>OY728159.1:462349764-472349764 GCA_963277665.1 Viscum album
GTTTCTCACTTATTTCCGATCAAGGAGACCTTTAGTGTTGATGAGATGGAAAGGTTGTACATCTAAGAGATTGTATGTTTAAATAGAGTTCCACACTCCATTGTTTCATACAAGGATGCTCGTTTTACTTCTTTGGTCTAGAAGGGACTTCAAAGGGCTTTGGGTACACATGTGCTTCCGAGTACATCTTACCACCCCTAGACAGATGGCCAATATGAGCATACAGTTTAGCTTCTTGATGACATACATAGAGCATGCATCTTGGATTTTGGAGGTTATTGAGATAATCACATACCTCTTGTAGAGTTTTCCTACAATAATAGTTTTCAAGAATCTATTTAGATGGCACCTTATGAGGCCTTGTACTATAATCCATGCCGATCACCCTTATGTTGGATGAAGGTAGGAGAGGTAGCTATGCTGGGACCTCATATTGTCAAGGAGATCACATAGTAGATAGAGATGATTCAGAAGAAGATGAATATTACACAGCCATGAAAGAAGTCTTATGATGATCAACAGAGATGACCTATACAGTTCAAGGTCAGAGATCAGGTTTATCTACGTGTCACACTCAGGTTGGGACACAAGAGGATTAAGAGATATGGTAAGATTTCAATGAGATATGTCGGTCCATTTGAGGTGTTGGATAGAGTTGGACCAGTTGTATATCAGTTGCATTAACCTCAGAGGTACCAGGCTATGCATGATGTATTCCATGTTTCTCAGCTTTGACATTATTTCTCCGACCCGTCTCATGTTTTCCAACCCAAGGAGGTTATGTTAGAGGTGGACGCCTCATTCTAGGAGCATCCTATCCAAATTTTTAATCAAAGTGAAAATGTTCTCTATGGCTGGTATGTTCTTATGGTATGAGTGCTATGTCAGCATGGGAGAGTACAGGACAAGACTAGGGAGAGGGAGGTCGATGTACAATTGCAGCGGTCGGAGCTGTTCTGTGATTCTTCTTCCACGCCTCCTTTCTAGGGAAATTTATGGATGAATTTTTTTATGGGGGATGTTTTTTAGAACCCAGATGTTCTTTTCAGGTATGTTTTTATTTTTTGGTTGTTTTTGGGGAAAAAGAGGAGTTTTTGGAAAATTCAAGAGTACACGATGTGTACTTATAAGTACATTCCGTGTACTCGGTTGCCATGGGTGACCATGTACTGGCTGGGTAACAGACGAGTACATGGCTGTGTGTGGTGAACTGGAGACCACCTAAATTGGAAGCCGGAAAAGGAAAGTACACACAATGTACTTTTAAGAAACACACAGTGTACTTTTTTTTATTTGATTAAACGGACAAGGGTCACATCTAATGGATAAAAAACACCTTTTCATTATCCATCTCATCTAGGAGCATCCGTACACCTGTGAATCTTCTCTAAGACTATGACTCATTGTCCTTTGTTTGATTAAACCATTGTCGATTGCGTTTGAATCGTATCAGTGAGTTCTCTTTTATTCTTTAGCCTCATCTATTGATTTCTCCTCTTCCACGAGTTTTCCTCGGTTGAACATTTTTATTATTATTTTAGATATACTACACTCTAGAGAGATTCAAGGCCTATGGTTCATGTATATCGATATCACGACACTGATGTAGGTGGTTTGTGACTTTTTTAAGATAGTCTTCAAATTTTATGTTCAAAGCTGCCCAATACCCAAGAACGAGGTATTGCATGTTTATGATTTTTAGCCTTGTTATTGCCTTCTATGCCTTGTTTGATTGGATAGAGGTTATTGGTGTATGAATTGGGTTAAACTTTATATTCTATGAATGTTTTTCCCATGTTTTCTTATTTTTACTGTTTGGTCTAGTTTTCCTGTTAGTATGATTTTCTTTCCATGCCTAGTATTACTAGGATGGAGTGATTATTATATGACATGGTATGATATTCTATAGATTGTTTATCCAAGAAGTTCTAGAGGTTTACTTTTTCTTCCATGTATCATTTGTGTACGATTGAATTACACAGGTCTGTGGGAACCTAGTGTAGTATACCATAGGGAGATTTTACATTGAGTGATTCTCTAGCGTGTCTATTTACTTCTACGTTGCGAGACCATAGAGGGGATGGACGAAAGTTCTCCCTCAGAGAGTCTGTAGTTCCTCGATATAGGCCACTGGTAGAATTTTATGTTGAGTGCTTCCTCATAGTTCCTATTAGTTACTGATATGAGGCCACATGTGGAATTTATAGAGAGTTCTTCCTCAGAGTGTCCTTGCTAAAGCTAAACCATATGGGTTAGAGTGTGCATCCTTTCTAGAGGGGTGCTTGTGTTTGTTTTAGTTGAACCAGAGGGGTTAGGATATGAGTACATCCCAAAGGGTTACCCTCTTATGATTAGATACTTACTTGATATATGAAAGTTAATGCATTTTAAACTTTGGTATTGTTTACTTTTGAGTACTTCTTTGTTTACTACTTCCTTTTTCTTATTGCCTACCATATATATTCACTGACTATTAGGCACAGATCTCTAGGTTTTTTCCTACTGGGATTTGTATAACACCCTATTTGGGTCATGATTTTGGGCCCAAAAATATTATATTGGTACAAGTATAGATAAGGGAAAGTGTCCTTATACTTCAGGTACATGACTGCTTTGGAGTTGGAGAGCATGAGACAAAGCTGAGGCTTGAGATACTGTGAAACTGTTTACTATCTTTTCATTTTTACATTGGTTTAGTACTATATTCCAAAATTTTGATTTTTTTTAATGCTTTCCTAGACATATTTAACATAGATCATTTATATATATGTGTGCTCCAATTTTTTATTACTTTCACTGTTTACTTTTTGAATGTTTTACTGCTTGCGCTATTGCAATCTGTTTTACTTCTACTATGTTACTCTACCAATGAGGGCATAGTTTCCCCACTATCAAACCCAAGGCCCTCGCATCTAGTTAGCATAAATTTTCATTAGGGAAAATGTGTTTGATGCCATGTGACCAACCTGGTACGGGGCACCTCTTGGTGGCTCTCAGAACATAGACGTTACAATTAGATACCCTTCTCTTTGTATTAAAATATTTTTTACCTATCTTGTTTTGTTACAAGTTTTATTTACACTTAATTTTGTGAAAGAAATAATGTATAACATTCTTATACGTTCTTATACACGTATACTATAGTAAATAAGATTCTATAATCTTTAAGGAAGAATCATTGCCTACGAAAACCTTTATTAGGTTTTTATTTTCAGATCAATATTATCGGATCCTAAGCATGTTAGTTTCTTAGTTAAGAAATAAAGAGGGTGTGGGAATCCATCTTTCTAAACTTTGTTTAACATAGATATTCTTTAGGATAAAAACTAATGTTTTTAAACCTACAAATCACCCCCTTTTAATTGAGCATCTCATATCTATATCTATATTTGGATCCTACATATATTTTTAAAAATGTTTTCAATGTAATACTGTTGTCTCTTTCTAAAAACTTATTTTTTCTAAACATTTATTAAATGAAAAATGAATTTTCTTTACATAACTTATAAATTTACCTATAAAAATGACCATAATTTTTTTTGATTATTACTTTGAAAATTTATGAGGGAATTTTTAATGAAAACATTTATAGAAGTTATTTTCAAAGAAAAGGATTTAGAAAAAGTTTTACCAAATGAAAATGATATTTTCTTCGAGAAAGTTTTAATTATATTTTATATTGTATCTATTAATTAGGGAAAAATTCCTTCATTCTTGATAAAATTAGTTTATGTTGTATTTATACCAATATTATTATTCCACGTGATTGTTTATTATTTAATTTACAAATAAAATTATCAAAATTCTCCTCAATTTATTTTTTAGTCAATAACATTACAATGAAACATCCAATTTCCTATTAGCATTATAAGTTAAATTTACCCTAAATATCAATATTATTTATCATGGACGTGTTTATTTCATAAACCACATATCATTTCTACATAAGGTATTCTACATTGAGTTCCAATTGTTTATCTGGGGAAATATTGATAAATATTCAATCTTTACTTGATATCATTACTTCATAATCAACCCTTTTTATGAATAAAATAGACAATTATATATATTTGGAATGATTTGTAAAAGTACGATGCAGGTAGGGCCCTGTTATAGATATACCATAGATTCATCAATAGTATCACAAAATGAATTATTTTTCTATACTTAATTAAGGGTTTTTTACATGTTAAGTTTTAATCCATCTTGTGATAGGTCTTGATGATAATGTCTTCATGTTCCTATAAAACATGGAATATAATAATATGGTATTTAATTTATTAAGTATTCAGTTATTATCATCCTATAAATTTTCACTATGACATAATATCTAGAAATATTTTATTATAATTTTATTTAGTAAATAGAATGTGTTTTTAGTTATTTATACTGTCATATTTATTTTGAATTATCCAACAATTATGTTTAGGTTATTGATTAAATGTCATATATTCACGTTATTCACCGTTATATATTTATTATTATGCATGAGATTTTATCATTTATATTATATTTGGATGCACTCCCTTATCTATTTATTGATTATATGTCACATGTGTTCAGCTATTACCTTACTATATTGATTGTTCATATTGATCCATTTTTTCTTCTAGTGTACCTAACCCTTATATAGAGTTTGATGTCACCTATATTTTTTCCCTTCCCTAATATTTGACGATGTTTACTATGAATGATAGGCATGGATTTGTTGGAAAAAATATAATTATTTTCAAAAAAAAATTATATTGTAATTTTGGTATTAAAATTTAATATGTGAATAATATAAGTATCAATTTTACTAATACTACTAAATTATTTGGTCCTTTAGGGAGCAATTATTTTTATCTTATTCCAATGTAATGTGGTATGACACCACATATAGGATACCAGGGTTATGTTCAATACATTAAGGAATAAAAATTGTTTTTGAGTTATCCCTTTAATTTTTTAGTCTCTATTTTTGTGTTTATTAATTTAAAAAGTACCAACAATAATTTCCCCTTTATTCTTAAAAATTCAAGAAAATTTGTGAAACCGAGTCCTCAACCAATTTTAGGGGAAATGTGATGAATACCTATATGATATTTCTAACTTGATGAGGGAATTAATCGTGAACATTTTAAGTATAATTTCTACATTGAATCATGTTTTGAACAAAAAAATGAATTAGAATGACTGTGTACCACCCCAATGAAAGAGAAAATTACAATTTATACCTTTATTTAAAAACACCAATTTTTTTTTCTTATATTCTAATACCTTGATTAGGGAACAATAGATTTGCATCATTGAAATGATCTTCTTAATCATTCATTTCTTTTATTAATATAAGGTCATAAAAGTTGTTTACATTATTGAATGATAAACTGATTAATGGTGGATGTTGGTCAAGAATGCAAATCCCCATCAGGAGATTTAATTTATATATTATGAGGAATTATGGAAGAAGTTTTTTAATAAATATTATCATACCAATGTCTTACTAAAAATGGATAGGGAATTCCGTAACCTCATGAAAAATGATAACAAATCAAATATGGAGTACAAGGAAAATATTATAAGGTACTAATACTCTAGTGCTTCAAAGTGAGAGAATAGAAGAAGAACACAACCTACACTCAATATAGAAATTATAAATAATTTGAACATGTTGATCATATTATCATTCTTAAAGCAATTGTACAATGAGAATAAGGAATATTTTTTATGTGATCATGTTATTATGAATAAATATTTTATCTTAGAGAATTTGAGATAAAACCAATGTAAAATTGATGATATTTTTTTCGAGTAGTTTATACTAATTTTGAAGCATATATAATATTTGATTCAGTGTAATATTGCATATCTATTAGGATCTGATTCAACCGTGTTTCTGAAGGAAATATTCAAATTTTAGTGGTACCTGGATAAATATCATTCACTATCATATTAGATATAATTAAAATCTTGGAATTCTATATGAAACATTCTTAGTATAGACACATACATTGAGGATTAACCTTTTAGAAACTCCCATGTATTGTTTGTATTCATTATTTCTTCATATGGGTGAGGAAATGACAATAAGTATTAATCATAAATCTAACAGTGCATAAGGGATTAATTTGTTAAATTGAATAAATTTTCAATACAAGTACCCCTCATTCACTCTCACCCCTATCATTGATACAAAAACTGATCTAGGTGCATAAAAAATAATTTTATGGAATGTATAAATTATTTAAGATTCCATGTGAATAAATTAATTAATTATCATTATCTTAAATATAATTTTTTAGAGATTTTACCCATGACTACCAAGGCATTAATGAGTGGATAATTGATTAACTAAATAAATTTATTATTTCCACTAAGGTGAGAAAATGGTAAGATTTCTAGAGAAAATGAATATTTTATAATGTAAAAAAATTTAAAATTTCAAAAGGATTGAATCAAAGTGAGTCTAATATAGCCTATTGGGCTTCCACAAGCCTGAAAATTTAGATTTGGTTCTAAAAACACATAATTTAAACATTTTATTTGATTGAAAGTGAGATGAATATATCTTTGTTTTACATAATTTCCACAATTTAATCATTACATGTCCCAAATAATTACACAATCACAAAAACATAATGTTCAATTTATTTGAGGAAATGTTACATAGGAAACATATTTTAAAAAACATATGATCATTTCATCATAATCTAACTACACTAGAATCCCTTCTTGGCCACTCATAAGTTACACCCATCATTATAACTTAGGGGATTGAAACATAAGAAATGTGTGAGAATATATGATCAGTAAGGGTTAGCACAAGAGATAAAAAAATGATAATAATTTAGTATAATACGAGAATATGGGAATAATAAAGATACCTAAGAAAATAATACCCAACAAATCATAGATAAAAACCCATGATTCAAGGAATAAGGAATATCATTATATAAAAAATGAATCAAAATATTATAGAAACATTAGTCAATAAAAATAAACCATGAGTGTATATAATGTTCACACTATTATGAGAAATAGTGTGATATAAACATATGAATATGAAAACATATCATTATGAATGTAGCTCAACTATAATTTTAACCACACATAGTTTTGTTTTATTAAAATAACCACAAATATACCCACACATTGTATTGTGAGCATAACATACACTCAGTTATACCTACACAAAACCCTATGAAAATAACTTTACCATATTTATACCACAAAAAACTTTTGAATAAATATTCTTTCATTATGTTAACATAATAAACTTTAAAATAATAATTCAGAAATAAAATTCACAGAACAAATTTTTGAAAAATTATTATAAAACCACATTTACACTACAATCTTGTAAAAAGATATTTCTATATCATATTCAAATAAAAATCATGTGAAAAATTACTATCAAATATCATTAATATAAAACAATTAGGAATAAATATTCCCACATCATGTCAACATAAAAAACTTGTGAAGAAAGCCTCCTATATCATTTTCACATAATAAACTTGTGAGAAAAGATTCCCTCATTCTGTTCACACAATAATTCCTCATCTATAATGATATAAAACTATAACCTATGAAATATAGGTTTATATAGGACCCCAAAGCTTACAATATTGATCATACATATGTGCTATATTAGAAAATTAAAATATAAATACTTGAAATATCACTTAATTAACAAATTAAAAATATGTGTTTCCTAAAAAGAACATACCAAGATCATTCCATAATCCATCCAAATAATGAAGATGGATAGTGGCATAAAAATATATCTAATGTAACATATGGTGTATGAGGGATGATAAAACATATAAAAAACAATGTTTTGAATTTATTTGACAAATCAATTTGAATAACATGATGAAACTTACCATCTTGAAATAATTGAAATCTCCTCAAGTTTTTTTTTCAAAATTAAATACATTAAGTGAGATAAATAAATTTAAATATTATAATTAAAAAAAAGTCATTTCTGGAGGTAAATTTTATACAAAAAATATAATTTAAAAATAACTAAATAATTCTAACATAAAAATAGAGGCCTTTAGAAACCATAATAAAATAAATAATTTCTTTTAAAATGATACTTTTAATATTGAAAAATATAAGTGTATTTATTATTCATTTTAACATCATCAATAGTTGAAAAAATTTAAAAACCCGATTGAAAACATGAAAAGGAAACTTTATAAAAAAGAATATTCATACATTGATAAAAACCATAAAAAAGTTCTTCAAAAATAAAATTACCATAATCATAAAAGAAAATATTATGGGTCATATAGAATAGTAATTTATAGAATGGTTTAAAAACCTATAATCTTAAAATAAATATTCAACAATAGATCCAAGGAATGAAATAATGGTTTCAAGCATTTAAAATAATTATTTTTGGAAAAAAAATATTTTTAATAAAAATATTCAATAATTAATCAATAAAACGACCTAATGGATTAAAAAATAACTGTGGAGATGAAGATAATGTATTTTATTTTGATAGGTTAGAAAAACTTGTTTTAATATTTTTATATTCATATATTGAAAAACTACATCATTAAATGAGTATTTTTTTCAAATATATGAGAAGGGAAATATGAAGGAAACATGAGATATCTCAAAATTAGTTTTCTTATTATAAATGATAAAATTGGAAACATTATAAAATATTGACATAGATATAAAACCATTGTTAAATATGATTACAATTAATCCCAACAATGATGTATTTTTTTTGAAATAAATTCATCAATGTAAAATCGTTAAATTTAAAATTCATTATACTTAGAGAGGTAGATAAATCACCATGAAAATAAAATCATAGAATACACAAAACTAAAACCTTAAGAAATTAGTTCCATAATAATCATTATAACTTAGTGAAAGGAGTTGAGTAAATAAATGGCCTTATGGTAATTGTGATATAAGAATCGAATGAACATAATAGGTTTATATATAAATAGACACTAAAATGTAATGAAATTAATGATATTAATTTTTATTGAAGATAATATGTTAGTAAATGAACAATAAATATGAAAATATGGTACATAATTTCAATAATGTCTCATATAATTTAAAATAGATACAAATAAACCTTTAAACAATGGTATTTTTGAATGAAAATCCATTTAAATAGAGAAAATTGTATGACTATTCAAACAAAATTAATAAAATGAATATGGTAAAATATTTATATTATGAATTTATCAAACTATATCAAATATATCTTATTTTACAATATGAATTATGCATCCGAAAATTAAATTTGAGGTAAAGAACCCCTTATGATAAATGTAACATAAGAATAAAAAGAACATACGTGGGATCTCATTAATATACATTAAATTATCATTAACTAAAATATATTCATTATAATATAACTAAATAAGTTTGTGAAAACACCATATAAATTGAATGATGTTTCATAGTAAAAAACATGTCTCATGAATTGAAAATGAGAAAAATAACCCCATACCTTAATACCAAATTTCCACTAAAGTGCATGAATATGACATATAAAAAATAAGTATCCTAATAACATAATTTAAAATATTTTTAAAATATATAACCTTTTTTAAACCAATATTACAATTATTCACAACATGTATAATAGTTATTATTGATTTTCAATAGGGTTTGTGGGTAATCTTGATCATTATGAACTGGTTTCATAATAGAGGTATTGTTCAAATTTCATCTCCAAATTGTGATAAATAATAGATCAAAAAAATACTATAATATTTTATTTATAATTATTTATAATATTATAATTTAATTTTAAGGTAGATTTTTTTATGATCCAGATTGATGAAATCAGTGTTGAGCATGTTTTGAAGATTTTTTGAACACACATTGATATCTTAATTAAGGATAATAATATTAATGTAATTATTTTAAATCAAAATCTAGTGTTTATTTAATTAATTGAATTTTAAATTATCAGTAATAAATTTCTCATATTAATCAATGATATTGTTTTTTATCATTGTTTATGTAGGCAGTTAGACCTGTTGAGTCAAAACATTTTTCAACTATCCCATTGATATTTTTTTGGAAATCACAAATTTCATATCATTTTCATATATGTTGTATTCTCATAGTAATCACATTTATCATAATAAAATATATCATAATCATATACTATTTTTTTACAATCACAATCAAAGATATATTTTTCCAAAATAACCACATATGCTATTGTTCTACATTTTAATTATATGTTGTTTGTTTTCAATCGTAAAAACATATATTTTTTCTAATCGTAACCACATAAATTGTCTTACAATCATAACCACATTTTATGTTTTCATAAACATGTGTATCGTAACCAGGTCATGAACCGTATTCCTATTTTTCATCATAATCATCCATTGTAACTAGGTAAAGTATTGTATCGTAATCATGCATCATAACCAGGTTAGGTATTTCATCGTAACCATGCATAGTAATAGGGTTATACATTGTAATCACATGATTCATAATAACAATGTTATGGATCATAACCATGATGTGAGTATTATCAATGTTAAGCATTATAACTATATTGTAATCATGATATGTATTATAACTATGATATGAATTATAATTACAACACAAATCTTAACCAAGTCATTTATTGTAATCATGAAATGAATTTAAATCATGTTTTACCCTTATACCGTATGCATGTTTCAACTTACTCATTATTTCATACTTCCCTACTTATGTTTTCTAACAAAAACAATGTAGTCGAATTAGTTATATTCCAATCAAAATGATGTCATGCATTCTATTTTGTTTTGACTGTTATAATGCAAGGTGTCCAAGTCCCAATAAAATTTTCAAAGAAATAAGAACGTTGGAGGTAAAATTACTATTGGAACCCGATGCCTATAAATATGAGGTCATTCAAACTGGAATATACAAATTTTTCTTCTATTATGTTTTAGAGAGAGATATCACAACTTCTCTATTGATCCTTTTAAAATTCTTGATAATACAAGATGTGAGCGACTTTTTCCATGTTCTTGTATTTCTATAAGTATTATGTTTTTATTTGTGTGACTGATCAATGTGTTAATAATCGAGGGATTCCGAGGATAGGAAGACGTGTTACCCGTCATTGTATCGAGGGATTTAAAGTGTTTAAAAGCCAAAGGTGACGATTACCTTCTTAATATAGGGCTTCTAGGGATATGAAGACAGTCATGCCAATCATCATATTGAGGGCTTACAAAGGTGTTGGTAAGACATACCTTTTATTATAGGTGAAATGATACCCTACACTTTGGCATAAAATAGTTACAATACCTTTACATTTCCATTTCTTTTTTTAATTTAAAGGGAATAATTTTGTTTCTTATTTCTATTGAAATTATTTTATATTGTAACTGTTTCAATTACGATACATTCATTACATATTGCATTAAAATATTATATATGTTGTACGGTAGAATAGTTTTTGTTTTTGTTTCTCTGATCATTTTATTCAATTCAAATACAATTTTATTTCATTACTAGTTGTATTAAATCATATCATATCCATCGGATCCAAGACCCATGTGGTCATTTGTATTGGTTTTGAATTGTATTAGTTTAAGTACTCTTAAACTTAGTTCTTTCTTAAGATTTTAAATACTATGTTTTTAAATGTACAATTAATACCCATATTTTATTGTGACATTTAATATAAACTTACATATATATATTATGATACAACAATTGGTATCACAGGAGGTTTATACAGATTTATATTACTATATTTATTAATTTCTGTAATATAAATGAATTTATTTTACTAATATTTTGTTTATATTTACTTACTACACAGATGTGTGTAGTGGAAAAGAATTGTTTTATAAGATGGAAGGAGTGAATATTGGATCAATTGAAAAACTAATCCCAATCAGACCACTTATTTTTGATGGGAATGATTATGAGTACCAACCAGATTGAATGAATACTTTTTTCATTAATACTAGATTTTACATCTTTTTCCTGCTTACTAGTGATTAGAAAATACTAAACAAGGATGTCAGAACCTTCACCAACCTAGAGAAATTGAAATATCAACTGAATTACAAGGTAAACAATACATTTTTGGGTTCTATGACCAGGAATGTATAAAGTTAGATATCATCATGTTAAGAAGCTAATTGTATCTAGAATAAATTATAAGTCACTCATTTTGGTACATCTAAATTTATAAAAATAAGAAGATCCATGCTCTGAGCTAAATATTATGGTTTTGTTTTTTATTTATGGAGAAATATTATGCAAGGTGGAAAAAATATTTATGAAAATCATCAATATTCTACAATCCATGGTTGAAAAGGGTCTTGATGATGAATTACTAGTATACAAGATAAACGATAAAATGCCAGATGAGTGGGAATGAAAAAGGAAAACTACTGATGAGAATAAGAAGGTTACTCAAATCACTCTTTACGAATTATTTGGTAATATCTTATAGCATGAGATAAGAATGAAATGAGATGCAGATTTTAATAAGAATAAAAATGTTAATAGAAGTGTATATTTTAATACTATCTGTAAATCCAAGACACCAGAAAGGATAAAAGATCCAAAGCTAAGAAAACTTTTGTTATGTAATAATCTAGTTAAAGTGATCATTGAGATAATGAATTAGCCAATCCTGATCAAAGAATGAACATGATTGTTAGAAAGAATTTTTTTTAGAATAGGTTCAAAAATAAAGATATAAAGGACAAGAAAGACCCAAAAGTAACTTTTTATGAATGTAAAAGAGTCATTCATATTAGACCAGATTTTATTTTTCTTAAAATAAAATATTGGAAGGATATAAATTATTAATGAAACAAGAAATTTTTTGAAAGAAAAATAAAGTATTCAAAGAAAATGATACTTGGAGTGCAAGTGGTGGGGATTCATAAGATGAATCTTATGAATATGAATAGTCTGGTAAAAATAATATAGGATTAATAGCCAGACTACCTATTTAAAATAAATGTCTCATGGATAAGGTACACAATGTATGATCTCTTACAAATGTATCTTTAAAATATAATTACCATGATGATAAATATTATTACCCTTCGGATAAAGAATCTTCCTCACCGGTGGACAATTTACCCTCTTTTGAGAAGTAACCAGATTTTCCAAATTTCTTGTGAATGAAAATTCCAAACTCAAAAAGAATATTAATAAGGGAAATTCTAGATTATCTATTCATACCAAACAAATATTATATCTTTCAAAATATCATGGAAATAAAAATCTTGATTTTGAAAATATTTCAAAAAACTGTATGGAATTAAATTCTAAGAAGGATATACTTTCTAAGGACTTTGAAAAATGTGTTTTAAAGATTTTTTTTGGAATATAAATACAAATATAAAAAAAAATTATTGTGAGAATGATAATTTAGTCTTTAGAATAAAATCAATGTTTTTTCCCATAAGAAACTGTTATCAAATTTCACTACTGGAAGGAAAGAATTTGACAAAATGTATTCTCACATTCTTCCGATAAGGCAATGTTCTGGAATTGGTTATACCCATTCAAAACTGATTTTTAGTCATAGAAATGTTTTTCCCCAAAGTGCTCCATTCTACACTAAATGTAAATGTGGTGGACATTGGGAAATAAATTTTTCTCTTAATGAAACCGAATCTTTAGGATTTCATAAATATCATTTTTTAAAACAAAAGTGGATTCCTTACATTATTTTATCAAACATTACCAGATCCAAAAATATTTGGGTTCCAAAAACCTAATTGTTTCTTTTCAAGGAGAAAAAATAGTGTACTAACAATAAGAATATTTGGTACATGGATAGTGGTTATTCTTGACATATGATTGGTAAAAAATATTTATTTGAAAAGATCATGGAAATTAAAGGTGAAAGAGTGACCTTCATGGATTATTCTTAGGAAAAGATCATTGGTATAGGTACTATTGTTATTTTAGGAAAATTTTTAATTTCAAATGTTTTGTTTGTTAAAGTTCTAAAGAAAAACCTTATAAGCATTGGTCAATTATGTGATGAAGGTTACCTTGTGAATTTTAGGAATGATAAATGTTCAGTTCACGATTACAATGATGAATTCATTTCTTCTACCCATATGCATTATAATGTATACACAATTAACATAGAAGATCATGGGATCCAAGACTTACCTTGATTAAGTGCAATGGAAGACCAATCATGGTTATGGCATAGACGGTTAGGGCATTATAACCTTATAAACCATTGTAAAATCTAAAAGTAAATACTTATTAAAGATCCAATGGAACTATGGTAATATTATTAAAAAGTTTGTGACCGTTGTCAATATGGAATGAAATATAAAAATAGATTTAAATCAATTAATTATGATTCAACTTCTAATGCATTACGGTTAGTGTACATGGATGTTTTTGGTCCTGTACAAACTAGAAGCATTGAAGGCAAGTACTTTTATTCTTATTAGTTGATGACTAAACAAGATTTACATGGGTCTATTTTTTGTAATGAAATCTAAATCCATTTTCTATTTCAAAAATTTTAATGCCCAAGTTAAAAATGATAAAAACCTACCACTGATAACTATTCATAGTGATGATGGTTGAGAATTTCAAAATTCAGAATTCAGAATTTTTGTAGTAAAAATGGTATTAATCACAACATTTCATCTCCAAGAACCCCTCAGAAAAATGGTGTTGTTGAAAGAAAAAATCACATTCTTAAAGAAATGAAAAGAACCATGTTGAGTGAGCACTCAATTTATAATCATTTCTTAGTAGGAGCTGTTAATAATGCATGTTATACTATAAATTGAGTTTCAACTATAAATTTTCTTAATAAAACACCTTATGAATTTTGGACTAGCCAAAACCCAATGTTTCTTACTTCAGAGTATTTGGATGAAAAGTAATCATATTTAATACTAAAGATAATCTATATAAATTCGCACCAAAATCCGATAAAGGAATATTTATAGGTTATTCCACAACATCTAAGGAATTTAGAGTATTTAATAAAAAATATTGTATTGTTGAGGAAACAGTTCATGTCAAATTTGATGAAACTAATCCTTTTTTTAAATAACCCCTACCTACATCAACATATTTTCATTTCACAAACAGATTATCAACCCTTAATTAAAAACTCTTCAGAGAAAGAAAATACCGAGAAAAATGTTTCTAAAATATTTACCCCAGAAGAATTTATATCTTATGTTAATGATAAGATTTTATGAAGCCCAAATCAATTGTTTCTTAGGAATCATCCTAGTGATAATATCATTGGAGATGTAAATACACCCGTAAGGACTAGAAATTCCATGATAAATAAAATAAAAAATATCTAATTTTCTATCTCAATTTGAACCTAAAACTTCAAATAAAGTCTTAAGTGATGATTATTGGATTAAATAAATGAAATATGAAATAAATTAATTTGAAAGGAATATTGTTTGGGCCTTTGTTGAAAGACGTAAAGAAACAACTTTAATTGGAGTAAAATGGGTTTTCAGAAACAAATGTGATGAAAATGGAGTCATTATAAGAAATAAATCAAGACTTATTGCTAAATACTATAATCAACAAGAGGGAATAGACTACGAATAAATCTATTCTGCGGTGGGTATACTTGAATCTCTTTGTATTCAATTTTCCTTTGCAACATTCATTAATTTCAAACTTTTTCAAATGGAAGAAAAATCTTATTTTCTTAATGGTTTTGTACAGGAAGAATGTTTTTTAGAACAACCTCCAGGTTTTGTAGATTCAAAACATCATGGTCATGTTTTTAAACCTACTAAATCTTTGTATGGCCTTAAACAATCCCTATAGATTTCTATGATAGACTAACATGATTTATTTTACAAAAAAAATTGCAAAAGGTATTGAAGATCCAAATATTTTTATAAAAATAGAAACCAAAACATTTTGATTGTTCAAATCTATCTTGATGAAATTATATTCAGATCAAATCAGTAATATATAACTAATTATTTTATGAATATGATGAAATCTAAGATTGAAATCAGTATGATGGGTGAGTTAACATTCTTTTTAGGTTTTTGAATATCTCAAAAAACAGAAGGAATCTATATATACCAACATAAGTATATAAAGGATTTACTTAAAATGTAGGGATATGGAAATACTAAAATTATAATTACACCACTCGGTACCTAAAATACTCTAGATCGTGATGAATATGGGAAGCTGGTAGATTAAACAACCTTTTGAGGTATGGTAAGAAGTTTGTTATACTTAATAGATAGTCATATAGAATTAATGTTTTTAGTATGCCTATGTTAAATATATCAATCTAATCCAAATTAATTTCATTTAAAAGAAGTGAAAATATTTTTTTATACTTAAAGGGAACCATGGATTTAGGAATATTCTATTCTTCTGGAAATAATTTTCTTTTGAAAAGATTTTCAGATGTTGACTTTGGTGGTTGTAGAATGGATAGAGAAATTAAATTCAAAAAATGTTAGTTATTAAGAGATTCATTAGCTTCTTGGTCATGAAAAAAACAATATTTTGTAGCACATTCCACTATTGAAGCTAAATATGTTGGAGTTGGATGTTTTTGTGCTCAAGTGTAGGGGATTTAACACACACTCACTGACTATAGAATGTTTTTTCCCAAAATCAATTACTATGTGATAATACTAGTGCCATTTCTCTTAGTAAAAACCATTCACATCACTGACATGAAAAACAAATAGATATTAGGCATCACTTTCTTATAGATCACACAAAAAAGAAGACATTATTTTACAATTTGTCAGAACACAAGAACAACTTACTGAAATTTTCAAAAAACAATTATCTTTATATATATTTGGATACATTAAATAGAAACTAGGAATGATCACTTTAAAATAACCATTAAAAAATATTTCTTATTTAAATTATCTCCTTACATTAAGTTACTTTTTCTCATAGGGAGAGTATACATAACTTTATCCATTTTAATTTATCAGTTTTACTTTATCAGTTTTACATTATCAGTTTTACATTATCAATTTTACTTTATTGGTTCTACTTTATCAGTTTTACTTTATATTTTCAATTTTAAGATCTATCAATGTTTATTTTAAAACCATTATTCAGAGGCTGCAATGTAATCTCACGTCTGATCCCCCTTCTCTTCATGAATGACAGATTGAGTAGGTTGCATATTGTGACTAATGTTTTCCCTTCTTTACCAAGTGAAGCTAACTCAGTGATGAGGGATCGTAACAACATCTTCATGAACCAAGGAGAGTGTTTGGATCATAGTTGAACCTGGTTGTGCACCTCCCAAATGGTCCAGTATATGGACACAAGGATGATAGTCTAATCAATGCGCTCCATGGTTTTGTTCTCAGTACCAAGAGACCAATCCTTCACAAATCCCTATAGTGATCGAGATTTGTTATTAGTGTTTGGATGGGGAGTGATGAAAGACCATAGGAAGGAGGCCCATTGGCCTTGAAAAAATAGATGAAGCATCGACTATACCTTCATACTCTCACAGAAGTAACATCGATAAACCCTAAAGATACCCTTCCCTTAGATGTTCTCCTTAGTTGGGATAGCCTTGTTTTTGATCCTCCAAAGCAGAAAACTCATTCTCATTAGAATTTCATTGCAGCATACCATTGGCACCCACTCATCCAAAACGACCTCCATCTAGAGTATCCTCCTATAATAACGATTTTTTTACCTACCCGTACATGACCCAATGGAGCAGCAGATATCCGATTCATCACTCATAAAAATATTTTTGCAAAAACTCATCTGATAAGGATTTAGTGCCACATGGGAAGGCTCATATTATTCACTAACTTCACTAAAATAAATTCTCAGAGAAGGAAAGCCTGATTAAGCCAGTATTTTCCCAGAGTAGTTAGCTTCCCTGAAGTTAACCTATCCTATACCGATGACCCATCGAGTGTAGCTGGACAGAGTATCAATTTAGTATAACATGCACCTTACCAAACCAGTTGAATAGCGGTGTCTAGATGATTTCAAGTTGTAGTTGTAGTACGCCTTAAAAAACCTTGCCCACAGAGTCTCCCCTGCGATGATCTCCCAAGATAGCCAAGCTTTCATACCTTGAATGGTATCCTGGAGGTACCGAAGGCCAATGCCTCCTTCGACTACGAGCCTAGATAATCACTTACAAGAAGCCCAGTGACTATGACCTTCCTTCTTTGTGTCCCACCGGTAAGAGTTGAGGATTTTTTCCGTTTTCCAACAATGCCTTTCAAGGGTTTAATGATGAAGAAAACATGCATGAGGGTAGAAGTTAACACACTGTTAATCAACATAACCCGCCCTCCAAATGACAAAAGTTTTTTCTTCCAACTGACGATATTTCATAGTAGCTTCTCAAGATTATCATCAACGTGATGTTTTTTGTTGCGGCCTCAAGAGAACAACACACCAAGGTAAATTATTATAAGTTGTTTCTGGTAGAAAACTGATGATTTATTGACAGTACCTACCCCTCCTTCACGGGAATTTTTTTTATATGAAAATATATCTTTTCGAGGGTTTAATACACTGACCGCTTATTTGAATGTATCTGGACATAATCTCTATAAGGTAGGATAGAGATCTGTGCCTTCCATTCATAAAAATCAAGACATCATCGGCAAAAAACATGTGAGAAATACTCTCTATAATCCACCTCCCACAAAATGGTTTCATCTTGCCCTCCACCAAACATTCATTCAAGTTCCTAGACAGAGTTCCTCGAGAAAAAATAAAGAGCCATGGGGATAATGGATCCCTATGATTTACACCCCGAACTGATTTAAAGAAGCCAACACATTTCCCCATAAGAGAGGCAGACAGCCAAGGAGAGGAATGGAACCAAAAACCGAGGTCACAAAACCTTTCCTAGAAACCAAACCTCCCCATGAATTGAATGATAAAACTCTATTCGATATCATCGTATGATTTATTCATATCAACATGGAAGATGAAATTGGAACCCAATTAATTTTTTTGAATATCACACACAAGTCCACTACCGATGCCAACAACCCCTTGAATGCTTTGACCCTAAATAAACCCATGTTGTTTTACTAAAACCAACTTGTGGATGATCCTGATTAGTCTCCTCGATATAACTTTGGCCATAATATTATAGGAGATGTTGGAAAGGAAAATCAGCCTGTATTGATTAATGAAGGTTGGTTTCTTGGTCTTTGGAATGAGAAACACCTTTGAAGATAAAATGAACCTGTTAAAGACCATGCTTCCAATGAAATCATGCACAAATTCCACCACCTGTGGGCTAACAACATCCCAAGAAGTAGCATAAAGGGAGGTAGGAAATGCATCCAAACATGGTGTAATGTATTGTTCCATACTCATCACCAACTCCTTTAACTCATTATCCATTTTAAGGGTGCTCGAGGAGGTGTTGTCCCCGTCCCTCACAAGTTGCGGGAGGCAACTAAAGAAGTCATCACCACCGAAAGCATCCCTCTCAAAATTAGAAGATACCTCCCCTATCAGAAGACCCTCAAAGTGTCCCAATTCCATTTATCCAGTGACATCCACATCAGAGGTGAAGGTCCCATTTTTGAGATTCAGGTTGATATTCATTATCCTCCTATCCTTCACATAGGCATGAAAGAATGCATTGTTACGGTTACCTTCCCTTAACCATCTTATATGGGAGCACTGTTTGTAGACTCTCTAGATTTATAAAAGCTTTTCACCAAGGGCATTCCACTTATCAAATAGAATAATGAATGTTTTTTCATCCCAAACATTCTAAAGTGAATCCTCCATCCTATCAACCACATCCTAGATGTTGTTCATCCCATCCAAAATGTCTGGTTGGTTGACCATCCAACTCCTAAGTCCCGGAGTTCTATAAATATCCATAGTGGTTCTTAATTAGTTATACCTCAATTATTGTAATTAGAGATCTACTCAACTTTCATAACTAGAAAAAACTTTGGCGATGGAGATAATCTTTCATGTCTAGGTCAATTGCTTCATCTCCAAATGAAATTTATCAAATAGATTTCTCATCCATGACCTTTCAAGGTAAAAGTTTAGTCTCTAGAGAAATTTATGAGACTTTTTATTCGACATTGAATAGGATAATAAGTTTCCATAGATAGGAAAACATTTTTGTTGAAAGACCATATTCAGAATAAGATTTTGTATATTTTGAGGAAGTGTTGCAATTTTTGAAAAAAATTGAGATATAAAATGGTCTCATGAATTCATTTATGGTGTATGATAAGAAGTATAGAACATCCATAAAACAATAATCTAATTTTCTAGGTGTAGCATCTGAGGGTTATTCCTTATTTCCTTCCCATAAATTATCAAAATATGATGGGAATTTTGATAAGAGAAAATATGAAAAATATCTTTTTGAGATTCACGAGGACAAGTGAAAGGTAAGTAATTTATCAGTGGATAATTTACTCATAGACCTCTGGAGTCAAGGGTTTTTAGTACCAATTAAGTGTAAAAAGGATACGTTGAAATATTCATATCTTTTTGTTCTTAACTATTTGGTGAACATGAGGAAGTTTAATCTAATGGGGTTTATTTTCTTGACAATTAAGAATCTCAAATCTAGTTCCATAAAATCTCACCTGTTCAGGTTTCCCACCATTCTATTAATGTTTTTGAAAGAGTGTTTTAGCTTTTGTAATGTTTCAATCAAGATATATGTGACATCCTTCAGGGATCCCATAATTAGTAAGAATACGATAAAGAGACTTAAGTTACGATTTAGTCCAAAATCCAAAAATTATGGGAAATATCTGGATGCTAAGAAAGGAAAGGAATTAGATGAAGGTATTTAGAAATCTTTAATGCAGTCCAAATCATCTTAATCTAAAATAAAGGTACTTAAGGATAAAAATAAAATGAAATCAAAGAAAAAAGGCTGTATTCGATGAGGTTTCCACTGAGTGGAGGAAGAGAAAGGAATAAAGGAAAGAAAGGGATCCACAGTTTGGTTTGGATCTAGTTGAAGCCTAGGCACTAAAAATAAGATCATAAATAACTTTGAAATAAGAAGAAAGGAATAATATAATGAAGAAGAGAATGTTCTAATCTATTGACATTGATAGTCTTCTAAAAAACTGTTGAATAAGCCAGAACCATAATTGAAATAAGAGAGCCACCTGTTCAGATTCAATCAGTTCTAGTAGATAAAGGCATGAGAATACATGAATATGTACAATTATATACACAAATTATCATTAAAGAATATGAAGAAGAAGAAGAATGACAAGGGGAAGAGTAACCAGGTCAAGAAGAAGTAGAAGTAGAATATGAAGAGTATGCAAATAAGAGAAACCAATCAAATGTATCCTTATAAGTTCCATCCTTAAAATTTACATCTCTGGATCCTCATCCATATATGGAAGTGTGTTAAAGAGTTTCTTCGAAGAAAGTTATTCAGATTTCATACAATGAAGAAGAAGAAGAATCTGATAGGAATCCAAATCATGTAGCTCAATTTATTAGTACTGAGACTCATTTTCATAATCTCCCTGAATACACTGAAGATACATATTCTGAAATAAAAATTACATTGAATTTAATTCAGCACATCAAACAAGCATTGAATAGATTGGAAAATATGATACCATTCTTTCCAAAAATTTAATCCATGCTAGAAATCCTTTCAAATATCTGTAAGGAAATAACGGACTCAGTCAAGATTCTGATGGACATGTTTCTTGAATCTTGAAGCCAATTTCAAGATATTCAAGTAATGTGATACTAAGCACAGAAAGGATTGTAATAAGGTTTTCAAGTGGTTGTACAATGTTGATTATTGTCACAAGAGTCTTTTAGACAAGCAAGATGACTTGGTGAATCAGGTAAATGATCTCAATTCTCTCAATCAAAAGTTGGTTGTTGAATTGAATGAAAAACTTGAAGACTTTCAATGAAAGGGAACATTAAAAAGGCATAAATTCTAACAAGATTGATCATATAAAGAAAAAATTGGATAATGAATGTAATGAGGTTGTTTTTCTGTCAAATAGAGTTTTGATTTTGTTGGAGGCCTACAGAGTTATAATGGAGGATTTCAACTCTCAGGAAACAAATATTAATGCTCAGGAATCAATCAACCAGCTTCTAAAACAAAGGTTCTAGAAATAAGAAATTTTTATTATAGAATAGGATAAGAATCTGAAGGTTTAGTAAGAATCTCTTGATAAATTGTTAGATGATAGGAAAGAGGTCAATAATATAAAGCTTTTGATGTTCATCCTCTTGGAAAAACAAAAGTGGAAATAATGAACTATTGAAATCTAATTGTAAATTTTTTTGGTTTCATTCCATGAAATATCTATTATACCGTACTCTGTTTCTCTAACCTTTGCAGGAAATGAATGTTTTCCCTTATTCTTTTTGAAAATAAAATATTGGGAGAGTAGTTTGTAAAATAAGAATTTAATGAATACCTTATTAATAGGGATAAATCACAAGTAAAAGTAAATAAAATATAATCCCCCATGATTTGTTTAAACCTAGGGTGGAATTAGTTGTATTCAACATTTCTTTTAGAATAATTAAAAAACTCTATGGGAGATAAGTCTTTATTTTTTTTTGTGCTCTGTATTCCAAAAAGGGAGATATTTTTGAGTCAAAACGTGTTCTAACTTTCCCATTGATATTTTTGTTTTATAGATCAAAAATTACTCATCTTTTTCATATATATTGTATTCTCATCATAATAAAATTTATCATAATAAAATATATCATAATCATATACTATTGTTTTATAATAATAATCACATATCTATTTTTTCCATTGTAACCACACATGCAGGTGTTCTATATTTCAATTATATGTTGTTTTTTTCAATCGTAATCACATATATTATTTCTCATCATAACCACATATATTTTCTACAATCGTAACAAAATTTGATGTTTTCGTAACCATGTGAATCGTAACTAGGTTATAAAACATATACATATTTTGCATCTTAATCATTCATTGTAACCAGGTTAAGTATTGTATCGTAAATATGAATCATAACCAGGTTAAACATTTTAATCACATCGTGCATCATAAACATGTTATAAATCGTATGCATGATGTGAGTCTTTTCTATCTTAATCATTGTTACTATATTGTAATAACGATATGTATTTTAACCATGATATGAATCCTAATTATGATACACATCATAACCTATTCATTTATTGTACTCATGAAATTCCTTGAACTCATGTCTTAATTCTATACCGAATACATGTTTAAACTTTATCATTATTTCATACACCTGTACTTATTGTTTTCAAAAAAAAAAAATGATTTCATTAAATTAGTTATATACCAATCAAAATGATTTCATGAATTCAATTTTGTTTTGAATGTTAAAACTCCAGGTTCCCATGTCCCTCCAATTTTTTCGGAGAAATATGACTACTGGAACCCGAGGCCTATAAATAGGAGGTCATTCAAACCATTATATACATATTTTTCTTATATAAAGTTTTATATTGAGATAGTGTGACTTCTCCCTTACTTCATGTGAAATCCTTGAAGATACATGATGTGAACATATTATTACAAGTTCATGTATTTATATAAGTTTTTTTGTTGTGCGACCGATAATTGTGATGACGATCGAGGGAACCCAAGGATATGAAGACGTGTTGTCCATCATCATATTGAGGGATATAATGTGTTTGAAAGACAGAGGTTCCAATTACCTTATTAATTGAGCGATTTCGGGGATAAGAAGTCACTCATGTCGATCATTATATCGAGGGCTTACCAAGGTGGTGGTAAGACAAACCCTTTATCCTAGGTGAATTGATACCCTAATCTTTTGGAAAAAATAATTGTAATACCTTTGTATTTCTACTGCAATTTGTAATAGAAAAGGGAATCATTTTTTAATCATTTTATTAAAATTATTTCTTGTTTACATTGTTTGAATTATGACATATTCACTACATATTGTATTAAGAGATTCTATACACCATATTGAAGAATCATTTACATCTGTATTTATTGGATCAGTTTATTCAATTAAAATACAATTGTATTTATTTACTAGTGGTATTAAATAATATGATATCCATCAGATCCAAGAGACATATGGTAATTTTTATTAGTTATATATTGTATTAGTTTAAGACCTATTAAAATATGTTCTTAAACCCACAATTCACCAACTATTGTATTTTTCGATCTAATATATAATAACATCTATATTACGATCCAACAAGACCAACCCTAATAGGATCATACCATCATTGATGGATTAATATTGTTTTTAAAGTTGATTAATCTAGAATAATATCAATGTAACTAAATAATAATAATATTTATTTTTATGGTTTTAGTCATATTTAGTTATATTTTAATAAATAAAAATGAAAAAAGATGATAACTGAGATAGATAAAATCATGGAGCTCGTAGTTCGCATAAATGCACAAATTGAATTTTTATTTTTAATGAAAAAATAGAAAATGGTTAATGGTTATTCAAAAAAATATAAAAATATTAAATATAATATAAATAAACAATTAATTACATAATACTGAGTCAAATATATTTTATAGGGTATTATAGAAAATAAAAACAATTATGCAAAGGATAGTACCTAGGTTGAGAACATTGAGCTTCCCGTGGAGGAGTCCATGGAATGGGAGGAAATATTAAAAAACTTGAATAAATAATATTAAGTGAAATTGTATTCTAGGAGAAGGATAGAGTGTGGAGTTTTAAGTGGAAACTGAAAATTGGGAGTTTACTTGAAGTGGTGATGAGGTGACCTTTTATATGTGGGGAGAATGATATATTTGAAAATATTTCATACTAATATAAAGAGAGAAAATGATTTATATGTCAAGAATAATGCAAAATGGGAAATAATTTTGTGGAGATAATTTTTTATTCATCCAAATCTCTACCACAAAATTATAAATAATTTTAACCTTTTAGGCCTTTTAATCCCTTTGTTAGTTAGTTTTTCCTCTTTTCCCTTTTATTGTTATAAAAAAATTTTATATCAGTAATTCAATTTTTACCTAAAAAACGGGACTTGATATATAATTTATTATAAATGATTCTAAATACTTAATAAATTTCACCAAAAAAGTTATATTTTTAAGAAAGACTACTTTTAATATTAGATAAATTTAACATGTTTAAACATTTTTTAGAATAATTTTATTTAGATTCTTAAAATTTATGCTTGCAATAATATTATCATTTTTATTTATTTTCATTGTATAAATTTTTTCTTATAAAAAATATAATTTATTTAAATTTTTAAGAATTAAAAAACCAAATTTTAGAAAAATAATAAATAATTTAAAATACACATAAACAAGATCACTCATTGAAAACTATTAATTAAATTAATAAAATAAAAAATAGAGGTTTTCAAAATTTATAATTTTCATGAACTGAGATAGATAACCCTCTTAATAGGTACCTCTGTATGTTTTAACATGGATTGAAGGCCATTACCAATCCCCATTGCCTACTAACAAGCACCCGAGCCGCAAAACAATCAAGTGGAAATGATATTTGCTCAAGAATAACTCATTCATACAGAACAAAAAATATAAAATAATAAACAATTATTTTAAAAAAATCATTCACAAGATAGAATGTACCACAAGTATAAAGATAATATTATAGGAAAAATATATCAAAAAAGAAACACATCAGATAAAAATATTGATACATCATCCTAGAAACTCCCTGAAATAAGTGGATCATACACTCAACTATTCACTTCCCACCCCCAAGTCAAATAAATCAAGAATATAAACCACCCCTAAATAGTTTCTTTTTTACCAAGACATGGAATAATAAATTTTAAAAACTCCCAATATAAGAATTAGTCAATAAAAACAAAATTCTAGAATGATAGGAAAAAGTGTTTTATAAAAAATCTATAATAAATAAACATACATTGAATAATTTTGAATAAACAGGGCATGGGATTATTGTCACACTTCAAATCAAAAAATAAATGAAGAATAATTTTAATTGATATAATAAAATATAAATCAATTTAAAGTTCCATTGAATCTAATGGATATAACAATCTTTACGAAATAAGGCAAGAATAATATTTTCTATCAAACATTTGTAAGTAATCCATTTCAATCATTAGAATGTATAAATGATAGTAAGACATATAAATATGGTGAAGAGACCAATGGTTAGACTAATATAGGGATTAAATTAAAAAAATTAATTTTTGATCCCTATGTGAACAAAATATCTATATGCCAATCGTATAGGGGTTTGGAGAGAATAATAAAGAATAAGATCTTTTTTTCAAGATAGCTTGGAAAACATTATCATCATGAATTTTTCTTCAGGTAGATCCAATACATGCCAATCCTATGTTCTTACCTCATAACTACATAGGATCTCATGTGCTTAAAGAAATTAATTGACCATACAAGGGGATATCAAACATTGATTTCAATATCATATCATAGAATCAATCATTTCAAATCAACCCTATGCTCATGTTCAAAAACATTACATTTCATTTAAAAGAAGAAAATCAATGGTTTTTATATAATATGATTATTTTCATTTTATATCATAACATTTAAAATAATAAAAAATATTCATTCATTTTAATATCATCAAATTTTTACATTAAATAATTTCCTTCAAATAATTTTCATTTTCTTGAAATAAACACACAATTTAAGAAAAAAAATTATTAAGGGATTGCATCAAACACCATGAAATAAAAAATTAGTTATCATGAATCTAAATTAATTAATTATAAATAAATTGGATAACCATTTTAAATTACACAATAATTAAAGGTTTAAATTGATATAGATTTACCTATAAACCCACCTACAATAATCAAGATCAATAAACACCCACAAATTATCCACCAATGCAGATTTGAGATAACAAATGATAAATGGAGAATACAAGAATCAAAATTCATCAAGTAAATATATAGATATCACAACAAAAATAAGAATCAAAACTATCTAAGAGGGATAAAAATAGAAAATAAGAATCCATGATCAAATTGACAATACACTTACTGAAATAAATCTAACACATAAACTGACACTTTGATCCATGAATAATAAATATTTGGGAGATCCAAATTCATCCCAATATTTTATATAAATGGAATAGGATTGAATAAAATTTTAGGGAGGTGTTTTAGTAATAAACCATAGATTAAATGGTGCATAATTATAATATCACTTTTCCAAAACCAGACCCCATCTGCATCATCATCTTGTTGGTGGCCTCCACTGGAAACCTGATGGTGATCAATAGAATGTACTTCGTTCTAGATAACCCACCAGATGGTCAGTGGGCTTAAACTAGATCTATGGTGGCATTAGTATAGGAATACATCACCTTACTCCTCCCACATGCTATCCTATGACCCTCACCATCTAGCCAATGGACCTCAAATAGTTTTTCCAACTATAATATCATGCCCACTCTAGATAAAAAAACCCTAGACCCCTCCTATAAAATAAAACTAGAATAAAACTCTCTCATACCCATATCAAATCTCAAACATGGGGAAAAATAATAAAAACATTAAAAACAATGATTCAATGGAAACAATTAGGGATCAACATGAAAACAAAGACAACAAGGGAGAAATGTTTTATGTGCCATAAATATAGAAATGGGATGTTATAATCTTCCCACCGTATATTATTTATCCCACCATAAGTCATTTTAAGAAGACACCAATGTAAATAGGTAATGATAATTCTATCTCATCAAGTCCCCACACTCTCATGTATTATGTGAATGAGATCCAATTTCCTAAAACACCTAAAACAAGGGGGTAGATTTTTTATAAATGGCCTTTATCAGAGAATAAAAAATATAAACTAGTATCTTAGTCATTGATAAATAAGGTTCCACATCAATGTCCTACCTACTCATGATAATATATGGGTCAGAGAGACACTTCTTGAGCTATTTAACATGGAACACATTGTGTATTTTTGTCATATATAGTTAAAAATTAAAATTATATGACACACTTGAAATCTTCTCAAAAACCAAATATGATCCCATATATATAGGTTCTAAAATTCTTGACTTTCTAAGACATTGGTGACCCAACCATGACTAGAATCTCAAGGAAACCTAGTCTCTATAAAAACACCAATGTGCATTGAAGATAATTATCATATGACTTATATCATCTTTGATCCATTCCTATTATGAAGCATTTCCATTATCTATTAGAAAAAAACTAGGCCTTAGTCAGGCAGCTTCATCAATATCTAAAAACATAACAGAGACATAAAATTCCTCAAAAGGATTCATATTTATGGATGAATGAAAACTATTATTATTGAAAAAACCATCCACTACCATGGTTAAATCTCATAAACCTCTATTGTTAAGAACATAATCACTAAGATTTTCCTCAAGAATTTGTATATCCTATTTTGTCTGGACTTCTATCCGAGGATGGAACATTGTACTCAAATTTATCTGGGATCCCTTCAACTATAGTGGGACTCAAAAAAAGAGAATTGAATCATGGATCCTTATCAGTGTCAATGGAAAATAGAACTCTATGAAATCTGATGATCTCTTAGACATGAAAATTTCACAAGTCATTAACATTAGTCATATCACAAATTTGAATTAAGTAAGATGATTCGGTCAATAGATCTATCACTACAAAACTAACATCGTTTTCGAGTGGAGTATATAGAAACCCACCAATGATTACCATCTATTTCTCATCCCAATAATATGATAAAATAATATGTGGATAAAGTAGACATGGTGGCTTCTATTTCACTTCCTTAATCTGTCAAAAATTATAACAATGAGGAAAAAAATGAATAAGGTTTTGCCTTATACTATTACACAAAAAATAGAAAGTCATATCAGAAGACATTTTCATTTTTCCAGGGTTTACTACCCACTTTTAATGTTGAAAATCCTCCATCTCATCATTTTTAAATGGAAATGTAATAATGAACTAGTTCTAGGAAAAATGGATACCCTTATAAGATAGAGACCATTCATCGATGAGATCTCTTACATATAAAAAATCCTTATTTCCTTGGAAGAGATCATCAAGATTCTATTCATGGATAATCATATCAATAACTGAGGATGTCAACTAAAAAATTTCCAAAAAAACCTTGTCCTCGTCCTTCTAAACTCCCAAATGAATATCATAAAAGAGAGCTATTAGATTCTATTCAAATGAATATTATTTCATGTCATGGGATATAATTTTCTTATGTAATACATATTCAATGAAACTCTCCTCATAAATAATATAGTAAATATCATAATAAATGGATTATAGGAACTCCACCAACCACCTATTTCTAAATTTAAAAGTTTCTATAGGAAGATATTACATATGATTTTTAATCAGATTAAATTTTCAATCATTCTCTAACAAGGAAATGTTTTAAAATCATACAATCATGAATTATAGCTGCATGTTTGTGATCATGTGTTGGATTTTTCATCTCATGGGGATGCATTTGAAAATAACCATATGTTATCACATGGTCACCATGCATAAGAACACAACCCAAACCAGAACCTAATGCATCAGGTAAGAACACATATCCCTTTTGAGCCTCTATAAAATTAAAAACTAGTTGTAATGTCAAATAAGTCTTTGAAAAATGAACGGAACCCTAAAAATTATAATTTGATTAAAAACATACTCCTTTATGAAAGAGAGTGGTCAATTAATAAGTTATCATTTAGAAATATTTCATAAAATGGTGATAATACCCTAACAACCCCATGAATCTCGATATCTCAATGTCATTATTTTCTTCCTCATAGGTCATCAAAGATTTCACCTTCTCGGGATCAAATGAAATACCATATTTAGAAATAATGTGTCCTAAGAAAATTACACCCCAAATATATAATTTTCATTTAGATATCGTGGAAAAGTGTTAATGATTTCTCATGATATCTAGAATATCTCTCAAGTGACTCACATGATCCTCCATGTTTTTAATGTAATCCATGATTTCATCTATAAATACAACTAAAAAATAATCATGGTATAGATATAAAATCATGTAAATTAACTCCATAATAATAGAAGGATAATTAGTCAATCCAAAAACAATAAAAACGTTATCATAATAGTCCTACCTTATTTTAACGTTTTATTAGGAATATTATACTCCTTCATCCTAAAACGATGGTAAATAGATTGAATATCATTATTTAAGAACCACTTATCACCTTTCAACTTATAACAAAAACGTTAATAAAATGGAATGAAGTTTTGTTCTTGAACATGACATTAATTTCCATTCAATAGTTAACATAATTGTGGAGTATTCAATTATAATTATTTGAAAAAGGCACAATTACATACCATGGAGACACACTTGGTTGAATGAATCCTCTAGAAAATAAGTCATCCAGCTGAGTCATTTAATCCTTCAGTTATACCAGTTCCATTTATTAAGAGGGAATTCAAATTAGTTTTTTACCTTGTACGACATAAATAGTAAACTTCACATACATCGATAGTATAAATCCATGAAAGTATAATGGAAAAATATCGAGAGACTCATATGATAAATGAGGAAGATAACAACTTTATGATTCCATCTTTATTGCAAATTCAAACCTGGATATCATCTTACCCAACTCCATAGGAGGAGGAACAACTAGATATGACCTTAGGTCTAATTATCCATAGAAAACATGGAACAATCCATCATAGTATGAAAATGATAATAGTTGATGGTAATAGTTGATTTGAAATTTATGAGTAATCATCCAATCCATACGAATAATAACTTGTTGAGGTTTCATGTCAAAAACTAAAAAGTACTAATAATGACTGACTTATGATAAAGAAATGTGAAATATTAGAATCATAAGACTTTATATTTCATCAACCAAAGAGGCATATAAATCTTTATTACAAATGATATAATATCCAAATGAAGATTTAATAGTTACAAAATATGGATAGATATGAGGGAATGATTGGAAACAATTTCATATAGAATTATCACTGAATATAAATATATGGAAGTGACACCTCTCACAATCAAATGAGGTTTACACTCTTGGAGTACAATTTTCTAAACTATATTCCCACCTAAAAGTATTCATTCACCCAAGATAGTAAGGGTTCATTTTTAAGGTTCACGGTTTTTCAAACCATGAATCCCTACTACGAAACCATGTGGGTGGGATTTTAAAAACTATAAAACTTAATTAAAAATTTTCACCCCCAGTTTTTATCCATAGTCATCCCTATTTGATCTGAAATGAGTTCCATCAATTTTGGAGGCTCCAGATTGGGTTCCAAGGCTCATTGAGACCCATAAATTAAAAATCAAAGATCCGGTGGAAGGAATTAACCTCTCTTATGATATGTTATATCTTCCTTATTGAGGTTAGTCAGTCATTTTTTCTTCAATAATGGAGAGGGATAAAATCCTCCATTTTTGATGGTTTAGATCTTGGTTTTAATGGATCTTGCTTCATTGGACATTGATCCTAGGGTTTTTCATAGATATCCCCTCTATTGGGAGTTATATCCTTATACATCAAATTAAATGATATTTATTGTTGAGAATTTATCAATGATCCCAAAGTAGGTGGTCTAATTGATAATTACCATAGTCTTAATCATTATATCATGGTTGTAGTTTTATCATTTCATCACCACATTAGGAAATTACATTTTAAATTTGAAATAATGAATTGATTCCCAAGTGATTATGATACCCATTATAGATCATGTTGGACCCATTTAAGATTTATGACTGGGCATGATGGCTGCCCACAGGGCCTTCCAGTACAATTGAATTAATTTTTTATGAATTGTAAAAAAAAGAAATATTATGTTAATGGAATTGAACTAAATACTTATTTCATTGTTGAAAATAAGATTTAATGGGTTTATTAGATTATAATTTATGATGTAATGATTTGGGTTATTATTAATGATAAATGGATTAATGGTGGATTGTTCATATCATTCCTTGTGATAAAAATAAAGATCCATAGAAGTGATGATAAATGAAATGGTTCACTATATTAGTTAGTTATTGATTAGAAGGTCACAAATGATTAACCCTAATATATATATATATATATCTCTGTGTGTTTATATGTCAATAATGTGGTGTGGGTGAGGGAGTGATGCTCCATGTACCCATGGGGTGACCGACTATTGATATAGGCCCCCAATATATGTCTGTGAATGTTATCAATGAGGTGTGTGTGGAGGGATATTGATCCATGTACCCATGGGGATCCAGACTACTACTCTAGGCACCATTTTTATATCGGTAAATGTGAATAGTGATGTGTAGGTGAGAGACTGATTCTCCATGTACCCATGAGGTTCTAGACTGATTCTCTAGGTCCCTAATACATGACTGTGAATTCGTATATAGACTAATTATAAAAGGTACCTAAATGAAATAGATGTGAATTGGATAATGAAATCTCTCAAATGAATAAATTTTAAAACACCATTGGCATATGGTTCAGAATCCTGCATGGTCAGAAGAATGTATGATGTGGTTGACTAATGAATAATAAATGTGAAACATGTTTACTTTCATAAAATTTTCTATTATTATCTATACAATCAAATAATATTTTATAGATTGGATATTTATTTGGACACCGTTTTTGGGGACCTACTGATTTTTACTCACACCCTACTCAGTCCTCTATATTGGTACCTCAATAGACTTCATTATTACAGAACGAGATAATGGAAAGAGATCTATGTTTGATGGTTGAGTTGGGATACAAGATGTAGCATGGATAAAGGAACCATATATGATTTCAAGGACCAAATGTGTGTTATCAATGTGTCAATATTTTGGTATTTCATTATACACATGACACTTGTATTCAATGACAAATTTACAAATATATGTTAGGTCATTTTTGTTATTCGTGGATTTATTCAAGTGAGTTGGTTAATATTGATTTTCATTGATTATTATTTGGACAATATTTATTTATTTATTTTTTTAAAACATTGATAAAGAGGTTATATTATACCTTTTTCTCATATTATACCCTCACATATAGTCAACAACCTCTTCCATAGGGGGTTTCACACTTGAGGTCATTTGATGAACAAGCTCCAGGCACTTGTATGTGGAACCATATTCAGGGTGTTTCAAAGTGGTTTTAAAGGAGGTTTATTTTATTTATTTCATTAAAATGATTTAAGAATGTTATACAAGATACTATGATGATTCAAACCTTGGTCATGAGCTTATTATTGGGAGTAGATAACCCATGAGTAGGGTGAACCCAATTACCTAGGATGAGATTTTGTTTCTTGATGTTTTCTATTATAGTTGAATTCTATTTCACTGTGAGTGTTTCACATGTTGTTAGATGATATTTCTTTTTGATATTTTCCTTATGGACCAGTATGACATGAGATGTTAGTGTATATGTAAAATTCTACACACTCAGAATTTTATGTCACGTGAATCATTTTATGCACATATAGAAATGTAGGTTTTGAGTGGGTGTTGGGAAATGAAAATGATCTTAATTATTCCGAGTAATATAAAAAAATTATTTCCTAAAAAAATTTATAATTCTAAATGATGTTAAATGAGGTAATTTGAAATTGATAAAATGGGTTATGAATTGAAAAGCTAAATATGTGAGGATTGTTACCCAATGTTGACCTTGTCCAAGGTTAGGGATGGTTAAGGGTAGTGCTAGTGTCCAAGTTTTGACCACAAGGTAGTGCACATGCATTTACTTCTTATAGCCTTATGTGAATCTCTCATATCCAATTTTCTTAATCATGTGTTATGTGTCCTATGTAATTTTCATGGTTTTATGAATTCATGCCTCTCTGAAGACATTTGTTAATAGGATGATTATAGTAAATTGATGAAAATAATCCTATAATAGTGGGAAAATAGTCCCTGTTGATTTTTATTTAAGGGGTATGATATACGTTCTATGAGAACATCACTAAATTTATATAGTTCATGGAATGAGACCTAGTGTGGGCTATATGGAATCTATATGAGCTAACCAAAGAGTTCCAGTTGCAGCACCCTCTTACCTTCATCAAATAGGATGGTCCTGAGGAAGATAATTTTTTCATTGAGTCTATATAGACCATATAGGATGATCTAGATAATACTTTAGAGACAATATCCATATTATAAACCTATATATAGCGATGATAAATGAATATATAGTGATATATTTAGGCTCATGATTAGTAGTTGGAGGTTATGGTTTTCATGGAATTATCATATAAGTTATTTGAAAAAATTAACCTAGAGATTCTATGATTTTAGAGGGAAGAGGATTTTATAAGTTTGATATTGGGAATCATGTCAGTGATGAAATATTATAGTCAATTCACTAAATTTTAGTGATTTTTCTCAGTTCCTGTAGGGGTTGAGAAAACTGTAGATAAATATTTTTAGGATAATCATAAAAGCGTTATTAAATCCTAGTTTAATATCTTTCTTCTAAAGAAGTTTTCTGATGCAGTGAATTAGGATTTAAAATCTATGGGAAATATGAATGAGGATTCCAATGTTGGATAAGTGTTTTCTACTAGATTTTATGGTGTTATTACTTCAAATGTTTGGAAGAGTCTTTTTGAGAACCTTAACCTGAATAGTTTCATGTAGAGTAGCCCTGGAGAAGGATCCGTTTCTCAAGGAAATGCACGGGTTCTTTTCCATAAGTGGGGTAGGACAGGATACATTTTTATCCAGTGTCCCAAACCACATGTATAGTGAAAATATTTTGGAATGTTGGGGAATATATAGTGGTTTTGAAGGAATCCATGATAGAGGGATAATGATGGAGGATTATGATGAAACCAGAGTATGGGAAGGTGGTATTTTGTACGAGTCTGGCAGTTGGAGTTCAAGTGGTCATTATTATCGAGGAGGTAGACATGGTACATCCTGGAACAAGTAACTATAATAGTAGAGTATTGTGACATAGGGGACTCATAATATAGCATGAGGCAAAGAGATAGGATAGTTACATTCATCACATCCCTAAATTGTGGATAGTGAGGTTGTCCCATCAATAGTTAGAGGTAATTTTTTTTATATTCTATACTTTCTAGTGATTAATTTGATACAATATACAACCATTATTTTATATATAATAACCATTTGAATGGTTTGAGTTTGATGGTGGAGTTTTTAAGTGGGGTTATGACGATCCAAAAAACCCATGGGTGTATGATAAAAGGAAATATTTCTATATAACTAGTGTGCACTTGAGTTTGGTGAGTATCATTTCGTTTGGGATGTGAAAATGCATGAAATATCAGCCTTTGACTTGATTTTAGTTATGGATTGTTTTGTATCAAGTAGACCCTACACTGATTGTTACTATAATATAGTATACTTTAGGTCTCTTGAGGATACCATTTATGTTCATCAAGGATAATTAAATATCCGAGTAGGGTGTATATGGATAGTTCATTATAATCTGTGGGAGATCACTACCCATGTTGTGAGTATTTTATTAATGAAGGGTATGTGATGAAAAGTGTATTTACACCCATAGTGGGATGGTTTGTGGATGTTTTTCCTAACAGGTTCTCAAGGTTTCCACCAGAGAGAGATATTGAGTATACAATTGACCTCATGTTGGGAGATGAGCCCATTTCCATTACACCTTACCAAATTGAACTAATAGATATTCTAAATCATAAGACACATATTGTATAATTAATGGATCATGGATTTATCTATCCTACTATTCCCCATTTGGGTTCACCAGTATTTGTTTCCTAAAAGGAAGACATGGAATCTCATTTATGTGTCTATTAATGGAAGTTTCACTCTATACTGGTTAAGAACCTATATCAAATTTCACATATTTGTGATCTATTTGACTAGTTTAGAGGATAATATGTATTATAGATGATTTAATTGAGATCAAAGTTTCATAAGATGAGATTAAGACATTATATTATACCAAAAACTCCATTCAAGAGTTCGTAGGGACTATATGAGTTTTTTTGGGATTTTTTTTATTTGAAAATTGGTCAAGTTGTGTTTACAGCCTTTATTAACAAAATATATCATCAATATGTTGATATACATGTGATTTGTTAGATTTAATCTTTCTATACCCCAGGACTCATGATGATCATTACCAACATCTTGACATCATCTTTAGTACATCAAGCAGGTATCTACTATATGAAAAGTTATCTAATTGTCAATTTTGAATCAACATGGTGCCTTTCTAGGGTCACATCATCTCTGAGGAAGGTATGTTAGTGGACCCATATAATGTTTAGGTAGTTTTTTCAATATCCAAATAATGTTTTTGATTTCTAATGATTTTTGGGTTTAGTCGGATATTATTGAAGATTCATCCAATAGTTTCTCATTTCGAAGAACCACAGTTAGGGATGATAGAGAAGGGTAATTTTTTTAATGTTTTGTAGAAATTAATAATTCCTCCCATGATTAAAAGAATAATTTGACTACTGTCACTATTTTTAACCTTGGTAACCTGGGTGTGGACTATAACATTCTTTTATGAATCTGAGATCAAACATGGAGCATTGTTGATGCAGGGAGATTAAATTCTGGTGTATTGGCCATGATAGTTGAGACCACTTGAATAAAATTACCCTATGAATGATATCATGTTATCCACAGTGATTTATGAATTAAAGTGTTAGTGGAATTACATGTTGGGTGAAATTTTTAGTTTTTATGCTGACAACAATATCTTAAAGTATATATTTTTGTAGTGCAATTTGTATATCAAGAAGTAGAGTTGGCATAAGAGTATACATTCATTTGAAATTGATCTAGTATATATGCCCACGAATGGAAATAGTATTACTTATTATTTAATTTAGATAACATATACTCAATAAGTCCATGATTATAGATTTAAATGGAAGATAAAGGCCATACTTGTTGAGATGCATAATGAGTTTTTGGAGGGCTTGGACCATATGAACCTCATATACTTAGAAGTTGAGTCCAGAATTATTAGATATATTAAAGAAAGGTAATATGAGGATCTGGAGTGTTTGGCCATATGGGTGGGCCTTGTAAGTGGAGAGTCACTTTTTGATTAGACTATTTATGAGGATGACATCAACTTTGTTTATGGTCATGTTTTTCATTATATGTGCATATGAGAGGATTAGATGTTTGAGTTTCATGCTCCAAATGTGTTTTCTGCATCTTAGTCTGACTAAAATGTATTGTGAAATATATCAAAATTATTGGTGGTAGGGGAGGAAATAGGGTAATTGGGTGTTTTGTGACATTATTCTACATTTGTCTACAAGTGAATGAAGATCATCAAGGGAAAGGTCTGATTACACAACCATTACCCATTTTGGAATGTAATTGGGATGGTTTTACCAAATACATAATATTTATTCACCTTAAGATGCCTCGTAATAATTCAATGATATGGGTGATTGTGGATTGGTTGAAAAGTTTTTCATATTTCATTACAATAAGTGAAACTATCAAAGTTGATTAGTTTAGATATATATATATATATATATATATATTCAAAATATAGTTCTTTCAAAAGGGGTTACATGGAGTATATTTTCATATCATGACTCATATTTTACTTCAAGATTTTGGTAAGGTTTGTAGAAGGAGTTGGGTACCTAGGTGTTTCTTTGTATATCCTTTTACCTAGAGAAAGATCAGAGATCAAAGCATATTATTCTGTTTTTAAAGGACCTATAGTCAGCGTGTGTACTAAACTTTAGAGGATCATGGAAGAAGAACATAGTTCTAGATGAATTATCCTATAACATAATTTAACAAGTGACTATTTATATGGATCCATATTATGAACTTTACTTTATACCATTGAAGACTACGTAAATTTTGGATAGATGTATGAATGTCATAGTTGTTTGTTCTGAGTCTCATACATGAAATTTTAGAACAAGATTAGTTGATAAATAAATATAAGGATATAGGTTAGAGAGTTCACAAGTATTATGTAAATTTAAATCATCAAACTATTGAGTTTACAGTGGGTGATCATGTATTCATTTGTGTGTCACTGGTATTAGTACACCATTGGATTTATCTGGAATGAAAAGTTGTTGCTAACGTTTGTCAGACTGTTTGATATTTTGGAGAATATCAGACTAATGGAATATCCATTTCATCTTACACAAAGCTATAATGTTATGAATTATTCATTTCATGTTCCACATACTTGATAGTATCACCCAACCCTTATCATGTGAGATTTGTTTTGAGATTGATGATGATGATTCTTGTGAGAAACATCCGACTCATGTAGTGGATCACAGTGGGAAAGTTTCATGAGAGAAGTTCATGTTGTTGGTTCAATTTTTATGGGAACATGGTTGTGTTTTGGAATAATCATGTGAGAGTGAAGCAGATAGACATGCCTTTTGGCCTGACCTTTTTACCTCATATTATTAGTGATGCTTCAGATTATAGTTAGAGGATAAGTTGTTATACAGTGGGGAGATTGTAAGATATTAACATTTATAGGGATTTATAGCTTAGATTTTCATGTATTCTTCAAACCTTTTTATAATAATTTGGTTTGGTCTTTCATTATGGTTTTTTGGGTGAATTTGGTAAATTTTGGAAGCCTATGGAGTTCTGCAAGGTTGGTGCATAGTTAGGGAAAACCATGATGCTTCCCCAAGGAAACAATGTACCCCATTTTGATCCATATGAAGGGGAACTCGGTTTGATGAAACCATGTGGAATCCACATTAAAAACAATAAACCATTAAATAAATGGGGTTTTTACATTCATAACTTCCTTTTCCAAAATTTTCACCAACCTAGGAGAAATTGTGCACCCTAGATAGTAGGGGTGCATGGTTTTTCAAACCCTGAGGCCCGCCTAGGAAACCATGAATGTTAGATTTTAATCCCTAAAAAATGTAGTTAAAAATTTTCATACCACCATTTTATATTCACAATCACCCATATTTGACCAAACAAAATTTTCAACACTTTTAGAGTTTCTCGAGAGGGTTCCAATGCTCCTCAAACCCCTTTCCATGAAAATTTGTGATCTATTAGAAGGAATAAACCTCTCATATAGTATATGATCACTTATTTGTTTATGTTCATCTCTCTCCCATATTTCTTCCCTACTAGAGAGGAAAAAAATTCTCAATTTTGGATGGTTTAGATCTTGGATTTAATGGATCTTGTTATTTATCTTGATCGTAGGTATTGTTCCTAGATATCCTTAACCATTATGAATTAGAAAACTTTACATTTAAATGAGGGCTATGTTTTTGTGGTCATTCATAAAAAATCCTAATATAAGTGGTCTAATTTATAATCCCCATAGTCTTGATTATGAACTTGTGATAGTAGTTGTATCATTATGTTTCCACATTGGGGAATTTAATTTTATATTTGAATTAATAAATAGATTCCCATGGGATTATGAGACCCTTAATGGATTCCATTAGAAACCATGGATATTTTATAATGTGCATGATGGAAACCCATAGGGTGTTCCAATAAACTTGAAATTATGGGTTTGAATTGTAAAAAATGGAATAATGGGTTAATGGAGGTGAACTAAATCATTATTTCATGGTTAATAATGGTTTTTAAAAGGTTTATTGGGTTAGATTTTATTATTTAATTAGTTGTGTAATTATTGACGATAATGTTTATAATGGTGTATTTTTTGAGTTGTTCTTTATGATAAATGTATTGAACTATGGTTATGATGATAAATGAAATGGTGCACTATATTTTTATTTATTAATAATAAGTTCATTAATGATGAACCCCAATATATAAATATATATCCCACTATGTGTGTATGTGTGAATGTGATCAATGCAGTGTGGGTGATGGATTGATGCTTCAGGTACCCTTGGGGTCCCATACTAATTCTCCAAGCTACTGATATATATATATATATGTGTGTGTGTGTGTGTCTGTGTGTGTGTGTGTGTGTGTTCATGTGTGTGACTGTGAACACTAAGGTATGGGTGAGGGACTAGTGCTCCATGTACCCATAGGTTACTAGAATGTTTCTATTAGTCCTGAATATATATTTATATTTAAATGTTAACCATGAGGTGTGGGTGGGGGAATGATTCTCCAAGTACCCATGGGATTCCAGATTGATGATCAAGGCCCCCGATGCATGATTGTGAATTAGTATCTATACTAACTCCCCAAGGAATCGAAATAAAATGGAATTAAATCGTATAATGAAATCCCGTGAAAGAATAAATTTCAAAACCCCATTGGTGTATGGTTCATATTCCAATATGGAAAATTGTTGTTATGGTGTGGTTAACTTAATAATAATAAATTTTAAAATTTTTTACGTTCATAATTTTTTCTATTATTCATTATACTACTGCATACACTGTTATAGACAAGGTATTTATTTAGACTCCATCGGTGGTGGCCTACTAAGTTTTACTCACACCCTACTCAGGATGCCTGATTAGTACCCAAATAGACATCGTGATTGCATGATTAGATAAGGTAATGTGACCTATGTTAGATGGATTATTTATAATTCAGGATGAAGAGTGCATGAGGGAACGAGATATGTTATTAGGACCCACTTAGGAGTTATTTCCTTTTATTATTTTGTGTTTTCATTAGACTCTTGAAACTTGTAAGGAATGAAATATTTAATTCTTTTATTTATGTTCATTTTTCTTGTTTTTTGAATTTATTAATGTGATGTTGGTAATTATAGATTACTATTCACTTTTATGTGGATATTATTTATTTTTTTCACTATGGTTTCACTTAGATATAGATGGTATAGTCACCAAACATGAAATATTATGGCATTGATGCTAGTCATTAGCATATGGTATATGGGTTAGTGTGACCGAGGTTATGTGAAAAACTGAATTGGGGAACTGACAGGTGACACCTGGAATGAGGTGTTACATGATATATACCAAAAAACCCCTTTTGATGCAATTAAATAAGTCACATAGAAAAACATAAAAAATATCCCCTTTTCAAAATGCTTGAAACCACTAATTTTTTTTATTTAAAATGAAATACATTGATAATGATAAATAATATTTATATATTATCATTTAAAACCAAAAATAATTTTTAGGATGAAAATATTATAAAATAAATATTCTTTCAAAAACTCAAAATAATTATTTCCATAAAAACATATATTTATAATTATTTTTAGAATTAAAAATTCCATTAAAAATCAATGATTTACTCTAAAAAATATATAAGATTATTTTCTTTTTCATTTAAAAATCATTAATAGTAAAAATCACTCATAAAACCATTTAAAACATAGAAATTAATCAATAAAAATAAGAATACTCATATATTGGTAGAAATAATATAATATTCGATAAAAATATTTATTACAATAGTTAAAAAAGAAAAAGTTACATGCCATAATCAAATGTCATTTTCGAAAAGGTGAAGTAAGAACTATTGAAAACCATTTCTTTTACAAATAATATTCAATAATGAAACCATGAAAATAAATACCAATTTAAAAAAGGTGAGGTGAAAAATATTTGAATTTTTTTACTTGGAATAAGAATATTCAATAATAGATTCCTGAAAGGGTATAATGTTTTAAAATATAAATTTTTTCTTATTGATATAAAATTTCAATTTAAAAGGATATAAATTTTATTTTTAATATTTAAAAATACATTTATTGAAAATTCACATCATAAAAAGATTAAACAAATTCATTTATAGAAGAGGATAAGGATATATGATGGTCACATGAGATAACACATAATAAGGATTGTAAAAATAAAATAGATAATTTATAGGAATTTTAAATATGGATATAAGGGGAAATAATCATTTTAGTGAATGGTACTTATTCTCAACACTGATATACATTTTGGGGAATTAATTAATTAAGGTAAAGTATTTAAATTATGTTTTAATTTTTATCATATAATAAGATAAAGTACTATGAAAAATTAATTTATGGTTAAATTATAGTGACAAATGATTCTTATACATGGATATTACAAAGTTTTAGATAAATATATAATACATTTAATAAAGTTATTCTTGAGGACCATAATAGTTTATTTTATTTTGGAGACTAGGTATATAAAATTATTATTTAATTAAAAATCATCAATTTATCTTATAAAGATATTCAGATTTTATACCCATCACAAAAATACCCCACTAAATTCCTTTCCATTTATCCTAAGGAAAAGAAATCTTATAAAGGGTGAGGTCAGATGATCAGTAAGAGTAAATAAGGGAGATACATAAGCATAACATGATTATAAGGGTATGAGAACATGAAAATATCATTTGAAAACTATACCCCACATATAAAATCAAAATATTGAGTCTTATTATAAATATTTATAGTTTATAATAAGTGAATCATAATGGATTAAAAGAACTGGATCCATGAGAGGAGGAAAATGGCATAAGGCATGAATTATGGTATACAATTTATAATAGAAAATAATTTCTTTTGTAGTCAAGGATTACTGAAAAAATTTATTAGAGAACTCCATGGGTGGCTAGTGTGGGATAAACCACCATCCCTAGTGGAAGCACATTCATTTTTGTGGATTGGGTTTACTCCCCAAACCATCCTAGTAGTCAATTTTCACTCTGAAGAACATCATATAGAATAAAGTCCCCTACTGATCCAAGTTCACTTCACATTAAAATATTATATATCACACGAGATATAAATATTTACCCAATTAATTTTATGGAGTTATAGGTCACATATATCTTTTTTTATAATGAAACAACTATACTTGGTTATAACATAACCAAAATACTTGGTAATAACATAACCACAATGAAAATATAAAAAATCATACATATGAATTCTATAACATCATATAAAATTCATCATATCAGAACCCATGAATTGAAATTATTTTATTAAAAATTTCATTATAACATAACCTATAGAGAAGAAACAGGTTTCACAATCATTTATTTATTTCATCAAAACATATCCCATGACAAAATAAACTGGTTTTAAAAGAATTATATCATGGTATAACCCATGTAAGATAAAAATGTTTCATAATAATATTATCACCATAAAAATAAATCATTTACAAATAGTATAAGAAGGGTACCTTGTATCATATCCCCAATAAAGCATAAGTGACATCAATTGATGTCATCATATATGTAAAATGATAACGAAAGATTACATGAGACATTTCTTGAATAAAGTATCCTTTCTACTTGTAAAAACAATTTCAAAGTTTAAACATATTCAAAACTATTTTATTCGAAATTTACCTCTTAAATCTATAAAGGAAGCTTTTATAAACCATTTAAAACATTTTTTGTGGAATATATACTTTCTTATTTGAAAAATACTTTTCAATTTTTTTTTAAAAACATTAATAGTAAAATTATAATTGAAAAATTATCATGGAATCATTGAATAATTTTTATGTCATGATGATTAAAAATTGGTAATATTCCATACACACTAAAACGAATATTCCATTCAAATTTTTAGTAAAATCCATAAAGCTATTTTTTGGAATGAAATGAGGAAATTTATTCTAATTTTTTTAAATTAAGATATGGATAAATATCTTTAATAAATAATTCTATGAATGCAAATTTTTTTTAATAATATTTAGAAATCAATTATTTATAAGAAAAAGGATTTTTTTCTGAAGAGAGAAATAAAGGCGAACTTTCTAAAAAACATTATCATAATTATTATATATAACAAAGAGTGGAAAATGGTACTATCACTTTAAATTATATAGAATAAAAATAGGATGATAAAATTAATCATTTTATTGGTATATGTATTATAATATTTAATCAATGTAAATGTAATCATCAACAATCCTAATAAACAATTAGATTGTAGCATAAAACCTGTTCCACATTGATTACTTTTGAATTGTAATACCCTAGAATGAAAAGAAAACTAAATAAAAAATAGAATATAATTAAAATATATATACATAAATATGATATAAATTATCAATTTTTTATTATATAAACATCTTATAATATGATAGTTTCATAATGTAACATATTTCTAAAAGAAGTGAAATGGAGGGAAAAACCCCTTACTGCTTTGGTAAATTTTGAACCCTAAACGCCATGAAAGATATGAACTCAAATGGATATTTATGTACCATTAATTTTAATTATAATAATAATAAACTAAATTTATTGTATTTATATAAGCCGTCTAACATCAATAATTGGTGAATATGGCACAAATATCACATAAATTAATTTGAGATGAGAAAGAATTTACTATGAGTCATGAAATTCATCATAATTTTTAAAAAGAAATATACAATAAAAATAAATTTATTATACTCATATTAAAGAAACATATATTTTTATTAATGTTATATTAAGAATTCCCCAATAAGGTCTCATTTTAGGTAATAACCGCTTTATTTTTGTATATATTTTGATTTTTTAATTATTAGACCACATACTTTGATCAAGGATACATAATATATTGAATAATAATAAAAAAATATTTATCATTTTTATACATAAATTATAATTTTACAATCAGTAATGAAATAATGTTTTTGAGAACTGAATTATGTTATGATTATTGAGACGATAGGTCATATGTGTGCAAGAGTAACATTTCCAATTTTCAATGATCATTATTTAAATGAGGTATGGAATATTATACCATTAAATAATTTTCACAATGTCATAAATAACATATTATTTCTTTCAATATACTTGTTCACATCATTCATTTTGTACGTTTATGAAAAGCGAGATTCACATCGCTTCGTGAAGGTGGTAGTCCACACATACACAAACAATGTTATAATATTTCAGTGAGTGAAAATGTAAGATATAAAATGATAAATTAGACTTTCAGAATGATAAATATTTTTTTAATATAATAACTTTTTCATTTATATGAAATATAATAAACCTTATTATCTTCCATGTAGAACATTAGTGAAAACAATTCACATCGATTCGTGAGGTTTTTCTTTATTGGAAACATGTATGATGATTTTGAAACCCATTTGATGGAATAGGAGGTAGTTTTAGGTAATTTAATTAACATAAAACCATATTAATAAACTTAGGATATTTATTTTATTATATTATAATATTTTACTAAAATTTTAATTAGATGGAGGATGAAATAAACCAAAATTTTTATTGATGAACTTTACCTCTTCTTCACGTATATTTAATAGTTTTACACCAAAAGACATCCTAGGATTGATTTATGTCCAAAATAAGTATTCATTGAATAGAGGAGGGTATTTTGGAAATTATTTTTTAAGTTACAGTACAATTTGTTTTTTGAATTTCTGAAAAATAGAAGATAGTGGGTGGCCTTTTTTTAAGTGAGGTGAGTGGCATACTTGTAATGATTTGAAAAGAAAAAGTGTAAGTGCATTTTTCACTCGTAAAAATTGTCTAATATGGATTAAATTATTACCATAGAAATAATAAGGGCTTTTAATGACTACATAATATATTTTATACATTTTTATAGGTCATATGTATTTAGTATAAACCCCAAACAACCCCATTTTTACCTTAACCATGGTGGTTTTTTACATTTTTCACAAATAAATTGGGTGAAAAATTAATTTTAAAATATAATATTATATAAATTATGACTATTAAATATATGGAATAAATTTTTTCAAATTATATTCGTTGTAAAGGTTGATTTTAAATTAAAATTAATCCTGCATGGACGATGAGAAAAATAGGTTTTAAAGAGAAAATATTGAAATGCTTAAAATGATTTCATTTTAAAATTCAATACAAAATTGATTCCAATGACCAAAATAATATTATATTATTTATAATTGAACTAAATATAATATAAAATTAATTTAAAATATAATTTAAAATCATATATAAATAAAAATAAAATGAAGTTTTCAATTAAAATTTAGTATTTTTCGTTATTCATAAAAAAATGAGTCTTTTATGAAAAAACCCAAAATCATAATACTATGATAATTATTAAAAGAATATTTTGAAAATCAACTTTATTATTGAAAATAAATTTGGAAACATTGTTAAAATTATTTTTAAAATAATTGGGAATAATGAAATAAAACTGCTTTTTAGAAAAATATTGTCTTTATAAACTAAATTGTATTTATTGTTATATCTTGTCTATAAAACACATGTGATGACTGTTAAAATTTTTATTGAATATATAATATATAATTTTCAACAAATTTATTCACCAATGAAGTATCATTCTATTTATTTAGGTAAAAGGAGTTTGTTTTCAATAAAATAGTTTTTCAGAAAAACATTTCTTTTATTTTCATATGGTTTTTATTTTCATTTATAAATATTTTGTCACCAAATAATTAATTATATATTCATGTGTAAACAATATATTTTCATAACATATTTGATACTATTCATTATTTTTATTACAATAGTTAGATTATAACAATCATATTAAATAATAATATTTTAATAATATGTAAGGTTTCGATTAAACTCAGTGTTTTGTGTAATGCAAGATAAACTTAGCTTTTCCTGCAATGATATATTTTTTTGTGTTTAATTTAATGCAATAAAATTTCATATTTCATGTAATAAAAAATATATAAAGTATTAAAAAAATGTGAAAAAATAATTTTACAAAATCAATGGGTGTTACATTCTATTGCTCTTAAAATGAATTTTAGCCTAGAAATTCATCACCATCCCAAAAAATGTAACGTTTGAAAAATTATATCATAAAAACATATAAAATATAAATTAATTATAAAAAATTCCATAAAAATGGAATTTTTGAAATAAGTAACTCATAACCACGTTTACACATTGGAGAACGTAGATGAGAAGTGAAAATTTGGACATAAAAGAAAAGAGTAAATAATTATGAAGAGTGATAGAGATAATTAATCACAATAAATGGTGTGATTCATATATGGTAAGACACCAAAATTCCATGAACCAATGAGGGATAAAAAAGGACATTGATATCCTCAAAAAAGACGATAACAGGAAAAAAATTTATTTCAATATTCTTTTCCTAATGTTTAAGAATTTTCATGAGAAGATATAATTATATAATTTAATTATATTTCATAAGAAAAATCTCACCATTTGGTTATTCCTTGTTCAGTTTCCAAATCCTCTCTAAATCTAGAAAATTAAGGTGATGTTTTTATGTCTAAATAACTAATATATCATAATATTTAAAAATAAAATGATAAGTCATTCTGCCTATCTCTAGTAATCATGACAAAAAAATGGTTAGTATAGGTTAGAAAATATGTATAAAACTTTACATAGATATTTAATACATTAATCTCACATAACTCTTCAAATGTTCGACATAAAACATTCCATAAATAGTTATCCTTATAAACCTTATAGAATCCACTATTTATAAAGGAGGTAACTAAATTTCTCAAACTAAACATTAATCCTAAAAATATCATTACACATATATTAATGTTCAATTATATGAATGTGGATACCATTTTTCATATATTATCCTGAATCATGCTAAAACCCAAAATTACCATAAAAACTTAGTAAAAAAATTCATGCTTCCTCACTCATTGAATAAAACCATAGATTATTCGTCATAATACCTAGATCTAATAATGTATTAAACACAATCAATGATAACATAAATAACTTTATCAAAAACAATCCTTCATTAGTTATGTATTCATATGTGCGATCTATTTTACTTATCCATTTCTATCATCTATTTAATGGTTTGGTACAACTACGAAAGTGGCACAGACACAAAACAAAAAATACTGGTAAATCCACTAGCCTAAGGATTTAACCTTATGATTATGTCCCAAATTCCTCCCCAACCCTACTACCCTATCCAAGCATGGTGGGAAATGTATATAATCTATTTATATGAACAAAATTCCTTTTTCTCAACCTATTGAAAATAGGAAGGGTTTTCTTTCCTTAATCATTTGTTTTTCATAAAATTTAACCTTTACATTAAATAAAATTTATATTTCATCGGTACCATTAAAAATATTCTTCAAAATACTTATAAAATATCATATACTAAACATTCCTTATATATATTTCACAATTCATATAACATAATAATTGAATTATAATACATTAACACCTAAATAATCCCACTTCCTTCACAAAATTTTAACTATGCTTCCTCATCTTATTCTCTAATACCTCATTATTTTCATATTTCATTCATTGTCTCTTCATCGTCACTAGAAAAACCATTACTAGTAAAACCATTCTTATTCTATTTACAATATTTTCCCTTGGGAAGTTTATTTTCATAATAATAATACATTCCATATATAAAACATTAAATAGTTGATGATACCATATGGAGAAAGTTATTCTCATCCATTTCATCAATCAAGATTTTCTTTTTTCCATTTGTGTTACTTTCTTTGTGTCCTTTTTGGATGTCTAAACATCTTATAATTCTTTTAGGATATCCATATATTTGTTTCATCCCATATTATAGATAGATATGGAGATAAATATTCTATCCTCTATGGTCTCCATTACTCAAACTATTAGAAAACTCTACCCTTCTATTCTTTTGTTAGTTTGATAGTTGGTTAAGGTTCACATTGTTAATTATATGTAATCATAACTTATTTGGAGTAATCACAATATCATTAAATCTAGTCATCATACCATTCAACTTCTCATCGGAAATTTTTCTATCACATTAATTGATAACCTAATTCTTTCTAGTTCTATCCAATGACTAAATCCACAAGCTTAGTTTGAATATCAATTATCATAGTGTAAAACAACATTATCAAGATATAAATTACTTATAGGATGTATAAATCATGAGACCTTATTTTTAGTCTATAACACCTTATGTATATCCTTGGTCATTAATGGTCATTATTAAAATCCTTTGTGATGGTTTATAAAGAGTATGGGAATTTCCAAAGCATACCACCCGGGATTATCAAACATGGTATGAAGAAAGGATCATTTTCATGAATTAGGTGACGATCGAGTACAACATAATACATCCTTTTTATAGTTATTACCCCAAGTCACCTCTATGCCAATGTCACATGTAATTGTAGTATCTATAGTGAAATGTAATTTCTTCTAACCCAGTTGATCTATCCTTTAACCAAAATTCTAGGACATTTTTTTTGTTATTTCAATCATCCTTACACATTTCCTTTGAGTAATCCCTAAAAAAATATTAGAAATATCCTAGTTATTTCACTAATGCTTTCTCATCCCAGTTTCCAAAACCTAACTACACCTTTCCTCTGATACGAACTATATTGAACCAGGTTTTACATACATGGATATTAAAACTTTTTAGATTAAAAGTCAAAAAATTACACAAACATATTCTTAAGGATCATAATAGTTCATTTTTTTGGATAATAGGTACACCATATTCATATTTCATGAATGATCTAAATGCATGGCATAATGATATTTCCCTTTAGTACTCTTCACAAGCCTACCCTACTTGAAACCTTTCCTCGCAACCTTTGGTATGTGACCATAATAAAGGTTGAACTCAGATGCACTCTAAGGATAAACTAGGGAGATGTTTTATAATAACATGGGAATAATTTTATAAGAACATAAGAATTACATTTTAAAACCATACCATATATATAAATGATCATAATAATTAATACTAGAATATGGTTTTTTATTTCATAATACATGAACCATAAGGGATTCAAATAACATGATCCATGAGAGAATAACATTGGAATAAGACATCGAAGTTTCTCATACACACAAGTATAAAAAATAATTTCTTGAGTAGTCAAGGATCATTTCAAAAAAATATTATGGAACTCCATGGGTGGACACATCCCTTAGGTGGGACACACTACCATCCACAATGGAATACCATGCCTCATAGTGAAATTTATTCTCCCCCGAAACCATCGTGGTAGTCAAGGTTCACTCTAAAGTCCATCGTCTTATACAAAGCTCATTACTAAACCAATTTCACTCCTCATTCAATTTCTATTTATCACATGAGATAAAAATCATTACCCAATTCATTAGATGGAGATATAAGTCTCACCCATATTTGGTTATAATGTGACCATCATAATGGGTTATAATTTAACCACCATCCCTGGTTATAACATAAAAAAATTAATTAATGAAAATAATACATATGTGTGACATAAGATCATTAAATATTCATCATATAATAACCCATGAAATGAAATGGGATTCATAAAAATTTCATTATAACATAACCAGTGGAAATGAAACAGATTTCATAACCATTACTTTATACATTAAATAATAAACCATGAAAAAATAAGTAGGTTTCACAATAATTTTATAATGGTATAACATTTGGAATAGAAAAATGTTTCATAAACATCAATCCATTCTAAAAATATACCATAAATGAATGAATAAGAATGAAATACTTATATCATATCCCTAGTGGTGGATAATTAAAATCAATGTTTGTCAACTTAAATGGAAAATTATTTTTGAAAGATTACTTGGGAAATTTTTTGAGTGAAATATACATTCCACATGGATTTTTTTAAATATAAAAAAATTTATAAATTTTTTTCTTTGAAATTGATCTTTTCAACTTAAATGGGAGGCTTTTAAAAATCATTTAAAAAATTTTCTCGAGGAAATAACCTTTCTACTTTGAAACAACTTTTTAAAAAATAAAACATATTAAAAATACTATTCACTGAAAATAACCTATAAAAATTACTAAAAGATTAAATCATTTGGATCTCATGATGAAAGAAAATTCCAAACATTCCATACACATTAGAAAAATATTCCTTTCACATTTTAAGAAAATGAAAAATGGGGTTTGATTGGAAAAAAATATTGATATTCCTTAAAAAAATATTTTAAAAATAAAAAAACAGTGAAATTTCATTTAATAAATAATTTGAATAATGATAAAAATATTTTGGAAACCATTTTTTTGAAAACATGGTGTTGGAAAAAAAGGATTTCTGAAAGAAGAGAGAAATAACTTCGTTATTTCAAAAAGAAAATTATCAAATTTTTTAGTATAAATGAGTTTAAAATTGTATTATTATTATAAAATAACATGAATAACCATATTTGAATAAAATATAGTAGTATATTAGGATATGGATCACATGATTTAATTATTGTGAACCTTATTATAAATAATCTGGTAAAACTATGGGATTATAGAATGAAACTTATACCACATTGCAAACATTTGAATAGTAATACCATGAAAAAATAACATTAAATGAAAGATAAAATATCATTAAAATAATTAGATTCATGATATTAAATTTAAAAGTGGTAGTATATACACCTTATAGAATAAGATAGTTTATTAATGTAACATATGTCTCAAAGAATAAAAATTGAGACAAAACATGATTTCCTCTTTGGTAATGTTTTTACCATAAACCACATGAAATATTGATCCTAAAATGGATATTTAAATACCAATATTTTTTAGTATAATGATCATAAAATATTTTCATGGTCTTTTTTTACATCATAAAACAAAAATAAGTGGTGAATATTGCATAACACTCTTAAAAATAAAAGTGAAATGAGAAAATCCTTACCAGAAGTCTTAAATTACTTCGTACATGTTCATACCTCTTCTATAATAAACATAAGAATATTATACCCATATTATAGAACAAAAAATATTTATATCCTATAATATATTATTTACATATGTCATTTTATTACCCATTTATTAAAAATTATATGTTGACATCATGTTTCAGGTTACAACATTTTTTCATATAAGTTTTGGTTTTTTATTTTTTGAACAATTAATATGATCATGGTTACATAATATCCATAAAAATAATAATTAATTAACTATAATAGTTATAGACCAATTATATTTTTATATTAAATCATTAAATATGGTTTTTGAAAAATGATGTATTCTACGATCATGAAGAGAGTAGGTTATAAATATGCACGAGTAATGTTTCCATTTTTCAAAGATCATTATGGAAAGAATAAATGAAATATTTTAAATTTAAATAATCATAATAATTTTTAAAAAATATTATTTATTTAAATATTATTATAAATATCATCCATGTGGTGTGGTGATGAATATGGATAGTCCGCTTACTTCATAAAAGAGGTAGTCCACACATACATGAACGATGTTAGAATCTTTCAATGAGTGAAGGGTTACGAAATAAAATGATATATTATATTATAATAATGATAAATATGTCATTAATATCATAAATATATCATTTATATCACATATATTTATCCTTATTATCTTTTATATATAGCAATAGTGAAAAAATGAATCGGGTCTCTTCATGCGATGGTAGTCTTCCATACATACGAATGATGATTTCCTAACCTATTTGATGGAAGACAAGATAATTGTAGTTCATGAACATAACATAACAACATATGAGTAAATTTAATATTCGTATGTAATTATATCATAATGTTTTAATAGGATTTTATGTTGGTGGATACAAAAATGAAATAAAAACAGTCACTGATGAACATTACCTCTTCTTTAGGTATCCTTCTTAGTTTTGCAGGAAAACACCTCATAGGTTGTATTTATGTACCCAAAAAGGTTTATAATATTAGGGGAGGAATTTTTTAATGTTTTTTGGATAGAATTTAAAAAAACCAAATGGTATCATAGTTTTAAGAATATAAAATATGGGGTGGCCTTTTATAAGTGAGGTGAGAGGCACAATTGTAATATTTTTAAAAGAAAACATATAGAAACACTTTTTATTTTCTAAAAGGAACCAAAGTGGATAAAATTATACAATTATACATTATAAGGTTAAAATATATCTATAAAATATATTTTATCTATGTGTATCAGTCATTTTAACACTTCTATTTTTAGTTTAACCTTTAGTAAACCCATATTTACCTTAATCACAAAAAATAATGTTTATTATTTTTACAATTCTTTTTGGTAAAAAAATAAGTTCACTTTATTATATAATATAAATTATTAAGATGTCAAATATTTAATCTAGTTTTTCCAAATATTATTTATAATACTAAATAATTTTTATTTCAAATTTATCCCCTATCCACGATTAGAAAGTATGTTTTTAGAGGGAAAATGTACAAGAGTTTACAATGTTTTTATATTGAAATTAAATATAAAATTGATTAAAAAGGAAATATTTGATTATTATATATATATATATATACAAAATATACTTTTAAAAAGGTAAAATATAATTTTACATTATAAATAAATTGAACAGAAATGTAGTTTCCAATTAAAATTCACAATTTTTCACAACTCATCAAAAAGTGAATAATTTCAGATAAAATCCCTAAAATTCAAAAAAAGACAATATTTTAATGATTATCTCAATAATTATTCATATATTATCAAATAAATTTTTTTGAATTGTTACAAATAGTTTCAGAATAATTTCATTAAATTGAGAAAAAACTTATTTTAAAAAAAATACAGTTTTCAGTGTGAAATTGGATTTATTCTTATCTATTATACATAAAACACATAAGATGAATGTTAAACAAATAATTGTATATATAATATATAAATTTCAATAATATATTTCACAAAATTTTATTTGTATAATTTATTTAGGTATAACGTATTTGTTTTCAAAAAAATATTTTTTTACAAAAATATTTCCATTATATTAAAATGGGTTTTGTTTTTATTTTTAACTAAATGGTTTCTAGAGAGTTAATTATTTATATACATGAATAAACCATATTTTTTCATAATTTATTTAATAATATTTCAACCTACCATTCCCACGGTTATGTCAAAACTATAAAATTTTATATTAATATATTAATAATATTTTATGTTTTGTTTAAACTCATTGATGTGTATTAAATAAACTAAACTAAGTGTTATGTGAAATAAAAACAAAATTAGTGTTTTAAATAACACAATATGAACTTAATATTATGCTTAATTAAAAATATGAAAAATATTAAATACATATAAAATTATTTATTTCAAAAAAATGTTATGTTTTTATAGTAGGAAAACAGGCCTCGACGAAATGAGTTTAATAATAAGAATTATAACTCAATAGTGAGAGTTTAGTCAAGAAACAAACCTATAGTAATGGTAATTTAAAAATAAAATTATCCTAATATGGATTCCACTAAATTGACATTAAAATACCAAGAAATGAAATATATTCTACATACATAATGAAAATAGGGTTCCAAAAACACCATATAAATGAAATTATAGTGCACAATATCAAAAATATCTCATGATGGTTAAAAAATAGAAAAATAACCCACATAACTATCTAATATATTGAATCAAAATTCATTTAATGAGGTAACATATTATATATATTCAAATCAAATGAGTTAAATTTGTCTCCAAAAATACATTCATTAGGTAGTTATCACACAATATCAATGAAATCATTGTTTAGAATATGAATTATGTATTATGAAAATAAATTTGAGACAAATAACCCTTTATGGTAATGTTAATATAAGAGTCAAAAGAACATAAGAGGGATTCATTTAAATTAACATAAAAATATTATTAAATTGAATTTAATCCTTATACATGAATGAAAAAAGGAAGTGAATACACAATATAAAATAAGTAATGTTTGGAAATATGAAAAATAGTTCATGTATTTTAGAATGAGACAAAAACTATCATACCATAATTAATGATATCCACTAAAGCACTTGAATATTCTTTATTAAAAAAACAACTATCATAATCACCTATTTCATAATCATATTCATATCTATGATAATTTATATACTTAATTTATTGTTATTATATATATGTATACTATATAATTATTATCTACATTTAGTATCGAGTATGAGTAATCTTGATCATTTTGAACTAGTTTATCAGTAATGGTGTTGTTTTTATTCATCTATCAAGGTATGTCATTCCTAGATAATATAACGTACAATAATTCATGATCAATAATTATTTATAATATTATAATTTCATTGAATATATTTTTTAGTTATGATCCATAAAAACGAGATCTCTTATAGTAATTTTACATTGGTTTTTAACAAACGAATGACAGTGTCTTAATTAATCATTTTTTAACACTTCATTTCATTCTTGGAAATTTCTTTATTCAGACATATCACTATTGAAATTTATATAATAATTACTCATCCATAATACCTATAAAAACATTTGAAAAAATTATATCAGAAAAATAATAATTATTAAAGGACATAAGAAGAAAAGAAACTCATTAATTTTTTTTGAAATTCATGAAAACCTATAAAAAAATAATTTTCATGTAGTAATATTTTAGTTCAAAATAATCTCTTATTTACTATTGAAATCAAATTCACCAACCAAATAATTTTCTAAAAGCTTTACTAAGTAATTAAAATGGAAAAAATAATAATTCATGAGGGTATCATTGAAAAATAAGAAAAATATTCCTTGAAAACTGACTTTTCACTAAAAAATATCAAACCATTTATTTAAAATCATTGTAAATTTTTATTATATTTTGAAGTCATAATATTTAATAAAAAAGCATCAACAACTTGAATATAGTATATATCTTAGTGAAATGTAATAAAAACCAAGAAAATAATAAATTATTTCATAATGACGAAATACAAAATATTAGAGAACATAATATCATCATCAAGGAATAGTTACAAGATATTATAAAAAATCCATCATGTCCTTTTTCCAAGCCACCATAAATTATTGGTGAGGAATACATTAATTACCCATGGTATGTTTTATCATGACACATATCAATGCGTTGATGGAATATCCAATAGTGAGCCCCACCCATTCACGTTCTATGTTCAGTGAATTCATCATATAAAAGAAATGGATAAAAATATAATAAATAATAAATATAAAAATTCACATTGAAAACCTAGAATATAAAATCCCATTATTTTTCCTACAAAATGAAATAGTATTCATAATAAGTTTCCTTCAGTTCACACTGTATATAACAATTATTATACAATTTAATCAACATTGAGATGAAGGATGATAAATAATAAATATTAAAATCATGATTTGTGACTCAAAAATATGAATCTGAAAAAAAATATAACATGAGAGTGTCAAATAATGTTTGTAGTTAAGACCGGTAGTTATAGAATGAGTGAAAATCTAATTAATACCCAACTATTTTTTTAGATTTATTAACCCTAGGTGAATCTTGGTCAGAACCTATAAAATTATGTTTGTATCTAGATAGGTATTTAATTAAAAGGAAACCAAAACTGTATACAATAAAGAAATTGTAGGATGTTAGCATATATGAAAATATCATTTAGAAATTCTTTAGAAATACAATTAGAAAATCAGTAGAAAAAATCCATTTTCTTTTGGTAAATATTAAAAAAAAGTAATAATAACTAAAACAATGGTATTATAATTAAATTTTAGAAAATAGAAGAATTTTCTATAGTAATATTGATAATGAATAACATCAACAATTGCAGATTTTTTTTGTAATTTGAAATTTTTTTTCAAAAATAATTTATACTTGTTAGAAAAGTCAAATTAACTGATGTGGTAAACATTAAAAATATTAAATTTTCAAATCTTTGTAAATAAAGTTAATTTTTTAAAAAATTAACTTCATTAATTTTGAATCATAAATAAGGAAATTATAGAAAAACATGAATAACCAAGATATAGAGGAGAAATATTTTAAAATTATAAGTTTAAAACAATGTTTTGAAAGAAAATCCTATATATTTTTTATAAATTTTATATCAAATGATCATTGAAGAAGAGAAAATTAAATAGATTTGTAGGAAAATTAATTTAATTAAATTAATAAAAAAACAAAAATAATATATTTAAAAAACCATAAAAAAGAATTGGTGATAATGACATAAGTCTCGATAAAAGAAAATTATGATGAGAAATCCATTTTCCACGTGTGCCGATTGGTTTTGGTCATTATTCTAAATCATTAATAATAAAATTATAATAATTTTATAATTTATAAAAATTTTATTGTTAATTACCTTATTATCATTGATTTTATTTAATTTATTACCATGTTTATTTAAGTTACTACGGCAGTTCAATTTACATCGTACATTTTGATGTTCTTCAGTTCATAATCTCCAAAATAAATTTATCATATTGACAACTTTCAAATAGATCATTATTCCCTCATCTATAGAGTCCTAAAATTTTTATAATTATCAGGATTGTTGTAACATCACAGGTAAATAAATAATAATAAATTTTCATATTTATTAATATTTGTGAATCAAATATTAATTTTACTTTAATGGGGTTCCTATGTTCGACAGCGTACCCGATATGCAACAACGAGTTTCTTCGAAATCTTACATTGCACACTAATAATATAATAATATTATTTTTAATGGTAGTTAACATGTAGCCATTGTATTGGTGGGAATGAATAAAAATAACTGAAATATGATTATATATGTTTGTTAAATGTTTTTACATTTATCCAATAAAAGATAAAGGCTTAAAACAAGTAAAGAATTCAATTTTAGGCATAAATACTCTAATATTCCCTAAAAGGTCAATTTACCGCCTTTTGATGGAGAACCCACTTTAAAAATAATTTTGGTAACTCTTATACATTATATTGGACCAAATAAAATCCTTCTTTAGAATTGGGACATCAAAATTTACTTTGTGTATATTTTGTTATTTTTCTGATAAAGTTCATTTTTAATGAATAAGTGAAAAATGTTGTATTTTAATTGAAGACCTCAGTTTAATATTTTTTATTTATATTATTATATTATCTTTTTAATTGGTTTTAAAGTGAAATTAGAATATAATTTTACCATTTAATCCAATGGTGGTCATTGGAATTAATTTCACATTGAAATTGGACTTAAACAAGTGTCAATCTTTTGATAGATAATGTTTCTTAAAAACATGCTATTTGTTTTGACAACGAGAATTACTTATTAAATTAATTAATTAAAATTATATGATTTGAATTTTTTAAAATATACATCATTTTTAATTCGAAATATCAAATATAGATTAGGGTGAAATTTTGGTATTTTTCCGAAAAACTTTAATTTTTTATGAATAGTGATACCACTAAGTGGTAGTTAAAAAAACTAATTTTTTATTTAAATAATATTTTACCACTTTTGTGAATTTAATTTCAAAAATAAGACATACATGGTTTTCATTAGTAAGTCAAATTTAGTTCAATGGGATGAAAATATTTTTTTTTGGTGAATAGTAACTTTTGAGTTTTATTAATCACGATTAAAGGTAATTAGTGTAATTTAAGGTAAGAATAATGTTATAATAACATGAAATCACCTTGACATGTGTCCTACACATATTATATGAGTCATTTCCGACCAATAAAATCCATGTTTCAATTTATGGGACCCCATGGAGCCACTTGGGTAAGATAATGACATTAATACCTTTTATTTAAAGTAAAAATAAAAATGTCACAAACTTGTATTGTTTTACTAAAACAATTTTTACATGGGGTTATATAATTGATATATTTGACTATAAATATTCATTATAAATATAAAAATATTTCCTAAAAGATTTTAATTGTTTTTAATTTTTAGACATCAAATAAATAAAATTATTTATGACACAATGATGATGTAGTGTTTACGTCATTAATGAATGATTTAAATAAATAAGAAAATAATGATTAAAATAATATCCAAAACTTGTCCAATTCTTATTGGATGATTTTATTTCATAAATGGGCCACCTTATATTCTAATTTAATAAATTTTGGACCTTTATAAACCGAAAATCATTATATAATAAAATAATAGTTTCATGCTTTCCAAAAGAGCCCCTCCTCTCCCATATAAAAAGACCCCACTTCCTACCAATTTCACACACTTATCATGACTTTTGGCTCGTCCAAAATCTACTTATATAATCTCCCAATATCCCTCTCTTCATCCTAGAAGCCTTACATTAGTCAGAAATCTCTTCAAGAAACCCTTTTGATTCAAACCAAAGGGAGTTACCCGATTTAAAGGTAATGTCTTGTCTTATGTTCTTTTGTTTTATTTTGCTTCTCCAACCCCTAATCTATTTTTATTACTTTCTTTTGTAACAAAACCAGTATATAAAATATACTAGGATTTTGTTATGAGAAGTATTAGAGCTACACTTACACACACCTCTGTCTAATGGTTAAAGAAAATAATGTTTCTGTGGATGGCGAATTACTGCCTCACCAAACGATGATTGTTCAATCTTCTCTTAACACATTTCATGGTGGCCATTAAGATGTAACTGTATTTATATATGATATATATTATTTTTATGTTTTATTTATGCTTATGTATTTTTCAATTATGGAATACCTTTATGGTTTCCATAATGGATAAATGTGATAATTTCATTTTTGGAAGTGTGGACTACCGCCCCCACAAAGTGATTTGAATCGTTAATGCCATACGTGAGATGTATAAAGGATGGAGTTAATAATATTATATATGATATTATAATGGAATTATAATTTACCTTTATATCATTGTGATTTCCTTCCATTAAATACAATATAAAAATGAAAGTAGCGTTTATGCGTACGTACGACTTACCGTCTCCATGAATGGTGCATTTGATTTTTTACCTATAAATGTTATGTACTATTATAAATACATGTATATGCTGGATATATATGATATATATGATATCCAAATCATGAATATAATTCTGGATATAATGAACCTTTAACAACATGAACAACATTTAATTGTAAGAAGTCCATTTTTGACTTAAGTACCAAGTATCGACAAAAAAACATTATTAACTTAAATGATTAAATAATGTTTATAACATGGAAATAAGTGATATAAAAGGAATAATAAACATTAAAAAGGTTATTAATAAATTATAAATTAACTTTAGTTTATTATTCTGGAGATTAAAGAACGACCGAGTCATGTCAGACAAGAGGTAAGGGACTTCGTCTCAATCTCTTTTCATTGAGGAATATTTTGTTCCAAAACAAGACTTTCTTTTATACGCTGTATAAAAAAAATTTACTTTTCATTTCATTCAAAGGGAATCCTTTTCTACGAAGCGTTTTACTAAACAACAAAAAGGAATGCTTTTTTAATGTACGCAGTGACTACGACCTTTTTTGCTGCCGCGAGTACTACTTGATCTTTGGCTCCTTAACAAGCCGTAATGTTTTTAAAAGAAAATAAATACCATCTAATCCTTTATGTATTTTGCTATTGAAAATGGTTTTGATAATGGATTTTTTATGTCAATATATTTATGTGATATATTGTGATTGAAATGTGGAAATTTGTTCTTTCCATTATATTTGTTTTATGTCTTATGATTTTATAATGATACTTGGACATTTGACGGGTGGTTACATGATAAACCAAATGACGGGTGGTGCCGTGAATACCAGGATGGGTGGTTACTTTATAACCTCCAATGCATTTGGTATGGAAGTCGTCCATATGGCTATTCCATTTAGTGATATGTGTTGAAGTTGACCGTATGGTTATTCCATTTATGTGTGTGTATGTCCCAAGTTACCTTTATATGTTATGTGTTCTTTATATGGGTTTTATGGTAATATTTTGGTTATAAAAGTGTATGTAATGATCTTTTATTCAGTGAAGAGTTTTTACTACTTCATAATGGTGAAAAGTATTACTTTAATAAAGTATTCACGGTTTAATTATTGTTTTGAAGTAAACTAACAGTTCTCCTTCTTTGTGTATCCCTTACTGAGCTTTTTATGCTCACCCCAAGTTTTTGAAATGTTTTTCACAGGACATAATGTGGAATAGGGTCAATTATGGGATCAAGGAAAAGTCATTCTTTCATAAACATGGAGCTAGACATGACTCTTTTTTCCAAGAGTTTAAGTTTTGTAAAAAAATGGAAACTGTGTAGAAGTGTCTACTTTGAAATCTTTTGAGATGTAATAGTTATGTCCTAATTATTTAAAACTCTAAACCTAAAAAGATCCTCAATATGAATTAATATTTTATTTAAATATTAATTAATGTTTTAAGGCTAGGTCCTTATAATTATAAATTCTATATTATTTTAGAACCTTCCATTTAATTTATTCAATAAATATCAATTACATCATTTCATGAAGATTGGATTCTGTACGTATGTATGGGAGATATTTCTATTTTCTTAATGGATGAAAATGAAATTAATTAGAGAGAGATTTATTTTTCTATAATAATTATCAAATTATAAATATTATATTTATTAATTTTATCATTTCGTATGACCATCCATGTAATTTGTATATGAATAATGAATCAAATCTCTTTTTGAAGGTGGTAGTCCACATGTATGCATGTGAGATGTTATCATTTCCTAAATAATGGAAGGGTAATATATTATCTCTCAATAATAATAATTATTTCATAAATATCATACATATTAATTTGACCCATCATTTTAACCAGCCATATGAGTCATTGATAAAAAAATCACATCGCTATATAGAGACGGTAGTCCGTATGTATTCTTGAGTGATGTTTTCAATTTCCATTGGAATAAATTAAGATAAAACATTTTATAACATAATCATAATAAAATTTCAATATATTATGTATAAGGATTTCATTATATCATAATGATTATGATATATTTTAAGTACATATCATATGAAATAATCATGAGTGTACTCATATATGAGTTATACCCATTCTTTGCTAAACATCCTTTGTTTTATGGACTGATAATTATTGGTTTGTATTTGAGTATGAAAAGGACCTCTAGGACATGGGTAGGAACGTTGGGAATGTATTTGGGTAGTTCATAGTCATGATATATGACTCATTTTGTGGTGAAGTAGATAAAATATACTATTTTTCTTTGAGGTGGGTGGTGAATTTTTAAATACATGAAATATTAATATATAATATATATATTTAATAACTCAAGTGGGTCCAAATTATAATACATAATAATATAAGAGTTTTAAGGGTAAAATGAAATTATCTAATAAATTATAAAAAAAATTCATGTTAATTTAACTGATTTATCTGAGCCTAACCCCCTGCTAACCCTTTTTAAGTATTATCACAATGTTAAATTTGTAACCTATCTACTATTTAATATAACAAAAAAAATAAATGAAATCATTAATAAATATTATTACTATGATTAAAAATATATAATTTTTTGTTTTTTATGATTTAATTTGTAGAAGTATTAGAAAATAATTTTAATATATATTTGTAGAACATAGTAAAAACCTATATATTTTATAAAAAGGTTTGTTTCAAATATAGTAATAGTTTTAAACCAAAAATCAAATGATGCTGAATACTATGAGTAACATCCCCCAATATGGAACTCTCTTGTATGGGAAATATGGGTTAGTTATAAGACCTCAATTGTGCCTCCCTGTACTACATAGCGTTCCAACTTGTAGTGGGGTGTGATAAGTATAGTGGGATACTATACCCCCTAGTATAGAGTTACAATAATGTAGGAGAAAAAAATTATTTAATTAAGGGAAACATATATGAAAAAAATATAATTAAACTAAGAAATAAAATGAGGAACAAAATAATACAATAATAATAAACAATGTAATGATGAAATGAATTTAATTTAAAAATGAGTAAAATAAAAATAAACAAATCAGATAACACAAATAACTCAAAATTACCTGGTCCTAAAGCCTATGTCGGTATTCTCTCTAAACTCCATTCCATGCAGAAAACAACAATCAACAACAGGGTTCCTTTCCCATGTCCAAACATGCATTGATATAATCTACTTGGATACCAAATAAAAATCTAAGTAGTGTGAGGGTAAAACTCTATAGGTCTACACCACCATGTCTAATTGAAATCTATCTAACAATAAGTGAATTATATAAATGAGAAAACTAGATAATTAATTAAACTATTAGTAATGTGGAAAAAAACCTACTTCAACACCATGATTGAATTTCTTCGACAATTTAGAAAAAACTATCCCTAAAATACATATATCCATTGAAAAAATCACACAAAACTAGTCGAATCCAACTATATAATAATTTTAGGCAGGGAATGGGAAAATCCACCTAAATTTAAATATTACAACATGGGAAAGGGAAGATACTACTCAATATAAGCTTTATATAATAGGGCTAGTCCAAGCCAAATCAATATACGAATTGTAGATTGTGACTTGGAAGATCCCATTCAATGTAATCATTGTAGAAAGAGACTAGGCTGAGACCACTCAATATAGACATATCAGCACTGGAATGGGATAATCTATATCAATATAACCATTATAGCATTAAACTCAGAAAATCCAAAATATAATAGTTATTACAAAAATCACAAAAAATGTCATAGAAACAACGATATCACAATATCACATCATAAAACAAAATGGTTAATATTAATTTTATTTATTTATTTTCCAATTACACAATTTAGTTATCAATTTTATGTTAAACCATTAATGTGCTAGTCATGTCAATAACTAAATCCACTTCCATGGTGATTATGTATCATTCGATCACCTGAATCTCATGTCATTCTAAAAACACTATAAGACTTTAGTCATTTAATTTATATATATTCAAGGCTTCACTCCCCCATCAGGTAGGAATAAACCAGGTCAATATAAATTAGACCTAAAGGGATCCAATGATTAATCCAATTCATCGTTTAATTAATTAATGCACAAGTTATGTTGGAATAATAGAAATATTTCACATACATGAACATTGAGGAGATCATAGGGTATGTTTTTTGACCCCTTAACTAAAACTAGAATTTTAGAAACGTCAAAAAAGGGTAATTCAAATAGAAATAAAGGAGATAGAGATCAGAAGAGGAAACCTAAATCACACAACATCTAGGACAAACCTAATCCAATTGTGGTTCATATAATCCACTGCTAGAATAGTAAAAAATTGAAGAGATCGAAAAACATAGTAGAACGACTCATCCTAGAAAAGATGAATGATTAGAACATTTGGAAGTGTTGGAAGTACACCAAAATTGGTTTTAAATCACCCTAGAGTTGAGATAAGAAGTATAAAATTATTTAATGATGTAAATCATATAAACTGCTCAAATAAAACCATTATCCATGTGAAATTCATGATGTTTAATTGACTTTTACATTGTGTATTTAAATTTTAATAAATACACCAAAACCCATCACCACAGGTTAAGTTTATCTCTAATTGACATTTAAATGACATATACTAGGTTCATAATGATTAACCAAATCTCCTCATGAACCATTTTAGGAAATGTTCGAAGAAGCCGCTACATGGTGTGTGAATTCCCTATAGATATCTTTAAGTCCCATTTCCGTAGAAAATGCATAAATCACCTCATAATCCTTTAAAACACCTAGAATACCATCATAATCATGTTTAATTTTTTATACCTAGACTCCATTGATTATAAAAAATCATATATCCCCAAACATTAGTACATTTCCCCCCAAAAACACTCTTTTTCTCACAAAAATATACAACATACATGGTTCAAAGAAAAATAATTAACCCAAAAAAATATGTTTAATAAAAAACTCAATTCAGGATGTACCTATAAAAAGATAATATCTTACAACCTCCTCGCCATATAAAATCTCATCACTGAGCTACACCATGCATCTTGGCGGTGTCTTGGAAAAAATGTTTTTTAAGGTACTTGCATATCAGACTCCCTCTCCATTGTCCCATCCTGCACATTCACATGCTTCCAATGCACTCAAACTAGTGGTATAGTCCTTCCCCAAAGATATATATCACTAAGGTCCAAAATATATATTGGATACTTCTTAAAAGATGCAATGAAACACACTTTCCATATTATTTAAAACTAGGGAGGGGATAATCAATATGACACTGGACCAACCCCATCCACTATCTAAAACAACACAACAAACTGAGTTCTATATTTCTTTGTTTCTTGATATATTGTCGTCCCAACATAGGAGACATCCGAAGGAAAAAAGAACCAATTTCAAATAAAATCTGTCACCTTTGATGGTCAACATAATATTTATACCTGCTTTATGTGTTCACCGACTACCTTCTAATCAAATGAACATACTCATACATATCATATATGAGACAAGGTCTGACAAGTGTTAACTCACCTACCTATAACCAAAAAAGAGTTCAAAATCACAGCCTTCCATACATGGACTTAAACGATTTCTTATGGCTATATTCCTAGAAGCTATTATAATATAAAAATACATGAGCACCATATTTTCCACCCATTAACCCCAAAATTCCAAAATAAACACTTGTAATATATCCTCGATAACCTTAATAGTTTAATAACTTTGACTATCATTCAAAAGATTATATAGAGTACTCTAAAAATATTACTATTCCATATCCTTCTAATAACCCTTCCAGAACTATGATGGGAAATTAGGGTCTTTATCAGAGAGGGAAGTCCTTAGAACACCATGAAACTGAACTATCACATGCATGTAATGACTACCCTGGTCATCAATTATGATGGTCTCCCTAATATTCAAGAAGTTTTATACCCTTTCAATCGATCTGTGATCACCCATAATGCATCCTTCTTATGAGTTTTCCTAGGTAATCTTTTCCAAAAATCCCCAGTGACAACATTCCATTTCTTCTCTTGAATTGGAAGAGACAGAAAAAATACTAGCTGGCATCTAATGATTAGATTTTACTTAATGATTGGTGAAACATCTCAAAAATAATCCCACTTCATGATTCTTTATTCCAGAAAACCAGAACCATCTATGTAGATCTTGATACATCATTGTCAAACCAGATGTAATTCCCATCTAGAAGAATGAAACTCCCTCATTATCTCTTCATGAAATCCCATATAAACCCATACTCGAACACAGAAAATAATATAATTTATACTACCATGGGACTATCCTGATGGTTTCTCCCCATCATATATGTTTTCTCTCAGAATAATTCACTTTGGATTAAATTACTGCTTTGTCTTTATCTAGTCCAAAAGCATTGGTATAATGTATGTCGAAATCAGATATACTCAACCATGCGATCTCCAAAAATCTAAATGCATGTATGGAAATAATTTTATCAACTACCACTCATAGCAAGAATATTGGACAACCTATGTTTTCATATTTTGGATTAAGTCATCCTTAACAAAATTTACCATGGTTAGTGTATATGGAAACTCAATGTCGAAAGACTACGTATACATGACCCACCTCTTCTACCAATGGATCAATTCAAATTTTGAAAAGATCTATCATAGGATTTTGTGGTCTATGTATACAATATAACTCTTACCCATGATATAATTCACCCATAATGGTAGTTCATGAACCACCAATACTAACTCCAAACCATGATTAGGGTAAATCATCTCATATGTTATCAGATTTCTATATCCATAAGTACCCACTCGATTATCCTACGTCAGAACTACTCTAAGTATGACTTTTAGAGCATTAGGGTACATGTTAAATGCTTTACTGAGCAAATGTTAAGTGAGGATAGGTGATGAGTTCATCAACATATTAAGCTATAGTAATCCCTCTCAAAAGTATTCGACCAAAAAAATACCCCTATATGGTCAGTCATGAAATTGGTGCTTCTAGATGGGAGAATTACTAGATGAAGTATAGATAATAACCAAATAAATATAAAAATAATGAAATTTAAAATAATTTCATGGGATGATCTCAATATACCATGGATGAAACATTTTCTGGGCCTACTGACACCCCTATCTATTAGATGACATGTCCCAGTCAAGAAACCTTTTCAATACAGGAAATGGATTTATGTAGCTAACAATTGACACAATTATCACTCAATATACTCAAGATGATGTTAAGATGTTGGAACTGATATTATAATTACTGATATCACACTAATATTTCATCAACAAAACAAAAAAAACTAGTACATAAATGGTTGAAATATCAATTTCCTTTAATCCATAAATATTGTCAATGCATTTGTGAAACCAAATAGAATTACTGCAAACTCATACAATCCATACCTACTCATCAAATAAATCCATGTAATGTATGATAGTCTCACCCAAAACTAGTGGAACACTTATCTAAAATAGATCTTATAGAATATATTTGAACCTCTCAACTTATAGAATATATTTTCAATACGCCGAAGGGGATACGAGTTCTTAACTGTCATATAGTTCAATCTTTGAAAATCAACACATAAGAGGAATGTTACATCATTATTCTAGTGGAAATGAACTAGGGAACCCCTTAGAGGAATCCATTATCATACACATATTACAAATAAACTATAAAATCTTGAATCTAATCTTGTTTCATTTTTTAAGGATGTATAGAATTAAGCTCTTCTCTCGACACCAACTTGACGATGAACTCAATATTTCACCTATGCAGTAATACAAGGAACTCAACTAGAAATACATCTTGGAAACTTTCTACTATTGAAAGAAAAGTATCCTACTATATTCCAACATCATATAAAAAATGTCTTGATATCTGATATGTGAGACAACTTTATCTACACTGAATTGGTCCTTAGGAACATCCTAAATATCGCACTCACCCTGGTGAGAATAACTACCACCTTCTGGAGATATAATGGTTAATATTTTTCAATAATAGTTAATACAATCAGGGTATAGAATTATCTAATCAATTCCAAGAATCAAATCAAAACCTATCATTTCTAGCACAATAGGTTCCCAAATGAAATGATAACCACTAAATTCTAGATAACATGCCTTGAAACATTTAAAATTCTCTGATCACTCTCCCAATGATGTGTTAATGGTCAAAACACCTTACAAGAATTTATATCCAATCCTAAACCATTTGAAAAAAATAGATAAATAGGATTGAAATTACCTAGTATCAAAAAAAATTTAATGAAAGGGTACATGATTCAAGAATCATACCTCTACTAGTTGATGGTCTTGAATCCACAATAGCCAGATTATTCTGAAAAGTGTGCAGTTATATAAACCATCTTCTCTAGGGTATAGAATGACTCCCTTGATTTATTCCCTCTACTGGGTGGAACCATTATTTGACTAGGGTATCACATTCTCAACCTCCCACATCACATCTAGTTGAACTCCAGCTATATGTCTGATGAGGAGTAGTTATGTCTTTTCTAGTTTCTCGTACATATAATGATACCCTACAACTTCTCTTTAGTTGTATTAGCCTATAAAAAATCTTCATGTGTCTTGTACTATCATAAAAATGACACTCCTAAGTGGTTTATAAATAATGAGATGACTTGTAGCCGAACATTCTACACTAAAATCACTATAATAGAGCATGATACAATGATGGATTCCCATATCCATGATTACTCTCCCTACAATTTTCTTATCAAAACATTCATTGAGGAACCTATTACAACTAGAAGAAGAGATACTAGTTTTCCCTACTAAAATATCCTATTTGATGCTTGGTTTCTCTCTCAGATTCCATTTTGGGATGAGTGACTGATTCAAAACATACAAAAATATAATCAAGTGAAAATCATTCACGTGTGACCTGGTCTCATAGAAAAGATAATCCAAAAAATGTGTTACCCAAGAGATATCATCGGCTACTAAATATGGAAAATAGAACTATAGGTTAGTGAAGCGTCCATCATAGTCCATCACTGACATTCCATCCTACAACGAGTGAATGAACTCAAGAGACTCCTCATCCCACAACATAACAGTATATAGTTGTCTTGAGAAATTTACCATGACTTAAATCAAATATAGCTCCTAATTTTACCCATCCAGTCCAAAATATCCGAAGAAAACTTTGAGGGTCCATAAATATTATATGTTGAAATATTCTCCCTTCTATCTACAGGTGTCTCAATACACATAAATATCATCGAGACGAACTTGGTCAAGAAATTGGTTTTCTAAATTACTCCCTCCCTACTGAATGTAAGAGGAATCTGTAGATGAAACTCTCTTTTTATCTTATAAATTGAAATCATGTTATAAACAATATCCTTTTCCATTTACCACATAAACCATAGGAAGAAGTCAAAAAGATAACCATCCATCTGATACAAATATGATATAGGAAGCTCCTAACCAGTTGCATTAAGAGTTTGTTAATTTCAATTTTCAAGATGCTCAACTTGAGTATGATATAGAGGCATTATCTCTATAAGAAATATTCACTCCTTATAACATATGATAAAAATAATGTCATCCTACAATGGAGATATAGATATATAATCACTACTCTATGTATCAATAAACAAGGATTACAAGAGTTTTAGAATGAATTATCTGTTCTTTTCATTCCATTTATTAGATACAACAAGTATCTCATTTCATAGTTTATTAAGGATAATATATCACATGAAATTAACATGTACCTATAATGAAAAATTAATTTAAATATATATAAATATGTGCCTATCACACTGAATTTGTACTCATCTTGTGTCATTCCAAGAAATGAGTAAAAATATCATTAAAAAAATACACCACAAAACATGTGTATAACCCATGGTGAAATAAGATCAACTGTAACAAGAGAACATAAAAAAACTGTAATCCCATATCTGGGTAGTCATATTTCCCCCATACAGGTGTTAGTTTCTCCCATTAACAAGATCATGAACAAGTCCCCACATATCCAAGTCTCTAATCTACCTTTTCTCAAATAGTAAATCTTCATGAAAAAAACTCAATGCTAAGATTCCACATTGTATTTTCCCCAATATAGAACTCTCTCATGTTTTCAACAATGGTGGGTTACGGGACCTCAAGCACGCCTCCCCATACATGAAAGTCTACTGAGTAGTAGTAGGGGTGTGATATGTATAGTGTGGATATAAGGCCCCAGCCTTAAACCTTAATTAATCTTGAGTTAATAGAAGATTATACATTGAGGATATTTTCAGGTTTACAGTTTTAGAGAATTAGATCATAAAACTTTCATTACATTCCACATTTAAACAAAGTGGTTACATAAAAGATAGTATTCATTTTTCCCATCAACAGAAACATATTTAAAAAAAATTAGATTCTTTCTTGACACTTCCTTGACACTATCATCATATCATGTACCCTTCCCTTGACTTGTGAAAAACATTTCAAAAACATGGGATGAGCATAAAAAGCTCAGTAAGGGATATATAAAATATGGAAAGGAAAATGAGTACATGTATACATATGAATGAAATCATACTTTACCCATAAAACATAAGCATTTTAACATACCTCATAAAATCATGAATAAATCATAGAAATAATAAGACATAAAGGTAACTTGAGGCATTCATAACATTCTTACGTAGAGAGTAACCCTCCTGGTTACGTTTGGAATACCCACCATAGTATATTCCCTAAATCTCTTCGGAGAAACCTTAACATTTCACTCCTTCGCGTTACCCAATACATTGGAGAGCTATATTGGGCTCACCTGCCCTTAGTCTATCACGGAACCACCTGTCTTCATAACAATTCCCAAGAACCATAACATAATCGTATAACATAAAACATGCTTAAAGGAAACATAACATTTCCACATTTCAATCACAATATATCAATAAAACACACTGATATAAAAAACCTTATGAAAACCATTTTCAATACCAAAATAAAAGAAAATTAAAACATGGTATTTATTTTTCTTTTAAAAAGAAGGTATGGCTTGAAGAGGAAGCCAAAACTCAAATAATGGTCACGTCGGCGGAGAAGTCATTGTCGCCGCATACGTATGACAAAAACATTCCCTTTTGTCATTTTGTAAAATGCTTCATATAGCAAAGATTCCTTTTGGATAAACGTAAAAGTCAAAGGGGTTTATACACCGTATAAAAGAATGTTTTATACAAAACAAAATATGCCTCAATGAAATAAGATTGAGACAAAGTCCCTTACAAAGACTGTATCCTTGGTTTAAGGAAAAAAAATTACATAATTATGTGTGAAAAAGAATACACCAAATATAAGTGGATATTAAGTGTAAAACAATCAGAGTTTATTCACACATATTCATAGAATGACATATTCAAGGAGTACATGTTTATCCCCAAGAATCAAATTTGGGTTAAGAAGTTCCCTTGCAAAAATTTGACAGCCTAACGACGTCACTACAAAATTCATAAAATGAGTTGATGAGAGATAAAAAGGGTATCTCATCACATGGTAATAAAATTTAAATCAATAAGGATATATAAGAACATATCCCAACATAATAGTATGTGAATTAAAATACATAACAAAAGAAGTCTTTTACAAAGAGGAGGGTGAAAGGCTCCCTTACTGACATGGGTATCTTTCGAAACATACGCCCCGTGAAAGAAGGAAAATACAAAATTGATGTAAATACTCATAAATGAAAGTTTATTACACAATGAGTAAAATAATTTGCATTACATACACCACTAAAGGAAATTGTGGCAAATGTAGCATAAATCTCACGGGAATAAAAGTGAGATGAAAAATCTCTTACGAAAACTCGGCAGCCTAACGACGCCACTTAAAACTTATAAAATGGATTGATGAGAGGAAATAGGGTCTCTCATAATATCATGATAAAGATTATAGAAAGAGGAATATAAAATAACATCCCCAAACATAACAAATAGGATCTTAAAAGAAGTGACATAAAGGAGAGTACTTAAAAAGAAAGAGAGAGGTTAGATCTCTTATGAAAATTCGGCAGCCTAACGGCGCCACTCAAAACTTCCAAAATGGATTGATGAGAGAGAATATGGTCTCTCATCATAAGAAAATAAAAATTAAAGTAAGATTAATATAAAATAACATCCCAATCACAAGAAATATGATCTTAAAAGGAATGACATAAAAGAGTGTACTTAAAAAGAAAGAGAGGAGTAGGATCCCTTACGAAAATTCGGCAGCCTAACGGTGCCACTCAAAACATACAAAATGGATTGATGAGAGAGAATAGGGTCTCTAATCATATGAACATAAAAATTACAGTAAGAGTAATATAAAATAATATCCCAATAACAAGAAATATGTGCTTTAAAAGGAATGACATTAAAGAGTGTACATAAAAAGAAAGAGAGGAGTAGGATCCCTTACCTCAAGTCCAACTTGTCTTGTTCGTTTCTTTATATTCCTGAATAATAAACATTGGTCAATTTATAATTGCCTAAAGACCTCCTTTAAATATTATTATTCAGTTCATATCACATATTATAACGTTATAATAATTGTTTAATAATGTTAGTTCATATCAGACGTTTTTGTCGATGTTTGGTACATGAGTCAAAATTGAACTTGTTGGAAAATACTTTTCCATGTAGTTATAGGTACATCATATCCAAAATAGTATTGATGTTTTAAATATAATATATATCAAGTATATATTAATTTTATACTATTCAATAGCATTTGGAGTTAAAAAATTAAAAGCACCATTCATGGAGACGGTAGGCCGTACTTACGCATGAACGCTACTTTCATTTTTTTGTCATATTAATGGAATTAAAACAAAATGAGAAATATATATATATGTTATAATTCCAGAATGATATCCATAATTTAGATGTAATATATTACATATATATCCATTATATATATGTACTTATAATAGTACATAACATTTTGAGATAAGAAATAAAATGTACCGTTCATGGAGACGGTAAGCCGTGCGTACGCATGAACGCTACTTCCATTCCTATTTCATATTTAATGGAATTAAAACACAATGATACATAATTGTATTTTAATTCCAGTATGGTATCATAAATAATATCATTAAATATATCCTTTATACGTACCACATATGGTATTAACGAATCAAATCACTTTGAGGGAGCAGTAGTCCGCACTTCCTTAAATGAAGATATCGCGTTTACCCATAATGGAAACCATAAAGGTATGCCATAAATGAAAAATACAGAAGCTTAAGTAAAACATAAACATATTATATATCATATATAAATATAGTGTCATATTAATGTCCACCTTTGAAGGTGTTATATGAGTGTTGAACAATCATCGTTTCGTGAGGCAGAAATTCGCCATCCACAGAAATAGTATATTTTTTAACCATTTGATGTAGGTGTGTGTAAGTGTAGCCCGAATTATTCTTATAAAAACTTCCTAGTATATTTAATATACTGTAGTTGTTACAAAATAAATGAATAAAAAGAGTTTAGGGGGTTGTAGAAGCAAAAAAAAAACAAAAGGACTCAAGTGAAGACATTACCTTAAAATCGGGTAACTCCCTTTTTTTGAGCTAAAAGTCTTCCTTGGGAAGACTTATGCCCAAAGTGAGGCTTCATGTAGTTATATAGGGATGTGGAAAGACACAATGGGCAGGGTTTGGCCGAGCCAAAGGCTTTGGAAGTGTGGGTAAGGAGGTAGAGGTGGGGGCCTTTTATAAGAGGAGAGGAGGGGCACTCTTGGAAAGTAAAGAAATGTTACTTTATTTTAGAATGAGTTTCGGATTTTAATGGTCCCACATTGATGTGTGTCGAGGATAAGGTGATAAGGGTTCTAAATCCCTCCATAAAATAGGTTTTGGACATGTGTAGGTCTTAGATTTTACATTATCATTCCATTTTATTTAAATCATTAAATAATGAGGTCATCACTGCATCATTATGATGTCATAAATAATTTAATTTATTTAATGTATAAAAATTATAAAAAAAAACACTATGATGTAGGAAATAGTTTTACCTTTCCAATTAATATTTATAGTCAAAAATCTTACTTTCATAACCCCATGTAAAAATTGTTTTAGTAAAACATCTCATGTTTGTGTCATTTTTACTTTAACATTAAATAAAAAGGTATTTATGTCATTTTCCAACCAAAGTGGCTCCATGGGGTCCCCAAGTTGACCAATGGATTTTCTTGGTCGGCCATGAATCATCCAATTAGGTTAGGACATGTTTCTAGGTCATTTCATATTATTAAAACATTTTTTTTACCTTAAACTACACTAATTACCTCTAATCGCGATTAAAAACTTAAAAGTTATTATTCACCAAAAAAAGTATTTTAATTCCATTGAACCACATTTTACTTCTTAATTACAACCATGTATGTCTGATTTTTTAAATTCAAAACACAGAGGTGGTAAAATTTCATTTAAACGGAAAATCAGTTTTTTATAAGTACCACTTAGTGGTTTCACTATTCATCAAAAATTGATGTTTTTCAGAAAAATACCAAAACATCACCCTAAGTTATATTTGATATTCCGAATTCAAAAATGAAGTCTATTTTACAAAATTAAAAACATATAAGTTTCATTAATTAATTTAATAATTAATTCCAGCTGTGAGATCAAATAGCGTGTTTTTATGAAACAATAAGTATCAAAAGATTGACACTAGTTTAAGTCCGATTTCAAAGTGAAATTAATTCCAATGACCACTATTGGATTAAATGGTAAAAATATATTCTAATTTTACTTTAAAAACAATTCAAAATATTATCTAACCATATAAATAAATTAGATTAAAAAGTGGTTTTGAATTAAAATACAACATTTTTCACTATTCATTAAAAAATGAACTTTTTCGGAATGATACCAAAAATTTACACAAAGTAAATTTTGATGTCTCGATTCTAAAGAAGAATTTTATTTTGTCAAATATAACACATATAATTGTTAAAAAGTGGATTTAAAAGAGGTTCTCCATCCAAAGGCGGTTAATCGACCTTTTAATGAATATTAGAATGTTTATGCTTAAAAATTGGATTCATTCGCATTTTTAATCCTCTAAATTTTTTTGTAAAGAGTAAAAATATTTGACAAAAATATATAATCATTTTTTAGTTAGTTCTGTTCATTACCTCCATTACAACGGCTAGGCGTTAACTACCATTTAAAATAATATTATTTTATTATTAGAGTGCAACGTAAGATTCCCAAGAAACTCGTTGTTGCATATTGGGTACGCCATCGAGCATAGAGTTACATTTAAAGTAATATTAATATTTTATTCACAAATATGGATAAATATAAAAATGTCATATTCTTTATTTACCTGGGGTGTTACATCCTTCCCCCCTTTTTGGGAATTGCATCCTCGAAATTTTAAAATTGGGCTCGGAAACATCCTTGAAAGTCCCACATCGGAACAAGAGTCGGTAAAACAATCACTTTAAACGAAATAAAGATAAGTACAGAGGTCACCTGAGTTAACCCATACTAGGATTCCATGTAGGAAAACATGGACATGGAGGAGAAAACATAGGGTCATGTTCTGATGGAGAGTGATAGAAAACATGTTTAGGAGAAAGTTAACCACAAAAAAATCACAAACTTGTGATGGGTTAAATGGTATTCGATTCCCCAGTAGGAAAAGTTAATAGACAAAATTTTTGTTTTAAGTTACTTTTTATTGAGGAATTTATTCATAAGGAAACATAATCACTTATCATGTTGACTTTCATCTTTTATTAGATTCCTTACACAAACTCATATTTTCTCCAAAAGATGAGTATTTAGGAAGACTTGTTCGCATTAAGAGTACTATAATCAATTTATAGAGAATCACCTAATCCACAAAAGGGAACTATATACTCCCCATACCCTTAGACTCTAACAAAATCCAAAACCAAAAAGGTTAGTACAAGATCAGATAATCCAGAAAAAGATAACCCTTTATAAAAATAAAATCTATTCTTAATCTCCAAAATTTGTCCAACAAAACCCAAAGATCAATGAGGACCATTCGATAAACAATTTGTCCATAAAATTCTTCAAATTAAACCAAACTAATATTGAAACCCAAATATTTTAAGGATTTAGTCACATAGTCTTCCAAGTTAAATCGTAACATTTATCTCCAAACAACATCAGTTGCTCTTAATGTCTCGTATTGAAAATTAATTAACCTAATCACATATCCTCCATGATAGGTTAATAAATTTCCATAGATAACCAAAAATAAACTTACTCTTAATTCATAAAATCATCTAACTAAAAAGAATCAGTCGAACTAACCAGGGACTTCACGTAGTCCTGTGGTAGGCGATAAATACCAGTCGCACTTTGGTTGTGGGTTCGATTCCCGCGGCTTTGTCCGACGCGACGGGTTGTCACACGGTCGACGTGTTTTCCTTTTCCCAAACTATATAATTCTTAAAATATTCACCCAAATGGGATAAAATCTTCAAAAATAATCATAACATATTTTAACCTCAAGTTTATCTCATGCCATTCATTTTCCATCATAACATATAATAACCCATAACTACCTCAAAAGTAAGGATCATATAAACCCTAATGGTTACCTTAATAATTGTTACCTGAACTTCCACATCGATTGGTCATCTCGTACATGATGCATTACAGAACATACCAAGGTACAAGTGGTTGATCATGACTCCTGGATAGTTGGTTTAGAACAACCATGAGTTTCCTCATTGAATCCCCCATTTCATCCAGTCTCTTAATCAGAGAACCACCACAGTTTTCTTCAAAACTATTGTCACTTTGGTTCCTGCTAGATCCAGCCATTTACTAAAACCAAAACGGTCAGTGTGAGTATATCAACAACACCATCATGTACTAATGAGGAATATATACTTACTCATTCACTTTATCTAAAAACTATGACTCTTTATGAAATACTAACCATTTTGGTAATGTCACTTATGCTTAAAGAATACCCTAACCTCTAAAGTTATCTAAACTGACCTTTGATACCAACTATAAGGCCCCAACCTTACACCTTACTTAATATTGAGTTAATACAAGATTATACATTGGGGATCTTTTCTGGTTTAGAGTTTTAGAGAATTAGATAATAAAACTTGCATTACATTCCACATTTAAACAAAGTGGTTACATAAAAGATTGTATTCATTTTTCCCATCAACAGAAACATATTTAAAATAAAACATGGATTCTTTCTTGACACTTCCTTGACCCTATCATCATATCATGTACCCTTCCCTTGACCTGTGAAAAACATTTAAAAAACATGGGATGATCATAAAAAGCTCAGTAAGGGATATAAAAAATATGGAAAGGAAAATGAGTATATGTATACATATGAATGAAATCATACTTTACCCATAAAACATAATCATTTTAACATATCTCATAAAATAATGAATAAATCATAGAAATCATAAGACATAAAGGTAACTTGAGGCATTCATAACATTCTTACGTAGGGAGTAACCCTCTTGGTTACGTTTGGAATACCCACCACAGTATATTCCCTAAATCTCTTCGGAGAAACCTTAACGTTTCACTCCTTCACGTTACCCAATGCATTAGAGAGCTATATCAGGCTCACCCGCCCTTATTTTATCATAGAACCACCCATCTTCATAACAATTCCCATGAACCATAACATAATCGTATCACATAAAACATGCATAAAGGAAACATAACATTTCCACATTTCAATCACAAGATATCAATAAAACACATTGATATAAAAAACCTTATGAAAACCATTTTCAATACCAAAATAAAAGAAAAGTAAAACATGGTATTTATTTTTCCTTTAAAAAGAAGGTATGGCTTGTAGAGGAAGCCGAAACTCAAATAATGGTCATGGCGGCAGAGAAGTCATTGCCGCCGCATACGTATGACAAAAACATTCCCTTTGTCGTTTTGTAAAATGCTTCGTATAACAAAAATTCCTTTTGGATAAACGTAAAAGTCAAAGGGGTTTATACACCGTATAAAAGAAAGTTTTGTATAAAACAAATTATGCCTCAATGAAAAGAGATTGAGACGAAGTCCCTTACAAAGACGGTATCCTTGGTGTAAGGACAAATCAATTACATAATTATGTGTGACAAACGTATACACCAAATATAAGTGGATATTAAATGTAAAACAATCAGAGGTTATTCACACATATTCATAGAACGACATATTCAAGGAGTACATGTTTATCCCAAAGAATCAAATTTGGGTTAAGAAGTTCCCTTGCAAAAACTTGACAGCCTAATGGTGTCAATACAAAATTCAGAAAATGAGTTGATGAGAGATAAAAAGGGTATCTCATAACATTGACATAAAATTTAAATCAACAAGGATATAGAAGAACATATCCCAACATAATAGTATGTGAAGTAAAATACATAACAAAAGAAGTCTTTTAAAAAGAGGTGGGTGAAATGTTCCCTTACCGACATGGGTATCTTTCGAAACATACGCCCCGTGAAAGAATGACAATACAACAATAATGTAAATACTAATAAATGAAAGTATATTACACAATGAGTAAAATAATGGGTAATACATACACCACTCAAAGGAAATTTTGGAAAATGTAGCATAAATCTCATGAGAATAAAAGTGAGATGAAAAATCTCTTACGAAAACTCGGCAGCCTAACAGCGCCACTTAAAACTTCCAAAATTGATTGATGAGAGGAAATAGGGTCTCTCATCATATCAACATAAAGTTTACAGAAAGAGGAATATAAAATAACATCCCCCAACATAAAAAATAGGAGCTTAAAAGAAGTGACATAAAGGAGAGTACTTAAAAAGAAAGAGAGAGGTTATATCTCTTACGAAAATTCGGCAGCCTAACGGCGCCACTCAAAACTTCCAAAATGGATTGATGTGAGAGAATAGGGTCTCTCATCATATGAACATAAAAATTATAGTAAGTGTAATATAAAATAACATCCCTATCACAAGAAAGATGAGCTTAGAAGGAATGACATAAAAGAGTGTACTTAAAAAGAAAGAGAGGAGTAGGATCTCTTAAGAAAATTCGGAAGCCTAACGGCGCCACTCAAAACTTCCAAAATGGATTGATGAGAGAGAATAGGGTCTCTCATCATATGAACATAAAAATTACAGTAACAGTAATATAAAATAATATCCCAATAACAAGAAATATTATCTTTAAAAGGAATTACATAAAAGAGTGTACTTAAGAAGAAAGAGAGGAGTAGGATCCCTTACCTCAAATCCAACTTGTCTTGTTCGTTTCATTATATTCCTGAATATTAAAATTTGGTCAATTTATAATTGCCTAAATACCACCTTTAAATATTATTAATCAGTTCATATCACATATTATAATGTTATAATAATTTTTAATAATGTTAGTTCATATCAGACGTTTTTGTCGATGTTTGGTACATGAGTCAAAATTGAACTTGTTGGAAAATAATTTTCCATGTAGTTATAGGTACATCATATCCAGAATAGTATTGATGTTTTAAATATCATATATATCCAGTATATATTCATTTTATACTATTAAATATCATTTGGAGTTAAAAAATTAAAAGCACCGTTCATGGAGACAGTAGGCCGTATGTACACATGAACGCTACTTTCATTTTTTGTCATATTAATGGAATTAAAAGAAATGATATATATATATATATATATGTGTTATAATTCCAGAATGATATCCATAATTTAGATGTAATATATTACATATATTTCCATTATATATAAGTACTCATAATAGTACATAACATTTTGAGATAAGAAATGAAATGTACCGTTCATGGAGACGGTAAGCCGTATGTACGCATGAACGCTACTTTCATTCCTATTTCATATTTAATGGAATTAAAAAAATGATACATAATAGTATTTTAATTCAAGTATGGTATCATATATAATATCATTAAATATATCCTTTATACATACCACATATGGTATTAACGAATCAAATTACCTTGAGGGGCGGTAGTTCGCACTTTCTTAAATGAAGATACCGCGTTTACCCATAATAGAAACCATAAAGGTATTACATAAATGAAAAATACAGAAGCTTAAGTAAAAAATAAACATATTATATATCATATATAAATATAGTGTCATATTAATGGCCACATTTTAATGTGTTATATGAGTGTTGAACAATCATCGTTTCATGAGGCAGAAATTCGCCATCCACAGAAATAGTATCTTCTTTAACCATTTTATGTAGGTGTGTGTAAGTGTATCTTGAATGATTCTTATAACAACATCCAATTATATTGAATATACTGGAGTTGTTACAAAATAAATTCATAAAAAGAGTTTAGGGGGTTGGAGAAGCAAAATAAAACAAAAGGACTCAAGTGAAGACATTACCTTAAAATCGGGTAACTCCCTTTGGTTTGAGCTAAAAAAATTCCTTGGGAAGACTTCTGCCCAAAGTGAGGATTCAAGGAGTTAGAGAGGGATGTGGAGAGACAAAATGGGTAGGGGGTGGCCGAGCAAAAGTCTTTGGAAGTGTGGGTAAGGAGGTAGATGTGGGGGCCTTTTATAAGAGGAGAGGAGGGGCACTCTTGGAAAGTAAAGAAATGTTACTTTATTTTAGAATGAATTTCGGATTTTAATGGTCCCACATTGATGTTTTTTGAGTATAAGGTGATAAGGTTTCGAAATCCCCCCATACAATAGGTTTTTGACATGTGTAGGTCATAGATTTTACATTATCTTTCGATTTTGTTTAAATCGTTAAATAATGAGGTCATCGCTGCATCATCATGATGTCATAAATAATTTAATTTATTTAATGTCTAAAAATTATAAAAAAACTAATATGATGTAGGAAATCTTTTTATCTTTTCAATTACTATTTATAGTAAAAAATATTACTTGTATAACCCCATGTAAAAATTGTTTTAGTAAAACATCTCATGTTTGTGTCATTTTTTACTTTAACATTAAATAAAAAGGTATTTATGTCATTTTCCAATCAAAGTGGCTCCATGGGGTCCCCAAGTTGACCCATGGATTTTATTGGTTGGACATGACTCATCCAATGAGGTTATGACATGTTTATTGGTCATTTCATATTATTAAAACATTATTTTTACCTTAAACTACACTAATTACCTCTAATCGCGATTAAAAACTTAAAAGTTACTATTCACAAAAAAAAATATTTTAATTCCATTGAACCACATTTTAATTCTTAATTACAACCATGTATGTCGGATTTTTGAAATTCAAAACACAGAGGTGGTAAAATTTCATTTAAATGGAAAATCAGTTTTTTATAAGTACCACTTAGTGGTTTCACTATTCATCAAAAATTGATGTTTTTCAGAAAAATACCAAAACTTCACCCTAAGCTATATTTGATATTCCGAATTCAAAAATGAAGTCTATTTTAAAAACTTCAAAACATATAAGTTTCATTAATTAATTTAATAATTAATTCCCGGTGTCAGAGAAAATAGCGTGTTTTTATGAAACAATAAGTATCAAAAGATTGACACTAGTTTATGTCCGATTTCAAAGTGAAATTAATTACAATGACCACTATTAGACTAAATGGTAAAAATATATTATAATATTACTTTAAAAACAAATCAAAAGATAATCTAATCATATAAATAAATTAGATTAAAAAGTGGTTTTGAATTAAAATACAACATTTTTCACTATTCATTAAAAAATGAACTTTTTCGGAATGATACCAAAACATTACACAAAGTAAATTTTGATGTCTCGATTCTAAAGATTAATTTTATTTTGTCAAATATAAAACATAAAATTTTTAAAAAGTGGATTTAAAAGAGGTTCGCCATCTAAAGGCGGTTAATCGACCATTTAATGAATATTAGAATGTTTTTGCTTAAAAATTGGATTTATTCACATTTTTAATCGTCTAACATTTATTGTAAAAAGTAAAAATATTTGAAAAACATATATAATCATTTTTTAGTTAGTTCTGTTCATTCCTGCCATTACAATGGCAAGGCGTTAACTACCATTCAAAATAATATTATTTTATTATTAGAGTGCAACGTAAGATTCCCGAGAAACTCGTTGTTGGGTATTGGGTACGCCATCGAGCATAGCATTCCCTTTAATGTAATATTAATATTTTATTCACAAATAAGGATAAATATAAAAATTTCATATTCTTTATTTACCTGGGGTGTTACATCCTTCCCCCCATTTTGGGAATTGCGTCCTCGCAATTTTAAAATTGGGCACGGATACATCCTTGAAAGTCCCACATCGGAAGAAGTGTCGGTAAAACAATCACTTTAGAAGAAAGAAAGATAAGTACAGAGGTCACCCGAGTTAACCCATACTAAGATTCCATGTAGGAAAACATGGACATGGAGGAGAAAACATAGGGTCATGTTCTGATGGAGAGTGATAGAAAACATGTTTAGGAGAAAGTTAACCACAAGAAAATCACAAACTTGTGATGGGTTAAACGGTATTCGATTCCCCAGTAGGAAAAGTCAATAGACAAAATTTCTGTTTTAAGTTACTTTTTATTGAGGAATTTATTCATAAGGAAACATAATCACTTATCATGTTGAATTTAAACTTTTATTAGATTCCTTACACAAACTCATATTTTCTCCAAAAGATGAGTATTTAGGAAGACTTGTTCGCATTAAGAGTACTATAATCAATTTCTAGAGAATCACCTAATCCATAAAAGAGAACTATATACTTCCCATGTCCTTAGACTCTAACCAAAACCAAAACCAAAAAGGTTAGTACAAGATCAGATATTCCAGAAAAGGATAACCCTTTATAAAAAGAAAATCTATTGTTAATCTCCAAAATTTGTCCAACAAAACCCAAAGTTCAACGAGGACCATTCGATAAACAATTTTTCCATAAAATTCTTAAAAGTAAACCGAAATAAGATTGAAACCCAAATATTTGAAGGATTTAGTCACATAGTCTTCCAAGTTAAATCGTAACATTTATCTCCAAACAACATCAGTTGCTCTTAATGTCTCATATTGAAAAGTAATTAACCTAATCACATATCCTTCATGATAGGTTAATAAATTTACATAGATATCCAAAAATAAACTTACTCTTAATTCATAAAATAATCTAACTAAAAATAATCAGTCAAACTAACCAGGGACTTCACGTAGTCCAGTGGTAGGCGATAAATACCAGTCGCACTTTGGGTGTGGGTTCGATTCCTGCAACTTTGTCCGACGCGACGGGTTGTCACATGGTCTGCGTGTTGTCCTTTTTCCCAAACTATATAATTATTAAAAAATTCCCCAAAATGAGATAAAATCTTCAAAAATAATCATAACATATTTTAACCTCAAGTTTATCTCATGGATTTCATTATCAATCATAACATATAATAACCCATAATTACCTCAAAAGTAAGGATCATATAAACCCTAATAGTTACCTTTATAATTGTTACCCGAACATCCACATCGATTGGTCATCTCGTACATGATGCATTACAGAACATACCAAGGTACAAGTGGTTGATCATGACTCCTGGATAGTTGGTTTAGAACAACCATGAGTTTCCTCATTGAATCCGCCATTTCATCAAGTCTCTTAATCATAGAACCACCACAGTTTCCTTCAAACCTATTGTCACTTTGGTGCCTGCTAGATCCAGCCATTTACTAAAACCAAAAAGGCCAGTGTGAGTATATCAACAAAACCATCATGTACTAATGAGGAAGATATACTTACTCATTCACTTTATCAAAAATCTATGACTCTTTTTAAAATCCTAACCATTTTGGTAATGTAACTTATGCTTAAAGAATACCCTAACCTCTAAAGTTATCTAAAACGACCTTTGATACCAACTATAAGGCCCCAGCCTTAAACCTTACTTAATCTTGAGTTAATACAAGATTATACATTGAGGATCATTTCAGGTTTATAGTTTTAGAGAATTAGATCATAAAACTTGCATTATATTCCACATTTAAACAAAGTGGTTACATAAAAAATAGTATTCATTTTTCCCATCAACAGAAACATATTTAAAATAAAACATGGATTTTTTCTTGACACTTCCTTGACCCTATCATCATATCGTGTACCCTTCCCTTGACCTGTGAATTTTTTTTCAAAAAAATGGGATGAGCATAAAAAGCTCAGTAAGGGAAATAAAAAATATGGAAAGGAAAATGAGTACATGTATACATATGAATGAAATCATACTTTACCCATAAAACATAAACATTTTAACATACCCCATAAAATCATGAATAAATCATAGAAATCATAAGACATAAAGGTAACTTGAGGCATTCATAACATTCTTACGTAGGGAGTAACCCTCTTGGTTATTTTTGGAATACCCACCACAGTATATTCCCTAAATCTCTTCGTAGAAACCTTAACGTTTCACTCCTTCGCGTTACCCAATGCATTGGAGAGCTATATCGGGCTCACCCGCCCTTAGTTTATCACGAAACCACCCGTCTTCATAACAATGCCCAAGAACCATAACATAACCGTATCACATAAAACATGCATGAAGGAAACATAACATTTACACATTTCAATCACAAGATATCAATACAACACATTGATATAAAAAACCTTATGAAAACCATTTTCAATACCAAAATAAAAGAAAAGTAAAACATGGTATTTATTTTTATTTTAAAAAGAAGGTATGGCTTGTAGAGGAAGCCGAAACTCAAATAATGGTCACGACGGCAGAGAAGTCATTGTCACCTCATACGTATGACAAAAACATTCCCTTTTGTCGTTTTGTAAAATCCTTTGTATAACAAAGATTACTTTTGGATAAATGTAAAAGTCAAAGGGGTCTATACACAATATACAATAAAGTTGTGTATAACACCAAATATTCCTCAATGAAAGGAGATTGAGATGAAGTCCTTTACAAAGACGATATCCTTGGTTTAAGGAAAAATCAATTACATAATTATGTGTGACAAATGAATACACCAAATATAAGTGGATATTAAGTGTAAAACAATCAGAGGTTATTCACAAATATTCATAGAACGACATATTCAAGGAGTACATGTTTATCCCAAATAATCAAATTTGGGTTAAGAAGTTCCCCTGCAAAAATTTGATAGCCTAACGACGTCACTACAAAATTTAGAAAATGAGTTGATGAGAGATAAAAAGGGTATCTCATCACATGGAAATAAAATTTAAATCAATAAGGATATAGAAGAACATATACCAATATAATAGTATGTCAATTAAAAGACATAACAAAATAAGTCTTTTAAAAAGAGGAGGGTGAAAGGTTCCCTTACTGACATGGGTATCTCTCGAAAAATACGCCCCGTGAAAGAAAGACAATACAACATTGATGTAAATACTCATAAATGAAATTATATTACATAATGAGTAAAATAATGGGAAGTACATACACCACTCAAAGGAAATTGTGGAAAATGTAACATAAATCTCACGGGAATAAAAGTGAGATGAAAAATCTCTTACGAAAACTCGACAGCCTAACGGTGCCACTTAAAACGTCCAAAATGGATTGATGAGAGGAAATAGGGTCTCTCATCATATCAACATAAAGTTTACAGAAAGAGGAATATAAAATAACATCCCCCAACATAACAAAGAGTTGCTTAAAATAAGTGACATAAAAGAGAGTACTTAAAAAGAACGAGAGGGGTTAGATCTCTTACGAAAATTCGGCAGCCTAACGACGCCACTCAAAACTTCCAAAATAGATTGATGAGAGAGAATAGGGTATCTCATCATATGAACATAAAAATTACAGTAAGATTAATATAAAATAACATCCCAATCACAAGAAATATTAGCTTAAAAGGAATGACATAAAAGAGTGTACTTAAAAAGAAAGAGAGGAGTAGGATCCCTTACGAAAATTCGGCAGCCTAACGGCGCCACTCAAAACTTACAAAATGGATTGATGAAAGAGAATAGGGTCTCTCCACATATGAACATAAAAATTACATTAATAGTAATATAAAATAATATCCCAATAACAAGAAATATTAGATTTAAAAGGAATGACATAAAAGAGTGTACTTAAAAAGAAAGAGGGGATTAGGATCCCTTACCTCAAGTCCAACTTGTCTTGTTTGTTTCTTTACATTCCTGAATAATAAACTTTGGTCAATTTATAATTGCCTAAAGACCTAATTTAAAGATTATTATTCAGTTCATATCACATATTATAATGTTATAATAATTCTTTAATAATGTTAGTCCATATCAGACATTTTTATCGATGTTTGGTACATGAGTCAAAATTGAACTTGTTGGAAAATAATTTTCCATATAGTTATAGGAACATCATATCCAGAATAGTATTGATGTTCTAAATATCATATATATCCAGTATATATTCATTTTAAACTATTAAATAACATTTGGATTTAAAAAATTAAAAGCACCGTTCATGGAGACGGTAGGTCGTACGTACGCATGAATGCTACTTTCATTTTTTTGTCATATTATTGGAATTAAAAAAAATGAGATATATATATGTTATAATTACATAATGATATCTGTAATTTAGATGTAATATATTACATATATATACATTATTTATATGTACTTATAATAGTACATAACATTTTGAGATAAGAAATGAAATGTACCCTTCATGGAGACGGTAAGCCGTACGTACGCATGAACGCTACTTCCATTCCTATTTCATATTTAATGGAATTAAAACAAAATGATAAATAATAGTATTTTAATTCCTGTATGGTATCATATATAATATCATTAAATATATCCTTTATACGTACCACATATGGTATTAACGAATCAAATCACTTTGAGGGGGCGGTAGTCCGCACTTCCATAAATGAAGATATCACATTTACCCACAATGGAAACCATAAAGGTATGCCATAAATGAAAAATAAAGAAGCTTAAGTAAAACATAAAAATATTATATATCATATATAAATATAGTGTTATATTAATGGCCACCTTTGAAGGTGTTATATGAGTGTTGAACAATCATCGTTTCGTGAGGCAGAAATTCTCCATCCGCAGAAACAGTATGTTCTTTAACCATTTGATGTAGGTGTGTGTAAGTGTAGATCGAATGCTTCTTATAAAAGCATCCTAGTATATTGAAGATACTGGAGTTGTTACAAAAGAAATTAATAAAAAGAGTTTAGGGGGTTGGAGAAGCAAAATAAAACAAAAGGACTCAAGTGAAGATATTACATTAAAATCGGGTAAATCCCTTTGGTTTGAGCTAAAAGGCTTACTTGGGAAGACTTATACCAAAATTGAGGCTTCAAGGAGTTATAGAGGGATGCAGAGAGACAGAATGGGTAGGGGTTGGCCGAGCCAAAGGCTTTGGAAGTGTGGGTAAGGAGGTAGAGGTGGTGGGCTTTTATAAGAGGAGAGGAGGGGCACTCTTGGAAAGTAAAGAAATATTACTTTATTTTAGAATGAGTTTCAGATATTAATTGTACCAAATTGATGTGTGTCGAGGATAAGGTGATAAGGTTTCTAAATCCCCAAATCCAATAGGTTTTGGACATGTTTAGGTCTTATATTTTACATTATCTTTCTGTTTTATTTAAATCATTAAATAATGGGGTCATCGCTGCATCATCATGATGTCAAAAATAATTTAACTTATTTAATGTCTAAAAATTATAAAAAAATACTATGATGTAGGAAATAGTTTTATATTTCTAATGACTATTTATAGTAAAAAATCTGACTTGTATAACCCAGTGTAAAAATTGTTTTAGTAAAACATCTCATGTTTGTGTCATTTTTACTTTAACATTAAATAAAAAGGTATTTATGTCATTTTCCAACCAAAGTGGCTCCATGGGGTCCCCAAGTTGACCCATGTATTTTCTTGGTAGGCCATGACTCATCCAATGAGGTTAGGACATGTTTCTAGGTCATTTCATATTATTAAAACATTATTTTTACCTTAAACTACACTAATTACCTCTAATCGCGATTAAAAACTTAAAAGTTACTATTCACCAAAAAAAATATTTTAATTCCATTGAACCACATTTTACTTCTTAATGACAACCATGTATGTCGTATTTTTGAAATTCAAAACACAGAGGTGGTAAAATTTCATTTAAACGGAAAATCAGTTTTTTATAAGTACCACTTAGTGGTTTCACTATTCATCAAAAATTGAAGTTTTTCAGAAAAATACCAAAACATCACCCTAAGCTATATTTGATATTACGAATTCAAAAATGAAGTCTATTTTAAAAAATTCAAAACATATAATCTGCATTAATTAATTTTATAATTAATTCCTGCTATCAGAGCAAATAGCGTGTTTTTATGAAAAAATAAGTATCAAAAGATTGACATTAGTTTAGGTCCGATTTCAAAGTGAAATTAATTACAATGACCACTATTGGATTAAATGGTAAAAATATATTCTAATTTTACTTTAAAACAATCCAAAATATAATCTAATCATATAAATAAATTAGATTAAAAAATGGTATTGAATTAAAATACAACATTTTTCACTATTCATTAACAAAATGAACTTTTTCGGAATGATACCAAAAATTTACACAAAGTAAATTTTGATGACTCGATTCTAAAGAAGAATTTTATTTTTTCAAATATAACACATAAAATTGTTAAAAAGTGGATTTAAAAGAGGTTCGCCTTCCAAAGGCGGTTAATCGACCTTTTAATGAATATTAGAATGTTTATGCTTAAAAATTGGATTCAATCGCATTTTTAATCCTCTAACATTTATTGTAAAGAGTAAAAATATTTGACAAACATATATAATCATTTTTTAGTTAGTTCTGTTCATTCCCGCCATTACAATGGCTAGGCGTTAACTACCATTTAAAATAATATTATTTTATTATTAGAGTGCAACGTAAGATTCCCAAGAAACTCGTTGTTGTGTATTGGGTACGCCATCGAGCATAGCGTTCCCTTTAAAGTAATATTAATATTTTATTCAAAAATATGGATAAATATAAAAATTTCATATTCTTTATTTACCTGGGGTGTTACAGTGGAGGCTATAAGCCATGTTATAGAGTTACAATATATTGAAAAGCAGAATGTAAATAAATATCATATTAATCGAATCACAATGGAAACTAAATATCATACGGCACGAAAATAAAAGGTAAAAAATAATAATACAATGATAAGAAACCATGTAATTATAGTATAAAATAAATCTAATGTAATAAATTAAAGCAATACAAATAAATGATTCAGGTGGCACAAATAACTCAAAAGTCCCTTGTCACAAACCATGCTGGTCCCGTTCTAAAACATCAACACATATAGTAAACAAGAATCAACAACAAGGTTCTTTTCCCTTGTCTAAACCTATATCCATGTAATCTTCCTTGGTATAAAATAAAAAACCATGTATGGTGTGAGTAAAAATCAGTAGGTCAACACCACTACATCTAATTGAATCCAGACTAATAATAATTTCATCAAATAATGTAGTAAAAATGTGTATTAGTTAATAAATAAATAAAATACTTGAATAAAGCTTCCTGATCACCATTCTGAATGTCTCTATGAATTTAGTACAACCACTCCAATGTTAACCATATAACCATGGTAAAAATTTAAAAAACTGATCCAAGACTATTATATAAGAAATTCAGCAAGGGATTGGACAGAGACCTCTAAATATATTCATTACACAATAGGACTGGAAATATCCCACTAAAGATTTATATTTCTACATGCGACTGGGTTGAGCCCATTCAATATGAAAATTATATCATCATATTGGGTAATGCATTATCAATATAAGAATTATGCATGATACTAGGCCTATCCCACTCAATATAATCATTTTAGAAAGGGATTGGACCAAGACCTCTCAATATAAGTATCACAGCATGAAATTGGCCCAATAACCTATATAATAATTATAAAATAAATGAAAACACATTTTATAGAAGCATAGATATCACAATATCTCATTATATGAATAAATCGTGAACTATAGAATTTTAAATTTATCTTTGAATTAAACATTTCATTTATCTTTTTTTTTCTTATACCATTAACAGGCTATCCATTTAAATAAAAATATATTTCAATGGTGAATATATATCACATAATCACCTGAATTTCATTTTATTCTAAATACTCATTAACCCACTGCCCATTTAATTTATAAATATTCAAGGGTTCCCTTAAACAATGGGTATCCATAAACCATGTTTATATCAATTGGTTCCAAAGGGATCCAAGGAATTATCCAATTCATCATTTAGTTAACTATTTGTCATGATATATTGGTGAAATTTCTTTATTTCACATACAAGTAATTGAAAAATATTATGGGGTAATGTTTTATCCCCCCATATCTTAAACTGGTGATTTAAAAACACCAAAAATGGGTGACACCAATAGAAACAAAAGCAATGGATATCAACAAAGGAAAAATAGATCCAACAACATAATTATTAAACTAGATCCAAATGAAGTCTAAATATTCCCCCAATAGAGTTGGGAACAAGGGGAAATAGGTGAAAACCTAATTTGAATGACTCACTGGGTATTTGATGCCTGATCGAAACATCTAGAAGGGGTGGAAGGGATCTAATATCACCTTGAAATCTCCATATTGTTGGGAGAGGAAGGATGAAGTGAAGGAATTAAATAAATAATATGTAATACCCCCATTTAAATAGTTTTTCCATGTAAAATACATGAAATTCAATACACTTTCATGTTTTGTATATTATTTTTACAAGATACACCAAAAACCCATTTCCTCAAGTTAATTTTAACCCTACCCAATATTTACACAATGTGTTCTAGTTTCATTATGTGTAACTTATTAACTCCATGTACTAGTTCACAACATGTGTTTGGTGGTCGTAACACATTTTTGTAATAGTTACATGACTTGTATACACCCGATACAAAAATTTAATCCATGTATACATAGAAAATGCCTAAATCACCTCAGAAGTCTTCTAAACTCAAAGAAAACCATCATAATCCTATTTAACACCTTTATAACTCACCTCTATTAATTTAAAAAAACATACATTCCAAAAAATTAGGTCATTTTCTCAAATAAATGATCTATGATTATGAACAAGACTAAGATAAATGGGTTCAATGAAAATTGAAAAACTCAAAGAAAGACTTTATAAATATTCAAAGAGGAACGTACCTGGAAAAAGATGTGATCGTAAACTATGGAATTCATTTGATTATGTTAAATACAATTATACTTATTTTAATTAGTATAAAAAATTAATCAAATAAATTACATATATTTCCAAAACCCAATGTAATGAATACCTAAAAAAAGAATAACGAATAGTTTCTATTTGAATAAAAATGTTACATCAATTTACAAAATGTAAAAAATAGATGTATAAGTTCAATATTATATTTTTAAATGAATTATATTTCTTCTTAAATATATATTTAATCATTGAAAATGTTTTCTTAAACTTCAATATATTCATTATATAATAATAATTTCATAAGAATGGTACTATTTGTAAAATATGTTTTTTCACTATTCAATCAAAAATTTTCTACTTATAAAAAATACCAAAAAATAAATTTGCGATAATTTTGATATCATGAAACCAAAAATGAAAAAAAATTATCAAATATAATTTTTAAAATTTATTAAATAATCTTCTAACTCAAAATACTAAAAGTCACTACAAAAAACTTTTATAGAAAACATGACACCTTTATAAGAACTATGAACCTTATATGATTTCTTCCACGTCATTCAAAATTTAAAAATTATTTCCTAATAATTAATCATTAATTTTATATTTAGTAAACTTTTCTATAATAATTCATAATGTAATTACTAATATTCATAACTATTGATCCAATGAAAGGTTATAATGTTGATATTTAAATATTATTATTTCTATAGTATATTTTGGTTTATTTAAACTTCTTATTGTGTTTTATAAAAGTTATCAATTATAGTGTTAATTTAATTGGGAATTACCTATTGAAATATTATAATGATAAATTTTATTCCTCTAATAAAATTTTTATCCTTATAAGCTGGATTTTATCCCCCAAAAATGAATATATCTGAACATAATTATAATATTAGATATATATTTTACCATAATAAGTAATTAATAAGTTACTCCTAGGAAACATAATGCCTCTTAAATAATTATAAAAATATAAATATACCATTATATAAAATGTATTTTTTAATAGGAATCTAAAAGAATACCTTCATAGTCGAGTTTTATTTTCTACATAAGGATCAATATATTTATCTTCTTCTTATTTGAGTTGATGAATAATTTTACTATCTAAATAAAGAATGGGAAAACATACTTAATTAATTTTTTCCATTCCATATGCTCATTTTCATCCTTAAGTTGTGTTTTTTTGAATTTTTCCCCTCTTCTTCATTTCATATTTTAAATTTCAAATGACCATGATGAATTATTCATCCCGGAAGTAGTAATAATAAATTTTAATAGGTCATGAAATCCAAAAAAGGATGAAAAATTATTCCTCCTATTTAGATCCTTTAACCAAAAACCAAATGGTTAAAACATGTTTAGATAATATCCAATATGAATAAATCACCACATATATAAATAATAAATTAATAATTGAATAATGAACAATAAAACCCATTGATGAACATAAATCGTTCAATAAATTACTCACTTTAAAACTATTTAAAATATTCCAGAACAAATTTAAAATCAAATATTTGCTTGATTTGATCCCATATTCTTCAAATATAGTCTTTAAATTTTCTCTACATATCATTAATAAATCAAAAATAAACATTTCAAAAATTAATATTCTTTATTCATATATTATTTAATATATACTAATCATATCCGAAAGTAACATGGATCTCCATAAAACCACTAGAAAGTAATATATGCTTGCAAACGTTAACATAGTCATTGTACCTCAAATAATATTAATCACATTAAAATCAAAAACAATACTAGAAAAAAAATTCAGTCACCACAATCCATTAATGATCCCATAAATATAACAAACATATTCCAAAATATATTCTAAAACCTAATTATCATATCAATTTTGAATCCCATGATTATCAATATGATAAAACTTATCTTCCAAAAATTGTAATAGAATTATTCCCCAAAAACATTTATAAAAAACCCATGCTAAAACTCAATTATATATATATATATTGGCCATATATTATAATACAACAATGATAACTTATTCAAATCCAACATTAATCACCTAGTAGCCAATTTAATTTTCAATCCACATTGTTATCTTAATTTATATTCCCAAAATTAATTAAATTATTCCCTAAATTACTTCAATATTAAAATACATATCAACCCACCATATTTTCATCATACGTTTTTCATAAAACCTAATAATCAAACCATAAAAATATAATTAATCTCTTATGATAACATTCACAAACAAAATAACAATGGATTCTATATTGTGAACCTTATGATCAACCATTAATTTTATAACACCTAAATAACATATGACTACACTGTAAATAATTGAATTCCATTTGTAGACACTTCAAAAATTCAACATTATATGTAATTCATTAACCATTTTTTTCCGTCATATTTATTAATACCACTTTTATAATTTCAAAAATACGAATCATGTCCTAATATTCATTAATCTATATGAAATAATTTTTATTACTTCAAATTTAAGAAAAAATACTAGAATAATTCATACATTTTATATGTTATTTATAGTTTCTTCTTATTCACTATAGTAGTAAGTTTTTTTGTTACACCTTTAGTTGTATGATCTTGATGATTCTCTTCTCAAGATTTCCACATTTTTTCCTTTTTATTTTATTTCTCTATGAAATACTTTACTATATATTAAACATTTTAATATTCACTAAATACATTTTCATAATTGAGAAGTGAATCATCAAGATTTCCTCATTTTTTCCTTTTTATTTTATTTCTCTATGAAATCCTTTACTATATATTAAACATATTAATATTCACTGAATACATTTTCATAATCGACTCTTTCCATTTTTTTGACATTTAGGAATTTAAATCTTTTTACCTTCATAATATTTATCAAATAAACATCCATGAAACACAATATTTCTCTTATTTAGTACATGACAAAAATAAACTATATTAATGTTCTTTATCATATCGTAAGACATTTTAGTAGGCATAAAAAAATGATTTTTTCTCTATTTTTATCCTTTTTTTTTCTCAGTCAAAAACCATCTCACTATCCATAATATCCATATTTAATTTGGTTCCAAATAGTTCCATCCATTTACTGAAACAAAAAAAATATTAGAATGATTATAAAAAATTAAATCATAATAATCCATATTTTAAAAAGCATTAAATCAAGGATATCCTTAACCATGTAATATTCTACTCAACTATTTCAATTCAATTAAAAAATTACCATAATTCTCCATAATCTACTAACCTTCATAGTTATAGAATACATAAATGTTTTGATCCCAAACTATCATATTAACTATTGATGTATTTTTATGAAACAACATCATAAAATCAAATTTATATAAACCTTTCCATTTATACAAATAATAATACCTTATAACTTAAAAAATACATAATTAATTAGATTATAATAAGGTTTATAATATCATATATTTTAAATATCTTGTTTTTTATAATTTAAGAGAACTCAGAAAACAATTATATCAAAAGTGTACATTTTTAAAATTAAAATTGGTTCTTATTTTAATAGTCTTGTTTTAATCAAGAAACATTTACTTCATTCAATATGTGTTAGTATTTAATATGATATAATCTCTACATTGCCTCATTACATTATAATTTTTTTTGAAAATATGGGATGAGATAAAATATTATTAATTTATATAAAAACAAATCAAACCCAGTAATTCAACAAAAATTTATGAAAACCATTTTTAAAATTTTTATTTTTACTTAATAAAAATTGAGTTAAAAATAATCAATTATTTCCCCTTAAAATAAACTTCTCTGCACAAATATTTTCATAAGAGGTTATATAAGTTATAATAAAGTAAAAACCATAATTCCTGAGAGTTTAAATGATAAATATGAAATCTTTTTCTTAAAAATATATCTTTCACTTTTAAAAGTTTATAAAATTTCTTTTAAATAAGAGTTAGGTAATATTATCGTATGAAGTTAAAATATTTTTTGAAAAAATATCATCAAAATGAACATAAAATATATCCAAGGTGAATGTGATTAATCTTATATAAAATAATAATTTTTTTTAATGATATAATGAATAATATCAGACCTAATAAAATCTATATCAAAGACTTATTCCAAGAAATCAAATAAAATTTTTAAATTAATTGTGTACAGACTTCATAAATAACTTCGATCACATACACCAATATATTAGGCCAATTTTCACACGATACCTATGGTGCATTGAGGGGATATCTAAATGATAATCCCACTTTTTCACTTACTATGTAAAATTCGTTCATCATATGAATGAAATGAACAAAAATTCAACACATAATCAATAAGAAAATTCATATTTAATAACTGTCTTTTAGGCATCAATATTTTCCCCAGTGAATAAAATGATATTCCCAGTATGTTTACTTATGTTCACATCATATATAATAATGAGTATCCAGTTTAATAAATATTGAGATGAATTAAAATAGGGAAATTATATTTAAATAATTTAATGTGATTCATAAATAATCATGTAAAATATTCAATTTATAACTTTTTGGAGGTTTGAAAAAGGATTGTAGTTAGGCCCACTAGTTTGGAATTAAGTCAAGATTTAGTTAATACACAATAAAACTTTTTCAAAGTTATTTCCATAAGTTGAATATATTATAGATCATGTATACACTTATTTTAATTATAAAATGGATTTCATTTCCCTAAGGCTTCCCTTGAATACATTACAATAATTTTATGATATTTACCTAGATGAAAAATATAGTTTATAAAATCATTTAAAATATTGTTTCAAAATAAATAAAAAAACTCTCTTTTCTTTTGGTAGCATTCAAAATGATACAAAAATAACCCAAAATAATAAGAATATAATTTTATTTTAAAAATATTATAAACTTTTATTGTAATCATTAAAATTAATAATTGTTATGATAGTGGGAATGGGTGGTCCTGAGTTAAATGTGAAATAAACATTCTTTTATACTTTTTTAAAAAGTCAAAATTAGTCATATGATAAAGGTTGAAAATATTAATTTTTAAACCTTATTCAAAAAATAAAAAATTAGTTGAAAATGAACATTAAAATTATTTTATACTTATATAATAACATTTTAGAACCATTTTGGGGACATGAATTTATAAGAGAGTGATTTGAATGGAAAACATTAAAACTTGGTTTAAAAAAATCCATTTTTGTAGTAACTTTTAAATTGAATGAAAATTTATGAATAAAACCTAAAATTTATATTAAATTACATTAAATTATAAATAATTGTTAATATAAATCTAGAAGTCATTTCTTACACCACCCTAAATAATACATGTGGTGAAAAACAATCATGTCTCAATGAAAAAGGTAATTGAGGTGAGAAAACCCTTACCTTATATCCCTGCTCATTTATTTCATTAATCTAAATAATAAATAATAAATGTATATTGGTTTAAAATATCTTAATAAAATATTCATTTTAATTATACTATTATTATTCCATTTATTCCATTTATTTTCATATTTAAATTAGTTTCTACACCGATTAATTTTACAATAGATGTTTTGAGTTCATCTGGTTCAAAATCTCTATAATAACATTGGACTGTTAACCATAATCAAAGAGTTCATGGTTATGTATTATGTATAATATTAAAAATTCTATAATTATAATTTATATAAATTAAACATACCTTTATATTCATCTATGTAAAGTGGTCATAAAAATTAATTACATTGTTTCATGGAGATGATTTTCTGTACGTGTACACAAGTGATGTTTCAAATTTTCTAATGGATGAGAATAAAATTAAATTTATAAATAAATTATTATATATAATATTAATATAATAATTATCATATATAATAATTATATACATTATTAAGAAAATCTATGTAAAACTTAAATGGACAATGAGTGAAATCACTTTGTCAAGGTGGCAGTCCGTACTTACGCTCGAGTGATGTTATAATTTTTGAAACAGACGGAAGGGTAATGAGGTAAGTAATATATCATCATTAAATAATAATAATAATTATTATGTTTTAAATTTGATATTTATTAATTTTATCCTTAATTTTAACTAACCATATATGGAGGTGATGAAAATCAAATTACTTAACAATATAGAGATGGTAGTTTGTTCGTACGCACAAGTGATGTTTTCATTTTCTATTGGATGGAACAAGAGATGAAAAGGTTTTGTAACATAAAAACTTTAGAATTATATTATATTTTATATGTATGTTTTATTATATCATCTATTTTATTATATGGTTGATAGTGGTATAAGGATAAATAATGAATAAACAACTCATTTAAGAGTTTTTCTTCTTCTTTCAAAAATCACATTAGCTTACTCTTTAATCCTTATAAGCTATCATTCTGGTGAAACCAAGACATCTATGATAAGGATAATAATTATAAAAATGTTTTTAGTTTGTAACTTGTTAATATAAGTGGCTCATAGTGGTTTGGGGGAAATAGGATAGGTGGTGCCTATTTATAACTGAGGTAGATGAAAAAATTGTCAATATAGTAAATATTAATATATAATATATGTATTTTATCATTCAATGTAGCGCAAAATATTCATACATTATAATATTATAGAGTTTAATTCAAAATAAAATCAACCAACAAAATTTAATCAAGTTTATTATCATAATATAACCCTTATCTCTTAGCCTAGCACTTCTTTAACCCCCTTTAACTATTGTCGTATTGGTACATTTTTACCATGGTTACTATTCATTATGAGAAAAAAATTTAAATTAGCACCCTTAATAAATTTGAATATATATATTGAAAATATGAAATCTCTTTTTATTATTCAATTTTCAAAACTGGGTGATGTTAAATGTAATAAATTATCAATAAACAATGAAAATAGTATTTATAAAAAACATCGTTTTAAGAATAGTATTGATTTTATACCCCAAAAAATTATAATATTTATTCCCATATAATTAATTGGAATAAGTAAAATAAAAGGATAAATATTTTACTTCAAACCAAAACTAAAGCTGAAGTTTACCTTTTGATAACATGATTTAATGTAAGGAATAAATAATGGTTGTGGTTTGAATAAAAACAATTCTTAGATATCTATAATGTCAAATATAGATTTATATGTTCAGAATTATATCATTAAAGGCATTATATTACATATAAAGTATATATTTTTTCTATAAAAATATTTTAAAAGACATTAATTTAATTGTAATATCGTAATATTATCAAAAAAGCAACATTATTATAAAAATAATTATTGATAAATAATTACTAAAAAATATACCATTAGTGAAAACATTTAAAAAATAAACCTGATCTATTATTTAAATTATGAAACAAAAAATGACATATTTTTTTGTGAGATTTAACTTCTAAATTTTTCAAATTAATCTTCCAAATCAAAATAATAAATATTCAACAGAAAACTATTTTTATCAAAAAATTACCTCGTTACAACTATTATTAACTTTATATGGTTTCTTTTTTACTATTAAAAATTTAATACTTATTTACTGGTTACTAAGAAATAAATTTAAATTAAAAAACATTTCAATAATTATTTCAAATTTCAGTTACTCATATTCACAACCACCAATCCAATGGATGTGTTATTACATTTATATTAAAGTATAAATATTTCGTTATTATATATTGTAGTTTTTTAATGATCACTATTTAGAGAGGTACATGTTTCTAAAAATACTGTATATTTAAAGAAAAATTTTTGATAAAAAATTCTCAGTATTAAAAATTATGTTCTCATAGTGACTATAATATTATTTTAAAACATTTTTCCAGCAGGTGGTAATACTAACCTAATCATGAACAAACCAAAGTTAATGGATGGGTGTGGTTATGAGAGTGGTGTCTTTGGGCACAATATCAATATTATATAAGGTTAATGATATTATTAATTTATTTTATAGTGTTGAATAATAGTTAAATAAAATTTAATAAATAATAAAGAAACTATTTGAAGAATGAGATACAATACTTCATCAAGGTGGTTTTTCCAAACAAACACATGAATGATGTTGTAATTTTTATTATTAGAACAGGGGGTATTAAAAAAATATAAAAAGTTCAGAAAAATTTAAATATTGAATTCATCGTGTATTATCTAGAAAAAATATTTTAATGGGGATGATAGAAAAGATAAAATGTTAAGTAAAATGTGGTGCTTATGTTGAGAACTTTGATATTCCTAGGGTAAATTCAGTATAATGATAGGAAATAAGAAAAAATCATGTTTCCAAATATTAATGAATTGAAATAGGAATATATAATAAAGATAAAGGTTAGTATTTGAAAAGGGAACCAAAATTTGGGAGCGATCTTGAAAGGGTGGTTACATTCTCCATTTAAAAGTGGTGAGAATGGAATTTTTGTAAATATTTCATTTTAATTTATATAAATGCCACATATTAAATGTCATGAATACTATAAAATGAAAACTAATTGATGGTATATGTTTTTTTATTATCCATACTAGAAAAACTAATTTTGAAACATGTTTTCATCATTTTAGGCCATTAATTGCTTTGTTTGACCCCTTTCATCTTTTTTGTAATTTTCTATGGTAAATAGTATTTCCTTACAAAATTAATTTCATAGAAATAAAACTAAAATTTCAATTTTCATATAACATGGACCTACTGGATCTAATTAAGAAATCAATTTTGTCTAAAAAAATATATGTGTGTAAAAATGATTATATAGACCTATGCTTCTCATACACTGATATTACATATCTTTAAATGAATATTCATTACATGACACAAACACACACCTAAGAAATGTAATAATATAGTGCCTCTTAGAGAAATGTAAACATAAAAAACTAGTTTATATGTGAGATAAATCGTATCTCAATATGTTCTTAATAACTACAAACCTTCTTAAAAATATTGTACATAATGTTTTTTATAAAAAAATATGCAAAATAAAAATAAGAAATGGTTCACATAGATGCTCAATATGGGTAAATAAGGGATATATGTATGTGTGATATAAAAATAAAGGCATGTGTGTCACAACCTAACCCAATAGATCTTCAGACACAACAATCCCAAGCCTGCCTCCAATAGGACAGAGGCAAGAAGTATAACCATGAAGGAATATCACACACATGGGAGGAATTAACCTTATCTACCTACATACACACATACATGTCAAAGATTATAAAATGAAGAAATTCAATAAATAATAATAATTAATGAATAAATTAATAATCCCACTAAAAAATGTTTGAAAAAAGTGTTGGAAATTGAAAAAACGTCTAAATAAAATCCTAGGAAAAGACTAGAAAGTAAGGTATACCTATATAGAATAAGGGGTGTAACATCCCAACCATAGTTCTACACACCAGTTCCCCAATTTCACTTGTCACATGACTTCATGATTTCCTCCCCATACTCCATATGTTTTTTACTAGCAATGTGGGTCAAATATATCAACACAGGGAGACTAAAATATCTTTATCAATGTAGAACAACAATATAGACAACCAAGAAATGAAAATTAGACAATAAACAACCACCAGAATAATATAATTCAATGAAAAAATAGTATCACAAGATGAAACAAAACAAAAAACAATATCCACAACTAAATAGAAGATATGGAACACCAAGTAAGTGTTAAGTGTAAAAAGGATAACCCAAAATAGAGACACTAAAACTCACCATAGTGGGTTCCAACACAATTTTTGTTTCTCTAATCCATACTCCATCCTGACTCACCTATCACGACCTATCCCATAGGGCCTGTTCCGTGACTACGTCAAGCCCACCTTCCATAGAGCAGGGGCTGGAGACTAGCACCAAAAGCATAATTTCCTAAAACTGGGAAGGCATTTCCTTTATAACCTGTAAACACACACACAAGCAAGAACACAGCTGGATACAAAACAATAAGTAAACTGTGTAACAAAAGGCTACTGAAAGTAAAAGGGGGAAGAATACAAGCCCAACTGGAAACTACAAGTACAACTATGATACAATAGAACTGAAGAAAGGGAAGGTCAGCTGCTGGGTCATCCTCTGTGGTTCCCACCTGAAGGGTAGGTACCGATCACCTACTCAGCACCCCTCGTCCTTCTGTCTCCCCTGTGTACCAACTCGTCGTATGGTCCACCTTTGGGTACCATTCAGACCTGGTACTCTTATCCTTAGTCCGAACTGCCCATAGTTTACACCAAACACAACGAAGTTTGGGCATATCCCGTGTAGGGGTGAGTATAACAATACTCAGTGGGGACCCTGAGACCCTCTAGGTCTCACAAAATCCATCAAGGATAAACACAAAGTATGAAATCCAAAGATAACCTTACTTAGGTATATGACCATACAAATACCTTATTTATCAAATAATCTATCTCAATCATGAGGAAAACAGAGAGGAACTGACTCACCTCATACCGAGATTTATTCTAGGGTAGCAGTAACATGTAATATTCTTAACCCTTGACTGCTGGAGAACTCCACATCTACTGAGTACAGTGGGCCTGCCACATCACAGAGAGATGCTTCCCACTATCATTGGACTGTTGAGTTACTTTTTTTGTCGAGTACCGTGGGTCTGCCGTGTCACACAGAGGTTCTCGCCACCATGGGTCTGCCGCGTCACATAGAGTCGGTCCCCCTCACGGTCTGCTAAGGTACTCCTCCTATAGAGTAACATGGGTCTACCACGTCACCAAGGCACTCCCCACTATGGGTATACCGTGTCACCAAGACACTCCCCACTAGGCTAGTTGAGTCACTCTGAGTCGAAATGGTCAGTAGTTGTCAAGTCTCAGCCAGATACTAGGTTCCCACACAATGCTCACTCGTCTCTAGGAGGATCCACTCAACAAGCTGCTGGTCGATCCTCCAACCACCCTAAAAGACGCACTCTTGTCGATCCTCAATCTATACTGGAACCATTGTAAATGTCACCCCATCGTCGACGTCTAGATCTCCATGTTCGATGATGTCAGAATCGTCATGCACGTATCTCCTCTGTTGGGATATGTGGAAGATGTCATGCACCCGGTGTAATTGAGGTGAAAGAGTTAAGAGGTACGCCACCTCTACAACTCTACTGAGGACCTGAAATGATCTGATGAATCTCAGAGATAACTTTCCTCCTTGTAAAAATCTCCACAATCCTCATCGAGGTGAGGCCCATAAAAAGACATTGTCGCTATCCTCAAAAAATAGAGGTATCCGTCTCCTATCAGCATAATAATTCTGCCTACTCTATGTAGTCTCCATCAACTCCTGGATGATATGCACCATCTTTTTGGTAGCCCATACCATCTCTGGTCCCACTAGTGCTGACTCCCCTAGGTCAGTCCAACACAAGGGTGATCTGCAAGGTCGCCCGAACAATGCCTCAAAAGGTGCCATCCCAATGGTGGAGTGATAACTGTTGTTGTATGCAAACTTCACCAAAGTAATGTGATCCTTCCAGCTGAGACCGAAGATGGAGACAAAATCATGGATCATGTTCTCCAGGGTATGAATAGTCTGATCAATCTGTCTATCCGTCTGAGGATGGAAGGTGGTGCTCAAACGAAGTTGTGTTCCGAAATCCTCCTGCAACCCCATCCATAGCCGTGAAGTAAAATGTGAATTATGATTGGAGAGAATCGTCTAGGTTACACCATGTATCTGTAAAATACCCTACACATAGATGCATCCCAAGATATCTACTGAACCCTTCTCTTTGATCGGTAGGAAATGGGCCCACATGGTGAGTCGATCGACAATCACCCAAACATGTCATGACCTCTGGATGTACGTGGAAGTACTGTCATGTAGTCCATGGATAACTCATCCCACTTCCACTCTAGGACCTCTAATGGCTAAACCAAGACTAATGGTACCTGATGCTCGACCTTCACTTGCTAACATATGAGGCACAGATAGACAAACTATGCAACTGCTTTCTTCATTCTCGGCCACTAGTGCTGTCATCGGAGATCCTGGTACGTCTATGCCACTATTGGATGTCTCTCTAGGGAGGATGTGCAGAAATCCCTCAATACTTCCTCCTAAAGTTACACTAGTACCATGGTATGTCCTCTGAAGAGGATTAAGTACTCCCCACCTCTAGAAAATCCATTGGGTTCCTGCCCTGTGAATATCTGAGCGCGTCGAGCCTTGCAGTCAGCGTCCACATGCTGCACCTCACTGAATCGCTGAAGAATTGGGGGAGTGACTATAGGAGATTGAAGGAAATATTATATATCTCTATCCCCAAAGGATATCTGTAAAGTGTCCAACTGCTTTTTCGCCTCACCTAGCAGCTTTATACCAGACCTCCTACTGAGTGCATCTACTACAATGTTCCCCTTCCCAGGAGTATAGACTATCTCAAAGTCATGGTCCAAGAAGAAGTCAAACCAACGTCACTGTCTTTGGTTCAGGTCCTTCTGGGAGAAGATATATTTGAGACTATTATGATCAGAGTACATGTTAAAACGCTCTCCCATCAGATAGTGACGCCATATCTTCAAGGTGAAGACCACTACTACAATCTCCAGGTCATGGGTAGCGTAGTTCTACTATGTTGTCTCAACTGTTGAGAACTATATGTGATCACTGCTTTCTCCTGCATCAGGACACATATGATCCCAATCTCTAATGCATTGTAGTAGACTACGTACCCTACACCTTCCTATGAATCCCTCAAGATGTGGTCACTAGTAAACCTCTTCCTCAACACCAAAAAACTCTTTTGGAATTTCTATGACCAAACAATGGGTTTCCCCTTCTTCCTCAGGACTGATAGTGGTACTATAAATCTGGATAATTCTATCACAATCTTTTGGTAATATCTGACCAAACCCAGTAAACTCAGTACCTTCATCACACTCCTAGGTGGCTCCCAAGAAAGTACCACATCAATCTTTGCTGGATTTACTGCAACTCTAGCCTCTGATATGACATGTCCCAGAAAGTGAACCTCTCAGATCCAAAACTGGAACTTCGAGAGCATACCATAAAGCCAGTGCTCTCAGAGTGTGTCTAGTACTACCTGTAAATGATAGGCTTGCCTCTCCTCAGTAGCTAAGTAGATCAGAATTTCATCGATGAAGAACACTACAAAGCGATCATGGTACGATGGAAAGACCTTGTTCATCAGTCCCTTGAACACTGTTGGAGCGTTGGTTATGCCGAATGGCATAACCAAGAACTCTTAGTGGCCATAATGACATCTGAAATCTGTCTTCTACTCATCCTAATCTTGATCTCTGAGCTAGTGATATCCTGATCTGAGGTTCATCTTTGAGAACCACCATGCTCCCTTCAGCTGATCCGAGAGGTCATCAATCCTGAGGAGTGGGTACTTGTTCTTCACGGTCACCTGGTTTATGCACCGGTAGTCAAAACAGAGCCTCAATCTCCCATCCACCTTCTTGGAGAATAGAATTGGTGGTGCCCAAGGTGATACACTGGTCCGGATGAACCCCTTCCCTTTGAAGTCCTCAAGCTGTCTCCATAGCTCTTGAAGCTCCACATGAGCCATCTGATATGCTGGTGTAGATATCAGTGTCATCCCAAGGTAAAATTCAATGTAAAATTCCACCTCTCTATGAGGAGTTGTACCTGAGATATCATTAGGGAAAACATCCATGTACTAGTCCACCACTATAGGATATCTCAGACTCTCCACATCAACTTCTCTGAGGTTAAGGCTAGCCAACTAGTGTGTAATCTACTGCACCCTCCTCTGGGTAAGACCAACATGCGCTACATAGTCTCCCTTCTTTCCAGTGAAGGTAAACCTAGTCCCATCGATGGGGACACACTGTTCTTTGTGCCTAATACAATCTATCTGAGCATGGACTATAGATAACTAGTCTATTCCAAAGATGACATTATAAGGCCTCGACGCCACTAATATGAGATCCCAGCCGAAGCTCTCACCTCCTAGAGTAAGCTCACACTACCGGAACTAGTGTGTAATCATAGAATCTACTCTCATAGAAGAATCTATCCATAAGGATCAAGCCAACAACTCCATCGGAATCTCCGAGCTCCGAATGAGGGTAGTGGCAATGAAAGAATGACTGGAACCTGTGTCTATAAGTACTGCATCTAAGGTGAAGTAGACACACATCGTACCTCGTATAATCTCCGAAGCGCCCTGATCGTAGGCCTCTGCTGCCTGGAGCTGAGCTCTCTCCTATACACCTTCTCCCTGTGGTCGGGGTGGACCTCATGGTGGTGGTGGCAGTAACATATCAAATCGTCACCCACTGCCAGCTACACAACCAACTCCTTTTCCACGTCCGCCTACTCCCTGTGGACCTGCTCGGTTGAACCTCTATCTTTTCCTGGGAGGTCCTTAGACCGTCTAATGATCATCCAAATATTGGTTAAGATAGTAATGAGCCATGTGACCCTGCCCACTACAAGCGTAACACTACCCTCTCTTGGCAGGACTGGCTCTTCCTCGGGTGCTCAGCACAATCGACCCTGAGTCATGTGGTTGTCCACCTCTAGGTCTAGTCCTCTTGGACCTCTGTGATGTCTGTCTGGTGTCATCTACAGAAGAATCTACTACATGATGACTGGTAGTGGGTCTCGCTGCTGGTGACTGCTCAGCGAGGAAACTCTCCACTAAGAGGGTTGTCTCTAACACCCCTGCCTGAGTTGGGATGCCGAGTGAGTTCATCGAAGCTCTAATATCCTGCCTGATCCCCTGATCGAAGGTCTGGGCCCTAAAGAATGGGTCCCGCACCATATATATGGAGTAGAGTGAGAGGTCAGTGAACCTCGCTGAATACCGAGCCACTGTAATGATGCCCCACTGTAGATGAAGTAGCTCCTGTATGCGCACTATCCGAAGAGACACTGGAACAAACTCTTCCCAAAACAGGCTCTCGAAGTCTGCCCAGATAAGCGTCACCTTGTCATGAACTTGGAGCATCAAGCTCCACCATCTGCATTCTGCTTCCAATAGAAGGCTGTCAGCAAGGATCACCATGAAATTAGCTGGTGTCCCAACCTGTTTGAAGACTCTCACTACAGCCTCCATCCAATCCTCAGCTGTCTGCTGGTCCGTCTCTCCCCTGAACCTGGGTGGCCTCTGGAACTGGAAATTGTACAATGCGTTAAGCGGTGTACACCATCTGCTGATGGGGTTGGTGGCATCTGTGGACCAACGGGGAGTGGTACCATTGCCACCTCCACCGGAAAAGGGCCCTACACAGAGGCCTCTTCGCTCGGTGGGATATCTGTGTGTACAAATATTATAACTCTAGATGGATGTCTGTGTGGAGGCATCCTGAAAAGAAATAGGTGCACTACAGTCAAAATTTATACCTGGTGAGTAGACCTGGTGAGCTTACTCAAAGAGTTCATAAATAAATCTCTTGAAAACCCACATGCAATCATTATTTTCATGCACTGAGTCGGATATCATAAGTAAGGGTCCTGGTGTATGGATACGTCGGCAGCCACACCAACAAAAGACTCCCGGAATTGAAAACTGCACTCATTACCCTTAACACTATTGCTTCATAGAAAAGAAAGATCAGAGTCCTAAGTTCTGTGGTAGAACCGACTCTTCTAATACTAATTTTTCACGACCTGTCCCCCGGATCCTGTGCTGTGACTACCCCAAATCCGCCTTCCATAGGCCAGGGGCTGGAGACTAGCACCCAAGGTGTAATTCCATAAATATAGGAAGGCATTTCCATTATAACCTATAAAAACACACACAAGCAAGCACACAACTGTATACAAAAAACTATGTAAACATTGTAACAAAAGATTGTTGAATGTAAAAGGGTCCAGAATACAAACCCAACTGGAAAAGTACAAGTACAACTATGATACAATACAACTGAATAAAGGGAAAGTCATCTACTGGGTCTTCCTCCGTGGTTCCTACGCAAAAGGTAGGTACATATCACCTCATCATCACTCCTCGTCTGTCCGTATCCTCTGAGTACCGAATCATTGTAAGGTCCACATCCTGGTACCGTCCATTCATAGTACTCTCATCCTCAGTCAGTGATGTCTGTCATCAACACTGAACACAACGAAGTGCGGGCATAGCCCATGCAGGGGTGAGTATAACGATACTCAATAGGGACCCCAAGACCTTCCAAGTCTCACAAAATCCATCATGGATAAAAAAAAAATATGAAATCCATAGATAAACATACATAGTTATATGCCCATACATATACCTAAGTTACCAATTAATCCATATCAATCATGAGGAAAACATAGAGGAGCTGACTCAACTCATACCAGGATTTATTCTCGGGTAGTAGTAACAAGTAACAGTCTGAACCCTCGGCTGCTAGAGAACTCCTAATCTATCGAGTACAGTGGGCCTACCATGTCACACAGAGGCACTTCCCACTAACCTGGGACTACTGATGTACTCCTCTTATCGAGTATTGTGGTTCTTCCACATCACACAGAGGTGCTCCCCACCATGGGACTGCCACGTCACATAGAGGCGCTCCCCCTCATGGCCTACTGAGGTAATCCTTTTTTTGAGTACCGTGGGCCAGACCTTTCACCAAGGCTCTCTCCATTATGGGTCTTCCACATCACTAATGTGCTCCCTATTGGGCCAGTCGAGTCACTCAGAGTTGAAACAGTCAGTAGTCATCATGTCTCAACCAGCCACTAGGTTCCTGTACAATGATCTCTTGTCTCTAGGAGGATCCGCTCCACAAGATAATGGTCAAAACTCCAAACACCATGAAGTCCCACAAAGATGTATCCCCAAGGTATTCCACGTCATAGGGATCTCAACGTAAAAGATGGTGCATCAATCAGACTCCCGATCTGTGAGTTATTAGCCTTTTATTCCTAGGGGCTCAGTGGGATTCGTGCTCGATCCAACCTGACAATTCCCCATCTCAATCCAAAACTCTATGTAATACAATCAAAGGGGCCGTCTCACTCCAATATTACCAATGCCACTGACAGTTCTTCAAACGGACGTTCGGTGCCAAAGATATAGCTGAAAAAATTAAAATGGGTCGTAGTGGATCCTAGTCCGGTCTGACCTGGTCGGACCAACCCGGCCTGGTCCACCCGGTTAGACCGACACGGCCGGGTCCGACCTGGCCTGACCCTCTCTATCTGGCCAGCTCGCAGTGCGACCCGACCTGTTGGGTCGGTCAAGCCCGACAGGACACGAGGGGCCACGAAGGGTCGTAGGTGGCAATAAGGGTGTGAGGCCACCCGGTGGCTCATCTGGGGCGGCTCAGAGGGTCGTCGGGCGGTGCGAGTTGGGGTGGCTCGGAGGGCAGCGGCGTGGGGGGTTTGTCCAGGGCGCGGGGCCGATTCGGCCGGGAGGCCGGAGCACCGTGGGGGCGCAGGGCCAATATGAATAGGAGTCCAGGGCACCGTGGGGGTGCGGGGCCGGTGTGGCTGGGAGGCCGTAATGGCACATGGCTGCTCGGCCAGGGCGCGTAGCTGGGGCACGCGGCCGGTTTGGCCGGGAGGCCAGTGCGTCGTGGGTGGCATGGAAGAAGCGTGGAACAGGGGCGCGTGGCCGGTTCGGCCAGGTGACCGGAACACTGTGGGGGTAGCGCAGATTGTGGAGGCTGCGCGTGGTGGCACTGTTGCCTTCGTCACCTTCATCACCTTCCTCCATTTCGAAGAGTACACTAAATAAGAACAACAGAAGGGTCATGCCTTGTTTGTTTGTCCCACACCCTCTATGTTTAGAGTAATAAAAAGTGGTTCACCAAGAATGATGCATGAACATGTATGGAATATATTTTAGCACATCATTTCCCACAACCCTCATCTATCTCAATTCCCAAATCCCGTAAAAGAATTAGATGGGGAGAACATGGTAAGTGATAATTAATAAACCCATACCTTGTTCGCATTATGTCATTGGCGCAAGAAGGTAGTACGATCATCAATTTTCCATAGACGAGGACATCCCACGTCATAAGAAGTCCCAGGGAAGAAGGTTGAAGGAGGTCAACATTCTTTTTTGGAAAAACATTATTCATTGGAGAGATTTCTCCCAAGTTCCTCCTCTCTCCAATTCCACCAAAAATAATTCGTATCCCAAAATAATAGATTATTATTTATATTATGTTTGTTGGAATAAATTCAAATATTTTAACTAATTAATTGATGTGTTGGCTCAATTAATTAAATGGAAGGGTTGGCAAGATTAATTAAGGAGGGTTGGCATAATTAATGTAGGAGGTGGTGAAGAAGCTCTCACTCATTTATTATGGGAGTTGAGAGGTTTAGGCCTCGAGTGGTCCCCACCACCATAACCTCTCATGGGAGGTTAGGTTCGGGTGGTCCCCACCACGATAACCTCTCATGGGTGGTTATGATTTGGTGGTACCCACACCTCAACTTCCACTTGGAGGTTTTAACAAATAAAATAAAATAAAATGTGTGTTTATTTTATTTTATTATTTCCAAGAAAAACACAAAAATTATCTTTCACCCTCGACCAACTGTCGTCAAGGTAAAATTCATCTTAAGAGAAAACTGATGCTGCAAGTTCAATGGTGCCCTCATATTTCAATTCCAAGCATTGGTCCAAAAGTTAGAAAACCCGCTCCCACATTTATTGAACGTACCCGAAATAAAGTTCAGAATTTCATTCTGGGCACTCCGGGATTCAGAATCACACACCATAAATTTTTGTAGACTCATAAAATTCACATTTAATTAAAAAAAACTTTACTTGGAAATTCCAGGTCATTACATCAACCATCAAACATAGGGCCCTTTCCCTTATCCTATCCTCAAACCCTGAAATTTATTTGGCTACTGATCAACCAGCCTGAGTATGGTGTGAGTATAACTCAGTAGGCCACAACCAATAGCGTCTAAATAAATATCTATTAAATAATAATTTATGTGTTATAAAAATAATAAATTACAATTCATGAAGTAAATAGTTGTCAAATTTCATTAATATTTAATTAACCACATAAATCCCTAGGTGCACGATGACATCCATACTATCAATACTCACTTCAACCCATTCCATAGTCTGAACTATCCCCAAGGTATATCACATATGAAAATATCATGGAAACCATTTATCATTTCAATTCAACTCATATCAAGTCCCATTGTAACTATATACAAATTCAAATCTCCTAGGTAATGAATATTGTGTCTAAAACCCTATGGGAATTTGGATCCTGGGTCCCTATCCCACACATCAATGACACATGGGTATATGGAGCCTCAGTCCATGTCTTATACTCGCTATAAAAAATGGGTATTTGGTGCCTCATTCCCTATACCACACCTCAATATCACATATGGGTATTTAGAGAATTATTTTTTGTCATAAACCTACTCTCACATATGAGTATTTGGATCCTTAACCCATGTCTCATGCCTCAATGTCACATATATCACAAATATCAAAATATCACATACGTTATGTTTATACATCATTAACCTTTTTATCAAACATTCTCATTAAATTATAACTTTTTCTATTATCAAAATAATCATAATTATATATTTCAATCACATGGAAAAATATGTAAAATTCATCATTAATACTCTTTTCAAAATTTAAAATTATAACCCCGCAAGCCTTAACTTTTAAGCTAATCATCCCTTAATTTATATTATCAATTAAATATATAGACAAATAATTAACCAATTACACAATATCATTTAATTATAAAATTCCATAATACCTTTATCCCTTCAATTATATAATCACATTATTCCATTAATTCAATAATCCAAATCAACCAATAATAATTTCCAAAAATTCAACCCGTTAGATGATCACATGGAAATTAAATTTAATGAATTTAAATTATAGATTATTTTTCCCAATCATATAAATTGAAAATTCACTATTACATATATTCAATTTAAAATAATAATGTTGGTTTTTCAATTTATATCATTCACATCAAGATAGATGATGAACACTAGACAATGGAAATCCCCAATTAAATTAGAACAACTAATATTACAATGAAGAAAATGTTCTAGATCTGAAACCTAGATCAAAGATAAAACAGAATAGATCTATAAAAACCCATATCTAGATCTATTACCAATGGAATAAAACATCCCTTTAATGGATGAGAGATAGAGGATAAATGAATCAAATCAATTTGGTTTTAATATCTTACAAGGAGAGGGGCAGATATGTCAAATGGATCTTTGATTTTATAATAATAGTATTAGATTTAATTATAATCCATTGAAGGGCCTCTATAAATTATATAAAATGTTTAGGGTTGAGTTTGGATGAATTAGGGTGATGTATGGGGGGGGGGGGGGTTAGTAAATTTAACACAAATATTCAGGGGTTTAATTTCCCACATAGATGGTTTCTGGTTTGGTGCAGATGGTTTTCCTCAAATATGCACCAAACTATGTGCCTCCTCCCAAAGGATTCATGGTTACTAATAGGATAATTCATAGTTTGAAAAATCATATTCCAGCTATGAAAAAACCCTATATCTGGGTTTGCATGGTTTTTCTTCCAAGGATCATGGTTTTGGAAAACTGTGTCCCAACTGTGCACTACCCTTCTTTCTCCTAAAATTCTTCAATTTCACTACAAAACAACCCAATTTAAAACCATACCAAAATTCACTAAAACAAGGGTAAAAGAGTACCTACAAATGAGCTCAAAACATCTACAAAAATTATCTGGATCTTTTAATATCCCCACATTATAATACCTCTCCCTTGAGATGTACTCACAAATATTTCTAAGATTATGAAGTAAAATACCAGGCCACTTAGCCGACATATCTTCATCTCTATCCCAAGTTTCCACCTAAACTCACCCATATTTCCTCATCACATGATCTATTCTTAGAGACTTTCCCCATAACATAGTCTCACTATGATCCAACACACATATCAGATTCTTATCAAAGGCCACATCGATCCCAATCTAAATAACATCCACTTTGATCACATTAGACGGATCGGGGTGATACCTTCATTGTTGTGACACATGAAAAACATAATGCATAACACTAAACCTATTTGGAAGAGCTAATTGGTATTCCACCTGCCGATTCTCTCGACAATATCAAATGGTCCAACCATCCTAGGTTCCAACTTACCCGACCACTAAATACTAAAATGACACAATCTATGATACTCCCGCTGGAATACATGATCACTAAATACAAACTCATGTGGTCATCGACATCCATCACCATATGAATTTTGTTTACTTTGAGTCATATCCATTTGTTTCATAATATACTGAACCAATTCTAACATCTCATGCATGAGAATCAGTCCTAAAAGATATGGCTAACCATCCTCTATCCAACATAGAAGTGATCTACATGTCCTGCCATAGAGATTCTCATATGGTTTCATGTGAATAGTTTTATGATGAATATTGTTATAGTTGAAATCCAAAAGTGATAAGTGAATCTCCCATGAACCACCAAAGTCAATAACACATACTTGAAGCATATCCCCCATCACCTGTATAGTTCGATACAACTATCGATGACAATGTGGGTGCAATGTCGTACTCTAAAAAACCTATGTACCTAGAACCTTCTGAAACCCCTTCCATAATAACAAATTAAAATGTGAACCATGGTCTAAAACAATAATCTATGGCACACCATGTGGTTGGACTATCTCCATAACTTTTATGTCCCATAAATGATCCATTGATAAGGTCTCTCTAATAAGAAATGTGTTCACTGGATCCATCAATCAATATACTATCACCAAAATAACATCATTCATCTGAGGCTTCCTTGGGATACTACCAAAAAATCCATGGTAACCTCATCCTACATCCATTCTGGAATGGGAATCCGTTGTAGTAAACAACCTTATTTTTGATTCTCTACCTTCACCTATTGACAAGTGTAGAATCATGTCATGAACCCTGCAATCTCCTTTTTGATTTCTGAACACTAATACCACTGATGCAGGTTATAATACATTTTGGTCACACTTGGATGCACCTCCCACATTGAGGAATGAAATTAATTCATCTTATCCCTTTTTATTCAAGTAGTTACAACAACATGGCATGATACATAGATCATCTCATCCTCATCTATAGTTCAATTAAAAGGTGACTCTCGAACTTCAAGACCTTCCCTCAAGAACAAACACTCTGCATCCTCATACTACCATGCCCTGATCCATCTCAAAATATTGGAATCCATTGAAATAGTTGTGAGAGTCATATACTCTCATTCCTCTAGAACCAAAATATGTCTCACTTATAATATGATCAACATGCTCAACTCCACATTAGACTCCAAAAAATTATGAGTCTATGTTTTCCTTCTCAAATAATCAACAACATTGTTCCCCATACCATGTGTATATGCTAACTCAAAGTCAAATGAATTCATATAATCCACCCATTTACATTGATAGAGATTTCAGTCTCACAAAAAAGATATTATTTAAACTCTTTTGAGATATATACACAGTAAAATTTTCACCCAAAAGATAATGTCTCCAACACTTCAAATAATGAACCATTGTAGCTAAATTGGGGTCGTGAGTAGGGTTGTTTTGTTTTGTGACCACAAATTATATGACACATATGCCAAAAAAAGATCTCTATGTATCAAAACTACTCCATGTAAAATCCTAGAATCATCATAAAACATCATAAAAGTTTTAACTAGTTCTGGTTGGATAAATATTGGTGCAGTTTCCCAACACTCCATCAACTCCAAGAAGGGATTCCCATATGCTCTTGACCACTTAATCATTACTCCATTCTTGTTCTATAATAAAATTGGTAATTCTAATTGAAAAAATTTCTAGATGAACCTCTAATAATATCATTCTAATACTAGTAAACTATAGATATCATACATTCATGGAATCCTCCCAAAAAACAACTTCATGCACATTCTCTGGGTCCGCCGACACAACTTCCACTATGATGATGTGATTCATGAAATGAATATAACCATTCTAGAATTGGATCTTAGATAGATCTTCATATATCTGATGCTCTTTTAGTGTACATACGTCAAACTCATGTTCTTGGTCATGATTTTCATGAATCTTATAGTACAAAAAGATTCCATCCATAAATACTACCACAAACTTATCTAGGTATAGGTGGAAGATTTTTTTCATCAAGGTCATAAACATTATAGGATATTTTTTCAACCTAAATATCATTATTATGTACACATAAAATAAATAACTACTTCTTAAATAATATTGTGTTATATCTTAAGGTCAAACTCTTAACTAATTATAAACTGATCTCAAGTTAATCTTTGAGAAAACACAATATCCCAACAACTAGTCAAATAGGTCATCGATATGCAAAAGGGGTTTTCGTTTCTACATAGTCATCTAGTTCAGGTTATGGTAGTCAAAACAAAATCATAATGTCATTTCATTATTCTTTTCATACAATACAGAAGAACCCCAATGTGACATACTCAGATGGCTAAACCCCTTATCCATTAACTCTTCTGTTTGAGTCTTATACTGTAGAAGCTCTTTTGGTTCCATTCTGTATGGTTGAAAAGAAACTAGATGTTCCCCTGACATGAGATCAATGGTAAATACTATATATTTCTTCACTGGAATCCCTAAAAATACCTTAGAAATGTTTCCCTTGAACCCCTCCACTATGGGTGATAATACATCACGATTTTCAACTCTATCACCCAATAATAGACTAGAAACCTTAGTAGTGAGCTCCCCAAATTTTTGATGAATTTTCCCTTAATGGACCTCCTATATATCCTACTCTCCATGGTGAATATAATTCTCATCCTCAAGAGACATAAATGTTACTATCCTATGGTAACAATATATCTCGACTATGTATGCCAATAACCTATCCATTCCCAAAAAATTGGTCAAAGAATAACATATCTAGAATTTAATGATCCTAAAGGAAATGATACCCCCATACTCAAGATAACACCCTTTACATAATAATATGTCTCTCTATCATACTCCTAAAGGTATATCAATCATCACAACCCCATTCAAAAAAATCATTTCCAGACTCAATTCACTCGAAAGTAAAATAGATAAAAAGGAATGAGATGAACTGGTATCGAATAAGGCACTAGAAAGCATATAACCTACAAGAATATAACCTTTAAATATTGATGTTCTAGCCTCTCTATCCAAAAATGTATGCAAAGATACACGCAACCATTCTACCCCTCTTTTCTATGATGTATTCTAAGCCCCCTGAACTACACCACTCTACTAATTTGAGTGCTCCCTCCTTCAATAACCACAAAAAATACCTCTACTACCATTACTGTTATAACTACAACATCCATAGTGATATTATATATAAGGCCCCTTCCATTATTCTAATTCTTCCTACCTGGCCCATCATAAACCGTTATTCATGGATTCCAATAGAACCTTTATTGATGACCCGTCATGTTGTAATCTCATCAGTATACTAGAGGTTATGGACAATGTCTTTGAAAGTTACCCAATCTACTACAGTGGTGGAAAGTAACTATAGTGATGTACTTAGTAACTGATCCTTACATATTGACACTATTAATTCTAATGATCTAGTCAAAATTCTCATAATGACACTTCTTATCCATGGAAGACATACCTCTTGATAATCTAATAGAAACCACTTCTCATCCACTAAAATCTTCCTTCAGGTTCCCCTCTGATGTGTGAGATTAATCCATGACTTCAAAAAACACTTTTAGTTGAGATATTTTAACTTGTTACCTATTCTAACATTTCTATAAATATTTAAAGCACCTTACATAGTTTTATCATCCCCTTACAGCACTGGAGAAAAGTGATAAACGTTAGTAAATCAACTAGTATAGTACATCACAGACATACTATCTTGGGTAAACTACATGAACTTATATTCCTTATCCTGTATATGTTTCTTGGGATAAAATTTCTATAGGGACTTCTCCAAATTTCCTCCCATACCATTCAATCATCCTTTCTGATCTGAGCCTAAACATCCAAACAACACTTCTCTAATCCTCATAACATATAAGTATTGAACATGGCCCACTTCTTAAGATGAATCTCTAAATGGTTAGGTATAGTCTAGAGAAACTCAATACAGAACTCAGTTTCCTCAGGTATACCCTCTCCTATGAAATTAAGAGGGTTTTTTTAAATGAAACTCCAATTTCAAGTCGGAAATACTATTTATAACCCACTCTGGGTCTATGTCCATGAACTACATGAATTGAGAAAAGTTCTCCCACAACTCTTCTACTTCTCCTTCACTCGGAAATATTCTTACCTAATGTTCCACTATTGGAGGGTAATTTCCAATCATATTCACTCATCCTTCTATAAAAAATGTCTTTTTGGATGCATATCTCTACAAAAACAAATTAAAAAATTATGAAAAATTAAAAAAATTAACATAGTTAACATGTGGGATTCACATAATTCCATAACAAGTCATCCCTCATATTCCTTGCCACATGGTCAAAATTGAGGAACTATTAGTACCCTTTACCATACTACATAAATGACGTGGTTTAAAAAGGTAAACACATTATAATTATCTAATTTATTATTATACACCAAATTATTCAAAATTTTTATCATTTTGAAATATCCAATTCCATATCAGGGACCATTTTCTATTCAATTTCAAAAGGGGGGGGGACATTTTAATTTTAACAACTACTAAAATACTTTGTTTATATCCATTCCTAAAAATGATTCATGTAAAAATAATTCCTAAGTGTGTAGAATGATTCATGTATACTAAAATATCAATCCATTCTGAGACACAAGTCAAATATAAGAAAATATCAAAAACAATAATCAAATCACAAAACAGCTACATCACTCAAGGTGAAATAACATCCAATTGTAACAGAAACCAACAACAACAACAATCCCACCCTAGGTTCTTGGGTTTTCCCCCATATTTGGGATAATTAATACCATGAACAAGATAATGAAAAAGGATCAACCAATCCTAGACTCCTGTATACCATTATTAAATAATACAACAAAATCAAAGAAAATAAAACCACATTGATAGCACTTTATAACATCTCGACCCTGATTCCACACACTATTTCCCCACGTTGGTTAGTCATAGGACCTTAATAATTCCTCCATATATGTTAGAGGCTTCCAAATAGTATCTATGGAATAATATATCAACATAGGGAGACTATACAATATTTATCAATGTAGTAAAACATGATATCTATTTGGTTACTGATCAGGAAGCCTGATTAGTGTGCGAATACAACTCATTAGGTCCCGACCAACAACATCTAAAGAGATATCCACTCAATAAAAGTGTATGATGTTTTACAAAAAATAATTTAAAATGCATAAAGTAATCCTTAATCACATTATAGTATTATTTAATTGACAACATAAATACATTGGTGCCTGATGACACCCATACTATCAATACCTTCTTCGGCCCGTGCCAGAGTATGAACTATCACAAAGAGATATCATATATCACAATACCATGTTCAAAATTTTTCATTTCATTTCAATTAATATCACATCCAATTGGAACAATAATGAAATTACAATATCATAGATATATAACATCGTGTCTAACACCCCTTGGGTATTTTGAACCTCTTCCCGTATGCCACACCTCAATATCACATGAGTATTTGGAGCCTCAATCTCTATACCACACTCACGATAAAAAATGGGAATTTAGAGCCTCAGTCCCAATACAACACCTCAATTTCAAAAATGGGTATTTGGAGCCACATTCCCTCTCAGACACTTACTAACAGATATGAGTATTTGGAGCCTCAGTCCTTGTCCCACACATTAACATAACATATATTAAAGATATCACAATATCGTATAGTTCAAAAATTCACCCAAATAAAGGGTATATATCATTAACATTATTTTCAAACATTCTCATTAAAGTGTACCATTTAAAATTAATAAAATAATATTATTATTTATTTAAATCACATGGAATAAGATGAAAAATTAATCATCAATCCATTTTCAATATTAAATCAAATAACATGCTAACCCTTTAATGTTAGGCCAATCATACATTTATTTACATTATCAATTAAATACCTATATCATAAATTTACACATTACACAATCTTATTTAATTGATAAATTCTAAAAAAACAATATCCCATCAATTCCATAATAAGATTATTCCATTAAATAATTAAATAATTCATTAATTTTAATTCAATTAATTACAATTTCCCATAATTCAACCCATTCAATTATCATATGGAAATTGAATTTAATAAAATTAAATTTTAAATGAAATTTCCGAGACACGGAAATTGAAATTGTATAATCACATACTTGTAATTTAAATAAGGACTATGGTATTTTCAATTTGGACAACCTATATAAAGATATATGACATACACTCACCAATGGAAATCCCCAATTGAAGTGGAACAACTAAGATCATGATGAAAACACATTCTAGATAGAAAAATCAGATCCAAAATGAATAATATTGGATCTATAAAAACCTATATCTATATCTGTTACGAATTTATGAAATCATCCCTTTAATGGATGATAGATTGACATGATATATGAAGGATTCCAATCAAGACTAGAATCTCTTTCCAGGATAGGTGAAGATCTTTCAAATAAATATTAGATTCTCTAGGAATTGAGTTTGAATGGACTTGGGATTCATTAGAGAGCCTCCATGAATGAGAGAAAACGTTTAGGGTTGAGGTCTTTCAAATTAGGGTGATGTATTGTGGGGTTTTAGGAATTTTAAAACTAATTTTCAGTGGTTTAATTTTCCATGCACACATTTTCCTGTACATGGATCACTATTTTCTTTAATCGTTTCCCTAACCATGTGCCTCCACCCTAGGTTCACACAATTACTACCAGGATATTCAATGGATTTAAAACCTATGTTATATACATGTGAATCACCTTTGTTTGGGTTTTCATGGTTTCTTTGTCTAGGTGCATTGTTGGGGAAAATTGTGCACCAATCGTGTATTTCCCCTCTTTCTCCAAAGCTTCTCCAATTTCTTCCCAAAACCTAACAAGATAATCCAAAAAAATACACTAAAACAGGGGTAAACTAATATGTATAAATGATCTCAATAATCCTCCATATAAATTTTGTATCTTATAAGGGGACTAAATTCAAATTCAACCATGGTATACACCCTGGTTTGCCTAGCCCACTCTGGATCCACCTACTCCTAGTCCACTATGAACTTTGCAAAAGGTCCATCATCAGCATAAAACATGACATGTGTGGGATGACCACATGAAGGGGTGTGTATAATAATACCCAAAAGGACACCCCGAAATAACCAATCACAAATCATTAATATTAATCATCTCATCATAGTATATGTTAACCAAAATGCGAGACATACAAACAAAAATATAGATATAAACATAAAATATATTGAGACTTAATGGTCTAAACCAATTCTATCAATAGTTCCATAGTGATTTTCTATAATAATTCTATTTTTGGGGGAACCACTCTTCAAGATATATTTTTACTGATGAAATTCATCCCAGAGGTCACACTCATCAGGTCCATCCAAGAAGAAACAAATAGAAAAACTTGGAGGGTTCATCCATGAAGCACACTCCATTGAACTGTTACCCCATAAAAAATATCAAATATTGATAAACAGTTCGGGGTTCAATGACCAGGGCTCACAAAGGGGGGCACCATAACCTACTTGAAACATCCTCTCAAAGAGGGGATCAACACCCATGTAAATATTTGTTACAGTAATTCCAAAAAACAACTCTAAGTTATCACAAATTATATGGGGATCACTTTAGGCCTCTTAGAGTGATTCATACTCTATTCCAATGAGATATCGATCAATTTGGACTATGGAAACTCATTCAAAAATATGGGGACTTCCCATACTACACTAATCTCTTGAAGATGAATTCCTATAACCTTATATGATCATAATATGATGCTACACTGAATGATTTTTAGAATAGGCCAATGGACCACACACATATAATACTATTGAAAGGTATTTCACACAATCTCACAACAGTTGTAACACCCCGAGCTTCCACGATACGCTTCTCTTTCAAAAATGCAATAGCTTGCATTATACGCATGTTCGAGATTCTAACGCACCACGACCAATCAAAATAGCCATTATGAATAGTAATACCCACATTTTGAAATTATATATATTTTATATTTCAAAATGGACTTCATTTGTGGATTCGGAATATCGAAATTAGCCTATGTTGAATTTTTGGTATTTTTCTGAGAACATCCAATTTTTTATGAATAGTGAACAATACTTAAAAAAAATTTCAATAAAAATAAATTATAGTGATAAATTATACTATAGAGTGGTTTTAAAGTATAATTAGAATATATTTTTACCATTTTATCCAATGGTGGTCATTAGAATTAATTTCACTTTGAAATTGGACATAAACAATTGTCAATCTTTTCATATATATTGTTTCTTAAAAACAAGATATTTGTTGTGACAGTGGGAATTAATTATAAAATTAATTAATGAAACTTATATGTTTGTAATTTTGTAAAATAGACATCATTTTTTAATTTGGAATATCAATTATAGCTTAGGGTGAAATTTTGGCATTGTTCTGAAAAACATCAATTTTTGATGAATAGTGAAACCACTTAGTGGTAGTTAAAAAATAGATTTTTCGTTTAAATGAAACATTACCACTTCTGTAATTTTATTTTCAAAAATCCTACATACATGGTTGTCATTAGAAAGTAAAATGTGGTTCAATGGGATTAAAATAATTTTTTGATGAATAGTAACTTTTAAGTTTAATTAATCGCGATTAATGGTAATTAGTGAAATTTAAGGTAAAAATGAAATTATAAAAATATGAAAATAACCTTAAAATTGTCCTACATTTATTGGATGAGTCATGGCAGACCATGAAAATCCGTGGATCAACTTGGGGAACCCATAGATCAACTTGGGTATGAAAATGACAATAATAACTTTTTTTAAAGTAAAAATAAAATTGTCACAAACATGTGTTGTTTTACTAAAAAAATTATTACATGGGGTTATGTAAGTTAAATTTTCTACTATAAATATTCATTGGAAATATAAAAATATTTCCTACATCATGATATATTTTTATAATTTTTAGAAATTAGATAAATTAAATTATTTATGACACAATGATGATGCATCGATTACCTCATTAATTAACGATTTAAATAAAATGAAAATATAATGTGAAATCTAAGACTTAAACTTGTAAAAAACCTATTGGATGAGTAGATTTAGATCCCTTATCATCTTATCATATAAATATATAATTGTGATACCTCTAAAATTTGAAAATCATTTCGTAATAATGTAATATTTCATTATTCTCCAAGAGTGCTCCTCCTCTCCTCTTATAAAAGTCCCCCACCTCTACCACCTTATTCACACCTTCAATCCATTTGGCTCGGCCAAACTCTATCAAAATACTCTCTCAACTTCCCTCCCCTACTCCTAGAAGCATCACTTTGGGTAGAAGTCTTCCCAAGGAATCCTTTGGCTCAAATCAGAAAGAGTTACCCGATTTTAAGGTAATGTCTTCTCTTATGTTATTTTGTTTTATTTTGATTTTCCAACCCCCTAAACTCTTTTTATTATTTTCATTTGTGAAAAAAACAGTATCTTGAATATAATAGGATTTTTTTATGAGAAGGATTTTATTTACACTTACACAAACTTTCGTCTAATGGTTAAAGAACATACTGTTTCTGTGGGTAGCAAATTACTGCCTCGCGAAACGATGATTGGTCAATCTTCTTTTAACACCTATCATGGTGGCCATTATGATGAAAATATTTCTATATATGATATATATTATTTTTATGTTTTCCTTATACTTCTATTTTTTTCATTTATTCAATACCTTTATGATTTCCATTATGGGTAAACGCGATAATTTCATTTTAGGATGTGCGGACTACTGCCCCCTCAAAGTGATTTGAATCGTTAATGCCATATGTGGGATGTATAAAGGATGGAGTAAATGGTATTATACATTATATTATACTGAAATTATAGTATACCTTTATATAATTATAATTTCATTCCATTAAATATGAAATAGAATTGGAAGTAGCGTTCATGCGTATGTACGGCTTACAGTCTCCATGAACGGTGAATTTCATTTCTTACCTCTAAATGTTATGTAATATTATAAATGCATATATATACTGGATATATATTATATATATGATATCTACATCATGAATATAATTCTGGATATAATTTATATTTTACCACACGAACAACTTGTAATTATAAGAAGTTTATTTTTGACTCAAGTATCAAAGATCAACAAAATGACCATTATTAACTGAAATAGTTACATAATGTTCATAACATGGTAATAAGTGATATAAAAGGAAAAATGAAAATGAAAAAGGTTTTTAAGAAAGTATAAATTAACTCTAGTTTATTATTCAGGAGGTTAAAGAACGATCGAGTCAAGTCGGACATGAGGTAAGGGAACATCTTAACCCAATTTCTGTTCTTTAGGTTAATCTCCTACTTTTAAATTATGTAATTATATTATTATTTCCTATCTTGTATTTGTAATTTATTTATGAGTAATTATAGTGAATACACATAATAGATCTATTTTCTTTAAAAAAATATCTTTGTAAGGGACTTCGTCTCAATCTCCATTCATTGAGGCATATTTTGTTTTATACAAAAATTTTCTTTTATATGGTGTATAAACACCTTTGACATTTAATTTTATTCCAAAAGAATCTTTTTATACGGTGCATTTTTACTAAACAACAAAAGGAATGTTTTTTCTTATGTATGCGGCGACAACGACTTCTCCTCCGCTGTGACCATTATTTGAGTTTTGGCTTCCTCTACAAGACATAATTTTCTTAAATGAAAAATAAATACCAAGTTTTACTTTTCTTTTATTTTGGTATTGAAAATGGTTTTATTATATCAATGTGTTGTATTGATATCTTGTGATTGAAATGTGGAAATGTTATGTTTTATTTATGCATGTTTTATGTGACACGATTATGTTATAGTTTATGATATGTTGAAACCTGTTAATATGAGGAATGCATTGGACTTAATAAGTGACAGGTGGAGCCCGCTATAGATCCTCGATGCATCGGTAGGTCTCATGAGACAAACTAGGTTTTTGGCACGAGTCCTTGACAAAATATTATTTGTAGTCTTGGCACGAGGCCTTGGCTACGTGGTTATGATAGTCTGGCATTATGCATTCCATCATTATGAAAGTGGTTATTCATATTGCATGTGATTATTCGAGCAGTAGAATATCCATGTGAATAAGTAAATGGCATTATTTCATTTTATTTTTCCATATTATGCTGAAGTTCAAGTTTAAAAGGCTTTTTTTTAGTTATACATTGACTTAAATGTTAATGTTTATTTATGAAAGCTTCCGTTATATTTTTATCCTTACTGAGCATCTGAGCTCACCCCTTTCTATGTTTTAATTTTACAGGATGTGATGAAGTATATTATGAATGATTTGAAGGGATAGTATGAGGGGATATGAAGTCAAGATGTTGTTGTAGTTTTTTTTCTTTATGATGTAACATAAAAATTATGATTGTATCTAGTGTTTCCAAGGCTACTAAACTAATCGGTATTTAGAGACTTGATCTTTTGTGATCATGCCAATGTTATGCAATAATGCACCGACTCTGGGTAACTGGGGTCGGGGCGTTACAGTTGGTATCAGAGTCAGTTTAGTACTAACCTTGGAAGCTAGATTTAGATAAACTCTGATTAGAGAACATAGCCCAAAGATAGACTTTGAAGATTAGTATAGAAGAACTTCCTAGAATTTTGGTATTATAGAGATTTTGTGAGTTTTCCGAGCAATACATCCCTGTCTGGATACGAGCAGGTAGAGGCAGCACTGGCATAGATGTACCTAGGGGTAAAACCCGAAAACACCACTTTTGAGCTAGACTCGAACGAGAACTGGTGCATGACAACGGGCCTTTCTGCACTCTTAGTTACAACACTCCCGGGGAATATGCTTAGGATAATTATCATTTTCTTTACAAACCATTATGAAGGGATTATGAGTATATACTTTCTCAAAGAAAACATTTTTATGACTATGGATTATATCCATAAATAGTTCAATTTATGTTAAGTGTTTTACAAGTATGGAATTATGTATTTTAATCCATAAACTAATCTAGTTTATGCCATTGTTTAGAAATGGCGCCTAGTGGGAGGAATGGAAACCGTATAAATGAACGCACTCCATGTAGGGATTTCCCTCCCGCTCAAGATAATTATTGTGGAGCTGGAGATACAACTGGTGCTGATCAACTTATCACTATACTTGGAAAACTCACTCAGGTTATGAATAATAACCTTACTCATATGGAGCACCCTAATACGCAACATGGAGGATCAATGTTAGACCGATTCATGAGGAAACAACCACCAACATTTAATGGGGGTACAATTCCATTAGTAGTTGAGAAATGGATAAAATCCTTAGAGAAAATATTCCACGCCTTGGGGAGTAGAGAAAGGGAGAAGGTTGTCATGGCAGTTTACCGCCTCACTGGAGATGTTGATCAATGGTGGTCGCAGATTCAAAACATAAAGGAAGATAAAGAAGTATCAAGTACGGAATGGAGAGAGTTTAAGGAAATTTTATTAGAAAAATACTTTCCTCATGACCATCGAGCAAATATGGAAAGACAATTTCTGAGTCTGAGACAAAAGGAGGATGAGAATGTTGCAAAGTATGAGGCCAACTTTACAAGGTTAGCAAGACATGTTGTAGATTATATACGTAACCCGAGAAGTAAGATTGGTCAATTCTTTGATGGGATAAAACCATTTCTCCGTCGAGATTTAGTATCACAATATTTCTCAACATACGAAGATATAGTCTCATGTGCTATCAAGACAGAAAAAGATTTTTCTAAATCTTATGACAATAAAGTAAAGCAAGAGAAGAAGAGAACGGTGGAACAAGAGATAGATAAAGGGAAAAAGGGAAAGAAGTATTTTCCATTATGTGATAATTGTGGGAAGAATCACCCTGGTAATTGCCTAAAAGTAATGGGAGTTTGTTATAAATGTGGAGAAAAAGGTCACCAGGCTTGTGATTGCAAGGGAAAGAAAGAGGCTATCAATTTTTAATGCTACAATTCTAGAGAAATGGGGCATTATGCAAATGAATTTCCTAAGCGCCAATTAAAATTACCTTAGAAAAGGCCAAGGGATCAAGGCCATGCTTATGTTGTTGATATATATGAAGTTGAATAATAAATATATTTGTGTTTTTGGAATCAAGGATTTTATTATGGTTATAAGAATAATCTGATATATATAAGTATTGTACTGAAGTACTTGTTGTTTTCATTAAGGTTTTAATATGATGAAGGTAATAAAATTTTTGTATTTGACAATAAGAGAAACTTTACCTTATTTGTGGAATTTGATGTTATAATTGATTTTGGAATTTAGAGACCTTTTAGAGAAAGTCTGGACAAATGTATTTTGGATATCTATAAAGGTTGAAATGGATTAATTTGAACTTTGGAATGTATTGTTTAAGGTTAAAACATTTCTGAAGATTATTTTTGGAATATTATAATAATATAGTTTTAGTAAAATGGAAACCTGCAGGTTGGGGGATAACTCGTCACGTCGGACAAAGCTGTAGGAATCGAACCCACAACCATAGTGAGACATGCCTTTATTACCTACCACTATCCTACATGATGTCCCTGGTTATTAAAAAAAAGTTTTACTAATCTAAATGGTATGTGGTAATATTTGGAACCTTATAAAATTAGGATAAATAGAATATTTTTGAGTTCTGTTACCATTTGGAGTGAAAGGTGGGTTTGTGGTAAAAATTTATTAAATAATGAAAGTCTACATGAAAAGTAAGTATATTTCCTTATGTTCTTAGTAAATATCTTAAATAAATTCCTCAACTTTATGAAAGGTAACTTAAAACAAAAACGTTGTCGGTTAACTTTTCCAACTGGGGATTCAATGACCGTTTAACCAATCACAAGTTCGTGATTTTCTTGTGGTTAACTTTCTCCTAATCCTGTTTTCTACAACTCTCCATCAGACCTCGATGGTTTTTTTCCCTCCATATCCATATTTTCATATAATCCTAGAATGAGCTATCTCGGGTGACCTTTATACCTCTCTTTCTATCTTTTAATGTTATATTTTTATTAACCCTATTTCCGATGTAGGTTTTCCACAAAGGTATTTTCTATTTTCAACCTTTCATTTTCAAAGAAAAATTTCAAATTGCGAGGATGCAATTTATTGAAGGAGGGGAGAATGTAACACCCCGATATTCCATGATACGCTTGTCTTTCAATAATGCAATAGCTTGCATTGAACGCAAGTTCGAGATTCTAACGCACCACGACCAATCAAAATAGCCAGTATGAATAGTAATACCCAACTTTTGTAATTATATATATTTTATATTTCAAAATGGACATCATTTGTGGATTCAGAATATCGAAATTATCCTATGTTGAATTTTTTGTAATTTTCTGAGAACTTCCAATTTTTTATGAATAGTGAAAAATACTTAAAAACAACTTTTTTAATCAAAATAAATTATAGTGATAAATTATAATATATAGTGGTTTTAAAGTATAATTATAATATATTTTTACCATTTTATCCAATGGTGGTCATTAGAATCAATTTCACTTTGAAATTGGACATAAACAATTGTCAATCTTTTGATAAATATTGTTTCTTAAAAACACGCTATTTGTTGTGAAAACGGGAATTAATTATAAAATTAAATAATGGAACTTATATGTTTGGAATTTTGTAAAATAGACATCATTTTTTGAATTCGGAATATCAATTATAGCTTAGGGTGAAATTTTGGCTTTGTTCTGAAAAACTTCAATTTTCGATGAATAGTGAAACCACTAAGTGTAGTTAAAAAATTGATTTTTCGTTTAAATGAAACATTACCACTTCTGTGATTTGATTTTAAAAAATCCGACATAAATGGTTGTCATTAGGAAGTAAAATGTGGTTCAATGGGATTAAAATATTTTTTTGGTGAATAGTAACTTTTAAGTTTAATTAATCGCGATTAATGGTAATTAGTAAAATTTAAGGGAAAAATGATATTATAAAAATATGAAAATAACCATAAACATGTCCTTAACTTATTTAATGAGTCATGGCTGACCAAGAAAATCCATGGGTCAACTTGGGAACCCCATAGAGCCACTTGGGGAAGAAAATGACAATAATAATTTTTTATTTAAAGTAAAAATAAAATTGTCACAAACATGTGTTGTTTTACTAAAACAATTATTACATGGGGTTATATAAGTTAAATTTTCGACTATATATATTCATTGGAAATATAAAAATATTTCCTACATCATTATATTTTTTTTATAATTTTTAGACATTAAATAAATTAAATTATTTATGACACAATGATGATGCAGCGATTACGTCATTAATTAACGATTTAAATAAAATGAAAAGATAATGTGAAATATAAGACATAAACTTTTCAAAAACCCTATTTTATGAGTTTATTTCGATCCCTTATAACCTTATCATCAAAATATATAATTTTGGGACCTCTAAAATCCGAAAATCATTTCATAATAATGTAATATTTCATTACTCTCTAAGAGTGCCCCTCCTCTCCTATTATAAAAGTCCCCCACCTCTACCACCTTATTCACACCTTCAATCCATTTGGCTCGGCCAAACTCTACCCAAATACTCTCTCAAATTCTCTCTCCTACTCCTAGAAGCATCACTTTGTGCATAAGTCTTCCCAAGGAAGCCTTTGGATCAAATCAAAAAGAGTTACCCGATTTTATGGTAATGTCTTCTCTTATGTTATTTTGTTTTATTTTGCTTCTCCAACCCCGTAAACTCTTTTTATTCTTTTATTTTGTAAAAAAAACAGTATCTTCAATATACTAGGATGTTTTTATGAGAAGGCTATTATTTACACTTACACACACCTTCGTCTAATGGTTAGAGAACATATTGTTTCTGTGGGTGACGAATTACTGCCTCACAAAATGATGATTGTTAAATCTTCTTTTAACACCTCCCATGGTGTCCATTATGATGAAACTATTTCTATATATGATATATATGTTTTTTATGTTTTCCTTATACTTATTTATTTTTCATTTATTCAATACCTTTATGATTTCCATTATGGGTAAACGCGATAATTTCATTTTAGGATGTGTGGACTACCACCCCTCAAAGTGATTTGAATCGTTAATGCCATATGTGGGATGTATAAAGGATGGAGTAAATGGTATTATACATTATATTATACTGGAATTAGAGTATAACTTTATATAATTATAATCTCATTCAATTAGATACAAAATAGAATTGAAAGTAGCGTTCATGCGTACGTACGACTTACCGTCTCCATGAACGGTGCATTTCATTTCTTACCTCTAAATGTTATGTAATATTATAAATGCATATATATACTGGATATATATGATATCTACATCATGAATATAATTCTGGATATAATTTATATTTTACCACATGAACAACTTGTAATTATAAGAAGTTTATTTTTTACTCAAGTACCAAAGATCGACAAAATGACCATTATTAACTTAAATAGTTACATAATGTTCATAACATGGTAATAAGTGATATAAAAGGAATAATGAACATGAAAAAGGTTCTTAAGCAAGTAGAAATTATCTCTAGTTTATTATTCAAGAGGTTAAATAACGATCGAGTCAAGTCGGACACGAGGTAAGTGAACTTCTTAACCCAATTTCGGTTCTTTGGGTTAATCTCCTACTTTAAAATTATGTCATTATATTATTATGTCTTATCTTTTATTTGTACTTTATTTATGCATACTTATAGTAAGTACACATAATATATCTATTTTATTTAAAAAAATGATCTTTTTAAAGGACTTCGTCTCAATCTCCATTCATTGAGGCATATTTTGTTTTATACACAAATTTCCTTTATATGGTGTATAAACACCTTCGACTTTTACTTTTATTCCAAAGGAATCTTTTTATACGGTGCGTTTTTACTAAACGACAAAAGGAATGTTTTGTCTTATGTATGCGGCGACAACGACTTCTCTGCTGCTGTGACCATTATTTGAGTTTCGGCTTCCTCTACAAGGCATAATTTTATTAAATGAAAAATAAATACCAATTTTTTATTTTCTTTTATTTTGGTATTGAAAATGGTTTTATTATATCAATGTGTTGTATTTATATCTTGTGATTGAAATGTAGAAATGTTATATTTCCATTATGCATGTTTTATGTGATACTATTATGTTATGGTTTATGATATGTTTAAACCTGTTCATATGAGGAATGCATTGGACTTAATAAGTGACGGGTGGAGCCTGTTATAGCTCCTCGATGCATCGGTAGGTCTAATGAGACAAACTAGTGTCTTGGCACAAGGCCTTGACAAAATATTATTTTTAGTCTTGGCATGAGGCCTTGGCTAGGTGGTTATGATAGTCTATCATTATGCATTCCATCATTTTGAAAGTGGTTATTTATATTGCATGTGATTATTCGACCAGTAGAATATCCATGCGAATAAGTAAATGGAATTATTTCATTTTATTTTGCCATATTATGCTGAAGTTAAAGTTTAAAAGGCTTTTTTTAGTTATAAATTGCCTTAAATGCTAATGTTTATTTATGAAAGCTTACACTATATTGTTATCCTTACTGAGCATCTGAGCTCACCCCTTTCTATGTTTTAATTTTTCCAGGATGTGATGAAGTATATTATGAATGACCTGCAGGGATAGTATGAGGGGATATGAAGTCAATATGTTTTTTTAGTTTTGTTTTACTTTATGATGTAATGTAATACTTATGAATGTATCAAGTGTTTCCAAGGCTACTAAACTAATCGGTCTTTCGAGACATGATCTTTTGTGATCATGCCAATGTTACGAAATAATTCCCCGACTCTGGGTAACTAGGGTTGGGGCGTTACAATGGTGTTGAAGTAAGTTGAAGGATGAAAACAACATTTCCTCACAGGAGTACGTGGCGCATCGTTGGGGGTATATGATGTATCTCACTAATTATGGCACTTATCATGTCTCATGCTCATAGTACGTGTACAATTTCTCTATACATGACATGTTCATGTGGTACATATTGTGTAGATTTATGTTCTAGCACTCAGTGTGTATCATTCTTATTCCAATGTACTTTCCTAAATATATGACATTTATCCCACCATAGTCAAACTATTGGGATACTTGATCTCTCAGGCGTGTACCCCCTGCGCATGTCAATCCTCCTATCAAGTTTTACATGATGTGTGGCCTGGTCCACATGGAATATAATTCCACTTGGATTTCTAGGAATTTACTTCCTATACATGTTGATCCATCTTACTATGTATACATGAAATGTGGAATGACCCACATGAAATGAAACTCCAACTGACCTCTTGGGCATGTAATCCCTGTACAAACCAAGTTGGTCATCTCAGGGTCACATGGAGTGTGACATAGGACACTCAATGTGTGAAATTTTTCTCCATTTTAAACCCCAGTACCGCACAAAAAGGACTAAAAGGCATGTGTTCATCAGAATACACATTGTGCAGTTGGGTTTTCTATAGAACCCATATAAATCTTCACATGTCTTCATATATGGACCCACCGTCATCATTTTATCCCTAAATCATGGAATATGTCACCTATCTGAGGTTGATTGAACATTTTCACCTCTGATGGATGAAATCCATTTACTCCAACTATTCCCTTTCCACGGTAATCGACTCTCATCATACCTCATAAATACAACATTCTCAAACTAGGATGAACACCTAAAATCCAAAAGTATAGCCACTTCTATAGTGGTACTCCACCATGGTATCATAAAATATTCATCCCTAACCTATGATAATGATCTATTATGACAAATATCAAACATTAAAAAATCGTTCACTATGTATTCATCGAATCGTAGTCCAAATAAATTTTCAATGAACACACGTAGAGAGGGGAGAGAAAACCGTAAACCATATGGGTGAGTAAAAATCTCATCCTTTTTTCTGACCTAAATATATTGTCATAGGAATGAAGAATGAAGAGGTATATGAATCAATGAGAAAATAAAACAATAATCATCCCCAACTCCTACAATTTGACCCACACATGAAAAAAATGAATGATCCATGAATAAAACGATTGTTCAATTAATTCACATTAATTGTGGGATAAAACAATATGTAAAAATATACAAATAAATCTTCTTACCTCAACTCAGACTGATCACTGATGAAGAACAAACTTCTATCAGGGTCATTATCGAGATACTTCTGATTCTATTCCAAAACAGTTTTTGGTCCTCTATTTTTTTGTCATTCATCAATGGATATTTCTCCAATAGATCTCCAAATATATCACAAAATTATAACACTATGTGGATAAACCATTAATTTGGATATAACATTGTATTTAAAGAAGAATATAGGTCATTTTATAAACCATAAAAATATATTTCTTTGTTTAATTTTTTTACTCATTTTACGATGGTGATGAACTCTTCACAGATTCCTCACACTGATAAAGATTAAATAATGCATAGTGAAAACCCACATTATCAACTCAATTGTAACATTAGATTTTTGATTGAAGCATCCATTTAGAAGTTGTTCCTATTTTTCTAGAAGAATTCATCTATGTGCATTTAATATATTTAATATAGTTCAAATATTTATTCCTGGTGCACCATACCTCATAATCACACATCGTCTCCATTCATGGATCTGGAAATATCCCTAGAAATATTATTGAAAAACCAGGGAAATTATATTATTCCCTCTATTAAATAATTTAATCTCCAAAAAAATCATAAACTGAGAAAAATGTTGGGACACTGAGATCTCAATGGGGCCTTCTAGACCAATGAGATATCTTAGCATTTCTCTCTACTATCAGTATCTATGTAACCAAAGAAAACACTTTCCCATGTTTTTTATTTCACTTACAGGTCATTAATATCACTGAAAATTTTGAAAGGAAAATCCACTCCCATGACCCACCTTACCCAGAATGATATTATATAATTGTGTTTTTTATATACCTCTTCATATTCGACATGTGAGAATACCAAACAACCCAAAAAATACCATGGAATCATGGTAAAGTAGAATAACACATTGTTAACCTAAAATGGATGTATGAAAATAATGGGATTATAACTCCCATAGATATCTTACCACCCTTCCTATGACTACATAACTCTCAAAATACGAGGGATTATTTCATATGTCCACTAAGGACTCATGACATCTACCCAATAGTCCTCATCATCCCCTGGATGAATGATAAATTTTACAACCTTCACTAGAACCAAAATTTAGAATTGAATGAAATTACCCACTATATCTGACTAGAATAATATTGTTCTATTAGGTCTCCCAGACATTGCCTCTAAAATGTGCTTTTCTAGGGGTGTAGTGGTAATCATGATACACAAAGCTCGCTGGTGTCCATTGATCTTCAATGTTATGCCTCAAATCTGATTTGAAAACCCAAAATGTGATAACCATAACATTAACATTCAACTATTAACTATCCCTATATCTGGGGAAAGCAGTATTCCAAAATGAAACTAAGCCCTAAAGGCTCCCAATATACTCTCCATAATCATGATTTGAAGTAAGTGTCACAGTCATCAATAGTCATTGAGGGAATTCCATGAATCCAGACTACCCAATGCCATAACAAGTTTCTTGAACACTCCAAAAATCTATACCAGTCATCACCCTCAAATAGATGAGACATTAAAATTTTAACATTAAAATCATTGAAACTTCCATGGATTTCGAACTGATGCGAAGAGATATCGGTATATCCTTACCTGTACTATATGTTACGCTAAGGGAAACAACCTCTTTATCACCTTTTTTCACACTGTGACCAGGATCAACATTCATCACTAAAAATAATATGACATAACTCCCTCTTTCATGAAATCCATCAGTACTATATCTGGTAGTTATCTCGTTACAGAATATCTCACAATCTATATCCATTATTCATACCTTGGAATTTAAAATAAGTTAATGGATACAACTGTGGACTAAAGTTACATAGAACTATCCTCACATGTCTCATATGCTTCAAATCGACACCAAACAACACCCATCTACCCAAGATAATACAACATGTATTAGGAATCCCCTTTCTCTTCAAACTCTTGTATTAACCTTCATCTCTTACCACTACCTGGGTTCATATGATATACTAGCATAGATATTGGGTCTTACCTTTTGATATTCCCTGAAGAGAACAAACCCTTGATGGTGAGGAAAACCAAGAATGTATTCAAAAGGATTACAATGTAATCTACTATAGAAACTAAAGTCACATTGGATCAACTAATCCAAGGTTAATAATAACCTACCAATAAATAAATGGATATAACTTCTATAGAATGATATAATCCCACCCTATCCAGGGATCAATAATTATCAAATAAGGAAAAACCCATCTTAAAAAACAATAAGAACTTCTACACTAACTGGAAGCAACCATATTGTCATGGATGGTATAGAACTAGTCCATGATGAGTAAAACATCATAAGGACCCACTTACACTATCAAAATATTTCCAGGTGAGGATCTCCCTCTCTCCACCTAATGTTGGATCACACTATCTATAAAAGAATGCATTCACTAATCCTATATTTAAGATAATAAAACATAATGTTTTTAGAAAAAGGGATCTAATGGATTCATTATGTCTCAAATATGGGATACTCTATAGGAAGAGTTTCTCATAAATATTTTTTAAAAAAACAACTAGGGAAATAAAGATACACATCGTACATTGAGATGAACTCCAATTCTCAATAAGATCTGACTATTTGGAATTCATAATTTCCCTATCACACATGTTCACCACAACTGGGGTCCTCTTAGACACCTTGGAAAATATAAAAACATCAAAAAAATGATTTTTATAAACTCATCCACCACACCTCGAAACATTCCACTTCTAGCAGAACTGAATTCCCTTTATGATTTTGGATTGTGTCTCAAGAACGCATCTTGGTGGGGAAATTTTCCCTCTTTCTTGCTTGTATAATTTCAAAAAATAAATCACAAACAGAAGGCTCCATTTAAAACTCATTCCTATTTAGAAAATATCTTGAGAAAAATAGGAAAAATCATGTCTCGTACCTATGCATGATTTTGGTACAACAAGAGTTGTGGAAACACTGATTTTACCTCAAAATACTCTTGGATATCCATTGTAATAAACCACCAGTGCCTCAAACTATCTGTGGTTCACAGGAATATCTCATCCCTAAAATTATAAATCCTATGTAACTCCATACTCCAACTTATGCCTCTTCTGTGGATGTTTAGAAACCATCTATCTGGCTACAACACAATGAGTAGGAAAATCTCTCATTAGGTGTCCTTTCTGGTCATATAAAAATTAATGTATCTACCTTAGAGAAATGATCTTCCCCGATGATCTCCAATGAATCCTATAATTTTGTGACTTGTGTTTCAATCCAGATAATGGTTGGTACTTCCGACCCAGCTCCCTATGATATCCCTCTATTAGAAGCTCACAATACATGTTCAAACCTTATGCACCATCATTCAACATAGACAGATCATTCAACAGCCATGTCTGACAAGCTGAATCCACCTAAACCTTTTGATGTGGGTCTACACTATTATTAATGGGTGGAAAATCTATTATATTTCCACTCAAAACAATACCTACTTCATGACCAAGCCCCTACATGGTGAACTCATCACTCATCACATCAAACTCTCATCCCTAATGTGGAAACCTCACTAGTTTTCATCATGAATACATCCTGAAAGAAGACAAGGCGTACCACGATCAATGAGTATATCTAGATATATATCTCTAAAAGGAAATTAAAACCAAAAAACTGTTATAAGATTTTAGTACATATTTGCACACTACAACCATTGCCTATATATACTAATTCAATAACCAGGTTATCAATGTCCTATTGAATGGATACATCATATAACAGACCGACACTGGACACTATAGACTATGATCAAATCTCAATGAACATTAACATTTTTTCCCTGGTTATGAAAAAACTCCCAGCTATAAAAAAGAAACTTCAAACTCTGATAATAAAAATAGGTAGTGTCATAATACATTAGGTTAGGTACTACCTCTAATATAATTCTATCCTGAGCAAACCATATAGGGATCGATATAAAACCACCACATTCCAAACTCCAATTGGACAGGGGGCAACAACTAGCATCAATAATTTATACCACACACATGGGAGGAATTAGCCTTAAGTATTATTATGCAGACTCACATCCCCACACCTAAAAATATTGAAATGTAAAATAACTGAAAACAATGCATCTGTAGATATATAATTCAACAAATAGAGTACAAAAAATGTAATGTAAAGTGAAAAAAGGGACAAATAAAAGATCTACCAAAAACTACAAACTTATGTCTTACCATATAAGAAATAGGGGATTATTTTCAAATGAAAAACTTGTATAGACCTTAGTTTTCCTGGCCACTCAAGATTTACATGCTTTGAGTCCACAACATACTCTTCAAGAGGTACATCATGTGCATAAGGTATGACACATGTGTGTAGATCTTATTTTGGGTTGAGTATAAAAATACCTAGTTGTAAACCCCAAAATAACTAAAAACAAAGCATCAAGATTAGTTATTTCTTCCCTATTACCAAGATGTTTTTATGAAAACGTTTCTTTAAATAATTTTTATTCTTTAGTATCTTGTGTTGCACATAATTTTGAGTAAAAATTAACCATGATACACCCTTATTATATAATTAACATTATATCCTAGACATTATTTTAGAGGTAATAATTAAAAATAACTTAGGAAAATGCATTGTGAATTCTTTGGCTATCAATTATTTATAAAAAATAAAAAATAGTTATTTTTATTTTTGAGTGAATTACTATTTATAATGAAATTAATGTGATATATATGTTATATAATTAATAAAATATTTTTATTCATCAAATATATATTTTAATCACAGGGTGTGAATAATATTAATTTGTTGTATAAAACGTACTTTTTTTTGATAAAATGGTAATATTACGTCGTTGAATGGTGAACCCCTTCTAAATTAATATTCTGATAGATTAATAATTTTTAAATTGAAACAGAAACATGTTATTTTAAACAGGGATATAAAAATTTACTTTGGTTGAATTTATGATATTATCTGATAACATTCAAATTTGTATGAATAGGAAAAACAAACTAACTTTTATGTTAAAACAATTTTTTTCATTGAGATAATTTATATAGTTAAATTATAATATTGGATGATATTAATGTATAAATAGAATATATTTTTACCATTAAATATAATTTATTTCATTTGAATTAATTTTATATTTAATTTATATGTAAAAACATTTCAATCTTTTGTAATGTTTTAAATTTTAAAAAACGTGATCTCTCGTTTCGACAATGAGATTGATTTTAAATTAATTACTACAACTTATATGTTTTTAATTTCAAAAAATGGTATCTAATTTTGGAATAATTATTTCTAAATTATGTTAATCAGATAATTTTAAATTTGGGGATTATGAATAGTAACATTGGTAATTATTTTTATTACCGTGGTTAAAGGTAAATCAGGTAATTAGTGGAAAAAATAATATTATAAAATTACCACAACACCAATAAAAATCCTATAGGATGACTAAATTAGACCCTTATCATCTATTTTTTGAAATGGAATTACTTTATGGCCACTTACCTATGAATATGACACGAATATAATAAATACTAATGAATTTTCCAAAATGACACAATCTCATTTTATATAAGTATATTAATTATAATATATAGATAACTATTAGATAACAAAGACTATAGATAATATCTGTAGATCTAAAAGAATTAAATACATCATGTAAATATATTTATAAATTTTAGAGGTTAAATAATACCGGTAATGATGACACAATAGTGATGTAGAAATTATTTTATTAATAGAAATATCCAATAAATGGTTTTACAAATATTAATATAAATATCATATGAACTAAATAATGTATTAAATAAATTTTCTAGTTTTCTATGACTTTTTTGGAGTGTATGGAATATTTTTGTTTGAATTTATCTTCAGTGTGTATTTTTTTAATGTCAAATATATTTATAGTCTCAAAATTGACACTACTGATATTTTATAAAAATGTTTTTCTTAAATTATTTAAAATGTATGAAAACATTTAAAAATTAAAACTTGATAATTATATGATATAAAATTTCATAAAATTTCCATTTTTTCTCAATTAAAATCATATATTTAAATTTTCATAACCTTTAAATATTTAGAATGTTATTACCAAAATTAAAATTATCCAGAATAACTATGTGTCAATTAAAATGATATGGTTTAAATTGAAAAAATCACATTACCAAAATTAATTTGTTTATAATATTACAACCCTATAAAATATCATCTTATAAATTAGGACATTCTGGAGGTTTTTATCTCGTTAATTATTTTAGTATAAATTATTATTTTGGGTTCTTCTAAAAATTCCCCTCACATCAATTATAAAAAGGAACCTCCTCCCTCACCACTTAACTTCATTTAGAGCCACAAGTATCGGATATAACTTGAATTTTTTCCTTTTAAAATTACTTATTTTCATTATATTTTTTCTTTTCCTCTTCTATGACCAACTCTACCACTCTAAGAAGAGATTAGTGGAAGCACATTGAGGAAGAGGTAATCTCTTCTACCAATTATTTCAAACATAATTCTTCTTATACATAATCTTCATTATTAGTATCATTATAAAGTAATAACATAAAAAACACTAATATAATTATATGTTATTATAAATATAAAACAACCATATTTCACCTTATATCCATCCATATAAAAACCAAATCATCACGTGTGCGTATGTACGACTTACCGTCTCCGTGTCATGGTGTAATCTATTATTCACCACCACCTTACATGGATGGGTATAATAATGGAAATAGAAACTATATATGATTATTATAACATGATAATAATTCTTAAATATCATATACCATCCACTTTAATACCATTCAATAATTTTGGGAATGATATCATTGCTCTTGAGTACATACAACGTACCATCTCTACAATGCGATGTGATTCATTCCACATAATCTTAATTAATCCATGATAATATATAATAATTGAATTAAAAAATATGATATATATTATAAAAATATCATTATTTAAATGATTTAACTATATCTTAAGATGTGTATCATGAACATATCAGGAAAATATTGCGTAAGAACATAAATCAGTCAATAGCCGAATAATGAGTGACATTGAAACATTTCTTACAAACAGATAATAATACAATCATATATGATATCATAAAAACTATAATGATTCTGTAATAACTCAATAAAATTATTTAAATCGTTATACATGAGTTTTGGATACATATGAAGGAAATCAGAACTAAAGTGAGGAATAACTTTGCAAATCTTATTTTTATCCGAGATTGTTTATTCATAAGTATTTACTGGGGTATATTTATCATCTACATGAATGTTTCTGAAATATGTTTTTCAAAATATTCTTTATATATTTATATAATTGTTTAATGTCAATTTTATCCATTGGTAAATTTTTACTCAATGGTATAAATTGAATCTTTTTTCATTTTCGGTATGAGGTACTTTTTGACTTTTTCTAGAAAAAGTATGATAAGAATATATTTTTAACATATATAGCATGAATGAATTTTAACACTTTAATAATGAATTATTACATTTAATATTCGCTATAATATCATAAGGTTATATTTATAACCTTATTATTAGTATTATTTGATTTTTTTATTCAGGAAATTCATTTTTTATATATCAATTATGAGGGAAACATGTTTAAAAAACTAATTTTATTTATTAGGTTATGCTATGATGAATGATTTATGTTTTGGTGGAATATGTAAGAATGATTTAATTATGAGATTGGTGATACCTATATCTACCTCCAATTAATTAGGTAATGATTTATATCTCATGAGGTAGACATGACTATAATGAAAGGTAAATTCGGTTTAGTAATACAGGCCTGGAACGAGGAGTGAACTCAATTCAGTGATGAACGTTTTCTACTATGATGGTCTCTTGCAATGAGCCTTGGTAAATATGAAATTATTTTTTATGATTATGTTTGTATGCCAAAAAAATTTATGTCTTATGTTATGACTATTTGGATTACATTTCACTTTTATGATTTATCCCATGACCTGATATTATGATCATTTATATGCAGGATAATATTTTCAAATGTTATGTTCTTATGATTATGATATGATTGATATTTTCCTTGATTACCCTTACTAATCATTTGTGTTCACCCTTTAATATATTTCTTTTCCCCAAGTCTTGAAGAAGTGAATTAAGTAAGATATGCCAAAAAGGATTCTAGTTATGAATAAATAAGGGGGAGATAATGTGGATGTTTTATGAACCATTAGTTTATGATTCCCATTTTCTAAAGACACTAAAACTATACAGTCAAGTCATGGTTTTTGTTATGTTATGTAATAAATATTCATCAATGTTTAAGTACTATGTACATGTAAATTATGAGGAATTATATTTTTTATAAGAACAAATGTATAGTTACCCTTTGGAAATTAGGATGAGAGAACTATAGTAATAACCCTAAGGATATGTATTTTTATAGGTTACAATATTATTCTAGTGTTTTAGATATGTTCATGAATAACCGAGGATAAATCCTAAAGTTCACTAAATTGAAATTGTATTCTTGAATTATTTGATTTTCCCATTAAGATTAGGTTTTAGACATTATGATTCTTGGTTTTAGTCAATGGTTGGAACTTTAAGGAACCACATTAATGCTAAATGTGATGGTCAATTGTCCCACTAAGCTACCAAATTTAATGGGTGATGGAATGAAAAATCATGTATCCATGCTCCCACAACTTTCTTAAGCTATGAATTATACGAGACTTCCTAATGGGAAAAAAGGAATAAAATTTCTATTGAATCATTCATGAGGTTGATTCCACCTTCATTCAATGGTTTTCTGATCCATTGGTGGATGAATAATGGATCAGTACCACAAAAAAGTTATTTTCAGTTCAATAATGTTTTGAACATGATAAATTAATCTTAGTAGTATATCGTTTGGAAGGTGAAGCTGATCAATGGTTGAATATTGTCAATAATATGAGTAAAAGAGATTATATTGGGTCCATAGAATAGGATGAGATCTAGAACATATTTATCAATACGTACATTCGACATATTCTTCAAAAAAATATGGATAATGAGTTCCTTGAACTTAAGAAAAAGGATGATGAATTCATTGGTACCAACAAAGAAAATTTTATAAGATTTAGAAGGTATGATTTTGGAATTATTTTCCAACCAGAGTGTAAAATTCATCGATACTTTAGTGTCTTAAAACCAATTCACCGATGGGAATAATCCACAAGGGACTTTAATATATAAGAGGAAAATTTTCAATGTGCTCTCAAGGTTGAGATGGATAATAGAGTAACCCAGCAGTCATATAGGTTTGTTAATAAGAGAAAAATGGAATTCAAAGAAAAATATAAAAATCACACGAAAAAGAAGATTATTTTTACCTTTTCCTCAAATTTTGGAAGGAATCATGGAGGAAATTTCATTAAAGGGACTAGTAAATGTTTTATATTTGTAAAAGAAGGTCATCGGGTAGTTGAATGCCAAAGTCATTGGAAATAGATGTCTAATGATACAAATAAATAAAAGGATACATAAAATGAAACTCATACACTTTAATGTTACATGTGCAAGGAAATGATGCATTATGTCAATCAATTCCCATATCCATGTGTTATTAATTATGATCGGTGTCAACAAACTATAAAGGCCAAAGACAAAGGAAATTCATAGGCAATCACTATTAGCGACGTCGAGTGTGATAATGAAGTGGTTAAAGGTACACCAACCATCCAATCTAAAGTAGAAAATTTATTATTTGATTTTGGATCCACCCACTAATTTACTTCTGGTGAATTTTATAAGGGTATCACAATATAACTCAAAAATTAAATGTTGAGTTTGTTGTGGTAAATCTTAATGACACAATGGTCGCATCAAAAGTTTATAATTCTTCTCCGGTTGATGTTTGTGGGAAAATACGTCTTGAAAATAATTTTATCCTTGCTACAATGGAATTTTATGTGATTCTTGGAATGTATTATATTTATCTATATGGACCTCATTTCAAATTCTAAAGAAGGTAAGTCACATTTCATATTCTAGATCAATCTATGATCATCAATCAATGCAAGGATGAATATAACATTCTAGTAGATATTTATTCCATATTATGGGTCATGATTATTATAAATTGAGGATATTTATCTAAAATAGTTGGGGAGAAAGTCATGGTTAAAAATTCACCCATTATACAGGAGTTTGAAGATTTTTTTTGGAGGAATTTCCTCGTCTACCTTCAAATTGTGATGTTGAGTTTTCAATTGAACTCATACCGGCTGCTATACCTATTTCAAAGACACATAATAGAATGGACCCAATTGAATTGTAGTAATTGAAGAAGAGAAACCCATAGAATATTGATAAGTTATTCAAAGGCCCAGTACGTCACCTTGGGGACCACCTGCTCTGTTTGTAAAGAAGAAAAATGGATCAATGAGACTCTACATTGATTATCGAGAACATAACAAGATCACTATCAAGAAAAAATATACTCTCGCCCACATTGATGAATTATTTAACCAATTATGTGGAGCTCAAAAAATTTAAAATATTTATCTTCATTGAGTATATCATCAATTAAGGGTAAAAAGAAGGATATAAAATAGATGACAATCCCTACAAGTTATGAAATTTTTTGAATTTATTGTGATTCCTTTTGGACTTACTAATGCGCCTGCTATCTTCATGGATGTAATGAATAGAGTTTTTAGAGACTATCTTGACCATATTGTCATAGTATTTATAGATGATATTCTTTTCTATTCAAAGACAAATGATAAACATGAAGATCACTTGAGAATGGTACTGAAGACCCTATAAAAGAAGAAGATTTATGCAAAATTTATCACGTGTGAATTTTGGCATTAGAAATTTTCATTTTTTGGGTCAAAAAATCTAGAGAGGGGGGATATATTTCGATCCCTAAAATATAGAGGTTATTGAAAGATGTTTGAGACCAACAAGGACAATTGAGATTCAAAATTTTCATGATTTGGATGGATATTATTGACATTTTGTGAATCATTTTTCACAATTATATAATCCAAAAACCTAGTTTACATGAAAAGAGTTAAAATCATTTGGATAGAGTAATGTGAAGAGAATTTCAAAGATCTAAAATGAAGGTCAGTTAGTCCACCTGTGCTCACACTACCTTGTAGTGGAGAATGGTTTGTGATCTATAGTGATGAACACAAGAAGGGGATGGGATGTGTTATTGTAATGTCTCGGATTTTTACCATGTTTTAATTTAATATTATTTTGGAATAATTTCGAGACCAGTCTTCGAGACAGCGTACAGTTCCGAGGCCTGATGATCCCAAAACAAATGCTGGAATTTAATTTAATAATTAAATTATGCGCTCATGCAGTTTTCCTGAAAAACTGGAATAACTCCCGAATGGGTGCTCAGATAAAAAATCTGAGGGCACCGTTGTGTTCAGAACATAAATTTTACCTTAGTCAAGGCCTAACATCGATCGGCGCAAGTCGGTGGTGAAATCTAGTTTTTGGATGTAACAGTAATAAAATATTTAATAAAAATATATTATTCTACAGTGAAATATTTTTATATCTGTTGCAATAGATATCATTTAATATTTTTAATAAAGGCTTGGGCAGGGGTCTAGGGTTACAAACTTCATAATCCTGAAACCCTTGGCGGCTCTGGAGGCTATGGAGAAAACCTCTCAACACGACGACAACGTTGTTGATGATTTTCGCCTGCGACAACCACACGGTGACCAGATCTTCCCCAACAAATGCCACGGATCCAGGTAGGATGTTTGATTTTGATTTTCCTTTCCATTATCTTTTTTCCTACAAAGAACGTGGACTAATCTGTGAAACGATTAGCCTACGGATCAATCGTTTTGCGGGCGGGTGTGATTTGGGGTTTTATCGGGAAATCAAATGCTCGAGATTTATAATCTGTTGATTGTTGTAGTTTTGATCTAACGGCGACGAACCCGGATCGTCATGAACAACGATCGAGGTTTTTCCATCATGTTCGAGTCTTTGTATTTCATTCCCCTGTGCGTTCTTTGTTGCGTTCTACGCATTCTTGAAGTAAATCGATCGTTGCACATTCGTTTTTTGGCGCAACGATCCGAGATTTTAGATCCAACCCCGGAGCAATGTCACGGAGGTGAGACGACGGTTTCGGAGGACGATTCAGAGCAGATCGAGAGATATGAGTTTTCAGGTGTTATTCTTCGGATGGATCATTCGAGGTTTATGATCCGATTTATGGACCGAAAACACCTGTTTCAGTGTTCATATGATGAAACGAACCAACCCCTGGAGTATCGGGACAAACAGACAAGAATCCATGGATCCAGAGGATCAGCCGCGACATGAGGAGGAAGACGGTGTTTCTGAAAAAATCCCGACTACACGGTGTGTAGTATGGGATAAACAGCATTTGTTCTTCAGCGGACCACCCGGCGTGTAATCCGAGAGTACACGAACATGAGTTGGGTACACGGACAGGGACACAGTGTGTATAGACCTCCTCGACTAGACCCGGCCAGATACACAGGATAACCCGTGTACTGGTACACGGGCAGGCGACACAGACGGAGACCGTGTACGGGCACATGTCCAAAGTACACGAAGCGAGCCCCAGGTGCTCGGACATGGCGTGTATTACTAGTACACGCCGTGTAGTTAATTTTTATACAATGATCCAAATGACACGGGCTATTTACACGAGCAGTACCCGGAGTCAAGGAACACGACGTGTGATTCTTCTACACACTATGTAGTTGAGGTTTACACAACTTGAACAGATGACACGGTCTGTTTACACAGGTAGTACCCGGGGTCAAGGAACATGGCGTGTAACCATACTACAAGCTGTGTAACCAATCTTACATGGCTTGAGCCAGTTTCCTTCTATGAGTTGGGCTAGTTTCAGTAGGGTTCTTCCCCTTTGGTCTTTCTCCTGAAGGTTCCCAGTATCATTTCATATATACAAGAGTATGATCCCTTTAGCAGGACTTCTTGAATAGAGTTGTTGGAATCCCCTCTATGAGACATGGAGCCAGATCCTCTATTCATTAATAAAACCCTAAGTATAATTCTTGGTAACGACGTGACCAAATTTACCTCGGTGCCGATACTATTCTTAGCAGATTAGTTCACACTGAGTTGTCAGAATCACCCCATGACTTTTTGGTGATCCTCATCTGAGCATCATGTTCTCAAAGTACATGTGGAGTGTGTTCTCCCAGAATGAGTACTTCGTATCTATATCTTCATACCTAGGAGTGTGTTCTCCTGGTTACGTTCTTAGTGGAATCTTTGAGCTGGATCTTAGTAGTGGTTTCATGATAGTCGATCGTGTATGAGTATATCTAGATATTCTTGTTATATGTTCTGTAGAAATATACTATGTAGAGCTGATTGCATCTCTCCTTTATGGTGTTTTCCCTTGTTGTATTCCTTTTTGGTTTCGGGGTGTCCTATTGGGTATTGTTATACTCACCACTGCACGGGCTTTTCCTGCATGTGTCATGTCTTGTGCAGACGAGCGATATTTTGACAGGATTCTAGGCGGACCAGGACCGAATGGTGCTCAGTGAGATCAGATAGGTTGAGTTGTGTTCCTATGGCTACGGATTGCAGTCCCAGTACCTTTCTTTACCGGTTGGACTTTGTTGCAGAATCACTATTGGTGGGATTTTATTTTTGGCCCAGGTTTTTAAACTTGTTGTACTTTACTTTCCTGTTTTACTCTGTTGGTTGGGATTTTTAGTGTATGTATGCAATTCCATTTTTAGTAGTTGTTACTTTTCACCTTTGTGGGCTTGGAGATGTTTGTGTGTGTGTACATGTTTTGGTAATGCCTCCCATGTTAGTAACATTCCTACTCGGTGCTAGTCATCATTCCCAGGCCTATTGAAGGCGGGCTTAGAGAGTTGCAGCTCAGGACCCACTGGGGTGGGTCGTGACAGAGTGGTATTAGAGTTTGTCGGTTCTAACTTAGGACCGAGAGTCTGTGAGTTTGTTTGGGGCAACAGTGTTAAGTGTTTCTAGTTTGGCTTTCAGGCCAGGGACCCCAGTGTTGGTGCGGGCGACCGACGTATCCATACACCAGGACTCTAATAACTTGATTTTTGATATTGATCATGAGAACACTAGTTACATCTTAAAATAATGGTACATGCATCATATAAAAATGGGTTGTGGTTTCCATGTCCTTCTTGAGTCAGCTCTCTAGATATACTCACTGACTGAGATACATCTTGTTTCATTATAGGATACCTCCACGACATGAACCCATTAGGATCCAGCAGCTCAATCATGAGGATGACCCCCTCAGTGATGATGCTTCAATACAGGGACCAGATCCCCCAGTTTTACCTTCAGGTGGTGTGCCAGTTATCCCGCCACTTGTGGAGAAGTGTTTAGTGCCTGTTGTACCAGTGGAGGAGGAGCACAGGTTGAGCGCACTCCACGAGTTTCAGAGACAGAGACCCCACCGGTTTCAAGGCGACCCTGACCCTCAGGCAGTAGAGGACTGGCTTGAGGTAGTGGCTAGAGTCATCTGTTTGGTCAGGACACCAGCAGATCAGTTGGTGATCCTGTTAGCGATCCTTCTACTGGGCTCGAAAGGGAGATGGTGGAGTTTGGGTATTCATACTCACGATGAGGCGACTCTTTCATGGTCAGAGTGTGAGCATCTCTTCAGAGATGAGTTTTCACCAGTCACCCTAAGAGCAGTACCTATACAGAAGCTTCTTCATCTCCAGTAGGGAACCATGATGGTGGCTGACTATTCATCGAGGTTTACCAACCTCTCGCTGTAATCGATAGATATGGTTAGAGATCAGTACTTTAGAGCTCGGGATTTTGAGTGGGTCTTGTGAAAATATATCCTCGCTAGAATCATCCCTATGAGAATTCCTACATATGCTAGGGTGCTCGAGTGGGCTTTGGTGGTCGAGAGCTTCTTGGCTGAGCAGGGACAACCGACAGTTGTCAGTAGTGGGCGAGCTGGAGCAGAGACCTTGGCAGAAGGGAGCCGACGCCAAGGACCCAGGCATGGGAGACGTTTTTAGAGGAGATCCCAGGACACAGGATCTGCCGTACAGGGTTCGCAGGGTGCATCCATCTATCCTCGAGAGAGGCTGTGATACTCATGTGATGGCAGGGGACATCTCACTCAATATTGTCCGATCCACCATACTACTGACATGGGAGTAGTGGATGGACCACCGAGGCAGAGGCAACGTGTGGAGAAGACAGATCCGTGGGGCGGAGGACATGGAAGGGGAGCTGGGAGAGAAGTAGGAGGTGGTCGGCATTTTGACCTTTTACCACCACCACCCCCAGAAGGTCCACCCCAGGACCAGGGAGCCGGTGGACAGAGGTAGGGACAGCTGCAGGCGGCAGAGGCTTATGACCCAGGTACTCACGGAATTATTAGAGGTATAATCTATGTCTTTTCTACTTTGGTTTCCAAACTGATAGACACATGTTGTAGTCATTCCTTTCTGGATGCTTATCTTTTTGGAGACCTTGAGATTATAGTTGAGCCATTGACTCGACCCTTACGCTTATAAACACCAACTAGAGAAGATTCAGAGATCACACAGCTTTGCAGACAGTGTGACCTGACCCTTGGAGGTGAGATTTTCGGTTGGAACCTCTTGGTGGTAGCGTCGAGGCCTTATGATGTCATTCTTGGTATGGATTGGCTATCCACACTTCATGCCTAGATCGACGGTTTTAGGCGAAGGGTGCGGTGTGTCTGTAGTGATGGAATGAGGTTCTCTTTTATCGGTGAAAGAGAGACCCAAGAAACGCAGGATGGACTCGTGCGTAGGAAGGTGCAACTGATATCCTATAAGTTGGACAACCCAGCCCTTGGCACATCAGATGCTATGAGTTTCCAGTTTCCAGCAGTAGTGGATGAGTACGAGGACATCTTTCCAGAAGATGTCCCCCCGAATAGCTCCCCGTTAGGAGATAGATTTCTGCATTAAGTTGCAACCTGGGACGACACTGATATCATCATCACCATATAGGATGTCTTCTTCATAGCTTCATGAACTGAGGGTGCAGCTGGAATACTTGTAGAAGATGGGATTTGTAAGGCCCAGCGTTTCACCCTGGGCGGCCCCGATGCTATTTTCCAAGAAGGAAGACGGGAGCTTGAGGCTATGTGTGGATTATCGGTGCTTGAATCACGTGATCGTGAAGAAATGGTATCCACTACCGAGGATAGATGACCTCTTTGACCAGTTGAGAGGGGAATGATGGTTCTCGAAGGTTGATCTATGATCAGGCTATCACCAGTTGTGAGTACAAGATGAGGATGTACCGAAGACGACATTCAGATGTCTCTATGGTCACTATGAGTACTTGGTGATGCCCTTCGGCATGACGAACGCCCCGATAGTGTTCATGGGACTCATGAACCAGATCTTTCAGCCCTATCTAGACTGGTTCGTAGTGGTCTTCATCGATGATATCCTTGTGTACTCTGCGTCTGAGCAGGTGCACGCGAGACACCTAAGGATGGTTCTGAACACACTCCGAGAGCACCAGTTGGATGGGAAACTCTCAAAGTGTTTGTTCTGGATATAGGAGGTCCACTTTCTAGGACACGTTATCTAAGAAGATGGGGTAGCAGCGGACCCAGCCAAGGTGGAAGTAGTACTATCATGGGATCCACCCCGGAGAGTGACAAAGGTGCAGAGTTTCCTTGGGTTGGCAGGATACTATCAGAGATTCAAACTTGATTTCTCAAGGATTTCAGCACCCATGACAGCTTTGACCCAAAAGGGGCAGCCTTTTGTGTGGACCGAGAGATACCAACAGGCTTTCCAGCAGTTGAGACAGAGTTTGACGAGTGCCCCGATCTTGAGATTACCGAAGGAGGGTGTCAAGTACGTAGTGTTTTGCGACGCATCAGGAACCGGGCTTGGTTTTGTCCTGATGTAGAGGAAACATGTGATTTCCTATGGCTCATGTCAGTTGAGGCCCCATGAGCATAACTACACAACCCATGATCCTGAGTTGGCAGTGGTAGTCTTCGCGTTGAAGATGTGGCGGGACTACCTGATGGGAGAGAAATTTACCATCTACTCTAATCACAAAAGTCTCAGATATATCTTTTCTCAGAAGGATCTGAATTTTAGACAAAGGCGATGGCTTGAGTTCCTCCATTATTACAACTTTGATATCGTTTACATACCTGGGAAGGGGAACGTTGTGGCAGATTCTCTCAGCAGGAAATCCAGTTCATAGATGCTGGATAAGGCGATGAGGTATTTGGCCTCCTTATAATTATTCTTCATGGATAGAGATGAGGGAGCTTACCTTCAGTCGATGGTTGTTACCCCCCACTCTTGCATCGAGTCAGGGAAGCACAGCTCAAGGACGCTAGCTGTGAGACTCTATGTGCTCAGATATCCGTGGGTGATGCTTCTGATGGATATTCAGTAGGTGGGGAGCACGTTGTTCTTTTCAAAGGGCGTATCGTAGTACCAGTGACGTTGCATGAGGAGGTTCTAAGGGAGTTCCATACATCTCCTTTGGCGGTTCATCCAGGTGTGGAAAAGATGTACCATGACCTCCGATGTCAGTTCTAGTGGCCAGGAATGAAGAAGAGTGTGTAAGAGTTTGTTTCTCAGTGCCTTGTTAACAAGTAAATGCTAAGAACCAGGTGACAGTAGGTTTGAATCAACCCATTGAGGTGCTAGAGTGGAAGTGGGATGGTATATCCATGGACTTCGTGACGGGTTTACCACGTACGTCCATGGGACACGATTCCATCTGGGTGATCGTTGATCGACTCACCATGTCGGCCCACTTCTTAGCCATACAGGAGCAGAGTTCAGTAGAGAGCTTGGGACACCTCTATGTACAGGAGATAGTTCAACTTCATGGAGTGCCATCTATGATTTTCTCATATTGTGATGCTCGTTTCACGTCCCGGTTGTGGACGGGATTTCAGGAAGCTTTTGAGACTCAGTTACGCTTAAGCCCAACATTTCATCCCCAGACTGATGGTCAGACAGAGCGGACCATCTAGGTTTTGGAGGATATGCTACGAGATTTCACACTTGACTTCGGTCATATATGGGAGGATCACCTACCACTGGTGGAATTTTCATACATCAAAAGTTATCATTTCACTATTGATATGGCACCATTTGAGGCTTTGTATGGGCAACCTTACATGTCACCACTTTGTTGGACTGACCCAGGAGAGTCGGTACTCATGGGCCCAGAGATGGTGAGAGATACTACAGAGAAGGTTCAGGTCATCTAGGAGCAGATGAAGACTTCACAGAGTTGGAAAAATTCTTATGACGATAGGAGGAGGAGGCCCTTGGAGTTCGAGGAGGGAGAACATGTGTTCCTTCGGGTCTCACCTCGATGGGGATTGTAGAGGTTTGGCCGAGGTAGCAAGATATCTCTGAGGTTCATCGTCCCTTTCTAGATTCTGAGTAGATTTGGCGAGGTGGAATATCGATTGGCTCTACCTCCTCAGATGGACCGGGTACACAACGTCTTCCATGTGTCGCAGCTATGGAGGTACGTGCATGATCCATCGCACGTCATCGACTGGGGTTAGCTAGACATCGATGATGGAGAGAACTTTGCTGAGTACCCAGTGGAGATCGAGGATCGATAGGAGAATGTCTGCCGTGGGTGAGCTATGGCCTCGATGTGTGTCCGGTGGTAGCACCGAAATCTCCAGGAGAGCACGTGGGAGCGGGAGGCTCAGATTCGTGTGTATTACCCACATCTTTTTGAGTAGCCTTTTTTTTTGGCTTTTCGGGTACATAAAAGCCCTAAGGTGGGTGTGATGTAATGTCTTGAATTTTTACCGTGTTTTAATTAAATATTATGTGGGAATCATTTCAAGACCATTATTCGAGACTACGTACAGTTCCGATGCCCGGTGAGCCCGGAAAAAATGCTGGAATTTAATTTAATAATTAAATTACGCGCACATGTAGTTATCCTAAAAAAGTGTAATAACTCCCGAAAAGGTACTCGGATCATAAATCTGAAGGCATCGTTGCGTTTAGAACATCAATTTTACCTTAGATGAGGCCTAACATCGGTCGGTGTAGGTCGGTGGTGAAATCTAGTTTATGGACGTAATAGTAATAAAATATTTAATAAAAATATTTTTTTCTACAACAAAATATTTTTAAATCTGTTGCAATATGTATCCTTTATTATTTTTAATAAATGCTTGTGCAGGGGTCCAGGTTTACAATCCTCATAACCTTGAAACCCTTGGCGGATCTGGAGGCTCTGGAGAAAACCTCTCAACGTGGTGACGACATTCATGACGATTTTCACCGGTGACGACGATGTGGCGACTGGATCTTCACCAAAGAACACTGCGGATCTAGGTAGGATGTTTGCTTTTGATTTTCCTTTCCCCGTTCTTGTTTCCTACGATGAACGCGGACTAATCTGTGAACTGATTAGCCCGTGGATTGATCGTTTTGCAGGCTGGTGTGATTTGGGTTTTTATCGGGAAATCAAAAACTCGAGATTTATAATCTGTTGATTGTTGTGGTTTTGATCTAACAGCGATGAACCCGGATCGTCATGAACATCGATCGAGGTTCGTCTATCTTGTTCCATTCTTGGTAATTCATTCCCTCGCGTGTTCTTCATTGCGTTTTATGCATTCTTGAAGGAAATCGATCGTTTCACATTCGTTTGATGGCGCAACGATCCGAGATTTTAGATCCATCCCCCCGGAGCGATGTCACAGAGGTACGATGATGGTTTCTGCGGATTATTCAGAGCAGATCGAGAGATATGAGTTTTTGGGCATTTATCTTCGGATAGATCATTCGAGGTTTATGATCCAATTTAAGGACCAAAAACACCTGTTTCGGTGTTCGAATGATGAAACGAACCAACCCCTGGAGTATTGGGATGAACAGAAGAGAAACCATGGATCTGGAGGATCAGTCGCGACACGAGGAGGAAGACGGTGTTTCTGGAAAAATCTCGACTACATGGAATGTGTTCATCAATAGACCACCGGGCATGTACTCTGGGAGTACACGGACACAGGTTGGGTACATGGCCAGGGACACGGCATGTATACCCCTCCCTGACCAGACCCGGCCAGATACATGGGATAACCCGTGTACTGGTACATGGGCAGGCGACACGGACGAAGACCGTGTACGGGCACATGGCCAGCGTACACGGAGCGAACCCCAGGTGCTCAGAAAAAGTATGTAATACTACTAAACGCCGTGTAGTTACTTTTTATACAATGAGACAAATAACATGGGCCGTTTACACGGGCAGTACCCGGAGTCAAGGAACACGACATGTGATTCTTCTACACACCGTGTAGTTGAGTTTTACACAGTTTGAACGGATGAGACGAGTTTATTACACGAGCAGTACCCGGGGTCAATGAACACGACATGTAAACATACTACACGCATTGCAACCAATCTTACATGGATTGAGCCAGTTTCCTTCTGTGACTTGGGCCAGTTTCATTAGGGTTCGTCCCCTTTGGTCTTTCTCCTGAAGGTTCCCGGTATCATTTCCTACATACAGGATTATGATCCCTTAAGAATGAATTCTTGAATAGAGTTGTTGGAATCCCCTCTGGGAGACTTGGAGTCGGATCCTCTATTCATTCCTAGAACCCTAGGTGGAGTTCTTGGTATTGACATGACCAACTTTACCCGGGCGTTGATCCTCTGCTTAGCGAATTAGTTTAGACTGAGTTGTCAGAATCACCCCATGACTTGGTGGTGATCCTCATCTGAGCATCATGTTCGCAAAGTACTTGTGGAGTGTGTTCTCACGGAATGAGTACTTTATATCTCTGTCTTCAGACCTAGGAGTGTGTTCTCGTTGTTACGTGCTTAGTGGGATCTTTGAGCTGGAACTTAGTAGTGGTTTCGCGATAGTCGATCATGTTTGAGTATATCTGGATATTCCTATTATATGTTCTATAGAAATATACTGTGTAGAGATGACTGCATCATTCCTTTGTGGTGTTTTCCCTTGTTGTATTCCTTTGTGGTTTCTAGGTGTTCTACTGGGTATTTTTATACTCACCCATGCATGGGCTTTTCCCTCACGTGTCGTGTCTTGTGTAGACGAGCGAGATTTTGACAGGATCCGAGGTGGACCAGGACCGGATGGTGCTCAGTGAGATCAGACATGCCAAGGTGTGTTCCTACGGCTACGGATTGTAGTCCCTGTACCTTTCTTTATAGGTTGGACTTTGTTACAGACTCTCTTTTGGTGGGATTTTACTTTTGGCCTAGGATTTTACACTTGCTGTACTTTACATTCCTGTCGTGCTCTGTTGGTTGGGATTTTTAGTGTATGCATGCATTTCTATTTTTAGTAGTTTTTACTTTTCATATTTTTCGGCTTGGAGACATGTGTGCATGTGTACAGGTTTATAGTCAATGCCTACCATGTTAGTAACATGCCTACTTGGTGCTAGTCACCAGCCCCTGGCCTATTGGAGGCACGCTTGGGGAGTTGCGGCTCGGGCCCCACTGGGACGGGTCATGACAGTTATCATGCAATATGATATGGTGATCTCTTATGCATGAATTCAGTTGAAAATTCATGAGAAAAGTTTCCCAACTCATGATTTGGAGTTAGTTGTGGTAATATTTTCATTAAAGATATGGTGGAATTATATTTATGTTTAAAGGTGTGAAATTTATACTGATCATAAGATTTTAAAGTATATTTTTACATAAACAGAGTTGAATATACTCTAAAGAAGATGGTTGGAGTTGACTATAGATTACAACTGCTCAATACATTACCACTCTAGAAAAGAGAACTTGGTGTCAGATGCTTTGAGTCAAAAATACCATACTCGCTTATCCATGATAAATATCACAAAAGAACCAACATTTTTGGAGTTGAAAAGGATAAATCTTGAAATTTTAATGGAAGGGGGAAAATATTATATTTCTCAAATGAATTTTCCGCCATCTATACAAGTGAATATTAAGGAGGAGCAGAAGGAAGATATAGAGATACAAAAAAAGGTGAGAAATGTTCATGAATTCAACTTCGATTTGGATGGAATAATTAGATTCAGGAACATCGTTTTTATTCCTCCCATACAATAATTAAATTAGTATCTGTTGGATGAGGCTCATATTTCTTAATTCTCAATTCATACAGCAAGTAAAAATATGTGCAGGGACCGGAAATAGTAATTCTAGAGGGACGACATGAAAAGAGATGTTACAGAATATTTCTATTGGTGCTTGGTTTGACAACAAGTTAATGCTGATAGATAGAAGTATAGTGGGATGTTACAACCATTACCCATACCTAAATGTAAATGGGAAAACATCACTATGGACTTTGTTTTCGGTCTTCCCAAAACATCTAAAGGCCATAATTCTATATGGGTTTTATTTTATAGTCTTACGAAGTCAAAACACTTCATTGCTATTAGAGAGGAATTCTATCTTGGTTAGATTACTGTGATATATGTAAATTAAGTGGTAAGATTGCATGGACTCCCACTTTCTATTATACATGATTGGGGTCTGAGGTTTACCTTAATGTTTTGGTGAATTCATCAGCATGATCTGGATACATAGTTAAGTTTCATCATTGCTAATAATCCTCAGACAGATGTTCAATCTAAAAGGATAATTCAAACTCTTGAAGAAAAATTGATAGTGTTCTCTTTGGATTTCAAAGGTTGATGGGATCAACACATACCATTGGTGGAATATTTTTTCAATAATATATTTCACTATAGTATAAAGATGGATCCTTATGAATCCATATATGGAAATAAGTGCAACACTCCATCTTTCTATGATGATGTTGGGGAAAGAAAGATATTAGGACATGATCTTGTTGACGAAATAGCATAAAAGATCATATCTATTCAACAACACATATAAGAAACTCAACGTCGACAAAAATGTTATGCTGGAAAGCAAAGAAATAACCTAGATTTTGAAGTGGGTTATAAGTTATTTCTACAAATATTTCCCTAGAAGAGTGTAATGATATTTTGAATGAATTTCAAGCTAATACCTATGTATATTGGTTCATTTGAAATTCTAGATCGTGTTGGGAAGGTAGCTTACTGATTAGGGAATCCACTGAATCTATCTCAAGTTCATGATGTGTTCAATGTATCTCTCATAAGAAAGTACACACCCAATCCTTCACATGTACCAATCTTAGAATTCATACAGGTAGAGCAATATGTTTTTTATGAAGAACAACTTATTGATATTCTGAATTATAGCAAAAAATTACTATGATACAAGAGAAATCCCTTGGTTGATGTTTCATGGAGGAACCAAAAATTTGAATAAGCTACATGGGAAAATGAGGGATAGGTATCCTCATCTATTTGATTTCACGTGATGAATTTAAACGGAAAATTCAGTTTAAGGGTGCTAGAATGTAACACCCGAATGATTTTTATGAAATATTTTAGGTAATTAACTTTTATTCTTCATTAGCTTCCGTTGCATGAAATATTTAGTTTAAACAAACCATGAGACACCATTAGTATAAAATTATAGTTATATCCTAGATTTTAGGTTAGCAGGAATAATTATACCTAACTTATGAAAATGCATTGTGAATTCTTTGGCTATCAATTATTTATGTAAAATATAAATTAGAAATGTATATTATTGAGTGAATTACTATTGGTAATGAAATTAATGAGATATATATATTATATACTTAATAAAATATTTGTATTAATCCAGTGGATATTTTAATCATAACGTGTGAATAAACCCTATTTGTTCTATAAAAACCTATTTTTTTTAAAAAAGGGTAATCTTACTCCTTGGAATGGTGAAACCCTTTTAAATTATATTTCTGACATATTAATAATTTTATATGAAAAAATAAACATTTTATTTTAAATAAGTACATAAAAATTTAATTTTTTTGAATTTATGATAGTTTCTGATAACATTCACATTTTGATGAATAGTAAAGACACACTAAATTTTAAATGGAAACAATTTTTTTCATAGAGATAATTTATCTAGATAAATTATAATATTGAATGGTTTGAAAGTATAAATAGAATATATTTTTATCATTCAATATAATTTATGTCATTATAATTAATTTTACATTTAATTCATATGTAAAAACATTTCAATATTATGCAATGTTTTATCTTTTAAAAACACGCTCTCTTATTCTGAAAATGAGATTGATTTTAAATTAATTACTAGAACTTATTTGAATTGAATTTTAAAAAATTCACAAAATATTAGGAATTAGTTGTTCCAAATTATGTTAATAGGCTACTTTTATTTTTGGGCATTATGTATAGTAACTTTGATAATTATATTTATTACCATGGTTAATGGTAAATCAAGTAATTAAATTTAAAATTAATATTTTAAAATTGCCTTAAAACCTTTAAAAATATTATTTGATGAATAAATTTAACCATTACCATCTATTTTTCTAAATTCAATCACTTTATGGCCACTTACATATGAATATGACATGAATATAATAAAAACTAATGAATGTGAGAAAATATCACAACCTCATTTTATATAAGTATATTAATTTTGATATATAGATAAATATGATATAACATAGACTATAGATGTTATGTAGAAATATAAAAAAAGTAAATACATCATAGTATTTTATTTATAATTTTTAGAGATTATTTATTTACCATTAATGATGGCGCAATAGTGATGTATAAATTAATTTATTAATACAAATATTAAATAATTGGTTTTATAAATATTAAAATAAATATTATATGAAGTAATTAATGTTCTCAAATAAGTTTCTAGGTGACTATAAAATATTAGAAGTGTATTAAATATTTTGGTTGGAATTTATCTTCTGTTTGGATGTTGTTTTTGAAATTCAAATAGACGAATAGTGTCAAAATTTACACTATTGAGATTTTATAAAAATAAAATTTTAGTAAATTATTTAGAAATAAAAAAATATTTATTAACTTCAAGGTGATAATTATAAGATCTAAAAGGTCACTAAATATCCATTTATGTTTAATAAACTCTATATATTGAAATATTTATAACTATAAAATATTTATAATTTTACTTCCCCAATTAAAATTAAATAGAATAACTAAGTGTTAATTAAACATCTATGGTTTAAATTGACAAAATAACTTATCAAAAATTTATTGGTTGATTATATTACAACCCTATATCATCCCATATTATAAATTGTGATATTTTGGAGGTTTTAGGGTAGAATATAATTTTATTATAAATTATTATTAATGGAGTTTCCAAAGGTACCCCTCACCTCCTTTATAAAAGGGAGCCTCCTCCCTCACCTCTTCACTTTCTTTACAGCCTAAAATCTCAGAAATGACCTACTATATTTCCTTCTAAACTTCCCTATATTTATTCTAGAGGGTTTTTATCTTCAATGGTCAACACTAGTGCTCTAAGAAAAGATATAGAGGAAGCACATCGAGGAAGAGGTAATCTCTTCAACTGATTCTTTAAAACTTCATTTTTATACATCTTATTAATTATTTTATTAATTATAAGTAAAAAAATAATTATAAATAATATATATATATGTTATTATAAATATTTAACATTTGTATTTCACCTTCTATCAATCCTATAAAAAATGAAATCACAATGTGTGTTTACGTATGACTTACCGTCTCCAACCTATGGTGTAATCTGTTTTTCACTAGAACCTTACTCAGATTATTATAATGATATAAATAATAAAAATATATGATTATTAAAACATGATACAAGTTTTTAAATATCATACACCATACATTTCAATAACATTCAATAATTTTGGGAATGATATCATCACTCGTACGTATGTACGACCTACCGTCTCTACGATATGCTGTAATTAATTATACATGATATTAATTAAATAATGATTATATACTTGAATTTAATGATGAAATATGATATATATTATAAAAATATCATTCTATAAATGATTTAACTATAATCTAAGAAGTGGAACATGAACTTATCAGAAAAATCTTGCATAAGAACATAAAGCATTCAACATCCGAATAACGAGTGACACTAAAATGTTACTAACAAACGAATGATAATATAATGATATATGATATCATAAAATGATAATTATTTGGTAATAATTACATAAAATTATTTAAATCACAATTCAAGAGGTTTTGATACATACGAAGAACGTGAGACCTAAGATAATAGATAACTTTCCAAATCACATTTTTATCCAAGATTGTATATTCCTATGTATTTATATGGGTATATATATCATCCACATCCATGTATCCTAAATATATATTTCCAAATATTATTTATATTCATATATAATTGTTTAATGAGAATTTACCCATCAATTTTTTTACTAAATGTTAGTAATGGAATATTTTGTCATTTTCGGTATGAGGTACTTATTGACTTTTCCGGAAAAAGAACGATAAAATTGTTTTTTAACTTTCAGGGGATAAACAGATTTTTACTCTTTCATAATGCCTTATTTTTTTCAATCTTCCCCTAAAATATTACAATGTTATTTTTACATAAAATATTACTTCCAGTATTTTTTGGCATTTTGAGGATAGAATTTTTTTAAGAAGAAAATATATTTTCCTCAGAAATTAATTTCAAGTGTTTTCTCAAAATTATTTTTCATCTAAGATGACACTATTTAAATAGGGTTATATTTATAACCCTTTTAGAACTATTTTTTTATTGTGTGTTATTTATTAAATCCATTTTTTATATCAATTATGATGGAATGATGTTTAAGAAACCCATTTTATTTCTTAGGTTATGCTATGATGAATGATTTTTCTTTTTGTGGAGCATGTACGAATGATTTCATTATGAGATTTGTGGGAAATATATATCCCTCTAATTTATTATGTAAACATTTATATCTCATGAGATATACATTAATGGAATAGAATGTAAATCTTGTTCAGTAATACAGGGATGGAACGAGGAGTGAACTTGGATCAGTAATGAACTTTGTCCATTGTGATGGTCTTGACAATGAGCCTTGACTAATATGAAATGATTTAAATAATTTTTTGTGTATGCCATGAAATTTAGTTTATTATGTTATGAATATTGGGATTACATGTCCCTTTTATGATGTAACCCATGACATGATATTATGATATTTTATATTCAGGACAATAATTTATAATGTTATGTTCTTATGATAATGATATGATTTAAATTTCCCTTGTTTAACCTTAATATGCATTTGAGCTCACCCTTTAATATGTTTCTTTTCCCCGGGTCATGAAGAAGTGTATTATGTAAGATATGCCAAAAAAGAATCTAGTTATTAAGAAATAATTAAGAGACAATGTGGATGTTTTATGGAAAATTTGTTTATGTTTCCCTGTATCTAAAGACACAAAACCTATATGGTCCTGCCATGATTTTTTGTTAGGTTATGTAATATATATTATTCAATGTAGAATTAATATCTATATGTAATGTATGATCCATTATATCATCATATGATTTGTCAATCATAATATAGTAAATACAAATAAACATATTGATATACACAAAAACGATTTAAAGTCTTAATGGTCTCATCCACATCAACCTGTAGTTCAATAGTGAGGTTCGTTGATAATGCTCATATAGGAGGATATTATCCCCAAGATATATTTCTACTGAATACACTCATCATAGACTTTACCGCCATCAGGTATATCTAAGAAGAAACAGAAATGAAAATTTGGAGGGTTTGATTCTCGCTCAAATTTACCCAAGAGATGAAGGTAGAACAATCCTTGTAGTTTAGCTTGGGTTATCGAATCCTCAGAGACCTAAGAAGAAACCTATAGACATGTACATTCTATGGACTATTTTTTGGATATTAAGTGGCCAACTTGGATTGATTTTATATGGGTTGGAAGGATAAATAATAGATTTATGTGAATTAAATTTAAAAGAATGAGTTGATCCTAGGTTATCGCTCGGGGTGGATTGGATGAATTACTTTTATAATGATTTCAATTTCTTAAAATTGAGATGGATTTATTTAAGAAGATCAAACTAAATCATCACTTACTGGTTTAACGCCTACACACCCTAATACTAATCACCTATACACTTGAAGGATCAAAGTTTTGAGCACTCCAAGGTAGAGGTTCGTCTTAGAACTTGAAATGTGTGACCTTAAATTCAATAAGGATGAAGATGTTTTAAAATCATCAAATACAAATCTCATTTAAAAGAATTGATTAGCCATTAATGGAGTGATAAATAAAATCCAATCCATCCCCTTGATACCCCATCGGATCAACCCATAAAAGGGTTAGCCCTCCATTGATGACATGTCTTCAATGGAAGCAGGAAGTAGACTTACAAGGGTGGAATTGAAGAAGTAAAAACAACAACAAAAAAAGATCACTCCTCCGTTGTGTGATAAATATCACAAATTATGGTGTGAATAAATCCACACCCTGAACCAAAGGTATCAACGTGATAAATAGAAGAACATAATATGAGTAACTGAAGAACTTTTATTAAGAAACTAAGGTGAATTAAACAACTTACATGAGGAAGAAATGCGATTACAAACACAAAGCGGTAGCATAACACTACAATGAAACCAAGCTCCCAAGATTCCCAAATCCTCCAAGACCACTGCCTTAAATAGGAATTTTTGAGCCCTTGGGTCAGGCCTCCAACAGTACTAAGCATCTCAATTAATTTTGGTAGGATATAGGTTGTGGAAAGCTTGTGGAATTTGGACTTTTCCACATTTGACCCGAGGTGGCAACCAACTTTCATCCAACGAACAGACGCATTTGGATGGCCTTCTAGATGGCCGACTCAGAGTGGTCCATTTAAGAAGAAAATGGAGCTCCAGATGTCTTCTAACCTCCTGTAAAATTTGGGCCCATTTGGTGTTGTGGATTCCGAGATATGATCAAATTAGTGGGCTGTTTTTCTGGGCCGTAGAATCTGGCCCAGAATTGTATCTCTAACTTGGGGCGCCTTAATGACCACCATAGAAGCCGAATTAGCATTATCTCATGAAGAGTTATTTGGTCCTCAACATTTATTCTATCATCCCGCAAATGTTGGGATTCATTGGGCCTGTAAGTTGGGCCCCACAGTCTCATAAGTGGGCTGGTGTCCAATCTGCCTTCTCTAGAATTGCTTCCATTCATCTCCAAATATCTCCATCATCATTTATGAATCATCCATTGATCCCTAAATGAAATATGTTCACATTTAAGTTTAGATATATTTCACTAAATATCAAGTTAAAATATTGGTAATTACATTCCATAGAATCAGATGACTCATTGGGCCTAAATTGGTGTATATTAGGCATGAAGTGCACAAATGATGAGAATGGATGTTCATAATGAAAATGCACTAAATCAGGCCCATAAGATCAAAAATGATCATTTAATACCATTAACATGTAATTAAAAAAATATGTTTTTATTGGATAATCACACCCCCCAACTTGAGATTTGCTAGTCCCGAGCAAATAATTCAATGATTTTATTTGAATCTCTTTCTTCAAATACATTATAACAAACAGTTCTCACAATGTATACTGCACACTAATATATTTTTATAACCTATCAAGACAATTTAAAACAAGATTAATTTAAAATCAGATCCCAATCCCAAGCCTATTCCTTTGATCAAATCCATCATCATACTTCATCCAACTCAATTAGGTGTAATGATGTGTTGTGAATCACAATAGATATGGAGGTTCATTTTCATTCAAGGGGGAAATCATGGAAGCGCTAGGTGGAATCACATTTAATCCTAATATGAGTATTCTTCATTCCTCTTTTTTTTTGATTTTTTTTGCAATATTGCTATAGTAATTGAGATTGCAGTTAATCAAATTAACCGATGTAGCAAGAATTTTCCAATGACTCCTAGACTCAAAGGCCTTAGGGTACCAAGTGAAGCCCACATACTTGGGCATCGTCTCGAGTTAACTTAATCAAAAACAATGTCATATTACCACAAATATAGATATATTGAAAAACTCAGGGCTAGACAACTCTGGAGTCACGATCCCCAAGTTCCGAAAGCCTCACATTTTATAAATCCATTGCTCTACACACATTTTTTTTTGAATACTCATATTATTCATAAAAATAAAACCAGCCTATGCTATTTATTATGGGACCCCAAAAATTCAAATTAGTACCCCACAGTCCAGAGGACGTGCACTGTGGCATTTTGATTTAATGGATGAAAATAAAAAAGATGAAAATTTTCATTGGACAACTAAACTTCCAAAATCAATGCTTTTAAACTTAATCATGAATTAAATTAAGAGTAAAGGAAATAAAAGTTATTTTCTTTGTAGTTTTAATGTGGGCAAAGATGTTATTATATGAATGATAAAAGAATTTTACTTATTTTTTTTATCATTGTTTTTTTAAACAAACATTTTATTTCCAGACCCCCCAAATTTGAATGAAAATGTCCCTAGTTTTGTAAAAATAAAATTTAGAATGTGGTAGAGCAATAAAAGGAGAGTTCAATAAGGAAATTGAAATATGAGGACCATGGAATGAAGTCACATGGTGGTTGATGTTTGGAGTTCTTTTCACTCAAATTTAGTCCTTTGATATCCATGTCGCTTGCAAAGTTCCCTAATGGAAAAAGGAAAACAAAAAAACAATATATATATATATATATATATAAGAAAAATATAAGTATATATATATAAATTATAGAATAATTATGCACATTAAGCCGTAGGTCAGTGGTGAGCGCGAGCCCCTGTCTCCCTTCGGTCCTGGGTTTGAGTCCCCGCGGCTTCGCCGGTTGTGACAGGGTTTTCCCCACGGCCTATGGCCTGTCCCCTTTTTTAATTATTATTATTATTATTTTAATTATTTTTATCTTAACCTATAAAATAATAAGAATAAAACAAAATAAACTGATGATACATTGTCTTCTTTTTAAATTTCTGGGTAAGGTATTACTCCAGGATCACACCACGTGACACAGATGAATATGGTGCTCCCCTTTCGTACCCATCCCTACTCAAAATATAAGAACAGGTCAAAAGTCTATTTTTTTATTTTTAAATATAAAAATGATTAATTAATCTTATTTGAAAAATAACGATGATTCAGAAAGATTAGAAACATAAAAACCACGGGTTGCTTCCCGTGTAGTGCTTTGTTTGGCGTCATTAGCCCGACATGGACCCTAAATCTATTAATTTTTTCCTGGTTCATAGGTTGGCTCAGTTAACTCAACCTCTATTTCTTGTTTATTGAGTGATTCAATGAATGGTTTTAACCTTTGACCATTTACCTTGAAAATGTAACCACTTGTGGGATCTTGAATCTTTACTACCCCATGGGGGTACACATAATGCACTATGAAAGGTCCTGACCATCTAGACCTTAACTTTCCTTGGTGTAAATGATGTTTTGAACTATATAAGAGCACACGTTTTCCCAGTTCAAAATGTTCGACCTTGATATTCTTAGATTGGTAGGATTGAACTCTACCTTTATTGATCCTTGAATTTTCATAAGAATCCATCCTTAGTTCCTCCAGTTCATCGAGATCTAATTTCCTTTTTGTTCCAGCCAATGAGAGATCATAATCCATTTTCTGGATTGCCCAAAAGGCCTTATATTCAATCTCCACTGGAAAATGGCATGATTTACCATAAACCAACCTATATGGGGACATTCCTAAAATGGTTTTATATACGGTTCTATAGGCCGAAAGATCATCTAAGAGTTTCTTAGACCAATCTTTCCTAGAGGGGTTGACAGTTTTTTCAAGAATTTGCTTAATCTCCCTATTCTCTAACTCAGCTTGACCATTGGTTTGAGGATGGTATGCAGTGGACACTTTATGAGAAATACCATACTTAGACATGAGTGAAGAGAATGGGAGGTTGCAGAAATGGGTTCCTCGATCACTGATTATAGCCCGAGGAATACCAAATCGAGAAAATATGTTCTCTTTCAGAAATTGAATCACAACTTGATGATCATTGGACTTAGTGGGAATGGCCTCAACCCATTTTGAGACATAATCAACAACTAAGAGTATGTAGAGGTATCCCCGAGAGTTTGGTAAGGGACCCATGAAATCAATTCCCCTACATTCAAATATTTCAACCACTAAGATGGGAGTGAGTGGCATTTGATTCCTTTTTGTGATGGACCCTACTTTTTGACACCTAGGACAGCTTTGAAAAAATGTGTAGGAGTCCCTTGAGAGGGTGGGACAGAAGAGACGACATTGAAGAATCTTATCAGATGTTTTCTTAGAGGAAAAGTGACCTCCAAATGCCTCACTATGACAGAATTTAAAGATGGACTCTTGTTCAGATTCTAGAACACACTTCCTAATGACTTGGTCAGGGAAGAACTTATAGAGGTATGGATCATCAAACACATAGTGTCTAACATCAGAAAGGAATTTCTTTCGAGCTTGAGTCCCTAAGAATTTTGGAATGACTCCTGTAACTATGAAATTGGCTATTTCAGCATACCAAGGGCAGTCCCTCACAGAGTATAGGTGTTCATCAGGAAATGAATCAGACACAGAAAGGTGATTTGAGTTGTCTTTGAATTCCATCCTAGAGAGGTGGTCAGCTACAAAATTTTCAACACCCTTTTTATCCTTGATTGTGAGGTCAAATTCTTGTAAGAGAAGGACCCACCTAATCAGTCTAGCCTTGGCATCATGTTTTTGGAAGAGGTATTTTAGTGCAGAATGGTCAGTGAACACAATGATGGGGGACCCTAAGAGGTAGGACCTAAACTTCTCTAAAGTAAACACATTAGCAAGTAACTCTCTTTCAGTAGTGGTGTAGTTTATTTGGGCATCATTTACGGATTTTCTTGCATAAGAAATGACATAAGGATTTTTATCACAGCGTTGTCTTAACACAGCTCCAATAGAAAAGTCACTGGCATCACACATAAGTTCAAAAGGAAGGTTCCAATTTGGAGATTTCATAATGGGTGGAGAGGTGAGAGAGGATTTGAGGGTTGAGAATGAACCCTCACAGATTTCTGTCCAAAAAAATGGAGCATCCTTTACTAAGAGAGCACAAAGGGGACAGGATATTGAACTAAATTCCTTGATGAATATTCTATAGAAACCAGCATGTCCTAAGAAATACCTCACTTCCTTGAATGTTTTGGGTGATGGAAGGTGACGAATGATGTCAACCTTTGCTTTATCAACTTCAATCCCCCTACTCGAGACCATATGGCCTAGAACAAGTCCCTCATTAACAATGAAATGGAATTTTTCCCAGTTTAGGACTAGATTCTTTTCGTCACATCTTGGCAAGACTCTCTCCACACTCTGCATACATCCCTCATATGTATCCCCAGACACAGAGAATTCATCCATGAAGACCTGTAGAAAATTCACTACCATGTCTGAGAAGATTCCCATCATGCACTGCTGGAAGGTTCCAGGGGTATTTCATAACCCGAAGGGCATGAATTTGAAGGAAAAGTTTCCAAATGGACATGTGAATGTAGTCTTCCCTTGATCCTCTTGGGAGACCTCAATTTGATTATACCTTGAGTACCCATCTAATAAATAGTAGAAGGCATGACCTGAAACTCTCTCAATGACTTGGTCAATGAATGGTAAGGGAAAATGGTCCTTCTTGGTGAATGAGTTTAGCTTCCTATAGTCAATGCAGACCCTCCATCCACTACTCACCCTTTTTGGAAGAATCTCTCCATCCTCATTGGTTATCACTGTGATTCCAGCCTTTTTTGGAACCACTTGGATTGGACTCACCCACTCACTCTCAGCTATTGGATAGATGATACCAGCTTTTAATAATTTCAGAAGTTATTTCCTTACTACCGCCATGAGATTAGGATTGAGTCGCCATTGAGGTTGATGATATGGCTTTGAATCAGATTCCAGAACAATCCTATGAGTCCCGATAAGTGGGCTAATCCCAGGAATATCAGAAAGGGTCCAACTAATAGATTTATTAGGCTTCTTAAGGACATATAGATGCATCCTTTCATGATTGGCTTCAAGAGAAGAATAAATGACAATAGGATGTGTTTGATTGTCCCCTAGGAAAGCATACTTGAGTGTAGCAGGAAGTTCCTTCAATTCAATATCAGGTTGGTTTGGAATTTCAACAAAATATTGGGACATTGGATCAAGTTCAATTTCTTTTTTTATAGTTTCAGATAGGATTGATTCCCCACATGTAGAATTTTCAGCTACTAGATTGTCTTGATCATATTTAGGGAAGGAAGTTTGATTGGTCTCCATGAAATTGGTTTCCTGAAGGTTTCACTGATTGTTGGACCTAAGAATTCATCATAAGAGCAATTTGAAATTGATTCATGCCAAGGAGTTAAAAATCCTTTATGTGAACAAAGGAAATCAATCTCATACTAACTTAAACATTCATCAAATATTCCTTGATGATCTATGGATTCATTATCAATGCTTCCTATCATGTTTACTTCATGAATTTCCTCATCATCCCTTATTTGTGAGCTTGAATTATAGATGTTGAAGTATAGATTCATGTTCCCAAAGGTGATGGTCATGTTCCCATTTCAGACTCGGATAACAGAGTTGATTGTTGCAAGGAAAGGACGACCAAGAATGATTGTGGTTTGTTTCTTATTTCCTAAGTTTGTATGGTTGTCAAGGACAATGAAGTTCGCAGGGTAGATGCAGTTTTCAACCTTTACCAGAACGTCCTTTAAAATCCCCTTTGGAACCCTAATGCTACGATCAGCAATCTGAACTGTGACAGATGTGGGTTGGAGCTCTTCTAGGCCTAACTGGCATTACACAACATATGGGATGAGATTGACACTAGCACCTAGGTAACACAAGGCCTTGACAACTTTGCTTTCTCCTAGTTCAAAATTGATTTAAGGGATACCTGGGTCTTTCAACTTAGGAGGAATGGTCCCTTGAATGGTGGTACTCACATTAGCATCCAAAAGGACTTGGTTTTTATGTGAAAATTTTATTTTAAAAGTGAAAAAGTCCTTAAGGTACTTTGAGTAGGAAGGTATGGTTTGGATTGCATCGAGAAGGGGTATATTCAACTTGACTTGTGAAAATATTTCTCTCAACGTTTCACTCAGTTCAGGCTTGGTTTCCCCCCTCATGCGTTGAGAAAATGGTGCAGGTTGTGGGGTTGTTTGTTGAAGAGTTGTTTCTTTCACATTGTTATCAGTTTCCTCAGTTTAATCTTGTGGTTCATTTGAATTTTCATCCTAATTTGAATTTTCAGGTGGGTTCTGAATTATTTGTTCAGGTTTCTCAATTGATTTCCCACTTCTTAAAATAGTCACAACCTTTAGTTGTTCATGAGTTGTTTGAGCACAACTTGACTCCCCACTTGAGGTTGAGGATGGAACCGCCTGAGTAGGCATGTGTGCCTTTCCAGTATTGATGGGTTGAAGTTCTTGTTTTAGGGAAGAGACTTCTGAGTTCATCCTCTCCATTTGTTTACACAGTTTTTCTAGTAGGCTTTGTGGAACAGTTTGGGTGGGTGCTTGAGTAGGTTGGTTTGTCCGAGGGGGATATTTTTGAGGTGGGATGGTTTTTTGAAAATGGACCGGTGGTTGTGGGTATTGGATAGGTTGGGTTTGGAACTGCTTATGGGATTGGTAGTTCTGATGGGGGTAAGGATTTTGTCCCTGTGGTTGGCTAGGTTGTTGGTTATCTTTCCAGTGGAAGCCTGGGTGGTCATTATACCTTGGATTGAAGTTGTTTTGGTATTGAGGCTTTTTAATGTTGAAGGCATTTAATTCTACTGGGGATCCTCCTAAAAGAACATCCTTTATGGATGGAATGGTTGGGCAGTTGTCTGTCTTATGGTCATGTTTGTCACAAATTGTGCAAATAGGGTCAACAGTTTGGATTTCATGGACTTTCCTAAGGTCTATCACTTCAACCTTCCTAGAGAGTGATGTGAGTTTAGCACTAAGGCATTCCCCTTCTCTAAGTGTATGAATTCCAGTAGGTCTTTGTGGATTTTCAGAATAAGGTGAAGTTCCCCGTGTTTGGTTTTGTTCAGAAAGGATTTCTAGATACTCGTAAGCATCATTTGGGGCTGTGTTTTTAAAGGATCCATTACACATCATGTCAATGAATTGTTTGTTCCCCGTACCCAACCAATCATAGAAAATTCTCACTTTTTCAGGAATAGAAAAACCATGGTGTGGAACCATGTTTAGAGTGTCTTTGAACCTCTCCCATGTTTCATAGAATGACTCTCCCTCTTTTTCAAAAAAGTTTTGGATACTCTTTTTAAGTGCAATTGTTTTGTGGTGGGGAAAGTATTTTTTGTAGAATTCTCTTTGTAGTTGGTCCCAAGAGTTTATGGATGATGGTCTCAAATTTTTTATCCAATTTTTAGCTTGATCCTTTAAAGAAAAAGGAAATAGTCTCATCTTAGCTGATTCTAGTTGATGTGGGGGACACATGGTTTCTACAATGTCATTGAACTCCTTAATGTGCAGGCATGGCATCTCGGACTCCATTCCATGGAATGTGTGAAGGTGGTTTACGACATGGGGTTTAAAAATGTAGTTGGAATCTCCTAGGGAATTTTGTCTAATGCATGAGGGAGAATTGGTCCAGGATGGTGTGAGGTAGTCATTCATGTTTTGATCAATTGCATTCCCCAAGTTTGGGGCTGCCTCATTTGGGTTTCCATTTTGGTTCCCTCCCGGGTTTATGAGATGGTTTCTTTGAAGACCTTCCATTGAAATTGGCTCAATTTTGGACTCTAGAGTATTAGGAAGATTAGGATCTAATGGAATGATTTCCCTTGGTGTACTGGACTCCCCAACCCCAGGACTATCCACCCTAACTAGACGGTTTGATTGATCGCGGGTGTAGGCGGACATGCGCCAAAATAAAAAAAAATGAGAAAGGGACAAGATAAGGGAATTTGGATGAGAAAAGAATAAATGGGGGAGAATAGAATGGGTGTTTAGATGACTTACTTGGGTCCCTGGAAATGGCGCAAAAATTTGATTCTCGATCAAATTTACCCATGAGATGAAGGTTGAACGATCCTTGTAGTTTAGCTTGGGTTATCGAATCCTCAGAGACCTAAGAAGAAACCTATAGACACATACATTCTATGGACTGTTTTTGGCTATGAAGTGGCCAAACTGGGTTGATTTTATATGGGTTTAAAGGATAACTAACAGATTTAAGTGAATTTAATTTAAAATAATGAGTTTATCCTAGGTTATCGCTCGGGGTGGATTGGATAAATTACTTTTTTAATGATTTCAATTTCTTATAATTGAGATGGATTCATTTAAGATGATCAAAAGAAATCATCACTTACTAGTTTAATGCCTACACACCCTAATAATAAGCACCAATACACTTTAAGGATCAACGTTTTGAGAACTCCAAGGTAGAGGTTCGTATTAGCACTTGAAATGTGTGACCTTATATTCAATAAAGATGAAGATGTTTTAAAATCATCAAATAAAAATCTCATTTAAAAGAAGTGATTAGCCATTAATGGAGTGATAAATAACATCCAACCTAGACCCTTTCTACTCCCTTGGTTCAACCCATAAAATAGTTATCCCTCCATTGATGACATGTCTTCAACGGAAGCAGGAAGTAGACTTACAAGGGTGGAATTGAAGAAGTAAAAACGACAACAAAAAAAGATCACTCCTCCGTTGTCTGATAAATATCACAAAGTATGGTGTGAATAAATTCACACCTTGAACCAACGGTATCAACGTGATAAATAGAATAACAGAATAAGTGTAAATGAAGAACTTTTATTAAGAAATTGAGGTGAATTAAACAACTTACATGAGGAAGAAATGCGATTACAAACACAAAGCGGCAACATAACACTACAATGAAACCAAGCATCCAAGATTCCTAAATCCTCCAACACCACTTCCTTAAATAAGAATTTTTGAGCCCTTGGGTCGAGCCTCCAATAGTACAAAGCATCTCAATTAATTTCGGTAGGCTATAGGTGGTGGAATGCTTGTGGAATTTGGACTTTTCCACATTTGACCCGAGGTGGCGGCCAGCTTTCATCCAACGAACAGACACGTTTGGATGACCTTCTAGATGGCAGAATCAGAGTGGGCCATAGAAGAATACAATGGATATATGGATGTATTATAACCGCCTGAAAATTTTGGGCCCATTAGGAGTTGTGGATTCTGAGTTATGAGAAAATTAGTGGGCTGTTTTTCTGGGCCGCAGAATCTGGCCCAAAATTGTATCTCTAAATTGGGCGCCTTAATGACCACCATAGAGGCCGAATTAGCATTATCTCATGAAGAGTTATTTGTTCCTCAACATTTCTTCTATCATCCCAAAAATTTTGGGATTCATTGGGCCTGCATGTTGGGCCCCAAAGTCTCATAAATGGGATGGTGTCCAATCTGACTTCTCTAGAATTGCATCCATTCATCTCCAAATATCTCCATCATCGTTTATGAATAATCCATTGATCCCTCAATGAAAGATGTTAACATTTAAGTTTAGATATAGTTACCTAAATATAAAATTTAAATATTGATAATTACATTCTGTAGAATCAGACGACTCATTGGTCCTAAATTGGTGTATATTAGGCATGAAGTGCACAAATGATGAGAATGGATGTTCATAATGAAAATGCACTAACTCAGGCCCATAAGATCAAAACTGAACATTTAATACCATTAAAATGTAATTAAAAAAATATGTTTTTATTGGATAATAACACCCCCAACTTGAGATTTGCTAGTCCCGAGCAAATAATTCAATGATTTTATTTGAATTCCTTTCTTCAAACACATTATAACAAACAGTGCTCACAATATAAACTGCACACAAATATGTTTTTATAACCTATCAAGATAATTTAAAACAAGATTAATTTAAAAGCATACCCCAATCCCAAGCCTATACCTTTGATCAAATCCATCATCATACTTAATCCATCTCAATTAGGTGTAATGATGTGTTGTGAATCACAATAGATATGGGGGTTCATTTTCATTCAAGGGGGAAATCATGGAAGCGCTAGGTGGAATCACATTTAATCCTAATATGAGTATTCTTCATTCCTATTTTTTTTGATTTATTTTTGCAATATTTCTATAGTAACTGAGATTGCAGTTAATCAAATTAACCCATGTAGAAAGACTTTGCCGATGACTCCCAGACTCAAAGGCATTAGGGCACCAAGTGAAGCCCACATACTCGGGCATCGTCTCGAGTTAACTTAATCAAAAACAAAGTCATATTACCATAAATAGAGATATATTGAAAAACTCAGGGCTAGAAAACTCTGGAGTCACGATTCCCAAGTGCCGAAAGCCTCGCATTTTATCAATCCATTGCTCTACACACATTTTTTTGAATGCTCATATTATTCATAAAAATCAAACCATCCTATGCTATTTATTATGGGACCCCAAAAATTCAAATTAGTACCCCACAGTCTAGAGTATGTGCATTGTGGCATTTTGATTTAATGGATGAAAATAAAAATGATGAAAATTTTCATTGGACAACCAAACTACCAAAATCAATTTTTTATAACATAATCATGAATTAAATTAAGAGTCAAGGAAATAAAAGTTATTTGCTATGTAGTTTTAATGTGAGTAAATATGTTATTATATGAATGATAAAGGAATTTTACTTCTATTTTTTTATCATTGTTTTTTTAAACAAATATTTTGTTTCCACACCCCCCAACTTAGAATGAAACTGTCCCTAGTTTCGTAAAAATAAAAATTAGAATCGGGTAGAGGAATAAAAGGGGGGTTCAATAAGGAAATTGAAATATGAGGATCATGGAATGAAGTCACCTGGTGGTTGATGTTTGAAGTTCTTATCGCTCGAATTTAGTCCTTTGATATCCATGTCACTTTCAAAGTTCCCTAGTTGAAAAAGGAAAAAAACAAACAAAACAAATATATATATATATATATATATAATTAAAATATAAGTATATATATAAAAATTATAGAATAAGTAAGCACATTAAGCCGTAGGTCAGTGGTAAATTCGCGCCCCTGTCTCCATTCGGTCCCGGGTTCGAGTCCCCACGGCTTCGCCGGTTATGACGGGGTTTTCCCCACGACCTATGGTGTGTCCCACTTTTTAATTATTATTATTATTATTTTTATTATTTTTATATTAACCTATAAAATAATAAAAATAAAACAAAATAAACTGATGATACATTGTCTTCTTTTTAAATTTCTGGGTAAGGTATTACTCAAGAATCACACCACGTGACACAGATGAATATGGTGCTCCCCTTTCGTACCCATCCCTACTCATAATAGAAGAACATGTCAAAAGTATATTTTTTTATTTTTAAATATAAAAATGATTAATTAATTATATTTTAAAAATAAAGATGATTCAGAGAGATTAGAAACATAAAACCACGGGTTGCCTCCCGTGCAGCGCTTTGTTTAACATCGTTAGCCCGACATGGACCCGAAATCTATTAATTTTTTCCTGGTTCATAGGTTGGCTCATTTAACTCAACCTCTATTTCCTGTTTATTAAGTGATTCAATGAATGGTTTTAACCATTGAAAATTTACATTGAAAATGTAACCACTTGTGGGATCTTGAATCTCTACTGCCCCATGGGGTACACATAATGCACTATGAAAGGTCCTGACCATATAGACCTTAACATTCCTGGGTGTAAATGATGTTTTGAACTATACAAGAGCACAAGTTTTCCCGATTCAAAATTTTTGACCTTGATATTCCTAGATTGGTAGGCTTGATCTCTAGCTTTATTGATCCTTGAATTTTCATAAGCCTCCATCATTAGTTCCTCCAGTTCATTGAGATCTAATTTCCTTTTTGTTCCGGCCAATGAGAGATCATAATCCATTTTCTTGATTTCCCAAAAGGCCTTATGTTCAATCTCTACTGGAAAATGGCATGATTTACCATAAACCAACCTATATGGGGACATTCCGAAAATGGTTTTATATGTGGTTCTATAGTCCCAAAGAGCATTTAAGAGTTTCTCAGACCAATCTTTCCTAGAGGGGTTGACAATTTTTTCAAGAATTTGCTTAATCTCCCTATTCGCTAACTCGTCTTGACCATTGGTTTGAGGATGGTATGTAGTGGAAACTTTATGAGAAATAACATACTTAGACATGAGTGATGAGAATGGGCGGTTGCAGAAATGGGTTCCTCGATCACTGATTATAGCCCTAGGAATTCCAAATCGAGAAAATATGTTCTCTTTCAGAAATCGAATCACCACTTGATGATCATTGGACTTAGTGGGAATGGACTCAACCCATTTTGGGACATAATCAACATCTAAGAGTATGTAGAGGTATCCCTGAGAGTTTGGGAAGGGACCCATGAAATCAATTCCTCAATAGTCAAATATTTCAACCACTAAGATGGGAGTGAGTGGAATTTGATTCCTTTTTGTGATGGACCCTACTTGTTGACACCTAGGATAGCTTTGAAAAAATGTGTAAGAGTCCCTTGAGAGGGTGGGCCAGAAGAGACCACATTGAAGAATCTTAGAAAATGTTTTCTTAGAGGAAAAGTGACCTCCACATGCCTCACTAAGACATAATTTAAGGATGGACTCTTGTTCAGATTCTGGAACACACCTCCTAATGACTTGGTCCGGGAAGAACTTATAAAGGTATGGATCATCAAACACATAGTGTCTAACATCAAAAAGGAATTTCCTTCGAGCTTGAGTCCCTAAGAATTTTGGAATGACTCCTGTAACTAATAAATTGGCTATGTCGGCATACCAAGGGTAGTCACTCACAGAGTATAGGTGTTCATCAGGAAATGAATCAGACACAGAAATGTGATTTGAGTTGTCTTTGAATTCCATCCTAGATTGGTGATCAGCTACAACATTTTCAACACCCTTTTATCCTTGATTGTGAGGTCAAATTCTTGCAAGAGAAGGACCCACCTAATCAGTCTATCCTTGGAATCTTGTTTTTGGAAGATGTATTTTAGTGCAGAACGGTCAGTGAACACAGTGATGGGGGATCCTAAGAGGTAGGACCTAAAATTTTCTAAAGAAAACACAATAGCAAGTAACTCCTTTTCAGTAGTGGTGTAGTTTATTTGGGCATCATTTAAGGATTTTCTTGCATAAGCACTGACATAAAGAGTTTTATCACAACGTTGTCCTAACACAGCGCCGATAGCAAAGTCACTGGCATCACACATAAGTTCAAAAGGAAGGTTCCAATTTGGAGATTTCATAATGGGAGGAAAGGTGAGAGAGGATTTGAGGTTTGAGAATGAACCCTCACATCTCTCTGTCCAAACAAATGGAGAATCCCTTACTAAGAGAGCACAAAGGGGACGGGATATTGAACTAAAGTCCTTGATGAATCTTCTATAGAAACCAGCATGTCCTAAGAAAGACCTCGCTTCCTTGACATTTTTGGGTGATGGAAGGTTACGAATGATGTCAACCTTTGCTTTATCAACTTCAATCCCCCTACCCGAGACCAGATGGCCTAGAACAAGTCCCTCTTTAACCATGAAATGACATTTTTCCCAGTTTAGAACTAGATTCTTTTCTTCACATCTTGACAGGACTCTCTCCACACTCTGCAGACATCCCTCAAATGTATCCCCAAACACAGAGAATTCATCCATGAATACCTCTAGAAAATTCCCTACCATGTCTGAGAAGATTCTCATCATGCACCGTTGGAAGGTTCCAGGGGCATTGCATAACCCGAGGGTCATGCGTTTGAAGGAAAAGGTTCCAAATGGACATGTGAATGTAGTCTTCCCTTGATCCTCTAGGGAGACCTCAATGTGATTATACCCTGAGTAGCCATCTAAGAAATAGTGGAAGGCATGACCTGACACTCTCTCAAGGACTTGGTCAATGAATGGTAAGGGGAAATGGTCCTTCATAGTGAATGAGTTTAGCTTCCTATAGTCAATACAGTCCCTCCATCCACTACTCACCCTTGTTGGAAGAATCTCTCCATCCCCATTGGTTATCACTGTGATTCCAGCCTTTTTTGGAACCACTTGGATTGGACTCACCCACTCACTCTCAGCTATGGGGTAGATGATACCAGCTTTTAACAATTTAAGAAGTTCTTTCCTTACTAGCTCCATGAGATTAGGATTGAGTCGTCGTTGAGGTTGACGACATGGCTTTGAATCAGATTCCAGAACAATCCTATGAGTCCGGATAAGTGGGATAATCCCAGGAATATCAGAAAGGGTCCAACCAATTGCTTTTTATGCTTCCTAAGGACATCTAGAAGCATCCTTTCATGATTGGCTTCAAGAGAAGAAGAAATGACAATAGGATGTGTTTGATTGTCCCCTAGGAAAGCATAATTTAGTGTAGCAGGAAGTTCCTTCAATTCAAGATCAGGTTGGTTTGGAATTTCAACAGAAGATTCGGACATTGGATCAAGTTCAATTTCTTTTTTTATAGTTTCAGATAGGATTGATTCCCCACATGTAGAAGTTTCAGCTACTAGATTGTCTTGATCAGATTTAGGGAAGGAAGTTTGATTGGTCTCCATGAAATTGGTTTCCTGAAAGGTTTCACTGATTGTTGGACCTAAGAATTTATCATAAGATCAATTTGAAATTGATTCAAGCAAAGGAGTTAAACTTCCTTTATGTGAACAAAGGAAATCAATCTCATCCTGACTTTAGCATTTAGCAGATATTCCTTGATGTTCAATGGATTCATTATCAATGCTTCCTATCATGTTTACTTCATGAATGTCCTCATCATCTCCTATTTGTGAGCTTGCATTATTTATGTTCAAGTCTAGACTCATGTTCCCAAAGGTGATGGTCATGTTCCCATTTCGGACTCGGATAACAGTGTTGATTGTTGCAAGGAAAAGACGACCAAGAATGATTGGGGTTTGTTCCTTATTTCCTAATTTTGGATGGTTGTTAAGAAAATGAATTCAGCAGGGTAGAACAAGTTTTCAACCTTTAACAGAACGCCCTTTAAAATCCCCTTTGGAACCCTAATGCTATGATCAGCAAGCTGAAGTGTGACAGATGTGGGTTGGAGATCTTCTATGCCTAACTGGCAGTACATAGCATATGGGATGAGATTGAAACTGGCACCTAGGTCACACAAGGACTTGACAAATTTTCTTTCTCCTAGTTCAACATTGATGTAAGGGAAACCTGTGTCTTTCAACATAGGAGGAATGGTCCCTCAAATGGTGGTACTCACATTAGAAGCCCAAAGGACTTGGTTTTATGTGAAAATTTTCTTTTTAAAGTGCACAAGTCCTTAAGGTACATTGAGTAGGCAGGTATGGTTTGGATTGCATTGAGAAGGGGTATGTTCAAATTTACTTATGAAAATATTTCTCCCAATGTCTCACTCAGTTCAGGCTTGGTTTTCCCCCTCATGCGTTGAGAAAATAGTGCAGGTTGTGGGGTTGTTTGTTGAAGAGTTTTTTCTTTCACATTGTTATCAGTTTCCTCAGTTTGATCTTGTGGTTCATTTGAATTCTCATCCAAGTTTTATTCTTCAGGTGGGCTCTGAATTAGTTGTTCAGGTTTCTCAATTGATTTCCCACTTCTTAAAATAGTCACAGCCTTTAGTTGTTAATGATTTGTTTGACCACAACTTGAATCTCTCCTTGAATTTGAGGATGGCACTGCTTAAGTAGGCATGGGTTCCTTTCATGTTTTTATTGTTTGAAGTTCTTTTTTTAGGGAAGAGACTTATGTGTTCATCCTCTCGATTTGTTTGTACAGTTGTTCTAGTAGGCTTTGTGGAACAGTTTGGGTGGGTGCTTGAGTAGGTTGGTTTATCCCAGGGGGATATTTTGGAGGTGGGATGGTTTGTGGAAAATGGACCAGTGGTTGTTGGTATTGGATAGGTTGGGTTTGGAATAGGTTATGGGATTGGTAGTTCTGATGGGGGTAAGGATTTTGTCCTTGTGGTTGGCTAGGTTGTTGGTTATCTTTCCAGCGGAATACTGGGTGGTCATTAAACCTTGGATTGAAGTTGTTTAGGTATTGAGGCTTTTGAAAGTTCAAGGCATTTACTTCTACTCGGGATCCTCCTAAAAGAACATCCTTGATGGATGGAATGGTTGGGAAGTTGTCTGTCTTATGGTCATGTTTGTCACAAATTGTGCAAATAGGTTCAACAGTTTGGATTTCATGGACTTTCCCGAGGTCTATCTCTTCAACCTTCCTAGAGAGTGCTGTGAGTTTAGACCTAAGGCTTTACTCTTCTCTAAGTGTATTAATTCCAGTAGTTATTTGTGGATTTTCAGAATAAGGTGAAGTTCCCCATGTTTGGTTTTGTTTAGAAAGGATTTCTAGATACTCGTAAGCATCATTTGGGGCCATGTTTTTAAAGGTTCCATTACACATCATGTTAATGAATTGTTTGTTCCCCGGACCCAACCCATCATAGAAAATTCTCACTTTTTTAGGAATAGAAAAACCATGGTGTGGAACCATGATTAGAGTCTCTTTGAACCTCTCCCATGTTTCATAGAATGACTCTCCCTCTTTTTCAAAAAAGTTTTGGATACTATTTTTAAGTTCAATTGTTTTGTGGCAGGGAAAGTATTTTTTGTAGAATTATCTTTGTAGTTGGTCCCAAGAGTTTATGGATGATGGTATCAAATTTTTTAGCCAATTTTTATCTTGATCCTTTAAAGAAAAAAAGAAATAGCCTCATCTTAGCTGATTCTAGTTGATGTGGGGGAGACATGGTTTCTACAATATCATTGAACTCCTTAATGTGCAGGTATGGCATCTCGGACTCCATTCCATGGAATGTGGGAAGGTGGTTTAGGACAGGGGGTTTAAATATGTAGTTGGAATCTCCTAGGGAATTGAGTCTAATTCATGAGGGGGCATTGTTCCTGGAAGGTGTGAGGTAGTCATTCATGGTTTCATCAGTTGCATTCCCCAAGTTTGGGGCTACCTCATTTGGGTTTCCATTTCGGTTCCCACCCATATTTATGAGTTGGTTTCTTTGAAGTCCATCCATTGAAATTGGATCAATTTTGGAATCTAGATTATTATGAAGATTAGGATCTAATGGAATGAGTTACCTTGGTTTACTTGACTCCCCAACACCAGAACTATCCACCCTAACTAGACGGTTAGATTGATCGCGGGTGTAGGCGGACATGCGCCAAAAGAAAAAAAATGAGAAAGGGACAAGATAAGAGAATTTGGATGAGAAATGAAGAAATGGGGGAGAATAGAATGGGTGTTTAGATTACTAACTTGGGTCCCTGGCAACGGTGCCAAAATTTGATTCTCGCTCAAATTTACCGAAGAGATGAAGGTAGAACGGTCCTTGTAGTTTAGCTTGGGTTATCGAATCCTCAGAGACCTAAGAAGAAACCTATAGACACGTACATTCTATGGACTGTTTTTGGATATGAAGTGGCCAATCTAGGTTGATTTTATATGGGTTTAATGGATAACTAATAGATTTAAGTGAATTAAATTTAAAAAATGATTTGATCCTAGGTTATCGCTCAGGGTGGATTGGATGAATTACTTTTTTTATGATTCCAATTTCTTATAATTGAGATGGATTCAATTAAGAAGATCAAATGAAATCATCACTTACTGGTTTAATTCCTACACACCCTAATACTAATCACATAAACACTTGAAGGATCAAAGTTTTGAGCACTCCAAGGTAGAGGTTCATATTAGCACTTGAAATGTGTGACCTTAAATTCAATAAGGATGAAGATGTTTTAAAATCGTCAAATAAAAATCTCATTTAAAAGAAGTGATTAGCCATTAATGGAGTGATAAATAACATCCAATATAGCCCCTTGACACTCCCTTGGATCAACCCATAAAATAGTTAGCCCTCCAGTGATGACATGTCCTCAACGGAAGTGGGAAGTAGACTTACAAGGGTGGAATTGAAGAAGTAAAAACAACAACAAAAAAAGATCACTCCTCCGTTGTGTGATAAATATCACAAAGTATGGTGTGAATAAATCCACACCGTGAACCAACGGTATCAACGTGATAAGTATAAGAACATAATAAGAGTAAATGAAGAACTTTTATTAAGAAACTAAGGTGAATTAAACAACTTACATGAGGAAGAAATGTGATTACAAACACAGAGCGGCAGCATAACACTACAATGAAATCAAGCACCCAAGATTACTAAATCCTCCAACACCACTGCCTTAAATAGGAATTTTTGAGCCCTTGGGTCGAGCCTCCAACAGTACAAAGCATCTAAATTAATTTTGGTAGGCTATAGGTGGTGGAAAGCTTGTGGAATTTGGAATTTTCCACATTTGACCTGAGGTGGCAGCCAGCTTTCATCCACCGAACAGACGCATTTGGATGACCTTCTAGATGGCCAAATCAGAGTGGGCCATAATATAATAAAATGGAGCTCCGGATAATTTCTGACCTCCTGTAAATTTAGGGCCCATTTGGAGTTGTGGATTCCGAGATATGATTAAATTAGTGGGCTGTTTTTCTGGGCCACAGAATCTGGCCCAGAATTGTATCTCTAAATTGGGGCGCCTTAATGACCACCATAGAGGCCGAATTAGAATTATCTCCTTCATAGTGATTTGTTCCTAAACGTTTTTTATATCATCACACAAAAGTGGAGACTCATTGGGCCTGTATGTTGGGCCCCACAGTCTCATAAGTGGGCGGGTGTCTAATATGCCTTATCTAGAATTGCTTCCATTTATCTCCAAATATATCCATCATCATTTATGAATCATCTATTGATCCCTCAATGAAATATGTTCACATTTAAGTGTAGATATAGTTCCCTAAATATCAAATTAAAATATTTATAATTACATTCCGTAGAATCAGATGACTCATTGGGCCTAAATTGGTGTATATTAGGCATGAAGTGTACAAATGATGAGAATGGATGTTCATAATGAAAATGCACTAACTCAAGGCCATAAGATCAAAAATGAACATTTAATACCATTAAAATTTAATTAAAAAAATATGTTTTTATTCGATAATCACACCCCCCAACTTGAGATTTTCTAGTCCCGAGCAAATAATTCAATGATTTTATTTGAATTCTTTTCTTCAAACACATTATAACAAACAATTCTCACAATGTAAACTGCACACAAATATATTTTTATAACCTATCAAGATAATTTAAAACAAGATGAATTTAAAAGAAGATCCCAATCTCAAGCCTATTCCTTTGATCAAATCCATCATCATACTTCATCCAACTCAATTAGGTGTAATGATGTGTTGTGAATCACAATAGATATGGGGGTTCATTTTCATTCAAGGGGGAAATCATGGAAGCGCTAGGTGGAATCACATTTAATCCTAATATGAGTATTCTCCAGTTCTCTTTTTTTTTATTTTTTTTGCAATATTGCTATAGTAATTGAGATTGCAGTTAATCAAATTTACCCATGTAGCAAGAAATTGCTGATGACTCCCACACTCAAAGGCCTTAGGGCCCCATGTGAAGCCCACATACTCGGGCATCGTCTCGAGTTATCTTAATAAAAAACAAAGTCATATTACCATAAATAAAGATATATTGAAAAACTCAGGGCTAGACAACTCTGGAGTCACGATCCCCAAGTGCCGAAAGCCTCGCATTTTATCAATCCATTGCTCTACACACATTTTTTTTTGAATACTCATATTATTCATAAAAGTAAAACCAACCTATGATATTTATTATGGAACCCCAAATATTCAAATTAGTACCCCATAGTCTAGAGGACATGCATTTTGGCACTTTGATTTAATGGATGAAAATAAAAATGATGAAAATTTTCATTGGACAACCAAACTTCCAAAATCAATGATTTCAAACTTAATCATGAATTAAATTAAGAGTCAAGGAAATAAAAGTTATTTGCTATGTAGTTTTAATGTGAGAAAAGATGTTATTATATGAATGATAAAGGAATTTTACTTCTTTTTTTTCATTGTTTTTTTAAACAAACATTTTGTTTCCACACTCCCCCCCCCAACTTAGAATGAAACTGTCCCTATTTTCATAAAAATAAAATTTAGAATGGGGTAGAGGAATTAAAGGGGAGTTCAATAAGGAAATTGAAATATGAGGATTGTGGAATGAAGTCACCTGGTGGTTGAAGTTTAATGTTCTTGTTGCTCGAATTTAGTCCTTTGATATCCATGTCGCTTGCAAAGTTCCCTTGTGGAAAAAGGAAAACAAACAAACAAAACAAAACAATATATATATATATATATATAAGTAAAATATAAGTATATATATAAAAATTATAGAATAAGTAAGCACATTAAGCCGTAGGTCAGTTGTAAGGGCGCGCCCCTGTCTCCCTTCGGTCCCGGGTTCGTGTCCCCACAGCTTCGCCGGTTGTGATGGGGTTTTCCCCACGACCTATGGCGTGTCCCCTTTTTTAATTATTATTATTATTATTTTTATTATTTTTATCTTAACCAATAAAATAATAAAAATAAAACAAAATAAACTGATGATACATTGTCTTCTTTTTAAATTTCTGGGTAAGGTATTACTCAAGGATCACACCACGTGACACAAATGAAAATGGTGCTCCCCTTTCGTACCCATCCCTACTCATAATAGAAGAACATGTCAAAAGTCTATCTATTTTATTTTTAAATATAAAATTGACTAATTAATCTTATTTGAAAAATAAAGATGATTCAGAAAGATTAGAAACATAAAAACCACGGGTTGCCTCCCGTGCAATGCTTTGTTTAACGTTGTTGGTCCGACATGAACCCTAAATCTATTAATTTTTTCATGGTTCATAGGTTGGATCAGTTAACCCAACCTTTATTTCCTGTTTATTGAGTGATTCAATGAATGGTTTTAAACTTTGACCATTTACCTTGAAAATGTATCCACTTGTGGGATCTTGAATCTCTACTTGCCCATGGGGGTACACATAATGCACTATGAAAGGTCCTGACCATCTAGACCTTAACTTTCCCGGTTGTAAATAAAGTTTTGAACTATACAAGAGCACAAGTTTTCCTAGTTCAAAATTTTTGACCTTGATATTCCTAGATTAGTAGGCTTTAACTCCAGATTTATTGATCCTTGAGTTTTCATAAGCCTCCATCCTTAGTTCCTCCAGTTCATTGAGATCTAATTTTCTTTTTGTTCTAGTGAATGAGAGATCATAATCCATTTTCTTGATTGCCCAAAAGGCCTTATGTTCAATCTCCACTGGAAAATGGCATGATTTACCATAAACCATCCTATATGGGGACATTCCTAAAATGGTTTTATATGCGGTTCTATAGGCCCAAAGAGCATCTAAGAGTTTCTCTGACCAATCTTTCCTAGAGGGGTTGACAGTTTTTTCAAGAATTTTCTTAATCTCCCTATTAGCTAACTCAGCTTGACCATTGGTTTGAGGATGGTATGCATTGGACACTTTAAGAAATACCATACTTAGACATGAGTGAAGAGAATGGGGGGTTGCAGAAATGGGTTCCTCGATCACTAATTATAGCCCTAAGAATTCCAAATCGAGAAAATATGTTCTCTTTCAGAAATCGAATAACCACTTTATGATCATTGGACTCAGTGGGAATGGACTCAATCCATTTTGAGACATAATCAACAGCTAAGAGTATGTAGAGGTATCCCTGAGAGTTTGGGAAGGGACCCATGAAATCAATTCCCCAACAGTCAAATATTTCAACCACTAAGATGGGAGTGAGTGGCATTTGATTCCTTTTTGTGATGAACCCTACTTGTTGACACCTAGGACAACTTTGACAAAATGTGTAGGATTCCCTTGAAAGGGTGGTCCAGAAGAGACCACATTGAAGAATCTTAGTAGATGTTTTCTTAGAGGAAAAGTGACCTCCACATGCCTCACTATGACAGAATTTAAGGATGGACTCTTGTTCAGATTCTGGAACACACCTCCTAATGACTTGGTCAGGGAAGAACTTATAGAGGTATGGATCATCAAACACATAGTGTCTAACATCAGAAAGGAATTTCTTTCGAGATTGAGTCCCTGAGAATTTTGGAATGACTATTGTAACTAAGAAATTGGCTATGTCGGCATACCAAGGGCAGTTACTCACAGAGTATATGTGTTAATCAGGAAATGAATCAGACACAGAAAATTGATTTGAGTTGTCTTTGAATTCCATCCTAGAGAGGTGATCAGCTAAAACATTTTCAACACCCTTTTTATCATTGATTGTGAGGTCAAATTATTGTAAGAGAAGGACCCACCTAATAATTCTAGCCTTGGAATCCTATTTTTGGAAGAGGTATTTTAGTGCAGAATGGTCAGTGAACACAATGATGGGGGATCCTAAGGGGTAGGACCTAAACTTCTCTAAAGAAAACACAATAGCAATTAACCCCTTTTCAGTAGTGGTGTAGTTTATTTGGGCATCATTTAAGGATTTTCATGCATAAGAAATGACATAGGGAGTTTTATCACATCGTTGTCCTAACACAGCTCCAACAGCAAAGCCACTGGCATCACACATAAGTTCAAAAGTTAGGTTCCAATATTGAGATTTCATAATGGGAGGAGAGGTGAGAGAGGATATGAGGGTTAAGAATGAACCCTCACAGCTTTTTGTCCAAACAAATGGAGCATCCTTTACTAAGAGAGCACAAAGGGGATAGGATATTGAACTAAAGTTCTTGATGAATCTTCTATAGAAACCAGCATGTCCTAAGAAAGACCTCACTTCCTTGACAGTTTTGGGTGATTGAAGGTGACGAATGATGTCAACCTTTGCTTTATCAACTTCAATCCCCCTACTCGAGACCAGATGGCCTAGAACAAGTCCCTCCTTAACCATGAAATGACATTTTTTCAAGTTTAGGACTAGATTCTTTTCTTCACATCTTGACAAGACTCTCTCCACACTCTGCAGACATCCCTCAAATGGATCCCCAAACACATAGAAGTAATCCATGAAGACCTCTAGAAAATTCCCTACCATGTCTGAGAATATTCCCATCATGTACCACTGGAAGTTTCCAGGGGCATTGCATAACCCGAAGGGCATGCGTTTGAAGGAAAAGGTTCCAAATGGACATGTGAATGTAGTCTTCCCTTGATCCTCTAGGGAGACCTCAATTTGATTATACCCTGAGTACCCATGTAAGAAAAAATAGAAGGCACGACCTCACACTCTCTCAAAGACTTGGTCAATGAATGGTAAGGGGATATAGTCCTTCTTGGTTAATGAGTTTGGCTTCCTATAGTCAATGCAGACCCTCTATCCACTACTCACCCTTATTGGAAGAATCTCTCCATCCTCATTGGTTGTCACTATGATTCCAGCCTTTTTTGGAACCACTTGGATTGGACTCACCCACTCACTCTCAGCTATGGGATAGATGATACCAGCTTTTAACAATTTTAGATGTTCTTTCCTTACTTCCTCCATGAGATTAAGATTGAGTCGCCATTGAGGTTGACGACATGGCTTTGAATCAGATTCCAGAACAATCCTATGAGTCCCGATAAGTGGGCTAATCCTAGGAATATCAGAAAGGGTCCAAACAATGGCTTTCTTATGCTTCCTAAGGACATCTAGAAGAATACATTCATGATTGGCTTCAAGAGAAGAAGAAATGACAATAGGATGTGTTTGATTGTCCCCTACGAAAGCATACATGAGTGTAGTAGGAAGTTCCTTCAATTCAAGATCAGGTTGGTTTGGAATTTCACCAGAATATTGGGACATTGGACGAAGTTCAATTTCTTTTTTTTATAGTTTCAGATAGGATTGATTACCCAAATGTAGAAGTTTCAACTAAAAGATTGTCTTGATCATATTTAGGGAAGGAAGTTTGATTGGTCTCCATGAAATTTGTTTCCTGAAAGGTTTCACTAATTGTTGGACCTAAGAATTCATCATAAGAGCAATTTGAAATTGATTCAAGCCAAGGAGTTAAAATTCCTTTATGTCAACAAAGGAAATCAATCTCATCCTAAAGTAAACATTCATAAAATATTCCTTGATGTTCTATGGATTCATTACCAATGCTTCCTATCATGTTTACTTCATGAATGTCCTCGTCATCCCCTATTTATGTGCTTGCATTATAGATGTTCAAGTCTAGACTCATGTTCCCAAAGGTGATGGTCATGTTCCCATTTCAGACTCGAATAATGGAGTTGATTGTTTCAAGGAAAGGAAGACGAATAATGATTGGGGTTTTTTCCTTATTTCTTAAGTTTGGATGGTTGTCAAGGACACTGAAGTTAGCAGGGTAGATGAAGTTTTCAACCTTTACCAGAACGTCCTTTAAAATCCCCTTTGGAACCCTAATGCTATGATCAACAAGCTGAAGTGTGAAAGATGTGGGTTGGAGCTCTTCTAGGCCTAACTGGAAGTACACAGCATATTGGATGAGATTGACACTAGCACCTAGGTCACACAAGGCCTTGAAAACTTTTCTTTCTCCTAGATCAACATTGATGTAAGGGAAACCTGGGTCATTCAACATAGGATGAATGGTCCCTTTAATGGTGGTACTCACATTAGCAGCCAAAAGGACTTGGTATTTATGTGAAAATTTTCTTTTAAAAGTGCACAAGTCCTTAATGTACTTTGAGTAGGAATGTATGGTTTGGATTGCATCGATAAGGGGTATGTTCAACTTAACTTGTGAAAATATTTCTCTCAACGTCTCACTCAGTTCAGGCTTCATTTTCCCCCTCATGCGTTGAGAAAATGGTGGAGGCTGTGGGGTTGTTTGTTGAAGAGTTGTTTCTTTCACATTGTTATCAGATTCCTCAGTTTGATCTTGTGGTTCATTTTAATTTTCATCCAAGTTTGACTATTCAGGTGGGTTCTGAATTAGTTGTTCAGGTTTCTCAATGGATTTCCCACTTCTTAAAACAGTTACAGCCTTTAGTTGTTCATGAGTTGTTTGAGCACAACTTGACTCTCCCTTAGAAGTTGAGGATGGAACCGCCTAATTAGGCATGGGTGCCTTTCTAGTTTTGATGGTTTGAAGTTCTTTTTTTAGGGAAGAGACTTCTGTGTTCATCCTCTCCATTTGTTTTCACAGTTGTTCTGGTAGGCTTTGTGGAACAGTTTGGGTGGGTGCTTGAGTAGGTTGGTTTATCCTAGGGGGATATTTTGGAGGTGGGATGGTTTGTTGAAAATGGACCGGTGGTTGTCGGTATTGGATAGGTTGGGTTTGGAACTGGTTATGGGATTGGTAGTTCTGATGGGGGTAAGGATTTTGTCCCTGTGGTTGGCTAGGTTTTTGGTTATCTTTCCAGTGGAAGCTTGGGTGGTCATTATACCTTGGATTGAAGTTGTTTTGGTATTGAGGCTTTTTAAATTTCAAGGCATTTACTTCTGCTGGGGATCCTCCTAAAAGAACATCCTTGATGGATGGAATTGTTAGCCCTAAGGCTTTCCTCTTCTCTATGTGTATGAATTCCAGAAGTTCTTTTTGGCTTTTCAGAATAAGGTAAAGTTCCCCATGTTTGGTTTTGTTCATAAAGGCTTTCTAGATACTCATAAGCATCATTTGGGGCTTTGTTTTTAAAGGTTCCATTACACATCATGTCAATTAATTGTTTGTTTCCCGGACCCAACCCATCATAGAAAATTCTAACTTATTCAGGAATAGAAAAACCATGGTGTCGAACCATGTTTAGAGTGTCATTGAACCTCTCCCATGTTTCATAGAATGACTCTCCCTCTTTTTCAAAAAAGTCTTGGATACGCTTTTTAAGTGCAATTATTTTGTGGTGGGGAAAGTATTTTTTGTAGAATTCTCTTTATATTTGGTCCCAAGAGTTTATGGATGATGGTATCAAATTGTTTAGCCAATTTTTAGCTCGATCATTTAAAGAAAAAGTAAATAGCCTCATCTTATCTGATTCTAGTTGATGTGGGGGTCACATGGTTTCTACAATGTCATCGAACTCTTTAATGTGCAGGTATGACATCTCGGACTCCATTCCATGGAATGTGGGAAGGTGGTTTTGGACATGGGGTTTAAAGATGTAGTTGGAATATCCTAGGGAATTGTGTCTAATGCATTGGGGGTCATTGGTCTAGGAAGGTTTGAGGTAGTCATTCATGGTTTGATCAATTGCATTCCCCAAGTTTGGGGCTGCCTCATTTGGGTTTCCATTTTGGTTCCCACCCGGGTTTATGAGTTGGTTTCTTTGAATACCTTCCATTGAAATTGGCTCAATTTTGGACTCTAGAGTATTAAGAAGATTAGGATCTTATGTAATGAGTTTCGTTGGTGTACTTGACTCCTGAACCCCAGGACTATCCACCCTAACTAGACAGTTTGATTGATCGGGGGTGTAGGCGGACATGCGCCGAAAGAAAAAAAATGAGAAAGGGACAAGATAAGAGAATATGGATGAGAAAAAAAGAAATGGGGGAGAATAGAATGGGTGTTTATATTACTTACTTGGGTCCCAGGAAACTACGCCAAAATTTGATTCTCACTCAAATTTACCCAAGAGATGAAGGTAGAACGGTCCTTGTAGTTTAGCTTGGGTTATCGAATCCTGAGAGACCTAAGAAGAAACATATAGACACGTACATTCTATGGACTTTTTTTGTCTATGAAGTGGCCAACATGGGTTGATTTTATATGGGTTTAAAGGATAACTAACATATTTATGTGAATTCAATTTAAAAGAATTATTTGATCCTAGGTTATCGCTCGGGGTGGATTGGATGAATTACTTTTTTAATGATTTCAATTTCTTAAAATTGAGATGGATTCATTTAAGAAGATCAAATGAAATCATCACTTACTGGTTTAATGACTACACACCCTAATACTAATCACATATACACTTGAAGGATAAATGTTTTGAGCACTCCAAGTTCGTGGTTCGAATTAGCGCTTGAAATGGGTGACCTTAAATTCAATTAGGATGAAGATGTTTTAAAATCATCAAATAAAAATCTCATTTAAAAGAAGTGATTAGCCATTAAGGGAGTGATAAATAACATACAATACATCCCCTTGATACTCCCTTGGATCATCCCATAAAATAGTTATCCCTCCATTGATGAAATGTCTTCAACGGAAGTGGGAATTAGACTTACAAGGGTTGAATTGAAGAAGTAAAAACAACAACAAAAAAAGATCACTCCTCCGTTGTGTGATAAATATCACAAAGTATGGTGTGAATAAATCCACACCTTGAACCAACGGTATCAACGTGATAAGTAGAAGAATAGAATAAGAGTAAATGAAGAACTTTTATTAATAAACTAAGGTGAATTAAACAACTTACATGAGGAAGAAATGCGATTACAAACACACAGCGGCAGCATAACACTACAATGAAACCAAGCACCAAATATTCCTAAATCCTCCAACACCACTACCTTAAATAGGAATTTTTGAGCCCTTGGGTATAGCATCCAACAGTACAAAGAATCTAAATTAATTTTTGTAGGCTATAGGTGGTGGAAAGCTTGTGGAATTTGGACTTTTCAACATTTGACCCGAGGTGGCAGCCAGCTTTCATCCACCGAACAGATGCATTTGTATAACCTTCTAGATGGCCGAATAAGAGTGAGCCATAGAAGAAGAAAATGGATACCCGGATGGATTCTAACCTCATGTAAATGTTGGGCCCATTAGGAGTTGTGGATTCCGAGATATGATCAAATTAGGGGGCTGTTTTTCTGGGCCAGAGAATCTGGCCCAGAATTGCATCTCTAAATTGGGGCGCCTTAATGACCATCATAGATTCTTAATTAGCATTATCTCCTAAAGAGTGATTTTATACTCAACATTGCTTCTATCAGCCCACAAAAGATGGGATTAATTGGGCCTGTATGGTGGGCCCCACAGTCTCATAAATGGGATGGTGTCCAATCTGCCTTCTCTAGAAATGCTTCCATTCATCTCCAAATATCTCCATCATCGTTTTTGAATCATCCATTGATCCCTCAATGAAATATGTTAATATTTAAGTGTAGATATAGTTCCCTAAATAGAAAATTAAAATATTGATAATTACATTCCGTAGAATCAGATGACTCATTGGGCCTAAATTAGTGTATATTAGGCATGAAGTGCACAAATGATGAGAATGGATGTTCATAATAAAAATGCACTAACTTAGGACCATAAGATCAAAAATGAACATTTAATTCCATTAAAATGTAATTAAAAAATATGTTTTTATTGGATAATCAGGGTTCATCCAAGATACACACCTCATTGGGAAAATACCCCATAAAAAAGATCAGGCCTTCATACAAATACAGGGTTCAACTCATAAGAATTTCCAGGGGAAAACCAAAACCTAATATAAAAATCCTCATTTTTATGGTATTGGATCCCATGTTAATATTTGGAATGAAAATTACAACAACCCAATATAAGTGAAAATGAAGGGTATGAGGATTTATCATGGATTCTCAGAGGGATAAATGGTCCAATCTATTGAGATATCTTTCAAAGAGGACATATAAAAATTATTAAAAAATAAGAGGACTCGACCACACTACACTAATCAAAGAAAGATGCAGGGGAATACCCTATATAATGGGAACATGATATCAAAAAAAACCCTCATAGGAATAGAAAAAGGGAACACAAACACCAGATATTGGTCCACATTAGCTCACACAAGTTCACAACGAAGCTGAGATGTGAAGAAGGATGGAACCAACCTTTCCAAAAAGGTGTTAAAGGAATTTATTTGGGGGCACGTGAACTATCTCATGATACATGGAACTTCTCATACTCACATGACATGTAAAACATTTCAATACACAGCATGTCCCTGAGTTATATGACCTTTAGATATCTAGGCTGGCAGTCAACATATATCATGCATGTGACTATGTACATTCCTACGTACACAATTTGTATCCCACAACACACTACGTGGGTGATATTTTATCTCCTAGTTTTACTCATTGTATATGATGAGCCTCCTATCATGTTGTGCACAAAATGTGTCCTAGTCCACATGGTATATAATTCCACCAAGCTTACATGGAATGTACTTCCTTAACATCATAATACAACTTTATGGGTGTACATGGAATATGGAATGACCCACATGGTTTATAACATGACACCTCCTCATGGGATTGTACTCCCTGTATATGCCATACTGGTTATCTTAGGGTCACAATCCTTGTGGAATGGTTTACATAAATTGTAATATTTTTATCCACATTTAATCCTAGTGACTCATAGAAGGGACTATGTTGTGTGTTCATAAGACTACCTACCCTATAGATGAGTTCTTCATTGAACCAGGAGTAACCTTTATTTTCCATCATCCATAACCCTAAAACTATTTATTTCTCCCTAAATTGTGGTTTATATCAAGAATATAAGGTAAACCTAACCTTCTTGGCATTGATAGAAAACCACTATACATTTCGATCACACTCTCTGCTCGGGAATCGACTGTCATCTCGCCACATTAGTTCCACATTCTCAAACCAAGAAGAACACCTATGATCCATCTGTATATCCACTACCATATCTATATAACTCAATAGTGTCAGGAAATATCTATGCCTAACCTGTAGTAACAATCTTTTTCACCAATGATTGAAAACTCAATGATCATGTACTATGTATTCATCTAATCATAGGCCAAACAAATGGCCAATGGTGAATACATGGAGAACAGGGATAGAAAACCATAAACTATAAGAATGATTAAAAAACCATTGGTTTTTTTCATTTTATCCTTGATCCATTATTATAGGAATGAATAAATTTTTTTATATGAATCAATGAAGATATAGAACAATAATTATCCCCAAATCCCATAATTTTACCCACAGAATACAAAATGACTGATCTGCAAATCAATCCATTAGTGAGTTTATTTCCATTTTTAGTGGGACACAAAATTGGAAAAATTAAAAAAAAAATCATACTACATTGATTTTGATATATTATGGATGAAGATAAAATATATGTCATTATCGTTGGTGATATCCGCCAGATTCTGTTGCACACAGAATTATGATCTTAGACCCGGTCATCGTTCGGTAGTGGAACATCCAATAACTTCTCTCCAATGATCTATAAAAATTGTAGAGTTATACCGGTAATCCTTCATTATGGATATAAAAACATATTTAAAGTATATTCTAGTTCACTGTTGAAGTGCCTAGTGGATCATACAGGTACACTTATAGGGGGTGAATTAGTGTACACAAGTTTTTTAATTCTCATTTTGTTCTCTATTACCCCTTTTAAATTTGAACCTTTACATTCGATAGAGTAAATGAATATTCCTTATTTATAAACCTAATTAAACCACATGGAAGAAAAAATGTAAATAAAGGAAAAAATTATTTTTACAATGTTCATCCCCAATGTGGATGACTAAATTTTTAATCTATTTTGGATGATTCGAGACATAGACTCTCCACTAGAAATAAACCACAAATTACAAGTGGGTTTATAATGTATCACCATAAAGCCATGGTGGGTAGGTAATAACCACTTCATAAATAATATTGTCATTACACCAATGTTATTTATAATGAAATCCATCTTGTTTTTACAAACATAAGACTAACAAAATATGAAATATCCAAAGAACTTTAATCTTCCAATACAACAGAAAATTTAACTTCTTCATTAATCCGCTAAAATAAAATAATTTTTCACTTCCTCACATTTACAAGAAGTCTTAAAATTCCATTGAATGTGATAAAAAAAACTAATGTTTTTTAGAACAGTATAATTTTCTGAATAAGAATGTGATATTACATCCACTTCATCACACTATAATAATATAATGAACAACCAAATATTTATCAATAATTAAAAAGATAATTTCATCTTGGATTTATTGAAAAATATTCCTTTAGCTTATAGAAATACTAGTAATAGTATTTTCAATCACTGCACACTTGTACATTATGTCAATTATATATTCAATGAATTATTATTATTTGAATGGAATGCTCATCACTCATGAAAATTTTATACTACAATCTCATTTTAATATCACTACAATTAAATTCCACAATTTCATTCAATTTCTCAACCATATTCATTTAATAAGTATTGGATTGATACTTTTTCTTTTATACAACACTAATTGATCTTACCTTTATCAAATGTATCATAATATAATGACCCTTATTATTTCATGTACAATTAAAAAATGATATGGGCTTAGTGTATCATTGGTATATTATTCAATGAAAAGGAACAAGCAACACACATGAAATGATCTACGGTACATACTCTGTATTATTCTATTAAATTCATCACACCACACACTTGGTCATCATGTAACACATAGATACTAAATAACTTATGTACATATACTATTTTTCTAAACCTTGAATCTAACATGAAAAACCACCATTATATTTGAATATCATTTCATATGTGTATATAATATTATTTCTCAAAAAAATATACATTGGTTTGTCCAACTTCCTCCTTCGCGTATTTTTAGACATGAAAAATGGAATTTTTAAAATCCCAAGTATGTAAAAAATAATATATTTTCATATCTATGAATATTTATGAATTAGATAGTGTTTTAAAGGCTTAAAATGAGAATAAATCCAATCTTAAGCATAGAATACTCTAATATTTTTTAAAATATTTTTTAAACTCCTTTTGATGGAAAAGCTTTTTTAAATCAACATTTAAACAATTTTATATGCTCTATTTGTCAAAATAAACTTAATATTTAGTATTGGTACATTTAAATTTACTTTGGATAAAATTTTGGTATTTTTATGACAATTTTCATTTTTTAATGAATAGAGAAAAATACTGCACTTTACATCAAAACTGTATTTTCATATAATTTAATTATATGGATACCTTGTACTTTTAATTGGTTTTAAAGTTTAAGTAGAATATATTTTTACCATTTAATCAAATTTTGGTCATTTTAATTAATTTGACTTTCGAATTGGGCATAAACAAGTGTTAAACTTTTGATAGGTATTGTTTCTAAAAATCCCGCTATTTGTTTTGAAAAGTGTTAGTGAAAATGAATCAGATCGCTTCTCTAGGTGGTAGACCATCATACACAAGAATGACATTATCATATCCCCTATAGAATGGATGGTAAAAAAGTTATATATGATATAATAACTCAATAGGTATAATTATATTATAAATATAATATATATACATTATATTTATCGTCATTTACATTTATGAGTGGTTGTATTTGAAAAATGAATGACATCGGTTCGTGAGGTGGTAGTTCATCATACACACAAACAATGATTTAATTTCCTATTTGATTGAATAAAAGATGTTTTTATGTAATGAAATTAACATAAAAACATATAATTATATCATATAATTATATATTTTTATATTATCATATCATTATATGAAATGATGGAGGTGGAGCAACGAATAAAATAAAAAGGATCATTGAAGAATATTACCTCTTCTTCGTGTATCCTCCTTTGGATTGCACCAAATGAAATTATAGGTTTTTATTATATCAAATATAATGATTACAATAATAAATTATGGAACTTGGGAATTAATTTTCATAGTTTTTTGCCCAAAAATGCGTTTTATGGTGTAAATATAGATGGGGAGTTTGTGGCCATTTATATGTGAGGTGAGTAACATAATTGTAATTATTTTAAAAAAGAAGGTGAAACAGTGTTTTTCTCATTTAGAATGGTTAAAAAATATATTATCTCAGATATTTGATGGTATAAGGTGTATATAGGTCTATAATGTGGGGTTTTACTTATTTTATATCATTTTTATCATTATATTTTTATTTTAATCCCCAAAGATAATCAATTTTTACCTTGGCAGTGGGAATTACTTGTTACTTTCTTCACTATCCATTTCTATAAAAAATAAATTAAAGTTAGTAAAAAATAAAAATTATTTTTATTATAAATATTTAATCATTTTTTATAGATTCATTTCACATAAGGGGAAAATTTTAATTTAAAATTATTCTCACAAATGCGATGAGAAATTAGGTTTTCAAAGAGAAAATGTTCAAATGCTTATAAAGTTTTTATATCAAATTTCCATATGAAAATTATTCAAATTATTCAAATTGAATTAATATATATATATATATATATATTTGAACTAATATTAATTTAATGAAAATTAAAATTTAATTTTATATAATAAATTAATCAAAATAAATGACATATGTTAATCAAAATTCATTAATTATAACTAATCAAAAAACAATAATTTCAGAAATTTATCGTAAATTAACCCTAAGATAATTCAACATGATGAATTTACAAATATGTTTTAAAAAAATTAATATTTTAAAACTGTCAAAAAACATTTTCATTATAAGTATGAAAAACACAATAAAACAAAATTTCAGAAAAATATAGTTTTTATGCATAAATTTATATTTATTTTGATGTCTTGTCGAGAAAACAAATAAGATGAAATATAAAAAAATAGAATGAGTATATAATATATTAATTTCATTAAATTTATTCTATAAATTTGGTATGTACAATTTATTAAGGTAGAACATGTTTTTTATATATAAATTATACTTCAGAAAAAGATATCCTTTATATTCAAATAGTTTTTGTTTTCATTTATAATTAATTTCTCACCAAATAATTCATTTTATATAAATTTTTAATCCCTATATATTCATAATTTATATTTTATTAGTCATACCAATCATTCCAATGGATAAGAGATAACTATTATTATAAATGTAAGAATTTAATAGTATGCAACTTTTCATTTCAACTCTGTATTGCATGTAACACAAAGAAAAATTAGCATTGTGTATTATGTGAAATATCAAAAAGATAAAATTAATTTGAAAATATTATATCAAAAAATATTAGGGTTTTATAGTCACACACAATTTTTCATATTTTGGCTTATGATCCAGTTCTATGGGAATCCTAATTTTATTTTCTGGGTTTCGGGTCTGTAAGGTGTTGAATTTTGAAGTATTAAATTTTATTTTATTTACTCTAGTTTTGAACTTTGTTAATTTGGGGGTTTATAGAAAAATATTGAATGAATTGTCTTAGCAGTACCCTCCCCACGTTTGGTGCACAATTATATAAACCGTATAGCCCAACACAGGTAACCATGTGTCGTTTTCAAAACCAACCACACGGTTAGATCATTTCCATGAAGTCGATCCCAGGTAACCATACAATTGATCCATCCAAGAGTAGTATCTACCGCATGGTTGGTAAATGGTTTGGAAAACTATGCATCACGCCCATACATTCTATTTTGGGGTTTTCCATGTTTACCACTTTTGGATATTTGAACCAAATCACTATATTCCTCCACCATGTTGTATTTTCATGCCTAAGAGGGCTCTCCACTCTTCCTCAAGCCTCCCAACTCCTTCTAGGGTGATTTCAAGTGGAAATATTCTATTTTTTAGTTGTATATCTTAAGGTAAACCCCTCCTCTCATCCCCCTCTTCCTTATAATTTCATTTGTTCTTGGTTTTATCTTCTCCCATGGTCATTTTATAATAGGGTTTTGATTTATCTTTGATTATGTAGGGGGTTTTTATCATTAAAGGTTTCTATTTATAGATCTAGGGTTTTTCAACCATCGTGGGGTGTTTTTGGTGGTGCGTTTTCATTGTTCCAGGGATCTAATGTGGGGTTTCCCATGAACTTAGATTTTTAATTTAAGAAACATTAGTTTCATTATTTCCTTGATTTAATTGATTTATAAATAATAATTTATGATCATTGGTTTAATAATTTTGTGTGAAAAGTTGGGTTTTATGCATTGGATTATGAAAAATGGAATTGTTATGTTAAATAATGCACACCATGTGCTCGATTAAATGCCCTGTTAGATTTTATGAGTAATATGTGATCTAAGAAGCATGTTTTGGGTTTGTGCATATATTGTTATTATATGAAATGATTTATTGGGTTCCTTATATAGTTTTTACAAGTGGTTTTGGGTTATAAAAAGAAACGAGGAATGGATTTTTGGGTGTTTTGGCATGTGTTGCAAATAAATGGCACATTTGTCACTTTTATAGAAATTTGTTTCCTTGAAAATGTACTTTTCTTATTTTAAAATGATTTTTTAAATGATTTTGAAATTGAAAATAGTTTGTTTACACCCCTTTATGAAATGTGGATTTTCTATCATTGATAAATTTTGGTTTTGTGAACTGCTTAATGGACTGATTGGAAGCTCTGTGAAAATGATGAATGCATTTGTTAATAAAACCTCCATTAGATGTTTCTCGTAAATTTTATAGGTATAATGGATGGGATTTCCCTGCTGTGGAAGCCTCGATATCCATTATCAAAGTTCCTTGATAAAACATCCTTGTGTTCTATTTGTTCTATGGCATGCGTTCAGTCCTTGGAGGGACTCAAGGTGAGGTGTGTTATTGTATATTTATTATTATATACTTATGATTGCATTCTTGGCTATAATTAGTTAGATCATCGGTTTTATACATGCGGAATGGGAACCTAGCATAATGAGTGGATTTTTCGATAACGATTTCTTCAAGGGAAAGTTTTTGTACTAGGTGGTGGACCATTATAGGTAGATATATTCGGATTATTAATATGGGATTGGACCCCTTAATATTTCATAAGATAGGGTGGTCGAGAGTTAATTTGATTTTTATAATGTGTGTCATGCTACTGGGAATGGGGGCTCTTGTATTAGTATGTTCTCGATTATTCTTGATCTTTTTTGTTGACCTATGTCTATTTGATCTTTGATACATATAGCGATGAGTGTGATAATTGTATTTTAATTTTAATTTACCTTGATATATGATCATCATGGTTCCTTCCCACATGTTCAAAATTTTTTAAAGTTATGTGTTGGTTTTAAAAAATGTTTATAAAAATGATTTCAATGAAAAGTTTATTATCCTCTTGTGCAATTTGAAAATATTAACATCCCTTTCCCCTTGAAAATTATAATGTATCACTAATGGAATTTGTTTAGTTTCTAAATGAATAAAGTAAACAGGTCATACTTTATATTTTAGTAAAACATGTATAAAATAATAATTTTATATATTGTTGGTCAAACTTGAAAGCTGATGTTTATTTTATTTTGAAGTAAGTGTATTTGGAAATAGATTATTGGTAAATCCAAATGAGTTTTAATACTCATTAATATATTTCTTTAATGTGTTTATCCCCAGTGAAGTTTTGGTTTGATTTTAATCACCTTGGTTGACAAGTGATTGTTGTGTTGGAGAGTGACCCTTGGGGTCACATGAGGTTAGTTTGTTCATCTATTTGAGTTATTTTATTTTTATAGTTATTACACCGTTCAATTTCCATGTATAAAATATTTTTATTTCAATTTTATTTATATATTTTACTGGTTTTGCATATTTACACCGTTTGGTTGTTTAATTTTTGTGGGGAGAAATTTTTCCATTTTTGGAATATATTGATGCCCAAAACTAGTTTACAACCCATGGGTATCGAGAACACCCTTTGGGCAATTTCACAGATAGACTTGGGTAACTAGTTTTGGTTTGACCTATTTTGTTCATGAAAAAATGGTATTAAATTATGGATTTCTGTTATATAACCTTTCTTTATGATCACCCTTTTTTAAATGGGTATGTCAAGGTAGATATATTAGTGTTTTCGAGACTCAAGGGATAGTTAGGGGAAGAGTATCGCAAACCCTTTCTCGAATCAGAAAAATTGGTTTTTCAAATCATTTTTTAATGGTTAGTGTTTTTATTAAGAGGTTTTGTGAAATTTGAAATGATATTTTATCTTTGTGGTAGAGTAAAATAAAATGAGGCATTAGTGATTTTTTGAAAATTGAAAATAATTTTTTGAAAGGGAATGTTTGATTTGAAATTTGTTTACAATGAATAAAATAGTGGGATTTCATCAAATGGTATTGAAGAAATAATATTTTTTTGACTTTTTAAAAAACGTTTCGAATGAAACAAAAAAAAAGATTTTTGATGGAAATTAGTGGGAATTCATTTTCAAGAATGATAAAATGGTTTGATGTGTGGAATCTAAAAAATTATTTTATAACTTGGTTGTTAGTGATCCTTTTTAAGTTTCATGGTTTTTGAAATGGGTTAAATGAATTGGCTTGGATGGTGAGGTTGTTTTGTTCTAGCCATTTGTTTCTCATGGGTTCTCACATGTGTGGTGGTTTGTGGAAATGTGGATGATTCCTGGTATGGAAGGGTGGATGGATTCCCAGGGTGGCACGAAAATACACAAGTGAGTGAGACTCGATAGAACACCATCTATGAGTTTGAAAAATATGACAAGTGGATTTTTTTCCAAAAGTGTTTTATGATTGAAAGAGTATTATTTTTGTAATCCAATGGTTATGTGGTGTGTTTTTATGTTTCATTGAAATGTTGTTTATTTGGTATGGTATTTCTCATGATATAGTAGTGATACTAATTCTGTATCCTACATTGAGATTCTGTTGGTATCTTGATCTTGAATAGGTGTCTTAGTTGGCTATTTGAAATGTTTTGGAGACGTCGTTGAAGTAATTTCCATATATGTTTTTTTATTCTATGTGATGTTTTGGTATCATGGGGTAGTTTTGATAGTGCTTGTGGTTTTCTCGTTGCCTTGTGCTCTACTCCATAGAGATGTGAAGGATATTATGGTACAACTACAGATGGTTCTCTATTAGCAATCTTATGAGTTGATCAACCTAAAGATTTCATATTCGGGGTTCAAAAGGTAAATCCATCACTTTGAATGAATTCCTACCCCGTTTGTTGGAATAGATATATTTTTGGATCAATATAATATGTTTTCCTATTATGATAATTCTCTCATTTATAGAAGTGGTGTTTGGTGATTTTTGGTGTTTTTGGCTATGTACCTTGTTCATTCTGCTCTACATTGGGAGTGAGAGAGAAGGGTGATGTGTATCCTTAAGTCCATGATTGGGTAAAAGTGTTTTGTTTGAGGAAGTTAGTTTCATTTTCTTTCATAATCCACTGTTTATACCTGGGAGTGTTATATAAATTCACGTGGCACTAAAAGAATAGATTCTGGTTTGGGATTTTCATTTCTTGAATATAAGGTAGTAGATACATCATACATCAAAGCTCCAGCCAGATGTCCCATAGTGATGTAGGTGCATAGTCAGGAATCCCATGGGTTTATGAAGTATGGATATGTTTGTTCCTGTACAGTTGCAGTGAGGATGTTATAGTGTTTTTAATGTGTTTTCTTATCACTGTAAATTTACTCTTGTCACATGGAGTGTGGTGGACTTTCCCCTCACATAGTGTCCATGGTCATCCCTTATTGGATGAGAGTTTCTGGTCACTATTCTTGTGTGGACCCCCCATGTGAATTGGGTGGGGTCTTGTATTGTATCTATCTAACAGTGAAGAGTGGTGGGTGGTTTTTGGCTGTGGTTTCAGCGGTCCAATAATTGGGCCCCTTCTCTCCCCTCCCTATGTGGTGGGGTTTTTTTTAGTGTGGGATGTTTTTGTCTTTGTTCTTCTCTTATCTATTTGGGAGTTGGTATTAAAGATGATCTTCTTATCTTGTGTCCTTCTTAGCTTGGGTAAAACGTGGTGGAAGAGTTTTAGTTGTCCTATGTGGGAAGGATTCGGTTCTGGTTCCAGTTGAATTTTGGATTGGTCATTCTTAGTGGGTCCTTAATGGTAGGGAGAAGCACTGTAGGTCTCATTGAGTTTTCTCATAAGAAGTAATCAGGTTATAGTTTATTTCTAATGGCGGGGAGTCCCTTCAGCCCATCCCTATACTAGTGATCTATTTATTGTTTGGTTCTAGTTTGATCTGGTTGAAGTGGATTCTTTTAAAGGTATTCATTTTTGAGTTTCCTCCTCTGTTTAGGAGAGCATTAGGATTCCTAGGAGAAGTTCCCACGGTCTTGTTTTTAGATTGGTTGTGGATGTGGTGGCTTGATCCTTACTTAGTTCTTGTAAATTGTGTTGGGGTTTTTTATTTTGTTTCAGGAAGTGGGATTCAATTTCATTAATGTTTGGTGATATTTTCATAGCTTAATAGGTGGGATCATATTGATATAGAATACTTAGGCACTGATCGATTATCTAGAATGTGGTGTGGATTTTCGGGGGTGGAAAGCATTAATAGTGGGGAGAATTGTCATACTTTGGTTTTAATGTTTTTTCTTATGATACTATTCAATGTAAATACTAGTATTTTTTTGGGTTTCGGGTGTGATGGGGGGTGAGTTTTTAAGTGTTCCCTTATCTAGTGTTTTTTCTTTGTTTTCCCCTTGGGTCATTTGGGAGTTTTTTGAGAAATCAAAAAAATTAGCTTGGAATTAACTTCCACACAATTGGTTTATGGTTAACACATGGTTGTGTGGTTAATACTAGGTAACCGTGTGGTCAATCTATCTATGGGAACTGTCTAATACATTCTTGGTGCACAGTTTGGTAAATTGTGCGGCCTAACTATGTGTCTTTCCCAGACATAAAATTTTTAGGTTTTCCCAGTTTACCCCTTTCGGGTTTTTAACAAAAAATTACTCTCCTCCTACCCCATGTGGCTCTTTCTTCCCTTGGATGGATCTCCCAACATACTCAAGCCTCCCACCTCATTATAGGGTGATTTCATGTGTATATATTCAAGGGTTTGGTTGGATCTCTCAAGGTAAACCCCTCCTCCAATCTCCATCTTCCTTCTCCTCTAATTACTTATTGGTTTTATCTTATCCCATTGTCATGTTAACCTAGGGTTTTTATTTCCGTTTGATTATGTTATGTTTTTTTCTCATTACAGATTTATCTTCATATACCTATGGTTTTTAAACAATCATGGAGTATTTTCAGTGGTGCATTGTCATTGTGACATGGATCCAATGCAGGTTTCCCATGAACGTACCTCATTAATTTAATAACTGTTAGTTTCATGTTTTTAGAGCTTCTTTGTTTTATAAATATGGACTTATGGTCTTTGGTTTAATTATTTGGTGTTAAAATTGGTGATTTATGCCTTGGTTTATGATAAATTGAATTGTTTTGTAAAATAATGCACACCAAATGCTAGATTAAATTTTTGGTTGGATTTTATGAGTAACGTGTGATATATGAAGCATGTTTTGGTTTTGTGAATATATTGGTATTGTGTAAAATGGTGTATCAGGTGCCTTATATGGGTTTCCCAAGTGGGTTTTGGTGTTATTATGAAATAACAATTGTCTTTTATGGTGTTTTGAAATGTGTTTCCAATTAATGGACGATTTGGAACTTTTATAAGAAATTGTTTTCCATTGAAGTGTTGTGTGAATGTTTTTAGAGGATTTAGTAAATGATTTTAAAATGTAAAATGGTTTGTTTACACCTCTTTATGAATAGTGTATTTTATATCATATATAAATTATTTTTTTAAGAAATGCATGAAGGCTCATTTAGAAAATTGGTTAAAATGATGAAAGTGTTTGTTATGAAAACCTCCATTGGATGTCTATATTTCCTTGTATACATATAATATATGGTATTTCATTATTGTGGAACCATCAAGATCCATTATCAGAGTTCCTTAGTATAAAATCCTTATGTTCTACTTGTTCTATATTAAGATATCAGTCCTTATTGTGACTAAGGGAGATTCATATTGTTGTGTTATTATTATTATATGCTTGTGATTTGATGATAAATTTGCACCAATTGGATCATCCAATTTTTATATGTGACATGGGAACCCTCCGTAGTGAGATAAATGTCTTAGAATGATTACTAAAGTAACTTGTTTACTCAAAATCAAGTGGCCTATAGTAGGTGGTTATATTTGGGTTTATTACTATGGAATTAGGCCTGTTGGTTTGTCCTGATTTATGGTGGACAAGAGTTTAAGATGTTTTTGATTTCATCCTTCTTGGCATGCTTTTGGGGATGGGGTATCAATTATTAGTATGTTATGGATTTTTTGGATCTTTTAGGTTCACATTTTTCTATTGGATCATAGTTTCATACAGGGGTGAATGTGATATGTGTATTTTTATTTACATTAACCTTGTTATATGATCATAATAGTGCATTCTCATGTGTTACACTTTTTGGAAAGTGATGTGTTCATTTGAAAAAAGGGTTTATGAAAAATGTTTTAAATTTTTTTTATCCTATTGTTGAAGTTGAAAATATTAAAATAACTTTCCCCTTAAAGGTTCTATTTTCTCAGTAATGGAATGTTTTTTTTGGTTTCGAAATGAATAAGGACAATGGGTCAAACATTGTTTTTAGTAAAACATATAGAAAAGCATAATTTTTTATATTGTATCTCAAACCTAAAATTCGATGCTTATTTTATTTTGAAGGATGTGAATTTGGAAAATGAATATTAGGCTAGACTAAATTGTTTTAATACACATTAATATAGTTCTTTTATATTTTATCCCTTGATCATGTTTATCTTGAGTTTGATCGACTAGGGAAACAATTGATTGTTATTCTAGGGAGTGACCCCTGGGGTCCCATGGAGTTAGTGTGGTGATCTGGTTCAGTTAGTTTAATTTTATTTTTTAATGTACAATTAAAATTTCATGTATAAAATAAGTTTAGTTAAATTTTATTTTGATATTTCATTACCTTTGAATCTTTCAACTGTTTGGTTGTTTGATTTTCATCGGGTTAAATTATTTCATTTGTCTACTCTGTTGATTCCTAACACTAGTTTACAACCTCTGAGGTTTGGGGATGCCCCTCGGGCCATGCCATAGATATGCCTAGGTGACCCATTCAGGGTAGAACCATGTTGGTTAGTGACATTTACATTTTATACCCTTTAAAATTAATTTCCCCTTAGATATTTTCCTTAGTCATTATAGGTTTAGCATTCAAAATTTTCATCATAGAAACATATATTATAAAAAGAGTTAACAAAACATCCTCTTGAAAAAGAGACTTAGATTTGTGAATATCATCTGTAATGACTCGTACTAGGATTACACATTGGAGAAAAATATTTATGTTAAAACATGGACATTTAATGTAAAACTAACACCTGAATAATAATAGAGAGTGATAGAGAAAATGGTTCAGAGAAAGATATTTATCACAAAGCCATACAATAAGGAGGTTTGAAAAAAGGTCATTGATATCATCAAAATGATAATAAAAAGATAAAATCTTATTTCAATATTCGTTTCCTAATGCTGTGGAATTTGTTTACATTTTTGACTAAGGACATATGGAAATTTACATACATTATATCTTTTTTACTTCATAAGAAAAATTTAATCCTTTGGTTGTTTCGTGATACATTTTCTCTTCATCTATTACTCTACAAAATAATGGTGGTTGTCTTCCCTAAATCACTAAATAAGCTCCATAACAGAATGATAAGTCATTTTTTCTTTCTTTAGTATAAAATAGCACTGGTTATCTAATATGGATAAACCATTATATGGTAATATAATAAGTTAATCTCTAAAACCCTATAAAATGTTTTACCTAAACCATTCCATGAATGGTTAAAATTATAATTCTTTCATTGTTCAAAATTAATATAGAAGGTCACTAAATTTATCGAAATCAACTTAAAATTTAACCCCATATATCATAAAGTATCACTTTTTTGTCACAAACAACACATGTGGATATCTTTATAATGTATTCTCTTAAAACTTGGTAATAACCTTAATTACAATAAATCTTATTTTATATTTACATTCTTTCTTATTACCCACATAAACCAATAGATTCCTGAATATATTCCACAAATCCTAAAAAATTTATACTCTATTATTGATACCATAAAACACATTTTAAAAAAATCAAAAATAATTTATATAGAAATCATTTAAATTCAATTTAATTTATACATATCATATCTAAATCTCAAAATCATTATCTCAAAATCAGATACATATTAAGGGTTATATTTACCTTAATTATTTCTTTTTCCATGAATTACACCTTATTGTTAAATCATTTTTCTAGATCATTAGTACCATTCAACATATTCATAAAAATAATTAATGAAAAAATTATACTAAATAATACATATATATTTAATGATTCATATAACATCATCCTTGAATTAAAATACATAAATGTTTCAATTATCCCACTTCCATCTCAATCCATTAACTTGGCTTCGTCATCTTATTATTTATTACCATTTTGATTTCATTTGTAATTTTTCAACTCTTTAATGTAAACATTAAATCCATTTCTCATATAGACATTCTGATTCTCTTTACAATCCCTTACCTTAGGATATCTATTTTCATTGTACACATACTATACATATTTAAGACATTCAACAATGTATGATACCTTTGGGAGACAAATATTCCCATCCATTGTGTAACCTGAACTATTCATTTTTACCTCAGTAATTTCTTACTCCTTTCCTTTCTTATTTACACATTAAAAATCCTTTCATTCCATTATAAAATTCCATTTAGTGATTCATACCTCAATATCATAATATATAAAACTTATTCTTATGACCTATATGGTCCCCACTACTCAAAATCTCAGTGGACTTTATCCTTATCTTATATTTTGATTCAATGAGTGGGTTATGCTGAATGTTGTTAATCAGGTATTATGATAACTGACTAGGAAAAATCCGAAAATGTGTTAATCTAATCATAATACAATTTATATTCTCATTAGAATATTGTTTGTCACATTCAATGTAAACCTTGTTCCTTCTGGTTCACGCATTACACAAAAAGAAAAAATCATAGAGTGGGAAACACTAATCTTGTTGGGAAAATAAAAAACCATTAAATTAACTGATATAATGCATATATCATGAAACCTTATTTATAATCCATGAAAACGTAGGTTTATAATATTTCATTGATAGTATTAATCTATTTAAAATTTTAATGATGGTTCATAAAGTGTTTGTGAACTTCCAATGCATATTCCTAGTCAGTGTCAAACCAGGTGTACAAAAATACCAATTTTTGTGAACTATGTGATGATTGGGTCTAACTCCACACATGAATTTTGTAGTTATTAACCATTTATACCTCAATGTTTGAGCCTAATCCATGTGTAGTATCTACATAGTGATTTAATTTCTTAGAAACCACTAACTCTATCTTTTACTGAAATTTCATGACATTTTTTATTAATTTGATTCATCATTATAATTGTCCTCAAATACATCACTATACATATCCTAATGAATATCCCTATGGTTCTCACATTATTTATCTCATCTAAGTTACTATTGGTTAAATTAACATATCCTCTTATACCAACTATAGAGCCTCTATATTATAAAACATGGATATTACATCTTTTTAGATATATATTCATTACATTACAGAGACACATGCCAGAGGACCATAATTGTTTAGTAACTTTTTAAACATGTAAACATACAAAATATGTTTAAAAGTGAGATACATCATATCCCACTATTTTCACCATAACTAAAACCCATCTTATTAATATCATACATAACACATTTCTTCATAAATTGGAGAAATGAAACATAAGAAAGGGTGATCTCAGGTTCTTTTTAAGGGTAAAAAATGGATACATATAAACATGACATGAACATAATGGTATGAGAACATGATCACAAAATTTTAAATCAATACTCTTCAAATCAATGACTAAAATCATGAGCCATGACATAAATAATAGTAGTTCACAAGACATGTATCACAATGAAATCAATGAATATGAGCGACGAGAGTATAATATTTTCATAATACATGGAATTGTGAATACACATAAGAATAAAAAACCATTACGAAAGTAGTAATGTCTCAATTAGTAGGATATCATAATGAAATGTTTTCAATGCCTAAACCATCATAATAGTAAAGGTTTACTCCCAAGGCCATCATAGGGGAGAATGTCCCTTAGTGAACTGAGTAAAATCCACATTTTTGTCCTTTATATATTATGATATAAAATTCATTACCCATTTCATTATATGTAGATATATTTCATACCAATCTCACAATGGAATCTATATTAATGTGTGCCACAATATCATAAATAATTATTCTTATCATAATTAATAAAATGAAATGGGATTCATAAACATTTCATCATATCATAAGTTTTCTAAAATAGTAAGGTTTTATAGTCATTTAATAATATCATAACCCATGAAAATAAGTGGGTTTCATAAACATTTTCTAATGGTATAACCCATGGAAGAGAAATAGATTTCAAAAACTTCATTACATCATGAAAATTAACTATTAAACGAAGAAATAGAATTGTGTACTTGTAATATATCCCCAGAAAAGAGTAATTACATCAAAGGACGTCATATAATTTAGAAAATGATTTTAAAATATAACTTGGAAAATTTCTAGAGGAACATAACATTTATATATAAATAAATACTTTAAAATACAAAACATTTTGAAAATATGTTTCTTCCAAAAATAGACTTTTAAACTTTTAAAGAAAGTATTAAAAATCATTTAAAACATTTCATATATAAAATTATTTCTATAAATTATTAAAAAGTTTTTAAAAACTTAAAAATTTTGAAATTTATTTTAATTTTGAAATATTTTATTTGAAACTATGTTTTTTAAAATATTAAGGATTTTTCTTGAAAAAAATGTTATAAACGTGTAAGGGAAAATAGATATCATTTATTGGTCATGATAATGGGAAATATTGTCAATTTTGCAGAATAAAAAAATATTCCTTTCAAATTTTTAGTAAAATCCTAATGGGAATTGTTTTAGAAAATGACATGAATGTTATATTAAAAATATTTTTTAAAAATTAATTCATGGGAAAAAATTTCTTTATTAAATATTTTTAAGAGTGTTAGAATAATTTTTTAATACATTTTGTAAATCATGGTTTTGGAAGAAAAATGGATTCTGATGGTAAAGATGATTCTTAATAAAGGCATTTTTTTAAACTATATAGTATATAGAGATTGGAAAAATAAGTAAAAAATATTTATTCATTAAATATCAATAGGAGAATAAAATTTATGAGTTTCTTGTGATATGGATCATAAGAATCTATTATTAAAAACACAATCATAAACAATCTCTATAATATTAAAATAGAATCCCAATGAAAGAATATCATTAAATGAAAATTAAAAAATATTGAAGATAATTAAATTCAATATTTTACACATATAATTTTCTACATATACACCTCGTATAAGAAGATAAGTGCATTATATAATCTTATTCCTCAAAGAATAAAAAATGTGACCAAAAATCCCTTACCGATTTGTAACTTTTAAAATATAAACCCCATATAAGATAGATCCAAAAATAGATATCTAAACGAGATTAATTTTATATATATACAAAAGAAAATAAATTCATGGGTATTATATACCCCACACAAAAGAAACATGTGGTGAATATTGCATTAATCTCGCCAAAAAAATAAAACTATGATGGTAATCCCTTACATTAAGTCTCAACTTCCATCCTACTTGTTAGAACCTAATGTATAATAAATATACTTTTATTGTAAATATATTAAATAACCATACTTATATACATTATATGATAAATTATTTAATTATGCTCTTATATTTCCAGTTTTTTTAAAAATTCCATGTTAAGGTCTCGTTTCGGGTAATAGCTGGTTTTTTTGTATATATGTAGATTTTTTATTTTCAGTCCTTTTAATTTGACCGTGGTTATATTATCTCCATAATTATAATAATTAAATAATTATAATATTTATAAATCATTAATACTATTAACACAAAAAATTAAATATGGTTTTGATAATTAATGTCCTTTACGAGCATCGAGATGGGAGGATCTATGTACACATGAATAATGTTTCCATTATTACACAATGTTTTTAGAAAAGAGATAAATAATATTTTGTCTTTCAATAATGATAATAATATAACAAGTAAAATTTTATTAATTTTAATATATATAAATATACATATCATCAATGTGTTCTGGTGATGCATAGCGAGAGTCATATCGCTTTGTGAAGATAGTAGTCCACATGTATATGGACAGAGATATCATTTTTCAGTGAGTGAAAATGTAAGAATGAGAAATGATATATTATTATTTCATGAATTTAATTGTTTCATTAATATCATTATTATTTTACTTATATCATATATATATATCATAAATTTTTTCTTATTATCTTCCAATTGACATGTTGGTGAAAATGAATCAGATCACTTCGTGAGGCGGTAATCTGTATACACACAAACAAAATTATCATATCCCCTAGGGATTAGATGGTAAAAACGTAATATAGGATATAATTAATAAATAGTTATTATTATGTTAACAATTATATATATATATACATTATATCCATCATCATACCCAACTGTGAGATCTGGTTATGGAAAAACCAATGACATTGGTTCATGAGGGGTTGTCCATCCTACACATGAACAATGATTTGTAACCCATTTGATGTAATGGGCTATGGTTTTAGGTAATTAAATTAACCTAAAAATATATCAATATATTGACGATATTGTTTTATCTTATCATCCTATTTTAATAATAATTGAATTATTTGGAATAAGAAATTAAATAAAAACGCTCGTTGAAGAGAACTACGTCTTCCTTGGGTATCCTCCTTAATATTGCACCAAAAATACTTCCTAGGTTTTATTTACGTCCCAAATAAGTCATATCATATGTTAAGATTTAATTTGGAAATTTATTTTGGTATTTATAGGACAAAGGAAAAGGGTTTCAGGTTTTGAAAAAGGGAGTAGAGTTGGTGTCCTTTTATAAGTGAGGTGAGTGGAACATTTTTAATTTTTTTTAAACAAGGTGTTACCATGATTTTACCATACTAATGAGATCCAAAGTTTTTAAATAAATATCTAATAAGGGGTATTTTCTAAATATATCCATTCAATGGAATTATGAAACCTTTTGGTTCATTTTTTATCCTAATATTTTTAGCTTAACCCTGAGCAAATACACATTTACTTTAACCATGGTAATTAATTTTTTTCTTTACTATTAATTTTGCTAAAACATTATGTTGAAATTATGGAAAATAAATTATTATTATTCCAAATATGGAATAAATTTTTCTAAATTCAATTCACATATGTGTAAGATTTAAATTCAAAATAAATCCCAATGATGCGATGAGAAAGATGGTTTTCAAATGGAAAATGGTCAAAAGTTTACAATGTTTTTATATCAAATCATAATATAATAATTATTAAAATAGCATAAATTATGTTAATATATATATATTTTAAACTAATTTACCATTGAAAAAAATACAATATAATTAATATGTATAAATAACTTTAACAAAAATACATTTCTCAATTAATATTAAGGTTTTTTGATTATTAATAAAAAAATAATCATTTAACAAAATTATTAAAAAATCATAATATGATAATTTTGAAATTGTGATTTTAAAATTGAATTTTATTTAGGAAAATAATTTTCTAAAAACATAAAACTTTCATTTTATTCTATGTGTGAAAAAGGTGATAAAACTGCTTTTTTAATAAAATGAAGTTTTTAAGTGTAAAATTGGATTTATTAGAATTGATTATCTAAAAAACACATAAGATGAATTTTAAAAATTTTAATAAATATATAACATTGAAATATCTTCAAATTAATTAAAAAAATGTGGGTTTTAACATTAAAAAGACATAACATGTTTTTTTTATAAAAATATTTTTTCATAAAATGATTTCCTTTATTTTAAAATAGTTTTTCTTTAAATTTATAATTAATTGGTCGGAAAATAATTATTTTTATATAAATGTGCAATCCATATAAATTATAATATATCTAGTAATATTCATACCCATAATTCCAAATGCTAGAAGATAACATTCTTTCAAAATAATAATATTTTAATAGTGTGTTATGTTTCGTTTAAACTTACTATTGTGAGTAACTCAAACTAAAATCAGGGTTTCATATAATGAAAAATATCTAAGAGATAAAATTCATTTGAACAAAATATTCCATAAAATCATTGTGTGTCACAAAAATTAATTTTATCATTTGCACATGTAATGTGTAAAACCCTATTTTATTAAAATATATTTTAAATTTTAAAATTTATTTATAGTAAAATATTATCAATTATTGTTATTTTCATGATATGAACCATTATATTATAAAATAAATAAATTTATTATTGATTTCATGAAATCTAAAACGAAATTTTACAAAAAATAATATTTATTTAAAATAATTATCAAAACAACATCTTTTATTGGAAAATATTAATTTTGTAAATAAAATATTAAACCTATGTTTTATAAATACCAAAAATTATTTTAAAAAGTATATTTTAAATTGTTAAATAAATTTCCTATCTATAAAATTGTTTTATTTTTTTACGATATAATTATACATATATTCATAAACATTATAATTTTATCAAAAAAGTATACAAACAGAACAAATTTTATTGAAATCTTCCCATATAAAACTATAAGTGTTTTTTATAACATAATGTATACATTCCAAATTTATTTAAAGATTTTTATTTATTAGATATTTTATTATTCATATCTTCTGGTATAATAAATTTTTCCAGATTTTATTTTGTTTTTTTGTTTTGTGTAGAGTAACTTATCGAATATAATATTAATTTTGGATAAATTTTTGTTAGAAAATATTGAGGTGTTAAGCTAATGAGGAAGAAACTGATTCCAAATATACCTCTAAGGGTTTTAATGAATTTGAATCATTCTTTCAAAATTTCATGCTTTGAGAAACAAAAATATACATTGGAAAAAATACAATGAAATGTTTTATTTATGAATTAATGGATACTTTTCACAAAATTTTACTAAAATGAAACTTGAAGATGAATAAGATGATCTATCATAATGGTTACCAAGAAGAAACTAGTTTTTTAGTATTTACAATGATATAAATTATGTTAACGGAAAATGTAATTCCAACACATCAAGTAAAGGGAATTTTCCATCAAAATATATTGTTTCATTATGCGATGAAGAAAGTTAAAAGATCAATGTTTAATCAATAGATGATGGCTTTATGGATATTAAGGATAAATCAAAACCTTCAAATGATACCTCTAATGGAGGATAATATGAAGGTATAAGTAAATTATAATTTAGTGATGTAGAGAAAATAATTCATTAAGGATATATCTTTAAAAGATAATGAAACAATTTTAAAACATTTGATTTAGGAATTATGGGTTTGAAAATGATAATTACTTATAAATAAATATATTGATGAATCAAAATACAAGGACATTGTTGAGATGGAAACATAGTGCCTATGGATGATGTGTTGTTTCATAGATATTCATAAAGCTAGAGGAAAGAATCATTAGATTATGAGTGAAAATCTGATTGATTAGGTTGACTATATAAATTCCCATGTGGAAAATATGTTTATGATTAGAATTAATTTTTAAATTCACACTTTTAGATTAAATATTATAATAATTTTTTTTGTGAGAGTTCCAAATCAATTGAAAAATTTATCAGTACAACCTATTTTTTTGATCTTATGATTATACTATTAAGTATTTTTTTAGATACTCAAGAATATAATTTAAATGGAAGAATCCTTGAAAATAAAGTTCATTATTTGATTACTCAACCAAAATTAAAAAAACACTCATTCCTAAATTTATCATTGGTGTTACAAACATTAAAGGTTTTGTGTTTTTGAAGAAAAGAGGGTTAAAGCTAATCCCAACTACAAAACCAAAGAAAAATTTGATGAATATAGGAATCATAAATCTTAACAAAAGTAGAATATATAAAATAATAAAGGAAGTACAATGAATTGTTTTTTGATGAACTATATTTCCATATTAGTAAATGTTTCTGTAATGTAAGATTTTTATGGACCTAAATACTACATTTTTATTGGAACAAACTAGAACTGCCTTAGTAAAAGATAGGTCATGAATTTTGGGGTAGTCCACCTCTTGTTTCTATGGGAAAATATATATATATTCATGGTTATTTTGTGTTTATTTTTTTAATAATGTTTGACTTTGTTATGAAATGATGATTTTCAAAGGGGGTATGAAGAGTTAGAATATATATCTTAAAGTGTCATGTTGAGTGTTAATGTACTAAAGGGTCATGTGGAGTGTGTAAGTTCCAAAGGATCATGTAGAATCATGTAAGCCCTATGTGATCTCACAGAGTTTTTGTTTATGGTTAGGGATGAACTTTATCTCTTTTTTATCATGGGAGATGACGGAGATCATTTGATCACTTCATGTGATCTTTGTAAAGATAATAGGTTCTCATGATTATATTATAAGACATACATAAATATACCACATGTTTTTCAATTGACATTTTGATGAGATCATGTGATTTTCTTGAAGAAAATATCATTTGAAATCACGAAAATTTCACTGTATCTCATGATGGAGTCACATAAAGTTCCATTGAAATTTGGATAGTGATCAAAAAAAGTTATTCTGACAAGTTAAATTTCATAGAGTTAAAATTTTAATTGCAAAATTGATCACACAAAATGTGTAAGTTTGATTCTTGAGGTGGTGGAAGTAAAAGTTAACCATGATTTGTGGATTTAAGGTGGTGGATTTATACTTATAAATACCCCTTATCCCATCCTTAAGAGGTTAAGGTCCTTTATTATGTGTTTTTATGAAAATTAAACCATGGAGGGGGGTTTCAAAAGAAGTGAAATATTTTACATGATTGATGTCATGTAAGTGTTCTGTATAAATATAATAAGATTATATGTTGGAGTCATGTGATCCATGTAAATAGAATAAAATTTCACTATCCACATAATCAGAAGAGAGAACTTGTGAAATGAAGTATGTTTTAGGTGTTTCATTCTTTGGGTGACTATATTATATCCCATGATCTACGTATCCTGAACAAGGTCTGAGTTAATAGTCACATGATCCATTTGATCAAAATATATTCTCAAGAATGGGTCACATAAAGGGGATTTTATAAAGGCGTATTTCACTAGGGATACACAACAATAAATAAAATACTATCATAAAGGTGGTTTCTATCTCTTTGTATAAATAATATCATAAAGGAACACACATGTATACATTAACTAAGAACTAATTTTCATAAGTTTATACTAGAGGATAAGTGTATTCACATTAGTAAAGATAGAATAATGAGCATTCAAATAGTAATGGTAATAACCCAAGTGGCACAATCATCCTTCTCTAAACACTATAAAAATAGTATACATTAGTGGATTTGGTAAATAATCACATTTAATTTGTATCTTCCTTGGATGTATCTTAGTGAGGGTTAAATATGTAAATTTTCTATATATTATGATTGTTTTAATATATACTTATTGTATTTATAAGAAGGTGACAGAATAGTTATTTTTTATTAATGAAACAATATCCAAAAGGGGAGATTTTTTAAAATTTCCTACCATAATTCATCACCTACTTGGTAAATTTTACCCTTTGAGATAACAATTAGAATTACAATAAATGGTTAATTTTAGTATTTATCTCTAATTATAATTAATGGATATTGTCACTCATAATGGGATTCTATCCATTGATGGAATAAATTTTCAACTATGAATGAATTGTATGGAGCACCACTTCTGATCGTTAGGTATATATGTACTAACAATATAAATTCATGGTATTTATTTTATCATGGATAGTGGGTAATTATCATAAGTAGACTAAAAATAATGAGATGTTTATTATAAAGGAATCAATTCATTATAGGGGAGCTTTAACCAACACAATCTACATGAAAGTTATGTCATGTAATTTATCACATGATATTTTGTAAAATATATTAAATATATATATTGGTGATTAAAAATTATGATTAGTGAAATTTTAGATTCTGATAAATAAATATGAAGACTTGATAATGCACCCCAATTATCCTATTGATATATTCTTTGATCGAGTGAATGTTGTTTTCGAAGATGTGTATGATCTAAGAGTAATTATCAATGATGTAAAGATCATTGAGTTTATCATGGGAAGAATTTCACCTTTGTTAAATCCAAAAGTTTATGTACTAGAGGATAATGATCCAAATTGAATGAATTTTTATAAATTATTGATAAATCATGTTTCCTAGGAGACAAGAAATGATGGTAATGAGGCAATGGAATGAGGAATGTCTCATGATTTATCATTCAAGGACATGAAGAATATCACATTTAATGATCGTCAAGAAGAAGTCATTATAAATGATTTTATTTCCTTCTATTACAAAAATATTTAATGATAAAGGGAAAGGTTTAATTAGAAAATTAATTTTACCAGATTTCATAATGGAATGGTTTGATATATTGTTGAAAATTGTATCATGAGGTTCTAATAAAATGATTAGGATGATGAAGATACTTCAAAAAATAAGTCCTTATCTTGTGAGAAATGTATTGAAAATAGTAAATAAAATTTCTTTTGAATCAAATATTTTATTTCATACTAAAAAAATAGTTCAAAAGAATATGATGTAAGAGAGAGGGAAAAATAAAAGAATCATGGAGACAATTCTATGGTGGAAGTGGTTGGTAAATATTAGACAATTAAAACAGGGGTAATGATGAAGTAGAAGTATAAGGAAGGGTTGATATCTAGGATGAATTAAAAGATCATCTTGAATAAATATAAATTTGGAAATCCCAAATATATAATTCCAACATAGTTTTTCATAATTCCTAAATCTATATACAACAATAGGAAGAAGATAAGTCTGAGTTGAATGTTGAAATTAAATATCTAAAATCTAAAAATCCAAAAATAAAACACCTAGAAAGTTATTAAGTAAAAGATAATGTTTTAGGAACAAGTCAGGGTTATGGAAATTTAGACAAATATATTAATAGATCATGTAAAATGTATAAAATAAGTTCAAGAGGAAATTGGAAGCCTGTGAAGAAAGGTAAAATATAAGAAAAAACTATTGACTCCAAGTATAATATCTATAATATAGGGGGAATAAGTGATTTAGAAATTGAATTTTGAGTTTGCAGGTTTAGAAAAATAATCAATAGAAATTCAATAGAAGAGAAAGAAACATCATATTAACATAGATAGTATGGGATTGATCGAAAACAAAGTGAATTAATGATTTGTGTTAGAACACAAGAACCAGTTCCAAGAATTAAGATGTATTTGGGTACAAATCACAATATTCAGATAGACCTTGGGAAAATAGTAATACATCATTGAAACACATAAATAAACCTCATATCATATGATATTATAATGGAAAATATTAAATTCTCAAAATGTATGTTCTTTATAAAATAGGTATCAACATGAAAAAGTGAAACACATGTATCCAAATAGAGTAAATTATTCTAGGAATTATTTTTATGGCCATTTTTAGTTTTTGCAGGTTTGGGAACATGTATAATTATTTCTCATCAAAAAATTAAAATGTATGTACTAAGGAAAACCCAATGTTATTGTATGTATAACCAAAATGGATCATCCAAAAAGCATGGAGTGATAACTCAATTTGAATCTTTGCAAGATGTATTTGGTCCATCAGAGTTAGAAGAAGACCAAGAATAACAGTTAAAACCAATTATTATGTCAATGACTTGTATCAAAATTAAAATAAATAGGTAGGTATTGAATTTATATATTTCCATTAAACAATCAGATTACACTAGAATACTGTTCATTGATATTGGATATAGATCCCATATGATAGTAAATAATGATTTGGTTACATTAATTGAGTATGAAAAGGATGGTGTCGTAATATTTAGAAATGATGAAGGTTAAAAGATTATTTGAATGAAAAAAATAAAATTCGTAGGGAAAATACATGAGATATACATATGTATTGATTTTTGATAGACTATGTCACAGAAAACTATGTATCAATAAACTATGTGACTCAGAATTCACTATAAGCTTTGTTAAGAAGCTATATATTATCAAGAAAACATATGGTGATGGTTTTTTTCAAGGATAATGCACAAAATGAAATATATACATAGTGAGGGGGGTAGAGATATATAATTTCTTCAAATGGAATAAGAAACCAAGTTGTTGAATAACATACTTTGTCATCTCAACCAACCATCTTTGGAAGATCTCATGAAATTTGATATTTCTTAAGATCTGCCTTAGTTATTGCATGATCATACTCATATGTATGATGATTTTCAATATTGTATTATTACTTGAAGGAAGAATATGGGGAAAGATCAATGGTCTACACGAGTTCTTGAAAAATTGAATATTAATGTGTGTGTGTATATTTTACAAATATATATTGATAGGAAGATATATAATATCTTTTTAGTTTATGATTTTAGTAGAATAGAATTGTTTTTAGTTATCACCAATATATTATAGGTGTTCAGTTTCATAATACAATATCATAGGGAAGTTCAAAAGATGCATAGTCAAAAAAATATAGTTGTTCTTGAATAATAATCAAGTATAGTGCATAATAAAATATATGGGGAGAATTATCTTGAGAAACATGTGATAAGACACCATGTTTCGTTAGTAAGAACTCAACAAAAAAATGAGTGGTTGACAGAATAAATATAATTATCAATAATATGGGCCAAATGATGTTTATTGAGAAAGTCCTTAGAAAATGTCTTGGAAAGAAGTAGTGCTGACATCAAACTATATTTTTAAAATATAATTATTATGTAAAATGGAATAGAAGAATCTATGTGATTTGTACTGGATGAAGTTGATCTTGAATTACTTTCGATTCATCCTAATTAAGTGTTTCATTCACAACCATTGAAAATATAGTAATTTTTAATCCCTTGAAGATGATTTGGTAATTATTGGATATATTTTAATGTCTTGAACATTTATAAATGAGGTTCCCCTTATTATTGAATATAGTTATACAAGAAACATAAAAATATTTGTTTGTATCCTATATTTTTTAAAGTACTATTAAGAATCATGAAAATTGAAAATATAGTCATTATAAAATGATCATAAGATATTTATATATTAAGTGTTTTGATAAATCCAATTGACATAGATTAAATAAAAGATTTCCTCAACAAGTAGGATCATACCGAAAACATGTTCACCAAACCACCCCAAGAAAATCTCATCATCTGACACCATTCCTTAAAGTGTCCAATAGTTTAATAATGGGCTATGTATATTAATCCTAAAAATATAAATATTTATTTTTTATTTACAATAAAATATTGACTATATTTTTTTTCATATTATAATTAATTTATAAATGATTAAGTAATGAGTTTTAACAAAATTATTTTCTAATTATATAAAAAATGAAGTTTATTTTTGTGTAATATAAAATTTCAATTAATAAATTAAATTATATGAATTATATGATTTTTAAAATAATTTATATTTTAATAAAATATTATTTTTAAAGAGTATATAAATGGTAATATAAATTTATGATGTCAAAATTTAATTTTTAAAAGGGATAAAAAATAGTAATTTATAAAAAAACACAGTATTTATTAATAAATAGGGATTTAAATCTCAATATATAATGAATCATATTTAGAAAATTATTTTGATAAAGAAACTTTTATTTTTTGAATCACCACCTAATTATATTACAATAGTGAATTTTGAATAATTTATTAAGATAATAAAATTTTGTTTTAAAAAAAGTAAGATATATATAGGGTATTTATTAAAAACAAATAATTACCCAAAAGTGATGTAATATGTACCATAAAAGTTATTCACAAACAATTATATATTAACTCTTTAAAATAATGTGTTTTGGGTTTATTTTAATAATTTTTCAACCCTTTATGAAACCTCCAAAACTAATATTATAATTTAAGGTTTTATAATCAATTCATTATAAACATTACTCACTTCCACATCACCAAGGGTTTTATTTTAATGTTATTATATCACATATTTATAAAATAATTAAAATCAATCGTATTATAACGAAACAATGGTGAAAAAAATTTAAAGTTTTGTGGTTTTGATTAATTTATTTTATAGAGTCCAAAATCTATGGTTGGAAAATAATAAAGAACCCTCCCTCTATTTTCGTTTTTAAACCCACCCAACATCCCATTAATCATAACCCAAAACCATTTTACCATGACTATATGCTACCATTTCCTTTATAGTTCATTTCCAAGATTCCCCCTTCTATAAAAACTCTCATCCAAATCTTTTTGAAACATCGTCTCATGGTAAGGGGTCCTCTCCCTCTATTTATTTTTCAAGTGCCTTATTTATGTAATGCCGTTTTTCGTAAAATTATAATAATTGGGATATAATTTTTCAATTTTATATTACTACCCTTATTATTTAAAAGTGAGTAGATATCCATTTTAATATCATTAATCCCTCACCCGATTCATTATGTACCCCCGTTTTTCTAATAAAATTATCCTATGATTTTCTATGAGATGCATTTATTCAAGAACCATTGTCTTATTCCTTTTAAATCCCAATTTTACATGTTGGATTATGTTATTATATATCCCTATTACTAAAAATATTATTTTAATGTGTTAGTTTAGCCTTTTCACTCTCAATAATCTATCCCAGGATTAATTATATGCCCACGTTATGATGCGAAATTTATCCTGTGATTTTTCCCAGGCCACACATTTGTATTATAAATACTGTCCCTATTTCCAATCAAAGGTATTCTCCAAGAAAAAATATCCTTATTTTATTTATTAGTGAAATATATGTATTCCACTCACCTTAATCATGGGATTAAATATGATGAAATATGATCCAAGGTTTAACAATATATTTATTATACATTTACATTATATGAAAGTGATATGTGCACCTATAATCATACAGTACTGCAAGGGATTAACTAGTGTTTTTGTCTCATAATACTTCATGTATGTGATTAGGTAGTAAACCTAATCCATTAAGGTACTATTTACATCATGTAATTATTTCTATCCAATTATACTTATCATAGGTTTATGATATCATGTTTAATGGTGTTCCCTATATCCCCACGTTACCTTTATTCTATAACATTTTATCATGCCTTGTTGTTCAAGATTCAGATTCTCACCATTTTTATGTACCATTTAAATTCCTATTGTTTAAAATGTGTTAATTTTATCATATTATTCTTTATTTACTACCTTATTGTTATTTATTTCTCACAAGTTTCTTATGTATACCGATAGGTTATCCCATTCTGTTTTAAGATTAGTTGAATTTTAGAGAGATTTAATGAATTTTTTAACAGTATTGGTGTATCAATCTATCATGTAAATGTTTTATATTCCTGATTTCCCAAATATATTTTGATTCTAAATCTTTTGGGTTTCATATATTTTTATTTCAGGTAACAAATCATGAAATTTAGTGTATTAAATACATGAGTTTTGAAAGTTTGTATCAAAGGAAGGTCATGATATTTTTGGGACTAGGATTACAAAACATGACAGAAAAAATTATGGAAAATACTAAACATTGGAAAACTTATATAATTTTGGCTAAATTATATAGTAAGTTGTTTTTATGTAAATAAATATATTTCTAGATACTAAAAAGGGATGTGGCTATTTTATATATACCTCAGGGTGACAACACTGAAAATAGCATATTGAGCTAACATCGATTGTGAAATAGTGCATGAAAATGAGTCTTTATTAACAATTTATTTGACACTATTTGTTGATATGATTGGGTAAATTCAAAAACATATTATTAACCATGACTTAGGTAACAAATATAACAATATGATTTTATATTTAGAAATATAACATGGATAAATTTGATTGAAGCTTAAAAATTCATAGTAAAAAAATATGTTTTATTTATCAATTATCCATTTAATGTTCATTGTTTCCATTTTATATTATTTTTAATTTAAAAATTAGCATCCCTAATTTTCTCTTTATTCTAGTCAATTACTGAAAATAGTAGGAAACACAACAACAACCCATGTGAGGGGAAATGTGATGACATTCCAAATGATATGTAAAATATGATGGGAGTAGGAATTGAGAACTTATTGAATATAATTTCCCAATTTCTCAAATTTCAAATCAAACATGAATTATGATGGATTATCAAATCCCCTTAATAAATATCATGTTTCAACTAAAACCATTATATGAAAAGGGAATTAAAATTTATATGGATATTTTTTCCCTTAATTGGGGAACATTTGATCAGCTCCATTGAAAAGATCATCTTCATCATTCATTACTCTGAACTAGAGTAGGTCATTTTGTTTGTTTATCATAGGGAAATAGAATTTGATCAAAAATTTATTATGGTCAATAATATGAATCCTAAGTATGATATCAAAGTGATAGAGTGAAAGTAATTCCTTAAAATGTTTTATACAAATATTTTTCACACACTCTCTAGTTAAAAATGGATATGATTTTTTTGTATGATTGAAAAAATGATGACAGATCTATCAGGTTTTACAAGGATATTCTCAAAAGACATTCACAATATTCTTCCTTCATTGATGTTACCCCTGAAAGTAAATTTTACAATTTATCTTATAGTATGAAGTCAAGTCTGTGAAAATCCTACATAATTTTGGACCTTTTTAGTTATGATGAAATTTTCTAAAGAACCATCAATATAAAAATAGAGATGAGAAAATATCAATGGTTTCATTAAGATATGAAGAGGAAATTTTAGTTTAATTATTTTTGTGTAATGGAGAAATCTAATGGTGGAAATAAATTTAAACATCACACTTGTCAAAGGTGTGTGAAGAAGCACCTTGGAAATTTCATGAAAGGGATAAAGAAATTATTTAGGTGGAGGTATGAAAGGAACCCATCTATCGATTGTCAAAGGAAGAAAACCAACAATATAATGTAATAAAATAATGATCGGGTCATCCCTTATCCCATGGTCAATGATTCAATTTCAAGGAAAAAACACACTATGTAATTCATTATACTATGCTAAGGGTTGTTGAAAACAACTAACAATAGAAACCCGATAGCCTAGAGAGATGGTGTGAGATTATACAATCTCAACTATGGTGAAAGATCCTAAAAATAATTTGTTGAAAGGTGAAATAGTTATTCATTCAATAATTCTAAAAAAACCGTTCTATTCTAGTTCTACACATTATTTCATATCTTATAAGATTAGTATACCTACTATAACACTAAAAAAATCATATAACTAGAGATGTCAGTGAGAATGTAAATTTGGAAAATATTGAGGACAATGTTTATAACTCCTCCCATGTCAAAAGTTTTGCGATGAACTTATTAATTAACCTTTTGATACTCTCTTCAACCGAATCTAATACAATAATATTCATGTATTTCCTTTCCATATATAAATCAAACAAAAATTTCATATAGAATGAAATCACCCTCTGTATCATGAATCTCCCCCCAATTAAATTTTATTTAAAGGGGTAGGAAGAATAATTTTTAGTTCCATCATCTCAAGCATGGATATTATTTCCCTCTGATAAAGATTATCTTTCTCCAATGATTTATTCTAAGGAAACAATTATCTTTGAAGACAATATAATTACTAGTTAATATACTGATATGTTTTCGAAATAATTTATATGTATTACTCCCATTTGAGAGGTTGAATTTTTCGTCAATATTATACCTAGATATTTTCCAATATATAAAACTCTATATAGAATATATATTTTAACAATATTTATGCGTTAAATAAGAAACTATGCGAGAATATTAAGTTTTTATATGCCCTAGTGCTTCACCAAGTGGTGCACCAATCCTATTTATCAAGCATATTTTTGGGTCATAGTGCCTCTATTTTGATTGCAATGAGCTCAATGTGATCACAATAAAGAAAACGTATCTACTTACAAGGATTAATGACTTTTTCAGTCACCTACATGGAGCCCATTATTTCTCAATGATAGATCCTTGATCATGATATTATCAAGTAATGGTGAAGAATGAGGATATACTAAATAATACTTTTCATACAAGGAAATATCACTATGAATTCATAATTATTCCATTTGAACTTGATTGTCATCCAGAAATATTCATGGATTTTAGGAATATATTCCTTTGAGATTACCCAAAAAATTTGAGGTTGTATTTGTTAATGATTTTTTATCTACTCTAAAATCAAGGACGATAATGAGGAGAATTTGAATGCAATAATTAGAACCTTGCATAAATAAAATATTTTTTCAATGTATATTAAATGTGATATCTCGTGATATTAGGCAACCATCGTAGGAATTTCATCACAATTAAACAAATATTTTTGGATCCTTAAAAAAATGTATATGGTTGAACGGTGTCCTAGATTCAACCTCGGTGAAGGAAATATATTTTTTCCCAAGATTAACATGGAATTATGGTCTGTTTTTGAGAAAATTATAATGATTTTCAAGCCCCATAACCAAAATATCTTATAATGGAGTCAATTGTTTCTAGAATGGTGAATGTGATGAAATTTTTACTGAGTTAATGAAAAGGATAATCACTACACCTGAACTCACATTAATCAAAAATAGAGAAATATTTTTTGATATATTGTGATTCATCTAAAAATTGATTAGTTTTTGTACTCATTAATAATGTAAAAGTGATATATGATGACTCCCACCATTTAAAACCCATGAGAATAACTACCCAAATCATGATCTATCAGTTTCTACAGTGATCTTCATTTTATAGAGTTAGTGGTATTATATATACATTGAAAATTTTATTATAAAAATAGCCTATAAAATCTTTAAGTATATATTTACAAATAATGATTTTAATATGATCTAATAGAGGTAGTTAGAGATGATTAACGATTATGATTTTTCATTCCATTACCATCATGGGAATAAAAACAAAGTGGAAGATGATCTGAGTATAAATGATCCCTCAACTATATCAATGATGAGGATTGTAAGAGATCCAATATTCATGGACCGAAAAAGGATAAATATGGGAATAATAATTGTCTATTCAATAGAAATTTATAAAATAACTTCTCAACTATTTTAGAGACACCAGATTAACACACATGTATATTACATCATTACAAATGAATATTTAGCGTATCACAAAAATACATGCCTTGGGATCATAATATTTTAGTTTCTTTGGAAATATGGAACACAATATTCTAATCTGGTATAATATCATCAATGCCTCCAGTAAATATATTTCTTATTATCACTCTAACATAAAAAACCATTATTCATTACCTAGGTAATAGAAACATAGGAAGGGGTGAGCTCATATTCTCAATAAGGGTAAAAGAGTGTGATAAGTAAGCATAAATTAAGAATACGTATATAAGAACCTAGAAGAATAATTATAAGATCATACACTACATATCATAGATCACAAACATAAATCATGAAATAAATATTATCAGTTAATATGAAATGAATCATAAGAAAATTGGGAACATAATCTATGAAATCATGACTGATCAATAAGATAGGGAATTGTGGCATACACATCATCTTGAATCATTTTTAACTTGTATAAGTAGAAATAATTTCACCAATTATGTCAAGGACATGAAATTAGGCCCTCACATAAACATATGGATGTGAAACCTAGTCCATGTATAATGCTGAAAACATGTAATATGTTCCATGCATAATATTGTGAACATGTACTTAGGTTCACACATAAACTTTTGGGCATGGAACCATGACCATGAATAGCATTATGAAAATGTTTTCAGGTTTGTGAATAACATTTTGAACATGAAATAAGGTTCACTCATAACATTGAGATCTAATAATTAGGTTCACAGAAAAACTTGTAGACAAACATTCAAGTCCATGCATTACATTTTGAACATGTAATCCGGTTCATGAATAGATTTTTGAACATATAATAAGGTTCATACATAAGATAAATACTCTCTATTCATCCATCATTACCCAATGCATAGGAGGGAGATATAGGTACCACCCATCACATAATGAAATAATACATTCATATTCTAGAATCTAACAAAACATTCATTATATTTTGACCCATGAATGGAAAGGTGTATCATTTATGATTCATCACATCATAAATTATTGAAAATGGAAGGTTTCATAATCAATTCATCAACTAGAAACTCATGAAAAGAATCCAGTTTCAAAAGAATATAACCCATTGAAGAGAAACGAGAATGATAAATAGAATTCCATAAAAACATAAACCATTGAAGAGAGAATATTAATGGTATTAGTAAACTATAAAAAAGTATGTCATCTTATATGGTGAATTATTTTCAAAGATCACATTGAACATTTCTTAAGAAAGATAGCCTTTCTTTGACAAATATAATAACCCTGATATGTATTTCACATTTTAACATAATTTATTACAAAAAAACATTACATGTTACAACATAGAAGATAAATAGGTCTAGTGTATTTGGGTCTTAGTAACTTTACATAACAACTTAAAACCTGAAATACATATCTTTATTGAAAACTTATTTTACATTACCACACACATTCCTTCGTACCTTGCATTGCATGAGATAACATGAGGAAATAAATAAGAAAAAGGTGAGCTATAAATACCATTAAGGGAGTAAAAAATTCCTGAAATTAATAATACAACACATTTTAGGAAATAGGAATATCAATAGATCATAATATAATCATGAAAATAATGCCATGATATAGCATGATTATCATAAAATGGAAATGTGGTAACAACATTTAACATTATATTAGAATGATCCAAGGATAATAGAACATGGAGCATGAGTAAAACCTCATTTCACTTGAATTAGCATGAGTAAACCCTCATTTCACTTGACATATAATGATACTAATCTTTACTCAATTCATTGGATCTCTATCAGGGCGCACCGTTCTTAAACCTTTCATTTCATACATAAGGGTTCCACTTGGATCATATAACATAGATTCATTAAACAAAATAATTTATTCGATGATAAAGGATTATGGAATTCATAACTGAAACTCTATAATCAATTAATAATTAATCATAAAGTTGAATACCCTTGATAGATAAATGGGCATGGTATTCACTATACAATGACTTTGATTTTGAAAATTGTGGTGTAATTTCGGCAGCATAACAGTGTGACATAAGAATTTATATAAATGGTTGACGAGAGTGGAATGGGTGTATAATCATATTTAGATGAAATGGATAGAAAGGGGGTCATATAGATACATTTCAAAACATATTTAATTTAATTTATATTCATAAAACAAAAGAATTGCTTGAATGTGAAGGAGGAGAGAGAATTCCCTTATGAATTTCGGCATGGTAACCAGTGTACATTGGAGGAATTAATTAGAGAGAAAAAGGTCCCTCATCATTCAATACTATGGAGGGAAGTATAGTGAAGGTGATAAATAATACCCCAACATTTTTAATTGAAAATAAAAGCATATAACAATATAAAGAAACTTGGACAAAATGAGATAGGAAGAAATCCCTTACAAAATTTCAGCAAGGTAACAGGTGTAAATGGGAGGCAATAATGAGAGATAAAGGAGTATATAATCATTAAAAAATAATGAGGTAATTATGGGGAGGATATAATTTATACCACATCATTTTTAATTTAAAATAAAAGGGTATAACAAAATAAGGAAATTTTGTAAAAAATAAGAAAGGAAGAAATGCTTACCGAATTTTGGCATGGTAAAAGGTGTAAATGGGAGGCATTAATGAGAGATAAATGGGAATATAATCATTAAAAAATATGTATAGAAGTATGAGGGAGGTTATAAATCATACCCCAACATTTATAATTGAAAATAAAAGTGTATAAAACATAAATAAATTTTTATAAAAATGAGAAAGGAAGAAATTTCTTACATGGAAGTGTGATCCCAAAGGCTTGAGAGAGGCTTGAGAGAGGATTATTGGGAGCTTGGAGAACCTTGTGAGTATTCTAGAAAGAGGAGGGAACGTATTTGTCAAGATCCAAAGGCTTTGAGTGAAGAGGAAGTTCGAGATTTGGCCGGTATATATAGGAAAAGTGAGGAAATTCTTTATTATTTTGGTTTTGGCCACCACTCATTAAACTAATCAAAACCACAATCAAACCCATTTTTTTTCCATGGTGTTTTCCAAAGGAGAGTGGGAAAATTATTTTATAATTACAATGGCCGAAATTATAAGTATTGGAGGGACCACTAATACTTTTTAAAATAAATTAAACAAACCTAAAAGCACATTATTTTAAATTTAATACATATATTGGCCTAACATACCATTTATATTATTTTATTACATCACTATTGGGTCATTGCAATTTCATAAAGCACTTTGTATAATTAAAAAGTATTTAATTTTTAGTAAAAATTTTTATTATCTTTGGAAATTATAAAAAATTCACTATTAGAAAATTTTGGCATCCGGATTCCAAAAATAATATTAATTTTATATAATTAATTTTATTAATATGTGAATTTTTACTTTAAAATAAAAACTAACATTTATAAAAAATTGATGGGTTTTGATAAAAATGGATTTCAAACCTTAATAAATATAACAATTGTATTCATAAAAATTATATGATAATATATATTTAATAAAAATTATTTTTTAATAATAATTTATTAAAATATTATTTAATTAAAAAATCCATAAATTCATAAAAATATATTTCATAATTTTTCTTAAAATAATATAAAAGATAATGGCCAACAATAGTATAGGAAAACAAGTCAAAACCTAAAGAAGTAACTACTGAATTATCATTTTCAATAGTCATGGACATAAAATTATTTCTTCTTATAGAATGTTGTTCTAGTGAACTATCCCATGACCGTTCCCCCGACCTCTCGATCTCCCACTACTTGAAGGAAGAAATTAAAGCCTTTTTAAAACTGTCTCTGCATCAGTGCTTTCAAAATCGGATCTTTTTTCTTGTCGTTCCTCACATTTTTCAGGAGAGGTGACATATTTTACTTGCATCAACATTCCCTAAATGGTGATTGCTTTATCCAGTTCCACAATATCATGGTGCGTTTTCTCATTAGGAGAGAATAGATTTGAATCTTTTATCTCAATGTCACATATATTCTGTAGAGATAAAGAGGTAGTGCTACCTGCAATCAAATTATCAACCACCACTAGAGTGGAAACCAGGGGTTTTTTTATTCTTATAGGAAACCAAATGAAATCCTTCACTATCCACTACTGGCTTTTAATATTTTTAAAAGACTGTACAATCAGATACTATGATATTTTTACCTTTCTGGTTACTTGAACAAACCATCCATTCTTGTGATAGCTGGCGATCTACCTCTAACTAGACTCTTTCTTAATTCACTTGATCAGCCATTAAGTCATCATATTTAGAAGTTGAACAAGGGTGATTATGTTTCAAAATTTCTCCTTTTTCATGTATTTCAAGTATCAATTATGTGAACATTAACCTCTTCGGAATGGATAGAAGCCCAAGATTTTGTATTATTTTCAGAGGTAGAGGCATTTGAATGGTCTCCCATTTTAGAAAAAACACTATTAACCTCTTTCTTATGTTCAATTACCATTAAATCATCACTTTGAAAAACATGAAACTGAAATTGAGGATGAACATCATCCTTCTATGTTGGATTTTTTCTCTTTTTGTGACACTTACTCATATCATGGCCACACAAAAAACAGTAGCTAAAAACTATAGAGAAACTAGAGGTTGATGATTCATGTCCAACAACATTAAATTCCTTTCATAATTTGGGCATTTTTTTCATACATTATCTTTAACCCAATAATATCATAATTTGTTGCAAGAATTACCTTATCAACAAGAGTGGAACCCAGTTCGACCTCAATAAAGAATTAAGAAAAGTGTCTAAAATAAGCTACTTCAGTTTCTTTTTCAATTTCGATCGGGATATAGATGGATAAGGAAATATCATAAAATATTTTAGAATAACATATAATTTAGTTTAAATCCTAAAATCATACCCAAATGTGAGTAGTAGAGTTAAAAACCTCAAATGGATTTAATTTTATATCTCATTCATGCAAATAAATAATCCTAGGATTTAGCGTTATTGAACTGATGCCTCAAGCTTAGACATTCAATTCTTCCAAAGGGAAGAGAATATATAAATATACTCACCCAAGAGATACACACTTACAAGATTTAAACCCCCAAATTTATGAAATCTTCACCTTGAGATCATCCATTTTTAGAGGCTGAGTACCTTTAAGAAAAAATAAGCGAGCAATAATTGAGAACTCACCCATTTTATGTCGCTCTAATACCGCGTCGGGATTGGAATTAATATGTAGAATACTCCATTTTCTTTGAATGGAATGATAGATTACTTTTTTGAAGCTTAAAAAAGAATGATTAATTGAAGAACCCTCATATGGAAAAGCATGGATATGGATCCTTGGAGCAGTTTGAGGTGCCTTAAGATCAGCAACTTAAACAACACAACTCCGCCCATACTCATGTTGTAATCCAATCCTTTCAGGAGAATTAGTAAAAACACTTGTGGTTTGACCCTTAATATCAACAGAAGGACTCTTCCCATCTTCACATTGAGGTTAAAGTCTCTCAGACGCATCATGAGAAACCATATTCGATGCTAGGGAAAATCATTTCCCATCATCAACTCCTGCTCGCTGAGGATCACTCCTCACAGGTGAAGAACATTCGGACGAACCTACAATAGCCACTGAGACCTCACACTGCTCTACCCAAGTCCCATACGAGGAGCTCCAAACCCTTGAAAATTGTCCCACAATTTTTATAGGTAGAATTTTCCCATCATCGTGTTGAGATCCAAAGCTCTCAGATGAATTACATGAAGTAGATGCTGAGACCACTTTCCCCAAATCCCCAACTCCCATCAGTTGAGAACCAGTCCTTACAGGCGTAATATGCTCTGAAGAAACCATAAAAACTACCAGTACCTCAAACTACTCATCCCTAGTCCCATCCGAGGTGCTCGACACCAGAGATTGGCCGACCAAGTGAGGGACCATCGTGGAACAAAACCCTAGCTTGCAGCACCATGAATATTAACTAGAAATACAATTTGTTCTTTAAAAACTATTTACAAACTAACAAAAATAGAATTAATGTATATTTTTATATACAAAAATAATGCACATAATAATGTTTCTATGTTCTTATTACATAAACCCTTATAACACCGACACTTGACATAAGGCTAATGTGTGCGATGGTGACCGACTCTTGGGATGGCTCAGATAACATCACTCGAGTGGTAATATCTATCAACTTCCACTTCTCTTGTAGGTGGTTCTGTTCAAGATTAACGTGTTGATGCTTGGCTTAGGATTGGTCAAGATTGAAGTCTAGTGACACTACCTCCATTCTGAGCTCCAAAAAATGGGCTTCGTATAGAGAAATTCTACTGGATGAGGCCATCACTTCTTTTTTCTAAGTAAATTGGATTTGTTATAGCTCTATATTTATATTAATCATGTAATCATTTTTCAACTGATATATTATAAAAGTTTAGTATTCATAAATGTGTTTTAATAACTAAAAACACAAAACCAAAGAAGTGTGTATGATTTACATGACTAATTTACAAAATAATACATTTAATTAGATCAAGAGGAATATTCATTAATAAATGTATGGGTCATTAAAATAAACCTTTTCATAAATCCATTTAAAAAATACATTAATTTTAAGGAATGAATTACAATTTCATTTAAAAAATTTATTGAGGTAAATATATTTTCGTCTTTGAAAAATTATTTTTAAAGAATAATGAATTTTGAAAACTTATTTCATTTAATATACCTTGAAAACATAAACAAAGGCTTGAAATATATTTAGAAACCCTTTTCTATAAAATTAGTTTTTAAAAATATTAATAAAACATTGAATTCTTGAAATCTATTTCATTGAAAATAACCATTTGAAAATGTATAAAGGTAGAATTGTAAATCATTTATAACAATATTTAAACATAAAACCTTTTTAAAAAAGTTTTTATTTGAAACCCATATGAAAATAAAAAAAATAAAAATTATTTGGAAAATAATTTCAATATAAGTAGAATTTCAATCTTATAAATTAAAATTTAGGTAAATGATTGTCATGAAGGCGGGTAAGTCTATACATGGTGAACATTCCTTTTTCACTATAAAAAATATTGTAAAGTTCCTTAATCCGAAAACTACAAGAAGATTACAATTAAAACCCGTTTTTTAAAAAGGTAAAACATGGGTAAAAATATCCTTTACACATAATAGAATAATAGTAATACGTTTTTCAAAACATTTTCTGAAAACAATTTTTTAAAATTATAAAAATATTTCTGACTAAAATGAGAGATAAAGTTGTATTTTCATGAAAATATTTTATTATTTATATTAAGTACCAAAGAGTGGAAAAATATAATTAATACATGAACATATAACGGTTAACCATAGTATATGAAAATTCATGAATATTATTGAGATATTGATTAAAAAATTTCATCAAAGGAAGAATAATCATAAAAAAGATTGAGAATTTGAAATGTGGAGACCTATAATCATATTTTTGTTGAATGTGATTGGGATTTTAATTATGGTTTTATCATACTGCAATAAGAGGCTTTATTTCTTATGATCTTCAATATTATAACATTCTTCATATATTATTTAATATAGAAATAGAAAATGGCCAAGAGAAAAAAGTCACATCCTTGGTTTTGTTAGCTGATTGTTCTTGTATTGGGAGGGACCTAAATTTATGACCATTTTAAAGAGTAAGAACCCAATGCAACTCTTTGATTATATGCATAAAATTCATGCGGTCTGGGTCAACCAATTTTCTTATGAGTGGGGATGACTCTCCCAATCTCTACCTAATTTGAGAAGATGGATCATTCTCCACTATCAGAGCCAGCTTAGAGAATTGGGCTTACTGGATCCCTCATCCTTTGGGTTTCAAGCTCAATAATGATGGTTCTGGTATATTGAGTGTCTTACGGGGAGTATGGGTTATGAATGATACTAGAAACTCTATTATATTTATTTTCATTGAATTTTTTTCATTTACATTTACTCTAATTTAAAGTGATGGAATTTTTCATGGGGCATCAATGTTGTCACCACAATCAGGTCCCTCTTGTGGTAGTTGAGATGGATTCCTTGGTTCTTTATAAATCCCTCATGGGAATCAGTGAGGTTCATTGTACTATCATCTATTTCATAAGAAGATTCAAAATATATCTTTGTATCAATAAAAAGGTTCTTCACACTTGGAGTAAGGGTGAAAATGTGCTAATTATTTGGATTCCACAACTTCTCATGGCACTGCTATCACATTGTATTCACATTTAAACTCCTTACCTTCGGAGGGTGGGAGATCTATAAGAGAGGATTTCCTCAGACTACACGATTTTAGATATAACAACCCTGATTTTTATTACACACTTAAACAAGATTTATTACATAAAATACTACTTAATACATCTCTGAGAATAAATAGGTATAATGTCGTGGGAAATTAGGAACATTACAAAACAACTTAGAACATAAAACACAACATCTTTATGGAATACTCCTTTTACATGACCACTATATTCCCTCGTACATAGCATTGCATGGGATAACCTGAGGATATGAATAAAACAAATGTCAAGCTATAATGTTCAGTAATGGAGTAAAAAGTAAATAAAATGATGATTAATATACATGTTAGGAAATAGTCATATAAATGGGGGTCAAGTTAAATATGAACATAAAGTTATGATATAGCATGATTATCAGAACATGGAAATGTGGAAACAAAACCTAACATGGTATTAGCACAATCCAAGGCTAATTGCACACGGAGAATGAGTAAAATCTCATTGCACTTGAATTTTTATTAGTAAAACCTCATTTCACTTGACGTATCATGATAGTAATATTTACCCAATGTATTGGAGCGCTACTAGGGTGAACCATTCTTAAACATTTAATTTCATGCATAAGTGTGCCACATGGATCATATAACATGGAATCCTTCAACATAATAAGATATTCCAAAATTAAGGAATGTGAAATACATACATGAAAGTACTATTAAATATATCTATATGCATAAAGGTGAATAACCTTGATAGAGACATGGGTATTGTATTCACTACACAATGATTTTGTCTTGAAAAAATGCCGTGCAATTTCGGCAGCATAACGGTGTGACCTAAGAATTCATAAAAATGGGTGATGAGAGATAAAGGGGTGTCTCATTATATGTACATGAAATGTAAAGTAATTGGGTCATATATGTATATTTATCGACAATAGTAATGGAATATATATTCATAACACAAACAAATTTCTTGATTGTAAATGAGGAGAGATAAATTCCTTACAGAATTTTTCCATTGTAACTGGTGTACATGGAAGGAATAAATGAAAGAGAAAGGGGAATCCCATCATTAAAACATAAAGAGGGAAGTATTTAGGAGGTTTAAAATCATACCCAAACATTTATAATGAAAAATAAAAGGACATAACAATATTAAGAAACTTGGATAAAATAAGAAAGGAAGGAATCCTATACTTGGAAGTGTGATCCCAAAGGCTTGATAGGGTCTTTAGAGAGGCTTCTTGGGAGGTGGGGGCACCTTGTGTGGATTCTAGAGAGATGATATCAGAGGTTTAATGAACTAAAAAGGATTTAATTTAAGAGGAAGTGGGAACTTGGGGTGGGTTTATATAGGAAAGGAGAGGGAATTCATTATTATTTAGGTTTGGGAGACCACACATTAAACTAATAAAAACCATAAACCAAACCATGGTTATTTCTCATGGGTTTTTCCAAAGGGTATTGGAAAATATTATTTTATAAGTCCAATGGATTAAATTCTTATAATAATTGGGTTTTTTATGTGGAGGTGAGTCAGACTCTCAAAGAAATCAAATTTTAAAGCTAAAATGTTTTATAAGTCTTGAAGGGTCCACTAAAGCAATATAAAAAAAACAAATGTAAAATTATATTATTTTAATTTTAAAACATATATTTTCCGAAAATAATGTTTATAGTATTTTATTACATCACTATTGGGTCATTATCATATCATAAAACACATTATATATTCAAATGGTATTTATTTTTTACCAAAAAATTGATTGTCTCAGAAAATTATGAAACAATAAATGTTGGATAATTTTGATGTCATGATTCCAAAAATAATATTCATTTTATGTAAATAATTTTCAAAATATGAGAATTTTTTACTTTTAAAATAAAAAATGACATTTATCAAAAATTCATGTGTTTTGATAAAAATAGCTTTCAAACCTTAGGGAAAAATAAACAAGAATTTCTAAATATTATATGATCATTTATATTTAATAAAAATTAATTTAGTAATAATATTTAATTAAAATATTATTTAATTCAAAAATACATTAATTCATCAATATAAATTTCTTAATTAACTAAAAATGCTATTTTTTCTTTAAAAACCATTTTAAAAGTAACATTAATAAAATGAATGTATATTATTTATAAAAAGGTATTGTAAATAATCATAATACTAGGGTCTCATTATATAAACCCTTATGAAACCAATATACAACCTAAGGGTAATGTGTTTGATGGTGACAGACTCTTGGGGTGGCTAAGATAACATCGCTCGAGTGGTAATCTATACCAACTTCCACTTCCCTCGTAGGTGGTTCCTTTCGAGCTTAACATATTGAAGCTCTTCTTGGGCTTGGTCAAGAGAAAATTCCTTTGATGCAACCTCTTTTCTGAGCTTTGAATAATGGGATTCATACGGAGCAATTCTACTGGATGAGGCCATCGCTACCTTTGTTTGAGTAAATTGGATATGTTAATACCCTATATTTATACTAATCATGTGATCACTATTCAACTACTATATTAGAAATGGTCAAAATTATCAATGGTATTTTAAAATCTAAAAACGTAAAACCAACGATTTTCACATTTTATATAACCATTTTACATAATAAGACATCTAATTGGATCAAGAAGAATTTTCATTGACAAAAGTTTGTGCCGTTTCAATCTTCCCCCCTTAAGAATTTTTTCCCTATAAATTTTCTATTTGCACATTAAAACATATGTGGGTAACTCAGCTTCATCACTTCCTACAATTCCCACGTTTCTTCTTCAAACATGTGGTTTCACCACAATACCTTAACGAGGGGAATTGTCTTATTTTGTAGAAATTGTTCTCTACGATCTAAGATCTTCACCAACTTATCTTCGTAGGAGAGGTCATTATTCAATGGTACCACTTCTAGATTAAGTACATTTTATGGGTCCGGTATGTACTTCCTTGAGAGTGATACATGGAATATGTCATGTAATTGATATAAGTTCGGTGGGAGTGATAGTCGGTAGGCCACTACTCGAATGTGATCAAGGATATCAAAAGAGAAAATGTACCATGGACTATGCTTTACCTTCTTCCCAAATCTAATAACTCTCATCCATGGTGATATGCAAAGGAGTAGCATGTCTATGAGATCAGACTCTAGGTCTCGTCGATGATATCCACATAGCTCTTTTATCGAATCCGAGCAGCTTTAATGTGATGTTAGATGGTCTTAACCTTCTACACCATTTCTTCAACTATCTCGGGACCTATGAGTTTTCTCTCCCCATCTTCCCCCAACATGCTGGTGTTCATCACCTCTTCGCATAAAGGGCTTCATAAGGAGCCATTTGGATTCTTGAGTAGAAACCGTTGTTGTAAGAGAACTCAACTGGAGGAAGATGTTGATCCCATCATCCTTTGAAGTCCATTGATCATGCTCTCAACATGTCATCATGTATTTGGATAGTCCGCTAATATTGGCCATCAGTTTGAGGAAAATAATTCATACTGAATTTCAACTCAGTATCTAGAGTATGTTAAATACTCTTCCAAAAAATAGAGGTGAATCTTGGATATCGATCAAATACAATATATAGTGGTGTTATATATAGCCTTACCAAGTCTGTGATGTATATCCGTGCTAGTTGATCCAACGAGAAATCCTCTTGTATTGCAATGAAGTGTGCATTCTTTGTAAGATGATCCAGAACAACCCATATAACATTGTTTCATTTGAATGTATTTGGATGTCCAGTGACATAGTCCATAGTGATTTTCTCCCATTTCCATGATAGTATGGGTAATGGTTGCATCATCCCCTTAGACTTATATCTACCAGCCTTTACTTACTGACAGACCAGGAACATTGATGTATATTAGGTGATCTCCTTCTTCTTGTTATCCCACTAGTATTGCACTAAGAGATCTTGATAAATACTTTTGTTTCCTAAGTGGATGGAGAAATTTGAACTTTGTGCGTCATCCAAATGTTCCTTCTTTAGCTCGGGACTATATGGGACACATAGTCTATTCCCAAATCTCACAATTCTTTCTTCCCTGATATTGAACTCCGAGGGTTTTTCTTTTTTAATAATTTCAACATTATTCTGATTTTCCACATCTTCCTTTTGATCATCCTTTAATCTTTACAAAAGATATGGTTGAGCAATCATTTGTGAATGGATTAATGATGTTCACTTATATATGACTCCCATGTCCATATTCATCAAATCTAAGAAGATTGTATCCTTTTCAATTCTCATCAATTATAGAATTGCTTAATCCTTTCTACTTAAAACATCTGCCACATTGTTCGTTTTACTAGGGAGGTAATTGATTGAGAAGTCATAGTCTTTGACCATTTTTAACCATCTTCATTGGTGCATATTCAACTCCTTATGTGAGAATATATAATTGAGGATTTTATGATCAATGTACATTTCACACTTCTACCCAAAGAGATAATGTCGCCAAATTTTTTTAAGTAGAGATCACCGCAGCCAACTCCAGATCATGTGTTGTATACTTATACTCTTTAACTATCAATTACCTTGAACAATAGGCAATGAAATTGTCATTATCCATCAACACACAACCCTGTACCTTCTTTAAAGCATCATCAAATACCACAAAAAGTTATCCACTTATGAGTAATGTGAGAACGGGGGCAGTGATAATCTTCTTTTTCAACTCCTTGAGGATTTCTTCACATTAATCACTCTAAAAAATCTTTAATACCTTTCGATTAATCTTCGTTAGAGGGTTGGAAAATCGTGATAAATTTCTCAAAAATCAGATATAATACCCAGCTGACCCAAGGAATCTATGGATATCTGTTACCGATGTTGGCCTCAACCATCCTTCAAATGCAGCTACCAGGGAGAGATCCACATTTATCCCATTACTTATGATTATATGAACCAATAAAGGAGACCAACATTAACTAGAACTCACAATTGCAGTACTTATCATAGATCTTATCCTTTCGCAAGGTCTCTAATACAATTCTTTGATGCTCCTCATGCCCCTACTAGGTTTTGAAGTATATTAGAATATCATCTATAATGACTACCAAAAATTTGTCGACGTAATATCTAAAGATTCTATTCATCATTTCCATGTAGATTTCTGGATCATTAGTGAGTTTTAAAGGCATTAATATGAATTTGTAGTGCCCGTACCGTGTACGAAATGCAGTATTGGGGATATCCTCCTTTTTCACCCGTACATGGTAATATCCCGAACACAAATCCTCCTTGGAATAATATTATGCTCCACATAGCTGATCGAACAAGTCAACAATTTGTGGCAGAGGATTCTTGTTATTTATGGTGATTTTTTTGATCTCATGATAATCAATGAAAAGGCACATTGGCACATCCTTCGTTGTGATGAAGGGGACTAGAGCACCCCATGGTGAAGCACTTGGGTGTATAAACCCTTTATCTAGATTCTCTTTTAGCTGTATTTTCTTCTCCTTAAGCTCCACAACATCCATTCTATATAGAGTTTTGGATATTGTCAATGCCCCAGGTATAAGGTCAATTGAGAATTAAACATATCTTCTAAGAGGAATAACAAAAAATTACTCGATAAACACTTCAATGAATTCCCTCACAATAAGAACGTCTTCAAGGATGGATGATTTATTATACTCAAGCATTTGAACGAGATACATGTGCTCATAGGTCAGTAATATACATTATTGAGATGATGGTGATAAAGAAGATCCATCCTCCTACTTTCACTTGTATAGAATCAGGGGTTGATTCTCTATATAGAGAGTGATTTCCCTCTCATTAAAATTTGGGTTGGCTCTATATAAGGGAAGCCAATCAATGCCAAGAATTAAATCAAATTCCACTGGAGGTAGTATGATGAAGATATCCAGGAAGTTCAATCCATAGATTCTGATAGGGGAGGAGTTATATTCATGGGATGAAGTAATTGCACCATTTTTCATACTCACCGACATCCTTACTTCCATGATTTGTGGTGGTGTTGGGATTGTTCTACTAATATTTTAGGATATAGAAGAATTCCTAGAACTAGAATAAAAAAATACATTTACTATTCTTTAATGGATAGCTTGTGTACATGTCACGAATTTGTTTTGAGGGTTCACTTTAGTGGTAGTGATGGAAAAAGATCAAACTTACTGCCTTAGAGGTTGTTAGTTGCTTCCAAAAACCATTGGATTAGGGCACTGATTTTCAAGGTGCCTTGGTTCTTTGCAGTTGAAGCAATGAAAAATGCATTGAGAGTCGAATGAAGCAATCCTCTCCTCTATCATAGCTGTGGGTTTTTATTGTAGGAAGTAAATGGATAAATTCCCTCATCTTCCACACCTGAATAATTTTCTCACCCACTTAATGAAATTTCCAGGGTGCTTCTTTCCCTAGCTTTGGAAAGTGGGGTGCTGGATCTTCTTAGCACCGTTGAATTTATCCATCAGACCACCCGAATTGAAGTCCACCTTAGGATTATTATACCCATGATACCACTGAGATTATAAAATCCCCATTTCAACTTTTAGGGAACATCGGAAAATTTTCTTATAGCTATCGAAGCCATGGATTTCTAAGGCTTTCCGTAGGCTAGGTATTAGCCCACCAAACAAGCTGTCAACCTTGAATTAGGGGGTAACAACAAACCAAAAAGCATATCATGCAAGACTTGTGATGTTTCCCCGTATACTCTAATGGATTTGTTATTTTATTCATGAGGGCAACAAAGTCCCTTTCCATCTTAAGTCAGAGGGTGCGCGGAAAATATTTATCAAAAAACATCTTCATGAAATCATTCCATTAAAATGCCTAGATATCCCCCCCCAGGCTTCATATTTTTTTACTAATTTCCACCATTGATCGGTTTCACCCTCCATTAAATAAGTATCTTGAATAACCATCTCTTTTTCTGAACATTTTATGATGGAGAAGATATTTTCAATGGAGTTGATCCATTGTTCGTAAATTGAGGGATCAAATGATCCATTAAAAGTAGGAGGCCTTTGTCTCATGAATATCTCGATAGAGACTTGTTCTATCTTTGGGGGGGGGGGTGAACGTTCTTCTTAACCCATGTTTCTATTCAAAGCTTGAGTTAACTGAGAGAGTATCTTGACCAAGTTCATGATTCCCACTCCCCTTGGATTGGGCATCTCATTAGTACAATCATCACATTGATCTTTGAATCAGTTGTTAGCCAAATTCCTCCTATTACCAGCCATTGGATAGATTAAAAGTAATCATAGGTGTATCAATAAAGGTTAATTCAAATAAAAAAAATCAATGACTTATAAATTGTTTTTATTTCCTTAACTTATGAATATGTGTGCTTCAATCGATGTTAACCATGATCTACTTCTCAACATATATTCTTAGGGTAATTTTCTTTTATTCCCTTAAAAATAGTTCATACTAAGATTTAGAATTTACCAAAGCATATCCCCAGGGAGTTTCAAACCTCAGAGTGCAGCAAGGCTCGTTGTCATGTACCAGGATACCCCAGGTCAAGCCTGAAACTCGTTGTCCGAGTTTTCACTCCTAGGTACATCTATTCCAGAGCTGCCTCTACCGAATCATATCTAGAAAGGGATATATGTGTTTGATAAAGCACTTACTGAATACTCAATAATATTTTGGGACATTTTTATTACACTTAGTCTTATCCTTAAGGCTTTCAGTAGGGTTTTCTAATCCAAACCCCAATAATAACTAAACCTATCCTTTAATACCGACTATAACAACCCAAATTTTTATTACACAATTAAACATTATTTATTACATTAACATGCACTTAAGGAAACCCTGTGGATTGAGAGGTCTAGTGTCTTGGAAAATTAGGAACATTACATAACAACTTAGAACATAGAACAAAACATCTTTATCGAAAACATCTTTTACATGACCACTACATTTCCTCGTACTTATCATTGTAGGGGAAAACATGAGGTCATTCATAAGAAAAGGGTGAGCTATAAAGTCCAGTAATGGAGTAAAAAAGGAATAAAATTCATATTTCAATACATGTTGGAAATAGTCATATCAAGGGATCTCAAGAGAAAGAAGAACATAGAGGCATGATATAGCATGATTATCATAACATGGAAATGTGGAAACAACACTTAACATGATATTAGCACAAGGCAAGGATCATTGCACATAAAGAATGAGTAAAATATCATTGAACTTTAATTAGCATGATTAAACCCTCATTACACTTGATGTAACATGATAATAATATTTACCCAATGCATTGGAGTTCTATCAGGGAGCATCCTTCTTAAACATTTCATTTCATGCATAAGTATGCCACATGGATAATATAACATGGAATCATTAAACATCATAAGTTATTTCATGATTAATGAATGTGTAAAACATACATGAAAGTACCATTCAATATGTATATATTCATAAAGGGGAATACCCTTTATAGAGACATGGGTATGGTATTCACTATACAATGGTTTTGTCTTAGAAAAACATGGTGCAATTTCAGCAGCATAACAACGTGACATAAGAATTCAAAAAAATGGTTGATGAGAGATAAAGGGGCATCTAATCTTATGAAAATGAAATTAATAGTAACGGGTCATATAGGTACATGTATCAACAATATTAATGGAATTTAGATTTATAACACAAAAGAATTTCTTGAATGTAAATGAGCAGAGATAAATTACTTATGGAATTTTGGAATGGTAAAAGGTGTACATAGAAGGCATAAATTAGATAGAAAGGGGTCTCACATTATTAAAAAAATAAGGAGATAAGTATGTGGGATGTTCTAAATCATACCTCAACATTTATTATTGAAAATAAAAGGAAAGAAAAATATTAAGAAACATGGATAAAATGAGAAAGGAAGGAATCCATTAATTAGAAGTGTGATCCCAATGGCTTAGGAGGGGCTTGAGAGAGGATTCTTAGGAGATTAGGGAACCTTGGGAGGATTATAGAGAGGGGAGGGAATAGGTTGGATGAACTCCAAATTATTTGATTGAAGAGGAAGTGTCATCTTGGGTGTCTTTATATCGGAAAATAGAAGGAATTATTTATTGTTTAGGTTTGTGACACCACACATTAAACTAATAAAAACCACAAACCAAACTAGAGTTTTTTCCAATGGTTTCTTCCAAAGGGGATTGGAAAAAAATTATTTTATAATTACAATGGCCTAAATTCTTAAAAATAATAGCGTTTTTTATGTGAAGGTGAGTCACACTCTCAAGGAAATTAATTTAAAAAATTAAAATGTTTCATAAGTCTTGAAGTGTCCACTAAAAATTGTGAAATAAATCAAACAAACCTAAAATCAAAATATTTTAATGGTAAAACACATATTTTACTAACATAATGTTTATTGTATTTTATGACATCAATATTTGGTCATTATGATGTCATAAACACATTATATATTTAAATGGAATTTAATTTTTACCAAAAAATTCAACTGTCTCCAAAAATTATGAAAAATTCACCATTGGATAATTTCGACGTCTTGATTCCAAGAATAGTATTAATTTTTTCAATATAATTTTATATATATTTGAATTTTTTACTTTTTAAATAAAAACCGATATTTATCGAAAATTAATGGTTTTTGACAAAAATAGTTTTCAACCCTAAATAAAGTTTACAACAGTGTTTTTAAAAATTATACAATAATTTATATTTAATAAGAAATAATTTATTAATAATATTTAATTAAAATATTTTTTAATTCAAAAATCCATTAATTTATCAAAATAGATATCTTAATTAACTAAAATTGTTATTTTTCTTTAAAAACTATTTACAAAGTAACAATAATATAATGAATGTATATTCTCTATAAAAAATTTTTACATAATCATAGTACTGTGGTCTTGTTTCATAACCCCTGATAACACTCATATATGACCAAAGGGCACAGTGTGCGATGATTACATACTATTATGGTGGATCAGATAACATCACTCGTGTGGTAATCTCTACCAACTTCTATAATTCCCTGACCCCAGTTACCTAGAGTCGGTGCATTATTACTTAACATTGGCATGATATAAGGAATCATGCCCTAAAATATTGATCAGTTTAGTAGCTTTGGAATTACTAAATACATCAATAATTTTTACATTACATTATAAAATAAAATACTAAAACAACATAGTCTCTATAGGCCACACTCATATCCCTTAGAATATCCCTACAGGTCAGCCGTAATATACTTTTTCGCGTCATGGAAAAAAACATAGAAATGGGTGGTCTCATATGCTCAGTATGGATAACAATATAGTGGAAACGTTAAAAAAATAAGCATAAAAATTTACGAAAATGCGTAAGACTAAAACAAAAGCCTTTTAAAATTTAACTTCAACATAATATGGAAAAGATAAAATCAAATAATTCCATTTACTTATTCAAATGGATATTCTACTAGTCGAATAATCACATGCAATATCAATATCCACTTTCATAATTATGGAATGGATAATGCTAGACTGTATAACCACATAGTCATATCCTTGTTACAAAACTACAAATAAGATTTTATCAAGGCCTTGTTCCAAGACACTTGTTTGTCTCATGAGACCTACTGAAGCATCGAGGAGCTATAGCAGGCTCCACCTGTCACTTACTTAGTCCAATGCATTCATCATATTAAAATGTTTAAACATAACATAAACATTTTTATTAAAACGAGCATACAAAATTTCAATACATTATCCATAAACCATGAATGTTGTAAAAATAACACATCCAAATTCATACATATCACAAAACCTTTAATAGATTATGAAATTTTTGTAACATAATAAATCAACATCATATAAAATTAAAATCCATCAATGGATGTTGACATAGATGAAATCAAATCTTTTTTTAGAGAAATATATCATTCTATTTTAAAATAATTTATATGTCATATAATTATAAATGAAAAAATTTATTATTAAAATATTATTATAATCTTTTAAGGGAAGCTTCGACGATGTTATAACAGAGGAAAACAGCTGCACCCATCGTATAAGTTAAAAAAACATTATTACCTTAATTATGTCGAAAAGGACATAATGTACCTTGTTTGGAAAACAATGGATAGATTACTTCCAAAACATATAAGGTCATATAAGGGTATAAATGAATTTAACCTATTGTCTAGTAAATAGTAAAATTGTTTTGAAACACATTTTTATGAAAACACGGATGTGGATGATAAAGAGGTCACATTAGATACTTATGTAAAAACAAGATCAGATAATAAAGAGATTGTAGAATTAACCCTTACATTGTACTTATCCTTGGTTGAGGGTATGTTAACCTCTTATATAATAGTTAAATAATTGTTATTAAATTATACCATAACCATATACAAAAAATGATATCTTATATGATCTTATAATATTAATATGTTAATAATATTTTTGTATTACCGTCATTTCGGGTGTTAACTGATTCGTTTCCCTTTATATGTTTTTTTACATAAGTCATGTTTGTTATGAATATGATGTATTTGGTTTATATAAAAAATGATATTAAGTTCTTTAAACATCATTTTTAATCATCAAATGAAAATTTTTCTTGAATTGTTTCGATAGTGAAATGAATCACATCGCGTTTGTGGAGATGGTAATCCATACGTATGCAAGAGAGACAATATCATTATTTTGATATTACAATTATATATAATTTTATGGTATATCATATATAAAGAATAATTATAATGTTATATATATTATTTAAATCATTTATACTCATTATTATACTCATCCAAATGATGAAGTGTTTGAATAACAAACTACACGGCGAGGAGACAGTAATTCGTATGTACACATGTATGGTGACTTTATCATCTATAGGATGGATAAAATAATGAATATGGTTGTAAAAGTTTTATAATAACATCACATTATATATAATATAAAATAGTCACTATTTTATAATGGAGACAAAATAGAAAGAGGAAGGGGAAGAATAAAGGAACTTGAAAGAGGTGACGAAATATTTACCTCTTCTTCGGGTTGTTCGTTTTTATTTGATCAAAAGGGATCCTTAGGTTTCTTTTATGACTAATGTAAGGCCTCTGGGATGAATAGAGGATAGTTGATAGGATATTTGGGTAGGTTTTGGCCGAGACAAATGGCTTTGAAGGTGTGAATTTGGGATAAGGGGAAGTGTCCTTTTATAAGAGAGGTGATGGTCACTTTAGGAAAAGTTTGAATTATTATTTTATAATAAAATCATTTTTGGTTTCTAATGTCTCAAAAATAATTTATTTCAACTCTAAGGTGGGTATTGGTTGAAAAAAATCAACCAATAGGTTTTATATAGGTTTGGGTTACTATATTAACCTTATATTTTAGATTTAACTCTTAGTTAAATAATTTGTCATTTACTATGTCTCTTTGTATTTTTATATTATATGGTTAATAAATAAAAAATAAACTTCCAAGAGAACCTAAAATTTTTAATTAATTACATGTATAATATTATTTTATCCCTTTTTATGAACCTTATATTTTTAGGAAAATTATATTAATTAATAATATATTATTTTTTTTAAACTTTTTATGTCAATTTTGACACTATATGGTATTTTATTTTTGTTAAATTCCTAATTGCATTATTACGTAGAAAAAAATTCATTTAACCAACCTTAATATATCATATTAACCTATAAAATTAGTGTAATTCATTAAAAGTTTAAAATTAGATTTATTTAGATATTTATAATATCAATTATTTTAATCATTCATTAATAAGGTAATTTCTTCATCATGATTGTGTAATAGATAAAATTAATTATTAAATTTCCAAAAATTATAAATAAAATACCATTTTGTTGGAAATAATTTAATTTTCAAATTAATATTTATAGTCTAATTTATCTTATGTATAACCTTATATTAAAAATGTTTTAGTTATTAATATTTCATTTTTACTCATTTTACTCTTCTTTAAATAAAATAATAAAAAATGTCATAATCTAATAAAACTGGACCTAAAGGATCATATTTTATTCCTAATGTTATTTTTAGTCTAATGAATCTTATCCTATATAATTATGACATGTGTTAGGGTAATTATGACATCATTTTTACCCTTAATTACCCTATTTTCTTTTAACTGTGGTAAATAAAAGTTAAAAGTTACTTTTCACCAAAAAATATTTTCATCTTATTGAACCTAATTTTTCTTACTGATATTAAACGTGTCTCTCATATTTTTGAAAGTCAACTCACAAAAGAGGTAAAATTATGTTTTATAAAAATTTGGAAATGCTCTTATGAGGTGGGTAAAAGACGGTAAAAAATTTGATAAAATTTTATATATCTATAATTATTATAAAATGACTTCAATGAATTAAGTTGAACATATATAGTTATTATTTACCCCTTTTGACCTAAAATAAATTGAAATAAAATAAGAAATTATTTAAAAAATAGCATTTTTAACCAATAACACAGTGTCTTTTCACGATTCATCAAAAATTGAATGTTTTCAGAAAAATTCCAAAAATTCACCATAACCTAATTTCAATATTCTGAATCCAAAACTGAAGTCCATTTGAAAGATAAAATTTATAAAATTTTAAAAACTGGCTATTACTACTCATAATGGCTAGTTTGACTGGTTGTGGTGTGTTTGAACTTGAGGTTGCATACAACACAAGTTATTTTATTATTCAAAGGGAAATGTATCATGGAAGCTTAGGGTGTTACATTCTCCCTCCTTCAAATAATTTCTTCCTCGATATTTCAAGAATATTACTCCATAAAAAGATTCGGGTGGTTCTTCATCATTAGTTCCTTAGGTTTTCACGTTTCCTCTTCCATCATATGGTTTATTCATAGAACGTTTACAAGACGAGTCGTCCGTTTTCTCAACACCTGTTCTATTGTATCAAGAATATTGATAGGATATTCGCAATAAGACAGATCATGTTCCAGTTCTAATTCCTCATAGGAGAGTACATGTGTTGGGTCAGGCATGCATTTTATCAATAGCGATACGTGGAACACATCATGAACTTTGGAGAGACTTGAAGGAATTTACAAACAGTAAGCTACAACCCCAATTCATTCTATAATTTTGAAAGTTCTGATGTACCTGGGAGTCAATTTACCCTTCTTACCAAATCGTATAATTCCCTTCCATGAATATAACTTCAAGAAAACATGATCTCTTACCTAAAATTCCAAATCCTTAATTCAGCTATCGACATATATCCTCTACCTAATTTGATCTACTTTAATGTGGGTTTATATTACCTTAACCTTTTCCATCATTTCCACAAAAAGATACGGGCCTATGAGTTTTCTTTCACCAACACCATCCCAACAGGTTGGTGCGTGACATATCTTTCCATATAATGCTTCATATGGTGCCACCTGAATACTTGAATGGAAGGTATAGTTATAGGAAAATTATACCATAGGTAATTATTTATCCCACATACCTAGAAAGTCAAGTGCGCAAGATCTCTACCTGACTTATAGGGTTTGAATAGACCGTTCTGATAGTCCCTCAGTTTGAGGGTGGTAGGCAGTGCTCAAACGAAGTTCAGTTTCTAGGGATTTTTGAAGACTTTTCTAGAATCTTCATGTAAAATGGGGATCACGATCAGAAAAAAATCGATAGAGGTACTACATAAAGTCTTAAAACATCATTAATATACAGTCTAGATAAATATTCAAGTGGTTAAACTTCTCTTATAGAAAGAAAATGTGCAGAATTGGTAAGATGATGAGAAATAACCCATATTTCATCATTCCTTCTTGGAGTCATTGGTAGTCCCATGACAAATTCCATCGTAATATTATCCCATTTCCACTCAGGTATGGGAAGAGGTTTCATGAATCCTCCAGGATGTTGCCTTACAGCTTTCACTTATGGACAAACCAAACATCTGGACACAAAATCAGCAATCTCCCTCTCCATGTGGTCCCCCCAAAAATGCTCCTTCGAATCACTATAAATATTGATGCTCCCAGGGTGTATATAGAAATTTGATCTATGATCATCATCCAAAAATTCCATTTTTAGATAATGTATGTTAGGAACACAATGTCTCTTCCCAAATTTAAAAATTCCATCTTCATATACAAAGTAAATCAATCTCTCATCATTCGCAGATTCAATATTCTTTTGAAATTCCTAATCATCAGTCTAAGAACTTTTTATCCTTTCAAGTAAAGATGGGTTGGCATCCATATGAAAAAGTATTGATGTTTCACCTTCCATGATTATTCCCGTATCCATTTTCACTAGATCCATGAAAATAAGATCCCTTTCAACTTTAATATTGTTAAAAACTCCATGATCCTTTCTTCTCAAAGCGTCTCCCACCTTATTTGTCTGCCATGGGTGGTAGTGTATTGTGCAATCATAATCCTTGAGTAGTTCAAGCCATCTCTTTTGCCTCATGTTGATTCTTTTTGTAATAATATAAACTTCAGACTCTGGTGATCGGTATATATCTCGCATATTTCACCATAGAGATAATTCCTCCATATCTTCAAAACAAATATTAGAGCTGCTAACTCAAGATCTTGAGTAGGATAGTTTTGTTCCTAAATTTTTAGCTTTCGTGATGCATAAGCAGTAACCCTATCATTCTTCATAAGGAGACAACCAGGTCATTTAATTCATGCATCACTATAAATAACAAACCAATCATTCCTTGATGGTAGAGTCAATATAGAAGCATTAAATAATCCTCTCTTAAATTTTTCAAAACATTCTTCACACTCATTTGTCCTATCAAATTTAACCCCTTTACGTGTGAGCTTGGTTAATGGGTTAGCCAATCGGGAACAATTCTGGAAAAAATGTAGATAATAACCTACTAAACCAATAAAACTACATACCTGAGTTATACTTGTCGGTGCTCGACTTTCTTGCCTTGCTCTTGTCTTAGAGGGATCAATGGAGATTCAATCCTTATAGACAATATGTCCAAGAAAAGAAATCTCTTGAAGACAGAATTCACACTTGCTAAACATCCCATATAATTCACTTCTTTTAAGGGTTTTTAGAAAGGTGCACAAGTGATTTTCATAATATTCCTAGATTTTAGAGTATACTAGGATATATTCAATAAATAACACCAAAAATTCGTCAAGATATTACTTGAAAACTCTGTTCATTAGATCTATGAAAAAAGAGGGTGTGTTAGTCAGACCAAAAGGCATTACTGTAAACTCGTAATGCCCGTACCTGGTTCGAAATTTTATTTTCAGAATTTCATCCTTATTCACACACAACTAATGATATCCAAATCATAGGTCAATATCTGAGAAATATTGAGCTTCATGATATTGGTTGAATATATCATCAATGCAAGGTAGGGGAAACTTGTTCATTATTGCTATAGCATTGATCTCCCTGTAGTTAATGCACAACCTCATAGATCCGTCTTTCTTTTTAACAAAAAAAAGACAGGGTATCACCATGGAGAAACAATAGGGTGAATAAATCAATTGTCACTAAATTCCTCTAATTGTTTCTTTAGTTCCAATAATTCCATAGTGGACGATCTATAAGGGCTCTTCGATATGGGCCTTGAACTAGGAATTAAATCAATGGAGAACTCAATTTTACATTCTGGAGGATGTCTAGGTAAATCTTCTTGGAACACATAAACATATTCTTGTACAATAGGTACATCATCTATTTGAGCATTCTATTACTCACCCATAGTTATTTCATTATCTTCCTCCCCAATAATTTAATTTATTTGAGCTACTGGGGGTGGATTTAGATAAGAATCAGATGGTGAAGTTTCTACTCTAAAGATAAGGTACTATTTATCATCATCAAAAATTGTAATCTTCTTCTTCTTACAATAAATATTCACATCATGGTACGAAAGCCAATCCATATTGGGGATTAATCAAATTCAATCATGGGTATGACGATGAGATTAACAGATAAATAATGTTTATATGCCTTAATGGGAACTGATTCACAAAACTTTATTGCAAGGATACAACCCTTATGAGTTTTTACATACAACTCCCTTGTTAAATCAAATTGGGAATATCTAATTTTATTAGGAAAATTGGAATATATGAAGCAATGTGATGATCTAAAATCAAATGAAGCATTGGTTAAACTTGAAGAAACAATTAAATTACATGTCACCACATCTTTCAAAGATTCAACCATAGCAGTAGAGATTACATAAGCTTGGACTTGATCTCTTGTCCTTTTCATAGGTAAGTTTCCTTGGTGCTTAGGAAATTAATTTTCATAATTCCCACTGTCTCTACAATTTTAGCATTTAACATTGATAGCCTCTTTATTCCCCTTGCAATCATGATCTTGGTGGCCTTTTCTACCACACCTGTAAGATACTCTTATTCCCTTCAATAAAGTACCGGGGTGTTTCTTCCTAGATTTAGTGTAGGATAGATATTCAAATTTTCCCTTCTTCCCCTTATTTACACTATAAGAGTTATTAGTAGATCACATCTTCTCTTTCTTTCCTTTAAATTCGTAATACATAGAGAATTCCTTTTCTATTTTGACAGCACATGAGACAATATTTTCGTATGATGATAAGGATTGTGAGAATAATACTCGATGGATAAATGGTTTTAAACCATAAAATAAATGATCAATCTTGCCTCTTGGGTTTCATTTATAATCTGCAGCATGCCTTGATAACCTTGTAAAGTTAGCCTCATACTCTACGATATGCTTATCCCCCTTTTGCCTCAGACTCAGAAATTGCCTCTTAATATCCTCTTGATGGCCATGAGGAAAGGATTTTTATATGAAAATCCCTTTAAACTCCCTCAGACTTCATAATATTCCTTTGTGTTTTTAATCAATGACCACCATTTATCAACATCTCCAGTGAGTCGATAAACTACCATGACCAATTTTTCCCTTTAGCTGCTCTCTAAAGCGTGATAAATTTTCTCTAAGGAATTTATCCATTTCTCATCTACTAATAGATTTGTACTCCCATTTAATGTTGATGGTTTTGGCCTCATGAAGTGATCTAACATTGATCCTTCACGTTTTGGATCGGGGGGCTTCATAAGGGTAAGGTTATTATTCATAACCCGAGTGATTTGTCCGAGTATGGTGATAAGCTGATCAGCACCATTTACTTCACAAACTCCACTATAATTATCTTGAGAAGGATGGAAATCCTTACATGGATTACGTGCATTGATATGGTTTATATTCTATCCACTAGGCTCCATTCTAAAATAATGGCATACAATAGATTAGTTTATGAATCACAATACATAATTCCAAACTTGTAAAATAGTTAATATAAATTGAACAGTTTATAAATGTAATACATAATCATAAAAATGTTTTATTTGAGGAAGTATATACTAATAAACCATTCATAATGGTTTGTAAGGAAAATGAGAACTATCCCAAGAAAATACCTCGGGAGTGTCTTAACCAAGAGTGCACCAAGGCCCGTTGTCGTGAACCCGTTCCCATTCAAGTCTATATAAAAGCGGTTTATTTGGGATTTACCCCTAGGTAAATCTATGTCAGAGCCACCTCTACCTACTCGTATCCATACAAGGATGTATTTCTTGGAATACTCACAAAATATCGACAGTACCCAAATTCTGGGAAGTTCTTCTATACTAATCCTCAAATTCTATCTTAGGGTAGAGTTCTCTAATCAGAGTTTTTCTAAATATAACTTTCAAGGTATGTACTAAACTTCCTTTGATACCAACTGTAATGCCCATACCACAGTTACCCAGATTCGGTCCATTACTACATAACATTGTTATGATATAAGGAATCATGTCCCGAAAGACTGATTAGTTTAGTTTCCTTGGAAGTACTATATACATTCAAAAAATTTACATTATATTACAAAATGAAATACTACAACAACATAGTCTCCATACGCCACATTCATATCCCTTAGACTATCCCTATAGGTTTGTCATAATATACTTCTTCACATCCTAGGAAAAATAAAACATAGAAAGGGGTGAGCTCAGATGCTCAGTAAAAATAACAATATAGCGGAATCTTTCATAAATAAGAATAAACATTTAAGGCAATGTATAATACTAAAACAAAAGCCTTTTAAACAAGAACTTTATCATAATAAGGAAATGATAAAATCAAATAATTCCATTTAATTATTCACATGGATATTCTACTAGTCTAATAATCACATGCTATATCAATAAACACTTTTATAATGATAGAATGCATAATGCCAATAATCATAATGACATAGCCATGGACTTGTGGCAAGAATACAAATAATATTTTTTCAAGGCCCGGTAACAAGAAACTAGTTTATCTCATGATACCTATTGATGCATTAAGGAGCTATTGCGGGATCCACCCATCAGTTACTAAGTCCAATGCATTCCTCATATGAAAAGGTTTAAACATAACATAAACAATCATATTAAAACTAGCATACGAAATGTCAATACTTTATCTAAAAACCATGAATGGTGTAAAAAAACACATCCACAGTCAAACATATCCCAAAAACTTCAATAAAATATGGACATTTTGTTTCATAAAAAATCAGCATAAAATAAGCTTAAAATCCATCAAAGGATGTTGACATAGATGAAATCAAAACTTTTTTTAGAGAAATATCTGTTTATATTTTGAAATAATTTAAAATTAATATAATTATAAAAGAAAACATATATTTTGAAAATATTATTATAGGCTTGTAAGGGAATCTTTAAAGATTTTCTAATGGCGGAAAATATCCACACATGTCGTATAAGTTTAAAAAACATTCTTACCTTAATTATGTCGAAAAGGTCATAAAGTACCTTTTTTGGAAAATGACAGAAAGATTCCGTACAAAACATATAAAATCAATTAAGGTTATAAATGAAATTAACCCATTTTCTAGTAAATAGTAAAAATGTTTTGAAATAAATTTTTATGAAAACACGAATTTGGATGATAAAGAAGTCCCAGTAGATACTTATGTAAAAACAACCTCGAATAATAAAGAGATTGTAGAATTAACCCTTACCTTGTACTTCTACTTGGTTGAGGGAATGTTAACCTCCTTTATAATAGTTAAATAATTTTTAATAAATTATAAAATAACCATATACACAAATATTATATCATATACGATATTCTAATTTTGCTTTGTTAATAATATTTTAGTATTATCATCATTTTGGGTGTTAACTAATTTATTTTCTTTTATATGTTCTGTTATGCAAGTCATGATTGTTAGGGATAGGATGTATTTGATTCAAATACAGATTGATATTAAGTTCTTTAAACATAATTTTTAATCATCGATTGAAAATTATTCTTGAATGGTTACGATAGGGAAATGAATCTCATCGCGTTCATGGAGACGGTAATCCGTACGTACACATGAGGAAAATATAATTTTTTATATTAAAATCATATATAATAGGATGGTATATCATTTTTAAAGAATAATTATCATGTTATATTAATTATTTACATCATTTATACTCATTATTATTCTCATCCAAATGATGTAGTTTTTGAATAACAAAAAACACCAGGACGCGGAGACGGTAATCCCTACGTACACTTGTATGGTGACTTTGTCATATATAGGATTGATAGAATAATTAATATGGTTGAAACATTTTTATAATAACATCTAATTATAGAGAAGATACATGATTTATTATTTTTTAATGGAAACAATAAAGAAAGAGGAAGTGGAAATGAAAAGAACATGAAAGTGGTGATGAAATATTTACCTCGTTTTGGAGTTCTTTCTTTTGATTTGATTAAAAGGGCTCCATAGGATGGATTTCTAACTAAATTAAGTCCTCTAGGATGAAGGGAGGAAAGTTTATAGGATATTTCGGCAGGGTTTGGCTGATCCAAATGGCTTTGAAGGTGTGAATTTGAGAGAAGGGGAAGTTCCCTTTTATAAGAGAGGTGAGGGTCACTTTAGGAATACATTGAAATATTATTTTATAATAAAATCATATTCGGGCTCAAATGGATTGAATATGATTTATTTATAGGATAAGGTAGTTATTAGTCTAAAAACACTCAACCAATAGGTTTTATAGAGTTTTGGGTTACTATATTAACCTTATCTTTTAGATTTAACACTTAGTTAAATAGTTTGACATTTACCCTGTCTCTTTATATTGTTATATTATATAGTTAATAAACATACTATATACTACCAATAGAACCAAAATTGGTTCATTAATGACATATATAATATTATTTAATCCCTTTGGATGAACCTTAGATTTTTAGTAATATAATATAAAATAATAATATAATATTTGTTTTAAAAACTCTTTTATGGCAATTTTTCAACTGTTTGGTATTTTGTTTTTTTAAAATTCATAAAAGCATTATTACTTAGAAAAAAATTCTTTAATCAATAATAACATGTAATGTTAACCTTTAAAATTATTTTAATTCATTAAATGTCTCAAATTATATTTATTTGGATACTTATAATATCAATTATTTTAATCTTTCATTAATAAGGTAATTACTGTATCATCATTGTGTCATCAATAAATTTAGTTATTTAATGTCTAAAATAATAAATAAAATACCATTATATAGGAAATAATTTTATCTTTTTAATTAATATTTATAGTCTAATTTATCTTATGTATAACCCAATATTAAAAATGGTTTAGTTATTAAACATTGATTTTAACTATTTTAACAATTATTTAAATAAAATATTAATAAATGTCCTAATATAATCCAAGTGGACCGAAATGATCATATTTTATTCCATAGGTTGATTTTGGTAGAATAAAACTTATAAAATAGAATTAGAACATGTGTTAGGGTAATTATTATACCATTTTTATGTAATGTTTTTTCACTATTTATGAAAAATTGAATGTTTTCAAAAAATACCAAAAATTCACCCTAAGAAAATTTCAATATTACAAATCAAAAAATGAATTTCATTTTGAAAGATAAAATTTATAAAATTTTAAAAAGTGGGTATTACAATTTATAATGTTTGGTTTGATTGGTTGTGGTGTGTTTGAACTCGATGTTGCGTACAACACAAGCTGTTGTATTATTTAAAGGGAAACATACCATGTAAACTTGGGGTGTTACAACTTCCACTTCTCCCATAGGTGGGTTTGTTCGAGATTAACATGTTTAATCTTTTCTTGGGCTTGGTCAAGAGTGATTCCCAATGACACCACCTCCTTTCTGAGCTTCGACAAATGAGCTTCATACAGAGCAATTCTTCTAGATGAGGAAATCACTTCCATTGTTTGAGTAAATTGGATTTGATAAAGCCCCATATTTATACTAATCATGTGATCACTATTAAATAGCTTTATTAGAAATGATAAAAATTATTAAAGGTATTTTAAAATCAAAAAACATAAAACCAAGGAAGTTCACATTTTATATAATAATTTACATAATAATATATTTAATTGGATCAAGGGGAAGTTTCAATGAAAAACTTTTGGGTTGATACATTATACCTCACTAGGTGGTCTTTTATTGTATTTTGAGACATTAATTTTAATAAAATAATGATTATTAGTAGTAGTATAAACATTTACAATAAATGATAAGATTGTAGACATAAACCATTACCAATATAGTAACATTGATCATAATAATGTGGAAATAATATCATTACATGTCACTAAAAATATAATTAATATTTTATATTCATGATATAACATTTCAGAGGACATTATATAAACCTCATTGATAAATATAGGTTCATAACATGGAGTGTGTCTCAAAGAAGAAAAATTAAGGGAAAATTACATTACTGATTTGGTAACTTTTGAACCATAAAACCATGAATGAAGGATCATAAAATGGATATGTAAATACTCATAAAATTAATTATAGTAATATTATAATTCATTTATGGAATTTATATATAACACAAAAAGTAAATTAGTGGTTATTGGGGAATATACCTAATGGATATAAAAAGTTAGATGAGAAAACCCTCACCTTGAGTCTGACTTGTCACATGTCTCATTATCTTACTAAATTATAAAATTATGTTGATTATATAATTGATTCAGAACCTTTTTACATTTTATTATTACTTTTACTTCACTTATTACAAATTTTCAATAAAAATACATAAAAAATTATATTTACTTCATGTTTTTTTGCCAAATTTGTTCCATGTGTTAAAAAAGACATTGGTTGGTCGACTATGGTCAAAGGGTTCATTATATAAACATATATTGAATAATTATATGGAAATAATCATCATATTTATACGTAAATTAAATTATTTAAATAAAATCATGAAATATTTTTATGAAAAATGAACCAACATTACAGTCATGGAGACAGTAGGTCGTATGTATGCATGAGTAACATTCCCATTTTTTAACGATAATAATAGAAAAAAGTTAAGTCACATTATATATTTAAATAATGTTAGTTATATCACAAATACCATTTTATTTAATAATAAAAACTTATATATATAATTCTTGTGATGTAAAATTAATCACATCATGTTAAGGAGGCGATAGTCCACATGTCAACGAATGCTTTTATCGCCTTTTTAGTCTGTGAAAAGGTGATACTTTCGCTTTGAGGATGCTCTAGTCCACACTTCCACAAACGGTATTATCACATTCCCACAAATGGAGTACATAAAGTGATGTCTAATATTAAAATTCCAAAATAATAAAGTCATAAAAATATCACATATATCACATATATGTAGGTTTTCCATTATTATTCCCACCATGAGAGGTGGTAACAGAAAAATGAAAAATCATCATTTCATGAGGTGTTAGTTCACTACGCATGAACGGTAAGTTCATTTCCCATTTGATTGAATTTATTTAAGTGTAGGAATAACCCTTAACATAAAAACATCAAAATATATTTATAATACACAAGATACTATTTAATCATTTAATAATAATATTTCAAGGTGTGGAGAACTAAAATAATACAAATATCTTGAGGAAGGATGTTACCTCTTCTTTGGGTAACTACTTTTGGTTTACCCCAAAGGGCTTCCATGGATGGATTTATGACCCAAAGGAGGATTCTAGGATTACGGTAGGGATGCCGAAATATTACTTAAGCTTATTTTCTTAACAAAAATGGATTGATATGTGTGAAAATGTTGGAGGGGTGAGTTCTTTTTATAGTGGATGTGGAGTATCATCCTTGTAAATTTTTTAAATGGGAATTCCACCCACGTTTTTCCTATAAAAATTAGATCCAATTATAGATTCAAAATTCTATTTCTGACTTTTATCTTCCATTTGTTTTGGAAATCACAAATTCTTTCTTAAATACTTAATTTGTAACTCTTCTATGTGTAATGTATTTTTAGGAATGTTTTTATCATAATCACATTGAGGACATTGTTTTAGGAAAATAAATTCATATGTTATCATTATGATTTTCAAAGTGCATAAGATAAAAATCATACTCATGAGAAAAAAAGTAATGACCCATTACATTATCACTATGATGAGACCAGTTATTATTTATATCATTAAAACCAATATATGATTTATATCATACACACTATCCAATATTTCATACTGCAAATATTTCTGTAATGATATAAATCGCACAGAATTTCATAATGAAAAATATCAAACTCATTTATCATATAAAAGAAAACTATATATTAATGAAATTAAATTTTTTAAATCAAAATTATTTTGTGTATTATATGATAATAAAAAATATTTTATGATTTCTATTTTAATATGACCGTTATAGTGCTAGGTGTCGAAGTAACTCTAATATTTCATTAGAAAATCCTACCCTTGGGGATAAAGATGGACATTGGTATAAATTCCTATAAAAATATGGTTATTTGAATGATCTCAATATGACAGGATTTAAAAACATAATGTGAGAGATATACTAAATTTTATATGTGGGAAATCTTTAAATTTTAAAAGTCATTATCTTCTTGTTTCATATACTTGTAACTCCAAAGATCTTGTTTTTATTTGTGAGACACCAATTGTATGTTAATAAAATCGAGGTATTATAGGGATTGGAAGAAATATGTTCTGATATTTTTCAGATCGAGGGATTTTGAGGCTATGGAGAGAGGGGTTCAATTACCTTCTTGATCGAGGGATTTCTTGGATAGATAGATAGAACAAATCTGATAATAATATCAAGGGATTACCATGGTGTGAGTAAGACAGACTTTCATAAAAGTACAAATCTAGGGACATTAATTCAAGGTTATTTGATACCCTTCTATTTGGGTAATTTTTTTTATTAATTTACATGAATTTAATTTCTACTTCTATTATAATAGAAATTGAATTTTTTTCTAAATTTATTCTTCTATTGTGTATTCTATTTATTGTAATCATTCTGATTATGATACTTTTATATTAAATTGTGAATAATATTTTTTTATTATAATTAAATAAATTTTTCTGATTATGATTCTATATGTTGTAAATGAGAATTCTATTTTTGGTGACCTATTACTTTATAATAATAGATGAATCATACAAATTATGATATCTTCTTAACCAGACACAAGCCCTTATTTAATTACTATTCATAAAAAGGTTTTGTAACTTGAGTAAGTTTAAATAATTTTAAGCAAAATTCTTATAAGGCTAAAAATAAAATATTTTAAACCTATAATTCACCCCCTTGTAGTTTTCCATCTACATATAAATCTCAATCCAATAATTGGAATTAGAGCCAAGTCTACGTAATATTGATACTCACATTTGGTATGAGTGGAGGTTTCCACTACTCATTCTTACTGATTATTTTATCTCTAGAATTTATCATTTTTTCTTGTTATAAGTTTTTAATTATAAAAATTTGTTACACTAATGTGCGTTGTGGAAATTTTTTAGTTTGTATCTATTTTAAAATATAGTAGGACTAAATGTCAAATATATTGAAAATATTAATCCCAAAAGAACACCAATTATTAATGGTAATGATTATGAATATTGGATCCAAATAATGAATAATTTATTGATCAATACAAGTGTTGATAAATATTTTATGATGACTCATGAATAAAAAATACTTAACAATGAAATCATAACTTTTTCAAATCAAGAAAAGTTTTAATATCAGATAAATTACAAGGTAGAAAATACATTATTATGTTCTATGAAAAGCTACATATATAAACAAATTTACTCTTATGAATCAGCTATAAGTATTTTGAAGAAGTTATAAATCTCTCATTTTGGAACTTATAAAGTTGTTAAGACTCGAAGAGATATGATAAGAGTCGATTACCCTGATTATTAATTTTCTTATTGAGAAACTTCTTTTTAATTTCAATAAAGTTTAATGAAAATTGTTAATAATTTACCAACAATTGGTAAAAAGGATTTAAAGTTGAAATTATTATGTAAAATATCATTGATATTATTCTAAATGAATGAAAATCAAAGAGAACAAAAGTTTATGAATACAAAAATATTACAAATATTATATTTCATGATATATCTATAACTCTCTTAAATTATATGTTTATTATGAAAATAGATGCTACGAAAGAAAATAAAAATAATGGTGCAGTTTATTTTGATTCTACTTAAAATCCCATGAAAGTTGAAACTCCTAAAAATAATATTAAATCAACAAAGAAAAAGGTGGTTACTCAATTAAACTGAAGTGATTCATAAAAATTTGAGAACTTTTTATCCTATATTTATTTAATAATGAACAATAATGTTTGTAAAAAGGATTTTCAATACTGCCCAAAAAATGTAATAATGAGAGAAGCCATAAGAATGTTTCAGATGTTACCTGTTACAAATGTAAATGTCCTAGAAATATAAGAACTAATTATCCAAAACTCAAAAGGAATTATATAAAGGAAAGTAATTATGATAGAAGTTTTAAATAGTATTACATGTCAGAAGGGACGAAATTCTTGAAATCTAATGACACATGGAGTGCTAGTGGAGGCTGTAGTCCACACATCCACAAACAGTATTATCACATTCCCACAAATGGAGTACATAATGTTATGTGTAATATAAAAATTACAAAATAATAAAGACACTATAAATATCACATATATCATATACATGTAGTTTTTTCATTATTATTCCCACCATGAGAGGTGGTAATGGAAAGATGAAGAATCGTCATTTCATGAGGGGGTATTTCAGTATACATGATCGGTAAGCTCATTTCCCATTTGATGGAATTTTTTTGAGTATAGGAATAAACCTTAACATAAAAACATTTAAATATATTTATAATACAAAAGATACTATTTAATCATTTAATAATAATATTTCAAGGTGTGGAGAATTAAAATAATAAAAATATCTTGAGGAAGGATGTTACCTATTCTTTGTGCACCTCCTTTTGGTTTACACCAAAGGGCTTCCATGGAGGGATTTATGACCCAAAGGAGGCTTCTATAATTATGGTAGGGATGTTGAATGATTAGTTGAGCATATATTTTTAATCAAAATAGATTAAGATGTGTGAAAAAGTTGAAGGGGTGAGTTCTTTTTTATAGTGGATGCGGAGTATCATCCTTGTAAATTTTTTAAATGGGAATTCCACCCATGTTTTTCCTTTAGAAATTGGATCCGATTATTGAGTCAAAAATCGATTTTTGACTTTTATTTTCCATTTGTTTTGGAAATCATAAACTATTTCTTAAACACTTAATTGGCAACTCTTCTATGTGTAATGTATTTGTAGGAATGTTTTTATCATACTGACATGAAGGAAATTGTTTTAGGAAAATAAATTCATATGTTGTCATTACGATTTTCATAGTGCATAAGATAAAAATAATACTCATGTTATATAATGTAAATACCCATTACATTATCATCACGATGAGACCAAATATTATTTATATCATTCAAACCAATATATGAATTATATCATACAAACTATCCAATCATTAATACTGAAAATATTTCTGTAATGATATAAATCGTACTGAATATCATAACAAAAAATATCAAACTCTTTTATCATATAAAAGAAAACTATATCTTAATGAAAGTAAATATTTTAAATCAAAATTATTATGTGTATTATATGATAATAAAAAAGATTTTGTGCCTTATATTTTAATATGACCGCTAGACTGCCAGGTGTCCAAGTACCTCTGAGATTTCATTATAAAATCTTACCCTTGGGGATAAAGATGGACATTTGTACCAATTTCTTTAAAAACATGGTTATTTGAATGATCTAAATATGACCAGATTTATAAACATTATGTGAGATCTCTACTAAATTTTATATGTGTGAAATCTTTGAATTTTAAAATACATTATCTTCTTGTTTCACATACTTATAGCTCCGAAGATCTTGTTTTTATTTGTGAGACAAAAATTATTTGTGAATACAATCGAGGTAATATAGGGATTCAAAGAAATATGTTCTGATATTTTTCAGATCGAGGCCTTATGTGGCATTGGAGATAAGGGTTTTGAATACCTTCTTGATTGAGGGCTTTCTTGGATAGATAGATAGACCAAATCTGATAATAATATCGAGGGATTACCTTATTGCAAGGAAGATAGACTTTCATAAAAGTATAAATCACGGGACATTCATTCAAGGTTATTTTATACCCTTCTATTTGGGTAAAAAATTGTATTAATTTAAATGAATTTATTTTCTAATTATATTGTAATATAAATGGAATTTATTTATAAATTAATTTTTCTACTCTGTATTCTATTTATTATAATCAATATGATTATGATACTTTTATATTAAATTGCGATTAATATTTTTTTTATAATAATTGAATAAATTTCTCTGATTGTTATTCTATTATTTTTAATATAGAATTCTATTTTTTGTGACCGGTGACTTTATACTAATAGATGAATCATAAAGATTATGATATCCTTTTAACTAGTCCCAAGCCATTATTTCATTACTATTCATAAAAGGTTTTGTAAATTGAGTTAGTTTAAAAAAATTTAAACTAAATTCTTATAATGCTTAAAATTAATATTTTTAAACCTACAATTCACCCCATTGTAGTTTTCCATCTACATAAAAATTTCAATCCAATAATTGGAGTTAGAGCCAAGTTAATTTAATATTGATACTCACATTTGGTACGAGCGGAGGTTTCCACAACCCATACTTACTGATATTTTATCTCTAAAATTTATCATTATTTCTTGTTATAGGATTTTTTATTATAAAAATTTGTTACACTAACATGTATTGCGGAAAAGATTTTGTTTCTATATATTTTAAAATATAGTAGGAATAAATGTCAGATCTATTGAAAATAACAATACCAAAAGAAAACCAATTATTGATGGTAATGATTATGAATATTGGATCGAAATAATGAATAATTTTGTGATCAATAAAGGTGTTGATAAATTTTTTATGATGAATGATGAATAAAAAATTCTTAACAATGAAATGATAACTTTTTGAAATCAAGAAAAGTTTTAATATCAGCTAAATTACAAGGTTGAAAATACATTATTATGTTCTATGAAAATCTACATATATAAACAGATTTCCTCTTATGAATCAGCTAACAGTATTTTGAAGAAGTTATAAATCTCTCATTTTGGAACTTATAAAGTTGTTGAGACAAGAAGATATATGATAAGAGTTTATTACCATGATTTTTAATTTTATTATGGAGAATCTTTTTTAAAATTACAATAAAGTTTAATGTCAATTGTTAATAATTTTACAGCAATGGGTAAAAAAGGATTAAATGTAGAAATTATTGTGGAAAATATCATTGATATTATTCTAAACGAATGAAAATAAAAGAGAATAAAAGTTTATTAATACAAGAATATTACAAATATTACACTTCATGATATATCTAGAACTCTTTTACAGTATAAGGGTATTATGAAAATAGATGCTATAAAAGCAAAGAAAAATAATGGTGGAGTTTCTTTTAATTTTACTTCAAATCCAATGAAAGCTAAATCTCTTGAAAATAATGTTAAATCAACAAAGAAAAAGGTGGTTACTCAATTAGACTCAAGTTATTCATAACAATATGATAATGAGTTATCCAATATTACTTGAATAATTAACAATAATGTTTGTAAGAAGGATTTTCAATACGGCTCAAAAAATGTAACAAGGAGATATGCAAAAAAAATGTTTCAGATGTTACCTGTTACAAATGCAAATGTCTTAGACATATAAGAAATAACTATCCAAAACTAAAAAGTAATGATATAAAGTAATGTTATTATTATAGTATTTATAAAAAGTATTACACGTCATAGGGGACGAAATTATTGAAATCTAATGACACATGGAGTGCTAGTGGAGGCTGTAGTCCACACATCCACAAACGGTATTATCACATTCCCACAAATGGAGTACATAAATTAATGAGTTACATAAACATTCCAAAATAATAAAGACATTATAAAAATCACATATATCATATACATGTAGTTTTTCCATTATTATTCCCAACATGAGAGGTGGTAACGAAAAAATAAACAATCATCGTTTCATGGGGTGGTAGTTCACTATACATGAACAGTAAGTTCATTTCACATTTGATAGAATTTCTTTATGTTTAGGCTTAACCGTTAACATAAAAAAATCTAAATATATTTATAATATACATGATGCTATTTAATCATTTAATAAAAATATTTCAAGGTGTGGAGAATTAAAATAATACAAATATCTTGAGGATGAATGTTACCTATTCTTTGGGTAACTCCATTTGGCTTACACCAAATGGCTTCCATGGATGGATTTATGACCTAAAGGAGGCTTCTAGGATTATAGTAGGGATGTTGAAAGCTTAGTTGAGCATATTTTTTAATCAAAATTGGTTGATAAGTGTGAAATATTTGGAGGGGTGAGTTCTTTTTTATAGTAGATATGGAGTATCATCCTTTTAAATTTTTTAAATGGGAATTCCACCCATGTTTTTCCTATATAAATTGGATATAGTTATTTAGTCAAAATTTTATTTTTGATTTTTTTTCCATTTTTTTTGGAAATCAAAACCTCTTTCTTAAATAATTAATTGGTAACTCTTCTATGTGTAATTTATTTTTAGGAATGTTTTTATCATACTCACATTGTGGACATTGTTTTAGGAAAATAAATTCATTTGTTATCATTAGGATTTTCATTGTGCATAAGATAAAAATCATACTCATGAGAAATAAAGTAACGACCCATTACATTATTATCATGATGAAACTAGATATTATTTATATCATTAAAACAAAAATATGATTTATATCATACACACTGTCCAATCTTTCATACTAATTTTTTTTGTAATGATATAAATCATACAGAATTTCATAACGAAAAATATCATACTCATTTATCATATAAACGAAAACTATATCTTGATGAAAGTAAATATTTTATATAAAAATTATTTTGTGTATTATATGATAATAAAAAAGATTTTGTGATTTCTATTTTAATATGACTGTTAGTGTGCCAGGTGTCCAAGTACTTCTGAGATTTCATTATAAAATCTTACCCATGGAGATATAGATGGACATTGGTAAAAATTCCTATAAAACATGGTTATTTGAGTAATCTCAATATGACAAGATTTATAAACCTTATGTGAGAGCTCTAATAAATTTTATATGTGTGAAATACTTTAATTTTATAAGTTATTATCTTCTTGTTTCATTTACTTGTAACTCCAAATATTTTGTTTTTATTTTTGGAAAACAATTGTTGGTGAATACAATCAAGAGATTACAGGGATTGGAAGAAATATGTTCTGATATTTTTCAGATCGAGGGCTTCTAAGGCTTGGGAGAGAAGAGGATAGATTACCTTATTGATCGAGGGATTTCTTGGATAGATATATAGACCAAATCCATTAATAATATCGAGGGATTACCATGGTGTGAGTAAGATAGAATTTCAAAAAAGTATAAATCAAGTGACCTTCATTCAAGGTTATTTGATACCCTTTTGTTTGGTTAAAAAAATTATTAATTTACGTGAATATAATTTCTACTGATATTTGTAATATAAATTAAATTTTATTATACATTAATTTTTCTATTCAGTATTCTATTTATTTTAATCACTCTGATTATGATGCTTTTATATTAAATTATGATTAATATTTTTTTTATTAAAATGAAATAAATTTCCCTAATTATGATTCTATGAGTTGTAAAGTAAAATTCTATTTTGGGTGACCTATGACTTTATAATAATAGATGAATCATATAGATTATGATATCTTCTTAACCAGACCCAATAACTTATTTAATTACTATTCATAAAAGGTTTTGAAAATTGAGTTAGTTTAAATAATTTTAATCTAAATTCTTATAAGACTAAAAATGAAATTTTTTAAACCTACAATTCACCCCCTTTTAGTTTTACATCTACATATAATTTTCGATCCAATAATTTGAATTAGAGTAAAGTCTATGTAATATCCATACTCACATTTGGTATGAGTGGTGGTTTCCACTACTCATACTTTCTAATTATTTTATCTCTACAATTTATCACTATTTCTTATTATAAAATTTTTAATCATAAAAATATGTTACACTAATGTGTATTGTGGAATGGATTTTGTTTGTATCTATTTTAAAATATAGTAGGAATAAATGTTAGATCTATTGAAAATATCAATCCCAAAAGAACACCAATTATTGATGGTAATGATTGTGAAAATTGGATTGAAATAATGTATATTTTTGAGATCAATACAGGTGTTGATAATTTTTTTTGATGACTGATGAATAAAAAATTCTTAACAATGAAATCATTACTTTTTAAAATCAATAAATGTTTTAATATCTGCTAAATTACAAGGTAGAAAATACATTATTATGTTCTATGAAAAGAAACATATATAAACAGATTTACTCTTATGAATCAGCTAACAGTATTTTGAAGAAGTTATAAATCTCTCATTTTAGAACTTATAAAGATATTGAGATTAGAAGAGATATGATAAGAGTCGATTACCATGATTTGTGATTTTCTTATGGAGAACCTTTTTTTAAATTACAATAAAGTTTAATGAAAATTGTAAATAATTTACAAGTAATGGGTTAAAAAGGATTAGAATTTGAAATTATTGTGGAAAATATCATTGATATTATTCTAAATGAATGAAAATCAAAGAGAACACACATTTAAGAATACAGGAATATGAAAAAAATTAAACTTCATGATATATCTAGAACTCTCTTACTGTATAAGTGTATTATGAAAATAGATGCTAAGAAAGCAAATAATACTAATGGTGGAGTTTCTGTTAATTCTACTTCAAATCCAATGAAAGCTAAACCTAACGAACATATTGTTAAATAAAAAAATAAAAACATTGTTACTCAATTAGACTCAAGTGATTCATAACAATATGATAATGAGTTATCCAATATTTCTTTAATAATGAACAACAATGTTTGTAAAAATTATTCTCAATAAGGCTCAAAAAATGTAACTAGTAGAGAAGCAACGAGAATGTTTCAGATGTTACCTATTACAAATGTAAATGTCCTAGACATATAAGAACTAACTATCCAAAACTAAAAAGGAACGATATAAAGGAAATTAATTATGATAGAAGTTATAAAAAGTATTACATGTTAGAAGGGAAGAAATTATTGAAATCTAATGACACATGGGGTGTTAGTGGAGGCTCTAGTCCACACATCCACAAATGGTATTATCACATTCCCACAAATGGAGTACATAAAGTGATACATAATATAAAAATTCCAAAATAATAAAGACATTATAAATATCACATATATCATATACATGTAGCTTTTACATTATTATTCCCACCATGAGACGTGGTAACAGATAAATGAACAATCATCGTTTCATGAGGTGGTAGTTCACTATACATGAACGGTATGTTCATTTACTATTTGATGTAATTTCCATAAGTGTAGGCATAAAAATTAACATAAAAACATCTAAATATATTTATAATACACAAGATACTATTTAATCATTTAATAATAATATTTAATGGTGTGGAGAATTAAAATAATACAAATATCTTGAGTAATGATGTAACCAATTCTTTGGGTGACTCCTTTTGGTTTACACCAAAGGGATTCCATATATGGATTTATGACCCAAAAGAGGCTTCTAAGATTATGGTAGGGATGTTGAAAGCTTATTTGAGCATATTTTTTTAATCAAAATGGATTGATATATGTGAAGAAGTTGGAGGGGTGAGGTCTTTTTTATAGTGGATGTGGAGTATCATCATTGTAAATTTTTTAAATGGGAATTCCACCCATGTTTTTCCAATAATAATTGGAACCAATTATTGAGTCAAAATTATATTTTTGACTTTTATTTTCATTTTGTTTTTGAAATCACCAACTCTTTCTTAAATACTTAATTGGTTACTCTTCTATGTGTTATGTATTTTTCGGAATGTTTTTATCATACTCACATTGAGGATATTGTTTTATGAAAATAAATTCATATGTTATCATTATGATTTTCATAATGCATAATATAAAAATCATACTCATGAGAAATAAAGTAACAACCCATTAAATTATCATCATGACGAGACTATATATTTTTTATGTCATGCAAACCAATATATGATTTATATCATAAACACTGTCTAATCTTTCATAATAAAAATATTTTTGCAATGATATAAATTGTATTGAATATCATAACGAAAAATATCATACACATTTATCATACAAAAGAAAACTATATCTTAATGATAGTAAATATTTTAAATCAAAATTATTTTGTGTATTATAATATAATAAAATAGATGTTGTGCTTTCTATTTTAAAATGACTGTTAGAGTGCCAGTTGTCCAAGTCCCTCTGAGATTTCATTATAAAATATTACCCTTGGGGATAAAGATTGACATTGGTAAAAATTTGTATAAAAACATGGCTATTTGAATTATCTAAATAAGACAAGATTTATAAACATAATGTGAGAGCTCTACGAAATTTTATTTGTATGAAATATTTGAATTTTAAAAGTCATCAACTTCTTGTTTTATATACTTTTAATTCCAAATATCTTGTTTTTATTTGTGAGAAAACAATTTTTTGTTAATACAGTCAAGGGATTACATGGATTTGAAGAAATATGTTCTGATATTTTTCTGATCGAGTTCTTATGAGGCTTTGGAGAGAGGGGGTTGTATTAACTTCTTCATCGAGGGATTTCTTTGATAGATAGATAATCCAAATATGATAATAATATCTAGGGATTACCATGGTGTGAGTAAGATAGACATACATAAAAGTATAAATCAATTGACCTTCATTCATGGTTATTTGATACCCTTCTATTTGGGAAAAAACAATTGTATTAATGGACATGAATTTAATTTCTACATCTATTGTAATAGAAATTGAATTTTTTTATACATCCATTTTTCTATTCTGTATTCTATTTTTTTAATCACTCTGATTATGATACTTTTATATTAAATTGTGATTAATATTTATTTATTATAATTAAATTAATTTTTCTGATTATGATTCTATAAGTTGTAATGTAGAATTCTATTTTTGGTGACATGTGACTTTATAATAATAAGAGAATCATACATATTATGATATCTTCTTAACCAGACCCAAGCCCTTATTTCATTACTATTCATAAAAGGTTTTGTCAATTGAATTATTTTAAATAATTTTAACCTAAATTCTTATATGTTTAGAAATGAAATTTTTTGAACATATAATTCACCCCCGTTATAGTTTTCCATCTACATATAAATTGAGATCCAATAATTGGAATTAGAGCCAAGTATATGTAATAATGATACTCACATTTGGTATGAGTGGAGTTTTCCACTACTCATACTTCCTGATTAGTTTATATCTACAATTTATCATTATTTCTTTTTATAAGCTTTTTAATTATAAAAATTTGTTACACTAATGTGTATTGTGGAAAAGATTTTCATTGTATCTATTTTACAATATTATAGGAATAAATGTCAGATCTACTGAAAATATCAATCCCAAAATAAGACCAATTATTGATGGTAATTATTATGAATAATGGATTGAAATAATGAATACCTTTGTGATCAATACAGGTGTTGATAATTTTTTTTTATTATGACTGATGAATAAAAAATTCTTAACAATAAAATCATTACATTTTAAAATCAACAAAAGTTTTAATATTAGCTAAATTACAAGGTATAAATTAAAATTATAATATTATATGAAAAGATTTATATATAAACGGATTTACTCTTATGAATCAGCTAACAATACTTTCAAGAAGTTATAAATCTCTCATTTTGGAACTTATAAAGTTGTTGAGACTATAAGAGATATGAGAAGAGTCGATTAACATGATTTGTAATTTTTCTGTGGAGAACATTTTTTTAAATTACAATAAAGTTTAATGAAAATTGTTAATAATTTACCAGAAATGTGTAAAAAAGGATTAGAAGTTGAAATTATTGTGGAAAATATCATTCATATGATTTTAAATGAATGAAAATAAAAGAGAACACAATTTTATGAATACAATAATATTAAAAATATTACAGTTAATGATATATCTGGAACTCTTTTATAGTATAAGGGTATTATGAAAATAGATTATAAGAAACGAAAGGAAAATAATGGTGGAGATTCTTTTAATTCTACATCAAATCCAATGAAAGCTAAAACTCCTGAAAATACTATTAAATAAACAAAGAAAAATGGGGTTACTCAATTAGACTCAAGTGATTCATAACAATACGAGAATGAGTTATCCAATATTTCTTGAAAAATAAACAATAATTTTTTTAAAAAGGATTTTCAATACGGCTCAAAAAATTTAACAAGGAGAGAAGCAACCAGAATGTTTCAGATGTTACCTATTACAAATGTAAAAGTCCTAGACATATAATAACTAACTATCCAAAACTCAAAAGGAACGATATTGAGGAACGTAATTATGATAGAAGTTATAAAATGTATTATATGTTAGAAGGGATGAAATTCTTCAAATCTAATGACACATGGAGTGCTGGTGGAGGATATTCGTCTGATAATTCTTTAGAAAACGAAAATGTTAGACATATGGATATTGTTCTCTATTCTAAAATACCTTTTTTAAAAATCAATGTTTTATTTATAAGGTACAAACATATAATTAATTAATATATAAATCATTAAATACAAATTATCCAAATGATAAAGGTTATATTTCTTCAGATGAAGAAAATTCCTCAGGAGCAGGTAATAATTTACCAACATATAAATAAGTCTGTAGTTTTTTTAAATTTCTTAGAAATGAAAATTATAAAGTACGTAGGAATATTGAGAATGAAAATTCTAGAACAAATTTTTTGAGAAAAAAGAAGTATGTGATCATTCAAAATATCGTGATAAGAAATATTTTGAAATTATTTCTATTTCTAAAAACAATGAGAAAGTTAATTCTAAGAAGGATGATATTTTTAAGGATTTAGAAAATTCTATTTTCGAGAGAAGTGTTTTATAAAAAACTCAATTACAAAACTAATCAATGTGATGATATGAATTTAGATGTAAAAACAAAGTATGAAATTTTTTCTTTGAATTAAATTTTATAAAATATTACTTCTGGTAAGGAAGGATTTGGTAAAATTTATAAAACAATTCATCCTCATAGAAATAGTTATAGACTTGGTCATTCTCATTCAAAACCTATTTTTAGAAACATTTATTTTGTTCCTAAAAGTGCTCCTTTTTGTACTATGTTTAAAAGGGTATTTCATTGGATTAAATATTATTCCTTTAATGAAATTAAATATGTGGGGTTTTAAAAATCCCATTTTTAAAAAAAACACAGATTTCAAAAAAATTATTTACCAACCTTTTTGGAACCATGAAAGTTTGGGTTCTGAAAAACTAGTTGTTTTGTTTTCATTTAAAAAAATGAAGTACCAATAACAAGAATACATGGTACATGTATATTGGTTGATCCCAGCATATGACAAGTAACAAATAATTCTTTGAAAAGATAATCAAAATAAAAGGTGGAAGAGTTATCTTAAGATATAATGCTTAAGGAATTATTTTTGGTATATATAACATTGTTCTTATTGGAAGATCTCTAATTTCAAATGTTTTTTCTGTAAAAGGTCTTAAACACAATCTTGTAAGCAAAATTCATTTATGGGATGACTTTTACCTTATTAATTAAAAATTATAAATGTGTAGTATATAATTCCAAGGGTGAATTCTTTCTTTCTTCCCATTATCATGAGAATGTATATGCACTAAAAATATAATATATTATGAGATAAGACATACCATTACTTAGTGAAATGGAAGATCAATATTGGTTAGGGGATAGAAGGTTAGGACAATGTAACCTTAGTAACTTATATAAATTTAATATGAAGAGACATTTTAAGGATCTAAAAAACATATACATTATTATTCAAAAGTATATGAACCATTCAAATATGTAAAGTAACATAAGTAAATATTTGAATATATTAGTGATGTCTCACCTTCTAATTATTTATTATTAGTGAACATGGATCTTTTTGGTCCTACAAAAACTAAAAGTATTGGTGGAAAGTACTATGTATTTGTTTAATTTGATGATTACACTTGATATACATGGTTCTATTTTCTAGAAAATAAATATAAAGCCTATTTCTATATTAAAACACACATAGTCATTGTTAAAAATGAATAACCCATCCCTTAATAAATATTCATAGTGATAATGGTGGAGAATTTGTAAACTCCAACTTTAAACCATTCAATGGAAAGAAGGTCATTACTCATAACATTAGATCTCCAAGAAGAACTCAATAAAATGGTGTTGTTCAAAGAAGAAATTTAATTATTTAAGAAAAAACAAGAACCATGTTGAGTAAAAACTCAATAGGTAAACAATTTTAGGTAGATGCTATTAGTACTAATTTCTATACTATAAATCGAGTTTTGATTAGACCAAATATTAATAAAACTCTTTATGAGTTATAGATAGGTCAAAAACCAAATGTTTCATAATTCAATGTATTCGAATAAAAATTATTAATTTTGAATACAAAAGATAATTTACAAAAAATCACACTCCAATCATATGAACGTATATTTTTAGGCTATTCCAATAATTCTAAAGCTTATAGTATTTTCAATAAAAATACTTGCACTATCGAAGAAATAATATATGTCAAATTTAACGAAACTAGTCCTTTTGTTTTTAAACAATCACATCTTACATCATCTGATGTGTTTTCCAAAACTAATTATCAATCGATGATAGAATATTCATCTAATATAGAGAATACTCAACAAATTGTTTCTTAAGTATTCACAATTGAAGAGATTATACCATATTTATATGAATAGTATTTGCAAATCCCAATCCATTTGTTTCTTAAGAATCATCATAGTGATAGTATAATTGGTGATGTGCATCAACTAGTAAATACTACAGGATCGTTGTAAAATTAATTAGAACATCTTACATTCCAATATATATTTGAACCTAAATGTTCTGATGATTCTTTAGGTGATAAAGATTTGATTAAGGCTAGGAACGATGAACTAAATGAATTTGAAAAGGAACAATGTCTAGATATTTTTTAATGTACCTAAAGAAACCTCTATCATTGGAGTAAAATGGGTTTTTAAAAAAAAATGCTATGAAAGTGGAATAATCATTATATATAAAGAAAGTATCTTTGCTAAATGTTATAATAAAAAAGAGGGAATATAAGATGAGGAAACCTATGCTTTGATAACTACACTTTTATCAATTTTTATTCTATTTCCCTTTGAAGAATTATTTATTTTAAAACTTTTTCCAATGGATGTGAAGCGTGCATTAGTTAATGGATATGTTCAATAGGATGTTGTTGATGGAAAATATCATTGTTTTTAAGAAAAACAACATCCTAAACATGTTTTTAAACTCACCAATTCTTTATATGGCCTTAAAAAATACCATAGACCCTAGTATGATAGATTAATAAGATTTTTGTTACAAAATAATTATATTAAGGGAACTGGTGATCCATCTCATTTCATAAATAAGGATAATAAATATGTTTTTATTGTTAAAATCTATGTTTATGACATTATATTCAGATCAAATCATCAATATTTAGTACATTTTTTTGTGAATCTTATGAAATATGAGTTTGAAATTACTATGGGGGTTAGTTAACATTTATTCTTAGTTTTCAAATTTCTCAAAAACCAGAAGGGACTTATATATCTCAGCATAAGTTTATTAACTATATTGTTAATAATTATAGATATGAGAATAATAAAATTATTAGTACTATAAAAGGTAGCTCAAATACACTTGATCTTGATGAGGCTGGGCAACCAGTTAATCAAACAACTTTTAGAGGTATGATTGGAAATTTACTATACATAATATCTAGTCATCTAGACTTAATGTTTTTAGTATGATTATGTGTGAGATATCAAGAAAAGAAAAAAAAATCCAATTTAAAATCATTAAATTTTTTTTAAACGGAACTATGGAGTTAGGGATATTCTATTCCTCTGGAAATGATTTTGTTTAGAAAATAATTTTGGTTTCTAAATTTGGAGGTTGTAGAATTGAACAAAAAAGTAAATCTAAAACTTGTCATTTATTTATATATTCTTTAGTTTCATGGTCTTTTATGAAACAAAACCCAATATCACATTTGAATACTGAATATGAATAAGTGTAAATTGGATGTTTTTGTGATCAAGTGTTGTGAATGCAACACATAATCACTAATTATGGAAACATTTTTAAAAAAACTCAAATACTATGTGATAATACTAGTTCCATATCTTTAAAAAATATCTTTCACCACAATCACATGAAAAAAAATATAGGCATCACATTCATAGGGATCACACACTTAATTAATATATCATATTATAATTTATTAGAATGCAAGCACAACATAATGATATTTTTAGAAAACCAATACCTTCAAATATATTTGAATATATTAAATATAAACTAAGAGTGATCACTATAAAGTAATAATTTATATTTATTTTATTTTTAAACAATATCCTTACATTAATTTAAGAACCCATGTCTTCTTTTTAGGGAATTTTTCCTTCTTCTGGTGTTTTTGATGAAAAAGAGGAGTTTCTAGAAATTTCTATAGTACACGACATGTTATTTATAAGTAAGTGTCATGTACTTGATTATCGCGGGTATTCATGTGTTGTCCATGTAGTGGACATGCACACGACCGTGTACGGTGACCTGGAGGCCACCTAAACTGGGGCTCGGTAAGGGTAAGTACACGTCATGTACTTCAAGAGTACACTCCATGTATTTTATTTATTTTTCAATAAACATACTGGGGTCATGTTTGATGGAATGAACTGTCTACTTCTCAACTTAGTTTGTCCGAGAGCATTCATACAATCATAATCTTTCCCCGAGCCCCTGATCAAGCATCTGATCTCCGATTCACCTGCAATAGATTGTGTTGGGATCGCCTTGGTAATCTTCCTTCATCTAGAGCTTCATTACCCTATTCTTCTTTATTCCAGAATTATCCTCTGTTGAATGTTTTAAATGTTTTTTTAGATCTACTGTGTTCTTAGAGATTCAGGGATTGAGGTTTACGTACATCATTCCTACAACACCATGGTTGGTGGTTTGTGCCTTTACAATGAATTTATTTTAGTTATATGTGCAAATTTGTCCAATACCCTTGAGCGGGGTATTCCGTGTTTACTGTTTTAGCCCTGTTGATTTCCTCCTATTCTTGTATGCTTGATTAGAAGTTAATTGAATATGTATAGGGTTGATTTCTATGATTTGGAAGTGCTTTCCCGTGCATGTTCTGTTTATGACTATTTGGTCCTGCATGGCTTGTTAGGCCGCCTTGCCTATTTCACATACATAGTGTTATCGGATAGAGTGTATGTATTTTTGACATGCTGATATACTGTAGACTATTTAGCCAAGTAGTTCTTGAGGTTTACTTTGGCCGATATGCTTTCCTGCACTTGTTGACTTACAGAGGGCCATGAGAACCTGAGGTAGTAGAACATTGGGAGAATGGATGTAAGGGATTCTCCATAGTGTCAGTTTTACTATTACGATGCGAGACCATAGGGGGAATTAACGTAAGTTCTTCCTGAGAGTGTCTATTGTTCCTCTACACAGGCCACATGTAGAATGTGACGTAAGTTCTTCCTTAGAGCACCTTTAGTTACTGATAGGAGACTATAGGAGGAATTTATGATGAGTGCTTCCTTCAAGAGTCTAGGAATAAGGTGAACCAGAGGGGTTAGACTGTGTGTATTTCCCAAAGGGATTCTGGTACTTGTTTTGTTGAACCATAGGGGTAAGGCTGTGAGTACTTCACTTAGGGTTATCGTTTTTGTTTAACTACTTTCTTGTGTCGTTTTGGTTGAACCAGAGGGGTTAGGCTAAGAGCACTTCTTAGAGGGTTACCTGCTTTATTAGCTACTGACTTGATATGTGAATTGAATGTTTTGAACTGTGGAATTGTTTACAGCCGAGAACTTCCTTGTTTACTACTACCTTTTACTTATTACCCGCTATATACTCACTGACAGTTAGGCACAAATATTTTGTTGTTTTCCAACTAGAATTAGTCTCACACCCAGTTTGGGTCAAGATTTTGGACCCAATTAGATTATATTTCTACGGGTATAGATATGGGTAAGCACCCTTTTACATCGGGTAGAGTATTTTCGTGGAGATGGAGAGAATGGGACCAAGTTATTGCTTGCGATACTGAGGAATTGGTTATTGATTTTCTTTTCTACATTGGATTAGTACTATATTCAGGAGTGTGACTTGTTTGGCTATTTTCCTAGACATATGTTTCATGCATCATTTCATATATGTTCTCCAGTTACTTCTTTATCAGTTTTTCGCTATTTCCTATTGTATGTTATTATTACTGCTTCCGATATTGTATATCTATTTATTTCCATTGGGTTACTCTGCCAATGATGGCATAGTTTCCCCAATATCACACTCAAGGCCCTCACTGCTAGTCGGTAGCTTTGGGCATTCGGGGAAATGCGCTTGAGTCCATATAACCAACCATGTACGGGGCGCCTCTAGGTGGCTTCCGGAACCGGGACATTGTAATGTGGTATTAGAGGAATTCTTTTCTTCTTGACTTACTGTTTAGAGCCTATAGCCATAGATAGGGTTAAATAGGTACTTGGTAATAAGCTGTTCAAGGGAGTAGCTAACCCGTGTACAGGGAAAACCAATCTACCTCGTTATTGCAATTTTTCTGGACTTGTAATTACTACAGTTTATTGGATTTCACCTTGAGTTATTCACATGTTTTTTTTGTTACCATTAATGTAATCGAGGTTTTATTTCTATCACAACCCAATGAGATGAGGGTATTCAATCTCATGCATCATATAGTCATTTTTTAGAAATCATATTTCAATCATTATTGTCATGCCATTTAGGGTTCATTAGAAATTTCATGTTGTTGTGATGGATGTTGTTAGGCATTCATGATGTTGTGATAGATTCCTTGATAGAATACCTACTGTTTTATAGGGTATTGATTGTGTAAGATTTTTTAAATGAATTCCAAACTTTGGTTCTCGAGGTGTTATGGGCCCTCATGAATCAGAATTTTGAGGATCATTGAATTTTTTCCTTCTTTATAACATGTTAATGATGCGAACCTTTGATTCGCGGGGAGTACGGGCCCTCACAGATTATAATTTCACACTTTAATGTTCGTTTTAGTGTTTTTATGGGTTCCTAAGTAGTTTCTGAGGCATACTTTCCAAAAAAAACCTAGAATACATGGTGTGTAATGTTAAATACACGCCATGTGTTCTTCTATTAGAGAATAAATAGTTTTTCTTAAGTACACGCCATGTTCCGTATGTACATTCCGGGAAGTCTCTGACAACGGGTCAGACTGTGTGGGTAGGGGCATAGGGTTTGGAATCGTTTGGTAGGAAATTCCATGTATTGGATGTACTCACTGTGTTGTAGAACTATGTAACTGGACATGTCACTAACAACACAGGTTGGTTGAGTCCTTCCTAAGACACACGGTGTCTGTCTGGAACACACCATGTAGTGTAACCCGAGTATTCGGCCTTGTAACAAGCAACATAGGTTGGTTAAATCTTCTTGTACATGCCGTGTCTGGTGTAAACATGCCATGTAGTTGTAACCATGTGACCACTTGTGTAACTAACGACATGGGCAGTCAAAACCTAATCAGTACACACTGTGTCCAACTAGAACATGCCATGTAGTGTGAGCCGTTTATCCGGACGTGACACAAACAAGGCGGGCCAGTGAAGATCGCCTAGTACACATCGTGTCTGGCCCAAACAAGCCATGTAGTCTTGTTCTAGGAGAACTGCGGTACTTAGTCGTGTAAGAGAACTCGAGCAGGGTAAGAGGATTCAAGTACACATTGTGTGTTAGGACAATACACCATGTGTTTGGGGTGTTACACGACCAGTTTTGGCAGAAGTACATGCCCATGTGAAAGGCTTTAGGGAACACTCCATGTAGTTACTATACATTTCGTGTATCTATGTTTGAAAAACATGAATGATTTATTTCTCTTGTTCCCTTCTTACACATCCATGTTTCAGTACCTTTTAATCTTGATTTAAGGTGTGTACATGACCTTGCATTGTCATTCCACTGATACATCCTCTGGTTGTACATCAGTTATAAGGTGGTGATCAGGCACCATACATGTTTGATCAGGGACTACCTACAGATCCTCCTATTTTTACAGTTTTTGCACCATCAGTTATACCTGAAAGAGGTGATAATGCATATTTCCATGAGGGCTTCATGAGGTTCATGCATACCTTATGAGGTGTACCACATCCTGCCCCTTCTATGGGAGAGCTGATGCGAGTTTTCCAGAAGCATCATCCTCCCACCTTCACAAGGGAAGGAAGACCTGAGGCTACAGAGTCATGGTTAGAATCCATGCTAACTATCTTCGATCATTTGGAGATGCCTCAAGAGAGGAGGTTGAATCTTGCTACATACATGCTTCGGGAATCCGCAAAGAGAAGGTGGGATGTGATATCACAGGCAGGATGCCATAAGGTTATAGATTGGGATGAGTTTGAGCATGCTTTCTATTACTACTTCTATCTGGAGACTTGGAGGTCTGATTGAGCCCGATAGTTCATGAATCTAGAGTAGGGTACTCTTTCAGTTATGGAGTATTCCTCTCACATCACAGATCATCAGCTCTTCACACCTATTCCAGGAGATGATGAGTTATTCATGGAGAGGAAGTTTGAGGATAGTCTCCGGCACAACATCCGATCCTAGGTGAACATCTTCAGGTTGAATTCCATCACATATATTGTCAACAAGGTGCTGATCGCAGAGTGCAATATGAGAGATTCTAGAGTTGTGACCCAGGGCAGCTCAACAGATGGAGTTAGTGTCCCACCTACCAATAGTAGGAAGTGCCACATGAAGTCTACACGTAGAGATACTAGGAGGAGAGATAGACCTTTTGGTATCCAGATGGTATGCTAACAGTGCTAGAAGAGAGGGAATACGAGGCCTCATTTCCCGAGAGACCCACTGGAGTGATGATCTTGCAGAAAGATGGGGCATCTTCAGCACTTCTTTCAGATCTTCTCACTAGCAGTGGGTGACTGGGGTTCTTTCGTGACTCCTCATTTGGGAGCAGCACCACTAGTTTCTCACCAGTCTGGAAACTAGAGTTATTCTAGCCATTCATGCCGAGGGGGAGGTTTTGGTCATGGTAAACATTCTATAATATTTCAGCAACAACAGGGTGGATTAGCTCTCAGTGGTAAGGCAGGGTCACAGGGTCATGGTGTAGGCCATACTTTTGTAGCGGAGTAGACCCAGTAGGAGAAGGATCCCAGACCCTCTACAGTTCAAGGTATGATCCTAGTTTCCTTAGTTTTATCTTCTACTCTTCTCAATACATGGGCTTCCCATAGCATTATATCTGTTTTTGTTGTGGAGAGCCTTGGGCTCTGTATCCTTTCATCTGCTGATATCTTGATTGTATACACTCTTTTTATGGACTAAAACAGATAGTTTACGTCAGTTCGAGGAGTTCCCTCTAGATTTTGGCAGGTGTCACATCTTATGGGACCGCTTTGGCTGAGAGATGACAGGCTATGATGTCATTCTTGGAATGGACTGTTTCGTTCCCTTCCAGGATTTTGTCGATTTCTATCACCATAAGATGAGTTTCACATCACCAGGGGGAAAATCGTTTCTTTATAAGGGAGAATTGGATGTCAACATAAGCATAGAAGGACCCAAGAATCATGGGTTGGGAGGATTTATATCCCATATCTCTAGTCTATATTTGGATGACCAGTGGACTTCACAGATGGACTTTCTTCTAGTGGTGGATCATTTCATGGATGTCTTTCTGTAGCACTTTTCAGGTTTTAATCTGGAGCGAGTGGTGGAATTATCTATTGAGTTTGTTCCAGGAGTGGAACCGGTGTCTATCCCTCCTTATAATATGGCTACACTAGAGTTACCGGAGATCAAGAAGCTGTTGGAGGAGTTACAGGGAAAGGGTTTTATCTGACCCAGTACATCTCCTTGGGGTTCACCTATTCTATTTGCGAAGAAGGCATATGGTACCCTCAGACTGTGTGTGTATTATCGTATTTTGAAATAGTTGATGGTTAAGAACCAATATCCCTTTTCATGGATTGATGATCTCTTTGATCAGCTTCGAAGAACCCACATGTTCTCAAAGACTTACTTGAGGTCTGGTTACCATCAGTTGCATGTTAGACCATCAGATATCCCTCTAATAGTTTTTTGGAGCAGGTATGGCCTATAAGAGTATTTTTTTATGTTGTTCTGTCTCATGAACAAACATGCAGTATTTATGGCATTGATGAAACAATTGTTCTGTCCATACATGTATTCTTTCTTGGTTGTCTTTGTGGATGATATCTTGGTGTAATCTCGCACTCTACACGACCATGCAACCCACCTTGAGATCATTTTTAGTACACTAAGAGAGCATCAATTATATTATAAGATCTCAAAATTCCAATTTTTGATGGAACAGATTCACTTCTTGGGTCTTGTTATCTCAAAGACATGAGTATCACTAGACACTGAGAATGTGAGATTGGTAGTTTCCTGAGTGCATCTGAATAACTTCTTTGTGGTGAAGAGTTTTCTAGGGTTGGCTGGATACTACAAATGTTTCATACAGGACTTTCCACACATAGCAGCACCACTGACGGGTCCGACTATGAAGGGTGAAAAGTTCTTGTGGTCAGATTCTTGTGAGTAATACTTTCAAGAGAAGAATGGGAGGTTGACTTCAGCACAAATACTAGTATTTCCATATCCGGGAAAGATCTATACTATGTACTGTGATTCTTCAGGTATCGGGATGGGAGTAATGCTTATTTCGGGAGAAAGAGTCATTGCGTATGGGTCTGGGCTATTGAGGCCACCTGAGAGGAATTACCCAATGCACGATCTCAAGTTGGTTGTTGTTGTTCAAGCTTTATGCTGTTAGAGACTCTATCTTCAGGGAAAGCATTTTGTGGTTTTCACCAACCAAAAAAGTCTCAAGTAAATATTCACTCAACGTTATCTTCATTTGAGACTGTGAAGGTGGGTTGAGTACCTTCCGTATTTTGACAATGAGATTTCCTATATGCCCAAAAAAGGCAACGTAGTAGCTGAAGCATTGATCAGGAGGACTTATATAAATGTAGTTTAGAAGGCTAGAAGTGAGTGGAAGCTTATGTCTCTATTCTCTGAGATGGATTTGTAGGTGCATGATAGACAGAGGCATACTTTTCTTTCTTCTATAGCTGTTACCTATACTCTTCTTAATCGAGTGCGAATGAGGCTGCTATCAGATTCAAAAGTCCTAGTCCTATAGGAAAGCATGTCAGGAGAGGACCAATTTCCTTGATGGACTATAAGCGAGGATGAGATCTTGTGTTTCCATGGGCATGTATGGGTTCCAACGAACATATGTGAGGAGATGATATTGGAGTTTCATTCCTCAGTTTGGGTAGTTCATCATGGTGTCACAAAAATGTATCGTGATCTACCCCATCAGTATTGGTGGCTAGGTATGAAGAGAGATGTTTCTGGTTTCATCATGAGGTGTTCCACCATTTTAGTAGGTGAAGGTAGATAATCAGAAACCAACAGGGCTTTTGTAGCAGTTACCCATTCCTGAGTGGAAGTGGAATGATGTCATGATGGATTTTGTGACAGGTTTTCTGAGGTCACCGTGAGGGAATGATGCAGTATGGGTTGTCATTGATAGAATCATGAAGGCTGATCACTTCGTTCTGATCAAGGAGACTTTCAGTGTTGATGAGATGAGACATTCGTACATCCAAGATATTGTATGTCTACATGGGGTTCCAAACACCGTTGTTTATAATAGGGAAGCACGTTCTACTTCTTGGGTCTAGTAGGGGCTCCAGAAGGCTTTGGGTACACAGGTAATTTTGAGTACAACTTACCCTCCCCAGAAAGATGGCCAGTCTGAGCATACGATTTAGGTTCTTGATGACATGCTTCAATCATGTATCCTAGATTTTGGAGGTTATTGGGAGAATCACATACCTCTTGTGGAGTTTTCCTACAACAATAGTTTCTAGTTGACTATTCAGATGGAACCTTATGAGGATTTGTATGGTAGGCCATGAAGAACACCCTTATGTTATATAGAGGCATGAGAGGAAGCTATGGTGGGACATTGTCTTGTCCAAGATACCACATAGTAGATAAAGTTTATTTGGAAGAGTATGGCTACTGCAAAATCTTGACAGAAGTCTTATGTTGATCGACGAAGACGACCTATAGAGTTTGAGGTCGGGGATCATGTATTTCTATGTGTCACACCGAGGTTAGAGAACAAGAGGATTAAGAGACATGGTAAGATTTTGCCGAGGTATGTCAGGCCGTTTGAGTTTTTGAATGGAGTTGGGCTAGCTTCCTATCGGTTTCAGTTAACTCAGAGCTCCTGGGCTATGCACAATGTTTTCTATGTTTCTCAATTTCGAAGTTACTTCTCAAACCCGTCTCATGGTTTCCAACACGAGGAAGTTGAGTTGGAGGTGGATTCTTCGTTCGAGGAGCATCTTATCTAGATTGTTGATCGAAGTACGAAGGTTCTCTGTGGCCTGTCTGTTCCTCTGGTATGAGTGCTATGGAAACACAGGTGAGTAAAGGATGAGACATGGAAGAGGGAGGCTGATGTACAATTGCAGTGGCCGGAGCTGTTAGGGGTTTCTTCTTCTACGCCTCCTTGCTAGGGAAATTTAGGGACGAATTGTTTAAGGGGGGAAGTCTTTAAGAACCCAGATATTCTTTTTTAGGTATGTTTTCCTTCCTCTGGTGTTTTTGAGGAAAAATAGGGGTTTCTGAAATTTTCCAAAGTACATGCCGTGTACTCGATTACTATGGGTAGCTTTGTGCTATCCATGTAGCATCTGTTCAAAAGTCCATGTGTGGTGAAATGGAGGCCTCCTAAAGCGGGGCTCGGTAAGGGTAAGTACATGCAATGTACTTAAAAAGTACACACTATGTATTTTTTTCTTTTCATTAAACATATCGGGGCTGTGTTTGACGGACAAAACTATCTACTTCTCAACCTAGTTTATCCAAGAGCATCCTCACGGTCATGATCTTTCCCCGAGCCCCTGATCGAGAATCCGAAATTTGATTTGACACCCTCTAATTGAGTTGGGATCACCTCTGTAAGATCTTCCTTCTTCTATATCTCCGTTACCTGATTCTTCCTCTTTTAAGAGTTATCCTCTATTAAACTTTTTAGAAATTTCTATAGATCTACGATGTTCTTGGGAAACTAATGGTTTGAGTTTCATGTATATCATTCCTACAACACCAAAGTAGGTGTTTTATTCCTTTATATTGAAATTCTTGGAGTTATATGTGAAAATTTGTCCAATACCCTTGAACGGGATATTACGTGTTTTCTATTTTAGCCCTGTTGATTTCCTGCTATGCTTGTATGCTTGAGTAGAAGTTAATTTAATTTGAATAGGGTAGATTTCAATGCTTTGGAATTTTTTTCAAATGCATGTTCTATTAATGACAGATTGGTTCTGCTTATCCTGTTAGGCTACCTTGCATGTTTCCCATGCCTAGTGTTTTAGAATAGAGTGACTGTATTTCTGACATACTGATATGTTGTTGTCTATTTAGCCAAGTAGTTCTTGGGGATTACTTTGGCCAATATGCTTTTCTATACTTGTTAACTTACACAGGGATTTGAGAACCTAGTGTAGTATACCATAGGGAGAATGTACGTAAGGTATTATCCAGAGTGTCGATTTTACTATTAAGATGTGAGACTATAGGCGGAATTGACATAAGTTCTTCCTCAGAGTGTTTGTAGTTCCTTGACATGGGAAAAAGGGGGATTGTGATAAAATTGATTCCCTAGAGAACCTTTAGTTACCGATACGATAATATAGGAGGAATTGATGGCGAGTGCTTACTCAGAGAGTCTATGCTAAAGCTGAACCAGAGGGGTTAGACCGTGTGTACTTTCCAGAGGGTTTCTTGTAGTTTTTTGGTTGAACCAGAGTGGTCATGCTGTAAGTACTTTCCAATGGATTACCATTTGTGATTAGGTGCTTTCTTGTGTCATTTTTGTTGAACAAGAGGGGTTAGGTCGAGAGTACATCCTAGAGGGTTACCTGCATGATTAGCTGCTTACTTAATATGTGAATTAAATGATTTCAACTATGATATTGTTTACTGCTGAGTACATACTTGTTTACTACTACCTTTTAATTATTACATTTTATATACTCTATGACTATTAGGAACATATCTTTTGGTGGTTGCGTACTGGGATTAGTCTCACACCCTATTTTGTTCATTATTCTAGGCCCAAAGAGATTATATTGTTGCATGTATAGATGAGGGAAAGCACACTTCTACCTCAGGTACTTAATGGTTGTGGAGATGGAGAGAATGGGACAACGCTATGTCTTGCGATGCTAAGGAGGTGTTTAATTACTTTTCTTTTGTACTTTGGATTAGTCCTGTATTCAGCATCGTGACTTGTTTGGCTGTTTTGCTAGACATATGTATCATGCATCATTTTATATATGTGATCTAGTTTCTTCTTTATCAGTTTTCTACTATTTACTGTTGTACGTTATTATTACTGCTTCTAGTATTGTATATCTGTTTATTTCCACTGTGTTACTCTACCAATAAGGGAATAGTTTACCCAGTATCACACCCAAGGCCCTCACTTCTAATCAAATGCCTCTGGCATTTGGGGAAATGCACTTGATGCCATTTGACCAACCAGGTACGGGGCACCTCTGGGTGGCTTTCGAAACCGGGATGTTACTAGTAAAGTGACTCATTTTTAAAAGGTGAGTACATATATTTGGTAGTTTAAATTTTTACGGATTCTAAAATTTTTATATTCTAATTTTTCATACCTATAAATATTTCATACTCAAAAATATTTCATAATAGGAAATTTTTCGCGCTCAATTTTTTTTCATAAAAATAATTTTTCCATACTCTATAATTACATATTGTTTATATCGAACAAAAATATCTATCTTATGAATTTGAAATGTGTAATTTCTTATATTACACATTCTAAATTCAATTAATTTTTTTGGTATTTCATTTTTTTACGTTATTACCAAATTCATCTAAATATTACAATTGTTTTTTGAAATAAAAAAACCAGAAGAATTATATATTTTAACTATCGAATCTTTTTTTATCAAATATGAGCTATAGAATCTCAACATTCACCTTGCATGTCCTATATAAAGTGACACCTACCCTATCCCGCATATTATATCTCATCATTATGATGAACCTCTACCACCCTTCAAGTATAAAAGTTTAAAAACTTACTTATTTAGAGGATTTTTTGGAACTCATGTCTAAATCAACAGAATCTTCTCCAAATAAAATCCCTCTAAAATATTTCTCATCCATTATGTTCTTCTGATAAATGATAGTCATTCGAGATTTTTATGAAATATAAGATTCTTATTTGAAAAGAATAATCAATTTTTAGGGATAGAAATGAGCGTGTTAAAAAAATACCAATCCAATCAAGATGTTATTCTTGTTGATAAAGTTATATGATTTTATAGTTCGGTCAAAATTGAAAACAATTTAAAATTATCATTTTCCATTTATAATATATAAATTATCATTTCAGTAAATCAAGAAGAAATTTTATTGGTGTACCATCATATGGTGACACATTTTACCCTTTTTATAAGTTATCGCAAGAAAAAATATAATTCTATATGAAAAGGTCCAAGGAATCTCTTTTTTTGATTCATAAGGACAAAAAAAGGTACTCATCTCTCATCTGACAATCATCTTACACCCATTTGGATACAAGGATTTTCAATTCCATGAAATAGTGCTAGAGAAACCATAAAAATCTTGGATGTGTTCATTCTCGATTATTTGTTCAAACATATGAAGCTAAATCTGATGGTTTTTCTTTTTTTAACTATCATAAAATTAATTTTTTGTGCCATTAAGTCTTACTTGATTATGTTTGCAGGGATTCTTAGTATGTTTACTTCAAAAAATTTATGTTTCTTAATCTTGCAATCAAATTAGTACCAAATTATATGAAATCCCATTGATCAATAATGATATAATAAAAATTTTGAAGTTTCATTTTGATTTAGAAAAAACAATTGTGAAGGATGTTGAAGGTCAACCTTCAAAAGAACATGTTTGAGGTAGTCAGAATGTTTCAAAATAATCAATTCCAATTGTCTCTTATAAAAAAGAAACCCATGTATTATTTTTGTTTAAAAACAAATAAATAATGAAATTAAATCGTAAAGATCACTACTAAATGGAGGAAGTGGAATGAAGAAAGAAAATAAGGATACAAATTGTTTGGTCTTGACCCTAAAGGGGACCTCGATAAAAAATCATATTGTGGATATTGTTATAAAATAAAAAATGAAAATAAATTAGAATAAAGAAAATAGATATGTCATTGATATTGATAATATGTTGATAGTATGTGAAAAATCAAGTGAAGTAATCACTACTAGGGAACCCGTTAAGAAAGAAAAAATTAATCCTTCTACCAAAGAAAATGGAAAGGGAAAACAATGATTTTTGTATAATTCAGATCCACCAAAACATTCTTAAGAAAATTTTTCAGAAGAAAAATGAGACAGTGAAATGGGATAAATAGATTATTATATCGGGAAAAGGTTGATAGAAATGAATAAGATGAAATAGAGTAAAAATAAAAAGAAAAAATGGAAGAAGGAGAAAAGGAAGAAGATGAGAATGAAAGGAATCTAGTGGAAGAAAATCTATTTCTGATAGATTACTAGTAATGTATTTGAAAGGAACATGTTGAAAAATACCATCTCTAAGATTTGATTTTTCAATGAAATCTATTTAGAGAAAAAAAGAAAATAAAGTCATCCAAATTTCAGATAAAGATGAAGAGAGTAAGACTGATGCAAATAATAACCAGTATTTAGAAGATGATCCCACCAGGAATTTTAATGAAGAACCTCTTAAATTTTTGGACGACACCAACTCTGACAATACAATATCATTAATAAATATCAGTACATTTTTATGCTCTAAACATAATTGAAATGAAAATCCTCTAAATCATAATAATGAAATTAATGATTGTTTTTCAATTGAAAATAAACAAAAGATCATATTAAATCAATTTACTAAAAAATAGACTAATATGAAACGAATTTGATTTCAAAGTGTTTGAATAAATAACTCAAGAACACTAAATGGACTTAAATAATGTGGGAATGTTGTTTTAGAATACTAATACAAATATCAAGTAACACGAATATCTGATTGACTATATAAGGAGGCTTGGTAATGAACTTTCAACCTCATTCAACAAGATAGAATGTGAAACATCTAGAGAAGTTAGGTTCATACAAAATTTTAGAACCTCCAAAGATAATGAGTCAGGTGAAATCAATTACATCAATGGGAAGTTGGAATACATGTCCTTTGAAATTAAAGGGATGAATAATTACAATGATGAAATAATAAACTTTGAGAATCAAATTGTTTTTTAATGATAATATTGATGAGTAATAAATGAAATGTATTCTTCAGAAAGAAATATTACATCATCAGGAATAGAAAATTAAATACCAAGAAGATATAGTTTGTACTATGAAAAATATATTTCAATATCTATATGAATTTATTCATACCCAAGATCTATTATTTTTAGACTAGGAAGTGATGTTCTGAACTTAACATGAAATTATTATAAAGCAGAATGAGGATGGAGAGGATTTCAGGAAAATAAAGATAATTGACTTCGGCCTCCTAAAGATTGTGGAGGTGGAAATGATTTTTTGAATCTTGTTTTATTTTTTTAAAACATAAATGAATTTTTTTATCCATTATATATAGTTTGATTAAATTTTTTCCTTGTATTTTGGATTACTGTTTTTTCAATTATTCTAGATGATCAAATTTTTTATCACTTTTTATATTTTTTTTGTTTCTATTAATTTTTTAATGGTATTAGAAGACTTTCCATATTACTTTTTTCAAATCAAAAAGGACTAGAATGATTTAGACATGATGATAAATTTTTTATAAAAGGAGATAATGATATATAAAAAGGGATAAGGATATAATCAAGGGGATAAAATTTTATAAAAGTAAGATAATATGAACCTTAATGATTTTTTTATCCTAAGGGGGAGTTAGTCAAATTCAATATCATTTTAAAAAAAGTTTAGAAAACTCATGGGGGGATAAGTATAAGTGTTTTTTCTGAATGTAATAGTTATTTAAAAAAACATTGGACTTAAGTTTTACAAAGTAAGTTTCTATTTAAGTCTTGTGGTCTGTGCTTTCCAAAATGGGGGAGATTGTTGAGTCAAAATTCTCTTTTTTGAAATCTCTATTCCTTTTGTTTTGGAAATATAAAACTCTTTCTTAAATACATAATTACTAACTCTTTTATGCCCAAAGTATTTTTAATAATGATTGTTTCATCCTTTCATTAATAGATTTTTTTTAGGAAAATAAATTCATATGTTACCATTTTGATTTTCATAGTGCATACGATAAAATTTGTACTCATGAGAATTAATGTAATGACACATTCCATGATTATAATTGTTAGCTGAGATATTATTTATATCATACACATCAAGGTTTTCTTAATATCGTACACACTATCTAGTCTATTGTACTGAAAAAATTCCATAATGATATAAATAATATTAACTCTCAAAACAAAAAACATATGAGTCGTTTCTACTACCCAAAAAAACTATTTCATAATTAAAAGAAATATTTTAAATCAAAATGATGTCGTTTATTATATGATAAGAAAAACAATGTCTGGATTTTACTTTCAATATGACCATTGGAGTGTTAGATGTCCATGTCCCACTGAGATTTCCTGAGAAAATAAAACCATTGGAGATCAAGATGAACATTGGGATGAATTCCTATAAATACCAAGTAATTTGAATGATCTCAATATGAAATGATTTAGAGACGCTATGTAAGATCTCTAATAAATTTTATATGTGTGAAGTCTTTGATGTTTTCAAATTCTGAACTACTTGTTCCTTTTACTTGTAATTATATTGATCTTATTTTTCTTTGTGGGACACTAATTGTTTGTGAATAAAATCAAGGGATTGTGGGGATAACAAGACATAGGTATTTATCAATTTTGGATCAAGGGATTTTGAGGATAGGGAGAAAAAGGTATTGACCACCTTCTTGATTGACGGATGTCAGGGATAGGTAAACATACCAAATATGATAATCATATCAAGGGATTACCCTGGTATCGGTAAGATAGACTTTCTTGAAACTATAAATCAAGGGACCTTTATCCTATATTATTAGATAACCTTCTCTTTGGGTTAAAAGAATTGTATTAATTTATTTTTATTTCATTTCTGTTACCATTTTTATTGAAAATGAAATGACTTATATATTAATTTTTCAATTTTTTAAAATCTTTATCGTAATTATATTTATTAATACACTTTTATATTAAATTTTGATTACAATTTTTGTGATTATAAATAAATAAATTAATCTGATTATGAATATGTATGATATAAAAAAGAATCATATTTTTGGTGACCTGTAACATTATAATAATATCAAAATCATATTGATTATGATATCTTATTAACTCAAGATAAGGCCTAGTTTGATTACTAATGATAATATGTTTTTATAACTGAATTAGTTTAAATACTTTTATAATAAATTATTTTAAGGTTATAAACAAATGTTTTTAAACATACAATTCAACACCACCTCTTATAGTTTTCCATCTAGATATATATTGTGATCCAAGACCAATAATTAAAAAAATTAGATCAAAGGGAGAATAGAGTCACCATACGACAAGATAATGGGTTTTTTACTTGTTTTTAGGTTATTTTAGGCCTTATGATATATTTTTAGTATCATGTGAAGATTTTTTTTCAATTAATTTCTCTAATTAATTTTAATCACTTTTAGTACTATTTTCTCTGAAAAACAATGTTAAACATATTTGAAATTAAAAATTATTTTGATTCAAAATATGGAACCTGTTTTTATAAATTCTAATAACAGGAGTGGAATAAATTAATTCAATTTAATCACACAGTTGAGATGACAATTCTACTATTTAATGTACAAATGTTCAAAAGAGTACTAAGTTTTTATATCAAATTTCATTGTAAAATTGATCTTGAAAGTAATATTGATCGATTATTTAATATCATGAAACCAACTCTTAAGAGGGAAATTTCCATAGCACTCAAAATATCTTATGGATAACTTCCTCTGGAGAGTTGGTTTCAAGAAACCAATGAATCAATCAACATTACATTCAGGATGAATTATAACACAATAATATTACCTTGAATGTTTTTTAATATTTTCTTCATAGAAACCAACATATTCATTATCCCTCTACTTAAGCTCTAATAATTACTTCCCCATATTTTTATAAATAATATGTGTAAATTAATTATTGGAAAACGTGTTTATAAACTCATCCCAATCCTTGGATTATATTTCATCTTGTTGTCTTGTATTCTTTATAAGATTTCACCAGTTTTTTCTATGCCTTCCATATGATAGACAACCAACAAGACTATCTCTTTCTATGAACACTGGAGAAGAGAGAATATATTTTTTGGGGCACATATCCATTTTTCAAAAACTAAAAGATCTATGGAACCACTAATAGAATGTGGTAATTTCCTCATGAAGGACTCAACATATCATTGTTCCCCCGTATTCTGGGTTTGATGTTTTCTTTGATTTATCACATGATAAATAATAACAACAATATTTTTAATTTCATCTCCCAAAACACTCAGTTTCACAAGACGAACACCATTTCATTTTTTATTACAATATTTATAAACATGGTTCCATTAAGTTCCATTCATTGACTAAAACCAAAAAACACAGTGGGAGTAGCACTTATTCTAGAGAAAAACCACATAATCATGAAAAAAATACTTATAGGATGTATAAATCATGAAACATAATTCCTAAATCAATAATACCTTAGGTTTATCCAAATTTATTCATATTCATAAAAAATTTAATTTTTTCATGATGATTTGTAGTGATTTTATAAATTCTTATAGCATATCCCATGGGAGTGTAAAACTAAGTGTGCATCAAGGCATGTGGTTGTGTACCAAGATATATTCAAGTTAGGCCAGACAAACCTTTTCAAAGACATTACCCCTAGGTACATCTGTTTCATATGCAGATACAACTGTAGTATCTTGACAGGGATGTATTTCTAGGAAAAAACTCACTCTATCCTTTAAAAAAATTCTAGGACCATTTCAGAGACACTAACTCATCCTTAGACACATCATTAGAGACATCCCTATATATATCCATAGAAATATCTCTATGGGTATCACTAATGTTTTCTCATATTGGTATCCAAAGGATGACTAATCCATCCATATGATACCAACTATAGTGACCCAGGCTTAACATACATTGATATTGCATCATTTTTCGATGAATATTCATCATATTACAAAAAATATATTCCTAAGAATCAAAATAGTTCAGATTCATTGGAAACATTGAACATAATCTTCTAATTTGGGGAAAGATCATTAATGTCTCCATTAATGATCTTCCTCTTTAGAACTCCTATATAAAAACCATTCTTCATAACATGGGAAAAGGAAACTTAAAAAAGTTGTGATCTCAATTTCTCAGTAAGGTAAAAAAATGGAGATATATAAGCATAACATGAGAATGGGTCTTTATAAAATGGTCATATCATTAAAGGACCATACTTTCATATCAAAAATAAAAACAAAAATCATGGAATTGTGAATTTTTAGTTCATATTAATCATAAGATAATTGAGAATGTAATACATTAAAGCATAGAATAGGAAAAAGACATGGTATTATGGAATACACATTAGATTATAACATTTTGAACATGTAGAAGTATAAATAAGTTCACTTATTAAGTTCAGGATGTGAATTCAAGCCCTCGTATAAACATATGAATTTTAAACCAGTCCCACGTAAAATGTTGTGAACATGAAACTAGGTTCACTCATAATATTGTGAACATGTACTCGGTTTCATGCATAAAATTATGTACATGAAAAAAATTACATCCATAAAATTTTTAACATGTAATCAAGTTCTTGAATAACACTGCGAACATGTAATATAGTTCAGTCATAACATTGTGAACACGTAATCAAGTTCATACATAAGCCTATGGACATGTACCCAAGTCTATAAATAATGTTGTCAACATGTAATAAGGCTAACTCATAAATTTTCCATCATGTAATTAGGTTTACACATAACACATATTCTCATGATTTATCCACCATTAAACAACTAATTGGAGGACGGTATTGGTCCCACCCATCACATAATGAAATTGTACAATCATGTTCCATAAGATATCAAAATGTTCAGCATGTCATCACACATGAAATTAAATGATTATTGTTAACTTTTCATCACATTAGGACCTATATAAAGGGTATATGTTTCATAATCACTTCATCAAATAATATCCCATGAAAAAAGTGTTTTTAAAAAAATATAACATGTTGAAGATAAATGGGTATCATAAACATCATATCATCAAATCATAAACGATTCAACAAAGAATATGATTGGTTTTCATAAACTATAAAAATTAATGTCATTCTAGATGGAGAAGAATTTTGAAAGATCACATGAAAGTTTTATTAGAGTAAATATCCTTTATTTGAAAATTCATTTCATAAAATTGTTTGATAATTCCATTTCCTATAATGTAGGCTTTATCGTTTAATTTAAAAAATTTCTTGAGGAAAATATCATTTCCTCCTCGATTTTTTATAAAACATAAATATATTTGAAAATAATTTTCTTTAAAAATACCATGAATACATAAAAAAGGCTTGATATCATTTTGGAATCACTTTTTTATAATTTTTTTTAAATAGTAAATAAAACATGAAAACATTAAAATCCTTTTTGTAAAATAACCTTTTTTAAAACATATAAATGGAGCTGTAAATATCATCTAAAACAAATTTCAAACAAAAAGAATATTTTAAACCCATTTTATTTAAAAAACACTTTAAAATCAATGAATTTCCAAATTATAAGATTTTTTTTAAAATAATATAATGATTGAGATCCAATTAGATTAACCATTTGTGCTTTTAGAAAGACTATGGTTCTTAGACGAGGACCAATGTATGTCTAGAGGAGTTCAGTTGAGAGAATATGGATGTAGGGTGATTTGACGACGTGTAATAATTTTACACTATGTGAATGAAGGTTTCATGACATGTAATGAATCGGGGATACAAAAATTATAAAATAGAAAGGAGGTGTGTTTTTGTGTGGAAAACAAACCTTAAGGATAAAAAGATGTGAAAGGGGAATATATCTCATGTAAATTCCCAATGCTATATGTTTTAAATTTTTCCAAATTCATCATTTTTCAAACCCTATGGCTATATCACCCCCCCTCTCTCTCTTCATGTGATCCGACAACCCCCTCTTCAATGTTTTGAGGATTCATTCTCAAATGATTTATCCTTATCTTCCCTCCTTCTATCGATCTTTGATCCAAGATATGTTCAAGATCTATTATTGTAGTTTATTCGATTTTTTTCCTCTCATTCATCATTTCCACATTATTGTGCTTAATATTTGTGTTTCTAATGGATCGTTTCGGGTTGATTGTTGGTGTGGTTGCGACATGGCATCCTCAGGATGGTATAATTCTTATGGGAGAGGTTATCATGATACATGTCATTGGTCTTTTCTTATTAAAAGAATGTTGAAACCATTTTGAGGTAGGGAATTCATTGATCTTCTATTTATTTTATATAAAATCATAGCGTGAGTATGATTTATCCCTTTGGATACCAATTGAATTAATATAATAATCAAATGAACCAGATTAAATAATTGGCATCGTTTGGATGGTGATGTTGTTGTTTTTTTACCATGATAATAGTTTGCCTCTTTTTTTTCTAGACAGTGTGATATCTATGTTATAATTTTTTTCCATGTATTTTAATGTGTCATTGGTAAAGAATGTAAATTTGTAATTAATTGATAATTAATTGGATAAAATATTAAAGAGGCGAGTTTAATTTATCCAATTATCATATTAAATTTATGATAATCAATTTTGGAAAGCATATATGTTTAATTGAATTAGTTAATAAACATGAAGCGTGGTGATTATTCTTGAAAAAATAATTAATGGCATGTTAAATTAATGGTTTATTTTATTTTTCATTTAATTAGATAACTTATTTTATAGGTTTTCCCATAGTTGTAACCTATTATTATTGAATTAGTTAATTCAATAAGGAATAAGAACATGTTGTGCGATAAGAGGTAATGTCATCATAGGGTGAGAGTTTCCCACCTACTTTTAAAGGTCGAGTGCCTTGTTCTTTGGAGCCATGAGAGCTCATTGCGTGTGAATGATGAAATCCTTGTTTTAGTGCCAAGATCCTAGTTACTATGATTTTTTCCTATGGATTGTGATATGATGTGAGGTTGGGATAAACTATACTGGAGGGCTATTGTGGTTTGAGGGGTGAAGAGGTCGGATGTGAAGTTATCCTAGAATGGATGATCATGGAGGGTTATTTTGGTATGAGGGGTGGGGAGGCCTAGTTATTGTGGAATAAGTTGACACCTTTAGTGGAGAGATGCATCAGTATATGCATGGGGGTGTTAGGGAGGACATCAAAGATGATGAAATAGATCAATTAATGGTTTAACTGTTGATATGAAAGATGTATTCTTATTTGAATGTGTTTTTGTCTAATAGTCTGGTTGTTTCTTGATATTCTATTTTTTTGGCACTACTTAAGGAAGATGGATTTGCTTGGATGTATAACTTGGTTTGGAATATAGTGATTTTTTCCATAGTAACTAGTAATATGGATGTTAATGTTGGTATATAAGTAAATAAATGTGTATCCCATGAGGTTCGTGCTTGTTGGTATTTAATGATGATGTTATAATACTAAGAAGCGATGGACTTGATGTGATTAAGCCTGGAGGGCATGGATATTTATTTTAATTATAATGTAATGTAATGTGTATTATTAAAGTGGTCAATTAATTTCTAATAATTAATTAACATAAAGTGAAACTGATGATGATGAATAAAATAACATAATGTATCTCTTTAAATGGTTGTGTGCTTATAGGATATCTTGTTTTCGTAGTGGCAGTTGAAAGTCTTAGAGACGTTGGATGCATTTATATATGAGACTAGATTATTCTCAAATTGTGGTTGTGATCTATATCAAATCATTTACTTTTTTTGTTTCAATATTCTACACCACCATGTTGGTTAGGGTAACTCACACCCTGGGGATTCTGATCCCTAAGGGGAGATGTTTTCCCCAACATCCCAAAGGGAGGATGGATGGCTGACTACCCCCTTTTGTACTGCCCTCATCTCTTCGTAGTTACTTATGCTATTATGTATGGTGGTTACTTTCAACCATATATGTGTTTAGAGGGCTGTAATGGATTGTGGTTATTTCACAAGATTGTATTCTGGATATAGTTTTTGAATTACAACTATAGGTATAACATGTATAGGCTGTAATGGATTGAAGTCCTTTAGTCGGTGTATGGGATATGAGTGATTGAGGTATAATACCTGATGTATGATACACAATATATGGGTTGTGGTGGCCCCCATAAACTACCAGGATACTTTTTTTTATATGGATGTTGTGGTTTTTTTTTGTATGGGGTTCTTGTTTTGGTTCTTTACCTAGTTGTATGTGGGATAGCCTTTTATTTTGAGATTCTCAAGATGTAGGACATTGGGGTAGAGCAACAAACTAGTGGGAAATTTGTAGTGCGATAACCTTGATATTCATTATTATATTATATTCTCTAGTATGGGATACTTGGTGAGAGTGGCCTTTGTGAGGCAGGGAACATAGTATACCTGTTTAGGTAACAAGATAGTTTTACTTGTTGTCCACTATGTTTTTTCAGGCTATCATTAATTTTCCAAGAGTGGTTTCGAGGAGGATACAACTGAGTATACTATTATATTTCGCATAACTATACAATAACTATTTTTCATTTCAGTTGGATTATGTTGGAAATTATGATAGTTACTAGTAGCTTCAGTTTTAGGAAGATCTATTTAGTCTTCACAGTTACTGTCCACTTTATATTTCTATGGGTACTTTTAGTTTGTAATTTTAGTTGTAGTAGTTATTTCATGAAATTCTATATGTTTATTTTGGATTTTATTTTATATAAGTGTCTAAGAATTAGTTGTCTGATGTCTTCCTTATTTATCTCTTGATAATGTGTTCTCTTAAAGATTAATGCCTCCCATCAATGGGTTTATTATACCTCAGTGCTAGTTCCCAACTGAGATCCTACTTGGGGTGGTACACGAGTTCCACCATCTCTCTTCTCCCATTTTCATCCCAATAGGGGTACACCTTATGAGAAGGGGATTATGACACATTGGTATTAGAGGACTCATTAAGAGATATGGTGGAGTTTGGATTTAGGAATAGGTGTGGTTTTGTGGGTTGGTAGTGAAATAATTTCAGTTATGTTTATAAAGCTCTGTAAACATGGGAGACCAGCTAAGAAATGAGTATTTTGGGACCCCTCTGATCTGATTCATTGACCTTTATGAATACAGTAGCTACAAAAAAGTTAATACAATTTTCACAGTGGATACCTAGGAAAGGATCATGCATCATTATTCATTGTGCTTGTGTTTTATTGGTTTGAACATGGGATAGGGTTACCATAAATGAATAAAAATTAATTAATATTATGTTATTCCCTATTATAGGTTTAGGAGAACTAAATATTTATTATTTTGTAGGTATTTATCTAGGTTCATTTACTCATATGTTTGGAGAAAAATCTGTTTATTAGGTTGTTCCAGCAGTTCATCATAGAGTAGATGTTGGATATGTTGACACTTGGAGGAGGAAAATCTTAGAGTTTTATCTCTATATTCTATATAGGTAAGAGGGCTCCATTTTATATGCAGTCAAGGAAAACTCATTGACAGAGTTAGAGATATACTTCAGTTCGATCCATGATCAAAAGTAGAACTGGGTATCGTTGTCTATGATGATGTTGTATGGGGGATGTGAGGTATTGGTGGTTATTATTCCTCAGAGATCTCGATGAGTTTTTAGTCTCATGGGAGGTGTTCTAAGACCAGTTTAGTGCCAATTTTCATTCTTCAACCATGAAGGAATCCATTCCATAAGAGATTATTACTCTTTAGTAAGGGATCTCCAGTGAGAGAGAATTTGGGAACAATTTTAGGAACCTTGTATGGTATGAATCAGACCTATTTCCCGATGATGAGTCTAGTTCAAGGAATTTTGATGTGGCTTTGCATCTAGAGATCCAGCGCCAGGTCACCCCATTTGTACTGAAAACATATCCCGAGGTTCTGGAAAGAGAATAGGTCATCGAGAAAATGTTTGAAAGAACTATATCATCATGAGAGGGGATTCATCTGGATTCCTCACAAAGTAGACATGGGGTCTGAGGTTCCCAGCCATCAGGACAGATGAGATTTTTATCAACTGGGGGTAGGTCCCATCACATTATGTCTCATTTCTCTAGAGATAGTATCTATTAGGAATATTCCAAGGGATCAACTTCATGTTTTCCGTGTGGATGACAAGGTTATAATTGGAAATATTTCCCATCCTTTCTCTATAGTTTTCATGTTCCAATTGTTCTGATTTAGGTTCTTCTGCAAAGGCTCTTCCAACTGAGGCAGTAGTAGTAGTTTTCTCTAGCTTGGGATCAGTTGCGTGTAGAATGGAAAGGAAGAGGACAACCTAGGGATACTCCCTATCCTCAGAGAGTAGATTATGTCTGTGTAGGTGTTAATCATTAGTGTCATATTGGATTTTGAGAAGTTAATGTTATGTTTCATGCTTTGTATTTTCCCATACCATGTTACCAAGACATCATTCAAGGTACCCTTTTGTTGTTTTTTACTTGGGTTCATTCCATACTTGATCTTGGAGAATCAAACTCCTTCATATCACCTGCCCTTGTCCATTATTTGGGACTTGAGGCAGTGAGACTTCAATTTCCCTTGGCATTGACTATACCAGATAGAGGTTGAGTGGACTTGTTTGATTTATATAGATACTGTGAGCTAGTGTGGGGGAAACACCGCTCTTGGTTAGATTAACTGTGATTACTAATATAGTTGTATGACATCATCATTTTCATGGATTGGTTGTATTCAGTTTACTCTATCATGGATTTATTCAGGGGTAGGTTTCATTCTTTGATGTTGATGGAGAGATGAAAGTGTTTGTTAGTGAGAGAAACCCTCATATGGGTTCGTCATGTGTTTCATCCTTATCTCCCTTGATGGATGAAATGATGTTGTGTTCATCATAGGTTTAGTAGTCGGTGTTTCTTAGGGTCATAAAAGAATACTCTGATGTCTTCCTAGAAAATCCTATAACATTATCCCCTCAATGAGATATTGATATTTGGATAAAACTACAGCAAGGTGAGTCCCATATCTCGATGTCTCTATATAGGATGGTGGATTATGAGTTCCAAGAGCTTTTTATATTTCTCTATGGTCTGCTGAAATGCTGGTTTTTTCTGAGTGTGTCACCATGGGCTGCAAAAATTTGTTTTTGTAAAGAAGGGTGACGGAGGTTTCTGGTTGTGTATTAATTATCTTCACTTGAAAAATGGGATAGTGATGAACCGATATCCTCTTCAATGGATTGAAGATTTATTCTATCAACTAAAGGGTGAAATTTTGTTCTCAAATATCAATTCGAGGTTTGGATATCCTTAGTTGTGTGTGAAGGATGGGGATATCCCGAAGAATATTGTTTATTGTATTCATGGGAATTAATTTTTTTTTTGATGGAGTTTGATGTCACGAATTATATATCTTTGTTCATGGAGTTAACTAAAATTATGTTCTATGAGTTCCTGGACAAGTTCATGGTGGTTTTCGTTGAGGAAATCCTTGTGTACTCCGAATATGAGGAGGAGCATGCTCAGAATATGTGTGCCATTTTGGGTGTTATTTTCCATGAGAAGTTGTTTGGGATGTTTCCAAAGTATGATTTTTGGGCTCAAGAAGTCCATTTTATGGGGAATGTTGTATCCCAACATGGATCAGTTGTGGATCCATCCTAGATAGAAGTAGTTGTGTCATGGGAATCCCACCCAGATTATGGAAGAGGTGTGAAGTTACCTTTTTATTTTAGGATATTACAGAAGGTTGATAGCCAATTTATATATGGTTACGACTCATATGATAGTTTTTACTACAAAGGATCAGGTGTTCTTGTGGACATATCATTTTCAGATATATTTTGTGTATCTAAATGGGAAGTTTTTCTGTGCTCTAGTTATTTGTCTTCTAACGGAAGGAGTTTGTTTTGAAGTTTTCTATGATGTTTCACAAATTGGTTTGGGATGTGTTCTGAGGCTGAATAGATCAATTATTTCTTATAGGTCTAGGTATTTATGTCCCCATGAGTGAAAATATTCCACCCATGATCTCGAGTTGGAGGTAATGGTGTTTTCCTTGAATTTTCGGAGATATTACCTCATTAGTTAGAGTTTTGTGGTCTTCACCTATAATAAGATCTTGAGGTACGTTTTCTACCAATGTGACATGAACTTCTGCCAATATCGGTTGATGGATTTCCTACATTAATATGACATTTATATTTCATATTCACCTGTAAAGGGTACTTTTTGGATGATTCACTAATCACAAAGTCACATAGTAATGTAGTGCCAAAATATAGTAATTCATTAAGGGTTATGGAAGAACATTCAGCATTGTATCTAGATATGAAAGAATTCAAGGTAAAGGACTTATTTTTAAAATAATGGTTTCATTATATCTTGTGCAACATGTGGATGAATTCCAGTTGGGGGATCTTGAGATGGTGGTCTAGAGAGACTGAGTTGTTTCTGGAGAGACCCGTGATGGATGATATGAAGATGAACAACACTGATTTTTATTTCAAGGAAGGATTTTGATTCCTTTAGAAATGCGTTAGATGGTTCTTATATAATTCCATAGAATTCCATTGGTTGATTATCCTGGCATGAAAATGATGTATCGATCGTTGAGGGGTCAGTTTTTGTATCCTGGGTTAAAGCATTTAGTTACAGGGTTTATGTCTTGATTTTTGGTATGCTGGAAAGTGAAGGTTGAGCACTGTGTTCCCAGTCTATTTCCCCATTCGTTTGATGATATTATGTGGAATTGGGAGGACATCTCAATGGAAATTTTTACATATTTACATTGAGATTAGGGAGGCTATAATACTATATTAGTGGTAGTGGATCATTGGATGAAATAATCTCACTTCATAGTGATCAAGGAGTCGATCTCAGTAGATGTTTTGTCGAGGAAGTATCTAGAGGAGGTGGTGAGAATCAATAGGGTCTCAAGGATGACCATTTTTAATAAATATATTCATTTTACCCCTAGGGTGTGTAGAGGAATCCATCATGAATTTGGTTCTTAGTTATACATTATCACTACTTTTCATCCATAGATGGATGGTTAGATAGATCAAACCATCCAAAATCATAAAGACATTTTGTGCTCTTGTGTCCTGGATTTTGGAGGTTTCTGGATGAGGCACCTACCCTTAGAAGAGTTCACTTATAATAGTATTTTTAACTCCACCATTGTTATGGAACCATTTAATGTCTTTTATGGCTGACCTTTCTATATTTTTGTGTCCTAGAATGGGGTTGGAGAGTTAGTAATTCTCTAACCAGAACTAGTACTGAATATGACAGAAATGGTTCTGGTGATTCATGAGAGGAAGAAAGTATCACAAGATCATCATAAATCCTATGGTGATCATAGTAGGAGAACTCTAATGTTTGATGTATGGGATTATGTGTTCTTAAAGGTGACACCCCATCGCGGGAATCAATGTTTTGATCATGGGGTAATATTTCTCTCCATTTAGTTTGGCCTTTCGAGTTTTTCACTCATGTTGGAACTGTGTGGTATCAAATAACCCTTCCCCCATAGATAAGAAAGATTAAAAATGTTTTTCACACTTCAAAGATTTGTATTTATATTTATTGTGACTATCACATCATTGAAATGGGTGAGATTGCTGTAAATGATGATGAAACCTTATATAAGCATCCTATAGTGATACAACAACACTAGGAGAACGTGTTTTGAGGGAGTGATATCCCCTTTGTTTGTATCTTGTGGATGCACGGTGGAGTGTAGGAGATTACTTAGGAATGTGAGTCGTATGTAATTTCTCACCTACCCGAGCTATTTGAGGTTTGTCACTTCTCTTTTAACACTATTAATTTCGTGTGTGTATAAAATTTATGGTTTGTGAGATGGATTTCTCTTGTTGGTTGTTGTAGATAACTCCCTTTCTATGAGATGAGAATATTCAAAAGGTTTTCCATGTTATTTATATATTTAGAATTATTTTTTGGACGAGTCTACTCTCCTACTATATGTATAAAAGACTAAAGATGTGTTTATATACTCACCATGTTGAGCCCCTTGTTCTTGGGTGAGGTGGTTGAGCTCCACTGGTAATGAGAGACTTGAGGGGTATCTTGTGGGGTATCTGTTTGAATAACCAATTTCAGTTTCCAATCCATGTTGATTTTGGATTCTTGATGGTGATAATGTTATAAGAATTACCTAATGCATGGGCTCAAATCCACATGGATTGACCCTTTGTGCATTTATAAATAATGTGGGGATCTGAGGAGGCTTAGTACAAGTATGGAGGATTTAGGTTTTTAAAATCTAGAAGTTGGGATATTTCATGATGTTTAATAATTTTAAAAGATGTGAAAGTGAGTGTCATGATGTGTATGAAATATAGGTTAGAATAAATAATAAAATATAAAGGAGATGTGTTTTTCTATCGAAACCAAACCCCAAGGATTACATTCCATGAAAGGGGATTACATGTAATGTAAATACCGGATGTTGTATGTTCTAAATGTTTTTAGCCGATTGAGTTTTCAAACCCTACAGCTATAACACCCCTATATCTAATTGCACGTGACATGACAACCCCACTATTTTATTTCTTTAGGACTCCTTTATCAAGGATTGATCCTTATCATCCCTACTTCATTCTGTTTCAATCCAAGGTTTTTTCTACATCTGTTCTTGTTGTTTATTCAATATGATTCATCTGGTTCCTCTTTTACATGCGGTAGAACATGATCTTCATAATTCAAATAGATCTTTGTTGATTTTTTAGCAAGGACATGTTGCTTCATCCTAAGGTAGATGTAGTTATTATAGAAGATACAAACAAGATCTATAGCATTGGTCTATGCTTGTGTGAAGAAAGATGACACCATTTTTGAGGTTGAGGTGTATTTTTTTCTATTTATTTTATGTTCAATTTTAGATCTATAATGGTTTATCCCTTTTCATTCTAATTTATTTAACATAATAATTACTTGAACCAGACTAAATAATTATTATTGTTTTCATGATGATGTTTTTGTTTTGTATCGTGATAATGGTTTGCCTCCTGTTTTTCTAGATAGTGTGATATCTATGTTGTCCTTGTTTTACATGGATGGGAATATGGAATTGGTAATGAATATAAAACATAAATTAATATATATTTAATTGGATAAATTATTAAATAGGCATCTATAATGCATCATGTTTTTATTTTAATTTGATGAAAATAAATTGTTGAATGTATGAATTTTTAATTGAATTTTTTAATAAACCTGAAGCATGATGATTATTATTTATAAAATAATTAAATCCATGTTAAATTAATTGTTTAATTAACATGTGATAGCTTGACATAGCATGTTGATTAGGTTTTCTGTAGTTGAAACCACTGATTAAAGAATTTGTCAATTCAAAATGAAAGAAGAATAGGTTGTGTAATTAAAGATAATGTCTTTATAAGTCCTAAGTTTCCCTCTTTCTTGTAGAGTCTGAGTGCCTTGTGGTATCGATCTAGGTTAAATCATTGTGCGTGATCTATAAATGCCTTATTTTAGGGAAAAGTGCATGGTTAGTATGATTTTTCCTACTTCTTGTGATGTGATGTGTGCCCTAAATTACTCATCTTGGATGGCTATTGTGGTATAAGGGGAATATAGGAATAGATGTTACTTTCTCCTAGAATTGTTGTACCTTGAGGGTTGATATGATATAAGGTGAGGGGAGTCCTAGTTTTGTGGTATATTTTAACTCCTTTGATGGCGTGATGCATTAATATATTCATGTGGGTGTTAGGGAGGACATCAAAGATAATGGAACATGATGAATCTGGGATTAACTGTTTATATGAATGTTTGATACTTGTTAGAATCTTTTTCTAGATGACATTCTAATGGTTTTTTTATCTGATTTACTTTCCCCATTACTTGTGGTGGATGTATGTTCTTGGTTGTATACCTTTGCTTGGTTGGTTAGAATTTTTTCCTAATGTACCTGGTAATATTGAAATTAATGTTTTTAAATAAATGAATAATTTTTTACCAATAGGGTTGGATATTGCTGGGATGAAATGTTGTGGTTATAATTCATATAATCTATTTACACTATTTTCTTATGGCTAGAGGGCATGTTACATTTATGTAATGTTAATGTAAAGTGAGGTGGAAAATGAAAATGGTTAATTAATGGTTAAGAATTAATTAACAAAAAGTAAAAATGATTAAAAGGAATAAAATACCATAATTTATATCTTTAAATGGATGTGTGCTTATAGGATATTTGGTCATAGTAGTTCCAGTAGGGGGTTTGAGAGATTTCAGATGTATTTGAGTATGAGACTAGGTTATTCCCATAGTGTGATTCTGATCTATATTATATCATTTAATTTATATTTTTCAATATTCTAATCCATAATGTTGATTAGGAAAACTAAGACCTCAAGGATTCTGAGCCGTAGGGGGTGTTTTCCCCAACATCTTGCTGGGAGGGTGTATTGATGAATGACCCCTTTGGTATCATTCTCTTCAATTGATAGTAACTAGTGCTTGTATGCATGGATGTTAATTTTTCCCAAATATGTGGTTAAAGGGATGTAACAGATTTCAGTTATTTCACACAAATGTATTCCAGATATAGTTTTCTAATGACTAATATAGGTATAATTTGTATAGGTTGTGCTGTGTTGAGGTTACTTACTTGATATATGTGATGTGATTGCTTGAGGTATAATACCCATTGTATAATACACATTATCGGGGTTGGGGTGGCTTTCAGAAACTACCTGGTTACTTTTGGTTGTGTGGACGTGGTTGTGTGTTACATTTGGTGTAGTTGTGCTGCTTCACCTAGGAGTCTGGGGGTAGCCTTTTTAGAGAGAGATGAACAAGATGTGCGACATTGAGGAAGAGTGGTAAACCAGTGGCAAAGAGATTTTGGGTTTCCCTTGATATTATTTCTAATATTTAATTCCCTTATATTTGATACCAGTTGAGAATGTCTTTGTTGAGGCTATGAAAATAGTGTACCTATTTAGGTGATGAGTTAGTTTCTCTTGTTATTCGGTGTGCCTTATAATTATATCTTTATAATTTCATGATAGACTTTTAGGAGGATCTTACTGAGTATATTGTTATACTTACCATAAGTATATATATATATATATATATATATATATTGAGTTAGTTGGAGTAGGTTGGTGATCAAGCGAGTTACTATTATATTTGGATTTTGCATAATCTGTTTGGTAGTTATAGTCACTATCATTATTACTTCTCTTTTCGTACATACAATTTTACATTCAGTTGTAGTTGTTTTTTTATGACACAGTATAGGTTTATTTTTGATTTTCTTTTATATTGGAGTATTAGTTGGAGTTGGATAATGTATATGTTTTCTATCTTTTTTTCATGTGTTCTCTTAGAGGTTCATTTCACCTATTTGTATATTTATTATACCCTTGGTTCTAATCGCCATCCCGGGGCCAACTAAAGGCAGGACTTGGGAAACACTATTTCTCTTATCCCATTTCCATCCTAGGAGGGGTATACCATGTGGGAAGAGAATGTGACAAATTAACTTATAATTTTTCCAAGTAAGATTCAAGGAATTTTTTGTCATTACGATTGGTAGGATCATACATGTAGACTATTCCTTTTTCACCATAAAATTATTAGAGAAGTGCCTTTTTGGTAAAATGGTAAAAAGATAAATTTTAAAAATCAGTTTTAAAAAATTTAAAACATGTTTAAAAATGACCTTTAATATTTATATGATTATTTTAAAACATTTTATAATGTATTTGAGAAAAAATGGTTTTAAAAGATCATATATTTTTGACTTGAAAGGGGAAATAAAGATATATTTTTCTTGAAAATAATTTCTTAATTATCTTATGTACAAAAGAGTGTAAAAATAGTAATGATACATGATGATATCAAGGATAAATAGAGGAGAAGATAATTCATGTGTTTTATTGAGATACAAATCATAATGTTTTATCAATGGAAGCACAATCATAAGATATCTCAAAAAATTAATGGATTATAGAAATTTTCCATCCCTAGTGTGGAAAATTTGAATCATAATAATATAAAATTAATAACATTAAATTATGCTACAGATGTAAGGAAAATAATTATATTCCAGATATAACATGTCAAAGGGTATTATATGCACCTCATAGAATAGTATAGATGCATAAAATGGCATGTCTCTAAAAGAATTAAAATTGAGACAAAATTACATTACTGATTTGGTAAAATTGGAGCCATAAACCACATGAAATAAAGATCATAAAATGGATATGTAAATAAAAATAAATATAAGTATAATAATTATATAGTAAATACATGGAAATTATAATCACCACTCAAAATAAATTTGTGGTTAATAAGGCATGAATCACACAAATATAAAAAGTGAGATGAGAAAACCCATACAATGGGTAGGAATTTTCATCTGTGTATTTATCTTCCCAAATAATAACCATATGATAATTATTTACTTAGATCATAAATTTTTTACACTTTATTATTTTATTTACTTTACTAATTTCATTTTTTTATGGATTTACTTAAACAATTATGATTACTTCGGGTGTTTTGACCAAATTCAGTGCATGTCTTAAAAATGACATTGGTAGGATAACAATGATCAAATGAGTAATTATATTAACATATATAGAATAATAATCATGAAATGATTATAATATTTATAGAAAAATTATACTGTTAAAACCAATCATGAAATAAAATTACGAAAAATTAACCAAAGTTACAATCATGGAGATGGCAAGTTGTGCGTATGAATGAGTAAAGTTCCCATTTTTTAATTATTATTTTGAAAAAAAGGTAAGTAAAATTACATCATTATAGAATTATAATTATATAATAAAAAAAATTTATTTAATCATATATATATATATATATATATAATTCATTTTATGTAGAAGTAATCATATCAAGTTGATGTGGTGGTAGTCCACATATACACAAACAACGTTAACACCTTTTTCATGTGTGAAAAGAGTAATAAAGAAAATGATATATTATATTTACAAAAAATAATAATTAATTGATGAATAAAATATATATAGAATTTAACTTTAATCTATTTAAATTAAATAATCCTTATTTCATTCAATGAAATTTCCTAATGTATTATATCACGTTGAAGAGGAGGTATTCCACACATCCACAAACGATGTTATCGTATTCACACAAATGGTGTGCATAAATTAACGTGTTATATAAAAATTCAAAAAATATAAAGTCATTTTTAATATCACATATATCATATATATAAAAATGTTTTCTGTAATAATTCCCACCATTATTGGTGGTAAATGGAAAAATAGAAACCATCCTTTCATGAGGCGATAGATTGCCGTACAGAAATGGTAAGTTTATTTCCCATTTCGTGGAAGTTTGTGTAAGTGTAGTTAAAACACATAAAAAAAACAATTTCAGTATATTTATAATATTTATTATATTATGTAACAATAAAATAATAATTTTTCATGGGGTTGATAAAGAAAATAATATAAAGGATCTTGAGGAAGAATGTTACCTCCTATTTGGGTAACTCATTTTGGTTTACACCAAATGGAGTATTTGGATAGATTTATGACCCATGAAAGATTATTATATTAATTTAATAATGTTGGGAGATTATTTTAAAATATTTAGGGTGATAAAAATTAATTAAAGTTGTGAATATGTGGGAGGCTTGAGTTTGTTTTTATAGTAGAGGAGTGGAATTACTGTAAATTTTTTAAAAGGGAATTCTACTCAGTTTTCTCCTATGAAAAGTGTCTCAATTAATGAACCGTATTTTTGAAAATAGAGGAAAGGGTATAAAAATGACAATAAAATGGATTGTAGACAAAGTTTTAGGTCATTTTGGATCTTAAGCTAATGGTTTAGTCTCTTGTTGAGCTAATTTTCCTCTTAATCACATCAATTCAATTTAATCATATTATCAAATATTTTTGTTCAAAAACAATGTTGGACTTATTAGATATTATAAAATATTCGGATTATAATTATGTAATCCATTTTTAAAAATTACAATCACATAATTGCAATTAAATAATTTAAAATTAATCCTATAGATGGGTCTACAATGTGAGTTTTTAAAGTAAAAATGTTCAAATGTTTGATAAGTTTTTATATCCAAATTCAATGTGATGTTTAATTACATTTCCCAAATTTTATTCATTGGACATAAAATTTTTATAATTACACTTAAAAATCAAATAATAAAACATAATGAAGTATATAAATAAAATCTTCAAAAAAGAAATTTTGAATAAAAATTCAGTGTAATCACTATTCATAAAAAAATGAATCCTCTCTGAAAAATAACAAAATATCACCTAAAGTAAATTTTTATATTCCTATTTAAAAAATTAATTTTAATTTTCCCTTTAAAAATTATAAATGCCTCAAAAATTATATTTTATATTTTTCACCATTAAAAAGAAGTAAAATTACCTTTTAGAGGAATATATTCCTTATTCATAAAATTAGATCTATTCTTATAGTATTATAATAAAATATATTATATTAGTTCTAAAATTATTTAATTAATATATAATATATAAATTTTATTGAAATCATAAATAAAAAGTTGTCTTTTAATTTATTGTGATAAAATTGTGACTGTATGGAAGAAAATTGTTTTCTTAAAGAGAAATTTATTCATTCTCTAATAGTTATTACTATAATTTACAATTTATTAAAAACTATAGGATTAATTTTATATACATGTTTAGGTCGTATTTTCACAATTTAGAAAATATTATTCTTAACATTCATTCTACCAACTGGGTGGATACTGTAATAATATTTTACTAATAATATTAACAGTATATTGTACTTTGGTAAAACTCAACCTTACGTATAACACATACCACACATCATGCATTCATATAAAAAAAGATATATTCACTACTTCATGAAATGTAAAATATTTAATTAATTAGAAAAATAATAATTCCCCAAATCTGAAGGTGATGCATTCTAGCCCCCTTAAAATGAATATCTCCCTCAAAATTCACCTGGATTATCCAAGATTTAATACCTAAAATATCACTTTATAGAAACCCACTATTGGCGCTAAAATTCAGGAACAAAGAAGAGGCCCGAAGTGGGCCCCATTGACTACCTTGTGATGCCACTTCGCAAAGTCCCCCCATCACTAAGGCCGCCACGAAGCAAGGAAGCGGGACGCTCCGCGACAACATTTGATGTTCACGAGGAAACCACAAAGCAATGAGGAGGGATACTCTGCGACCCCATTTGATGTTCGCAAGGCTGCTGCAATGTAAGGAGGCAGGACGCTCGGTGACCACATTTGACATCACTACCGGAAAAATGAACTATACCCACGGTTCAAAACCGTGGGTATAGCCCCCAAAACCATGGGTATAACCTATACCCACAGTTTTGGGAACCGTGGACTAGACAGGAATCAATATATGTAACGCCCCGACCCCAGTTACCCAGAGTCGGTGCATTACTTCGTAACATTGGCATGATAACGAAAGATCAAGTCTCGAAAGACCGATTAGTTTAGTAGCCTTGGAAACACTAGATACATTCATAAATGTTACAATACATCATAAAGTGAAAAACTACAATAAAAAATTATCCTTAGTCCACACTCATATCCTCTTCTGACTATCCATGTAGGTCATTCATAAAATACTTCTTTGCATCCTGGAAAATATTAAAACACTGAAAGGGGTGAGCTCAGATGCTCAGTAAGGATAACAATATAGCGGAAGCTTTCATAAATAAGCATTAACATTTAAGGCTATGTATAACTAAAACAAAATCCTTTTAAACTTGAAATTTAGTATAATATGGCAAAAGTAAAATGAAATAATATCATTTACTTACTCACATGGATATTCTACTAGTCAAATAATCACATGAAATATCAATAACAACTTTCATAATGATGGAATGCATAATGCCACACTACCATAACCACGTAGCCAAGGCCTCGTGCCAAGTCTACAATAAGATTTTGTCAAGGCCTCGTGGCAAGACACTAGTTTGTCTCATGAGACCTACCGATGCATCGAGGAGCTATAGCGGGCTCCACCCGTCACTTATTAAGTCCAATGCATTACTCATATGAATAGGTTTAAATATATCATAAACCATAACATAATCGTATCACATAAAAAATGCATAAAGGCAACATAAATTTCCACATTTCAATCACAAGATATCAATATTACACATTGATATAATAAAAACATTATCAAAACCATTTTAAATATTAAAATAAAAGAAAATTAAAACTTGGTATTTATTTTTCATTTAAAAAAAATGTTATGGCTTGTAGAGGAAGCCAAAACCCAAATAATGGCCATGGCGGCGTAGAAGTCGTTGTCTCCGCATACGTATGAAAAGAAAAACATTCCTTTTTGTCGTTTAGTAAAACACTTAGTATAAAAAGATTCCTTTTGAATAAACGTAAAAGTCAAAGGGGTTTATACACCGTATAAAGGAAAGTTGTGTATAAAACCAAATATGCCTCAATGAAAGGAGATTGAGACGAAGTCCCTCACTAAGATCATTTTTTATATAAAATAGATCTATTATGTGTATTAACTATATGTGAACATAAAAAAAGTACAAATACAATATAGGACATAATAATATCATTACATAATTTGAAAGTAGGAGATTTACCCAAAGAATGGAAATTGGGTTAAGAAGTTCCCTTACCTTGCGTCCTGTCTTGACTTGACCGTTCATTAACCTCCTGAATAATAAACTAGAGTTAATTTATAATTTCTTAATAACAATTTTCATTTTTTTTATTCCTTTTATATCACTTATTATCATGTTATGAACATTATGTAATTATTTAAGTTAATAACGGTCGTTTTGTCAATCTTTGGTACTTGAGTCAAACATAAACTTCTTATAATTACAATTTTTTCATGTGGTGAAATATCCATTATATCCAGAATTATATTCATGATATAGATATCATATATCTCATATATATCCAGTATATACATGCATTGATTATATTCCATAACGTTTAGAGGTAAGAAATGAAATGCACCGTTCATGGAGACGGTAAGCCGTACGTACGCATGAACGCTACTTTCATTTCTATTTCATATTTAATGAAATCATAATGATATAAAGGTATATTATAAATACAGTATAATATCATATATAATATCATTTACTTCATCCTTTACACATCCCACATATGGCATTAACGATTCAAATCACTTTTAGGGGGCGGTAGTCCGCACTTCCTAAAATGAAAATATCGCATTTACCCATTATGGAAACAATAAAGGTATTCCATAAATGAAAAATACAGAATCTTAAGTAAAACATAAACATATTATATATCATGTCTAAATAGAGTGACATCTTAATGTCCACCTTTGAAGGTGTTATATGAGTATTGAACAATCATCGTTTCGTGAGGCAGAAATTCGCCATCCACAGAAACAGTATGTTCTTTAACCATTAGATGTAGGTGTGTGTAAGTGTAGCTCGAATACTTCTTATAACAACATCCTAGTATATTTAGGATACTGGTGTTGTTACAAAAGAAATGGATAAAAAGAGTTTAGGGGGTTGGATAAGCAAAATAAAACAAAATAACATAAGAGAAGGCATTACCTTAAAATCGGGTAAATCTTTTGATTTGAGCCAAAGGCTTCCTTGGGAAGAATTCTGCCCCAATTGAGGCTTCTAGGAGTAAGGGAGGGAAGTTGGGAGAGTAGTTGGGAAGAGTTTTTCCAAGCCAAAAGGCTTTGAATGTGTGAATAAGGTGGTAGAGGTGGGGGCCTTTTATAAGAGGAGAGGAGGGGCACTCTTGGAAAGTAATGAAATGTTACTTTATTATACAATGCTTTTAGGATTATAAAGGTCCCAAACTTATATAATTAGAAGCTAAGGTGATAAGTGTTCGAAATCTACTCATCCAATAGGTTTTTGACAAGTTTATGCCTTAGATTTTACATTATCCTTACATTTTATTTTAATCATTAATTAATGTGGTAATCGCGACATCATCATGATGTAATAGATAATTTAATTTATTTAATGTCTAAAAATTATAAATTTTTTTTCATGATGTAGGAAATATTTTTAGATTTCTAATGAATATTTATGGTAAAAAATATGACTTGTATAACCCCATTTAAAATTTGTTTTAGTAAAACAACTTATGTTTGTGACATTTTTATTTTAACTTTATGCAAAAGTTATTTATGTCATTTTCCTACCAAAGTGGCTCCATGGGGTCCCCAAGTTGACCCATGTATTTTATTGGTCGGCCATGACTCATCCAATAGGTTTATGACATGTGTCAAGGTCATTTTATATTTTTATAATATCATTTCTACCTTAAATTTCACTAATTACCTTTAATCGCGATTAATTAAACTTAAAAGTTACTATTCACCAAGAAATTATTTTAATCCCATTGAACCACATTTTACTTCCTAATGACAACCATGTATGTCGTATTTTTGAAAATCAAATCACAGAAGTGGTAATATTTCATTTAAATGAAAAAATCAGTTATTTAACTACCACTTAGTGGTTTCACTATTCATCAAAAATTGAAGTTTTTCAAAATAGTGCCCAAATTTTACCCTAAGAAATAATTGATATTCTAAATTAAAAAATTATGTATATTTTTCAAAATTCCAAACATATAAGTTTCATTACTGAATTTTCTAATCAATTCCCACTATCACAACAAATAGCGTGTTTTAAGAAAGAATATCAATCAAAAGATTGACAATTGTTTATATCCAATTTCAAAGTGAAATTAATTCTAATGAGCACCATTGGATAAAATGGTAAAAATATATTCTAATTATACTTTTAAAACACTCAATAGTATAATTTATCACTATAAATTATTTTGATTAAAAAAGTTGTTTTTAAGTATTTTTCAATATTCATAAAAAATTGGAAGTTATCTGAAAATTACAAAGAATTCAACTTAGGATAACTTCGATATTACGAATCCAAAAATGAAGTCCATTTTGAAATGTAAAATATATATAATTTCAAAAGGTGGTTATTACTATTCATAAATGCTACTTTTATTGGTCGCGGTGTGTTAGAACTCGAGGTTGCGTATAACAAACGCTGCTCTATTATTCAAAGCGGAGCGTACCATGGAAGCTTGGGGTGTTACATTCTCCCCTCCTTCAATAAATTGCATCCTCACAATTTGAAATTTTTCTTTGAAAATAAAAGGTTGAAAATAGGAAATACTTTTGTGGAAAACCCACATCGGAAATAAGGTTAATAAAAATATTACTTTAAAAGAAAGAAAGATAAGTACAAAGGTAACTCGAGATAGCCCATACTAGGATTCTATGAAAATATGGATATGGAAGAAAAACAAACCATCAAGGTCTGATGGGGAGTTGTAGAAAACTGGATTTGGAGAAAGTTAACCATAAGAAAATCACAAACTTGTGATTGGTTAAACAGTCATTGAATCCCCAGTTGGAAAAGTTAACCGGAAACGTTTTTATTTTAAGTTACCTTTTATAAAGTAGAGGAATTTATTTAGGAGATTTACTAAGAACGTAAGGGAATATACATACTTGTCATGTAGACTTTCATTCTTTAATTAATTTTTACCACAAACCCATCTTTCACTCTAAAAGGTAATAGAACTCAAAAATATTCTATTTATCCTAATTGTATAAGGTTCCAAATGTTAACACATACCATTTAGATTGGTAAAACTATTTTTTAATTACTAGGGACTTCCTGTAGGCTAGTGGTTGGTAATAAAGGCCTGTTGCACTATGGTTGTGGGTTTGATTCCTGCAGCTTTGTCCGACGCGACAGGTTATCCCCGACCTGTAGGTTGTCCTTTTCCTACAAATATATTATTATAATATTCCAAAAGTAATCTTCAGAAATTTTTTAACCTTAAACAATACTATCCAAGGTTCAACATAATCCATTCCAACCTTTATAGTTATCCAAAATACCTCTGTCCAGACTTTCTCTAAAAGGTCCTTAAATTTCAAAATCAATTGTATCATCAGATTCCCCAGACATGGTAAAGTTTCTCTTATTATCACATACAAAAATATGATTACCTTCAATATATTAAAACCTTAATGAAATAAACATGTACTTCAGTACAATCCTTATATATATATGTATATCATATTATTCTAATAACCAGAATATAATCCTTGAGTCCAAAAGCACCAATACATTAATTATTCCACTTCAACTGTAGTAACAACATAAGATTGTCCTTGATACCTTGGCCTTTTTTGAGTTAAGTTTCTCTGATTCTTAGGACATTAATTTGCATAATTCCCCATTTCCCTAAAAGTTTAGCATTCAACATTGATAGCCTCTATTTCCCTTGCAATCACGCACCTGGTGACCTTTTTCTCCACATTTATAACAAACTCCCATTCCTTTTAGGCAAGTACCAGGGTGATTCTTCCCACAATTATCACATAATAGAAAATCATTCTTTCCCTTTTTCCCTTTATCTGTCTCTTGTTCCACCGTTCTCTTATTCTCTTGCTTTACTTTATTTTCATAAGACATAGAGAATTCCTTTTCTGTCTTGATAGAACACAAGACTATATCTTCGTATGTTGAGAAAGATTTTGATACAAAATCTCGACGGAGAAATGGTTTTAACCCATCAAAGAAACGATCAATCTTACTTCTTGGGTTACGTTTATAATCTGCAGCATGCCTCACTAACCCTCTAAAGTTAGCCTCATACTTTGTGAAGTTCCCATCCTCCTTCGGCCTCAAACTCAGAAATTGCCTTTCCATATCTGCTCGATGGTCATGAGGATAGTATTTTTCTAGGAAAAGATCTTTGAACTCACTCCATTCCATATTTGATACTTCATCATCTTCTTTTGTGTTTTGAATCAATGACCACCATTGATTAGCATCTCTAGTGATGCGGTAGACTTCCATGACAACCTTCTCCCTTTCACTACTCCCCAAGGTGTGGAATATTTTCTCAAAGGAGTTTATCCATTGCTCAGCTACTAATGGATTTGTTCCCCCATTAAATGTTGGCTGTTGTTGCCTTATGAAGCGGTCTAACATTGATCCTCCATGTTGCGGATCATGGTGCTCCATACGAGTAAGGTTATTATTCATAACCTGAGTGAGTTGTCCCAGTATGTTAATAAGTTGATCAGCACCAGTTGTATCTCCAGCTCCACAATAATTATCTTGAGCAGGAGGGAAATCCCTACATGGAGTGCGTGCATTGATACAGTTTACATTCCTTCCACTAGGCGCCATTTCTAAAAAATGGCATAAACTATATTAGTTTATGAATCAAAATACATAATTCCGTACTTGTAAAACACTTAACACTAATTGAACTATTTATGGATATAATCCATAATCATAAAATAAAGTTTTCTTTGAGGATTTATATAGTCATAACCCTTCATAGTGGGTTGTAAAGAAAAATGAGAATTATCCTAAGCATATCCCCCAGGAGTGTCGTAACCAAGAGTGCAGCAAGGCCCATTGTCGTGCACCAGTTCCCGTTCGAGTCTAGCTCAAAGCGGTGTTTTCGGGTTTTACCCCTAGGTACATCTATGCCAGATCCACCTCTACCTGCTCGTATTCAGACAGGGAATTATTGCTCGTAAAAATCACAAAATCTATATAATACCAAAATTCTATGATGTTCTTCTATACTAATCCTCAAAGTCTATCTTTGGGAAATGTGCTCTAATCAGACTTTATCTAAATCTAGCTTCCAAGGTTAGTACTAAACTGCCTCTAATACCAACTGTAACGCCCCGACCCTAGTTACCCAGAGTCGATGCATTACTTCGTAACATTGGCATGATCACAAAAGATCAAGTCTCGAAAGACTGATTAGTTTAGTAGCCTTGGAAACACAAGATACATTAATAAATGTTACATTACATCATAAAGTGAAAAACTACAATAACAAAGTTTCCTTAATCCACACTCATATCCTCTTCTGACTATCCCTGCAGTTCATTCATAAAATACTTCTTCACATCCTGGAAAATATTAAAACATTGAAATGGGTGAGCTCAGATGCTCAGTAAGGATAACAATATAGCGAAAGCTTTCATAAATAAACATTAACATTTAAGGCAATTTATAACTAAAAGAAGCCTTTTAAACTTGAACTTTAGCATACTATGGCAAAAATAAAATGAAATAATGCCATTTACTTACTCACATGGATATTCTACTAGTTGAATAATCACTTGAAATATCAATAACCACTTTCATAATGATGGAATGCATAATGCCAGACTATCATAACCACGTAACCAAGGCCTCGTGCCAAGTCTACAATAAGATTTTGTCAAGGCCTCATTCCAAGACACTAGTTTGTCTCATGGCACCTACCGATGCATCGAGGAGCTATAGAGGGATCCACCCGTCACTTATTAAGTCCAATGCTTTCCTCATATGAATAGGTTTAAACATATCATAAACCATAATAAAACCGTATCACATAAAACATGCATAAAGGAAACATAACATTTACACATTTCAATCAAAAGATATAAATATGACACATTCATATAATAAAAATATTATCAAAACCATTTTCAATACCAAATTAAAAGAAAATTCAAACTTGGTATTTATTTTTCATTTAAAAAAAAGTTATGGCTTGTAGAGGAAGCCAAAACCCAAATAATGGCCATGGCAGCGGAGAATTCATTGTCGCTGCATACGTACGACAGGAAAAACATTCCTTTTTGTCGTTTAGTAAAACACTTCATATAAAAAGATTCCTTTTGAATAAACGTAAAAGTCAAAGGGGTTTATACACCGTATAAAAGAAATTTGTGTATAAAACCAAATATGCCTCAATGAAAGGAGATTGAGACGAAGTCCCTAACAAAGATCATTTTTTTAAATAAAATAGATCTATTATGTGTATTCACTATAAGTACACATAATGAAAGTACAAATACAAGATAAGACATAATAATATCATGACATATTTTGAAAGTAGGAGATTAACCCAAATAATGGAAATTGGGTTAAGAAGTTCCCTTACCTTGCGTCATGTCTTGACTCGACCGTTCTTTAACCTCCTTAATAATAAACTAGAGTTAATTTATAATTTCTTAATAACCTTTTTCAAGTTTTTTATTCCTTTTATATCACTTATTACCATGTTATGAACATTATGTAATTATTTAAGTTAATAACGGTCATTTTGTCGATCTTTGGTACTTGAGTCAAAAATAAACTTCTTATAATTACAAGTTGTTCATGTGGTGAAATATCCATTATATCCAAAATTATATTCCTGATATAGATATAATATATCTCATATATATCCACTATATACATGCATTTATAATATTCCATAACGTTTAGAGGTATGAAATGAAATGCACCGTTCATGGAGACGGTAAGCCGTACGTACGCATGAACTCTACTTTCATTTCTATTTCGTATTTAATGAAATCATAATGATATAAAGGTATATTATAATTCCAGTATAATATCATATATAATATCATTTACTCCATCCTTTATACATCCCACATATGGCATTAACGATCCAAATCACTTTGAAGGGGCGGTAGTCCGCACTTCCTAAAATGAAAATATCACGTTTACCCATAATGGAAACAATAAAGGTATGCCATAAATAAAAAATAAATAACCTTAAGTAAAACATAAACATATTATATATCATTTATAAATAGAGTGACATCTTAATGTCCTCCTTTGAAGGTGTTATATGAGTGTTGAACAATCATCGTTTCGTGAGGCAGAAATTCGCCATCCACCGAAACATTATGTTCTTTAACCATTAGATGTAGGTGTGTGTAATTGTAGCTAAAATAATTCTTATAAAAACATCCTAGAATGTTGAGGATACTGGTGTTGTTACAAAAGAAATGTATAAAAAGAGTTTATGGGGTTGGAGAAGTAAAATAAAACAAAATAACATAAGAGAAGACATTACCTTAAAATCGGGTAACTCTTTTGATTTGATCCAAAGGCTTCCTTGGGAAGAATTATGCCCAAAGTTAGGCTTCTAGGAGTAAGGGATAGAAGTTGGGAGAGTATTTGGGAAGAGTTTTTCTGAGCCAAAAGGCTTTGAAAGTGTGAATAAGGTGGTAGAGGTGGGGGCCTTTTATAAGAGGAGAGGAGGGGCACTCTTGGAAAGTAATGAAATGTTACTTTATTATACAATTATATTCAGATTATAAAGGTACCAAAGTTATATAATTCTAGTATAAGGTGATAAGGGTTAGAAATATACTCATCCAATAGGTTTTTGACAAGTTTAAGCCATATATTTTACATTATCCTTTCATTTTATTGAAATCGTTAATTAATGAGGTAATCGCGTCATCATCATGGATTCATGAATAATTTAATTTATTTAATGTCTAAAAATTATAAAATAAATATCATGATGTAGGAAATAATTTTATCTTTCTAATAAATATTTATAGTAAAAAATATGACTTGTATAACCCCATTTAAAATTTGTTTTAGTAAAACAACTTATGTTTGTGACATTTTTTTTTAACTTTAAGTAAAAGTTATTTATGTCATTTTCCTACCAAAGTGGCTCCATGGGGTCCCCAAGTTGACCCATGTATTGTCTTTGTCGGCCATGACTCATAAAATATGTTTAGGACAAGTTTCAAGGTCATTTCATATTTTTATAATATCATTTTTACCTTAAATTTCACTAATTACCTTTAATCGCGATTAATTAAACTTAAAAGTTACTATTCACCAAAAAATTATTTTAATCCCATTGAACCAAATTTTACTTCCTAATGACAACCATGTATGTCAGCTTTTTGAAAATCAAATCACAGAAGTGGTAATATTTCATTTAAATGAAAAAATCAGTTATTTATCTACCACTTAGTGGTTTCACTATTCATCAAAAATTGAAGTTTTTCAGAATAGTGCCAAAATTGTACCCTAAGCTATAATTGATATTATGAATTCAAAAATGATGTCTATTTTGAAAAATTTCAAACATATAAGTTGCATTAATTAATTTTCTAATTAATTCCCATTGTCACAACAAATAGTGTGTTTTAAGAAAGAATATCAATCAAAAGATTGACAATTGTTTATGTCCAATTTCAAAGTGAAATTAATTATAATGAAAACCATTGGATAAAATGGTAAAAATATATTATAATTATACTTTTAAAACACTCAATAGTATAATTTATCACTATAAATTATTTTGATTTAAAAAGTTGTTTTTAAGTATTTTTCACTATACATAAAAAATTGGAAGTTCTCCGAAAATTACAAAGAATTCAACTTAGGATAATTTAGATATTAAGAATCCAAAACTGAAATCCATTTTGAAATGTAAAATATATATAATTTCAAAAAGTGGTTATTACTATTCATAACTGCTACTTTTATTGGTCGCGGTGTGTTAGAACTCGAGGTTGCATACAATACACATTGCTCTATTATTCAAAGAGGAGTGTTCCATGGAAGCTTGGGGTGTTACAGTATAGGGGTCTCAAACTATACCCACGGTTTAGAAAAATCGTGGGTATAGGCTTGTCAAAGCATAGGGAACAATCATCCAGCATGGCAGACAATAGTCCCCACAGTTTTCAAACCATGGGGTATTAAAATTCAAAAATCATGCGCTACAGGGATTTGAACCCACACCTCACAAACCACCTCACGACCACACCTCACCAACTGCCTCACGGACACCGTGAAGCAAGTAGGCGGGATGCTCCGCGACCACATTTGACGTTCATGAGGTTTCCGCGAAGCAAGGAGGTGGGATGCTCCGTGAGAACATTAGACGTTCGCGAACCCTCTGTGAAGCAAAGAGGCAGGATGTTATGCGATCGTATTTGACGCTCACCACGCTCCGTAAAGACACCCAGTCGATCTTCACACCGGGTAAGCTCTTCTTCCCGTCACATCTTACCTATAAAATACCAGGCTCCCCCTAATCCCAGAGGAGGGAAAATCCGACCTTTCAGATTCCCAGCTCCCGAATTGTAAAGCCTCCTTCTGCTCTGTGAACCATGAGTTGTGAAAGGTAATTCTTCTACGTGAAGTGCCTCCTCTTCATCCCGTTTTGATCCCCTCTTCTGATAGGGATACCTTTCATGAAGCCAAAGGGCTTTCTAGAAGGAAGGGGATCCCCATGGAGACCCGGGTCATTGTGGAGCATTTATGATTCACGAAACACCCTTCATGTAGACATGATCCACATGCTAAGGCAGGGTCACCGTCCTTTGCGAAGCACATTGCATCCCGACACCTTGCTTCGCGAGGCACCTTTGCTTCATGAGGTTGTGCTCTGGGAGTCCCCTTCGACTTCTTGATGCTTCTCCCATATGAACATCCACCCCAAGCTTAGGCTAAGGCACCCCACTCTGCGAAGAACACCCCTTCACAAATGCCCTCCGCCACGTGGAGCAACAGAGCTTCACAAGGACCCTACCTATGGACCCCTATACATGGAAATTCCTTTTCCCTTATGACACTCCAGGTTTGCACGATGTGACTTCAATGTCCCCTGGACAATATCACCCATTTTGTTTCTTTGCATAATGCTTCTTATCATTGTCATGATAATGGATATTGCTTCTTCGCATAGCCACACTAACGTGGGCCCCTCGATGGTTCACTCTGTGACACCCCCTCACTACAGTGTTGCTGATGCCTTCCCTCCCACAAGGAGTAGAGGGTACTGGTTATGTAAGTCTTGGGGGTGTGGAGCACACCAACATTGTATGAGTTGCATGATGTTAAAATGACAAGCACCATCATCCTCAGAACATGACGTTAAAATGTGACCTCACCCCGTGGCTCGCACGTGGGGTGCCCCCACCTTGGACATTCTCCATGCACCCTAGTATCCACAGGGTATGATATCCTCCTCATGGGAGTGGTGTTTTTTCATGGGGGAAGGGAAGCCACCTTAGCGTAAGTCCTTAGTTATCCTTTCAGGAGGAAGCATAGAATCCATGCTCCTCATTTCATCTTTGGTCCCCAAGGCCAGCAGAGGGCGTGATTGGGAACAGGGCTCCTCTTTTCCTCAGTCCCAAGTCCCTCTCCCACTGTGCTTTCTATCTATTGGGCCTCCACCTTAGAGTAAGTCCCAATCGTTCCCTCCCTGGGCCACCACATGCATAATGCCATGTTCACTTCCCACAAATGCACCTGTCACGACGTGGTCATCAGGCCTTTGCTACCTCTTGTTTCTCACAACAGGCATGACTGATGTGGGCTTAGAGTAAGAATCAACCACGAAAAGACCCTCCATCCCACATGATGTTACAATATGTTCCAATCCACCCAAACTATGAGGACTTCGATCCATGTCAAGGCATCGTACGTAGGAATCCTCCACGAGGTTCAAGCCTCACCACCTAGGGCTTCCTTAGAGTGTAATCCCCAATCCACCTAAACTATGAGGACTTTGATCCATTTCATGGCATGGTACATAGGAAGCCTCCATGAGGTTCAATCCCTATACCCATTGGACCCCATTTCTACCTTCACATCGGTTCACAGACATGCCCCTACCTAAACTAAGGGGACTTTGATCCAGGTTAAGGCATGGTAAGTAGGAATTCTCTACAAGGTTCAAGCCGCACCACATTGGGCCGCCATAGAGTGTAAGCCCCAATCCACCCAAACTACAAGGACTTTGAACCATGTAAAGGCATGGTACATAGGAATCCTCAACAAGGTTCAATCCCAACACCCAACTCCCATCAGACCCCAGACCCACCTTCATGTCGGTTTTCTGACACGCCCCTACCCGAACTACGGGGACATTGATCCATGTCAAGGCATGGTATGTAGGAAGCCTTTACAAGGTTCAAGCCACACCACCATGGGATGCCTTAGAGTGTAATTCCCAATCCAACTGAACTATGTGGTCTTTGATCTATGTCAAGGCATGGTACATTGGAAGCCTCACGAGGTTCAAGACCACTATCCATTGGTCACTCCGACCCCCTCCATGTCGGTTCACCCTCATGTCGCATGACGTTAAATTGTATTCACTATCTGAACTACATGGTCTTTGATCCATGTCATGGCATTGTACGTAGGAAGCCTCCATGAGGTTCAAGTCCAACACCCGGCCGTTCTGACCTCCTCCACGTCTATTCAACCCCATCCAGCGGTAATTCGTTGTGACCACATCCATCGGTAAGCCATTGTGACCCTATTCAGTGGTAAGATGTTGACATCCTTATCCAGTGGTAAACCATTGCATCCTCATTCAGCGGTAAGACATTGCATCCTCATTCGACGGTAATCCGTCGTCATATGAACTATGCGGACATTGATTCCCTACCACGGGGATACATAAGAAGTATCTTCGAGGCTCAAAACCAACACTACCATCATCATCACGACGGTCTCATCCAATTCACTATCCCCATCAACCGCTCCATCATCCATCTTGATCCTTACCCGGGCCGCCACATCTCCATAGAATCATGATATTCCATTCCCTATTCCGTCGAATAGCATTCTGGAGGCCGCCCAAGTGATGGACCCAATATAGGTGTTCCCTCCAGGGGGTTCCTCCATCTGATCCACTCTAGTCAGTATTCTGATCAACTCAATCTGTCTCTGCTAGATGTTAAACTTGCGGCATACCCTGTGTTAAACATGGTAAGTTGAGGAAAACCTTAGATACATTCCCATGGAATTTGTTTCCCCGTGTTCTATGTGGGATTTGTTGGGATTCTATGACCTCAAGAAGACATATAATTAGGTACAAAAGATAGACATACCAATTCCCTAGCGTCTATACATGCAAGTGATTCCCCAACATGACTACTCCCCTAATAGAAGGTTGCTTCTTTGACCATAACTCGTGTAATGTACTGATAGAAGTTGCATAATTAACTAGTGTCCTTGAAAATATGGTGCCGATAAGAGTTTCATGAAAATGGAATTAAATCTATGGGGGTGACCCATACTAGGTAATGAATTCCGAGGAGGAATCCATGGAAGGAAGAACTGGCATGCCATCATCCTGTTTCGATCAAGGAGAAAACATCCATGAATAAAGAACAGATGCCACCTTCCTTTGGAAAGTGGGAATTCAGGGTAACAAATCCACACCTATCATAATCAAGTAGACAAACACGCACGCCCCTGTGAAAGAATCAGAAACAGAAATGGTGAACCCAACGTGATGATCTTCTCCTCAAAATGGAAACTATTATTGCTCAGGACATCAATGGATTGACATGTCACCAGATCCAGCTAATCCGAAATTTGGTCCCGCCAAGAAAATAGTGGGTCTGGCATGCAAAAAACCAGAAGTTGGGGTAGTAGAACGTTGGACATTCCATTCTGCGACATTTTCAGCATGGATCCCACTTATTGGTCATGAAAGAGGGGATGGAACTGGGGAATCGGTCATCAATTCCTTTTTCTTTCAGCATTAACGAGTTCATCTCTAAACTTCTGAGGAATCGGGTTGCTACCATAGGAACACGATCACCACCCTCCCACCTACGTAGAGGCATGGGAAACTCCATCAAAGCCTCTCCACGTGGCTTCACCGCTTCTGTGATGGCCTCTACGTCCACGAATATTGGGCAACCATGCCCCATCTCCCCATCGGATGTTATCCAACAAATAATAATTAATGACCTCGTGCATCGTTACGAGGAGGAGAGCATAATCCCAACCTGGGATATGGCCCACCTAGATTTGGAGGCATCCACACCTCACCGTCCAAGATTCCCAAAGGGCCGCGCAGGGAGCCATTGCTACCAAACCCGACATAGAACTGCTTTGAAAGCATATCCCTGAAGCGCTTTGATAACTCCCCACCTTACGCTGATGAGGTAGGTGACGTCCGGGCTAGCCCAGTCAGATTACCAATCCAGGGGCTCCCAACAAAGGCTCCCACTCGGCCATGTCAGCATCGCCACCCGGTCTTACCAGAGCAGCTGGTATGCTATGCACCTACACCACCAACCCCGACTCGTCTGACCCAACGCCAGTGTCGGGCTCAAGCTGAGGAGGAAGCCTTCCAAGGGGAATCAACGTCGAATGTTACTGTGGCCCGAGCCACCGCCAATGCATATCATCAAGTCCCTACACACAATGAGTAGGGGCGTTTATATTCCCAACTAGGATCGAGGCCCCAACTGCCCCACGAGCAGGCTGGGTCGACTCTCCAAGTCACAAGCATTAGTAGTGGTCACCGTTAACCAACCCACAAAAATTCCACCCCTTACAGAGGTCCTCCCCATACAATTACCACAATGAGCATGGGCCTTCACTACCCTAAGGCATGGCATGGTGGTCCGCCCCATGATACCTTCGATCAGAACTATGGTCTTCCCAGCGGTAGTGATGCTCGGCATGGAAGCATCTCTCGTACCTAATATGGAGTCATTCATTCTTCTCCTGACCACTGATGTGGAGGCATTTTTCATCTGACCTCTCTCTAATGTGGGGATCATCCCTACGTCCTCTCTATAGCTGATGAAGGTCCTCCTCACCCCGACAACAAGAGGGGTGAAGGCCAGCCTTGCTCCACCCACACCATGTATGGAGGTCCTCCCCATCCTCTTGCCGGTCCAAAAGGAGGTTTTTTCCACTCTGGAGTTATTCATTGTAGTCCTCCCCATGTCCCCTTCGACATTTGTCCTGGTTCTCCTCATACACCAACTTTCTCGGGTGGAAACCTTCTCCGCCCCAGCACCAGGGCGTCCGAAGGACCCAATGTTAGGAATCAGACATGTCCTGAGGAGCCACCCAGGGGCATGAAGCCAGGTCATCACCACCACAAGAGAAATACTGGGAAGGCCCGGACAGAGATCAAACCAGTCCACTTCTTAGACTCTGAGGTGGAGTATGACTCAGCTCGGGAACCCTTCCCTCACTAAAATGAGTCAAGGGATGGGTAAGAGATGAGGCGCATCAGCCTGGTGCTCCTAGAATGCGAGGTCCATAGGATTACCACTTCCCTCTATAGGTTTATCTAGGAGGATGATAATCTGGTGACCATATAGGTTACAGGCGTGTAGTCACCGGTATCATCACCGGATGTGCTTTCTACCTCCACAATAGATCATGGAGAGCTATTCTGAGGACCAATGGTAGGAGAGCAGAAGTAAGACCCACCACCAATATCCCAGGCCCCTGAGCCAGGAATGGTGGCCATCAACCCGTCCTATCACGATGTAGCGGCCAGGTCACTACACTCTTCGGAGGACAGCCTGAGAATCAGTGGCCAGTCAGCCTGTTCGCCGTATTCTCCATCGTCTGAGATGCTGTCCCAGCGGTTTGCCTCAATACCACTTCTAGTTCCTCAACCAACCCTAGTTGGTGAGTGTGGAAATCAAGGAATAGACCCTAAATTTTAGTCGAGGAGCTTATGGAGCATCCTTGTGGCAGACCACTTTCCCAAGGAGTTCTGGCCCGTGGCAGCGCTGTATTTCTACATACCTGAGTCCCTTACCCCAGAGGAGGTTGAGTGTTTTTGCTACACCCTCTGGGTGATTCATTTTAGTCTCCATCATCACTACGTGGTTTATCCAAGGAGTCTAGCGCATTTTGAAGACATCAGAGAGCCATGCCGTCTAGTCGATCTGGCTGCGATCCCTATGGCCTAGCGCCCTGAGTCACCTGTCCGTCATGAGGCCCTCCAGTAGCAATGCATTCAGAGTTTCAAGGTACTCCAAAAAATTATCAGGGAGGCTACCCACACGTGAAAATCCATGGATGGGGACAGTATGCTACCCTCCTCTTCAGCTCTATCCGGTGGTAGCCCGAATCGCTATTCGATATTGAGGACATGCCCCCAGGAAGGGTAACGGTCAACCTGGCCGATGTAGTGGACAAGGAGGACAATATGAAGTTTCTCGATAGAGACTTACCCCCTAAGGGTGTGCCACCACTGTTGTATCCATCGGGGAGGGTTAATCATCAGCAGAGGAACATACTAGGTCTCCCTGCACCCACTAAGGCATTGGTACTCAGCCGGAATTCTAGTAAGGCAAAGAGAAAGTTGGAACTATCAAGAACTTCGACCCGTCCACCTCAATGCAGAAGAAGGAGGAAGACTTCAAGAATTCCACGTTGCTCCAACAACTTGCTGAGAAAAATAAGTTGGTGAACGAACTGCGGGCTCAATACATTGCAGAGCAACGAATTGACTACAGTAATCCTAGGTTAGGGTAGCAGGGGCAGGAACAACTACTCTTTGGGGAGATGCCCCCAGGAAACCCTAATCATACCGCTCTTCAAGATAGAGTTAAAGCTAGAGCTCATGGAAATAGGGTGGGTTATGTCGCTCCAAACCCTCCTAAACGGTGTGGCAATTCAAGGAACACAACTCAGGCTCCCTCGACAACCCCAAGGTCCACTCAACCTACCGCTCCATGAGCCGCTGAGCCTATCTACCATATAGAAGATCCGGACAACGCGGTCGGGGTTAGGGATCCCCATCAAGACAGGGACCCCCACCTAGATGATTCTATGGAAATTCTCATATCTCACCTCGAGGCTTTGGAAACACAATAGGTGGCAATCCCACCAGATGGAAAGCCATACTAGGCATGGGTGGATGATATTCTGGTGCCTCTGGGTTTCGGGAATCCCACCTTCTCACACTTTAATGGGAAGGGGGACCCGCCATAGCATTTGTCCCACTTCAACTCAAGGAGTGGGACCATGTTGGGGACTCCAAAGAAGAAGTAGGATGCCAAGCTCTGCTGTTTCATTCAGACTCTAGAGGGTCCGACATTCGTCTGGTACAGCCAACTCCCTGACAGATCTGTGACCAACTGGTAGGACCTTCGCAGGTAGTTCATCTACCAGTTTAGCTCTACCAACTGGAAGACAAGTATAAAAGGCCTCTTTATGTGCAAATGAAGGCCTGATGAGCGAGTCATAGACTTTATCGCCCAGTGGAAGGGGCTCACATTCTCCCTTGACATGCCACTGACTCAGGAGCAATTACTGACGATGTGCGTAGGGAATGTTAATACAGAACGGGTTCATTCTTTGATCATCCAGAACTACCTTGGAGGATTATGAGACTTCTCTGAAAATGCCCAGCAGCTTGAGGAATCCCTGCAACATGCCATCCATACATGTCAGTTTCCCCCTATGATTCCAACAAGGAGAGCTTCTAGAGCCGAGCCCGATGTGGTGACCCAAATAGAAGCCCCCATATAGCTGGAGTTTCTACCAGTAGCACTGGCCCCATAGCCTCATAGAGGTCCTCTACCTCAGGCATAGCCTCTGGCTCAGTAGTGTCCTCAGAATCGGCAGGCGCCCCCATGTAATGAGCCGCCACCACCCAGGCGGGAGAATCATGGTCCACCTATTCGACATGCCCCTCTAGCTCCTCATCAGGTTTAGGCTAAAGAGACCCCTATCTGGAAAGAAGACACCAAACTTACTCATTCATTTATAATTAGTTCCTTGGTTAAATTAGTAGCTTCTTAGAGCAGGGGATTGTATGCTTTCTTGAGTGCAGAAGGCCAGAAGAGGCCAATATCACTGATCGCCCCAACTACTGCCCCTTTCATCGGATTATGGGGCACAACCTCAAGTATTGATATGTGTTTAATGACTGGATTCAAGACCAGGTCGATAACAACATACTCAGGCTGGGCCCGACCCCGACATAAGTGGCGGGTGTCTTTCTAAGGACAGACAGCAGTAGCAACAACGAAGGGGAGTGGTAGCAGGTTTCAAGTCATAGATCCCCAAAGTACAATGACTGGATGGCCTGAAAAATGGTCACCTGCACCCATGGAATCAACCAAGAATTTCTGAATCAACTGGAGCCTTCAAAAGTTGCGTCCACCACTTTTGTATCATCATCTCAGCCGGCCTCTTCCCAGAAGAGAATGCATCGATAGTGCAAGAAAAAGCAACGCGCCCTGCCGATGCCATCGTCGTCCTTCACTCTAGGTGACTTCATGCCCCCTGATATGGGGATACTCTCTAGAATTCACCCAGTAATGGATAACTCTTCAAGTGATAGTCAATGGTATGCTTCGGTTAATATCATCGAGTTGGTAAACCCCTTTATGACTCTCGATGATGAGGAACGCCAGGAGAACCTCCCCAACATCCCTTGTAGATGCCAACATCAGTGAAGACGCAACTATATGGGTCGTCTAGGAGCATCAGTAGGCACCTCCAGCTAGGCCGTGAATTCCACTGAGACCAGACAACATGCCCCAACACAGAGCTTAACACTCACAGGCTCTTCATCCAGTGATGTCAGGAATGCCTCCACCACCGTTTGTGCTACTGGATCAGGAAGAGCCACGTTGGAAATTCCGCGACCAGATTCACCCTACTACAGGCCAATATTAGTTGTATAGAACTCATCCGATAGCTACTCTTTAGGCTTCGACTAGTGGAAGCAGGATATTCCCAACACCAGCCAGTCGCCAGTCCAGTAGGTAGGGCCCGCCATGTCTCCAATCATAGAGCGGCCTCCTCTAAACAGAAGTTATCACCTATAATGGAAGTACGATGTCCTGAAGCACCTTGTCAGCATCCCATCAAGGCTTTCCATCCTTGAATCTATCTGCTTTTTGTCAGATATGCGCAAGGCCCTCACTGAGGGTTTAAGGATCTCCCTCTAGTTTGCGATGGAGGTAGTAGCTACAGAAGCCTTTCATGCTAAAGCAGTTGAGAATGATGAATTCTAGGCCATCATCTCAATCTCAGGAGATGATGAAGGCTCCCCCATATAGGGGAACATCTGTCCGTTGTATATCACCGGCCAATTTAACGGCATGGAGGTCCACCGCTGTCTCGTTGACACCGGCTCCGGGATAAACCTTATCCCGACATGGACACAGTGGAAGATAGGGTTATCCAAGGATGACCTGACTTTCTATTATTTAAGGATCTAGGGAAATGACAGGACAGAGCAGACCCCAGTCGAAAAGATCCTTCTGAAGACCCAGTTCGTTAGACTAGTTTCCAATACTGAATTTATGGTCGTCTCCCAGGACACCACGTACAATGCATTGATGGGAATACAATGGCTCTATCTACACGTGGCTGTCCCCTCTTCATATCACCAGTGCCTCAACTACTCAATGAACGGTCGAGTAGGCATACTCCAAGGTGATACATCTCTTTTCACCTCTTATGAAGCCCGTTATCTAGATACTGACTATTACAAGATCAAGGATAAGAAAATCTTGGAAAGTGAGGTTGAGCCCACCACGGTCACAAGTGACCCCTGGGCTAATTAGGATGACACCTATGTCTTCCCAATCCATAAATTGGAGGACACGACCCCTGAAATGGGGCAATGCTTTGTTGTCTCCGGTACAAGAGGAAGGCATATTACCAAGTCCATGTGACATCAGAAAATCACCTCGTACTCCTACACAAACTAGGACCAGGTGATCCGAGAACCTCCTACCCCTATACGGTATCGGGATGTCTGCCCCATGGCCACATCAATATGTCATATGTGTCTATTTTGTTGGGATGGGATTAACCGACTCAAGATGATGTGCCACTATTTCTATGATATCATTAAACATGGACCCTTAGGCCAAAGACCAGATGGCATCAGATCGACTGCCTTCGTCGCTATGGTCTCAGCTGTGCATGAATCGTTGGATATGATGTCTACTACTGTCCAGGATGGTACCAGCCTCCCGTCAGATTCTTCTAACCCAGAGGAAGCTCCACCCACTGGGAATCCCTCCTCTGCAAACGAATAAGTGGATTTGGAGGATGCTCCCCCTCCTTTGAAGAAGGAGTCTCTTCCACGGGCGATGAACTAGTATAGTTGAACCTTGGTAGTGAGGAAAATCTGAGACCCACATTGATCAATGCTGCCATGTCCCCTGAGGAGAAGCATCATTACGTAGAATTCCTCAAACAGAACCATGATGTGTTTTCCTGGTGTTACGATGAGATGCTACGATTAGATCCTCAGGTAGCCATCCACCATCTCGGTCATCCGACAAATCATCATGGATTCAAGCAACCTCCCAGAAAGATGCACCCTTCTCACGGTGCCATGGTCAAGGCTGAGGTTGACATGATCCTCAAATCCAACTTCGTCAAGGAGGTTTAGTACCCCAAGTGTCTGTCCAACATAGTGCCAGTCAGGAAGAAGAAAGGATAGATCATGGTCTATATTGACTTCCATGATCTCAACCGCCATTGTCCGGAGGATGATTTTCCACTTCCAGTGAAAAAATTGTTGACTGATGCTATAGTTCGGTTCCAAGAAATTTCCTTCATGGATTCTTACTCTGGATATAATCAGATCTGGATGGGCCCCGAGGATGAAGAGTCCACTACTTTCAAGGCACCCCAAGGCACCTTATGTTACCAGGTTATTCCCTTCGTCCTAAAGAATTCAGGTGCCACCAATCAGCGAGACATGCATAGATTATTCAAGGGAATACTTGGGACATTGGTGGAGTGATATATGGATGTTCTGGTGGTCAAATCCTGCCAACACCAGGACCATATCAAGGATCATTAGAAAGTGTTCGGCTTCCTCTGTTCCCACCACCTGAAGATGAACCCATTAAAGTGTACCTTCTTGGTCACCTTCAAGAAGTTTCTTGGATTCGTTGTAAGGTACTTGGGTATCGATATTAACTTATAAAAGATCAATTTAATCATCTAGATGCCTCCCTCGAGTAATATTCAGGATCTTGGAGGTTTCTAAGGAAACTTAGCCTACATACACCGATTCATTTCGAATCAGGCCGACAAGAGTAAGCCCTTTTCCTGGCTCATGAAGAAAGGCTCTGCCTACGAGTGGAATAAAATGTTCCATATCTCCTTTGAGTAAATAGAGTAGTATCTGATTCAGCCTCCGGTCTTGATGCCACCCGTCTTTGGGAAGCTGCTGGTCCACTATGTCACCACCTTGGAACGATCCCTCGACGCCCTTCTCACCCAGAAGAACAACGAGGGGATAGAGAATAGTCTCTACTACATAAGACGCATGCTTCTAGATAAAGAGACCAGATAATCCCCCATCAAGAAGAGATTCCTTGCACTTATATTTGCTGGGCAGAATTTGAGACATTACCTACAGCACAATGAGGTACAACTGGTCACTTGGGTTGACCTGTTGATGTACATTCTGGATCACCCCATGTTGACCGGTCGTCTATCATGGTGGGTGGTAATCCTCCAAAAGCTTGATATCAGGATCATCCCTCAGAAGTCCATTAAGGGATAGTCATTTTCTGACTTCCTAGCTGCCCATCCAACCTTTGCGGACCAGTACTTGGACTTGGATTTTCCCGATGAGGAAATCCTCTTGGTAGATCCTTCTACCCCATGTTGGGAAATGCACTTCGATGGCACCTCCTGGAGCCCCATAGGTAGGAGGCTCAATGATCCTCGACTCAATAGAGTGGGCATAGGTATCGTCTTCATTACCCCTGCGCAAGCCGTTCCTCCGTACTCATTCTTGTTTTCATAAGGCTGCACCAACAACAAGGCAGAGTATCGGGATCTTATCATTAGCTTCAAGCTGGCCCTCAAGATATATGTGCCCCATTTTCATGTGAACAGGGATTTTGAACTAGTCACCAAGCAGATCAACGACGATTACATTGTCAGAAATCCATAGATCACACCATTTTTGGAATGCAACCTCCAGTTAATGGCCTAGTTCCCTTCTCGACTAGAGGTTACCCATGTCACTCTATCACAGAATGGTCGAGCGGACGCTTTGGCCAGCCTGGCTGCATCAATTTCAGAGCCCGAGTAGGATGATATGATTATACATGTTGCACAACATAGAGTCTTTCCCCCCGTCACCCTAGAGGATGACAATGACCTTCGAGTAAGCCATCTTACTACCGGGTCTTCCACGGTAGGACCCCCAGGTTCTCCAGATGCAGTGGTTGAAGAGACTCCCGACTGGAGAGCTCCTTTTTTTGAGTATATCCATAATGGTTACCTCCCAGATGATAGGGATGAGAATGAGCGAATCTGATGCAGCGTGCTGTAGTTTACCCTCAAGAGTGGTCTCAAACTTGGGAAAATAATCTACATGCTCAGGTTTGATAGTGTTCTCCTCTGTTTCATCCAAGGAGTCAAGATTTCTCTGGTCATGCACGAGGTTCATGCCGGTTCATATAGGGCACACTAGGTGGGGCAAAAGCTATCATATCAAATCTATAGACTGGGGTACTTCTGGAACTCTACTAGCCATGATTGTATTGAGTTCACCAAGAGATGTCACACGTTCCAAGGTCATGCTAACTTCACGCATCGGCCACCAAAACCTCTCCACTCCACCAAATACTCTTGGCCATTTGTAGTGTAGGGACTCGATGTCGTGGGACCATATCGACCGGTGACAGATCCCCAATATAGGTTCATCCTGACCACCACATATTTCTTTTCTAAATGGGAAGAGGCAATTCTGCTCAAGGAAGTCAAGGCCAGTTCTATCATTGACTTCGTGAGTTTCAATGTCATCCAACAGTTTGGAGTCCCTCATGCTGTCCTCATTGATAACGACACCAACTTCTGAGCAGCCGAGCTGAAGAAATTGTACGCCATGTAAAATATCCATTCGAACCATACCTCCTGCTATCATGTGCATCTAAATTGATAGATCGAGGCATTCAAAAAAACCCTCCCAAATATTTTGTAGAAAATGGTTGTCCCGAATAAGAAGAGTTGGTCGGACAAGCTCCTCAACGACCTCTGGGATTATCGGACAACAACTCGCAATTCCACCAGGTGACCCCATATTACATGGTGTACGGGGATGAGGTCATCCTTCCCATAAAGATCCATCTGCCTTCATTACACACCGCGGTCTATGACCAACATGTGCCAGATAATATAAGGCCCCAACCTTAAACCTTACTTAATCTTGAGTTATTACAAGATTACACACTGAGGATCTTTTCGGGTTTATAGTTTTAGAGAATTAGATCATAAAACTTGCATTACACTCCACATGTAAACAAAGTGGTTACATAAAGATAGTATTCTTATTTCCCATCAATGGAAACATATTTAAAATAAAACATGGATTCTTTCTTGACACTTCCATGACACTATCATCAAATCATGTACCTTTCCCTTGACCTGTGAAAAACATTTCAAAAAAACTTGGGATGAGCATAAAAAACTCAATAAGGGATATAAAAATATAGAAAGGAAACATGGGTACATATATACATAAGAATGAAATCATACTTTACCCATAAAACATAAGCACTTTAACATACCTCATCAAATCATGAATAAATCATAGAAATCATAATACATAAAGGTAATGTGAGGCATTCATAACATTCGTACGTAGGGAGTAGCCCTCTTGGTTACGTTTGGAATAACCATCACAGTATATTACCTAAATCTCTTCAGAGAAACCTTAACGTTTCACTCCTTCGCATTACCCAATGCATTAGAGAGCTATATCGGGCTCACCCACCCTTAGTTTATCACGAAACCACCCGTCTTCATAATAATTCCCAAGAACCTCAACATAATCATATCACATAAAACATGTATAAAAGAAAACATAACATTTCCACCTTTCAATCACAAGATATCAATACAACACATTGATATAAGAACATTATGAAAACAAATTTCAATACCAAAATAAAAGAAAAGTAAAACATGGTATTTATTTTTCTTTTTTAAAAAAAGTATGGCATGAAGAGGAAGCCGAAACTCAAATAATGGTCACGTCGGCTGAGAAGTCGTTGTCGCCGCATACATACGACAAAAACATTCCCTTTTGTCATTTAGTAAAACGCTTCGTATAAAAAAGATTCCTTTTGGATAAACGTAAAAGTCAAAGGGGTTTATACACCGTATAAAAGAAGGTTGTGTATAAAACAAAATATGCCTCAATGAAAGGAGATTGAGACGAAGTCCCATACCTCGAGTCCGACTTGACTCGATCGTTCTTTAATGTCCTGAATAATAAACTTGAGTTAATTTCTACTTGCTTAAGAACCTTTTTCAAGTTCATTATTCCTTTTATATCACTTATTACCATGTCATGAACACTATGTAATTATTTAAGTTAATAACGGACATTTTAACGATCATTGGTACTTGAGTCAAAAATAAACCCTTTATAATTACAAGTTGTTCGTGTATCCATTATATCCAGAATTATAATCATGATGTATATATCATATATATCCAGTATATACATGTATTTATAATATTACATATCATTTAGAGGTAAGAAATGAAATGCACCGTTCATGGAGACGGTAAGCCGTACGTACGCATGGACACTACTTTCATTTCTATTTCGTATTTTATAGAATGGAATCATAATGATATAAAGGTATATTATAAATCCAGTATAATATTATATATAATATCATAGTTCCATCCATTATACATCCCACATATGGTATTTAACGAATCAAATCACTTTGAGGGGGCGGTAGTCCCCACTTCCTTAAATGAAGATATCGCGTTTACCCATAATGGAAACCATAAAGGTATACCCAAAATGAAAAATACAGAAGCTTAAGGAAAACATAATCATATTATATATCATATATAAATATAGTGACATCTTAATGGCCACCTTTGAAGGTGTCAAAAGAATGTTGAACAATCATCGTTTCGGGAGGCATAAATTTTCCATCCACAGAAACAGTATGTTCGTTAACCATTAGATGTAGGTGTGTGTAAGTGTAGCTCTAATAATTCTTATAAAAACATCCTAGTATATTTAGGATACTGGAGTTATTACAAAATAAAATAATAAAAAGCGTTTAGGTGGTTGGAGAAGCAAAATAAAACAAAAGGTCTCAAAAGAAGACATTACCTTAAAATCGGGTAACTCCCTTTGGTTTGAGCTCAAAGGCTTCCTTGGGAAGCCTTCTGCCCAATGTGAGGGTTCAAGGAGTAATAGAGTGAATATTAGAGACAAAATGGGCAGGGTTTGGCCGAGCCAAAGGCTTTGGAAGTGTGGGTAAGGAGGTAGAGGTCGGGGCCTTTTATAAGAGGAGAGGAGGGGCACTCTTGGAAAGTAAAGATAAGTTACTTTATTTTAAAATGAATTTCGGATTAAAAAGGTCCCACATTGATATAATTCTAGGATAAGGTGATAAGGGTTAGAAATCCACTCATCCAATTGGTTTTGGCCATGTGTAGGTTTTAGATTTTACATTATCTTTCCATTTTATTTAAATCGTTAAATAATGAGGTCATCGATGCATCACCATGATGTCATAAATGATTTAATTTATTTAATGTATAAAAATTATAAAACAAATCCTATGATGTAGGAAACTTTTTTATCTTTCTAATGAATATTTATAGTAAAAAATCTGACTTTTATAACCCCATGTAAAAATTGTTTTAGTAAAATAACTCATGTTTGTGTCATTTTTACTTTAACATTAAATAAAAGGTTATTTATGTCATTTCCAAACCAAAGTGGCTCAATGGGGTCACCAAGTTGACCCATGGCTTGACTTGGTCGGCCATGACACATCCAATTAGGGTAGGACATGTGTCAAGCTCATCTCATACTATTAAAACATTATTTTTACCTTAAACTACACTAATTACCACTAATCACGATAAAAAACAGAAAAGTTACTATTCACCAAAAAAATTATTTTAATCTCATTGAACCGCATTTTACTTCTTAATTACAACCATGTATGTTGGATTTTTTAGAATCAAATCACAGAGGTGGTAAAATTTCATTTAAATGACAAATCAGTGTCTTTAACTACCACTTAGTGGTTTCACTATTCATCAAAAATTGATGTTTTTCAGAAAGATACAAAAACTTCACCCTAAGATATATTTGATATTCTGAATTCAAAGATGATGTCTATTTTTAAAAAATTCTAATCATATAAGTAACATTAATTAATTTAATAATTAATTCCCACTGTCATGACAAATAACGGGTTTTTTTGAAACAATATCTATGAAAAGTTTGGCATTAGTTTATGACCAATTCCAAAGTGAAATTAATCCTAATGACCACCATTGGATTAAATGGTAAAATTATATTCAGATTACACTTTAATACCAATTAAAAATATAATCTAACCATATAATTAAATTAACTGAAAACACAGTTTTGATGTAAAATGCAGTATTTTTCACTATTCATTAAAAAAATGAACATTGTTAGAAAAATACCAAAAATTTATCCAATGTAAAATTGAATGTCTCAATAATAATGAATATGTTTATTTTGATAAATATAGATTATAAATTTGTCAAAATATTGATTTAAAAAGGGTTTTCCATCAAAAGGCAGTAAAACAATTTTTTATGATTATTAGTGTATTCCATGCTTAGGATTGGATTTATTTTCATTTTAATCTTCTAAAACACTATCTAATTCATTAATAGACATAGATAAAAATATATATTATTCATTACTTACTTGGGATGTTACATCCTTCCCCCCTTTAGAAAATTGCGTCCCCACAATTTATTTACTTATCAAATAAATCGGGGTACTTATCCCTCATTGCATTTTCAGATTCCCATGTTGCCTCTTCCATCATGTGATTTTTCCACAAAACCTTTACCTGCTTAATCACCTTATTCCGTAACACTTGCTCCATGTGGTCATGAATCTGGAGTGGTTGTTCCCCATAAGAGAGATTCTCTTCCAACCGAACTACCTCTGGACTCAAAACATGAGATGGATCTGGCATATACTTTCTCAACATCGAAACGTGAAAAAAATTGTGTACCTGTGATAAACTCGGAGGTAAAGCCACTCGGTATGAAACTGATCCAACTCTCTTCAGAATTTCATATGGTCCAATGAACCTTGGACTCAACTTTCCTTTCGTACCAAATCGCATCACACTTTTCCATGGTGATACTTTGAGAAAACCATGATCACCTACCTCAAAAGAGAGATCCTTCCTCCTGTTGTCTGCATAACTCTTCTGCCTGCTCTGAGCTGTTCTCATGTGTTTCTGAATTAGCTGAACTTTTTCTGCCATCTCTTCTACCAATTCTGGTCCTATCATCTTCCTTTCACCCACTTCATCCCAGAAAGCTTGAGTTCGACACAGCTTCCCATATAATGCCTGAAATGGTGCCATCTGTATACTGGAATGAAAACTGTTATTATATGAAAATTCAACCAAAGAAAGATGTTGGTACCAACTTCCCTGATAATCCATAGAACAAGCTCGTAGCATATCCTCCAAGGTCAGAATTGTTCATTCTGACTGCCCATCTGATTGAGGATGAAAAGCTGTACTAAAATTTAATTCAGTACCCAACGACTTCTGAAGGCCTTTCCAAAAGTTAGAAGTGAACTCGGGATTACGACCAGATACAATAGAGAGAGGAAATCCATGTAACTTGACTATCTCTTTAAGATACAAACGGGAAAGTTGATCTATGGAAAAAGTATCTCGTATAACATGTAAATGAGTAGATTTGGTCAAGCGATCAACAATAACCCAGATTGCATTATTACCTCGAGATGTCTTCGGTAATCCCACAACAAAGTCCATGGATATATTCTCCCATTTCCACTCTGGCACTGGTAAAGGCTGAAGCATCCCTTTCGGTAACTGCCGCTCTTCTTTAACCTGCTGACAGGTCAAACACTTCACAGTAAAATCAACAATATCTCTTTTCATTCCATCCCACCAGTAATACTCCTGCAGATCTCTATACATCTTAGTACTGCCAGGATGAACTGAAAACGGAGAACTATGAGCTTCACATAACAACTCTCTCTTCAACTGTGAATCACAAGGCACACACAATGTCTTCCCAAATCTCAAAATGCAATCATTATCAATGTTGAATTCAGGCAACTTACCTTTCTGAACCAGCTCTACCTTTTTCTGCAACTCACTGTCTTGCTTCTGTGCTTGATTGATTCTATCTGATAGAGATGATCTCACTGATACCAGAAACAAAACAGAAGAACTTCCTGCACCAACAGCTTCTATGCCAATTTTCATCAAATCCTCAACCAAAGGATCACGTTCCAAACGCAACATTGCTAATGAAGCATTACTTTTTCGACTCAAAGCATCAGCCACTTTATTTGCTTTTTCCGGATGGTAATGAATTGTACAATCATAATCCTTGATTAATTCTAGCCATCTCATTTGTCTCATGTTCAATTATTTCTCAGTGAATATATTCTTTAAACTTTTTTGATCGGTATATATTTCACACTTTACTCCATACAAATGATGCCTCCAAATTTTTAAAGCAAAAACAACAACAGCTAATTCCAAATCATGTGTAGGGTAATTTACCTCATGAGTTTTCAACTGTCATGAAGAATAAGCAATTACCTGATCATTCTGCATTAGGATGCAACCAAGTCCTTTCAATGAAGAATCACTGTATATAACAAACTCACCATTCCTGTAAGGTAGCGCCAAAACTGGAGCATTCACCAATATTCTTTTCAATTTCTGAAAACAATCATCACATTTTTTCCCTGATAAACTTAACACCCTTCCGAGTTAGCTTAGTCATTGGAATAGATAACCGTTAAAAATTTCTAACAAACCTTCAGTAATAGCCTGCCAAACCAAGGAAGATACGAATCTCAGTTACATTTGTGGGTCTTGGCCAGTCTTCCACAACTTTTGTTTTTGCAGGATCAACAGTTATCCCATCTTTAGAAACAATGTGACCAAGGAAAGAAATTTTTTGCAACCAAAACTCACACTTGCTGAATTTCCCATACAATTTCTTTTCTTTTAAGGTTTGCAAGATAACACTTAAATGTCTTTCATGCTCTTCTTTACTTTTAGAAAACACCAAAATATCATCAATAAAAACCACCACAAACTTATCCAAGAACTCATGGAATATTATATTCATTAAGTCCATGAATACAGTAGGTGCATTGGTTAGCCCAAAAGGCATTACTAAAAATTAATAATGGCCATATCTTGTACGGAACGCGGTCTTTGGAATATCTGCCTCCTTTACCTTTAGCTGATGGTACCTCGATCTTGGGTCAATCTTTGAAAAAAAACTGAGCTCCCTTGAGCTGATCAAACAAATCGTCGATATGAGGCAAAGGATATTTGTTCTTAACAGTGATATTATTCAAGGCTCTATAATCAATGCAAAGTCTCATTGAACCATCTTTGTTTTTAACAAATAAAACAGGAGCACCCCATGGTGATGTGCTAGGTCGAATGAAAAATTTCCCTAATAAATCTTGCAATTGCTCCTTCAACTCTAAAAGTTCAATTTGAGCCATTCGATAAGGGGGTTTTGAAATTAGCTTAGCATTAGGAACTAAGTCAACAGTAAATTCAACTTCCTGATTTGGTATTATTCTAGGCAACTCATTAGGAAAAACATTAGGATACTCATTTACCACTGGCACATAATTAATCTAAACAGTTCCTTTATTTTCAACGATGTGTGCAAGGTAACATTTATTTCCATCTTTTACAAGTTTCTCGGCCTCTTGATAAGTTATCAACAGTAAGGGTTCATTCTTGTACACAAACGGAAATTCTTTCTGAAAAGAAACTTCATTAGCTCTACAGTCAATCTTAGCATGGTAAATAGAGAGCCAATCCATACCCAGGATAACATCAAACTCTACTAGAGGTAGAAAAATAAGGTTTGCAAGTAGTTTCTTTCCACAGATAAGGATAGGAAGATTCTTATAAATTCTTTTTGCCTCAAAATTTCCCCCAGGTGTTTTTACCAAAATTTCAAGAGTCATTTCTTGAGATGGTATTCCCATTTTACTAGAAAAATTTTCAGTGATGAGAGAATGTGTAGACCCCAAATCAAACAACACACTGACATAATCTGAAAAAACAAACAAAGTACCTGATACAACTTCATTTGATGGCCCGACATCTGCTGAAGTAGTTTCAAAGGATTTCACCACCCCTTTCTTCTTGTAGTCTAACTGCTTCCCATAACTCAAGCTCTTTTTCGGACACTCATTTGCATAGTGACCCATCTCATTGCACTTATAACATTTCACTAACTATAAATCAAATTTGGTCTTACCTTCACCTTGATCCTTTTTAGTGCAATCACGAGCCTTATGTCCCATCTTACCACATCGGTAGCACTTTACAGAATTCAGAAGACATTCCCCAGCATGCCTTTTTCCACATTTATCACAAACTGGAAACTTAGTTTTCTTACCATCTGACTTTTTTGAAGAATTCTTACCTTTCTCCTGCCACCTCAGTCTCTTCTTTTGTTGGTTGTTATAGAACACTTGATCATCGAAAAACTCCATTTCCACCTTCTCAGCACATCGAACAAGCTTTTCATAACTTTTAAACTCACGAGAAGCTAATTCACTTCAATATTTTGGCTTTAATCATGAGTAAAAACGATTGATTTTACAATCGAGGTCTCGGATAAAATTTGGAGCATACCTTGCCAATCGAGTGAACCTTTCTTCATAGGTATCCACTGAGTCTTCCTCTTGACTCAATTACAAGAATTTCTTTTCCATCCTAAGTCGAACAGCCTTATTAAAATACTTCTCAAGAAACATACCATTGAATTCATCCCAGTCGAGAGCATCAATCTCATCAGCATCCCTGATATTTTTAACCATCGACCACCACTGATCTGCTTCACCCTCCAAACAATAAATAGCAAGACTAACATTTTGATTGTCTGAACACCCCATGACATCAAAAATCTTCTCCAGTGCTTTAATCCAGCCTTCAGCTAGAACATGGTCAGATGATCCTATGAATGATGGGGGATGTTGCCTCATGAAATGTTCCACCACTGACATGTTCCTCTACGGTTGATCTGGCTGATCTCGTGTATGGATACCACTGCCATTTATCGCTTGAGTCAATTGTGCCATTATTGCAACAAACTATTCAGTTCCAATTCCGACCATCTCAGGATGCTGATTCGGATGGTTATTTCCTTCTGTATGCCTTCCTAGCACTGCTTCCATGTTTCCTCTATGAAAAACCATTCTGGAGAAACATGTCTTAGATGAAGCCACATGGTAATCTTCAAATTCTGTATCATTTCAAAAAAAAATATTTTTGGATAATCATTTAATAGAATTCTAACTCCAATGTTATCTAAACCGACCTCTGATACCAACTATAAGGCCCCAGCCTTAAACCTTACTTAATCTTGAGTTATTACAAGATTACACATTGAGGATCTTTTCGGGTTTAGAGTTTTAGATAATTAGATCGTAAAACTTGCATTACATTCCACATATAAACAAAGTGGTTAGATAAATATAGTATTCTTTTTTCCCATCAATGGAAACATATTTAAAATAAAACATGGATTCTTTCTTGACACTTCCTTGACACTATCATCATATCATGTACCTTTCCCTTGACCTGTGAAAAACATTTCAAAAAAACATGGGATGAGCATAAAAAACGCAGTAAGGGATATAAAAATATGGAAAGGAAACATGGGTACATATATACATAAGAATGAAATGATACTTTACCCATAAAACATAAGCACTTTAACATACCTCATCAAATCATGAATAAATCATAGAAATCATAAGACATAAAGATAACTTTAGGCATTCATAACATTCGTACGTAGGGAGTAACCCTCTTGGTTACATTTTGAATACCCATCACATTATATTACCTAAATCTCTTCGGAGAAAACTTAACGTTTCACTCCTTCGCGTTAACCAATGCATTGAAGATCTATATCGGTCTCACCCGCCCTTAGTTTATCACGGAACCACCCATCTTCATAATAATGCCCAAGAACCTCAACATAATCGTATCACATAAAACATGTATAAAGGAAACATAACATTTACAGCTTTCAATCACAAGATATCAGTACAACACATTGATATAAGAACATTAGGAAAACAATTTTCAATACCAAAATAAAAGAAAAGTAAAACATGATATTTATTTTTCTTTTTAAAAAAAAGTATGGGTTCTAGAGGAAGCCGAAACTCAAATAATGGTCACAGCAGTGGAGAAGTCGTTGTCGCCGAAAACGCACGACAAAACATTCCCTTTTTTCGTTTAGTAAAATGATTCATATAAAAAAGATTCCTTTTGGATAAACGTAATAGTCAAAGGGGTTTATACACCGTATAAAATAAGGTTGTGTATAAAAAAAATATGCCTCAATGAAAGGAGATTGAGACAAAGTCCCATACCTCAGGTCCGACTTGACTCGATCGTTCTTTAATGTCCTTAATAATAAACTTGAGTTAATCTCTACTTTCTTAAGAACCTTTTTCAAGTTCATTTTTCCTTTTATATCACTTATTACCATGTCATGAACACTATGTAATTATTTATGTTAATAACGGACATTTTAACGATCATTGGTACTTGAGTCAAAAATAAACCCTTTATAATTACAAGTTGTTAATGTATCCATTATATCCAGAATTATAATCATGATGTATATATCATATATATCCAGTATATAAATGTTTTTATAATATTACATAATCATTTAGAGGAATAAAATGAAATGCACCGTTCAAGGAGACGGTAAGCCGTACGTACGCATGAACGCTACTTTCATTTCTATTTCGTATTTTATAGAATAGAATCATAATGATATTAAGGTATATTATAATTCCAGTATAATATCATATATAATATCATAGTTCCATCCTTTATACGTCCCACATATGGTATTTAACGAATCAAATCACTTTGAGGGGGCGGTAGTCCGCACTTCCATAAATGAAGATATCGCGTTTACCCACAATGGAAACCATTAAGGTATACCCAAAATGAAAAATACAGAAGCTTAAGGAAAACATAAACATATTATATATCATATATAAATATTGTGATGTCTTAATGGCCACCTTTTAAGGTGTTAAAATAATGTTGAACAATCATCGTTTTGGGAGGCATAAATTCGCCATCCACAGAAACAGTATGTTCGTTAACCATTAGATGTAGGTGTGTGTAAGTATAGCTAGAATACATCTTATAAAAACATCATAGTATATTTAGGATACTTGATTTGTTACAAAAGAAAAGAATAAAAAGAGTTTAGGGGGTTGGAGAAGTAAAATAAAACAGAAGGACTCGAAAGAAGACATTACATTAAAATCGGGTAACTCCCTTTGGTTTGAGCTCAAAGGCTTCATTGGGAAGACTTATGACCAAAGTGAGGCTTCAAGGAGTAAGAGAATGAAGTGGAGAGACAAAATTGGCAGGTTTTGGACGAGCCAAAGGCTTTGGAATTGTGGGAAAGGAGGTAGAGGTGGGGGCCTTTTATAAGAGGAGAGGAGGGGCACTCTTGGAAAGTAAAGATAAGTTACTTTATTTTAAAATGCGTTTAGGATTAAAAAGGTCCCAAATTGATATAATTCTAGTATAAGGTGATAAGGGTTCGAAATCCACTCATCCAATTGGTTTTTTCCATGTATAGGTTTTATATTTTACATTATCTTTCCATTTTATTCAAATCGTTAAATAATGAGGTCATCGCTGCATCATCATGATGTCATAAATAATTTACTTTATTTAATGTCTAAAAATTATAAAAAAAATCCTATGATGTAGGAAAAGTTTTTAGCTTTCTAATTAATATTTATAGTCAGAAATCTGACTTGTATAACCCCATTTAAAAATTGTTTTAGTAAAATAACTCATGTTTGTGTCATTTTTACTTTAACATTAAATAAAAAGTTATTTATGTCATTTCCCAACCAAAGTGGCTCCATGGGGTCCCCAAGTTGACACATGGCTTTTCTTGGTCGGCCATGACACATCCAATGAGGGTAGGACGTGTTTCAAGCTCATCTCATACTATTAAAACATTATTTTTACCTTAAACTACACTAATTATCACTAATCGCGATTAAAAACATAAAAGTTACTATTCACCAAAAAAATATTTTAATCTCATTGAACCACATTTTACTTCTTAATGACAACCATGTATGTCAGATTATTTAAAATCAAATCACAGAGGTGGTAAAATTTCATTTAAACTAAAAATCAGTTTCTTTAACTACCACTTAGTGGTTTCACTATTAATCAAAAATTGAAGTTTTTCAGAAAGATACCAAAACTTCACCCTAAGCTATATTTGATATTCTGAATTCAAAAATTATGTCTATTTTTAAAAAATTCAAATCATATAAGTTACTTTAATTAATTTAATAAATAAATCCCGCTGTCATGACAAATAGCGGGTTTTTTTGAAACAATATCTATGAAAAGTTTGCCATTAGTTTATGACCAATTCCAAAGTGAAATTAATCCAAATGACCACCATTGGATTAAATGGTAAAATTATATTCAGATTACACATTAATACCAATTAAAAATAAAATCTAACCATATAATTAAATTAAATGAAAAAGCAGTTTTGATGTAAAATGCAGTATTTTTCACTATTCATTAAAATATGAACATTGTCCGAAAAATACCAAAAATTTATCCAATGTAAAATTCAATGTCCCATTCATAATTAATATGTTTATTTTGACAAATATAGATTATTAAAATGTCAAAAGATTGATTTAAAAAGGGTTTTCCATCAAAAGGCAGTAAAACAATCTTTTAAGAATATTAGTGTATTCCATGCTTAAGATTGGATTTATTTTCATTTTAAGCCTCTAAAACACTATCTAATTCATTAATAGACATATATAAAAATATCTATTATTCATTACTTACTTGGGATGTTACAGATAAGGTGGCCAAAATTGGTCTAGCTAATTGGAAGCACTTGACGAGAATTGTCCTTGTGCCCTACACAATCTAGAAATGAATCAAAATATGATGGAAGGAGACTTTAATAATAAGGTTCACATATGATCTTTTCTTCAAGGTGACCTGGTATTAGCCCTCTGAGCGCCAATGATCCCTGGAAGGAACCCACCCAAGTTGGAGGCCAAATGGGAAAGACCTTACATAGTCCACTAGGTTTACCCCAATGGAGCATACTTCCTGGTAACCGTGGATGGTGAGCATATAAATCCTCCCACCAATGCTATGTTCCTCAAAAAATACTTTTCCTGAGTCTAATGGTCCAACACGACCTTAAACCGGATGACCCGCATGACCCTAAAATGTACGTCGATCCTGCATGTCCTTAAACTGCCCAGTCCTGCTTGACTTTAAACTATGCATCGTCCAGTATGACGTTAAACTACGTTTTGAGAACTATATATGGCTTAATTCCCATCCTCATGGGATTGGTAAGAATGCCTGGACATTTAATCTATTGGCCCAGCCCAAAATCTAGAATCTTTCCCCCTAGGTCAAGACGTATGGTAGGGGTGTAAATTTTTTCCCCAATTGACGTTGAACTAACCTTGATCTGGCTGTACATCCCGCTCCATGGAGATGTTGCCTCTTTTAGAGATGGGTATAGCTGTGAATCACCCACTCCTTTGATTGGGACTTCATCACCTTCCCCTTCCGAAAGGGCCCCTGAATGGTATGGGTGCTAGGACTAAAGGATCTCTTACCAGTTTAGGCCAACACCCTCGAGGATGTCAAACAACAAGATGATACAAGTACCACGTATCAAATACGGTCAGTGGTCCATGCTCGTTGGTTTCTCCCATTTCAGTTCACTATAGGGAAGCTATGTTTCGAACATGGTCAACAACTATCTTGGGTCATTAAGACCACCCCAAGATGTCCCAAAAATCCAGTGTAGTGGTTCATTATTCCCTTTTGTATCTCCAAGTGACGAACTCCCTCCGGGAGAAGCTATCTATCAGGCCCCGTTTGACGGGGAGAGCTGAGACTAGCTCCTTGTTTCCCACACTGAGAATCGTTCACATGGGATTAGGAGCTGTGATGAGGCAGTAACCATAAGAGAGGGCGTATGGCCTTTCCATCCAAGGCCCAGCCTTAGGCCCCTTGGCCTTTTCAGGCCCCTGGCCCGGGTTCTCTCTTCTGGGATTGTACGATGTGGTATGGGATTATTTCCTCATTCACGTCGGGTTACTCGTCGTGGTGTACACATCCCTAGATGAGACACCTTATCCTCTCTCTCGGTCTCATGGAAAGAAGTTAAACTGTAAACTGGTCGGGCCTTCCTGAATGAGGCCCAGCCTCAGGCCCCTTGGCCTTCTCGGGCCCCCGACCCTTGTCCTCACGACAAGACGTTAAAATGCCAACTGGTCGAGCCTTCCTGACTGAGGCCCATCCTCATTCCCCTTCGACATCTCGGGCCCCCGGCCCTCATCCTCACGAAAATAAGTTAAGCTGAAAACTGTTAGGTAATTTCAGAAAGAGGCCCAGCCTTAGGCCCCTTGGCCTTCTCAGTCCCCCTACCCTCATACTCACGGCAAGATGCTAATCTGCAAACTCGTCAGGCATTCCTGACTAAGGCCCAGCCTCAGGCCCCTTGTCCTTCTTGGGCCCCGACCCAAGTTCTTACCCGGAGTGTACAGTGTGGTGTGGGATTATGTTCTTATTCACATTGGGATATCCGCCGTACCGTACACCTCCCTCTTTTGAGGTATCTTACCCCCATGTTACATTAAGAATTACGTGGGGCTTGATTACCATATTTATGGTATACGTAGGACCATCCGAATGTATAGACATTGGTTCCAACCCCATGTCCCAGAAATCTCCATTTGACATTGGCACCTTTGCCTACCCTTCCCCGGGGAGGTGAGTATATGGCGTGGCATGGGATTATGTCTTCATTTACATCGGGCTTGTAATGACCACACCATGTACCTATACCTCCAAGGAATTATCTATCCATTTACTCTCAATTTGGTCACCTTCGTTGACCCTCTTCAAAAGTTCACCAATGTGCTTAAGGGTACTCTGGTTTAGTACCTAGAATGTCGAACTCTGATCGGACATGCTTCAACCCACTTTTCAGGCTTTTGTTTCACTTTCATTAGGGCTTCCCTCACCTTTCACTCCCGAATGGACACCCAAGTGTCATGGATGCTATACCTAAGGGCTCTCCTACCATTACAGGACACCGTCCTCGAGGGTCGCAGACAACAATCTGATACAAATCACGCGGTGCAAATATGTTCATCGGTTAATGCTCATTTGTTTTCCCCATTTCAGGTTTACACAATATGGATACTATGTTTCGAACATGGTAAACATATATCCTCTATTTCCAAACCAACCCCATTAAGCCAAAAATGTCGGTTACATGATTCACATCCTTCTCCACGTCATCATGTCCAACTAGAACTTCAAAACTCTTGGTACTATTCCTCAGTGTGCATCTGCATATTAGGAGGACCAAATCCTCGATAGGGGCATCATTTGGGGCTCCAAACTGATTTCCCTTTGGCGTGTGTTCTAAGTATTGCATTAGACATCTTCCTCCCATGTTTCCCACACCGAGTTTAAATCACGTGGGCATAGGGATCAGGTTGTGGCCTACACTTACATGGAGGGTTTTCTCTCTTCTATGGTCCGAGCTCTAAGACCATAAACTAAGATCTCATCTATAATGACATGTGTCTTGATTCCCATCCTTATGGGATACATAGGACCAACCAGATGTCTCGTTTTTGAGTCCAACTCAGTTGGGAGCTAGTTTCTCTTACCACATTCCCTCTTACCTCTATGTTGGCCCTTGGCTTGAGGCTCCTTTCTCGGGATTTCATACAGTGTGGAAAGATATTATTTCCTCATTCACGTGGGGTAAGCTGCATCACGTCATGTTCATTCCATCATGTATAATCCATAAAACTTTAAACTATGTCGCCTGGTCCTGTCACATGACCCTAAACTGTGACATGTTCATCCTGGCCGCACAATAAAAAACGACATTGCATCATGATGTCCTCACTCAAAGGGACATGATGTTTGGTACTGGGCACACGCCATAACATTTATCAATGCCTGCTACAGCTTGATTTTTGTGCCGATGCCAGGGCTTTCTATCCTAGGCTTGTCACTTCACAAAAAAAAACCACTCACCCTAAAGGAAAAAAATGATTTATCAAATAACGCTTCTTTTTGTGCGATAGCCACACCCGCACGCCCCTTTTTCCCTAGAACTGGTACCTTACTACGACACCTCAAGAACTATATTCAGCATGATCCCCATCCTCATGGGGTATGTTGGAATGTCCGTTCACTTTTCCTCAGTCCCATATGAACTCTAATTTTTGGTCCCTCGACCTAAAACCACTTCAAGGAACACATGGTGGTCAGAACCCTGGTTCTCAATGACGTCGGGTATTTCTAATTACCCCACCATTTGTCTCCCGCATTTCCTACCATCAATGGTCTGAGTTATATGACCCTCAACTAAGATCTCCCTATGGGAAGGGACTCGATTAACTCTATCTAATATGTCTCGTAGTCGTATTCAGATGCATTTTTACAAAGAGCCCGAAATGTGAAATTTTCATGGGGACATTCCCCTCATTCCATGACCAATCTTTCTGATCTCGCTATTTGGATCATCATCCTCTTCAATATCCAAAAAGTACCCTAGATGGCGTGGATTCTAGGACTAAGGGATCTCCTACCATTTCGGGCTAATGCCACTAAGGATCTCATACGACATTTGCGATAGGTCCTGTGTTTTCAACATGGTCAATGGTTTACCCTAATTTGTCTTTCCCCATTCCAGGCTAACTAGATGTGGATTCTATGTTTCTACCACGGTCAACAATTATCCTCCATCATCATGCTGCCATAATTGTGGTCTAGATTTCGAGCGTCATGATTCACACATTTCCACTTCCTCATATTCAAGTGGAATTCCAAAATACTCAGCTTTAGCTATTCATGCGTCTAGGTGTGCTACATGGATGGGTTCAAATAATTAGGCCTATATTTACCGAGTGTCCCCTTTCCCAAACATGTTCCTTCCTGTTTTAGAAAGTCCGCCATTACTTATTGTTTCTCACATCGAGCATGACTCACGTGGGCTTAGTAGTTTTGGTAGGATGTGCACCGATGCAGCTAGGATTCTCATCGTCTCACATGATGTTAAACTGTGATTCCAAAACTATGTACGACTTGATTCCCATCCTCATGGGATATGTAGAGACACCCAGGTATTTTTCCTCGGGTCCAGCCCCAGGAATCATAAATGATGTTCCTCCTCATTTCCATCCCCTGGCCTGACCCCTTGTGGGGAACTGTGTAACTGCAACTTTTCACTTAACAAGCTCGGGATACCCCAAGATGAAATTTGGAAGTGATGGATCCCTCTCCAAAGAGGCATGGCCTAAAAGAACGAATGATCCATGATCAGACTGATGCGCCCATCTAATGTGGTTCCACCACGGTGGCATTATTTCGTCAGTGTTAGATTCTGTTCAAACAAAACATCACTCCACATTCCACACTATGCGTGCCCCTTATTCGGACCCTCATCCTCATTCACATCTGGAGGAACCCCCAAACAGTATGGATGCTCGGCCTATGGCCTGCCTATTGTATTGGGTCAATGTTTCATAAGACTAACAGATGAAATTGTGATTTTGGTCCCATGTTTTGAACTTGGTTAATGATTGACCCTCATTTTTCCCCACTCTAGACTAATGTAATAAGAATTCTATGTTTTGAATGTGATCAAAATTTATTCTTTATTATTATGCCACCACTAAAATGTTCTGAATCCTGGGTATAGTGATTCACACCTCCCATTCCCATCTGCTACAGATCCTCCTATTCCCCCATATCTGGGAGTAATTCCTCATACATTACCCCCAATATTGGGACCCTTGAGATCTGATGCATGTCCCAAAGGCTGATTCTGACCTCCCCTTGATGCAGGTGGAAGGTATTGGTCCCCGGTGACCACCGGCTCAACAACTTTGGCACTAGATGCTTCTGCTGGTAGATATGAAAGTAGGAATCCCAAGCCGCCTCATACATGCCCAAACATCTCATCTCCACTCCGAACTCCTCACGAAAGTTTCCCACCTAGTAGGCCGAGGCCCAATCATCCGTAAATTTTCCACCCTGGCACTAGTCCTATTCCTCAGACCACCCCTTCTTCGGGTTCCCCAGCACCACCTTGAGAATGGTTCAGTATAAAGGAGGGGACGTCTCCAGCTGCAATGCCTTCCCATCGACAATGTTCAGATGATTGTACAAGCAGTAAATAATGACAGGCGTGAAGTCCTATCGGGCATGACCATCGGGCGCCCTGAACCATCGGTGGTGACACAACGTGCTCCAAAAACAGTAAGCTGGCCCATCCCTACCTTCTTCCGGGATGAAGACGTCATCCCTCAGCCCAAATCCATACAAAGGCAACCTCCTACAAAGGGGGTAGTTCTTCTGGCTCTCTGATAGAAGCTCTGCCAGTGAACAATGATCTGAGTGGATACGGACCAACTCTCCTATCCTCAGACTATTCACCATCTCATCCCTCCCAGAGGTATCTTCAATCAACCCATGGCAAGATTCTTGGTGGGCCATTCAAATCTGTAACCTGGAAGATTTACTGGCTGGTTCGCGAAGCTCGTTCGTAGAGCGCAATCGTGAAGAATTTTTTGCGAAGACTGTTCGCGGAGCACTGTCAGGGCATTTAAGCGCCGGATCGAGGAGCACCAACATAGATTATTGGACTCGCTGTGCGCTACGAAGAGTCAATTCATAGAGAACACTCGAGAAGTACATAGAGCTCCACGAATCGAGGGACAAAAAGGTAAAATTCATGGAGTTGGGAAAGGACAAAAGAGAGGGAACACCTCCTATTTATAGGCGACGACTTTCGGAGATTCACGGCGCGTCTAGTTCGCATGGAGCTTCGTGGCGCGCTCGGCCTATGAATCCCCTATCCACCACGCGAGCCTTCTTCGCAATTCAGCACCATGAACGGCTGACGATTTGGGTGATTTCCCTCACACGTCTACCCTTGATCTCTCCGCGGCTCCAAGTCTGAGGGGAGGAATTTGTTGGCACCAAAATTCATGAAAAAATAAGAGGCCCGAAGAGGGCCCCATTGACTGCCTTGTGAAGCCACTTCGTAGAGTCCCCCAGCCCCGAGGCAACCATGAAGAATGGAAGTGGGATGCTCCATGACTACATTTGACATTCATGAGGCCACCACAAATCAACAATGTGGGATGCTCTGTGACCACATTTGACGTTGGTGAGGCCGCCACGAAGCAAGGAGGCATGATGCTCTACGACTGCATTGGACGTTTGCGAGGCCGCTGCGAAGCATAGAGGTGGGACACTCGATGACTGAATTTGAAATTCGTGAGGCCACCACGAGTCAAGGATGCAAGATGCTCTGTGAGTGAATTTGACGTTCGCGAACCCACCATGAATCAAGGAGGCCGGACACTTCGTGACTGTATTTGATGTTCGCGACCCGCCACAAAGCCACCAAGTCTATCTTCATGCCCCATAAGCTCCGCTTCATGGTGCCTCTTGCCTATAAATACTAGGATCCCCCTGAAGCCAAAGGATGGAAGATCCAACCTTTCAGCTTCCCAGCTCTCGAATCACGAAGCCTCCTTCTGCTCTGTGATCCATGAGCTGTGCGAGGTACTTCTGCTCTGCGAAGTGCCTCCCCTTCATCCCTTTTTGATCACCTCTTCCGAGAGGGATGCCTTTAATGAAGTCTAAGAGACCTTTTGAAGGAAGGGGATCCAAAAGGGGGCTCGGTTTGTCAAGGAACGTATATTCTTCATGAAACACCCTTCACAAATACATGATCCACATGCTAAGACTGGGTCACTATCCTTCATAAAGAACATTGCTTCCCAACACCTTGCTTCGTGAGGCACCTTTTCTCCACGAGTCCATGCTCTATGAGTCCCCTTAAACTTCGTGTAGCACCTCCCGTATGCACAGACTCCCCATGCTTAGGCTAAGGCACCCCACTTCGTGAAGCACACCAATTCGCAAGTGACCTCTACCACATGGAGAAATAGAGATTCATAAGGCCCCTGCCTATGGACCCCTTGAATTGGAAATTCCTTTTCCCATGCGACCCTCCAGGTTTTCATGATGTGACTTCAATGTCCCCTGGAAAATATCACCCATTGCGTTCCTTTTCCTAATTCTTCTTCGCATAGGCACATTAATGTATATTTATTCTTCACATAGCCACACTAACGTGGGCCCCTAGATGGTTTTCTCCCCAACACCCCCTCGCTACGGCGTTGCTGATGCCTTCCCTCCCACAAGGAGCAGAGGGTACTGGTTATGTAAGTCCCAGGGGTGTGGAGCACACCCACTTCGTCCGAGATTCATGACATTAAACTGCGAGCACCATCATTCTCAGCACATGACGTTAAGATGTGATTTCACCCTGTGCCGCGCACGAGGGGTGCCCCCACCTTGGACATTCTCCATTCCCCTGGTCTCCAGAGGGGATGATATCCTCCTTATGGGAGTGGCATTTATCCATGGGGGAAAGGCATCCACCTTGGCGTACGCCCCTAGTTTTCCTTCCAGGAGGCAGCATAGAATCCCTGCTCCTCCTTTCATCTTCAGTCCCCAAGGCCAGCATAGGGCGTGGTAGGGAACGAGGCTCCTCCTTTCTTCGGTACCAAGTCCCTCTCCCATTGTCTTTTATTGCCATCGGGCCACCACCTCGGAGTAAGTCCCAATATTTCTCTCCCTGGGATACCCACACATAAGCCTTTCTTCACTTCCCACAAACGCACCTTTCACGACGTGGTCATCAGGCCTTTGATGCCTCTTGTTTCTCACACCGAGCATGACTCACGTGGGATTAGATTAAGCACCAACCATGAAAACACCCTTCGTCCCACATGACATTAAACTATATTCCAATCCACCTGAACTATGGGGAATTTGATCCATGTCAAGGCCTCGTATGTAGGAAGCCTCCACGAAGTACAAGCCCCACCACCTTGGGCCGCCTTTGAGTGTAAGCCCCAATCCACCCGAACTACGAGGACTTTGATCCATGTCAAGGCATGGTATGTAAGAAGCCTCCATGAGGTTCAATCCCAACACCCATCAGACCCCAGGTCCACCTTCATGTCAGTTTTCCGACACACCCCTACACGAACTACATGGACTTTGATCGATGTCAATGCAGGGTATGTAGGTAGCCTCCACAAGGTTCCAGCCCACCACCTTGGGCTTCCTTAGAGTGTAAGCCCCAATCCACCCAAACAACACGAACTTTAATCCATGTCAAGGCATGGTATATAGGAATCCTCCACGAGGTTCGTGCCCAACACCCATTGGATCCCAGGTTCACCTTCACGTCAGTTCACTGACACACCCCTACCCGAACTACAGGGACTTTGATCCATGTCAAGGCATGGTACGTAAAATGCCTCCATGAGGTTCAACCCCCACCACCTTCAGCCGCCATAGAGTGTAAGCCCCAATCCACCTGAACTATGTGGTCTTTGATCCATGTCAAGGTATGGTGCGTAGGAAGTCTCACGAGGTTCAATCCCACCACCCATTGGTCACTCTGACCCACTTCACATCAGTTCGCCCTCGTATCGCTTGATGTTATACTATATTCACCATCTGAACTATGTGGTCTTTGATCCATGTCAAGGCATGGTACATAGAAAGCCTCCATGCGGTTCAAGTCCACCACCCGGTCGTTTCTACCTCCTTCATGTCGGTTCGAACCCATCCAGTGATAACCCGTTGTGACCCCATCCAGCGGTAAGCCGTTGTGACCCTATTCAGTAGTAAGCCATTGACATCCTTATCCGGCGGTAGGCCGTTGAAACCTCATTCATAGGTAATCCATTGTTAGCCTCATTTGATGGTAAGTCATCGTTAGATGAACTACATAGACTTTGATTCTCTTCCACGGGGATACATAGGAAGTCTCTTCGAGGCTCAAGAAAAACACTACCATCATCTTCACGACAGTCTCATCCCATTCACTATCCACATCAACCGCTCCATTATCCTTCCTAATCCTTACACGGGCAGCCACATCCTAATGGGATCATTCCATTCCATTCCCCATTATGTCTAATAGCATTCGGGAGGCCTCCCATGTGATGGCCCCAGTATCGATGTTCCCTCCAGGGGGATCCTTCGTCTGATCCACTATAGTCAGTGTTTTGATCAGCCCAATCTGTCTCCGTTGAACGTTAAACACTTGTCGTACCCTGTGTTAAACATGGGAAGCTAAAAAAAACTTCAGATACATTCCCATGTCATATGATTCCCCACGCTCTATGTGAGATGCCTCAGGAATTAGTGCCCTCGAGAAGCCCTATAATAAGAGACAGAAGACATACACGCCAATTCCCCAGCATCCAACCATGCCAGTGATGCCCCAATGTGACTACTCCCCTAACCGAAGGTTGCTTCCCTGACCAGACCCCTTGGAACGTACGGACAAATGCAACCTAATTAACTGGTGTCCCTGAAGATATGGTGCCAGGAAAAGATTCATGAACAATTTATTAAATCTATGAGGGAGACCCAGACTAGGTAACGAGTTCCGAGGAGGAATCCGTGAAAGGAAGAACTGAAATCTCATCATTCCGTTTCGATCAAGGAGAAAATGTCCCTAAATAAGGAATGAATGTTTCCCACCTTTGGAAAGTAAAAATGTGGGGTAAAAAAGTCATGCCTATCATACTAAAGAAGACAGATGCACGCGCCTCGACAAAAGCATCGAAAACACCCACATTGTACATTTTAACACAAAAACAACCATTAAAAAATCTTTGAACCATAATTGTTCCCCAATGTGACACATTACTAGGTTTCATAATAGTAAGACATAGGTGGGAAGTGAATATTTTTCCGGGAATAAATGCGTAAATAATTATAGAGATTGATAATGATCATTGAAAACTAGAAAAAGAATAATAAATAGAAAGTTAATGGCCTCATAACCATAAAATATATAATTATTTATAAGATCATTGGTCCAATAAAAACAAATGTATTAGGATAAATCATTGTAAATGTCATTTTAATAGATTTGAGGAATTATTTTACAATATATGAACATAATAAAATATATTTACATTATTTTATTCCTTTTCATACAAAATATATCACCCATTGGTTGTTCCTTGATCAATTTTTAATTCATATATTACTCAATGAATCTAAGGTCAATTGTTCATTCCTAAAGCATTTATATATCATGAGATCAACAAAAATAATTATAATTCATTCCATCTGTCTTTATCAAAACAAAAAGCTTACCACATGTTATCCAATGTGAATAAACCCTCACATGGAAAGATAATATAATAAAAATCTAAAACCACATCTGAAATTTAACAAATACCATTCCATAAATGGTTAACCTTATAACCATTCCAAAATAAAATTATCCATTTCTTCTTTAAATAAGCTCTTGTCATATACCAAATAAAATTTATTGGATACTTGGGTTATTCCTTCCCCCGAAAAAAATATAAATTGAATTTTATTATTCCAAAATCCATGTAGGGGATATATTAACACCCCAATATTTCATTATAAATTAACCTTTTAAATAAATTCAATAGCTTACGTTGTACGTAACACTGAGTTCGATCCCACCCTGATCTATCAAACTAGTCATTTAAAAAGTGGATACAAATAATATTAATGAAATTATGAAAATTATAGATTTTATTTTTCAAAATATACTTAATTTTTGAATAATGAATATGAAAATTACCTTATGTTGATTTTTTTCAGAAAACTGTCACTTTTTGATTAATAGTGAAAAATATCACATTGTTGTTAAAAAACTAATTTTTCATTTAAATAATTATTTCACTATAAATTGACATTAAATAAAAAACAGATAAATAATTAACATATTAATCCATTTTTGTTCATTGGAATCATTTTTATAATATAATTACATAAAAAAATTAATTGAACTTCTGAACGTCTATTTTACCCCCCATCCCACCTCATCTATGGGATTAACATTAAACTTAATCATCCCATTTATAAGAATTAAATATTGAAAAATGTACAAAAATCGTTGTAATTAGTATGTAATTTTTTTTCTAATAAGAACAAATTAATTTTTGTGAAAATTAACTTTAGTATTTTTTTACCACGGTTAAGGGTAAATTGGGTAATTGGGGGTAAAAATAATATTATAAGCATTATAAAATTACACTAACACTAGTCCTAATTAAACAGGATGAGTTTTTTCAACAAAAATCATCCTTGGGTCGATTTTGGGACTAGTTGGAGCCACATTTGTGACATTAACATATTTATAATTTAATATTTAAAGGAAATCCAAATTTGTTATATGTTTGTTTATAAGAAGTAAAATATTTTTATTATGTGGTTATATAAGTGATGTGGGAAATTGTAAAAATTAATTAGAAATATAAAATTCTTATCAACATCATGGTAATTTATTTATAAATTTAAAATATATATAATTATATTAAATGTTGACTCTATGATGTTGTATTAATTTATTTATTAAATCAAGATTAAAATATATAATAATATTATTATTAAAATAAATATCATTGGAAATATTTTATGTAATAAAATAATTTTTCAGATGACTATGAAATTTCATATATGTGTTAATGTAGTTTTTATAAGGAAACATGTTTTTTATTTTTCAATAATTCAAGTAATAAGTATTCTCAAAATTATCATAATTTAGAATAAAAAATATATAATATTTTATTAACTGATAAAAAATTAATAAAAATATATATTTCAAAAAAATATCTATGATAATGTTAAATATTTATAAAATGATCCAATTGGGAATTATTTTCATTTTATAGTAACTATATTAACCCTATATTATATAGATGACAAGTCGTCATGGTAAGAGTTAAATTGTTTAACTATTGGATAAAGCCAAAAGATAAGGTTAAATTTTTATACAAACTTTCCTAAAAAACATTTTCTAAGAATTTTTAGAGTCTAAATCATCATATATTCTAAATAACTAACTTTTGATCTATTTTTAATCAAAAATAAATTTATATTCAATTAATAGTTTTGGTGTTTCCAAAAGTGACATCCCCTTCCTTATAAAAGGTCACTTATCCTTCTCTTTTATTCACACCTAAAAACCCCTTTGTATGGGACAAAAACTAATCATTTATATTTCCAAATTCCCTCAATTCATCCTATAGTCCATAATTTTGGCATAATTCTATCCTTTGAAGTCCTTTTTTACAAATATAAAGGAGATACTTAAAGAAGTTGTAATTGTTTTACCAATTCAATTCAATTTATTTTGTTCTTCTACTACTTATTCCTATTTTTTCATCATAATAAAGTAATACATATATTATTATATATATTCTGAGATGTTATTTTGACTACATTACAACAATATTCCTCATTTACTCATCATACTAAGGAAAATATCACTATGTGTGTGAACGTATGGATTACTGTCTCCACTATTTGTTAAAATTTGTTTTTCAAACTAAATTATTTTGATGTGTATAATGATGAATATAATGGATATAAATAACTAATATGAAATTGTATTTATTTTTTATAATTATAATACCATCTATTTCATTACCCCTTAACCATTATTGTAAATATATCATCGCTTATGCGTACGTATGGCCTACCATCTCCACAACGTGATGATATTCATATTCCACATTAACCATTCAAGAATGATTATATATTTATATATACTTAATAAGTATTAAATATAAAGCATAATAATTATATTTTAATAATATACACACACCCACACACACACACATATATCTCATGTACCTTTCTTCCATTCAATGCGATAAAAAATGGAAACAATATTCATGTGTATGTATGACCTACCGTCTCCATTAATGGTGGATTACATTAAATATGTATATCTACTATATATATTTATATTCTAAATATTTATGATATATAAATCATTTTTTACATTTTGAATGCAATTAAATAATTATCTATGTAATAAGGTCAAGAATAACATATCAAAACACGTATGATGGACATAGTGATTTTTACCCATACGTTGATTTAACATATAATTTTTAAATTAATGGGTAATATAAATCATAAATTAATAATATATGATAAAATAAATATTATTAAGATTCTTTTACCAGTTAAAAATATATTTAAAACTACTATACATGAGTTTTGGTCCAGTACAAAAGGAATCAAACCTTAGGTTATGGTTAATTTCACACTCTTATTATTATATGATATTTTTTAAGGATATGTATTTACTAGAACATATTTACCATCGATGAGCATGATTCGTAAAAATACTATAAAAAAGAATATTTTGAATGTTTTAAGTAGGAACTCTTTAACTAAAACAACATTTTAAATGTTTCAAATATTTTTTCTTCTAAATCTTTCTCATTTATGTATATGTTTTCCAAATGAATTTTATGGGGTTTTTATAAAGACATGAGTACTTTAAAATATTTCTTTTTTAAATTTATCTCAACTATTTCAAAGTATTATTGGACACATTGATTCAATAATATCATTTTAAATGTATTATTTTATAATTGTGTTTCTTTTAAATAAATGATTTCATTGTTAAAAGTGTATTTTCTCAAGAAATATTTGGTGATTATATTAGAGTAATTTCATCCATGCCAACATTATTTGTTGAATATTATGATTGATTGAGATTTATCTCTTATGATATCATTTACCATATTTCGTTGACCAGTTTATGATTTATTTTGACTATGGGTTTTCTTTTTTGATACCATTAATAGTTTATGGTTTAATGATTCACATTTTTTATGCTAGTTTTAATGTGAATTTTTATATTGGTTATGTTTTACACCTTTATTTAGATGAATGCATTGGAATTAGTAAGTTATGGGTGGGATACAATAACTCTTGAATGAATTGGTTGGTCTCATGAGACAAACTAGATGTGGACTTGTCCAAGCCCTTTCCAATTAATTTTCAGATATGGATTTTTTTGAGGCCTTACCCATTTATTTTCAGATGTCTTAATTATGACCCCTACAGTATGTTTTAGATCTTCGGAATTATTCATTCCCTCTTTATGAGATTAGTTATCCAAATTACATGTGATTATTCGTCTGATAGAATATTAAAGTGAGTTTTTTATGAAATTGTTTGATTTATTCCTCCCATATTATGGTGAATATTTGTTTAAAAGGCATGTGTTTTTTTTTATACCATGCCTTAATTGTTTTTTGTATTTATGAAATATATATCTATATTTTTTACCCTTACTAAGAATCTAGGATCATAGATTTATCATGTTTTACATTCCGAGGATACCAAAATGTTTGTTATGGTTGATATGTAGGTTTATGATATGCGAATAATGGCATTTCCATAAGATTATATATGTTTTATTTTTTGTTTTTAATTCTAATGTAACGTTTATGTATGTAATCTATTTTCCAAGACTTCTAAACTGATCAGTGCTTTAGGATATTATTCTTTTTAATCATTCCAATGTATTAATATAATGCACCAGATCTGGGTTTATGGGGTTGGGGTGTTGCAGGTATAATCACATGAATTTTCACTAAAGTATGAACAATAATATTTACATATTCCTTATTCATAAAAAATCAAACATGAACTTCTCAATTAAACTAAGAGGACAAGTTTTCCCTAATTATCATGATTAACATAATACAATGTGATTCTATAATATTTCTCTCTTTTTTCCTTTGACTTCAGAGGTTGTTGTATATTGTCATATATATTAGCCTTTGGATTGTAGAATTGAGTTGTATAATGAATTATATACTTGCACATGAATCACTGATATGTGTGTCTATGTGATTGGGGGGGGGGGGGGGGGGTCATTATGGTAATATTTCTCTCCATTCATTTCATTGAATTTCCCCTTCACATCACATCAAAATTATTTTACATGATGGATTTGATTCCCATATATGAAACACCTTATTGTTCCTTTTAGACACTCACCGATGTTATTTTTCCCACATTTTTGGAATGAATGAGTTTGAAACTTTTTTTATCTCGATGTGATATATGGGTGGATTTTACATGTAACCTAATTTCCTTATTTTATCACCAAAACCAAGAGGGTATCCATATTCCACTTCAACTTTTAGTGCACATAAAACTATTTATTCATAACCATAAAAGTACCTTATGGATAATTCCTTTTGATGATTTGGTTTTAATCCACTTAAGAATCAGTCAATATTAATTTCAGGATGAATTATAATACTAGAAGAGTTACTTCCATGTCCTATAAAATTTTCCTTATACAGACCAACAGATTCATCATCCCTCTTCATATGATCTGGGTATTCTATCCCCATCTATATATGATTAATAAGGGGAAATTAATTTTTGAAAAATATGTTTGTGACCTCATACTAATATATGGATTCAATTTAATCTAATCTCCTTGTATTATTTAAAGGATTCCACCATTGATCTGCCTCACCATCTAGACGGTAGAGAGGAAATGTGACCTTTTAATTATCTAAAAACAAAAAATTATAAAATATATTTTTAGTGGTAAATATCCATTGTCCAAAAACTAAGGAATCAATGGAACCACTAAAATATGGTGGGTGTTTCCTCATGAAAGACTCAATAGAGTGTTGTTATATCCTTTTCTCTGTTGGATATTAGACATCATTCACATCACGAGAATGCATATAAAATGGGTTTTCATTTTAGATCCCATAACACTCAATTTCTCAGGAGGACAACCATTTCATTTTCCATTTCATTCCACATTAACATGGTTCATTTGGGTTTAATGTAGGGATTATAACAATAAATAATAGTGTGAAATGTAATTATCATTGAATAAAACCACATATTCATAAAAAAAGGTTACATATAGAATTTTTAAATCATTACAAATACTTATTTAATATATTACACCATAAGTTTATACCTTATAAATAATATTCATATTCTATTTAAATACTTCATGTTGGTTTGCAATGAGTTTCATAATTCCCATTTAATGCCCCTAGAGTGTCGAACCAGGTGTGCAGTAAGGCCCGTTTTCATGTTGCAAGTTACACTCAAGTCCGGCCTGACACACCTTTTTGATGTTGTTACCCCTAGGTGCATAGGTTCTGGAGCCACATCCACTTATAATATCTAGAAATGGATTCATTTCTAGGAAACATCACCCTCTACCCTATACCAAAATTCTAAGAAAATTTCATAAACTTTGACTCGTCATTATACTCATCCTTAGAGACATCCCAAGGCATAACCTTAGAAATATTCATAGAGATATCACCAAAGTATTCTCATCCTTATTTCTAATGGTTGACTACACCTTTCCTCTGATACCAACAATATCAACCCCGGATTAACATACATTGATTTTACATTATTTTATTTTAATATTCTGTATATTACAATTCTATTTGTATGTGGATCAAAATAGTTTAGTGTATTTGGAAACATGGAACACAATCCTCAAATATGGTGAAAGATATTCAGTTTCTCTATTAGGGATCTTCCATTTTAGTACCCCTATATAAAATATCATTCTACATTACCCGAGGAATGGAAACCTAATAAATGGGTGATCTCATATGCTCAGTTTATGTAAACAAGGGAGATATGAAAGAATAATATGATCATAAGGTCATGTGAATGTGATTGTTTAATAAGAAGATCATACCCTGCATATCAAAAATTGTAAAAATGAATCATGGAATAAATATTTGAAGTTCATATTATATTAACCATAATACAATTTAGAACATATGTCATGGAATAATGGCATCGGAATAAGACATGTAATTGTTTCACAAACATCATCTTATAACATAATAAACATGTATAAGTAGAAACAAATTCCCTCATTATGTTAAGGACATGAAATAGGACCCTCACATAAACTTATGGACATGAAACCAGGTCCACAGATTACATTGTGAACATAAAATCAATTCACAAATAACATTGTGGACATGTAATATAGTTCATGCATAAACTTATGGACATGCAACCAGGTCCACGCATAACATTGTGAACCTATAAATAGGTTCAATCATAACATTTTTAACACATAATGAGGTTCACTCCTAATATTGTGATCATTTAATCAGGTTCACACATAAACATACAGTCCTTCATCTAGTTCTATTCATAACACTTTGAAATTTTAATCAGGTTCAGGCATATATTTGTGATCATGTAATCAGGTTCACACATAACATATATAGTCATGAGTCATCCACTATTACCAAATGTATTATAGGGAGAAATAGGTCCCATCGATTGCATAATTAAATAATACATGTATCTTCCACATGATTACAAAACATTCATCATATCATAACCCATGAAATGAAATGGGTATCAATAATGTTTCATCAAACCATAAACTATGGAAAAGTGACAGGTCTCAGAAACACATTATCAAATAATAACCTATAAAAGGAAGTGGGTTTCCAAATCAAATAACTAGTTAAAGATAAATAGGTATATTAAAAAACTTTCCATCAAAACATTAACCATTCATGAAATAATATGAATGGTATTCATAAACAATAACAATTTATGTAATCAGAAGTTGATAAGGATTGTGAAATATAATATGAAATATTTCATAAGGAAAATATAATATCTCTGAAAATATTTTACATAACACCAATTCAAAAATCCATTTCTTATCAATTATCATTTACAATTTTATTTAAAACATTTATTATGGAAAATATATTTTTTTTGAAAATTTATTCTTAAAACATAGAGCATTTTGAAATCCTTTTCTCTGAAAGTATCTTGAAAACAAAATGAAAGGATTTAAATCACTTTGGAAACCCTTTTCTAGAAAATTATTTTGAAAACATATCAATAAAACTTGAAATCATTTAAATCTTTTTTCTTGATAATATAATTTTTAAAACTTATAATGGTATATTTGAAAATAATTTAAAAATATTTTAATCATAAAATATCTTTGAAAACCAATATCTTTTAAAATCATTTTAAAATTAAAAAATCCCAGATTATTAGGAAAAATACGAATTAAAAGAACTTTTAACCATACCAAGTATGATTTTGGGAAATGATGGTCATAACGGTGGAAAATGTTTTACATGTTGAACATTTCTTTTTCATCTAAAAATGTTTAGAAATGTTCCCTAATTAGAAAATGATAAGAATATCACTTCTAAAAAAATTTTGTAATAAGGAAAAACATTTGAAAAAGTGTTCTTTAAACATCATATGATAATATTATAATAAATTGAGAATATTTTTAAATAAAAATGTTTTGAAAGAATGCTGATATTCTGAGAGAAATGAGAAATAATGTTAAATTTTCATGAAAACTTTTTATTAATTATCTGATGTACCAAAGAGTGTAAAATTTGATCTAATACCTGATGATATCATGGATAAACTGATTATAAGAAATTGTTTTGATGTTATTGAAATATGGATCATAATGTTTCCTCAATTAAAGAAAAATCATAAATAATCACAATAAATGATGAGTCTATATCAATGAATAGTTACCAAGGTGGTAAATTTGAATAATAATCCCATGGAAAAAATATCATTACATGAAGTAATAAATATCATAAATATATTTATAATCATGATATAACATGTCACAAGAATTTATAAACTCCTCATAGAAAAATATTGGTTCCTAAAATGGAATGTTTCTCCATGAGAAAATAGAGAGAAAATAACATTACCAATTTCGTTACTTTTAAACCATAAACCCCATGAATAAAATATCATAAAACGGATATCTATATGAAAATAAATTTAATAATATGAATCATGGAATAAATTCATGGTAATTATATACTCCAAAAAATAAATATACAGTGAATAAGGCATGTATCTCACCGATATAAAAAGTGAGGTGATAAAACCTTTACCATGAGTCTGAATTTTAATGTGTTTATTTATCATCCAAAATAAACAATTCATGATTATTATCTATTTTACTAATAAAAATTTTCAAGTTCATTATTACTATTAATTAACATATTACAATTTTTTATACAATTACTTAAAAAAGTATGTTTACATCGGGGTTTTTCACCAAATTTGGTTCATGTGTTCAAAATGACTTTTTTAGGTCGAATATGGACAAATGGGTCAGTATATAAACATATCAAGAATAATAATCATGACATAATTATCATATATACATATAGTATAATTTTAAAACCAATCATTAAATATGGTTATGAAAATGGAACCAGCGTTATAATAATGAAGACGGCAGGTCGTATGTATGCATGAGTAACATTCCCATTTTTTCAGTGATCATTATAGAAAAGACGGTATGTAACATTATATATTTCTATAATGATTATATATCATAAATAACATTTTATTAACTCATATAAACATTTATAAATACTTCCTACGATGTAAATGGATTCACATCACATTGAGGAGGTGGTAGTCCACACATCCACGAATGACATTATCACCCTTTTATTATGTGAAAGAGTAATAATGAAAAATATATATTATATTTTAAAAAGTTAATTATTTCATTATTATAATTTATAATTAATTTATTTGAAATATTTACAATTAAAACCATCCTTATTAAATTACATTAAATGTGTGAATATGTCACATCACTTTGAGGAATCAGTAGTCCACACATCCACAAATGATGTTATCATATTTTGAAAAATGAGGTTCATAAAGTTATGTGCTGTATAAAAATTTCATATGAATAAACTAATTATAAATATCACATATATAAATTATAAATAGTTTGTATATTATAATTCTAACCATGATACATCTTAAATGTAAAACAAATAAACATCCATCCATGAGGTGGATGTTCACCATACATGAATGATATATTCATTACCCATTAGATATAAGTGTGTGTAAGTGCAGTTAGAGCCCTTAATTTAAAAACATAAAAAATATATTTATGATAACTAGTATATTATGTACGAATAGAATAATAATATTTTAGGTTTTGAGATTGAAAATAATAATTAACAGCTTGAGGAAGGTTGTAACCTATTCTTTAGGTTGCTCCTTTTGGTTTCACCAAAGGGATTAATTGGAAGGCTCTCTTCACAAAGGTTTGATTCTAAGATTAATTAACTGAATTTGGGATATTATTTTTGATGATTGTTTTAATAAAATGTTCTTGAGAGGTGTGAATATGTGAGAGGGGTCAGTTCCTTTTTATAATGGAGGAAGAGTGACATTCTTTTAATTTTTTTAAAAGGGAATTCCACCAATGTTTTTCCTATAAAAAGTGGATCAAATAATGAACCAAATTATACCAAATATAAAACATGGTATAAATATATCCATAAAATGGAATTTTGAAATATTTTAACTCATTCTAGACCTTATGTTTAAGGTTTAATCTCTTGTTAAGCAAATTTTCCTCTTAATCGCTGTAATTAATTATAATTACTTTCAATAATATTTTGGTAAAAAACTAATTTTACCAAATTATATATTATAAATTATAATTATTCTAAATATGGAATCCATTTTTCCAAATTCCAATCATATTAGTAGTTTAAATTAATTTAAAATTAATCATGGGGAGGGGATTACAATGCATAATTTTAAAGAAAAAACATACAAATGTTTGTTATGCTTTTAATCAAATTTCAATATAAAATATATTAAAATAACCTAAATTTTATTAGATGACATAAAATTTTTATAATTAGTCATTAAAATTAAATCAAAAATAATTTAATTATATAATTAAATTTCTCAAAAAAAGAAATTTTCAATTAAAATTCTCTGGTTTTCACTATTCATTAAAAAATTAAACTTCTCAGAAAACTACTAAAGAATCAAAGATATAAAATTTTAATATTATAATTTAATAATTTAAATTTAATTTCTTAATTAAAAATATTATGAAGGTTTCAAAATTATTTTTAAAATGTGTTCGTCATAAAAATTTACTAAAATTACCTTTCAAAAAAATATGTCTTTATATTCATTAAATTAGATTTATTCTTATCTTATACATATATAATATATCATATTGGAAATAAAAATATTGGTTGAATATATAATATATTAATTTTATTGAACTTGTTAATAATAAGTGGTTTATTTAATTTATTTCGAAAAAATTGTGTTTCTATATAAAAAATTGGATTCCTAGAAAAAGAATTTATTCAGTATCAAATAGATCTTACCTTAATTTATAAATATTTCAAAAATAGTGGATTCATTTTATATATGTGTTTATAATATATTTTCATAATCTAGTTAATCTTATTCGCGACTTCCATTAAAATGGTATGGTGGTAACTATAAAAATAATTTAAAAATAATATTAATAGTATATTATAGTTTGGTAAAACTAAGACATGCATATAATTAAATCCAACCATATTTTATTCATATAAAAAAATATATTGATTTTTTTGAAATGTTGAAAATTAAATTAATTCAAAGAAATATATTTCACAAAATATTAGGGTGTTACAACCTTCCATTATTAATGGAATCGAGGAGGCTCATAAAGATGATTATTTTCTACAGAAGAATGTAGAAAATATTCTATAGTTCAGCAATTTTGAAGATATAATTATAAGGTGGAGAACCTAGATATGTGTCCCAAATAAACTAAAACTAATGCGGGAACTTATAGATGATTTATATAGATCATCATTATCTATTTATCTAAGAACACTAATATGTATATATATTTGTGGAATAATTTTAGGTGAGATAACATGAAGAGGGAGATTGTGGAGTTTATATCTCGATGAAAGATAAGTAATAAATTAAAAGTTTAATAAAATAAGTCTAATAGTATAATAAAACCATTATAAATACCATTAAGGAAATGGGAAAAAATAACTAGGGATTTCATTGTATTACTCTCCAAGACACCTAAAGGCACTAAATTCTTCTGGGTGGTAGTCAGTCTTCTTACCAAGTTATCAAATTTCATTATTATGAATGGATATTTCCCTCTTTATTTAGTCACCTAGATGCACATAATAAAATTGGTAAGACTAACTGGAGTTCCACTATCAATAATATCAGATCGACATATGGGGTTTAACTTGAGGGTTTGGAGAATCCTTTAGCATGTATTAGATACATAGTTGTGCTTCAAAAGTTATTTTCATCAATAGAATAATGGTCTATATAAAAAGACAATTCAAACTCTTTAAGGTATTTTGAGAACATGTTCAACAGATTTTAAAGGATATTATGAGTACCACCTTATCTTAGTGGATTTATCATGTAAAAAATTTTATATTATATAATTATAATAAACCTTATGAGGAAGTATATGGAATGAGGTGTCAGAATCTATCATGCTAGGATGTAGTTAGTGTGTGAAATCTGATGGGACTAGATTATATCCAATAGTGGACAAAAAATTTCAAGCCTATTATGTGTCAAATGAAATTTTCCCAAAGATGACAAAAAGTTATGCATAAAATCATTATAGAGACTTGTATATTGAGGTTAGTGAAAAGCATTTCCTTCATATATCACCATGGAATAAATTCATTAGGTTTTGAAATTAGGGAAATAGTAGTCAAAGATACACCAGTTCCATTGAGATCCTTGATCACATCAGATTGAAGGCTATTAGACTAGGAATCCCACCTTACATATATAAACTACATGACCTATTCCATGTATCCATGTTGAAAAAGTAGATACCATACACCTCACACGTGTAACTCCCCATGATTTTATGTAGTGTTTTCTTTTTAAATCTAATATCTTGTGTTTCATGCAATACTGAGCTTAAACGAACTGTAATATACTATTAAATATTATTATTTTCACACTAGTCGTAATGTTGGTGAGAATGAATAGTATTATCCAAAATGTGAAATTTAATTATTATATATGTAATAATTTTCTTACACTTATCCAAATGAATTTATTGGAAAACAATAACAATGAATCCAGTTTTACACATTAAAATCCCAAATTTTTCTAAAGGTATATTTAATGAATTTTAAGGGAGAACTTGTTTTAAATAATCTTTTTAATACTTTTATGAAAATTATTTTCAAAAATAATATTTTTTTAAGTGAATATAAAATTTTACTTTGGTTGATTTTTTTTTATATTTCCGATAGTTTTTTTGTTTTTATGAATAGTGATAAAATATTTCATTTTAGCTGAAAGCTTCTTTCTCATAAAATAAACTAGTGTTGAGTTATACATTTGAATGGTTTTAAAGTATAATTAGATCATATTTGTTTCATTTATTATTATTTCAGTCATTAGAATCAATTTCACGTTGAATTTGGATGTAAATACATTTCAATATTTTGAACTTTCCCACTTTAAAATACATTATCTTGTTTTATCAATAGGATTAATTTAAATTAATTTTATCCAATTATGTGTTTTGATGTTTGAAAAATAGATTCCATATTTGTGATCATAACGTCAAAATTTAGTAAATACATCCATTTAATTTTTTGACAAAATATTAATAGTTAATTTAGTAATATTTTTATTACCACAGTTAAGAATAAATCATTTAATTAAGGGTAAAAATAATAATATTATTGTTATTTAATTATCTTAAAACTTTTTTAAAATTTTATTTGATGAATATTTATCATCCTTATCGATGAGAGGATTGGTTATGAGACCATTTATAGAATTTTGGATGAGAATTTTACCTTTATAAAATTATATTCAATGGAATGTAAATTTTTTTACACTTTTTATAAAAAAGTGAAATATTTTTAATATGGGATTATATAGGTTATATTGTAACACCCCGCGTATTATGTTCTTTTTTCTAAATAAATGAAAATTTCATTTTTATCTTACAATGCACTAATTCAATCATTCCTTTCACACGACATGTACTTGGAATATATTACACAGAACATGAACACAGATTAAGTTACATGGAACATGAACTTTTGGTACGTTACAAGTAACACCAACTTGGCATATGTTACACACAACACTGATGTTTTCACAAAACATAATTTTTCTATTATAATTATTTAAATGAGATAATAATAAAAAAACTGTTAAACATAGTAATATCTATTTAAATAACTAGTTTTCAAATATTTTTTATAATTTTTTTATATAAATAAAACATATAGATAATAAAATATATGGTTTTTGGTAAAATCCTTATAAATTTAAAAATTATTTTTTCTTGAATGAACTGGTTTTAATATCCTTATGTGGAAAATTATAAAATTATGTTTAGACACATTTGTAAATTTAATGTGATAAAATAAATGTCATTTTTGAATATAGAATTTCTAAATTATCATGCAGTTAATTTTTTGGAAATTTCATGAGAAACATCATTTTTTGAAGAATAGTGAAAATTATTACTTTTTTCTTAAAAAGATTTTTTTAAAAAATTATTAATGTTAAATTATATTTAAAATTTATTTTAAGGTCAAATTATAACAATTATACAAATATTAATACAATTAAGGCCATTATAATCAATTTCACTTTGAAATTCAATATAAAATCTTAATAAACTTTTGATCTTTTTTCTACCTTTAAAGTCTGCAATTTCATCCCATCTGCGAGATTAGCATTAATCATAATTTTTTAAAATTTGTGAACTGAATTTCAAAAAATACACAAACACAATTTTAATCAATATAATATTCTATTTCTAATTAGATCATGTTAATTTCATACCAAAATTATTAGAAAAGGTGATTAAAATTAATCACATTGTTTAAGGTCAGCTTAAGCGTAACTATATACTAAACATTAGTATTAGTGGACCAAAGTACCTAAAAACTAGTAAAAATATCATTATCTAGAAATTTTTTTGACATAAAACTTCCATTATTGATTTATGTTTTTCTGACTTTTTTAGAGAAGAACATGTGTACAACAAACTTGTTTTAAAAACTTCTATGTGATTCCTTTTCCTTCCCTATAAAAGGCCACCACCTCTCTAACTTTACCACACCTCTAAAACCTCTTATTTACGGCCACCCCATTCCTAGTAAACTACCTATAAATACTCCCTTATTTATATAATCCTTTTCTTGCTTATAAGTCAATCCAATGATGGTTTTTGGCATAAAACAAAAGGTGTTTACAAATTAAGAGGTAATGTCTTATCTGAAGTCTATTATTTTATTTTCATTATCCACCCTTTACAAATTTTTTATTCCATGATTTTATTAGAAAAATTGTTTCATCAATATACTATTACATTTTTATTCTATTTTTTCAACCTAAACTTTCACACACCTCCATCTAATGGATAACAGACATGTTTTTCAAGTGTAAAACATACTACAACCTCAATAAATGATGAAGGTTCAATTTTCCTTAATGCATCTCATGGTGGACATTATTATGGAAACTTTATTTATATATGTTATATATATTATATTTATTATTAATTTGTTTTTTTATTCCTTTTGAAACACGTATCTTTTTTATTTTCCACTATGTGTTTATACGATAATTTCGTTTGAGGAAGTGTGGACTACCGCCCCCTCAAAGTGATGTGATTCATTCACACTATACATAGAATGAATTAAAGATGGGTTTAGTGATTATATATGATATATATGATATGATAAATCTACTTTAATATTGATATATATATATATATATATTTATTCTTACCTTTCTTTCTTTCAACCTGAATGATAAACATAAATAGCATTCATGCATACATACGGCCTACAGACTCCATGAAAGGTGTATTCTGTTTTATAAATATGTATTCTATTGATTATTTAAATAAAAATATACTGTATATAAATAATATTTATATCATGGTTTATAGTCTTGAAATCATTATATAAATTATAAATACCAATGATATAATGAATTAGGACACATGGGATGAATAAAGTGAAAATTACCTGATGTGAAACCTTAAAATCGGATTATAAACAAGAGGGTAATATAAAGTCATAATAAAACCATATATGTTACTATATATAAGAATATGGTTTTATAAATTATTAATAATATATTTCTATTTATTATATAGGTGGTTAGAATGTGTTCGACGAGATTCAAGACACATGGTAAGGGGATTTCATCTCACAGTTTATTTCTATACGATACATGATACGTTCACCATTATTTCCTTTTTTGTGGTTTGTGTAGTTACCATGATTATATAATATGAATATTATTATTAAATTTATGGTTTTTCACAAATCCATTTTATTATCTTTCTTTCATGGGGTAAACTTTTCAAAAGAAACCATAATTATAAAAAGCCCGAGTCAATTTTTTTATTTGATTCTCATGTTTTGTTATCCACCTAAATTCTATTTCGAGGTGCATATACTTAAATTATACATATAATATCCAGAATTTACATTACATCATGATATTTAAGCCTCTTTTTATTTTCCTTTCTAACATGGAGAGTATGATCTCAACTTACTAAGTTATAAGATTCTATTGAGACAATTTCATCGCTTTTTTAGATTGATTATGTTTTTTGCTTACTTTGATTATATATTATGAAATATCTCTCTGGGAGACTCCCGAGTTTCCTTATACAATTTTTATTCATTATATATCCATGTATTAGTACTATTTCCACTATTTTTTACATAAGATAATGTTTTTATGAAAAATCTGACCATCAGTCTCTCTAGTCAAAAATCAATTTTATTCAAAAACCATGTTTTCATAAATGTTTTAAAAATTTATTTAGAGCCCATTTTTAAGGAAAAAGTAATTTTAAAAACGTATTAATGTTTTAATTCTACCTTTATATTTTCATAGAAAACTTTTTCCTAAAGGTTTTATGTTTTAGAATGTTTTTTTCAAGGAAGAATGAATTTTTACATCAAGAAATGTTTATAAAAAATATTTCAAAATTATTTCCCTTATAAGATAAAATAAATTGGTGTTACTTATGCCTTTATAGGGAATTTTTTTAGAGTTTCCATTCATCTTATTTCTCTTAATGGATTCTATTTTGATTTCATGATGTTTATGAAACATGTTTCCCTTTCCTATGTTATATGCTTTTTAAACCCACCTCTTTTAATGTGTTATGTTTTTTATGAAATGATTATAAAACATGTATCTTCTTCCATAGGTTATGATATTATTACACATGTATATACTCATTTCATTTCATGGATTATGATATAATTTTTATGTTCTTTTGGAACATGTATATATGATTTTATTATGAGATTTGTGTGACCTATATCTCCCTCCAATGTAATGGGTATGGATTTATATCAAATGAGATATACATGACTGGAAAGAAAAATTAACTCGGTTCAGTATTACAGGGATGGAATGAAAAAAAACAGTTCAATAATATAAATCTATAATGACGGGTGAAATCAGTTCAGTAATACAGGGCTAGAATGGGATGTGAACCCAGTTTAGTAATAGAATTTTTATATAAATAAGGTCTGGGAAGAATTTCCCTGAATACTATAGAAATCATTATATATACTTATTTTTCTACAACAATACCATGTTTTATTACTATGTTATTATTTCATGGATTATGTTTTCTATTTCCCTATAATTCAAGTCTTATGAACTTAAATTATTTATGCGATGATTCACGTATATGATCTTTGATATAAAAGGTATGATATTATATTTTCATGATCAAGTTCTCATACCCTTATACTCACGATTATGATTTTATATCTCCCTTGTTTACCCTTACTAAGAATTTGTATTACCCATTTTTATGTTTCCATCCCCATGTTATGAAGATATGTATTATTATTTATGTGTCTAATAATGATTCTAGTCAAGATGAACCTAGTGGGAGATAATGTATCTCACTTATGTACCAATGCTTATGTTTCCAGGTTTCTAAAGTCACTAGAACAATTATGGACATTGGGAATATTTTTGAATAATGTTTTAAGTATTCCAAAAATGCTATGTATTGTTAACTTTTGAAAAGTGAGTGTCTCTATAGTTTGTATCTAAGAAAACTTTTAGTTAACCTTTTTATGGTTGGATGAGAACACTATTTTGAAATACAATTTACCTGACTAAGGATAAGTCTAAGGATATGGAAAATTATAGGAAAATTTCCAAGATTTTCGTAAGTGATAGAGTGAGTGGTTTCCTAGAAATACATCCATGTCCAGATACAATAAGTAAATTTAGCTCTGGAAAATATATACCTATGGGTAACAACTTCGACAAGATGTTCTAGTCCTAACTAGCCAAAATCAGATACCCGAAAATGGACCTCATAGCACACCGAGTTTGACACTCCCAAGGGATATTTTTTTTGGAAATTCACAAAATCTTTATAAAACATCATGATGAATTTAAATATAAGATGTATTTTAATAAAATAGGATAAGCCTAAGGTATCATATGTTAAGGATTGTGTTATAATTTATTCATCCTATAAGTGACTTTTCATGATTATTTGGTTCCTCATTATGATAAGTATTTATCACTATATGATTTTAGTTTTAGTCAACGGTTGGAACCCAAAGTAACCACATTAATGGGGATTGTGATGTATAATGGAACAATTTTACTCATTAGAAACAGAATTATATGGGTCCTAGAATGAAAAACATCATTTTTATGCTCACACAACCTTTTCAAGCGATATATCATGGTGTAATTCCAAATTATAAAAGGAGAGATCAAAATAATATTATTTATTTCATGAGGAAACATCCACCTTAATTAAAAGGGTCTTATGAACCAATTATTTATGAACAATGTATCAGTGCTACTGAAATGATATTATCAATTATCGTGTGTTTCGAGAATTAAAAATTCATTCAGGATGTCTATCAGTTAGAGGGTGAAGCATAATTGTGGTTGACTCTAATAAAGAATATGAAGAAGTGATATGAGATTGAATCCGTGTATTGGGATGAGTTCATGAACCTATTTTCCAATAATATATTTCCAAAAATTCCCTGTACCACAATGGAGAGAGAGTTCCTTGAGTTGACAAAAAGGGATGATAAATCTTTTGGTACCTACGAGGCTAATTTTGCGAGACTTGTATGGTACACTTAAGGAATTATCATCCAAACTAAATGTAAATATGATAGGTTCATTAGTGTATTAAAGACAAGTATTAGAAGTGAATTAACCATAATATACATTAGTAACTATGAAGAGATTATGGGTTATTTAATCAAGGAAGAAATGGAGGTTAGAGTCATGTATCAACCTCATGAATTGACATGAATTGGAATATGGAGTTTAAAGGAAAATAAAAAAACCATGGAGAAAAAGAGATTAATTTTCATTTATTCTCTAACTATGGGAAAGAGCGTGGATGTACTTGTCTTAAGGGTTTGAGTAAATTTTTTAAGTGTATAATGGAAGGTTATTAGGAAATTAATTAAGGAAGTGATGGGATAAAGTTAGCTAATTTTTGGAATACGGAGAAGCCGCACAGAATGAACCTCCCATGATTCAGTGAAATAAGTGTATGGAGAATAAGAATTATGATAACCAATACCCAAAACCATGGTCTGGTGATGATGATCGACTTCAACAACCTCTTAATCTATGTTAAAAGTGAAAATCTCATATAATCACTATTTTTAATGAGGGGTGCGATAATGACGTGATGAAATGTTTAATTACCATCTACTTTTAAATTAATAACATCATATTTGATTACAGATCTACCAATGATTTCATATATAAATAATTTGATAAGGGATTTAAGATTACACCAAAACAATTATATGTGGAATTAGTAGTGCAAACACCTAATGGAATGATGATTTCATCTCATTTCTATGATTACTCTGTCATTGATGTTTTTGGGAATGTGTTTCTCATAAATATTGTCATTCTTCCTTTGGTTGAATTTTATATCAAATTAGGAATGGATTGGATTTCTCGATATAGATCTCACATCAATTTTCAAGTATGGTTAGTTACTTTAGATATTTTAAACCCTCCTCTAATCATCCCTTAATATGAAAATAATTAGGAACTTCCCATGGATATTAAATCTGGTGTATGGGACATAATTACCATTAAAAATGGGTTTTTATCTCAGTTTGTTGAAAAGAAAGTTTACATCAATGATATTTAAATTATTCGTGATATTTTGGTTGTATTTCTGGAAGAGTTTTCTATCCTTCCACAAAAATTTGAAGTTGAGTTCTCAATGGAAATTATAACTGGTTCCACACCAATACCAAAGTCTCCTTATAAAATGTCTCTGATTGAGTAGCTATAATTGGAGAAGCAACTACATGAAAACCTTGATAGGGGATTCATTCTTCCAAGTCTGATACCTTGGGAAACCCTATTAATTTTTTGAAGAATAAAGATGGATAAAAAAGAATCTGTATTGATTTATAGTATTTTAACAAGATCATGATCAATATTAAATATCCTCTCCCCCATATTGATGACTAGTTTGGTCAATTGCATAGATATGAAAACTTTTCTATGAATGGACTTTATTCTGGATATCATCAATTGAGAGTCAAGAAAGAGTATATACACAAAACAACATTCCGTACAAGGAATGGAAACTATAAATATATATTTATGCCTTTGGGTCTTACTAATTCCTCTTATATATTCATAAATTTAATGAATACAGTCTTTAGAGATTACCTAGATCAGATTGCGGTACTCCTTATAGATGATACTCTTATCTATTTACAGATTATGAAAGATCATGAAAATTATTGAAGAATTGTACTGAAGAACTGATGGAAGGATAATCTATATGAAATATGTACAAAGTGTGTTTTTTGGTTGCAAAATGATTCATTATTTAGTCACATAATCTCAATTGATTGTATAAAAATAGATCAATCAATGATAGAGGCTATTGATTGCTAGCCTAGAATAACCACAATGATATTGATACATTGATTTCTTGGTTTAAATGGATATTAAAGGTATTTTGTTGAGAATTTATCATGACTATATAATCATTTATCCTTGTTAACTTGGAAGGGTGTCATGTTATAGTGGATTGGTGAATGTGTGGAAATAATCAAGGAACTAATGAGAAGGTTAGTCAGTGTACCTATGCTTACATTACCCTATAGTGAAGCAGGGTTTGTAATATTTAGTGATGTATACAATAAGGGATTGGGATGTGTTCCTATGAAGAATAACATGGTTATAGAATATTCCTCACTATAATTGAAGTTTCATGAGAAAAGTTTCCCCTATCATGATTTCAAGTTAGAAGTGGTAATTTTATCATTAAAGATATGGAGGAATTATCTTTATAGGGAAAAATGTGACATATATAATTATCATAATAGTATTAAATATATATTCACATAGAAGGAGTTGATCATGTATCAACAAATATGGTTGTACATAATGATGGATTGTGACTGCTCACTACATTACCACCCTAGGAAGAGAAAAAAAGTGACCACTACATTGATTTTAAAGGTTCATGCTATCTTATACATGATGAGGATCAGAAAAGATACTATATTTTTTGTATTTTCAAAAGATTGATCTAGAAATCCCAAAGGAAGAGGAAAATTGTATCTTTATCAACTAAATGTTCAACCATCTATCTAGGTTAAGATTAAGGAGGTTCTGAAATAAGATGAAAAGGTAAAAAATAAAGACATGAATGTTCTTGAGATTAATCTTGACAAGGATAGAAAGATAATGTTTAGGGACTGTGTGTGTGTTCCTTCCATACTAGATTTGAAGAAGGAGATGTTAGAGGAAGATCATGGTTCTTCATTTTCTATTCATCATGAAAGTATTAAGATGTATAGGGTCTTGAAATAATACTTATGATGGGATGCAATGATGAGAGATATCATAGAGTTTTTATCTCGGTGCTTGGTATTCCAACAAGTTAAAGCTGAAAGAAATAAGTATAAAGGGATGTTTCCTCCATTACCCATTTTAGAATAGAAATGGGATAAAATCACTATGGATTTTCTGTTTGTAATACCCATCACCTATAAAAAGTTTAATGTTATATTAGTGGTTGTTTATTTCCTTACTTAGTCATCAGACATCATCTTTATCAGAGAAGGCTCCTGTATTGATGAGTTTTCTAGGATATACATTAAGTGGTAAGTTTTCATGGAGTACCACATTCCATTGTATCAAATCAGGATCAGAGGTTTACCTCAATGTTCTAAAGGTGTCTTTTAGCAATCACATGATAACGAATTCAATTTCAGTACTACTAATCTTCCTTGTACAGATGGTCTATCCGAAGAACAATTCAAAGCCTAGAGGATATGTTGAGATCTTTTAATCTATTTTTCAAAGGTGGTTGGTATCAACACCTTCCTCTAGATGAGTTTTTATAAAACATAATATTTAACTTATGAATTTATATGGAACCATATTAATACCTCTATGGGAAGAAATTTATAGCCCTAACTTGTTTGGATGGGTTTAGAGAAATAAAATAATCCCTAGGTATATCAGTCCCTTTCAGATTCTTGATCATATTGGGACGGTAGAATATCAATTGGAACTTCCTAAAAATTTATATCAAGTCCATTATATGTTACATGAATATCTATTATGGATGTATATATATGAACCTTCACATTTACTAATGTCAAAGGTCATACCACTGGAGAAAGATCATTCTTATGAGGATAAACCTGTTGAGATTCTAGATTGTATAAGGAATGTTATAGAAAACAACACACTCACCTGGTCAATGTTTTTTTGATAAAAAACTAATTAGATGAATCTATGTGGGAGCTTCAAGATATGATAAAACAGAATTATCCACATTTTTTACTATAGGGATGAATTTTGTTAGAGAAATTCATTTTAAGTGGGGTAGAATGTGACACCTTGATTTTTTATAGACCTTTTTTCAAATAAATTAAATTTTCATTTATAGATTAGAATTCACTAAGTCAAACATTCATTTGAAATGACATATAATTGGAATAAATTACATGGTACATGAACATGTAGTATGTTACATGTACCATGAACTGAGAATATGTTACACACAACATCAAATTGGTGTACAATGCACTCCACAACGATGCTTCTATGGAACATTATATTTCTGTTATAATTATTTAAATGAGATACTTATAACATAGCTATTAAAAATTGTAGCAAGAATAGTAATAACTAATTTGAAAATATTTATAATAATTGTTTTAGATAAATAAATCATATTTATAATGACAGATATGGTTTTTAGAAATTTCATTATATGTTAAAAAAATTGTTTTCTCGAATGAACTTCTTTTAAGGTCCATATGTGAAAAATAATAAAATTAATTTTAGAAACATCTATAAATATAATTTGATAAAATATAATTCATTTTTGAATTTATAAATTTGAAATTATCTGAGGATTATTTTTTTAAATTTTTCTCAGAATCTTCATTTATTGATTAAAAGTGAAAATACAACTTTTATGTTAAAAATTACATTTCTGTTTCAATAATTCTTATTGCTAAATTGTATATTAAATTTTTTTGAAGTAAAATTATAGGATTTATACATATATTAAAAATATATAGTTCATTATAATCTATATCACTTTTAAAATAAATATACAACCCTAATAAACATTTGAACTTATTTCTACATTAAAACATGGTAGTTTCATCCCATATGCACAATTATCATTGATCTTTATTTTTATACTTCTCTGAAATATTTTTTGCACAAAATGACATAAAAATTGTAGTAAGCATAATATTTTGATTCTAATTAGATAATGTTATATTTTTTTCAAAAAATATTAGTGAAGGTGACTGAAATTAATCACAATGATTAAGGTCAAATTAAGGTTAATTAGTGACTAAACCATAATATTAGGGGACCAAATGACATATACACTTTTCCAAAATCCATTTTTTCCAGTATTCGTCCATAAAACATCCATTATTGTTTTGGTTTGGTTTTTTTATGATTTATTAAAGTAAGAACATATATACACCTAACTTTTTTTAAAAAATTCCATGTGAGTCTATTTCCTTCCCTATGAAGGCCACCATCTCTCCCACTTATTCAAACCACTCAAACCTATTTTTTAGACAATACCTAACCAATAAACTACCCAAAAATAATCCCATACTCATCTAAGTCTAACCTTGGGTATAAGGAAATTAAAGGAAGCCTTTTGGAATAAACCACAAGGAGTTACCTATTTAATAGGTAATGTCTTCTCTCAAGTCCTTTGATTTATTTTATATCACCAACCCCTCAAAATTATTTTTTCAATGATTGTATAAAAAACTAGTATCATTAGTATTATAGGAATTTTTAGGCTACAGTTTCAACATACACTTACAAACACCTCCATCTTATAGATAACGACCATTTTGTTTATATGTACAACGTTCTACGACTTGACTAAATGTGGATAGTTCAATTTTACTTAATGCATCTCATGGTGGAAATTATGATGGAAAATGTGTTAATATATTATATATATTATATTTATTATTACTTTAATCTTCTTTATTCATATTACAACACATATCTCTTTACATTCCATTATGTGTTAATATGATAATTTAATTTGAGGAAGTATGGACTACCACCCCCTCAAAGCGAGTGATTCATTAACACCCTGCATGGAATATATTAAGCATTGGTTTTGAGATTATATATGATATATATGATATCAAAAATCGACATTATAAATTATATATATATATATATATATTTCCTTTAATTTCATTCTCTCAACATGATAATTAAATGGAATGGTGTTCATGCATACGTACGACCTACCATCTCCATGAACGGTGTATTTTGTTTTATAATTATCTATTAAAAATATTTTTATAATACAAAAAATACTTTATATAAATTATATATATATATATATATATCATGGTTTAAATTTTCTGAATCATTATATAATGTATAAATACCAATGATATTAAAAATTAAGACATGTGCGACGAATAAAGCGAATATTACCCGAAGTGAATCCTTAACATAGGATTGTTAACAGGTGGGTAATATAAGGCCATAATAAAAACTAATATAGTACTACATATAAGAATATGGTTATATAAATATATTTATAATAATTTTATATTTATAATATAGTTGGTTTGAATGAGTACGCTGAGATTCAGGATACAAGGTAAGGGGATTTCATCTCATGTTATATTTCGATGAGGTACATGATATGTTTTCCCCTTATTAAATTTTTTGTTGTGAATGTACTAACCATGATTTTATTCCATTTATATTATAATTAAATTTATTTGTATTAACATATCCATTTTATGATTATTATTTCATTGGGTTTATGATTCAAAAGTTATAGAATTGGTAAAATAGTTTTGTCTCAATTTTACTTATTTGAGACTCATGTTTTGTTATGCACTGAATTTAGATTTTGAGGTGAACATAATTAAATTATACATGTTATATCATGAATTTCATATATTTCAAGATATTTTTTGCCTCATGTAATCTCTGTTTCATACACTGAGAGTATGATTCCATTTTCCCACATTATGAGAGTTTATTGAGACAATCTCATCACTTTTTGAGATTGATTATGTTTATGATTACTTTGATAATATAGTATAATATATCTATAAATAACACTAATTAGTTTCCTTTCCTCTATTTATTAAAAATATATCCATGTATTAGTACCATTTTCCACTCTTTTTTACATTAGATAATTTTTAAGAAGAATTTGATCGTCTCTCTCTGGTCAGAAATCTATTTTATTAAAAAACCAATTTATCAAAAATGTTTTCAAAAATGATTTAAAAATATATTTAAATCCCATTTTTTAAGAAAAATGACTTTAAAAATGTTTTATGGATTTCAATTATTTCTTTATATTTTCAAAGAAAATGGTTCTCAAAATGTTTTATGTATTAAAAAGTGTTTTTCAATGTAGAATAGATATTTTCCTAAATAATTTTTTTTTGAAAATAAATTTAAACATTATTTCCCATATAAGATGATATTCATTGGTGTTAGTCATGAATTTTTAGGGATTGTATTCATGGATTCCATTCGTATAATTACTCTGAATGTATTATTTTTTCGTGGCATTATGTTTATGAAACTCCTTTTCCTTTCACGAATAATTTAATTTTGAAACCCTATTCATTTAATGGGTTATCCTTTTGATGAAATGATTACAAAAACTATATCATTTTCCATAAGTTATGATATGATTAAACATTTGTGATATCCATTTCATTTCATGTGTTATGATATGATTTTTGTGAACTTTTGGCACATATATGTATTATTTAATTATGATATGGCTGAGTGATATATCTCCATCCAATGCATTAGGTAAAGATTTATATCACATGAGATATACATGGCTGGAATGGAAAATTAACTCGGTTAAGTATTATAGGGTTGGAATGGAAAATGAACTCAATTTAGTAATAAAGGGAGGAAATAAGGGGTGAAATAAGATCATTAATATAGGGATAGAACGGGGTGTGAACCTAGTTGGGTAAAGGACTTTGTTTGCTAAGATGGTATCAGAAACAATTCCCTGATTACTATAAAAAACATTATATATGCTTATTTATCTTCCACAATTCCACGTTTTATTACAATGTTATTCTTTCATAGATTATGTTTCTATTTAATTATGATTCATGTATTTTGAACTGCCATGCTCTATACCCTTATTCAGGTATATAGTATTTGATATTAATGTTATGATATTTTATTTGTATTATCATATTCTCATAATTTTATAATCATGATTATTCTTATATTTCCCATTTTTTACCCTTACTGGGAAGTTGAGCTCACCCCTTTTTTGTTTCCTTCCCTAAGTTATGATTATATGAATTATGTTTTATGTGTCTAAGAAGGGTTATATTCAAGAAGAATCTATTGGGAGATAATGTAGCTCAGTTATTTATCAGTTATTATATTTCCATGTTTCTAAATGCAATAGAACAATTACGATCTTTAGGAATTTGTTTCTATAGTGTTTTATGTACTCCACAAATTGTATATAATGTTAATGTATGAATTGTGAGGGTTAGTATATATATGATCTAATATAAGTATAAATTATAAAGACAAAAGTTTTTTCTACACAATGATAATTTATTTGTAATTTTTAGGAATGAAATAAATAAATGGATGACTCACATAATGATGATGCCTGAATTGTTTAATTAAAGGGAATATCAAATAAATGATATAAAAAATATTTAAATATATATAATTTCATATATTTAATTTCATCCAAAAAAAGTCTAACTGAATCTATCTTGTTATGTTGTTTTCAAAATAATTTTTTCACTGATATCATGTTGTTGTGATAATTTTAAAAATTCAAGTAATGAATACATTCAAAAATTGACATTTTTAAAGTTAAAAATAAATAATATTTTATTAAATGTTATAAAATTAATGAAAATATAAAATTACATAAAATGAAATGTATATGTCATAAAATTTTTAAATGACTAATTTATTAATCTTTTTCATTTTATTGTAATTATATTAACCTTCAACTAGTCAAAATAGATTTTTCGATGGTAAGACTTAAAGGGTTTAAATAAGGGTTAAAACCAACATATATGGTTATAACCATGACCTAAACTTGTATAAAAATTATATAATGAATATTATTCAACCCTTATCACCTTAGGATAACATTTTGGTCAATTAATGGACACATTTCTATGAAAATAAATTATATATCATTTAAATCAATGATAGTTACAAAATGTCAATCTTTTTTTAATATCATTTATTTTTCCATGTAGTGACATAAAAATATATGAACAAACATAAATGTTTATATTAATCCTAATGAAATTATTTTCATTATATGAAATTATTTTTTATTTTTTGAAATTATATAATTACATTAAAATCATCTTCAATACTAAAATAGTATTTATTTTATTCAAGAAAAAAAAGATAATTGATTTAAAAGTATTAAATTTGATATATTAGTGATTATTTAATGTGTTTAAGTTATTTTATAAAACTATAATATATATTATTGATTTTTGAAAGCATTATAGTATAGTTTTATCTTTCCCATGGTGTATTTCATGTGAAATTTAATAAATAGTATCAAATTTTACAATAATGATATTTTATTGAATTGTTGTTTTATTAAATTATTAAAAACTATAAAACCGTTAAATAATTAAAAATTTGGTAAGATATGGTCGAACATATCTTCTTATATTCATTTATATGAAATTTTAATGTTTTTTTGTCAACAATATCATATTTATATTTTAATATTTTGAGGATTTCTGAAAGTGTCCCTCACATCAATTATAAAAGGGGACATCCTCCCTCAATTCCTCACACTAATCTGAGCCATATAGATATACTAAAATCTCCCCATTTACCTAAAAAAATGATTATCCAAGATCTAGAGGTTATGGTCCTTCCAAAATACCAACCCTAGATCCCTTAAGAAGATATATAAAGGAATCCCGTCGAAGAAGAGGTAATTGTTTTTACTAACTCATTCAATTTAATTTCTTTTTATACTATCTATTTTTGTATGTTTTTCTTTATAAAGTAATAAATTCAATATCATAAATAATCTGAGTTGTTATTATGTTTATTGGAAATTCATATACCACCTTTTATCCATCCAGTGAAAACGAAATCACTGCACATGTGTACGTATGGCTTTACATATCCACATAGTGATGTAATTTGTTTTTCATTACCAAATTTAATTAGATGGTTATAATGATGGGAATAATATATATATTATTATAACAAAATTATATTAAACCTAATAATATTAATATAGCATCCACTTCCTTACACATTCACCAATATTGGAATGATACCATCACTCGTACATACCTACGACCAACCGTCTCCACGACGTGATGCGATTCATATTTCATGTTAACCATTCAAGAATTATTATAAATATGTATATAATGAATAAATATAATATATATGAACTTAATATTATTTTTGAGATTAAATAAATATATATTATGAATAAGAAATCCGACATAGACAATAAATCATGCATATTAAATGAAACAATTATAACCCAAAACAATGGTACTAGTAATATATTACTAACAAGTTAGTGATAAAATTATATTATAGGAACATAAGAGATATAAAAAAGTAAAAAGGTTTTATATTAAATTATTAACATTATTTAAACCATTATTCAGGTAGTTAAATAACATAGAACTAAAAGGAATTGTGTGGTAGGGGACATAATCTCAATCTCCTTTAATTGAGGAATAGTTCCATGCTGTAAACCCACATTATTTTATAAGGGGTATATATAGTCCGTTTTTACTTATAATTTCATTTATTTATTTATTATCATGTGTTCTAATGCTTTGATAAATTTTATATTTCATGGGGATTATCATTTAAATGTTCAAATCTGTATGGTTCACCTTGAATGTTAAATGATTTTATTATCAAATCTTATTATACATGTCAATATTAATAATACTATTTTACATATTTATTTGAATACAAAAGGATAATAAATTAAATTTTATGACTCTTTTTAATTTCATTCAATGGTTTTAAAAATAAATCTTCGTTTTATTTTCCAAAATTAGTTACTTTATGAATTGTTAAACAAAAATATCAAAGGAATGTTTATTTAACTCATATGGTATGAGAGGATTTTTATGATGTAATGAAAAATTAATTTATTAAATATTTATTTACAATTTTACAAGTTTATTTTCACTTAAAAATTTTACCTTTAAAATTATATTGCATTTTAAATAAATTAATTCAAAGAAAAAAATTTGTATTTCTCTTAAGAAATGTTTAATGATTTTTTTAGAGTATTTTCATGTAGGTAATCATCCTTTTTTGGATATTATTCTTGATTGAGGTTGATAAATTATGATGATATATACCATATTTTATTGAATGGTTTAGGATCAATTTGACTATGTATGTGCCATTTTATATACAATCCATGTTTTATGATTAAACAATTAACATTTTGAATGCTAGTCATTTAATATGAATGTTTATGTTATTATGTTACAAAATTTTAATATGATGAATTCATTTGATGAAAAAAGATTTGGGTGAGGCCCCCAGTATCCCCTTGATGCATCGATAGATGTCATGAGATAATATAGTTTGGGTTTTGGTTAGGTCTTACCTGTTGATGTATGGTGTCCTGATGAATCCTTGATGATGAGTTTTAGATGTATGGAATTATTTAATCCCTCACTATGTGAATGGTAATTAATATTACATTTTATTATTAAACTAGTGTAATATCAATGGATATATTTTAAAGATCATTTGATTATTTGAATTTCATGTGTTTTAGTTATTTACCTTTTTGGTATTGTTTAATTCTTATTTACTCTTAGCTTCCACTGTACACCTACAATTAGTAGGAATTTGAGCTTACCCATTTCATATATTATGTTTTTATAGGATTCCTTGCCGTATATTATGAATGATATACAGGGTCACATAACGAGGAATAATGGATGTCTCAACAAAAATGTTATGTGTTTTATTTTTTAAAATGTAATTTGGTTATAAAGTATGTATCGAGTTTCACAATAATAATAATAATCTATTCGGTCCTTTAGGGTATGATTCCATGTAATCATGAAAATATTATAAAGTGATACATTATCCTTAGGCTTCAAGGTTCATGGAGTTATAATTGGTATCAAATTAAGTTTAGTATAAACCATATAAACATGATTTAGGAAATCATAGATTAGAAAACTCTACCCTATGACTGAATTTGAGGAAAATCCTTAGTATAATATATCATCCTATTAATTTTTTTAATGACGAGGGATAACCTAGGTTAATCCTATAGACTCATGGATTGAGAAAAAATAATGTTTTAGAAGTCCTAGAAATTATTATTCATGACTATATCACTATGGTAAGTGTTTCTCACTTTGTGCCTTGGGTTTTGGTCAATGGTTAGAATCAAGAATGTTAAAAAAGTAGTTATTTTTTTAATGATGAAGAATATACCAAAGAAAAATAAAAGGATTTATTAAGTAATACAATTATGAAGCATAGTCAAAGGTTTATAAATGATATACAATGAATAATGTTCTTGTGTATTTAGATTCGATAATTATATCATCAATGGTTCTATGATTAGAAGAATCGTGAGATATATAGGGGTTGTATTACAATACTTTTTCTTCAAAGATTTGGTATCTAGAAAATTTTAGTTATGGTATTTAAAGTGATAAAATATTTTTTATGTTCCAATAAGAGGTACAAGAAGTTGTTTGGTAAATTTGATGTTAAGATTGATTTTATAAATTTAGAGTCCTTTTGGGATAGAAGTATTTTGGACAATTCATAACGTTGGAATGAATTAAATTAAAATTTGGATATTATTGTTTAAGGAGTGATTTTTTAGTTAACCTTTTCTAACCATTTTGTTTTTGATAATATTTAAGGGTCTAAGGGTTGAATTATGAATATTTTGATAAAGGTTCTTCAAGTATAAAATTCATCTAGAATAGCCATCATTTGGTTTAATAAATGAAGTGTAAATAGATCCAACTACAACTGAATAATGAGATTTTACTTATTAAATGAAAATTAATCAGTTAATATTATTTTTATTAGTACGTTATCAAAATAGTAAAATAATCCCTCAACTCTATGCGATGTATTTTGGAACATAAACAATATCAATTTTATTTTCTTTTTGAGAAATCAATATTCTTCTAACGGATCACATATTTATGGTATTATGATGGTTAAATTCCTAATAATCATATTCTATATCAATCTCTATGTGAAAATTATTTTTATATTTCTCTTCAATTTAAATATTTTTTTATTTCTAAAAATGATATGCTATTATAAAGCCTATTTTATTGGTAACATTTTCAATTCACTTTGTGTCTTTTTAAAGGGATGTTTTATTAACCCTATTTATAATTTGGGTTTCCCACAATGAAATTTTTAAGTGTCCAAATTTTATTATAAATTTAAATTTCAAAATTTGAGGAAAAAATTACTTGTATTAGAAGAGAATGTAACACCTAAATATTTTATGGTATGTTTTCTTTTTAAATTTAGCATCTTGCATTGCACCCAATATCAAGCTTAAACGGACCGTGATATACTATTAAATATTATTACTTTGAAAATATCTATTATGTTGGTGGTAATGAATAGTATTAACCAAATTATTAAATTCATATATTATATATTTAATCATAATTTTTTCATTAATAAAAAGGATTTTATAAGTATAAGACTAGAATGAATCCAATTTTACAATTTAAAAAACAATATTTTTCTATGGGTAGTCATATCATATTTTAATTGAGAACCTTTTTTAAATAAATTATTTAGAATTTTCTATAATTTTTTGAAAAAATAAACGTTTTATTATAATTATTAATATAAAAAAAATTTCTCGTTGAATTTGGGGACTTTTTCTGAAAATTTTCATGTTTTGATAAATAGTCATAAAATAATTTATTTAAATAGAAAATAATAATTTCATCAAACTTATTTACAATGATAAATTATATATTTGAATATATTTAAAGTATAATTAGATAAATTTTTATCAATTAATTCCAATTTTGGGAAATTTAATAAAGTTCCCTTTGAATTTAAATTAAAATATTTCAATATTTGCAATCTTTTCATTTGAAAACACATCTTCTCGTTTATTCAAAGATATTAATTTTAAATTAATTCTTCCAAATTTGGTGTTAATAATTTTGAAAAATGGATTCCATAAAAATAATAATAATATAAAAATTTAGCAAATTGTTCCCTTTTGTTTTTAGACAACATATGAATAGTAAATTTTGTAATATGTTTATTGCCACTCTTAAGAGTAAATTAGGCAATTAAGGATAAGAATAATATTATAAATATTATATAATTACCTTAACACATGTATTTATTACATTTGATGAGTATGATTTGTACTTATAAATTAAATATTATATTATTATACCATTTATGTCCATTTCAATTTGAATATAACATTTATAATAATACATTCAAATGAAATTCAATTTTTTCAAAATTATTTTTTTAACAAGTGAAATATATTTCATGTGGAGTTATATAGGGGATATGCTAGACAATAAATATTAAATTGATATTTAATGTTTATATCTACATGATTATAATTTATTTATATTTTTTATGGAAGAAAGAATTAAATTAATTGCTTACTCAATGTTGTTGCAGTAATTTTTTAATAAAAGGTAATATAAAATAATTTATATTAAAAATATTTACATAAATTTAATTTCATATGATTAATTTAATCCATGAATTTTTAGATGTCTTTTAATTTTTGGTGATATTTTAAAATAATTGGTTCAAAGATGTCATGTTTTTATGATATTTTTAAAAAGATGTGTAATGAATAATATAAAATTTACTTTATTGATATTTAACAATAAATAATATTTTATAAAATGATATAAAATTTATTAAAATATAAAATTCAGATAAATTAATTTTATAAATAATAAAATGTCATCAATGATTATTATATTGGACGTTTTTCATTTTATAGTAATTATATGAACCACCAAATAGTAAAAACACAGGTTGTCACAGTAAGAGTTAAAGGGATTAAATAAGGGTTAAAAAAATAATATAAGGTTGTAACCATGAAAAAAATTGTATAAAAATTAATTAGTGAATATAATTTGACCCTTAACACCTTAGGATAAAATTTTAGTTATTTAATTGGAACTTATCTATGGAAATAAATTATATTTCATTTAAATCAAAGATACTTACAAAATGTGACTCTCTTTGTAATTTAAAATATTCTTTTGTCCACATAGTGAAAAAACCAAGAAATTGATGAAAATAAATGTCTATATTAATAATAATTAAATTAGATTCATTATATAAATTTAATTTTAATATTTTATAAATTCTATAATTATCATAAAATCTCCTTCAATATTAAAAAAATGTTTATTTAATTAATAAGAAAATAAAATAATTGATTTGAAAAGTAATACTTGTGAAATATGTGGGATTAGATAATGTATCTAATAAATTTTATAAATCTATAAAATTTAAAAAAGATTTGTTAATGAATTATACTATATTTCGATCTTTTTCAAGATGTATTTAATGTCAAATTAAATTAATAGTATCAAATTTGAAAATAATCATATTTTATAGAATCAATATTTTATTAAATTATATTAAAATAATAAAAATATTAAATAATTAAAAATGGAATAACAAATATTCAAAAAATTCATCCTTTATTAATTTATAATACATTTCAATGTTTTCAGTATAATAATAGCCTTATTATATTTTAATATTTTGAGGATTTTCGAATGTGCCCACACCTCAATTATGAAAGGGTACCTCTTCCATTACATCCTCAACTAATTTGAGCAATATATACCAAAAATCCTATAAAAATTTCTATCCCAATATCTTAATCCAATTTATAGAGTTTCAGGTCATTCAAAAGGACTAACCCTAGACCCCTTAAAAAGAGATCTAAAGGAAGTCCCCCGAAGAGGAGGTAATAATTTCTACTAACTCGTTCAAGTTCCTTTATTCTTATAATTACTATTTAGGTGTTTCTCACATTATAAAATAATAACTAAATTATTATCTATATTAATATATGTTATTGTGATTATTGGAAAACCATATTCCACCTTTTATCCATCTTACGAAAAACAAAAGCACCGCACATGTGTACGTATGACTTACCGTCTCCACACCATGGTGTAATCTGTTTTTCATCCCCAAATTACATGGATTTGAATAATAATGGAAATAATATATATATAGGATAATTATCAAATGGTGGTGATTATTTATAAATTAATATACCATCCCATTCCTTTCCATTTAACCAATAAGTTAATGATACCATCGCTCATTCGTACGTACAGCCTACCATCTCCAAGATGTGATGTGATTCATTATCAATGATAAACATTCTTGGATAATTATAAAAATGTATATAATGTATAAATATAATATCTATGAAGTAAATATCATTTTTATATAAAATAAATATATACTATTCATAAGAAACAAGACTTGTACAACAAATCAAGCATAGAAAAATGAAGCAGTTGACACCCAAAACAAGGGTAATAATGAAATATTACTAACAAACGGGTGATAATATTATATAACAGGATCATATAAGATATAATAAATATTAAATTTTATTCTATTATAAATTAATGAAATTCTTTAAACCATTATATATGAGGTTAAACAGCGTACAACCAAAAGTAAATGTGAGGTAAAGGACTTTGTCTTCATATCCTTTCATAAAGACATAGTTTGATGTTATACACCAAACATATTTTTAAGGTGTATATAAATAACCTTTTACTTATCATGTCATTAATTTATATATTTTCTATTTATATAACATTTCTATATATATTATTCTTTCATGGGAATTATTATATAAAATTTCAATGTGGTATGGGACAACTTGAATGTTTAATTATATCCTTACAAATTCATTTTCTCTATATCAATATTATTGGTATTATATTAAATATTTATTTATATTTATATAAAAGTATTATAAATTACATTCTCTGTTTATTTTTAATTTAAATAAATGGTCTTAAAAAATAATTTTCCTTCTATTTTCGAAACTAATATTCATTATGAATTTTTCAAAAAAACGGAAGGAGTGATTTTTAACTTATACGATATTATTATATTTTTCCTCCTCCATGAGACCTTAATGTCATGAAGTATGCTATACTAGTTTACATGTTTTTTAAATTAAAGCTATTTCTTTTAAAATTAACTGGCCTTTTAAATAATTGGTTTAAAGTAAAATTAGTGTATTTATATTCTTGATTTTTTTAATAATTTAATAAGAGTATTTTTATCTATATAAAAATAATTTGTGTGATATTATGCTTGATTTAGTTTGATCTCTTATTAAACCATCTACCATATTTTATTGATGGGTTCACTATCTATTTGATTGTGTATTTTTTATTTGGATACGATTTATGGTTTATGGTTAAATTATTCACATTTCACATTCTAGTTTTTAATACGAATTATTATGTTGTTTATGTTCCATCCTTTTTCTAACAAGGGATGAACTACCTCATCGGGTTCCCATGTCAGTTTTCACAAGCTAGTTTTTCAATGAAACTCACCCGATTAATGTTTTTTGGAAGAACCACAATTTTGAAGAAGTGACATGGGAAACAGATGAGGTGATGAAACAAATCTACCCTCATCTTTTTTCATGATCAAAATTGAAATATCAATGGAGAAATTTCTAAAGGGTGGAATAATGTAATTAACTAAACTTTTATAAATGATATTCTCTTTGTGAGTGAGTTAAAATTCTATATTTTGTAATACAATTATAAAAAACACAAGAAATTATTTGGTATTATCTAATCATAGTAAAAATATTGTTATTAATCCTGATCTTTTATAATATATCCATTGAACAATGGTCATATGATTAGTTTATATTAATGTTCAGGATAAATACAATTGATACAAATGAAATAATTGATGGATTCAACCAGTATGATCACACCGTAAAAAGCCTATTTATCGAAGAATCTGAGGGAGATAACATTTTGCGATTTTCACCAAATCAGGCCCAAGAAACGATTCAAAAAATAAATTATGAGATAAAATGTTTACCATATAATTTCAAGATCACCAATATCATTACCCAAACAATGTTCTCCAAACCACCAAAAGAAAATATCACTATCATGCACCTTTGACTTAGTGTGTTCACTACTATAATGATGGTATATGTATCATGACTATAACAATATGAATATTTATATTATATTTTGAAAAAATAAATATTATGTTTATTACTTAATTTTTTTACTTTATAAAATATCCAATAATGTGTTTGAAATAAAAATTAGAATTTAATTTGAGAAGACATGAATTGTATTTTTTGTAATATTAAATTTCAAATAAGAAAATAATTTTTAGGAATTAATTAATTTCTAAAATAATATATAGTTTAATAAAATATTATTATTAAATATTATATAAACCAAAATATAATTTTATGAAGAGGAAATGTAATATTTGAATGTTTTAGAAAGAAGGTATTGTAAAATTAGATGTAATTTTTTTAATAAATAGGGATCTAAATTTAAGTGTAATTTATAATATTTAAAAAAGTATTTAAATATAATAAAAATTATTTTTGTAATAATCACATGAAAAATTATCCAATTCTTCATTTTTTATAGTTTTCTGTGATAGTTTAATTTTTTCCTAAAAATTATATATAGTATTAAAATATATTATATCTTATAACTTCATAATGACCCAAATTTTTCCAATACCTTCTATAAAATGTATCCACGAACAAATATATATTTAACCTCTAAAATAATGGTTTTTAGTTTATTTTATTAACTTTTAAAATCATTTATAAATCCAACAAAATCATATATTTTATTTTAGGGTTATAAAATCAATTGTTTTTATTCATGATTCTCTTCCACATCACCATGTTTATTATACTAATGTTCTACATTCATGAATTAATAAAATAATAAAAACCAATATTATTTTTTGAAAACCATGGGAAATTTTTTTGGGTGGTCTGTTATTTATATTACTTTACTATATAGAGTCTAAACCTGATGTTTGCATAATAAAAAATAACTTCTTTCTATTTTTTGATGTAAACCCACCCAAAATTTCATTCCACCTCACTCAAAAACCTTATATAATTAAAATATTCTTCTTTACTCTATATAATACAAACAAGTTTCCCCAATGATCTCAAATATATCCTCCCAATCATTTTGAAACACCCCCTCAAGGTAATCGATAATCTCATTCTCCCCCTTATTCATGCAACTTCTTTTAGTAATTCTATTTCTATTCCAATTTCTATATATGAGATATAAATTTTCATATACCTATTAACTTACCTTTTCAAGTTCAAATGATAAGATACCTATTTCACCCTCATTAATAAACCTCATGATTTATTATATATCACACATATGCTTCTCAAATAATCCTAAAATTATTTCATACAAAACTTTTTATCAAGAACCCTTTTTTATATTATCCTTTTAATCAAAAATTGTTAATTTTGTATTTTTTTCTAACATGTACCTATTAATTACCTTATAATGTAAAATTAATTAGATACTGCATTCACTATAATTAGACCCTATCATTATTCATTATGTACCACCTTTTATACTAGAATAATTATCCCAGAATTTTTATAATGCCAAACCTTTATATTGTGATATCATTTCCATTTCCACTCAATCTTATTCACCTAGACATAAAAAAATTATTTTAATGGGGAATTCCATGTATTTATTCTACAATTCTAAATCATGTAATAAAATTTGATGAAATATGATCATATATTGAAAGATCTATGTGTCACACTTATACATGCACATGATATAAAAGTGAGAGGTGCGCCTCAAATTATATAGAACTCAAATGAAATGGGTATTATTTTTGTCTAATAAGACCTCATGCATTGAAATAAGGAGTAATCCTAGTGTCTTAAAAGACTTATTTTCACCATGTTTTGATGTGTTGGTGGTTATCATTGACCATTGATTATGATGTCATGTATTTTTTTGTTGAAATATTACCATATTGACTTTATGCTATAGTGTTGTATCTGGACTCATTATTCATGATTTTGATTCTCACCCCCTTTTAGGTTCCATTTAAATGTGTATTAATTAACATGTAATATTTTCATCATGTTATTCTTTATATATTCACTTACTAGGCTTTATAGCTCAAATCATTATGATTTATTTCCCAAGGTTATCTCGTGTAGTTTTAAAAGAGATGGAATTTTAGAGCATGTTAATGATGTTTTCAATAATATTATCATATCCAACTATCATGTTACTATTTTATATATCTAATTCCCTACGGACAAAAGTCTTATTTGTCTTATGGGTTGTACTAAATGGGATTTTATGTAATAAATAATTAAATAATGTGTATTAATGGAAAGTGTTTGAATATATTCAAGAAAAATAAAAGAATGTAAATTCTTTAATAAGAGAATGGTAAAGGTTTTGGATTGAATTGCTGTTTTTGTGGTGGATAATGAGAAGATTATTCAAAAACACAATGAACTGTATCTTGAAGATAATGGGGAAAATATTAGTGTCTTTGGGATAGTACAAGTACTAGAGGAAGATATTTAGGGGAGTAAAATTAATATAAGAAGATCCATAGTAATTTTTAGATGATGATAAGAATACAATTATACTTATACCTACATAAAAACAAAATATGTGCGTCTAAATCGGTAGGTATAATATCATCGGGGATCATATAACACCATTATATACAAAGAAACTAAATAATCTCCATAAATCATTATTTTTATAATATGTATACAAATTTTGTTTCATAAAAACAATATTAAATAAAAAATGGGTTCTATAGAAGAAATTAGAGCTTGATAAAATTAACAGGAATCAAATGTTGGAGATTATTTCAAGGATAATAGACAAGAATGGCATCAGGACCCAATTGGACTTCTGTAATAAGATTAAAGAAGATATAATAATAGTTCAAAAAAAGAAAAAAATTATTTGTTCAATATACTCCTAGCATGAGGGTATTTATATTCATTAAACATTCACAAATATTTCATGTTTGAATATAATTATAGTATTCTTATCCATAGAAAGGAAAAATAAATTTAATGTTTTCTAAATGGAATGTAAAGAAAATATTTTAAAATGTGGTTATATGAGAAAAAGAATTGTATATTTAATATTCATAAGGTTTTATCAGCAATTAAGATGAGAAAAACATTATACTAATGAAGGCATTATACTGGTTAAATAAATTATCATGATCCTGATATTTGTGTCTTGAACAGTTCTTAAAGAAACTCATTTTCTAGGATGGTGGATATGATTATAATCTCTATGTTAATAAAAAAGATTAATCAAATGATGAAAGTGTTATTATATATCAATGGAATACTATTATGTTGATAGAATGAAGGAGACTTATTTTTTGGTATAATTCATCAAATGAAAATTTGAAATTTCAATGATTGGAGAGATAACATTTGTCCTTAGTTTATGAGAAATGAAAGTAATAAATGGCATAATTATTTTGCAATAAAAAAATGAAAAGGTTGTTCTGAGAAGTATTGGTATTGAAAATTCCAAATAAATTCAAACACTAATTCATACATGCATGATGTTTTTAAGGGAGGATCATGGTATAGTTGTAAATATCCCAAAATATAGATGGATAATTAGCAGCCTGTTGTACTTAAAAACAACAAGACAAGATATTATTTTTCCACATGCTATGAGGCATGATATCAATGTAATACCAACTAAATAAACCTATATAATGTTAAAATAATAAATTTATATATGAAGGAAATGATTTATTTCATTTTTTCGTAGGATGAAAAATATTAACGAGAGTTATTGGGTTTTATAGATTCAGATTAGGTTGATTAAGTAGATGAATGAAAATAAAAATCATGTGTTTTATTCTATATTGGTGGATTAAGTATTTCTATACTAATAAATAAATAATATTACATCTCATTGAGCACATCATAAGCTATATATAGTTTTTCTACACATTCTGGTATTTAGTTGTTTTGAAAGAAGCAACAACTTAATGATATGGGAGTTGATGTGGAGTCTCTGATTGGAATCCATTGAGATAACTCAAGATCTATATATCATATAAAAACATAATTTAATCACTAAATGAAAAAGAATAATAGAATCAAATTTTAATTTATCATCGAGAAATTAGATCATGGAATTGTGAGATTAGTCTATTTTCTTGTTTAACTATAGGTTGCATACGTCTTAGTGAGGGCCTCACCAAAATAAGAATTTTGACAACATCTGCCAACTCTTGGTGGTTAAGAATATTTTCACACTTGAATAGTATAGAAGTGGAACACCCCCTCTCACATAGTTATGTTATATTTTATGCTATGAGTTTATATGTGTTCTTAATGATATTTTAGACCATAGAAAAGTGACATTAGGTTTTTTGAAAAAGGGTGAGAGAAATAATTTTTCAGACAAGGGGAGAAGCTAATAGGAGATTATTGAAACATGGTAATATTTAAACATGATTGTCCTAAAAATAGTATATCAATAATAAACAATCATAAATCAGAGTGTTGATTTTATGATGTTATCAGCATACATGTGTGTGTTGAGGAGTGATCTCATGGATTGTACATGAGTTATCTATTGGTTTCGGGAAGTTTGATGATAAAAGGATTTTTATGAAAGTGATTCATCCATGAAAATTTCATTCTACTCTTATATCTCAAGTTGATCATGAATCATGTGGAATTCAAGAATGTGTTGAGGATGCCATTGATCATTATTTTGGGATTCTAAAAGTAAGTGGTTTCTCATGTGTACTACTTTTCATCATGTTGGTTCATGATGTTTTGAGATGTTTTTAAAAAGTAAAAATGGGAAGATTTTTTTTAAAAAAATCCCGCATTATGGTTATTTTTTGATTATGTTGGTTGAAAAGGTTTGAAATTTTTGAAAAATGCATATTTTAATAGTAGGTGTGAAGATTTAGTATGAATATTTGGAGGGATTGTATGGGGTGATAATATTCTATGGAATCTTGTGAGGTACATAATTTCTAAAGGATAACATAGGAGTTCATAAGTCATAAGGGATCACACATAGTGTTTTTGTTTATCTATGGTGGGAATGTATCAATTATAACTGTGATAGGTTAAGGATATCAAATGATTATATCACCTAATCTGATAAACCTTTGGTAGTGTCCATCTTATCCAAAAATGATTCAGATAAAAACAATATTCTTAGGCTACTGCCAAGAAAAAACCAATCGAACCTTCTCAGTTTCCAATGAAAAACATTTTTCCAAGGTTATATTACAAAAGAAGTGGGCCTTTCCAATATATAAATGATGTTGGATTTCATGATGAAAATATTATTTACTATCAGTAAAATCAAGATGATGTCATGTTACTCGGCATGATATTCATGAGTATGGGAGTGCACAAATATTTCATCATCAAAAAATGGCCACGAATTGATCATTTTCTTTGTGAATTATTTAGTTAAAAAGTCCATAAACACAGTAAGATAATTAATCAATCCAAACTAAAATGATAATCCCTCATACTAACCATACCATCTTCGTATAGTGTTTCATGGAATGCCTAATGTTTTTCACCTAAGATGATGATACCTTGATCTATAATCAATCATAGAAAATAAAAAATCACCCTTCATCTTGTAAAATAGAACATTGATATGTGGAAGAGAACATATATTCTTAATCATCATCTTGTTCATCTTTTTTTAAAAAATAGACAATCTTAATGTTCCATCAACATTCTAGGAAAATAAAACCAGAGATCCCCAAGGATACAAACACACAAGGATGTCTCATTTAAAATTTTATACCTCCAATATAGTCATAAAATCTTAAAGCTATAATAGTTAAATTTCAATTGGTGTAATAAAAAATATATCATCTCTTAGGATAAACTCAATTGTAAACTCATACTTTCTATCATGTAGAAACACTAACAAATAATTAGGAAACAAGACCTAAAACTGGTCCACTATAGGATTAAATTCATCAAGATCCACTCCCCTATAATAAATTATAATAATATCCACTAGGGATTTGAGTTAACCACACCACTAATAAACTAGTCCGGAACAGCCTTCCTAGATATCTCACTCTCCATGGTAACCATAAATTTCACTTTTACGAGACATGAAATTTACACTCATGTACTAAAAATCAATTATATCACTATATGAAATGAACCAATCCATTCCCAATATTAGGTCAAAAGAAAACATCTTAATCATAAATAGGCCCCACATGAGATGGTAGCCACCAATCTCAAAGGGACACTCCACGAAAAGAAATATTCCCTCCATTTTCACCCCGAAAGGCATGTCGATCGACGTAACCCAATAAAAACATTTCTACCAGTCGACCAAAAACATTTAGAAATAAATAATTTATAAAATAATGTGAATCTCCAATATAAAATAAATATTAAGAAAGTGTAAAAATTATAACCATTATACCATTGTTTGTACATGGTCCAACCACACCACCAATAGAAGTAGGCTGAACTGCATGAAAATGACCTTTCTAGAAATCCTTCAGCTCCTATCTGGGTCTCCTATGTTTCAGTACTCTACTAATATAGAGTATATTCTCTAGATACACCCCATATTATATCCAGGATAGTATGTCCAAACGAACTATAACTTCTAGTTTGATTCAAGGTAGTGGATCCCTTTTTCGGTGCTCTACATCAGTATAAGCCCTCCATCACCACCGATCTGTCAAGAAATCATGAAAAAATATAGGTGACCATTCCCTCTATAATACCAACACTCTACTAGTGTTTTAAGACTATATAATTTTATGTGACTAGGATTTTCACACTAATAAAACCCCAATTTTCTACCACCTAGAATAGCCAATCTCCTCCCTTAGTTCCCTTATCCTCGACCACTATAGTGAAAGTTCTCAAAACGGTGCTTTGTACCATCAGATGATGTACCAAATTATCACCACGAAAAAACTATTTTTCCGACACTATAATCCCTATTCATGTTCCCCTCATAAATGTGATCCTGATTTACCACTTCATCTATCTTTTTCAAATAGAAAATATTCACCAAGGAATTGATCTCACATCAAAATACATCTACAAAAATAATTTCCAAAACTGCATTGTCCCCTACCAAACATCCAAAAACCACTAAAAATAGTGAAATTAGATAAAATAATTATTTAATGACATATTTTTCTAAACCAATTTAATAAATACTAAAGCTATCTCCCAATTTAGAGTCTCTAGCTGATAAAATTTCCAAGAACATTTTCTGAAAGTAATTCCTAGAAGGACCCTCTAAATGCTCATCATGGACCATAATACCTCTCCAGTGCTTCTCTATAGCTAAAAATTTGTAATCTAAAACAATTATCCTCTTATATGGATTAGTATCTAAGTGATCTAGAATAGTATAGATAGACTCAAGTGAGAACATAGCTACCTCAGTTCCACCGTCTCTGACAATCTTTAGTGGATTTTACAGATGGAACTCTATCATCAAATCAAGCATAAAATATGATTCCCACAATTGGTCTATAACCATAAACTACATAGAAAAAGTTAACGTTTCATGAAACCACTCTTCTTATATCACTCGAAACAAATAGGGGATCATTCCCTCCATGGGACGTGCATTCACAACAATTCCCTCTTGTCGCACTATCAATAATCATCACCATGATGGAATGCCTCTATAATTCCAAATACACGTATTTCGAAAAATAAAACATCATTTCATAGTTATATAGGGTAGGGATTAGAACTATCCATGAAAAGATATTCCACACAATTTTTTCGAATAGATATAAACACAACACTTTCACTACCACCATTAATCCATATATGGGGCCATGGCTAACAGAGTATAAAAAACAACCAAATTTTATAGTTCACATTAGACAACATTTTAACACCATTAAATTTATAAAAATTTATAAACTAATAATTAAGAACTACTTTATCCATTTATATTTAATATATTTTCAACTTAAATCACTTATATTTAATTACAAGGAAGAACCCCATTAAATCACAAAAGAAACAGAAACTTATCCAACTTCCTATTTCTCACATTCTCTTCCATGTGTTTATAACATCCAGCATATAACATAAATAAATGAGTGCCTAAAATAATTCATTACTAAAAAATATTATGACATACCAACCCACAATTAAAATCATAGATAAAATGATATCACACTACATGTGGATCACCCAAGGTGAAATAATATCTCACAGTAACCAGTGAACATCATGAACAGTAATCCCACCCTGGGTAATTGGGTTTCCCTCTTCACTTGTGTTAGATAATCCCATTTCAAAGAATATTATAAAACCACTAGACAACTTAGTATCTTATATATATTTCTTAACTAGTATCCCAATAGAAACAAAACTCCTATGATACCTATTTGTAATATTCAAACCTTGGTGAAACTAAACTAGAGACCCAATCAATTTCATTACATGACCACAAGAATTCCTCTCCATTAACTAGAGGATTTTGAATTGTAGTGACATACTAATTCAAAACTTGGGGAGATAATAAAACATTTATGACAGTGAATAAACAACACAAATAATAACACCAATAGAATATAATAATAAAAAATAACCATGTAAAACATACCTCATTCCCTAAATCATGGAGTACTACTAAATAAATCATAAAAATTTCATGTCATGATAATCTAAAGTGAAATAATGAAACCAAAATAAAACAATAAATATGTTACCCATGATGGTATGTAAAGAATGTTTGGACCCCTTACCAATTTTTAATCCCAAGTCAAGAATTTATAATAGGGATGTTGCCTATATCTGAACATGCAACCACAATTTCTTATCAGGTAAAAATAGAAGCCAAAGAAACGTTTTAATACAACCTAGTTGGGAAATATCTATCATTTAAATAGTGTATTAAAGTGTGAAAATTAAAAAATAAGAAAAGATGAATGCTAATTTTTTTAAATCATCTAATTAGAATTTGACTTCTATACCATTATACAACAGATGTCCACATTAAAAACTCAAGGATTCAACATTTTAAACAAAAAGCGATTATTCATTATCATTCCCATTTTTTATACTAATGGGTTTCCCATCAAATATCACACTCAATATCCAACCATTAATTCCCGAATCATTATTTCCTCACCCAAATCATGAATTTGAGACATCGTTCCCATCATTCTATGAGAAGGATGTGAAGAATTGTGCCCAAATATCACTATTTAATGAATTGGAGAATCATATACAACATCATCACCCATCGGTCTTGGGTATTTATTCTCTATATAATATAAATCTTATAAACAAATATTTTAAGGATCATAACTGTAACGCCCCGACCCCAGCTACCCAGAGTCGGTGCATTACTTCGTAACATTGGCATGATCACAAAAGATGATGTCTCGAAAGACCGATTAGTTTTGTATCCTTGGAAACACTAGATACATTCATAAGTCTTACATTACATCATAAAGTAAAAATCTACAACATCTTCTCTTTATATCCCCTTATATTATCACTGCAGGTCATTCATATTATACTTCTTCACATCCTGAAAAATATTAAAACATTGAAAGGGGTGAGCTTAGATGCTCAGTAAGGATAACAATATTGCGGAAGCTTTCATAAATAAACATTAACATTTAAGGCAATGTATAACTAAAACAAAATCCTTTTATACATGAACTTCAACATAATATGGCAAAAGTAAAATGAGATAATGCTATTTAATTATTCACATGGATATTCTACTAGTCGAATAATCACATGCAATATAAATAACCACTTTCATAATGATGGAATGCATAATGCCAGACTATCTTAACCACATAGCCAAGTCCTCGTGCCAAGACCACAAATAAGATTTTTTCAAGGCCTCGTGCCAAGACACTAGTTTGTCTCATGAGACCTACCGATGAAATTTTTTTAGAATATACTTACGTTCAAAATTGCTCAAAATACTCCAGTGTTTTTCTGAAATCATTATACAAGATTCTGAAAACAAAATAACCAATTCTGAGACTTCTCGACTAATTACAGGCCATGATGGGTCCACTCCTAGTCCCTTCATGTCTACCACACTTGAGAGTCTGGTTTTCTGAAAACATTTTTAAGCTTGCGTTAAATACGTATACATTTGCACTGGATTTTCATTTATTAGAGGGAAATATCATTTTTTTGAAACCATTTAAAAATCAAATAATTATAAAAGAAAACATTTTTAATAAATTTAAATGTCAAAAGGGGTTTATACACCGTATAAATGAAATTTGTGTATAAAAAAAATATGCCTCAATGAATGGAGATTGAGATGAAGTCAATTACAAATATCGTTTTTTTAAATAAAATAGATCTATAACGTGTATTCACTATATGTACACATAAATAAAGTATAAATACAAGATAGGACATAATAATATCATGACATAATTTTAAAGTAAAAGATTAACCCAAAGAATTGAAATTGGGTTAAGAAGTTCCCTTACCTCGTGTCCGACTTGACTCGATCATTCTTTAAACTCCTGAATAATAAACTAGAGTTAATTTATAATTGCTTAAGAATCTTTTTCAGGTTTTTTTATTCCTTTTATATCTCTTATTACCATGTTATGAACATTATGTAATTATTTAAGTTAATATCGGTCGTTTTGTCGATCTTTGGTACTTGAGTCAACAATAAACTTCTTATAATTACAAGTTGTTTATGTGGTAGAATATCCATTATCTCCAAAATTATATTTATGATTTAGATTTCATATATATCATATATATCCAGTATATACATTCATTCATAATATTACGTAACATTTAGAGGTAAGAAATGAAATGCACCGTTCATGGAGACGGTAAGCCGTACGTACGCATGAACGCTAATTTCATTTCTATTTCGTATTTAATGGAATGAAATCATAATTATATAAAGGTATAATATAGTTCCAGTATAATATAATATATAATATTATTTACTCCATCCTTTATACATCCCACATATGGAATTAACGATTCACATCACTTTGAGGGGGCGGTAGTCCGCACTTCCTAAAATGAAATTATCGCGTTTACCCATAATGGAAATCATAAATTATGCCATAAATGAGAAATACAGAAGCATAATGAAAACATAAAAATATTATATATCATATATAAATATAGTGACATCTTAATGGGAACCTATGAAGGTGTTATATGAGTGTTGAACAATCATCGTTTCGTGAGGCAGAAATTCGCCATCCACAGAAACAATATGTTCATTAACCATTAGATGTAGGTGTGTTTTAGTGTAGCTCTAATACTTATTATAAAAACATCCTAGTATATTTATGATACTGGTGTTTTTACAAAAGAAATGAATAAAAAGTGTTTAGGGGGTTGGAGAAGAAAAATAAAACAAAACAACATTAGAGAAGACATTACCTTAAAATCGGGTAACTCTTTTTGATATGAGCCAAAGGCTTCCTTGGGAAGAGTTCTGCCCAAAGTGAGGCTTCTATGATTAATAGGGGGAAGTAGGGAGAGTATTTGGGCAGAGGTTGGCCAAGCAAAATGGCTTGAAAATGTGAATGAGGTGGTAGAGGTGGGGGCCTTTTATAAGTGGAGAGGAGGGGCACTCTTGGAAATTAAAGAAAAGTCACTTTATTATAAAATGATTTTCAGATTTTATAGGTCCCAAACTTATACAATTCGAGGCTAAGGTGATAAGGGTTCGAAATCTACTCATCCAATAGGTTTTTGACAAGTGTAAGCCTTGGATTATACATTATCTTTTCATTTTATTTAAATCGTTAATTAATGAGGTAATCGCTGCATCATCATGGTGTCATAAATAATTTAATTTATTTAATGTCTAAAAAATATAAAAAAAAATACTATAATGTAGGAAATCATTTTATATTTCCAACGACTATTTATAGTCAAAAATATGACTTGTATAACCCCATGTGAAAATTGTTTTAGTAAAACATTTCATGTTTGTGTCATTTTTTACTTTAACATTAAATAAAAGGTATTTATGTCATTTTCCAACTAAAGTGGATCCATGGGGTCCCCAAGTTGACCCATGGATTGTATTGGTCGGCCATGGAACATCCAAAGAGGGTAGGACATGTGTCAAGCTCATATCATATTATTAAAACATTATTTTTACCTTAAACTGCACTAATTACTTCTAATCGCGATTAAGAACTTAAAAGATACTATTCACCAAAAATTTATTTTAATATCATTGAACCACATTTTACTTCGTAATGACAACCATCTATGTTGGATTTTTGAAATTCAAAACACAGAAGTGGTAAAATTTCATTTAAACGAAAAATCAGTTTTTTTAAATACCACTTAATGGTTTCACTATTCATAAAAAATTGAAGTTTTTCAGAAAAATCCCAAAATTTCACCCTAAGCTATATTTGATATTCCAATTTCAAAAATGATGTATATTTTACAAAATTACAAACATATAAGTTTCATTAATTAATTTTATAATTAATTCCAACTGTCGCAACAAATAGCATGTTTTTAAGAAATAATTTATATCAAAAGATTGACAATTGTTCATGGCCAATTTCAATGTTAAATTAATTCTAATGACCAACATTGGATAAAAAGGTAAAAATATATTCTAATTATACTTTAAAACCACTAAATAGTATAATTTATTATAATAAATTATTTTGATTAAAATAGTTGTTTTAAGTATTTTTCACTATTCATAAAAAAATTGGAAGTTCTCAGAAAGTTACAAAAAATTCAACTTAGGATAATTTCGATATTACGAATACAAAAATGAAGTCCATTTTGTAATATAAAATTTCTATAAATTTAAAAAGTGGTTATTACTATTCATAACGGCTAGTTTGATTAGTTGCGGTGTGTTAGAACTCGAAGTTGCGTACAATGCAAGCTATTGCATTATTGAATGAGAAGCGTATCATGGATGATCGGGGTGTTACATTCTCCCCTCTTCAATAAATTGCATCCTCGCAATTTGAAATTTTTCTTTGAAAACAAAAGGTTGAAAATAGAAAATACCTTTGTGGAAATCCCACATCGGAAATAAGGTTAATAAATATATAACATTAAAAGAAAGCAAGATAAGTACAAAGGTCACCAGAGATAGCCCATTCTAGGATTATATGAAAATATGGATATGGAGGAGAAACAAACCATCAAGGTCGGATGAAGAGTTATAGAAAACATGATTAGGAGAAAGTTTAACTACAAGTAAATCACAAACTTGTGATTGGTTAAAGGATCATTGATTCCCCAATAGGAAAAGTTAACCGACAACATTTTTGTTTTGAGTTAACTTTTATAAAGTTGAGGAATTTATTTAGGAGATTTACTAAGAATGTAAGGGAATATACATACTTGTCATGTAGACTTTCATTCTTTAATAATTTTTTATCACAAACCCATCTTTCACTCTAAAAGGTAATACAAATAAAAAATAATCTATTTATCCTAATTGTATAAGGTTCCAAATATTAACACATACCATTTAGATTAGTAATACTATTTTGTAATAACCAGGGACTTCCTGTAGGCTAGTGGTAGGTAATAAAGGCATGTCTCACTATGGTTGTGGGTTCGATTCCTGCAGCTTTGTCCGACGCGACGGGTTATGCCCCACCCTGTAGGTTGTCCTTTTCCTAAAACTATAATATTCCAAAAATAATCTTCATAAATGTTTTAACCTTAAACAATACTATCCAAAGTTATCCAAAATACCACTGTCCAGACTTTTTCTAAAAGGTCTTTAAATTCCAAAATCAATTATAACATCAGATTCCCATAACAAAGTAAAGTTTATCTTGTTGTCACATACTAAAAATATGATTACCTTAATCATATTAAATCCTTAATGAAAACATCAAGTACTGATGTACAATCACATTATCCTTATAACCAGAATATAATCCTTGAGTCCAAAAGCACCAATACATTAATTATTCCACTTCAACTGTAGTAACAACAAAATATTGTCCTTAATCCCTTGGCCTTTTCTGAGGTAAGTTCCCCTGACGCTGAGGACATTCATTTGCATAATGCCCCATTTCCCTACAATTGTAGCATTCAACATTGATAGCATATTTCTTTCCCTTGCAATCACACACCTGGTGACCTTTTTTCCCACATTTATAACAAACTCCCATTCCTTTTAGGCAAGTACCAGGGTGATTCTTCCCACAATTATCGCATAATGGAAAATCCTTCTTTCCCTTTTTCCCTTTATCTGTCTCTTGTTCCACCGTTCTCTTCTTCGCTTTCTTTACATTGTTGTCATAAGACGTAGAGAATTCCTTTTCTGTCTTGATAGAACATGAGACAATATCTTCGTATGACGAGAAGGTTTGTGAGACTAATGCTCGACGGAGAAATGGTTTTAACCCATCAAAGAAATGATCAATATTACTTCTTGGGTTACGTATATAATCTACCGCATTCCTCGCTAACCTTGTAAAGTTGGCCTCATACTTTGCGACATTCTCATCCTCCTTTTGTCTCAGACTCAAAAATTGCCTTTCCATATCTACTTGATGGTCACGAGGATAGTATTTTTCTAGGAAAAGCTCTTTGAACTCTCTCCATTCCATATTCGATACGTCATCATCTTCCTTTGTGTTTTGAATCAGCGACCACCACTGATCGGCATCCCCAGTGAGGCGGTAAACTGCCATGACAACCTTCTCCCTTTCGTTACTCCCCAAGGCATGGAATATTTTCTCTAAGGATTTTACCCATTGCTCAGCTACTAATGGATTTGTACCCCCATTAAATGTTGGCGGTTGTTTCCTCATGAAGAGGTCTAACATTGATCCTCCACGTTGTGGATCAGGGTGATCCATACGAGTAAGGTTATTATTCATAACTTGAGTGAGTTGTCCCAGTATGGTAATAAGTTGATCAACACCAGTTGTATCTCCAGATCCACAATAATTATCTTGAGCAGGAGGGAAATCCCTACGCGGAGTGCATACATTGATACAGTTTCCATTCCTTCCACTAGGCGCCATTTCTATACAATGGAATAAACTAGATTAGTTTATGAATCAAAATACATAATTCCATACTTATAAAATAATTAACATAAATTGAACTATTTATGGATATAATCCATAATCATAAAAAGGTTTTCTTTGGGGAAGTATATACTCATAACCGTTCATAATGGTTTGTAAATAAAACGAGAATTATCCTAAGCATATACCCCGGGAGTGTCGTAACCAAGAGTGCAGCAAGGCCCGTTATCGTGCACCAGTTCCCGTTCGAGTCTAGCTCAAAGCGGTGTTTTCGGGTTTTACCCCTAGGTACATCTGTTCCAGAGCCGCCTCTACCCGCTCGTATCCAGACATGGATGTGTTGCTCGGAAAACTCAAAAAATCTCTAAAATAACAAAATTATAGGAAGTTCTTCTATACTAATCCTCAAAGTACATCTTTGGGCTATGTGCTCTAATCAGAGTTTATCTAAATCTAGCTTCCAAGGATAGTACTAAACTGCCTCTGATACCAACTGTAACACCCCGACCCCAGCTACCCAGTGTCGGTGCATTACTTAGTAACATTGGCATGATCACAAAAGATCAAGTCTCGGAAGACCGATTAGTTTAGTAGCCTTGGAAACACTAGATACATTCATAAGTCTTACATTACATCATAAAGTAAAAATCTACAACATCTTCTCTTCATATCCCCTTATATTATTCTTACAGGTCATTCATATTATACTTCTTCACATCTTGAAAAATATTAAAACATTGAAAAGGGTGAGCTCAGATGCTCAGTAAGGATAACAATATTGTGAAAGCTTTCATAAATAAACATTAACATTTAAGGCAATGTATAAATAAATCAAAAGCCTTTTAAACATGAACTTCAACATAATATGGAAAAAGTAAAATGAGATAATCCCATTTACTTATTCACATGGATATTCTACTTGTCGAATAATCACATGCAATATCAATAACCACTTTCATAATGATGGAATGCATAATGCCAGACTATCATAACCACATAGCCAAGTCCTCGTACGAAGACCACAAATAAGATTTTGTCAAGGCCTCATGCCAAGACACTAGTTTGTCTCATGAGACCTACCGATTCAATTTTTTTAGAAGATACTTACGTTCAAAATTGCTCAAAATACTCCGGTGTTTTTCTGAAATCATTATACAAGCTTCTGAAAAAAAATAACCAATTCTGAGACTGCTCGACTAATTACAGGCCATGATGGGTCCACTCCCAATCCCTTCCTGTCTACAACACTCGAGAGTCGCGTTTTCTGAAAACATTTTTAAGATTGCGTTAAATACGTATACATTTTCACTGGATTTTTATATATTAGAGAGACATATCATTTTTTTGAAACCATTTAAAAATCAAATAATTATAAAAGAAAACATTTTGAATAAATGTAAAATTCAAAGGGGTTTATACACCGTATAAATGAAATTTGTGTATAAAACAAAATATGCCTCAATGAATGGAGATTGAGATGAAGTCACTTACAAATATCATTTTTTTAAGTAAAATAGATCTATTATGTGTATTCACTATATGTACACATAAATAAAGTATAAATACAAGATAGGGCATAATAATATCATGACATAATTTTAAAGTAGGAGATTAACCCAAAGAATGGAAATTGGGTTAAGAAGTTCCCTTACCTCGTGTCCGACATGACTCGATCATTCTTTAACCTCCTGAATAATACACTAGAGTTAATTTATAATTTCTTAAGAACCTTTTTCAAGTTTTTTTATTCCTTTTATATCTCTTATTACCATGTTATGAACATTATGTAATTATTTAAGTTAATAATGGTCGTTTTGTCGAATTTTGGTACTTGAGTCAACAATAAACTTCTTATAATTACAAGTTGTTTATGTGGTAGAATATCCATTATCTCCAGAATTATATTCATGATTTAGATGTCATATATATAATATATATCCAGTATATACATTCATTCATAATATTACGTAACATTTAGAGGTAAGAAATGAAATGCACCGTTCATGGAGACGGTAAGCCGTACGTACGCATGAACGCTACTTTCATTTCTATTTCGTATTTAATGGAATGAAATAATAATTATATAAAGGTATAATATAGTTCCAGTATAATATAATATATAATATAATTTACTCCATCCTTTATACATCCCACATATGGCATTAACGATTCACATCTATTTGAGGGGGCGGTAGTCCGCACTTCCTAAAATGAAATTATCGCGTTTACCCATAATGGAAATCATAAATTATGCCATAAATGAGAAATACAGAAGCATAATGAAAACATAAACATATTATATATCATATATAAATATAGTGACATCTTAATGGCCACCTTTGAAGGTGTTATATGAGTGTTGAACAATCATCGTTTCATGAGGCAGAAATTCACCATCCACAGAAACAATATGTTCTTTAACCATTACATGTAGGTGTGTGTAAGTGTAGCTCGAATCCTTCTTATAACAACATCCTAGTATATTGAGGATACTTTTTTTCTTACAAATGAAATTAATAAAAAGTGTTTAGGGGGTTGGAGAAGAAAAATAAAACAAAACATCATTAGAGAAAACATTACCTTAAAATCGGGTAACTCTTTTTGATTTGAGACAAAGGCTTCCTTGGGAAGGGTTCTGCCCAAAGTGAGGCTTCTAGGAGTAATAGGGGGAATTTGGGAGATTATTTGGGCAGAGGTTGGCCGAGCCAAATGGCTGGAAAGTGTGAATGATGTGGTAGAGGTGGGGGCCTTTTATAAGTGGAGAGGAGGGGAACTCTTGGAAAGTAAAGAAAAGTCACTTTATTATAAAATGAGTTTTGGATTTTAGAGGTCCCACACTTATATAATTAGAGGATAAGGTGATAAGGGTTTGAAATCTACTCATCCAATAGGTTTTTGACAAGTGTAAGCCTTGGATTTTACATTGTCTTTTCATTTTATTTAAATCGTTAATTAATGAGGTAATCACTGCATCATCATGGTGTCAGAAATAATTTAATTTATTTAATGTCTAAAAATTATAAAACAAATACTATGATGTAGGAAATCTTTTTAGATTTCCAATTACTATTTATAGTCAAAAATATGACTTGTATAACCCCATGTAAAAATTGTTTTAGTAAAACATTTCATGTTTGTGTCATTTTTTACTTTAATATTAAATAAAATGTATTTATGTCATTTTCCAACTAAAGTGGCTCCATGGGGTCCCCAAGTTGACCCATGGATTTTCGTGGTCGGACATGGCACATCCAATGAAGGTAGGACATGTTTCAAGCTCATCTCATATTATTAAAATATTATTTTACCTTAAACTACACTAATTACCTCTAATCGCGATTAAGATCTTAAAAGTTACTATTCACTAAAAAATTATTTTAATCTCATTGAACCACATTTTACTTCTTAATGAAAACCATGTATGTCAGATTTTTTAAATTCAAAACACAGAAGTGGTAAAATTTCATTTAAACGAAAAATCAGTGTTTATAAATACCACTTAGTGGTTTCACTATTCATCAAAAATTGAAATTTTTCAGAAAAATCCCAAAAAATCACCCTAAGATATATTTGATATTCCGATTTCAAAAATGATGTCTATTTTACAAAATTACAAACATATAAGATGCATTAATTAATTTTATAATTAATTCCCGCTGTCACAACAAATAGCGTGTTTTTAAGAAACAATTTATATCAAAAGATTGACAATTGTTCATGCCCAATTTCAATGTTAAATTAATTATAATGACCACCATTGGATAAAATGGTAAAAATATATTCTAATTATACTTTAAAACCACTAAATAGTATAATTTATCATAATAAATTATTTTGATTAAAAAATTTGGTTTAAGTATTTTTCACTATTCATAAAAAAATTGGAAGTTATCAGAAAGTTACAAAAAATTCAACATAGGATAATTTTGATATTACAAATAAAAAAATGAAGTCCATTTTAAAATATAAAATTTCTATAAATTTAAAAAGTGGTTATTACTATTCATAACGGCTACATTGATTAGTTGCGGTGTGTTAGAACTCGAAGTTGCGTACAATGCAAGCTATTGCATTATTGAATGAGAAGCGTATCATGGAAGCTCGGGGTGTTACAATAACCATGATACCTTTTAATGAAATGGATCAACAAGGATTCAAATTATTCTGAATCATTCATTAATCAAATGGTAAAGTATTAGAAACACCACTAACCCAACTCCAACACTATGCAATTTAAATATTTCATTATAATTTCACAAAAATGATTCTTTCAATAAAATCATTCAATAATTTTCACATAATCCCCCTTTTATGACTTACCATCACTTACATTTATCATTCCTTGTAATTTGAACATTCATGTTAGGATGAACAATCTTATGGAACTAATTATCATTCCATTTAAAAAATGTGATTAGTTTAATCCCCAAAACCCACTACTTACCTTTTATGAACCATGATTTTAAATTTCAAATAATTGGCACACCCCTTAGGTATCCATTTATCCTGAACATACAAACTCTAGTGGACCCAATGTGATTTGTGGATGGACTATCAATCCATTTTAAGAACCAAAGTTATTCTTATTAACCATGAACTATCGCATAGAACATTAGAACATATTCAAACATCACATTAACATATAAAACATAAAAACTATGGGATAGAGAATATATAACACATACCTAAAACTCGTACCAAAATCACTCATGCAACCTTGGACCTTGATATGAAATAAAATAACCACTAACAACAAAGATAAGAATTATAAAAAAGAATTAGAGTTTATGATATTCGAAATATGTGGGAATAATCCACCATAGTTCATCTAGGAAGTGGTAGGAATCGAAGTTAATGACTTACTATGAGAATTTATTTTAACCAAAAAGAACTCTAACTCTAAGGAGTAAAAGGATATTAATCATTTTAAGAGGGGAGATCTCATGGTTCACACCTAATATTACTGGGAAGAAAACGAAGTTGATTTTTTTGAGAATCATATAAATACAAGGAGAAAAAATGGTAAAAATAAACTATTTAAGAGGAACATTGTTGGCCATATGGTTTTTAAAAACCATTCTTCAACTATGTGGTATCATCTTTCCTTGATGAATCATCCCACAAAACTTCTTGGGGGAACCCTCGGGGTTTGAAAAACCATGCGGTAGCCATGTGGTTGCAACTGTCCAAGAGGGTTTTCATCCACATGGTCTACTAGGACAATATGAATGGTTTGATAACCATGATCCTTTATACACTATTCCACATAGTTATTATGCATGGTTGTCCTTGTCCAGGTGAAAACCTTGAACCATGCACTACATTACAAATTTCCCCAATATTTATGTCTCGAACTCCCTCTACACTCCCATGACCTACACTATTCCGAGGAGGAATTACATTATACATAATAAAAGGTGTTTAACCAAGACTCCAATTAAAAAATACGTCATAAATTTTTGCGATATTAAACCTCTCCTATCATCCATAATAAACTTAAAAATTAAATTATGAACTCCACAGACAATGTTTAGTGACTACCCATCATTAGGAATTCTCATCCCCTATATATAGGTACTTTTAATTTATTTGGATTATATAAAAAGGATTTACATGAATATCCAAGGGAACACATGTATGGTGTGAGTAAAATTCACCCAATGAAAGTCCACACCGGACCACATTTAGTTTTTCATGATGTTTATTTCTCAATGAAGGAATATAAATTTGGACAATAGCATGTAAACATGGGAAATTGATCAATATACATAAGGTAAGAATCCATCCCATATAAAAAAGACACATTCAAATTAAATTAAAAATAAATTAACACCATTTTACTTAATATAATTTATAAATTTTCATCCAAATATGCTTTTACCCATGCTAAAAATATATAGAAGGAACCCATTGGTGATTAGGAGCCTTCCATTTGAAGATAGAAAACAAAATATATTCTCTATATGAGGAATTTTAAATATATCTATATATGTATTTTAATATATATAATTATCCATAAACATACTATCATAGAGAAAAATATAATATCTTTAAACTTAGTTGAAAGATATCCATTTTTTAATATTTGGGTCAAAGACACTGTTTATTAAACAAAGAGAATCCCCCCTCGTAGGGTAAGAAGAGACCCATTAAATGGATCATAGGCCTAAATAAAAAATTCTTGATAAAATTTTTCATAGGAAAAGACATGGTCCAAAGACCCATGGACCAGATGCCCAATAATTGGCCCAAAGTCCCTAACCCTACAAATCCCACCTGTGTTGTCATTTCATTCATGCTTCCCAACTGAACCATCATCTCCCCTTTTTAGAGGCCACACACACCCTAACCTAGATTCCTATAATTGTAATTTCATTGATTTCATCCACCACCATAGTATTGAGGTTGACACCTTCCCTCACTGATGGTATCATCATTAACACACCCTTCCACTGCATGCCAATGGTCGATGCCTCCTAGTCATCATCATCATTGTTGATGATCCAAGGCCTCCACCTTCATCATCATTTCCATCAATTTATATATGTCACAACACCCATTAACGTTGTTCAATCAATATCCATGACACACACATGTTCACATGAGAATACCATCATCCAAAAACAAGGATCTCACCTACATATAGAACACATGAAAACAAGGACAGATATGTGAAAATCAAAAATAATATTTTAAAAAATATATCCATTAAAAAATTATACTATATATAATAAAAACATAATAATCAAGTTTGAAATCCCCTAAATATTAATTATGAGATCATAATCAATCATAGTCATTCCATTTATGGTTATTAGTGTCATTAGAGAATACCCCAACGTAGAATAAATTATTGTGGGTTCAACGTGTCATGTTATGAATGATTTTTTATTTAAAATGTAATAGACAAGCCTATATTATTGCAAATATATATCAAATTCGTTTCACATGCCTTATGAGGAAAGAATTTAAATAAAAAAAATACCAAACTAGGTCCACTATACATTTTTATTTACATATTGTAACGCCCATACCCAAACCATCATATTCTTGATGGAGAGTCACATGACTTCATGAATGCCACCGAGTATGAAAGTTGTTATTGACTAGAAACAAGGGAATAAATGTAATATGTGTGGATACTATACCCTTATTATCATGTTATTTAACCAATAATATTAATAAATAAATAAATATATAATAAATAGATTAAACAAGGTGGATGAAAATAATTTTAGATGGAAAATGTGTCATAAAATGCATAAATAAACAATCCACCTAAGTGGAAGACCAAAATTCCATATAGTTGCATCATATAAGTAAATAAAACTGTGGTATCCTCTAGAGAATTTCCTAGTCTCCTAATTCTAAATACTCCACAGCTTTGCAGTCAATCATCAGTCTCATTCCCTAATTTAGATTCAAATACATGATGGTTTCAAATGCTCTTACATTCTCATATAGGCTTTAGTAATAAAACCCAATAATAAATCATAAATCCATCATTAAAAACGTGGAAAAGTTATAACAGTTTGATAACATGATAATAATAAATTAAAGAAATAAAAAACTATCACATACTAAGAAACCATCATCTAACCAAGAAACTATGAACCTTGGTAGTACCTACATTAGCTCCATTTTAGAATTATGATAAGGATGTTGGAAAAGATCAAGAATAGCCCAAAAGGATATAAAAATGTCTCTCAACATCCTTAATGCTTCGATTCGACATGAAACCTTATATCCACAAGGAATAAAGTTATATCACACTCCTTGGAAAACTAAATGCATTGAGTTTTATCTAGGACACAATGTTACCATACTTCTATGAAATGAATGGGTCCACCATCATCGTCATTTCACATCATTTGTTCTCTGACTCTAAGGAATAAGAATACCACATAATTACACTTGTTTAGAATGACAAGAACAAACTTCCTAGGACATAGTAACACACATAAAAGGGAAAGGAATATAACCAAAAGAAAAAAATCATAATCAATTAGTTGAAACATATAATATATGTATTCAACATCAACTGAGAACCAATAAACTATAAGAATACTAATGGAAACAATAATCATAAATAGGTCTCATAGGATACGAACACACCCATATGAAATTATAGTCAATCATTCTCATCAGATTATTCGAGCACAAGAATCATGATAAAGAAACATGAGCATGAAAGATCACCAGATGGTATAGATTTTCCTATATCAAGGTTCCTGATTACGGGGTCCATGTTTTTTCATGGAATGAAAAATGAAACACAGAAGCTAGCCATAGGGAACGAGCTCACATGTCAAGGATGCCTAACATGGGTTCCAGTTTTTATGAAAGGGATTTAAAATAGAGACTCAATAAGATTCCATGTTAAGAGGAGTGTTTTTTGAATAACTTACTTTAAGGATTCTATCAACAAAACCAATTTAAATTTATGTTGAAGGAAGGGTCACCAATTCACCTTATTCATATTTTATTCAAGAATAGATCCATAATTCCTTAGTATTTCCAAAAAATATCCTTTTATTTATCCAATAATATTTTTTATATCAAAACCACATTAATAGAAAATAAATTCATGATGATATTTAAGAACCATATGGTTTCATGATGATTTTTCAAAAGAAAATTACTCATAATCATCCAACATTAATGATAAATGTATCTCTTTTCATAGGGGTTTTCATTTAAATGTTAATACTTACTCCAATATACCAAATAATCCTCAACGGATTAAGGTTCTATTATCAATATACATTGTAGAAGATATTATTTGAGGATCATTCATAAATACATATCAATGGAATAATTATATTCAATAGTATTAATTTATTTGATTAAGTAATTATGTGAACTCACAAGGTCTATAACAAATATATGTTGGAAGGTAGAAATGATCATTATATCATGATATAAAAACTACAAAAATCATATATTCATTATTATCTCTTTAGAAGGATGATTAAATTGGCATGGATCTAAAAAACATACTCTTATGACATCACCAGCTTAGTTAATGATTGGGGAAGAATGGAGAGAATAATGGAAAAGTATTTATGTATGGGAAGTTCTATAAAACTCAAATTAGTTTCATTGGGGTAGAAATAGTATACTAATGAGTGTTAAATGTCATGTGAAATTATATTATATGGGGTATATCATTTGAACACCTAAACTGGGTGCACTAGCAGCCCAATGTTCTTGGAGGAACCACCTAGTTTCTTCCATGACCATCGATTGTCAAGTGAAACCTCACATTCTATATGTTGGGGTTTGAATTTCCCAATATACTTACATTATGTCCACCAACTGGCTGGTGCTAGTTTCTAGCCACCACAAAACCACGTCCAACCACAATATCTTCCACCAATAAAACCTAGACCCATGACCACTAAAAACTAACCTCTAAATAGACCATAATATAGAATAAATAAACGATAGAAAATAATTATTATACATAACATCTCATTCATTTAATCAAATCATGGATGTTGAAATTATCCTTCTATAATGACTTATCATCCTTGAGATGTACCTCCAAAGGTTATTCTCAATCCAATCATGCAACTAAGCCCGAATATGAGTCTCTCGATCCCATGCCTCCTTTGGGATCTATCCACGATCCCATATAATTTGGACCAATGGTATTTCCTTCCCTTCAGGGTAATTATAATTAATTTCTTTAATCCAATATTGGCGATTTGTATAAAATTAATCAAGCTCCTACTCAATATCCTCACAATCGATGACATGTGTAGGATCAGGCATGTATCTATAGACCTAAGACACAGTCAAAATCTCATTTATACCAACGTATTCATAAGAAAGGTCTAGATCATGTACCACAATACCAACCGACTCAGTGATCTCTATGTGTCCAACATTATGTGAAATATGATTCCCTTTCTTCCTCAAGCATTCATGGCGTAACCGAAGAGTCTATTTTAAAAACCTCAATCACCTAAAAAATATCCAAGGGAACCCTCCTACCATTGTTATATGAGGTCAACATACTCTGATATTTAATCAACCTAATATGAAGAACCTGTAAACTTTTTAGAGGTAATTAATACCATAATAGGCCCCATAAATATTATCTCACTATCCTCATACCTACAAAGTTGTAAAGTACATGGACTACCATAAAAAGATTCAAATGGTTCCATTGGAATTGAATCCAGCCAATTATTATTTTATGATAACTCAACAATGGATAATTGTTAATACAAATCTCAGTCGATATTTAAGGAGCATTCTGAAATCATATCCTCTAATGTTGGAATTTTCTGCTCAGACTTCCATTATGTATAGGGATGATGTGATGTACTGAGACTCATATAAGTACCTAAGGTCTTATAAAATCATATCCAATAACATGATAAAATTTTTTATATCTTTCTGATAACATTCTTAATGAAACTCCATTTAAGCATATAATATCAAATACAGAATTATTTCCCAACTTTTCTACTCAGTGAGTGTCATTAATTTGTAAGAAATGAGAATATTTTGTTAGCCGATTGACAACAACCTATAGATTATCATGACTACTTGGGATCCTGGGTGACCCCATAAAATATTACATCATGAAATCCTAAAAATTAAACATGGGAACTGAATGTTGTGAAAGAAAACCTCTAGGATTATATTGATTCACCAAATCCTCTGGTAGGTAACGCATCAATAAATGAATCATAAATTTTCTATATTCATCGCGAGACCTAAGAAAATACTGCATGAAGTCATGGTAAATATTTTTCACCCTATGACGCAGTACCCACTTATAAGTATATATGTATCTCATAAAAAATTCCCTAACAGATGTATTGAATATAGGTCTGTCATGTACTAAGATTGCATCATCATCAACCAATGACCACCTGGGTATTGGATCAACACGAGTTGGATATTTCAAAATTATAGTGAATGTTGGATCATCCTCCAATTTATCCTTTACCTAGACTACTGAATAATATGTAATAACCAATAGGTCACATTTCATTGAACCTTTATCCTCGTAATCATTCACCCTTTGATCATCCATCAAGCTCATCAAGCAGCACTATTCCTATGAAGGACATTCACTTAGCTCCATAGAGACATGTAACTTATTTCTATGGGAATATACAATTATATTACCCTAATTAGTTTCGTATGCTACTTCAAATTCAAAATCTAATAGATACTCTACCTAAAACTTCTATCTCATATTGAGGTCCATTTTTTTGAAGATATAATGGATGTTTTTAATAATAGTGTAGACACCAAACCTCTCATTGAAGCCATTCTTCCACCATCAATTATGATTTTAAACATTTTATTCCAGGTCCAAGTCATAGGTAGGATTTTCTACTTATTTGGACTCATCCAACATGACCCATAATCTACAACGCAATCCCTTAGCATTTTTTCCACTCACATATCACCATTTTATGCATCATAGTATATAATATAACTAATAACTATCATGGGATGTATCAATGAAATATATGTAGTCAACCTCCTCTTAATTTCCTGAAAAACATATTCACACTAGATTGACCAAGGAAGCATCACTCTAGTCTTCATCAGTGTAGTGAGTGAGGCAGATAGATTGGAAAAATACTGAATAAAACGTCATCAATATCCCATTAATCATATAATGATCCTAATGTCAAACACATTTCAAGGATGTGTTCAGTACATCACTATCTCTACAATCTCTAGTCCAATAGATATACCTATTATTGACACAGCATTTCTCATGAACATAAACACATGAATTTAATATTTACACTTTGATAAAATGGCATATAAATGAATTTCATCAAGAATAATCAGGAAAATTTCATGATGTCTATAATTATACACTAGGTTTGGTGAGTATATAATGATGGTTTCAATGAAAACCATGATGATCATGTTAAGATATGGGTGGATGATATTTTTTCACGAGATACATGAAAACTATTAGTTCATTCATACTTCCAAATGAAATCCCAAATTAATTGTATAACCCATATACACTCTAAAACAATGTCTTCAGAATGTCCTTAAATATAATCCATAATTGGTGACAACAATATCAAATATAAATTTAGAGAAGCAATAGGATCTCTATAACTAATCAAAGAGATTTTTTATACTAGGAAAGGGGAATATGTTCTTCACCATCACATGATTTATCATTCTATAATCTATGTAGATTTGATAACCACGATCCTAATTCTGGTATGATTAGATAGTTACACACCATAGTGGATTACTCAGAATAATAAATCCCATATACTTAATGTCCTTGAGTTATTACCTAAGCATAATTTACTTTTTCCACACTATATGATAAGGGGATATCAAATAGGTGATTATAGCTTGCATAAGATCTATCACAAATTCAACACATCTAATGGGGGGAATCCCAATTAATTCATCATAAAATATTCATTTATAGAGATTCGCAACTTTAAGAAAAGATGATGTGGGTTCCACTAATCCCACCAAAAGAGATAAACAACAAAATTATGTCATATAATCCTAGGATGACTCAAGATAGGACAGCACTACCTGCACCCATTTCCCAATCTCCGGTCATTGCATAATTCTCTGTTTTTAGAGAAGTAAACAATATTTTTCACTAATAGAAATCAATGTGATCTCAGAATTTGGTTATCTATATCATTATATGAATAAAATATAATATCATCATCTCTAAAATCATAGAGTCCCATGAAGGTCCATAACTATACCTGAATATAGGACACTCTAGTAATCAATGTTGATGGCCCACTGTCATGCCCAATTTTGCATTAATAGAAATTAACATAGAAGGAATGTTGAAAAATTAGTAAAGTACGAAAAAAACATGTGAAAACATAAAATAATGGTATGAATTGTTATTAAATAACATGAATTATTAGGCAGTCCCACTCCAATATCTTTTGGAGTATGATCCATAGTAAATTGTTGAATTTCCTATTCTCTATAAACCATGAACTATGATGCAAGACCCATCTACATCATCATCATCTTGCTTTTCTACTGAAGGAATAATCCAGATCCCTAGGTGATAGATCATGCCTTTTTTACACCCTAAAGGAACCTCATCCCTGACAATCTGAAATATAACTATAGAAGTTACCCTATCTATCCACACTCCATAAAATTAGTCATATGTTTTGTATAGAACATTCAATAATGTGTAACCTTCATATAGTTGAAACATTATATATTTACTTATGAGGTTCTGAAGAAGTTATAATATGGTCAACACTCATACTAAAACCCTTCTTTACATCCACAATCTTCATCTTTCTACATCCAAAACTAACTCAATCAACAATCATTGGAGGTTCAAGAACCTGAGTACTGAAAGTTTAAAAAATAAAAACTTATCAATCCTCATATAGTACATTATTGATATTAATGGTATTATACAAAACATACAAGAATTTTATTAGGTCAATGAATCAAAATTACCTTATGATGTCAGGTCAAAGCCAATTTATGAACATATTATCCTTTTATACATCTTATATGTCCATGATAGGATAAATAAGTAATAAACCAATGAAATGCGAATAGTATATGGATAAAATCCTAGAACCCTATTGTAGATCAATTAATTCATGTTATTATCTTTCCTAGACATTTAGGAAATGAATTACATTAAGAACAGACCCTTGAATATCCAAGAAAGATCCTCAAGTCTTTAAACCAATAAAATCACTCCCCACCACCTCCTGGAGGGTGCTTATAGTTTAATGATTTTAGATTCACCTTCCTATACTTGGGTGACTCAATAAGGTCCAAGAAACCCTCAATGATATTTATCCATTCCTTAGTATCATGTGGCCCTCTATTTCTCTGAAAGGAAAACGGATGTGAGAAATGAAATTCTTGGGAATACACAATCTTGGACCTTTGGGCCCCTCTAACCTAGGAAGGAATAATCTAAATGACTCCAAGATGAGGTTCTCCGACTACCTACACCACTAATGATTGTGTGGTAGGATTTTATACTGCACCCTCATACATATTAGAAGGTTTGGTAGGAAAATCCTCTTTAGTGGGAGAATATCGAACCACAAATGTGGAACCAATAGTCTCCTTCAGGGTGGGATCTTTAAAAAAAAGAACGAAAAACATATAAAACCTATGTCATTAGGGTGTATACTAACAAGTCTATGGGATCACATAATGGTTCGCTAATGTGTCTACATATAAGGCAATGTGTAAACCTCTAATCACTAACAAAGTATTTTATCCCATTATGTTAGTAACAATCATATATATATATATATACAAGAAAAATAATTTCATGCACAAGTTTGAGTTCATAATTAAAATAGATATATTAGAAAAACATGAAAATAAGATATATCAACCAATAAAGAAATAATTTTCTATATCAAATAGATAGAAATCAAGGAAATAATTTATTGAACTATTATATAGCATAAATAATGTATATATATATGGAATGTGTTCCAAAATTATTATTAATGATATATTAATGCATTAAGATCCTCATAAAATAATAATGGAAATCCCATTAATGGTAAATAAGAGGTTCATTAAACATGATAAAGATAGAAACTTTGAAAGTCCATAACCTGAGTCCTGTATAACTTATCTACTTTCTAACTATTCCCATGATAGTTTAAAATAAAAGAAAAAAAGTATGTTATCATACCAATTAGTAATAACATGACCCAAAACATAGGTTTTGAGAAAGAGATTTACATAACCTCATTCATGCTTCCTCATATTCATGTGACACCCCAAAGTATTAAATTGTTAAATATCTAAATGTTACTACCCATGATAACAAGGTTTACCTATATTATTTTGAGCCTACCTAATAATAATACTATAGTTAAGTATTCTTATTCTAGAGATATACTAGGATGTGTAAACTATTGGGGAGTTTCTCTAGGTGTTTTCAATTAAGTAAAAAAACACTAAAAAATATGTGTTGTCTTGTGGGTGAATTCCATAGTGTGATGATTCATTTGTACATGTGGGTGGGTCCCATATGACAACCCTGCATTTATTACAAACTTAAAAATGATTTATTACATAAACTATTCACTTGATATAACAAAGAAGATCGATATATTTAGTGTATTTGGGGTTTAGGATCATTACATAAAAACTTGAAACATGAAATACAACATCTTTATTGAAAACATCCTTTACATGACCACTACATTCCCTCGTACTTAGTATTGTCTGGGATAACCTGAGGACATGCATAAGAAATGGGTGAGCTATAAAGCCCAGTAAGGGAATACACATGGAATAACGTGAGTATTACAATACATGTTAGAAATTAGGCATATCAATAGAGAACAAGAGAAACATGAACATAAAGGCACGATAAAGCATGATATTCATAACATGGAAATGTGGCAACAACACTTAACATGGAATTAGCATGAGCCAAGGCTCATTGCACATGGAGCATGGGTAAATAATCATTTCACATGAAGCATGAGTAAACCCTCGTTTCACTTTAAATATCATGAGTCAACACTCATTGCACATGATGTTTCATGATACTATACTTTACCCAATGAATTGGAGATCTACAAGGGTGCACCCTTCTTAAACATTTCATTTCATGTATAAGTGTGCCACATGGATCATAAAACATGGATTAATAAAACATAATCATTTATTCCACGATAAAGTAATGTGGAATTCATACATGAAAACTTATAATCAATACGTATATGTGCATAAAGGTGAATACCCATGATGGAGAAATGAGCATGGTATTCACTACACAATGGCATTGGCTTAGAAAATTGGTGCGATTTCGGCAGCGTAACGGTGTGACATAAGAATTCATAAAAACAGTTGATGAGAGAGAAAGGGGTTAATAATAATATTTACATGTAATGGACAGAAATGAGTTCATATAGATATATGTCCCAACAATTGAAAAGGAATTTAGGTTCATGATACAAAATTATTGCTTGAATGTAAATGAGGAGAGAGAAGTTCCTTTCGGAATTTCGACATAGTAACGGGAGTACATGGGAGGAGTTTAATGATAGAGAAAGGGTAACCCATAATTAAAACATAAATAGTACAATATTATAGAGGTGAAAAACCATACCCCAACTATTATAATTGAAATTAAACGGGCAAAACAACTTAAAGAAAATTTGACCAAAATGGGAAAGGAAGAAAAAACCCTGACTTGGAAGTGTGCTTCCAATGGCTAGAGAGAGGCTTGAGAGAGGCTTCTTGGGAGCTTGTGGAACCTTGGGAGGATTATAGAGAGAGTAGGGCAGAGGTTTGACGAACTCCAAAGACTTTGAGTGAGGAGGAAGTGGGATCTTGGGTGTGTTTATATAGGAATGGTGAAGGAATTCATTATTATTTAGGTTTGGTACCCCTTACATTAAATTAATCCAAAACACAAACCATCCCATGGTTTTTGCCCGTGGTTTTTGGAAAAGGGAAGAGGATAAAAATATTTTATTAGGACAAAGTCCGAAATTCTTAAAATAATAGGGTTGCTTATGTGGAGGTGAGTCACACTCCCATTTAAATTAATTTAAAAAGACAATGTGTTTAATAAGTCTTGAGGGGTCCTTTAATGCTTTGAAAAGTAAGTCAAAAAAACCCCAAATTACATTATTTTAATGGTAAAACATATATTGGCCGAGCATAAAGATTATAGTATTTTATTACATCACTACTGGTTCATTATGATGTCATATAACACATTATATATTTAAACGGTATTTTGTTTTTACCCAAAAATTTGACTGTCTTAGAAAATTATGAAAAATTCACCGTTGGATAATTAAGAAGTCATGATTCCAGAAATAACATTTATTTTACTTAAATAATTTTCTAAATATGTTAATATTCACTTTTAAAATAAAAATCGACATTTAAAAAAAATTCACGGGTTTTGATAGAAATGGATTTCAAACCTTAATAAAAAATATAATTGCATTCATAAAATTATTAGATCATTTATATTTAATAAAAATTAATTTAATAATAATATTATTTTATTAAAATATTATTTAATTCAAAAATCCCTTAATTTAAAAAAATAGAATTCTTAATTAATTAATAACTAAAAACACTATTTGTACATTAAAAACTATTTACAATGAATTGATAACGACAAGAAGGTGTATTTATTATTATATAAAAAAATAATATACATGAACATAGTACTAGATATTTGTTACATAAATCCTTAAAACAGCTGCATAAGACCTAAGGGTATGGTGTCCGATGGTGACAGACTCTTGGGGTGGCTCGAATAACATCGCTCGAGTGGTAATCTCTATCAACTTCCACTTTTCCCGTAGACAGTCTCATTCAAGCTTGAAGTGATGAAGCTCAGCTTGGGCTGGGTCAAGAGTGAAGCCCAAAGATGCCACAACTTTTCCGAGCTCCAACAAATGGGCTTCGTATGGAGTAATTCTACTGGATGAGGCCCTCACTTCCTTTGTCTGGGTAAAATTGGGTTCGTTAAAGCCTTATATTTATACTAATCATGTGATCACTATTCAACGACTATAAAAGTAACGATCATAACTCTTATCATAAAACCTAAGAAGTTGACATTTAAAAAAACATTTCATATAAAGAGACATTTAATAAGATCAAGAGGGATTTCCATTAATGAAACTTTGGGTTGTTACAATATTCCCCCCTTAAGAAATTTCTCCCTTGAAATTTTCCTTTTCCCACACTAAAACGGATGTGGGTAACTCAGCGTCATCTTTTCCTCCAATTCCCAAGTCCCTCCTTCAAACTTTTGGTTTCATTACAACACCTTGATGAGGGGCATTGTCTTATTGCATAGATCTTTTTCTCTACGATCTACGATCTTCACTAGTTGCTCCTCATAAGAAATATCATCTTCCAATTGTACCACGTCAGAAGAGAGTACATGTGAAGGGTACGTTATGTACTTCCTTAAGAGGGATACATAAAGGACATCATATAATTTGGCCATGGTAGGCGGAAGTTCTAGTCTATAGGCCACATCCCTTACACGATCAAGAATCTCAATGGGGCCGATGTTCCTTGGACTTAACTTCCCCTTCATTCCAAACCTCATTACCTTCTTCCACAGAGATATGCGTATAAAAACCATATCCCCAACTTTAAACTTGAGGTCTCGTCGACGGTTATCTGCATAACTCTTCAATCGACTATGGGCTGCCGTGATATGCTGCTGAATGGGTTTCACCTTCTCCACCTTTTCTTCGTCCATTTCTAGTCCAAGTAGCTTAAGTTCTCTGGCCTCATCCAAACATCCTGGTGTTCTTCACCTTTTCCCATACAGGGCTTCATATGGTTCCATTTGGATGCTTGAGTGGAAACTTTTATTATAAGAGAACTCAACAAGAAGAAGATATTGATCCCATCCTCCTTTAAAGTCCATTGAGCATGCTCTTAACATGTCCTCAAGTGCTTGGATAGTCCGCTCGAATTGGCCATCAATTTGAGGAAGATTGGCCATACTGATGTTTAGTTCAGTATTTAGAGCATGTTGAAGACTCTTCCAAAACATAGAGGTGAATCTTGGACCTCGGTCAGACACAATAGATAGTGGTACTCCGTGAAACCTTACCACTTCCCTGATATATATCTGTGCCAGTTGATCCAAAGAGAAATCCTCCCGAATAGCAATGATGTGTGCAATCTTTTTAAGACGATCCACAACAACCCAAATTTCATTGTTGCCTTTGGATGTCTTTGGAAGTCTAGTGACGAAGTCCATAGTGAGGTTCTCCCATTTCCATTCTGGTATGGGAAATGGTTGCATCATCCCCTTAGACTTCTGCCTCTCTACCTTCACTTGCTGACACACCGGGAACTTTGATGTATATTCAGCGATCTCCTTCTTCATATTATCCCACCAAAAGTTTTCTCAGAGATCTCGATACATGTTTGTGCTCCCTGGGTGAATAGAGAAATTTGAAGTATGTGCATCATCCAAAATTTCCTTCTTCAGCTTCGGACATGATAGAACACATAGTCTTTTCCCAAACTGCACAATTCCTTCTTCATTAACATTAAACATCGAGGATTTCCGTTTTTCGATAGATTCTACTTTTTTATGAATTCCCACATCATCCTTTCGAGCATCCTTTATACTTTCCAAAAGAGTCGGTTGAGAAATCATTTGTAAAAGGATTGATGATGTCCCCTTTATTATGATTCCCATGTCCATCTTCATCATGTCTAAGAAGATTGGATCCCTCTCAATTCTCATCATTGATAGAATCACTGGGTCCTTTCTACTTAAGGAATCTGCCACCTTGTTTGCTTCCCCAGGGTGGTAATGTATTGAATAGTCATAATCCTTGATGAGATATATCCATCTTCTCTAGCGCATATTAATCTCTTTCTATGTGAATATATATTTAAGACTCTTACGGTCAGTATATATCTCACATTTCTCCCCATAGAGATAATGCCGCCAGATTTTCAAGGAAAAGATCACCGCCGCTAACTACAGATCATGCATTGGATAGTTTCGCTCATGGATTTTCAACTGCCTTGAGGAATAGGATATCACTTTATCATTCTACATCAGCACACAACCTAATCCCTTCTTTGAAGCATCACTGAATACCACAAAAATTTCCCCACTTTTTGCTAAAGTGAGAACGGGCGGAGTGATAAGCCTCTTTTTCAACTCCTTGAAGCTTTCTTCTCATTCATCACTCCAATCAAACTTTGCTCCCTTCCGAGTTAGCTTGGTAAGAGTGTTGGACAATTGTGAGAAACTCCTCACAAATCGTCGATAATATCAAGTTTACCCCAAGATTCTACGGATATCTATTACTGATATTGGTCTCGTCCATCCCTCAATTGCATCTGTTTCGGAGGGATCCATAGATATCCTTTTTCTTGTGATGATATGGCCCAAGAATGAGACCCCCTTCAACCATAAATCACACTTGTTGTACTTTTCATAGAGCTTCTCCTTGCGTAATGTCTCCAGTATAGTTCTTAAATGCTCCTAATGATCATCCTTGGTTTTGGATTATATTAGAATATCATCTATAAAGACTACCAAATGTCTATCTAGGTAATCTCTAAAGACTGTATTCATCATGTCCATGAATATTTATGGAGCATTAGTGAGTCCGAAAAGCATTACTATGAATTCATAGTGCCCGTATCTTGTACGAAAAGCAGTCTTGGGGACATCTTCCTTCTTCACCCTTACTTGATAATATCCCGACCGCAATTCCACCTTGGAGAAGTATTGTGATCCATGTAGCTAATCGAACAAGTCATCGATCCATGGCATATGATACTTTTTCTTTATCGTGATTTTTTTAAATTCACGATAATCGATGCAAAGCCGCATTGTCCCATCCTTCTTCTTGATGAAGAGTACTGGTGCGCCCCATGGTGAAACACTTGGGCGTATAAAGCCTTTATTAATATTCTCCCATAGTTGTTTCTTCATCACTTCAATCTCAACAACAACCACTATATATGGAGTATTCTATATTGGTAATGCCTCAGGTATAAGTTCAATTGAGAATTAAACATCTCTTCTAGGAGGAAGACCAGGGAGTTCCTCGGGAAAAACATCAGCGAATTCCCTCACAATAGGAATTTTTTCAAGGATGGTTTCTTCCTTGGAATCAATCATATGAGCTATATATGTGTGCTCATAGGGCATTAATATCCATTTTTGGGATGATGGAGCTAAAGGAGATTCATCTTCCTCATTACACTTGTAAAGAATCAGGGGTGAATTCTCCATATGGAGTGTGATTTCCCTCTCCCTACAATTTATGTTGGCTCTATATAAGGAAACCCAATCCACGCCCAGAATTGTATCAAATTCCACCAGAGGGAGTATGAAGAGGTTCTCCAAGAAATTCAATCCACAGATTATAACATGGGATGAATTATATTCATGGGATTCAATGATTTCCCCATTTGTCGTACTCACTGACATCTTCACTTCCATGATTTGTGGTGGTGTTGGGACTGTTCTACTAAACATTCGAGATATAAAAGAATGTGTAGAACCTGAATCAAAAATTACGTTCTCTATTCATGAATGAATAACTAGTGTACCTGTCACCACTTCGTTGTTGGGGTTCACTTCGGTAGTTTTGATGGAAAAAGCTCTTCCTTGCTACCTTGGAGGTTGTTGGTTGCCTTCGAAAATCCTTGGATTAGAGAACTGATTTGAAAAATGACCCAGTTCATTGCATTTGTAGCATTGAGAAACGTGTTGAGGTTCGAACGGAGCGTTTCTCTCCTCTGTCACTGCTACGGGTCTTTCTTGCCGACAGTTAACAGCTAGGTGGCCTTCTCTTCCACAACTGAAGCATTTCCTCATCCCCTTGAGGAAATTTACAGGGTTCTTCTTTCCGCACTTTTGGAAAGTGGGGTGCTAGATCTTCTTAGCACCATTGGATTTATCCTTTGAGATACCAACATTGAAGTCCACCTTACACTTCTTTTCCCCATTATACCCATGTGATTCCTCGATCTCCATTTTGACCTTGCGGGTACATCAAACAATTTCCTCATAACTGTCGAAGTCACGGATCGCTAATGCTTTCCGTAGGCTAGTATTCAGCCCACCAAAGAAGCGGTAAACTTTGCTTTCGGGGTAATGAAAAATCCAGAAGCGTATCATGAAAGCCTTGTGAAGTTTTCATCGTACGCTCCAATAGATTCTTAGTCTTTTTACTTGAGGGAAATAAAGTCCCTTTCCATCTTAAGCCAGAGGGTGCGCGGAAAATATTTATCGAGAAATATCTTCCGGAAATCCTTCTATTCTATCGCCTCGATCTCCTCCTCAGGCTTTGTATTTTTGATCAACGTCCACTATTGATCAGCTTCACCCTCCATAAGATAAGCCGCCAAGAGTACCTTCTCTTGTTCAGAACATTGAAGGATGGAGAAGATCTTTTCAATGGAGTTGATCCATTGTTCAGCGATCGTGGGATCAGATGATCCAATAAAAGTAGGAGGCATTTTTCTCATGAAGCTCTCGACAACAAATTGTTCCTTCTTAGGAGGAGTTGAACGTTCCTATTGACGCGTGTTTCTATTCAAATCTTGAGTTAGCTGAGAGCTAAGTGTGACAAAGTTCAAGATTCCCTCTCTCATTGGATTGGGCATCTCGTTAGTATAGTCATCACACTGATCTTCACACAGGTTGTTATCCCAAATCCTCCTATTACTGTCCATTGGCAGGAATAAAAGGAAAGTTAGGGGTAAGACAAAAAGGGTAATCCAAAGACAAAAATTGATGACTTATAAATATACTTTTATTTCCTTAACTCATGAGTCTATAGGCTTCAACCTAGGCTTTTCATGATCTTATTTTCTATCATATATTATTAGGAGAATTTTTTTTAATTCCCTTAATAAGAATTCATACTAAGCTTCTGAATTTTTCAATACATATCCCCCGAGAGTGTCGTAACCAATAGTGCATCAATCCCTGTTGTCGTGCACCAGTTCTCATTCGAGTCCAGCTCAAAGTAGTGTTTTCGGGTTTTACCCATAGGATACATCTGTGCCAGAGCCGCCTCTACCTGCTCGTATCCAGACAGTGATGTATTTTCTTGATAAACCACATACTCAGTACTTAAAAAATGTTAGTGATGTTTTTATATACTTATCCGTGTCTCTAAGGGTTTACTATGGTTTTATAATCCTAATCCCAAAAATAACTAAACCTATCCTTTGATACCAACTATGACAACCATGAATTTATTACAAACATAAACATGATTTATTACATAAACTATTCACTTGATACAATAAATAATATCAAGAGGTTTAGTGTCTTTGGGGCTTAGGATCATTACATAAAAACAAGAAACATGAAATACAACATCTTTATTGAAAACGTCCTTTACATGACCAATACATTCCCCCGTACTTAGCATTGCATGGGATAACCTGAGGACATGCATAAGAAAAGGGTGAGCTATAAAGCCTAGTAAGGGAATGCACATGGAATAACATGAGGAGTAAAATAAATGTTATACATTAGTCATATCAATAGAGAACAAGATAAACATGAACATAAAGGCACGATGAAGCATGATAATCATAATATGGAAATGTGGCAACAACACTTAACATGGAATTAGCATGAGCCAAGTCTCATTGCACATGGAGCATTAGTAAATAATCATTGCACATGAAGAACAAGTAAACCCTTATTGCACTTGAATTAGCATGAGTCAACACTCATTACAAATGACGTATCATGATACTATACATTACCCAATGCATTGGAGATCTATAAGGGCGCACCCTTCTTAAAAATTCCACTTCATGCATAAGTGTTCCACGTGGATCATAAAACATAGATTCATAAAACATAATCATTTATTCTAGGATAAAGGAATGTGGAATTCATACATGAAACATTATAATCAATATGTAAATGTACATAAAGGTGAATACCGTTGATGGAGAAATGAGCATGGTATTCACTACACAATGGCATTGGCTTAGAAAATCGGTGCGATTTCGGCAGCGTAACAGCGTAACAGCGTGACATAAGAATTCATAAAAATGGTTGATGAGAGAGAAAGGGGTTCCTCATCATATTTACACGTAATGGAAAATAAGGAGGTCATATAGATACATGTCCAAATAATTGTAATGTAATTTAAGTTCATGATACAAAATTATTGCTTGAATGTAAATGAGGAGAGAGAAGTTCATTTCAGAATTTCGGCATAGTAACAGGTGTACATGGGAGGCATTTAATGAGAGAGAAAGGGTCTCCCCTAATCCAAACATAAAAAGGGTAGTATGAGGGAGGTGAGAAACCATACCCCAACAATCATAATTGAAATTAAAAGGGCAAAACAACTTAATGAAAATTGAACAAAAATGAGAAAGGAAGAAAATACCCTTACTTGGAAGTGTGCTTCCAAAGGCTGGAGAGAGGATTGAGAGAGGATTCTTGGGAGAATAGGGCACATTTGAAGGATTCTAGAGAGAGTAGGGCAGAGGTTAGGGGAACTAAAAAGGCTTTTAGTGAGGAGGAAGTGGGAGCTTGGATGGGTTTATATAGGAAAGGTGAAGTAATTCATTATTATTTAGGTTTGGGACCCCTTATATTAAATTAATCCAAACCACAAACCATCCCATGGTTTTTGCGAATGGTTTTTGAAAAAGGGAAGAGCAAAAAGATATTTTTATAAGGCCAAAGTCTGAACATCTTAAAATAATAGGGTTTCTTATGTGGAGGTGAGTCACACTCCCATTCAAATTAATTTAAAAAGACAAGGTGTTTAATAAGTCTTGAGGGGTCCATTAATGCTTGGAAAAGTAATTCAAACAAACCTAAAATCACATTATTTTAATGGTAAAACATATATTGGCCTCAGATAAATATTATAGTATTTTATTACATCACCATTGGGTCATTATAATGTCATAAAACACATTATATATTTAAACGGTATTTAGTTTTTACCCAAAACTTGACCGTCTCAGAAAATTATGAAAAATTAACCATTGGATAATTCTGATGTCCTGCTTATAGAAATAACATTTATTTTACCTAAATAATTTTCTAAATATGTTAATTTTAACTTTTAATATAAAAACCGACATTTATCAAAAATTCATGGGTTTTGACAAAAAATGGCTTTCAAACTTTAATAAAAATTATAATTGCATTCATAAAATTATAAGATAATTTATATTTAATAAAAATTAATTTAATAATAATAATAATATTTTATTAATATATTATTTAATTCAAAAAGACCTTAATTTAAAAAAACTAGAATTCTTAATTAAATAATAACTATAAACACTATTTTTACATTAAAAACTATTTACAATGTATCGATAATGACAATAAGGTATATTTATTATTATATAAAAAAATAATATACGTGAACATAGTACTAGCGATTTATTACATAACTCTATAAAACAGCTGCATAATACCTAAGGGTAAGGAGTGTGATGGTGACAGACTCTAGGGGTGGCTCGGATAACATCGCTCGAGTGGTAATCTCTCCAAACTTCCACTTTTTCTGTAGATGGTCTTGTTCGATCTTGACATGATGAAGCTCAGCTTTTTCTTGGTCAAGATCGAACCCAAAAGATTGCACCTCTTTTATGAGCTCTGACAAATGGGCTTCGTATAGAGCAATTCTACTGGATGAGCCCATCACTTCCTTTATCTGAGTAAATTTGGGTTCGTGAAAGCCTTATAGTTATACTAATCATGTGATCACTGTTCAATGGCTATAAAAGTAACAGTCACAACTCTTATCGTAAAACCAAAGAAGTTGAAATTTTATAAAAACATTTTATATAAAGAGACATTTAATAAGATCAAGATGGATTTCCATTAATGATACTTTGGGTCGTTACATCCCAGGTAAGATACCATGTGTCTGTGGGGAAAATAATAATTCCTAGAATTATTATACCTGATATCAATGTTAAAGAGGCTTGTATATGTTTTTAGTGGGAACTAGATGTTATATTTGTTTCATAAGAGGAACTAAGTTGGATGTTTTGTGTAACTTCATGGGTTGATATGAAGGTTTTGCATTGAGGATGTCATTTTTTAAAAAGGGGGTGAATATGACACCCCGAAATTTTAAAAGAATAAAAGAATAAATGTTACTGCCCATTTCATCAAGGTTCAGATTTCATTTCTAGATCCTGCCTATTTAAATTTCCATAGTTAATCTTGCTTTTCCTGGAATATAATTAAGATTAGTGATCTCCTTGGTTTTTTCCTATGTGTGTGTGGGTGAGTACAAATAACATATAATGAACATGTGTTGGACTATAGGGTAATTAATTAGTCAGATGATCGATTCAAGACCATTGGTAGGTCCCATGTCAAGGACCATGTGTCTATAGAGAAACTAGGTGTGCATGGTGAGCCAGTATTTGAGAGGAATATTATGGTGGGGAGTCTGTGTTGTCAGTGGGGCTATGTTGTTACAACCTAAGAGACTATTGACTAACAAAAAGGGTCTAGATGCTGTTAGTGGAGAGACTATACCCTTATAATCTTTTCATTTCATAATAATATGAATAAATAAAAATAAACATCATAGATTAATATAGATGGATGAATATATTTTAAGGTGGAACCAATTTCATAAAATACAAAAATAATTAGGCTCTCAATATGGTACGGCATAACAAAGTATTGGAACCATAGATATGTAAATAAAACTATTGTATCCTTCATATTCTATCCATGTCTAACTATGCTCCATGCTCTGGGAATTTTTTAATTCCAGGGGATAAATATCCTTCCTCAGATCCCTATACACGAAGTCTCCAAAACACACCAGAATTCCAATTTATAGTGAGATTCATAAAATCTTCTAAGAAACAACTAATACAACCCTAAAAACTGTGCACATTTTTAACAGCTGTACACCATGATAAAATAAATTTGTAAGAAAACATAATTAATAATGTACTGATCCCTCATGTGCTAATTGAGCAACCATAATCCCTGATTGTACCCGCTTGGGCTCTATGTCAGATGGATGTTCATGATGTTGGAAACTATCAAAAATACAAAACAAACCTAGACACATGTCACTCATAATAATCATGGAATCTAGTGGATATAAAACTCGATGTCTATAAGGCATCGAGTTTCTTCACATTCCCATTTATCCTCAAGGAATCAAGTTCCTTATAGGACAAAAGTCTATCTAGTTACTACAACATGAATAGTTCCACCATCATCATAACTTCCCATCATGTGTTCTTCCCCTATAGGTGATAAACATGACACGATGGTCTACCTATTTCTAATTCCAAGAACCAAATTCTAATACATGTTAACAAACATAATAATTTAGATGATGTCGGGCTAGGACCCAACACCCATGTTAAGGCTGAAAGTTTGTGCTATCGTTAAGGACCAATTATTATAACACAAGAGGCTTTCCACTAGTAGTGAGGTTCTAGACACAATTAGTGAGGATATGATTCCCTCTTTATCATAAAATTATTTCAATAATAATAAATAAATAAATAATAAACAAGGTGGAAGAATATATTATTATATGTCACAAATTTTAGACAATGCATATATAAATGGGCTCTCAAAGTTTAAATCCAAACCATTGTATAAGTAAAAATGATAAGTAATTAAAAAATCCGTATCCTCCAGAGTCTGTCTCGGTCCCACCCCACTCCATGTTCCATGTCTTCTTTATCTTCCATTGGACCCTTTCACTTGATTGAATCACTATTAATAAATTCTTTACATGCATCGAGCTTCTCATTAAGATTCTGAGTAATAAAACCTAATAAGACACCACCAATGTGTCCCTAATTAATTTTCACATTTATTACATGTGTATTCATTGATAATATTAATTTTCCAAGAAAGACTAAAAAAGCATGTATGAATCACTCATGTGATAACCAATCCCCCATGAGCCACAACCAAACCTACTTCTTCTCTATATGATAAGGATGGTCATGATTTTGGAAAAGATAAAAAATGATCCACAATGCTGGAAACATGGCAGTCATAATCCATAAGTCATAGAGTGGATATTATACTCTATATCCATAGGGAATTGAGTTTTGTAAAATTCTTTAGTATCATTAAGGCATTGAGTTAGATTTAAGCCACAAGTCTATCATGCCCCTACCTTAAGAATTGGTCAAACATTGTCCTCAATGTATATCAATCATACTACCCATCTAAGGAATAAGCATACCATTATGGTCATCCTATTTTTAATTCTAAGATAAAACCTATAAATACATGGTAACACACATAATTAGTTATAAAATATAAATTAAATCATAACATATCATCCTAAGAAATTATTATCGGCATACAATACTTCTGATCAACCTCAAACACAATCAAACAAGCTACAATCCACTCATGGAAAGAAGGATCATAAATTTGAATCACAAGCTACATAAAAACCCCCATTTTATCACAAAAAATAATAGAAATATAAGCATTAAAAAGATTAATCATACCAAAGATACATGAGAATATACGTGAATCAAATGGTTTGAACTTCTTTCCTCAAGATTACTAATGAAGGACTCCAAGGTTCACTAAGGAACGATTTTTAAACCATGTTACACACCCACAAAAAATGAGCTCAAACTTCAAGGATGACTAACCCATGTTTTAGGTATCATGGAATAGTTTTAGAATATATACTCAACACAATTCCATGTCAACAAGATTTTATCTAGAATCAAAACCCTTAATGAGTCCTTTAATGGATCCAATTCTGGGGTATATCAATGGAGGGGTCCCCAATTTCCCAAACCTAATTTTGATTGAAGAATGGTTCATGAATTCATTTCCAATTGTATAATAGAACCTTTATCTATACAATGATCATTAATCTATCATCAATCCATCAACGGAAATGATATTGAATATGATATTCATTAAAGATAAGGTATCATGATGATCATTATATAAAAATTTACTAGAAATGTTGACCATTCCTGTTAAATTTATCTGTTATCAAGGGGTTATTCAATGAAACATTGATACCCCGTCCAATATACTAAAAGATCTTAAATTTATTGAGATTATATTCTAAATCCATGATTAATTAGTGGTCTAAGGGGATTATCCATAAACACTTAGTCTTAGAGTGCATATAGTCATTGGTAGATATTTATTAAACCAAGGAATGATGTCACCTCACTAGATCCTCCAATGGTTATAGGATAAAGGGATAATTATCACTGAATCATAATACAAAACATCGATCCACCATAGAACCCTTTTCATCTCTCAGGAATGTCAAATAACTTGTAATCTTTTTATGAATAATTCAGTGGTTAGATGTCACTAGATCAGTCAAATATTGAAGAGGAAAGATAAGAATAATCAGATATTCTTTATGCAAGGGGACATCTATAAATATTATATTAGTTACAACAGGTTTAGATTTGTATAATAAATAGGGAAAATAATTTTGCTAAATTTAGAACCCTAAGGTCTATTAATTTCACCCTTGGACTGGGTGCAACATCAGGCTAGTGGGACCCACTAGGGGACTACTGGCCCCACCAACTGGCTAGTGACATGAAGTTAGTAGGAAAATGTTCTTATATGATCCACATATGTTTTTCAAGAACCACTAGTTAGATACTGTGGTAATTTTTTTCTATAAGCATACATAAACTTTACTGGCTATTCGATGATAGTTTTCAGCCACTAAGCAACCAAGTCCTTCCTCATCTTATTCCACCTTCAAAATCTATACCCATAACCACAAAATAATGACCAATAAATAGACTATAATATGTAAAATTTTAATTATATAGAATAGTTTATGAACATAATATTTCATACTTTGAATCTAAATTTGGATTTTACAAATACCCATGTGTTTTATGAAACTAGGTGCCTTGTGATTCCAAACAAAACTATGTCATCATTGGTGGCACCATCGGGTAGTCTACGCTATATCACCAGGTACCCAATGGTTCCTAGGACATAAGGGTACAAAACCTTTTCATCCCATATTCCAAGAAACCCTTATACTACCCCATAAAACACATAATACAATAAAAACTAAATTTAATAACAAAAATTAGAGTGGAAAACTCATTTAAAATGGTAAATAAAAATACAAGAATGATACTATAAATTTTAATATTTCAGTAATGGAAGAATTGGGGATGTCGTTTTGAGTGTATGTACAGTAAATGGAATATTTTTTTATATAATTTAATAAAATTCATTATTTTATAATTATTTTTTATCTTTTTTAATATATAGTTTCATAATTTTTGAAAGAGATTCTTTGACTATAGTTAATAAGAAAATAAGTTAAAAATAATTTATTAAATGAATAGTTTTCATGAAAAAATGTACAAGTGTGGGAATAATATAAACATATTAAATAGAATTAAAATTTACTATAAGTCAAATACTAAACCCCAATAAATTAGATTTACGAAATTAGTATAGTGCATTGTGTGTTAATATTTATTACTATGTCATTTAAATGATATATTATTCTATATTGAATGGTAAAATTTATAAATTATATTTTCCTCTTAACCGGAATATTTTTTAATATAAATAAATGAAGAATGAAATTGTATTATTATCTGTTATCAAATCAATAAATTAATGTTGAAAAAATTTGTTCATAAAAAGATAATAAGTTTAAAAATGTATACAATGGATCACCCCACCCTCTTAGTGTATTGGTATCTCACATTAGTCCTCCTAAATTATTATCATATAATAATTTAGGTTATTCCTCAAATAGGTAAAAAATTAGTGATTTTATTTTCTAAAACTAAATTAGTTTTAAGTGTTTTTTTAAAATATATAAAATGTTCATTCCTAAGGATCATTAAAATTCATTATATATAAAAAGTAATATAATAATTAATGGTAATAACTATCAAATATTTAATGTTTTAATGGTATTATATATAGTGAATATGTTTTTATTTACTTGAGATAATCATTGTTTATTATATACTAATATAAAAAGGTGTTGTAATTAAATTTATAGATAAAAGGAATATAGATAAAGTAAGAGAATATCAATATAAAAGGATTTGATTAATGAAAAATATGAGTCCTCTAGGATGATGGGATTAAATAACCAAAAAAATTTATGTCATGCTCAGAAACATTTATTTAGTTTTTAATATATTAAATGAAGAAATGTTATAAATTTGGTGATTAATGTATTTGGACATTCAAATACTTTATTACAAAATAATTAACGAATTCATACATTTTTTTAAATAATTTTCAAGATTCATAATGGGATTTAGATATACAATGTATGATTCCACAGTTTGTTATACCATGCAGCATATATTTTTAGATGAATTTATCGATAAGTTGTTGAAACATATTGAATATAATATAGATATATTTCCATCTGATAATTTATATAATTTTTTGATCTCATATAAAATGAGGAAAGGTATAGGAGTAAAAAAGTAATAAAATGAAAAAATGGTTTTATATTTCCGAGGTATCAATCATGTAATGAGTTAATGTGAGTGAAAATTAAAAAAAATAATATTAAAAAAATATGATATTTAGGTAATGTTTGATAAATTTTATCACTCTTTTTTAGAACTGTTTTCAAAGGAAAGTGAAGTAATTGAAGTCAATTACCTTTGAAGTGTCCAAATTATGGTGTTATTAGAAAAATATAGTTTCTTATGGAAATTTTAATGAAGAGGAAATGATTATGAATATACACTAATGAAGTTTTTGAGAGGAGAAATATATAAATTTTGAAAGTAATACTTTTTTTCAATATTAAAAGAAGTAATTTAAACTATAGTAAAGAAGGTAAAATTTTACTACTAGATGGATGAATGTTCACATGATGAAATTGGAAGTTAAAATGATACTTAAAGTTATCATAATGAGAATATGATTATTTCAAAGTTGAGTCAAAAATATATTTTTTCGAGGGATGGACCAGGTGATAAAAATGAGGAATATGATGAAAAAATAGTCTTTCATTTTAAGAGTGTGTTGAAATTATTTATTTCTAAGATATCAAAATTGGAACACATGGATTAAAACATGAAAAAGTTATACAAATCATAATGTATTGATGATATTGTGTTTAAAAAATATATTATCAATGAATGTAATATATTGGATATATTGGAGAATAATGTTAATAAATAAACCAATTTGAAGTATTTAGCCTTTGGTAAAAAATTTTAAATCCCATAACAAATGATTTTAGATTTTGGAAAATCACATAAATAATTTACATATCTATTTTTAAATTTGTGTTCAAGTGGTTTGAGAAATCATGATGAAACATTTTAAGGTGCTTACAACATCGATGAGTCTTGATAATTGTACTAATTTTTAAAAAATACATTATAGATGTAAATATGGTCATGTGTACATGAAATAAAAATTCAACACTCAAATATTAAAGAATAATGTGATGTTTATTTCTACAAAAGGGAATTTTATTAAATATATAATCTATTGAAATAAAAAATTCATACAAAAAATTTCCATAATAGTGAAGATAAAATATTAGTGTAAATTTTATACCATGTAGAGTAACAGTAATAGATTATATAATAATTTTTTTAATTTTTTTTAATTCCCTAAATATTAAATAATTATATGGTACAAAGACACGATATTATATATAATTTATGAAAATATTTGTATTTTACTATATTAATTAATCTTTTAAAATAAAAAAATATTTAAAGATGATTTTGGTTTAGTATTGAACCACATAAAACTTCTTTGATATTAATAATTTTGGATTTTATGAGGATATATTTAGTTAAAAGGTAGTTAAATATATTCTTGAATATTATTAATTGGAATAAAGTAAAATGTTTCAATTATTGAATTGATCCTTAAAATATTTGATAAATTGGGTTATGTGTCAAAATATTGACTGACTATATTATCATCAAATTTGAGTATAAAAAGGGTGATAAGTATTATCAAAAGATAGTGAATGTAACGAAAGTTTCACTTGTTAGTTTTGTTGCATTAATGGTATCCAAAAAAAGACACATTGGATATTTTATGGTGTCCACTAATCCTATGTTTTTTGAGATTTAAGGTGAAAAATATTATTTTAAAAGTTAAATAAAAAATAATTGAAATTAATTAATTATGTATCACATAATATAATGATTTTTTAATTTGAAAAATTATTTTAAATATGATAAATTTGAATAACAATATATTCAGGGATGGTTTGGAGTAAAGTTTTCTTATTATTTAAAAATTTTCTGTTTCTTCAAATGAAATTATTTCTTTAACTTAATAATTCACTGTGAATATGTCGAATGGTGTTCATTTATTAACTAAATTCAAATAAGAAAAGAGATTCTATTTTTAGGTCAGTTATCTTGATAATTCTTCTCACCTAACTATGAAATATGGGAATGGTTTATTATGCTGAAGTATTGGTTATATTTTCTAAAATATTATGAATGGAATTATTATTGACTTTTTTTGTAATATTTAAAATATGAAAAGTGGAAGTAATTTTAATTTCAATATATTTTAATATAGAAATATTGTGAATTTTTCATACAAGAGGATGGAGATTCCAATATCAAAACCTTTGGAGCTTATACATCATACATTTGGTAACAAATAAAGGCAAATTTAGTAAATGGATATAATAGTATGTTTATATTATTGATAAAATTTAATATATTACATGAATTATTTATGTAAAAAATAAATTTTAGGAACTCAATTTTTTTTAAAACAATTTAACTAAGTGATAAATGTTAATGAATTTAAATTTACTATATTTAGAAAATAATATGGTATAAAATATAAATGTGTAAATTTTAAAGATCATAATCAGATGCATTGATTTTGGCGTGACTATAGTTCCCCTTATACAACATTTTGGAATTATATTATTGAATGAAATAGCTTAATTCTTATATATATTTAATGAATTATTCTAATGAAACTAGGATAATGTAATACTTCAGTGACATTAAATATCACTAACTGTGCCCATCCTAAACTAGGTTTGATTTTACATAATTTATAAATATACTCTTGTAAAATAAACTATAAAAGGAGATCTTTCATGAAGTAAATCTATGCCTCAATTATTTTTTCCTTATCAATGTAAATATCATAAACCATGAAAATTTTGGGAGGTGAATAGTTGATTGTATCTTTTTAGGATATCAAACAAATAGAAAAGGCTATTATTATTTCAAAAGGGTTCCTAGGAAGGTATTTTATCTTATATATATGATTGTTTATAAACACACTGTTAGTGAATATTGTAAACAAGTAGTGGTTTTAAATTTCAAATAGGATGGTGATGAATTATTTGTACAAGAATAAAGGAATTTTAAAAATCTTAATAATTTATGAGAAAATAGTGGTGAAGATGACTATTCTAATATATGAAGTGATGAATAAAAATACAATTCAATATATATAAGTTTTTTTAATACTTGTTGGTTAAAAATATTATTGGAGAAGATATTGAAGAATATTTTTGTGAATAATAATTAAAAAAACAATGCCTTTTCATGTTTTACTAAGAGATGTTGTTGAATCATTTAATAATAACTAGTAAATGAGTGTTTTTAATGGGGTTTTAGACCATATTTAGAATCAAAAAAGATATTATTTGGTTTAAAATCCAAATTATTTTCATAATATTAGAAAAATAGAATGATTTAATATAAATTGAATACAAAAGTTGTAGTGAAATGGATATAGTGAAACATATATGAAAGGGGTTTTCTAAAATAGTCAAGATAGAATTTAACAATAAATTCACACTAGTGAAAAGGTGTGAAAAAATTTACATATTCATCTCTATATCATATCAAAGTAACTAAGGAATATTTTAAATAAATGTGATGTTTTTTCATAGTAAAGAGATTGGAAAACAAGGGTATATTGAATAACTATATGTTTTTATACAAGTCCATAATGACACATTTGTTTTTATATAAATTAATGATATATATATTTATTTAAAAAAGAACTAAAATATTTTTATTCATTGTTAGTATGATGACCTGGTATTATCATACATAAAATCAAATATTTTAGAATAATATTAAATAAAAATAATAAATATATGTTTGATGACTGTAAAGGTTTAGTGACTTTATAGATTAGGTACACAATCTTATTGGTAAATGAAAAATCATAAACATCTCCCAGTAGGATCACCCCCTTTTGTAATCCTTATCATCATTTACTATATAAATTCAATCTTCATATTGTATGGAAAGGTAACAAAATAAATGGTGATATTATATGCATAGTAAGTGTGAAAATGGTTAATATCATTCTATGATCATATGAAATAATATTATAATAATAAGGGGATGAGATCATGATAATAACTTTTAAGCTTTAATAATCAACCATTTATAGATCATACTCATGTGTCAAGGCATAAAAAATTATCCTCCCAAATGAAATGATTCATTTGAGTGTCAAATAATTATAATTCATTAAACATAAATTTATATCATAAAACTCTATAAACAATAGAGGTATATTAACCATTTCATTTTTCATGTTTAACTACCAAGACCATCAAATATAGTGGGTCATGCCTCGTCACTTATCTCCAATTATAAGTCAAACCCATCGGCATGTTTCTAATTGGGGATCAATCTCATCAATATTTTTTCCATTTTTATATCATGATATATAATATCTGACCAAAGAAATTTGAGGGAGATATATTTCCCGCTAATTAATGGTTATAACACAGCCAACATCAAAGGTTATAACATCACCACAATCCTTGGTTATAAAATAACCAACATCCTTGGTTATAATGTAACCACCAACACAAAATTAAATCCATTCATAGGTGTTCCAAAAAATCATAAAATATACATCATATAATAACCCTAGATAATAAATTGGTCTCATAAATGCTCATTCATAGTGTAACCCATATAAAGAAAACATGTCTCATAAGAATCTCATCAATTCATCATATCACAACACATGGAAAAGGATAGGTTTCATAAATATTTATCCACTATAATCATGAAACATCAAGAGAAATAACTAGGATGGTAAAATTTTATCATATAATTGATAAATAATAATTAAAATCAATAGGTGTCAACTTAGATATAAAATGATTTTGAAGGATCACTATGAATATTAATTAGGGAAAATTGCCTCTCCATATTGAAACCTAATTTTAAATAATAATATTTCATAAAAAAATTCAAAATAATTTTATTTCAAAATCAAATTGGAATCATATATATTAATATTTAAATAATTGATATGTCGTGATAGAAGAAAATTTCATTCATGTCATACATGTTAAAAGAAAGATTCCTTCCACATTTTGAAAAATTTAAAAAGGGTCTTGTTTAGAAAATGAAATTAAGATTAATTGTAACAAAAACTAAAAAATTAAAACATGGGTAAAAATATCTTGAATGAATCATTTTATAATAGTAAAATAATTCCTTGAAACTTTTTTAGAAATCATGGATACAGAATAAAAAAGTGTTTTTATCAGAGAGATAAATGAAGTCTATTTTCGTAAAAAACAATTTTCTCTATTTAATACTTTAATAAAGGAATATTAACGTAAAAAATGTAATTTCCATAAATAATAATTGTATAATAAAATAAATTAGGTTCTTGAGAGGTATATCATAAGATTTCGACATTTGGAGAAGATCATAAACAATCTGGTTAAACAATGAGATTATAATATTATAATTTTATTACTTTGGTATCATTTGAATCCTAAGAACCAATAAATAAGTAAAATTATATGGATATTTTTATCCCAAAATAATTATAAGGATCATAAAATAAATTTATGTTCTGTATATACACCACAAAAACAAAAGAAGTAGTGTATAAAGCATATATCTCAAAGAAATAAATGATACACAAAAATACCTTTAACACTTTGGAGGCTTTTGAATTGTAAGACCCATTAATGGATAACATAAAATTAAACATTATATATAAATAAAAATGATAAAAATGATGTAAAATGTCAAAGTTGTAGTATATAAACCACTTAAATTAAATTAGTGGTGAATATGACCTATGTCTCCTAGAAATAAAATAGAGACTATAAAACCTTTACCTTAAGTATATACATCCATTGTAAAAATTGGAATCTCCTGAATAATAAATATAATTTTATAATAAATATATAAAATAACCATAATAATATTTTTATTAAATTAAATAATTACTTATTCCCTCTTATTAACCATTTATTGTTAATTCTTGGTTAAAATCACCATTCAGGTAATAACTATTTTTTTCTTCATGTATTTCTTGGTTTGGTATTTATGGTTCATTTACATTTTTCATGGTTACATAATATAAAAATAGCCAACATGATATAAATAAAATATATATTCGTTATATATGTTTCTCTATTAATCTAATAAAATTAGAGAGAAAATAAAATTAATTACACCATTTATGGAGACGGTAGGTTGTACGTAGCATGAATGTTGTTTCAATTTTATTGACAGATGAAAAAAATAAAGGTAAGTAATATGTTAACCATAAGGAATGATTTTTCATATATATAACATAATTTAATTTTAAATAACCTTATTATCTTCCACATAAATCATAAGTGAAGAATGAATCACATGGTTTTACGATGTAGTAGTCCGTCGTACACATGAGATACGTAATCTTATTCTCAAGGAATTGAAGGTTTGAATTTTTGTGTGATATTATAATTATATAAGTACAATTTTTATATAAATATAATGTATATATTATGAAAATATCATTATATATATCTATGATATGTGGTTATGGAAAATTAATTAAATCGGTTCGCGAGGTGGTAGTTCACCGCACACAAGATCGACTATTCCATTTTAAATTTAATGGAAGATGAGTAAGATATAGGTAATACAATTATCATAATAAAATATAAGTATATGGAAGATATAAATGTTATTATATAATCATGGATGAATAATTTTATAAGTACTTAGAAGAATAAATAAAACCAAAACACAAGTTTATGAATTTTACCTCATGTACATAGAAAAACATTAGGTTTTAACCCAAAGCCATCATAGGAGGGTTTCATATAAAAATATGCAATATATGATGTTAGTAAAGAATTATAGAATTTATTGGGTAGGTATTTTCAGATAATAATGTTTTTGGAAGTGTGAATATGAGAGGGGAGGGGTGGCTTTTTATAAGTGGTACATATGACATACATTGAATTTTTAAAATGAAAAATTTTTACTCACATTTTCACTAGTTAAAAATATAACAAAATTTTATACTATCAAAATTATATATGATATAACATATAAATATTTCCACACAATGATATTTGGATATGTTTATTGGTTCGTGTATCTATTATGTTTTTAGTTTCAACCCTTGTAAACGCATTTCAACATTTTATATGGCAATTAATTTTATATAGTTTTTATTAATAATATAATCTAAAAATTAAATTGACTTTATAATATAATATAAATTATTTTTATTCCAAATATGTAATCCATTTTTATAAATTCTATTTATATAATTGGATGTATTAAATTTAAAATTAAACATGTAGATGTGATAAAAAATCATATCTCCAAAGAGAAACTTTTCAAAAGAATTGAAGGTTTTAATATATAAATTCTATATAAATTTGGTTACCATGAACTAGATTAGATAAATAAATATATAATTAAAGTAATTTTACTTTTAAACCAATAATTAAATAATTTTTTAAACTTTCCCAAATGAAAATATCGTTAAAAAAACAGTTTATTTGTTATTCATTGAAAATTTATTCTTCTCATAAAATTATAAAAAAATCACTCAACGATAATTTTGATATATAGATTTTAAAATGATTTTCATTTAAAAAAAATTAAATTCTTCAAAATTAAATTTTTAATTTTTCACAAAAAAATGAAATAATTATTTTTTTAAGAAAATAAAATTTCAGAAAAATGCGGAGACATTAAAAAAACATAAATTTTTTTCAATAATTTTTATTTATATAAAACATTAAACTTTATACTTCAATGTAAAAAATTAATATTCATACCACCATGATTAATGGATATATTATAAAGAGCTAGTTTAAATAATAATATAAACATTATATCATGGTCTCTTAGATCTTAGTGTTGCGTTCAAATCATGATATCATTGAAATAAAATTTATTTGAAAAAAACATCATAAAATATCTGCGTGTTATAATATACCCCACTTAAAATGATTATATCCCTCAAATTTTCCTCATTTGGTTATAAAAAACTGATTTTACTCTAGCCTCATTACATCTTAGGGTTCATACAAAGCTTCCCCAGGATGGTTATTTTTGTTAAGAGCCTGATGATCATGAAGGTGCGACTCATTTTATTAGGTTTGAAGCCTTTGTTTCATATGTGTAAACATTACCTATATCCAAAGGCAGGTTTTAGAAGCACCTGTGGATTTTTCTAATCTTATAGCTCTAAAATTTTTAGAAATTTAGTTGGTGGCACAGTTATTGTATGAAAAGAGAAAACTGTGAAACTCAGTCATGCGAGCAACCCAGTGCATAGGAGAAGTCCCACAGTTTTTTCTGAAACTATGCGAGTTGGGGTGCACAACCATGTGAAATTTCTCAAACATTAGACAGTGGAATTGCAGACATCTTAGGTATGGTTAGTCAAATTAGACATCTTTCCAATACCAAGGGGGTACTTTGATAGTGAACAGAGAACTGTTGGCACATGGTTTTTCCAACCACCTCTCTAACCCATGGGACCCTATTTTTAACGTTGAATTTATGATTTCACACATAAAATGGTATTTACATTAAAAATTATTTCCTTTTTCTCCAAATTATTTTCAACCCATTCCTCTCTTATGAGAGCCCTACCTCCTCCTTCATTATGTATTTCTATAACTCACGCATCCATAATCTATTTTCATCGTCATCAGAAGTGTTGGATATGAAACGATAAGATTATTGATCCTATTTCCTCCTATCTTATTTTATATTCTTGTAACATTCACTATTTTGGTGTGATTGCATTTTCCTATTTTTTGGGGGAATTTCTCAATTTTGGTGATTTCTTTAGTTCTTATTCAAATCAATGGTTGACACTGGTTGAGGGGTTATCCACGGACCTAATGTAGGAGGTCTAGAAATTTTTCATAAATGTTGGTATTCTTTCATAGAATCACCAAAATTATTCACACTAATCATTTTCACAGGACATCTTAAAATGTATATTTCATTATATATTAAATAAATCGTGATTTGATATACTCGTAGTCCCATATTATATTTTTTGAGGTTTCCTATCTCTTGGAAATAGCCTCTTTGTGTGTGTTAAATGAATTTCCATCCTTGAGGTAAATTTTTATTTGAATAAAACTCAATCTATGTTTTCATAAAGACATGGAAAATGGAATTTAACTCTTCTATATAATTTTTAAATGACCAATACACCATATATGTGTTCAGAATAACTCTAAAATACACTTACCTTACTTTAAAATTTTATTTCATATTTTAAATGAATTGAATTGGTTAGCCCCACCATGTCACATTTTATATATTTATAAATATAATTTATATGAATTGTAAAAACATTGATAGTTATTATAACTGATTATAATTATTTTATAGGTAAATCATCATTTAAATTATTATTAGTATTCCATGGTTATTGGATAGAAAAAAATGGTTAAGGGTTCTATTGTGCATGATATTTCTTGCACCATTACGTTGGGTGATTGGAATGAAGTCTCACACCATTATAATTTTATTTGGGTTATGGGAATGATTTTAAATACCCCTTTTTAGGTTTCGGGAATAATTACTTATCCTACCATCTCAATTGACGGTACAGATGTCTCAAATTCATATGTGATTTAGTGCTTGTACCATTATTGGATCCATTGGCATATTAGACTAATTATTGACTTCTAAGTTACTCGAACTCCATGTATCCTTGTATATTCATATAAATTTCAACATGTATATAGTGAATATAAATTCATACATGTGGTACATGTATATATATATATAATTATCATATATATATGGTTACTGGTTAGACTGATTTTGGAAAATGTAAAAGCAGCTAGAGCCAACATGGTGTCTAATAGGAACCGAATATAGTTACTATTTATAATTCATAATTATTTATTATTATTACTATTATTTTATTATTCCTATAGAATTATATGCTATGTTAACTAGATTAGGTATTCTAGACACTGTTGGTGTTGTCTTATAGAGTTTGTATCACACCCAAATCAGACCGCCTTTGGTATCCGAGTAGACCTTATGATTATAGGTGTGGATAAAGGAAAACACCCTATCATGTATGTTTGTTATGTTTCCTTTTTAGAATGAAGAAAGGGAATATAGGACTAAGTGTATTCCCATGGGGATAGTGGATATACCTCTTTTAATTTGGTACATTTGTTATAACATTTCATATATGAATGTCCCACATGCCCCTTCCATCATTTTATTGTATATTTGCATTCAATGACATCATTTTGTTTATGAATATTCCTTTGGATTTTTATAATTGTTACTGTTGGATGAATCCTTCCACATTATGTTGTTGATTATTATATCAATTTCCACTTTAAAACATATTATATCATGCTTATTTTACTTATTAACATTTATTATAACTGTTATTCTACTCTAATGTGATGTTATTATATCCCCATTGTACAAAATTAAATCCTAAATACTAGTTCATAGCCTCTGGAATACCTGGAGGAACGCTTGAGTCCATGTGACCTACAATCATGGTGCCCCATTTTAGTGTATTCTGGGTATGGACATTACAAAATTGATTCAAATGTCATTTTCATTTTTTCTTGATATCTAGGTATTAGAAAGGAGACAAAGGAGGTAAATGAATTTGGTAATGATCCTATGACTGGGAGTATCTAACCCACATACCCGTGAAACCCAAATTACCTCATATGGGATATTGATGTTCTAGTTTTTTTCAATTATAGTCGATTTTATTTCACCATTGGAGGGTACACATTTATTTTATATTATTATTTTTTATGTTTTCAAAACATATTATCTATTCCTTTTCCTGTTTAAACAAGGATTTATCATCTCATGCATTATTATAGGAACCTAAATGATGATATTCCATTTATTTTTTTCATGAAACATTTACTTATCCTCTGAATTATATTGATGTGTATTTCTTAATGACATGATATGTTTTTTAAATGTATTAAAAAAATTTAAGGATAGAATGTTTTTATTAATTTAGGTTAATGAATCAATCTAAATGGGTTTTCCTACATAGGATGGTGATGACACCTTAATTGAACAATTATACCATGTTGTGGTATTTGGATCAACATGTTCCATCGACCAAAATAATGTTAGTTGATTGAAATACTTGAATTTCAACTATAATATTTGAATAAAATACTACCATAACTCGTGGACAATGACTCCCATAATCAAATCACTGTATATGACATGTTACACCATAGTACCATATGTAATGGTTAGGTTGTTGTTAAATTATGTGATAATTATAATTCATTGGAGGTGTGACTTTTATAAATTGGAAATGGATAAAATTTTAAATGTACCTTTATATATGTATACATATATAAGACAAAAAAATCAATTGAAATTAAATTTCCTATAACAATTAGATGGTTGTTGCTAAATGGAATAAAAATTGTAAAGTTAATGGTGTTTTCCTCTATTCCATGCAATTTAAAATCCATATATCTAAATATTTACCATTTTATATGATAACATGACCTGAACCCAGACTTAATAGTGAGTAATTAGGGATGTATATTATGTTCTTGTTGAATGTTATTGTTTTTACCTTGTAACCTTTACATACCTTTTGGAGAATTAATAGTGGTGTAAAGATTTATATAGGAATTATGTGTACCTATTTGGTTGTGTATCTATAATATTCGAACCTCTAAATTATTTTTTGATGCGCTTTTTTGGAATGGTAGAATCATAACACCTTGAAAACCTCAAGTCTTATGCTAGGAAGGAAGTAGAGACCATGAACCAGAGGTGGTGGGACTTGATCTACATGTGATACCTATTGTAGTTCCACCTATGTCACCACCTATAATTCCATATATTGGAGTTCACTCCTAGTTTTAATAGTGATTTCATTGAATGATGCATTCATTGTAAGGTGTGGCTTGACCTACCCCAGATATGGCATTGTTGACTTGGTTTATCTAGCAACAGAATCCTCCAACATTCCCATGATATGGATGACCAAATTTTGTTGAGTAATATATAGAAGTTATTATTTCTATAATTGAGCATATAGGGAGGTCTTTAGATTATCGATTCAAGCTCACTACCTATATTCTATGTGGTTATTTTATAATATAGTGGGTCTTCATTACCCGTGCATACCGACATTGAGATATGACCTTGAGGGACTTCAAAATAGTCTTCTAGGATTGTTTCTTTCTATAGACATTGATAGTTGAATACACTAGATAATTAATAAACCTATACCAAGGATCAAATTATTTAATTTAATATTATACTAATTTTATAAATTTATAGATATTCACACCAAATTTAGCGGGGTATGAGTTCATTACTTCAATATAATTTGAGAATGTGCTGATATACACCATCTCATCATTGTCCAATGTTTTTTCACTAACTATAATTTCTGAGATACTCAACCATTCCCTCATTATTGAGAATAACTTTTGGGAAACAGATATTTTGAGTCAGGGTGGTTCAACACCCCGTCCTGGTAGTGGATCTTCTTGTGGAAGGAAACATCATTTTGAGGTTTCTCACATGGGTAGTAACAGCCAGGAAACTAATACTAACATCTTATTTATATGTCACCAATGAGGTAATTAAGTACACATGAAACCCCAGTGCCTGGGAGATCCAGTTGAGTGTAAGGGTTGTCACTTGATGGAGGCATATTAATCCCATCTACTTAAATGTTTCACTAAAACATAGTAGGAGGTGATCTACACTGACTTCATGCTCCATAATGAGACCGGTAGTATCTCAAAAGGAAGGCTACTAGAATACCACGGGCCACTCATGCCAAGGCACTTTTCGACACAGAGGTAATCCAACATAGAAGATTCATTTCTAGTTTAGTGGGTCTTTTTATGGCATTCATTTTTTTACTTAGGGGTATAGTATGGGATAATGACATGTAATGAAGCCTGGGATATAGGAGAAGAGCTCCTAACCTTATACTATTTGAGGCACTATTCTAGTAACCTCTACTCTAGTTTCTACATTATTTCACATAGGTACATAACATTAATTAATATAAAAGAAAATCTTAAAGAGTATGGTATTCAAAATAGTGTACATATGTGGAGACATGACTCTTGATACACTTTTGGGTATCATTTCAGAGATAATTTTCTGATGTAAGGATTCTTTTTCCTTGTGATAAGTGGATATCTCTTCGTATAGAATCTGTTAATCATCAACATGACAGGTTTTGACGTAATACTTGGGATATATTGGTCGATTACCAAAAAATATCATATTTATTTTTATCAGTGAATGCTGAAATTTACATCACTAGTGGGAGGTAGACATATCAATAAAGTAGAATGGGATGTCCAAGCATCTCGAGAAATACCTGATCAAAAAGGGATTCATAGAGTGGCATAATAGATTAAATTTATTTTCTTCTATAATCCAGGATTATGACATGTTTTTGTTTCTCTATTTTAGTGGATAATTTTAGGGAGATCATTCATGATGAAATTTCTGGGTTACCACTACTGAGAGAGATATAATTCACTATTCATCTAATGCTAGTGGTAGCACACATTGTCTATTCCACCGTAAAAGATGGACCATATGGGGTTTAAGGATCTAAATAAATAGTTTCAATCATTATAGGATAAATGTTTTAACTAAACTTGTACATCACCATAGAGTTCCCCAATCCTTTTTTAAAAAAAGTGAACAGTTTCCTTGTAATCTAAAAGGATTACCGATGGATGAACCAACTGACAGTAAAAAATAGGTATCCACTTCCTTGAAAATAAGACCTCTTTGGTAATATATAAAAAGATAGGGTGTTATCAAAAATTGGTGTGATCTTGGTCAATAATCATGTATATGAAAGGACTTTATAAATACCTCTTATAGGATTCTAGAGTTGGTATGGTATTTACAAGTACCTAGTAATGTTGTTTAGTCTAAAAAATGAGCCAGCTATTTTCATGGATATAATGTATTGGGTTTCTGCCTGCAATTATATTCATTCTTGGTATTCTCTTAGGACAATATGTTATAATATTCACATGATCTACATGGTCATTCCAAACATCTTAATATTGTACTAAATACACCGAGAGATAACCATATTGACACTATTCTCAAAAAATGCCACTTTTGGATCAATAATTTCCAGTTCTAGGGTCATATCATCCTAGATTCAAGAGTATGATTAGACCTGGAGAAGGTGAGAGTTGCAGTTTACTAAGAGAATACCATGAACAACTTATAGATATAGGGTTTTTTTGGGAATATATAGGTATTACTAATAATTCATCTAGTATTTCTCACAACATGTAGTCCCAATTATGGGCTTGACTATGAAGAGTGTGAAATTAATATATTCAGATGCTTGTAAGTGAATCTTCTAGGAGTTGTAATTTTGTTTAAATTCCGTATCTATCATGATTATACTAGGTTAAGTAAAAATATATATTTATTTTTATTAAATATCAAGAATCAGTATATGGTTGTGCTGATGTAGGATGAATGAGACATGGAATACATGTTTCTCCATTAGGGTCATCATGAGAATAATTACCCAATTCACAACCTCAATATAGTTATTGGGGTCCATGATTTATGTTATTGTAGAAACTATTTTCATGGGGTGCATTTAGTGGTTTTCAATGATAAAAAATATTAGGTACATCATTAAACAACATGATTTTAATCAACGATAGTGCATGTGGGTTCATTACTTGAACTACTATAATTTCTATATTGTCTCTACACTTGGAAATGGAAATGTTGTAGGTTATGATCTAAGCATGAATAATCAAAAATAGGTGGTTCAAGAGGATAATATTTGGTGGAATCTTGTGGATTTTTTTTCTAAAATTAATATTGAGTTTCAAGAGGATTATGGTCAAAATGTCCTCTAATCATTAGCAGTGACCTCTACCATTATCTTGCTATTGAGAATGAGGAAACATTCATATCCCAAGGGACTATTTTTTCGGGGAAGTGTGTCATATGATGATTCATCTTTTGTTTTCACAATTTATGGGGATGTGACATTATGATTTCAAGGGAGTTCTTGGGACCTAGTATATTTTTGGGATGATTTGATGTGGAAATCTCACACCTTGATTTGGGAATTATATCCTGCTGTCACAAATATGTATTGAGACTTACCTGTATTGGTGGGAATCTACGAAACAATTGACAACCATATTTATCACTTCTTATTCCACTATTTAGAATGTGAAGGAAGAACATCAGTGATCAAAAATAATTTTACAACTGTTGTCCATTTCTAATTGGAAATGGGATGATGACTTTCAGGACTTTATGCATTGTTTTCAATGATTGCCTCACAGAAATGACATAGTTTGGGTTGTTGTAGACCGGTTCATGACAATATCAAATTACTTACATATTCAACATAATTTTCTAGAATACTACCTTAGGAGGCTCCATTTTAGGGATGTAACACCACATGCTTCCATGGTATGTTTACTTTTGAATAATACGATAGTTTGTGTTGTATGTAACCTCGAGTCCAAACACACCACAACCAATCAAACAAGAAGTTATGAATAGTAATACCCGCTTTTTTAAATTTTATAAATTTTATATTTGAAATGGACTTCATTTTTTGATTTGGAATATCAAAATAATATTTTGGTGAATTTTTGGTATTTTTCTGAAAACCATCAATTTTTGATGAATAGTGAAAAACACTACGTTATTGGTTAAAACCAACATTTTTTTAAAAAATTATTTTTTTAATTTATTTTAGGACCACATAGATACATAATACCTATTTATGTTCAATTTAATTCATTGGAGTCATTTTATAATAACTTTAGATATATAAAAATTTTATTGATCTTTTTACCATCTTTTACCCATCTCCAAAGATCATTTGCAAATTTGCATAAAACGCAAGTTTACTACTTCTGTGAGTTGAATTTAAAAAATCTGAGAGACATGGTTAATATCAGTTAGTAAAATGTGGTTCAATAAGATGAAAATAATTTTTGGTGAATAGTAACTTTTGACTTTTATTTACCACGGTTAAAAGTAAATAGGGTAATTAAGGATAAAAATGTTATCATAATTACCCTAAAATATCTCCTAATTCTATTGTATAAGTATAATTAAACCAAAAACAACCTTAATAATAAAATATGATCTCCTTTTGTCCACTTGGATTAGATTAGGACATTTATTATTATTTTATTTAAAAAAGAGTTAAAATCAATGTTTAATAACTAAACCATTTTTAATATAGGGGTGTCCATAAGATATATTCAACTATAAATATTCAATATAAATCTAAAAATATTTTCTACATAATGGTATTTTCATTATAATTTTTAGACATTAAATAATTAAATTTATTTATGACACAATGATGGTGCAGTAATTACCTTATTAATGAAAGATTAAAATAATTGATATTACAAATATAAAAATAAATCTAATCTAAGACTTTTGATGAATTAAAATAATTTTATAGGTTAATATGACATGTTAGGGTTGATTAAATTATTTTTTTTCAATGTAATAATGCTGTTATGAATTTAACAAAAACAAAATACCAAATAGTGTCAAAATTAACATAAAAGAGTTTTTAAAACAAATATTATATTATTAATTGATATTCTATTCCTAAAAATTTAAGGTTCTGAAAAAAGACTTAAATAATATTATATATGTCATCAATGAACCACTTTTGGTTCGATTGGATGTTTATAGTATGTTTAATAACCGTATAATATAAAAATACTAAGAGACATGGTAAATGTAATACTATTTACTAAGAGTTAAATCTAAAAAATAAGGTTAATATAGTAACTCAAACCTATATAAAACCTATTGGTTGAATGGTTTTCTACCCATGCCCACCATATCCTTGAATTAAATCATTTTAGAGCTATTAGAAACAGAAAATGATTTTATTATAAAATAATATTTCAATCTTTTCTTAAGGTTCCCCTCACCCCTCTTATAAAAAAAACTTCCCCTTTTCTCAAATTTACACTTTCAATGCCATTCAGATCGGCCAACCCCAATCCAAATATTCTCTAAACTGTCCTTTGTTCCTCCTAGAGGACTTACATTCATCAGAAAGCTATCCTAAGACCCCTTTTGATCAAATTAAAAGGAAGAACACGAAGAAGAGGTGAATATTTCATCACCTATTTCAAGTTCATTTCTTCTCCCCCTTCTTCTTTCCTAGTTTTTTCCCATATAAAATAATAATTCTAGTGTCTTAAATATACTTTGATGTTATTATAAATATGGTATAACCATATTGACTATTCTATCCGTCCTATAGATGACAAAGTCACCATACGTGCGTACGTATAGATTACCATCTCCACGTTGTGGTGTAGTTTGTTATTCAAACACTTCATCCTTTGTATAGGTATAATAATAAGTATAAATTATGTAAATAATAAATATAACATGATAATGATTCTTTTATATGATATACCATCGAATTATATAATATTTTAATATCAAAAGAATGATATGGTCTCTCGTGTGTACGTACAAATTACCATCTCCATGAACGCGATGAGATTCATTCTCCATCGTATCCATTCTATACTAATTTTTATTTGATGATTAAAATTAATGTTTAAATACATAATATCATTTGGGATATGAATCTAATACATCATATCCATAACAAACACAACTTACGTAACAAAATGTATTAAGGAAAATGAATCAGTTAACACCTGAAACGACGATAATACTAAAATATTATTAACAATGAAATATTATAAGATCATATATGATATAATATTTATGCATTTGGTTATTTTGTAATTTAATAAAAATGAATTAACTATTATACAGGAGTTTAACCTACTATCGACAATGGAAAAGTTCAAGGTATGGGATAATTTCACAATCTATTTGTTATTCGAGTTTGTTTTATACGTGAGTATCTACTGGGACCTCTTTATCATCCACATCCGTGTTTCATTAAAATATATTTCAAAACGTTTTTACTATTTAATAGAGGATGCGTTAATTTCCTTTATACCCTTATTTTACCTTATATATTTTAGAAGGAATCTTTCCATCGTTTTCGAAACTAGGAACTTTATGACCTTTTCGACAAAATTAAGGTAAGAATGCTTTTTTAACTTATACGGCGGGTGTGGAAATTTTCCACTATTATAACATCGTCAAAACTTCCTTTACAAACATATAAGAAAATTTTCAAAAAAAATGTTATATTTTATAATTATAATATTTTTAAATGATTTCAAAATAGAAAGAGATATTTCTCTATTTTTTTTGATTTTATATATGTCAATATCCTTTGATGGATTTTAAGCTTATTTGAAGTAGATTTATTATGACACAAAACTTCTATATTTTATTGACAGTTTTGTGATATGTTGACTATGGATATGTTATTTTTACACAATTCATGGTTCATGGATAAAGCATTGACATTTCGTATGATAATTTTAATATGAATGTTTATGTTCTGTTTAAAACTTTTCATATGATGAATGCATTAGACATAGTAAGTGACGGGTGGTGCCCGATATAGATTCTCGATGCATCGGTAGGTCTCATGAGATAAACTAGTGTCTTGGAAAAAGTCCTTGACAACATCTTATTTTTAGTATGGTCATAAGGAATTGACTATGTCATTATGAAGTCTGGCATTATGCATTCTATCATTAGGAAAGTCGCTATTGTTATTGCATGAGATTATTTTAATAGTAAAATATCCATGTGAATAAGTAAATGTAATTATTTGATTTTATCTTTTCCATATTATGCTGAAGTTCATGGTTTAAAGGATTTTGTAGTCTTATACATTTCCATAAATGTTTATGTCTATTTATGTAAGTTTCCACTATATTGTTATCCTTACTGATCATATGAGCTCACCACTTTTTATGTTTTATTTTTCCCAGGATTCGAAGAAGTATATTATAACTGACCTACTGGGATAGTCTGAGGGATATGAGTGTGGCCTATGGACACTATGTAGTTGTATTTTTTATTTCATAATGTAATGTAAAACCTATGAATGTATCTAGTATTTCTAAGGCTACTAAACATATGGGTCTTTCGGGACATGATTCTTTTATCATGCCAATGTTATGTAATAATGCACTGACTCTTGGTTACTGGGGTCAGGGTGTTACAGTTGGTATCAGAAGAAGTTTAGTACAAACCTTGGAATCTAGATTTAGAAAAACTCTAATTACAGAACACTACCCTAAGATAGAAATTGAGGATTAGTATAGAAGAACTTCCTTGAATTTTGGTACTGTAGATATTTTGTGAGATTTTCAAGCAATAATTTCCTATCTGGATATGAGTAGGTAGAGGCGGCTCTGGAACAGATGTACCTAGGGGTAAAACTCGAAAACTCTACATTGAGCTAGACTCAAATGAGAACTCGTGCACGACAACGGGCCTTGCTACACTCTTGGTTACGACACTCTCGGGGGATATACTTAGGATAAATCTCATTTTTTTTACAAACCATTATGAAGGATTTATGAGTATATACCTCCTGAAATAAATCATTTTTTAGGATTACAGAGTATATCCCTAAACTATACAATTTATGTTATGTGTTTTATAAGTCTCGAATTATGTATTGTGATTTATAAACTAATATAGTGTATGTCATTGTTTAGAAATGGAACCTAGTGGAAGGAATGAAAACTGTATCAATGAACGTAATCCATGTAGGTATTTCAATACTACTGAAGATAATTATAGTGGTGCTGGTGAAGCAACCGGTGGTGATCATCTTATCACCATACTAGGACAACTCACTCAGGTTATGAAGAATAACCTTACCCATTTAGAGCACCCTGATCCACATCATGGAGGATCAATGTTAGACCGCTCCATGAGGAAAAAAACACCATCATTAAATGGGAGTACAAATCCATTAGTAGCTAAGAAATTGATAAATTCCTTAGAGAAAAAATTGCATGCTTTGGGGAGTAGTGAAAGGGAAAAGGTTTTCATTGCAGTTTATCTCCTCACTGGAGATGTTGATCAATGGTGGACATTGATTGAAAACAAAAAGGATGATGATGAAGTATCAAATATTGAATGGGGGAGTCTAAAAAGAATTTATTAGAAAAATAGTTTTCTCATGACCATCGAGTAGATATGGAAAGAAAATTTCTGAGTGTGAGGCAAAAAGAGGATTATAATGTTGCAAATTATGAGGCTAACATTACAAAGTTAGAAAGGTATACTACATATTATATACGTAACCCAATAAGTAAGGGCGATCATTTTATTTTATGGGTTAAAACCATTTCTATGTCGAACATTAGCCTCACAATCCTTATCATCGTATGAAGATATTGTCTCCTAGGCTATTAGGATAGAAAAGGAATTCTCTATGTTTTACGACTGTAATGAAAAGAAAGAGAAGAAGAGATATATTGAAAAATATGGGAATGAAAATAAGGGAAAGAAGGGAAAAGTTGAATATCCATCCTGTAGTAAATGTGGGAACAGAAACCTTAGAACTTTATTGAAGGGAAAGGGAATCTATTACAAGTGTAGTGAAAAAGGTCACTAAGCTCATGATTGCAAGGGGAAGAAAGAGGTTGTCAATGTTGAATGCTACACTTTTAGAGAAAGGGGGCATTATGAAAATGAATTTCATAAGCACAAAGGAAAAATACCTCAGAAAAGGGCAAGGGATCAAGGATAAGCTTATGTGATCACTACTGGTGAGGTTGAAGATCCGAAAGACATGGTGGTAGGTAATTTAATGGTTTCCTCAAGTTTAGCCAATACTTTATTTGATTCTGGATCATCATATTCTTTCATATCTTCCCAATTTTATTTGAAAATTAGATATTTCTAGTTTGATTTAACAAGGGAGTTTTCAATCAAAACACTTTAGGGAAGTATCATTGCATCAATGTTTTTTGAGTCAGTTACCATTATGGAATATAAATTTTCTTTATCTACTGATCTCAAAATTATACCCATGATTGAATTTGATATAATTCTCGGCATGGATTGGATTTTGGACCATTATGCAAAATTTTATTTTAACAATAAAATGTTACAATATTTGATGATCATAAAGAGTACCTTATCTTTAGAGTGGAAACATCGCCACCTGATTCTAATATAGATCCACCCCCCAATAGCTCAACTAAATTCAATTATTGGGGGGGAAAAGAATGAAATAACTATGGGTGATGAATGGAATGTTCAAATAGAGGATATACTTATTGTACAAGAATATGTTGATGTGTTTCCAGAATATTCACCTGGACATCCTGCCGAATGAAAAATTAAGTTTTATATTCATTTAATTCATGGTTCAATGCCCATATCGAAGAACATTATTGAATGAACATAGTCGAATTATTGGAACTACAGAAACAATTAGATGAATTGAGTAATGAGGTATTTATACACCCTTGTTTTTCTCCATGGGGAGCCAATGTCTTTTTTGTTAAAAATAATGACAGTTCTATGAGGTTGTGTATTGACTATAGGGAGGTCAATTCTATAAAAATAAATAACAAGTATCCCCTACCTCACATTGATGATTTATTTGACCAACTTCATGGAGCATAATAATTTTCAAATATTGACCTTTGATCTGGATATCATCAGTTGGGTGTGAAGAAGGATGACATTATGAAATTATCATTTCAAACTAGGTACATGCATTACAAGTTTTCCGTATTTCCCTTTGGGATGACTAACGCACCCTCTGTTTTCATGGATCTAATGAACAGAGTTTTCAAGGAACATTTTGATGACTTTTTATTGGTATTTATGGATGATATCCTAGTAAACTCCAAAATCTATGAAGATCATGAAAATCACTTGCGCACAATTCTGAAAACCCTCCGAAGAAAAGAATTATACGGGATGTTTAGCAAGTGTGAATTTTGGCTTCAGGAGATTTATTTTCTTGGCCATATTGTCTCTTATGATGGAATATCCATTGATCCTTCTAAGATAAGAGAAACCCATGAATGGATAGCACTGATGAGTATAACTGAGGTACGTAGTTTTATTGGTTTAGCAGGTTATTATCAGCATTTCATCCAGAATTTTGCCCGATTAGCTAACCAATTAACTAATCTCACACTAAAAGGGGTTAAATTTGTTTGGATAAAAGAGTGTGGAGAATGTTTTGAAGAACTAAATAACAACTATCTTGAATTTACCTTCGAGGAATTATGGGTTTTTTATTTATAGTGATGCTTCAATGAAAGCACTTGGTTGTGTCCTTATGCAGAATGATAGAGTTATTAAATATGCATCATGATAACTGAAAATTCATGAGTAGAACTATCTCACTCATGATCTTGATTTAGCAGTTATAATCTTTTCTTAGAAGATATTGAGACATTATCTCTATGGTGAAAAATGTAAAATATATACCGATCTCAAGATTTTGAAGTATATTTTCTCATAGAAAGAACTCAAATGAGGAAAAATACATGGCCTGAACTACTCAAGGATTATGATTGCACAATACGCTTCCACCTGGGGAAGGAAAATAAGTTGGAAGATGATTTGAGCAAAAAGGATCATGGAGTTTTGAACAATATGAGAGTTGAAATGGATCCTCTTCTCATGGATCTAGTGAAAATATATATGGGAATACTCATGGGAGATAAAACATCAATACTTTTTCAAACGGTTGAAAAACTATTTTTTATAGAAAAGATAAATGGTTCTTAGATTGATGATGAGGAATTTCAAAAGAATATTAAATATGTGAATGATGGGATATTGACCGACTTCGTATATGAAGATGGAATTTTGAAATTTGGTAAGAGACTTTGTGTTCCTAACATACCTGATCTAAAAGTGAATTGTTGGATGATGCTCATAGCTCTAGTTTGTCTATACACTCTGGGAGCACCCAGATGTATTGATATTTGAAGGAACTTTTTTGGTGGGACAACATAAAGGGGGAGATTGCTGATTTGGTTTCAAGATGTATGGTTTCTCAACAAGATAATGTAGGAAGGATATAGCCTGGAGGTGTCATGTAGCATCTTCCGATACCTGAGTGGAAATGGGATAATATTACGATGTACTTTGTCATGGTACTATCAAAGACTCCTAGTTGAAATGATGCAATATGGGTCACTGTTGATCATCTTACTAAGTCAGCACATTTTATTCCTATAAGAGAAGATTTATCACTTGAACATCTAGCAAGACTATATATTAATGAAGTTGTTAGACTTCATGGATTAACCCCATCAATTGTTTCTGATAATGATCCCTGTTTTACATCAAGATTCTGGAAAAGTCTTCAGAAAGACCTGGATAATGAACTTCGTTTGAGCGCTGCCTACCACCCTCAAACTGATGGACAATTAGAAGAGACTATTCAATCATTAGAATACATGTTAAGATCTTGCTCACTTAACTTTCAAGGTATGTGGTATCAATAATTACCTCTGGTATAATTTTTATATAACAATAACTTCAATTCAAGTATTCAAATGGCACCATATGAAGCGTTATATAGAATGAGATGTTGCACACCAACCTGTTGGGATGATGTTGGTGAATGAAAACTCATAGGCCTTGAACTTGTTGAGGAAATGATGGAAAAGGTGAAGGTAATACAAACCCACATTTAAGCAGCTCAATGTAGGAATAAGAGCTATGCTGATAGCCGAAAAAAGGATTTGGAATTTCAGGTAGGAGATCATGTTTTCTTGAAGGTATCTTCATGGAACGGAATTATACGATTTGGTAAGAAGCATAAATTGACTCCTAGGTACATCAGAACTTTCAATATTCTAGAATGAATTAGGGCTATAGCTTACTGTTGGGCGATGCGGCAAAGTCTCTACAAATTTCATGATGTGTTCCACGTATCGCTATTGAGAAAATACATGCCTGACCCAATGCATGCACTCACCTATGAGGAATTAGAACTGGAAGATGATCTCTCTCATTGTGTAGAGCCTCTCAATATACTTGATACAAGAGAACATGTGTTGAGAAACCGGACGACTCGTCTGGTAAAAGTTCTATGAAGAAACCATAAGATGGAAGAGGTAACATGGGAAACCGAGAAACTTATGATGAAAAACCTCCCAAATCATGTTAGGCATTAATATTCTAGAAATTTTGAGGATGAAATTATTTGTAGGAGGGGATAATATAACACTCCGAGATTCCACAATACGTTTTCCTTTGAATAATACAACATGTTGTGTTGTACGCAACCTCTAGTTCAAACACACCACAACCAATAAAACTAGCCGTTATAAAGAGTAATACCGACTTTTTTGATTTTAATAAATTTTATCTTTCAAATGGACTTCGTTTTTGGATTTAGAATATTGAAATTAGGTTAGGGTGAATATTTTGTATTTTTCTGAAAACTTTCAATTTTTGATGATTGGTAAAAAACACTATATTATTAGTTAAAACAGACTTTTTATTTAAATAATTAGTTATTTTATTTAAATTTATTTTCTGTCAAAATTGATACATAATACCTATATAAGTTCAATGTAATTCATTGGAGTCATTTTATAATAAGTTTATTTATATAATTGTTTTTGAACTTTTGACCATCTTTTACCCATCTCCTTGGAACATTTGAAAATTTTTATAAATCTTAATAATAGAAGTTATGTGAGTTGAATTTCAAAAATACGAGAGACATGGTTAATATCAGTAAGTAAAATGGGGTTCAATAAGATGAAAATAATTTTTGGTGAATAGTAACTTTTGACCATTATTTACCAGGGTTAAAAGTAAATAGGGTAATTATGTGTAAAAATGAAATCATAATTACACTAACACATGTTCTAATTCTATTGGATAAGTATAATTAGACCCAGAACCACCTTAGCAATAACATATTATCCCCTTTGGTCCACTTGGATTAGATTAAGACATTTATTATTATTTTATTTAAAAAAGAGATAAAAGAGTTAAAATCAATGTTTAATAAGTAAACCATTTTTAATATAGATTTATACATTAGATATATTCGACTATAAATATTCATTAGAAATATAAAAATATTTCCTACATAATGGTATTTTTATTATAACTTTAGACATTATATAATTAAATTTATTTATGACACAATGATGATGTAGTAATTACCTTACTAATGAATGATTAAAATAATTAATATTATAAATATCCAAATAAATCTAATTTGATACTTTTAATTACTTAATGTAATTTTATAGAATAATATGACATTATAGGGTTAATTAAATTAATTTAAATAGAAATAATAATTCTTCTTTGAATTTAGAAAAAAACAAAATACCAAATAGTGTCAAAATTGACAAAAAAAAGTTTTTAAAATAAATATTGTATTATTAATTGATATTCTATTCCTAAAAAATATATGGTTTGCCCAAATCTCTTAAATAACATTAAATATTTCATTAATTAACTACTTTAGGTTCTCTTGGATGTTTATAGAATGTTTATTAACCATATAATATAAAAATACAAAGAGACATGGTAAATGTAAAACTATTTAACTAAGAGTTAAATCTAAAAGATAAGGTTAATATAGTAGTCCAAACCAATATGAATCCTTTTGGTTTTGTGGTTTTATAACTATCCTCACCTTATCCTCAAACTAAATCATTTTTGAGCCATTATAAACCGAAAATTATTTTATTATAAAATCATATTTCAATCTTTTTCTAAAGTGCCCCTCACCCCTCTTATAAAAAGTAACTTCCCCTTCTCTCTAATTCACACCTTAAAAAACATTTTTCTCATCCAAACTATACCAAAATATACTCTCTATAGTCCACCCTTCATCCAAGAGTCCTTTATATGGTCAAAAAGCTAACCTATGGAGCCCTTTTGATCAAATCAAAAAGAAGAACCTGAAGAAGAGGAAAATATTTCATCACCTGTTTCATGTTCTTTTCTTCTTCCACTTCTTATTTCAATGTTGTTTACATTCTAAAATAATACTCCAGTATCTTATTCATATTGTGATATTATTATAAAAATGTTACAACCATATTAATTATTCTATCCATCCAATAGATGACAATGTTACCATACATGTGTAGGTATAGATTACCGTCTCCACATCGTGGTGTAGTTTGTTATTCAAAAACATAATCATTTGGATGGGTATAATAATGATTATAAATGACATGAATAATAAATAAAACTTTATAATGATTCTTTATATAAGATATACGATCCAATTATATATTATTTTAATATCCAAATAATGATATTGTCACTCGTTCGTACGTACGGATTACCATCTCCATGAACGCGATGAGATTCATTCCCCATCGTATCCATTCAAGAATAATTTTCATTTGATGATTAAAAATAATTTTTAGATACTTAATATCATTATAGATATTAATCTATTACATCCAATCCATAACAAACATGGATTACATAAAAAAACATATAAAGGAAAACAAACCAGTTAACACCTGAAATGACGATAATACTAAAATATTATTAAAAAAGTAATATTATAAGATCATATATGATTACATATTTATGTATATTGTTATTTTATAATTTAATAACAATTATTTAAATATTATACAGAAGGTTAAAATACCCTTGACCAAGGAAAATTACAAGGTAAGGGTTAATATCACAATCTCTTTATTATCCGAGGTTGTTTTATACATGAGTATCTACTGGGACATCTTTATCATCCACATCTGTGTTTCATAAAAATGTATTTAAAATAATTTTTACTATTTAATAGAAAATGGTTTAAATTCATTTATACACTTATTTGACCTCATATATTTTGGAAGGAATCTTTCCATCGTTGTCCAAACAAGGTACTTTATGACCTTCTTGAAAATATTATGGTTCTTATGTTTTTTAACTTCTACGGTGGGTGAGGATATTTTATTCCATTATAACATCGTCAAAGCTTCCCTTACAAGCTAATAATATTATTGTAGAAATAAATTTTTTCGTATATAATTTTTGAATTTTAAATGATTTCAAAATATAATGAAATATTTCCTTAAAAAAAGTTTTGATTTCATCTATGTCTACATCCTTTGATGGATTTTAAGATTATTTGAAGTTGATTTATTATGATACAAAACATCCATATTGTATTGAAGGTTTTGTGATATGTTTGACTATGGATGTGTTATTTTTACACCATTCATGGTTTATGGATAATGTATTGACATTTCATAAGAAATTTTTTATACAAAGTCTTTATGTTGTGTTTAAACCTTTTCATCTGAGGATTGCATTGGACATAGTAAGTGACAGGTGGAGCCCGCTATAGCTCCTCAATGGATAAGTAGTCCTCATGAGAGAAACTAGTGTCTTGGAACAAGGCCTTGAAAACAATCTTAGTTTTAGTCATGGTACTAATCTTTGACTATGTGCTTATGAAGTCTGGAATTATGCATTCCATCATTATGAAAGTGGTTATTGATATTGCATGTGATGATTCGACTAGTAGAATATCCATGTGAATAAGTAAATGAAATTATTTGATTTTATCCTTTCCATATTATACTGATGTTAAAGTTTAGAAGGCATTTGATTTAGTCTTATACATTACCTTAAATGTTTATGCTTATTTATGAAAGTTTCCACTATATTGTTATCCTTACTGAGCATCTGAGATCACCATGTTCTATATTTTATTTTTCCCTAGATGCGAATAAGTATATTATGACTGACCTGAAGGTATAGCCTAAGGGATATGAGTGTGGACTATAGAGACTTTTCTATTTTAGTTTTTCATTTTATAATATAATGTAAATCTTAGGAATGTATCTAGTATTTCAAAATCTACTAAACTGGTCGATTTTTCAAGACATGATTCCTTACATCAGGACAATGTTATGAAATAATGCACTGACTCTTAGTAACTGTGGTCGGGGCGTTATAACAGAGGTCAAACAACATTATGAAGATCAATGATCTATCATATTTAATTGGGATGCTCATTTCATGTCTCAGTTCTTGAAATAGATGCAAAAGGCCTCATGTACATAGGTGATTCTTTATTAAGGCCTATCATCCATAGATCAATTCAAAAATAAATCATAAGATTGAAGAGTTATGTTACATTGTTTGTTCATGTGACATTCACTATTGGGGTTCTTCAAATAAATTAACACACCGAGATGAGTTTTCCTACAATAAATGTTTTTAAGTAACCATCCAAATGGATCCTTATAATTCCTTATATTGTAGGCCACTCCAATCACATGTATGATGTTTAGAGGTATGGGTGTTAGATTTTATTAAACAACATCTCATCCTGGAGACATAAGAACATGTATAGTTGATCAGGAATCACCTGTCGATAGCTCAATTAGGTTACCAATCATATTACAATTCCCATTGATGACCTCTTGAGTTTAATGTCGGGGAACAAGTTTTATTTTTTGTTTCAACATGGAGTTACATAAATAAATTCTAAGAATGGGTAAGATTTATCCATGATTTGTTGGGTTCTTTGAGGTTTTGAAACAAATCAGACCAATAACATACAAGACAACACTTCCATAGACATATCATTCTATGCCTAAAAATTTTCACATGTCTCTTCTTTTAAAGTATTATCCAAACCCATTATATATTATACATCATGATGAGTTGGAGTTCAATGTGGATTCTGACATTAATGAGTACTCTGTATATATTGTGAGTTAGAGGGTGAATACTCTTTGAGGCATGTCAGTCCCCTCAGTACAGGTGTTATGACATCACAGTTTAGTATATGATGAGTCATGGGAGAAATAAAACTGATATATTATCCTTGTGGTTAGATATTTTCTCAGATGATACCTCCTTACACTAATATTGATAACTTGGGGATGCATTTCTTTAAGGATAGTAGGTTCTAATAACCTATCATTTCATAAATGTTCAACTCATTTTTTTTGGATCGAATCCTTTGTTTTATCTTGGTTAACCTTTCCATGAGATATGGACGGTTTTTCTAGGGTTTTAGGGATTATATAGAGCTCTTAGTTCCAATAATTGTAGAAAAAGAGTTCCTCGCATGGATATCTCCTGGTTATTGTTGATCATAATAGTCAACCGTAAAAGAAAAAAAGTTTATAGGAGAGGCCATACAGTTTGTCTGCAACCATGCGAGTCATGACACACAACCATTCTAAATGTATTACAAAAGATATGGTGAATGTTTTAATGGATTACATATTTTTAGTCAAACTATGTGCCTATCTTTTGAAAAGGGATTCCTTGTATATTGGAGGGAGCACGGATGGCGCCCGGTTTGGTTAACTCTGTGGCCAAACTGTGTGACCATTTTTTAATGGTGAATATACAATTTCACCGATGAAATTTTTTTAACTCTCAATTCATATTTCCTTATTCTCTAGTGGATGTATAGACCATTCCTCTCCCTTAATATTTTATTGTCCTCATTCATTGGAAATTTTGACAACTCCCACATTAAGACTTCATTTATATCATTTTTAAAAATGTTACATCTACAATGGTAAGGTCCTTAGTCCTCTTACTTAATATCATAGTATATCATACAATATCTTACATATTTTTAGTGAGATAAAAGTTTTCCTATTTTCTTAGAATTTTTTTATTTTTTTGATTTCTTGTGTTCTTTGAATCACTGGTCGACACAAAAGGAATTGTCATTTATAGACCTAATGTAGTTCGTATATCATTTTTTCTTAAAATTTGACAACTTTTATAACTTATCTATTTTTCATGACACCATATATTTATTCATGATTCCTTATAATGGATATTTATTTCTTTTATCAAATAAACATTGATGTTATATACCCATATACACATATTACATAGTTAATGGTTTCCTAACTCTTGGAAAACACACCATTGTGTGCATTGAAATAACATCCCTCCTTCATATAAATGTTTATTTTATTGAAAAACCTTATAAGAGTTTAACTTGACATGGAAAATAGAATTCCCCACATTTATATATTTTTTTAATCCACAACACTCATCTAAGTGTTTATAATAACACTGAAATGGATTTTCATTGATTTATAATTAAAAGTCTTATTTTAAATAAATGAAAGGGGCTGGCATGGTGATGCCACATTTTATATATTTATAGATATGATTTATATGTATTATCCAAACTTGATTAATTATGCTAACTGATTATAATTTTTAAAGCTAACCCTCATTTATATTATTATCAATATACCATGGTTACTAGATGTTGAAAACAAGTTAATGATTAAGTTGAGCATGGTGTTTTATGGTCCCTTTCATTTGTTGTTGGGCATGAAATCTCGCAGCATTATACGTATATTTGGGTGATGGGAATGAAATTAAAAAGTTATTTTATTTTAGTGATGGGAATGACCACTAACCCCGCCATTTCGAGTGATGGAATAAATGTCTCTAATTTATATGATATTTCAAGATTGTACCCTTATTAGAGTCATTCACTCATTAAAGTTGTTTTAGACACCTGAGTTACACCCTAACTCTAGCTTGCACCTAGTATCAGTGAATATTAATATAAATTTTCTTACTTATAAGAACCTATGTTAGATTTTATTTATTCATTAGAATTGTTTATTATCATTATCTGGTACACATGAACACTGTTATGTTGTATACATTGGATAGAGTATTGTAGACACCATTGGTGGTAGACTAATGAGATAGTCTCTTACCCTAATCAGGCCTCTATTGGTACTCGAGTATTCCCTATGACTATTGGTGTGGACAAGGTCCAAAACCATAAAACAGATTCTTGATTTGTTTCCTTTTTTAACAAGGAGGATTGGAGAGGAAGACCAAGTTCATTCTCATAATACTAGTGGAGTTTTCCTTTGGTCTTTTTAAAAAAATTTATAGCATGTTTTATATACTTGTCCCGTGTATCCCATGCATCCCCCCTTTTCCATATCAACATGCGATGACATCATCTTGCATATAACTCATCATATGTATCTTGATTATTATTACTTCTTGAATTCATCCTTTTCCACTAGGTTTTGGATTTTTTTTCCATCATGAAGTTTCATATATCTTGTGTCCACTATTTATTATCTTCGTCTATATCAATTGTTCCACTCTAATATGAGGGTATAGTCTCCCCACTATACCACCATGGACCATGTATTATATTCTTCATCCTTTGGGAAATAAGGAGGCACGCTTAAGGCCATGTGACCCAACTTCTAGTGCCACCATTTTAGTGGATCATGGGTTTGTATGTTATATTTTTTCCATAAATTAGTGACTAAGTCAATATTCTTGTTTCTTATAACTTTCTATATATGATCAAGAATATCTATTGGTTATTCCTCATGAGAAAAAACAAGCTCTTGTAGCATGTCCAATGTTTTTAGTGTGTGTGATATATTAGGTATATACTTCTATAAGAGAGATACATGGTATGAATATTGAACCACTGAGAGGTTCTCTGTAAGCATCAAGTGAAAATATACATTCCTAATATGATCAATAATTTCAAAGGGGTTGATATATCTAGAGCTTTTACCCCTTATTTAGAAATATCATTACCTTATTTCATGGAGATGTTCATTGAAACACTACTTCATCAACTTCAAATTCATTATCAAATAAGAAATTGTTAGTAAAACAAGTATACTAACATTGTGGTTCCATTATGATTGACTAAATGTATCTAACCCTATCTTCCATTTATTTAGTTATCTTAGGTTCTAACAGCTTTATTTATCTAGATTTATCCTTGTATATTAGAGATATATATTTATTTCCACATAAAGCTTCATAAAGATCCATCAGAATTATTTTTTGAAATATATCAATGCATGAATAGACAACTAGAGTTAGTTGATGATCCTAAACACTATTAAAATATAGATAAAAATATCTAAATATATCCTATTGGGTTTTAATTATTCTATTAGACTAGACATTAGTCTTGGATGATACACGGTGATGAAGCATATCTCCACATCCATCACCTACTAAAGAATTTTCTAGAACATTGAGATAAACTTCGGATCATGATAAGATATAATAGAATGTGACACTCTATGAAATACCACTTCCTTAATGTATATTCTAGAAAGATGATTCAGAGAGAAATATTCTATCATAGCAATTATGGGTGCTAAATTCTTAAGATGATTTACCACAGCCCATATATCATTATTCCCTTCAGATGTTTTAGAGAGTTCTATGATAAAATATATGGATATTTTTTCCAATTTCCTTTTTTGTTTGGGTAATTGATGTAACATCCCTTTAGTCTTTTTTTCTCTAAATTATAAATTTATGAAATACCATGTTTTGATATATAAAATCTCTAACATCTCTATTTATTCCATCCCACCATAAATATTCTTTCAAATAACTATAAATCTTTATAATTTCAGGAAGATTATATAATAAATAACTATGAGCCTCTTTTGAAATTTCCATAATCAAATAGGGTATGGAAATAACACAAAAGTAGTTCCTGATCATTTTCCTTCCACCATAATCAAGGCAGAGCTCAGGAACCATTCTAACCTTCTATTATATATCCACATCATCCTTCTATTCCTCTTTTATTATAATGTAGATAGATGATTGAACACTCATTTGATAAAGAGAATATTTCACCCCCCACCCTTCATGATTTCCAAACCCACAATTTGAAAATATAGAAATATATGATATTTTTTCATCCTCATCCTAGACAATCTTTTAGGCTCCTTTTCACTCAAAACATCTTCCACTAGGTTCCCTTTTTCAGGGGGTGATGTATTTTGTAGTCATTATCATTAATCAACTCTAAAATCTTCTATGAACATGTTAATCTTATTCCTTGTGAATATATAATTTAAACTTTTGTGATCAATATATATATCACCCTTTTCTATGTGAAGATAATGCCTTTAGAAAAATAATTAAAAATTGCTATAACTTAATCTGAATCATGATGTGGGTAATTTTTCTTATAAGCCTTAAATTTTAATGAGGATACACTATAACCATATCATTATGTTTGAGAAAACATCTAAATACCATCTTGGATTTATTATTATAGATTGAAAACTTGTCTCTATTATAGGGTGGTATAAGATCAGGTGTGCTGACTAATGTTCTTTTTACATTCTTGAAATGTTCCTCGCATTCATCTATCTAGATAAACTTGTCTCCCTTATGAGTCATCTTGGTGATAGGATTATTTAGTCATGATAAATTAACCAAAAACCATTGACAATATACATCTAAACCATCAAAACTACATAACACAGTTACCATGATTAATCTAGGACAATGTTCTATATCCTTTATCTTTGATGGATTCACTAATAAACCCTCGCACTATATGATATCACTAAATAAAAAAACATTTTGTAGCCAAAATTCACACTTTTTTTCAAACATTTTCACCATGGATAGTATATTTAGAAAAATTACCAATTCATCTTCATGCTCTTACCTACTATTTAAATATATAATAATATCTCTAATAAAGACTACCACAAACATATTATTGTAATCTCTAAGTAATATATACGTTAAGAACATGATTATAGTGGTGGAATTGGTAATAATTAATGGCATAACTATACACTCATAGTGTCCACACCTTATATAGAATTTTGTATTTGATATATCCTTTTTCTAAGACCTTAATTAATGACATCCGGAATGAACTTCAATCATTAAAAAGTATTCAGATATATGTAGTTTATTAAAAAAAGTCATCAATAAGGGGAATATGATACTTGTTCTTGATCGTGATCTTTTTTTTATCTCAATAATCAATGTTGAGTCACGTTGATCCATATTTCTTCTTAACAAACAATTTATGTGAACCCCATGGCAACACACTAGGTCATATAATTCCTTTATTATGATTCTCTTGGTGTCACATCATCTATTATTACAACTCAATTAGAACCATTATATATGGAATCTTTTAAATGGGAGAAATTCTAGGTATGATTTCTATTTGGGACTAAACAACATGATTTGATGGAAGAATGGGAAACAATTCATAAATACATAAAAAAATCTTTAACAATCGCCATGTCTTCAATGTTGAGTTTCTCCCCAACCATATTAGATTAATTTAATTCATGGATAAAAATTAAGACCTAATAGATAGAATTAATTCTCATTAGAATTTTTTATTAATTTTTCACACTAATAAGAATTGTTGGTTCATTTTTTTTATTTGAAATGTGACTTACCTTCATTAATAATTGGTGTGAGATCAATATAAAAAATTTATTCCATTCTATGAATCACATCAATTTTAACAAACATAATAACCATAAGATTTGTTGGAATCTTGTTCTCAAAAACATCAATTAGAGATAAACTATATTGTTTTTATTCGACTATCAAACCATTATGAGTTTTTACCACTAACTCAATATCTAATCATTAAGCTTGTTAATTTATAAGTTTTTTTAATTTATTATATATAAAAGAGTGGGTATTGGGAGACTAAAATAATGTATTTTTTATTATAGAGTGGATGATATGTATAACTTCCCCTGTGATATTCTTATAACCCACATTGTTAGTCTAAATAAAATGAAATTTAACATTATATTTGGTATAATGAGGATATTTAAACTGATAATCAAAATCCATTTGATTCATGAATTAGTTGCAATAATGCCTAAACTCATTAGATTTTAAGCAATGGAGAGTGGGTGGAGAATTAGTTGGCATCCACTTATCCTCCATTTCACTAATCTATCCATTCGTCATATTTCAATATTTGTAAGATTTATCACCCTCCTTCCACATTTAGAGCACCTCCTAGTTTCATTGAAAATATTCCCTTTATATTTATACCCACATTTTTGGAATGTAGATTTATGTAATTTCTTCCTACCATGTGATGTATTTGTGTTTCCATGAGATTCCATCTTATTTTTTATATCAACACCTAAGGAATGATGTGAATATTTAATTTAAATTTCTACCCTGAGTGCATATTGGAATATTTCCTCATAAATACTAATGTTTCATATGGGTAAAATTTTTTGGAGACTTGGTTTTTATCCACCAATGAATCGAACAATTTTTCTCTCAAGTCCAATATTTAATCCATAAGTAAGACATGAAAAACATGTAAAATTAGCCTCATAGTAGGAAATAAATTCATCATCCATTTCATTATGCTCAATGAATTCCTTCTCCACTTTTTATATATAAAATACTAGGGAAGTACTTACTAAGAAATATCCTCTTAAAATATTCCAATTCCATATATTAAATTTTTCATCTTTCCTTGTATTCATGATAAGGTTCCATTATTGATTACATTAACCTTAAAAATGATAAACAACTTGGAGAACCTTTTTATGTTCTGAAAAATAATGAACAATAAATATATTCCAAATTGTATTGATTCATCACTCATCTACAAGTGTGTTTGAAGACCCACTAAAAGATAGTGGATGAGGTCTTATAAAAGATTTAACATAATGGTGATACATCCATTGATCAATTATAGGCTCAACATGAATAATAGATTTGTAATTTTGTTTGAGAATATCAATAAGGTTTGTATCCTATCCCACATAGAGTTTGGTTTCTTAGGACAAAAATCATTACATTTTCCACCACATTTAGAATTATCATTGTTCCATTAGGTTCCACAAATTGATTGAAAGAAACCATAGTTTGAAAAAAACTTACCATAGTGGGGAAACACATTGTCATAATTTATAATATATAAGTTTTCTTAATCAAGACACATTTTTAAAATCTATCACCCGTAAACATTATCATAAAACATGCATGATCATCACACATTCAAATCCTTCATGATGGTTCGTATATAAAATTTGAACGAACCAAATCATAAACCTCGAAAGTGTCAAACTACGTGAACATTAAGGTTCATTATTATATACCATCTTATTACCAAATCAGGTCCAACATACCTTTTTTTGGATTTGTATCCCCATGGTACATTTGTGTCAAAATCACATCCAGTTATAGTATCAAAATAAGAATTTCTTATTACGAAATCTTTATTATCACTTCTTAACAAAAAAATTTAGGATGGTATCCTATAAATAGGCTCATCCTATGTGTTCTCAAAATAGTTTTCTCATCCTTCATTTCAAATGCTAAATAAAACTTCCTATGTTACTAACTAAAATATCACGAGTTTATAATCACTCATAGTTTCATAAATAATTATCCAATCACATTAGACAAATATTCATCAGATTTCATAAATAAATGTCTGAGAACTATAATTGTTTAATGTATTTAGAGACTACAAACATAATATTCTTTTTTTAGGAATATTCTTAAATATCTACCACAAATATCTTATCACATAGTATTCCTCTTAGGCATACCCTAACTAAACATTTCGTCATAACCAAGGGAAGGAAACATAATAAATGGTAATCTCAAATGGTCAGAAATGGTAAACATAATAGTTATCAATCTATGATAACATAAAATAATAAAATATACATAAGTGTATGTGATTAGGAACATATCTTAAAAAGTAAATAATAAACCTATCAATGATCGTAAACCTGATTCATGACATAATAATTTATCATTTTAGAAAACATGGTCCATAATTACTATGATTAATTTTAAATAAATCATGAACCATAAACTATTTTCATAAAAAATTATCACTATCATAAATATAGAAAAACATTTTGTATTTCAAGGTTAACTACAAAGACCATCCATATAGTGGATCAATACTTATCACATATCTCCTAGTATGGATCAGAATGAATGTTTTTCTAGAGTGGATCAGGATTCACCTGTTTCCTATAGTGGATTGAGAGGAACATATTTCCCATAATAGATCAATCCCATCATGTTTTTTTTCCAATTTTTATACCATGATATATAAATTTTTACAAAATTTATTGGATAGTTATATATGTCCAAACCATATCATAATGAAAACCATACTTATATATGCCATAATATAATAAAACATCCATAATATCTTCAAATCATAACCTCTGTAAAGAAAATAGGTTTCATAATCATTTAATCAATTCACCATAGTATAAATGATAAATGATAAATGGGTTTCATAAAAATTTCATCAACATAATCATTAACCATATATTTAAATAATATGAATATTATCATTAAACATAATCTGTATTAAATAAAATTTAACATTAAATGATGTCATCATATATTGAAATGATTTTGAAAGATCCCTTGGATCATTTCTGGAGAAATATAACCCTTTCACTTTAAAAAACACCTTTTCAAAATAAAAATTGATAAAAATAATTGAAAATAATTTTCTTTGAAAATTAAATTTTAAACATATAAATGAAAATTTAGAATGATGATTTGGTCATGAAGGTAGAAAATATCCTTCATGATGTACACATTAAAACAAATATTCCTTTCAAATTTTCGATAAAATGTAATCATGAGTTTTCTGTAAAATGGAATAAATATAATATTAATAAAAATTTAAAAGTAAAGGAGGAGTAAAAATATCATTAATAAATTTTTTTGATTATTTATAAACATTTCTAATACATTTTTAAAAACATGATTTTGGAAGGAAAAAGATTTTAAGCTGAAGAGAGAAATGAAATTTGCTTCCATTAAAAAATTATTTTCAATTATTGAGTACATAAATAGTGGAAAATAAAGAGTGATGATTTATTCTATAAAAATATCCCTATTATAATAAAATACATCATTCTAATGAGATATAGTTCATAATATTTCAATACTATAAGTATATTCATGATTAATCTCGAAAAATGATGAGATTTTATCATAAATCCTATTCAACTTTTGTAACTTTGTATAATAATACCCATGAAATAATAAATATAAATAAAATATATAATATAAGTATAATAAATAAATTCATGATATTAAATGTCAAATGAAATTTATATACACCTTTTAAAAGAATATTGGTTCGTAATATAACATATGTCTCAATGAATGAAAATTTAGAAATAAATCCCTCAACTCTTTGTTAAATTTATAACAAAAACATAATAAAAGTTATATAGTAAAATAGATATTTAAATCCGAAAAAGATTAAAAATAAATATCATTAAATTGATTATTGAGCAGTATATATACCACAGAGGAGAAACATGTAGTGAATATAGCTTGTGTCATCACTAAAAATAAAAGTGAGATGAAAATATATTAGCATAAGTCTCAGCTTCCATCGTACACATTTAAAACTCCTATATAATAATTATAATTTTATTATAGATATATTATATTAAAATACTTATATATATCATACCATATATTATTTAATTATGACATTTTATTAACCATTTATTAACAGCTCCTTATCAAAATCACATTTTTGGTAAAAACTACTTTTTTTCATATATATTTTTATTTATATATTTATCAATATTATATTTATAATGGTTATATAATTTCCAAAGATTTAAACATTATATAAAAAAAATATATTCATTACATATGTGTTTATTGTAATCTATAAATGTTAGTGATTGATAATGAAATACACCATTCATAGAGAGGGTCAGCCATACATATGCAAGAGCATTTTATCCATTTTATCAATGTATTAAAAGAATGAAAGGAGACTAATATTTTAAAATTACTGAATATTTTTTTATACCTAAAAAAAATTCATTAAACGTATACCTATTACGTACCAGTCAAATAATGAATGAATCACATTTCTCTGTGAGGCGGTAGTCCGCCATACAGAAGAGAGATGTTATCATATTCCAATAGAATAGAAAATAAGAAAGGTATATATGATAAAATAATTTCTAATGAATAATAATATCATATGTATTATATATATAAAAATTTAAGATTTCATTATATCTATCGATGATGGGTGGATATGAAAAAACATATGACATCAGTTCATGAGGTGGTAGTTCACCATACACCAAATAATGATTTTGTAACCCATTTTATTTAATAGGAAATTATTTTATGTTGTTAAATTAAAATAATAACATCTCATTATATGAAATATATATTTTTTATTACGTAATCATTTGATAATAGTGATTTAACGAGGTTGATGAATAAATAAAATAAAACTCTTGATTAAGATGCTACCTCTTTTTAGACAACTTGTTTTGGTTTGCACAAAAAGGATTCATAGGATAGATTTATGAGAAAATTATGTATTTTAGGATGAGATGGGGGAATCAAGGAAGTGATTTCTTTTGTGATTTTTTAACCCAATGTGGTCTTTGTGTGAAGAGTAAAGTAGAGGGTGTTTCCTTTTATAAGTGTAGTGATTGGCACACATATAAATTTTGAAAAGAAAACGATGTTCACATGTTTTTCACATTCCACATGGATCCAAAAATAATTATTACAAAAAATAGATTATAAATTTGTGAAATATGTACATAAAATGGGGTTTTACATGCCTTGGGTAATTATTACACCTTATCATTTTAGTTTGACATCTTAGTAAACCCATTTGTACCTTAACTTAGGTTAACATTTTTTACTTTTTATACAATTAATTATTGTAAAAAATTATGTTTAATATATAAGATAATATAATTTATAAATATTCCCAATTTTGAATCAATTTTTCTATATTATATTAATATAAGTGAAAATGTTATTTAAATTGATAGTGAAACATGACTTAAAAATGTGTTTCCAAAGAGAAAATATTCAAATGTTTAAAATGTTTTTATAAAAAAGATTCTATATGAAATAGTACACAATGACCTAAATTGGATTAATTGACATATAATTTAACTAATATTATTTTGAAATGCATATTAAATTTTTTTTGATGTTTTTAATTTTTTTAAAAGAAATGACAATTCATAATATAAATTAGAATTTTTCAATCTTCATCGAGACAATTATCTCTTAGATAATTATAAAAAATTGACATTAAGATGATTATTAATTTATGATTTAAAAAATTAATTTAATATTTTAAATTAATTCTATAAAATTGGAAAAAATAACTTTAAAATAGGTGCGCAAAATGTAACAAAACTACTTTTTAAGAAAAAAATAATTTTTGAACATAAAATTGGATTTAGTATTATATATTAACTATAAAACACATAAGATGATGTCTTGAATGTTTATTTATTATATAATATATATTTTTACTAAAATTAATTTCCAAATGTAAATTTATTAATTTATTAAGATAAAACATGTTTTTTATAAAAATAATTTTTTCAGAAAAAGAATTTTTTTTGTATTTAAATGGGTTTTATTCATTTTTAATTAATAATTAATAAAATAATAATAATACATACTTGTTTAAACCATATATTTTAATTTTTTAGTTAGTACTATTCATTCCCACCATTCCAATGACTATGCGATAAATATCATTTAAAATAATAATATTTCTATAGCATTTAATATTTTCTTTAAATTTGGGGTTGAATATAACACAAGATAAACTCAGTATTGCGTATAACATATAATATTAGAAAGATTAATATTTTTGTAATTTTTTTTTTAAAATATCAAGTTGTTACATCCACCCCCTCCCCCAATTGAAAATTTTCCTCTCAATTTGGTCTTAGTCAATGAAAACAATGGTTTATTCATAGAAAATTGATTTGTGTGAAACCTACATCATATAAAGGGTAAATAAAACTAATTATTAAAAGGAGATAATGGGAAATGTAAATTTCATCTAGAATAACACATAATAAGATTCTAAATAAAATAATTTATGCGGCAACTGAACATTTATATATTGAATAAATTTGTAATGCCCAAATAATAATGATAAGTGATAGATATGATTGATAAAAATAAAGCAAATGGTCATGAGAAAATTAAAAACCACAAAACCATAAACAAAATATGTGTAAAAAAGATCATTGTTGTAACGAATCAACCTTGTTTATCTAGTACAACTAATCAATTTTTCAGTCCTATGATGAGGTACATCAATGATAATGAAAATAAGTATTGAATATTACTTAAATAATACTTACAAACATAGTGTAAAGAGAAAGAAATTGAGATACAATAGAAACCATGTAATCGAATAAAACCCAACCAAACGTGAATTAATTCCATGTATAGAACAAAAAGACTCTACTTGACCAATATTCACCTCCAAACCATCCCTTTAAAAGTAATTTATGAAAAGAAAAGATAACATGCTAATATACGACCTTCACTTTACCTAGAACCTACAATAGAACTTCTAAAATTGCTAAAAATATAGGGTGTGGTCCAAAATACTAGTTGGATAGCACCAAAAAGTCTATTAAAGGTATAATAATAATAATTTAGTAGTTCAATATTTAAAATGAAAAAAAATTCTCAGATAATTTTCATAAAACCAATACCATTGGTAAATAATTTCCATTAGTTTTTAGAAAAATCCTTTAACATTCACAAAGACAATCATATAACAAGAATTAGTTAAAAAATATGAATTCATCTCAAAAAACAATAAAGTAAACATGTAATAAAATATACATGAAATAATCAATCATGTAAATCCATGTGACACAACCTTATAAGAAAAAATGTGATAAAAAATGCATAACATAATCCACCATGCAATAAATAAAAAATAAATGGAAATTCACTTCGTATTGTGACCTAGCCTATGGGAATACATAATATACATAAAATAAATGCTGAAGTAATCCTTTGTAGGTATCAATCTATACCAGGTCATGTCATATTCCATCGATATCAAAATATTCACCACTAGTGGTGCCACACAAACTAGGTCAACCTATGGCTCTTTCTTAATGCACACAAGGTTCCTAATGTTCTAAGTGGGAAAAAATTCTTTTCAAAACCATGTTCCCGATTTATAAAACTTTTACAAATTCATGAAAATAAAATTCGGTTTCAAAATACCCATTTTAAAATAAAACACCTTTAAAAACATTTACCATTCTAAGAAATATATTAAAACCAAGAATCAATTCAATTAAATGAAAACAACAAATTTATTTTACAATAGTGATAATAAATTTATATAATTAACACATTATATATAACCACCTACAAAAATATTTGTGTAATCCTATCCACCATCAACAATATATATTGAATAACAATTTATTGGCCTTTGTGAGATAATTTACAACAATAAACTATAAAGGATCAATAGAAAATAAAAATCAATAATAAATTTGAACCATAAACATAGCCAATACCACATTCATGTCCAAATGAAATGAAGAAGAATAAAAATATCTTAATATAAGATACATTTAAAAATAAAAAATAATAATAAGTCCTCAAATGAATGATCCATAATGATTAGAGAACCCAAAAATCACCTAAGAGGGCTCTTTGGTCTCTAGAGTTAGGTTTCACATCGAATTGAAGAGAATTAAGCTGTGCAGTGCATTTAAAATTAATGTACATGATGATTTTACATTGTGATCCCCTTTCATAGAGTAAAATTACTGGGAATACAAATCACCCAAAAAAGGCATTCCCTAGGATTAAAAACACTATTTTTAGCAATTTATGAATTGAACCATATTAAGAGAGTATAATATTTTGACATCATGAACTAGAATCATGGAATCATCCTTGGGATATATTTACATCATCTAAAACATTCACAATGTAAATTTTTCTAGTTGGCAATGCTTGAACCTATTTTCAATAGAAATCATCTAACCTAAAACCATTGGTTATTCTGCCCTTAGATGCCCCTTATAAAACCATTTACCTTCTATACAGTGACATTAAGTTATTTTAAAATGAAAATTCAGCCCATTCATAAGAATCTAGATATGAACCCAAGTAAAAAGGTGCAACAAAAACAAAAAATAAAGGAATTCTTGATGTAAGGTAATCAGGTGTTATAATCTATCCACTATAAATGTTTTTTGTCCACATAAAGACCTTACAATCCAAAAATCACAAAAAGTGATAAAAAACTAGTGCCCCATCAATTATTCTCACTCCAAAATCTCATGGATATATTGTCTTCACTACCATTGTAGACGGACAAAAGGAATCGTTTTACCATAAAATATATTCTTTCTATGATAAATAATATAACCTAGTTTCTCAACCACAACGATGTCAGGATAAATATCAAAACCATCCCATTCAATCTTGTGGTAAGGATCTACTTGAAACATACTTAGCAAGGAAACATGAAAGACATTGTGGATGGATGTAAAATGAGATGGTAAGTCCACCCGATAGTCCTCCTTTCATAGTAATCCAATGATCTCAAAGGGGACCACACACCATGGGGCCAACTTACCAAACATACCGAACCCAGGATGTCCCATGCTAGGTGAAACTCTATCATATACCCAATCAGCAAAATAAACTTCATAGGTATTAAGTTATGGTTTTTATAATATTTTTTGTGACTATTTTTTAAGATGAACCACTTTCAGATCAACTGAACCCTCTTCCTCATATCATGAACAAGGCTCAATCTATACTAGGATGGATCTCCTAACTCTTCCCATCACAAGGGAGATCTACATGAACACCCATACAAATCTATAAAGGATTCCATTTTAATCAAACCATGATAATATCTACAAAGGAAAATTCAAATATAGAAAAATATCTTTCTCAACATCCACCATAATAAAACACACATGCCTAGAGCATAACCACAAGAACCTAGATAGCCCACTTTATCTATCCATAAATCTATGGATGATATGTTAGGCTAAATATTAACTTGTAAACTGAAGAGGGAACCCAAAAATGTCTCAAAATATAATATACATACAAGTTCCCTTATTTTTGTACCTTTTTATTCTCCTTGATATGTAGAAAATTTGTCGATTTAATGGTTCAATCAATGATTAACCAAATAAAATACTTCACACTAGAATTCTATGAAAAAAATGATGAAGACCATGGAAATATCATCCCATTTATATATGGGAATAGGTAAGTAATGAAATAAACCATTAGGTCCCTAGTGTTCCACCTAAATTCTCATAATAGAAAGACATCGAAAAACAAAAACTATAATAGACCACCTTTTCCCTGGCCACCAATATCATTGTCCCAAATCATGAAACATATTGGTAGACCTAGGCAGTATGGAATAACATGACTTGTGTTACTTGACAATAAACTCTTACCTCGGGTAAATCAAAACAACTATCCTAATACAGAAGCAAAAAAGCTCCACTAGAAGATGAAGAACACTCACCCGTGGTATCTCCACGATAAAGGATATTTCTAAAGTTCATGAACTCTAGGATCAGCATCCTCTTGAGCCAACCTGGTCTCAATAAACAATCTCAGAAAATAACTTTATTCCCCTAATTATTTCACTACATGGGTTGGTAATTTTCTATTTTGTACATCGGTGACCACATTCACATTCCCAAGAGTATAAGACACATAAAAGACAAATGTATGGAGATGCTCCACCTAGATTCTCTATCACAATTTTAGACCCCTCTAAGTGAAAATTTACCTTAGCAATTAATGATCATAATATAGTATGAATTTCTCTCTAAAGATATAATGACAAAAAATTACGAGTTCATACATAACTAATACCAACTCAAGATAATTGGAAGGGTTGTTCTTATAATGAGGTCATAAGTGTCAATAGCCATACACTACCACCTATCTCTCTTGATTCAATACATAACCCAATCCCATAATAAAATCACTAACGAAAAAAATTATAACCTGAATCTGGTTCTAGAAGAATCAAAACTAGAACTAAATTCAATCTTTCCTTCGGATCCTAAAAATATATATGACATTTTTCATTCAACTCCAACATTACACCCTTATTATTTAAATAATTTATAGGATATGAAATATTTTATATGTACTGGAAAAAACCTCCATTAATTATCAGCCAACCCCATAAAGATTTTGATATCAAAAATGTTTCAAGACTTCACCCAAGGAATAAAATCTTGAAAAATTTCAAGATCCAATGAGATGCCTCTATCCAATATAACATGAAAAAGAATCATTACTTATTGAATCTGAAACTCTCCTTTGGAATGATTAACATACATATAATGTTCCAAAATTTTTATAATAATGATATCTAGATGGTCCACATTAACCTCCTATTGCATTGACTAAACTAAAATATCATCCGCAGACACTATAATTATAATCCATGAAATGATAAAAGATCTGATTCATAAAAACCATAATCACTGTAAAAGAATTATTTAGTATTAATGGAATTACCAAAATAATAATATTCTCATAATAGATCATAAATTGTGTCATTGGTATATCCTTCTCTTGGACACCGAACTTGTGGTACCCAATTCAAAGGGCTGTCTTTGAAAACCTATGAGCCCATATATTATGATCAATGAGACTAGAAATCCTAGGAAATGGATAATTTTTCTAGATTCTAACAAGATTTCACTTTTCATAGTCAATACAAAGACAACGTATCCCATTTTACGTTTTATAATAGAGGATAGATGATTTCCTTGGTGACATGCTAGGAAGAATGAGTACCTTAGCCTCAAGATCTATAAGATAGACCATATGCTCTACCCACCAATAAGGTTTTATACAATAATATGAAATAAATATAGATAGATCCCTATGTACATGTTCTATGTTAAATTCATCCTCTCTATTGGTTATTAAACTAGAAAAATAATCATGAAATACCTCAGGGTACACACATTCCACACCACATAACTGATTTAGAAATTAATTTTCAACAAAGTCAAGAAACATATATAATGAATAACTTGATATTACACCATCATAAAGAACAACATGCCCCAACATCCCCAATTTAGAGTCCCAATCCCCCAGAAAAACATTAGTGGACCTATTGGCATATTAGAATAGAAATCAATTATGATAATAGTCTATCTAGTATATAATATTGATCAAAAAATCACTGTTGATAATAAATTAGTAGAAGTTAAGATCAAGTGCTAATAAGTATCACATTACCTCAAATTTAGATATCTACCCCAAAAATACATGAAACTTGAAACCATGTTCATACCTCTTTCCCAAATGAGTAAAAAGATTAAACAATAACTTTATAAGCTCTAAACATAATCCAAACATGTTATATAAATTTTATTATACTAATGATTTAGTATATACTATATCAATACAATATATAAAAATAGAAAATGAAACAAAAAACGTACATATAACTTTGGATGGCCCTGATTCAGATTCCTCTAGTCCATACCCCACTACAAGAAAATGTTTCATCTCAGTTACTCTTTGAGATTTGATATCCACATGAACATCCCTCTTATCCTAAGAATATGACCCACCACCCTTTGAATCACTAGTATAAACCTGAAATCCCTTCTTGATAGTGGATCCATCCTTACTTACCTATGATATCATATCAAAAAAAAACATTTTTGATGGCCAGATTATCCAAAGTCATGAAAAGTATTCGGAGACTTTATAAGATTAGGCATGGTATAACCTATCCTTTGATACTAGTTGTATAAAAATTTCTAATACACTGACTAATAATCCCAAAATATTCCTATTGAAAACTATATACTTTTTCTCTTCCACTTATTGCTAGAAGATACACCCTATCCAATATGAGCACCATCCGAAGCCCCACCCAAACCTATCTTCCAAGCTATTTTTTCCTTATCCAAAGATGTATTGTAAAATACCTCTACAAAAGATTTAAATATCATTATAATCAAAATTAACTTAATATCATTACTTAATCCCAACACAACCCTTGAACCCTTCAATTACTCATTATTTGAGAAGCTCTACTACCAGATGCACCAACACAAAATTGGTGGAATATTCCATAACAGTATGCTCCCACTACTCCATGTTTAGAAAATCCTAGGTATTTTCCCCATATAATGTCTCTAGTTAAAACTAAATGTTGATATTTTGTTGAATTGATTTCTGGTAAGGTTCCTCATGAATGTTATCATTCAAAATATAGTACCACTATATCCTTATTGTTTCCTAGAGCATGTATTTGAAAAAAAACGTGAAACAATCTTCATGATTTATCAAGAAATTAAAGATCCTTTCATTAAACTCAAGACACTCCCCTGATTCCTAGGGTATCTGGGAACCATGGATGATATTTGGATTCTTTTTAGTAAATTTATTTTTATGATCCACCACACATCCTGGGTTTTTAGTACGCACTTGACCTAGATTCTGAATTTTATAGATTTATATTTTAACAAAATAAGGTTCTACTAAAGGATTCTTCTATAGATCCTATATCACCTCTTCCTCTCTCAAATTAGGAAGAACACTTCTAGGATTAATTTCCCAATAATCACAAGAAAAATTCCCAATCATTAATTGGAAATTCCAAAATCAGAGGAAAAATATTTTGTAGTGATAAAAATTCTTTAAAAATATTTATTTAAAATTATCATAAATTCTACCAATTGAAATTAAACACATTAAGATGTTATAGGTCCATTTAAATAAACTTTCCATCTAGTACATTCAAATTAACTCAGAAATAAAGTCTCAAACCTATAAAAACAATTACATCCACCCATGGTAGCATGTTTTTTGACACATAAGGGACCTAGCAAGGCCCCTTCCCACACATGCTCTCCAAATTACGATATTCAATACTCATATCTACCCACGTCATGGAACCAAACTCAAGAATATTTTATAGACTTCAGGATGATCATAACCTATAATACCATTTTTTTTACAAACTAACTGAGGTTAAATAAATCACCCACCTATATCTTTTATCACATGGTGAGGTATATGAAAGATAATAGAAACTAGTCTTGAATATAACCAAAAATTACATACAACCACAATATAAAGAAGAATAAAAATAGATACAAAATACTACAAAATAAAATCCAAACAAGAAAAAATATGAAATCATGACAATTCTCAACCAATAAGTCTTTATGTGGCCATTTGTTACCTCTAAACAATCCAACTATGAAGACGATGATGAAAAGGGAAGCTGATATGTTACTAAATTCCATGTCCTTTTACTGGATCCTTCAATAAAACATTTACAGCATCCCAAATTAAAAATTATGTTTCATCATATGTCCCAGTAATATACCACCATATAGTCTATACAATTCATAATAATAATGTAGTAGCTCAGGATTTTAAGAAAACATTACAAATTATTTTCATTAATCCATTCCAATGTATAAAAAATTTCCTTCGGTTTTCAATAAAATCATTTCATATTTATAAAGACAAGAATACTAAAAGTACTATTTGTAGAATAATAATTAATATCCAAGAACCATAATTTATATAATTACTCTATATTTTCATAAATTTACATTACATAGCATTTTCAAAAATACTTAAAATATTATACAAATAGATTCGCAATGATTGTACTAGTCTAGTGCCTTCGGAAACATGGAAATATAAAAAAATGTACATTAATTAGTTATATGATCTCCCACTAGGTTCTTATTTACAATCACCCCTCTTAGACACATAAAACATAATAAATATCTTCAAAAACTAGGGGAATGAATGATAAAAAGTTGTGCGAGTAGAAGATAAATAATGTTAAACATATGAGATACATAAGCCAAATCATAAGCATAAGGCTATTAGAACATGATCATGAAAATAAAATATCATACCCTATATATCAATGATAATATATATGAATCACGGCAAAAATCTTGGAAGTTCATAAGACATGAATCATAAGTAAATAAAGAAAATAAATGATTAAAGAAAAAAATAGGATTAAATCCTACAATTGTGGAAAACACATAAGAATATAATAAAATTTCAATAATATCGAAGTAATTACTTCCAATACCATATTAGTAGTATATTCTCACTCCCCATACCATCTTGGTAATCATTTTTCACTCCCATGGCCATCTTGTTAGCATGATTTTACTCCTCACACCATCAAGGTTGTCATGTTTCACTCCCATGGACATCTTAGTAGTCAAGGTTTACTCCCAATACTGTCTTAGTCTATATCATGAGATACAAATCTATGCCCAATGAATTAGAGGGAGATATATTTCCCTCCAATCACATAATGAAATCAGACATAAATATGCCAAAAAATAATATACAATCATATCATAACTCATGAAATTACATCAATATCATAAACTTGTAATCTTATCCTAATTTATGGAAAAAGATATAGGTTTCATAACCATTTATTCAAAATCCTAACTCATGAAAATAATTTTGTTTCAAAATTATATAAATTGTGATTGATAAATGAGTTTTATAATCATCGTGATATCAAATTATAAAACATTCAAAGAAAAAGTATGAATGGAAGCAATTTATTATTTACCTAGAAAGTAATGAGTAACACAAATGGATTTCATCAAATATGTGAAATACTTTTTAAATATCTTTAAAAACATTTATTTAGGAATATTTCCTTTTTCTATTGAAAAACGTTTTTTAAAACGTAAAACTTTTAAGAAAACCTTTTTTGTTTAAAATATCTTGAAAACATATAATGAAAGATATTAAAACCATGAAAAAAACCATTTTTCCTTGAAAATGATCTTAATTGATAATTTTAAAACATTTTTAAAACATTTTTGAAAACATGGTTCTTGAAATAAAACAGTTTTCAGATCGAACAGATAAATACTGTTAGATTTTTCTTAAAAAAGTTTTCTTAATTATATTAATTACCAAAGAGTGGAAAATGGTACTAATACATGGATATATCTTTAACAAATATTATATATGGAAACTCATGAGTCTTCATGAGAGATTTATCATATTCATTCATTAAAGGAAGTATAAACATAAAAAATCTCTATAAGCAGTGAGATTGTTTCAATAAACTCTTATAACATGGTAATGTGAGATAATAATCTTCATTTAAAAAAATAAAATTACATGAAGAATAAAATATAATGAAAATAATTATATTCATAATATGACATGTTAATTGGACTCATATACACCTCATTAAAGAACAAAGGTGCATAACAAATCATGTGTGAGAAAGAAGGCAAATTGAAAAAAAAACTAATTAACTAATTTGGAATCTTTTCAAGCATTAACACCCATAAAATAAATATAACATTATTGATATATAAATACCCATAAATTTAATATTCATAATAATAGAATTCATTCATGTTCAGTATATAAAAAATTTAAATATAATGGGTGTTGAATAAAGAATGTATCTCAAGGAAATAAAAATTGAGATGAAATTCGCTTACATTATGTCTTGTCTCTAGTCACACTTATTCAAACCTCCTGTATAATAAATGTAATTTTATTATAAAAATTTTAAAGATCCATATTATTATATATATTACCATATATTGATATAATGACTTTATATTACCCTCATGTTAACAATTTCATGTTAATATTTCTCTTCAGGTAATATTCGCTTGGTTCTTCACATGTGTCTTAATTTTTTATATAATTGGTCCTCATACATTTATCATGATTTACCTAATGTATAAACAGATATACAAGGAATTTATATTAATTATTTATTTTGTATATTAATGTATAGAATATAAATTTATGAATTGGAATACATCATTCATGGAGATGGTAAGTCGTATGTATGTGGTAACACTGTTTTCGTTTTTATTATTATATTGAAAGAGAGAACGTAAATGGTATATATTTATATATATGTATATATAATGTTATTATTGTATAATTATTATTTAATTTATATCATATAATTTCACTAAACTAATTCTTAACATATTTCATATAGTGGTTGAATGAATCACATCACTTTGAGGGGGTGGTAGTCCACAGTTACTCAAACAAAATTATAATATTTACACCAAATGAAAAGTAAAAAAAGATATTTGTTTAAAAAAAATAATATTAAAAAAATAATAAAAATAATATATTAAATATATAAATTTATTTTTCATCATAATTTCCACCTTGAGATGCGGTAAAGGAAAAATGAACAATCCTCATTTAGTGAGGTTGTAGTTCACCGTACACATAATCAGTCAATCAGCTACCAATTAAAGAGATGTGTTCTTATGTGAAAGTATAACCCTTAGCCTAAAAAATCTCATTATATGTTGGATGTTGGTTTTTTTATAATAATAGGATAATATGAATTGAGGTGGTGGAGAAAGAAAATAAAAGAAAAGACCTTGAGGGAGGGTATTGCCTCTTAATTGGGTAACTCCTTTTGGTTTGCACAAAAGGTATTCCATGGAAGGATATATGAAAAAAGAGTTTCCTAAAGTATGAATTTAGGGGTTTTGGGAGAATATTTAAGTATATATTGGCTGACCATAATTGTTTTGAGAGGTGTAATGAATTGGAAGGAGATGAGGCCTTTTATAATGGTGGAGGAGTGACAATCTTATTATATTTTGACAATGGAATTACACGTTTTCACATGTCAAGTGGATTAAATAATAGGTAAAATTAGATAGAAGGGATGATAGGTTAGTAATATATCTATAAAATGGATCTTATACACGTTTATAAATCATTTTGAGCATAATATTTATTATTTAGTCCTTAGTTAGGCTAAATTTTACCTTAATCGTTGTAATTAAATTTAATTACCTTAAATAAATGTTTGGGTAATTTTTTTTATCATTATTAGATATTTTAAATTTGGTTGATTCCAAATATTTAATTATTATTTCCAAATCCCAACCATATATTTGGTAGATATTAATTTAAATTTAATCTCGTAGTCAGGTCGACACTGCTGGTTTTTAAATTAAACATGTTCAAAGGATTGCAATGTTTTTTAATTCAATTTCAATGTTAAATTGATTCACCTGACATAAATTGGTTTTATTGATAAAAATATAATCTAACTAAACTTTAAAACAATTTAATACTTAATTTAACCTTATATATAAATTATACAAAAATTAGTTTTGAACTAAAATTCAGTATTTTTCATTATTCGTTAAAAATGAAACCTTACAGAAAAATATCAAATAAATTCCTATCCAATTTTTTTTATGTTTCTATATAAAATATGAAGTTAATATTTACATTATAAAGCTATAAAATTGAGACAATTTTATTTAAAAAGGGTCCTCCATTAAAAGGTGTTAAATCTACCATTATAAAAATATCGGGTTTAAGCGTAAAATTGGGTTTGTTCTTATCTTATGTCTATAAACTCTATTTGATGAATTTAAAAAATATTTTATTGAATAGATAAAATATATATTACAATAATATTACTAAATAATTACAATTAATTTAATTTACTAGTGTAAAATAGGTTTGTGACCAAAAAATAATAGTGTTTCCCTTTATATTGAATTAGTTTTCATATTCATTTATAATTAATCAGTAACTTATAAATTAATATTATATTTTTTTAACCAATATATTTTATAATTTAGATAATACTATTCATAATAATATATTCAAAATCTATGTTACATCTTATTATATTAAATAAAAATATTTTCTTAATATATTATTATTTGGTAATCCTCGTTCATGCATGTTAGGCAAGAAATTAAGGAAATTCATTATTACATGTGATGAAACATAACCTTGGTGTTCTATGTAGAGTTAGATATAATTAATGTTTAATGTAGTGCATGATTATCTTGTGGTTGTGTATAACATAATTCAAACATGGTTCTATAATATTAAATAAACAATTCTTTGTGGTGTGTGAAATGAAAAATATCAAAAAGATTAAATTAATTAAAAAAAGTCACAAAATCAAAGGGTGCCTCATTCTACACCATTAAAATTAATTTCTCCCTCCAAAATCATCTCATTTATTGATTGTTTTATACTTGAAAGTATCATTCATATAAACCCACATAGTAAATATTAATACTAAAACCTCCTATAAAAAGGAAATATGGAACTATAACAATTACCCACAGTAACATATAATTGGGGTTCAACATAGGACAACATTGGTTGGAAGTGATGATTTAACATGGATTAAAATTATAAATAATTATAGGAATATATTGAGGGAATGAATCACAAACCAGTGAATGATTAAAGAAAATTTTAGGTCCACAATGTCATAAATATGTGATTATTTTAATGGACAACAGTTAAAGAGAAATTATGATAGTAGGATGACACATTTTTTATCATTATCATAACATTGAGAAATTATTTAATTGACCAAAAATATAAGTAAATATAATTACATGATATACTTCTATAGAAAAAATTTTATTCTTTAGTAGTGAATTTATCTATTTATAATTCCTCCATTACTTCAAAAAGTGGATGTCTAAAAATTAAATTTGATTTCTGAAGTGCTAAAATACACTTTTAACTGATCTTAAAGTCCATAACAGAATGAAAAGTATAACTATTTTTTATCTAACAATTATCAGATACCAATTTGGTTAATAAATTAATCTTTAAAAATAAAAATCAACTTTAGTGGATCATCATTACTAATTATTCGACAAAAATATTAACACATTAACGTGGAGATCATGTAGTCCAATGGTAGGTGTGAAACCCTTTTCGTCCTTCAGTCATGGGTTTGAGACCTATGGCCTTTCCATACTTGATTAGTTGTCACCTGATATACATGATGTACTTTTCAAAATCTACACTATGATAATTTCTAAAATAACTATGATGGACATCATTGAAATAAGGATAGTCACTAAATATCCTTTTAATCAAAGTTTTTAGTACAATATAAATACATAAATATTTTATCTGAAGATTAACATAAAAATTTCATAATTGTTAACTGTAAAACCAAACTAAAATATGAAAATACAATAATTTATAAATAAAAAAATGAAATACCTTAACATTGATCCCCAATATATCATATAGTATCTCTTAGATGTAAAATTCCAAACATGTGAATAACCTCATCATATATTCTCTTAAAATAGAGTAATAAACTGAAATACCATAAATAATTCTAGAAAACATGAATATTTCATTATTAAAAGTTTTATTGGATATATTCCATAAATCCAAAAATGTTTTAAACTTAATCAATGATAGAATAAACCAACTTTCAGAAAGTCCTTGCTTATTTCTAAGGGGATCAGAACGGTCAAGTTTAAATATTCATATCCCACATATCATTATCCAAAAAAACTATTTTAATATTAATAAGTGTTTCACAGATCCTTAAAATGTGTGTTATTGTTATGAATCACTACTTTTATGTGGTTTCCATTGGATTAATTTATGGAACCAAAGGCATCCAATAGTTATTTATCTAATAGGGCCCGCTTTCCAAAGGTAGGCATTTGTTAAGTTTTAACTCACTATACTTAAGAACACGCATTGCCCGAGAGGATGTGAGGTATGAATCATCACACCTTTTGGGGGGAATTATTTCCTACTCTGAGACACTCTTGTAGATTTGAGATATTTTTATTAACCCTTATTAATTCACCAAGTATAACATAGGTTTCCCTTAGAATATACAATCACTTATTATCATGTGTGAAGCATGTGTAAAATTTAGAATCATTAGTATGTATTCGAGGTTCTTCATTAATGTATAAATCTATATATATTCAAGGTTATCCGTCAAAGTTGTCCACATATATTCTATTTAAAGATTATATTAACCATCATTATGATGATAGAGGTTTTTATGCCACTCATTAGGGCACTCTGTAATTTATTGTCATCCAGGGAGACAAAAGATTGTTTTGATATTGGGATAAAACCCATAAATGGGCTATATACATATCCTTGTGAAAGGAATCAGAACTCTCATAGTTTGGTACCGGTTAATGGGATAAATTATACCTTTTAAGTTCATGTGATAAAGACCTAGCCATACAGTTTAATTTCCTGTGGTAATAAAAACTAAGAGAATGTTGCTTGGTCAAGGTTTTTTATTGGAATTATGACTAAGAGACTGAAGGAACTAGAAATGGATATGGGTTTCCTTGTTGGATTTGACCCTGTTAGGAATGTGGTCCAGGTAGAAAAAAGTTTATTTGAAGTGTAGGGTTTGAACTATATGGAGGCTTCCGATGTATCTAATTTTTTTGAGAATCAATGCCTATGTAGTTCGATGAATCTCATAGGAGAGTGTAGTCTGGTCAGAGAAATGATTTTGGTATTACTTCTTGAAAAGGATGCCCTGCTGATTTGGGGGTTTAATGTGTGGCTTACTCCTAAGTAGGATTCCCATTTATGGATGAAATGATATGGATCTCAGGCCTTTCTAAGGCTTCATATGTCTCCCAATTATCGTGGGAATCAATGTTCTTATAGTTCAAGACATTGAGGTGTTTTAGTAAATGTTGTGGTCTTGAAAAATCTCCAAGCCCACATGAGTCACACTCGATATGAGAAATAAGAGTATGTTAAAGATTCAACAAAGGCACCCAAACTTTTCCCTCTATGTTGTTAGAAGAGACTGCACCTATGAAAGTGGTGGTAGAAGAGGGAGAGGTGAAGAGACTTCCCACTATTCACATTACAATAGACAACACCCTAATGTAAGGAAGGAGTGAAGGTGAAGGAAGTAGATAGGAGGAAAATGGATACTTCCTACATGAAAAGTTAGGGGCTTACACTAGGATGGATTCACTAAAATTGGTCTTGGTAGGGGAGGGAGACTTTTAATTTGTTCAAAAGTACTAGTAGGTGTGAATTGTGCCTTCCTTACTAGATACTTGAGGATCCGGTTTTTAGAGACGAAAAGGGGAGGACAGAACCCAAATCCTAATCCTCTAAACCAGGAACTCCCAAACATTGTTCCTAGAATAAAGGTCCTTATAACTACAGATATACTAACACATAAACACTCCATGAATCCTAACCCCATTTCAAAACAAATGTGGGAGACCTCTGACTGCAGATATAAAAACCCAAATAGGAGACATACCGATGTGTGTTTCTTAATTGTTTGATGAGCCAGGAGGTTTTGATGAAGGTTTCAACATAATCCCTTTCAGAAAAGTAAGCCAATGAAGAAGAAGCCTTGAAATGAATGGATTTGAAGAATAAATGATGAAAGGATTGGGTGAATCCAAAAGGGACCCACGTAGGTATCTGGCATGCAGCTCTGGGAAATCAAGCAGGCCTCAGTGGCCTGATATTCACTTAAGTGATGAACAACCTGGATTTTAATATATGGACGAGACTTGACTCAATCCTTCAAGAGTATTCACAGTTATTCCTAAAATTGGGGTTGTAACACCCCAAGATTTTATGAGATGGATTTATTTTAATTTCATTGATGTGTTGTGTGGTATGCTGCACCAATATTAGCTTGTGCTATACACAACACCATATTAGCTTTCTGTATACACAACACTGTTGATGGATCGTTTTAAACACAATTTCTAGTTAGTTTGATAGAAATTATTCTATGAAACAATGAGTATGGATTTTGTTCAATGTATAAATGAACTTTGTTTGGATTATGTTATACACAACACCAAAGGAAGATTTCACAACACACAACACTTACTTGTCTTGCATTACATAAAAGAGCGACCTTCCTTGATAGTTTTCTTTTAACGCAATACTGAGTTTTAGTAAACAATAATATATTATTATATTATTATTTAAATGGGATATAAAATATTAGTTATGAATAGTATTAAACAAATTTTTATTTTTATATAACATTATCATTCATATTACACATGATCTTAGAACAATATCAATTTTTCAAGTAAAAGATTTTTTTTTCAAAAAAATACAGTTTTACCTCCTTTTGATGACAAACCCATTTTAAATATAGTTTGTGATAAGTTTATAAGTTCAATTTTTAAAAATAAAATTCTTATTTTGAATCAGGATATAAATATTTTCTTTGGATAATTTTTTTGATATTTTTCTGATTACTTTAATATTTTGATGAATAGTAAAAATACGATAAATTTTACTTAAAAACAACAGTTTTCATCGAGATAATTTATATGTTTAAATTATAATATTGAATGATTTTAAAGTATAAAGATAATATATTTTTTTAGATCGATATAATTTATTCCATTATCATTAATTTTACATTTAATTATTAGGTAAAAACATTTCAATCTTTTGCAATGTTTTAACTTTTAAAACTCGTTGTCTCAACGATGAGATTAATATTAAATTAATTACTTCAACTTATGTTTTTTGAATTTATAAAAATGGATTTTATATTCATAATTATGAGTTCCAATATGTTTAAATATGTACCTTTTACTTTTATACATTATGAATAGTAACTACCATAAATTTTATTTACCATAGTTAAAGGTAAATCAAGTAATTATGGGTAACAATAATTTTTTAAAATTATTCTAACACTTGTCTTAGTGTAATTGGATGATTATATTTCAACCAAAAACATACTTTGGTCTAAATGGTATCTATTGGAACCCACTTGGATGATATTAAGATATTTATTTTATTTTATTTATAGAGAAGCGAAATATGTCTCACTCAAACATTAATAATTAAATTTTTTTAATATAAGGTTATAAATAATATAAATTCTATTATAAATACTCATTTTAAATCTAAAATGTTTGTATTTATCATGATAATTTATTTGTAATATATATGAAATATATAGTTACTTTAGTATCTTATGTATTAATGATGCATAAATTATTGATTTAGTAAAAAATCAATATTATAGATTTTATTATAATAATAATACCCATAAAAAGTCCTACACACTTAATAAAACCTTATTGGTTGACTATATATAAGCCATAATCATGCAATGGTCAACCCGTGGAATATTGCGAGCCATATAAAAGAGATTCTTCCACTTATATAATTTTCTTTCAAATGATTTCAAAGTTGTCATCGTCATAATTTAATAAATATACCATTTTAAATGTTGGAATTTTTAGAATTTAAATTTGACACAAAGTATTACTATGAAATATATTATATTTATATTAATAATATTATTTTATTTTCAATTTTTATGCAACCAATACATATATTAAATAATTATACAGAAATGTTGTAGTAATTATATTGTTATGAGAAATATCAAATAAATGGTTTAAAAAATATTAAAAAAAAATATTATATGATCTAATTAATGTGATCCATAAATTTTATAGACGAATGTGACATTTTAGAAATCTATTAAATATTTTGTTTTGAGTCTACCATTTGTGTGGATTTTATTTAAATTAAAATAAATGAATAGTTTTAAAATTGACACTATTGATATTTTATTAAAATAACATATTATTAAATTATTTAAAAATCGTAAAAATATTTAAAACATACAAACTGAGAATTATATGGTTTAAAATTTCATAAAGTCTATAATTATGGAAAATTAAAATCACATAAGTATGTTCTTATAACCATTTAAAATTTAGAGTATTAATACCAAAAATAAAATGAAATAGATTAAATAAAGACAAATTGAAATTATAAGGTTTAAAATAAAATAAAAACATGTATAAACTATATTGGTTTATTATATTACAACACTATATAATCTCATATTATAATTTGATTAATTTTGGATGTTTTTATGTGGGTTTTTATTTTATTATAAATTATTATTTTTGAGGTTTCCAAAAGTGACACTCTCCTCTCTTATAAAAGAGAACCTACTCTCTCTCCTATTAACTCCATTTTGAGCCTTCAAACTCGGAAAAACCCAGTATATTTACCTTATAAACGTTCCTAAAAACATAATAGAGGTCCTTATATTCTTCAAATATCAACATTAGTTCCCTAATAGGAGGATTAGAAGAGGCACATCGAAGAAGAGACAATATCATTTACCGATTAATTCAGACTTATTTCTTTTTCTACTTCATATATATGAGTTGTTTAATTATTAAGTAATAAATAAAGTATTCGTTGTATAATATTATTCTATTATGAATATGAAATAACTTTATTCCATCTTCTATCCATCCTTTCAAAAATGACGTCACCACGCGTGCGTACGTACGACCTACCGTATTCACACCCTGGTGTAATTTGTTTTTCATCACCAACATACTTGGATGGGTATAATTATTGAAGAAATAACTATATATGATTATTTTAAAATTATATTGATTATTAAATATAATAAAACATACAATTCAATAAAATTACACAATCCTGGGAAGGATATCGTCGCTCGTGCGTACGTACTACCAACCGTCTCCACGATTTGATGTGATTCGTTCAACACGATATTCATTAAAAAATGATTATTTAAATGAATTGAATGAATAAATATGATATATATTATAATAATAAAATTATTTAAATTATATAACTATAACCTACAAAGATAAATAAGAAATTATTTTACAAAAAATGCATAAGAACATAAAACAGTTAACACCCGAATAACAACTAACAATGAATAATTAGTAATAAAAAAAGATGAATATGACAGTATATGATATAATAAAAATGACTATGATTATTGAATAACTAAATGAAATTATTAAAATCATTATTCAGGAGTTTAGGATACGTACAAATCATATCAGACCAGAGGTAAGGGATAATTTTGAAATCTTATTTTTTATCCGAGATTATTTATACGTAAGTATTTTGTGGGGATATATTAATCATACATGTCCATGTTTTATAAATATGTTTTCATAAAATTTTTACTATTTTTATATATATGTTTAAATTAACTTTTACCAGTTTTTTTCTTTTACTACATGGTATGGAAGAAATCTTTCTTTTGTTTACCACGCGAGGTACTTTTTGACATTTTCGGTAAAAATACGAGCAGAATGTTTTTATAAATTATACAACATGAACAGAATTTTACATATTATTAATGACTAATTTCCATGAATATTCCTCTATAATTTTTCAATTTTATTTTCAATTAAATTATTTTCTTTTAATATTGCATGAAATTTTGAGAAAAGAAAATGTTTTTGAAGAAGAAATGATATTCTCCTCAAGAACTAAGTTCAAGTGGTTTATCATAATTATTTTCCATGTATGATGACATAGGGTTATGATTCTATCACTATAATTGCTTTTATCTAATTATTATTATGTCGTAATTATATTAATGATGTCCATTTATCTTATATGGATTATGTTATGATGAAATGATGTTTAGTAATCCTAGTTTATTTCATGGGTTATGCTTTGCTAAATGAATTATGTTTTTGTGGAACATTTAATAATTATTTAATTATGAGATGGTTGGAACCTATATCTCCCTCCAATACATTGGGTAAAGATATATCTCTCAAAAGATAGATAGGACTGGAACAGAAAGTAAATCTGGTTCTGTAATACAGGGCTTGAACGACCAGTAAACCCGGTTCAGTAATGGACTTCGTCCACTATGATGGTATTGGCAGAAATTCCTTGGATACTATAGAAATAATATTATATAATTAATGGGTTTACACAACTCCTTGTTTTATTCTGATTCAATTTTATCATGATTAATGTTCCTTGTGATCTATGCCTTATAAACTACCACAATTTATTTCACGACTCAAGATTTTGATGTTTAAATGTTATGTTCATGTTTTTAAGTTGAAATGTATATTGTTTGTTTAATTTTCTCCATTAGTACCCTTAATGAGAATTTGAGCTCACCCTTTTTATGTTTTCTTTTCCCTAGGATATAAAGGAAAGTTTTTGGTTGAAAAAAGGTGAAAGATCTTTATGGGAGATGATGAATATATTTTACCATGATTAGAAGATTATATTCCGAGTTTCTAAAGACAATAAAATTATACGGTCATTGGGCATCTGTTTGTTTCATGTATTAAGATTACTAAAAAAGTAATGTAATTTCCATATACTTCAAGCTTGGATCACTACTGTTGGTATCATAGCGAACGTTTAGTCAACCTTTTGAATCTAGGATGTGAAAACATTAGTGAGATGCCTAGAGATATTTCTATGGTATGTATAGGGATTTCCCTAAAGTTATGTATAAGTATATGTTATAGTCCTATAATTATGTTAACAATCATGAATAACCTAGTGTGATCCTAAAGTGTCTTGTATTGAAGAAGTTTTCATAGGTTAAACATCCTATAAGTGACTTATTATGATTACGTTGTACCTCATTATTTTAACTATTTCTTACACTATGTATTTTGGTATTAGTCAATGGAAGGAATCAGAAGGAATGGGATTAACATTGAATTTGATGGAAAAATTGGTGAATATAAGAAAATAAATTACATAATTCTTATAGAGAATGATATTGTGATTATTCAAAATCAGTCATCATGATATATGATTAATAAGGTGAACATTAGTGGTATTCCTCAGTCATCAAATAAGAAAAAGATGAACTTTTATTCATGTTCACATGGTTAAGAACATTGAGGAAGGAAGATTAATCTTTCTACGTATCAAGATGAAGGGAATAATAACCTTGAGGAATACATCAAATATACGGGAAAATGTTATCTATGTGGGGAGAAGGGTCATAGAGTGACCGACGGTCATGGAGTTCAATATCTTATAGGTGGAGAATATGGGAATTGCCCAACTCAATTCGCCTACCTAAGAGGTTACTTTTAGATAGTGGAAGGACCTATTCTATAATAATCATTGAAAAGGATGGATTGGAGTGTCTATGTATTGGTATTCAATAATACGTTTTTAGAGGTACTTTAATGATATTATGGAATATTGGAATATCTATGGTCCATTGTGGTGTTCCATAAAAATATCGTATCGGTAACCATGAAAAGTGATTGAAATATTTTTGGAAGGAAGATGTTATGCGCATAATGAAGGGATAAGGAGAAAATAATCTTTTTGATTGTATTAATGATCCCAAGACTTATAGAAGGACAGAGTGATATCATGGTTTGAGTATATAGAAATTTTAGTATTTTTGGTGTATGGAAAGAGTGACTTTTTATAGAATGCATGTTTTCACTAAGGTTCTACTGTAATTTATGTTATTATAATATTTCAAGGGAATGAATGTTGAAGTGCTCCAAATGCTTAGAATGTGAACAACAAGATATATCTTGTGATATATGGGGGATAAATGATGGTATTCACATGCTTGTTATATGAAATTTATGGTAAATATTTTCTTTGTACTGTGAGATTGGACATAAGTATTTTGGATAAGCCTAAAGGTTGGAATGGATTAAGTTGGACATCATATATTATTCTTTAAGGATTATTTTTTTATATTATTTCTAGAATGTAATAATATTATAGTTTTAGAAAAAATAAAACCTGCAGGACTGGTGATAATCCGTCATGTCAGACAAGGCTGCGGGAATCGAACCCAAAAACGAAGTGCAATAGGCCTTTATTACCTACCACTAGCCTATTTGAAGTACATGTTTAGTAAAAATTATTTTTATTTTTATTAAGCGGTGTGTTAGATGAAGTATAAGTCAATTTTTAGAACCATATATGATTAATCTCGCCATAGATGGACGTATACATAATTTATAACTTGTGCAAACCTTTTTGTGATAGAGATAGATGGAATGACCTATAATTTCATCACATGATCTCATAACACTTCAAGAATTACAAATTCAAATTCATTTCGTTAAATAAAATATGAATTGAAAATTATTCATGGAATAACCAATGATGATATTACACTAAAATGAAGTAAACATTTCTCCTTAGGAAAATATTCGTCAAAATTAGAAAAATGATCTTGAAAACCAAAAATGTTATCCTAGTACACTCATATCTAAGGAATCATATGGTACCTTCGATCTTCAAAAATGTATGGCTTTGTGACTAATGGATTTTTCTTATCCATGTTCAACACCACACATTATCAAAACATGATGGTTAGATTTCTCTTTCATATCTATGTTTTCACCTATGTTCTCCTATGTGGAAACCCATTGACGAGTTACTTTGGGTAACTATTATATTTCTAACATTCATTTTTTAAAATTATGTTTAAGTATTCCTTTTTTCTATGTGGGTTTCTATGAATGAAACATTCAAGTAGTTAACCATTTATAACCATGACGAATTTCGAGGGCGAATTCATTTTAAGGGGGGTAGAATGTAATAACCCTAGATTTTATAAGATAGATTATTTTTAATTTCTTTTATGTCTTATGTTGTATGATACACCAAGATTAACTTGCACTATATGCAATATTGTATTAGCTTACAGTATACACAACCCTATTCTTGGCTCGTGTTACACACAATTTCTAGTTCGTCTGATATAAACTATTCTATAAAAAATTGAGTATTGATTTTGTTTAATGTGTAAATGAAATATGTTTGGATTATGTTATACACAACACAAAAAGAGGATTTCACTACATGCAACTCTGAGTTGTCTTGTGTTATATGTAAGATCAACCTTGCATGATAGCGTGCATTGTTCTTGATACTGAGTTTCACTAAACAACGTTAAATTATTATATTATTATTTTAAAGTGATATAAAATATCCATTATGGATAGTATTAATCACATTTTTAATTTTACATTACATTATCATTCATTTTCATATGATATGATAACAAAATCAATTTTTTGGATAAAAGAATTATTTTTTAAAAAATGCAGTTTTACCACCTTTTGATGGCTCACCCATTTTAAATCTATTTTTTTGACACATTTATAAGTTAAATTTGACAAAATAAAATTCTTCTTTTCAATCAGGATATAAAAATTTTTGTTGGATAATTTTTTGATATTTTTCTGGTTACTTTCATATTTTGATGAATAGTAAAAATACGCTAAATTTTACATAAAAACAAAATTTTTAATTGATATAATTTATACTGTAAAATTATAATATCTAACTGTTTGAAAGTATAAATAGAATATATTTTTACCATTTAAAATAATTTATGTCATTAGAATTAGTTTTACAATGAATTCATAAGTTAAAAGATTTCTATCTTTTGCAATGCTTTTAGTTTTAAAACCTGTTATCTTAACAACATTATTTATTTTAAAATAATTACTAAAACATCTGTATTTATAATTTAAAGAGATGTATTCCATATTTGGAATCATGTTGTCCAAAATGTGTAAATAAGTACCTTTTTTAGTCATTATTAATAGTAACTACGATAAATTGTATTTACCACATTTAAAGGTAAATCACGTAATTAAGGGTAAACATAACATTATAAAAATATCCTAAAACATGTATTTATATAAATGGGTGATTATATTTCACCCTAAAACATACTTGGGTTGAAATGGTATCTATTTTAACCGACTTGGTTGATATTAAGACATTGAATTTATTTTATTTAAGGAAAAATGAAATATTTCTCACTCATACATTAATAATTAAATTATTTTTAATATAAGGTTATACATAATATAAATTTTATTATAAATATTCATTTGAAATATAAAAGGTTTTTTATTATCAGTGTAATTTATTTGTAATTTTTAAGAAATATATAATTAATTTAATAGATTATACATTAACAATGAAAAAAAAATTTCTTTAGTGAAAAATCAGTAATAAATTTTTTATTAAAATAATAACACCCATAAAAAGTCTCAATCACCTGAAAAAAACTTATTGGTAGAGTATATATAAACCATAATCATATAAGGGTTGACTTTGTGACCATTTTGTGGCTTATAAAAGAGATTATGACACTTTTATTTGTTTTCTTTTAAATGGTGTCTAGGTTGTCACCTTCATAATTTAATAAATATAAAAATTTAAATGTTGGTTTTTAATAGATAAATTCGACTGAAAGTATTATTATGAAATATATTAGATTTATATTGATAATTTTATTTTATTTTTATTTTTATTGAAAAAATAAGTTTGTTTAATAATTATAGAAAAAAATTTTAGTAATTTTTTTATTTAGAGAAATATCAAATAAATGGTTTTACAAATATTAAAATAAAAATCATATAAACTAATTAATGTTCTCTAAAAATTTTATATATTCATTTGATATGTTATAAATCTATTAAATTTTTTGGTTTTAATCTCTCATCTGTGTGTATTGTATTTAAATTAAAATAAATGAATAGTTTTAAAATTGACATTATTGATATTTTATAAAAATAACATAAAATTAAATTGATTAAAAATCACAGAAAATATTTAAAATTTAAAATTTAAAATTATATGGTCTACAATTTGATGATTTATCCAATTTTTTAAAATTCACAACACATAAGTAAATATTTATAACCGTTCATAATTTATAATATATTGCCACAAATAATATTAAATTGATTAAATAAGGATAAATCAAAAGGATAAGGTTTAAAATAAAATAATAAAATGTCTAAATTTTATTGGTTGATGAGATAATAACCCGATATAATCACAGTTTTGAATTTGAGTCATTTTGGAGGTTTTTATGTGGGGTTTTATTTTATTATAAATTAATATTTTTAAGGTTTCCAAAAGTGCCCCTTTTCTCTCTTATAAAAGGGATCCTCCTTCCTCTCTTCTTTACTATATTTTCATCCTTAAAACTCAGCCAAATCATATCCATTTACCTTATAAGCTTCCCTATAAATATACTAGATGTCCTGGTCTTCTTTAATGACCATCTTTAGAGCCCTAATATGTAGATTTGAAGAGGCACTTCGAAGAGGAGGTAATATCATTTACCGAATCTTGAAAATTCATTCTTCGTCTAATTCCTCTATATGACTTGTTTAATTATTAAATAATAAATATAGTATCTCTTGTATACTAATATATTATTATGAATATGAGACAAAAATATTCCATCTTCTAGCCATTCTATGAAAAATGAAATCACCACGCGTGCGTACGTACGACCTACCATCTCCACGATGTGGTGTAATCTGTTTTTCAACACAAACTTACATGGATGGGTATAATTATGGAATAAATAACTATATATGATTATTTTAAAATGATAATTATTCTGAAATATTATACACCATATGATTCATTACAATTCTACAATCACAGGAACGATATCGTCGCTCATGCGTACGTACGGCCTAACGTCTCAACGATATGATGTGATTTGTTCAACATGATGTTCATAAAAAATGATTATATAAAGTAATTGAATGAATAAATAATATATATATTATACTAATATCATTATTTAAATTATATAACTATAAACTAAAAACATGAATAAGAATATATTTGACAAAATATGCATAAGAACATAAAGCAGTTAACACCCGAATTACGAGTAACAATGAAATGTTACTATTAACCAGATAAGAATATGACCATATATGATATAATAAAAATTAATATTATTCTAGAATAATTAAATGAAATTATTTAAATCATTATATAGGAGGTTCAGAATATGAAAAAAATCATATCGTACCTATGGTATGAAATAATTTTTCAATCTCATCTTTTTTCCAAGATTGTTTTTATGTACGTATTTTCTGGGGATATATTCATCATCCAAGTCCATGTTTTATAAGAATGTTTTAATAAATTTTTTAATATTATTATCTGTTTGTTTAAAGTCATTTTTAACCATTTTTTATTTTTTCTACATGTTATGGAAGAAATCTTTCTTTTTTTTACCATATAAGGTACTTTTTGACCTTTCTGGTGAATGTATGAGGAGAATATTTTTTTAAATTATATAATAAGATTAGATTTTTACATCTTATTAATGCCTTACCTTCATGGAGATTCATCTACACTATTTAAAGTTTATTTTAAACTAAATCATTATCTATTAAAATTGTTTGGCATTTTGAGAAAAGAAAATGTTTTTGAAGAAGAAGTGATATTTTCCTCAGGAACTAAGTTCCAGTGGTTTATCAAAATTATTTTCCATCTAAGATTAAATGGATTTATTTTTCTATCCTGACTATTAATTTCATTTGATTATGTTAATGATGTAAATATTTTTATGTAGTCCATTTATCTTATATGGATTGTGTTATGATGACATGATTTTGAAGAATCCCATTTTATTTTGTGGGTTTTTCTATGATGAATGATTTATATTTTTGTGGAACATGTAATAATGATTTAATTATGAGATGGTTGGGACCTATATATCCATCAAAATCATTTGTTAAAGATTTATATCTAATTACATAGGCCTATCTATAACAGAAAGTAAATTTGGTTCAGCAATAGAGGGCTGGAACGACAAGTAAACCTGGTTCAGAAATGAATTTCGTCTACTATGATGGTCATGGAAGAAATGCCTTGGATTCTATGGAAATAATATTATGTGCTTAATTATTTACCATAATTCCATGTTTTATTCCCATGCTCTTTTATCAAGATTAATTTAAATTTATGATCTATTCCTTACATATTGCCAATATTTATTTCATGACTCAATAATTTGATGTTTAAACTTTTTGTTTATGTTTTTAAGTTCAATTGTATATGGTTTGTTTTATTTTATCTATTATTTCCATTACTGAGCATTTGAGCTCACTCTTTTTATTTTTTCTTTTCCATAGGATATAAGGTAGGGAAAAGGGGGGAATATCTTTATTAGAGATGTTGAAGATCTTTCACCATGATTAGAATATTATGTTCCGAGTTTCCAAAGTCACTAAACTAATATAGTCAATGGGAATCTATTTTTTTCATGTATTAATTTTTCTACAAAATTAATATAATTTCCATGTACGTCAAGCTTGGGTCGCTATAGGGGCACTCAAGTTCCTTTCAAAGAAATAGGTGGTGGACAAATGATTTAGATTAAAGGAGGTTGGTTGATTTAGGAATGCAAGTGTTTTGGATTTAAAACACTAAAAAACTTATTTAAATGATCCTTCTTCAATTCCTCTACTCTAGTTGTTAATGAAATACCTTGAATAATTCTGAATACCTGGGAGATGAACTATGGTTATAACTCCCTTCCCCAGTTACCTGGAGTCGGTGAATTATTTTAATACATTGGCATGATTACAAGGAATCAAGTCCCGAAGGACCGATCGGTTTAGCAATCTTGGAAAATAGATTAAATACATGAATGTTACATTACACATTATAACATACAAAATAACATAAATAATTTTTTATGAACGCCGTTATTCCCTTGGCTTAACCCTGAATATCAATCACAATACACTTCTTAGAATGCTAGGAAAAATAAATCATAGAAAGGGGTGAGCTCAGATGCTCAGTAAGGATAACAATACAATGGAAACATTCATAAATAAGCATAAACATTTAAGGCAATGTATAACTAAAACAAAATCCTTTGAAATTTAACTTCATCATTATATGGAAAAAATAAAATGAAGTAATTCCATTTACTTATTCACATGGATATTCTACTAGTCGAATAATCACATGAAATATCACTAACCACTTTCATAATGATGGAATGCATAATGCCAGACTATCATAACCACATAGTCAAGGCCTTGTGCCAAGACTACAAATAATATTTTATCAAGACCTTGTGCCAAGACACTAGTTTGTCTAATGAGACCTACAGATGCATCAAAGAGCTATAGCGGGCTCCACCCGTCACTTACTAAGTCTAATGCATTTCTCATATGAAAAGGCTTAAACATAAGATAAATATTCGTATTAAAACTACCATATTAAATGTCAATACATTATCACTAAACCATGAATGGTATAAAAATAACACATCTATAGTCAAACATATCATAAAATCTTCAATACAATATGGAATATTTTATCATAATAAATCATCTTCAAACAAATTTAAAATCCATCAAGGGATGTTGACCTAGATGAAAATTATTCTTAAAACCATTTGATAGAAATATACCATTTTCATGAAAACATTTAAAAGTCACATAATTTAGAAAGGAAGAAATTTATAGACATTTTGAATCAAAGTGTCCCATACCACTTTGAAAATTTCGAAAGTAATTAACATTTTAAAAACATTCTTGTCCGTATAAATAAATCCTTAAAACCCATTTGGAATACATGGACATTAATGAGAAAGATTTAGAAGAATAAATATTTAAAACATTTGAAATTATGTTTTTGTAAAAAAGTTCCTTAAAAGAATCCCTTTGAAAACTCATTAATGAAACATAGACATGGATAATAAATATGTCCCATTAGATACTTACATAAAAACAACCTCAGATAATAAATAGATTGTGAAATAACCCTTACCAATTTGGTAACTCATGAAATATACACCCCATGAAAGAGGTTTCAAACAATGAATATCTAAATACACATAAATTAATGTGTATTACACAAAGAATACAATTATGGGTAGTACATACACCACAGAAAAGTTAATAGTGTCAATATGGCACAAATCTCACATGAATAAGAAGTGAGATGAAAATCCCATACCTTGCATATTACTTTAGTTGAGGGTAGGTTAACCTCCAATATAATGTTGAAATTATTGTTATTAAATTATAAAAGAATCATATACATTAATATGATATCATATATGATCTTTTAACGTTGCTTTGTTAATAATATCTTAGTATTATCGTCATTTCAGGTGTTAACAGATTCATTTTTCTATGTATTATTTGTTATGGGAGTCATAATCATTATGGATGGGATGTATCTTATACATACCCCGAATTATATCATGTATTTAAACATTATTTTTAATTATCAAATGAAAATTAGTCTCGAATGGATACGATGGGAAATGATTCTCATCGCGTCCGTGGAGACGGTAGTCTGTACGTACACACAAGCGACAATATCATTGTTTTGATATTAAAATAATATATAATTGAATGGTATATAAAATATACAGAATCATTATAATGTTATATTTATTATTTACTTCAATTACACATCATTATCATACCCATCCTAATAATAATGTTTTGAATAACAATTACACCATGACGTGGAGACGGTAAGCCGTACGTACGCACGTATGGTGACATATCAATCAAAGGAGGGATAGAATACTGATTATGGTTGTACCATATATATAATAACATCATAGTATATATAAGATACTAGAGTTATTATTTTATAATGTAAATATCAAAGAAAGAAGAAGAGGAAGAAGAAAGGGACTTGAAAGAGGGTGGTGAAAACATTACATCTTCTTCAGGTTCTTCCTTCTGATTTGATCAAAAGGGCCCCATAGGTTGGCTTTATGACTAAATAAAGTCCTATAGGTTGAATTGAGTGAAGTTGAGAGGATAGTTGGGCAGGTTTTGGCCGAACATAAAGGCTTTGAAGGTATGAAGAATTGGTTAGAAGTGGTGTCCTTTTATAAGGGGGAGGAGGGTCTCTTTAAGAAAAACATAATGTATTAATTTATAATAAATTCATATTAGGTTTATAATGGCTCCAAATTAGATTATTAAAAGTATAAGGTGGGGATTTATCTAAATCCTTTCATCCAATAGATTTTAGACAGTTTTGGGTCACTATGGTACCCTTATCATTTATATTTAACTGTTAGTTAAATAGTTTGACATTTACCATGTAACTTTTTATTTTTATATTATATGTTTAATAAACATACTATATACGTCCAAGACACCCCCAACTAGTCAATTAATTATACAACTATAATTATATAAGTCCTATGGCTGAACCTTAGACTTTTAGGAATAGAATATCAATTAATAATATAGTATTTGTTTTAAATACTCATTAATGTCAATTTTGACACTATTCAATAATTGATATTTGTTAAAGTCTTAACAACTTTATTATTTCAAAAAAAATTCATTTAAGAAATAATAACATATAATATTAACCAATAAAATTCGTTTATGGCATCAAAAAGTTCAAATTATATTTATTTTAAAAATTTTCATACCAATTATTTGATTCTTTCATTAATAAGGAAAATACTACATCATTATTATGTCCTAATTAAATTTAATTATTAAATGTCTAAAAATTATAAATAAAATACGATTATGTAGGAAATATTTTTAGCTTTATAATTAATATTTATTGTTGAAAATATAACATATATCACCATATGTAAAAAAATTTTGCTAAAAGATATATGGTTATGTCATTTTTGTATTTACTTTAACTTAATTAATCTAAAGTCTCATTATCACTTACAAGTGGCTCCATGAGGTCCCGAAATCGACCCAAAGATGTCCATGGTCGGACATGTATCAACCGATAGGGTTATGACTAGTTTTAGGGTAATTTAATATTATTATAATATTATTTCTAACCCTTATTTAATGGATTTACCCTTTAACCATGTTAAATAAAATATTTACCAAAGAAATTATTCAAAATGACTATAAATAAGAGCTTCCTATTTAAACAATTTGGGAATCCATATTCCAAATATGGAATCCATTTTACCATTTTAGAAACACAGAAGTGGCTGAAAATAATTTAAAATTAATTCCCACTGTCAAAACAAAAAGCGTGTTTTTAAGAAACAATAATTATCAAAAGATTGACACTTGTTTATATCCGGTTTAAATGTGAAATTACGTCCAATGACCAGAATTGGATTAAATGGTAAAAATATATTCTAAATATAATTTAAAACCACTCAAATTCATAATTTATCACTATTAATTATTTCAATTAAAAAAGTTGTTTTAAATTAAAATTTAGTAATTTTTACTATTCATCACAATATGAATGTTTTCAGAAAATTACCAAAAATTCACCCTATTCCAATTTTGATATTACTAATCCAATAATGAAGTCCATTTTGAATGATAAAATGTATAAAATTTCAAAAAAGTGGGTATTACTATTCATAACAGCTAGTTTGATTGTTTCTGGTGTGTGTTAAAACTCGAAGTTGCGTGCAACACACACTATTGTATTATTCAAAGAGAAGCGTAACGTGGAATCTTGGGATGTTACATTCTCCCCTACATCAATAAATTGTTTCCTCACAATTTTATGCTCGGTATTTGAAAAAATGGGGTTGACATTTAAAAATATCTAAGTTGAAATCCCACATCAAAAAATGTATTATTGAGGCCTCTATTTAAAATAAAGAGAGGTAAGTATGAAGGTTACCAAAAATAACATATACTAGGGTTCCATTCAGGAAAACATAGATATGAAAGAGAAATATAACCATCAATATCTGATGGAGATTGGTAGAGAACATGGCTATGAAAAGGCCAACAATCACAAAGACATAAATTTGTGATGATCTAAGATACCATCTTGGTCAACGTTTTTTTATAAGTTTGTTTTTTAATGATGAGGAATTTATTTATGAGATTGGATAAGATTATAAGGAGATATAATTACTTTATAATGAGATTATAATCCATTAATAAATTTCTACCACAAACTCATCTTTCACCCCAAAACATAATACAACTCAAAAACAATCTATTTATACAAATCGTATAGGGTTCCAAATATAATGAATTTATAATTCACATATCAGACCCTTTAGAAAAAGAAACTTCATTATACCATCTAGGAACTTCACATAATCCAGTGGTATGTGATAAATCCCAATCGCACTATGGTTGTGGGCTTTATTCTTGCAGCTTTGTCCGATGCGACGGGTTGTCACACGGTCTGCGTGTTGTCCTTTTAAAAAAAATCCAAAAACAACCTTTCAAACATAATACATTACAAACTTTAGACTTATCCAAAATAAATCTATCCAAACTCAATGTTCAAAACTTATAAAGACTTTAGACACAATGAAGATTCTTTTTTTATGTAATAACATGTGAAAACCTTCATCATGTATTCTTTTAAAACACTACAACATCCTGAATAACCATTAAACCTTATTGATTAAATTCATGATCCATTATTCTTTATAGAATACTGGATATACTCCTTCTATCCAAAAAATTTTGTAAACTCCAATAATTATGGAATATACAAATCATTAATCAGTTTCAATATTGTTAAGAATATCCAATATAATTTATCCAAATCAGTCATGTATTATTCCAAAATCACTACCTCGGTATCATAACCATATTATGGTTTATCTTTCTCTCAACCATATATTTTCCAAAAATTTAATCTGCTCTGGAGTAACTATTCTTGGATCCAAAAAATTTCATCTCTTTAATTAATTAGTACTTCAGTACAATCATTATATACTCCATAATTATTATAACTAGTACATTGCTGATACAATAGTCAAATGACATAATTCCTCAATAACAACATAATAACTCTAATCATTACTCCTCATATGTGGTAGTATCATAACTTGATTATTATCCAATATCATCATTTGGGGCACAGTATGATGATTTGGACTTTGGTTCGTGTAGTGTTCCAACTCTTTGCAGATGAAGCATTGTACATTTGAATCCTTTTTCTTACCCATGTAGTCACGTACATGGTGTCCTTTTTCACCACACTTATAACAAACTCTCATTACCTTCAGGAAAGTTCCAGAGTGTTTCTTCCCACAGTTATCACATATGGGAAAATTCTTCTTTTCCCTTTTCCCTTTATCCATCTTTCGCTCTTCTATCGTTTTCTTCTCTTGCTTTCCTTCAAAGCCATAAGACTCAAATAATTCTTTACATTTCTTATTAACACATGATATTATTTCTTCATATGTTGAGAAACCTTGAGAGACCATTTCCCTTCTAAATGTTGGCTTAATACCATGGAAGATATGATCCTTCTTACTCTTTGGATCATATGTATTGTTGGAGTTCACATTCCTTCTACTGGGTGCCATTTCTATACAATGGCATACACATGGTAAGTTTACGAATTGAAATAAATAATTCCAAACTTGTAAAATAGCTAATGAAAATTGATCTGTTTATGGATATAATCCATAATCATAAAAATGTTTTCTAAAGTAAGTATATACTCATAATCCCTTCATAATGTTTTGTAAAGAAAATGAGAATTATCCTAAGCATATCCCCCGGGAGTGTCGTAACCAAGAGTGGAGAAAGACCCGTTGTCGTCCACCATTTCCCATTCGAGTCATACTCAAAGCGGTGTCTTCGGGTTTTACCCCTAGATACATCTGTTCCAGAGCCTCCTCTACCTGCTCGTATCTAGAAAGGGATGTATTTTCTTGGAAAACTCACAAAATCTCAAAATTACCAATATTTTAGAAATTTCTTCTATAATAATCCTCAAAGTCAATTTAGGGTAATGTGCTATAATCAGACTTTATCATAAACTAGCTTCCAAGGTTATTACTAAACTTCATTTGATACCAACTGTAATTCCCCAACCATAGTTACCCAGAGTCGGTGTATTATTTTAATACATTGGCATGATTACAAGGAATCAAGTCCCAAAGGACTGATCAGTTTATCAGTCTTGGAAAATAGATTACATACATGAATGTTACATTACACTTTATAACATACAAAACAACATAAATAATCTTTTATGAACGCCATTATTCCCTTGGATTAACCCTACATATCAATCACAATACACTTCTTGAATACTGGGAAAAATAAAACATAGAGGGGTGAGCCTTGATGCTCAGTAAGGATAACAATACAGCAAAAAGTTTCATAAATAAGCATAAACATTTATGGAAATTTATAAATACAACAAAAGCATTTTAAACATTATCTTCAGCATAATATGGAAAAAAAATAAAATGAAGTAATTCTAGTTACTTATACACATGGATATTCTAATAGTTGAATAATCACATGCAATATCACTAACCACTTTCATCATGATGGAATTCATAATGTCAGACTAGCATAACAACATAGTCAAGTCCTTGGGCCAAGACTACAAATAAGATTTTGGCAAGGCCTTATGCCAAGACACTAGTTTGTCTCATGAGACCTACCGATGCATCGAGGAGCTATAGCGGGCTCCACCCATCACTTACTAAGTATAATGCATTCATCATATGAAAAGTTTTAAACAAAACATAAATATTCATATTAAAACAAGCAAATGAAATGTCAATAATTTATCCCTAAACTAAGAATGGTATAGAAATAACACATCCATAGTCAAACATATCACAAAACCTTCAATACAATATGGAAGATTTGTATCATAATAAATCATCTTCAAACAAGTTTAAAATCCAGCAAAGGATTTTGACATAGATGAAAATGATTCTTGAAACTCTTTGAGAGAAATATCCTTTTTTCATGAAAATATTTACAAGTCACACAATTTAGAAAGGAATAAATTTAAAGACATTTTTTAACCAAACTGTCCCATACCACATTGATTCTTTTGAAAGGAATTAACATTTTAAAAACATTCATGTCCATATAAATAAAACATAAAATCCATTTTGAATACATGGACATTAATGAGAAAGATTTAGAAGAATAAATATTTAAAACATTTGAAATGATTTTTTTGTAAAAAAGTCCCTTAAAATAATTCCTTTGAAAACCCTTTCATTAAATATGGACATGGATAATAAAAATTTCCCATTAGAAACTTACATAAAAACAACCTCGGATAATAAAGATATTGTGAAATTAACCCTTACCAATTTGTTAGCTTACGAAACATACACCCCATGAAGGAGGTATCATAAAATGAATATGTAAATACACATAAATTAAATTGTATTACACAAATAACACAATTATGGGCAGTACATACACCACACAAAAGGTAAGAGTGGCAATATGGCACGAATCTCACTGGAATATGGGGTGAAATGAAAATCCCTTACCTTGAACTTTTCTTTAGTTGAGGGTAGGTTAACATCCTGTATAATGGAGAAATTATAGTTATTAAATTATACAAGAATCATATACATTAATATGATATCATATATGATCTTTTAACATTGTCTTGTTAATAATATCTTAGTATTATCGTCGTTTCAAGTGTTAACAGATTCGTTTTTCTCTGTATTCTTTGTTATGTGATTCATAATAATTATGGATCAGATGTATATTATTAATATCCTGAATTATATAATGTCTTTAAACATTATTTTTAATTATCAAATGAAAATTAGTCTTGAATGGATATGATAGGAAATGATTCTCATCGCGTTCGTGGAGACGGTAGTCCGTACGTACGCACGAGCGGCAATATCATTCTTTTGATATTAAAATAATATATAATTGGATTGTATATCATATATACAGAATCATTATAATTTTATATTTATTATTTAATTCAATTACACAACATTATCATAACCATCCAAATAATAATGTTTTGGATAACAATTACACCACGACGTGGAGACGGTAAGCCGTAGGTACGCACGTATGGTGACATGTCATTCAAAGGATGGATAGAATACTGAATATGGTTGTACCATATTTATAATAACATCATTGTATATAGAATATACTGTAGTTATTATTTTATAATGGAAATAACAAATAAAGAAGAAGTGGAAGAAGAAAGGAACTTGAAAGAGGGTGGTGAAAACATTACCTCTTCTTCGGGTTCTTGCTTTTTATTTGATAAAAACGGATCCTTAGGATGGATTTCTAACTAAAGGAATCCCTCTAGGTTAAAGAGATGGTATTTTAGAGGATAATTGGGCAGGGGTTGGACGAACCAAAAGGTTGTTACAGTATGAAGAATTGGTTAGAAGATGTGTCCTTTTATAAGGGGGAGGAGGTTCTCTTTAGAAAAAACATAAATTATAATTTATAATAAATTCATATTCGGTTTATAATGGATCAAAAGTGGATTATTCAAAGTTTAAGGTCGGTATGGGTCGCAATAATTTCATCCAATAGATTTTATACAGGTTTGGGTCACATTGGTATCCTTATCATTTATATTTTACTCTTACTTAAATAGTTTGACATTTACCATGTCACTTTGTATTTTTATATTATATGGTTAATAAACATACTATATACTTCCAAGAGACCCCCAAGTGGTGCCTTAATGATATAACTATAATTATATAAGTTCTTTGGCCTAAAATTATATTTTTAGTAATATAATATCAATTAATAATATAATATTTGTTTTAAAAACTCGTTTATTTCAATTTTGACACTATTCAATAATTTATTTTTGTTAAAGTCTTAACAAAATTATTAATTTTAAAAAAATTCATTTAAGAAATACTAACATGTAATATTAACCTATAAAATTCTTTTATGGAATCAAAACTTTCAAATTATATTTATTTTAACATTTATAATACCAATTATTTGATTCTTTCATTAATAAGGAAAATACTGCATCAATATTGTGTCAGAATTAAATATGATTATTCAATGTCTAAAAATTATAAATAAAATACCATTATGTAAGAAATATTTTTATATTTCTAGTTTATATTTATAATTGAAAATATAACATATATAACTCTAAGTAAAAATTGTTTTTCTAAAAGATATATGCTTATGTCATTTTTGTATTTACATTAACTTAATTAATATACAATGTCATTATCACTTACAAGTGGCTCCATGGGTTCCCAAAATAATCCCAAAGATGCCCATGGTCGGAAATATATCAACAAATAGGGTTATGAAAAGTTTTAGGGTAATTTAAATTTATTATAATATTATTTTTTAACCTTTATCTACCAGATTTACCCTTTAACCATGGTAAATAAAATATTTATCAAAGTAATTATTCAAAATGTCTAAAAATAAGAGTTACCTATTTACAAAATTTTGGAATCCTGATTCAAAATATGAAATCCATTTTTCCAAATTCAAAACACAGAAGATGCAGAAATTAATTTAAAATTAATTTTCGCTGTCAAAACAAATAGCGTGTTTTTAAGAAACAATAACTATCAAAAGATTAAAACTTGTTTATGTCCGGTTTAAATGTGAAATTATATCCAATGAACAAAATTGGATTAAATGGTAAAAATATATTCTAAATATGATTTAAAACCACTCAAATTCATAATTTATCACTATTAATTATTTCGATTAAAAAAGTTGTTTTTAATTAAAATTTAGTAATTTTCACTATTCATCAAAATATGAAAGTTATCGGAAAAGTACCAAAAATTCACCCTAATATAATTTCGATATTATGAATCCAAAAATGAATTCCATTTTGATAGATAAAATTTATAAAATTTCAAAAATTGGGTATTACTATTCATAACGGCTAGTTTGATTAGTTGTGGTGTGTGTTAAACTTGAAGTTGCGTACAACACACAATATTGTATTATTCCAAGAGAAGCGTGCCCTGGACGCTTGGGGTGTTACAATGGTGACCAAAGCATCAATTTAGATTTTGAGAAATTAATTCTTACAAATTAAGGACACATGGTCTATTTAGAAGAAAATAAGGGACCCCAGGTGAAATGGTGGTGGGAAATTAAAGTGGCTTTGGTGCTAGAAATGTTGTGTGCAAGTACCTTGCATGCCGACAGATCCTCAGCTTGAGTGGGGTGATACAATTTTCAAAACTTTTCAAATTTAAATTTTCTTCATGTGTTTTCTCCTATTTTTTATTAGGAATTTCCATCTGTCACTTTTTAGAATTTGTGATGGAACAGAGTGTCAACAAAATTCCCCCCTCAGAATTGGATCTGAAATGAAAAGAGGATCCTATACTGAGATAATGTTATGAAAAGAGTAAAAAGTGGTTGATGTGGCACACAAGTTATAGTGTGTGAGGTAATGGGAATGCAAGGTTATGGAATGCAACGTAATCATCATCACTTATATATAGTGGATATATTTCAATGATAATTACAAAGAGATCTAGAAATCATGCTCATGGTGTGCAAGTATTTTCACTCAGACACACTTGTCGGTCGCACATCTTCTATATGTTTTGGATTTGTGTTACCAAATTGGGGCTCCATACTCGTGGGCCGAATTTGTATTTGTGTACTGAATCTATACTTGCACGCCATAATGACTTTGCCAAATTTTTCTAATTCAGTTTTCAAAAACCACCAAAATGAGTTTACTTTAAAGATTAATTTTGATCTTTTTTAGGTTCAATAGCTCCCAAAATAATAAAAAATGACGATTAATTAGCTAGAAAGAGAATGAATGATATGATGAAGATTTTCGGTCATGATTAATTTGAAGTCTCTGACACTTCTCTCCCAGACTTGGGTATGTATCTAATGAAATATCACTTCAATTATCCAAAGAGTATCTATTTTCTTTTTTTGGTTGCGGCCATCTGTAGGATTTCAACATATTGGACCCAAATAATTATATTCCACTTTCTTGGTTTCAAGACCATACCAATTTCTAGTTTTCCAATATTTCTATTGCAGGCACATATATCCACAATGGGATAGTAGCTAAGGCACATTTCAAGCATCCCAACTCTTTTTCTCCAAATTTGAAAGAACATACACCCAAGCTATGACCACACTACTATTCATCCATTTTTCAAGATTCTCAGACCAATCAACCGAAAGGTTGGATAAAAACTTGGGATTTTAACCAAATAGTGGGTGTTAAACCCACATGGATGTGGGTGTATTGGGAGAAAAAGACATGTGTAGAGTTTATTGATGAATTAAAAGTTGTTGGGATTTATGACGTTTTATGGGTCATGAAAACTAATGTACATAGGAATGAAATATTTGTACCATAGTTTCCAAGACGATGGAGTCCAGAGACTAACTCCTTCAATTTGACACATGGGGAATTTATAATTTGTTTGGTATATTTCTACAAGATCTATGGATCCCAAATCCTTGAAGATATGTATGATGAGTTTATTCTCCGAAAAGTGACATGGAAGGACTCAGAAAAGACAACAACCTTTGTTTGTGATTCAATTAATATATTTTAGAAACTCAAGAATACAGACACAAAAATGTACCACACAGGAAGGGATATTCACCCAGAAAAGTGGATGGAAATATTATTTGTGATGAATAAGGATAAGAACCCCACTTCCACTCATCCAACATGCTATCCAAAGGTAGAAAAGTGAGGAACCCTCAAAAAATTATGGTCAACTGTAGATAAGGAAGAATTTGAAAAGTGGTGGTATGAAGTCAACTCCAAAATTCTGATAAAGACATGTCTTGCAGGTTTCTTGGCCATGTGGCTCAGTGTGTATCTATTACATTTTCGAGATTCCAGGACAGGCATATCACCAAGATCCTTTTTTATCACAGTAATGTTAGACTAGAAGAGGATAGTAGAATTGGATACCCCTATTTTGGAAAAGATTCATATGAGTTTTCTACATATCATGATATACATTTTTGAAGTCATGCAGTGAGGACGTTGTAGTATGCTGTTTTAATTCATACAGTGAGGATATTGTTCTATGCAGTTTACATCATGAATTGAGGGGATTGTACTGTGCAGTTTTATTTCATGTAGTGATTATATTGCATAGGGAAGTTTTAAGTCATGTTTTAGGACATTGTACGGATTTGATATAAGGTCTTTAGCTTTGACCAATGATTTGAGACTCTTTAATTTCCTGAAAAAATGTTTGGAAACATACTACCATGTTCATATTTGGAAGGGTAAAATTGTGAACTGTGATTTGGGAATTTATGAATTTTAAAAATGATATTGGAAAAGAGTTAAAGGCATTAGAGGAAGTCTTTCCTTAGAACGAAGTTATCATTATTTGACAAAACTATTTTGGGGGTTGTATTATATAGGGCCAACTAGGGCATATGCTTCAGAGCCAAATATTGGCATCTTTTGACCGTTATGCCCATTATATAGGTAACTTATCCAAGGACATCTAGGAGCACATGCTACATATTCAAGAAAAGGAGCTCTCAATGGTTTGACATTCTATTTCTAAACACCGAAGAATGTTTATAGAGATTAACATTTACCACAACATAGAGTTTGGTTTATGGAGAAAGATACCTGAATAAAGAAAGAGTTTTTCCAATCATGATTTTAAAAAAATCAGGTTATTATGATTTCTATGAAGGTCTGACCCAAAAGTAGAAATTATGGTGTCTATATGTTTATTTCATATTTCTAGGACTAGAAATGGAAACAATAGATGATATATGATCAAATGTTCCATGGCAATTTCAAATTTCTTTGAACACATGGAGGGAGAAGTGTGTAAACTGTGGTCTTGAATCCATTTATATAGAGTGAATGGTAATGGGATAGATATTCATGGATGACTTCTTTATGATATAGATTCATGTATATTGTCATTATTGAAGGGGAAAAAATACAGTTTAACTAGGAACAGAGTTAACATTATTTGAAAACCCCGTTATGGGGGTTGTTTTATGCAGGGAGAACTAGGAAATATACTGCATATCAAAATAGTGGCATCATTTGACTGACTTTACTATTATGTATGAAACTTATGCAAGTCCACTGAGGGGCACATGATGCGTAGTCATGAAAAATATTTCTTAGATATCAAAAAACTTTCCACCAAAAACCATAATAATTATTATAAAGATCTCAAAAATTTTCAATATTAAGATTCTGAAATACAAAAGGGGGTATTGCTCAGTGCATATGAGAAATATTTGAATCAATATTGGCCATGAGTTTGGTGTCCCTTATATATATCTTTCTCATATGTTTAACGGCGAAATTTCTTGTTTCCTTGGTGGGATCTCTAAGGAGATGAACCATAACAAATACTCTCAAATAAATTTTTAAATATATGTGAATGAAAGATAAAAAACATTATCTCATGGTTGGGACAAGGAGAATTGTTATGTTTTTCACTATGTATCTCAGTGTCATGAGAATAAAGACATATTTAGTTTTTTGATCACTTCCTATGAATTTTTGATTCATACACCTTGAATAAGGGGGGTTGTGGTGGAAGGGCCCAATATTAATGATCTAGGAATCTCTACATATCCCATTGAAAATGAAAATCATGCCATACATAGTTCTTGAACACTAATTTACCATAATAATTGTGCTTGATGTGAGAAATGGAGGGGGTTATTTAAACACATTCTGGATGAATGGTTAAACATAAGACATAAAATGATATGAAGATTAAACAATGTATCTTGAAAGAATAGTCTATATAGATCTAGTTCATATACCAAAGGAGAGAAGGTAAATAAATTTCTTTGTGACTGTAGCTGGGCCCAAGATTGGAGATCTACGAATCTCTACATATCCCACGGAAAATGAGAATCAATCCACATGTAGTTTTTGAAATGAGGTCTCAATGTAGATATGATTCAAGCATAGCGAGAAATGGAATTCATGAGCCACTAAGGAGTAACCCTGATGTAAGTGATTCTTTTAGATGCAGGCTCCTAATGTCAAATAACGAGGATAAATGATGTCATGCAGTTTAACATAATGTGATAAGGAAAAAGATTCAAAACATTATAATGTCGTGCAACATGGACACATATGGTTGTTATGGAGGTTAATGTCTTGCAATTAGGACTTTTTGTTGTGTTTTTTAGAGTCATGTAATGAGGGAATCCGATGATGTGCAGTTACACAAAGTACTTCTTCAAAAATCTTGCATTGGTTATAGTTTTAATAAGTTCTCCATCCAATGAGACTAGGGAATGATCTCCATTTGAGTAATGTTATGTATGGAAAAAGTTCCTTCCCACTTTAGCTCAAGATTTGGAGGCTTCTTTCCTAGTATCATTGGAGTCCTAAGGACTAATACCGATTTTCCTTGAAGAAATGATAGGGGGAGAACGTTCTTGTTAAAATATCATGAAATTATATTTTGATATACTTACAAATGATGTAAAGTATGAAATATATTTTCATCTAATCATTCCATCTCATCAAATCGCTTCTGAGACTTTTCACTTGTAGATAACTGATCACACATTGCAACTCAGTGTGAAGTAAATTGAATTTCAATTGGGAAAACTAATTTTTTACGTACACCAATGAATATGAAGTAGCATGAGTGGTTGTATGGGTTGTTTTCCGATAAGCCCATGATGCATGGAAACGTTTATCTGGACAAGATTTCTTATATTTATCCACCATCTTCTAGAGTATATATTATAGAGTCTTATTAAAATCCTCTCTATGTCCATTATCCCCTGCGTGATAGCGAGATGCATGGTTGGATTTGATATTGTGGTCCTATTATAACTTCTTTAATTCCACAGAATTGAAATTGGGGTCATTGTCCATCAATATAGTATAATGGAAACCAAATCTATTAATGATATTAGCTTTGGAAAAGCTAACAATTATTTTGGATCCAACTTCTTTGAGAGGTACTACCTCATCCCATTTAGAGATGAAATCACTTAAAATAATAAAATTCTTGAACTGCTTTTCCATAGCTGGAGGATATGACTCTACTACATCTATTCCCCATGTAAAAATAGCTGGGAGTATTCAACTATATGTATCAATTCTTGGGGTTGATGAATGAAGTTGGCATGCACTGCATAGGGATGATATTTCATGGTGAAATCTGTGCAACCATGCATCATTGATGGACAAAAGTATCCAACACTTTGGATTTGATCAGAAATCCTAGGCCCAAACGGGTGAGCACCACAAGCTCCTATATGTACTTCTTTCATGACACTTGCAGTTTCTTCTCCTTCAATACACATAAACAGGATTCCATCGATGCCTCATTTGTAGATGATCATCTGGTGAGGTGAACTATCATAATGAGTGAAATTAGAAATTCATCGTCAAATCTATTGCTTTTTAGTTATATCTAATGTATGTACAACATTTTTAAGGTATTCCATGTTTGGTGTCATGCATCCTGTGGTATGGCTTAATAGATCAAAAATAGAGATGATTTCATTAATTTTATTCATTCCAATTTGAATTAAATGTGAAACCACACAATGATGGGCACTACTGATGATTGTCTCATTCGGATTAGGATCTTCCAGGGCTGTGGCTACATTTTCTAGTGGATCAGCATGGGAATTTTGTGATCATGGGATATTGTTGAGAATGTTTTATCAATAATACTCTATATTTTTTACGATTATTTTGATACTCACAAATTCCCTTATTTGTTATTATAATGATTTTACACTAAGTATATTTCAAGAAATTAATATTAATTATATTCCAAATTTTGGTATAATATTAAATCATATGATTCACATGAAATATTTTTCAATGTATTTAGAAATCTATTTAGCATGTTCTTGAAACATTGTTCATACCATACATTGGAAATTGTATCTTATGTATTACATCCTACATTTCTTTTATAGGAGTTTAGAAAATTTTGGTTAATCAGCCTTATGTTTGGAATGAAACATACATTTTTTATATAAGGAATGAATAGATGAAGAACATTATGTAAGTATCGAAACTTACATTTTTTTCAAAAAAGTATGGATCATTAACCCTAATTTTGTAATGAACCTTATGTTTTATCTAAACGTATGGATTGTATACCTTCCGTTATAAGGAAGGGAAATGTATGGATCATATAGCTTACATTTGAATGTAGATGAAAATATTTTGGATCATCAACCATAAATTTGTGATCAACCTTACATTTGATATTTGGACTGATTCTAAAGTGAACCCTACGTTTATATTCTTTAGGCATCAGATATTTGAATTTGTGGCTTTATCATGTAAAGGACTTTTGCGAATTATCTAGCTGATTTCAAGCCAAATTCAAAGCCTAATTTTAAATTAAATCTTTGACCAATTTAAATATGTTTATTAATGATTCAAATGATCTATTTAAGAGTAATATTTCTTAAAAAAATTTAAGGGATGTTATGACTGCTATGTTATTTAATCATTTAAATTTGTTCATCTGTCATGCGACTTTTGTGGATCTCAATTTATAAATAATGTGATCTTATTTATTCTATATATTCTTTGTATCTGAATTTTAAAAAATATGCATGTGAAAATATATCTCTTGAATTAATGGGTTTTACAAGATTGAAATATAGAGATATTCATGTTTCACAAAAACAGTGTTTCACTGATTCTTTAAAAATGACATTTTACAGATTTTCTTCTATAAAGAACAATCAGATTATGTATTATATTAGAAAGAAAAATGTTGATGATTTACTTGTTCTAAATTTGAAATTCATCATGAATCTAGTACTGATTTATTACTGAATATATTTAATGAAAATTTTCAATCAGATTGATTCAGAGCTGCTCTAATATGAAGAAAATCATTTCTGAAGACGACGATCCATCTACTATAAGTTGCTTACTACTGCAACTGTGAAGAACATCTAGAAGGTATTTTTAATGAAAAACTATTGTATTTTGAGTACTAACTTCCTATACTATGTTGATTGATCAGTTCTGTGTTTAGTACCATAAGGCTCTATTCTATCCTTAAATGGTAAATTTTTCAACTAGCTGCACTCAATTGGGGATATTATTGTCAAAAGAGGACCGACTGGTGAAAATCACCAAGCTTGTGGAGTAGAGTGTTAGGGGAGTGGACTAGAGGATCTTTGTGCCCTGAAGCAATATAAATCACTGCCTCCTAATATATATTTTTTCCACAGTATAAACAATTAGATAAAGCTTAAAAGAAAAAATTGATTATCATTAATATTTCTCGAATATGTTTTTAAAGAGACAATTCTCCCTCCCCGTCTAGTGTATATTTCGTATAACATGATCCAAAAATTTGTATCAGAGGGTTGAGTTTTTATATAATCTATAGCTAGATTAAAGTAATTGATTATATAGAGATCCCAATAGCTGATACACGAGAGGGAATGTAAATATTTTGAGCTCCATACTTCAATAGTGAGAACTATGGATGTTTGAAATCAAGGATTATCATCTACCTGATGAATCATGGATACATATACTACTAAAAAATCTTACTCCTTATGAAATTCCTGAGAAACATGAAAGATGGAGTGTAGCTATAGAAGCAGAGTATGACCTAAATTTAAAAAAAAAATAATGAAATCATATGTGGTCTTAGACCGGATGAATTTAACTTAGTATCACAATTACCTACTACATGTGAGATGTGGAAGACAATATCAATTTCTTATGAAGGAACTAAAAATATCAGACAAATGAGGTATGCTACAACAAAACTAAAATATGAAAATTTTAGAATTATTGATGGTGAAAAAATCACTCAAATGAATGGAAGGCTTGTGGAGATAGTTAACAACATTACTACCTTGGGCGACCCTATTAACCTAGTAGATCAATCCTTGAAAGTACTTAGGGTACTAGCAACCCAATCGAATGGGATATCATCAAAAATTAAAAAATCATCACCTGTTAAAAATCTTAACATGAGAGAATTGATTGGAACCCTAATTATGTAGGAAGCTAAGATGGATGATGATGATAATCTGCATAATGTGTTGATAAAAAGAGAAAATACTGCTCTGAAAGTTACATCTCAAAAGAAGATAAAATAGATGAAACAAGAAATAAAAAATGACGAAATTTCTGAGTCATCTAATTTAGAATTGGAACTGGCACAAATGGTCCGAAAATTCAGAAAATTTTATAAGAATAACAATGGATTCAGAAAATCCATCAATAATGATGATAAATATCCTATGGGTGTTAGATGCTATGAATGCAAGAAAATGGTTCACATAAGACCTCTCTAGCCTCTGCTAAAAAGAGAAAAAAAAGAAGAACATTTTCAAAAATAATGACTATGTGAAGAAAGATAAAAGAGTAATGAAAGCCACAGGGAGTGTTTCAGAAGACTCCAAAAGCTCACCAAATTCTAACTCAAAAAAAGAATAATCAAATCTAAAATAAAACACATGATTTATGGCTAAAAATAATGAGGTGTGACATTATTACTCTTCCAATTATGATTATGTCTATAGATATTAAAATGAAAAACTAACTGCCTACTGTAATATGCTGGAAGGAAAATTTTATTCCGTATTTAAGAGGCATAAATCACTGAAAAATATTCACAATCCAATTTTAGGAGACTTTTTTTTCTCAAACAACATCAAGAATTAATTGAGAAATATAACTCATCTAACACAAATAGTGAAAATCATGAAACATTGATCAAAACACTACAAGATAAAGTTGAAATCTACAAATGTGAAAATATCTTTTTTTTTAAATGATAAAATACATTAAATTAAATTATTGGTAAGAATGTGATTAAGAAAGAAATATCTAGAATATGCTCTAATGGTGAGAAATCAATACTATAAAAAAACTATTTTGTTAAAAATATAAAATGTGTAATTTGAAACTATTGTGAAAGAAAAGGTTATATAACTAAAAAATGTTTTTTAAGAAACCCCCAAATTACTAGAGTTAAAAAGGCCTTTATTTCAAACAGTTTATTTGACTCAAAAGATTTCAGAAAAACAGACCAAATTTGGATTCTCAAATTACTTCTAGCTAACACAGATCGACCTAAGAAAATATGGGTACCAATAAAAACCACTATTTAAATGCCTCTGTAGGAAGTAAGTCATAGAAGAATAAATGAAATATGGTACATGGATATTGGATCCTCTAGGAATATGAGTGGAGTATCATCGAACATTAAAACATTAACTCAAAAGGATGGTGGATTAGTCCACTTTGGTGATAATGCCAAACGAAAAATTATTAGTATTGGATCTGCTGAAGATCCAGATGATGTCTCAATCAAAAAAGTAATTTATGTATAAGTATTAAAACATAAAATGATAAGTATTTCTCAACTTTGAGATGATGGTTATTTTATTGATTTTGCTAACAACTGTTATCCTATTTTTAAAGATAAATTGCTTAAATTTAGAGCACTATGAACAGAAAATGTTTATACACTGGATGTAAAATCATTGTGTAAAAAAACTAAATTGTTTAAATGATAAAATATATGAATATTTGATTTGGAATAGAAGACTTAGAAATTTTAATATTAATGGTTTACATGAATTATCTAAGAAACAATTAGTTTCTTATTTTCCTAGTCTTAAATTTGATAGTGAAAGATTCTGTGATGCCTGTCAAATTGTCAAGAAACACAAATCATTCTTCAAATAAATTTACCAAATTGCTATATATAAAACTTTTCAAATTATACATATGGATATATTTGTACATTCTAGAGTAAAACATTTTGCTGTTAAATTATATTTATATGTTTTAGTTGTTGTCTATCATATATTTACTTGGATATATTTTCTAAAATATAAAAATGAAGCTTTTAAAAAAGTTGAATGATTTTGAAAACATATTAAAAATGAAAAATATTTTAAAATAATTTCATCAAGAATTGATCATGGTAAAGAATTAATGAATCAAGAATTCAATTCATTTTGATAAAATTTTGATATTAAACACACCATCTCTACACCAAGAAAACATCAACTAAATGGAATTTTTGAAATAAGAAAAAAAAACCTTTTAAGAAATGGATAGTACTATGATAAATTGTTACAGTCTTCCTAAATATTTTTGGGAATAAGCTATAAGAACAACCTGCTACATAATGAATAGAGTTTTCATCAAGACGATTTTTAAAAATACACCCTATAAACACTGGAATAATCGAAAATCTAAATTAAAATAATTTAATTTTTTGGATTCAAGGTTTATATTTTGAACTCCAAGGAAAATCTTGGTACATTTGTTTCAAAGGCTGATAATAGAATCCTCATAGGATATTTTTCTACTTCCAAAGCTTATAGGGTTTTTAATAAAAATATTAGGATTTTTGAAGAATCATTTCATGTGAAATTTAATGAATGTGACCCTTTGACCAAAGGAATGATCAAATTGATAAATCTGACCCTAATGGTATCATGTGACTTTAGAACCTAAAAGTTGATTTTGAAAATTATATAATCAAAATTCCACCCTGTTTAGAAGAACATGTCACTTAATAAGCAAATTTGTTTTACCTAGATAATCTAGAACTTTAAAGAATCACCCATTAGAAACTATTATTGGAGACCTAGACACAAAAATAAAAACTAGATAAAAATATTGGGAAAATAGTTGTTTTTTCATCCTTTCTATCCTAATTAGAACCTATTCCAGTAGAAGAATACTTATTTAATGAAAGTTATCTGATAACAATGCAATAAGGACTAAACTAATTCAAATTAAATAAAGTTTGAAAATTAGTTGAATGAAAAATAACTATCTTATTAGTGGAACTAGATAAGTCTTTATAAATAAACAATATGATCATGGAATTATAAATATAAATAAAGCAAGGCTAGTAGGTAAAGGTTATAATTAGGAAGATGGTATATATTATGATGAGACCATTAACCCTCTAGCTATATTAGAATTCATTACGATCATTTTTTGGATATGTATCTCATATAAATTTTATATTATTTCATATGTATGTTAAGTCTTCATTTTTAAACGATTATTTAATAGAGAATGTATATGTTGAGAAACCTCTTGGTTTTGAAAATTCTTAAAAACAAGATTTTGTTTTTAAACTTACTAAAGCTATTTATGGATTTAAACAAGAATGTAGATCTTGGTATGAATGACTGAGTTCCTTTATTTTGAAATATGATTTTACTATTAGTATGGAATATCCAAAACATTTCAAGAAAACTATAAATTCAAATATTTTATTAGTTTAAATTTATATTGATGATGTAATTTTTGGATCAAAAAATAAAAAAAATTGTCATGAGTTTTCAAAAATAATGGAAAATGAATTTGAAATGAGTATGATGGGATAACTAAATTTGTTTTTAGGACATAAAATCTATAAAAAAGATTTAAGAAATGTTTAAAATCAAAGAAAATACATTACTGATTTACTAAAGAAAATTGGAATTGAAAACAACAATACATATACAACAACTTTGTATACTAATATAAAACCTGATTTGGATGAAACTGGAAAACCATTAAACAACAAGTTATATAGAGGTATGATCGGTATTTTATAATATCTTACTACTACCCTCCTAGATATTATGTATTTATTATTAATTTCTACTATATTTCAATCAAATATATAATAATATCATCTTAAAGAATTCAAAAAAAAATTACATATTTAAAAGGAACTATTTTTCAATCTCTTATTTATCTAAAAACTTATATTGTAAATTTAATTTCATATTCGGATAATGATTTTTGAAGTTGTAAATTATATAGAAAATAAACCATAGGATCCTATGAATTTTTAGAAAAAAATTTATTGTCATGGTCTAGTAAGAAATAACAAACTATTTCATTGTCAACATCTGAAGCAGAATCTGTATTTGTAGGCACTTGTTGCGCACTAGTTTTGTGGATGTAATTTTTTTTTGAATTTGGACTAAATTTTACTAATAAACCTATTTTATGTGATAATACTAGTGATATAAATATTTCATAAAATCCTTTTATTCATTCTATAACTAAGCATATTGATATTAGAAATCATTTTCTAAGAGATCTTGTCCTTAAAAAAGATAAATTTTTAGAATTTATAAGTACTGAATTTCAATTAGATAATATATTTACTAAACCACTTCGCACTGCATGTTTTTATTTTATTAAGGGGGAGTTATGGTTATTTAATTTTAGATAAATTTAATTATTATATTTTGATTTCTATTTAAATAAATTTTGTTTAAATTTATTCTTAATTTTATTTGATCATATTATTTTAAATTTTCACTATTTAAAATAATTAAGTTACTAATCATTTAAATAAATTACACTTTTATTTTTTTTTATTTTGTAATTATTTTTATATATGCCTCATATGGTTTAATTTGTTTTAAATTCTATAATGATTATCATATATGTAATGACATGGGACTCAATGCTCTATCAGAGCCCGTTTCGAATTCCAAAACAACTCATTTTCTCAAAACCTTTCAAACTAACGAAACCCTTCCCCTCTTTCATCTCCCTTTTCTCGGTCCATTGAAACCCTAGAACCTCAAAAGTTCAGATATTTTCGACGGAAATGGAAAATAAAAAGTGAATCGATTAAAGATAACCTAGTGATGCTAAGCATCGGCAGTCAACTAGACGAAAACTCCTTCAGGGAAAGTCATTAATCTAGAATGGTTGTATCAGATGAATCTGATATTGAAGGAAGATTTATCCATTCAATGAATTGAAACGAAATTTAGTGAGGACTACAATGAATTTCTATATGAAATTTAGTTTTGAGGTTTCTTTAAAACTATTCAATTTAGTTTGGGAGATATAGAAGATTTGATTGTTGTGAAGATTGAAGATAAGGAGTTATCAATCTCTTATTTTGAAATAGAAATGATTTTAAAATTACCTCATGAGGTAGTTTTTCATTTTGATATAAAGTAAATCAGGGATAACAATAATTAATATAACGACATTATGTATTTTCAATTTGGTTCTAATAATATAAGAAAAATTTCGGTAAAACATTTAGAACCATATCATGAAATATTAGTTATGTTTACTCAAACTCGGATAACCCCATGGATGTATGAGATAGAGAAGATTATTTTCCCATATGTGTGTATTATATTTCTATTTTTATGTTACATAAATTTGGATTTTCTATAATACATGATTAGATATTTTAATTACTATTGTCAACCGGAGTCTAGAATGAATTTCTATCCATGTGGAAGATTTATTTAAAATTTGTTGTATAAGAAAGATATGTTACGATTGATTGATGCGATAGTTAGATGAAATCATAATAATGTGTTGAATGATAGAACATTAAGAATTCTGAAATATTTCTAGAGAATTATAAATGTTAAACTCATTCTTATTGGAGCTGAAGAGGATTAGGTTTCTACTCAGGGGGAGAAATCTGCCAAATCTAAAGAAGGTAAGGATGAATCTAGAACATGGGAAGTTTCAAATACATCATGAAGAATCAGATTTGAAATAGAAGATGAACCTGTTGATAAATAATTTCTGTGAGGACTTATTTACTCAAGGAAGAGAACAGCTGGTCAGGAACCTGCTATAGATACAATTCTTGACAAAACGGATCTTTTATGATACATGTTAGTGCGAGAATCTGTTCACGAAGAAATACAAGAGGAATTTTCTTCTCAAACATAAGTATAAGGTTTTCCTCAAGATGAGGCACAGAAATGAACTGAGGAGGTACCTCAGATAGAAAAATCTCAAGGAATGGAAATTATATATAAATCAGTGGATCATATTGACTATGTAAAATGGACTCGAGAAAATATTTCTGAACAATTTTATCTTTAAGAGCACCTATATTTGGAATTTGAGAATAAAGATCAACCTAGTCATGAAAATTTCTATATAATTCAAAAAGACATTTTGAATGAATCATTCTCAGTTGATATTTCCAGAGAAAAATCAGTTGAGCAAAAAATGGAGTAAGATGAAGAAGTGAAATCAGATTCTCAATCTTTTCCACTATTCCTGGTAAATCCAGTTGTGAATCAAGCACAAGGTCCATTTGATTCTATGTATGATCCTGTTGAGGAGCTTGTCAGAAAATTTAACAGAGCTAAAGCAGAGAATGGTGGTTTAAAAAGATATTTAAATATAGAGAAATAAAGATTTCATATTTTGAAAGACAGATCTATTTCAAACTAATTAGTTGATGATTTGAAGAAAGATTTGTTAGTAGAGGCTGCAATGTTGAAATATGATGTTCTGTTGAAATCAGATTTGGTATATTTGAATAATTTTATAGAGAAATTGTTTGCAACTATCATAGGAAGTCACACAAGTACATCAGGTACTTCACATGATTTGATCAAGGGATTCCAATCCATTACATCTGTAATGAGAACATGAATGAAAAGATGCAGGATTTATAGTGTAATAGTTCTCCTTTGTATTTTCTGTTATAAAACCATAAATTCCTTGTTAATCAGCTTACCTCATATAAATCGAGTATTAGACAATTACTGAACGACTCACTGAGAAGCTAAATCAATTTATGGATAAGTTATAAATATTTCATAATTTTTTTAGAGTGAACCTCAATGAAGATATTCATTTGAACTAGGAAGGAAGGGATATGATAATATGCTTAGATATGGTGTAATGAAGTGATTAATGTTAAAGTTGGCAGAGTTGAAGGATTTTATTCAAAATCTCTAAGATTCATTTTTCAAACCATTATCCAAACCACCATGATTAATATTCATTAATGTGCTTGTATATTGTTTTCTCAAAGAAATATTTTATTTATAACATTTTATGACTTTTTTAATTTGATTATTTCTATGTTAGAAAACCATAAAAATCTAGATTCATTTATTGATAAACTGTTTCCCATAAAACTTTCTTACAATTTCTGTGCTACATTAAAATTTTTATATTCCTTATTCTATTATTCTTTTTGACATCACGAAAAGGAGGTGAAATTTTGATAAACATAACATTTTATAAATGAAGAGAAATTTTCTTTTAAATAGACTTATTGAATGAATTGTTTTACTAGAGAGCCGTTGGAGAGAAATTTCGATAAAATCATATTGTGTGTTTTCAAAAAAGACATCAGGTAGAAAAAAATTAAATATTGTTTTTATCCTTGAAAACTACTAAATTATATGTAAATAATTTTATGGGTTTTGTGATAATAAAAAGGGGGGAGATTAGTGATCATGTTTTTTCAACAATAATGTATATTTTTATGATGATTTTGATGCTCAAAAATACCCTTATTTGTTTTCCTATTGATTTTACAATAATTATATTTCATGAAATTAATATTATTTATATTACAAATTTTGGAATAATATTAAAGCATATGATTCGTGTGGAATATTTTTCAAATTGTTCGGAAATCTATTCAGCGTGTTCAGAAAACACCGTTCATATTGTACGTTGGAATGTGTAGTGTAAGGATTACATCCTATGTTTATTTTACAAGAGTTCATAAAAGTATAGTAAATAAAAATTATGTTTGGAAGGAACCTTAGTTTTTTTATATGAGAAAAGTATGGATGAAGAATCTTACGTATGTATGGAACCTTACATTTGCTTCACAAAAGTATAGATCATTATCCCTACTTTGGTAATGAACCTTAAGTTTTATATAAAAGTATGGATCATGTACCTTATATTATGAGGAAGATAAAAGTATGGATCATATATCATACGTTTGAAAGACGATGAAAAAATTATAGATCATCAACCTTATGATTATGATCAACCTTACTTTTAATATTTGGACTACTTCTAAAGTGAACCACACATTTTCTTTCATTAATCATAAAAGATTTGAATGTTAGAATTTATTGTGAAATGGTTTTTGTTTTGTGAATTATCAAGATAATTTCAAGATAGATTAAAACCCTGATTTTAAGGTTCATCTTTGACAAATTTAATGATGTTTATACGTGATAAAAAAGGATCGATTAAAGAGGAGAATTTCATGTTTATTATCAAGGGAAGTTACGATTGCTTTGTTATTCAAACCATTGAATATTTCTATCTGTAAGGTGACTTTTGTGGATCTAAATTAATGAATAAGGTTCTCGTATTTATTCTATATATTCTGTGTATCTAAATTTTGAAGAATATATAGGTAAAAAGATTTCTCTTAAATTCTTGTTTTTTACAAGGTTCAAATATGGAGATATTTGAGTTTCACAAAAATAAAGTTTTGTTGATTCTTTAAAAAGTAACTTTTATAGATCTCCTTCTAAAAAGAATAATCAGATTTTGTTTTATATCAAAAAGAAAAAACATTGAAGATATATTTGGTCTACATTGTAGATATATCGTGAATATACTACGATTTATTGCTGAAGATATGTCAAGATCATTTTCAATCAGATCAATTCAGAACTCCCCTTATATAATGAACATCGTTTCTGAAGATGAAAATCCATCTACAATCATTTGAATACTACAAAAATTGTGAAGAACAAATGGAAAGTATTTTTAATCAAATACTCTTATATTTTGAGTATCGTATTCCTGTACTATGCTTTTTGATCAATTCTGTGTTCAGAACCAGAAGGATCTGTTCAAGCCTTAAATTGTAAAGGTGTCAACAGACTACACTTAGATGTATATGGTCTTCGGAAAAGTGGACTGACTAGTGAAAATCACCAAGCTCGTGGAGTAGAGCATTGGTGGAGTGGACTAGTGGATCTTTGTTCCCTGAACCACTATAAATCATTACTTCCTTATATCTGTTTATTTCCACTGCATTAACAATCTCATAAAGATAAAAAGACATAAAAGATTTTCATTAATAATTCTCAATGATGTTTTTAAAGACACAATTCACCCCCCCTCTTTTGTATATTTCATGTAACATGATCCAACAGATATAATACAATGTTGTCTTTGAGCTAAATTCATCCATTAACCCTATGAAATAATCACACAAAAGGATTAAATGTTTATTTATAATAGTTTAATCCCCGTTGATTTGTTTGATTACTAACACTAAATAACCTTTCACTTTTAGGTTATTCACTACTTCCTTTAGTGCCAATTCTAGTCCTGTAATGATAGGTTGATATTCTTCCTCATTGTTGGTACCGCCTACTGACAATATGAATGAATATAGAAACACTACCTTTTCATGGGGAGATAGGAAAAATTTCTAACCTAACATTATTGTGATTATAGTTTACCATTTTCATCCCAATTAGACTTCTAGAATCACCATCAAATTATATTTCCCATGTTTGGGGATTATCATGAATAGATAATATTTATTCATCAGGATGTTCAATATTCAATGATATATCTTGTACAGATGGATGCTCTGTAAGGAAATCTGCCAAGGCTTGGCCTTTTAATGATTTCTGAGGAACAAACTGGATATTGAATGGTTAAAAAATAAATACTCACTATGCTAAATGACTTATAAGAAATGGATGAATGATGATAAATTTTAGCAGGTTATTGAGAGATACCAAGTGAACCTAATGATGTTGCAGGTAGTGCCTCAAATTTTGAATAGAAAATATTAATGCTAGGCATCACTTCTCAGTACTTTAATATTGAATGTCTTTTTTAATCATAATTTTACTAATATAGTAAAGGATATTTTCATTCCAAATATGATTCTATTAGGAAATGAATGCACTTAGTGATCTATCTAAAGTTATTGCATATAGAATAAGTGGAATTCCTTCAAAAGGTTGAATTAACATAAGTAGACTCAAGAGATATTTTTTAATGGTATCAAATGACTCTTGGCAGTAATTGGTACATTCATAGGTGACTCCCTACTTCATTAATCATGTGAAGGGTAAACACATGCCCTCTAAATTGGGGAAAAAATCAAGAATACAGGATAAGTTTCATCAAAGATCTCTTAATTAATTCAAATTTTGAGGAGGTGACATGCCAATGATTGATTTTTTCTTCTTAGGATCAACATCAATGCCTTGATTCCACTCAACTAAGCTATGGTATTTTCCTACGGTTACCCCAAAATCACATTTAATGGGATTCATATTCAAATTATATTTCCAAAGTTCACTGAATAGGGTCTCTATATCATCCATGTTATCAGAAAAGTATCTGGATTTAACCACCAAATCATCCACATAACATTCAACAAATTTTCCTAAGAAGGGTTTGAAGATATGGTGCATGGAACATTGATACGTTGTGCCTGAATTATTTAATCAAAATAGAATTATCTGATGTAAAAACATACCTTGAGGGGTTGTAATGTATGTAGACTCCCCCTCCTCTAGAACCATTCATAATTTATTATACTCAGAGTGTCCATCCATGAACGAGTGAACTTAATAGCCGGCTGTTGCTTCAATCAAAGGATCTGTGATTTGAAAAGGAAATTCATTGTTAGGACAATGGTGGTTACGATCTCTAAAATCAATTAAAAATAATATTTTACCATTCGTATTTATCAGTGGGATAATGTTTTTCATCCATTTGGGATATTCCACCTCCCTAGAAATGTTATCTTTGATAACAAGATTGATAGTAGTTTCAATTTTAGAGGCATGAGTTTGGTGTGTTCTTCTTTCTTCTTGCATGAATCGTCGATGCTCGTCTGAAAAACATTAGATATGAGAAGAGACATCATGATTAATTACTAGAATTTCTATATAGATCAAAGAAAATATTTCTCAATTTTTCTTTAGAAATGAAGTAGACATCTATTTCCCTTCATAAGTCATGACTGTAGTAATTAATGTGGGGTGCAGATCATCTTTTGTACCTAGATTTTTTTCTCTATGCTCATCCAGAATGGTGGAGATTCCTTCCTCAAATTGTAGAGGAGCTTCCCAATGATCATCATCTTCTTCCTCTTTATGTTTCATTTATTTGGTTTCTACATTCATAGTAGATTATGATGAAAAACTTTCAAATGATGGGGAGGATTCAATAATTGAACATCCCAAAGAAGAAGCAACCATTTCTAACCCTATTGATGATGAAGGGTCTTCCTGGAGCATTGAAGAAGAGATGATGGGTTAGGAATCCACATCCTTGTATTACTCTAGTATTGTGACAACTTCTTCTAGCCTGATTGATGAAGTAATGTCATGATGATGATCATTGGATGAAATGATGACATCTTTATTTATGTTTTCTCCATTGCTTGGTAAATCAACAATGTTTTCCATACCGTCAGGCTCAATTTCCATACTTGAAATTACGGAATTCATCAGATGATTTCTTGGATTTGGTTTTTTCCTTTTAGTTTGACTGATAAGCACCACATAATCTATACTCAAATGATTTAATGGGTTATCTGGGATATTTTCCAGGCCATTTTGGAGCATTGATTCTGGTGATATCCTTCTTCATTTACCCCATTCCTTTTGTGTGATAAAATTAAACATCAATATACAGAGATTCACATGTATTGAAAGGATCCTTGTCACCATAAAATGTTCTAAATAGGACAATGAAGAAATACCTGAGACATTGGTGTCATGAAAAAGGAATGACAGCATGTTGATGTAGACAAGGCCTTCCCAGCAGAATATTGAAGGCTATGCCCTGACGAAAAACAAAGAAATATGAATTAGACACAAGATCCCTAAATTGAGTTCTGAGTGTAATCTCATATAAAGGTTCATGTTCATTCTTGTAATAAACTTGAAACATCAATGTTGATGAAGATAAGTCAGAATCAATAAGGCCCAATTGATAATGTCTATGGATGGGGATGAGGTTGACTCCTGATCCATTATCAATGAATACTCATCAGATGTCTATATCATTAAAACTTCTAGATAGACACAAGGGCATGATAAATCCATGTAAAAAATCATCTTCATATTAATCCATAAAATATATAACTGTATGACATTCTGCAAGATCATTCTCTATATGGTAAACCTCAGGAGAAACAACTTCAGTTTCAAACTTTTGAGGACTTGACAAGGCCTCAATAAGTACTTCTCGAATATCTTTAGATATATTCAAGGCATAAAATATTGAAAACATGGCTGGTACATGGGATAAATATTTCAAAACATAATACTTTTGGAACAAATGTCTGAGTTTCTAATATGGAGATGTGGTTTTATAGGTGAATTGGAAGTTGATGATCCTGATATAGATGTACCCTATGTTGGTAAAAAAAATACTTTTTTATTTAGAAGACTATACCGACTAGGTCTAGGTACTTGAGGAGTGAATTCTAGTGTAACCTCTAATAATTCCTCCATAATAATCATGTTAGGACCAATCATTTCATGTGTGGGAGAATTCCATTGTTCTTGTCGAGCCCACTAAAGGGCTCTCCCAAAATTTTCTTCCACATATACAGTTTGAGAAGGGGTAGAGTTAAAATAGTGGTGTCTATCATATCCACATATTTCCATGTATCCTCAACCATGGGCTATTCCCCTAGTTATCCATTTAGGTACAAGGAATTCAGGATCATCATAACTATAATAATCATTTTTATAGGGATTTGTTAAGTGAATAATGTTAGTAGAACCAAATATCAAATCATCATCTGATGAATATTCTGATTGACTGGTCAGCTCTGGTTGTGCGGTTCGGTGAAGTGGTTCCCGTACTTTTGAAACAGATGTCATGGAATCTTATAATGTCAAGGATTACTTCGGCCTCGATGAGAGATCTTTCTATTATGATTTTTCTTTATATTTATGATGAAACAACTTCTTTGAGGATTGACCTTTAGAGGATTTATATTTTCATTAAACTGGATTTGTTATGGAGGAAGTGGTAGGATACACAATCAGTTGTTTCAACTATGTGTTTATAATGTCATGGGTTCAATTGATAGTTTTCCTAAACATCCAATCATCATACTTCTACAAATGTTTTCTTTTGACTTCTTGTCATTCGCCTTCTTTCTTAGGATATGTAGCTGTAACACATTCTACTTGGGCTGATAAACTTTTAGTTTCACTTGTACAGAGTCTATCAATTTTTGTAGAAGGTATTTAAAAAAAACAATCCTCAATGGGATAACCCATTATTTGATGAAAGGGAAATAATTTTGAAGATCTTAATCTCCTTCTTTGTTTGGTTTTTTCGGACTTGGAAACTAAACCAAATTATATTCCAAAGCTGAAATTTAGTAATTGAGAAAATTTTCATTCTGAAAGGAATAACAATTGTTCATTAACTTCTCAAATAGTATCCGCCTTTGATCTTTCTGATCATATTGATGAGGAAGTCATTTTTGCAGATGCTCAGGAGGTGGGGACCTTAAGTATGATAATTTTTTTGAAGTAGAAACAAGTATATGTTCTTGTTTGAATGTGACTATAGCATCCTCTACATTCCCTACTCTCATTCCCATAACTGATGTAATTATATGAGATTTAGCTTTAGTTTACAAAATTTAGTCCTCCACTTATTGGGCGATTTAAGAATGGTCTCAAAACCATCCTATGTATTTCACAAGTATCAATGGTGTGTGTAACTTTTCACACATGTTTTCCACACAAAACATCAACAAATCTTCTTGATTGAGTTCTAGATTTAAGGAATATGTTAATCCTTTCCATCGATCAATGAAATCTGAAACTCTTTAATTCCCTCTTTTTTTCAATTTGTTAGATCAAAAACTATTGTCTTCAATGATAATTAGTTGAATTTGAGAATGAATTTCAAAAAGAGATATTATCATCTAGTAATTGATTAAGACTGAAAACTTGTATACCAGACAAAAGCTGGCCCCAATAACGATTTCACAAAGCATTTGAGCTTTATTACTTCTTGTTGTTGAGGGGTCCTCATCCTGGGATCACAATGATCATGGAAATGTATTTAGTGCGACTATGGTTCTTCGAACCCATTAATGATTGAAAATTTAGGTTTCATAGTGATTGTTGGGGGGGATAAGATGCACCCATTAAAGGTAAGAATTCTTTTCTGGTTGTATTGGACCACGTTGTTCTTCTATAGCTTCCAATAGAGTTGTCAATGGCTCAATTGTGTTTATAAGAATTTGGGGAATATCTTGATGAGCTGGTACCTATATAGGTACAACATCTGATTATTGAACTTGTCTAACAACTGGAAAAACCACTTGTTGTGGTGCTGGTATTTTTCTTAGATAACACATGCTGATATGACTATGAGGATGTATTTTATCCTTCCATGGATTTGTACCCAATGAAGGGAATTCGTTACTTACATTTTTTGTTGAAATAAATTTTCTTTGTTGAAGAGTTCCTATAGGATGTGGATGTTGAGGATCATCCTAGGGAGAATGTCTAGAAGAAATTCTGATTTGAAGTAACTGTATATTGAGTCTTTTTAACTTCTTTATCTCATCTTCATGCTGGGAAATGTTGTCTTCAAGAGAAATAGATTGACCATCTCTGGAGAAAAAATGATATGAGATATGAACTTTAACATTCCCCTTGATAGATTCCTTTCTAAGGGTTGGGAGTTAGATACTTGATGGAATAACCAAATTCTGGGTAAGCCTCAAATTTCAGGATCATACCCCTCCTTCATTTGCCTTAGTATATATCGTATTATGGATAAGAACTTCATTTTCTAACTCCCCTGAAGTAGACTCATTCTCTGGAGGATATTCTATAATGGTATTAATGAAATTTATTGACGCATAATGAATTTATGGAATTCTATCAGTATCTTTGTATGATTGTCTCTTTCTGTATCTTCCAAGTGACTCTATTCCCTTATTTGTTGAATTACTGAGAACTCTTTGATAGAGAGTATACTAAAGGGAATTCGTAGACAATTCAATTTTGTGATCTCTTTGTGGATATTTCCCTAGTTAAGAGAAAAATGACTACTATTGAGGAGGCGATTGTAGATGTAAAAAATCCCCCAGTACTATAGGATAAGGGTGTTTTTATTCTTCTTCCTCAAAACATCAAAAGTTTTTTATTTAATTCAATGTTTGAATTAAACAATCCCCCAAACCTGTAGGATAGGATGGATATTGAATTTCTATAGATAAGATTCAAGGAGCAACATTTACGATTATGTGAATTATTGTCAGAACAATGGTTGGGTGCATTATCCGATAACCACTTAAATCACATGTTTTGGAAGACCGTTGTGCTATTTCAGACATATACGCCATCTAATTACTGACATCCTATAATAGAGGTGCCTGATTAATGTTCTGAGATTCTTGATGAAAAAGTACCTCAACATCTTTCACTCTTTGGGCCTAACTATGGTCAGAGCTAGTTGAGGCCTGTTCTTAAGAATATCTTGGATTACACACAAAATCTGTTTATTATAACTAGCCGTGGGCAATAATATTTCATGAGATCACTTATTTTTGGGCTTTTCTAATTTTGGAGCGCAGTGAAATGAAATACTCCGTGTTCAACCCATTCTATGATACGAACAATAGGTGGGGTATCAAAAATTAACCCACGTAGCCTCTCTAGTGCATCGATGTATTCATGTTGAAGGGTTCTCTGTTGATTTTCATCGTTTGGATGTTGGAAAACTGAGAGATATTCCAAGTTTATTTTTTTTCACATCGTTCTATTAACATTACATGAATTTGATATTCATCATATGGTAATACTTTGATTTTCAAATGACTAAGATTCTTCCATAAGTTGAGGCATATATCTATAATACAATATTCTGTCACCAATTTTGGAATGTTTTATGGAGAGGTTTTCAAAGGCCATAACATGATTGGTATTTCACATTTAGCCAATTATTTTCTCACATTAAATTTATCTTCATCATATTTTACTATAGGTTTATCCACTTGGTCCTACTAGAGTAGAAACTTATCGATTAATTTGTTACAAAAAATTGAATGAATTGCTTTTTTCTCTTCTATATTAAAAGATAAATGACCCAAGGGAGGTTTGTAGAATTATCATCCCCATAGAATGTCTTATATTTTTTAAATTATTTCACTTTTTAGTGACACTGCATCATACATGACTGGCCTCACGTTGGAAAGTGCCTTGAGATACGATGAATTTCTCATTACTACATTGTCGATTTGAGAATTATATTAACAATGTGAAACATTACTACAGATATATCATTGGTAGTGAATACCATCATGGTGAGGACCAACATGGTGGATTACATAAAGGGATAAATCCTCTTGCTCCTTGGTCTTATGTCTTCATGGAGGGTTGTTGTGGCACTCATCCAGAGATAGGATCTCTAGATTGACCAAATATTCATGAAGTACTCCTTCATGATGAAGATTTTGATGGGGAAGTTCATAATTTCTTCTTTTACTCACATAACATTGTTTTTGGAGGGTAGGATCTTGAGTTGCATCAGATAAATGTCCGAGGGATTCAAAAACACTAGCATTTAGAGGAAGAAGATCTGAGCTTGTCTCGTTATTTTCTGACTTGGTTTTGCAAGACTTCATCTTAGATGATCTTTTACACGTAGTTGGGGGCACTTTCTGGGAGAAATGGATATCATTGGAAGTTGTATCACCCTTCCTTGGAGTGGTAACTAGAATGGTCGGATTGTCTCTAATTGAAATGGGTGTAGGTTTTGGATTCATTTGTCCGTATGATATGGGGGAGTATTCCCCATAACCCTCCTGGACTGGAACAGAGGTGTGTATATGCTTTTGGATGGATTGTCTATGAGTCATACCTGGTGTGGGGATATAATTATGTGTTTGTTCCCCTAGTACTTCTGAATTTTTTGTATTGATATTCTGGAATTCTTCCAAAATATGGGAAGGAATTTTAGTCAACCCATTCACCATTGCTAAAATGTGTTTGGTGACATCAGTGGTCAGAAAAGGAATATACACCCATTTTGTATATAGAGTATGTGTATGTAACTTCTCCTTTCCTCCTTTTACTGTTAATATGTACTAATTATATTTATGTATGGGGACATATAGTTGATTCTACCCTAGGTTTGTCGTCGTAGCTTTCTTGTTCATTTCTCTAGGTGCTGCCAAATGAGAATATTGGCAGGTTTGATGAATTTTGTTAGGTGTATATGTCTGCTGGATATTTTACACCATGTATTGTAGATGAAATTATTTCAATACTGATAGAAAAGCCTTTTGGGTGAATTCGTGAGTGAAGGTAGGTGTATGTGCCTCCTTACCAGTTTCCACCGCATTTTATTGGTGGGATTCATTGATGCTGTCAGAAAAGTCTAGTGACTAGATGATAGTTTGTAAATAATTGTATGTGCCTGTTCATGGTACTCCATTGGATTTAACTAGAATGAATGGTTTGTCCCTGCTAAATGAGTCTGCTGGGCAGTGTAATTGGGACAGACAAGTGTATGTTCCCATTCGTTGTTTCCATCAAGTTAGGTTGATGGAATTTTATGGAGGAGAATAAGGTAGTAAACTACTCCCTTTGGTCTTATATTGTCTCCGATGGTTTTTCTTGTGTCCTTGGGTTTGAGGGACCTGGGTCGAACAACCGATGGTAACACCCCCATCATATTGGAGTTCATTGTCGTGCAATTCTGCGGATGGTGATTATTGGGTGGAGCCCTCAGTAAGAACCTATGTATCTTTGTGTTGAAGACATGAGTGACCTATTGATTCACCTGTTTAATTTATGGGAGGAAATTGTTGTTCTGTTCCAGGGATAAGGACTCGAAAAGGTTGAAGATGGTGGATAGCACCATCTACTTCTTGACCATCGATTATCGCTTACTAGATGATCAAGGGTTGTTAATTTGGAGCGCATGACGGGAAGCCTCCAGTGTTGGGATAGTACCATGTTGATGGTGTTCCTAGACCATTACATTGGTGACCCAACATTGAAAACACTAAGTTGTTGATGACGTCTTTCCAGTGGATGCAGATCTATCTTGAGTAGTGGTTAGGGAATTCACGGGTGAAAACTTGAAGGAAACCATTTGGAGTGAAGGGAGTTCTAAGAAAATATGATAAAAACAATAAAATCCATTAAAGAAACATCTTTTAGATGGATATATACGAAATTTATTCATTTTTATGACATTTCTTTGTTAATTGATAGGGGCCTGACAGAGGATAACACTATAATCATGGTTAATGATTCACTTCAGGTTTACTATTTTTTGTTTCACAGATCTTTAGAACGTGTTTTTTGGTTAGGAATCACTACATCAAGGCGGTTTCCATTGGATTTATTTATAGAACCAGAAATGTATAAAAAATTATTTATCTAAAGGGAAAAAAATTTCAAAGGTAGGCATTCATTAAGAATTAACTCACAATACTTAAATACATGCTTTGTTTGAGATGATTAGAGGTCGAACTCATCACACCCTTTCAGTGGGAATTATTTCCTACTTTGGAAATCTCTTATAGATCTGATTTATTTTCATGAACCCTTATTAATTCACCATATATAACATAGGTTTCCCTTGGAATTTGAAAATAATTATTAGGATGTCACCTCACTTGCCTGGTCTTCGCTCTCGGATCTCAACTATGCCTTCTCCTTTCTAGGGTTTCTTCCATGGCAACGATGGTTCTTCCTCCCCTTCTTCTCCAGGTTTCCTTTCCTCTTTATTTTCCATTTCTTCTTGGATGCTCTCATCTTCTAGGTTTTCTTATTCCTTGATTCTGGATTTTTATCACTTTCTCCCCTCCCTCCCCTCCACTACTCGTCTCATTTGATACACTCGAATCCATATGGTCGGATGTGTTGGTTCTTATAAGGTTCTGGGATTCGGGTAGTAGTATTGTTCCTTGAAGGGATTCTTCATTTGGCAGTTCCAAGGGTATAATCCCTTGGTTTTTTCTTTCTATAGCCTCTTAGGGGTTTTTCCCCTACCTAGGTTTCTGAGGGTTTAATTCCTGGTGCCCCATATTGTTTCAAGCTTCCGTTTGGGTTTCATCTCATATTACCTTTACCCATGAATTCCAAACCATGCTCTAACCTCACATTCCTTCACTACTCTCTAGGTCAGACTTGAATCAATGGACTCCCAGAGGTTCTAGACGTCATGGTTTTGTGGTCGTGGGGATCCCCTTAAGGGTTTCGTCCCCGGTCACCTACATATTTTCATCCCTATCTTTCCCTCATCCAAGTTCCTTTTGTTTTCATCCTTGATTATGTTTTTCATTCTTTTAGAATTTTGATGTGTGGTTGCTTCTTCTCGTCGGACAGAGTTGCGTCAGGAATCAAGGAGTCACCTCTGGCATTGTGTTATTATGGTGGCGAAAATGGTGTCCAATCGATGGTGATGATGGTATTTTATGGTAGTGAATAGGGTGCCATACGATGGTCCAATGTGTTCGGTTTTTGGGATCTTCTTCTGATGGATCCATCATAGATTATGTGGTGTTTTTTCTTTTCAGGTACTGATGTCGGAGGTGGTTTCTCTCTCTGACGACTGGTGCTATTGGTTTCAATGATGATTGGATATGACGACAATAGTGATGAGGATGATGGTGATTGGAAAATGTATCCAGAGATGCATTGTGCGTGCCGACACATAGGATTAGAATGTGACCCATCAAGTAAACCACTATCCATGTGGTGATCTCACGAACATCCAGAAGCTGATTTGGTGGGAATTGAGGAGTGCTTTCATTATTTTTGTTTTGAATATTTGGATATATTTTGGTTTTATATTTTAATTTTGAACCCATAGAATTTAAATTAGGATGTATTTTGGATCTTGTGTGGTTACCACTAACCCAAAAGTGGATTTTAGAAAATTTAAAAAAGATATTTTTGTGAAAAAATATTATTAGAATATGTGAAATCATGTGTGAAATTTAGAATCCTTAGTATATATTCAAGGTTCTTCATTAATGGAGACATCCGTCTGTATTCATGGTTCTGCATCAATAATATCATTTTATATAATACTTTGAGATTCTGTTAACCATCGTTATGATGATAATGGTTTCTAAGCTGCTAAGTGGGGCACTTATGAATTTATTATCATCCAGGGAGATGAATGTTTGTTTTTATTTTGGGATCAATCCAATAAATGGGATACCAATGTATCCATTTGAAATGAATTAGAACCCTCATAGTTTGGTTCCAATTAATGGGACACATCATACCTTTTAAGGTCATGTGATAAGAACCTAGCCATACAGTTTAATGCAATGTGGTAAGTACATCTAAGAAAATGGTTCTTAGTCAAGGTTTGGCATGGGACTTATGACTAAGAGGCCCTAGGATCATGTAAAGGATATGGGCTTCAATGTTTGATTAGATCATGTTGGAAATATGGAACAGGAAGAACATGGTTGATTTGAAATGTTGTGTTTGAATCTCAGGTAGGCTTCCTGCGTATCCCATTTGGATGGGAATCAATGCCCACATAGTTCAATGAGTCTCATAGAAGAGTGCAGTACTTAGAGAGAAATTATTTTTTTCTTACTTACTGAAAAATAATTCCTTGGTGATTTTGGGGTTTAATTTGGGTGTTACTCATAATAAGGATGCCCATTTATAGATTAAATGGGATGGATCTCGGGCCTTAGGAAGGATTCCTACGTATCCCAATTATTTGGGGAATCATAGATCTCATATTTCAAGAAAGAGTAGGTGTTTGTAAAAATATTGTTCTCATGAAAAATCTCTAAGCCCACGTGAGTCAGGATTTATGTGAGAAACAAGAGGATGTCAATGATTCAACAAAGTCACCCACAATATTCCTCCTCCGCTTGTGGAAGAGGATGAACCTATGGTGGTGAAAGTAGAATAATACGAGGTGAAGAGCCTTACCTCTATTGACATTACCTTAGAAAAGGGTCCAATGTAAGGAAAGAGTGAAGGTGAAGCAAGTAGATAGGATAATGAAATTAAAAACTTACATGAAATGATAGGTGATTACAGTAGGACAACTTACATAAAATTTTTCTTTGTCGGGTAGGAAGACTTTTTATTTTTTCAAAAGGAAAAGTAGGTGAGAACCGTACCTTCACTACCAGAGACTTGAGGTTCATAGTTTTAGAGTTGAATAGGGGAGGAAAGAACCCAAAATATAATTCTCCAAACTAGTAACTCCCCAACACTGTTCCTAGGAGAATAATCCATTTGACTGCGGATATACAAACCCATAGAAACTTCAGGAATCCTAACCCCACTACAAAACAATTGTGGGAATCATCTCACTGAAGATATACAAACCCAAATAGGAGATATGATGTTGTGCCTTTCCCAATGTTTTGTAGAGTGAGGAGGATTTGGAGGAGGTCTCAACATAATCCCTTTCAAATAATGGATCCTTTGAAGAAGAAGACATTCTATGAATGGATTTGAAGAAGGATTTATGAATGGCTTGGGTGAATCAAAATAAGGTCGCCCAATTATGTATCTGGTGCATAGGTACGTCAATGCAATAAAGCATAGGCTGCCTAATATTCACTTATGTGATGAAAAAACATGATTTTAATACATGGGAGGTACTTGAATCAAGCCTTCAAGAGTATTCATATGTATTCTTACAGGAGGGGCACTCAAGGTCTATTGAGAAGAATAGGGGGCACACAAGTGTTTATGATTCAGGGAGGTTGGGTGCATTAGGGGAGCAAGTGTTATGGATTTCAAACACTAAAATAACTTTAGTCCTCTGATCCTTCTTCAATTCCTCTTCACTATGTGTTAAAAAACAACATTGAAGATTTCAGATAACTTGGGCGAAGAACATGACCTATTAGAGCACCAATTAAGCTTTTGGGAAATTCATTCATACAAATGAAAGCCCCAAGGGTCTATTTATATGAAAATAAGGCACCAGGGGAGAAATTGGGATGGGGAGTGCAAGTGGATTACATTCCAGAAATGTAGTTTTCAAGTACGTTGTGGATCGACGGATCCTTGGCTTGACTGGGGTGATCCAATTTGAAAACCATTGAAAATATTTATTTTTTTTATGTGTTTACTCCAATTTTTTCTATGGGATTTACCTTTTCCACTTTTTAGAGTTTTTGATGGAATAGAGTGTTAATAATGGCATATTAATGGTTATCACCCCTTAGTCAAAATATCACATTGTGATTAAATTACATTTCTAGTCCATTAAAAACATACTATATAAACTTGTAACTACTGAGCGAAAAACATAAGTAGAACAATAGTTGTTTATTTCATCATTCATATAACATAATTTTTGAATCAAAAATAAATTGATTATTAAACTTCATATATAATCCAAAATAATGCTACTGAATACTATTATTTAATGATTATTTCCCTTCATATTTCATTTTCAGTCTCATCATTATCAAAAGTATAACCATTACTCATACCACCTTACTAATTATTTTTGGGAGCTTTCATCTTGGGACACTAAGTTGAATAATAATCATTTATTACAAACATAAAACACTTATCCTTCAATGATTTATTAAGGAGGTAAATATTCTCATAAATTTCATGAACTAAACTCTTCATTTTTTCCTTTTAGTCACTTAATTTGTGTACTTATATTCAGTAGTGAAAACATGTTTGTGTTCCACTAAGACATTAACATAGGTGATTCTTTCCACATTCTTGACACAAATGAAACTGAATATTCTTTCCTACATGTTCTCAATTACCCTAACTCTCTGTGTACTCATTCATTATCTTTTTTTCTGAGTCCGAGAGGTGGTTAAGGTACACATTGTTAATTAGGTTCCATGAATACTAATTAGGAATGATCACAATATTTTTCATTCTAATGATCATCACACATGGCTTCTCATTAGAAAAACATCCATCACATTCAAAGATAATCCAATTCCTTTGGGTTTCTACCATTGACTAAACCAGAATCATAATTTGAGAATTTCTTAACATATAAAAAACCACATTGTCCTGAAAATAATTACATATATAATTTTTAAATGATGAAACATTTCTTAATATTTGACACCTTAGGTTTATCCAAGGTTATTAATAGCCATATTTTATTTAGATCCTCCATTATTGTTCATGAAGAGTTTGTAAATTTCCAAAGCATAACCTATCAGAGTGCCAAACTAGGTGTACAACAAGGCCAATTATTGTGTACCAGATTACATCGAGTCAAGACCAAAACATATTGTTAGAGTTATTACTCATAGATACATCAATTATAGATCCACATCCACATGCGGTATCAATAAAGAGATGTATTTACAGAAAACCACTTACTATGTCCATTACTAAACTTCTATGACATTTTCCTAAACTTTTTTTTATCATTAAACATTTTCTTAGACATTTTCATAGAGTTCCCACTAAAAGGTTCTCATCCTAGTTTCCAAAGGATAACTAAAAATTTTCTCTAAAACAAACTATAGTTACCTCCCTTTTCATACATTTAAATTACATAACATTTGTGGAATAGTTATGACATTATACAAATAGGCTCTGAATGAAAAAACTATTATATTTCTTTTAGAAACAAGGAAACCTTAACAATGGTATGTAAATGAGATATATTATCTCCCACTACTATCTTCTTGACTATAACCCTTCTTAGACACATCAAACATAATAAATATGTTTATAAACCAGGGGAAGGAAACATAAAAGGGGGTTATCTAAGATGCTCAGTAAGGGTTAACAAGAGATATACATAAGAATAATCATTAGTAGAAGTGTTTGAAAACATGATCATGGAAATATAAGATCATACACTGAATATAAAATATCATAAACATGAATCATGTCATAAATCATGGGTGTTTATAAGACATAAATCTAAAGGAATAAAATATCAATGGTTATGGAAGAATAATATAGTAATAAAACATGTAATTCTAGCAAACACATAAGCATATAATTTTATTTATATGGTATCCAAGGATTTACTACAAATACAATATTAGTATTATGGGTTCACTCTCCATACCATTTTGGTTGTCATGTTTATCTCATATGTCCATATTAATAGGATTAGTTCACTACTAATATCATCTTGGTTGTCATCGTTCACTACCATGGGCATATTGGTAGTCAAGGTTTACTACCAAGACCATTTTAGTCTATATCAGGAGATATAAATATATACCCAATGCAATAGAGGGAGATATAGGTCCCACCCATTTCTTAGTGAAATCATACATAAATTTTCTAAAAAACCATAAACAATAATATCAATACCCGTGAAATGACATGGATATAATAAACTTGTAATATTATCAAAACATGTGAAAAAATATTCAGGTCTCATAATCATTTCATCAAAATCATAACTCAATAAAAGATGTGGGTTTCAAAATCATAAAACCCATGAATGAGTAACAGTTTTCATGATCATCATGACATAAAAATATAAACCATTGAGTAAAAAATTATGAATGAAATTATTGAAGCATTTATCTATAAAGGAATGATTAAAACTAATTATTTTTATCATATATGGAAAATAATTTTCATATATCATTTATAAACATTTCTTGACAAAAATATTCTTTTTGAATTGATTTTTTTTAAAACATAATAATATTTCAAAAAAAAATCATTTACATTAGTTTAAAATCATATAAAAGAATATCTGAAGACTATTAAAAAAATTTAAAAACCATTTTTCTTTAAAATGTTCTTCAAGGATCATTTGAAATCATTTTAGTAAACTTTTTTGAAAACATGGTTTCTTAAATAAAACTAATTTCCGACCAAAGAGAATAATATGGTCGGTTTTTTCTGAAGACACATTTTCATAATTATATTAACTAACATTGAGTGTTAAATTGGAACTAATACATGGATATATATTTGATTAACATATTATAATGGAAAACATGAATTCTATTGAGGTATGTATAAAATGATTTCATCAAAGGATGTATAAACATAAACAATCTTCAAAAGCGATGAGATTGTTCCAGTAAGCTCTTATCACTTGGTTAATGGGGATCAAACTCTTAATGTAAGAAAATGAAATTATAAATAGAATAATATATTATTAAACTAATGAGATTAATGATATAAAATTCCAATCATAATCTTATACAACTCATTAAAGAATATACGTTCCTAACAAAACAAGTGTCTCAAAGAAAGAAAATTGAGGCAAAACTAATTTACTGATTTGGTATCTTTTGAAACATTAAAACCCACTAAAGAAAGATCATGGAATGGATACATAAATAACCATAAATTTAATAATATTAATCATGGAATACATTATTGGGTATTATATACACCATGAAAAAAATAATGGGACGTGAATGAAGTATGTATCACACATAAATAAAAAGCGAGATGTCATTCTCTTACCTTGTGTCTTTCCTCTCATTGTACTCATTCATAAATCTTGTATAATATATGTTAGTGTATTATAAATAATTTAAAAAATCATATTATTGTATCTAATACAATATATAGTTTCATTATGACATTATATTACCCTCTTTTTAAAAATTTCTTGTTATGTTTTCACTTTGGGTAATATCCACCTTCTTCTTCATATGTGTCTTAGTTTCTTATATATTTGGTCTTTATACATATATAATGATTTAAAGAACAAAAATATATATAAAAATATCATTTATAATCATTATATGTGTGTTATAATAATATATATAAAATATAAGTATGAAAGGGAATACACTATTCATAGAGATAGTTAGTTGTACGTACACATGAACATTGTTTGTGTTTTTATTTTCGTATTGAAATAATGAAAGTACATGAAATATATGTATATATATTTATATATATAATTATTATATTGTAATTATTATATAATATATATCGAACATGTTCAGTAATACCATTCTTAATACATTCAATGTAGAGTGTGAACAAACCACATCGCTTTGATGGGGCGGTAGACCACACTTACTCAAAAGGAATTATCAAATTTACACCAAATAGAATGTAAAAATATATGATTATTAAAAGAAATAAAAAATATTAAATACATAAAAAATATAATATATGAAACATATACAAATATTTTCTATCAAAATCTCCACAATGAGTCGTAGTAATGAAAAAATGAACAATCATCACTTAGTGAGGCGGTAGTTCCCCATACACATAAAAAGTAAGTTCGTTGCCAATTATCTTGATGTGTTTGTAAGTGTTGGTTAAACCCTTATAATGAAATCTTCTTAGTATATTTAGCATACTTGTGTTGTCTTTTAAGCATGGATTTAGATTAATGGTGGTGGTGTATAATAAAATAAAATGAAACGTGTTTAATAAAGGGTGTTACCTCTTAATCAGTTAACTCCTTTTGGTTTTCACCAAAGGAATTATTTGAAATGATTTATTAAAAAAGGTAGGATTAAAGGATTAAGTTAGGGTTTTTTGGAGGATATTTGATCATATCTTGTCTTAACCTATTTGGTTTGAGAGGTGAGAAGAAGTGGGAGGATAAAAGACCATTTTATATTGGAGGAGTGGAACTCTTATAATATGTTGAAAATGGAATTATATAAACGTTTCCACATGTAATGTGGCTACAATAATATAATCCTTTGATACAAGGGAGTATAGGGTCTACATATGTCAATAAAATGTCTCTTGGATAATTTTTAATTCGTTTCAGGTCTTAAATTTAAGGTTTAGTCCTTAGTTAAGCTCAATTTTACCTTAATTGATGTAATTAAATTTAATTACATTCAATAATAATTTGGTTAAAAAACTAACTTTATTTTATTATAAATTATAAATTATTTAGATTCTAAATATGTATTCAATTTTACAAAATTCAAATCAAATAAATGGAATAAATTAATTTAAATATATTCTCATAGTCAGGTCGATAATACAGGGTTTTACATTGAAATTTTCTCTGTTTATATATTCTATTTCAATGTTAAATTTATTCTGAAGAACTGCATATTTTCTATTTATAAAAATATAATACAATTAATATTGATAACCAAAAAAAAATTTATTTAATCTTATCAATACATTATATGAAAAAACTATTTTGAACAATAATTTGTATTTTATATATTTATTAAAAAGTCATACCTTACAGAAAAATACCAAAATTTTTGATAACATAATTTTTATAATTTTAATTAAAATAAAAAGTTAATTCAATCACATTAATTCCTTAAATGTGTCAAAACTATGATTTAAAATGGGCTCTTCATTAAAAGGAGGTAAAACTACCATTATAAAAATATAGGTTTTTAATAAAAATATTGGGTTGGTTCTTATATTATAACTATAATATCTATTGGATGAATATAAAAAATATTGTATTGAATATGTAACATATATATTAAATTAATATCACTCGTTAATTATAATTACTGAAATTTAGTTGTGTAAAACAACTTTGTGACCATAAAAATCATAATATTTCTCTTTATATTAAATAGGTTTTTATATTCATTTCTAATTAATTGGTAACCAATGAATTAATCAAATATAGGTTAAATACCAATGTTTTCATAAATTAGTTAATAATATTCCTAACCTCAAATTTAACATATTCCTTAAATCTTATTTTATTAAATATTTATATTTTAATAATATATTATTATTCGGTAAACCTCGGTCATGTGTGTTACACAAGCCATCTAGGAAGGATATTGTTTCATGTAATGAAATATCACCATAGTTTTCCATGTATAGGGAGCTAGAAATTATGTTTTACATAGTGCATGACTAACATAGAATTGTGTATAATGTAATCCAAACATAGTTATTTAATATAAAATAATCAATTTTTATAGTTGTGTGAAATAAAAAAATATCAAAAAAGATAAAATTAATTCGAAAATTAATAATTTAACTTATATCTCGGTATTGAAATGTAAGAAAGTAAACACATTAAAATGAAATAATCTATCTTTTGATTCCATTTGGAATGACCATATGGGAAAACATGTGAGAAAAAATCCGCAGGACAATCCAGCATGTAATAAATCAATCATAAATGATGTATCACTCTATATTGGGCCTTAGGATATGGGAATACATAATAAACCTAAAAGAAATCCTAAACCAGACCTATGTAGCTACCATCCAATATCATGTCCTGAAAAAATCCTTAGATACCTCAAAAGTAACCTGTATAGGTACCACATGCACTTGGGCCACCTATATATCTTTCTCGATAGACCTAAGGTTCCCAATGTGCCATGTTTTTCAAAATCAATTTCAAAACCACGATTAAAATTTATAAATAATTTTGAATCCCAGTAAAATATGCTTTAATGTTTGAATTTTTGTTCAAAGAAACATTATCCACTTTAAAAACATGTAACTTTCCAATAAATCCCTTTAAACCAAAAATTAATTAAATTTAATGAACAACACAGTGTAAGTTTTCTAGAATGATAAGAAATTCTTAGAATTATACCATTTTATGGAAACACCAACCTAAAGAATTATGTAAACCTATTTTCCTTCGACAAAAAATAATGAAATAACCATTGATTATCCTTCATAATACAAGTTGTGAGAAATAACTTCAAATAATCAACAGAAAATACCAATGAATCAAGAATATAAACAAAAAACATAACCAAGACCACATCTGTGACTAAAGGAAATGATGAAGCATAAAATCACTTACCAAAAATAATGTATTGTAATAACTACGAAAATCAATCCTCTAAAAAATGATCAGACATTAGCAAAGATCCCCAAAATCTCTCAGGGGAACTCCTAGGTTCTAAGACAAATTTTTCATATCTAATGAAAGTGAATTTATCCATAAAACATTTTTAAAACTGACGGATTCAGAAATTTCACATCATAAACCCATTTACCATTGTGAAATTTAATTTATTAAAAGGATTTCAAAAAATGCATCACCTCAAATTAAAAATCACAATTTTTACCATTTCATGACACGAGCCATATTCCTAGAATGTAAACAATTCACATCTGTAACTAGACTTATAAAATATACCTCATAATAAATTCACATCATGTAACATATTAAAGATGTGAATTTTTCAAAAAATAAATACTTCTATAGTATTAATCAGAAGTCCATATTTCTAAAACTCAAGGTTCTTTAGTCCCAAAAAGAACCTTCAAAAAACATTTAAACTTTCATATCCAAATATAGATCATTTTCCCAATTAAAAGCTCTATATTCCTAATAATACCACATTACAACCAACTAAAAATAGGAAAGAAAAAAATGGTCAAATAATTTTTTTGGAAGGCTACATGGTGTTACAATTGATGTCATATGATATTATGGTGATATGATAACATTTTTTCCTGATTATTCTATAAAGTTGAATAATTTTCATTAGAATTTATACTAACTTAATTTCATTCCATTTCATAATCATAATCTCATCCTATAGTTATTCATTGATTAATTCCCAAATAATATCTTGACCTATGAAATGAAGTTGATTTTTTTATTCATAAACTAATAATGGATCATAAGTTCCCTAATAGAAGGATATGTCATCCCTTATATCTATAGTGATAAAAATGGTTATCACTTGTTATCCAATAAAAATAAATATTTATATGGTTTAGTAATATGTTAATCTTTAAAACCTCATATAAAGTGAAACTTAAACGATTTCATAAATGGATAACTATATGACCCTTACAACAGACTAAAATAAAAAACATTAGATATAATGTCACAAAATTTCCAAAATAAAAACGTCATTAATCCCCCAAAAAACATGTAGTATCTCTTAATTATCACATAGTAATAATATTAATTCCTTCATGATGTACTATCTTCAAATCTGAAAATAACCTGATTATCCATAAAACCGTAATGAAGACATACAATCTTCTTTATTACTTTAATAAAACATAGATTGTCATGAACCCCTCCCCAGAAAGTGTACCACTCTTGGGACGACAATGTGATAAGGGAGATAATGACCCTTGAGTCCCGCCACTAGTAGGCCCCAGGTTGGTGACTATCACCGAGTGTATAGTAAACACACAGATGGGGGGAATTACCCTATAATTTAACACATGAAAAGGAGAGAGATATGATAGAAAAAAACCAACTCCAACTTGAACATAAATATAAATGAAATCCCAAGTACACATATGTAATGTCATGCAAAACTACTACAACAGAATGAGAAAAACTGTAAGTACCCAAAAGAAAGTAAAAAAATAGCAACCATGAAGCCCAAATAGCTCCTGCAACCCCATGCTAGTAGAAACCATCTTGATCTTCAAACAGCTCCAAGTGACCAAAAAAATAATATATATTGAAATAGAGTGACTATAACAGTATACTTATTATGATCCTTCCTAAAGCCTCTCGTGAAAAAGTAAAGAAATCATGTTAAATCATAGTGAACAACAAGTGAAACTAACATGTCACCTAAACAGGTATACTAAGTCCTCAAACTCACCATGGATACTCTCACCAAGTTTCACATAGAAGATCATATAATATAATAAAGAATATCAAGGGTACCCCACTACTACATCCCCACAAGTTTTACACTTTTCCCTAATGTCACACGTCCTAAGCATCACTCTCTCAAAAATTATTGCACACAGACACCTGGGTGAAGCCTCATAACATGCACCTTGTGCAACCAAACCACCACGTTCACACAAGATAGTTACTAGGTAGTTTATGGGGCCACCACATCTCACATAACATGTATCATGCGTCATGTAAAAAACATCAAGCCATTATATCTCATACACCAATTCAGAATCCTCAAGCCATAACAACCTATACACGTTACACCTATAGTATTCCATAGAAAACTATATCCATACTATATGCGAGTGAATAACAACAAGCCATTACATCCTTCTACACACATATATGGGGAAAACTTACTTTTGTGCCTACCAGCACAATTCACTACCAAGAGAAGAGAGCGGGGCCAAAAGGGGTGGTCAACCATCCATTCTCCCACTGGAATGTTAGGGAAAAACCCCCAGGGCTCAGAATCTATGGGGTGTAAGATCCCTTTACTAACGGGGTGGATTAGCATATAGAATCAAAAAAAGTATAGAATATACTATATCGCACAACCACACTATGGGCATAACCTATTCTTAGAAACAACTACAGGTAACATCTCTTGGACTCTTGACTACCACTTTTAAGACTCGGTATCCTATAAGCACACAACAATTTACATAACTTAATTATATTACTTATTCCCCTTTTATAAGTTTAAATTTTAGTTAATTAATTCTTTAAACATTAATTAACCATAAAAAATTTCCACATTAAATTACATTAGCATTACACCCAAGGTCCACCGCCCCTTTAAATTACAACTTCAACATTGCTCCTCAGTAATCTCCATCCCCTTGGGTTAACTTCATTTATTCAATTATGTATTTATAGCATTACTTTCCCATATTCCCAGGCATTCTAGAAAGACATTATTTTCTACTAAAACAAGGGTGATCAATAGGGCGAGTAGATGAACTACCCATCAAGTCTTTTCTGCTTATAGCATGAGCGTGGACCCATCCTCAATTGAGATGCTAATCACGGAAAGCATGTGGCATACCCTATGCATCTTCACCCCTTTCAGAATAAGGGTAAGAAAGACCAACTACTTTGAGCAGTGGGGAATGTAATGTAGATAAATAACCAATAAGAATCAGCAATAATCCAAACATTCACATTCAATCCATTTCATCATCCCTGGTGTCCTCCCCAACACCCACATGTATAAAATGATGCACCTCGCCCCTCTACCCATCGACTGATACCACAAATAGTAGGCCTCCCTGCCCCCACATGTCACAACAATCCATCCACTCTCACATAACAACATAAGAAGCAGGAAAACAAACATCATACCAATAGGCTCTTGTCCCTTAAACAAGCAAGAGGGTAACTAAGAACTCTACAATGAATTATCTGTTTTCAAACAACGAGTTCTCTAATCCATCTTAGATTAACCGATTTATTATTCGTAAGTTCCAAATTCAGGAAACCTAACCAGTATGCTATCACAAATAATTAAACATGCTTACTACACCAATTTGATTAAAATCAAATTATAACAAAAAGAACCCGATTTATTTAAAATATTATTTATCTTTAGTCAAACAATTATCAATTAATTATGGAATGACGTTCTTTACCAATTTCCATCATGAAGAAAAATCTAAACAAAACAAGCATAGATATCACCCTATCTATAAAAACAAGAGGAAATTACATACGATCATTACCAATTTATTTATCCGGTTAAAATACTTATTATGTTAATTCCATTATGATCTAGTGGGAAAAAACATGCTAACTATACAGTTGAACATAAGGGAAAAGAGAAGTAATGAATCCCCTACCTCAAATGGTTCTTGTCATTCTTTATATGAGACTAAGCCACACAATGAGTTATGATATCTTCCCTTGTGACAACTATTTCTACTCGAGGACATAGAGACACCACCACATCGACCAACACGCATGAAAATCCCATTAGGAACATGTGGGTAAAATTCCAAAAAAAGCCGAGGAGAAATAGATGGAGATGAACCCAAAATAATGACGATACAACATACCATATATTGAAGATCGGTCCATACTACTTGGTTTCACATAAAACAGATGGGAACCGATCCAAGGAAGATAGTTTGATCGTACCACTTTTATTGGATTGAATGAAAGGTTCGAGAGTCTCATATCGAAGAAAAAGGAGGAAGAACTAGTGTGAAGATATATCTTCCCTTTAGAATATTTAATGAAGTAGTGGTTTAAGATATGATGGATTTTCCATAAAAAGTGAATTGAATTAAACCACGTGGTTTGACAAATAAAAAGAATCCTGATATGTAGGAAAAAATTAATATAGGAGTTATGGCCTTTGAATCATCCATAGAGTCCTTAAAACAAAGCTTTAAATGCATTTTACGTCAACAGAAACATCAAAGGGGCGAAACTATAGGAAGCTGGATACACTGTTCACGAAATGGAAATTTGGCCAAGGAAAAACACTATTCATGAACCTCCCCATTTGAACTTCAATTTTTTGGAAAAACTGTACTTGATCCTCACTGTTCTGGAAACATTTTTCATAAACCTCAACATTGATACCACACTGTTGGAACCTCAATATTTTGGAAACACTATTCATGAACCTCACCATTGGAACCTCACCCTTCTGGAAACACTATTAATGAGCCTCGCCGTTGAAACCTCACCATTCTGGAATCACTATTCATGAACCTCACCATTGGATCCTCACCGTTAAAATCTCACCATTCAGAAAAAACTGTTCATGAACTCAAAATTTTACAACGAAAGGAGGTCACCATTGGAACCTCACCACTTTAGAAAAAATGTTCATGAACTAACAAATTGGAATTGGAAATAGGTCGCCGTTGGAACCTCGCCATTTTAGAAGCACTGTTCATGAACTCAAAATTTGGCAAAGAGGTCACCATTGGAACCTCACCGTTCTGGAAACATTTTTCATGAACTCCTAATTTAGAAAAGGAAAGAGGTCACCGTTGGAACTTCACCACTCTGGAAACAATATTTATGAACTTGAAATTTTGTAATGGAAAGATAGGTTATCGTTGGACTATTCACATAGGCCTACTAATGACATAGTTCATATAAGGATACCATTTAACTGTTCACCTAAGGTTACTGTTGCACTATTCATATAAGGTTACCGGTGACACTCTTCACATAAGGTTATCATTTAACTATTCACCTAAGGTTAACGTTGCTCTGTTCACCTAAGGTCACAGTTTCACTGTTCACAGAAGGTTATCAATGACATTATTCATATAAGATTACCAATGTATTGTTCAACTAATTCTACTGACACACTTTTCACAAGACTAGAAATTTGGAAAAGTGTTGTGGATAAGTGAAGTTATCCTCCCAAAACACCTCAGATGCTATATTTTCACAAAGGAATGGACTGGAGAGGTTCATGCCATTATATCAGATACCTCTCAAGACATTATCACCCTCGATAATTCTAAACCAACCTAATAGGGAAAATAAAATAAGTATGAACAACCACCCATTGAGAAACCTATAAAAAGAGAGAAAGGCACAAGAAGAAACTAAAGAATGACATCTCATAAAAAAGGCCTATATGCACAAAAGGGACATTGTTACATGTAAAGAGTTGAACATCAAAAAAATATGGGTATTGAGGATGTAGTTGTGACTCACATTCCCAAGTACTCTCCTGCATCCACCGTGCCTCCACAAGACACGAACTAAGGGGATAAAACCCCCATGCAACACCTTCTCTTTGTGGACTTGGATCTCCATAGGTCGCTCATCAAAGGTCGCATCATCATAAACATCGATCTCTCCCCAATAAATCACGTGAGAGTCATCATGAAGATAATGACGAAGCTATGATACATGAAAAACATGTTTTATCCAACTCATCGGCGGGGATGTTCTACTTAATACGCGATAGCACAAACCCAATTTAACACCTTGAAAGGCCCAAAAAACCGGGGAGAAAGCTTACTCCCATGACCAAACCTTCACTACCCATGTCGAATATTCACCTTCAGAAACATGTGATCCCAAACATCCAACTCTAAGGGTCTCCTCTGATCGATATATGATTTTTGACGATCTTGTACTATTTTCATCCTCTCACAAATCACTTGAACCATATTTGTTGTATTCTTCACAAGTTTCGTTCCATGAATTGATGACTCTCCAACCCTAGTCCAGCACAATGGAGAATGGAATGTCTGAAAATACAAGGCTTCAAACGGCGCCATAAAGATGGTGGAGTCAAAACTATTGTTTTAAGTGAACTCCACCAAGGGTAAGTGCCTCATCCATGAACCTCCAAAATCTAGGAAACAAGAGAATAACATGTCTTCAAGAGTCTGGATGGTCTGCTAAGTCGGACCATCCATCTAATATGAAAAGAAGTGCTAAGGAATAGCTTAGAACCAAAAGCATGCTACAAACCTATCAATACCCTAGAGTTAAATAATGAATCTTGATCTGAAATGATCATTCTTGGGACTCCATGAAGTCTCACCACCTCCTCTAGATACCACCTCGACAAAACTCCCACTAGGATTGACTCCTAGATTTATATAAATGGAGATGATTTTGTTAAATGATCTGCTACCACCCAAATAGCATCATGTCCTCCCTGAGATTGAGGTAAACCAGTAAAAAAGTGTATTGAGATGTCCTCCCACTTCCACTGAGGAACATCTAACGGCTGTAACAGACCACCTAGAACACAATGTTCACCCTTCACCTTCTGGGAGACCAAACATCGAGACACAAACTCTACAATAGCACGCTTCATCCCAGGCCACCAAAACCGGCTCCTCATAGCTTGGTACTTCTTTGTCATGCCAAGATGCACCGCTAAAGGAGAACTATGGAACTCTCTGAGAATGTTCTCACACATCGTCAAAGTAACAAATATCCTTCCATGATACAACAATCAGTGTTGTTCATCCTCAGACCAACCATCAGGGGCCTCTCCAAAAACATCTTGGTCTCTCCAGACCTCCACCTCTAGATCCCCAAACATGGACTCTTACACCTGCTACACCAGAGATGACCACACAGTAATCTGAAAAAGCCAACCTCTTCCCCCAACATCTCCCATATCATGATGTAATGCTGTCAGTTCTTCAATTACTCTCCAGGTGTCACCAGATTCACGCACTGCATCACTACTTGACTTCCGACTCAGTGCATCAGCTACAAAATTCCCCTTTACATGTGTATATTGTATTTTGAATTCGTATTCTTGTAATATCTCCATCCACCGATGTTGTCATAATTTCATGTCTCGCTAGAAAAAGATATACCTCAAACTTTTATGATCGATAAAAACCACAATTCACTCTCCAATGAGGTAATGTATTCACAAATTTAGACAAAACACCACGTATCCCAACTCATGATAATGGGTGGCATAGTTTCATTCTTGGGGATGTAACTACTGATACCCATATGAAACAACTGATCTCTGCTACATCAAATCACATCCTAAACCCATATGCCAAGCATCCCAGAAAACATCAAACTGAACTCCCTCTACTGGAAGACAATGAACTAGAGCACTTAATAACTCCTTTAGATTCTGAAAAGTATCCTGACAATTATTAGTCCATATGAATACCCGATCCTTATTTATAAAATCTACTAGAGGAGTCACAACTTGAGAGAAATCGGCTATGAACCTCCTATAGTATCCTACAAGAGCATGGAAACGTCACACCTATGACACTGTATTAGGGGAAACTCAAGACACAAATTATTCTATCTTTGATGGATCCACAGATAATCCCTTCTAGAACACAACATTCCACTAGAAAAAGTCTTTTCTATCCCAAAACTCACACTTCAACAATATACCAAATAGCATATTTTGATGAAGAAGTCCCAAAATGTCGTGTAGATGTTCTGCATGCTCCTCCTAAGACATGGAGTACAATAGGATGTTGTTGATGAAAACCACCATGAAATTGTCCTGGAACACACAGAACATAGCGTTCATCAATCCTATGAACACAACTAGATAATTTGTTACCTTGAACGGAATTCAGCAAACTCATAATTCCCATGATGACAACAAAAAGTAGTCTTCGGGATATCATCATCCTTCACATGCATCTAATGATATCCTAACTGCAATTCGATCTTTCAAAACCAACATTAACCCTTTAGTTGATCAAATAAATCATCAATCCATGGAATATGATAGAGATTCTTTGTTGTCACTTTATTTATGTGATGATAATCAACACATAACCAGAAACTTCTATCAGCCTTCTTCGCGAACAAAACTGGTGCACCCCATGGTGACACAATCGGATGAACAAAACCGTACTGTAATAGACCATCAAGATATATATATATTGATCTCGTAACTCATAAGGGGGTATCCTATAAAGATACATATTGATATAAGATAGTTCTAGTTGTATCTCAATCCCAAACGTGATCTCTCGTCGAGGGGGTAATGCTACAACTTCTCCTGGAAAGACATCAGGGTACTCTTCTACGACCCTAGGAAACACCAATTGTTGAACCTCTGATAAACTCAGCATCAGCTCCGCCATCATAGATGATAAGGAACAGGCCTATGACCCATCTGAGGGTCTCGCTCACTAACAAATACCACCAGATCTCCATCCGCATCAACGAAAGTGACCTGCTTAATGAAGCAATCCATGATAGCCTACACTGAATACAACCAATCCATGCAGAGTATGACATCATATGTTTGTATATATAAACATAGGAAACCTCCCCATGAGCAGTACTGCCCCAACACTAGATCACATTCTCTACATATTTCAAACAAGTCAGCTAAACCTCCAACTGGTGTAGTCAACCACAAGGGCACTGGAAGCCTCTATACCTTAACACCCAAAGCATGGACATGTGTAGGTGATATGAAGGAGTGTGTTTTTTCTGAATCAAACAATGCATACACCAAGGTAGAAAACAAGAAATGGGTGCCTCGAATGTTGTCTGGATCGCCTGGCGCAAGCAATTCTAAAGCATGAAGCTGGCCACAACCTCCTATATGGCCTCTCTGACCCGTATGGTGACCACCACAATAGTAGCGCACTACTCTATGGGGACAGGGAGTGCCAGGGGGCTATCCTCTACCAGCCCCATATACCCTATGCTCATTTAAAGCTGGTGAAACATAATTCTACTGCCTCGGATGGAACTGTCTCAATGGAAGAACCTGGAGCGGAAGACCTGGTGCACGATGAATACTCTGAAAGGTTGGAAACTCTCACTATGATGACCTCAACCACCACAATAAAAACAAGTGACAAATACCTTAGCATAGTCCAAGTAGATGCTTCCACCAATGAAACGAGATACTGAGCGATGGGACCAACCCTCGGCCAAACAGAAACTCTTCTTCCCTAAAAACCGAGAACCCTGTACCACTTCTCTTCTTCATGAGGAATCCTGACGACTCCCCTCTCGTAATGATCCAGTTTGGGACAATGTCCTCTCGACGTCCTCTTCCCTTTCTAGAACCTCAATATATGTATTTAGAATAAATGGGGTGACCTAGCACTAGATCTTTGGATGCAAGGACTCTTTAAAATGCCTTGCATTGGCCTCCTCATCTGGAAATAGGTCCAAAGCATATCGTAAAAGGTTTCTGAAACAGATTCCAAACTCTTGCACACTAGAGCTCCCCTATTGAAGGGTAAGAATATCATGATGACTTGATGCCTTCGCAGTCGAATAAAGAAACTCGACTCTAAACTTGTCTTGGATTTCCACCCAAGATATCACTGATTCCTCGTGATCCCCAAGGAATAAGAACCACCACTGGATCACTGCTCCACACAACATCATAACAACCAAGGAAATCTAGTGCTCCTTCCAAGCACAGATTGAATAGAATCCAATATCGACCTCCTCCAACCTGTATTATGTGACTGCATCTGAAACGGAGCCCTCATACTTCTACAGACTCAGGAACTGAAGCACTCAGAGTGTCCTCCTCCATGTGTTGTCTTCGTCCACCTCTACCCTACGGAGATCTGCTGGAACAGCCTGCTAGACATCATATATGTGATCCTGATGAGGACGATGACCTAGAACCATACCTACAAAATAGAAAACAATTAGGGCTCCTAAACTATGAATATGGAAGACTCATCATTAATTAATGAGTTTTTTTATTTTATTCATATTATGTTAACCTATACCAAGGTCTACCCATTCAAACACAGGCACAAAGACGAGTTGTGCATGATCCTTTCCTAGGTCTCTACCCTGAAATCGGTATCACCTCATTTAGTAGCCATTGTAAACATAATGTTCTGTAAATCAGATCATAGAGGGCTCTAAACCCCTAAGACTTAACTGTTATCTAGTGTTTACATCACTTGCTAAACATGAATGACATTGTTTCCCTACTAACCCATGTAAACTCACCTATGCCTAAATTAGAACTCTATCATATCCCTTAAACAGACCTCCAATACCACTTTGTCATGACCCCCTCCCCATAAGGTGTACCCCTCCAGGGATGGAAATGTGAGATTGGAGATAATGACCCCCCGAGTCCCGCCTCTAGTAGGCCACATGATGGCGACTAGAACCTAGGGTATATTAAACACACAGATAGGAGGTGTTACTCTCTAAGAGAACACATGCGAAATAGAGAGACAAGATAGACAGAAACTAACTCCAACTCAGACATCAATAAAAATGAAATCCCAAGTACACATATGTTATTTCATGTAAAACTACTACAAAAGAAATGGTAAAAATATAAGTTCCAAAAAATGAAAAAACAACAACAACCACAAATCCAAAATAGCTCTTGCAACCCCAAGCTAGTAGAAACCAGCAAGATTTCCAACATTTTCCAAGTGACCTAAAAATTGTTTATATAGAAATACGGTGAGTATAATAGTATACTCTGTAGGATCCTCCCTGAAGCCTCTTGTGAAAAAGTAAAGATAGCATGCTAAAGCATAGTGAAAAACAAGTGAAAATAAATCATCACCTAAATAGGTATACATAGTATCTAGCCCCACCATGGATACTCATAACAAGTATCACATAAATGAGTATATAATATAATAAAAAATAGGAATGTTACCCCGCTACTACTTCCCCACTAGTTCGCTACTTTGCTCCAATGTCGCGCGTACTAAGCATCAATCACCAAAAATTGTTTCTCATAGACACATGGGAAAACCACCACAACCTGTACCCCATGAAACCAAACCACCACGTCTACACAAGAAAGAAACAAGGTAGTTTCTAGGAGCCACCACATCTGGCATAACATGTATTATACGTCGGTTATGAAACCTCAGGACAATATAGCCCATACAATGAGTCTGGATCCTCAAGACACCACAAACTATACACATTACACCTATAGTAGTCCATATGAAACTATATCCATATGATGTGTGTGTGAATAACCACAATCCATTATAGTTTTCTACACAAATATATGTGAAAAAAACCGTTGTGTCTACTAGAACAGGTAACTACCAAGAGAAGAGAGCAGGGCCAAAGGGTATATCCATTCATCTATCCACCCACTAGAATGTTGGGGAAAACACCACCCTCCCAAGGCTCAAAATCCATGGGGTGTCAGTTTCCCTAACTGATGGGGTGGAGTGGTGTATAAAACACAAAAAAGTACATAATATACTATAGGTCACAACCACAATATAGACATAACTTAGTCTTAGAAACAACTAGAGCTAACGTCTCTCAGACTCCAAACTTACACTTATAAGACTAGGTATCCTATAATCACACAACCATTTAAAGAGATTAATTACATTAATTCATTCCCTTTTTACTAGTTTCACTTTACATTACTTAATTATTTAAACATTAATTGACCATTAACAATTTCCACATTAAATCTCATTAGCATCACACCCAAATTCCATTTTCCCTTTAAATTACACCTTCAACATTGTGCCCTAACAAGCCCTAACCCCATAGGTTAACATAATTTATTTAATTATTTATTTACAGCATTACTTTCCCATATTCCCAGGCATTCCATAAAAAAATTCTATGCAAGTAAACACAATCGAGCTCAACACGGGGAGTAGATTAACTACCCATTGATTCTTTTCCGCCTATAGTAAGAGCATAGACCCATTATCCCTTGTGAAACTAAACATAGAAATCAAATGGAATACCCTACATGTCTTCACCCCTTTCAAAAGATGGATAAGGAAGACAAGATTCCATGAAAAGTGGGGAAAGTAAAGCAGATAAACAACAAATAAGAATCAGTAAGAATCCAAACATTCACATCCAATCCATTTCATCATCCCTAGTGTCCTCTTGGACCCCTGCATGCATAAACCAATGCATCATGTCACTCTAGGAATCAACTACTGCCACAACCAGTTGGCCTCCCTTCCCCTACATATCACAACTACCATCCAAGGTCACATCACAACACAAGAAACAGGAAAACAAACATCATACAAACTGGGATCTTGGCCCTTAAACAAGCAAGAGGATAACTCAGACCCCAACCAGGAATTATCTTTTATTAAAAAAACTGTTCTTTAATCCATATTGGATTAACCAATTTATTATTTGTAGGATCCAAATTCGGGAAACCTAACCATTAATCGATCACAAATAATTAAACATACTTACCTAACCAATTTGATTAACATCAAATTACAATAATAAGAACTAGATTTATTCAAACTCTTCATTATATTTAGTTAATCAATTATCAATTAATTTAGGATTTAATTTCATTACCAATTTCTATCAAGAATGAAAATCTAAACAAAACAAGCATAGATTTCACACTATCTAGAAAAACAAGATGAAATACCTTATGATCAATGTCAATTTATTTATCCAATTCAAATATTTATTATGTAAATTCCATTGTGATCTAGTGGGATAAAACATGATAACTGTAAAGATTAATTTAAGAGAAAAAAGAATCAACAAATCCATTACATCAAACGGTTCTTCACGTTCACTATACAAGAACGAGCCACACAAAAGGTTACGACCTATTCCCATGTGACAACTATTTCCACATGAAGATGTAGAGACACCGCCATATTGGCCAACAAACATGAAAAGACCATTATGAAAATAGGGGTCAAATTCCAAAAAAGGCAAGGTTAAGAAGAAGGAGATGAACCAATAAGAATTACAATAGAACATACCTTATATCAGAGGTTGATTGATACTGCTTGGTTACACCAAAAAAAAGGGGAACCAATCTAAGGAGGAAAGATTTATTGGACCACTCCTATGGTATGTAATGAAAGGTTCAAGCATCTAACAACCAAGAACAATGAGGAAGAACTAGGGAGGAAGATATATCATCGCTTTAGAATATTTAACAAATTAGTGGTTTAAGATACGCTAGACTTTCCATTAAAATAATAACGCATTAAACCACGCGGTGTGACCATGTAAAAACATTCCAATGCATAGGAAAAAATTAATATAGGATTTATGGCCTTTTAATCAGCCGTAGAGTCCTTAAAACAGGGATTTTAATGAATTTTAATTCAAAGGAAACATCAAAGGGGAAAAACTATAGGAAGCTGAAAAAATTGTTCACGAACTCAAAATTTAGAAAAGGAAAAAAAAATGTTCATGAACCACACCCTTGGAACCTAACCGTTGGAACCCCACTAATCTATAAATAGTGTTCATGAACATAACAATTAGAACCTAACCGTTCTGGAAACACTGTTCACGAACCTCCCCATTGGAGCCTCACCGTTGGAGCCTCACTGTCTTGGAAACACTGTTCTTGAACCTCACTATTGGAAGCTCACCGTTGGAACCTCACTGTTCTGGAAACACTGCTCATGAATCTCACTATTGGAAACTCACCATTCTGGAAACACTGTTCATGAACTCAAAAATTGGAAATGTAAAAGGTCACTGTTGGAACCTCACTATTCTGGAAACCCTGTTAATGAACTCAAAATTTGGAAAAGGAAAGAGGTCACCATTGGAACCTCACAGTTCTACAAACACTATTCATGAACTCAAAATTTGCCAAAGGAAAGAGGTCTCCATTGGAACCTCACAGTTCTGGAAACAATGTTCATGAACTCAAAATTTTCCAAAGGAAATAGGTCACCATCAAAACCTCATTGTTCTGGAGACATTATTCATGAACTTCAAATTTGGTAAAGAAAAGAGAGGTTACCATTGGAATATTCACTTAAGCCTACCAATGACACTATTCACATAAGGACACCATTTCATTGTTCACCTAAGGTTATAGTTACATTGTTCACAGAAGGTTAATGATGACACTGTTCACATAAGGTTACCATTGCATTGTTCACCTAAGGGCATCGTTGCACTTTTCATAGATGGTTATAGTTTCACCATTCACAGAAGGTTACTGATGACACTGTTCACATAAGGTTATCGTTTCACAATTCTCCTAAGGCTAATGATGCACTATTCACAGGACTAGAAAATTGGGAATGTGTTGGGGATAAGCCACCTTGACCTCCCAAAACTCCTCAGAGACCCAATTTTCACAAAGGAATGGACCGGAGAGGTTCATCCCATTACATAGAATATAGGATATATTTAGAAAACACAAAAATGTTGTAATATCCATCAATGATAGCATCAACCACTTTTTAATCAAATCATTATTTAGTTTCAAGTTATTTAGTACTATCAAATTAAATTTACTCAAATGAGTCATCCCATTATCCGAACATCATTATCTTAATAGGAATAATATATTAAGGGTTATCTTTACCTTAATCAGGTATTTTCCATCAATACCCCATTGAAATTAAATAACTTTTCTAGGTCAGCATATCTGTTCAACATATTATTGCATGACTATTGTGGAACACTTATACTAAAAATTCATAATATATTTCATAATTCTTGAACTATAATACATGAAAACATCAATAATTTTACTTCATTAATAAACCATTAACTAGACTTCACCATATTATTCCTAAATACCTCTTTCCTTTTATATGTTGTTCATGATATCTTCATTATCATTAGTAAAACCAATTATTGTACAAATTTGTGAGTTCTCTTCCCAAACACACTTAGTAAATTAGTTTATATTATTATATTTCATTCCACATTTATAACAATTAACAATGGATGATTCCTTATAGAAACTATTGTTCTCATCCATTTCATTAACTGAAATGTTCATTTTTCTTCAAAAATTTCTTACTAGATTCCCTTTTAATCCACACATAAAATTGAATCTCATTACATTGATACATTCTCAGGAGTTCTTCTTCCCACATCCTTGACACATAAGAAACTAAATCTTCTTTCGTCCAATGTCTCCATCATCTGAACCCTCAATGATCTTTATTCTTATCTTATGTAATGATTATATGAGTATGTTAAGATTCATTTTAGGAATCATATATAAGGACAAATGATTTGTAATAATCAAAATATCCCTAATACACATGATTATCCAAATTTTTTACTCATATTAACCAACTTTTCCAGCAAATTCAGTGTTAACATGACTTCGTATAGTTTCATCCATTGATGATTAAAAAAATCATCATCTGAGTAACAATATTCCTAGTGGAAGGCCACACAGTAAAGAAGAATAATTTATTGCATTACTAAATCATGATACCTTAATTTTTAATCAATGATACCTTTTTTTATCAAAGGTAAGTCATGGTAACAATATATTTAAATAATTCATGATTATTCATAAAGTTTCTATGAATTTCCAATGCATACCCCCCAAATTTCCAAACCTGGTTAACAAAAAAGCCCATTTTCGTGCACCGGGTGATGATAATGTTCAGATGAATTTGTAATTTTTGGATTTATAACCCCTAGGAACCTCTATTATATATTCAAATCCACTTGTAGTATCCATATACATATTTAATTTCATGGAAACCACATAATCTATTCTTTAACAGAATTCCATGTCATTTTCCAATACTTCGACTCACCCCTAGAATTATCCTTATATATATCCCTAGATATATCCTTATAAATATATATAAGGATCTAATTAATGTTTTATAATCCTACATTCCAAAGGGTAACTAAACCTATCCTTTGATACCAACTATATAAACCCATTATTTTCATACATAAATACCCAATCACCTTATATGAATATATAGTAAATTCATTATATGTTTTGAAAATACTACTAAAACATTATTTTCAAATGTTGAGGTTTTTGAAGGTTTTTCATAATATCATTAATAATGGTGGAGGTATGTTTAATTTTATCAATTTAAGAACCCTAGATTTTAATAAATAAATTTTTTAAATACATTTATTTCTCTTATAGCTTTTGTTACTTACAATAATGAGTCTAGACGAATAGTGATATACTTTTAAAATATTATTATCACCTAGATGTTGGATTGGAGGTTATGAATTGGATTAATTTAAATAAATTATTTATGAATTACACATTTATTAAATAAATTCAATAGTTATGAATTAAATAGAAATGAAAATAAAATTCATTTCAAAATAAAAGATATATTTTTATAAAATATAATTTTTATGTGTGGAATATATTTTTATGATAATAAAATATGTTGATTACTTTTAGTGAATGATTTTAATGATATGTATATATTATATTTCAAATAAATTTTGTAAAATTCATGTAATATTTTTTATTATGCACAAGATAATAATAAATCTGTTTTATGCTTAAAAATGGATTTTTCTATAATGTGGGGTTTATTTTATTTTTTTCACATATTTAAAAATTAATTGGATCAATTTATATGAATTTAATTAGATAAAATTAATTACATATCTATAATCCTTAGGTTTAAATTTGTTAAAAATGAATCTTTTATTTTTTTTCAATACAAATTGTTACCATGGGAAAATGTATGCCCTTAATAAAGAGTAAATTTGGAAAATCTAGGTGAGAAATAAGTGAAAAGGCCCTAATATTAATCCTAATTATTATTGTATTAATTTAAATAGACCATTATCATCTTAATCTTCAAATGTATTAGATTAATGCACACATTTCCAGGAAAATGAAAAATATAATATTTAAATAAAAGAAAGTTAAAAAATGTCACCCTCTTTGTTTTTAATATATATTTTTTGTCGGTCTAGTGAAAAAATAAAGTTATCATTGAATTTATGTTTAAATATTGATATTAATGAAATTTGTTCCTAATTTATTTTTAAAGAATTTATTTTTATTATATAATGGCCTTAATTAATTATGTAACAAAGCTTCAGTATTTATCAATTTAATGGAATATACAAAAAATGATATTTTTAATATAAAAAATGATATAATATTAAGGAGTTAATATTTCCCAATAATTTTATATATCTATATGAAATATTATGGAGGTGTGAAAAAATTATATTATAATTTCCCATTTTTCATGACGTATTTAATGTTAAATTAAAAAAATATTGTTAAAATGATGTTAATAATATTTTGTTATAAATGATATTTGATTAAATGATAATAAGTTCATAAGATTCATATATTTTTCAAACATAATAGAATATATTGTAAAAAATAAATCATATTCTATTTATGAGTCTTTTTTCAATTAATCATAATATTATTTTCTTATAATGTTTAGAAAACATTAATATTATGGTTATTGTCAGAAGGGATAATGTGGAGTTAAAATTAAAATATTAGGGTATAAATATGATCTAAAATTTTCAAAATTTTATTTAATTAGATTATATATACTTATTCATAACTTATATTAAATTTTTATTAGTTTGGATCCATTTTTACATCAAAATAAAATTATTTAAATTAGTATTTTTAGAAAATTTTAAGGACCCCACCCCTTAATTATAAATGGGTGGCTCTCCTTTCTCTTATTCAAGACACATTACATCATATAGATCAACTAAAATATAAATATTTCCATTATCAAATTATCTATACATGTTAAAGTGGTTCTGGTATTCCCAGAATATAATCCCAATATAACTTTACAACAGATTAAAGGGAGTCACTTCAAAGGAGAGGTAATCAACTTAACCGATCTCTTTCCTTTTAAACGTTCTTTTACCTCTTCTAAATATATTATATTGTTAATAAAATAATAAATTAAGTATCATAAATATAAATTAATGTTATTATTATTTTTTAAACACCATTATACTCCCCTGTTTCTATCAAATGGGGAGTGAATTTATCGCTCCTGCATATGTACGACTTACCGTCCCCACATAGAAAAAAAATACATTCTTCATAATGATATATTATGAATGGTTATTATGATGTAATTAATATTTATATATGATATATATGATAAAATTATAATTATTAATGATAATATCATGTCTACCTTCTTACCATCCAATCCTTTGGGAAATGATAATGTCGCTTATGTGTACGTATAGACTACCACCTTCATAAAGTGATGTGATTCACATTTCATTTATATGTTACATTAATGGTAATTAAGAATAATTTAATGATTATATACTATATATAAGATATAATAATTATATTTTAATGGTGAATTTTAATTTTCCATTCTTTTAGTCAATTCGTTGAAAAATGATAACATCCTTTATGTATACATAAGACTTTTCATCTCCATCAATGGTGTAATTAATTTTATTGTCCCTAATTTTTATATTTGATATATATATATATATATTCATAATGAATATATAGATATTAATATGATGATTAATATTTTTGTGCGGATGTATTTATGATCATTGTACACGTGTCGAAACTACCAAATCAAAAGTTATACTAAAAATGAAGTAATTATCACCAAGAATAATGATTTTAATCAAAAATTGTTAATAAAAATGCGATAAAAGTTTAAATATAAATAATATATATGTCAATATATATGACTATTCTTTAAGAGTAAGATGTATAATGAATAGATATTTATTATAAAGAAGTTTCATTATAAAGGAATTATAACATGAGGTAAGGAGCTTTATGTAATAATTTCACTATTTATCGATATTGTTTATTATTTTAATATGATAAGGAAATATTATAATAAACCTATCATGATAATAATAAATTATATTATCAAAAATTTATTTTTTAAAAATAAATTTTTCCATTTATTTTCATCACCATATGAAATCAAGGTATCAAAAATATGTTATTAAGGAAAATCAACCTCACATCTTTCTTCAGTCAAAATTTCTTTTCATTCGTAAACATGATTTAATAAAATGTTCTAAATAATGTTTTTAATATTATATTTTGATTTTTTTTCAAATTAATTTCTACACATGTATAAATTTTTACAAAAATGGTTTGAAATTAATCGGCTTTTTATTTTCCAAATGAGGTACTATGTGACATTTATGATAAAAATTATGGTGTGAATGATTATTTTAACTTATACAACATGAATGGAATATTTCAACGTCATGTTCAAACAATTTTTTGAATTTTACCTTACAAGTTCCCAGTATTTTTTTCAATTAATACATTTTCTATAATATTTTGATAATTCATCAATTTTAATTTAGTGATTTCACAATGGTAAGGTTATTTTATTCAAGAATATTTTAATGATATTATGATTAATTAATGGAAACAACCTCAATGATACATATTTTATTATTAGGAATATGATCCAAAGATACCATACTTTTTATTTATGAGGATGGTTTATGTTTATGATGACATACTCTTTATGACACCTATTCCTTTTTCATATGTTGATCTATAATGAAATGATTATGAAACATGTTTCTTTTCAAGGGTTCTAGTATTATGAATGGTTTTTGATATTATAGAATGCATATTTATATTTTCGTTATGTGATGGATGAAACCTATATCACCCTCTAATGCATTTGGTAAAGATTTAAATCTCATGACACAAATAAGACTATAATGTGGAGTAAACCTAGTATACTTTGGGACATTGTACACTATAATAATATTGAGAGTGGGCATTGACTATTATTATGATTTGGAGAGTGAACCCATTCCACTTTTATAGTGTTTCATAGAGTCTTAACAACTTAAGAAAAAATTTCTATGCATATGTGTATGCGAAAATGCCATATATTATACCTATATTATGCTCTTATAGATCATGTTCTTGGATTCCTATATTATTCATGTATTATAATATTCCATGTTTTATTCCATAAATAAAGATTATGATCTTTGATATGAAGGGTATATTTTTCAAATTTTAAGGTAAAGTTCACATAATTGTTTTATCATGTTATAGTTATATAATAATTGGTATTTCCCTTGTTTTCCCTTACTAAGAAACAAAGACCACCCTTTCTTATGTTTCCATTCCTAGGTTATAAAGAAATGTTTTATGTATGATATGCCAATGAATGTTTATAGTTCTAAATATCTATATGGGAGAGGATGTAAATTGTAATTAACAGGTAAATTATGTTTCCATGTTCTTAAAGATTCTAGACCTATATTATTCTAGCATGGATCATTATATTGTGTAATGTATATTCATCAACATGGTTGTAATATCCATGTATGAGAGGTATGGGTTGATATATTTGGTATAAAACCAATGTTTAGTGTAACAACACAATATTTAGGAGATATATTCTTTTTAATTTCTTTTATATCTTCTATTGTATGCTACACCAAGATTAGCTTGTGTTATTCACAACACCGTATTAGCTTGCAGTATACGCAACACTATTCTTAGCTCGTGTTACACACAATTTCAAGATTATTTTGTAGAAATTATTCTAGGAAACATTAAGTATAGATTTTTTTCAATGTATAAATGAAATAATTTTTTATTACAATATATACAACACCATATTAATATTTCAATACACGCAACACAGATTTGTCTTACGTTACACGCAAGAGCGTCCTTCCCCAATAGTGTGCGTTGTACGCAATACTAAGTTTCACTAAACAACTATATACTGTTATAATATTATTATGAACTAGACGTTATTAATATTATTAACAAAATTTTTAATTTTACAACATTTTCATTCATCATAAACATAGTCTAGAACAAAGTATGGGAACAAAATAATTTTTTCAGGTAAAATAAGTATTTTTTTTAAAAATGTAGTTTGGCCGCCATTTAATGGCGCAACCACATTAAATCAACATATTGACACATTTGTAGGTTAAATTTGACAAAAGAAACATATTTGATGAAATAATGATATAAAAATTTAATTTGGATAAATATTTTATATTTTTTTATTAATATTGATATTTTGATTAATTGTCAAAATACGCTGAATGTTTCTTAAAAACAACATGATTCCATCAAGATAATTTATATGATTAAATTATAAAATTTAGTGGTTTTAAATTATAAATAGAATTTATTTTTAGCCTTCAATATAAATTAAATCTTTATCAGTAATTTTAAATTGAATTCATAGGTAAAAACATTTCAATCTTTGGAAATGTTTTAAATTTTAAAACATGTTTTCTTAACAACAAGATTAATTTTCAATTAATTACAGCAACTTCTGTGTTTTGAATTTTGAAAAATAGATTTCATATTTTAATTTGGTGGGTCCAAATTATGTTAATAGGTTACTTTTATTTTTTTGATATTATGAATATTAACTGTGGTAATTTTTATTTACAACAGTTAAAGGTAAATCGGGTAATTAAGGGTAAAAATAAGAGTATAAAATTTCCATAACAACTACCAAAATTATATTGGATGAATAAAAGTCGACCCATATCACTTAAGGGTCGGAAGATATTCATTTTAGGGACATTTGACCATGAAAATGATGTAATTATTATTAAAACCAAAGAAAGCGACAACATGCCACTCTATTATATCTTATAAGTGTAATAATTTTAATTTAGTGATAAAATTCATAAAACATCGAACATAGGTAGTCACCAAAAATATAATAAAATTATATACCTCAATTGAATATATTTATAATTTTTAGGGATTAAATAATTATCATTAATGGTAACACAATAGTGATGCAGAAATTGTTTATTTTGTGAAAAATCAATAATACAGTGTTATTAAACTAATAGTGACCATAAAAGGCACAAAAACATGACCGAAACTTATTGGTCATGTATATATAAACCTTAGGCATCCAATGGTCTAATATTTTACTCTTTTAAGACTTATAAATGCCATTATGGCATTTATATTATTTTATTTTAAATGATGTTAAAGTTGTCACCTTCATAATTTAATAAATAACACAATTTAAATGTTGTGATTTTTGGATGTTAAATTCAATTAATAGTATTATTATGGAAGATATTATATTTATCTGCATCATAGTATTTTATTTTTGATTTTTATGCAATAAATATGTATATTAAATAATTATACAAAAATGTTATAGTGATTATTTTATTAAAAAATATCAAATAAATGGTTTTAAAAATATTAAAGTAAATGTTATATGAAAAAATTAAAGTGCTACATGAATTTTTTAGATGAATATGACAAGTTATTAATCTATTAAATATTTTTTTGAATATATCTTTTTTGTGGATTTAATTTAAATTCAAATAATTAAATTATGTCAAAATTGACACTATTGATATTTTATAAAAATAACATATTATTAAATTGATTGAAAATCACAAAAATATTTAAAAATTAGAAGTTGAAAATTATATGGTCAAAAATGTAAAAATGTATCTAATTATGGAAAATTAATATAACATAAGTAAGTATTTATTACAATTTCAAAATTATAATATTATTAATGCAAATAAAATTTAATAGATTAAATAAGGATAAATGAAAATGATAAGATTTAAAATAAACATAAAACATGTCTATATTTTATTGGTTTATGAGATTACAAACCTATATCACCTCATATTCTAATTTAGTGATTTTTGGAGGTATTTATGTGGGGTTTGATTTTTTTATTAATTAATATTTTTGAGGTTTCCAAAAGTGCCCCTCTATTCTCTTATATATGCGAACCTAATCTCTCTCCTCCTCACACCATTTTGAACCTTCATACTCAGCCGAACACTATCCAGTTAACTTATGCACTTCTCTATATACATACTAGAGTTCCTGGTCTTCTTGAAAGTCCAACTTTAGTGCCCTATGAGGAGGTTTAGAAGAGGCACATCAAAGAAGAGGTAATCTCTTCTACTGATTCATTCAAACTTCTTTATTCTTCTACTTCCTCTATATGAGTTGTTTCATTATAAATTAATAACATAAGTATCACTAATATACTGATATGTTATTATAAATATGAAACAACCCTATTTCATCTTTTATTCATCCTACGGAAAATGAAATCACCGTGCGTACGTACGTACGGCTTACCGTCTCCACACTGTGGTGTAATATGTGTTTCCACCACCACCATAAATGGATGGGTATAATGGTGGAAATAATAAATATATATGATTATTATAACACCACACTGATTAAGAGAAATTATCCACTCCAATTCCCTTCAATAATTATGGGAACTATATCATCGCTCGTGCGTACGTACGGATTACCATCTCCACAACGCGATGAGATTCATTCTCCATGTTAACCATTCCAGAATGATTATAAAGTATATATAATAAATAATCCTGAAATAAATGAAATAATAATGATACTGGATATATTATTATGATATTTACTTACTTCCATTCAATTTAATAAGGAAACAAATACATCATTCATGCATACATATGACCTACCATCTCCATGAACGGTGTATTTCATCCCATTTATCGATATATTATATATATTATATTATGAATATATATTTTATATAAGTAATTTTTTACATTCTAGAAGTAATTAAATCATGATATAAGTAATGATACCAACAACAAATAGTCCAAACACATACGATAATTGAAAGGATTTTACCCAAAACACTGCTTTAACATGGAATTGACAAATGAATGGGTAATATAATGTCGTAAGTGAATAATTTATGATATCATAAAAATTATTATGGTTATGTTACAAGTTAATAATATGTTTAATCCCACTATACAAGTGTCTCGAACACATAAGGAAAACATTGGACATATGGTAAGGGATAATTATTCCAATCTCATTCTTATCCGAGATTGTTTATTTGTAAGTATTTTTCCGTGTTATATTTATCGCCCATGTCCATGTCTTCTAAAAATATTTTCATAAAATGATTACTATTCTTCCATGTATTTTTAAAGTCATTTTTACCCTTTTTTTACATTTACCACATGGTATGGAAGAAATCTTTCTTTTATTTACCATATGAGGTACTTTTTGACTTTTCCAACAAAAGTACAAGAAGAATGTTTTTTTGACTTATACAGAATGAACAGATTTTTACGGTTTCATAGCGCGTTTTTACTTGATGATTCCTCTTCCAAATTTCATGGTTATTTAAAAAAAAATCTTTTAAAATTGAATGAAATTTTGATAATAGAAAATGATTTTGAAAAAGAAAGGATATTTTCCTCAAGAATTCATTTAAAATGTTTTATCAAAAATATTTTCCATATAAGATGACATTATTTAATATGGTTATGTTTCAAGTATAATGTCCCTATTATTTACATGTTATGATTTTTTTAGGATGAAATTATATCCATTTATTTTATATGGATTATGTCATTATGGGATGATGTTTATGAAACCCATTTTATTCGTTCGGTTATGATGAATGATTTATGTTTATTTTGTGGCACAAATAAGAATGATTTCATTATTATATGGGTGGAACCTATATATACCTCTAATAAAATGAGAAATGATTTATATCTCAGGATATAGACATCAATATAATAGAAATTGAAATCCAGTTCAGTAATAGAGGGTTAGAACGACAAGTAAAACTGGTTCAGTAATGGACTTTGTCCTCTATGATTGTCTGGGTAGCAATGCCTTGGCTACTATGTAAATCATATCATGTGCTTAATGGTTTACACAACTACATGTTTATTGTTCCTTTGAGATATATGCCTTATGTACTTCCAATATTTATTTCATTACTCATGATTTTTTTGTTTTTTTTCATGTTGTCATGTTCAAATGTTTTGTTTTAGGTTCTCCATGTTTACCCTTTCTGAGCATTTGAGCTCACTCTTTTTATGTTTTATTTTCACCAGGATATAATGAAAGGTTTTATGTAAGAAAAAAAAGGGGAATATCTTTATGGGAGATATTGAAGATCTTTCACCATTATTGGAAGATTTTGTTTCAAGTTTCCAAAGACACTAAACTATTATGGTCCTTGGGCATCTATTTTTGTTATGTATTAAGTATTCCACAAAAGTAATGTAATATCCATGTACGTCATGCTTGGGTGTCTATAGTTGTTATCAGAGCAAATGTTTAATAAAATTTTGGCAACTAGGATGCTAAAACGTTTGTGAGATAGCTAGATATATTTCTAATGTGTGTCTAGGGATGTCATTAAGGTTTAGTATAACTATAGGTTACAGTCCTAGAAATATTTTGATGATCAATAATAACCTTGGGTGAACCTAAGGTGTCATGTATTAAAGAATGTGTGATAAGTTAGACATCCCATTAGTGACTTTTTATGATTATGTGGTTCCTCATTATTTTAACTATTTCTTACACAATGGTTTCTGGTTTTAGTTAATGGAGGGAACTAGAAGGAATTGGGTTAACATTGAATCTGATGGACAAATTGGTGACTATGAGCAGCAAAATTGAGTAATTCCTAGAGAGAATGATATTGTGATTATCCCGAATCAGTCATCACGATATATGGTTAACAAGGTTAACTTTAGTGGTATTCCTAAGTCATTAATTAAGAGGAAGATGGACTTTTATGCATGTTCTCATGGAGAGGAACATAGAGGAAGGAAGATGAATATTTCTACATATAAAGAAGAAGGGAAGAAGAACCTTGAGGAATACCTCAAATGGAGGGGAAGATGTTATCTGTGTGGGGAAAAGGGTCATAAAATGATAGACTGTTATGGAGTTCAATGCCTTATCCATGGAGAACACGGGCATTACCCAACTCAATGCCCTAACGTAATAGGTTACTTCTACATCGAGGAAGGACCTATTCCATGCTAATAATTTAAGAGGGTGAATTGAAGGGATTGTGTATTGGAATTCAAGAATAATGTCATTGATGTACTTTTATGGTATATTAAAATATCTATGTATTGGTCCATTGTGGTTTTCCATAAGAATACGGTATCGGTAACCATGAAAAGTGAATAAAATTTTTTCGGAAAGCAGATAACATGCACGTAATGAAGGGATAATGAGAAAATAATAAATGTTTTAGTATTAATGAGCTCATTACTGATATAAGGACAAATTGACATCATGGTTTGAGTATATAGAAATTTTGGGATTTTGGTATGTGGAAATAGTTAACTTTTGACAGAATTCATATTTTCACTAATGTTTTATGGTAATTAATGTTTCAAGAGAATATACGATTAAGGTATTCACATGTTTGGAATGTAACCAACAAGATATATCTTATGATATATGGGGAATAAATGATGGTATTTAAATTCTTGGTAGATAGACTCTCTAGTAATATTTGTCTTTATACTATGAGATTGGCAGATGTATTTTGGAATAGCCTAAAGATTGGAATGGATTAAGTTAGACATCAAATAGTATTGTTTAAGGCTAGAACTTTTTGATATTATCTCTGAAATGTTATAATAGTATAGTTTTAGAAAAAGGACAACCCTTAGGAAGGATGACAACACATCGTGACGGACAATGATATAGGAATTGAACCCACAACCAAAATAAGACATGCCTTTATCGCGTACCACTGGCCTACAAGATGTCCCTGGTCAGTAGAAATTAGTTTTATTTTATTAAGTGGTATGATAGATATATTTTAAGTCCATATTTGGAATCATATACACAATAGATGGACTTATGTATGTTTAATAATTTGTGCTAACCATTTTGTGATAATGAGATATGGAATGATCTATCATTCCATCGCATGATCTGCTAATACTTCGAGAATGACAAATTGAACTTAATTTCTTTAAATATGAGATGAATTAGAAACTGTTCATGGAATGACCAATGATGATTTTACACTAAAATCCGGAAAGTATTTATCCTTATACAAAAAATTAATTAACATTAGGGAAATGATCTTGAAAACCAAAAATTTTGTCCTAGTACCCTCATATCAGATGAATCAGATGGTACATTTTATCATCACAAATTTATGGCTTTGTAATTGTTGGATTTTTCATAGCAATGTTTTCTACCACTCTCCATCAGAACATGATGGTACGATTTGTCTTCTATATCCATATTTTTACATATATTCTCTTATGTGGAACCCAGTGATGAGTTATTTTAGGTGACCATTATGTTTCTAACTTTCCTTCTTAAAATTATGTATTAGTATTCCTTTTTATGATGTGGGTTTCAATGAAAGAAACTTACATGTAGTGACTGATTTATAACCCCGATGAATTTTGAGGGAGAAATTCATTTTAAGGGGGGTAGAATATAACACCCCAAGATTTTATAAGATATATTATTTTAATTTTTTTTTATATCTTCTATTGTATGCTACACCAATATTAGCTATTGATATACGCAACAACGTATTATCTTCCAGTATACGCAACACTACTTTTGGCTCATGTTACACACATTTTCAAGTTCATTTTGTAGAAATTATTCTATGCAACATTAATTATATATATTTTTTAATGTATAAATGAAATAATTTTTGATAATGTTATACTAAAAACCAAAGAATGTTTCACTACACGCAACACTGATTTTTCTAGCATTACACGCAAGAGAGACCTTCCTCAATAGTGTGTGTTGTACACAATACCGAGTTTCACTAAACAACAATATATTGTTATAATATTATTATGAACTAGACATTATGAATAGTATTAGAAAAATTTTGAATTTTATAACATTATCATTCATCTTAGACATATTCTAGAACATGGTATGTGCACAAAATAAATTTTTTGTGTAAAATAAGTATTTTTAAAGAAATACAGTTTTGCAGCCTTTTGATGGAGCACCCACTTTAAATCGAGTTTTGACACGTTTATAAGTTCAATTAGAAAAAATAAACTTATTCATTGAAATAAGTATATAAAAATTTACTATGGATCATTTTTTTATATTTTTCTGTTAACTTTCATATTTTGATGAATAGTAAAAATATGCTAAATTTTTCTTATAAATAACATTTTTCCATCAAGTTAATTTATATGGTTAAATTATAAAATTTAAGGGGTTTTAAGTATAAATAGAATATATTTTCATCCTTTAATTTAATTTAAATTATTATCATTAATTTTACATTGAATTCATAGGTACGAACATTTCAATCTTTGACAAAGTTTTAACTTTTAAAACTCATTTTCTTAACAACGAGACAAATTTTAAATTAATTATTGCAACTTATGTGTTTTGAATTTTAAAAAATTGATTTCATATTTGAATTTAGTGGGTCCAAATTATGTTAATAGGTTAATTTTATTTTACTGATATTATGAATAGTAACTACGGTAATTTTTATTTAATACAGTTAAAGGTAAATCAGGTAATTAAGGGTAGAAATAAGATTATAAAATGACCATAACACCTGAAAAAATTCTATTGGGTGAATAAAAGTATACCCATATCACATAAGGGTCCTAATAGATTAATTTCATGCACTTTGGACCATTAAAAGGATGTAATTATTATTAAAACCAATGAAACTGACAACATGCCACTCTCTTATATCTTATAAGTGAAATAATATTAATTTATTGATAAACATCATAAAACATCGAACCTAAATATTAACCCAAAATATAATACAATTATATACCTAATGTGAATTTATTTAGAATTTTTATTGATTAAATAATTATCATTAATGGTGACACATTAGTGATGCAGGAATTGTTTATTTATTGAAAAATCAATAACACAGTTTTTATTAAAGTAATAGTGACCATAAAAGGGACAAAAACCGGACCAAAACATATTGGTAATGTAAATATAAACCATGATCATCCAATGGTCTAATATTTTACCATTTGGAGCTTTATAATATCTATTAGGACATTTATATTATTTTATTTTAAATGATGTCAAAGTTATCACCTTCATAATTTATCAAATATAAAAATTTGAATATTTTCAATTTTAGATGGGAAATTAGTGTAAAAGTATTATTATAGAGGTATTAGATTTATATGAATCAGAGTATTTTATTATTTATATTTATTAAAAATATAATTATATTAAATAATTATACAAAAATGTTGTAGTAATTATTTTATTATGGAAAATATCAAATAAATGGTTTTAAAAATATTAAAATAAATGTTATATGAATAAATTAATGTTCACCATGAATTTATTAGATTAATATGAAAAGTTAGGAATCTATTAAATATTTTGGTTTGAATATATCTTATTTTTGGATTTAATTAAAATTCAAATAATTAAATAGTGTCAAAATCGACACTGTTGATATTTTATAAAAATAACATATTATTAAATTTTTTAAAAATAAAAAAATGTTTAAAAATTGAAAATTGAAAACTATATGGTCAAAAAAGTAATAACGTATCTAATTATGGAAAATTGAAATAACATAATTAAGTATTTAAAATAGTTTAAAAATTAGAATTTTATTACCGCAAATAAAATTAAATAGATTAAATAAAGATAATTCAAAATGATAAGGTATAATATAAACATAGAACATGTATATATTTTTTTTATTATATTACAACCCTAACTCATCTAATCTTCTAATTTAGTGATTTTAGGAGGTTTTAATTTGTGGTTTGAGTTTTTCTTATTAATTAATATTTATGAGGTTTCCAAAAGTGCCCCTCTCTCCTCTTATAAAAGGGAACCTCATCCCTATCCTCCTCATACCATTTTGAGCCTTCAAGATCGGCCAAAACCTATCCATTTCTCTTCTACACTTCCCTATAAACATACTATAGGACCTGGTTTTCATCAAAGGCCAACTTTAGTGCCCTAAGAGGAGGTTTAGAAGAGGCGCGTCGAAAAAGAGGTAATCTCTTCTACCAATTATTTCAAGTTTCTTTATTCTTATACTTACTCAATATGAGTCGTTTAATTATAAATTAATAACATAAGTATCACTAAAATATTGATATGCTATTATTAATATGAAACAACCCTATCTCACCGTCCATCCATCCTATGGAAAAAGAAATCACCGCGCGTGCGTACGTACAGCTTACTATCTCCACGCCGTGGTGTAATATGTTTTCCACAACCACCACACATGGATGATTATAATGGTGGAAATAATAAATATATACGATTAGTATAACATCAAACTTATTATGGGATATTATCCACTCCAATTCAACTCAATAATTATGAGAACGATATCATTGCTTGTGCGTATGTACGGATTACCATCTCCACGACGCGATGAGATTCATTCTCCCTGTTAACAATTCCAGAATGATTATAAAGTATATATAAAAAATAATCATGAAATATATAACATAATAATGACATTGGATTTATTAATATTTCATTTACTTACTTCCATTCAATTTAATAAGGAAACGAAAACACTGTTCATACATACTTACGGCCTACCGTCTCCATGAACGGGGTATTTCATCCCATTTATAAATCTATTATATATATTATATATAAATCATGTTTAAAATTATTTAATTGTGTAAATAATGAACAATTAATGATATCAATAACAACAAGTCCAAACATGTATGATAAATGAAACGATTTTACCCAAAACACTGCTTTAACATGGAATTGACAAATGAATTGGTAATATAAAGTCGTATGTGAATCATATATGATTTAATAAATATTATTATGGTTCTGTTACAAGTTAATAATATGTTTAATCCCACTATATTGGAGTATCAGACACATATATAAGAAATTGGACATATGGTAAGGCATAATTATTCCAATATTGTTCTTATCCGAGATTGTTTATTCGTAAGTATTTACTGGGGTTATATTTATCATCCATGTCCATGTCTTCTAAAACTATTTTAATAAAATTATTACTATTATTTCATGTATTTTTAATGATATTTTTACCCTTTTTTGACTTTTACCACATGGTATGGATGAAATCTTTCTTTTATTTACCATACGAGGCACTTGTTGACTTTTTCTACAAAAGTACAAGAAGAATGTTTTTTAACGTATACAGAATGAACATATTTTTATGGTTTTATAACACCTTTTTTACATGATTATTCCTCTACAAGATTTCATGGTTATTTTCAGAAAAACTATTTTCTTTTAAAATTGAATGAAATTTTTAGAATAGAAAATGATTTTGAAACAGAAAAGATATTTTCCTCAAAAATTCCTTTAAAGTGTTTTATCAAAATTATTTTTCATCTAAGATGACATTATTTAATATGGTTATGTTCAAGTATAATTTCATTATTATTTACATGTTTTTATTTTTTTATGATGAAATGATATCCAATTATTTTATATGGATTATGTCATGATGGGACGATGTTTATGAAACCCATTTTTTTGGTTAGGTTATGATGAATTATTTATGTTTATTCTGTGGGACACTTAAGAATTAGTTCATTATGAAATGGGTGGGATCTATATCTACATCCAATTAATTGGGTAATGATTTATATCTCATGAGATAGAAATGGCTGGAATGACATGTATAATCTGGTTTATTAATACAGGGATAGAACGACAAGTAAACCCGGTTCAGTAATGGACTTTGTCCTTTAAGATGGTCTTGGAAGCAATGCCTTGGCTACTATGTAAATCATATCATGTGTTTAATGGTTTCTAAAATTACATGTATAATATTCCTTTGCAATCTATGCCTTATGTACTGCAAAGATTTAGGTCATTACTCATGATTATGATGTTTTATGTTCATGTTTTCATGTTCAAATGTTTTGTTTTATGGTCTCCATGTTTACCCTTACTGAGGATTTTAGCTCACCCTTTTTTATGTTATATTTTCCCCAAGATACATAGACAGTTTTTAGGAAAGAAAAAAAGGGGGAAGATCTTTATAAAATATGTTGAAGATCTTTCGCCATGATTAAAAGTTTTAGTTCCGAGTTTCTAAATACACTAAACTGTTACAGTCCTTGGGTGTCAGTTTTTATTATGTATTAAGTATTCCACAAAAGTAATGTAATGTCCATGTACATCAATCTTGGGTCTCTACATTTAGTGAACAATTATAAATTAGGATGAGAACCTTTTTTTGAGAACCATGGGTATAAGGATATGTATATGGAAAAAATTGAAATGTTTTGGGGATGATAAATTATGAAATTGGTTAATCCTATGTTTTTATAAAAGGATTAGTGATTTAGACTTCCGAGTAATTATTATATTTTTATAATTATACAGTTTCCTATTATAATAATTGTTTCTTAAATAGATTTTTTGGGTAAATTGATAGGTAATGATGGAGTTATTTTAATACTGAATGATATGGATAATGAAATGAGTTTCCTCTAAAAAAATAAATTTTAAGGGATATGGAATGACCAATATATTTTCTATAATCATACAACTTTATTAAAATATGAATCACTCTAGTATTCCAAATGATAAAATGATGGAACAATGATCTGTTGATTCCTTTAGAAGTCAGTTCCCATATTCTACTACTACCTCTACTAATTCACTAGTCATTGATAAATTTATTACTACCATGTAAAACATATTTTCCATATCCAGTGTTTGGAACTTGAGAAATTTATTTTGGTTGTTTATCAATTCAAAGGTGATATTTATCAATGCAAAAATATTTTAAAGAGCACAACACAAAAATATGAAATTTACTCTATGGTGTTAGATGAGTTTTATACATATACAACAATAATTATTTTATTCATATTAATATTATGGAAATGTATAAGTAAATCCTTGAGATTAAATCGAGGGATGATGAATCTATTGGTACCACAAAGGAAAATTTTACAAGACTCTTAACGTATGATTCAAGTATTATCATCCAACCTTAATGTAAGGTTCTTGTATTCCTTAGTTGCTTAAAATTAATTCTATAAAAAAATTATCTATAAGGGACTTTAGAAGATATGAATAAATTGTTCAATGTTATATCAATTTTGAGATGAATGTTATACATACACATCAATCTAATGGTTTTGAAAAGAAAAGAAGAAAAATTCAATGGAAACTGTAAAAAAATTGGAGTGAATAATATGAGATTCCCCATATGCTGAAAATGTAGAATAGATCATGAAAGAACTTGTATTGAGGAAAATGGTAAATATATTAATTTTTAAAAGGAATTTCATTGGGTAATTGAATGAATAAGTGATGGGATGATGCTAGATAATGTTTTGAATACAGAGAAAGCACCACTGAATATACCGCTCACACTATAGTGTATTAAATGAAATGAATATGGGAATTATGATAACTAGTTCTCAAATTCTATGGTTAATTAATATTATCAAAATCAATAACCTATTAAGACAACATAAAAATAGGAATACCATTCCATCACTATTTATTATGAGGGGTATGATGATGATGTGGTGAAGGGTATAATTATCATCCAAACTAGAACTGCTAATTTTTGAATTGATTCAGGTTCAAACCACAGTTTTATATATAATTAATTTTCTAAGTTATCGTAATTTTAGCTCAAAAATTAAATGTTTAGTTAGAAGTAAAAACCCTTAATAGTATTTAGATCACATCCCATGTCTACGATTCTTCTCAGGATAATGATTGTGGGATTGTTTATATTGAAAATATCATTATTCTTACTCTAGAAGATTTCAATTTTATTTTGGATATTTAATAGAATTATTTAAATAAATCACACCTCAATTTCTATGAATGGTATGCTAAATTTTATATTATGAACCAACCTATAATAGTATATCCCCATGATGACTAAAATAAACTTGTTATTGAAATTTCATCCATCCTATGGGTCATGATTTCCATTAAAAAATGGATTTATCTATTATGGTTTGGGAGAAATTAAACATCAAATATATTTCAATTTTTGGAGGGTTCATTGTTGTCTTTACAAATGAATTACTATGATATCCATTGAATCATGAATTCTTGTTTTCAATAAAAATTATACATGGTGTTACACCTATTTCCAAGACACCATATCGAATCTATCTTATTGAGTTGCAAGAATTAAAGAGGAAACTCTAAGAGAATCTTGGAAAGGGATTCATTAGTCCAAGTGCATCACCTTTGGGTGCACATGTTTTATTAGTTAATATGGAATATAGTTGACTGAGTCTTTTAGTCACTATAGGTTACTTAAAAATGTCACAATCAAGAACAGGTCTCCTTTACCTCGCATTGATGACTTGTTTGATTAACTATGTGGAGATATATATGTTTCCACGATTTTTCATTGTTCAATATATCATCACTTGGGGGTTAAGATGGAGGATATACCTAAGTCAACATTATGTAAAGGGTATGAATACTATATTTTTATAGTGATGTCATTTGGTTTTAATAATTCCCCCACTATCATCATAAATTAAAAAAATAGATACTTTTGAGAATACCGTTAATAGTTTTTTATAGTCATTATATATAATATTATTATATATTAAAATATTAAGTAAGATAATTAAGATCACTTAAGTATTATGTTGAAGGCCTTGGGGAATGAGAATATTTATGGAGAATTTACCAATTTTGAATTTTGGCCTAAAACGTTTCATTACTGGGTCATATAACCTAATGTGAGGGTATATTAGTATAACCATCAAAGAAATAAGTTACTGAAAATTTTTCAAAACCAAAAAATATGAATTAGATCCCTAATTATCTTGGATTGGGTAGATATTAATGGTTTTAAATGGTGAATTGTTCACTTCTATCAAATCCATTCACTGGGTTATCTTGAAATGGATCCAAGTTTCATTGTAGGTATTAATATGCGGGATGTTTTAAGGACCATAATATAATTGTAGTTAGTAAGACTTTTCATATACATCCTTGTATTAGAGAAGGTTTTTTAATCTATAGTGATTCAAAAAAATAATAGACTATGATGCATTCTTATGCACAATGATGTGGTTATATTTTATTCCTCTGGAAAATTGATGGTCAATGAAACAAATTACCCAACTCTTGATTTTGAATGTGTAATATACACAAGGATCACAATAGTTTAAATCATATTTTCAATCAAAAAGAGATTAATATTTTCTAAATAATAAATTTAGAGATGACTAAATATTTTGACTTCTCACTACATTACCACCCGGGGAATGAAAACAACATGTGAGATGCTCTTGGTTGAAAGGACCATGCTACATTATCTATGATAATGATCACAAAAGATACCATATTATTTGTAATAAAAGGTATGTATCATGGAATTTTTATGGTAGTGGAGATCTCTTATCTTTCTCAAATAATTGTTCAACCATATATCCAACTGATGATTAAATAGTTACAGAAAGATGATATAAAGATGAATATGATGGAGATAAGTATTCCCAAGTTGATCCATGATTGTGAAATAATAAAAAGGTTTTGTAAATGTGTAATTTTCCCTTTTGTTCCCTATTTTAATGAGATATTGGATAAATTTCATATTTTCTTTATTTTATATTCATCCTGAAAATACAAAGATGTATAAATATTTGAAATGTTATTTTTTAGGTGATGGAATGAAGAGAGTTATTGTATGTATATTTCTCAATGATTGGTATCTCATGAAGTTATGGCTATGCGATTGAAGTAATAGTTGATGTTACACCCATTACTCATACTAAAATGGAAGTAAGATGATATCACCATGTATTGTTTGCATCATACTCCCCAAAAAATATATAGGGTATAATTCTATATAAGATGTATTAGATCACCCTAAAAGGTTATCACACTTCATTTACAGTAGATAAAAATTCTATATTTATCAACTTACATGGTTACATGTTGTGGAAGTGGTAATATTACATGGAGTGCCACAATAATTTGTATCTGGTCATGATCTGAGGTTTACCTCAATGTTTTGGGCATGTCTTTATAACTCTCTAAGTATAGAGTTATCTTTCATCACAACATATCATCCTTACATAGATGGTCTATATTAGATGACCATTCAATATCATGAAGAAATTTTTAGAGCATTTTATATAGATGTCAATGTTGATTTGGAACAAAAACATCCATTGATGTAATTTTAAAATAACAATAGATTCTATTATTTTTTTATATGGATCATAATTACTCAATTTATGGTGGAAAGTGTATAACTCCAAAACGATCGAGTGATGTTAAAAAAGAATGATACTTTGACATAAAATAGTTTAGGTAGTGTTTGATAAAGTTAAATCCATTCAATCTCACGTAAGTGGATCTCAAGGTTGATAAAAATGTATACATACAATCATTGGAAAGATATAGAGGTTGAAGTCGGTGAGAAGGTGTTTCTAGGAATTTCTTCCTTGAAGAAGCTATTGGTATTTTGGAATAATAAAAATCTAAGACCTATGTATATCTGTCCTTTCGAAATTATTTATCATATCAGGACGTCAACTTATCAACTGGTGCTCTCACCGAATATATCACGAGTTCATGATGTATTCTATATATCTCTCATAGGGAAGTTCATACCTGATCATTCACATGTACTAAAACCAGTGGTTGTATCAGCAGAGATAGATCATTCTTATAAGGAAAACCCGATGAAGATTCTATACCATATGTAGAAACTGTTATGAAACAAGACCAATCACTTGGTAAAAGGTTTTTTTTGTGAAAGTATAAATTTGGGGAAGCTATGTGGGAACATGAGGATATGATGAGGTATAAGTATTATATCCTTTTTGTATTAGAGTAACAGAATTTATATCGTGAAATTCATTGGGGGGGTGTTGAATGTAACTCCCTAAAATTTTAATAAATATATTTTTTTAGTTAAATTTAACTTCTTTGATAGCTTATGTTACACATGACAACTAGTTTGGACAAGACATGATATACTATTTATATATTATTATCACCAACTCATTAGATCTACCATTATGATTATGTCTAAAATAATTATTAGAATGTATGGTCTAAACTATAAAAAATTAATTCATTAGTTATCAATTAATTATAAATGAATATAATAAATCATTTGAAAACAAAGGGGATATTTTTCTAAAAATGGTTTGTATGTGTGTTATGTATTTTTATTGTAGTAAATTAAATTAATAACAATTAGTGAAGTATTTTAATTAAATTTATACAGTATATAAGCAATAAAAAAAAATTAACATTCATCTAATTTTGTCATTATGCATGGAATATTTATAAATCCATTTAATGCATAAAAATATATTTTAATAAAAATCGGGATTCAACATATTTTTTCACATACATTAAAATTAATTACTGAAATTTATAGGTAATGAATTAGATAAAATTAATTACATATTTATAATCAGGATATTCAAATTAGGAAATTAGGACACTTTTATTTGTCATCAATATGAATAGTAACCATGGTAAAATTTATCACCTCTTTGAATGAAATATCATGTTAATATAGGTCATAACAAAGTGGAAAGGCCATAAGTTTTTATCATAATTATTATTTTATAAGGGTAAATCAATACTTATCACATTATGCAATAAATGTATTACTTTAATGGATAATCGTCAATGAAAATTACCTATGTAATATTTAAATCAAATAAAGTTAAAAACGGACACACTCTTTGTACTTAATATATCTAAAGTGTACACATTGGGATAGAAGCAAGCTATGAATGATCATATGTGTATAGTTTGAGATTAATGAAATTATTTTCCTGATTTAAATCTACTTTTATTTATTCATCATTATATAATGACTTTAATTTCATATGCAACACTGATTCATTCTTTCCCTATTTAATAAAAAATAATAAAAAATTATTTAAAAAATATGAAAAATGATAAAATATGAATGAGTTAATATGTACTATGAATTTTATATATTTATACGTCATATTGGCGATGTTATAATAATTTTATTCTAATTCCCCATTTTTCTTGAGGTATTTATCATTTAATTAAATTAATAGTGTTAATATAATTTAATGATATTTTATAATAAGAAATATAATATTAAACGATATAACCTATATGAAAATTTTAAATTCACCAAAATGAATGGGATATGGTTTAAAAAATCGACCATGGTCCATTTATGGGTCTCTTACTATTTTATATTACTATTAATAAACCTTTATAGGTATACAACATTCTTTTTATGGTAATTGTCCAAATGGTTAACAGGGGTTAAAACTAAATGATAAAGTTCAAAATTTGATCCAAACTTATAAAATAATAGTATGAGAGTATTTAGACACATACTCAAATTATATTTTAATAATATCAATTTGGATACTTTTTTACTTCAAAATTAATTTATACAACTTTAATATTTTAGGAAATTCCATGACTGCCCCTCCCCTCAATTATAAAAAGGCGGCACTCCTTTCTCCTTTTCACACCAATTTAAGAATTATAGTCCAACAAGAATCTAAAAATTTAACAAATAAACGTTACTATACAAATTCCAGAGGTTTTTTTAATCCCAAATTATCAACCCTAGATCCATTAAAGGAGATGTAAATGTGACATTTCAAGTAAGAGATAATCGCCTTTACCGATAGGTTTCATTTGAATTTTTATTTTAACGCATCAAAATATTTTATATGATTGATAAAATAAATAATTAAGTATACTAAATATAATGAAATTTAATTATAATTATTTAAACACAGTTATCCACCCATGTTTCCATCAAATTGGAAGTGAATGTATCGATTGTTGATATTTACGGCTAATCATCTTTTCTTAGTAATGCAACTCATTTTCATCACCAAATTTTATGGATGGATATTATGTGGTTTTAAATATCTATATATAATATTTACAACACAATTATACTTTATTAATTATAATACCATGTCTATCATCTTTTAATTTAATCCATTTAGGAATGATAAGGTTGCTCATGTGTACGTGCAGACTACCCCTTCTTAAAATGATGTGATAAATTTTTCATTTATATTTTACTTAGATAGTAATAAGGATTTATTTTTTGTATTTATATAATGTATATGATATAATAATGTTATTTTGATGGTGAATTATCAATTACCTATCTATTGTCATGCCAATTTAAAAAATAAAACATCTTTCTTTCGTACGTATGACATACTGTCTCCATGAACAATGTAATTTATTTTTATATCCTTAAATTTTATGGATGAATATATATATATATAATAAATATATATGTTATTTTTACCATTATTATGATTATTACAAGTATGTGATAATAGCACGAGTACCAAAACTAAAAAACCTAAACATACATGAAAATATAAGAAATTATCCCCCAGAATAGTGATTTTAATAGGGAATTGTAAATAAAATAGTGATAAAAGTTTAAAATTAAATCATATATGCTTATATATATATAATTATTTTTCAATAATAAAGTGTATAATAAACATATATTTGTTATATAAGAGGATTAAAAACATAAATGGGAAGTCACAGATGAAGAAAGTGTGTTAGGACTAAGCTGATAAGAAAAATTATTTTATTCATGTATTATATTTTTTTGTTAAGGAAGTTTTAGATGGAAATAAAAAAACTCAATTTTTAAAATTTGATGATCAGACTAAATATAATATTTAGAAAATAATGCTCATAATTCCTATGAAATTCCATTTGATTATGAAAGAATGATATAACAGCAAGACAAGAAATTTAAAATACATTCATTGGTAAATATAACAATGCTAAATATGAGAGATCAAGGGATAAATATTATGATAAAAAGGTTTGGGATTAAAGTAGTTGAGTGATTTTGTAATTAAGAGATTCATTGATTATCAATTCATGATACTATTTTTTCTCATGTTGAGCATGGATCATGTGGTCTTAGAGTACGTGTTGAGTAAATCATTGGTTGCTATCTGAATCACAAGAAGTGAATATTGGTAGAATATAGTTGATTATTTGTAAACTGAAGAAGTGGTACATGCAACAATGATGGAAAATCATAAAAGTAATAATTACATATAGAAATTCTATATGGATTGTGTAGCGTGATACGCAGACCGTGTAAGAAAAAATAGTTCTCATGACATACCTAATTCGTGGGAGGATAACCATTTGCAAGAGGCTCATCATTTGAGGTTTAAAGGTGGTTATAATTTATGGCAGACATTAATCGGTGAAAAAGAGAATGATGATATTCATACCACATAGCAAAGTTCACAGTGAAGGTTGTACCACATCAATGTTTTAGATAATTTAAATTAGTGGGTTTTCAGATCTATTTGGATATATAAACACCCTAGTCAAATCAGTAAGTAGAGATAATTTCATTAGAGGATAGCATCACTTCTAAAATAATTTGGTAATGACTAAAGTAATTCATGAGGGAGAATTATACAAAGTGATGTAGTTCACAATGGAGGATTCCTTGAAGGAGGAAGTAGTTCGTATGGGATAATTACCACAAATCATCGATAGTTCATAGGTCATAAACCATCAACAAATAAGAGGTAGTCCATGAAGGGATATATTTATGCAAAACACACATGCCACACCGTGCAAGGTAGTTCAAGAAGGATAAAAAATAGTTCAGGTAGGTAAAAAAAGCTATCACCATCATCTGTGTAAGAAAGATAATGATTATTTTGAAATATCACATTTTTGAAATTTTATCATGAATCACCAAAGAATATTTTTGAAAAAAAGTTATATTACATCATTTAGGGCTACTTTAAGGACATGCACTACTTTATTGAACATAGTTCTAAATAATGATAAGGTAATATCCTACTCATTTTATTCCACCAGAAAATGATTTCATTTTAGTTGATTTAGTGGGATTGGATTATTTCCAAAATAAAAAAGGGACATATACTATTGTTTAGTATTGATCCTTATAAATTATTTTGTTTCTGTGGTTGTGTGTTTAAATTTTTTTTACAAGAAAAATAAATCACTAATAAGTGGTGAATTTTGTTTCTAAATTTATGATACTTAAAAGTTAAATATTTCACTGATTCACCCCCTCCACCACTTAGTGACAAATAAATCCTTATTGGGTAATGTCAAATGAGTTTTCTGTTATAATATCATTGTTTATCGAGATTGACTATTATTATGTTTTGATAATGAAATTTTATAATCAACCACTCAAGATTATCAAAAAAATTATACTTTATTTATTTATTCAAAACACATTCTTTACATTAAATTTATTCACCTTTTGTACTCAATATACTGAAAATATATTTTTAAGGAAAATAAATTAAATTTTTCTATTCCCTAAATTTTTTTTCTTCAATATCCATGTTTTCAAAAAATATCCAATAATTTTTTAATTTTGTTTAATGATTTTTGGGGGTCATTAAATAATGTATTAGTTTTTACAATATAGTTAAAAATAAATAATATTTTTATTTTTCAAACGAGGTACATTATGACATTTCATACAATTATAGAAGGAATGTTTTTTAAACTTATAAGCATGAATGAATATTTACACCATCTTGGATTCTTAATATTTTGAATATTACTTTATAATATACAATGGTTACTAAAGTTATAAGTGATTTAAAAAAACTAATAAGGTGAGTTGAGTGAATTATATTCTTTTTATAGTTTTAAACAATTTGAGAAATATAGCCCATGGAACCTACTAATGTCTCCTATCTTGTCATAATTTAGTAAATAATCAAGCTTGAAAATTTATGAAATCATGTAAGGACTAAAATATTTTTCTAGGTTTCACATCACTTTGAGAACATACATTATTTCCATAGCAACTCACATGGCTCTACAAAAATTCAAAATTATAAGGAAATGAATACAACTTGTTAAAAATCCCATTAAAAACCCTCTAGATCATAATGAAAATTATTATGCTAGATCTCATCAGTTTAATATGTTTTATTACAAAAATTTTAACACAAACATAAAGAATGTATTAAAACTACTGGTCAAATGATCTATTCGGATCCATAGTCTAATGTGTTTTGGAACGATTCACATAGTCTGATGGGGTTGGTTCTAATGGACACAGTTCAATGAATTCCGAATGGTGGAATTATTATAGATGACCCATTTTCAAGATATAAATCAAGGCAGGATCAATGTGACTCTTGTCTCTATAAACCTAAACACAACATCTCATCTTCTCTATGCTAATGATATCATTTTATTCCTCTAAGGTGACAAAACAAATATTATTAACCTCCAAACGACCATTTTGCACTATGATGATGTGTATTTAAAATGTGTCAACTATCACAAATCATTCATCTACATTGGTAAAAGAATCCCCCCAATATAAAAGTTCATACTATTGTTGCTCTGGGGGTCCAAGAGGGTTACATTCCATTCACCTATCTTGGTGTCCCCATTTTCTTGGGCTGACCCAAATCCATCTATTTTCTTCACAATGTTGATCATATTCAATTGAAAATTTCCTCTTAGAAAGGTAAAATTTGTTAAACTGTGGGAAAATTTTGCCTTGTCAAATTCTCCATAGTCTCTAAATTGGTTTACACCATGATGGTCTATAAATGGCTGGAGGGCCTTTTAAAACGTCTTAATATTGCTATAAAAAACATTATTTGGAGAGGAAGTACTCTTCAGAGAAAACTTGTAATGATCCCCTGGTCTACCTGTTGTAAACCCATATAGAAAAGAGGCCATTATATAAAAAATCTTAAAACATTCAACGATGCTCTCCAAACAGGACTCAGGTGGTATCTAATTAATAAAAACTCTCACTCCAAAAATTTCTTTGGGGATTGATTCCTTGAAAAGATTAAAACTGGTAATCATCATTATATGACTTCTTCGATTTTCCCTTCCATCATAAATTATTTTTCTTCCATCATGGAAAATTCCAGATGCATTATCAGCAAGGACTCTACTCTTAATTTTTAGTTTGACAACTAGGCAGGATCCCCCCTCATTTTTATGGTTCTTAATGCTTTTACCCGTGTATCCACTAATAGCACCACTAGGGATGTGCTTAATTATCAAAGAATAAATTTTCCTGATAATGTTAAAGATATTGTCAAGAACTATGCTTTTACAACTGATGACGATATTTTGATTTGGGAGCCTTCTAAAAATGGCATGCTTGAATAAATTTTCTTTTATAACCACTACTTTTCCAACTCTGACTACATGCTAATCTGGGTTAAAAACTTCAGAAAATCATGGTTAAAACCATCTCGTCTTACTCTAATTTTTCAGATTGTGCACTGAAAAGATCATACTGATATATGTTAACAATCTTATGGTATTAATCATTGTTCTAAATGTAGAATGTGCAATCAACATCAGGAGGACATTAATCATATTTTAATATCTTTTGAAACTACTTATGCTCTTTAGAATTACATTTTTTATCTTTTTGAATGATTTTGGATTTTAGATAACTTTATTTTCTCTCACCTAAAAAAGGACAGTTGACTTTCCATTGTCCCCTCAAATAAGAAACCTCTTTCTCACAGCTTTTTCGAAGATCCTTCACGTCCTCTGGTATAGTAGAAACAATTTTATCCTTATCAAAAACTCATTCAGATTAAATGAAGGTAAAATGAAGATTCTTATTACTATTAGAGAGGTTGCATTAATTAAAAAGGACCACTATGATACCTCTTTTAAGGATCTCGAGATCCTTCACCGCATAGAAGTTTGTGGGAACTACCCAAAGCCAAAAGACACTATAAATGTTTTCTGGAAATCTTCTCCTACTGATGGTGTGTCTAATTAGTAACTTTTCAAAAATAAACAGTACTTATTATTCTTACAACTTCATCATCCAGTTCAGATCAGTCCAATAACCTCATCTGGAAAAAAACAATCTTTACATTTTCCCCCTTGGTGTTTGGATTCAAAATTTTAGAAGCATTTGTCTTTTTATAGAATCTCATACTAAGGAAGTAGGTCCAATCTTAAAAAAAGAGAAGCATATTTTTATAAAATGTTAGTTATCAACAAAAAACAAATTTCCTATAGAACAACACAAATGATCTCCAATCTCCCCCTTTAAATTTATAGAAAACCTTTGTTAACAACCTTATTAATTCAAAAAAAAAATCAACCACACATTAATTTTCAAAAAAGTATATTTTTTTACATTTAACCAAACAATATTTTCTATGTAGAGAGTTCATGGAACCATGGTACTAGAAAAATAAATTTTATTATGGAATTACATCCCTCTGGGAGAAGAAAATATTTCGTCTGTAATAAGAGAAACTCCCTTTCATTAATCCTTTCAATTAATAATTTTTTTCTATCCCTCATTTTATGACAACCATAGCTTTATATTAATTTAATTAAAACAATTACTTCCATTTTCATTGAAGTATAATGTTGTACATATTATTCCAAACTGAAAATATTATCTAAAGCACAGTGAGGAACATAATTTTTCGTTTTAGGAAGAAATATGAGGAAGTTAAACATGAATTTTTATCCCTAATTGCTCAAATATCCCTTTCGGTATAGATTTTTTGAATATTTCAGCAATTTGATACTTTTTTTGTGATATAGTTTAAGAAAACATCTCCAAAAAACTATCTATTTTATAAAGTGAACATTTATATCAATGTTTTTTGATCATGAGTGTTGAATAAAATTTTTATAAAGATCAATTTCACTTTTATTATCAAAATGAATCTTTAATAGTTTAGAAACTTCCACATTAATTTCTAACAGTTGAAATTTTATCCACAACATTTCATTACAAGCCTGAACAACTGAAACGTCTTATGATTCCATTTTTCTCAATTTTAATGACCTTTTTCCCTTACTATGAAAACTCAAGGAATATTCTCCCAAGAAAAATGTTCCTATATAAGTTGATTTTCTATGATTACATTCTCTATACCAATCAATATTTGTATAACCATGAATTTTTATGCCAACAAATATTTTGTATAAAATCTTATATGATGTTATTCCATTAATATATCTCAGAATTCAATTTTCTACCCACATATTTTATTCTTTTTTTAATTTGATACTGAGACCAAAACGTTTCAACATAAATAATATCAGTTCTTAAGGCTGTGAAATAAATCCAACATCCTATCATCTTCTGAATAACTTTTTGATTCACACATTCTCTATAATAATATTTAATAATCTCCATCCCAATTTAAATAATAGTAGAATCATATTTGGAATATGGCATATCAAATTTTTTTAATAGTTCCCTTGAATAGTTTTCCTAAGATAAGAAAATGTATATTTCCTTTCATTGAACCTATAATCTAATAAAGAATATAAATTATCCCAACATTGGAATTTAAAATTTATTTTTTATTTACTTAGAAAAATCATTAAAAAAATTTCTTCATCCCCATAAAAAATTATATCAACCACATATACAATAACAATTAGTATATTGTAGCTAAATTCTTTCACATACATGTTATTATCAACCATTCCATTATAAGAATTTTAAATTCTCATGTAATTATTAGGTTTCAATAATAGGTTCACGGGGCTTGCTTCTACACATACAAATCATTCTTAACATTAAAAATATTATGTGTATCATCAACAATTAAAAATCCACAAGGTTTCTCAAAGTAAACATCTTCTTCAATACCACTATTTAGAAAGTATGAATTTACATCCATTTGATAAAATTTTTAATTTCAGTGAGAAACATCTACAATAAACATTCTAATAGTTTTGACCCTTGGAAATTGGGTAAAGGTATCATCAAAACTGACACCTTCTACTAATTCATAGCCATTAAATATAGTATTTTGTTTTTTTATTGAAACATATCCTTCATCATTAAACTTTTTTATATAAACCCACCTTTTACAAAAATCATTTTTAAATTTCCAATAGGGTAAAAATTCCCATGTTTTATTTATCTAAATTTGATATACATTTTCATTCCTATCATAAACCCATTCTTTTTGTTGAAAATATTTTGAAACTAATTCTAGTTCAACTTTTGAAATAAGTGAGGTCTAATTTTTGAATATCAATTTTATTTTCATCTAATCTTTAACCCCCTAATACTAAAAATTAGTTTCAGTATCATCATATTTTTGTAAAGTACGAAATTTCAAAGTTCCACTTCCATATTCACTTTCCCCATCACACAAATCACCTTAACCTTAATAAGTCTCATTTGACTCCAGATCATCTTAATTTGAATTCTTTGTCCTGTATTCCTCCACATTCTTAGTAAATTTTGTTATGGATTTTGGATTTTCAATAACTTTCCCAACATATAAGTCAAACAACTTTTGTAAACATTTCTTTTATCCCATTTTACTTCATCCATTGAGTTAAGAAACCATAAAAGTTCCTATTTTACCATTCTCGTCAAACATTACAAGATATTGATTTTTCATTTTATGTAATCAAGAACTTACAAAAACATGGAAGTATTTCATAAAAGGTTTTTTGTTATATGAAATTTCGTAAGAAGTCATTTTATATTTTGGTCTCAATAAATATTTGTTCTAAACATGTATAACATTAAAAATATTTTCTATCCAATATAAATTTTAATTTCTGTATTTTGATAACATGATACTTCTAATTTCTATCAAAATTATATTCTTCCTTAGTAATACACCATTTTTATAGGGTATATGTAGGATTATATTGATGTTTTATTACATGATTTCTCAGATAATTTTAAGAATTATTCAATGTGAATTCAGTATCATATTATTTTCATAGATTATCTATGTAAACTCCCAATTCATTCCCAATATTTCTTCTGAAAACTCTAAATATTTATTTAGCCTTTGACTTTTGTTTCATAAACAAGATGTTGGTCATCCAATTGAAATCATCAATACAAGTGAAAAACTAAAAACTCCCCTTTTTTGATTGATTTCTCATTGACCGACATACTCTATAAGGAATGCGTTGAATATTTCAGGTATATTGACTTTGAACAATATTATGTCTCATATTATCCATCTTACCTTTTTAAAAAGTAACATATACATCTTATTATCTCATTCCCAATTATTTAAAAATTATTACAACCTAAAATTTAGATATTTTTAATGTATTTCTTCCCAATGTGGCCAAGTCTTTAGTGGCATAACTTATTTTTTTCTTCATGAATTAAGTAACAAGAGTTCATAAATTATTTTATTTGGAAGATATTCCCACTGGTTCTTTATCCTTTTGTAATAAATTTGAAATATTTCACACTTTTGATAACACAAGAATATTTTCTAAAGATCGATTATTTTATATCATCATAGAGTTGACATACACTAAGTAAGTTATGTTTTAGTCCATTGACAAACAAAACAACATCAGATTTCAAATTATTATCTTTTATCTCAACCATTTATATTCCTCTAATATTTAGATAACTATATTTACCAAATGTAAAAAAACATCCCTCATGATTTTCAACATGTTTCAAGATTTTTAAATCACTTGTCATGTTTGAATAAAAACTACTAACTAGAATCCCTATTTTTTCTTATTACATTATTTCAATGTTGTCTCAACAAACAAGGTTATATCATCAGCATTCTTCTTTCTTGATTCCTTTTTGTTTTACTGCATTGAAAACATTATCTAGAAGAATAATCATAACGTATTTATAAAAATAACCCACTATATCAGATCTTTTACAAAATTCTTAGAGAAAATCACACTAATTTTTCATTGGAAATTTTTTAACATCTTCATATTTCAATTTTCAACATTCTGTAAGTTATGAGAGATACTAATTCTACATTATATATTTTTTCCACTATCCTAAATGCTTATTCCAAGAATAGATAAGTTATTCCAGAAAATATTAGATGTTACCACAAATTTCATATCCCCAACAACAAATATAAAATATTGATTTTTTTTATTGAAGTAGGATCATTTTCATTAGAAACATTATTATGGTTGATAGCATCTTTTAATCTAATATAATCTAGTTGTGGACTATCATTCATAAAGATGGAGTTTAATTTTTTTAGATGTGAAAGGTTTATCATATCCCTTAACAACCCATTCATTACCAAGATGTTTCTCCCCACAAGAAATATCAGAAAAATAATCTGAAACATCATTTTTCAGGGTGAGGATATCACCAGATTCTTTATTTTAGAATTCTCATTAGCTTTGTAAGTCTCATATTTTATTTCTTAAGATTTGAAAATGTTTTTATTTTTCTCCCCCAAGATTCAATAAAAATAAATATTTTTTTCTGAAATATTTTAACTTATTTTTCCTTAACTATATTGTTCATACTGTGATCTTCAATCATTATTCCCTGTTAATAAATTCCACATTTATAACATAATATCTCATGGTTGAATTTTTCTTATTTCATGGAAACATATTTTTCACATTCAAAAATGTTTCCACTATCATTAATTATCATTCATATGTATTTATTGAGATATTTGTTTCACTCATGACGTGAAATAATTTCTATTGTAATTAAATACTCACTGTAAGATTATTTACTTCCCCTTTCTTCATTATTTGAGGATTCTCCAACATTATATACATTTAAAATGAGTGTTTTAAACTTTTTTGAATGTTTATACAATGAGTAATTGTTTTTTGTTGAGTTAGATTCATCTTTCTTACTCACCATACTCCTTTTGTCTTTAATGAACTTTTTCTTATATTTGTTGGATTACTTTTATTATGTAGTTATTTTTTTAAACTTCTTACATGGATTTTTTTAACATAATCATATTAATAGTTTCAGACATTTTTCATGGATAAATTCATAGAAAATTATATGATTCCCCCACACTCAAAAAAAAATAGAGTATATTTACCCCCATACATTCCTCTTCCACATTGATTGTTCTTTGATATAGGAGATGATATTTTTTTTCATTCAACTCATCATCATATTTTTCTTATAGTAAAAAGTATCAACATCTTTATCATATTGAATTATCATTTTTATCATTTCTTTAAAACCCATTTCATATTCTATATTTATTTTGAACATTGGATATTTTCTCATTTCAAAATAAACAAGAACATTATGCAACTCATCAAATGATAAATCATCATTATCTTCTAAATTAGAAATTTTAGAAACAAACATATCCTAAAAGTATCTCATAATTTTCATCAAAATAATAGAATCATCCATGACACCTCTAAATCCTATAATTATTAAAAAAAATCATTTATTCCGAAGAGTTAATTGTTAATCAATAGTTTTTGCACCCCTGATTATTATCTCTTCATACATACTACAATATATTTTTATCTATGTGCCCAATATATTAGTATTCAATTTGAAAATAATTTCCATATTTTCATACATACTATTTGAAATTTTGTGACCCGTAAACTTCATATAAAAATTTTATGATAAGCATATAAGGATATAATTTATATCCTTTGCATAAATTTCAATATTTTTCTTGTTAGAAAATATAATAGGATCATCATTCTCAATTGTTGGAAAAACAATTGTAGCATCATCAACAAATTCTAGGCTGGGAGATAAGAGATATGTAATCATCATGATCTTCCAACCATAATAAATATTTCCATAAAATATAGGGATTCTATTATTGTTGATATAGTTGATATAACACGTTATATGGATTAAAAAAGCATCCCTTGGATCCGATACCAACTGATGTTTTAAATTATTGATAAATTTCTAACAAAGGGGGTTGAATCAGTAATATACTTTTTATATGTTTAAATAGTTTTAGAAACATAACCATAACAACCTTTTAATGTTCATTACATTATCAAATTTTATTTATTACTCATCCATGAAAAAAGTATGAAATAATTAAAATCACATGAGAATTACATGGTTCAACATAAGTTAAAAACCTATATCATTGTAATATCCACTCTCGTTGGTCTATAAAAACTCACTCTTATGAATAAGTGAATAAAAATTCCGACAACTACAGTTAAAACAATTTTAAATTCTAATAGGAATGATCATACTAAATACCCTATTTTTTCAATGTTTTCATAAAAATAATTGATCAAAAACAAAATAATAAATACTTTATTCAGACTTATCCACAAATTCTCCATCCAGATACTTAGTCTAATGTGTTTAGGTCCAATTCCCGTAGTCTGATGGGGAGGGGTTCTATTGATGCAGTCTAATGACATTAGTCACATGGACACATTATGATGAACCCATTCTCAATATCAATTACTCAAAGTCTTCTCAAATTATTAGTATGAACTTCCTCAGTCTAGTAAATAACACATGAATAATGTTTATAAAACTCATTTATTTTCCACGGGTTGTGCTATAATAAAATATTTAAGAATATAATTTCTTTTCCAATGATATAATATGAGAAATGGTTTATGATCTTGTGGCACACATATTTATTATTTTAATTAAATGATGCGTAGTAACTATATCTTCCTCCAATGAGTTGTGTAAAGATTAATATCTCATGTGATAAACATGACTAGAATGGGGAGTGAACCCAGTTCAGTAAGGGATTATGTCCTCTATGATAGTCTTGGGAGTGAACATGGAATACTATGATGGTCTATGGTGTGACCATATTACACTATGATAGTCTTGTAAAAGATCCTTTGTAATGATCCAAACATTCATTGCTGGAAATTCCAATTGATCTAATTAAATGTATCATTATCTATAATGTTTATATAAAATGTGAACTTCATTGGTTTTGTGTTTTTGGATTTTAATATAATGTTATGAATTTTGATTGTTTCTAATATAGCTGCTAAACAATGATCCCATTATTAGTATAAATATAGGGCATTAACAAATCCAATTTACTCAGATAAAGGATGTGATGGACTCATCCAGTATACTTACCCAGTATGATGGCCATTTTTCGGATCTCATAAAGGAGGTGGCGTCATTGGGCTCCGCTCTTGACCAAGCCCAAGTCAGGCTTCAACATGTTATGCTTGAATGGAATCGCATATGAGAGAAGTGAAAGTTGATAGAGATTACCACCTGATCAATGTTATCCGAGCCACCCCAAGATTATGTCATAATCGCACACCTTAATCCTCGGTCCTATACAGGTATTATAAGGGGTTATGTAACAAGACCTAACCTCTATGATTATGTGCATTATTTTTATATAATAATGAATATACATTCATTTTATTATTGTTACTTTGTAAATAGTTTTGATAGTGCAAATAGTATTTTTAGTTAAAGTTCAACTAAGAAATATATTTTGATGAATTAATGGATTTTTTAATTAAATAATATTTTAATAAATGATTATTATTATTAAATTACTTTTTACTAAATATAACGATTGTTTAATTTTATGAAAGCAATTGTAATTTTCATGAAGGTTTGAAAGCTGTTTTTGTCAAAACTGATGAATTTTTGAAAAATGGAGGTGTTTATTTTAAAAGTAAAAATTCAAATATTTAGAAGATTATTTAGATAAAATGAATACTATTTTTGGAATCAGGATGTCAAAATTATCCAACAGTGAATTTTTCTTAATTTTCTGAGACAGTAGAAGTTTAGGGTGAAAATTTATAACGTTTAAATATATAATGTGTTTTATGACATCATAATGACCCAATAGTGATGTAATAAAATACTATAAATGATATGTTCGGATAATATAATTTTTAAAATTAAAATAATGTGATTTTTGGTTTGTTTGATTTATTTTACAAAACATTAGAGGACCCTCTAAGAGCTATAAAACATTTTCATTTTTTAAATCAATTTCTTTGAGAATGTGACTATCCTCGACATAAGAATATATATTATTTTAAGAAATTCGGCCATTGAAATTATTAAATATTTTTTTCCACTCCCATTTGGGAAAAATAATGGGAAAATACCATGAGCTGGTTTGTGGTATAGATTAGGTTAATGTGTGGTGACCCAAACCTAAATAATAATGAATTCCCTCTCTTTCTCTATATAAACCCACCCAATCTCCAACCTCCCCTTCACTTAATGCCTTTGTAGTTCATCCGACCTCTTCCCTCTTCTCTCTATAATCCTCCCAAGGCACCCTAAGAGCCTAATAATCCACTCTCAAGCCTTTGGTACCACACTTCCAAATAAGGGATTCCTACCTTTCTCTTTTTATCCAAGTTTCATAATTTTTTTCTGCCCTTTTATTTTCAATTAAAAATTTTGGGGTATGATTTATCACCTCCACCATACAACCATATTTATGTTTTATTTATTATATAGCCCTATATCTTTCATTAAATTCCTCCCATGTACACCCGTTACTATGCCGAAATTCCGAAATAACTTCTCTCTCCTCAATTACATTCAAGCAATTCTTTTGTATCATGAATCTAAATTCCATTAAAATTATTGGGAAATGTATCAATAAGACCCCATTTACGTTTTATTTCATGTACATATGATGGGTCACACCTTTCTCTATAATAGACCATTTTTATTAATTCTTATATCATGTTTTTATACTGTCAAAATTACACCACATTTTTCCAAGCCCAAGTCATTGTGTAGTGAATACCATGCCCATTTCTAAGTCAAGGTTATTCAGATTTAGGAACATTTACTTATTTATTATAGATTATTGTGTATAAATTCCACATTCCTTTATTGTGGAATAAATGATTATGTTTAATAAGTCCATGTTTTATGATCCATGTCACACACTTATGCCTGAAATGAAATGTTTAAGAAGGGTGCGCCCTGATAGCGCTCCGATGTATTGGGTAAAGTAAAGTATCATGATAAGTCATGTGTAATGAGTGTTTAATAAATATAATTCATGTGAAATGAGGGTTTACTCGTTCTTCATGTGAAATTATGGTTTACTCATGCTTCATGTGCAATGAGACTTGGCTCATGCTAATTCTATGTTAAGTGTTGTTTTCACATTTCCTTGTTATGATTATCCTGATTTATATTGATTTTTTTCTCTTGTTCTCCATTGATATTACTATTTTATAAAATGTATTGTATTACTCATTTTATTCCATGTTTATTCCCTTACTGGGCTTTATAGCACACCATTTTCTTATGTATGTCTTCAGGTTAACCTATGCAATTCTAAGTACGAGGAAATGTAGGTGTCATGTAAAGGATGTTTTCAATAAAGATGTTGTATCTTATGTTATAGGTTGTTATTTAATGGCCCTAATCCCCAAATACACTCTTCCTCTCGATCTTATATGTTGTAACAAGTGAAGTTTTTGTAATAAATAATGTCTAAGTGTATAATAAAGAACATGGTTTTCATAGTTGGTATCAATGGATAGGTTTAGTTATTTTTGGGATTAGGATTAGAATAACCAAGTAAAGCCTAAGATACAAGACCAAGTATAATAAAAACTTCCATATGTTTTGGGGAGAATTGAGTATGTGGCTTATCAATAAAATACATCCCTGTCTGAATAAGAGCAGGTAGAGGTGGCTCTGGAAAAGATGTACCTAGGGTTGAAAACCCCGACAAGGAGTTTCAGGCTTGACCTGGGGTATCCTGGTACATGAAAACGGACCTTATTGTAGTCTTGGTTATGAAACTCCTGGGGGATATGATTTCGTAAATTCACAAGCTACGTATGAACCCTTATTAAGGGAGTTAAAAAATTCCCCTAAGAATATATGTTAGAAAGTATATTATGAATAGCTTAGATTGAAGCCTATGGATTCATAAGTTAAGGAAATTAAAGTTATTTATAAGTCATTAGTTTTGTCTTTGGATTACCCTTTATTTCATACCCCTAACATACATTTTATTCTAGCCAATGGCCGGTTATAGGATGACTCGGGCTAACAACCGATGTGAAGATCAATGTGATGACTATGCTAATGAAATGTCCAATCCGATGGGAGCAGGCATCGCGAACTTCTTAATGCTTCTCTATTTTGTAAATCATGTTTTGAATAGAAACATGGGTCAATAAGAACATTCAACATCCCCCCATATTAAATAACAAGTCACTATCGAGAGCATCATGAGACAAATGCCTCCTACTTTTAATGGATCATCTGATCCCTCAATCACTGAACAATGGATCAACTCCACTAAAAATATCTTCAACATCCTTCAATGTTTTGAACAAGAGAAGTTTATTATGGATACTTATCGTATTGATGGTGAATCTTATCAATGGTGGACGTTGATCAAAAATACGAAGCTTGATGAGGAGATCGAGGTGTTGGAATGGAAGGATTTCCAGAAGATGTTTTTTGATAAATATTTTCTTGGAACCCTCCGACTTAATATGGAAAGTAACTACATTTATATCATTAAAAAAGATGATTAATTAGTCGGAGTGTATGAGGAAAACATTACATGGATTGCACGATATGCCTCCAGATTTTCTCTTACCCCTGAATGCATGGTTGAAAACTTCTTTGGTGGGTTGAAACATAGCTTGCAGAAAGCATTGGGGGTCTGTGACTTTGACAACTATGAGGAAATTTCCCGATATTCTCTTAAGGTGTAAATGGAGATCATAGAATCTCAAGGGTGTCATGGGTATAAGAAGCATATGGTCGACTTAAATGTTGACAGACTGATGGATAAATCCAATAGTTATAAGAAGATCCAGCACCCCACTTTGTAAAGGTGCAGAAAGAGACACCCTGGAAATTTCTTGAAGTGTACAAGGAAATGATTTAGGTGTGGAAGACAAGAGCACCGGGAAATTAACTATTGGAATGAAAAACCAACAGCTATGACAGAGGAGAGGAACACTCCACTCGACCATTAATGCATTGTTCATTTCTTCAACTGTAAGGAATCATGTCACTTTAAAAATTAGTGCACTAAGCCAAGGGTTTTCCAAGGTAACCGACAACCTCCAATGAAGCAAGGGCAAGCTATTTCCCTCACTACCATCAAAGTGAACCCCAACAATGAAGTAGTGACAAGTACACTAGTTATTCATTCAATAAAATCAAACATAATTTTTTATTTTGGTTCTACGCAATCTTTTATATCCCGAAAGTTTATTAGATCAATCCCAACACAACCAAAAATCATGTAAGTAAACATGTCGGTGAGTACCGAAAATGGGGCAATCATTGAATCCAATGAATATATCTCCACCCCTTTCATAATCTGTGGACTGAACATCCCGTTTAACCTTGTCATACTCTCTCTACTTTAATTTGAAGCAATTATCGGCATGGATTTTATTTCTTTATATAGAGCCAACATAAATTTCTGTGAGAGGGAAATAACTCTCCATATAGAGAATCAACCCCGGATTATATACAATTGTAAGGAGGAAGATGAATCTTCTTTAGCTCCATCTTCTCAAGCATGGATATTAATGCCCTATGAGCACACGTATTTGGCTTTGATGATTGAGTCCAAGGGAGCAACCATCCTTGAATACGTGCCTATTGTGAGGGAATTCGTTGAAATTTTTCCCAAGAAATTGCATGTTCTTCCTCCTAGAAGAGTGTTTGAATTCTTAATTGACCTTATACCTGGGGAGTTACCAATATCAAAGACTCTATATTGATTGGTTGTTGTGGAGCTTGATGAGCTGAAGAAATAACTATAGAAGAATATGGATAAAGGATTTATACGCCCATGTGCTTCAACATTGGGCGCACTAGTCCTCATTGTCAAGAATAAGGATAGGTCAATGCACATTTTCATTGATTATCACAAGTTTAACAAAATCACTATAAAAAACAATTATCCTCTACCATGAATTGATTACTTGTTCGATCAGCTGTGTGGAGCACAATAATTCTCCAAAGTGGATTTGCGGTTGGGATATTTTCACGTATGGGTGAATAAGGAAGATATTCCCAAGACTGCTTTTTGTAGAAAATACGTGGACTATGGATTCATAGTAATGCCTTTAGGACTCACTAATGCTCCAGTAATATTCATGCACTTGATGAATAGAGTCATTAGAGATTACCTTGAAAAAGTTGTGGTTGTCTTTATAGATGAAATTATGATATACTCCAAAACCAAGGAGGATAATGATGAGCATATAAGAACTGTACTAGAGACCTTTTAGAAGGAGATGCTCTAAGAAAAGTACAACAAGTGTGATTTATGGTTGGAGGTAGTCTCGTTATTGGGCCATATCATCAAAATCAATGGTATATATATGGATCCCTCAAAAAAAGATGCAATTGAGGGATGGTCTAGGACAATATCAGTAACAGATATCCGTAGCTTCTAGGGATTAGCTGGATATTATTGACGATTTGTGAGAAATTTCACAAAATTTTCTAACCATCTTACTAATCTAACTCGGAAGGGAGTAAAGTTTTTTTGAGTGATGAATGCGAAGAAATATTCATGGAGTTAAAAAGGAGGCATATCACTACACCCATTCTCACTTTACCCATAAGTGAAGTACTTTTTTTGGTATTAAGTGATGCCTTGAAGAAGGGACTGGGATATGTGTTGATGTAAAATGATAAATTCATTGCCTAAGCCTCAAGGCTATTGAAAGTTCATGAGAATAATTATCCAACACATGATTTGTATTTGTATATGGAGATCCTTGATTTAAAAATTTGGCGGCATTATCTCTTTGGGGAGAAGCGTGAAATATACACGGACCAAAAAAGCCTAAACTATATATTAACAATGAAAGAGTTGAACATGCACCAATGAAAATGGTTGGAGCTATCTAAAGACTACAACTGCTCAATCCATTCCCACCCTTGGAAAGAGTACAAGGTGGAATATTATCTAAGTAGAAAGGACCTAGTAATTCTACCACTGATGAGAATTGGGAAGGGTCCAATCTTCTTAGATATGATGAAGATGGACATGGGAATCATAAATAATGGAGCAATGCCAATACTTCCACAAATGATTGCTCAACTATTTTTTTAGAAAGGATAAAGGATTATCGAAAGTATGATGTGGGAATTAAGAAGAAATTGGAAGCTATTAAACAAGGGAAATCATGAGAGTTCAATTTTAATGAAGAGGGATTGTGATATATGGGAAAATACTATGTGTTCCATAATGGTCAGAGCTGAAGAAGGAACTTTTGGATGATGCACATAGTTCAAATTTATCTATTCACCCAAAAAACACAAAGATGTATCAAGATCTCTGAGAGCATTATTGGTGGGACAATATGAAGAAGGATATCACTGAATTTACAACAAAGTGTCTGGTTTGTTAGAAAGTGAAGGTTGAGAGACATAATTCTTAAGGGATAATGAATCCATTACCCATACCTACTTGGATATGGGAGAACATCAAAATGGACTTTGTCACTGGACCTCCAAAGACAACCAAAGGCAAAAATGCAATCTGGATTATTGTGGATCTTCTTACAAGGACTGCATACTTTATATTGATTTGAAAGGATTTCTCATTGGATAAACGGGCACAAATATATATTTTGGATGTTCTAAGGTTTCATGGAGTTCCACTATCTATGGTATCCGATCGAGATCCAAGATTACCATCTATGTTTTGGAAGAGTCTTCAACTTTCTCATGATAATGAGCTAAACTTCAGTATAACATATCACCCTCAAACTAATGGCCAATATAAGTGGACTATCACAACCCTTGAGGACTTGTTGAGAGTACGATAAATGGACTTTAAAGGAGGATGAGATCAACATCGTCCTCCCGTTGAATTATCATACAATAACAGTTTCCACTCGACCATCCAAATGGCACTATATGAGGCCCTTTCTGGGAAAAGGTGCAGAACACCGATGTGTTGGGATGAATTCGGTGAGCGTAAGCTTCTAGGACTAGAAATGGTCGAAGAAATGGTGGAGAAGTTGAAAACCATTCAGCAGTATATCAAGGGATCCCAGAGTCGACAAAAGAGATATGTTGATAGCCATCGATGAGACCTTGAGTTTAAAGTTGGAGACATGGTGTTTCTACGCATATTTCTATGGAAGGATGTCATGAGGTTTGGAAAGAAAGGGAATTTAAGTCCAAGGTACATCATCCCCTTCGAAATTGTTGATCGTGTCAGGGATGTGGCCTATTGACTAGCAATTCCACCTACCATATCCAAAGTATGTGATATATTTCATGTATCCCATTTAAGGAAGTACATACCAAATCCTTCACATGTACTCACTTCATAGGTGGTACGTTTAGAGGATGATATATCTTTTGAGGATAAACCAGTGAAGATGTTACATCGTAGAGAAAAAGTTCAATGAAATAAGACATTGCCCCTCGTCAAGGAGTTGTGGAGAAACCACAAGTTTGAAGAAGCGAAGTGGTAATTAGAGGAAATGATGAAGCAGAGTTAACCACATCTGTTTTAGTGTGGGAAAAGGAAATTTCAAGGGAAAAATTTCTTAATGGGGGAAGATTGTAATGACCTGAACATTCATTAAGGGAAATTCCTCAATATCTAATTAAATGTATCATTATGTATAATGTTTATATAAAATTTTAACTTCATTGGTTTTTTGTTTTTTGGTTTATAAAATACATTTATGAATTTTTATCATTGCTAACATAGCCATTAAACAGTTATCACATGATTGGCATAAATATAGGGCTTTAAAAAATCAAATTTACTCTGACAAAGGATGCGATGCCCTCATCCAGTAGACTTTCCTCATATGAAGCCCATTTTTCAATGCTCATAAAGGAGGTAGCATCATTGTTCTTCTCTCTTGACCAAGCCGAATCCAAGATTCAACATGTTATGCTCGAATGGAATCACCTAAGAGAGAAGTGGAAGTCGATAGAGATTACCACACGAGAAATGTTATCTGAGCCACCCCAAGTGTCTATCACCATCCCACACAATACTGTTTGGTCTTGTATGGGTGTTATAAGTGGTTAGGTAACAAGACCTTAGCACTATGATTATGTGCATTATTATGTATATAATAGTGAATATACATTCATTTTTTTATTGATACTTTTTAAATAGTTTTGAAAGTCCAAATAGTATTTTTAATTAATATTCAACTAAGAAATCTATTTTGATGAATTAATAGATTTTTAAATTAAATAATATTTTAGTAATTTATTATTATTATTATTAAATTAATTTTTATTAAATATAAATTATCGTATACTTTTATGAATGCAATTGTAATTTTTATGATTGTTTGAAAGTTGTTTTTGTCTAAACTGATGAATTTTCGATAAATGACAATTTTTATTTTAAAAGTAAAAATTAAAATATTTAGAAAAGTATTTAGATAAAAGGAATATTATTTTTGGAATCAGGATGTCGAAGTTATCCAATGTTGAATTTTATATAATTTTCATAGATAGTCGAATTGTTGGGTAAAAATTAAATATCGTTTAAATATATAATGTGTTTGATGACATCATAAGGACATAATAGTGATTTAATAAAATACTATAAGTGATATTTTCAGCCAATATATGTTTTAACATTAATATAATGTGATTTTATGTTTGTTGGATTTATTTTACAATACTATAGTGGACCACCCAAAAGTTATAACACATTTTCACTTTTTAAATGAATTTTTTTTGAGAATGTGACTCACCTCTACATAAGAAACTATATTATTTATTGAATTTAGGAGATTGGAATTATAAATTATGTTTTTACACTCCCTTTTTGAAAAACCCATGGGAAAAAACTAGGGGTTTTTTTGTGGTATTGATTAGTGTAATGTGTGGTGACCCAAACCTAAATAATAAATAATTCTCTCTCATTTCCTATATAAACCATCCATGATCTCACTTTCTCTTCACTAAAAGACATTTGAGTTCGTCCAACCTCTAAACTCCTCCCTCTATAATACTCCCAATGTGACCAAATCTCCTAAGAAGCCTCTCTCAAGCCTTTGTGATCACACTTCCAATAAAGGATTCACACCTTTCTCTTTTTATCCAAGTTTCTTAATATTGTTATGCCTTTTTATTTTCAATTATGAATGATAGGTTATGATTCAGAATATCCCAAATACTTTCCTATTTATGTTTTATTTATTAGAGACCCCTTTATCTTTCATTAAATTCCCCCCATGTACAACAATTACTATGATGAAATTCTGAAAGAATTTATATCTCCTCATTTACATTAAAGCAATTCTTTGTATCATGAATCTAAATTCCATTTATATTATTGGGACATGTATCTATATGAGCCCCCTTAATTCAAATTTCATTTATATATAATGGGACACCACTTTCTCTCTAAAAAATATTTTTTATGAATTCTTATGTCCCGCTGTTATACGGTGAAAATTGTACCACATTTGTTCAAGACAACGTCATTGTGTAGTGAATACCATGCCCATTTCTCTATCAAGGGTATTCACCTTTATAAAAATTCACTTATTTATAGTATAGTTTAGATTATGAATTCTATATTCCTTTATCACGTGATAAATGATGATGTTTAATAAGTCCATGTTTTATGATCCTTGTGGCACACTTTTGCATGAACTGAAATGTTTACGAAGGGTGCGCCCTGATAGCGCTCCAATGCATTGGGTAAAGTATATCCTCATGATACGTCTTGTGTAATTAGTGTTGACTCATTCTAGTTCAATTTCAATGAGGTTTTACTCATTCTTATTGTGCAATGAGGTTGTACTCTTGCTCTATGTGCAATGAGCCTTGGCTCATGCTAATTCAACGTTAATTGTTGTTTCCACATTTCCATGTTATGATTATCATGATTTATCCTGAATTTTTTGACTTTTGATCCATTGATATTCATATTCCCTAACATTTATTTTATTACTTGTGTTATTCCATGTTTATTAACTTATCGAGATTTATATATCACCCTTTTATTATGCTTGTCCTCAGTTTATCCTATGCAATGTTAATTATGAGAGAATTAAGGGTCATGTAAATGAATTTTTCAATAACGATGTTGTATCTTATGTTTTATGATGTTATGTAATGGTCTTAATCCCAAAATACAAAAGACCTCTTGAACTTAAATGTTTTATAAAGTTATGTTTATGTAATAAATCATGTCTATGTGTGTAATAAATAACAGGGTTGTCATAGCCTTGACTACTAAGGAAATGATTTTATAAACATATGTGTATGCCAAAAATCCATATCGTATTCCTATTTTTTCTCTCATGGATCATTTTAAATTATTCTTTTATGATACCTATCTTAAAAAATGTTGAATATTTATAAATTGACTCAATATTATGTTATTTTATATATAGGATATGTTTTTCAAATGTTAATCACAAGTTCTCATACATTTTTATGATTTTATTCTTATATGATCATTGATATTTATCTTATTTACCCTAAATGAACATCAGATCTCACCCTTTTTTTCATTCCATTCCCAGTTTATAAAGAATGGTTTTATGTTTTAAATTTATAGTAATAGTGATATTTCTGAAGATTAAAGTGGGAGATGATGTATAACTATTATCAACTAATTTTTCATATTTCTGAATTTTATTTGATTCTAAACCTATATGATGATACTATGGATCATTTTGTTATAGAAATAATATTCATTTACATATATATAATATCTATTAAAGAAAATATTGGGTCACTATAATCCCCTTCCAATTATTATTTAGATTATAGTTTTCAAATTGTGATAATGAAAAAAAATTAAAGCAATTATTTTGTATTTCAAAAGTTGGAGAAACTATTAATTTGAGAGTATAAAAAATGAGGATTCTATAAATTTAAAATGAATTTATTAGGATATATTGAAAATATAAATTCTAGTTATTTACATATACAAATGGTGTTTTAATAAAATAAAAAGTTGAACATGATTTCATAGAAAGGAAGAGTGATATAGAGCGAGGTGTTGTAATTGAATAACTTTAATCTATCAATGGTAAATCATTTTCCCTAAAACAATAGTGATTAAGATATCTTACAATTGGATAATAAATAAGTATTGGATATTTAATGATTTCATTTAAGGTTTATAACATTTCTTTTTAGTATATAGATGAGTCCAAAGTGAATTTTTATAATTAATTATTAATTAGTATCATATTTCTTAAAGATGAAAGGATGAATGATGAAACAAACTTTTTAAAATTATTTTGTAATTATTAAACAAATAATTTTCCCAAATTGAGATAAATAAGACTATTTAATTTAAAATTAAAATTAGAGTAGAAATATGAAAATGACAAGAATATTATAGTTGTACCTTTTTAAATGCACTATATTTTCTTTATAAAATTTTATATGCTAATTATTTTTATTAGATGTATGTTTATTATATTCTTCATTCATTTATCGAAAATATATTCAACTAGAAAAATCCAATAATTTAAATAAAAGAGGCACAAATAAAGAATAAATTTTTCAATAATTTCAAGATAATATAATTAACCAACAATAACTAAATGATTCATAACTCGACAGTTGAAAATATAATTTTATTTGTTATTATTTATATTAAAAGATAATTTTATGGGACACAAGTAGAAAAAAAAATAATGTAAATATTTTATCATAAATTGTTTGGACATGTAAAATTATTAAAAATTTATAATTCAAAGATATATCTCGTCTTCACATTTAAAATAACTTCATTAATGAGAAAAAAGAGGAAATTGTTGTCAAATAAAGAAACAAATAATATGATTATGTCTAATGGGATATTTATTGGAAATTTGGAAATTTTATTTGATCAATATTTAATTTTTTATAGTAGAAATGATAATTAAGTCATAATTCAACCTAAATTTCATATTTACTACCATATATTCATAAAACCCATAACATTGTCATTTTATCTTGGAATAGTCTTGAATCATGAAAAAACTTATAATGTTATGAGATGGATAAATCTCTTCAAAATAAAAGTGGAAAATATCTCAATATATTTTCCATGAATAAAACACAAAAATAAGAACGAATGTTTTCCATGTAATTTAAAGTTTACTTCCTTTATGAATTAGTTAAGGATTTTTTTAATTGTTTTGCATGGACATGTTTTATTATTTTTAAGACATTAAACATACTTAACTCATAAAATAATATATAGGAATATAAGAAGACATCTATAAAATTTGTAGATACATCAACAGAAATGGTATATATCATAGGACATGGAGGGAGATCATATTCATTTAATTAAGGGGAAATATTGTCTCGAACATTCTCAAAATAATGTTTTGAATGAAATGAAATTTAATTTCCCCTAATTCCTTTCTTCATCCTTTTATTTTTTTCCTTTTTATTAATTATGTTTTTTTAATTGTTATAAAAATATGTATTATTTTATTTTATTTTATTTTAATTTTTATTTAAAATTTTTTCATATACATTCTTATTATTAATTTTATTAATATTTAATTATTGTTTAATTTTTAATAAAATCATTAGGTCAATTAAATACATAGTTTATACAGGTAATCACTATTTTTATTTTTTCTATGGAGTCACTTCGTGTAATTATATTGTTTACTCATTTCTTTATTTTTATAATTTCATTCACAATTTATAATGATAAAACCCTAGTCAAGTTTTCCAAAAATTTTCAAAAAATACCAAAAAATATAAGTATGTGACAATTAAGAACAAGGATGAGTGTATACTTATTTATAGATAATGTGTGAATCGTCAACAATATTTCCTTATTAGGAAACATTTAAATATAATTTATAATAAATCCTGAACAATTACACCCACTAATGAATTTGAAGGATGCATGAGATATAAATGGTTTTTTAATAAATACCAATGGGTGGAAGTTCACATTGAATGATTTGGATAATGTAGAGTGTGATGATTGAATGTGACAATCATTGAAGAAGAATGTGTTTTATTAAAGTGTATATATTTATCATGTGTATATCATTTACCAATTTTATTTATTATCATTCATATTCCATAATAATTCTATAAATATTTTTATGCATGTTATAAATGATAAGGATGTTAGTGGTAGTGGATAATATTAATGTATTTTCAAAATGGATGTCAAAAAATAAATAATAAATTGATGTATATTGATAATTATTTAACTATATTTTATTATTATTTTTTATTTAACAAGAATTATATAATATAACCCATTTATATAGTTTTAAAAAATATTATACTATTTTGGGAACTATATAAAAAAATTTAGGAGACTTTCATTTTATTAAGATTTCAGGGAGAAACATTCCTTGCTTATTTTATACATGAATATATTATTTAATGTTCTGTCTATAGGTTGTTGCAATAAATCTCATAAATTTACACATTTGGAATTAATAAAGAACCATGTAAATAATTTTAATCATATTACTTGATTTATTTATATTTCATATAAAATAAATAATAAATATAACAATACTAGCCACTTTTATCTTTTCAATAAGAGAACATTTAACAGAGTAGTTCATAAAAAATTAAGATCAATGAAAATGTATAAAAATGTTTTGAGATTTATATTTGGACACTAATATTATAACCTTTTCTAACTCGGAAGACATGTATTTCATTATTTGAAGGTCACATTTATTAGTATTAGATTTAGCCTTTACGGTATTGAAAGAAAATCCCTTTTTCTTTTTTTGTTTCTTCATTTATCCATTCTTCAGTCAAAGACAACATTGATAATTTTGAAGAAATATTTCATGACTGATAAAATAATGGATTAATTGAATGATATGTAATTAAATGATTAGATATTAATTTATATAATAATAAACATTAACAGTTTATTAAAAGGTAAAATAAGAAGATTTAATGGGTTGATTAAAAGCAATAAAAATGCATGATGAATGGGCTGATTAAAAGTCATAATAAAGAGAATTAAAATATGAAGAAAAATACACATTTTAATTCATAGGGTTGGTAAATGATGTTGAAGAGAAAAATCTCATTGTTATTATAAAATTCTAGTTCAAATAACGATATATAAAAAACAATATTTAATGCATTATTTTTTTTAAAAAAAAGTTGTTATGATTTTATTTTCTAAGATATTAGAAAGAATTTATCAGAAAAAATGAGTTAAATTAGTTTATGATGTTCTTTTTAATGATAAAGTATGTTTCTATAATGAACTAAATGGAGGATAAATGTGAAAATGAAAATAGTTACTCAATGTATTATAAACAATGTTATGGAAAAATATTGATCCAAGGAAAAAAATATATGAATAAAAGTATTAAAACTATACTATATTTTGAAAAACCATTAATATATTACTGGTCAAGAGATTAGTAAGATGTTTTTAGGGTCTAGAAGTAAAATTAAATGTAAACGTATTTCATTAATTTATTAATCATATTTTTTATAAAGAATTAAATAGTGGATAAAATAAAAAAAAACGAAAATCAGAAATCAATGGAGGGGGAAATTGATATAAAGGTTAGATAATGAGCTCATCCTTTATCTATTTAATGTCAAGGAAAATTGGTTATCATACCCTCCCCTTTAATTATTATGGTCATGTTTTTAGTATAAGAAATATGAATCATTAATCTATTGTGTATAAATTTAATGTATGGTATTTTTCATTTACAAATCATAGTGGAAAATTGATTATTTTTTAATAAGAATATTTTTATAATAAAATAATTTTTTTATAAATTTAGTTTTACATATTATAGAAGATCAGTAATAATTAATTTGTTTAGTATTTTTTTTCTTTTTATTATTTAGATTTATTTCAAAATATTTATCAACTACTTCATATTATGGATGTTATTTTATATTGGATGAAAATGTTAAATAAATTTCGTAATACTTATAAGAGAATTGAGTATTATTCATAATGAAGTGTTTCAAAAAAAATGAGTTTATTGATAGGAAAGAGATGAAATTGTAGAATATATTAAAGAATAAATAAATTATAGTTATGTTTCATATTAAAATGTTTTATATATTAATTAAATAATCATTAAGAATGTAATGTTTTCTTCTAAGTGTAATATAGATAATCATGTCCTTATTTTAATTATATCTTTTCTTCAAATGATTGAATCCACTATAGAGGATAAAATTATCTTAGTAAAGAAGATCAATATTTTTCTTGATATATAAGATCCATTAAGACCTCGTTTAATTAATAAAGAGAATTTTTATTGAATATATCCAAATATAGAAGTTATTAGACTTTTTGTATCATTATATTAGAATTTTTTGGTTAGGGAAGTATCCATGAACCATAAGTACGTGGACCATAAAATATAAAGTGAATTAAAATTTAATTATAGTGGCATAGATTGTCAATTTGTTCTTTTCTAGTTTTTTTCTATATCAATATAGTGATCTATAATGGATATTTAGTAATATTTTTGGCTGTTCAATCAAAATGTTCTTATATTTTGACATTTTAACATGTATCTTCAATAATTTCACATGTTCCAAAATTTTATTAACTAGGTCACTTAATTTATCGTTTTAAAATTTTTAAATATTAAGAAATTATATCAATGATAAAATCACAAGTTAGAAAATGGAATTTAAGTTATTCAAATTCAGAATGTGAAGTTTGATTAATTTTGATGAGGATGTTATATCTAAATAAATTTATAAAATATTAATAGAAGATATTTGTATTATATGAACAAATTGAGACATAGATATGATTAAATAAATATTCAATCACACATTAGGAATAATGTTTAGTTATTTATTTATATTACAAATTTATTGAAAATTAAAAAATGAAGAAAATGTTATTTGAAATATCTATTTTTGTTGAACAAGTTATTGTTTTGTATTTTTAATGGATTTTTATCTTCTAACGAACTCAAATATTAATAGTATATTTGTATTTATTTCTCATTATCTGAGAAAATTCTTAAACATTAAAATACATAGAAATTTATAATGAAATAAAACCATGAGAAGGTGTTTTTTCAGGCAAGTATATAATTTTCATCATTATTTGAGAAATAATTATATGTTATTTTGTACAAAAATTTGTCAAATTATACATAACTCTTATACAATATTCATTATTTTATATGAAAATTTATACTAATTTGAAGCCTATTTAATTATATTTATAATTAATTTCACCTAATAATATATAATTTCTTTTGGTTTTTGTTAAAATAGATATTAATTTAAATATACCCTTTTTTCATTGATATATATTTTTAATTATGAAAATATATTTCAATTATTTTTCTAAAAATCAAGCCCTGATAAGTAATTATTGAAATATCCCATCACGATATAAATATTTTGCATTATTTTTGTGACATTTTCCACATTTAAATTCATATATAAAAAATAATGTATGGAAATAGTAATATATTTTGAAAAAAAATTATTATAACAGACATTAAATTTTGGGTCTTCTGTTCTAAAAAAACTAACCTCCACTAAATTTTTTATGACTGTAACAAATAATTTAAATTTTCATAATAAAATTCATCATTTTAATTTGAATTAGAATCATATTTCTAAGATTAAAATTCACCGTACGTCATTTTTAGTGATTTTTTGGGGTACAACTAAATTTATAAAGAATAAATATAAAAAAAAACCATTTTAACGTGAAATTTAGAAGACATTTTGTGTAAAAAATCTTACAAAATGAGAATTTTTCTCGTTTTGTGCTTAAATAGGCATTCATTTATAAAACAATATGCGGGTTACTTATTTTTCTATATATAAGAAAAAATTAATGAATAAAATTGAGTTAAAATTTCATGGAATATGAGAAAATTTTTGGATGAGTTGAGACGCAATAATTTTTTTCCCAACATGTTATTAGGGATTGAGTTGATTGATTTTTTATAAAGTATTACACTAATAACTTTTTATAGTTGGAAGAATTAAGATTCAACAGGAATTTATTGAAATAAATATAGTGTTTTTTAAGGTATAATATGATATGTTATATTATTTTAATGTTATTAATGAAATTGATTTTGGATCACCACATTTAGTAACATTCATTATTTTCACCTATGTTAATATATAAACATGTAATGAGAAATTATATTTACAAGGACTTATGAATTAATTTTCGTTTATTTAATAGATTTTGATTTATATAAATTATATTTTCCTTAATTTTTTATAATCATCATATAATTTATATAATTTTTTATTCTCAATATAATTAATAATGGAACTATAAATTAAAATTTAATATAAAAACATGATGATAAATTTTTGTTCAAGGATAACAAATATGTAGGGTTAATTTATGCATAATTAGGTTTTTAGGTCATTCAATTGTTGAATTTTTTTATTACTAGATCATAGAATCAATTTATTTGAGGATTGAAGAATAAATTCCCTACCAAAGATTTATTTATATACAATTCCTATAATAACTAAATATTTTTTAAAATATTTCAAATTTATTGATTCATAATTCTAAAAATAACACACTTAGATCATATAATATATAAAAATTTTCACACAAGTAGTAATGCCCCACCACTTCAAACATTGTGAATAATAGTTAAACAAGTTTTCTATATACCTCAAGTACACCTCCCCGTATAAAAGAGGCTACTGACTAGTGGTAGGGGGTCTAAGGTGGTACTATGGGCAGTCTGTAACCCCTATATTGGAGTTCAAAAGAAGAGATAAAATTACTAAACATCATCCCCATTAGTAAAAATAATTTTATTATAAAATAAAAGATTTTTCTAACAATAATACATGAAATGATGTGAGGGAAAGAATATCCATGTAATAATACAAAGACACAACCATTGGGCCAGCTATATATACATCGAAAAATAAATGAAATAAAAAACTATATACTAGATCCATTAAATCCTTGAACCAACCCTCCTACCAAACACCTAGTACATGTATGAGCCATTCCACTTGATTAATCATCAGCCTCATCCCATCCTTTCCCTATAACTAAGTGTATGTATTCAAATGTACTCAATTTAAACTGTGTAACAAGTATGATATGAGTGAATAACTTAGCAGGGAACCACCAATGTGGTCCCACACTAACTATCATATTTAGTGATTTCAATATGGGACATATATAGCTAAATTGAATTGTAACTCTAAAATAAATTAAATTCTTATAAATACTTTGATATGTAACCCTAATCGACTACACCTACTTCAGAAAGTGTCGGGATATATCTGATCATAGAACAATTATTATGCATCCAAATAAAAATTGAGGATCCAAATATATGATAGTCCCAACCATTACTCATGACTCTAGGTATTCATCACATGATAGTCCAATCACTAATGCTCTTACTAAAAGGAATCCCTAATCATATTCTCAAGACCTAGGTGATGAGGCTCATGATAGTCTTGTCATTCGGGCTACATATCCATAGTATCCGTAATCATATTCGTACGACTATGGGGATGTAACCCATGATATCCCTATCATCCATGACTTAAAGACATGAAATCCTTCATAATTATTTGATACCAAAATCCATGGAGGAACCTATCACCGATATCTATGTCTATAACATCTAATTCACACCATCTTTAAATAATTTACCCCATATATATACCCATATTTATAACCATGGAATCCCATCCATATTACATCTTCCCTATGGGTGCATTACATCATCATTATATAAGTAAATCATTGGTCTTGTCGAAATTCCACGACCATCATCACTTTCAACATCCCCTTGTGCTCACTTGTATAATATGAGGTACATGGGGAAATTAACTACCATTTAATGTACACGCACTCAGATTAATCTTTGGAATGGGAACCTAATGGGTCTCCTCTGTCTAAACATAGTGGAGGCACCGTCACATGGTTTCTAGGTCTTTATCATAGTCTCAATTCAATAGCTGATGTAATAGGAAATCACTCCTCAGATCATGGATAGGAGGGTAACATGGCATTACCAGATACATACCGTCTAGCTATAATGGAAACATCCTTGATATGAGCCATGACTTATCTTCTTCCTTAGGGTCACTCTGGGTTAGTCCGCTCATTCAACTATGTCATAGTCTACCAATGGTCTATCCATCTGGGATTTTTATGGGCTTTAAAGAAACATCATTTCCATAATCACCTACCAATATGTATGGTGGACACTCTATGTCTCACAATCTATCATGGAACTCTTGGGATGGTCATCTCTAGTCACAACACCGCTTCCTCAAGGGGATATCTTCGGAATTTACAGAAGTTCCATTAAGTCTCAACTGACTCGGACTTACCTCTAAATATTTACAGAGTCAAATCGAGTATCTCAATGTTTGAGCCTCATCCATTGGTGGGAAAGAAATTTTTTTAGCATACTATGGTTGTTCATGACCCCTGAAACTCATTTATTTTGAATTAAAAAGTATATTTTTTAGAATATATTATTTGATTATATTGACCTAGGGATCCACCCTCAGTGGGTATTCATTTCATCACAATTTAACATTTAAAAGGAATAAAATATATAGGGATAGTATGTGAGAACACCTACCTCATACAAAATATTTCACCATTTATTTCAAGGGAATGGAAACATTTACCAAGGCCCATCAAAGAAAATCCAGCCACTTCTCCAATCAACTGAGCCCATCTTAACATCCTGAGCCCCTAAATAATTTAAAAATTTAATAATTATTTTTTTAATTTATAACAAATTAATTAATTAAAATCGTACTCAAAATAATGTTGGAAACCTCACCAAATTAACGCATCACACTGAAATTGATGCCGACGGCTCGCAATGATTCCAAAAGGGACCCTGGGCATATTTCCCAAGTAGGGAAATAAATTCCTAAACCAAAACCCTATTTGAAACCTTTAAATTTTTAATGTATACAATATAAAAATTTAAGTCATTGTGTAAAATTAAAAAATGATGAGTAGAGAGAGGGGGATGTTATCTAGTAATGTCATCTTCCTTGGTTGCTTGAAAAAAATCCAAAACATACTATTTCACTATCCTTTGATAAAATACCTCTTTCCTAGATAAACCAAAATAAATCCAAAATCAAATATAAGAATAATATAAGATACATGATAATGGATAAGAATCTATAATTTTATTCACCACCAAAAACACTCAAGAAACACACACTAGACAAGGTGGAAGAAATAAGAACAATAGATTCAGACCGAATTATGTGTGAGAAAATAGGGAGGGAGAAAATGGGATTCCTCTTTAATTAATGATGGTAAATAAGTGTTATTTTTACCTTTTAACTCCCACATTGGCTAGATACTAGTGATAGAATCCCACCATGGTACTATATACATCCACTAGAAAGCCAATGGTCGATACATCCTTGGCTGCTGAAGACACACTTGGGGCCCTCCTAATCACCTATTACATATCCTCAGCTTTTCAAGCATCTCTTACGACTCCATTGAAGTCCAAAATTCTTATTTTGAGCTATTACATGCCTTAAACAAAAAATTTGAATCTCATTTATCCAAATGAGTTAACCATTATTCAGAATTTTATTCTTATTGAGTTTAAAATAAACATGTATGGAAAAGAGATCATATAACTTACCCAAAATATTACTTCTCATCCTCGATAATTATCAGTGCATACACAATTGATCTTCATAACCCACTTCAATCACGAATTCCTTCTAAAAAAAATGTGTTCCACCTCAGAACTGTAAATGAAATTCAATGGATCCAAATGGATATATGAGTATTAATCAATAAAAATGGATCTTGATATCATAACCTCCATCTAAAAATCTATATTACATTTACCTAACCTAATCTAACATAAAAATTGAAATGTTTTCATTTGTCTCATTTATAAGACCATGTAACTCCTTATCAAAGGACATAGAACAAGAAGGATATTTTTTATTTATGAAACTACCCACCATCGGAAAAACCTATAAAAATAAATATCTAGTGGCATAATGATGTTCATGGCATGGTTTTTAACTACTGTTCTCAATCAGACAAGAGAATTCCACCCTTGGTTCGAGACTATATTCTAAATTGGTAAAACACCAATCAACCAAGGTCAAAATCCAATCATAAAAACTTATTCTTAAGACGCCCTAACCAATACTTAAAACAATATATTCACATATTATATGATGTTCTATATGTTGTTACTAACTTATTTCATCTCATTGTACAAAAAAACATTAGTCTGGAATCATTTTAAAGACTATTTGGGAAAATTATTAGATCCAAAAATTGACATGTTTCCAATGACCATCCCCAGTGCTCATACTTTAATAGATACCCCTTGGTCATCAAAAACACTCAAAATAGTATAATACTAAATTATGGTGGTACTCCAAGGTTAAATCATCATATTATTTCTCTATCCACCATGATCCTTCCTCGGTCACCTTTTCATCTCGGATCCAACACCTGCTCAGATTTCACAAACCAACCTAATAAAATTACGACATGTGAACTAAAACTGATTTCATATCTAAAACACAAAAAAACTATCTGAAAACATGTATCATGCATCACTGACCCTTCTCAAAAAAGTTTGACACACTCGTTGATGACATCCCTCTCCCCAAAATAGTATCATCATTTTCGTTTCACAAATGAAATAATTTTCTTAACACTTTAACTCATGTTGCAACCATCATTATACATAACCACCTATGTGGGAAAATTATATCATACACAAGCACAAAACAGAAATATAACTCACTAATAACCCCCCAAACATAGGAACATCATCCAAAATTCCTTCTAGAATTTAATTTATGTGAGGATCACAACTGTAATGACCTATAGTGGGATCCTAATCATATTGTTTTCCTTATACATGTCATAGAATGAATTACCAGTGTGATCATTACCAAACATGTGTATCACTCCTCTTGAGCCAGTCCCACCTACTACCTACCACTAAATCTATGTCTCTCTAACAGTTCATATCAAGGTCCACCCTTGGGTGAAATTTCTTACACTACCTAACCCATTCTAGAATATCCTTCATCATACATTAATTTCAGTTATTATAAGAAAATATATGGGCTTACATTCTCATAAGTTCCTCATTAATTACCATTTACCATCACCCCACTCATAGGCATATCCAATTACACACCTCATAAGTTTAATGGCATCAACCCTCCTAGTCCATTACATTCACAATTTCTGTTGTTTGGGTTATCCTAGGGACCACCAGTGACTCATTAAAGAGTTTTCCAAAAACATGGTTCCACCGAAACTGTGTTGTTGTGATAGTGGCATTGTGGCGATGGTACCTTGATGGTGGCACTGTGGTGTGGGAACCAAAATGGGGGTGCCATCCTAGTCACAATCAAAAATTGGGTCACTAGTAATGGTTTTCTTCTAAACCGGTGGCATTATTAGTGTGTCACCATTACAGTGTCTCACAGAATGGTGTCTCACCCTTTACTTTTTTTCCTGTTTCTGAGTTTTTTCTAGTTCGGCTCTCATACCATATCATTTGATGTAAAAGTTTTTTGATACCATTTTAAATTTTTTTAAATAATATAAAATATGTTTTAACCCTCAGGAGTCAAGATACCCTTGAGATATCAATATATGTTTCCTTTTTCCTCAGTATCACACAATTTTTATGTTTTACTGTTTCCCCCCTCGTATATGTTTTTCTACCATTAAAGAAAATCTATTAACTCATTAAATTTTTCTCCACCATCTTAGAGGATACTTATTAATTATTAATTAATCCTAATGTGTGAAATCATCCAACCACATTGTCAAGCCATGATCCAAATTTTATGTTCTTCTAAATCATCTTCCTATTTATAGGATCTGGACTTTTCTTATGCCAAGATCATATATTCCTTTTTCCATCCAGTCTCTCTTATTGCGACTTGATACTTCCTTCCAAGAGAAATTGTGCACCTATTCTGGATCCCTACCCACTCAACCTTGGAGTCCTTTTAGATATTCATCTATAAATTGTGCATCCCCAGTTATTATAGAGAGGATAAAACATTGTTCTTTGATAATAAAAGTAGGGGTTTCCATCGTCTAACTTTGCTGGGTATCATTCGGGGAGGTATGATAATGTTTACTCAGGGTATAGATGAAACCAAACCTTAACAAAGATAATAAATGGATTTTAAATAATGAAGTTGTGTGTTTGATGATGGTGCTGCTGTAGTCTTTTATGTTTGCTTATAAGTTGTGAATTTTATGGGATTATTCTCCTAAATATACTATCTGTTAGTGGTCTTTTTTTTCTCACTAATGAACCCATATTTTTTATGGATAACATTGTTATTGAACGGTAGTAACATGGAAATTGGTCAATCACATAAACATTTTTTATTAAATGGTTGCTCAATGAATAATAATCCTTGTGCAATCACCCTATTTAACTAAACAGAAATAATGGATTTGATAAATCATGTATTTAAATTTGAAATATACCTCGCTCTATTCTTCAAATAAGAACAGTTGTTCTACTTGATACTTTTGGGGTGACGTGTATGTGGTTGGGATCCCCTATTGTTCAGTTGTTGGTTTGTGGATTTGAGGCTGTGCGAGGCTGAATTTTTGTTCTTGGTTTCATTATAGTAATTTGATGGATCTCATAGATCCATTTTTTTGTTGTTACATTACAAGAGAACCGGGGGTGAATGCTTAAATTTTTGTTAGGTTGTTTTCCTCTTTAGACCAGAGTTGTGAGTTTCTTGACTTTTGGATATGCCTGTAAGTTTCATAATATGGTAGAATTATTTCTAATGAAATAACTTGAACATTATAACAAGAAATAGTTAAATAGGTATTTGTTTTCTAGTAATGGGTTGTGCTCTAGTTGTGTCTGTTTCGTATTTGTGAATGTATGAATAGTAATGGGGGTGTTTGTGTATGATCTGGTTTTGAAACCCTTATATTGGGATGATTTCTTGTTCAACTATATTTATAAATATAGTTCTTCTGTTTCTAATTCACACCCCCACCCAAGTTGAGAAATTCATGCTGAACACCCCAATTTCACGGGGGTGGGGGGTCCAACATTCCTATGAGTGGCTGGTTATTAGCTCCTTTCTGCTCCCTCTCTTGGGTATCCCAAGACTCTTTAGGAAGTCTTTGATGGCCTGAGGTACATTATATCCCAATAATCTTCGGGCATGATAAGTTTTGGTGGTTTTCTCAGGTGCGTTCGGGCATGTTTGTTTCTCAAGTGTCATCAGTATGTTGCTGAGGTATCTTCAGTCATGGCGATGGTTTTCCTAGAACAAGTGTCTACATGAGTGGTTACATATTGTTGTGGTGGCCTAGGTGACTGCGGGTGGAATGCGTGGTTTTGTAGGCCCAGGTGTTTTTGGGTGGAATGTGTGGTTGTGGTGGCCTATAAGGTTGTTATTGGGGAGGCAGTGGGACTGCAATAAAAAATGGTACAGGAGGTCTGCCACATAGGGTGTCATTAATAACTAGTGGGAATTTTGTGTAGGGTACCAAAATATCAACATGTTATTACTTTTATTTTACCTGACATGCGTTATTTTGGGAGTGTGTCTTGGTGTGGCTGGGTGGATAGTTTCCTTGGTAGGTGATTTGGTTATCTCCTTTTTCTCATAAAGAATTATAATGCCTCCTCACTTTTGAACAATAGGTTTTAATTATCCCTACTGAGTATACATTTATACTAATCCTACATATATAAAGCCACATTCAAGTTTCCAGTAGAACATTGAGGACTGTGTCAGACATTACTAGCTCAGATGTTGGGACAATTTTCATTGCAATTTTTATTTCTTTTGGTACTTTTAATCAGAGTTTTCTTAAACTTTATAGCACTTTATTTTGAACATGCATGTGGAAAAGGGGGTTTGGATTTACTTTTCCCTTATGTATTGGGATTTGTTTGAGATTTACCATCTTATCTCCCAATATTTTTCTATAAAAAGGTTAATTCATTCCATATTACATGTGACTCTATACCCTTGGTTCTTGTCGCCACTCGATGGCCTATTCAAGGCGAGACTCAAAGGTCGTCGTTTCTCCTTCAACTTGAAGAAGGAAGGCTCAGGTAGTTTTTTGTCCCTTCCATCATCTTGGTGAAGGTGGGTCATGAAAATAATCACCATGTATAACTAGAACATCTCTCCCCTATCTCCCAAAATTAATAGGACTATAAACCCCTACCACCTAAGTACAGAACAAATATATTGCTACTTTGAGTCATCCATTGTCATGTCAATGATGACCAATCCCCAAAACACATCATTTATATAATTCTATGATATCCCTTAGAACATCTCTTCAAAATTGGGCACTCCCACATTTTCCATGATCCATAAAAGATTCTTGTATCCTGATTTCTTTAAATTAACACATGTTCTACTCCTCCTTCCAAACAATTAAAACCTCATAGACACACTCATTTTTTCACCTGATTCATTTCCAGTAAAGAGTTTCCACTTATTCTATGACCATGCTACTCAAATAATTTATGGGTCAATGATGTAATAACTCAAGTAGTCTTTCTTTTCGAAGCAAATATTTATATACACTAACTTTAGGTGGTTCCTCAGAAACCATGGGAATCATCTTACATATAATTCTAACATTGAGAACCTCCCAGGAATAAGTCTCAAACATTGAAGCACCACATGTGATTCCCATCACCAATGGAAATAGAAACCCTAGGATAACCCCAATCACGGTAGTCCTCAATTAAATTAATAACTAATTCACTAAAAACGGAGTTAAAACTAGGGGCCATTAGGTATCCAATCTAGAACTACTTGTAAATCCTCACATTAGGGTCACTATGTATAACCACCTATCCCATTGGTTAAAAATCATGTAAGGTCACATCCCATAGATTTTCATACACATTTTCATATTCTACCACTCAAGGTCTCGAAATATATGACATCACATGTCGAACACCACCCAAAACTATGGAATCGTCTACTTTAATTACTTCTCCCTAGAGGATCATAGATCATGGTTCAATAGGAATACACACAACAGTATCATCCTAGATGATCTATTTCAAGACACACACATAATTTGTTTACGAATAATGAAATTATGAACTAAATTGAAAAACTTATGATAAGTTTTTTACTTAAATTTTATATAATTAAACCTGAATAACAACTCTCTTTAATGGGTTCCTCATTATTTACATACTTTCAGACCATCCTATGAGGGCCACTTCTCCTCTTATTCATGAAGAATAAGTCTTAATCCTCACTATCATGTTTGACACTATAGATCCAAATAACCTATGATAAAATCAAAGTACAAGTTAGCATATCCAAGTAGAAGGCCAACAATTACTTATATGGGAAAACATTATATTGGGTTTTATTGAAAAATCAAAAGTACTACATGATAGAAAGTCAAATTTAATGTGAACCCTATATTCCTAAAATGATTCATAAGACACCTCTTTCCTTTATAGGACATGATAAAATCCAATCACTAGCCTCTTAACGATTTAAAAATATAACTAAGTCTATAATAAATCTTCTAACCCAAACCACATTAGCATTACATGGATGGAAAATCATATAAAACTATAACATCATAATCCAATAACATTAATCCCATCCCTGGTAAAGTGGGATTTTTACCAAATCAAGTGTTCTCGATTAAGATTTTTTGTATCAATCATAGGCTCTAACACATCCCTATGTCTCTAGTCTACAAAATCCCAAAACATTAAAAAAATCAACCTACCATACAACATTGTAACTTTCCTCACTATCTCACTCTAAGCATAGTAGCCAGTCTAGTTTTCCACATGACCAGAGGTTCACCTCCTTTTATGACAGAGGCATGTGACTAGAATTGGGGATCTTAGGTGATATATTTTGGAAATTATACCCCGTATATCTTGGTGTGTAATAATATATTAAGTAGCCAAATATCATACAAAGTAATAAATAATCATAGTACATGGAATAAAAGTAACATTTAACAATAATAGATGAAATATATTAATGGGATGAATAATATTATAATACATGCAAAAAACTAACCCCTTTCCTGATTACATGTATATAACGAAATAAATAAAAAATAAACCACATTGGATCTATAAAATCCATGAAACATACCTCACCTAGAACTCCCAATACTATTATGAGCCATCCCACATGTTCAATCTATTGAATTATCCCAAAATATGCCGGGAACCAAGTAAACACATTATCGGGTATCCAAGTGTAGTGGTATTCTGAGTAAGAATTGAAAACATAACTCAATAGTGAATAAAAAACATTGTCACATAATAAGTACAATATGTAGTAATATGGGAATGCATCATTCTCAACTAAAATAAAATATAACTCCAAAATAAATAAAATTATTTTAATCAATAGGTTATTGACCACGATCGACCATACCAACTTTGTCCAGTGTCATGGTGTCTCTTAGTAAATCAAGTTGATCATTCATCTGAAGTAACTTTGGGATTTACATCCATTGTACCCCTAAAAAACATCAAAACTCCTAGGACCTATCCCACAACAATTCTATCATCTAATCTCAGAATCCATGGTATCATTTATCATATCCTTATGAATATAAGGATGAGGCACATGGTATTCATATCATATGGGATCTAAATTCATTGTATCCTTTATTATATGCTAAAAATTCGTGATTATCATGACAAATCATTAAATCTCATAGACTACTTTACCTCCATCATATTGACTTTCTATAGAAGACAAAGCTCCTGGATGAGAACAAAACACAATGTATATGAATAGAACAACTCCATAAAGAAATGCTCAAAGTATGATTATATGAGAGTTGTCTCATAATTTTACTAATTAACCAGAATCCACAATCACCCTGTAGATCCCTAATGAAAACTAGCTGCAAGGTCTAACATTTGATCATTATGAATCCTCATGAGGAAAAAAATATGGTGAGTGCCTCTAGACAGTCCAAAAACACTTGGGGGTCTGGTTTTCCCTAAAACATGGAAGGTCACTACCTCTGCAAATCATATAGTGGACTCAACTCACATGAATTATCCTTGGGTATATATGGCTATTACTACTTTTTAATGGGTTCTTTTTTATCTAGAAAACCACCTAGAGCTATTATCTTCTGTAATGGTTCATGTACTGTATCCTCATCACATGAATGATTATCTCATGATCATGAACTAGAATCTTGTCTATCTTTCTTCATTGATTAATCTAGAAATAAAAAATATTTATAATGATCATAGAGTATATTTATGGAGATAACTCAAAAAGGATATGGAAACCAAAACCTATTCCTATATGATCCATGTATCAATTTTTTTCATAGTTACCAATTCCTTTATGTACCAAGTCAATAATAAAGTTATGAGAGTGTTGGTGAGTGGATACATTGGTCACTGCAACGACACTATATTTTTCAGGCGTGAAATCCTAACATGAAACACATTAACATTTTTTCCATAAATCCCAAACCAATCTCATAGAGAGAAATAAATATACACTTTGGTCTTAAGGAATAACCAATAGAATCTAAAAACACTTTGTCATGACCTGACCCTGAAGGGACCACTGGGTTGATTATAATCCAAGTGTGATTACCCCAAGCCGACAACCAATAAGAAAGCGGAAGGAAACCAACACTGATTAGGTATCACCCATACCTTGGAGTTGTTATCCCAATGTAATTGTACACATACACATTTATCCAAGCGTACACAATGATGATAAATAAAAATAAACTAGCATATCAAAAATTATTGAAAAAAATTTAACCCACATTAGAGTAAGGCAATGTAATGAAAGTGATAAAGTGGATATATACGAGCCCATCCAAAAACTACAGTGTGTCCAACCTACTCAAGATGATGGTAACACTGTCAAATGAAACCACATGGATAAACACCTTGGTCATTCTAGACCTTCTATTCTTTTCCAATTCACTATGCTTCTAAGACACCATAAAAACATTTTTGTCTACATAAAACATGAAAGTTTTAGGAAAATATCATTCTAGGGTGATTATAATAATTCCCAGCAAAAAAATTCAAAATCACTATTCATAAAACATCAAGAGTAGTCATCTCATATCAATAATACCAAAATAAAAAAACTAAATATCCTCATAATCAAAATTTGGTCTCAAGTTGTATCAACCCATTCTACTAGACACAATATAATTCTCAAGGTTTTTAGGTAATTCTTGTTCCAATATTTCTCACTCCCTGAGTCATGTTATCATTGATTACTCTTATCTAAGAGGTCATGATCATTGGGCCCTACCTGAGATTTACTCACTATATCTTAGAATAACTCATTATCAAAGTTAGGGGTCACATCCATGCCCATAATGGGACAAAAAAAATCTTACTAGATCTTCTCTATAGATAGTGGATTGATTCCCTATGCATGGTGTATAGGTCTATACCATTAAACCTGCCTAGGGATGAATGAGGATCCCACTTTGGTTTTGCATGGGGATGCATTGAACTCCATCCAATACTAAAAAAATAGATGGAATTCCAATCCATTTTATAGGGTGTAATTTTTTATTTTTCCCTTGTGGTAAAATGAAACGGTATCACACTAAAATAAACATATTATATATGGAAGAGATTAATGTCTTCAAGGAGCCGTTGTGGAAGTACATGATGTGTAGTTAGGGTACACGAGATGTACTGCTGAATATATACCTACTCAAGTATATGAATGTGTTCCTCTACCCATTCCCATGTTCCTTAGTCCATGTACATGTGCACCTATCTATGAATGTGTAAACCAATTCTCCATTGTACTCTATCCACATTTGAGTATATGACTATGTATGTCTACTCTGGTCATTTCTGAGGAAACGAATTTTCACATGTACATTGATCATGACCAGGTATCCTCTACGATACATATAATTCCACCATAAAATGTCCACATGGTGTGGGTTAAGGACCAAAAGACATGATATTCTTATCTATTTTATGGAGACAATAGCACCATAGATCGGGGACACACATAGTGTGTATGTCCATATTACAAGTCATGTACCATGGGATTTTACAGATCCTTCATACACCAATCATATCTATCACCCCCACCATCGATATCATTGGGAAACTCAAATTTGAGGTCGTCCAAACCTTACCATCATTGATCATATAAAATAGCCTCAATATACTCTAAATATTGGTCCATATATTGGAAATTTCACCACATTAGACCATCAGCATGCATCCACTGAAAAAATGGAATCCCTCATTCTAATCCTAATTCACCACTAGGGTTCCTTTATTATTGCACCGAGATCACACATATTATAATAAACCACACCATAGATTTTGCTCCAGATAATGGTTTCAAAATTATCAAATAATCAGTATTTAAATAACTATAGGCCAAAGGAATTTGACAGGATGAATGTGTAATGAAATGAGGGGAAACTACAAAAAATAATTCCAAGTAATGGACCACAATGTTTTATTGTTGTTTCCTTGATCTATTTTGATATAATATATGAATTAATAGGAATAATATACAATGAATAATTAAATCACCCATTAACTAAATTGTCCATTTATATATGAATAGATTATTATTTTTGGTAATTTATCCACCTTCGATATGGGATAAATAAACAGGGTGAAACCACATAAATAAAACATCCTATCTTAATTTGGATCATTTTATAGAAAATAGCAATCGTACTAAACTTTAATTGGTGAGATCTATAATATCCTTTGGTAATCACAATCCTTAGTTGTCAATCGAGATATGTTACGTTCGTCAAGCTCTCTTATAACAGCTCCTCTAGATCTCCTGGGTTATGTGGATAACCCTGAAATTTCATTCAAACTATATATTGATAATAAATATAAAGTCATAAAAATTTTATAAATTAAAATTATTAATTAATTTAAAAATTCACCCATGATTGTGCATAACCTAAGAATTTAATGTGATCCAAGGTTATGTTGTGGCTAGGGTAAAACCCACACTTTGGACTCAATGGAGGCCTCATATTTCCGATCTGAGACTCCATTTTAGATTTTCTTCTATTTTTTAAAGATACATATATTCTCATGATATTAATATATTAAATATTTTATAAATATCTATTTCATGTTCATTGTGTCTTATAATTTCATGTCGTCTCAGTTCTTGGAATAAAATATATTAATAGATATATTTCAAAACGATACATGGCAAAAATAGACACATTACATATTTATAGTGTTATAATAATTTTATATATTAATACGACATATTAGTGTTTTATTAGACATTTTGTTTTAATTATTGAAATTTATTTAATAATTTTATGTCAAATTAAATGAATAGTGTCAAAATTTTTATAAATGATATTTTATGAAAATAATATATTATTAAATTATTTTAAAATCATAAAAACCCAATAAAATGAAAATTTGGATATGATATATTCTAAATTTAATCAATTTTCAATTTATAAACCAGCTGTTTCGTTATAATAAAAAATAAAACCCATTAAGAGTGAAAAGGTTGTTCCCATCATTAATGCTAAAATAGGATAATTAAGGTGTACTACCAAATGGTATGGTTTAAAAAAACACATAAACCTATCAAAATTATATTGGCTAACGTTATTACAATCTCATAATACCTTATCTACATATATATGCCCAATTTGAATAAATTTCCTTTATAATAAATTTATTATAGTTTAATGTTTTATTAAATCCCAAGATTTCCCTTCCCCTTATATATAAAAGGGAAACCCATTATTTGTCTTCGTCACACCACATTGAGCCATATATATCCACAATTAGCTACCAAAATAATTTATATAATTACATATCCACATTCTAAAGTTGGGGGTATTCCTGAAATGCAATCCAATTTTTCTTTAATAAGAGATCTAACATTGTTATTTGAAAGTAGAGTTAATCTCCTTAACTGGTCAGTTTTTTTACTACATCATTTCCTAACATTAATATGATGAATTTATCATAAAATAAAAACCTTAGGTTAATAAATGTACTTAAACTTTATTATCATTATTAAATCACCATTATCAACAATCATTCCAATCAAATTGGAATTAAATGTATCACTCATGTATATGTATGGCTTATCATCTCCACATGGTGATAGAAAACATTTTTCACCACCATATTTTCTAGATGGATATTTTTATAGTTTTAATTCTTATATATGATTATGATTACATTATTATAATTATATAATAATAATTTCACCTCTACATTATTACCTTACAATCAGTTGGAAAGAAATAATGGTGTTCGTGCATGTGTGTGGATTACAACCACCACAAAGTGATATGATTTCTTTTTTTCATTAAATTTTTTGTGGATGGTAATAATGATGGATTAAATAAATATAAATTATTTATATATATAATAATTATTTCTCAATTTTTAACTATTATTCCCATTTCTTTCGTTTCGACCATGAGAAATTGAAAACAGTGTTCACATGTATGTATTGGCTACCATATCTATGATTTCTGTAATTAAATTTTCTATCTTTATAATTTATAGATTATTATATTTAAATATATATTTAAAATATATGATATTTAAATTATATTAAAAAAATTATATGATTTAATGATGATCATTATTCAAGGACTAAAAGCACCAAACCAAAACATACAATAAAAAAGAATTAGTTATCATCAGGGATAGTGATTTCATTAATGATTTGTTTATAAATGGGTGTTAAAGGTTATAAGTAAATAAAATATTGTATCATATATATGATTATGGTTTTATAATAAACTTATTGTAAATGTATATTTATTATACAAGACGTTTAGATATATAAAAACGAATTCGAACATGATAGAGGGGTTTATTTCACAATATAATCATTATTCATGGTTATTATTATTTTTGTCTCTATTATTAGAATTAGAAGAAATTTTTTACATAAAAAAAATATAATTTATAATCCTCTATATATATCAATAAATAATAACATTTCCATAATTTTCCCACTCTTTAATACTCCATATACCGTAATATTATTTTTAAGGAAAATCGATATACATTTTCTACTCGATTAGAAATCTTTTTCTTATCTATTCTTATTATAGATAATATATTTTAAATAATATTTGTACTAATATATAATTAACTCTTAAAATAAATTTTTACATATACATTATATGTTAAAAAATTTCAGAAAAGTAATCTTTTGGTTGTTTTCCAAATGATGAATTTTGATAGCTTTTTGCAAAAATTATGAAAGAAATGTTTTTTAATATATAAAACATGAATGTAATTTCACACTATCATTTAAAATAAATTATTTGAAGATTTATTATAATTCTGCAATGGTTATATTCAATGAAATTTTTTCCGTAATATTTTAGAAAACATTAGCACTTGAATAAGTGATTTCAAAATAAAAAAGGGTAATTTTATCAAGAATTATATAAGTGGTATTTTTAAATTATTCATCTGTTTCAACAATATTTGGTGAATATTAATCTTTACTGAGGATTTAATATTTTTATGACATTAACTCTATTACTTTTCATTTATTTTTATTATGTGTATTTATTGGAGAAATTATTAACATTTTATATTCAAGTTCTTCAATATGATTGTTTTTATTGACTATGTTTCACGGCTTTCATATGGTGAATGCATTGGACATATTAATGTATATGTGGGTCCCAATATATCAACTTGATCCACCAGTAGGTCTCATTGGAAAAACTAGTTTGGGTATTTGGTTTATTCCTTACCCATTTATGCATGTTTTATTGGTATGACGCCAATAAATTATGTTTAAGATGTTAAGAAGTATGCATTCAATCATTATCAAACTAGTAATTATTATCCATGTGATTTCTTCTATGGTTATGTTATCCATTGATTTAGTCTCCTATTTTATGGTATTATTTATATGAAATATTTTATTATTGTTTATCTTATCCATATTATTCATGTTTTATTTACTTTGTGTTAGCCTCCATTGTATGCATACCTTACTGAGCATCTGAACTCACCCCTTTCATATGTTTCCATTCCCCAGGACACCAAGAAGTGTATTTTGATTGATAGGAATATACTGGATTAAGGAATAATGGTGTCATTATATAAAATACCAAGTTGTATATTATTTCTTCAATTTTAATGAGAGATTCATATATGTATCTAGTTATCCAAGACTACTAAACTATGATTTCCTTCGATATGCAATTCCTTATATCTAGTTCCAATTTAATAATGTAACCACCTACTCCAGGATATTAGGGAAAGGGTTAGTATAGTTGTTTCTAGAAGATGTTTATTTGAAACCTGCAGAACAATATTTAAGAAAAACTTTATAAGGTAACTTAACTATAGTATAAACACTAAGAATATTTGTAATGAAATCAACGTTATGATTTTAAAATTAGTTATATGTGAATTTTAAATTTGTGTTTATTATTTGACTAAAACTAAAATTATATATAATGATTCAAAATTTAATGATCTAATATAATGTAATCAATTTTTTATAAATGGAACCAAGTATAGGGAATGGAAACCTTATGAATTCATTTAATTCATATAGAGATTTTCCTCCTAGGAAAGACAATAAAACTATACCTAGAACTGTAGATGGTGTTGAATAAATTATAACTATATTTGGGAAACTCACTAAGGTTAAATCTAAAAAAATTGTACATATGTGTTTACCTAAATATTTTAAACATTTTTCAATATTTCTAGACCACTTCATGAATCATCAGCTTCTATCATTCAATGAGACAAAAAATCCATTTTTTCATTGAAATTGTTTAGTTCTTTAGAAAATTTAGTTCTTTATTTGGGAAGTAATGACATTGATAAGGTTGTCATCATATTTTATCATCTCTATAGGTATGCATAAAATTTTGGATGTTGATTTATATCATTACAGGTGAGGAATAATAGAGACAATCCAATTGAAAGAATTTAATGATATTTTCATGGAAAAATAATTTCCCCAGGAACAAAGAGAATATGTGGATAAAAAATTATTGATTTTGAGACAAAAGGAAGATAAATTTATTTCCATGTATGAATTAAAATTTACATGGTAAAAAATTAATGTTTTATATTACATGTGTAATCAAAATAGTAAGATTTTCTATTTCATTGATGAGCAAAATCAAATCTTTTAAAGTACACTAGTATCCAAAAATTTCTCATCTTACCAGCATATTGTATCATGAGCTATCATGATAGAAAATTATTTCTCTAATGAATATGATTTATGATGAATTCATGGTAATAAAAGGGTAATTTAACACTTTGGGAAAGGAAAAATATAAAAATGTAGTAATGGAAGGATGTGATTTCAAACTTGTAATAAATGTTGAAAGAAATGCCATGATAAATTAATGATTGGAATGGTAGTTTGATTTATGTGTGGAGAGAATGAAAACCATTCTTATGATTTTAATTTCATGAAATAAGATACAAATGTTCAATTCTTCAATTGAATTCATATATAGAACTATCGAAATCGTAGTCCCAAAAATAAAGTAATATTTCCTATGAAAATGTAAATGGAGAAAGGCCAAGAATATATGATCAAAAAAGCTAAGGTTGAAGTTACCAAAGATGTAGTGGAAGTTATGTTAATTTTATCCTCATATTTAGCTGATGCTTTATTTCATTATCGATCTTCAAACTCTTTTTGGTCTTCCAATCTTATAAAAAAAATATATTTCCTTAATACCATAAGAATGAAGTTATGAATTATGAATTCTAGTGGAAGTATAACAACAAAAAGGATGTGACACTCATTACCCATTAGGAATCAAACATCTCCTATATTATAAATTTATTATTATACCTATGGTTGATTTTGATATAATCACTTTATGGACTATATTCCAAAATAATATTCAAAAAATTATTAAAAGTATAAGTAAATTAAGATTTCAGATGTATTTGTAGAATTACTTATCTTTATAGGGTGGAATTCATGATCTATGTCATGTTAAGTTCCACCCCTAAAATCTCATATAAATTAAAATCTAGGTGAAGAAGATAAATACCAATATATATATCAAAAAAATAATCATAAAAATAAGGAAGTACTTTTTACACAGGAATATGTTGAAGCATTTACTGGGGAATTACCTAGACATCCACAATAACATAAAGTTATGTTTTCCATTGATTTAATACCTAGTGACATAATTATATAAGTTAATCCCTATATAATTTCCACAGTGGATTTTGTGTAATTTAAGAAACAACTAGAGGAGTTGTATAATAAAGGGTTTATACAACATATTTTTTCACCTTGGGGAGCTCCGGTTCTTTTTCATTAAGAAGAAATATAAATATATGAGTCTATGCATTTATTATAGTGAATTAAATAATATAATGATAAAGAAATGTATCCTTTATCTCCCCTTCATGACTTATTCAATCAGTTTTAATGATCTCTATATTTTTCAATGATTCACCTTTTATCTTGGTACCATCATTTCTTATTAAATAAGGAAGATACTATAATGATACATTTTAAAATGTGTAGTAGAAATTGTGGATTTATATTCATTACCTTTGTATTGACTAATGCACTCTTTGTTTTTATAGATCTAATGAGAAATTTATTCTAGGAATATCTTGATAATTTTGCAGTGGGGTTTATTGAAGATATCATGGTGTACTATATGATGTATAAGGAGTATGACAGTCACATGAGGATTATTATTAGGACTCGTATAAGAAAAGGGTATATGGGAAATTTATCAAGCGTAAATTCTGGATTTAGAATGTGACTTTTCATCACCATATTAACTCTAGGGATGGAATCCCATTTGATCTTGTTAAGACAAAGGTCATATGAGAAAGGCCTAAAATAATGAACATAACTGAGTAATGTTGTTTAATTTAATTTTCAGGTTACTATTTCTAATTTGTTCAACATGTTTCTGATTGGATAACCCATTAACAAAGCATACTTATATATATTTTAAGTTCATATGAATAAAATGTGACGCATTTTTTGGAAGAATTGAAGAACATAATTTTTAATTATCATATTTTGGCTCTACAATCGAGAAATGGTAGATTTTTATTTATAGAGATTCATTGAAAACGGTACTTTGTTGTATCCTTATACATAATGAAAATGTTATTTCCAACTCATTGATATAGTTAAAGATTCCTGACAAAAACTATCAAACCCATGATAATTATTTATTGTGTTATAATGTTTTCATTGCATATATGTAGATATTATCTCTATATTGAAAAATATGAGATATATAAAGATCATAATATTTTAAAATACAAATTTTATTACAAATATATAAACATAATATAATGGTGATGGCTCTAGTTACACAAATATTATGATTTTTACATACACTACCACCGAGGGAATTAAAATAAGCTATCATATTCATTATGTATGAAAGTACATAGAGTTATAACCAAAATGAGGATCAATAAGGTTTATATGTTCATAGATTACGTAAATATGGATATATGATTAATTAAGTAAACTGAGACATCAATTATTTTTCCAATAATTTATAACTAAACGTCATTTGTAATAAAAAAAATCTCTCAACCTAATGATTAGAATATTTAAAAGAAAATTAATTCCATGAATGATTGGAAATTGGTATACTTAATTTGTGAAGATGGAATTATAAAATTTAGAAAGAAAATATTTAATCCACCTATACCTGAGGTAATGTGGGAATTATTGGATCATGATCATAGTGTGAATTTTTCTATACACCCCGGTAACACCATGATGTATAAATATTTGAAGGAACGTTTTTTTATTGATAAGTTGAAGTTGGAAATTGTTGATTTTGTTTAAAGATGATTATTTTTTCAATTGGTGAAGTTGGAGATACATTATCCTAGATGATTTATGAATCCACTTCCAATTACAATGTGTAAATAGTATGATTTTCCTATTCCATTTTAACTATATTATCAAATTCTCCAATAAAATATGGATTATTATTAACCAACTAGGAAAATATACACATTAATCACATTAAGAGAAGATCCACATATTAATTATTATAACATCCTAGGAATTATATAAAAAGATATTACAACTTCTTAGATGAATATTCATTAAAATACAACAACACATTCCCGAGGACCACAATTGTTTAATTTCTTTGGAAAATTGGATACATTCTTCTTATTTAGTGAAATATATCCAACATATACAATAAATATATTCCCCTTTAGTATTACTACTTAAAACATTTATTCATAACCTAGGTAAGGGAAAAATAATAATTGGTGATATCATATGATCAATAAAGGTAATAATGAGAGATATTTAAGATAAAAAGGGCATTACAACAAAATAATGACTTTAAGAGATCATACCATGTATGTAAAAGATCTTGTACATGAATCATGGAATAAATATTAGTTGTTATTATGACATGAATCATAAGGGAATCAAATAACATAATCCATGATATCATAACATTGACATAAGACATGAAATTTTGGGATACACATAAACTTATAACTGTGTAAATATGTATAAATAGAAACAGATTCAGACATTATGTTTTGGATATTAAATTAGGCCCTTGCATAAACATATGAAATTGAAAAATAGGTACACAAATATATATCTTTTTAGTTATCCATCCTTACCCAATGAATTGGATAGAGATATAGGTCCCACCCGTCACATAATGATATCATACATATATGTTCTACAATATCATAAATCATTCATTACATTAGAAATCATGAAAATTATTGTTTTTCATAAACATTTCATTATAACATATCTCATTAAAAAGTAACATGATTCATAAAAATCAATCCAGTAAATCCCTGACCCAAGAATCATGGAGCAGGTGCATTATTTTAATACATTGGAATGAATAAAAGGAATAAAATCCTAAAGAACCGATTAGTTTATCATTCGTGGAAAATAGATTATATATATGAACCTTACATTATAATTCAATAGATAAAATACAATATTGATACTCCTTTGATAATGCTATTATTCTCATACCTTAACAAAAAAATCAGTCGTAATACACTTCTTGGAATCCTAGAAAAATAAAACATAAGAAAGGGGTGAGCTCATATGATCAGTAAGGACAAAGAATATAGTATAAGTAGACATAAATAAGCATAAAAATTTAATGAAAGTTATAAAACTAAATCATATGAATTTTAAAAATAATATTAAGTATAAAATTTCTCTAATAAATCAAATAATTTCATTTAAACATTCACATTGATATTCTACTACTCAAATAATAACATGTAATATTAATAACTAATATCATAATAAGGGAATTCATAATTTCGAACATCTACACTATCATGATATATCCCCAAGATTTATATTGTATATCCTCATGAAATTTTTTGTATATGGGTAGAAACCTATAGGATAAGTGTCAATATTTATCATCATGAAAGAGTTAAATTGATTGGAAAATAAACAAGATGGATTTTTCACCAACTAATTTTATCTCTTGAGACCTATCTATTAATAGAGGGATATAGTGGTCCCCTCCCATAACTTACTATGTCTAATAAAATCCTTGTATGAAATGGTTGAAATATAACATAAACATTTCAATGCAAACTAGCATACAAAATGTTATTACTTTAACCATAAACCCTGAATGGTATAAAAATTGCACATTCATGTCAAACATATCATAAAACCTTAAATAAAATATATAAGATTATATTTTGTTAAATAAACCTAAATTAATAATATAATCCACAATGTTTTTATGACATAGATGAAAATAATCTAACAAAATAAGTAAAACTCTTGGAGAGTGATATCCCTTTTTAAATTCAAGTCTTATTAAAGTAGCACAAATATAAAAGAAACATTTATTTTGGAAAAACCAATTTAAGATTATAAGGGAATCTTCAAAATGTTAAGGATTCATATTGATGGAAAATAGCCTATTTGTATGTATAAGTTAAAAAACATTATTTCCTTAATTTCATAAAAAGGACATAAAGTAACTCATTTTAAAAAAGATAGAATGATTCTTTTCAAAAAGTTTTATAAAAAGTAAAACATGAGTATAAATGACTTTAAAAAATTTCCATGGAATATGACTAATATTTTGAAATATATTTTTATGAAACATGTACATGGATGATAAATATTCCCCAGTAGATACATAAAAATAAACTATCTCGAATAATAATGAGATTTTGAAATTAACCATTACGTTGTGGTTTCTTTTGGGTGATCATCATTTAACCTACTATTAAATGGTATGAAGAGTGTTAGTAACGTATTATATAACAATTATTATGATCATAAAATTTTATTCATACTCCTTAAATATCATATTATGCAATTGTTAATAATCACTCCCTATTTCAATATTTTGGGTGTTAACGACCTAGTTTTCTCAAGTAGGATTTGACATATTATTTGCTTCTTATATTACCTATATCATGATTTAATCATCTCGGTAATGTAATAAATAAATTAATTATTTTAAATATTGATTACATATGAATTTATAATAATATATAATTTTTTTAGATAATAAAGGAAATGCATTGTTCATGGAGATGGTAGGTCATACATATGCATAAACACTAATTTCATTTCTTTGTCGTGTAAAAATAATTAAATGTGAATTATAAATTTGTATATTATAATTATATTATAATATCTATGTCATATGTGTTACATATTTTTATTAATATTATCCTTAATATGTTCCATGTAAACTGTGTATGAATCAAATCGCTTTGAGGGGGTGACAATCCACACTTCCACAAATGAAGTTATCGTATATCCACAATATTGAATGCTTGAAGTTGTGTTTAATTTAAAATTTATAGAATATGAAATAGGTTATAATGTACATATGAAAATATTATTTACCAATAAAAACTGTTTTAATTCTATCCATAAAGGAGGTAATGGAAATAGAACAACAACGATATTCAGGGAGTCAATTAACTAGTATAACTTACACAACAATTGCATTTATTTGAATAGGAGGGGGTGTTAAATGTCATGGATTTGACATATTACATTATAAACATAAAATTATAGTATATAAATTATTTTATACTTATAATTCATTTATTGATGTTGGTGTTGAGTATGAATTATAAACAGAAAAGAAATTAAGAGAGGAACTTTGAGAAAATTACATCTAAAATATCACATCATTGAACGTCCCTTGAAGTTATTGGATTTGGTCTTTTGGTGATAAAATTATCCCTTGGGCATGGGGATATAGAGGAGGATAGGTTTGGGTGGATATTTGAGGAGATAAAAGGCTTATTCACTCGAAATTATGTGGGGATACGTAGTATTTATACATGATGAGAGGTGGGTTCAAGTGATCAAATTATCAATTATGTTATATTTAATGGTAACCACATTGAGGTGGAATTAATTTAAACAAATAATATTTTCAATTAATTTTTTTAGTATGGTTAGGTTCAATCCCAAACTCATATAATCATTAAATGTGGCAATTTTTAGGTCTGTTATGCTTTTACCTTTTATCTTTAACCCCTATCATAATTTTACAATAACAACTCTAATTAATTTTTTTACCATGGTATCATTTTTTTACCAACAAATAAAATTGATTATATAACGTTATTTAAAGATTTTTATTCCAAATATATAATTCATTTTACATAATTAGATTCATTTAATTTGAAAAGTAAGATTTGAAATTAAGTATGTAAAGAAAATAGAAAATGGATTTTTAAAAGTGAAACGTAAAAAAGATTGAAATGATTTTATATGTATCTTAAATTTGAAATATTTTCCTATGACCTATATAAGTTTGATTGATAAAAATTTAATCTAATTATAATTTAAAATAAAATAAGTAATAATCTAACAATATAAATAAATTAGATGAAAAATAAATTTTGAATTAAAATACAGTATTTTTTACTATTCATTGAAAATGAATATTATCATAAAAAATTCCAAAAATTTATCCAAAGTAAATTATTATGTCCTTGAAATTAATATGTTTATTTTTTTTAAAAAAACTTATAAATGTTTCAAAAAATATATTTAAAATTTGTTCACCGTCAAAAGGTGGAAAAGATGTGTCTTTGAAACAAACTTGTTTTTAGGATTTCTTCATATATTATATCTAGAAAACACAAAACATGAATGGTAAGAGTTATATTTTATATAATTTGGTCAATAATATTAATTTATTCTGTTTCAATGGTTGTTTTATAATAGATCGTGGTGAATTTGAACTCAGTTTTGCATACAATGCATGAAATTAAAGATAATGTATCGTGGAATCTTGCAGTGTTACATTATCGCCTATTTGAATATATTGTGTCCTCACAATTTAAAATTTCACGTAAAAAATAAAAGGATTATATGAATAACTAATTTTATAGAATACACATATTCCAAATATGGTTAATAAAATAAACTCTTAATAAGAGGGAAAAGGAAATATGAAGGTCACCCTGAAATTAGGCTTTCGAATAGAAGAACATTAGTGAAAGTGGAGATACATACATGGAAGAAAAACATAAATATTTATGTGGAGTTATTGAGGTCATAAATCACAAAAAAGTGAATGATAAATGAACATTTTATGGCCTCAAAGCCATAAATAAATGACTTTTTAAAATACCATTGGTTCAACAAAAATTAATATATTAGGATAACAATTTTTTTATACTTTTTTCTAGAGTTGAGGGAATATTTTAATATTCAGATAAGAACTAGAGATAATATACACGATTTCCTTCTATGTCTCAATGTTATCCTTTTGTTGTTATTCGATCTAGTTTAACATTGTTTCAATCCCTTAATGATGGATATTAAAGATGATTCTTTAAGAATGAATCACTTTTAAAGAATTCTAGGGTCTATGGGTATTTCATCCATAATTTAAATGTTTACTAAAACCATAAAATTTTTCCCATAATATCCAATAAATCATACTTAATCCTAAATAAATAATATAATTTTTAAATTAACCCCATCCAATCTTAATACTTGACCAAATATGTCCATTTAAATTCCATATCCAAAAATGTATCTAAATTTTCAAAATCAATCATAACATTAGATTCCATAAATAAGGTAATTTTTCTCTTCTTATCAAAAACCAAATATTTTATCACCATTAAATCCTTAATGAAAATACTTATGCTTCCAAATACCAAAATAATAAGTACCATAGTATAATCCTTACATGTCTCATGAATCTTATAAACATATAACAATTGATGTAATAATTCTTGAAATACAAATAAAAAATAACAGCAATTGGCACACATAACTCATAAACCCTTAACTATGCTTCAACACTGTATTCATTAATACGTCTTTAATTTAATTTCCCTTTTGTAATGTATTCATCATCAGAAATTTTACCAATGCATATATAACCTTTCTGATTCTAAACATTAACCAAAAATTGAAGAGTAACGTGAGAAACACTAATCATAGTGATATATTCATGATGAATTACTTCTCGGATCTATAAATTTAATGATGTAATTATATTAACAATCTATAGGTGTATAGGATTAACTTAGGTTATCTATTTCCAAATAAAATGGATGATATCCTATACTTAAAATTATCTTAAAATTCAATCATGCTGTTATGTTTTCTAATATATGTTTTCTAAATATAATTTCCAAGGCTTTTGAAAAACATACTTTTATACCAAGTGTAATGCCCCGACACCGGAAACCTAGAGGCGGGGAATTATTTTAATACATTTCCAGGATTACAAGGAAACAAATTTTGAAGTACCATTCATTTCAGAAGTATTTGAAAATTTATTACATACATGAACCATACATTACAATTCAAAACCTAAAATAATGTATAGATAATCCTTCTATAATGCAATTATTCTCCTAACATAACCTTTAAAATCATTCATAATACACTTCTTAGTATCCTGGGAAAATAAAACACAAGAAAAGGGTGGACTCAGATACCCAGAAAAGATAAAAAATATAGCATAATCTATCCCAAATAATAATAAACTTTAATGGAAAGGTGTAAAATTGGAGAAAATGTATTTTAATCCCAATCTTCAGCATAATATAACTATAATAAATCAAAAAGTGTAATTTAGACATTCACGTGGATATTATACTATTTGAATAATTGCATGAAATATGAATACATATTCTCATAATGATTGAATACATAATGTGGGACCTATAAAATATCAAGAATATCCTCAATATATCTATATCTATCCTCGAGAAAATTAAGGTTTGTGGGTAATAACTCATCTGATCAGTGTCAAGATCTATCCTCCTGACTGTGTTAAACTGACTGGAAAACAAACAAAATAGGCATTTCACCAACTAATTTCATTTCATGAGACCGATCAATGCATTGAAGGACTATATTGGGTCTCTCCCATAACATACTAAGTTTAATAAATTTCTCATATGAAAAGGGTGAAACATAACATAAACATTTGTGCTAAAACTAACATATAAAATGTTAATACTATAACCACAACCCCTGAATTGTATAAAAATAGAACATCAATAGTCCAACATATCATAAAACCTTAAATTTAATAAGTATGACTTTATCTTAATAATCCATCCTTAATTATTGATGAATTACAAAAGAGTTTGTTGACATAGATGAATATAATCAAATAAAATCCATAAAATTCTATAAAAGAGATATCACTTTTTTACATTCAAATCATTTAAAAGCCATGCAATTATAAATGAAAAATGTTATTTTAAAAATAACCTTGTAATATATTAAGGGAAGATTCAAAATTTTAAGGAATAATAATGGTTTAAAATATCTACTTGTACTGTGTAAGTTAAAAAACATCCTTTCCTTAATTTCTAAAAAAGGTTATAAAGTACCTTATTTGAAAAATGATAGAAAGATTATTTTCAATATGTTTTATAAAATTTAAAATATTAGTATAAATGAAAAAAAAATCTATGAATATTAATAATAATTTTAAATAAATATTTAAGAGATAGGGACATAGATTATAAATATTTCCCAGAAGATACTTATATATAAACAACCTCAGATAATAATGATATTGTGAAATTAACCCTTACCATGCAATTCCTTTTGGGTGATCATCAATTAATCTCATTTTAATGGTTTAAAAAATGTTTCTAACTTATTATGCAACCATAATAATTTTTACAATATTTTATATCAGCTCTTTGTAATATCTTATTAGAATTTTGTTAATGATCATTCATTATTTCACTATTTCGCGTGTTAATTTCCTAGTTTTCTCAAGTATGTTTTGACTTGTTATTTTCTTAATTGATTACATAGATAATTATTTAATCATCTCAAGAATGTAAAAAATTACTTAATTATATTATATATTGAGTACATTTGTATTTATAATAATCAATAATATTTGGAGAAAAAAAATGAAATGCACTGGTTAAGAAGACGGTAGGCAATATTTACGAATGAAAGATACTTTAATTACTTTGTCATATTAAAATATTTAATGGCTAATAATATATAAGTATATTATTATTAAGGTATAATATATATTTTATTAATTTTATATATTATTATTAAAATATTCTTAATATGTTCTATATATAGAGTGAATGAATAACATCTCTTTGAGGGTGTGGTAGTCCACATTTCCACAAAGGATGTTATCGTATATCCATAATATGGAAAGCATGAAGGTATATATAATATAAAATTTTAATATTATTAAATAGTTAGTAATGTATATATTAAAATTTTATTTGACTAGTAAAATATTTTTAATACCATCCATCAAGGTGGTAATGGAAAAAATAGCGAAAATAATATTTACAGAGTCGATTAACCATCATAACGTAGACACCGATTTCATTTCTTGGAATAAGGAGAGGTGAGAAAAAAAATGGATATGATATGATCCATTAGAAACATAACAATCTAGTATATATATTATTCTGGAGCTATCAAGTATTTATGGATGAATAAGGTGAGTATGATGTATAAGAATGAAAGAAATTAATAGAGGTACTTGTGAATATTACCCCTTAAATATCACCTCCTTGAAAGACCCTTGAGGACCTTGGATTTTGCCTTTTGGTGAGACCCAAAGAAAATAAACATGGGGAGGATGAGGAGGAGCGTTTTGGGAAGATATTTGATGAATTAAAATTATTTTTTTCATGAAATGGGAATGTGAGTGGGGGTATTTACACTTGAGGAGAGGCGTGTTCATGTGATTAAATTATTGATTATTTTATATTTAAAGCTAACCACATTGTGGTGTCATTAATTTCTAAAAATTATACTTTTAATTAATTATTTGTAGGCTGGATATGGTCTTTAAACTCCATAACCAATAATTAAATGTTTCAATTTTAAGGTATGTTACTCTTTTACCTTTTAACATTATCCCTTGTCATAATTTTACATAAACAATAGTAAATAATTTGTTTTACCATGGTAAATTTTTATCCCTAAAATTGAAATTGAAATTATAACCGAATTTTTACCTAATTACTATAGATATGGAATCCATTTCACATAATTATGTTGACATAATTGGAAAAATTATATTTAAAATTAATTCTGCAGACAAACCAAAAAATAGGGTTTTAAAAGCAAAACGTTCAAAATTTTGAAATTTTTTTATACATAATTTCAATTTTAAATTTATTCCAATTAAATATATTGGTTTTATTGATAAAAACATAATCTAATTTCACTTTAAAATAAATTAAAAGTATGATCTAACAATAGAAATTAATAAGATGAAAAAACAGTTTTAATTAAAATGAAATATTTTTCACTATTCATTATAAATTAATATTTTCAGAAAAATATCGAAAAAATTATTTAAAATAAAATTTTGTGTACATAATCCAAATAATTGGTTTATTTTATCTAATATAGCTTATAAAAGTGTCCAAAACTATATTTAAAATGGGCACACTATCAAAAGGCGGTAAAATCTTGTTTTTGAAGAAAAAAACATGTTTTATTCTATTTTTTCATATATCTTATCTAGACTACACACGAAATGAATGTTCAACATTAAATTATATATAATTTGTTTTATAATATCAACATTTCATATTTTAACATTAATTTTATAATATATATTGGTGCATTTGAAGTCGAAGATGCATGCAACACAAGCTATTTAAGATAACAAACCATACAATCTCGGGGTGTTATATTTCCATAAAAACATAAAACATTCAGTGAATGAATATGAATGGTATACTTCTATTATATCCATAGTAAGGACTGAGTAACACCAATTTATTTAATCTCACAAGGGAAATAGTTTTGAATTATATTTTTAAAACATTTCATGGGTAAAATATCCTTTCCACATTCAATAACATTTTTTAAATCATAAAACATTTTTCAAACCTTTTTCCATGAAAATTACCTTTAAAATTATAATAGAATCATTGAAAACTATTTTGAATAGATTCCTCAAGGCATTGTTTCAAAATTTTTGGGGCAATTGTGTTTGTTGACAAAGAAAGATGACCAAGAATTAGTATGGTTAGTGTTTCTGTATTAGAGATTTAATGTGGGGTAGTTCTATAATATTTTCAAAAAATTTGGGCCTCATATTTTGGAGTTTTTTTATTGAAAATAAAGATTGTCCTAAAAGTAATTCAAGGACCAAAGTTCAAAAATCGAAAATCATGGAGTTCTTGGACCTTATAGTACGTTGTTGTGCTATGCGGACCACAAAGGCAGTGCACAAAATGTTGAAAAAAATTAGCAAAGGAAGAGTTTCTCTTTTGCATTGTTATGTAGAACACAGAGAAATCTACATCAAACGCATTGTGAAATCTGATCATGGTATGATCCGAGTTTTTTTGGAGGATCTTCATTTATGAGATTATTAATATTTCCGTAATAAAGTTGCTAATTTGTTTATGGAAACCATAAGTCTCCGCAAAGGATAAATGCTCTATGTAGACCACATAGAACTATTCGCGGTGAATGTCATAAAGTATTGAATATTTGGGTATTTTTATTTGGAATTTTTGAGGGATTTATTTTCCAACACAAATGAACCTAATCAAATCATTAATATAAGAAAAATTCATCAAATAATATTATCAATACTTGAATAATTTGGGAATACAAAGTACTTTTTGAGAGATGATTCCATGAAGGAGATGTGTTTCATGAGGAAGAACATCTATAAATGAGACAGTTCATGAGAAAACATTTTGAAAGGTTTTTTTAGGGCTGAGTATATCACAAAATAAAAGGGATTTTGAATCATAGTCGACCAGTGATGAAAATGTCATCCACGATGTAGGGGAGGTCCACGAATAAAAATGATATCATGAAGAACATGAACTATGATTTTCAATATAGTTCACAGAGGATTCAATGCAGTTCATGGAAGAAGTAAGACAGTTCACAGTGGAGGCAATACAATTGACAGTTATTTCAAAGAAGTTTATGGAAGTTATAAGATAGTTCACAAAATTTATTTTTATAAACTAACTATATGAGGAAAATTGGATTTCATCAACCAGAAAAAAATAAGACTTCAACAGAGTATCTACCTACAATTGAGGATGCAATCATTATTTATAATGAATGGATTTACATGTCGATAAACTGTTTTTGGATCCCTTCCATAATTTTTGAAAAGAAGGGGAAGAAGGGGATCTTTTCCAATGGTAGTGAGCCATCATAAGAGTGTTAGGTAGAAACTATTATGAAAGAAGTGTGTTGAATCTAAACATTTTTATGGAAGTGAGCCTATATAGAGATGTGATCTAGAATACACCTTGTAATATGGATGTGAGCATTACTAGATTTTCTATATCAAAACATTTCCATTTTATGCTCTATGAATTTATCCTAGTGAGAGTAAACCAAGTAAAATTTCTATATCACGTGTATGATTTCATTTCTCTTTATACATTGCGATATGAAATAGAGAGGTGAGTGATTTGTTTGACAATGAAACATGATATTATGGGGAAGTTGTTTTAATTTTCTATACCTGGATTCACCCCCTTAGGATATTTAACCTAGTTGGTTTAAAAATTGGTATCATATCTAAAGGTTAAAATTCAATGGTTATCCCTCAGTAAGAGAAATTAAATATATTAATCACAAATGTATTATTATCATTAATGGAAATAACTTTAAACTAGGGAATAATATAATGAAACACTTATGGCATTCACTACGTGTTGATTTATTTATTGCAACAATTCATTGTATTTCATCCAATGTAGACAATAATTTTTTATCATAAGAGGATAATAGATAATTTGATGTTGATTCTAAGATAATAAATTCATTAGGGCGAGCTATATCCAATCCAATATTACAAAGGTGATTTTATATAATTCATTAATTCTATGCTGGAAAAGATTATAAATATTTATGATGGAAACTCAAATGTGAGAGAAGAAAAATTTTAAGTTATAGGGAACAAGTATGAGGATATTATAATTCACCCTAATAATGTTTATGATGCATTATTTTATTGGGTGAATATTATTGTGGAATATATTCATGGTATCTAATAAATTATTAAAATTTTAAATATTTTTAATCACATATTGGAAAAACTATAACATCAGATTAATCTAAAATATTCATTATTCGATGATAAATATCCTATAAATATGATTTTGGACAGCTTCCATAGTAATATTTTCACATAAGATATGGGAAATGATGATAACGATGTGGTGGAAAAGGGGAAATCTAAATAAGTGTAATTTAAGGCCATTAAGAAGTTCACTATTGAAGATAGTCATGAGGAAGACAATGTGGATGATGTCATGTCATTTCTCTCCAAGAAATTTTCAACAATAAAGAGGAAAGTTCAAAGGGAAAAATTAATTTTCAGGCTTTTGATGTAGAAATATTAGAAATTTTTCAATATAATCCCTTAGAAGTTTCATGATGACGATGAATATAGTCATGAAATTCCCATGAAGAATTATTCTGAAAGTGTGAAAGGTAGGAGGATCACCAAGGTAAATTTCTTTAAAAAGAATAATAAGATTTCAAAAGAAGATAACGGATCAGAAGAACATAAGGCATAATATTTAGATGGCTATAATGATCATGAAGAAGATATTATGGTTGTAGTTGTTAGGAATTCAAAATAAATGAAGATAGTGGGAATGATTAAATATAAGTTAAAGTAAAAGATGGCCTTTAGTTAAAATTTAAATATGTTCTTAATGAGATGGATGTTTGGAGAGTCAAAACAAATAGATTCAATGGGGTGGTTAATAATCCCAAACTCTATAAGAAATATTAAGAAGAAGAAATGTCTTACATAGAGGCTAAAATTTAAAGGCGTAAATCTCAATTCTATAGAACTTATAAAAGTTTGTTGAGTAGTATATCAAAATCAACGAATAGAAAATATAGATTGATAGTTTGAATAATATTGGAAAATATCAAATCAATGGTGTTGAAGAAAATGAATAGGTAGTGGATAGTATGAAATATAATTTGAAATATTTGGATAAACACTTGATTTTGGAAAATTATGGCATTAATGAGAGTGAAAAAATTATAATTTTGAGTTCTAGTGAGACATGAAAAGTTGTGTCATGAAAAGAAATTATATGATCAGAACGATACATATGGTATGTGGCGTGATCACAAATAGAAATAAGTAATTATTGAATTTATACCACAAACTCCCACTCTAAGGTTGAAGAATGATTTGGGTACGGATCAAAACCAGAAGACTTAGATAACCCAAGGGAAAATTAGTGGTGTTTTAATTATACATAGTAATGCACCCCATATTAGATGTTACTGTTGTAGAATTATGGGACACACAAAAAATATTTGTTCCATATCCTAGATGTACCAAAGGGAACAACAAAGAAAAAGGAATCCATACAGAATGATATATTTCATAACATCAATTGATGGTCACTGTTTCAGGTGTGGAGGATTTGAGCACATGGAATGATATTCCTCATAAACAATAAAGATAAATGTTCCAAAGTAGAATAAAAATTCTCATAAGATGAAATTAAATGCATCATGAAAATATCTAAAAATGAAAAATTGGTTTGCAGCATTGAATGATGAATCCAATCCATCATATATCATGGAATATCAAGATTGTAAATCTATAAAAGGTATTATGAAAAAAACATGAAAAAAAGAAGGTAGTTGAACATGTAGTTGTAATAGATATTTCTTTCAAAGTATCATACCACACTAAAATGTGGATCACTGATAGAAGATGCACCTCCCATATGACAGTAAATAAATAACTAGTGATGAGAATCTAATATGACAAGGAAGATAGTGTGATATTTGGTAATGATGATGGTGTGAGATTTATTGTCTTAAGAAAATAAATGTTTTGGGAAAATAAATGAGACATGTATATTTCTTGTTTGTTGAAGGTCTCAATCAAAACCTATTAAGATAAAATAAACTGTGTGACTCGGGATATTCCATAATCTTCATAAGGAAATAGTATATCCATAAGGAAAAATATATTAATTGTATTTTTAAAGGTAATAGTAAGAAGTGGAATCTTTAGAATATTAGTAGAGAAAAAGATTTGCGTCTTTTATCCAAGTAAGAACATAAAAAGTTAGGGAATAAAATACATGGTCATTTGAGACAAACATCATTACAAGATATAGGGAAATGTGATACTGCTCGAGACCTCTTTAGGTTATCACATGATCATACTCATACATGGGATATTTGTCAAAAGGGGAACATCATTCGAAATAAATATATGGGAAAGGAGCAAAGGTCAGCGCAAGTGATTGAGATGGTGAATATTGATGTGTGTGGACCTATTTCAGGAATATCTATTGATGGGAGGAGAAATTATGTTCTATTCATTGATGACCTTAGCATAGTGGAATAATTTTTAGTCATCACTCACAAATATGAATTGCTCTATTTGATAATAGTTTTTCTAAGGGAATTTGAAAATATGTTTTGCCAAATAATCCTAAACATATGAACATATAATGGAAAATATTTCAATATTATCCATGTGTAGTATTATCTCTAGAAAAATGGGACAGGACAACAATTTTTAAAAGTAAGAACTCAGCAATGAAAAAAAATATTTGAGAGATTAAATAAATTTATAAAAAACATGGATAGAAAAATTATCATTGATAAATACCTTCTATTGATGTTTTGGAAAGTATTTATAATGAAATCCCTATACACATTAAATAGATAATTCTTATGTCTGAAGGAAGAGAAGACACTATATGAGATATGGTATGGAAGAAAGTCAATTTTGATGTAATTTTGAGTCTTGAGAAGTATGTTTTTCATTCTCAAAAATGATAAAAACTAGAAGTTTTAATCATGTGGAGATAAAGGGATATTCCATTGCTAATGAAAGAAAATAAAATCATATAGATGCTTCAATATGTTACTGGGAAAGGTAGTTAAAGTAATGATGTAATAATAGTAGATAATGAGAACCAACATTACAAAATAGATTATCAGTCTTAGGTGGATAGCTATGAAGAGATAATCAGATCAAGGGACGTACCAATTCAATAGGATGATTTAGATAAAGTTCATATAATTAAAATAATTGTCCAAAACCAGAATCTGTAAAATAATTGAAGAGAAGAGAAATAATTGATAGAGTGAACATAGTCTATGATTTGATTGTGCTAGTATTTACAAGTAGGATGAAGACTCTATAGAAATCATCATTCTTGTCACTTATAGAGACTAAATGGTTTGAGAAAGTATCTAGAGATGAAAACTAGGTATAGGATATGAATGAAGAGCTTGAACAAATTGAGAAGAATCTGACATGGGAGATTGTTTTCTTACCAATAGATAAAATTTACATAGGAAAAAATGTTCCTTCTGACCAAGATGAATGATTATGGAATAGTGATTCAAAAAAACGAACGATTAGTGTGAAAAGTGTACTCCCAAAGAGAGGGTATTGATGTTGATGAAACTTTTTCACCCGTTGCAAGGCTATAAACTTTCAGATCATTCTGGGACATAGTAGTACAAATAAGGATCAATGTTTTCTATATGGACATCAAGTCAACATTTTTGAATGGGGTTATAGAAGAGGAAATTTATATTGGGAAACTGTATTTTTTTTATACTATATAATGATGAAAATAAAATATTTTGGATGATTAAGTCACTATATAGGCTGAAACAAGCACTGAGATTGTGGTATTCAACACTTAATCAGTTTCCTAAGACACTAGGTTTTCAATGTGGTGGAGTTGATAAAAATATCTATCTCAATAATGATATAAATAAAAGGATTATGGTGATGGAATATATCATTGACATGATATTTGGTGGATGAGATGAAGAGCAGTTCAGAAAGTTCATAGAATTCAAGAAAAGTTAATTCAAAATGTCGATGATTGGTGACCAGATGTTTTTCATGGGTTCACTGGTGAAACTAGGACATAATTTCACATTAATTTATCAATATAAATATGCGAATGATTTTTTTAGAATATTTAAAATTGATAATTTCAATTATATGGTGACTTTGGAGGATGCTTGGATGAAAATATCAAAGTATGATGATGAAAATGCGGTTAATGTCACGGAATACAAGAAAATCATTAGTAGTATATTATACTAGACATCGAAAGCACCTAATATTGTTTTTTCATCATTCCAAGCTACAATATATCAAATAAATCCCAAATAAACCCACATTATTTCATAAAAAAATAATTTTGTATATTAAGTGAATGGTGGAGTTTGGTATAATGTACAATGTAAAATATTACCAAGAGTTAATATTATATACTGATTTGGATTAGGCTAGTTCAATATATGAATAGAAATACAACATTATTTGGTGAACTCTACCTTTTTTGATTGTGTGTTTCTCGGATAATCAAGAAACTAGATTGCATTAATTTGGGTACCGTAGACGATGAATACATTATAGCTATAAGGACCTGGCATTATTACATTATATAATAATGAAATTATCCCAGAAAACACTTCATTTCTAATTGAGGATATTTTCAATTTTATAGCTTTAGATAATATGAATTTTTACAGTAATATCATTACAAATTAACATAGAGTGGAAACCATAAAAACAATATTCATTTCTTGAAAAATATAAAACATTTCACATAAACATGATTTCATTGAATAATCTTGAAAAAATTAATATGGATTACATCTTTGTCTTACACAACCTTATAACCCCTGAAAATCATTTAAAAACAAGGGATGAGCATAAAACTCATTATGGGATATAAAAATAAGGAAAGAACACATGAGTCCATGAACACTGTAACATATGAAATCATTTTCAAAATACATACTTGACACCCATATATACTTAATTTAAGAAACATGATATTTACACATGATACCAGAAAAATATAAGAACATAAATATAAATACAAAGGTATCATGGGAAATTACTTACATAATCTTGTAATCCTCTTGGCTACCTTATATTTTGTAACCCCCACAGCTACCTTACAAGTTGTGTAACCATCATAGTTACATTTGGAGTAACCGTATGGTCGAACTCCAAATTAAACATATCCAATGAATTGGAGGGAAATATAGGTCCTAACCTTAATCATAAAAAATTCCCAATAACCAAAACAAAATCATACAACATGAATAATTCCATAAAAATATTTCTTTGGAATTTCATAAAACCGAATTTTAAGATGATTTTAAAAAAAAGACCCTTACATAAATCATATAATTTAAGAGTGTCCTAATAGATTGGATGAAATATGTATATAATCTATAAATACACATAATTAATTATAATATAAAAAACCCATCACATAAATCGTTCTAATATAACATAAATAATTATGTAGGATGCCAACCCAAAGAAAGGAAATCAGGTTAAAAATTCCCTAACATTAGGTTTGTATTACTTAGAACTCATTTAAACCTCTTGTATAATGGTTAAAATAGTGTTATTAATATCTTAGAAAAATATATTCATATTTATAATACCTTATATGATCATTTCATTACATCATTTTACCCTTTAACAGTTTGTATTTTGTTTCTTGCACTATTTCTCGGTGACTTCTTTACATGATTTCCATAATTGGTTCATGATGGTTGTTCTTGTAAATTGAAAGTGAAATTCCAAAATTAAAATGGAATGGTATTTACATATTTTCAGTACCATAAATTATATCATTTATCATTTTTAATTCTTACATGAGAATTATTCATAAGTTAAAGCATTAATGATGTTCGTTTAGACCATTTTAGTGTTTTTTTATAATAATGACCTCATTTTGTTTTATAATTTAAAACAATGCTTACAAAATAATTATAGAATCATGGATGAGACATAATACATATATTATAACCAGGGTCAAACATTAAAATGGTTTCATGACCATATTTGAAATAATTAATGCAAATTAAAATCACATCATCCATGATGTCGGTAATTCTACACATCACAGACAATGATTTTATTCCTTCAATGAGTGGGAGTAGAGAAGAATGATGATGACGAATTTTCCATAAACATTAGATAATACATTATATACAATATTATATATCTTTTATGCCTCTTGTATTAGAGTACGTGTGGAAAGGAGAAGAAAAAAAAGGAATTTAAAATAAATGAAAATTTGAGAAATTCCGTATGAAAATTCGATAGCCTAACGACATCATATAATTTTTTATAAAATAATATGATGTGAAAAAATGGTGTATCATCATTATTACACAATAAGGTCAGTAAAATGAATATTTAATGAAATATCCCTACATAATCCAAAGGAAATGAGAAAGAATAACATAAAATGAAAGGAATGAATGAAAATGAAAGAGGCTGTTTTCCTCATGATCTCTTCTCCTTGAGATTATTTTTAAGGACTTCAGTTTTGGCTTTTGGGTGGGACCAGAATCTCTGGGACATGGTAAAGTTCCTTGTAAGGAGTATTGTGTAGAACTTATGTAAGGCTCAGGTGTAGAGATTCATGGGAGGAATAAGATAATGAGGGGGTATTTATAGTGGAGGAGAGAGGTATTTAACATTAATTTATTCATTGTTATAATATATTTTCTCAAGACTACGAATAATGATAATTCATGTGACCCAAAATAGTAATAATGTCATGTGAGTTCGAACCGAGTGGGATTAAATCTACCTTGCATCACCTATGATGCATTAAATCAAGTATTTACCAATTTTCATATTTTATCATATTTTTCTACTCATTGAAAAATATAGAATTTCAGAAAAATCCCAAAAAGTCACACGTACAAATTCTAGATGTGTAGAATTCAAAAATGAAGTCAATTTTTTTAAAATAATTTTCTAATTATTATTAATTTAAACTTTAAATAAATTCATTCTTAATTCAAAAAATGAACAATTTTAAAACATTAAATGCTTTTATATCACATTGAAAAATTAACCAAAATATAATTATCATCAAGCCTTAAGAAAATAAAATAATATTATAATTTTCTATTAACTAGGGTCATATCACTATACATTTTACTATTCATAAGGGTATGTTTCTATTCACAAAAAATACAATTTGGTTCCATTAGACTCTAAATAACACACTGAACAAATTTAAATATGACCGTTTTTGGAAATTCAAAACATAGAAGTAGAAAAATTATTTTTTAAAGGATAGTTACAAATATATACATAAAACAATGTTTCATGAATTTAATTTATTTTTTTAAACCTTGGTGTGTTACATTATCCCCACTTTCTAGAAATTTCATCCTCATAATTTTATTTACTCATTAAACAAGTGAGGGCAACATTCTCTCATAACATTTTCAGACTCCCATGTTGATTCTTCAACCATGTGGTTTCTCCACAAAACCTTTAACTGGTGGATTATCTTATTCTGAAATACATGTTCCCTTAGATCAAGAATATGAACTGGTTTCTCATCATAAGAAATTTTCTAATCTAGCAGAACTTATTTTGGACTTAATAAATGTGATGAATCTGGCACATACTTCCCCAACATCAAAACATGAAAAACATTGTGAACCTAAGACGAACTTGGAGGAAAAGCTACTCGGTATGAAAATGTTCCAAATTTAACTTGGATTTAAATAGGGCCAATGAAACGCATACTTAACTTCCCTTTCTTACTGAAATGCATTACAATTTTCCAAGGAGAGATTTTTAAAAAAATCATGGTCAACAACCTCGAAAGAGAATTATTTTCTTCTATTATTTGCACATCTTTTCTTCCTTTTCTGAGCTATCCTCAGGTGCTTCCTGATCAACTTCACTTTCTCAGCCACTTCCTCTACTAATTCTGGCCCCATCAAATTTCTTTCACCGAATTCAACCAAAAATGATGGAGTTCGACACTGATTTCCATACAAATCCTCAAAAGGTGCCATATATATACTGGAATGAAAATTATTAATATAAGAAAACTCAACGAAAGAAAGATGTTGATCCCTACTTCCTTGATAGTCCATTGAAGAAGCCCAAAGAATATCCTCTATTGTCTTAATCTTTCGTTCTATTTTCCCATATGATTGAGGATGAAAACATGTACTAGAAATTAATTTTGTGCCCAATGACTTTTGAAGTCACTTCCAAAAGTTATAAGTGAACCTAGGATCCCAGTCAGAAATAATGGAAATAGGAACTCCATGTAGACTGACAATATCTTTATGGTACAGTCGAGAAAGCTGATTCAAAGGAATTGTATCTTGAATAAAAAGAAAATGTGCATATTTTTTTCATCCAATCTACAATAACCCAAATCGCACTGTCACCTCGAGAAGTCTTTGGTAGTCCCTCCACAAAGCCCATGGATACATTCTCTCATTTCCACTCTAGCATAGGAAAAAGAGGAAGCATCCCATTAAGTAACTGACGATATTTTTTAACATGTTGACATCTCAAGCATTTCATAGTAAAATTAAAAATATCTCTTTTCATTCCATCCCAAAAATAATGCTCCCTAATGACTCTACACATCTTAGTACTTTTAAGGATGAACCAAAAATGGATAACTATGTGCTTCACACAATAAATATATCTTAAAATGATAATCAAAGGGCACACGAAACGATTTTTAAAATCTTAAAAATCAATTTTATCAAGGATAAATTTTGAAAGATTACCAATTTTTACCAATTCTAACTTTTTCAATAGCTCACATTCTTCCATATGTGCTCTCTTAATTATTTCTGGTAATTATGAATGCACTGAAACCTGAAAAAAAAATACATGCATTCCTTTCACCAAAAAATTATATGCCAGAATTCATCATATCATTAATCAAGTGATCATGTTCTAATAGTAACATGGTTAATGATATATGATGTCTTCGACTCAAGGCATCCTCCACTTTTTTTTTGATTTTCTAGGATGGTAATTGATCATGCAATAATTATCCTTTATCAGTTCAAGACATATTCTCTATCTCATGTTTATTTCCATCTGAGTGAATATATACTTTATAATTTTATGGTCATTATATATTTTATATTTAGATCCCTATAAATGATGCCTCCAAATTTTCAAAGAAAAACCTATAGCTGCCAATTCCAAATCATGTGTGGTATAATGAATCTCATGAGGTTCAAGTTTTCTTGAAGCATAATCAATTAAATGATCATTATACATCAAAACAAAACCAATTACCTTCAAAGAATCATTACTCTATATGAAAAAATCACCATTCTGGGAAGGCAAGGCCAAAAATGTAGCACTCACCATTCACTTCTTCAGTTCCTGAAAAAAAGAGAAACAAATTCTTACGTCCAAAAAAATAACCCCTTTCCATGTTTACATAGTTATCGAGTTAGTAATTGTGCAAAGTTCTTCACAAAACATTAGTAATAACATGCTTGTCCAAGAAAACTACGAATAAATTTATCATTATTGGGCCTTTTCCATTCATCAACCACTCTTGTTTTGGATGGATCAACTATTATTCCATCTTTATTTACAATGGGACCAAGAAAATAAATCCGTTGTAACCCAAAATTAGACTTTCTGAATTTTCCATACATTTTATTTTCTTTTATGTTTTGTAGAACAACCCTAAGATGTTTTTCATACTCCTATTTAGTTTTAGAAAATACTATAATTTCATTTATAAAAACAACCAAAAACTTATCTAAGAAGTCATGAAATATTATATTCATAATATTCATGAATACAATAGGTTCATTAGTTAGCCCAAATGGAATAACAACAAATTAATAATGACTATATCTAGTGCAAAAGGTTGTTCTTGAAATATCATCCTCCATCACCTTCACCTGATGGTATTCAGATCATAAGCCTCTCTTGGGAAAGTACTGATATCCCTATAGATGAACAAACAAGTCATCGAGAAGAGGCAATGGATACTTGTTTTTAATAGTGATGTTATTCAAAGAACTATAATAAATGAAAAGTCTCATGGAACCTTAATTATTTTTAATAAACAAAACAAGAGAACCCCATGGTGAAGTGCTTGGACGAATGAAGCCTTTATCAAGAAAATATAGGAACTGATTTTTTAATCCTAGATCTTATATTTGACCCATATGATATGAGATGTTTTGAAATTATCATAGTATCAGGATCTAAGTCAATTGTGAATTCTACTTCTCGATCAGGTATGACACTGGGTAACTCATCAGGAAAAACATCAAGGTATTCATTTACCATTATCGCATCATTAATCTGAATAGATTCGTTGTTTTTAACAATATGAGAAAGATAACTTTTATTTCCATCTTTCAATAGTTTCTCATCTTCCTAACATGTTATCAATTTTATGGGTTCATTCTTGTATACAAACTAAAACACTTTCAAGAAAACAACTTCTTTGGATCAACAGTAAATCTTATCATGATAAACAGCAAGCTAATCTATTCCCAGAATAACATCAAACTCAACTAAGGGAAAAACACAAAGGATTGCAGGTAATGTCTTTCCACAGACCAAAATATATAGATTCTTATAATTCATCATTCCTATAATATTTCCCCTTGGTATTTTAACAACATGTTCTAGATTCATTTTTTGAGGTGATATTTTTAATTTACCTGAAAATTTCTTAGAGATAAAAGAGTGTGTATACCCCTATCAAAAAAAAATTAGAAAAATCTATGTAAACTAACAAAATACCTGATACAACTTCATTAGATGGCTCAGAATCTACTGATGTAGTCCCAAAAGATCTCACAACATGTTTCTTCTTATATTCTGGATTCTTTTCATCATTTGGATCTCTCCTTGGGAAGGCATTTTCTTAGTGACCAATTTCACCAAATTTGAAACACATTATAGTTTTCTTATTAGGATTATTATTAAGATCATTTAAATTAAAATCTAGGGCCATATTTCGGAACTTAACACATTTAAAATATTGCCCAGTTTTGGTATGATATTCCCCAGGGTGCTTCTTGCCACAGTTTTCAAAAACTTAAAACTAGATTTTCATACCATCAGATTTCATTGGATGATTCTTACTCATCACATACCATCTGGAACTCTTATTCTCCTTGTTTCCAAACTGAATGTGATCATTAGGAAACTCCATCTACACCCTCTTAGCATATTGAAAAATTTTCTCAAAACATTTTAATTAATGAGAGGCCAACGCCCTTTGGTACCTTGGATTCCGTCCTGAGTAAAAGTTTTTGATTTTTCTATCAAGATACAAAATAAGATTTGGAGCATACCTCACGTGTCGGTTGAAGTTCCCTTTATACATGACCACTGAATCTTCCTCCTTCTATTTCAATTCAAGTATTTTCTTCTTCATCCTATGTCGCACTACATTAGGAAAATATATTTTAAGGAAAATACATTTAAATTCATCCCACTCTAAGGCATAAATATCCACTATATCCCTGTTATTCATTACCATTGACCACCACTGATCAGCTTCAACATCAACATGATAAATGGAAAGACTTAACATTTTATTTTCTGAACATCCAATAACATCAAATATCATTTCAAGGGATTTAATCCATCCTTCAGCTTCCATTGGTTTAGATGATCCATTGAAAGTAGGAGGGTGTTTTCCCATATAATGTCCTACTATTATCATGTTCTATTTTGGTACCTCTGGTTTTTCAATTTCATGGATTCCATCACCATTTATTGTCTTTATCAGCTATTCCATTACTGTCTAAAACAGCTTGATTCCAAACCCTACCATTATGGGATGTAGATTCAGAATGTTGTTGTTCTGTTGGTGCCTCTCCTCTTTAACTTACCTATTTCTTCTATAGACAACCATTCTAAACAAACATATATTTGATGAAGCAACAGGGTAACAATTAAATACAATAACATTTCAAATTAATCAGAGTAAAACTAATTTATGTTATTCTTTTAACATCATCCTAACCCCAAAAGTTATCTAAACCATCCTCTGACACCAACTATAAAACCCAAACTTATCACAATACATAATATTTAATTTAGTATAGAAAATTATTCCTTTCAAATTAAGGATCATTTCATGTTTAGATCTTTGGAGATTAGGATATAATATAGTCAATTCATTACAGATTAACAAAGAGTGGATACCATAAAAATAGTATTCATTTCATGAAAAATATAAAATGTTTCACATAAACATGATTTCATTGAATAATATTCCAACATTTAACATGGATTCTATATTTTTTTACATATCCTTATAACCTATGAAAATCATTTAAAAACATGGGATGAGCACAAAATCTCAGTAAGGGATATAAAAGGAAGGAAATAATGCATTAGTCAATGAACACTTGTAACGTATGAAATCATTATCAAAGTACATACTTTACACTCATATATACTTAATTTTTGAAACATGATATTTAAAAAGGATAAAAAAATAAAATAAGAACATAAATATAACCATGAAGTTATCTTTGGGAATTACTTACATAATCTTTTAACCCTCTCTCCTTCATTATAATTTGTAACCCTCACAACTACCTTATAATTTGTGTAACCATCACAGTTAAAATTGGAGTAACAATACGACCAAATTACAAATTACAAATATCCAATAAATTAGAGGAAAATATAGGTCCCAACCTACATCATAAACAATTACAATGAACAAAATACATAACCATGCAACATGAATAAGTTTGTAAATACAATGCTTTGGAATTACCTCTAAAAAATTTAAAACAAGGTTTTAAAAGAAAATCCCCTTTCCTAAATTATATAATTGAAGAGAGACTTAATAGAGAGAATGGAATATTTATATAAACTGTAATATCACATAATTAAACATAATATAAACAAAACACATCACACAAAAAAATTCTAATACCTCATAAATAATAATGTACGATGTTAACCCAAGGAATGGAAGTCGGGTTAAGAATTCGCTTACCTTAGATTTTTCATACTACAAACTCATTTAAACCACCTGTATAATGATTAAAATATTTTAATTAATATCTTATAGAAACATTTCCATATTTATAATATCTTATATGATCATTTCATTACATCATTTCACCCTTTAATTGTTATCATTTTGTTCCTTGCACTTTTAGGGGTGAGTTCTTTATATGATTTCCATGATTGGTTCATGATGGTTGTTCATGTCAATTGGAAGTAAAACTACATAATTTTAATGGAATTGTATTTACATATTTCTAGTACCATAAATTATAACATTTATCATTTTTAATTCATTCATGATGATGAATCACAAGTTAAAACATTAATGATGTTCGTTTAGATCATTTTAGTGCTTTTTTGATAATAATGACCTCATTTTGTTTTATAATATAAAACCATGAATAGAAAATAGTTAAAGAACCATGGATGAGACATAATACATATATTATAAATTTTTCTAACCATTAAAATGGATTCAATATCATAATTGAAAGAATTAATGCAAATTAAAATCACATCGTCCACGATGTCGGATATTCGAAACATCACAGACAATGATTTTATTCCATGGATGAGTGGCAGTGGAGAAGAAGAATGATGATGAATTTTCCATGAAAAAAACATCGAAAATATAAAATATTATATATCTTTCATGCCTCTTGTATAAGAGGAGGTGAGGAAAGAAGAATAAAATAAAGTAATTCAAAATAAAATAAAATGTGAGAAATTCCTTATGATGATTCTGTAGCCTTACGATATTGTTTAAATTTTTATAAAAAACTTGGATGGGATAAAAAAAGGTCACTCATCATTATTAAATAATATAGGCAATAAGGGGGACATGGAATGAAATATTCCAACACAAGACAAAGGTAACGAAAAATAATAACATAAAATGAAAGAAAAGAATGAAAATGAATGAGAAGGTTCACCTCTTGATCTCTTCTCCTTGAGATCCATCTTAAGGCCATTGGTTTTGGCCTTTTGGTGAGACCAACTACTGTATGACGTGGAGAAGAGACATAGATGTATTATTGGTAAGAACTTAGGTAAGGCTCAAGTCTTAGGAGGTGTTGGAGGAGGAAAGGAATGAGGGTGGTATTTATAGTGGAGGAGATGATGTATTTGACATTATTTTAATCATTATTATAATATTTTTTCTCAAGATTAAGAATAGTTATTATTCATGTGACCCAAAATATTAATAATGTCATTTGAGTTCGAACCAGGTGGGATTAAATTATCCTTTCGACACCTATGATGCAATAAATCAAGTATTTAGCAATTATCATATTTTATCTTATTTTACTATTAATCGAAAATTCTAGAATTTTTGAAAAATCCCAAAAATCTAAACCTTACTAACTCTCTACGTTTAGAATTAGAAAAATTATGTCCATTTTTTAAAAATAATTTTCTAAATATTATTAATTTTTATTAATTAAATTCATTCTTAATTAAAAAATTAACAATTTTAAAACTATACCTTCTTTTAAGTGACATTGAAAAATTAACCAAAATGTCATCATCTTCAAGACTTAAGAAAATATAATAATATTAAAATTTACTATTAATTAGGGTCACATCACTATTCATATTAATATTCATATGGGTAGGTTACTATTGACCAAAAATACAAGTTGGTTCCATTATATTCTAATTAACATACTGAACACAATTATGGATGACCATTTTCTGAAATTCAATACATAGAAGTCGAAAAATTATTTTCTAAAGGCTAATTATAAATATCTACTTAAAATAAGGTTTCATTCATTTAATTTTTTAAACCCTCTGTTGATACAATAGCTATACAATTATGATGGTAGTTATCATGGATGAAGTAGTTTCTTGATGATATGTGAGTTGAAGTGATGTCTCTCGTTAGAATCCATTACAATAATTCATGTGTTATAAATATTATTAAAAATATATTCCTTCACTCAAGGAATAATCATGTTTAAATTATGTATCATTATATCAATGAGAAGGTGGAGCAAGGGCTTCTAATGTTGGAGTATGTTCCATGGATAATAAATGATTTATACATTATGACAATGGACTTACATGAAAAAATGTTTGAAATTCATTGACTGGCTCTGGGAGTTTAGTCCACTAAGCACACATGAAATGTTTAGATTTTCAACCCCATATCCTAGAGGTATGGTTTGTTTTCCCCTTATGTATTAATCTATATTATTTACCTTGTGGTAGACTACACTTATTTGACATTCAAATTTCTTGAAAAAGGTGGATAAATTTTGTATATTAAAGTGGAGAAAATCTCTTAATCAAGATAGGGGAGAAGCTGATAGGGGGAGAAGCAACAAAGGGGTTATAAAATCTAACTATGATAAAATTGATCTATCAAAGTTTATATAACCTGACAGATAAGGTTCCTGATGAAATTAGTTGAGTCATTTGGGAATGATGTTTTTCATTAATAAAATTTTCATGATACTCTTTTTTTCATGCTGAACATGGATCATGTTGTCTTGAAGTGTTTGTTGAGAAAATCATTGATCAACTTCTAAATCATAATAATTGAATGGTTTTAGAAGATATAATATTCTTTCATTATATATCAATTTGTAAAGAGTTATCAAGAAACTCAAAGGGGAGTTTGTTTGGAAAAAATCCATCAAGATATCATCTCTATTTTTTTCGGTTGATTATGTTTGTTAACGAATCTAGATGACTTTAGATCATTATGGTTAGTGTTCCTATAGTAGCTGTTTAAGGTGGTATATTTTCTTAGGGTTTCCCAAATTTTCGGGACTCAAAATAATAAGTTTTTTATTGAAAGGGATGGTTTGCCATAATGATATTTGCAGAATGCTGTTTAGGGATTGTGAAGCAAGGAGTTATCAGACCACGTCTTAGTGCAGATAATATATGAGAAATGAAAATGATGTATGTAGAATGGAGGGAAAAAATCAGAAATTGAATAGTTCTTATAGAACCGTGCTATGTGGGTCACGAGTAACTTGACATGAATAGCCTAGAGAAATCATTTCACAGGATGCTCATTGTAACCAGGTGGGTCATCATACCCAGGATGATCGTCATTTACAGAAAAGACATGATGATTTTATTTTAGAATACATCGAATGCTGCAAGGGATAAATGCACTATGTGGACCATATTGCACAGTTTATGGTCAAGGATATTCCACACCAAATATTTGGGCATTTATGATGGATAGGTTTCTAAGGATTTACATGACTTTGTAAAGGACATTAATCTCATCATTAAAAATATATAAATTTATTAGATAATGTCTTCACATCTTTAAAAAATTCATGGGATTCTGAAGTAGTCTGTGAGGAAAAACTCTACGAAGGATGTGTGTGTCACGAGGATTCACTTTCTCAAAGGAGATAGTTTTCAAGAAAATTTTATGAAAGGGGTTTTCAGGGATTAGTAGATGAAATAAGGACTATGATGTAGAGGTGGTTCAAGAAAAAAATGACATACATGAAGAAAAGGTCATCCATGAATCATGGTAGGTCTACGAAGTAGATGGATATCTTGTATCACTCAATCCATTTGGTGAAAAGTAGATTATGAAGGATTGAAGGATGTTCATAGAGGATGAAAGATAGTTCACTGTGAGTAAAAGGATGTTCACGGGGGACTATACCGATTTTCCAAAACAATCTCCACACACTAATAGTGTGTGGAAATTTTGAGTTCATCAACAGTGTGAAAACAATAGTTTATAAAATAATCAACCAATAATTTAGTATTCGTTCATTATTGATAATGAAGGGACCTACATGTCCATAAACTATCTGTTGGTCCATCCCCGAGTAGTGAAAAAATAAAGGAGAAGAAGGAGGTCTTTCCCCCAGCGTTGATCCATTTAAAGAGACTTAGGGAGTGACCCATGAGAAACCAATGAGTTGACATTAAACGTTGTAAAGGTAGTGATTCCAGGAATAGAATTTGATTTTACTAAACCCTATAATTTGGATGTGATCCTTAGTGGATTTGGTACATCAAAAAAAATTATTTTATGCTCCTTGGATGTATCCTAATGAGGGTGAACTAGGTAATTTTTTTGTCTCATGTATGATTTCCTTTATGTTCATACATTTATATGGGAAAGGGAAAGAATAGTGTTTTGTTTAAGAACAAAACAAGATCCGAAGGGGAACATTTTTAATATATCATAACTTGATTCACCCCCTGAGAGTATTTATTATGTTAGAGCTAACCAAAAACAATTTTCAACATATTTTAAATCATTTTCCATTAAAATTATTAAAAAATCATTTGAAAACATTATTATTTTTTAGAAAACAAGGTTTATGAATAAGAAAAATTTCTAACCAAAGGGAGAAAAAAATTCCATAGAAATTATAACATAAGGAAAATATTGAGATTCTTTATAAAACATTTCAAAGGTTATTATATACAAATTTTAAACAAATATAGGTGCATAACATAACATTTTCCTCAAAGAATAAATATTGAGGCAAAATTACCTTATAAATTCGGTAACTTTTGAACCGTAAACCCCATGAACGATATATAAAAAATAGATGTGTAAATGCCCCTAAATTTAAGTGCAATGATACTAGATTAAATTCTTGGTTGATATATACACCAAATAAATGAAAAATTGTTTTATGAGGAATTTTCCCTATAGAAATAAAAGTGAGAACAAAATCCATTACCTTGAGTATTTAATTAATTAATACATATTAAAGCCTCTTGAATAATAAATATATGTTTTTTAAAATATACAAAAAACAGTATTCATATATACAATACAATATATTATTTACTTATTACTTTATATTACTCTCTTAATAATAATTTTATTCTTAAGTTATGTTTCGGGTAATAATCGCTTTGTTTCATGTGTATGTTTCAACTTATTATTCTTGTTACTATTAAATATATCATTATATAATCATATTAAGAATTATAAACCTCATATAAATATCATTTATATTCAATATATATTTATTTATGGCGATTCATAAAATTTAAATGTAGAAAATAAAAGATAACATTTCTGGAGATAGTAGGTCATACGTACGAATGAACATTATTTTAGTTTTCTTATAAAATTAATGAAAGAAAATTATAATATATTTTATCATTCCATAATTTTTTAATTTCATATATATCACATATTTTTATTTAAACCATTATTAATATATTCTATATAATATGTGAATGAATCACAACACTTTGGGAGGTAGAAGTCTTACACACACACGTACAACGTTATCATATTCCCACAAATTAGAATGCATGAAGGTGTGAGTGATATAATAATTCTAGAATCATAATAAAAATTTAAGAATAATATATATCATATTTAAAATATTAATACATAATTATTACCAACATTTAATGGGGGTAATGGATGAATGAACAACATCGGCTTGTGAGGCAGTACTCCGCTGTACACACAGACGATGATTGTGTATCCTATTTGATGGAAGTGTGTGAAGTTCTAGGTCACACCATTAACATAAAAAATATAAGTATATTGAAGATACTGAGAATATTATCTAATAATGAAATAAAAATAATTTAATGAGATTAACTAAGAAATAAAAAAAATTTTGTTGATGAGCGTTACCTCTTCTTTGAATATCCCCTTTTGGTTTTCAACAAAGGACATTCCTGGAAGTATTTATTCATAAAGTAAGTCTTTTAGGATAAAGGGATAGAATTTTTTAGGATTTTAGTATAGTATTTTTGATGAAACAAATATTTTTTTAAGTGTTAATAAAATATATCAAAAGGTTCCCTTTTATAAGATAGGGAATAAGTACTTTTGAAATTTCTCAAAATATTAATTTATAATAAATTTAATCTCAATACAAATACCTCATAATAAATTTATTATAATATGGGATAACATAATATTTTAAAATAATTAATAAATTTATTTTAGGCAAGTTTTAATGTGATTCTAAATGTTATCATTTTGATTAACCATTAGTTTCCCTATTTTAAATTTAACTATAGTAGTAAAGTTTTCAAATGTTATGAGGATGTAATTTTTACATATAAAATTTCAATTACAATATAAATGAGAAATTGTATTTATTTTATAACATATCTTATAACTTTTTCCTTATTTGATAATTTTACTATTTTTAAATAAATTAAAAAAAATACTATTTTCAAAAAATTTCATTAGTGTAAATATTGACACTATTCATTGCATTGACTATTAGAAAATCAATACAACCAAATCTTTTAATACAAACCTAACATGTCATGATAACCTATAAAATTAGGGTAGAAACCTAATTAAATCAAATTATATTTATTTTAATATTTCTTACATTAATTATTTTATTTTTTCATTAATTGAATAATTATTGCATCATCATTGTGTAGTTTTTTTGGATAAATATTACTTCACTAAAAATTAAAAATAAAATTCCCTGAAGAATATTATTTTTTTATATTTAAAATTACTATTTATGATCTAACATATCCCTTATATACCCCTTATTAAAAATTATTTCACTTGTTTAAAATATTAGTATGAAATGTTTCACATTTTCATGGAAAAAATATTATAAATGGTATAATCTTATTCACGTATCCATAAGTGGTCACATAAAGGGGAAATTAATTTTTATGGATAATATATAATAATCCAATAAAATTGGGTAATGTGTTTTGGTAATTTTATAATATTTATAATATAATTTTTACCCTTAATTACTCGATTTACCCTTTACTATGGTAATAAAAATTACTATGTTTATTATTCATATTTTCCATAAATAAAAGTTATATATTTACTAAATTTATGAATTATAATTCCAAATATGGAATCCATTTTTTACTACTAAAAATATAGAATCCACTAAAATTACTTAAAAAATTTTCCACATATGGGGTGAGAAAGGTGGTTTTTAATTTTGAAACATCCAAATGTTTACAACATTTTTATATTTAAATTCAATATAAAAATGGTTCAAATCACATAAATAGGATTCATGGATGTATAACATAAATTGTTTTACTACCAACCTAATTCATAATTTAATTTAAGATTATATATTATTTACATGAAAGGCATTTTCAATTAATTCCAATATTTTTCACTATTCATCAAAAAATGCAACTTTTTTGAAAATTTACAAAAACTATCCTTAAGATAATTTAAATATTACTATTTAAAAAAATAATTTTATTTTACCAAATAAATTTTATAAAATATTCAAAATTTAGTTTTAAAACTTCTTTTCCGTTAAAATGTGGAAAAAACTACCTTTTTGATAAATACATCCTTTTATACTTTAAAATGTAATTGTTCTTATTTTATGAATTTAATCCATATTAGATTAATTTCAAGAAATAATTTATTTTATAAAACATAAATATGATAAATATCATTTATTAATGGTGATTAATTTAATTAATTATTATAAAATTCTATTTTCGGATGAAAAATAGTTTTTCATAAAAACCCATCATTTAGTTTCAATTAGGTTTTTTGTCTTCATTTTTAATTAATTATTCACAAAATAATTCAGTTCACAATTCAATTAATACTATTAATTCTTGAAATTTCAATGGATATGTGATAAATATCATAATAAATATTATATTTTTGTTTTGTAAAACTGCTTCTTAAATGTAACACAAACTATCAATGGAAGTCATTGTTGTGTGTTACATGAGAAAAAGTTAGTATTGCATGTACTTCAAGCCAAAATATGTGTTTCATGTAATGAAATATTGTGTTTGAATAAATCTTGACATATTTTACCATTCAATACATGCCATCAATGAATTATAATTTATTCAAAATAATAATAATTCCTAAAAACTCAGGGTGTTACATTCTACGCTGCTTAAAATGAGTTTCTCCCCAAAAGATCATCACTCTAACACAAAAAAAATGAGGATAAATATACCTCATAATATACTCAAGATACAACATAGCTTCTTCAAAATGGGCGTTTCTATACAAAACCTTACCCTGGTGAGTGGTCTAGTTTTGTAGAACAATATCTCCGTGATCCAGAATTTCTACAGGTTTCTCTTCATAAAAATTACTTCCTATAGCATTATGACCTCTATGTTTAGTAGATTTGAATGATAAGGTATGTACTTCCTTATAAGAGTTATAGGGAAATCACCCAGCTCATGAGAGAAATTTTATGGAAGAACCAATCAAAAAATTATCATTATGATATGATTAAGAACATAAAAAAATAAATTGCATCCGTCCAATTTGAAATTGAACTTCGAAAATAAAATGTGGATGTTTGAGAATTTATTTTTGAGAAACCCATATCATAAAAATGAATATTAAAAAATAATTAAAAATGGAATCATGTAAGGTTAACAGCTAACCAAATTATCTCGTAATTGGGTTTCCATATATGATAACTTGGGTGGGAAGTGAAAAAAATGGACATCTAAGAGTAAAATAACTATCATGTTATGATGGAGATGTAGGATCGAAATAAAGATGTAGATGCTCAATATACAATAGGGGGTGAATTGAACACTTTAAAAATTTGATTAAACAAGGAAAGATATATGTTTAACAAAGTAAAACTAAGAAAATTCACAACACCTCTTACACCGATTAAAACATTGGGACAAAGTATGAAGTTACAATCTTTTAGTTCTATAAACTTGCTTAAATCTGTAAAGTAATTCCGAAAATAGGTTCTGGAAATATGGATCAAGAAAATAAAACTTAACCAAAGATTACAATATGAGATTCTACCTTAAAGCATAGAGAATCTAAATAAGTCAGAGTATAAGTAAGGAAGTATAAGAAACTTATACTTTCATTAGAAATACAAACTGCAGTGGAAAAACAAGTAGTAAAACTAAAAGTAACAAACAATAACTCTTTTATCCCAAAGAGAAGGTATCCAACAACCTTGGATAAAGGTCCATTGATTTATACTTTCACGAAAGTCTGTCTTACCCACACCAGGGTAAGCCCATGATATGAAGATCAGGGTATCTGTCTTGCTATCCCTGCAACCCCTCATCTTCAAGGTTGTTGTAACCTCTATCTTCCTCAGCAAGGAAGCCCTCAACTTCAAGGTGTTGGAACCTCTGTCTTCCTATCCCTGGAAGCCCTCAATTGTAATCACCAACAATCGGAGTCGCACAAAGCAAGTATGCACAAGTAAAAGTTTGAACAAGTTGTTCATACTTTCTACATGAAGCTTGAGAGTTAATAAGAGCCTCTCTCTCTATAAATCACTTTAGGAAATTATGATCACAAAAATTCCAAAAGTTCCAAAAGTTGCCGCTTCTTTTCAAATGAGCTCTTCTTTATAGGTGAAGCTCTAATGGTCGAACCCCTCCTCCAATGGTCATATTTTCCTTAAATATCGGAGGGACCTGTACACGTGTCACTTAACCGACCATTAGTTAGAAACAGAATGGACGACATCGTTTTATAAGAAAATATATGCAACCAAAAGACCGGCATCGTTTTGTAATGAAACGAGTATAAGTATAAGAAAAACTGAAGTTCAAAATATAAGAAAATAAAAGTTCAGAGTCTAACCAAAATGAAATTTAGAGTCTATAATAAAGAGATATTCAGATTCTTGTTTATACGAATTTGGAACCTGAATTCTATAGAAATATGGTGTCTGAATTTCTAAGGAAATTCAGAGTCAGGTTTCACTAGAATTCAGAATCTGAACTTACAGAGTTCAGAGTCGAACTTGTAGAAGTTCGGAGTCAAACTAGTAAATGTTCGGAGTCAAACTAGTAAAAGTTTGGAGTCAAACTCATAGAAGTTCAGAGTCGAAATAGTAAAAGTTTAGAGTCGAACTCATAGAATTTTGGAGTCGAACTAGTAAACATTCGGAGTCGAACTTATAGAACATCGGAGTCAAACTAGTGAAAGTTTAGAGTTGAACTCATAGAAGTTCGGAGTCCATAATTCGGAGTGTAACTTTATTGGAGTTCGTATCTAGAATTTGGAGTGGAACTTTATTAGAGTTCATGGCTAGAATTTGGAGTGAAACTTCATTATAGTTCATATCCAGAATTCGGAGTGGAACTTCATTACAGTTCATATCCAGAATTCGGAGTGGAACATCATTACAGTTCAAATCCATAATTCAGATTCTAAAATAGAATGCTTCATATCTAAGTATTATATGATTCCAAGGATTTTGATATGAATCCGATTTTTATACTGATGAAAAATATTTATATGAAAAATGAAAACATGGTAGGGGTAAATTCCTTTGAGAAGGAAATTTTCTTTATGTAAGTAAAATGTATATTTTCTTAAGTATAGGGTGTTAGTGATTTTCAAAACAATAAGAAATAGAAAAAAGTCATAAGGAAAACCTTATTGAATTAACAATATCCCCCTTTTTGGAAATCAAAAACAACCTTACAAAAAAGAATATAAAATCTTAGAATAAATTTATAGACGTTGAAATTAAAGCTTATCTCCACTACTGGAAAATAGGTCTATACCCACGGTTTTGAAAAAAACCGTGGGTATAGGGTACCCCTATACCCACGGTTTTGAAAACCGTGGGTATATGGCTAATAGGAGAACCTATACCCACGGTTTTCCAGAACCGTGGGTATAGGCCACCTATACCCACGGTTGTGCCAAAAACCGTGGGTATAGATTTATTTTAAGACCTATACCCACGGTTTGGAGAAAACCGTGGGTATAGGGTATTTCCCGAAGGCTTATACCGATGGTTTTTGAAAACCGTAGGTATTACGATTTGTTTTTGAAGACCTATACCCACGGTTCTCCAGAACCGTGGGTATAGCTTTCCCGCATTATGGCGGGTCATGAAACTTAGGCGGGACGCGAAAAATTTGGCGGGTAGACATTTTTTCACATACTAATATATATATGCTGATATATGAACTTATACCAGATAAAAATTCCAGGTCGGTCGGTCTGTTTGTGGGGGCTCAGCCGCACTTCTCAGCAGAAGTCCCGGTTTCAAAACCGAGTGAACGCATTTTTTGAATTTAGATATAGAATGTTAATATATATATATACAGATAGTCTTATTATAAAATAGATAAATATCCCAGCTCAGTTGGTGCGGCACGGAGGCCTTGCATGCGGCGCGGGTTCGAAACCCGCTTGTTGCGTTTTTTTATATAACATCATTATTATGAATATATTATAATAAAATTATCCTTATATAAATGTATATTAGTCAGCTCGGTTGGTCCGCTGTGTGGCTGGGATGAGAGTCGCTGCGGGGCAGCGCGGGTTCGAAACCTGCTGCGTCGTTTTTAAAAATTTTAAATTAAAAATTTTAAATTTCCCACGGTTAGAAAACCGTGGGGTAAGTTTCTTCCACGCTGTACACTAGCGTATTGGTGTATGAAACACCTATACCCACGGTTCTACAAAACCGTGGGTATAGGTCAAGACCCCTATCCCGACGCCGTTCCAGCCCACGGTTCCCAAAACCGTGGGTATAGCCTATACCCACGGTTTTGGGGGCTATACCCACGGTTTTGAACCGTGGGTATAGGTCCTTTTTCCAGTAGTGCTCCCTTTTTTTATTGATTATAGTGAATACAACTAACCCCCTCTTAGGCTTAGGAACTCTTAGGATTGTATTATGAATTTCCATAATGGAGTTTTCATTATCATTTGAAATGAAAAACTTCATAATGAAGACCTCACCGTTAGATAAGCTACCCCTTAATTAGGGATAGTTCTTGACTTAGAAATTTTTACTTCTCCCTATTTTGAGTAGTTATTTTTTCTTCTCCCCCTTTGTGATTTTCAAAAAGAATTTAATGGAATAGAAAAAAATAAAGTACCTGAAACATTAGTTCAAAATAACAGAAGATACAACCAACGAAATATTTCATTAGAGTTGAAAAAAAAATTACAAGGAAAATCAAAAGCAACAAAATATCATATTTTTCAATTTTTCTTCCTTTTCTTTTAGTATTAGCTTCTTCAACAAGGTTTTCAGCTTATTAAAATCTTTCTAATCCTCCTCCACTTGTTTCTCCAAATCTGTGATCCTTTCTTCTTGAGCTTTCATCACCTCTTCCTGAGCCTTCATGGCCTCTTCCTGCAACTTCACTAACTCATATTGCTTTACAAGCTTTCCTTCGAGCTCAATCCGAAGATATATCTCCATTTTAAAATTTTGAGCAAGAGAGTTAACCTTATCATTCAACCCCTTCACTTGTTGATTCCGAGAATTTTTCTCAAGGTTCAGATTTTCCAGAAGATCCTACATTTTGGCATCCTTAGTGTCAAAAGAATCTTTAACATCATTCTAAAAACGATCAAACTCAGCCAAGTCTTTATCCACCTTCTTTGACCAAAAGGTGATTTTTCTGCATGATTTTCTGTGAACATCATAATTGATGACAATCTTTTTAATTTCAGCTTCAATCTTCACACACTTATCCATCACCATAGATAAGGATTCTGACATCTGATTCACAGTGTGTTGCATCATCTGGCATCTAGAGTCTATAGAGGGAAAGATCAGAATGGTGTCCAACAATTTTTTCAAAGACTCGACAACAAATTCATGACCCAATACTGATGAATCTGAATCTGATAACTTTCTTGGGAATTGTTCTTCTTCAATTTGCACCAACTTCCTTCTAGAAGAACCACCAACCTCCTTCTTTCTTATAATATCTTTTGTTGGTGTATCCATGAGCACTTTCTTACCTTTATCAGTTTTTGGAATGGTTTATCATTTGGAGATTCTTCTTCACTCTCTAATAGTTGAACAATCTTGTCTTCATCTAGTTTCTCCTTCTCTGCTCCTTCTTCAAAAAAATTCTTCTCATAGCTTACTTCCTCGTCAGATGATTCATTTTCTTTCTCTTCTTCCTCGAAATCATGTACCTTAGTATCTTTCTCAAATACCTTTACAGGAGTGACTAACTATGAAGATTCAGCCTTTTCTTGATAATCCTAAACTTGTTTGATCAGGTCATCGAGATCATCACTTCCTTCTTCTACATCTTCTTCTTTTTCAATAGCTTCTTCCTCTACTTCTTGACTAGCTGCTTCCTCTACTTCTTCAACAAACTCTTTCTTTTTGGACGTTTCCAGAGTGAAGTAATTTTTCTCAGGAGTCTCTAGTAATGGTTGGACATCAAAAGTTTCAGGAATGGGAATTTTCTCAAAAGAAACTTTAGTGGCTTTCAAATGATATTGAACAATCACTTATTCTGACATCATCTTCTTCTTCATTTTCTCCATTGATTGTTTCTGTAACTCATTCGTAGGTCTTTTTCTTAAGGCCTTATCCTCAGCAGGGTCCAATCCGAACTGTGGATCCCCTTCTTTCCTTTTATCCTTGTCTTCCCTCCACTTAGACTCCACTTCATCTGGGTAGGCTTTTTGTTTCTTTGCCTTGGGTGGTGCAGATTGTGTTTTCTTAGCTTTCTGAGTCTTGTCTTCAGCCACCACTTCTTTCAACATTCTCTTCTTCCCTACCTTTTTAGATGGTTCCATAGTTTGTTGATCTTTCTGAGCTGCCTCAGCCTCTTCCTCTGGTAAAGGGTATAATTCTACAGATTCAACTGAAAAATCCATCTTCATCCTCTTTAATGTATCATCACTAACCATCATTACCTTGCAGTTTCATTGCTTGAAAGTGCAAGAAACTTTAAATTAATCAAGACATGTGATGATAAGCTTAGAAAGCATGGATGGTTACATTATGATCTAAGCATTCAGATTCCATTCTTTAATATTTTTAACTGTAATCAAAATATGCCTCATCAAATTCAACTTCCTCATATTTACCAAAAAAACTAAGATGTATATATCACTCTTCTTGAGATTATCCTTATCACCCCTTCTCAGTACTAAAAATCCTTGTAACCACAGCTGTAGAATCTGATTATTCAAAGAGAGATGAGAAATATTAGCGGTCTTGTCATATTTAAGTCCAAGGCATTTCAATTCCTTCACTTTGTTAAAACTTCTTTGCTCATCTGGAAGATTATGTGAACAAAACTCAGCTTCACCTTCATAAGATAGACCCACCAAGCTTGCAGCCTTGGTGTAATAAAGCATATAAGTCTTCCTATAAGACTTGAAAGAAAACTTATCTCTGTCATATTCCTTAAGGATGGAAACAAACTTGTAAAACTCAACAAGAAAATCTGTATAAACCGGATCCTGCTTCACTGGCTTTGATAAGCAAACATCCTCCCAGCCATTCAATCTGATATTCTTAGATATAAGATAATCATACTTGTAGAAAATATATTCACTAACCTCTCCCTGTAAACTAACCATTTTGATATTGGCTTCATCATTAACAGATCTTGAGAAGTAGCTTCAATAGACATTCAGAATGGAGAGATCTGGAAGATTCGGAACGGGCCTTAAGAAGAGAGGCAGAACTTCAACACGTGAGATCCTGAAGATCGATGTGGGACAACCATCAGGGGTCCCCTTTATATAGTTGATGAATGTGACCTTTGAGCTTCCAAAAACCATCTAACGGTTGAAAAACTCTCTGATCCGATCTGACGGTTGAAAACATACGCGCAAGGAAAACATGAATTTGATCTTTTGAGGTTTTAAGAAAAAACAATCGGATTTTAGAAAACCAGAATCCGAGAAATTTTAAAACTCATAGGAAAGTAAAATCAAGAAAAATATGACTACGAACACTTAAGTAAGGAATTAATACCTTTCAGATTTCCCAGGATGTTTATTCGTAATAGGTGATATTCTTCTTGAAGAAAAAAATTTACTATGAAAAACTAACTATGAAAAATTCGCTATGAAAAACTCACGATGAATAATATGAGTACAAAAATTATCATTACGAAAATTTCCAATACGAAAAATTTGAGTACAAATAAATTTTCATTACAATAATTCTGAGTACAAAAATTCCCATTACGAAAGTTCCAGTTCCGAAAATTTCAATTAAGAAAATTTTAGTTCCGAAAACATCATTACGAAAATTTTATTTACAAAAGTATGAAAAACTGACTATGAAAATTTTGATTACAAAAGGTTTTTAAAAAAAATTGACTAAAAATTTTTTGATTACAAATGATTTTTAAAAAAACTGACTACAAAAAATTGATTATGATAACAAGAAAATGTACTCCCCCTATGAAAAGGATTTTATTTCTATAAGGAGAATTGTTCAACAAGAATTTAATGAAGAAGGATTACCTCACGGTTATCATTATTAACTTATGTTTAATGTATTCAAATCTATCAGAGGGTAAAGACTTTGTGAAAATATCAGCAAGTTGATCTTGTGTTCTGATAAACTAAAGAATTATATCTCCTTTTAGTGTGTGATCCCTAAGAAATTGATGCCTAATATCTATGTGTTTTGCACGGGAGTGATATGTGATATTTTTACTAAGGGAAATGGAACTTGTGTTATCACACAAAATTTGAGTCTTAGTAAAACTAAAGCCAGAGTCTATGAGTGTCTGTTGCATCAACAACACTTGATCACAAGAACTTCCAGCTGCTACATATTCAGTTTTAGTAGTGGAAAGTGATACTGAGTGTTGCTTCTATCAGGACCAAGAAACTAATGAATCTCCTAAGAAATGACATGTTATGGATGTACATTTTCTATCCATTCTACATCCACCAATGTTAGCATCCGAAAATATTTTTAAGATAAAATCATTTTCAGAAGTATAAAATAATTCCAGATCCATGGTTCCCTTTAAGTAGAAAAAATTCTTTTCACGGCCTTTAAATGAGATTCCTAAGGATTTGATTGATATCTGGCACATAAGAATACTAAAAACTTTAAGTCTGGACGAATTTCTGTCATGTATAGTAGGCTTCCTATCATACCTCTAAAAGATGTTTGATCTACTGGTTTCCCAGTTTCATCAAGTTCTAGTGTGTTTGGGGTACCAATAGAAGTACTTATACTCTTAGTGTTGTTATAACCATAATTGTTAAGAAGATATTTAATATACTTATGTTGGGATATGTATATTTCTTATGGTTTTTGAGAAATTTTAAAACCAAGGAAAAATGTTAACTCACCCATCATACTCATTTCAAACTCATATTACATTAGATCCACAAAGGAATCAGTTAATGATTGCTGAGTTGAACCAAATATAATGTCATCAACATAAATTTTCACAATCAAAACATTTTTCTTATCTTTCTTTATAAAAAAGGGTTGGATCTGCATTTCCCTTAACATAGTTATTTTGAAGAAAAAATCAGGTAATTCTATCATACCAAGATCATGGGGCTTGTTTAAGACCATAAAAATCATTGGTAAGTCTAAAAACATGATCAATATATTTTGTGTCTTCAATGCCAAGAGTTTATTCAACAAAAACGTCCTCTTGAACATAACCATTATGAAAAGCACATTTCACATCCCTTTGAAGAAATTTAGAATTGAAGAATGCTGCAAAGGAGAGTATGATACGAATAGATTCAAGTCTAGCTACTGGAGCATATGTTTCTTCATAGATTATTCCCTCTTATTGATTATAGCCTTTAGCAACAAGTCTTGATTTATTTCTAAAAATGACTCCATTTTCATCACACTTATTTTTGAAGACCCATTTTAATCCATTAACAGAATTTTTCATAGGTATTTCAACCAAGGTCCGGACATTATTCCCTTCAAATTCAAATAGTTCATATTTCATGGATTTTATCCAATCATCATCACCTAAAGATTCATCAATGAATTTTGGTTCCAATTGGGAAATGAATTCTAGATTTTTTACTTCATTTCTTAAAAAACTTCTAGTCCTTATAGGTTAATATAAATCACCAATGATACTATCACTGTGATGATTCTTAAGAAACACCTGACTTGGGTTTTGTAAAACTTGTTCATCAATATACAGTAGAATGTCTTCTGGGGTAACTGTTTCAGAGTTATTTTATTGAACATTTTCCTTATCAGAAGGATCTTCTAACAAAGGTTGATAATCAGTTTTTGAAAACACATCTGAGGATGTAGGTTGGGATGGTTTAAAAACAAAAGGATCGGTTTCATCAAATTTAACATGTATTGTTTCCCCAATAGTACAAGTGTTTTTATTGAATACTCTATAAGCCATAGAAGTTATGGAGTAACCTAAGAAAATTCCTTCATCAGAATTTAGTGCGAATTTGTGTAAGTTATCTTTGGTATTCAGGATGAATTCCTTGCAACCAAAAACATTAAAGTAGGAAAAGTATTGGTTTTCTACAATTACATAACTCATAAGTAGTTTTATTAAAAAAAGTTCTAATCAAAACTCTATATATAGTATAACAAGCAGTACGTACAGCTTCAGCCCAAAAATGTCTTTCTATACAATATTCACTCAACATGGTTCTAGTTATCTCTTGAAGAATTCTATTTCTTTTTTCAACTACACCATTTTGTTGAGGTGTTATGGGTGCTGAAAAGTTGTGAGTAAAACCTTTTTTACTACAAAAAGTTTCAAAATCAGAATTTTGAAATGCTCCTCCATGATCACTATGAATAGTTTTTAATGGAAGGTTTTTCTTATTTATAACTTGGGCTCTAAACCTTTTTGAATAAAAAAATATTCAGACTTCTTTGCTAGAAAATAGACCCATGTAAATCTAGTGTAATCATTAACTAGAACAAACACATAGTATTTTCCTCCAATGCTTCCAGTTTGTGTTGGACTAAAAAGATCCATTTTCACCAACTGTAACACATCAATTGGTGAGACTTAACTGATTGATTTAAAACTAGATTCATGTTTCTTTCCATATTGACAAGGATCACAAACTTTAGAAGAATCAAATCTAAGCTTTGATAGATCCTTAACTAGTTTCTTCTTAGATAGTTTACATAAGATTCTAAGGTTACAGTGACTTAGTCTTCTATGCCATAACCAAGAATGATCTTCCATTTCACTAAGGCAAGGTATGTATTGGCTTCTAAGGTGTTTTATGTTTAATGTGTAAACATTCTCTTTCCTATGGGCAGAAAGAATAAACTCTTCCTTGGAATAGTGTACTAATCACTTATCATTCCTCAAATTCACAAGGTATCCTTGATCACATAATTGACTTATACTGATGAGGTTGTGCTTAAGACCTTTAACAAACAAAACATTTGAAATCAAAGTTTTACCAAGAAGAACAATATTACCTATACCAACAATATCTCCCTGAGCGTGGTCTCTGAAAGTTACTTTTCCTCTTTTCGTCTTAATAATCTTTTCAAAATAGATTTTGTTACCAGTCATATGTCGGGAACATAAACTATCAATATATCAAGTATTTTTGTTGATACTTTCCCTATTTTCCTGAAAATAAGAAAAAAGTTAGGTTTTTAGAATCCATACTTGCTTGGATTCGCAATTGTTAGACAAAAAAATGTCGGGTATCAATATTTGTTTAGAAAAATATTCTTTATGAAGCCCAAGAGATTTAACTCTATTCAAAGAAGAGTTTTTCTTCCAATGCCCACCACTTTGACAGTTAGTGCAAAAAGGGGCTCTAGAAAGAAAAAAATAATTGTTTTTGAAAACTGGTCTTTGGTGAGTATAACCTACTCCGGTAGTGTTTCCTTGAGGTTTAATTTGAGAATACATCTTGTCAAAATTTTCCTTCCCAGAGGTAAATTTTACAAGAAGCTTCTTAAGAGAAAATATTTCAGATTTCAGTCTGATAACTAAATTCCTACCATCAAGAATCATTTCCTTAGAGTTAGATTTTTCCTCAAAAACTTTCATCTTTAAAATAGTATTCTTAAGATCCTTAGAATGTTCTTCCTTATCAGAATTTTCTTTCTCAAGGTCTTTAGAATGTTTTTCTAAAAGCTCTTCTTTATCTTTAAGATCTGAAGAACGAACTGAAATCTCTTTTGTAAGAATTTCTTCCCTAGTATTTCCCTTTCCTAATTTCTTAGAAATTTTACAATTTTTTTCTTCAAGTAACTTGGAAAATCAACATACTTATTCATATAAAGGTTCTTCATTTTCTGAGGATGAAGTATCTTCATTAGAAGTAATATTTTTGGAATAGTAATTATTATAAAGAGATAAATTTGTTAATGCCTCAGCAGAGCGTACCTTGGGAATAAGACATGTATGTGGAAAAGAAATAGTAGCAATGAATCCCATATTCTTCTGAGCTGATGAATCATATTCTGAAGAATCACTTTCTGAAGAGTCCCCACAGCTAGCACTCTAAGTAGTATTAACTATCATACATTTCTTAGCTTTAGAATTGTAAAAATTCTTCCTGTTCATTTCAGAATGCCTCTCTTTTCTTTCTTTATTTTTAAGAATAGGGCAATCAGGTCTAATGTGTCCACTTCTCTTGCATTAATAGCATGTGACCTCTTAATCTTTATTATCTTTCCTTTCCTTCTTCTTATTCTTGGATTCAAAATTTCTCTGTCCAGATATCTTGTTCATCCTTCGAGCAATATTTTCTAACTCATTCTCTGAGACTTCACTCTCACTAGATTCGGATTGGATAGTAACCTTATTAGATTTGGATCTAGTTACTCTCTTAGCTGTCTTAGCTTTCATGTGATTTGATGTTGTAGTAAAAGAAATAGTACCATTCCCATTCTTCTTTTTGATGTTGTTAGCATCTCCCTTCATCCTCGTTTCATGTAGGAGAAGAGTTCCAAACAGCTCATCTAAGGAAATTTTAGTAACCTTCCTATTCTCATCAATTTTTGTTCTCTTTGATTCCCACTTATTTGGAATAATATCAATGATCTAGTCAACAAGATCTTCCTCATCCAGACCGTTCTCTCCCATAGATTGTAAGTTATTCACAATAGTCATAAATCTTTGTTGCACTTTACAAATGGGTTCTCCATAAGAAATGTTAAAACCATGATACTTCGCTCTCAACATAGCTCTTCTAGTCTCTATGACTTTTGATGTTCCAAAATGAGTAACTTCAAGTTTCTTCCATATACAGTTTCTATTTCACAAGATGAAATTTGGCTATATATGTTCCTATTAATTGAACATCTTAAAGTATTGTGTACCTTATAGTTGAGTTGATAATCATGCTTCTCTTGGTTTGTAAAAGTACTAACATCCTTATGGAGAATTTGATAACCTCCAGTAAGCATAACAAAATTTTCTTCTCTAGTATTGATAATGAAAGTCTTCATTCGATCTCTTCAATACTCATAATCATTACCATAAAAAATTGGTGGTCTTGTAGGATTTAGTTTGTCGATGGAACCAACATTGATTCCTGACATATTAAAAATCTTTCTACACAAAAACTTATTAATAAAAAAAGTTTAGATTCAAGGATAATATTCCTAAGTAAGAAAAATATATAAAAATGAAACAGTGAGCAAGAAAAACTTATATGTGAGTATAATTATTTCAGAGACCTACTCTGATACCAATTGTAGGATTGGTATAGAGTATGAGGTTTCCAACCTATGATACCAATTGTACGATCGAAATAATGATGTAGATGCTCAATATATAAGAGGGGGGGTGAATTATACACTTTAAAAATATTCTTAAACAAGGAAAGATATAAGTTTAACAAAGATAAAATAAGAAAATTAATAACACCTCTAATGCCAATTAAAAGATTGGGACAAACTATGAAGTTGAAAAATTCTAGTTCTATACACTTGCTTAAATCTGCAATGTGATTCCAAAAATAGGTTCCGGAAATATGGATCTAGAAAATGAAACTTAACCAAACATTACAATATGAGATTCTACCTTAAAGCGTATAGAATCTAACTAAGTCAGATTACAAGTAAGGAAGTATAAGAAAGTTATACTTTCCTTAGAAATACAAAATGTAGAGGAAAAACATGTAGTAAGACTACAAGTAACAAACAATAACTCTTTTAACCCAAAGATAAGGGTATCCAACAAACTTGGATAAAGGTCCCTTGATTTATAATTTCAAGAAAGTCTATCTTACCCACACTAGGGTAAGCCCAGGATACGAATAACAGAGTCTATGTCTTGCTATCCCCGTAATCCCTCAACATCAAGGTAGTTGGAACCTATGTCTTCCTTAATAAGGAAGCCCTCGGCTTCAAGGTGTTGGAATCTATGTCTTCCTATCCCCGGAAGCTGTCGATTGTAATCACCAAAAATCAGAGTCGCATGAAGCAAGTCAGCACAAGGATATGTTTGAACAAGTCGTTCAAAATTTCTGCACGAATATTGAGATTCAATAAGAACCTCTCTCCAGAAACCACTTCAGGAAATTCTTATCACAAAAATTCCAAATGTTCCCAAAGTTTCCTCTTCATTTGAAATGAGCTCTTATTTATAACCGAATATCAAATGGCCAGCTCCTTCATCCAACGATCATATTTTCCTTAAATATTAGAGGGACATATACACGTTTCACTTAACCAAAGGTTAGTTACAAACAAAATGGATGACATCATTTTATAACAAAATATGTGTAACTGATAGCACGACATCATTTTGTAATGAACCGAGTATAAGTATAAGAAATACCAAAGTTCGGACTGTAAGAAATAAAAGTTCAGAGTCTAACAAAAATGAAATTTGGAGTCTATAATAAAGAGATATTCAGATTCTTCTTTATATGAATTTGGAACCTGAATTCTATAAAAATCTGGAGTCTGAATTTCTAAGGAAATTCAGAGTCAGGTTTCACTAGAATTCAGAATCTGAAATGACAATGTTTGGAGTAGAACTTGAAGAACTTCGGTGCCGAACTAGTGAAACTTCAGTGTCTAACTAGTAAAATTTCGGAGTCGAACTCATAGAAGTTCAAAGTCGAACTAGTAAAAGTTCTGAGTGGAACTCATAAAAGATTGGAGTCAAACTAATTAATGTTCAGAGTCGAAATCATATATGTTCGGAGTCTAACTATTAAAAGTTCGGAGTCGAACTCATAGAAGTTCGGAGTCTAGAATTTGGAGTGGAACTTTATTAGAGTTTGTATCCAGAATTTGTAGTGGAACTTTATTAGAGTTCATGTCAAGAATTCAGAGTGGAACTTCATTACAGTTCATATCTAGAATTCAGAGTGGAACATCATTACAGTTCATATCTAGAATTCGGAGTGGAACTTCATTATAGTGCATATCCAGAATTCAGATCCTAAAACAGAATGCTTCATATCTAAGTATTATATGATTCTGAGGTTTTTGATATGAATCCAATTTTTATACTTAAGAAAAATATTGATATGAACAATGAAAACATAGTAGGGGTAAATTCCATTTAGAAGGAAATTTTCTTTATGTAAGTAGAATGTAGATTTGATTAGGTATAGGGTGTTTGTGATTTTAAAAACAAGAAAGAATAGAAAAAGTCATAAGAAAAACCTTATTGACTTAACATGAGAGTTATATAGAACATGGTAGTTATAATGTTTTGCATCACCAATGATAAATCTATGATGATATAAGGGTTAATTTTATTCATCCAAAATGAATAAACTAGGATGAAATGTTTTTTATGATACTTTTAATAATGGTGAATAATTTTAATAAGAATATATACTTACATGATTTAATTCCATTTTGCAAACATTGTATCATCCATAATTTGTGACTTGATCTATTTTTAGTTCATCTCTTACTCCGAGAAGTAAGGGTGAAATTATAATTCCTAAATAACTAGTGGATCATAGGATCCATAATGGGATGACAAGCTATTTTTTCAATCCCTAACAATCATCATAAAAAATTGATAGTATAGGTTATCCAATATATATAAATTTTCATGTGATAATGTAATATATTAATCACTAAATCCTAAACCAATGATCAACATAAGAAATTTCATAATTGGTTATCCTTATAATCCATCAAATATATTTAATTCCATAAAATTCAAAATAAGGATACTACTTTTTTAAAATCAACTTATCATTAATCCTCCAAACAACATGATATCGATATAAATTTTCACATAGAATACATGTGAATACAATAATTATTTAATCTCTTGAAACATGGTAATAACCTGAAAACCCATATTGAATAAACACATGCTTCTTCATACCTTATATAACCACATTTCTTATATAAAAATATTTTTGTTGGAATCAAGTGTTCCTCCACGTACTCATAGAATATGTTATTTCATTATTCTATTATCAAACTAGATAATGACATGAAATTTCACTAATGGATGAAAATTAAGATTTCCAAAGGGCTTAGTCATTCAAAATATAACATGAAATTCCTAAAAAATGATATAATGATAAGTATTCTTTAGTTATAATGGTTCAAATCATTCATTATGATAGTATAAGTTTTCCTTTTTCTTCTTTTCCTCGTAGGTTTTTTTGGCTTAACATAAACATTAGTCCCTGGATGGGGGAATTGATTCTCATTGTATCTAAAGTCTCTGAATTTATAGCACTGATGTTTGAGTTGTGAATTTTGTTGAGATTCCTATCCACTAATATCATTTATTGTACACTTTACATCAGTCTAACGCTATTTTATTGATGCACATGCTTCCCAAATATGAATAATATTCTAGTTCTTTTCATGAATTCCCCAAATTACTCATTCCCCAAATTACTCACTTCCAATTTTATTACACACTGAACGATTTCTTTATAGCATCCAAATTCCATTATGGATAATTATTTTCAAATATTTGGATTCAAGCCAATAAATAATTGATCAATTTTACTTTTAGATTAGGTGTTAATTTGATAATCATACATTTAAAGTATTGTAATTTTTTCTTCATGGGATTTACCGGATTCCTCAAACTTTTGTTTTAACTCAAGGAATTTCTCCTCCATTTTCAAAAAAATAATTAGAGGAAAGTAGTTATTTAAAAAATAAGTTCTTGAACTCATCCTAATCCATTGAGACAATTTATTATTCTTGCATCGTATTTCGGATAAGACTCCACTATTGATCTGCATCACCTTCTATATGGTAAATAGCTAGGATAAATTTTTCTTGTCCAAAGAATTAAAGAATAAACAAAAATTCAATGGTGTTGAGCAATTTCTATCCACTAGGAAATCATATGTCCCATTGAATGAAGTTTGATTGTGCCTCGTGATGGACTCAAAAGTATTTTTTTTCTCATCCTTTTATCATTTTTAAATCCCTCATGATTCATAGTTGTGTGAGTATAGTGATATGATTTTGAATTCCAACTTCTATAACATCTAGTTTCTTAGGACAATCATTTTATTGACCATTGCATTTCGAATTAACATTGTTCCTTTAGGGTCAATCCATTGAATAAAACAAAATTGTGTGAGAAACACTATTCATACAAGTAAAACATCATATTTAAGGGAAATTATTGATTAAATTTCAGTCAAAGTCAACTTAGTTTTAACTTACATTATTCATTATTATTACCAAAACTCCAGTATTGTGACCTAGACATACCCTTAGGGTTATTTTTAAGGTTTTATAATCCTTGTTTCCAAATGTTTAATAAACCTTTCCTCTGATACAAACTATTACTGCCCAAGATTTATATACACGAATATTACTTATTTTTAGAAGAATATTATTTCCATTAAACAAACACTTGCCCAAGGATTATAGTTTTTTAGTTTATTTGAATATAAGAAAAATATTATTATAATTTTATTAAATATCTTCAAAATATCTGATAAAGGACTTCTCCATTAGTATTCCAACATTAAACCATTCTTTTTAACCTTGGAAAATGAAACTTATGAAAGGGTGAGCATAGATACTGAATATGGGAAAACATGAGAGATAGATAGTCAAAGTGTAATGGTATGAGAACATAATCTTAAATTTATATCATACCATGAATTTTATATATCTTATTCACGTGTCATGGAATAAATATTGAGAGTTCAAAAGACATGAATCATAATTTAATTGAAAAACAAAATATATGAGATTATAATATTTACATAATACATGGAATTTTAGCATTCAAATAAAAATATAACATTTAGAACATGTATATTTTGAAATAGTTTCACTCATTAAGGTATGAAATTTAAATCATGACCTTTAATAAACATATATAAATGAAAGATTTGTCTATACATAAAATCATGGACACGAAAAACTGGTCCATGCATAGAATTGTGAACGTGAAATCAAGTTCACGCATAACATATATACCTCATGAGTTATCCATACATACCCAATACATTAGAGGGATACATAAGCCCTACATTCCCTATAAATAAATAATACATATGTGTGATATAGGATCATAAATAATTCATCATGTCAGAAATCATGAAAATAAATGGTTTTCATAAACATTTCATCATAGCAAATCTCACTAAAAAGTAATTGGATTCATAAAAATAATTCCATAAAAACAGAAACAATTCATTAATTTAATAGGAATCTTATCCTATGATAATTTCCTTAGTATGGAATAAAAAACACCATGGGATTTTATCCTATATGGAAAATAATTTTTAAATTCCTTTAAAAAACATTTCTTGAGGAAAATATCATTTCCACTTTGGAAAACACTTTTTAAATATTAAAATATTTTTAAAACATTTTTCATTGAAAATAAAATTTAAAACTAATAAATAAAACTTTTAAAACCATTTTCAATTTTTTTTAAATCATTTCCTTGAAAATTCTTAAAAGACTAATTAAAAACATTTTGGATGCATTTTTAGAACTCATGGTTTTTTAATAAGAAAAATTTACGAATGAAGAGAGAATAAAATTAAAAGAAACATAAAAAATTTTGAAAATAAATATATTCATGATAAAACTTTTAAAAGGGAATTATATACACAAAAAAATTAATATTAATTCATAACATAACATGTGTCTCAATGAAGGAAAATTGAGACAAAATTGCCTTCCAAATTTGGTAACTTTTTAACTATAAACCTAAAAAAAGGTATCTCATAAAATGGATATGTAAATACCCATAAATTTAAGGATAATAATCTTATATTAAATTAATGGGAAGTATATACACCACACAAAATATACATGTATTGTATATGGATTGTGTCCCATAAAAATGAAAGTGATACAAAAATCCCTTTAATTAAGTATTTCCTTCCTTCTTATACATTCAAAACTCCTATGTGAAAAATATAAGTTTATTTTAAATCTACCATGTAACCAAATTCATATATATAAAAACTTATATGATTTAACTATGACTTTATATTGTTTTATTATTAATAATTCCAGGTTTATGTTATGTTTCGGGTAATAACTACTTTGTTTCACATAAATGTTTTTACTTTTTATTCTATGCCCTATTGTTTATATCATGATTTATTCTTATCCAAAATGATAATAATAAAATTAATATCATATATATTCAATATATATGTATTTTGGGTGATTTAAAAAATTTATTTGTAGAAAATAAAATACCACGTTCATAGAGATGGTAGGTCGTATGTACGCATCAACACTGTTCTCATTTTCTTATTGGATTAATGAAATAAAGATATATGATATATTATCAATGAAAAATAATGTTTATGTCTTATATATCACATATTTTCATTATAAAAATTATTGATACATTCCATGTAATGTGTGGAATAATCACTTCACATCGTGAGGTGGAATTCCTTCATACACATGAACAATGTTATCATATTCCAAAAAATGGAAATCATAAAGGTATGTATAATATAACAATTACAGAATCATAATAACATTATAAACATAATATATATAATATATAAACTATTAATACATCATTATTCTCAACCATTAATGGTGATAATGGAAGATTGAATGACATCCATTCATGATATAGAAGTCTATCATACAAATGAACAATGATTATGTCTCCCATTTATTACATAAAATTAGAGTTAGTAACAACATTTCCTTATCTCGTGATTATCCTCGGTCTCCCTCTAATTCATATAGATTTTTCTCTTGAAACCCTTAATTTTAGGTTTGACAGAGCCTCTACACATTGTTTTCTTCCTTTTCCCCTCACCCCCTACCTTCTCCCTACTATATCACAATTCTCCGATATCCTTTCCCTTTATGTTTTCTCTTTCCTTTTCAGCCTGGATATAGTCACTATTGGAATGAATTTCACTTCCCACCTCCCCTCTTTGTTACTTTCCCTCCACATCATACCACCACATTGGGTCTATGTGAGGGTGCTTTAGGTGGTTTGGGCCAGCAATAGTGGTAGCGCACAATGATTCTATTATTCACTACTCTTTTCTCTATCCCACACCGCTTGAAACCATCTTTGTCAGGATAAAAGAATGTTTTGGGAAAACATAGGATGTTGTTTAAGGGGTTCTAGATACAATTTCCATTCTTTCTCTCACCAGCATTGATTTCTCTCATCTTTTGGGCTCTTTTTTATTCATCATCCTTTTTAGTGGTTTTTATAGGAGATGTCTTGTTGTTTTAATTTGTTCCCTATTTTTTGATTTTAATGTTGATTGAATATATTTTCCTATTATTTTTTATTTGTTTTTTTGTGGGATAATGTTTGGATTTACTTATTCGGTGAAGACAATGATGCTCTATAAGTGATGGTATCGATGTTGACGATCGAGTATTGTAAGATGTAGAGACTCGCTAATAGATTGGGTTTGTTTTAATTTTATTCAATTTTTGTCTTGAATGGTGTTGATTTAAATCGAATTATATAGGTTAGATTTAGGTTGTTTCATTTCTTTAGAAAGGTAGAGATGATGAAGCTACTTTTGATGATGATGGCAGATGCTGATGGAAGCTTGTCAGTAATCTGGTTTGATGCGATAAGGGGAGCACTCCACGAGGTGTGTCTCAAAATGTAAAAGACGTCTATCATTATTTTTGTGAGACTCTAGGTGGATTCATGAATTGAGATTACTCGTTTACAAAAATTGGTGATGATGAGTTGAAATTTGTAATTAGAAGTTTGTTGTTTTTTGGGAAGGTGGTAGTTGAAGTACATTGTTCAGGGTTTTTACAGTCTAATTGGACTTTGAATTTTTAATTTTGCATGTTTTATGTTTATTGTCTTATTTGGGGTGTGTGGTGGTTTTTTCATGGTTCCCATTTAACCGAAAAGTGGATTCATAAAAAATAAATAAATTGATGGTGGATCGTGGATCGTGTATCTCATTTGATATAAGTGTGTGAAGTGGTATCTATTACCCTTAAAATAAAAACATCTGTATATATTTAAGATAATGTTTTTGTTTTGTAAACATGAAATGAAAAAAAAATTAACTGGTTTAAGGATGAAATAAAACAAAAACATTTGTTGATGAATGTTGCATCTTCTATGGATATCTCATTTTTGTTTTCACCAACGTATTTACTTATTTGGATTTATTCTGAAGGATTCTAGTATGAAAATATATAATTTTTAAGAATATTAGGATCGGTTTTTTCTAATAAAATAGGTTTTTATGTATTAATAATATAGAAGAAGATGTGACCTTTTATATGATAATGGAGAATCATCTATGTAAATTCCCAAATGATTAATTTATAATAAATTCAATATCAATAAAATACCATTATAATTCCATTTATTATAAGATAAGATAATATAATGTTTTAATATCTTCAACAAATATATTTTATAAATGTTTTGATGTTATATTAAATCTTATAATTTTGATTAAACCTTACTTGACCTATTTTAGTTTTAACTAAAATATCAAATGTTTCCATATTAAGAGGAAGTAATTTTTAATTATAAAGTTTTAATTTTACAATAAATTTACATTTCCAAATATTTTATACCTTATATAATAACATTTTTTTATTATTAAATATTTTTCTAATTTTAAATAATTTAATAAAATATTATTTTCATATAATATCATTAATATCATCTTTGTCATTATTCATTATTTTGACTTTTTTAAATTTAATAAAAATGATATATTTCGAAAAAATAACAAACAACACCCCTAACATATCATATCCACCCATAAAATTCATGGATCACCTTAATTAATTAAAATTATATTTCCTCAAATAATTATAATATCATTTAATTGAATTTTTTATTAATTGAATATTTATTGCTTCATTGTTCTGTAATTAATTATGATAAATGTTTATACACTAAATTTTATAACTAAAATCCCAAGATGAATATATATTTTTTATCATTAAAAATAACACTTATAGTAAAAAAATCCCCTAGATAACCCCATATAAAAAATATTTCACCAGTTAAAAACAAGAGTGTGACATGTTTGACATTCTATTTTCATAAAATATTATAAATTTAATAATCTCATCTGAATGGCCATAAATGGTAACCAATGCAGTACATTAATTATTAGGTAATCACAATACAACTAAAATAAAATTGGGTCATGTGTTATGGTCATTTTATAATATTTATAATATCGTTTTTACGCTTAATTATTGAATTTACCATTTACCATGGAAATAAAAATTATTATGTTTACTATTAATATAGTCCATTAATAAAATGTATATATAATGATCCAAACGTTAATCAAAATAATTTATTCCTTTTTAAATAAATTTCAAATAGTATAAATTCGAAAAAATCACTTATAGACCATAATAAGAACTTTATAAATTAAGAATTAAGGAAATTAAAAAATTAATATACGTTAATGAACCAGTACCAATGAAATAGAATCTTGACCTTAGGAATTGAAATATGAACCCTATGAATAATAAATTGGAAAAATGAATAGTAACCTCACCCATGAAATTATAATTAAAATGTATACATCTTATAAATAAAATATTTTTATAATTATATCATAGTCTAAGTTAATAAATGTTTTAAAAATTATCAATTAAGTGATTAGTATTTTTTATAGTCATGATTATTTAATTAATATTTTATAATTTATTTATTAATTTAAAGATAAGTAAATTTTCATAAAATACATTCTTATGTCTTTTGATTTTAAGATAATTTTATGAGACCTTAACTAATTTTACAAAGCGTTATAAAATCATTTATAATTTTAAAATCTACATTTTCTAAGTAAATGATGATTTTAATTTAAAAGTAAATTTCAAAAATTTAGAAAATTATATTTATAAAACAGGGTTAATTTTTTAATTATAAATGTTGAAAAATTGTTTGGGTGAATTTTATATATTTTTCTAGAAATACTTGAATTTTTTGAGAATAGTAAAATATAGTAATTTACAGTACATATACATTATAAGATAAATGAACTATTAATTGATTCATCACTGATATAGGTGCCAACATCTCGATCTATCCTTCATTTTTTAAATATATTTGATGACTATGCTCAAACTATTCATAGTCTTGATCCAAAATAATAATCTAAATGTTTAAATATTTAGAAAATGCACATATTTTCCACTATAAATACCACCCTTCACACTCTCTTCTCCTCACACCTCTCAAACATTGAGACATGCCAAAAGTTTTCCCAATAATCTTCCATATCCCCTCCTACGCATCCAGTATCTCTTTTTCTCATAAAAATACAAAGTACAGTTTCCTTGGTGAGGATCTCAAGAGGATAATTCAAGAGGTAAATCCTCTCTCCGTTTCGTTTAATTTCATTTCAATTTCAATTTAATTTATTTTTCTAACCTCACCTCCATTTATCCAAATTGAATGGTAACTATATTACTATACATATAATGGAATTATATCATGTTAATGGATGATCCAACATTAAAATCCTCCATCCCTCTCTTTTATCCTAAAAATGGAATCATCTCTCATGATGTTTCAAATTACCAACATCTTGGGTGATGCACATTCATTTTACTTGAAAAATTTCAAGGATCTTAGTATAACCATTAAATTTTTTAAACTTGATTGTAAATTGTATTTCATATCCATTTTTATGTTATTTAAATATATTATTCTCATAGTACTAAATGATAAAACAAAATGAGTGTGCTGTGTTTGAAAAAACACAAAAATTAACGTAAAACAATCATCATTAGATTTTATCTAATGAATATTTTTCATATTATATAACCAAATACATTTTAAGATTATTTAGTTTTCAATAGGATAATTAATACCATTTAATAACAATTTTTTATGTCCACCCTCATGAACAACCATTCATGTATACAAATGAACCAATCACGAAAACTATGAAAATGAACACTACTCAATGATGAAATTAAACTATATAACTAATAAAAATCCTATAAACATGTAAATAAAAATACAATGAATCAAATTAATGTATAATAGTTTAATTAATTTCTAATTATTGAAACTAACGTGATTATACATGACATTGAAGTAAAGAAAGCATTCAGAATCAAGGTAAGGGGAATTCTCAAACCCAACATTCTTTTTTGTGTTTTACCTCTTTCACTACATTTTCAGTATGGTTATTCCATAAAACTAATTTCTTTATCATAATATTTCATTTTTTTATATTCATTTTTTCCACTAGAGTTTATGAAAAATACATTGTTTTCTAAAATAACTCTTCTTTCAAAAAAAACACCCCTTTTACATCTCACTCAAGGTTGATGATTATTATATCAAGAATGTTATTCCATCTTTCATTTGGGAACCCAATGTTTATGAATTTATTATTTATGAAGTGAAACTCATTCCTTTCCATGGGTTTTTTATGTTTAATATTGATATATGTTCTATGTGGCATGTATGATAATAAATTGTTATGATGTGACATGGGAACCTAGAATTATATAGCGCAATGAAACTGTTATAATGTGATGGGTGTTCCCGTAATTATATTTAATACTAATTAATTGGGTAATTTGATGAATTTAATGAGTTAATATTAAACATTTGTGAACATTATTCTACCATTTTTCACAGCTCTGTGTTGTTGTTAACCATTAAGACATGATGTTTCATTTTTATACATTGCCACATTTCGTGCCTTTTTTAATGTTTCCTATCATGATTATGATCCTTTGACTATATTATGATGATATTTATTAAGATCAAACTATGGTTTAATTTTGAATGTTCTTATCTATAGACTTATAGGGATTTTATCTCATCCCATTTTTGATGTATATTCTTATGTGACTACATGTACTAAGGAGAATTCAAGTGCTAATAATAAGCTAGAGAAGAAGGAATTAAATAAAGTTTATTTTTTATTTTTAAAATTTTATGTATGGTCCTAATTTTCCCAAGATAATAAACAATTGTAACCCCATGGTGTAATGTTTTTATGTTTCATATAATTAAAATGAAGGAATAACAAGTGTATGAAAAATCAGGGTCTCCATAGTTGGTATCAGAGGATGGTTTTGTTAAATTGGGAACTAGGACTAGATAAACTTAGTGAAAAACCTTAGTAAGAGACTAGTTATAAGTGATCACCCTAGAAGATTTGTTTTAGAAGATGTTATCCATAGGGATCCCAAAATATAAGACTTCAAACATAATAGCACAAAGGAATAAATTATGTATTCGTGACTTGTTGACTTCTTTTTAGTTCTAACATTTTCTATTATAGAAAATACTGGGAACAAGGAGAAACACGAGAAATAACTCATGTGAGTGATAAAGCAGCGATTTCCCAAACAAAATCCCCAATGATTTGGGAGGTGAAGTTCAAAATTTCATGGTGATGCTTACCCAGCTGTCTCGGGTAATGAAACATAAACTAAATAATGTGGAATAACCTCCTTCCCCAAAGAGTAGGAAACTGGATATTGAGTGTTTTATACAACAATAACCACCAACATTTAGTGGATATTCTGATCCACTAGTGGTTGAACATTGGTTCAACTCGATGAAGAAGATCTATCCTATTCTTCACTATTCTGATATGGATAAGGTTAATCTTTCTGTATATCTTCTAGATGGAGAGGCTAATCAATGGTATAATTTTATTAAGAACATCAATCCTTTGGAAGAAATTCAAGGTATGGAGTGGGAAGACATTAAGATAATGTTTTATAATATGCATTTTCTTATAAATTGACATAGAAATATGGAGAGTGAATTCATAGATCTGAAGAAATATGAAGGATAATACTTCACGACCTATGAAGAATATTTTATAAGGCTTCCAAGGTATGGTTTGGGTTTCATTATAAATAATTGTAGAGAAATTAATAGATTAACATGGGGGTTAAAACGAGACATTTGAAAGGATCTTGTAATTTAAGACTTTGGGAGTCATTAAAAAAAATTAATGCCCACTAAAAGTGGAGATAGATTTTGGAGAATTATCACATGGATATGGTGATAAGAAACAATAGATGGAGTTTCATGCTAAAGGATTTAATGAGAATGTTGGGAAGAACAATCAACCACCCACATGTAAAAAATATGGGAATAGATGTCATTGGAACTGCCTCAAAGGGATGAGGAAATGATTCATGTGTGGGAGAGATGTCCACCACACTCATGAATGTCTAAAAGACATGAGGAATAAGGATAATGTGGTGGTGCAAAGAGAAAACCATCAATGGTTAAATGGTAGAACTATGGGGAGAAAGGGAACTATGCAAGCCAGTCAATAAAATACGAGTCCTCAAGGGTAATCATTGTCATCAGCCACGAAAACCAAAGAAGAAATGAAAGGCTTATTCCATCACTATAATGGAAGTGGAGCAAGAGAATGATTTAGTACAAGGTATAATTCTTATTCACTCAATAATGGAAGTATTATTCTTTCATTCTGGTTCTAGAAATTAGTTTATATATTTAATTTTTTCCAGAACTATTGAACTGAAACCCTAAAACCATGAATTAGAGATATCTATAAAAACACCAAGTGGTGAAATCAGTGAAAAAGAAGTGTTTGACTCTTCTCCAACTATTGTACGTAGGAATATTCTTCTAGTAAATGTTGTATCACTTCCCTTGGTGAAATTTTATTCTATGATGAGAATGGATTCGATCTTGTTATATAGTTCACAAACAAATTGTTTTGAAAAGGAAATATCTTTTCATATTCTGAATCATCCTATGATTCTCTATAAATTCAAGGAAGATCATGAATCTCATTCTAAAAATCCTTCAATTATTGGTGTGTTGATTCCATATAAATGAGAATACCTCGATTAATGGTTGATCCAATGGAAGGTATCATCCTAGAGGAAATTACCATTAAGAGGGAATACATTAATTTATTTCCTAAAGAGTTACCTAGACTACCCCATGATTGTGAGGTAAAGTTCTCAATAGAACTCATACCTAGAGGAAATATAATCTCAAAGTGTACTTATAGTATATATCCTACAAAACTAGTGGATTTAAAGAAGAAGGTAAAGGATAATTTGTATAATGGTTCAATATTCCCTAGTTTACCACCTTGGGGTGCTTCAGTTCACATTGTTAAGAATAGGGATGGAACAATGTAGTTTTGTATATATTATTGGGAACTAAACAAGATCACCATAAAATAAAAAAGTATTATCTTCCAAGTATTGATGACTTGTCTGATCATTTGAGAGGATCTCAGTACTTCTCAAAGGCGGATCTTCATTCTGGTTATGATCAGCTTATGGTGAATAAAGAATATATTTATAAGAGATCTTTACAGACATGGTATGGGAACTATGAGTTTTTGGTGATGCCCTTCAGACATTTTAATTAACCTATAATATTCAAGAATTTGATGAATAGAATCATTATACATTACCTTGAGAAAAGCTTTGTAGTATTTATTGAAGACATTTTCATTTAATCCAACATCGAGGAGGAACATGAAGAATATCTAAGGCTTTTTCTGTGACATTAAGGAATGATTTGTAGTTTGAAAATTTCAAAAAGTGCGACTTTTGGATAAATCATGTCACATTCTTATGACTTGTGATCACAAGTGAGGGAATTTATTTAGACACATAAAATTAAAGGTAATTAAAGAATGACCAGGAACCACTAGTGTCACCAAAATCTGCAGTTTTCTTGGCTTAACAGGGTACAATTGACGTTTTGTGAGAAATTTATCATGATTTTCATTCCTGCTAACTATGTTAACAATTATATGGTTAAAGTGTGTCTGGACGGAAGAATTTGAGGAAATAATCAAGTATTTAAAGAGAATTATTATCACATCCATATACTCACATTATCTAAAAGTGTAGAATGTTTTATGAAATAAATTGTTTCTTACAAGAAAGAAGTTTTTTTGTGCACTCATGAAAAATGATAATGTGATAGCCTATGAAACAAAGAATTTGATGATCCATGAGAAGAACTACCTGATTCATGATCTTGAGATAGAAATTGTGAATTTTTCCTTGAAATTATAGTATAACTATCTTTATACTGATAAGTGTGACATATATACTAATCAAAAGATAAATAATTATATATTCCCAAAAAATTGGGCTCAACATGTGTCAAAGGAGATGGTTATATCTAATCAAAGACTGTGATTTCTCTATTCAATATCTTCTTAGAAATACGAACAAGATAGATGATGCTTTTATCAAGAAAGAACCTGCAGATCTATCCATGTTGCGTATTGGGAAATAATATATATTCTAGAACATGAAATGAACAGAGTTGGAAATCATAAAGGCAAGGAATACATCCAATAGTTCCCAAATTATTTCCCAACCATCTATCCAAGAGAAGATTTAGGAGGCACAAATGATTTATCCAGAGTTCCCAAAGATGGTGAATGCAGTAATAGAAGGGAATCTACAAGAGTTATATATCAATGATGATGGCGTGATTTTTTTTGTAATGAGGTACTATGATCCTTCATCACCTAGAATAAATAATTATTTATTAGAAATGCACATAGATCAACTTTCTCTTTCCATCCTGGGACTACCAAAATGTACCACGATCTTTGAGAACACTTCTGGTGGGATAACATGATGAAAGAGATTACGAAATATTTCTCAGGGTTCATGATATGTCAGTAAGTTAAAGTAGAGTGATATAATTTCAAATAAATGATGAAACCATTTCTTAATCCCATATGGGAATTTGAGAATGTCACTATGGACTTCTTCAGGGTTCTCTCTAAGACATCGTAAGGAAATAATATGAAATGGGTTGTGGTGGACCGACTAAACAAGACTACTCACTTTATCAATATTTGAGAATATATCTCTCTTAAAAAAGGATAAGGTATATGAGAATGAATTATTTAGGCTTCATGGGGTTCAACTCCCGATTGTCTCTAATTGTGATCTTAGGTTCACATCTATGTTCAAGATGAGTATTCAAAAATACATTGAGTACTAAATTAAATTTCAGCACGACCTATCACCCAAGAAATTATGGAAATTTAAAAGAACTATTTAGAAACATGAATACATGCTAAGAGCCAGATCATTTGAATTCAACAATGGATGGAATCATCATCACCCACTGGTTGAGTTCTCAAACAATAGTAGATTCCACTCAAGTATCTAGAGGATTCATATAAAGCTTTGAATGGAAATTAATGTCATACCCCAACCTGTTGAGATGATATTGGTGAAAGAAAGCTACTTGGACCTGATCTCATATAAGAGATTATAGAAAAGGTTAAATCTATCCAAAATCATATCAAAGCTGCTCAAAGTTAGAAAAATTGTTATGTTGAGAACCATTGAAGTGACTTGGAGTTAAATATTGGATATTAAGTCTTCCTTTAAATATTACCTTGGAAGAGGTTTATGCGGTTTGGAATGAATAGAATGTTAAGTCCAAGGTACGTTGGCCCCTTTGAGATCCTAAAAAGAATAGAATCAATGGACTACCTGCTATCACTTCCATTGAATATGGATCAAGTTCATGATATGTTCCATGTATCACTCTTGATGAAGTATACACTAGATCCCTCACATGTAATGAACTCCAAGGTGGTACATCGGGAAGATAATCTCTCTTATGAGGAGTAGAAAGTTATGATTTTTGATTAGAGAGACAAGGTTTTTTGAAACATGAAAATATAGATTTTCAATGTTTTGTAGAGAAACCATATGTATATTGAAGTAACATGGGAACCATAGGAGGCGATGAAGGAGAAGTACCATCCCCTGTTTATGTAAAATGAAATTTAGAGGGTGAAATTTCAAAAGGGGGAAAGAATGTATGGACCCAAAATTTCATCAAAGAAATTTTACCATTCCTATAGTAATGTCACATATTATAAATCACAAGAAATCACTTAGATACCCTAATAAACACTTTATAATGGATGAATTAAAGAAATAAGAAGAATTTATAGAAGCTGAAGAACCAATACTAATGAAATAGTAACTTGACCTTAGGAATAGTAATATGACAGTTATGAATAGCAAATTGTTAAAATGAATAGTAACTTCAACCATGGAATTATAAATAAAATTTATGCATCAGATAAATAAAATAATGGTATAATTATATCATAGTCTACGTAAATAAATATTTTAAAAATTATTAATTAAGTGATTGATATTTTTGTAAGTCATAATTGTTTAATTATAATTTTAAAATTAATTTAATAATTTTTATTTTTATTTTTATTCATAAAATAAATTTTTATTTCTTCTTATTTTAAGATAATTTTATGAGACCTTATGTAATTTTTCAATGTTTTATAAAATCATTTATATTTTTAAAATCCGTATTTCCCAAGCAAATGATGAGTTTAATTAAAAATTATATTACTCTTATTTAGAAAAATATTTTAATAATGTTGAGTTTATTTATTAATACTATTCACCAAAAAATAGTTATGGTGACTTTTTGATATTTTCCTGTAATACTTGAATTATTGATGAATAGTAAAATATAATAATTTACACTATATATACATTATATGCTAAATGCTCTATTAATTGTGTCACTATTGATGTAAGAACCAAAATCATGAAATCATCTTCATTATTTTAATATGTTTGATTATAATGGTCAAAATATTCATATTCTTGAGCCAAAATAATAAACTAATGATTAAAATATTTTTAAAACACCTCTCCCCTCCAATATAAATACCACCTGTCACACCCTCTTTTCCACACACCTCTCCACCATTGATAAATTTCATGATTATACCTAATACTATTCTCTACCCACTTTACCATGTATATTAGATCTTGGTCTCTTAAAAATACCAAGCCTAGGTCCCTTATGGAGGATCTCTAGATGATAATTCAAGAGGTAAATCCTCTCTCTTTTTCTTTTAATTTCATTTCAATTTCAATTTATTTTCCTATTATATCCTCAAATCCCTTCTTCAAAATGGAATGATAAATACAATACATTAAATATAATATAATTATATCATTTTAATGAAACATGAAACTTTAAAATTATCCCTCTCTATCATTTATTTTAAAAATGGAATCGTTTCCTTTGATGTGTCAAATAACCAACATTATGGGAGATGCAGTTTCATTTAAAATAAGCATATTCAAGGATATTAATAAGAAAATTAAATGTATTAAAATATATTATATATATTATGTTATAACACTTTTTATATTCTATAAATAACTTATTTTTATAATAACAAATGATAAAATACATGTTCATTGTTCTAAAAAAACAGCCAAAATTAACTAAAATGATCATTGTTAAATTTAATCTAATGATTCATCCTCATTGTATATAAAAATAATAATTTTTAAGACAATTTATGATTCAATATTATCATTAATAACATATAATAAAATATCATGGATGTGAATTCTCATTATGAACAAACATCCATTCATGTATACAAACAAACTGGTTAGGAAAACATTGAAAACGAACACTCCCGAACGATGAAATTAAACTCTATAACTAATCCAAAGACCATAAAAGAATTTAATAAAACTTTAATGAATTATATTCAGCACAAGAAGTTATTTAATTGTTAATTAATGAATCTAATGTGATTATATAGGACATTAAAATGAATAAATCATTCAGACACAAGGTAAGGGGAATTCTCTAACCCAACATTATTTCATTGGGTTTTGCCTCTTTGACTCCATTTTTAAAGCAACCCAGCTCTTTAATACACACATAAACATTATTTATTACATAAAATCTTAACTTTATACAACATATATGGTCGAGAGTTCTAGTGTATTTGGGTGTTAGGAACATTACATAACAACTTAAAACATTTAACAGAAATCTTTATTGAAAATTGATTCTCTATAACCACACACATTCCTTCATGCTTAGAATTGCATTGGATAACCTGAGGTCATTCATAAGAAAAGGGACAGATATAAATCCTATTAAGGGAGTAAAAAAGGTATAACATGAATAAAAATTACATTTTTCTCAATAATAATATCAATGGGTAATAAAATAACATGAACTTAAAGTCATGATATATCATGATTATCATATCTTGGAAATTTTGAAACAACATTTAACATGATATTATCATGATCCAAGACTCATTTCACATGGATCATGAGTAAACCCACATTTACATTTAATTATCATTATTAAAACTTAATTTCACTTCACATATCATGATACTAATCTTTACCCAATGCATTGGGGCACTATCAGGCCACACCCTTCCTAATCATTTCATTTCATTCATAATTGTACCACATGGATCATACAACATGGAATCATTCAGAATTATCATTTATTCCAAGAAAAAAATGTTTAATACATAAAAGAACATCTATAATCAATACTTAAATGTTCTTAAGGTGCATTCCCTTGATAGAGAATGGGAATGTTATTCACCACACAATGACTTTGGATTAGAAATCACAGTGCAATTTTGGCAGCATAACAGAGTAAAATAAGAGTTCATAAATTTTTTTGAAGAGAGAAAAAGGGTTATATAATCATTTTTACATGAAATTGAAATTATTATGTAATACATAAACATTTAAAAACGCATTTAATTGATTTTAGATGCATAATATAAAAGACGTTCTAGAATGTAAATGAGGGGAGAAAAACACCTTACATAATTTTGGCAGAGTAACGGGTCTACATGGGAGGAATTAATGATAATTAAATGGGTATCCCATCTTTAAAAAACAAGTAGGAAAGTACAGGGGAGGTGTGAAATAATACCTCATGATTTTTAATTGAAATTAAAATGGTATAACATCATAAAAAAACCTGGACAAAAATGAAAGAGGAAGAAATCCCTTACGGAATTTCGGCACGGTAACTGGTGTAAATGGGAGGCATTAATGAGATATATATGGGTATATCATTATTAAAACATAAATTGATAAGTATTTTGGATGTTCTAAATCATACCCAAAAATTATTAATTAAAACTAAAATGGTATAACAACATAAATAAAATTGGACAAAAATGAGAAAGGAAGAAATCCCTTACTTGGAAGTGTGACACCAAAGGCTTGGGACATGATTCAGAGAGTATTATTTAGAGATTGGGGTACCTTGAGAGGATTCTAGAGAGAGGAATGAATACTTTGTTTGAGATCTGAAGGCTTTTAGTGAAGAGGAAGTGGGATCTTGAGTGGTTTTATAAAAGAAAAGAGAGGGAATTTGTTATTATTTAGGTTTTTGCCACCACACATTAAACAAATCAAAAACACTAACCGACCCATAGTTTTTGGCCACATTGTTTTCCAAAGGGGAGTGTGAAAAATAATTTTCAAGGAAAATGGACTAACTTCTAAAAATAATAGGATTGCTTAATTGGAGGTGAGTCACACTCTCATGGAAATCAATTTAAAAAGCTAAAATGTTTTATAAGTCGTTAAGGGTCCACTAAAGCTTTGTAAAATAAATTAAACAAACCTAAAATAATATTATTTTAATGGTAAAACATATATTGTCCGGAAATCCAATTTATAGTATTTTTTACATCACTATTGGGTCATTATGATTTCATAAATCACATTATGAAATTAAATGGTATTTAATTTTTACCATAAAATTTGATTGCCTCATTAAATTATAAAAAAATAACCATTTGAAAATTTTTATGTCCTGATTCCAAAAATAATATTCATTTTATCTAAATAATTTTCTAAATATGTGAATTTTTACATTTCAAATAAAAACTGGCATTTATAAAAAAAATCATCTGTTTCGATAAAAATTGATTTCAAACCTTAATAAAAATAAAAATTATATTCATAAAAATTATATGATCATTTATATTTAATAAAAATTAATTTGGTAATAATATTTTATTAAAAAATTATTTAATTTTAAAATCCATTAATTCTTCAAAATAAATTTATTAATTTAATATTAACTAAAAATACTATTTCTGGTTTAAAACTATTGACAATGTAACTGTCACGACCCGACCCTACCCGGGCTCGAGCCGCAACTACCCCAAGCCCGCCTCCATAGGCCAGGGGCTGGCGACCAGTGCTGAAGGCACAATAACTCGGGGAAGCCTTTTCCTATGTACATGTACACACACACACATGCAACACACTCAATGCAGAAGTGCAGAGTAAAAGAAAAGACAAGTAAAGAAAAAGGGCAACTGCTATAAATAAACCAAAATGTGCATCGACCTCTAAACAGTACAAGGTAAAAGCTGAAGGTACACTGAAAAGAAAAGGGGAAAAACACGTGCCCAACCAGAAAAGGTGCCACAACCCGGAAACAGGTAAACAAACGATAAACTACTTGAAGGGTCCCCCACCTGGAACCCGACTCCGACCACCGCACGAGGTCCAATCTCCCAATATCCTAAGCTCCTCTGACGTCACGCCCAACCTATCCATAGTCTGCAAGGGAACACCAAGTGTGGGAAAAGCCCAAACAGGGGTGAGTATAAAAATACTCAGTAGGATACCCTGAAAGCTCGAGGGGGCAACGAAGGAGGTTCGGGAATAAAAACGCAACAAAAACGTCCTACCTCTTTGGCATTGCCCGAAGCTTCACGGAGGATCCACCGCCGCGCCGCCGCCTTGCCGGACGGGAGGAGTGGAGGAGGAACATCTCCTCCTTGGTTGAGCTCTTCTCCATAGGGGTGAAAAGGGAGTAGTAGGGGTTGATTAAGGGTTTAAATAATAAAATTAATTAAATTTTTATTAATTAAAAACCCCCAAATTTAACTCACATCTGAAACATCTGACAGGGTCGAGGTTAAGCCTACCCTAGGGTAAAAACCATGCTCTAAGCGCAACGGAGGTCTCAGAATTTGATTCCGAGATTCCATTAAAATGTTATAAGACCGAATGCCCAAAGCCTCCAAATTACGAAAACGCCCCTGGGGCCATCTTTCACTGACGGCCCATGCCCGCAAAACTTATACCCCTCCTAGGTTAAACGGCATGCTCCAAACTCAACGGTGCCCTAATATTTCCAATCCGAGCCACCGTTTAAGAGATACTTGAGTTTCACCATTAAATGAATAAATTAATTAAATAATTTATCCGTTTAACGTTCTAAAAGAGAGCGAGGGGTCCAAACGTCCCGTGCCGACTTGTTTTATGTCTTTCCTAGGGTAAACACCCCATTCAGGACCCATATGTACACTCAGATCTCTGATCCAGATCACCATTTAGTTGTTATCCCATTTATTTGGCGTTCCCTGTGTGAACGCACTGAAAACTCAATTCCAGCCACACCGGTGCTCGGAATCGAACGTCGTCTCATGGTGTTGCTCTGTAATATCATCAAGAATATTACAAAGTCTTTGACAGAAAAAACCTAGTTCTTACATCTTTCCCTCCTTCATGATTTTCGTCCCCAAAAAGAAAAACCAGGGAATAACTCAAGGTACTAAGCCCACACCTGGCTCCCACATACTTAGCAGAACTCTAGCACAACTCTGATCCACCACACATAGACCAAAGGATTTTATCTATTCACATGAGGTCTTCCCTTGCCGATGACGTGCATAGGAGCATGCACACATCTCCTCAGGTGAGTCACGCGGGAGACGATATGCACTCAAACCAGCCCTTGGGTTTAGGGAAAGGCGGTAGGGAACCTTGCCATCCCTTCACATGTTCTCAAATGGTACGAATGACCTCAGGGGTAGCCCACCTCCCCGACCGGACCTCTGCATCACACGCCGCGACTAGAATTACAGCCCGCACCTGGAACAAGGTCTGGTGATCCCCCCCTTCAGAATAACCATATGGTGGAACACCCAAGGATATCTGGTCGTGCAAGGTTTCACAGTCGATGTCTCGCATCCAAGACTCTCTTACATGCTCGGAAAGTGATGGAGTTGACACCATCGACTAAAGAAAAAGGTCCCACGCCTTTTTACCATACCAACACAGGGTTACACCGATGCCCCATGCCACCCTGGTAACAACCCAAGCCAGGAGTAGCGACAAAATAATTCCACACACAGAGTCTAACAATTCTACTGCAAGAAGTATAAGAGTCGCAAAGGATACCTCTCATCATAGCATGTTCTGCTGGATCGTAGAAATCCAAAGATCACGGCTATCCGCGGTCCCAACTATTAGCTCCCGGAGCCTGTCATGGACAGCCTAGTGGTGATGGGAAGACCTCGTAAAGTCGTCCCCCACTACCTGCTCCTCCTGCTACTCTGCTAGCACCACCTCTCTCGCCGCTACTCCGATCACGGTGCTGCCTCCATCGTGGTGGTGCACCCACTGCATGTCTGATGTTCTCCGCACACCTAGTCGGGTAGTCCCGTGCCAGGTGACCTCACCCATCGTAAGCATATAACCAAATCTCTTCGGGCTGCACTGGTGCCCTCTAGCGCCACTATGGTGTACAACCATGCCCCTGATCCTGGTTGTCAGAAAGCCACATGTATCGAGGTTCTCCCTACCGACACCCGCTACCTGCGGCAGACGTCTCGGCTCTGACGTGTTTGCTGCCACCACCAACTCTAGAACGTGACAGGAAGCTCTCTGTCACAAGTGCCTGCTCTAGAACCCCGACATATGTAGAAATGCCAAAGGGTACTATGACAGCATGAATCTCTCAGCGGGGACCCTGATCAAACTTCTGTGCTCGAATCTTATGGTCATAGACAAAGTCCATGTAAAAGTGTGCACGGTCTACAAAACTAGCCGCGTACTCGGCCGCCGTCATCCCTCCCTGCTGAAACTGCAGGAACACCTGAATCCGAACGTAGTGCAAGCAGGAGGGGAAAAACTCCTCACAGAACAACAACTGAAAGTTGCCCCACAAAAGGGACGACTCGTCAAGAAACTGAGTCACCAGACTCCACTAACTCCATGCTGATCCACAAAAAAGGCTGGCTGCCAAAGCCTCTCTCTGATCTGTCAGCATCTGCACAAGCCTGAAAAGGCTAACCACTGTCTCTAGCCAAACCACTGCTGCCTGAGGATTTGGCTCACCACTGAACCTCAGCGGTCTCTGCCACTGGAACTCACGGAGTACGCTCAACCTGCGCTCAAGCTCATCCTGCTCTACTGAAACAGTCTGATGCTCAACAGGTGGGGGTGCTGCTACCGGACCACCCAAAGAAAGGGGCTCGCATGATGGGTCCTGGACTGTGGCCTCGTAGCTCACAGGGTCGTCGACACGCACCAAAGATGGTATCTTGGCTGGCTGTCTTCACGGAGACATCCTGAATATTATCAAGGAGTGCTGCGGTCAGATGAGCATATATGTATATACCAATATCAACAATGGGTAGCTGACTCAAGAAGGACAGTCAAAGACTCCATCCTATGTGATGCATAAACCAATTTTCCCTGCAACAAGTGTCTCAGCATGCCGAGTCGATGAGCGGGTTATCAGGGTTCTGGTGAATGGATACGTCAGCCGCCGCACCATCACTCGACTCCCTGGCCTAAGAGCCTCTCTCGAGACACGTTAACACAGTTGCCCTAAATCCCAACCAATTCCTCTTTTATGGATGTCCGCACAACGTCCCAAGGAACGAACCACCTCTGATACCACTCTGTCACGACCCGACCCTACCCGGTCTCGAGCCGCAACTACCCCAAGCCCGCCTCCATAGGCCAGCGGCTGGCGACCAGCGTCGAAGGCCCAATAACTCGGGGAGGCCTTTTCCTAAATTCCTGTACAAACACACGTAACACACTCAATGCATAAGTTCAGAGTAAAAGAAAAGACAAGTAAAGAAAAAGGGAAACTGCTATAAATAAACCAAAAAGTGAATCGACCTCTAAACAGTACGAGGTAAAAGCTGAAGGTACACTGAAAAAAAAGGGGAAGAACACACGCCCTACCAGAAAAGGTGCCACAACTCAGCAATAGGTAAACAAAAGAAAAACTGCTGGAAGGGTCCCCCACCTGGAACCCGACTCCGACCACCACACGCGGTCCAAGCTCCCAAGCTACTAAGCTCCTATGACGTCACGACCAACCTGTCTGTCATCTGCAAGGGCACACCAGGTGCGGGAAAATCCCAAGCAGGGGTGAGTATAAAAATACTTAGTAGGATACCCCAATGGATCGAGGGAGCAACAAAGGGGGTTCTGGAATAAAAACGCAACAAAAACCTCCTACCTCTTGGGTATTTCCCAGAGCTTCGCGGAGGATCCACCGCTGCGCCATCGCCTTGCCGGAGGGGAGGATAGGAGGAGGACCTTATCCTCCTTGGTTGATCTCTTCTACCAGGGGTGAAAAGGGAGGAGGTTGGGGTGATTAAGGGTTTAAATAAGAAAATTAATTAAATTTTAATTAATTAATAACCCCCAAATTTAACCTGCAGTTGAAACATCTGATGGGGTCGAGGTTAAGCCTCCCTAGGGTAAACACCATGCTCTGAGTGCAACGACGGTCTCATAATTTGATTTTGATCTTTCGTTCAAAAGTTATAAGATTGAACGCCCAAAGCCGCCAAATTATGAAATCACCCCTGGGGCCATTTTTCACAAACGGCCCGCGCCCGCAAAACTTATACACCTCCTAGGATAAAAGGCACGCTCCGAACTCAACAGTGCCCTCATTTTTCCAATCCGAGCCACCGTTTAGGAGATACTTGAGTTTCACCATTAAACGAATAAATTAATCAAATAAATTATCCGTTTAACATTCCGAAAGCGACCCAGGGGTCCAAACGTCCCGCACCGACATGTTTTATGTTGTTCCTAGGGTAAAAACCCCTTTCCAGACCCATCCGTACACTCAGATCTTTGATCCGGATCACCATTTTGGAGTTATCCCATTTATTTGGAGTTCCTAGTGTGGATGCACTGAAAACTCAATTCCGGCCACACCGGGGCTCGGAATCGCACGCCGTCGGAAGGTGCTGCTCTGGAATATCATCAAAAATATTCCAAACTATTTCACAGAAAAAACCGGGTTCTTATAATAACAATAATAAAATAAATGTATATTTATTATTAAATAAAAAATGATGAAAAAATTAATAGGGATATCAACTTATTACATAACCCCTTATAACACCCACTTATGACCTAAGGGTAAGGTGTGTGATGGGGACAGACTATTGGGGTGTCCCGGATAACATGGATCAGGTGGTAATATCAATCAAATTCCACTTCTCTTGTAGGTGGTTTCATTAGAGCTTAAAGTATTGAAGCTCATATTAGGATTGGTCAATAGCGAAGCCCAGTGATAATACCTCCTTTCTGAGCTCTGATAAATGGGATTCGCATGGAGTAATTCTGTTGGATGAGCCCATCGCTTCCTTTTTTTGAGTAAATTGTATTTGTTAAAGCCCTATATTTATACTAATAAATTGGTCAATTTTATATGAAAATATTTTATATGGTCACAATTCATAATGGTTTTTTAAAATCCATAAATATAAAACCAATGAAGTGAATATTTTTTATATAACTATTTTCTATAATAATACATTAAATTAAATTAAGAGGAATTTTCATTAATAAAAGTTTGGGTTGTTACAATATTCCGCCATAAAAATTTTCACCCTCAAAATGTTCTTTCCCACACTAAAATAGATGACGGTAACTCTGCTTCATCGCTTCCTTGAATTCCCAAGTTGCCTCTTCAAACTTTTCGTTTCACCACAATAAAATGACGAGGGGAATTGTCTTATTATGTTGAAAATTTTCCCTATGATATAATATATTCTCTAGCTTCTATTCATATGAGAGGTCATTATCCAATGGTACCACCTATGGATTGATTACATGCGCTGGGCTAGGTATGTATTCCCTCAAGAGTGATACAAGGAATACATCACATACTTGAGATAGGTTCGATGGGAGTTCTAGTTAATAGGTCACAACTCCAATGTAATCAAGGATCTCAAAAGAGATAATGTACCATGGAATATGCATTACCTTCATTCCAAATCTCATAAAACTCTTCCATAGTGACATATGGAGGAGTATCATATCGCCGATATCAAACTCCAAGTATTGTCCACGATTATCATCATAACTCATTTATCAACTCTGAGCAGCTTTAATGTGCTGTTGGATGGCCTTATCCTTATCCACCATTTCTTTGACCATTTCTAGACCTAGAATTTTTCATTTCCCAACATCATCCCAACATGCTAGTGTTATTCACCACTTCCCATAAAGGGCATCATTAGAATCCAATTTGGTGCCTGGGTAAAAACTCTTATTGTAAGAGAACTCAACTAGAGAAAGATTTTGATCCCATCCTATTTTGAAATCCATTGAGCATTATCTCAACATGTCGGCATGTGTTTGGATAGTTTTCTCATATTAGCCATCAATTTTAGGATAATAAGTCGTACTGAATGTCAGCTCAGTATTCAGAGTATATTGAAGACTCATCCAGAACATAGAGTTGAATCTTAGATCTCGAGTGGATACAATAAATAGTAGTACTCCATCCAATTTTACCACTTCTCTGATATATATCTATTTCAGTTAATCCAATATTAAATCCTCTAGAATTTCAATAAGTTGTGCTATCATGGTTAGAAAAACCCCAAAAACCAAGATAGAATTATTTCCTCTAGATTTATTTGGACGTCTGGAGACAAATTTCATGGTGATGTTCTCCTATTTCCATGTTTTTATGGATAATGGTTGCATCATACCCTTATACTTATTCCTCTCATCCTTCACTTCCAAACATACCAGGCACTTTGATTTATACTCTGAGATCACCTTATTCGTGTTATACCACCAATAAGGATCTCGGAGATCTCGATACATCTTTGTGTTTCCTGGGTGAATGGAAAAATTTTAAAAATTAGAATCATCCAAAAGTTATTTATTTAATATTGGACTTGATGGAACACAATTTCTTGACCCAGATCACACAATACCTTATTTATTAACATTTAACTCTGAGGATTTCCCATTTATGATAATTTATACTTTCTTCTGAATTCCCACATCATCCTTTTTGTAATAATATTTTATTAAAATTATATTTAATTAAAAAATACATTAATTCGGGAAAATTTATTTCTTAATTTATAATTTACTAAAAATACTATTTGGGATTGAAAAACTATTTAAAAAATAAAAATAATAAAATGAATGTAAATTTTTTATTCTATATAAAAATATTGCACATAATAAAAGTTATACGGTTTTATTACATAACTACTTATAACACCTACTATGACCTAAGGGTAAGGTGTGCGATGGTGAAAGACTCTTGGTATTTCATGGATAACATTGTTTGGGAGGTAATATCTATCAAATTCCACTTCCCTTGTAGGTAGTTCCGTTCGAGCTTAACATATTGAATCTTGACTTGTTCTTGCGCAAGAGAAAATCCCAGCGACACTACCTCCTTTCTGAGCTCTGTAAATTGGTCTTTGCGTGGAGAAATTCTACTGGATGAGGCCATAATTTCCTTTTTCTGAGTAAATTGGATTTGTTAAAGCCCTATATTTATACTAATCATGTGATCACTATTCAAAAAACTATATTATTAATGATAACAATTCATAACGGTAGTTTAAAATCCCAAAACATAAAACCAAAGAAGTAAATATGTTTTATATAACTATTTTACATAATAAGAAATTTTATTAGATCAAGAGTAAATTTCATTAATAAAAGTTTCGGTTATTACAATCATCCCCCCTTAAGAAATTTTAAACTCAAACTTTTCTTTCCCCACATGAAAACAGATACGGGTAACTATGCTTCCTTACTTCCCCTAATTCCCATGTTTCTTCTTCAAAATTTGGATTTATCCACAACATATAGATGAGGGGAATTGTCTAATTTCGTAGAACATTTCCCCTATGATATAATATCTTCACAGGAATATCTTCAAAGGAGAGTTCATTATCTAAAGGTACCACATCTGGATTGAGTACATGCGATGGGTCAGATATGTATTTCCTCAAGAGTGATACATGTAATAAATCATGTAATTGAGATAGATCAATGGGAGTGATAATCGATAGTCCACTAATCCATTGTGACCAAGGATCTAAAAATGGCAGATGTACCTTGGACAAAGCTATCCTTCTTCCCAAATACCATAACCATCTTCCATGGTGATATGCGGAAGAATACAATGTCTCTGACATCAAACTCTTGGTCTCATCTAGGATTATCTGCATAGCTCTTTTGTCAACTTTAAGTACCATTAATGTGTTTCTGAATGGTCATAATCTTCTCCACCATTTCTTCGACCATTTCTAGACCTTGGAGTTTTCTCTCCCCAATATCATCCAAACATGCCAGTTTTATGTACCTCTTCCCATAAAGGGCATCATAAATGACAATTTGGATTTTTGAGTGGAAACAATTGTTGTAAAAGAACTCAACTAGAGGGATATTTTTATCCCATACTATTTTGATGTCTATTGAGCATGCTCTCAACATGTCCTAAAGTGTTTGGATAGTATTCTCAGATTGGCCATCCATTTTAGTATGATAAGTCATATGGAAGTTTATCTCAAAATTCAGATCATGTTTAAGACACTTCTATAATGTAGAAGAAAATCTTGGATCTCGATCAGATACAATAGATAGTTGTAATACATGCAGACTTACCACATCTTTGGTATATATATGTTTCAATTGATCCAATGAGAAGTCCTCTCGAATTTCAATGAAGTGTTCTATCTTGATAAGACTACCACAATAACCAAGATAGAATTGTTTCCTTTGGATGTCAATGAAATTCTGGTGAAAAAATACATGGGGATGTTCTCCCATTTCCTCGTTGGTATGGGTAATGGTTGCATCATCCCCTTAGACTTCTTTATATCAGCATTCACTTGCTTACATACTAGGAAATTTTATGTATACTTAGTGATCTCCTACTTCATGTTATCCCACCAATTATTCTCTTGGAGATCTCGATGCATCATTTTGTTTCCTAGGTGAATAGAGAAATTTGAACTATGTACATTGTCGAAAAGGTATTTCTTTTACTCCAGACATGATGGAACACAAAGTCTTGAACCAAAAATCACAATTCCATATTCATTAACATTGAACTCTAAGTATTTACCTTTTCTGATAATTTATAATTTTTTCGGAATTCCCACATCATCCTTTTGAGCATCCTTTAACTTTTCCAAAAGGGGAGATTGAGCAATAATTTGTGAAGGATTGATGATGATAACTTATTTTTTATAACCCTGTCAATATTCATAAAATCTATGAAGATCGTATACTTTTCAATTCTCATCAATGGTAGAATCGGTGGGTGCTCCCTACTTATAGTTCCCACTAGATTGTTCACTTTCCTAGGGTGTAAATGGATTGAGTAGTCATAATCATTGATCAGCTCTGTCCATATTTGTTGGCGCATATACAAATATTTCTTTCTGAATACACACATTAGTCTTTTGTAATCCATGTATGTTTCATACATTCCCATAAAGATGTAATGACACTAAATTTTTAAAGAGATGATCACTACATCCAACTCCAGATCATGTGTTGGATAGTTATTCTCATGAACATTCAATTTCCATACAACATAGGCAGCGACTTTTCATTTTTCATCAACACATATCCTAGTCCCTTCTTCAAGGCACCACTAAATTCCACGAATATTTCTCCACTAGAGGGTAATGTGAGCACTTGGGCAGTGATAATCCTCTTTTTCTACTCCATGAAGCTATATTCACATTCCTAATTCCAAGAAAACCTTAATCCCTTATAAGTTAACCTAGTTAGAGTGTTGGGAAATCATGATAAATTCCTCACAATTCAGCAATAATAACCAGCTAACCCTAGGAAGATACATATATTTGTTACCTATTTTGGCTTCGGCCATCCCTAAATTGCAGATGTCTTGGAGGGATCTCCAAATATTCCATTGCTTGTGATTATATTACCCAAGAATGAAACATCCTTCAAACAGGAACTCACACATTATGTACTTTTCATATAGTTTCTCCTTTATCATGGTCTCTAGTACAATTATTAGATTCTCCTCATGCTACTCCTTGGTTTTGGAGTATATTAGAATATATTCTATAAATACTGCCACAAAAATGTCTAGGTAATCTCAAAAGACTCTATTTATCAATTCAAATAAGATTATTGGAGCATTAGTGAGTCCAAAATTCATTACTATGAATTCATAATGTCGTACCTTGTACAAAAAGTAGTCATAGGGATATCCTCCTTATTCAACCTTACTTGGTAATATCTCAACCAAAAATCCACCTTGGATAATTATTGTGATCCACATAGCTGATCAAACAAGTCATCATTTTAGGGCAGAGGATACTTATTCTTTATCGTGATTTTTTTGAGATCACGATAATAAATGAAAATGCACATTGACCAAACCTTCATATTGACATAGAGGACTGGTGCACCCCATGGTGAAGAACATGGGCATATAAACCCTTTATCCAGATTCTCTTATAGTTGTTTCTTCAGCTCCTCATGATCCACAATAGACATTCTATATGGCGTCTTGGATATTGGAAATTCTTCAAGTATAAGATCAATAGATAATTCAACATCTTTTTGGAGGAAGACTAGAAAATTCCACATGAAACACTTTTATTAATTCCCTCACAATAGGCATGTCTTCAAGGATGGTTGCTTCCTTAGAATTAATCATCTGAGCAAGATACGCATGTTCATAGGGTAGTAATATCCACACTTGAGATGATGGTTCTAAAGGATATTCATCCCTCTATTTGAACATGTATATAATCGAGGGTTGACTCTCTATATGGAGAGGGATTTACCTCTCACAGAAATTTATGTTGGCTCTATACAAGAAAATCCAATCCATGCCAAGAATTTCATCAAATTCCACTAAAGGTAGTATGACGAGATTCTCCAGGATATTAAATCCACAAATTATGATAGGGGAGGAGTAATATTCATGGGATGAAATGATTACATCATTTATCGTTCTCACCGACGTCATTACTTTTATGATTTGTGGTGGTGTTGGGATTTTTCTACTAAACATTCAAAATTTAGAAGAATGTGTAGAACTAGAATCAAAAGGTTTGTTTTTTATTCTTCATTGAATAACTAGTGTACCTATACCCAATTCATTTTTGGGGTTCACTTCAACAGTAGTCATGGAAATATCTCTCCCTTGCTACCTTGAAGATTGTTGGTTGCCTCTGAAAACCAATGGAATAAGGAACTGGTTCACAAAGTTCCATGGTTCTTTACAATTGAAGCAATGTACAACATCTTGAGGGTCGAACATAGTTTTCTTATCTTCTGTCACAACCACATGTCTTTCTTGCCAATAGTTAATGGCTAGATTAGCTTCTCTTCCACACCGAAATCATTTCCTTTTCCCCTTCAAGTAATTTATGGTTTTCTTCATTCCATACCTTTGGCATGTGGGGTGCTATATTTTCTTAGCACCATTGGATTTATCTATTAGACCACCAGAATTGAATTCTACCTTATGATTCTTATCCGCATGATACCCATGAAATTTTCAGATCTCCATTTCATCTTTGAGAGAATATCAGAAAATTACCTCATAGCTCTCAAAGTCACAAATCTCCCTGGCTTTTCATATCTTGGTTTTATCCCACAAAAGATGTATCCAACCTTGCATTCAGGTGTAATGACAAATATGGAGGCATATCATACAATCCTTGTGATGTTTTCCTGGTATGCTCCGATGTATTATTCTTATTTTTTCTTTAGGGAATGGAAGTTTCTTTACATCTTATGTTAGAGGGTGCAAGTAAAATATTTATCGATTTTTTTTCGGAAATACATCCATTCAAATACCTTGATCTATTCCACAGGATTCTTATTTTTTGTCAATGTCCACCATTGATAAGATTCACCATCCATATGATAAGAATCCCGAAGAAAATTCTCTTGTTCGTAACATTGAAGGATGGATAAGTTCTTTTCAATGGAGTTGATCCATTTTTCAGCGATTGAGGGATCAAATGATACATTATAATTATGAGGCCTTTATGTCGTTATGCTCTTGATTGTGACATTTTCTTTATTAGGGGGTGCCAAAAGTTCTTATTGACCCAGGTTTCAAAACAAAACATGAGTTAACTAAGGGGGTATCATGAAAAATTTTACAATTCCTTCTCCCATCGGATTTGGAATATCATTAGAACAGTTGTCACATTGATCTTCACATCAGTAGTTAGCCTCAGTCCTCCAATTACCAGCCTTTGGCAGGAATAAAGGGAATGTTAGGGGAAACTGATAATGTTTAATCCAAAGAAAAAAAGATATAACTTATAAATTAAACTTATTTCCTAAACATATGAATTACTATGTTTCAATACATGTTATCCATGATCTACTTCCCAACATATATTCTTAGGGGAATTTTTTATTTCCCTTAATAATGGTTCATACTAAGATTATGAATTTACCAAATCATATCCCCCGAGAGTTTCGTAACCAAGAGTACATCAAGGCCTATTTTCCTTCACTAGTTCATGTTTGAGTATAAATCAAAGTAGTGTTTTTGGGTTTTAACTTGAGATACATCTATTCCAGAGCCACCTCTACCTGATCATATCCAGAAAAGGATGTATTTTCTTGATAAACCACTATCTCCATACTCACAAAAATTTAGGGATGTTTTTATTATACATAGTATTATACCTAAAGATTTTACTAGCGTTTTCTAATATTAATCCCTAAAATTACTAAACATGTCCTATGATACCAACTATAAAAACCCAACCCTTTAAAAAACACTTAAACATGAATTATTACATAAACTCTTAACTTGATACAACATATAATATAGAGAGTTGTAGTGTATTTGGGGATTCAGAACATCACATAAAAACTTAAAAAATGTAATGTACATCATTATTGAAAAATACTTCAACATGACCACACACATTCCTTTAGGCATAGCATTGAAATTGATAACACTAGGACATGCATAAGAAAAAGGTGAGCTATAAAGACCAGTATGGAAGAAACAAGGAATAAAATAAAGAATATAATACATGTTATCCAATAATAATATCAATGGAAGATAAACTAACATGAACATAAATTCATTATATATCATGATTATTATAACTTGGAAATGTGGCGACAACATTTAACATGATATTAGCCTGAGCTAAGGCTCATTGCATAGGGAGAATTGGTAAACCCTCAATCACATCGATTATCATGAGTAAACCCTCATTTCACTTGATGTATCATGATTCTCATATTTTCCCAATGCATTGGAACACTATTAGGGGCCACCCTTCTTAACAATTTCATTTCATGCGTAAGTGTGGCATATGGATCATACAACATTGAATCATTCAACATAATCATTTATTACATGATAATGGAATGTGAAATAAAGACATGAAACTCAATAATAAATAAGTAAATGTTCATAAAGGATAACACCCCTGATAGAAAATGGTCATGGTATTCACCAAAAAATGACTTTATCTTGGAAAATTGTGGTGCAATTTTGGCAGCATAATGGCGTGACATAAGATTTTATAAAAATGGATTATGAGAGATAAAGAGGTATCTCATCATATTTCCATGAAATGGACAGTAATGGTGTCATATAGATACATGTCCCAATATATGTAACGGATTTTGTATGCATACTATAAAATAAGTTATTTAATGTAATTGTGTGGAGAGAAATACCTTTCAGAATTTCAGTATAGTAATGGGTGTACATGGGAGGAATTAATGAGAGATAAAGTGGTATCTCATCATTAAAAAATAAGGGGGAAAATATAGGTGCAGTTTGAAATCATACACCAACATTTTTAATTGAAATTAAACTGGTATAACAACATAAAGAAACTTGGAAAAAATGAGAGAGGAAGAAATACCTTATGGAATTTTGACATGGTAACGGTTCTAAATGGGAGGCCCTAAGGAGAGAGAAAGGGGTCTATCATAATTAAATCAAAATTAAGGAATTATGGGGGGAGTTGATAAATCATAACCAAAATTTTTAGTTGATAATAAAAGAGTATAACAACCTAAATAAATTTGGACAAAATGAGAAAGGAAGAAATCCCATACTTGGAAGTGTGATCCCAAAGGCTTGGTAGAGGCTAGAGAAAGGATTATTGGGAGCTTGGGGAGCCTTGGGAGGATTCTAGAGAGAGGATGGAATAGGTTGGTTGACCTCCAATGGCATTTAGTGAAGAGTAAGTGGGAGATTGTGTGGGTTTATATTGGAAAAGAGACAAAATTATTTATTTTCTAGGTTTTGGATACCACACATTATAATTTTAAAAAACACATTATATAATTAAACGATATATAATTTTTAACCCGAAATTCGACTGTCTCAAAAAATTATGAAACATTAACCATTAAATAATTTTGATGTCTTGATTCCAAATATAATATTAACTTTATGTATATAATTTTCTAAATTTTTGAATTTTTACTTTTATAATAAAAACCCACATTTAACACAAATTCATGGGTTTTGATAAAAACAGATTTCAAACCTTTATATAAATTACAATTTTATTCATAAAAATTATATTATAATTTATAATTAATAAAAATAAATTTCGGAATAAATTTTATTAAAATTTTATTTAATTATAAAATACATTAATTCATCAAAATAGATTTCTTAATTTAATATTAACTAGAAATACTACATGTTCTTTAAAAACTATTTACAAAGTAAATAATAAAATTAGTGTATATTGTTTCTTCTATAAAAAAAATCACATGATAATAGTGCTAGGGTCCTATTACATATCCACGTATACCACCGACGTATGACCTAAGGGTAAGGTGTGCAATGGGGACAGTCTCTTGGGGTGGCTCAAATAACATCACTTGGGTGGTAATCTCTATCAACTTCCATATATACTATTGGTGGTTCCATTTTAGAATAACGTTTTGAAGCTCTTCTTGGTCTTGGTCAAGAGTGAAGACTAGTGATGATAACCCTTTTCTGTGATCCGATAAATTAGATTTGTATGAAGAAATTCTACTGAATGAGGCCATCACTTCCATTATCAGATTAAATTTGATTTTTAAAGCCATATATTTATACTAATGATGTGAACAATGTTCGATAGCTATATTAGCAGTGGTCACAATTCATAATAGTATTTTAGAATCCAAAAATATAAAACCAAATAATTGAATATGTTTTTTATAATAAATTTAAATAATAAGACATTTAATTAGATCAAGGGGAATTTTTGTTATTAAAAGTTTAGGTCAATAAAATTTTCAGTATCATTATTCCTTAAAAATAATTTCTTCAACATTATCATACCTTTTCTAGGACATACATGATTTTCACTAGAGTTTATTACAAAAACAATTCTTTTCAACAGAACTCTTCTTTCTAAAAAACTCACCTTTTACTTGTCACTCAAAGTTGATGATTCTTATACCGAGTATGTTATTCTCACTCTAATTTGGGAACACAATGTTTATTACTTTATGATTTATGAATTGAAACTCATTCATTTCCATTATTTCTTTATGTTCAATATTGATATATATTCTGTGTTGAAATCATGATATTGTAAATGTTATGATGTGACGGGTGCTCTAGGATTTATATAGTGAAATGAAAATGTTATGATGTGGTGGGTGTGACCAAAATTATATAACATTAAAATGAATTGGGTAATGTGATGAATCTCATTAGTTATAGTGAAATATGTGTGAACATGATGCTATCATTGTTCACAACTTTGTGTGGTAGTTAACCACTAAGACAAGATGTTTCATTTTTATGCATTTCATCATTTCATACCTTTATCTAATGATTCCTCTCGCGATTATTATCCTTTAACTATGTTATTATGATAATGATTATCATAACTCCATGTTGTACTATTTCATGTTCTTATCTATCCTCTTACCCGGTTATTATCACAACCCATTTTCATGTATATCCTTAGTTGAATAGATGTACATAGGATAATTCAAGGGCCAATAAGATACTAGAGATGGAGGAATTAAAAAAAAATTATGTGTAATTTTATAAATACTAATTATGGCCTTAATTTTTCCAAGAAACTAAACCTTTGGATCCTCATGGCGTAAAAATTTAATGTCATTTATCATTAAAATGATTTAACAATACATGTAAGAAAAATCTAGGTTGCCATAATATCTATTTACTAAAGTTGGTCCTTTTGATTCCAAATATATAATAAATTTTTAGAAAATGAAAAACATTGATGAGTCTAAAATTACTTAAAAACATATAATGTATACAGGGTAAGATAATTGGTTTTTAAGTGAAAATCATCAAAAGTTTCTATGTTTTTATATCTAAATTCTATATAAAAATAATTCAACCGACCTAAATTTTATTCATGGATGTAGAATTAAAATATTGTGACTTAAAATCTAATTTAATATATAATTTATCATTATATATTATTTATATAAAAATCAACTAAAATATATTATTTTTCACTAATAATCAAAATATTAAACTACTTAAAAAAATAAAATAAATTTATCCTATGAAAGTTTTTTTATTACAATTAGAAAAAAAAATTATTTCATCAAATAAAATTTATCGAAGTTTCAAAATTTAGTTTTTGAAAAATTCTTACATTAGAAGGCACAAAAACTACCTTTAATTACAATATAGTTTTTTATGCTTATGAATGGAATTGTTCTTATTTTCTACATTTAAAACATATTGGTTAAATTTAAAAAAATTTAATTGAATATATAAGATAAATGTTTCATTGATATAATTTAGTAATACTGATTAATTTAATTTATTATAACAAAATTCCTTTTTGGAAGGAAAATATTTTTTTCAAAAAAACACAACCTTCATTTGCAATTAAGTTTTTTATGTTAATTTATTATTAATTTTTAACATACAAATTCATTTAATAATTCAATTAATCCAATTTATTCCCTATACTCCAAAATATAGTTGATAAAAATCATAATAAAATGTATATTGTTTTTTAGTAGAACTTATTCTTATATGTAACACAATATATTGATGGAACTCATTATTGTGTGATATAAAATCCGAAATTATTCTTACATAAAACACTAGCCAAACTCTATGTTTCATGTAACAAATGATTTTATATAAATCAAGATTTACTTGGTGTAGCGTGAAACTCAATCCATAGAATAATTTTAAAATATTTGAAAATATAATAATTCTTGAAAACTTGGGCTGTCACAAGAACCTTACACAACACTATATTAATGATCATATTGGACTTTATGGTGAACATATTCCAATTCTATCAGTTAACTCGCCAAAATTATAGAAAATTAATCAGAAGAATCTTGATATTGAGTTTCATTTGAGAATCACTTATCATCCCAACATTTATGGGCACTCTAAAAAGACTATCCAAAAATTATAATACATGTTCAGGTTATTATTACACGACTTTCAAGGTGTTTAGGATCAGTATTCATCATTGGTATAGTTTTCCTATAACAATATCTTCCATTCATGTATTAAAATGTTTATTTATGATGCATTATACGACAATAGATTTCATACAATAATTTTTTTTGGATAAATTTAGTAAAAGGAAACTTTTAGTCCAAGAACTTGTTGAGGAGACAAAGGAAATGATAAGTACTATTCATACTCTTATTAAAGTATCTCAATGAAAGAAAAATATTTATGATGATAACTGGAAGAAATGTTTTGAATCTCATGTGAGAAATCATGTTTTCTTAAAAATATCATCATGGAAGGGTGTTATAAATTATGGTAAGAAATAGAAAATGATCCCCTAGTACATCAGACCTTTTTAAATTCTAGGAATAGTTAATGTTATAGATTATAATTTTTCAATTAAACCTAACCCCTCTAGAGAACATTATGTTTTCCATATCACTTTATTAAGAAAGTAAATTCCAGTCCCAACGCATGCCCTCACTATTGAAGAAATATAATTGGAACCTTATTTACATAGTGTGAAGATCCTATCCAAATTCTAGAAACTAGCTAACTAGTGTTGGGGAATTGGAAAACTCGACTGGTAAAGCTATTTTTAAAAATCATAAGATATAAGAGGTGACATGGGAATAGGAATAAATAATGTGGAAGAAATACTCAAATCCTTTCATGAGGTGAAACTATGGAAATTTAAATAATGCAATTTTATAATAGTAATAATGAAGCACCATAATATTTTATGGTTTATTTATTTCTAAATAAAGTTTATATTTTTGAGTTCTTTCCATACACACAACCTCATGTTTAAATGAATAGTAATGTAGTATACCACTAAACATAACCATTAAATTGTAAGGTATTAATATAAATAAAAAAATATTTAAAACATTTGGTTTACACATATATAAAATAAATTAATTGGATAATTAATTAAATAAAAACAAAAAAAATTTAAAGTAAAAGAAGTGTTGTTTTGAGAAAACTATTTTTATGGGGACAATATATTTTTATATTAATAAATTAAATTTATCACTATTTTTGAATTTTTTAATTAAATATATATATATATATATATATTATATTAAATAATTTTTTAATGCTCATCTAATACTTTTTTCTATGCATTGGATAAGAAGAAATCGAGTTTTATGCTTAAAACTATAATTTTTTTCAAAAACTTATTTTCATCAAATGTTTCACACATATGGTAAATTTAATTTATATCACATAAATGTATTTTATTTTAAATAATGGATTCTATATTTTTTATTTTATGTTTCAAATTTTTTAAATAGGCCCATTTTATTTTTAGGCATTCTTAATAGTAACCATCGTAAAATTTATCACCTTAGTGAAGAGTAAATTGGGTAAACATAGGTTAAAAAAAAGTGTTAAGGTTTCCATTTCCTATCCAAATTCCTATTGTATGATGTTAATTATAACCTTAAAACACGAGTCTCAAAATTTAATTATTATAGTGACATTGTTGTATGAAAATAACCTATATTATATTTAAAACAATGATAGCTACAATGTGTGACTCTCTTAGTTTTAAATATCTTTTATGTACCAAAATAGGAAAAATATTATGTTCGAAATGAATATAATTATAAATTTTTAGAATAATTACATTATTTAAATGATTTATACTTATTTATAATTTCTATTATTTATATTTTTTATATAATTTCTTATGCAACATCGAGGTACAATTAATTATTTTAAAAGAGAAATAAAACAAATTCTTTTAAAAATAATAAAAGTAATATAATTTTTATTATTTATAGTTTTCCATGAATTTTATAAGTTAATATGACATATCCATTTTTTATAATGGATTATATCTGAATTAAAACCTATATTTATGTATTTTATTTCAAATAAAATGATTAAGGAAAAATGTTGACATTAATGATATTTCATCGAAATAAAATTTTATTAAATTATTTAGAAATAAAAAAAATATTTAAATTGTATGATTTAGATAATATATGGTCAAAATTATCATATGTGTCCATTTATGAACGAATTATTACCTTATAAGTAAAGTTATAATCTTATAAGTGTGAAAAAAATCCATATGTTGGGTAATGATAAAGAAGGTTAACTAAAGGGTTGAACCAACTGATATAGTTTAAAAAACCACATAAACATGCCAAAATTATATAGGATGATGTGATTAAAACCAAATACAACCTTATCATATATTATATAGTTATATTAAATAATATTTATTGATAGTAACTTTATTATAGTGTAATCTTTTTTGAAGTCCCCAGAGTGCCCCTACCTTCAATTATAAATGTGTGACCCTACCTTATATTCTTAACATCACTTTGAGTCATATATATAAACCATACCCAACCAAAATACCTTATCAAATTCCATATTCCAATTCTAGATGTTTTTTCCCTATAATACCACCAATAAGACCCTTAAGTGGAGCTCTAAGAGTTCTTTCAAAAAATAGATAATCTACTTAACTAATCACTTAAGTTTTACTTCCTCTTTACCTCTTATAAATATATTTTACTTATCATAAAATAATAACTTTATTTTTTTTAATATTATATATTTTATTATGATAATTAAATAACCATTATACACCCTCTTTACTATCAAATTCGAAGTGAAAGTATTGTTAATTCATATGTATGACGTGTCGTCTCCGCGTAGCTATACAATTCATTATTCACCACCGTATTTAATATATGTTATTAGGATGGGGTTTTATTATGATATATGATAATTATTTCATAATTATACCACTAGAATTATAATTAAACATTTAACTTTTTACCTTCCAATCTGTTGTACACTAATAACATCGTCTGTGCGTGTGTGTGTGTGAACTACCACCTCCAAGAAGAAATGGGATTTGTATTTCATGTCTTCTTTACAAGGATATAATAAGTATATATTTATTTATTTTAAATTTTTATATAATAAAATAATTATTCTATAAGGGTCAATAATTATTCATTTTTCTATTATTCTATTTGTTGAAATGTGAGAGCAGCATTCATGTGTATGTATATCTTACTGTCTCCATGAGTGGTGTGATTATTTTTTATATATCTATATTTTATGGACAAATATAAAAACATATATAATTAATATATATTATATTTATATAATTCATAAATTAATTAATATTATTTAATCATGAACAAATTTCAAGGATCTAAACTACAGAACCAAAACATACATGAAAAACAAAGCAGTTATCACCCAGAATGTTGATTTTATTAAAATAATTGTTAATAAATAGGTGATAAACGTTTATTATTAACTCATATATTGTATGATATATATTATTACGGTTTTGGAATATATTTATAATAAATATATATTTATTATAAATAATTTTTGGACACATATAAAGGGAGTCAAATTTGAGGTATGGTTTTATTTCACAATCTCATCATTATTTTGGATGATTTATATTTAAGTCTATAATTTTTGAATTATTATGCCGCAACCCTGACCCCAGTAGCCTAGATTCGATGCCTCCTACCATTAAATTAGAATAAGATATATTTTAAGCAACAATAATATCCCTGATAAATAATATGGATATTTAGGATAAGTTAAATTTATAATGATCTAAGGAAAGTGAATATTTCAAGGGAAAGTTAATGACTACAAAATGAAAAAAAGAATTGAATGTTTATACTATCCTATGTGAAAAATACATAAACCATATAGAGGAAGAATATTGATTTTATGAACATATACTAATTGGATTAAGAATAAAGGGTTTTTTCAATATTGAATATAAGTATCATAAAATTTTCTTTAAAACAATTAGTTAGAAAAATATCCTTTTAATTTTGAAAAAAAAATTAAATCTGTTATCCCTAAAAATCAGTTTTAAAATCATTTTCCTTAAAAAACTCATTAAAATAAAAATTAAAATTAAAATAAACAGTGGGTATGTCAGTGGGTAATTCTATACATTGCATAATGAAAATTTCCATTACACTGTTAAAATGGTAAAAAAATGACTTTTTCAGAAGAAAACAAGAAGAATCCATTAATATTTTAAAGAAATGTAAAATGGGTAAAAAAGTTAATAAATCGTTTTCAGAATTTTTAATAAAATAGTTTTAAAATCATGATAAATTTCCCAATGATGATTTTCGTACAAGGTATGGGTACTATAAATTCATAGTAATGCCTTTTGGAATCACTAATTCTACATAAATCTGCATTGACATGATGAATATAGTTTTTTTAGAATACCTAAAAAAAATTTGGTAGTATTTATAGAAGATATTCTAAAAATATCTAAAACTAAGGAGGAGTGTTAAGAGTATCTAAGCACAGTACTAGAGACCTTGCAAAGGGAGATGCTCAATGAAAAGTAGAAAAAAATTAGAGTTATGATTAAAGGAGGACTCATTCATGGGTAAAATCATCACAAGAAGTGGGATATCTATAGATCCCTTCAAGACATCTATAATTGAGGGATGTATGTGGCCAACATCGATGATGGATATCTGTAGGTTCCTAGGGTTAGCCATATATTATCCCTGATTTTTGTGAAATTTATCATGATTTTCAAACCCTATTACCAAGCTAACTCGGAAGGGTTTCCAATTTTCTTAGAGTGATGAATGCAAAGATATCATCAAGGAGTTGAAAATAAGGATTATCACTACACCTATGCTCAAACTACCCACAAGTGCAGAATTATTTCTGGTATTCAGTGATGCTTAAAAGAAGGTCTTGGGTTGTGTGTTGATGCAGAATGACAAATTCATTTCTTATGATTCAAGGGAAGAGAAATTTTTTGGGAAATCTATCCAACACATGATACAGAGTTGGCTGAAGTAATATTCACTTTAAAAATTTAGAATCATTGCCTATTTGGGGAGATGTGTGAAATATATATGGATCACAATAGCCTCAAGTATACATTCACACATAAATAGTTGAATATTCAACAATGAAGATGGTTAGATCTAATCAAAGACTATGACTGCTCAATGCAATACCACCCAAGGAAAGTAAACAAAGTGGAAGATGATATAAGTATAAAGGACCCAACTATTCAATAATTGATGAGAATTTAAAAAGATATAATTTTAATATATATGATGAACGATGGACATGGGAATCATAAATAAGGGAACATAATCAATCATTTCACAAATGATTACTGAACCATCTCTTTTGGAAAGGATAATGGGTGCTCAAAAATATGATTTGGGAATTCAAAAAAAAATTGAAGCTATAATAAAAGGGAGATCCTACGAGTTTAATGTCAATGAATAAGGAATTGTGAGATTACGGTCCAGAATATGCGTTCCATAAAATTTGGAGTTAAAGGGTGATATTTTTTATGACGCACAGAGTTTAAATTTCTCCATTCACCAATGAATAACAAAGATGTATCAAGATCTACTACATCATTATTGCTAGGATAACATGAAAAAGGAGATAACTGAGTATACATAAAAGTGCATGGTGGGTCAGCAAATAAAGGATAAGAGGAAGAATACTAAGGGGATGAGGAAACCCTTACCTATACCAGCATGGAAATGGGAGAACATCAATATGAACTTTGTCACCAAACTTCTTAATTTATCCAAAGGAAATAATGTTATATTCCTTTTTGTGGATCATATTAAAAATATTCCACACATAATTGAAATGAGAGAATATTCCCCCTTGTATCAATTATAACATATATATATATCAAAGAAGTGGTAAGGCTTCATGAAATACCACTATCTATTATATGTGATCGAGATCCAAGATTCACCTCTATGTTTTGGAATTGTCCTCAACGCATTCTAAATAATGATTTGTACTTCAGTATAACATATCATCATTAAACTAATGGCCAATATGAATGTACAATCCAAACACTTGATGATATGTTGAGAGCATACTCAATGGACTTAAAAGGTGGATGGGATCAAAATATTTAGCTAGATGAGTTCTCTTACAATAACAGTTTCCACTCAAGCATCCAAATGTCTCTTTATGAATCCCATTATGGGAAGAGGTGCAGAACACCGGAATGTTGTGATGAAGATGGGCAGCGAAAAGTTTTTAAAACAAAAATGGTCGAAGAAATGGTGGAGGAGGTTAATACCATCTAGTAGCATAGTAAATATACTCAGAGTCGATAAAAGAGTTATGCAGATAATCATCAATGATACCTAGATTTTGATTTTCGAGTCATGGTAATCCTCCACATATCACCATGGATGATAGTTATGAGACTTGGGAATAAGGGAAATCATATTACAATGTACATCAGCCCTTTTTTATCTTTTATTGTATTGGAACAGTTGCCTATTGACTAGAACTCCCACCGAACTTCTCTGAAGTACATGGATTTATTGCCTTTATCACTCTTGATGAAGTACATACCTGACTCATATCATATACTCAATCCAGAAGTCGTACCATTGGATAATGACCACTCCTACGAAGAGAATCCAGTGAAGATCTTAGATCCCGGATAAAATGTTCTATGAAATAAGACAATGCCCCTCATTAAAATGTTGTGGAGAATCCACATGTTTTATGAAGGAACATTGAAATCATTGGAAGTGATGAAGTAGTGTCACCCTCATTTGATTTAGTGTGGGAAAAGGAAATTTTTATGGAGAAATTTATTAAAGGGGGGATATTTTAACGACCAAAAATTTTATTAATGAAAATTAATATCAATATAATTAAATGTTTTATTATGTAAAATGGTTATATAAAAAATATACACTGCCTGGGTTTTATGATTTTGGATTTTAAAATACTAGTATGAAGTTTTAACATTTCAAATATAGTCATTGAATAATGATCACATGATTAGCATAAATATAGGGCTTTAAAATATCCAATTTACTCAAAAAAAAATAAGTAATGGCCTTATTTAGTATAATTGATCCATATGAAGCCCATTTTTCAGAGCTCTAAAAAGAGGAATCTTCATTTTGCTTCACTCTTGACCAATTCAAAGACATGCTCTGACATGTTAATGTTGAACAGAACTACATACAAGAGAAGTGGAATTTAATAGAGATTACCACCCGAGCGATGTTATCCGAGCCCCCCCCCCCCAAGAGTCTATCCTCATTTCACACCTTACCCTTAGGTATTATGAAGGTGTTATAAGGGGATATGTTACAATACCCTAGCACTATTATTATGTGAATTATTTTTTTTTTGTATAAATAATATACATTAATTTTATTATTATTTCGTTATAATTTGTTTTTAAAGAAAAATTATTATTATTAGTTAATATTAAATAAAGAAATATATTTTAATGAATTAATGGATTTTTAAATTAATTAATATTTTAAAAAATATTATAATTAAATTTCTTTTTATTAAATATAAATGATTTTATAATTATTTATGAGTACAATTGAAATTTTTATTAAGGTTTTAAAACTGTTTATTTCAAAAACCATGAATTTTCAATAAATGTTGGTTTTTATTTATAAATTAAAAATTCACATATTTAGAAAATACATTTATAAAAAATTAATGTCATTTTTTATTCAAGACATCAAAATTATCTTACGGTGAATTTTTAATAATTTTCTGAGATGGTTGAATTTTTGGGTAAAAATTAAATACTGTTTAAATATATAATGTGTTTTATCACATCATAATGACATAATATAAATTTAATAAAATATTATAACAATTATTTTCGGTAAATATATGTTTTATCATTAAAATAGTGTTATTTTCTATTTTTTTGAAAAATGTTATGGTTCCTTAGTGGACCCTCGAAGATTTATAAAATATTTTAACTTTTAAAATAATTTCTTTAACGGTGTAACTCACCTATAGATAGGAAATCCAAATATTTTAACATGTTCAACCATTGTCCTTATAAAATAATGTTTTCCACAATCATAAGGAAGAAAAATGGTCCAAAACCATAGGTTGGTTTTTCATTTTGCTTAGTTTAATGTGTAGTGTCAAATACCTATATAATACAGAATTCCATCTCATTACCTATATAACCCACTCATTATCCCATTACCCTCCACTAAAAACCTTTATAGAATGACCAACCCATTCCCTCTTCTCTCTATAATCCTCCCTAGTCACACCAAGTTCCAAAGAAACCTCTCTCAATCCTCTCCCAAGCTTTTGGGGTCCCACTTCCAAGTAAGGGATTTCTTCCTTTCTCATTTTTGACAAAATTTATCTATGTGGTTATACACTTTTATTTTCAATTAAAAATGTTTAGATATTATTTTTAACCTCCCCCATACTTTCATCCTTATGTTTAAATGATCATATACCTCTTTCACTCCATTTAATTCCTCTAATGTTCACCTGTTACCATGCTGAAATTCCGTAATGAATTTCTCTCTCCTTATTTACATTCATGCAATTATTTTACATTATGAATCCAAATTACATTACATATGTTGGGATATTATGTTCCATGACACCATTACTTTTCATTCCATCTATAAATGATGAGATACCCCTTTCTCCCCCATCATCCAAATTTACTAATTCAATTTGACGTCATTATGCCGCTGAAGTTACACCAAATTTTCCCTACCAAATTCATCATGTAAGTAAATACCATACTCTTTTATCTATCAAGGGTATTCATATTTTTTCACATGTACTTGTTTTTTGAGGAATTAGATTTATGTATTAAACTTCTCTTATTCATGGAAATATCTATGATTTTTAATTAATCTGAGTTGTATGATCTATGTGGAAGACCTATGCATTAAATGAAATGATTAAGAAGGGTGTTCCCTGATAGCGCACCAATGCATTGGTTAATGAATATTATCATGACATGCCATGTGAAATGAGGGTCTAATCATTCTAATTCAATTTTAACTGGGGTTTAATCATGTTAATTGAATTTCAATGAGGGTTTACTCGTGCCTTATGTGCAATGGGGTTGACTCGTGCTAATTTTATGTAAATTGTTGTTGCTACATTTTCATGTTATGATAATCATGCTATATAATTCTTTTATAGACATGTTTCTCTTGAGTTCCATTGATATGCCTATTTTCTAACATGTACAATATTTTTCATGTTGTTCCATGTTTACTCCATAACTAGGCTTTATATCTGTAACACCCCAGGTAAATAAAGAATATGAAATTTCATATTTATCCATATTTGTGAATAAAATATTTAAATGACTTTAAAGGGGACGCTATGCTCGATGGCGTACCCAACACGCAACAACGAGTTTCTTGGGAATCTTACGTTGCACTCTAATAATAAAATAATATTATTTTAAATGGTAGTTAACATGTAGCCGTTGTAATGGAGGGAATGGATAGAAATAACTAAAATATGATTATATATGTTTTTAAATGTTTTTACATTTATCCAATAAAGGATAGAGGCTTAAAATACGGAAAGAATTCAATTTTAGGCATATATGCCCTAGTTATCACTAAAGGTTAACTTATCGCCTTTTGATGGCGAACCGTCATTAAATATAGTTTTGTTCACCCTTATAAATTCTATTGGACCAAATAAAGCTCTTCTTAAGAATCGGGACATCAAAATTTACTTTGTGTAAATTTTTGGTATCTTTCCGATAAAGTTCATTTTTTTACTGAATAGTGTAAAATGTTGTATTTTAATTCAAAACCTCTTTTCAATCTAATTTATTTATATGATTATATTATCTTTTGAATTGGTTTTAAAGTTAAATTAGAAAATATTTTTACCATTAAATCCAATAGTGGTCGTCGGAATTAATTTCTCTTTGAAATCGGACTTAAACTAGTGTCAATCTTTTGATACTTATTGTTTCATAAAAACACGCTATTTGTCATGACAGCGGGAATTAATTATTAAATTAATTAATGTGACTTATATGTTTTGAATTTTGTAAAATGGACTTCATTTTTGAATTCTTAATATCAAATATAGCTTAGGGTGAATTTTTGGTAATTTTCTGAAAAACTTCAATTTTTGATGAATAGTGAAATCACTAAGTGGTACTTATAAAGACTGATTTTCCGTTTAAATGAAATTTTGCCATCATTTTGTTTTGAATTTCAAAAATCCGACATACATGGTTGTCATTAAGAAGTAAAATGTGGTTCAATGAGATTAAAATAAATTTTTGGTGAATAGTAACTTATTAAGTTTTTAATCGCGATTAGTGGTAATTAGTGTAGTTTAAGGTAAAAATAATGCTTTAATAAAATAAGATTAGCTTGACACATGTCTTACCCTCATTGGTTGTATCATGGACGACCAAGACAAGCCATGGGTCAACTTGGGGACCCCATGTATCCACTTTGGTTGGGAAATGACATAAATAACATTTTATTTAATGTAAAAGTAAAAATGACACAAACATGATATGTTTTACTAAAACAATTTTTCAGTGGGGTTATACAAGTCATATTTTTTATTATAAATATTCATTGGAAAGATAAAAAGATTTCCTACATCATAGTATTTTGTTTATAATTTTTAGACATTAAATAAATTAAATTATTTATGACATAATAATGATGCAGCGATGACATCATTATTTGACGATTTAAATAAAATGGAAAGATAATGTAAAATATATGAACTAAACATGTCCAAAACATATTGGATGATTGGATTTAGAAGCCTTATCACCTTATCCACGAATTATATAAATGTGGGACCTTTTGAAACGGAAACACATATTCAAATAAAGTAATATTTCGTTACTTTTCAAAAGTGCCCCTCCTCTCCTCTTATAAAAGGCCCCCACCTCTACCTCATTTAACACACTCCTCAAGCCTTTGGCTCGGCCAACCCCTGCCCATTTACTCTCTCCACATCCCTCTCCTCATCCTAGAGGATTCCCTTTGGGAAGAATCCTTTCAAAGGAAGCCTTTAGGCTCAAATCAAAAGGAGTTACACTTTTAAAGGTAATTCATTCTCTCATGTTCATTTGTTTTATTTTACTTCTCCAACCCCCTAAACTCTTATTATTTACTTCTTTTGTAACAAAAACAGTATCTTAAATATACTATTATGTTGTTATAAGATTTATTCGAGCTACACTCTCACAAAACTACATCAACTGGTTAAAGAACATACGATTTCCGTGGATGGTGAAATTCTGCCTCCCGAAACGATGATTGTTCAATACTCATTTAACACCTTCAAAGGTGGCCATTATGATGTCACTATTTTTATATATGATATATAATATGTTTATGTTTTATTTATGCTTCTGTATTTTTTCATTTTTGTCTTACCTTTATGGCTTCCATTATGGGTATACGCGAAATCTTCATTTAAGGAAGTGCGGACTACCGCCCCCTCAAAGTGATTTGATTCGTTAAATACCATATGTGGGATGTATAAAGGATGGAAATATGATATTATATATTATATTATACTGGAATTATAATATACCTTTATATCATTATTATTCCATTCTATAAAATACGAAATAGAAATGAAAGTAGCGTTCATGCGTACGTACGGCTTACCGTCTCCATGAACGGTGCATTTCATTTCATACCTCTAAATGATTATGTAATGTTATAAATGCGTGCATTTACTGGATATATATTACATATATGATATCTACATAATGAATACAGTTCTGGATATAATAAACATTTGGCCACATGAACAACATGTAATTGTAAGAAGTCCACTTTCGACTTAAGAACCAAATATCGGAAAAACAAATATTATTAACATAAATGATTACATAATGTTTATGACATGGTAATAAGTGATATAAAAGGAATAATGAACTTGAAAAAGGTTCTTAATGAAGTAGAAATTAACTCAAGTTTATTATTCAGGAGATTAAAGAACGATCGAGTCAAGTCGGACCCGAGGTAAGGGATCCTACTCCTCTCTTTCTTTTCAAGTACACACTTTTATGTCATTCCTTTTAAAGCTCATCTTTCTTGTTATTGGGATGATCTTTTATATTAAAATTACTGTAATTTTTATGTTCATGTGATGAGATACCCTATTCTCTCTCATCAATCCATTTTGGAAGTTTTGAGTGGCGCCGTTAGGCTGCCGAACTTTCGTAAGAGATCTAACCTCTCTCTTTCTTTTTAAGTACTCTCCTTTATGTCACTTCTTTTAAGCTCCTCTTTGTAATGTTGGGGGATGTTATTTTATATTCCTATTTCTGTAAATTTTATTTTAATGTGATGGGATACCCTATTTGATCTCATCAATCCATATTCGGAAGTTTTAAGTGGCGTCGTTAGGCTGCCGAGTTTCCGTAAGAGATGTTTCATCTCACTTTTATTCCCGTGAGATTTATGCTACATTTGCCACAATTTCCTTTGAGTGTATTATGTACTACCCATTATTAAACTCCTTTTGTAATATAATTCCATTTATTGTTTTTTACATATTCATTGTATGAAACTTCTTCAATGGGGTGTACTTTTCGAAAGTTACCCAAGTCGGTAAGGGGACCTTTCACCCTCCTCTTTTTTAAAAGACTTCTTTTGTTGGGTCTTTTAATTTACATATTGTTATGTTGGGATATTTTCTCATATATCCTTATTGATGAAAGTTTTATGTCCAATTGATGAGATACACTTTTTATCTCTCATCAACTCATTTTGATGTGATGCCGTTAGGCTGTCAAGGGAACTTTTTAACCCAATTTCGATTTCTTTGGGTTCAACATGTAGTCATTGAATATGTCATCCTTTGAATATGTGTGAATGAAATTTTATTGTTTTACACTTAATATCCACTTATATTGGGTGTATATATATTTGTCACACATATTTTTGAGATTTATTTGTCCTTAATTTAAGGATACCTTCTTTATAAGGGATTTCATCACATTTGACATTTCTATTGAGGGTTCATTGTTGTTATGCACCAATTCACTCTTATATGGTGTATATACTATCCTTTGGAGTATTATATCATGAATCCTTTTATTCTCATGATATTATAAAGTTCTGACTAAATGTTATTCCTCAATTATTGTATTCAAGTGTCTCTAATTTTGGTAAAACCCCTTTAACCAAAATATCGTTTTAAATGATTTAATTATTTGTTCTTATTAATATCCATGTTTTCAAAATGGTTTTAAGGATTTATATGGATATTAATGGTTTAAAATGTTAAAAGCTTGAAGGTGGTATGTGACACTTTGATTCAAAATCTCTTTATTAAATGTTTTAAATGGTTTTGGAAATGGTTTCTTTTTGAATGGGTTCATTATTTCAATATCCTAAAATGTTATATTGTGAATGAAATGTGGAAATGTTATGTTTCCTTTATTCATGTTTATGTGATACAATTATGTTATGGTTCTTGGGCATTGTTATGAAGAACAGGTGGTTTTGTGATAAACTAAGGGCGGGTGAGCCCGATATAGCTCTCCAATGCATTGGGTAACGCGAAGGAGTGAAACGTTAAGGTTTCTCCAAAGAGATTTAGGGAATATACTGTGATGGGTATTCCAAACGTAACCAAGAGGGTTACTCCCTACGTAAGAATGTTATGAATGCCTCGAGTTACATTTATGTCTTATGTTTTCTATGATTTATTCATGATTTGATATGCCTATGTTTTATGGGTAAAGTATGATTTCATTCTTATGTATACATGCACTCATGTTTCCTTTCCATATCTATATATCCCTTACTGAGCTTTTTATGCTCATCCCATGTTTTTGAAATGTTTTTCACAGGTCAAGGGAAGGGTACATGATGTGATGATAGTGTCAAGGATGTGTCAAGAAAGAATCCATGTTTTATTTTAAATATGTTTCTGTTGATGGGAAGAATGAATACTGTCTTTTATGTAACCACTTTGTTTAAATGTGGAATGTAATGCAAGTTTCATGATCTAATTCTCTAAAACTCTAAACCTGGAAAGATCCTCAATGTGTAATCTTGTAATAACTCAAGATTAAGTAAGGTTTAAGGCTGGGGCCTTATAGTTGGTATCAAAGGTCGGTTTAGATAACTTTAGAGGTTAGGGTATTCTTTAAGCATAAGTGACATTACCATAATGGTTAGGATTTCAGAAAGAGTCCTAGTTTTAGATAAAGTGAATGAGTAAGTGTATCTTAGTGTTTACCTTCCTCATAATACATGATGGTTTTGTTGATATACTCACACGTACATTTCTATTTTTAGTGAATGGATGGATCTAGAAGGCACCAATGTGACAATTGGTTTGAAGGAAACTGTGGTGGTTCTCTGATTAAAAGACTCGATGAAATGGGTTATTCAATGAGGAATCTCTTGGCTGTTCTAAACCAACTATCAAGGATTCATGATCAACCACTTAAACCTTGGTGAGTTCTCTAATGCATCATGTACGAGATGGACAACTCGATGTGGAAATTCAGGTAATAATTATTAGGGTAACCATTAGGGTTTATATGATCCTTACTTTTTAGGTAATTATGGGTTACTCAATGATATGATGGAAAATGAAGGGCATGAGATAAACTTGAGGTTAAAATATGTTATGATTATTCTTGAAGTTTTTTTTTCTCATTTTGGGGAATGTTTTAAGAATTATATAGTTTTGGAAAAAGGACAACACGCAGGCTGTGTGACTACCCGTCACGTCGGACAAAGCTGCGGGAATCGAACCCACAACCAAAGTGCGACTGGTATTTATCGCCTACCACTGGACTACGTGAAGTCCCTGGTTAGTTTGGCTGATTCTTTCTAGTTATATGATTTTATGAATTAAGAGTAAGTTGATTTTGGGTTATTTATGAAAATGATTAACCTATCATAGAGGATATGTGCTTAGGTTAATTACTTTTCAATACGATACTTTAGGAGAAACTGATGTTGTTTGGAGATAAATGTTACGATTTAACTTGGAAGACTATGTGACTAAATCCTTCAAATATTTGGGTTTCAATTTTATATTGGTTTACTTTAAAGAATTTTATAGACAAATTGTTTATCGGATGATCCTTGTTGAACTTTGGGTTTTGTTTGACAAATTTTGGAGATTAAGAATAGATTTTCTTTTTATAAAGGGTAATCCTTTTCTAGATTATCTGATCTTGTACTAGCCTGTTTGGTTTTGGTTAAAGTCTAAAGACATGGGAAGTATATAGTTCTCTTTTGTGGATTAGGTAATTCTCTAGAAGTTGATTATAGTACTCTTAATGCGAACAAGTCTCCCTAAATACTTGTCTTTTGGAAAAAATATGAGTTTGATTAAGGAATCTAGTAAAAGTTGAAATTCAACATGATAAGTGATTATGTTTCCTTATGAATAAAATTCCTCAATAAAAGTAACTTAAAACAAAAATGTTGTCTATTAACTTTTCCTACTGGGGAATCGAATACCGTTTAACCCATCACAAGTTTGTGATTTTCTCATGGTTAACTTTCTCCTAAACATGTTTTCTATCACTCTCCATCAGAACATGACCCTTTGTTTTTTCCTCCATGTCCATATTTTCATACTTGGAATCCTAGTATGGGTTAACTCGGGTGACCTTTTTACTTATCTCTCTTTATTTTAAAGTGTTTGTTTTACCGACTTTTGTTCCGATGTGGGACTTCCAAGGATGTTTCCAAGCGCAATTTTAAAATTGCGAGGACGCAATTCCCAAAAGGGGGGAAGGATGTAACACCCCAGGTAAATAAAGAATATGACATTTCATATTTATCCATATTTGTGAATAAAATATTTAAATGACTTTAAAGGGGACGCTATGCTCGATGGCGTACCCAACACGCAACAACGAGTTTCTTGGGAATCTTACGTTGCACTCTAATAATAAAATAATATTATTTTAAATGGTAGTTAACATGTAGCCGTTGTAATGGAGGGAATGGATAGAAATAACTAAAATATGATTATATATGTTTTTAAATGTTTTTACATTTATCCAATAAAGGATAGAGGCTTAAAATACGGAAAGAATTCAATTTTAGGCATATATGCCCTAGTTTTCACTAAAGGTTAACTTATCGCCTTTTGATGGCGAACCGTCATTAAATATAGTTTTGTTCAACCTTATACATTCTATTGGACCAAATAAATCTCTTCTTAAGAATCGGGACATCAAAATTTACTTTGTGTAAATTTTTCGTATCTTTCCGATAAAGTTCATTTTTTTAATGAATAGTGTAAAATGTTGTATTTTAATTCAAAACCTCTTTTCAATCTAATTTATTTATATGATTATATTATCTTTTGAATTGGTTTTAAAGTTAAATTAGAAAATATTTTTACCATTAAATCCAATAGTGGTCGTTGGAATTAATTTCTCTTTGAAATCGGACTTAAACTAGTGTCAATCTTTTGATACTTATTATTTCATAAAAACACGCTATTTGTCATGACAGCGGGAATTAATTATTAAATTAATTAATGTCACTTATATGTTTTGAATTTTTTAAAATGGACTTAATTGTTGAATTTGTAATATCAAATATAGCTTAGGTTGAATTTTTGGTAATTTTCTGAAAAATTTCAATTTTTGATGAATAGTGAAATCACTAAGTGGTACTTATAAAGACTGATTTTCCGTTTAAATGAAATTTTGCCATCATTTTGTTTTGAATTTCAAAAATCCGACATACATGGTTGTCATTAAGAAGTAAAATGTGGTTCAATGAGATTAAAATATTTTTTTGGTGAATAGTAACTTATTATGTTTTTAATTGCGATTAGTGGTAATTAGTGTAATTTAAGGTAAAAATAATGCTTTAATAAAATGAGGTGAGCTTGACACATGTCTTACCCTCATTGGTTGTATCATGGCCGACCATGAAAAGCCATGGGTCAACTTGGGGACCCCATGGATCCACTTTGGTTGGGAAATGACATAAATAACATTTTATTTAATGTAAAAGTAAAAATGACACAAACATGATATGTTTTACTAAAACAATTTTTAAGTGGGGTTATACAAGTCATCTTTTTGATTATAAATATTCATTGGAAAGATAAAGAGATTTCCTACATCATAGTAATTTTTTTATAATTTTTAGACATTAAATAAATTAAATTATTTATGACATAATAATGATGCAGCGATGACAGCATTATTTGACGATTTAAATAAAATGGAAAGATAATGTAAAATCTATAAACTAAACATGTCCAAAACTTATTGGATTAGTGGATTTAGAAGCCTTATCACCTTGTCCACGAATTATATCAATGTGGGACCTTTTGAAACCGAAACACATTTTCAAATAAAGTAATATTTCTTTACTTTCCAAAAGTGCCCCTCCTCTCCTCTTATAAAAGGCCCCCACCTCTACCTAATTTAACACACTCCTTAAGCCTTTGGCTCGGCCAACCCCTGCCCATTTACTCTCTCAAAATCCCTCTCCTAATCCTAGAGGATTCCCTTTGGGAATAATCCTTTCAAAGGAAGCCTTTAGGCTCAAATCAAAAGGAGTTACACTTTTAAAGGTAATTCATTCTCTCATGTTCATTTGTTTTATTTTACTTCTCCAACCACCTAAACTCTTTTTATTTACATCTTTTGTAACAACACCAGTATCTTCAATATACTAGGATGTTGTTATAAGATTTATTCGAGCTACACTCTCACACAACTACATCGAATGGTTAAAGAACATACGGTTTCCGTGGATGGTGAAATTCTGCCTCCCGAAATGATGATTGTTCAATACTCATTTAACACCTTCAAAGGTGGCCATTATGATGTCACTAATTTTATATATGATATATAATATGTTTATGTTTTATTTATTCTTCTGTATTTTTTCATTTTTGTCTTACCTTTATGGCTTCCATTATGGGTATACGCGATATCTTCATTTAAGGAAGTGCGGACTACCGCCCCCTCAAAGTGATTTGATTCGTTAAATAACATATGTGGGATGTATAAAGGATGGAAATATGATATTATATATGATGTTATACTGGAATTATAATATACCTTTATATCATTATTATTCCATTCTATAAAATACGAAATAGAAATGAAAGTAGCGTTCATGCGTACGTACGGCTTACCGTCTCCTTGAACGGTGCATTTCATTTCTTACCTATAAATGATTATGTAATGTTATAAATGCATGCATGTACTGGATATATATGACATATTTGATATGTAAATAATGAATACAGTTCTGGATATAATAAACATTTGGCCACATGAACAACATGTAATTGTAAGAAGTCCACTTTCGACTTAAGAACCAAATATCGGCAAAACAAATATTATTAACATAAATGATTAAATAATGTTTATGACATGGTAATAAGTGATATAAAAGGAATAATGAACTTGAAAAAGGTTCTTAATGAAGTAGAAATTAACTCAAGTTTATTATTCAGGAGATTAAAGAACGATCGAGTCAAGTCGGACCCGAGGTAAGGGATCCTACTCCTCTCTTTCTTTTCAAGTACACACTTTTATGTCATTCCTTTTAAAGCTCATCTTTCTTGTTATTGGGATGATCTTTTATATTACACTTACTGTAATTTCTATGTTCATGTGATGAGAGACCCTATTCTCTCTCATCAATCCATTTTGGAAGTTTTGAGTGGCGCCGTTAGGCTGCCGAACATTCGTAAGAGATCTAACCTCTCTCTTTCTTTTTAAGTACTCTCCTTTATGTCACATATTTTAAGATCCTCTTTGTAATGTTGGGGGATGTTCTTTTATATTCATATTTCTGTAAATTTTATTTTAATGTGATGTGATACCCTATTTGATCTCATCAATCCATATTCGGAAGTTTTAAGTGGCGCCGTTAGGCTGCCGAGTTTCCGTAAGAGATGTTTCATCTCACTTTTATTCCCGTGAGATTTATGCTACATTTGCCACAATTTCCTTTGAGTGTTTTATGTACTACCCATTATTACACTCCTTTTGTAATATAATTCCATTTATGGGTTTTTACATATTCATTGTATGACACTTCTTCAATGGGGTGTACTTTTCGAAAGTTACCCAAGTCGGTAAGGGGACCTTTCACCCTCCTCTTTTTTAAAAGACTTCTTTTGTTGGGTCTTTTAATTTACATATTGTTATGTTGGGATATTTTCTCATATATCATTATTGATGTAAGTTTTATGTCCAATTTATGAGATACACTTTTTATCTCTCATCAACTCATTTTGATGTGATGTCGTTAGGCTGTCAAGGGAACTTTTTAACCCAATTTCGATTTCTTTGGGTTCAACATGTAGTCATTGAATATGTCATCCTTTGAATATGTGTGAATGAAATTTTATTGTTTTACACTTAATATCCACTTATATTGGGTGTATATATATTTGTCACACATATTTTTGAGATTTATTTGTCCTTAATTTAAGGATACCTTCTTTATAAGGGATTTCATCACATTTGACATTTCTATTGAGGGTTCATTGTTTTTATGCACCAATTCACTCTTATATGGTGTATATACTGTACTTTGGAGTATTATATCATGAATCCTTTTATTATCATGATATTATAAAGTTCTGACTAAATGTTATTCCTCGATTATTGTATTCAAGTGTCTCTAATTTTGGTAAAACCCCTTTAACCAAAATATCGTTTTAAATGTTTTAATTATTTGTTCTTATTAATATCCATGTTTTCAAAATGTTTTTAAGGATTTATATGGATATTAATGGTTTAAAATGTTAAAAGCATCAAGGTGGTATGGGACACATTGATTCAAAATCTCTTTATTAAATGTTTTAAATGGTTTTGGAAATGGTTTCTTTTTGAATGGGTTCATTATTTCAATATCCTAAAATGTTATATTGTGATTGAAATGTGGAAATGTTATGTTTCCTTTATTCATGTTTATGTGATACAATTATGTTATGGTTCTTGGGCATTGTTATGAAGAACGGGTGGTTCCGTGATAAACTAAGGGCGGGTGAGCCCGATATAGCTCTCCAATGCATTGGGTAACGCGAAGGAGTGAAACGTTAAGGTTTCTCCGAAGAGAATTAGGGAATATACTGTGATGGGTATTCCAAACGTAACCAAGAGGGTTACTCCCTACGTAAGAATGCTATGAATGCCTCAAGTTACCTTAATGTCTTATGTTTTCTATGATTTATTCATGATTTGATATGCCTATGTTTTATGGGTAAAGTATGATTTCATTCTTATGTATACATGTACTCATGTTTCCTTTCCATATCTATATATCCCTTACTGAGCTTTTTATGCTCATCCAAAGTTTTTGAAATGTTTTTCACAGGTCAAGGGAAGGGTACATGATGTGATGATAGTGTCAAGGATGTGTCAAGAAAGAATCCATGTTTTCTTTTAAATATGTTTCTGTTGATGGGAAGAATTAATACTGTCTTTTATGTAACCACTTTGTTTAAATGTGGAATGTAATGCAAGTTTCATGATCTAATTCTCTAAAACTCTAAACCTGAAAAGATCCTCAATGTGTAATCTTGTAATAACTCAAGATTAAGTAAGGTTTAAGGCTGGGGCCTTATAATATCTCACCTTTTTCTTATGAATGCGCTCAGGTTATCCCATGAAATACTAAGTAAGAAATAATGTTGTGGTCATGTAAAAGATGTTTTTGATAAATTATTTTTGTTTAATGTTATAATTTGTTATGTAGTGTTCCTAATTTCCCGATACACTAGACCTCTTGATCATCAGAGTTATCTTTAGTGAAAATTTATGTAATAAATCATGTTTATGTTTTTAATAAAGATCAGGGTTTTTATACTGCGTCTGGAACCTTATTCACTAATAAGTGATCCTATTTAGTCAACTGATCTACTACTAACCCGATTTCATTGTATCCACCTTTAAACATGGGTAATTTAATGATAAAATCCATTTAAATGTCATCCCATTTCCACTCTCGGATATTCAGTGGCTACATCAAACCACTAGAAACATGGTGCTCAGCCTTCACCTACCGGAATACTAAGAACATCGCCAGAAACTCTGCCACTGCCCATTTCATCTGAGGACACCAAAAAATATTTCTCAAGTCACAGTGCATCTTGTAATCTCCTAGGTTTACTACTATAGGTGAGCTGTGATACTCACCATGAACTCCCATGTGCATCGCCACTGGAACAAAACGCCTCGAATGTTACAACATCTAATTCTGAAAATCCTATGACCATCCATCTAGAGAATTACCCTGCATTTCATGGTCGTACATATCTTCTTCCTCTGAGTCCCCCTGCTAATACTCCTCCCCTTCCATACCATCGAAGACTGAAATATCATATGAAAAGAACACTTCCACCATTCATTCATTCATATATATGCAAGGTGGACAACTCCTCTATTACCTTCCAAACATCTGTAGATTCCCAAACAACCTTCTTATATGACTTCATACACAATGCATCATCTATGACATTCCCCTTTCATAAGGTGTAAGAGATATTTAATTTTTAGTTCTGGAGAGTTCATACACCTCCACTAATATTAGTTCAAATCTCATTGGTAAAAGATATACTTCAAGCTCTTATGATCTGTGGAGACCACAAAGCGATCCCCTATGAGGTAACACTACCAAATATTCAGCGGGAACAAGACCATGAGCTTCGGATCTTTGGTGGCATTGTTAAATTCATGGTGATGTAAATTCCTAGATCTATAACAGATAACTCCCCACTATTTCATTATTATATATCCCAATCCCAAATGAGAAGCATCAGAAAACTCTTTGAATATCACCCCTTATTCTGGAAATTGGAACACTGGAGCACGAACCAACATCCTCTTCAGGTATCCAAATTCTACCTAACATTGATCACTCTACACAAAGGCATGGTATTTCTTGGTGAAGGTGAAATGTCTATATTTAAATAAATATTAATCATTTATTCATCTCTAGTAATATCTTTTCTGAATTTGAAAACTATGAACCACTATCACATTCTTTGGTGCTTCCAAAAAAACAACTACATCAACCTTCGATGGGTCCACTATTACACCCTAGTGTGACACCAAATGTCCTTGTAAGTGTATCTATTGTGTCCAAAACATTTAATTGGACAACTTTACATAGAGTTGGTGGCATTGAAGAACCTCCTAGATATTCCTGAGGTGCTCGGAATGCTAATCCTCTGACTTTGAGTATATCAGGATGTGATCGTTGAATAAGATGACGAAATAGTCTAGGAACTCGTGAATGATAGATTTAAAAAGAACCATAAACATGGATGATGAATTATTAACAGAAAATGGCATGCCTATGATCATTAAGTTCCCATACCTTCACCTAAAAGAAGTCTTCAGAATATCTCCATCATCCACCCTCATTTGATGATATCCAGGTCGTAAATCGATCTTAAGAAACACAATTGATCCTATCAGCAGGTCAAACAGATCATCTATCATCAAGAGAGGGTAAAAGTTATTGGTCATCACTTTATTCAACCTTTGGTAGTATATGCACAATCTCAGACCACTATCGGTATTTCTTCAGACACGGCATGTGGACCAGTGGTATGGACGAAACCCCCCTGCATCATATCATCTATATGTATCCTCAACTCCCTTAGCTCTGAGGTTTCTATCCAATAAGGATCCATCGAAATTACTGAACCATCATTCTACAATTGTATCTTGAACTCAACATCATGTCGAGGGGGTATATTCACAACCTCCTCAAGGATTACATCTAATAACTCCCCAAAAATGTTGGGAACCTTCTCCATGTCAGTATACACCAATTTCACTAACATCTTACCCAATAAGTAAAGAAAATTCTGTACATTTTGTCTTCCCACATGGAATCCCCCACTCGCTAGTGAATTCCACATGCTATCAATCCATGCTTGAAAACATGACTCCTCTATCAAATCCATTGATAACATTATGCAAAAAATACAACCAGTTTATGCCAAGGATGATATTTTATGGCTGGATATGTAGGAAGAAGATATTCCCATAGGACTGATTCTGCCCCATCATCAATACGAATAACCATTATAAATCAAACAAGTTGTTCTGATCTCTGATTAGTGTAATCAACCCCGGTGGTATAGCATCTCTATCATTGTATAGTGTCATAGCATGGGATAAACTGGGTGCAATAAAGGAGTTTGAATATCTAGAATTAAAAAAGAAAAAGAAAGAGTACTAAATAAACTGATCGTACCTTGAACAATGTCTAGACATAATCGAACTGCTACCTTTGTGGCAGAAAACATGGCAAGAATAGATCCTCTTCCCCTCTCCTGGTGACCTCCTCTTTAACCACACCCAGGTTGAGGTCCTTGAGGGACACCCTGAAGTAAGCCTCCACCTGCTCTATCTCTCATTGGTGGACCATGGGTCGGTTGTCCCTACAACTAAAACAGAATTTCCATTAGATAATATTGAAGTTGGAACTAAACCTACCCAAACCCACCAAACTGAGCTAGAACAACCATCATTCACTGACTCTAATGATTCCCACAAACCCAACAAGAAAAATACATGGTCCAATGTTCATGGGAATGGCCCAAGGACCAGGAGGTCGAAATGGAAACAATTGAGGTCGACTCCCCACTCATAGACCCCCTAAAGGCCCTGAAACTTGAGACATACTAATGGTAACCCTGCCCCTCAAAAATCTATGTTGGCTCCCTCTCATGGTAGACCTACTCATGATTTCATCTTCTCAACTACCTCCTCCTTCCTATGGACCTCCATGTATATTTGAAAGGTTAAGGGATTAACGACGTACTAGAGAGAAAGACGAAGTGCCTCCTATAAGAATCCCACACAAGACTCCTCATTTGGAAATAAATATGAGGAAAAAAAGAGGTCCTAGGACTTGATCCCTAGATCACTTAATAATATACTCCCCTACTAGGGGGAGAGTAACTCCTTCCTCTTCTTAACCATCATGGTAAAAGAAAGGAAGTTTGTTTGGAACTCCCTCTCAAAATCGACCCACAGAACGTCAACCACCTTCCTATACCCCAGGTGCATATTTCACCACTGACTCATAGCTCCCCACATCTAAACAACTACCAAAGAAACCTAGTACTCCATCAGATCCTGGATCACACTAAAGGAGATCCTAATATCTTTGACCTAGCTCTCCATTTCAATATCTAAAATGTTTCTCTTGTACATTCCCAAATCCTGTTAATGGAAAGCACTTAATGTTCTCTACCACTGGTAATCATCCTCCACTAAATCAACCCACCCCTAATCAACTACATTGTCTTGATGTTCCTTAAATTCCCGAGCCACCTCTGGACGACGACTCGGTACCATAGCTGAAATGTAAACAAGGAATTATTAATTCTGGGTAGTATAGACTTTTATTTAAGATTAATTTTAACTAATAATCTATTTAAATTACCCAAAAATCACTATTAAAAGAATAATAGAATTCATTATGATTCATACACCTTTCCTAGGTTCTCTATCATACAAACAATGCAGCCTCACGTGGTCATTCTGTAGACTCAGTTTCCTTGGATTGGATCAAAGGGGGTCCTAAAATCCCATTTTCTAACCGGTATTGTCTATCCTATTTCACACACCAAGATCACCTAAATAATTTTCCCTACCAACCCATGCAATCCTAACTGTGAAAAACATAGAACACCACCTTATCTCTCAACCATCACCTCTGATACAATTCTATAATGTCCCACCTTCATCAATATGTAGAAAGGAAGGTAAAGTTTCACGACCTACCTTCTTCAAGATTAATAAAGATAGATAATGACCCCCTGAGTCCATCCACCAGTAGGCCTCGGGGTGGAGACTATCACCAAGGGTATATACATTCTCATAATAATGAGAGGAATTTCTCTTTTTATTGAATAATAATATCAGGAGATAAGATGGTCCATCCCAAAACAACCCCAAGACACACACACACACACATATATATATAATCCAACCCACATGCATGTTTGAAATAAAAATGATACAAATACAACAAAAAAAAGAAAAGTAAATACCCAAAGGTAATGCTAAAAGGTGACACAACAACTATCCCAATGTTAGAGATAGTATTTCCCAACTTGGTCCCCATAGTACTCCTTGAAACCTAAAATTAGTTTTATAATGTAGGGTGAGCATAAAAGTACACTCAATAGAAAAATCAAAGTCTATCTTGTGTATGTATGAGAAGCATGATATTTCTCATATGAGGAAATATAAGAACCAATAACTCAAAAAAAATGTATTCTATCCATCCCTACATCATCATGGAACGCTCACCATGTAATTCTAGTCAAGGGAAGTAATATATTTATCACGTTGAGGATGGGGTACCCCACTCCACCTCCAACTAGTTAGCTGATCATACCCTAATAGAAAATGTCAAGGCGATTTGACACTCTTCTACACGCCCCATGTCACCACTATCCCACACACACCTAGGTCTCATATCGAGTATCACAACCTAAAAACCCAAAGCTCACCACATGCTTACCAAAGACACTTGGGCCACAACCATGCCACATCCCACCAATAGACACAACAGAACCATAATTCATCTCAAATAAACCTAGGGAAGCACACCACATCACTTTATGTAGACACCTGGGAAATATCACATCTCCTGTAGACACCTGGTCCACAAAACCTCACTACAACCTTCCTAGAGATTCATTTTCTACCAATGCCTAGAAGAGGGAGTATCGAATATCAAGTAACCATCCATCCATCCTCCCACCGGGATGTTGGGAAAGATACCCTCCCAGGTGATGATGGGGGTATTCAGCATATAGTTATCAACTAGGGTGGGGTTACATATAGAAATCACAATAGACCATACAAAATAATACATATAAATACCATACACTCATCCAAACCTATGGTTCCTAAAACAACAACCATCCCATAATACCACCTTGGATGCTACCTATAAATACCTGTATTAACACCGACAACAATCACATTGGATGTTGACAAAAGAAACCATCTTCACAACTTCCTTCTCTTAACACCCATTCAATTCAACTTTATTATTTCATGTTCTTCCTTCCATACATGGGAAACTACCAACCACATCACAAAACATGTAACACAACCAAGAAAAACAAAGGAAAAACTATGATAAAGGAATAACTCCACACTTCCTCCCCACATAACACCCATGTGACCCACTTCCATCATAACTATTCGAATTAATCCCACCCAAAACATTCTTTAACATATAAAAACTGGCATATCATAGCCACACCCACCAACACAAATAAAACTTGTTGCAATCCCACTACAAAACAATGCTCATCCATTCGATAATCAGTTTATATGTCAACCAAATATTACATTAAACCACAAAAACCATCCCACAACACACAACCATAGCACCACAACATAAGAGAAAGTTACAATATAGAAAAAGACCACATACAATACACAACCACACAAAACAAGGAAAAGTGTATTCAATTTTAACAAGGAATTCCTTAGTAAATTTACTTATATTAATTCAAGGGTTATAATATAAATGTTTTCATCCTAGGTAGTCTATTTATTAGCTGAGTATATGTGGTTAGTAGATTTCATAACATCCACTCAACCAGAATCAAATAGCATGCATCCCATTCAGTTCTCAAAAAAATTCCACCAACATCCATTAACAGAAGTCACATTTTTCTAGACCTGTATGATGATATTTAAACTTATTTAATTATATTTATTAACTTTGTGTCATTATATCTTCCACAATAATAAATTCATACACCGACCCCATATGATACACAAATAAAAGAGACGAAGGGGTCTCTACCTTGTGAAACAGATGATCAACCCCTCCTCTTTCCACCAAAAATAGGGTGTGAAAAGATTTAGGGAACTACGATCCCAAGGACAATGTAAAACTCATGATCACTTAGGAATAAATGGTTTTGGGATTCCCAATATCAAGAGTAAAGGGAAATTAACAAGGAAGAAAGGGTCTTGGCTTTAGAGAGGTTATATCCTATATCAATAGAAGAAATAGTTTCAAAAGCCATCAAATTAAATTCATAATCAAGACCACATGTTTTTAATATCTAAAAGCCTCTTGAGAATTACGAATTTAAATATATATTTATTATCCTTTTAAATTCCTTCAAAAACACTTAAAAAATTAAACACTTTTTACATTAAAAAACGTTAAACCGGAGAAACTGGAAAAGATGGTGAAATAGTATATTTGAAAAACTGTTAGAAATGACTAACACGTGCTTGTCATGGGGTGTGACAAAAACAAATAATACCTAAGTTAAAATGTTGTAATGTGGTAAAACTATGTTTTCTAAATAGAGTATTTCACAAAAATTATTTTTGTCACATAATTTTAATAAAAATAAATGGTTGTGTTTGAAATATTTTGAGTTGAAAAATAAAGTAAGCAATAAAAATAAAGGTTGAACACTAATGGATGAATAAAGTGATGGGGTCAGGGTAATATCATCTTTGAAAATTCATAATATTCATAAAGATCATCTTCCCTCTCTTCTGTTTGAATGACAAATGAAAGAATCCTCGATTGAGTTATCAATCACATTTGGTTGAAGAAATAAATGGAACTCATTTCTATATGCATTGTATGTTCATTAAAAATTCATATAAAACTAAGGAAAGTCTAGATAGGGAGTTGTTTCTCCTTAGAAATATAGAAAAATTACAGTAGTTCTACATACGTGCCAACGATCATTAGAGACTCATCACCTCACCCAATATGCTCAATCAGGAGAAATTACACTAGGCGGAGGGATATTAAAAGTCTTTAACCAAAGCTATTAAAAATGAATACAACAAACTCAAAACATGACAGCATTAAGAGAATTTGGAAACAATAACAATAGAACTCATTCAAAACAAATATTGGGCTTTACATTTAATCACCAAACTCTGACATTACAAAAGTGAAGACCCCCCTTCCCTGATCACTAAAAGGTTTTATCTCTCTAAGTGAAGGGTAATAGAGTTGAAAGGGGAAGAAGAGAGAATTATAAAACAAATAAAAGAGAAAATATAAAATAAAATGAAAATCAAGAAATAAATAATCTAGTATAGCCCCTCTTTTTATAATCATCGACCCCTTTGAGTGGAAGTGAACACTCTTTTGTAGGCTTTTGGAGTAGAGAATTTTCCTCCAAAATTACTTCACCGAATGGTTGAGTTATATTGGCTTATTAAATGGCCTAATAATGGGAATGTGTCTTTATAAATGTTGTTCCCCTCTGTCTTTTGAATGCTTCCAAAAAATCTCAGAGAATTTGGACAAGTTTCACAAACGTTATCCTCAAATTACTAATTACATCTTTTTCTTTCCGAGGCGACTCTTCAACTTCCTCTTTTTGGATGCATTCAATGGATTCTTTAATGACCTAATTTCATCATGAAATTTATTGTGAACATGATGTGAAATGTCCTATTATTTCATTTAGAATAACATCATTTTGGAGTCATGTAGGATGAGATATGCCTTATTAATTATTTTGGGGTCTATTCTGTTGGCCAGAACACTTTTTCCAATTGTTGAATTTGTCTGGGGAATTTTGTTCTGAATTGAACCTTGGTCCATATGGAAAAGTAGCCACCCACAAGAGTAGAAATCCTAAAAAAAGGAATCAAAAAATTTGGATCACAACTAAAAAAGGAATCACTGAAATAAATAAGATCCAAAAAACTGTTAAATTCCCAAAATTAACCAATTTCCATAATTAAGCCCATAATTCACCAAAACTGTAAAATGACACAAAAAAGATCAAATTGATTAATTGGTAGGGGTTAAATCATTGAAAAAATTTTGAAAAATAATGAAAATATTATCTCTATCAATTTCCCCACACTTAGCACTTGGACACCTGAACAAGTCAAAATCAAAATCAAATCAAAGAAAATTCAAAATACATGCCAATGAGATCCACCAATTCCACACAATGAAATAAAAGATACCATTCCTAATCTATAACCATTATTCTAAGTTCTCAAATCATATCATTCAATATTTTTCCTCTTCATTTCTCCTCCCATGTACAGAAGACACCTACCTCACATGAATTTTCTCTCATCTCACAAATATCAATTTTCAACAACGTTTTTCTCATCCAAACCAATGCAAGGGTCACCATAGGTTTGAAAAAATCACACTTCTCCACCCTATGTGAGTCAAGGACATATATTTATCACAAGGAAATTGAAATGTTGTTCTGTAGCTTTTAGTTGGTAGGATTTTCATGTGAAAAATGTTGAGGTTGAATGAGGAGGGCTTGGCACTTCTTGAAGAAAAATTGCACAATTCTTATTTTCACTCAATTATGGTATCCTCCTCACGCCACATAGTATAAATTCTGCTCTATCATCATAAAATATTAAGAAATGTTCAAACAGATCCGCATTTCAGAAGAAAAAATTTCAATTTTCTCTTACATGATTTCTCTTGAAATCTCCTGAAAAGGAACAACGTTCTTCCTCCATTAGAAGCTCAAGAAAGGCAAAACTTCTGTTATCTTGAAAGCTCTAGAAAAAGAATAGATTTAAATAGAATTATTTTTCATCAGCACACAAATATGTTTAGAATTTTATTTTCCACCCAAAGATTCACCAAATGAGGTAGCACAACACAAGACAACTTCCCCCATACATAAGTTCAACCAGATCATGCAACTTTACATCATGAGCAGGATGGATAGGGAAAATTGCCTTGTATTGTGGCTAACCTAACAGGTTTTTGATGGCTTATATGTTTTATAAAGACTAAATTTACATGGTAGGCCTGAATGGAAGGGATTATCATAAAAAGGGGGCTTTCAAACCAATGAAATGCCTCAATCATTTAAAACACATGTACCCCAAATACTCAACTTTTCAAAGGAATAAATCAAATTATGTTTAAAACAAGAATGGTCTGGTTCTCATAGTAAGTGTGTTGAATGAAAAGAATATAACAAAAAAATTTCAGAAGCCTCATTATAAAGTGATTTAAATGGTAAAGATAGTGAGATGTGGCATGGGATTCAAAAATATGATTACTATTCATGAATTTCCCAAATAAGTTAACATGAAACAAAAACATTTTTAGCATTCATTTAAGCTAAAATTCATGTAATAAATTGGTTCACTCAATGATATGGTTTTCAAAAATGGAAATGATCATCATTTCAGCTCAAAAGTTTCAAAAACACACCAAAAAACTAAAAAAAATAAACACACAAAAAATTGTAAACACTCAATTGTTTTTAGTTTTTTTTGAAAAACACACAACATATGAAAATCCTAAACTGAAAATTCTCCCTCCCCTAAACTTAAATGAGGAAGTGTCCATAAGGTATTGAAATGGATGCAACATGTAAGCACGTTTTAAATTTAATCACATCAACAAGAAAGTGTAAAGGATAGGTATAACCTGACTTATTGGTAGTACAATGTTGAGTTATGCTCATAATTATTTCACACAAAATACCTACACCAAATAGAACAAATTAAAACATAAAACATTTATTTAAATAAATGAAAATGTAAATAGGATATGAAAATAAAGATAGATCTTCATTTAATCCCTCAAGTGGGCCCTGTGATTTGACTACCTCCAGAAGGGTAGTTCTAATCGGTTGTCCCTAATCTGGTGGTGGGTGAATTTTCTTTGTGATGAACCCAAAAAACATCCTCTCTACATCATGTGCTTCTCCCTTTTTGTCGAGGACACCATGGGTATAGTACACAAAATCCACCCCTAGAAAATAGGATACCAATTTCTTTGTGGGGTAGGACAAATAATGATTCATCCACTTTCATGGTTTCTAATTTCACAATATATTCTTTATTTTCTAGTGTTTTCTGACTATGGGTTGCATCATTGGAAAAATCAAAGGGAAATTCATAGTGTAATTCAATGTGAACAAAATTAATGCATGAAGTGTCAATATCAAATTCCTCTATTTCAAAATAACTATATTTTGTTTCTTTTTCCTCAGGAAATTCCATGTGATATCCTCTTGAACTCCCTCCAATAAACAATCTACATGTTCGAGGAGCTCTAACTGTTCCTCTTTAATTGCATCTTCCATTTCTTCCTTGTCTTCCAAGACAGTACATGAGTTATCCAAATCTAAAAATTTCATGCAAGGGGAGGTGATACTCAATTTGGTTTCAATAAAATTAGAATACAATGAGTTGATGAAAAGACCGTCTCCCTGAGTTTTCTCAGCATCAATTTCTTCTTTATTAAGAAGTGCCTCTTAATGTAGAATTGTAGCATTTGGATGCGGGTAGTCAGGATCTTAAATATTATCTTCAAATTCCACCACATTGGTGGTGTCTTACTTAAATTATGTAAGATCTTCCACATTATAATTAACTTGGGGATGAAGTAATTCCTCACACTCATTCTAGAACTCGTCCAAATCTTTTTGATCTCCTGTACATACTTCATAAGGCACATTTTCATCATTAATCTTCCTAAAAAAAAGGGTTGAAAAGGGTCCAATGGATCTTCTTTTAATTCAATCTTTGTCCCTCCATGTTCTTCAATGTCAAATATTATAAGGGATTCCACTTCCTCTAATGGATAATGTTTAGGTTCGGGTTTCTCTTTGGATGTGTGAACATATTTAATTAGTAATTCCATTTTTCTCTCCAGATCTAGTATTTCTTCTCGAAGTCCTTGCAACTGATCTTTTGTTTGAGATTCCTCTTCTTGTTTCACCTTGACCATTTCAGGAAAAAATTCTGGAAAAAATTCTTGGAGTTAAAATAATTCCTTGTACAATCTATCTAATATTTAGAATTCAATGTTTTCATTAAGGTCTTGAATGAGATTCATAATTTCATCATCTTAGATGATTTGGATTAGAGCTCCCCTGATCTATTTAAAAAAGAGATAAATACTATCCTCTACAGACAATGGTGACTCAACAATTGTTTATTTCAATCGTGGATAATTGTTCCATGAATTAAAGAAAAAATCATTACAAAAAATCATGGGAAATTATTTTTTGTATGTTTTTTAAAAGAGTCAAATATTTACAAATGGATTGTTGGAACAGCCTCCCCAGCAACAATGCCAAGTTTTAAAATGTGCCTATTGTGGGGTGTGATAAAAACAAATAATACCTAAGTTAAAATTTACTAAAGTGGTTAAACTAAGTGGTCTCTAGAGAGTACATCACAACAATTATTTTTTTCACTTAAATTTAAGAAAGAAGAAAATGTTGTTTTTTAAATTTGTTTGAGTTGAAAAATAAAGTAAGAAAAAAAAATGTTGAGCACTAATGGATTAAGAGACTGATGAGGTCAGGTTAGGATCACCTTTGAAAGTTCATCAGTCATAAAGATTATTTTCCCTATCATACTTTTGAATAAAAAATAAAAGACTCCTCGATCGAGTTATCAATCACCTTTGGTTGAAGAATGAAATGGAACTCACTCCTATGTGAATGGAAGATCATAAAGAATTTTTAAACAACTAATGCATGCACCGATCGGGAATTTTTTCTCCTTATAACTCTAGAAAAAATTCACTAGTTCCACACACGTGCCAATGATCGATGGACACTCACCACGTAACACAATATGCTCGATCGAGACAATTTGCACTAGGCGGAGGGAGATTAAAAGTCTTTACCCAAAGACATTAAAAATGAATAAACCAAACTCAAAACACGATAGAATTAAGAGAATTGGGAAATGATAATTATTGAAGTTATTCAAAAGAAAAATCTGGTTTTACATTTAAGCACAAAACTCCGACATTACAAATGTGAAAATCCCCTTTCCCCAATCACTCAAACGTTTTAACCATCCATGTGAAGGGTAATATAGTTTAAATGGAAATAAGATATCCTGATAAAACAAATAAAATATAAACCATAAAATAAAAATAACTTCAAGAACATAATTATCTAGAACATGCCCTCTTTCACCTTCTTCAACCCCATTGAATGGATGTGAACACTCTTATTTATAGTATTTTGGAGTAGAGAATTTCTCTCCAAAATTAATCCAGTGAATGTTTGAGTCAGGTTGGCATAAAAATGGCCGAATCTCATGAAGGTGTCATTATAAATGTTTTTCCCCTATGACTTGTGAATTATTCCTCAAAATATTCTAAATGTTTTCCATGTTCCACAAAAGTTATCATCGAATTACTAATGACATATTTTTATTCCCTAGGTGACTCTTCAATTTCATCCTTTTTTTGGCATTCAATGGATGGTTTAATGACCTAATTATTTCATAAAATATAATTCCAACATAATGGGAGGAGTCCTATTTCTTTTCCATCTGTAATTGCATCATTGGGACACATGTAGGATAAGATATTCGACTTTAATTATGGTGAGGTCCATTCTGTCACCCAGAAAACTTTTTCTAATTGTGGAATTTTTTTGGGCCATTGTGTGTTGAATTGGAACTTTTTCCATAAGGAAACTTTGAAGCCAAAGAGTATACAAAGATGATAAAAAAGGAATCACCCTATTTGGATAAGAAATTTAAAATATATTCCTTAAATAGAAAAGATCTTAAAAATTGTTAAATTTCAAAAATTAACCAATTGCCATAATTAAGCCCATAATTCAACAAAACACTAAAATGACACAAATAATCTCAAATTGATTAATTAGTAGGGGTTAAATAATTGAAACTCATATGAAAAATAATAAAAATATTATCTCTATCAATGAATCGCCATTGGGTGAGTCCCTGGCATGAGTCAATGGTGTTACAAATCAGTGGCAAACTACCAATAGTGAGTCTCTATTCGGTAATTCACCATTTGACGAGCCATCTTTTGGTGAGTCACCATTCAAAGATTCACTTCCCAGTGAGCTAAAATTCAGTGAGTCACCATCATGATTCACTATTAGCGACTCAACATTAGTGAATCACAGTCACCAATTCACCCTTGCGAGTCACTGACACGAATTGCAATTTGGATGGGCTACTGTTGACACAAACTGGTGGATGACTCACCATAAAATGAGATACCATTGGAAAAACTGTATTGTTAAAAAACTCATGAAATGAGTCAACATTTCCTCCTAGAGAATCTTAGACACTATATGTTGATAAAGAAATGGACAGGAGTGGTCTGGGCCATTGCAATAACATTATAATATACCATAATGAAATGAAATTGATATGAAATCCCTTATATTAAAATTCATTTTGGTTAAAACCCCTTTAACCTACTCTGTCATTATTTTAAAAAGATTAACATATTATTTTATAACAATATTATTATTTATGGTATCATATATTATACTTTTATATCATCTTATCAACTATTTGTTAATAATATTTTATTTCTTTCATTGTTTTGGGTAATAATTGCTTCTTTTCAGGTATATTTTGAATCATTGTTTTTTTACTTTCACATAGATAATGAATTAATAAACTACATAACATAAAACATAAGTTAAATATAATATATATTTAGAATATATTTATTTATAGTAATCATTAAAATTTGGTGATAGGAAATGAAATACATCGTTCATAGAGACGGTAGGTCGTACATACGCAAGAACATTATTTCCATTTTCTTATCATTTTGAAATAAGTAAAATTAAATGATATATATATATATATTATCATTAAAGTAAACTTTTTATTTCATATATATTACATATTTTTATCCAAACCATGCTTAATATATTCCATGTAAAGCATGACCAAATCACATCGCTTCGCGCAGTATCAGTCTGCCGTACCCATGAGCATCGTTATCGTATTCCCAAAAAAATTGAAAACCTGAATGTATATGTTATATAATATTTCCATAAGAATTTATAAATAAAAAATATAATTATTATCATTTATAAATATTATTTCTATCATTATTACAAACCCAGATATGTGGTAATGGAAAAATGAATGACAACAGTACTAGAGGCTATAGTCCGTCGTTTGCATGAATAATTATTTTATAACCCATTTTATTGATTTTTTTGAGGTTGTAGTTATAACCATAACATAAAAAACCTATGTATATAAAATATATATAGGTTATTATATAATATTGGTATAATAAGAACTGACAGTGGTTTAGAAAGAAATAACATAAAAATGCTTTTAGAAGAACATTACCTCTTCTTTAGGTATCCTCTTTAGGTTTTCACTAATGCCTTCCAAAGTTGGATTTATACACCAGATAAGTATTATAGGATTATTTTGGTGGGTTGAATTATAAATTTTCTAGTAATTGGTCAATACTATGTATTTTGATGGTGTGAGGAAGATAGGAGAGGTGGCGTCCTTTTATAGGAGAGGGAGAGGACAAACAAGGATTTTTTGAAATTTTGTTAAGGGTGAACTTGTTTTTACTTATGAAAAGAATTAAAGAATTATAAATATTATATAAAAGAAGGTTTAAAGTTATAATATTTCCTTAAAATTGGTTTCGGTCATGTTTTTGGTCATTCTTACACCTTATATTGTAAGTTTTACCACTATGTAAATATTTTTATACCTTAACAACTGTGATTAATTTTAAAATTCTTCACTATTAATTTTATTTAAAAAATTAGTTGAACTTATAAGATATTAAAAAAATTTATGATTACAAATATGGAATCCATTTTGTCAAATTCTTCTCACATAAGTGGTAAAATTTATTTTCAAATTAATCCCACAGAAAGGATGAGAAAGAAAGTTTTGAAAGTTAAAATGTTAAAATGGTTACTATGTTTTATTATATACATTAAATATAAAAATGATTCAAATGACCAAAATTCAATTAATAAATGTATATTTTATCTAATTATACTTTCAAAAAATATATAAACTAATTTAACATGATAAATTATTTAGACATAAAGTTAGTTTCAATTAAAATAATTATCTTCACTATCAATCAAAACATGTAATTTCCTAGAAAAATACAAAAAATTAACCCTAAGATAATTTTTAAATTAAACTTTAAAACATGAAGTTTATTTCATGAAAAATTAAAATAATTTTCAAAATTTATTTTTCAAATAATTATGCCCTTAAAAGGAAAAAAAACAACATTTAGAAAAATGCAGTTTTTATGCATATAATTAGATGTGTTCTTATATTATACCTGTAAAATATATTACATTATTGTAAAAATATATTATTTAATATACTATAAATAAATTTCATTACTATCACCCAATAATATTAATTAATTTAATTTATTTATATAAAACACCTTTGGCGCAAAAAATATTTTTTTTATGAAAACAAATTTTTAATATTCTATTGTTTTTATTTTAATTTATAATTTATTGGTTACCAATGAATTAAACCATATATTTTCATAAGTTATTTAATTTTATTATTAAACTATAATTTTAAATTTAGGATAAAATTTTCTTTTAAAATAATAATACTAATAGTATTTGGTAAAACGTGGTCTTACATGTAATGCAAGCTATCAAAACGGTCGTAGTTGTGTGTAACATAGGCTGATTGTGTGTTGTGTTCATTTCAATATACATCATATATTGGATTTTTTTTAAATACTAAATATATTTTAAATATGAGTATATTATATTACCTTTTATTCTAGGTGTTTTGTGTCATACATGCTATCATATGTGATATTAATATTTTACAATTTTGGGGTGTTACATTCTCTAAATATTAAATAAATTGTTTCCTCACAATTTAAACTTGGTCTCATTATTATGGGTCTTCATATTTGAAAATTAACGTTTTTTGAAAAACCCACATCACAAAAGGGATAATAAAATATCCTCTTAATATGAGAGAATGATAATTACACTAGTCATATGGAATAACATATAATTAGGTTTCTATATAAGGGAACGTTAGTGGAATGTGAAGATATGGACATGGAGGAAATTAGTAAATATTTATAGAGAGTTATTGAGGTCATTAAGCACAAAATAGTGAATGATCAATGGAATGTTGATGGAATCAAAGACATAAATCTATTAGGTTCAAAATGGCCATTGATATTGTCATAAATTATGGTAATATGATAAAATTTTATTTCATGATCCTTTTTAATAATGTTGTGGAATTATTTTACTATCTAGGAATATACAGGAATATACTTACTTGATTCTTTTCTGTTTCATAATTCAAATTTCATCATTTGGTTTTGCTTCTATCAATCACTAATTCATCTCATATTCTAATAAATAAATATCCAAAAATAAAATTGTTTATCCCTAAATGACTAAAATTTACTTTTAGTATATTAAAATATACATAAACAAGTGACAATATTTTTCATATATCTCTAAATATTTTCCAAACCCAATATTGGTGACACATTAATCTCTAAACCAAAAAGTAATACAATTGGTTCATCATTAATATTTATTCATCAAATTTTCTATCTAAAAATATTGGCATGTTAACCAGTACATCATGTAGGTTTGTGACAGGCATTAAACACTTATCATCCTATGGTCATTGGTTCAAGATCCTCCCCTTTTCTAGATGCGATTGGTTTTCACCATGCATGTGGGATATCCATTTTATAAAATATAACTTCTTTAAAGTTCCCAAATAAATTATATAACACCTTAAAATAATTGTAATCATTAATAAACATTTTATATGGTTTTAAATGTAATATAATTTATTTAAAAAGTAAAATAATATTATTACAGTGTAATTATTTCTCATATTAACCCTAAAGGTTATCAATAAATTTAAAAATATTCCCATAAAAAATAAATTCATTTTTCTGAAAAAAATTATATTACTAAAACAAAAACATGCCATAAATTCTCTATAGTTTCCTTAATATTTGAAGGATCTCATCACATAAAACATAAAAATATGTGTTTAATACATTGAACATATGATCAATATTAAACTCATTTTACCATGATTGTATCCATAACTATTATGTTAATGAAATAAATATGTGGTTCTAAAATATGACACAGTCTTTAGTGGTTTCATGATTCATATAACCGAAATACCAATGGTAAAAATAAATCAACAATTTAATTCTTTAATCCCTATACATAAATACTTCATCTATTTTTTTATTCATATTCCCTTAATTTTTATAGGGTTTATCCTAGGTATTTAATTGTCATTATGAATTTAAATCCTTTATATTGTTTTTAATGAAAATGTGAATAATCCGAATAATATAACCTTGGAGTGTCAAACTAGGTGTATAGTAAGGCACATTTTACTTTAACTATTAATAATAAAGTAAATCATGACATGCCCTTTTCAATGTTATTGCACCTATGTACATATATTTCCAAACCACGTTTACTTGTAGTATCCAGATAGGGTTGAATTTCTAGGAAGACCCACATAATATCTACCATACCAAAGCTCTAGGACTTTATTATATACTTATTCTAAAATTATATCATAGGATTATGTTCCCTTGGTTATGAATTCCTATTTCTCTTTCCCATGGTTTCTACAAAACATTATCTAATACTAACTATAGAGACGTCGACTCCAGTAGCCCAAATCTAATGCCTGCTAACATTACATTGAAATATGATAAATAGAAATTGTGTCCCAGTAGACCGAATAGTTTAGTAGCCTTGGAAAGATAGATACATAGATGAGTCTTTTTTTACAATTGAATACACAAGTAAAAATATATTTGTTTTAAGAATTAGTTTATTCCATCTAGAATATCCATTCATATCTGTCATAGTAATCATCATGGAATCATGGTGACAGGAAATAAAGAATGGTGAGTTCCAATTCTCAATAATAGTTACGTAAAATAAAATCCATCATGAATAAATAATGAATAATCGATATGGAAAGGTGAATAACTAATCGCACATGACATTTTAAAAACTATAAAAGCCAGCCAAATCTTATTTTTTTTAGTATGAAGCCATTTTTAGGAAAAATGGGAGACCAATGTTCACAAAAGGTACAACTACATGCTGAAATAACTCACAAAATGTTTAAACACAAGACTAATATTACTGGGCCCAGCTACTCTATAGAGTTATCATTGCAGCGTACTAACCTGGGTATCTGGATCCTCTCTGATAAGATCTTCAAGGTGATAAATCATCATTTCCATTGTCTAAATAAATTCCTCTAAGTTGATTTTACTCTAATTAAAGCCTCGAGCCAGTATTTTATCTTGTTTATCTAACCACACTTCTTTCTCCTCTGTGGCATCAACTTTTAACCTTAGTTCATAAATTCTATTAAGATCCTCTTCTGAGACATTAGGTCATACAACTTGCTCAAGAATTTCATCTATGGAGTACAGGATAATTTTCATCTACTCCCTTTCCTTTTCTTAATTGTCTCTTGAATTCCTACATGATCCTTCACTTTCCCATTTTTTTAGGGCTGTGCATTCCATGATTCTACCCTTCTTGGACAACCTAGTCTCCATTGGTTTTGGAATGTGGGAGTAATCCTTGTGTCCCTTAGACTTTTTTCCCGGAACCACGATACACTCCCCTGAATCTTTAATGCCTTTTTCCATTTCTTCCTTCGAGGGTTGTGAGGACCATTCCCTTGAATTCTATCCAGGTTATCCCTTGAAGGATGGCTATAGGTGTCATCACCTGAAGAATCGTCCTCCTGCGACAGTGAAGGTTCATGAACTTCCAACCCCTCAAAAGGATTCCCCAGCTTCAACATCGGGCCTTCTTTGCGCGGCCTCTTCTTACAAGGAGGCCCCACATTACCTACCTTATCCACCAAACATGAATTCTTCCCCCCAACCCCATCCTTCAGAAGTGCATCAGGGGAAGTATCAATGGTGATTGGGTCTAAGGGCCACAAGACACTCTCTTCTCCGAGCCTCCCTTCTCCATGTTGAAGTTCTGTTGCATCCATAAAGAAAGACTTACACAGCACCGAGGTTGATCCTATGGGCTATTTATAACCATGATCCATGGACTCTGGCTACTTGTTAGTATCCTCCAAACCTCGGCATTGTTCACCTCAACCTTGGACATAACTCCCTACCATGATTGCCTCTCCTTCCTTGATACAATTGGATGTAGCTGGTAAATTCACCGTAGAAACTGCTAAGGGAACTTGTTCTACAACTCCATTGAGCCCCAAATCATGCTTCAACCGGGAAAAGATGTCTGTAACCCACAATTCTACCCCCTTCGGCTTCACAGTATTCACGGACACTAATGAAAACAAAGGGGGCCACTGCTTCTAATTACTGGCCCCCACACCTGAAGAATCCTGGAGTCTGACTAGAACCATCTCCATTTGAACATCCCCATGTTCCTCCTCTGGTCCGCCCAATAGATCACTGTCTTACAACTGGAGATCCATCTTGGTATCAACCTGCACTGTGGATACGCTATCCCAGATCATGAAATCACAACTAGAAGTCGTAGGGGCTCTCGCCTGCACTGAATATATCCCCTGAGCACCCCGCCTATAGGAAAGGGCCGAGTGACCCAGTCTACGGAAGGAAGAACAAAAATCCACCCAATAAGAAAATACCATCAGTTTCATGCATCTAACCTCCTTTCCAGCATCAATCCATACAAAACCGACCGGAGGCCTTGCCACATACACTTCCACACTCATACGTGGGTTGATCAGATGGTAGATCGAAGCGGTACATGAGTCAACACAAGGAAAACGACCCACTAGATTTCCTATCATACGAATAATTGTCGGGTTTTGGAAATGAAGAGGCAGTTGTGGAAGACTTACCCAAACCGGAAGAATTGGAGAATCACGATGCAGGTATAAGTTGTAGCTCCACCGAAATAGGAAGAATCTGCATCCGCCACATCTTCTAGGGTCACAAGACAGAGCACTAACCAGATCATCCAGTGAAGAATAGTGAACCATCATATGCATTCTATCCAACAGACCAACCACCGCTCGATCCTGAATCCCCCAAGATTCAGAAACAAACCTATAAAAGGAATCCACCGAAGGATGATTTTTCATGAATCGAGCAACCAGGGTTAGGTTTAAGAGGCTCTCTACCTCTGTAAACTCCAACACCGACAGCGGTATCACGGGGTCGCATTCCCTATAACTAGGGATCTTTGGTACAAGATTAATCTCCTGAAACCTTGGGATAGAGGCATAGTTAGTGAAGGGGTGGAACTCATGTCTTCGATCACAGAACACCCATGCAATTTAAATAACTGGATACATCATAATTAATATTGAAATGTAAATAACTAAAAACATATCATTTAATCCATAAAATGAGAAAGAAATGTATCCATATATTTTTTCCTAGTGAAAATATAATGGATAATAAATTTTTAATTATGAATATAGGAAATCATTAATTATTTTATGATATGTTATATAGGTTCATAAAACCTTTACCATCAAGATAGTTTCTCAAGAAAGCTTGAAAATAATCAGTAAAACCCATATTATTTGGATAATTAATTCATATCATTTGACTAACAATGAATCAAGGGGAAACCATTTACTAGGACCCATTCATTTCTTCATGTCCAAGGATTCCCACAAATATCGAATAATCGATTTAATTAAAAAACAACGTGCCTTGTCATAAAATATTTATATAGATTAAAGAACATGGATTTATTAATATTTCACGATCTAATCAAATAAATTTCAATGTGATACAACTTATATAGAAATTAGATACCGTTTATGAAATAATCTTATCAATGATAAATAATATGGGTATTTTGGGGAAATTAAATGTCTAATGGTTCGAGGAATGTGAATATTTCAAGGGGAAGTTAATGGATACCAAATCAAACAATGAAGTGAATTTTAATATTATCCTTAGTCAAAATAATCATAAAATATCCAGTTGAATAATTAGGATGGTATAAATATATACCAATTGGAGTAATAAAAAAGGGTTTTTCTCATTAATGAATAGAATTATCCTAAAAATATCTTTAAAAAATTATTGTTGAACATATCCTTTTAATTTTTAAAATATTTTGAAACTCATTTTTTATTAAAAATAACATTCCCCACATTTTGTTTAAAAATAAGCATGTATAATTATAAATAAATCATTATATAAATAATTTCCATGTTCAAATGTAATTGCATACATGCCATGAGGAATATTCCTTTTTCGTGGTAAAAAGAGTAGAAAATGGATATATTCAGAAGGTGATAAGAAGATTCCATTGAAATTTTTTTATTAAAAGAAGGAATAACTAATAATTTAAATGAATTAATAATTTTAAAATAGTTCAAGAATACATTTTTGAGAAAAATAGAAAGAATGGTATTGTAAACAGATGTATTTCCAACTGAACTGAGAAATGAAATCTAATTTTATTAAAAAAATATCAAAACATTTGAGTACCAAAGAGTGGGAAAATAATAATATCACTTGAAAAAATCATTAATAACTAGAGTAGAATAAAATTAAAGGTTTTATAAAATATTATCAAATTCCATCCTTTAACTAGAATATAGAGTAAACAATCCTGATTAGGATGACATTTTGAAATAATCCCTTATAATGATCATAATATTAAATTGAGAATTAGAAAACAAATTTATTATATATATTAGTTTTAAACCAATATAAAATAAGTTTTAAAAAAATAAATTAATCAAAATCAATTATTTACATAATCATATAATATAAATGATAATGAATAAGTAATGTAATCCAATTAATGGAAATTGAATTATGATAATCTTTAACACATGTAAAATTTTAAGTCAAATTAACTTAGATGAAATTATTAAAACTAAAACATGGAAAAAAAATTATAATGAATTATTCCTGATATTTCATGTAAAGTGGGAATTCTATGCAGTATATAAAACAAATAAGGTGCATAATATTACAATATACCCTAATGAAATAGAATTGAAATGAAATCTTTTACCTTATGCTTCCTTTTGGTGAAACGTCCTTTAACATCCTGTATAGTTATTTTTATCATGTTAATAAATTATTTTTCAACCATATTTATTTTTATGATATCATATATTATCATTTTATTACATCTTATCAACCATTTTCTAATAATCTTTAATTATTTTTATTGCTTCAGGTTTTTAAATGTTTTTTCGAGCATATTTTAACTTGTTATTTTTTGTTCCTCTCACTTAGATTATGATATAATAATCTCATAAATGTAAAACATTATGTAAATATAATACATATTAATTATATTTTAATTTATTTTTATCCATAAAATTTAGTGATTGGAAATCAAATTCATTTTTTATTAAAGAAGGTAGGTAGTATGTAGACATGAACACTATTTCAATTTTCATTTAATATTTAAAAAAATAAAATAAAATGATATATATATTTTAATTATAGTATCATTTTTATTTCATTTATATTACATTTTTCTATCAAACTTATACTTAAAAAATTTCATCTATTGTTTGAATGAATCACATCGCTTCATTATGTGGTATTTGTTCATACACACGAGAGATGTTATCGTATTCCAAAAAACTAGAAATAATGAAGTAATGCATTATAAAATAATTAAATTAGTATAAATAAATCATATATATAATAAATTTCATATATAAATAGTATTTAATTAACTATTCACAACCTTTATATGTGGTAATGGAAAAATGAATGACATCGGTTCGTAGGGTGGTAGTCCACCGTACGCAAGAATGGTGATTCCATAACTCATTTCATGTAATTGTGGAAAGTTTAAGGTTGTTACATTAACATTCAAAAATAAAAATATATTTTATACAATGTGGATATTATATAATAATGGTATAATATGAATATATGGATGTGTAGAAGCAAATAAAATAAAAAATATTTTAGAAGAACTTTGCCTCTTTTTTGGGTATCCTCTTTAGGTTTGCACTAATTACTTGATTAGTTGGATTTATACCTAAGATAAAGCTTAGAAGATTAAGGTAGGAATGTTTGGGATTGAATTGGTCAGTTATTTTCCAAACATAATCGGTTTTATGGTGTTAATTGTAGAGGATAGGGGGTTTCATTATAGGTGAGGGAGAGGACACACTTTGCATTTATTAAAAGAAGTTATGTGCACCGATGTTTTTACCTAAAAAAGTCTTATATAATGAATCAAATTAGATAATAGATGTTTTAATTTTTAAATATATCTATATAATGGGTTTTTGAAATTTTTTGTCTCATTGTTACACCTTGTATTCCATGAATAACTATTTAGTAAACTTGTTTTTACCTTAATAACTCTAAATAATTTTAATTGTTTTCATGACCCATTTTAGGAAAAATTTATGTTGAAATTATTATATGTTATAAATTATTTTCCTTCCACATATATCATCAATTTTTCTAAATTTATATAATATAAGTGGACTAATTTAATTTTAAATTACTTCTGTAGATGGGATGTGAAAGCGAGTTTTTAATGTACAAATGGTCAAATCTTTACTAAGTTTTTATATCTAAATTCAATATAAACATGATAAAATTACCCCAAATTGGATTAGTATATTTATAGATGATCTATTTTGACTTTAAAGCCATTTAAAAATATAATTTAACCTTATAATGTTTTTAGACGAAAAGTAAGTTTTCAATTAAAATCAATTATTATCCAATATTCATCAAAAATTGATACTCCTCAGATAAATACCAAAAAATACCCCAAAGATAATATTTAGATAAGGATTTAAATAATATTTTTTATTAATTAAAATATAATTTATAATTTTATCAATGTTTATTTTTGAAACAAGTGTGTCATTAAAAATTTTCAAAACTACCTTTATAAAAATATAGATTTTTATGAGTACAATTGGATTTCTTTTCATATACTATTCTCATAATATCAATTAAATGATTGTTAAAAAATTAATAAATATATAATAAATAAATTTAACTAATATCATTCTCTATTAATAATTATGTTAATTTACTAAGATAAAATAACTACATAGCATAAAAATAGTTTTTTATAAAAACATTTCCTCTATATTCAATTGGTACTTAATTTGATTGATAATTAATTTCTAACCAATAAGTTCAAATACATATATTAATAAGTAATTTAATTCAGTTAATAAAATCAAATTTAAATTATAAGCGATAATGTTTCTTTGAAATAATAATATTAATAGTATTACATAAAACATTGTCTTCTTTATAATGCAAGCTATCAATGAAAGTTGTTGTGGAATCTATCTCAAGAGAAATTAGTGTTTCATAAATTTCAATATATATAATAGATTTAAATTATTTAAAACATATAGTATACTTTAAAGTCTCTGGATTTTATATTAACTTTTATGCTCAGTGTTTTGTACCATACACACTATTAGATGTGGTATTCAGATTTTCAAATTTTGGGTTATTACATATTAGATACTTATATCCTAAAATGAATCTACATTATTCTCATTAGTTTGTTTGTATAAATTATACTTTCCCCTAATTTAACTCTCTTTAAATAATTTTTATACTGATATAGTATGTTTAATGAAAATCTATTTTGTTTTTATACTCTATCAGATATATTTTTCTTTAATATCATTATTTTACTTAAAATATTTTAGAGAATATTTTTATTATTCTCCAATTTATTACTAAATAAATTATTCCCAAAATTTATTTTTTAAAAAATGGTTATAATTAATATTCTTATAGTTTTCTAAAAAAATAATTTATGATGTTTTTTAAAAGTGTTAAATGAATTTTTAAAAAATTTGTACGACATCCACCAAATTTCCCACCTTCATGAATGCACAATTTATTAACTCTTACATTAAAAATTTCTAAGTTAATATTCATTGAAAAAAAATTCATTAATATATGGGAAATTGTTATATCTTTAATAACTGATTTTGAAGTGAAAATTGTATTTTATAAAGAAATATTCCAGTGATCATTTAAAATTATCATCATATATTGTAGTATTAATTAGTGAATAATATGATTAATTGGGGATTTACTATTTTTATACCATTTAACAAATTAATCTTGTTGGATTATGATTCTGTGTATTTATTGGGGAAATTATTAACATTTTGTATACTAGTTCTTCAAGATCAAATTTTATATTGATTATGTTTCACCTCATTAAAATGATTATATAATTGGACTTAATAACTGATGGGTTGGGCCTGATATAGCCCCTCAATAAATTTATTAGTTTCCAAAAACAAACTAGTTTGGGTATTTTTCATAGGCCTTACCTATTTATCTCTAATTTCTCAGAAAACGGCCTTGATGTTATGTTTATGATGTCTGACATTTGACATTTAATCCTTATGAAACTAGTTTTTATTATTCATGTGATTATTTGTAAAATTATGTTATTCATGGATTTAGTCTCATATTTATAGTATTATTTATATAGAAAATTTGATTACTCTGTATCTCATACATATTATTCATGTTTTATTTATATTGTGTTAGCTACTATTGTACGCATACCCACACTAAGAATCTGATCATACCATGTTCTTATGTTTTTTTTCCTCAAAATTATTGGATGTGTATTATGATTGATATATAGGGTAATTCTAATTTGGAAAGTGATGATTTCAATGAAAATGTTATTTTTTATTTTATGATTTCAATTTCAATGTGAAATTCTTGTATGTATCCAGTTTTATATTACAATAAAACTATCATTTTCATTCAGGATGGGATTCAATGTATGTAGTGATAATGTAATAATGTAACCAATGACTTTGGGATATTTTTTTGGGGTATTTAAACACTAAATACATGGTGTCTAATATTATGTCCTCTTAAATATGAGGATGAAACCCATTGTATCCCTATCGTCCAGGATCTAAATAAATTATAATCCCTATCATTGTCCAAGAACCAAATACATGTAGGATCATATCACCGAGATCCTTGTATGTGGAAGATTGTCCATATTGGATCTAAACATGGTATCCAAACCGTATATACAACTTTATAACCATGACAACCTAATAGTATTCTATCCACCTTGAAGGAACTTTCCACAATCCATCAAGAAAAACAGGGTTTACTAAATGATCATTCCCATTATTAGAGTCTACATCCCCTCAAGATAAACAGTATAGTAAATGTATGATGGGGAAACCCACTACCATACCATGTACACCTACTCAGGTTCAGTCTATCAATTGGAAACACAATGGTTCCCCTCATTCTTAGAGTAGTAGATGAACCCTCACATGAGTCCTCGTCCTATTTCATGGCCTTGGGTCAACACATAGTACACCATCACATTGCATCCCAGGAAATAATTTATCGGGTAGAATGGGCTATCCGACTACACATGATCTCTCCCTAAAAGCAACAGCCAAGAGATGGACCACATCATATCTTAGTCCTCGTGGTTACTCGGGGTTGGTTTTCACATCCAAGATAGTTTGGTTATACCTATGGTATATCCATATAGAAAAATTCAATATATGAAAATCCAAATCAACTCCATCCTCACTTACCAAGATGTATGGATCCCACTCAGTGTATCATGGCCCCACCTGCCCATCTTGGCTATGTCGCCTCAAGTTAAATTAAACCTTTCTCAATAGGTTGAACTTAGTTTACAAAACTAGGTATACAAAGTCTTGGTAGACCCAAACTCACCTATCTAGATGTTGGTACTCAAATAAAGTACCTCATGGTCTAAGACATATAGATAAACATTTGAGTCTCAACGTATTTCACAAGGTTTTTTGATGTCCCATGGAATTCGTCCATTTTGATTAAATAATTTAATTTAATTAAAAAACCTCCTTTTATTAATTAAAGTTGGGTGTTGACCTTTGTGGAGAGAATAAGCATCATTATTCAATTTCAATAAGGATTAAATTCCATATGTAAGTTAGGCTATACCTCTATTCTCATTCAAATTAATTCCCTAATAACTCTTGAGGTTCGAAAGCTACTTCCATGTAATGTTCAATCCAATCCAGCATCTTCATCAATCAATGTGGACCGTATCAACATCCTGATCAACTAACTCATATAAAAACCTCATAATTATTTAAATATATAATTTATAATTAATTTATTTGTTAAAATATAATACTACATAATACTAGAAAACATTATTCATCATCACGTTACACCGAAACCAAAGCCAACAACTCTCGGGAGGTCCATAATTCACCCCAAAACAATTATCTGGTAAGGCCCTAAATACCAAAACAAAAAATACAATTAATCATTTTTAATTTTTAATAAAAAATAATATAGAAATGTACTTATAAATTTACCATTGCCAAAACAATGAATAGAAATAGCTGCTTGTTAGCTCGAGATCTGCACTTCCTAGGCTACATGAAAGCCCCATCCAATACGGGTTATTTCACCATGTTCTGGTCAAATATCCATTTCGAACCTAAACTCGGACAATTTCAAAATTATAAAGAATAAAAATAGGATAGGAAATATATGATATTGTGATATATACCGCACATCCTCACTAATAACACCTAAGAAATACACCGTAAATAATGGGAAAGAAAGGGGTAGAGGGGAGATGATATCCTTTCTGTGTATGAAAAATGGGAAAGATAAAGTACCCCCCAACTCAAGATGGGATAAGGGTAATGTGTACCCTTAAATTACCCAACTATATAACTGGAACAAACCATCAACTATTTGGTTTCCTTCTACATCCTAGGTTGTAGAAGCTACCCCAACCACTCCCTGGGCCGTCCCAATACCCCAAGACTCCTCCTAAACCTATTTTTGAGTCTCAAAAACCTATTATGACTTTTTAAAAGCCCCAAATACGGATTCAAAAACCTGTTTCTCAAAATATACTGGCCATTTATATAGAATTAAAATTATTCTTGAATTTTAAAATATTGTATATACATGAGGCCTTACAAAAGTTTTTAAATTTCTTTAAATTAATCATATCAAATCTCTAGATTTAAATCATTTTAACCAAGAAATGAAAAAAATACTATAGGGAACACACACTACCTTAGATATTTTTCATCAAACTATTCACTATTAGACAACATAATAGTTTAATAGAAGGGACTTTATAGTATAGGTTTTTAAATTTACACATCTATTGTAATTAAAGACACTCATTATACTTTCCCCCTTTTAACAACCTCTTCATTGAATAATATTACGTAGATAAATCAGAGATTTTATAAAATTATATAAGAATATTATTTTTCTCATTATTTTATTGGTTTTTTTATTTACCCTTTTATTTTTTTTATTTTCTATCATGTTTGTGGATTTATATTTAGTACTTAGAATGTGTAAAGGCTTTCAATTGGAGTTGTAGTATATTGGAAATTACGTTGTTTAATCCTATAGGATATAAAATATATTGTATGGATATCATATCTAAATTATATATAATGTTTCAAAAAATATAAAACATATAACTTAGGTTTGTAATTTCAGAATTACCTATCATAATAAATGAACATATTTCAAAATAAATAGAAATCATTAAATTATTTTTGAGAAAGAATTTAAAAATTTATAGAGGTGAAAGATGAATCCTAAAATAATTCATAAATGAAACTAGAGTGTATTATATATCTATATAATTGGATGAATCAAGGAGATTTACTAGATTCAATATATGTTGACCAGTAGAATAATTAAAAAATGAAAATATTATTGATCCTTAAAGGGAATAAAGAATATTAATCTGAGGAATAAAACTCCAATGAAGATGATAATAAACAAGAATTATTATAATTTTAATTGAGTAAGGATAATAAAAAACTCTTATAATTAAATCTATACTTGTGTAATATATTTTTTAAATATAATAAAAGTAAAATAGACGATAACGTTATGATTAGAAGGAAAATATATTTATATTGGGAAGAAAAATTACATGGAAATAATTGAATAAGTGGAATAAGAAGTTGTGAATTTGGAATAATAAAAGGTTCATCCAATCAATGATTTAGTTTTTAATTTTTTAGATTTTTTAAAGTATATTTTCATATCATATATGATAAATGATATAATCAATAAATATTAGTTTTGTATTACTATACGAGAATAACATAGATGATTAATAAATCGAAATCGCTAACCATTTCTAATATAATATTACATGATACATGGTAAGGTAAAATCTAGCTAGAAGACATTAAAAAGTTTATTATTTGGTCATTTACCCATGTTTATAACATTTTTATAATGAAAAAGTTTTTTAGAATAATTTTATCTATTTTAATATTATGAACCAATCACTGAGTATTTTTCAGCCTAAATGGATCAAACCATGTATTTCAAATTATCTATTATAGTTTCCAGGATCATATAAAGAGGGACTCATCAATATGTAGAAAATAAAAAATCATATTGATATTATGAAATGAGAAATTTTCATAAAATCATATATATATATATATATATTATAATATATATTCATGATTAAGGGAGAAAAACATGTATGTCCAAATTTATATTTATATCTATATATTTTATCTTAGATACGAGGTGTACCTTATAAATACAAACACAACTTGATTTAAATTAAATTTTTAAATATGTTACAGTAATTGCATTATGTTCAGTTATGTGAAAAGAACATAAAGATATTATAAAATTGATTCATTAATTTGGCGAATTAATTTATTTATGTCATTAAATGTTTTTAAATTTTCATCATAATTTTTTTTGACATGATATCTATGTGAAGAATTTTTGAGTATGTGACGAACGAGAAATAATTTTTTTTTATTTTTTGGGGTATATATTGCGCATGTCAATTAATTGAATAAAAAATATGATTAAATTATGGAAATATAACCATCCACATTATTATGTTAATTTTATTAAATAGTTTTCTAAGGATATTTATTTGGGTAAATGTGTTATTCTTGATTGGACTTCTAAGTGTAAAAGGAAATTTTATTCTTCAAATTACCTTAAAAAGAAGAATATATATATATAGATAAAATATTTGGCCTATGTTTTTTACTCAATATGAATATAAAATTCATATTTAATGGAGTATTTGTTGAAAAACCAAGATTTGAATGTTTCATATAATATTTATGTTTAATTTAAAATTTAAATTATATTGGAATAAATTATAATGTTTCATACATGTAAATATTTGAGCCTATAAGATTTTACATTTGGTTTTAAAAAAATTACTCATGAATTTTAATCTATAATCATTATAAATAGTTATTTTAAATTAATTGTAATGGTTTTTTATGGTAATAATGTGGTGGTTTATTAGTGAGAAACAAAAAATTAAAGTGTGTGGTACATGACTATTAATATAGATATATATTATAATATTTAATTTCAATTATTATAATATTTTATTTTCACATAATTCTGGAATTTTATTTTTGATACAGGTTAAAATATTGGAAATATTTGAATTTAGAGCAATTGGAAAGGTTTGGATGGGAAAAAATAAATGGTAATAATTCTGATTTAAAGAAAGCAGAAAAGGTGATTTTATGTTATATAGGAAACATTATAGACATGGATAACTAAAAAATCGACAATAATATTTGTTTTGTAATCCATTTTAATGAATAACATAATAAAACAACCTTTTTTACTTATTTTATGTTGAAATATCAATTTCAATACCAAATTTACGTTTTCTATATGTGGATATATGATAACAAAATATAAGATAAAATTAATAAATAACACAACAAATTTATATATAACAGTTGGATATGATTTGATAAATATAATTTAGTTAATGTAAACAATATTATGTAGTAGTTTGAGTCAATTAAAACTTTTTTTAAAAGTTATGTCCCCAATCTGATTTTAAATGGGGTTTGTATGTTATGACTTCTTGGGATATGTATTTGAATATTTTTAGGCAATATTAAAAAATTATATTAAATTAAACACTTATAATGATTTTAAAGAAATGAGTTTTTATCTACGTTTGGAGAGATTAATATTTATATTGACATGTGTAATCACAAAAACATTGTATGGTAAATTTTCTTATACCAGGGATGAGATTTGAATGATGTTGATTTTAAAAAATTTAATTCCTTTTATTAATATTTTTATTAGGATTTCATATTCTTCATTTAGTATATATGATTTTTAAATTTATTATCATGATCATTTTTTATTGAACATAAAATTAAAAATAAATATTTAATTAAGATAACTATATTTATTCATAATTATGGAATGAATCAGATTAATTTAATTTTAAATATGATATTTGGTCATCAAATGATTTAATTGGCTTATTATTGAATCAAATAATGAACAATTTAAATGGTCATGGAATATATATTTAGGAGAATATTTATTTAAATATAATTATTTTTACAATCATTTGTTCAGTAAATTATTTCAAATTCCCTTTGCACTATAGGGCCTATTATATAGGGAGCATATTAGGCTATCCTTACTAAAGAAATCAAAGGATGAGTAATAAGAGTAGTTTTAGTAACCAGGTGGAGAAAACATGACCCAGGATTGAAGGATAAATATAACATATATGTCATTATCCCATGTATAAATACTTTGTGCACTGCAAGTTATTAGAAACATCGTCTGGTGATATAAGGGTATACATGAAAAGGTGGTGTGCTGGTGTTATTCCAGTAGAGTTTGGTTACATAATATACATAAGGTTTATGTCACTATGAATTCAATCCACGTAATCCATACCTTTATTCTTATGGACCTCCGAGTCATATAATGATTACCTATTGATACATTTAAGAATCAGTTTTATTAAGAAACAAAACAAATGAATCAGTGTCATAAAATATAATAATTTTAATTAAAAATTTTAACTATTAAATCAAAAAAATACACTAAAGATCATAATATTTTTTATGAGATTGAAAACATATTATTCACTATATTTTTTCCTTGGAGATTTTCAAAAAAAACGATGTATTATAACATTATATATTTTTATATTCAAGATAATTAATGAAATATATGACAATGTCAGTTATATGAATCAAAATTCAAACTACTAATGAAATTTCGTATTTTATGAATATGTTAACACCAAAAAATTAAAAATATATAAAATATAATAATATTATATAATAATTTATTTAAATATTTCAAAAATATTTATAATATTGTTTTAAAATGAAAATTATTTTAAAAAAAACTATTAGTTTTCACTATCCATGGGGAATAATTTCAAACATCATCACAATGAGATGAATGGGGTTTTAAAAAAACAAGTAACTCTATCACTAATGAATATACACACCTCCATTAATAAATGGTCATGATTAGCCATTTTATGTTGAAATTATTGGTGCTTTATGATTGTCCAGTCCATGGGATCATTCTAATATTTCAAGTTCCATTCACATTTTGGAGTGAAAATAGATAATGGACCTTCATGAAATACACATGAGGAGGTAGATGAAAACATTTTTGTAGTACCACAGAAACTACCTTGTGTTGTTCATAAACCCGTATAGACCACTCAAACCATCCTGATACTAGCCAACCGGAGATATGAATTATCATCATATATTGAGTTTCTAGATCCTAGTATCTCGATAATATCCTATGTTACCTGAGTCACAAAAAATATCTCCCATAAAATATAAGTCATTTTCTAATATGTATCTTATAAAAATGTATGAAAAATATGTAAATTTATTATGTGTGTGAGTGTATACATGTCTATTCATAGATACTATATCTCATTGTATAGTCTTTATGAATCCCCTTATACCCATCAGATGTAGTATAAAATGAAATTTATCACTCTATAAATGTTTGTGGGTAGATATTGAAAAATTAATGAAATGATATGTTAATAAATTAAATAATGATATCTATCATCGAGAAATTATGTTGAAAAAAATCATGACTCCTTGATATGTAAGTTGCATCTAAACTAGATAGAATTTGCAACCCTATAGAGGGATTATTCTTAAATGATTTGGATATATAATAGTTGAAAAAACCCCTCACATTACATGGAGGTTCTGTATTCTGTTTAATAAATTATTAAAGAATCATAAAATTCAATTAAGGAAAACCTCTAATATATCACCTTAAAATGATATGAAAAAATGATACAAGTGGTGATTTATGAATGTTGTTTCTGTCAAGGCATTATATAATTGAAATTTAGAATTTATTAATCATAATAAAAAATTATATTATATTATATTCATTTAAAGGAATAATATTTTAGTGTATTATTATGTTCTAAAATTTTACATAGCACATTTACTGTTAAGATAAATACAAATTGAAGTTTTAAATATTTCTACAATGATTATATACACTATATAAAAATAATATTAGATTAACTATAAGTATGAATAATTTATAAATAATTTAAAATAATTTTAGCTAACTAATGTTAACTGATGTTATTATAGAAATCATAATATATTGACAAATATAATCAAACACTGAAAAATGAAATAATATTTTAAAAGACATATTTAAGAGTCAATCAATATAATTTGATTGTTAAATTCATTAAAGGAACAATAATAAATTTTTTTGTGAAAATTAGAGCACCGCTATAATATTTTTTTGGACCGGGGATTTTATAGTGGATCATTGAAATATCAAAATAATATGTCCATTAATATGGGTTAAAGTTATTGAGCAATACTAATTATTCATAAATTACTTTTTGATTCCTTTAGTGGTATATTTTTTTTATTTTATAGATTCTATTTTGTGTCTTTATTTTGATTTTTTTAATTTCGTTTAAAAGGAAAAAATATGGTTTTAATCATTTTCTTTACCTCAATTGATTTTATGATCCATGAATAACTTATTATAAACTGAAAAAATATTTTACTTAATGTTTTAATTTTCAAATAAATGGTGGTATCCTCATTCTTCTTTTGATAAAATTTTAAGAAGTTATATATATAAAAAAATCATTCACCATGTTTAGAAATAGAGGATTCATGATTTTCTATCCCAACCCTCTTTATATTTTTACATGTTTTAAATTAATTTAGTTACTTTATAATAATCATTTTTTTATAGTTTTATATTACATTATGAATTACTACTTAGATTAATCTTACTTCATGATTTTCCTTATATTATCAAATATATAATTTAGTTTATACTATCTGGAATTTCAAGCATTACATATTTCATAGATTTTCATTTAAGAAGATTTTAATTGTTGTTTTTGAATTATTCAATAAACCCCCACCCCCTTATTAAATATTTTTTATTGGTAAAACATTTTATATCCTTTAAAATATATTATTTTACAAAATAATAATTTATAATATAGAAAATTTCTTATGGTGGTGAGATTTTTGGTTGGAATTATTGAAGGGTTAAATCAAAATTTACCACTGATGCTTGATGTCTTGGATTATAAGAATTGGAAGGGGCATATTGAGATATATTTCAATATCACCATTAAAAAATATTATTTGATGTTATAATGTTATTCTAAAATTCTAAATAAGACACTTGAAACATTCCCATCTAAGAATAAGGCTAAGTTTCTATTAAATTATAATAATTAAATTACTTCGTTGTGTGTATTCTTAAGAAATTCAAATAGTCAAACTACTTCATTTAAGATTCAAAGTTGAATATAGAAACGTTTTTAAAATATTCATTTTTAAAAAATAATTTTACATTAAAAAACAATTTGATTCGATCATAATATAAAAAATTTAAATTTTGTTGAGGAGAAAACAATGAAACGGATATTTTAAGGGATTATGAAAATCATAAATAGACTACAAGTAATGGGTGGTATGGATATTGTTGGTTGGAGTGGATACTCAAGAGGGGGGTGAATTAAGATCTAATTAAAATTTCTGTTAAAAATATTTCTCTTAAAATCCCCCTATATAAAAATAAAGTTAAACTGTAGTGAATCTATACAGAGTGTAAAGGTTCAATTAGTTTCTCCAAGATTGATTAGTTCTCAGTTATCTTAATTTGAAGATTAAATTAACTTTTGAAAATAACATACTGGTTTACAATAAGTATAAACACTTTCTAATTTAACTATCAAAGTAGATTTAAAATAGTTTTGTATTTCAAAGTAATAGCAGAGGAATATGTATAATATATATGTAATACTTATAGACTTAAAATAAAAGCATAAAAAAGTTAACCAAGAGGTTCAGTCTCAAGCCGATACTTATTCCTCTCAACAATTTATATAAATTGATCCACACCATGGATCAGGGGTAAATAGCAGTACACTATTGTCTAGGTATAGAGACTTCTACCACAGTTCTTCATGGGAAAAACAAACAACATCTCACAGGCTGTTCAGGTATTACTCAACCTCTACCACCATCCACAGTGGGAAACAAATGATTTATGGAGTTTGAGTGAGGATTTAAGAATCCTCCATTTTATCACAGGAGACAGTGTGTGTGTAAAATAAATAGGATACACACACTACTCAAAATGTAAAGAAAGAATCACTAAGAGACGTATGATTGAGTTTAGAAATGATTTAGTGATTAGCAGTGCAGCTCTGGACTCGTTTGGTTTATCAGAAAAGCTTCTGAGTCCATCTCTGGTTTTTCTCAGAAAACAGAGTGTCGTTTTCTTCTTTGATTCATGGTCCAGCTTAGCAGCCTGAGTGCATGAAATGTTTGTTTTAGTTCTTCACTCAAGATGCATCTTGTGTTCTCCTCTAGAATATGTTTCTTCATGTATGTCCAAGATTCTTGGAGTATGGATGTAGATTAGAGAAAAAAATGCTCCACTTTTGAATGTTTTTTCATCTCTTTCTCCTTAACCCTTCGTGTGTCTCCTTTTTTGCTTTCAAGGAGTGTCATAGGAATCTGTATATCTAGTGTTCTCTTTCCATCACTTTATAGCTTTCAGCTTCGGCAGAAAAGAATAATCGCTTTTTGCATGGGTACTAGTTACGGTTCCCTGACATGCAACAGAAATCATTAAATAACATTAACTGCATTAAAACCATAACTTGTAACTGTTAGCTAAATAAATAAATATTATGAAGAGTATAGGTTTGACTGGTTGGTCAAGAATCAGTAGCGTTCTATTGGTAGACGTTCACGGTGGACTTTGTGTCGCAAAACCTTCCATCAGTAGCTCTTTTTAACTTGCATCGGTAGCTCATATACCGGTGAATTTAGTTCCATCGGTAGATATTGTTATCGGTAGCTATTTTTATCAGTAGTCTATTGGTAGACTTATACTATCAGAAAACATCTATCGTTAGCTCTGGGTTGTTGGTGACTATCTGTGAATTGGTTATATCGATAGACTTCTGTCTATCGGTACCTCTGGTCTGTTCTGTATTGGTAGCTCGATAGACTAGTTCTATCAGTGGACTTACGTATATCGGTTACTACTAGTAGACATGCACATCGATAGCTCGGTTGTTCTATCGGTAGACCTTGTGTCTGCTTACCGGTAACTCTGTTTATATTAGTAACCTTAGTGTAACGGTGAATCTCTCTATTGGTAGACTAAGTCTATCGGTAGACTGAGTACCCGTAGCTCTAGCTAAATGTAGATCAGTGACTTAATACTTTTTTGTTCCATAAACAACATATCTGAATGGGTTAGAATTACTAAAGAACTTATATAAACATGAATAAACAAAGATTAAACTATCTCAGGGATTATTTTAATATTATTCTCATCTTGAGAACAAATTGAAAATTTAATATATAGTAAAACATTAGATTGAGATTATCAAAGTATATGAAATCATAATTGGGATTATCAAAACATGTGAGATCAACAATCTCCCCTTTTTGATAATCACAACTTATGATATTATCATTAAAAAAATATATCAGAGGATATATAATTAAGCTCAATTTTCTCAGAGAGAACTGTATGGTATAAAACATAATTTATCAGAGATGTAATTAAATGTATTATAGATAAAAGAAAACATCATGATATCAAAGGTAAAAATTTAGTGGTATCAGAGAACATCAAAGAACTAAATGAAATGATATCAGAGGATGAGAGAAAAAAATGATATTAGAGGATGAAATTCAGAGGTATCAAAGGGACAAAGCACGATGAATCTTAGATAAAATTGCTCCCCCTTTTATTAATATTTCTCCCTCTAGTTGAATATGTATTCCTCTTTTGATACTTATAGAGTATTTCTCCTCTCTTGTAAAATATTTCTCCCCCATTGTGATAATCAAAAAGTGGGATATAATAAAGAGAATTGGAACAATAGGAATAAAAGTAAATCACTTGTATTAAATGTGAAAAAAAGTTACAAAGACAAAAAACAAAATACATAGGATTCCTATCAAACAGTCTATCCACAATATCAATCCACATCCTCAATGTGAGATTTTCCCTTGGGGTCATAAGAGGATTCAGGTGGTGAGGACTCTGGTCAAGGCTTAGGAATTCCTGAAAAGACCACAGGAGGCTGTGAAACTGACACTGTGCATAGACTGTATTGAGGATTCCTTTGTGTGATCATAGGTGTGAGGCTTCGAATGGCTTGAACATGATTCATCTGAATTGGAGGAGCAGTATAGGTAGAAGCAGGAAAAGTAGGAAGGAATATTACTATCCTAACATCAACATGTAGAAAAGGCAGTAATAGATTCCTAAAATCCATAATGATTCCTCCTCCTCTCTCCATAGAGAATATGAATTCATACTTGTTCTCCATAAACGTGTCCAACGCTAGAGTATGTTCTCTTAGATTTCTAACCTTCTCTCTAAAGGCTTGATTGATAGGAGGCAGTTTCATATTCTCAATAAGAAGATTGAAATGACTGGTCATTTGGTTCATTGTGTAAATTTTGGAGAAATAGGAGTCCACCTTTTCATTCAATTCTTTGTGAGAGGTAGAGGCTTCTCTCATATAGTCTTGGACTATATTCATAATTTCTCTGACTAAATATCTGGTAGAAAGAACAACTCTGCTCAGTTCAGATGAGTCCACAGAGCCACTGGTTGAGGCAAAACCATTCTCTTCATTCATCATAGCTTTAATTTTATTCAAATACATCAAAGGTTTAGATTCAAGAGAACCAACAGAGAAAGATATAGTCTCTCTGAAGCTTTTGGTCAAACCACTGATATGATTTTGAACATCAGATTCCTGGGTTTTAATATGATCTTTCATAGAAGTTTTGAAACCTTCAAATACTGAAACCATCTGACTTACAGCACTCTTCACATAAGATAAGTCCTTATCTGCATGGGATTTTGAGCTCATGTAACAGTATAAAGAAACAACAGATTCTTTTAGAGCTTCAAGATCTGCTTCAAGTCTAGAAACTTGAGTCTGGAATTCTTTAACTTCTTCAACAATTTCGCCCATAAATGTTGATAAATTGCAGGAAAGAGATAGTTCAAAAGATCATTCAAGCATAACCATTTCTAAAGAAAAATTGTGCTTCATATCAGCAATTGAGGCATGAAAATATTCATTCAGATCATTCATTATGATATCTATATCAGCCTTGGTAACCAAATCAGCAGGTGCAACTACTGCAGATTCTCTTTTAGAGGCTAAACTGAACACAGCATCAGTCATAACTGATTGAATTGAAGATACTATAGAAACATCCATTTTCGTTACCTCTTCCAAAAAACATTCCTTAAGGTTTTTCTTCAACTTATCTAGTTCATGATTTCTGACCACATCTTCAGGCAATAACTCAGAAACGACATCATAAGTTATCTTAGGTCTATTGTGAGATGCCTCATTATCTGAATCTGAATAGTCTAAACCACAAACTATAAAACCAGGGTCTTCTGCCCAATCATGAAAACCAACATCCACTGTGACACTTCCAAACATATATCGATGCTCTCCCTCAATGGGTGCATCCTAAATTAGGGTAACAACATTCTCAGCAACATTCACAAAAGCAACCTCACAAGTTCTTTCATCCTGAGAAGAATCTTCCACTATCAATTCCATCACTGCAGCAGCAGGAGGTTCTTCTGGATTAGGTAAGGGTATGTCAACATCATTTTATTTCTCACTATGTACTAAAGATTGTCTAATCACTGGACTCAGGATCAAATCAGCTGACAGAGATGCTTCACTCTCATGAACATCTTCTTCATTTTCTACAACAGCCACTTCAATAACCTCTAAAGAAGCTTCTTCCTTATCTGATATATGTTGAACTAGATTTTCAGGAGTTGGGCTAGGAGGAAAGTCAGGGTCTCCTCTTTCCTCTGCAGAGGACTCTTCCTATTAGGAATCATCACTGTATTCTGGATCCTCTTCATCAGTTCCCAAACCAGGATCCCTCACATCCTTTGGTCTTGAAGGATGAGTCACATGATTAAACTTATCATACACCCTATGGTCATCATTGACCCATTCTCCTCTCCAAGGGTTCCAATTAATTTTCATGTACTTTCAAACTGTATTTTTGATACAGAAGTTATTATTCACTACCACTGTCTCATCATGAGACTCAGCAACCCCTTTTACCTTGATCATCGAAGAGATTAACTTATCAAAGAATAGGGCATTTGTCTTTGATTTCGGCCTTGTCATATCTTCCATCTGGAGCATCAGGAATCTCCACAAATTAATCTTTACACAATGTCTTAAGAGGTGCAGGAGATAGATATCCTGATATATAAAATTGGAAAAGTCTCCTCTCCTCGGTATGAAGACATGTTGAACAAATTTGTACAGCAATCAGTTCTCTCCATCCATTTCTACAGTAACTACGTGTCTTTGACTTCCATCACCAGTCAGCTCTTGCAATACAGTCTCATAATTGAAAATTTCACTGATAGGTGACATGGCTCTCGCGACATATCCAGATACTCCTTCATGTGGAACTTTCAAGCACTCATCCCACTAAACAGATGAGAACGAGATCACCTTTCCATTCACAAAATAAGTTACTCGATTTTCATTCTCCGATTCTTCAAAGGTTACAAAATTGTAAAATTGTTTCACTAATTTTGGAAAGTAAGTACCGTTGTTGTTCGAAAAAAACTCTACCCATTTTTGATCTTCAAGAAAATGGAGCACTAAGTACCATTTAGGCTGTATCCATTCAACACACAGTTCCCTTTCAATCACAATTACTCGATTTTGAAGATAAGGATTCACGTGTCGTCTCCCCGACCTAGTTCTAGCAATACTTCCACTACCACTTGCTTCTTGCTCGGTCCTTAGCTTCTTTGTTTTAGGATCAACAGAGTCATCTCTGACGGTAGGAAGTTTGGTCATTTCCATCGCTGGTTCAAAGGATTTAGGGTTCTCTAAGGATTTGGGAGATAAGGTTTGAGGGTTAAGGTTTGAGACTCAGTGGATTTTGAAGTAGCTCAAACTTTAGTTTTATCATTAAGGAATCATAGAATAAATAAACAAAATTAAATAAAGTAAAAGTGATTCAGATTCTGGAGGCAAACGTAAGTTTTAAACCAGTGCGCACATCTGTTAGAATTTCCTATTAGTGAGGTTACATCGGTGAGCTTTTCTATCAGTGAGGTTTCATTGGTGATGATTTTACATCGGTGAGGATTTTATATCGGTGAGAATTTTTCATCGGTGGGAATTTTACATTGGTGAGGATAGCTACCGATTGAGGTTAAACATTCCTATCTCGTGTTTATTGTAACTTAACATCTCCGAACTCAAAGATTTAGTGAAAATGTCGGCTAATTGATGTTCAGTGCCTATAAACGCATGATTAATATCACACTTTTGGTAATGATCTCTCAAGAAATGGTTCCTTACATCAATTTGATTGGTCCTAGAGTGAGACACAAGGTTCTTCGGGATATTTACTATACTAGTATGGTCACATTTGATTGACACGTGCCTAAAGTCATATCCATAGTCCAAAAGAGTGTGTTTCATCCACAGAATTTGTGCAAAACAACTACCAGCAGCTATATACTCTGTTTCGGCAGTGGATAATGATACAGAATTATGTATCTTACTACACCAAGATACTAAGGACATTACTAATAAATGACATGTTCCTGAAGTGCTTTTTCTATTCAACTTGCAACCAGTAGAGTCAGCATCTGAAAAACTCATTAACTCAAAGGGTTTTCTTTTTGGGTAAAACAAACCATAGTTTACAGTATGTTTAAGATACTTAAAAATTCTTTTAACAGCACGTAAATGCGATTCTTTTGGATTATCTTGAAATCTTGTACACATACACACACTAAACATAATATCTGGTCGACTATAAGTAAGATAAAGTAAGCTTCTAATCAGACCTTTGTAATTGTTTTGATCCACTGGTTTCCCAGTTTCATCTACATCCAATTCACAAGTAGTACTCATAGGAGTTTCACTTTCCATAATACTATCAAAACCAAAACGTTTTAAAAGATCCTTTTTATATTTACTTTGATTCAAAACAATACCATTTTAATTTTGAAACACTTGAAATCCAAGCAAATATTTATGTTCTCCCATTAAACTCATTTCATATTAATTTTGCATAATCTTTGAAAAAACAGCACATAAAGAATGTTTAGAAGCTCCAAAAATAATATCATCAACATAAATTTGAAATATTAAAACATCTTTAGAAATTATTTTAATAAAAAGATTGGGATAAGCAATCCCTTTAGTAATACTTTTTGAAATGAGAAAATTACTAAGTCTATCATACCAAGCTCTTGGAGCTTGTTATAAACCATATAAAGCATTCAAAAGATTAAAAACATGATTTAGAGAATGAGGATTAGTAAATCCAGGTGGCTGTTTAACAAAAACATATTCAAAAATAAAACCATTTAGAAAATCACTTTTGACATCCATTTGATATAACTTGAAATTCAGATGAGCAGCATATGCAAGTAATATCCTAATGGATCCTAATCTGGATACAAGTGAAAAAGTTTCCTCAAAGTCTATTACTTCTTCTTGACTATATCCTTGTGCAACTAGTTTCGCTTTGTTTCTAACTATGTTTCCAGAATCATCAACTTTGTTTCTAAAAACCCATTTTGTGCCTCTTGTTAAAGTGTCCTTAGGTCTGTCAACTAATTACCAGACTTTGTTTCTATCAAATTGATTTAACTCTTCTTGCATATACATTACTCAAAATTCATCATTGATAGCATCATTGATATTTTTAGGTTCTAGCTGTGATAGAAAGGGTTTATGTTCAACCTGATTTCTTAGAGAAGCTCTAGTTTGTGTCACTCTATCAAGATTACCAACAACAGCATCTAAAGGATGATTCTTTAGAATCCTTGTTGATTTAGTAAAGGTAGGACTAGAAATTTCAGGTTCATATATAAGTCCGGGTTTCATAGCAGCAGATTCTGGAATATGTCCAGAACTGGATGTTTTTACAGCAGGTTCTTTAGATTTATCATTAAGGTCCAGAATACTCAAATCTTCCTCAATATTTTCCAGAGAGGTTGTAGGCTCATGTGGATCAGTTTCATCAATCTTGATGTGAACAGATTCTTCCAGACATTTGGTTCTTTTATTATAGACTCTATAGTTTTTTCTAGTTAAAGAATAACCAAGAATAATTCCTTCATCGCTCTTAGAAGCAAACTTTTCCAGATTATCCATTGTTTTAAGAATAAAAACTTTGCAGACAAAGACTCTAAAGTAACTAACATTAGGTTTTATAGTATTCCATAACTCATAAGTGGACTTCTTAAGAACTGGTCTAATTAAGACACTATTAATAATATAACAAGCTGTTTTCACAGCTTCAACACAAAAATAAATAGGCAGATCATATTCATTAAGAATGGTTCTAGCTATTTCTTGAAGGGTTCTACTCCTTCATTCAACTACACCATTCTACTGAGGTGTTCTAGGAGAAAAAAAGTTTTGACTATAGCCATTGTGTGAGCAATAAGATTCAAATTCCTAATTTTCAAACTCACGGCCATGATCACTTCTTAGAGTTTTAATCTTAAGTCCACTAATATTTTCTACAGATTTAGAGTATTTAACAAAGTAAGAACAAGCTTCACTTTTTTGTGCTATGAAAAATACCCAAATATATCTAGAAAAGTCATCTACTAGAACATAGACATACTGCTTCCCATTTAAACTATAAACTCTTGATGGTCCAAACAAGTCCATGTGAACCAACTCGAGAGGTTGAGAAGTTAAAACTTCTTTCTTTGATTTAAAAGAAACTGTATGTTGCTTTCCCTTTTGACAGGGATTACACAATTTGTCATTTGGGAATTCAAGTTTAGGTAGGTCTCTAAATAAGTTATTTCTAGTTTTTTTTCTAAGTGAATAGATGTTGCATTGTCCTAATCTTCTGTGCCACAGCCAAGACTCTTTATGAAAATCATTTAGGCAAGTAACATTTTTCTTAGCTAAAGAATTTAAATCAATTGCATAATCATTTTCATTTCATAAAGCAGAAAATACTAAAACATTTTTAGAATTAAAATCATTGCAAGAATATTTTTCAAACTTCACATTAAATCCATCATCACATAATTGAGAAATACTTAACAGCTTATATTTAAGTCCATCTACAAATAAAACTTTAGAAATTAAAACTGAATCAGTGTTACCATTCTGTCCTAGGCCGATGATCTTTCCATTATAATTATCACCGAAGGTGACATGGCCTCCATAAACCTTTATTAAAATATTGAATCATGAATAATCTCCAGACATATGTCTTGAACATCCATTGTCCAAGTACCATACCTTTTCATGAGAACTATTTAAGCATGTTTCCTACAAAAGAGATTTAGATAGGAAATGATTTTGGTACCCAGATCTTCTTGGGTCCAGAAAGGTTATCAATCAAAGATTTAGGTACCCATATTTGTCTAATGGGTGTCATTTAATTTACAAAGTCAAAAGAATTTGAAATATAAACTTTATTTGACCTATAACTGTATGAATAACTGGTAGAAGCATATGAATTTATAGAACTAGAATAAGCAGAATTTTTTCCAGACTTAGGAATAAATCGAGTTTTAGTGAACTGTCTCTGTCCAGGTTGGTATCCCAAACTAGTAGTGTATTTAGGTGAAACTTGTTTACCTAAAATATGAGTAAGTGTGTATTTTCCATCTGTAAACTTCTCTAAGTCTTTTCTAAGTTTCTCATTTGACATTTTCAGTTCTGTATTTTCCTTTAACAGTTGAGAATTATTCTCTTTTTCAATAGTAAGTTCAGTTTTAATAGTAGTAGTGAGAGCATGTTGTTTCTTTAATGATTTGTATTTATCCATAAGTTCATTGCATTTATCCTCTAGCATATTGCAATATTCAAATAGCTCCTTACTAGTCATGTTTTCAGAATCAGAATCAGAGTCTGCATCATCATCAGAATAATAAGAATTTAAACTAGGAGTATCTAAGGTTACCTCAGATGTGTTGGTCATGAAACATATGTTGGTATGATTCTTCTCAGAATCAGAAACTTCATATTCACTTGTGCTATCATCAGATGCACTCTAGGTAGCCTTCATAGCTTTCTTGTACTTCATGTCCTTATAATCATATTTCTTTTTGACTTTTAACTTTGGACAATCAGCCATGATGTGTCCTTTCCTTTTACACTCATAAAAGACTATTTCATCATTCATGTCAGCTTTCTTCTAATCCTTCTTCCAGTGTCCCTTATTGTTATACTTTTCTTTGTAGTTATATTTCCTAAAGAATTTCTTCTTCCTATAAAATTTCTTGAATCTCCTGAATATTTGAGCCATCTCATCATCACTATCTGAATCAAAATCTTCAGTAGTTTAACTCTCAGTATGTATTTTCATTTTCTCCTTGTCTTTACTCATAGAGGTGGTAGAATTGAATGCTACGGATATTCTCATAGTTTCATCATCTTCCTCCTTATTCACTTTGATTTCTTCGTCATACATCATTAATTTACCAATAATATCCTTTACAGGTAGTGCTCCAATGTCCCATGACTCTCGGATTGAGACAGAGGTTCCTCTCCATCGTTCTGGAAGACATCTCAGTATCATCATAATTTATTCCTTTGGTGGAACATCTTTCCCAAGTTAATTCATTGAATTGACTATCTCATTAAACCAAAGATACATATCAGAAATACGTTCATCAGTTTTCATTTTTAAATTGTCATATTTAATAGTATAAGTATTCAATATCACATCTTTAACATTGGTTGTTCCTTCATGAGAAACACCCAAAGTATCCCATATTTTAAAGGCAGTTTTACAAGAAGAAATTCTTTTAAAGTCTTAATCTCTTAAAGCACAGTACAGAGCATTCATAGCTTTACATTTATTATTGTAAGCAGTCATTGTAGGTTCATCCCAAGTTTTTCTTTCAGTTTATGGAATTTTATATTGAGACTCTATAGCAGTCCAAATACCAAAACCCATACTTTCTAAATGAATTATCATTTTCAGTTTCCACTAGGCATAGTTTGTGCCATTGAAGAAAGGTGGTCGGTTAGTAGCAGCACCCTCTAGTCTATTATCCCTAACTAGATTTTAGAAAAGAAAATTTTTAAATAGATAAAATTTAAAACTAACATAAATTTAAGATCTTTAAAGATAAAACTAAAATCACAGTTAAAAAATAGAGTATTTCAAAAATCATTGAACAAAAACAAACCTCTGATACCAAATATTGGTCGGAGTTGATATTCAAGAGGGGGGGGGGTGAATTGAGTTCCAATTAATATTTCTGTTAAAAATATTTCTCTTCAAATCCCCCATTATAAAAAAAATTTAAACTGTAGTGAATCTATACAGAGTGTAAAGGTTCAATTAGTTTCTCAAAGACTGATTAGGTCTCAGTTATCTTAATTTGAAGATTTAATTAACTTTTGTAACTAACTTACTGATTTACAATAAGTATAAACACTTGCTAATTTAACTATCAAAGTAGGTTTAAAATAGTTTTTTATTTCAAAGTAATAGCAGCAGAATATGTAAAATATATATGTAATACTTATAGACTTAAAATAAGAGCACAAGAAAGTTAACCAAGAGGTTCAGTCTCAAACTGAGACTTATTCCTATCGACAATTTATATAAATTGATCCATAACCTGGATCGGGGGTAAACAATAGTACACTACTGTACAGGTATAGAGACCTCTACCACAGTTCTTCGTGGGAAAAAAACAACAAATCACATGTTGTTCAGGTCTTACTCGACCTCTAACACCATCCAGAGTGGGAAACAAAATATTTATGGAGTTTGAGTGACGACTTAAGAATCCTCCAGTTTAGTACATGAGACAGTGTGTGTGTAAAATAAACAGGATACACACACTGCTCAAAATGTAAAGAAAGAATCACTAAGACAAGTATGATTGAGGTTAGAAATGATTTAGTGATTAGTAGTGCAGCTCTGGAGTCATTTGGATTATCAGAAAAACATCCAAGTCCTTCTCTGGTTTTTCTCAGAAAACAGTGTGTCATTTTTTTCTTTGATTCTTGGCCCAGCTTTGTAGCCTGAGTGCATGAAAAGTTTGTTGTAGTTTTTTACTCAAGATGCATCTTGTGTTCTCCTCTAGAAAAAGTTTCTTCGTGTATGTCCATGATTCATGGAGTATGGATATAGATTAGAGAAAACAAAATCCTCCACTTTTGAATTCTTGTTCAGCTCTTTCTCTTTCACCCTTCGTGTGTCTTCTTTTTTGCTTTCAAGGAGTGTCATATGCATTTGTATATCCAGTGTTCTCTTTCAATCACTTTACAGCTTTTAGCTTCGGTAGAAAAGAATAATCGCCTTTTTCATGGGTACTAGGTATGGTTCCCTGACATGCAACAGAAATCATTAAATAACATTAACTGCATTAAAACCATAAAATGTAACCATTAGATAAATAAGTAAATAGTATGAAGAGTATTGGGTTTGACTGGTTGGTCAAGAATTAGTAGTGTTCTATTGGTAGACGTGTACGATGGACTTTGTATCTCAAAACCTTCCATCGGTAGCTCTTTTGAACTTGCATCGGTAGCTCATATACCAATGACTTTAGTTCCATCGGTAGCTCTTGTTATTGGTAGCTGTCTCTCCATCGGTAGCTATTTTTATCAGTTGTCTATCGGTAGACTTATACTATTAGCATACTTCTATCGGTAGCTCTGGTTTGTCGGTGACTATCTATGAACTGGTTCTATCGGTAGACTTCAGTCTATCGATAGCTCTGGTCTGTTCTGTATCGGTCGCTCTGTAGACTGGTTCTATCAGTATACTTCCTTATATCGGTAACTACTGATAGACAAACACATCGGTATCTCGGCTGTTCTTTCGGTAGACCTTGTGTCTGCTTACCGGTAACTCTGTTTATACCAGTGACCTTAGTGTAATAGTGACTCTGTCTATCGGTAGACTATGTCTATCAGTATACTAAGTACAGGTAGCTCTAGCTAAACGCAGATCAGTGACTTAATACTTATCTATTTCATAGACAACATATCTGAATGGGTTAGAATTACTTCAGAACTTATATAAACATGGATAAAAAAAGAATAAACTATCTCAGGGATTATTTTAATATTATTATCATCTTGAGCATAGATTGAAAGAATTAATATATAGGAAAACATTAGATTGAGATTATCAAAGTATATGAAAGCATAATTGGGATTATCATAACAGGTGAGGTCAATAGATATGAAAAATAAGAGGTCGGACCACTTGAATAAATTATCAACACTTAAGGGGTAAATAATTTTTTACATCTATTCTACTTCAAACATAGTCTATCTTATGATAGTTAGGAAAAAATCTCTCAACCTCACATTATAGAGAAAGATAAATGAGGAGAATAGTATATTTACTAAGGATTGTCACCAATGAGGGTTGGTGTATTACATGTGTAATGTCTTTATATCCCCCTATCCACATATATTATCATTTATTATCATTATGATTCCATATTTATGGTAATTTAATTTAACATAATAAAATTCTATAACCAACCAATATTTTAAAGAACTAACTTAATATACTGGATTACAAAATAGAAATCTTCTTGATGTATAGTTAGTAACAAATTCTTGATTCACCTATATAATTTTCAAATATGATCATCTTCCATAAATATAAATTAATCTTCTCTTTGATATATTAATAAAAACTAACATATTCTCACACATAAAGAAAAAAATCATCACTCTATTGTCTCACAAGATTAAACCCTCAAAACCTCTCCCAATAGATCAAACACAATGAATCAAATATCATTTCTCTAATCTATAGGAACAATATTAGAGTCCTATAACTTTTTTTGTCTAATAATGTCTTTAATATTTAATCCACCTTTAATAAATTCAAATTATCTCAATTTTTCAAAAAAAAAATTACTCACCATTGAATTTATTGGCTTTAAAACACCCATTTTAGGCTTACAATGTAATATATTATTCTAAAAAACTCATTTTGGTTCCCATGTTAGTAGCCCCCATTGACCTACATGGACTAACCACTCTACATTCCCTTTATTGGAAGACATTTCCAACTCTATGATAAAAACGCCCCCTCTATTGGATATAGAATATCATTTTCCAAGCCACTACATACTATCTATGATAAAAATACATTCCAAATTGTATAACTTTATTATTAACAGATAATTTATACTTCTACCATAGACAAATAAATTATTAAAATGGAATCCTCTATAGTGAGGTCTCACACCAAATTAGTACTTTTTCATCATCTTATATCCAAAAAATGGCTCTGGTAATTCTCATTTGGAGCATCCAATGTCTGAAATTAAAATTTTCAATATGTAATGGATTCAATCCCAATTTTTAAAATTTATCACTCCTATTTAAATGGATGCCTCAATCATCTTAATGAAAAAATTTCATATAGCATAAAAATTAAATGTTTATATATGTCCCCAACTAAAAATTGATTTTAAAATACAGTATTCCTTTCCCAAAAATATAATTTCACTTTTACAGATATCTAGAAACTACAATGAAAATAATTCATAATAGAATACTCAAATATCCAATTTTTTTCTAAAACAGAATGTTTATTTTCTTAAATAGATGATACATTTTAGAAATGGATTTACTTATTTCCATAAGATCATCAAAATTCATATAGGATCCATTATTCTATATTTTTCTGATCCACCACTATGTAGTGAATCCAAAAAACATCATGGTTGAGTACTTCTTAACCAAACATACTTCTGATATCTAAAAGTACCTACATACATTCTCAATCTCCTATAAACCCTAAAATATGGTATAGATGGTGTATTAAAACACATAAGGAATCATTTATAATGATTTAAAATTCATGAAATATATTTGTTACAAATATAACTACAACACCATCAATGGAAATAATAATATCTACCATTACATTTTTTGTCAATACTTCATGACAATTCAATTAAAATGTTACTTGATTATTCTACCCTTGTAAAGGATTCGTTAAAAAAATTCCACCCCTTCACTCCCTCTAAGGATCTCTTTGTGATACTAATTATTGAAGAAACTTTTTATAGTTTAATTGAAAAATGGTGAGCCGAATATATCTCAATCAAACATATTAAGGGGGACAATGAAGATCACTTTAAGGGAGTGAAGATTAAAGAATACTCCTATTGAATTGATAATTGGGTTTCTATATTGATTCCAAGAGAGATGTAGTAAATATTGAATTGATATTTCACCTAGGGATGTATTTATCTCATTATATTAATTTTATTCTATGGTGAGGTATTTAGTTAATCATTAAATCAAAGGCATGATATTGCTTATCTTTTCAGGTAATTAATTCTTCTGTTTTGTATTTTTCATGTTGTATTCATTGAAAAAATTATTATTGATGTGTTTAAATAAATATTTAGTTAAATTAAAATGTATAGTAATGAAGGGTTTTAAGATCATCTACAAATGAAAAATCATATCATGAAGGAGGCAATCACTCTATAGTGTATTGAGTAAATCTCTCATAGAAAAAACATTAAATAACATAAGAGGGAAGAATTATTGATTTATTTCTATATAGAAATGAATTAATCATGTATGAGATGAATACATTAAGTAAAATTAAGTCATGTTTTGATTATATGGATTGTAGAATAAGTAAATCTAAGGAGAGAGACTACAACAGAGAGTTTGTAAAACCCTTGTATTTTGGGAAATGTTTTTTTCAATAAATTTAATAATTTTTATTTTTTCAGTCACATAAATCATAGAGTTAATCATTAATTAAAATAAAAATTTATTTTATCTTAAATTACATGAAACACTGAGTTTATCATTTGTTATATGAAATATTTAATTTACCATTCATTACAAGCAACAACTAGTTTAAATAAGACATATCATACTATTAATAAATTATTATTTAATATGATAGTTATCACCTATATGTTAGAATGGTGAGAATTATTAGGATTAATTAAATTATTAATTAAGATAAATAATATTTGAAAATAATGAAAACAATTTTTTATAAAAACTATTTTAAAGGAAAAAATTATGTTTTACATCAAAAAAATAAAAACAATCACTTTAGATGAATGATTTTATTGAAATTTATATATTATATATTCAATAAAATTATAAACATTTATATTATTTTTCAATATAATATATAATAAATCAAATTTTATGATAAAAAATGTCTAATTTCAAAAAAGAATCTATGTTTCCATATTCACACTTATTTTGAAAAATTAGAAACTTTTAGAAAAAAATGAGAAAATAATGTTCATTTTTGAAATATTATTTTAAAAATTATCTTAATGTTAATTCTTTATTATTTTATGATAAAATATATTTTTAATGAATAGGGAAAAATACATGTTTTTATTAAGGCATGTTAATTATATTAAAAAATTTAAAAATATCCTATTTATTTTAATATAGATTTAAAATAAAAATTAGAAAAACTACATATCTATAAATCCAATTTACTTCATTGTAATTATTATTATGTTGATTTATTATTAAAAAATGATTAAAATGTTTGAAAATTTTCTCCTTGAAACCCCGCTTTATCCTCAGGTCTACAGGATTAAAATTAAATTACATGTTTGTAATTATGTGAATGTAATTTTGGAAAATAATTTTTCCATTTTTTGAAATAATAATAATTTGTTTTATCTAATAATTTCAACATAATTTTTTACCATAATGAACAGTAAAAAAGAGAAAAAAATATTTATCGCGGTTAAGGTAAAAGGGGGTTTACTATTGGTTAAACTAGACATATAAAGGTTAAAAATTACTAAAACTATATAACACCCATTTTATAGTCATAAATCAAACATATATATTCTATTTATGATAAAAGATCAGTCTTAATCCTTTTTGAATGTTAAAAATGTGTGTATACCTTTTTATTTTCTGAAATTTCAAGTGTCCAACTCACCTCACATATAAAAGGACACCTCTCTTTTATCCTCTTCACACTTCCAAGACTATTTGGTTTAGAAACTATCATCCAAAATATTTTTCGTAAATCTATCATCTCATCCTAGAAGCCTTATTTTTTTTCAGAAATCTATACCTTGAAGCCTTTTGATGAAAACCAAAAGAAGTTGTCTAAGGAAGAGGTAACGTACCTAACCAAACATTTTATTTTATTTCTTTTCCCAAATAATTATATTATTATTAATACATGATTGTATGATAACCTCATTATATAAAAAAAATAATATGTTATTATGTTAATGTGATAACATAAATCTATCTATTATTCAATAAAATGGGTAATGAAATTATTTTTCATGAGTATGGAGGACTACCGCCTCGCGAACTATTGTTATTAATTTTCCATAACCACCTTTAAAAGATGGATATAGTTATGGATTTATTTTTTATATATGATATATATGATATTATTATTCTTTATTAGTCCTGATACATCATATTCATTCTTACTTTCCTTTCTTTGGAAATTACGGTAACATTATTCATGTGTACGGTGGACTACCGCCTCATGAACAGATTTCATTCATTCACACTTTATATGAAAGTTAATATGGAGGGTTTTAATGAAAATATTTTACATATATTATATAAAAACGATTATTTAAGGTCAATATATTATTTAGCATTATTTCTTTCAACCCATCTAAAAAATGGAAACAGCGTTCGCGCATATACACAACCAACCGTCTCTATGAACAGTGTATGTTATTCTCTATAAATGACATTAATATGTCACTATAAATATAAATATAATAAATATATTATATCTTTATAATGTTAAATATTCTATAGATGATGTGTCAATGATTAAATTAAGTTGAAAAGAAATTGAATGTCCAAACATGCATAAAAAATAAGCCTATTATTACATGAAACATGACTTTGACATAGAATTGTAAACAAAATGGAATTAAAAAATCATAATTAAATCATATATTATAGTATATATATTTAATTATAATTATTTAATATATTTTTAATAAAATAATATTTATTATATAGCATATTTGAATGTGTAAAAAGGAATTCAATACTTAAGATGCGAGATTTCAGTCTCTCTTTTTTACTTCTATGAGACACATGCCATATTCACCACCTATTTATTTTATATGGCATATATATTACACATGAATTTATTTTATAATTATTATCCTAAAACTTATTTTCATTTTCACATTCATTTGTTTACCCCACTTTTTTGGGGTTTATAGTTCCAAATATACCAAAGCGGTAAATGGACCTTTTTTCTAACATTTTCTTTTTTCGGGACATAAGTTATGTTATGAAATTATAAACTTCTATAATATATATATATATATACTAAACAATTGACATGTTATATCATTAATATAGTTATTTTAATTATATTAAAATTGTCATTTGATGTTTTTATTGATTGGGGCCTATGATTCAAAAGATACAAAATTTGTAGATGTAAAATCCTTATATTTAAAGAAATATATTCGTAAAACTTAATTTAAATTGTTTGATATTTTATATTACATGAATTGAAAATTTTATATTGAGTTTTATGAAAAAACATGTATATCTTGAGTTTTTTTGTCTTTTATTTTCATTGAAAACATGAGTTACATACATGGTTGAGTCTAACTAGAGAACAATATACCATTAATATCATTTATTAAACATAATAGTTATCACCTATCCATTGGAATGGAATGACATAATATGATTAACTAGACTATGGATATATTTTTTACACATGTTTGTAAAATTAATCCATTTATGACTATATAATTAGACAAGAAAATAATAACCAGTTAAATATAAAGGATTATTTTTTATGAAAAACTATTTTTATGATCTGAAGCACAATTCATATTAAGAAATTAAATTTATAATTATTTTTGAACAATAGTAATGAATTTTATATTTTATATATTTAATAATTTTTTAAAATTCATAAAATATGTTATATAGGGTTGATATTAGAATAAATATCATTTTAAGTATAAAAGGCTATATATTTTTAAACGGTATATTTACCACATTTTTTGAGGCACCTATTTCAAATATAATTTTTGAAAAAAAAATTATTTGTAAAAATAAACATTATTTTTAAAATAAGATAATTTTTTTACTTTGGGTGATTTTTTGATAATTTTATGAGAACTATCATATTATGATGAATATTGAAGGACATCGAATTTTAATTGAAAACATCCTTTTCGTCTAAATAAATTATTGTTCAAAATTAATTTTTTATTTTTTTTAAAGTATAATTAGGTAAATATTATATAATTCAGCCAAATTGAGTTACCTTCAATAATATTTCCATTTTATTCACATATAAAAACATTACAAAATTTTGAACATATTGACTTAGAAACCCTCGGTGCCATCCCGTCTATGGGGTTAATTTTAAATTAATTTCTGAAATATATGTTATAGGAATTTGTAGAAATTGATTCCATATTTTTAATAATTATAATTTTTGTCTCTAAAATTTTCAACTTATTAATTGTCCATTAATATTAGGGAATTTAATTAAAATTAATTACATCAATTAAGGTAAAAATGAGTTTACTTAGTTGTTAAACCTTAATATTAAGGGGTCAAATAACCAATAAAATTAACCAAAACCTATTCAATGGCCATTATTAGAACATATTTCCACTTTTATCTAATATTTTTCATTATTTTCGTCACATTATGTAATTTATTCCTTCCAATTATGTTTACATTTTTTGTATTTAGAATAATGCCACTCTCTTTCCACTATAAATAAACACTCACCCTCCCCTCTCTTCAGACCCATCCATCCATTTTGGATCATATAAATCATTAAAAATAATTGAAAAACTCTATATATCATCCTAAAATCATCACTTTGGGAATAAATAAATCCATTTAATTCCTTTAGTGTAAGCAAAAAGGAGTTACTGGAAAAAATTGATAACATTCTTAAATGATCACTTTTGTATTCATTCTTTCTCAAAACACATAAATTATTTTTATTAAATTGTTTTATAATAACCTCATTATCCAAAATATACAGAGTTTTTTTTATGTTAGGTGTTCTACCTACACCTTCACAAACTTCTATTAAATGGGATACACAGTCACCATTCATGTGTACGAAGGACTACCGCCTCACGAACCAATGTCATTAGTTCTTCTATTACCACCTCTAAAGGTTAGGAATAATGATAGACATACAGTTTTTATTTTATATATATGAATTTTATGTTGTGTTAATACTTCTTGAATTATTCTATTACACATACCATAAATATTTTCATTTTTTGGGAATACGATAACATCATTTATGGATGTGCGAACTAGAACCTCCTCAAAGTGGTGTGATATGTTCACACTTTCAATGGAATGTTTTTGAGATGTATTGAATAAAAATATATTATTTAATTAAAAATATATTATATTAATGAAATATGTATCTATTTTTTCCTACAACATATCCTTTTTTCCTTTCCTTTTCACACTATGAAAAATCAATAACATCATTTGTGGGCATCTGGACTACCACATCCTCAAAGCGATGTGATTATTACTTTCCCATCACCAAATAAAAATAAACGATATATATATATATAAGTATATATGATTAAAAAATATTGTATTTATGATATAATTAAAATTCTATAATGATAAAAGTTACTTTACTTCTTTCCAAAATGATCAATGAAACATAGGAATGTTACCCAAGCGTACGTACGACCAACCGTCTCGATGATCGTAACAATGGTACATTTTACATAAAAATATTTCTTGTTATATTTTTAAAGTATAACTCAGGTAAAAATGTGATAATTATATATTTATTATTTTTATATATATCTTTAAATAATAAACTCATTGATCATATTTGACCTATAGAAGTTAGTTTTGACATAAAAGCCAAATATAGTCAAATCATACAGCTTTAAACTTATTGATTCAGTAATTGTATATAACTTGTTTATAATTTAAGTAAAAGTAATTATAAACTTGGAATTTTTATTTTAGAAACAAAATAATGAATGCAGTATGTTTTTCATTAAGATAGAGTACAATCATAGAAAAAGAGACTCAAGGTAAGGAACATCATCTCAATTTTAATTATTTGAAGAATAATTTATTATTATGAACTTAATTTATTATATGTGGTTTAAATAATTCTAAATTTACATGTAATATAATTTTTACTTCATAATTTAGGTAATTTTAACTTTAAAAAGAATTTATTTCATTCTATGGGGTTTTACATGAATGTAACTGAGTAGTTAAGAAGTTTTTAACTCTATTTGCATTCATTGGGGTAAAATTTTATGTCATTGATTATGTTATCCCACAAATATTTGTTAAATGAAATATGATTTTATTATTATATATTTTAAATTTTATTTTATGGATTTAAAATTTTCACACATAATTATTTCATTGATTTATTCTCATTCTAATGACATGATCTTTGTTAGGGGTTTTCTCATCTATCTATTATTTTTGTGAGTTATATTCCTTATTCACCAATTATTTTTGTTGGGAAATAAATATAAATCCTATGAATGTATTTTTTTTATTTTTATCCATAAATATATTGGATTTTATATATCCTTTTGATGATTTATATTTCATGTGGTTTATGGTTTCAATGATACCAAAGCGGTAATGGACTTTTGTCACAGTGTTCTATCTTTCATATTATCATTATGTTAAACACATATATTCTTTTATGAGGGTTTTATACTTTTATATTAACATGATATATCTTGAATTTACTTACTATATTGATATTATAAGTTTTATTTAACATTATTCCACTCATGGGTTTAATGATTCAAAAGTTTTAAAGTGTTATGGGGTGCTTTCGAATGTGTAAAGGCCATTTTCTTCTAGAATGTTATTAATGTTCATTTAGGGTTATTTTAATTCATAAATGTCATAAAAACTTTTTATTAGATATATTCCACTAGGGATATTTTATTTTTATGTGATCCCCAATCATTCTATTTATTTATTATGATTTTTTCAAAGATATTTTTTCCTCAAACTTGTTTCTTTTCCATGGGTTGATTATATACTAAAGAGATCATTATGGAACCCCCTTTTTTCCATGGGTTAATAATAATTTGAATATATTGTTTTTTTAACCCATTTCTTTTCCATTGGATGGTCATTTTTCAAAGATATTATTCTGGAAACCTTTTTTTCCAAGGTATAATCAAGCTTCAAAGATATTATTTTGGGAAAACCAATTTCTATGGGTTAATCGTGTTTCTAAAAGATTTTTTTGTAATGCATTTCTTTTCAATCAGTTAATCATGTTTGAATGATATAGTTTTGGAACCCAGTATTCCAATAGTTCAATCATGTATCAAAGATATTATAGTTCAACCTGTTTTATTTTCATAGTTTAATCATGTTCATAACAAAATAAAGGTTTTTTCAATGAGTTTTGATGAATTCTATATATATTTGGTTCATAGAAATTATAAATTATGGGTGTTACTATATCATTCTATGTGAACTCATTATATCTTGTATTATGGGTGCACTAATATCGTGATATAATGCATTGCGTACTCTAGATATGGAAATCAGCCATTTTGGTTGTTATAATTCAAAGGGTTCTGTATGGGAATTGTAAGGGTTAAATAAGATGATTTTACAAGATAAAAATATGTTTTCTATATTACTTTTATATGTTTATAATGATTACAATGACCTAGATTGATATCAAATGGCTCAAGATTATTAATTCAAATTAATCTTTCCTTTTCCATGTTTTCATGTTTCATGATCTAAGTATTGATGGGTATGAATATTCCTATGTTTTAATCATTCATTTTGATCTTGTTATCATAACCTTATGTTTTTCTTATGTCCACTAATGAAATTAATTTATTAATGATTATATTTACCCTTATTGAGAATAATATCTAACCCTTATTACGTTTCCTTTTACCAAGTTTATAATGTATGAGGTTGAAATAATTATGTCTATAAATGATTTCAAAAAGATAGTTTAGAATACTAGACGTGAAATAAGAAAATTTGGGTATAATGGGATATTATGTTCAATCTTATGAACTAGTTTTTTATGAGTACAAATTGATTTGATTTGATTTGATTGTGTAAGGTTTATTCCTAATTCTCTAAAACTCTAAACATAAGGGTTCATCCAATATTTATGTGATTCATGTTTTTCTTTTTATGATGTGAGGTTTAGATAAAAAATTTGTGTTACAATTTTCAGAATGATGAATAGGAATGAAAATTTGAGGATATCAATGCGGGGTCTATGAGTGTGGGTCCGATGATATTATACTTGGTATTAAAGGTCGTTTTAGTTAAATTTTGGGATTATTATTTTTTTCATGTGTCATTATATTAAGTGTTATGGATAAGTTTATGTGATTATAAGCTTATGGTTAATAAAATTTTCAATTTCTTCAGACACACATTTTAGGTTTTTTAGTAGTAAATATTTTGAGGTTATCAATGAAATTTTATGGAGGATCTTTTTAGTATGAGGTATTTGTAACCCCTAGGATCATAATGTTGTATTTTTAGTATATAATTATTATTTATGATTAAATAAAAAAGGGAGGTAACCCATACTCTTTGTGACACTACATCGTATCCGGATAGGTGGTGGGGCTTCAACCCATGATTGAAGGAAGATAAGGGTTTCCCTCACTAACACTGGCCTACACGATCTCCTAGATAGCATGTATTTTTTTAATGGTAACGATTATGCTTACTTTGTAAGCATATAGGAATTTATTTTAGGAATGATTGTTTATTTATCATGGATCCATATATAATCAAATCTTTCTACTTTTTGGGGTTCAATCTCAGTCAGGAATTGTTTGAAGAATTTTAAGGATACTTATTTATGGAATAATTTAGTTTTAACATTGGGTATTGATATTGTATTTTGAATATTAGTGTATCATTTTAATTTTTACTCATTTATGGAGTTATCATACCATGTTCTGACCATTTTGGTTTGGTTAATGTTTAAAGATTCTACACTTCACGACCCGTCCTCAGGGCCCATGTCGTGACTACCCCCAGCTTGCCTTCCATAGGCCAGGGGCTGGCGACTAGCACTAAAGGCATAAATCACTATAACTGGGAAGGCATTGCCTTTAAAAAATTTAACCACATTCAACCAGAGTACAAGCGGAAGAAAACACTATGTAAAACTGAAAACAAAAGTAGAGGTGAAAGTAAAGGGGCCGTAAATACAAGCCCAACTGTAAAGTACAAGGTAAAAGAAAAAACAGATAGAAGGTGACAAGTAGCTCCTAGATCATCCACCACGGATCCTACCTGTAGGGTAGGATTAGATAGTGCAGCTCCTAGATCATCCACCACAGATCCTACTTGAAGGGTAGGTACAGATAGCATCCTCAGCACCCTCGTCCGTCAACCTCCTCCGGGTACAGACTCATCATGAGGTCCACCTCCAGGTGTCATCCAGTCCTCGTACACTTGGCCTCCGTCAGCGTTGTCCGTCGTCTACATCCAACACAACGAGGTACGGGCATAGCCCGTGTAGGGGTGAGTATAAAGACACTTAGTAGGGACCCTGAGACCCTCAAAGTCTCAAAAGATCCAACTAGGATAAACCAAAAAGAATGATCTCAACAGATAACCCTTACTTATGTCTATGCCCATAAATATACCTAAGTTATCAAATAACCCATCTCAATCTTGATGAAAACACAATGTTCATATACTCAACTCAAACCAGGATTTTTATTCACGATGATGAAAACAGAATTGCTGGAGAACTCCTCCTCTGTCGAGTGCAGTAGTCCTGTCATGACTCTGAGATGATACTCACTAACCTTAGACTGTAGAGGTAATCCTCCTCTTATCAAGTACTGCGGGTCTACCACCTCACAAAGTAGTGCTCCTCCGCCATGGGTCTGCCACCTCACAAAGTAGAGCTCCCCACTGGGCTATTCAAGTATCTCTGAATCTAATCGGACAAACAGTCATCAAGTCTTAGCTAGCTACAAAGTCACCATACTCTGTATGCTCGTCTCCAAGAGGATACGCTCCACGAGCTACTAGTCCACAACACAAGTTTCATGAATTTCCATGAATAAGTATCTTAGAGGACCACCTCATCATAGGGTCTCAACGCAACAGACGGCGCATCAATCGGACGCCCGGTCTGTGAGTTATTATCCTTTTAGTCCTGTGGGCCCGATTGGTTTCGTGTACAATCCAACCCGACCGTATGTCAACTGTACCCCGAACTCTAATGATGTTTACTCAATGTAACCTTTTCTCAACATGATTTCTAACGACTTTGACGGTTCGTCAAACGGACGTCCGGTCTGAGATTTATTAGCTTTTCTGTTCCTAGGGTCCGGTTGGATTTCAGGTACAATCTAACCTAGCCATACTCCAACTACATCCAAACCATAGGCGAAGTATACCAAAAGAACCTTATGACCATGAGGTATCCAAAAAATTCGACGACATGTCAATCGGTCATCCGGAGCTCATGTTATATGTGTTTCAGCTCCGAGGGCCCGGTTGGTTTCGGGTTCGAACCAACCCGAACGTACCCAAATTTTTCCAAAACCTTGGGTGTAATATAATGAAACGACCGGCTTGATCCAAGGAATCCTATGAAACTGACATTACATTGATCAGAGGTATGTAGCTCAAGATATGTCCGTTTAACCAAAAACATTCCGAATATAGGGGGTCTGGGCCTGGTCCGACCCGGTCACACACCCCCTGGGTCGGCCCGAACTGGGTTTACCTAACCCAGACCTAGGTCCGGCCCAGTGGGGCACGGCCCAGCCCAGGTGGCATGGCCCGGCCTAGTCGGCACGACCTGGCCCGACCGGCACGGCCCGGCCCGACAGGCGCGGTGCAGCCCGCATGGCCCGCCCCGGCCCGGCCGGGGGAGCTGGCTCTGCCAGCTTAGCCGAGCGAAAGGTGCGGAGCGGGGGGGAGTGGCCCCACACTAATTAACACCGGCGGCGCAAAGCACTACCTCGCCATCATCTCAGGATCCTGTGCGGCTGCGGGATCCACCTCGCCGCACTACCGCGATAAGCCGCAGTGGGTCTTCTCCGGTGGCGCGCTAGGGCGCCGCTGCCTTCAGGCGGCCGGACGACTCCAACGGCCCCCTCCAGTCGCCAGTGCTGCCGCGCTGGGGACCTTCACTGCCAGGACCTTCCGCGGGCCACTGGAGTTTCTCTGGTGTTCCATTTTAGCTTCTGTCTGTGCCGACGGTATTCTAGGGTCTCGAACTTTACTGTGAGGGCTTTCAAACACCATTGCAGTCCTGTTTCACTATCACCCGTCAATCTGTACACAAAAGAACAACCAGTGGAGGGTCCAGTTTTTTCGTTAGCCCATGCCCTCTGCGTTAGAGGATCAATACATAATTCATCAATGAAACAGGTTTAATTTATTTAAAATAAATAATAGAAACACCCTGAAATTAAAAACCCATGCACGAGGGTATAAATCACATAAACAAAAAATATGAGAACCCCCTACCTCAAGGTTCATTGTTCATCATTGACGCAGAAAGCGTTTTCGCACTGTCAATTCTGGGGTAGAACCATCGTTGTCGGAGTGTACCCAAAGATGTGGAATCTCCCCTCTTGTCGTGGAGAAAAGGAAAGAAGGAACGTCGATCGTTCTTCGTGGAACCGACATTCTTCGTCGAGGGAGGATGTCATTCTTCGTGGATGAAGAAATCTATCCTCTAAATCTCCCAAAATATTTTCCATGAAAATATTTCATTAAGACTCATTCTTTTAAAATATCTCCAAGCAATTCAAAATAATTCAATAGGTTTGAAAAAAATAATTAATAATGTTATTAATTACCTTAGTTGGCTTCATTAAGCATGGTAGGTGGAGAGGCTCCACTTCAATAAATGAGTGGAGTTTTCATGAATTAAACAAGGGGTGAGTTATGGGGAGGTAAAGGTGGTTATGGGGGAGGTGAGGAGTTAGGGTCTCATGTGGGCCCCACCACACTATACTCTCCCATGAGAGATTAGGTGGGTGTGGGCCCTACCTCTAACTCGCCCTTTGTTGAAAATAACCACCTTCCTTGAATAAAATTTGTACAAAAAAAAATTATTTAATTTATTCTAATCCCGAATTATTAAAACCTACTCGTTCGTTTACTGAACGTACCCGAGCTAAACATCAGAAATTGATTCCGGGCACACCGGGACTCGGAATCAAGTGTCGTCAGGAGACACCGACTCGTAAATTTTCAAATAAATTAAGAAAAAAATTTCCTGGAAATTTCAGTGTCTTTAAATTACTCCCACCTCAGGGCTCAATGTCCCCATAAAGCTACAACAAAAACTAGGGAAACTAAAGGAGGTACCGAGCATGCATCTGAGCCTCCCGCTCACATGTTCTCTTTTGATGGTTTCTGTGCTTCCAGCAAAATCGCACAAGAGGAATCGACCATCCTCCTTAGACCCACTCCTGTTGATCCTCAACCTCTACTAGAACCCATGAAAGTCGCCCTATCATCGATTTCCAGCTCTCCGTGGTCGATGATGATGGACGGGTTGTGAACACATCACCTCAGCTGAGATGCGTGAATGATGATGTGCACCTGGTGCATCTGAGGTGGAAAGTCCAAGCGGTAAACCACCTATCCTACTCTTCTAGGGGCCCGGAATGGTTCGATGAAACGCGGAGATAACTTTCCGCCACGACCAAAACTCCATAGACCCCGTTGTGGTGAGACACGTATGAAAATGTGGTCATCACCCTCGAACTCCAGTGGTCTCATCTCCTATTTGCATAGGACATATTTCTACTATGTGTAGTCTTTATCCTCTCCTAGATGATTTTCAACTTCTCTGTTGTAGCCCGATCCATCTCTGGTTCTACATGTGCTGACTCCATCACTATCCACAAAGGATAGCTTAAACGCTGGCAACTACTATCTCGCAACTCCCAACAACTGAATGCCTGATCTCTCAGTAAGAGCATCTGCTACAATTTTCTCCTCCCCAGGAGTATAAACTATCTTGAAGTCATAGTCCTGGTGGAATTCATGCCACTACTACTATCTCAGGTTTTGGACCATCTGATAGAATATACACCTAACACTAAGGAGTTGGAGATAATCGTAAACTGTTCGCTCAACCAACAATGGGTGAGACGAGCCAATTATAAGAACTAATCTCCACCCTTCTTTGTCCACGTTCTACCAAAGAGCTGCTGAGATTTCCCCTATTTCGAAAAGATAAATATGGTCTCATCCCCTAGATGAACCACGTTATTTTCCTAATACAGTCAATCATGACATGAACCATACAATTCATGTCTTAAATGACATCGTAAGGCCTAGACGCTACTACTAAGAGATCCAACTGTTACTCTCGCCTCCAAGGGTCGAGTCACACTGTCGGCATTAGTGTGTAGTTACTGGGTCTCCTCGAGTAGAAATCTCGCAAGTGAGGGTCAAGTCAACAGTTTTAACCGGAACCTCTTAGTATCAACCATACAAAAAGAACCGGAAAGTAAACATCACAAATATAAGTTCCTTTTATTACTGCAGCTTGAAGTACAAAGACACAAAAAAATTCAACGATGAAAACATGGGAACTAGAAGCACCAAATAAAAAATCCTCCATGCCTATAACTAGTCCCGCTCCTTACCACCTTCTTTCGGAGCTCCATTGTCACATGATTCAGCTTCTTGATGATCTGCTCTCCCATATTCATCCATTCCCTGCAGTCGGAGTGGACCTCTGCCTCTGCCTGTGTGGTCCTTCATCTATCTGATGATCGTCTGCACAGCGGGTCGGATGGTCACGTTCCATGTGACCAAGCCCACTTCAGGAGAAACACTATCCGTTTCTGGCACGCCTGGCTCTGACTCCACCACGGGTGCCCCGCACTACTGAACCTATAACTCGAGGTCTCCGACCTATTTTCCTAGTCCTCTTGGACCTCTACATCATCCTTATACTTCCTACAGATGACCCGGCTACTAACGGAACACTCTGCGGCAAAGGCAGCAGCTCCTGAGCACGCTCAGAGTGTTGAGTCACTGGAATAAACTCCACCCTAAAGAAAGTCTAGAAGTCTTCCCAGGTGAAGGTCATTTTGTCGTAAAACTGGAACATGTGGCTCCACCACCTCTCAGCTGCTCCCTGAAAGAGACTAACAGCTAGGTACACCATCAAGTCTGTGGGTGTACGATCTGTGTGGAAAGCTCGTGCTACAAACTCCATCCAGTGCCCGGCCATTTGAAAATCTGACTCACCTCGAAACGTCAGAGGCCTCTGTCGTTGGAACTCGTGTAACGTACTCAAGCGACGTGCACTCTCTACTAGTGTCTCAACTGGTTGAGGGCCCTGTACTGAAGCATCGCTGCTTGGTGGGATATCATCGCGCTACCCACTCGGTACCGATGTTGACTGACTTGGTGAGGAAATCCTAAAAGAAACATATGTAACACGATCAAATGATTATAAATGGTGAGCTGACCTCGTTTGAGCTGATTTAAAAGAAACTTTTTTAAACACACACGCAATCAGTGTTTTCGTGCACTGAGTTAGAAATCAGTAGTCAGTGTCCTGGTGTATGGATACGTCGGCCGCCACAACAACAAAGGACTCCCTGAACTAAAAACCACACTCGGTACGCTTAACACTATTTCTTCACAGAAAGAAAATATCAGATTCATAAGTTCTGAGGTACAACCGACAACCTCTGATACCAATTTGTCATGACCCTTCATCAGGGATCGTTCCGTGACTACCCCAAGCCCACCTTCCATAGGCCAGGGGCTGGCGACTAGCACCATAGGCATAAATCCCTATAACTGGGAAGTCATTACCTTTATAAAATGTAAACACATTCAACCAGAGTACAAGAGGAAGAAAACACTAAGTAAAACTGAAAAATAAAGTAGAGGCGAAAGTAAAGGGGTTGAAATACAAGCCCAACTATAAAATACAAGGTAAAAGACAAAATAACTAGAAGGTGACAAGAAGCTCCTGGATCGTCCACCATAGATCCTACCTGAAGGGTAGGTAGAGATAGTGCAGCTCCTAGATCGTCCACCACGGATCCTACCTGAAGGGTAGGTACAGATAGCCTCCTCAGCACCCTCATCTGTTATCCTCCTCAGGGCACTGACTCATCATGAGGTCCACCTCCTGGTGTCGTCCAGTCCTCTTACACTTGGCCTCTGTCAGCGTTGTCCGTCGTCTGCATCCAACACAACAAGGTGTGGGCATAGCCCGTGCAGGGGTGAGCATAATAGTACTCGGTAGGGACGTCGAGACCCTCAAGGTCTCACAAAATCCAACAAGGATAAACCAAAAAGAATGATCTCAACAGATCACCCTTACTTAGGTATATTCCCATACATATACCTAAGTTATCAAGTAACCCATCTCAATCATGAGGAAAACAAAAAGGCCATAGACTCAGCTCAAACCAGGATTTTTATTCACGATGACAAAAACACAGATGCTGGAGAAATTCTCCTCTGTAAAGCGTAGTAGTCCTGTCATGTCTCCGAGGTGCAACTCACTAACCTTAGACTACTGAGGTACTCCTCCTCCTGTCTAGTACTGCGGGTCTGCCACCTCACAAAGTAGTGCTCCTCTGCCATGGGTCTCCCACCTCTCACAATAGTGATCCCCATCATAGCCTACAAAGGTACTCCTCCTGTCAAGTACCATGGGTCTGCCACCTCACAAATTAGTGCTCCTCCACCATGGGTCTGCCATCTCAAAAATTATTTATCCCCACTAGGCTATTCAAGTCCCTCAGAATCGAATCGGACAAGCAGTCATCAGGTCTCAGCGAGCTACAAGGTCACCGTACACTGTATTCTCATCTCTGGGAGGATCCACTCCACGAGATACTGGTTGACCCCACAAGTGTCACGAAGTTCCACGAAAAAGTATATCAGAGGACCGCCTCATCATAGGGGTCTCAACGCAACAGACGACACATCAATCGGGCGCCCAGTCTGTGAGTTATTAGCCTTTTAGTCCCAGGGGGCCGGTTCGTTTCATGTACGAACCAACCCGACCGTATCTCAATTTTACCCTGAACTCTAATGGGATATAATCAAAGGAACCATTTCTCAACGTGATTTCTAATACCCTTGATGGTTCATCAAACGGACGTCCGGTCTGAGAGTTATAATCTTTTCTGTACCTAGGGTCTGATTGGATTTCAGGTACAATCAAACCCGACCATACTCCAACTGCTTCCAAACCTTAGGTGAAGTATAAAAAACGAACCTCCTCACCATGAGGAATCCAAAAAAGTTAACGGCACGTCAATCGGACGTCTGGAGCTCAAGTTATAAATGTTTCCGCTCCGAGGGCCCAGTTAGTTTCAGGTTCGAACAAACCCGGCCATACCGAAACTTCGCCGAAACCTAAAGTGTAATATACCAAAATGACCATCTTGATCCAAGTAATCCTACGCAATATACAGTGCATCGATCGAACATCCATATCTCATGATATGTCCATTTAACCGAAAATGGTCCGAACATAGGGGGTCTGGGCCCGGTCCGACCCGACCCAACACCCCGTGGGTCTGCCCGAACCGGGTCGACCCGACCCGGGCCAGGGTCCGGCCCGGTTGGGCGCGGCGCGACGCGGCCCGCATGGCCCACCCCGACACGATCGGGGGAGCTGGCTCGGCCGAGCGAAAATTGCGGAGCGGGGGGGGGGGGGGGGCGACCCCCTGCTAATTCACACTGGTGGCGTAAAGCACCGCCCTGTCGTCGTCCCGGGATCCTGTGCGGCCGCAGAATCCACCATGCCGCACCGCGGTGGTGGGTCTTTTTTGGCAGCGCGCTGGGGAGCCGCCACCTCCAGGTGGCCGGATGCCTCCAACCACCGCCTCTGGTCGCCGGCGCCGCCGTGCCGGCAACCCGCACCGCCCGGACCTTCTGCGGGCCACCGGAGTTGCTCTGGTGGTCTGTTTTAGCTTTTATCTGCGCCTGATGTCTTCTCGGGTCAAGAACTTTACAACGAAGGCATTCAAACACCGTTGCAGTCCCGTTTCACCGTCGCCCGTCAGTCCACACACAAATGAACAACCAGGAGACGGTCCAACTTGTTCGTTAGCCCGAACCCTCCTCATTAGAGGCTCAATCCATAATTCCTCAATGACACGAGTTTAATTTATTTAAAATAAATTATAAAAACACCCTACAATTAAATACCCATGAATGAGGGTATGAATCACATAAACCCAAAATACGAAAACCCCCTACATCAAGGTTTGTCATTCGTTGTTGACACGGAAAGCATTGTCGCTCCATTAACACCGGGGAAGAACTATCATTGTTGAAGTGTACCCAAAGATGTGGTGTCTCCCCTCGTCTCACGGAGAAAAGGAAATATGGTGCGTCGATCGTTCTTCGTGGAACCGGCGTTCTTCTTCGAGGGAGGAAGTCGTTCTTCATGGATGAAGAAAGATCTCCTATAAATCTCCCAAAATATTTTCCAAGAAAATATTTCATTAAGTCTCGTTCTTTTAAAAGATATCCAAGCAATTCAAAATAAGACAAGAGGTGTGACAAAAATAATTAATAAGGTTATTAATTACCTTAGTTGGATTCATTATGCTTGGGAGGTGGAGAGGCTCCACTTAAATAAATGAGTGGAGTTGTCATAAATTAAACAACGGGTGAGTTATGGGGAGGTCAAGGTGGTTATGTGTAACGCCCCGACCCCAGTTACCCAGAGTTGGTGCATTATTGCGTAACATTGGCATGATCACAAAAGATCATGTCTTGAAAGACCGATTAGTTTAGTAGCCTTGGATACACTAGATACATTCATAAGTCTTACATTACATCATAAATTAAAACAAAACTACAACAACATCTTGTCTTCATATCCCCTCATACTATCCCTGTAGGTCATTCATAATATACTTCTTTACATCCTGAAAAAATTAAAACGTTGAAAGGGGTAAGCTCAGATGCTTAGTAAGGATAACAGTATAGCGGAAGATTTCATAAATAAACATTAACATTAAAGGTAATTTATATCTAAAACGAAATCCTTTTAAACTTGAACTTCATCATAATATGGAAAAAATAAAATTAAATAATTTCATTTACTTATTCACATGGATATTCTACTAGTCAAATAATCACATGAAATATCCATAACCACTTTCATAATGATGGAATGCATAATGCCATACTATCATATCCACGTAGCCAAGGCCTCGTGCCAAGACTACAAATAAGATTTTGTCAATGCCTCGTGCCAAGACACTAGTTTGTCTCTTGAGACCTGCTGATGCATCGAGAAGTTATAGTGGGCTCCACCCATCACTTATTAAGTCCAATGCATTCCTCATATGAACAGGTTTAAACATATCATAAACCATACCATAATCCTATAACATAAAACATGAATAAATGGAACATAAAATTTCAACATTTCAATCACAAGATATCAATACAACACATTGATATAACAAAAAACACTTTCAAAACCATTTTCAATACAAAAAAAAATTAAAACTTTGTATTTATTTTTTTTTTCAAAAAAATTTATGCCTTGTAGTGGAAGCCGAAACTCAAGTAATGATCACGGTGGCAGAGAAGTCATTGTCTCCGCATACATATAACAAGAAAAACATTCACTTTTGTCATTTAGTAAAAGGCATCATATAAAAATACTCATTTTGAATAAGCGTAAAAGTCAAAGGGGTTTATACACCATAGAAAAGAATGTTGTGTTTAAAAACAAAATATGCCTCAATGAAAGGAGATTGAGACGAAGTCCTTAAAAAGATCATTTTTTAAATAAAATAGATCTATTATGTGTATTAAATTTATGTACACATAAAGAAATTAAAAATACAAGATATGACATAATAATATCAGGACATAATTTGAATGTAGGAGATTAACACAATGAATGGAAATTTGGTTAAGAATTTCCCTTACCTCCTGTCCGACTTGACTCGATCATTATTTGACCTCCTGAATAATAAACTTCAGTTAATTTATACTTTCTTAAGAACCTTTTTCATTTTAATTATTCCTTTTATATCACTTATTACCATGTTATGAACATTATGTAATTATTTAAGTTAATAACGGTCGTTTTGTCGATCTTTGAACTTGAGTCAAAAATAAACTTCTGATAATTAAAATTTGTTCATGTGGTGAAATATCCATTATATCAATAATTATATTCATTATTTAGATATCATATATATCATATATATCCAGTATATCCATGAATTTATAATATTACATAACATTTAGAGGTAAGAAATGAAATGTACTGTTCATGGAGACGGTAAGCCGTACGTACGCATGAACGCTACTTTCATTTGTATTTCATATTTAATGGAATGAAATTATAATTATATAAAGTTATAATATAATTCCAGTATAATATAATGTATAATACCATTTACTCCATCCTTTATACATCACACATATGGCTTTAACGATTCAAATCACTTTGATGGGGCGGTAGTCCGCACATCCTAAAATGAAATTATCGTGTTTACCCATAATGGAAATCATAAAGGTATGCCATAAATGAAAAATAAAGAATCATAAGGAAAACAAAAACATAATATATATCATATATAAAAATAATATCTTCATAATGGACACCATGAGAGGTGTTAAAAAAAGATTGAACAATCATCGTTTCGTGAGGCAGTAATTCGCCACCCAGAGAAACAGTATGTTCTTTAACCATTTGACGAAGGTGTGTGTAAGTGTAAATAAAATCCTTCTCATAAAAACATCCTAGTATATTTAAGATACTGTTTTTGTTACAAAATAATGTAATTAATAGAGTTTAGGGGGTTGTAGAAGCAAAATAAAACAAAACAACATAAGAGAAGACATTACCTTAAAATCGGGTAACTCTGTTTGATTTGAGCCAAAGGCTTCCTTGGGAAGACTTATGCCCAATGTGAGGCTTCTAGGAGTAATAGAGGGATTTTGGGAGAGAATTTGGGCAGAGGTTGGACGAGCCAAATGGATTGGAATGGTTGAATAAGGTGGTAGTGGTGGGGGCCTTTTATAAGAGGAGAGGAGGGGCACTCTTGGAAAGTCATGAAAGGTTACTTTATTATATAATGAGTTTCAGATTTTAAAGGTCCCACACTTATATATTTCTAGGATACAGTGATAAGGGTTCAAAATATACTCATACAATAGTTTTTTGACAAGTGTAAGTCTTAGATTTTACATTATCCTTTCATTTTATTTTAATTGTTAATTAATGAGGTAATTGCTGCATCATCATGGTGTCATTAAAAATTTAATTTATTTAATGTCAAAAAATTATAAAAAAATTACCATGATGTAAGAAATATTTTTATATTTCCAATGAATATATATAGTCAAAATGATAATTTATATAACCCCATTTCATAATGTTTTAGTAAAATAACACATGTTTGTGACAATTTTATTTTTACTTTAAATAAAAAGTATTACTGTCATTTTCTTAACCATGTGGCTCCATGGAGTCCCAAAGTTGACCCATTGATTGTCTTGGTTGGACATGACTCATCCAATAAGGGTAGAACAAGTGTATGGATATTTTCGTACTTATATAATATCATATTTACCTTAAATTTCACTAATTACCTTTAATCGCGATTAATTAAACTTAAAAGTCACTATTCACCATTAAATTATTTTAATCCCATTGAACCACATTTTACTTCCTAATGAAAACCATTTATGTCATATTTTTTAAAATCAAATCACTGAAGTGGTAATGTTTCATTTAAATGAAAAATCAGTTTTTTAACTACCACTTAGTGGTTTCACTATTCATCAAAAATTGAAGTTTTTTAGAACAATTCCAAAATTTCACCCTACGCTATAATTTATATTCCGAATTCAAAAATGAAGTCTATTTTACAAAATTCCAAACATATATGTTGCATTAATTAAATTTATAATTAATTCCCGTTGTCCCAACAAATAGCGTGTTTTTAAGAAACAATATATATCAAAAGATTGACAATTGTTTATGTCCAATTTCAAAGTGAAATTAATTATAATGACCCCCATTGGATAAAATTGTAAAAATATATTATAATTATACTTTAAAACCACTCAATAGTATAATTTATCATTATAAATTATTTTTATTAAAAAAAATTGTTTTTAAGTATTTTTCACTATTCATAAAAAATTGGAAATTCTCAGGAAAATACCAAAAATTCAACATAGGATAATTTCGATATTCTGAATCCAAAAATGAAGTCCATTTTGAAATATAATATATATATATAATTTCAAAAAGTTCGTATTACTATTCATAATGGCTATTTTGATTGGTCGCAGTGTGTTAGAATCTTGAACTTACGTACAATGGAAGCTATTGCATTATTGAAAGAGAAGTATATCGTGGAAGCTCGAGGTGTTACATTATCCCATCCTAAAATAAATTGCATCCTCGCAATTTGAAATTTATCTTTGAAAATAAAAGGTTGAAAATAGAAAATACCTTTGTGGAAAACCCACATTGGAAATAAGGTTAATAAAATTTAGCCTTCATAAGAGGGAAAGAGAAATGAAAAAGCCACCACCAAGTTATGATATCAATAAGGAGAACATTGGTGGAAATTAGAGACATTTAATTGGAGAGAAAACGTAAATATTTTTAGGGAGTGATTGAGGTCATCAATCATAAACAAGTGAAAAATTGAGGGCCTCAAAGCCTTCAATCTATATTGATTTAAAATATTATCAGTTCAACAAGAAATAAGGTATTGGGATAACACATTTTTTGTTTTAATTTCCCTTTATTAATGTTTAAGAATTAATTTATTCATAGAGTAAGCGATAGGTATATATATATTTATGGTTGACAAGTAGAGTTTCAACCTTCAACTAATTTCTACAACAAACTCATCTTTCACTCAAAAAGATAATAGAACACAAAAATATTATATTTATCCTAATTGTATATGGTTAAAAATATTATCACATAACATTTAGATTAGGAAAAATATTTTGTAATAACCATGGACTTCATGTAGGCTAGTGGTAGGTAATAAAGGTATGTCGCACTATGGTTGTGGGTTCAATTCTTACAGCTTTGTCCGACGCGATGGTTTATCCCCTAACCTGCAGGTTGTCCTTTTCCAAAAACTATAGTATTATAATATTCCAAAAATAATCTTCAGAAATGTTTTAAACTTAAACAATATTATCCAAGGTTTAACTTAATTCATTCCAACCTTTATAGTTATCCAAAATACTTCTGTCCAACTCACAGTTCAAATTTTATAAAGAAGGTAAACACAATGAAGATCTTTTTTTTCCGCATAACAACATGTGAACACCTTCATCATGTATTCTTTTAAAACACTGCAACATCCTGAATTACCATAAATCCTTATTGATTACATTCAGTAACCCTTATTCTTTATAGAATACTAGATATACTCCTTCTATCCAAAAATGTATACAAATAATTAATCAGTTTCATAGAAGTTAAGAATATCCAATATAATTTATCCAAATCAATCATGTACTATTCCAAAATCACTATCTCGGTATCAGAACCATATTACAGTTTATCTTTCTTTCAACCATATATTTTCCATACATTTAACCTGCTATGGAGTCACTTTTTGTGGATCCACACAATCTCAAGTCCTTGATGAAATAGTACTGCAGTACAATCCTTATATACTCCATAATTATTATAACCAGTACATCATTGATACAACACTCAAATGAAAAAAATTCTTTAATCACACCATATGAACTCTAATCATTCCTGCTCATCTGTGGTAGTATCATAACTTGATTATTATCCATTAACATCATTTGGGGCATACTCTGATGATTTGGACAATGGTTTGCGTAGTGTCCCCACTCCTTGCAGATGAATCATTATACATTTGAAACCTTTTTCTTACCCTTGCAGTCACGCACTTGGTGTCCTTTTTCTCCAAACTTATAACAAACAACCATTCCCTTCAGGAAAGTTCCAAGGTATTTCTTCCCACAGTTATCACATATTGTAAAATTGTTCTTTTCCCTCATCCCTTTATCCATTATTCTCTCTTCCATCCTTTTCTTCTCTAGCTTCGCTTCAAATACATAAGACTCAAAGAATTCATTACTTATCTTATTAACACATGATACTATTTCTTCATATGTTGAGAACACATGGGAGACTATTTCCCTTCTAAATGTTGGCTTAATACAGTAAAAGATATTATCCTTCTTACTCTTTGGATCATACGTATTGATGGAGTTCAGATTCCTACTACTGGGCGCCATTTCTATACAATGGCATAAACTAGATTAGTTTATGAATCAAAATACATAATTCCATACTTGTAAAACACTTAACATGAATTGAACTATTTATGGATATAATCCATAATCATAAAAAGAAATGTTTTCTTTTAGTAAGTATATACTCATAAACCCTTCATAATGGTTTGTAAAGAAAATGAGAATTAACCTAAACATATCCCACGAGAGTGTCGTAACCAAGAGTGCAGCAAGGCCCGTTGTCATGCACTAGTTCCCGTTCGAGTCTAGCTTAAAGCAGTGTTTTCGGGTTTTACCCCTAGGTACTTTTGTGCCAGAGCCACCTCTACCTACTCGTATCCAAACAGGGATGTATTGCTCAGAAAATCACAAAAATCTTTATAATACCTAAATTCTAGGAAGTTCTTCTATAATAGTCCTCAAAGTCTATCTTAGGGTTATGTGCTCTAATCAGATTTTATCTAAATCTAGCTTCCAAGGTTAGTACTAAACTACCTCTGATACCAACTGTAACGCCCCAACCCTAGTTACCCAGAGATGGTGCATTATTGTGTAACATTGGCATGATCACAAAAAATCAAGTCTCGAAAGACCGATTAGTTTTGTAGCCTTGGAAACACTAGATACATTCATAAGTCTTACATTACATCATAAAGTAAAAAAACTACAACAACATCTTGTCTTCATTTCCCCTCATTCTATCCTTGCATGCCATTCATAATATACTTCTTCACATCCTGGAAAAATTAAAACATTGAAAGGGGTGAGCACAGATGCTCAGTAAGGATAACAATATATCGGAAAATTTCATAAATAAACATTAACCTTTATGGCAATGTATAACTAAAACAAAAGCCTTTTAAACATGAACTTCAGCATAATATGGCAAAAAATAAAATGCAATAATTCAATTTACTTATTCACATGGATATTCTACTAGTCGAATAATCACATTCAATATCAATAACCACTTTCATAATGATGGAATGCATAATGTCAGACTATAAAAACCACGTAGCTAAGGCATCATGCCAAGACGACAAATAAGATTTTGACAAGGCCTCGTGTCAAGACACTATTTTGTCTTCTGAGACCTGCTGATGCATCTAGGAGCTATAGCGGGCTCCACCCGTCACATATTACGTCCAATGCATTCCTCATATGAACATGTTTAAACATATCATAAACTATAACATAATTGTATAACATAAAACATGCATAAATGAAACATAACATTTCCACATTTCAATCACAAGATATCAATACAATAAATTGATATAATAAAAAAAACTTTCAAAACCATTTTCAATACCAAAATAAAAGAAATTAAAACTTTGTATTTATTTTTTTTATTTATGAAAAATTTATGGCTTGTAGAGGAAGCTGAAACTCAAATAATGATCACGGCAGCAGAGAAGTCATGGTCGCTGCATACGTACAACAAGAAAAACATTCATTTTTTTCGTTTAGTAAAATTCTTCGTATAAAAAGATTCCTTATGAATAAGCATAAAAGTCAAAGGTTTTTATGCACCGTATAAAAGAATGTTGTGTTTGAAAACAAAATATGCCTCAATGAAAGGAGATTGAGATGAAGTCCTTACAAAGATCATTTTTTAAATAAAATATATCTATTATGTGTATTCACTATAAGTACACATAATGAAATTGAAAATACATGATAGGACATAATAATATCATGACATAATATGAAAGTAGTAGATTTACCCAAAGAACGGAAATTGTGTTAAGAAGTTCCCTTACCTCGTGTCCGACTTGACTCGATCATTATTTAACCTCCTGAATAATAAACTAGAGTTAATTTATACTTTCTTAATAAACTTTCTCATGTTCATTATTCCTTTTATATCACTTATTACCATGTAATGAACATTATGTAATTATTTATGTTAATAACGGTCGTTTTGTCGATCTTTGGTACTTGAGTCAAAAATAAACTTCTTATAATTACAATTTGTTCATGTGGTTAAATATCCATTATATCCAGAATGATATTCATGATGTAGATATCATATATATCATATATATCCAGTATATAAATGCATTTATAATATTACGTAGCATTTAGAGGTAAGAAATGAAATGCACCGTTCATGGAGACGGTAAGCCGTACGTACGCATGAACGCTACTTTCATTTCTATTTCGTATTTAATGGAATGAAATTATAATTATATAAAGGTATACTATAATTCCAGTATTATATAATTTATAATACAATTTACTCCATCCTTTATACATCCCACATATGGAATTAACGATTCAAATCACTTTGAGGGGGCGGTAGTCCACACTTCCTAAAATGAAATTATCATGTTTACCCATAATGGAAATCATAAAACTATTCCATAAATGAAAAATACAGAATCAAAAGGATAAAAACATAATATATATCATATATAAAAATATTATCATTATAATTTCCACCATTAGAGGTGTTAAAAGAAGATTGAACAATCATCGTTTCGTGAGACAGTAATTCGCCACCCACAGAAACAGTATGTTCTTTAACCATTTGACGAAGGTGTTTGTAAGTGTGAATAAAATCCTTTTCAAAAAAAAATCCTAGTATATTGAAGATAATGTTTTTGTTACAAACTAAAGGAATAAAACAAGTTTAGGGGGTTGGAGAAGCAAAATAAAACAAAACAACATAAGAGAAGACATTACCTTAAAATCGGGTAACTCTTTTTGATTTGAGCCAAAGGCTTCCTTGGGAAGACTTCTTCCCAAAGTGAGGCCTCTAGGAGTAAAATAGGGAAGTTGGGAGATTATTTGGGCAGAGTTTGGATGAGCCAAATCGCTTGGAAGGTGTGAATAAGGTGGTAGTGGTGGGGGCCTTTTATAAGAGTAGAGGAGAGGCACTCTTGGAATGTCATGAAATGATACTTTATTATATAATGAGTTTCGGAAAATAAAGGTCCCAAACTTATATATTTCAAGGATAAGGTGATAATGGTTATAAATATACTCATCCAATAGGTATTTTACAGGTTTATGTCTTAGATTTTATATTATCATTTCATTTTATTTTAATCATTAATTAATGAGGTAATTGCTGCATCATGATCGTGTCGTAGAAAATTTAATTTATTAAATGTCTAAAAGTTATAAAAAATTTACAATGATTTAGGAAATCTTTTTATATTTCCAATGAATATTTATAATCAAAATTATAACTTATATAACCCCATGTAATAATTGTTTTAGTAAAACAACACATGTTTGTGACAATTTTATTTTTACTTTAAATAAAAATTTATTAATTTCATTTTCTTACCCAAGTGGCTCCATGGGGTCCCCAAGTTGACCCATGGATTGTCTTGGTCATCCATGACTCATACAATAATGGAAGGACAAGTTTATGGGTATTTTCGTATTTTTATAATATCATTTTTACCTTAAATTTCACTAATTACCTTTAATCGCGATTAATTAAATGTAAAAATCACTATTCACCAAAAAATTATTTTCATCCAATTGAACCACATTTTACTTCCTAATGACAACCATTTATGTTAGATTTTTGGAAATCAAATCATAGAAGTGGTAATGTTTCATTTAAACGAAAAATCAGTTTTTTAACTACCACTTAGTGGTTTCACTATTCACAAAAAATTGAAGTTTTTCATAACAATGCCAAAATTTCACCCTAAGCTATAATTGATATTCTGAATTAAAAAATGATGTCTATTTTACAAAATTCCAAATATATAAGTTTCATTAATTAATTTTATAATTAATTCCCACTGTCACAACAAATAGCGTGTTTTTAAGAAACAATATATATCAAAAGATTGACAATTGTTTATGTCCAATTTCCAAGTGAAATTAATTCTAATGACTACCATTGGATAAAATGGTAAAAATATTTTCTAATTATACTTCAAAACCACTCAATAGTATAATTTATCACTATAAATTATTTTGATTAAAAAAACTGTTTTAAGTATTTTTCACTATTCATAACAAATTTGGAAGTTCTCAGAAAAATACCAAAAACTCAACATAGGATAATTTCGATATTCCAAATCCAAAAATAAAGTCCATTTTGAAATATAAAATATATATAATTTCAAAAAGTGTGTATTACTATTCATAATGGCTATTTTGATTGGTCGTGGTGTGTTAGAATCTCAAACTTGCGTACAATACAAGCTATTGCATTATTGAAAGAGAAGCATATCGTGGAAGCTCGGGGTGTTACATTATGGGGGGGTGAGGAGTTAGGGTCTTGTGTAGTCCCCACCACACTATACTCCCCATAAGAAATTAGGTGGGTGTGAGCCCCACCTCTAACTCCCCCTTTGTTTTAATTAACCACCTTCCTTGAATAAAATTTGTACACAACAGATTTTATTTAATTTATCCAAATCCCTAATTAGTAAACCTCAACCAGCTCAAAACGAAACTATGAAAAATGTACCCCTAAGTAATTACCAGCGTTTTGAGTTCATCGGTTCCCTCATATTTCAATTCCGAGAAACAGTTCAAAAGATAGAAAAACCCGCTCGTTTGTTTACTGAACGTACTTGAGCTAACCTTTGGAAATTGATTTCGGGCACACCAGGCCTCAAAATCAATTGGCGTCAGAAGCCACAGACTCATAAAATCCCAAATAAATTAAGAAAACAATTTCCTTGAAATTTACGGGTATTTACAATACAAATAACATTTTTTCCCTTTTGTGATATTTTGGTCATTAAAATTGACTTTAGGGATTTATGTGTGAACAATTTCCTCTTAAATAGTAATAATTTTTAGAAAAATAAGATATTATGGTAAAGGATGAAATTAACATTTCAATTAAGTATATTTCTTTAAACAATTAGTGTAGATGATGAATAGATCCTTTAACATTAAAAAAATTATCTTGAAATAAAATTTTATCATATTACCATCTTTTATAATGATATAAATAAACTTTTACACACTGATTTCATTTTTGGTTTTTTTGTAATTAGCTTCCGCCTAACCATATTCTCTATCACTCTTTATTAGTGCATGAGAATTATATTTTCCTTCTAAATCAAACTTTTTATCTTCAACCAATGATATGCCTATGTCAAATACTAGTTATACATAACATCTGGTAACATTTATTTATCCCACATTACCTTTTTATTATGATTTTTAATTAAACCTTTTTAACATTTCATTTTCAATATAGTAATTATATAAATTTTAATCCTTTGTAAACCAAGATGAATTTGAAGGGAGAAATTCATTTTAAGGGTGTATGGTGGAATATCCAAAGATATTAAGAAATATATTCTATTAAATTTATTTAATTAAATTTATTGAATTTATAACTGAAAATTACAAAATAAATTTCATTTTACACAACACAAATTTTATCTTTCATTGAATATAACATTGATTTTCTTTGATAACTTGTCTAACACGCAAGACCGAATCTTACCGGACACCAATATACTATAAATATTATTTTTTTGACATAATAGTTATCACATATCCAATTGAATAGAATAAATGAATATTATTATAAATGTTGTGAATATATGGTTTACACATGTTTAGATAATAATTTACTCTGGTGACCATCTAATTATAAATGAAAATAATATCTAATTGAATATAAAATATGATTATTTATGAAAAAACTATTATTATTAACACTATGGTATTTTATCATAATAGATTAAATAAATAATTATTATTGTAATATATAACTTAAATTTATTTGTTATATATTTAATCATATGTTTTTAAATTTATCCAATATGTTTGATAGGGTTAAGATAAGAATAAATCCAATTTTAAATATAAAAATATGTAAACATTTTAAAGGTGGTTTTCTCGCCTTTTAATGGCGCACTATATTTAAATATATTTTTTACATGTTTATAATTTTTATATTAAGAAATGAAATTCATTTTCTAATTTGTTATATCAAAATGTAATTTTGGTGAATTTTTAGTATTTTTCTATGAACATTCATTTTTTTGATGAATAATGAATGACAAAACAATTTAATTGAAAACTAATTTGTAATATAAATCTTTTTTGTACATAAATTAAGTATTTAATTTATTTAAAAGTGTAATTATATCAATTTTATATGATTTAATTCTATTTAGGTCAATGTAATTAATTTCACAATTTATTTATTTAGAAAAATATTGTAAAATTCTGAACATATTCACTTTCAAAAACTGTTTTCTCATCTCATATATAGGATTAATTTTAAATTAATTTCAGCCACTTATTTGATTTTATTATATAAAAATTGATTACTTATTTTAAATATTAATAATTTATAATTTATAATTTGTTCAACTAAATATTATAACAAAAATATTAGTGAATATAATTAAAATTAATTTCAGCGATTAAGGTAAATATAAGTTTACTTAGTTGTTAAACACTAATTTTAAAGGGTAAAATGACCTAGAAAATTGTATAAAATATATATTTTGTTGAAATTATTATAACATGTTCATAATTTTATATAATGTTTTTATTATTGGGTAAAAAGTATATAAGGGAGACATCCCAATAGAGTTTACCTTTTTATATTTACAAGAATATCACTTCCTCTCCACTATAAAAGTCACTCACCCTCCCATTATATTCACACAAATCAAGACATATTGGATCCAAAGAAACAATAAAAATAATCTCCCATATTCCATAATATAAAATTATAATCCAAAATATTTTGATAAAACAATCCGAATAATTCATTTTCTGTAATTCAAATGGAGTTACCTGAAAATGATGTTACATTCTTCAAAAACCACTTTTGGTTTTATTATTTCTCAAATAAATAAATTATTCATGTTATATGATTATATAATAAACATATAGTAATAAATATAATGATCTATGGTTATAATATAGGTTTTACCAAAACCTTCACACACTTCCATCAAATGTGATACGCGACCATTATTAATGTGTATAGAGACTACCGCCTCACGAAACTGATGTCATTTATTATTCCATTTCCACCTCCCATGGATGATAATTACAATGGAATTTATGTTTTCTCAAAATATATATCATATTTATTTTGTCTTCATACTTATTTAATTATTATATAACATATACCTTTATTCCATCCTTTTTTTGGGAATATGATAACACTATTTGTGGACTTATGGACTACTACCGCCTTAAAGTGATTTGATATGATCACACATTACATGGAATGTATTTATGATGGATTTAATAAATATAAATGATATAATTAAAATATTTATTATATTAATGAAATAATTATCTTTATAGTCATATAACATATCTTATTTCTTCATTCCTTTTCACTCACTCATAAAATTAAAACATCGTTAATGCACATGTGGACTACCACCTCCTCGGAGTGACATGATTCTTCTTTTTTCATAACCAAATCAAAATAATTATATATATATATATATATATGTATATATAATTAAATAATATGGTATTTATTAAATAATGGTAATTATTTAAGGATAATTGTTACTTACCTTCTTTCTATAATGATCAATGAAAAATGGGAATGTTACACATGTGTATGTATGGCCTACCACCACCATGATCTTAATGTTGGTTCATTTTTCATAAAAATATTTCATATTTTATTGTAAAAATATAATTTATTTAAAAAATTGCTAATTATTTAATTTTTATTATTTTATATATTTTTAAATAATGACCTCATTGACCATAGTCAACCGATCGAAGTCAGTTTTGACACATATGATGAATATGGTCAAAATATATAAATTTAACATTATTGATTAAGTAATTGTATAAAAAAACTTTATAAGTGTAATAAAATTAATGAAAAACATGTAAAATTTTATTAATAAATTATATAATTAGCATAAGTTAATTATTTATAAATATAGAGAACAATCATTATAAATCGGGCTCAAGGTAAGGGACTTCATCTCAATTTCTACTCTTTGAGGAATACTTTATTTTTGTGGACCTAATTTGTTATATATAGTATATATAATTAGACATAGAGATTTAATATCATTATATATTTATATGTCATGGTATTATAAGTTTTAACGTGAATTATTTCATCATATGTTGTTTTACATGAATGTTACCTAGTGGTAAGGAATTTCAAACGGAATTTCCATTAATTAGGTTAAACTATTATGTAATTGGATATGATATAGAAATAATGTGTGTGAAATAACATATGAATATATCATTGTGTGTTTATATTTTTATTTTATCATTTAAAATTTTCAAACATATTTATTTCAATTATTTATTCTCACTCCAATGATACGATCATTGTAAGGGGTTTTCTCTTCTCACTTTTATTTCTATGAGATATATTCTATATTAACCACTTTTTTATGGTTTATATAATGACCATAAATGTAATTTAGGATTATTATAATTATGATCATTTGGTAATACAAATGCTTTTTATGATCTCTATTTCATTGGGTTTACAGTTTCAAATTTACTAAAGCGGTAATGTATTTCTATGAAAATATTTATTCATAGAGATGTTAGTTATGTTATTCACCTATTTTATTTTATGAGGTTTGTATAATTATCCTTTTACATGATATATCATGAATATATTTATTCTGATGATATTATATTTTTAATTTAATACTATTTCATCCACGGTGTTTTTTATTCAAATGTTTCAAAGTGGTATGGGACGCTTTGAAATATTTAAAGACTATTTTCCTCAATAATGTTTTCAATGATCCTATATGGTTATTATAATTCATCTATGTCAAAATCAGTTTTTTTACTTATCACCCACTGGGTAAATCATGTATTGATACCATCATCATTCATTTTTTGTATGGATTATTCTTTTTTCAAATAGATTTTTTTGAAACCCATTTCTTTTACATGTGTTTATTATGTACTAAATAGATTGTTTTCGAACCCACTTCTTGTCCATGGGTTAAAAATGTTTTAAAGGGAATATTTTGTAAACCATTTCTCTTACATGGGTTGGTCCTGTTTGAGAGAGATTTTTATGGATCCCATTTATTTTATATAGGTTAATAATTTTCGAATGAGATTGTTTTGAAACCCATTTATATAAAATTGGTTAATTATGTTTAAAAGAATTTGTTTTAGAACACATTGTTTTCCCATGGGTTAATGAAGTTTAAAAGAGACTCTTTTGTAACCAATTTCCTCTTTACTGGATCATTATATTTTAAATATATTTTTTGGAATCCTTTTCTCTTCCTTGGGATAATCATATTTCAATGAGATTATAGTGGAACCTGAACTCTTTTCACAGGTTAACAATGTTCTGAAAATAATATAGGTTGTTTCAATGAGATTTGATGAATTATCTATGTATTTTGTACATGTAAATTATAAATTATGAGTTCACCCAGACATTGAAAAGAGATGTTGTTATATCTTATGTTATGGGTGTTCCTAGATAGCACTCAGATGTATTGGGTAATTCTGAGATGGTAGTTGAACATATTGGTTTTTCCATTTCTATGGTTTCTGTACAGGTCCACGGAGATTAATTTTCAAGATTCTAATATTTTTTACTAATTATTTATATGTGTTTATAATGTTTATAATGATCAATATTGATATCACCGGGCTCATGATTATTGATTCTAATGACTCTTTCCTTTTCCATGTTTTTGGGCATTATGATCAAGGTATTGTTGGGTTTTAAAACTCGTATGTTCTACTCATGAATTTTGATTATATTATCATACCCTTATTATATTGTTATATTCATGGATGTCATTAAATTTTTAATGCTTCTGTTTACCTTTAATGATCATCTAAACTCACATTTCTTATGTTTCATTTTCCCCAGATTATAAATTATGAGGTTTAATTCCCTATATCTCTAGAGGATATCAAAAAGATTCTTTTGATAACCAAACATTAAATAATAATTTTTTGGTATAATGGGATATGATGTTAAATCTTTTGAACTATTTGTTTATTATTCCAAATTGATTTATGTTTTTTATGTAATATTTATCCTAATTCTATAAAATTAAAAACATAAAAGGTCTTCTAATATATAGGAGATACAAGTTTTCCTTTTGATTTTGTAATTTTCAGATGAAATATTTGGGTCACAGTTATCAAAAAATAAAATCCATGAATATAAATTTATGGATTTAAGTACCGGATATGGGTGTGTGGATACTAGGATCTTATGGTAAAGAATTGTGGTTTGAATCACATTTTTTATCATGATTATTTATGATTATGCTTTTAACAAAAACATATTATGATATGTTTCTCACGAAACTCTTTAATATTCTTATATAATATTTATGTATTAAGAATATGAGTTTTCCATTTAATCTCCTCTCTTTATGCCTAAAGAGTTTTAAAAAACATATTTAAGAAAATTCATCTTTATTTCTCTCTTTGATCAAAAAACCCTTTTTATTCCAAAACCATGTATTATAAAAATGTTATCAAATTTTTTCATCATTATTAAATGATTTATTAAAAGAAGTAACCATGTTTTAATTTTTACAAAATATTTTGAAAGTAATCACTATGTCGTTTTCCAAAAAAAAAACCCATTTTGATTTTAAATAAAATGTGAAAATATTAATATTTTTAAATTTTATATTGTGAACATAATTTCCCATATTCATGACCATTATTTTCATTAAACCATCTTTTATAAGTTATGAAAAAATATAAAATTAATTTATTTTTAAAATGATTAATGTATTAAAAATTTGTATTTAAAAGAGGAAAGTAAATTTTCCCCAGGATATTTCATAAAATATTTTTAAAGAAAAATATATTGTTTTTTATGGAAGTTTACAAATTGAATTATTTAAAAAATATTTTCTAATATTTAGTTTTCAAAGTGATATTTTTAAAGAAAATAAATTTTCCTCAAAAAATGTTCCCATAATTTTTTTTCCAAAACTAATTTCTATCTAATATTACATACATTGATGTTAATTATGTTTTACGTGGGATATTAACCTATGAAAAATTAATTATTCTTTCTAAGATGGTTTTTATTTATGATGATAATATTTTTATGAAACCTGTTTCCCTTTCACTATTTATACCATGATAAAATTCATATGAAACCCACTTCTTTTTTCTATAGGTTATTCTATTATGAAATAAAGAAATGATTATGAAAACCATTTATTTTCATCATTTTTGACATGGTGAAGGTTTTATAATATTTTGGAACACATATGTATGATTTTAAATATGTGATTTTGGTTATGTTATAACCAATTATGGGTGGGACCAATATCTCTCTTCAATACATTGGGTAATGATTCAAGTTATATGAGATTGAAGGGTATATGAGATATTAACCCAATCCTAATAGAGGATACATATGAGATTATCCAAATCATGAAAGAGGGTTCATGTGAGGTTATACCAAGCCTAAAAGAGTCTATATAGTATGTTATCTCAATCCTGAAGTAGGTACACCGGTGGTTATCCAAACACTAATATGTTAGAAATTTCTTGGTGGGTAGCTTTGATGTAAAATTTTATATAATTTTCTATATTCCACAAATATATGTATTATTCTAATATTATGTTCTCATGGATCACATTATTTTATTATATTATGATTCATATCATATAAACCCCCATGATTTATGACATGACTCATGTTTATGATCTATGATATACATGGTATGATTTTCATATGTTATTATCCTATTATCAAACTCATATGCTCATGTTATGTTGATATCTCCCTAATTTAACCATACTTATAATCTAATATCACTAATGGTTATGTTTCCATTCTATAGTATATGAATGTAGGTATAATGTATGATACGTCTAATAAGGGAACTATTTATAAAGAATATTGAGGGAGATGGTGTAGCTCACTTATTGAGTTGTTGTTTATGTGTCTAAGTTTCCAAAGGAACAACACCTTTACAATACTCAAGAATGTTTTTTTTATAATTTAATTTATATTCATCTAAATGTTTTTATATCTACATATGGAAATATTCAGTCATTATATTTGGTATAAGAGGAAATTGATGGATTAAAATCCTTATTAACTCTCATTTGTGAGAATTGGGTAAAATATGGTTCTTTACCAAATGGATTCTTGAGGAAGGGGGAGCCAATATGTATAGTCGTGTATCCCACCCAGGAGGTGTAGTAGACCACATAGTTCCTTGATAGGTAACAATTATATTAAAATGGAAATAATTCCAAACTTCTATAGTTGGTCTCCAAGGACTGGTTTGATAATCTTTTTAAGACTAGGATACGATAACATAAGTGAGAACTCTAAGGATATGTCATAGTTTAAGTATATGTATAAATCAAACTATGTTAAAATTTCTATGAATTTGGTTAAAAGATTGAGTGAGTGGTTTCCATGAAATTATATCCTAATATGAATAATATAACTCTATGTGGATCTGGAAGAGGGGAAATATCATCGAAAAGGGAACAGTGGGATAGACTCTATGGTCACCTCGTGCCTACAAATGGGCCTTGTTGCAAACCTAGTTTGACACTTCTGGGGATATGCCTCAGAAATTAACAAACTACTTATGATCCATCATGAATTATTTTAATATATTATGATTACTAATTACAAATAATGAACCTAAGGTGTTATAGATTAAAAAAATGTGTAGTTATGTGGACATTCTCTAATTTATTTTCATTATTATGTGGCTCCCCACTATGATTACTGTTCTTAACACTGTGTTTTTAGTTTTATTTTATGGGTAAAACCTGGGAAAATCAGCATAAGACATAATGATATGGAAAATTAAATAATTTTCCACCAAAATAACATAAAAATATGGGATCTGGATTAAAAAATATCATTTATATACTCCCATAACATTCTTAAGCTATGAATGATTCTGGACATCCAAATGATCAATGGAGGGAAAAATATTTTATTGATTCTTTCATGAGTAAAAATACATTATCTTTCAGGGGATCTTTTGATTGTCTAGTTATTAAGAAATTGATAAATGCCACATAAAAGATATTTTCTGCCTCTATTTAACATTTGGAAAGTAGAGATGATCAATGGTGGAAACTAATCAATAATGTGAGTAAGAGATATGAAATTGAGTCCATGGATTGGGATGAGTTTAAGAACATATTTTTCAATAATTATATTACTCATATTATTCATATTAACATGGAGAAGGAGTTCCTTGATCTAAATAATAAGGATGATGAATTTTTTGGTACCTATAAGGAAACTTTTACAATACTTGTCAGGTATCCTTGTATTATTATCATCCAACCGAAAAGTAAGGTTTATCGATTCTTCAATAGCTTAAAACAAAATCTATAAATAGTGTCATATATAAGATACATCAGTAGTTGTGAAGATATTGTGTAATATTCCATCAAGGTTGATATGGAAGTTGTAGTCACAAATCAATATTGTAGTTTTGGTGAGAATAGAAAATTTGAATTCATAAAAAACTCTTAAAACCTTGGAGAGAAGAAGATGAGCATTACATTATTCTCAAAGTGTGGTGAAAATAGAGTGTAATGTTTTTATGGAACTAGTAAATGTTTTCAGTTTGTAATGTAAGGTCATCATGAAATTAAATGTCTATATAATTGGAAGAGGTTTGTTAATGATGAAAGTATAGTGAAATCTACACAGAATTCACTACCCAAACTCTAGTTTTTCAAATATAAGGATTATGGGAATTATGTGAATCAATTAAACAATCAACGGTATAATTAAGATGATAAGACAAAAAAATATATGAAGAAAATGGCCAAACAGAAATCATATGCAATCATGATAGTTAAATTGAATCAACATAATTATGTCATACTTATTATTCACTCAGTAGTATGGAATTAATTTTTTATTTTGTATGAATGAGACCCATACAAATATTTTTGTTTTTCAATTAGTGAATCTTCATTAGATTCTGAGCATTGATTATCTCCCTCTACATTCATTATGGAATAATAAAATAAGCTTTGATATGTAATCTATATAAGACTGAACCAAAAGATCTAATGGAAATGTGCTTGTACAATACAAGAGCTTATTTACGGAATATGGGGTAATCTATCTGTTGGAAGCATATATGTATCTAGGTAATATTTACGTAAGAGTTATGGATACCATCATGGGTTTGTGAGTTTAAAATTTATCATATGATCAAATTCATTGAAAACTATTATGATTTTTTATGTCGTGTGTGTTTTTCAAGATTTAGAATTTTTAAGGGAACTTTATTACAATAAAACCAATTGGTTTTGTATTTTTTTAGTGAAAAGGTTATGTGAGGAGGAAATATTTCACATGTTGATGAAAGATGATTAAGGGTATTATTAATCAATAAGGTTTGCCTTATCTTTTCTATTTATTTATCTATGGATTGTAGTTGATAACCGTTTGAAGTAATCACGCTTAATTTTTATTTTAAAATATTTCTCTCTAGATCTTCTTTCTAGAATATACATTAATGAAGTTGTAAAGGATTCATGGAGTACTAATTTTAATTTTATCTAATCAGGATCTAAAGTTTACCTCAATTTTTTCACTAATTATTCAGAAACATATTAATTTGGAGTTTAGATTTCGCACTCTGTATCATCCTCAAATTGATTGTTAGTGTTAGAGAATAATTCAATCCTAAAAAAGATATGTTATTATTGTGACCCATGGATTTCAATGTTTGTTTTGATCAATACCTTCCCCAGGTTTAGTTTTCTTTTAACAATATCATTCACTCAATCATTCATATGGATTCATATGAAGCCCTTGAAGGAACAATGTGTAGAAAAAATATATATTATAATGATTTAGAAAAAAGAAATCTATTGGGACATAAGAAATATGATGAGATGACAGAGAATGTTAGAACCATTCAAAAACATGTAAGGGAAGGAAAAAAAGTTATCAAAAAAGTTATGCAAATAATCATATATGTGGTCTAGAATTTGATGTTTTTTATATGGTATTTCTATGGATTTATCTATGGAAGAAACCAAGGAAAAGTAAACCCTATGTATATTGGTACCTTTGAAATACTTTATCATATAATGATAGAATATTACCATTTGGTAATTCCACAAAATATATCTTAGGTTCATGATGCATTCCATGAAACTCTCATGAGGAAGCACACACTTTGTCCTTCATCTGTTTAAAACTCTGAGGTTATAATGTTGGAGCAAGATCATTCTTATAAAGAACAATCATTTGATATTATGAATCATATAGAGAAAGTGATACAGAGCACTACCACTCACCAATTAAATATTTCAACATGAAACCAACAACTTGACTATGATACATGGTAACATAAGGATGTAATGAGTTATAATTATCTAGAGTTTTTGGAAAATAAGTGATGAATTGTGTGGGTGAAATTCATTTTAATGGGGGTAGAATGTGACATCATGAGATTTTGTGGAAAAAAATTCAATAAATTGATTCTTTTTTATATTTTTCATTACAAAAAAAGTGCTTAAATTTAATTACACGAAAACCCAAGTTTATAATTCACTATATACAACATCAATCTTAGCTTGAGTTGTACACAACATTGTGTTGAGCTCGTATTATATTCAAAGTTGACTTTATATTAAACAATGATTAGTATTAATAAATTATTATTTAATATAATAATTATCACCTAGCTATTCGAATGGATGGTATGTATTGGATGTCCTAAATTATTAAATTATATTATTAAAAAAATTATATATAAAGAATTATTTTGTGACCAATTTATTTGAAATGAAAATAAAAACTATTTGAAAATAATGGTAAGCTTTTTTTGGAAAAACTATTTTTATTCGCACATATGTGCTTTACATAAATAAATTAAAGAAATAAATTTGTGTGAATTAATTTAATAAAATTTAAATACTATATATTCATTAAAAAATTAACATTCATCTTACTGGATTTCATAAAAATAGAAAGGAATAAATCCAATTTGATGTGTAAAAATGTACATTTATAAAAATACCTTTTTCTCATTTTTTCGCTAATTTGAAAACTAATTTTTGACATAGTTAGAAAAACAATTAATAAATGAGGACAACTTTTTGAAATCAGCATTTTAAAAGTATCTTAGGGTGTATTTATTAGAGTATTCTAATTTATAAATTTTTCAATGAATAGTGTAAAATATAGGTTTGCATTAAAAAATATCATTTATCATTAAACATTTAAAAACTAATAATAATTTTTAAGATGGGTTTCATAGAAAAATTATTTCACTTATATATAAATTAATCCAATTTTTTTCGTTGGAAAAATTATCAAATTTAATTTTGATATAAATATTTTTAAACTTTTGAACATTTTCTCTTTATAAAAATGTTTTCCCATCATATCTGTGGAATTAATTTTAAATTAAAATTGGCTAATTATATGAATGGAATTAAAAAATGGATACCATATTTTCTTTCAGAATAATGTATATTATCTAATAATTTATATTATTTAATAAATTATACTTAATTTTCTAAATTAATTATTATTAAAAATTGTAAAAATTATTTTCCACAATGTAGATAAAAATGGGTTTATCGGGGTTGAACTAAAAAGATAAGTGTTAAAAATTACTCAAAAGAATTTAAAAACCCATTTTATAGCCCTATTTTGGACATATATATTTTATTTTCGACAATGGACCATTTTGGAGCCTTCTACCATGTGAAAAATGTGGGTACGCCTTTATCTTTTCAAAAATTACAATCATACCACTCACCTCACTTATAAAATGACACTCTCTCTCATATCATGTTTGTAACGCCCCGACCCCAGCTACCCGGAGTCGGTGCATTACTTCGTAACATTGGCATGATCACAAAAGATCAAGTCTCGAAAGACCAATTAGTTTAGTAGCCTTGGAAACACTAGATACATTCATAAGTCTTACATTACATCATAAAGTAAAACAAAACTACAATAACAATGTCTCCATAGACCACACTCATATCCCCTTCTGACAATCCCTACAGGTCATTCATAAAATACTTCTTCACATCGTGGAAAATATTAAAACATTGAAAGGGGTGAGCTCAGATTCTTGGTAAGGATAACAATATTGCGGAAGATTTCATAAATAAACATAAACATTTAAGTCAATGTATAACTAAAACAAACGCTTTTTAAACTTGAACATCAACATAATATGGCAAAAGTAAAATGAGATAATTCCATTTACTTCTTTACATGGATATTCTACTGGTCGAATAATAACATGAAATATCAATAACCACTTTCATATTGATGGAATGCATAATGATAGACTATCATAACCACGTAGTCAAGGCCTTGTTCCAAGACCACAAATAAGATTTTGTCAAGGCCTCGTGCCAAGACACTAGTTTGTCCCATGAGACCTGCCAATTCATCGAGGAGCTATAGCGGGCTCCACCCGTCACTTATTAAGTCAAATGAATTCCTCATATGAATAGGTTTAAACATATCATAAACCATAACATAATCGTATCATATAAATCATGCATAAAGGAAACATAACATTTCCACATTTCAATCACAAGATATCAATACAACACATTGATATAAAAAAAACGCTTTCAAAACCATTTTCAATGCCAAAATAAAAGAAAGATAAAACTATGTATTTATTTTTCATTAAAAAAAGTGATGGCTTGTAGAGGAAGCCAAAACTCAAATAATGGTCACGTCGGCAGAGAAGTCGTTGTCTCCGCATACGTATGGAAAGAAAAACATTCCCTTTTTGTCGTTTAGTAAAACGCTTCATATAAAAAATATTCCTTTTGAATAAACGTAAAAGTCAAAGGGGTTTATACACCGTATAAAAGAAAGTTGTGTATAAAAACAAATATGCCTCAATGAAAGGAGATTGAGATGAATTCCTTAAAAAGATCATTTTTAAAATAAAATAGATCTATTATGTGTATTCACTACAGGTACACATAAGGAAAGTAAAAATAACAAATAGGATATAATAATATCATGACATAATTTGAAAGTAGGAGATTAACCCAAAGAATAGAAATTGGGTTAAGAAGTTCCCTTAAAAAGATCATTTTTAAATAAAATAGATCTATTATGTGTATTCAATACAAGTACACATAAATAAAGTACAAATATAAGATAGAACATAATAATATCATTACATAATTTGAAAGTAGGAGATTAACCCAAAGAACAAAAATTGGGTTAAGAAGTTCCCTTACCTCGTGTCCGACTTGACTAAACAGTTATTTAACCTCCTGAATAATAAACTAGAGTTAATATATACCTTATTAAGAACCATTTTCAATTTCATTATCCTTTTTATATCACTTATTACAATGTTATGAACATTATGTAATTATTTAAGTTAATAACGGTCGTTTTGTCGATCTTTGGTACTTGAGTCAACAATAATCTTCTTATAATTACAAGTTGTTCATGTGGTGAAATATCCATTATATCCAGAATTATATTCATGATGTAGATATCATATATATCCAGAATATATCCAGTATATACATTCATTCATAATATTACGTAACATTTAGAGGTAAGAAATGAAATGCACCGTTCATGGAGACGGAAAGGCGTACGTACGCATGAATGCTACTTTCATTTCTATTTCGTATTTAATGGAATGAAATCATAATTATATAAATTTATAATATAATTCCAGTATAATATATCATATAATACCATTTACTTCATCCTTTATACATCCCACATATGGTATTAACTATTCAAATCACTTTGAGGGGGCGGTAGTCCGCACTTCCTAAAATGAAAATATCGCGTTTACCAATAATGGAAACCATAAAGGTATGCCATAAATGAAAAATAAAAAATCATAAGGAAAACAAAATCATAATATATATCATATATAAAAATAGTGTCATCATAATGTCCACCATTAGAGGTGTTATATGAGTGTTGAACAATAATCGTTTCGTGAGGAAAAAATTCGCCATCCACAGAAACAGTATGTTCTTTAAACATTAGATGTAGGTGTGTGTAAGTTTTGCTCGAATACATCTTATAAAAACATCCTAGTATATTGAGGATACTTGTGTTGTTACAAAAGAAATTAATAAAATGTGTTTAGGGGGTTGGAGAAGAAAAATAAAACAAAACAACATTAGAGAAGACATTACCTTACAATCGGGTAACTCTTTTTGATTTGAGCCAAAGGCTTCCTTGGGAAGAGTTCTTCCCAAAGTGAGGCTTCTCGGAGTAAGAGGGGGAAGTTGTGAGAGTATTTGGGAAGAGGTTGTCCGAGCTAAATGTCTTTGAAAGTGTGAGTAAGGTGGTAGAGGTGGGGGCCTTTTATAAGTGGAGAGGAGGGGCACTCTTGGAAAGTAAAGAAAAGTCACTTTATTATAAAATGAGTTTCGGATTTTAGAGGACCCAAACATATATAATTCTAGGCTAAGGTGATAAGGGTTCGAAATCTAATCATCCAATAGGTTTTTGACAAGTGTAAGCCTTGGATTTTACATCATATTTTAATTTTATTTAAATCGTTAAATAATGAGGCCATCACTGTATCATCATGATGTCATAAATAATTTAATTTATTTAATGTATAAAAATTATAAAAAAAATACTATGATGTAGGAAATATTTTTATGTTTCCAATGACTATTTATAGTCAAAAATATGACTTTTAATCCCCGCATGTAAAAATTGTTTTAGTAAAACATTTCATGTTTGTGTCATTTTTTTCTTTAACATTAAATAAAAGGTATTTGTGTCATTTTCCAACTAAAGTGGCTCCATGGGGTCCCCAAGATGACCCATGGATTGTCTTGGTCGGCCATGTCACATCCAATTAGGGTAGGAAATGTCTCAAGCTCATCTCATATTATTAAAACATTATTTTTACCTTAAACTACACTAATTACCTCTAATCTCGATTAAGAACTTAAAAGTTACTATTCACCAAAAAAATTATTTTAATCCCATTGAACCACATTTTACTTCCTAATGACAACCATGTATGTCGGATTTTTGAAATTCAAATCACATAAGTGGTAATGTTTCATTTAAACAAAAAAATCAGTTTTTTAACTACCACTTAGTGGTTTCACTATTCATCAAAAATTGAAGTTTTTCAGAATAATGCCAAAATTTCACCCTAAGCTATATTTGATATTACTATTTCAAAAATGATTTCTATTTTACAAAATTCCAAACCTATAAGTTTCATTAATTAATTTTATAATTAATTCTCGCCGTCCCAACAAATAGCGTGTTTTTAAGAAACAATTTATATCAAAAGATTGACAATTGTTCATGCCCAATTTCAAGGTTAAATTAATTCTAATGACCACCATTGGATAAAATGGTAAAAATATATTCTAATTATACTTTAAAACCACTAAATAGTATAATTTATCACAATAAATTATTTTGATTAAAAAATTTGTTTTAAGTATTTTTCAGTATTCATAAAAAAATGGAAGTTCTCATAAAGTTACAAAAAATTCAACTTAGGATAATTTCGATATTACGAATACAAAAATGAAGTCCATTTTGAAATATAAAATTTCTATATTTTTAAAAAGTGGTTATTACTATTCATAACGACTACTTTGATTAGTCGTGGTGTGTTAGAACTCGAACTTGCGTACAATGCAAGCTATTGCAATATTGAAAGAGAGGCGTATTGTGGAAACTCGGGGTGTTACATTATCCCCTCCTTCAATAAATTGCGTCCTCGCAATTTGAAATTTTTCTTTGAAAATAAAAGGTTGAAAATTGAAAATACCTTTGTGGAAAACCCACATCAGAAATAAGGTTAATAAAATTTAGCCTTAATAAGGGGGAGGAGAAATGAAAAAGTCACCACCAAATTATGATCTCAATTAGGAGAACATTGGTGGAAATTAGAGACATATAATTGGAGGAAAAAAGTAAATATTTGTAGGTATTGATTGAGGTCATCAATCACAAACAAGTGTAAAATTGAGGGCCACAAATCCATCAATCTATGATGAAAATATCATCAGTTCAACAAAACATAAGGTATTAGGATAACACATTTTTGTTTTGATATCCCTTCCCTAAAGTTTAAGAATTAATTTCTTCATAAGAATAAGATATATATATATATATATATGACAAGTAGAATTTCAACCTTCAACTAATTTCTACCCCATACTTGTCATTCAACCAAAAAGATAATAGAACTCCAAAATATTCTATTTATCCTATTTGTACAAGGTTCCATATACCATTTAGATTAGTAATACTATTTTGTAATAATCAGGGACTTCCTGTAGGCTAGTGGTAGGTAATAAAGGCCCGTCGCACTATAGTTGTGGGTTTGATTCCTGCAACTTTGTCCGATGCAACGGGTTATGCCCCACCCTGCAGGTTGTCCTTTTCCTAAAACTATAGTATTATAATATTTCAAAAATAATCTTCATAAATGTTTTAACCTTAAACAATACTATCCAAAGATCAACTTAATCTATTCCAACCTTTATAGTTATCCAAAATACTTCTGTCCAACTCACAGTCCAAATTTTATAAGGAAGGTAAACATAATGAAGATCCTTTTTTTCCACGTAACAACATGTGAACACCTTCATCAAGTATTATTTTTAAACATACTGAATTACCATGATCCCTTATTCCTTATAGAATACTAGATATACTCCTTCTATCCAAAAATGTATACAAATCATCAATCAGTTTCAAGGAAGTTAATAATATCCATTATAATTTATCCAAATCAATCACGTCTTATTCCAAAATCACTATCTCGGTATCAGAACCATATTATGGTTTATCTTTCTCTCAACCATATAATTTCCAAAAATATAACAAACTGTGGAGTCACTTTTCATGGTTCCACACAATCTCAAGGCCTTGATGAAATAGTACTGCAATAAAATCATTATATACTCCATAATTATTTTAACCTGTACATCATTGATACAACACTCAAATTACAAAATTCTATAATAACAACATAAGAACTCTAATCATTACTCCTCATCTTTGGTATTATCATAACTTGATTATTATCCAATAACATCATTTGGGGCATACTCAGATGATTTGGACATTGGTTTACGTAGTGTCCCCAATCCTTGCAGAAGAAGCATTGTACATTTGAAACCATTTTCTTACCCTTGCAGTCACACACTTTGTGTCCTTTTTCTATACACTTATAAAAAACTCCCATTCCCTTTAGTCAAGTTCCATGATGTTTCTTCCCACAATTACCACATATTAGAAAATTCTTCTTTCCCCTCATCCCTTTATCCATCATTCTCTCTTCCATCCCTTTCGTCTCTTGCTTCGCTTCAAAGTCATAGGACTCAGAGAATTCTTTACTTATCTTATTAACACATGATACTATTTCTTCATATGTTGAGAACACATGGGAGACTATTTCCCTTCAAAATGATGGATTAATACCGTGAAAGATACGATCCTTCTTACTCTTTGGATCATACGTATTACTAGAGTTCACATTCCTTCTACTGGGGGACATTTTCTATACAATGGCATAAACTAGGTTAGTTTATGAATTACAATGAATAATTCCAAACTTTTAAAATACTTAATGTAAATTGAACGTTTTATGGATATAATCCATAATCATAATAATGTTTTCTTTGAGGAATTATATACTCATAAACCCTACATAATGATTTGTAAAGAAAATGAGAATTATCATAAGCAAATCCCCCGGGAGTGTCGTAACCAAGAGTGAAGCAAGGCCCGTTGTCGTGCACCAGTTACCGTTTGAGTCTAGCTCAATGCGGTGTTTTCGGGTTTTACCCCTAGGTAAATCTGTGCCAGAGCCACCTCTACCTGCTCGTATCCAGACAGGGATGTATTGCTCAGAAAACTCAAAACATCTCTATAATACCAAAATTCTAGGAAGCTCTTATATACTAATCCTCAAAGTCTATCTTTGGTCTATGTTCTCTAATTACAGTTTATCTAAATCTAGCTTCCAAGGTTAGTACAAAACTGCCTCTGATACCAACTGTAACGCCCCGACCCCAGCTACCCGGAGTCGGTGCATTACTTCGTAACATTGGCATGATCACAAAAGATCAAGTCTCGAAAGACAAATTAGTTTCGTAGCCTTGAAAACACTAGATACATTCATAAGTCTTACATTACAACATAAATTAAAAAAACTACAATAATAAAGTCTCTATAGACCACACTCATATCCTCTTCTGACAATCCCTTCAGGTCATTCATAAAATACTTCTTCACATCCTGGAAAATATTAAAACATTGAAAGGGGTGAGCTCAGATGCTGAGTAAGGATAACAATATTGCGGAAGCTTTCATAAATAAACATAAACATTTAAGGCAATGTATAACTAAAACAAAGGCCTTTTAAACTTGAACATCAACAATATATGGAAAAAGTAAAATGAGATAATTCCATTTACTTCTTTACATGGATATTCTACTGGTTGAATAATCACATGCAATATCAATAAACACTTTCATATTGATGGAATGCATAATGCCAGACTATCATAACCACGTAGTCAAGGCCTCGTTCCAAGACCACAAAAAAGTTTTTTTCAAGGCCTCGTGCCAAGACACTAGTTTGTCCCATTAGACATGCCGATGCATCGAGAAGCTATAGCGGGCTCCACCCGTCACTTATTAAGTCCAATGAATTCCTCATATGAATAAGTTTAAACATATCCTAAACCATAACATAATCGTATCACATAAATCATGCATAAAGGAAACATAACATTTCCACATTTCAATCACAAGATATCAATACAACACATTGATATAATAAAAACGCTTTCAAACCCATTTTCAATGCCAAAATAAAAGAAAGTTAAAACTTTGTATTTATTTTTCATTAAAAAAAGTGATGGCTTGTAGAGGAAGCCGAAACTCAAATAATGGTCTCGGCGGTGGAGAATTTTTTGTCGCCGCATATGTACGGAAATAAAAACATTCCCTTGTTGTCGTTTAGTAAAACGCTTCGTATAAAAAAGATTCCTTTTGAATAAACGTAAAAGTAAAAGGGTTGATACACCGTATAAAAGAAAGTTGTGTATAAAACCAAATATGCCTCAAGGAAAGGAGATTGAGACGAATTCCTTAAAAAGATCATTTTAAAAAAAATAGATCTATTATGGGTATTCACAACATTTACACATAAGGAATGTAAAAATACAAAATAGGACATAAAAATATCATGACATAATTTGAAAGTAGGAGATTAACCCAAAGAATAGAAATTGGGTTATAAAGTTCCCTTCCAAAGATCATTTTTAAATAAAATAGATCTATTATGTGTATTCACTACAAGTACACATAAATAAAGTACAAAAATCAAGATAGGACATAATAATATCATGACATAATTTTAAAGTAGGAGATTAACCCAAAGAACAAAAATTGGGTTAAGAAGTTCACTTACCTTGTGCCCGACTTGACTCAACCATTCTTTAACCTCCTGAATAATAAACTAGAGTTAATATATACCTTATTAAGAACCATTTTCAATTTCATTATCCTTTTTATATCACTTATTACAATGTTATGAACATTATGTAATTATTTAAGCTAATAACCGTCGTTTTGTCGATCTTTGGTACTTGAGTCAACAATAAACTTCTTATAATTACAAGTTGTTCATGTGGTGAAATATCCATTATATCCAGAATTATATTCATGATGTAGATATCATATATATTATATATATCTCGTATATACATTCATTCATAATATTACGTAACATTTAGAGGTAAGAAATGAAATGCACCGTTCATGGAGACGGTAAGCCGTACGTACGCATGAATGCTACTTTCATTTCTATTTCATATTTAATGGAATGAAATCATAATGTTATAAATGTATAATATAATTCCAGTATAATATAGCATATAATACCATTTACTCCATCCTTTATACATCCCACATATGGTATTAACGATTCCAATCACTTTGAGGGGGCGGTAGTCCGCACTTCCTAAAATGAAAATATCGCATTTACCCATAATGGAAACCATAAAGGTATGACAAAAATGAAAAATACAAAATCATAAGGAAAAAAAAACATAATATATATCATATATAAAAATAGATTCATCATAATGGCCACCATTAGACGTGTTATATGAGTGTTGAACAATCATCATTTCGTGAGGCAAAAAATTTTCCATCCACAGAAACAATATGTTCTTTAACCATTAGATGTAGGTGTGTGTAAGTGTAGCTAAAATACTTCTTATAAAAAATCATAGTATATTTAGTATACTGGTGTTGTTACAAAATAAATTAATAAAATGTGTTTATGGGGTTGTAGAAGAAAAATAAAACAAAACAACATTAGAGAAAACATTACCTTAAAATCGGGTAACTCTTTTTGATTTGAGCCAAAGGCTCCCTTGGGAAGAGTTCTGCCCAAAGTGAGGCTTCTAGGAGTAAGAGGGGGAAGTTGGGAGAGTATTTTGTGAGAGGTTGGCCGAGCCAAATGGCTTTGAAAGTGTGTGTAAGGTGGTAGAGGTGGGGGCCTTTTATAAGTGGAGAGGAGGGGCACTCTTGGAAAGTAAAGAAAAATCACTTTATTATAAAATGAGTTTCGGATTTTAGAGGACCCACAATTATATAATTCTAGGATAAGGTGATAAGGGTTCTAAATCTACTAATACAATAGGTTTTTTACAAGTTTAAGCCTTGGATTTTACATCATCTTTTTATTTTATTTAAATCGTTAAATAATGAGGTCATCGCTGCATCATCATGATGTCATAAATAATTTACTTTATTTAATGCCTAAAAATTATAAAAAAATACTATGATGTAGGAAATCTTTTTAGCTTTCCAATCTATATTTATAGTCAAAAGTATGACTTGTGTAAACCCGTGTAAAAATTGTTTTAGTAAAACATTTCATGTTTGTGTCATTTTTTTCTTTAACATTAAATAAAAGGTATTTATGTCATTTTCCAACTAAAGTGGCTCCATGGGATCCCCAAGTTGACCCATGGATTTTCCTGGTCGTACATGGCACATCCAATGAGTGTAGGACATGTTTCACGCTCATCTCATATTATTAAAATATTATTTTTACCTTACACTACACTAATTACCTCTAATCGCGATTAAGAACTTAAAAGTTACTATTCACCAAAAAATTATTTTAATCCCATTGAACCACATTTTACTTCCTAATGACAACCATGTATGTCGGATTTTTGAAATTCAAATCACAGTAGTGGTAATGTTTCATTTAAATGAAAAATCAGTTTTTTAACTACCACTTAGTGGTTTCACTATTCATCAAAAATTGAAGTTTTTCAGAATAATGCCAAAATTTCACACTAAGCTATATTTGATATTCTTATTTCAAAAATGATGTCTATTTTAAAAAATTACAAACATATAAGTTTCATTAATTAATTTTATAATTAATTTCCGCTGTCACAACAAATAGCGTGTTTTTAAGAAACAATTTATATCAAAAGATTGACAATTGTTCATGCCCAATTTCAATGTTAAATTATTTCTAATGACCACCATTGGATAAAATTGTAATAATATATTCTAATTATACTTTAAAACCACTAAATAGTATAATTTATCACAATAAATTATTTTTATTAAAAAATTTGTTTTAAGTATTTTTCACTATTCATAAAAAATTGGAAGTTCTCAGAAAGTTACAAAAAATTCAACTTAGGATAATTTCGATATTACGAATACAAAAATGAAGTCCATTTTGAAATATAAAATTTATTTAATTTTAAAAAGTTTTTATTACTATTCATAACGGCTACATTGATTAGTCGCGGTGTGTTAGAACTCGAACTTGCGTACAATGCAAGCTATTGCAATATTGAAAGAGAGGCGTATTGTGGAAGCTCGGGGTGTTACAATTTTCACACTTCCAAAACACATTTGTTAGGCCAATAACTAAACCATCCCTTACATTAATCAATCACCTCATCATTTATGTCTTATTTTGGATATAAATCAAACTTAATTATCCTTTTGATGCGAACCAAAATAAGTAGTCTTAAAGAGATGTAACATCCCTAACCAAACATTTTATATTATTTCTTCCAATACCTACTTAAATTATAATTAAAACAAGAATAAATTATTAACTCAACATATTTCATTTAATTAATTTTTATTACGTTAATGTAATATCCTAAATCTTTCCCCTTTTCCATCAAATGGTCTATGAAATCATCATCCGTGTGTACGGTGGACTACCGCCTCGCGAACTGATGTTATAAATTTTCCATCACCACCTCTCATGTATTTATATAATTATAGTATAATTTTTTATATATTATATTTATGATATTATTATGATTTATGAATCATGGTATCACATATTAAATCTTTCTTTCTAGTCCATGGGAATACGATAACATCTTCCGTGTGTACGGTGTACTTCCACGATGATAAGAGATGTTATTTGTTCATGATTTCAAAGGAATGTAATAAGGATTATTATAATGAATGTATGAGAAATATATTATATAAAATTATTTTTTATTGGTAATAAATTATTTAACTTTCTTTCTTTAAATCTATAGAAAAAATAGAATCAATTTTCATGCCTACGTACACCCTACCATCTTCTTAAACGGTGTATTTCATTTTCTATACCTATATTTTACGGATCAATATAAATAACTATATACTCAATATATTTCATATTTATATAATTTTTAACGTTATATAGATGATGAACCCATGATCAATAAAATATAACCAAAAATAAAAAATCAAAACATACATGAACAACAAAATAGTAATTTCCCAAAACGTGATATTAACATGGAATTATTAATAAACAGATAATAAAAATTCATAAGTAAATAATATATTATATAAATATATAATTATAGATCTATAATACACATATAATGGACTTATTATTATTATAAATGAGTTTTTAACATGTATGAAGCAATTCAAGAATTACGGTAAGATATTGTTTTCTCACATTTTACTTTTGTGAAGCACAAGCCATATTCGCCACATATTTTATTTTTATGGTTTATATACTGACCATTAATAAATTTTTTTTATTGATATCCTGATAATTATTTGTATTTATATATCCATTTTTGGATCTCTCTTTCATTGTGATTCTGGTTGAAATGTTACAAAATTATTAAGAGATATGTTTATCAAATTCCTTTCTTTGGAACATAAGTTATGTTATGCACCTATATTATTCTATGAGGTGTCTATATTTCCTATTTCACATGTTATATCATGAATATAATTATTTTAATGATATTTAAATATTCATTTTAGTTTTTATTTAATGGTTCCAACCACAAAAATGATACCAAAGTGGTTACGGTTTGATGTTACAATCAAATTGTTTATTGGTATTATTTATGATTATTCATTAAATAATGAAATATTTTTATCCATATCTCAAAAAAATATTGAATATTATTATCTAATTGTAATTTAATGATAATACATGCCTTACTTTCATTTTCCTCTCCTAATTCACTCGATACATCAAAATAACGTGTTTAATAAAAAGTGCATTAATTTCACTCTTTAGGCGAATACCCTTTTTCTTCCAAGACCATTTTTTCTAAAATTATTTAAAAAATGTTTTAATAATTATTAAAATGATTTATTTATATAATTTTTAACCATTTTTAAATTTTTAAATTTTTTTTTGAATGGAGTCTTTATGTTTTTCTAGGCAAATAATTCCCATCTGGTTTTACTGAAAATGTGAATGAAATAGTTCTTCTAAAGTGAACGACTTGAAAAGAATATCCTACCATCAGGGTAATTATTTTATGTGATGATTGAAATATATATTTTCTAGTATATTTTCAATGATACATATTTTAAAAATGTTTTTTGTTTGAAAAAATTTCTCAAACCAGAAAAGATATTTTCATCAATAATTTATTTTTCATGATTTTTGAAGCTTACATTACCAGTTACCAATGCTTTATTCAAAAAAAGTATTTAAAAAAATATTTTAGGAATTATTTCTAAAAAATTTATTTTTAATGAATGGAAATTTTCCTAAAGAAATATTCTAATTGTTTTTTCCTTCAAAATCATTTTCTATCTAAGATAATATCCTTTGATGTTACTTATGATTTACTAAAGATGTGAACTATGGATATTTTTCTTATTATTTCTTTAGATAATTTATGTTTATAAGGAAATATTTTTAAGAAACTAGCTTCTCTTACTTGGGTTATAACCTGATAAAATGATTAAGAAACTTGCTTCTTTTTCCATTGTTTTTTCTTCGATTAAACAATGAAATGATTATAAAGCCCATTTATTTTCTTGGTTTTAGATATGATGAATGTTTTATATTGTTTCATAATACATATTTATTAGTTTTATTCTGTTTTATGGTTATGTTATAACCCATTACTAGTGGGAACTTTATCTACTTCTGATGAATTGGGTAATCATTCATGTTAAATGAGATTAAAGGGTATAAGGGAGGTTATCCCAATCCTAAAAGAGGGTATATATGAGGTTATCCCAATCCAAAAATATGGTACATGAGAGGTTATTCCAAGACCAAATGGGGGTAAACTAGATGTTATCTCAATCCCAAAGTAGTTAGATGGGTGGTCATCTCAAGCCTAACATGTTATTATGTCTTGGTGTTTAGCCTTTACATAATATTTTTGTGATTATGTATATTCCAAAAATCAGTCTCTTATTCCATTGTGTTTATCTAATGACTCACATTAATTTATTTCATTATGATTTATGTGTTATAATCTTCGAATATTTATACCATGGCTCATTTTTATGATCTGTGATATGGAGGGTAAGTTTTTAATTTATTATTCTCATATTATAATATATATATGACCATTTTATATTAATATCTCTCTCATTTACCTTAATAAGATTCTAAGATCATCCATTTTTATGTTTTATTTCCCTAGGATATGAAAAGAGGTATTATTTATGATATATATAAGAATGATTATAGTTATCAAGAAAATAGTGGGAGATGAAGTAACTCACTTATTAACGAGTTGTTTATGTGTCCACGTTTCCAACGGAGTTATACCATTATGATCTCGAGGCATGTGTTTTTGTAATGTAAAGAAATTAAAATATATAATATCTATTTATGATAATATTGGGTCATTATAGAGTTAGTATGACATGGGAAATGAGTGATTTTAATTCAAGAAGTATTTCACCATAGTTTTACTAAATACACACAAAGGGTTCTGATGAGAAGATATTATAAACTCTAATGCACTAGAAATAAAACCATGAGAATGTTAGGTTGAGAAATAGTTCATGATTTTAGAGTCAATTACATCATGAGAAAATGGTTCACACAGAAATGGTAAGTGATGTTAAGAAGACCATGATGTAGTGGAGATATCATTTTACTAAAACCTCGGTAAAAATTGTTTTTGATTTTCTAGTTCAGAATATTTAATGCTTGTCACAATGAAGAACATGATCCATGTCATAATGATTTTTACAAGATGACAACTATTAAGTATTGGTTATAGAATAATAAATCACATTATATTATGGTAGTCATATCATTAAAAAATTGTTTCAAATATATTACATGATACTATGAGATCTTTTGGATTTTTTCTTCCTTATTTTTCAGAATTGGGGTTCATACAATAATTATAGGTGTCATGTTGTAATTTATGTTATGTATATAAAAATAGAGTAACCCACATGGAGTTATGTTCAATTATGTGTGAGGGAAAAAGTATTATTCAAATCTTCTATAATCATTTTATGTGGGATTTGGTAGGATTTGTGAATGAGAACAAGGGTGAACACTAAATAAAAATTATGGAGGCACATGAGGTATATGATGTATAGATCATTAAACTTGTGGATTACATTTTTTATCAAGTAATTTTTTGTTAAATATAATTAATATTATTAATTCTCTATTACATTGAAAATAAATTTTAATTGGGGGTGTCTGGATCAAAATGGGTTCACACCATGGATTAACAACTTAATAGTAAGGGTGACAGAACCATTCAGAAGCCCTTATATCTGTATGTGTTCTCTATCACTAAATATCTCATAATCGCATCTCACAATCATGATCTACTCATTGTAACTATTGATGTAAATCACATTGTTTGTTATAGAGAGTTAGTATTTTGTTTGTCATCAAGTAACTCATCCCTTAGTTGTGGTACACTCTCCCATATGCCTCATAATTGGTATTAGAGTAGCATTACTTTAAGTTACTTTTTTGTGATTTGAACACTGAATTCCTTTCAAATGGTTCCATGGGAATTTTTATGCAACAGTTCCTTGTATGATTCCTATATATATGAGTTTTCTTTTTTTAATATGTTTCATCAATAAGATCTATTATGTTAATTAATGTATTCCCCCAAAAGGGGTTCACATGTTAAATGATAAGGGATTTCATCTATATAGAGATATGATGGTTTTTTATCTCGTGTCACATGGCTTTGATGTTCTCGATATCCGAAAGAATAGTGTTAATCTTCCGAAAGATATAATATCCTATAATCAGCTGGACAAAAATAACATTAAATCTTATGGTAGATTATACAACGTGTTATTATCCATTATATTAATGAAATAGTTGACAAGAGTTCTTATCTTTAAGATAGTAAATAAAACCTAAATGAAACTCTATGGCATTCATTAAGGAGACTATAAAGTAAAATAATCCCATTTATAAATATTTTAGGATGATTTGAAATTAATGTTAATGGGATAAAACAAATCAGTGAATGAATTATTCATCTATGTGAACAATATTGTATTCTCAAATAGGTGCTATAATAAAATAATTTATGATTCTATCATCTTGATCAATATTAAGAGAATCCACTTAGGTAAATTTGGTGTGAAGATTTTAACTCTTTAGGATCAATATTTATATGGATGGACCATCGATAAACTCAACAACATTTTAATCGCTTATTAGATGAGATGAAGGATGGACATTAAGTGTAAATTCAAAGTTGATAAATATATATTAATAAATGGATTAAAAGGATCAAATCATATTGGTTAATTGAATTGTCATAATGTGGAAACTAATTATAAATATTAATCCCTAAATTTTTTAAAGATAAAATCTTTGTTCTAAAAAGGAATAAAGCAAGGAATAGGTAATTAAAAAGGAAAAATACCTATTATATTTTTTTTTTGGAATATTCTCCATTTTTATTAGGTTTTACAAATATTTATGATGAAAAAGAGAGGTTTGACCAATTAAAAATATTATCTAAGATGAAAAATATGTCTTGTGGATACAGTTGGGGATGGTTCTTTTAATGAAAATGAATATCCAACCTAATAATGAAATAAATAATAACCTAATAATGAATATTATAATATGGATAATTAAATATAACAAAATTATTCGAATAATGAAGCGAAAAAACCTTTACAGAAATGTAAACAATTCAGAAATAATCTTTATAATAAACCTTCACTAGATTCCATCTGAGCTAATTATCGAACTGGACATCCATTGGCTCGATAAATGTGCTTAATCTCTATGAGTTTGAAAATATTTATTGGGAATCTTAGAACACACATTAGGAATTATTTCACACATGATTTAAATATAAAATAAACAAATCATTAAAATGATAAATAAAGAATCCAAACTTTTCATAAAAAAATAAACATGTATATAAAAATAAATGGTTGAAATAAATTAAAAATGAAGATATATACAAACATAATAGTCAAAAAATGAAGGTACAATATCCCCAAAATAAAATAGAATAAAAACATAACCTGAATTTTTCTAAATACAGCAATAGTGACCCATAGTCACTCACCACATCTCACTGACCGTCCATGGACCATCCAAAATAAAAGAATCGAAGTAAAATAAGGAACCCCAAACCTATAGTCGATCTATATATGCTTTATTTAAATAGAAGAATTGGTTTCCACCTACTAAGACCATATAACCCCTTGGTAATACGAATCATAATATTTTATTCAAAAAATAACAAATGAAATTTGTTTTTAACATGATTTATTAACCAAAATTAATAAAAACATTGACAAAAACCACCATTTCATAAAAGTAAAATTTGGATGGTAAAAAAAACTTATTAAAACAATTGAAAAAAGTAAATAGGGCCTTTGATGGCATATAGAGTATGATAAAACATCATTTTTCCCTCTTCACAAAGTTTCCTAAAAAATATTTTTCATAAATAATGTTAATGAAAAACCACATCATAAAATCTTTGAAGAAATTAAAAAATTGCCTATATTTTTAAAATAAATATTCAAACCATTAAAAAATCCAATAAAAGGTAAGTAAATAAATAAAAAGGTTATCCACGAATCCCATGCAGGAACCAAGGCATCAAGGAAACTCAATCTAGGAAAACCACTAAAATAATAGTTTTAATAGTCAAACAAACAAGGGGAATACAAATGTTTCATAAAATGGAATCTCATAAAGATTTCTAAGAAGGAATTAATCTATATGGAAAACATCCCAAGACATAAGTAACATGACCATAACGAGTTACCTGAACCCTAAGAATTATCTTAAGAGAGTGTATTTTTATGTAGTCTCATTGACCTATTTTGTCCATATCTAATCCTTTCAATGTGAATTTACTAGGTGAAAATAATTTGGATTCCCTTAAATAACTACTTAAACTCTACCTAGACATAAGATAAGTGATATTTTTCACCCATTCCGTTAATTTTGTAGTTTCTAGGATTCACATTACATGTTAAATAATATATTTGAAAAATGAAAGAAAGAAAAATCACCACATTTAAAAATTAAATCATTTGAAATTTAACATCATCTAACCTCTTATTTCATTTTAACAAATTTCAACTTCCATGATCACTAAAAAGAATCATAGATAATTTCATCAATATAAAATATTCCTGAAAGGGGTAACCCGCCACCATAACATGAAAATCAAAAGGGACCTTATCAATATTGGCTCATGTGTTTTATTAATATAATCATTAAAAGGTTTCTAATAGGATTTTAAAAGAATATCAGAATACGAATACAATTACATGAAATTTTTAATATCATTTCAATGAATAATTTATATACATGTATCTAATTACGTTTTTTAACCCAATTGAAAACCAATCATTTTTCATAATTCTTATTTTAGAACATTTTAAAGCATCACTAATGAAAAATTGTCCCAAAAATAATTTAAAATATGGTAGAGACCCACTATTTTAACAAAATGTTCCATTCAAACATCATGCATACCATATTAAAATCTAATCAGTGTCAATCACCATTTCAAAACAAATAATCACTGTAAAAATATCTACATTGTCATATTAATAAACATGTTGAATATTAATATTCTATACCAAGTGTGACAACTATTTAGAATACATTAAAAAACTAATAAATTTATTCCACACACATATAATTTTATAATAAATAACTCTAAATAACTTATTAAATTCATAAAAATGATTACACATAAATTTAAATAGAAACACCTATATCATTCAAAAAAGAACACATCCAAAACACATTGCCTTCAGTGGGGAATACACCATAGAGTGAAGAGAATCTCTCATCAAACCATAAAATTCCAAATACGCATTATTACAACCATCATAAACATTAATCCCAAAACAAATAGCAGTTATGGTTCACGAATAAAAGGATAATCGAGATATAAAGGGAAAGGAGAATATATGAATAATAAATGATAATAAATATTGGATTTCCCACATGAAATTATAGGTAAATGTGTTTAAAATATATGAATTTGAGATAATATGAGACCTTATACCAACCCTTAATTTTCAAATATAAATATTACATATTATTATATTAATGTACAATATATAAAATTATGATCCACAGATGAATCATATATGTTTAGTATCTTTGGAAACATAGATATATAGACAACTTATTCTTAATAAATACACATCATATAATTATATGTTCTAAATAACTAGAACCCTTATTATATATCACAATTGAAACCTTTTTTCAAAACATGGAAAAAGGAAACAAAAGAGAGGGTGACCTCAGATGCTCAATAAGGGTAAAATAGGGAAATATCAATCATCACTTAAACATAACACGAGTCTAAGGGTATGAGAAAATGACCTTAACATTTTAAAACAATATATTTAATGTCTTAGATCTTAATATTGATTCATATAATAAATCATAGATGTTTATAAGATATAAATAATAATGTAGTTAAGGAACATGATCCATGAGAGTATAAAATTGGCCTAAGAAATAAGTTTGTCTCCTAACAATAACAAGGAAAATAATTTCCTTAGTCATGGATATCCTTCTAGAATATCATAGGGGATTAGGTTCACTTGAAATTAAATAATATATTTATAAAGTTTCACTACTAGTTTTATAATAATATATAGAGTCTCTTACTGAACTGGGTTAACCATATATTCTAGTCCTTATTGATTCATGAGATATTCATCTTTACTAAGTAAATTTGAGGGTTATATAATTCTATGACCACCCATCACATAGTGAAAAAACAAATATACGTGTTCCAAAAGATCATAAAAAATTCATCAAAGAATAACTAATAGATAGTGATTGGGTTTCATGAAATTTTTATCATTTCATCATAATATAACATATGTAATATAAATGGGCTTTATAAAGGTTTCATCATAACTTAATTGGAATATGGGGAGGAAATTAGTTTCATAGAATCATCCTAAAATATTTATCATCATAAGTCGTACATATAAAAATTTGGATGGTATGATTGGATAATATCCCAATTAAATAATAATTAAAATCAATGGATGTTATCAATGATGAAAAATTACATTAAAAGACTACTGGAATATTTTCTGAGGAAAAATACCCATTTAAATTTGAAATAAATTATATAAAATCTAACAAATTTACAAATTAGTAAGAAAAAAAATTATTTTAAAATAAACTTCCAAAAATGTAAAGGAAAATTCAATTCAAATAGTGCTTATGATGAAGTGAAATTTTTCTCATGTAGAGTACTTTAAAAAAATGATTCATTTTATATTTTCAGTAAAAATTAAATATTACCTCATTTACATATGATGAAAAGATTACTTTTAAAACAATTATAAAATATAAATAATGTGTTAAAATTTACTCAAATAATAATAGTATTATATAATAAAACATTCAAGAACAAATTTAGAAATAATACATATAAATGAAAATTTATTTTTGAATGAATAGATAAATAAGGCCGGTTTTTCTTTAAGGACATTATTTCGGTATATTGATTTCATAATGAGTGTAAAATGAAAGGAAGACATTTTATATATAGAAATAACTAGTGGATAATAAAATTAATTTTATACTTTAGAAATATTTTATAAAATTTCATCATCAGAAACATAATTGAAAAACAATCCTGATAAATAATAAGATTGTAACATAAATACCTTAACTCAGGTTTGACATACATTGAATTTAATATAACCACAAATATAATAAATTTAAATTTATTCATATACATATTTATATGTCATTTATGATACACTAATAATATTTAAAAATTTATTTCTTAAAAATTCATTATTTAAGTCATCGTTCATGAGTGTTAACATTTTGTTTTTCATGAGTTCAGATTCAATAGTTCTAGTAATTATACTTTGATTGTGGTTCCATAATCTCCATATTGATAATAATGATACAAATATAATATATATATATATATATATATATATTTATATATATATATATATATATTCATAAATAAATGTTTTATATTGAAAAATGAATAAAAATGTCCATGGGACAATAGGTTGTACATACCCATAAACATTGTTTTTCACTTTTTGATAGATTGAAAAATAGAATGGTTAATTTTAATTCAACTTCCATAATAATTATTATATAATATATATATATATAATATTAATTAAATATATCCTTATTATAATTTATTTAAAGGTAAAATTAATAATGACTCACATCACTTCTGTGAGGTTGTATCCCACATGTACGCTCGAGCGATATTATCATTTACGAAAGGAATAAAATGTTAAATGGATGATGTGATACAATAATTATAAAAACATAATTATATAATAAATGACATAAATAGACATTAACCCCATTTTAGCAACCACCCATCATATATGGGTATATAAAATTAATTATATCGTGACGTGGAGGTGGTAGTCCACATGTGTGCATGATCCATACTTTCTCTTACCGTTTGATTGAAAATAGGGTGGATAATTGTGGTTAAATAATCAGAATAACATTTTAATATATTGAGGATAATAAATTTATTATTTCATGATAAATTCATTGTATTTATAAAAGGTATGAGAAGAAATAATTAGTAATAGGATGGGTGGGATGATTACATTTCCTTTTATTGGCCTTCTTTAGATCTTATCTTAAGGAAACATGGAATTTTATTTTATGATTACCAAAACCTCCAAATAATTTATAAAGAACTATATAACATAATTTTTTAAGGTTTTTTCAATATATATTTCTAAATGTGGTTTAAATATGTGAAATTAAGGGCTTCCTACTATATGTGCTCGAAAGGACAAAAATGGAATTTACTAGAAGTTTAAAATATAATAATGAGGTACTCAAGAACGATGCTTTAAAATGGACATAGATTCAACTTCAGTATATTATAAGGTATAAATATGGACATAAAATAGGATTTAAAAAATATTATTTGGAAAACCAATACTAATCTCTTGGATTACCCCCCCACCCCCTCTCAAGTAAACCTATTTCCACCATAACCAAGGTAATATATTTATTTAAATTTAACTACTAATTATAATGAAAACATAAGTTGAATATATTACTGAATATTAATTCTGATAATTCCCAAAATGAAATATATATTATGATATTCAATTTACATAAGTGTTGAAATTTAATAAAAAATTAAACCCATAAACTGTGATAAAAAGTAATTTTTCAAAAAAAATCTTATTATAAAATGGATTATTCTAAAAACCAATATAAAATTAACTAATATGACCTAAATTGAATTATTTATAATAACAATGAACTAATTTTACTTTTCAAAAACATTTTAAAACCAAATTTAACTTAATAAAAGCTTCAAATGAAAATACATTTTTCAATAGAAATCAGTATTTTTCATGATTCATAAAAAAATCATTATTTTTATAAAATTATCAAAATAATTCCCTATAATAATTTTAGTATAAATATTTAAAAAAAATTTGAAATTTTTTAAAAATAAATTTTATAAAAGTGTTAGAAATTTATTATATTATTTTTTCACACAAACAATAAAAACCCTTTTTTAATAAAAGTTTATTTTGAAGTACGTAATGACTATAATAAAAAATTAGAAATTATTTATAAATATATTTTATTAATCTAAAACCTTAAAAAATTAAAATGTTCTTATTATTATTAACTCCACCAATATTATAGTTATTATATAATTGAAAACTATAGTACAGTTCGTTTAGACTTGGGTTTGTGTGTATCACAATTTATCGAACAAATTTAATCTATTGGAAGCTAAATATATCATAAAATCTTAGGGTTTAAAATATTACCCTCCTCAAAGTGAATTTATCCCATGAAATTATGTCACATTGATACAACTAAATTAGGATATCACTATTTCACTACATCTTCGGGTTCCAATATACCTTCTTTTAATATTTGATTCCGTAAAAGAACATGAACTAGAAGATTTATCTAGTTTTGAAGACATAAACACCTAAGTAAAGTTAATATTAAATTTATCTCCTTATTAATATTCATAGTTATATTAAATAATTTTAAAATCAAATAATAAATAGTTGTATTACTATTAACCTCATTTTCTTACAATATAAGGTCTTATTTAATAATTGAATATCTAAAAATTAGAAATATAATATGAAAAAAATTAATTCAATTTTCAAATTCAAAAAACAAAATTAACTTACTGGGAAATTAATTTATTTTTCTTGAAATATTGATTTTTTAGTATATAGTGAAAATAGTACTTTTTTTCAATACTAAAATTTATTTTAATTAAAATTACCATTATATAATAAATTAAGATTGTTTTAATTTCATTATAATTAATATTATTAATTACATATAAATCATCATTACACTTTATTTTAGTATTAGTACTTGTTTGGGCATAAAACACATTTTTTATAGAAATCATTTTTTCTTTTGGGTTTTTATCTTAAATTAATTTACCTGACTTATAAAAATTGAATGGTAAAAAATTGACTCCAATTTTGGAATCAAGAGGTCTAAATTTAGTAAATATTCCTCTTTAATTTCTGGTCATTACAAATAGTAACTATAAAAAATATTTTTCACATTGGTAAGGGTAAATCAAGTAATTAAGGATAAGAAAGTTGTTAGGGCCAAGAAATCTCCCTAAAACAAGTATTTATTTTATTGTATAGGTTTTTTCGACCTTAAATATTAATATTTTAATATTCTTCAATTTCATTCCACTTTCCTTTGATTGTAACATGTATATTATTTTATGTAAATATAAATTCAATAATGATAATCTCTTAGATTAATGACCTTAAAATTTTGTGATAGAGATAAAAATAACTTATTTTCATTTATAAAATATTATTTTAATGTTAAATTAATTATTATTATCACGGAATTTAGTTTTTTATTTTTAGAAAAAAATAATTACCAAAACATCTTACGTAATGTTGACACGATTCTTGAGCTAGTAATAGAAAAATATTGTGATTGATTTTCAAAATAAATTTATGAAATATTATTTTGGTGATTTATATATTCCCAAAAATATAATAGATATATATAAAATATTAGGGATTTTTTAATGTATTATATTGAAATTTCATTGCTATCATGTTATTTTCAATGTCAAATTAAATTAATCGTTCCCATATTATATTAATGACATTTCATAATAGATAATGTTTTACTAAGTTATTTAGAATTAATAAAGATCATATATTTATAAAATATAATGGAATATAATTTATAATATCAACCATGGTCTATGTATTGGAAAATTTTCCATTTATATTAACTTCCATGACCCCTTTAGTATAATAAACCTAGATATTACGGTAATCGACAAAAAGGGTTGACATGGGATTTAAACAAAAAGATAAGTGATAAAATTTGAACCAAACTTGTCTAATTTTATGAGATAATATTGTATTGACTAATACACATTACATATTATTAATATATCAATTTGGATCCAAATTTCTAGGAAAATTAATTTATAATAAATCAATACTTTATATAATTCCAAGAGTTCCCATCTTATCACTTATAAATGGGCACCTCATATCCTTCAATACACACACCTTTTCAGAATTATATAGTAGCAAATACCAGAACAAATACAATAATTAATTCCATCTTCACTTCTTAATGTCCATGTACCTATCATAACACCATCAAAAAATTGATTCAGGTATAAAACTAAAAAAGTTATTTGAAGAAGAGGCATAATTCGTAACCACGCTTTTTTATTATATTTATTCTACTACCTCCTAAAATTATTATACAACCATTATGAAGTAATAAATTCAGTAATTCCTATATTCTAATATGTTGTTATGTTAATTTTTTAATTTATATCAATCTCATATTCTATTAAATGGGAAAAAACTATCATTCAGGTGTATAATGGATTACCACCTCATGATCCATTGTAATTTGGTTTCTATAACTACCTCTAATGGCTGGTAATAATGATTGATTTACTGAATATATATGACATTAATTACATATTTATGTTTATTTAATGATAATATATCATCTAATTTTTTACCATTCTATCCATTAAAAAATGATAACTTCGTTTGTGCATATATGTAGACTACCACTTCCATGATGAAATGTGATAATTTTTTCACCAAATCATATGGATGATATATATAATTTTATTTTAAGAGATAATATGATATTTATGATTTAATAATCATTCTAAAATATAAATTAATACTTAACTTTTCCCATCATAATTGTTGAAAAATGAAAATAATACTCATTTGGATATATCACTTACCATCACCATGATTATTACATAGCTTATTTCTATAAATAATATTTCTTGGATGGTTTTAAATATTCAATTAATGTATAAAAATGATAATTATTTCCTGAATATTATTTATGATATTATATAATAATTAAAACATTGGCCATATTCAACCAGTCGAAGTAATTTTTGGACATATGTGTCGAATATCATCAAAATCAATGATGTGGTCTTTATTGATTGAATATTTCAGAGTAATAAAAAATAATAAGAATATTAAATAGTAAAAGAATTATTATCATAGTAAATAATTAAAACAATTATTATTACGAGAGATAAATATCTTACACGATGATTCATACACCAGGTATGTGACTCATTAACTTAAAACATCATTTTAAAATGTTTTGAGGATTTATTTTCCAAATATTTTTCGTCTATTCCCAAATTAATAAAAAAAATTCTATCTATGTTTATATTAACATTAATAAATTATAAAATAAATGATGGGTCTCTTTATTACATTGGTTTTCAAGAAGAATCTTTTTATAAATTTTTTTGACCTTATTCACAAAAGGATAAATGAATTTTTTTCTTTTAACATATACAGAGTCAACAGTTTCCCTCCACCAAAAATTTTATTTGAGGTTTTTGATTCATTTTTAAGATTCCGTGTTATCTCCAATGAAATCCATCATTCCATTTTTTTGGTAATTTGGTTTTAAAAATGGAATTTTAAAATGAAATGGTATTTCAATATCTAAAGGTGTTCTACATGTGGGTTCAAAATATTTTTTCAAGGGATTTATGATTAGAAGGTTCAATAATAAAATTTATTATTCATGGTATGGTCTTTGGAAATTATTTATTTTGATAGATGAGCCTGATATGGTTAATTGTTATGATAATCTTGATATACCTCATGGTGATGGGTGATCTTGAAATTTCACTCCAATGAATTGGATAATAATTTTTTTTTGTAATGAATTTTGTTGAAATTCAGTCATAATGGTTATTCTAAATATAAGGGAACATTTAATGGTTCTTATAAGGATTCTAGGATTATGATTTAATATTGAAACTACATGAATTTATTATGGTTTCTAATTAATTTTCATAGAAATAATTTGATTTTAAAAAGGTAAACCAATTATCTCTTTAAAGTATTATTCCCTTTTAGGGTAGAAATGAATATTTTTTAAGAATCATTTTAATGGGTTCTCATGTTTTCTAAGAAACCCCCATGATTATTATTTTACCTTTATGTTTTCTTATAAAGTGTTTTATGAAAAACATTGGGCAGTAAATTTTATTCCTTATATAAATAAATGATTGTTTGATATCAAATTTATTTTTAGGTTAAAGTAAAAATCTCTTAATTATTACATGATTTTAAAATGGAATAATTTTTTTATCTATCCATCACTGATCTTTTCTTCTTCAGAACAGATTTTGAAATGTTTTTAATATATTCTAAGGATGATTAAGAACAAGGTAGAATTCAAGATAAAAATTATTACAATTTTTCATGAAAAAATATGTTACATTTTAAAAATTTTGTAGTATAGAAAAAATGGATACTAACGTGAAGTATCCAAAATGTTTTGGTGGTTTCGTTATATAATATTTATGAACTAATTATCTAAAACTCTAAATGTGAAAAAGTTCTTAAAAATTAAAGAATATGAATTCTTGTTTAAAAATGATATTATTTTTTGAATAAAAATCAAGTACTTATAATTGGTATCAAATTTCAATTTATATAATTTTTTAATTTAGAATAAAGAACGTAAAAAACCTTATTTGATTCAAATTTATCATTATCATGGAATTTGAATATTGTCATTTCCTTCTCTAAAATGTATATATTAGGAAAGGTTTTTTGATGGAGGAAATAATGAATCTGAAGTAGGAAGGAATATATGGGATGATATACCTCAATATTAGCAACCTAGAATGGTTTGAATTATAAAAGAGAAGCTTTTGTAGTGATGGATTGTTTAATAAAAGTTATAAATGGTAGTGGAATCCATGAGAATGAGAAACCATGTTTACTACAAAGAAATATGTCTATTGTTGAACATTTTATGAAACAACACCCACCAAAATTTTGGGGATCTTCTGACCTAGTGGTAGTTGAGGGATGGATTAAAAACATATAGAATATATTTGAAGTCATAGGTTGTTCAGATAATGGAAATTTTACTCTTTAAATTTAAAATTTGGAAGGTAAATTCGACCAGTGGTGGGGAATGGTTATAAATATTAAAGAAATCAAATTTATTGATTCCTTATAATGGGATAAATTTAAGAATATTTTCCTTGAAAAATATTTTTATAATGCTAATTGACTTAGGATGGAAACAATTATTGTAATTTATAAATAATGAGTAAAATTTAGTAGATTTTTTATGAAAAATTCACCTGATTGGTAAGGTGCACATCAAATTTTTTTCAGGATATTGTTAACAAAACTAATTATTTTAACTCGAAATTTAATCCAATATATTGATGGTAATTAACATCCCATAAATTCAAGTGATAATAGAAACATTTTTTTATATACATATAAGGAAGAAATTGAGTTTTCCAATGATCATGTATTCCATGAATACAATTAGAAGAAATTTTCGAATGGTAGGTAATGGGGAATCATACATCAAGGAAACCTTTATGTAAGAAAATAAAATATCTTTAATGTGATAAGGGTGGTAAAAATAAACCTGGATATTTTTATATAAATTTTTTGAATTGATTGAAATGTGAAAATTTTGGACATGTGGCTCATGACTACAAATAGAATGACAAGAAAAATAATGAAAGGATTATTATAATATTCATTAATTGTAATGAGATAGTTCATTATGTGAGTACATGTCTATAAAATAAATTAATGATGGAAATCATCAATATCAAAAAAAATAAAAGTGTTTCAAAATCCTTTGTGATGACTACTATAGAATATGGACCATCCCACGATGCGGTGTAAGGTACATTAATTGTTTTTTCAGATTATATATTTTTTTTGATTCATTGTTTAAATACACTTTCATTTCTAATAAATTTTTTTATCAAATAGATATTTCACCTAAAGAAATTAAGATATATGTTTCGGTAAAAACACTTTAGGTAAGTATTAATATAAAAATAAATTTTAATAATATTCATATAGTTGTATGGGAAAAGAGTTCACATAAAACCCATTTTACCTTTAAACTAGTAGAGTATGATGTTATTTTTGGTATGTATTGGATTTGAATTTACCTTTATATGATAGATTATAAATATAATGAATATTTTATTAGAATGAGTTTCAATTTTTATAAAATAAGGAATTTGTTCCTTTGATGACATATCAAAAGGTTCAAAAACTCTTAAATTGTGAAAATAAAAGTTATATTTAATATATGGTTGAGATGAGTGAGTATATTCATACTAGTGATGTCCCTATCATGAATAAATACATTAAGGTATTTCTAGATGAGTTTCCTAGTATTATTCCTGATAATGAAGTTCAGTTTAATATTCACAATATGTCTCATGAAAAGACAGTTCCAAAACCCCCTTGCCAAATTTCTCAAATAGAAATTTTGGAATTAAAAAATAAATTTTAGGAGTTACTAGATAATGGTATCATTTATCCAAGAACTTTTCCATAGGGTTCCCCTTTTTTATTGGTCAAAAGGAAATATTTTTCACTGTCAATTTTCATTGATTATAGAGGCTTGAATGAAATTACTCTTAAGAACAAATATAATTTTACTCATATACATAATTGTTTTGATCAAGTCTAGGGAGAAAGGTATTTTTTATGATTTATCTCAAATTAGGGTAAAATTAGTTGAAGGTTAATGAGGATGATTATCCAAACATAGTGTTTTTGACTAGATATAGGCAATATGATTTTTTATTCATTTCTTTTGTGTTGTCTAATGTAGAAATTGTATTTTTATATCTTAGGAATATATTTTTCCATGACTATTTGGATGATTTTTTGGTTGAATATCTTTTTGATAAATTAGTATATTCTAAAACTCATGATGATCATGAAATAAACCAAAGTATTTTTTTAAAACCCTTAGAAAAATAAACTATATCGAAAATATAGTAACTATGAATTGTTTTTACAAAAAAAATCATTCCTTGGGTATAATGTATGTAATAATAGAATGAATGATAAATTCTCTAAATCTAAATTTATTAAATAATGGGAATGGCCATAAAATTTCATAAATATTAATAGTTTTCTTAGATTTGTGGGTTACTACATTATATTTATTTTGAAAACTTTTTTTTGCTAATCTAGCCCACTTACTAAGGTAACTAGAAAAGGAGTCAAATTCATCTAGATAAAATAGTGTGCTGATTTTTTCCAATAACTAAAAAATATATTTGTGATGAATTTCATATTATTCATTACTTTTATCACTGGTGAATTTTACATCAGAAATTATATTTCATTGAATGGAATCGTTTTTGTTTTGGTATATAATGGTTACATAATTGATTATGTTTCATGTTAATTTAAACCACATAAGAAAAATTATCCTAATCATGAAAATGAACTAGAAAATACATTTTTTCTTTAAAAATTTAGAGACATAATTGATATAGAGTATAGTGTGTAATTTATACTGAACATAAATGTTTACATTATATATATCTGAAAGAGTTGAAAATGAGATATATGATACTACTGGAATAGATAAAGGATTACTATTGAATAATTAGTTAAAATCCTATAAAAAATAGTATTTGATTCTTTGATTTTTAAGAATAATGTATCACTCACTATGCTATGTTGGAAACATTATCCTTGAGCAAATTATTTGATGAATTTTTTCATAGAAATTGTGTAGGTAGGAACTCCCTTTATTTTGTTTTAGGTTTAAGTATAATTTTCTTTCTTTGAAAGTATTATGAAATATCTAAATGAATATAATGTTTTATATAAAAATTTAGAATCTATTAATAACTTTAATTTTATAGAATTTTATATTGATGATGAAGGAGTTATTATATTTCGATAGATATTATGTGTTACTTGTAATTTTAAATTCTGATAGCAATAATATGTATAGGGACAATTAGAAATATTCCTTTCAATATGGAATGAAAATAAACCTTACTGAATTTACCATGAAATGTTTGACATTTCATGAAGTTAATATAGACTAACTATTAAAAACGGGGATTGTTTATCCTTTATAGTTCCTGAGTGGATATAGGAAACTATATCCACATTTTTCTTAGTGGAATATCCAAATAAATATTAAGATAATAATGAAATTTGAGTCATAGTTGATCAGTAAACCAAATATATGAATTTCCTTAATATTCAATAAATCATATCTTTAGATCGTCATTTTTGAAAAAAATCTAAAAAGATATAGTTATGTTACATGGAGTTTCTCTCTCTATTATTGATGACCATGATCCTAGGTTTACTTCTAATTTTTTGAAATGACTTCATAATTCATTGGGTACTGAAATAAGTTTTAATAATGATTTTCATCATCAATCTAAATGATTGTCTGAGAAAACGGCTGAGATATTCGAATAAATTTTTTATTCTTGTTCAATGGATTAATAGGGAAGTTCGGATCAATATTATTTATTAATTTTATTTTTTTATAAAAATATATTTCATTATAGTGTACATATGAAACCTTTTGAGGCTTTATATCGAAAACATTGAAATTTTGTAGATTGTTGGGATGAAGTATATTAAAGAATGTTATTGTGACAAAAAATGGTAGATTTAATGGCTAATGAGGTTAATATAATTCAGTAACATATTAAGAAAGCTCAATGTAATTAGAAAGGATATGAAAATAACTAGAAAAAATATCTTTATATTGATGTTCATGATCATGTTTTTCTTAAATTTTATCCTTGGAAAAGTGTTATACTTTTTGGTAAAAAGGATTTGAAGTATGATATTCATTTTACCATATTAAATCCTATAGAATGTTAGTTTTCTTGATTACTAACTGGTCTTTAATCAAATTTTATCATAAGTTCATGTTCAATTTCATTTTTGGCTATTAAGAAAATATGTTCTAGATGCATATCATGTTTTGATCCCTAGAGTAGTCTATCTGAATGAATAAATTTCATTTGAGGAACAACCTATGCATATTCTTGATTTAAAATATCAAGGGCTATTGAATAAGGTTATTCACTAGGTTATGGTATTGTGTAAAATCATATGATCGAAGAAGTAACATGGGAATCACAAAATTCTATGAAGGAAATGCATCACCACAAGTTTAAATAATCAATAAAATTGTGATAACAAAATTTTAAAAAAAGTTGATAGAATATAACAACCCATGTAATGTTAATAATCTATTTCTTTCTTTATTATTATTCACAGTTATATTATGTAATTTTTCAATTAAAAATGATATAGTTTTATTCTTTTTAAACAAGTTTTTCTTAAAATATAAAGATTTATTTAAACATTTATACTCTAAATTTTAGAATTCGAATTTGATAAAAGGAATATCATTTTTAAAATTAGAAAATCAAAATTATATTATAGTGTATTTTTTGTATTCTTTTGAGAATATTTATTTATCAGTAACTAGTAAAAAATACTATTTTTTAAACTATAATCTATTTTAATTAAATAATGTAATTTTAAACTATAATTTGATATTAAATTATCCTATATATAATTTAATTAGAAATTATATATAAATTACATTGGAATCGTCATTATACCTTATTTTGGTATAAGTTTATTTTTGTCCTTAAAACTCATTTTTCTAAATAAAAATTGACGACCTTCTATTTTTAATATTAAATTAATTTCTAAAATATCAAGATATTTAATCATAAAAATAGGATTCCATTTTGGAATTAAGATTAATTTTTTTTAAATATTTCCCTTTTATTTTTGGTAATTTTGAATAGAAATTTTAGTAAATATGCATCACCTTTGAATGGTTAAATTGAGTAATTTTGGTTATAAATAATTTTATAAGGCCTAAATATCACTCTAAGAATTTTTAATCATTTTATTTTATTATTTTTTTACCTTAACTATTAAATATTAAAAAATACAATATTTTACAACTTTCATTCTATTATATCATTTTAATTATTTTATGTGAATATAAATTCCAAAATATCACCCTCATTATTTTAATATCTTTAAAAAATTAGTATGGATAAAATCAACTTAATTTTCTTTATAAATGTTTACTTTAAAGATAAATTATTAATTTTTTCATTTTATTCTATTTTTAATTTTTAGCCATGAAATAATTCCCTTAAATTCTTACGCAATGCTGACACAATGCTTGCCCAAACAGTAGAAAAATCATGTTAACAATATTAAAAACAAAGTGATATTTTTGTGGTGAGTTATACTATCCCACAAATTTTTCTAATATATATATATATATATATATATCCTATTTTGTGTGTTTTAATAGATTATATCTGAATTACATTCCTGACATGTTATTTTTAATTTCAAATTAAATGAATAGTTTTAAAAATTACATTCATGATATTTTATAATAAATAATTATTTATTAATGGATCTAAATTTGATAAAAATATTATATTCCAAAAAAAATGAATAGGATTCGGTTTATAATATGAATAATTATCCATTTATGTCCACTATTCCACTTATTGTAGTTTTTTTCACCCCTTTTGTGGAAAAACATTGATATTAGAGTAATCGAAAAAATGGTCACCTGGGGTTGAAATAGAGAGATGGGGGTGTAAAAATAACATAAAATTATCCAAATTTTATTGGATGATAGGATTTAGAATCATCCTAATACTATATAAAAATATACAAGTTTGGATCAATTTTTCCCTGAAATTTTATTAATATTAATTTAATACATTAAGTAATTCCAAGAGTGTCCCTCCTCTCACTTATAAAAGGGAACCATCTATCCTCTATTGCACACACCTATTGAGAATTATATGCAATGAACCATATTTTTCACGTTTTTAAATAAATTAATTAGGAAAATACTGAGATGCCGCATTGAGATGGCATGATATTCTGAGGCTTGGTTTGCCCAGAATAATTTTTTGAATAATGTTCTATTTTTAAATTAAAAATAGTTGATGAACAAATTTTAATTCTATAATTCACAAATGGGTGTCCATATCAAAAAATAGAGGGCATTGTTCCATCAATAATAGTGGAATTACCTTAGTCAGTGCTTAACATTATCTGGTACGGGCCAGATGAAAAAGTTAAATTTTGAATGTTTCCCTCATTTAAAATATTTTAATAAAAATAATTTTTAGGCACAAAGAAGTCTATTTTTCCTTTTTATTAAACCTAGAATAAGGGTTCCATGGTTACAATTCATAACCCTTATATCATTCTTGAGATCTATGGTGATAGGAATCCTTGGGAGGAGGCAATCGAAAGCAATGAACAACGATTTGAAGATCAGGATCTCTCGATAAGATATTGTCGAATGACAAACACGAACGTTCTTCATCATCTGATCGAACCTTGAGGTACAGCATGTCCTTTTATTTGTTTCTATCCTCAAAAATTCTTTTTCCCCTAGGAGTAACATGAATCAATTGACAATAGATTGATTCATAGATTTTACGTTGATATGGGTTGGGGATTTATGTTGCTAGATTTTAATCAAGAATCAATTTATGTTTAGATTGATTTATATCTAGTTCGATTTGTGTTTAAATTTTTCTATGGTTATAATAGCATATCTTTCCCCCCTTTTTAAATTTTAACACGTACGTAACAAGGCTGATAGGAATAAGGCTCGATCCATCCACCTTGGGTGCTCATGACAATTTTATTCCTCCTCGTACTTTTGATTTATCGATCTTCAACACCTTAACAATCTGAAATGAAATCCAAGATCCCAATGGAAGTAGAGGTCAAAAGTCTAGGCGGAAACTATGGCGTTGATAGATGGATGTTGTGGTAGGATCCCACAATGGTGGAGGGCCACAAATCGATGGGTACGGTGGCACGGGAGGTGGTGCATGCTAGTGGTGAGCCACAACAGCGAAGGTGGGTCATGACAAGAGGTCACGGGTAGTGCCCTGGAGGTCACGGATTGATGTTTGTGGTGATGATGGAGGCAGCACACACTGGAAGAGGCATGTAACTATGTCGTGAGTGGAAGACATGGCTCGTTGTCGCGTCCTGTGGCTAGAGGCTGTGGTCTAGCTGGACTGTGGAGGCAACCCACAGCAATTGTCACGTGTGGATCAGAGACGAGGTGCCCACTGTGTCTCATGCAGAACAGACTGGCCTACTCCAATAGGATATGTTAGATAGGTGTTCCAGCCTTAGGCCGGGCCTATCTCCTTTGTTGAACCTCTTCAATGGGTCAGGCCGGTGCAGCAAACCAGACCGAGTCGGTCTGGCAAGGTCAGACTGGACCCGGACCCCACTGGCCCCTTTTCACAAAGAGGGTTGTAACTGTCAAACTGTATGTCTGATTGAAAATAATATTGTAGACTTAGGACCCTCACAATATGGAAGACCATTTGAGATAGCTTTTTGTGTTGTTATAAAAAACAAGTCTAAGTGTGTAGTTCCCCCTTGGTCCTTCCCTTGATGGTTCGGTATGAAATTCCATGGCAATATCCACAAGAGACGAGTCCCAGATAAAGTTGTAAATTATCTTTGGGATTGGAGTGATACTATATCACCCCAGATGCAGTTTTTTGGTTATTGACATGACCTCCAAGTGTACGGTGTCAATCCTCCATAGCGTGGGTTGTATCGTAGGGTTCAAGGTATTCTTTGGAATTCCCTATGTTATGAGCCACACCATAGGTTTCATTGTATTCTTCGAGAATACCATACTATGAGGGGTAATATAGATTGGTTTCATGGTATTATTTGGAATCCCCTAACTGTATATCCTGACTTTGACCAGAATTTCCTCTTTGGGTGGGGCCCAGGATAGCGAAGTCTTATGAGTGATGTTTTTTTGTGACGTTCCCTATACTTACTTGTGGTTTCTTATTAGTTTATATGAGTATATTGTTACTTTTATGGGTGAATACCTATATAGAGATGAATATACTTTCCTTTGTGCCTTTTAAATTTATTTTGGTATCTTACTTAGTATTGTTTCACTCTCCCATTCACGGGATTTTCATGCATGTGTCGTGTCTTGTATAGACGACCAACGATTTGATGGAATCCCCGGTGGACAAAGGACCAGGTCAAGGACTGGACGATTACTTTTAAGATCATATAGGTCGAAGAAATCCCTAAATATTTCAACTATAGCTTTATTTCCCTCGTTATCAGGTCAGCCATTGTAGTTGTCTTAATTTTGAGGCTTGTATTCTAGGCCCAGTTATCAATACTGCACTTTACATTTTGGTTTCACTCTAGATGTATTAATATTATGTTTAGTGGTTTTCATGCATGGTGGTTGGTGTTTTCCATTCCTTTTAGCTTTGTGGGATTTGATACACATGCGTGTGTACATGTACATAGGCTAAGTCCTCGAATTTGTGGGATATTCCTACTCGGAAATAATCGTTATACCCTAGCCCACCCAAGGCGGGAATGGGGTGGTAATGACATTGGCCCCACCAGGACGGGTCATGTTAAAGTGATATCAGAGTGGTAGGTTCTTTTCCACTTTGGGACTGGTGGATAGTGCCATTGGTTAGGGGCAATAGTGTTAAGTGTTTCATGTTCAGGTTTCAGGCCAGGGAATCCAGTTTTCATTTAGTGGCCAACATAACCATACACCAGGACTCTCGGCACCTACTTTCTGATATGATACATGATAACAATTGTTGCAAGGAAATTAAAGGAAGATGAATCATATATGAATGGTTTTTTTCCATGTCCTTCTTGAGTTAGTGCTTCAGATATGCTCTTTGGACTGTGCTTCATCTTGACCTATTTCGGGATGCCTCTACTTAGGTATCCATCTAGGATCGCAATGTGTGATCACATGGTTGATCCACATAGTGATGAGGCATCAATGTAGGGGAATATTCCTCACATGGAACCCCTATGAGTATTTCCTGCTGCAGTACCACCTTTTGAGCAATAATTCATACTAACGCTACCGGTAGAAGATGCACACAGGATCAGTGCATTGCATGAGTTCCAGATGCAGTGACCTCCCATGTTCAAGGGTGAGATATACCCAAAAATAGAATAGGATTGGCTAGACGTGGTTAGAAGTGTTTTTATCCTTGTGGGGACACCATCCGAGCAGAAGAAAGTCATAACTGTGAGGATTCTGCAAGGCTCAGCAGGATGATGGTGGAGTTTAGTGATCCAATAACATGACAATATGACCCACTATTGGGATGAATTTGAGAACCTTTTTATGGAATATTTCTTTATAGGTACCTTGCGGTTAGTACACATCCAAGAGCTCCTGCACCTACAGTAGGGAAAAATGATAGTAGAAGAGTACTCAATGAGGTTTTCTGAGCTATCTCCCTACTCTGTAGACATGGTGAGAGTCCCATTTTTTGGGCTCAAGATTTTGAGTAGGGATTATGTCGGGAAATTATGGAATCCATGTTTTCTATCAGAATGTCCACTCATGATGTAGTTTTGTAGTGAGCTCTGTTGATAGAGAGTTTCCGAGATGAGTATGCACTAATAGTGGGAGCTACCAGCACACATTAGGTGGTGGAGTCTTCAGTAGTGGGTAGTAGTAAATAGATGAAATTTCCAAAATGGGTCATTTCCTTCAGGAGAAAGTCCATGGATACGGGATCAGTAATGAGAGCCTCCCGGGACAGAGTAGGACTTCTTTAGGATAAACTATGTTTTGCATGTGGCGGTTGGGGACACATGGCTCAACAATGCCCGACATGTCGTACAGATGATCATTGGATGGAAGAGGGACCACCAAGGTAGAGATAAAGGTTCAAAAAGGTTGGAACTCTATGAGGTGGTAGACATTTAGGGGTTTAGGTAGTGCAGCGGGTAGTGGGTGGAGGTTCGTGGTACCACCACCACCACCACTAGTAGTCCACCACGGGCTCCAGGAGCTAGTGAAAAGGGGAGAGTCTAGCTTTCGGCAATGGAGCCTTATGACCCTGACACTCCAAATATTATTATAGGGTCAATCTATGTCTTCTCCACCCTAAGATTAGCTCTTACAGAAACAATTTCCGATCACTCCTTCCTTGCTATGAACCTTGTTCATAGCTCAGGTATTTTGGTTGAGCCGTTGGCTCAATCCTTATGTTTATATACATCTACATAAAGGGATTTGACAATTACACCCTCAAACTGAGAGTGTGAGATAACTCTTGGAGGTGATACCTTCAGTTGGGATCTCTTAGTAGTGTCATCGAGGCCTTAAGATGTCATTCTGGGTGCAGACTGGTTATCTGAAGTTCATGGTGATATTGATAGCTTTAGGCATAGTGTGTGGTGTGTCCATAGATATGGGACAATGTTTTCCTTTTCTGACCAAACATAAGTGGATGCATCATAGGAGGGACATTATTAAATGTGGGTTCATACAATAACTGAACAGTTGGCTAGCCTCACCCTCGGTGTGGTAGAGAAGGGATGTCCCCAATTTTCTGTAGTGGTGGACGAGTATGACGATGTATTCCATGAGAATGTTCTAGGATTGTCTCCTTTCATGGAAGTAAACTTATGAATTTAGTTGTACCCCAGGATGGAACCGATATCTACTCTTGAATATAGGATGGCTCCCGTGGAGCTTTATTATTTTAAGGTATATCTGGAGGATCTGTTGAGGAATGTTTTCATGAGGCCTAGTGTTTCACCTTGGGTAGCCCCAATTTTTTTTTTCAGGAAGGAGGATGGAGGCTTGAGGCTGTGTTTGGACTACCGACACCTTAACCAGGTGACTTTGAAGAATAATTATCCACTATCGATATTAGATGACCTCTTCGTTCAGCTGAATGGGGAGAGGTGGTTCCTGAAGATAGACCTCAGGTAATGTTGTCATCATCTTTGTGTATGGGATTATTTTTTACCACATATATCCTTCCAGTATGGCCACTATTAGTAATTGGTTTTTTCATTTGGCATAACCCGTTCCCATGAAGTGTTCGTGGGAATGAGGAATAAAAAATTCCATTCATACCTTGACTGGTTCATTTTGGTCTTCGTTGATGACATTATTATGTACTCAACAACCGAGGAGGAACACGCAATACAGGTGAGGATTGTCCTAGATATAATCTGAGAGCACGATAATTATGGAAGGATCTCGATGTGTCAGTTCTGGATTCAGGATGTCCACTTTCTCGGACATGTCATTTCGATGGCTAGAGTTGCAGTGGATCTGGTGAGGAATGAGGCAATGCTTGCTTGGGAGCTATGTAAGACTTTGACTAAGGTAAATAGTTTCTTGTTTTTCTTCTAGGTTATATCGTGGGTTTATGCCCGACTTTTCATGGGTGGAATCACCCTTGATGGCCTTGAAACTTAAGGTACAACCATTTGTGTGGATAGGGAAGTGCTTGTAGTGTTTTCATGGACTAAGACAGCGGTTGAAGAGCACTCACATCTTGAGGCTACCTGAATAGGGAGTTGGGTATGTGATCTTATATAATGCATCAGGTACTGGACTCGAATGTGTCATAATATAGGGCAAAGTGGTTATTTTCTATGGTTTATTCTAGCTGAGGCAGCATGAACAGAACTACGCGACACATGATCTTGAACCAGAAGCATTGGTATTCTCTTTGAAGATGTGGCGACATTACTTTATGGGGGAGAATTTTAATGTATACTCAGTCCAAAGAACTAAAATTATATATTTTCTCAAATGGTCTTTAATCAGATACATAGAAAATGTCTAGAGTTCCTCCACGATTACCACTTCAATATTTCAAATACTCTTGGGAAGGGGAAAGTGGTGGAAAAAGCACTCAGTAAGAGGTCTAGCTTGTAGTTGCCAAGTGAGGCAGCAGATTAGTTGGATGTGCTATAGATATCCTTCGTGGATGACGATGGAGAATTTTTCTAACATTATATGGCTCTCACCCCTTCACTCTTATAGAGATTTAGGGAGGAAAAACATGGGGACATCGGCTGTGAGAGCCTATGTGCATAGTTATCCTCAAGGATTTCCACTGATAGATATTCAATAGGTGGGGAGCATATCATTCCCTTAAAAGGTCACATAGTTGTGCTGGGGAAATTATGGGAGGAGGTCGTGAGGGATTTTCACATGTCTCCCCTAGTAGTACATCTAGGAGTGGTAATGATGTACCAGGACCTCTGACACTGGTTATGGTGGCCAGGGATGAAGAAGGCTGTGGAGGGGTTAGGTTCTTGATACCTTACATGTCAGTAAGTGAAAGCAGAGCACTAGGTTCTAGCAGGAAAGACTCAGGCACTCAAGGATCCGGATTAGATGTGGGATGGGATATCGGTGCATTTTCATGAAAAGTTTTCCATATAAGTCTTGGGGATAGGATACCATATGGGTGATCATTGACCAACTCATCAAGTCGGTCCAATTTTTACATATCTAGAAGAAGAGTGTCATAGAGAACTTGGGAAGCCTCTATGTCTAAGAGTTATTTTGACTTCTTGGGGATCCTTGGAAAATCATTTCAGACCATGATGCTTGTTTCACTTCCTGGCTCTAGAATGGTTTGCAGGAGGCTTTTGGGACCCATTTGTAGTTGAGCCCAACTTTTCACCCCCAAAATAATGGTCAAACAGAGATGACCATTCAGGTCCTAGAGGACAAGATATTTGTATAAAACTTGAACTTCAGTTATATTTAGAAGGACCACCTACCACTAGTGAAGTTTACATAAAACCACATGTAACACTCCACCATTGGTATAAAACCATTTGAGGCCTTGTATGGATGAGCATTCATATCACCATTATGCTGGACTGACCCAAGGGAGTTAGTACTTATGGGCCCAGAGTTGGTGCCGGATACCACCAAGAAGGTGCAGATCGTCCAGGAGTGGATGATGATTGCAAAGAGTAGACAATAATTTTATGTGGATAAAAGATGGAGGCCCTTGGAGTTTAGAGAGCGAGACCATGTCTTCTTCTGGGTATCCCAACCATGAGGCTTGGAGAGAGTTGGTTGAGGCAACAATTTTTATCTATGGTTCATTATCCCCTTTCAGATTCTGAGTAGAGTCGACGAGGTGGAGTACTGTCTGGCTTTACCCTCATAGTTCCACTATGTGCATGATGTCTATTGTGTGTCCCATCTAAGCAATTACATGCAAGATCCATCACTGGTTATCGAATGGGGTGAGTTGGAAGTTGACAATGGGGAAATATTTACCGAGTACCTGGTGGAGATTGAGGATAAAAAGGAAAAAATCCTTTATGGATGATTGATCCCTCTGATGGAAATTCGGTGGCCACACAAGAATCACTTGGAGAGAAGATGGGATAGAGAGGATCAAATGCGTGCTCAACACCCTCATCTTTTTGTTTGATTATCCCTTGTTTTGGATTTTTGGGATCTAATGACCTAAGGTGGGAAGACAATAACTACTCTAATTTTTTCTGATCTATTTTAATAAATTAACTAGGAAAATAATGAGACTGAATATTCATATGGCGTGATAATCCGCAACCCAGTATGCTCGGAATAATCTTTTGAATAATGTTTTTTAATTTAAATCACTCGGTGACCAAATATGAATTTTTTATAACTCCAAAACGGGTGCCCAAAATGAAAATATAAGTGCGTCATTGCATTTGGAACAACATTTTTGCCTTACGTATGGATTAATATCATCTAGAAAGGGTCATACAAAAAAGATAGTTTTGGATGTTACCGTCATTAAAAATATTTTGATAAAAATATTTATTTTGAAAATGAAAGATTACATTTCCTTTTTATTGAAACTAGAGGCAAGGGTCTAGGGTTAAAATTCATAACCCTAAGATCTTTCTTGAGAGTTATGGTGAGAGGAATCTTTAAGAGGAGTCATTAGAAATCAACAAACAAGTATTCGAGGATCTGGATCGCTCGAAAACAGATTGATGAACAACGAACACGAAGGTTCTTCACTGACTGATTCAAACCTAAAGAGGGGCATGTTATTTTATTTGTTTCTATCCTTATTATTCATTCTATCCACTATGATGAACATGAATCCATCATTCAAAGGATTTACTCGTGGATCATACTAAATCTGGGTTGTGGATTAATGTTGTAGGATTTTAATCATAAATCGATTCATGTTTATATTGATTTATGTCTAGTTTTATTGTTGTTTAAATTGATTCATGGTTATAATTTCACATCCATCACACATTTTAAATTGTTCCATGGACCACATAGGTGACCTATAGAAATTTCCATGTGTGGATTAGAGACATGGCTCCTACCGCGTCTCGAAAAAAACAAACTGGCCCACTCCAATGGGTCGGGCCGACACATCAGACTGGGTTTGGCCCAACTGGTCCAGCCCGGGCCCAGCGTGCTAAGTTGGGTCACTAGACCCAGTTCAGACCAGACCCAGACTCCACAAAATTCTTTTCACAAAAATGGCCTTGCCATTAAAATCATAAGTCTGATTGACAATCCATTTGAAGAATTAAGACCCTTGGGATGAGGCGGATCTTTTGATATAGCTTTTTGTGTTGTTAGAAAAGACTAGTAGAGGTTTGGAGTTCCCACTTGGTTCTTCCTCTAGGGTATGGTATGGTATTTCATGGAAATCCCCTCAAGAGACGAGTCATAAATAGTGTTGTAAATCCTCGTTGGGACTAGACTAACACTCTATCGCCCCAGATGGAGTTCGTTGGGTATTAACATGACCTCTAAGCATAGGGTGTTAATCCTATATATAGTGGTTCATATCAATGGGTTTGTAGTATTTTTCAAAATCCTCTTTGTTATGAGCCACACTATAGAGATTGTGGTATTCTCCATGAATCCCCTATGGTGAAGGGTAATACAGGTTGGGTTCATAGTATTATTCGGAATCCACTATCTGTATATCATGACCTTTGACCAGCGTTTCCTCTTTGTTTAGGTCCCAGGTTAGCGGAGTCTTTTGACTGACATTTGGATGTTACTTATCATCTCCTTCATTGTTTCTTTTTATGATTATATATGGGTATCTTGGTATTTTTAGGGGTGAATAACTTTGTAGAGCATATTGTAGTTTCTTTTTTTCTTTTGTATTTTTTGGGGCGTCATAATGAGAATTATTTTACTCACCCATGCAAGGTGTTTTCTTATAGGTGTCATGTCTTGTGAGATGACTGACGCTTTGACAGAATCATAGGTGTAGTAGGACTAAGGATAAAACCTTATGGTGTATTATGGGATTATATGGGATGAGGCATTCCTGGAATATTTCTACTACATCATCAGTACCCTAGTTAACAATTTGATATTAGTAGTTTTATTTCATTTTGGGATAGTATTCTGGCCCTGGTTTGTAGTACTTCACTTTACTTTCTGAGTTCACTATGGTTGTATTGCTTTTATGTTTAGTAGTTTTTATGAATGGTGATTGTTGTTTACCAATCCTTCTACATTTTTGGGCTTGCAGACACATGATTGTGTACAAGTATATAGGGTAAGGCTTCCCATTTGAGATATATATCTACTCACTGCTATTCTCCATCACCTGGCCTATCGGAGGTGGTCTTGGGGTGGTCACAGAATGGTCCCCACCAAGATGGGTCATGACATTATATATCTTCGAATACTTATCCAAATCCATCCATTACATCCATCCACACATTTAAAGACCCTTTTTATTATAATGTCAATATATTAAGGTATTAGGTATAGAACAATATAGTTTTCCTAAACAAAATGTATAAACCGTAACTGGTCGTTTCCAATTAATTAATTCTGCCACATCCATAAAATATTGTCTTCAAGAAATGAAATAATTACATAATTATCATAAATATGTTGATATTTTATTATATAAATTGTTTATTATATATTCATATCCCCTTCCATTAAAATAGAAATGAAATCATCGTTCAAGTGTACGGAAGACTACATCCTCATTAAATGAGGTAATTTTTTTAATTGTCTCCACTAAAGGCTACTTAAAATGAAGGATTTAATTTTTTTAAAATTATAATATTGAAGTATTTATCATTATAGTATGATATTATATCATATAACTTCTTTCCATCCATTGAAAAATGATAGCTTCATTAGTGTGTACGTGTGGACTACCACCTCAACGAAGTGACATGATTTTTTTTCACTACATCATATAGATAATATATATAAGTTTATTTTAAGAAATAATATGATATTTTTTATATAATCATAATTTTAAATCTTAAATTGAAATTTACCTTCTTTCTTTCACACTCATTTAAGAATGGAAAAGTTAAACATGTGTACCTATAACCAATCGACATAATGATGGTAACATAATTCATTTTTCATTACTATATTTCATGGTTGGTTTTAAATGTAAAATTTATATATAAAAATTAATATTATTTTGGGATTATTATTCTATAGATGATGGAATATTTTCCACATTGATCATAGTCAACATACCGAAGTCATTTTGGATGTATGAGTCTAATAGCATCAAAACACATTCCGTGAACTTAATTGATTGAATATAAAATAGTAAGAAATTAAATAATGTGAATAATAAAAAATAAAATGGTACCTAACAAATTAAATAATTAAAATAATTTTATTATTCATGGATATAAAGTTTGTACGTCATGATTCGGTTGTAAAATAATAGACAATTTAACTTAAAACCTCATTTTAAAAAGTTGTAATGATTAATTTTAAAAATCATTTTCTTTCATTTAATTATTTTTCAAATTATTTTATAGATGTATTTTTATGGAATTAAATTATTTTTAAATAATATATTTTTTCTCTTTATTTAAAATGTTTTCAAAAAGAAATTTTTTCTGAATGTTTTGACTTTCTTTACAAAGGACAAAAATGAATATTTTTTAAACATATAAGACATCATTGGATTTTCCATTCATCACTACCATTATTGGATGTTTCAGATTCCTTTATAATATTCCATGTATTATTAATATAAAAAAATACAGCCATTTTTCTGGGTACTTTGGTTTGTAAAATAATTTCTTATAATTAAAGGGTATTTCAATATCTGAAAGTTTTTTACATAAGGGTTCAAATAGATTTTCAGGGAATTGGTGATGAAAATTACAAACATAAAATATTCTATTATTGATATTATACTTCATAATTTATTATAATTATGGGTGATCCTTATAGAGATAATTATGATGGCTATGATCAATATAGCTCATAATGGTGGGTGAGCCTAATATATCTATTCAATGCATTTTGTAATGATTATGTTATCTGGATAATTATGTTGGAATTCAACCATAATTGTTATTCCAATTATAAGGGTTCTTGTTAGTGTTCTATGAGGATGATTTTACAAGGAACCTATTTGAATTTTCTATACTTTCAAATGAGTTTTCATGGAAATTTTTTTATTTCAAAATTCAAGACAAGAATATTTTTAAAGGAAGGATTATACCCTTTATTATAAAAAGGTATGTCTTTAAGAAATAATTTTTTATCGGGTCTCATTCTTTCTAAGAAACCATCATGATTATTATTTTTTGATTTTTTTCTTATAAAGTGTTTTATGAAAATCTAGGGATAGTAAAGTTTATGTTATGTGTGCGTAAATGATTATTTGAGATCAATGATTATTTATTCTAAATACAAACTATTTTAATGATGTCCTGAATTTAAAATGGAATAGAATGTTAATTTTATTCATTTTTATGTACTATACTGAAAAGTTTGTGCCCATCCCATATTTTTAAATTATTTTCATATGTTATAATGATGAGTATAAAAAAAGATGTCAAGTTGAAAATTTATAATATTTTTCATGAAAATAATACATTTTTTTTTGATTTTTTTAAATGTGGAAAAAATATATACTAAGATAAAGTTTCCAATATTTATTATATGGGTTTTTTATGTAAGATTTATGAACTCATTCTTAAAAACACTAAACATTAAGTGATACTTAAAATTAAAGAAAGTGAATTACTATCAAAAATGGAATTATAGATTGAATAATGATTAGGTCCTTATAATAGAACATTATCTATATGGCCTAATATCCCATCAGGTTATTCTTTATAAAAATGATCATGATCTAGAAATATGACCTTTAAGTTCAATAAATGTGGTGGATTGTGTACAAGCTTCTTTAGGGTAGATTCATAGAACACATCATTAACTTGAGGGAGGTTCAATATATGTGTTTAAGTGATAAGCTACCATCCCTACTCGATCAACAATTTCAAAAGCCAAAATAATTGGGGATTATCTTTACCATTTTTTAAATATCATATCATTATTACACTAAAAAATCATGAGAATAACTTCTCACCATATTTGAATTCAAAATAATATAAATGATTTTTAGCGTAGTGTTTCTATTGTCTCTAATAATACTTGGCGTGTTATTGAATGGTTCTAAATTCCTCTTCCATTACCTTATATATCTCAGGTATAAATATCTTTTTTCTCTCACTTCATTATAGAACATTAGAGTTCTACACATTTATCGATATAGATAATCACAAGGATCTATCTAAATGCTTGAGTGAAAGCTATTATGGAAAAAAACTCAACCACATAAAGATGTTAATCCTAGCCACCTTTTAAATCCATAGGCAAATACCTCAACATATAAACTAGGATATGAATGGTTCTATTATACAAGAAACATATCCAAGGATGATAAGAAATACTGAAACACAGCTCTTAATAAAGATATTCTTGAATAATTCTTTAGAACATCAAGGTAACCCTCAGATCCCAATCAGATATAATAGATGTGGTACTCCAAGCCACATTACCACTTATTTAATGTATATTCAAGAAAGATGGTGAAGAGATAAATCTTTTTTGATATTAATGAAGTGTTATGATTTCATAACATAAAGAACTATAAGCCAAATAGTATTTTTTTCCCCTTTAGACATTTTGGAAATTATGATGACAAAATCCATGGTTATGTTTTCCCATTTTCATTTTGGTGTGGGTAATTGTAGTAACATTACCTTATAATTATTCTTATGATCCTTAAATTGCTGATATAACAAGCATTGAGATATATAATATTCAATATCTATATTCATATTATCCTGCTGGAAATAATCTTTCATTCCCTTATTCATATTCGTACATCAATAATGAATAGAGAATGATGAACTATGAGCTTCATCTAATAGTTCCTTCCTCAAATATTATATGGATGAAACATATACATAGTGCATGATCCTTATTATTCTATCATAATAAAGGTTAAAATAAATAACATTTATCACCTTATTTTTCAACTCTACGTCATTCTTTAGTGCCTTTTTAATCTTCCAAAGGATATATAGTTGAGCATTCCTTTGAGAAAGATAATATTTATCTCCCTCAATATTTCAAAGTCCATATTTTGAAAATCTGAAAGTATTGGTTTTTTTGTGTTCCCCATCATAGATAATATTTCATGATCCTCTAAACTTTTATAATCTAACTACTAGTTCACTTTCTTAGGGTGGTTATGTATTAAGTAGTGATAACAATTAACGTACCACAACTATATTCTCTAGTTAATATTCGTCTATTTCTGAGAGAATATAAATTTTAATCTTTTATGATCATTAGATACTTTAAACTTTTCTATATAAAGATATAAACGCCATATCTTTAATGTAAACATGACGGTAGGAAACACCAAATCATGAGTTGGGTAATTTTATTTAGGAACCATTAATTTCAATTAGGAATAAACAATAACCGTATAATTCTTCATGATTATTCATCATACTCCCAATTTATAAAATTCAATATAGATCACAAACCATTCTTCACTGTAAGAAAGTGTAAGAACATGTGTTCTAACAAATATTATCTTCAGTTGATTGAACTTTTCTCTAAATATTTTATCCAAATGAACTTTGATATCTTCTGAGTCATATTGGTGATTAGATTACACAATTGTGTAGAATTAACCATAAAGAATAGATAATATTCAAAAAACCATGAAAGATAAGGATCACAGTCATAATGGTTGGTTTGGTCCAAATTTTAATAGCTTCTAACTTTGATGGATCCATAGATATACCCTAACATGATTTTATATGACCCAAAAAGGAAACAATTTTTATACAAAATCCTGAAATAGATTTTTTTAATAAATAATACCTTTCTTTAGGGTATTCAGTAAAATCCTCAAGTGATGTTCATTGTCTTCATTAATGGTGGAATATATAAGATTGTAAATTATACTCATTTCCATAAACTGATTTAATTAATATCTAAAATCTATATTCATTAATTATATAAAAATAGTGGGGGGATTTATAAGTCTAAATGGAATAACATTAAATTCATAGTGTCTATACATCGAATGAAATGATATCTTGAGTATGTATTCACTTTTGACCCTAAACTAATAATATCCAGATCAAATATCAATCATGAAAAATATGGATCTCATCATAATTTATTGAACATGTCAATAATATAAGGATGAGGACACATATTATTTTTTGTGATCAAATTCAGTTCCCCATAATAAATGTAGAGGCAAATTGATCCATATTTATTCTTAAAAATAATAAAGGTTATACAGCATGGTATAACACTTGTATGAATGAATCCCTTATCAAAAATATCATAGAGTTGATTCCTAAATTCCTATATCTTAATTGGTATCATTATATGTAACATCCCATTTAATAAAGAATAAAACAATTTCTTAATTATTTTCATATTTTTGAATTAAATATTACTTCTACTTTAAGGGGATTCTATGATCAATGTCATACCCAATATGCAACAACAGGTATCTTTGAAATCTTACGTTGCACACAACGATGGGTCATACTGAAATATAATAACATAATATTATTTTAAATGGTAGTTAACTCATATCAATTGTATTGGAGGGAATGAACAGAACTAACTACAATATGATTATTCATGTTTGTTAAATGTTTTTACATTTATCTAATAAATGTTATAGGCATAAAATGTGAATGAATCCAATTTTAAGCACAAATAGTATAGTATTCTCTAAAAGGTTGATTTAACACCTTTTGATGGTGAACTCTCTTTAAATATTATTTTGGTCACTATTATAAGTTCTATTTAACGAAATAAAATTCTTATTAAGAATTGGGACATCAAAATTTACTTAGGGTAAATTTTTTTGTATTTCTCTGATAAAATTCATTATTTAATGAATAGTGAAAAATATTGTATTTTAATTCAAATTATCCTTTTAATATAATTTATTTTTATTGATAGATTATATTTTTAATTGGTTTTAAATATTAGTTAGATTATATTTATACCATTTAATACAATTTTGGTCATTGGAAATTATTTCATTTTGAAATAGGACATAAACAAGTGTCAATCTTTGATATAAATTATTTCTTAAAAACAAGCTTTTTGTTTTGACAATGGGGATTGATTTTAAATTATTTAATGAAACTTATTTGTTTTTAATTTTGTAAAATAGACATAATTTTTGAATTCATAATATCAAATATAGATTACGGTTATTTTTTTGTATTTTTCTAAAAACCTTCAATTTTTGATGAATAGTTAAAACACTAAGTTGTTGTTAAAAATTGAATTCTTCATTAAAATGAAATATTTCCACTTCTATGAATTGAATTTATAAAATAAGACATACATGGTTGTTATTAGTATGTAAAATTTGGTTCAATAAGTTTAAAATAATTTTTGGTGAATAGTAACCGTTGACTCTTATTTACAATGGTGAAAGGTAAAAAGTGAAATTTAAGGTTAAAATAATATTATAATGATATTAAATTACTCTAACTTGTTTCATAATCTTATTGGTTGAAACATTTTCAACCATGAGAATCCTTGGGTCTATTTTGGGACACCCATGGAGCCACATAAAAGTGGCAATGACACATTATTTTAATTAATTTAAAGTAAAGTCAAAAATGACAAAAACATATATCTTTTAGAAAATAAACTTTTACAAGGGGTTATATAATTAATCTCTTAGAATATAAATATTAACTTAAAATATAAGAATATTTCCTACATCATGGTATTTTTTTAATATTTTTAAGCATCAAATAAATTAAATTATTTATGCCATTATAATGATGTAGTGTTTTCCTCATTAAGGAATTGTTTTAAAAAAATAAGATTATAAAAAGTAAAGAATTATACAAAACGAGTCCAATTAATATTGGATGATTTTATTTTGAACAAAATTCAACTTATATTCAACATTATTTTGTTTTGGACCCTTAGAAACCCAAAATAATTATATAATAAAATAATATTTCCAAACATTCTGAAAGAGCCCCTCCGCCCACTTATAAAAATCCCTCACATCTAACACATTACTCACAAATATATAGCACCGTGGATCGTCCAATATGTACACAAATAATCTTTAATCATCCCTCTCTTACACCTATAATCCTTAACTAAGGCAGAAGTAACTTCAAGAAATCCTTTTGGTTCAAACCAAAGGGAGTTACCTGATTTATAGGTAACGTCTTCTCTTAAGTTCTTTTCTTTTATTTTACTTCTCCAACCTTCTAAAATATTTTTATTCCATTATTTTATAATAAAACCAGTATCCTAAATATAATAGCTGTCTTATATGATAATTATTCAAACAAAACTTACACACACCTTCGTCTAATGAGTAAAAAACATACTATTTCTATGGACGGCGAACTACTTCCACACAAAACGATGATTGTTGAATATTCTCCTACCACCTCTCATGATGGACATTATTGTGTCACTATATTTATATGTAATGTATATTATATTTTTATTTTTTCTATATTTATTTATTTTTCAATTATATCATTCTTTTATGGTTTCCATAATGGTAAAGTACGATAATTTTATTTGAGGAAGTGCGGACTACCGCCCCCTCAAAGTGATATGAATTATTCATGCCACTAGTGGAAGATATAAGGGATGGAGTTAAGGAAATTATATATGATATTATACTAGAATTATATTATTCCTATGTATCATTGTGTTTTAATCCCTTAAATATTAAATATAAATGAAAGTAGTGTTCATGTGTAGGTACGACTTACCATCTCCATGAACGGTGCATTTCATTTCATATCTCTAAATGTTATGTACTATAATAATTACATATATATAATAGATATATATGATATATATTATATCTTCATTATTAATATCATTCTAGAGATAATGAAACTTTTATCACATGAACAACTTTTAATTATAAGAAGTTTATTTTTGACTCAAGTACCAAATATCGACAAAACGACCATTATTAACTTAAATGATTAAATAATGTTCATAACATGGTAATAATTGGTATAAAAGGAATAATAAACCTGAAAAAGGTTCTTAATTAAGTATACATTAACATTATTTTATTATTTAGGAGATTAAAGAATGAACCGGTCAAGTCGGACACGACGTATGGGACTTCGTCTCAATCATCCTTTCATTGAGGAAAATTTTGATATATACACAGCTTTATTTTATACAGTGTATAAACCCCTTTGACATTTACTTCTATTCAAAAGGAATCTTTTATCTATAAAGAGTTTTACTAAATTATAAAAAGAATGTTTCTTTTTAACGTATTCGGTGACAACGACCTTTCCACCACAACGTGAATTATTTTATTTTTGGATTCATTATCAAGCCGTAATGTTTATAAGAGAGAAATAAATACCATATACTCTTTTAAGTTTATTGGTATTGAAAATGGTTTTGATAATGGATTTGTTATGTCAATATATTAAAATGATATAGAGTGATTGAAATGTGGAAAAGTTATCATTCCTTTATGGTTTTTTTATGTGTTATGAGTATGTTATAGTTCTTGGACATTGTTTATATATAAGGGTGGTTCTATAATAAACCTAGGACAGGGGAGCCCAAGATAGCTCTCCCATGCATTGAGTAACGTGACGGAGGTAAATGTTAATGTTTCTCCTAAGAGATTTAGGTAATATAATGTGATCTGTATTCCAACGTAACTCCCTGTGTAGCTGTGAAAGCTACAACATAAGTATGATATGGATTTATTAAGTAACCATTAAGATTTATGTTTTCTATATGTTATTCATAAATCTTATGATTTTATGAGATATGTTAAAAATATTATGTTTTGATGGAATAATGTTTTCTTTCATTATTTTATAACCCTTATTGAGTTTTTTATGCTCATATATAGTTTTTAAATGCTTTTCATAGGACTTAAAGATGAATAGGGTCAATGATGGGATCAAGGAATAGTAATGATATCTGAAACATGGAACTATACATGACTTATTTTTTCAAGAGTTTTTATTTTATGAAAAAAAATATAAGTTGAGTTGAAGTGTCTACTTTGTAATTTTTGAGATGTGATTTAATAGTTATGGCCTAATTATCTAAAACTCTAAATTTAAAAAGATCATCAATGTTAATTATTCATTTAATTCAAGATAATGTAATGTTTAAAGGAAGGTACCTTATCGTTGGTATCAATGGTCAGTTTAGACAACTTTAGGAGTTAGGATATTGTTATATTAATATTAATAAATTATTATAACTTTATGGTATGTAAAGACTTGGAAATTACATGTAATGTTTTTTTAAATTATATAGAAATTTTACGAGTCCATGAAAAGTGACAGCGCGTGATTCTGAGGCCCGGTGTGCCAGGAATACATTTCTGAACTTTTTTCGGGTATGTTCAGTAATCGTGCGAAATTTTTTTTGTAACTTTTGAACCAGTGCTTGGAATTGAAACCTGAGGGTACCGCTGAACTCGCAGCGCTGGAATTCACTTAAGGATACATTCACCTAGACACCAGTTGTTCGAGGGTGAAAGATGGAATTTCGGGTTTCTCGTGGAAATGAAAACAAAACAAAACAATATTTTATTTTATTTCAAATAAAACCTCCCTACACGGGTTATGGATTTGGGGACCACCCGAACTAAAACCTCCATTTTGAATTCAATGTTGGGGACCACCCAACCCCCTTAAATTCCCTCTTTAATGTGGAGAAGTCTCTTGAACTTCCTCCACCTTAATTGTGCCACCCACCTTTCAATTAATTATTCTCACTTGATACAATTAAGTATGCCAAGGTGATACAATTAATTATGCCAACGTAAATTAAATTCCTGAACCTATTTTAATTTATTTTGGCTCCTCATTTGATTATTTGAAAAAATGTTGGAATGGGAGAGGGGTTGTAAGAGATGAGCTTTGGAGAATTGTATAGAAACTCATCCTCTAATGAAGAATTCACTCTAGAATTGAATAACGAGGAAGACGTTCGATCCAACTTCGGATGCATCTTTCGGAAGTGACGAATGCCAACACCACAATCCCCAATGTCTTCAACTCCTTCCTTGTGACCTCCATCAACAAACCTCTGAGGTAGGGGTTTAATTATTTGTGATTATTTTTTCCCATGTTCATCCCTTCTAAACAAATAACGCATATCAACTCTACAACTAGTTGATTCGCAGATGTTTCCTCTTGCGGGTTTGGGAATAATTATTGTCGGTGGTTCTAGGGGTTTTGTTATTCATCATGTTTTACATCGAATTAGTCATCATGATCCACTTTCTACTGAAATAATGTAGAGGAAGTGGGCCAAACGAACACGGCTCGATCCCTCTGTCGTTCATCAGGTTTGGAGTGTTCTTCACGATGGAAGATGGCGGCGACCAGTGCCGGTGAATGGAACCGGTGGGACTCAGATACAATGGCTAACATTCCACCGGTATCGACGTAGGCGATGATGTGACCATTCCACCCAACATAAGAGAATTGTGTCTTGTTCCAAAGTAGCAAATTAAAGAAGGCATGATGCGTGACCGTGCCGCGAGGAGAGGACGACAGTTGATCTGACCAGTCATGGCGGACCGTGCACCGGAGCGCCCCACAGCACCGCGGCTACCCTACTTTAGTGTGAACACCCCACCACCCTACCATGCCATGGGCTTCCCGGGCCAGGCCGCACTGTGGGCAGGGCCGGACCCAGAGGGTTAGGCCGGGTCAGACCGGACCCAGAACAGTTTCGACCCAATATGCTCTTCTGTCCATAACTTTGGCACTAAACAACCCTCTGATGAACTGTCTATGGCACCGCAAACCATGGAGTGAGGAAGACCTTTTGGTATACCCCACATGAGATTTTTATAAGGTTGGGGTACGGTCGGGATGGATCGAGCACAAATCCAATCGAGCCCTCTGGACTAAAAAACGTATAACATAAAGATCGGGCGTCCGTTTGACACATTGTCTGTTAAGTTGAGACCGCTTTGATGTGGCAGTCCTTTGGGATACGTTTTTGTGGGACTTCATGGTGGTTGGAGTATCGACTGTTGTCTTTATGGGAGAACCATATCTGAGATGAGAAATCATAGTTAGGGAACCCTGTATCTGGTTGTAACATGAGAAAGGGATCCTTCGTGGGTCAGTAATTGAGGATTCCACATGGATCCACTCTAGGAATCCTTGTGGGTCTGACGATGTACTAGGATCCTTTATGGGTCTGAAGATGTACTAGGATTCTGTGTGGTTCTGATGAGGTAGTATGATCTCGTGTGGGTCTAATGATGTACTAGGATCATGTGTGGGTCGGATGAGGTACTTGGATCTTATGTGGGTCTGATGATGTACGAGGTTCTTGTGTGGGCCTGACGATGTAATACAATCTTCTATGGGTCTGATGATGATTTAGGATCCTATGTGGTTCTGCCTCTTAACAGAGTAAGACTATTTAGTTGTTACATATAATCATCTTTATTACTATACCTAAGATATACCTTGTGTGATTTGTATGAGTACCTCTGTGGTACTTTCCGTTATGGGAATACATTGGTGGTATTCTTTGGTGTGGCGTACCTGTGTGGTACTTACCTTCGTGGTATTCCTTCCTTTATGGGACAATTGAGCTTTGGGATTTTGAGTTGGACTCTATGTTTCCTCATTATTGACATGGGTATACTTGATAACTTAGGTATATGTATGGGCATATACCTAAGTAGGGTTGATAGTTGATTTCATGTTGTGTGGTTTTTTATTTTGTGGATTTTTTGAGACCATGAGAGTCTCAGGGTCCCTACTAAGTATCGTTATACTCACCCATACATGGGATATGCCCACACCATGTTGTGTTTGGTGCAGACGACGAATAATTGTGACTGTGGATGAGGGTACCAGGACTGGAGGTAACTCGGAGGTGAACCTTAGACGAGGCGTACCATAGAGACTACCATTCTAGTGTTGTACCTACCCTTGAGGTAGGATCCTCGGTAGGTGTTCACGTGAGCTATTCCAGTTCACTTTTAATTTTTAGTTTCTCGTACTTTCTAGTCGGGCTTGTATTCTGGCCCATTTTTACTTACTGTACTCACTCTATTTACTATTCAGTTTACTCAGGTTTGTATCTTGTTGTGTGTTTGTAGGAATGTTTTTATAGGATATAAAGGTAATGCCTTCCCAGTTTTCGGGAATATGTCTTTTGATGCAAGTATCCTGCCCCAGGCCTATGGAAGGCGGGCTTGGGATAGTCATGGAAAGGGCCCTGAGGGACGGGTCATGACAAATTGGTATTAGAGGAGTTTGTATTTACCAAATAACTTGCACTCTGATCTTTTAACGACAATAGTGTTTAGTGTAGTGAGTGTGGTTATCAGTGTAGGGAATCCAGTGTTGGTGCGGCTGCTGATATATATATACACCAGGACCCTAACATTTGAGTTTTCACTCAATGCATGAAAACACTGATTGTGTGTGTGTTTTCAAGAGTTTTATTTTTGATCGTTTCGAGTCTTCTCACCAGGTATAACATATAGACTGTGTCACACCATTTTATTTTAGGATGCCTCCACGTAGACAGCCATCTAGGGTTTCGAATATAGTACGCACTGATAGCCCACCAAGCGATGAGGCCTCGGTACGGGGCCCTCTTCTATTAGAGGCACCAGTGGTACCATTACCCATTGGGCCACCGATGAAACCAGCCCCAGTAGTAGAGATTGCACACCACGAGAGCGCAATGCATGAGTTCTAGCAGTAGAGGCCACCCAGGTTTAGGGGTGAGAAAGACCCACAGGTATTTGAGGATTGGATGGAGGTCGTGGTGAGTGTCTTCTGACTGGTAGGGACACCAACTGATCTCATGGTGATCCTTGCCTCCAGTCTTCTATAGGAAATATTAGGATGGTGGTGTAGCATGATGCTCCAGTTTTACAATGAGGTGTCCCTTCTCTCGGCAGACTTCGAGAGCTAGTTTCGGTCAGAGTTTGTCCCAGAAACTCTTCGCGTAGTGCGCATAAAGGAGCTTCTTCATCTGCATCAAGGTAGTATGACAGTGTCTCAGTACTCAGCAAGGTTCTCCAACCTCCAATGCTACTCCACTAATATGGGGCAGGGACCCATTCTTCAGGGGCCAAACATTCGATCAGGGACTCAAGCAGGTGATCATAGCTTCAATTATTTCTCTTAGCATCCTGACGCAGATGGGGGTGCTAGAGGGAGCCCTCTTAGTAGAGAGTTTCTTTTTTGAGCAGTCACCAACAGCGAGACCGACCACCGAATGTCATGTAGTAGAGTCTTCTACAGCTGCAAGTAGACAGATTTCATAGATCTCTAAGAGGACTAGAACAATATATGCATGACCGCATGACTTAGGATCAATTGTGTAGGGCACTGGAGATAGAGTCATTCATTCGAGGAGCATGCAGTGTTTCACATGCGTCGGGCAGGGTCACATGGCTCATGACTGTTTGACCCATCATACGATTGATCAGCAGACTATCAAGGGACCACCTAGGCAGAGATAGAGGTTCTACGAATGAGGTCCACAGGGATCAGGTAGACATGGCAGTGGAGCTGACCGTGTAGCTAGTGGTGGGCGAAAATTTGAGATGTTACCTCCACCACAACCAGGTGGTCCACCCCGACCACAGGGAGTAGGAGTAATGGGGAGAGCTCATCTCTAGGAAGATAAGGCCTACATCCATGGTACTCCAGAGATGATAAGAGATACGATATGTGTCTACTCCACCTTAGATGTAGAAGTTATAGGCACAGGTTCTAGTCATTGTTTTATTTACACTGCCCTCATTCGGAGCTCCGAGATTCATATGGAGATGTTTGCTCGATCCTTATGGCTAGAGAATCCTATGGGAGTGGATTCAATGATTACGCACTAGTTCCAGTAGTGTGAACTTACTCTAGGGGGTGAGAGCTTCAGTTGGGATCTACTAGTAAGGGAATCGAGGCCTTACAATGTCATATTGGGTATGGGCTGGTTATCTACAGTCCATACTTAAATTGACTGTATTAGGTGAAAGTGTGGTGTGTCCGCATAGATGGGACCAGGATTACCTTAACTGGTGAGAAGGAATCATTTTCAGCATAGGATAGACTTACCCAGATGAGGGTGCAGCCGATTACACGTCAGTTTGATAGGCTTACCCTTGGAGTAGTTCATGTGGAGAGTCCGAGTTATCATATAGTGGTGGGACAGTACGCGGATATCTTCCCTGATGATGTTCTGGGTCCACCTCTATGCAGAGAGGTGGACTTTTACATTGACTTGTACCCTGGGATGGCATGAATATCTAAACCATCATATCAGATGGATCATGTGGAGATTCATGATTTGTGGGTACATCTGGATGACTTATAGGGGAACGAGTTCATCCAGCCCAATGTTTCTGCTTGGGCAGCCTCAATTCTATTCTCCAAAAAAGACGGATGAGATCATGAGACTTTGTGTTGACCATCAGCACCTGAACTAGGTGACTGTGTAGAAAACGTTCCCACTCTCAAGATTTGTGACCTCTTTGATCAACTGAAGGGACCACGGTGGTTCTTGACGATAGACCTCAAATCAGTCTATCACCAGCTCAGAGTACGGGATGAGGATTTGCAGAAGGCGACTTTCAGATGTTGGTATGACCACTAAAAGTTCTTGTTTATTCTTTTTGGAATAACCAATTCCCCGATATTTTTCATGGGACTCATGAACATGATCTTTCATCCATACCTTGATCGATTTGTAGTAGTCTTCATCGACGACATTCTGATCTACTCGGCTATTGAGGAGGAGCACGCCTATCATTTGCAGATAGTTCTGGACACACTTTGAGAGCACCAATATTAATTTATGCTCTCGAAGTGCCAGTTATAGATCCAAGAGGTTCACTTTCTAGGACATGATATCTTGGAGGATGGAGTTGCAGTGGATCCAGTGAATATTGAAGCGGTAATTTCTTGGGATCCTCCTAGGAGTGTGACAGAGGTACGAAGTTTTCTGGGATTGCCCAGATATTATCAGAGGTTTGTGCTGGATTTATCCATAGTTGTAGCACCTTTATTAATGTTGATGAAGAATTGGAAACCCTTCATGTGGTCGAAGAGATTCCAGAAGAGTTTTTAGGAGGTGAGGGAGAGACTGATGAGTTCCCCCATCTTGAGACTACCTGAGGGGGGCATAGAGTACATAGTCTACTGCGACGCATCGGGGGCTGGGCTCGTATGTGTCCTCATATAGGAGAGAGTAGTGATCACATATGGGTCTCGACAGCTGAAACATCATGAGCAGAACTAGTCTACCAATGACTTGGATTTAGCATTAGTTCTCTTCACCTTAAAGATGTGGCAACATTACTTGATGGGCGGGCATTTTACAATCTACTCGGATAACAAGAGTCTCAGGTATATCATACCTCAGAAGGACCTGAACTTGAGATAGTGATGTTGGCTTGACATTCTCCAGGACTATGAATTAGAGATAGTCTATACTCCAAGGAAGGATAATGTGGTAGCAGATGCACTCAGCAAGAGATATGGTGTAGAACTGCTATGCGAGGTGACGGAGTAGCTAGTTGCTTTGTAGATATCCTTTGTGGATTGAGATGGAGCAGCTTTTCTTCAGTATTTTATAGTCACTCCCCCACATCTTCAGCAAGTCAGGGAGCCACAGTGTGGGGACACTGACTATGAGACTTTACGTACTCAGATATCCACAGGACATGAACCTAATGGATTTTTTGAACATGGGAGAACATCATCCTCTTTAGAGGATAAACCGCGGTACATGTGTTGCTTCGGGAGGAATTGTTGAGGGATTTCCACACATCCCCTCTAGCGTTAAATCCATGAGTGGAGAAGATGTACTAGGATCTCTGACAATAGCACTAGTGGCCAAAAATGAAAAAAGTAGTATCAGAGTTTCTCTCTTGGTGCCTCACTTTTCATCAAGTAGAGGCGGAGAAACAGGTACCAGCATGATTAGTTCATCCATTAGAGATCCCAGAGTGGAAGTGGGATGGGATATCCATCGACTTCGTGAGAGGACTTCAATGTAAATCCATAGGTCATGATTCTATATGGGTAATCATTGACCGACTCACCATGTCGGCCCACTTCCTACTGATCAGAGAGAAGGGTTCAGTAGAGAGCTTTGGATGCCTCTATGTGCAGTAGATTTGTGGCTACATGGATTACCCTCGACAATTGTCTCCGTTTGTGATACATTTTTCAGTTCCCACCTATAGAAGGGGTTTCATGAGGCTTTCAAGACACATCTTCGTTTGAGCACCTCCTTCCATCCTCAAGCGGATAGCCAGACTGAGTAGACCATTCAGACCCTCGAGGAAATACTACGTGCTTTCCTCATCAACTTCGGTCACATTTGGGAGGATAAATTGCCTTTGGTGGAGTTTTCATACAACAACAGCTTTCACTCCACCACTAGGATGACTACTTTTGAGGCCTTCTACGGGTGACCTTGCAGATCACCATTGTGCTAGACTAACCCAGGGGAGTCAGCACTAGTGGGAGAAGAGATGGTATAGGCTACCACAGAGAATGTGAAGATCATAAAGGAATAGATGAATATGGCACAGAGCAGGATAAAGTATTATGCTGACAGGAGACAGAGACCTCTAGAGTTTGTGGATTTCCACCACCTCTTTCAACGTGTCTCACCCTAATGAGGTTTACGAAGATTTGGATAGGGAGGAAAGTTATCTGTGAGGTTCATTGGACCCATCCTGGTCCTCAGTAAATTGGGAGAGGAGGCATACTACTTTGCACTTCAACCTCATTTTGACTGTGTTAAGGACATCTTCCACATTTCCCAGCTGAGGATATATGTGTATGACCCTTCTCGCATCATCGACCACAGTGAGTTGGACGTTGATGATGGGGTGATGTTTATGGAGGTTGTAGTGGAGATTGAGTATCAACAAAAGAGGTTCCTTTGTGAGAGGTAGATACCCCTAGTGCGTGTTCACTGAAAGCATTGGAACCTCTAGTAGAGCACATGCTAGTGGGAGGCCCACATAAGTGCTTAGTACCCCCACTTGTTTTCCAAGTTTTGTGATGTGGCTTTCGGGAATGAAAAGCCCTAAGGTGGGGATAATGTATAGTCCTAGAAATTCCATTTATTTTTTTATTATATGGGAATTTTATGTGTCTGAGAAAATAAACGTCATGTGATTCCGAGGGCCGGTGTGCCCAGAATGATTTTCTGAACTTTTTTTGGGTACGTTCAGTAAACGTGTGAATGGGATTTTGTAACTTTTTAACCAGTGCTTATAATTGAAATATGAGGGCACCGTTGAACTCTCAGCGCTGATATTTAGTTAAGGAGACTTTCACCTTGATGGAAGTTGTTTGAGGGTGAAAGATAGAATTTGGGATTTTTTGGAAATAAAAATAAAATAAAATAAACATTTATTTTATTTCTAATAAAACGTCCCTACTGGGTTATATAGGTGGAATCCAGCTGAACTAAAACCTCCATTTTGAAATCAAGTGTGGGGACCACCCGACCCCCCTAAACACCCTCTTTAATGTGGAGAATACTCTTGATCTTCCTCCACTGTAATTTTTCCACCCTTATTTCAATTAATAATGCCAACTTGATAGAATTAAGTATGCCAACGTGATACAATTACATGTGCCCACAATTAATTGTGCTAACGTAAATTAAATTGGTGAACCTATTTTAATTTAGGTTGTCACCTCATTAGATTGTTTGAAAAAATGATGGAAAGGGTGAGGGGTTGTAAGAGAGGATATTTGGATAATTGTAGATAAAATCATCTCCCAATGAAGAACGCACTCCAGAATTGAAGAATGAGGACGACGTTTAAACCATATTTAGAAGCTTCTTGCGGAAGCAATGAACACCGACCCACCATCCCTAATGACTTCATCTCCTTTCTAACGACTTCCATCAACAAACATTCTAGGTAGGGGTTTAATTATGTGTGATTATTGTTTCCCATGTTCTTCCCTTCTAAACAAAGAATGTGGATCAACTCTCTAACTAGTTGATCCGCGGATGTTTTCTCTTGCTGGTTTGGGAATAATTATTGCCGAAGAATGTAGGGATTTTGTTATTTTTTGTGTTTTACGTCAAATTAACCATCTTGATATACCTACTACATAACTAATGCATAAGAATCAGTGAAAAAAACATGGCTTGATCCCTCCACAGTTATTCATGGTTGGTGTGTTCTTTGCGATGGAATAGGGCGGCGACCGGTGCTGGAGAATGGCACCGGTGGGACTCAGATATGGCGGTCGGCACACCGTCATTCATGACGAATGTGACGACGTGACTGTGCCGCCTGACAGAAGAGAACTGTGGCTTCTACCACAGCGGTGAAGGAAGGTTGGTCGGCCAAGCCGGCTACCGGCGAAGCCGCTGTGCAAAACCGAACCCTGAGGAGAGGTCGAATGGCCATCTGGCCTGCCACCCCACCGCACTGTGGCATCCCCGTCGTACTGTGGCCACTCCGCCCACCAGGGATTCCCCACCTCCCCACGGATGGCTCAGGCCGGGCTGCACCGTTGGCCGGGCCAGACCAGTTTCGACCCTATACACTCTTTTTGCCATAACTTTGGCACCAGACATTCATTTGATGAAATGTCTATGGCACCCGAAACCTTGGAGAAAGATATTATTTTTGTTACAGCCCACTTGATATTTTAATAATGTTGGTGTATGGTCATGTTGGACCGAGCACGAATCCAACTAGTCCCTCAGGACTAAAAGGCTAAAAACTTACAGACCGAGCATCTGTTTGATGCACAGTATGTTACGATGAGACCCCTTTGATGTGGTGGTCCTTTGGGATACTTCTTCACATGAATTCTTGGTAGTTGGACTATAAAATAGTGGATTGAGGAGAAGACCCACCCAGAGATGAGCAAACTTAGTGCAAGAAACCTGTAGCTGGCTATAGCATGAGAAATGGATATTTCGTGGGTCAATAATCGAGGATTCCACATGGAGCATCTCTAGGAATCCATGTGGGATGACTATGTAATAGGATTCAGTGTGGGTCTGACATTGTACTAGGATCATGTGTGGGTATAACGAGGTACTAGGATCCAGTGTGGGTCTAACGATCTACTAGGATGTTGTGTGGGTCTGATGAGGTACTAGGATCCTGTGTGGGTATAACGATGTATTGGGATCCTCTGTGGGTCTGACAATGTACTGCGACCCTCTATGGTTCTGATGATGATTTTGGATTCTACGTGGGTCTGCCTTTTAACAGAGTAAGATGATTCAGTAGTTACATATAATCATCTTTACTAATGTACCTAAGATATACCTAGTGTGAGGTGAGTTAGTACCTGTGTGGTACTTTCCTTTGTGGGATTACCTTGGTGGTATTATTTTGTGTGGCGTACCTATGTGGTACTTACCTTCATGGTATTCCTTCCTTTTTGGGATAGTTGATCTTTGGGATTTTGAGTTGGACTCTGTGTTTCCTCATGATTGAGATGGGTGTACTTGATAACTTAGGTATATGTATGGCCATATACCTATGTAGGGTAGACAGTTGATTTCACGATGTGTGGATTATCATATGTGGATTTTGTGAGACCATGAGGTTCTTAGGGTCCCTACTGAGTATCATTATACTCAACCCTGCACAGGTTATTCAAGCACCTTGTTGTGTTTAGTGAAGATGACAGACATCACTGACTATGGATGAGGGTACCAGGACTGGAGGTAGCTCGAAGGTGGACCTTAGATGAGGCGTACTGCAAAGACAACCATTCGAGCGATGTACCTACCCTTAAGGTTAGATCCTTGGTGGGTGTTCACAGGAGATTTTCTAGTTTACTTGTACTTTTCAGTTTAATGTTCTTTCTAGTCGGGCTTGTACACTGGCCCCTTTTTACTTACTATACTCGCTTTATTTACTATTCAGTTTACTCGTGTTCGTATCTTGTTGTGTACTTGGTTGCTTGTGATTACAGCATATAAAGGCAATGCCTTCCCAGTTGTAGGGAATACGCCTTTCAGTGCTAGTTTCCATCCCCAGGCCTTTGGATGTTGGTCTTGGGGTAGTCACGACATGGGCCCTCGGGGACGTTTTGTGACAAGGTAAGATTGAAATGGTAAAGAATTTACAAATTACTGTGTTTTTCATTTAAGATATGTCTTTTTTTTAAATGTTTTTTCATAGAGGAAATAGAGAAGCTATACTGGGAAGGTATATATAGGGAAATTACCTTCATAATCAGCATCTTTAGATGGTCAGAATCAAAATTTAATAGTTTGTTACTGTGATGGTTCAATTGACTCAGGTGAAAAATGGTGGTTGTGTTTGTTGATGATATCTTTTTTTATTCTAAATGAAAAGAGGAACATAAAAGTCATTTAAGGGTGGTTTTACAAACCATAAATGAAAATAAATTGTTTGAGAAATTCAGAAAGTGTGAGTTTTAGTTACAACAAATACCATTCCTTCATCACATTGTTTCAAGAAATGGCATAACTTTTTATCCTGCTAAAACAATCTTTTTTAAAGAATGGACAAGACCCACAAATATAACTGATATCCATAGTATTCTTGTTTTAGCAGGTTATCACTAGCGGTTTATTGAGAATCATTCATGGGTATCTAGTCCAATGACTAAGTTAAGTTGAAGAGGTGTTAAGTTCTTCTGGAAAAAAGAATGTGATAATTGTTTTCAGGAATTGAAAAAAAGAGTTGTGAATGCTACAATTTTGGCACTGCCTTCTAGAAATGGTGAGTTTGTTATTTATAGTGATGCATCGTTAAAAGGACTTGGTTGTGTTTTTATTCATTATGATGAGGTAATTTATTATGCATCACATCAGTTTAAACCTCATGATTTAAATTACCCTACACTTTATTTGGAGGTAGCTGCTATTTTTTTACTTTAAAATTTGGATGCATCATCTATATGGAGTAAAATATGAAATATATACTGACCACAAAATTTTAAAGTATATATTAACTTAGAAATAATTTAAAATGAGAAAGGGGAGATGGATAGAATTAATAAAGGATTACGATTTCATGATTCATTACCATACTAGAAATGAAAATATATTGGATGATTATTTGATTCAAAAAATGTAATGACACATTAACCTTGTTACATTTGGAACGAGATCCTTTGATTAAATATTTTGTGAAAATTGTCATAGAAGTTGTTGTTGTAGAAAATTCCTATGTTTTGTTTCAGGTGTCAGTGAAAGCATCTCTATCAGACAGAATTATGCAAGCCCAGAAGGAAGACAACAAGTTGCAATAAAATTTAGATTTGGTTCATAAGGGTAAGTTACATGATTTTAACATTGATAATGATTGTGTTTTGAGGTTTGGGAGGAGATTATGTGTGCATTATGATTCACAATTGAAAAGAAATTTTTTATGTGAATCTCATAGTTCTCGATTTTCAGTTCATCCTGGTAGTACTAAGATGTAAAGAGACCTTTGAGAGTATTATCGGTGGGATAGAATGAAAAGAGATATTACTCACTTTACTATGATGTGTTTGATTTATCATCATGTTAAAGAAGATAAATAGTTACCAAAAGGGATTCTTTAACCTTTACCGGTGCCAAAGTGCAAAAGGGAAAATATGTCCATAGACTTCATTGTGGGATTACCAAAGACATCTCGAGGTAATAATTAAATCTGAGTTTTTATTGATCAATTAAGTAATCATACTCATTTCCATCCTATTATAGATAAATTTTCTTTCGATAATCTTTCTCAGTTGTATGATAAAGAGATAGTCAGGTTGCATAGAGTTCCCATATCCATTGTATTTGATTGTGATCTCAGATGGGCAGTGAGAACGAACAATTAAGACCTTAGAGGATATTCTATATGCTTGTTCACAAGATTACCAGGGAAGTTGGGACCAACATCATTATTTGGTTGAATTTTCTTATAATAAAAATTTTCCTTCTAGTGTATAGATGGCTCCATTTAAGGCATTATATGGGAAGTAGTGTTGTAATCCAGCTTTTTGGGATGAAGGAGGTGAAAGAAACTGATGGGACCAGAATTGGTAGAAGAGATGGAAGATAAAGTTGAGTCGATTTAGAAGAACATGAGAATAGCTCAGAGCATGAAGAAAAGTTTTTGCGGATAACTGAATAAAGGATCAATCTTTTGAGATAGGTGATCATGTATTTCTCAAAGATTCTCCATGGAAAGCTGTGATGTGTTTTGGTAATAAGGGAAAGTTGAGTTTGAGGTTCTTTGGACATTATGAAATCCTGGAGAAAGTTGGATATGTTGCGTACAAAGTAAATTTAACTCCATGTTTATCTTAGGTACATAATATTTTTTCATGTTTCAATGTTGAGAAAGTATATGCTGGATCTATCTCATGTTTTGAGCCCATAGGTAGTTTAGTTGGAAGAAAATATCTCTTATGAAGAATAATATGCCTGGATTCTTGACTGAAGAAAGAACGTGTTGTAGAATAAGGTAATCCATCTGGTAATAGTTTTTTTGGAAAAACCATATCGTTGAAGAGGCAACATGGGAATCTAAAAATTTTATGAGGGATAAATACCCCTATTTATTTAATAAGTGAATAAAATTGTAAGGACACAATTTCCAAACGGGGGGAAGGATGTAACATCCCAGGTAAATAAAGAATAAGAAAATTTTCCTATTTTTTATATTTTTGAATTAAATATAAATTTTAATTTAAAGGGGATTCTATTTTCGATAGAGTACCCGATAAGAAACAACGAGTTTCTTTTAAATCTTACATTTCATAGAACGTTGGGTCATACTGAAAAATAATAATATAAGATTATTTTAAATGGTAGTTAACACCTAGTCATTTTATTGGTGAGAATGAATATAGCTAAGTAAAATATGATTTTACATTTTTGTTAAATGTTTTACATTTATCCAATAAATGTTAGAGGATTAAAATGTGATTAAATCCAATTATAAGCACAAATAGTCTAATATTCTTTAAAAGGTCGATTTACCTCCTTTTGATGGAGAACCCTATTTAAATATAGTTTTGATCACTTTTATATGTTCTATTTGAAAAAAAAAATTTCTTTTGGAATCATGACATAAAAATTTACTTTTTGTAAATTTTTGGTATTTTTATGATAAAATTTATTTTTAATGAATAGTGAAAAATATTGTATTTTAATTCAAAACTACGTTTTAATGTAACTTATTTATATGGTTATATTATATTTTTAATTGGTTTCAAAGTGTAATTAGATTATATTTTTACCATTTAATACAACTTTGTTCAATGGATATAATTTCACATTGAAATATACCATAAACAAGTGTCAATCTTTTGATAGTTATTATTTCATAAGAACACATTTTTTTACAAGAGAAATAAATTTTAAATTAATTAATGCAACTTTTATGTTTTAAATTTGGTACAAATTGACATCATTTTTGAATTCAGAATATCAAATATAGCTTACACTGAATTTTTGGTAGTTTTTTGAAAGCCTTCAATTTTTGATGAATAACAAAAACACTCAGTAGTAGTTAAAAACCCTTCTTCTTCATTTAAATGAAATTTTAATACATCAGTGAATTGAATTTTGAAAATCTGACATACATGGTTTTTATCAGTATGTAAAATTCGGTTCAATAAGGTGACAATGTTTTTTGGTAAATAGTAACTTTTTACTTTTCTTTACCGCAGTTAAAGGTAAATCGGGTAAATCAATGTCAAAATAATATTATAATAAAATTAAATTACCCTAATATGTGTCTTAATCCTATTGGTTTATTTCTGAACATGGGAATCCTTTGGTCAATTTTGGGACACCATGGAGCCACTATAGAGTGATAATGACACTTTATATTAATTTATTTAAAGTTAAGTCAAAAATGACATAAACATATATCTTTTAGTAAATAAATTTTTACATTGAGTTATATAAGTTATATGTTTTACTATAAATACTCCTTTGAAATATAAATATATTTCCTACAACATGGTATTTTTTTATTTTTTTAACATCAAATAAATAAAATTATTTTTGAAACAATAATGATGCAATGTTTACCTAATTAATGAATAAATTAATTAAATAAGATTATAAAAATTAAAAAAATATAAAAAACCTTTCCAATTACTATTAGATGATTTTATTTCGAAAAATATTAATCTTATCTTTTAATTTAATAAGTTTTTTACCTTTAGAAACTGAAAATCATTCTATAATAAAATAATCTTTTCAAACATTCCTAAAGAGGACCTCCTCCCCCTTATAAAAAGTCCTCACCTATAACCTAGTACTCACATGTCTCAAGCCCCTTGGATCATCCATCCTATACCCAAATAATCTCTCAAGATCCCTCTCTTCCACCTATAGGCCTTACCTTATGCATAAGACACATCAATAAATCTTTTTGGTTCAAACCAAAGGGCGATACCCGATTTCAAGGTAACACCTTATCTTAAGTTCTTTTATTTTATTTTGCTTCCCCAACCCGCTAAACTATTTAAATTCCTTTATTTAATAAAAACATCAGTATCCTAAATATACTCTGTTTTTGATATGATAAGTATCAGAACTACACTTAGAAACTCCTCCATCTATTGGGTAAAGAACATACTCTTTCTGTGGATGGTGAACTACAGCCTCACGAACCGATGATTGTCCAATCTTCTCCTACCACCTCTTATGGTGGAAATTATGATGGAACTATATTTAAATGTAATATATATTATATTTTAATTGTTTATATGATTCTCTATTTTTCATTTATAGGATGACTTTATGGTTTCCATTATGAGTAAATATGATAATTTCATTTGAGGAAGTGCGGACTACCTCCCCCACTAAGTGATATGACTCGTTCAATCCAAACATGGAACATATAGATCATGGAGTTAATGAAATTATATATGAAATTATACTAGAATTATAATATACCTATGTATAATTATGATTTCATTCTATTAAATATGAAATAGAAATGAAAGTAGCGTTCATGCGTATGTACGACTTATTGTCTCCATGAACGGTGCATTTCATTTCTTATCTCCAAATCTTATATACCGTTATAAATAGATATATATACTAGATATATATATGATATATATGATATCTACATCACTAATATAATTCTGTAGATAATGGACCTTTAACAACATGAATAACATGTAATTATAAGAAGTTCATTTTTTGACTCAAGTACCAAATATCAACAAAACGACAATTATTAACTAAAATAATTAAATATTGGTTATAACATAGTAATAAGTGATATAAAAGGAATAATAAACATGAAAAATATTCTTATGAAATTAGAAATTAACTTTAGTTTATTATTTAATAGATTAAAGAATTAATGGGTCAAGTCGGACATGAGGTAAGGGTCTTCATCTCAATCGCCCTTTAATTCGGGCATATTTTGATTTATACACAGCTTTCTTTTATACAGAGTATAAACCCGCTTGAATACTACATTTATTATAAATAAATATTTCTCTATGAAGAGATTTACTAACCAATAAAATGAATGTTTCTTTTTAATGTACATGGTGACAACAACCATTCCGCCGCCGTGTGCATTATTTGATCTTTGGATTCCTTAACTAGCTATAATCTTTTTAAAAGGAAAATAAATACCATATACTCTTTTATGTATTTTGGTATTGAAAATAGTTTTGATAATGTATTTGTTATGTCAATATATTTAAATGATATATTGTGATTGAAATGTGGAAATGTTATATTACCTTTTTGTTTATTTTATGTGTTATGAATATGTTATGGTTCATGGTAATTATTTATGTATACCCATGGTTCCATGATAAACCTAGTTCGTGTGAGCCTGATATAGCTCTACAATGAATTGGTAATCTGAAAGAGGTAAACGTTAATGTTTCTTCTAAGCGATTTAGGGAATATATTGTGATGGGTATTCCAACGTAACTCCATGTGTAGTTGTGAAAGCTACAATTTAAGTATGTTATGGATGCAAAAAGTCACCATTAATATTTATTTTTTATATGTGTTATTCAAAAATATTATTATTTCTTGAGGTATGATAAAATTATTGTGTTTTGATGGACTGATGTTTTCTTTCATTATTCTGTAACCCTTACTGAGCTTTTTATGCTCATCCCAATTTTTGAAATGATTTTCACATGACTAAAAGATGAATAGGGTCAAGGATGGGATCAAGGAAAATTCATTCTGTCTAAAACATGGAAGTAGACATGAATCTTATTTAAGAGATTTTTATTTTATGAAAAATAATGACCATTTAAAAGCGTTTACTTTTTAATTTTTGAGATGTGACATAACAGTTATGGAATAATTCATTAAAACTCTAAACCTGAAAATATTTTCAATGTAAATTATTAATTTAATTAAATATTATGTAATGATTTAAGTATGGGTCCTTATATTATATATGGAGTATTTTAAATAGTTGTATCACCATGTATGATTTCAATTGAAATTCCAACTTCATGATTTGACGAAAGACATGGATGCTTTTCTAGATTGATATTAACAAACTCCCGCACAATAAGATTATATTTTATGTTGATTTTCTCTAAAAAAAATCTAAGCTAAATATCCATATTTAATAGGAAAATTACCCATATAATGGATATAACATCCATTGAATGTTCATATTTATTATTACGTTGATAGATAATCAGAAGTTTTTTTGTAATATAAAAAGTAACTTCTCTTACATGGAAATTTATTTTGGATTTATTTACTTAAAATCAATCTATGACTATGATATAAAAAAACTAGTGGGAGAATAATGATATATTCATGAATTGGTTAGTATAATCCTCATATTCCTTGTGTTTGAAACACTAGCGTGTGCGTGGTTCTTTTTGATATCATGATCACCATTTTTCCCACACTACAAAAATTTACTAGTCTCATTATGACAATTTCCTATATAGTTCCATACACACATTGAGTTTATTGGAAATATCACCTTCTTATCTTTATGGATTTTATTATTAAAATTTACTATGAATTATGTCCCTCTTTTCTAATCAAAACTATAATACTGATGGGTAACTCTAATATAAATTTACACCTTGATATACAACCAATGACTTATTTATAGATACTAAATTCACTTATGTCTAACAAACTTTGGATACTTGATTTTAAGAAACTATAGAATTAATCAACATTACATTTAGTATTGATGATAATACCATAAGCATACCTCATATGTCTTGTAAAAGTTTCCTCATAGGTAATAATGGATTCATCATCCTTATACTTTATATCAAATAATTACATATCTATTTGTTTAGTATAAAAGGAAAATACTTAATGAAAAATAATCTCGTATGCTAATCACACTCAATGGATTCAATTTCATCTCATTTTTACATGTTCTAGATAAAATTACACCATTGATCTACTTCACCTACCAAATGATTAAAATCTAAGATATCTTTTTTAAGTTTTGAACAATGGAGAATTGAAAATATATTTTTAGTAGTACAAAACAATTTTTCAACAACTAGTAGATGATTATACCCACTAAAACAAGGTGTATTTTTCCTCATGAAGCACTCAATATAACATTGTTCCATCCTTTTCTTGATTGATATCTCATAAGGATTCATGGATTGAGAATGTACTGTAATAATAGAAAAGATATTTTTCATTTCATCTCCCTTGAAAATAAATTTATTATAAGGTTAATAATTAAATTTTCCATTTCACTAAGTGTTCACATGGTTAATTTAGGTTCTATCCATTGACTAAAACAAAAAATAGGAGCATAGTAACCAAAAATCATAGTGACAGCCCATATAATTTTGACAAAATAATTTATAGGATGTCTAAATCATCAAAACAAATTTCCAATATTTAACACCTTATTCTAAACAAATATAATATATGATCATCATCTATTAAAATCATTATAATGGAACATAAAAAAAAGTGAAATAACCAATTCATATCCCCAAGTACTGTGAAACAATGTGTGTATTAAGGGGACACTCTCCATGAACCGGAATGATGGTTGAGATATACTCTACCAACTATTTTCAGAGTTATTACCCCTATATAAAACTATTTCAAAACCACATCAACTTTATGTATCAATAAAAAGATGATTTTCTAGGAAAACCATAGTCTTTTACCATAACATAAGATATTCTCATATATATAGGATTATCATAAGGGTTCTCACAAAATTAGTCACTTCCTTGTTTATAGATGAAACTAAACCCTACTCTAATAACAAATATTGTGACCCGTACTTTGTATTCATAAATATTACATCTTATTAGAAAACATTCAGTATATAACCTTACGATCCACAACAAAATTGAATTGGTATTGTTTCTTTGGAAACATGGATACATAAAAAACCTTTTCATAAGAGGTTTACATCATGTCTCATAATAATTTTCAAAACTGTCACCCTTCCAAGACATATCATACGTAAAACCTTTCATCATGAACTAGGGAAAGGAACATAAGAAAGGGTGATATTAGATTCACAATATGGGTAAATAAGGGATATATCAATGTTCACATATAACAAAACACGAGAATAAGGGTATGATAACATGATCTTAACATTAAAAAAATACCAATATAACATATATCATAATCTTTTGTCATGACATAAATCTTGGTAGATCATAAAACATGAATCATAATGGAATCAAAGAACCTGATCCAAGAGATCATATATTGTCAGAAGGAAATTTTTTTTGGAATACACATAATCTTAGAAAATAATTTACTTAGTTAGAGCTCACTAAAAATAAAATCATAGTGGATTGGATTCAATCTACATTCAATCATATCCTTATTAAAGATTCACTAACAAGACTATCATAGTGGAAAAATTCCTTTATAGAGTTTGGTTTACTACTTAATCCATTACTTATTATATCATGAGATATCCATCCTTACAAAATACATAAGAGAGATATATAATTGCGGTACCACTCGTCGAATAAGAAAAATCATTCATATATATTCTTCAATATCATAAAAAATATTCATTGTATAGACCATGGAATGTAAAGGGGTTTCATAAATATTTCATCATTTCAACATTGAATAACTCATGAAAAAAATGGGTTTTACAAAGGTTTCATCACAATTTAATTAACCTGTTTGAAATAAAAATGTTCCAGAGAATAATAATTAAATAATCATCATGATGATCCATCCAAATAATGAAATCATATGTTATCATTGAATCATATACCTAGTTATTAATAAATAACATAATATGATGTTTTCATTGATGAAAATTTATTTTAAAAGACCATTGAAATATTCTATCAGAAAAATAAACACTTCACAATAATGACATTTATTAAAATATTAAATTATTTTCAAAAAATTTATTCAAAAAATTTATTTTAAAATAAACAAAGAAATTTTAAAATAAATTTTCAATGAACTGATCATTCAAGACAATCGGAAACTTTTTCAAGCCTTTTATTCCAAAAAAAGATTCTTTTTACAATTTTGTTAAGAAGATAACATCACCTCATTCATAAAATGGGTAGAATATTCATTTCAAAATATTTTTAAAAATAAAATCATGGGAAAAAAATAAATTTAAAATAATAAGAATATAAGAAACATTCTTGAAAATGGTATTATAAAACATGGATAAGGGATAAGTCGTTTTGACCAAATAAAGAAATATAGTTGATTTATCATAGAAATATTTTTTTTGTCTTTTGTGTTCTTAAAGAGAGTAAAAAAAAGAAAAATTTTCATCTATAGAAATAATAATATTAGAATAAATTTTATAAGATTATTGAGGATATTTCATACAATGTCATCATTGAAAATTTAATCATGAACAATCCTAATAAACAATGAGATTATAACATAAATCCATTACCTCAAGATGGAGTTACTTGGAAATAACTATAACATACTATATTAAATATTTCAATTTAATATATTTCTATAAAAAATCATCTAAATACTTATAATATCATATATAATCCACTTATAATATTTCAAACCCCACATATTACTAATTCATTATTAAAATTAGTCATTTTTGGTGTTAACTATTTCATTTTTATGATAATTTCAGTTCAGTAGTTTCAGTCACTGTACTTTGATTATAGTTTCATCATCTCCTTAATGTTAATAATGATATAAATATCATATATATTAATTAAAAATTAATTATATATATAAATTCAAATTCCTCAATAAATGGTAGATATGGAGAAGTGAATAACACTTTCTATAGAGATGGTGGGTAGTATGTACGTGTGATCATTGTTCTCACATTTCAAATGATATAAAAAATGAATAGTAAATAATAATTCAAATTAACAAAATCATTATTATATCATATATATTATATATATATTCGTTAAATATATCCTTATTACAATACATATAATTTAAAAATGAAATTATAGTATCTCTTCATAGAGATGGTAGTTCACATGTACGTTTAAGGTACGTTATCATTAAACAATAGATTGAAAGGTAAGATGGATGTTTTGATATTATATTAATATAATCATAATTATATCGTATATAAACATTTACCTCATCTTAATAACTATCCTAGAAATATGGTAATGGAAAAAAAATTGTAACACTACATGGACGCAGTTGTCCACTCATATTCACAAATGATAATTTCACATCTCATTTGATGGAAATGCGGGTGAATAATGGTGTTTCTATAATAATAATAACATTTATGTATTTTTAGTGTATTTTACTTATTCTTTATGATAAATTAATCATATTTATATAAGTTTTAAGAACAAATAAATTTAAAAATGTCTTAAAGGATAATTATATTTTATTATATTTCCTTTATTTAGATACTTTCTTAAAGACCCTTATAATTTTATTTTTTAAAAACCAAGTATCTAATTCATATATAGGTAAACTCATTCTCACCTTGTCTGTAATAATATATTTACTGTGTTTTACCATTATTTATGAACAAAAATTAATTTGAACTTACTATAAAATATTAATTAATATAATTATAAATATTTAACCTATGTTATCAAATTATATTACTATAATTTATAGAATTTAATTTAAAATTATACTCGAAAAACGCGACAAAAAACAGTTTTCCAAAAAATATATTTTCTTAAGTAGAAAAGGTTTTTATACAAAAATCCAAAATAAAATAAAATAAAATGACATAAATTGGATTATTCATAATATGAATTAAATTATTTTACTTTTAAATCCATTATGAAAAATATAAATTGTAAAATTATTTTAAAAAAATATTGTTTTTAATAAAAATCCCTATTATCATTATTCTTCAAAAAATCAATATTTTCATAAAATTATAAAAAATTAATCATGATATTATTTTGAAACATTTATTTCAAATATGAGTTTCATTTTTTATGTAAATTTTTTAAATTTGGTAGAAATTAATAATATAATTAACTCAAATAAATTACTAAAAACTATTTTTTGGGAAAATGTGTTGTTAAAGAATATAACGTCTTTAAAAAATTGGTATATTTTTATCAATATTTTTTATTTAAATAAAACCTATGAAAATATTAAAAAAAATTATTCCTATTCACTCTTCCAATTTAATAGCACAGATATAATGGTATAGTATTATATGGTTTCTCTAGACTGAGAGTTTCACGTATCACAATCTATTGTAAAAATTATATTTATTTGAAATGAAATATATCATAAATTATCAGGGTGTTATAGATCCTCGAATAACACCTTGTTTTATCTTACTAGGATGATAGGAAGAGAGAGGAAAACATAAATACCTTAGAGGGTATAATGGTCATTTCACCATTTTAATAAAAATGAGTAGGACTCATAGTATTAAAAACGATGCACCAAACATGAAGATGGAACTACATAGGAAAAATGGTCTTGGATGGTTCTATAATATGTATTCTATAATGTAAATCAACCATGATAGACCATTTTCAAAAACCAAAGACATATCCACTCTATTTCTTCATAGTTTTACCTTACCTTGTTCAAGTCATGTGCCTACCCCCAAGCCCAAAATATGACTTTCAATTTTTCTCCAATATCTCGTGAGGTTTGGACCGAAAAATGTGCTAGCTGTGTAGACAAACTATGTGATAAAAATGAAATAAAATGACTCCCAAATATGATAGTGTTCATAGTTTCTAAAAAACTGTGTGTTAAAACCACTCAGGGAATAAAAACACTATATTTTCTACATTTTGAGAAAAAACATCCCAAAGACTCAAATTATCCAAAATTAATATAAAATAATTGAATATAAAATCCAAAATAATACGCTGAAGGTCCCAATTATCCCCACTATTACACTTTCAACCCCTATGAAGTCACTTATGTACATATAGGTATCAAGAGAGATGATAACTTAAGAATATCATATGACCGATGAAACATATAACACAATCCATCCTTCAAAACCCACAAAAATCCCCAATCAACAAAAAAGAGGTCAATTAATGATCAATCTAATACACGAAACAAGAAATATAAATTAATATAGGTAAAAAAGGATATTTCTATCTATTTAGAATTAATCTAAATTTTGGAGCATCAAATTACAACTTCAGTGATGAGAGTTCAAACAAGACAGTTGTGATTCTACAAATAAACCATGGAAGAAACTAGTTTCCTCTAACTATATACATCCAAAATAACCAACTCAGTATCCAAAAATGAAACACAACTTATATAAAAAACCCATTCAATAAGACCATTTCATCAAAACAAATCCAAACTATCACATCCATAGAATATTACAAGATGTTCCAATCATAACATACAGAGAACAAAGTGGTTGAAATATTCTTGAGTATGAATATAACATGGGTTATAAACATGGGATATCAAAATGAGTGAGAGGGTTAATCTAGAACATCATACATGGGATACCCTCTTAGTTATAACACCAAAATATCCAAATGATAACATCCCATGATTAATTTTAATTGGTGAAACATGTTTCTTATTCACCCAAAATAGACACACACAAGGTTTTCTCACAACCAAACAAATGAAAAAATACTCTTTCATGTCCCAAACTGAAAGACCTCATTTCCAAACATATTATAATATGGAACAAATAAAAAGTCATGAATATCATAAACAATCATTACTCATGTAAGGAAACCAAAAATACTACCCATGGATCACACCAAAAAACCACCTAAAGATTGAAATAGTCTAAAATAATTGATAAAAAATCATTAAAACAATCCATCACCTAAATACCCAAGGATATTGGACCTAATTAACTAACCGAACAAGCTATATAAAACTCACCCAGCCTAGTCTCGCAAATAATAATGATAGATAGAACACTACCACACCATTGAAAGGGGGTTATGAAACTTTTCACCCCATGTGGATTCTAAGAAAAATTCATCGAAAAGAATAGAGATACCCCTGGATATGATCAACTCACTTCAACTCATGATCCTTTATGGAGGAATATTATATATAAGAAATCATGTACCCACCCAATAATGTTTCTTAAAACAAATCACATCAATTAGTTCTAATAAGAACTGTGTGAGAAAATAAAAAACAATATTTCTAAATCACAATCCCCTAATAATGAGTCCCCAAAAAACATTTCAAAAACACATTATCAATGTAAAATAGATTAAAATCACATAGCCTTTAATTGAAAACATTTCTATAAATATAATCCCATTAAAAACACTTCACCTATTCTTAAAATATTTCAAAAACATCCACCACCAAATTTATCAATTTTAATCCATTCATTTCTAAAAACACACCCAAAAAGAAAAAAATAACTTTAGAAATAAAACAACTATTAAATTTATAATAAAACCACCATTTTTAAGAAAATCATGAAAATAAATTTAATATTAAAACGACGTCCAAAGTCTTAAATCAAACCAAAAAAATCATTTGAATTATGAATTTTCCAAATGAAATCCTACTTTTCATCATAACCACATAAAAAAGAAGGAAAATCATAAAACCAAACCACAATTAAATATATCATAAGGCCCACTCTATTAATTTAACATTTCTAAGAAAAAATAAATAATTTCTAATAATGAAGGGATCTAGATAAAAAATCAAAATAGGATGTGGATCCTTTCATGACATGACTATATATTTTTTATACCATGGTCTTGTCATGAAACAATTCCAAAAACAACTTTATCATATAGAATATGGTTCAGTCCTGAATTATCAATCCATGTACAATAACCTCAATTCACTGTTCCATGTTTCCTTTTAATATCAAAACACCTCAAAACCTTCAAGAAAACTCATATAATTCCATTTAGGATCAAAACCGAAATAAAAATAATCAAAATTTTATTATAAATTCAAAATTCAATTCCCACTACCCATGGAAACATGAGTCTTGGGGAATTTAATAGATATATGAACTCTCCACGCACAGACAACATGAGTTCCAACGACAAAAATAACTTGATTCAACCATGTTTCACCCAAATAGAAATAGATTGAGTAAAGAACATAGGCCCATATTGGGAAAAATATACTCTGATACCATTTCTAATGAACCAGGTAGGGCTTTCGGCTAAGCCATCACCCATTCTATCACACCACTATCCTGAAGGGAGCTTCCTATCCTCATGATCATGAAACTAGGGTCTAGGAATCTTAGAACACAACTTAAGGAGGATTTATCTTATTATATTAAAATAAAATAATCAATTTAAATGATATATAAACCATCCAAACATGGAATAACATAAATTAAAATACATTCAAGAATGACTAACTAAAAGAAAGTCAAAGTGAAAGTAGATAATTGAAAACATATTAGGCTAAAAATATTGATATATCATATCCAAAAAATTAAAAAGAAAAAAAAATATAAAAGTCTCATATGTCTCCACTACTAACCCCCAGTAACTCACGACATCTCACCTTCTATATATAGAACAACCTGAAAAGACTAACTGGATTGAAATGGGGAACCTTGAGTTTTTATTACATCTATATAGGCATGATCTAAGTATCCTCGTAAGTGTCCACCCACCAACACTAAGGGAATCCCTTTATAACATTGTTCATAAAATAATATTTGGAACATCATGTACCAAATAGATTTTTGACAAGATTTATAAAATAAAAATAATAACATGATTAATACTAATTTTAAAAAACTTCCCTTTTTACAAAACTAAATCAAGGATAGTTGTAAATTTTAAAAAAACTTGTCAAACCAAGGAAAAAACGGCCATTAAAATAATAAAAATAAATCCCAAACACAAAATCTCCTTTTTCAAAAAATTATTGAAAACTCCTTTTGGTAAGAAAGCCTACATGAGAAATCAGGTCATAAAATATTTTAAGAAATAACCAATAAAATCCTTCTAAAAAACAATTTCAAGAAATTTTATTTAATAACATCGTGCAAATTAAACTAAAAAATAACTGAGGTGATAGAAAAATCACACATAGGCACCAAGTCATCCACACATCAGAAAATACTAAAATAACCAAAAAATTGTTCCAATAATAAAAAAAAGGAATATAAATGATCCATGAAATTGAATACCCTAAAACATCTTGATAATTACCTAAGAAATATAGGAAACAATATAAGACTCAAGTAACATGACCGAAACTAGAGACACCTACCCTATTAATTATTATAATAACTTATCTTTCCTAGTTGTCCAATAAAATATTATGTACCCTATCCCATCCCTATAACATGAATTTACAATAGGAACAACTATCTAGGTACAATCAGCTAACCAGTTCTATCTAGCTAGACACAATCTAAATACGTTTCTATATTCATCAAGGTTACTTAATTATACATAGGATTCATATTTCATATCAAACAATGTATTTTAATAATTTATTAATGATAGATCATCATAAAAAATAATTTGAAGAATTTTAAATTAAAATGTGTCTCACATACTAAACCTTAAAAAGAAATAGCTTTTTTAAAATTCATTCATACAAATTACATATAATTGAATCAATAAAAAAAATCCCTCAAAGAGGACCCAATCCATAAGAACATGACAATGAAAAGGGTCCTCAATAATAGGGTCTCACACATTTTATAAATAAACTCTTCAAAAGGTAATAATTAGGCCAAAAAAAGAACATAAAAATTCAAATCCATTTACTTACCATTTGAAATCTCATTTCAATCACTCCTTGAATACAATTATCAAATTTAATTAGGGAATCCATTTCAAAAAAATAATTTTTTCAATCCCATTTTAGAACTTCTCAAATGACCACTGTGATAAAATGTTCCCAAAAATATTAAAAACATGGTCCAATTCCATTCATTTTATAAAATATTACTTTAAATAAACAAACTAACATTTTTAAAATGTGATTTGTTATAATAATAAATTAAAAATACCTTAACTATTTTTAATAATCCAATAAACCATTTTAACAAACACTTGGTAGGTGAAAAGTCCATGCCATGTGTTTTAACCATATAAAAACCTTTTACAAATAGTGAATGAATTCCAGAGGCATATAATTTGATAATAAATAAATATAAATCATTCCATAAATTTATAAATTACATTTAAATGAATTAAAAAGAAACACGTACCTTATTTCAAGAAGAACTCATCAGAAACACATTGCATTCATTGGAGGGTGTACAATCGAGAAAGTAAAGCCCCCATGAACCCCTAATCACCCAAAAACCCATCATTTAAACAACCTTGAACCTTAATTCCAACTCAAATAGTGGTTGGGTTTCATTCATGAATATAAAATCAAGATAGAAGGGAAATGGGAAGTTGTGATGAAGTAAATAAAATAACGATGGGATTACCCACTTATAATATAATGTAAAGGGGCATGAAACTGAATAAAGGGAGTGGAGATGAGCTGCCCCAACTATACCCCAGTTATGAAAAGAAATAGTCTTGGTATATTAAGGTAAACAAATTATACCTGGAGGGGGGTATATTTTTTATTTCAATACTTTAAATAAAACTGAGCAAGTCACACAGTTTACCATAATTGGAGACAACCATGAAGATAACACTGTCTAGAAGAAATGATCTCGTATGGTTTGGTCTTATATTTTTGATACCATGATCCCATATTTTTAAATTCACAATCACTAGTTGTAGAGAATGTCATAGTGTTTTTGTACAATTTCTCCCAACTGTGAGAAAGTTTGGCAATACCCCCATGCCTAAATGTTGACTCACATAGTTTTCTATAGATCTCATGTGGTTTGGACTGAAATTTTCACTAACTTGGTAGACCAAAAATGAACTAAAATTTAAAAAAATATTCCCAAGTAATATAATTTGCATGTTTTTCTGTAAAAGTTTCTTGAAAACCACACATAGAAGGAAAAAACTATAGTTTTTCCATGCATATGGACGAAATATCTAGGAATTTAAAATTATCCTAAATTAGTATAAAATAATATAAAATAAAATCAATAGTGACATAGAAGTTTCCACATTATTTTATTAAAGAATAAAAAGAATATAGTAGTTAAGAAGAAAGAAATTCTTAGGTTACACTAAAATAGTTTCAACTAAGACAAGACCTCATGATGTAAATTAAAAAATAGAAGAATTAAAATATAAAATATTGTTTTGAAGATTAATATTGATTTATTTAGGATATACCCTGATTATTAAAATGTTATAAATTTTAGATATATAAATTTCGGTTAAGAGAAAGCCAGTAGACCATAATTTAAATTTGTAATCAATAGAAAAATTCAAGATATTACTACAAAAAATATAATATCTTCAAATTAGGGATAAAATCTAATGAGAAAAATATTAAAGAATGTTTAAATTCCTATTAAGAAACTTGACTTGCCTTGTTAAAAAAACATTATTAAGATTCATAAGTAGTTGGAAATAAAAACTTTGAAAACTATTTTGTTACCGCACTCATATGTATGAATACCAATTATATTAAAGTCAATCGCTGGTGATAAGTATTTTAAAAAATTTATTAATGATTTTACTTGTATGAATTTTGATTATTTTATTATTAGTAAATCACATGATATTGATAAAATCAATCACTTTTAAATGATTTATAAGATCCAAATCTGGTTAGTCATCCAAATATTCTAATTTAGTAATATATCTCTGTAAGAGAATGGAAATTTCATTGAATAACCTAATAATCATGGGATAAATATTGATTATATCACTACATACGCACCCTAAAAATGAGTTTACTAAGAGGAATTATGAAAGGTTTGTGGACATGGTATGTAATAACCCAAACTCCAATAACCTATATCTGATGACTTCTTTATTACATTGGTACAAGATACAATGAATCCCCCCATGAATAACAATTCAGATTAGCAATTTTGAAGAAGCAAATACATAAATTATTTTCATATTACAATGAAAATATCATATACATATCATAAAAAACATTCTCACATTCGTGATACTATTGATAATAACCCTGTTCATATCATAAGGAAAGGAAAACAAATAAATGGTGAGCTTATATGCTCATTAAATGTTACATAAAGTGGAATCTATCATGAGTAAATAAGTTATAATAAAAAATACATGTTAAATAACTGAAAACACATTCCATTTAATAAATGACTTGATCATGAAATTCATCCAAGGATAATATAAAAGTAGTAATCTCCTGGATAATAATAACTTAATTCTCACATTAATAAATGATTAATATTCAACATCATGTTCTCAAAAATTTTGATATCTTTACAATAAAATCCATTTTCCTAGATAGTTTATGTTGATGGGTAGGTGTACAAAAACCCATTTAATTAGACTACATAATAGGATTGTCTCATAGGACATGTTGATGCATCGAGGTGTTATCTATAATAAAACCAGACCCATCACTATATGGATAATTCATTCCTGATATATTTAATGATCAATTTAATTCAAAAATAATATCACTTATTATAGAATATCTTCATTTATTAAAGAGTATTTAATATTAGGATTCCTCTAGTCAATCAAATAACTTTCGTTACAAAGCAATATATATAGAAAAGGAATATGGTTTAGGAAATATTCATATCCATGATAAAATGAAAATGGATATTATAGTGAACTGTAATGTCCATTTGGAAGTGATCACTGGAAATTAAATGTTTAAACAGAATGTTATGCCACAACATTAATAAGAGATATGGATTACTATCAATTAATCAACAAATAAGTTTTGTAATAAAATAATATCATTTGGCTAAATAAATAAAATGGAACTTATATATTGAAATATCCATCCATTAAATATTTTTATTTATAAAACAATTTAAATATTTAAGAAGCTAAATAGAATAAAATGGTTATGGAAGAATGAAAATCCAATAACACATTATATGTTAAAAAAATATTACTTTGTATTTTTTATAAATATTGTTGAAGATACTCCCTTTATCAAACAGTAGAAATATTCCATTAAAAAGTTTTAAAAATTCAGTGGTAAATTATAATATCCTTAAAATACAATTTTCAAATTATGTTCACTTTTTTAAAAGAATGTTGATAACAATGGGCGTTGAATAAAAATATATTTTATCAAAAGAAAAACATGATCATATTTTATTTAAAAATGTACTTTTAATAATTCATGTTTATAAGAGGGTAAATTTTGAAAGAAATCATTTAACCCACATTAAATATCCATAATATCATAAAATAAATTAATTTTATGAAGTTGGTATTATGAGATTCCTTTGATGAAAAATATATACAATCCCATGAAATAACATTGTCAAATAAAATTTTACCTCTTTAATAAATTTTATATTGTAACACATTAAAAGTGTAAAAAAGAATTTATAATTTCATAATCATTAATAAATAGATATTCATGTTAAATACATCAAAGGACACTATATACACCACATAAAAATAAATAGGTGTATAATAAATATATGTCTCCATGGAAAGAAAATTAGGATGAAATCTATTACCTCAAGTTTGACATTCCTTGTAAGTGATTTTATATTCATGTATATTATATTTATATTTATTATACATTTATAACACAAATATATTAATATCTATAACATTATTTGTTATTCATTTATAATGTCTTCTCTCATGTTTGTTAACAATATTTTATTTTTATCATTGTTAGGGGTGTTAACTGCTTCATTTTTCATGTACGTTTTGATTCTAATTTTATATTCTGATTGAATTTATCATTCTTATAGATTATATATAATTTTAATAAATATATAAAAATAATATATATTCATCATAAAAATATTTAAAATCATTCATGATAAATGAACATGAAATATGAATCACATATTTTCATGGAGATGGTAGGTCATACGTACGCACAGGCGGCGTTATCATTTTTAATGGGTGTAATTGTATGCAAGTATATAACATATTAAAATTGGATAATTATAATTATTTAATAATTATCATATATATTCATTAGTTACATCCTTATGACAATCCATTTGTGGGGTTAATAGAAATCAAAGAATATCCATCTGTGTGGTGATTGTTTTTTGTACACACTAGAGATGGGTTTATTTCCCATTTGATGGCGAATGATATGGATAGATATTATGAAATAAATATAATAAAATATAATTATATAGTAGATAATTTTTTATTATATAGTAATGGTTTGGACATAATTTAAGGTGGTAAAAGATGAATAAAAATGAATGTGCTCGGTGATGATAATTATCTCTTCTTAAAAGAGCTCTTTTAGATCACTCATTAAGGGACATAGGGTTAGTATTTTGGGAATACTAGAACCTCCAACACTTTTATAAGTATTTTTTAATATATTTTATCTTGTTTTTGTTAAGATTATTTAAAATAGTTTGTGTATAGAAGAGGGGGCGGTGGTGAATTTTATAATGAATCAAATGACACGCATGGAATTAATAAAAAGATATAAAGATAATAAACTAATTTTCATCTAAAAGTGGAACCATGTTGACATAATATTTAAGATAATATGGGATATGATTTAAATACCTTATACCTATAAAATTTGGTTGGTTTAAGTAGTATTTTAAAACTTATTTTTGTGTTTATCGACTTTGTTAAACAGTTTTAACCTTAACTGTAGTAAAAACATTTCTAATCTTAAATGGTTATAATATTACTAGTAAGTTAACAATTATATCATAAATTGTAAATGAGTTACATTTTAGACCACTTATTATTAAACTTGTTCTATTTAAATATTTTTATAATTTTATTATTTATTTAATAAAATATCATTTTTCATAAATTATCCATAATGTCATTTTCATACTATTTATTTAATTTCAATTCAAATACAACAAGAAAAACATAGATTTAAAATATAATAGTATTAAAAATAAATAAAAATTTATTATAATCATTAATTTTTTTGGAACCATAATTCAACATGATAACAGTAGTTTTCTTTTTAAAAAATGTATTTACTTAGTTTTTCGACTTTTTGTGCAATCACTATGTCATTGTTGCGTAAGAATTTAATGTAATTATTACGTCACAAAAAAATTAAAAATAAACTACCAAAAAAATAATGTCATTAATATTAATATATATCTTTATATTCATTAAATATGTATTTTCAATCACATCAATGTCTTTAAAACTTATTTAATGTGTTATTTTGACATTTATATCATGGTGTAAGTATTGAACAGAATTTGGATAATTAAAATGTTAGATAAACCAAAAATTTATATATATTAATAAAAATAATAAATAATAAATTATATATGTTAAAAAATCAATAAATTTTTTTTTCCAATCTCAAATATTATCTTTAGGGCTCTAAATTTGACTTTTTTTGTTGCATAAGCACTACATCCTCATTAAAATTGATTTTCATATTTATCATGAATGATATTATATTTTATTTTTTAGAAATATTTTTTATGATATATGTATTAAATTATCATACATGATTAATTAAATAATTTTAATAAATTTTTATTTAATATATATTTATTGATGATATCATAAAATATACAATATTTCAAAAAGTATATTTTTTCAATTCACACAAAATTAGTATTTTTCATAAAAATATTGAAAAGGCTTTATAAGATAAATTTGACTTTATAAATGAAAAAATAAATTACATTTGATCAAATTCAAATCCTATAAGTGAAATAAATTACTTTTAATATATATTCATAAAACTAAATGAAAAAATTTCATTTTTTATAAAAATGAGTTTTCCCTCCAAAAAATAAATTTATACCAAAATAAAGTATGTCATTGATTCATATGAAATTAATTATTTTGTTTTTAACATATTTATTTATATCTTAATTGAATATATAATTAAGAATAAAATGGGTCTTTTTAATGAAATGAAATGACATTAAAAAATGTAATTTTCCGTTATTCACTGAAATATAAATATTTTAGAAAAAACCAAAATATTAAAAGTAAGCTAATATTTAAATACATATTTCTGAAAAAAATCAACTATTAATATTTAAATGGTTTTTTTGTTCATTTAAACTATTTGTAGCATGTAAACAACTATATAAAAAAAATTAGATTTATTTAATAAGATTTACAAACATATTGTGTTAAATTATAACCCCATTATTAAAATTTCAACCTAAAAAATCCATAAAGTTGAAAAAAAAACTAAATAAAATTCTCCCTCATCACATCCTTAGTTTCCCTCATTCCTTCCTCAAAATTATGGTTCATCTAGAAAACATTTTCTATGTGAGTGGTCCTATTTTGTAGCACTTTCACTCTAAAATATAGGATCTCCACAACTAGTTATTAATAAGAAAAATATTGATCATGTGGTAAGACCTCTATGTTTATTTTATATGAACAATTAGGTGTATAATTTGTCAATATAGATAGATGGAGCACATCATGAACTTCATATAGATTTAATGGAATCTCTTAGTGATAATTTACCACCTAGATATGATCATGAATTTAGAAGGGAAAAATATGTCTTGGGATCATATTACCCAAATTTTCAATTCATATAACCCTCTTACAGTGATATATTGATAGGAATACATTTTCCCCAACATTGAACACTAGGTCTCATCGATTATTTTTAGTAAAAAATTAAACTCAGAGAATCCCTTATGTGTTGTTGAATATATCTAACCTTATTTTTCATTTCCATAGGTATAAATTCTCACAATATCTATTTTCATTTAACTTAATCTTACCCCCATGGATTTTTTCACTTCCATATGTAGAGGGATTTATACGGATTTTTCTAAATTCTTGAGTGAAAGTTATTATTATAAGAAAATTTTACCAAAATAATGTTTTGATCCCAACCGAAGTTGAAATCCCTAAATTAATATCTTAACATGTATTATATAGTTTTAATTTTCCTCTTAATCTGACCATCTATTTAAGGATGATAAATTGTACTTAATCTCAACTCTATATCCAAATCCTATAGAAGGATTCTCTAAAATTTCATGGAAACCCTCAAATCCTGATTAAATATTATTCGGAGTGAAACTTTAATGCAATCTAAAAACTTTCCTGGTGTATAATTGAGTAAATTTATTAAGAGAGAAGTCATCTCTAATAGTGATAAATACACTGATTTCATAAGGAAAACGTCTATAACCCAAGTAAATTTTTTCCATTTACTTTAAAAAACACAATGAATTAAGAACCATAATTTACAATATCCCTTTATTAAGTTATCCTAATAAAAAAAATCATTCATTTCTCTATTAATATTCATAATTTATGGAGGAATAAAGAATGAAAAGTTATAAGATGCATCCAATAGCTCATTTTTCATGTCTAGTATTGACAGAACACATACTCAATTTTTGAAAATTATTATTCTAATATGATTGTGGTTGAACTCAAAAATATCCCTCAACTTATTATCTAATTACACAACATCATTTTTTCCTTTAGAATCCTCTCATGTATGGATGGTTGAAACTTTATCTGAAAAAGATATCATATGTCCCATTTCCTAAATATATTGATATCCATATTCTATAAATCTATAAATATTGTATATCATAAAATATTCATATTATAAAAACTAGCATTTTTATTTAAACTCAAATAATTATCCACATTGTTCACTATACCAAGGTGGTAATGAATTTTGTATTCATAATATTTAATTAAAACCAACCATATTTTTAGGAACATTTTTAGATCTATATTTGTGAATATACACATAAATATTTTTTGATTAGTATATATATCACTCCTTTCACACTACAAACAATTCCTCCATAATTTTAATGAGATAAATTATCACTGCGAACTCTAAATCATGATTTAGGTAATTCCACTCATGTATTTTCAATTGGTTTAAGGCATTTTATATCACCATATCATTCTACATGATAATTTATCCCAGAAACTTCTTTGATACATCACTATATATCCAAAACCCTTCTCTACTACCTTGTATTTCAATCATTGGCATAGTGACCAACTTTATCTTTATTTCTATGAAACACTCATCGCATTCTTATTTCTACAAGAACATGTCTCCCTTCCAAATCAAATTAGTTAGTAGATTAAATAGTCATGATAAATATATCACAAAGAATAAATAGTATCCATCCATCCAAATAAAACTACAAATATTAGTTACCAGGTATTTTCTAGTCTATTTCACAATAACTTTCATCTTACAATGTTCCACTGATATACCCTCACATGAAAATATATGACATAATAATGAGACTTTTTTCCAAAATTCACACTAGGTAAACATAGAATATTTTTTCTCATTCATTAGGGTTATTAGTATAATCATTTAATGTTCTTCATGATCTTCTTTTATCTTTGAATATATAATAGAATCATATATAAATACTACCACAAACTGATTAATGAAATATTTTAATACTCTATAAATTAGATCCAAGAAAATAGTGGCAGGATTGGGAATTCCAAATGGCATTAATATAAATTAATAATGAACATTCCTCTTATGGAATGTTTTCATGGATATATCCTCCATACTGACCCATAGTTAATGATATATAGTCTGAAGATCAATTTTTGAAAAATATTTATCTCCTTGTAATTGATCAAAAAAATCCTTAATATGGGGTAGAGGATACATTCACTAAATACTTATTTTTAAAATTTCCTGATAATCAATGAAAAGAAACATTATCTAGTATTTCATATTAATAAAAATAATGGGTTCATCCCATGGTTATAAACTTTGATGAATGAATCCCTTATCTAGATTATCCTAGAGTTTCTTCTTCAATTTCTACAACACAATTGGGACTATAGTATATAGGGTCTTTTAAATGGGTGTAGCACCAGGTATGAGTTCTATTGAAAACTCAACTTCATAGTTAAGAGAAATATTAGGAGATGATTTTGAAATGAAATCAATAAACTCCCATAGAATATGGATATCAGGAATTTTGAGTATCTACCAAACCATATAAGTTAAATATCCCTCACGAGTAGGTATAAAAACCCATATGACTGAAAAAATTTCAATTGGGAGTTCTGTTTCATCATATCACAGATAGACTATTGTAGGATGATTCATAATATCAAAGTAAATTCCTAAAGAAAATAATATATTTTTTATGCTCTTAAGACATTTTTTACCAAATAAAGGATTAGTAATTGTATAAAATTATAGAGGCTACTATAACTTGAAACAATACAATATAGGTTAATCATCATGTGTAAAAACCAGATTCTCTATATGGGAAAGGTTATTCATAAAAACCATTGTAACAATTCCAAATGTGGCTATAATATTCTCAATTCCAACATTAAAAGCATAATCTTTCTATGTAGGGTAATATCTACATTGACTGTGGGTGTTATCTCCCATTCTTATGTTAGGTTCCATCATTAAATAATGACATACCCTAAGTTATATCATAATCATCAAGAATATAGATCCATAAATAAATAATTTCTCTAATAATAAAAGTTATAATATACTATAGGGTAATATAATAATTCTCATGTTAGCTATGTTTATTTAAAAAAATACCATAATTTGCACTAACTCTCTCTAATACCGACTATAAGAACACCAACTATAGTAACCCAGTTTCAATGACTTATTTATTATGTTGGTACAATATATACGGGATCTCACCATGCAGGATTTGTCAATTTAGCAGTATTGAAGAACCATATACATACATAATTCTCATATTATAATTTAAATATAAAATACAGAGCATAATAAACATTCACATATCCTTGATATTACTAATAATATCCTTCTTTATATCCTAGAAAAATTGAAAAAAGGTTCAGATCATGTACTCAATAAGTGTCACATACAATAGAATATATCATTGATAAATAAGTAAACATGTACATGGAAAGGTAACTAATTAAAAACACATTTCATTTAATCAATATGTTATGCATTAAATGAATCAATGCATAATATCTATATATTAATATTATGGATAATAATAACTAAATTATCAATGAATGAAATTAATAATATTTAAAAAAATGATTTCACATATCATGATATATTTACTATCAAGCCCTTCTATGTTTAAAATTTATTTCGATGTGTAGGTATGCACCAAAAACCCATTTAATGAGGCAAGCCAATCAATTTTTCTAATGAGACATATAGATTCATTCAAGGGATTTCTATAATCGGGCCCCAAACATCACTATATGCCTAATTAATTCATTATATATTGAATAATAAATTTATTTCATAAATAATATTCCTTATGAACAACTATTCATTTTGAGTAAATAATATAGAAGGATAATATTTCCCTAGTAAATCAGATAACATTGATATTAAATCATTGTGTGTAGAAATGGTATATAGTTTATGAAATATTTATATCTATGATAAAATAATTTTAATATTTAAGATAAATTTAACATCCATTGATAATTTAACCCAATAAATTAAATTTTGCAAGAAAAGGGTAATGACTAAAGGATTAATAAATGATAAAATATGACATAAATTTATCATAAAACAGGTTTTTTTAATAAAATCGATTCATTTGGGAAAATAAATAATATGCAAGTGAATTATTAGAATAATATTTTATTGAATATTTTTTATTTTAAAAACCTTATAAATAATTTCAAATTATCTATATAGAATAACGTATTTATGATGATGAGAAAATACTTTATCCCTTTATGTATTTAGAAAAGATAACATTCCTTTCATGTTTTTATAAAGAATTTAAAAAATGACCTTTTTTGGAAAAAATTATAATAATTCAAATAATTTTTAAAAAACATGTAAAAAAACATAAAATTTCAGTAATATAACATTTCATTAAATAGAAAGGTCTTTTGTTTAAATTTCTTTTAAAAAATGGAAATTGATGAAAATAAATCCTATCAAAAGAGAAACATGTTTGGATTTTATTTTCAACATTACTCTTCATTATTCAAGTTCCAAAGGGAGGAAAAATAGAAGAAAAATATGAAACTACTTAAATATACTTAGTATAATAAAATTAATGAAATTTATAAAATATATATTATAATATTCCTTCATAAAAAAATTAGCAATCCCGTAAAAATGAGATTGTAAAATAAATTTTTTCCTCTTTGAGAAATTTTAAATTGTGACCCCGTGAGAGTGTAACCATGAATAGAAACATTATTCATAACTAATAATTATATATTCATGATAAATAAAAAAAATTATTATTATATATACCATAAAAACATTAATAGGTTCATAACAATAAATATGTATCAATGGAGTAGAAATTGAGATGAAATCCCTTACCTTAAGTTTGAATTTCCTCATTATTGTTTTTAACCACTTTTATAATAAATTTTGATTTATTATACATAGATAAAAGAACCATAGGAATATATATTATTTATATATAATGTTCTATATGATCCATTTATAACATCTTATCACTCATTCTTTAACAATCTTTTTTATTATCATTATTTCGGGTATTAATTGCTTCATTTTCATGTATGTTTTGATTTTGAAGTTATAGTACTTGTGTATTAATATTGGTTATATCATATATATATATATTTTACCATGGTTTCAATATAATTCATATTTTTTATATACATATTTAATGTCATCCCTTAGAGAAAGGCATGCAAAATTAATTAAATTACATCGTGGAAATGGTGGATCATACGTACACATTAACAAAGTTATAATTTATTTAATGGGTGGAAGGGTAAAAAAAGATGATATATTATACATAAATAAATATAATTATTTCATTAGTATTATATAAATTCATTAGTTCTATCATTATTACAATTCATGTGAGTTATTAATACAAAAAAAATTCCATCAGTTCCTGATGCGGTAGTCCACCATACACATGATCAATGGTTTTTTTCATTTAGTGTATAGGAAGATGGGTAAATATAAAATTAACAAAGTAGTAAAATATAATTATATGGAATATAATTTATTTATTATCTTAAAAATCTTACAACATAATTGAATTCAGTAAAAGAAGAATAATAATAAACGTTCTTTGTGAAGATGACTCCCTCTTGTTGAAAGAGCTCTATTTGATCTTCACATTTGGAAAAGTGGGTTGTTATTTTGGGAAAACAAAAACACCTAGAACATGGATAAATTTTTTTAAAAGATTTTATGGTATCTTATATTAAATATATGTAGCTCTAGGTTGTGTATATAATAGAGAATCCATGGTTCTTTTTATAGTGAAAAAATGACACCCATGGGATTGTTAAAATAATTAATTATAATAAATTAATTTTCATGTGAAAGTGGAGTCATGTTGGTATAATTTAAAATATAATAAATTATATATTTTAAATAAATTCAACCAATAAAACATGGATATGTTTATATGGTATTTTAAAATGTATCCTTTAGTTTAACACCATCATTAACCAATTTTATCCTTAACTATAGTACCGATATTTTAATCTTTAACTTGTTATAATTTTACTTATATGTAATAAATTACTAAATTTAAATGGGTTGAGATTTTAGACCATTTTTACCCTACTTTTCCACATGTAATATTTTTTTGAATAATTTAATAAAATATCATTTTTCATAAAATATCATTAATGTCTTTTTTATGATATTAAATTAATTTGACATATAATACATAATGGTGAACATGTGATTCTAATGTAATTTTTCTGACCATAAATAATACATTATTATATACTATAAATTTTTTTTCAACCATAATTCATCACAAAAACATTATTTTTGATATTTCAAAAAATTATTCACTTTTATTTTTCCATAACTTAATCAAGCATCATGTCACTATTACATAAGAATTGAAGGTAATTATTTAATCACTAAATATTAAAAATAAATTAAAATCATAAAAATAAATAAATTAAGTTTAGATAAAATCTTATATTCATTTAATATTTATATTTACTCATGTATAATTCATGGAAACTTATTTAATATAATATTTAAATCTTTCTAGCCTTGTTCAAGCATTGTACAATCATTTGGATAAGTAGCTTTTCAAATAACTCAAAAATTTATAAATTTTGATAAAAATAATAAATTATACTTCATATATGTTAACTAAGTAGATAAAATATTTCTATATTCAAAAAAATTATCATTAGGACACCAAATCTTACTTTTCCTATATCATGCAAGCACTATGTCGACACTGATAATTATTTTCACATTTATCATGATCGAAATTATAATTTAAAATTTTTGAATTATTTTTTTATGATATTTTTATTATATAATAATAAATTATTAGTTGAATAATTTAAATAAATTTTTATATCATATATATTCCATGGTGATATCATAAAAGATATTGTATTTCATAAAAACAACTTTTTTACTATTCATTAAAAATGTAACTTCTTCCAAACAATCTAAAAAATTAATCATAGGTTAAATCTGAATTCATGAATAAAAAAATAAATTATATTTCATCAAATTAAATTCTTATAATTTAAATAAATTTATTTTAATGTAAATATGTAAACTATAATGAAAAAGATAGTTTTTAAAAAATGTTTTTTTAACACATAAATGATCTTATACAAAAATAAATTATAAATATTATATATATATAATTATTTAGATTATTTATAAATAAAGAAGTATTGTATTAAATAAATATCAAATTAAAAAATTAATGTAATATTTCAATAAAATTAAATGGCAGTTTTATAAAAATTGGCACTTTCACTATACACTAACAAAATATTTGTTTGATAAATCCTGAAAAATCAACCTAAGATAATATTGTCATACTGATTCAAATATGAAATAAATTTCACATAATAATCTTTTAACTTTTTTGGCTTCATTTAATATTGGTTTTGTGTGAAATTTAATTTATCATAGAAAATTTATTTTTTTAAAGAAAAATATATCAAAAAAAATATTCAGGTGTCACATGGGAAGAAAATTGATTTTAGAGCATGGAACATTAAAATATTTTTCGAAACAAGACAAAATGGTGGCTATCCATATTATTAATTGGTTCCCAATATGACTCAATTTGTTCAGTATATTATTTTATTTATTGTTCAGGATAAATTTTAACATGAAATGATCAAAAACTCATACTTCATCAAGATTAAAGAAAAAAAATTGAAAGTTCAATAAAAAATATAAGAATGGTATGATTCATGGGTATACACCAGTTGGAAAAAGTAAATTGTGTAACAAAAAGAAAATAATTGATATTATTAACATCAATGTAGTAATTGTGTTAGAAAATTAAATTCCTTTCTAATAATCACATCACATTGATGATGTTGAAGATGCTGAAGACACAATAAATAAAGAATAGATTCCCATTGAGCATGAAAATTTTCATAAATCTCAAATTATTTCAAAAAATTATTGTAATTAAAGTCTCAATGATTTAAGTTTATTACTTACAAATACATAGAAAAAATATTATTCCTATAAATATTTTTAGAGACTATATAAAGGGAGTAAAACTCAAAAAAGCTTAAGAATTCACAATAATATTTTTTATTCTATCACAAGTGTTTCCAAATAATGTTGACAAATAATTTCAATGTGATAATTAGGTTTTATAATTAAAGTAATAGATGAACCAAATTTAGAAGAATGACATATTTTAAATTTACTCATTTCACAAAAAATGTGATCCAGAACAAATTAATTTTTTGAAAAAAGACTCATTGGGAAATGTGAGGAATCAAGGAATTAATATCATATCATATTCAAGTATTAGTCTCAAGTTAAGGGTATTGATTTTTATGAGACATTTTATCTTGTTACAATTCTTGAAATCATCAAAATGATTCTAGTGATTTATGATAAATAAAACATCACGTGTTTACAAATAGATGTAAAGTCAATGTTATTTACATAAAATTTTTGTAAAATGTATAAATTGAACAATCAGAATTGTTTATCCTCTATAGTTATGGTTATTCAACATTAAAAATTAATAATAATCTATGTGGTATCAAACAACCTCCCTAAACATGGTTTTTGAAGCTGCCTAGAATCTTAAAGAGATTTCAATTTAAAAATGATAATGTAGATTCAAATATCATTTCCAATATAGATGAAACAAAATCAATAATAATAACTTTATATGTTGATAAAATAATTTTTATATAAGGATAGAAAATGTGAGGAGTTTTCTTCCCAAATGATGAATATTTTTAATGTTACAATTAATTGTGAGATTAAATTTTTATTTCATTTTCAAATCAAAAATAAATCATATTTTATATATATATCACTAGAATACATTACACATTAGTTACATAAAATATATGGAATGTATAAATCCTGATAATTTTATACTCTCATTATTATTTCAACTATGTTTTCCATATATGGAGAAGGAATGGGTGTGAAGAAAATGGATTTCTAAAGGCTCATTAAAATCATACTCTATTTTAATGTGTAATGTTTAGACATTGTGTTTGCAGTTACACTTAGTGAATGATTCTGAATCAATCTAAAGGGGTTGCATCTTAAGGAAGAAAAAACATCGTGTGTTATATCAAAGTAACTCATTATTATAGCGCGAGGTATGAAAAAATTCACAATTAGATTATTGTGGTTACCCTAATTTATATTAAGAAGGAAATATTGTAGATACAATTTATAAATAATGGGGTGATTTCTATATCATTGAATGATATGTTTCATGGACCTCTAAAAATAATAATTTATCACTATTAGCTTAATGAATGCTTGGTATGTTGTCGAATATAAATTCATAACAAAAATTATATAGAATAATTAATAGTTATAAGGCATGAAGGTTGATGATTCATAGACATTTATGATTTTGTGTGATTATCAGAGTGAAATCATCTTGTTAAATAATATGGTGAAATATTAAAAGTCAACTCATATTTATATCTTGTTACATATCATCAAGTATAAGGTTAAACCTTCTGATCTTTTATTGTAATATTTTTCAACCAAAGATAATTTTATGAATATCTTGATAAACTTCTTTCAAAGGATTCCTTCAAATACATGAGAGTGATTTCAAGAGTATATTATCTCAAAAATCACCTTTATTATAAGTCCCCAGCATTAAACCTTACTTAATATTGAATTAAATGAATAATTCACATTGAGGATCTTTTTAGGTTTAGAGTTTTAGAGAATTAGAACATAACTATTACATCTTAAAAGATTACAAAGTAGACACTTCTACTAAGTTTCCATAAAATAAAAACTCTTAAAAAGAAAGATGTCTAGATTCCATGTTTTAGATAGCATGACATTCCCTTGATCCCATCCTTGACCTTATTCCACTTTAAGTCCTGTGAAAAACATTTCGAAAAACTTAGGGTGAGCATAAAAAGCTCAGTAAGGGATACAAAGAGAATGAAAACTGTTAGTTTTTCAAACATCAAGTAAACCATGTATACTATATCAAAGTAATACCTTCACCTTCATGAAGTAGTAAAAAAATCTTCACTGAATAGAGTATCATTACTTACCTTTTTGTAACCAAAGGATTACCATAAAACCCATATAAATAACACATAGAATATATAAAGGTAACTTGGGACATAAACATACTTAAGTGGAATAACCATACGGTTGACTTCCACACATATCACTTAATGGAATAGCCATACGGCCAATTTCCATACATACTTAATGGAATAGCCATACGGCCGACTTCCATACCCAATGCATTGGAGGTTATAACGTAACCACCCGTCCTGGTATTCACGGGACCACCCGTCATATGGTTTATAACGTAACCACCCGGTAAAATGTCCAAGTACCAATATAAAATCATAAAACATAAAACCAATATAAAGGAATGATAACATTTCCACATTTCAATCACAATATATCATAAATATATTGACATAATAGAATCCTTTTTAAAAACCATTTTCAATACCAAAATACATAAAAGAGTATATGGTATTTATTTTATTCTAAAAACAATACGGCTTGTTGAGGAAGCCAAAGACCAAATAATACTCGCGGCGGCGGAAAAAGTCGTTGTCACCGCGTATGTTAAAAAAACATTCCTTTTGTCGTTTAGTAAAACGCTTTGTAGAAAAAGATTCCTTTTGTATAAAAGTAAAAGTCAAAGGAGTTTATACACCGTATAAAAGAAATTTGTGTATAAAACGAAATATGCCTCAATGAAAGAAGATTGAGACGAAGTCCCTTACCTTGGGTCCGACTTGACTCGACCATTCTTTAACGTCCTGAATAATAAACTTGAGTTAATTTATACTTGATTAAGAACCTTTTTAAACTTCATTATTCCTTTTATATCACTTATTGCCATGTTATAAACATTATGTAACCATTTATGTTAATAATGTTTGTTTTGTCAATATTTGGTTCTTAAGTCGAAAGTTGACTTCTTACAATTACATGTTGTTCGTGTGGTCAAAAGTTCATTATATCCAGAATGAAATTCCTGATTTGGATATCATATATATCATATATATCCAGAATATACATGTATTTATAATATTACATACTCATTTAGAGGTAAGAAATGAAATGCACCGTTCATGGAGACGGTAAGCCGTACGTACGCATGAACGCTACTTTCATTTCTTTGTCATATTAGTGGAATTAAAACTAAATAAGAGGTATGTATATTTTAATTCCAGAATTATATTCATCATTTAGATATATCATTAATTATATATATACATTATATACATGTAATTTTAATAGTACATTACATTTGGGGATAAGAAATGAAATGCACCGTTCATGGAGACGGTAAGCCGTACGTACGCATGAACGCTAATTTCATTTCTATCTCATACTTTAATGGAAAGAAATAATAATGATATAGAGGTATATTATAATTCCAGTATAAAATAATATATAATAACTTTAAATCCATCCTTTACACGTCCCACATATGGCATTAACGAATCACATCACTTTTAGGGGGCGGTAGTCCGCACATCCTTAAATGAAGATATCGTGTTTACCCATAATGGAAACCATAAAGGTATGCCAAAAATGAAAAATACAGAAGCTTAAAGAAAACATAAACATATTATATATCATATAGAAAAATATTGACATCATAATGGCCACCTTTGAAGGTGTTAAATGAGTATTGAACAATCATCGTTTCGGGAGGCAGAATTTCGCAATCCACGGAAACCGTATGTTCTTTAACCATTTTATGTAGTTGTGTGAGAGTGTAGCTCAAACAAATATTATAAAAACATCTTAGTATATTTAAGATACTGGTGTTGTTACAAAATAAGTAAATAAAAAGAGTTTAGAGGGTTGGAGAAGCAAAATAAAACAAATGAACAAGAGAGAATGAATTACCTTTAAAAGTGTAACTCCCTTTTGATTTGAGCCTAAAGGCTTCCTTTGAAAGGATTCTTCCCAAAGGGAATCCTCTAGGATGATGAGAGGGATGTGGAGAGAGTAATTGGGCAGGGGTTGGCCGAGCCAATGGCTTGAGAAGTGTGTGAAATAAGGTAGAGGTGGTGGCCTTTTATAAGAGGAGAGGAGGGGCACTTTTGGAAAGTAAAGAAATATTACTTTATTTGAAAATGTGTTTCGGTTTTAAAAGGTCCCACATTGATATAATTCGTGGATAGGGTGATAAGGGTTCGAAATACACTCATCCAATTGGTTTTGGGCATGTGTAGGTTTTAGATGTTTCATTATCTTTCCATTTTATTTAAATCGTTAAATAATGATGTCATCGCTGCCTCATTATTATGTCATAAATAATTTATTTTATTTAATATCTAAAAATTATAAAACAAATACTATGATGTAGGAAATATTTTTATCTTTCCAATTACTATTTATAATCAAAATTTGTACTTGTATAACCCCACTCAAAAATTATTTTAGTAAAACAATTTATGTTAGTGTCATTTTCACTTTAACATTAAATAAAAATATATTAATGACATTTTCCAACTAAAGTGGCTCCATGGGGTCCCCAAGTTGGCCCATGGCTTTTCTTGGTCGTCCATGACTCACCCAATAGGTGTAGGACATGTTTCATGGTGTTTTCACATTCTTATAATACCATTTTTACCTTAAAATACACTAATTACCTCTAATCGCGATTAATGAAAAAAAATTTACTATTCACCAAAAAAATTATTTTAATCTCATTGAACCACATTTTACTTCTTAATGGCAACCATGTATGTCGGATTTTCAAAATTCAATACACATTAGTGGTAAACTTTCATTTAACTGAAAAATCAGTTTGCTTGATTACCACTTAGTGGTTTCACTATTCATCAAAAATTGAAGTTTTTCAGAAAATTACCAAAAATTCACCCTAAGCTATATTTGATATTCCGAATTCAAAAATGAAGTCCATTTTACAAAATTCAAAACATATAAGTCAAATTAATTAATTTAATAATTAATTCCCGCTGTCATGACAAATAGCGTGTTTTTGTGAAACAATAAGTATCAAAAGTTTGACACTAGTTTAAGTCTGATTTCAAAGTGAAATTAATTCCAACGATCACTATTGGATTTAACTGGTAAAAATATTTTCTAATTTCACTTTAAAACCATTTAAAATAATAATCTAATCATATAAATAATTTAGATTAAAAAGAGGTTTTGAATTAAAATACAACATTTTACACTATTCATAAAAAAGAACTTTATCAGAAAGGTACCAAAAATTTACACAAAGTAAATTTTGATGTCCCAATTCTAAAGAAGAGTTATATTTGGTCCAAAATAAAGTATAAGAGTGATAAAAACTATATTTAATGACGGTTCACCATTAAAAGGTGATAAGTGAACCTTTAGTGAAAATTAGAGTATATATGCCTAAAATTGAACTCTTTCTGTATTTTAAGCCTTTATCTTTTATTGGGTAAATGTATAAACATTTAAAAACATATCTAATAATATTTTAGTTATTTCTATCCATTCCCGCCAGTACAACGGCTACTTGTTAACTAACATTTAAAATAATATTATTTTATTACTAGTGTGCTACGTAAGTTTCAAAGAAACTCATCGTTGCGAATCGGGTACGCTATCGAACATAGCAACCCCTTTAAAATAAAATTAATATTTAATTCATAAATATTAATAAATATGAAAATTCTTTATTATTTATTTACCTAGGATGTTACATCCTTCCCCCCTTTTGGGAATTGCGTCCTCGCAATTTTATTCACTTATCAAAATAAGTGGGGGTATTTATCCCTCATAGCATTTTCAGATTCCCACGTTGCCTCTTCAATCACATGGTTTTTCCACAAAACCTTTACCTGATGAATCACCTTATTCCATAACACTTGCTCCCTGGGGTCAAGAATCTGGACCGGTTGTTCCTCATAAGATAGGATCTCTTCCAACTGAACTACCTCTGGGCTCAAAACATGAGATGGATCTGGCATATACTTTCTCATCATTGAAACGTGAAAATCATTGTGTACCTGAGATAAACTCGGAGGTAAAGCCATTCGGTATGCAACTGATCCAACTCTTTCCAGAATTTTGTATGGTCCAATGAACCTTGAACTCAACTTTCCTTTCTTACCAAATCTCATCACGCTTTTCCAAGGAGAAACCTTGAGAAAAACATGATCACCTACCTCGAAAGATAGATCCTTCCTCCGGTTATCCGCATAACTCTTCTGCCTGCTCTGAGTTGTTCTCATGTGTTTCTGAATCAGCTGAACTTTTTCTGTCATCTCTTCTACCAATTCTGGTCCCATCAACTTCCTTTCACCCACTTCATCCCAGAAAGCTGGAGTTCGACACCGCTTCCCATATAATGCCTCAAATAGTGCCATCTGTATACTGGAATGAAAGCTGTTATTATAAGAAAATTCAACCAAAAAAAGATGTTGGTCCCAACTTCCCTAATAATCCATCGAACAAGCTCGTAGAATATCCTCCAATGTCTGAATTGTTCGTTCTGACTGCCCATCTGATTGAGGATGAAATGCTGTACTAAAATTTAATTCAGTACCCAACGACTTCTGAAGGCCTTTCCAAAAGTTAGAAGTAAACCTGGGATCACGATCCGATACAATGGAGAGAGGAACTCCATGTAACCTGAATATCTCTTTAAGATACAGACAGGAAAGTTGATCAAGAGAGAAAGTATCTTGTATAGAAAGGAAATGAGCAGATTTGGTCAAGCAATCAACAATAACCCAGATTGCATTATTACCTCGAGATGTATTCGGTAATCCCACAACAAAGTCCATGGATATATTCTCCCATTTCCACTCTGGCACTGGTAAAGGCTGAAGCATCCCTTTCGGTAACTGCCGCTCTGCTTTAACCTGTTGACATGTCAAACACTTCACAGTAAAATCAGAAATATATCTTTTCATTCCATCCCACCAGTAATACTCCCGCAGACCTCTATACATCTTAGTACTGCCAGGATGAAAAAACAACTCATTCTTCAACTATGAATCACAAGGCACACATAACCTCTTCACAAACCTCAAAACACAAACACAAACTTATCCAAGAACTCATGGAAAATTTTATTCATAAGGTCCAAGAATACAGCAGGTGCATTGGTTAACCCAAAAGGCATAACTATAAATTTATAATGGCCATATCTAGTATGGAACGTAGTCTTCGGAACGTCTTCTTCTTTTACTTTCAACTGATGGTACCCCGACCTCAAGTCAATCTTCGAAAAATACTGAGCTCCCTGGAGCTGATACCACTTCATTCGATGGACCAACATCTACTGAAGTTGTTGCAAATTATTTTACCACCCCTTTCTGCTTGTAGTCTAACTGGTTCCCATCACTCAAGCTCCTTGTCAGACACTCGTCTGCATAATGACCCATTTCATTACACTTAAAACATCTTACCGTTGGCTTTTCATTTCCTGCTTGATCATCTTCCTTACAGTTACGAGCAATATGACCAGACTTACCACACCGAAAGCACTTACCAGACTTGGATAAACATTCTCCAGGATGCATTTTACCACACTTCTCACAGGATGGATATTTGGTTTTCTTACCTCCTTGCTTCTTTGATGAATTCTTCCCCTTTTCCTGCCAACTAGACCTCTTATTCTGTTGTTTGTCATAGAAAACCTGATCATCAGCAAACTCCATTTCCACCTTCTCTGCACATCGAACAAGTTTTTCATAACTTTTGAATTCATGAGAAGCTAAATCCCTTCGATACTTTGGCTTTAACCCGGAGTAAAAACGGTTTATTTTACTATCAAGATCTCGTATGAAGTTTGGAGCATACCTTGCCAATCGAGTGAACTTTTCTTCATAAGCAGCCACTGAATCATCCTCCTGCCTCAATTCTAGGAACTGTTTTTCCATCCTAAGTTGAACCACCTTAGGAAAATATTTCTCAAGAAACATAACTTTGAATTCTTCCCAGTGAAGATCCTCAATCTCATCACTATCCCTTATATTTTTCACCATCGACCACCACTGATCAGCTTCACCTTCAAAACGGTAAACAGCAAGACTAACCTTTTGATGTTCTGAACACCCCATGACATCAAAAATCTTCTCCAGTGCTTTAATCCACCCTTCAGCTTGCACAGGGTCAGATGATCCTCTGAATGATGGGGGATGTTGCCTCATGAAATGTTCCACCACTGACATGTTCCTCTGCGGTTGATCCGGCTGATCTCGTGCATGGATACCACCACCATTTTTAGCCTGAGTCAACTGTGCCTTCACTGCAACAAACTGTTCAGTTCTGATTCCGACCATCTCAGGTTGCTGATTTGGAAGTTTATCTTTCTCCTGATGTCGTCCCAACATAGTTGCTTTGTTTCCTCTACGGAAAACCATTGTGAACACAGAAATATCTTAGGGAAAGCAACATGGTAATCTGTAAATGCTATATCATTTCAATCATATTATAATTTAACACTTTTCTAACTCCTAAAGTTGTCTAAACCGACCTCTGATACCAACTATATGGCCCCATCCTTAATCCTTACTTAATATTGAATTAAATGAATAATTCACATTGAGGATCTTTTTAGGTTTAGAGTTTTAGAGAATTAGAACATAACTATTACATCTTAAAAGATTACAAAGTAGACACTTCTACTAAGTTTCCATAAAATAAAAACTCTTAAAAATAAAGATGTCTAGATTCCATGTTTTAGATAGCATGACATTCCCTTGATCCCATCCTTGACCTTATTCCACTTTAAGTCCTGTGAAAAACATTTCGAAAAACTTGGGGTGAGCATAAAAAGCTCAGTAAGGGATACAAAGAGAATGAAAACTGTTAGTTTTTCAAACATCAAGTAAACCATGTATACTATATCAAAGTAATACCTTCACCTTCATGAAGTAGTAAAAAAATCTTCACTGAATAAAGTATCATTACTTACCTTTTTGTAACCAAAGGATTACCATAAAACCCATATAAAGTACACATAGAATATATAAAGGTAACTTGGTACATAAACATACTTAAGTGGAATAACCATACGGTTGACTTCCAAACATATCACTTAATGGAATAGCCATATGGCCAATTTCCATACATACTTAATGGAATAGCCATACGGCCGACTTCCATACCCAATGCATTGGAGGTTATAACGTAACCACCCGTCCTGGTATTCACAGCACCACCCGTCATATGGTTTATAACGTAACCACCCGGTAAAATGTCCAAGTACCAATATAAAATCATAAAACATAAAACCAATATAAAGGAATGATAACATTTCACATTTCAATAACAATATATCATAAATATATTGACATAATAGAATCCTTTTTCAAAACCATTTTCAATACCAAAATACATAAAAGAGTATATGGTATTTATTTTATTCTAAAAACAATACGGCTTGTTGAGGAAGCCAAAGACCAAATAATACTCGCGGTGGCGGAAAAAGTCGTTGTCACCGCGTACGTTAAAAAACATTCCTTTTTTCGTTTAGTAAAACGCTTCGTAGAAAAAGATTCCTTTTGTATAAAAGTAAAAGTCAAAAGAGTTTATACAACGTATAAAATAAATTTGTGTATAAAACGAAATATGCCTCAATGAAAGGAGATTGAGACGAAGTCCCTTACCTTGGGTCCGACTTGACTCGACCGTTCTTTAACGTCCTGAATAATAAACTTGAGTTAATTTATACTTGATTAAGAACCTTTTTAAACTTCATTATTCCTTTTATATCACTTATTTCCATGTTATAAACATTATGTAACCATTTAAGTTAATAATGTTTGTTTTGTCAATATTTGGTTCTTAAGTCGAAAGTTGACTTCTTACAATTACATGTTGTTCGTGTGGTCAAAAGTTCTTTATATCCAGAATAGAATTCCTGATTTGGATATCATTTATATTATATATATCCAGCATATACATGTATTTATAATATTACATAATCATTTAGAGCTAAGAAATGAAATTCACCGTTCATGGAGACGGTAAGCCGTACGTACGCATGAACGCTACTTTCCTTTCTTTGTCATATTAGTGGAATTAAAACTAAATGAGAGGTATGTATATTTTAATTCCAGAATTATATTCATCATTTAGATATATCATTAATTATATATATACATTATATACATGTAATTTTAATAGTACATTACATTTGGGGATAAGAAATGAAATGCACCGTTCATGGAGACGGTAAGCCGTACGTACGCATGAACGCTACTTTCATTTCTATCTCATACTTTAATGGAAAGAAATAATAATGATATAGAGGTATATTATAATTCCAGTATAACATTATATATAATAACTTTAAATACATCCTTTACACGTCCCACATATGGCATTAAAGAATCACATCACTTTTAGGGGGCGGTAGTCCGCACTTCCTTAAATGAAGATATCGTGTTTACCCATAATGGAAACCATAAAGGTATGCCAAAAATGAAAAATACATAAGCTTAAAGAAAACATAAACATATTATATATCATATATAAAAATAGTTACATCATAATGGCCACCTTTGAAGGTGTTAAATGAGTATTGAACAATCATCGTTTCGGGAGGCAGAATTTCGCAATCCACGGAAACCGTATGTTCTTTAACCATTTGATGTAGTTGTGTGAGAGTGTAGCTCAAATAAATATTATAACAACATCCTAGTATATTTAAGATACTATTGTTGTTACAAAATAAGTAAATAAAAAGAGTTTAGAGGGTTGGAGAAGCAAAATAAAACAAATGAACAAGAGAGAATGAATTACCTTTAAAAGTGTAACTCCCTTTTCATTTGAGCCTAAAGGCTTCCTTTGAAAGGATTATTTCCAAAGGTAATTCTCTAGGATGATGAGAGGGATGTGGATAGAGTAATTGGGCAGGGTTTGGCCGAGCCAAAGGCTTGAGAAGTGTGTGAAATAAGGTAGAGGTGGTGGCCTTTTATAAGAGGAGAGGAGGGGCACTTTTGGAAAGTAAAGAAATATTACTTTATTTGAAAATGTGTTTCGGTTTTAAAATGTCCCACATTGATATAATTCGTGGATAAGGTGATAAGGGTTCTAAATACACTCATCCAATTGGTTTTGGACATGTGTAGGTTTTATATTTTTCATTATCTTTCCATTTTATTTAAATCGTTAAATAATGATGTCATCGCTGCCTCATTATTATGTCATAAATAATTTAATTTATTTAATATCTAAAAATTATAAAACAAATACTATGATGTAGTAAATATTTTTATCTTTCCAATGAATTTTTATAATCAAAATTTGGACTTGTATAACCCCAATCAAAAATTATTTTAGTAAAACAATTTATGTTAGTGTCATTTTCACTTTAACATTAAATAAAAATATATTAATGTCATTTTCCCACTAAAGTGGCTCCATGGGGTCCCCAAGTTGGCCCATGGCTTGTCTTGGTCGGCCATGACTCACCCAATAGGTGTCGAACAAGTGTCATGGTGTTTTCACATTCTTATAATACCATTTTTACCTTAAAATACACTAATTACCTCTAATCGCGATTAATGAAAAAAAATTATTCTTCACCAAAAAAATTATTTTAATCTCATTGAACCACATTTTACTTCTTAATGACAACCATGTATGTCGGATTTTCAAAATTCAATACACATTAGTGGTAAACATTCATTTAACTGAAAAATCAGTTTGCTTGATTACCACTTAGTGGTTTCACTATTCATCAAAAATTGAAGTTTTTCAGAAAATTACCAAAAATTCACCCTAAGCTATATTTGATATTCCGAATTCAAAAATAAAGTCCATTTTAAAAAATTCAAAACATATAAGTAAAATTAATTAATTTAATAATTAATTCCCACTGTCATGACAAATAGCGTGTTTTTGTGAAACAATAAGTATCAAAAGTTTGACACTAGTTTAAGTCTGATTTCAAAGTGAAAATAATTCCAACGACCACTATTGGATTTAACTGGTAAAAATATTTTCTAATTTCACTTTAAAACCAATTAAAATAATAATCTAATCATATAAATAATTTAGATTAAAAAGAGGTTTTGATTTAAAATACAACATTTTACACTATTCATAAAAAAAGAACTTTATCAGAAAGGTACCAAAAATTTACACAAAGTAAATTTTGATGTCCCAATTCTAAAGAAGAGTTATATTTGGTCCAAAATAAAGTATAAGAGTGATCAAAACTATATTTAATAACGGTTCACCATTAAAAGGTGATAAGTGAACCTTTAGTGAAAATTAGAGTATATATGCCTAAAATTGAACTCTTTCTGTATTTTAAGCCTTTATCTTTTATTGGGTAAATGTATAAACATTTAAAAACATATCTAATCATATTTTAGTTATTTTTATCCATTCCTGCCTGTACAACGGCTACTTGTTAACTAACATTTAAAATAATATTATTTTATTACTAGTGTGCTACGTAAGTTTCAAAGAAACTCATCATTGCGAATCGGGTACGCTATCGAACATAGAAACCCCTTTAAAATAAAATTAATATTTAATTCGTAAATATTAATAAATATGAAAATTCTTTATTCTTTATTTACCTGGGATGTTACATTTATGATTTCATTTTTTTAACATCTTTAATTTATTTTAAATTGTTGATAAAGTTGGGGGATATAATAGAGATATCTCCTTGAAAGGGGTAGGGGATCTAGTTTTTTTAATAAGTTGTCATCAAGGGGTATACGAGTTTAAAATTATTCCAATATAATGGGATCTTGGGGTCATTGTTTCTTGAGTTTAAAGATGATATCTTTTGTGATGATTTGAATGCTTCTATGAAACAAGAAGGGGTTAATTGAAGGGGCCTTTGAAAAAATGAAGATGAAAGAAACCTAATTAAGTTTAATTGACAAAGGTAGAGATCAATTGATCGTATTTGATATATACAAGAGGTTTTATTAAAGATATCGTAAAAATATTGAATATTGAAGAACCCTTGCAATGTTTAATATATAAATGGATAGTTTAATTGATCTCAATTGATACGTGGTAAATATTGTATTGATATAACACCAATGTATGGGGTTATCTCGTAGTCACTATTTTATCTTATGGTGATATTTTTAGATAACCTTAATATTCTAGGCATGTTCGGGTTTGTTTCTTGTGGAAATTACTTAATTATTTTATAATTTTCGTCATGTTGTATTCATTGAAAACGTACTCATGTATGAGTTAGAATAACATTACAGTTGAGTGGAGATGAATATGAATGAATGGAGTGAAGTTATACAATATATTATAAATCATAGTTTGAATTAGTTAAGCATTGTGTTGTGTGTTTAATTTAATATATCTTCTGAAATAATTTACCTAAAATGATGTGGAATCATTCTAACGTGATTACTATAAATAAATGAATTAATCTCACCAATGTAAAGTCACATTGTGAACATGTGGATCACTCATTATGAAACATATTATATAATAAATTAATATGATGTGAGATACTATGTTGTAGAGTATATATGACAAAGGAAATTAATCATTATAATATGAGAATGACCATGTCCTAGATAGAATAGCTTCACCACAAGATCTTTTATGAGGATTTGAAGAGGTGTTGACAATTTTGTGATGAAAAATTGGGAAATAAATATTTGTTATTGGTTTGGGAGATGACTGGTTACTGAACATTGAGATTCCAGTTCATGTTACAATGGGGGGTGAATTAAAGAAGACTACTCTGTTGTAATGAATCGTCCAAATGGGGTTCGGGCAGTGACTCCCCAAGCCCGCCACAAATAGTATAGGGTCTGGCGACTAGCAAGAGTAGGAATATCACCAGCAAGGAAGGACATATCAAAAGTACATGTATACACACACCTCTGATCCCACAATATTATGATATGTAAAAACAAATAAAAAATAATGCATCCATACATATAAATCCCACAACTAGAGTAAGATAGGATGTAATGTAAATTAGACAAGGGCAAATAAAATCCCACCGTAAGGATTCTAAAACCAAGTCCATCCTGAAAGTAAATATGGGGACTACAATCAAGATATGGTAGTAATATACCTATGTCTGTCTTGATCCTTATGTACATCCTAGTCATAGTCCCTCTATGACTCTATCAAAAGGTCGATCATGTACCCAATATATGACATGTATGGGAAATACTATCTAGGGGTGAGTATAAAAATACATAGTTTGATTACCTAAAACCATAAAACATATAACAAAATAATAACATTTAGAAATTCACAGGTATATGTCAACAACACATATTACATGAATATATAGATATACTCAAAAAAATATACATCATATCAAGGCAAAGTCGCAATAATAATTCCAACCCAAGATTATTTCTCAAAGGGTCAACATAGCACACATCTAAGAGAACACACATTGTGATTCATTTAGAACTAATGATGTATATATGAGAGTTAGTTCTCATCAGGTCTACTCATTAAGAAGTATATTCTAGATGTATGAAGAGATATAATACATATATGATGATCACTCTAAGGGATATTGATATAACAAGAAACCAATCTAGATTATCCCACTAAGGAGATGATTGGTTCCCTTTTAGTGTAGTTCTTGAAACTACCAAGAACTCCCCCTAGGGAAAGAAGGTGATAAGGGGTCTCACTCCTGGTCTCACAGGCGGATTTCAACAAATTTATCAAAGAAGTCATATTTAATGGAACAACATACTATCTAAAGGGAGTGATTCCATACTAACTCTCAGGTAATTGATATAGATAATTCACCCTAACAAAACAATACCAAGATATAGTGGATAATGGCTTCAAACCAATTTTCAATGTGTACACGGTATATACTAGGATGAGATGGGGTGTCCCCTCACCACTAGGTCATTTCTATGTAAATTGAATGTTCCCATATCTATGTGTAAGTAAAAATTGTTCCATTTACAATGTACATCTATTTGTGTCCAAGTAAATTTTTATTCACATGTACATATTGTCTAGACATGTTTGTGATAGAGTATGTGGCTTATCCACGACTATGTAATCATAGTTGTGTCTGTGTAACATCTTAGGTGCATGCCAAGCCAGCTGGGAAGGGTTACATGTTGTGTGATAGGGGTCAGACACCGTGTGACCCATACCTTCATCCTGAAACTCTAGCCTCCAATAAGAGGGACCCACATGGTTTGTAGCTCCAAAGTACATGTCATAATGTTTGGTATTTTCCATAAATCTATATCTGAATTTTTCATCTCCTCTCAAGCCTCCAACCACTGATCCAGTCACCCACATTTCCAAAAAACACATGAATCTGGTGTTTTCTTAACCTTTTAATTATCAAACATTGGGATTCAACCATTGAAACCTTTCAGAAAATGTCCTTGTATGTCAAAGCATCATCATGCATTGACGAACAAAAACCAGGTATCCCAAATCCATCCAATATGATTCTGCTTCCGTTAGCACATGATTAACAAGTCATATCAATCCTAAAACTATGATATCAAACTATTTTCCCATGAAATGTGTGTTCAAAATTCAATTTTATAGTATATATCAAACCATATTCCAAAGGAAATTTCCCATTGTGAATGAAGAAATAGGGAATAAAACCACTATCACAAATATATTGAACGATCCTCAGCCAGTGTTTTTCATGTCCTTGATCCATTTACATTAGAAAAAAGTTAAGATAGAACCAATTAATCATAATGAAATTCAAAAAATCTCAAATTAATCTAAGACACACTAGAAATACACATGATATCTAAATCAATTCATTAGTTAATTGGTTCATGTTTTTCATAAGAATCATAAAATTTCAAGATATCAAAAACATTGTCTTACCTCGAGATAGTTAAATCACTATGGAAGAACGAATATGATTCTTTTTCATTGGTGATATCTCTGAATCTCATTTCACACCAATCGTCGATCTACAATCCGGTTGATGTCTATCTTAGAAAGATCCTCCAACACACTCTCTAATAGTTCTCTAATTTCTCCATGGTTAAATAGTTAAGCCTAAGGGTTTGGTGAATCTGTATACTTAAAGATTAAATTAGGTAATTATTTCAATGAATAAATTAATTAATTATTTTATTTTAATTTATTCATTTTTATGCATGTAATTATTTTTTCACAAATTCCCTACGTTGAAAAATAATATGTCACACCTAGGGTATAACCCACAATCTAAACAAAACAGTTCCCATATATTTCAAATCTATGCTTCCATTTAGAAGTTATTCCACTTGATTTAATAAATTTATGCAATTATGCTAATTAATATATTTAATATATTTCAAAAAAAATTTCCTGGCACACCGAGCCTCATAATTTCAGATCATCTCAGTTCCTAGTATCTAAAATAATTCATAAAATATCCAAAAAACATACATGGAAAATACATTCATTAAATTATCCCCACCATGGGTCATTAAATCCCAAAAATCCAAAACATGTATCAACAAAAAAAGATGAGTGTACTAAGTATGCATATGAGCATCCCAATCTTAGGTGTTATCCTAAATATTCTCATGATTCCACCAGACATGAACAAATTGAATTTCACACCCTTGAAGGATCCTATCCTTCTGATCCTTGATCTCTACATGTTACTCAAAAAAGGTTTCTCCATCCTTAATGTACATGCCACCCTAGTAGGTAGTTTTATATGGTTTATTCATGTACTTACTATTTAGTCAATAAGGATTCTTTATTAATTTTACATTCCTCTATGTTTTGAAAATCAAAAACACTCTATCTTAAGAAAAATTATATTTTCACGAAGAATTTTCTTAATTGGGATAATATTCCTTCTCCACGGAATTTTCTTTCCTTAACATTGTTTTCATTCTTCTCTATTAAAATGCAATTCCCCTGTGTGGCCTTTTTGAACCCTCCATGCATGGAAACCCCCCTCCCCCGCAAAGAGGTCACTCCCCTAAGGTAGCTTCCCTACTAGGGAAGGAGTTGTTTCCAGTTGAGATGGAAGAGCATCCCTGAGGCTGACGGCCTGGCAGCGATGGTTTGTCATGCGATCCGTCAGTGATTAGGTCATGCCTCATTTTTCCTGCCCAGATGAGACAGGGCAACCTAGCAAGGTTGTTGGATCCCAGGGGAGAGGCTCGCCCCAAAAGTTGACTCCCAGGATTCAAACCATTAACCTCCCAAATAATGGTGTGGATGTGCCACTCTCCTTCACCACCACCCCACTACTGAAGTGGAAAACTCTTTTTCAATTATTCATTTTATATTTTCCCTAAATTTAACTCATTTCATTACCAATGAAAATTTTTGTTTCATATCCAAAACCTATGAATATTACATTTCTTTGTATATAGTGTATTCTGTTTTCAGGCTCCAAATTCTTTAAAATTCAGACTCCAAATTCCCTAAAATTAAGGCTACGAATTCTCTAAAATTTAGACTCCAAATTCTCTGAAATTCTGACTCCAAATTCCTCCAAATTTATAATCCCAATTATGAATTCCTTTGAATTTATAACCAAAATTCCTTAGAATTTAAGGTCCGAATTCCTCTGAATTTTGATTCTAAATCCCTCGTAATTCATACTTTGATTTCCTCAAATATCAGATTTTGAATTCATTAGAATTCAAACTCCTTAATCTATATAATTCAGGTTCCAAATTCTCTGGAAAACAAAATCCAAATATCCATGTTTTATAGAATTTGAATTTTTATTTGGTTAGTCTTAAAACTCTATTTTTCTTTAGTTTCTGAAAAATTGATTTGGTTAAGTAACATAATTTTTCCTCTCACTTGTTATGAAACAATGTCATTCAATCTATTTCAAACTAACCATTGTTTCAGTGACACATGTATAGGTCCTTCAAAAATTCATGGAAAAATATGATCATTGAAGGATGAATCTAACCATTGGAAAAGTGCCTATAAATAGGATCTCATTTGAATGAGATCAATAATGGTTTATAACATTAGAGATTGAATGCTGCTGAAGTGATTTATATATAGAGATACTCCCATGCTTTTTTCAAACTAAACATATTGTTCATATTTATTTGTGAGACTCTAATTGTTTCGAAGTACAATCTAGGGATTCTCTTGATAGGAAGACAGAGGTGTTGACAACCTTAAACATTGATGGTTTCTTTTGATAGGAAGACTGACGTGCCTACTAGCTTGAAGTTCTAGGGCTTGTAGGGATTGAAAGAGAGATTTGGATATTCCTAAGGAGGTCTTACCCTGGTGTGGTTATGACAAACATTCCTGAATGTATAAATCAGGGGACCTTTATCCATGGTTCTTTTATACCCTACACTTTGGGTTAAAAGATTTCATACTTGTTACTTGTTTTTCTCCAGGTTTATTTCTAATGTATTTTTATAAAATAAGAAATTATAACTATCTTATACTTTCTTGTACTTTTATATAATCTGATAAGTAAGATTCTATTCTCTTTAAGGTATAATTATTTCTTGTAAACTTTTTTCATGTTTCATTCTCGGAACCATATTTTCAAAACCTTCCAAGTTAGTAGAAATAAAAGAGGTCTTGTGAATTTAACTTGTTTAACGTTGATAAACATAGTTTTCCATAAGATTAAAAATGAATATTTTTTAAACTTACAATTCACCCCCACCCCTCCTCCTGTAATTGAGAATCTATATTCATATTTTGATCCTAAACCTACTCAATTATGACATTTAGAACACATCATGCACCCAGTCTAACTATGGTTGTAGAGATAAGTGGTAAGCCCCCTCACCAACTCTATGTAGTATCTAGAAAGGTCTAATCAATCATTGAAATACCTTTATTTTCCAAACAAATCTATATAATCCACACTAAGGAGAAACACATAGGAACACATGTTCACAGTCCTTGAAATCCAAAGGGGTCCATCATTTGTCTTCGTAAGACCTCTGATGGCTCGGTGGAGTCCTTATACACTCTTAGATAATATGATCTTTCATGGTAGTGGCTCACACCAACTCTGTTCCAATAATTTCTAACCCACATACTATAGTCCATCAAATTGGTGACCAACTTGTTCACTATTACAAGACCTCGAATGGTGACATACAAATGGATTAATGGTTGTTTTGTTTTATGAAAACTCCACCAGTGGTAGGTGAACCTCCCAACAATATCCAATGTCTTATAGGCATGCTCACAACATGTCTTCCAGAACCTGAATGGTCTGCTCAATATGACCATCATTCTAGGGGAGAAAATCAGTTATCAAATGTAGTTGAGTCCCAAAATCATTATAAAATCCTTATATACCTGATATGGGAAACGATCATCACGTTTATAAAGTATTATCGATGGAACTCTAGGGAGTCAGACTATCTCTTACATGTAGAATCATCCTTGTATCTCTGCAAAATTCTACTCTCAAATATCTATGTGTTGAGCCAACTTTTTGATTCAATATAAGATAATCCAAATGGAATTGGGTCCTCTAGATATACATGGTTATCGCATCACGAAGTCCATGGACATCCCATCCCACTTCCACTATGGAAGCACAAGGGGTTAAGTTAAACCCATTGGAACATTATACACTTCCTTCACTTGTTGATAGTTACGACCTCGAGAGACAAACTCTACAACTCTTTTATTTTTCCACGACCTCTAAAAATGAAAATGCAGGTCCCGGTACATCAATTCTAAACCCAGATGTACCACCGAAGTAGATGTATGAAACTCTCTTAGATCATCCTCCTACAACGCAACTGGTACCATCATACATTTTCTAAAATGAATCACATGCTCCCCACCATCATATATTCTATTAAGAATGTGTTAGGTAGATGTATTAGTACTTATGGTCTCAGAGGGAGTATCCCCAAGATGTTCCTCCCTAAATCACTACAAAAGAAGAAGGGTAACAACCATCAACTTGGGTAATTCTATCCATCTCCATCCATAAATGATAATTACAATGAGGCCAACTACTCTGAAACTATTTTTATAAATTTGGAATGATATCTCATGATGAGAGAATATACTATCACATTCCCTTTTTTAGTAGTATAGAAAATCTCAAAGTTATAATCATGGATAAACTCTATCCATCACCTTTTTCTCAAGTTTATATAATTATAAGACAATATATACATCAGACTCTTGTGGCCTGAATAGATGATAAATCACTATCCCATCAGGTAGTGTGGCCACATCTTCTATATAAATACTACAACTGCTAACTCAATATCATGGAATTCATAGTTCTTATCATGTGGTCTCACCTAATGTGAATCATATGCAATCATTGTCTGTCATTACATCAGAAAAAAACAAGGCCAATTTCTGATGTTTCCTAGAACACTACATACATGACACTCTCCAATGGTAATATCAATTTGGGGCTACTCATCAATTTTTACCTCATCACCCGAAAATCCAACTAGAACCTCTTTGTACACATGAAAAGCTTCCCATTTTAGGTCAATTCTATCATAAGAGATGATATACTAGATAAATCATCAATGAATCTATGATAATTTCCTTCCAACCTAAGTAATATCTTCAACTTATTCATTATCTTGGTTGGATCCTAGACTAACACTTCCTCGACCATCATTGAGTTCACCTCCAAACTATCTTTTGAGATAACTTATCCAAGAAAGTGGACTTCCAAAATCCTAAACTAGAACATTTAGATATTAATATAAAGGTAGTTCTCTATGAGTATTTCAATAACCAACCTAAGGTGCCTCACATTATCCTCCTTGAATTCCATGTATACAAGGACATCATTGATTAAGACTAATTTTAACTAGTCTAAGATAGGATGAATGATCAAATTCACAAGTCCCATGAACACTACTTAGGAATTCTTCAAGCCAAAGGGAATCACCAAAATCTCTTAGTTACCATAGCAACATGAGAATGTAATCTTTAGTATATCATTGTAATATACCAGAAATTGTTGATAGGATGATATAAGGTCAACCGTAGAGAACCATTGTTCCCCTCTAAACAAATCAATGAGTTCATCGATCCTTGTTAGTAGATTATTTTTCTTCATGGTCACCTTGTTCAATTGTTTATAGTCCACACATAACCTCAACATCACATATGCCTTCTTGGTGAATAAAAATGGGGCTTCCCAAGTTGAAATAATTAGTCTAATAATTCCCTTCCTCTATATGTCCTCCAACTACATCCTCGGTTATTGTAGCTATGTGAGATCCAAATGATATGTTGTCATAGATAAAGAGGTTATCATTAGGCATAGATCAATTAATAAGTCTATCTCTAGGTGGGGATGTAACCCTAGAACATCCTAAGTAAGGGCATCATCACAGTCCTCCACCAATGAAGAACACTAAAAACTCATAACATCCCATGTAACAAGGGTTATTATAGGAAAATCATGAGTAATATCCTCTACCCTCCTATGCATGAGTCTATCCTCAACTGTTTGGGCTTTCTTTTCACCTACAAAGGAAAACTGCATCCCATCACTAGGGACACACTACATCCTATTCAGGAAATAGTACATCTGGGCATTAACTATGGATAACCATTCTATACCTAAGATGACCCCATAAGGTCTCATCTCTACTATAAAGGGAACCCACTAGAATCTCTAGCCTCCAAGAGTTAAGTCACACCATCATAAAATGTTTTTGATTGAAAATTAAACTCCATTGTAAGTCTCCAAGAATAAGGGTTCGGATAAGGGCTTAATAAGAATATCTATGTCCCAAACTACATATGTGGAAATAAGGGAATGACTAGGACATTTGTTTATCATTAATTATTCTAAGGGATAAAAGAAACATATTGTTCCGTGAATCATTATCAAAGCCTATGGTTCTTAAGCCCCAACCACATGTAACTTTTACCACCCCTTTCCTACAAATCCTTGAGCCTAGTGAGGACATCCTAGGGGTAGCGGTGGTAACAAGTAGAATTACATGCCACCTATAGATGTTGTCATAGATCCTCTACCACATCTTCTAACCTGCAGAGCTATCTGTACTTACTAATACCTCTGCCTCGGCATCCCACCAACTATCTCCCTGTCAGTTATACAATGGTTCATAAAATCCCATGTAAGATACCACCTTTCTTCATATTAGTAGGATTTCCTCTCCCTGGGATGACTAGTACCAAATTTTGGGTCCTGAATCACATAAACTCTATCCTGGAACATCATCATGAAATGTCTCATATTTCTAGGTCTCTGAGACTGGTGTTAGCTCTCTAGTGATAAAGTCTCTTTTCTTGTGTTCCAACTTCCAACAACCGTTGTATGTCTTTGATATTCTAAGAAACCCTCAACCAAAAATTCTCACTTTATCTCCCCAAATTATGTAGGAATAGATAGAGTCATAATGATATCTCAAATGTATCTACACACATTCCTCCCTCAAAGGTCTGATCCCAAAAGAACTAATCTTGAATTATGTACATTTAGTACCTAGAGAGGTTGGGGAACCTCTATTAATACTCATATACTATCATTATTCCCTAATATAGATATAGAATCTTTGTGATATGTATAGCCCCTAGTATCACTGGAGAGAAATCCTCTCTGAAAATGTGCTCAAACTCTGACCTTCCTAGAGTCGCCTCATCATACAACCAAGTCACTAAAATCCACCATTATCCTTATAACCCATAGATAAATCTCACTAAAATGAATTCCATCTAATTTATTGGTGTCCTTTATAGTTGTAAAAATAATTTCATTGCATAACAGTATTCCTAAGTCGCTTTTGGATCATGCTCACCTTTGAAACTGAGGGTTCACTATCACTAGAACATGTGAAGTGCGCTCAACCTACTAACTTAATCCACTAGTATTATGGGTACCGTGTGATTATCAATAGGTGGTGGTACAGCTGGTGCCCCACCTTAAGGTAACTCATCTGGAAATATACCCTATATCAATTTTCCATCATTGAGGAAATCATCAGCATGATCCAAATGCTAAATTCAAACTAGTATACACCACAGAGGCATCCTGAAAGTAAAAAAGTTGTACCACAGTCAATGAGTATATTTAGGGAGCTGAAATAACAAGGAAAGGGCAACCAAAAAACAATTCCTATATGATCAATGTAGCATTGTTTTCGCTTCAACCTGTGTTCTCATGAACCAAGCCAAAAGGCATGTGTTTAGAGTCCTGGTGTATGGATATATCAGATGTCACACAAACAGTACAGTCCCTAGCCTAAAATCCAAACCTGAAACATGTAACACGATTTACCTAGTCCAATATCATAGACTCCATTTCTAATATAGAACCAAATGATCTGATACCACTCTATCATGACTTTTCACAATGGGTACTATGTCGCAACTCCCTAATCCATCCACCAATTGGCCATGGGCTTGTGAATAGGCTCAAGAAGGCTTATCAAAAACATGAGAGGAATTATACTATGTACTTGTACACACAAACACATATCTAAGACCAAATAATGCTGAAATGTGAAGACAAATAAATAGAAATTCATCCATACATCTATATCCTACATCCAGAGTATGAAAAAAATGGAATGTAAACATAGACAAATACAATCCCATCAAAAAGCGTATGAAAATAAGTCCAGCCAGAAACTAAATTTGGGTATTTCTGTCACGATACCTCTAGACCACACCTCGGTATTTCTAGATCATTAGGTATTTTCTGGTCTCAGTCCCTCTAGGACTCTGTTGAATTTTGTATTATATACACAAGAAATGAAATTTGTATGAAAATAATGTGTATGGGTGAGTATAATAATACACATTAGAACACCCTAAAACCCAAATGAGTATAACAAAATAATAACCATAATATTTGCACAGCTATAGGACAAAGACACATATAACAAGAATATATGGATACAATTAACAAAGAAACAACATTCCAAGATAATGTCATAATCATAATTCAATCCTACGATTTCTGTTTGAAGGTTCCACATTACAGTCTATAGGTATAACACACGATCATTGAGGATGTATGTCTCCGTGGTAGTGCTCGTCGGGTCTCTTCATTAGAAGTATACACTCTAAGTCTGAAAAGATAGGATATGAAGGTGATTATCACTAAAAAGTCTATGTGGTATACCAAAAAATCAATCTGTATTAAACCAATAAGTTGAGGATCAGTGCTCATATATTGTTGGTCACAATTATGCTAAGAAATACACCTGGGTAAAGGTGGTGATATAAGATCTCACTCATGGATTCATAGAAGGATTATAAAAACACTCTCCAACACATCCTGATAAAGGGATCACAATCTTATCTGTAGTATGAGATTCTATACTAACCATTAAATAATGGAAATATTGAACTCACCCTAATCAAAATATATACATGATATCAAGGAAAAAGGGATGCATTCCAACATTGAAGGAGTACATGGAGTGTATTAGGAGTACATGGAATGTACTAGGAGTACATGATTTATCCCTTCATCACCAGGTTTTTCCCTTCTAAATGAAAATCTCCCATGTATATGTCAAATTACATGACATTCCCTTTGTTTTTTACTTCTTCCCGTGTCTAAGTAGAGGGATATTCCCATGTATATCTTTCCTAGTCGTGTCTGTGTTGGAGTACACAGCATGTACAAGCCTGTGTACCTCTCTCCATGTCCTTGTACCCTTTTAGATACACGTCGTGAAAACTATGAAGCATCACATGTCATCTGATAGGGTTCACATAATGTGTGATCCTTAACATCATCTTAAAACCCTAGGCACTACTGAGAGGGTGGAAAACAGTGTGTATCTAGGAATTACATACCATGTTCTTTAGTATTTTCCAGAAATCCATATTCAGATTCTACATCTTCTCTTATGCCTTTAGCCACATATTCGGCCACCCACCATGCCAGAAAACATGAATTCCGAGTCTTCTGATCATTTTGTTGTCAACCACGAGGATTCGATGATTGAATCCATTCAAAAAATGGTCTCATACATCAAACTATTTTCATACATTGAAAAACACAAATAGGGTTTCAAAAATACATTTGATATACTATTTCTTCTATCTCCGTATGATCACCATGTCATATTGATCCCAAATCTATGATATCAAACCATTGAAATATAAAACAACTATGAAACATTTTATTTTCTAATATACATCTTTTTCGTACCTAGAAATTGTTCTCCTGATGATTGATTATAGCGAATTTAATTTTTTTTCCAATCATTCATATTGGGATCACTATTTTAAAATGGTTTCCAATAGGTTTTGTTTGTGGAACTAAAAAACATGATAGTCCTATATTTGTTTGGGCCTCAGAAGATAATTTCCAAAGGCAGGTTCTTGTTGGAAGGTTTTTCCAGTGATACTTAAAATCTCACATTGGTCGAGGGGATGGGTGGTCGGGAAGATCACACCCTTTTGGGTGGAATTATTTTCTACTTTGGGAATACCTTGTAGATTTAATATATATTTTTGGAATCCTTCATTAATTCCAAATTTTGACGTTATTCTTCCTTGAATGAAAAATCAATTATTAGCATGTTTGGAATTTATAATCATATATATATGTATCCGAGTTTCTTCATCAATTATGATATATATATGTATCTATGGTTCTCCAAAAATTATATCCTCTTATGAAAATATTAGATATTATTTATTTGTTATTATGATAATATTGGTTTTTAGTTACATAGTGGAGCACTCTAGAGTGTATTATCATTCTAGAATATGGGGGTTATTGTTGGGTCTGGATCAGACCCAGGGATGGGCTTCCTACGTATCCTTATAAAATGAATTAGAGCAAATGTTGTTCTGTGACACATAATAGAAAACACCATAATGTTTATAGACTTGTGATGAGGACCAAACCATAAATATTATGGTAAGGACATTAGAAATGAGGATCTTATTCGATGTTTGGTGTAATACTTATGCTGAATAGGATAACGTAAATTGGAAGGGATATGGATTCCTAGGTTGAATAAGCCCCCATTGGTAATGTTATATATATATAATATGACTTATTATATTTTTTGTGTTTGAACCTCATGGAGGCTTCCTATGTATCTTATTCAGTTGGATATCCAAGCCCGTGTAGTTAGGTTACAAGGACCAATGCTTATATAGGACATATGAAGGTTTTTTCTAAAGGATATTATATCCCTTTAGGAGGATTAAATTGGGGTATACTCATAAGTAGGATTCCTTGGTAATTTGAGGTTTTGGTTTGGGATTATTCTTAAAAAGGATTCCCTTTTGGTGAGGAGATTTGGTTGGGGCTTAATCTTAAGAAGGATTCCCTATGCAATAGTCCATGAGGTATGTCTTGAATCATACTAATTTGGAGGGTTTTTTGGACAATAAACCTAAGGAGGAGTCCCATGGATTAGTATAGTGATATGATTGGTAATTGTACCAAGTTGTAGGCCTAAAAGGTTTGGTTGGGTTTACACATAGAATGAGGACCATTGGTTATATTTTAGGGAATATTCCTAAGGAGGATGCCCTTATTGTTTTGGGATTAAACCTGGATTGAGGCCGATATATTGGATTTTGGGGCTTATTTCTAAAGAGTATTCCCTTGTTGCTTGGAGATTACAGTTGGAATCAGGCCCACAGGTTTGATTTCAAGGCTTATATCTATGGAGGATTCCCATGATGTTTGGGGATTACACATAGAATGAGGACCATATGTCAGATTTTAGAGCTTATTCATGGGGATTATTCCATTTTAATTGATAAGTACACTTTGAATGAGTCCAATATGTTGGATTTAGAGACTTATTATTAAGGTTTATTCCCTTGTTGTTTGGGAATTACACATGGAATTAGGCCCATAGATTGGATTTTGGGGATTATTCCTAAGGAGGATACCCATTTTTTTGGGTATTATACTTGGAATGAGGCTTGCAGGTTAGAGTTTGGGGCTTATTCCATAAGACAATTCCCTTGATGTTTGGGGATTAAACTTTTAATGACCCACATAGATTTTATTTTTGGGATTATTCATGAGGTGTATGCCCTTTTTTGGAGATTACACTTTGAATGAGGCCCATAGGTAGTGGATTGTGCAGATTTCCTTATCCTCACCAACCTCAAAGCCCTCATTAGTAATACATGGTGTGAGAAAAAAGTGGAAGTGGTATGATCAAGGTACTATAAAAAATAATTTTCGATAAGTGTGGATACATGACCTTTATGACCCATGCCTTTGGAGTCCCTTTAAAAAAAATTATGAGTAATATCTATATAATTATTCTCTTTAAAAACAAGCATCTAAATATGTGTATTTCCAGACCATAGCTAAAATCTAAGCCCACATATGTCATTCTTGGTGTGAGAAAAAGAGGAAGTAAAATATCTTACAAACATCGTGATCCATAATTCACTGGAGGAAGATGGTCGGGCTATATGAGAATAAGAAATGAATTTTATGTGCTTGTCCCCTCTTCTTTTTTGAATCTAGTATAGTCACATCAGACTATCCATCTGAGTATCACTTGGGATTTGAAGAGCAGAAAGAGTGTATCCACCCCAATGAAATTCTATGGTATTGACCTAATATGGATTCTGGTGGATGAGGGGAGGATCTAATATCATCTATCCACTATCAAAACCATAGGCTTTGAGTCTTAGAGACAATGAGAGAAGTTCAAGACCGAAACCCTCATTTCCAAGACTAGGAGGTCCATGAAACTTACCCTAGGGTTTGCTTCCTCCTGACTATGGGAAATAATATCTACATTCACCCTGAGGATCCTAACCATTATGGAGGACAAGTGTGGTACAACTCTGACTAATGTAATGTATATTTATATGGGACACATTTTTATGTGTCTCTTGTTAAGATAGTATGTGGAGTATGATAAACTCTATAATACCAAATGTACGATCGAAATAATTTAGATACTCAATGAAGTATCTAATGATGCTCAATATACAGGATGGGTGAATTGCACAATTTAAAAATGCCTTTGGAAATCTTAAAGATTGTTATTTTTAACACGGTTAAACAAGTCAATCCAAAAAACCTCTAGTTCTACACACCTGATTGATTTTGAAAATATGATTATGAGAAAGTGAATCTAGATAGATGGTTCTGGAAAAATGAAACTTAATTAAAGTTTACAAAGATAAAGATTCTACCTTAAAGCGTACATAATATTACTAAATCAGAGTACATGTATAAGGAAGTATAATATAGTTATACTTTCCTCAACAAACAAACAAATAGTGGAAAACTTGAAAAAAACAAGTAACAAGTAGTAAATATTTTAACCCAAAGAGAAGGGTTTCCAACAACCTTGGATACAGGTCCCTTGATTTATACTTTTAATAAATTTTTTCATACCCACACTAGGGTAATACCTCGATACGAAGATCGGAGTCTGTCTTGGTATCCCCGAAAGCCCTCAACTTTAAGGTAGTAGGCACCTCTTTCTTCCTTAGCAAGGAATCCCTCAACTTCAAGGTAGTCGGCACCTCTGTATTCCTATCCCCAGAAGTCCTCGATTGTACACAGCAACAATCAGAGTCGGATAAATCAAATACGAATAAGGTGTTTAGTACGCACAAAAAAATAATGTCTCTCTCTCTAGAAATCACTTCAGCAGCATGTAATCTCTATATTGATCAACTTGTTGTGAGCTATTTCAAATAAGCTCATATTTATAAGCATGGATTCAATGGTAGGATCCCTCCTCCAATTATCATATTTTTCATTGAATTTTGGAGGGACTTGTATACTTGTCACTCAAACTACAATTAGTTAGTAACTGAATGAACGACACCGTTTTGTAATGAAACATGAGTAAGCAAAAAATGTGGTTACATAACAAAAATAGAATATTCAGAATGTAAGAAAATAAAAGTTAGGAGTCTAAGGAAAAATATTCAGAGTCTATATTAAAGGATATTCAGATTCTTTTTTTAAGGAATTCGGAACCTGAATTATATAGAATTTCGGAGTTTGAATTTCAAGGAAATTTGGAATATGGATTCACCAAAATTCAGAACCTGAACTTACAATGTTCAGAGTCAGAGTTAATGAGAATTAGGTGTCAGAATTCATAAGAATTCATATTCGTAATTCAGAGTTATAATTCTTAAGAATTCATATTTAGATTTCAAGGTTATTATTCAGAAGAATTCCTATTCAAGATTCAGAGTCATAACTCAGAAGAGTTCGGAGTTTTAATTCAGAGAACTCAGAATTAGAATTTGGATCCTGAAAATATAATGCTCTATATCTAAGTATATATATGATTTTGAGATTTTGGATAAGAAACCGAATTTTATACTTAGAGAAAATGATCAATGAAAAACATGGTAAGGTTAAATTTCCTTAGGGAAGGAAAATTTTCTTAATGAAAATAAAACACAGGGTAAAATGAAAATTTCTTTAAGATAAGGTGGTTGTAATTTTCAAAACAACAAGGAATGGTAAAGTCATAAAGAAACCATATTTACTCAACAATCTCCCCAAACATTTTGTAATGGAAAATTTATAAGGAAAACATTATTGACTCAACAATCTTTCCCTTTTTGGAATGCAAAATCATCCTTATGGAAAAGAAAATAAGGACATTGAAAGGATTTTTCAAGACATTGAAAATAAAACTTATCTCTCTTATCATATGGGAAAAGATGAATATGAATAACTCTTCCTTAGGCTTTGGAACACTAAGGATCATATTCAATATTTTTTGAATTTGATTTTTCATTATATTGAGTATGGAAATCATTGTAATGGAAACTCCCCCTTAGATAGACGCCCCTTTACTTAGGGATATTTATTTTTTACTTAGTATTCTTATTCCTTTCTCCCCATATTTTATTTTCCAATGGAATTTCAGGGAATGGAAAATGAAATTTTGGTACCGGAAATATTATTACATGAAAATAAAAAATATAATAGAGAACGCAAAATTTCATAAAGTTTGGAAAGAATTTGTACAAAATGGAAAATAAAACAAAAGATCGGATTGGATATATATTCCTTCCTTCTCCTTGGGTTTCAATTTCATCACTATGGTTTTAATATTTTTGAGTTCCTTGTGGTCTTCCTCTACTTTTTTTAGGAGCTGATCCTGATCCTCTGAATTCTTCTCTAAATCTTTCATCTTTTCTTTCTGAGCCTTGAGGGCTTCTACCAGATCCTTCATCAATTCATATTGCTTAACTATCTTCTCTTCAATCTCGATTTGAAGATCTCTTTCCCTCATCCAACTTTGGGAAAAAAATATAGCTTCCCATTTAGATCCTTTACCTCTTGCATCCAAGTATTCTGCTCAAGAGTTAGTTTTTCTTCAAAACTGATTGTATGATCTTTGATCTTACCATCTTCAATGTCAAAATCCTCCATGACACTATCTTGAAACTCATCAAGTTCTCTCAAATCTTCTACTGTCTTCTTTGACCAGCTAGCCATTTTCTTACAATATCTTTTATGAGATTCATAGTTCATGAAGAAATTCATGATATTATCCTCAATCATTACACACTTGTACATCACCATGAACACTGAATCCGATTTCTAATTCAAGATGTGTTGAATCATTTGACATCTGGAGTCTATTCTAGGGAAAATTTGAATGGTGTCAATCAACTTCTTCAAATATTGAACAACGAAATCATGTCATAGGGATGATGATTCTAAATATCAGACTTTTCTGGGAGAAGGATCTTTCTCTATGTCAGCAAGTTTTCTTTTAGAAGATCCACTAGCTTCCATATTATTTAATACAACTTTTGTTTGTGTATCAACAATCACATGTTTCCCTTTATCATTTCTCGGAACATCTTCCTCGTATATAGATTCACGTTCACTATCAAAAAGATGAACAATTATATATTCATCTATATTCTCCTTCTCAGCTCCTCCATCAACATCTTCAGGATGAATATAATGACGATTATAAATTTCTTCCTGAGATAACTTTTTCACCTCATCACCACCCCTGTCATCTATCCCAAGAGTAGAAATCTTAGAAGATTCAGCTTGTGAAGTTCGGATTGACCATTTATCGAATGGGATTTCCTTCTAATGAAATTCCTCCACTTCCTTAATCAAATATTCTATATCAAAACTGCTTTCAACTTCTTCTACTACTTCTTTGACAGCTTCTTTTTCTTCAACAACATTCTCTTGTGCTTTTTCCAAAATCATGAACTTCTTCCTTGGAGTCTCAGCTATGTGTTCTACCAGGAAGGATTCTGGTACTGGAATTTTTTCAGAATCTTTTTCAGTATCCCTCCGAAGGGATTTCCCAATCTCAGTCTCTGGCATCTTTTTCTTTAAATTCTTTTCTTTATCTTTTTTATCAAGCTCATCATCGGTAGTTTCTTTTAAATCCTTGGCTTCTACAAGAACCAATCCAAACTGTGGCTCTCCATCCTTCCTATTTGTTCTTATTTTCTCTCCACTTGGGTACAACCTTATCTATATAATCTTTTTTGCTTCTTAGGTTTTAGAGGTGCGGATTGAGATTCCATAGCTTTTGGGGTTTTTTTTCTTCTTCCAATTCCTTCAGCTTCCTCTTCTTTCCATCCTTTCTTGACGGTTCAGCTATATCATGATTTTTAATAATAGATTTAGCTTATTCTTCTATTAAGTGATAAAATTATTCTGAGTCCTTATAAAAACCAATGTTCATCCTCTTCAGGGTATCATCACTTAATAACATGACTTTTCAATTTCTAGGTTTAGAATTACAAGGAATATTGAAAGATTCAAGGCACCGAACAATTATCCTAAAAAGGATGGCTAGATACATGATTATCTGAGCTTTCAAGTTCCCATTCTTAATATTCTCAACCTTAATGAGAATATGCTTCATCAAGTTTATCTTCCTTTGGTTTACTAGAAAATATAGTGTGTACATATCACTCTTCTTCAAGGTTTCCTTGTCACCTTTTCTCAGAATGATTAACCCTTGAACCCATAACTCAAGGATAAGATTATTTGTAGAGAGGTGAGAAATAGCCGGAGTCTTGACATCAGAAATTCCAAGACACTCCATAGATTTTACCTTTATAAAACTACCTTGATCATCCGACATCTTATGAGAACAAAATTCAGCTTCCCCTTCATAAGACAACCCACCAATATTGCATCCTTGGAGTATGAAAGGGCATAAGTATTTCCATAGCATTGGAAATAAAATTTACTTCTCTCTTATTCTTCAAAAAAGCTCACAAATTCATAAAATTCCCCAAGAAGATCCAGATATACTACATCTTGTGATCCTAGATTTGATATGAAAGAACTTTCCCATCCATTCAACCTAATGTTCTTGGATATAATGGAATCATACTTGGCAAAGAAATTCGGATAGACCAACCTCTCTCTCTAAATCTGCCACTCCAAAATTGTCTTGATAGTTGAAATCTCTTTAGAAGGAACTTCCACAGGCATTTAGATTTGAGCAAGACTTGAGAGGTTCAAAATTGGATTTTGGAAGAGAGGTAGATCTTCAGCACGCAAAGTCTTGAGATCTATGTAGGAAACCCCTTTGGGGGTCCTTTATATAGGCATTTGACATGACGTTTGAACTTCCAGAGTCAATCCAATGGTTGAAAAAACTTCTGATTAGATATTACGGTTGGAATGATATACACAGGGAAAATTTTATAGAATCCGATCTTTTGAGGTTTTTTAATAAAAAACATTCAGATTTAAGGAAAAGAGAATCTGAATTTTTTTTAAAAAAATATGAAAATACAAGCATGTAAATGATGATTACGATAAATTAAGAAAGAAATTCATACCTTTTGGATTACGTGGAAGATTATTTGTAATAGGTAATATTTTTATTGATGCAAAATAGACTATGAAAAATCTCCATGAAAAAAATGAGTATGAAAATATATTCATTACAAAAATTTCAAGTACGAAAATATTCATTACGAAAATTTCAAGTATGAAAATCTTCATTATGAAAACTGCTAGTACGAAAATCTTCATTATGAAAATTTCATGTACGAAAATATTCATTATGAATATTTTTAAAAACTAACTACGAAAAATTTAAATTACGAAAATTTTTAAAAAACTGACTCTAACAAATATTTATTATGAAAATTTTTGAAAAATGACTACGATAAATTTTCAGTAAGAAATTTTTTGAAAAACTGACTATAAAAAATTTTCACTACAAAATAATTTGAGAATCTGACTAAGAAAAATTTTGAAAAACTAAAAAACAAATTTTCATTACCAAAAATTATGAAAAGCTGACAAACAAATGTACTCCCCCTATGGAAATGTGTTTATTACAATAAGGAGATTGATTTCAATAGAAAGTTAATAAAGATGATTAACATATGGTTATCATTCCAAACTTCTGTTTAATGTATTAAAATTTATCGAAGGGTAAAGATTTTGTGAAAATATCAGCAACTTGATCTTGTGTTCCGATAAATTGAAGAATGATATCTTCTTTTTTTTTGTGATCCCAAAGAATGTGATTCCTAATATCTTTGTGTTTTTCATGAGAGTGATGTGTAGTGTTTTTTCTTAATGCAATGGAACTATTATTAGCACACAAAATTTTTGTTTTGGTAAATCTCATACCATAGTTTGTGAGTGTGTGTTGCATCCACAACACTTGAGCATAATAACTTATAGCTGCTACATATTCAGTTTTAGCAGTGTAAAGTGCTATTGAGTGTTGCTTCTTGCAAGACCAATAAACTAATGAATCTACTAAGAAATGACAAGTTCCAGATGTACTCTTTCTAACCATTCTACATTCACTAAAGTCAGTATCCGAAAAAAATTTAGAACAAAAGAAATTCTAGAAGTATAAAAGAGTCCTAAATCTGTGGTTCCCTTTATGTAGCGAAAAATTCATTTCCATGCCTTGAAATGAGATTCCATAGGATTAGATTATTATCTTCCACATAAGAGTACAAAAAACATTAAGTCTGGATGACTAGCTATGAGGAAATGTAAACTTCCTATCATACCTCTAAAAGATGTTTGATCTACGGGTTTCCCAGCTTCATCATGATCAAGAGTGTTTGAGGTACTAATGGGAGTACTTATACTGTTAGTGTGACAAATCCATAATTTTTAAGAAGGAATTTAATATAATTATGTTGGGATATATAAATTACTTCTGATTTTTGATAAATTTGATAACCAAGGAAAATTGTTAACTCACCCATCATATTTATTTCAAACTCATATTTCATTAGATCTTCAAATGAATCAGTTAATGATTGCTGAGTTGAACCAAATATAATGTCATCAACATAAATTTGAACAATCAAAACATTTTTCTTATTTTTATTTATAAAAAGGGTTATATATTCATTTCCCATAACACAATTATTTTAAAGCAGAAATCCTATAATTCTATCATACCAGGCTCGAGGGGCTTTCTTAAGTCCATACAATGATTTAGAAAGTCTAAAAACATGTTTAAGATGTTTTGTATCTTCAAAATAATAGGTTCTTCAACAAACACTTCCTCTTGTTCAAAACCATTATGGAAAGAACATTTCACATCCAATTGAAAAAGTTTTAAATTGAAGAAATCTGCAAAGGCCAGTAAAATATGAATAGATTCATGTCTAGCTACTGGAGCATAAGTTTCTTTATATTCTATTCCCTCTTGTTGATTATATTCTTTGGAAACTAATCTTGATTTATTTCTTACTATGATTCCATTTTCATCACATTTATTTTAGAAAACCCATATTACTCTAATAACAGAAGTTTCCTTAGGTCTTTCAACCAAGGCCCAGACGTTATTCCTTTCGAATTCATTTAGTTCATCTTTCATGGATTTAATCCAATCATCATCACCAGAAGCGTCATCAGTGATTTTTAGTTCTAATTGGGAATGGAATGAAATATGTTTTACTTCATTACTTAAGGAACTTTTTGTCCTTACATGTTGATTCACATCTCCTATGATACTATCACATGGATTAATCTTAAGAAACACTTGACTTGGGTTTTGTAAAACATGTTCATCAACATAGGGTAGGAAATCATTTAGGGTAAATGTTTCAGAAATATTTTCTTGAACATTTTCCATATCAAAAGGATCTTCTAACAAAGGTTGATAATCAGTTTTTGAAAACACATCTATAGATTTAGGTTGGGGTTGTTTAAAAACAAAGGGATCAGTTTCATCAAATTTCACATGTACTGTTTCTTCAACAGTATAAATGTTTTCATTGAAAACTCTATAAGACTTAGAAGGTGTGGAGTAGACTAAGAAAATTCCTTCATTATATTTGGTGTGAATTTATATAGATTATCTTTAGTATTTGGGATGAATACCTTGCAACCAGAAACCTTGAACTAGGAAATTCTAGGTTTTCTACAATTCCATAACTCATAATGAGTTTTATTATGAAAATTTCTAATCAAAACATGATTTATAGTATAAAAATAAGTACTTCAGCTCTAGAACTATTGAAATAAGAAAAAGCTTCAGACTTCTTTTCTAGAAAATAGACCCGCGTAAATCTAGTGTAATCATCAACCAAGACAAATACATAATACTTGCCTCTAATGCATCTAGTTTGTGTTGTTCCAGAAACATCAATATTCACTAACTGTAATGCATTAGTGGTTGAGACTTCACTGACTGGTTTAAAACTAGATTTTTGTTTCTTTCCATATTGACAAGGATCACAAACTTTTTAAGAATCAAATCTAAGCTCTTGTAGATCCTTAACTAATATTTCCTTAGAATGTTTTCATAGGTTCTTAAGGTTACAGTGTCCTAACATTCTATACAATAACCAAGAATTATCTTCCATTTCATTATAGGAAGTTAATTCATGGCTCCTAAGTTATTATAAGTTTACTGTGTTTACATTCTCTTGCCTATAGGCAGAAAGATTAAACTCTTCCATGGAATTGTGTACTAAGTACTTATAATTTATAAAATTCACAAGGAAACCTTCATAACATAATTGGCTTGTGCTAATGATATTGTGCTTAAGACCCTTAACAAATAAAACATTTGATATCAATGTTTTTTTCAAGAAGAACAATGTTACCTATCCCAAAAATTTCTCCCTGAGAATTATCTCTGTATGTTAATTTTCCTCCTTTCATCTTTATAATCTTTTCAATATAGTTTCTATTACCAATCATATGTTGGAAACATCCACTATCTATGTACCATGTAATTTTTTTGGTACTTTCTTTACTTTCTTGAAAACAAAATAATTAGGCTTTCAGAACCCAAAAATTCATGGATCTGGAAATTTCAGAAAGAAAAATTTTAGGTACACACATTTTATTAGAAAAATAGGATTTATGAAATCCTAATGACTATGTTTTGTTTAAGGAACAATTTTTTTCCCAATTCCCACAGCACTGACACTTAGTACAGAATGGAGAACTTTGAGAAACAAAATAATTGTTACTAAAAACTGGTTTAGAACTAGTATAACCAAATCCCGAACTATTCCATAGAGGTCATATTTGAAAATACATTTTATCAAAATTTTCTTTACCTAAGGGAATGTTTGAAAAACACTTCCTCAAGTAAAAAATTTTAGATTTCAATTTGATAACTAAGTTCTTGTCTTTCAAAACAGTTGATTTTGAACTAGAGTTAGGCTCAAAAACATTTTTCTTAGAAATTACGTTTTCTAGATCTTTAGAAATTTTATCCTTCTCAGAATTTACTTCCTTAAGATTTCGTGAAATACTTTCAAAATCAATAATTTTCTTATCAAGATCTCTATAAAGAACTGATATTTCCTTAGTAAGAATATAATTTCTAGAATTTTCCTTATGATAATTTTTCATGAGTTTTGAATTCTCAATCTCAATGATTTTAGCAATCCTAGAAACTTCTTCATAGGTAGGTAATGTATTATCTTCATCAGAAGAAGATTCTTCATCCAAATATTCATTATATTTATCATTACTATAATTTGAATTTAAAGAAACATTGGTCATGGATTCGTCATCGTGTACCTTATCCATTAAGAAATGGTTGTCAATAGGTAGTCTGGCTATTAGACCAAGCTTCTTCTATCCAGAAGATTCATAATCTTTTGAATCATCTGATGAGTCTCCACCACTGGAACTCTAGGTGTCATTAGCTTTCAAGACTTTATTAACTTTAGCTTTGTATTACTTATTTATGTTTTATTCAGAACACTTTTCCTTTATTTCATTTCTCTTGAGCATGGGACAATCAGGTCTTATCTTTCCAGCTCTCTTTCATTCGTAACAAGTGACTTTTGAATCATTCTTATCTTTTTGTTCATTATTTTTTATCTGGATTGAAAGTTCTTCTATCTAAAAATCTTGTATATCCTTCAAGAAATATTTTCTAACTCATTTCTTGAAAATTCACTTCCACTAGATTCAGATGGAATAAAAATCTTCTAGGATTTGGATCTAGTAACTCTCTTAGAAGTCTTGGCTTTCATATGATTTGAAGTTGTAGTAAAAGAAACACTTCCATTCTCATTCTTCTTCTTAATGTTTTCAGCATCTCTCTTCATTCTAGTCTCATGTTTTAGAAGACTTCCAAAAATTTCATCAAGAGAAATCTGAGTAACCTTACTATTCTCATTAATAGCTATCCTCTTGGACTCCCACTCATTGGGCATGATGTCTATGATCTTGTCTACAAGTGCCTCATCATCTAATCCTTTCTCACCCATGGATTGTAAAATATTAACAATAGTCAGGAATCATTGTGGCACCTTACATATGGGTTCTCCATAAGGAAAGGAGAAACCATGATATTCATTTCTGAGCATGGCTCTTCTAGTTTCAATAACATTTGAATTTAAAAAGTGTATAACTTCAAGTGTCTTATAGATAAAATTTTCTGCTTCCCAAGATGAAATTTGGCTATATATATTTCTATTCATAGAAAAAAGCAATGTATTGCGTACCTTTTAATTCAGTTGATATTCATGATTTTCATGGTTGGTGAAAGTACTGACTTCCTTGTCAGTAACTTTATAACCTCCCATAATCATAACAAAATTATCTACTCCAATATTGATAATGAAAGTCTTCATACGATCTCTCCAATATTCATAGTCATTCCCACTAAAAATAGGTGGTCTGGATGGATTAAGATTGTCTATGGTACCAACATTGATTCCTTCCATCTTAAAGAAAAATATTTCCACAAATACTTCTTAATAATAATTTTTTTAAACAAGAAAAATATTCCTCATAAAGAAAATTATAGAACAATTAAAAACTTGAGAATGGAAATATTATATGTGATTATATGTATTTTAGAGACCTCCTCTCTTACCAATTGTTGAGATGGTATGTGGATTATGATATATTGTATAATACCAAATGTAGGATCAAAATAATATAGATACTAAATGAAGTATCTAATGATGCTCAATATACAAGAGGGGGTTGAATTGTACACTTTAAAATTTCCTTTGTAAATTTTAATGATGCTTATGTTTAACATGGTTGAAAAAGGTAATCCACAAATGCTCTAGTTCTAAAAACATGCTTGATTCCAAAAATATGATTCCGATAAAGTGAATCTAGAAATATGGTTCCAGAAAAATTAAACTTAATGAATGTTTACAAAGATACAGATTCTACCTTAAAGTTTATAGAATCATACTAATTCAGAGTACAAGTATAAGGAAGTATAAGATAATTATTCTTTCCTCAACAAACAAACAAACATTAAAAAACATGAAACAAACAAGTATCAAGTAGTAAATCATTTAACACAAAGATAAGGGTATCCAATAACCTTGGATAAAAGTCCCTTGATTTATACTTTCAAGAAAGTCTGTCTTACCCACACCAGGTTAAGCCCTCGATACGATGATCAGAGTATGTCTTGCTATCCCCACAAGCCCTCAACATTAAGGTAGTTGGCACCTCTTCCTTCCTCAGTAAGGAAGCCCTTAACTTCAAGGTATTTGGAACCTCTTTCTTCTGATCCCTGAAATTCCTCGATTGTACAAAGAAACAATCAGAGTCGCAGAAAGAAAATCTGAACAAGGTGTTCAGTAATCACAAAGAAATAAAGTCTCTCTCTCTCTAGAAATCACTTCAGCAGCATGTAATCTCTATATTGATCAACTTGTTGTGATCTCTTCAAATAAGATCATATTTATAGGCATGGCTTCAACGGTCGGCTCCCTCCTCCAACAGTCATATTTTTCCTTGAATTTTAGAGGGATCTATACAAGTGTCACTCAAACAACAGTTATTCAGTAATGAAATTGAAGAAATAGTTTTGTAATAAAACATGAGTAAGGAAAAATGTAGTTACATAACCAAAATAAAATATTTGGAATGTAATAAAATAAAAGTTCAGAGTCTATGGAAAAATATTCAGAGTCTATATTATATGATATTCGGATTCTATTTTTCAAGGAATTCAAAACCTGAATTATATAGAATTCTGGAGTCTGAATTTAAAGGAAATTCGGAATCTGGATTCACTATAATTCGGAACCTGAACATATAAAGTTTGGAGTCAGAGTTCATGAGAATTAAGAGTTAGAATTCATAATAATTTGTATTCAGAATTCGAAGTCATAATTCTTAAGAATTTTTATTCATAATTTGGTGTCATAATTTATAAGAATTTGTATTCAGAATTCGGAGTCAGAACTCAGAAGAGTTCGGAGTCTGAATTCAAAGAAATCGGAATCAGAATTTGTATCTTGAAAACAGAATTCTATATATCTAAGTATATATATGATTTTAGGGTTTTTGATATGAAACCAAATTTTATACTTAGAAAAAATGAACAATGAAAAACATGGTAATGATAAATTTCTATGGGGAAGGAAAATTTTCTTTATATATGTAAAACCCAGGGTAAAATGATATTTTCCTTAAGATAAGGTGTTTGTGATTTTCAAAACAACAAAGAATGGTAAAGTCATAAGGAAACCTTATTGACTCAACAATCTCCCCAAACATGTTGGTATTGAATAGTAATAAGGAAAAACATATTGACTCAACACCTCTTTCCATGGTATTGAATGTTTGGAGGCTTCGGTAAATGTGTCAATTTCATTCCCCTAAGATTTTGGATCCAAATGAAGATGATACTCTCCATTAGTGTCTTAGGGTAGGGATAAAAGGGGGCTCATGTAGGTCCTATCATAGAGAGTGAAGGTAAATCACACATGGAATGGGAGGAACTGGAGGTTTTCCACAATGGGGGGGGGTAGGTCTGTTTGATATGGTTATTCTATGGAAAATGGGTCACTTGAGAAACAAACCTTTGACAAGGCTTTAGCCTATGAACCATGGGTTACCTGGGGTTCCCTCGAAGAGGATCGCATAAGTCCCATATTATTGCATTTGATCGAATGAAGAGGGTCTAGTCCTGAGGTATAATGGGGAAAATATTATGAATGTGGCACTGGTTAAACACACCTGACACTGGTGTAGGATAGATGTGTAGGTTGGGTATACATGTTCTACATGTAGGTCAATGACGCATATCTACAATGCAGGTCCAGTATACTTGTCAGTGGATACTATAAATACTTCTGGTCCCTTCTCTAATTTTAGTCATTCAATATTGGCTTTTTTCCCCTCATCACATTGGCCATCTATCTATCCTTACCATTCTTCTACTTTCATGAAGAACATAATATGGTATAACAACTTGAGCGACCATGCTTCGTAGATTCACCTCGGTGAGAAGCCATATAGAGGAATCTGTATGAGGGGATTATGCGAGAATCATAGTTAAGAAGACTGCACGTGGCACAAGGTCGAAGGGCCTATGTGAGTCCTTTCCTTTTTTTAAGGTTTAATTTTTTCAAGGAAAAATGCTATCTTCTATTAGTAAATATTTTATCTTCATAGAAGAACTTTATGCCTTATTTTATGTTATCAATGGACCCTCTGATTAATTCTCTTGATAAATCGAAGGCACATGCATGAGAGATGATAATGGTTGTTGGTCCATATTACTATGACATGGTTGATCCTACTCTTCAGAATGTTGAGATTATTTAAATCCATATCGACACGAGTACCCATGATGTGATTACCTTCTCTTGTATGATCATGGACTATTTAGTGACGCGTTTATCTGTGGGAGTTTGAGTTACTTCTGGATTTCCTTTTTTTAGGCACACCAACTTCTATTCCACCAAAATTTCAACCAAGGGTTGTTATATTATGTAAGGAATAGTCCCCACTGGTTGTTTCATTCATCACAGAAGTAACACTCTTGATCTAAATCCTCATATCCAAGAATTAAATCCTCACTGCTATGACTCGACTTTCTGTACTTTGTAGAAAACTTATATGAAAGGTCAGAAGTAGGATTGAGATTTTTGTTCTAGAGGGGGAGTTTGGTTTGGATAGATGTGTGAATGTCGGGTTCTCCATACATGTGAAAAAATTAAATATTATTTGCAATACATCTATATCTATTATGCTATTTGTAAATGAAAAACTTATTTTTACAAGAACATAGATATTATACTTGATTTGTTGAGTTGATAGAGTCTTCAAACATATTCCTTTCACATCACACATGGGGAAGTTGGTATAATCCTCTAGGATGCATAAAAAATCTCTTGATTTCCCATTCTAGGGTATATGTATGATGTGATTATTCCACTAAATACCAAATATGATGACACTAATAAGATGTCATCATTGGCCTAGAAGCTTTTTAAGGTGGTGAATAAATATCAGAACTAGGATTCTCGCCCTAAGGGTGACATCTATCTTGGAATATGGATGAATACTTTTCTCAAGATAGATAGTGAAATTATTACTTGTATTTTCCCAATAGGATTCCTTACTTGAGGTAATTGGGGTGCTCTTGGCACATTTTGGCCTACACTGGAGAAGGGACAGTATACCCATTAGGGTTATAAGGTCAATACTAAAGTTTAAATGAAAACTATCCTTGATGGATTCCTCATAATGTGGCTATCAATTTACCAATTTCTAGTCTTTTAATCTAACGTTGATGTGAGTAAATAGGCTTTTGTTATTGTAGTAAGACTAGAATAAGGGAGACATATTGGGATCGATGCCTCATTAAATGATAGAAGTTAATAGTTCTGGAAACATACATACAATGGTAAGTATTTTTTTTATAATTAAAAGTCTATTTCAATTAATATGGGGGTGGATTGTAGTAAACATTAGTTCATATGTTGTGTTAATCCTTGTTAAAGTTCCTCATAGCCAATTTCATCCATTTTTTCAAGATATTTTCAGAATCTAGCCTCTGAGCCTATTGTATGATTAATAAATGAGGATTATGAACATTTAGGGTGAATTAAAATCTTATCATATGGTAATCCACTGACATGGATGTTTACCAATGAAGGAAATGAAAAGGATCGCAAACTAAGTTCAAATAGTATAGAATTCATAGACATATTACTGATGGATCACATTGATCATAAAATCATTTTTGAGTGTTGTTCCCTATATTTATTTCCTCACTAGTTAAAATGTCTACAATTCCCAAGTTTCTTCCCTTACGCATGTTACTAATGAATAAAATATGATGTTATCTTGATAGTTCTGGATCCTGATGGCAATTATGGTATCCAGAATTTCAATTATGCTACCTCCATTAGATGCATTAATCAGTTTTGAGGTCTAGTCTGCTAGTTCATGTATCTCTTCAAGACCTCAAGGGGTATTGAAAAAAATTCATTTACCAAGTCACGACCACAGAAATTGGTGTCCATAACATTCATGGAATAATGATTATAACCAAAGGTGACGATGGTGAATCCTTGGATCCTTTGAATAAATCTTGGTAAAAGACAAACAAGTGGGAAAGGGTTGAGAAAACCACACCTCATACACCATGGTAGTCTAGCCATATCATTCAAAATCAGATTTATGTTCTGGTCACCCATTATTCTATGAGATCAAAGAGGCATGAATAGGATTTCATGTCAAATGGTGTTGGGTCATCCTCATAGCCAACCACACCTAATCCAAATTACATGTGACCCTTTGAGATCAAATCTTGGTGGGACCAAACTGAGGATACCTTGATTCAGGGATGTTTCTATAGGCTAGCATGTGCATCCTAGAGTTAGGATACATCATAGAACCCTTTGATATCCACCCCAAAAGTGATTTTACATAGGTGAGGAGGTATAGTCCTGAGCTAGAGTCTTAAATATATATAACTGATTATTAGATCCCAGTCACAAATTGATTGTTTGACATGCAAGACTAAGGAGTGATTGAGGGGTATCTAGTCATCCCAATGAGTAATAGGACAACTACCTTGAACCTAAAAATGTATTTCACTTTTCTCCCTTCCCTTTTCTAATCATTCATCAGCTGTTATTAGTCATGACAAGATTTATTTAGTATCTTAAAAAATAATAAGAATAATAAGAATGGGAATAAGGAGAAGTAATATAGGTGCTTGATTTTCTGAGGTATGGTCCCATAGACACCCCCATTGGTGTAGTATAAGAGGCCCTTATGTCCCCAAAACTATCCTCGGGTTAGAGGACTATGGTGAAGGAGATGAAGGCGATAATTCTTGTATCATCAACTCAAGTCCTTGTTACCAAGAGGACTAATATGTTCCATTCTCCATATCAATAGTGGAAGTGAAAGAGGGAAATAAATTTAACCTGGAACATGCACTATAGTATTTCCTAGTGTTTCCATTCATTATCATGACGTGTTTGACATACTCTTCTGACTATGTTTCCCTCTAATAGAATCTGAATTTCTTTCTTCGATTAATGTATTTGGCACTGATCCTTCAAGGATTAAGGGGGGATCCCCAGAGGAGGCATAGACCCACACTGATGGATCCATCATCTTAATAGATAAATCATCTAGAGATGTAGTCATATATTCCCCCATTCCTACATAGATGGTATTGGACCATGGTAATGTCAAATTCACTACATTAGGTTACATGTGTTGTTTCTGACTTTACTCTTCTCATGATATTCGAGATATGTTTCCTACATCAGAGGAACATTCAACAGTCAATGTTGGTCTCATTTTCTCTATAGATGGGGCTGACAAAATTCTTAAATGATTATATGATGGAACTAATGCTAATTCGGAATCCATAGTTCCTAACAATGTTTTTCTAGATGACAAGTCAGTATAGGGGATAGATGGTGGAACAATTTTTTTACTAAGAAACATGTCGTGGATACACCTAATGGTGAGTAATCTATGATAAATGATTCCATTTATCATGAAATTATAGATCTATTTAATTCAGGAATTGATATCTCATTATTCCTCAAAGAGTTCAAGGATTTTAATAGGGAATTGGATGGATGTGAATTTTCCAATTCATTCATTTTCCTCATAGAGTTGAATTTATTTCACCTAACTCTTTAAATCAAAGATCAATATATGTATATTTTTTTAGCGGGAATTTTTCTATGGAACTTGATAAACAAGGAATCCTAATCCACCCTTCTCCCTTTTTCTAGGGAGTGATGGATTATAATCCTAAAGTGGGATATCCTCAAGAGGCCCTGATCCCATTTTCCAGGGAAAATCAAGTGGATGATCCTTTTAAGTAGGCCTCTTCCTAATAAACATAGGTAGGGGTACTATTAGAGGCATCAATCCTTACAGTAGACCCAAAAAAACTATTGTGTTTTATTAACCTCTTTGGTTAATTAACTATCTTTGTTCTATGTACCTCTTGATATTGACTAGAGGTTTCACCGTCTACTTAGCTTCATCAATTTCAACAACTATTCCTAAGAGCGGGGTGACCATACCAGTTCCACCAACATTAGTTCGTAAAACTGGGCTATCTTAGTGGGGGTGGAACAAGGTGGATTGTTGAGTGCACTAATCTCAAATTATGTCTATCCCTCTGAGAGAATCTCTATGTTTGATATGGAGACATGAGAGTATTTTTTCACTGCATATAATATTGTCTAGAAAGATATATGGAAGTTAATTGGGGAGACACCTCATGAAGAAATGTCATCGTGACTTCAACATCATCATTTCAATCATTCCATATTGGGATACGTTGGATTTAATTATCTTGAGATACATAATGTAGTAAAGGTCTTCATCATGAAAGGGGAAGAGGATCGAAGGTCATAGTAGTCCATGGAATCACTATTGTACTAGTTTGAGTAACTCAAAGATGTTATGGACCAAGACGAGCTCATTCACAGAAAGAAGTTTGTGGAATATCAAGATCACCATGGGGATAAGTCTCTCCAAATGGTGTGCATTCAATAAAAAATAAATGTCGTAATGGAAAGGGTAGTTCAACTCCATAGATCCTTTGTAGGGGATTTGGAATAAAGAAATGATGAAATTACTGTAGAGTATGAGAAGATCTATAAAGCTGGGGAGGGTTATTCCACACAATCTATTAAGCTTCAAAAATTTGTGGAAACTGATTTAGGTACATTTCAACATATTGAGTCCTATGTTGAGTAAAAAATATAAAACATCACAGATAGGTTCGAGAATGTGGAATTTCCATTATAAACTAGAACATCAATGAAAATTATTTTTGTTTCTAATCACTTTTATTGGGATTTTATCCCTAACATTAATTTTAATACAACAATAAAAATTACTTAATTGATTAAATATAATCTCCTAATAATTACAATGACATGGACGAGAGAGTGATCTAATTTTTTTCTTAATCCATAGGTCATAACAAGAATGGTTTGACTATTTTTATGTTTATGTGGAAAACCCTACCATCTTTTCATATTGTGATTCATTACAGTAATTTTTTTTCTAATTCTAATATAAGGAAGACTTAGAGGGTGAGACATGGTTTTTCTTAGACCTACCTTTTCAATTTTTCAGTTGAACAAGTTTTGTGCCTATTTATTTTCATTTCTAAATTTTTTTCCTATGCCATATGGGGTAATGGTCTAGTGATCTGAGACTCAAATGTTTTCCATAGTTCCCCTTACGTGTTTTCAACTAGGTGATTGTTGGGTCTCTTTTTTGGGAAATTTAATGTATTACAGTATATAATAATGAGACTACTATTTTAGTTCAAATATCATTGACCAATAGTTTGGAAATGATGACCAAAACAAGGATTTTATGCCTAAAATGTTATGACATTGTTCAGATATCCAATTGGAAATTTTGAGTTCTGATTTTTGGGTTTCCAAATGTAGGACATAATATTCTGGAATAGAGGAGGTCTATTATAAGGAAGGAGTTACCACTAGTTGACACACCCATTTTTTGGACTACTTTATGAAAAGAAAACTATGACATGTTATTATAAAGTCAAATAGTGGAATCCATTGGAAAAAGGGCCCTGAGACTTTATATGAAATTTATAAATATCCAACTGGGGCATGTTATAGCATAATCAAACAAATGAGTTCTTAGAAATTATAACATTCTATTGTAGATGGTTGAAGAACGTTTATAGATTTTTATATTTATGAAAAACATGATGGTTGGTTTTTTCATGTAATATGTATGGGAATGAAGGGAATATTTGTATTAGTATTGGTTGTGGATGGGAAGTACTCTTACAAGAATTTGGATTGGGTAAAGGAGGGTTAATTTTGTTAATAACCAATTCTATGAAGGGATAGGTCCATTTCTGAAAAATTATGAAACATCTTGTTGTTTAATGTCATGTGACCAAGACATTATCCATGTATTTTAACATCTTATAGAAATGAAATTATTTTATAGTTTAACATCTTGTGACTAGGACATTATTCTATATAGTTTGAGGTTGTATAGTGATGCCATTAACCATGTAGTTTAACATCATACGATGAGGAAATTTTTGTAATGTTTAATGTCTTGTGACTAGGATGTTATGTTATGTAGTTCAATTTCATACATTAATGAAATTATTATAGGATGATTAATGCCAAATAGTAATTACATTAGGGGGATATAATTTAAGGTCATTAGATTTTAAATAAAGGTTAATAATTATCCCCTTTCAGGGTAATATGTTCCAGAATGCGCCATCACATTCATATATGTGTAGGGGAATATTTTGAGATATAATATAGGGATATTTGTATCCAAATAATGGTATAGTAAAAGGCATTATGGTTATATAAAAGGTCTCCCCTAAGGAAAAACTTACTACTGGTGGAAAAATCATTTTTGTTGGATACTTTATGCAAAACCAACTAGGGTGTGTTACTAAATAGTACAATGGTGGTATCCTTTGGATGGAATGCCCTGAAATTCTGTGGAAAACTAATTCAAAGACAACTAGGGTGTGTTGTAGCATATTCAACCAAAGGATTTCTTAAGAATTATGACATTCCATTGCTGATGACTATGGAAATCTTATGAAGATTTAGAATTCCCTGGACACAAAGTCTACTTTTGTAGAAGGAAATTATTTGAGTTTGGATGGGGAATTTTAAGTAAAAATTACCAAATAATTGGGAAAAGAAGTTACCTATATAGGTATGACACAACCATCAGAAATATTTTTCCATTAGATTTAGTTCATATGACTAGGACCATATCATTATGTAAATAGTAGGTCATATGTGGCCTACTGAACCAATGTCATTCCAGCATACTTCAGACATAAGGGAGGAAATTTTAGCCAATGTTCATGGGGTTATTAGATTGGAAAGAAGGATAAAAGATAAATATTTGATAGATGATAATGGACTAATTCAAATTTTGGGTTCCTACAAAATTTTGTCAAAGCTTACAAGGACTTAAAAGGTATCTCTTAAGGGTGAAATTATTGATGGTTGACAAAACGTTTTTGTGTGATAATCTATGCAAAACCAGTTATAGAATGTTATATAATAGTCAAATAGTGGAATCCTTTGGTGGAAAACCCATTTTGTGAGACTTTATATGTATCCAGCTATGTAATTTTACTTTATAGTTAGGAAAATGATTCCTCCTTTTTTAGAGATTCAATCGCCAAAAGATATAGAAAGATTATAAAGATCTGAAAGATTCCAACACTAGGTGTATCACATGTGAAATGGATATGTATGAGTATAACAGAACCATTTTGACCTATGTTTTCCATGAAGTATAGAATCCCTTGAATAGATCTGATTCATATACGAGAGGGGGAAACATCTATTTCCTTAGTGGACCCCCTGGTGGGGGACCCAAATTAAGATCTCCTACATAGATCTTTGTTTCTATATAAGAGAGAGGGTATTTTTATTCTCCATATGAATGGGACTAGGAAATTAAGAATATGTTTCACTATGTATCTCCCAATAATGGGAATCAATCCATATGTAGTTCTTGAGGTACCATACAGTTTAAAGTCTTGTTCAGAGGGCATTAGCCAAGAAGTTTAAAGTGATTTGGTAAGGATGTTATTCATCCAGTTTAAAGTCATGTGGTGAGGAAGTTATCTATATAGTTTAAATTCATGGGGTAACGATGTTAGCCAGGTAGTTTAATGTCATGTGTCAAGGATGTTAGACATGTAGTTTAAATTCTTGTGGTAAGGACGTTATGCGACTCGATGTGAAAGACAATGGAATATTGTGATTGGACCAGGGTATAGGACCTATGTGTCAATAAATAAATTTTTGGTGAAAGAATCATGTTGCACATAGTTCTAGAAAGGATTCCAAATACTGATTGAATTCATATATGGTCAAAAGGGGGGTTTTTAATACAGGCACACGCATGGGGTGAGTATCCATATTGAATCCTCTTATGTAGATATGACTCATACATATGGGAGTGGGGTAATTTTCTATATTATTTTGTGGTTGGGTCCAAAATTGATGATTTGGAAGTCACTACGTGTCTCATTATAATGATAATCCAACCACACATTGTTCTTGAGAAAATAATGCATTTTATTGTCTTATAATGAGTATATTGGGTGTGCCTTTTAATTTATTGAAACTAGTACCAATATAACCCTAATGAAAATTAATATACCTTACTCGTGCATGGTACTCCTTTACCAAAAATCTTAATCCCATGTGAGCTATTCTTGGTGTGGGAAACAAGGTGTTGTAAAAGATTCTTCCATGAAGTAAAGGAAATTCAAGTAAAGGGTGTGGGTAATTAAATTTTTTTAGTGGTTGGGAATGGAGGTATAATATATGTGTCACTAAGTATCTCATTAGGATGAGAATAAATAAATATATAGTTCTTGGAATCCCATGAAGATTAATGTCATGTAGTAGGGACAATGATGAACAGACGTGAAAGAGATGAAATGTTACAACATGGCCAATGGATGGAATTATAGGCATCATTATGTATCTTTTGATGGTATAAATCAATAAACACATAATATATCGAAGGTTTCCCATGAAAATATGACTCGTACCCATGGAGTGGGGATTTTATTATTATATCTAGACCTGATATCAAAGATCCAGATGTCACTATATATCTCATTGGAATAATAATCAATCCATATGTAGTTAAAGAAATATCATGTATTTTATCAACATTCAATGAGGATATTGGTTGTGTGGTTTAGCTTCTTGAAGATCGTGGGTCACCTGACGTGGAAATGCATATTATAGAAATACTAGGTGATACGTCCCATGTTTCACTACATATCTCACTAGAGAAATAATCTATCCATGTGTAGTTATTAAAAATAAATCTCCATGTCCATTGGGTTTTGAGATGAGGGAGAAGGGAGGCTTTGAAATTTTCCATAATGATGGTTGGACCCAATACATTAATTATAGGAATCAATACATATATCATTGTTATGAGATTCAATAAACATGTAGTTCTTGAAATGATTGTGTAGTTTATCATCATGAAATGAAGGCATAAAACATACAGTTTTATGACATACAATAAGGATGTGAAAATGTGTGGAATTATACCAATAAGGGGGGGGGGGAAGCTTCACCATAGAGTGAAAATGATATGAGTGGGGCTTGTTCATCGAATTTGACCATCCTTTCTTCCTCATGTCATTCTAAGAGGGAATCTCAATCCACAAATAGGTCAGAAGGATGTAATTAGGACTTATTCCTAATATGGAGGCCAATTTTTAAGGGACCATGAGGAGTGTTTCATCTTGTGATATTTATTTGTTTTATTAACTTCAAATTAGAGGAATGTTAACTGTGAAATTTAATGTCATGTGTTCAGGAAGTATGGAATCATGTAGTTTTTGGTCATGTGATAAGGACCATATTCTATGTAGATTATCATCATGTGAATAGGATGATGATTCCATGCAGTTTAACATCATGCAACATGGAAATTACGATTCTTAATCAGACAAATTATTTCATTATAAACCTTACACTGGTAGGGTTTGTGATAGGATATCAATCCAGAAATATTAAGGGACAATACCCTTCTGGTTAGACCTTCTGTATGGAGTAAGGTCCCTCCCACATAAACTCATGATTTGGGGTATTATTTTTTGGTATTATTAGAGTTCTGAGAACCAATAAAGGATATCCTTTGAGGAATGAGCGGAGGAAACCCTTCTTGTTAAATTCTTATGCTATCCAATTTTTATAGACCTACAAGTGATGAAAAGTATGAAATCTTTTCTCATCAGGTCTCTCCAGTTCATCCAGTTTATTCTGGGATTTTTCATCCCCAGATAGTCAGTCAATAATAAAAATGTATTGTGATTTTTGTTGCACCTAAATTGTTAGGACTACTATTTTCCCATCTACCTATGAGTATGGGCTCACCCTTGTGGAAGTATGGGTTTTAGTGTGGTAATACCAGAAGGGATGCATGAGAGTATCAGGAAAATACTTCTTATCATTATCTATTATTTTTGGATTATGTATGATTGGTTATTTTTGAAAGACTCTATATGTCCATTATCCATTTCTTGACAGTATGACTAATAGTTGGATTTTATATTTTTCTCCTGATATTTCTTTTTGGCCTTAGTAGAACAGAAATTAATTCTAGTGTCTTTTAGTATTGTATGAGGGACACTAAATATAGTAAATATTTTTTCCTTCTAATTAATGAAAATATTTTCCCCCTCACATATTTTCAGGGTATTTCATCATCGCATTTGGAGAAGAATCTATAGCAGTTAAGCTGTATTTGAGCTACTTGGCCATAACTAGAGTGGATGGCCCCACAACATCCATTCCACATATTAAAAATGGATAGGAGTTTTTGGAAGTAAATAGAAAATTCAGAGGGTGATGGATTAAGTTTGATGTAACTTGGCTGGAATGACATTTCATGGTGAATTCTTCCAAATCCTACCTCATTGAAGGCCAAAATTATCCAAGCCTTTGACTTTTGCGGGAAAGCTTTAACCCTGACTGTTTGGTGTCAAATCCTCCTACATGAACATAGTTCATGATAGTATTTGTATCTTATCCATCAATACATTTGATAATAACTCTATCAAATCCTCATTTATATATGTATTTATAGTGATTTGGGTAATCTTGAAGAGTGAAGTTGCCTTCTTTCCATCAGATTTTCTCATTGCCTTCTCCATCCAGTGGGATTAATCCATATTAAAGGTACTCCATGATGGGAATAATCCCCCTAGTGGTTATACCATATAGATCAGGGATAGTACTGACTTCGTTAGTCTCTCCTACTCTGTCCTGTATAAAACATAGGCTCATTCAGTGATGGGAAATGTTGGTGACTGTTTCATCACGATTTGGATTTGGAAAAGTCATCGCTTCATTTTCTAGTGCATCTTTTTGAGAATATTGTGATTGTAGGACATGATTCAATTTTGGCACTGAGGGTAACTCTACCATTAATTCACAGACATAATCAAGTAGGGGGATTAGATATTTTTTTGATGTAGTAATCCTCATTGATTTGTTTGATTAATAACTATTAATCTCATTTCACTTCCAAATGGTCCACCGGTATTTGGAGTTCCTATTCTAGACCTTGTAAGAGGGTCTGATATTCCACCTCATTATTAGTACAACCTTCTGATAATAGAAAGGAGTAAGGTAAAATTTCCATCACTAGGGAAATGAGCATCATCCCTGACCCAACATTATTGAGATTATGGTATTTAATTTTCCTTCTTGTTGGGTTATTGGATGTACCATCATAATACATCTCCCATGTTTGGGGTTCGCCTTAAATAAAAAAGTTTTTCCTCATTCGACAATTCAGTATTCAACGATTTTGTTTCTGCAAATGGGTGTTCTATAAAAAGTATGAAAAGGCCTTTCCCTCCAATTCTTTATTAGAAAAAAATTTTATATGAAATTGGTGGAGAATAACTACCCACCATGCTAGAAATAATTTCAACATATGAAGATAGAAGATGTATTTGAGTGGGATATTATTAGTTATCAAATGGTCCCCATTGTGTTGTATGTAGTACATTAATTTTTTAACCATGAAGATTAACATAAGGATATTATTCTCGATATCTGAAAAATGATTCTCAAAATAAATCATGGTTCAACTGAGATAATAAAGGTTGTTTTCATTATCATCTACATTTTTTCACAATGAAGGAACCCAATGATTTCTCTAGGGACGTTATATATAGAATGATTGGTATCCACCCAACAAATGGTAATAACACTTGTCGGATCAGAATGTATTTCTTTATGTTTTCAAATGATCTGTGATAATAACTTTTCCACAAATATGTGACCACATCCTTTATAAATTTGGAAAAGGACATCCACTATATTGTAAGGTAGGCTATGAAGTACCAGATATAGGTCAAGTGTCATTGAATTCCTCTAAACTCTTTATGTTTTTGAGAAGGTAACATTCTAAGGATAGAGTTTTTTATTCTTATGTTAAACTTTTATGTTGTGATGGTATACAATAAAGACAATAAACATTCATGAGGTTACCATGAAAGCTAATTTTAAGGGGTTCATATTTAGGCTATGTTGTTGTATCTTGTTTAAAATGGTCTCCAGGATAGTCAGGTGGTTTGAAAATTGTCAATACATAAACACCATATCATCAACATCAAATTTCAAAAACATCCATAAATGGGATTGATGATGAAATGCATGGAACATTGGTATGTGGCACAAACTTTCTTCAAGCCAAAGGGAATTACTTGATAGTATAATACTCATTGGTGGGAAAAGGTAGTGGCTCCTTTATCTCGTGAGGACATCCAAATTTGGTTGTACTCTGAATTTTCATCCATAAAGAAGATTCTTTGATAGCCAATCATCATATTGATCAATATTTATGTGATTGGAACTAGTAAATCATCTTTCGGACAGTGCTGGTTGAGATATATGAAGTCGATGTAAACACTAATTTTCTCATTTTTATTCATTAAAGTAACAATGTTGGATATCCATTTTGGATATCATACCTCCTGTATAAAGTCATCCTAGATGATATTGTTCACTTCAACCTCAATTTTGGAGGCATGAGTTAAGTATTTCTATCTGTTTCTTGTTTTTATTCCTGGTGGTCTTCTAAAAATAAAAAGTGGTCGGTGTCCTCCTTAGGAATGAGGCCCAAAATCTATAGGTAATACCAAAAATATACAACTTGATGTTTATTTGTGAAGGAATTATATACCTATTTATCTTCGGAAGTCATGGAATAAATAATCAATGAGGTTTGGGGATCTTCATCTGTAGCCAGATTTATGTATTTGGGTTAATAAACAGTGGTAGAGAAACCATCCTAAAATGCCAGAGGGGATTACCATAGTTATTATTTCACCTCCTCTTCCTCATGATTTACCTATTCTACCTCTACCTAGGATACAGGTGGTGAATCGTGTTTCTCATATTTAGGGGAGGAGTAGATTTTTGGACATCTAGAAGAACAAGAAACATTTTATAGTTTAATTTATAGAACAAGGAATTTTTGGAGGTCAAAAGGGGATATGTGGGACTGGAAATGATTGTCTTCATTTTCTACCATTTAAAAGAAAAATTATTCTAGTATAGCGGATGAAATATAGATTTTTCCAAGATTGTATGGATGAGATAAATACATTATCATTTGTATATTCATTACTATGTAGAGAATTTATAACTTTTCTAGTGTTTCTTGGCTCATTTATCATGATTGAAATCAAATATTTCGCTAGTTGTGTGCCCAAATTCAGACCCAACTCCTCAATTTGTTTTATGGGTAGCACATACTCTACACTAAGTTGTATGGAAGGGTTAACATGAAATATCTTCAAACCATTTGGGGTGTTGATTCGAGCGACTCCATCAGTCATGGATCAGTTCACTTCAATTTGATATAATCCTACTTTAATATACTATTATTCACAATATTTGAATGAGTATTTTTAACTATACAATGTCCCAATTTTTAAATTTATACAATATTTGAGGTATTTCTGGTATAAAGAGTGGATTGTCACAAGATGATGTTTCCAAGGTCTTCCTAGAAGAATGTTGAAGGTTGTATCATACCTAAAAACAATGAATTCTAATTCAGACATGAGATCCCCATGCTGATTCCAATGTATTATTTATCCAAGAAGATTTCTCTCATTCTATTCATAACCCTATAACATAATAATTGAAGGAAAAAAATGATATTCAATGAAACCCAATTTATGAAGTGCTCGGATTGGGATGTGGTTTATTTATAAGCCCAATTCAATAAAGTATCATTGGATATCAATGTCATTTATCATTCCAAATATATACAAGGTTCTGATGTGTCCTTTTATGATGGTATCCCCATCCTAGTCAATGAAATAGATGACCATGTGGCATTCCATAGTATTATTCTATTTATGATACACTTTAGTAGTAGAAACATCAACTTATAAATGCAAAGGGATCAACAAGGCCTCTATGAGTGCTTCCCGTAGGTCTGTGGATAGACTTTGAGAATATGGGATTGACATCTTAGCCAATAATGGGTCTAGTTGCTTCAAAAAAGGTACATTTGGTCCAATTTTCGGTGCTTCTCAGCATGGGAATAGTCTTCTGTTAGTAATTTTGGAACTAAATTACATGAGGTGGATTGATCATTGCTTTAGATAAGAGATAAAGTTTATTCTTATCTTAATGGAATAGGTTGACTAATTCTACATGAATTTCAATATTGATTAGGTGATGACATATCTTCTAGCTGATATTATAGTATTATTGGGTCAGAAAAAACTCTGACATGTGTTGAGGAACTTTACTACTTCGGTTGATATCTCTTAAGATCTCTCCAATGAGTTTATACTATATGGATGGTTTGAGTACGGATATGGTTATGGTAGAGACACTTGAATAGACTGAGCCATCCCTTATATCCTCGACTATAAAGGCCTCTTCCCCCAGTTTTCTAATATAATGTTGGGAATCCAGGTTCATAATCATGCTTAGCATCTGATAAGGGATCCATTAAGTTAATAAAATTAATTTAACCTAAGATCCACTCCTCATATAATAAAGATTTCATCGAGCAATTTAAGTCTTATTGTACCATTTGGTGGGGAAGTTCGTGTGCTTTTGGGACTGTAGGCATGAAGCCAACTAAAGTCATTTAAAACCTCATATTTTGAATGGTCTAATCTTCCTATATTTTATTCATACTCTTTTGGCCATTTCAATTTTTGGAAGACTTACTTTTAGAGGTCTGAGCTATCGATGGTGTCATCTATATTATAGTAGAAGTGGTTGAAGGCACAATTGGATATTTCATCTGTATTATTATGATAGAATGAGTCTTGTTGATCATCTTTATTCACATCTAATTAATAAACATAAATTTAAAATTTATATTAAACTTATTAAATTCATTATCCTCCTCTATATTGGTGGTAGAGACACATGTTACTTGAGAAAGTGGCCTTCCAAGGATCACTTTCCAAGAGTCCAGCATATTTTTTAAGATGTCTATGAAAAAGAAACATTTTGGGATGTTGTTCCCCAATTGTTGATGGAAGGGGAAATAGATTAGGAGATATTCATCACCATCCTTTCTAGGATCCTTGGGATTTTTTAAATTGATCAAGTTATTTTACAGAGATGATATAAAGTACACATGGACTTGATCACCTTGAAAAATAATATACCTTGTTATTGAACTCCTAAAATTTACCATTTCTATACTTCCTTTGATCATCCTGACAAGGTGGGATTCTTTACTAATTCTAATTAGGTATAATTGCATGTTATAGTGTAGTATTTAGAGTTGGAGTGGGTACAGGTTCTTAATTAAGCCTAATAGTGGCAACCTTTTCATTCCCCATTCTCTTCCCTTGAGCTGATGAAATTACTCAGGACTTAGCTTTAGTATCTTCAATGCACTCTTGAGCTCTATGAGAGATCATGGAAATCTCTTGAAACCCTCTTGTATTTTTCATAACGATAAGTGGAATTAACATCTCATTATGATGATTATCTATACATATAGACCACATGTCTTCTTGAGGGAGTGGTAGGTTTAAAGATTATGTCAATTATATTCACCAAGAAATAACATTTGAGACCCTTTTATTTTCCCACTACTTGTAGTTTGAGAGTTCAAGGAATGTTGCCTTTTGTATCATCAAGTATAAATATAAGATAAAATTATTATTGAGGACTTCACACCCCATAATTGATTGATCAGGCATTTTAATGTACCATAAAAATATTGGTCCCTATATTGATTTCATGAAGAACTATGTTTCACTATTTCCCATCGTTCTATGGTCTTCATCATGGGATCACAGCGAGAGATGAAACTTGTAAAATTTTTCTCTAGTTGTTCGGAGGCATTAAAATTTTGAAATATATTATTCCAAAATTTTGGTGGGGGAATATTCAAATCTAAACAATCTAGGTAAAGAATTTTTTTTATTGTATCAACATGTTCCATTCCTTTGTGGATTTCAATCAATCGGTTAGTGACTAAATATTATTCATGAGAACTCGACAAATGTTTGGTTGGGCGGGATCTTAAATGGGTAAGCAACCAGTAGGTCCATGCGTGAAGGCCCAATCAGTATTTATCTGGAGTATCCTATTTGGGAAACCTATTAAGTATGAACATAGACCCATTCTAGTTGTGCAATAAATAGAGGGAATTGATAGTCTACTTCTGTGGGATCAAAGTATATTGGTGGTTGGTATCTCATGTTGAGAGGATGTTCCATATCTACTTTATTCACTATGGAGAACCCTCTTTGCTGAGGTACACCACTTGTGAGTGTGAGTAATGGAAATTCTTGTAGAACATATATATTAGGAAGGATACATAGAATTAGTTCTACATTGAGTCTCCTCAATTCATTCTTATCTTCCTATTTTTGATCAAATATTTATTCAAGTGAGAGGGGATCATCCTTTCTAGGTGGTAGGTGAGGTGAAACCATACCTTTACATTTTTCCTTATGGGATGTTTTTTTGATGAGGTAATGGTACATTGATTGAGGGAAGGCCCATATTAAAGGAGATTCTCTGGTTCCGGTTATTCACAACTCCTTCAATTGTTTCTGTGTGTACTATATTTTGAACTGACATTCCTCCTCCAATTCCTCTTCCAAATTTTCCTTGTGTTATATAAGGTATGAAGGGGAATTATTAATAACATTCATTGATGTGTAATACATTAAATACATTCTATTAGTGTCTTTTTTATACTCCCCTTGTCTACGCCCTCCACAAGTTCGTGTGATCTAAATGATTGGATCTATAGGATAAATTTTATGGATAGTAATATGAATAGAATATAAATATATTTTATTCAAATATCATTTATATATTTCTTACATTTGTGTTATCTTATGGATGACTTATGCTAAATAAGAGTCTTACATGATATTTTCAGAGGCATGATGAAAAAGTATCTCAATATCCTACTCTCTTATGCATTAAAAATGGTGAGAGTTAGTTGGGTCCTATTTTTTTGATCATATCTTCAGTTTTAAACATGGTCTATTTATATAAGCTAGCCTAATTCTAGAGAATTTTATGATACCACATTCATTGGGCTTTGCTTGTTGGGGATCACGATGAAATATAAGAATCCATGTTCACCCCATCCATTAATATGAACACCAAATGGAGTATATGTTATTATATATCATGAAATTTTTAATGTGATGAGGCACACACATTAAAGGGACCTATGTTGTTTCCCAAATATTGGATTTCATGGATCTAGGAGAGCAATTAATTAAATTTGATATTACATCCCTTCCATTAAATTCACATGAGTTTGATACTTTTTTTAGGATAACTCTTTTACTCTCAAGTAATGAAAATGTTTCCATAAAATAAGATAGATTTAATGCGAACAATATTTTGATAGAACCTATGGAATGTTGTATTGAGGTTCATCTAATGGAAACAATATAACTGGTATGTATTATTTAGATAGTTGTTTCATCATGTTTATCACAACATCTTAGTATTTTTTTCAGTGTTTCCTCATCCATGTAAAACCAAAATGGATGTTTCCCACTACTTTATCATAAAAAACAAGATCAGTAGGGTCTTACTCAATTATATTGGAATGTAGAAAATCCAAGGGGGGTTTGGAGAATTACTGTCACCCTGGACTATTTTCCAACTGATATAGAATATCACATTTCAATAATAAGGCATTATACAATATTGGCCTTATTTTGCAATGATTTTCACGGTAGGGGGATTTATAGTCATTAAATTTCTAAGGGAAGGACCCTTCCAAAAAATTGAAAAACTTATATTGAGAGGACTTTCACAGTGAACACCATCATAAGAGGACTACCCTAGTGAATTACAGCAAGGGGAATGCCCTATTTCTCTTTCATCTTTTGGAAAAATAGATGGATTTCATGACTCTCTTTAAAAGATAGTATCTCAAGACCGATCAGTTTCTTATCATGAATCAAGATTTCATAGTGAAGTATATGGGGATGACCTTTTTAATTACTACTACTAACCCCATGATTTGGTAATGGGGGAGTGTGATCTTGAGCTACCACATATAAGAGTCTAAGGGATTCAAGAACCTCATCATTAAGTAGAGTGGGATCATATATCAACTCTTCTTTTTCTAGTCATCTCTGGTTATTCTTCTTTTTGGATCAATTTTATGTTATTAATATTTTCATGACTTATTATTTACCCCCTTTATGGATTTTATATGAAATTTGCATAATTTTTATGAAATATTAATGTTTTAATACTAAGAATAATTTTTTATCATTTTTAGAAGTAGTGGAATTGATTTAGATTACTATTTTATTTATAACACTCAAAATCCGGATTCAAATTATGTGGTTATAGTTTTTTAGGATTCCTCATTAAATCTCTCATATATCATTAGAAGGAATAAGGGGCCAATTCTGCCATTTAAAGGCTCATATGGACCACACAAAATGACCCTATGAATTTGAGAAGAAACTGGACCATCCATGATGATTGAGTTACCGGTCTCACTAACGAAGCCCATATTTTGGGAAAATCCACCATTTGTTCTTGATTATAAAAAATAAACATTGGAAAAAATTTCAGGGCCCAACTCCAAGAACAAGGAGCCCAACTAATGACTTGAATTCCATCCCACCATTCTGGCTGTGAATTAAAATCCGAACACTATTCATGAAAAATCTCATTATGTAATCATAAAATAGAGCATAGATTTTTCAGAGTGAAATAAGAGATAAATGTGACTGAATTTTTTGAAGAAATCATTTGGATTTTAATGAATATTCCTATTCAAAAACACTTTCACATTTTTCTCTTCAAAACGATTAGATTGAAATGGACAGATTAAAAGTGTTTAATAAATCGGCCATAACATTGGCTGCATATATCCAAATGACTAAAAAATTTGAGAGAGGTCGGATAACATATTTATCTACAACATTTAGTAAGGGGATATCTCTACATTGGGCTGTCCGGATGTCCAAATCGTCGAGCCAAATGGAGTGACATATTGGGAATGAAAACAGTCGACTTCCTTGGGGTATAAATGCATCCCCCTCCTCTTCTTCAAAAGGGTTGGAATTTTAGAATATAAAAGAATAAATTGGAACAAAAAATTCCTTGAAAAGGATTGGGAGGACCTACAATACTCTTTTTTTACTTGAGATACCTTTCCTGCTCTTTTTGTTTCCTTTCACATTTGTGTTTTTCTTCGTTTGTAATCTTGTATGTTTTTGTTTTGTAATTCTGTTTTAATGAAATTTTCTTCTTCAATATCTATTATTATAATCCAACTTATGTATTTTACTATTAATTTTATTAAAATAGTTTAAATATAGTTTAATACCCTTCCCTTCATTTTCATTCTCATTCAATTGAATGTATGTTTTTTTATTTCTCATCATTGTTCGTGTGTGCGTGTTCGATGTACCACTCATTTCTTATACCTTTCTTTTTCTTCTCTTGTTAATTAATCATCATAAATATATAAACCATATTAATATTAATATAAATGTTTGAGTAAATATATTACTGGGGTGAGTCAAAATTTAGGGATGTTAAGTGATTGAGAGTACTTGCTCGATTAATAATCTTTAATTTAACATTGTGTATGCTGAACTTAACATGTCATGGATTAATGAATATTTTTGTTTAACATGTGCTTTACATAGATTATTGTAACCATAAATATACTACCATCAACAATCTTTTATTGAGATTATAAACCTATGTTAAGTTAAGGCTTTGATTAAAGCCTTAACACTTAGTAATTCCAATTAACATTATCTTGCAAAGTGGGTGTTAAATTAACTGAAATATAAAGCAAAGCTCCATGATATCACAAGCTTAACTCCCTAAAAATGAACTCACCCCAATATTTATAAAATTTTTAAATCAAACACCAATAATTTGTCACTTCATTTAAGCTCTGCAAACAAACCCCCCAATCAGAATACAATCAACTAAAAACAAACGACTATTACAATGTATCGTCGCTAAGAATTCGACCCTAGTGCTGCTATACACATTAGCAGAGCACTGGAACCCTGACCGGTCGATTGGAGAAAATTGGCCGTGTGTTTCAAATGGTGCTGTGTCTGGGTATGGTGCTTTAATTAGTACTTTGTTTCCATTAATTTTAAAAAAAGGCAAAATAACAAAATAAAAAAAATTGATTAAAAAAAGACCAAAGAAAAACCCGTCTTCTCATAAAAATCATAAACTGAAAAAAATACAAAGAAAAACCCATCTTTCTTTTCCTTCAAACATCTCTCTAAATGCCCCATATCCTACCAAACAATGCCCTGTATTTTCTTGACCTTGAAATTGAGCGAACACTTCATCAACTTAGGAGGAACATAAGAGATAATAAACTCATTCAAGAACCAGCCCTTGGCCAACCAATTGAATTAGATATGGCCAATCCAAGGGAACAAACCCTAAAAGAACTTGTTGCCCCAGAAATGAATTACCAACCTCTTGGTATTCAATATCAAATCATTGATGCTGACTTAGAACTCAAATCTTGTTTGATTCATCTGCTCCCTCATTTCCACGGGCTATCCGGTGAGAATATACATCTTCACCTTAAAGAGTTCCAAGTGGTGTGCTCTACCATGAAGCCTCAAGGGGTTTCTGAGAAACAAATAAAAATCTATGAATTCCCTTTCTCCCTAGCTGACACTACTAAGTCGTGGGTTTACTAACTACCTCCAGGTTCCATAACCACATGGAATGACATGAAGCGACTCTTCTTAGAGATATTCATTCCTGCTTCTCTTACTGCTTTTATCCGAAAGGAAATAAGTGGTATCCGCCAGTTCCCAGGTGAATCAGATCATGAATACTGGGAGAGGCTCAAAAATCATTTTGTAACATGAACACACCACCAAATCCTTGACTAAATCTTGATCCAATACTTCTATGAGGGGTTGTTGGCTATGGAGAGAACTCTCATTGATGCCACAAGTGGCGATGCTCTTGTTGATAAAACTCCTGTAGCTGTAAGAGATATCATAAGTAACATTTCTAAAAACACAAATCAATTCCATACTTGAGAACATGCTCAAGTAAAACAAGACCAAGATAATCAATAAATTGATCCGAACAAGATGACCGAGTGGATGAGTGAACATACAGGTCTTCTGTGACAACTAGCTGTCGCTACCAAATCCCCAACCTCGTCTTCTCCATAATCAATGTTTCCCGGACCTGTCAAAAACTCTGGAATCTGTATCTCTCCATCTCATCCAACTGAAAGATGTCCACAACTACAAGAGGATCAATATGATTCATCTAGACCAATGAATATAAATGTAGAATACTCTTAGAGGAACTCCAACAAGCAACTATCAGGTAATTTTGATAGAAACTTTAACCAACCCCATTCTGAGCTTTTCTCTTATACTTATAACCCTAACTTGAGATATGGGAATCCTGTATCTCATCCCCCTCAATTCCCTCCTCAAAACCCAAACAAATTCCAATATGGTCAAGGTGTTGGTAACTTCCAGCAACATTATCCTCTTGTTCCTCAACCTCAAAGGAATAATCCTCCTCCTGGATTCCATTATCCTATTGGGCCTTCCCAATTCCAAAACCAATACAATCTCTTTCCCAAGAACCAAAATCAAGGTAACACCAATCTAGGACAAGCCTCTTCTTCCAAGAAACCATGGGAATGTGCTATTTAAGATCTTGCCTCCTACATCCTTTCTAGTCTCAAGAACTTTGAAACCCAAATTGGTCAAATTGCATCCTGCCTTAGTCAGTAGAAACCATCCAATTATTTTCAACTCCCAACTCAACCATTACCCAACCCCAAGGGTAATGTAAGTGCAATTTCACTTAGATCAGGAAATCAAATTTCTATGCCTCATGATAAGTCCTCCAACCCTCCTTTGAATGTTGACCTAGAAAATGAAAAGAAAAAGAAACTTTAAAAGGAATATAAATCCACTACCTTACCTCCTTCCATTACACTTAGTAATTCAGTTCCTTTTCCACAAGCTGTCTCTAAGCCAAAGAAGCCATTTGAACCAGATCCTGAAATGTTTGACAAGTTTAGACATGTTGAAGTCAACATTCCTCTCTTATATTCCATCAAACAAATTCCTAAGTATTCCAAGTTTCTAAAGGAATTTCTCACCCACAAGATTCAACTTAGAACCTTTGAAAATGTTTACACCCAGCAGTCTATTCCCATAAAGTAAAAATATCTAGGGACCTTTATGGTTCCATGCCAAATTGGAAGTTCTAACTTTTATGATGCACTCATAGAATTACGAGCCTTAATTAATTTCAAACCAAAATCCATCTTCTCCGACCTTGATCTAGTTCCCTTACATCCAACTGGTGTTTTCATTCAGTTATCCAATCGATGAACTGCTAGTCCTAAGGTTATAATTGAGGATGTACTTGTTCATGTTAATGATCTTATCTTCCCAACTGATTTCTACGTCCTTGACATGGAAGGTGAGATTAACTCTTCTCGATATCCTCTAATTCTAGGAAGACAATTCCTCATGACTGATAGAATGAATATTGATGTCCATTCAGGCATCTTATCCATGGAATTCGGTGACTAACATATCAAGTTCAACATTTTCCAATCCATGCGATACCCATCTGAGGATCACTCTGCATTCTCAATCCATTCTAATGAGGACACTTCAAAGAGTCAATCGAACCCCAATACACCATGTTCATCATGATCTAATGACAAAGGATCATCTGAAATATGCACCATGATTAAACAAGTCATAATTGGTGAAGTTGATGTGGACCTCTCAGTCCTAGACTCCATCAATCTAGAAGAACTTGAAAACACTCTTGAATGTCACATCAACTCTGATCTCTACTACTCCACCTTGAACAATATTAAGAAGAATGAATCTGAATCAAATGAAGTCCCTTCCTCCATTCTTGAGTTTTCTAACCCAAAAATGAAAGATGATACTGATCTACAACCTATTACAGAACACTTGAAATGTGCATTCCTTTTCTGTGATCACTCATATCCTTTCATTATCTCTGTTTCACTTACTGAAACTGAAGAGTCCAAACTTTTTCAGGTGTTAGAGGAAAACAAAAAGACCCTAGGTTAGACCCTAGATGACATACCAGGAATCAACCCTACCCTTTTAATGCATCACATCCATGTTGACGAATCATCCAAACCAATTAGAAAACCACAAAGAAGACTCAATCCACTCATCCTTGAGGTAGTTAGGGGAGATATCACCAAGATTCTTCAAGCTGGTATTATCTACCCAATTTATGATAGTGCATGGGTTCATCTAATTCAAGTTGTTCCTAATAAGGGTGGGATAACTATTATCACAAATGATCATGTAGAGGTAGTCACAACTCGAGTGAAGAACAAATGGCATGTGTGCATCGACTATAAGAAATTGAATATTGAAACAAGAAAATATCACTACCCTCTTCCATTCCTTGATCAAATTTTCGAAAGATTAGCTATAAAGTCACACTATTTCTTTCTTGATGGATACACTAGCTACTTACAAATCCCAATCGCACTTCAGCACCAAGAAAAGACTACTTTCACATGACCCTTTAGAACATATGCATATAGGAGAATGCCTTTTGGCCTTTGCAATGTTCCTGCAACATTCCAGAGGTGTATGATGAGTAACTTTTCTGAATTCATTGAACACTGCATGGAAGTATTTGTGGATGACATTACCATTTATAGTGAGTCATTTGAATCTTTCTTAAATTAACTCTCTCTAATCCTTCAAAAGTTTGTCAAGTGTAACCTTGTGTAAAATTTTGAAAAATGTCACTTCATGGTTGAAAATGGGATTGTTTTAGTGCACATAGTTTCAAAAGATGGTATTGAAGTTGATCCTGACAAAATTGATCTGATCCAATCACTTCCTAAACACAGCTCTATTCAAGACATCTGTTCATTCCTTGGTCATGCCAGTTTCTATCAGTGATTCATCCATAACTTCAGTAAAATTTCCCTCACACTCACTTGGTTTCTCCAAAATGATGTCACTTTCCATTTCGATGAGGTTTTCAAGATATCCCCCATTTAACTCCAAAATGGTCTTACATCTACCCCAATAATCCAAACCCCAGATTTGTCCTTACCCTTTGAGTTGATGTGTGATTCTTCTGATATAGATGTTGGAGTTTTTCTACGTCAAAGAAGAGAAAAAATACCTCATGTAATCTATTATGCCTCAAAAAACATTGGATGAAACTCAATCTCACTACACTGTCACTGAAAAATAACTTTTAGCAGTGGTTTTTGTCTTAGATAAATTACGACCCTGTCTCTTTGGTTCTAAAATCATTATCTTCACAAACCATTCTGCTATAAAGTTCTTACTTAAGAAAAGTGATTCCAAACAAAGGCTAATAAGATGGATCCTAATGCTCCAAGATTTTGACCTTGAAATAAAAGATAGACCAGGAATAGAAAACCTTGTGGTTGACCACCTGAGTAGAATTTCTAATTCTTCTCATTCTGAAATCATCGATCCTGAATTACCCACTGAGAACCTTTCATCTCTCACTCCAAAAATACCATGGTATGCCCCAATTGTAAATTAATTGGTTTTTGGAGTTTTTCATGAAAAATTCTCAACAGAACAAAAAATGAAGTTGAAAAATGATTCAAAATACTATTTATGGGAAGAAAATAAACTTTCAAAAACTGGGGATGACATTGTAATAAAGAGATGTGTCGATGAAAATGAAAATTCTTCCATATTTGAATTATGTCACTCAATGCCTGGTGGTGGAAACATTGGACCACAAAGGACCTCTCAAAAGGTCCTAGAATCTATATTCTTTTGTACTTCACTCTTCAACGACTCACATGAGTTCTGTCAATCATGTCCCACTTGCCAAATGATTGGCACAATTGAAAAGAGAAATGAAATGCCCCCAAAACCATTAATTTTCTGTGAGATCTTTGATGTTTGGGGAATCAATTTCATGGGACCATTTCCCCCTTCCAATGGATTCTCATACATCCATCTTGCGGTTTATTATGTTTCTAGGTGGTTCAAGGCCAAACCCACTAGAAAAGATGATTCACAAACTGTTAGTGAGTTCCTAAAAACACACATCTTCCACCGATTTGGAACACCTCGTGCCTTGATAAGCGACTTAGGAACCCATTTTGGTAATAAAATCTTGGAATCTATTTTGAAAAATAATGGGGTTATACATAAAACTTCAACTACCTATCACCCCCAAACAAATGGAATGGATGAAATTTATAATAGATAAGTGAGAAGAGTTCTTGAGATAATTGTAAAACAAGCCAAAAAATACTAGCCTAAAAGGCTTGGTGAAACACTTTGGGCTTATCGAACTGCCTATAAAACACCCATTGAGATGTCTCCTTTTAGGATAGTTTTTGGTAAAGCATTTCATCTACCAATTGAAATCCAACATAAGTCTTTTTGGGCTGTGAAAACCTATAATTTTGAGTGTGAAAAATCTGGTGACAAAAGATTGTTGCAATTGGCTGAACTGGAGGAGCTTCTACATGATTCTTATGAGAATTATAATCTCTACAAAGAAAAATACAAGGCACTCCATGATAAACACATTTTTAGAAAGGTATTTCATGAAGGTGAAAAGGTAATGCTCTTCAATTCTCAATTTCGACTTCACCCTAATAAGCTTAATTTTTTAGGGGAAGGTCCTTTTATTATTAATAATGTTTACCCATTTGGTTTTGTGAATGTCCAAGACCCCTCTTCCAAAAGTACATTCACGGTTAATGGACATCAGTTAAAGAATCACCATAAGAAGATGCACAATCCTGGATCAACGTCAACTTTCACTAGATCCCCAAATTCTCCAGTCAACCTACCACTAGATGGATATGGTGACCCGCCAAATCTAAACTAGGGGGAACCTCTTTCCCTTTAACTCCCACTCTCTCTCTATCTCTTCCTCCCTCTACCTCTTTCATCTTCTTCTTCCTCTGTATTTCATTTTTTACCACTTTCTTTATCAAACTCTTTCTTTGTCACTTTCTCTTTTATGTGAGTGTGTCTTTATTAAATAATAAAAAACTCTAAAAAACAAAAAAAAATTCAAAAAAAATCTAGAGTCTTGCTAACTCATCATCGAGGTTAGAAATTCTGTCCAAACTTTTTGGAGAGTTAACAGATATGTTTTGATCTCAAAAATTTTGTATTTTCATCATGACTTTGGATAAAGGATTTTGTGTCAAAATCAACAAATTTTGAATGATCAATTTTTTATTTGGAAAATACTTTCCCCAAACCATGAGGAACAACATTTTCTTTCATGCCAAGGCCACCTATGGCCATGTTTTCAAAATGGGTATTTTCACCCCCATTTCTGAGTCTTGAGTTTGTGGACCTTCGAGCTGAATTTCCTACTTTAGTGCGCATTAATATGATAAAGGAATTTTTTAAACCACATGAGAATCACAATAGCCAAATAGCCTCCCAATTCCTTTAAATTAATCTTCCTTTTTAAATCCCCTTAGATCAAATGAAAACCTTTTCTTTGATATCCACATTACAAACCCAATACCTTTTCCCATCTAATATAATCATGGATTTTTCATTGCATATTTTTTTTAAATTTATGTGTGGAGGGAACCGATTTCATTATGGGTAACCTTTGTTGATTTCACCATGTTATAATATAATTGAGAGAAAGAATCCATTTCAGTGTGGGGGAGAGGTTGTCATTCAGTGTGTTTTGGTGAATGTAATGTACTTTCATTTCTGTAATTTTGTAAATGTTATTGACAAGTGTTCAAAAAAATCAAAAAAAATATATAAAAAGAACAAAAAAATTGGTTGTTTCTTGGGTAGGTCAAAAATCACTCTTCCTCAACCTTTTATCTTGTTATAAATATTACAATTAGTGTCATGAGGAGATCAATCATGGGATGGGATATGAGTGTGAGATCTTTTCCAAGTTCAACTTTTGAAAAAAAGAGAAGAAAAAAAAGAACAATTGCTTTATATTCTTATGTCATTTGGAGAAGTTTTGTGGTTTTTAAATATTTAATCTTCTCATCCCCTTCAAATTTTCTTCCTCTATTGTTTATTTCTACACATAATAATTCCCTTGTAAATATGTGTTTTCATTTCCTTCCATGTTTTATTTCAAAAAAATGTGAATTTCTTTTTCTATGATGGTGTTTTACCCCACTTCTTCTCTCTCTTGGACATTTTATTCCTACCTTCCCATAGCCATAGAAAACCCCCATAAAAAAGACCTCTTGATTCTTGTGCACTTTGGATAGGGATTGGAAGCTGGGAGCTCTTTTAAACTCTAAGATTTTCACTTTTGGATGGTGAAAGAGTGAACCTCCACAAATGAATTTTATCATCTTGAGAGGTGTGAGTTTTGAGTGTCTACATTTTTTATTTCTAAATTTGTGCATGAAAAAAATAAATTAGTTTTGGAAAAAAAAAATTGTAACAACTTTTTCAGGAATTCAAAATAGATGAGTGAAATAGTCTAAACCTCCCCAGATTAGAGAAAAAAAATTAATATTTGTCGGTGAGTGAAAATGATTTTGTTATGTTTTTATATTTGTTGAAAATGAGGACATGAATAGTACTAAGTGTGGGGGAGTTGATGTTATTAATATTTTCAAGAATTATTATATAACCTCTTTACTGATTTTATATTAATTGTGCATAATTTTTGTGAAATATTAATGTTTTAATACTAAGTATAATTTTTGAGCATTTTTAGAAGTAGTCCAATTGAGTCAGTTTACTATTTTATTTATAAATCTCACACTACTGATTCAAATTGTGTGGTTCTTGTTTTTTTGGATTCCTTATTCCATTTATCATATATAAGTAGAAGGAATCATTGGAAAATATACCATTTTAAGGCTCATATGGACCACACAAGATGGCCAAAAGAATTTGTGAAGAAACTGGAGCAGCCATGATGATTGAGTTATTGGTCTCACTCCCGAAACCCAAATTTTTTGAAACTCCACCATGTGTTCTTTATTATCCAAAATAATCATGGATAAAAATTTCATGGACTAACTCCAAGAACTAGAAGCCCAAATAAGGATTTTAATTTTAGCCCACCATTCTGGACAAGAATTAAAATCCAAACACTATTCATTACATATCTCATGATGTAATCATCAAATAGAGATGATATTTTTCAGTGTGAAATAGGAGATATTGGTGATCGACTTTGTTGAAGAACTAATTCGTATTTTAAGTAATATTATTATTAAAAATCCCTTTTACAGTTTGGACTTCAAAAAGAATTTATTGAAATAGAGAGATTAAAATTTGTAATCAACCAGACATAACTTTGGCTCCATAAGTCCAAATGATTCCAAATTTTGAGAGAGGTAATACAATAGTTTTTTCTACAACTGGAAAGAAGTATATATCTCGAGATTCGGCTATTGGGATTTCCAAATCGTCGATCCAAGTGGAGGGACAGATTGAGAATAAAAACAGTCCACTTCCTTGGGCTATAAATGCATCCCCCTCTTCTCCTTCAAATGGGGTGGAATTTCAGAAGAGATGAGAATCAATTGGAATGTATAAATCCTTGAAAAAGGCAATGGAGGACCTTCCATACTCATTTTTTTACTTGAGATACCTTTCCTCCTCTTTTTATTTCCTTTCACTTTTGTGTTTTTCTTTATTTGTAATATTGTATGTTTGTGTTTTGTAATTCTGTTTTAATGAATGTTTATTCTTCAATATCTCTTATTCTCATCCACCTTATGTATTTTAATATTAATATTATTAAAATAGTTTAAATACTGTTTAATCCCTTTCCTTTCTTTTTCTTCCTCATTCAATCGAATGTCAGTTTTTTTAATTCTCATCATTGTTTGTGTGTGTGTGTGTTCGACGTACCACTCTTTTCTGATCCCTTTATTTTTCTTATCTTGATAATTCATCATCAAAAATATATAAACCAGATTAATATTAGTATCCATGTTTAAGTAAATATTTTATTGGGGTGAGTAAAAATTTATGGATGTTAAGTGATTGAGAGTATTTGCTCGTTGAATATTATTTAATTTAACATTGTGTATGTTGGACTTAACATGTCATGGATTAATGACTTTTTTTGTTTAACATGTGGTTTCCATGGATTATTGGAACCATAAATACACTACCATCCACAATCTCTGATTGATATTAGAACCCTAAGTTAATTTATGGCTTTTATTAAAGCCTTAACACGTAGTAATTCCAATTAACATTATCTTGCGAAGTGGGTGTTAAATTAACTGAAATATAAAGCAAAGCTCTATGATATCACAATCTTAACTCCCTAAAAATGAACTCACTCCAATATTTATCAAATTGTTAAATCAAACACCAGTCATTATTCACTTCATTTATGCTCTGCAAACAACCCCGTCAATCAAAATAAAATCAACTAAAAACAAACAACTATTACAAAGTATCATCATTGAGGATTCTACCCTAGTGTTTTTATAAACATTAGAAGTTTGTTTCTGCACCATGGTGATATACTGATGAGCCACCTTATTTTTGGCGACATATCTATGTGACCATCCATCTGTCACTACCTTCATCACTATCATGATGTACTAGAAAGTATGTAATATGTGGAAAGGGATTTTTGTCTACCATATCACAATTTTCAGTATATTCTTGGTGACTTCATAGACTCCAATGGGGATATATTCCCATTATGTATCTATGTTAGGGGTATGTTCCTACTCTTTTTCTCCCTTTCATGATAATGGATACTAACAGTACTCATGTGTGTATATTGGGGTGTGATTCTTCCCCTATTATTTTTTGGGACATTCTGGATGACCTCTCTAGATACTGCTAGATGAAACTAATAGAAGGCTTGCAAGAAATATGCAGATGTGTGTGCATGCTTGGATTTTCCATCAATTTGGTTGGTGGACTATTTTGAATGTTCATAGGTGAATCTATTTGTATAAATGGTTGGTAAGGGTTGGTTCTTTTTCATTTTTATTTTGTGTCACCATATTTGGTTGGAGGTATTATTTGAATGCTTCCATATTAGTCTGTTTCAAGGCTTGGTCAGTACAGGAAAATGTTTGTTCATAATTTCAGTGCATGGATAGATTTAAATAATGGGCTTCCTTGGATGATACCAGGAGAGTATACTGTCTAGCTGAATTAGGGTGCGCAGATGCCTATTCCCACTCATAGTTTTCCTCCAAATTTTGTTGGTGGAATTCTTTGGATGATTTAGAGGTGGGGACCATCTCTCTATTGGACGGTTGTTTCCCCTGGTGAGCTTTCTTGCATGCCCATGTCTGGATAACCTAGTCCAGAATACTAAGTATGACACCCTCATCATATTGATGGTTCATTATCATGTGACATTTTATGTTACAACTGCTAGTTGGTACCCTTTGGATGGATCCCTATTTTTTCTAGATGAGGTTGTTTGTGGACTCTTGATCCACCTCCCAGAGATAAAGGAGGGAATTTCTATTTCATTCCATGGATAAAATCATGAAATGGATAAACAAGTAGATATGTTTTATCTGTTTATAGACCATTATTCATTGGTGTCTGGATGATCAATGGTGCTTCTCATGCTGGAGGGACTATCGGGAAACCTCTAGGGTCGGGATTGTACCATTATGATGATACACCCAAACCCATGCATTTGAGACCCAGTGTTAAAGATTATGGGTTAATGAAGTTGTCTTATTCTTGGATGAATATCTGAAATGAAAAATTATTACTGAATGAATTTGTGAATTCTATAAGTACACCATTGGATTGAAGGGTGTTCTGATAGAATGTTCATCGATATAGATGACAAACACACATAAGAAAAATCCCATTAAAGAAGCATCTCATAAAATGATCACATGCATAATTGATTTTCTTATTTTACCTTGTTCCATCTTGGAAGTGGAAGGGTCTAATAAGAGGGTGACACTATCATCTTGATTATTGATTCACATCAGGTTCTCCATTTTTTTCCCTGGAAAATTGTTCGCCTGAAGATTGATTATTGGGGATTGAATTTGGTCCAATCATTCATATCAGGATAAATATTTTCAAATAGGTTCTAATAAGTTTTTTTTGGATGTAGAAATAGTCAATAAATATATTTTTTGTTGACTTAAGGACATAATTTCCATAGGCTATCACTCATTGAGAGTTTTTTAAAATGATACTTAATAACTTGCATTAATTGAGAGGATGGGAGGTCAGGATCATCACACCCTTTTAAGGGGGACTATTTTCTAATCTGGGACTCTCTTATATAATTAAGATATATTCATTTATCCTTCATTAAATCTAAAGTATGATGACAATCACCCATAAATTGAAAGTCAAATATTAACATGTATGGAATTTAGAATCATCTGTATGTATCTTAGGTTCTTCATCAATGGAGATATCTATATATATCTGATGTTCTCCATCGAGGGTATCCTCTAATGTACTTACTAGATATTCTTTGGTCATTATTATGAATATTATTCTTTTCAGTAACATAGTGGGGTTCTCTAGAGTGTATAATTATCTAGATAGATAAGATTTGTTTTGATGTCGAGATTTGAACCATGGAAGGAACTCATAAATAACCTTGAGAAAGGAAGGATAACCCATATTTTTGGGTTCTATTTAATTGGGAACATTGTAACTTTTATGGTCATGTGATAAGGAATTTAACCTAATGTTTAACATCATGTAGTATGGGAATCTAGGAAGAAGTTTCCTAGTAAAAGTTTGGTGTTGGATTATGCTAAAATGTCCAAGGGAACGCAAAATTGAAATGGTTACCTTGGTAAAATAAGTCCATACTAGGAATTTAACCCATAGAAAATAGGTTTTATTTGTGGTTTTGGGTTTGAACCTCAATAAGACTTCCTATGTATCCCTTTCCAAAGAAAACAAAGCCTGTGTAGTTTGGTTATGATGACCCATGCCTATGGAGGCCATCTTATGATTTGTCTCGTTGGGGGGTGGGGGGTATTACCCTCTACAAGAATTAATTTTGGGATTACTCTTAAAGATGATTCCCTAGTTATTTGAGATTTTAAATGAGTATTATTCCAAAAATGGATTCCATTTTTGTTAATGTATTTTGGTTGGGGTTTACTCATAAAGAGGATGCCATCTGAAAGTGGCCATGGGGGATGTCTCGACTTGTGGTGATTTGGAGGCCTCTTTGGGGATTACACCTAAAAAGGAGGACCATGTGTGTGTTTGGTTATATGAATGAGACTTATACCAATTAGAAGGGACAAAGGGTTTTTTTAGGGCATACACTTAGAATGAGACCCATATGTTGGATTTCAGGGATTATTAAATAAGTGGATTCCCTTTTTTTGGGAATCAAACTTTTAATGTGGCCCATAGGATGGATTTTTTATCAAATTCCTAATGAATATTCCAATATTATTTTGGGATTACACATGGAATTAGGAAAATATGTTGGATTCATGGATTACTTCTGAGGAGGATTCAGTTGCTTTTTGGGGAATACACATGGAATGTGGCATGTATGTTGTATTTTGGGGCTTTTGCTGAGGAGGATTCCACTTTTTTTGGGGCTTGCACTTGTAATGAGGCCCATAGTTTGGATTATAAAGATTATTTATGAGTAGGATACCATTTATTTTTGGGTCTTAAACCTGTAATTATGCCCATAGATTTGATTTAATGGATTATTCTGAAAGACTATGAAGTTTATGTTTGGGGATTTCTCTTGGAATGAGGCCCATAAGATGGATTATGGGACTTATTCTTGAGGAGTATGTCGTTTTTGTTTGTGGATTACACATAGAATGGGTAACATACATTGGATTTCACGTCATATTCCTAAGTAAGATTCCCTTGTTGTTTGGGGATTACACTTAGAATGATGCCCATATGTGGCGGATCATGCAGATTTTATGATCCTCACCAACCTCCAAGAAGATGTGAGTCAAACTTGGTATGAGAAAGAAGAGGGAGTGGTTGGTTTGAGGAAGAAAAAAATAAACTGTTTTGTATGTTTCAATACATTCTCTTGAGGACCCACTCCTATGGAGGCCCTTTCAAGGAAGGCGATAAGAAGATCTAAGGGACGATTCTCTACCAAAAACATGAATATGACCATGTGTATTTCAGGATAAAATATGAACTCTATGCCCAAATGGGACATTCTAATTGTGAGAAACAATAGGATGTAAAGGATATAAAAAACAACACAATCCTTCTCTTGTTGGTAGAAAGGATGTGGATTCCTGATAAGAATAAAGGGATTTGTTGTGCATGTTCTATCTCCTATTTCATATCCTAGATAGTCACTTTGGACTATCTATCTAGGTGTGACCTGGGATTATAAGAGGATAAATATTTCATCCTACTACAATAAAGGCTAGTGTCTTTCCATAAAATTTGTCCCAGAGTAATCGAGGAATATCTCATTCCTTGTCTACCTACATGGAACCAGAGGCTCTTGGTCTTAGAGACAATGAGGGAATGGAATATCCCTAACCCTGATTTCTAAAAATGAGAGATCCCTAGCATCACCCATAGATCCGAGCTCATATTTACCATGGAATTAATATCTATATAAAACTCATGGATCCTACTAATCAGGAAGAAAAAGTTTGAGGAACCTCTGACTGAAGGAGTTCATATAAAAACGAGAGGAAAGATAGTGTGACTCTTTCCATTGTCTTACAAGTATAGAGGCATTGGGGGAGGTGTCAATTTTTTCCCCCTCAGATGAGGGATCCAAATAAAGAGGATCCATTCCATTGGTGTCTTGGAAGAGGGGTCAATTGGGGGATCATTTTGGTCTTTTCTTAGAGATTGAAGGTGCTTTGTGCATGCCCTGGCAGGAACATGAGATGCTTCACACAAGGGGTTCGGCCTGCGTGAGATGTAGATGCATTGGGGGATAGAACAACTTTTCAACAACACTTGGTCAAGGCTTCATCCTAGGAACCATAGGTTTCATTGGGTGTCCCTTGATGAGGACCACACATATACCTATTTAATAAAGGTTCCTCACCCATGTGGTTGTTCACAAGGTGTAAATTGGTTCCTCATATAGTTGTCTTGTATTTCAAGTGCTAGAGAGGCTTTGATAACACTATCTCCCTCAATTACCTCTTCTATTTTGTTTCAAAGGGCTATATAAGGGGTTTTTAGAGACTAGGGAGAAGGGGATGTGTGACTGGATCATTGGGGCTTCATCTAATTTTTTAGTTGTAAAAATTAGGAACCCTATGGTCCAATTTATAGGTAAATAAGAGACCTTGGTTGAAAAAAATTATATCATGAAGGTCCATGGTGCAGGCACCCATCATAGGTGTCCCGCGAAAGAGTGTACTACCTTTCAGTGCTGTGTAGGGGGTTGTGAGAGAATTTTGATCTGTAGGGGGATATGAGTAGATTTTTTTAGGAAATACCCTTCAATTCTTCTTGAGGATCTTCACCTATTTAACATTATTGAGGCACTCTTTATAATATTTTCATCCTACTTGAAAAAATAGAGTGTTAACAATATAAAACCATAAGTCAACGTAAATTTCTCATGATGGATAAAGAAAAGAGGAAGAAAACCAAAATCACAAACACATTGAACAAACCTTGGAAAGTGTTCAAGTTTTCCTTAATGAATTATCATTAGAATGATGAATAAAGAGATAAAAAATTATTCACAAAGTAATTATCCAAAATCACGAATAATTATAACCCAAACCTCTAATACGGATGATCCAAGAATCGATTCCTTAGTTTATTGGTTTTTTATTGTAGGAGTCATAAAATGGGAATAATAATAAATTAGAAAATTCCCTACCTTGAGATGGATCGATCACTAAAAATGAAATATTCTAGGTCATTATCATTGGAGTGATATCTAAATCTTGTTATACAGTAATCACTGATCTATGATTTTGTTTATCTTCTTCTAAGAGAGATCCTACAATGCTCTCTCCAATAGTTATCCAATGTATCTTGGGATATATAGTTATCCATAAAGATTTTAGGTAACCATATACTTATTGAAAAAATAATCAACTATTAAAATGAATAAATTAATTAATTGTTTTATTTGTTTTCATCATTTTTACGCCTGTAATGACTTTTTCAAAAAAGGCCTCACACCAAAAAGGTTATCTTGTGGCATGCATATAACCCATGCTCTGAAATCAATGGGGACATCATATATTTTATATGAGAATAAATTTACATGTTACTAAACTTTTTTATGAAAAATTTCCAGGTGTACAATATAATATATTTAATATATTTCATACATTTTTTCAGGAATGGTAAGCCCTTGAATCACACACTCTCTTAGTTCCTAGTCTTGAAAATAATCCATAAAATATTAAAAAATAATACTTGGAAAATCTATTTTATTACAATTTATTTTTCAAAACAAACCAATACAACCTATGAAACAATTTTTTAAAGATTTTTTATGTTTAGAGATATGATGCATACGATATCATAGAACATGATTTTGTCTGTAATGATTTTTTCTGGTGGAAAATAATGGATTATTATTTATGTAAAAATTTATTATTTCATTTAATTGAATATTTTTCATTCTAAAAAATCAATAAAATATATGATGAAATTCATTGAGATATTTTTGATTTATTCTTTTATATATTTTGGATATTAGGTTTACTCTACAACCATTGGTGTCCCAATATAATGCAGATTATAACTATAAATAAACAATTTCCCACAAAATGTTATGAGGATATGTGTGTGAATAAATAAATATAGATCCACCTATTCCAAGAGAATTATAAGGATTATTTCTCATTCATCTGAGAAGAAAAACAAGTGTTCACACCATGTCCCAATTCTAGAGGCACTTGAGGAATGAGAAATAGGGATCATTCAACTTGTTAATTCTTGTTATTAATCTTGTAACTAGTTGTTCAAGATAATCCACTCTCTATTTCCTTGTTCATTTATTAATAAATTGAAACTATATGTAGAAATATAATAATTATTTCACACCTTGGATTATCTACCACATAATAATGGTGAGTAAACCATTTAAAAAGCATTATTTCTATGTGTGTTTCAATTATTACATATTTCTTCATCACATCATCACCATCAAGATATAATCACACCAACTAGTGATAGAAATCAAGAAGTTTTTAAGAGACAATTAAAGATTTTGGAAACCACGAATTCCTCCTTTACCCTACCATTGGCGGTATGCTCTTCCCTTGAAATTAGTCCCCTTGATGAAAATAAATAAACTGGTTCTTTAAATAGGGCTAGTATCAATCATGTAGTATAATTGAGTAATTGATCAATCAACAAAAAGTAAATATCAGTTAACTCAACACAAAAAATAAGAGATAATTATTCAAACATGAAATCTATCCATAACACAGATTATATATGATACCAAATTTTAAGAAAAAAAATCATTTAAATTTATTAAAAAGTTTCATGCATTCAAGAATGTTTCACAAACTACATCTGATATTTCAACCTTTATATCAAATAAAATTTCAGTAATTATAAGGGAAATTCCTAGAATAATTACTTTGTGTTGTTGCGGAATTAGTTACACCCCTATATTCTATCTTAACTTCTCATATGTCTTATTTGGAGAGGTTTTGTAAGAATATCAGTAACATGATACTTAAAAGGAATAAAATCTAGCTTCAAAGCTCCTTTGGCCACATTATCCTTCAAGATATGATATTTTATGTCAAAGTTCTTAGAAATGGAATGTTTTACTAAATTCATAGAAACATTTATTACTCATTGATTATTATAAAAATAAAGAAATATATTATAAAGGAAAACATGTGTATCATTGATTTGATCCTTCATCCATATCATTTTTTACAGCTACTTGTGATTCATCAATATACCCAAACATAGTGGTTATCAATGTAATAGATGATATTTTATTGATATTACATGCCACAAATATTCCTCTAATGAAGAATTATCCTCTTAATATAGAGTTATGATCATAAACATTACTAGGACATTCAATATTTGTAATACCTTATAATTATAGCTCACATTTTATCTCAAATAACTTATCATAATTTGATGTTCTTAATATACTTAAAATCATGTTTTTTTATATCATGAGTTAATACTTAATATTATAATGACATCCTGTAAAACATTTTACAAAAAAATAAATTCTAGGCCTTCAGATAGTGAAATACAAGAGACTACAAATCAATTTCAGGAAATATATCTCATTCGGAAAATGTATTTCATCATCCACACTGAATTTTGTATCCAAGAATTTTTAAAGAGACACTCCTATTGATTCTTCCATGACAAATATTTTAAATAGATTCCTAGAATATTTTTATTTAGAGATAAACATAGGGTTAGTAACTTGAGTAATTTTCAAATCTGAGAACACGTTTATAGAAAACTCTTTACAAAATGCTTTTTTATCACTGGAAATGATGATAAAATCAATACAGAGAACCATGATGAGTGATGTACTGTTGTTTTTCTCAAATACATGTTTTTATCCCCATTACATTTTTTAAATTTCATTCCCTTAAAATATTCATAAAACATGAAATACTAATCTATTGGATGTTTTTTCAACCCATAGATCCTATTTCATCTTGTATACCATGCTTCCATATTCTCCCAGAATAATACTCTTTGGTTTCTTAATTTATAAATCCTCATTAAATTAACTCTTCAAGAATGATGATTACAAATACATTTGTTGGATTTTTTAATTTTCTGATTCTGCAATGGTAATAATGGTTTAGATAGTCTCAAATATAAATATAGGATAAAATTATTTACCATTTTTTACTACTTAAATATATATATCCCTTAAAAACCATTCTGAATTAATTTCTTACAACATCATAGTTCTCATTAAACTTGTTTCTAAGAACCCAATTTGTGATAATGATGTTCTTAAATTTAGGTATGGAGACATGATCTAATGTCTTATGATTTTTCCCTTGTTTATTGATTAATTCATATATTTAATCCATTTCTCAGTTTATAAAGCTTCATCAAATGTTATGTTTTCATCCTTTTAGAGAATAATAGTTTAAAAATGTTTTATAATTGTTAATATTTCTTATACACCTTCATTATAATCTCCAATGATGTTTCTAGCATCAATACGGGTTGTAAGTCTAACATTTTATCTAGTGATCCTAAAACTCCCAGAATTATTTCCATAATAAGAATAATATATATCATCTCCATGAATTTATTTATTATTTTCATGTTTTATAGTAGGTTCAATAGTGATTCCATCAGTCTCATCATGCTCCAAGGATATTTATTTTTGCTCTAATTAATTATTAATATATGTTACATCATCATATTGAACTAGATTTTAAGAATTATTTTTTTATAAATGATTTGAATTTATTTTTTATATATAACCAGAAAATATTCAATATTTATCTTTCTCATAATATTTTCCACTAACTTTACCATTCCTCATGATCAAACATAGACTCCCAAAAACTTTTAAGTGTTTCATATTTTACTTATCCTCAACCGCAATTAATATTGTATCATATTAAAATCTATTCTCAACAAATAGCTATTTAGAATAATTCTAGTGGTGGTGATTGGTTTAAACAAAAAATAACTTAAGTTAACTTGCTTAGTTAGCAAGTTTCTAGACAGATCAACAAGGCTCTTATTTCCCATTTTAGTTACACAATTTTTATTATGAGTGTTTTAAGTATAAAACTAAAACCTTGTTCCATGTTTGTCATAATATCCTATAAACCCATTGTTATAATATTCACTCCCACTATTGGATCTAAAAAATTTCAAATATTAAAATATTTTTTTCTCAGATAATCTCTTGAATTTTTTAATCTATCAATAATCTTGGGATTTATGTAGCATTAACATAATGCATGTCATTATAGTAAAATCATAAATTAATTAGATGATATACATATCTACACTTGTTGACTTGTTTCTCATAGCCCCATACACATCTATGTGAACCAAATCATGAAGGTCCTAGGGCATAATACATGTGTAGGTCAGATATTAAACAATCGTTCTAAGTTGATTTCAATAGATAAAATTATATAAACGTGATAAATGTAACCATAAAATCTTCTAAGAGAGTATCATTCATATTTATTTTATAATTATTTAAAAATAAGAATTATATTGAATTAAATAAATAATTATGATCAATTTATATGTTTGTCAAGACATTTAAACATTTTTGTGGATAACTAAAATTCATATTTTTCTAGGTATGTACACACTTCATCCATGAATCTCCAAACAAAACTCTTGCTATTCTGGGTGCTAGCATGGTGGAACCTAGATATTTTCATTTTTCACCATTGATAACAACAAAAAAAATTATTTTATTCTCTCATGTACATAATATAAAAAGTGTTGGATTTTCACACTAGATGCTGAAAGAATTATTATAGTCTTGTTTCCATTAACAACAAACTCCTACCTCTAGAATTATATAAATTCGAATATATAGCCAACGTTAATCATTTATAATTAAAATAAGGTCCTTAATCAAATATTCCTAAAAAATATATTCCACATATTAAATAATATTATTATTAATATTATATCTCTTGAAAAGAATACATTTAAATATAATTTAATAAATTAATTAATTAATTTTTATTTAAATGATATGAATTTTATATATAAATTTTATCGGGCCCCCAACTCAGCTTGAAAATCCACCTTGGTATTTTTCAAATCAATAAAAATATTTATCTAAATATATATATATATATATATATATATATATATATAATTTATCAAATAAATTATTAAATATTATATCCACTAAAATAATGAATAAATATTTATTCTGATATTAACTTAAGTAAATAGATATTTATATATTAATATAGTAACTACAATAGTGAATAATGAAATATTAATTTATTTCCTTATGAATAATAAATAAGAGATAAAAAAATGTCATATATTCTAGACTCAAATATGTGGTTATTAAATTTATGTGATCAATATAAAGAGAAAATATATTTATCCACATATCAAAAATAATATTTATTCTTAATATTAAATTCAATATAATTTTCCAAGAATATGTATATACTTAGTGTGTGATATTTTAGGCCTCTTTTTCAATGGTAAGTCACCCATAAGAAATATTTTAATGTGTCCACAAAAATAACCATAAAATGAACACTATTGTGTTATATAATTTATTTGTATCAATATCTCATGAAGAAGGATGCATACTCATGGAGTCATCCTATACACTTGATTTAGCTTTCATTGAATCTTGGAAATGAACTCATTAATGAACTATAATGGCTATAAATTTAATCAAACACTTCCATTTCATTCAAAGGGACAATGATATATTCTTCAAATCATTCAAAAGTTAAATTTCCAATAATGAATTATTCAATTAATATCATATAAATTATGATGAAACCAATGTATTCTACCTCACTGTGAGTATATATTATAGCAATTTTTATCCATACATCAGAGTACGTGATTCATGATATAAATTAATAATAATCTAAAGTCTAAGGACTAATAGACACAAATACAATTAAGAATATAAAATGACATATATAACATATTGAATTATTTTTTAGGGGTTTATCCTTATTATCTCATTTCATGGAGATTTAAAAGTGCTAAATTTATGAGAATATGTATCAATATGTTTTTAACCTCTAATGCCTGCTAGTTAAACATCAGTTATATTCTATTAGATAGGTGTAATCTAAACAATAAGAAATATATTTCGAGAATAGCTTCATGGAATATCTTGGTTTACATTAATATGGAGAACTATTATAAAATTTTAATGTGATATGTATTCCAAGGATAATATCACATTAATGTTACATAAAAGAAAAATTAATTTGTGATAAGATATTGATTACAAATATTTAATAAAAAATTATAATGTAAGTTGGTTCTAGCTCAATAACATTAACATACTCTAATTTTCACCAAGTAAAACTACTAAAAAAACCTTTCTACTAACTCTCACATGACATTCAGGCTTCTGATGAGATAAGTTTATAGTCAATGGGTCTCCCATGTGATCTTCCTGGGATATGTTTTTACTACAACATCATCCTAATGAAAATATCATTCATGAGAAAATACTTTCAATGTATGTGAATCATTTATTAGTGTGATCTTGTTTCTTTATTAGGAACCATTTCTATAGTATTATCACAAAACATAGTCATGGTATCTTTTTTTCTAGGTACAATATAAAAATCATGGAATAAGTTATATATACATAATACTTTTTTAGATATATAAAAAGTTTTAATTTACTAAAACTCTATTATATAATTAGATACCTCTATATTCTTATAACTCTTCCATATCACAGATCCTCTATTAAGAAAAAAAACATATCTGAAATTCAATTTTAGATCATTATGATTTTTCGGGAAACTAACATTTATGTATCCCCTCATAACTAATTCCTCCTCTCCCCTACAAATCATACACCTTAGATACTTCATGATAGTCTTTATAACTATCAAATTTAGATCTATTGGGTTTTTATGATATCTTACTATTATTATCAAAGTGCAGTAATCATTAATACTAGTACATAGAATAAAATACATTAAAAACATATTGTACAAACGTAAGGGATTATTCTCATTCTGTATCAATCCTCCTCTACCTAATGAAATATTTTTAGGCAGATATGTATTCCATGTGACATTTGAAATAATATTCTCTTAGATTTCCCTATTTTGAATATCTACAATACTTTATCAATGTATATACCATGACATCGACCATAAAACCTATTAGATCTAACATGATGGATCTTGATCATAAAAATGTAGGATGATTTATTTAATTCCTTCATTCAGAATTATTTTTCAACCAAATTTTATATCCTATTAGGTGAAATAACACACTCCCACTAAACCACAAGTAGATATAGGGATCACATTCATTATTTATGAAACCAAATTTTCCAAAAGGTTCATGGAAAAAAATGTTCCGTGAACATGATAGTTCTTTTTAACCAAAAATGTATCTATAAAACATTTAAACCTTATTGGCATCCTTTAGTGTCATGAACCATTCTAGTGGTTCCATATAACAATCTTCGATTTTGATTCCATTAAGGAAATAGGTATTGTCATTCACGTTCCATATCTCATACTCATGGTAAGATACTATAGAATATGTGGTTATAATTTATTTTAATATATCCCCTAGATAAAAGTTTTTTTATTGTATATGTATTTAAATTAATTAAAGTATTTAATAACCTATCATTCTATATAGGTACTAAATTCACCATTTATATACAAATTCTTCTTGAATACCCATTTCCATAAAATAATATTTATATAAACTAGATGATATAACAAAACATGGACTTGGTTCTAGTATGTGGAATCCAATTTTTAGTTCATGATTTATTTCCACTTTTTATCTTCTATGTTTATCAATTCCCCCATGTAGTACACATGTTAATTATTATGAACTACTAATGTTAGACAATCCTTGTTGACTAGGAAGTCATATCTCTCTATTAATATTATCTTTATGATGATCATATGTAGAACTTGTGTCTCTAAAAAAAATTCTTCCACTTGGTCTTATGGAATTTATTCTTATGTCAAATATTATACATCCAAATTTTCATCTTCATCAAAGTATAACTGTCTCCTAAAATATATTTTATCTATGTGATCCATTTCTAGAAAGGTATATCTTATTTATTCAATTATATATTTATATGATGGATTATATTGATAATATACTTTACGTTCATCAGGATATCCTATAAAGATGAACATTGTGGATTTGGATTCTAGTTTGTTACTAGGATTATCCTTATCTAACACCTCACATCCCCATACATGAATATGTGACAAAATAAATTCATTCCTCACATAACTTTTATGGAATTCTTATTAACAATTTAGGTGGAACATGGTTTAGTATTTATGATTCACTATATAATGTGTGTCCCCAAAGGGATAAAGGATTTCAGCACCTCCTCTCCTAGCCATCCATACGTACCCCTCTGGGGATGCCATTTGATATAGGGATGACTGATTAACACTTCTAATAATCCAAGGGTTGGACACTATCATTGAGGGTGTAGAATACATGAGATTGGTGTGAATTTCTCTCAATATATAATATGATATCCACCAATAAAATACACTAAATAAATAAATAACCAATCATAATACAAAATTGTAATTTCATTCAAAACATAAACAACTATAATACCAAGAAAAAAACCAATGTGGTAACCAAAAACTCTGATTGCTCCTAAAAATTACTCTATGACTGTAAAACACTGGTCGATCACCAACCAACTCCCATGGACATGAAAATGTTTATATACATATGGGGTGAGAATAAAATTATACTCAATAGGATAATCCCCAGTACCTCTCATATAAATATGGAAGATTCATAATAAAGATTATTGAATAAACTAAATCATTACCAAATTAAGTAAAAATATATCTTATCCACACCGTGGATCACTCTTTATGTTACACAAAGAAGTGTGAATATATAAACCTATAATTTATATATATATATATATATATATATATTTGTGTGTGTGTTTGTGAAATATGCCTTATATCTATTTCCCCAATGTTTTATCACTCTCACGCCCTAATGAAAATCATCTTGTGATCAATCCCTTCTTTAAGTCATCCTCCACCCTATAAACACTAACCATATCCACATATCATCTTACACCTCATCTAAAAATATCTCAGCCACACCTTATCACATCTATAACCGTGTAACAAGTCTTAATGATATCATAGATCGTGTACCATGCATCATTCCTCAGTCCATCACATCCTATATAAGTAAACCCATTGTAAGAGAAATCACTATAGATATAATACATGCATGTGTTATCACATCGAGCCATTAAATCCCTAAAACAAATGTATGGTTTCAGTGGGTGATATTGCAACCCATATAGACACACATAATATAAATTAAGCTAATACAACATGGATATGCCTACCCATCATGATATGTTTGAAGAGTAATGCAAAGAGGGATTAGTCTTCCATCTTTTTCCTCGTCAGCCTAGATTTTGGGAAAAAAAACCAAAACCCAAAACATTGGCCAATCATATTCCCACCCAACTCGAGTTGGGGATAATATAAAATTAAAAAAATCTATTTAATAGTATCATAAAACCATATATGGGAAACTAACTAGAATTATACATTACAATATCTATTGTCCCACATGACACTAGAATGAAACTACTAAAATCTAAGTCAAAAATTTTCATTTGATCACACAAGCATCATGATTCAATCATCCTTAATAATTTTTATTTAGTAATTACAAATTACAAACCATTTTATTAATCATGTTATAAATATGTTTCTAATAATTTTATTTCATCACATGTCAATGTTTGTTCATAAATCATATTTAATTTTCTAAATTCCCATTCCATGATCTTAGATCATCAATCCAACCATACCATTTTATCTCTTTTAATATACATGTTTCATTTACCCCACTAACAACACCCAATAGCATGGGTACATTATAATTATATTTACCCTACTATAATTTGGGAACACTAGGAATCAAGCTGAAATAATACCAAGAAGAATCACTCACACTACATATCTCAGTCGTAGTAGATAGTTGTAAATCACAAAAAAAACATATGGAAAACTAGTTGTAAAATGATTTCATTAAAAAAATGGAATTCTAGAATCTCAACATATACCAATAATTTGATCAATATACCTAAAAAATATATTAATAAGATTTCCAAACTCTAAACCAGTACTATACATCCCAACATCAACCATATCTAAAGGAAGGGAATCAAGAAATACCTTATCATAACTTGTTCCATCCTTTCATCACCTAGTATCTCTACCATGATGAGTTTACATAAATTAATATCAAGGTATTAAACATGTTAAATATGATACATAACAATGATATTATTTTATTCATAGAAAAATCAAGGGGAAACCATAGCCATAACAACAACGAATAGAATCCCTTAAAATCAGGAATATTAGAATGTTTGGGTTCGAAGAATCACCTAACTCTTTAATTTCATTAAACATACATTTCATTATAGTATTGGATTAAATTATTCATTATGAATAGGTTTCATTAATAAAAAACCATCAGTAAAAAATGTCTAAGAATCGGAAATAAAAATGATTCAACCAATACTTTCATACTCGAAAATTTACCTAAAAACTAAATATAAATTCAAATTTCTATTTCATCATTCACTTAATTTTTACCAATATTAAATTCTTTATCAAATTTCCATCATATGATATATTACAATGAATTATAATAATCACAACAATTAATTGTAGACTATCTAGAAAATGTTGAGTGACATTTAATCTTATCATAATTCGCATGAAATCATATTATCCCATATCATAATTAATTATTCCTTAATTTATAGAATTATTATATTAATTAGGTTGATCCCACAGTTACCACAAGATGATAAATCATGTTAATATGACACTAACATTATAATATCTTATGTTACTATTATGAAGTGTATATTATTAAACATTGGGTTAATTTTATCTTCATTAATTGTTAGTTATTTATTTTTAAAATTTAGTTATTTTTGGGTGTCACGAGATATATACATAGTATTAACCATGTGGCGACCATTCAACAGTGACTAAATTCATTATAGTATGTTTTTTCAAGTTAGTACAAATATTTTCATATTATGTGGGTATTTTAGGTAACTATTAATCCCATTTTGTTCATAGGGGTGACTCACATTATTAGATCATGGTTATAAGTAACAATGTGGCCAAACTGTGTAGGTTATCAGTGCCTATCCAGTTTCAGATGCACTGTTTGTGCATGGTTTACAAAACCTTGTATCTAAAACACAAGAGGTAGACATATTTCAATTAAAATTTCAATTTCCTATCACTTCCCCTTTGATTTTTTTATGTTTCTTCCCTAATTATCTCCTATTAAAAGTAGATAATTGTCCTTATGCCCAAGGGAGAGTTCTATATCCCTTCCCCATTGATTATTATCTCATTATTCATAGTTTATATGTTATTTATTATTGTATAACTTCTTATCTTTATTCTACCTCTAATTACCTCTCATTTATTTTATTTCCCGTAGGTTCTTCCATCTATAGAACCCCTAATGATTTGTGAAATATTACGTTCAGGAATGGTTTTTTATAATATAGTATTATTTGTATGTTAAGTCTCGTATATAAAAGTTATTTCTTTCTTAGTTGTTTGTCAATGAACGAGGCATGTTGTAACTCTGTTAAAATTATCATGATGTAGGTGTTTTTGTAGAATCAATTTATATTTCAATTGATGAAGTTCTTGATTTTTATAAAAAAAATAGAAAGTAAATATGTGTATGTCATTTATGGTCAATTTATTAATTAGTCCATCAGTTATTATTATTGGAATAAAGGAGTTTCCCTTATAATTTTTTTTATTTTTATAAAATTGAATTGTTTCTCATGCCATGATTCTTTAAACAAAAAATATGATCATTATAATTATTTTGTGAAAAATATTTATTCCTCATCCTATGTTTCATGTTTATAAAATAATTTTCCATATTTTCAATGAATGATTTTAGATTAAAAAGTAGTGCATATTAATTTGATTCCTAAACAATTTAATATACTGTGATATATAAAAGTTGTAATTGGCTCAAAACCTTGAGTAAAATTTATTTTATGAAATTTTTGGATCTTTATAAGAGTAAATTATTTCATTCTTTTGTGACCCTTGTTATTTTCCCCATTTTCTTGTTTAACCCAATATGGGTTGTTTATATTTATGTGATGAATGTATTATATTAAACTGGTAACATAGTTAGATGGAATTGGAGGTGAGGTCTGATTTATTGCCTATAATTAGGATGCATGTTTTGAACATGGATTAACTATTTACTCACCTCTGCTATAGATTCTCCATGGTAACCTGGGTAACTAAGTCGGAGATTATAATTTTATTAAAGTAGTTTAGAGCACCCATATGCTAGTTCCACCTCTATAATGAGATATAAATAGGTGGGTATTTCCCTCATCGTTGTTGGTGTGGGATATTTAGTTTTAGTGTTTATTTTATTAGGACTTAACGTAGAAAACAATTCCCATTATTACAGAGTTTTTGGGATTATCTCACTTTAGGACCTAGGAAATATCATATGACATATATTCATTGATTAGTTATTTTTGTAAGGGATTCTCATTATTTTATATGTATCCACTCACACTTGTTGTTTATCAAACCATTTTATTATTTTTAGTTGAATTCTATTTTTATATTGGGGGCTTGTTCTATTATGTATTATTTCAATATGTTAGGTTTTTTAAAATGGTTTTGGAAAGAGATTCTAGATAAGTGAATCAAATGAAATAGATGTATGGTTTTTATGATCGAGATTCCATAAATTGTTTTTGAAATTATTAGAAATAGATTTTTGTAGATTTTAATATTTTCAAAGGATATCTATTAGAATTTAATTTTATTGTTTTATAGAACATATATTTTATATGGTATTATAAAAAATAATTCAGTGTTTCCTTCACAAGAATTAAGGGAATGTGATCATGTTCTATTTAATATTTATGAAATTTAATACCATATTCTATAATGTATTTCAAACTAGAATATATAAAATATTTATTTAAAGGAATTACATAGAGTATATAGTGAGGTCATACTAGGCCTGTTAACTCAAACCCTATATACAAACTTTTCTGTGTTTGGGTTTATGTGTGTGTTTATTCTGAACCCCTTTTTTATATATGTTCTAGATTCTATTTTAGTTAAATTTTTTTTCTTTTCAACCACTGATGGGTGATTTGGGATACATAAGTAACATTGGGTTTCATTAAGTTGTTTAAGTACTTTGGTGTAGATATTTATTTTAGTTGGTGTGGTGGTGTTGTAATAGACATAGTATCCTTTATTTACCAATATTAAGTTTCTTCATTCCTTTATTCATTATGTACTCATTTTAGATGATGTGTGTATGTTTATATGATTGAATTGGATTTTTTGTATTGATTATAAATAATTTTTTTGATTATTTATTTATTTTATCTAATTTTAAATGTGTGGATGATCAATGTAGGGAAAATCCAAGCCCGAATTTCGATAGAATATTCATTTTATGTGTTATTCTTATTTGAAGGTGAAATAATTCCTAAAATTATTTTCTTTCTTTCCAATGAACTGGTTACAAGCCAAGGTGGATCAAAAATGTATTTTAGGCCCAGTGGAAACACGGACCGGGTGATGTGTCTAGTATACCTAGGAAAATTAATTATAAATGGAATTAAACTCCAAGTTCTTTGAAATTACTTGATTATTATGATATCCCTCTTTTTAATTTTTTGGTGTTCTAATTATTATAAATATAGGGAAATAGGGTCTTGAGTGGAGTATTTTGGGGGAGTTCATGGTCAACCCTTCTACGTGATAGACAATGTGTCACTATGGTTCATTGAGGTTGAGTCTTTGATTTTGTTTTTATTCAAGAATGTTTTGGATGTATATTGATGTGTAAGAATTATATTGGGATCCTTGATGGGTTGTACAAGTGATATTTGGGTTTCTATGAACATTAAGGTGATATGGAGGAAGAACTGGTGCTATATAGTAAGCTTCAAGGTCTATCAAACGATGAATATCTCATGCCTATGGTGTTGTGATGCTTCTCAAAGTTCATCACACGGTTGGTGCAAGACCTGAAAGACCACGTGTCCAATCATTGCACAACCCATCAATCCTCACGGTTTTTTTTGTTTTGTAACATATTGTTTTTGGATTCCTCTAAATCATGTTTCTAATTATTCGATATGATTTTAAGAAGGTTTTAATTTTGTTAAAATGTGGTTTGTTTATGGATGATTTTGTTTTTTATTCTCTCTTTAAGTTTTAAATATGTTTTTTAGTGAATATTGGGATTTTCATAAAATTTTCATTTTCAAATTAAATATTTTTTGAAGTTCAAAAAGGATTCTATCATTTTTAATGAGGATTTTTATATGTAAGAGTTTATGAAAATCATTTTTAAATAAATTTGTAAGCTTTAAAAAATGTTTTGAACAGATACCATTTTTTGAGAAATTATTTCAACAATGTCAAATGTATTTTTTTAATTTTAATATTTTATTAGTCTATTTTTATGGTTTATTTGATATTGAATGTGGATGGGTTTTTAGGTGAATTAATTGGTAAAATTTGTTTCCCAATTATTAAAAATAAACAACTGTTTTTAAGAGAAAGGGGTTTTATGATGTGTAACATTTTAATGTTTTAATTTTTTTATTATTTCTCCAAGTTTATAACAAAGTTGATTAAATTTTTTTTCATGAAAAATTTTGATTCTAAAACTACTTAAATGGTTAATTTAAAAATGGTTAGTCACTCTTTTATATTTCATAGAGATCAGCTGGATTTAAAATGAAAATCAAGATTTATTTTTGAAATTTTTTGAAGAAGAAATGGTTTTAAAAATACAGTGATTTTTTTTTATAAAAAATGGATCATGATGGTTTGTGAAACCAGGTTAGGTGTTTTTGAAACTCATTGATATAGAATGGTAATTCAATTTATTGATGTAACACCCCATGATTTTATAATTTATTTTATATAAGTAATATATTCTATAGAATGTGCTATACACAACACCGAGCTTAAACAAACAACAATATACTATAGATATATTATTATCTAAATATAACTAGAATAACCTAGTAATTGGATTAATAGGTATGAATAATAATAAACATATTATGAAATATATGAATAACGTTTTTATTTCATATAATAAATATTAAATATTAAATTTACTATCAATTTTTTGGAAATTAAGATAAAATATTTTGAAGTTAAAAGATATATTTTTCATAAAACTATTTTCATGTGACCTAGGAAATTTTAACATAATAGATTAAATCAATCACTATTGATAATTTATATTGTTGAAACAATAATATTATATATTCAATTTAATGAATTAACATTCATTTAATTATTGTCTTTATTAAAGGAATAATAAAAATTAATTTTCTTCTTCAAAATTACTATTCCTTCAAGAATTATTTTTATTTCATTTTATGATTGAATATTATAATTAATTTATACCAAATTTAAAATTTTATTTTTTAAAATAGATATAATTTTTAAAATAATAATTTAAAAATAGTCTTAGGATAAATTTTTGGGGTTTTTCTAAAAAACAATATTTTTTGGTGAATTGTAAAAAATGGTAATTTTTTCCAAACATACGTTTTTTTAAATTATTTAATTCACATTTCCATTTATATTTTGGATTTTTTATTAATGTAAAATAATTAAAAATTAATTATACATAATATAATTAATTAAAAAATATTTAAAATCAAATTTATTTTTTATATAACATTATTTTTAGGCTTGGGAACTTATTTTTCTAAAAATAGTTTTTTATTTTATTTTATAAATTTATATTAAAGTTGATTTCTTCTATATTAGTAGTTTTTTTTATATTTTAGGTTTTTGAATATTAAAATTATTCAATAATTTTTTTAATCATAATTTCTAGAAATATTTTTTACAATATATGTTTATATCATATAGTTTCCTTTTGTTATTAAATTATAACATGAGTTATGTATCATAGATTGACAAATAACTTGTTGTGATATAAATATAATATATTTATCAATATTTAATTTAACTATGATAAACGATAACATTTACATTTATATTATGTAAAAATTGATGGGTTTTCAATAATATTTTAGTTATGTTTTTCAACAGTTTTTAGATTTTTCTTACTATTTTTAATGATATCACTTAATATGGAAGACAGGATGAGGATTTATTTAATCCATTAAAAATTTCTCAAATTTATCCACATTTAAGTTATCTATATAAATTTATTATTTATATGTTTAGAGGGTCTAAAAAGAACTGAATATTCTAATGACATGCCCCCATATGTGTTTCTTAGAGTGACCAGATGGTTTTTCCTAGTGACCTCACAACATAATATTTTAATTGATCACATGAAGGATTCCTAAATGACCACATGAAGGATTACTAAGTGAACACATGATAGATTTTAAGGGACTTAAATTCATTTAAAAAATGAATGTATGTTATTTTATCATGGTAAGTAAAGCTATTACTCGTTGAACTTCTAATAAACTATGATCAATAATGTAACATAAGTGACCATACATTATAATATTCTCATGGTAAGTATAATAACCACACATAATATGAAATGACTAAATTATTTGAAATCATGATAAGTTAACTGATCACATGGAACATACCTTAGGGTCACTCAGCACCCAAGGTTGGTTCAATATTTTATATAATTTCTAAAATATGGAATTTCATAATTTTCTCTTTTTTATTTATTTTTCATAATATGATTTTCATCATTATTATAATACTTTTTAAGTAATTTATTGGTTTCTAAAATACATATATTATATATAATCCTTGAGAATTATTTTTACTGTATTTTAAATATATTTAATTCGTATTTAATTTGTTTTTATTCCGGCATAAACATAATTATTATATTTCTAATATTTAAATTTCATTATTTTGAGTTGATTTAATTTTCTTATTTTTTTAAAATTAATATTTATTAAAATTGAAATTATTAAAACTTATTTTTTTTTGTTTTTAATGATATATAATTAAATTATAGTAATTACACATTGCATAGAATTAGATATTATTTTTGTAATTTGAATTATAAAAGTGAACTTTCCTTACAATTTTTTTTGGGATTTAATTAACCTATTTATTTGGGGGATATTTTAATTATTTAACAAATAATTTAAAATATTTTGAATTGATATTTAATTTTTCAATTCATATGATATTTTACAAATATTCTAGAATGATAATTCTATATCTCTATTATATAATTAGGAAATATGAATAAAAAATATGTTTCCTAGTTGGATATTGTCATGTTAGTTTTGTAGACACTATTTAAAGGCTTCGGGAAACATTCAATGTACACAGTTGTGAGAACATAATTTTTTGATAACCAAAAGATATTTTCTATAAACATTAAAGTGTTTTACAAACCAAGTCATGTGAAATAAATTTTTCACTTACTGGATATATTTTTTAGTGATGAATAAAAACTTCAGAATCATTTACTAATACCTTTAAGAGATGTCTTCTAACGTTAATCATGAACTAATACATGTGTTTCCTTCATTTTTATTCTATTTTATCCCATTTCCCTTCTCCTATACCACTACTTCAAATATCTCATAGGTTTTATCACTTATTTTTTATACTTTTACAATTAAAATGATTTTTTCACTTTCTTTTAGTTGTGACTCCCAAATTCAATTATCTGCACCATTTAGCTTGTCAATCTCATAGTCGCAATTAAGTTTTGTAATTATGATACAAATACTAACACAAAATTTAGTTTTCATCATTTTATTTTTATTAAAAAACATAGGTTTTATCCAGGTTATGATTCCCCTGGAAAATCAGTTTAGTCCATAATATATCACTAGTATATTAGAGAGGTATAAGAGTGAAATAGGTCCAATTTTGACAAAACCACTAATTTTTTTTATAAATTTTACACTATTAATGAACTCTATTAATTAAATTTGATAATAATTTTATCTTGTTAAAATTTATAATCTAGTCTATTCACAACAGCACCCCCACCATTAGACAATTTTTCATTACCCATTCAAACTAAATAATTGTTATCAGCAGCTAACCCATTTATGATTAATTAGTTTATCTCTATTTTCTTTTCACTGATTCCAACATTTAGTATCACAATTTAACCCTTTTAAGGATATATCACTGTTACCATTTCTGTCCAAATATCAATAACTTGGTATCATGAACATATTATTCTTGATTATGGAGTATATGTTTATATTTTTCAATGTTAACCCATTCATAGAATTTATAGTCTAATAGAAATATCTTTAAGATGGTGGGAATCAAATTAAATGATGGATGGAATCAATAAAAGACACAACACAATGATAAAAATAATTATGATTATTAGAAATCCAAAATATAGGCATAACCCATGAAGTTAAGAATAGATCAATGGTGATCATACTAAACCCATAAAAACAACCGGGAGTCAGCCTGGATACTCTAGTAAAATACTATATTGATAAATATGTATTGAATTACAAAATATAAATTTTTTATATTTATTTATTAATATAAGTGTGTTTATTCATGTTTCTGTGTGTAAAATGCCTCTTGAGATTTGGATAATTTTACAAGTTACTCAACTTCGATTAGAAAAATTAACTTGAATTAATCTTGAAATGAATTAAAATAAGTACCAAGGCATCATGACCAATAAAGAAGAAATTTTGAAACGTATATTCCACTGATTAACAAGTATTGTTAATGAAATGACTTCTATTATAGAACCATTATAAAATATAGTATTTTTTGAATGATTATAAAGACAACTACAAAATAAATGGCATGTAATGAAGGTTTTCGTCGATCAAATCATGAACTTCGGTGTGCACTCTTGAAAAATTTATTATATTACACATGAGTATAAATTGTAACCTAAAAACACAGTAGAAGATGAGAAATTAAAAATAAAATTTATGGGTTTTAAATCTATAAATGCCGTTTCTTTAGAATCTTCTATTTTTGAAAAACGGGATAGTGAAAAAGAATATATGCCCTAGATTTTTCTTGTAGACCACAGAAAATGAAAAAGGAAAGATTCAAGAACTACATTAAAAGAAAATATCAAAAAAAATGAAATGTACATAATAAAGGTAATACCAATTATAATTATTTAGATGTTACATATTTTGAATACATAAAGAAATGACATATCAACCCTAACTTCCCAAAAAATAATAATGACAAATACAAAAAGAAGGGGAAAAGTATTTAGAAAGTATTTGGAGTTATAACGAAGTACCCTATTCTAGTGAATAATTTTAAAATGTAAATAAAATTTAAAACTATTATTCACGGAATATCTATAAGAGGCTAGTGATTTTGGATCTTATTATACATGTTCTATTTCTGGTTATTATTTTGTAAATATGAACATTTCATAGTTAAATGAATAAATTGAATGATACAAAAATATATTTACAAATATGTTTTCAAAGATGAATATTTATATAATAATATTAAAAAATCAATAAATACTTTTTTAAAAATAAAGTACTTTTATAATAAAATTAAATACTAAGGAATACTACTACTTCTTCTCATTATAATGTTTGTTATGATTTGAAATATGTACAGTATTTGATTGAAAATTTTGAAATGGATATAGAATGTATTAAGAACATTTGGACTTGTTTTATTCAATATTATTAAAATTATCATTAAATTATATTTTTATTAAATAATTAAAAAATAAATATATTATTGTTGATGATTGAATATTTTGTAAATTGTATAAAAATTAGTTTGTGAAAAGTAGAAAATGGTTGTAGTTCTAATATTACATGATTTCAATTTTTCATGATAGGACACTATGAAAATGATTGTTCAATTATATTTAAATAGTATTTTGGATTTATGAAGACCCTTATTTCTAAATATTTTTATATCTATAGTATCATACAATAATTTTTAAAAATTTTTGTGGGTCCCATAAAATTGTTTTATTAATCTGATTGGACCCAAAGTAGCTTTTGTACAAACATTTTAAAGTGATTTAACTTTATTGAAATAAAATTAATTATGTGTATCAATAATAATATATGGTACATGGATGGTTGATTATCAATCCATAATACAAGAAAGTAACAAAATTTTATCACTTATAATAAATTTTATGATGGAACCATTATATTTTCATATAATTTCAAGGGAAAAGTATAAGTTTTTTGTAAAGTTGGTATTTTTAATTATTCATTTATTTATATAGTTTAATATATTGAAGTTTTATAAAATAATTCGTATATCTCAATTATATGATGATGGTGTGGAAATTATATTTTAAAATGATAACTGTTTGGTTTTTACTGTTGATTCTTTATTTATTTTATCCTAATCAAAAGGAAAATATTTATACCAATGATTTTTTATGAACTATTTATTCAACATCTTAAGTGTTTTAATATTATGTAGTGTGATATAATTATTTTTAATCGATAAATAGGTCATATTATTTCCAAAATTTTATATAATCTCTCTAAATATGAGAATGTGATGCACTTACATAATATGTAGAAAGAATAACTTCATGTTTTTTCTTCATTAATGAAAGGGAAACAACATAAATTTTTATGTAGACCTATCAATCAGACAATTAATAATATACATTTTCAATTAGTGCATATTTATTAATTTGTTACTACTAAAATTTAAACCCTTGGAGTAAGTACACATAATTCAGTTATTGTTTATGATTATTATATATTTACATGGGTTTAAATTATAGAATGTTAAAATTACACTTTATATATATTTATTGATTTTATTAATTTAGTTAAAAAAATGTTTCTTAATAATTTAAATTTTTAGTGATAAATAATTTTAAATTCAAAATTTATAAGTTGAATTTTTTTGGGAAAATAAAAGTTATTTTAATAATTTTTCTTCTCTGAGAACACTATAAAAAATTGATTAATACAATAGAAAAAGAGAAATATTATTAAAATGTATAGAACTTTTTTTAATTGGATATAATTTTCTATTATATTTATAGATGAATCCATATATTCTGATTTTTATATTTTAAATAGAATTTTTATTATAAACTATTGAATAAAGCACCTTGTTAATTTTTTAAAGGTAAAAATCCTAAATTTGGTAATTTTAGATTATTTGGTTTTAATGTTTTTGTACATATGAAGGGTAGTTTATATAGATTTTATTTTAAAAGTGATAATTTTATTTTTCATGGTTATTATAATAATATTAAGTACTATAATGTTCAAAATAAAGGAAAAATGCTTATTGAATAAACTATTCATGTTATATTTTATAAAAATATGAGAAATTGAATTTTGTTTCTATAGTTTTTTATATTGAGTTTAGAGAATTTAATTTTGGGAAAGAAAAAAATCTAGATAAGGAAGAATAAATTTATTGAGAGAATACTCCTTCATTACGTGATACTTTATCTTTAAATATTCATTGATATGAAAATTTTGAAAATTTTATCGGTAATATTGATCCCGGTATTCAAACTAAGAATTTTGTTCTAAAATTTTATGCTAATTTTTATTTTATTTATGATTTTGTTCCTAATAATATTAATGATTATTTAAATTATCCTAATTGGATTATCCCTATGCATTATGTACTCAATAATGTTTATCATAATAATGTTCATTATTTAGTTGAACCCCCTTTAGATAAGCATGTTATTGGAACTAAATGGATTTTTAAAAATATGATGGATAAATCCAGACATGTTTTTTAGAAGAATGATAGACTTGTCTCTCAAAGATATTATCAAGAAGAAGGTATTATATTTTATTAATATTTTTTTACCTATTACTATAATTGAATAAATTTGAATTTTGGGTTGATTTTTTTATGGTATTAAATAATTTTAATTGGATTTGAAATATTCATTTTGAAATTTCGTTATTTATGAAGAATTTTTTTTTCAAAACTTTAGTTTTGAAAATTATAAATTTATTAATCAAATATTTTGTGTTATAAAATTATTTTTATGGTCCGAAAAAAGAACAGCAGGCTTGGTATAATAAACTTACTTTGTTTTTATTGAAAAATTATTCTTCCAAATGTAAAGTTGATCCTACATTATTTATTAAAAAAATATGAAATGATATTTTAATTTTTCAAAATAATTTTAATGATGTTTTTAGGATATTAAAATGATTTTATTTGAAAAGGGTTTTCAAATTTGATGTAAAATTGAGTTTTATATGAGCCTTTTTTTATAATTTAAATTTTCATGGGAGCATTATTTTTTTTAAATGATGGAATATTTTTTGATAAATAAAAATATTATAATGATTTTTGTTAAATGTTTTCTTCTTGATTTTTATTAATATTTTAAAACGCATAATTTTACTTGTGATAAATTTAATTCTTATTATTCGTGAAAATCTATTTATTATAAATCATTTAGAGTCATTATTGGATGTTTTTTGTATTTAACTTCATCTAGATCTGATATATTGTTTTCTATTTTTTTGTGCTATATTCCAATATTATCATAATATATATCAATTAAATGTTGTAAAATGTATTATTATATATTTTAATATAAATATTTTTTTTGGAATATTTTATTTTAGATAAAATTATTTTTATCTGATTAGTTAATTTAACTCTAATTTTTGGTGATGTAATATTGATAGAAAAAAAAATCTCAAGTGTGCTTCACTTTATTGGTGCTCAGAAAAACACAATTATATTTCGTTATCAACTATTGAGAGTGAGTATATCTCTATTTCAACTTCATTATCACAATATTTATGGATTAAAAAAACAGTTTCTGATTATGTTTTTATTTTTTCAAAGATATGTACTAATTGTTATAATTATTATCCTATTTCTATTATAATGAAACCATTAATGAATTCTATAACTAGGAATATAGAAATGTGATTTGATTTTTTTTTTGATATTTTGTTAATAATGTAAATAATATTCTTGGATATATTCTAATTTTAAATGAATCGATGAATATTTTTACCAAACTATAGTATTTTCAATATTTCCGAAAATAAGGTTTTATCTTTGTATGTTAGAATTTATTTTGGAAATAATATTTTATTTTTTTACTTACATTAATATTAATTTATTAATGGTAGGTTTTATAATGTTAAATTTATTTTTATGACATCTTTTTTTAATGTTCTATTTTTGTATTTATTAATATTTTCATTCTGAAAAATTTTAAAAAGTGAGAGTGTTCTAGGAAATCATTTTTTCAGTTTATAATTTTAAAATATGGGTTTTTTAGAGTTTTTTGTTTTTTTATATTTGGGTTTTTAAATATTCCAATTCCACACAAAAAAATTTTAATCATAATTTCTAAAATTTATTTTACTTGTAATGTTAATTTTTTTATTAAAATCCAAAAGGCACCCTGAAATGAGGGGGGTATAATGTAATGCATTTCAGAAGAATCTGATTAAATATGACAAACACACTCAAGGGGTTGGGGTCCAATTCTAGAGAAGGAAAGAGAATAATTTTCTTGGCAGGGCCAAGAATCCAAAGAGTCTACAATATTGTTCCCCTTATGCCTAATGTAGAGAATTTCCACCCAAATGTGGATGATTATCTTAAATACGCAGATTTGAAAAAACATGGGCCAAGGGATTATAGTATTCCCGTAAAAGGATTTGTAAAAAATGGAAGAATATTTTTCTGTTAATGAAAGATTCATAAATTTTGAGTGTAAAATCTCCATCTTATTGGAGATGGCCTAATCTTCTCCTTGTAGATAATCTCCCATACCATTGAAGCTACAAAAATAAAAAACCACTAAGCCTCTAGTGTACCGAACAACCCCCTTGTATATAGTTTTCTTCTATTATATAATTATAACATGAGTTACATATATCATATTTGAACACAACTTATAGAGATATAAAACTAATAAATCTATCTATATTAAATTTAATTAAAATAAATGTTAAACTTTCAATTAAGATTCTCTAAAAAATGGTGAAAGTATCTGTATTATTTTAGTTATTTATAATATTTTTAGAATATTTTTATAACTATTATTTATTGATATCTCTTTTTATATAATTATATATGAGGTTTTGATTAATAAATTAGAAATATATATAATGGTTTGTATTTAATTTAAATAAAAAAAATTATTATTTATAGGTTTAGTGGGTCTAAATATCCTAGAAACATAAAATAAAACACACCTATGTATTTCGTAACTTGACCATATGGTTTTTCTATGTAACCACATGTCTTTACCTTATAAGTGACCACATGAAGGTTTCTTAAGTGAACTCATAAAGGATTATCAAGTAAGCATGTGAATTTTTTTAGAGATAAAGTATCATTTCTCAGAAAACAACATCCTATGTTATCATGGTATGTAAATCTATCACACATTAACCTTTCAACCAACTGTTCTCCTTACGGTAACTTAAGTGATCATGAGATATAATATTAATAAAATTAGTATAATGAATGAAAAACAAATAAACTGACCACATGGTTTGATTTCTTGGTATGTTAACAAACGGTATAGCCTAACCTCATGATCACTCTATGCTCATAGTTAGTTCAATAATTTATTTATTTTTTTAAATTCAAGAATTTTTTAGTATGTTTTCATATTTATTATTTTTTATAATCTAATTTAATAAATTTTTATATTAGTTTTACTATATGATTTATTTATTTCTAATATATATATATATATTATATAAAATCCCTGAAATTAAATTTTTTATTTTTAATATATTTTGTTTTTGTTTAATTTAATATTTATTCACATATGTACATACATCTTATATTTTGAATATTTAAATCTTTATATTTTGATTTGATTTATTTTCCTTATTCTTTTCTAAATTAATATTTAGTGAAATTGATATTATTAAAATTTATTTTATGGTATTTAATTCAATATAATTAATATTTGAATAATTACACACTACATGTAATTGGAAAGTATTTTTTGAAAGAATAATTATGACAGTCAAATTGTCTTATAATTATTATGGGATTTATTTAACCAATTATTTTGGAGACCATTTTAATTATTTAAGGAGTAATTGAAATTATTTTTAATTAATCTTTATGATTTGAATTCAAACAATTTTTTTTATGATTATTGTAGAATAGTGATTTTCATTATCTCTCAGATAATTATGAAGATTAAATCTATATTACTTTACATTATCGAATATTGGCAAGTTAATATTTCAAATACTGTTAAATATAATCAGAACACATTAATAGTATATAGTTATGAGAAAATAATATTTTTATAACCTAGATATATTCACTTTGAAATTTAAAGTGTTCTAGAAACCAAGTCTTGTGATATCAAATTTTCATCAGTTGGATAGATTTTGAAGTGTTTAATGAATACTTATATGACTTTTATTACTACATTTAATAGATATACTTATACATTAATCAAGAACCAATACCAATGATTCTTAATTATGTCTTTTATTTAGAACATAGTTTCTTTTGTTTTTAACCCTACAACCTATCTCTCACATGTGCTCTCATGTTCTATTTCGGATTTCTGTATTCAAAAGCATTATTTCTCCTTCTTCAGGTGTACCTCCTGAATTTTAAAGTCAGAACCATTTATATTATAACTCCCTTAGTTTAAATTTATTGTTGTAATTGATATGTGACTTCATATAAAAAAGGATTGTTTCTTGGTTATACTTACACTAGAAAATTTATATTTTAATTGGATTTTGATTCCCCTTAAAAAAAATTTAGGGCACAAAGTATCCCTTATAGATTAGAGAGGTATTTGAGTAGACTAGGTCCAATTTTGTCTGAACCACTCCAAAAATTATCTATGTTCATTAATTTATTTTTAATTTCTAATGAACTATTTAAATTAACATTAAAAATAATTTTATCTAGTTAAAATTTAAAATCTACTATATTTACCCACCTCTAGACTATTTTTCATCATCCATTCTGACCCATCATTCCACATATATGATTTATTCTTGAAATATGACTTCCATATTTTAAATCAACAGTTTAAAATTATCTAAATATTTCCATTTTATTTTTTTACTATTAATAGTATCCTTGGTAAATATTTGTCAAACTAATAAGGATAAAAAGGGTAAAAAGAGTTAAAACATTGCAATAATACTTAAAAATCTCCCTAAAACATGTCTTTTTTATTGGATGCTTTTTTTTCAACCATAAAAATCCATGATTCAAAAATATGGAAATTTATTTCCACTTTCCTTTATTTATAACCTTTATATTTTGTTTAGTAATGGAATGTTGAAAAATATCACTCTCTTGCCTTTAATTTCTATTATAAGTTTTAATTTGGGAAATATAATTTTATGAATGAATATAAAATGTTATTTTGAACATAAATTTATTGTTTTTATAAAGTTAATTTAATTTTAATTTTTAGAGAATGTATAATTACCGTAAATCATCACATAATGTCGATATAGTTATTGTGAAAGTAGTATAAAAATAAAGGTGAAAGAGTTTAAAAATAATAAAATTAATAAGTTTTAGAATAACTGTATAATTACATTAATTTAATATATAATTTTAAATTAAAATTAATTGTTAGTGTATTTATATTTGAATTCCATTGTCATCTTCCTATTTTAAATGTAAAATTTATTAAATAATCCCAAAAATAAATTTAATGATATTTTATGATAAAAATTTATATTAAATTATTTATAAATAAAAATCAATTCAACTATTTAATAGGTTTATGATATTTTTGACAGTGTCATTTGTGATTAAGGTTTAAATAGAATAATGAGAGGGTTAACAAAAAATATAATTTTTAAAATGAAATGTAAACATGTGTAAATTTTAATTGTTAAAGGGGTTTCAAACTTATGTTATAATACCTTTGATATTATGTCTATTGGATACCACTTTTACAATAAAATTTATTTATTTTATTTAAATATTTTATGTAATTCCATGTTTGTCCCTCCACTCGCTTATAAAAGGCTACCTCTTATCCAACCTTTTTCACAAACATTATGCACTCTAGATCTGTCGATATCTACCCAAAAACCTTACTATATTCCTTTTATTATAAATTAGTATTGAGATATTCTATTAAGACCATCCAATTAAGGCTAAAGGTACAATCTAATGGTGGCCTATCAATGAGGAGGTAATTTTTAATACTTAATTTTTATAAATTTTTATATTCATATAGATCCTTTAAATATATTTTATACATCATAACATAATACCTCTGAAATAGTCAATATAACAAGATTTTATTATTATTATTAGACATCCATTTTTAACCCCTTTATATCAAGTGAGAAATGAAAGTATCGTCCATGCATACATATGGAAAACATCATCCTTGTATCTATATGATTCATTTTTCATAACTATCTTACAAGGTTATTTATTACCATGGAATTAATGTTTATATATTTAATTTATTACATAATTATACATCTAAATTTATAATATCTTATATAACATCTTACCTTCCCATTTATTGGGAAATGATAATGTAACTCATACATTTTTTTGGACTACCACCTCAACGATGTAATGTGAATAATTTTTCATTTTATCTTCTCAGAGATAATAATAAGGGTAGATTTAATTAATATATATGATATTGATGGTATAATAATGTTTCAATAAAATATATTTATTATTTTCCTTTATAAATTTTTAGACACTGAAAAATGGGAAAATCACTTCTACGTACGTATCGACTACCATATCTATGAACAGATTTAATTTATTTTCATCACTAAATTATATGAATGGTAATAAAAAGTTATATAATAAAAATATAAGAAATTTTGAAATTAATAAGGTCTTTGAGATGATGGAACCATTATTATTCAAGGTAAAAAACTACAAAATTGAAACATTCATGGAAAATGAAACAGTTAATACTTGAAAACGATGATTGTAACAAAGAATTGTAGATAAAGGGGTGTTGAAATGTTATAAGTGGAACATATTTGATATTATTATTATATATATTATTTTGGTATTAAATAATAATAAATTAAATTTGTTATACATGAGGTTAAAATATAATATGAGGCTTCTTAAACTTGAGGTATGGGGTTTCATATCTCAATTTATTTTCATTGAGTTATATTACTTTTTATTTGAATATATTAGGACAAGATTATGAGTGTTCATACCAATGATTTTTTTTATTTTTTATTTGAAATTTCTTCTATGGATTTACATTTTTTACACATTATAACATCATTGATTAATTCTCACATCAACATCACAATCCTTGTAAGGGGTTTTCGTATCACTTTTGTTTTTGTGAGACATATTTCATATTCCCCACATGTTTCATTCATGTGTGGTATATAATACCCCTTTGAAATGTTATCTCAAAAATATCTTTATTTTCTTGGTATTTAATGTTTCATTTTAAGTTATTAATTTCATGGGGGTAATGATTCAAAATTTACTAAAGTGGTAAGGGCTTATTTTAAAGTCTCATCCTTATTCGGGATTGTTTATTTTTATGTTTCCATTAGTGAAAATATGTAATATTTATATCTTAAACCTCACATATTTTCTTAAAATATTGTTATTTATATAAATAACAAGTTTTACTTTCATTTTCATCTTTCTATGTACTCAAAATTCTGAAAAATTTTGTAACAAAAGATGACTTTGTTTTTCTATTCATTATAGAATATTTTTATTAAATGCATATATTTTCATTAAAATGTTTTCCATAATGTTTCTAAAGTTATATAATGATTGATTAAAGTCATTTTTCATAATTTTTACTTTCAATAAAATGTTTTCAAATGAATATTATCATAATTTTCCAAACAAGGTACTTTTTTTGAAGGTGTGAACAATATAATTTTTTAAAGTTTATCAGAAGAATATATATATTCCTCACATATGAACTATTATTTTCCTTGAATATTACTTTATAGTTTTTATGGGTTCATTTTTACGAAAAATATTTTTCTAATATTTTATAAATTAATATATTTTAAATAAGTGGTTACAAATGAAAAGATTGTTTTCTTTAAGAAATGTTCCAATGACCTTTTCAAACAATCTTCATCTATGTATCCTTTGATTAGTTTTAGTCTGTTTCCTGGATATACAATAATGATACCATCTACCATATTACAATGGATTTCTTGATAATAATGATTTTCTATTTATTGAATAGAGAATATATTTACATTTTATACACTATTCTTTTAATAAAATGTTTTTATTGATTATTTTTTGAAGTTTTATTCTTATATTTTGTATAATAATTGAATTGGAATTAGTATGTTATGGTAAAAGCCCATTATATACCTTTATTAATTGTTATATATCATGTGATGAACTAGATAGGGTATTTGGTTTATTATTGACCAATTATTTAGGATGTATTTGAAAAATTCATTAACGGTATGATTATAGTGTCAGGAATTGTTAATTCCATCATTATGAAATCAGTTGTTATTATGCATGTGATTTTTTATGTTTTTATGTCTGCCAAAGACATATTCCCATTTTATGATATTAGATGTATAGAATATTTTGTTATTATTTTTCTCTACTATATTATTCATGAATTTTTTATTCAATGATAGTTTTTGATGAATAATATCCCTTACTAAAAATTCGGATCTCAACATTTATTATGTTTTAGATTCTCCATGAAATCAAAAAGGTATCTATGATTTATTTTAGGTATATAATAGAATAAATAATAAATTTCTCAAAAGAATATTTAGTTTTATTTTTTTTCTCAAGTAAAATTTGTGAACAATGTATGTATTTATTCTCCAAAGGAAAAAACACTATTTGACCCTTTATTAGAAAATACCTTATATCCTTTTCTAATATATTGAATTAACAACCATAGAGGGTTTAATGGAGTCCTATAAGTTACAATTGGTATTAATGAAAGTTTAGTTGGATCCTTGGGAACTAGATTTAGGAGAACATAGATTAGATAAAATAACACTATGATAGATTCTAATGACATGTATAAATATAGGGTAATAAAATGAAGCATTTGTAAATTGAATATTTTGATGCATTACAAGATAATACATCTTTATCAAGAAAATGGTAATTGGATGTGGTTTTTGAAAAGATTCACCCTAGGGTAACAAATCTGAATTGGGTTTTTTCGGTATTAACACAATCAACATGGGTGTTTGATGAGTCAGTCTAAGACTACACACCTGGATAGACACCCTTAGGGGATACACTTGGGGTTAATTTTCATTTTCATTATAAATCGTTGTGATGAATGAAAGGATAGAAACTATAGAGACCTTTGATATTCCATAGTGATAAGGGAAAAACTGAAGTTTCAAGGGTTGATAATTATATGGTTTGACATTATTTAAACAGAATATATTATAACATCATTCCCCTTATTATTTTCTTACAAAGGTGGTTGGATGTTACTAGGCCTTAAGTAACACCCCCAAGACACTAGATTATGTAAATAAATGTCAAGGGAATCATTAATAGTTGGGTGATGACTTTACAATTAAAATTAAAACAAAAAAACTAAGAATACAATAACCAAAAACCACTATATGATTCCTGATAAAAACATAAAAACTCAATGAAATACCAACTAACAATTATGCCAAAATATAACCAAGAACCATATTAGTGTACAATACGAAAATGAAGACCAATATTGGAGTATAAAAAGAAAAAACAAACCAAAAACCCACATATAATACAATAAAATAACCTCCACATATCCCAAAAAGCTCTATTATTTAACTCCAACAGACACACCCAATGTACCATGTTACATCACTATATAATTGAGATACTTTTAATGTACTTGTGTATTGATAAAAAAGTTATGAAAACTTACCAAGTTTCCCAAGAATGGGGTGAGTATAAAACTCAATAGGATTTCCCAAAATGGAACCCAACTGATTCAACTAGGATAGGAAATGTTATATTATTTTTATTAAACTATTTTTATAAAAATATTTAATACAACTGATATCAAAATTAAAACAATTTCTAACCAAACTACAACTCCATAGAAAGTAATAAAACATGTCTTTCAAAACCATTTCTAAAATCCATTTGGAAATAACCCATTCCATTCCACACATCCATACATGCATTCCAAGATAAATTTACATACATAAGAGTGGCCTCTCATCAATATAACATGTCATCATAATGTAACTATATACCAAGTTCCCCAATGTCACGCACCCCTTCCACAAGGTCATGCTAATAAAAATGAACACATGCTAACCGTTTATACCAAATCCCATGCCAAACCAACTATTTCAAGACATAACAATAAAACATTTCTTTTATTGATAAAATTCATCTCATACCATTTCCATGAATCAAAAAAATCATATTTTAAATCATCATTTTAAAATCATAAAACCATGGTCTTTTCACAAAAACAAATTTTCCAAAATTCCATAAACCATAACAAAAGAGGGTTTCTAGAAATCTTTTCACATCAATTTAACAATTCAATTAAATAAATTAAATAAATTTGAAATAAATCCTTCAATTTATAATAAGAGGAGTTGATAGTGAAGCCACTTACCTCGAAAACATAGGAAAAAACAAATAATGGCACACATTATCCAACAAATCATGTTGAAATTAGGGAAACCCACCATTTATATTGATCCATATCAACCATTCAATTAAATATCAAAAATATTTGAATATAAAAACATAGATCAATACAAAAATTATTATATATACATATATATATGAATACAAGAGATGAAATAAGATGAAATGTAAGGGAAAAACTAATAACGGACACTTACCAAGGAATCAAAGCCTCAAATGCACAAATATTCACCAATGGATTACTTCTGGATCAATAGTAAGGTTCTCCATGACCTTTAGGAGGATATGAAATCGTATAATGGTATGTTTAGGGGAAAATGAGTGGTTTAGAGGATAATATGAAATAAATCCATAGTTTTTGGATCTTGTATTTAATGGTGCATGGTTAGGGAACACAATTAGGAAAATCATGTGCAAACTGCATGCCATCCACTACCCTTAAACACCCTCACATTGTTAGATCTCACATATAGACAAATAATGTAAAAACCTTTCCAAACCCATATGTTCCTATTTTTATGGTTACTCCTAGGTGGCCACATGTTTTTCCAAAGTATTTTCCTAACTATGCACTTGGCAAAAACCCACTATATCCCCTTTCAATTTTCCTATAGGTGTTTTATAGTTTCTACAAACTATAGTAAAAAACTGAACCTCAAGAAAATCCCTAAAAATATGTTAAAACTCCACAAAACCTTCCAAAAAAGCACAATAACATTATATAGTTAAAATATATAAATAAAGAGGTATTTACCTAAAAATGGGGGTTATTCATTCTCCCCACCATTGGATTTTCCATCTCCATAAATTTTAAATCCACAATTTACCTTAAAAAAATTGGGACATTGCTCAATCATTTCTTCTCACGCTCCCATGATTCCTCTTAAATATGACCATGTTTCCAAAAATCCCATACTAGACTAATGCTTTCTGTTGGAAATTCATTCTCTTTCCTATCCACAATCCATACAAGAACATGAAACAATGTTGCATCATGATATAATTCAATGTAGTCCCATCAAATCACATGGATAGTATCAGTCTAATATTTTTCAACTGAGATATGTGAAACGTGTTATGAAATAAACTGAACCTTGGTGGAAATTAAAACCAATAATCCACATCCCCAACCAATTCATGTGTCTCACTATAGATTATGTTTCTAGAATATATCTTTCCATACCTCAAAATTTTTTTATTCCTAATCCTTGGAGAGATTATCAAGAACACATGATCACTCACCTCAAATGACAGTGGTCTTCATCGATGATATGTGTATGATTTCAAACAACTATGAGTTGTCTCCTTACAATTTTTGATCAACTAGATATTCTCTATTTCCTCTTTTATAAGGATTGGTCTAAAAAGTTAAATCTCAACTTTTTCTACCCAAAAAAGTGGAGAATGACAAGGAAGACCATATAATTCTTCAAAATGAGCCATCTGTATTGAGACATAATATTTTTTGTTAAAAATAACTCCACTAATGATATGTGATCCTCCAATGAGCCCCAAAAATCCATTATAAAATCCTAAAGAATGTATTCCAACATTTGTATCGTCCTTTTGGATTGTCCATCCATATGAATATGATACACTTTATGCATAATTAACTGAGTCCCAAGGGATTTCTATATGGATTTCCAAAAAACAATACTGAAACCTTGGATCTCAGTCTAATACTATAAAAATTGGTACACCATGCCTCTTTACCACTTCTCATATATATATTTTTAAAAATTACTCCAAAATATGAGATTCACAAATAGGACTTAAATGGGAAAACTTTTGGAATCGATTCACCAACACCCATATGGAATCATATTTCCCAACCATCCATGGGAGACCAATAACTAAATCCAAAGAAATCTGATCCCATTTATAAATAGGAATTTATAAATACTACAACATTCATACCGTCTATTGGTGATCTTTTTTTACCTCTTAATAGGTGGAGCATCTCAAAACGAAATTATCAACCTTTCATTTCATTCCAACATACCAAAATATTTCTTTCAATGCCTTATACATATTTTTTATTCTATGATGAACACCTTGTCTTGAATGATGGTAAGAATGAAGAAGTTGTTCCAGAAAATCCATAGGTACATCCATCTGATTTTAACATCATAAAACTATACTCCCATCAAGCTTACATTCCTCACTGACCTCCCCATCATTGAGTTTTGGCCTCATATTAACTATTGGAAAAAATACCTCAAGGTAACTTTTTAGTATTTTTGGGTTTATTGTGTTCATTGAAAAATACATACTACCACAAGTCAGTATGGTTGGTGTTTCAAAAGAAAACGTTTAAAGTGTTATAATTTCCCAGTGTTTTCTATGTTTTCGTGCCTCAAAATCATGAGTTTGTTTTATAGAAAATGATGGTTTTATGAAAAGGAGTCCATGGAGAGTAGTTTGTGGACTGTGAAATACAGTTCAAAGACCATAAAGCATAGAGTTCATAGACATCATGTTAGCACAGATACCCTATGAAGACCTCAAAGGAGGTATGTGGAATGTAAAAGGAAAATTAGTAAAGGAATATTTCTACATTGTAGTGATATGCGGACTGCAAAAGAAACTACATGGATCATGTAAATAAATGATTTCGGGGGAGGATTGTAGTTCATGAGATGATAATTATTCTCAAAAGGAATGTTGTTTTCATAATTCATGTGTTGAATGTGGATTCCAAAAATGGTTTTCATTTATAAATGAAATTAGCTACCGTAAAATTGAAAGGCACTATGAAAACTAAAAAACACAATTCGCGGTGAAGGCTTTACCACAATGAGGTTTTGGGTACTTCATATTAGTGGGGTTTTAAGATCTATTTCTCTAAATAAATACCCCAAATCACATTGTTATGTAGGGTTAATTTCATTATAAGATATCATCACTCTAGTAATAATTCAGTGAGGTCCAAATTAGTTCACGAGGGAGAATTTCATGAAGGAGAAGAGTTCTGGAGGGAGGATTCTGTGATAGAGGAAGCTATTTATGAGGATAGTTCAGGAAAGGGTTTTGTGGGGTATTATAGCCTAAAAAAGAAAAGGTACCGTGTGATAGCGGTTATCTGTGAGGCATAAACTATTTGTGAATCAGGTTGTAGTCCACAATGAAAAAGATTACTGCAACAAACTCTCACCACACGGCCCAACACAGTTCACGGGGGATTCAATGCAGTTCATAGAGGTTGAAGGATAGTTTTCAAAGGGACTAAAATTGTTCATGAAACAGTTTATACAAACTAACTGTATGTGTAAAATAGGGACTTCAATAGAGTATTTACCTACAGTTGATGATGCATTCATTATTGATAATTAAGGGACCTACATGTCCATAAACAATGTGTGGATTCTTTCTAGACCAGTGAGCAAAGGAATAGGAAGAAGGTGATACTTTCCACTAATTGTGATCTAGAGAAAGAGATTTTGGGAGTGACCCTTATGAAAGTAGTGATCTAATCCTAAATATTATAAAGGCGGTGAGACTAGGTATAGATGTGATCTTTCCACTGTTGAGTATTGGCATTATAGTAACACATTCTGAATTAGATTTTTGTGTCTCTGTAACCATCTCCACCAAATAAAAAACAAAATAAACTAGAAATAAAACTATGGCACCACCTCATTCTTCACAATCCAAATGCATGTCGGCTATCACTTACATCAGTTTCCACTTATTTGAAGCCTCTTTTTCCAAATGACCAATATACATATGACTTAATGCATCTGCCACCAAATTTCCTTTATTCAGTGTATACTTCATGTCAAACTAAATAATATAGAGATACTTTATCCACCTTCTTTTATCATGTTCAAATCCATTTGTTATAAAATATGTTTCAAGCTCTTATGATCTATAGACACTGTTAATTTCTCACTAAAGGGGTAATGATTCCATTTTATCAAAGAATGGAATATAATAGCTAACTATAAATCATGTGTCAAGTAGTAATTCTCATGAAACCATGACTACCATGATCTATAAGAAACAACTTGATCTCCCTTCATGATAGCACATCCAAAACCTGATCCTAAAGCATCATAATACACAACTTACACTCATCCAAATTTGGGTAATATCCGGATTGGTGCTAATATAAGGGGAACATTAAGCTCATGAAAATACTTATCACGTCCATTATTTGTTTTTGGAATGGATGATTATTCCTTTTCAAATATTTAATTAGTTAATCTAATCATGAATATTCATAATTAAAACATTTTTTAAAACCATTTAAACCAAGGAAATTGTGTATCTTAAAGATATTATTTGGTGGTTGATAATATATCACATCCTCTATATTTTCTGGATCTATGGAAACAATTATTTCAAAGATTTCATGGCCTAGGATATATACCTATTGTATCCCAAAATAAAAAATAGGATGGTCGGCATACAAAAGATGATCCCAAATAAATTTCAACACTATTTCTTAGTGTTTCAAATGCTCAACACATATCCTTGACTACACTAATATGTCATCAACAAAAACCATTAAAAAGGAATATACATACATTTTAAATATCTGAATAATGAATTCCAAAAAGATTTTTTCTGTATCTGTAAGACTGAAATACAAGATTACATACTCATAATGGCTATATCAACTCCTAAAAGTTGTCTATGAAATATTCTCCTTCTGAACCCTCAATTGGTGATATCCTGAACTCAAGTAAATTTTACGGAACCATTGATATCACCTTAATTGATTAAATATATCATCAATGCATGGTTGTTGATGCAGATTAATAATCATAACTTGTTTAGAATTACGATAATCTACAAAAATCCTTAGAGTTTTATCCACCTTTTTTACAAACAAAACTAACATTACCCAAGGAGACGTACTTGGAAAAATGAATCCTTTACTTTACAACTCTTATAACTCGAAACTAAATTACCTTAATTCCTTTAGTGTCATCTAATAATTCATAAGTGATATAGGAATAGTCATTTTCAAGAGGTCAATCATAAAATTTACTTCTCTGTTGGGTGGAAACCCATATAAATTATTGGGAAAAACATCTAGAAACTGATCAACAACTACTGGAAAACCACTATACATGATACCATCCACTGATTCCAGATTTGAAACTAAAAAAGGTATTGTATAATTGCAATAGATAGTTCCAACAACCATGTTTCACCTACCTCTATATCCCAATATCCTATAAAGAGATTCTCAATTCCATCATCAGTCATAGAACTGACCCTTTCTGTATAATAGTTGATGTGGTATTTGAACATTGTCTACCAATCCATACCTATGGTTTTTTCATAGACATCCATATAAAGCATAGATAAATATATTATCAATTTATCCTGATTAATAGTTATAGAACATGCTTGGAATATAAAGTCATGGAATTCTCTTTGACCAAGAAGATTTTAATGTTTCAAAACAGAATCCATCATCTCAACAAGTAAACCCAGAATATCAAAAGCATGATAATAAATAAAGGAATTGGATGCAACCATATCAAACAAATATTTCATAAGTGTAGAATTTAAAATAACCATAACTCTAACCATATATGGTCCACATTGATCATCCATAATCACATTATTAGAGACATACAATTGTTTTCTTGTTGCATTTTTCTATTTATTTCCTTGTTATGATTTCACTAGTTGGGGAGTCATAGTATTTCAAAAGACACTATTTCTATCTTGGTCCTGATGATGATAGTTATTATTTTTCCCTCATCTTGTGAAAACATATAGCATCTTTAAAAAAAGAGATGTGTCCTAAGAACCCGAACATGGAGCACTGTGACAATATCACTGAAGATGACGCATCTCATTTCAATTTTTTCAAACTCTAGGTGATTCTTGGAAATATATCTTCATGTGATCAAAATAACCAAACTGAAAGAATCATGGATTAACCTTGTGTTTAAGAGTATGATTCTCCGATCAAACCATTAGATTCTAATTCATTTCACTACCTTGGAAAATGTGTCTGTGTTTTACTTATTCCCATAGGTATCAAAATTATTCATCCAACTGTAGTTCAAGACATGTCTCTTTCTACCCCTACCACTTAATTGAAAATATTTGTATAATCTTTTAGACAAAGCATGATAATATTCAAGCCAATATGTATCCTTAACCTGACTAAAAAATTCATTCTTTATTGGATGTACTTGTAGTAAATTTAGATGAATTTGGGATATATTTATATATTTAGATACATACTCTATCACTAAGATATTATCATGCTTCAAACTGAATTTTTTTATCATTCTATAAATTTTGAACATGTGATGATATAATATTGTGTTGATGAATTCTCCAAAATCCTCTAACATGATTCCTTAGTCCAATTTAGCTTTATCTAATAAATCCCCCCACTATCATGATAGATAAACTAGTATGTACATTTATAACTTAAATTTTATCTTCTTTGATGTCCATATAAAAATAAAATATTTGATTCGTCTTATTCGTCTAGTCCTATAATTTATCGGGTTTTGTACCACCCAAAAATATGGGTGTATTCTACTTCTGGAACAGAATAGAATGATCCAAATACCTTAGTTTATCCCTTCAGTTAACTCTATCCATAGCTTAAAAAGCATAGAAATAATATAAACCAATAATTGGTTCACCTATGGATCAGGTGAAACAACATTTTTAACAACCTCTTTTGGTTGGTTTCTTCTATGCCTAACAGATGCCATTTCTATTACCAAATGGAAATTCCATTTAGTCGAACTATCTTGAAACTAAATTTTTAGCAATTTCAAATTTACCACAAGACACCTATCACTACAAGGATTTCCAAAATTGAAAAACATTCCACCATGGAATAATTTTTGAAAATTCCACCATGCACTTTTAAAATAAAACCATTTTAAAAATACCACTGCCATGCCTTTTCAAAAAATAATATTTGAAAACATCTTCAACATATTTCAAAAATCAACCATTTTCCATTATATCCTAAATCATTTCACAAAATTAATTATGGAATTCTGGTGGGAATTTATTTCTTTCAATGCATGTCATGCCCTTATTATTGGTTAAACACATGACAATTCGATAAAAACTCCTCAAAGTTTCTAAAAAAACTAATGTATCCAAACTCCATGATAACATGAGGATAAACATAAATAGGTAAACCAAACCACTTTATGCTTTATATTCCATGTTCTGATGATCCTACTCTTTTCTAACATTGAACTCAAGGACTAAACTTGAATGATTTTCAACTATAATAACAATAATCCTATACCATGTTTTCCAAAATAAGACAGACTGGCCAAGAATGATAAAAGTTTATCATCCCACCCCTTACCATTGGCTTATAAAGGTGGTAGGATGTTACAAGACCTTAGGTGACATCCCAAAGAAACATGAGGCTGGAAAAGAAATTCTATGGTCGTTATAAATAGTTCAGGGAAGATTTTCACTTTGAAAGTAAACCAACAAAAACTAAGAATACCATAACCAAAAAACCACTATATGATGCATGGGAGTAATGCAATACAACTCAAATAAATACAAACTAACAACAATAGAAATATATAACCAAGAACCATATCTGAGTAAAATGTGGAATCCAAGACCAATATCATAATATAATGTGGACGAAAAAACCAACAAAACTCAAAGATTCCAAATACATAAAATCCTCATCACTCAATAATCTCCAAGATCCAATTCCACAATACATGAAAAATGTATCATGATGCATCACTAATGAAATGTGATACTCTTCCCTTACCTTTTTCCTAATAAATAATATCTACAAACACACTAATATGCCTAAGTAGGGCTGAGTATAAAACTTTGTAGGATTTACCCAAGTGTCTTATCTACTCACACCATTATGATATAAATGTTCGCACATTTATTTAAAAAAATTTATATAAATAAATTTAAAACTTTTGATATCAAAACCAAAACTATTTCTAAACAAAATATTTTTCCATGGAAAGAAACCAGACTAGTCTTTCAAAACCATTTCTCAACTCTATTTAGCATAAAAAATTCCATTACACACATATACACATGCATTAATATGATACCTTTCCATACTCATGAGAATTATCTCATTGATTTACCAAGATTTTATTAGGTAACCCTATACCAAGTACCCCAATGGTGCATTCCCCTTCCACTGGGTCATGTAAATGAAAATTAAAACGTGAAAAATTTACATGAAAAATCCCATGACAATTGAACCATTTAATGCACTTTGAAAAATGAAAATATTTTATTATATAAAATTCAATTAAACAATTTCATTGAATAAAAACAATGTCATATTTTAAAATCATCATGAAAGAAATCACTTTTGACAACAACCAATTTCCCACAATTTCACAAATCGTCACTAAATAAGGTTTTCTACCAGGATTTGAATATCTATTTCACAATTCAATTCTAAAAATTCAATAAATTTTATATAAAAAATCATGTTATAATAAGTGGAGACGATATTGAATCCACCTACCTCACAAACATAGGAAAAAATGAATAAATAAACAAATTCTTCAAAAAACTGGGTTGAAACACTAAAAACCCAACATAAACCTTTTTCTCTATTAACCATAAAATTATATATCTAAATGATTGAAATATACCAACATAGATTCATCCCCAACAGATTAGTTCTATGAATTAATGAGTGGGAGGAGTATTAAATAAATTGAAAACAACCATGAATAGGCTCTTACCGGGGAATTCAGTCCTCTAATGCACAAAGAATCAAGAATATATTACTCTTGGATCAAGAGAAAGCGTTTCCATGGCCTTTTGAAGGAGACGTAATCATATTCGGTTATTTTCTGGGAAACGTTTGTTATGTGATAAATATGAATTAGATCCACACCTTAAGGATATTGTTTTTAATAGTGCATGGTTAGGGTGCATGGTTAGTCAAATTGTACACAAACCATGCGCCAACCACTACCTCCAAATACTCCTCAAATAGTTGGTTCAAACAGTTTTACAAACCTTGTTCCAACTATAAAAAACCCATCCATTCCACTTTAAATGATTACTCCATGGTGGTATCACCGTTTGGCCAAAGAGTACGCCTATTTGTGTGCCTACATAGATCTCATTGTCTCCCCTTGTACAGTTTTCTAGAGGTGCTGAACGGTTTCTAATGACCATGATCAAACCATAAACCTCCATAAAATCCCTTAAAACATATGAAAACTCTTCCTAAACTTCCAATACATAACCTAAAAACTTAATATACATAAAATATATAAATAAACGGTTAATTATATAAAATTTGGGGTGCTATATAGAAATACATTTTGAGGTTCAGGTGATAGGAGTTTAATATGATTAAGGATATTTTTGGACAAAAATATGGGAATGGAGACCTATTGTTTAGTTTTTTATATTAATGAAAATGTTATTTTAGGAATAATGATTTTATTTTTTGTGGAAATAATAAGAAAGTTATTGATAAACACCATGATTAATATGATATTTAATGTTAATATGGTTAAAAGGGTAGTTACATTTTTGGAACATTTGTTTTATTATATAGATAATGATGGGATTAAAAATTTATTTAGAGACTAAGTGATTAATGTTACTTTTGAATAATTTTACTATATTGGTAACATTATATGATTAATCTAATGATAATTTGAGGAATTATGTTTGATTTAGTTTATAGGAGAATATATTATTTTATTTTCTCTTTATTATGATTCATGTTCTTTATGGAAAATATTACCATATTTTGGATATTATATGATTATTGGATATTTATTTTGGGTATGAAAATTTATGAGTGATTAATGTTGTTTATTGATAAATGTAATTCGAATAATATGTTATTAAATAATTTTAACCATTGTGGTTCAATTTGGTTAGGAATATTTTTAATAGATTTAAGGTTACTTATCTTTGGAATGTTTTAAGTTAAACATTGTCTTATCTTATTTATGACTTATAGATTAACATAGTATTTATTTCTATGAAGAATTATTTATATTGGATATTATCCCAACTTGTGTTAACCTTTTTCTTTTTTCTTAATGGAGAGAAATTGGAGGAATAATTCTTCATACTTTTTTGAATCTTATGATCCATTAAAAGTTAATTTTAGGGATTTATGGATGGAAAATTCATCTTGAATATTCATTTCATAATTTGAGAGATTACATAGAGGTGGAAATTTATCAAATCATAGACAAAGGATGAAAATATTTTCATGGAATGAAAATAAATCATGTAAGTATATTTTATCATGTTCACAATCTTAATGTTAAAAAAATTATCCAAACCTAAAAAAGGGATATTTATATAATAATATTATCTTTTTATCATAATTTCTAATGAATTTATGGTCCAATTTATTCCTAACATATTGATAGTCTTATGGTCATTAACATTCTCATGATCTTATTCTCTCTCACTCTCTATTATTCGTTGGATACTATTATTCTCATACATGTATATATTTTAACATCTCTCTAATGTTTTACGTATTTGGGAATCCAATTATGTGGTATTATAGGTAACATTCATATTTTACTTCTCCTTTCTTCAAAAGATTTATTTATTATATCTATATATGATGCTTGGTTTTAATAAAGGTATTTTTAAATATTCACATAGTTTTTTTCTTTCATGATTGTATGTTTTATCTTCCACTCTGAGGAATTGATTTAAAAAAACCGTTTTTAAAATATACAAGATAAAAGTGAAAGGATGAAATTTCTATAAGTAGGGAAGATGGTAACACCCAAATATTTTAGAATTTATTTTCATTAACTAATAATTTTGATTTCATGTGGTATATGTAACATCGATCTTATATAAACCACAATGTTCTATAGAAATATTTTTATTCAAATATAATTCTTATTAACTATCCATTTTTTTGTGTGTATAAATAAGAATAACTGTATAGTGAAATATATGTAGAAATTTTTCGCTTAAATCAATGAATATTTAATTTTATATTTATTATCAATTGGTTTGAAATTATGATAAAATGTTTTAATGGTAAAATAGATATTTGCATGAAACTAATTTTACCTTAATAAATTTAATTGACCATTATCGATAAAAGATTATATTTAAATAATTATATTATATATTCAATTTAATTGATTAACATTCATTTTATTATGGTTATTGGGAAAATAATGAGAATAAATCCATTTTATGATTCAAAAATAGTTTTTATTGATTTTTATGCATAGATATTATAATTAATTTATTATGATATTATAAATTTTATTTTAAAAATGGATATAAATTTTGAAATAATCATTCCATAATTATCTTATGATTAATATTTGGGATTTTTTTGAAAATTTTGATTTTTGAGTGAATGCTGAAAAATGTTCATTTTTACCAAACTGTAATTTTTATTAAATAAAGTAATTTAAAAGGTTATAGTATTTTTTTATATTTAGTTAAAATTAAAATAATTATATTATAATTATAAATAATCTAATTGATTAAAAAATAGTTTTCATCATATTTAATTTTTATATTACTATATTTTTATTCTTAAGAATAAATTTTTCTACAATCTATTTTTTTGTATAATTCTATTCATTAAAATTAAAGTTTATTTATACATATTATATATAATGAATAATTAAAAATAGATTCCATATTTGTAATCATAATGTTTAAAATTTTAAATAGGTATAAATAAATAGCTTGGGTTAAATAGATAATTCACCGAAGATGGTCCACCATATGGTGAGATATTGAAAAGAACCAAAAGTCTGCAGTAAAACTGAAGAAACATCAAATTAAAACATGGAATAAATAGATACAAATCCATAATAAATATAATATAAGGAAAAATTGGATAAACCATAAATATAAAGCATACCAAGCTAAACAAGTCTCTATGTGACCATCTGTCACCCCTAATCTATCCCACTATGAAGGTGAAAGATAAAAAGAGAACATGACAAGCTACATGATGCCCTTACCTTTCAATGAGTCCTATAAAACAATTTATGAAACCAAAAAATTGGAAAAATTAGGGTTTGAGTACAGATCTGGGTAGTATATCACCAATGAATATATAAATTTTATAAAATCGATAATGTAAAAGTTATAGATTTAAAACAAAATCCAAATTACAAAGAATTTTCATAAATTATAACATTTTTAAAAATTAATTTGTTTTCCACAAATTCATATCACATTCATCAAATCTAGGAATATATCTAGTATAAAATAAAAATATATAAAAAAATAATGTGAGAAAATATCCATGAAATGATCAATCATATGATAAACTAGGTATAAAAGACAAATAAATCCATATGGGATCAAGATTACAGGAAAATATAATAGATATAAAAGAATCATAATATAATAATATGTTAATCTACCCAATATCGATTTGTTCAATAGTTTTTTGATATCATAAAAATAACCCATACGGATTTCAAACACATTGTGGGATACCTATGTACATTTCCTAAATAACCCAAAATTCCCAATGTGCTATGTTTTTTTAAAACAATTTACAAAATCCATTATTATATTTAATGAAAACCCTTTTCATATAAAATAAAATACATTTCAATGAATAACACATAATGTTCATTAAGAATATATAGAAATTAAATAACAAACAACCCTTCCATACAGACACCCACCATAATAATGATGGAAACATATCAACCTTTGACAATAGAGATTGGAAAACCATGGATCGACTATTGAAAGAAAATGAAAGATAAGAAGCTGAATAGGATAAATAAAAAACAAAAATAAATAAAAAATATAATCCAAAAAATAGCCAAATATACCACCTCAACCAATAGAAATAAAGAAGTAGAAATACCAAATACCAGGGATGTGAAATGAAACTGCCACAAGTTTCAAACAGTGAATGGAGAGATCCAAAAGCTGGAAGATGACCCAAAATTTCCTAAAATCACTGTAGGGTTTGAGATGAAAGAATGTGCAGTAAATGAAAAAATAGTCAAGTATATAACCATTTTAAAACTATCAGACTTGAGTAATTCACATTGTGAATCCCTTCAATGATCTGAAATCCCATGAATTACAAACACCTAAAAAACTTCATTGATTTAGATTAAAATAAATATTGATCAAACTCTTCACGTTTTGTATCGGTTTTAGAGATAATAAAATTTTTATGCCCTGTATGAGACTCATGAAATGGTACCTAAAATAGAATCACATCATGTAACCCACTCACGATGTGAATGTGTCCAACACGTAGTGCTCAGCCAGGTTTTATGCCGAAAATATCAAAACAAAAACTTAAGTCTCTACAGACCCAAATAGAACTTTCTAAATCCATTTATAGATTTATAAATGGAATCCATTAATCCAAAAAAACATATATCCATGAAAATTACGTCATTTTCCCAAAAACAAGTGTATACATTCATAATAATACATAATTGAACCCAAACATAAAGTGAAACAAACATAATTTCCCAATCATATCTTAAGGAAGGTACCAGGAAGTTAAAATCTCCAAACTATAAATTATTTCAGCCACTAGAATGTCCTTAAGATATTGGACTCACAGAAAGTGAATTCCATTTCTACCTCATGAATAATTCATGCTCCCAAATCACATGGCTATCATATACACACATCCAAAGAATATAGACTAATAAATTATATTACCATGTATCACCTTCTCTTAGGGATCCATTATATGAAATGGTTGCTCAGCCATACTGATTTTTGTCTTAAAATCAATATCCTCCCATTTAATCACATATGAAGGATCTAGTCAATACCACCTCTGGTAGTAACTATGAAACATGTCATCTATGGAAGTAAAACTTGATGGATATTACAACTCGTTGGTAACCTTTTCATAGATATCCAAAAATCTCAAGGGGGCACAAAAACCGTAGTTATATCTTACCTTTCTTATCCAACTGATGATTTACTAAGTGAGGTGAATCTATAAGAAATATCTGATCCCCAAACTCATACTATAGTTGTTGGAAATGATGGTCCATATATTATTTTTGATTACTATGAGAGGATAAATCTATTATAGATCAATATCACCCTCTCCATATTCTTCTGAACATGATGCGTCACAACAAAGGATTTCTCTCCATACTCTGCCTAGCACAAGAGATACCTTAATGTATACAAAAAAATTCCTTTAAAGAAACCATTTTGATGGAGTCCTGATAACTATTGTTATAGGAAAATTCAAATAAATGAATATTTTTTCTCATGAACCACTAAAATCAATCACACAATCCTAATGTATAGACTCAATAACCTGGATAGCTCCCCCTCTCTATTCATCCATTTACAAATGATATTCTTGGATTAATTTAAATTGGGAACCCATCACCTCATGAAAATACTTTCGAAACCAAGATGTAATCCTTTGTTATTTTTAGAAATAGCCATAAAAAACCAAATGAAGTCTCAAAATACCTTAAACGTATAATTACCCATGATACTATACTTTCATCATCTCCTTGATAGGTAGGAAATGTGAGGATTTCATAAGTCAATCTATGATCACCCATATCACATTATTCCAACTTAGAGTCCAAGGAAACCCAATGATGATGTCTATAGAAATCCCATCCTATTTCCATAATAAAATGGGTGAGGGATACAAAAAACTAGTAGGTCTCTACTATTCTACCTCAATTATATGAAAAGTAAGACACCACGATACAAAAATATGAAATCAACTGTCTCATCCTTATCCACCAATATCAACATCTCAATTAATGGTACATCATGGTAGTTACTAGGTATATATACCAAAAATAATCTTTTCTATATTCTATCAAGTGAAAAAATAAACGACCAACCTATTTCATATTCACAAATCTTCTTTTGGGTAACCAAGTCCACTCACCCGATGTCACACCACCATAAAATGTTTTACTAAATCTCTGGAAATTGGGGTTTGGAATATAATTGAGCTAAACCTGATCATCAAATGTTGATTCAGCCTTCATTTAATCCATATACATTACAAATATCATTTTCTATTATCAAGCACATATCATTAACAAAACTCATCAAATACCACTCTTCTTATAAATCCTTCACTGTTTGTTTAGATAATTTTTTGCTAAGTGCATTGGTGACCATGTTCCATTTTCTAGGAGTATATGAAATAACAAAAATCAAAAGCCTGGAGATACTCCACCATGCATCTCTATCATAGGTATAGATCCCTCTAAGTGAAAATATTCCCCATTCTCTTATGATCAGAATATACCATAAACCATTCCCCAAAGAAGTAGTGTTCCATGTTTTTAGTACATGAAAAATGAATTCCAACTCAAGATCCTAGATAGGGTAGTTCTTATAAATATGGTGTAACTCGAGAGGTATGTAGGCTACCACCTATCTACCCTACATCAAGATACACACCGAACATATTCCAGAAGAACAATAGAAAACATTATAATACAAACCTGGATCTAGAAGAATAAAAACTAAATCTGAGGTCAGTATCACCTTATGTTCATCAAAATATATTTGAAACTCTTCATTCCACTCAAAAATTACACCTTTATGGGTTAAAGATGTCATCAATGATTAATTCATAGATAAGTATTTAACAAACCACCTGTTATAACCAACTAACACTAAAAAGATTCAAAAATCTAACACATTTCTAGGCCACTCTTATGGAATAAATTCCTATACCTTTTTAGGGTCCCCTGAGATTACCCTATTAGATATATCATTCTCCAATATACATTACTTATTTAATCCAAAACTCACATTTTTAAATCATACCATAAAGATGATGTTCCCTCAAAATTATATGAATGATATCCAAATATTTCATGTTCTCCTCATATGACTTGGAATAAACCAAAATATCACCCATGTATATATAAAAATCTTCCAGAAATTTGTGAGATATCTGGTTCATCAACTTCATATACACCACATGATCATTAGTTAATCCAAACTGCATCACCAAAAGCTCAAAATTCCCATATCGACTCCTAAACACAATATTTGGTATATCCGCTTCTTGGAATCTCACCTAGCTATACCATGACCACAAGTACATCATTGATAACCAATGAGACACTCTAATCTTATCAAAGAAATCATCAATCCTAGAAAGGGATATTTTTTCTAATAGTTACCAGATTTAAATTATGATTAGAAATAAAATTCCTAACATTCCCATCTATATTTTAGAAAAGAGGACAGGTGAAGCTAACATTTACATGCTAAGATAAATAAATCCATTAGCCTCAATATCATAAAAATACACCTTGATTTGTACCAAATCAATTTGAGTTATATAGTAATATGAAAAAGATATGGGAATCATACCTGGTAATAGGTCTATGGTAAACTCGACCTCTCTCCAGTGTGGTAAATTATAAAAATCATCTAAAAAGACCTCATTATATGAAAACACCACTACAGGTAGCTGAATTATAAAACAAAGGTCAAAATCATCAAGAAATATCTCTTGAAATTGGAAAGAGATTACCAAGTCATAAGGAACAATAGGCCCTGCCCTTATTGATCTAGAGTCTCATTCACCTTAAAAAACATTAGTGAACTCATCAACATATAACAATTGAACCTAATGGAAATATAAAAATATATATGATCCTTGAAACATATCATCTATTTTATATCAATAATCAAGTAAAATATTTCATGATGAAGTACTATGAAGTCCCACTCCACCTCATGGTCCACTATCATCACTCGATTTGTTGGGAACCTGAAACCTTTTTTGAAACTATTCCCCGATGGTAGGAAAATATCCAACAAGAATAGAAAAATATTTGAATTCAAGAGTACTACATAAACAATCTTTTATAATAGAAAAGAATGAGTAGCTCCTCTATCAAACAAACCTATCACCATAGAAGACAAAATAAACATTGTACCTAGAACTGTTGATATCCCAACATCAGATTCCTCTAGTTCATAATCCACTGCATAATGATGACTTTTCTCAGATCCTCTCTGATCTTTCTTATCCACATGAACTTCCTCATTAGCTTAATTATATAACCCACCACCCTTGGAGGCATCAGTACAAAGCTTATATCCCTTGGGGAATGTGGATCCGTCCTATCTTCCATGGGACATCCTCTCATTGCAATGTTTCATATGAAAAGATTTTAAAAAATGATGATAATTCTTTATCTACTCCATAAAATTAGTCTTGGTATGGTAAATCCACCAACACTGGTAGAAAACAACCTAATTTTGTCCAAACTAGTCAACTAAAATTGGTCCTAAAGAAAAATGTATACCATCGTTCTTTCTTTTCTGGATAGAAGATACACCCTATCTAATGATAGTATCAACTAAAGCTCATCCCAATGTTTTTTTAAGTAATCCTAGCCTCTTCTAGGGATTACTTATCAACTACCTCCTCAATTACCATAACTCAAATTAGAATCGACATCAATTGAATATCTTCCCTCATCCTTGACCTAATCCTTTGATCTTTCATATATTCATTGGTCACTAGCTCCGGTTCCAAGTAAACCAAATCATAAAAATGGGTGGATGAATCCATATAAGTACTGTCTCCCTTCTCTAAGTTTAAATAATTTTGAGTATTTTCCCTTCGTAATTTTCCATAAAAACATTGTAAGATAAATATTTTCTTAAAATATGCTCATGTGATATCCTCATGCATCTTATCTTGGGAAATAGTGTCGCACCATATCCAGCTCATCCCTTTAATCATATAGGTGGAGAAACCCACCTTTGAGTCCTCAAGAGTCTTTTGAAATATTAAGGTCTTCTTAATACTCTCAATAAATTATTCATATTTTTTTATTCCATTATCACCATAGAAAAAAGGTGGATGATTCTTTGTAAATTTTAAATCATGATACACTACCTACCTCAAGATCCTGACACCCAGTTGATCTATAATCAAAATAGTGCAGATTAAACATTGTACTAAAGATGGATTCATTAAATTATTTTCCTAAAAAAACTATCTTATGGATACCTCGTTGAGATTTGGAAGAGCACTTATATAAGGAATTACCTAACAATCACCGACAAAAACCAATCAATCATGAGAATATTCCATAATCAAATGACCAAATTATTGTATCAAATCATTTCTTTAAAATAATATTAATTTGAAGAAATTATGACACATTTAATGAGGATGATGCTAGAAGAAAAGAAATGTTCAATTTAAATAATCCCCATATATGGTCTATTCAAATATTCTCAACCACCATGTCTCAATCATGGAAAAATTATCGGACCACCCATGTAAACTAAGATTTATGCATGAATTTGAGTGGTCGATGTCCCTTTTTTCTACTTACTATATCAATATTTATGGTACTAACTCTTCTCTACCAAGACACTAAACCACATCTAGGATAGTTCATCAGCACTTCAGGTTCGTTATTCCCTCTGATAATAATTTTTAATGACCACCCCATGTCAAATTGACAAGTCACCCAAGACAGTTCACCAAATTTTGATATGCCAAAAATAACCATAAGTATCACATAATATTTAACAAATATAAAAGTTAAATGTGGAATAGAGAAATATGTGTCCATGAGACCGACAATGTCAATCCAAACCAACAGAAATAGAAAGATAAATTGGAAAAAGCTAAAAAATTATCTATGTGAACATCTTTCACCAGCAATATATCCCACAAGGATGGTGACAGATGACAAGAGAACTCGGTATTCTACATGATTCCCTTCACTTTCACTGAGTCTAAAAAATCATGGTCTAAAATCACCTAAATAAAATTGAGTGTGTCAGAATAGTTCCTAATAGGATATCACCAGAGAGTATATACAATTTAAAATTGGAGATTGAATCCTTATTTTATTCGATGAAGGGGATATAATACAAAGATAATCATGCAACAAGCAGTACAGGGATGGACTAAATTAGACTCAAACTCGAGACCTTGTTGAGGCCCTTAGGGATAGAAAAAAATTTATAATATAAATAATGATAACTAATAACTTTAAACAAAAATTCAATTTGTAAATAATTATAATAAATAAAACCATTTATAAACATTCCATTTTTTCATTAAATTAAAACCATATTCACCAAATCTAATAATATATTAGGTGTAAAAAAAATTGTAAACTAAATATTTTAGAAAATATTTATCAAATAAACCATCATGCAATAAAATAGGTATAAAAGAAAAATCATTAATTTGGGCTCTAGAATAAGGGAATATGTATTAGACATAAAATATGCCTAAATAGGAATCCATTGGTTAAAACTGATATTGAGTCCTACTATAGTCTGTTGATATTAAAAATATTACTCATAATAGTTTCACAGACACTAGGGTTACCTATGTACATTTCCCAATGCACCTAAGGTTATAAATGTGCTAAGTTTGTCCAAAAAAAATTCTCACATTTAATGAAAAACCTCTTCTCATCAAACAGAATAAATTTCAATGAATAACATAAAGGAGTCAAAAAGAACATATTCAATTTCCAAAATTAGAAACACTTTCATAGTTATGCCTACCTCAAGAATGATAGAAATAAATCTTCCTTTGACAATAGAGATTCAAAAAACATGGATTGAACTTATAAGGATAAGGCATAAGAAGAAACCAAAAAGGATTAATATAAAACACCAAAAAATCGTGAATCGGAACCACATACATAACCAACACCACCAACGCAAAAAAAGGAAATGAAGAAGTAGATAGACGGCATACCAAGGATATATGATAAAACTAACCCATGATTCAAACACCAAATGAAGTTATTAAAAAGGATTTTTATGACCAAAAATCAACCAAAATTACCACAGGGGTTGAGAGTAAGGACCATGTATAGAATTAAAAAAATATTAAGGCTTCTAGTATGTTAAAAGCTGTTATACTTGAAGAATTCACCTTGTGAATCCCTTCTAAATTATGAAACCCCATAGATTATAAATATTTTGAAAAACGTGTTGTGTTTGATTAAAATAAATCCCAATCATTGTTTTCATGTCAGGTAATGGACTAATATCCTGTAAACTTTTTATTCCCAGCACAAGACTCGTGGCATCTTCCCTACAATAGATTTCTAACTCGTAACCCATTCACAACATGAATGTGTTCAGCTGAGAGTGTTCAGCCATGGTTTCTTCAATAACATATATAAATCATAACTTTTTGATCTTAATACATAAGTAGAATCATCTAAATCCATTTACACATTTATACCAAGACATCATAAATAAAAAAAACATATAGCCCAATAATTTTGAACATTTACCCTAGAAAAGACTCCATTCTTGAGAAGCCTGCAATCCACCCAAAAAATGGAAGCTAAAACAAGAGTCAAATAATCTCAAAATAAAGGTAACGGGGTGTTGTAATAGGAATATTTTATATATTTCCATTATTAATAGTAAATTAGGAAAATATTTGTCACCTCACTAAGGGTATAGTGTGTAAAACAGGATAAAATCAAGTGATATGGCATAAAAATATCCATAATACTTATCATTATTTTATTAGATGAGTTTTATTTGACCATAACAATCCATTATATAAAAATTTGTAAATTTAATACCAATTTTCTCTGATTATAATCCTTAAATTAATTTATATGATAGACAATTTCAAGAATATCACTACCTTACTTTTAATTTATCATAAATGTTTTAATTGTGATAAAAAGGTGTTATGAATCAATATAAATATAAATTACAACATTAATAAGTTATATTAATGATTATATTTTGATTTTAATTTTTTGTGCTAGTATTATTACCTTAAATACTTATTTAACTCTAATATCGTACTTGTTCTAGAAGTAGAGAAATAAAGGTAAATGATTTCACTAATAATAAACTTAATATGTTTTGGAGTAATTTTAGAATTACATGAATAAAATAAGTAATTATAAAGTATATTTATTGTAAAATGAGTATATATTTGAATTATATTTATTATCGTGATGTCTTTTATGTAAAATTAATTAAAAATTCCCAAAAACAAATTAATGACATTTTATGGTAAAATATGTTATATTAAATGATTTAAAATTCACAAAAAACACATGAAATGGTAAAATCGTGATGATAAATGGTATAAAATATCATCAATGTAACATTTTGGTGACACTTTACACCATAGAAGCAAATTTATATCCCTTAAATAGTGAAAAATGGGTTATAATGATTTATTATAAAAGGGGTTAATGAGTTGGTTAAACTGATATATAATGTTTAAAATTAAACTTAAAAATTTCTAAATATTATTTTTTGAAGGTATTTCAGACTTATAACGTACTAAATTTAAAATTATTCCCATTTTTGGCCAATTTCACAATAAAATCACTTAAAATTATTTAAATATTTTAAGTAATTCCTTGTTTGTCCCTCCCCTCACGTATAAAAAAGGTAACATATTCTCCTCCCTTATTCACAAACATTGAGAACTATATATAAAACAATACCCTCCAAAAATTATTAATATCTTCCATCACATAATTCTACTCCACTCATAAGAACATACTAAGAAGTATTATGGTTTATTGCAATGGAAATATCTCAAAGAAGTGGTAATCGTCATTATAGACTCTTTCAATGTTTATTTCTTTTTTTAATTACATTAAATATGTTGTATACATCAAAAAATAATAAATAAATTATCATAAATATACCTATATGTTATAATGATTATAGGAAATCCATTTTCCATCTCTTTTCCATCAAATGCAGAATGAAAGTACCACTCGTGTGTACGTGTGGACCTCTGCCTCCACATATAGATATGTTTCATTTTCCATCATAATATTTCATGGGGGTTATTATAATTTATTTAATGTTTATATATGATATTTATGACATAATTATTCTTTTTTATTAATAAAATATTATCTACCTTCTTATATTCCCATCCATTGAGAAATGATAACATTTCTCAGTAAAACGTATGGATTACAACCTCCATAAAGTGATGTGATTTGTCATTTTCTTCCAATTTACTAGATATTAATAATTAAAATTCTAATTAATATATATTATCCTTATTATATAATAATTATTATTGAAAATTTATTGTCTATTTACCTTTATTTATTTCTATCCATTAATAAATTGAAACATCACTTGTGCATACATACAAACTACCATCATCAAAAAATGATGCAATTCATTTTTCTGAACTAAATTATATGAATAGTTATATAGGTGTATAAAATGATTAAATATAAAACATATAACATGATTAATGTTTTATAGATGATGGAACCATGGTCGGTATGCATGTACTAAAGCTAATTAACCAAAATTTATATGAAAAAATTAACAGTTAACACTCATAAATGATGATACTAATAAATAACTATTAATAAATGGGTATTAAAATGGTATAAGTGAATAATATATGATATTTTAAGTATGTATATGATTCTGGTATAGAACTATATTTTATTAGGTTATAATATGTATAGTTTCTCTATGTTGTGCCAAGATTATGTGTGTAGTGACCTATGATTAGTTTATGTTGTAATTATACTTGTTTCATATGGATTAAAATTTGTTACACATAATAACCTAATTTATTATTTATCACTTCAACATTATGATCTTTTTAAGAATTTATCATGTCACTTTTGTTTCTGTGATACAAACTCTATAATCACTACTTGTTTCCTTCATGTGGTGTATATACCTTTACATCAATATGTTATATCATTAATATATTACTATTCATTTTATTTAAATTATAATTTGAATTTATTTCTTTCTTATGGGTTATGATTTAAATTTTATCAATGTTGTAAAGGTTTATTTCACAATATCATCCATATTCAATATTGGTTTTATTTAAGTTTCCATTAGAGGAATTATGTGATTTTTCTATCTTAAAACCCATATATTTTCCTATAATTTAGTTTTTTATAAAAAAAATAACAAGTTTCTTTTCATTTTCCTTTTACTATTTAATAAAAAATCCAAAATAACATTTTTAAGAAAAAATGAGGTCATTTTTATGATAGGTCGGGAATCATTTTCTTCCATGTCTATATATTGATTAAAATAATTTCTAGAAGTTCTTTATTATTATCCAAAAAAAATCATCAATTTTTACTATTCTATAATAATTTATTAAATTCATTTTTACCCATGTTTGAATTTCTAAAAAAAATTAAAAGTCATCTACTTTTTATTTTCAAAACTAGGAACTTTTTACCTAATGTGTGAATGGATTCTTTTTTAACACATAACAAATGAAAAAATTTACATACTATCATGAATATTATTTGACTTTACATATCCATTATGATTTTCTTGTTGTTATTTTCAAATAAAATTATTTCCCCTATATTCAAAAAAATTTATATTATAAATAGGCCCTTTCAAAATAAAAATAGTATTTTCCTTAAGAAATGTTCTTGTGGTATTAAAATTATTTTCATCTATATCAACATAGTTTGATGAATATTATGATTTACTGGGAACATAGTCTAATGAAACCATTCAACATATTACTATGGATATATTTTGATAATTTTCATCTATATATTTATAAGAGAAAATATTAGCATTTTGAATTCTAGTTTTACAATATAAATGATTATATTGATTAGGTATTGAATTTTTATTCATTTCATTCAAATGATGAATAAATTAGTCATAGATTGTGATATTTAGAGCCCATTGTATCCCCTTGATGTATCAATATGTCTAATGAGACAAACTAGTATGGGTATTTGGTGTATACATGCCCAATTATTTATGATTCATTGGCACAAATCCTTAACTGTTTGAATAAGATTTCTAGAGTTATTAATTCCACCATTATGAAATAATTTATTGTTATCCATGTGATAATTTATGTATTTATATAATCCATGGATATATTCAGATTTTATGATATAACTTATATGGTTTATTTGGTTATTGTTTGACGTTATCATATTTTTCATGATTTATTTATTTTATCATAACTTTTAATTGTATTATTTCTCTTACTGAGTATTGTTATCTCAAAATTTATTGTATTTTACCTTTCTTAATATTCATATATGACACCTATTAGTGATATCCTGGATATACTAGAAGAAATAATTAATTTCTCACCAGAATCATAAGTTTTATTTAATGTTTTAAGTGTAGTTTGAGAATCATGTATGTATTTAATTTCCAAAGAATACAAAACTATTAAATACTTTAGTATGTGGTCTCTTGTAACTTATTCTAATTTAGTAAAGTAAACACCTTATCTAGGTTACTTGGGTATGGGTGCTATATTTAAAATTGTGAAATGAATATTATTGTGTTTTTCCAAGATTTTTGAATGAAAAGTTTTGTTTATATTTCTTGGTTAGTTTTTGAAAATTATTAGTTGCTTTATTGAATTGTGTTTGCATAATTTACATTTTATAGATACTAGGACTATTTTATTTTATTTTTTAAGCATTTATAGTTTTATTTCATTATTTATGTTGTTTATTATATTCCTCCTAGAAGTATCTCTATAGAAAGAGAGACCTTTTTTACTCTTATTTTTTACCTTCTAATTTTTAGAAGTTAACTCTGCCCATACGATATGATGGGAGGTGGAACCCAAAAAACATATACACAATTGGAATCAATGTAACACTACAAGATTTTAATGGTGTCTCCTTTTTAATTAAATTTTTTTATAGCTTCGATTACACGCAACATTGAGCTTAAACAAACAACTAACTATTATTATTTAAGTGTAACAATTATAACCTAGAAGTTATATTAGTAGTTATGAATAATATTAATTAACTTATGAAAATATATGTTTTATAAAAATAAAAGATTAATTAAATTGTAAAAAATTAAATAGAAATGAAAAACATAAACTATTTTCTTATAAAGAAAATATTCTTTTATGACACCAAAGGTGTTTTTTCATAATAAATTAAATTAATTACAAAAAATATATATATTAATGAAATATATTTTTCATATATTCAAAAATATATTTTTTATATTCATACAAAAAAAATTTCTTGGTATAACATAAGAACAAATTTAATATGATGCCTAAAAACCTATATTATTCTAAAGATAATTTAACCGCCTTTTAATGGAAATCCTATATTAAATCTAATTCTTGAAACTATTATCTATTATATTAGACAAAACAAATTATTGTTTTAAATTGTAATGTTGAAATTTGGTTTAATTTTTTTTAGGTATTTTTCTGAAAAGTGTCATGTTTTGATCTGCGCACTCCTTTGACCATGTAGTTCTCAATTCACAGGGTTTGGTCTGTGCACTCTATTGACCACAAAGGTTTTTCTCTCAAAGGACGCTGCTCGAAAAGGGTTCTGTGGTGACGAGGGAAGTTATCAGTTTCACTTAAGTGGAGATGGACCTAATGCATCGCTGGCTGAACATCTCATTAACTGATAAAGAAAAATCGGTAATTGTTTTACGGAAGAGTGAAGATGTATTTATCTCATATAAATTTTCCTTTCTTATTGTTAAAAAATTCCAAGAAAAAAATTCCTTAAATCAGGGATCGCTGAAAAATACTCTACAAAATATCTGGTGATTGGAGGATGGTGTACCAATAAGAGAAGTGGAAGAGGGACTCCTAGTCTTTGAATTATTTAATGAAGGGGATAAATTAAAAGTCCTCAAAGGTCGACCATGGTCCTTTGAAAACCAAATCATACTCATGGAGGACCTTAAAGGCGAAGAAAATTTCTAATTAGTTAATCTACCTTGCTGACTTTTCTAGATTCGAATTATAAGAATCCCCTTTCATGGTAGAACAGAATGTGTTATGCGTGATATTGGAGACCACATCGGTTCATTTGTGGAATGGGACTAGTCTAATCCAATTCAATGGGGACCCTTTGTGCGAATCAGATCTTTTATGGATATTGCACATCCTCTTATGAGAGGCATGTTTTTGAAAATTGAGGACTCTGACGTATGTATTTCTTTTGAGTTTGAAAAGCTCCCAATTTTTTGTTTCTTTTGTGGATGCCTCAGACACTTAAAAAATTCATGTGAGGTGAAGAAGGAGGATAGACAGTGCAATGTTATCTTGCAATACAGCCCCTAGATTCATGAAAAAACCTCTGGAGTGGCTTTTATTTCCGAAGTTGTAAAACAACAGGACCGTGACAAACTTGTGAAGGCTCTTAATAAGAGGGCTGAACCAACTCATACTAATATAATCATTCATGGGACACCAATTATTTCTGATGATAGCCATGTGGTTCAACGGGCAGAAGGAAGGAATCTGGTCTAGCCACAGACCTCGGTCGAGCTGAGGGAACAACACATGAGTCAGGGGCAGGGGCCGACTACCCCCCAAGACAGACACCATCTTTTTTGAATACCATTGCCTCCCCATATGCTAGGTTGCAACAAAACTTCAATGAACCACCAGACCCAGGATCAGGGGTACAATAGCTATGCACCGACCCACCAGAACTGGTTCCTAGTTCAGATGATGTATCTCCCAGTGCTACCCCTCATGCAATTGATGACATGACGGGGATCACGTTGACAAGTAATATTGAGCATCGGAGGTGGAAAAGAATGATTAGCAGGGATAAGGGAGTGGATCCCACTAGTTCACAGCCCAGGTACCAGAAACGACATGTGGAGGCATATCAGATGACTGAGAGGCTGCCAAAGAGGTGGAAAATGGTAGATGATAGGCAAGTTGCTTAAGTTTCAGAGGCGGCAGCAGGTGTGTCCTAGCCCTGCCTATGGCAATGAAAATCTTATGTTGGAACTGTCGGGGGCTTGGCAATCCCCGAACAGTTCTCTTTATCCATCACTGGAGTTCGAAATTCTGCCCGGACATAGTTTTTTATCTGAAACTATGTTGGATTGTAAGGATATGGGCCTTATGTGCTGGAAGATTGGGTTCAAAAATGCCTCACCCATTGGATGACAGGGAGACTCATGTGGACTTTGCCTCTTGTCGAAGGAGGACCTAGGGTTCAAGATCTCTAATTACTCAAGTAACTATATTTTTGTGACGGTTGTTGGCCCAGGGCCTCCTCCTTGGTCGTTTTTTGGGTTTTATGGGTGGTCAGGTGGGCAGGATAAACACATATCATGGGCCCTTTTGAAGCAACTGTGGGATTACCTCCCTGGCCCTCTCCTGATGGGGGGGGGGGATTTTAACGAGATCCTATCCCCCCATGAAAAAAAGGGGGATGTGTGAGGAGTAGTGCTATGATGAAATATTTTTGGATGTCTCTTGTTTTGAACTCTCTTCATGACCTCGGGTTTTCGGTCTCGTCGTTTACCTGGCATCGGGTTAGGTCAATGGAGAACCACCTGGCAAAAAGGTTAGACAGATTTGTGTTGAATGATGAGTGGACCTCTCTTTTCTATTCCTTCTCTATTGTCCACCTACCTCTCGTCTCCTATGACCACTGCCCAATCATGCTTTCAACAGTCTCACAAGGGAAACAGAGGGTACCTGAGAAAACCTTCCGATTTGATTGTTTGTGGCTCCAAGATAGTGATTGTGAAAAGGTGGTTCAAGAGGCTTGGGAGGGATCGAATTGGTGCATTATTTCCAACTTTCGCACTGTTGCGTCTCGCCTTCAAGAGTGGAGATGACCTAGGTTTTGTAACTTTGACTGGCGTATTAAGGGGTTGAAGAGTCAATTAAAGTGACTCCACTCATCTCCGTGTTGTGACTCTGTCCTTAAGAACATCGCTGTGGTAGAAAATAATCTCAATGCAGCTCTGAGAGAGAAAGAGATTTTTTGGTTCATTCGGGCACGGGAGTCCCACATCAGAGATGGTGATCAGAACACCAAATTTATCACCAATGAGCATCTTCAAGGAGAAGGAAGAATCATATTTCTCATCTGGAAGACCCCACTAGAAGAGTTGCGCATAACTTAAATGACATTCACTCCATTATTATGAACTTTTTCAGCAACCTCTATTCATTAGAAAGTATTAGCACTCCCTCATGCCTGATTGGATGTATCCCAAAGTTGGTTACAGAAGACATGAATCGGTACCTAGAAAGAGATTTGTCTGAGGAGGAAATGCTTGGGGCCCTGCATCTTATTCACTCTACTAAGGCACCAGGGCTTGATGGGTTTCATGCTCTGTTCTTTAAATGCTTTTGGCATATAGTGGGGCTCGATGTGGTGGCCCTAATGAAGGAGGTGTGGGATGGAAGAGATGCTCTTGAATACCTGAATAAAACTCTTATTAATTTTATCCCCAAATCCCAGTGCCCTAAAAAATCTCGGAGTTTTGGCCAATTAGCCTGTGTAATGTGATTTACAAAATTTTCTCCAAAATCACGGTGGCCAGACATAGGAATTTTCTTCTGCTACTTGTCTCAGATAACCAAAGTGCCTTCGTTCCAAATAGATCTATTACGGAAAATCTTGCCACTAATTTCGAATTATTCCACTCTATGAAAAATCGCTCCTCATCGAAGCGTAGAACCATGGCAATGAAACTTCATATGATGAAATCTTATGACAGAGTTGAATGTCCTTTTCTCGAACTTGTTCTATCCAGGTTGGGATTTGGGACAAAATAGATCTATAATGTCATGAATTTTGTTATGTTTGTCTCTTACAAGATCAACACTAATGGGGTCCCTTCAGCGACCTTTAAACCGCCAAGAGGCTTGAGACAAGGGGACCCCATGTCACCTTACCTCTTCATTCTGGTGGCAGATGTATTTTATCATCTCATCCTGAAGGCGGCGGATCAAGGAGTTATCCATGGTGCTACGGTATGTTGAAATGGCCCCCTATCTCTCATATCTTCTTTGCAGATGATAACATCCTCTTCGCACGTGCTACCCCAGAAGAATGCAGTGTAGTGATGAATATCATCAATCTATACAAAAAGTCATCTAGGAAACGTCTTAATGCTTCAAAATCAGAGTTATCTTTCAGTAAAGGCATCCCACAAGCTCAGAGAGAGGAGTTGCAGCAAATGTGTGGGTTTCCGCTGGTTGATAAGCATCCTATGTACCTGGGCCTCCCGACCCTAAGTGGTAGATCGAAGAAAAAAGTTTTCAACACAATTGTGGATAGGGTGGATAATCTGATTTGTCTGTGGTCTAGTAGGAAGATTTCTATGGAGGGAAAGGAAGTTGTTGTGAAGTCAGTGGACCAAGAAATACCTTCTAATTCTATGTCACTGCTTAAATTCCCAGAAACTCTCGTTGATCAACTCCACTCCTGGTTAGCCAATTTTTGGTGGGGCTCCCAGGAGGTAAAACATAATTCCCATTGGATTTCATAGGAGAAGTTTTGTGTTTCAAAATTCCATGGCAGCCTTGGCTTTTGCAATCTTAAATGGCTTAACGAGGATCTTTTGGCGAAGAAAGGATGGCACCTTATTTCCCACCCAAATGCCCTGATTTCAAAGGTGATTCGAACGTAGTACATCCCTTATTATAACTTCTTTCATGCCCAGCTGAGGCCATGACCAAGATTCATGTGGAGGAGCATTTGGGGAGAAAAATCTCTCCTTGATTTGGGCTGCGTGTGGAGAATTGATGATAGGAATAATATTAACATTTGGAATGATCCCTTGCCGGAAGAGGTCTCCAATCATAAGGTTTCCTCACCGGTTGTCCCTGGATTCGAAGATGCAAGGGTATGTGACATGCTCAATGACTCACTTGAGGAGTGGGATCGGGAGAAGCTTTGTTGCTGGTTTAACGAAGTGGATCTTTATCTCATCCTGGGTATACCTCTCACGCCAGGAATGGGGATTGACCGGATTTTCTATACTGGGGAACCTCATGGGAGATATTCTATTCGTTCGGGTTACAAAATGAGGGTGCATGGTCTTACCCCGGCCTTTACCAATAATCGGTGGAAGTGCCTCTGGTCCCTCACCACTACCCCTAAGGTGAAATGTTTTTGGTGGCAGGTTTGTGCTGGGGTTCTTCAAACCCGTGAGTTTCTGTTGCAGCGACATTTGGTGGAGGAAGACACTTTTCCTTTGTGCCTCCATGATGTGGAATCCTCTATGCATGAAATTATTTTCTGTAAGGGGGGTGGAAGGGGTGTGGAAGGTTTGGAGGCCAGATTTTGGTACTTTATTTGATCCTGCAATTAGGTTGGTCCCAAACCATACTAAATGGGTGTCTTCTCTAGAACCAAGAGTGGTAGGGCTGATATGTACAATTGCTTGGTTGGTGAGGACTAGATATAATGAATTCATTTTCCAGATGAAGGTGACCTCTGATCACTTATGGGTGGATCGAGCATTGGAGTGGATGAACAGTTGGAAGAAAAGTGATGCAAGGTATTCTTTGAGCCACACTCGACGAGCGACTCACTTTGGTCTCACCCTCAGAGGGTTTCTTCAAGATTAATATTGATGCTGTCGTCTCTGCTAATTCAAGGGTCGGTATTAGGCTCATTGCTCATAACAGTTTGGGCCATATTGTGGAAGCCCAGTGTAGGGAAGTGCCTAACTCATGGAGCCCTGTGGTGGCAGAGGCCTCAGCCATCCTCCAAGGGCTTATTTTAGCCCGTTCAAAATCATGGCCTATGATTCTGGTGGAATCCGACTACCTAGAAGTGGTGAATGCTCTCTCAACAAAAGATGAGGATTCCCAGCCTTATGGACTCATCTGAAGGAATATCTGGTCACTGACCGATGGATTCGATTCATGACAATTTTCTTTCATCAAAATAGATGTTAATTCAATGGCCCATTGTTTGGATTTTTTTTTTGAAACATTGGGGTAATAATTGTTGGGTGAACTCATTCCCTGATTGGATATGTAATCCTGACTTCATTGATTATTAATTTATCTTTTCCTTCAAAAAAGAACATTAATAACATGTTTTCTCTCCATATCAACGAGATTAATTTTAAATTAATTACTGCAACTTCTAGGTTTTAAATTTCAAAAATGGATTACATTATTGGAGTCATTGAATTAATATTATTTAAATAGTTTTATTAAATTTTTGGTCATATGAATAGTAACATTAGTAATATTTTATTACTACCCTGATAAACTGTAAATCTGGTAAATAAGGGTAAAAATAAAATTATAAATATTAGAAAATTACTCTAACACTTGTCCTAATTTTTTTATGTGTGGATTTTGACAGAATTCATCCTTCTTAAAAATTATAACCATTTTTATGACACTTGTTTGGAATAAAGACATTTATTTTATTTTATATAAAGAAGAGTTAAAGACGTCATACACATATTTTAATGACTATACCATTTTTAATATAAAGTTTTCGAGAAGATAAATTAGACTAAAAATAGTAATTTTAAATATAAAATATTTTTATTTGTCATGATAATTTGTATTTAATTTATTATAAAATCACTAATTACATTAAATACTTATTCAATGATGTTGCAAAAAAAATTTAATTAATGGAAATTTCAAATAAATGATACTAAAAATATTAAAATAAATAAAATTTCGTATAATTAATGTAATTAACATATTTTATGTATGACATGGATATATTAGGGATGTATTAAAGGATTTTATTGAATTTATATTTTGTATTTATATTTTTTTAATTTTTTTTAATTGAATAGTATCGAAATTGACAATAATGATTATTCAAAATAAATAGTATTTTATTAAATTCTATAAAATTAATAAAATTATAAAATTATTCAAACTGATTATTATAGGGATATATTTTTATAAATGATATATTTACGGTGTTTTTACATTTTTATAGTAACTATATAAACACTTGATGTTTTAAAAGATTAGTTTTATCAGTAAGAGTTAAAGGGCTTAACTAAAGGTCAATGCCAAAAGATAAGGGTACAAATATGAACTAAGATTGTATAAAAATCATTGGATAAGATTATTTCGACCCATGATCGTCTTATATTATAAATAAATACCATTTAATCCATTTTAAATTGAAAATTAATTTATACTAATTTAATAGTTTGAGAGCTCCCAAAAGTGCATCTTGCCTCAATTATAAAAGGGCACCTCATACCTTAATTATTCACACCAATTTGAACTTATATATTGAGTATATCATTCCGATTTCACTTCCAAAAATCCTTATCAAATTTATCGAGCTCATGGACTTCCAAAAAGACAAACTTTAGATCCCCTGAGAAGACATCTAAGGGAAGTCCACTAAAGAATAGGTAATTGTTTTACCAACCCATTCAAGCTCATCTCTTCTTATACATCCTATTAATGTCTTCTATCCATAATAAAATAACAAATCTAGTATAATATATATTATCATATGTTATTATTATTATTGTACAACCATATTCTTCCTTTTATACATCCTACAAAGAAAATCACAGTGTGTGCGTACATATGTCTTATCTACTTCACATCGTGTTGTAATTTGTTTTTCATAACCATGTTATTTGGATTTGTATAATGATGTATATAATGGATATAAATAATAAATACAAATTGATATTTATTCTTTATAATTAATATATCATCCAATTCCTTACCCTTTTACCGTTAAGGGACTGATATCTTCGCTCGTGCGTACGTATGACCTACAGTCTTCACGACGTGATGCGATTCATTTTCAATGTAAAACATTAAATAATTATTATAAAAATTTATTTAATGATTAAATGTAATATCTATAAACTTAATTTAATTATTTATAAGAATGAAATATATCATATCCATAGGAAACATGACTTACATTACCAAACATGCATAAGAAAATGAAGCAGATAACACCGGAAACAAGGTTAATACTGAAATATTATTAACAAAATGATATAATAAGATTATATATGAAATATTAATTATGGATATGGTTATATTATATTTTAATAACTTTTTTTGAACCATTATACATAATATTGAATAAAATTTAACTAATTTAAAGTACCTGTTAGGGTTTATTTCACAATCTCATTATTATTCTAGATTATTTTTACGTAAGTATCTATTGGGGAGCATTTGTCATCCATGTCCTTTTTTCTTATAAATATTTTTTTAAAATATTTTTAATATTATCTGATTATTTTTCAAAAACCTTTTTACCCATGTTATACTTTTTAGAAAACTGTTAGAAAGGAATATGTTTTTTCTAAACAAGGTTCTTTGTGACTTTTTTGACAGAAGGGGTGTTTTTTAACATATATGGCTTGAGAGGATTTTTACACCATAATGACACCATAAATTTATTTATAATCATTTATAATTTTATAATATTATTTTCAAAAAAAATTACAATTGTACGGCTTTTAAAATAAATGATTTCAAAGTAAAAATTTAATTTCTATAAAAATATCAATAATTTTATTAGATTATTTTCATCGATGTCAACATCCTCTATTCAATATTATTCTTAATTGAGTTTTATAACTTATTATATCATTTATCTTATTTAATTTAATTTTTTATGATTATATTGACTGTGTATATGATATTTTGATACCATTCATGGTTTATGGTAGAAGTATACACATTTAGTATGCAAGTTTTTCAATATTAATTTTTATGTTGATTAAGTTTCACCCTTTTTATATAAGGAATTAAATTGACTTATTATGTGATGGGTGGAGCTGAATATATCCCCTTGATGCATTTGTAGGTCTAATGAGATGAAATTAGTTGGTGAAAAACCCTTCGCATTTGTTTCTAAGCATTTTTAAATTATCAGTAGGATATATCTTGACACATATCAGACAGGTTTCTACTGATATACTTAAATTATCTTGATGATAGATCTTGATAGTAAATATCATGACAATAAATATTTATTGTGAATATTTCCAACATTATGAATTTTTTCATTATTATTATTATTATATGTGGTTATTTTATTTGTTATAATATCCATGGTAAATTTTCCTAGCTTGTGTGATTATTTAAATTGAATGTGTATCATTTATTTTCCATTACATATTTTTTGACATATTTACTAATATATTCTATTGTAATCTTATCCTTACTAAGAATTTGAGCTCACATCTTTTATATGATTCATTTTTTCATAGGATCTTGAGAAGTATATTATGACTGATAAGAAGGGTTAAAAAATGAGGAATAATTGAGAACTCAATGAAATTTATTATATGTATTTTGTTTCAAAATGTAATATGGATTAAAACTATATATCTAGTTTACTAAAACTAATATAATATCTGTTCCCTTGGTATTTGATTCATTATATCATATTTCAATGTATTAAAGTAAGTCGTTGGGTCCAGACAATTGGGGTCAGGGTCGTTATAATTTGTATCAAATAAATTTATGTTGTAACCATGGAAATTAGATTTAAAAAATAGCTCAGAAAACCATAAGATTGACTTTGAGGATAATCCTAGAAAAAAATTAATGAATTTTTTTAAGGTATAAATTATTTTGGTCTTACTAGAAATAAATACCTTTATAGAAAGTATAAGTGGTCGTGGTTGTGGAATAGATTTGTCTTGGAGTAACAACTCAGACATAGTGTGTTGAGCCTGACGCGACGTAACCTGGTGCATGACAATGGGACTAACTATGTACCTAGTTTGACACTCCCAGGAGATATTATTAGGATAATTAAAATTTTATTTATAAACCATTATAAAGGATTTAAAAGAAAATATGTCCCAAAACAAACCACGTTTATGATTATGAGATTAGCTACGCATAAATTTCCAATTTATTTTAAATGTTTTACTAGTTAAAAATTATGAATTCTGATTCACAACGTAATCCCGTGTATTTCGTTTTTTAGAAATGGAACCTAGGAAAATGAATGGAAACCATATCAATACACGTAATCTAGGTAGGTATTGACCTCCTATGCATGATAATGATGTTGGAGATGGAGCTGCAACTAGTGTTGAGTAACTTATAACCATACTGGGATAGTTTACTATAGTTATGAATAATAACCTTACCCATATGGATACTTGTGATCCACAATATTGTAAATCAATTTTATAAAACATCTTGAGATAAAACCTCTAACATTTAATGGGACTACAAATCCATTTGTAGTTGAACAATGTATAAGTTCCTTGGAGAAGATATTTCTTACATTGGGAATCAATGAAAGGGATAAGGTTTTCATGAAATTTTATCACCTCTTGAAAGATGTAGATAAATGATGATAATTGATTCAAAATAGAAACAAAGGGAAATAAATCGCAATCAAATAATGGATTGATTTTATGGAAATTTTCATAGAAAAATATTTACCTCATGAACAACAAGAAGATGTAGAGAAACAAATATTGAATCCAGGGGAAGTGGAGGATGAAAATGTTTTAAAATATGAAGCCAACATTACAAGGATATTATGGTATGATACAAATTATATACATAATACAAATAGAAATACTAATTGATTCATTGATGGGTTAAAATCATTCCTTTGAAGGGCACTAGTATCTCAAAATTTTCTCATCAAATGAAGATATAGTCTTACGTGCTATCAAGATAGAGGAATAATTCTATAAGTCATATGGATTTAAAGGAAATAAATAAATGAATAGGATGGTGTAGAAAGATATGGATAAAGGTACTAATGGAAATAATTATTTCTACCCATGTGATATTTTTTTAAAGATTCACATTGTAAAGTGCTTAAAAGGATTGGGTATTTGTTATAGGACCTGAGAAAAGGCTCACCAAGAAAAAATTAAAAAGGAAGAAAGGAATGACTTTTATTTGGTGTTTCAACTATACGGAAATAGGTCGGTATGTAAATAAATTTCCTAATATTAAAGGGAATATATCTCATAAAAATAAAAGGTATCAAGGTTGAGATTATATTGTTACTATAGTTTATGCGGAATAATAAATTTATTTGTTTTTCTGTTTCATGAATTATGTTATTATACTATGGTTAAAAGAATCATGAGATATATAAATATTGTAATACAATAGTTATTATTTACATATTTGGAGGCATGAAAATTTTAATTATGGTTTTTAAGGTGATCAAATATTTTCTATGTATCAATAAGAGATACGTTACATTGTTTGTAGAATTTGATGTTACGATAGGTTTTGGAAATTTGGAGAGATTTTTTGGACTATCAATTTGGTCAGAAGTCTTTTGGATAAGTCTTATGTTTAAAATGGATTAATTTGAACATTAAATATTATTATTTGAGGTTAAATTATTATCTGTTTAGATACTTTGGAGTAACTTTTTTTGTTTCAGTAAAAAATTATATGATAAAGGAAATATTTGCAGACCTTATAATTTATCAAAATTGGTTGAGGTGTAGAGAATTTATTTTGAACTTTCATTTCCCAGGGTAAGGGATGAAGTGAAAATAGATTGAAACATAACCAACATATGATATAATGCTTATGACATGGAACGAAATCATTTATATGATTATATGAATAGTAAAATAATTATTCAACTATAGGGAAAAGATCATGAAACTAATAATATTTTCCTCGTATATTCTTTTCTAATGAATCAAATGGTCTCTTATATCATCAAAGATTTATAGCCTCGTGATTGTTAACTTTATCATATCCATGTTATCTATCACTCTTTATCAGAACTTGATGGTCATATTTCTCTTCCTTGTCCATGTTTTCTTACATGGAACCCTGGTATGTGTTATCTTCTGTGACCTTTGAACTTCTCTTTCTTTATTTTAATGTTTAATTTTTATCAACCCTTATTCCGATGTGGGATTCCAATAAAATTATTTTGAACAGTCAAACTATAGTTACATAACTCAAATTAAAATATTTCAATGAAAAAATGTATTTAAGGAGGGAAGAATGTAACATGCCATGACTTTTATGGTATGCATTTTTTAAAATTTAATTTCATTGTTGATATCTTACATTACACACAGTAACAATCTTAAACAAACAAACAATTATTATAATCCAAATTTAATGGTTATAACCTAGCCATTATATTAGTATTTGTGAATAATATTAACTAAATTTTGAAAATATATTGTTTATAAAAATATAAGATGAATTCATTAGTTACCAATTAATTAGAAACAAAAATATAAACCAATTGAATGTGAAGGAAATATTTTTATTTTTATTCTCCCAAAGGGGTTTTGTCTTCATAAATTAAATTAATTATAATTAATAAATGATAGTAATGAAATATATTTATTATATATTCAATAAAATATTTTGATATTCATCTAGTATTTTTTATAGTTATAATATAAGAAAAATCCAATTTTTTTCATATAAACCTATATTATTTTAAAGGAAAGTTTACCACCTTTTAATGGAGAACCAATATCGAATCCTTTTTTTGAGACTTTAATTTATTATATTTGAAAAAAAAATCTTCTTTTAAATTGAAATATAAAATTTAATTTGGTTGAATTTTTTATATTTTTCTAAGAAGTTTGATGTTATGATTAATTGTGAAAAATACTAAAAAAATTTAAAAGTACATTTTTCATAGAAATAATTTATATTCTTAAATTATATTTTTAGATTGGTTTTAAAGTATAAATATATTATTTTTTGCTTAATTTAATATAATTTAGTTCAATAACATCAATTTTACATTTAATTTAGTTATAAAAATGTTTCAAACTTTTGTGTATTTAAACATTAATAAACTTCTTTCTCACCACCTCAACGAGATTAATTTTATGTAAATTACTGAGACTTATATTTTTAAAATATTAAAAATGGATTACGTATTTATAATCAGTGGTTTTAAATTTTTTAAATAGGATTATTTTATTTTTGTCCATATTAATAGTAACATTAGTAATATTTTTTATTACCAAAGCCAAGGGTAAATCGAGTCATTAAGGGCCATGATAATGTAATAAATATTAAAAATTTCAACTAAAACTTGTCCTTATTTTATTTGATGTTTTTTTCAACTAAAATTATCATTTGTCAGAAATTAGAAAAAATATTAAGAGACTTGGGTGAGATTATGAAATTTATTGTATTTTATTTAAAGAAGAGTTAAATATGCCATACTCCAACGTAATTTTTTTTATTTTCCAAACACTTTCAAGGGGAAAGTGAGAACCCTCACAAATTACCAGTTTCAACACCAAAAGAAACAACAGAATTGTTAAAGACCAACTTGAGTTGATTGGAACCAATCTACCTAAACAGTATCCAGGGATTGGAATTTACCTGAGTGTCTGGATAGTTCTTCAAGAATTCTTCATACTAATTCACCATGTTATCCCAAGATTGTATGAATTCCTCCTTACTAATCTTTCCCTTGTTGAGGCCTCTAAGAAGAATACGGCCCTTCTTATCAATCCACTCTGCTTGATCCTTTGTGATGATCACACGAATCGATTTTCCCAACTTCTTTGATGCCATAGTTTCTATATTTTCCCCCACCATTTCTTCATCCAAGTGTAAAACGAGATCCATGTGTTCTATAACCAAGGCTATCTGTTTCTAAAAGTCTTCCTTCGAGCCTGACTAGCATTGCTCCCTCGTGACCCCTATTCTAGGTATAGCAGGCTTGCATCCTCCACTTGTATGAGCCTTCTAGGGCATCTTACCCCTACATGCGGATCTCGTAACAGGAGGACTAGGAAGGGAGGAGTAATCCTTCTTTTGTCGCACCCTCCGAGTTTTCATAATAAAGCCATCAGGGTCCATGGTAATGTTTGTCCCCTTTCTCGGAGAGGATCTTAGATAGTCCTCTACAATGTCCATGTACGTGGAGAAAATTGATTAGATATCCTCATCCTTTTACTCTTTATAATCTTCCACATCTACATTGGGTACCTCTCCATGGATGACCTCTACCCTTCCCAGTTCCGCATTAGCCTGGCAGTCATTATCTTCCTCTACTAACATAGCAAATTGGTTTTGAGAATTCAAAATTGATCCCCTATATTTAACCTTCTCAACATAAGAGATTTTAGTCTGCATGCCCTGCTTGGACTTGTTTTAGACTCCTAGATTTTCAAATCTGCGACCTATAAATTGGAACTGTATTGAGGTGTCCTCCCTTTCCAGATACTGGGAATCATCACCAGTATTTTGGTCCTCACATAAAACTATTATCACCTCTGTTTCATTATTTTAAATTGATGTATCCATCTCCACATCTTGTGAGACAACCAGGTGAACATCCCTCACTTACTTCCCAACCCTTTCCTGTTCCGGTCCTGTAAGGTTACTGACCCCATCCCTCTCCACACTCCCAATCCCACTGTCACACAGTGGCGCAGCAGTAGCCTCATCCAAACATACCACACTCAAATCGTGTTTCAGATGGTGAAAAATATCAGAAACTCTTGGGTTAATTTGGGAAACTAGAGAATCCTTCCGGGGCACCATGGATTCTGCACATTGAGGCCCGGGAATGATAAATTTAGGAACTACCCCTAAAGGAAGACCACTTTCATTAGAGACATGCCCATCTTTATTCCCAGCCGAACCCGAGGCACCGGCAAACCCCCCTTGACGTGCCCTTACACTTCGTCGACATGTAGAGGACTGGTACCAAAGATGATGACATGTCGAATAGAATTGCGTCCAAGATTCAAAGACCACCGGTTGTTTCCAACGAAATTTTTCCCCTACCGAAATCCTAATCCAATCGACCAGGGGTTTTAACACATCGACTTGGATGTAGATACGTGGAGATATCGGGTGACCAACCGATTTGGTTCTCGAATCCGAGCAGAGAAAATGTCCCACCACGTTCCCAAAGCCGTTGTCAGAGCATCCCGCTTAATATGAAATTAAAAGGACCATTTTAGAAGATGGAAGTAGAATTCGTTGCAGGATCGGGGAGCCCTGGACCACACGGTGATCATATATTCCGAAGAAGAGAAGAGGATCATGATATGTCGCTTGTCGAGGAGACCGACTATCTCTTGTGCTTGAAGCCCCCATGATTGGAAGACAATGCTATCAAAGGTGTCAACCGGTGGACACTGTGAGGAGAACCAAGGAACCAGGGTCTGAGAAAGGAGAGACAAAGAATCCATAAATTCCGAGGTCGAAATCTCAAGTTGAGGGTAACCATCGCGAAGATTAGAAACCTTAGGTAAAATGGATATTTTAGAGAAAGAGGGGAGGGGAGCGGGCATGAAATAAGGGGTAAAATAAGGAGGAGTCTTAGAAGGTGGGGGGAGAGCATCCCCCCTCCCCCGTCAGCAGGGGAGGAGAAGAGGCAGCGGCCATGACCGCCTAGGTCATGGAAGGGACACCGAAGCCAAGAGCCGAAGCCGAATATATTCTATTTTTCTCATTAAATATTCCATAATCATATTTTAATGACTATAACAATTTTAATATATGGTTATACAGAATATATACTCAACTATAAATAGTAATTTGGAATATAAATTTTTTTCTTTATCATTGTAATTTCTCATTAATTTTTATGAAATATATAATTACTCTAAAAGATTATACAATGATGTAGTATTTGTTTAATTAATGGAAATATCAAATAAATAATTTTAAAAATATTAAAATAAATATATTTTTGAATAATAAATGCTATAAAATAATTTAATATATTGATTATACATGTTAGGGATGTATTAAATGTTTTTATGATGTTATCTTTTGTATTTATATTTAATAAAAGGTCAAGAATTGAATAGTATCAAAAATGACATTAATGATTCTTTAAAATAAATAATAAATTATTAAATGATATAAAATTCATAACAATAGAAAATTCATCCCACTAATTAAAATATTGTTAAATTTTTCATCATTTTCCATTTATGGTTTGGTTGACATTTTATAGTTACCATATTAAATCTTAACGAGTAAAAAAGCCAAGTTGTAACATTAAGAGTTAAAGGGTTTAACTAAGGGTTAAAGACAAAAGATAAGGGTAAACATGTGGCCTAAAGTTTTTTAAAAATTATTGTATTAGATAATTTTGACCAATATTCATATTTTCTTCAAAATAAATCACTTTAGAGTGATTTCAAATTTAAAATTAATTTATATTAATTTAATGTTTTGAGAGATCCCAAAAGTTCCCCTCGTCTCAATTATAAAAGGAAACCTCATAACTCACATAATAACACAACATTAAACCATATATCTAGATTAATTTTTGACCCCAACATCCTTATCTATGTCGTTGAGGTCCTGGTCTTCAAAAAATATCAACTCCATATCTATTGAGAAGAGATCTAAAGGAAGTCCACCGAAGAAGATGTGATTATTTTACCAACTCATTCAAGTTAATTTCTAATTATACTACCTATTAATGTGTTGTTTTAATAATAAAATAATAATTCCAGTATCATCTATATATATATATATATTATTAAGAACATTGTACAACCATATTCCTCATTTTATTTATCCTTCGAAAAACAAAATCCCCAGGCGTGTGTACGTATGACCTACTGTCTCCACGTTGTGGTGTAATTTGTTTTTTATCACCAGTTTATTTGTATTAGAATATTTATGAATATAATAGACATAAATATTTAATATTTAATTATATTTATTCTGTATAATTAATATACCATCCAATTATTTACCCTTTTTCCTTTAATGGAATAATATCATCGTTTGTGTGTTTGTACGGCCTGCCATCTCCACGATGCGATGTGATTCATTTCCCATGTTAAACATTCAAGAATGATCATAAAAATGTATATAATGAGGAAATGTAATATATATTTACTTAATATTATTATTTATATGAAATAAATAAATCATATGAATAATAAATACATCTTACATGACAAAACATGCATAGGAAAATGAAACAGTTAACACCCAAAAGAAGGGTAGTCATGAAATATTATTAACAAAATGATATAATAATATCATATATGATAAAATAAATGTGCATATGGTCATAATATAATTTAATAACTTGTTTTATATTATTATAAATGAGTTTAAATAACATTTAACTAAATGAAATTACAAGGTAAGGGTTATTTAACAATCTCATTATTATTTGGGATTGTTTATACATAAGTATCTTCAGGGTAGAATTTAGCATCAATGTCCATGTTTCTCATAAGTTGTTTCCAATATATTTTAGATATTATCCAAGGAATGTTTAAAACTATTTTCACCCATGTTTTATATTTTATAAAATGGTTAGAAATGAATCTTTTTTTCTTTTTCCAAATGTGGTACTTTGTGACATTTTAAAGAGAAGGAATGTTTTTTAACTTATGCGGCATGAGTGAATTTTTTTGATTTCATGATGCCTTAATGTTTGGAACCTTATTTTATAATCTTAAAAGTTTATGTTCAAATAAAATTTTATTATTTATAATTTTGAGGCATTTGAAAAAATGATTTCAAATTAAATACGGTATTTATATAAAAAATTTATATGATTTTATTAGAATATTTTAATTTATGCAACATCTTATGTTTAATATTATGATTAATTGAGGATAATATCTTATGATATAATTTATCTTATTTCATTTAATTTTTTATGATTGTTGTGACTTTGGATGTTATATTTTGATACCATTCATGGTTTATTCTTGAAGTATTCTCATTTCATATGCTAGTCTTTCAATATGAATTTTTATGTAGTTTGAGTTTAACCCTTTTCATATAAGGAAATAAATAGACTATGTATGTTAGATTAATTACTTATTATATCCCTTTGATGAATCTATTGGCCTCATGAGACAGAATCAGTTAGAGACAAACAATTTATATTTGTTTTTATGTAGTTTGAAATTAACCGAAGCATATCTCTTCACAGAAATAAAAATGGGTTTCTACCAACAGAAATAAACTATTGTGATGATATATCTTGAGAGTAGTTATCTTGAGGATATGTCTTGATATTTTATATTTCCAAAATTATGCATTCCATCATTATAATTATTCCATGTGATTATTTGATTAGTTATAATATCAATGGTAGTGTTTCCCAGATCATGTGATTATTTAAATGGTATGTCTATCAATTATTTACCTTCCCATATTATTTATTCTATATTTACTCATACATTCTGATGTATTCTAACCCTTATTGATAATTTGTGCTCACCCCTTTTATATTTTTCATTTTCTTCAAAGATTATGAGAAGTATGTTATGACTTATAAACAGGGTTACCGAAGTGGGAAATAATGGCAAAATCAATGAAATTATTTGTGCATATTATGTTTCAAAATGAAATATTGTTAACAATTATGTATCTAGTTTACCGATACTAATAAAATATTTATTAACATGGGATTTTATTCCTTGTATCTTATTTCAATGTATTAATATAAGGTTCTAGTACCGGACTACTGGGGTCGGGGTCATTACAATATGTTCATGGTCAAGTGATCCCTTTGATTTATTATGGAGATATATCATCATTGTAATCATTTGGGTAATATATAGTAGTCCTGGAAAACATTATCAGAGGAATTATTGGGTGTTTTCTGGATTGGGATGTTGTTCATTTTTTAGTTTTATTCTTTGTGATTCCAAAAGTGGTTACGGATTTGAGATTCCCATTCGATGTCTTTTGGGGTATCACTATAATCATTTCTTATGGAATGTTGATCATTTTGTGGTTATGTTTGTTCATGGTTGGTTTAATCTTGTTTCTTGAGTTTTTGAGTTTGGTTCTAGCCATGTTGTAGTTGAACTATGGTATTTTGAAGATGGGGGACCTTTGGGTGTTTTATTTGGGTAACTATGACCATTTTATCTTTTTGATAATCAATTGAGGGTAAAATATTTTTTGTGGGATATTAGTGAGACTGTAGACATGGGATAAGGTTCTAGTTCCCCTTATGTAGTGGCAACCTAATGTGGGGTCCTTTTTGTTTCCAATTGAGGATTAATTTTTTCGTTTTCCCTTTCTTATCTTAGTTGGGAATCAAATTATGGACTCCTTTATATTCATGATGTGATAATTTCATTTTGTGGATATTTTTTGATATTTGTGTTGTTTCTCTTTATATTTTTTTTGGTTTATTTTTTATTTTTTATTTTTTAATGGTCGGTTATAGTTGAGAAGGAGGTTTTATCTTTGATATTGGTTTCCCTTTTTGGAGTGATTTCACATTCATTACACCATTTTAGAAATATTATTAATTGTGAAGAGACTTATTATGGTCTTTTTTACATTTTATATTTAGTTTATATGGTATTGATTGACCTATACTAGGACATGTTTGTGCTTTTTGAGGATTTGGGTTCTGTTGTTTGTGGGTTTTTTCTCTTTAGTTTTTCCTTACCCACCCTATTTTATTTTTGTGGTGTGATTTTTTAGTTTTATATTTCCTTTTACATTGATTTGGGAATTTTTGAGGGTATATAGTTTGGTTTTTTTGAGATTATAACACCCTATATAACAATCATCGGGTATATATATTTTTTTTGATTTAATTTGAGTGTTGAAATAATTTTCATCCTTCTCTTGAAAATTTGTAGATTTTTGGGTGTCACCGGGTTTGTACGTGGTTAGTATTAACCATAAAATGACCATGATAAGGCATTAAAATTCTATAAATTTCGATTTTAAACAATTGGTGCATGGATTTCCAAACCACGTGAGCTCTTCCAGGTTGTCGCATGACTAAATATTTTATTATAGTGACTCATATAGTTGGACCATGGTTAAGAGTGACAATACAACCAAACTATGTAGTTGCATAGTGTTTTTTCAATTATAGCTTCATGGTTTATGCACAGTTTACCAAACCATGTGTCCAAACCATGTGATTTACCCATATTTTACTTAAACAATGATTTTTCAATAATATCAATTTCATTTTCTATTTATTTCTCCCATAATTATCTCCTACTACTTATCTGATCCTCCTTACATCAAAGGGATATTTCCATATCTTTTCCCCATAAATTATTATCTCACTCATCATGATTTCTATATGATTTATCATAAATTCAATATATTCCTTCATTTTACCTCTCCTTATCTATATTTTATTTTTTTCTCTAAGGTTCCTTCGTCTCCCAAAACCATATATCACTATGTGAGAAACAGTTTGGATGTGGGTTGGTTTAATCCTAGGATTTTGGTTGACAAGGCTTCATGTATGGTGGTTTTTTCTTACTTGGGTATTTTTTGTAGAAATAAACACAATAAAACTCAGTTATGATTCTCTTATTGATTGTGTTTCTATAAAATAAAATTATTTTTCAATTCATGATGTTTTAAATCATTATTAATTATTTTTTTAAAATAAATTTATTTCATATGTCCATGGAGAATTTATAAATTTGGTTTTTAATCTTGGCATAAAAGGGGTTTCCTTATGAAAGTTATTTGTTTAATTTAAATTACTGGATTTTTTTATTTTAAGTGGTCTTCAAAATTCTTAATTGGAAATTAAATATGGTTTAAATGGAAAATATAGGCCTTAGCCCATGTTTCAAGTTTTCAAATGAATTTTCCCTGTATTCATAGATTTATTTATTATTAAAAAGGATTGTTCTCTATAGTTCTTCCTAAATTGTTTTAAATTGTGATATTTAAATGATATTGAATTGGATTAATACCCAGAGTTAAAAAAATAAAGTTCCATTTCACAATTTATATGATTAAATTCTTACATATTTATAAAATCATCATTGTTTTCAATGTGGGATTGTTTAAAGATTTATGGGTTATTAATTATTAAGTGATGGATTTATAATATTAAAGGGGTTTGTTTCATTAAGGGAGTTATATTTTTAGTGAGATTTATTATGTATTATTATGATTCATGTTATGATCATGGTTTGATTTTTTTTTATCATCTCCACTTTCAATTAGTTATGGAAAAATAGGTTGCTAAGCTGGAGCTCTTAATTTATGCTACACAAGTTCAAAATAAACTTGGTTTATTATTCCCTCTATCATGAGATAGTTCTATGATAGAAGTTAACTAATGTATTCTAATGTGGTCTAATCATTTGAATTCTTTATTTTTTCAGAATGCATAATAAGAAAGAAATATGTCTCATGTTCTAGTACTATTAGGATCACCTTGCATGAGGAACATAGGAGTTTCCCATGATTAATTTTATTTATTGTTAATTTACATAAGGGAGTTTCCTTTTTTGATATTCATCCCCTTAAAATTGTTACTTATGAAACAATTTGTTTTCTTTTTGTATCATTACCTTGATATATTTGATCCTTCTTCTATTTTATTTTATTTTATTTATGTATTGTTGGGTTGATTTCATAAATGATTTTGTAAAGTGATTCTAGAAAATTGTTTTACATAAAAGAGATGTCTAATTTTTATGAATTATATTTATTTAATGGTTTTTAAATGACTATAATGAGGTTTTGTTTGATTTTTTATCTTTTCAAATTTCCTCTATACAAAATATGTAAAAGTTTTTTAATTTACACTTAGGATATTTCTTGTTATTTTATAAAAAAAATAATGTGTTTCCTTCATTGTGATTAAGGGAATGTGTCCTAGTTTTCATCTATCTTTTCTAAAATTAAAACATTATATTATAATGTGTTTCAAACTAGAATACATGGATTATTTATTCAATGAAATTTCATAGAATTCATGATGAGATATTGTTAGGACTATTATCTCACATATATAATACTCACTAATGTGCTTGTATATGGACCTGCTACTTTATAATGGTTCCAGGTTCTATGTCAATTGAATTTTATTATTTTTGGGTTTTTGATCGGTTATTTAAGATATAGAAAGAAACTTCGGGGTTCACAGATATGTCCAACTATTTTGTTTTAGGTGTTGATTTTATTTTGGGTGGTGTTTTTGTATAATACAATATCGTATTTCATTACATATATTTAGTTTTGGTTTACTATGCTAGGTTATGTAATCATTTTCTATGATTTATGTATATTGATATAAACTATTATCATCATTTATATTGATTATAACTCATTTGGTTGTTTATTATTTAATTCTTCACATTATATATGTGTTTATGAACAATGTATGGATTGTTTAGGCCAAAATTTGGGTATAATATGATTTTGTGTGTTACTCAAATTTTAGGGTCAATTAATTCCTAAATGTATTTTCACCAATGACCAGAAATTTTTTTCCAGCCTATTTGGAATTTAAATGAGGTGATATAAGCATCACATGTATAAATATAACATCATTTTAGATAAATATTCAGTACTTATACAAATACATTCTTTAAAACCACAAATGTTCTATTTCTTTAGAGACTAGATATATTTTCATCTTATTTCATGAAATTTATTTAGAATATTCCATAAATATATTCCCATATAGTACCCTTATTATGCATTTCATACTCAAACCCTATCCTAAAAACCTAAGGAAATTAAAACAAAATAAAGGGTGATCTGGGATTCTCAGTATGTCTCAATATAGAATATAGCAATCAATTATCATAGGTGAGAATAAGATATGTTAAAGGGTATGAGAACAAAATCATCACTTCGTACATGACACCCAATACATCATAAAACAAAAATTTGAGTCAAATCATAAGTCTTTGTGGTAAACAATTCATGAGTCATAAGATTATAGAATCATGAAAAATCAATCTTAATCTAGAGAACATATCCTATTAATTAGACATAATTTTGTACCATGTGAATGCGAATTGAAAATTATTTCCTTAGTCATGTCTCACTACCAATATTATCGTACTAGATAGAGTCCCATGGAGGATGGTGTTCGCTCCTCATTCCAATAGTGATATAAATCAAATAAAATGTCTTACCACTATGAAATTTAACACATAGTAGACTTAGATTATCAACTGATGTACCTTATTGGGATTGGTAAAAAATCCCATATACCATCTTGGTATTGGGATAATCACTCATGCACCCTCTGTGGTTTAGACTAATAACCAATGTACCTTCTTGGTCTTGGCCACCCATGTACCCTCTTGGGCTTGGAAAAACCGCCCATATACCCTTTGATCCCATTAGATATAAAACATTACCCAATTAATTGTATAGATTTAATGTAACTACACATCAAATAATATTAAATCATTATTATTTATATTCCTCAAGAATTTAAGAGCATTCATCTTTGATTTATAATTTAATATACATGGGAGAAAGAAATGGGTTTAATGAAATATCATTAAAAATCACCATCATAAACCATCCAAGAAAAGGAAATAGATAGTATCATAAGATCATATACCTAGGAAAACATAAAAATTATTAAATTATTTTAACTTAAATTGAAAATAGTTTTATAATGGTTTAATAAATATACATTAAAAAATATGAGAATACATCCTTTTCTTGTGATAAATTTCCAAAAATAAATATTAAAAAATAAATATGAATATATTTTCATTTATAAACTCATTTAAACTTGTAAATGATGATAAATAATTAATAAAGGATATGAAAATAGGAATATTCATCCTTATTTTAATGATTCTATAAAAATTACTTTTGCGACCAAAGTCAAAATAGATCATTTAGAAAATGATAAGTGGATTCCTTTAAAAAAAATGTCAAATGTGGTAGAAAAATAACTTCGGAAATAATCTACAAGTGTATAATAAATTACATAAAACTATTTTTAAGGGAATGGATATAATGGAAAGATATTCTTGACCCAAGGAAGGGAAATAAGGTTAGTTTTTCTTAAAAAACATTCAAGTATGTTTTTGTGAAAAATAAAGAAAATATGATGAGTAACTAAAAACTATAGAAATAACTGAAAGAGAATAAAATATATGGTATTTATAAGGGAAAAATTATACAATATTATTTAATATAAATTTGAAACAAATCATTATAGATAAAAAAGTGAGATTATAACATAAACCCTTATAGATTTGATAATATATTAAACAAACAGTAATGAAATAAATAACCCTATATGTATTTTTAAATCCGCATAATTTTCCAGAAAATAATCATAAAATACATTCATATAAAATAAATAAGGTACTAAATATTAAACATATCATAATGAAGGAAATTAAAATAACAAAACAAATAAAATATTTATGTCTCTTAATTCAAAAGCCCATGAAAGATACAACATGAAATTAATTTTTAAATCCCATGATTTTTATGAAAATATGATATATAAATTCATAGGTAATTATATCCACCACACCATATAAAACAAATGGTTAATATGAAATATGTCTCAAACAAATAAAAATGAGACTAGAAACCCTTACCTCAAGTCCAGACATGCTTCATATGAACTAGAAATAATGTATAATAAATTTATTTTTGTTATTAATTTATTATATAACATTATTCTTACATATATTTCAATATATAATTCCCTTATAATTTCCCATTACAAATTTATTAATAATTATTCATTAAAATTGATATCTAATGTGTCAACTAATCTGTTTCCATATACAATTCAGTTAGACAGTTCTAGTCCTTGAACTAAGTTCATGGTCAAATAATATTATTAATTTCCTAAATATAATATTTATCAATTATATACTATTTTTCAACCATCTATTTATGGTGGTTATGAGAAATAAAATACATCACTTCATCAAGATGGTAGTTTGTATGAATGCATGAGAGATTCTTTCAACATTCTATTTGATGAAATAAATGGTGGAAGATAATATTTTTAACATTATTAAATCATAATTATTTTATAAATATAATTATTATTCTTTTATCTATTCATTATAATGATCCATTTGAGTTTCTAACAAAACAATGAAACATATCCCTTTGTGGAGGTGGTAGTTCACATATTCACATGAGTGATGATTCCATTTTTAAATGGATGGAAATAAATAAAGTTAAACAAGAATTTTTCTTTCAAGATTAATAAATACATCATATAAATCATATATATATATATTAAATTCATCCATATAACCTTCTATGAGATATAATGATGAAAAATCAAAAATATTTCTTTATAGAGGTGGTAGTCTGCTGGTATGAATGAGAAAAGTTTATATTTTCCATTAAATTAAAAGGATATAGAAAATAATGACACCATTAAGATAAAAAATAAGTATAGTGAATATACATATGTAATTATTTTAATATGGTTATATAAGACATTTTGGGAGGTTAAAAAAGAAGAAAACTTGAAAATGGTCTATGAAAATACATACCTCTCCCTCAGATAATCTCCTTCAAAAAAACCTTAAGGGTTTTTAGATGGTTCTTTTGGGGATTCCAGAACTTTTGGAATGTAAGAAGGATATTTGAGAATGTATTTGGTTATATATTTTTCTAGATAAATTTATAATGTGTTGTGGAGAAGTGATAATATTAGGTACCCTTTAATAAGTGAGGGGAGTGTCACCCTTGTCAATATTAATAATTTTTAATGATAATAAGTGTTTTTATCATGGAAGTTAGATCAAAATTATTCTAATTTCTATGATAATGTGATTTTAGGACAAAATTCACTCAACCAATATTATAATGGTGCATTGTTTGTGATATTATAAGCATTATCCCCTAGTTTAATTCCATTTAACCCATTTAAACATTAACTATGGTAACAAGATTATTGTCTTGGTAACTATTAATTATTTCTAAAAAATGTGAACTTACTATATTATATTTATTATACTAATTATATAGGGAACCTTCCTTAAACATAAAAAATTATAGTTTCTTTAAAGTATATTTCAATTTCTTACATTTCCAAATATGTTTTAGGTTTATATATTTAGATAGTTAGGTCATAACAATTATATAACAAACCCATATATTATAAAGATGACACTTCTACTCAGTATCCATTTTTTAAAACTATTAAACATTTTAAATGAAAAATTATTTCATATTATGATAAATATTCAAGAATTTAAACTTGAATTATTCCATTCCTTTACCCACCCTTAATCCATCTGAACTTTTTTTTAAATTTAATATGAGAATAAAAATCTTGCTAAGGGACCTAAAAAAAGAAACCTATTAGCCCAGTGAAAAAACAGGAAATCCTATGAAAAAAAATTTCTTAAAACATATATTTTTATCTAGACAGGGAATTATTTTCCATTTAGAAATATCATTATATTATCTTTTGAAATTTATTATTTCCATGAAAACTCATTAGAATTCATAAAAAATTCATTTAGGTTCCTTAGGAAATCATCATCTTAAATCCATTATAGATCCCTTTTAATTGGAATAACCATACAATAGACTTCCAATATAATTATTTGTATAAAATAATCATTACCAAATTAATTATGGAGCTATCTAGGCACACTCATCCTATGAGCTATATCAAGCTTTCCCATCAGCAACTATAAGGCTCAACCCTTCATAAACAATTACCATGAAATATATCATTAATAAAAGGCTTGAAAACATTTTTAAAACCATTTGTAAACTATTTCAGATATCAAAATAATCTTAAATCTTAAAAACACATTTTTAATACAAAAATATCAAGAAAATGAGAAAATGGTATTTCTTTAAAAAACATGAAATCTTATAGAGGAATACAATCTTCAAATAATGGCTACGGTGAAGGGAAATTCATTGTCACCATATAGGATAAAAGAGGACGTTACTTTTTCCATTTTTTAAAGAAAGTAAAACATTCCATAGAATTATTCATTTTCTAATATCTTCGGAAATAAAATCAAAAGATAAAAAATCTCTTTTAATATAAATGTATTTTTTTAAATCAAAACAAACACATTAAAAATAAAGATACATTTTTATTTGAATAGAACATTGTAAAATTAACAAATAAAATTCAAATAATTTAGGTTTCATGATAGCAGGAAATTTCATTATTACTTTATTTTAAAAAATATACATTCCATTTGACTTTTGAAAAAATAGTTGAAAAAGAAACATTAAATGAGTATTTTAATAAAAAGTTCGTTACCTAAAATATAGAAACCTCACATGTGTTATTTATCTTCCTAAATAAAATAGTTATGTTAAATTTAAATTTTTTTATGAAATGTTTTCAAGGATATTATTTATTTATTTCATTTAATACCATGTTATATACAATTACTTAATCAATTAAATTCACATCAGTCATTTTAATGATTTTCCACTCTTAAGTCAGAAATTAATTTGGTAGGATTACTATGGTCGATGTAGTCATTATTGCATCATCTACATAAAAATAATTGTGACATAATTATCATTTTTATACATCAATTATTCTATTAAATCTAACCATAAGTATTGTGATAAAAAATGAACTACATTACATCCATACAGATGACAGGTCATATGTACACGTGAGTAATGTTTCCATTTTTCATCAATAATTGTGGATGGAAGTAAATATTATTTTATCTATTCATAATTATGACAATATAGTAAATATATTATTACATTTTTAAATGTACTTATTTATCTATATCTATATTTTATATATATTTATTCATGTGTTTGTATATGTGAATTACTTGAATATTAATTAATTTCATATGAGATGTTGTCCCATTATTAATTTTTTTTGTATTCTTTTTAAGAAATATAATTTCTTGAAATATTAAAGAAAAATGTTCCATATTAAGGAACATAAGGTCACTTCGCACTAGGTCACGAAGTAGTACGGCATGATGATGGATATTCTGAAGAATCCAAGGTCGATGATTGAATCCAAAGAGAACAAGAGAGATTCTAGAGGAACAATATTTAATAAGAAAGATGAAATAGAGGTTTTAGTGCATGAATTTAAAAAAAAAATCTTTTAGATTATACACTATGTGTGAATTTACAAGGTCCGAACCACTTACAGATCATGAGAAGAGGAAAATAGGCTCAAATTGAAGACTACATATGTCATGCAATGACAAATGTCAAGATTACCCAAAGAAAATTCATGACGAGAATCATGATTTGAATATTTCATAACCCAAAGATTACGTTCCTTGTAAACGTTACATGACTTGAAAGTGTTGGACATAGTATAAAAATTCTGATTTTTACATATCTTTCTACAGAGACCCCCTATTTGGACCCAAGAATGTCCATTAAACACCATTTATAACGTATAAAATACCATGGATTATATCTAGGCCTATATATATGGTTCATGTCCAAGAGTATGCATTTCCTATATAGTATTGGAGAGGCTCAGCTACTGAGAGGATACCAATGGGTTTTGACCCACCATTTATTATAGAGAGGATTTTTATTCTTACTTTTTTTAACTATCCTCTACTGTAATTATTGAATGATATTTAGGTTTATTATAATATATTTAGTTTATTCATTAAATTTTCCATTAATTCAAACCATTCTACATTCTTAATTATTTCCACATTTAAGTTATTTTTTAATTACATTCATAAAAGATTAATTTTGGATTTCTTTATGTTGATTCGTTTAATTTTTATGTTATGAACAGAAATTGTTTATTTTGATTAAATAAATATCTTCATGTGTATATAATCCTCTTAGGGTTAGGGGTTGATATTAAGGTGTGTTCTTAGCCTAATTAATCTATAAATTGAACCCTATTAACCATTGTTCTAGTACATAGGTTAAAAACAATTGTTCATCATTCTCTTGTACATCCCTAGCTATGGAAGGTGAAATTGAATAAAATTGACCAAGTTGTGGTTGAGCAAGCTATGACCATTATCTCATGATAAATTCTTGAATTGAATCTAATTATAATGAATCTAGGTTGTTATCTATATCAAAAATAAGGGATTGTTGGGATTAGGTTGATCTAATTGGTTTAGCCATGACCAATTGGTGACACACGCACCACTTAGTATCCTAATCCATAAGTCTCTGCCAGGTTATATTTAGTATTATCTTTTCCTTTTTCAGGAAATTAACCCTGATTCCATATTTTCTCTATTCAATCAATTTATTTATTTAATTTTTATCATTCAATTAGTTTAATAAAATCAAATAATATTGGTGTGAACTGACCATTGGTCGAGAATATTCTATCACGTTACTTGATTTCTATAGGTATGACCTTGTACTTCAAAATTACTAAGAATTTGTAGTAAGTACTATTTGAGATAAAATATATTTATAATTCGATCATTCCGAGAGATTTTAAGGATGAATTTTGGATGCATCAAATTTTGGTACCTTTTTTGCGGAGTAGTAGAGTGTTGTAGATGGCTCGAGTCTAATTTCTTAATCCATTTACTTTTTATATCCCATTTTTATTTAATGATTTTATTTTAACTTTTTTTCATTTTTAATTTTTAGTTTTTACATGCTTGATAGTTTTTGATTTTATGTATGATGGATTATTAGAAACATTATTCTTAAGTTACACCACCACCAGAGTATGTCAAATTTCAAGATAATTCTACTTCATGTACCACACTAATTGTTGAGTGGTTTTTACTATAAGAAATTGAAATAATGAGTTGTATTCATATAGATATGATGAATTCTAGCCTAATCAGTGGAATGAAATCTATCACCAGTAAATTGGAGGAGGTCCCAACTATCAATGCTACAAAGGATTTTACGGGACCAAGACACTCTTAAAAGACTAACTAACTGGATTAATCACTTAGTAAATTCTAGTATTGGAAAATATGATGGATGATAATGAGACACATCTCAAAGAACATGGATAATTTACTAAACTCCTTACTCAGATTATTACAAATTTAAATTATATTTTCACTACTACAAAAACGGGCAAGGGAAGCGTGCCCTTATAACAGCGCTAAGCAAACCCACTGATAAAGGATACCCTATATCAGCGCTAAAATTACAGCGCTGAAAAAGCTAATTTTTATCAGTGCTTTCTTAGCGCTGATAATAGTAATATTTATCAGCGCTAGAAAAGCACTGATAAATATGATCTGTATCAGCGCTAAAATTTTAGCGCTGATACAGTTGGTCTTTATCAGCGCTCAAAAAGCGCTGATAAAGGTTCGCCTATATAAGCGCTAAAAAAGCGATGATACAGAACACCTCTATCAGCGCTCAAATTTCAACGCTGATATAGGGTATCCTTTATCAGCGCTCAAAAAGCGCTGATAAAAATTATCTTTATCAGCGCTCATAAAGAGACCCTGTATCAGCGCTATAATTGTAGCGCTGATACGGGGAATCTTTATCAGCGCTTTTCTAGCGCTGATAAATCATAATATTATCAGCGCTAGAAAAGCACTGATAAAGCTAGATTTTATCAGCGCTATAATTTTAGCGCTGATAAAGGTAGCCTTTATCAGCGCTTTTTTAGCGCTGATAAAACCTTAGTCGACTTTTTTATAAAGTCAGTCGCACAGTGCCCTCGTTTTATCGCAGCTAAAGCCCTTGTGGAACCGTAACCCTACTACTCTTCTCCCGAATACCGCTGCTGTGTTCGCTTCGCCGGAGCTTGCCGCCCTCGGTACACTCGCCGTCCTCCGCCGCCCGCAACACCCTCAGCCGACCTCCACCGCCTGCCGCCCTCGGCTACCCGCAACGCCCTCGGCCGCCGTTCTCTGCCGCCCTCCGCCGCCCTCGGCCGCTCTCCGCCGCCTCCGCCGCCCTCCGCCTCACTCGGCCGCCCTCGGTCGCCCTCCGCGGCCGCCTTCCGCAACCCGCAACGCCCTCGTCCACCGCCTTAAGGTAACAATCTATGAAGAAGATATATATGTTTTCATATAGATAGATTGTGTATAGCTGATTCTCTCTAAGTGTACTCATGATGATGTCCAGATGTTGGTAATGATCATCATTATTTTGGTATTACACCAATATGCCATCCATAAAACAACTACAATCTGGTCTAGGTACAAGTGAAATATTCAACTCATCAAGAGAATAAATGCCATGGGGAATTCGTCAACACAAATTTTATTATGAAGAATTCATAAAAACTATACATGATTTCAAAATTAGTTTATAGTATATCATAATTTCTCAACCTCAAATGATGATAAACAAACCTTAGATCAATCTTAGAGAACAATATGGAACCCCTCAGCTGGTCAAATAGATCAAAAATACAAAGAAGTGGATATCTGTTCTTAATTTTCATCTGATTCATATTCTATTAATAGAAACACATATGTAATGTTCTGTCATCCTTCTTGGAAAATAAAACATGAGATCCCCAAGGTGACATACTCGAGCAGATGCACCCTTCATAATCTAACTCCTCTCATTGAGTTTTATGTTCTTGAATCTATTATTGTTTCATTCTGAAAGGCATTATATAAAATGGCTCAACTCCACGCATCAGCTCAATCATGAACTCAAAGTCTCTTTTAGGTGGTAGCCCTGATCAATTCTCATGAAACACATCCTAGAACCAGTCTACTACTGGGGGAAATATTTCTTGTTTCAATCTATTATCATCAAGAAAAATATTCGTAAACTGGTCTATGTTATCACCTAGTTGTGGAAGAACTGGTCCTACATGGTCTACCAAGATATCCCATTCTCCATAAAAGACATGGACTCTACCCTTATGAGGCATGACGGTCACTCATCTACGGTAACAATCAATGTGATATTGATTAAATACCAAAAATTACATCATCACTATCTATTCAATACATATCATATCAAGCATGTATAAATCCAAAATGAAACAATACTCACAAACCAAGAGGGAACACCCCTTACGAAGACAGATGCCTTCTAATCACACCCCCAATGGTGTGTTGACCAACATGATCCCACAAAAGTACTCTAACACAAAACAGAAACCATTTACCAAGAGATAAGATATAAAATAATGATAGGATCCCCTATTACAAGTCTCCTTTAGGTTCCCCTATTCGGTGCTCTGATAAAGGTATCTCTCATCAATTGGAAATCCTCTATCTCCTGTTATATCCTCCTTATAGAGTGATAGATAATCATCTTTTTAGTGAATCTAATATTCTTTTTTATGAATCTTGATTGTAGGTTAGACTACTTGATCTCCTTCCAAGGAAGTGGTTCCCTTCTACTGTATTTGGAAGTCTTCTTTTGTGTACTTGAACCATAAATACTAATATTTGAGATTCAAATAGGATGAAGATGAATAAATATTGGATGGATTCTAATCGTTTAACAATAGAGTACGAGAACGGAGTGAAAGAGTTCATCAAGTTTGCAAAGGATCACACAAAGGATCCTTCTCAAATCCATTGTCCGTGTTTACGTTGTTGTTATTCTAGACTACTTACTCCAGAGGAGTTGGAAGAACATTTGATATGTCACGGAATAGATCGGAGTTATAAATGTTGGAATAAACACGAAGAAAAAGTGAATGTAGCTACTGGCTGGGATAAAACTGCGTTTTATGGATCGTCAGATATGAATACAAATATAGATAATGAAGAAGACCGTATGGAGGATGTGATTACAGATGTCAATGATGATGAAGATCGTATTGAGGAAATGATAAAGACAATTCAAGATGAACCCCGTGATTGCCCAAAATTGTTTGAGAAGTTAAAGAGTTGTGCAAAGACGCCATTGTATGCTGCTTGCACTAAGTATACAACATTGTCAGCTGTACTGAAGTTGTATAAATTGAAAGCAGGCAATAGATGGAGTGATGTCAGTTTTACGGAACTACTTTCTCTCTTTAATGACATGCTCCCGGAAGATAATGATCTCCCAAGCCGGACATATGAAGCTAGACGAATGCTACGCTCGATGGGAATGATTTCTGAAAGAATACATGCCTGTCCGAAAGACTGTATATTGTTTCGAAAGGATAACAAATCACTTACAGAATGCCCGAAGTGTGGTGCTTCTCGATACAAGAAAGATAAATCCAATCCTACGAAAGTTGTATGGTACTTTCCAATCATTCCAATGTTTAGGCGTTTATATGGAAGTGAAGAAACTGCAAGACAATTGTCGTGGCATGCAGATAAAAGAAATAAAGATGGGTTATTACGTCATCCGGCCGACTCTCCTCAATGGAAGAAAATTGATCATGAGTATCCTGAATTTGGAAAAGAGCCGAGAAACCTTCGTCTTGCGTTATCTACAGATGGAGTGAATCCTTTTGGTTTTCAAACCAGCACTCATAGTACATGGCCTGTTATGTTGCTAAATTATAACTTGCCACCCTGGTTATGCATGAAGCGAAAGTTCATCATGTTATCTATGCTTATATCAGGACCAAAACAACCAGGTAACGATATTGATGTTTATCTGACTCCTTTGATCGAGGATTGGAAGTTATTGTGGGACTCAGGTGTAATGTTGTATGATGCTTATAAAAGTGAATACTTCACGTTGAGAGCGATGTTGTATGGGAAAATAAATGATTTCCCTGCTTATGGAAATTTTTCAGGCTATAGCATTAAAGGAACTCAAGGGTGTCCCGTGTGCGAAGAAGATACAGAATCAATTAGGTTGAAACATTCATCGAAATCTGTGTTTCTAGGACATCGTAGATTTCTACCTCGTCGGCATAAGTACCGATCATGGACGACATCATTCAATGGAAGTTCAGAAAAACGCACCACACCGTCTCCACTAATAGGTGATCAGCTGTTTGAGAAAGTAAAAGATATGAACACTGTTTTTGGTAAACCATTTTCGAAAAACCTTATGAAAATCGGTTGGAAAAAGAGATCAGTTTTTTTTGAATTACCATACTGGAATTGTTTGTACGTCAGAAATTTTCTTGATGTGATGCATGTGGAAAAAAATGTATGTGATAGTGTTATTGGAACGTTGCTAAATGCCCCTAGCAAAACAAAAGATGGAATTAAGGCAAGGTTGGACATGGTTGACATGGGAATACGAGAAGAGTTGGCTCACGTGAAAGGTGAAAATCGAATGTTTCTTCCTCCTGCTGCTTATACTCTTTCTAGGGCAGAGAGATATCAGTTTTGAAACTTCTTTAATGATGTAAAGGTTCCAGAGGGGTACTCATCAAATATCAAGAACATTGTGTCAATGAATGATATGAAGTTAAAAGGTTTGAAATCACATGATTGCCATGTTTTGATGCAAGATCTAATTCCTATAGATTTACGTTGCATTTTACCCAAGAATGTTCGTCATACGTTAACCAAACTTTGTTTCTTTTTCAAAGCTATATGTAGCAAAGTTTTAGACCCGGGGAAATTGCCAGCTATGGAAAAATAAATTGTCATCATATTATGTGAATTAGAAATTTTCTTCCCGCCAACATTCTTTGATATGATGGTCCATTTGATGATTCACTTGGTGAGAGAGATTCGACTTTGTGGTCCTATGCACTATAGATGGATGTATCCTGTTGAACGGTATATGATGATTTTGAAAGGATATGTCAAAAATAGAATTCGGCCAGAGGGTTGTATAGTGGAGCGATATATTGTTGAGGAAGCCATTGAATTTTGTATTGAATACCTATCTGATGTGGAAAGCATTGGTCTCCCGAAATCTCGTCACACTGGACGCATTGAGGGTGGGGGAATTTCTGGAAGAGAAGTTGTAACAATCAGTATTACAGATCGGGAGCAGGATCATCTTTATGTTTTGCATAACAGTTGGGAGGTTGCTCCATATATTGAAACTCACAAAGAAATTCTTAGGCAGTTGAATCCATCGAGGGCTGAAAAATGGTTAGCAGATACACATAATCACCAGTTTATAGGATGGTTTCAGGACCATATTTTTAAGCAGTTGGATGAAAATCCGAATTCAATTTCAGAACGACTTCGATGGCTAGCCGCTGGACCAAGTGTGTATGTATTATCTTACAGTGGGTATGTAATTAATGGTTATACATTCTATACGGATGAACATGATGAAGAGAGTACCATGCAAAATAGTGGAGTTACACTAGTGGCTGAAGCGATGCATGTTTCTGGTAGTAAGGATAGAAATCCAATTTATGCAAATATGTCATACTTTGGCATTATCAAACTAATATGGGAGTTGGATTATACGACATTTCAATTGCCGATTTTTCAATGAAAATGGATTGATAACAATAGTGGTGTTAAAATAGATGAATGGGGATTTGTGAAAGTTGATTTTAGTAAATTAGGGTACAAAGACGAACAGTTTATAATGGCATCACAAGCGGTACACGTTTTTTATGTTCCAGATCCCGCAAACCGAAAGTGGTCGATTGTTCTGTTATCGTCCAAAACTATTGAGGGTTCCGATGAAAATTCAGATGAGGACGATCCTTTTAGTGGTACGTCACAATCAATTTGGAGCGGTCCTAATGAAGATGATGTTTTGTATGTTAGAGGAGACCACAATGAAGGGATTTGGATTGTCGATAGAGGTGTCAAATCTCTTCAACCTTTGAAAAAAAGAAAGAGAGTTCAGTAAACAGGTTATATTTTGTTTGTAATATAGATCTTGTTATCTCATGTTATTATCTTATCATTATAGAATTTATGTAATTTGAATGAACTGTTCAACCACTTTTTCATATAATGACTTCTGCACATTCTGGTGCTCCTAACCTTGAGACTGAACAAGTCTCTCAAGTAGCTGCTGCTCCTGCTGCTCCTGCAGCTCATGCTGCTGCTACTGTTGCTCCTGATGCGGCTCCTGCTGCTCCTACTGCTGTGGATCCTACTCCTCCTCCTGTTGTGGCTCCTGGTGCTCCTACTACTCCTGCTGATGCTCTTACTACTGCGGCTCCTGGTGCTCCTACTGCTCCTGCTGCTGCTCTTGCTGTTGCGGCTCCTTCTCTTAGTGTTGAGGTCCAACAACCATCAGCACATGCCGTTGATATCATAGTAGATGAACATATAGATGATGTTGATATCGATGAAATGGTAGGGAATGAAGGACCGATGTCGCAGAAATCACAGGTGAGTCGTAGTTTGACAGTGTTAGCCAAAATTCTTAAGGCGAAAAGCAAATGCATCAAATTTGAAGTCGGATGGAATGCACGAGGCCAACATGTGAATCCCAACAAGGCTATGTTTAGCAGTTACATTGGAGTTGTCACTCGGCAACGCGTGCCGATTGACATAGATTCATGGCACCATGATGTGTCCGGGTTGAAGGCTGCGATCTGGGAAGAAATTACGGTAACATTATGAATTTATTTCTTTAATTAACTAGCAAATAAAATGATGAAACAGTGTCTTACTCTTCTCAATCTCTTGCAGAGTACATTTATAGTAGACGACTCACACAAGGATTATGTACTAAGGCTTGAAAGAAAGATTCATCGAGGTTTTCGTACTATTTTAACAAGATATCACCTGAAGGATTCTAAAGGTAAAATAAACCCGCACCCACCCATTGTCTATGCGCACCTGATATCCCAAGAAGCATGGGATGCATTTATTGGCTGTCGTGGGGATGAGAAGTTTCGGGTACATTGTGAGTGATAATACGTTGTTTGAGGATACCTGTATTCATCACTTTGATTATCAATATTTCATTTATGAAACAGAAACTCTGTACTAAAAATAAGGAACGTGCATCAAATCCAACATACCCCTACCATAAAGCAAGGATGGGGTACGCTTCATTAGAAAAGAAAATGGTACGTATTGTAAATTTACAGTAATATTGTTAGGTTCCAATAAACAACATCATAATTATCTTTCTATGTTTATATGTAGATTGATGAATCTAAAACCAAATGCACTTCTATCCCACGTCATGTGCTATGGAAGGAGGCACGTGTGAACAAAGAAGGGAAGTTAATAGATGAGAACACACAAAAAGTGTGGGAAATATGTGTAAGTATGACACGATGATAAAAAGATTTGTTCAAAATTGCTATTACATAAAAATAATTAGTTTTTTTCCTATATCTAACAGTCACAGGAATCAGCTACTCCTGTAGCTGATACAGACCTATTATCGACGGCTTTGAAGCAGCCAGAAAAATACGGTCGTGTCAGAGGTGCAGGGTTTGGGGTGACACCCCGAGTATATTTTGAGAAGAAGAAAAAAATAGATGATACAGAGAAAAAATTGGAACAAATGAGAGAAAAAATAGCAACCCTTGAAGAACAATTGCAATGGCAGGGAGAGTTGCTAGCAACTTTTATGGGTGGGAAGCAAAGGGAGGACACAACTCAGGAACAACCACCGCATGAACATCCTGCCCCACCCCCCACCAGCTTTGAGGCGAGCCATTCACCTAAAAAAATGTCTTATCCGTGGTAATCAATATTCTAATAACGGTTCCAATGAAATATGAATCAGACAAACACTGATAATTTATCTGTACTGATCTTCTACAGGGTGATAATGATTGTGATTTATATCTATCAACACCCACCTATCACCTTGTAGCGAGGGCTGCAGTGTTCAATATCCTAGATGCCACACTGCATAATAGACCACTTTCAAAAGATCATCTGAAAGTGATGATTACTGTAGCTCATGAGCCAAATGCAATGCTACCTATTCCACTTGATGACGATGATATTAATTCGGTCGAAAAGGCTATTGGGACATTCATTGCATGGCCGACACAACTTGTAAGAGTACATGCAGACAAAGAGGTATTTATTTCCTTTTATTTTCAAGCTAAACCCTTAAAAATTAATGAAAAGAGTGTCTGAATCAATGATTGTTGTTATAGACGGAGAAAGGAAAGGGGGTGACTAACATCGGCTTGAAACCATCTAAAGGATCGACCAATCGATCCCATGGAGCTACTGAAAGCACAATAACACCACCTGTTCTCTTTCCACATTTACTAGCATTGAAGACTCATGTGGATACGAAGCTAAAAGATCGTAATAGTCATATAGTGATTTTCGAAGATAATATATACGGAGAGGAAAGTCAAGATTTCGTTGCTGCTGAAAATGTAAATGAAATCCTTGAAAACGGTTGGTTAGGCGTCACTGTTGTAAATGTATATATGAGGTATGTTTCCATGAATTGATTTTCTAAAAGCTGGTCTAATGTTCAAATTATGACTAAATGCATTTTATATTGTTGACAGACGCATTTATGAAAAACAGTTAAAGGGATTTTCCCATGAGCCAAGATTTGGACTGGTTAGTCCTCATATCACATCAACACACCAAACAAAAATAGAGTCATCAAAAAGGGATGCAATAGTGAAGGACTTGCTGAAAAAATTTGAACGCAAGATTACAGATGACAGACTTTTCCTAATACCAACCATGCAGGGGTAATACTCTACGATTAAATCATATCAATTATATTTTCACTTTTTTTATTACTTATTCCTTTTTGTGTTTTTAGGCAACATTGGTTGCTAATTGCGGTGAACTTGGATACTCCGAAGATTTATTTTCTGGATTCAAAGCTAGGATATCCATCAAACCGACCATACATGATGGAGTTTGTGAATCTGTAAGACACTACATCTTACGTTTTAGGTCTAAACATCAATTTATATAATATATATTATCTTTTACTGAGGATTCTATTATGATAGGGCGGTGTACCAATATCGTCTAAATCATGGTATGAGGACAGGGGCTAAGCATAAGGAGCCGAGCAAGTACTACGTCTGGACAAATATCAGGGTATATATAATAAAATTTCACTATCCAAACACACCTCAACACAAGTTATTTATTCTCCTAATGATCAATTTTTTTGCAGTGTCCAAAACAAACAAACGATAATGATTGCGGTTATTATGTTTGTAAATTTATGAAATAGATTGTTTTTCATCAGCAAACTATCATCCCTAAAGAGGTATTTTCAAAAACAATTACTAGTTCGTTTAAGTTATTTATTAATTCTTTATTTTTTTATTTTCAGTACTACTATGACTGCCGAAAAGCCTCATACTCACAAGACGATATAGATGTGTTCAGAAACGAGTGGGCCGCATACCTGATGACAGATTGTACACAAATAAAATGATGATCTGACTTGGGGACATGTACAATTGGTGGTCATTTTTTAGAGGGGTTAAGGGGATCAGAAGATGAAATATTGTTGTATGTAAATGTTCGTAGCAAAATTGTAATTGTTATTAAATAAAACATTCTTTCTCCAATGAGTCATTTTTCCATTTTAACAGATGATATGCACCAGCAACATGCAAGAATGTTGAACCACTAAAATGGTCGCTCTCTTGTTTAAAATGGACACCACTTTAATTGAAAACAACAACTGACCTACGGAAATCCGACCAGACGCATCTGGATTGCCTTAATCCTTTAGGAGAACGATCCACGGGTCATTGGTGATCTGTACGAGTCAACTCCGCCTCAATCTGAGGCACGGTGTGACCGCTACCACCCAAAGGGTCGCTCTCTTGTTTAAAATGGACACCACTTTAATTGAAAACAACAACTGACCTACGGAAATCCGACCAGACGCATCCGGATGGCCTTCATCCTTTAGGAGAACGATCCACAGGTCCTTGGTGACATGTATGAGTCAACTCCGCCTCAATCTGAGGCACGGTGTGACCGCTACCACCCAAAGGGTCGCTCTCTTGTTTAAAATGGACACCACTTTAATTGGAAACAACAACTGACCTACAGAAATCCGACCGGACGCATCCGGATTGCCTTCATTCTTTAGGAGAACGATCCACAGGTCCTTGGTGACGTGTACGAGTCAACCCTGCCTCAATCCGAGGCACGGTGTGACCGCTACCACCCAAAGAGTCGCTCTCTTGTTTAAAATGGACACCACTTTAATTGAAAACAACAACTGACCTACGTAAATCGGACCAGACGCATCCGGATTGCCTTCATACTTTAGGAGAAGGATCCACGGGTCGTTGGTGACGTGTACGAGTCAACCCCACCTCAATCCGAGGCACGATGTGACCGCTACCACCCAAAGGGTCGCTCTCTTGTTTAAAATGGACACCACTTTAATTGGAAACAACAACTGACCTACGCAAATCTGAACAGACGCATCCGGATTGCCTTCATCCTTTAGGAGAAGGATCCACGGGTCCTTGGTGATGTGTACGAGTAACATGCAAGAATGACGGACCACATTTCTTTGGCATTTGGACAAAAAAACCAGTAAAATCTCCAAAATACCTTCATATCATGCATGAACCAGTAAAATCTCCAAAATACCTTCATATCACGCAGTTCTGAAAAGAGTCACTATTTAAAAGAAAGTCACAAATTTAGATACATCTTGAGATGGTCAGTTGTTGATTTCACTTAAAATTAAGTCCATTTTTAACAAAACAGTGACACTGTGAGTGGTGTCGGCCACACCGGGCCTCGGATTGATGCGGTGTTGAATCGTACACGTCACACATGAGTCATTGATCATTGTGAAAAAGTATCAATGCAATCAGAAGCCGTTAGATCAGTTTGGCATATGTACGTAAAATATTGTCCATTTTAAACTAAATACATACACTTGGAGTGATACCGGTCACACCGCGTCTCGGATTGAGGCGGGGTTGAGTCGTACACGTCACATATAACCCATTAATCGTTGTCCTAAAGTGTCAACACAATCCGAAGTCGTTTGGTCGGTTTCCTGTATGTCATTTGTTGATTTCTCACTTAAAAATAAGTCCATTTTGAACAAAACAGAGGCACTTGGAGTTGTTTCAGCCACAACAGGCCTCAGATTGAGGCGGGGTTGACTCGTACACGTCACATTTGAAGGTGAGTATGCATACACGATAGTTGACCTTCTTAGAGAAGGGTTTCTGGAAGAGTATAAAAGACATGAAGCAATGAAGATCATTAGAGTGTTGGAGAAAATGTGGTTGCTACAAACAATGTGGAAATCGGCTTGTGCAAAGCGACCTAAGTTACAACTTGCAGGTATTGTACTCTATTTTTTTCTGGAAGGTTTCAGTTTAAATGCATTTTGGAATGATCATTGCTAGCCATTGTCTTTTAGGTTTTTTTGACAGCCGAGGGGAAAGGGTGGGGTCTGAAGACATTGTAGGATATGTCGAAGGGTGATTTTGTGTGTGAATATGTTGGAGAAATGTTAACTCCCGCAGTTCTGAAAAGAGTCACTATTTAAAAGAAAGTCACAAGTTTAGATACATCTCAAGATGGTCAGTTTAAAGACATTTTGAGGGACACTACTAAAGACATGCTCAGATATGCACACATCCCCCACTTTTAGATCGTTTTCTACTACAATGATCTTCCAAACAAGATATGCATTAGAACGCTCATGATACATAGAGCAATTCACTGGCCACCTTCGAGAATGATCTGAAGCACAAACCCTGACAGCATTATGTTTTTAACTTCAGCACCTCAATTGAGAATGTGACACCTTTCAGGACTTGGCGCCATTGTATGTCGTTTCGTCCACTGAATGGGTCTATCCTTTTATTTAATTTTTTTAACTTCAGTCAAATATTCTAGAAAGATGTCGCGGCAGATCCTTCACCATTTTGTTTTGCTGAACATCTCATTACATTGTTAAAAAAAAGCAGGGTGTCTTGCATGGGAAATACGTTCCTGTATTGAAGATGATGCACTCCCATTTATTCGAACCCACAAAACCACCCCGCAATAAATGGGAGTGCATCATCTTCAATACAGGAACGTATTTCCCATGCAAGACACCCTGCTTTTTTTTAACAATGTAATGAGATGTTCAGCAAAACAAAATGGTGAAGGATCTTCCGCGACATCTTTCTAGAATATTTGACTGAAGTTAAAAAAATTAAATAAAAGGATAGACCCATTCAGTGGACGAAACGACATACAATGGTGCCAAGTCCTGAAAGGTGTCACATTCTCAATTGAGGTGCTGAAGTTAAAAACATAATGCTGTCATGGTTTGTGCTTCAGATCATTCTCGAAGGTGGCCAGTGAATTTCTCTATGTATCATGAGCGTTCTAATGCATATCTTGTTTGGAAGATCATTGTAGTAGACAACGATCTAAAAGTGGGGGATGTGTGCATATCTGAGCATGTCTTTAGTAGTGTCCCTCAAAATGTCTTTAAACTGACCATCTTGAGATGTATCTAAACTTGTGACTTTCTTTTAAATATTGACTTTTTTCATAACTGCGAGAGTTAACATTTCTCCAACATATTCACACACAAAATCACCCTTCGTCATATCCTACAATGTCTTCAGACCCCACCCTTTCCCCTCGGCTGTCAAAAAAACCTAAAAGACAATGGCTAGAAATGATCATTCCAAAATGCTTTTAAACTGAAACCTTCCAGAAAAAAATAGAGTACAATACCTGCAAGTTGTAACTTAGGTCGCTTTGCACAAGCCGATTTCCACATTGTTTGTAGCAACCACATTTGCTCCAACACTCTAATGATCTTCATTGCTTCATGTCTTTTATACTCTTCCAGAAACCCTTCTCTAAGAAGGTCAACTATCGTGTATGCATACTCACCTTCAAATGTGATGTGTACGAGTCAACCCTGCCTCAATCTGAGGCCTGTTGTGGCTGACACAACTCCAAGTGCCTCTGTTTTGTTCAAAATGGACTTATTTTTAAGTGAGAAATCAACAACTGACATACAGGAAACCGACCAAATGCCTTCGGATTGTGTTGAAACTTTAGGACAACGCTTCATGGGTTATATGTGACGTGTACGACTCAACCCCACCTCAATCCGAGACGCGGTGTGACCGGTATCACTCCAAGTGTATGTATTTAGTTTAAAATGGACAATATTTTACGTACATACGCCAAACTGATCTAACGGCTTCTGATTGCATTGATACTTTTTCACAATGATCAATGACTCATTTGTGACGTGTACGATTCAACAGCGCATCAATCCGAGGCCCGGTGTGGCCGACACCACTCACAGTGTCACGGTTTTGTTAAAAATGGACTTAATTTTAAGTGAAATCAACAACTGACATACGGCAAACCGACCAAACACATTGGGATTCTATTGAAACTTAAGGAAAACTATCCATGGGTCAAATGTGACGTGTAAGATTCAACCCCGCCTCAATCAGAGGCGCGGTGTGACCGGTATCACTCCAAGTGTATGTATTTAGTTTAAAATGGACAATATTTTACGTACATACGCCAAACCGATCTAACGGCTTCTGATTGCGTTGATACTTTTTCACAACAATCAATGACTCATGTGTGACGTGTACGATTCAACACCGCATCAATCTGAGGCCCGGTGTGGCCGACACCACTCACAGTGTCACTGTTTTGTTAAAAATGGACTTAATTTTAAGTGAAATCAACAACTGACATACGACAAACCGACCAAACGCATTGGGATTCTATTGAAACTTAAGGACAATGATCCATGGGTCAAATGTGACGTGTACGAGTCAACCCCGCCTCAATCAGAGGCGTGGTGTGACTGGTATCACTCCAAGTGTATGTATTTAGTTTAAAATCGACAATATTTTACGTACATACGCCAAACCGATCTAACGGCTTCTGATTGCGTTGATACTTTTTCACAACGATCAATGACTCATGTGTGACGTGTACGATTCAACACCGCATCAATCCGAGGCCCGTTGTGGCCGACACCACTCACAGTGCCTCTCTTTTGTTCAAAATGGACTTATTTTTAAGTGAAATCAACAACTGACATGCGGCAAACCGACCAAACGCATTTGGATTCTATTGAAACTTAAGGGAAATGATCCATGGGTCAAATTTGACGTGTAAGAGTCAACCCCTACTCAATATGAGGCCCGTTGTGGCGGACACCACTCAAAGTGCCTCTATTTTGTTCAAAATGGATTTATTTTTAAGTGAAATCAACAACTGACATACGGGAAACCGACCAAACGCCTTAGGATTGTGTTAACACTTTAGTACAATGATCCATGGGTCATATGTGACGTGTACGAGTCAAACCTGGGGTGGATTACATGGCTTTCCTACATGGAATATATCCCACTACACGTCTTTAATGAGCCTGCTACGCAGTTTATCCCTTGTACAGATACACAGGAAGAATCACACGAGATCGACGTCATGTACTAACATAGGGCAAGGGTGCATAAGAGGACACAAGATCAAAGGGTAACACGTATATGTTTTTTAACATTCCATGTAATTTCCTATTGATATGACATGTATATTCACACAGGCAGCTGAACATTGGAGTTACCCAGGGTAAAGCGACAAGGCATGTGACCCTTTAAATGACACATAATTTTATGTACCATGATTGATCTCTTTGAACACTATATCAAGGACATATTTCATTAGGGTTGGCTCCCATGATCCTTCCTAGGATGGTTTTGGTATCTTTTCCGACTTACGGTAGTACGATCGCTTCAGCAGGACGTCCTAGACATAGTTGGAGTCTCTCTGAAAGTCCTGGAGTGAGATCATATATCTATTTTTGAGGTCCAGGTAGAGTCATGTATCAACGCAACCAATCCTACCAGACATCGATCCTATATATAGAATGTTAATCTTGATGTCTCATTACAGTCCCCCAATTTATGATATGTTACCTTTTTTGTATTAATATACATAATTACTAAGGGTGATGGTTGGGAGAGTTAGGATATACTTTTTATGTATTGCAGAATGATTCAAGGAGCACGGGCTCTACACGATTTGTCAAAACCAAGTGGCAATCCAAGGAGAAACAATGCATAGTGGAATTTTCTAGTATTTATCTTCTGAGTTGTGTAGGAATATTTTGTGATACTATGTAATGAGGTAGTTTTGGTTTCTGGGTAGATGGTATCTAACTCATGGTAAGAACACTGTTTGGTTGGGTTGTGATCGGTTGATGACATGGTTGTGGTTGATATACTGGTTTTTGTGCAGGTCTGCTCGGCTGGCTGTACTAGTGCAGGTTTTTTATTAGTAGCAGGTAGGGATTTAACAGCGCTTTTTTAGCGCTGTTAAAGGCGACATTTAATAGTGCTAAAAAAGTGCTGTTAAAGGAGATATTTAACAGTGCTAAAAAAGCACTGTTAAAGGTGACATTTAACAGCGCTTTTTTAGCGCTGTTAAAGGTGACATTTAACAGCGCTAAAAAAGCGCTGTTAAAGGACCCCCCCCCCCCCCCTTATCAGCGCTGAGCTTTACAGCGCTTTTCTAGCGCTGTTAAATCCCGATTTTAGCGCTGTTATTGCCCGTTTTTGTAGTAGTGTTTGAATATTCCACCTTCAACTCTAATGCAGGTATAGGTCAATTTGAAAAGGAAAAATATCAAGAAGTTTAGGTGGTCAAAATTGTTGACATAATGAAAACTCATGAGGAAACCCAATAAGAAAGACTTACTGGATTTCTAAAAAAGCTCAATCTAGTATTAGATACGTGGTGAAATGAACATGAGGTCCAACTCATAGAACTGGGAAAATTGATTACTCACTTTTATCATGTTCTTTCAAATTTCAATTCCCTTATATGAAGCATACCATTAAAATATAATGTAGTGATAGGTTGGATTGAATATTAAGAAGAGGAAGAGGTAGTGGATGTCAATACTACGGAAAAAAGGAAGAAAATTTGAAGTTAGAAAACAAATAAAAATACTAGAATCATGTCGAACGTGTTGAAAAAGATGAACCTGTGGATTTAGAAGAATTTTCTAAACATTTGAAATCACATTAATTCATACAAAAACACCAAGAATAACAATATGACTCTATCCTAAAATTTCAAGAAAATGCATAGAAAAAGGAGGCTCTAACTCAATAAGTCATTCATAAATTTGAACCTAATAAATATAAGGAATATATTGTGTTAGGGAAATAGAAATCCAATATTTGGTTAGATTTTTATTTCACCATAATTTCATTAAATTTATTCTCAACATACATCCCACCAATAGTTCCACTTAAGAAGTATCAATAATGTAAGAAAAGAAATTCCCCAGATCCACAACAAATCTAGAAGTAGTTAAATCCAATAAAGTTATCTCTATATCATGTTTAAATTATCTAGTGAAGGTAAAAGTTCTATCTATACACCTTAAAGTAGATATTTTGGTAGGAAAAATGAATTTTAAAATTTATTTACAAGATTATGATTTGTTTTTGTTTTATTAGTTTAATAACTCTCCCCCAGGTTAAACTCTTTATCTATTTGAGACAAATATTTTAAATTTTTCAAAATATAGGTACTTTCTTTGTTTACTTTAATTTTTAGGCCCACGGAAGCAATAAGAAGGAAGAAAATGAATTAATACATAACATAATAAAATAATTCAATAATTTCAACTAAAGGAGATTACTTTTTACTTGTTTATATTTTTTTCTCCCTTACGTTTTCCTTCATATGAAAAATAAAAGAAAGAATGAATTTATTTGTTCAATAAACTGAATTTAATTAAATTTATCCACAAAAAAGCTAGAATTTATTTTCTTGTAATCATTAATAAAGGAGACATAATCAATTTTTAATGTATGTTGACATGATAGAAAATAATAAATATAATCCTCATAAATGGAAAGTATGTTAATATACATTTTAAAAGTCACGTTCTTACTTCAATTTTGATTTTCTGGAAAATTATTTCTAATATTATTACTTTTATTGATATTGATTCTTAAAAGCATTAATTCAGTATAATATTTTTTATTTTCATTCCTTGACCTGATTGTCTTATATTCAATTCTCACTCTAGAGAGGATTACAGAACAAATATTTCCATTGAATTTTTGGGGATGATTCGTGATTTAATTCATTACATTCCATATTATCCCCCTTGTGGTTAAAAAAATAAAAATAATATAAAATAATGAAATAATAAAATAAAAAAAAAGGTTTTTTAGATAGGTTAAACATAACCATTTTCAAACTCATGATCTTATAATCATAAGTGTTTTGGTAGTAGAATTGGTACTTATCCTTGGTATATCTTCCAAAAAAATTGGGTTGTGAATTGGGAGAATAAAAATTCACCGTTATCACACTGGTGACTTTTATCATATGTGGTTAGGTGGTGGATGTGAGATATATTCAAATCATGAATTTAAAAAAATAAAAAATAATAATAAGACATTATTATTTTTTCATTATGATTACATAATATTCAAGCCTTTACTTTACCCTTTGGGGGCTATGAGATGGCAGAACATTTTGGTGGGGAGAATTTCATCGAGGTTGTATTTGGAATATAATGTAATATACATTAGAATTTATCCTTCTCTTTGTGACTAACTTGATTTATATCATTTTTACCAACCTAACATCAGCCTGAGTAACAATTCATCCAAATTTCAAATCCCTCATTATTAATGGTGATATTTTTCTTTACAAGGTGGAGAACGTAGATTCAATGATAGCCTATAATTGGGAGCATGTACTTGAGGTGTGATAATAACTCCAACTAAATTTTTAACTTCATTTATGAGAGGAAAAATAAATGCTTAGTTAAATCATAAATGGTATGGGTGTTTATGGGAAGTTCAAATCTATGAGTAAAAAGTGAAAAATTAATTGAATTGAACATTATAAATGAAGCATGGTATTTGGATTTTTTATTGTGTATGATTTTGGATTTTATAATTATCAGTTATAACTTGTTTTTATGAGCATCATGATTTTTTAATTCTCTTATTAATGTATTTATCCTTAGTGTTGTGATGTTGAGGTTTTTCTTCAGGGAGAGAAAAGATTTTAGTGTGGGGTTATTTGATATCTCTATTTGATATCTATTTTTTCATGTGTTTTTATATATTAATTAATCTTATATTAATTAATTTTATATGATATTTTATCTTGTTATTAATGTTTTTGTATACTATTATAGGACGGTCATTTGGAACAATAAGAAGGAATATATGACATATTAAGGAGCATAAATGCACTTCATGCTGATTTGTGAAGCAGCACAGTGTGAATGTAAAATGAAGAATAATATGAGGTTGATGATTGAATATAAAGAGAAAAAGATAGGTTCTTGGGGAACAATAAAAAGAAATAGGATGAAAAAAACGTTCTAGTGCTAGAAGATGAAAATATATGTCATGTAATTTATACACTATTTGTAAATGTAAATTAATGAACCATTTATAGGTTGTGAGAAGAAGAAAATGGGCTTGGACTGAAGAAAAATTCTATCACAACGTGACCCATATCAAAAATATCTAGATAAATTTCATGTTTTTTATCATTTCAAGAATTTTTTAGGACCCTAAGACATATCATGTAAACATTACAGGATATGAAAATTGCATAAATGACAAAAATGTTGTTTTTTATCTATCTTTCAATGAAGACCCTTTTTTACCCAAGAAAAACCATTCAATACTATTTATAACATAATAAGACTATGGTTTATATCAAGGCCTATATATATGGGTTTTGATGAATGTTTTGGAAATTCCATTCCAAGGGTTGAGAGGATCAGCTACCAAGAGGCTTCCACAGGGTTTTGACATTCCGTTCTTCATAGATAGGTTTTTTGTTGCTATATTTTTTTCTATTTTTTTATCTTCTAATGTAATAATTTAATGGCCTCTAATTTTATTTCAATATATTTATTTTATCCATTCCCTTTATCAATCATTCAAACCATCCATCATTCCTCATTATTACGACATTCAAGTTAGTTTTTAATTACTTTCATACAAGTTAAATTTTGGATTTTTTTTATATTGAACCCTTTAATAATTCTATCAACCATGACATCAATTTATCTTCATTTTATCAATTATGTCATTTTTGGATAAACATCATAGGCTTAAGGGTTTATATTTAGGGTGTTTTTGAGCCCAATGAATTTATAAATTTAACTTTTGTAACCCTAGGGCTAGTAATTTGGTTAATAACAATTTTCACCACATTCAATTACATAGCCCTGAACATGGGAGGTGAAATTGAATGAACCTGAACTAATTAGGGTTGACCAGGATATGACCATTGCTTTGTGATCATTTCATCCATTGAAGATAAACTTAATGTATCTAGGTTGTTATATATACTCAGGACTTATGATATTTTGAACTTAGGAAGATCCAATTTTTCTGGCCATAACCAATTAGTGACCCATAAACCACTTTGTATTGTATTATATAGTTATATCCCATATTAAATGTAGGATTATCTTTTTCATATACCCTAAAATTGACCATGTCCCCTTCTTGTATTTAATCATGCATTTTATTTATTTAATTCTATTCAATTAATCTATTTAATGAAATTAATTGAAATTTGTGTGACCTAAACTTTGGTCAATAATTTTCTCTCACATTCCCCTTTCTCTCATGGTTTGACCTTGTAATTATCTATTTATGTGCCTGTATGTTTAGTAATTTTTGAGATAAAATAAATTTTTAATTTGATCATGCCCATGGGATTTAATGATCTCTTCTGAATGCATAAAATTTTAGTTCCATTTTTGGGTAGCAATTGAGTATTTTAGATGACTCTGAGACCAATTGGTTAGGCTAAAGAATCTTCTTATCCCATTTAAATTTATTGATTTTAGCATAGTTTTTTTGGATGTTTTATTTTTTATTTTTTATTTTTACATGCATTGTAGTTTTTTGTTTTTTGTACAATAGATTATCAGACACATTATTCTTTTGCTACACCACCACAACAGTATGTAAAATATCAGGAGGATCCTTCTTTATGTGTAACACCAAATTTCAATAGTTGTTCACCATAGGAAAAATAGAAATAATGAGTCGTCTTGTTACAAATATGATGAATTCCAACCTCAAGAGTCGAAAAAAACCTTTCACAAAGAAAATTCATGATATCCCACCTACCAAGGTAACCAAGGTGATTAACAGACTAAGTAACACTCAAATGACTGACTAACATAATTAATCATTAATTACAATGCATTATTGGAAAATTGGATGGATGATCATGAGACTCATCTTAGAGAACATATAGAATTGACTACTAACAATAATAAAATAATTAAAAATTTATATTATCTTTTGAATAATCTTACTTAAATTTCTAATATAGGAATAGTTTGGTTTGAAAATAAAAAATACCAGGATGTCGAGGAGGTAAAAATTGTTGAAACAAAGAAAACTCATCTGCATAACCAAGAATACATACTTTCCATCTTGCTAAAAAAGTTCATTCCAGTATTGTATAAGAGGTTGGATGATCATGAGGCCCAACTCATTGAACAAAAAGAATTGAATAGTCACCATTCTCGGGATATTTCATATTTGAATTCCCTAGTATGAAACTTTACATTAAAATATAATGCAGGGTTTGATTGGTTTGGAGATTAAGAATACAAATGGGTGGAGTATTTCAATACTCTGTAAACAACAATGGTTGAAAAGTAGGATGTAGAATACAAATAACAATACTTGGATCATTTATATGGAACTAAAAAATGAACTTCTACATTTATAATAAGTATCATAACTCGAGTTGTTTCTTCTATGCATAAAAAAAGACCAAGAAGAACAAAAATGTTGTAAAACCCTAAAATAATACAGGGTTAAATGACTAAATGATATAACTTGTGTCAACAAGGTGTGCCGTTATTTTTATGATCCAGCCTGATTAGAAATACAAATTTAAGAATTCCTATTCTAGATTAGTAATCATGTTGGGTGACCTTCTAGGATGTTTCTCTAGGGTGTGTATGAGTGAGGATAAAGCACACTGGAATAAACATGTGTTGTCATGTGAGTACATTCATTGGTTATATGACTCATTCGAGCATGTGGGTGGACGCCATGTGGGGACCACGTATTTTTGGGGAAACTAGTGGTGCATGGAGGTCCATGACATAATATCCATTTTAAGGTAGGGTATCCTTACTATCAATGGGGCCTAATTGTTACATTAGTATTAGAGGAAGAACCCAACCTTAAGTGTCATGTCATTCCTTGATTGATATGTAGGGTCCAAAAAGAGTACAATGTTCTCTAAAGGGGTGAATATAACACAGTATAACAATAAATGGTTAAATGACTATATGATGTGACTCGTTTCTATAAGTCACACCTTTCTTTTTGTGAGCCTACCTGATTAAAGTACTCTAGTTATGCATGCTTGGTTTGGAGTACTGATCAGGATGGGTGATAATCTGGGAAGTTTCCTAGGGTGTGTAAAAGAGAGGAAAAAATCACACTAACAATAACTTGTGTTGGCCTATGGGGATATTCATTGGTCAGATGATCCATTTGGGCATATAAGAGAGCCCCATGTTGGGACCATGTATCTATGAGGAAGAGGTGGAACCTGGACAGCCAGGGCCCAATGACCGTGTCATGGATATATTTATGTGATATTAGTGGGGCCCAATATTTATAGAGACTCCCTCCAAAAATTTCAAGAAAAAAAGGAGACAAATGAGGGTCCAACTAAAGAAGTCATTCTAGAATGTCAACCTGATTAAGAAAGGGAATTATTATGGTGGAGTAAGAAGACTAAAAAATTGGTTAGATTTGAATTTCCTTATATTTTCATTAAATTTATCATAAATATTCATCCCACCAAAAGTTCTAGATAATAAAGATCAACAATGTAGGAAACAAAGGACTACCCCAGATGAACAAAAATTTTATAATAGGTTAAATCCATGATCTTTTTCTCTATATCACGTTCCAATTAGCTAACAACAGTAAAAGGTCTATCTATACACCTTATGGAAGTGATACGGGGAGGTAAACATAATTTTAAAATTATATTATAGGACATAGATTTGTTTAATTTTAATTATTTTAATATTTATCCTCATGGTTGAAATATTTATCTATTTGAAACAAATGATTTAAATTTATTAAAGGGCATGTACTTTCTCTCTTTTTTTTATTTTTCAGGCCTATAGAATCAATAATCATGAATAAATTAAAGTCATAAATAACATGATAAAATCATTCAAATGCGTAAATAGAAAGGGAGTAATTTTTTACTTGTTTATATTTTTTTCATCCCTATATTTTTCCTCCATATGAAACGAAAAACAAAAATAATTAATTGAACTATTGAATGAAATAAATGGAATTACATTAAATCATTAAAATGATTGAATTTTATCTTGTACAAACTAATCTAGGAGACAACAGCACTAATGAATGTATGTTAAAAATATTGTAAATTTGAAATATAATTCTCATAAATGGAAAAGATATAAATAAAAATTGTAAAACTCACTTCCTCACAACAATTTTTAGTTTCATGAAAATTAATTTAGTTATGTTTAATTTTTGCAATATTCATTCCAAAAATAAATTTTTGAGTAAATTAATTGTTTATTTTCATTTCATGACTTGGTAGACTTATATTCTATTCTTATTCCAAAGAGTTTTCTAGACCAAATATGTCATACTTTTTTATCATATTTGTTAACTAAGTCATGGGTCATGTAAAACTACTAGAACAAACATTGTTATCTTGTTAGATCTATGACTGAAAAAATTAACTTTTGAAATGATTTATGCTTTTTTTATGAGCCCATTTATCCTGAGACCCACCAAAAAATTTATACTAATTATCCCATAGAATTCGTATATGACTTTTTTTTGGATTTATTAGTGTTATAATCCATTATTTTCTTTCCAACCCAACTCTTTTTATTTTTCAAGATATTCAATTGAATGATTGTGGGGGAGGGGTTATTCCTGATGGATATAGGATATTGTTCTTGATAGGAGACTAAATAATATTTACATGATATTTTTTGAGATTTTATTTATTTAATTCATTACTTTCCATATAATACATATTGTTATTGAACAAAATATAAATAAAAGAAAATAATAATAAAAAATGGTCTTTTATTAGGAAGGTCAAAATCACCATTTTCAAAACGATGATCTCACAATCATATGTGGTTAGGTGGTGGAAGTTATAATTATCATAGATACAACTTCTGAAAAATTGGTTTTGAATTGGGAGAATAAAAAATAAACAATTCCCAACCGATTATTTTCATCATATGTGGTTAGATGATCGATGAAAGATACATACCAATCATGAAATTAAAAAAATAATAAAAGAAAAAGAAAAAATAATAATAAGAGAGGATTATTTTTTCATCATTATTCCATCATCTTTGAGCCTTTACTTCTAACTTTAGGGGTTGTGTGATAGAGAATTTCATTTTGGTGAAAACAATTTCTTTGAGATTTCCATTGTAGTATCATGTATTATATATTAGAGTTTATCCTTATACATGTGACTTTCATAATTTTAAACAATTATACACACCTAACCTTATCCCTATAATCATTTTATCCCAATGTAAAATATTTAATGATTAATTGAGATATTTTTACTTATAAGGTGGAGAAATTATATTCAATACATGCCTATAGTTAGGACCATGTATTGGAGGTATGATAATAACTCCAACTAAATTCATACCATAAGTGATGAGGGGAATAATAAATAGTGAGTAAAATCATAAATGGCATGGGTATGGATGAAAAGTTAAAAATCTATGAGTGAAAAGGGAGAAATTTATTTAATTGCACATTAAAAATGGAGTATGATTTTTATAATCTTTATTGGGTGTGTTTTGTAATTTTATAATAATTTTTATAAACAAATTATCAGTATCATAATTTGAAAATTATCATATTAATGTATCGATGATTAGTGTTGTCATTCTGAGTTTTTTATCAAGTATGAGTAAATTTATGAGTGTGGGGATATTTGATATCTATATTTTATAACAATTTATCCACGTGTTTGTATATGTGAATTCCTGGAAAATTAATTTATTTCATATGAGATATTTTATAGTTATTAATTTTTCTGTATTATTTTGCAAGACTTGAATTTGGAGAAATAATAAGTAAAATGTAACATATTTAAAAACATAATGTATCTTCGTTCTGTGTAGTGAAGTGGAGAGGTGTGAAAAAGAAAAATAACGAAGAATCTAGGGTAAATGATCGATGTCAAAGAGAACAATAGAGGTCCTAAAGTAAAAAAAACTAAAGAATCAGGATGAAACTAAGGCTCCAGTGCTTGAATTTGAAGATAAAAATCTTGTACATTATACACTATGTTTAAATGTAAAAGGAATGAACCATTTCTTGGTCATGAGAATAGAATAATAGTCCCAAAATGAAGACCGCCTATGTCATTCCATAACACATAGTGTCACGCCATGACACATGTAAAAATTATCCAGTGAACATTAAATGATGTGAATAATTCCATGAATTTTTCTAGACTAAAATATTAAAAATCATGTTAACATTATATGATGTGAATGTTTCAAATAGAGTAAAAACACTTATTTTAACATATATTTTGATAGAGACCCTTTCTTTTGACTTGGGAATAGCCAATAAACACCATTTATAACCCATGGAAGACCATAGAATATATTTAGGATTATATATATCAGTATTTTCCAAGAGTTTGGAAATTCAATTCTAGTAATGGAAAGTCATGACTATTGGTATACTATTATGGGGTTGTGACCCTCCATTCTTTATAGATAGGTTTCTTATTTATGTTAATTTTTCTTTCATATTCTATTGTATGTTTTGAATGATATTTAGTTTTATTCCCATATATCAATTTTATTCTTCTCATTTTTTATCCATTTTTCTATTGTGAAATTCTTCATTATTTCCTCATTCGTGTTAATTTTCAACTACTTTCATTTAAGTTCAATTGTAGATTTCTTTATGTTGAATTGTGTAATTTTTATGTCATTAATTATATATGTTTCTTTGACATTAATCAATTCCATCATGTGAGAATAATCCGAATTAGGTTAGTGGTTGAGAGTATGGGTGTTTCTGAGCCTAATGAATCAATTAATTGAACCTTTGTAACCTTATGTATTGTAATTAGGTTAAGAAAAATTGTTCATCACATTCTCTTATATAGCCCTAACTTGGGAGGTGCAATTGAATGAGCCTAAAGTAATTTCGGTTGAGAAGGCTATAAAAATTATCCTATTACACTTTCTTCCATTAAAGATAAGCATAATGAATCTATATTTTTTCTATACACAAACCATAAGATAATTTCATCTTAAGTAGATCTAATTTGTTTGACCATAACCAATTGGTGATCCATGAACCGCTTCACAGCTTATGTCATAGGTCTATCCTAAGTTAGATTTATGATTATATTTTTCCTATTCAATGAAATTAAGCCTAATTATTTCATTAATTTATTATTTAATTTTATTTAGTTAATTTTTTAAATTTAATTTGTTTTAAAAAAATAAACTGAAATTGGAATGACCCAACCTTTGGTCAAGAATGGTCATCCATGTTCCCCGCTCTCTATGGGTTTGACCCCATTCTTACATTTTACTATAAATTTTTAGTTAATGTTGTTCAAGATAAAAATAATTTATAATTCTATTATTCAATGAGGATTTAATGATGTCTTCCAGATGAACCATATATATGATCATTGTGATGTGGTGATGAAAAATGAATCACATCACTTCATGAATGTGGTAGTTCAGATATACACCTGAATGACATTATAATTTTTATGTGAATGGAAAGGTAAGAAGTTAAATGATACATTATGTTTAAATAATGATTAATATGCCTTTAATATCATATATAAACATTAATTCCTTAATTATAATCCATTCATGATAGATGGTGATGGAAAATGAACTACATCTGTTCGTGAGGCGGTAGTCCGTCGTACACACGGAAGATGGTTTTATCTCCCATTTGATGGGCCATGATATGGATATAGGTTATCAAAATTAATATAAAAAATATAAGTATATAGAGTATACTTAATTTATTATATAATCATAACTGAGGAATATTTTCCGAATTTGGAAGAAGGAATAAAACTAAAACATGCGATTGAAAACTGTACCTCTTCTGTGGAATGTCTCTTTTAATTAAAGCCTTAAGCCCTATAAGGTTGGTAGTATACTAAATATAAAACATTTAAATTAGGTTAGGTATTATAGGAGGGTATTTTGGGTAGTTATTGTTTGAAAAAAAAATTAGTTTTGAATTTTTAAGTAAAGGTAAGAAGATATTTTATTTTATAAGAGAGGGGAGGGTCACTCTTTGAATTTCTCAAAATATTAAGTTTATATATATATATTTATTTAATTATAAATTGCTCAAAAATAATTTATTTAAATTATAGGATGATTATTGGTTCTACAGTATCTCATCCAATAATTTTTGGGACAATTTTATGTCACGTTTTTACACTTATCATTTGGTTTTAACCCCTCGTTATCCTTTTTAAACTTGTCATGACAACAAAGATCCTCATCCTTTGAGGGTGAACATAGTTACTACAAATGGAGAAAAGGCTCATAAATGGAATGTGGTTGATATTATCCATTATATACTAATCACTTTACCAAATATAATATTTTTTGTAATTTTAAACATTTAACAAAATATTATTTTTTATAATATATCATTAATGTCAATTTTTAGAACTATTGATTATTTTTATTTTAATAACATCAATAAAAAAATAAAAAAATAATATTTGAATATATCCCTAACATGACATTTACATCTCTAAAATTAGTTTATCACCTTAATTATCTCAATTTATATTACTTTTAATATTTTTAATATCATTTAATTTATTTTTCTATTAATTGAATAATTAATGCATCGACGTTGTGTGTGAATTTAAGGGACATATTTCTATAATAAAAAATAAATGTTAATACCACTAATGAATCTAATGCTTTTATAATTAAAAGTAATATTTATAAATGAACATATCCTTTTTCTAACACTATGAATAAAAATATTATATATTTTAAGAATAAGAGTGTGAATTTTTTATATTTTTAATTAAATAAATATTATAAAAGTGATAATTTCTTCCAAATTATTAAAAAATACATATAATAAAATCATGGAATATTAATGATTAAATATACTTATATCATAAAATTACGTCAAGATTTCATTTCATTTTATAGTACATATCATTTTATTCTTGACTTTAATTATGTGATTTACCTTTAACTGTGGTAAAAATTACTAAGTTTATTATTAGTAATGAACAATAATAAAAGGGAACTATTTAAAAAATATAGAAAAAATGATTCCAAATATGGAATATATTTTTGAAAATTAAAAAAAGTAATTTTTATAATTTAATTTAAAATTAAACAGACAAGACACAACGAAAAATTGCTTTTTAGAAGAATGACCGTTTAAAATATAAAATGTTTTAATACTAAATTCAGGTACAAAATTATATATAAAAATAATATTTTTATAATTTAAAATAAAAAATAATTTTAAAAATAAACCAAAATATAATTTTAATTTATATATACATTAAAATAAAATACAAGTTTGTATTAAAAATAAGTATTTTTTACTATTCATTAAAAAATTAATCTTTTCATAAAATTATAAAAAAATATTCCTAAGAAAATTTTGACCTTATTAATGGAAAAATAAAATTATTTTTATTAATGAAATTTTTATAATTAAGAAATATTAAATATAATATTTACTCATAAAAACAATGAAACCCCATTTTAATAAAAATGTATTTTTGAAGAATAAAATTTACTTTACTAAAACTCAAGCACTTTTTTAAAATGAACTAATTAATACAGTAAAAATGGATAGGACTATTGTATATTTCATAATATGGTTAATAATATTCTTTCCCACCAATTTAGCATCTTGGTTGTAACTGTCAAATTTAAATAATAATAATTAATTGCTCGTTTAAACTTGGTGTTGTGTATCTTATACACTATCAAACATCGTTTTTTTTAAAAAAATATTTAGATATTACATTCTTCCCAATATAGTAAATTATCTCCTAGAAATTTCAAATTGGGACAAAAAACTAGGTTTTTGACTTTTTAAAATACATATGTTGAAATCACTCATCGTAAAAAGGGTCAATATAACTTTCTCTTAAAAAAGATAAAGGGAAGTATGAAGGACATTGATAATAACATATAGTAGGTTTCCGTGTAGTAAAATATTAATGGTAAGTGAAAACACAGATATAGAATAAAACCCCAACTCCCAATGAAAAATATAGAGTGGAAAAAAAACATATCCATGAGAAATTTAACTATCACAAACCCGTAAATCTATGATGGGTTAAATGGAAATTAATTTCTTGATAAGAAAACTAATCAGATAACATTTATATTTCAATATCCATTTCCTAAAATAAAATGGAAATATACTAAATTTATAAGTACATTTTCATCCTTTAATCAATTTATACCATAATCTAATATCTTACTCCAAATGATGAGTATTTGAGTTGGATTTTTCATTCTTGAAGCACTAGAATCAACCTCTAATCAATCCCATAATTCCATAAATTGATAAAAATTTATTCCTCCAGTCATTAAATATTTACCCCAAAAAATGGTAAAAACAAGCTAATATATCTAGCAAAATTAATCATCCTTCATATGAAAGAAAAATACATTAATCAAAAATTCCTCGACATTAACACCCAAATATTTATATAGATCATTTGATTAATAATTGACCTCAAAATCTATTAAAATATTCTAAACTATAACTGAATCCTAAATATTAGAAGTGTTTGATCCCATATTCTTGCAAGATAAATTTAAAATTTATCTCTAAATAACATCAATCACATTTAATTTCTTCTACCAAAAATATATATTCACTAATCCTATAAAATTCAAGATATGACTATAATTTCCATAAATCTCCTAAATAACATAAAATCTGCAATAACATAATACATTCACACAAAAGATAACCAAACCTTTATTCCTCAACTAAAATAAAAAAGTATTCTATTTACCTTAATTATATAAGGTTCCAAAAATGATAGTGATCTTCTTCTGAAAGGATATTCATCACTAAATCACTAAATCAGTTTTCAATCCCAAGGTTATCTATATGATAAAATTTGTGTTCCCATAATTTCCTCAAAATCAAATAACATATAAACCTTATTTTCTTACAATACCTCTAAACATTTTTCCACCAAATGTAATGTCATTTATCCTCAAATAACCTTTTCACGTGTTAAACATAATGGTTACACGTGAATAAAACATTTATAAAAAATGTAATAAATGTCTCTTAAAAATTATTAGATTTTCACTATACCATTTTTCAAAGGTATTGATTCCATCTAACATATGTTTCCATGTTTTGGAAATAAAACCTCCTATATAATAATCCTTTTGTTTTTCATGATTCTCATGATATTTTGAATATATGATAATATCATTTACAAACATTTCCTTCACTAAACCTTCTTCCTAAACCTTTAACCATTATTTTTGTCCTATTCCATTAAACACTATTCCTATAAACCAATGATATAAAATATATCCTTATGATTTTTTAATATAAACACAATCATGTTTAATACTTAAAATATAAGAAAATAATTCAAGCATTAAAAAAGTCATTTGGGACTTATTTTAGGTTTTTTATATCCCCTTCCTCTTTCATCATGAAGTATATATCTTTATATAATAAATATTTAAGTCCTTGATGGAATTTTTATTATCAAATGAGGTGGATATGTCAATATTTTGAAATAAAATAAGATATATTCTATGTTAAATGGAAATATTGGTGAAATAAAACAGTGTTGTATATATGAAATAGTTTATGTAAGGTGATTTGGATTCTCAAAAAGCTTTCAAGAGCATATAAAAAATATTTTTCAATGATAGTGATGACTGAATCAACTAGAAGGAATAAGAAGATTATGTGAGATAATTTTCCTTACAAATTTATAAATAATATTTAATCTATAAAGAATATTGTCCTTAACAAAATAAGTGAAAATTAAAATTAAAATGGTTCTTATAAAAAAATAACCATAATAATTTCTATAATAATTTAACCTTTAAAATGAAGTTAATAAATTCAATTTTAAGGAATATTTAAACCTCAATGGTTTTTTTCTATATACATAAATTAATGGAATTCTTAAAAAAAATAATCCTTAACATTTAACCGAAGGGTTATATATACTTCAACTGAATAAAACTTCTCCAAAAATTTCATTAATCACTTTGACAAATCATCAATAATTTTTACCAAAAAATGGCGTTTATGCATTTCAACATACAATAAATCTTAAAATTATAAACCCCTTATGGTTTCTATAACTATCAAATAACCACTCATGAGAAACATATAATCTTAAAAGTTTATAAACCCTTCTTTGTTACTATCTATAAGGACCCTTCCTTAAAAATCACATATTATAGTGTCTTTGGACTGGATTTAACTTTCTTAAATTCCCAAATATTTAATATTTTTATAGATTTAGATATTTATGTCATAATTATTCTATAAAAACTTCATATATAATAAAGTGGACAGTTATTCTCAGTATCCATTTTTTCACAATATTAATCTTTTAAAATAAAACAAGGTATATTTTTAAGAAAAATATTTATGACTCTCAACATGATCTATTCCTTTATTTTACCCATAATTAATCCTTTTCAAATACATTTTAAATGTGGAATGATAACAGAAAGATCAGTGAGGTACATAAGAAAAATAAACCTATTAGACCAATGAAAAACATAAAATCCCATTATTTTTTTAATATGATTTTTTTTTTGAAATAATGTGGTATTAATCTATTAAAAATATCATTACCTTATCATTTTAAATAAATTATTTCCAGGAAAACTCTTTATCAAGACTAGAAATGTCATGTAGGTGCCTTCGGACATCATCATATTTAAACTCTTATAGAATCTTTGTAATTTAAAAAACCATATTTCTAAATTTCAATATAATTCACCATATAAAATAATGATTATCTAATGAATTGGAGATCTATTTGGGTTCACCCATCATATAATCTATATCGGAATTATCTATGAGCTATAATGGGGATCAACCCTTTAAAAACAATGTCCAAGAATAATATCATGAATAAAATACAAGAAAACTATACTAAACCTATTTGAAAAACATTTCAGATATAAAAATACCCTTTCTTCATAAAAATTCGTTTTCAATACCAAAATACCCAAAAAAATGGGAAAACCATTTTCTTTGAAGAAAGTATTAAATCTAGTGGAGGAATCTAAAATAATAAATAATGGATATAGCGACAATAAAATAATATTTCATCATATTTTTTAAAATATAGTATTTTTTTTTATTTTTAAAAAAAAATTAAAACAAAAAATAAAATATTCCTTTCTAAAAAACATTGGAAAAAAATAAAAAAGTGGTAAAAATTCCCTTTTCTTATAAAAAAACATTTCTTAAAATCTAAAAATTGAACAAAAAAATAAAGAAAAAATTTTATTCAAAAAGAATAATGGAAACATATAGAGGAATCTTTAAATAATTTAGGATTCATAATGGTGGGAAATTCCATTCATGTAGTATATGTAAAAAATATATTCCTTTTTAAATTTTGAAAAATAATTGAAAAATGAACTTAAAAAGGGGATTTTAAAATAAAGTCCCTTACCTCGAGCCTAACACATCATATATGTTAATTATCTTCATGAATAAAATACTTATATTAATTTTATAATTATTTTTTGTTCTTTTTTAAGTTTATTATTCGTTTATTTCATTTAATACCATGTTATATACAGTTACTTAATCAATTAAATTCTCATCAGGTGTTTTGATGATATTTACCTCTTTTGTCAAACATGACTTCAGTAGGTCTGATATAGTCAGAGAGGCCATTATTCCATAATAACCAGAATAATAATCATGAAATAATTATCATTTTTAAATATCAATTATACTTTTAAATCCATCAATTAAATATGTTTGTGAAAAATTAACTATGTTACAGTCATAGAGACGATAGGTCGTACAAAAGCAGAAGAAACATTTCCATTTTTCAATGATCGTTATGAAAATAATGTGAGTACTATTTTAAAATTAAATAATGATAATTATATCATAAATATCATATTAATTATTTAGATATACATATATATATCATCAATGTAGTTCCATAATGAAAAACGTATCACATCGCTTCATAGAGGTGATAGTCTACAAATATGCACAAGCGACGTTGTCATTTTCAGTAAATAGAAGGGTAATAAGGTAAATGATATATTATCTTATCATAATGATAAATATTTCCTAAAAATCATATATAAATATTAATTCTATCATTATAATACATTCATGAAATATAATTATGGATAAAAAATTATATCAGTTCTTGGGGTGGTAGTCCGTTGTACATGAGAACGATGATTATGTTACCTATTTTAGGGAATAAATGATGAATATAGGTTGGTTAATTAACATAAAAACACCTTATTATATGTAATATGATATATATATATATATATATATATTACATAACAATGGTTAAGTAATATTTTATGGTGGGGTAATAATAAATAAAATTAAAACATGTGATTAGAAACTATACCAATTATTTTGAAAGTCTCATTTGATTAACACTTTAAGACCTATTAGGTTGGTATTCTACCAAAAACATATATAATGAGATTTTTTATTCTAGGAAATTATTTTTTTGGGATTTTATGAACCAAATGAGTTTTTATGTGTGAATTAAATTGAAGAATAAATTCCTTTTATAAGGCATGGGAGGGTAACTCTTAGTGTTTCTCAAAATATTAAATTAATATAAATTAATTTTTAAATAAAAATGACTCCAAACCAATTTATTTTTAAGATATTGTTATTATTAATAGAAATAATCATGTCCAATAATATTTGGGATAGTTTTATGTCACATTTTTACCCTTATAATTTGGATTTAACCCCTCGTTAACACTTTTTAAACATACTATAGTAACAATGATTTTTACACTTTAAGGGTCAATATAGCTACTATGAATAGAAAAAAGAAACGTAAACAGGCCATTGATGATATTATAAGCCATATTTTAATCACTTGGTTAAATATAATATTATTAGTAAAAATATATCATTTAATGAAATATTATTTATTATATTATATCCTTCATGTCAATTTTTAGAACTATTCATTACTTTGAGTTTAATAACATCAAGACAACAAGTAAATTTTGAAAAAAAAATAAGTCCATATAATTTATTCATATTATATAATATTATTTTATTAAATTAAATATCTCAAATTTTATAAATTTAAATATTTTTGATATCACTTATTTAAATTTTTTATTAATTGAATAAATATTACGTAAATGTTTTTTATGAAATTAAACTACTTATTACTTATATAAAAATTCAAAATAAATTACCATGAAGAAGATAAATATTTTCAATTTAAAATTTATATTTATAACCAATCTAATACTCTAGTTAACTCTGTTCTAAAAATATTATAGTTATTAAAAACAAGAATGTTACATTTTTTAGTTTTCTAAAAATATAATATTATAAAAGTCATAATCACATTCCAATGGTCCCAAAATTCAATATAATACTATATTTGATTATTGTGGATTAACATTAATCAAATAATAATGTTAATTTAAGTGTTGGATCATTTTATAGTCTGTATCATTTTATATGTAACTTTAATTACCAGATTCACCATTTACCATGCTAGAAAAAATTAAAACATATAATATCTATATTGACCAAACATAAATGGGAACTATTTAAAAATATTAGACCACCTGATTAAATATACTTAATCTATTTTAAAAAATTTAAAACTCATAAGTTTTAGAATTTAATTTAAAAGTAAATAGGAAGGATGCAATGAAAAATGGTTTTTCCAAAAAATGTCCTTGTTAAATATAAAATGTTTTTAATCTAAATTTAAGTATAAAATTAGTTTTAAAAATAATAACTGAATCATTTAAATTAAAAAATATCAAATTAAATTTTAAAAAATTACTAATAGTATATTTTATTTTATAAATACTTTAAAATAAAATACATATTTTAATTAGAAATTATTTTTTCACTATACATTGAAAACTAATTTTCTTCATATAATTATAAAAAATTCATACTAAGATAATTTCAACATAATTAATTAAAAAATTATACTAGTTTTATTTAATAAATTTTTTAATATTTTTTAAAATTAAATATAATATCCACTCATCAATTGAACGAAAACCCATTTTTGAAGAAAACATATTTTTTAAGAATAAAATAACTTCAATAAAATTTGTGTTATTATTTAAAAATATTTCATTAATAAATTATAAATGATTATTACCATTATAAATTTATTAATAAGGTTACTATTATTCATTCCCGTCAATTTAATATCTTGGTTTTAATGGTCACATTTAAATAATAATAATTAGTTGTTCGTTTAAGCTTGGTGTTGTGTATCATGTACACTATCGAACATAGTTTTTTAATATAATCATATTAAAAATTAAAAATATGAAATAAATTTAACATTATTCATTTAATATAGGTATAATAAATTAATTTTAATATAATTATGAAAAATGTAATGAAAAACAGTTTTTTTAAAATGTTTTCTTAGTCATAGAAAATAATTTCCACTAAAATCATATTCAATTTCGATTATCATGAAATTAATTGATTTATTTTTATTATAATTAGTTTTAGTTTAATTTAAACCCATAATAAAACCTAAACGAACCTTTTTAACTCTTTATTGAATGATTGGAACCAAAAATAGTTTTTATTTGATTAAAATTAATACTTAGATTTCTTAAATGTGAAACATAGATATTTATATTAACAATTATATTTAAAATCATTTATATTAAACATTAAATATATGTTCCAAATGTAAAAAATATTTCATATACATAAAATTCATTTTTATCTCATGATGATATCACAAGATGATAGTATTGGTAAAATTATTATTTTTCACTATTCACCCAAATATCAACTATTTCAGAGAAATATCAAAAATTAACCTTAAGAAATTTATAAAATTTTGAATTAAAAAATGAATTTAATTTTTCTAGATTAAAATAAAAAAAATTAAATATTTATTATTCAAATAAATCAAATATAACATATAATAAAAAAATATTTGTAAACAATACATTTTTGTTATTACATGAAATATTAAATTAATATTCCCTATAGTTTCCTATTAACTGTATAGATCATATTAATTTATTAGGATAATAATTAGAAAATTTTCATCATACATTTTATTTATTAAATTATTTCAAAAATATTAAATTTAAGGAAAGTTCATCATTTAAAAAAAGTGAAAACAATTCTGAAGAGTTGTTGGAATTTAATTAAGTGAATTTGACCATTTCTTACAAAGTCATTTATTTTGATAAATTTTTCTTAATGATTTAATAATTAGTTTCAATTAATATTTTAATATAGAAATATTCATTTATGTTTGGGTTTTTTGTATATCAAAAGATATGAAATGCGTCAAATTTAATAAAGTGGAAACACTCTAAAATCCTAAGGTTTTATATTCTACACTCCTTTAAAGAAATTACATACTCATAGTTATTTATCTCATATCTAATGGAAAAGGACTAAAAATTTCCAAAATAAATTCTAAAGAGTGTAATAGGACTTCAAAAATCATTAGTTTTAAAATGATCCTAAATAATGGAATGTAAAAAGTAGAAAAGAAAAAAAATATAGAGTGGATGATTAATATACTTATGTTTTAAGAAATAATTTTTAGTCCACAACAATTACTTTTAGATTTGGAAATGAATTTTATTTATATGTTTTTTCTAGGAAAATTATCATTTCTTATATATTTATTAAACCATATATGATCCATTATAGAAATAATTCTTTAGAATAGGTTTCCAAATGCATACCTTATTAGCTAAGTGAAATTTTCACATAGAATTCGATATAGTTATATTCCTATCGCATGATTTTGTATAATTGTTTTACCATTAACATATATAATGTGAGAAATATATGTACATATTTTATTCAATAATTTATTCCTTTAGTTGTATTTCGATCGGTTTTCTGCGGTCCATTTATGTCACAAGATAAATAACCATGATTAATTTCTCATGCAAAAAGCACTAAAATTAATATTTAATATATCATAAGATACAAAAATGAATTAAATTTTATCACCCAAGTCTCTATAAATTTACCAAAACCAATATGGTTTGAACAAGTTAAGATAATACTTAATAGGAAAAAACTTTTATATGGAAAATAATACATTAATCTCCAAAACCTCAAATATAACACCCAATGATAAAATTAAATCATTCCATAAAAAATAACGTTAAAAATTCCTCAAAAATATATCATATCATATTAAAAAATCCAAAAAGTAAAACATTTGATCACACATTCTTCCATTATCAATTTAACATTTATCTCAAAATTGAATTTTTAAATCAAAAACTCACATAAAATAATAATTTTCATCCTGTAATAATATATTCCCCAAAATATAAAAATATTCCCATAGTTTTAACACCCCCATGAATTTAAAATAATAACATTATGTTTGATAGTTCATTCAAAATGCAACACCTAGAATAAACGAACTACAAAATATTTTATCTAAATATAAATTTTATAACATAAATATTGAATTGGTAGCTATGAATGGGATAAAATGATTTATGAAATACATATATTTCCTAAATAATATAAATTTATTGATAATAGTCACTCTATTTTTAGTAAAATTAATTTATTTTTCAAAAAAAATGTTTTCATAAAAAAAAATTTCTACACCTCTTTCTATGAAAATAACATCATTATGTTTTTAAAATTTTATAATATGTATTTTATAAAACTAATTTCATTTTTTAAATACACATTTAAATAATACCTCTGAGTGGAATGTTTTTATTTTTTAGAACTTTTTGATTTTTCATTGAATGGTGAAAAATACAACTTCTTGTAAAACTGTCATTTATTTTCAATAAATTAAGAAATTTAAAAGTATAAATATCATTTGAATTTTATTTAAAATTAAAAAATATATTTAGTAAGATTAAGTAAATTTCAATTAGATTTATAGCCTATTTTAGTATAAGTTTTTTTATGCTTAAAATAATTTTTTTGAACACTTTTTTTAAGTGCATAATTTTTATCCATTTTAATTTATTAAAATAGCCAATAATAAGAAAGTTTTATATAAAATATTTAAATTATTCGTAAAAATATATTAATTTAAATGAATACCATGGTTATTATTTGTCGTATAGTTAATATAAGATCATCATATGATTGAAAAATTAATTTCGTGAAAATTTGTATTTCAACATGATTTGTGGGTATCCTTTTACTATAATTTATACCACTTATGTGAATTGAATTGAATTAAATTAATTCAATATTTTTAATTAAAATTATCAATATTATATACTATGTCCAACTAAAATTTTGATCATAATGATTAGTAGTCACAATTAAATTTATTTACTACGATTAAGGTTAAAACCGGGTTTTCATCGTAACATGTGATTGTGTTAAAAAAATTTAGACAAATTTTGTACTATTATTTAATAAATTTTGTTTAATAATTATAACATTTATGTCCAAATTATCTAATAATTTTCATTTTATTTTAGTCATAATGGATTAATTACATGGGTTAGAAAAACTAGTTACTGTACTGAAAACTAAAATGTTAAAAGTCATAAAACATAAAGGAAATGTGAATACAATGTCTAAAAAATGTTTCTTTTTATGTTTTTGAGGTGTGTATAAACATTAAATTACTTAAAATTAATTATTTATAAATTTTTGTGGTATTTTCGGTAATATTTACTTCCTATTTTCGAATAGTTTTGGGTATTTAAAAAAATTACACGCCTCCTCAATTATAAAATTTCACTCCCTCCACTAACAAATTTACACCTCTAAAGCTATTTTTCTCAAAACAAACTAAAAAAAATCAATAAAAAACACAATTATCCACAATATAGATATTTTATTATTCTTAAAATTCTTACCATTGGGACCTTAATAAGATATCAAAAGAAGAATATTTTGAGAAAAGGTAATTATCTTCACTAAACTCCTGTTATTTATTATTATCCACCTTCATTTATGTATTGAAAATTACAATTTAATAACCATAATATTTCCCATATACTTATATATTATTATTTTATCAAATAATATTTATCCATCTCATTCTCCATCAAATTAGAAACATATCCATCGCTCATGTGTACGACAGACTACCACCTCGTAAACCATTGTAACTTATTTTCCATCACCAACTCACATGAATATTAATAATTATAAAAAAACTGAATAGATATTATAAATATTAAAATATTTTTATTATTCAAAAATAATATATCATCTACTTCCTTACCCTTTCACCCATTAATGAAATGATAATATCACTCGTATGTACGTACGGACTACCATCTCCAAAAAGTGGTGTGATTCATTCTCTTTGTGGACATTTCAATAATGATTTTACAAATTTTTTATTTAAAAATTTTATATTTATAACATTATGATAATTATTTATATTATTTAACTATATAATTTTCACAAGAATAGGAACTTCTGTGAAAAAACATGCCTGAAAAAATATAGTAGTCAGCACCTAGAAAAATGTTAATAATGAAATATAATTATTGAACAGATAATAATATGTTATAGAAAGATAATTTATGATGTTTTAAATATTAATATGGTTTCTTATAAATTAATAACATTTTTAAAATTATTATATAGGAGGATAAATCACATTACACTATATGTAAATGTGAGGTAAGAGGCATTGTCTCAATTTCCATTGATTGAGGCATATTGTCATGTTATAAACCTAATTTATTTTATATGTTTTATGTAAAAACACTTTAAAATATTATATAAGAAATCATTAATAATTCATGGTATTTTTTGTTTCAATTTTCTTTATTTCAGCCAAGGGGATTTGACTTTAAAGTTATCAAATAGTAAATTATTTCATAGCATAATTTCTTTTCATTCGGTTATATTACTTCTTCATTGTCTTTGATATTAGATGATTATCTGTGCGGTGACTCTTTATTCTTTTATTCTTTATTTTTAATTTTTTAGGTGGATTTAAATTTGATAAACATAATTGATTCATTAATTAATTCTCACTTCACCATCATAATCATTGTAAGGGTGGCACATCTCAAATATTATTGTTTGGTACATTTGTTATGTTATAAACCTATCTTCATGTATAAGGATTATCTAATTCCCATTTTAGTTGTTATATCATGAATATTTTTATATTCATGGTATTTTTTGATTTGTTTTTTTATTTCATTCAAGGGTACTATAAATAATGTTTTTCAGAGTAGAGTACTCAAGAGGGGGTGAATTAATTACCTATAAAAATTTCTATTAAAAAGTTCACTTTAAAATATTACCCAATAAAAATGAATATTGGATATTTAATCAAGGTAATGCGGTTATAATAGTTAGAATATTGAAATAACTTATCATAAGATTGATTAATTATCAGTAATATCAATGTGAGTTATTGATACAACGTTTGAAGCTACTCTAATATGGTGAAACAGTTATAACTTCTATCCAAGAATAACTATCAATGTAAATTTTTTTTTCTAAAATATAATGTAGAGTAGAGAAAAAAACAAATTAAAAGACACAATGGATAAAAAAGTGTTTCAGTCTCAATCCAAGACTTAATCCACTCCACTATGTGATCACCTACCACCAAGTGGTCTATATAGATAATAGATTGATCCACACCATGGGTTGGGGTAAAAAAACAGTATACAGACTGTCTAGATCACATGGCCTCTACCATAGTTCTACATGGGAAAAGTGAACAACCAAGTCACACTGGACCTCTTCTATAATTATTCATGGGTGAAGCAAATAGTAGAATAATATTGGAGAAAGGATATCTTGTATCCTCTCTTTTAATGTAGGAAATAGTATGTGTTTTAATACAGATACACACACTACTCAAAAAGTAGTAAATTAAGTACAAAATAGATAAAAAAAATGATGAGAATGTGTTAGATGTTCATTGAGTGTTATTATATAAATCTCCGGACTTGTAGGATGTCGCAGATGTGATTCTTGAGTTCTCTTGTGAAAACAGAGTATCGCAGGCCTGGTGATTTGGTTTCCAGTTCAAAGAAGTGAGATATATATCTCATTTTCTTCTTTTAGATAGTGTTATGATGGTTTTTGAGGCTCCAATATATGGTATTTAAGCCTTTATGAATTGGGATTGATTCATGTGTTCCTCAGTAGTATATTGTTTCTTGCATTAGTTAGCTTTTCAAATGCTTGCTTCTCTATCATTTTGAGCCATGCTTATCTTTTTTTAGTTAAGGGTGTACATGTTAGAGCTAATAGGATGAATGTATTATGTACCTCATATCTCAAACTATCAGTTTACATGTCTACAAAGAAACATTAATGATGTTTGTGACATTAAATAACTTGAATATGACCATTAGAAATTAAATTGAAAGTGACAAAAAAAGATTAAAGAATGGTGTTGCATTTTGTATTGAAATGGTGTCACTTGGAAATGGTGTCTTCTATGTTGAATTTGATCAGTGAGATAGTCATGGTGCCACATGAGTGTTGACATATAGAACCGGTATCACAGATAGGGTGTTAGGATCACGATGTCTTTGGTAGCAGTGTCTTGTCCATTGTTAAAACATTTTAACAGTGTTTCAGCCATGGTATCAGAATTATGGTATTAGTGTTACGGTGTCAGAGTCACAGTATTAGGGTTAGGGTTTTAGGGTCATGGTATCAGGGTTACAGTGTCAGGGTCATGGTATCAGGGTTACAGTGTCTGGGTTACGGTGTTAGGGACTTTGCAAAAATCTGGAACTAGAAGCAGACTTACTGGCTCACAGACATAGCCAAAAAATTGTAAACAATCTTAAGCAGTAGTATTCACATAATTTATTAAACATAATTATTGGTATAATGAAACCTAATAGAAAATCATTAAGAATAATTTGTGAGATTCTGAATTAGAATAAGGAATCCTGGAATCATAAGGAGACTAACAAACTCCCAACATGATTGAAACATGATTATCATAGTTTTCATGATTTTCATGATTTGCATGATTTTCAAGATTTTTGTGTATTAAAACATTATCAAATAGGAGGATTCTAACAGTATCCCCCTATTATGATAACAAATCATGGCATGTATGAACTATTTAAAAAGTAAATAATGTGGTTCTAAACTATCTAAAAAGTGAATAATGTGATTCTTGTTTCTCCCCTGTTTTAGGATTATCAAAATGAAAATAAGAAGCGCAAAAATAAAAAATTAATAAGTGGAAGGCCAAACTCAAATAAAAATATGGCACATTACATTAAAAAATAAGAGAGAATCAGGTAAAACATAGGAAAAAATAGAGAAAATTACTATAAAATAAATATCTATCACTTCTCTTCAGAGGTAGTAAATCTCTCTTTTCCCTTGGAAAAATCATCAAGATGAACCATAAGAGCAGAAGAAGAGGTGGTAGTTGAGAGGGATCCAATGGTGGGAGAAGGAAGAGGTATAGATTCAAAAACAAAAGGTGTAATAGTGGGTTTGGTCAAATACCAAGGCAAAGATTGATAAATAATGATAGGTATAATATGGAACAGATCCTGAGAAACAAACATAGTCGCAGGAGCTAATGCAGAAAAAGAAGTAGATGTGGAACTAGGCCTCAAGGGAGCAGTTGCAGGAGCCACTATAGTAGTGCTTTACACATGGAAATATGGATTCACCAAATTGATAAAATCATTGATTAATTAACCTTCATATTGCATAGCCTTTTCAAAATAATCTTTATTCTCAATAAACTTATCCAAGGTTGGTGTGAATTCATTCATTTTCTACACTTGTTCCTTAAACACTTGAGTCACATGAGCCATTTTCAAATTCTCTTCAAGGTACTTGAAATGACTTGTCAATTAATGTTTTTTATAAACCATTTTGAATTATAAATCCACCTTATTTGTAGTCTCATCATTGGTTGTAGAAGCTTCCTTAGAGTACAGTCGAACCATGTCATGGGCATGCTCACTATTTTGAACAATTTTTGAGAGGCTTTACCGAACAGATGGAATTTTCAAATATATAAGATCTTCTTGAATAACCTTTCTTAGAAATTAACTTTTTGACAAGTGATATGATTGATAAGGCTTGGCCAATGAGGAGGGAGCTGAGATGGATGCAAAGGGTGCAGGAAGACAAGTGAAAATAGTTTCAATAGAGTCTTTGAAAATACTAGGTAACGCATCAATGGAGGATGCCAATTTTAGAATTTCTTCAACCATATTGTCCTTATTGGTAGTTATTTTTTCAACAATAGAGATCAATTTTGTTTGGATTAGTGCTTCAACAATTATATCTATCTTTTCAGCATCTTATGTACTCAATCGACCAATAGGGGTTCAATAATTTGAAACACTTTCTTCAGTTCCTCAACCAAAGAACTTAATGATATCACTTCCTCACTTAGTTCCTGATTTTCAATTCTTACTTCTTGAATTTCATGAAACAACTGAGTTTGGGTTTTCCATATAATTTTCTCAAATATCATACTAACATCATGTTCACTTAGATGAGTTAGCAGAAGAGTTTGAACTTTCAAAATCTTCTCAAAGTTGGAAATCATATTTTCGCCAAAAACCTTTAAGTCATTAGGTATTACAGTTCTTGGATATTCTTGTGAAATGTATGGTTCAGAAAACACAATAGATTAGGGATATTTAGATGTTATAACTCCTGGTAAAGAAATATATTTCAATAGAAAAGGTGTTGTGAGATAGATTCTTCTCATTGATGCTATTTGAGATCCTGAGACATCAAAATAGATAGGGAATTTATAAACATTTTACATAGAACATGTCTCAATAGAACATTGTACTTGAGTAATTTATAGAATGGGTTTTTTCTCCCCCCCCCCCCAATTAGTGCGGCATCTCTAAGTGTGATAGACTCAGTCTCCTTCTATATTTCATAACTTGCATCATTGTTAGGATCACCCATCTCTGTTCAAGATTTCTTAAAGGCTTGGTTCATTCTTTCTTCAGCTGGTAGGATTAATTCTGGCTCAGATTGTTCTTAAGATATTTCCACAACTGTAGGACCATTCTCAACAAAAGGTTCTTCTAGATGTTCCTAAGGAAAATCTTTCTCTTCCAGACCAGAAAAGTGTCCTTAATTATTAATAAACACTTCATCAATTATTTTTTCACAAACTTGTTATTCATCAACTTTTTGTTTAGGTAATCTATTATCCTCTTCCCCTAAGGCAGTTCTATCCATAGATGATGATCCTGTATCCTCTACTTCTTGACTTGAGTAATCCAAAAACTCAATATATTCTAGGATTGGTTTACGATTTCCCTTAGGCCTTAAGGTATTTACCAGGAGATTGAACTTTTCATAAAACCATTAATTTTCTTCCACCCAGGACTATTTCCAAGGATTACAATTGATTTTCATTATTATGAGTGTATCTTTATAGATAAAAAACTCATAGTCCTCATTTACTTCATCATTTGGCCCAACTACTCCTTTGGAAACCAGCATAGTAGAAATAAATCTTTCATAAAACAGTGAGATTAATTTTGATGTTTTTTATCATATCACCAATGTGCAGAATGTTGTACATACAAAAGTACATTTTGTGGCTATTTTCATGAGACGTATTATAAAAACATCTTGATGCTTTAGGGTTGCAAAATCTCTATTCCTGGGGTAGAAAATATTATGAATGAATTTGAACAGTAGCTTTGTTTCTCCATCTAGATCTATAGTGATTGGCCATCCTCACTTTTTGTTACCAATTACACTTCCCAAATATTATTTCAAGTTGAAAATATCACCATCAAGAGGAGTTCTTCACTAATGGTCCTCACATATTAATTATTGTGGTATTCCAAGACAAGCAGCCCCAACCTGGATGAAAAGTTCACCTTTTCCCATTATACAAGTTCTCACAACAAACTTATCTTCTAAATCAGTGGAGAACTGAAGATACTGATAAAAATGGGAGACATTCTTGGGATAGTTTGGTCACCTTTCCTTAGTAAACCAATCCAACCATCCTTTTTTAGTCAGAACCTTCAAGAGCAGCGATGTACATGGTAGTAACCACTTAGTACATACTTACATTTTAGTAAAAACTATTCTATTTAAAAGACCATGATTCTGAGGTCCTTTATGTGCTATTTGTGGAAACATTCTTTCTTTCTTGTGAGACCTTCGCTTCTTAGGATTCAATGAAGAGGGTCGCTTCATTCTGGGCATCAAATGTTGGGTTTGATAAAGAAAAAGAGTTGAAGGAGGGTAGGATATTTAGAAGGTAAGTTCTATGGTCTCAATAGAGGAAATATACAGTGAATAGAGAAGTGAAAAATATCAGGGGTTTTATAATTTATGAAGTCCAAACATCATAAAAAATGTGCAGTAAAGTAAAATATTGGATATCGTGATATGAGAAATAAATAAATAATAAAAAACACTTTACTGTGAGACTAGAACATGTCATTACAGTTTCATTACTACAGTTTGATAGTAAATGGCGTAATCATAATATTGAGACAACAAGTGTAAGACAATGCATGTGAAACTACAAAAGTGAATTAGTAATTCTGAAGTCATAAGATGTGAGACCATAAAAGTGAAACAATAAGTTTGAGATAGTAACTTGTGAAACCGTAACTCATGAAATAGTAGGTTCAAGATCGTAATCCTTTCACTTAAGACTTGTTATCCCTAATTAATTTATGATGTAATTTATCCTTTCCGAATTTAATGGTATAGTGAATATATTAGAAAGATGACGTTCAGATCCAATAATTCAAAAGTGATATCACCTTTTTGATAGTCGTCTCTCAAAAAGTGATGTCTTACATCAATATGTTTTGTCATGGAGTTTGTAACATGATTCTTTGAAATGTTAATAACACTCGTATTTTCACAATTTAAAGGTACATGTATGAATTGATATCCATAGTCTATTAATTTTTTTTCATCCAATAATTTTTTCACAACAACTAATAGCAGCTATGTATTCAGATTGGGTTGTAGATAACACAACAAATTTGTGTATCTTACTACACTATGACACTAGAGACATTCCTAAAAGTTACATGTTTCAAAGGTTCTTTTTCTTTCTAACTTACAACCACAAAAATAAGCATCAGAATAGTTAAATAAATCAAAGGATTTTATTCTAGGGTAGAATAGTCCTTGATTGGTTGTATGTTTGAGGTATTTGAAAATCATTTTTAGAATAATTTAAATGACTCTTCATAGTTTTATAGAAAGAAATCACACATACATTCACTAAAAATTATATCAGGTCGGCTAGAAGTTAAGTAGAGTAATCTTCCAATCATTCCTATGTATGTGGTTTGATCAACCGATTTTCAATCTTCATTAAGATCTAACTTCCAAGTACTACTCATTGTTGTATAACTACTTTTATTGTTATTCAAGACAAAACGTTTTAGATGATCTTTAGTTTATTTTCTTTGAATTAAAAAAATACCATGTTTATTTTGATAGATTTGAAATCCAAGAAAGAATATTATTTTATCTATTAAACTCATTTCAAATTCCTTTTCAATTATTTTAGAAAAATAAATACATAAATAACTTTTTCAAGATCCAAAAATAGTATTGTCTACCTAAATTTTAAGTACTAAAATATGATTGGAAATTAATTTTATAAAAAGGGTCGGATCAGCTATACCTTTTTAAAAACTTTTGGAAATAATAAAAGTACTTAATCTATCATAACAAGATCTTAGGGATTTTTTTAAACCATATCGAGATTTTGATAATTTAAAAACATGATTTAGAATGTGAGGATTTGAAAAACTATGGGGTTGTTCAATAAAACCATTCTCAACTATATACCCATTTAGGAATGCACTCTTGAAATCAGTTTGATATATTTTGAAATTCAGTTGAGTTATATATGTAAAATATCTGGACCAATCTGATGAAGAAGGTGATGAAGGTTTCAAGAGTTGCCTTTTTTTGTTAAGATTGGTTTGGATGAAAATAAATCACTTTACACTGTTTTGGAAATAATTTTTTTGATACTTTTTTTATAAAATAATGGATCAGTTTTGAGGAAGAATCGGTTTCAGAGGATAATGTATCATGTTTCAAGTGAATTTTCATCGGTTTCACATTAGAACCGATGTGAAAATTTTGTTTCAATTATGATGATTCTTTTTTTGATTTGTATCTTATATAAATAATTAGTTTTATTGAGAACTTGTGATGCATGTCTGATAGAAATAAGTGGTACCGATTTTTTTAAAAAAAATTGTATCTAGATTGAAGAGGTCGTGTTGGTTGTTTTTTAAAACAATTTTATCCAAATTAAGAGACAATACCGACTGTGTTTCAAAACAAGCAAAGTGGTACTGATGGAAAGATGGTGTCAATTAAAGTTGTACCTATGGAAAGGTCTTGCCAATTAAAGTGGTGTCGATGGGAAAGGTTGTATGGATGGAGGAGGTGATGCGGATGTAATGTGAAACACCGATTTTTTTTCAAAACAATGGTATTTGGGTAGAAGAAATGGAATGAGATGGTTTCAATTGAGAAAGAATCATATCATATTATATTGTATCGTATCTGGTCAGATCTTTGTTTTTAGATTGTATTGTATCGTACATGGGTGGATATTCTTTTTAATATTTTATTGCATCGTACTCATGTGGATCATCGATTTCAGATTGTATTTCATTGTACTTAGGTGGATCTTATTTTTAATATTTTATTTCATTATATTGATCATGATTGTATCCAGAATGATCACAACCAGAATGATCATAACCAGAATGATCGTAACCAGAATGATCATAAAGAGATATGATCATATTCAGGAAAATATCTTCCAGACCATTTGTATTCAGAGAGGATAATTCTTTGGTTGAGATGAAAAGAAATAATCAGGAATTATTATAATGTTATAATACATTCCAATTGAAGTCATACGATGCAAAAGCTAATCTTTGATGAATTCAAAGTCATGAAGGTAGTCATGATTCAAGCACTGGTTTTTGAATGTGATGGTGTGCTTTCTCGAGAGGGTCAAAATAAAAGAAAATAAAGTTGATATAAATGAATGAATTTTCAAGGGTGAGACATTCATTTAAAAGAGTGATTTTATCTCAAGTTTTGAAGTGATTTTCTACATTCACATTCAGTTGGTATGGTATCAATGATTGTTTTGAAGAAATCAGCATGAGAAAATCGGATTCAGACCCATGTATTTCTCTTTATTTCTAATCATATTGACCTTTGAAATGGGAGTCTTTAAAAGAAGAGATAAATATTGTAGAATATTAGATAATAATCTAGAAGCATAGAAAAATTCATAATCTCTCTAAGATTTCAGGAGAAAATAAGATTGGGGTGAATTTAAGTGAGCGGGGAAGTGTTTTGGGATTCCCACCTAAACATGTTTCAGGTAACTTGTAAAAGAGCAACAAGTACATTATACATTTTGTATGCTTGGATTGTTCACTACATAAGAGAGAGTGGATTTAGGTTTCTAGAATGAAGAAGATATTTATTCTGTTCGAATTGACAATTATCTTGGGTGGTGTCAATTCATTCGCATTCTTTCAGCTTGAAAATTATATTTTGTAATTTATGTGGTGCTAATTCTACTCTATTATTTTCTATCAGGAAATCATACTTGGAGATTTGTTTTGAATGAATTGGACTGGGGGATTTGTTTTGAAAGAATCTGACTTAGAAGAATCAGACTCAGTGTTTCATAACAATGTCCAGATAGTTCTTACCTTTATTTTGGTTAAGGACTTGATGAATTGTATTACAATTTGAATAAATTTGATGAATTCATAAGAAGAGCATGTAACATGAGTAGTTACAAAACAATTTTATTACCCTATTGTACTTAGAGGGTGCACATTCACTAGTGGGATTGTTTCGTAGTGATACCTGAGTGAAAGGGTACATCCTACTCATTGTAATAAAATTATTGATTTCTATTAGATTTTATGTTCTTGGATCATTTACAAACCATAAAAAAGACATAACTATTCTTATTCAATATTGAACCTTGTAAATATTTTTATGTATTTGGATGTGTGTTGAGTTTGTTTCTCAGAAGGGAATTGAAATCTCTAACATGAGGTGAAGGTTGTTTCAATTCAAAAGAAATGTGAGAGAAAAAATATTATCATTGATTCACCCATCCCTTCTCAGTGATATAATATTCTGACTAGGCACTTTTAAGTTATATTAGAGCACATGTTCCCTTTGCTATTATTTAATGATGGAGAACATGATCTGAGTGAATAGAAAATGTATTCTGATATTTTATAGAAAGAACTATTAAATCTAGGATGATATAATGTTTCCATATCTTATGTCTATCAGTTATTATTTTCTTGATGCTTCAACAGTTGGGTTTAACCCATTGATGATAGTTCTCCACTTACACCTGTTGACAAAATGTTTCTTGAAAATGATGGAAGGCCCAATAATGTTATATTATTATCACTTTCTAAAAGTTAATTATTGAGAGTGAAAGGTGTTTCCACTATTAAAGGTATATGGGAGAAATTAGAAAACATATATTAAGGAAATAAAAAATTTAATAAGGAAAAGTTACAAATATAGAGATTAAAGTATGAAGATTTGATGATGGGTGAGCATGAATCTGTTGGGGAATTATTTAACAAGGTGAACGACATTGTGAGTACTATCATATTTCTTGGTTAAAATCTAAAATAATCTAGAGTTTTTTAAAATATATTGATAATCCTACCTAAAAAAATCGATGAAAAATTTTATTGATTAGAATATAGAATCCTAAAATATTATCTCTTAATGATTTACATAGAACTATTATCACCTATGAAATGAGAAGAGAGAATGTTGTGAAGTAAAAAATAAAGGTTTATAGAAAAATGTCTTTCAAGTCTATGAATAAAGAAAAGTCATAGAATATTTTTATAGAAGATGAAGCGGGTAATTCTGACTCTGAAAATGAGGTATGTAAAAATCTCAATGATATCCTATCCTTGTTTTCTAACAATTTGAAAAGAGGTACATGGAAATAAAAATGGAAACCTCCCTTGAAATGTTTTGAATGTGGAGGTTTTGGTCACTTTGTGGTTAATTTTACTTGGAGAAATAAAGAATTGGATAGTGATATTGAATAAATAAAGACAAGAAGACCGTGGAAGAAAATAGGAGACAAAGGAAAAGGAAAGAAATTATTCAAATAAAAAGGAAGAAGTTTCTTCTACAAAGACGATGAAGATGAAGAGGGTGATGCTAAATATTAAAAATACATTAATTATGGTAGTGAAAATGTCACGACCCGACCCTACCTGGGCTCATGCCGCAACTACCCAAAGCCCTCCTCCATAGGTCAGGGGATGGAGACCAGTGCCGAAGGCACAACAACTCGGGGAGGCCTTTTCCTAAGTACCTGTACACACACACACGCAGCACACTAAATGCAAAAGTGCAGAGAAAAAAGAAAAGAAAAGTACCAATTGCTATAAATAAATTACAAATGTGCATCGACCACTATAGTACAAAGTAAAAGATGATGGTACACTGAAAAGAAAAGGGAAAAAACAAGTGCCCAACCAGAAAGTGCCACAACCCGACAATAGGTAAATAAAAGCAAACAGCTGGAAGGGGTCCCCCACCTGGGACCTGACTACGACCACCACACGTGGTCCAAGCTCCTGAACTCCAATGATCTACTGAAGTCACAACCGACCTGTCCGTCGTCTTCAAGGTCACACCAAGTGCGGGCAAATCCCATGCAGGGGTGAGTATAAAAATACTCAGTAGGATACCCCGAAGGCTCGAGGGAGCAAAAAAGGAGGTATCGAAGGCTGATCAGTAGAGAGAATAGGAAAAGTAGATGAGTACAATAGAGGGTGCAGTAAAGAGTAACAGTAGAGAGTCCATCTGAACCCAATAAGAGGAAAGAAAGTAGACTTATCCAGACGCAAGGAGCTGGAAATGGTGAGAAGATGAACTTCCCATCGAGTCTTCTCTACCTATAGCAGAAGAGTAGACTCGTCCAACCATGAGAATCTAGACACGGAAATCATGTGGCATACCCCTTGCGTCTTCACCTCTCCTGGAGGGAGAGTAACCAATCCCAAGAAGTGGGTACTGAAACAATGTATATACATAACATTATGCTCAATCAAGAATCCCGAACAAGGTCGTAAGGGGATCCTCATCCCGTAGCTCAGCCCAAGAAAAGTGAGTAGCAAAAAGTCCCAGAAGTAAGCACCATCGATGCCCAGCATCCCACACGTCTACCCTGAACTGTATGTCAAGGGGCTCAATTCACCACACCTCGACACTATCCGCTTTGGGCGGCACTGACTCGCCCGCATAGTTTTAGTTCGCATCGCAAGGACAAGTCTCGGTGGGTAAAGCGCCCCTCATACTTGAGAGTTCTGGGTTAAGTCAAACCACACCTCGTCACTGCCCCATAGTAGAGAGGTCTCATCAAAGTCAAGTTATCACATCACCGACCCGTAATGCCAAGGGTCCCACTCCATTATTCATGGAATAATAGCTAAAGACTAGCCTAGTAGAACAGACCGAGTCTGAAATTCCAACAGGCGACCCATTTCCCAACCCTACTGGAGGGTAATTCATAATATGATATCGGGTGACCAACTGCCTAGCCCTGCTGGAGGGTAAACCTTAATACATCATCAGGTGACCCAATTCCCAGCCCTGTTAGAGGGTAGACCTGGAAGACGTCGGTGAGTGACCCACTGCCCAGCCCTGCTGAAGGGTAAACCTGAATCAAGATGACAGGCGAACCACTGCCCAGCCCTGCTGGAGGGTAGACCCTAAGAGGTCGTTGGGTGACCCATTGCCTAGTCTCTTTTGGAGGGTAAACCAGAATCAAGATGACGGGCGACCCACTTCTCGTCCCTACTGGCGGGTAGACCCTAAGAGGTCGTCGGGTGACCCACTACCCAGTATTTGATAAACGGTAGACCCTAATACATCATCTGGCAACCCACTGCCCAGCCCTACTGGAGGGTAGACCTGGAATAAGTCGACAGGCGACCCACTGCCCAGCCCTACTAGAGGGTAGACCTGGAACTAGACGATTGGTAACCCACTGCCCAGTCCTACTAGAGGGTAGACCCTAAGAGGTCATCGGTTGACCCACTTCCTAGTCTCTACTAGAGGGTAAACCCTGAGAAGTCAATGAGTAACCCACTACCCAGCCCTGCTGCAGGGTAAACCCAGAACGTCTCTGGCCATCCCTACTGGGTGGTACAACACTGGCCAACCAAGCACTGAGTGGGTACCGCGCAACCACTCAACTCCAGAACAAATCACCCAAAAGAGGTTCAGTTCCTGCTCCATCACTGGGTGTCACTAGCACCGCTACCAGTTGATCAATCGAGAACGAAACCAGGGGGAGACCACTCAACCCTACTGGCCAAACGAACGAGCATAGAGGGACCCTCTACGTTGCGAGAGGTCAAAGTACGCAAAGTAGAACATGGCACGCCCATGGGGCCCACACAACGTGTTTCCCCACATCAACCCCAACCAAGGGCACAAACATTCTCAGGTACAAACCACACATACCTCCAAGTGCTCTCGTATACTCCCAGAGTATACCACGTCTCCAGCCCTAAGGCTATCGTGCACACGACAACCCATCGTCAACACAGAGGGTGTAAACATAACTTTGCCAATTTTCCACCTCATCGACTGAGGGACAGTCATCCACATCTCTTCAAGCATTTACATCACTTGCATGGGAGTGCACACGATCACACGCAAAGGGTCCGCTACAAACACGGTAGAAGAACCGCCACCGGGGCACCTTTCATATTTCCACATTTAATAAGGTCATGCAAGGGGCTCCGCACAACCAAAGGGGTCGTACCATTGTAATCCTCATGGAAAAACACGCGAGAAAGACTACTTACTCACCTCAAATGGATATTCGACGGAAAAGTCACCAACACAGTCTCACGCCCGAACGATGTCCCGTGATCCCGAGCCTCGGCCCCGAAAACAGTCGGGTGCATCGCACCAATGTGATTCCCTCGGTAAAACACGTCAGACGCACTACTCACATGAGTGCAATGGATATCCGGAGAAAAAGGTGCATTCCGGTGCACCGCACATGAGCGGTGCTTCATGGGACCCGCAAACCAGTCCCGAAACACAATGAACAGATCACACCGTTGCGATCCTCTCGAAAAAGTACACAAGTTTGGCTAACCACTCATCCGAATCAGACACCTGGTGAAGGAGTTGGAATTCACCGTCAACTCCCAAAATGGACCACATGGGGCCCGCACTTTCTTGCCGAATTAGGGCGGGCGGATTGTACCATTGAAATCCCCTTGGAAAAACATCCAGAATCGACTGCTCACACGCCCCGAACGGACGCCCAATGAGAATGTCATAAATCGCTGCTCACAGCTCGAAAGACAAGTCGTGGGGCCCACACCTCAACTCCGGCTGCAACGCTTGAAACCACCCTGGAATGCTTCACCCCGACGCCAGGGTCCCAACTCCACTGACGACGCTCAAAACGAAAGTCGGACGCGTCTGCGCCGTCCAAAACAAGACCCCTGGAAAAATGCCAATTCACTTAAAGTAAGCGTTGCGCCACCGAGGCCCCTCGTTTCGGCAATTAAAAATTACTCAATCCATCTCAAAACGTTCCCCTCGATCCCAGGATCGCGTCTGTATAGACATCATGCAAAACAGACACTCGTAGCTCTAAATACGGGCGTCCAAAGGTCTAAGGGGATTACCCCTGGGCAGGACCGGCCTGGTCCGGCCGGTCCACCCCGCTCGGGTCGGCCTGCTCCGGCCGGAACACTGAGCCACGGCCCAGCCGAACCCGGGGGCCACCGCATACAGACCGCCGCCTCCTGCGAGCCCCTCACCGGCGCACTGCGCGGGCGCCTCCTACACCGACCGGCCGACATGGCAGGTCGTTTTCCACGCTGAGACCCGCCTGTGGCGGGTCGCGAGCCGCGACCCAGATTGCGCCCCCTCACCGGCGCCCGCGACCGGTGCCCTCGGTCAGTCCGCCTACGCCGCCCCACACCGGCGAGATGCTGCCCAGCCGACCGGATGGCCGGACGGTCTTCCGCCACACCCGCTGCCGCGACGCCGTCCTGGAGCTCGCCGAACCACCGCGCTGCCGCCGCTGGAAACCGTCGGACCACCGTGCCGGCCAGAGAACCCCAAAAACCCACGAATGTTCGTCGGACCGCTGTGAAGGCCTCGGAGGTCAGATTTTGAATCCGAAACAAGCGTCGGAAAGCTCGGATAACATACTAAATGATCATGGGAATAGAGCGATGATCGGATAACAGTTTGGTGCTATAAATTAATCTCAAATATTGAGTGAAATAAAACGAAACAAAAAACGACTCCTACCTATTGGGCGATGCCCGGAGCTTCATGGGGATTCTGCCGCCACACCACTGCCTTGTTGGAGTTGCCTATCCGGAGTGCTTCACTAGAGCTAGATGAGAGGGGAGGGTTTGAGGAATAAGAAGAAGAAGAAGAGGGGAGGGGATGCATTTAAGTAGAAAATACTTAAACGCCTGCCCGATAGCCCCGAACCCGAAATTTCGATGGGGTCAGGATTAAGGCTCCCCTAGGCTAAAAACCACGCTCTGAGCTCAACGGAGGTATCGGAATTTTAATCCGAGGCCCCGTTAAAAAGTTATAAAATAGAACATCGGAGGCCGCTAAATTACAAAAATGCCATTGTGGCCATTTTTCACTAACGCCCCGCGCCCTCCAAACTTACACCCCTCCTAGGTTAAACAGCAGGCTCTGAACTCAACGGTGCCCTCGGTTTTCCAATCCGAGCCACCATTTAAGAGATACTTGAGCTTCACCCTTAAATGAATAAATTAATTATTTAATTTATCCATTTCTTATTCCGGAAGCGAGCGAGGGGTCCAAATGTCCCGCGCTGACAAACTTTATGTCGTTCCTAGGGTAAACACCCCATTCAGACCCATCCGTACACTCGGATCTCTGATCCAGATCTCCATTTAGGAGTTAACCTATTCATTTTCATTTCTAGTGTGAACGCACTGAAAATTTAATTCCGGCCACTTCGGGGCTCGGAATCATACGTCGTCTGAAGGCACTGCTCTGGAATAGTATCAAGAATATTCCAAAGTCTTTCGTAGCAAAAACTAGGTGCTTACATCATTCTCTCCTTCATTTTTTTTCCTCAAAAAGCAAAACTAGGGAACAACTCATGGTAATAAACCCACACCTGGCTCTCTCGTACCCAGAAGAACTCTTGCACAGTTCTGCGCCACCTCACACAGACCAAAGGATTTGATCTGTTCACGTGAGGTATACCATCGCTGATGGCGTGCATAAGTGCATGCACATTTCTTCTCAGGTGAGTCATGTGGGAGGCTCCATGCACCCAAACAAGCCTTTGGGGTTAGGGCAAGGTGGTAGGGAACCTCGCCATCCCTCTACATAGTCTCAAACGGCCTGAAGGCTCTCGGGGGTAGCTCACCTCCCCGACCAAACCTCTACGTCGCATGCAACGACTGGAATCACCGCCCGCACCTGGAACAAGGCCCGGTGATTTCCTCCTTCAGAATATCCATATGGTGAAACACCCTAGGATATCTGGTCACGCAAGGTTTCATCGTCGATGTCTCGCAACCACGACTCTCTTACATGCTCAGAGAACGATGGAGTCAACATCATCGATTAAAGAAGATGGTTACACACCTTATACTCTACCAACATAGGGTTACACGGACACCCCCCCCCCCCCGTGTCACCCTGGTAACACCTCAAACAAGGAGCAGGGAGAAAAGAATTTCACACGTAGAGTCTATCAATTCTACTATAGAAAGTAGAAGAGCTGTAGAGCATAGCACTTATCACCTCATGCTCTACAGGATCGTAGACATCCAAAGCTCGTGGTTGTTTGTGGTCCCATCTGTCAGCTCCCGGAGCCTGACGTGGACCACCTAGTGGTGATGAGAAGACCTCGTAAAGTCGTCCCCCACTACCAGCTCCTCCCGATAATCTGCTCTTACTACCTCGTTGGGCGCTACTCCGATCATGACGTTGCCTCTGTCCTGGTAGTGCACCTGCTGCCTGCCCAAAGCTCTCCGCACGCTTGGTCGGGAAGTCCCATGCCAAGTGACCTCGCCTATCACAAGCATAGCACCGACTCTCTCTGGGATGCACTGGTGCCCTCCTACGCCACCGTGGTGTACGACCACGCCCCTGAGTCTTATTGTCAGAAGGCCACTTGCGTTGGGGTTCTGCTTGCCGATGCCTGCTAGCTACGGCAGATGTCTCGGCTCCAACGTGCCTGCTGCCACCACCAACTCTAGAACGTGACAGGAAGCTCTCTTTCACCAGCACCTTCTCTAGCACCCTGGAATATGGGGAAATGCCCAAAGGTACTATGAAAACATGAATCTTTCTGCGAAGAACTTTCTTGAACATCCGCGCTCGAACGTTTTCGTCATGGACCAAGTCCGGGTAAAAGCGTACACGGTCTGAAAAACTAGCCGGGTACTCGGCCACCGTCATCCCTCCCTACTAAAACTGCAGGAGCTCCTAAATCTAAACGGAGTGTAAGCAGAAGGGGAAAAACTCCTCACGAAACAACAACTAGAAGTCACCCCACGAAAGATATGACTCGTCAAGAAACTGAGTCCTCAGAATCCACCAACGCTGAGCTGCTCATGAAAAAGGTTGGCTACCAAAGCCACTCTCCGATCTGTCGGTGTCTTCACAAGCCTGAAAAGGGAAACCACTGTCTATAGCCAAACCTCTGCTTCCTGAGGGTCTGGCTCACCACTGAACCTCAGCGGTCACTACCGCTGGAACTCACAGAGCGCGCTCAACCTGTGCTCAAACTCAGCCTGCTCTGTTGAAGCTGTCTACTGCTCAACAGGTGGGGGTGCTACTACCTGCCCACCTGGAGAAAGGGGCTCGCATGATGTGTCCTGGACTGTGGCCACGTAGCTCACAGCGTCATCGTCATGAACCAAAGCTGGTATCATGGCTGGATGCCTTCGTGGAGACATCCTGAATATTATCAAGGAGTGTCGCGGTCAGATGAGCATATCTGTATATACCAATAACAACGATGGGGATCTGACTCAAGAAAGATAGTGAAAGACTCAATCCTATGTGATGAACAAACCAATTATCCCTGAAACAAGTGTCTCGGCATGCCGAGTCAACAAGCGCGTTATCAGGGTCCTGGTGAATGGATACGTCGGCCGCCACACCATTACGAGATTCCCTGGTCTGAATGACGCTCTTGAGACACATTAACACTATTTTCCTAAATCCTAACCAATTCCTTTTATTTTAGGGACGTCCGAACAGTGTCCCAAGGAACAAACCACCTCTGATACCACTTTGTCACGATCCGACCCTACCGAGGCTCGAGCCGCAACTACCCCATGCCCGCCTCCATAGGACAGGGGCTGGAGACCAGCGCCGAAGGCACAACAACTCGGGGAGGCCTTTGCCTAATAACATGTACACACATACACACATCTCACTCAATGAAAAATTGAAGAGTAAAAAGAAAAACAAAGTACCAACTGCTATAAATAAATCAAAAATGTGCATCGAACTCTACAGTACAAAGTAAAAGATGAAGGTACACTAAAAAGAAAAAGGAAAAAACAAGCACCCAACCAAAAAGTGCCACAACACGGCAACAGGTAAACAAAAGCAAACAGCTGGAAGGGGTCCCCCACCTGGGACCTAACTACGACCACCGCACGCGGTCCAATCTCTCGAACTCATATGCTCCACTGAAGTCACGACTGACTTTTCCATCGTCTGCAAGGGCACACCATGTGCGGGAAAAGCCCAAGCAGGGGTGAGTATAAATATACTCAGTAGGATACATCGAAGGCTCGAAGGAGAAACAAAGGAGGTACCAAAGGGTGAGCAGTAGAGAAAACAGGAAAAGTAAAGGAGTACAATAGAGCGTGTAGTAAAGAGTAATAGTAGAGATTCCATATCAACATAACAAGAGGATAGAATGTAGACTCATCCAGACACAAGGATCTGGAAACCATGAGAAGATGAACTTCCATCGATTCTTCGCTACCTATATCAGGATAGTAGACTCATCCAACCACAAGAATCTCGACACGGAAAGAATATGGCATACCCCGTGCGTCTTCGCCTCCCCTGGAGGGAGAGTAACCAAACCCAAGAAGTGGGTACTGAAACAAGGTAAATACATTACCTTATGCTCAGTCAAGAAGCTCGAACAAGGTCGTAAGGGGATCTCAATCCCGTATCTCAGCCCAAGAAAACCGAGTAGCCAACAGTCCCAGAAGTAATCACCATCGATGCCCAGCATCCCACACGTCTACCCTGAACTTTATGTCAAGGGGCTCAATTCACCAAACCTCGACACTATCCTCTTTGGGCAGCACCGACTCGCCCTTACGGTTTTAGGTCACGTCACAAGGATGCGTCTTGGTGGGGAAAGCGCCCTTATACTTGAGAGTTCCGGGTTAAGTCGAACCACAACTCGTCACTGCCCCGCAGTCGAGAGATATCCTCAAATTCAATCTATCACATCACCGACCTGTACAACCAAGGGTCCCACTCCAGTAGTCATAGAGTAATTGCTACAAACTATCCTGGTAGAATTGACTGAGTCTGAAATGCCAACAAGCGACCCACTGCCCAGCCCTGCTGGAGGTTAATTCATAATATGATATTGGGTGTCCCACTGCCCAGCCCTGCTGGAGGGTAGACCGGGAATAAGTCGATGGGTGATCCACTGCCCAGCCCTGCTGGAGGGTAAACCTGAATCAAGATGACGGGAAACCCACTTCCCAGCCCTGCTAGAGGGTAGACCCTAAGAGGTTGTCGGGTGACCCACTGCCTAGTCTCTACTGGAGGGTAAACCTGAATCAATACGACAGGTGACCCACTGCCCAGCCCTGCTGGAGGGTAGACCCTAAGAGGTCATCAGGTGACCCACTGCCTAGTCTTTGCTGGAGGGTAGACCCTAATACATCATCAGGGGACCCACTGCCCAGCCCCGCTGGAGGGTAGACCGGGAATAAGTCAACAGGAAACCCACTGCCTAGCCTTGCTGGAGGGTAAACCGGGAACTAGATGATGGGCGACCCACTGCCCAGTCCTACTGGAGGGTAGACCCTAAGAGGTCGTCGGGTGACCCACTACCTAGTCTCTGTTAGAGGTTAAACCCTGAGAAGTCGATGAGTAACCCACTACTCAGCCCTGGTGGAGGGTAAACCCGGAACTGCTCTGGCCATCCCTACTAGGTGGTACAACACTGGCCAATCAAGCACTGAGTGGGTACCACGCAACCACTCAACTCCAGAAAAACTCACCTAAAAGAGGTTCAGTGCATGTTCCATCACTAGGTGTCACTATCACCTCTACAGGTCGATCCATCAAGAATGAAACCAGGGGGAGACCACTCAACCCTGCTGGCCAAACAAACAAGCACAGAGGGACCCTCTACGTCTCTAGAGGTCAAAGTACGCAAAGCATAACATGACACGCACATGGGGCCCACACAACGTGTGGCCCCATGTCAACCCCAACCAATCCCATAAACATTCTCAGGTAAAAACCACACGTACCTCTAAGCGCTCTCGTATACTCCCAGAGTATACCACGTCTATCCATAAGGCTATCGTGCACAGGGCACCCCATCGTCAACGCGAAGGGCGTAAACGTAACTTTTCCAACATGCCACCTCATCGACTGAGGCACAATCATCCACATATCTTCATGAATTTACATCACTCGCACGAGAGTGCACACGATCACACGCCAGGGGTCCGCTACATATAAGGTAGAAGAACCGCCACAGGGGCACCTTTCATATTTCCACATTTAATAAGATCACGCAAGTGGCTCCGCACAACCAAACGGATCATACCATTGTAATCCTCACGGAAAAAAATGTGGGATAGAATACTTACTCATCTCAAACAGATATCCGACGGAAAAGTCACCAACACCACCTCACGCCCGAATAGCGTCCCATGATCCTGAGCCTCGACCCCGAAAACAGTCGGTCGCATCGCACCAATGCGATTCCCTCGGGAAAACACATCAGAAGCACTGATCACATGATTTCAATGCATATCCGGAGAAAAAGGTGCATTTTGGCGCACCGCACACGAGCGGTGCTTCGTGGGACCCGCAACCCAGTCCCGAAACACAACGAACGGATCACACCATTGCGATCCACTCGAAATGTACACAAGTTTGGCTAACCACTCGTCCGAATCAGACACCTGGTGAAGGAATTGTAATTCACCCTCAACTCCCAAAATGGCCCACATGGGGTCCGCACTTCCATACAGAATTAGGGCGGACGGATTTCCCCATTGCAACCCCATCGGAAAAACATCCAAAATCGACTGCTCGCATGCCCCGAACGGATGCCCGATGAGAATGTCGTAAATCACTGCTCGCAGCTCGAAAGACGGGTTGTGGGGCCCACACATCAACTCTGGCTACAATGCCCGAAACCACCCTGGAATGTTTTGCCTCGGTGCGTGGGTCCCAACGCCACTGACGGCGCTCAAAATGGACGTCGAACGCGTCCGCGCCGTCCAAAACAAGACCCCCAGAAAAACGCCAATTCACTTAAAGTAAGTGTTTCACCACCGAGGACCCTCGTTTCAGGAATTAAAAATTTATTAAACGATATCAAAATATTCCCCTCGATCCCAGGATCGTGTCGCCGTAGACGGCATGCAAAAAAGATGCACGTAGCTCTAATTACGGGTGTCCAAAGGTCTAAGGGGATTACCCATGTGCCGGACCGGCCCGGTCCGGCCGGTCCACCCCGCGAGCCGCCACATGCGGCCCGCCGCCTCCCGTGAGGCCCTCACCCGCACATCGTGCGGGCGCCTCCTCCACCGACCGACCGACACGGCCGGTCGTTTTCCACGTGGAGACCCTCCTGTGGCGGGTCTCGGTCTCCCCAGCGGTGTCGCGAGTCGCGCCCCGATTGTGCCCCCTCGCCGGTGCCCGCGGCCGGTGCCCTCGGACGGTCCACCTGTGCCACCCCGCACCGGCGAGATGCGGCCTAGCCGGCCGGATGGCCGACCGGATTTCCACCGCGCCCGCTGCCGCACCGCCGTCCTGGAGCTCGCCGGACCATCGCGCGGCCGTCACTGGAACCCGCCGGACCACCGTGCCGTCCAGAGAACCCCAAAAACTCGTGAATCTTCGCCGGACCGCTGTGAAGGCCTCGGAGGTCGGATTTTCAATCCGAAACAAGTGTCGTAAATATAGCATAACATAATAAGCGATAATGGGAATCGATCGACGATCGAATAACAGTTTGACGCTATAAATTAATCTCATTGATTGGGGGAAATAAAACGAAACAAAAAACGACTCCTACCTCTTGGGTGATGCCCGGAGTTTCACAGGGAGTCCGCCGTTGCACCGGTTCCTTGTCGGAGTTTCCTCGCCGGAGTGCTTTTCCGGAACAGGAGGATAGGGGAGGTTTTGAGGAATAAGAAGAAGAAGAAGAGGGGAAGGGATGCGTTTAGGTAGAAAATACTTAAACGCCTGCCTGATAGCCCCGAACCCGAAATTTCTGTGGGGTCGAGATTAAGGCTGCCCTAAGCACAAAAACATACTCCGAGCGCAACGGTTGTCTTGTAATTTTAATTCTAGGCCCATTTCAAAAGTTATAAAATAGAACGCCTGAGGCTGCTAAATTACGAAAACGCCCCTGGGTCCATTTTTCACTGACGGCCCGCGCCCGCAAAACTTACACCCCTCCTAGGGTAAATGGCATGCTCTGAACTCAACGGTGCCCTCGGTTTTCCTATCTGAGACACCAATTAAGATATATGTGAGCTTCACCCTTAAAAAATTAATTAATTATTTAATTTATCCGTTTCTCGTTCCGTAAGCGAGCGAGGGGTCCAAACGTCCCGCACCGACATACCTTATATCTTTTCTAGGGTAAACAACCCATTTCGGACCCATAAGTACACTCGGATCTCTGATCTAGATCACCGTTTAAGAGTTCTCTTATTCATTTGGCCTTTCCAGTGTGAACGCACTGAAATTTTAATTCTGGACACTCTGGGGCACGGAATCGCACGCCGTCTGAAGGCGCTGCTCCGGAATAATATCAAGAATATTGCAAAGTCTTTCGCAAAAAAAAAACTAGGTTCTTACAGAAAATAATTTTATTGAAATAGAAAATTAGTAATAATTTAGAAGCAGTAGTTTTGAGGAAGAGGAAACTCATCTTGAAATGCATTTGAATGAATTTTTGAAAGCATGTTTGAGAATGATCACAAGGCTTGAAAATAAAAATAAAAAGATGGAAGGAGAATGCTCAAGAAACCAAGAATTTATTGACAGTTAGAATGAAAATATGGTTAAATAGAATGATTATTTGAAGAATTTTTTTGGAGATGAAAAGAACTATAAAGTGAATTTGGAAGTGATGCTGAAGGAAAAAAAAGAAGAGTTGTAATTTTACCAACAAAACTCTCTAAAGCTGAAAAGAAAAGTCTATGTTTACAAAAATCTATCACAAAAGTTGGTTAATGTTCTCATAATGAGAAACTTGAGAATTTCTAACAAAATATAACTTAAATGGTTGAGAAGAATAATGGAATTGTGTCTGAAAAAAAGGATGATAGGAAGGTTATGTATGAGGTCAAAGTGAAGAATTCAGAAGTTACAAAACATCTTGAGTCCGAAAAAGTTTTATTTGGATCGATATAAGTTTCAAATACATCTTATCCTATCAAGTCAAAAAAGAAGAATAATAATCCTATTGAAAGTGAAATGAATATGGTTGAGAAATTTTTTCACAGTTCTGATCAGTATGGATGTTTTAGAGGAAAATACTCTTTATATGGGTATTGTTGGTATTGTGTGGGATTCAGGCACATAGAATGTATGTGTTGGTTCAATCAACAAAATTACAATTATCCCACAGCTTATTAAAGTAATATGTTTAAGGGAAGTGAATCTCCTCAAAGAAATTAAAATTACAAGGTTTTCTTGAAAAAATATGAAAATAAATAAGTGAATATTGAAAATATGTTCCAACCCATGGAAACTACTTGTTAAATATTTGAACAACCTTAGCACCTTGTAAAAGGATGACTTGTTTTGTTACCAACTCAGAAAAAGATTCTTAGTTCTCAAAAGTCAAAGGTGAAGAATGAAAATAATGGAGAAAAATTTCTTGTTATTGAAACTGCATTAAAATCCATGAAAGAAGAATGACCATGTATACTTGATAGTGGGTGTTCTTCTCACGTGACATGAGATATGAAATTTTTTAAGGATGTAAAAGATTATAAATAAGGAACAGTGAAATTTGGAAATGATGAATCATTGAAAATAATATGTGTTGGGGCAACCATTATTGGAAATGAAAAGTTGAAATCTAAGAAAACATTGTATGTTGATGGCCTGAAACAAAACCTATTAAGTGTCTCACAATTGTGTGATGAGGGTAAGAAGGTTATATTCAAGAAGTATGGATTTTTTTTAAAGAGTAAATAAGATTTAATGGTTGTTACAAGAGGACAACATATGAAAGGAAATTTGTTTCTGGTTGAGGATTCACAAAAACAATTGTTACATGATTATGGTGTAAGAGAATCATTTATGGTATAAAAGGATTGGGAATATGTGTCAGAGAAACATGATAATGTTATCTAAAATAGATAATGTTCAAGTCATTATTTATTTACCTAGAATAAGATATTGATATTATACTATAATCTAGAAAGGAAAAATTACCAATTTTGTGCATAAAAAGTTGATCTTTGTTCAAAAAAACCCCTGAAGATGATCCACTCAGATATATGTGGGCCAATGAGAAAACAATCAACACATGGAGATAATTATCTTCAATACATTCATTTATGTTTTTACTCGCATTACTTGTGTTATGTACAAGAAACACAAATCATATGCTTTGAAAATGTGTAAAAGTATCAGAAGATAAGCTGAGAAATAATGTGAGTACTCTGTGAATAATTTGAGAATTGATAATGGTGGTGAATACAAAATTTAAGAATTTAATGAAAATCTTGGGAAGCATGTAATTAAGTAGTAGTATATCTCTACATACACTCCCTAACAAAATGGGATCACATAAAGAAATAATATATGCCTGGTAGAAATGGTAAGAACAATGTTAATTTAGCATGGCCTTTCTCATTTCTTTTAGAGGCAAGCCATGAATACTACTATTTATATTCAGAACTGTTGTTTCTATAGTCCTCAATCAGGTATGACTATATTTGAATTTTTTTTAAAAAAACTCTAATTTTGAATAAATTTAGAGTTTTCAAGAGTCCAAGTATTGTAAATAGGAAAGTTTGAAACTATTGTATGTTTAAGAAGAAAGGTGAGGATTAAATCTTTCTCAACGAAACTCTAGAAGGAAGAGAATGCAGATGCTTAAACAAAGAAATAGGGAGAATTTTTTATACAGTTTATGTAAAATTTATTGAAAGCTCAAAGAATGATAAACATGTCCAAAAAGATAAACATGTTTAAAAAGCTGATAAAGATAATTATGAAAATAATACAAATGATTGTAATCCTAAAAACAGTGAAGAATCAGACTCAGTTATTTCCAGTGATGAGGAAGACAATTGAATATCTTTTCCAAGGCTTAGGAAACATGTGGTATCTCAGAGTATAATTGGTGATCAACGTCATAAGGTTCAAATAAGAATAATAACCAATTCCATTACACACACTTTTTTGTATTCAAAAGTGGAAATGAATGACAAGAAATAATATTTTGAGCATCCAGAATGGGTTCAATCCATGAATGAAGAATTGGATTGAATTGAAAATAAAAATATATGGAAAATCATACCCAAGCATAAAAATGAAAATATCATTGGCACAAAATGGGTTTTCTAGAACAAGATGAACGAAGAAGGTTAAGTTATATAAAATAAAGAAATATTGGTTTGAAAAAGGTATTCACAGATTGGGGGTAATGATTTTGATGAAACATTTGATCTAGTGGAAAGACATGAAATAATCAGATTTTTTCTCTCTATTTTCTCACAACAAGGAAAAAGAACTTTCAAATAGATATTAAATGTACATTTCTAAATGGTGATCTTTAATAAGATGTTTATATTGAGAAACCTTGTTAATTTTTCATTTGAAAATTTAGGTTATGTGTGGAGATTAAAAAAGGCATTGTATGGCCTAAAATAGTCTTCTAGTGCATGGTATTCCAAATTCTATACATGCTTAAGACAGATGAATTTTAACAAAGGAAAAGAGGATATCAATATTTAAATCAGAAAAAATCAAGAGTATTCCCTCATTGTAATTATTTATGTTGATGATATTATAGTTTTTGTGAATAATGAATGAATATCTGAATGATTTTCTGAAGAAATGGATAATGTATTTGAAAGGACCATGTCAGGAGAAATGAAATACATTCTTGGATTACAAATCCAGAAAATGAAAGAATATAGTTCCCTCTCCTGATAAATGTATACAAAAAACATATCAAGAGGATTAGAACATAAAATTAAAAACTTGTTTCCACTCTCATTTTAGAAGGAAATAATTTGAGTAAATATAGAGAGGGAAAACAAGTGGATTAAAAAGAGTATCAAAAGTTGATTGTAAGTCTGTTGTATTTGACTACCTCAAGACCTGGAAAGTTTTATGTTTTTACTATATGTGAAACATTTTGGAGTGCTCTAAGAAAATCACATATTTTTGTAGGAAGAAGAATTCTCAAATACATCATAGGCACAACAGAATTTGGAATCCGGTATTGTAGCTCAGATATTATAGATTTATTTGGGTATTTTGATGCATATTGGGAAGGAAATGTTTATGATAGAAGATCCACATATGGTGGTGTATTCTTTTTAGGAAATAACTGTGTTAGTTGGTATTCAAATAAAACAATTAGTAACTCTCAGTATATCCTAAGATAAGTATATTGTTTCTACTCAAGCTGATACTCAACATATGTGGACGAAAACACAATTGGAATATATACTAGTATAAGTGATGTTACCCTTACTCTTGGGTTGTAACAGACAAAGTACAATCAATATCATAAAGAATCTAGTGCAACATTCTCATTCAAAACATATTGATATCAAATATAATTTCATCAAAGACAATGTGGAAAAGAATGAATTGAAGCTGGAATATGTTCCAACATCAGAACAAGTTACTGATATTTTAACAAAACCATTATCAAAAGAATCGTTCAAATAAATGAGGTTGAACATGGGTGTCCAACATCATTCTCTTCATGTTTTAGGAATTGGTAATTGTCCCCTCTCTTATATTACCTTTGGATTTTTTTTCAAAGGGGAGAATTGTTTTTTTCATAAATCTATTTCATAAAAGAGAGAGTAGTGGGTAAGCTGTGAATTCAGCAATATTTTTATATGAACTATTCTAATTGTTTGTTGGAGTGGTTGTAGGAAAATAAATTCAATTGTTTTTTATGGAGAATGAAGAAAATAAAGAGAAAATAAAGTGATTTTCTTGGTCATTTTTTTGGATAGCATGGTTTTTATATTAATGATTATTGTTTAATACAATGAGTTATCTCACATAGGACTTGATTTAGTGATATGTAATTGATATCATGAGGTTAAAAATTTTAGTGATTTATGAAACAAAGTAGAAAAAATCCAAATGGGGATATTTTTGGGACCAAGATGATGATAAAAATGATAATGGTGTCAAGATTTTTCATTTGTTGTTAATATTTTTTTTAACAAAATAAATCACATCAATTTGTTTTGGAAACAATTATTTTGAGATTTTGATTTATAAAATAATTGATCAGTTTTAGGATGAATCGGTTTAACAGGAGAATGTATCATGTTGGAACTGAATTGTCATCATTTTCACACTAGAACTGATGTAAAACTTGTGTTTCGATTTTAATGATGATTTAATGACTTGTATCTTATATAAATAATGAGTTTTATTGAGAACTTAGGATGAAAGCCTGGTAAAAAGAATTGGTACCAATTTCTTTTCAAAAAAATCATATCCAGATTGAAGAGGTGGTACAGATTGTTTTTCAAAAAAAAATGTATCTATATTATGAGATAGTATGGATTTTGTTTCAAAATAATAGAATTTCTACCAATTGTTAGGTGGTGACGATGAAAGTGGTGTTGATGGAAAGGTGGTGCGGATGGGAATGGTGGCGCTGAAGGAAAGTGGTGTTCATTTAAGTGGTGCTGATGGAGGAGGTGATGCCGATGGAAGGTGAGACACCGATTGTTTTTTAAAACAACCATATTTGAATTGAATAAAAGGTAAGATATGGGGTCGATTGGGAATGAATCATAGCAGACTATATTGTACCGTATCTGGGGGTATCTTTTTTTAGATTATATTTCTTCATACTTGGGTGGATCATCATTTTTAGATTATATTGCATCGTACTCGGGTGGATCATCTTTTTCAAATTTTATTGTATTTTATTCTACATGATTGTATCTAGAATTATCATAACTAGAATGATCATAACCAGAATGATTGTAACCAGAATGATCATAACCAGATATGATCATATTCAGGATAATAGGATCCAGACTATTTGTATACATACAATATCATGATTGGGTTGAGATGGAAAGTAAGAAGTCAGAATGAATGGAAAGTTATAATAATATCCAAGTGAAGTCAGATGATACTAATGATGATCCATAATGAATTCAAAGTCATGGAGGTAGTCATTATTCAAGCACTGGTTTTTGAATGTGATGATGTTTTTTCTCAAGAGGGTCAAGAGAAAAGAAAATAAAGTGGAGATAGATGAATTAATTTTCAAGGGGGATACATTCATTTCAAATAGTGATTGTATCTCAAGTTGATAAGTGAATTTCTTCAAACACATTCATTTGGTATGGTATCAATGATTCTTTTGAAGAAATCCGCATGAAAAAATCAAATCCAGGCCCATGTATTTCTCATAATTTTTAATTGTATTGAAATTTGAAATAGGTTCCTTGAAAGAAAGAGTTGAATATTGTAGAATATTTGATAATAATGGATAAGCATTTAAAAATTCCTAATTGCTTAGAGATTTTAGGTGAAATTAATATTTGGGAAAATTTAAGTGAGCAGGAAAGAGTTTTAGAATTCCCACCTAAACATGCATTTTGTCACCTATAAAAGGGAAACAAGTTCATTGTACTTTGTGTACACTTTCATTGTTCACTACAAAATAGGCAGAGGCTCTGGGTTTTTAGGGATAAGAAGAGATCAATTCTGTTAGGATTGACAATTGTCTTGGGTGGTTCCATTTCATTCGTATTATTTCGGCTTGACAATTGTATTCGAGAATTTATGTGGTGTAGATTGTACTCTCTTTTTTCTATCAGAAAATAATATTTTTATCATTTTTTTGAATGAATCATACTGGGAGCTTTGTTTTAAAAGAATCAGACTTTGAGGAATCAGACTCAGTGTTTCATAACAAATCCGGATAGTTATTACCTTTCTTCTGGGTAATGAATTGATGAATAGTATTACACTTTGAATACATTTGTTGAATTGAAAAGAAGCGTAGGAAACATGAGTTGTTACAAAACAATTATATTACCCAATTATGCTTAGAGGGTTCACACTCACTTTTGGGAATTTTTTCATAGTGTTACATGAATGAAAGGGTACATCCTACTCGTTGTAATCTAAGGATTGATTTCTAGTGGTTTTTATGGTCTTGGATCATTTCCAAACTATACCAAAAACATAGATATTCTTATTGAATAGTGAACCTTGTAAATATTTGTGTGCCTTTGGATATGTGTTGAGTTTGTTTCTCAATAGGGAATTGAAATCTATAATAGGAGGAAAAAGTTGTTTTAATTCAAAATTAACATAAAAGAAAAAGAGTATAACTGATTCAACCTCTACTTCTCTCAGTTATACAATACTCTAACTGGGTACTATCACAAGAAATATTCTAATGGAATTAATTCTAGATACTCATGGAAAGTTATCCTCATATTAAATTCTATCATCTTGGCTGTAGCCTTGTGCAACTAACCATGTTTTGTTTCTAATTATGTTACCAGTTTCATCTAATTTATTTCTAATCAAACCATTAGTGCCTACGGTAAAAATGTATTTGGGTCTATCAATAACCTCCCAAACTTTGTTCCTTTCAAACTGATTAAGTTCTTCTTGCATAGACATCACCTAAAATTCATCATTGATAACATAATTTATGTATATAAGTTATTTTTATGACAATAAATCTTCATGTTCAACCTGATTTCTAAGAGAGTCTCTAGTTTGTGTTACTCTCTATAAGTCTCCAACAATAGCCTCTAATGGATGGTTCTTAGGAATTCTTACAGCTCTAAAAAAATAAGGGATAATGAATTCAGACTCTTCAATAGGTTCGGGATCATTATAGATTGAATCTAGAGAATTTCTAGAAGTGGTTGTTTTAACAGATTCTTTCATAAGATGGCCCGAAGATTTAGCCTTGACATATAGATTTGACATATCATCCACAAGATTCTCTAGAGAGGTATTAGGCTCATGTGGATCTGTCTCATCAAAATTGACATGAACATATTCCTCCACTCTTTTATTTATTTTTTTAAAAACTCTATAGGATTTACTATGGATTTAATATCCATTCATTCACCACTTTTGGATGAAAAATTTTCAATATTTCTCATGGTTTTAAGGTTATATACTTTGAAACAAATGTCTTTGAAGTAGTTCACTTTGGGTTTTCTTTTGTTCCATAGCTCATATGGAGTTATTTTAAGAATGGGTCTAGTAAATACTCTATTAATAATATAGAATTTTCTATTTAAAACTTCATCCCAAAAATAAATACATAAGTCATATTCACTAACCATGGTTCTAGAAATTTATTGAAAGGTCATATTTCTTCTTTCTATAACTCCATTTTGGTGAGGTGTTCAAGGGGAAGAGAAATTATGACTATATCTATTTTGTGAGAAATGGGATTCAACCTCTATATTTTCCTACTCATGGCCATGGTCACTTCTTATAGATTTAATTCTAAGTCCACTAATATATTCTACAGTTTTAGAATACTTGGTGAAATGAGAGTAGGCTTCAGTTTAGTGATCCAAGAATAAGGTCCATGTATACCTAGAAAAGTAATATAAAAAGAATAAACATAGTGCTTCCCATTAAAATAAGAAACTCTAGATGGCCCAAAAAATCCATGTGAACCAACTTGATAGGTTGAGAAGTTAAGACTTTTTCTTTGGTTTGAAGGAATGTTTTTTTTTCTTTCCATTTTAACAAGGATTGTACAATTTAATGTCTGGAAACTCTAGTTTGGGTAGATCTTTGACTAAACGTTTTCTAGTTATCTTTCCAAGGGAGTGAATATTGAAGTTTCCAATTCTTCTATGCCAAATCCAAGACTCTTATTGAAATAAAATTAAACATGAATCATTTTGAGAAACTAAATAATCTAAATTAATAGAATTTACATTTTCCTTTCTTAATGAAGAAAATACTAATTCCTTTTAATAATTAAAAACATTGAAATCATAATTTTCAAGTTTAACATGAAATACATCATCACATATTTTTGAAATACTAAGTAGATTATATTTTAGTCCATTAGAAAAAAGTAATTTAGAAATTAAAACTGAGTTATAGTTACCGATTTGGCTTACGCCAATGATTTTTCCATTAGAATTGTCACCAAAAGTGACATTCCCACCATCAATATTTATTAGGTTCTTGAAACATTAATAATTTCCTATCATGTGTAATGAACACCAACTGTCCATGTACTATAAGCTTTTATAGGATCTTTTCAAACAATTTTCCTATAAAATAGTCATATAAAAAAAGCTTTGGTACCCATATTTGTTTGGGTCCATTAATATTAGTAACCAGTGATTTAGGAACCGACATCTTCCTCAGTGGTTTCCAATAATAATTATGTAAATTATTTGAGAAATTAACAATATTTGGTCCAGAAAAACTCGAAACAGTAGAGGATGTATCATATGTTGATCTAGCAGAATGCTTTCTTGAACTAGGAATAAATCTATATGTTCTAGATTTAGAAAAAAAATTGGTTTTTCCAAAATTTATTTTACCAGGTTGATAGCTAATATGATTAGGGTATTTAGGGGAATTTTTTTACCTAGAATTTATACCATGACATATTTACCAGTAGTAAAAAATTTGAATGTTCTTTTTCAATTGCTCATTAGATAGCTTGAATTCATTGTTTTCTTTGAGTAATTGAACAGTTTTTCTTATTCTACAGTAAGTTAATATATTTAACGGTTGAGGTAAGATAATATTGTATCTTTAAAGTCTTGTATTTAAATTTTAGTTCATTACATGTCTCTTCAATTATATTTCAATACTTAGACATTTATTTTGTAGCCAAATATTCATAATCACTTTCATCTCTAGAATAATTGTAATTTTGTACAGGAGATTCCAAGATTACCTCAGATGTGTTTTTCATGAAACACATATTGACTTTGTTATCTTGTTCATCATGTAAAGACTCCGAGTCACTTGAACTATCCTCATAAACACTCCAAGTTTCTTTCATTGAATTTTTATAATTTCTATATTTGTCCTTATATTTCTTATTAAAATTTATCTTGGGATAGTCAGCCTTTACATGTCCCATTAAATTAAATTTGTATCATACTATCTCATCAAACATGTTATTTCTTTTCCAATTTGTCTTCCAGATTCCATATAGACCATATCTTCTTTTAAAGTTAGGATTTCTGAAAATTTTCATCCTTTTGTAAAATTTCTTAAACCTTCTGGCTAATTGATCCAACTCCTCATCATTGTCAATGATGATTTTTCATAGTTGGAACATTCTATAAAGTCTTGTATTTTCTTCTTTTCATTGTGTTTATAGGTATTGGTCTTAAATGCCACAGATTTTCTCTCGGTTTCGTCCTCTACATCTTTGTTAACTTTCATCTATTATTTATACATCATAATTTTCCTAATGATTTCTTTGATAGGTATTTTTCTTATGTCACATGATTCTATAATGGAGAAATAATTTCCTCTCCATCTCTCTATTAATCATCGCAAAATCCTCATGATTTTCTATTTGGTTGTAACATCACTTTTGGGAGAGATCGTTGTGTTTACAACTTCATTGAATCTAAGATGCATATCAGAAATAGGCTCATCATGATTCAATTTAAAATTATCATACTTAATAGTATAAGTATTAAGTCTCATTTCATTCACATTAGTGGTTCCTTCATGTGAAATAGAGAGAGTGTCCCAGATTTCATAGGCAGTTTTACATGCAAAAATTCTATTAAATTATACATATCCTAAGGCACAATATAGGGAATTCTTTTAATTATAGTTATTATTATATTAAGCCTTTTTTGGGTCATCCCAAGTGGTTCTGGTAGTATCATTAATCTTATATTCATCTATAATCAAAGGCCAAATCACAAAACTCATAATTTCAATGTGAATTTTCATTTTAATCATACATTTTTCATAATTGGTTACATTGAAAAATGGAGATCTATTTGTAGAAGCACCTTCTAATCTGTTATCCATAATAAAGAAATACATTTCAAGAGATATAAATATAAAACTAATAGAAAATTATGGATCTTTAAAGTACAAATAAAATCACATTTGAAAATATTTTAAAATAGATCCTTAACAAGAATAAATTCGTTGGATACCAAATGTTTGTTGGAGTATAGTACTAAAGAGGTGGGGGAATTGAGTATCTATAGAAATTTATATTAACATGTTAAATTTAAAGGGATCCCAAATAAAAATTAATACAGACCAATAATTAAAGGTAATACAGTTATAATAGTTTTACTGTTCAAATAAATTCTCATAAAATTGATTAATTCTTAGTAATATCAATGTGAGTTATTGATACAACTCTTGAAGCTACTATAATAGGGGAAAACAGTTATAACTTTTATCCAAGACTAACTATCAAAGTAAATTCTAGTTTTTTGAAATATAAAGTAATGTAGAGAATAACATAATTAAAATACATAGCGTATAAAACAACTGGTTCAGTCTCAAGATGATACTTAATCTACTCCACTTGGTGATCACCAACCACCATGAAGTCTATATATATATATAAGAGATTTATCCACACCATAAATTGGGGTAAAAAAATAGTACATAGACATTCTAGGTCACATGGCCTCTACATTAGTTCTACTTGGTAAAAATGAACAACCATGTCACCCAGGGCCTCTTCCATAGTTATGCATGGGTGAAACAAAGAGTATAACAATATTAGAGAAAAGATGTCTTGTATCCTCCAGTTTAATGTAGGAGAAAGTGCGTGTTTTAATAAATATATGAATAATACTCTATAAGTAGTAAATGATTTACACAATAGAGAAAATATGATGAGAAAGGGTTAGAAGTGATCTGGGTGTTATTCTATTCAGCTCTGGACTTGTAGGATGTCGCAAATGTGATTCCTGGGTTCTCTTGTGAAAACAGAGTATCACAAGTCTGGTGATCTGGTTTATAGTTCTATGAAGTGAGTTATGTAGCTCATTTTATTCTTTGATTTGTTACTACAAAGATGTTTGAGGATCCTATATATGGTATTTCACCCTTCAAGGATCGATAAGGCTTTGTTTGTTCTTCAGTAGTATATTGTTGTATACATGAGTTTTCTTTTAAAATGCCCACTTCTCTGTCTTTTTGAGCCTCGCTTATCTTATTTTTAATTAAGGTTGAATATGTTAGAGTCGACAGGATGCTTGTATTCCTCACCTCATACCTTGTACTGTCAAGTTACATCTCTAAAAAGAAACATTAATAATGTCAGTTCCATTAAATAACTCGAATATGAATGTTAGAAATTAAATTGAAAAAGAAAAAAAAAGATTAATGAATGGTGTCACAGTTTCTCATGAAATGGTATCACTTGGAAACTGTGTCTTCTACTTTTCCTTTGATTGGTGTGATATTCATGGTGAAACATTTGCGTTGACATATGAAACTGGTGTCACATATGCAATGTTAGGATCATGGTATCTATAGTAGCAGTGTCTAGTCCTTTGTTAAAATTATTAACAGTGTTTGAGTAACAATATCATAAATACGGTATTAGTGCTATGGTGTCAGGGTCACAGTATTAGGGTTACATTGTCAATGTCACGGTATGAGGGTTATTGCATCAGGGTCACAATATCTAGGTTACGGTTTCAGGGTTACGGTGTTAGGGACTTTTCCAAAATCTAGATTTGGAAGAAGACTTATTGTCTCACAGACATAGCCAATAATATGTAAAAAATAATAAGTAGTAATATTCATAGAATGAATTAAGATTAATTATTGGTATAATAATACATAATAGAACAATATTAAGAATAATTTGTGAGATTCAGAATTAGAACTAGTAATCATGGAATCATAAAGAAACCAACAAACTCTAAAAAAGATTTAAACATGATTAGCATGGTTTTCATGATTTTTATGATTTTCATGATTTGAAAGAATTAAAACATGATCAAATAAGAGGATTCCAACAACTGAAATGTTACCAAATTAGTAATGGTTTATCATTTAATCTCATTTTAATCAGGATTATTTTTTCTTAAATTTCCATTAAATAAATTTAATTGATTATTATATCATAGAACTCATTTATTTTTTAATAATATATATATTTTTGAGGTTTAAAAGTTAAATTACTATTTTTACACTATTTTTTGATTTAAATTATAGAGAAATATTTTTATGAAAATTTGACTTTGTTTCTATCATCAATCAAAATTCATTTTTCATCCAAATTTATAATTTAAAAAAAAAATAAATAATGTTTTTAATATTATCCAATAATTTTTAAAGTCATTTTTACACATAATTTTTTTAGAAAAACAAATTAGAAGGAATCTTCCTTTCATTTTCTAAATAAGGTACCTTTTTAACTTTTCTTAGTTAAATGTTAAAGTAATATTTTTTTAAAGTACTCGTTATGATTGAAACTTTCATGCGGTCATGACCACTCACTAATTTGAAGCTTCCTTCACAATTTTCATGATTCTTTTCAAATAAATTATTCTTCCTAATATTCTATTAATGTAACATTTTTAAAAGTGGTTTTCAAAGATAAAAGTATATTTTCCTCAAGATTTTTTTTAATAAACTTTTTATGGTATTAATATTCATCAATGACAACAGTCATTTATTTTAATCCACTATGGATATGTTGTAACCCTTCCATCATTATCCTTCCTCTAGATAGTTTATGATCATTTTGACTAAGAAAATTAATGAATTTTACATAATTGATTCATTTTGTATTAATTAACATTCCCTTGAAATGTTTAATTTTTTATGATCATTAGAGAATTCATTTCTCTTAAATATCCATATTATTTGTATAATATATATAATTATTTCTTAAATTGTATACCATTTTTACATATGGTGTTTTTCTTTGAAATTTATTTAATTAAATTTGGAAATCTTGATAAATTCATATTCTTTTCTCAATATGTATATTTATTATTAAGTCATATTGTTAATTAATTACATCGATTATTAAATATATCTAGAATGCTTTGGGCATGTAGTAATGGGTGAGACCTGGAATTATAGATTCCCCAAAAACATCTGTAGTCTAATTAGTTGAATCAATTAGTTAGCCTTATCTAAATTGGTTCATTGAATACCTACCCATCGATTAAACTATATTGTAAATAGGTCTTGATAGTTTAGATATCATGATGTCTAAGATCATGATATTCAATGTTAAGAATTATCTTCACTGAGAATTTAGTTATTATTATCCATGAGACTATTTCATTGATATAACCCAAGGATTGGTTTTTTCTCATGTTTTTTATTAAATGGTATGTGTTTTCATATATTTACCTATCCATGATGATTATTCCTTATATATCCATGATATCCATGCTATTGATTAAACGGAATGTGTTATGAGTTATTTACTTTTCCATATTGATTATTCCTAATTGATTCATGATAGCTTCTTCCATGTGTAACCCTTATTAAGAATCTGATCTCAACCTTAGTTTTTTCCTTCCCTATGATGTGAAGAAGGAATATTTGAATGAGTTCAAGGATACAAAATTTTTACTCTCATTTTATTGTATTTCATTTTTTTAATTATAATTTGATATTCAATTATATATCTATTGTATCAAGACTACTAAACTATTTGATCCATTAGGATATGATATCATGTATCTAGAATAAATATAATAAAGTAGACACAAACTTCGGGCTACTAGGGTTTGGGTCTTTATAGTTGGTATCATAGAACATTTAATAGAAACCACCAGAAATAGATTTAGGAAAATATATATTAGGGATATATCCCTATGGTTGAATTTGAGGATATGTTTAAGTAAAAGATAACAACCTAATATTTATGTAAGGTATATATTTTTTGGTTTAATAACAATACATCCTCGTTAAGATAATAAATGTGGTTGTGTATTTTCCATAGTTGACCTAGGGGTATTTACTCTGAAAAGGGAAGATTGGGATTTGACTCGATCTTCACCTAGTGAACAAAAGAAGGCCTTGCTGGACACATAGTTTGAAACTTTGAGGGGGTATTCATTATTTAATTCATATATTATTTATGAACCATCATAGAGGATTTGAATAGATGAGGCTTAGAAATTATTTAGGTTAAACATATTAAATCTTGGATTAAAAATTTGGAGTCATGATTTTGACACCCTATAAATTATTATATGGTTTTATGTATGATTACTATTACTCACACTATGATTTTTGGTTTTACTCAATGGTGGGAACCCAAAGAAAATGTGTTAACATTGAATATGATGTAAAATTTGGTTATTATGATCAATAAAGTGGGATGATGAATAAATTAAATGATATTGTGATTATTACTAATCAATTATACAAATATATGATCCAAACATTAATGAAATCTAAGACTCAATAAAGAATATAGAAAATGATTACACTAATATTTTTAGTTTTGGAGACCATGGACGAAATAAGGATCAATTTCTTTCATTCTATAAATGTTTAAAGAGACACCCATAAAAATATTCAAAATAAGGGTAAAAAAATTTATGTGTGTAAAATAAGGGATTTAATCAATCAATTTTCATTGAAAAATGATGTGTATGACAGAAGGAAATAAATTTCATCCTAGGGATCCATTTATCGATTCTTTTCTTAAATATAGTGATCCTGGGAATTATCTGATTCAATGCCCCTTTTATGGGTCAACTCCTTGACCATGGAAGGAAATATGTTGAAGTAAAAGGGTTGAGGTAATCATTTATTGGAATTCAATAATTATTTTGTGTAACTATTTTTACTAATTGTATTTTGTTTATAAGGATCATGAAACAAATAATGATTGTGATAATTTTGGGATCATATATGTCTTCATATAATATTAATTCAATTATTTGGGATGAAATTATATTTTGATGAGGTTAGGGATAATCCTAATTTTAATGTCATTAACACCTTTTTCAGGATTAATGTAATGGGGAGTTTATTGTGATTAAGGGAATTTTGGGAGACATTTATGGTAATTAAACTAATCTATTTAGTATATGTTTTATGTAAAAGGTTATTTAAGAATTAATGCCTTTGTATTTTGTGAAAATAAGATTAAAGGAATAGGTAAACTCTATGGTTTATCTTCACTTTTATGTTCTGTGAATTATTGGCCATTTCAATTTGATAATTTTATATGAATTATATAAAAATAGTTTTATAAAAAAGAAAACCTACATGTTGGGTGACAACCCATCGAATATAGAAAGACTGGAATGCCTGATCCCAAAACTAAAGGATTACAAGGATGTAGAACCAACCAAAGAATGTGTGATATATTAGTTAATATGACATTGTTTTTACATAAACTATTTTATAGATAAATTTTAAGTTTAACATTTGGTTTTACTATTTAGGTTTGTATATTAATATATTGTTTTGGATAAATCATGCTAACCATTTTGGATTTGGTATATTCTTAGAGATATTCAAAAGGACTTGTTTATATTTTATATATCTTATTATCTATTATAAGATATTTTTAGTACTTCAGGCATAAAAAATTTGTACTATATATTCATTCCATAGGTCAGAAAGGAAGTCGAAATTGATTGAAGCTCAACCAAATGTTGAAATTGTTCTTAAAAAAATAAAAAGATATAAATTAATTATATTTCCTTATGTTATTAGATATTAATAAAATCCCTCAGCTCTATAAAGGGATCTTGAAAAAAAAATATTTCCTTAATATCTGATGAATAAATGTTATTTTAACACATCACATATTTATGGTTTTTTGTTCATTAACTTTCTATTGATAATTAACTTTCTTATGATCAATGGTATCTATAATTATCCATTATTATTTATGACTTTCTACCATGTCTATATTTTCACTTCCCACCAATTTTATCCTTCTTGGAAACCTAGTAATGTGTTAATTTAGATAATCATCATATTTCCCTTTACAACTTTTAAGAGAATGTTTTATTAACCATTTTTACAAAGTTGGATTTCAACAATGGAATTTTCAAATATTAAACCATCTATTTTTGAGTGAATGTTTAAATTTAAAGTATGAATTTTATTAAAGGCTAGGATAATGTATCAACCAGATATATTTAAAGAATAATATTGTGTTTGATAGCATATATAACATGAAACACCGAGACTAAACAAACCATGAATTATAATATTTAGATATGATTGTTATAACCTAGTCATTAAATTGGTGAGTGTGAATAAGAATAACTGAATTATGATATATTAATATGTTCTAATAATAAAAAATTATTGATTATAATACCTAAATGTTTAATAATGTCAATTTATTATTTAAAAAATATGTTTTCATCAAAAATAATCGTTACTGTTTTTTCTGAGAAAATAGTATAATTTAATTTCTGACACATTCAGAAAATTTATTTGATGAAATGAAATTTATTTTTTTAATCTTTATATCAAAATTATCTTAGGGTAAATTTTAATTATTCTTTTTAAAAGAGTTATTTATCAATCAATAGTGAAGAACTATCAATTTTTGTAAAACTATCATTTCTTTTCAATAATTTATGTAATTTAGAAGTACCATTATGGATTTAATTTGATTTAAAATTTTTGAAATTTATTATTTAGTTAGATTTATAATAATTAATTACATTTAAATCATATTTTTATATTATTTTGGTATAAGTATATTTTTAGTCTTAAAACATTTTTTTCTAATAAGTGTTTTTAAGTGTATAATATTCCTCCATTTTTAGCATTTAATATAACCACTAATAAGGAAATATTTAAATTAAATTTATAGATTATATATAAAATTATATTAATTTAAATATATATCATCAGCAATACTACTCATATAGCTAATATAATATCCTCTCATGCTAGTAAAATTAATTTATTGAAAAACTTTTTTTAGCACAATTTGTGGGTTTATTTTTAAATTAAATTATACTAATTCTATGAATTTAATTTCAAAAAATGGATTCAATATTTGGAATTATCATAATTAATATTATATTATAATTTTAACATAATTTGTTTTATGATGATTTTTAAAGACAATAAAAAAAATTAACAACCTCATCCCCAAAAGCCTAGAGTTGTTGTCTAAATTATTACATTGGAATACGATACAAGAAAAAATATACCGAAGGGTTTTATAATTTAGTATTATTGGTAAAATAATTACATACATGATTCCTATATTAAATTTTAATATTAAATCAAAACAAATTTTATTTTTGAGAATATCAGTATTCCCTCTCAAATATCCTTGCATATCATTCAAAGTACACTTCCTGGATTTTGAGGAAATTATTAAAAATAAGGGTGAGCTCAAATATTTATTATGGGTTAATTAAAATAGAATATATCATGAATCAATAAGAATAATCAACATATAAATGTAAATAATTGAATTCAAATGTCATTTAAAAAACTTGACTATCTATATTAGACAATGGATACTCATTTCTTAAAGATAAATACCTAAAAACACAATTCATTTAATCAATAAACTATGAATTAAATTTATCTAGATATAATATCATTGTGAAAATATAATTGATAATAAGATAGGGTTTACTCAATATAAAAAGGTAAATAATTGCAAACACTTTTTATTTTATCAAAAAAGTGATAATGAAATGCATCCAGAGATAATATCATTGTGAAAACCTCGTGGATAAAAAGATAAGAGATTCTCAATATAGAAAGGTAAATAACTAAAAACACATTCCATTTAATCAATTAAGTTAGAATTAAATGAATACATATATAATATCATTTCAAAAATCATATGGATAATGAAAATTAAATTATTAATGATTTAAACACTTAATTATTGGACATCATGATTTTAGGCATCATGATACCTCCAATATCAAGACATTTCATAAAAAAGTTTAATATTTATGAGTAGGTATACACTAGAAATACATTTACCTAAGGATATAAAACTCGTTCAATTTTATATGATTACTGACACATCAAGTGGATATCTATAAAAGGTCCCCACTCATAACTACATATCGAATGCATTCCTCATTTATCAAATAATTAATTTAATTAATGAATAATATTCCCTATCAAAAAATATGGTATCGAGTAAGGAATATGGATTAACAATAATTTCACCAGTCAATCATATAACTTTCAAAGTAAAATGATTTATGTAGAAACGATATATGGTTTAATTAATAAGTATATCCATGATAAACAATATTGATATTAAGAGGAAATTTAATGGTCAATGATCATAGGAAATTGAATATTTCAAGAGAAAAGTTAATTAATTTAAAAATTATACATGTAACTTCCTGACCCATAATCCTCTAAAATGGGCCCCTAATCCAGTTGTTCATGATGCATCAAGTGCACCTCTCTGTATTCCAAAGGCTTCCGACTTGTAGTGATGGTCTAAGGTGGTATGTTGGGGAGACTATAACCTCATATTAGAATGGAAAAGTGGATATAAAAATTAATAATAAATAGTTTAATCCTGATATAGTAGATAGAAAAAAATAACAAGAATATAATAAATAAGTAGTGGAAGTATAAACAACCAAGCAACTGAGAGAATAACCAAAAACCAAAATGCTGATTCAAATACAAAATGATGTCATGGAATTTTGATATATAAAATGGGGAACAAGGAATATAGGGCATAGTAATATACAACATGATACACAAAAATAAAAACAAAAGGTCAAATCCATTAGAATCTCAATCATATTCTTAGTCCTCTACTCTAATATTTCATGAAAAAAAAAAGAAAATAGATCAATCATTCAAGACAGGGTGTTTTCTTTTATCCATACTTGCATTTTTGAAGTCTACTTGGGTACCAAAGGTGGCCTGATTAGCGATTAAGATAACCTCATTTTACCACCAACAATGGTGTCTAGAATAATATAGCTAGTTCATATAGAAATAAGTGTGCAAGTAAAATTAATAATAATCAATATGGTAAAATAAAAACTTTTAGGCTCAGGTTCTGATAGGACACCTGGAAAACACTAACTGCTTCAGCATGGGTCAAAATATGTATGATCTGTATAACATATATAAGTAATCATATATATATAATATATATAAATTTATATTAACTATATACATTAGAACATGTATAGGAATATACAGGGGTACAGTTTTTTAGCTAGACTCAGGGTGTAACTCAGGCATCCATAACTAGTTTAATGACCTATAGGATCCAACAGTGGTATAATCCCATGATCTCATATGAATGTGAGACATCTTTCTCATCACTTGAGATGGTGTGGTGATCCTTCATGCCCAAAACCTGATACAGAGGAATGTGGAGTGTAATGTCCATAATCCAAATAAGAGTAAATGGTGAGAGATGTCATTCCTAACACCCAACATAAGGGAATGTTAAACTCTATGCTCAAAATAATCCTTAATAGTTGATCACCAACCAATATCCATAGTCCAATAATAATAATAATAATAATAATGGATTATCTCTGAATCATTTATAACATTTATACAACCTAACCATGCATGTTACAATTTATAAAATTCACATTTATAAGTATATAACGCATGGAATGGAATTTCCACTCACTTCCATTTTAATTAAATTAATCCATTAAAGTTACAAGGTACGGAAATTCCATTTAAATGTCAATCCAAACACTAAGATAATTTTTGGTCATTTAATCATTTATAGTAAAGAGGGAAATTCATTTAACAAACTGAAAGTGGTGGTATCCAATAATTAGAAAACGTATAATAATTCTATAGAGTTCTATGGGAGAAATTAAACACAACATAATTTATTATAAAAGTAAATTCACATTTTAAGGAAATAAAAAAATATGTATGGAATGCGTCACACGGCAGACCCTAAACCTGGGGTCAGGAAAAGACAAAATGAAACAGGCCAATCAGAGAGAAATCGAACCAAAAGATGAAAAACATCACGTGGAGAAAAAAAGTCCAGAGGAACAAAAGGCGGTGGTGGGCATGACCCAGCCCCGCTTAGTGCAATGATTGTGTTATGCTGGAACTGTCGTGGGCTTGGAAACCCACGAACAGTTCGAATGCTTCAGCATAATTGCGCTCAAAGTCGCCCCAATATGGTTTTCTGGTCCGAAACCATACTGGAAAATGAGGACATCAATGGTATTTCTTAGAAGTGTGACTTCCAAGGCTATTTTCTGGTGCCTAGAAAAATCCATTCTGGGGGCCTCTGTCTCCTCTGGGAGGAAAATATTGACGTTAAAATTTTGTCTTTCCCCATTCACCACGTGGCTGCGACTATTCAAACTGACTCGCACCCACCCTGGACCTCTGTGGGATTCTATGGCTGGCAATACCATTCTAATAAGGGAAATTCATGGGACCTTCTTGGCAAGCTGCTACATGATTTAACTAGCCCTATTATTTTCGGAGGTGATTTCAATGAGATCATGTTCCATAAGGAAAAAAGAGGTGGCATTTTTTGTCACCCAGCCTCGATGTCTTACTTCAAAGATGCGGTCACTAAGGCGAACCTGGTTGATATGGGGCTCACAGGAAATCCTTTTACTTGGTTCCGTGGCAATTCTAAAGGTACTCGCATCACTGAGCGTCTTGATAGATTTCTGGGTTCTACTCATTGGATCAATCTGTTAAATATAATTCATGTTGGCCATATGGCCCTTAAATTTTCGGATCACTGCCCAATTCTCATTGATTGTTTGCAAGGTGAACTAAATCGACAACTCAGTACACCCTTCAGATTTGAGAGCTTCTGGGAAAATGAACGGGAATGCGAAGAGGTGGTCCGATCAAGCTGGAAGAGTTCCCTTGAAGATGTTGGCCTCAATCTCCAACGGGTTGCTTCCGGCCTGATATCGTGGAGCAACAAGAAATTCCACCAACTTGAGAGGCATTGTGACGTCCTCAAAAATAAGTTGCACAACTTACTCAGGAAACCCCCATCCAATGGCAACAATTCCAAGACCAGAGCCACTCAAAGAGAGATGGATGAGGCCCTTCATGTTAATGAAATCCTTTGGGCTATGCAGGCACGTGAAACCCATATTAAAGAGGGTGACGCTAATTCTAGGTATTTCCACCTGAAAGCGTCTGCTAGGCACTAAAAAAACTCTATCAGGAGCCTCTCACAATCTAAGGGAAGCAAAGTTTATAACACATATGGCATTCATGAGGCATTGGAAGGATATTTAAAGAACCTCTTCTCCATGGGGACTCCTTTCATGTCTGATGAAGTGGAAGAATGCATCAAACCTGTGATCACTGAGGAGATTAACCAGTAACTTGAAAAATATGTGACGAATGATGAGATTTACCTGGCTCTAAAGAATATTCTCCCCACTAAATCCCCGAGACCGGATGGTTTTCACACTCTCTTTTCTAAACAATACTGGCACATCATCGGTCCTGACATCTGCAAAATGATAAAAAACATCTGGCCGGGGAATACAAGAATTTCCTCCATCAACAAAACGATCCTCTTCCTCATCCCCAAAATCAAGACACCTTAGGAGATCCCTGATTTTAGACCTATTTGCCAATGTAATTTTTCTTATAAGTTCTTCTCAAAAATACTTTTCAATCGATTGCGCTCTTGGCTTCCTGATATTATCACTGAAAACCAGAGCACCTTCTTGGCCAAGTGACTGATTACTGATAATGAAATTTTGGCCCATGAAGTGTTTCACTCTATGAAAACACACTCCACTGCAAAAAGACGAACCTTTTTCCTGGAAATTGGATATGATCAAAGCCTATGATAATGTGGAATGGCAGTTCCTTAGAGCTGTGATGCTAAGAATGGGCTTCTGCACTAAATGGAGATAAATTTTCATGCAATGCATCTCGACCATCTCGTTCCAAATCAAGGTCAACGGGGAGCTCACTAGAGAATTCACCCCAACTCAAGGCCTGCGCCAGAGATACCCTCTCTCCCCTTTCCTCTTCATTTTGGTGGCTAATGTTTTCTCTAACCTCATTTACAGGGCTGCATCCTCTAAGGCTATTCATGGTGCAAAGGTCTGTTGTGAGAGCCCACAAGTGCCACATATCTTCTTCACTAACGACTGCCTCCTTTTCTCCAGAGCCACTGTTAATGAATGTTAGGTGATCAGCCAAGCGATATAGCAATATCAGCGGGCATCTAGACAGTATGTTAATCGCGGAAAATCGGAAATCTCTTTTAGTGAAGGGGTGCCTCCTGCCAAGAGAGATGAGATTTGTGCATCTACATGAATCCATTTGGTCGATAAACACCAGAAGTATCTTGGAATCCCTATGGTGATTGGTCGATCCAAAAAAAGAAATTTTTGCAGCCCTAGTGGACAGGATTGAGAAAAAAAATCAAGGATGGACCCCAAAAATAATCTCCCAAGCTAGAAAAGTAACCCTCATTAAAGCTGTCATTCAGTCTATCCCCAGCTACTTCATGTCAATGTTTATGCTCCTGGCGGCCATCGTAAATCTGATCCATTTACATACTGGCATCTTCTGGTGGGGGAAAAATGATGGCAGAAATCGACCCCACTAATTGGCCTGGGAGAAACTCTGCAAACCCAAGTTAGAGGGAGGAATGGGATTCCAGAATCTTCTTCTGTTCAATGACGCACTGTTGGCCAAACAAGGATGGTACCTTCTTAACCATCCTTCATCTTTATGTGTGCGGGTACTCTGGGCCAAATACCTTCCCCACACGGACTACCGTGGATCCTTCCTTGGCCCCCGTCCCAGCATCCTCTAGAGAAGTATTTAGGGGGGCCAAAATCTACTGGAAAATGGACTGGGTTGGAGGATTTGAAACGGCCCATTGGTCAACATCTGGACCGATCCATGGCTTCTCGATAAGGATGGTGTGCGGGCCATATCCCCCATTCAACCAGGTCTTGAAGATGCCACGGTCAACTGCCTCTTTTCTGACTAGGTCCCGAGATGGTGTGTGGAAAAAATCCAGGAATGGTTTAATGAAAGAGACCAAAGAATTATTCTGAGCATCCCCTGGGTCCCTGATGCTGGCCCCAACCATCTTTTTTGGACCAATGATTCTTCAGGAGAGTTCACGGTGAGACCTGCTTACAGACTGGCTCTTGTAATTCAATCTCGTGACCATCATGAGGGACCATGGAATGTTCTTTGGAAGCTTAACGTCCCCCAAAATATTCACCAATTTTGGTGGCAGGTGTGCACGGGAACCCTCCCTACCATGATCCTCCTTGTTTATCGACATATGGCTAGTGCTAAAACCTTCCCTTTTTGCCCGAATATTCCTGAAACCCCTTAGCATTCCATCATTCACTGCCCGAGAGCCAAGGAAATTTGGAATAAATGGGCCTCGGCTTCAGACGCTTCACTGGACATTGCCTCTGACCTCCCCGATCTTCTGATGCATTGGTGCTCCTCTCTTTCATCATCTGATACAAGCTCCTGTTTCACCCTAGCCTGGATCATTTGGGTTCAGCATAACAACTCGGTTTTCCACCATGTTCATCAGCCTCTTGAGTTCTGGATTGAAAGAGCCACTTCATGGATTGAGGGCTGGAAGGACCGCGAAGGACACTTTTTTCCAGGCGTTAACCCGTCCTGTTCCCCTCACTAGACCCCCCCCCAGAGGAAGGGAGTCTTAAGCTTAACGTGGATGCTTCTCTCCCCAAGGATGGGCCTATTGCTCTCGGCCTCCTGGATCGAAATCATCTGAGGTAGATCATTGCTGCAAAATATGAACCACATCATGCCTTCTAGGAACCTGTAGTTGCTGAGGCCTATGCCATACTGGCTGGGATGATGCTCGCGGCAGAACGCGGATGGGCTGATATCTTCATCGAGTCCGACTACCTTTCTGTCATAAATGTTATTAACCACGGTGACGCCGGACTCTAGGAATTTGGCTTTATCATCAGAAGAATATGCTCGATGCACCAAGGATTCTCTTGCTGCACCTTCTCCTTTACCCAAATGGAAGGGAACAATGAGGTCCATCAGTTGGCGGCCTTAAGCCCCTTCGACGCCAACCGACAATGGGTAGACAACTACCCTTATTCGCTTAGCTTATGTACGACTACTAATATTCGCCATTAATATAATCCTTCTTTCTTCAAAAAAAAAACACATAAACTTTTATGGAAATTTTCTCTACCACCTACCTTAGGTCCATAGATGACCACTCATTAGGAATAATTTTTTATTCGAAGAATAATGGAAGAAACCAAAAGAACATACCAGTGCCCTAAAATAGGGAATATTTGCTTGCAACCAAATGGTGAAATATATGGGATGGTAATCTATGATATTAAGAAAGATAATTAGAAATATTACCAATTAGGATCTAATGTGATTGACGGTGATGGAATCAGAGACCGAACATGGGAGATATTAAAATCCCTACCTATTAAGGAAGGAGAGCCCATGGATGAAGAAAGGGGTGTCACACAGTGGAAGTTGGAATGAAACAGGGGATTGAAAGATTTATGTAATTAAATGAAAATGGTAATTTAACCTCATTTTATGGTTTCGCATGGTATGGACACACGATTAGACAATAGATGATCCAAATATGTGACATCAACCACGCAATAACTCATCTTATATAGGCTAGGGGCATAGTTTGACTAAATATGTCTAATCCATTCAAAATGGATCTGTCAGGATGTTTGAAATTTTTGAACGGGTGTGTGTCCTGGCTCATATAGTTGTAGAAAAATGGTGTGGACTCTCTTATACACTATATACCTCATATATTTGAGTTTCACAGTTAGAACAAAATTTGTTTAAACCATGCTTCTTGTTCTACCTCTCTAATTTCGAGAACTCCAGGATCCAAACAAGCCTGGAAAACTTCCGAGATAGTCATTAGGATGTAGAGTTCCCTCAATAGGATAAAACCAAGAATTTTAAATGGAATAAATGACGATCTATACCTTCATGAAAATTTATTTCATTATCACCACCCCATGTTAAAAAAACTTGTCCATAAGTTGTCCTCAGGAGGGTAAAGAGGAATCATCTAAGAAAAGCTCTACCACTAAGAACTAACATCAACTTCACACTCCCAATTCTCATTTTATACATGGTTGTGATACCATAACACATGTAATTGAGGAACTATCCTACCAAATGATCCTTCATGCTCTAATTAGCAATATACACTAGGTATTACTCAATGAAAGAATCGACATCTGACTCAAGGTCATCAGGATAAAAAACATATTTAGGGTCTGTATAATACTGATAGAGATGAGACACATGAAAAACAACAAGCATAGACCGGTATCTCTATGTAAGTGTAATATAGTAATCCACTAGCCTGATTCGCTCCAAAACCTCAAAAGGTTTGATGAATCAAGAAATATCTTACTCCGCCTCTCAATCTATCCATATCCCAACCTGATATAAACACGCAACAAAACTAGATCAATGATCTCAAACTCTAGTGGTCATCACCATCGGTTGGCATAAGACTACTATCTAGACTGAGCTTTCAACATGTGCTTCATGATCAGCTATACCTATTCTGAAGTCTTCTTAATGGGATATGGCTAAAGAAAAGATTCCATAACTATATCTAACATGAAAAAAGGTGATAGTAAAGTCCTACCATATAAAACCTCATAAGGATTTATTTGGAAGGTAGCATAAAAATTATTATTGTAAGAGAAATAGACAAAGGGTATATGATTTTCCAAAGAGACCTTAAATTCAAGTACATATGCATGAACCATGTCCTCTAACACCTTAATTGTAGGCTCTGTTTGACCATTAGTATAATGGTGATAGGTTTTCATCAGAAGCACCTATGTACCCAATGCCTTTTGCAACCCTGTATGAAACTAATCCATAATGCAAATTTACATGTCATGTATGATAGAATGAGGAGTTCCATGAAGACATACAACCTCCCTAGCATATGTCCTCCCTAGTTTATCTACGAAAAATGTATTTGGATAGGTAAGAAATGTGTTATATTCCTCAACTGATCAATGACTACCCAAAGTGTATTGTTTCTTCAAGGTGATCGAGGAAAACCTATTACGAAGTCCATGGTGACATTATCTTATTTCCACTCAGGAATAGATAATGAATATAAAAGTATTTATGGATACTAGTTTTCTTCCTTCACCTTTTGACAGGTGGAACACCAAGTGATAAATTCATTCATCTCTATTTCATACTAGTTCACAAATAATGGTAATGTATGTCTTGATACATCTTGGTGATGCCAGGATGTACTACCCAAACTGAGGCATGACATTCCCACATCATCTCCTCTAAGATATTTTTTCGGACCCAGGCACAACCATGTTTGTGTAAGATATCCTCCTCATAAATGTTCTAACAATGTGACGTATCCTCATCTAAGATGATTTCCCTCATGAACATGCCCTTTGGATCATAATTATACCGCATCTTTACCTATTCCAAAAGGTTTGAGTTCACTACTAAATAAGAGAGAAATAGATGCATGTGATCCTTCTAAACCACAACATGAAGCTCCAACAACAAGTCCATAATCTTTTATTTTCCCCTGGCCTCCAAAACCACATTCTTCAAGGTCTTCCAACTTAGAGCATTATCCACTGCATTGCCTTCACCAGTCATATAGGAAAGCTTGAAATCATAGGATTATTGGTCTTCAACCCAAATATGCTGCATGAGATTGATATCATGTTGTGTAAAGATACAATTTAGTATTTTACGATAAGTGAATATAAAAAAATTACTCAAATAGACAATTCCTCTAATAAGGTAGAACATGCACAACAAAATGTCGGCTAATTCCACGTTTGAGGCCTCAATTGACGAGACTGGTATTCTCTAACTCACTCTCCCTATATCATAACAAATACCATCCTAATAAATGAAAAATCACAATAATTTTGATATCTTTTTCTGAGTTTCATTATAATCAGGATTTGTGTTAAATTAAGTATTCCCTTCAACCCCTAAAAGGATATTTTTCAAGATTTTAACAATACAAATTAAACACCTTTTTTGGTCAAGCATGTAAGAGACATTACTATGTGTGAGAAATCTTTCTTGAAGATTCTATAATACCTTGATATTTTCAGGAAACATTGTTTGTAAAAGAAATTATAGGTTTTCTCCTATGAAACTATATCTCTCACCTTCTCTATGTCTATTGACTCTCATGTATCTGAGATGATGTGACATAAGAAGTGGGATTTTTTGATCAAAAAGTAGAATTTGGTAAGAATTTAATAAATTAGGTGCTCTATTAGTGTATTCAACATGATATTAGGATGTTTTAATGGTCGTGTTGAAAATTATAATACACCAATATATTATCCCCAAATAATACCATGAATGAATCCAGATATGATTAGAAACCCAATTCATTATAGCCATGAAAACAAATTGTGTGTTCGTGAGGCCAAAATGATTTACCAAGTACTCATAAATATCACAAATTATTTGAAAATGTATATGATGTATGTATAAATTTATGAAACATTCTTAATGATATCAAAATATAAAACTAATATTTAAAAACCCCTATCTCATATGAGATGGTCATAGAGGTCATCTAAAAGATTCAATGGATACTAATTCTTAGTTATGAGTTTTTGGAGCTCTCGATAATCAACACATCCTAAGTGTACCATATTCCTTCATTGAAAAAAGTATTGGTGAACCCCATGGATAAGTGTTGGGGCATATAAAATCCTTAGCATTTAGATCTTTCAACTACTTATTGAGTTCAAAAAGATCCATATGTGTCATATTGTAAGGAGGAATATACACGGGTGCCACACCTGGTACAAGATCAATTTTTAATTCTTCCTCTCCCACTTGAGTTTTCCTAGAAAAATCATCAAGGAATACATCCATGAAATAGTCCACCATATGAGGGAAAATATCATATTGTTTCCCCTGATTATCCAAAAATATACTAGAAATCTGGGATTTCACTCTTCCCATCCCATGATTCTCAGGTCTAGCTCAAGTTTCATGGAAATACCATTCTCCCTTGTGAATATGTATAACACCCTATAGTGATGTAAACATAACCCTCCGATGATAATAATCAATATGGGATCAATAGGTAACTAACCAATCTCTCTTGATAATTACATCAAACCCTATCATTTTAATGATAAAATATTCCACATGAACATATAATAACCTATATCAAGGGGAAAATCCTCTAAGTAATGAATACTCACTGATTAGATAACCAATGGGGTTTCGTGTTTCATCACCCCACAAAAGTATTCAATTTTGAGTCTCATATTCTATAGAATTGTCTTAGATATAAAAGAGGGTGATGCACCTATTTCAAATAAATTAGATAGTTTATTAAAGTAAAATAGAATAGTATGTTGAATTGTATAAGTTATGATACACTACACCTCTGTAATTTGTTTTAATTCATGTAACTGGACCATATTTAAGCCCTAAGATACACCCTGACTTTCCTGAGAAAGACTTATATACTCACAATGTGAATCATGAATCTGATTTCCTCTACCCCATCCACCTCCTAGGAATGAATGGAAAATGGTAATCCAGTTACCTTCTTGGTGAGATACTGATGGACCCACTCCAAAATATGGAGTAGGTGTAGATCCCCTCTCTCTTGGAACTGGTGGAAAATTTATATAGAAATTATGAATGTGGACCATCCTTCCACAACCTATACACTCAAATAGATCTCGCATACATTGTGGTTTCATGTGTCTTGGGTTCCTTCACTTTTTATAGAAGATGAAACTATTGGTAAGATGTGTTTGAATACTACTTCCCTCATGAACAACCTCAAAGATACACTTCCATCCACTAGAAGAACCACTACCAGGTCTTGGTGATGAACCAACATGGCTTAAATCGTCGGGTTCCCTCAAATTATTATCATTATTGAGGTCCAAATTGACTATCTCAAAAATAATAGTCAGTCAAATTATTTTAACCACTTATCATATGGTTTAAAATAGATCAACCTCAAATGTCCTCACAGTTATAAGTTTATCACCATTTATGGTCGAAGTGAACCACTATAGCTAAGTAAAACAGGCAGAATACTCCATGATAGACATGGATCCCTTGAATAGGTTAAATTAATCTCGAGCCTGGTTATCCCTCAATTTTTATGGAGATAATTAATCATAGATTATCATCTATAAATCACTCTATATCACATCCTGATATCAGTCTTCTTAGTTAATGACATCCAACAATTTCTTTAATGAACTACATTGCATATAGGTAGAGAGATTGACTCTCTACTCTGGAGGCATCTCTAGATGATCAAATATGGAAACAATGTCCTCTATCCACAAATCAAAATCATGTTACCCTACATCCCCTGAGAAGACGGGAGGATTATACTATCAGAATTACTGAGTAAATTCTACCATAGTTGGGGTAGGTTAAACAGAACCTTTCATGGACTGAACAAAATGTAGAAAACCCTCTCTTATATAGGTGGAACTAAAGAGGTATCACTAAAAGATCAGGTCCCATCACCTCTAGAGAATGGTCACAACTGCCTTCCTCACGTACGACTCAAGGTTATCATAGTGGAATTATTCTAAAATCTGAAATGTATGAATCATAAAATAATTTATCTATAGAAATATTGTAGATACAAAATAGGATAGGTACATATTCATCCTATAAATAATTTCACACCTCTATTTCTTCTCAAAAATATAGCTCTTTGTGAAAATTAAATACCATAATAGGTCATAATAGAAATAAAATACACCACCAAATACCCACTACTATTGATGGGTTTGGGTATAAGTCTCGTGTCACATAGTTTAGGTTCTAGTACATGCGGTGTCAATTGTAATGTATATATGAAAAAACCATTTACTTCGAAATTGGAATTTCAATTTAATGGTAACAATTTTCTATTAAAATTTTAATTTCATTTAATTTCATACTCTTATATATATGTATATATATCATTGTCCAATTAAATGTGTTTCCATTCCCAATTTAAAAAGTTCATGCCTCTTATAAATTACATTTGCACATCATTTAACTACAACCTGACCTATACAACTAGTATCATGATATAATAGGTCATAGAACTCATCGGTCCAGAACCTGTAATATGGTATAATTATACAATTAAGGTGTCATGATCAATATATGTGGAAAACCCCCCATTTATATTGATGTATGAACTTTAATTAATCTAATTATACTTTTCTTGCAGAAAAATAATTATCAAATTTTGAATACATAACAAGGAACCAAAATATATGCAGTAGGGAATGCATGAAAAAATTATTCATAGAATAGAAAAAATTTGTTGAATATAAGTCTAAGGTGTGTATGACTATGCCTGAGATTATAACTCCATTCCTTAAAAATACAAGGTAAAAGTATATAATAATAATAATATCAATATTAATAACATCACAAAAAATATGTGTCACCCAATGGTGAAATCATATCAACTATAATAGGTAGAATACAATAAAAACAATAACATATCCCATGTATTTTTTGATTCCTCGACACAAGGGTTATATACTCACAGTAATATGCTCATTACCGAATTATGTTACATATTAGTCTCTTGTCTAATACCCAAACAATATTAAAAAATTTAAATAATATCTAATACCACTTTGTAACATTCCATCCCAGTATCCACTAAAACGGTGACCCATGTCAGTGGTTTATATGGCCTCAAGAGCACCTACTCATATACCAATGGCTACTAACTAGCAGTGAGGGTCCAGGTTGGTACAGTGGGTAGATTATAACTTCATATCATAGTGTAATAATAGATATAAAAAATAGGAATCATGATATAATAGATAGAACATTATAAAAAATACAATAAATAATAATTGGATTTATAAACAACCAAGAAACTGAGATATTAACCAAAAACCCAAAGGTTGACTCAGATTCAAAATGATATCAGGGAATATTTATATAAAAAAAGCGGAAAGAAAGAATACAAGTCATATAAATATACATAATTCTATAAAAAAATAAAAAAACAAATAGATAGCTCCACTAGAATGATGAGAAAACCCTTGATCCTTTTCTCCCACAATCCATGTTAAAAAAGGTTACATATCAATAATCTTTGATAGGGTACATCCCCTTATCCATACCTAAAATCATGAAGTCTACTTAGGATTCAGAGGTATTCTGGGTAGGGTGTGAGATAAAATTAGTAGGCCACCACTAACATTGTGTATAATAATCTACTATGGGTATATATAAAGTAGTGTTCAAGTAAAATGAATAATAAAAAATTCTAGAAAATAATTACTAGTCAGCTCCAATTTTTGTGAGAAACCTTGTAGACTTTACCTTCTTCAGTATGGGACAAAATATTTCTAATCAGTATACCATATATATATTTAATCATATATATATATATATAATATGTATACATGTATATGCACTATATACGTGATGAAATTTATAGGCATATACATGGATATTATTTTCTAGCTGGACCTGATGCATAACTCAGGCATCCATAACTAGTCTAATGAGATAAAACATCCCACAATAGTAAAATCCATATATCTTATATGAATGTGAGACATCATTATCATCACTTGAGATGTTGCGGTGAATATTAATTCTTGAAAACTGATATAGAAGATCATGGATCTTCATTCCCATCATCCAAAGAAGAGTAAACTTTGTGAGACGTCTTGTCCAACACTTAAAGTAAGGGAACATGAAACACCATGCTCAATATAACCATTAACTGGTGTTCACTAACCAATATACATGATATAATAATAATTATTATTAAGATTATGTATTACCTCTAAATAATTTATTATATTCAACCCAACTAACCAAGGGTGTTAGAATTTTTACAATACACATTTATAAGTATATAACATGTGGTGTGGCATCACCACACACTTCAATTCCATTTAAATTATTACATTAAATTTATAAGGAATGGAAATATTGTTTAAAAGTCAAGGAAATCGAATAGATGTAATTTGGTTATTTAAAAATTCATATAAAAGTGGGAAATTCTTTCAACGCATATAAAGGGGTTGTATCCAAGAGTTAGAAAACCTCTAATTATTCAATACATTTATATGTGAAAAATTATAAAAGGTGTAATTTATAAGAAAAAGATGTTCACATTTTAATTCAATGCGTGGATATGTCTGGCATGTAGAACATCATAAAAATCTATAAAAAAACCTAAATATTTAGGATAAATTTCTATACCACCTACCTTTGGTCCATAGATAACCACTTAGTATGTATAAACCTTTGATTTGAAGAAGAATGGAAGAAATTAGAAGGAAGGACGAATGATATGAAAATAGGGAATATGATATTCCATCAAAATAGCACAAGATATGGATATATAAACTATGTTAAGAAGTAAGATGGCTAGGGAGATTATCATTACATATCCAATGTGACTGATACTGATGGAATTGGAGAATGGATGTGGGAATTATCAAAATCTGTACCTATAAAAGAGGGAGATCCCACGGATGAAGAAAGGGGTGATACACTCTTTAAATGGGAAATAAATATGGGGAAAGGATTTAATTAATTAAAGGAAAAATGGTAATTTTACATCATTTTAAGGGGTCTCATGGTTTGTCTGCACAGTTGGCTAAACTGTGTGCCAATCGTGCGCCAACCACTACCCAATAACCCCAATCACATAGGATAGGTGCATGGTTTGACTATATTTACAGAATATATGTGAAATTCCTCTATCAATATGTATGATTTTTTTTCACAGGCATGAATATAAGATCACACTATCGAAAACAAATCGTACGACCTCCCTTGTGCACTTGGCACCTTGTACGGTTTAGGCGCATAGTTATCACTAATTTTGTGTTGACCATGTGGATCAGTATTCATATCCAATTTCAAGAAATTCGAGGTCCTAATAAGCCTTAGACATGTATCAGACCACTCTAAGGCCATAGGGAACCGTCACTAAGATTAAACAAAGAATTATACCTAAAAAAACAATTAATACCTTCATGAAAAGTAGGGTAGTTACAAATCAAGAAAGTGAATGTCAATACATTCCTTAGATAAAGTGATCATAAAAAATTCATAGAATGAATAAGGATGGTATAAATACAACATATCCTTAGTAGATTATAAGTAAAATAAAGGGTTTTTATCTTTAATGAATATAAATACCATAAATACATCTTTAAAAAATTATTAAGAAAAGTATCCTTTTCATATTGAAAATAACCTTTTAAAATTAAAAGTTAAATTTTTTTGAAAATACATTTCCTTGAAAATAAAATTCGACAATTCTAAAATAATCTTTATATCATTGAGTGGTGATACTAGTGGGTAATTTTGTACATGACATATAAGTTAAAAAATATTCTTTTAACATTTTAGATAAATTCTAAATAGGCCCTATTTGGATAACTACAATAAGATTTATTTCAAATAAAATTATAAAAATTAAAAAATGGATAAAAATTTCTTTTATAAATAATTTTTTGAATTTTAAATTCCTTTTTAAAAACACCATTAGAAAACATGGTTTTATAAGAAAAAGTATTTTGGAATAAAGAGACAAATTAGGTTGTATTTTATTTAAAAAAATTTCCCAATATTTTAAAATACCAAAGAGATTAATATTTTACTGTTTATTAAAAATATTATAAATAACTAAATGAGAATAAAATTAAAAAAAATTATTATACAATGAACAAATAATTTCCTTAAATGGAAATTCAAGTAAAATTAATCTCAATTAAAATGAGACGGTTATATAAACCCTTACAAAGATCATAACGTTTAATTGAGAATTATGCAACGAATCAATTATTTTTATCAAATTTAAATCCATATAAACCAGTTAGAATTAAAAATAAGATATTAAAAAGTATTTAAACACATAATCCTAGAATTATATGGATAATGAAGAAGTAATATATCCCAATGAAAAGAAATTGAGTTAAGAAATTCATTACCACTTGGTATTATTCATGTAAAATACACTTTGATGAAATAATTAAAATTAAAATGTAATTATTAGTTATTCTTGATATTACATGAAAATGGGTAGTATATACACCATGTAAAAAATGTAGGAGTGAAACATTATATTATGTCTCAATGAAGTGAAATTGATATGAAGTCTCTTACCCCGCACATCCTTCTGGTTAAACATGATTTAATATCCTATATAATGGTTTTAATAAAGGTTTTAATTTATACAATAATGATATTAATATTTATTAAATCATATAGTATCCAATTATTACATTTTACCGCCTATTGTTTAAAAATATTTAATTTTTTTATTGTTTTGAGTGTTGATTGCCCTGTTTTCTCATGAATGTTTTATCATCAAATTTATGGTTATTAGGTATAAGATATATATCCATAATTATATAATGATAATCATATTATAAATATCATATTGAATCATTATATTCATTTTTATAATCATTCCTTATGTTTGGATATGGAAAATGAATTGCATCGCTTCGTGGAGATGGTATGTCATACGTACGTACAAGTGACGATATCATTTAATTAATGAGTGAAATGATAATGAATTGGGTGAAATTTTAATATTCTAGAATAAATATCATTCCATATATATAAAATATATTAATTAAATTTATCCTTATTCATTTCCATGTAAATTTAAAGTGAAAAAAAATAACATCGCTTCGTGATGTGGTAGTCTATTGTACACACGAGTGACATTATCATATTTTAAACAATAAGGAAAGTAAAAAAGATATATTTAATATTATAATTCTAAAAGTATAATAATGTCATAAAATATAATATATATTTTTAAATATCTCATTATATATATTTTCTTTTAAAGGTGGTTATAGAAAACAAATTACATTAATTCGTGAGGTGGTAGTCAGTTGTACAGACGATCGATGGTTTCTTTTCCCATTTGATGGAATAGGAGATCGATAAGGAAATTAAATTAACATAATAACATCTAAAAATATGGAATATACATTATTTATTAAATTTTAATTTTTTAATAATATTTTAATGATTTGGATGAAAAAGAAAAATAAAAAATACTCATTTAAGAACATGACCTCTTCTTCAGACAACTTCTTTATGTCTCCACCAAAATCCTTCCTTGTATGGATTTTAGATCAAAAAAATAGATCCAGTATGTTACAATAGTAGTAAGTAATTTTTTTGGAATGTATTAGGTGTAATAAAAGGTTTTTTGTGTTTTAAAAGGGAAGTATATAGGGTGGACTTTTATAAGTAATGAATAGGACACACATGGAATTTTTTTAAAACATTCAATTACACCTTTTTTTATAATTCAAAATGCCTTGAAAATGGGTCATTATATATCGTTAGAGGTTATATGGTCTAACTATTTCTGTAAATGTGTTTTGGACACGTTTTAGATCATTTATAAGCATTATCTTTTTAGTTTACCCCCCCCCCCCCCAAGAAAACATGTTTTTACCTTAAACGTTGTAATTAATTTTGACAATTTTAACTATTAATTAAAATAAAAAAACTAATTTGAACAAATTAGATAAAATAAAATATGTATATTCCAAATACTGAATCCATTTTTTATCGGGGTGGATAATTCCATAAATTTCTATAGGTTAAAGAAAGATTCTTCTACATTTTAAATAAAAACCAATCGTTTCTTCTTTGGAAAAATAAATGATGTTTACTTTAAAAAAATTAAAAATAAAACATGGGTAAAATTTTCTTTAATAAATAATTTTTAAATGTTAAAATATATTTTTTTAAACTTGGTTTTTGATGAAAAATGATTTTCGACTTAAGAGAGAAATTATTTTTTATTTTATAAAAAAAATATTTTATCAATATTTTTTAGTACCAAAGATAGAAATATGATAATATTAATTAAAAAATTCATGAAAACCTATAGGAGAATAAAATTAAAGTGTATTATTAGTCAATGATCAAATAATTTTCTTTATTTGGAATTCATACATAAACAATACTGATTAAAATATGACTATGAAATAAACTCTTACAAAGATAAAAACATTGAATTAAGAATTAATTAAGTAATTAATTATGTGTATATAATATAAAAACACATAAAAAAGTATAATTAAAACATAATATAGTCAAAAATCATTATACATCGATTCTTATAATATCAAGGATAATGAAGAAGTAATATAATCTAATAAAAAGAAATTAAGTTATGAAGTTCTTTACCACTTGGAAGTTTTCAAGTCAAATCCCCTTATTTGAAATAATAATAACTAAAAAATCAAATACCATTAATTTTTAATTATTAATGATATTAAATGAAAAAAAGTCAATATATACATGATATAAAACTAATATGTTGTATAAAATTATAAAAATGTTTCAATGAAGATAAATTGAGATGTAGTCTCTTAGCTTATGCTTCGTTTTGGTTGAGAATTATTTAATATCCTTTATAATGGTTTTGATAATGTTATAAATTTATACCATAACCATATTCATATTTATATTTTCATATATTATCCTTTTATTACATTTTACCACCCATTTGTTAATTATATTTCATTATTTTCTTTCTTTCATGTGTAACATTCCTTATTTTCTCCTTCATGTTCTGTCTTGAGAATTCTTGTTATAGGGTATAGGATATAGATCCATCATCTCTAAAATTATATTATTGTTATAAATAAAATATTGACACATTTTATACATTTTTAGAATCATTATTAATGGTTGGAAATGGAAATGAATCGCATCGCTTCAAGGATATGGCAGGTTGTATGTATGCACGAGTGATAATATCATTCCATTAATGTGTGAAAGGATATGGAATTGGATAAAATAACAATATTAAAGATTCGATATTGAATAAAATTTATCTTATTTGTTCTTTAAATTTATCCTTACTACTATCCATGTAAATTATAAGTGAAAAATGAATCACATCTCTTTGTGTGGCGGTAATCCTCTGTACAGACGAGCGATATTGTCATATTATAAATATCATGGAAACTAAGAAGGTATATGTGATATATATATATATAATTAAATAATTATAATAATGTCATAAATATCATATAAATTTTTTAAACCCGTCATTATATCCATCCTTGAAATATGGTTACGAAAAATGAAATACATCGATTCATGAGGTGGTAGTCCGTCGTACACATGATCCACTGTTTCACTTCCCATTTGATGAAAGAGGAGTTGGATATAGGTCATGAACTTAAAATAATAAAATATAAGTATATATAATATAATTATGTTATTATATAATCATGTTTTATTAATATTTGATGTATGATGAAGAAGAAACAAAATAAAAAGGTTCTTTTAAGAACATTACCACTTCTTTGAAGAACTACTTTAGGTTTCCACCAAATTCCTTCTGAAGTAATATTTATGATCAAACCAAGGGATCTAGGATTTTTTATTTAGAGTTAATAAGATATTTGGATATGTATTATCTGAACCAAATGGATTTAAAAGTGTGAATAGGGAAAGAGAGGTGGTGACCTTTTAAAAATGGGGGAGAGGACACACATGGAATTTTTGAAAATAATCAATTACTCCAATGTTTTTATAATTCCAAAATATTTCAAAATGGGTAATTATAAACCCTTAATTTTTATAAGTTCTAAATATGGAAAACAATGGGTTTTTGACATGTTACAGTTCATTTTAACCCTTTTCTTCTTAGTTTAACCCTCGGTAATCTCATTTATACCATAACCATGGAAATTAACTTTAGTATTTCCATTATTAATTATAGTAAAAAAATTAATTTGACCTCATTAGATAACATAAATTTTTATAATTACAAATATGGAATCCATTTTTCAAAAAATTTATTCACAGTAGTTATAGAATACAAATTAAAATAATATCTTCAGAATTAATGAAAAGGAAAGTTTCAAAATGAAGATTTATCATAAGAATAGAATTTTTTTAATATCAAAATTCATCATGAAATTGATTTAAATGAAATAAATTAGTTAAATTTTAATATAATTGAACTAATTTATCTATAAAAACAATTTAAAATATAATTTAACATTGTAAATTATTTAAAAAACCAGTTTTCAATAAAAATATATATTTTATAAATATTCATCAAAAAAGGAAAAATTTCAGAAAAATACCTAAAATTAGCCCTAAGATAATTTTGATATGATCAAAAATTTATTTTTTATAAATTATTGAAAAAGGAAGGAAATCCATTCCACAAAGAAAGCGTTCAAGGAGGTATAATGTGATGTAGCCCAAGGGTATACCATTGAACAAACTCATTACATTCTTGAGGTAATAACCCCGTGATAGAATACACCATCAAGGGTTCCTCCGGGCTACTCCCCCTAGAAAGAGCATCGGCTGCAAAATTGCCCTCTCTTGGGATATGATGCACCGAACACGCATTTTTGACTTCCACATTGTAGTTTCAGATAAGGTCGATCAAGGACCAATGTGGCTCCACTTTTCCTTGAAAGGCTCAAATCAACACCTCAAAATCTTACTCCACTTCCATGCACACCAATGACAACCTTATACATAGCATTACCCCAGAGTGAAACACCCTTACTTCTCCCAAATCATTGCATGGCCCATAGAAGCTGCTATAGGAGATAATGACCAAACCATTCCTATCCCGCAACAAACCACCACAACGCATATTTGTATTTTAAATGATTATTATTTTATTTATAATTAATATTCAACCATAGTTTTCATAATTTAGTTAATATTATTCATACCCACCAATTTAACTGCAAGTTTATAATGGTATACTAGATTATGATACATTTAGGCTTGGGGTTGCATGTTCTATAAGCTATCAGAGATATTAGATTTAAATAAATGAATTTTTTGGTTTGTTTAAGCTTAGTTTTATGTATTTCATATTATATCTAATAAAATGTTATTATTTCATAATTTTGAGGTGTTAAATTTTATTTACCATAATAAGGTTAAAACTAGGTTTTATGCGTTACATGCAATTTTGATAAAATTAATTTTCCATAAACATAGGATTTTTATTTGTTAAATTAGATTTATTATTTATAATTAGTATGTACAAATTATTTAATAAGGATCATTTTATTTTAGGATTAATTGATTATTGACCTTGGTTAAGAAAACTAGTTACCATGGTGAAAACAAAAATGGTAAAAGTAAGTAAACATATAGGATAATAGAATAACATATTTATAAAATGTTTCATTTTTTTGTGGTGGAGGTTTGGATTGACCTTAAATTCCCTATAATCCATTATTTATCAATTATGTGGAACATGGGTTGAGAGTGACTTCTCATTCTAGAATAGTTTTGTTTATTCACAAAAATGACACTCCTCCTCGATTATAAAATGGTAGTCCATCCCCTCACTTCTTTACACCTATCATTCCATTTAGAAAAATAAACCCTAGAAAAATTTCCTCCCAAAAATTATTAGATATATACAAGAGTTTTTGTTCTTCCCATAAGACTATCCCTAGTGTCCTTAATATGAGATCCAAAGGATGTTATTCTGAGAAAAGGTAATTAAATTCAATAAACTCCTTCATTTTATTTGTTCTTTTTTACATAGTAAATTATGTCTTAAAATTACAATATAATAACAAAATTATATAACATATAATATAGTTTTTATTATGTTGAGGTTATAATATTTATCTATCTATTTCCCCATCAAATGGAAAATAAATTCATCACTCGTTTGTATAGCAGACTACCGTCTCGCGAACCGATGTATTTTTTTCCATCACCGACACACATGGATAGTCATAATGTTCCAAATAATGAATATATATGATAAATAAAAAATTTATATTGATTCTATAAAATTAATATACCATTCACTTACTTTTCTTTTCACCCATTAAAGAAATGATAATTTCACCCATGCACATGCACGTCCTATCATCTCAACAAATAAATGTGATTCATTCTTTATGTTCAAATGTACATAATTATTCTAAACTTAAATCTGATGAAAAATTCTGATATTTATAATTTTAATAAAATTATATATATTCTAGAACTGTAAAATATTCACAATAACCATAACTTCCATGACAGAACTTCCATGAGAAAACAAAGAAGTTAACATCCAAAAAAATAGAAATAAGGAAATATTATTAATTAACAAGTTATAAGATGTTATAATATGATAATTTATGATATTAAAAATATGAATATGTTTTTTTATAAATTATTAATATATTTAAAATCATAATATAGTATGGTAAATCACATTCAACTAGAGAGAAACATGAGGTACGGGACGTTATCTCAATTTCTTTTCATTGATACATATTGTAATGTTACACATATAATTTCATTAATATAGATTATATTATGATTATTTTCTATTTATTATCATTAATAATTCTTAATTAATGCTCTTTTAAATTGAAAAGTAAATTATTTCATCCATGGGGATTTTAATTTAAGGTTACCAACATGTAAATAATTTATAACTCAATTTCTTTTCATTGGGTTATATTACTTCTTCATTATCACTGGTATTATAATATTATGTTTGTAATGAATTTAGATAACCTTTTGTTATATATAAACTTGTATTATGTGTATTTAAATTTGATACACATAATCCATTCTTTGATTAATTTTCACTTCAATGTTATGATCATTTCAGAGGTTACTCATCTATAAATATATTATTTGGGACATTTGTTATGTAATACACCTTTACTATTTTATGAGTTATATCTACTACTAATTGGATATTTTATAAAATGAATATATTTATATTCATGGTATTTAATTTGTATTTTTAAGCTATTTATTTTATAAGGGTCATGACTCAAAAGATACAAAATAATTAAGGGTTTATGCTTCAATCTCTATTTACATGGAATTTTAATTCTTGAATTCCCCTTTAATGAAATTATTTGATCATTCTCTAATAATAAAATTTTAATTTTATTATCATATGTATTTTTTTTCAAGTAAAATTACTATTTTTTATCTCCTACGAATTAAAAATGATTGAGAAAATGTTATCAAGAAAATGTAACATTATTTATCTCTTCAGTCAAAAGAAATTTTTCTTTCAAGTCCATAGTTACTAAAAATGTTTTTAACATTATCCTATGATTATTTAAATTCATTTTTACCATTGATTTTATTTTTTAAAAATATTATTAAAGGAATATTCCTTTCCTATTTCAATCAATTTACTTTATGACTTATTTAACAAACATATTAAAGAAATATTTGTTTTAACATAATCGATATGAATAAAAATTTCTTATCGTCATTACCACTAGTTTATTTTAGGCTTTCTTAATAAGTTTATATGATTATTTTCAATGAATCTTATTTACCTAATACTCAAGAATAGTTTCTTTAATTAATTTTCAATGTTAAATAGATATTTTCCCCAAGAATGATTTTAATGATATTTTTATGTCAATTATATTTTTCAAAAATTAAAACCATTTATTTTAAACTACTAGGGATAAATTTTGATGATACCATCATTATCCTTCTTTTGTATGGTTTATGATTACTTTAGATAAGTAAATTATTGACATTCACTTGATTGATTAGTATTATAGTCATTAAATTTCCCTTATAACATTAACTTTCTTGTGATCAATAGACAATATATCTCTTTTAAATATTCATATTATTTTTATCATGGATATCATTATTACATGAACATTATACCATTTTTATATACAATTTTTTTATAATGGAATTTTTTTAATAAACTAAATAAAATCTTGATAAATCCATATTCTTTACTTAGTATTGATATTTATTGGTAAGGCATATTGTTCATGAATTTAATCAATCATTTGATATATGATGATTTTTTTAGGCATGAATTGATTGGTGGGTCTTATAATTATATATCCCATCATAAATTTTCTTCTACTTTCCCATTTATGAGTGGGTCAGTTAGAGGTTGAGAAATGATTGAATGGTTCAAGGAAAAGTTTCGTGTTTAGGAGGATATTATGTACGAGAATGGAAAAATTCTCACAAGCTAATATAATTTTAGGTTAAAGACCCGATTTTTAAAATGCATACATAATCAACAGGGTTTTGGGTTTCGTTCTAACTAATAAATAAAATAAAATAAAATTTGAACAAAATAAAATTGATTTAATAAACATGAAACATTAAAAGAAATAAAATAATATACTAATTAATTATTTAAAATAAATAATAAATAAATAAGGAATAAATTAAAGAGATAAATAAAATTATATTGAAATAAATTAATTTAAATTTATTTAAAATGGAATAATCTAAAATTTCTTTTGATAAAATATAAATGTTCATGTAAAAGGTGATTTGTAAAAATATTTGCTAACTGGTTCTTATTAGATATAAATTCAAGAGTGTTGTAACCTTTTTGAGTGTGATATTTTAATAAATGATGCCTTAGGTATATATTATTCATTTTTGAATGATTTATTGGATTCATAGAATTTTTTATATAACTATTGTTAACACATTTAATTGGTACTTGATTGTAATTGAAACCAAAATCTATTAAAGTAGTTCTCATCCACAATAATTGTGAACAATAATTTCTAGTAGCAGTATGTTTTATTTTGGTAGTAGATAATGTAACAGGGTATTGTTTATTACTAGACTAGGATACCATATATTTTCATATAAAACGGTAGGTTCTTGAGGTAACATTCTACTCTATTCTACAACCATCAATGTTGGAATCTGAATATGATGTAAAATAAAAAGATACATTTTTTGAAAAATTAAGGAAAGATAAATTGTTCCTATTATGTTCATTAAAATTAATTAAGTATATTTAAAATAAGAATCCATAGTAATTTCTTAAAATATATCACAATTACATATTATAAACATAATTAATGGGTTGATTATAATTAAATACGACAATATCCAATTATTTCTCTGTGAATATTGTTGTAAAATAGTTTCCAACAATTATCTAAGAAATTTTTTTCCTTAAAACTCCTATGAATTGTATGTATTTTACCACTTTCAAGTACAAATATTTTAAGTAAGTAAAGTATTCAATTAATTTTATTTATCACATTCCCAAAGTCTTTTGGATAAATTTTAAATAATTTAAAATAATTTAACTCAAACATCATGCTCATTTAATATTCGTTATTCATGAGTTCTGAAAATTCATTACAAAATTTTTTATTCGACAAACCAAAAATAATGTCATCGACATATATCTAAACTAGAAAATCGTTTAAGATGAAGTTTTACTGAATAAATAGGATCTTACTTACCTATTGAAAAACAATTTTATAAAATAAAAGTAATTAATCACTCATACCAAGCACCAGGATCTTGTTTAAGGCTATATAGGACATTGGTAAATTTAAAATTTGAATTTTGAAAATTAATATTTCAAAAACCAAGAGTTTTTTCAACATAAACATCATCCATAAAAAACAATTTAAAAAGAATATTTGTTATTGATCTGATATAATTTTAAATTCATATGCGAGGCATAAGCTAAGTGAATCCTAATGGATTATTTTTTAGTTATATGTGAAATGGTCTCCTCGTAATATATACCCTCTTCTTGAGTTTAACCTTTATCTACTTGTCTTGCCTTATTCTTATTGATCACACCATGATAATCATATTTATTCTTAAGACTCCATTTTTTTCTATAATAGGACAGTCATAGAACCTATCAACTAATTCTCATAACTTGTCCCTCTTGAACTGGTTTAATTTATCTTACATCGCAACAACCCAAATCTCATCTACTAAGGATTATTATGTAGACATAGATTATAGTTGAGATAAAAATAAAGAAATATCTAAAAAAATTATACACTTTTTTTAGTCATAATTTCTTTATCTAATATTCTTATAACTATATATAAGGCGTTATTCTTAAGGGTTCCAAGTTTTCTAGGTAGCGCAATTTCTGGTTCACTGGTATCCATAATTTTAGGATGTCATTCTAGAAAACAAAATTTCAAATCTTTATCCTTTATAAGAGAGATTCAGGACATATATTTTCAATAATTTCACTTATTTTATTAGTATTATTTATTTTGTTATCCAAAGGATCACTTTCATCAATTTTCACTTGAGTTGATTCTTCAATAATGTTAGACCTTTTATTGAAAACTTAATATTCCCTGAAAGTAGTAGAATATCCTAGTAAGAATCTTTTATCATTTTTTTATATCAAATTATCAATGATTATCCTTGGTATTTAGAATATAAATCTTTAATCCAACTACATTATAGTATCCAACTTTTGGATTTCTATTATTCCATAGCTCATAAGGTTTTTTCTTCAAAAAAATTCTAATTTAAACTCTATTTATGACATAGAATTTGTATTCATAGATTAAGAGAAAATTAGAATATAGTTGATATTCTCATAACATTGTTCTAGAAATTTTTGAAAAATTCTTATTTCTACTCCCAACAACATCATTTTCATGTGGTGTCCTTAGGGAAAACAAATTGTGTTTGATATCATGTTCTGAAAAATATGCATTCAACTTGATGTTTTGAAATTTTCCTCTTTGGTGGCTTATTAAAGAAATAATTTTGGAATCTTTATCCTTTTGAATCAGTTTAAAAAACATATAAAAACTTAATAGGCTTCAATCTCAACACTTAAAAATAAAACCTAACTAAATTTAGATAAATCATCAACTAAAACATAAAACAAAATATTTTCCACTTAGTATTGAAACTCTATATAGATCAAGAAAATCCATATGTATTAGTTATAGGGGTCTATAAGTAGGATTCAATTTTATTAGTTCAAAATAAGACTTGTGTTGCTTTCCAAATTGGTGTGCATCACATATCTTCTTTTTATCCTATTTATGTTGATTTAAATATGAAACTAAATTCCTTTTTGAAAATTTTCCCAAGGAATAAACATTACAATGTCCCAATATTACATTCCATATACATGATTCATTTATTTCATCATTTAAGTAGTTCACTTTTTTCTTCACAAATAATTAATATCTAGAGTATACACATTATTTTCTAGGTTCCTTTAATTTAATAATTTTACCTTCAAAAACTAAATAGGCATTATTTAAAGAGTCAAAAACATATCCTTCATATCGAATTTGATAAATACTTATCATGTTATTATTTAATACATACACAAAAAGAACATTGTTTATGAGAAATAATCTTGGAATACCAACAAATCCAACTTGCATAATTTTTACTATATAATTGTCGCCAAAAGTGACATAGTCTTCATTAACTTTTAACAATGAGTGCAAGTTATAGAAATATACACTCACATTTCTTGAGAATATAGTGACAATATACTATTTATCAGTGATTCCCTTGGAGGTTTCCCCTTAAAAATACAAATCAAACAAGAATTTGGTTTTCTTTCCATATTTTCTTAGGTCTACCAATATTAGTAACTAAATGTTTGTGTACCCAAATCTATATGTTATTTGCAAAAATTATATCATTGAATTTTGAAAAATATTTTAAAATAAATTTATTGTTAACTCTACACAATTACATATTTTTCTAAATAAAATTTTTATAATAATGTAATAACTCTACACAATGAAAACAAGTATTTTTTTTATAGGATATTGTTCTAATAAATAGTTAAAAATAATTCTTATAGAACTTTGGTAAATCAAATTGGCTTCCTATTCCAAATTTATTTTATGGTTTTTATGGTTTTCAAGTATTTTTATTTAAATAATTATACACTTTAGTGAAGTCATTGAAATCATCTTTGAAATATAGGAAAATATCAACTTTTCAATTTTATTTCCAGGTTCAAAACTAGATGTAGTTGAATTTTTCAGCTTGGTTTTCAACTCTAAATTTTTTTTATTTAATTCCTATTTTTTCATTTACCATATAACTCTTTGATTTATAAATAGATATTTTTTATTTTTCAAGTATTTATACATATATTCCATCATGGACCAACATTCATTTGATTCTTTATATAAGCAATTTTCATTTTCAGATTTAGACTCATACTCATAAGAATAATATGAATGTACCTAATTTGAATGTTACATCAATGACATGATATCCTTCTCATTATAATGTTAATCTTATGGTTTTGATGGTAGTGGCATCACATGAATCATCTAAAAAACTCCATGTAGATTTTAGGATTTTATTGGATTTCTTCTTCTATCTAACCTTCTTGAAATACATTTTCTCTAAAGTTTTATTTTATTATAACTATGGATAATATGTATTGATATATCCCTGATTCTTCCATTCACAGCACTGCAATATTTTATAATTACCATCATACTTTTTTTATTTATTTAATGGTTTCGTAAATCCTATTCTATAATTATATAAATTTCTGAATATCCTAGTAAATTGAGCAAGATCATTATCCAAAATAGAACTATTTGATTTATCTTCATCATATGACTCTACTATTTGAATTTAATTTCACTTATTGTAGTATTTTGAAGTTGATAGTTTCATATCATCATTCCCATTTTTAACAAATCTATCCTCTCATACTTAAACTTCCATATCTTCGTCATACATCATAATATTTCCAATAATATATTTTACTTTAACATTTTTGAACTGTATATATTGTCATAAAATATTTTAGATCCCACTTTATCTAGGTTTTAATAGTATTAAAAATTTCAATTGTTTATATGAATCGGTAATTGTTTCACTCATATAATAAAAATTATTTAAATTATCTATAATCTGTCTATTTAATTGTGTGGTTCTATATCCTTCCATCACTATAAACATATGAAATTTTAGTTTGGTAGTAGTATATATAAGTTATATTATAATATCAGTATCTTCATTAGAAACTAAAATGGTAGTCCACATTTTATGGGCTGTTTGGAATTTGGAATCTCTACTAAACTCATCTAAACCTAGTCCACAAATTAAAACATTCATCACTTTAGAATTTAAATAATAACTACTTTTAGTTTCATTATCCCATGTTTCTGGTTGTGTTTTTAAAATATCATAATGCTTTATAGATTTGAGATAAACCTCTAGATCATGTTTCTCTAGATAAATGATTATGTGTTCCTTCCAACAGCCATAATTCTCACCATTAAATTAGGGTTACATTACCATTGAAATAAATTCTCTATTATCAATCATTGTTTCAATTTGTAGAATTATATTTATACTTAAACCTTAAACAGCTGATAACTTGAGAGTCTTAATCTCTAATACTTATTTTTATCTCCAAAGGTTTAAAAAGGAGAAAAGAGGGGGTGAATAGAGTTCATGAAATTTTATTTACTTATAAAACAACCATCTCTAGGAAATGACTAACTTATAATATTTTCATGAACAAATTAATTAGTGGAAATAAATAAAATAAAATAAAAGAATGTGACATAGAGATTTTTAGTGGTTTGGGGAATAGAAGTCCACTAGTCTACTCTACTAACCCTCTTCTCCGTCAGTTTGGTGATTTTCACTTGAATATACATTTTTTGTGACTAATAATCCTTTTTCTAGGGACAAAATAACTATGTGCAAGTAGTTTTTAGTTGTTACAATAGCACGAGATCTTTCAACCATGATCAAAAAAGTCATCATAAACAATATAGTTTAAATTATTTTATAGGGAACCTTCATAATGAAGGATGAGAAAACAATGATTTTATCAGTTCATCTCACAATTGAAAAGTAAAATTACAAAATGAATAAATATACATGAGATATAATCAAAAAATGATCACAACATTAGGATTTTTTCTAAAATAATAGTTATGTTGTTCAATATCGCATAGATATGAATCATGATGCTTATTCATCATTTTTCAGAAAAACAGAGCGACATGATAGAGCTTCAGGAAATAAAATAATTCTTTTATATTTTTTAGATGATTTTATTCTTCACTATATATCTCTCCTCCACATAAGATCTTATGTTGTCTATTAAAATTCATAAAAAATATCACACATAAACGCACATCGCATGAATTGTAAATTTTTGGATGTGAGACATGTCATTTTCTTAGAAATACCTTAGCAATATTAAATAAAAATAAACTATGCATATACTTTTTCCCTCCCTTAATACATTCCTTTTATTATAGTAGTTTTTAAAATAAAGTGGTAATCTAGCATTTCAAGATTTAATGGAGGAATTAAAATCTCACTCTCAAATGCTTCAGAAGTAATAAATACATATTATATTATGACATAGCCAATTGTATATCATCTTAAAGCTTAATTTCGTATTTAAATTCACATAGCTGATCTAATATACATAACTGAATTTTCAATGTAACTGATTTTTTAATGTATCTAATTCATGAAGCCTATTACTCCATGTAACTGATTCACATAATCGATTGATCTGTGTAAATATTTACTCACATTGATTATTTTACTATGTATGTAAATTTCACATAGGTCATTTATGTGTCACAACTAATTTATGGAGTTGATTCCTTCATGTAGGTGAAATACATATCCAAATGATCACATAGCCAATTTTTTCCAAACATATAAAATATTCTACTAAAGAGTCCCAAATTATGGACTTAATATTTCTAATATCCAAAACAAATAAATTATAGATAAAACCTATTGAAAAAAATTATAAAAAATCATTATAATTAGATGAAAGGGTATTTGAGATCATCAAAATATAAAGTATATGGGATATGATAGAACATCACTAGTATCCCAACATCATGTACTTTAATCCTTATCTAAATTTAAAATAAATAATTACTTTAGTAATTTTTACTTCATAATGGTTTGTATAGATATTTTTATTAATCTAAAAACATCCCCCATAATTTTCAAAATATTCTTGTAGTATGGACTCCTTTTCGTGCACTAGGTGATGATTGAGTTAATTCCCAATGTGAACTTCTTATGGTTATTACCCCCAGGTACAATTGTACTAGATCCATATCCACTTGTAGTATCCAAATAGGTATTTAATTTCTCAGAAACCATGCTCTTTTATACATTACAAATACATTTAATGATTACCTATACATATAATTATACTTATGATTTTCACTAGCTTTTTCTAATCCTAATTACCATTTTAGTAAAACCATGTCTCTAATACCAACTATAGAAACTCAAATTTTCCTTATGTGACTATTATATCATTTTAATAAAAAAACATAATAATAATAATACATTCATGGAACAAAAGTTTTGGTATCTTGGGAAAATTTGGTTCATACATCACTTTTACATTATAAAACCTAATTATTATTTAAATAATTCTTCATTATTCAATTAAAATCTATCAAATTATCCTTAGTGAATGTAATCACCTAAATATATACGTTAAATAATGTTGTGAGATAAAATCATAGTAAGGTGAGGGATAACATAGGTGTAAGAAACATGAATCAATAGTACATGGGTGAGAATAATAATCATCATGATATCATAATAATGTGATCATCATAATAATAATGAGGAAAATTTTTTATGATGGAATGTAATTTTGTAAATGCATAATATTGAATCATCATAACATAGTGTAAAAATGCCACACATTTTTTTGAAAAAAACTAGCATCATGTTCACACATATAACATGTGAATAAATTATAAATTTTTAATTGTGAAAAAATATAGTATAATGTTGAAGAATAATAAATATGATTCCATGAAATATAGCACATTACCTAATTCATTGATTGGAAATATAATTTAGGTCCCACCCATCACATCATATAATTCTCATAATCATTCATTTAATATATAATATAAAACAATCATAGTCATGAAATACTTCCGTGGAAATAAATGGGTTTCGTAAAGGATTTCATATATAATACATCATGAGACTAAAAATTAATTTTTTATTATTCAAAAATTTTTAAGGAAAATGTGAGAAAACATTGTTAACCCATAAAAATAAATCAAAAATACATTAAAAGTTAGTTTAATCCACCCAAATTTAACCTCTCAAAATAATTTCCATGAAATATTACTTACCTGGGTGTCTAGGTCATCCATTAAGAGATCTTCCAACTGAAGCACATACTTGTCCCAAGACTGGATGTACTCCTCTAAGATGATCTTGTGGTTATTGAATCACCATACTAATATCAATTTTTTCTTATCAATCCAGGAACACTACTACTCATTGGGGGCTACTCTCAAACCTTGTCTATCATTCTGTCGGCTTCTTCATCAGTATCATTAAGTGATAGAACCTTCTCAACCAAAATTTCATTTATTCTCATAAGAATATCCAATTATTTATTAAGAAAATATCATCTATTCTTATACTGTCATGTAGCTTTGGAATATTGATGGGTAATATTGTCCAGCTTCTTATCTTTAATATTTTTTTCTGAATGATTCTCCATTGGGAAAGGAAAATAAGAATATTCCTTCCTATATTTATGGTTACCCCTCTATATCTTACTCCTCCTTGGACTAAATAGACTACCATCTTGTACTTCGTCCTCTGAATCACCTATATACATACTAAAGAAATCATCACTGGCCTTAAAAATGGAATCCTTCTGCCCAAGTATGGAGGTTCTACCTGCTTCCTCAATCTCTTGATCCAGACCTTCATTTTCCAAATGTTTAGAGTTTTTTCCCATCATGATACCTACAACCTCCCTTCTGGGACTCGACCTGAACAAGGCCTCACCCCTAGATAATGTCTATAAACAATTCATTCTATAGGACTTTCCTCCTTTGTTTCTAAAGCAGCTTCTACCTACCCTTTTTCACTCGTTCCACTTGAACACACCACTACAACATATACGGTACTCATGTCCTTAGAACCATGCTCATTTTGAGACTCTGAAATAGATTCGTTCTCACTACCGCCATGAGGGTCCATAGTAAATGGATGAAGCACAACTTTAGATTCCTTATCCTCTTTCGAAGTCCTATTCTCTAAATAAACATACATATACTATTAGTAGTCGTTCAGGAACTTTCTCAACTGATGAAAAATATCAGACACCAAGGGATTTCCATCATGCGATTCACATTGCAGAGCCATTGATACAGTCTCTACACTCACATGCCATTGGAAACCATCTGCAATAGTGGACCATGGATCCATGTATATTCCAATATAATTCTAGTCATGTTGTCTAGAAACATGACTATAGGTCACCAATGAATTCCTCATCCATTTAAAAGAAGAACCTAAGTCAACCCATGATTCAAAAATCACGTACTAGAAGCAATGAAAATATTCACCTATTGTTATCAAAAAAATCAAAAGGCAACATTTATATTTCTACTTCAATATAGAAATCAATATTGACCAAGTGACAGACAAATTTAGTGAGACTATCGGATAATGCGTACCTATTTATGAGATTTCTTAATATTTTACTGATTGTATGGTTTTGCAATAGTAAGGGGAGGTTATAGAAGCTCACCCAAATTTCTATAAAGGTGAGTCCTACATCATATAGAAGTCATAGGTCCATTATAATAGTTATAAATAGGATCTATTATAGCTATGAGGATCACAAGATGAAACTTTAACCATATATTCCTTTGACAAGAACTGTATCATATTATTCTTATTGTCGAGGAAAGATACAATGGCCCTATCTTACAAATCCCAGTTGATGAAAACAGGCATGTCGAAGGAATCCACCAAAGGTCTTCTCTGAGTGAAATGAGAAATCAAGGTCTTTTTTAGGATATTTTAGTCTTCTATGAACTCTATGATCGAAATTAAGAGATCAAGATTTCAATTATACATATCTGGAACATTCTTACCAAGCGATCATTGTGGGAATTGAGAAATGTAATCTAGGTTTAAGAATGGGGAAATGAGTACTACCCTCCCTTTAAGGATTAATAAGTGCCCTCCCACACTAAATAGGTAGGGTATGGTGTAGTTTCTTCCACCTTCACAGATCGGGAGAATAATCCCTCCCCCCCCCCACAAGAGAAAACCCTAGAGGTAATACTATTGAATTTAGAAAACTATATGATACATCATGGAATAACCTTTTGGAGTTCCAAAATGAATCAGGTAGATCATAAATTGTCATAAAATATCGTTTTTCTTTGAAGATGAACCAACTCAATAGGAGTCAAATAGGTGTTTTTGGAAAAATAAGGACTTTTTAAAAAATCCATATATTTTTCTCAGAAATCATTTGGGCAAGGTAAGAGCATGTATATCACAAAAATAAAAATTAAAAGTATTAAAATGTAATTTTATGTATATTAGGGGAATATAAATATAGAATTTCATGTGAAGGAGCCCATTAGATAATAGAGAGTCATTTGGGTTCAAGAATCCCCTAACCTTAAATTCTTATTTATTTTGTCGCTTTTCAACATCATGAAAAATAAATTTAGCTTTAAAAAAATGAAACAAAAGTTTAATTATATTCATTTTTTCATTATCTAATAATCACAAAAATTTGATTGTATTTCTTTATTTTCATTGTTAAATATGAAGCATTTTGATATCATTTTTTCTTTTAAAATGTTTCATTTTGTTTATATTTTTCTATTTTATTAAATGTCATTTATAAATAAGTAATTTAATTAAATAATTATAAAATATAAAAAATTAAATGTCTATATATTATATATGTTTCATAATATACATCCATGAAGGTGGTGATGGATGAAGAGTTGTCAATGTCTTCATAGTCGATTAACCAGCCAATGGTGGAACATTAACAAAAGTAGAGAAATGAGAATATTGACATATACATATATCATAAATATATAAATTGTAGTAGTTTAACATTTTTAATATAATTTCAACATAATAATAAATTAATTTAAGAATATTTTGTTTTAAAACTGATATAGAAAAAGAGAAATATGAGAGAAAAATGTAAATAAGATTTGATGAAAACTAACCCTCTTCTCGATGTTTCTTCATCTCTACAATAGAAAAATACTTCAATTATTGAGGTTTAATGACTCCAGAACATACTTAAAGATTATAAGGGCCTTAATGGAAGGAATTTGGGTATATATTTGGCTTTGTTAAATTGGGTATGAGTGGTTTATCATTGGGAGGAAGGGGTATTTATACTTGATCATCGTGGTATTTTAGCGATAAAATATTAAAAAATATATAATTGTTGTTCGGAGTTGGACACTAAAGAGGGGGGTTAATTGAGTTCCAATAAAAATTTCTATCTAAAATAATTATTTAAAAGTTCCCCAATTTAAAACGAAATATGGCTCAATTAACCAAATTATCAGTTTTATAAAAGATTTGATTGTTTAAAAGGTTTATAAAAGATTTATTAGTTCTTAGTTAAAGCAATATGGATTATTATTTTTAACATTTGAAATCAATATACTAAGCCAAATTCTAATATAAAAAATATATAATATTAACTATCAAAGTGAAGTAATGTTTTCAAAGAATAAATTAAATAGTAAAAACATAACTTTGAAAGGCACAACGAAATTAAAACAAGAGGTTCAATCTCAAGTTGAGAATTAGTCCTCTCAACTTTTTGATCACATTCCACCAAGAAGTTTATGTAAATAAACAAGGATCCACACCCTAGACTATGGTATAACACAATATACATAGATTTCCCTGTAAATAGACCTCTTACATAGTTTTTTTCGGATTACAAATTACAACATGTCACACATGGACCTATTCCACTTTATGCATGGGAATTTAAGGTGTAGAAAATATGGGTTTGTGAAGATATCGATGTATATTTCAATTTGGAATAGAATTTAGTATGTGTTTATAAAATATAAATACACACACTACTCGTAAAGTAGAAAACAATACACAATCAGAGAATAAATAATGAGAAAATAGTTAAAATGCTTTTTGTGTTTGTTTATGAAGCTCATGACTCCTCAAAGTTGTGTTGAAATGTATCTTGAGTCGATTTTATAAAATAGAAAACAAAATATTGTATCATGAGAGATTATTTCTTGTACTTAAATGGAGGTAATGATGTATAAGATGAGTTCTTCTTCTTTATTAGTATATTGTTACAATAAGTGGTTCAGTTTGAGTTATTAGTAGCTTTTCTTCATGTATCTATAGTTTTCAGTTCTAGAGTTTTTTTAGGGATACAACCAGCTTAGTATATTTCCCTAGTAATTTTTTCTTTTGATCTGGTCACATATTTATACACTACAGTTGAAAATGAGCATATAACTTGTGCATTTTACTACATTCTGATAGCCATTAAATGTTTTATATAAAAGACAAACAAAGTAAATAAAATAAATAATGGTACAAAGTTTCATAAATATAACTGTTATAATGAAATTTAAATTTAAATGAAAAGTAGGAATAATGGTGTCTCAATATTTGTAGCTCTTGAACTGTGTGTTTGGATCGGTAGGTCGCTCTATCGATAGGTCGACTTGATGGTGAGATAGTAATTTGTATATAATTCTGATGGTATTTTCGCTTGACAGTAAGTTAGATATCAGTAGCTCATACTGAGAAAACAATATCAACGTCGGTGAGCCAATCTATCTGTAGCTCATGCTGACGGTGACTCGTGCAATTGGTAACTCAACTTGAATGGTGACTCACCCTTAGAAGCAAATTCTGAGTTGAGATGTCGGTAGGTTGATGTATCAGTGACTCAGTGCATCGGTAGGTTGATGCATCGGTGACTCATATAGGTGTCTTGCCCTTTTCTATATTTCAGTATATGTGCTAATGGTAAGACATATCATCAATAAGTCCAATAGTGAGTCCACCCTGATGGTGACTCAGCATCAATAATGGGTTATACTTATACAAATTTTTCTAACCAGTCTTAGGTGGTAAAACACTAACAGAAAAGACTAAGGTTATATGTAAACATTATTAAACATAGATATCCATAATTAAACTTCATCAAACTTAATAAAACATGAGTTTTGAACATTAAAACTAGAGTAGGCCGAAGATATCCCCCTTTTATGATCATAAATCATGGAATTAACAAGAAATTCATAATTATCAAAGTAACAATTCTACATAACATGGAATATATATTATATGAAATTAAAACATAAGAGATACATACTCCAAGAAAAAAAAATTAAATCTAATTAAATCCATCTCATTATTGAAAAATAATAATGATTCTCCGGTTAGTTAAATTACATCTCATATTTCTCATATTTCCCTCCCTATTGGGATTACCAAAAAAGAGAAAAAATAAATGAGATGATAAAGGGTAAATAAAAAGAGATAAAGAACATATAATACAAAAAATAGATATTTCATTTCATAATAAAAGAGATAGTATAATAGATGAAAAAAAGGCTAAATTACATCCCTTTCATAGATAAATTCAATCAATTCTTCTCCCAATAAGGATCCATTGGTGTCTTATCCTTATCAAAATTAATATATGGAGGAAAATAGGTATAGAGGGGGTTTCGGTATACAACTAATTAATGGGGACTCTAGATGTTACAATAGGTGAAGGAATCTGAGTAGAATATGTTGGAGCAGTGAGTTCCCTATAGATCACATGTCTTAGATAACTAAGAGACTATGATGAAGACATAAGAAATGGTTGAATGGTTGCTTGATGATGATAAAAAAATGATTTTTGGTCAGTACAACTCTAAAATTAGGATCAAGTGATCGATAGATTGACACTAAAGGTAAAACCTCACTCACTAGTCGAATGGGGAATGATTTTGGTGTTAAGATAGTAGTACTTTGATTATGTAGGTAAGGGTTAAACAAGTTTATAAAATCCATGGTTATCTACCCACCATTCTTCAAAGCCTTTGTACAATCATCCATATTCTCCATTCCACTGATCATGGTTTTTAGTTCCTCTCTTATTGCAGTTTTGATCATCTGAACATCCAGAGTATGAATAGAAAGAGGAGCTACGTTTGAGGCTTCATTGACTACATCTTTCACTACTAATTTTAAAATCGCATGATCAAGAGTTAAAGGGGGAGTATCAGTATGTAACTCCCCGACCCCAGTTACCCAGAGGTGATGCATTATTACATAACATTGGCATGATCACAAAAGATCATATCTCAAAAGACCGATTAGTTTAGTATCCTTGGAAACACTAGATACATTCATAAATGTTATATTACATTATAAAGTGAAAAATCACAATAATATAGTCTCTATATTCCACACTCATATCCTCTTCATACTATCCCTGTAGGTCAGTCATAAAATAATTCTTCACATCCTGAGAAAATAAAACATAGAAAGGGGTGAGCTCAGATGCTCAGTAAGGATAACAATATAGCGGAAACTTTCATAAATAAACATAAACATTTAAGGCAATGTATAACTAAAAAAAACTCCTTTTAAACTTGAACTTCAACATAATATGGGAAAATTAAAATGAAGTAATACCATTTACTTATTCATATGGATATTCAACTAGTCGAATAATCACATGAAATATTAATAACCACTTTCATAATGATGGAATGCAAAATGCCAGACTATCATAACCATATAGTCAAGGCCTTTTTCCAAGACTACAAATAAGATTTTGTCAAGGCCTTGTTCGAAGACACTAGTTTGTCTCATGAGACCTACCAATGTATCTAGGAGCTACAGAGGGCTCCACCCATCACTTATTAAGTCCAATGAATTTCTTATATGAAAAGGTTTAAACATATCATAAACAATTCCCAAGAACCATAACATAATTGTATCATATAAAACATGCATAAAGGAAACATAACATTTCCAAATTTCAGTCACAAGATGTCAATACAACACATTAATATAATCAAAAAATAATCAAAATCATTTTCAATACCAAAATAAACGAAAAGTAAAACATGGTATTTATTTTTCATTTAAAAAAAGTTATGGCTTATAGAGGAAACCGAAACTCAAATAATGGTCATGGTGGCGGAGAAGTCGTTGTCGCCGCATACGTATGACAAAAAAACATTCCCCTTTGTTGTTTAGTAAAATGCTTCATATAAAAAATATTCCTTTTGAATAAATGTAAAATTCAAAGTGGTTTATACATCGTATAAAATAAAGACTTGTATTAAAACATAATTTTCCTCAATGAAAGAAGATTGAGACGAAGTCCCTTACCTCATGTCCGCCTTGACTCGATCGTTATTTAATATCCTAAATAATAAACTAGAGTTAATTTGTAATTTATTAAAAACCTTTTTCAAGTTCATTATTCCTTTTATATCACTTATTACCATGTTATGAACATTATGTAATTATTTAAGTTAATAACGGTAATTTTGTCGATCTTTGGTACTTGAGTCAAAATTAAACTTCTTATAATTAAAAGTTGTTCATGTGGTGAAATATCTATTATATACAGAATTATATTCATTATGTAGATATCATATATATCTAGTATATAAATGCATTTATAATATTACATAACATTTATAGGTAATAAATGAAATGCACCATTCATGGAGACGATAAGTCGTACGTACGCATGAATGTTAGTTTCATTTATATTTCGTATTTAATGGAATTAAATCATAATTATATAAAGGTATATTATAATTCCAGTATAATATCATATATAATATCATTTACTCTATCCTTTATACATCCCACATATAGAATTAACGATTCAAATCACTTTGAGGGGGCGGTAGTCCCCACTTCCTAAAATGAAATTATCGCGTTTACCCATAATGGAAATCATAACGGTATGCCATAAATGAAAGATACAGAACAATAATTAAAACATAAACATAATATATATCATATATAAATATATTTACATCTTAATGGCCACCATGAGATGTGCTAAAAGAAGATTGAACAATCATCGTTTCGTGAGAAAATAATTTGCCACCCACAGAAACAGTATGTTCATTAACCATTAGATGAAGGTGTGTGTAAGTGTAAATCAAATAATTCTGTTAAAAACATACTAGTGTATTGAAGATACTGTTTTTGTTACAAAAGAAAGTAATAAAAAGACTTTAAGGGGTTGGGGAAGCAAAATAAAATAAAATAACATAAGAGAATACATTACCTTAAAATTGGGTAACTCTTTTTGATTTGAGCCAAAGGCTTCCTTGGAAAGACTTATGCCCAAATTGAGGCTTCTAGGAGTAAGAGAGGGAAGTTGAGAGAGTATTTGGGAAGATTTTGTCCAATCCAAATGGCTTTGATGGTGTGAATAAGGTGGTAGAGGTGGGGGCATTTTATAAGAGGAGAGGAGGGGCTCTTTTGGAAAGATTGAAATGTTACTTTATTATGAAATGCTTTTAGGATTTTAAAGGTCCCACAATTTTATATTTCGAGGATAAGGTGGTAAGGATTCTAAATAAACCCATAAAATAGGCTTTAGACAAGTGTAAGTTATATATTTTACCTTATCTTTTCATTTCATTTAAATCGTTCATTAATGAGGTAATCACTGCATCATCATGGTGTCATAAATAAATTTATTTATTTAATGTCTAAAAATTATAAAAAAAATTACCATAATGTAGTAAATCGATTTATCTTTCCAAACAATATTTATAGTCTAAATTTTAACTTATATAACCCCATGTTATAATTGTTTTAGTAAAACAACACATGTTTGTGACAATTTTATTTTTACATTAAATAAAAGTTATTAATGTCATTTTCTTACCCAAGTGGCTCCATGGGGTCCCCAAGTTGACCCATGGATTTTCTTGGTCATACATGACTCATCCAATAAGGGTAGGAAAATTTTAAAGGTAATTTCATATTATTATAACATTATATTTACACTAATTACCTTTAATCGTGATTAATAAAACTTAAAAATTACTATTCACTAAAAATTATTTTCATCCCATTGAACCACATTTTACTTAATAATGACAACCATGTATGTCGGATTTTTAGAATTCAATTCACAGAAGTGGTAAAGTTTAATTTAAACGAAAAATTAGTTTTTTAACTACCACTTAGTGGTTTCACTATTCATCAAAAATTGATGTTTTTCAGAAAAATACCAAAAATTCATCCTAAGCTATATTTGATCTTCCTAATTCAGAAATGATGTATTTATTACCAAATTCAAAACATATAAGTTGAATTAATTAATTTAATAATTAATTCCCACTATCACAACAAATAGCGTATTTTTAAGAAACAATATATATCAAAAGATTGACAATTGTCTATGTCCAATTTCAAAGTGAAATTATTTATAATGAACAACATTGGATAAAATGGTAAAAATATATTATAATTATAATTTAAAACCATTAAATAGTATAATTTATCACTATGAATTAATTTTATTAAAAAATTCGTTTTTAAGTATTTTTTTTATTCATAGAAAATTGGAAGTTCTCAGAAAATTACAAAAAATTCAACATTGGATAATTTCGATATTATGAATCCAAAAATGAAGACCATTTTGAAATATAAAATTTATATAATTTCAAAAAGTGGGTATTACTATTCATAACGGCTACTTTGATTGGTCACGGTGTGTTAGAATCTTGAACTTGCGTACAATGCAAGATATTGCATTATTAAAAGAGAAGCATACCGTTGAAGCTTGGGGTGTTACATAGTATCTTCCTCAGAAGAGTTATCCTCAATAGTGTTTACAACTTTTCTAGGGATGCTGCATACTCAGCTAACATTCCTTTAACAACTAGAGTGAGTAAAATAAAAATCATTACATAACCTTTTATTTTCAAATCTCACTTCATGAATTTATGAAACCAACTGAGGTTAGATCTGGGAAAGAATACTTTTTGAAAGAATAACAACATTAGATTCACTAAGACTTACAACAGGAGCTGGTTGAGGTTGAAGATACCTTTAACCACTAAACACAAATATTCCTTAAATATTTTGAAATCATTCAGAGTCACATAGTCAGTAGGGACTGGTGTAACAGTAAGAGAAGAAGTATGAGTAGGAGTAGGAGATATTGTTGTATTGGGTGAAATTTCTTAAGTTCTTCTTAATAGAACTCTTTGGGAATAATCCACTTATCTTAACAAAGATTCATTAGGATTAGATTCTTCATCATCTGAATAATGGTACTCTAAGACAAAATTAACATAGCCTAGATAATTTTCTTATTACTTGGTTGTCACATCATAAGGAATGATAATATCAACTCTTGCCCTTTTTTCCATTACTCAACTTAATGGATACATCCTTTTCATCGAGTTATTTCTTTCTGAAATAAACGAGCTCTTGCATCGGAGCAGTTGTAGATTCTTCTCCTACATGAACTGCATCATGTATATGAACATATAGATCTCTTTCCTCAACCACAACTAACTCAAGAGCTTCATGGGATTCCAAAACTAATTCTTGTTCATCAAAAACATTATCTGTGGGATTTTCAGGCTCAACAATATTGAAAGTGAGGTTAGTAGGTTCTGAAATAGGACCTTGATCATCATCAGGACAGTCTAATTTACTATAAGATTCAAAACTTCTATCTTCTTACTTATCATTTGCATCATCTTCATATTCTTCACCAGATTTTTCTCTTTAATCTTCATCTTCTTCCTCTTCATCACCATAATCCTATTATACTTCTTCATTATTACATTCTTCATTTTCAACATTAGACTCTTCATCTTATTCACTGTCACTTTTACAGATGTACTCAACATCTTTTGATTCCTCATTCTCTTCATGTTCATCTTCTGGTAGGAGAGGTTCTTTTGTAGTAAGAGGTTTATGAGGGATAGAATGTTCATAGGTAATCTTTTCTGGAATGACTTCAATAACTAGGTCACCTCTATCATTAATAAGAGATTCTTATCCTTGATTTTATTCAACTTATTCTTCATCATTATAATACTCCCCAACTTCATCTGACCCTAGAACATGATCAAACATATCTCTTGTCCTTGATGGATTCTTAAACAGATTGAATTAACTATAAATCTAATCATTGTCTTCAACCCATTGTTTCTTCCAGGGATTATAATTTATCTTCTTTTTCTTAAAAATGATATTTCTGATGAAAATCCATCATAATAAATTACTAATTCTTCATTTTCATTCACCATACCTTTGGCTTTCATCATTGTAGAAATAAAATTTGGATAAAATAAGGAATTTTACTTGGATTGGGGTTTCATCATTTTATTCATATGCACCATTAAATATATGCAGATATTAATCTTGATTCTATTTTTCATCAAATATAGAAAATATCCATCCTATTATTTGAGATATGAAAAATCCCATTTTATTAGACCTAACTGGTGCTCGATAAATTTGAACAATATCCAACATTCAACATCAACCTATATTTATATTGGTCTTCTAGCAAATCTATTTCTAGTAAACTCTTCCAATAATTCCTCAAAATTAAAAATATCACTATTAGGAGAATCACTTCCCTAATAATCATCAAAGATACCTTCATGAGGTAATTTCATGCATCCGACCCACTACTTTGAAGAAAAGTCAAATCATTCACCATTTTTCCAAGACTTAATCCTAAACTCTTCAAAGTCCTTAATAATTAATTCTACATTAAAATAAAACTCATGAACAAGCTTAGGATAAAATGGACTTGTGTTGTTGGAGAACCACTCCAACCCCCATTATTCTTCTAATACTTTAAAAAAAGTTACCTACTTGACAGTACCCATTCGTAATGATCTTTCTTTGTGGGAGTGATAATTCATCTCATGAGTTTGGGATGTATAGGATTTGGTTTATGTTGATTGGATTCACTTTTCTTCTTCTTATAATGATGTTACTCATCCAAATACTTCTCAAATAAATTCTTAACTCAGACCATAGGTGAGAATTAAAGGATTTAGATCAAAAGAGAAGGGAGGTAGTTTGGATGAGACGAATGTGAGAGTAGGAGGGTGAAAGTGAAAAAGTTATTTGGATCGAATTTAGCTTCATCATTTAGGGATTTAGAAACCATAAATTGAGAAATGAGGATTAAAATAAAATGAAACAAATAAAATAGTGACGTTTTAACTTCCAGATAGAAAAATAACAAAGTAAAGAACAGTGTGAAGGAATAGTGAGTACTTTTGGTGAGTCATCAATGGTAAGACATAAATGATGAGACATTAAAGGTGGTACATCAATTCTGAGACATTAATAGTGAGTCATCAATAGTGAGTCATCAACGGTGAGACATCAACGGTTAGTCACTCAAAATTGATCATCTCTAACCCATCTATGATATAAATCATTCTCTTAGAATTTAAATACATAGTGAAAATATCATCATGATGATGATTAGTTATAATGAATTCTAGTTTTATACCACCATTTTGACAATGATCTCTCAGAAATTGATTTCTTAAATCAATATTTTTTTTCCTTGAATGAGAAACTAGTTTCTCAGCAACGTTGATAGAACTTGTTTTATCACCGTTTATTTGAGATTTGTCTAAATTGATAGCCATAGTATAGTAATGTATGTTTCATCCATAAAATTTGATCACAAAAACTACCAGTAGATAGGTATTCATCTTCAAAAGTAGATAATGAAACATAATTTTTCTTTTTACTAAACCAAGAAACTAGATACTTTCCCAAAAAATGACATGTTCCAGAGGTGATTTTTATATCTACCATGAAACCACCAATATTAACATCATAATAACTAACTAATACAAATTATTTTCCTTAAGATAGAATAGTCTTAAGTTGGTAGTATATATGAGGTATTTCAAAATTCTTTTAACAGAAGTAAATGTGAATTTTTAGGGTTTTCATCAAATCAATCACTCAAATTTACACTAAACATAATATCAGGTCAACTGACAGTCAAGTAGTGAATACTTCCAATCATAACTCTATAATTTATTTGATCTATGGATTTCTTATTTTCATCAAGATCCAATTTATAGGTGGTACTCATAAAAGTATCTCTACTTTTAGTGCTATAAAAATTAAAATGTTTTAAAATATATTTAGTATATTTATTTTGATTTAAAATAATCCCTTCTTATTTTGAAAATTTTTAAATCCAAGAAAGATTTTGAGTTCACCCATTAAACTCATTTCAAACTCATTTTGCATCATTTTTGAAATATCAACACATATATAATTTTTTGAAGATCGAAAAATTATTTCATCAACATATATTTTAAAAAGATAAACATCTTTAGACATTTTTTAATGAAGACAGTATGATAAAAATACCTTTAGTAAAAAAATTATAAAAAAGAAAAGTGTTGAAATATTTTCTTTAGATAATCTATATTTGGAATTTTTTATGGAATCATTGGTGGTATCCTACTGGGCGTAGGCTCACAACCTACTTTTTCCTTCCAATGTTTGTAGATTTTCTTCTTCCAGGTTAGAGCAAAGGGAAGGGGTCTCTTGGAGGTGGATCTAACTATTAAGATTTGGTTGTGGTTAGTTGTGTCATTAGGTACCACAGGGCCTTTTCCCATTTTGGAACTTTAGTAGTAGTGATTTGGTCTTTTTTATGCCTTGTTGACTTCTTGTACATTATACCCAGTGGATTTTCTTTTATTATTCATACTGTATTGTTTCTTTTCTTCCACATTATTGGTGGAAAATAATTACCACTTGCATGTTTTGTGATGCCTAGTGCTAGTCGTCAACCCGTGGGGATCAGGAATGCCCTTTGGGCTGTGTCAAAACTGGCTCGGTTATCGGGTTACCAGGGTACCTGGGCTGGTTCGTGATATCCTATTTTAAACCATACAAATAATTATTTAATTTCAAAACATGATTTCGAAAATGAGAGTATTTACAAGTAGGGGTTTTAAAAAAATAATTCCTCAAATATATAACCACTAAGGAATGCACTTTTGACACCCATTTGAAGAAGTTTTAAATGAATATGTTTTGAATAAGCTAGTAGTATTATATTGGATTCAAGTTAAGGAGTAATTAAAAAGTTTATTTCATATTTTATGCCTTATTATTGAATATAACCTAATGTAAATAGTCTGTCTTTATTTATTACTAGTATACTAGATTCTTCTACTTTATTTCTAAACAATCAATTTGTGCCTATTGTCAAAGTGTTTAAGGGTCTATCAACTATATTATATAATTTATTTCTTTCAAAATGTTTTAACTATTATTGCATAACCATCATCCAAAATTAATCATTGATTTCATCATTTTTATTCTTATTTTCATGATATGACAAAACAAATTGATGTTAAACCTCGTTTCTTAGATAATCTTCATTCTATGTTCCTATTTCTAAGTCTCCAACTAAATCATCTAAAATATGGTTTTTAAGAATTCTTACTAATCTAGAAAAATAAGTGATGGTCACTTCAAGGTTATCTATATATTTGGGTTCCCTTTTTTTAGAATCGTGAGATTTTCCAAAACTGGACGATTTTTCTTCTTGCTTAATAGAAGAGTCAGAAGGTTTTGAATTTATATCAAGACTAGATAGGTTTTCCTCAAGATTTTCTTGTGAGGTTTTGGACTGATGTGGATCTGTTTCATCCAAATTTACAAGAACAGATTCTTATACACACTTAGTTCTCTTATTAAATACAATGTAGGATTTACTAGATATTTAATAACATAGGAAAATCCCTTCATCACTCTTGGACAAAAAAATTCTAGATTATATTTTGTATTGAGAATAAATACTTTGAAACTGAAGCCTTTGAACTAATTAACCTTAGGTTTCCAATTATTCCACAACTCATAAGTGGTTTTATTTAAGATTTTCCTAATTAAAACTCTATTGATTGTATAAAAGGTTGTATTCACATATTCTTCCAAAAAATAAACATTTAGATAATATTCATTAAGTATAGTCCCAGATATTTCTAATAAGGTTATATTTTGTCTGTGTACAACTCCATTTGGTTGGGTTATCCTAGGAGGAGAGAAGTTATGATTGTATCCATTTTGTAAGAAAAAATATTCAAACTCTTGATTTTAAACCTCATGACTATGATCAATTCTTAAGTATTTGATTCTAAGTACACTTAATTTTTATACTAATCTAGAATATGTTGTTACATAAGAACAAACTTCACTTTTGTGAGCTAAAAAGAGAGTCTAAATATACCTATAAAATTCATCCACTAGAACATAGACATAGTGATTCCCATTAAAACTTGAAACTATAGAAGGTCCAAAAAAATCCATGTGAACCAACTCAATAGGTTGAGAAGTTAATGCTTATTTCTTATCTTTGAAAGATATTTTGTGTTGTTTTCATTTTTAACAAGGATTAAAGACATTATCATTTAGAAATTCTAGTTTCGGTAGATCCTTGAATAATCATTTTCTAGTCATATTTCTAATAGATTGAATGTTATAGTGTCTTAGTATTCTATGTCAAAGCCAGGACTCTTTATGAAAGGCACTCAAGTATGAAACATTCTGAGAAACTAATGAATTTACATTAATATCATATACATTTTAATTTCTAAAACAAGTAAATACTAAATCATTATTAGAATTGAAAACACTACAAGAATCATATTAAAATTTAACATAAAATCCATCATTACACAACTATGAAATGATAAGAATATTTTACTTAATACTATAAACATGAATAAATTTAGAAATTAAAACTGAGTTAGTGTTTTCAATTGGACAAAGGCCAATAATTTTTTCTTTTTCTTTTTCACAAAAGGTGACATGTCCTCCATCAATATTGATAATATTCTTGAAGAAACAGTATTACCATCTCTTGTTTCTTGAACATCAACTATCCAAGTACCATAAGCTTTTTATAAAAACTCTTAAAACATCTTTTCTACCAAAATAATTTAATCAAAAAAAATATTTTGGTCCCTAGAATTTCTTGGGTCTAGTAATATTGGTAATTAAATATTTAAGAACCCATATTTTATTCTTGGGTTTCATATAAATTGTTTGTAATGTTTTATAAAATTAAAATATATTAGCTTCAGATGAACTAAAATTAGTAAAAATGTTCCACTACTAAAACTGGCAAAAACTTTCCCAGATTTGGGCAAAAAATCAAATTTTATAGAACTAGATACAAATTTAGTTTTAACAAAAATTATTTTCCAAGGTTGATAAAAAATTATAGTGGTATATTAAATAGAAATATTTTTATCAAGAATTTGAACCAATGTATCTTTACTAGTTGTAAATATTTCTAAATACTTCCTTAATTTATAATTACAAAGTTTAAATTTAGTATTTTAATTGAGTAGTTGGTCATTCTTTTCCTTTTACATAGTGATTTTAGACTTAATAGTAGAAGAAAGAGCATGTTTTTTTTAAGAGTTTTATATTTATCCTTCAAATCATTGAAGATATAATCATGCATTTTTCAATATTCAAACATCTATTCATTTTTCATATTTTTAAAATTATCAGAATTAGATTCTTCTGTGAAATCATAAGAATTTTTTATAAGATATTCTATGGTTACCTCAGATGTTTTTGTCATAAAACACATGTTGGATTTGTCATAATTCTCATCATGTGATGATTCTGATTCACTGTATTTATCCTCATAAGCACTCCAGGTGTCCTTTATTGCATTCATGTACTTCCAATATTTGTCCTCATATTTTTTATTATGCTCTATCTTTGGTTAATCAGATTTTAAATGTACTCTTCTCTTTCCCTCATACCAGAATATCTCATTAGTATTATCACTTGTCTTCTAGTACTTTTTTCAATTACCTTTGTTGTTATACATCCTCCTATAGCTAGGCTGTCTAAATAATTTTTTCTTTCTATAAAACTTCTTAAATCTCTTGGCTATCTGATCCATCTCCTCATCATTTTCACTGGATGCATATTCACTGATGGAACATTATGCATGAAATTTCATTTTATTCTATTCTTTGTGTTTCAAAGTAGTAGTTTTGAAAGAAACTTATTTTATTTTTGGCTCATCATCTTATTCACTATTGACCTTAATTTCTTCCTCATACATCATTATCTTACCAATCAACTCTTTTACAGGTAGTGAATCTATATCCCAAGATAATATGATTGATACTGAGGTCCCTCTCCATCTTTCAAGAATACATCTCAATATCCTATAAATCTTTTCTTTTTCATTGATTTTCATTCCCAGTGAGACCATAATATTTAAAATCTCAATCAACCTAAGATAAATGTTAGAAATAGGTTCATCGGGATTCTTTTTCAAATTATCATATTTAATGGTATGTATTTTGAGCCTCATTTCCTTTACATTAGTTGTTTCTTCATGTGAAAAATCTAAATTATCATAAATTTAAAAGGATATTTTATATGCAGAAAGCCTATTAATTTCTTCATCACCTAAAGCATAGTATAACTCATTCATATCTTTACTATTATTATTATATGATGTCTTAGTGTAATCATCCCAATTGTTTCTAAAAGTAGTAGGAATCTTATGTTCATCCGCTATAGTAGACTAGATTCCAAAATCCATGATTTCTAAATGTATTTTGATTTTGATTTTACATTGAGAATAGTTTGTTCCATTAAAATAATGAGGTATGTTTGTTGTAGCACCTTCCTGAATATTGTTCATTTAAAATAAATTTTAAAGAACTATAAATTTTGAACTGACATAAATTTAGATATCTTTAAAATCACAACTAAAATCATAGTTGAAATGTTTTTAAAACATTGAAAACAATGAGTTTCAAAATGTAAGAATCATCTGATACAAAATTCTAGTCAGTTTAGGATACTCAAGAGGGGGTTAATTGAGTTCCTATAATTTTTTTCTAAAATACTTAATCAAAATTTCACTAATTTAAAATCCAATATGTCCCAGTTAACCAAAGGAGAAAATTTATAAAATATTTTATTGTTTAAAATATTTCTCAATTATTTATTAATTATCAGTTAAATAAATATAAACAATTACTTTAAATTTTGAAATCAATCTACTAAACCAAATTCTAATATAAACACTATCAAATATTAACAATAAATGGGAAGTAAAGTTCTCAATGATTAAATAAAATAGTGAAAAAAGAACTTTTAACGGCACAACGTAATTAAACAAAAGTGGTTCAGTATCAAGATGAGACTTAACTCCTTTCAATTGGTGATCACCTTATAACAAGAATTTTATATAAATAAACAAGTATCCACACCCTGGATCAGGGAACACAATACCATACATAGCTTTCCAGGTCAAAATACCTCTTCCAGTGTTTTTTTGGGAGTAAAAATTACTACAGGACACATAGGTACCTATTACACTGTTATCTGTGGGAGTGTAAGATGTCAAAAAGATATGTTTTTATAGGTATCAAGGAATATTCTAGTTTAGAACATGATACAGATTGTGTTTATAAAAAAGAAATACACACACTACTCGTAAAGTAGAAAACTATAAACAATAATAGCATAAATAATGTGAAAAGAGTTAGAAGGATTTGGGTGTTTTTTATGCAGATCGTGAGTCCTATAAGTTTTTTTGAAATGAATCATGAGTCAATTTATTGAAATAACAAGAAAAATATAGTATCCGGAGATATTTTTTCTTCTTTCTTATTGTGAGGTAATGATGTGGAATATGAGCTTTTCTTATTACTTATCATCTTACTACAAAAAGTTATTTTGTTTGAGTTCATGACAGATTTTCTTTGTGTATCTAAAGTTTTTAGTTCTTCAGTTTTTCTTAGGAACATAAGCAGCTTAGTATATTTCCCTATCTGTTCTTTTTATTTGATCTGGTCACATCTTTATACACTATATCCCACATGGATCATGTACCTTTTACCTAAAATTTTATTTTGACATCCATTAAATGTTTTATACAAAGTATAAAAAAGTTATTAAAATAAATAATGCTACTAAGTTTCATAAGTATGACCATTAGAAAGAAATATAAATTTAAATGACAATGGAATTAATGATGGTGTCTCAGAATCGGTAACTCAGGAATGGTGAGTCAGGATCGATAGGTCGCTATATCGGTAGGTCGACTTGATGGTGACTCAACCATTGGTAGGTTATTTTGATAGTGGGTCCACATTACAGTAGGTCAAAAATAGGTAACTCATAATTAGGGAAAATTATGAACATTGGTGAGTCATTATATCTGTATCTTTTGTTGACAGTGACTCATTCCATTGGTAACATAGCTTGAATAGTGACTCATCCTTAGCACAAATTCTGACTTGAGCTATTGGTAGGTTGATGTATCGGTGACTCATTGCATTGGTAGGTTGATGCATCAGTGACTTATATATGTGTCTTGTCCTTTTCCATATTTTAGTATCCATGCTGATGGTAGGACATATAATCGGTAGGTCAAACAGTGAGTCCACCCTGACAGTGACTCAACCTCAATTGTGACTTATCCTCAATGGTAACGTATACTTAGCCAATTTATTCTAAAATTTATTAGGTTTTAAACCATTAATATTAAATATTAAGTTTATATGTAAACATGACTAAACATATATAACATAATTATACTTGATCACACATAATAAAACATGATTTGTGAGCATTAAAAGTAAAGGAGGCAAACAATAATATTCAAGGTAAACCACTTAATAGTATATTTTTTAACATTATCATTAACATTTGAATAAAAAAACATGATTTCAATAATTTTAATCACATTATAATTAGAATAAATTATTTTAAGAAAAAGTAATAGAGAAAGATAAGAAATTGTTTATTTGAAGGGATACATTAGACTTTTAGGCTTTAGAAAATACATTTTCTGTTTGGAAATTAATTTTATTATTTTTAAATGACCCACTTATCTTATTTAATTATTTGTGTTCAAAATAACTAATTTATTATTTATAAATTAATTATTTCATCAGTATTAAGTCAAAAAATAGACAATATTTGAAAAATTGTATTTTTACTATTCACATAAAAATTGAAGTATTTCAAAAAATTACCAAAAAATAACCCTTAAAAACTTTCAACATATTGATTTTATAAATAAAATTAATTTTATCAACATAATTTTAAAACATAGGTAATTTATATTTAAATTTTCAAATTTATGAGTTTTTAAATAAATTACAATAGAATTTATTAAAAAGGTGCTTATAATTTCTATTATTTTTTAATCTCGATATTTATTTTATGGAATTATAATATTTATTGTTTCATACATTACCAATTATTAATATTATATATTTTTTATTTTATTGATTTTAGGTTAAATTACTATTCCAATGGTCAATTTACTATTCCCAATGATCATGTTATTATTCCCAATGAACATGTTACTATTAAAACTATCATATTACCTCCTATAAAAGCCTATTCATTCTTTAATTATTCACTAAAATTCCTACCATGGTTCTATATTTTCCTTTTCTAAGATGTTGATTGTTTTTCAAATATTCTATTTATTTTCTATAGTGTTGTTCATGGGGTGATGATTCTAGCATATTAGAAGGATCTAAATTTTCCCATTATACTTTTCTTATTTTATATTTATCCCCTTTGTAATGTGTGGAATAATCATGGATTTAGTTTCTTAAAAATTTAATGAATCTTTTTAATTAAATAATTTTTTTGGGTTTCTCTATAATGCTTCATGTGTATGATACTATATAATATAATATAATAAATATTTATTCAAACATAACTTATAATGTTTGGGTCATTAAAATAATAACATTTCAAGATTTTATATAAAGTATAAGATTCCTTTTATTAGAAAATGACATATGAGACTCTTTCACAATGGTTGGAACACTACAGAAGAAACATCAATCACCTCAAGGATAGGTGACAGAACATTGCGTATCATTATATTTTCCCATCCCTGATAATTTTTTTCATTGAAGGTAATGATTCCTCTACTATTGACTATTATGATATTATTCATTATAAAGAATATGAGGATCATATATTGGGAACTTATTACTCTGATGCCTCTTGAAGTAAATTGGAATATGTAGACCACTAAGAAATGGGGTTGAATCATTAGTGATATTTTATAATTTCATTTATCTTGAATATAAACTCTGAAACATATATAATTTTCCAACCTCACATGTATGTAAAAATATGTAAATAATGAAAGGAAGACAAGTTTTTATAAGTTTGGATCCAAATATGGGTACGTAGTCCTTTCTATGTGGACTGTCATCAATACATGAATATGCACTATAAAATTAATGTGAATGAAAATGATCCGACTTAAATAATTATCCTTCTATCTCCTGACAAGATATATTACCGCTTCCCCCAAGTTACAAGATTTAATTATTCTTCAAGGCCAAAGAAAAATATGAACTTTAAAATCTAATCACTATAAAACATGTTTAGAATTTTTCTATAAGGTGTATATCTATCTGAAAATACATTATCTTATTTTTCTTAGTCTAGTATTACACTATCTAGTTCTTGTTCATCCTATCCTATTCATCCAAAACAACTTCATCTAAAACCTAATGTTACAGTATCCTCAAACATTCCTTAGAACCTGTTGTTATGATATTTTATAGCTTATAACTTCAAATGAACTCTTAAAAAATGAATATAAATATCTATATAGATAGTATCCAATCATAATGATCTTTTTTTATACTCATATTTACTCTAATAAACCAAGAAGAAGTGTGGAAAAAAAATTTAAAATTAGTTCTCAACTAACATTTTTTTTAACACGTATAAGGTTTTCAAAAAAATAATATACATAAAGTATCATCAATGTTTCATTAAAAGTTTCCATAAAGGAAAATTTCAAATATTCCTCAAATATTTTACAAATTTATAATTATAGATAATATATCTTAACATCATCACAATTTTTACAGTGTATAAAAATGAAATCATCTTTATTTGATATAGTGTTAGAATTTCTCTATCGGGTTCTTCATAAGATCAGAATTCTCAAGTAATTCCAGATTTTTTCTACATTTTTTTACTATATATCTTCATATTTCTTTATCCGGTGATCTTAGGATTTCTCTATCATGTTAATTTCATAATGTTTCTTTATCTGAGAGGGTTTATCTAATAAAATCATAATATTTTCTCCATTTTCATTAAATAATTTATGTTATTTTAAGTCATATTCCATCATCCAATGGTCTTCAATTTTCTCTATCCAATGAACTTTACAAATCTCAATTTGGAAATATCATATATTTTTCACCCCTTTAGGTACAACTTCGAACATGCACAACTCCATGACTACAAAACTTGAACTTTTTATAAAATTTATCTATCTAGTAGCTTCATGAAACACAACATGAACAATGATAAATATTTGTAATAATGATGTTAAAGACCTTTAAAATTAGAAAAAAAAGTAAATAACTTTTAATAGAGTAACTAAACCTTCCTATAATAATGCATAAACTCATTTTCACCTAAAAGAAGGTAATATTTATAGAAAAAATGTTAAATGAAAATACAATAACTCTAAAAAATCAAACCAAAGTATCTTTAAATCTCAAGAAAAATATCTCTTAAATTGGTAAATAATAGAGTGGGGAAGATATAAGATTGAAAAATTCCTCAACCACCCATAATTTTTCAATTTTTAAACATTTTTTCTATTTACCTCTTGATTAAACCATTTTACGCTTTAGATTTTTTCCAAGGTAACTAGTTTTTACCAAAGTAATTTATCCATAATTATTAAAAATAAAATTTACCTTATTAGATAATTTTTACATAATGAGTCTAATTTTAAATCCATTTTATTATTCTAAATTTCCAAAAGAGAACAAAAAATTAATTTTAAAATACATATTTTATAATGTATTAAAAGAAACTTTAAAAAATATATCTTTATTTTAAAATTTAACATATGGGTTTTTAAATTAAAATAAAAAAAAATTAAATTATTAATTCACCATTAAAATATATATTTGGTATTAGAAAAAGGTATCATGAATTTATAACTAATATGTGCATACTAATAACCTCATAAAATTCATGTTATTTGTAAAAGTATTATGTTGTTCTATTAACATAAAAACAATATTTTTTGAAAAATCCCGAAAACTAATTATAAAATAATATTTTCATGATAACTTCATAAAATAATTTAATTTCTTTCAAATTAACATTCTAAACTTTAAAAATTTATCTTTAAAATAAAATTATAATATATTGTGAAAAACTATTTTATATTAAATTATTTTCTAGTATATTAAATATTATTCTAAAATTATTGTTAATCATAAATATATAAAACATGGAAAATATCTATTTCAGTTACACTTATTGAAACACATTTAAATGTGAAATTTATTTCATAAGTGGGTAATAATTATTTGTACCCTCTTATTTGAAAACTATTATACATTGGTCAATATCTATTTTAACAAGTGTAATTTTTCTCAATTATTATTTGTTGCTTTATAAGAAACATGCTATTAATATGATATTTATTTAAGATAAATAAAAATTGAAATCTCGAACAATTTCTTAACAAAATTCCAAGTCATGAAAATATTTCGTCTAAAAATTTATTCTTATACATATTAATGATCCACCAATGAAATTTCACATCCATTCGATGGTTGTATCAAAATTTATGGATAAAATTAAAATCATTTTTTATTTCCATTAATAATTCAACATAATTTATCATTCTTGGATTCCATGAATTTTTTGGATATAAAATGGTATAATATCAGTAACATCCCAACTCGGTAAGACTAAACCACATAGGAAAAACATCTCATAGACTCAAGTGAACTCCCTAATCACTATAAGATATTGAGTAGTTCCTAGGGACTAAGATACATCTTGGGGAGATATTTACTTTCTAATGGACCTTTATACATAAAAATTAGGTAAAAATAATCACAACATCAATAAACAGTGGTAAACAATGAAATCAAATTGGTAAGCTTAAAATAATATCCCAACATTCCAAGAAATGACATGTAGTCAAATTGTACTCAAAGGTAGGTTATACATGTCAAAAAATAAGTATTAAATGAAAAATGTGACAAAATTTTGAGTGGATAGACCACTTGTTAAGACACTTCTTGCTCTTTAAAGAAACTCTAATTTGTCTCCAAATGAAAAATCATTCCTGAAAAGGCCCCTTGACTTTATATGAAATGTCATGCATGCAATTCTTATATACTCGAGGTTTTTACAAATGATAATTGAGAATAAAATCATCAATATAAACCATTATAACCCTTTCTAACTCAAGGAGTTAGTATATTAATATATATAATAGTGTAATACTAAAATTATTCAAATACTAAAAAATTTATAAATTTATTAAATAGTAGGTGAAACCATTTCACCCAAATAGCTCACAACTACTTTTTTCCAATGTCAGTAGTCTAGGATCATAAAACATTATTTTATCTCATTATGAAATATTAACATGTCCCATGGCCAACTATGCACATGTAACAATCAGATATTTTCACTCAAAACCCATAGCATTATATGCATCCAACCAATCAAGGTCCACCCAGCTATATCATGGAATCTCTAATAACCATACCATTAAAGAAAACTATGAAATAAAATGGAAAAAATATCCATCCCACCAGGGTCAACAATGTTATATCATGGAATATCTCAGCCAACAATATGTCACATGTAAGTGATATTCATCATGGATTAAAAAATAATAATGGGTTTAGTGATAAAAAAATCACACATCACTTAAATCATAGTATAAAATAAATTTTTTATTTCATGACAACTCGTGTTTTCATTATATTCTCCTTGTATTGCATCCATATAAAAGTATGAAAAATCTATATCCAACATCAAAGATAAAATTTTCAATGTGAATATACACATTACAATCCCCTAACAAGGTCCCAATATCTCACATTTCATGTTAATATTATTTAACTAACTCTTACCCAGTTAATTAATCCCCTTAATAATTTAATGATCTAATTAAATAGAAATATTAACATTATTCAAATTGAAAAACACACATTGCAATCCCCATGGAAGGGGGATAATTCTATAGTCAACCACATTACCTTATACCCATTCAATAACCCCATTTTCATATTTCATTTTTCGGGTCATTGTAACAACACCACACATTATACACATAAGGCGGTGCGAGATTATTGTAAGCACATAAAAATCCCATAAACTCATTTCATGAATCTATAAAGAAATGATATAAATTTATCATAATAATTATCCAATTCTTTCACAATCCCATTCATGAATAACCATTCGAATCACCATATTATTATCCTTTGGATTTTTACACTTCATATTTGTCTTTCCCACACACATTCAATATGTAAACTTTGATTATCCCCAATTACAAACCTAATACAAAAAGTTAGGGTTATATTTATTATTTAATAGAAAATATTAAATTAATTTATCATCATTAAGTCTAATTGATATTCCATGAAACACAATAAATAATGTAAATCACCAAGAAGTACCATAATTCACATATAAACATATTGAAAGATCCATGAGAAATAAATTTGTCATCTACCAAAACGATTATATGAAATATACCCAAGTAACAAAACTCTAGAAACTCGTAAAACTAAACAAATCCAGTTTCTTGTGAACTATAAGAACTAGAAAGAGTGTTATAAACACACAATGATCTAAACTTCAACACCTTGGAATAAAATGTTAATATTTATGAAGTAATTACTAATATAACAGAAAAACACCAACATGATCTGAAATATTTTATTAAATGAATCTATATCAAATATTGAACATCAATAATGAATATATAGAGTTAGGTCTCAAAATTCCATCAAAAAACATCCCAAAAATCCCAAATTAGAAGGGATCCATAGTTAAGAAGACAATACCTTACCAAGAAAAGACAAAACTTCCCCCTTGTTAAAAAAACTAACTAGGCTCTACTAGGTACCTGGTCACCCTCTATTGGGTACTCAGTGGTATCCAATGTCTCACTTGTCTATTCTACCCTTTAATGGGTACTTGGTACCTCACATTGTGTACTCGATGAAACTAAAATTCCTCAATAAAACAAAATCCACCTCCAAATATCCTCTCAAACTAGATTACCACCTAGGTTCTTCAAACTAAAACTAAAACATATAAAACTAAATAAAAAGGAATCCAAAATAAAAATAAAAAAACAAACCATAAGAATATGTTTTATTATAAACTCTCCATAATAAAGCTTCTCATCCTCAAAAAACATCATCTAGGGATACCACCGAACACTTCAGCCATGGGGACCTTATCTCAGCTTCTTGTTCCTAGGTATCTTCTTGTACTCATTCATGATACCATAATACTCATACAAGATGGAAACCCTTTCCCCAAAACTTCTTCCCTCTATGATCAACAATCCACACCTTATTCTCATGAAAATAATAATCTATATGTAACTTTACACCATCACACTACAACACATGATAAAGATATTTCTCAAACTTATCCAACTAACACACATGAAATATATCATGCATTGTGCCATACTTTCGAAATAGTGGTAGAAATATATAATCCTCTATAAAAATCAAATGTGATAACATATCATGGATCTAAATTTTTTATTACGTATTTTATCGATGTCCCAACATGGGTGAGACCTGAAGGAAAATATGATCTCCAACGATAAACTCAAGAGGTCATTGTCTAGGGTTGGAATAATACATAATTATAATTTGAGAAACAATAATACTATTCCAAGTAATATAAATATGACTGAAATTATTTTAGACCAAGCTAGGTCAAACCATGGATTCTTCCCCATATTGTACCCAACATAAATGTGAAAAATAAGGCATATTATATAAATACTCAAATGGTTCTATCTGTATTGATTCCTAGTATATATTTTTATAAACAAACACGATTATTGGAACATGAGCCTCTTATGCATAACCAATGTCATGTAAAAATTCTTAGATCATATCCATAAGGGTTTAGAAGGTATTATTAGGTTTTTTCCATGATTGGATGATAAATGGTGCTCAAATTCATTGGTGGTGTTCAACCCATCTTCACTACCCAAAGTCAAATCCATTTGGGATAATATATAATTACATCACTTTTGTTCAATAAACCCCACACAATTATCCAGATATATATAGAAAACCAACTCTTAATATCATAAACATCCATGTCCAATTATAGATAATGAGTGTGGTAATTATTCTCAAGTGGCGTAATATTTTGAGAACCATACACCACTAAATGACCATATTTCTTCAACCTGTAGCCCAAACCAGTATAAGAAGTAGAAAAATTTACCTTATATTTTTTCCAAGTCTCTAGTTAAGTGATAAATGATATTTACTTCAACCTCTTATTTAGATTTTAGAATGTATCCTCACACATATCACACCATTGGAACTTCACTCCCTACACAATCAATGCCATAAAATTTTCATCTAGGTAAAAGAAGTAAAAAAAGATGTAATAATATCCCATAAGGCCCAATAAACAATAAATAACAAAATAAATCTTCAGAACATCCCAATAAATCACAACATCCTACTTCTTAGGATCCACTTATATCCCTGATTCTGAAACAATATTATCAATAAACCTTACCTCTTGAATCAAGAACATGATTTTTCACATCACATATAATTTATGGTCTTACAAGGTATTTAAGACAAAAATCAAATTCTCTCTATTCTCATTATAAGTTCATTAATATATCAAATTATCATTAATAAATTATATCATAATGTAAAACATAAAGTTCCGAAAGAATCCATTCATTAGAGATATAAATATTGATGGTTCATTCCTCACTCTGAATGGAATCACTAGTAATTCATGATGCAATTGATGTGTCTAGAAATCCATATTATGAACATCCTCAAGTCACCATAAAATTATGATTACTATATCATAAATTTACATTAGAAAACCATTTATTAAAAAATAGAATATCTAAGGTAAAGGATTTTGGTTTTTGATGGTTTCGTGGTTCAAATTGTGTTACTTAACTCACAACTAGAAACTCCCAAAAACATTTTTAGAAAAAGGTAATGGGGTAAACCAACAAGATACACTATATTAAATGAATCTATGGGAATCAATATCCTTTAACTATGTAATTAAACCTGAAATATAGATAGTTTAATATGAAAGTGACAATACAAATAGGCTCAATACCTAGTATCAAGTTGAGTATAAACTCAACCTCTTGCTTAGGGGGTAACCTAGAAAATACTTATAAAATACATCATGATCACGATCAACCATATAAGGAAAGATAAAACCAATAATATCATTTGTTAAACAAAGATACATCACTTAGTTTGGATAAATAATATACCTTAGCTAACCCAAATCAATACCTACCCTACTGGATTTTTAATCCCACTCCCCCAAAAGGACAATTGACTCGCCAATGAAGGATGAAACATCATGCATCTGTTTTAAAAAGTAATATGTGTCTAGAAATTTCATATCCAACCTATCCTAATAATAAAATTGAATCTTATAATCTCAATAATAATGAAATCATAAATATGAGATAAAATAGACATAAATATTATAAGACAATAACCTATTAATTGAATCATCCCTCCACTCCAATTTCATATCCATGGATAGAACTCCAAACTACAGCTTAGAATCCTAATATAGGTTATATGCTTGTAAAATATATATTAAAGAATGAAATTCTCCAAAATAAAATAGTATACTAGTTAAGTTCGAGTTAAATAGTAATGTACCACTCACCATAGACAAAACACTTCAAAATATACCAATGCCTTCTAAAATGAAAAAAAAATCCCTAAATCAGAACCATAACCCTACCCTTGAGATTCATAGTCCACCTACAGTACACCCCCACACTGAACCTACCCATGAGTACCTCTATTAATACCTCAAACAAATATCTTAGATAAAATAAGGATCACAATCTATTGGGGGCGTTAACTCATGAACTTGAAACCTAAGTAGATGTAAAAGAAAACAATTCAAACTTGAGAAACAAACTGATATAACCTCTGATGAATGACTGTCATACCACATGATTAAAACTCCTTAGGATAAAAAGGATGAATATACCATGTATAGCCTTTTATTCTATAATGAAATCATATAATCGATGCCTAACTATATAATAAATAGATAATAAGGTCTTTCCCTAAATCCAAAAACCTCTTCTATATTTGTAAAAAACATTACTATTCACATTCTTATCACATCTAGATTTAATAGATACCATTGACATGGGATTAACTTCCACAAGATCCTTCTCATCCATATGATACTTTTTCACAACCTCTATGAAGTTAATAAAATAAATGAATTTAAACATAGATAATATTGTAGCCTCATTCTATACTCAAATGAGAAATCCATAGAAATTTCAACCCCTCCAAACATGGTAGAAAACCAAAGAAAATCTATGAGACTGGAATCATAATTGTGAAAAAAACGATTCCCTACAGAAGATCTATGAAATATTTTCCTATATCTATCATCAATTTATGAGGATATAAATTCTCAAGAAATAGAACCTAAAAAATAATCCTAGTATAAACCCTTGATCATCTTTAAATGGGCCATGATATCCCACCAGTTTCAAGATGGTCCCATAAGAATATAACCAACCAGCTTCAATATCATTATTTTCTAAACATCAATCAATTCAATGATTTGATCCATAACCTTTATCCAAATATTATATCCCTAAGTCTTAAATTCACCTCTGAATATATAAGGATACAGTGATCAAAATTCCTGAACTGTATTTGAGACCATAGCCACTTAGTATGATAGTTTCTTCATCATTTCATAGATAACCCTCAAAAGGACCTTAGTGATTTTATTTTCCATTGATATATCTAGTTTGATCACAAATGGAAATTTATTTAGTTTTCTCCCCATATTACCCTCATCAAAGCACTCATGTTCAACCACTTTTTCCCATGTTTCATCATTTTTTTATATTTTTGGATAGTCCCTTTTCAATGGTTGAGTGGGAACCTTACATGGCCCATAATACCAGAAGCATATAACCTCATAAATTTCCCTTGAAGGACTATGGGATTAACTCTACAAGATATATCCACATAGAAAATATTTATATATTTTTTAAAACTCCCACACATTCTATGGTTTCATAGAAAGAACTCCTCGTGCATTGCACGGTGCCTAGACCTAATGGAATAAGCCATTCCCACTCATTTTTTTCAAGGTATGTGTCCCTACAAGCTGGGAGAAGAAGCTCTAAAACCTATATGATATGCATTGTTGGATAAAATAATTATTTTTCTCATTTCATCGAGCACACAATCACACCCAACTGAATCCCACCTCTTCTCTTGAATATACCTGCACCACCCAACTGCAATCATACCATCTTCTATTCACCGCCATCTGAGCTCTTCATCATACCCTGTTAAAGCTCATTTCCACTTCGTTGAATGGACATAGTCAACCTAGCCAAAACCCCCTTGATTTTTTCATATGATCCTCATTGTCGTCGATAGACGACCTTTACATCTCTACTGTCGATCGTTCCTAGATGAGACACGTCACTCTTCTTCATGCCTTATTTCACCGTCAATGATGAGACTACCCCTACTCCATGATCCTACCACCTTAGCCCATCGACGTGAAAACTTCCCTTAAATCCCCAAATTTTAGGCTAACAAGGATTTAACCGTGGTTTATGCAGGATTATAGGGTTCGTCAACTTGCCTATTTGGTTTCATAATTTTATAAAATAATCAACACACTAATTTTTAATAGAAATGAGGTCACACCAAGTAATGTTATAATGCATCCGTTCATACACATGTTTACGATATGGTTCTTCATACCAATTAGTTTCAGCACATATTTCATGTTCCTCTATAGAAATAATGGTTCATGAATTTTTCAATACCCAATATCAACCAAGTGAGTATCAACCCAAAAATATTTATTAAAAAATGAAAATAAAATCCCATAATATTGGGTAACATATCTCTATACACCCACACATGGATTTTATATAAGCCTTGACACCTAGTATCCACCCTTCAATAACAGAAATATCATGAATCCTAGATATAATTATTATGATTCCATTTAATTGTCACAGTTCGTTATGAATATAACACAATGGTGAAATGTAAAATGTCATCAAGTACACTCCTTGATCACAAAAGTAAGGTTACTAGTTCAAAGGTTCTATGCTACTTCTTGGTGATATATTTACCCTTTAATGGATTATTTCATTAGATAAAAAGAATCAAAATATCAATAAATTATTGTAAGCAACGAAGTTAACTTAGTAAGCTCAAAATAATATGCCAGCATGAACATAAATGTGATGAAATCAAATAAGAATAAATGTTAAGTTATGCATGTTGACATATAGACATTATAAAAAAAAGATATAGAAAGGATGAGTAAAAATCCCACTCTCCATGGCTCTATTATCCAATGAACTAAGATTAAATGTGACTCCAAACACAAAATCTAATATATAGAGGTTCCTTAACATTACCTAAAACATGATGCATGAAATCGGTACATACACAAGGTGTGTATGGACAATAGGTGTGAAAAAATCCTCAAAAGAAACCAACGCAATCATATATAACTCTAGGCGTCAGTATGTGCACATATATAAAAATTTAATGTTTAAATTATTCAAATAATATAAATTTTTAAATGTTTTAAATATTATGTTCATCCATGTCACTCATACAAGTTGTACCTGCTTCATCCAACATTGGTACCTAAGATTCAAGAAACATCCAGGTAGCTCATTATAAAATCCTGGACTCTCTCAATTCTAACCATGCACATGGAATAATCACATTCATAAAATCATGGATCATAGAATAATATGAATTATAACCATCTGGGTTCATCATTCCATAACATTGAATCTCATATAACCATCCCCTCAGGGCCAACTATACCATAAAAAGAAATAACATATATCCATCCCCTTATGTAAAAATATACTATATTGTGTTATATCATATCTCAACAAAACATAGTCTACCATTAGGTGATCATTACCATGGATCAACATAACACAACATGGTTAGTGATAAGAATATCACACATCAATTAAATATAAACGTAATATATTTTTTACAACTCTTGAAAACTCATATTGATATTATATTATTTCTACATTGAAAGTAATAAAAATATGTATAAATAATTAATTTTCAAAATCAAAGCTCAACATTTCAATAGGAAAAAATATTTTAAAATCCCCATCAAGATCTCAATAACACATATTTCTTATCAAGGTTATTTTGCTAATATTTACCATGTTATTTAATCCCTTTAACTATTTAAATTTTAAAAAAAAATTATGACTCTTGGAATTATTGAACTTTCAAAACGCACACTCTAACACCTAAAGCATAGGGTTAATTCCCGGGTCAACTACCTTACTTTATACTAATTAAAACCTCATTTTTTGTAACACCCCGAGATTTTATGAAAAATATTCTTTTTAATTTCATTAATGTCTTGTGTTGTATGCTACACCAAAAGGAGCTTGCACAACACGCATCCCTGACTCTCCTTACATTACACGCAATCGTGACCTTCCTCAATAACGTGTGTAGTACACAATACCGAGATTCACTAAACGAGATATTATTATAATATTATTATGAACTAGCCTTTATGAATAGTAATACCCACTTTTTGAAATTTTATAAATTGTATCTTTCAAAATGGACTTCATTTAGGGATTTGGAATATCGAAATTAGCTTAGGGTGAAATTTTGGTACTTTTCCGATAACTTTCATATTCTGATGAATAGTGGAAATTACTAAATATTAATTAAAAACAACATTTTTAATAGAAATAATTAATAGTGATAAATTATTAATATGAGTGGTTTTAAAGTATATGTAGAATATATTTTTACAATTTAATACAATGTTGGTCATTTGATGTAATTTCGCATTTAAACCAGACAAAAACAAGTGTCAATCTTTTGATAGTTATTATCTCTTAAGAACACGCTATTTGTTTTGACAATGGGAACTAATTTTTAAATTAATTAATGAAACTGATATGTTTTGAATTTGGTAAAATATATATCATTTTTGAATTCATAATACCAATATAGCTTAGGCCTAATTTTTGGTATTTTTCTAGGAGCTTTCATTTTTTGATGAATAGTGAAAGCACTAAGTGGTAGTTAAAAAAATTGAATTTTTCATAAAACGTAATTTTACCGCTTCTGTGACTGGAATTTAAAATATCCGAGAGACACGGTTAATAATAAGGACTAAAATGTGGTTCAATGAGACGAAAATAATTTTCGGTGAATAGTAACTTTTTACTTTTTTTACCACGATTAAAAGTAAATTAGGTAATTAAGGGTACAAATGTTATTATTATTACCCTAACACATGCCATAATTATATTGGATAAGTTTAATTCGGCCAAAAACAACCTTATGAAAAAAATATGAACATTTAGGCCCACTTGGATTAGATTAGGACATTTATTATTAATTTATTTAAAGAAGGGTTAAAATAGTTAAAATCAAAGTTTAATAACCAAATCATTTTTAATATAGGGTTATACATAAGATAAATTCTACTATAAATATTAATTAGAAAGCTAAAAATATTTTATACATAATGGTATTTTATTTATAATTTTTAGATTTAAAATAATTTAATTTATTTATGAAACAATGATGATGTAGTAATTATCTTATTAATGAAATATTGACATAATTGATGTTATCAATACCCAAATAAATTTAATTTGAGACTTTTTATGAATTCCAATAATTCTATATGTTAATATGACATGTTAGTATTAATTTAATTAACTTTTTCAGAACTAATCATTCTGTAATGATTTTCACAAAAATCAATTACCAAATAGTGTCAAAATTGACATAAAATAGTTTTTAAAAATAATATTATATTATAAATTGTTATTATATTCCTAAAAATATAAGGTTCGGCTAAGATACTTATATCATGATAGTTTTATCATTAATGGACCACTTGGGGTCTCTTGGATGTATATGGTAAGTTTATTAACTATATAATATAAAAATACACAGTGACATGGTAAATTTCAATTTAATTAACTAAGAGTTAAAACTAAAGGTTAAGGTTAATATAATGACCTAAACTTGTCTAAATTCTATTTGATGAGATTATTTCGACCCATACCCACCTTATCTTCTAAATAAATCAATTTGGAGCTATTAAAAACCGAATATGACTTTATAATAAAATAATATTTTTAGTTATTCCAAAGGTGCCCCTCTCCTCCCTTATAAAAGGGAACCTCCTCCCTCTCATCCTCACACAAATTTGAGCCTTCAAGCTCAGCCAACCCCTGCCCATTTCACTTCCCACTTCCCTAGAAACATCTTATATGTCCTGTTCTTCTTCAAAGACCAATTTTAGTGCCCTAAGAGGAGGTCTCAAAGAGGCGCTTCAAAGAAGAGGTAATGTCTGTTACCGATTATTTCGACTTTATTTCTTCTTATACTTATTCTTATTTAGTTGTTTCATTATGAAGTAATAACATAAGTATCACTATTATACTGATATGTAATCATAAGTATGAAACAACCCTATATCACCATATATCTATCCTACAGAAAACAAAATCACTGCGCGTGCGTACGTACGGAATACTGTCTCCACGCCGTGGTGTAATCTATTTTCTACCACCACCTTACTTGGATGGGTATAATGGTGTAAATAATGACTATATATGATTATTGTAAAGCGATATTGAATCTTTAATTTTATACATACACTCCAATACAATTCCATGGGAATGATATCATCGCTCATGCGTACGTACGGATTACCGTCTCCACGACGCGATGAGATTCATTTTCCATGTTAAAAAGTCAAGAATGATTATAAAGTATATATAATAAGTAATAATGAAATATATGAAATAATAATTCTATTGTATTTATGTATATATATATATGTATGTCATTTACTTAATTCCATTCAATTCAATAAGGAAACGAAAACAGCATTCATGCGTACGTACGGCCTACCGTCTCCATGAACGGTGTATTTATTTCCATTTATCGATCTATTATATATATGTATATTATGAATATATATTATATATAAATCATGTTTTACATTCTGAATGTAATTAATCATGATCTAAGTAATCATATGAATAATTACAAGTTAAAACACGAATAAAAAATGAAACGATTTTACCCAAAACGCTACTTTAACATGAATTTACAAAAGAAAGGGTAATATAAAGTCATAAGTGAACCATATATGATATAATAAAAATGAATATGATTCTGTAATAATTCAATGAAATTATTTAAATCATTATACAGGAGGTTTGAATACGTACGAATCATATCAGACTTAAGGTAAGGGGTAACTTTTCCAATCTTGTTTTTTTCCGAGATTGTTTATTCAAAAGTATTTACCGGAGGTTATATTTATCATCCATGTCCTTGTTTTATAAAAATGTTTTCATGTATGTTTAATGTCCTTTTTACCCATTTTTTACTTTTACTACATGGTATGTATGTAATCTTTCTTTTACGAGGTACTTTTTGACTTTTCCGGCAAAAGTACGAGAAGAATGTTTTATTTATATACGGCACGAACGGATTTTTACGGTTTTATAAAGCCTTATTTTTATGAAGCTTCCTCCAAAATATTTCATGACTATTTTCAACATAATCCTTTTCTTTTAAAATTGCATGAAATTTTGTGGAAAGAGAATTATTTTGAAGAAGAAAGGATATTTTCCTCAAGAATTCATTTCAAGTGTTTTATCAAAACCATTTTTTATCTACGATGACATTATTTCATATGTGTATGTTTCAAGTATCATGTCTCTATGATTTACATGGTTTAACTTTTCTTATTATGAAATGATATCCATTTATTTTATATGGATTATGTGATGATGGGATGATGTTTATGAAACCCATTTTATTTATTAGGTTATTATGAATGATGTATGTTTATTTTGTGTTACAAGTAAGAATGATATCATTATGAGATGGGTGGGACCTATATCTCCCTCCAATGCATTGGGTAAAGATTTATATCTCATGAGATAGACATGGCTGGAAAGGTAAGTTAATCTGGCTTAGTGTTACATGACTGAAATGAGGAGTGAACTCGATTCAGAAAGGGACTTTGTCCACTAAGATGGTCTTGGAAGCAATGCCTTGGCTACAATGGAAATCATAAAAAGTGCTGAATGGTTGCCACAATTACATGTTTTATTCCCATGCTATTTTATCATGATTAATGTTCCTTTATGATCTAAGCTTTATGTACTTCCATGATTTATGTCTTTGCTCAAGATTTTGATGTTTAGATTTTACGTTCCTGTTTTTGAATTCAAATGTTTATGGATTATTTTATGTTCTCTATGCTTACCCTTACTGACCATTTGAGCTCAACCTTTATATGTTTTCTTTTCCCCAGGATTTAAAGAAAGTTTTTAGTTAAGAAAACAAAAGGGAAGATCTTTATGGGAGATGTTGAAGATCTTTCACCAAGATTAGAATATTCCATTCCGAGTTTCCAAAGACACTAAACTATTATGGTCCTTGAGTTTTGGTTTTTGTTATGTATTAAGTATTCTGAAAAAGTAATGTATTGTCCATTTATGTCAAACTGCGGGTCTCTACAGTTGGTATCAGAGGAAAGTTTTAGTCAACCTTTGGAAAATAGGATGCGAGAACTTTAGTGAGATACCTAGAGATATTTCTAAGGTATGTCTAGGGATGTCCCTAAGGTTAAGTATAAGTATAGGTTATAGTCCTAGAATTATAGTAACGATCATAGAATTAAACCTAAGATTTTAGATATTGAAGGTACTCCCACTTTATTATGTTGTTTTCCTTAGAATGATTTTTTCCTCTCACACTATTCTTTTTGGGTTTTAGACGATGGATGGAAACCAAAGGAACCGTGTTTATCAATGAAATGGACAATGCAATGACTTTCCTCCTGAACAAACAAATGTTATGGGAGATGGAGTGTAAAATATTATTGCTATACTTACACAAGCTATGAATCATTCTGGACTTCCAAATGAGTAGAGAAGGAAACAATATTCTATTGAGTCCTTCATGAGGCAACGTCCACCTTTTTTCAGTGGGTCTTATGATCCACTTGTTGCTGAACAATGGATCAGTACCACTGAAAATATATTTTCAGTTCTTCAATGTTCTAAACATGATAAAGTCATCTTAGCAGTATATCGTTTGGAAGGTGAAGCTGATCAATGGTGGAATCTTATCAAGAATACATGGCCAAGAGATGAAATTGAGTCCATGGAATGGGACGAGTTCAAGAACTTATTTTTCAATAAGTACTTCCCTCATATTCTTCGAACAAAGATGGAGAAGGAGTTTCTTAAACTAAAGAAAAAGAATGATGAATCTGTTGGTGTATACGAAGAGAATTTTACAAGGATTTCAAGGTATGCATCTGGCTTTATCATCCAACCTGAAAGTAAAGTTGATCGATTATTCAGTGGCTTAAAACCAAATCTTCTAAGGTGATTAACTATAACAGACTTCAGTAGATATGAAGAAATTGTGCGGTGTGCTATCAAGGTAGAAATGGAAGTTGTTGTTACTTATCCATCTCATAGTTTTGACAAGAAATGAAAGATGGAGTTCAAGGAGAAATCTCAGAATAATGGTGAAAAGAAGATGAATGTTTCCTTATGCTCAAAGTGTGGAGAGAATCATGGTGGAGATTGTCTTAAAGGGACTAGAAATGTTTTAAGTGTGGAAAAGAAGGTCATCGAGCAGTTGAGTGTCAAAGTAATGGAAAAAGGGTTTCTAATGATGTGAATAAATAAAAGACTGTAGAGAACGCAACACCAACACTTCAATGCTTCAAGTGCAAGGAAATGGGGCATTATGCTAATAAATTCCCTAATCTAAGGGTTAGTGATGATCGACATGAGAAACCACTTAAGGCAAAGGACAAAGGGAAGTCACATGCGATCACTATTGGAAACGATGTGGTGGAATGATTAAGTGTTTATGTAATGGGATTCCAAAATAATTTTGTATATAGTATCGTGGAATATTGTAATATTTATGTATTGGTCTATTATGGTTTTCAATAATTTTATTGTACCGGTAACCATAGATAGTGATTGAGATATTTTTGGAAAAAAGATAATAAGCGCATAACGAAGGGATAAGGATAAAATGAAATGTTTGACAGTATTCATGAGATCATGACTGATATAAGAAAATATTTATATCATGGTTTGAGGTTTTGGTATGTGAAAAGAGTTAACTTTTGACAGTAGTCATGTTTTCACTAAGATTCAATGGGTATTCATTTTTCAAGAGAATACATGATTAAGGCCTTCAAATGTTTGGAATGTGACCAACAAGACATATCTCATGATATATGGGGATCAACGATGGTATTAACATGCTTGTTATATGAACTCTTTGGTAATAGTTTTCACTGTAATATGAGATTAGACAGCAGTATTTTGGATAAGACTAAAGATTGGAATGGATTATGTTGGACATAAGTTAGTATTGTTTAAGGATAAAAGTTTTTTTGATATTATTGATGGAATGTTATAGTAATTTAGTTTTAGATTAAGGAAAACCTGCAGGATGGGCGACAACCCGTCGCGTCGGACAAGGCTGTGGGAATCGAACCCACAACCGAAGTGCGACTGGACTTTATCGCCTACCACTGTACTACATGAAGTCCCTGTTTATTATAAACTAGTTTTATTATATTAAGAATTATGATATATGAAGTATAAGTCCATTTTAGGAACCATATATGATTAATCTCACTATATAGGGACTTATGTATTTTTTGATAACTTTTCTAACCTTTTGTTTGAGACAGATGGAATGACCCATCATTCTATCACATGATCTACTAACACATCACGAATGACAAATTCAACTTCATTTCATTAATAGATGAAGTGGAAATTGTCCAAAGAATGACCAACGGTGAGATTGTACCAAAATCATGAAAGTATTTCTTCTAATTCCAATTTCATCAACTTTAGGGAAATGATCTTGAAATCCAAAAATGTTGTCCTAGTGCTCTTATATCCGATGAATCAAATGGTACCTTAGATTGTCAAAAAATTATGGATTTGTGATTGTTGGATTTTTCATATCCATGTTCTCTACCACTCTCCATCAGAAATTGATGGTTACATTTTTCTTCCATATCCATATTTTCACCTATGTTCTCCTACGTGGAAACCTAATGATGAGTTAATTTGGGTAACCGTTACGTTTCATACTTTAGTTTTTAAATCCAAGTTTTGGTATTCCTTTTTTACGATGTGGGTTTCTATTAAAGAAACCTTCAAGTAGTAAACCATTTATGACCCCGACAAATTTCGAGGGCGAAATTCATTTTAAGGGGGGTAGAATGTAACACCCCGAGCTTTTATGAAGAATATTCTTTTTAATTTCATTAATGTCTTGTGTTGTACGCTACTCCAAAAGGAGCTTGCAAAATACACATCCCTGACTTTCCTTACATTACACGCAATCGCTACCTTCCTTGATAGTGTGTGTAGTACGCAATACCGAGTTTCACTAAACGAGATATTATTATAATATTATTATGAACTAGCCATTATGAATAGTTATACCCACTTTTTAAAATTTTATAAATTTTATCTTTCAAAATGCACATCATTTTTGGATTCGGAATATCGAAATTACCTTAGGGTGAAATTTTGGTACTTTTCGGATAACTTTCATATTCGGATGAATAGTGGAAATTACTAAATATTAATTAAAAACAACTTTTTAAATCGAAATAACTAATAGTGATAAATTATTAATTTGAGTGGTTTTAAAGTATATTTATAATATATTTTTACAATTTAATACTGTGTTGTTCATTGGATATAATTTCACATTTAAACCAGACATAAAAAAGTGTCAATCTTTTGATAGTTATTATCTCTTAAGAACACGCTAATTTTTTTGACGACGGGAACTAATTTTTAAATTAATTAATGAAACTTATATGTTTTGAATTTGTTAAAATAGACATCATTTTTGAATTCATAATATCAAATATATCTTAGGCCTAATTTTTGGTATTTTTCTGGAAACTTTCATTTTTTGATGAATAGTGAAACCACAGAGTGGTAGTTAAAAAAACTGAATTTCTCATAAAAAATAATTTTACCGCTTCTGTGAGTGGAATTTCGAAACTCCGAGAGACATGTTTAATAATATGGACTAAAATTTGGTTCAATGAGATGAAAATAATTTTTTGTGAATAGTAACTTTTTACTTTTTTTACCACGGTTAAAAGTAAATAGGGTAATTAAGGGTAAAAATGTTATTATTATTACCCTAACACATGTCCTAATTCTATTGGATAAATGTAATTCGGACAAAAACAACCATAGGAATAAAATATTACCATTTATGCCCACTTGGATTAGATTTGGACATTTATTATTAATTTATTTAAAAAAGGGTTAAAATAGTTAAAATCAATGTTTAATAAATAAATCATTTTTAATATAGGGTTTTACGTAAGATAAATTCTAATATAAATATTTATTAGAAAAATAAAAATATTTAATACATAATGGTATTTTATTTATAATTTTTATACTTAAAATAATTTAATTTTTTTATGAAACAATGATGATGCAGTAATTATCTTATTACTGAAATATTGACATAATTGATGTTATAAATACACAAATAAATGTAATATGAGACTTTTTATGAATTAAAATAATTTTCTATGTTAATATGACATGTGATTATTGATTTAAGTATACTTTTTTGAACTAATAATTATTTTATGATTTTCACAAAATCAATTACCAAATAGTGTCAAAATTGACCTAAAATAGTTTTTAAAACAAATATTATATTATAAATTGTTATTGTATTCCTAAAAATCTAAGGATCGTCCAAGATACTTATATCATGATAGGTGTATCCTTAATGATTCACTTGGGGGTCTTTTGGATGTATATGGTAAGTTTATTAACTATATAATATAAAAATACAAAGTGACATGGTAAATGTCAATCAAATTAACTAAGAGTTAAAACTAAAAGTTAAGGTTAATATAATGACCTAAACTTGTCTAAATTATATTGGATGAGAGGATTTAGACCCATACCCACCTTAGATTTGAAATAAATCAATTTGGAGCTATTAAAAAGAGAATATGACTTTATAATAAAATAAAATATTTAGTTATTCCAAAGATGACCCTCTCCTCCCTTATAAATGGGCACCTCCTCCCTCTCCTCCTCACACCAATTTGAGCCTTCACGCTCAGCCAACCCCTGCCCATTTAACTTCCCCACATCCATAGAAACATCCTAGAGGTCCTGGTATTCTTCAAAGACCAATTTTAGTGCCCTAAGATGAGGTCTCAAAGAAGCGCTTCAAAGAAGAGGTAATGTCCGTTACCGATTATTTCAACTTTACTTCTTCTTCTACTTATTCTTCTTTAGTTGTTTCATTATGAAGTAATAACATCAGTATCACTAATATACTAATATGTTATTATAAGTATGAAACAACCCTATATCACCATCTATCCATCCTACATAAAACGAAATCATCGTGCGTGTGTACGTACGGAATACCGTCTCCACGTCGTGGTGTAATCTATTTTCTACCACCACCTTACTTGGATGGTTATAATGGTGTAAATAATGATTATATATGATTATTTTAAATTGATATTGATTCTGAAATAGTATACATACACTATAATAAAATTCCATGGGAACGATATCATCGCTCGTGCGTACGTACGGATTACCGTCTCCACGACGCGATGAGATTCATTTTCCCTGTTAAAAATTAAAGAATGATTATAAAGTATATATAATAAGTAATAATGAAATATATGAAATAATAATGCTACAGGATTTATGTACATATATATGTATTTCATATACTTAATTCCATTCAATTCAATAAGGAAACGAAGACAGCGTTCATGCGTACGTACGGCCTACCGTCTCCATGAACGGTGTATTTCTTTCCATTTATCGATCTATTATATATATGTATATTCTGAATATATATTAAATATAAATCATGTTTTACATTTGTAATGTAATTAATCATTATATATGTAATCGTATTAATAATTACAAGTTAAAACACGAACGAAAAATGAAACGATTTTACCCAAAACACTACTTTAACATGAATTTACAAAATAACGGGTAATATAAAGTCATAAGTGAACCATATATGATATAATAACAATGAATATGATTCTTTAATAAGTCAATGACATTATTTAAATCATTATATTTGAGGTTTGGATACATACGAAGCATATCGGATCTATGGTAAGGGATAACTTTTCCAATCTCATTTTTATCCGAGATTGTTTATTCGTAAGTATTTACTAGGGGTTATATTTATCATTCATGTCCTTGTTTTCTAAAAATGTCTTAATGTTTGTATAATGCCCTTTTTACCCATTTTTTGACTTTCACTACATGGTATGTATGGAATCTTTCTTTTACGAGGAACTTTTTGACTTTTCTGGAAAAAGTATGAGAAGAATGTTTTTTTTATATACGGCACGAATGGATTTTTATGGTTTTATAAAGACTTATTTTTATGAAGCTTCCTCCAAAAGATTTCATGACTATTTTCAGAAAAATTATTTTCTTTTAAAATTGCATGAAATTTTGTGAAAAGTGAATTATTTTGAAGAATAATGGATATTTTCCTCAAGAATTCATTTCAAGTGTTTTATCAAAACCATTTTTCATCTAAGATGACATTATTTCATATGTGTATGTTTCATGTATCATGTCTCTGTGATTTACATGGTTTCACATTTCTTATTATGAAATGATATCCATTTCTTTTATATGGATTATGTGATGATGGGATGTTGTTTATGAAATCCATTTTATATATTGGGTTATTATGAATGATGTATGTTTATTTTGTGGCACAAGTAAGAATGATTTCATTATGAGATGGGTGGGACCTATATCTCCCTCCAATGCATTGGGTAAAGATTTATATCTCATGAGATAGACATGGCTAGAACGGTAAGTTAATCCGGATCAGTGTTACAGGACTTAAACGAGGAGTGAACTCGATTCAGAAAGGGACTTTGTCCACTAAGATGGTCTTGGCAGCAATGCCTTGGCTACTATGGAAATCATAACAAGTGCTGAATGGTTTCCACAATTACATGTTTTATTCTCATACTAGTTTATCATGATTAATGTTCCTTTATGATCTATGATTTATGCACTTCCCTGATTTATGCCTTTGCTCAAGATTTTGATGTTTAGATTTTATGATCATGTTTTTGCATTCAAATGTTTATGGATTATTTAATGTTGTCTATGCTCACCCTTACTGACCATTTGAGATCATCCTTTATATGTTTTCTTTTCCCCAAGATTTAAATAAAGTTTTTAGTTAAGAAAACAAAAGGGGAAGATCTTTATGGGAGATGTTGAAGATCTTTCACCAAGATTAGAAGATTACATTCCTAGTATCCAAAGACACTAAACTATTACGGTCCTTGAGTTTTGGTTTTTGTTATGTATTAAGTATTCCGCAAAAGTATTGTATTGTCCATGTACATCAAGCTTCGGGTCTCTAAAATTTTAAACATGTTTTTTTTATTATAGTAGAAACACCACACACTAAATAGACAAGGACATTATAGAGTATGTCAAACACGTGAAAAAAAATCCATAAGAACATTACGTGGATTTTTGGGAAAATTTATGTATGTGTCATAAAAATTATCCCATCTTTTCATAACATCATCTATATTTCTCCGTATAAATCACATTATTTGAATCATTTTAATTTATCACTTTATATTGGTCTTTCCGATGGAAATAATGAATTGAAATAAATTTTAACCACAATTTCATTCCTAAACCAACACTTTTGGGTCACATTTATTATTAATTAAATCATAGTAAAATAATTTCTCATTAATAAGTTTAATTGATAATAATAGAAACAAATAAAAGTACCAAGAATCAAAAAAATCACATATAAACACATTTCATAATCATGGATAAGAAATGATTTCACCTACCACAAAGAAAACAAGTATTCTATCCAAGACACAAACCACTATAAACTGCAAGAATTCAAGAATTCAACAATTCAATGAACTCGAATAAATAAAAATTTAATTAGAAATTAAATGTGATATAAACCACATCACCTTCACATAAAAGGTAAGATACATGTATTACTTACCAAGATAAATCTAACGCACAAATCCGCCATAAAATCTATGATAAAATTGAGATAGGATTGAATATTGAATAAAGATAATGAATAAAGTAATTTAGGTCTCTAAAATACTAAAAACATAATCGAATAATCCCTAAGTAAAACTAACATTGATTTAAAAAAATTACCAACCAATAAAAGATTTAACTACCCCACTTAGGCTCTATCAGGTACCCGATCACCCTCCACCAGGTAACTTGTGGCATCCTAAATATTACATGGAAATTATACCCTTGAACATGTACCAACTACCCCACACTGGGTACTGGATGGGATTGTACTTCAACATTCCTAAATGTTCCACCTCACAAACTCCACTCAAAATATTTCACCTCAAAATTTTCTTTAAAACAACACCAAACCATATAAAATTAAAATAAATTTGTCCAAAATTTAAACAATAAACTTACCATAACAATGAGAGTCATTATAATATCACTCAAACCAGAATATGAATATTTTTTATCTATGAATTATGTATATACCCATAAAATATTTAATTAATTGGCCACATATTTAGAATGATATTAAGAATTTATTATTGAAAGTCAAAACTATAATAATTTTAATTGATCTACATTTAATAGTATGGTTATTCGCACAAAAATAAAATTCATCCATAGAATGTCAACATGAATTTAATACATCTGTTGAGGTAATGTCCATAAATTTACATAAATTTTGGATATATAGAGATTTACAAATTATCAAAAAACATAAATCTAAAAAAAATATTCCTCGTTAAAAAAGATTCTTGTTACATATTCCATAAGAAAAACAAAATAAAAATAATTCCTCAAACACCACCAATAAAATTTTAGCCATTTCAAAGATTTAGTCCCAATTAATTATCTTTGAATTAATTATTCAATTCCCATAATAACTACCAATAGATAATATTAAACATAAAATTCACAAAATTAATTTCCAGCAATTAAAAATTAAATTAAATTTCTTTGTATTTCCACCATAAACTCACCCATTCAAATCTTATTTATTTTTCATTCCATATAATAGATCTATGGTGGACCACTGCTATAATTACCTCAATAAAAAACCACAATGAAACACAATCTTAATTTCAATTTAAAAATTATAAACTTAATTCTCATGATTTAATTTGTCACTTATCTCAATATAACTCATGGGAAAAATCTTCTTATTAATTCCCAAATATTCAAATAAAACATCTCCCACGGTAAAATTACTTCAAATCCAACTGTATTCTAATTCCACCTTACTATTTATTGTAAATCTAAAAACTCATTTTATAATTATTTGATAAGTCCCTATTTAACTTGATAATGATATTTTTTCTATTAGTTTCTCAAAAGAAATTTTCCTGAAACTCTATTGGTCAAGTTGAGACATAATTCCAATAAATTAATTACTAAAAATTAATTATCTATATTAACTAATAAGTAATAATTCTTCAGTCGATATAATTATTTTACTTCTATTAATCTTGAGATAATACAAATTAATAATCCATTTTCCATAATTAATTAAAAATGTGATTAAACCCAATGTCACTAACACAATAATTAATAATTTGAATCCTAAAACAAATTTATATAACAATCCTACATAGATGTTACAATTCTCTCCACTATAGTAATTTTCATCCCTAAAAATAATCTATGTGGATTTTATATTAGAAACACTAGTTATTTCTACCATTAATTTACTTCTCTCTTCGAAATATCCTTTGAATTTATCCAAGTATTACAGGTAAAAGTGGATTTTGTAGTGGTTTTTTAGCAGTGGTTTTCAAAACCACCGCTAAATGATTAGTTTTTGTTTTTTTAGTGATATATTTAGAAACCTGCTACTAATTCATGATAGCTTATTAAAAATAGGCATTGTTTAATGTCAATTTGAACCTCAATAATATTTATTCATTATTCATTATTCATTATTCATTATTCATTATTTATTATGTATTATCTATTATTTATTATATATTATTTATTCTTTATTCTTTATTCTTTATTCTTTATTCTTTATTATTTATTATTTATTCTTTATTGTTTGTTGTTTATTGTTTATTATTTATTTTTTATTATCATCTATAATTTATTATATAAAATTTTAAATAATTATAATTTATTTATAATGATTAATTAATAATTATTTAAAAAATAATATTTTTTATTTTTTATTTATTTATTAATTATTTACCCATTATTAATTATTAATTGGTAACAATTTATATATGAATATGTATACAATTAAACACATAACCACACACATACAGATATATAAATATATATATATATATATTTATTTATTTATTTATATTTAATTATAATTATAAGTATTTATAGACATTTATATATATGTATATACATTTATTAATATTTATATGTGTTTATATATATATATATATGATTATATTTAGTTATATATTTTTTTTATTTATATTTATTTATATATATTTATTTATAATTCATTTATATTTATGTATATTTATTTATAATTTATAAATATTTATAAGTATTTATATATATTTATGTATATTTATATTTATATATTTATATATTTATTTTTATATATTTATATTTATATATTTATATTTATATTTATATTAATATATTTTTATATTTTTATTTATATATTTATATTTATATATTTATATATTTATATATTTATATTTATATATTTATATATTTATATTTATATTTATAATCCTCCAATTATATTTTTATATTGTTTTTGAGAAAATATCACATTTTAATAAGTTTGAGAGGGAACCATTACATGATACATAGTCCCAGAATACATGGCTTGAAGGGCCAAAGGCACAAAATCCGTACAAGTGGACCAAAGGCCCAAACTGCAACAACCCATTATATAACACCTTATCTCATAATCAATCCATAATTACATGATTTATAAAAAGGGTTACACTTTCTTACATTTGAGGACCTTTTTGGTTTTTAGTATTATAGAATTAGGAATAACATTATATAATAATTTATACATTTCCACACAATGTACATTTTTTTCACATAAAAACGTGTTCTTAAATTGACACCTATGTTTCATTCAGGACACTTTTCATTCCATTAAGAGGAGTCACAATAGTGAAAAGATTGATTTTTATAAAGTTTCTAATAATCCATAGATCTTATTAAATACATTGAAAAATGAAGGATGAGTAGAACAAATCATTTTAATGAATATTAAAATAATTTAAACCCTATTAGTACAATGAAAAAAATTAAATCCCATGGAAATGCTTACCTTGTTCAAAAATAATAATATAAATTTACATATCTACATGAGAAAATCATCCTTTTATAAATGAAATTTTTTTAAACCCACTCTGAAGCATAGTAAACCCATGAATTTATCTTGATAACATGAGAAATCCGAAGAAGTTTTGTTTACAACAATCCTTGAACTTTGAAAAGCTCATATACCTTATTTTTTAAATCAATATATTTCCATTAAATATCATAGAAATAATTGATAAGCCAAGTAGAAACCTTGTAAAATCATATGAAAACATTTTTCACTCATGTTTAACTTGTGTTGAAATAATTTATGCATAGTTGTTTCCATAGGAGTAACCTACCAAGTTATCACCCTCATTTTCCGCCTTCGAAGACTATTCAATACCCAATACATCAGAGATATATATCAACCTCACCTATCATCGTGATCTATATTGGAAAAACATGTAATAATATATATTTCATAAGTATCATATCATGAAGAAAATATTTATAATATTTCACTTTTTTGTTATAAAACCCTTGGAAAAACTCATTTGAACCCATAATAAAATCCACTTTTAGTTATCTCATAAAAATATAATGAAAACCCATTTTCTATTGAAATCATTTCTAAAGAATTCTAAAAAAATGGAATAGGATATTTATTTGGAAAATACCTAAACTAATATAGAAGAATATTTATATTTAATAATGGCTATGATGGTAGAAAAATTCAGTAGATCTGTATACGTTAAAAAACATTCTTTTACACATTGGTAAAAATGTAAAAATGAACCATACGATAAATGTTAAAAGGATTAAAATTAAAGTTTTTTTAAACAAAGTAAAAATATAGTTGAAAATGACATTTTACAATTTTTTATTCATAAATAAGAAATTTCGTGGAATATTTTGAAGAACATGGATATGGAGGAAAAAAATTTGAAAGGAATATTTTAAAATCATGATTTATTGAAAAAAACTTTACTTTAAGCCACGTTAATATTTTTTCACTCTTTAAAACCTAAATAATAAAATTATATTATTTATTCACATGATTAAGAACATTTTTAATTTTCATTATTATTTTTATTTCATTTATTACTATGTTATATTTAAATACTAAAATAGTTTTGTTCACATTGATTATTTAGGGGTTGTTCGGTTCATAACCTCAAAATTATATGAACACATTGATTGTGGGAAACTATTTTATCATTACATATTCTCTAAAATATTAAATATTTTATATTTATCATATTTTTACATTAAATGTACTTTTAATAATATACATTTAAGGTAGTCATTAAAAATGAAGAACATTTTTTCACGGAGACGGTAGTCAGTACATACTCAAGAAAGACATTTTCATTTTAGTTTTGGTTGGAAAAGGAATAAAATATATAATATATTACTTTTAAAAAACTATAAATATGTTATTAATGTTATATTTATTATTTTATTCAATCCTTACAACTAATTATGAGTTGCGGTAATGAAAAGTGAATCGCATTGCTACGTAGAGGTGGTAATCCACTTGTATTCATGAGTGATGTTATCATTTTATAATAGATTAATGGGTAATAAGGAAAGTATTATAATATCATTATAGAATCATAAATATGTAATAAATATAAGTTATATTCATTTGATATGTAATTTTAACATACCATGTGATTCAATGATGAAAAATGAAACACATCACTTTGTAGATTAATGATATAAAAAATAAAAAGGGAGATCAACGCTATAACAATAAAGAAAAATTATCTCCTACCTCGCATTGATGATTTATATGATAAAATTCATGGAGCACAATATTTTTTTAAGATTGAACTTCGATCTGGATATCTTCAGTATCTTGTGGGGAAGGAAGGCATTCCAAAAACAGCATTTCAAACCATGTATGGGCATTATGAGTTTACAGTAATGCCTTTTGGAATAACTAATGTACCCTATGTTTTCATGGATCTAATGAATAGTATTTTCAAAGAATATCTTGATGAATTTATGGTGGTGTTTATTGATGATATTGTGGTATACTTTAAAATCTATGAAGATCATGAAAATCAATTGTACACTATTCTGAAGACTCTTTGAAGAAATGAATTTTATGGAATGTTTAGTAAGTGTGAATTTTGGCTTCAATCAGTTTTCTTTCTATGCCACATTGTCTCTAAAGATGGAATATTTGTTGATCTTGCAAAGAAAAAGGCTGTTAAATAATTTCCTACTCCAACAAACATAACTTAGGTATGTAGTTATATTGGTTTAGAATGTTATTATTAGCATTACGTTCATAATTTCGCCTATTTAGCCAACAGAATGACCAAGCATACACATAAAGGGTTTAAGTTTGTAAGGAAAAATAATGTGAAGATTGTTTCAAAGAATTGAATAGGGGATTAGTGAATGCTCTGATCATAATCGTGCTATCAGATAATGTTGGGTTTGTGATCTATAGAGATTCATCAAACAAAGTAATTGGTTTCTTTCTTATTTAGAATGATAGAGTTATTTACTATGCACCAAGGTAGTTTAAAATTCATGAGAAAAACTATCCCACTCATGATCTTGAGTTATCAACGGTAATATTTTCTTTGAAGATATGAAGAAATTATCTCTATGGTGAAAAATGTGAGATATATATGGATCACAAGAGCCTAAAATATATCTTCTTGCAGAAAGAAATAAACATGAGGCAATGATGATGGGTCGAACTACTCAAGGATTATGATTTTACTATACACTACCACCCATGAAAGGAAAACAAGTTAGCTTGTAACATCCCAAGTAAGTAATGCATAATAGATATTTTTTTCTATGTCTATTAATGATTAAGATGGTGTTTTAGAGGCTTAAAATGAAAATAAATACAATCTTATGCATGGAATACACTAATATTCTTAAAAGATTGTTTTACTGCCTTTTGATGGAAAACCCTTTTTAAATCAATATTTTGAAAATTTTATAATCTATATTTGTCAAAATAAACATATTCATTATTATTGGGACATTGAATTTTACATTGGATAAAATTTTGGTATCTTTCTGACAATGTTCACTTTTTAATGAATAGTGAAAAATACTGCATTTTACATCAAAACTGCTTTTTAATCTAATTTATTTATATGATTAGATTATCTTTTGAATTGGTTTTGAAGTTGAATTAGAATATATTTTTACCATTTAATCCAATGTTGGTCATTGGAATCAATTTCACTTTGAAATTGGACTTAAACTAGTGTCAATCTTTTGATACTTATTGTTTCATAAAAACACGCTATTTGTCATGACAGCGGGAATTAATTATTAAATTAATTAATGTGACTTATATGTTTTGAATTTTTTAAAATAGACTTTATTTTTGAATTTGTAATATAAAATATATCTTAGGATGAATTTTTAGTATCTTTCTAAAAAACTTCAATTTTTGATGAATAGTGAAACCACTAAGTGGAAGTTTAAGAAACTGATTTTTCGTTTAAATGAAACATTGCCACTTCTGTGATTTGATTTTCAAAAATCCAACATAAATTCTTGTCATTAATGAGTAAAATGTGGTTCAATGAGATTAAAATAATCTTTTGGTGAATAGTAACTTTTAATTTCTTAATCGCGATTAGTGGTAATTAGTGTAGTTTAAGGTAAAAATAATTCTTTAATAATATGAAATGACCTAGACACATGTCCTAACCTTATTGGATGTGTCATGGCCGACAAATAAAAGCCATGGGTCAACTTGGGGACCCCATAGAGCCACTTTGGTTGGGAAATGACATAAATAACTTTTTATTTAATGTTAAAGTAAAAATGACACAAACATGAAATGTTTTACTAAAACAATTTTTACATGGGGTTATACAAGTCAGATTTTTGATTATAAATAGTCATTGGAAAGATAATAAGATTTCCTACATCATAGTAGTATTTTTATAATTTTTAGACTTTAAATAAATGAAATTATTTATGACATCATGATGATGCAGCGATTAACTCATTAATAAAGGATTTAAATAAAATTAAAAGATAATGTAAAATATAAGACCTACACATGTCCAAAACCTATTGGATGGGTAAATTTAGAACCCTTAACACCTTATCCTCGAATTATATCAATGTGTGACCTCTTAAATCCGAATTCCATTTTAAAATAAAGTGACTTTTCTTTACTTTCCAAGAGTGCCCCTCCTCTCCTCTTATAAAAGGCCCCCACCTCTACCTCCTTACCCAAACTTCCAAAGCCTTTGGCTCGGCCAACACCTACTCATATTGTCTCTACACTTCCCTCTATTACTCCTTTAAGCCTCACTTTAGGCAGAAGTCTTCCCAAGGAAGCCTTTGAGCTCAAACCAAAGGGAGTTACCCGATTTTAAGGTAATGTCTTCTTTTGAGTCCTTTTGTTTTATTTTGCTTCTCCAACCCCCTAAACTATTTTTATTCTTTTCTTTTGTAACAACTCCAGTATCTTCAATATACTAGGATGATTTTATAATATGTATTCGAGATACACTTACACACACCTACATCTAATGGTTAACGAACATACTGTTTCCGTGGATGGAGAATTTATGCCTCCCGAAATGATGATTGTTCAACATTATTTTAACAACTTCAAAAGTGGCCATTAAGATGTAACTATATTTATATATGATATATGATATGTTTATGTTTTCCTTAAGCTTCTGTTTTTTTTTGTATACCTTTATGGTTTCCATTATGGGTAAACGCGATATCTTCATTTAAGGAAGTGCGGACTACCGCCCCCTCAAAGTGATTTGATTCGTTAAATACCATATGTGGGACGTATAAAGGATGGAACTAAGATATTATATATGATATTATACTGGAATTATAATATACCTTTATATAATTATGATTCCATTCTATAAAATACGAAATAGAAATTAAAGTAGCATTCATGCGTACGTACGACTTACCGTCTCCATGAACGGTGCATTTCATTTCTTACCTCCAAATGATTATATAATATTATAAATGCATGAATGTACTGGATATATATGACATATATGATATCTACATCATGACTACCATTCTGGATATAATGGATACATGAACAACTTGTAATTATAAAGGGCTTATTTTTGACTCAAGTACCAATGATCGTTAAAACGACCGTTATTAACTTAAATAATTACATAGTGTTCATGACATGAAAATAAGTGATATAAAAGTAATAATGAACTTGAAAAAGGTTCTTAAACAAGTAGAAATTAACTCAAGTTTATTATTCAGGACATTAAAGAACGATCGAGTCAAGTCTGACCCGAGGTATGGGACTTCATCTCAATATCCTTTCATTGAGGCATATTTTATTTTATACACAACCTTCTTTTATACGGTGTATAAACCCCTTTGACTTTTACTTTTATCCAAAAGAAATCTTTTTTATACGAAGCATTTTACTAAACGACAAAAGGGAATGTTTTTGTCGTACGTATGCAGCGACAATGACTTCTCCGCCGCCGTGACCATTATTCGAGTTTCGGCTTCCTCTACAATCCATACATTCTTTTTAAAAGAAAAATAAATACCATGTTTTAATTTTCGTTTATTTTGGTATTGAAAATGGTTTTCATAATGTTTTTATATCAATGTGTTGTATTGATATCTTGTGATTGAAAGGTGGAAATGTTATGTTTCCTTTATGCATGTTTTATCTGATACGATTATGTTGAGGTTATTGGGTATTATTATGAAGACTAGTGGTTCCGTGATAGAATAAGGGCGGGTGAGCCCGATATAGCTCTCCAATGCATTGGGTAATGCGAAGGAGTGAAACGTTAAGGTTTCTCCAAAGAGATTTAGGGAATATACTGTGATGGGTATTCAAAACGTAACCAAGATGGTCACTCCCTACGTAATAATGTTATGAATGCCTCAAGTTACCTTTATGTATTATGATTTCTATGATTTATTCATGATATGATGAGGTATGTTAATGTGCATATGTTTTATGGGTAATGTATGATTTCATTCTTATGTATATATGTACCCATGTTTCCTTTCCATATTTTTATATCCCTTACTGAGCTTTTTATGCTCATCCCAAGTTTTTTGAAATGTTTTTCACAGGTCAAGGGAAAGGTACATGATATGATGATATTGTCAAGGAAGTGTCAATAAATAATCCATGTTTTATTTTAAATGTGTTTCCATTGATGGGAATTAAGAATACTATCTTTATGTAACCACTTTGTTTATATGTGGAATGTAATGCAAGTTTTATGATCTAAGTCTCTAAAACTCTAAACCCGAAAAGATCCTAAATGTGTAATCTTTTAATAACTCAAGATTAAGTAAGGTTTAAGGCTGGGGCCTTATAGTTGGTATTAGAGGCTCGGTTTAGATAACTTTAGGAGTTAGAATTCTATTAAGTGATTATCCAAAAATATTTTTTTATGGTCAAATTGATATGATATAGCATCTGAAGATTTCCATGTTGCTTCATCTAAGACATGTTTTTTCAGAATGGTTTTCTGCAGAGGAAACAGAGAAGTAGTGCTAGGAAGGCATACAGAAGGAAATAACCTTCCGAATCAGCATCCTGAGATGGTCGGAATTGGAACTGAACAGTTTGATGCAGTAATGGCACAGTTGACTCAAGCGATAAATGGTGGTGGTATCCATGCACGAGATCAGCTAGATCAACCGTAGAGGAACATGTCAGTGGTGGAACATTACATGAGGCAACATCCCCCATCATTCAGAGGATCATATGACCATGTGTTAGCTGAAGGGTGGATTAAAGCACTGGAGAATATTTTCTATGTCATGGGGTGTTCAGACAATCAAAAAGTTAGTCTTTCTATTTACCATTTGGAGGGTGAGGCAGATCAGTGGTGGTCTATGGTTAAAAATATCATGGATTCCGATGAGATTGATGCTCTTGACTGGGATGAATTCAAAGGTATGTTTCTTGAGAAGTATTTTCCTAAGGCTGTTCGACTTAGGATGGAAGATAAATTCTTGGAATTGAGGTAAGAGGAAGACTCAATGGCTACCTATTAAGAAAGCTTCACTCGATTGGCAAGGTATGATCCAAATTTTATCTGAGACCTTGATAGTAAAATCAATTGTTTTTACTCAAGATTAAATCCAAAATATCGAAGGGCATTAGCTTCTCGTGAGTTTAAAAGTTATGAAAAGCTTGTTCGATGTGCTGAGAAGGTGGAAATGGAGTTTTCCGATGATCAAGTGTTCTATAACAACCAACAGAAGAAGAGACCGAGGTGGCAGCAGAAAGGTAATAATTTTTCAAAAAAGTCTGATGGTAAGAAAACTAAGTTTCGAGTTTGTGATAAATGTGGAAAAAGGCATGCTGGGGAATGTCTTCTGAATTCTGGAAAGTGCTACCGATGTGGTAAGATGGGACATAAGGCTCGTGATTGCACTGAAAATGATCAAGGTGAAGGTAAGACCAAATTTGATTTACATTTAGTGAAATGTTTTAAGTGCAATGAGATGGGTCACTATGCAAATGAGTGTCCGACAAAGAGCTTGAGTGATGGGTAGAAGTTAGACTACAAGTAGAAAGGGGTGGTGAAATCCTTTGCAACTACTTCAGCATATGTCGGGCTATCAAATAAAGTTGTATCAGGTACTTTGTTTGTTTTTTCAGATTATGCTAGTGTGTTTTTTGATTCGGGGTCTACACATTCTTTCATCTATGAAAACTTTTCTAGTAAAATGGGAATACCATCTCAAGAAATGACTCCTGAACTTTTGGTAAAAACACCTGGGGGAAATGTTGAGGCAAAAAGAATTTATAAGAATCTTCCTATCCTTATCTTTGGAAAGAACCTACTTGCAAACCATATTGTTATACCTCTAGTAGAGTTTGATGTTATCCTGGGTATGGATTGGCTCTCTATTTACCATGCTAAGATTGACTATAGAGATAAAGAAGTTTCTTTTCAGAAAGTCTTTCAGTTTTTGTACAAGAATGAACCCTTACTGCTGATAACTTATCAAGAGGCCGAGAAACTTGTAAAATATGGAAATGAATGTTACCTTGCACACATCATTGAAAATAAAGGAACTGTTCAGATTAATGATGTACCAGTGGTAAATGAGTATCCTGATGTTTTTCCTGATGAGTTACATGGAATAATACCAGATCGGGAAGTTGAATTTATTGTTGACTTTGTTCCTGATGCTAAGACAATTTCAAAACCCCCTTATCGAATGGCTCAAATTGAACTTTTAGAGTTGAAGGAGCAATTTCAAGATTTTTTAGAGAAAGGTTTCATTCGACCTAGAACATCACCTTGGGGTGCTCTTGTTTTATTTGTTAAAAATAAAGATGGTTCTATGATACTTTTCATTGATTATAGGGCCTTGAATAATATCACTGTTAAGAACAAATATCCTTTGCCTCATATCGATGATTTGTTTGATCAGCTCTATGGAGCTCAGTTTTTTTCAAAGATTGAACTGAGATCGGGGTAGCATCAGTTGAAGATAAAGGAGGCAGATATTCTGAAGACCGCGTTCCGTACTAGATATGGCCATTATGAATTTTTAGTAATGCCTTTTGGTCTAACCAATGCACCTGCTGTATTCATGGACTTAATGAATAGAATTTTCCATGAGTTCTTGGATAAGTTTGTGGTGGTTTTTATTGATGATATTTTGGTGTTTTCTAAATGTAAAGAGGAGCATGAAAGACATTTAAGGGTTATCTTGCAATCCTTAAAATAAAAACAACTGTATGGGAAATTCAGCAAGTGTGAGTTTTGGTTGCAACAAATTTCTTTCCTTGGTCACATTGTTTCTAAAGATGGGATAACTGTTGATCCTGAAAAAACAAAAGTTGTGGAAGAATGGCCAAGACCCACAAATGTAACTGAGATTTGTAGATTCCTTGGTTTGGCAGGCTATTACCGAAGATTTGTTAGAAATTTTTCACGGTTATCTAGTCCAATGACTAAGCTAACTCGAAAGTGTGTTAAGTTTATCTGGACAAAAGAATGTGATGATTGTTTTCAGGAATTGAAAAGAAGATTGGTGAATGCTCCAGTTTTGGCACTACCTTCCAGGAATGGTGAGTTTGTTATATACAGTGATGCTTCATTGAAAGGACTTGGTTGCGTCCTAATGTAGAATGATCAGGTAATTGCTTATGCTTCACGACAGTTGAAAACTCATGAGGTAAATTACCCTACACACGATTTGGAATTAGCTGCTGTTTTTTTCGCTTTAAAAATTTGGAGGCATCATTTGTATGGATTAAAGTGTGAAATATATACCGATCACAAAAGTTTAAAGTATATATTCACTCAGAAATAATTGAACATGAGACAAAGGAGATGGCTAGAATTAACCAAAAATTATGATTGTACAATTCATTACCATCCGGGAAAAGCAAATAAAGTGGCTGATGATTTGAGTCGAAAAAGTAATGCATCATTAGCAATGTTGTGTTTGGAACGTGATCATCTAGTTAAGGATTTGATGAACTTTGGCATAGAAGTTGTTGGTGCAGGATGTTCTTCCGTTTTGTTTCAGGTATCAGTGAGATCTTCTCTATCAGACAGAATCAAACAAGCACAGAAGCAAGACGGTGAGTTGCAGAAAAAGGTAGAGCTGGTTCAGAAAGGTAAGTTGCCTGAATTCAACATTGATAATGATTGTGTTTTCAGATTTGGGAAGAGATTGTGTATTCCTTGTGATTCACAGTTGAAGAGAGAGTTGTTTTGTGAATCTCATAGTTCTCCGTTTTCAGTTCATCCAGGAAGTACTAAGATGTACAGAGATCTGCGGGAGTATTACTAGTGGGATGGAATGAAAAGAGATATTGCTGATTTTACTGTGAAGTGTTTGTCATGTCAACAGGTTAAAGCAGAGCAGAAGTTACCGAAAGGGATGCTTAAACCTTTACCGGTGCCAGAGTGGAAATGGGAGAATATATCCATGGACTTTGTTGTGGGATTACCAAAGACATCTCTAGGTAATAATTCAATCTGGGTTATTGTTGATCGCTTGACTAAATCTGCTCATTTCCTTGCTATACGAGATACTTTTTCCCTAGATCAACTTTCCTGTTTTTATCTTAAAGAAATAGAAAGGTTACATGGAGTTCCTCTCTCCATTGTATCTGATCGTGATCCCATGTTCACTTCTAACTTTTGGAAAGGCCTTCAGAAGTCGTTGGGTACTGAATTAAATTTTAGTAAAGTTTTTCATCCTCAATCAGATGGGCAGTCAGAAAGAACAATTCAGACCTTGGAGGATATGCTACGTTCTTGCTCTATGGATTATCAGGGAAGTTGGGACCAACATCTTTCTTTGGTTGAATTTTCATATAATAACAGTTTTCATTCTAGTATACAGAGGGCGCCATTTGAGGCGTTATATGGGATGTGGTGTCGAACTCCAACTTTGAGGGATGAAGTGGGTGAATGGAAGTTGATGGGGCCAGAATTGGTAGAAGAGTTGGCAGAAAAAGTTCAGCTGATACAGAAACACATGAGAACAGCTCAGATTAGGCAGAAGAGTTATGCGGACAACAAGAGGAAGGATCTCTCTTTTGAGGTAGGTGATCATGTTTTTCTCAAAGTATCACCATGGAAAAGTGTGATGCGATTTGGTAAGAAAGGAAAGCTGAGTCCAAGGTTCATTAGACCATATGAAATTCTGGAGAGAGTTGGATATGTTGCTTACCGAGTGGCTTTACCTTCGAGTTTATCTCAGGTACACAATGTTTTTCACGTTTCGATGTTGAGAAAGTATATTCCAGATCCATCTCATGTTTTGAGTCCAGAGGTAGTTCAGCTGGAAGAGAACCTATCTTATGAAGAACAATCGGTCCAGATTCTTGACCACAGGGAGCAAGTGTTACGGAATAAGGTGATTAAGCAAGTAATGGTTTTGTGGAAAAACCACATGATGGAAGAGGCAACATTGGAATCTGAAAATGCAATGAGGGATAAGTACCCCCATTTATTTGATAAGTAAATAAATTGCGGGGATGCAATTTTCTAAAGAGGGGAAGGATGTAAAATCCCAAGTAAGTAATGAATAATAGATATTTTTATCTATGTCTATTAATGATTAATATAGTGTTTTAGAGGATTAAAATGAAAATAAATACAATCTTATGCATAGAATACACTAATATTCTTAAAAGATTGTTTTACTGCCTTTTGATGGAAAACCCTTTTTAAATCAATATTTTGACAATTTTATAATCTATATTTGTCAAAATAAACATATTCATTATGATTGGTACATTGAATTTTACATCGGATAAATTTTTGGTATTTTTTTGACAATGTTCATTTTTTAATGAATAGTGAAAAATACTGCATTTTACATCAAAACTGCTTTTTAATCTAATTTATTTATATGATTAGATTATCTTTTGAATTGGTTTTGAAGTGTAATTAGAATATATTTTTACCATTTAATCCAATGGTGGTCATTGGAATCAATTTCACATTGAAATTGTACTTAAACTGGTGCCAATCTTTTGATACTTATTGTTTCATAAAAACACGCTATTTGTCATGACAGCGGGAATTAATTGTTAAATTAATTAGTGTGACTTATATGTTTTGAATTTTGTAAAATAGACTTTATTTTTTAATTCGTAATATCAAATATAGCTTAGGGTGAATTTTTAGTATCTTTCTGAAAAACTTCAATTTTTGATGAATAATGAAACCACTAAGTGGTAGTTAAAGAAACTGATTTTTCGTTTAAATGAAACTTTGCCACTTCTGTGATTTGATTTTCAAGAATCCGACATACATGGTTGTCATTAAGAAGTAAAATATGGATCAATGAGATTAAAATAATATTTTGGTGAATAGTAACTTTTAAGTTCTTAATCGCGATTAGTGGTAATTAGTGTAGTTTAAGGTAAAAATAGTGCTTTAATAATATGAAATGACCTAGAAACATGTTCTAACCTTATTGGATGTGTCATGGACGACCAAGACAAGCCATGGGTCAACTTGGGGACCCCATGGAGCCACTTTGGTTGGTAAATGACATAAATAACTTTTTATTTAATGTTAAAGTAAAAATGACACAAACATGAAATGTTTTACTAAAACAATTTTTACATGGGGTTATACAAGTAAGATTTTTGATTATAAATATTCATTGTAAAGATAAAAATATTTCCTACATCATAGTAGTTTTTTTATAATTTTTAGAATTTAAATAAATGAAATTATTTATGACATCATGATGATGTAGAGATTACCTCATTAATAAAGGATTTAAATAAAATGAAAAGATAATGTAAAATCTAAGACCTACACATGTCCAAAACCTATTGGATGGGTGTATTTAGAACCCTTAACACCATATCCTAGAATTATATCAATGTGGGACCTCTTAAATCCTAATGCCATTTTAAAATAAAGTGACTTCTCTTTACTTTCCAAGAGTGCCCCTCCTCTCCTCTTATAAAAAGCCCCCACCTCTACCTCCTTACCCACACTTCCAAAGCCTTTGGCTCGGCCAACCCCTGATCATTTTGTCTCTACACTTCCCTCTATTACTCCTTGAAGCCTAAATTTGGGCATAAGTCTTCCCAAGGAAGCCTTTGAGCTCAAACCAAAGGGAGTTACCCGATTTTAAGGTAATGTCTTCTTTTGAGTCCTTTTGTTTTATTTTGCTTCTCCAACCCCCTAAACTCTTTTTATTCTTTTCTTTTGTAACAAATACAGTATCCTAAATATACTAGGATATTTTTATAATATGGATTCGAGCTACACTTACACACACCTACATCTAATGGTTAATGAACATACTGTTTCCATGGATGCTGAATTTATGCCTCCCGAAACGATGATTGTTCAACATTCTTTTAACACCTTCAAAGGTTACCATTAATATGTAACTATATTTATATATGATATATAATATGTTTATGTTTTCCTTAATATTCTGTTTTTTTCTTTTTGGGTATACCTTTATGGTTTCCATTATTGGTAAACGCGATATCTTCATTTAAGGAAGTGCGGACTACCGCCCCCTCAAAGTGATTTGATTTGTTAAATACCATATGTGGGACGTATAAAAGATGGAACTATGATATTATATATGATATTATACTGGAATTATAAAATACCTTTATATCATTATGATTCCATTCTATAAAATACGAAATAGAAATGAAAGTAGCATTCACGCGTACGTACGGCTTACCGTCTCCATGAACGGTGCATTTCATTTCTTACCTCTAAATGATTATGTAATATTATAAATGCATGCATGTAATGGATATATATGACATATATGATATCTACATCATGAATACCATTCTGGATATAATGGATACATGAACAACTTGTAATTATAAAGGGCTTGTTTTTTACTCAAGTACCAATGATCGTTAAAACGACCGTTATTAACTTAAATAATTACATAGTGTTCATGACATGGAAATAAGTGATATAAAAGGAATAATAAACTTGAAAAAGGTTCTTAAACAAGTATAAATTAACTCAAGTTTATTATTTAGGACATTAAAGAACGATCGAGTCAAGTCGGACCCGAGGTATGGGACTTCGTCTCAATCTCCTTTCATTGAGGCATATTTTGTTTTATACACAACCTTCTTTTATACGGTGTATAAACCCCTTTGAATTTTACGTTTATCCAAAAGGAATATTTTTTATACAAATCATTTTACTAAATGACAAAAGGGAATGTTTTTGTCATACGTATGCGGCGACAATGACTTCTCCGTCGCCGTGACCATTATTTGAGTTTCGGCTTCCTCTACAAGCCATACCTTCTTTTTAAAAGAAAAATAAATACCATGTTTTAATTTTCTTTTATTTTGGTATTGAAAATGGTTTTCATAATGTTTTTATATCAATGTTTTGTATTGATATCTTGTGATTGAAAGGTGGAAATGTTAGTTTTCCTTTATGCATGTTTTATGTGATACGATTATGTTGAGGTTCTTGGACATTATTATGAAGACGGGTGGTTCCATGATAGACTAAGGGCCGGTGAGCCCGATATAGCTCTCCAATGAATTGGGTAACATGAAGGAGTGAAACGTTAAGGTTTCTCCGAAAAGATTTAGGGAATATACTGTGATGGGTATTCCAAACGTAACCAAGAGGGTTACTCCCTACGTAAGAATGTTATGAATGCCTCACGTTACCTTTGTGTCTTATGATTTCTATGATTTGTTCATGATTTGATGAGGTATGTTAAAGTGCATATGTTTTATGGGTAAAGTATGATTTCATTCTTATGTATATATGTACCCATGTTTCCTTTCCATATTTTTATATCCCTTACTGAGCTTTTTATGCTCATCCCAAGTTTTTTGAAATGTTTTTCACAGGTCAAGGGAAAGGTACATGATATGATGATAGTGTCAAGGAAGTGTCAAGAAATAATCCATGTTTTATTTTAAATGTGTTTCCATTTATGGGAATAAAGAATACTATCTTTATGTAACCACTTTATTTATATGTGGAATGTAATGCATGTTTTATGATCTAATTCTCTAAAACTCTAAACCCGAAAAGATCCTCAATGTGTAATCTTGTAATAACTCAAGATTAAGTAAGGTTTAAGGCTGGGGCCTTATATAGCTAATGCATTGAATATTAAGGATCATGGGCTTCTCAACAAGATGAGGATTGACAAGGATGCTCTGTATATGGATCTAGTAAAGATTGATATCGGAGTTATCAAAGAAGGTTAAAATCACTAAATTTTCATTTAGTTTCCTAATCATCTTTATTTGAAAGGATTTAATGTTCTTAGTATGATGATGAGAACCTTCAAAATAAAATTAATGTTCTGAAAGATGGGATGATTTTTTACTATATGTGTGAAGATGGTGTTCTGAAATTTGAGAAGTGGCTTTGTGTTCCAGCTATACCTGAGCTAAAAAGGGAGTTATTTAATTATTCCCTTAGTTTGAATTTCTCCATACATCCTAGTAGATCTAAGATGTCTAGAGATTTGAAGGAACGTTTTTGGTGGGATAACATGAAGAGGGAAACTGTGGATTACGTATCACGTTGTTTAGTCTGTCAATAAGTAAAGGCCGAAAGGCAATATCCAAAATGATTCATGCAACCTCTACAAATTCTTACATGGAAATGGGATGATGCAACCATAGATTTTGTCACTAGATTTCCCAAAACTTCATGGATGAATGATGTGATATGGGTAATTGTGTATCAATTTAGGAAATATACACATTTCCTCACTATAAGGGTGGATTTTACACTGGATATCCTAGAAATACTCTATATCAATGAAGTTGTGAGACTTAATGGAGAAAATATCTCAACTGTGTCTAATCATGAACTTCGATTTACATTGAAATTCTAGAAAATTATTCATAAATATTTGGATTCCAAACTTTGATTGAGTACTTCTTAAAACCCAAAAACTGATGGGCAATCAGATAATACAATCAAAACCTTAGAGGACATGTTGAGATCATGTCCACTTGACTTACAAGGTATGTGGGATAAATACCTAACCTTAGTGTAGTTTTCCTATAATAATAGTTTCCATTAAATTATTTATATGGCACTATATGAAGCGTTGTATGGAAATAGATGTTGTACACCAACTTGTTGGAATGATGTTGGAGAAAGGAGAATTGTGGGTCTAGAGCATGTGGTGGAAACAACAGTGAAGGTAACGACTATTCAAGGCTATATAAAACTGCACAAAGAAGGAAGAAAGAGTTATACCAATAATATAAGGAAGGAACTATAATTTCATGTGGTTGATCATGTTTTCTTGAAAGTATCTCTACAGAAAGGAGGTATAAGATTTGTAAGAAAGAGAAACCAAGCCCTAAGTACATAGGCCCTTTTCAAATTCTAGAGAGAATCGGAGATATTGCATATCTTTTGGCTATGTCGCCAAGCCTGTTCAAAGTACACATTGTGTTCCATGTCTCATTGTTGAGAAAGTACAAGTCATACCCAACACATGTCTCACTTATGAAGGTATAGAGTTAGAACCTGATCTGTCTTGTTGTGAAGAGCCTATATGGATTTTGGACACTAATGAACAAGTGTTGACAAATCGGATGACTTATCTTTTAAAGATACATTATAGAAACCATAAAATCAAAGATGAAATATGGGAGCCTGAGGAGATTATATTGATGACTTACACAAATCTTTTTGGGACGTAACATTCGATGAATTTCGATGATGAATTTTTTGTAAGGACGGGAGAATGTAACCCCCCAAATTCTTGAAAATAAATATTGAATACACAAAACACTGAGTCTCTACAAAACAAAAAAATTATAATCTAGCCGTTAAACACAAATTTTCCCCTATTATTTTTTTAATTTTGAAAAAACAGTCATCTTGGGTTGTGATCAGTAAGTCATTTGTAGTCTGATAGAACAAACAAGATTTTTGGTTAATAGTAACATACCTTTATGAATAGAAATATTAATAGTAACATGAACCTTATGAATAGTAAATAATATAATTATTTTATTTTCTTAATGTAATAAGATAACGAGATCTTAATTAATTTTTCAATATGACATAAAACTAATATTACCTTTAAAATTGTTATTTTTCGATTTAACTATGATTTTATTTAAAAATTAAATTAATAATACTTAGAAGATTTTTTTTGAAAAATGGAGTTCATTTTTTAATTCTTCATGTCGAAGAATTTTTAGGGTGAAATTTTGGTATTATTATGAGATTCTTGAATTTTTTATGAATAGTGAAATGCAGTAAAATACCATATATACAAATTATAAGTTAAATACTCTATTTATGACATCGTAAGTCATTAAAGCCACTTGGTTCGAACTCACATGAACTTATTACAATTATGTGTAACATGAAACAACACTATTGGTTGTCTTGGGGGAAATAATAAAATAATGTATAAAATATTCAAAATTCACTCCTCTCCCCCACTATAACCCCCCCCCCCCCCCACTTCCTCTTATCTTCACTCTTCTATGCCTTGAATCTCCACAATACTCTTACCAATTAACCTTACCTAGTCACTCCACATGTCCAATAAGATATTTTTCTTGAAAAAACACTAAAACCCCTTCCCTTAAGGATCTTTCAAGGAGGTTATTACAAAAGATAAATCACATTTCTTTTTCATTTAGTTTCATTTCAATTTTATATTATTTTATTATTATCTCATAATATACTATATCCAAATTACCATGATTAATCCACTATAATCTAAAAAGTTTAATTATATCATTTTAATGGAAGAAACATAATCAATATTTTTAATCTATCTCTTTTATTTTATAAACAAAATCATCGTCTTTGGGGTTCTAATTTACAACCTTCATAGACAAAAAAAGATTTTTTTGTTAAATTTATCAATCATTACTGGTCATGAAACCGTTTTTATGGTTTAAATAGACTATAATATCTGTATTATAACCTATTTAATATTCAGGAACTAGTATATGTACTTAATATTAAATCATACGACCAAACTAGTTCTTAATAATCAAATACCGCTAAAATAATCGAAGTGGTTTTCATTAATTTTTCATCTAATGATTCATCCTAATTACATGTATAAAAATGATATAAATGAACATTATAACTTTTTTATGTTCATAAATTATATGTAATATTAATTATATGGATTTACATTCATTCCACATGAACTCCATTACATAAAACAAGTTAACTGATTATGAAAATCAACAAAACAAACACTCTGGAATGACAGAAATCAATCTTATAAATAATAAATAAGGAAATAATAGACTTTTTAAAATAATTATAAACTAAATAAATAACTAATAGTTTCTTAATTAAGTTATTAATAAGTCAAATTTCATATTTCAAGACCTTTAGTTGAAGAGGAGAACACATTCGGACTTCAGTTAAGGTTTTTTTCCACCTGAACCTTCATTTTCATTCAAGTTAGTTTTATTGTCTAATTACCCCAATTAAATTCTTGTTTATTACTATATAATAATCATAAACTCTGTGTGTGCTTTCTATATATGTTTACCAACCATAATCCATCCTTATTTTATGGATTTTTACACATTTTAATTGAAACTTTTAAATTTATTTCCGAAATACAAGCCTAATTCAAGGGAATTTTTCAAATTTTTACATATTTTCAAGGGAACTATATAATATATTTTTAGAAACCATTGTCTTTTTAATATCACACATTTTATTATAAAAATACTATATTACTTCATTTGTTGTTTTATAAAAAGAATTTTCAAAAAGAACACTTCTGTTTAAAGTAAAAGATTATTTATCTCAAGAATTACTCGAAGATTTTATAAGAGTATCTTCATCTATTTAACCACTCTTGTTGATTATTATGTATTATTGGGATTAAAATTTCATAGCATCATCTACCATATTTAATTTAAGGTTTTATGATTATTTTGGTTGTGGATGTTTTATCTTAAAACCATTCACCAATTTACATTGAATGGTTAGTGTTTATGCTTAATGTTTGGGGAAAGTTGTTTAAATTCCATATATTAGTTTCAATATGAATGCATATATCATTTATGTTTTTCCCTGTTCATATGAAGAATTCATTGGACATAGTAAGTGTCGGTTGGGCCCCACTATATCCCCTCGGTGCATCGGTAGGTCTCATGAGACAAACTATGGTCTTGGCACAGGGCCTTGACAAAATGATTATTTATGGTCTTGGCATGATTACTTGATAGAATTATTACGATGTCCTGAATTCTGAATTCCCTCATTATAAAAATAGTACTTATGGTTCATATGGTTATTAAACTTATAGAATACCCATGACTATGTTTTATTATGGCATTATTTACTTATCTCATATTCCTTTCATAAAGTGTTCAAGTTTATTATTTGTAAAGGAATGTGTTTTCAATTATTCACCATGCCTAATGTTTATGTCACCATCTGTTGTATTTCTAACTCTTACTGAGTGTTTTAGATTACCCATTTATTAAGTTTCATTCTCTCAGTACATGGAGAAATTTATAATGAATCGAAAGATGAAATAACCTATGATTTATGTATGTGGTCGGAGAAATTTCTATGTTGTTTTTTGTTTCAAATTGTAATGCTAAACATACATATATATCTTTTTTCAAATGATACTAATCTAATATGTCCTTCAGGAAACATATTCTTTGTTTATATACCAATGTAATCAAATAAAAAACTAGATCTGGGAAAATGGGTTTAGGTCCTTACTTCTAGACCTGAAAGTCAATTTTTTATTAAAAAACACTTTTTATGGAAAAAGTGTGAAACCTACAAGTACAACAGAGAGCATAAAACATCATAACAGATGAAAAAGTTTTTAAAGGATAACTTAAAACGATCAGATGTGTCCTCACTATATAAATTTCAGGAAAGAACTGATACATGTCTAACCAAATCTTCCTTGATGGCATCTTCAAATTTATTGCCCACCTTGTCCCATGCCTATAAGAATTCTTCCATGATTATATTATTGGAATTGAAGCCTCTGGTAAAGATTAAATGTTGCTTGATGATCCAATATTCTTTCACTTTGGTTAACTCCATTTGAAACAGTCTCCCATTTTCCATCTCTACATCCTCCATAGACACTTCAATAATAATGCTCTTCTCTGACATCTCTTCCTCTAAGTGAATGAGAAGATCCCATGGGTAGTCAATAATCTTTGTCTCAGCAGCCCATTATGATCCATCTGTATTAATTAATCGAGCTTCACCAACATGAGCCTCAATTTCTGATGACACATGAGCCCCAGTTAGAGGGGCATCTGGATCCATAATATCTTCCTAGAGCCGAGAACCTTTGGCCATACCATCCTCCATTCCTCAGGCTTGATCTTTAGAGGAGAAGCTTTCAATTGTGCCACTCCCACTCACAGTTTTCAAGTTTCCCTCCTTCATCTGTTCCATTTTGTAATATTCATCATCCATCATGTTGGTCCCTCATTTTTAGTTGACCTTGTCTTGATAGGTCTTTAAAGATATGAATAATCCTTGCGACCTTTGTATTTCCCTCTCTTGCTCATAATACAACTACCTACACCCCTGTTCTCATTCTGTCCCTTCTTCCTTCTTGGCATGTGGATCCTTCTTCCTCCCTTTGAGATGTCCTACAAAAGTTTTCCATCAATCTCTCCACCCCTAGACTCTATCCTTGAGAACCAAACTTATACCTTTTTCACCTGATCAATATAATCAAAAACCGCCCCATCAACCCAATTGATAATGTCAATCAGAGAGTGGTTCAACCTCTTGTTTTCCCTTCCCCTAGCATTCATCCACTGCCCTGATTTTCCGGGTAGCTCATGCATCTAGAAATTAATCTTCTTGTTGTTCACTGCTTCTTTCCCATGTCAAATTTGAGCAACATATATGTAATAGGGAATGGAAGACTCATATTGAAGAGGATTAGTGTTACCGGTAACCCCTGATGCTGGAATAACCAATTCAGCCAGTTTACATCCTGACAAGTCATTCCCTAACCTATTGAAAATATCATCCACCATATGATTGGTTGGAATTACCTCCTTCTAGAGGTTAGTATCGAATCTCTCCATGCTATTCAAATAGTTTTCCGAGGGGGCCTCTAGACCAGAGAGTTCCTGGTTCCCCGATGGTAAGATCGGTAGGAATGTCCTAAGAGGTTACAGGCTGAGAAAAACTCAGTCTAGGATTCGAAAACAACCTCCTATTTCCATATAACTTCTTCCCCAGCAACGATCCAAACCCACTCCATTGGTGGTCTTGAAACATCAACTTAGATGAAAATTTGAGGTGAGATCGGGTGACAAGGCAGTTGTCCGACTATCTGAGCACATAAATCATTCCACAATGTTCCCTATCATGCATAAAATAGAGGGATTCTAGAAGGGTACTAGAATGTTTTTAAACCTTACCCACAATGCCTTCATTAGAGTATCACACTCCATGTTCATGTTGAACGACTAGTGGAAGAGATAAAAGGGGAACTCATTGCACACTCTCAGGGATCTGGACCAAGCAAGGATCAAATCTTCTTCGGAGGCAAAGAGAAAATTTATGTGCCATTTGTCGAGGAGACCAATGATCGCACAGTCTTGAATACCCCAAGATCCAAAAACGTACATGTCAAAGGTGTCGACTAAGGGCCTGTGTTGACTGAATTGAGCCACCAATGTAAGGTGATGGAGATATGAAGCCTCTTAAAACTCTTATGTTGAGAGAGAAAGTGGTTGTGAGCCATTGTAATGACCTAGAACCTTCGGGTTCATATCGATTGTAGGTAAAGAAGAAAGGTAATCTGGATTAGAGAATGGGAGGAAAGGGGGTGGATGGGTTGAGGGGACAAGAATATCATCCCCCCACTCTAGTGAGAGGGGGGATGGTAGGGGATCCCCCATCGACCTAGGTCATCGGTTTCCAAAGGGGTCTGGAAAGAGAATTTCAAGAATCAAGGTCCTTACTTCAAGTACATATTTCATTAGAAACAAAACATGAAACTCATAATGTGCCTAAGATAAATTTGGAGGTAAGGACACTCAGTATGAAATCGATCCCACTTTTTATAAAATTTTATGAGGACCAGTATACCATGTACTTAATTTAACTTTCCCATAAAAACTCATAAAAATTTACAAGGAGATACTTCAAGAAAAACATGATTTTCCACCTCAAACTAGTGATATTTTCTCTGGTTATCTATATAAATATTATACATACTCTGAGCTACCATCATATGGTTCTGAATCATATATACCTTCCCAACCATCTCTTCTACCAGTTTTGTTACCAACAAATTCCTTTCACTAAATTATTCTAAACATGATGGAGTTTTTCACAACATTAAATATAATTCCTAAAAATGTGTAACCTACAAACTAAAATTAAAACTATTATTAGAATAAAATTTCACCAACGAAAGATATTGATCCCAACTTCCCTAATAATCAAATGAGTAATCCCAAAGTATATATTCCAATGTTTAGATTTTTAAACTTTTATATCAATCATATTGAAGATGAAAAGATATACTGAAATCTAATTCATTCCCCAATGAAATCTATAGTCCACTCCAAAAATGTGAATTAAATCTACGATCATAATCATACACAACAAAGATAGGGAGTCCATGTGATCTAACTATCCCTTTAGGGTAAAGTCTATAATGTTTATCTAAATACATAATATATTTAATAGGAATAAAACATGTTTTTTAGTCACTCAATCAATAATAAACTAAACCACATTATTTTATTTATATAAATTTTATAATCTTACCCTGAAATCTATTGATATATTCTTTTTTTTCTAATTAGGAACTTGAAAAGGTTGAAGCATCCGCTTTGATGGTTTTCACTCAGAATTAAATTGTTAAAAATTCAACCATTTCATGGAAAAATAAAAATTATATTTCTTCATTCCAACACAATAATAATACCCATGAATGACATAATACATTTTATCATTATAACTCCTTGAGATGTTATGATATATTTCTCTTTAAATAAATCTAATTTATTTGATATCTTGTTTTACACACAAAACTATGTATAAAAAAACTATGAAGAACTACTTAAATTTTATTATGTCATATTTATATCATTATCAAACTCATCTAGTCAATATTAACTTAATTTAAATTTTTTTGATTTTTCTAAAATGATTTGTTTTTCATTAAATAGTGAAAACTAACAATTTTTGTAAAATAATTATTTCTTTTCATTAAATTGAGTTATTTAAAAGTAAAATTCTATTTTTTATTTGGTATTAAATTTATATAATATCAATTTTATTTATAATAATCTAATTAATTCCACATAATTTTAAATAATTTTTATATAGGTCATTTTTTAATCATAAAAGGATTTTTTCTGGGAAATTGTTTTTTGTCGCATTTTGAGGGTTTTTTTAAATTAATTTTTTAAATTATTTATTGAAATTAATAAAATTGATTCCATATTTTTAATTATTATGTTAAAAATTGGAAAATATACCACTTTTATTTTTAGTCATTATTAATAGTAATCATGGGAAAATTTATTACCTCGGTAAACGGTAAATCGGGTAATTAAGATTAACATGATTGTTATAAAACAATAAAAATAAACTAAACACTTTAATTTATTTAATTGGATGATATTAATTCGAGTAAACCCATATTAACTTCAAATATACGGAATTTTGGTTTCATTTTCCTTTGATAATTACATTTATATTATTTTATGTAATAAAAACTAAAAAATCTCACTCTCTTGCATTTAAATTTATCTTGTATGTTAACAAAGGGATAAATATAAGTTATGAATTAATATTAAAATTTATTTTTATAATAATTAAATTATTTTTTATTTCTTAATTATTTATAATTTTTAGTGATTATATTATTACATTAAATGCTTATACAATTTTGACCTAGTATTTGTGCAACCAATGGAAAAAATAAAAGCAAATAATTAAAAAACATTAAAACTAAAGTTTTTTGGATGAATTATGGCTCCAAAAGAATTTAATATTTAATAGTAATTTACTATTGATGTTCAAAATGAATATATTATAATTCTATATTTTTTTGATGGCTTTAATGTCAAGTTATTTGAATAGTACTTAAAATGAATTTAATAGTATTTTATGTTAAATAATATTATATTAAATTATCGAAAAATCAAAAAAAGTACTTAAATGGGACAATTAGGATTCAAATTAGTAAATAATTTCATCCATTTTCCATTTATAAATAAAGTTTTACCTTAATAAAAATTATAACTCTCTAAGATTGAAATATTTATTATTGTGGTTAAGGTTAAAATTGGTTAATTAAGGGATTAAACCAAAAGACAAGGTTTAAAATACCGCATAAACCAATCAAAATTTTATTATTTTAAGTGTTTAAAAACATATTATATTTAAAATTATTTCCACATTGTTCCACTTTCACATGAAAAATAATTTATTATGTTTAAATATATTTATTAATTCCATGTGTGTCATTTCATTAATTATAAAAGGCACCACCACTTCTCTCTTTTATAACCATATAGATCCACTTATCTTGATAAAGTCCTACAAAAACATTTACAAATATCCTTATACAATTTCTATAGGTAATTATATTCCCAAAATTCCAATCATAGGTCCCTTAATTGGATATCTAAAGGAGTTCTTTCAAAGAATAGGTAATCATCTTCACCGAGCACTATCATTTATCTTCTTGTTTTACCACCTTATATTATTTCATAGCCATTACAATGTAATAAAACCAATATCTCTCATACAATTATATCTTATTATTTTTATATAATATTATTTATCCATCCCTTTCTCTATTAAATAAGAATCAAAACCATCACTCGTGTGTAGAACAGACTATCTCCTCACAAACTGATGCAATTTGTTTTCTATTACTTCCTCGTATGGATTTTGATAATGATAGAAATAATGGATATATATAGATGATAATTATGAAAAAAATATAATTATATAAGTTTAATATATCATACACTTCCTTACCCTACCACTCGTTAAAAAAAGATAATGTCGTTTGTGTGTATGTACGAACTACCATCTCGATGAAGCGATGTGACTCATTTTTCATTTTAGTTTCTGATTGATATTTTTTAATATTTTTATAATTAATATGTATTATATTTATATCATTTCTAATATTATATATATGATATAATGATAATAAAAAAACAAGGTCCATAAATGTCGAATCCAAACATATATAAAAATGAAGCAGTTTTCACCCGTTTTATACCCTAGTACATATTTTCTAATAGTGAATAAAGTAAAAGTTTTCTTCTAGGGGAGCGTTGTGATGTCTACCAACTATCTGTTATGGAATCGGCCTCTATGTCAGTCCCTCTCCCCCAAAAGAGGAGGGTCCTTCAACGTTCAGTAAGGGTGTAGGCTCTTCGTTCTCCCCCTTTTCTAACCCTGACCTTCTTCCCCCATTTCCTCAAGCTCCACTATGTCTGAAAGTCTTGGATCTATTCTACGGGAACCCCAATATTCCTCTCTCAGTCTCGAAGTTTTATAGAGTCTCTTCTCTTCTGAATAACACCTTGATTTCTTGGTTCAAGCAGTGTTTCCCCTCAGTTGATTTGTTCAATCGACATGTTTTCGCGTCGTGGGATTTATAGGAGCGAGCGACGATGGGCTTGATTAAAAACAAGAAAATCAGGATTTTATTTTCTTCAGAAGAATATCTAATTATATACTAATTTGGGGCTCCTCATAGCTTCAACAGCACCCGATTCTACCCTTTCTCTAGTCTTATGACTTTCATATGCAACTCAATTTCCAACAGTGGTGCATTGGGTGAGTTTCCCTAATCTTCCCCTTCCATTTCAAAATCCCTTGGTGATTTGAATGCTTGGTAATTTAGTGGGTAGATATCTTTATTATGATATCCATACTGAGTCCCTTTCCATCCCGTTAACCAGTGTGTTTGTGTGGAAGTGGATGTGTCTAGGGTGCCTTTCGAGTATGCCTGGATTGCAGTGGGTGAAGAGTTTGGGTTTAGAAAGTCGGTGGTCTATGAATCTTGGTCTGAGTTCTGTTTAGGATGTAAGCGCATGGATCATTCACAGGAATCTGTCTACGGGGGCTACGAATCTATCCAAGTAGATTTCTATAGATAGTGGTAAGGGAACAAAGTACCACGCTGAGTCAGTCATGTCTGAGTAGAATCTACTCGGTGAGGCTTATAGGGTACCGCTGCAAGGGGAATGCTGAGTGGATTGTGGGATGTGAATACTTTGGTGTCTGAAGTGTTCAATCTCTTGTAGATTGATTTTATTTCACCTCATTTATTTACGCCTACTTCTTTGGGTAATGAGGGATCTAGTGGGGAGGAGGAATGGTCTGGCAGTGCCATCAACCTGGTGGTTCCAAAGCTGGTGGATGAGGGAGTTTCCAGGCTACCAAGGATAGCTTTCTATGCTGAGGATGTGAGCTTAGGTGGAGGTAATATTGTCAAACTCTAGGGTCATCCTTCCAATTACAACCGATTGGGAAAGGAAATCGGTGGACCTCAGCCTTCTAAGAAGAATTCACGGATGCACGGGAGTTTGGATGAGGCGTCACCTGTTGGGGCTTTAGATCCCTCCTCCCCTAAGGGTCTTCAGGGGCTCAATTAGGATGGGTTTCAAAAGTAGGTGGATAATGGTGGCCTTAGTCTTCACAAATATATTACACTAACTACCAGTGTTAAGGTCTTGAAATAGACTGTAGAGAGTGCGAATGCAGTTATGTGAAGCTCTGTAGAGGTTGAAGGTGTTGATCTGGGAAAACAGTTTGATGTTCTTTTATATGAGGATCTTGTCCAAAATGCTGGAAATGACCTAGTAAGAACCTATGAAGATGTGGAGATGGCAACTGTGAGAGATTCTAGTGATGAACTCTCAAGCCGATTTGCAGGAGATATAATGGAAGAGGATCATGGGAGTAGGTACACAAGTCTTAAGTGGAGTAAGAATAATAGGGGTCGCCATAAAGAGATAAAGGACAACTCATATTTAACTTTACCAATGGAGACCATATCAGAAAATAAGTCTAAGATAAAGAAGAAGGATTTCGTCCCACGAATCTCCAAGGTGGCCTGCCAGCAGTAGGAGGTTCCCAATAACCCTTTGGAATTGTTTTTTAGCTTGGAAGAGGTTATACTAGAAATTTTCCTAACTATCAAAGCTCAAAATTATGAGGCAAAAAGAATGATGGGAAGTTCTATTAAGGTGACCACCAATGAGGATCAGGGATCCTGGATTGACAAGAAGGACCTAATTCTAGTTCTGGGTTTCAATAACTTAATGATTAATGTAGAAAAGTACTTCGAGTCTTTGGAAAAGATGGTATTCTGGTTTGATGACCTTCTGATGGAGCAACCGGACATCCAGGTAAATAATATCTCAGGGAAACATTTTAGAGATATTAAAACTGGTAGGTTGAAATTCTACTTTAATTGATTTGTAATCTCCTTTAGCGTTTGTCTTGGTTTTTCACATTTTGACTTAAAAGTGTTAGATGATAAAAATTTAATTTTGAGTGAAGCAGTTTGCACCCAAAACAAAGATAATAATCAAATATTATTAAAAAATGGTTGATAAGATGTCGTAAATAGATAATATATGGTATTATATATATTTATATGATATTTTATGTAAATATAATAAATTTATATTTATTATACATTAAGTTAAAATCACTTATGAGGCAATTTGAACTTTTAGTGAGGGATTTCGTCCAAATTTTCACTCCATTGAGACATTTTGGGTATTATACACCTATTTATTTTTATATGGGCTATATACATCACCTATGGTTTCTTTAACATGAATATAAATTTATTAATTATTATTAATTTCTCAATTCTAGTTTACTCTTTCAAGGAGTTACTATTTAAATGTTACTAAATAGATAAGAATTTATTGTACAATCTCATTATTTTTTGGGATTTACCTTTTTGATTTATAGAATATTATAATATATACATCCTAAACTTTAGAAATTTTCTAATAATATAGATATTAAGTAATATTCAATGTTTTATTCCCACTTTTCCTCTCTTTGGAACTTTAATTAAGCAAGAAGATTTTTGAAATAATTTCTGATACTATATTTCTTTTGATCGGGAAATTTATTTCGATGTCTATATTTTAAAAAATTATTTTCAAAAAGACCTTATTATTTACTAAAATGATTTATTATTGACATTTTCTGTTATCATTTAACTTCTACAAGGATTGAAAGGAATATTTATAATTTTTTTTAAAGGATCATTTTTTACATTCTTTACCAAAAGTAAAAATGGAATGTTTCTTTTTAACATATACAACATTAATGGATTTTACCACCACCATAACTATTTTTTTATATTTATACTATTATAAAAATTTTCAATGGTTTTCAAAAGAAACTCTTAGATGAGATATTATTTTCTTTTATCTATTCTAATTTATTTATTTCTATATAGGATGAGATTTTATTAAAAACCCTATATTTTTTATGATGTGATGGTCATTTTTATCTCTAATTAATTGTTTAGTCATTAACATTATATTTAAACATTAAATTTCATGTTATAATTTTTCATTTGAAATTATATTTATCATATATATCCATATTTTTTATCATGGATATGATTATTTTTTAAACTTTATAACATTTCTACATTCACTGTTTTACTATGAAATTCATTCAATTGACTGGTGAAATCTTAATATATCATATTCTTTACTCAATATGAATATTTACTAATAAGGAATTTAATTTATAAATTAAATTTATCATTAAATATATAAGTAATTCATGGGAAATGTTGTGAAGGGTGAGGTTTGAATAAGATAGACCCTTAATTCATTGACTGGTTTTATGAGAGAATGTTTTTTCCAAACTTATTAAATGGGTTTTTGGTGTATACCTATCCATCGATTAAACTATCTTGGCATAAGGACTTAATGATTAGATATCCTGATGTCTAAAACCATGTCTTCCAACATTAATAATTTTATTCATTGAGAATTTATTTATTATTATACATGATATTTTTGCATTTATATTATCCATGGATTCATTTTATGCTCAAGTTATTGATTAAATGGAATGTGTTTCAGTTATTTAAAATTCCATAATGACTATAACATAGTATTCATGATATATTTGGTTGTACATAACCCTTAATAATCATTTTATCTCACCCTTTTTTTGTTTTATTTATTCATAACATGAAGAAGGAATCTTTTAATGAGTTCAGGGATGCAGAATATTTAATTTCACTATGTTTCTTATTTTATTTCCAATGTAAAATGAGAATCATGTTTCTATTTGGTTCTTCATGACTACTAAGCTGGTCTGTAATTATGGATGAGATCCATTGTTTCTTATTCTAATGTAATAAAGTCAAAACTGGCTCTAGGTTATTGGAGATGGGTTTGTTATAGTTGGAATTATATAATTTTTAGTAAAACCCTTGGGAACTAGATTTTAAATGAAAATAGTTAACATGATAATTATAATAATTACTTATAGTAATTGAGAACATTTACCAATATGGGGATTTTTATTTTATGACTCAATATTTTAGATGACGATGAGATAACTCAATGTATTTAATAATTTATTGATGGAAACTAATATAAGAAATAGAATCAACACCCATATTATAGAAACCCAGGCTTAACATACATTATTTTAGATTAATATTCAGCACATTACAAAAATACATGCCTGGAGACCATAATATTTTAGTGTCTTTAGAAACATGGAAATATAAATTCTAACTGGGTCCAAGATCTTCAATATATCCCTGAATGATATTCCCCTTTAGTATTAATACATAAATCTTTTCCTCATAACATATGGAAGAGAAACATAAGAAAGGGTTGAGATCAGATTCTCATTACTGTAAAAAAGGGAGATATGTAAACATAACATGAGCACAATGGTTTGAGAACATGATCCTAACTTTAGAAGATCATGCCCCTCATATCAAAGATATTAATCAAGAGTCTTGGCATAAATATATGGTATTTCATAATACATGAATCATAAATAAATAAAGAGCAAAATCCATGAGATCATAACGTAATCATAATATATATAATTTTTGGTAGACACATAAGTATATAAAATTATTCCCATAGTAGTCAGGGTATCTCTTCCAAGGTCATATTAGTAGTTTGAGTGCACTCCCATTACCATCATGTAAGTCATGGTTCATTACCATTACTATCTTAGTAGTCAACCATCACTCCCAATACCATCTTACTAGAAGAAATTCTTTTTTGAACTGGGTTCACTCCCCATTCAAGCCATGTATTACTGAATTGGGTTCAATTCCCATTCCCGCCCTATATTCCTGAACTGAGTTCACTACTTATTCCAACTCTTTCTCACTAAACTGTGTTCATTATTCATTCCATCCCTATGATACTGAACCGAGTTCACACCTCATTCCATCCCTATCGTACTGAACATAGTTTACTCCTCCTTCTAGAAATCTCATACTCATAACATATAAATAATTACGCAATGCATTGGAGGGAGATATAGGTACCACCCATTTTATAATGAAATCATACATACATGTTCCATGGGAACATAAATAGTCATTTCATAACCCATGAAATGAAATGGGTGTGACAAACATGTAATCATATCATAACATGTTGAAAAGGGAGTGGTTTTGTAATCATTTCTTCAAATCATAACCCATGAAAAAAAAAATTCATAAACATATAAATTATGAAAGGGAAATGGGTTTCATAAAAATATAACCCATTAAATATAAATAGGATTCAATAAACATTTTTCCATCAAAACCTAAACTATTTAGAGAAATAATATGAATGAAACCTTTGGATCATTTCCCAAAAAGTCAAGAGTAACATCAACAGACGTCATCATAGATAGAAGATAATTTTTAAATATATTTTAAAAACCATTCTTATGGAAAATATCCATTACTATTTTAAAAAATATTTTCAAAACATACAAACTTTTGAAAATAAGTTTCATTTAAAATACTTCTAAAACATATAAAGAAGTCTTAAAAAATTTTGAAAAACTTTACCCGTGAAAACTTGTAAAAGAAACCTATAAAATTTAAAACCCTTAATTAAAAAATAATTTGAAAACTTATAATATAATCTTTCAGAACATTGAAATACTTTTCTTTTAAAAAAACCTTTTGAAAACATAGAAATAAATCTTTGAAAACAATTTAAAACACTTTTAAACATAAAAAACAATGTTTCAATCAACTTTTTATTTGAAAACATTTTTTAAATTAGAAAATTTATAGAATATTAGGAAAAAAAGTTTCAATTAAAAAAATAACCATGTAAACATAAAAATTAGGCATCAAGTAAATTTTTTCCCTCACAAATGGTAAGTCCTTACATGTTGAACATTCCTTTTTTACCTTAAATGTTTAGAAAAATTCCTTGATCGGAATATGAAAATAATTTTCATTTTGAAACCAATTTTGGAAAATGATATAAATCGATAAAATTTTTTCTTTAAAGATCATAGGATATTAGAAAATAATTTTTGAAAACATTTTTATAAAACACAGTTTTAAAAGAACATGGATTTCTGATCAAAAAGAGAAATGAAGTCAAATTTTCATAAAAACATTTTCTTAATTGTTTTAAATGCCAAAGAGTCAAAAAAAAATGGTACAATCACTTGTATATAAATTTAATTACCATATGTTAATAAAATTCATCAAATTTATAGAGATAATTTTCATAAAATTTCATCAATGGAAGCATAATCATAAATAATATCGATAAAAGGTGAGATCATAGCAATAAACTATTACCACTTTGGTAACATTGAATCATAACACAATAGAGATAATGACATTAAATGATTATTAAAATATAATGAAAATAATTAAATTCATTATATAACATTATAAAGGTAGTATATACTCCTCATATTAAAATATAGGTGCATAACATGGCATGTATCTCAAAGAAGGCAAATTGAGACAAAATTACTTTTCCAATTTTGTAACTTTTGAAAAAAAACCCATGAAAGAAAGATCATAAAATTGATATTTAAATTACCATAAATTTATGTATAATAATAACATATTACATCTATGTGAATTATACACACCACATATAAGAAATAGGAGGTGAACATGGCTTGTGTCTCATTGAAAATAAAAGTGAGATGAGAAAACTCTTACCTTAAGTCTTGACATCATTCCTACACGTTTAAAATCATATATAATAAATATAAATTTATTATACATATACCAAATAACCATATTAATATATATAATATCATATATGATTTGTTTTATATATTTATATTACCTTTAAATTATAAAATACATGTTAATGTTACATTTTGGGTAATATCCGCCTTCTTTTCATATATAATTTGGATTGCTATTATTGATCCTCTTACATAGATCATGATTTAATTATTTCCACATTGTAAAACATGATATAAGTATCATATATATTTATTATATATATGTATTTATAGTAATCTATAAAATATATAAATATGAAATGTAATATATAGTTTACAGAGATGGTAGGTCATACGTACGCATGAACATTGTTTCCATTTTGTTGTCATATTGAAAAAAAAAGAAAAATACGAATATGTATATATATATATATAATATAATTACATTATAATTATTAAGTAATATATATCATATAATTTCACTAAAGTGTGAATGAATCAAATCGCTTGGAGGATGTGGTAGGCCACACATCCACAAACGAACTTATCATATTTACAAAAAAGGAAAATCATAAAGGTATGTTTCATATAATAATTAAATAAAAATAATTAAATCATAATTATAATTTATATTATATAAATAAATATTTTCCATCCTAAATTCCAACCATCAGAGGTGGTAATGGAAAAACAAACAACATCGTTTCGTGAGGAAGTAGTTTGTCTTATACAAGAAATAAGTTCATTATGCATTAGATGGAAGTGTGAATATGTTTACTTATATAAATTAGAATAAAAATATCTAAAAATATTAAATATATTGATATTATTATATAATCATGTAATAATATGAGTTTAGGGGGTGTACAATGAAAATAATACAAAGGATCTTGATGGAGGATGTACTTCTTCTTTGGGTAACTCCTTTTAGTTTGCACCAAAGGGCCTCCTTGGATAGATTTGTACCAAAAGGGGGTATTATAGTACTAATTTAGGTTTCTTGGGAGATTATTTTATTATATTTTCATCTATAAAAAGAAATTTAAAGGCGTGAATAAGGGGGAGGGGTGAGTGCCTTTTTATAGTGGTGGAGGAGTGGCATTCTTGTAAATTTTTGAAAAGGGAATTCGACCCAAATTTTTCCCTTTTCAAGTGAATCCAATAATATTAAAAAATTAATAAAAGGGAATTTAGTGTCTAAATATGAATATAAAATGGATTTTTATAGTTTTATAGGTCATTTGGGCCTTAATTTTAAGGCATATTCTTTTGTTAAGCTAACTATTTTCTTAATCACAGTAAATAATTTAAATTTATTTCCCTAATATTTTTGGTCAAAACTAATTTAGAATTATTAGTCATTATAAATTATTATGATTCAAAATATGGAATCCATTATTTTATATTCTAATCATAGAAGTGGTATAAATTAATTTAAAATCAATCCCAATGACGGGACAATAAAGTGGGTTTTTAAAATAAGAAAGTTCAAAAGTTTAGTATGTTTTTATATCTAATTTCAGTCAAAAATTATTTAAAATGACCTAAATTAGTTTTAATAATATAAAATTTGTATAATTATACATTAAACCCAATTATAAACATCATTTAGCTATATTAAAAAAATTTGATGAAAATGCATTTTGGAACTAAATTTCAGTATTATTCATTATTCATCAAAATATGAATGTTCCCAGAAAAATAACAAAAATACACCCAAATTAAATATTTATATTCCAATTTCAATAAAAAGTTTATTTTTTCAATTAAAATTTATAATAGTTTCAAAAATAATATTTAAAATGAATTATCCATTAAAACGTTATAAAAATACCGTTTTGAAAAATACATCTTTTTAATCATGAAATTGGATTTATTCTTATCTTATACCTATAAATTCTATTTTATGAGTATAAAATTTTTTATTGAATATATAATATATAAATTTAATTAATCAAAAGTGGTTTTTTAATTAATTGTGATACAAAAATTATAGATAAAAAATTAGTTTTATTAGAAAAGTTGTTTATTTGTTTTCAAATGCTTCTTAAATTCAGTTATTCTAATTGATAACCAATGGATTAATTTTATATATACATATAAATAAAAAATTTACAATTTATTTAATCTTAATTTTAACTTCCATTCCAATTTATAAGTGGTAGTTATAATAATATTTTAACAATATTATTATTAATATATTGTAGTTTGGTAAAACTCATCATTGTATGTTATGAAATATATCAAAGGGGATCAGTATTGTGTGTAACACAAGCCAAAAATTGTTTTTCATTTACCAAAACTAATCTAAGTGTTTCAGGTCGAGAAATATTAACTTTAAGTTGAATATAATTCCATCAAAAATTAGTGATTTTATATTTTAAAAGCCTATATTCAATGTTTCATGAAATGAAAAATATTAAAAGATTAAATTAATTTGAAATAAATAATTCAAAAAATCTTTGGGTGTTACGTTCTACCCCTATTAAAATGAATTTTTATGTTGAAATTTTTCTGGGATATCACAGTATTAATACAATAAATTCTATTTCTTAGAAACCCACATCTTAAAAATAAATACTAAAAATTCCATTAAAAAGGGATAGTTGGAAACATAATGGTTATCCAATGTAACACATAACTAGGTTTACACATAGGAGAATATATGTGGGGGAAGTGATAGATAAAATGGTTTGAATAATGTTAATAATCACAAATACTTAAATTTACGATGATCTAAGGGTCCATTTGATTAATCAGAAATGAAGGTAATTGTTGACGCTCCTTTCATCACAGAGTCTAAAACAAGGAAATTGGGGAAGAAAATTGAGAAAGATTTGAAGTCAAAGTGATTCAAGCTTATGAAGTGGAAATGGAATTTGGCATTGGAAACTTGGTTACTTTGTTTTATACAAAGCCCTAATATTAAAGCCCTAAGAATTACTTTGTAAAAAATTTAAGCCATCAAGGAGGCCAGCCGAGGACAACCACCTAGAGCTCATACGGGACACGAGGGTCAACCGCGCTCAAGGGGTGTCCTCAAGGCCAAGGCGACACTCTGAGGCAGCGCGCCCCCGGAGGAGCGCACATGGTGGGAGCATAGCACGCCCGAGGAGCATAGTTGGCGGTTGGAGCGCGCCCACAGAGGCAGGGGTGGGCGCAGAGCGCGCCCGCAGAAGAACACGGTGCAGGGCGGCACCGTGGAGGTTGGGAGTTCAATCGAGTTGTAGCGGGCAGCGCTACTTTGATAAACCGCGGAAAAACTGAGAGCCGCTTCGATGTGGGACACGGGATTTTCAGCCGGGATCTAATCTCGGACGTCCGCTTCATCCCGTGTCGATCCAGGCCGCACGATCCATCTCGCACGAGATGATCTAATCGCAGTCGTCCGCCTTCATTAAATGGCCAATCTGACGGCTCCCCGAATGTCTTCAACCTCGAGCTCAAGCCGAGGACACCCCGTGCCACCCACGGCCTCGCCGTGTACCAGGCGCCTCCCGAAGCCGGTATTTGAGCATCCGGCCACTTCCGAACAAACTAAGACCTCCATCCGGTTCGTCTGGACCTAAGGAACACAACCATGCATAAAAATAAGTTTGCATGCAATGTTTGGAGAATTTCGAGGTTGGCCGAGGCAAACAAAGTGCCGAGGCCATGAAGGTTTGTGTTTTGCATGGTTTGGGCCAAAGGAAGTTCGTGCATGCGTTCTAAGTCGCATGCACGTGAAGGAGGAAAAATAATAAAAGGAACCCACGTTCAACAACAGAGGATATTTCAAAATTTGGAGGAAACCGTTAAGATCCGAAAATCGCGGTGGTTCAGTTTTTTTTTGTTCTCTCACGCGGATGAACTAACCCTACCTTGCCTATAAAATGAGGCCATGGGGATGGAGAAGAGGGCTGAAGTTTTGGCCGAAAACTTAAAGTCTCGTGAGAGAATACATGCCTCGCGAAGAATACCCCTGTGCACACCACTTGCATAGCAGAATCCCGAAGCCTCCTTTTGGATTCGTTTTGTTCCATTTGCAGACTCCATGCACGAAAGAAGAAATGGAGAAGACCCCCTGCATGCTACCCCTTGCGCGACAAGAAGAAGAAGGCCGCACTCCAAGCATCACCTTGCGCGCCCGCGGTGCCTTGCACACTTGATGATTAGCGGCTGTCTTGTCTATTGGACTTGCACGATTGAAGAAAGGAAGATGAGCCTGCACCCTTGCGCGGCGGTTGCACCTGCGCGCTGCCTTGTGCCCTTGCACCCTGCGCGTACCTGAGGTGTTGTAACACCATGCGCGCCCTTCTTGTGCCCAAGGCAGAAGCACCACTTGTGCGGCCCTTTCTTGTGACCCTACGCGGCAGTGTGTGTGCAAGAGTGAAAGAAGGTGTGCAAAGGGTGAAGGCCGAGAGGCCCTTGTATATACAAGAAGAAGGGAAGGCCGTATGCCCCTATGTGTGCAAAATGGTGAACCGAGTGTGTGCATAAGGAGTGCACACTTTGAAGGAGAACCCGAGGCCATATCTTGTGTGGGTGAAAAGTGAAGAGCACACTTTGAGTTTGTGTGTGATAAGCAAGTGGAAGAGGCCAAGCTCACTTTTGTGCAAAAAAGTAAAAGAATTGTATGCAAGAAGAAGTAAAATTCCGAGGCTCAAACTCACTTGTGTACCAAATGAAGAACATACCCACGGCTTGTGTGTGCACCAAGTGAATACTACACTCATTGTGTGTGTGCAATTTAAGAAGAGGTCGTAGCCTTATGTTTGTGCAAGAATGAGGTCGTAGCCTTAAGGACTTGCGCGCCGCTTAAGGACTTGCGCGCCGCTTAAGGACTTGCGCGCCCTTATGTTTTTGGGTGCCCTCCTTGTCCAAGTCATCTCCTTAATACCATTCCACCTCTCCTTTTCAGGGATCCAGTCTTCAAGACATTCTTCAAAGCCATCTTTGGCATGTTTTCTTGATTGACTTCCTTCTCTAAAAGGAATTATGTGGAAGGTTTTATTCAACCTCATCATTCAAAGGATGAGAGAATCTTTTAATTTAGGCCTCCTCCTCAGGATTAAGCCCTAATCCATAATTCCTTAAATGCTCTGGGCCTCCTTTTCAGGAGTAAGACCCAATCCCCTAAAACCTGGGCCTCCTTTTCAGGAGTAAGTCCCAAGTCTCCAAAATACTTTTCAATTCCCTCAACCTGGGCCTCCTCCTTAGGAGTAAGTCCCTGTCTTGACATGTTCCCTTATGGTCGCGCAAGTACACTTGCGCGCCGCCTAGTAGTCGTGCAAGTACTTGCGCGACGCCTTATGGTTGTGCAAGTGACTTGCGCGACCTAAGTGGTAACCGCTCGGTAACCGCTCGGTAACCGCCCAGGGCCTTATTTTGCCTATAAATAGACCCTGTGGGCCCCCCATTAGAGGATCTCTTTCCAGAAACTCGGATCAAAGCTCCCGACGCTCAAGTCTCTTCTCAAAGCTTCCGGAACACTTCTAAGGTAATTTCTTACCTAGAATGGAAGATCTAAAGAGAAGAAGGAAGGCCCAAGTGTTGAAACTTATCAAACACTTGCGCGCCAACTTAATTCCTTCAATATAACTTGCGCGTCCCTTCTCTGGAAGAACCTCAAGAGGATGGGAAAGGGTTTAATAAAGAGTCTCTCAAGTAATTCAACTCTGGTTGAAAATCGCGCAAGTATCCCTCATGTCGCGCAAGTATACTTGCGCGACCAACACTTGCGCGCCGACGCAGGACTTGCGCGACCTTCAAGACTTGCGCGCCCCTAGCTTTTTGGGTGCCCATCTTGCCCATTTTTACCCCTCTTAAGCCATTTCACCCTTCCTATTCAAGATTCAGTCTTCAAGATACTCTTCAAAAGCCATTTATGGCATGATTTCTTGATTTGACATCCTTATCTGAAAGGAATTCTGTGAAATACCTCTCAAACACCCAGTGATTTAAACATCTTTATGTCACCAAAGATTGAGAGTTCATTCATTTCAACCTCATCCTTTAAGATGAGAGAATCCTAACCTGGGTCTCCTTTTCAGGAATAAGACTCAGTCATAACCTTGGGCTTCCTTTTCAGGAGTAAGCCCCAAGTCCCCTAACCTAGGCTTCCTTCTCAGGAATAAGTCCTAGTCATAAATCTTGAGCATCTTTCTTAAGAATAAGCCCCAATCAAGTCCTTTAATCTTGGGCATCCTCCTCAGGAGTAAGCCCCAAACCTTAATCCCTAACCTGGGTCTCCTTTTCAGGAATAAAGACTCAGTCATAACTTTGGGCTTCCTTTTCAGGAGTAAGCCCCAAGTCCCCTAACCTAGGCTTCCTTCTCAGGAATAAGTCCTAGTCATAAATCTTGGGCATCTTTCTTAAGAATAAGCCCCAATCAAGTCCTTTAATCTTGGGCATCCTCCTCAGGAGTAAGCCCCAAACCTTAATCCCTAACCTGGGTCTCCTTTTCAGGAATAAAGACTCAGTCATAACCTTGGGCTTCCTTTTCAGGAGTAAGCCCCAAATCCCCTAACCTAGGCTTCCTTCTCAGGAATAAGTCCTAGTCATAAATCTTGGGCATCCTTCTTAAGAGTAAGCCCCAAGTCTCTTAAAATTTCTCTTAACCAGTCACAAATTTTCTTTGATTTGGGTTTCCTTTTCAGGAATAAAACCCAATCATAAGTCCCCTCCTTACTTGGGCATCCTACTTAGGAGTAAGCCCCAAGATTAGAGTATTCAAATCTCCATGAAGCACATATAACTTTGTGGACCCTGTTCTTGGATTTTCTCCCTAAAAGTAAATCCTAAACCTTCGCCTATCTGGGCAGTCATCTATACATAAGCCCCAAAACAAAATTCTTATGATTGCATCTTTTACGGCTCAATGGTCTAAATCTTAGCAATACCTCTTGTTTCTCACACCGAGCATGACTCACGTGAGCTTAGAGTGTAAAAGTAATTATGACATTCATCTTTGAGCCATCAATCATAAAACATCATATCCCATTCCTCGAACTACGTGGGTTCTGATTCCTTTTTTCAAAAACAAAGGATACGTAGGTAGCCCATTTATGGGTTCGATCCCAACATTGAAATAATCTCTGTCCTTCTGAATGACGATAAACTTCAAGTGCCCCACTGAGTGGCTTTAAAACCAGCCTGGTCATCAAAATGACCAAGAGACTTTTATATAAATGTTTTGAAGGATACCATTAACCAAGAATCTCTAAAAAAATATAGATGATTCTATATTTGATGAAGAACCTCGAATACATATAAAAGATTCTCTAAATTTCTTGCATATTTAATCATTGATTGTTAAAACTAAAGGAAAGCTCATTTTATACTTGGTAATGTAATAAGGATTCATGAACTTAACTTAAATCTATAAAGAGAGTCCCGGTGTAGACAATAATTCCCCTCAAAAAGGTGTGATGAGTCCGACCTCCCATCCTCTCGACCAATGCAAATTCCTAAGCCTCATTAGCCCACAAGCTAATGAGCGCCTGCCTTTGGAAAGTAGGTCCAAACGGATGTGGAATCATTGGATGTTTCCGGTTCTACGAACAAACCCGTTAGAAACCGATCGGAACGTTTGAATCTCCCGTCCAGGAGGTCATCCCCGGATTCCGCGCGAAACAAAAAATGGTGAACCCGACGTGAATCCTTAACCAAGTTAAAGTGATGTTCTTCTTATCTGTTAGGCCCTTTGGGCCAACAAGGCAATCATTGACATGTGCTCATCCAAAAGATGCAGTGGCCGGATTCATCTTGATTATGTCTGTTACATGGAACATGCACTCTTTTTTCAAGATCTTCTACAAAAATGGCTTTCCTTAAATTCACCCCTGTGAATACTGCTGCTGGGAACACCTCTACTGTGAGGTCTGCTGCTGTGAAAACCAATGTTGCTACTCCTGCTGGAACGTCATCCGCTCTGAGGATGACATCACCAACTCAGCGTCTTCAACGCTGTGTTTCTAATGCACTGGTTAAGGAGTACCGTCGCAACGGTACTATCCCAACTCTGGAGGCCGCTCGTCAAGCCCTCCAAGTTAACAATTCTACCTGGTTGTCCGGACAAAGGCGACCAGCAATCAAGAAGCAGGCGGTGCTGACTACCGTCTCCAACCGTTTCGGGTCGTTATCCCCGGAACGCAATTTCCATTCACTCCCTTACTCCGAGGAAGTGAATGAGCAGGTCCCGCAGGACCTTAATTCAAAAAGACAGGAGTCCTTCTCAAGGGCTCCCATCAACAATCGCCGCCAGACTCGTGCGGTAGTGCGCCCTCAACATGATGAGGGTACCGGCTCCAGGCATTCAGCTCAGGTTCCTCGAACCCGAGCAGGCAAGATGAATCACCAGAGACGGAATCCGGTTAATAATAGGCAGGTTGTCATCCCTGCCATCTCCGGAGAAGTCCACCAACCTAACTTGGTGGCAAATAACGAGCAGGCATACACACCTGTTCGTTTTAATCCCGCTGTCCAGCAGACTCGTCTGGCAGCATCAAGCCGATCCCGCCAGGCAATTCCGGCGGAGTACCATAGGCAGGAACATACACCTGCTTATACATCAGCAGTTAGTCAGCAGGCTCGTCTGACTACATATGATGGATCTCGTCAACAGCATTTGGCGAAGTGTAATCAGCAGGCACATACACCTGCTAATACTAATCAAGCCTACCAACAGACTCGTTTGGTAGCGCACGGAGAAGTCAGTCGGAAAGCCCCGACGACAAACAGGAGGCAGACTAAACTCTCTGCCTCCACACTTGAGTACTGTCAGGATTCACTGACAGGAAAAGGAGGATAGGAGCAGGCACATACACCTACTCCAAGCCCGGAATGGACGTATATCCCTGTTCCGGCGGCTGAAGTCACCAAACATATTTTGTCAATGGTGAAAGAGCAGAATCAAATTCCTGCTCATATTCTGGATGCTTGCCAGGATATCATAACAGCTTCAGCATTATCTCAGGGACAGACACATAAATCTATCCCTAGCAGTGGAGTGACACATCAACAATTCACTCCGGAACAGACACACACATCTGTTCCAGTCCAAGAGGGTTGTGGGGCCTACTCCCCCATATCATATGGACAACCAAGTCAGGCACATACACCTGATTTGAGCGATGATCGTCAGCCTAACCTGACCATCTTTCCTGATCAGGCACATACACCTGCTCAGAGCAATCACTTTCGTCATCAAGTGATTTCTAAAGCAAGTAAGAAGGCATCTAAGAAAAAGATCCGCCCAGCACAGTCAGGAGATCAAAGGCCAATCTGCAACAAGGCCTTGCTCGATGCTGGAGTTCTTGAAGCCCTCAGACATTTATCTGTCGGAATTCAAGATTCTACTCCCTCAGTTCCCAATAACAGGAACATTAATCCCGAAGGTCTTCAACAGACACTTCCTCATGAAGACTTGCTTCATGAAAATTCGGTCAATCTTGAAGTTTCTTCTTCAGATGAGAACCACAGGAACCCTCTGTGTGGTCAGAAGACCAAGGAGCAAGAGATCTCATCTTTTGCTGTAACCCATCATGAAGGTCCTCCTCATGGTGATGAACTTCGCTGCGAAAGTCCTCTCCGCAGTAGTGATTCACATTGTCTCGAAAATTCTTCAGAAGGCAATGTAGTGACGAGAAAGCCCTCCTATCTCGAGGCACTTGCAAACGTAAAACCAGTCATGTCTGAAGTTTTACTATCGGCAGGTGAAACTCTTTCTCCATCAGAAGATAGCTTGGGGTTCAGGTTATTCTCCGAACCTTCCCTGGGTCATTCATCTTCCAGCATGAATAGTGATTCCTCTACCAATCTTGTTGAATCCGATGAAGCAACAAGGAAACACCATCTCTGGTCCAAACAGGTAGAAGAATCTTCATTTAATGATAAAGAGGAAATGCTGAACATGAGGAAAAAACTGGCAAAAGGTGAAGTACCAGTCATGTTTTGGCCTTTGGCTGATTCACAGTATGACATTCCAAAGATGTTGATGGATGATGGAATCCATGATATTCGTCTTAACATATGGAAAACTCTTTGTCAATTAAAGAAGAAGGTATTATCTTACGATGAATATGAAAATCATCTTAAGATAATAGAAGGGTTACAACGCCAGATTGATTTGGCATCTCTATCAGTCTCTCGGTATCTGAAGGCTGAAAAGCAACAGAGAACCCTTCAACGTTCATGCCTTGGCGCACTAAGAATATTGCGTCAGTTAATTTCCAATGCTCCATCTAATGTTCATATCAAAGGATGGGGTATTCACGGAGCACTACATTTCACAGTGCTTTCCGGTCAGCAAAGCCCGCCGAAAATGGTCTCATGCAATGTTATTGCCCATGGCCGGCCACAGTCAATGGGCTTTGTTCATAATCAAAATCTTGCTCGAGATCAAGCTTCAACTAGTTCCTCTCAAAATCAAGTATATAGAGAACAGGTTGTTGAATTTCTCCTACACCAAGCAGGTGAGAATATTGCACAAGCCTCTCGTCTGGAGCAAACACGTCATCAAATGACAGAAGTTTCGGAAATCATCCAACGGTCTGTTGAACCAGGTGATAAAAGTGGATACAGGTTAATGCATCCAGCTAATTTCCGAACTAAGATCCGCAAGATCAAGAGAGATTTCAAGAAGATCTCAGACATAGCATGTCAAGAGACACCCCAGCTTGCCAGACTGGGGACTTCTCTAACCCAACCCTTAGAATCAACGAATGGGATTCGAGGAGTTGAGCAGAAGCAACAGGAACATCCCCAGTCCACCGGACTGGGGACTTTTTCAAATCTTCAATCCCTCCCTCAGAGAAAGTCAGTATTCTCTCGATTAGGGAATAAACCTCAAGAGGAACGAAGAGCCAAGATGTCAGGAGATTCTCTCCAAGTGACGGTTCACAAAGAAATTCCTGAGGGGTCAAGTCAACGGAATGCCATGTCTTATCATGGACATAAAAGGAGACAATATCACAGAAATGATGATAGAAAGGATTCCATGAAATATGCATCCATTAATGTCATCACTGCCGTTGCTGCTGATTCACCAGATGAGGCTCAATCAGAGGGATCAGATGAAGAGGTTCCTGCTCAAGAAGTTGCGCACACAGACCTAAATGAAGAAGGTGTGCGCACACGTAATCAAAGGCTTACCCAAAATTTGGGTATTCCTTCAAGTAACCCACTCCCCCCTCTCCGAAAAGGATCCAATAAGGGGAAAGGAAAGAATCAGGTTACTTCTCACCCTTCCTCTGAAGGAGGTCAATCGCTCTCATTAGAGCAAAGGCTTGCACAACAGGAGGAAGAAATGAAAGAATTAAGAAGGATGAATGCAGAACTACTTCAGAGTAGTCTTCTTCTTAAGAATGCTGAAGTCCGACAGCCGAAGGAATTTGTTGTAACTACTGAGATGGATCAGGAATATCCTCCTTTATCAGTACACCCACAGAGGTCTAATCCTACGGGTCAAACGCAACAACGGTTGGCAGCACTACCATTAGTTGCATCACCAACCTCCACGGCTGTCCAAGCTCCATTCATTGCACCTACCCAAAACCAAGTTCAACCTGACGTTTCTCAAAAGTTAATAACTACTATTGAGTCCTTAACAGCTCGGTTAGAAACTATGGAAGGGAAACAGGCGCAAGTTCAACCTGAAAAGAAAGTTTACCCTGAATGGGTAGATTCAATTTCTCCTCCATCCAGTTTTGGAAACCCTATTTTCCCTACTTTCAATGGATCAGGTGACCCTGAACAACATTTGACGCATTACGTGTCTTGTTGTGATCCTATGATGGGAACTCCAGAGCAACAAGAAGCAGTGAAACTCAGATGCTTCGTGCGAACCTTGCAAGGACCAGCTTTTGTCTGGTATACAAGCTTGAAATCCCGGTCAGTCATCGGATGGGAGGATCTTCGTCAAAAATTCCTTCTTCAGTTCAGCTCAACTTTGCCAAAAACGACAGTTTTCGATCTTACAAACTGCAAGCAAAGGGAGAATGAAAGAGTCTCTGATTTCATTGCTCGTTGGAAGGGATTAACGTATTCCTTGAGTTTATCACTCCCTCAGGAGGAATTATTGCCAATCTGTGTGGCAAATTTACGTGACGAATTACGCACGCCATTGATCCCTGTGAAATACACAGGAGGGTTTCGAGACCTTACTTCAATCGCTCAACAGATTGAAGATTTCCTTATGCAGGCTAAGGTTAAATCTCGTGTAATTCCATCAGCTCCAGGAAGAAGAATGGGTAAAGCAGAAACTGCTACAGTTATGCTTAAACAGGCACCTGTACCTATTTCTACTTCAAACCTTCATCTTCTCGAAGGGCTCCACCTCCTGAACGCCAACAACAAAGGCTGTTTCGTCCAAATGATCAAAAAGATCAACGACGAAAACAATTTGAGGATATGAAGAGTAAAACATACTCTTTCCGAAGTGAGCAAGTTCCTGGTTACATCATTTCAGCTCTGGAGAATAATTTGGTTCAATTACCAGTGCCGAAGAGACCAAACAAAGAAGGAGATGAAGACCGTCCCAATTATTGTCCCTTTCATCAAATGTTGGGGCATCCCATTCAGGAGTTTTTTGTCTTTAAAGACCTCCTACAAAAGATGGTCGACTTGGGACAAGTCAAATTGAAGGGTTCTTCAGCTCATGTAGCGTGTATTACCGCTACAGATCCAGAGGAAGGAGGCGAGTGGCAGGAAGTCAAAAGCAAAACTGCGAAAAAATATGATGATTGGATGGTCAGAAAGACAATCAATCGGACCCATTCCATTTTGCGAACACAATTGAAGAAGCCAATTGTGTCTCCTACAAAAGCTGCAGTAAAGCCTCCATCAAAGGACAAATCCTCAAAAGGGCAGCGTAATTCAAAGAAGAAAGAGGAATCAGAAGAAGATGAGTATGCATCAAAGCCTAAATTGTCTTTGACTCTGGCAGATTTCATGCCATCTACTTCAAAGTCACGGGCACCGTCCCACCAAACGGCACAGCCTAAAACAGGCTAATCAGGAAGAGTCTTTATCAGACGAAGAGTTAATCTTTGGTTCTGTTTAATCTCAATGGATGGAGAAGACATCACGACTCCAACTAATGCCAGATTTCTGAAGAATTATTTTGTATAAACACAAAATATTGTTCCCAGAACCAAGACTCTTACAATTGGTTCATACACCAAGGTCCGGTATGACCTTAAACTACACCAAGGTCCGGTATGACCTTAAACTACACAAAGGTCCGGTATGACCTTAAACTACACCAAGGTCCGGTATGACCTTAAACTACACCAAGGTCCGGTATGACCTTAAACTACACCAAGGTCCGGTATGACCTTAAACTACACCAAGGTCCGGTATGACCTTAAACTACAACTTCGTCCAACATGACGTTAAACTATGTCACCTTCAATGTCCGAGATGACATTAAACTAAATTTTGTCCCTGCAACATGACATTAAACTGTGCAGCACCAATAGTCCTAACTGCAAGACTTTAAACTGCATAGTCCCTGATTTTGTCCTACATGACAATAAACTGTATAGAAGTTCCTTTATTTTGTCCGAGATGACATTAAACTATATTTTGTCCTAGCAACATGACATTAAACTGTGTGGCACTTCCAACGTCCAGCATGACGTTAAACTGTGTTAAGTCCCTTATTGTCCTACATGACACTAAACTGTATTCTGTCCGAGATGACATTAAACAATATTGTGTCCTAGCAACATGACATTAAACTGTGTGGCACTTCCAACGTCCAGCATGACGATAAACTGTAAAAAGATCAGAACTGATATCCTCATATTGATTCACCTTAGTCTTAGCTACATGACTTTAAACTGTACATCATCAGTTCGTCCTTGCTATATGACGCTAAAACTATACAGCAATGGTCCAGTATGACTTTAAACTGCAACTTCGTCCCACACGACATTAAAACTGTGGAAAAGTTCCATAAACAGTCTAGCATGACCTTAAAACTGCATCATTCCTGGTCCATGTATACGACCATAAACTATTTGCAAATATGTCCAGCAAGACGTTAAATTGTGACGTCCTAACTACATGACGCTAAACTGTATAAAAGTCTCTCACGTCCGGAAAGACGTTAAACTATATAATCATCAAAAGTCCAGCATGACATTAAAACTGCACAATCCCCCTTTCGTCCAATATGACGTTAAACTGTATTGTCCCCATCGTCCTAACTACATGACGCTAAACTGTACAGAAAATCCTTGATATGTCCTACATGACATTAAACTGTGCATCGTTAAGGTTGTTATTACCTCTTGTTTCTCACACCGAGTATGACTCACGTGAGCTTAGAGCGAACATCAACCATAACACTCCCTTTGGGCCACTAACCATGTGTAAGTCCCAACAACATTTTTTTTAGATCATTGTCCACAAGAACAACTCGATCATTAATTCATTCTTTAATTGAACTACACAGACTTTGATCCTTGCCCTCCAGGCTGGGTATGTAGGCAACCTCCCAAAGGTTCAAGCCCAAAAAACAATCTCTTCACATCGGTTCACCACCATCTCATATGATGTTGATTTGTGAAACCGCCCCTGAAATCAATATCTTTACATTGATTCATTTTCGTCCTTGTTATATGACGTTAAACTATACAACACTTTTGTCCAGTACGACAATAAACTACAATATTCTTTGATTTCCTCATTTGAGAAGGAACCATTATTAACATTGATTCTTTTTCAATCATGGTTTCCATTTTCAAAAAGACTACGTACATACATGGTAATGCCTAAACTTTTTATCTTAGGTTAAAACCATCATTGCACTAAAGTCCCTTTTCACCCTTCACATGTACGAACCAAATTTGTACAAAGGGTAGTTTCTAGAACTACGTGGACTTGATTCCCATCTTTATGGGATACGTAGGAACATTCGAGTGTCCCTCGAATCCAGTCCCAAGTCTTTTTGGGCCTAACCCCAAATTTCACTTTCAGTCCCTTGGCTGAAAAGTCCTCATGAAAACACACACTTTGTATTCATTATTATGGTCCGAATTCTATGACCCTAAACTAAGATCACTCATCCTTTCGTCCTGCACGACGTTAAACTGCATTTCAAGAACTACGTATGGCTTGATTCTCATTCTTATGAGATACGTAGTGAAGTCCAAGTTTCAATTCAGGACCCAGCCACAACATGATTATGGTTTTCATTGACCTATGTATCTCTATATACATTGGAAAATACCCATCTTTATGTATTATAATCCTAACCTTAAATATTTTCAGATCTTCATAACCCTTTTCATGACTTATGGTCACAAAAATGTCAAACTTCTGAGAATTCTTTTGCCTGACTATGCAGCACGTGCCCATAGGTGGCCTTGCATAAACAGTCCACATAACAGACTTGTCAGCCAAGAGATGCTATTTATTTGACCATGCAGCCAATGCCCATAGGTGGCCATGCATGTTTTCAACCCCCTAACGGGTTTGTTAAATAATAGTAACTTCATTCTTGGGAAGAATGCCTCTTTTGTCCTTATTTGTCTTAAACGACAGTATGTAGGGATCCGCAAAAATAGCCATCCTTAACGTATTTGTCCCATATCCTTTTTCATGATCTGAAAGTATTCAAGTCCATGGTTTATTCTTCTTCCCTACGTTTGGGTCAGACCTTCGTAGGAGTGATATTCATCCAGTTCTTCGATATTCTTGTTTGGAAATATCTTCTCCATATTCAAGTACCTCTTTCCATACAACAAACTCTATTCTTTAGAAAATTTGAATCTCCATAAACTTCCACTGGCTTTTAGCACTAGGAAAGTAAATTTCTGGGAGTTCTTTTGCCTGACTATGCAGCACGTGCCCATAGGTGGCCTTGCATAAACAGTCCACATAACAGACTTGTCAAGCCAAAAGATGCTATTTTATTTGACTATGCAGCCAATGCCCATAGGTGGCCCTGCATATTTCAACCCCCTAACGGGTTTTGTTAAATAATAGTAACTTCATTCTTGGAAACTACTTCTTCTAATGCCTTTTTAGCTCTTTTTTCATATCATTCCTCAGATTCAAATATTCTTAAGCCATAGTTTACATTTTTTCCCTCATACTTGAGTATGGTAAATATGTTTTCAGATAAATTGTCAAGGAATTGAATCCATTTTAATCCATTTTCGGTCAAAGCTATTTCGACCTTAAACATTAGCCCCTTTATGTCCGGCATGCATGACTTTAAACTGCCCACACAAAAGACAAAGGAACTCTGAATAAAAGTCAAGTTCCAGCTTACTAAATATACATTTTTTGTATGATTTAGGTAATATTGAGCAATTATATGATTCAAAGTTTGATTTCCTCAGAGTCAAATCCTCTTTTCACTCCGGATCCAACTCTGAGGGGGGACTTTTGTTGACGCTCCTTTCATCACAGAGTCTAAAACAAGGAAATTGGGGAAGAAAATTGAGAAAGATTTGAAGTCAAAGTGATTCAAGCTTATGAAGTGGAAATGGAATTTGGCATTGGAAACTTGGTTACTTTGTTTTATACAAAGCCCTAATATTAAAGCCCTAAGAATTACTTTGTAAAAAATTTAAGCCATCAAGGAGGCCAGCCGAGGACAACCACCTAGAGCTCATACGGGACACGAGGGTCAACCGCGCTCAAGGGGTGTCCTCAAGGCCAAGGCGACACTCTGAGGCAGCGCGCCCCCGGAGGAGCGCACATGGTGGGAGCATAGCACGCCCGAGGAGCATAGTTGGCGGTTGGAGCGCGCCCACAGAGGCAGGGGTGGGCGCAGAGCGCGCCCGCAGAAGAACACGGTGCAGGGCGGCACCGTGGAGGTTGGGAGTTCAATCGAGTTGTAGCGGGCAGCGCTACTTTGATAAACCGCGGAAAAACTGAGAGCCGCTTCGATGTGGGACACGGGATTTTCAGCCGGGATCTAATCTCGGACGTCCGCTTCATCCCGTGTCGATCCAGGCCGCACGATCCATCTCGCACGAGATGATCTAATCGCAGTCGTCCGCCTTCATTAAATGGCCAATCTGACGGCTCCCCGAATGTCTTCAACCTCGAGCTCAAGCCGAGGACACCCCGTGCCACCCACGGCCTCGCCGTGTACCAGGCGCCTCCCGAAGCCGGTATTTGAGCATCCGGCCACTTCCGAACAAACTAAGACCTCCATCCGGTTCGTCTGGACCTAAGGAACACAACCATGCATAAAAATAAGTTTGCATGCAATGTTTGGAGAATTTCGAGGTTGGCCGAGGCAAACAAAGTGCCGAGGCCATGAAGGTTTGTGTTTTGCATGGTTTGGGCCAAAGGAAGTTCGTGCATGCGTTCTAAGTCGCATGCACGTGAAGGAGGAAAAATAATAAAAGGAACCCACGTTCAACAACAGAGGATATTTCAAAATTTGGAGGAAACCGTTAAGATCCGAAAATCGCGGTGGTTCAGTTTTTTTTTGTTCTCTCACGCGGATGAACTAACCCTACCTTGCCTATAAAATGAGGCCATGGGGATGGAGAAGAGGGCTGAAGTTTTGGCCGAAAACTTAAAGTCTCGTGAGAGAATACATGCCTCGCGAAGAATACCCCTGTGCACACCACTTGCATAGCAGAATCCCGAAGCCTCCTTTTGGATTCGTTTTGTTCCATTTGCAGACTCCATGCACGAAAGAAGAAATGGAGAAGACCCCCTGCATGCTACCCCTTGCGCGACAAGAAGAAGAAGGCCGCACTCCAAGCATCACCTTGCGCGCCCGCGGTGCCTTGCACACTTGATGATTAGCGGCTGTCTTGTCTATTGGACTTGCACGATTGAAGAAAGGAAGATGAGCCTGCACCCTTGCGCGGCGGTTGCACCTGCGCGCTGCCTTGTGCCCTTGCACCCTGCGCGTACCTGAGGTGTTGTAACACCATGCGCGCCCTTCTTGTGCCCAAGGCAGAAGCACCACTTGTGCGGCCCTTTCTTGTGACCCTACGCGGCAGTGTGTGTGCAAGAGTGAAAGAAGGTGTGCAAAGGGTGAAGGCCGAGAGGCCCTTGTATATACAAGAAGAAGGGAAGGCCGTATGCCCCTATGTGTGCAAAATGGTGAACCGAGTGTGTGCATAAGGAGTGCACACTTTGAAGGAGAACCCGAGGCCATATCTTGTGTGGGTGAAAAGTGAAGAGCACACTTTGAGTTTGTGTGTGATAAGCAAGTGGAAGAGGCCAAGCTCACTTTTGTGCAAAAAAGTAAAAGAATTGTATGCAAGAAGAAGTAAAATTCCGAGGCTCAAACTCACTTGTGTACCAAATGAAGAACATACCCACGGCTTGTGTGTGCACCAAGTGAATACTACACTCATTGTGTGTGTGCAATTTAAGAAGAGGTCGTAGCCTTATGTTTGTGCAAGAATGAGGTCGTAGCCTTAAGGACTTGCGCGCCGCTTAAGGACTTGCGCGCCGCTTAAGGACTTGCGCGCCCTTATGTTTTTGGGTGCCCTCCTTGTCCAAGTCATCTCCTTAATACCATTCCACCTCTCCTTTTCAGGGATCCAGTCTTCAAGACATTCTTCAAAGCCATCTTTGGCATGTTTTCTTGATTGACTTCCTTCTCTAAAAGGAATTATGTGGAAGGTTTTATTCAACCTCATCATTCAAAGGATGAGAGAATCTTTTAATTTAGGCCTCCTCCTCAGGATTAAGCCCTAATCCATAATTCCTTAAATGCTCTGGGCCTCCTTTTCAGGAGTAAGACCCAATCCCCTAAAACCTGGGCCTCCTTTTCAGGAGTAAGTCCCAAGTCTCCAAAATACTTTTCAATTCCCTCAACCTGGGCCTCCTCCTTAGGAGTAAGTCCCTGTCTTGACATGTTCCCTTATGGTCGCGCAAGTACACTTGCGCGCCGCCTAGTAGTCGTGCAAGTACTTGCGCGACGCCTTATGGTTGTGCAAGTGACTTGCGCGACCTAAGTGGTAACCGCTCGGTAACCGCTCGGTAACCGCCCAGGGCCTTATTTTGCCTATAAATAGACCCTGTGGGCCCCCCATTAGAGGATCTCTTTCCAGAAACTCGGATCAAAGCTCCCGACGCTCAAGTCTCTTCTCAAAGCTTCCGGAACACTTCTAAGGTAATTTCTTACCTAGAATGGAAGATCTAAAGAGAAGAAGGAAGGCCCAAGTGTTGAAACTTATCAAACACTTGCGCGCCAACTTAATTCCTTCAATATAACTTGCGCGTCCCTTCTCTGGAAGAACCTCAAGAGGATGGGAAAGGGTTTAATAAAGAGTCTCTCAAGTAATTCAACTCTGGTTGAAAATCGCGCAAGTATCCCTCATGTCGCGCAAGTATACTTGCGCGACCAACACTTGCGCGCCGACGCAGGACTTGCGCGACCTTCAAGACTTGCGCGCCCCTAGCTTTTTGGGTGCCCATCTTGCCCATTTTTACCCCTCTTAAGCCATTTCACCCTTCCTATTCAAGATTCAGTCTTCAAGATACTCTTCAAAAGCCATTTATGGCATGATTTCTTGATTTGACATCCTTATCTGAAAGGAATTCTGTGAAATACCTCTCAAACACCCAGTGATTTAAACATCTTTATGTCACCAAAGATTGAGAGTTCATTCATTTCAACCTCATCCTTTAAGATGAGAGAATCCTAACCTGGGTCTCCTTTTCAGGAATAAGACTCAGTCATAACCTTGGGCTTCCTTTTCAGGAGTAAGCCCCAAGTCCCCTAACCTAGGCTTCCTTCTCAGGAATAAGTCCTAGTCATAAATCTTGAGCATCTTTCTTAAGAATAAGCCCCAATCAAGTCCTTTAATCTTGGGCATCCTCCTCAGGAGTAAGCCCCAAACCTTAATCCCTAACCTGGGTCTCCTTTTCAGGAATAAAGACTCAGTCATAACTTTGGGCTTCCTTTTCAGGAGTAAGCCCCAAGTCCCCTAACCTAGGCTTCCTTCTCAGGAATAAGTCCTAGTCATAAATCTTGGGCATCTTTCTTAAGAATAAGCCCCAATCAAGTCCTTTAATCTTGGGCATCCTCCTCAGGAGTAAGCCCCAAACCTTAATCCCTAACCTGGGTCTCCTTTTCAGGAATAAAGACTCAGTCATAACCTTGGGCTTCCTTTTCAGGAGTAAGCCCCAAATCCCCTAACCTAGGCTTCCTTCTCAGGAATAAGTCCTAGTCATAAATCTTGGGCATCCTTCTTAAGAGTAAGCCCCAAGTCTCTTAAAATTTCTCTTAACCAGTCACAAATTTTCTTTGATTTGGGTTTCCTTTTCAGGAATAAAACCCAATCATAAGTCCCCTCCTTACTTGGGCATCCTACTTAGGAGTAAGCCCCAAGATTAGAGTATTCAAATCTCCATGAAGCACATATAACTTTGTGGACCCTGTTCTTGGATTTTCTCCCTAAAAGTAAATCCTAAACCTTCGCCTATCTGGGCAGTCATCTATACATAAGCCCCAAAACAAAATTCTTATGATTGCATCTTTTACGGCTCAATGGTCTAAATCTTAGCAATACCTCTTGTTTCTCACACCGAGCATGACTCACGTGAGCTTAGAGTGTAAAAGTAATTATGACATTCATCTTTGAGCCATCAATCATAAAACATCATATCCCATTCCTCGAACTACGTGGGTTCTGATTCCTTTTTTCAAAAACAAAGGATACGTAGGTAGCCCATTTATGGGTTCGATCCCAACATTGAAATAATCTCTGTCCTTCTGAATGACGATAAACTTCAAGTGCCCCACTGAGTGGCTTTAAAACCAGCCTGGTCATCAAAATGACCAAGAGACTTTTATATAAATGTTTTGAAGGATACCATTAACCAAGAATCTCTAAAAAAATATAGATGATTCTATATTTGATGAAGAACCTCGAATACATATAAAAGATTCTCTAAATTTCTTGCATATTTAATCATTGATTGTTAAAACTAAAGGAAAGCTCATTTTATACTTGGTAATGTAATAAGGATTCATGAACTTAACTTAAATCTATAAAGAGAGTCCCGGTGTAGACAATAATTCCCCTCAAAAAGGTGTGATGAGTCCGACCTCCCATCCTCTCGACCAATGCAAATTCCTAAGCCTCATTAGCCCACAAGCTAATGAGCGCCTGCCTTTGGAAAGTAGGTCCAAACGGATGTGGAATCATTGGATGTTTCCGGTTCTACGAACAAACCCGTTAGAAACCGATCGGAACGTTTGAATCTCCCGTCCAGGAGGTCATCCCCGGATTCCGCGCGAAACAGTAATAGGATAACATTTTTGGTTTCAAGACCATTTTTCCTAAAGTAGAATAACTTTCACAAGAAGATATAATTATCTGATTTCATTCTATTCCATATGAACAATATCACCCTTTGGTTATTCCTTGATCGATTCCCACTTCATATCTTACTCTAGAGAATGAAGGTGAATTTTTCATTCCTAAAGAAATAACCGATAATGATATCTATAAGTATAATGATAAATCATTCCATCTGTCATTTTTTATCACACAAAAATGGTTTTCATAGGTTATCCAATATGAATAAATACTCATATGGAAAGGTAATACTTTAATCTCAAAAACCTCATCCTAAGTTTAACATAAACTATTACATAAATGGTTAACCTTGTAAAACTTCTAAAATATGAGAATCCAAAACATTATAAATAAGGTCCCTAAATCATCTTAACTTTTATACCATGTATATCATAAAATATCACTTGGTTGTCCTATTTCAAACATATGAATAACTTCATCTTGTATTCTATTGAAAATGGTAATAACCTAAATTCCAACAAATCCTTATTGAAAAAATAAAAATTTCCTTATTCCAAAGATTATTATATATATTTAATAATTATAAAAATGTTGTAATCTTAATCAATTATATCTTAAACCACTTTTAAATAAGTCCTTAATTATTCCAAATGTAATCAATACCATTCAATTTACTTATTCATATCTAACATATCTTTATCCAAACATCATTATATTAATATAAGTGACATATTATGGGTTATCTTTCCCTTAATAATCTGTTTTCCATGAACATCACCATGACATTAAATCACTTTTCTAGTCCATAAGAACATTTAAACATATTATTTAAAATTACTAAAAGAAAACATACATTTCATGATTCATATAACATAATTCTTGAATTTTTATACATATACACTTCAATCATTCAACTTTATTATAAAACCATTACTCAGGGTTTATCATATTATCCCCTAATACCCCTCTACTAGAATATAAAACATAAATCGGGTCTTAAGGTTCCTCAACCTCAATCCAATCATGCTTCCTATGTGTGATTTAAATAATACAGGAAGAACATCCCATAACATTCGCATGTCGTTTTTCGTCTTTTTATCTTCAGTAATATTACCAATACTCATGGACCTTCTTGATTATCTTCATGAGATTTCTACTTAGGAAATATATTTTCATTGTGCTCATACTTCCCACAACTAAAACATTCAATGTTAACCCAATTCCTTCTAGTTATCATTATTAACTAAAACTAAAAATCCTAGGGTGAAAAACACTTATCATATGAGACAATGAAAAATTACTTATAGGATGTCTAAATAATGACACCAAATTATTTACTCTATGAACCCTTGTTGGGAAAAAATCCCTCAAGGCATAATTGAAGCATTTCGGAGGTGCTTGTGTTTGTTGAAAAAGTGGGCATCCGTGTTGTGACTGTTGAAAAAGAAAACCATAACGTACAAATTTGTTGACAAAGGGGATTTTTTGTGGCATGTCGAGTTCAATGGGTGTGGTTAAAAATTCATGTTTGATTCAATAATTTTGACAAAGGAATGGATGATCTGGAGGTGGTACAAAAAGAGAAGATACAAGGTGGCACTGTTTTGCAGTGTTTTCCAAATTTTTGGGCCTGAAAATCGACAAATGGAGAAAAGTGGTTTTGGAATAGGGGCTTACGCATCGAATTATTGAAGGATAGGACACATTCACGCCCAATGTTTTTCAAGATAAGTTCATCAAAATATGGAAAACGGAAAAGGGGCACCCAAGTTTTAGGGTTAGTCGCGCAAGTGACTTGCGCGGTAGAGACTTGCGCTCTGAGACTTACGCACTGAGGGGATACTTGAGCGCCATTGCGCAGGGTGTCCAAATGACTATAAATAGATGCCGACCCCTTCTCATTCATTTTTTGTTCAACATTTAATGAAAATCAGAGTTCTCATCGTGTAGGTGTGGTGGTCGCACAAGTGGTGGTGGGTCGCACAATTAGAAGTCGCATGCCAATTGTTTGGTGCGTGCCCAAGGTGGTTTGGGCGAGAAAGGTTGTAAGTCTCCCAAGTTTTGAGTTGAAGAAGAACGTGTCGCACAAGTGGTTTGGTGACACTTGCGCACCATATTTTGAAGAAGCGCTACAGTTGATGGTTGCGCGCAAAAATTATTTTGGGTGTAAAAGGGTGTGAGTCGCACAAGTTTGGAGTTGTAGAAGCTTGTGTCACAAAACTGGTTGAGGTGGACTTGTGCTCTATTTATAACTTGTGCACCGATACTTGCATGCTAGAATAGATAAGGGTGCAAGATATGGTTGATTCACGGCAGTGATTCAGGGCTACACGGAAGCTGGAAGATTTCTCGATACCTTCAGTTCAAAGTGAGATTCATCAACGCGTGAAAGTTGGACTTCAACCGAGAATCCACATACAACAGAGGATGTATTCATTAGTGATAATGAAGAGACCCATAGGTCTATAAACTATGATTTGATCCTTTCCATAGCAGTGAGCAAAGGAAGAGGAAGAAGGTGATCTTCTCCACTGGTAGTGAGCTAGATAGAGAGAGATAGGGTGTGACCCTTGGGAAAGTAGTGAGCTGACCCTAAACATTGTAAAGGCAGTGAGCCTGAAAATAGAAGTAATCTATCCCAAAACTTGTAAACAGTAGTTCATTTTTAGTGGATTTGGTACATTGTCACATTGTCAATGTATGCTCCTTGGACGTAGCCCAGTGAGGGTAAAGCAAGTAAAAATCGTTGTGCCACGTGCATGCTTTAGTTTCTGTTTATACTTTACTACAGGAATGAGATGTCATGACCCGTCCTCGGGGCCCGTGTCGTGACTACCCCAAGCCTGCCTTCCATAGGCCAGGGGCTGGCGACTAGCACCAAGGCGTAAATCCCGTTAAAAAGGGAAGGCATTGCCTTTGTAAAGTAAACAAGCACCACAGAGTAAGAAAGTGGAAAAGTAAACACTAAGTAAAAACAGAGTACAACTAAAAGTGCGGAAAAGTAAATGGGCCAGTATACAAACCCAAACTGAAAGTAAAGTACAACTCGAAAGGGAAAACAGCAACTGTAAAGTAAAAGCTGCTACACCGAGCCGTCCACTGGAGATCCCACCTGAAGGGTGGGTACAGATAGCTCCACTGCTCCTCGGGTCCCGCCGTCCGCTCCGAACACGTCCCGCCCAGTGGTCCACCTCCGGGTACCGTTCTGCTCTGCAAGCCTCAGCCACGATCAACACTGTCTGTCGTCTGCAACCAACACAACGTAGTGCGGGCATAGCCCGTGCAGGGGTGAGTATAAGCTACTCAATAGGGACCCCGAGACCCCTGAAGGACTCCCAAAATCCACAAAGGATAAACCACAAAGGTGAGATACAAACACGAAGTAACAACCGACACTGCTTAGGTATATGCCCATACATATACCTAAGTCATCAATTCCAATACGCTCCAACCTCCGAGCCCAAGTACAACTCAGTCCACACAGGAAAGTATACGTATTCCACACAGGAAAGCAAAACGAAATCCACACAGGATAGCACAACACAATCCACACAGGAAAGTAACAGGTTTCAGCTCACAGAGGTATACTTCATCGAAAGACGATAAAGATGATCTCTGATCCATCTAAGTCATCGGAAACACGAAGGATCGATAGGTGACTAACCCCCGCAATGACCCACAAAGGATTGGGCCCACAGAGGACCTGTAGGCGCTGGTTCACACAGGACCGCTGAGCGCAATGACCCACACAGGATCGGACCCACACAGGATCAGGCCCACACAGGACCTGTAGCACTGATCCACGTAGGATCGCTGAGTGTTGTAGTCGTCGTCGTCGAATCCACTAAGGATCTTTGTACTGTCGTCGTCGCAGCCACAGTAGCAGTAGCAGTCACAGTTGCAGCAAGCACTAGGGTTCCCGCACAGAGCAAGCTCGTTCGGGAGGGTCCACTCCACGAGCCGAGAGGCTGATACATCAACTATCACAAAGTCCAGAGTTGATGTATCCAAAAGTTTTGTATCGCCAACAGGAACTCAACGCAACAGACGGCGCGTCGATCGGACGCTCGGTCTGAGAGTTATTGGCTTTTTCGTCCCAGGGTCCCGGTTGGTTTTTAAGGCAAAACCAACCCGACCGTACTCCACCTGCGTCCAAACCTCGGGCGGAGTATGCCAAAAGATCTGTCACACTAAGAGTAACTCAACAAAACTGATGGCACGTCAATCAGACGTTCGTAGATCAAGATATGAGCGTTTCCGCTCCAAGGGCCGGGTTGCTTTCGTGTACGAACCAACCCGGCCGAACTCAAAGTATTCCGAAACATTGAATGTGATAAACCGAATCGACCGTCTCGATCCAAGGATCTCATCGCCGCTGACGGTTCATCAATCGGAGGTCCGTAGCTCAAGTTATGGGCAAAAGACCGAAGTCGATTCGAAAACGGGGGGTCCGGGTCCGGGCCGACCCGGGCCGACCCCCCCCCCCCCCCCTGGGTCGGCCCAAACCGGGTCGACCCGAACTGGGTCAACCCGACCCGGGTCCGACCCGGCCTGGCCGGCGGCACGGCCCGGCACGGCGGCGCGGCCGGGGCGGCGCTCGGGTGCCTCGCGTGGGGGGAAAGGCCCTCGCCCTCCTCTACTGGCGTCGCGGCTGAAAGTCGTGCCTTGGATCAAACGGCCCCCCCACGTGGGGGCCTGCTTTTGAGAAAAACGGGGCCGCCTGCCCGCCCTTTATGAAACCCCCCCCCCATTATGGGGGGGCCAATTTAACCGCCCGGGGGAATTCAATTCCCCCGGTTTTGCACCGTCCTGGCCGGCCCGACCTGGCCGGCCGGCTTCTTCTCAACAGGACCGGCATGGGCCGGTCCTCTTCCATTTTCCGGAACCGGCGGCCCAGCTGGCCGCCGATCGTCACGTCCCGCTGCGGCCCGGAACCGGCCACGACCTTCGTCGTCCGGCACGGTGCGAAGGCACCGTGCCCTTCCACCGCGGCCCCGCTCCGGCCGCGGCGCCTTCGGTTTCCTTTGACGCGGCGCGACGTCGTCGCGTTCATGATGAATCTTTCCACGGCGCTGCGCAATAATTGTCGAATGATTCCCACGTGGTGCGATGGCACCACGCCATCTCGTTTCATCCGCAAGGAAAAAAAATAATCAAGAACAAAGGAGGGGGGATTCAGCCGTGTTTGTGCGGTCCAGCCCCCCTCTCGTTAGATGATAACACTTAAACATTTATCCTCAAGATTGTCAAGATAGAACCAAGAATGAGAATAAATAAATAATCAACAACAAACCCCTACCTCGGTTTCTAGAACGGTGTTCGTCAACGACCCGCGGAAGACGAGCGTCGCGGTGGTCGGCGTCGCGGGAAAAAGGACGTCGATGTCGTGAAGCGAGGGTTCGAAGCTCTTTGATGGTGATTTCGTCGTGGGAAACCATCGCGGAAGAGATGACGCGGGAGAAGTACGTCGTCGGTGTCGCGGGTATGGCGTCGCGGAAGACGGTTCCCGAGAATGTGGCGTTCTTCGTCGATGTCCGAAAGTTCTTCGCATTCTTCGTCAAAGTTTGAAGAAGAAGAAGAAGAAGGCTCCAAATTCTCTCAAGATTGTCTAGAGAATTCTAACCCAAATAAAATAAGCTAAGGTCTTATTTTATTTACACAACCAAACCATTTTGAAATTCAAAGGTTTGAAATTAAACAACTCCACCCATTTAATAACCAAAATTGTAATGTTCATTAAAAGAGGAGTTTAAGGGAGTTTAAAAAAAAGATGGTGAAGAGTTATGCTTCGTGTGGGCCCCACCACACTTAATCCTCCCAAAGGAGGTTAAGTGGATGTGGGTCCCACCTCTAACTTTCTTTGGGAGAAAATAACCAACAAGTTAAAAATAAAAAGTGTTTCCACATTTTTATTTAACTTCTTTTAATTTTTCCCAAAACTGACTTTCATCCCGCATAAAACGGAACCTCGGAAAAGGTCTCCTTAAGCGAATATCGGCGCTGCGAGTTCATCGGTGCCCTCAGAATTTGATTTCGGGCACCGGTTCAAAAGTTAGAAATTCCGGCTCGTTAGTTCACTGATCGTACCCGAGCTAAACTTCGGAAATTGATTCTGAGCACTCCGGGCCTCAGAATCAGGTGCCGTCAGAAGCCGCGTTCTTGTAAAATTCCAAACAAAATTAAGAAAAAATTTCCCTTGAATTTTACGGGTCTTTACATTACTCCCACCTCAGGGCTTTACGTCCCCGTAAAGATACATCAAAACTATGGAAACAAATGAGGGTACTGAGCACGCATCTGAGCCTCCCGCTCCCATATGCTCTCCTGGAGGTTCTCGTGCTACCATCTGATGTGTACAAGAGGAATCGATCACCCACGTAGGACCCGCTCCTGTCGATCCTCTATCTCCACCGGGACCTCCATAAAAGTCGCCCCATCTTCAACGTCAAGCTCCCCATGGTCAATGATGTGAGTCGGGTCGTGCACGTATCTCCTCAGCCGAGATACGTGGAAGACATCGTGCACCCGGTGCAAATGAGGTGGTAGAGCCAGGCGATAAGCCACCTCGCCAATCCTACTGAGGACCTGGAAGGGTCCGCTGAAGCACGGAGATAACATTCCGCCTTGGCCAAATCTCCGTATACCACGTCGAGGTGAGACCCACAAGAAGACGTGGTCGCCGTCCTCGAACTCTAGTGGCCTCCGCCTCCTGTCAGCGTATGACTTCTGCCGGCTCTGAGCTGTCCTCATCCACTCCTGGATGACCTGGACCTTCTCTGTCGTGGCCTGGACCATCTCCGGTCCCACAAGTGCTGACTCCCCAGGGTCTGTCCAGCACAAAGGAGATCTACAAGGTCGGTCGTAAAACGCCTCGTACGATGCCATCCCGATGGTGGAGTGGTAGCTGTTGTTGTACGCAAACTCCACCAAGGGTTGGTGGTCCTCCCAGCTACGACCAAAGTCGAGGACACATGCGCGGAGCATGTCCTTGAGAGTCTGGATGGTCCTCTCCGTCTGACCATCCGTCTGAGGGTGAAAGGCTGTGCTTAGACGTAGCTGCGTCCCGAACGCCTCCTGTAACCCCTTCCAAAGCCGGGAAGTAAAGCGAGCATCTCGATCGGAGACGATAGATGATGGCACACCGTGGAGCCGCACAATCTCCTAAACGTAGAGTCGGCCCAAGCTCTCCACTGAGCCCTGCTCTCTGATGGGTAAGAAGTGTGCCGACTTGGTGAGTCGGTCAACAATCACCCAGACGGAGTCGTGACCTCTGGAAGTGCGTGGATGTCCAGTCACGAAGTATATAGATATCCCGTCCCACTTCCACTCCGGGACCTCCAAGGGATGTACCAAGCCTGCTGGTACCTGATGCTCTGCCTTCACCTGCTGGCAGGTGAGGCATCGAGAAACGAACTCTGCTACAGCCTTCTTCATGCCCGGCCACCAGTGCTGTTGTCTGAGATCCTGGTACATCTTTGCCAATCCTGGATGTATAGCCAAAGGAGAAGTGTGAAACTCTCTCAGCACCTCCTCTCACAAAGCGACTGGTACAATGGTATGTCCTCTGAAAAGGATGTCATGCTCTGCTCCAAGGTAGAAACCATCAGGTGCCTGTCCCGAGGATATCTGTGCACGCCGTGTCTCACAGTCAGCGTCCTCAGGTTGTGCCTCTCTGACCTGCAGTAGTAGAGGAGGGGTGACTGTGAGAGACTGGAGGAAGGCTGCTCCATCTCTATCCACGAAGGATATCTGCAAAGAGGCTAGCTGCTCCGTCGCCTCCTCAAGTAGCTGAATTCCCGTCCTCCTGCTGAGGGCATCGGCTACTACATTCCCCTTCCCAGGAGTATACACTATCTCAAAGTCATAGTCCTGGAGGAACTCAAGCCATCGCCGCTGTCTCAGGTCCAGGTCCTTCTGCGAGAAGATATACCTGAGACTCTGATGAACAGAAAAGACTGTAAAGCGCTTGCCCATCAGATAGTGTCGCCATGTCTTCAGAGCTAAGACCACTACTGCCAACTCTAGGTCATGGGTAGCGTAGTTCTACTCATGCGGCCTCAACTATCATGATCCATAGGCGATCATTGCCCGCTCCTGCATCAGGACGCAACCGAGTCTGGTCCCCGATGCATCGCAGTAAACTACGTACCCTACTCCCTCCTCAGGCAACCTCAAGATAGGTGCGCTAGTCAATCTCTGTCTCAGCTCCTGGAAGCTCTGATGACATCTGTCTGACCACACGAAGGGTTTCCCCTTCTTCGTCAAAGTTGTGAGTGGTGCCGCAACTCTAGAGAAGTCTGGCACGAATCTCCGATAGTATCCAGCTAGTCCCAATAAACTCTGAACCTCAGTCACGCTCCTGGGTGGCTCCCATGCTAATACAGCCTCGATCTTCGTAGGATCCACTGCAACTCCCGCCTCAGAGATAACGTGTCCCAAGAAGTGGACCTCATGTATCCAGAACTGGCACTTCTAGAGCTTACCATAAATCTAGTGCTCTCAGAGTGTTTCTAGTACAACTCGCAAGTGATAGGCGTGCTCCTCCTCAGTCGTAGAGTAAATCAGAATGTCGTCGATGAAGACCATGACAAATCGATCGAGGTATGTCTGAAAGATCCTGTTCATGAGTGCCATGAACACTGCGGGAGAATTGGTTATGCCGAAAGGCATAACCAAGAACTCATAGTGGCCATACCGACACTTGAAGGTCGTCTTCTACACGTCCTCGTCTCTGACTCTGAGCTGATGATAGCCTGACCTGAGGTCTATCTTCGAGAACCACTGTGCTCCCTTGAGCTGATCAAAGAGGTCGTCAATCCTCAGTAGCGGATACTTGTTCCTCACTGTCACCTGGTTCAGGTGATGATAGTCAACAAAAAGTCGCAATCTCCCGTCCGCTTTCTTGGCGAACAATATCGGGGAAGCCCAGGGTGAAACACTGGGTCGGATGAACCCCTTGACTTGCAAGTCCTCCAACTGTACCCGTAGCTCTCAAAGCTCGGCGGGGGCCATCCGATATGCTGGAGTGGATATCGGGGCTGTCCCGGGGTACAGGTCAATATAAAAGTCTACCTCTCTGCGAGGAGGTAGCCCTAGAACGTCGTCGGGAAAAACGTTCGCAAACTGATCCACCACTACAGGAAAACCAGGACTCTGCACGTCAACTGCTCCAAGGATGAGGCTAGCCAACTGATGAGTGATGGGCTGTCCTATCCTCCACGAAATTCCATCCTGTGCTGCAAAGGCTCGCTTCTCGCCGGTGAAGGTGAACCTGCTCCCGTCGGTGCGTACACATCGCACCTTGCGCCTAAAACAGTCAATCTGTGCATGGACCGTAGATAGACAATCCATGCCCAAGATGACGTCCTAAGGCCTCGACGCTGCTACAATAAGATCCCAGCCGAAGCTCTCACCTCCTAGAGTAATCTCACACTGCCGGCACCAGTGCGTAATCGTCGAGTCTGCTCCCATAGGAGTCTCTAGCCGTAAGGATCGAGCCAACGGCTCTGTCGGAATCTCCAAGCTCCGAACAAGGGCAGCGGCTATGAAAGAGTGACTCGCTCATGTGTCTATAAGTACTGCAGTAAGGGTGGAATAGACACAGATAGTACCTCGAATCATCTCGGGTGCGCCGTGGTCGTAGGCCTCTGCTGCCTGGAGCTGTGTCTGTCTCTGCCCGCCTACTCCCTGTAGTCGGGGTGGACCTCCTGGTGGTGGTGGTGGCAGAGCCTCAAAGCGTCGCCCACCACCTTCTGCTCGGCCAGCTCCTCTGCCTCGTCCGCCTCCTCCCTGCGGACCGCCACGGTCGACCATATGCCTCTTCCCCGGTGGTCCCTCAACCGTCTGTTGCTCCTCGGCATGGCGGGTCGGGCAGTCACGAGCCATGTGGCCCTGCCCGCCGCACGAGTAGCACTGCCTGCCTCTCGAAAGACTGGCTCCTCGCTGTGTGCCCCGCACTGCTGAGCCAGTGTCCTGAGGTCGTCTGCCTGAAGGTCTGGTCTGCCTGGACCCCTGAGTCATCCGTCGACTGCCTGCTGCAGATGACTCTGCCACGTGCCACCCTGCGGTGTGTCTCGGCGCTGGTGTAGACTCAGCAACGAAGCTCTCGATCAAAAGGGCCCGCTCCAGTACTCCTGTCTGAGTCGGTATGCTGAGGGAGATCAGTGATGCCCTGATCTCGTGTCTCAATCCCCGATCAAAGGTCCGGGCCCGGAAGAATGGGTCTCGTACCCTGTCGGTCGAGTAGCGCGAGAGATCAGTAAATCTCGCCGAGTACTGAGCGACCGTCATGCTGCCCTGCCGCAGCTGAAGAAGCTCCTGGATATGCACCGCACGAAGGGTGGCTGGGACGAACTCCGAGCAGAAGAGGCTCTCAAAGTCCATCCATAGTAGAGATGCCTCATCGTGCACCTGAAGCATCAAGCTCCACCATCGGCCCGCTGCTGCGTGCAGTAGGCTCGCAGCGAGGATCACCATGAGGTCTGCAGGTGTCCTCACTAGCCTAAAAACTCGTACTACTGCCTCAAGCCAGTCCTCTGCTGCCTGGGGGTCCGTCTCCCCATGGAACCTAGGTGGTCGATGGCGCTGGAACTCGTGTAGAGCTCCAAGGCGACGTGCATCGTCAGCGGCTGGTGCTGGAAGCATCGGTGGCTCGGCGGGTAGTGCTACCGCCGGTGCCACTGCTGATAAAGGGCCCTGCACCGAGGCCTCGTCGCTCGGTGGGCTGTCGTCACACTCGACTCTCGGAACCCTAGCTGGCCGCCGTCGTGGGGACATCCTGAAAAGGAAACAGGTGCGCCACGGTCAGAACAGTATATCTGGTGAGCTGATGTAAAGTAATCACAAAGAAAACTTTGAAACACACACGCAATCAATGTTTTCGTGCATTAAGTCGGAAGTCAGAAGTCAGGGTCCTGGTGTACGGATACGTCGGCCACCGCACCAACACTGGACTCCCTGGACTGATAACCACACTCAATACGCTAAACATTATTTCTTCACATAGAAAAGATCATAGTTCGCGGTAGAACCGAACTCCTCTGATACCAATTTGTCACGACCCGTCCTCGGGGCCCGTGCCGTGACTACCCCAAGCCCGCCTTCCATAGGCCAGGGGCTGGCGACTAGCACCAAGGTGTAAATCCCGATAAAAAGGGAAGGCATTGCCTTTGTAAAGTAAACAAGCACCACAGAGTAAGCAAGCGGAAAAGTAAACACTAAGTAAAAACAGAGTACAACTAAAAGTGCGGAAAAGTAAATGGGCCAGTATACAAACCCAAACTGAAAGTAAAGTACAACTCGAAAGGGAAAACAGAAACTGTAATGTAAAAGCCGCTACACCGAGCCGTCCACTGGAGATCCCACCTGAAGGGTGGGTACAGATAGCTCCACTGCTCCTTGGGTCCCGTCGTCCGCTCCGAACACGTCCCGCCCAGTGGTCCACCTCCAGGTACTGTTCTGCTCTGCAAGCCTCAGCCACGATCAACGCTGTCCGTCGTCTGCAACCAACACAACGTAGTGCGGGCATAGCCCGTGCAGGGGTGAGTATAAGCTACTCAATAGGGACCCCGAGACCCCTGAAGGTCTCCCAAAATCCACAAAAGATAAACCACAAAGGTGAGATACAAACACGAAGTAACAACCGACACTGCTTAGGTATATGCCCATACATATACCTAAGTCATCAATTCCAATACACTCCAACCTCCGAGCCTAAGTACAACTCAGTCCACACAAGAAAGTATACGTATTCCACACAGGAAATTAAAACGAAATCCACACGGAATAGCACAACACAATCCACACAGGAAAGTAACAGGTTTCATCTCACACATGTATACTTCATCGAAAGACGATAAAGATGATCTCTGATCCATCTAAGTCGTCGGACCCATGAAGGATCGATAGGTAACTACCCCCGCAATGACCCACACAGGATCGGGCCCACACAGGACCTGTAGGCGCTGGTTCACACAGGACCGGTGAGCGCAATGACTCACACAGGATCAGACCCACACAGGATCGGGCCCACACAGGACATGTACAACTGATCCACGTAGGATCGCTGAGTGTTGTAGTCGTCATCATCGAATCCACTAAGGATCTCTATACTGTCGTCGTCGCAGTCACAGTAGCAGAAGCAGTAGCAGTAGCAGTCACAGTCGCAGCCAGCACTAGGGTTCCCGCACACAACAAGCTCGTTCGGGAGGGTCCGCTCCACGAGCCGAGAGGCTGATACATAAACTGTCACAATGTCCAGAGTTGATGTATACAAAAGTTCCGTATCGCCAACAGGAACTCAACGCAACAGACGGCGCGTCGATCGGACGCCCGGTCTGAGAGTTATTGGCTTTTTCGTCCGAGGGTCCCGGTTGGTTTTAAGGAAAAACCAACCCGAACGTACTCCACCTGCGTCCAAACCTCGGGCAGAGTATGCCAAAAGATCCGTCACACTAAGAGGAACTCAACAAAACTGATGGCACGTCAATCGGACGTTCGTAGCTCAAGATATGAGTGTTTCTGCTCCGAGGGCCCGGTTGGTTTCGTGTACGAACCAACCCGGCCAAACTCAAAGTATTCCAAAACTTTGAATGCGATAAACCGAATTGACAGTCTCGATCCAAGGATCGCATCGCCGCTGACGGTTCGTCAATCGGAGGTCCGTAGCTCAAGTTATGGGCAAAAGACCGAAGTCGATTCGAAAAAGGGGGGGCCGGGTCCGGGCCGACCCGGCCCGACCCCCCCCCCCCCCCCAGGGTCGGCCCGAACCGGGTCGACCCGACCCGGCCCGGCCGGCGGCGTGGTCCGGCACGGTGGCGCGGTCCGGCGCGGCCGGGGCGCCACTCGGGTGCCTCGCGCGGGGGGCAAGGCCTCCGCCCTCCTCTACTGGCGGCGCGGCTGAAAGCCGCGCCTTGGATCAAACGGCCCCCCCACGTGGGGACCTGCTTCTGAGAAAAATGGGGGGCCGCCTGCCCCCCCTTTGTGAACCCCCCCCCCCCCCCCATTATGGGGGGGGCCAATTTAACCACCCGGGGGAATTTAATTCCCCCGGTTTTGCACCGTCCCGGCCGTCCCGACCTGGCCGGCCGGCTTCTTCTCAACAGGACCGGCATGGGCCGGTCCTCTTCCATTTTCCGGCACCGGCGGCCCGGCTGGCAGCCGGTCATCACGTCCCGCCGCGGCCCGGAACCGGTCGCGGCCTTCGTCGTCCGGCACGGTGCGACGGCACCGTGCCCTTCCGCCGCGGCCCCGCTCCGGCCGCGGCGCCTTCGGTTTCCTTCGACGCGGCGCGACAGTGTCACGTTCATGATGAATCTTTCCACGGCGCGGCGCGACAGCGCCACGCAATAATTGTCGAATGATTCCCGCGTGGTGCGACGACACCACACCATCTCGTTTCATCCACAAGGAAAAAAAATAATCAAGAACAAAGGAGGGGGGATTCGGCCGTGTTTGTGCGGTCCGACCCCCCTCTCGTTAGATGATAACACTTAAACATTTATCCTCAAGATTGTCAAGCTAGAACCAAGAATGAGAATAAATAAATAATCAACAACAAACCCCTACCTCGGTTTCAAGAATGATGTTCGTCAACGACCCGCGAAAGACGAGCGTCGCGGTGGTCGGTGTCGCGGGAAAAAGGACGTCGATCTCGTGAAGCGAGGGTTCGAAGCTCTTTGACGGCGATTTCGTCGTGGGAAACCATCGTGGAAGAGATGACGCAAAAGAAGTACGTCTTCGGTGTCGCGGGTATGGCGTTGCGGAAGACAGTTCCCGAGAACGTGGCGTTCTTCGTCGATGTCCGAAAGTTCTTCGCGTTCTTCGTCAAAGTTTGAAGAAGAAGAAGAAGAAGGCTCTAAATTCTCTCAAGATTGTCTAAAGAATTCAAACCCAAATAAAATAAGCTAAGGTCTTATTTTATTTACACAACCAAACCATTTTGAAACTCAAAGGTTTGAAATTAAACAACTCCACCCATTTAATAACCAAAGTTGTCATGTTCATTAAAAGAGGAGTTTAAGGGAGTTTAAAAAAAGAAGGTGAAGAGTTATGCTTCGTGTGGGACCCACCACACTTAATCCTCCCAAGGTAGGTTAAGTGGATGTGGGTCCCACCTCTAACTCCCTTTGGGAGAAAATAACCAACAAGTTAAAAATAAAAAGTGTTTCCACATTTTTATTTAACTTCTTTTAATTTTTCCCAAAACTAACTTTCATCACGCATAAAACGCAACCTCGGAAAAGGTCTCCTTAAGAGAATATCGGCGCTGCGAGTTCATCGGTGCCCTCGGAATTTGATTCCGGGAACCGGTTCAAAAAGTAGAAACTCCCGCTCGTTCGTTCATTGATCGTACCCGAGCCAAACTTCGGAAATTGATTCTGGGCACTCCGGGCCTCGGAATCAGGTGCCATCACAAACCGCGTTCTTGTAAAATTCCAAAGAAAATTAAGAAAAAATTTCCCTTTAATTTTACGGGTCATTACATGAGAGGGAAGAGAGTCTTACTTAACAGTGAGACATAATCAATAGGGGTAGTTGTTTTAATCTACCATACCCTGATTTACCCCCCCCCCCCTCTCAGAGTATCTAACCTAGTGGACCTAACAAGTGGTATCAGAAGGAAAGGTTTATATCAGTGGTTCTCTCTCAAATAGAGGTCACTAATCATAAAGGGATTCCGATATTCGATGAGAAAAATTTTTAGTTGTGGAAGAATCAGATGCAACAATACTTCTGATCTTTGGGAATGGACGTATTCACAGCAGTAATGCATGGCATAACAGTTGATATTAATAGCGGTGCACTATCAGAAGATGAACTTATAGAGTTGGATGTGGATGCCAAATAAATTAATGCTTTAGGGGGAGCCCTATACAATCTTATCTATAAAAAGGTGATGTCATGAAAAATGTCACATGCCATGTGGGAAAAGCTATTGAATATATATGAAGGGGATACAAAGGTCAGACAGGAAAATCTGAAAGTGTTGTGGAACAAGTATGAAGATATGATAATGAACCAGAATGACACTATTGATGCATTCTTCGACAGGGTCAATGTTATAATGGAATACATGCAAGGACTTGGTGAAGTTATTGAAGACATAAAAATTGTGAAGCACTTCTTGAGAAAACATCCACCTCGGTTCAATCCTAAAGTTTAGGTTTTGGAAGATAGAGATCTGGAAGAGCTAACATTGGATAACCTTCACAGCACTCTTGTTACATATGAAATGAGAAATGATGATAACGACGCTGTGGAAAAGGGGAAATCCAAAGAGGTGTCATTTAAGGCCATGAATAAGCTCACCATTAAATATTATCAAGAGGAAGAAGAGACATATGAGGTAATGTCATTCCTCTCCTCAAATCATCAAAGAGGAAAAGGAATGTCCAAAAGGAAACTTCCACTTTGTTTCTTTATATGTGGAAAAGTTGGTCATATTACCGCAAGGTGCCCCAAAAAGTTTCAAGAAGAAAATGATGAAGATGAAGTTGAAATTCCTAAGAAGAAATCTTCAGCCTATATGAAAGGGAAGAAGTAGTTCAAGAGATATTTCTTCAATAAGAGGAATCTTCTTTCACAAGAAATAGACAATTCAGATGAGTCCAAGGTTAAAGATGTTAAAGAGATTAAAATTTATAAAGATCGTGGAGAAAATGCAATGGTTTTTGTTGTCAGTAGTGCTCAAGAAATGGAAGAAACCAACACTGATGAAGAAGAAGAAGAAGTTGAAGGAAGAATACATATTCAATCTGAGTTAGAGGCTTCTCTTGAAGAGATAGATGTTTAGAGAGCCAAAACAAATAAAGCTAACAAATTTGTTCGTGATTCCAAACTCTATATGCAGCAGCAGGGAGAAGAGAAGTTTTAGTTGATGGAAGAAATTGGGAAACTCAAGTTATCAACACTATAGAACTCAGAAATAGTTAGTGAGTATAAGCTCAAGATTGGAGAACAGAAAAGAGAGATCAATTGCTTGAATAGAAAAGTGAAAGATCAAGTCAAGTGTATCGAATAACTTGAAGAAGAAGCATTCAGTCTGTGACGAAAAATGAAGGATCAAGAAAAACTCTTGACCCCCAATGTGATATCAGAAAAGTAGGCCATTCAGAAGATAGAAAAGATGAAATAGGAGGCTAGTAGTTCATCAGGAAAGAAGTAGCAACTGAGCTCAGGTGTTAAGACTGATTCAGGGACTGATCAGAAACAAAAGTCTGTGAAAATTGAATTCAAACCGCAAACACCTATGCTGAGATTGAAGGATGATTTGGGAACAAAGAAAAATCAGAATATCCAGAGATCCCAATGAGAAACTCGTAATGAAGAAGTAACACAAAGTAATGAACCTTATATCAGGTGTTATTGTTGTGTAAATAAGGGACATTCACAGTATGTGTTCTCCATAGCCAAGAGATATTGAAGGGTACAAGAACAGAGGTGGCAGCCAAACAGAGAATGGTTTTCCAGAACATATTTCGAAGGACATTATTTTTTACACTGTTTTTGGTGTGGAGGATTTGGGCACATTTCTAGGTACTGCACTTTGACCATACAGAGTAATGTGCCAAAGTAGAATCAAAAAGTTCGCAAGCAGCAGATCAATAAACCAGCAGATGAGTTAAAAATCCAGAATAGATTTGTGGATTTTAAAGATGAAGTAGTTCCATCATACTCTGAGAAAGAACAGAAGTCTCAATCCATGCCGAGTGTGAATGAAAAAAATATGGACCAAGAAGAAGAAGAATGAGAAGGCTGTGGTGGTAGAAATTTCCCTTAAGGCGTCAGATCGCTCTGGTGTTTGGATCATTGATAGTGGTTGCACATCTCATATGACGGGAAATAAGGATCTTGTTACAGGAAAGAAATATGACAAATAAAGAGTTGTCAAATTTGGAAACGATGAGGCATGAATATTTTTGGCTCAGGAAAGGCCATGTTTGGAGGAAAAAGATGAGACGTGCTGATGTCTTAGTAGTAGAAGGCCTCAGTCACAATTTTCTCAGCCTCAGTCAAATATGTGACTCGGGACATTCTATAAGGTTTACTAAGAAGGGGTGTATTGTCCAAGGAGGAGACAGAGCAGTGGTTCTACAGGGGAAAAGTACAAAGGGAAATCTCTACCTTGTAAGTGGAAAAGATGGTATGTGCTTCTTATCCAGAGATGAGGAAAACAAATTGTGGTATAAACGACTTGGTCATCTATGTCAACCATCTCTAGAAGAACTGGTAAAGTGTGAAGTAGCAAGAGACCTCCCTAAGCTATCATGTGATCGTACACATACGTGCAATTCCTGTCAACAAGGGAAGACCATCAGAAAGACGTGCAATGAAAAGGAAAAGAATATGACAAGAGTGCTTGAATTGGTGCATGCTGATGTCTATGAACCTATTTCACAAATAGCCATTGACAGAAATAGGTATTATGTTCTTTCATTGATGACTATAGAAGAATGGCATGGGTATTTGTTATTTCCCATAAGTTTGATATGTTTAGCTGCCTAAAATAGTACCGAAGGGAATCTGAAAGGATACTTGGACAGAAAATTCTGAAGTTTCATATAGAAAATTCTATGGAATTCACAAACAGTCGGGTGGAAGAGTATATCGAGAAACATGGGATAAGGAATCAAATTTCTTTAGTAAGAACTCCCCAATAGAATGGAGTGGTTGAAAGGAGAAATCGGATCATCAACAACATGGCCAGAACAATGCTTATAGAAAAAGACCTACCAGATAAGTTTTGGAAGGAATTAGTACTAACATCATTCTACATTTCTAATAGGGCTATGTTGTGTATGAAGGAAGGAAAGACTCCCTATGAAATTTGGTATGGAAAGAACCCAACGGTGAAATAATTTCGAATATTTGGAAGTAAGTGCTTCATTATCAACAAATAAAATCATAGGAAGTTTGAATCACGTGGAGATGAGGGAATATTTCTGGATTACTCAAGAAAATTCAAAGCATACAAATTCTTTAACAAGAGGCTGGGAAAAGAAGTTGAGAGCAATGATGTCACTATTGTGGAAAATGAAGAGAATCTTCAACAGGACAGTGAGAAGTTTCTTGATGAATGTGATGAAGAAAAAAGTAACACAGGAGGAGCAGAAGTGGCAGATGCTGACTCAGAAGAAGATACTGATGATGAACAAAAACATTTCAAGTCTGTGCTTGCAAGGAAGCCAAAGAGTCGAGCTGAAATTGATAAAAAAAATATCATTGGTGATCAGATAGCTCCATTTCAGAAAAGAAGAATGAAGTCACAACATCAGACATCTTTCCTATCTCAGGTACAGTAGAAATACTTTGTTGATTCAGCTGAAGATGAAAACTGGGTTTAGGCTATGAATGAAGAGCTTGATCAGATTGAGAAGAACCAGACATGGGAGATTGTTTCGATACCAACAGATAATAATGTCATCGGGACTAAATGGGTATTTCTCAACAAGATGAATGATGATGGCACAGTGTTTCGAAACAAAGCATGACTATTGTGCAAAGGATACTCTGAGATAGAGGGAAGAGATGTTGATGAGACATTTGCACCGATTGTAAGGCTCGAGACAATCAGATTATTCCTAGCCATTACAGTGCAACGAAAGTTCAAAGTGTTCTAGAGGGATATAAAATCTGCATTCTTAGATGGAGTTCTAGAAGTGGAGGTGTATATTTAGCATCCAGATGGTTTTCCCATTCATGAGGATGAGAAAAAAGTTTTTTGACTGAAGAAGGTGTTGTATGGTCTAAAACAAACACCAAGAGCATGGTACTCAAGGATTGATCAGTACTTGAAGAAGCTTAGTTTCCATCATGGGGGAGTTGATCACAATATCTATTTCCGAAACGACCGTAATCAAAGGATGATGGTGTTGGTTTATGTCAATGACATAATATTTGGCGGATCAGATGAAGCTCAGTGCATACAATTTTCTGAATTCATGAAAAATGAGTTTGAAATGTCAATGATTGGAGAGCTAATATTTTTCCTCAGTCAATAGGTGACACAAGGAAGGAATGGAACATTTGTTTCTCAATCCAAATATTCCAAAGAGGTTTTAAGAAGTTTTGAAATGAATAATTCCAAGGAGATGAATACTATGGTTGCTAACCAGACGAAATTATCAAAAGACGAGGATGGAAAGGCAGTTAATATCACAAAATACAGGAAAATTATTGTAAGATTGTTGTACTTGACCGCAACAAGGCCTAACATTGTTTTCACCACATGACAAGCAATGAGATATCATAGTAATCCCAAGGAAATCCACATGCTTGAAGTGAGAAGAATACTTCGGTATATCAAGGGCACGATGGACTTCGGATGGACATATAATGAAAAATATCAAACATAGTTATTTGGATATACTGATGCAGACTGGGCTGGTTCAATGGATGATAGAAAATCAACATCAGGTGGTGCATTCTATCTTGGCGGATTGTGAATTTCTTGGATAAGAAAGAAGAAATATTTCATTTCATTGAGCACCGTAGAAGCTGGGTATATTACAGCCCCTCAAGCATGCACGCAGTTATTGTGGATGAAGCAACAGCTTGATGATATGGTAGTTGAATTAAAGTCTCTGATCAGAATCTTTTACGATAACTCGAATGCTATCAATCTTGGAAAAAATTCAGTTCATCACTCAAGGACAAAGAACATTGAGATCAAATATCAATTCATCACAGAGAAGGTGGATCAAGGGCTTGTGAAGTTGGAGTTTGTGCCTGCAGAGCTATAGGTTGCAGATATTCTGACAAAGGCCTTACCCAAAGAAGTGTTTTAAATGAATCAATTAGCTCTGGGAGTTCAGTCGAATCCCCGCACTTAAAAGAGTGTGGATGTGGAACTCCCTCTCCCCGGGGTATGATGTGTTTTTCCCTAATGTGCTGATATGTGTTCTCTACTCTGTTACAGACTGCAAAGGAGTGACCTTTGGGTTTGTTGAAAAAGGGGGAGAAAATAGTTTTTGTTCAAGCGGGAGACAGTGTGGCTATTTGAGAAATCATAAAATACATGGGGAGAATCTGACAGGTGGAGCATCGAGATATGGGGAGTACAATGAGATAGGGGGAGAATATCAAATCTGACTATGCTAGAAGTGATTGATCAAAGAATATATATCACGACAGCTGAGGATCGTGATAAAAGCAAAAGAGTGGTGGTGCAATATGGTAAGAATATTTCAAAAAAATGGTATCAGTATGGTGTCAATAGTGTGTGTCACAGTTGAACTCGTTCATTGATTAACTTGTCATTTAATCTAGTTTCTCACATTGAGCATTGCTCATGTGGGATTAGAGTATGTGTTGAATAAATCCTTAATCGCTATCAGAATCACAATAGGAAAATTGTGGCTGAAAAATTAATGATATATCTTTTTATGGAAGTGTTTTCAACAAACCCAAAGGGGGATATTTTTGGGAAAAAATACCTCATGGTATCATTGAAGCATTTTTGAGGTGATTGTGTTTGTTGAAAAAGTGGACATCTCTGTTTTGATTATTGACAAAGAAAACTATGACGTACAAATTTTTTGAAAAAGGGGATTTCTTTTTAGAATTTCGAGTTCAAGGGCTATGGTTAAAAATAAATATTTGATTCAAGAATTTCGAAAAAGGAATGGATGATCTGGAGGTGGTACAAAAAGAGAAGATACAAGGTGGCATTGTTTTCCAGTGTTTTCCAAATTTTTGGGCCTGAAAATCAACAAATGGAGAAAAGTGGTTTTGGAAAAAGGACTTGCGCGTCAAAGTCTTTAAGGAGAGGAAACTTTCACACCTTATGTTTTTCAATATCAGAGCATCAAAATATGGAAAAGGTAAAAGGGGCACCCAAGTTTTAGGGTTGGTCGCACAAGTGACTTGCCTGGCAAAGACTTGCACGCTGAGACTTGCACGCTTAGGGGAGACTTGTGTGTCGTCACGTAGGGTGTCAAAATCCCTATAAATAGAGGTCGACCCCTCCTCATTCGGTTTGAGTTCAACACATAGGGAAAATCAGAGCTCATGTCACCCAAGTGTGGTAGTCGCGCAAGTGGTGTTGAGTCGCACAAGTAGAAGATGTGTGCCAGTTGTTTGTTGTGCGCCCAATTTGGTTTGGGCAGAAAGGTTGTGAGTCGCCCAAGTTTTGAGTTGAAGAAAAAGTTTCCGCACAAGTGGTTTGGTGACACTTGCATGCCAAATTTTGAAGAAGCGTGACAGTTGATGGTTGTGTGCCAAAATTGGTTTGGGCGTAAAAGGGTGTGAGTCGCGCAAATTTGGAGTTGTAGAAGCTTGTTTCATGCAAGTGGTTGAGGTGGAATTGCACGCTAGTTATAACTTGCACGCTGTTACTTACGCACCGGCTTAGAGAAGGGCACCAAGTATGGTTGATGCATGATAGTGATTCAGGGCTGCGTGGAAGCTGGAAGATTACCCGATACCTTTGGTGAAAAGTGAGATTAATCTATGGGTGAAAGTTGGACTTCAACAGAGCATACACATACAATAGAGGATGTATTCATTAGCGATAATGAAGAGACCTATATGTCTAAAAACTGTGAGTTGATCCTTTCCAGAGCAGTGGGCAAAGGAAGAGAAAGAAGGTGATCCTCTCCACCGACTATGATCCAGAGAGATAGAGAGAGGGAGTGACCCTTGGGAAAGTAGTTAGTTGACCCTAAACATTGTAAATGTAGTGATCCTAGGAATATAAGTGATATATCTTGAACCTTGGAAACAACAGTGTGTTTTTAGTGGATTTGGTACATCGGCACATCACCAGTGTATGCACCTTGGACGTCGCCCAGTGAGGGTGAACCATGTAAAAATCGTTGTGTCTTGTGCATGCTTTAGTTTCTGTTTATACTTTGCTGTAGGAAAGAGAGATAAGAGAGTCTTTCTTAATAGTGAGACAAGATCAATAGGGGTAGTTGTTTTAATCTGCCATACCCTGATTCACCCCCCCCCCCCCCCCTCTCAGGGTATCTAACCTAGTGGACCTAACAAACCATATGTTATCTTATATTGTTAAAGATCATCTTCTATTTAAATCATTCATTGTGGTTTGTAAAGATTTTGTGAGTTCTTATAACATGTCCCTCGGAAGTTTCAAACTAGGTGTGCATCAAGGTATGTTGTCGTATACTAGTTCCCAATCGATTCTAGATCGATACGGTGTTTTCAAGGTTGTTAACCCTATGTACATCTATAACGGAGCCACATCCATTTACTGTATCTAGATTGGGATGTATTTCTTAGAATCCACTATCTCTATCATTTACCAAAATTGGAAGAAATTTTATGATAATTTCACTCCTCATTATACTTATCCTTAGAGAAATCCATAGATATATCTTTAGATTTATCCCTAAGGATCTCACTGCATTTCTCTCATCCTAGTTTCCAAGTGTTGACTAAATCTTTCCCTTGATACCAACTATAAAGACTCAGGGTTAACATACATGGATATTACATTATTTTAGATGAATATTCAGCATATGAAAAAATTACATGCCTAAGGAGTGTAATAGTTTATTTTATTGGGAAATATGGAAACATAATCTCCCAAATTGGTGAAATATCATCCATATCTCCCTTAAAGATATTCCCCTTTATTACTCCTACTTAAAACATTTATTCATAACCTAGGGATAGGAAACATAATAAATGGGTGATCTGGGATGCTTAGTAATTGTAAGAAAGGGTGATATATAAGAGTACAATGAGCATAAGGGTAAGAGAACATGATCTTAAAGTTTTAATATCACACCGTTCTTATCAAAGATCATATTCAATATTCATGGAATAAATATTCGTAGTTCATAAGACATAAATCATAAGGAAATCAAGAGAAAATCCATAATAACATAACATAAGCATTAGACATAGAATCTATGTAAGACATATAAGTATATAAAATGATTTCCATAGTAGTCAAGGGATCCATTATAAGAGAATCTTAGTAGTATGAGTTCACTTATCATGACATCTTGGTAGTAATGGTTCACTCCCATGAGCAGTTTAGTACTCAAGGATCACTCACAATACCATCTTAGTGGACAAATTACTTTACTGAATATGGTCCACTAACCATTCCGGCCATGTATAACTAAATCAGGTTCACATCCTATTCCATACTTGTATTAGTGAACTGATGTCACTCCTTGTTCCAGCCCTATCATACTTAACCAAGTTCGTGCCTCGTTCCAGTCCAATCATATTGAACATAGTTTACACCTTGTTCCAGCCCTGTTATACAGAACCGAGCTCACTCCTTTTTCATGTACTTTCATACTCATGAGATATAAATATTTACCCAGTGCATTGGAGGGAGATATAGTTTCCAACAATCTCATAAATAAATCATATATACATGTTTTACAAGAATATAAATAGGCATATCAAAACTAATGAAATGAAATATGTGTCATAAACATGTAATCATGTCATAACCTATAGAAAATAGATAGGTTACATAATCATTTCATCAAAGCATAACTTGGGAAAAGAAGTAGGTTTCATAAATATATTACCTATAAAAGGTAAACAGAATTCATAAACATATAAACCATGAAAGAGAAATAGGTTTAAATAAACATATTGTCATCAAACCATAAACTATTCAGAGAATTAATTTGATTGGAACCATTGGATCATTTCCCAGAAAGACATGAGTAACATCAAGGAATGTCTCCTTATATGGAAAATAATTCTGAAATATATTTAAAAAACAATTCTATAAGAAAATATCCTATATTATTTGAAGAAGTTTTTTAAAACATAAAACCATCTAAAAACCATTCTTTAAAATACTTGGAAATCATATAAAGAAGGATTGAATTCATTTTGAAAACCTTTTTCCTTGAAAACTTATAAAATAATATTGAAAATATTCAAAAAAACTATTTAGTTAAAAATAATTTAAAAACTTATAAAATAAGATTCCAGGTCATTTAAATCTTTTTCATTAAAAATAGTCTTTTGAAATCATATAAAGGATGTTTTGAAAATCATTTTAAACACTTTTTAAATATAAAACAATTTTTTAAAAACCATTTTTTTTGAAATACATTTTAAATAAAAAAATTATAAATTAGGAAAAAAAATTAAAAAAAATAACCTTATAAAACAAAAAATTATGTATCATGGAAATAATGGTTTTGATGGCAAGTAAGTCTATACATTCCAAACATTCCTGTTACACCTTAAAAGTTTAGAAAAGTGACTTGATCGGAAAAATAAAATAAGATTACTTTAAAACCATTTTTTTAAAATTTAATACATGGGTAAAATTTTATTTTAAACATAATAGGATTATATTAAAAAAAATTAAAACATTTTTGGAAAACACTATTTTGAAAGAACACATGTTTCCGAATGAAAGGAAAAATAAAGTCAAATTTTCATAAAAACGTTTTCTTAATTGTATTAAGTAAAACAGAGTGTAAATAGGAAACAATTACTTGAATATAACATAAATAACCTTAGGTTAAGAAAATTCATGATATTTCTTTAGATATGGATCTTAATATTTCATTAATGTAAGTATAATCATAAATAATCTTAATAAATGATGAGATTGTAGTAATAAATCATTACCACTTTGGTAACATTGAATCATATTAAAAAACGAAATAATAACATTACATTAAGCTTAAAATATCATGAAAATAAATATATTAATGATATTAAATATCAAATTCAGTATATACACCTCATAGATAAATTTATTAGTATAACATGGCATGTGTCTCAAAGAAATAAAATTGAGACAAAATTACATTACCAATTTGGTAACTTTTAAAACATGAACCACAAGAAAGAAGTATTAAAAAATTGATATTTAAATAAACATATATTTAAGTATAATAATAATATAAAAAATAAATGGTCAGTATAAACACCACATATAAGAAATAGGAGGTGAAAAATTGTTTTGTCTCACAGAAAATAAAAGTGAGATGAGAAAACCCTTACTTTAAGTCCTGCATTTCTTCAAAAACGTAAAAAAATACTTTATAATAAATAAAATTTTATTGTAAATTTAACATATAACTATATTATTATATATAATACAACATATTTTTTTCTTTTTGACTTTATATTATCTTTGTATTAACAAATCCATGTTAATGTTACGTTTTGGGTAATATTTGCTTTCTTTTTTGTATATGATTTGACTTGTTATTCTTGATCATCTCACATAGATTATGATTTACGTATTTAAATAATTGAAAAAATGATATAAATATTATATTTATTTATTTTATATGTATTTATAATAATCTATAATATTTGTAAATATGAAATGGAACAAACTGTTCATAGAGACAGTAGACCATACATACGCATGAACGTTGTTTTTGTTTTATTGTCATATTCAAAGAAAGAAAGTAAATGTCATATATATTTATATATATATATATAATATTGTTAAATAGGAATTATTATTTAATATATATCATATAATTTTACTTAACCCATCCTTAATAAATTTCATGCAAAGTGTGAACAAATCATATCACTTTGAGGAGGCGGTAGTCCACACGCCCACAAACGAAGTTATTGTATTTACAGAAAATAAAAAAGCATAAAGGTATCTTATATATAATAATTACAGAATTATAAAGACATTATAAATATCTTATATCATATAAAATATATTTTCCATCATAATTACCAACAATTATATGTGGTAATGAAAAAATGAACACCGTCGTTTCATGAGGCGGTAGTTCGCTATACCCAAGAATTGTAAGATCATTACCCATATGATGAAAGTGTGTGTAAGTGTAGTTATAATAATAATTATAAAATAATATTAGTATATTTATGATAATTATGTTATTATATAATAATGTAATAATATTATTTTATGGGGTGGAGAATAAAAATAAAACAAAGGAGCTTGTGGAAGGATGTTACCTCTTCTTTGGGTAACTCCTTTTGGTTTGCACCAAAGGTATTCCTTGGAGGGATTTATTCCCAAATGGAGGATACTAGGATAAAATTAGGGTTATTTTTATATTATTTTATCATATTTTTATCAATATAATTCCTTGAGAAGTTTGAATAAGTGGGAGGGTGAGTGCCTTTTTATAGTGGTGGAGGATGGCATTCTTGTAAATTTTTTAAAGTGGAATTACACCCATGGTTTTCTCATGTAAGGTGGCGCCAATAATATTAAAAATCATAGAAAAGGTAGGATATGGTAGATATATGAACATATAATGTATTTTTTACAAGTTTCTAGGTCATTTTGGGCCTTATGTTTAGGGCTTAGTCCTTTTTAAGCTAATTTTTCTCTCAATTCCAGTAATTAATTTTAATTACATTCACTAATATTTTTGGTTAAAAAATAATTTAACCATATTATAAATTATAAATTATTATTATTCCAAATATATAATCCATTTTCTCAACTTCCAGTCACAAAATTTCTATAAAATAATTTAAAATTAATCCCACGTATGGGACGACAAAGCCTGTTTTTAATGTAAAAACTTCTTAATGTTTTGTACATTTTTATATCTACTTTCATTGTGAAATTATTTATAATGAACTAAATTATTTTTGATGAAATAAAATTGATATTATTATAATTTAAAATAAATTAAAAATATTATTTAACTATATAAATAAATTTTATGAAAATCTAGTTTTGAACTAAAATTCAGTAATATTAACTATTCATCAAAATATGAAAGTTCTCAGAAAAATAAAAAAAATACACACAAATTAAATATTGATATCCCAATTTCTAAAATGAAGTTTATTTTTTCAAATAAAAATTATAAACGTATAAAAAATAATATTTAAAATGGTTTCTCTATTAAAAGGTGATAAAATTACCTTTTAGAAAAATACACCTTTTTCATAAAATTGGATTTATTATTATCTTATACCAATAAAATATATTATATGATTATGAAAAATATTGATCAAATATATAATATATATAAATTTTATTAATACAATTTTTTTATATATTTATTGAGATAAAATTGTTTTTATACATAGAAAAATATATTTCTTAGAAAAATAATTTCTTTAGTTTCAAATGGATCTTATATTCACTTCAACTAATTGATAACCAAATGATTAATTTTATATACATGTGTAAATCATATTTTCGCAATTTAGTTAATATTATTTTCAAATTCCATTCCAATGGCTAGGTGGTAGCTATAATATTATTTTAATAATAATATTAATAATATATTGTAGTTCCATAAAAATAGGCCTTGTGTGTTATCCATGTTATCAAATGGACTCGGTATTGTGTGTAATAAAATCCAAACATAGTGTTTTTTACCACAAGATAAAATAATTGTTGTGTGTGGTTAAATATTAACTTAATTTTATGTATAATGAAAGAAAAACTTAGTTATTATATATATATAAAGTATATATTCTATGTTTCATGAAATGAAAAAATTAAAAGATTAAATTAATTCTGAAAAAAATAATTCACCAAATCTGGGGGTGTTACATGTATTCCATGTTGGGATTTACCTACTAAGAAAAACAATATAGATAGTTTCGAAACTGAGAATACAAGGTCATATTATGGTATATAACTCCTGTTATGACTGAAAATTGTTTTTTATTATTATGCAAACACTTTTAAAGAAAAAGTGAGAAACTATACATGACAACACCACATCACCAATTCACTACATCACCATAAAAAACATAAAAAACATCAATGGATGAAATCCATTCATGCATTAAAACTAAAAAACCATCATTGTTGGAGAGGAAGTCATCAAGAAAGGGCCGAGGTACCACGAATCATGGAAAATGAACATTAGGAAAGCTGGACAAACCTCAGAATCGGTCTCCTCAAACGCCCACCGATGCGACCATCAACACCAGCCCAAATCCACAAACCCGCTGGCGGACTCTAGTCGGAATCCTACAAAACCTTTAGAAAAGTGATATGGGCCCTAAAAAGAGCACCTAAACAATTATATGATGAATACAATATCCTTTATTAATAAACCTATTGTTCCACAATGTGATTCTCCTATGATGGATTACTTCATGTGATATTAACTTCTATTTTTTAATGGAACAACTAATCCATTAGTAACTAATAAATTATTTAAGTAACTTGAAAAGATATTCCTATGTCATAGAAGTATTAAAAGTTAAAATATTATTTTAATAGTTTATTATTTAAAAAGAGACTTCGGTCAATGGTGGTTATTGATCCAGAAACCTAAATAGGTTAATGAATTATAAGTCAGGGAATAGAGAACTTTTCATGTGAAATTATTCAAAAAATAATCCATCCTATGAAAATGAGGGTAAAATAAATAGGAATATCTTCAAGATAAATCCTATGGAAGAATAATGTTTTGTAGAGTTTGAGGCTATCTTTAAAATATTATCAAGGCATGATCTTAAGGGAGATAGTTTCAAAAAAATTATCATCTTATGATGATATATTATCAAGTTACATTAATATATAGAATTAATATTTTAGATCATATATCTTTAATGAATATCAATATAATAATAGGTCATTTTAACACCAATAAAAAAACACCTAAAAGACGAAAAAGAGAGTGAATCATTTTCTATCATGTAAAAATTGAAGAAACCAAATTCTATAAAAAATATTGAAGGGAATGGGATTTTTTACAAGTTCATAGAAAAGGTTTATCTAGATAATTAATGTGTAACATACTGGATTTATCTAAATGTGTGTAACATTTAATTTTTTGGTTTAATTACTTAAAATGGCCCTAGTAATGATGCCTTAGATGTTAAACATGGTCTTGGGTTCATATGGGGATCGTTTGAAGCCTAGATCACTGAAATGGGAAGAGGATGAAAGTGCCGCATAGTTTGTCTGAAACTATGCAACCCATGGTGCACATACATGAGAGTATTACAGGTTTTGGGATAGTGTGGTTTTATAGGGTTTGTGCATGGTTAGTCAAACAATGTGAAAAACCATGTGATGTGCCTCTTATAGTAGTAAATGGAACATGGTTGGTGCACGGTTTGGACAAACCATGTGCAACGTAGAAAAGGTGTGAAATTACCTATATTCCCCTCTTTAATGAATTAAATATTTTCTTTCTCCCTCCCATCATTTCCTCTAACAGACTCCTCTTCCTCTAGGTGAACAAACCCTCTTCCTCCCTCAACATGGGCTGTTGATGTAACTCCTTCACCCGATACTCAAATCCTTCACTGTCAGAAGTTAGAGAACCATCATGGGGATCTCTTATTTTTCACACCTCTATTTATTGTTTCTTATTCTATTCCTTATGATATTTTTGTGCAATGAAGTTTTACCTATTTTTGTGGAATTTGAAAAATCCTTCTATTTCTTCTATTTTTGGATGAATCAAGGACCAATAATAGATGAGTATAGTACTACAACATCAAGGTAGGTGTTCAAGTCTCTTTACTATTGTTTTGTCACTTTTTAAATGAGGTCTTGTTGTGATACTCATTAGATCCTTCTGGGGATGACTTATTTATGAATAAATAATTAATTAAATTGTTTATCATGGGAATTGAGACCCAACTATATGGTCAAACCCATTTTTGGGGTGTTTGACTCATCAGAAGCTGCCCATTTGGGTATTCCTACCTTATATTAACCTTTTTATTGTGTTTTATTTTTAATCTCACCTTGGGTGTGTGTGTTTCCAATGGTTTAATTCCTTAAAAGGTTAATTACCATATATGGGTTTCCCTTAGTTAAACATTTTAACTGTTAAATTTTAATTGGAATAAATTTTTGGATTTGATCTTATGCCAATTGATTTATAATAAAATGATTTTTTTGATGCTTCACTTCATATATCACATGCCTTACATTGAATTGGTTATGCAAGTTTTTGAGTGCCAATACTACATGCCATATGCAATTTCTTTCTTCTCAACTATGACATGTGTCTTGTTCCCCATGACACATTTTATGCTTATTTATTTGTGTTATATGTAAATGGATTGAATTAAATGCTATGTTTGTCTAAGCCTGTTAGCTTGGTATTTTGAAATTTCATTGATGACATGTGATTAGAGGAATGTTAATTTCATGTGCCTATGGTTGTATTCCATTACTTATGCTTAATAATTTCTTCCTAGTGATCATATATAGTAGACTATACTTATATATGTGCTTTAGGCCTTATGACTTTGATTTTTGGGATTATGATACATCAATTTCCTGTTAGATTTTTGCATGTGAAGTTTATTTAATGGAATGTTATTATATATATGTTTTTCATTATGATATGTTCTTGGATTCAATGGATTGCCTGCAACATTATGGGATTGAACATGGGTCCCTAATTAAGGATTCCATGTATAGACTTCCCATGTTTTATTGGATATACATGATGCACTGGGAGTGATACATTGTCTTTTCATGTACGGTCTCTCCATTAAATTGTTTTATACTCGTGAGGGAGGCTGGTTCCCCAAGGGATCAACCAAGGATGGACCCATTTGGAAATATGGTTATTCCATGACTCTGGTGACACTCAGTATGATATGTGAGATACTTGGTTTGGAATCAGAGTTACCATACACTGAGTAATACAAGGGACACCGTATGGGTTTCCTTGGATGGACTCAGAGGTATTGGGTTATTTAGAGACAGTCGTAGTGACCCTTGAGATTTTATTTAGATCGCCTTGGATGGCCTCAGGACCCCACCAATGGATTTAATGGGTTTATGGAATGTATTACTTCTTATTTTGAAATTTTTATAATTTACATTATTATCATTATATTATAATGACTTTTCAATGTAACCTCCAAGCTAAAGCACGAGCATGGGGATTTCCTCTTTTACCTTGATTGATTAAATTATAATGGCCTTGTATACATATCATGACTTACAAAGGTACCTCGTTTAGACACTCATCTTAGGCCGATGTTGGTGGCATGGTACGGGTGTCTATTTAGGGACCCAAACCAAGCTTTACATGTTTCGTTTATTTAATGCTCCGCTTTTATTTATATATGGAACATTTTTATTATTTACTGCATGAAATGGATCAGCCTATACATTGTGGGTTTTGGCCTAATGAGATTATATATTACACCCTACTCAAGCACCATTTAGTACCCAAGTATACCTTATTATCATAGGTATGGATAAAGGGTATTGTGTTCCTTACAAGGCTTGATTTACTTGCTACTTAAGATGGCGTTTGGGGGTATAGGACTGAGATTATGATTGAGATTTTGAGTAGTTGGTTTGGGCATTTTTATTTTTTTGTATAGCATACAATATATGCTTTTTATCTCATGTTCCCTAGTTCTCATAGTTTTTAATAGACACATGAAATAACAATCATCCTTCTGTATCTATTATTATTATTCAACTTCCACTTCGTTATTTATTCTGTTCAAACTATTTCTTTATATTCATTGTTGTTTGTTATCTTTTATGCTTCTTACATTAATTATTTATTATTTAATACAATGAATACTCTAATCTATGAGGTAATGGTCCCCTTACATACACACCCAATTCCTTAACTGCTAATTGACAGCCTCTATCATTTAAGAAGATCTGCTTGAGTTCTTGTGTCCCACTGTCTCGGGTCACAGATTAGTGACAATTGATGAAGGATTCCACAATGTGGTATCAGCGGGTTTTACATTTTTTCTTACCATTTGGGTTTAGATATGAGACTCAAACATTAGAATTTGGACCTTACCCTATGCTTGGACATAGCTAACCCATGTACAGGGAAAACCCAAATTACCTAGGATGGGAAATTATAGTTATTGATTATTCTATTTATGGTTGATATGACTTCACCATTGGGTGATGAACTTTTTTTACAATGTTATTGATGATGGTGTTATTTAATTGATGATTTCATCTTCTAAATCCAGATGAAATGAGGGAAGTATAAAATATACATCATATTAGGCAATATAGGATTAAATTTCATGCATTAAGCCATGCCATATCAACTTTCAGATTGCATTTAATATTTTTCATGTGATTGTTTATCGTTCATTTATTATTATTCCTTGTAGAGAATTTTGTGTTATAATTATCAAATTTTTCTAATCATTCTTGTAGGTATATGGTATGGTTTGGATTAATTGGGTGCAAATTAAACTCATCAAGTTTATGGGCCCTTGTGAATTGGAATGGCGGTCAACCTAATTGAACCTTTTAAATAAAATTGAATGATTAAAATCAATTGAAATGAACATCACCTTTAAAATGAAATAGTCTTTAAACATGAGAGTTGTGAGACCATGACCCTGACTCAACCCTAGCTATGGGAAGTATGACATGTCTCTTGTATTCCTTTTGTGAATTTTCCCTTCTTATATAGACTTGGATCTAAGATCTGGCTAAGGTCTGAGTTGTGTATCAGGGAGTCTTTGTATCTCCCCTTCTTAATCGTTTTCCTTGTATTCTTTTCTATCAATTTAAATCATGTCAGAAGAGTGTAATTTTAAATTTTAAATTTGTTCCACCATGACTTCCTCATGATGTTTTCCAAGAGAGTGGCAATGAGCAAACTCTATAGGTGGTGGTACATGAGCCACCTATGAAACCTCATATAGTTCCACCACATGCACCACCTATTTATCCTCTTATGAGCATTGATGCTCATTTTCATGAAATATTCTTTTGGTTTATGCACTTTATTCAGGTTTCTCCCTGGCATTCCCCTACAATGGAATAACTAACTCGGTAATTTCATCACCACCATCCTCCCACCTTCTTGGGGGATGGACCACCTCATGCTATAGAATCATCATTAGAAGTTGTGGTGTCTATCTTCGATCATCTTGAGACACCTCCAGGGTGGAGGGTCAATCTAGCTACCAATATATTGTGTGACTCCACCAAACATTGGTAGGATGTCATATCTTATTCAGATCCATATCGAGGTATGGTCTAGGAAGACTTCCAGATGGATTTCATTGATCCCTTATTTCTGCCGAATATAAGGGTGGATTATTTCAGGGAGATCTTGCATCTTCAGTAGGGATCTATGACATTTCTTGACTATTCTAATTGATTCACCATGCTCTAGCATTGTTATATTTCTATGACTGGTGATAAATTAATGACTATGAAGAGTTTTGAGGATAGGATTGGGCATGTTTTCCACTCGTAGGTGAAAATATTTCAGTTGATAATCATTAAAGATATAGTAAAATAGTCCCAAATAATGTAATAAAATCTTAGAGGAGATGGAATCGTAAACTAGGGAATTTCAGTTTCGAGATAGAGATATGGTCATTTTGGTAGTAGGAATTGCTGTTTTGAGGATGCAAGTGGGAGAAGTTCCTTCTATATGACACGTACTGACTACTCTATAGTATGTCACCAATATGGAAGTCTAGTCCATAAGAATCCCCAGTGCATGAAGAACTTGATCGAATATCGAGCCTACAATTGGATGGGTCACCTTCAGTGTCTCTTCCATTATTTTCATCTAACACCTAGTGGTAGGGGATCTATACCAGAACTTTTATTAGGTATAGGATCTGAAATATAATGTTTGTATGAAATTTGGTGATCTACTAATCAATTAGGATGAAGTGGAAATCATTGTGTATGAGGTAGTCAAGCCCCAGAGATTCAGTGTCAGCAAAGTGGATCTACTCAGGCTATTTACGTAGAATCATAAGGTCGCAGTTCAGGTTATATATATGTAGTGAATCCCACACCATACGTTAATAGGAGAGGGACAACTATAGTTAGAGGTACCATTATGATATCCACTATGTTAGTATTTTCTTTTTGATATAGGTGCATCACAATAGGTTATATCTTTTATGGTTTTTGAAAGCCTTGGTCTTGTAATCAAGTAATTTTGTAGCTATAGGTCTCTTGACACTCCCTTTGGGGTCGGGACAGAGGTCATACACCTGTGTCAAGAGTTACCCTTCAGATAGGTGGGTGTCATTTCATCTGAAGTTTATTCATCCTCAAGAAGACCTACTTCTACATAACTCTTATCATAGACTAGTTTGTGCCTTATTATACCCTTTCATATTTTTATCACTGTTAAGTTCCTTTTTTAGGCCCAGATTATTATTTTGGACCTCTTTTCCGATTTATTTTTTGGCCTTAGATTTTTCTCTCAATTTACGGTTGTTATGGGTTTAAATTTTTAGTTTTGGAGTTTTTTCTCATGTTTCATGATTTAGGTTTACGGTTATAGGAAACTGTGTGGATCGTCCCAAGAAACCATGCACGTTTCATTTGGGTTCAGAGGCATGGCGCACGGCTTGCGCACAATTTTTTAAACCTTATGGAAAGCATGCAGGGAGGCTCTGTGTTGGGATAGAACCATTTTTCATGGTTCTCACACATTTTCAAAACCAATTATACTATCAATGTAGGTTGAATGGTGTGTCCAGTAAGGGGCGCACGATTGGTGAATGGTTTGGTAAACCCTGTGACCAAACCGTGTGAGCTTCCCAAATTTTATAAATAATAAAATTTCTCTTTTCCCCTCTCAAAATATTAGCCCTGATCTTCCCATTTTCTTCTTCCCCTAGTTTTTTTTACCCAAAGGAGTCTTCTCCCTCTATATCCAAACATCCTCCTCCCTCCCATGGTGTGGATCTAGGGTTTCTTTGTGGTTTTGGGCTAGATTTATAAAGTTAATCACCTCTATTCCCCTCTCTATTCATTCTTCATCCATTTTCTCTAGATATGCCTCTCTTCCTTATTCAAGGGGGTCTATTTTTCATGATTATCTTGATTTATTTTTGAGTTTTTTGTGTTTAATGTTAATTTTTGTTTTTCTTTCTTCCTAGGACCTTCGCATAGTGGTTTTGGGTGTGTGTTGATAAAGATACAAAATATTGAGGTAGGTTTTCCTTTTCAATTTCATTTATAATTTAAGATTCATTAGTTTCATTATTTTCACCTTCCGTAAATTTTATATAGTGATGTGTAATATTTGGATAAATTTTTTGCTGTGAAAAGTGGTGATTTGTTCCTTGTTTCTCATAAATGGAATTGTTTTATTATGTTATGCACACCAAGTGCCTGATAAAATTATCAGTTGGGTTTTCATGTAATCTGTGATATCTAAAGGATGGTTTGGGTTTTTAACTATATTTCTAACATATGAAGGATGATTTGGGTTCCATTAATGGGTTTTCAAAGTGGTTTTGGATTTAATTTAAGTGTGTAATTTTCCTTTAAAAATGGTTTTCCATGTGGTGGTGGTTAGTGGATCATTTAGTATTTTGATGAAAATAAATTTGGCTTTAAAATCTGATGTGTGTGTTTAAATGATTCTGAAATGGTGAATGGTGTATTTCTACCACTTTTGAAAAGGTAGTGTCGATTCTTTTAAAAATGATTCTTGAGACTCGTTTGGTACTTTGGTGAAATTTTTAAAAAATATATTATGTAAACCCTCCTTGGATCATATTCTTGACTTGTTTATATTTAAATTATGGGATGTATTCTTTGTGTAATACTCATGATCCATTACGTGAATGGGTGGTACATCCTTATTATGGACTCCTCATGACCCATTTACTTTGAGCAGAATGGGAGATCCTTGATGTGGACTCCTTTTTGATCTATGTGGTTTATGGAAATATATTGATCATTGGGGTGAATCATGTGGTGCATGTTGTGTGAATTATTATTATATATGTGAATGTGATTGGATTCTTGGTTGGAATCAACTGTCTCACCCTCTTTATACTCTTGACATGGGAACCTAGAATTGTGAGGGAATTTTCTAAGAATGATTTTTGAACTATATATGATTATGAAGAGGATAGTGTCTTATAGTAGTTAGTATATTGAGTTTTATTTCTATGGGATATTTCCCCTCCGCATGTACCATGTATGGTATGTCTGAGCATGTGAGGGTGTTATTGATGTCATCAGGTGAGGCATGCTTTTTGAGATAAGTCAACAAGTCTTGGTATGTTTTGGAATATTCACAAGATTATAGGTTTACGCATGTCAATTAGAACTTAGATGTCTGTAATGAATGATTAAGTTACATGTTAGTTGGTTACTCTTGTGTGGTATATTTCCCATTGAAATTGTTATATGATTATTTTTCTTACTTCTTTGAGTGGTGTGTCTTCATGATAAATATAATAAAATGATTTCATGTGTTTTGTGAAGGGGGTTTTGAAATTTATTACTCTCTTTTATATCCTTTATAAATTAAATTTTACATTTCTCTTTTGAAAATAATTCATATGGTTTTTCCTTATAAAAGGTTATGGTTTTAAATGGTAAAAGGGAAATGAACCATGTTTATTTTTCATTGAAGATTGGTAGAAAATCATACTTTTAAATATATTGTATTTAAAACCTGAATTTTGTTTTTATTTTCTTTTAAATGATGTGAATTGAGAATATATTTTTCCATGCATGCCTACTAAGTTTTAATACTCAAAACTATAGTTATTTATTGTTTCTAGCCTTTAGTGAAGATTCAGCTAGGTTTCGATCATCATGGTGACAGTTGGTCTATTATCAGAGAGTGACTCTCAGGGTGACATGGATATGTTCTGGTTTTCAGGTTCAGTTTGGGTTTTGTGGTGTAGTTTATTGAATTTTTAGTTAATGCATAAAGATATTCAGATTGTATGACTTATTTATATTGGGTTTCTCTATTTGTTTCCACTGTTTCATTTATTTATCTTTCGAAATATTATTTAGTTTTTCTATGTTGAAGCCTCGCACTTTTCTCCAACCCATGGGGATTTAGAACATCTTTCGAGCCTTGCCATAGTTCGTCTTGGGGGACAGCTTTTGGCTTGACTCAGGATGGTTCATGAAAAATGTTATTAAATATTTTCAGGCTCTTTAGAAGACCTTTCTTTCAGAGAATCCTATGTTATTTTGGATTTCAAGGAACTTGGAGTCGGATTTTTAAAACTTAGGGTGTATGTATGAGGGAGTGTCTGGACAACACTTTCTATACCACGCATTGATTTTTTAGGGGAAGTTGGGTTTGTTTTGTTTTCTTTGGTTCTTATGGTTTGTTTCATGTTTGGGAAATGAAGTGTGAGTTGGGATAGTGGTCTGTGTGAGATCATAGGGCCATGAAATCCATTTGGAGTCAATGATATGGTCCTAGAATAATTTCTATGATAGTGGCATGGATGGAATATGGCTGCCAACCATATGGCCAAGTCACCCATCAACACTAGTTTTCCTATGTTATTTGTCTTGGATATTTATTTGATTCTAAAAGTTGTTTTGAAAACACCTTATTTGGGATTATAAAAACTATATTTAAAAAAGGGGAATCGTGTGGTTTTAGAAATATAATAAATGAGTTTTTAGTTTTATTTTGAATAAATCATTAGAAATTGGATTTTTTAAAATTTAATTTAATGAAATGGAATTTTTTGAACTATTGAAAAATGTTTTGAATGAGTCGAAATATATTTTTGGATGTAAATCCATGGGATTTTATTTTTGATCATGATGAAATGGATTTAAACATGGAATTTGAAAATGTTTTTTTACTTGGTAGTTAGTGTGGTTTGAAAAGTTTTGAGGGTTTTGAAATGAGAATAATTTTTTTACTTATTGTGTTTCCATGGGTTATCTTATGCATGGATATGTGTCTAAAGTGGATGGAGGATGGTGTGGGTGTATGATTTCATGGATTGGTATGAATTTTTTGGTGCTCAGGGTGAAATGGGAATGTGTTTGTGTGAATTACCATAGAGTACCATTGGTGATTGTGCAACCAACCATGTTTTTTTCATTCAAAAATTTATTAGGAGGGAAGTTTTAAAGTTTTAATAGCTAATGGTTTTGTGTATTTTTTTCCTATGTTTTGGGAATGTTTCTTGCATAGTTTTCTGAATTTGAGAACTCTTTTTGATGAGTTGGTTTTGATTAAGATCATATTTTTCTTATTTATTAGTGTATTCCACATAAATTCTCTTTCGATATTCATGATGCAGCTATAGGTTGTTTACCATTAGCAGACCTTCCAATTTATCAATATAAAGATTTTTTCATGGGTTTTGAAAGTAAGATCCACCTATCATTTATGATAAAGTAGATCATATCGTAGTGGAAGAGGAGATGTGGAAAATATGAAGGATCTTCAGTCTCCTTGAGTTTCCTGATCCATTGAAGTTTAGTTTCACCACTTTAATGCTTGAATGACTAACATGGAAGTGGTGGAATTTGGCCTCTTGAAACAATACTTAGGAATATCTTACATGGGAGTATTTCAAGGCCTCATTTATTTTGTATTATTTCCTTAAGATAGTAAGGTTGGTAAAGTGGATGGAGATGTGTTGTATTAATTGGGGTTATAGATTTTTGTTGGAGTAATTCTATCATTTTTTAGATCTCATTCCTTTAAATCTGTAATGGGTTACATAAGATTTATTGAAGGTTCAACATTTTTAATATGGAAATCTACCTGATTTGCAGTAAAAGGAATGAAAATTCAGTTTAACTTCTTTTTCTGATGTGGCAAGGCAAGATGTTTTTGTTGAAGCTATGTTATCAAGAGTGATTGAGGTATTCCTTCCACTTTCAATTCCAAAAAGAAATAAGGGGAATTATAATAAAGATATTAGGAAGAAGCCTGAATATATTGGTTATAGTAAGGGAATTAAAATTCCTTCATATATTTCTTCAGCTTCTTCAAAACATGGGATCATGTTGTGTCATCGGTGTGGCATGCTAAGTCATATGAATCTATCGTTTCTGGGTACTCTGAATACCTATCATTCATATGGATCCATATGTCACTTTCAACGGTTCTATCAGGGTACATCTAGGAAGCGTTGTGGATCCAAATCCACCTCTTCAAAAGATAACCCTTACCATTTATAGGGCTAGGGTGTTCTTTTGGGATCGATTTAAAGCTTCTTTTTTTTGTACATGTCCTTCAGTTATAATGGTTCTTTCTATTGTATTGGTTATTCCCAGTGGTGTTATATTTTGTTTTAAGTGTAATGTAATGTAGTGAAATATTATTATAAATCCTATTTTAATGAAAGAGAGTTTTCCTTTCGAAAATTATGAATTTCTTCATTGTATATGGAGGTATCTTCCACGTGTATCATTTGAATTCTAGTCTTGGTGATCAGATATTATTAGCTTATGACTACGGGGTAAAAAATGCAACAATACATCAGGACTCAAACTATAGGTCCCAGATTGAATCTTCTCATGGATTCAAGAAACCCTTGAGGGTGTGGGGAGCTTTGGATTAGTTCTTGTCTCCTCTATTGGGGCATCTCTTTGCCCGAACTTCTTTGAAAGGGCCTCTTGTGGTGTGGGAAACTGCAACATGTTTAAAAGTTCTAGTATTGGATCATGTTGGGTTTTCGAAGTGTACATGTATTATCGGTTCAAGAAATTTAATTCCTAATATTGGGAGACCCTTCAAGTCCTGTTGAGAATTATCCTGGAATTGATTAGTGCTATTTTTTTCTTAATGGTGGGGAGTCCGTTTTGGCTCCCATATTGATGTTTTTTTTGTTTCAGGAAGTAATTTTAAGTTATAATTGGTTGTTGTTGGTATTTTCTTAGTTTTAGAAGTTGGATTATGAATATGTGTAAATACTTAATCTTTGATTGATCAACTGAACAATTTTGTGGATTTATGGGGGTAAAAATTGTTATGGTGGGGAGAATTGTCACACCTGGATTCTTATTTTGGACCTCTATTTCAGTTTATCTTTTTTTCCTTGGGTTATTATCTTGTGTATAAGGTGTTACAAGTTAATTTTTTAGTTTCAGATTTTTTTTTCTCATGTTGAATTGTTTAGGTGTGAGATTAGTGGAATCCATGATGATCAGCCCAAGAAACCATGTAAATTTGGTTTGGGGTCAAATGCATGGAACACAAGATGTACAATGTTTCTCAAATTGTGTGTTAAGCATTTAGGGAGGATCTATTTCATGATAGAACCATTTCTCATGGTTTTTATACATTTTAAAAATCATACATCCTAACCGTGTTGGGTTTATATTTTTTTTAGTAAGGGGTTCACAGTTGGTACATGGTTTTGTAAACCATGAAAGCTTCCCAGATCTTAAAAATTGTAAAATGTATCATTTTCCCTCTCATGATTTTATCCACAATACACCCATTTTCTTCTTCCCCTAGTTAGTTTAACCAAAAGAAGGATTCTCTCCCCTTCTCCAAGATTACTCTTCCCTCCCATGGTGTGGATCTAGGGTTTCTTCATGGTTTGGTCTAGATTTCTCAAGGTAATCTTCTCTCTTACCCTCCCTCTTCATGATATCCATAATCCTTGGTCAAGAGGATCTGGGGTGCTTGGGTCCCTTGATTTATTTTTGGGTTTTTACATGATTAAGGTTCCTTGTTGTTTTTTTATTCATTCTACCTTCGCAACTTGGTTTTGGGTGTGCATTGATAAAGCATCATAATATTGAGGTTGGATTCCCTTTGTACATTCCTTTATAATTAAAGATTCATTGGTTTTATTATTTTTTTCACCTTCCTTAAATATTAAATAGTGATTTGTGATATTGGGATAAATTTTTTGGTGTGAAAAGTGGTGATTTGTTTCTTATTTTGTGATAAATGGAATTGTTTTGTTATGTTATGCACACCAAGTGTTTGATCAAATTACTAGTTGTCTTTTGCATGAAATTTTAGATATCTAAATCATTTTTTGGATTTTTGACTATATTTCCAACATAAAAATGATTATTTGGGTTCACTAAATTGGTTTTCAATGTGGTTTTGGATTGAAAAGAAGTGTGTGTCTTTTAAAAATGGGTTGGCATGTGGTGGTAGTTAAAGTCCTATTTGGAATTTTAATGAAAATTGTGTTGGATTTAAAATGTTATGTTAATGTTTAAATGATTTTTAAATGGTGAACAATGTTTTTTACATCTTTTGAAATAGTAGTTGTTATTATTTGAAAAATGATTCTTGAGGCATGTTTGGAACTTTGGTGAAATTAGTGAAAACAATTATTATGAAAACCACACTTGGATCATTTTATTGCCATTTTTTATATTTATTGGATGGTATATCCTCATTGTTTAATATTCATGATCCATTGTGTGAATGGGTGGTATTTCCTTATTTTGGACTCCTTGTGACCCATTTACTTTGAGCAGGATGAGAGATCCTCAGTGTGGACTCTTTTTTGATATATGAGTTGTATGGAAATTTATTAATACTTATGGTGACCTGGGTAAAGACTATAGTGTGATTTATTATTTCATATGTGCCTGCAATTGGATGCTCGGTTTGAATCAGTTGGCTCACCCTCTTTATAATCATTACATTAGAACCCTTCATAGAGATTGAATTTTCTTATAATGACTATTTCACTGGCTAGTTGCCGTAACAGGGGGAGATACTGATATTTTTTCCTATGGGATAGTGCCCCTTGGCCTATACCATATAGGGGATGGCTATGTATGTGAGGTAATTATGTATTTCATCGAGTGAGTCGTGATTTTTGGGGTGATTCAATATATATTAGTATGTTCTGTATTATTCAAGAGCTCTTAGGTTCACCCATGTCTATTGGCACGTAGTTGTCTACATCAAATGATTGAGTTGTTTGTTACTTAGTTACTCTTGTATGGTATATTTCCCATTTTCCATGTTATATGATTATTGTTCTTTCTTCTTTGAGCAGTGTGGATTCTTTATAAATATAATAAAATTATTTCAAGTGTTTTTTGAAAAAAAATTTGGAAATGTTTTAAAAATAGTTCTCTCCTTTATGAATGAAATATCACCTTTCTCTTTTTAAAAAAATTCATATGGTTTTTCCTTGGAAAAGATCATGGTTTTAAATGGTAAAATGGAAATGGACCATGTTTGGTTTTCTTGAGAAAATTATAGAAAATATTACTTTTATATATATTGTATTTCGAACCTGAATTTGATGTTTTCTTTTATTTTAAAGGAATTATGTTAGAAATAGATTTGTTCAGGAATGCCTACTGAGTTTTAATACTCTTTCTTTTAGTTATTTATTGTTTTTATCCTTAGGAATAGGTTCATATTTGTTTTTTATCATCATTGTGATAGTTGTTCTGGTATCAGATAGTGACACTCAAGGTCACATGGAGATATTGTGGTCATCAGGTTCAATTTTGGTTTTCTTATGCAGTTTGTTTTATTTTTAGTATATGTATAAATATGTTCAGATTTGAAGATTTATTTGTATTGGGATTATTATTTTTTTATAATTTTTTTTTATTTATATTTGGAAAAATCATTCCTTTTTTATTCATTGATTCCTAGGACTAGTTTCCATCCTGTGGGGATTAGGAATGCCCTTTGGGATTTTCCACAGATCAGCTCAGGTGAACGATTCGGGGTCGACTCGGGCTAGTTCGTGACAGTATTTCACATCACCCAAAGTAAATGTGTATATAAACAGAGGAATGGGATATCCAAGAATATCAAGTTGAACCCAAGATGAATGGGCTTGAAGAGTGAAAGCATAGTTGGTGTGTCTCTTTATGAACGATTAGGGAATGTGGTTAGTAGAGTTCCATCCTATGGTGGATAATTTTTGGGATATCTTCTCTGATGATTTCTCTATCTAACCTCCTCTAAGAGAGGATGAGTTCAACATCAATCTAGTTCTAGGTTAGATAATTCTATCCATTCCTCCTTATAGTATGAAACCTAAAGAGCTCTTATAACTTAATAAACATCTTGAATATCTTAAGTGGAAGGGTTTTATCTAACCTGGCACATCACCATGGGGTTCACCGATCCTTTTAACCAAGAATGTAGATGGTTCCCTTAGATTTTTCATGGATTGTAGATAGTTGAATTGGATTACAGTGAAGAATGGTTTTCCCTTACCTCACATCAATGACCTCTTTGACCAACTATGGCATGAAAATGTTTTCTATGATATTGATTTGATGTCATGTTATCATCAAGTTCATGTGAGGCCATCGTATATACCATGTACATCATTTTGAAATAGGAATATCTTGTACGACTATTTGGTTATGTCGTTCGATCTAACGAATGAACCAGTGGGATTTATGGCTCTGATGAATTGGGTTCTCGACATGAATCTCAATTATTTTTTGGTAGTATTTGTAGATCAAATATTATTGTACTCTCTTACCAGATAGAGACCTGAAAATCATCTTGAGATCATGTTATGTACACTAATAGAGCACTAGCTATTTGCAAAGCATGGTAAATTCCACTTCCAAATTAATAAATTTCATTTTTGGGTCCCGTAATATCTAAGGCGGGTGTATTAGTTGACCTAAAAAAGTTGAGCACCATGGATTCCTAGGAGAATCCCAAGAAATGTTTTGATATATGAATATTCTTAGGGACATATATCTATTATATGAGATTAATTTAGGACTTCTCCTGCTTAAAAAACCCCATACATCCCTAGATAAGAAGGGTGTGGAATTCCTATGGTCTAAAGGTTTTGAGAAGGTTTTATTATGAGTTAAAAGAGAGACTCACTTCAGATCGGATTCTAATTTTGGATGAGTAGAGCATAAGTTATGCAGTCCACTGTGATGCCTCTGGGATTGGTTTGGGTGTTGTTATGATGTAAGGTGATTGATTCATGGTGTATGGATTTCGTTATCTGAGGGTTCATGAGAGGAATTATCCTATGCACGGCCTTGATATAGTAGATGTGGTTCATGATCTGTGTTTTTAGAGGCACTACCTATTGGGTGAGTGGTTCATTGTTTACACACATCATAAAAGTCTCAAATATATCTCCACATAACAAGACATTAATCTAAGGTAACGTAGGAAGGTGGAATACGTACAGTCCTTTGACTTTGATCTTGCTAATACACCTAGTAAGTGAAATGTTGTGGATGATTCCTTGATTGGGAAAACATAGAAGTAAGCCATAAAAGTGTCCAGTAGTGAGTAGAATATGATGGATCTGTTTTCTAAGTTGCATATGGAGGATTAGTAATATCATGGGAGACTGGTCTTAACAATTCTTGAAGTGACATTCTCTCTTATGGAATAGGTTCGGATGTTTCAGTTATCAGATTCTGAGGGAGAGTGTCACCTGAGAGAACCTAAATCCTAGTTGGGTTGTTAATGGTAGTGAAACTCTACTATTATATGACTATAATTGGGTGGATTCAAATATATGGAAAGAGATGATTAGGGAATCAAATTCTTCTATTTGGGAATTTCTTCCTATCCTTACCAATATGTATTGAGATATAAGTCATCAATACTGGTGGCTAGGTATGAAGAGGTTGATAGTAGGCTTCCTTACTCAGTGCTCCACCTACCATCTGGTGAAGGTAGAGCACCAGTGACCTTCTAGTCTTCTATAGCCTCTATACATTCTTGATTTTCAATGGAACAACATCACTATAGATTTCAAGACAGGCTTTCCAAGATCTCCTCAAGGTAGCAATGTGATGTGGGTGATCATTGATAGACTTTCCAATGTCACACACTTCCTACTAATTTGATAAACCATCTCTATTAATGAGATATGAAGGATTTACATCCAATAGATAGTGATAATTCATGGTGTTCCCCATTATATCATTTTGGATCGAGATGTGTGTTCCACAACATAGTTCTAGTAAGGGTTGAAAAAGGAATGAGGCTCACTTGTTATCTTGGGTACATCATATCACCCTTGGACTGACAAGAAGTCTAAGTGGTTGATATGAGTGTTCGTGGAAATTCATTAGATTTGTATCCTTGATTTTGTAGGTTCGTAAGATAATCATATTCCTCAATTTGAGTTTTCCCACAACAATAGCTTTCAAGAAATAATTTAGATGGCTTTATATGATTCCCTCTATGGTAGATCATGCCGCTAAATTCTGTGAAGGATTGAGGTAGATGAGGTATCTCTATTGGGTCCTCATCTCATTCAGGGGACTACAGATCTAGTAAAGATGATTCAAAATTGTACAGATATATCTCAGAATAGGAAAAAGTCTTATACCGATCGTCGTCATTAACCTCTTCAGTTTGAGACGGTACATTGGGTATTTATATGTGTATCACCCAGGTTGGGTCATAGAATAATAAGGGGATATGTAAAGTTATCACCTCGGTATGTTGGGCCTTTCGAGATAGTGGGGAGAGTTGGGATGTTATAATATCGGTTGTTGTTACCTTAGAGTTACCATGCCATGCACAATGCCTTTCATGTATTTCAACTTCGATAGTATCATCCAGATCTGCCTCATTTGTTCGACCCCAATGATAAAGAGATAGATGTGGATTCATCCTTAGAGTATCATATGATATGTATCATCGATAATAGCCTGAAGGTTATTCATGGAAGGTCAGTTCCTATGGTCTGAGTTCTTTTTAAGAATAGATGTGTTTAGGAAGAGACCTAGAAGAGGGAGGCTAATCGGGGTGCACAGTGGCTGAAACTCTTTTTAGATGACATCGTACCAACCTCATAAGGGAAACTTAAGGATGATTTTTCTTAAGGAGGGGAGTTTCTAACATCATAAATTTATCCAAAGGCACATACCATTTAATTTTGGGTTCAAGTACTTAAAATGACCCTACTAATGATTTCTAGGAGGTTAAAGTAGGTTGTAGGTGCATCTAAGGATAGTTTGAAGCCCAGATCACTGAAATGGAAAGAGACAGACTAGACCGCATGGTTTTTCTAAAACCATGCGACCCAGGGTGCATGTCCAAGTGAGTGTTACGGGTTTTAGGACCATGAAGTTTTTCATATTTTTCTCATGTTTAGTAAAACTGTGTCGAAAACCCTGGGAATTTCCCTTTATAGTAGTGAATGGTGCATGGTTGGAGCATAGTTTGGTCAAACCATGAACAGAGGAAAAAATGGGTGAAATTAACAATTTTCCCCAATTTAATGAATTAAATCTCATCTCTATTCCTCCCCTCATTTCCTCTAGTGGACTCCTCCTCCTCCTAGTGCATGAACCCTATTATTCCCTCTCTATGGGATTTTGATGTATCTCCTTCATTGGGCACTCAAATCATTCACCATATTCAGCTACAAAACCATCATGGTGATATCTTCCTTTTGTACCCAACTATTTCTAGTTTCCTCTTCCATCTATTACACTATTTTGGGGTGATTTATTTTTCTCTATTTTAGATGAATTTGATAAATCCTTAAATTTATTCCATTTTAGGTTGAATCACATCCCGATAATGGATTAGTGGAGCACTACTACTTCGAGGTAGGATTTCAAGTCTCTTTCTCATCGTTCTGCTGATTTTTAAATGATGTTTCATTGTGCCTCTCACCAGATCCATCTAGTGATTCTATATTTATATATAAATAATAAATTAAATTGTTTTCTCATGACCATTGGGACCCTACCATATGGAAAAACCCATGCATGGGGTGTTCATCTCATCACCAGCTTCCCTTTTAGGTGTTCCTACCTTCGATGGACCTTTTTTCCATGTTTCAATTTTATGCTCACCTTGGGTGTGTGTGTCTTTCCAATGGTCTAATGATTTAAATGGTTAATTACCGTAGGTAGGTTTCCCTTAGTTAAATGTTTTATCGATTCAGTTTGAATTGGAATAAATGGTTGGATTTGAGATCCATGCCTCTCAGTTTATAATTAAATTCTTATGATGATGCTTCACTTTAGATATTGCATACCTTACATTGAATTTATGATACAAGTTTTTCAATGCCTATGCTACATGACATATTCAATCTCTTTCTTCTAGGATATTCTATGTTCCTTGTTCTCCATGCCAAATTTTATTCTTATTTCTTTGTTCCGTAAGTAAATTGATTGAATTAAATACTATGTTTTTCTATTCCTGTTAGCATGGGATTTTGAAATTTCATTGATGAAATGTGATTAGAGACATGTTAATGACTTGCGCCAATGTTTGTATTCCATTTCCTATGCATAATTCATATTTCTTAGTGAGCATATATTCTAGCCTGGAACTTTTCCATGTTCTTTATTCCCTATGACATTGATAGTTTGGATTGTGATACATGAAAATCTTATTATCTTTTGGAATGATATTTTTCTTTAATAGTTTGTGATTATATAGATGATTTTTATTATGAAATATGTTGGTTTCTATGGATTACCCACTACTGGTCAGGAGAGAACATGTTTCCCAAATTAATAATTACATGTATATACTCACTGTGTTCACTTGGATATACTTGATGCACCAGGAGTGATACATTAGATTTATATGTATGGGATCTCTGTGTAGTTTTTCATACTTGTGAGTGAGGCCAGTTACCTAGGGGAGCTACTAAGGATATCCCCATTTGGAAAGATGGAAATGTCATGTTGTGGGTCATACTTGGTCCATTATTTGAGATATTTGGTATGGAGTTTGAGTCATCATATCTTGAGTGATACAAGGGATGTTTTATGGGTTTCCATGGTTGGACTAGGAGGTATTGGGTTATTCATAGACTCCCATAGTGACCCTAGGTATTTTTTTTAGATTTACTTGGATGGGATCGAGACTCCACCAATGGATTTCATAGGTTGAAGGAATGCATTCCTGATTATTTTAAAATATTACTTATTTATATTTTTATCATGATTATGTAATGAATTTTGAATGTGACCTCCACACCAAAGAAAAATATGGGGTATTTCCTCTTTTACCTTGGCTGGTTAATTTTTAATGGACCTTGTATACATATCATGACTTACACAGTTAACTCATTCAGACTTATAACTTAGGTAAAAGAAGGTGGTATGAGACAGGTGTCCATTTATATACTCGAACCAACATTTACATGTTTTATTTATTTAATTCACTACTTTTATTTATATATAGACCACTGTCATTATTTAATACATGAAATGGATCATCCTAGACATCGTTGGTGCTGGCCTATTGAGATCATATATCTCACCTTGCTCGGGAAGCATAATTTATATGCTTTGTATACCCTATTACCCAATGCTCCCATTTTTGTATAGACATATGACATCATGATCTTATTTTTGTATCTATTATAGTTATTTAGCTTCTTATTGATAATTTATTCTTCTTGACTTATTTATTTATTTATGCTATTGTTTTTTATCTTTCATGATTCCACCATTCATTATTTCATGTTTACCTCTGTGCATACTCTAATCTATGAGGTCATAGTCTCCTCATATTCACACCCATGGACCTCACTGCAAGTCAACAACCTATGGAATTCATGGAGATTCGGTTGAGGTATTATGGCCCACCATCTTAGGGAATATTTCGATGGTACTCTAGGTGGGATGCTGCCGAATGTGAGGAAATAAATGAAACCAAAATAATCTTATGCTTTAACTACAAAGATATGGATAATTATTCAAACCCTTTCTACAAGAATCAAGGGAATTTTCCAAAGAATAAGCCTGAGGGATAAGGATATGAATATGGAATTACTACATCTAAACTATAATTTCCAAGAGATGTGGTGAAATGTACACTTATCATCCACTCTAAAACAGAAAATGTTTTATTTGATTTAGGTTCTACCCACTATTTTATATCTGAATGATTTTATAAGGGAATCACATTGCCACATTAATTATTATATTTTGATTTGGTAGTGAAAACATCAAATGGTATTATGATCATATCTCATGTATATAGATCATCTCTAATAAAAGATTTTGCGAATGTGATTCCTAAAAATCTTATTATTTTACTCTAGTTGAATTAATTAATTTTTGGACATGGATTGGATCTTTCAATATATATACCATATCAATTTTTGGGGAAGGGAAGTTGTATTCAATATTCTGATTCAACCAATGATATTATATATGTGTGAGGATGAACCTAAACTCATATTGGAAATTATTTCAATCAAATGTGTTTTACTAAGTATTCATGAGGTACATTTGTCTCATATGGTTTAGGTAAAATCAACACTCAAAATATGACTATTGTTTGGGATTTTGTTGATGCCTATCCAGAAGAGTTTCCTAGTCTTCCCCAATATCATGAAGTTGAGTTTTCAAGAGAACTCATAACTAGTGATACACATATTTCAAAAACTATATATAGAATGCCCCCAATTGAGTTGCTAGAATTGAAGAATCAACATTATGATAATCTTTATTTGGGATTGATTTATCCAATTGTGTCACCATGGGGTGCACCTATTATTTTTATTAAGAATAGATATGGATCAATATGACTTGACATTGATTATTTGTAACTTAACAAAATCACTATTAAGATCAAGTATCCTCTAACCCATATCAATTATACGTTTCATCAATTATAAAGATCTTTATTTTTTTCTAAGATTGGAATCCGTTTTTGATATCATAAATTGAGGGTCAAGAATATGAATATATCTGAAAAAAATTCACTATTAGGTATTGTTGATATGAATTTATAGTGATGTCATCTGATCTTACTAATGCCCTAACTATTTTAATGGATTTAATGAATAAAGTATTTAGTGATTACCCTGAACATTTTGTGGTATTATTTATAGAATATATTCTTATATTTTAAAAATTAAAGGAATATAATTAAGATAACTATATAGTTTTAATAAAGATATTACGAAAATAGGATTTTTGGGAAAAATTTACAAAGTGTGAATTTTGGGTATATTAAGTACCATTTTTTGAGTCATATAATCTCAAGAAAAGGATATCATTGGATCCATCAAAGATGGAAGTTGTTGAGAAATATCCTATAATAACCATGATAATTGAGATATATAGTTTTATTGATATGTAAGGATATTGCAAACACTTTAATATATAATTCCAACGATTACCTAATAAAATAACCAGGTTTACCTAGAAGGGATCCTTTTTCTTGTCGACAGACGAATGTGAGGAGAACATCAAAGAATTGGAGAGAAGGATGGTTTTAACACCAATGATTTAACTAAATTATATCATAGAAGGGTTTGTGATATATAATTACACGTCGAAGAAGGGATTTGGATGAATATTTATGAAAAATGATATGTTGATAGCTTATGCATACTGTTTATTGCAAATTCATGATAAATTGTACCTGACTCATAATTTAGAACTGGAAGTGGTAATGTTTTCATAAAAGATATGAAGGAATTATATCTATCGAGAAATTTGTGATATATATTCTAATAATAATATCTTAAAGTATATATTTACATATAAATAGTTGAATATAATTAATATATGATGGTAGGAGTTGGTTAAAGATTATGACTCATCAATACATTACCACCATGGGAAGGTGAAAAAGGTGGTTGATGCTAAAATTTAGTAAGATAATTCTAGTTTTTTATAACTATGAATGAAATAGATAAAATACTTATGGATTTATAGAATTTAGATATTAAAATATTGAGAAAATGGGAGATGTTTTATTTTTATCATATGGATGTTCAACCATCCTCCCTGAGAGGATTAATAAGCAATGGTAGGAAGATTTCGAATTACATAAGAACATAAATAATTTTCTTGATTTAAATGATGATAACCCAATAATAATAATGTTAAGAAACCCAATATGTGTATCCTCCATGCCATATATTAAAAAGGATCTAGTGGATGAATCTCATAATCCGTCATTCTCTATTCATCCTAGAAGTACAAAGATTTATATATATTTGAAAGAGTTTGTTTTTTGGGATAACATGAAAAGGGATATTGAAAAGTATGCACCACGATTCCTAGTCAGTTAAAAATTTAATAATGACATATATAAGTATAACGGGGTATTAAATCTATTATCCATAATAGAATGGAAATGGGAGAAAATTGTCATTAATTTAATCATTGGACTCCCCAAAACATCTAAATGAAATAATGATATTTGGTTTGTATTCAATTCCCTTATGAAATCAATACATTTAATCATTATCAAATAATATTTACATCTTGATCATATTTATAGAATATGTATTAAGTAAATGGTAAGGTTTCATGGAGTACCAAATTATATTATATCTAGTCAGGATTTGAGGTTTACCTAGACGTTTTGTAAATTTTTTTGATGAGATCTAAATTCAGAGTTGTGTTTTAGTACTACTTATCATCCAAAAATAGATGGTCAGACTAAGAAGACCATTAAAACTCGAGAATTTATGTAGAGATCATGGTCTATAGATTTAAATGGTGTTTGGAATCAACACTATCCTTTTTTAGAATTTTCTTAAAAAAATATCTTTCACTCAAGCATTTAGATGGATTCTAATTAATATCTCTATGTAAGGAAGTGAATAACTCCAATGTTTTGGGATTTATTTGGAAAAAGAAATATATTGGGACTTAGTCTAGCTGAGGACATAAAAAATAATGTTAGATCCATTAAACAACACATAATATAATATCATATTCATCAATAATGTTTTGATGATAATCATTGATGTGATCTATAGTTCAAAATTGGTGATAATTTATTCCTATGAATATCTCCTTCAAGAAATATTATGAGATTTTGAAAGAAGGTAAAGTTGAGCCCTATATTTATTGGTCCTATTGAAATTATTGGTTGTATTGGGATAATGGATTATCTTCTAGATCTTCCACCAAATTACTCTCAAGTTATATATTTATTCTATGTATCTGTAATAAATAATTATATACCTAATATTTCACATGTATAGAACTTCTAGGTTATATTACTGAAGAAAAAATTGTCTTATGGTGAACAATTGGTGGAGATTCTAGATAGTATAGAGAAAGTGTTGTGACAAAATACAACTCTTCTAGTAAAAGGTTTTTGGAAAAACCATAAATTTTATTAAGCTATTTTGGAACTGAAGGATGTGATGAGGTATAACTATTTTTAGTTCTTTGTATCGAAGTGATGAAATTTCTAGGGAAAAATATTATATGGGGGGTAGAATGTAACACCCTGAGATTTAATGATATTTAGAATAGTTTGGGAAGGGGGAAATAAAATAAACAACATATTCTACCAACATTAAATTACTCATTAATACTCGAACCTAATACCTCACTAAGAACTCACAAGGGCTCCTAACCTGAGATTTTATGATACATTTCTCTTTAAATAAATCTATTTTCATTGATATATTAATTTAAACACAACACAAAGTATAAAGGAATCATGATAAATAATTGAAATATTATAATATTATATTTATATCATTTTTTAATTAATCATGTCAATATTTTATTAGGTTTATTTTTATTATTTTTCTAAAAAGATTTATTTTTCCATGAATAGTGAAAAATACTGATTTTGGAAAAACAGTCATTTATTTTCCTTAAATAAAGTAATTTAGGAGTAATAATAAATTTTGGATTTTGTATTGAAGTGATATAAGATCCATTTTATATAAAATAAAATAGATAATTCTATTATTATCATTATTTTACATGATTTTAATATAAGTCAATTTTAAGGCTTAAAAATTCATTTTTTTGGAAATCAATTTTTTGTCGCATTTTGTGATTTTATTATAAATTAATTAACAAATATTATATTAATTTAATTTGATAAAATATATTCCATATTTGGATCCAATATTTTCAAATTTAGTAAATAGTTCCTTTTTTAGGCATTATGATTAGTAATTATGGTAAAAGTTATCACCTCGGTAATGGGTAAATAAAGTATTTAAGGTTAAAAATAATGTGATAATTCATTATAAATATATCAAATACTTATATTTATTTAATTATATGAGATTAATTTACCCATATCCATTATAACATTGAATATATGGAATTTTGGTTCCATTTTCCTTTGATAATTACATTTCTATTATTTTATGTACAAAAATACAAAATGTCACTCTCTTGCCTTAAAATTTATCTTATATGTTCACATAGGGATAAAAATAATTTTTTAATGAATATTAAATGTAATTTTATGAATAATATTATTATTTTTATGATTTTAATTTATTTATAATCTTGTTGGTTATATAAATTACTATAAACATATATACAACACTAAGACGATGCTTGTATAATCAATGGAAAAATCAAACTAAATAATTTAAACTAATGTTTTGGGATGAATTATGATTCCACAAGTGTTTTATAATTAATAATAATGTGTTATTTATGGTGATAATTATTATATTCTAATTTCATATTTTTTATGTCTTCAAAGTCAATTTATGTGAATAGTTCTTAAAATGGATTTAATAATATTTTTTGTAGAATAAAATTTTATTAAATTATTTAAAAACATAAAAATATTATAGTTGTACAAGTAAGATGATAATTTTTCAAAAAAATATACCATTCATATTTAAAAAAATTAACTTATAATTAAAATTATGACCCTTAATAATGGAAAGTTGTTACCATGGTTAATGTTAAATGTTTTTAACAAAGGTGTTAAATAAAAATATATGGTTTAAAATAAAACATAAAAATTTCAAAATTTTATTTTTTAAGTGATTTTAACCATATACTATCTTATCTTATAAAATTTGGCCACATTGTACCTCTTTTTCATTAAAAATATTTTATTACATTTAAATATTTTTGTTAATTGCATGTGTGTCCTTTCGTTAACTATAAAAAAGAACCACCTCTCTTATATTCTGTACCCCACATAGAGCCATGTATCTTGATCAAACCCTACAAAAACCTATTAAAAACATTATTATCAAAATTATAGATTTTGTTTTCTTCCTAAACTACCAAGCCTAGTTCCACTAAGAGGATATCTAAAAGAGCTATTTCAAAGAAGAGGTAATCATCTTCATTGAGAAATTTCATTTTTCTTCTTCTTTTACCACCTTAAATAATGTCCTATACATTAAAATACAATAACACAAATATCCACCATATACTAATATTTTATTATTATTATGGAATAAAATTTATCCATCTTATTCTATATCAAATGAGAAACAAAACCATCACTAATGTTTATGGTGGATTACATCCTCATGAACCAATGTAATTTATATTCAATTACCACCTCACATGGATTTTCATAATGATAGAAATAATGAATATATATATGAAACTTGGTGTTGCATATGCAGGAGCAACAATGGAAGTACTCTGGACATAAAGATAAGGCCTCAAAATCTTGATGATTTCAACAATGATGTCACCACCATACTACATGGATTTCTCAAAGTCATCCTTTTTCTCCATAAACGTATCTAACAAAAGAGTTAAATCTTTAAGATTTTGGACTTGAGTATTAGAATATTGAGTAATAGGAGAGATTATCAGATTCTCCACTAGGTACTTGAAATGGTTGTTCATGTCATTCTTAGAGAAGATCTGATTGAAGTAGAAATCCACCTTCTTAGAAATTTCTTTTTGAGCATCATTGGAAATCTTGAAATGAATTATCACTAAATCATGAACTATTTCACTATTCTTGACAACTTCATATATTGATTTCTTATCAACGCCACTAAGTGCATATTGAAGTTCTGATTTGACAGTTGTTCTGAGAAGATCTCTATATAAAGAGGGTTGAGATAGTTGTCTAGAAGTACGAGAAGTAGTAACAGTTGAAGTGAAGGATTTCAGATGATTCAGAACATTCTAGAGACATCCCTTTTACTCATCATTAAACTTTTTAAGACCAATAACAAGATCACACATCTCTTGAACAATATGAGTTTTCTTTCAGTTCCCTTTCCAGCGAAGGTAGTGATATTAGGTTGAATTAGGGAGGATACTTCCTATGGAATCTTACTAAAAACAACCTCAACATGATAAGAAACTGGTTTTGGTCTTGATTTCATCACTCTCTACATATGTTCAACCATACCTCTATGAGTATTTACTTCATCACTGAGCTGTTTGTTCTCAACTCTCACTTCATTAATCTCATAAATCATCTTAGTTTGAATCATTTATATAATATTTTCCAACAACAATGCATCATCTATTTCATTTAAATTGGTTACAAGATCTATTTGGGTATTCAGGATTTTTTCAACTCCAGCTAATAGGGTAGCTCCAAATGCATTCAAATCAACCTTATTCACTAAGTTTGTAGGTTATTGTGAAGGTTCAGGGATAGAAGCTAAGACAGGTTCATGATATTTGGCATAGATAGCTTTAGGTGAAGATTCCAGTTTCAATTGAAACATAGTAGACAGATCAATACCTTTAACTGAGACTTATTGGGAATCATGCACATCAAAATAACTAGGGAATTTATACCATGTATCCACTAATCTTGGATCAATAGGATTAGGGACTTCCATAGGTTCCAAATTCGGGTGTTTCTCCCCCTCAATAGGTGAAACTTTCTTAGAACTAGGAGATTTATATAGTTGATCAATTTCCAATATTTCATCTTGGATATCCTCACCCATTTACTTTCTAGACAACTGAAAGGCTTGCTCCATTACATCTTCAAAAGATGGAATATTTTTAGGAATATATTGATACTCTAGTAGTTCCTCAAGAGTATAATCTTGCACAATAGAAAGATATTCTTCAATATGATCTTCTACAAAATCTTGTTCCTTTACCTTAGAAACAGATTCTTCTTCTGCAGTAGGTTGTTCTTCTAAATCAGTAACATCTTTAGGAACATGTATTTCCTTCTTAATTAAGAAATGATTAGAATATTCATTGTCTTCCTCAACCAAAATAGTTTCAATTGAAGGTATAACAGAATCATCCTCTTCTTCCACATCAGAATACTCTAAAATTTTATCTGGTTCCAAACCAGGATCAGAAATATCCTTAGGTCTTGAAGTGTGTTCCACTAGAGTAAAATTCTCATAAACCCTATCATTATCTTCCACATAAGATTTTCTCTATGGATTCCAACTGATTTTCATTCTCCTTACTGTAACTTTCTAAATACAGAACTCATAATCCTTAATAGATTCTTCATATGTCCTAACCAACCCTTTTTCATGAATCATAGCTAAGATAAGACTTGAATAGAACATGGGGGTTGACTTGGAGGTTGTTTTGATCAAATCACACATATGGTGTATAACATATTTTCATTGGTTGATCTTATGTACAGTTGTCATTATATGTATCAAAAATACATCCTGATACTTGAGTGTAAAAAAATCACCTTTTCTGGGGCTAATCTGATTCTGAACAAACTTAAACAGAAGCATATTTTTGCTATCTAGCTCAGTAGTAATGGATCTTCACTTTGTATCATTCCCAGTTAAGATTCATAATGCTTCTTTCAAATAAAATATATCACTTATAGGTGGAGGACCTCTCTCTTAGTCCTCAAAAAAACCCTCATGAGGTATCCTAAGGCATGTGTCCCATAGCATCGAAGAAAATGTGCATATTTGGCCATTGATCCATCTTCTCACAACATATCCATCATATAAATCAAAAGAGAATTGAACATCCTGATAAAACTATGAAACTAGTTTCAGATAAATAGGTCTATCCTCCTTTGTGAACCAATCTTGTCATCCTTTCTCTTTTATCACTTTCAATACCAAATACTTACTTAATAGAAGACACTTAGGGCATATATCCTTCTTGGGTACCACTATTCTGTCTACCAAATTCGGATTCAGAGAACCTTGAGGTGCTAACTTCGGTGCTATTTTAAACTTCTTCTTTGAAATGTGCTTCTCAAGAGTTGATGATGATGGGCGTTTCATTATGGGAATTCAATAACGGTTCGAGAGAGAGAGAGAGATAAATCGAAGGGTTTAGAGAGGGGTTATGGTTTGATAGAAAAGATATTGAGTGAATAACGAGTGAAATGTCTTTAGTTTTTATCATTTACAGATATCCAGTGTCTTGGGATCAAAAACATGGGAAAGTAAAAGGGTAAAATAATTAATTATCGTGATATAGGTTATAATGTATAGATAAAAGAATGAAGCATCTTTATAGTGACACCGTAATCGACTTTCATGGTGAGACTGTAACTGGATTTCACGGTGAGACTATAACAAGATTTCATGGTGAGATTGTAACTACCTTTCACAGTGAGACTGTAACTTTTTGATTTCTAAACTATGTGACCATATTTTTTGAGATAGTAAGTTCCAGACAGTAATCGAGAAATAGTAACTATGAGACCATAAACATGAAACAACAAGTCTTAAGACAATAAATTTATAAAACTGTTAGATAGTGACTTGTGAAACTGTAAACTGTGAAACAATAAACTTACTAATTAGGATTTATCATTCCCAATTCATGTATGATGTAATCGATTCTTTTAGAATTTAATTGTTTGGGGAATATATCAGCGAGCTGATATTCTATTCTAATGAATTCCAAAGTGATGTCAACTTTTTTATAATGACATGTCAAAAATTGTTGTCTTAGATCAATATGTTTTGTACTAGAGTGTGAAATATGATTTTTTGAGATGTTAATAGCACTTGTATTGTCATAATTTATATGTACATGTCTGAATTGATATTCATAATCTAGTAAAGTGTGTTTCATCCACAAAATTTTTGCACAAAAACTACTAGCAGCTATGTATTCAGCTTCTGTATTAGATAATGCAATATAGTTTTCTTTTGTACTACACCATGATAATAGTGACTTGCCTAAAAAGTGACATGTTCTATATGTGTTTTTTCTATCTAACTTACAACCACCGAAGTCATCATCATAATAACTCACTAACTAAAATGATTGTCTTCTGGGATAGAAAAGTCCTAGATTGGTTGTTTTCTTGAGTTATTTGAAGATTCTTTTAATCACATTAAAATGAGATTCCATAGGATTTTCATGAAAATGATCACACATACACACAATAAACATAATGTCAAGTCGGCTAGCAGTTAAGTAGAGTAAGCTTCCAATCATTGCTCTGTAAGTGGTTTGATCAACAGATTTTCCATTTTCATCAAGATATAACATACAAGTAGTGATCAATGGAGTGTCACTAATTTTAGTGATATCCAATCCGAAAATTTTTATAATATATCTAGTATATTTTCTTTTATTTGAAATAATACCATTATTATATTTAAATATTAGAAAACCAAGAAAGAATTTTTTATCACCCATTAAACTCATTTCAAATTCATTTTGCATAATTTTTGAAAATGAAATACATAAAAATCTTTTTGAAGATCCAAAGGTAATGTCATCTACATAAATTTGAACTACTAAAACATCATTGGAAATCAGTTTTATAAAAAGGGTATGATCATTTATTCCTTTTGTAAAACCTTTGGAAATAAGAAAAGTACTCAGACTGTCAAACCAAGCTCCTTAATTTTGTTTTAAACCATATAAAGATTTTGACAATTTATAAATATGGTTTGGAAAATTAGGGTTTGTAAAACTAGGGGTTTCTCAAGAAAGAAATCCTCATCTATATACCCATTTAGAAATTTATTGTTGACATCCATTTGATAAAGTTCGAAATTCAGATGTGCATCATAAGAAAGCATAATTCTGATGGCTTCAAGTCTAGATACTGGTGCAAAGGTCTCTTCATAGTCAATTCCTTCTTATTGGATATAGCCTTGTGCAACCAATCTTGCCTCTTTTCTAACTATATTACCTGCTTCATCTATATTATTTCAAAACACCCATTTAGTTACTCGGGTGAATGTGTCTTTGGGTATGTCAACAAGTTTCCAAACTCTATTCCTTTCGAACTAATTATGTTCTTCTTTCATATCCATCACCTAAAATTCATCATTGATAGCATCACTAATGTCTGTAGGTTCAAGTTGTGACAAGAAGACTTGATGTTCAACCTAGTTTCTAATATAAGATCTAGTTTGAGTTTCTTTATCTAAGTCTCATACTAAAACATCTAAAGGATGGTTTTTAAGAGTTCTAACAGCTCTAGAAAAAGGACTGGTGATTTCAAGTTCTTCAATAGGGTCAGGTTCAGTGTGACCTGAATCTAAATAATTTGCAGAACTGGATTTTTCACAGGTTATTTTACAAGATGGTTAAAGCATTTTGAATTAATATCTCGATCATCCTCCAGGTTCCCTAGAGTAGTCTTAGGCTTATGTGGATTTGTTTCATCAAATTTGACATGGAAAGATTCTTCCAGACATTTAGTTTTTTTATTAAACACTCCATAGGATTTACTAGAGATTGAATATCCTAAAAATATTCTTTCATCACTCTTAGATTCAAATTTGTCAAGATTGTCCTTAGTATTAACGATATAGACTTAGCAACCAAAAACATTGAAGTAGTTAACTATGGGTTTTCTATTATTCCACAACTCATATGGAGTTATTTTAATAATAGGTCTAATCAACACTCTATTGACAATATAGCATGTTGTATTTACATATTCTTCCCAAAAATAAATTGGTAATACAAATTCACTAAGCATGGTTCTAGAAATATCTTGCATGGTTATATTTATTCTTTCAACAACTCCATTCTGTTGAGGTGTTCTAGTGGAAGAGAAATTATGACTATAGCCATTTTGTGAGCAAAAGGATTCAAACTCTTGATTTTCAAACACACGGCCATGATCACCTTTTAAGGATTTAATTCTAAGTCCACTAAGATTTTCTACACTTTTGGCATATTTTGTAAAATGAGAGAAGGCTTTACTTTTTTAGCCAAAATGAAAGTCCCAGAATATATAGAAAATTAATATACAAGAACATAAACATAGTGCTTCCCATTAATACTAGATATTATATATGGTTCGAAAAAATCCATGTGAACCAGTTCGAGAGGTTGACAAGTTCACACTTATTTATTTTTTTTAAGGAAATTTTGTGTTTCTTTCATTTTTGAAAATGATTACACACTTTATACTTTAGAAACTCAAGTTTGGGTAGGTCTTTGACTAAGATTTTTTTAGTTAACTTTCTAAGGAAGTGAATATTACAGTGTCCTTGTATCCTATGCCAAAGCCTAAATTATTTGGGAAATACACTTAAACCTGAAGAATTTTGAGAAACTAAATATTCTATGTTAATGGAGTAAACCTTTTCATTTCTTAAAGTAGAAAATACTAATTCATTTTTAGAATTTAAAACATTGCAAATATCATTTTTAAATTTAACATGAAATCCACCATCACATAGTTTTGAAATACTAAGCAGATTATATTTCAATCCATCAAAAAATACTTTGGGAATCCAAACTGAGTTAGAGTTACCGATTTGGACAAGGACAATAATATTTCCTTTGGAATTTTCACCAAAGGTGATATTTCCTCCATCATTTTTTATTAAATTCTTGATGAAGGAATAAAATCATATCATGTGTATTTAACACCCACTGCCCAAGTTCCATAAGCTTTTATAGGAGCTCTTTAATAATCTTTCTTAAAAATATTCAGATAAAAACAAATTTTGGTACCCATACTTGTTTGGGTCTAGTAATATTAGTGAATAGTTTCTTAGAGAGCCATATATGCCTCATAGGTTTCCCATAAGCATTATTTAAATTACTTGAAAAATAAACTCTATTTGGTCCAGAAAATCTTGAAATAGTAGAGAGTGTATTGTAACTTGAACTAGATAAATGTTTTCCAGAACTAGGTGTAAAGATATATGTCCTAGATTTAGAAACAAAATTAGTTCTTCCAAAATTTATTTTACCAGGTTGATATGCAATGCTAGTAATATATTTAAGAGCAATCTGATTACCTAGCATTTGTACCAAGGTATCTTTACCATTAGAAAACCTTTCAAGATCCTTTTTCAATTTCTCATTAGATAGTTTTAGTTCATTTTTTCCTTTAAGTAATTGATCGTTTTTTCCTTTTATACACAATTTTCTGTTTTAATAGTTGTGGAAAGGGCATGTTGTTTCTTTGAAGACTTTTATTTATCTTTTAGTTCGTTTCATGTCTCTTCAAGAATATTATAGTACTCAAACATTTCTTCACTAGACATATTTTTAGATTCACTCTCATATCCAGAATAATAGGAATTATTTACAAGAGATTCTAGTGTTACCTCGTATATGTTTGTCATAAAACACAAATTGGATTTGTTATCTTGTTCATCATGTAAATATTCTAAGTCACTTGAACTGTACTCAGAAGCACTCCATGTTTCATTAATTGACTTTTTATATTTTCTATCTTTGTATTCATATTTCCTTTTGTACTTGAGTTTTGAAATATCCAGCCTTGATATGTCCCTTTCGCTTACATTCATAGAATATAATCTCATAAAACTTGTCACTTATTTTCAAGTCTTTCTTCCAACTTCCTTTTTGATCATATCCAACATTAAAGTTAGCCTTTCTGAAAAAGTTCTTCTTCTTGTAAAATCTCTTAAACCTTTTGGCTAATTGATCCATATATTCATCACTTTCAGTTCATGATTGTTTTATTCTGTAACTTTCTATAAAAACTTCCAATTTCTCTTTATCGTTCATCTTAGAGGTGGTGGTATTGAATGCAACTAATTTTCTTTTGGGTTCATACTCCTCTTCCTTGTTGAGTTCAACTCCTCTTAATACATCATTAGTTTTACAATTATTTCTTTTATAGGTAGCTTGCTAATGTAACATGACTCTCTAATAAGGAAATAGGTTCCTCTCCATCTGTTAGGTAGGAATCTGAGAATCCTCATGATTTAATCCTTGGTAGTGACTTCTCTTCCAAGAAAAATTATTATGTTGACTATTTTGTTGAACCTGATTTACATGTTAGAAATAGGCTCATAAGGAATCAATTTAAATTTATCATATTTAATAGTATAAGTATAAAGTCTCATTTATTTTACACTATAAGTTCCTTCATGTGAAACAGAAAAGGTATCCCAAATTTCAAGGGAAGTTTTACATAAATAGATTCTATTAAATTCTTCATGTCCTAAAAATAAATATAAAGAATTCATGGCTTTGCAATTATTATTATAGGATGTCTTAGTAGGATTATCCCAAGTAATTCAATTAGTATTAGGAATCTTATATTCATCTATAATTGAAGACCATATTTTAAAACTCATACTTTATAAATGCATTTTTATTTTGATTTTCCATTGAGCATAGTTGGTTCCATTAATGAATGGTGGTCTGTTTGATGAAGCACCTTCAAATATATTATCTATAACAAAGAAATACTTTTAAAGAGCAAGAAATTTAGAATTAATAGAAATTTACAGATCTTTAAAGTACAACTAAAATCATAGTTGAATATGGCCAAAAACAGAGTCTTAATAAACAATCCTCGTATACCAAATGTTTTTCGTAGTAGAGTACTCAATAGGGGGGGTAAATCGAGTATCTATAAAAATTTCTATTTAAAAAGTATTCTTAAAAATATTCCCTAATAAATTTAAATACAACCCAGTTAATCAAAGTAATATGGTTATGAATGTTTGACTGTTTAAATTTTTTTAAAGGTGATGACTTGGCCAAAAATGACCAAAGCACAAATATTATTAAAAGCAAAATAAAAAGATTATAAAATACAAGATCATATTACAATATTTTTCATGAAAGGAAATAAGAGCAGCGAGAAGGCCTTCGAACCAAGTGATGTCTTGATTTACTACCAGGTTGGCTAGACCATCTGCAACCACGATTGCTTCTCAATAGACATGTGTAATGATATAGTTATGATCAGTAAGAGAATGGGTGCAATCCATCCCACAGGTGGTAATTGGACAAGAAATATGTGTTATGAAATTACAAATTGCATGAACATTGGTCATTGATCCACTTTCAATCCAAATGTTATTCCAACTGAAGAGCTTATCAAAGGAAATATCATGTATCAAAATAAGCATCCCAGATTCAAGGGAGGTGGAAATGCCACATTTACCCATGAAGCATCCAAGAATCTGACTGAGGGGATTCCTGAAAACAGCTCCACACCCTTTTGGTCCCATATTTCCCTTGGAGGAACCATCAATATTGATTTTGATCCTTCCAGGTAGGGGTGCCCTCAATAAAACCTCTAGAGTGTGATTTGGCTAACTGAAATTTCCTTTAATCCTTAGATGCTTCAGGATCCCAAAGGCATGCATGGTGTTTTGGCAATGTCCCTTTTGAATTAAGGTAACTTCATGTATGGAAATGAGGATCCTTATCTGACTTTCATTTTGATTAAAAGAGTAGTTTTTTTTAATAATAGAATTCCAATCATACCAAATCACATGATGAAGTTCTACAACCACAATAAGGAAAAGGTTCTTGATTTGCTGAGAGCCATCCATTTCTGCACATTTTTTATGTTGATCTTGGACGGAATCTAAAATCAACCATATGCAGTAAAAAATGTCAAGAATATAGTTCCAAAGAGCATAAGTAGTAGCTCAGGATTGATAGATATTGTTAGCATATTCTTTGTGTTGATTACAGATTTTGCACTTGGAGCAGAGCTGGATGCCAGAAGATTGGAGGAAACTTTCAGTGGGAACTCTGTTGTGAGAAAGATGCTAGATGAGATTGAATATCGATGTTCTTATCCAAGGTTTTTTGAAATGTTTCAACCAGTTGTAATTATTTTCCGAGTTATAAAAATAATGATTGTATAAATTTTTTGAATTTAGCATACCATTGTGAGTAGGTTCCCAAGTCAAGAAATCATTGGTGCAAGAGAAAGATTGGTTTTCAATGATGTTTTGAATATTATTATCGAGGTGATCATACTTAGAGTGTAAAATGTCTCTCATAGATCTGTTGGTATTATCAAGAGTTTTATCGGGAGATATCATAGAAATTAAAGTTATGTGAGTCCAGTTATCTAACCAAAATTTCAAGGAGAAGTTTCTGGAGACCATCCATCAGGAATTATTCATAATTTTTGTAAAGTAGTATTTTATGGAAGGCCAGATTGATGAGTTAATGAAGTTAAAATTGAATGTTTTAAGTTTTTCAAGAAACCTATTTTTGACAAAAGTAATAGATTTATAAGTATTGTGAAAAAGGATCAAAGTGAGTCTTGCTTGGAGGGCTTTATTAAAGTATTTATTATGTTTGACTGTATAAATAACTTCTTAGAATATTGATTAATCCTAATTAATCATAATATTAATTATTAACATTACTTTTGAAGCTATTTTAATAATTCAAAAAAATTATAACTTTTTTCCAAGATTAACTATCAATGTTAAATTAGTGATTTCTAACTTATACAGTAAAATAGAGAAAACTAAATTAAAAATCACTGTGGATATAAAACAAGTGGTTCAGTCTCAAGCTAAGAACTAATCCAATCCTATTGGTGATCACCTTCCACCAAGTAGATTATATAAATAAACATGATCCACACCCTGGATCAGGGTTAACAATAGTACACAAGACTGTCCAGGTCACATGACCTCTTCCATAGTTATTCATGGGAATGAACTTTGTCAGGTCACACATGGACCACTTCCACACTTATCCATGGGAATACACAAGTGTAAAAAAGATGTATGAGAAAACATATCTTTTATTATTCAGTTTAATGTAGGAGACAGTGTGTGTTTTTATATAAACACACACACACTACTCTAAAGATAAAAATAATACACAACAGATTATAAATGATGATATAATTTTAGAAGTGCTCTGAGTGTTAGTCTATGGAGCTCTGGACTTCTAGGTTGAAGAATATGCATAAATCCTTTACATTCACTTTTTAGGTTCGAAGTCCTTATGTCTTATAAATTTATAATACATGGTTTTATAGGTATATATATATATATATTGTAATATTATATAATTAAAATAAAAATAAATTTATTATACAGATGTTAAAAATCAATTACGATACAAGTTGTACTTGAGGTAATGGATTTTGTAACAATTTCCACTGTATTGAGACATATTTGGTATTATGAACCTATTTATTTGTATGTGGTGTATATACTGACCCTATGTTGTCTTTAACATGAATATATATTTATTAATGATTATTAAAGTTTCAATTCATGTTTACTCTTTCAAGGGGTTACATTTTAAAAGTTACCAAAGTGGTAAGAATTTATTTTGTAATCTCATTATTTTTTTGTATTGATCTTGTTTTCACTAAAGGAATATTATCTTAATTCCTTCATAAAAAACACCTATTTTATTATAATATATATATATTTATTCTTAATGTTTTATCAAAACATTTAATATCTTTATCACTTTAACAAAGTAAATAAATATTTAAAACAAAAGCATATTTTATTTCTCTTTTGATCAAATTTTTTTATGTCCATATTTTTCAAAAAAAATTATAAAAGAACTTTTTATTTACCCAATAGATTTATTAATTATATTTTATTTTATCCTTGACTTTTTATATAGTTTTTTTGGAATATTTATAATTTTTTCCAAAATGGTTATTTTTTAATTTCTTGGTAAAAATTTAAAAAAATGTTTCTTTTTAACAAATACGACATTAGCAGATTTTCCCACCACAATAACAATTTTACACTATCCAGATTCATCTAAAAGTTTTCAATGGTTTTAAAAATATATATATAAAATTAAATATTATTTTAATGTTTTTTATATTTTATTTACTTCTATAAATGATATTATTTTATTCAAAAAACCTATATTTCTAATGACATGATAGTTATCTTTTATCTATTATTAATATTATGGCCATTAACACTATCTTGAAACATTAACTTTCTTGTGATAATTTTTAATTATAGATTACATTTATCTTAAATATACATATTCTTTGAATCATTAATATGACTATTTTCTAAAATGTATACTATTTATACATACTATGTTTTACTATGAAAGTTATTCTACTAATTGGGGAAATATTAATATTTTGTATTATTTTCTCAATACATATATTTATTGATAAGTTGTATTATCTATTAATTAAATTGATCGTTAAATATATGCATAATTAATTATACATGAATTCATGGGTAGGGCCGAGAATTATATATCCCCTTAATTTATTGATAGGTCTCATGAGAAAAACCAGTTATCCAAACATATTTAATGGGGTTTTGGTGTATATATACCTATCAATTAAAATGTCTTGACACAAGTCATTGATGGTAAGATACCATGGTGTATGAAATCATGTAAAATTAAATTATTAACTTCCTTCCTTTATAATTAAGTTATTATTATCCACGATATTTTTATATTGATATTATCCATGGATACATTTTATGCTCAAGTTATTGATTAAAGGGAATGTGTTTTCAGTTACTTAACTTAACATATTTATTATGCATTATTTATTCATGATATAATATATTTTACATAACACTTACTTAGAATTTTTTATCACTATTATTTTTTCCCATTACCTAAATATTAAGAAAGAATCTTTATATGAGTTTCAGAATGTATGAAATTTACTTTCATTATGTTTTCTATTTTATTTACAATGTAAAATGGGAAGAATTTTTGTATCTAGTTCCTTAAGAAATCTACATTGATTGGTAAGTTAGAATTAGATCCATTATATATTATTCCCATTTAATAAATTACACACCAGATTCGGGTTTCTAGATTTGGGGTTGTAAGAAGTGATACTAAGATTAATATAAAATAGAGAGCTATAAAATTCACTTAACAATTCCTTCTTCAACTTTGAATATCTTATCCCAAAATATCTCTTTTAAAATCACATAAGACCTTATTTTTCAATGATAAATTTCTGAAACTTATCCTTATTTAAACATTCTACCATTTATTATAAATCACAATCTTATTTATAAGCATGCTCAATTTTTTCTGAAAAATATGACTGCACCGACTCCTAGAAAATATATGGAGTTTTGACATGCCCAATTTCTAGGAAAATATTCATTAAATAATTAAAAAAAGAATCATATTCCAAATATATAATGGTTAATGATACATTATTTCTTCGCATCAAGGAATCATCCACCTTGTTTGTTTTACTCAGATGATAGTGAATTATAACATTATAACCCTTTATCATTTACAACAATTTCTCTACCTCATGTTAAACCCTTTTTGAGTGAATATTTACTTTTAACTTTATAGTTATTATATATTTCAAATTTTATCCCATTTAAAAGTTTCCTATAAATTATTAAATTAAAAAACCGCTATTACATTCTCAATATCATCAAAATGGTAATTTTCCTCAATGATTTTCAATTGACATAAAGCATATGTAATTACATGATCATATTTCATCAATATAGAACCAAGTACCTTCAAAGAATCATCATTTTAAATAAAACATTCACCATTTATTGTTATCAAAGATAACACTATATCATTAACCAATATTATTTTCAATTCATGAAAACATTCATCACATTCCTTTATCCTGATTAATTTGACTTCTTTTCTAGATAACATGGTTAATGGGATAGATAACCAAAAAACGTTTTCAACAAATTTTATGTAGCAACCCATTAATCTAGGAAAAATTCATATCTTAGTGACATTTTTAGGTCTTTTCAATTATTTAATAACCTTAATTTTGGAAGGATTAATAGTTATTCCATCTATAGAAACAATATTCCCAAGGAAATAAATTCTTTATAACAAAAATTACCACTTTCTAAATATTTCAGACAACTTATTTTATTTTAACATCTGTAGAAAATTTCTTATTTTTTGTCATATTACGCATAAATTTTAGAATAAAACATAATTTCATCAGTGAAAATAACCATAAAGTTATCAAAATAATCATTTAAAACTCTATTCATAAGATATATAAAAACAATAGGTGCATTCTTCAACCTGAAATACATCATCATAAACTCATAATGGTCATACCTAGTATAGAATGATGTACTCAAAATTTCAACCTCACTCATTTTCCACTAATGATAACTAGGCCAGAGATAAACCTTTGGGAAATAATAATCTCTATGGAGATGATCAAAAAATCATAAACATAAGGTAATAGATAGATGTTCTTAACAATGATGTTGTTGAGTGATCTATAATCAGTGAAAATTATTCCAGAACCATCCTTATTCTTAATAAACAAAACTAAATAATACCTTGTTAAGGTGATGAGATTAATGAAACCATTATTAATAAAATCATGTAAATTAGTTTTCAATTCCAAAATTTCTATTAGAACCATTTTGTAAAGTGGTTTTAAAATTTTCATAACAGCAGGTACAATGTCAATACTAAACACAACCTCATTATTTAGAGGACAATAAGAAAAATAGTCAATAAAGAAATACATATATTCATTTACTACCATCACACCAAAAAATTGAATAATTTCTTTATTTTATTTAAAAATATCAATATACACTTCACTATAATATTTAATCAATTTCTCAACTATTTGATGTATTTTCCAAGATATGAATTCATTGTTTTATAAAAACTGATACTCATTTTAACAAAAAAAATTAATATCAATAACCAATCTTATCATGATAAATTAAAATCCAAATCATACCTAGAATAACATAAAACTCTACAGTGGGAATGACAACAATTTTTGCAGGAAACCCCATTATAGAAAATGTATCTAAAATATTTCAATAAATTCATGTTTCTTTAAAACTACCCCCTAAAATATTTTTAACAAATGTTCTTCCATCATATGTTGAGATGGTATTTCCATTTTACATGCTAATTTTTTAGAAATAAAATAATTCGTGTATCTTGAATGAAATAATACATTTTAATAGTTTGAATAAACATGTAATGTACCTCGCATCACATGATATGATAGTCTAGTATTTACTTTAGTGGTAGAGAAATACTTTTACACACATTTATTATTTCAGTATTGATGATTCCCACCTTGAGTTACTAACCTTGGATATGAATTAGCATAATAACCCAAATCATTTTATCTAAAAAACATTACTTTTTTTCTAACAAACTATTTTACCATTAAATTTATAATCATAAATATTTTCCATGAGATTGTGATAAAAATTATTGAGATTATAATAATCCAGTCAAACATTCTTTAAAATTTATTTTAAAACATTTGAAAAAATTTGGAGTCTTTCTTAAAGATTTATTTGTTGGATGAACCTCAATTTTTTGTCACATTTACCAATTCATTAACTTATTGTTAGGACATATATATGTTTCAGAAAACACCATCTCAACTTTTCGAGGAAAAAAAACTCCTCATAACCTTTAAATTCCTAAGTGGGTAATGTGTTCTGAAAAAATGGTTTGAGACCTTTTTAAAATATATCAATTTTACTCTCATTGTTCAGAATGAAATTTGGTGCATACCTTCTTAATCTAGTAAAATTTTCTTTATAAATATCCACTAATTCTTCCTCATTTTTCTTAAAATATAGAAATTTACTTTTCATTATATGTGAAATAGCTTTAGTAAAATACTTATCAATAAAAATAACTTTAAATTGTGTCCTCTTCATAGAATAAATTTCATCCTTTTCTATAGTATTATTATTTTGAGACCACCATCGATCAATTTCACCTTTAAAATGATAAATTTAAAGAGTTTCATTTTGATTCTTTTTATATTAAAAAACATCCAATATCATCTCTAGTGCATTAATCCATCCTTTAGATTTCACCTGGTCTAAAGATCCACTAAAATTTACAGGGTTTTGTTTCATGAAATTCTCCACCATATAGGTGTTCCTCTATAGATAATTTCTTATCTCTCTTTCATGGGTTCCACCATTAATATCCTATATTAATTGATTTAAAATTTTCACAAATTTATCTATTCCAATGATTCCAAGATGCTAATTTAGAAGGTTATTATCCCCTTAATGCATTTTTACTTTAGAATCTTTTTTCCCTCTATGGAAAACCATTAAAAAATACATAGATTAAATAAAGTAACATTAAAATACTCAAAAATATATTTCATGGTGATAAAACCACAAATTATAATATCATTATAATGTCTTTTATCAACCCCCTAACCTCTAAAGTTAGTTAAAACATTCATTTTATACCAATTATAACTCTATGTCTCGTAATCAACCTAGAATTACATGATTCATAACAAGTGTTTTACTTTTTTACATTTTGATGACCTTTTTAAGTTTAGAGTTTTATATAATTTAGAAAACAATTACATAATAAAGTGAAAATTTACACACAGTGATCATTTTTTCCTTATAAAAACATGTTTATTAATTTATATCCCTATTTGATTCTTGACACTTTTCTTTTTTCTGAGATGATTCACCATAGAATAAAAATTTTCCTTTATATAGTTTCAATACATCCTTAAATCCTATGAAAACATTTTAAAATGTTCAATGAATAAAAAAATCTCGTAAGGGAAATTAAAATAATAGAATCCCATTTTTTAAATAAAATACATGAATTCCCATTAAAATTTTTAGCTTTTTCACAATAAACATTAAGCATATAAATAAATACAGCCACATGAGAAAATAAACTTATTCTCAAAGAAACCCATTTAAACCCATTATGAAGAATATTAAAACCATGAAGTCTTCGTGAGAAACCAAGTAACTCATGAAAAAATTTCATTGAAAAATGATCCTTTAAATTTTAAAAGCTTGTATACGTTCTTTTTTAAATCATCAGATTTCCATTAAAAAAATCTAAATAAATGAGAAATAATTTTGGAACCTTATAACATCATATTCAAACTACTTTTCACTCATGTTTAAACTTTTTTAGAATAAATTATACCCGATAATCTCTATATGAGTAACCTACTAGTTTTTCTACACCATTTTGGACTTACACATACTGTTCATTACCCAATGCATTATAGAGAAATATCATGCTCACCCACCATCATGTGCTATATTAGACTCACCCATCATAATTTATAATTTTTAAGTACCATATCATGAAGAAATAATATTGGAAAAAATTCCTTAATGTAATATTATAATATTTTTGGGTTGATTTTGTTTGTTGAAAAAGAGGGATTACAAGGCATGTTATAGAGATCCATAGAAATTTTTGACTAGGTATGGCGACAAAGATCCAATACAGAGGAATGGGTTCCATAGAAGCAGTATAGAAAAATGCATACTCAAGGTGACACAGTTTACTAGTGTTTTCCAAATTATTGGGGTCCAAAATTTGGATTTTGGATAGCATCATTAAATATAGATTTCCTTGAATATTTCAAACAAATATTGAAAAGGAATCAGTTTTGTAATGACCCAAAACATTTCATGTAATTTTTTAAAAAATTATTTGGGATTATTGTGAGTATGCAAAAATTTTTGGTGCTTGATTCTGAGGCCTGGTGTGATCAGAATAGAATTTTGAACATTTTTAGGTAAGTTTAGTAAACGTATGGGTGGTGTTTTATATATTTTGAACCGGTGCTCAGAATTTAAATATGAGAGCACTGTTGAATCTACAGTGCCATGATTCACTTGAGAGAAACATCACTTCAACCACAGTAGGTTAGGAGAAAAATATATATTTTTGAACTTTTAAAAGAATAATAATATAACATGTAATTTCTATTTTATTTTTCTCCATTAGTTGATCGGAAGTGGTGGGACCATTGTGTTTTCAATCCATTAAATGGCTTTACTCTCCTTTACATGTAACTACACCATTGGGAATTGAGAGGTTCATTAATTAATAAACCTCATTAATTCCATGGTGTGTTACTCACCATATTCCCCCTCTATTTAAATAAAGCTAGGGTTGGAGTTTTGGACATGAATTATTCAAGAGAGGAACCTCTGACGAAGTGACGCGACGTCTTCCACCGACGAGGAATGGAAGCTTGGACATCGTTGGAGGGATCGAACCGGGAATGATGAACGTCGGCGGCTTCATCAAAGCATGGATTCTTCTTCCATCGTCACGACGACTCCAATGATTCTCAAGGTATGGGGTTTATTTTATTAATGTTTATCTTTGATGAATTGAATAATCTCTCACTTGTTATGATACTAACTCGGACTTTGCGGGCCAAATGAAAAAGGCTTGGACCCTCCGCCTCTTCGTTCATGTCACGTTCTTCATGGGACAAACTTTAAACTTCTCATAATATTGAATCTGAGAGCCGTGTAGCGATAATGGAATCCTGGGAGGCCCGAAGGTGTGAGTGGAAAAGAAAATAGACCACCAGAGCTCACCCAATGGCCCACGAAAGATTCACTGGTACGACACCGGTGCGGTGGTGCTGACAGGTGAAGGCGGTGACTGGCTCTCGCAAGCTGTGGAGGAGGGCAGCGCCGCTTATCACTACGAGGATTCAAAAAAGGTGGCCGGAAATGGCCGGCTACAATGATGGGAGGCGATTTATCGTAGCGTGCCACAGTGAGATGCGGCACAGCTCAAAGTCGCGGTGATGCCAAAGACCCTCTCCCTATGGGTCCTGCAGATGACGAGGCTGCACCACCTAGAACCTCCATTTTAAATATTTAAATGGATCTTTTAGTTGTTAGGGATCAAGGAGTTTCATATTCAAAGTCGTGGCGTAGGCGCAAGGTGACCCACTCCCAGAAGGTCATGCAAGTGACAAGGCAGCGCCACCAAGAACCGCCCATCAAGGAGCCGAACGTCTACTTTGGGCCGTTCGGCAGGAAGACTGTGCGACACCTGCGCAGGTCATGCCAGCTGGGGGGCCTTACCACTATGGCCCATCCTAGCCAGGGTGGGCCAAACCAGACCGGGTTGAGTCGACCTAGAAAGACGTGATTCGGGCTGGGTCAGACCAGACCTGGACCCCTCTCAAGCCCAAAAAAACTTAAAAGGTCATATCTTGGGAATCGGGCGTCTGTTTGACAAACCGTCTACGGCGCTAGGATTACTAGATCGAGATAGTACTTTTGAGACACTCCATGGTAGTTTTTTAGAATTTCGGTGTATGTCCAGGTTGGATTGACCCCAAATCAAATAGTTCCCTCATCACTAAAATTCTAATAACTTGCAGAAAAGGCGTCCAGTTGAGGCATCGTCTATTGCATTGGAACCCTTATGACATGACAGATCATCGAGTTACTTCTTCATTAGACTTTGGGAATGTTTAAAAATGACTGATGGCTTGAGGATCGGTTTCTCGTCGAATCAAGTGTGCTATGAGCGGGAATCCAATGGATGACTGTGAGATGGAGGTAAGAGATAGATCATACAGAGGTGAGTATCGAGCGATCCTGTGTGGTTCAATGCCTAGTGAACATGTGTGGATTAGCACCTAGAGATACTTTGTGGATCAGCACGTAGCATTCCTCTGTGTATCAGCACCTAGAGATCCTATGTGGATCAGAAACTAGTGATCTTTGGTGGATCAGCACCTAGAGATCCTATGTAGATCAGCACCTAGAAATCCTATGTGGATCAACACCTAGAGACCCTATGTGTATCAGCATTCTAGTGACCCTGTGTGGATCATCAGTGCATGACTCGGAGGGGACAGGCCTTAGAGTGGCCCGTCGTAGATCAGCGACATACCAATCCTCTGTGGGGAAGATCGTGTGTGGGTCTTCAAGGGGTTAGTACCTATCGATATTTTGTGGGTCAGACTCTGTATGGTCAACAGAAGTGCCTCTTGATAGAATAATATGATCAGATTTACAACTAATAATCTTTACTTCTGTACTTTTGTTGTACCAGGTTTTGAGCTTAGTATTTTTCTTTGTGCTTTGCGATTGAGATCATACTTTTTGGTTTTACTTTTTGGAGTTCTGAGAGATATTAGGGGGTCTCGGGGTCCCTACTAGGTATGGTTATACTCAAACCTACACGAGCTTCTCCCACACCTAGTTGTGTCTTGTGCAGATGAGGGACATCCTTGACTAAGACTCAGGAAGCTAGGACCTAATGGTAAATGACGGTGATGGTTGACGTGGAGAGTTGTGGAGATGATTAGTACCTAACCTTCAGGTAGGATCTTTAGTGGATGATATTAGGAGTTTTTTTCTGTTTCCATTTGAGTTATATATTTTTATTTGGGTTTGTATTCCGGCCCCTTTACTTGCAGTGCACACTTTTACTACTATAGTTTTACTTCGTGGTTGCACCTTATTGTGTTATTGGACTTTGTGTTTGTACATGTTTAATGGAAATTACCTCCCGTTTTAGGGATACACTTTTTTGGTGCTAGTCTTTAACCCTTGGCCTATGGAAGGTGGTCTTGGGGTAGTCACAGCTCAGGCCCCGAGGGACGGGTCGTGATATAGTGGTTTTAAAGAGGACCATTTCTACCGAAGAACTAGGACTCTGATATTTCAGCAGAGCAATAGTGTTAAGTGTTTTGAGTTTGGTTTTCAGTTTGGGGAGTCCAGTGTTGGTTCAGTGACCGACATATCCATACACCAGGACCTAGAATTCTGATTTATGACTCGTTGCATAAAAACACTGATTGCGTGTGTTTTAACAATGTTGTTTTTTTTACTTTGATCTCTTTTGAGTTAGCTAAATGGTATAACTTATTAACTGTGACTTACCTGTATCTTTTAAGTATGTCTCCACATAGACAACCATCTAGGATTTTTTAGAGAGTACATGATGACATCCCACCGAGCGATGAGGCTTCCGTGCAGGGCCCTCTTGTTGTGTTAGCACCTTTGTGTGGTGCACCAGCAACACCACCACCCATTGGGAATCATTTTCCACCATCCCCACTGGTAGACGGTGCATGTCGACTGAGCACATTACATGTGTTCCAGTGGCATATGTCTCCATGTTTTCGAGGCGAGACAGGTCCCCAAGAACTTGAGGACTGGATGGAGTTTGTGGCTAGAGTTTTCTACCTAGTAGGGACACCAGCGGAGCAGCTGGTGATCCTATATGCTAGTATTTTCCTAGGCCCGACAGGAAGATAGTGGATCCTAATGCCCTATTTACATGACAAGGTGACCCTCACCCAGATGGAATTTGAGAGGCTCTTCAAGGCAGAGTTCATTCCATTGATACTACGCTCTGTGCATATTATGGAGCTGCTTCACTTACAGTAGGGCAACCAACAGTAGCCCAGTACTCGTTGAGATTCCCTGACCTCTTGTGCTACTCTACCGACATGATATGGGACCCATTATTCAGATCCCAGACCTTTGATTAGGGTCTCTGATGAGACATCAGAGCATCGATGATATTGTTAAATATCTCGACGTGGGATGGAGTTCTCAAGAGAGCATTGTTGGTGGAGAGCTTCATAGCTGAGTAGAAACCAATGGTGAGAGCCACCACTGGACGATAGGTAGATGAGTCATCTGCATGAGTTAGTAGGCAGATGACGTAGAGGTCCAAGAAAGCTAGACTCTCTAGTGGATGACCCTGGGACGCAGGGTCGGAGGTGCGGAGCTCACGAGTCAGAGGAGGTCAGCAGGGAAGCAGACTATGCTTCTTGTGTGGTGGGTAGGGAAACATGGATCACGACTGCCCGACCCTCCATACCGATGATCAATAGAAGTTCGAGGGACCACCGAGGCAGATTCATAGATTTGGGTAAGGAGGTCTGTATGGTGGAAGAATTTTTAGAGGATCAGGTCGTGCAGCAGGCGATGGGTGGTGATTTTAGATTCTACCACCACCACCCCCATGTGGTCCACCCTAACCATAGGGAGCATGTGGAAAAAGGTGAGCACACCTAGAGTAAATAGAGGCATATGACCACGGTTCTCCAAATATGATTAGAGGTGTGATCTGTGTCTATTACACCCTAGTTGCAGTACTTATAGACACATGTGCCAGTCACTATTTTATTGTCACGACACTCATTCAGATCTCGGAGATTCCGACAGAGTTTATGGCTCGATCCTTACTATTAAAGACTCATACGGAAGAAGATTTGATGATTACACACTACTTCAGGGAGTTTGATCTCACTCTAGGGGAAAGAGATTCGGATGGATCTCCTAGTAGTAGCGTCAAGGCCTTACGACTTCATCTTGGGTATGAACTTTCGATCTATAGTCCATGCTCAGATAGACTATTTTAGGCACAAAGTGCGTTGTGTTTGTGAGGATGGAATTTGGTTTTCCTTCACCAGTGAAAAGGAAACCTTTTGCAGTATAGGATGTACTTTCTCAAAGGAGGGTGCAGTGGATCACTCATCAGTTGTCTAGCCTTACCCATGGATCAGTTTATGTAAGGAGTCTGAATTATCCTGTAGTGGTGGAAAAGTATGCTGATGTTTTTCCTGATGTTGTTCTTGGACAACCTCCTCATAGAGAGTTAGACTTTTACATAGACATGTACCCCAGGATGACACTGATATCTACACCATCATATCAGATGGCTCATGTGGAGCTTCGTGAGTAGAGGGTACAGTTGGAGGACTTGCAGTGAAAGTGGTTAATAAGGCCCAGTTTTTCTCCATGGACATCCCCAATCTTGTTCTCCAAGAAGGTAGATAAGAGTCTAAGGATTTGTGTGGACTATCGGCACCTAAACTAGGTGACTGTGAAGAATAAGTATCCCTTGCATAGGATTGATGATCTCTTCCACCAACTGAAGGGAGCTCGTTGGTTTTCGCAGATAGACCTCTGATCAAGTTATCACCAGCTTAGGGTATGAGATGACGACGTACCAAAGATATCCATTAGATGTCGGTATAGCTAGTACAGGTTCTTGGTGATGCCTTTCGGCATGAAAAACACTCCAGTAGAGTTCATGGGGCTCATGAACCAGATCTTCCATCTATACCTCAATCGCTTTGGGGTGGTCTTCATTGACGACATCTTGTTATACATGGTGTCGAAGGAGGAGCACACCATGCACCTGTAGATAGTTCTGGATACACTCCGAGAGAACTATATTTATGGAAAGTTCTCATAGTTCCAGTTCTAGATATGGGAAGTCCACTTCCTGTGGAATGTTATCTTAGAGGATGGAGTCACAGTGGATCCAGAAAAGATAGAGGTAGTCCTTTCTTAGGAACCACCCAATAGTGTAACTAAAGTGTAGAGATTCTTGGGATTGTCTAGATGATAACGTAGGTTTGTACCTGAATTATACAGGTTAGCGGAACCCTTTTCAGCCTTGAAGAAGAATGGGAAACCTTTATTGTGGAAGAAGAAGTGCCAGAAGATTTTTCAAAAGATGAGGTAGAGACTGACGAGTGCCCCCACATTGAGGCAACCAGAAGAGGGCGTTGGGTATGTCATCTACTGTGATGCATTAGGGACCTCACTAGGTTGTGTCTTGATGAAGGAGCGAGCAGTAATCTCTTACGACACATGGTAGTTGAGACAGCATGATCAGAACTACGCTATCCATGACCTGGAGTTAACAGTAGCGGTTTTTTCTCTGAAGATGTCTCAGGTATATCTTCTCACGGAAGGACCTGAACCTAAGATAGAAACGATGGCTAGATTTCCTCTAGGACTATGAATTTGAGATAGTCTATACTCTTGGGAAGGGGAATATAGTAGCAGATGCAGTCAGCAGGAGGTCTGATCTACAGCTGCCGAGTGAGGTGATAGAGAATCTAGCCACATTACAGATATCCTTTGTTGATAGATATGGAACAGCTTAGCATTAGTCTACGACTGTCACTCCCCCACTTCTATAGTGATCTCTAGAGGCACAACTTTGGGACGTTGACTATGAAGCCTGGCGAGCTTAGATATCCTCATAATGGGCTCCTAAAGGATTTTATGAAGGTGGGGAGCACATCATCCTCTTCATAAGACACACCATGGTACCGGTGACACTATTAGAGGAGGTGTTGAGGGAGTTCCATACATCCCCTTTAGCGGTAAATCCTAGAGTGTCAAAGATATACCATGACCTATGATGTCAGTACTGGTGTCCAGAGATGAAAAAAGAATAGGCAGAGTTCTTATCCATATGCCTCACTTTTCAGCAAGTGATGGAAAAGCATTAGGTACCAGCAAGCTTAGCTCAACCGCTTGAGGTACCTGAGTGGAAGGGGTATGGTATCTCCATGGACTTTGTGACAGGGATACCATGTATGTCCAAGGTCCACGATTCCATCTAGGTGATTGTTGACCGACCCACCAAGTCGGCCCACTTCCTACCCATCCGAGAGTAGGGATTAGTAGAAGGATTGGGACATCTCTGTGTGTAGGAGATTTTATGAATTCACGGGGTGCCCTCAATGATTGTATTAGATTGCGACGCATGTTTTACATCCCTCTCTTGGAAGGGATTGTAGAAGGCTTTTAGGACTCAGTTGTGATTGAGCATCGACTTCCATCCTTAGAAAGATGGTCAGAAAGAGCGGACCATACAGACCTTTGAGGACATGCTTTATTCTTGTGTCCTTGATTATAGCTACATTTGGGAGGACCACCTACCCCTTCTGGATTTTTCATACAACAATAGTTATCACTCCACCATCGGTATGGCTCCATTTGAGGCCTTGTAAAGACAACCATGCAGATCACGTCTTTGCTGGACAGACCCAGGGGAGTCAACACTTATGGGACCAGAGTTCATACAGGCTACTACAGAGAAGGTGCAGATCATCCAGGAGTGGATGAAGACTGCACAGATTAAGAAGAAGTCTTATGTCGATAAGAGACAGAGACACTTGGAGTATGAAGAGGGAGACCATGTCTTTGTATCGGTCTCACCCTGACGAGGATTGTGGAGGTTTGTCCTGGGTGGAAAGTTATGTCTGAGGTTCATCAGACCCTTCCAGATCCTTGACAGAGTAGGTGAGGTGGTTTACCATCTAGATCTTCCCCCACAGATCCACCGGGTGCATAATGTATTCTATGTGTCGCAGCTAAGGAGATACATGCATGACCCATCACATGTTATCGACTGGGGAGATCTAGAAATCGATGATGGGGAGACGTTTGGGGAGTTCTTGGTAGAGATAGAGGATCGAAAAGAGTGGTTCTTTTGTGGGTGGTTGATTCATCTAGTGCAAGTTTATTAGAAGCATGGGAATATCCAGGAGAGCACATGGGATCAGGAGGCTCAAATATGTGCTTAGTACCACCATTTGTTACCCTATATTTTTTGTAACTTTTAGTGATGAAAGGCCCTAATGTGGGGAGAATCTAAACACCCAAAAATTTCCATGTTAATTTTTAAAAAATTATTTGGGATTATGACAAGTCTACTAAAATTGTCAGCGCTTTATTTTGATGCTTTTTGTGCCTGGAATAGAATTTTGAGATTTTTTTAAGTACATTTAGTGAATGTATGGGTGGTGTTTTTTATCTATTGAACCAGTGCTTGGAATTAAAATCTGAGAGAATAGTTGAATCTTTAGTACTAAGATTCTATTAAGGGAAGCATTACTTCGACCACAGTAGGTCAGGAGAAAATGATAAATTTTAGGAATTTTAAAAGAATAATAAAATAACATGTAATTGTTATTTTATTTTTCTCCGGCAGTTGAGCAGTAGTGGCGGGACTGCTATGTTGTCATGACATTTAATGTCTTTAATCTCATTTACTTGTAACCACACTATTTGGAATTGAGAGGTTCATTAATCAATGAACCTCGTTAAATCCTCAGTACGTTACTCACCCTTTTCCCCCTCTATTTAAATGAAGTTATGGTTGATGTTTAGGAAATGACCTCTTCAATAAAGGAACCTCTAACTAAGTGATACAATGTCTTCCACTGATGGGGAATGGAAACTTGGACGTCATCAGAGGGATTGAACTGGGAACAATGAATGTCGGTGGCTTCATCAAAGCACGGATTCTCCTTCCAACACTGTGACGACTTCAAAGATTCTTGAGGGAGGGGGTTTATTTTATTAATGTTTATCTTTGATGAATTGAATAATCCCCTACTTGTTATGATGCTAACGCAGATGGTGTGGGACAAACAAACAAGGCCCAAACCCTCTCCAACATCATTCATGTCATGTTCTTCAAGGGATGAACTTCCAACTCGTCATAATCCGTACTATGGGAGCCACATAGTGACGGCGGCATCCCAAGAGGACCTAAGATGTGATCATAAAGGAAAAAGAACCACCAGAGCTCACCCGGTGGCCTGTGGAAGATTCGTTGGTGCGACACCGGTGCAGTGATGCTAGAAACCAGCATCAGCAGGTGAATGTGGCGGCCGACGCTAGCCAGCCACAGAGAAGGGCAGCGCCGCAGCTATTGGATAGGTGGCTAGAAACAGACGGCTGCAGAGATATGAGGTGGAGTTCCATCACACACCGTGGTCAGATAGGTTGCGGATCTAGCCGTGGAAAAGTCAAGAACCAGATCTCTACGAATCTCACGGATGACAAGGCGGCACCATGTGGCACCGCCAATTAAAATTTTTGAATGGCTCTTTGATCCATTCAGGATTAAGGGGTCGTTGCTTCAAAGACGCGGTAGAGGCGCAAGGGAAACGGCTCCTTATGGGTCCCACGGGTGATGAGGAGGTGCTACCTGGCACCACCAATCAAGGAGTCGAACGACTCCTTTGAGCAGTTTGGCAGGCGGACTATGCGACCCTTGCATGGGTCGCACCAACCAGCAGTTCAGGCTGGTCCACAGCCCAATGGTCAGATCCCTCCATGGCCCAACCCAAACGGGCTGGCCCAGGCCAGTTTGGGTTAGGCTAGGTAAGACTCGGACCAGGTCGGGTCAACCCAGGCCGGTTTGGTCCAGACCCAGACCCCTCTCGGGCCTAGAAACTCTTAAAAGTCCATATCTTGTGAACCAGATGTTCATTCGACGAACTGTATGTGGAGTTGGGATCCTTGGAGTAAGATGGTCCTTTTGAAACACTCCAATAGAGTTTTGGATAATTTTGGAGTATGGTCGGGTTGGATCGACCCTGAATCCAACCAGGCTATCGGCACTAAAATACCAATAACTTACAAACTACTCTTTCGGTTGATACTCCATCTGTTGCATTGGATCCCTTATGACATGATGGATCATCGAGATACATATTCATTGGACTTCATGCTGGTTAAAAAAAATTCAATGGATTGAGGAGCGGTTTCTCCTAGAATCAAGTGGGCTATGAGCGGGAATCCAGTGGTTGACTGTGAGATAGAGGTTGGAGATAGATCATACGGAGGTTATTACCGAGCGATCCTGTGTGGTTCATCACATAGTGATCATGTGTGGCTCAGCACCTAGCGATCCTGTGTGAATAAGCACCTAGCCATCCTGTGTGGATCCGCACATAGCGATCCTCAGTGGATCATCACCAAGTGATTATGTGTGGATGATCACCTAGCGATCGTGTCTGGATCAGCACCTAGTTACGCTATTTGGATTAGTATTCTAGCACCCTTTTATGGATCATAAGTGTGTGACTTGATGAGGACCAGCCTTAGAGTGGCCTGTCGTGGATCAGCGACATACCGATCATGTGTGGGTCAGATCCTGTGTGGTTCTTGAGGGGGTTAGTACCTATTGATCCTATGTGGGCCAGACTCCTTATGGTTAGTAGTAGTGGCTTTTTACAAAATAAGATGATCAAGATTTACAACTAACCATCTGTACTTATGTACATTAGTTTTACATGGTTTTGAGTTGAGTATTTTGATTTGTGCTTTGTGATTGAGATCATACTTTGTGGTTTTCTTTTTTGGAGTTATGAGAGACCTTCGGTGGTCTCAGGGTCCCTACTGGGTATTTTTATACTCACCCCAACACAGGATTCACCCGCACCTGGTTCTATCTTGTGCAGATGTCAGGCAGCCTTGACTGAGACATGGGGATCTAGGACCTGATGGTGGATGGCGGTGATGGTTGACATGGAGAGCTGTAGAGGTGATTTGTACCTACCCTTCAGGTAGGATCCTCAGTGGATGGTCTCAAAAGCTATTTTATGTTTCCAATTTTAGTTATATCTTTTCAGTTGGGATTGTATTCCAGCCCCTTTAATTTTAGCACACTTTTACTACTATAGTTTTACTTCGTGGTTTCACCTTGTTGTGTTCTTAGACTGTGTGTTTGTAAAGGTTTAAAGGAAATGCCTTCCCATTTTAGGGATACACCTTTCCAGTGCTAGTCACCAACATCTGGCCTATGGAAGGTGGGATTGGGGTATTCATGGCTTGGGCCCCAGGGGATGGATCGTGACAAGTTTTACGAATAAGAAATTCGTGAATGATGTTTCAGGAAGAATCAAAGAATGAGAATTGCGAGTGAAGCCTCGTGGAAACTTAAAGAGTTTTACGGTGATCTCTATAAATACAATAAGCATTGTGAATGGGAAATATCCATGGAGATTCGTGAAAAAGGGAGCATCACAAAGGAAATGAAAGAGATTTTCATAATGGTGATGATGTGGCCCAAAAGGTTTTGGAATCGGTAGAACACCTATATATAGGCCTCTACCCCTTTAGAAATAGAACCATACTTAATGAAGATTTTAAGGTTCTGGATTTGAGAAGTTGGTTCATGAATGAGGTTTACGAAGGAGTTTCATGTGAAGTAGTTCACAAATGATATGATAGTCAACTGAATGTTTTGAGCATCATGGAAGAAGAAAAATTAGTTAAGTATAATTAATCTTCATGAAAGGAAGGAGCTTCTCAAAGGCTATTTGAACATCACGAAATAGGTGTGCTTCGTGAAGGCTAAGTGAGCTTCTCGAAAAGGTAGGAGATGCATGAAGGCAGTGAGAATCATGAAAGGGGAGCTTCATGAAGGAAGTGAGCTTCATGGAAGTTGTTCAGAATTAATTTCTTAGCATATCTGTGGTAAATTGGTATTCATCTATTGGATGAAAGTGGAACTTCAACAGAGCATCCATATACAAATGAGGATAAATTCAATATAGATAATTAAAGTACCTACATTTCTATAAATTGTGGGTGAATCCCTTCCATTAGAAGTGAGAAAAGGAAGACGAAGACGATAATCCTTCCCACTGCTAGTGATCTAGATAAAAAAACATAGGGAGGGACCATTGGGAAAGTAGTGAGCAAACCCTAAACTTTGTAAAGGGAGTAATCCTAGGTATAGATTAGATCTAGCATGAACTACCATTCTTAGTAGTGATTCTTAGTGGATTTGGTAAAATCAACACATTCTCATTATATGCTGCGTGGATTTAACCTAGTGAGGTTGAACCAAGTAAAAATTGTTGTGTCTCATGAAGGATTTAATTGTAGATCATATATTACTATGGTAAAGATAGAGAAAAGCGTTTTTTTATGATGAAACAAGATATGAATGGGTTGTAGTTTAATCTGTAATACCCTGATTCACCCCCCTCCCTAGGGTATTTTACATAGTTGGGATTAAAAAACTTTATAATATTTATATTTTTCACCATAAAACCCTTGATAAACTCGTTTTAACCCTTAATTACAGTCAAATTCATTTTTTGTATAAAAATTAGAAGAAAATTTTTTATCTTGAATATAGTTTGTAAAAAATCATAAAAAAAGATAATATGATATATTTTATGAAAAATAATTAAATATTTTTTAGTAATATTTGTAATAAATAATTTATATGATGGACTAAAAATCATTCAGTTAATATAGTTAAAAAAATTTCTTTTCAATATAGTAAAAAAGGATAAAATGACCTGCAAAGTAAATGTTAAAAATATTCCATTAAAATTTTAAAGAAATTAAAAATTAGTTTAAAATAAAGTTTGAAAATATTTTAGGTATAAATAAAAACTTTATTGGAACATTTTTAAGAACAAGTTTATGGGGGATAAATATTTTAAATAAATACTTTAAAAAAATTAAAACCAAATACCATACCTTATGTCCCATCTAGCTGCGTACATTATCTAACTCATAAATAATAAAATTATATTGATTATATACTCATTTAATAACCATATTCATTTTTATTCAATTATAATTATTATTTTTATTTCATTTACTACCATTTTTTATTTAGTTTCCAAAATGGTTAAGTTTACATTGATCGTTTTGGGGTTGTTCAGTTTACAGCATCAAAATAACATCGATGTGTTAAACATAGTCAAAGGGGTTATTGTTCCATCATATCTAGAATCATCAAAATTTTATAATTATCATTTTTTATTAAAAATAATTTTAAAACAATCCATGTATATTTTTCATGAAAAATGAATCCCATCATTTCATTAAGATGGTAGTCCGTATGTACGCATGAATGAAGATTAAATTTTATTATTTTGTGGAAAAGAAATAAATTAGATAAAATTTTATATTATAGAATCATAAATATGTTATAAATATCATATTTATTCACTAATTAAATCTTTATTACTATCCATGTGAGTCGGTAAAAAAATAATATCACTTTCTGGAGGTGGTAATCCACACGTATGCACGAGCGAAGTTATCATTTTTTAAAAGACAGAATGATAAGAATTAAAGTAATATATATTCTTTAATGAATAATAAATATGTCATAAATATAATATATAATAATTTTATATATATTTTTAATCAATTTTATGATCTAGTGATGAAATGTCAATCACATCTCTTTGTGGAGGTGGTAGTCCACAAGTACGAACAAGCGAAGTTTTCATTTCCCATGTGATAGAAAAAAGATTAAAAATGAGTTTTCCATCAATATAATAAGATTTTAGTATGTGGGAGATACTTATGTTATTAAATAATCTTGGTTAAATAATATTTGAATATTTTTAAGAAGAAATAATCATGAAAACCCTCAGTTAATAGTTATACCTCTTATTTGGGATAACTTTTTTGAATTATTTCTTAAGACTTATAGGATTGGACATTCAATGAGACCAATACCTCAAAGATTTGGGGAGGGATTTTTGGATGTTATTTGGGAAGTTATTAGTTGAAATAATAATTATTAATGTATACTAATAAGATAGGAGTGGATGTTCCCTTTTATAAGTGAGGGGAGTGACACTCTTGTAACTATTCATTGTTTTAAAATCATATTAAGTCACTTTCATAATCATGTGGAACCTAAAAAATTAAATTTAGAATATGAGTTAAAAAGGGTAAAAATAATCTCCTAAAACAATGTTAAATATCATATTTTATTACCTTGTGATATAATTTTAACCATAATTAACTCATTTTACCCTTTTACCGAGGTGACAACATTTTTACCAAATATTTTATTCATAATGAAAAAAAAATAAAATTAACCTAATTTATAAATTTGAGCCTCATAATTTCAAGTATTAAATAAATTTTATATGATTTAATTTTCATAATTTTCATAAATTAAATTTAATATAAGTATGTAAAACACAAAAAAATAGATTTCAAAAAAAAATGTTTTTAATCACAAAAAAGAACTTATATAAAAAAAATATTGTTGATTGATATAAAATTAATTAGATTATATTTAATAAAAGTTATTTTATTTTAATTTAAAAAAAAATATATTTGGGCTTAAATATATTTATTTAAATAAAAAAATGCTAGTTTTGCAAAAATTTCCTTTTTTCATTATTCACTCAAAAATTAATCTTATAAGAAAAATCCAAAAAATCACCCTATATTATATTTAATATTTTGATTTAAAAAATAATTCTATTTTATCCTGCTAAATACCTAAAATTTATACATTTAAATTTTAAATAAAGACATAATTTCATGAAATACAATTTGGATAGAAAACATAAATTCTTTTTCAAGTGAAAAATTACTTAAAATCATTATAGTGAATGTGACTCTATAAAATTTTATTATGAATCTTTATAAGATGTTTAAGTGATTTAATATTAACATTAATTATGTTTTCACACCTTCCCACTTTACTATTGTCCATCCAAACCTCCTAATCTGTGTCTAAAATCCCATCATTGTCACCTCGACCTTTTGTGTACTTTCTTAATTGTTAGATTCATCAAGTTACTGGTCACACTACACTAACACCTTTGATTATCGACCCACATATATGTGAAATAATCAGTCACCATTATCATCATACACTCTATCAGGTTCGTAGTTACTCTAGTACATAGCTCAAGTACCCACAATAGTAAGCCCAGAGGCCCTATGGCCCAAAGTCCCAATTTTATGGACCAAAATCTCATTTCTGATGAATAGTACCACTGATACAGTACAATAATACATTTAAAAGGAGGGTTATATCCTTAATAATTAGTTTTGACCCTAGATTTATTTGAAATATAGTTAAATTAAACTCTACTAATCCACTATAATAAGGACTTGGTGTAATAGTGAAGGATCTAAAGAATAAACAATTTGTAAAAGGTTCAAATCTCACCATAAACATATATATACCTAATTATATATTAATAAGTTATAATTAGTAAATAATATTTTTAAAAAATAAAAAATTAATCTAATTATTTAGAAATGATTCTAAAACTGATTTGGAATGATTCTTATAGATTTTTTAAAGGTTCCACAAAATGCTTCAGGACACTCCGATACACAGCAGTTTTGAAAACCCATTATAAATCATTTAGAAGTGGTTTATACAACCAATAAATTGAGTTTTTTATACTAAAAATTATATAAAACATCCATCCAAGAAACACTAAATATTATAAGAAATTAAAATTCCAATAAATATTTCTATTAAGTGTATATTAAGTTCCAAATTAATTGCTTCCCAATTCAATAGATGAGTCTTATTAAAAATGTACTTTCATATTTTATTAATTTATTCTATCTCAAATTAGCAACAATTCCACACCATAATTATTCCCAAAACCAAACTAAAATGGTTTTCATTATTGACTATAAGTAGAAAATATATGCTTCCAAATTAATTTTATCTTGGTCCATTATCATTTACCCTAACCATGTCTAAAAAAATATCTATTTATAAGTGGTATCCCCACCATATATGGATTCCTTCATCCTCTTACGCTATTTATTTAATAATCATTTCCCCTATACTAGGCCCTCCTTCCCTAAATAGTAATAATTCATCTACCCAAAGCATCAGTCACCTGATACTATAAAGAGGACTCTGAAAAATCACTTTTTAAAGAATATAAATCATTAAGTCTTGAAAATTAATTTCATTGAAAGAAAAGTCCTATATTTAAAATACAAAGTAATGTGATTAATTTCCTTACCATGATTTAGAATGAGTAACAGTGTATGTAATATATAGAACCATTTTTATTTAAAACCATTGGAATTTAACAGTGGGGACAAAATAAGTTTTACAACCCACTAACCAGTGAATAAAGACACAAGTGAACTTAAAGAAAATGAATAAACAAAAATCAAGTCCAAGTTACTAATTCCAAAAACTATTACTCTATATTGGATCCAATTATTTCCATTTATGAATTTTGATTCTTTTACTTTACCTTTATTACGATCAATTTTGTCTTTATTCCAACCAAAGTGCACATATATGGGATGTGTGTAATCTCAGTAGGATTTCCCCAACAAACTATATCTCCATGGATGATCAAAAACATCAATGAGATGATAATAATTGATTATAAATAAAAATGGTTAGATCAAAAAAAATTCATCTAAAATAATTTCAAAACTCGAATATTAAAATATGTGTTATTAAAACCATTTTCTCAAAACCCATATTTTATAAGAAAATACTATAAAATCAAACCCAAATTTTATACATGATCAAGACATGTTTTCTTCTTTTAAAAAATAATTTTATAAAACCCTTTTTTTCAAATCCATTTCAATCTATAAATTTTATAAAACCTATTGGAAAAATTTATATTTTTCTATAATCAATAGAAAAAACATGTTTTTCCAAAAACATTATAAAATATCTATTTCCATGAAATCATAGTAAAATCTCGGTTAACCTAACATCATTAGAAAATCTATGTTTTCATAATGTTAAGTTAAAATCCTAGTATTCCTTATGTTTCAACACCATAATAAAATATAAAGTATAATCCATTCAAAAAAATATCAAATTTTCACCAAAATTATTTTCCACACACATGCACCCACACCATGCCATATTCGATTACTTTTATTTCAAATCCATTTAATAATAAATTAACCCTTCAAAAGATATTTTTCCAAAAATAATTATCATTACTTTATTTTTAAATTAAATCATGTTTTATCACTAAATCCCTGGTTTAAAATTTCAATCCCTGGTAATAATTAACCAAAAAAGACAAAATAAATTAACCATCACATAGAAATTATTGAACCTAGATACCTAGAAAAGCATTAATTTTTTCCCTAAAATTCTTTTGTTGGGTAATATATTAGGGATATGTCCCAATTAATTAATTCCTTATCCAAATTATCCGACTTCTGATCACCTTCCACCATCCACATTGTCAAATTTTTACCACTTTCTCAATCTCTAAAGAGGATTATCATGATTATACCATTTAATCCACCTTATTCTCATATTTATATCACTTTCCACCAAAATATTATTAACACTCTATGGAGAATTCATTTTATGATTCAAATTAAACACGTTAATTTCCCTAATTTTCTATTTAACATCTTAATTAATTATATTATTCTAAATTATTCATCTAAAACATTTGTTTACCTTCTAATCCATAACCCATCTAAAAACTCATATTAAAGTTAATATCTCATACCAAAATATATTGAATCTATTATCATTCACTTATTTATTCGATTCAATTTATTTACCCATATTAAATTAAACTTGTCAACATAATTCCTAAATATCTTGGTTGACATGTCAAATGGGTTAGCCCAAACAAATATCCCTAAATTAATTCCCTAATTCCCAAAATTAGAATCAATACAACATTAATTCTAAGAAAATTAATGAATTGGTACACTTTACTGAACCATCATAACTCATAATAATGAAAATTGATCATATATAGTGATTTTATTCTTCCTATTAATGATCCATCCTTGAAAGAGCATCCCGATTAGTCCCTTATAGCCAATGTTTTTTTTTGAAACACAATACTCAATTCTATGAGAATTAATTATTCAACATAATTCAATGTTCTATATTTTGATACAATTATTGATAATAAAATGGTAAAATATTTATTGGAACAAAATAAGAATGTTTTTTAACCATGTCTTAGATATCTACCTATAAATGTTTATATTCATTAGCTTCTCGGATAGAGAGATATAAGTCATTTATTAGAAGAATCCAAAATTTTGTTCAGATTCATTGATCACCATTAAAATCCATGTTTGGTCCAGTTATAATTTGAATCTATCCTTGAAATTTATAAAAAACATTAATATGTTTGTTTAGGTTTAACCACTGATTTACATGAAATTTAGACATGTGGAGTTTCCCTTTTTAGAAACAAAATTTAATCTAGTCCTATATATACCATTAGAAAATCAATGTTGTTTTATGATATTTAAGGACATAAAAAATAAAACATTATCCTAAAAAATCACAAATCCAATCCATGTAATGTCAAATATTTAATCCTAATTAATTGTATTTTAATTAATTATTTAATTATCATAATAACTCCCAAGAATTATTTGTTAAACGTAAATTTCACCAAATTAATTTCCACTAATTAATAATTCAATTGAATCTATCAAACTTTAATCCATCAATACACATAGTAAAGTCTCACTGATTTTATTTTCCATATAATAAATCTAGGTAGTTCAACACCATTATTACCTTAATTAATAGCTATAATGAATCTTAATATTAATGTCACATTAAAAATTACAAATTTAATTATACCAGTTCAACTCTTCTCTTATCCCAATATAACTCATGTAAAAAATTCCATATTTAATGTTCTAATAGGTTGTTAAAATATCTCACATGGTAAACTTTTTAATTTCCTATTTTATACTAATTCCACCTATCTATCTATAAAAATTATCATAAATCAGGCCATCATTATTCAATAATTTACTATTTTACATTCCAAGGATATTTTCTCTATTAATTATTTAGAATAAATTTTCCACGAAACCAATCCATTTTTTGGAGACATAATTTTACCTAATTAATTATTTATATTTAATTCTATATCTTAACTCCCTTGAATTAATTATTCAACCAACATGATTATTTAATTCCTAATAATCATAATATAGAATAAATTAATAATCTATATTCAATAATTAATTAAAAAATAAATAAAAACCTATATCACCAATACATTAATTTGTAAAACGAATCTTAAATCCACTTTATTTAAAAATCTTAAAAATATAGGTGTTTTAAATAAGATTATAAAGTTTTTTTCAACCCATCAACAAATAGGGAATTTTTTTATTTTGGATGATTATGATTAATGCATACTACTCCAAAACATTTTATATTTAATGTGATATCATTTCCAAAGGTAATATATCAACATTTATACTTTTTAAAACTTTTTATATTGTCCTTATCACCTATCTTAAGTAAAGTGTAACCACTGTCCATAATCCATTGATTCACATATTTCCATTCTATATAATACACTTCTACAATGAGTATTTTTTGTTAGGATATATTCTTCATTTGAACATTTTGTGACCTCAAATTTATATTTAGTTGATTTGGTAGAATAGTTATAGACTCATATGAAATTTTTACTCTTTATCACAACTTTTACAAGATTCTTTCAATTTTTCAAACATGTTATTCATCTCATACTTATTCTCAAATTATTGTGGTTTTTTGTTGAACTTTTTTTTATTTTTGTCTCCCCCTTGGATATTTCCTTATGCTTTTTCTAGTTAGAGAAATATTTTACCAATATACAAAAGGGTTTTAGCTAAAAACCCAACAACACCAATAATATCAATGAAATTGCCTTGGATAAAAAAACATTCTATAGCAATGTTCAATCCACTTTTTCATGTTTATGATGTTATAATTTCATAGAATACTTATGTTTGAAATTTCCATTGGAATTTTGGGCTGATGTGGATATTTTTAAGAAAAATTCAAAAATTAGAAATATTTTGAATTATATTTAGAATTTTCAGTTAAAATAATAATCTATCCCTTGATAGATTCACCCAAAAACCTGATCTTCTTTTTGAGATATTTCACTAGTGTGGGATATCCTTTTTCATATTAAATATCTTATATATTGATATATTTTTATATTTATTGATTCACTTTAAATTTTTCCATACCATTGATTTTATTTTCAAATAGCTTGAAAATTTTATCAACTTCTTTGAAGTCATTGATGCAATAAAAAATGAATTTCTTCATCTATTACTTAGATTCTAAAATTTTCATCATTTCTTTTTTGAAAATTTAATCTTTAAGTATGATAATATAATTCATATCATTAATGATCTCCTTTCTCTCAACATTTTCAACCTTTAGCCTCCCTAATTTATCAATTAAATCTTGATTTTAAATCTAATTTTCTATTATTTTATCATGTTTTTTCTTAAGGAATGAATTTTCATCACGTTTCATTACAATTATTTTAAGAATACATTGATATCAATTTTAATAGTATTAAATATAGATGATTAATTTAAGCCTTTCCAAATAAAAATAATTTAATTCCATATACATGTGGAATATTAAATACTCACTAAAAACCATAACATTATATAAAAAATATGGTTTCCTAAATTACATTTTGGACTCTTCCCAATGGTCAATATCCACAAATGATTAGATCTGTGATTGGTTACTTCATAAAGGAATCATGTTTTTAGTATTTGGGACTCTTTTTCACCCATTTTTTATAGGTAATATATGTAGGTTGAATTAACCAAAATGGCCTCATTTGCAGCATTTCAGCAATTTTAAATTCCTAAATATCACATTTTTACAAGGCCTCCTCTGTAGCCTCTCAAGATACATGACTAGACAATGAACATCAGATTTACCCCCTTTGGCCATTTATTCCTTTGAAAATAAATCTTTCTTGATGTCAAACCCTAACCTCTAGATCATTTAGGGTTTTTACAATCCTATATTCACTTGATAATAAAGGTCATTATCATTATCTTAAAGATGAAGACTCCCTTGTCTTAAGATGCTCATCATGGTTATCCTATATCAAACATATTGTCAACTCTAGTATCAAATGTTCCTCTTTAATCCACTCAATAAACCAAGGATATATATGTGTGTGTGGGAATAAAAATATATATAGTAATTTAATTTAATTTCATATGATTTATCTTTTAAGTTGAACAGGAATGGTCAAGCCATATATAAGCCCTAAATCTTTCTCACCAGTCTATTTTCCCCATGAGTTTAGTCATCCTTCCCAATATAGTAACAAAAAACAATATGCAGAAATATATATGTGAATAATCCTTAGTTTTAATCCCCAATCCTTTCCTCACTAGTGATATCATTCCTATACCCCATTCTTATGAAATAAGTATTTAGGTTCACCGATATGTAAGCCCCAACTCTTCTTTACTGGTCTATATTCCCCTTGATTCCAGTCATCCATCCCAATTTAGTTATCAAAAGATAGATTATGTACACATATATGGGATTTAAATTCTTTTTAATCTCTTAATATACCTTTACCTGAGTAATCTTATAGGTTAAACTATAATAGGCCTTTAATCTGGTGTAATCCCAACCTCTTTTTCGATGGGACATATCCCCTGTGAGCCACTCTTCATCAATGGGTCATATCACTTTTGAGTATTTATTCATCAATAATCCATATTTCATGTGATTATACACATGATCTCTTAAATATAACCATAAATGGATAGGATAACCCATAAAGGGTCACTCATGCATAATTTCAACACCAACCAACATTGGGAACTTTTTTTCTAGAAGACCTTGCTACGTGACTTTAAACTACATAGCACAAAGTATTTAATACACAATGCTACATTTCCTGGACCGTTCTTAACACATGACCTTAAATCATATAAATCAAAATACAATGGAATTTACTTTTGTTAGTTAGTATATATATAACGTATCTCTAAGGTTCAATCTCAATACACCGTAGGTCCCCAATGCATGACCTGAAAAAGATATTTTCTTCGTCATGGCTATATGGATTAAAAAGGTACCACATTATTCATTGTCATAAGATCTTAAAATGTACATATATACTATTAATCAGAACTGAACTATATGGGTTTTTATTCCACACATAGGAATACATAGGAATCCCCATTCATGATCCCATTCCCAACACCAACCCACCCAACACATTCCGGGATTGTGATAAATTTCAAAGTTCCTAGTCATGTAGCTTTTTACTATATCATAGTCACTCAATATATATATGAATAAACTATTATACAAATATATGTTCACATCAATTCATAGTTTTGATTGAGAAATTTCATTTTGGGAACTATTAGTAATACAATTAGAAAGAGGGATTTGAAAAAATTATTTAACAGAGTTCTATACTAGGCATCAAACCCCTTTGAAAGCTGAGATAACCTACCATCTTCTAAAATAATACACAAACCTAAGTTTCACTAGTAGGTCTAAATTACCACCTACCTTTGGAAATAAGGTCTTCACTAACTCAAAATTCATGGGTGTGGGGGAACATTATATATAGAGTGGTAAACCTAATGTGAATACTTTACCCATGAAATAGAATCATTAACAATGTTTTTTTGTTATTGTGCATTAAAAATTTTCTTGTTTTTGATTATTTTTTCTAATGAATTTCCTTCATTCAAAATAGAATAATTAATTGATCTATTGAATTTTAGGAACCCTAGAAAAGATGGTAGAATCATAAGAGAACCTTAGACCAATACCCAATGCTATATGAAATGTAAAACACATGCCTAATTTTCCATAAAGTTCATGGATATGGAACCGTGGAATATGTTGTAACTAACTCAAAACCTTTACCACAAATTGGTGAACACTCTAATTAAATATTACTGAATTAAAGATTCCATAAAAACTCTATAGGTGGATCACGAAAGCCTACAGTGGATGAATATCTATGGGATGACCAATAAACAATGATCCATGGAGATGCAAGTGATATATTTATGCACCTCAAATAATTTCAAGAGTTAATCCCTAAAACATAAGAAAAATCACCTCTCTCGTCTTTGGGAGATGTAAGAGGATGTAAACTATGTCCCTATAGCTACCAAATATCTACCCAATAGGATTACCTATATCCATCATCATTTCTATATTTTCATAGTACCAAACTCCTATAAATCTATTAAGGAGGCTACATCAATGGAATCAGTCCCTAATGTCTAAACCAGGAAAACCAAGAGGAGGTCCCATTCAGGGTGATTAACTACTAAATCTCAAGAGAAAGACTATAATCATGTTCCCACAAAAACCTATAAATATTTTTAGTATATTCTAATATAGATTGATTCCCAATATTATATCCATATTCACACCTAAAAATATGATTGACATATCCTAACATTCACCAAGGAGAAAGTTTATATTCAATCTCATTCACATTAATTATTTCAAAATATTATGATCACTTATCTAGAGTGAAACCATATTCCAGTTTCTTTCGATACTAAGACATATCATCAGTATATTCTAGTGGAATCTTAGGAGAAGGGCCATATTTCTACTCCCAAAAACATTAAGGTGATTCATAAACATATTTTGTAGATATCCCAAGAGAAGTATCATATTATTTCTCCAACTAATATCATATCAATCCATTGATATATTCTAAAATCATACTTAGAGAATGTCCATATTATTTCTCCAAAAAATATCAATGTGATTCATTAAAATATTTCTATGGAAACTTGGAATAAGTTATATTTTTCTACTTCCATAAACATATTGAAGATTCATCTGCATATTTTAATGGCATCCCAAGATAATGCTTGTATTTTAGATACCACTAACATCAAGGTGATTCATAGATATATTATGGAAGAATATTAAAAATAAAACCCATATTATTTATCTCATAGTCATCTAGTATTCATCATAATTTTCCAAAGGATTCTTGGGAGTAGGCCCATATTCATAATCCCATCAATATCAAGGAAATTCATCTACATACTATGGAGGTTGTTAAAGAGAAGGTTGTTTTCTTGCCCCATTAAATATAAAGGTAGGTCATCATCATACTATAGTGTCATAATAAGTGTGGTTTTATATCATTTATCTCATCCAAAAATCCTACAAGAATATTTTCATAGAACCTAAACATAAGGCTTATATTTTTTATCTCATCTAGAAAAATTAATAGCATATTTTGGGGGAAACTTAGGGGTTACCTAGGAGGGATCCCACTCATGAGGGATATTGTACACACTTTTCAACACAAGTTATGATCAAGATTACAATATTGATTCCCGATTAAGGATATCTAGAAGGAATTATTGTCAAGGTAAATATATAATGGAGAAGAAATTCTATTCCCTCAGACACACTGAAATTCTTTAGGTCCTTCAACAAATTTCTTCAGTGGACAGAGAAATTTTTGATACCTCATGAATAAGAGAAGGTATTTATGGACATGGAGACCCTTAGTATGACACCATAATCTGAACCTCTATACTTCCTCCCTAAAGTACCCACTATAAAGATCCTTCCCATGGTAATATCATGATCAATCATAAAGGTCTTACTCATGATTCATGTAGTTGAGGTCATCCTCATAGTATGAAGATAATATAAAAAAAGTACACCCCTTACTAACTCTCCAATAACATATAACCATGGAGGTTCTCCCTGTGAAAAAAAATCGAAGTACTCTAGAGCTCCTCTGATGGTTATATGTTGGAGAGGTCCTCTATGTGACAAATAAAACATCTAAAGTGGAGTTCCACTGTATGAAGGATAATATTAAGTAATATACCACAGATGTCCTCCCTATAGTGCTCAACATAAATATCCTCCATGTGTAAAACCTTCTTAGATTATTCCATCATATAAATAGTCACATAAGAAATCAATGAAAGTTACACCCAGTCCCTCGTCATTAGTTAATGACATCTCATAAAAGAAAAAAATATTGCCCAATGAGATGGGCATCCTCTATGCCTCCCTAAAATCATTTAACCTCTAATGACACTATAGTGATTCCAAATGATCCATCAACTCTTCACAAATCATTAGAGAAATGAAATTTATGGTAAGATCTAGTTTATTAATACCTCTATATGGATGAGGAGAAATTGAATCTTATATGTAAATAATTGGTTGGAGATAGAATAATAGTCATATTCTGGCCCATTGCACCTCCTCACTATGATATTCTGAATGGGTTGAAATAAAAATGCATACCTTATCTACCACACAAATTATGGAGAAATATTTATCTTCTTAATACCATATACCTGTTCTGTAGGAAGTATGATAACAATTTATAAATATTAAATGATCTTTGTAGAAATTTTGACTTATCTAAATTTTTAATGGACTAGAACCCTATGTCAAGGAAACATCATGACTGCCTCCAACATGCCTACATTAGTATTATGAAGTCACTCCTCTAGATAATTTTTTACACCCAATATGACATGTATATTAGAGGGGGAGTTTAATATGGAACTTTTTATTTCACACTTGAAAATAAAAAATAAGGTGTTTCAGGGAAGGAAACTTGTAATATCATCTCTTTAAGATAAATCATAGACCCAAGGATTTAATTTTCTAGTTGGTCCTTCCAAAAAAATTTCTCTATTCTTGAATCCCAAAAATAGAATACATAGAGAGAGCGATCCATCAATAAAATTTTATATTAGACTGCCAAGAAGGTCAAATGGACCCCTATATAGGAAAATAAAAGTATAAAATTATATAGAAACCCTTAATAGTGAGAATATCTCACACTTAATAGGAGATACATCCAACTTTTTCATGAATAAAGTCTCAAAAGGTTAATAAGGATGAAATTGAAACTACCTCAGTGGAATTAAAGGAACCATCTCATATAGTAGGTTTAAATAAATTTTGAGCACTATTATTACCCTTGGGATCATTAAATTCATATTGATTATAGGATTTATTGGTTACATAGAAAAATATACCCCAACCCTTAGGGATAGGAACATTATTACCTTCATTCCTCTAATAAATTGGCCATCTATAGGTTGGGGGACTTCATAGGAGACACCCCATGATTTTTTACACTCTATAATTTTTCCCCTTCATTCAGACCATAATTAGTGAATGTTGTTAGAGTATCTATCTAGTTAACGATTTATAAAATACATTTTAGGGACTATTAGGAAGGAAATTTGAATCCTCATAATGGTCATAAACTAAATTGATCTCCCAAGAAGGAAAGTATCAAAGAGGATTAAAATCTATACCTAGAATGATATACAAATGGTGACAAATCCCCTTAATACTCTATAATAGAAGAAGATATGAAAAATACTATGAAATTTGAATCACATAATTATGTTAATGTCATCCCTATGGATGAAATAGAAAATAACATTGACAAAAAAGGGTGTAATGAGGAGTCTTTTATTGAAAACATAGTTCACCCTAATGTACATGAAGAATATGTGAATTACTAACATTATAGGTGGGATCAAAACATGGGATATCCTCTAAAAATATTGATGATTCATAATATGTTATAGTTGTCCAAGGATAAAGGGAAATTTTAATACAATATCACACCGACCACATGAAGAAATAGAACCTCTCTTTACTGAGGAGAGTATTGATCAATTTGAAATAAAGTTAGAGTAACGGAAGTGGATCAATGTCGAGATATGAAGAGAAAATATTCCTACTAAGTTAAAATCAACGGTTGGGGCCAATATAACCCCTCTAGTGAATTCACCTTCATAAGAAGGAACTACTCAACCCATGAGATAAATTTACAGTCATCTAGACAACCCGAGGCCTATAAAACTCTTTTACCTAACCCTAGTTGAGAATGGATACCAAAAAATACCTCTATTGTGGAAGAAACAACTTTTATTCAAATAAAGACACCCTAAAACAACACATTAAAGATATCAATAGTAGACACATGTCATCCAACTATACTAAGATCTTCTGACTACCTCCACCCGAACATCATCATATAAAATGGTCCCACTAGAACTCCTTTTCTCCATAAAATGGAATCCATGGAGGGGTGAAGTAAAATAGTGCAGCCAGAGGACGGTATATCATAAATGGGTGGACATTAATCCACCATATCCTAATTTTAATAATCCCACCTTTACAATTTTTAATGTTATGGAAGTTCCAGATTATCATCTCATGAACTTATCAAATAATAATGGCCCCATGATGGGAATGCTAGATTAGTAGTAATCCACAAATCTTAATAGTTTCATGGAGATATTTTATGCAGTAACATTCATCTATTATAGAAACCTACCAGTTGAATTTATTTTCAATTGGGAACATCTTTGATGATTGTTCCTTTATCAATTTAGCTCCACTCTATTGAAGAAAATATTCCTCTAACTATTAAATTGAAAAAAGTGTGAAAATGAGAGATATTTAGAATTTATTTCCTAAAGGAAATTAATACCCTAATCTTTGGATATTAAATTTCTTTAAGAGAAATTGTTAGATAAATATATAGAAAAAATCTAAGATGAGTTGTAGAATCCCATTATACCTATAAAAATACTTGTATGTTTTAGTGGATTTAGAGTTATCTAAAAATAATTAGATGATGTTATTTAGTTTTCTAAGGCCAAGCCTCAATTGATGCCTCTAGCACAAGGTAATAATCCAAGTAAATAATACATTATAACCATCTTACTCAACTGATCATGTATTAAATCTACTACTCATAATCCCACACACTATCACGTGGTTTCTCTTCCTAAAAACAAACAATAGTAGAAAGACCCTCATTAAGAGGGTAAAATGAAGCCTGATCACCCGGTGATTGAGGACTTGAAGAATAAGGTTTATTCCTTCCAAAAATAAAATGTATTGGGGTTATTCATTACAGCCTTAAAGAAGGGATTGATCAAATTTCAGAGAGTGAAAACCACTAAATTTGGGATGAGTGGTCAATCATATACTACCTCAACTACTAAATTTTGGGGTATAATATCATGGATTGATTCATCTTTAATGAATTATTTTAGAATAATTTAAACTCCAAGAATTTCAAGCACGGTAAACCTCTAGAACAAGTGACTTATATCTATACTATTATACTAGAAGATGAAGGAGAGTGAAAATAATCCATGATAAGAATGAGAATAAACATGATAACTAGGTGACCAAGAAATCATCCATCTTGGCACATGTTGTACTCATGGAATAAATTAATCTACCATTTATGACCTGGTTTTTATGTAATACTGGATAAGACACCTCCATCGAGCTAATAGAATAATCATTGGTATAACAAAGAATAGATAGAGGCCTTATAAATACCCAATCCAATATATATCCTTTAGTATTTCTTACACCCATCATTGGGATTATGTTCACCACCACACTAAAGAGGACATTTATAAAATAAATAGTCATTATATGGATCAAGCAGTGTCTTCCACGTGATTAACCCCTTTACAGATAATGATAACCCATATAAACTCTAGTTCCCTACCAATAATCGGGGGGAATGTCATATAGGATGAGGAGTTCAAGGAAGATAAAGTCATTTTGAACCCCGAAATTTAGGTGTAATTCTTTCTAAATCAATGTAAATAGTTGAAACTTGAAGATAGAAACTCTGAAAAAGATCAAGCAGAATATTAGTATGATACTAAATCATCAAGGTCTCATTCAAACCTAGTAATATTAGAAAATATACAAGCATACATGAATTTTTATAGTAAATATAGAGGTTGAGAAATATGATTCATCCCTACCCATAGACTAAAAAGATATCCCCTAATTTCAATTAAGATAAGTATCTATTAGATCATTCATCTTTAACCCCGAGACCTTAATCCAAATAATTACCTCATGGAAGTTAGTTTAGGCCCTTTCCACAAAAGTAAGATATTTTAAATAATCTAGATGTCATTCCAGTTAGGATCACTATTTTGGATTCCCTTCACAAGTCGATGGATCTTAGGTAAGCACTTTTTAGGTCCTTTTAATCCATCAAAAAATTGAAGATAAAGTTACTACAGCCAAAAAATATCACACATATATTGGATTCTTCGAGTTACACATAATTATTTATTTCAATTAGAAAGACGAAGAGGTTTTTATACATGGGAACATCAGGTCCTTGTATATATTTGTAAATCTTGATGATATAAACATTTCTTTATCCCTATTTAAAAATGGTTATAGAATCAATATCATCCAAATTTGAAACCTTACTATCTTTATGTACAGTGATGTTATCTTACCACACTATACCTTTAAAACCGGGGATATAACAAGAGTAAGAAGTGGCCTTTCAAAAAATCAGGTTGAGAACCTAATTTGGATATCTCACTTCTAACTCTAAATTCATGGTGGTTTTCCAATACAAAACATTTAATATCATTATATAAAGGCCATGGATCCACATACATGAAAAATTAACTTCACAATATTATAAATTCCATTAATATTATATTTATTGGAAATATTGGGTTTTCTATGATGATATCTACCCCTTTTGATCATGTTAATCTTCGTATATAGATATAGGGTTATACAAGAGAGACTGGAAGTAGTCAATGGTTGATAACTCCATTTATTTTTCTAGTCTTAATAGCCTATAAATTGCTCATAAAAATATATAGAGAATACTTAGTGAAGAATACGTGTTGACCATCAATAAAATTGAGAAAAAACTCTAGATTTTGGAATTCATCAGTTCATGTAGGTTACACTGGATGTTGAATTAAAACCACATGTCACTTTACTTTCATATATTGGTCAATAGGATGTTTTTATTGAGTAGACACCACTAATATAGGAAAAGATTTTTTTGTAATCCATTCCAATCAATCATTCTCCTAAGTGTCTCTATGATAATTTAGTTCTGAATGATATTTTTATGGTATATCTTCGGATCATTGATCATGAATATTTGAATCTCAAAAAAATAAGAGGAGGATGAAGAGGTAGAAGAGAATGGGTTTTGGTACATTATCTTATATTTGAATGGTATAGATTTTATCATTTTAACCCAGCCATTCAGAAGAAGTATTTCATTATAATAAGAGTAATAATACCCCTTCATCATCTTCTAGATCTCAGTTTCTACTTAAACTTCCACTCTCTATGATGGCCAAGATGAAGAAGAATAAATCAAGGATACTCTTATGATATTTGATAAAGGTTTATTAACAACTTTTGATGAACTCAAAAAAGTTAATATGGGTACAGAGGAAGATCCGTAATCAAATTTGATCAGTTCCTCCGTGAACCCTAAAGAATAAGAGACATAAATATATGTCCTAATTAAACATCAAGACATGTTTGTGTAAAACCACATGGAGAAGATCAGATTGGATCCCCATGTGCCTACACATAATCTAGATTTTTTGGATGACCAATCTGTATGTAAACTACCAATGAGGTGAATTAATGTGGCCCATACAACCAAAGTGAAATCAAATTTTCATATGGTAAAAAAATTAAACTTCATTCAAGAAATTCAATACCCAAAATTAACAGACAAAATAATCCCTATCAAGAGAAATAACAGAAAAATCCAATTTATAATTAAATTCAAGGATCTAATATATCACTTTATAAAGGTTGATTTCCTATTCTTGACCACTAAGTTGTTAATTAATGCAATAACTATCTTTCAATATCTATTTTTATGGATTGATATACTGGAAATAACTAGATTCAAATATCCCTAGAAGATGAGAAGTTCAGTACCTTCAAGTAACCTAATGAGTATACTATTATCAAGTAATGCCCTTAATTTTTAAAAAATTTAGAACCACGTACCAACAATCCATGAACTATACCTTCAAGCTATTTCTATGGAAGACTATAGAGACCCAATACTTTTACATAAAACATTACATGATTTTAAGCACAGATAATCATCAAAGTACAAGCCAAGGATCATTAAGTCTGGTGTCTTGGAAGACTATGTACATATAACATAAAACATGGGGCTAAAAACACTTCATTATTTAATCTCCATAAAGAGCTTCTAACTTCCTTTGAGTCCTTACATCCACATAGGGTACCCTGGGGAACACGTGAACCAAGGGATGAGCTAAAAAACCTAGTAAGGGAATGAACATAAAGATACGTCTTAAGAACATGGGTTCGGAGGAATGACATAATGATATCCTAAGCATAAAACATAAAAAATAATTTCACATAAGAAAGGTATCATATAAACATGGAATAATATAAATGTGGCAGAATCATAAAAAAAATAGTATGGGTCAAGGCTAACTGCCAATCCGGTTTCCCATTTTAGTATGCATCGAGGCTAACTGTCAATCCCGTTTCACATTACATATCATGAGACTCAACATTACCCAATGCATCAGAGAGCTATCTAGGCACACCCATCTCAAAATTTCCCTGAATATTATTGCCACATAAATATTCCTACCACATAAATAATAATACATAATCAACCATACATAAACATAAGGGTACCCATGGAAAGAATTAGGCGCCACAATCATGACATAAGTCATAAACAATGAGAGTATCATAAAAGTGTCCATGAATGAAAGGGATTAGAACATAAATGGAATTTCATAGGGTAAAATAGGCTTACAACATGGTATGTGATGTCAAACAGAAGTGAAATTATATAAAGAATGTATTTGAGAAACATTAGCATCAAAACATTTTTGTGTGGTTTTAAGGAAAATACTATAGAGATTTTAAAATAGAAAAGACGATAATATTTTATATAAATCAGAATTGAACCAAGAAGGTTTTCATAATAAATAGATTTATTTTATAAATACAATGGTTTCTTAAAATATAGGATATAGTGTACTTGAAATTGGGTAACAATTCGGGATGTTCCCATAAAACATGTTTTGCATATCGAAAAGTTCTAAGGAGAGAATCTTCTAAAAACATTTATATCCCCAAAAGAGAGAAATGAAAGGGTATTCATAAATTAATTTTGTAAACATACACATAATTTAGAATATGTACATAAATACATAATATAACCCCATTTTGAAAGAAATATAAGGAAACTCGAAAGAACAAATAAGGTTTGGGTAGAATTTGTTATGGTTTTGTCGGCATGGTGTCGGGTGTAACTAAGAGGGATTGATGGGAGAGAAAAGGGGTTTATCATCACTTATAAATCAAGAGGGAGGTATGGGGGAGGTTTGTAAACATACCACATCATTTGGTATTACACACAAAAGGTCATATAATAGAGGACAATCTTGATGAAGAGTGAAAAGGAGAGGATCCCTTCTGTAAACTCATTGGTGTTCTCGACTTATTATTAAAGACCTGAATAAAAAAATTAGTAATATTAATTCATAATTAAATAACATCTTATATAATTAATTGATTTTTTATAACCCTTTTATTTCATTCAATGCCTTTTTGAATAGTTATAAGGTTCAATTTCATTGTTTGGGGTCGTTTGTTTACTTGGCTTTAAAAGACCTGTTCAATTATATTCAAGTTTGGATTACATATAAAATGAAAGTGGTTGTCCAGAAATGAATATCTATATATTATTGAACATAAAGGAGATTAAATGTTTTTAAATTTAATTTGGTTACATATATTAAAGTGGAACTATTACATAAAACCAGAGTGACAACCGTTTTTTTTTAATCGGTGGGTTTGATTACCAAGAACATGTTTTGCTTTATAACTTAATACCATTTGTACAAAAGGATTAAAAAACTACAAATAGAATATATTAAATATATAATAATATGGTTAAACCATAACAAAAAAGGTTTCATGACCAGAATTAAATATATAAATAGAAATTGATAAACGATTGTCCTTGAATGTGCTAAATTAGCACATCTCAAACAGTACTTTCATTTCATTCAAATAAAAGGTGGGGAAAGAGGAGAAGATAATGAAATATCCCATTAGAATGAAAAAATTAAAGTAAATGTATGTTACTAGATTTATCATACTATTTGGGTGAATAGAGGTGATGAAAGAAGCAAAAAAAATAACTTAAAAGAAACAAAGGAGTTGTAAAGAGGAATTTACCTCTTGAGAATCCCTCCTTTGAGATCCTCTTGAGGGGAGAGGTTTTGGTATTTTGAAGAGTATAGGAGCTTTTGGATGTGAGGGAGGATATTGGAGAGATATTTGGGTAGAATATTGGAAAGGAACAAGGCTTTAGAGGAGTGAAGATAAGAGGTAGTGAAAGGTGGTTTTTATAGTGGAGGAGAGAGGGAATTTCATAATATAAAATTCATTAATTTATTATTATCCCACATGACAAGGAATAGTGAGTCTTCCATGACCAATAATATTAATTTTATCATGTGATCCCAACCCAAGTGGTCTTACATTAGCATAACATCATCAATGACTCAATAAATCCCTTATTTAGCATTTATTGTAAATTATAGTATTTTACTATTAATCAAAAAAATATGTATTTTAGAAAAATCCCAAAAATTCACCCTAATTTTTTTTTATGTGTAGAATTAAAAAATTATGCCCATTTTTGAAAAATGATTTTCTAAATATTATTATTTTCATATTTAATTAAAATCATAATTTATTATAAAAAACCAGTTTTAAGCCAATAATTCATTTATTCTAAAATATCGGTATATCATACTTTCAACTTGAATATTATTTATATATTATCATAGGTAAGGTTACTATTCATTAGGGTATATCCCTATTCATAAGGTTATGTTACTATTCATTCTGGTAGGTTATTGTTCAACAAAAATTAAGTTTTTCTTATCGGACTCCAAATAACTTACTGATTGCAACCGTGTATGTGAGATTTTTGAAATTTCAAACACAGAAGTGACAAACTTATGTCTAAAGGTCACTTATCACATAGTAGTTCATTATCTTGTGTTTTCATGTGATTTTATGACATATTTATAAGAAGGTAATTTCCATAGAAAAACATTAGGTCATTACATTCTTCCCCCCTTATGAAATTTTACCCTCGAAGTTTTGTTTTACATTCTAATCCAAAGATTGTTGCGGGTACTTTTCCTTCATTGCTTCTTCCAGTTACTATGTTTCCTCTTCATACTTATGGTTTCAACATAGTACCTTGACCAGATGAGTAGTCTTGTTGCATTGAACTTTGTCTCTATGATCCAAGATCTTCACTGTCTTCTCATCGTAAGAGAGATCATCCTCCAACTGTACCACCTCTGAAATGAGTACATGTGAAGGGTCTGGTATGTACTTCCTTAAGATGGATACATGAAAGACATTATGTACTTTCGACATGGTAGGTGGAATTTCTAGTCGATAGGCCATAGATCTGACTCGATCAAGGATCTCGAAGGGTCAGATGTACCTGGGACTTAACTTCCCTTTCTTCCTAAACCTCATTACCTTCTTCCACAGAGATATGCATAGAAATACCATGTCTCCAACTTTGAACTCAAGGTCTCATCGACAGTTATCTACATAACTCTTATAACAACTTTGGGATTCCTTGATATTCTACTGAATGTTTTTCACCTTATCTTCCATTTCTTCAACCATTTTAGGTCCTAGAAGATTCTTCTCACATAATTCATCTCAAAACACCGATGTTCTTCACCTTTTCCCATAAAAGGATTCATATAGTGTCATTCAGATGCTCGAGTGGAAACTGCTGTTGCAGGAGAATTAAACCATGGGAAGATGTTGGTACCATCCACTTTTGAATTCCATAGAACATGCTCTCAACATGTCTTCCAATGTCTGAATAGTTCTCTTAGACTGAACATCAGTTTGGGGATGATAGGACATACTAAAGTTCAGTTCAGTGCTCAGAGCATGCTGGAGAATTTTCCAGAACATCGAGGTGAATCTCGAATCACGATCAGATACAATAGATCGTGGTATTATATGCATTCTTACCACTTCTTGTATGTAAATCTGTAAAATTTGATCTAATGAGAAGTCCTCTCGAATCGCGATAAAATGATCTATCATCATAAGACGATCCACAATGACCCATATAGCATTGTTTTCTCTGGATGTCTTTGTAAGTCCATTGACAAAGTCTATGGTAATGTTCTCCCACTTCCATGATGGTATGGGTAGTGTTTGCATCATCCCCTTAGACTTTTGTCTATCAGCCTTAACTTGTTGACATATGAGGCACTTTGATGTATATTCATCAATCTCTCTTTTCATATTTTCCCACCGAAAGTTTTCCCGGAGATCTCGATACATATTTGTGCTCCCTGGGTGGATAGAGAAGGTTGAGCTATGTGAATCATTTAATAGCTCCATGTTTATCTATACGTCGGATGGTACACATAATTATGTCCCAAATCTTAAAACTTCGTCCTCATCAATTTTGAAATTGGAGGATTTCCCATTTTTAACCACTTCCACCCTTTTTTGAATTTCCAAATCCCTTCTTTGAGCATCCTTTATTCTCTCCAAGAGGGATGGTTAAGAAATCATTTTTGAAAGGATTGATGATGTTCCTCCAATAATGATTCAAATTTTTATCCTTTAAAAATCTATGAAGATCGGATCCTTCTCAATTCTCATCATTGATAATGATGTGGGATCCTTTCTACTTAGATCATCTGCCACCTTGTTTTCCTTGCCAAGATGATAGTGGATTGAGAAGTCATAATCCTTGATGACCTCTATCCATCTTTGTTGGTGCATATTAAACTCTTTTTATGTAAATATATATTTGAGACTCTTGTGGTTGGGGTATATCTCACATTTCTCCCCATAGTGATAATGTCACCAGATTTTCAACACAATGATCACCACCGCCAACTCCAGATCATGCGTAGGATAGTTTTGCTCGTGGATTTTCAGCTTCCTTGAGTCATAGGCTATCACTTTATCATTTTGCATTAGCACACATCATAGGCCTTTGTTAGAAGCATCACTATACACCACAAAGATTTCTCCACTTATAGGGAGTGTGAGTACTGGCGTAGTGATAACCCTCCTTTTCAACTCCTTGAAAGATTCTTCACATTCCTGTGTCCAGACAAAAATTACTCCCTTTCGTCTTAGCTTGGTCATTGGGTTTGAAAATCATGAAAAGTTCTTCACGAATCATTGATAATGCTCAACTAGACCCAAAAGTTGTCGATCTCTATTAAAGAAGTTTTCCTGGGCCCCTCTTCAATTGTCTTTGTCCTGGAAGGGTCCACAGATATACCTTTGCTAGTGATAACAGGACCAAAAAATGATACTTCCTCCATCCAGAGCTCACATTTACTTTAATTTTTACACAACTTCTCCCTTCTCAAAGTCTTTAACACAATATTCAAATTCTCCTCCTGTTCCTCCTTTCCCTTGGAGTATATTAGAATATCATCAATAAAGACTACCACAAAAATGTCAAGGTAATATCTAAAAACACTATTCATTAAATCTATGAAAATTTCTAGAGCATTAGTGATTCTGAAGTGAATCAATATGAAATCATAGTTTCTATACCTTGTTCGAAAGTAAGTCTTGGGAATATCTTCCTTCCTCACCTTTATTTGGTGATATCCCAACCGATGATCCACCTTAGAGAAATAACTTTCCCCACAAAGCTGATCGAACGAGTCATCTATCCATGGAAGGGGATACGTGTTCTTTATCGTTATTTTATTGATATCACGAAAATAAATGCAAAGGTGCATTGATTCTTCCATATTCTTTTTGAAGAGGACTAGTGCACCCCACGGTGAATCACTCGGGTGTATAAAACCCTTCTGCATATTCTCTTGTAACTACTTCTTCAGCACTTCCAGCTCTATGATGGCCATTCAATAAGTATTTTTGTGATAGGAAGAGATCCAAGGATAGGTTCAACTATGAACTCAACCCCTAGGTTAGTTGGAAGACCAGGAAACTCTTTAAGGAAGACATCAGTGTAATCCCTCGCGATGGGCATGTCTTCAATCATGATTCTCTCCTTTGTGTCAATCATTTGCGCAAGATATGCCTACTCACAAGGCAGTAATAACCACACTTGAGATGACAATTATAAAGAAGATTTATCTTTCTCCTTACACTTGTAAAGAATTGGAGGATTCTTTGGTATGTGAAGAGTGGTCTACCTTTCCTAACAATTGATGTTTTCATTGTACAAATATAGTAAATCCATGTCCAAGATAGCATTGAACTCCACTAAAAGAAGTATGACGATATTTTCTAGGAGGTTCAGTCCACAAACGTTAACTGGGGGGAGTTATAAACCATGGATACAATAATTTCCCCATTCTCTATTCTCAAAGATAACTTTTCCTCCAAATTTTGAAGTGGTTTTCGAATAGATCTACTAAACTTGCAAGATATGAAAGAATGCGTAGAACCAGAATCAAATAGTATGTTCACTATTCTTGAATGAATAACAAGTGTACTTGTCACCAAATTGGTGTCCGGATCCACCTCAACAGTAGCGATAGCATGATCCCTTCCTTGTTCCCTTGGAGGTTGTTGTTTATTTCCTCCAATAACCCTTGGCTTAGGGAAATTGTTCGCATAATGCCCAATCTCCTTGCAGTTGTAACACTACACTATAGGCTGAGTGTTGACTTGAACCTTCCTTTATTCTCCTGAATTAGTGGGATTCTTCATATCCCAATTTCAGTTCTTGTCTATATGAACAAACTTTCACCATTTGAAGAAATTCTTGGTTCCCTTCAGATAGTTACCAGGATTCTTCTTCCCACAACTTTTACAAGGGTAAAATTCATGATTCTTTCCATCATGGGATTTTTTTGATGGACCACCCATGTTGTTCTCCATTTTAATATTCTTTTCACTGGGCCCATGAGACCACTAAGAGTCTCTAATCTCCATTTCAACCTTGATGGAACAACAGAAAATCTCCTCATAACTCTTGAATACCCAAATCACCAACGCTTTTTGTAGACTCAGTTTTAGTCCACTAAAGAGGTGATGCACCTTGCTATCAGTTTTCATGAAAAAGCTAGAGGCATTCCTTGGAAGCAATGTAAATTTTTCTTCATACACCTTGATGGAATCATCTTCCTTTTTCTTGAGTCCTAGGAACTCTCTTTCCATATTGAGATGGAGGGTTTGAGGAAAAAAATTGTTGAAAAACATCCTCTTGAATTCCTCCCAATCCATGGAATCAATTTCGTCTTGGGACTTTGTATTCTTGATCAGTGTCCACCACTGATCATCTTCCCCATCAAAACGATAGACCTCCAGTACAACTTTCTATTATTCCAACCACTGGAAGAAAGAAAATATCTTTTCAATGGAGTTAATCCATTGTTCTGCGAGGAGGGGATCAGAAGATCTGGTAAACAAGGGAGGAATTTTCCACTTGAATGATTCTAAGGAAACTTGCTCTTTCCGTGGAGGAGGAGAACATTCCACGTGATTCAAGTTATTATTCGTAACTTGAGCCTGCTGAGCAAGTATTGTCATTATGTTTTGATCACCCTATCCCATCACATCAGGCATATCAATAGGGTAATCATGGCATTGCCTATCACATTGGTTTTTGGAATGTGTTCTTCTATTTCCCTACATTAACTAATAAAAATAATGTATAATTATAGGTCTTAAATACTTATCTATTGAGAATAAAAAAGGAAAATTTTAACATAAAAGTATAAACTTAGAAAGAAGAGGTATATCTTAACTTGTGATTCCTTAGGTTTATATCCAGGTTATACTCTAAATATTTCTTAAATTATATTCTTATGGGATTTTTTCCCTTATCAATGGTTTGTATTAAGCTCATGAATCTATCAAAGAATATCCCTCTGAAGTGTCGTAACCAAGAGTGAAGAAAGGCCCATTTTCATGCACCAGTTCCCGTATGAGTCTAGCTCAAAGCGGTGTTTTCAGGTTTTACCCCCTAGATACATCTGTGCCAGAGCTTCCTCTACCTACTCCTATGTAGACAGGGATATATTTTCTTGATAAACCAATTACTCTATACTCACCAAAATTTAGGACTATTTTCTTATACTTAGTCTCATCTTTAAGGTTCACACTAAGGTTTTCTATACCTAATCTCCAAAAATAACAAGACCATACTTTGACACCAACTATAGCGACCCAAGCCTTTTACATACAACATTACATGATTTTAAGAACATATAATCATCCAAGTATAAGTTAAGTATAATTATGTCTAGTGTCTCATAAGACTAGGTACATATAACAAAAAACATGGGGCTAAAAAACACTTCTTTATTTAATCTCCATAATGAGATCCTAACTTCCTTTGATCCCTCAAATCTTTATAGGGTACCCTAGGGAACACATGAACAAAGGTATAAGCTAAAAATCCAAGTAAGGGAATGAATATAAAGATACATCTTAATCGCATGGGTTAGGAGGCATGACATAAAGATATCGAAAGCATGAAACTAAAAAAATCATTTCATATAAGAATGGGATCATATAAACATAGAATCATATAAATGTGGCAGAATAATAAAACATTTCTTTAGTATGGTTCAAGGATAACTGCCAATCTTGTTTCCCATTTTAGTATGGGTTGAGGCTAATGACCAATCTCGTTTCACATTGCATCTCATGAGACTCAACTTTACCCAATGCATTGGAGCACTATCTAGGCACACCCATATCAAAATTTTCATGAATATTCTTGACACATAAATATTCTTACCACATAAATAATCATACATAATCAACCATACATAAACATAAGGGTACCAATGGAAAGAATTTGACACCACAATCAAGACATAAGTCATAACCCATGAGTGTATCATGAAAGTGTCCATGAAAGAAAGGTATTAGAACATATATGGATGTTAATAGGGTATAATAGGATTAAAACATGGTATGAGATGTCAAATAGAGGTGAAAACATATAAATAAGGTATTTGAGAAACATTAGCATCAAAACATTTTTGTGCTGTTTTAAGGAAAATACTATATATATTTTAAAATAGAAAAGAGGAAAATATCTTATATAAAACCAGAATTGAACTAGGAATGTTTTCGTAATAAAAATACAGATTTTATAAATACAATTGTGGATTAAAATAGATGATAGAGTTCACTTTAAATTGGGTAACAATTCGGGAAGTTCCCATAAAATAGGTTTTGTTTATCAAAAAGTTCTAAGGAGAGAATCTTCTAAAAACACGTATATCCCCGAAAGAGAGCGATGAAAGGGTATTCAAAATTGAATTTTTTAAAACCGAAAAAAAATTTATAATATGTACATAAATATATAAGATAACTCTATTTTTAATGAAATATAAGGCAACCTGAAAGAACAAAGAAGGTTCAGGTAGAATTTCTTACGGTTTTGTCGGCATGGTGTCGGGTGTAACTAAGAGGTCTTGATGATAGAGAAAAGGGGTTTCTCATCACTTATAAATTAATATGGAAGTATGGGTGAGTTGCATAAACATACCCCATCATTTGGTATTACACACAAAATAGAATAGCATAGAGGACAATCTTGATTAAGAGTGAAAAGGAGAGGATCCCTTACCTTAAACCCATTGGTGTTCTCCACTTGTTATTAAAGACTTGAATAAAAAAATTCGGATTATTAGTTAATAATTCCATAAAATCTTCTATATTTAATTTATTTGTTATAACCATTTATAGTTCATTAAAGTCTTTTTTAATAGTTATATAGTTCAATTTCATTGTTTGGGCACGTTTGTTTACTAGGATTTAAAAGATCGGTTCACTTATATTCAAGTTTGGATTACATGTAAGATGAAATGATTGTCCAGAAATGAATATATATATATATATATTAGTGAAAATCTAGGAGATTAAATGGTTTTAAATTTAATTATGTTACTTATATTGAAGTTGAAATATTATATAAAACCATAGTGACAACTATTTTTGTTAATCGGTGGGTTTGATTACAAAGAACATGTTTTTCTTTATAACTTAATACAATTTGTACAAAAGGATTAAAAAACTAAAAATGTGATATATCACATATATAATAATCTTGTTCAACCATAACACAAATGGTTTCATGACCAAAATTAAAGATATAGATAGAAATTGATAAATTGTTGTCCTTGAATGTGCTAAATTAGCACATCTCAAATGGTGCTTTCATTTCATTCAAATAAAAGGTGGGGAAAGGAGAGAATATAATGAAATATCCCATTAGCATGAAAAAATTCCTGTACATTTATGTTACTAGATTAATAATACTATTTGGGTGAAGAGAGGTGAGGAAAGAAACAAAATGAAAAAAACATAAAAGAAGCGAAGGAATTGGAAAGAGGAATTTACCTCTTGAGACTCCCTCCTTTGAGAAACTTTTAAGGGGAGAGGTTTTTGTATTTTGAAGAGGCTAGGAACTTTTGGACGTGGGGGAGGATATTGGGGAGAGATTTGGGTAGAATATTGGCAAGGAAAAAGGCTTGAGAGGAGTGAATAGAAGAGGTAGTGAAAGGGGGTTTTTATAGTGGAGGAGAGAGGGAATTTCATAATATAAAATTCATTAATTTATTATTATCCCCCATGACAAGTAATAGTGAGGCTTCCATGACCAAGAATAGTAATTTTATCATGTTATACCAAAAAAAATGGGCTTACATCATAAAAACACCATCAATGACTAAATAAATCCCTTATTTATCATTTATTGTAAATTATCATATTTTACAATTTATCAAAAATTCAAGTATTTCAGAGAAATCCAAAAAATTCACCTTAAAATTTTTTCGACATGTAGAATCAAAAAATAAATTCCATTTTACAAAAAAAAATTCTAAATATTATTATTTTAATATTTAATTATAATCATAATTTATTATAAAAAACCCAGTTTTAATACATTAATTCACTTATTCTAAAATATTGGTATATCGTACTTTAAAATAAATATTATTTATAAATTATCATAGGTAAGGTTACTATTCATTAGGTTATATCACTATTCATAAGTTTATGTTACTATTCATTAGGTTAGGTTGCTATTCACCAAAAATTAAGTTTTTCTTATCGGACTCCAAATAACTTACTCATTACAACAATGTGTGTGTCAGATTTTCAACATTCCAAGCATAGAAGTGAAAAACTTATGTTTAAAGGTCACTTATCACTTATTAGTTCATTATTCTATGTTTTCATGTGATTTTATGACAAATTTATAAGAAGGGGAGTTCCATTGAAAAACATTATGTTGTTATAAAGACTATGGAGTGCTATGTAGATAATCTGGTGGTTAAGTTTCAAAAACAATGTAATACACTTGTTGATATCAAGGTAGTATTAAAAAAACTATAGAAACACAACTTGAAGATAAAACACCAAGAAATGTTTCTTTTGGGTGACATCAACGAAATACCTAAGCTTAATCTTGTATCATTACAGCATTAAAGTCGACCTCAAAAAGACCAAGGCGATACTTGATATTCCTTTCTAAAAAACCTCATATAGTTGAGAGGACTCTAGTGATTATTTTTTTATATCAGAAGATTCATAGAAAGAATTTCTATAAAATATCCACCATTAAAAAAATTTACCAATAAAGGGGAACATATCACTAGGATAATGATTTTAAAAAAATCCTTTGATAATATCAAGTAATATCTTCTACATCCACAAGTATTAATGTTTCTTATGGAAGGAAATTCTCTCATTATTTATGTGGAAACCTTAGAGTAATCTCTTTTCTCTATAATTTCTCAAAGAAATTATGTGGGTAAAGAAAATAGTCTCTATTGTCTCAGAAGAATAATTATGGTTATCAAGACCCAAAATTCTGACTACAAAAAGAGTATCCTTATATTGATCTTCAAAGTCTAGAAGATGGGATATTATTTTCAACATCATGAGGTAGATATAATTTCCCATGTTGATCTATTCCTATATATCCTCATTAGTATAATGATAATTGGGTATCTATATTGATGTGTGGTAATTTTTTAGGGGTTTGTTATCTAATTTATGTCTCAAAAGGTGGTCAAATGGAGAGCATTGACATGTTTCGTCATAACACACCATATCCTATAAAAGTAATTATTAGATAAAAAACTAAATTATAAACAAGTATTCTAAATACATTAAACCTAAAAATCATGGGAAATGTACTTTTAGGGAACCTTTAGGAGTCTGATAGAAAAAAGGATTGAAAAATCATGGCTCAACTAGGTCATATTGGGGACTTTTTTCATCTCTCATACAAAAATAGTTCTAATTTAATTATTCCTACTATCAAAGGGTTGTACTAACAATAAGGGATAATATCAAGCCCTCTCTATAATATTGGAATTTTCCATGTAGATATGAGTGGATTGACTGAATATCAATGCTGATTTAGAGTTGGTAATCAAGAAAATCAATGGTAACTATGCCAATATAAAGTAATAGTTGATTAAATTGCATGATTATGTATTAGAGTTTATGGAAAAGGTTCCCTAAAATATAACACTATATCATATCTCTCAATCATATAATGCCTAATAAAATGAATTTTAAAATAAATCTACAGTCATAGAAGATACAAACTAGGATGAAACAGTCACTCGCATTTCACGTCATAGGGTGGTATCACCATTTATCAATAATTATATAGAAGGTACCAATGAGTTTTACACCACTCAGTATCAAGGATAAACTCTACCCTTTCCAATTGAAACCATAATTGAATTGATGTATCTCATAATATAATATCTATAAAATTTGATTATTCTATATGATTGATCCATGAAAGTATTTGTCTACAATTAAGTAGAAAATTCCATCCTATATGATATCTTGAATTCATATAATGTTTATAAAAAGTTATATTTTATGGATTCAACCTAATATGTATCAATAAAGGAGAGACCCTCTCTTTTATATAGTAATTACATTGACCACCTTCCATTCTTATAAGCTAGTAGCCAAGTCTTGCACCAAAATCAAGAGATTTTGATACTTATTGAAATAAATAATGCAAGAATTCATAGAGTTTATGAATAAATTAAATTATTATAATGTACATGAAAACATTATTCATCTACCCCATAATTTTTTACGCACTTTTAAATACTCTTGGATATTTTACATACAAGGAATATATTTCATGGGGCTATATCCCTCATTAATATCATTCCATCTCATGTTTATTATTATTGTTAATGATTTGTTTCTCCAAGTTTGCTAATGGTATATCCCTCAATGTAGTTAGAACAAAGGCTATCATTAATTTCATGAATCCCAACATCAATACCGTATTTAATGCCCTTCAAAAATACTGATAAACAACAACACTAATTTATACACATTCCAATTGAAAAAGATATATCAAGGATATAATATTTAGTATAACCACTCATCCTACTATCATGTAGTGGTGAAATAATATATAGATTTATTTAAAATAATTATATATTATATCTTATATAATATGGTGAATAAAAATTAGAAGTCTAGGTTAGAAAATCTCATGTATTCCATTTTTTATTATAACACCACAACCCTTTTTTCCATAAAGGATACCCCATATTAACTTATGTATGGGACATAGGCAGTACTGCTTATTGAGATCCAATTTTCCTCACTTCACATGTCCATCTATAATAAATTTCCTAAAGATGAGCAGTCTCAGGTATAAATTTTTAAATTTGAATGACTCAGTGATAAAATTTTATGCAAGTAGCATAACCATGAAATCAATTAGAATTGATTCTCATAAGAATTAAACAAGAATGTTTTCCTCTAATCATTCATTTAAGGGGAAATAGTGTTGGCCTAGAGAACTCTCGTGATACCTTGGAGGAAATCATTAAAGCTTCAACTAAAATGGTAAGGAACCTATGAGATATATGACATCAACTCAAATGGATCTTATTCCTGATTATGGTGTGTGGAGAGTATATCACACCGAAAATATTAATGGTTTCATCAATAAATAATTTGGATAATTTTCCAATGGGTTTATAAAGGCATTGTTACATGAATTTATATTTCCTATCATAATGGTCTTTTATAAAGTTTGTACTATAAAAATTTAAATTCCATAGTATAATGGTCCTCATCATGTGAACATAAATAGTATGAGATCAAAGACCTAACAATATGACTATAAACTACATATCACAATGTCCTTATTTTATGACATTAAATTTTATAACATATAGTACACACCACATGATTTTAAAATATATAGAGTGATGCATCCCTCATAACCATAAACTTATTGGGTAAGTTTGTTTCACATGACCTAAAAAGATAAAATGACACTAATATATAAGAGATTTATATACATGGGTTTCTTATTTTCTCATGGATTTTGTGGTTGTGGCTACACAGACCAACCATGATGGCATGGTTAACCTATCCTATGAAAAAATTCCCCATATAAGAACTATATTTTTTCTTGATTTATTTTATCTCAGTATATATAATTATTCTTGGATATTCTATCCTTGTATTATATATAGAATCCATTTCCATTTACGGTTCTACTCTGGTGATGAGTCCTTCCCTAATTTTTATAGGCTTTAATCCTTCTCTATTATAAAAGAATTGATATATTTCTTTAATTCTCTCATGTATATGAGTTAGATATATACATTTAGATTCTATAAAAATAACCATGTGTGGATTGATTCTTGTTATCTCAAGATATACAGAAATTATTAGATCTCTCATCCCAAGACTAGCCATAAATTATATATTCATGTCAAAATTTTCCTGGAAGATAAGACCTGCACTGTCTCATATTAGGTCTTCCTATGATCGTGCATTGGGATATAAATTTCTGAGTATGTCTCATTATTGATCCTATATTCATCTGGGGTTTCATATTCACACTAGGATATCTATTCACTTCATTTATATGACCCTTAAACATGATTTATATCAATGTAGTTCCCTATTTAGAACTTTGAGTGGCTTGATTCATGTAATTTTAGGATATGAACTGATGCTCGGTTATTCTATCCTATGACTAGTCTCAAATACTAAAAATATCAACCATATATATATCCTATTATTTTATACTCAATTCACATCAGTTTTTTTAATGTACCTACTTTAAGATGATTTTATCACCATCCTTCCCCTGCACATGGTCCTTATATGTGCAGAGGAAACCGAATGAGAACTACATGGGGCTTGATTCGTGTTATCACATGATATATAGTGATATCTAGATAACTTTTATCATTACAATTCATAAATTTTACTTTTATCTAAATATAATATAGTGTATGGTCTCTGTATTCATTTAGGTTTTAGAGATTAGTTATATACTAGGAAACCGTATACAAAAATCCAATTCTTTTATCTTGGGTAAAACTATGGAACTACTTCTAGTTCTAATCTCATACTGGATTAGAAATTTCTTTTTCAAGAAATATTTTTGGATTGTTTCATGTTATCTCATTATAAGTAGTAATACCCAGAGGTATCAAACTAGGTATAATAGTAAACCTAACCAACATTAATCTTAGTGCTCATACTCTCTCTCATTCAAGTCTGTCAATTACAATATCATGGCCCCAATATGGAGTTTTTATCATTTAATCCTTGCATGTAATATATATATCTATATAAGATCCTATTTTAGAAATATTTTGGGGCTTGTTTCCTATTTTCACAATATACATAGTGGTATCCATATTGTATAACTTGGACTAAAATGTAAGTATCATCCTAATAAAACCCCATATTTTTCTTTATGTTTGATCCCACTCGTGTATGTGGGGTTTTTATAATGGGTTCAACACTAAGATGGAGCTATTTAATTTTTATGAATGATATATATCTACACTAAGGCACTCTAATTATAGGTTCACTTTGTATGACCTTAAAATATAGAACATCTGAATCCTATTCACATGGCATGAAATTGCACAACACATTGTCCATCCTACATGACCCTTAAACTACTCCGAGTTATTTTTTATAACCTAATCTCTTTAAATGATATCCATACCCTTGTAGAAGTCCTCATAACATGGTTAATTTTTTTTAAACCCACATAAAGATAACATTTTCTTCTACAAGAACAACATGAGTTTTGATATTGGGCCTAGTATTAAATTTTCATCAATTTAAAATCCACATCTTAGCATATAGTTTTCGCATTTACATTAGGTCTTTCTATATTAGGCTCCATGTTGGGACAATATATCTTTTCCTCAGACTTTTTATTTATTTATTACTATTACTATAATACATATATTTTCCACCCCCTTTGGGATCTCCTACACTTACATGGGGTATATCATTGATATTGGGTTATCTCTTCCCCTTTATCTACATTTAGTGTCTAGTATGTGAGTCCCCATTCATGTGAGGTAAATTTATACTTTTTCATAGTACAAGGAATCTCACATATGGTTAAACCTATATAACTTTAAACATGATACAATACTTTTCAAAATTGTATGAACTTAAACTCTATCCCATAGTGGTCAAAATTGAATGTCCATAAATATAAAAATAAAAGATACATAAAGAAACATCTATTTTAAAACTTATAAAGGGTGTCCTAGGAAAACACTGAGTCCCCATTATAAAATTTATTCCCTTTCATTGATTAAGAAAAAATAGGGTGAAAACTAAAAAATCACATAGCTTTTTGGGATTAAAACATAGCCCTAGAAAATGTCATCCTACACTCACTTGACCTAGTAGTGTATGATAAAGTTAAGGTAGATCACCTTTTCTTATGCACATGATCTTGGGCTCTACCTTAGGTACATTTTCATTAAATATAAGGATATCTCTTAACATGAAGAGTATTCTCATATTAAGGCGGTGAAACTATATTCGGTCATATCCCTTCACCCTGAGAGTGTGTTTAATAAATAACAGTGTGACCTTTAGGGTGACCAAAACCTTATTGAATAACTTTTCCCTGTAAAACCCACTTTATTCCTTAAAAAATGAATCATTTTTAAACTTTCATGGGTAATGGTAACAATTTTATTATACTTAAAAAGTATCCTCTTATTGGTAATGATATATGTATCCCAAGGAATGATTTCATCCTGAGGAGAAATTCCTCTAACCCATTGTGTCCTTGAAAAAATTATCATGGAACCAATCATTAAAATATTGGACAATGTCTATCCTCATTATATTATTTAATCCCATCCTTTATCAACTCATACATCTTGAATTATGATTTACATATTCTATAATAAAACTTTTCAAGTTGATTAAAATACACTTGATACTACTCACTTATGCATCATACCCAATTTAAAAGAAGGATTATATAATCCTTAATTATACCCCATTTTCATTTAGGTATGAATTCCCTAGGAAAATAAAAGTGACAAGAGTTATAATAATCCTATCAGAATCCTATAATAACTATGTGTCGCTTGAATCTGGTTTTATATGATATGTAGTGACATCAGAGCCATATATATCATACCCAACTATATGACTTCGTCAATTTTTTAACTCCACATTAATAACCCATAATAGTACAACCATGTTCATATTTGGAAAAGAGTGTTCCAATAACCTTTTAAACATCTTCTTCCTCTATTCCACACTCAATTCCTTAAGTGTTTGAATCACCATAAACCTTTTATGGATGTAGATAACTAGTGTAAATGATTCCAAAAATGGTCCCCTCTACTTTTTAATGATATCTATCTTATATTTTCATCCATCCAGCCATAGGAATGTTTTTTCATAGGTAAAAAAGACATATTAACCCATCTAACCTTGTAAGAACTAAAGTGAAATGTGTCACTTGAATTTGGTAGTGTTCATCATTAATATGCTTATTTCATTTCATCACTTCCTAACTCAAATACATCAGGCTATTATTTAAATCATTTTCATTCCTTGTTCAAAGTTGTCATATTAAATGCTAGATCTTAATCCCCATTTAGGTTTTTGTATCATACCCTTCACTTTTTGTCAAATCACTATGACCTTAAACTCCATGCACCCCTCTCTGAGTTGGGTTGTGTTAGTATCGGGATCTCATTCACATTAAGTAATCACTTTTATCATTATATACATATTTTATCATCCTTTTTTCAAATATGTATTACTATTAAACTCCATTAATTATCAGTCTAAGAATAATGACCTCAAACTCTACACACATGTCCCTGAAGAGGTCTATAGTTTCATTTGGCTATCATTCACATTGAGTTTCCCCCATCCATTATTCCCATGAGGAATACCTCATCTTTTGGTTGAATGTATTCTACATTATATTCCAGTCACATTGTTATGTATTACATAAGTTTAAACTACCCAAGGGAATATACAAAGTACTCACTATGTTAAAACCCAAAAATAGAGACCTATAAGAAAGTTTAGTCTCTTCTCACTAGGCTTTCACCTCCCATAGCCTAGGAATAATTGTTAGGATTAGTAAAAAAGAAAAAAAAACAAAACATTTATGGTTAAAAAATAGAAAGAGATTCCTAATATAAAACCAAGTTCATTCCCACTGAGCCTTTCTCCATTTATGAATTAGGCAAAATTTAGGGATAAAATAAAAATGAATAAAGATTTTGGGGTCCACCATACAACCCTATATGAATTAAATCCATGATCACTATGTTTATAGACCTAGTAAAATGTTATATCACTCCCCTTTTCCTTGCATCTTGGTTCATATGATTTGTGGGAAATTCTCAATGGTGTAATTTCAAGTTACATAAAAACTTTTTGATCATTACAATCCTCATTAAAAAAACCCCTTCATGATTTTCATTATGATGAATCATTCAAATCTACCTTACCTAAATAGAATAGACTCAGATTATAGTGGTGGTATATGTGATTCTATATTCATCCAATCTATATTATCTAAATAGAATTTATCTACATGGATGAAAATTCTCAAATCCAAACAAATTGACCTAGGGTTACAGGGATGGAAAATATGTCACCATATTTGGCCTACATATATCATTCTAAGTGCATAATCTTATTAATAAACCAAATTTCATAGTCCTTTGTCTTGTAGAATTTCCCCAGCTTACAGTGATGGTTTATGTGTCACCATAATCATCCTACTTATATTCATCATAGGGTATAATTTTAAAATAGTATGAATTGATTCATACATATATACATTGACTCTGATATTTTAAAATTATGATTTACCTGATTCATTACAATGAAATGTTTGAATGGATTTAATTATTATGATTTTACTCTATAAATTCAATAAGTTTTCATGAATTGATAGTTGAGGTGTTATATTAGTCATAATATTAACAATCATTCATCATAAAAAATATCTATCATTATTTGACCAAAAAGGAGAGGAGAAACCCAATCTAGAGTCTCTCTATTAATATAAAAAATGGTGTGTGAATGGGAATACTGTTATAAGTAATGATCGATAAAATTCCAAAACAAATAAGGATTAATAGAAGTCATGGATGGCCTAATGCATCTCATCCAACATTGCAGCTTCTACCTCAATGTCAGGTTACATTTACTCTACTATAAAAATAGAATCTATCCCTGCATTTTCAACTTCATCGGCCAGTTTTGGTTGGTCCTATACCACTTTATTGGTGGTGACATGCTCTCAGTGAATTATTTTCAATAATTCCCTTTATTCCATGGATTTATTCTACAAAATTTATTAAAACACCACATACTAGGAATCTTAATGAAGATTCGCATCCTTGAGTCTTGTGTAGTGGGTTGAAGATTCTATAAGAGCGAGTTTTAACTAAAATTACCACACTCACTCCTAATCACCATTCACCTCCTTCACACTACTATGGAGTTCATGGTAGTCATATCAGTCATTTCCTTGAATGATAAGCATGTATTGGAGATCATGTAGTTGTCCTCTGATCTTATTAAGGGGCGTCTCATAAACCAGCCTCCAAATATTTCTCTATACCATCTTCCACATACTCTATTGAAGTGAGGAATAGTATGGATCAGAATCATAATATATCATAAGGACTGACACGTGATATGAAACTAAATCATTAAGGTAAGGTGTGTTATCGACATTCCTTAAGTGAGTTGGCAATAAACTAGCTAGTTTGTCCATAACTTCCAATAACTAAGGTGTCGAAACAGAACCACCTTGAGTTTCCACGGCCTAAAGTAGATATATCTAAATTTTTATCTAAAATATATTAGAAAGTATATATGATAAGAGACATGATAATATGAGGTATGGATACTCACCATAATTCAAAAAAATGTTAGCTTATTCAACTGTTTCCACCCTATGGAAGGTTAAATAAGAGGGTTTTATCATAGGGGTTCTTGTACAAGACTTTAGAATGTTTAGAACACCTCTGAGTGTGGAATAATGGGAGTAGAAGGAATCTCTAGACCAATATAATCTTGAATAGAACCATATAGGAATACACACAGAAACTAACATTAATTTGTGCAACTAAAAAATTATGTGAAAGTCTCAGTATAATTCATCTTCATATAAAGACACACTAAATTTGGTAACCTATGATTAAGAATATTTAACCAGATTATCAAAATCCATGGGGTATTCTACTAGGATTGAATGATCTAGTAAATTAATTGACACATTTAGGTAAATATTCGAATCTATAATTTCTTAGGATTTTCTAGTTTACACTTCAACAATATTTACTTCTCTATGTAATGAACATAAAAATATTAGCTCAATTTTTGGATATTCAAGTGTATTAGTGTAAATTCATAAAGGAAATATACAAAAAATAATAAAAATACAGTATTTACCTATTATATCTAAGTAGAGATATATATTCAAAAACCTTTGACACTCTCAAATTGTATTTCCTTAGAATACAACTTTGTGGGAGTGACCACTGGTGATTTTACTTGGAATATTCATAGAGGATTATAGGGAACCATTCAGATTTTCTCTATGAGGGTAGAATAACCTTCTTCTTTGACCCTATCACCTAAGTAAGCACTTAGATCAATTAGTGTTCCCAAAACTGAATAAATTGGAGATATAAACATTATTTATCCCCTATAAATTCATATAAAGGACATATCAAGAGTTAAAAGTGACATTTATGATGACATGTTAGGTGAAAATGGTAATGCATCATACCTCTTCCCAAGAAGATCTTTAGTCAGGATCTCCCTTATTGGTTGAGTTATTTTGCTCCTAAGGACCAACATGGGGAACATACTCATCCTCATTCATCCCAAGATCAAATAATTTAAGCACTTGTTCTGAGTAAAGGGTTCTACCCATTAACAAGTGAATCAAAGTTTTGAGCTACTAAATATAATCTTTCACCTATTTGATATGATCCTCACGAGTGATGTTGATAGGTGTGGTCACCTTCCTAAACTCTTTCAGGAGAATTTCCTCTACTTATTGTGTGTCCCAAATCTTCTTTATATATTAAGTACATATCCAAGAATATCACTCCATCTAATATTCTACGAATATATCTTTATCAAGGATGGGTAGTTGAAAAGATACTCTACCCTTAAAGGGAAAAGATTTTAGGTTCTTCGCATGTGTCTTAGGAGTATGATACATAAAAGTATTCCCAGGTTAAATCCTATTATGAGGTAATCCCACCTCCATTGGTATCTCATTTTCTTCTCTACCTCAGGTTACTAATGAACCCTTGAAAAGAGGTACCAGGTCATCCAACTACCCATCGATATACGATTAAATCCATGTTCTAGAATTTTTGGTCATTAACCTAATGAGGGTATTGACTAAAGGGTGATTTATTTGTTTAATATTCTATTCCCATGTGAGAATATACCAGGACCAAATTTACACCATAAGATATTTTTTTTAATTACACACATTGTGAAGGATAAAGATACTTCTTTTGTATGTGGTGGAATTTTTGCCTAAATTTTCATGTTTCTTACCCCTCACTGATGGTCTCCTCATCAATCCTATACACCAAAATTACTTATCTAAAATATATCAGGTATACACATTTTTAGTGGATATAATTTTTTTTCAATAATGATAATAGTCAATGATGGGTACTTCATGAAAATAAACTTGTTTTAGTGGTTTAGCATGTCGCTCATATCTTGATCATTAAGGAGGATCGGCCTAACTCCCTCAATGATCGAAAGAAAGACCTTGAACCAAGAATATAAAATTACTTGGTAATTGATAAAATAATAACCTCCCAAATGGGTTGTGATCTAACCCATAATACCTGAAAGGGTATAATTTTTCTAAATGGGTCCTTCCCTCTACAGATATGTCAAAACTACCAATATAACTTGGCCAACATCGTAACCTCTAAGTTGGTCCACATATAAATTTCTAGTTGAGCCTCCGTCATGAATGTCATAAACATTAACTTGATATAAATCTCATACTCCAAGAGAAGGTATCCATTGATGAACATGGACAATAATCCCTCTATATTGACCAATTATTTTACCAAGGGGAAAAATTATGAATCCCATTCAGTGTAATTGCCTTCCTCTATTATTGTCTAGTAGGAACAAAGAAACCTAAATATCTTGCAAGTTGTGAATCTATGATGCCTCCTTATACATGGATCTAGACCATTCGGCATAACGAAAATCCCAAACTAGATGAATAATCAGATGTCAATTAGGGGTGATGTAACGAATTTACCCAAGACACCCTCAAGAATTAGTACCTGAACTGGTCTACAATATATTCAAAGGGAGTTCCTAATACCTATGGGATGGATACTAGGACCCAATAAAAAAACAAATACCAATAGGAATGATTTTTCACAACCTAAACCAAGATACATGGCATATTTACACAGTTGAAAGAAATAGTTGAAGAAAAATAAAATAATTATATCATAAACCAAAGATCTAATAGTAGTGATATAACCCCAAAACAAAAATGGTCAAATAAAATTATATGTTTAACAAACAAAAAGTAAAATTAAGAATGAATACTACTACTCTATGTGACATGGGGGAAACATACCACCGTCTCACCACCAGCTACCCATTCCCATCTAATATAAACCCTTCCACCTCACTACAAAACCATACCTTTTCCTACATCAAAAGACAATAAAAGGTATACACACCATCGAAGGGGTGTGCAAGGTGTGTGATAACAGGCTCCATAGGATCTCACCCAGGTTTTCCATATCAAGTCTCTGTATAATAATCCAATTATGGTTAATATATAAAAAACATGGAATGATAAATAGTAAAGTAATTTTATATCAAAATCAGGGTGAATAATTCTACTTTTTCCATAATTCTAAAATAATGCAGGTAAATAGTTTCAAATACTAATTTCTATGATCATTTATCAGAACATCAAAAACGTCATATAAAATATAAGTTAGTAAAAACTAATGAACCATAGAGATCACCCCAAGTATTTTATACGTCTAGGCTAGATAGGTCACTTTTTCCTCAATAATCAAGACAAGACCAGTGGACTAAAAAAATACCTAGGACAGAGGACCTATGGAATAGAGTATCACCCAATGAGTAACCCCCCCCCCCCAACGGTGTTAGATAATCAAGTCCCTCGGATAATTGGCCTAGGGAGTAGAGGAACACCACACCAATAAACCTGTTAATGTAAAAAGGACAAGGACCAGCACCAAACACCCTCCTAGGTACCCAAGGATCACATTTGCTTGAAAATTCAATTAATTTCAAAGTTATTGTCACATTTTATACCGAATTTCTAAAAAAAACTTTTTCCATCAAAACATTCTTTGAAACCCATTTCATAAAACCAATTAATAATGCTTTGAAAACACATTTAATTTTACCAAAATGTTGGGAAAATAATATTTTCTCAAGAACCAATTTTCACACACAAATAAACTAATAAAAATCATTCTAATTAATTTATAATTAAAAATTCTAGAGCTTGGATAAATTATGGTTCAAATTCAATAGGATATATATAGAACCAGCTACCGCATACTTGGGACACACACCAAACTTGATAGGATCCACACACCAGAAGGAATGCACACACAATTAATGGTGTCCCTTAAAATGATTTTCATAACTTATAATCAAGTCACATAACCAAAAGGGTCAATAGAGAGGTTATACCAAAACATAACTCGAGAAACCCATGTGCCACACCACAACCAACATAATGGTTATCCCCTATAAGATGATGTCCTAACAGATCTAGAAGGTATATAAGAATCATAATCACATGATCATCATATCCCATAAATGCATCCCAATGATTATGATACAACCAAGAGAAATGAATAAGAATAAAGGATATTGGAATGCTTACGAAATGAAAAGAAAACAACCACAATAATGATCGAGGCATAAAATATAGCATTCTTGAAGGTATGGAATCCCAAAAATATCCTTTGGAAGACTAGGTTTTTATGGAGTTGGATGAATATCAAATAAAAATGAGTTAGGGATATGGTGTTATAAATCCTAATGGTAGTAGCAATTCATGTTGTGAATTACCAATATGCTACATGAATCCCATGAGTTTCATGTACACCGAAATATGTGTCGCCTCAGTTAAATTATCTCAATTGACCTATTCATGGTTTGAATATCATTTTCATCGTGAATTATTTTCATGTCATAAACCAGTTTTGTGGATTCTAACATGAAATAGATTCACATCAAGAATCACACATTCAAGGTGTGATTTTGTACTGTATCCAGCTCAAGCCCTACAAAAACTCATAGTTTTCCCCCAAATCCTTCTAAACTCGAAAACAGTATGAAACATTAAAATAGAGAATAAATGTAACCAATATTTTATAATCTAAAAACAATAGTACTTTCCATCCATGGGAATTCATGTGGAAGAATATGGATCTAGAAATATTTTAGGCCACTTCCCCCTCACTTACGATTCACACTCCTAGGTCTCATGAAAATATGATCTTTATCACCACAATACTTTGATAAAATGAACAGAAATCACATTTTATTGTTTCATAAAATAATAAATGATCTCCCTTGTATTCTCCTCAATTGAAACATCCAATTCCAACTCAATATATTACCAACTCAAAATGTGGGGAGTATCAGGATGGTACATCCTAAATTGTGATAAAGGGAAAACATCCTAAATACTTTTCAACTGATCTAACAATTCTAATTGATAAGAAACCTTCCTAGGATGATAAATGACCTAAAATGGTTTAATATATCTTATAGCCAGCTTTCCCTATTTCTCAATCCTATGGTGAACCAAAAGTGGATAAACATTCAATAAAACTCAATAACCAATAGAAAATTACAGAGGACAGTGTTGACAATCTACATACAACTTATTACAACTCTAATATATGAACAAGTGTTGATGTATATCCTGAAACTTTTATATAAATTCTAATAAATGAGACCCAGTCCCAAAATAGTGTTCTCTCCCACATCTTCCCAAAAAAATGGTGACTTACAAGGGTGGCCATAAAAATACATGAAGGGGTCTATTCTAATCGATGACTAGTAATTTTTATTATAAGAAAACACAATAAGTCCCATATGGTTATCCTATGATCCACCAAAATTCAAGTTGTAAAAATGGATAATATCCTTTATAATTTAAATAGAACAATATATTTGACCATCCTTATATGGTTGATAAGTTCTACTCAACCGAACATGAGTCACAATCGCCTCCAAGATATTCTTACATAATCTGTAAGTAAACCTAGGATCCCTATCTGAAATAATCCTATAGGGGACACCATGAAACCTCACTATATTTTTCATGTATATCTTATCCATATTTTCAAACTTGGTGGCATCCCTTATTAGATTAAAATTTCTATATTTTTCAACTAATAAATCCCCACCCAAATAGAATTCATCCCTTGGTGAATCCATGGTAATCCTATAATGAAATCAATAGACACATCATCCCATTTATAGACTAGAACTGGAAGAGACCAGATAAAATCAGAAGGCTTTAAGTGCATTGCCTTTATCTACTCACAGGTGTAATAGTGGGACACATGATCATTGATGTTATTCTTCATACCCAGTGACCAGAAATGCCACCTCATATCATAATAATTCTTTATAGAATTAGGGTGAATGACCTTTGAAGGTATATTAAAAACATACATTAATAATTTCCTCATGAATTTTGGGACAAAAAAACAAATTATTTAAGTGAATTATACCATCATAAGGGAGATCCAAACTAGGAATAGTCTACCCACCATTAAAGGTTTCCCTAATTTCTCTAAACTCATCATCCTACTACTAGACCAAGAGAATAGTCTCAAGTAGATATGATTATTACATAACACTATTCAAAACCATAATTTAATAATACTTCTATAAATCTAGATTAAATTGAATGAAAATATTTATAAGGTTCCATTCTTCTTTTGATTTTATAATATACTATAGTGGAACTTTCTTACTAAGAGAGTCTACAGTGACATTCCCCTTCCCTAGGGTGTATCCAATGTCAAAATAAAACATTAAAAGGTATTACACCCATCACATATTCATAATATAAAATTCATTATGAGAAAATATATAACTCAAAATCTTATGATTAGAAAAGATCATGAAGCACTCTACAAAAAGATAGTGTCTTTAATACTTAAGTTCATGCATTACTGTGATAATCTCCAAATCATGAGTGGGGTAATCCATATCATGTGGTTGAAGCTGATGAGACCTATAGACTATGACATGATCTTCTTGAATAATCACATAACCTATAAAAGAACTAGAATCATTGTAGAACACCATATACCCCTTACTTGGCTCACATAAGATAAAAATTGGGGATGATGTCAGAATTCATTTCAACTCATAAAAATAATTATAACATTTTGAATCCTATATGAAATTCACCCACTTCATGGTAATATTAGTTAAATGTGATGTTAACTTTGATAAATCTTTGATAAAACATCCATAGTACCCATCCAGACCAAGGAAGCGTTGTATCTCAATGATGTTATATGGATCCTCCCATGACCGGACAATCTTCAATTTCTCAAGATATACTAAAAGCCTATGTTAAAAAAACATAAGACCCAATAACTTCACTTCTTGGATCCAAATATTACATTTTGATATCTTACAGTAAATTTGGTGGTTTTCAAATATTTTCCAAAATGGATTTATATGGTTCTCATGATCATACCTAGATATTGTATAAAATAAAATATTATCCACAAACATTACAAAAATGGAATTGATATGATGATAAAATATATGGTTTACCAAATCCATAATAATTGTGGGATCATTGGTAAAACCAAATAAGATTATATGATATTCATAATGGTCATAAAAACTCTAGAAATCAATCTTAAAATATTAGACTTATGAACCATATGAAGATGATATCATTACCAAATATCAATTTTTGAAACCCATTTTCCCCTTTAACGGATCAAAAAATTAATCCACATGGGGTAAAGGGTACTTATTCTTAGTAGTCACCTATTTCAACTTCTGATAGTCCATACACAAATAATGTAAACCATCAGCCTTTGTGAAAAAGATCATGGGAGATTCCCATAGTTAAATACTAGGGAAAATAAAACTTTTCACCATCATATCATCCAAATAGATCTTGATCTCTTTTATATCCATTAGTTCTATATGTTTAGATGGTACAAAAATCAATCGTTTACTTTGAACTTGATAAACTGTAAAATCCACCTCCCTCTCAAGGGGAAGAATGGATAAGTCATCTAGAATGATATTAGGAAAATAACTAAAAACAAAAATAGAATTTTCAGTAAAAGAAACATCATTATTACCAACATACACATTAGAAAAAATAATCTAGAGATCTAGTTAGGAAGGTTATGTAAGACCAAACCTCAGATCCCATTATCCTTCAAAAACTTGAGAGCTCCCATCAGTAGAAAATAATAAAACATTCTGATGGTAATAATAAATATTATCATGATGACAAATAATCCAAAATTTCCCAATAATGACATGAAAAAATAAATATTCATAACTAAAGATACCCAAACCAAGTCCACATCAACTATTGAAAGAGAACAATATAGAAACAGAAATCCCTACTCTTTCTTATTTCAAATAGGTTTTACCAGCTCTATTATAAAGGAAATTAGCTTCATTGTAAGTTTCATCATATTAAAAAAACACTATTAAATAAATGAGTTTGGGGAAACATTATCAAAAAATTATTTTCCATAGAAGATACAACAAAAATAGAACCTATTACTATCATTGGGTTCATGTCAAACTCCATCAGAAACTCATCGACTACATGAAGGTGATTAACTACTGATGAATGTTCTAGATCCTTGTGTACTTTGAATATTCTAATAGTACTATAGTTTCCTTTAGTGGAAAATATCTTCGATAATTTTAGAGTGTATAAATGGCATAGAAGAACCTCTACAAATAGCCTTAGAGGCCACAATCATTAAAAGACTTTGGAGGTATGGAATAATTAAATCATGTGTTTCCTACATTTATGCACTTATAAAAGTAATAGGTACACTTATGGATACTATTGATGGTGTAGAGTAGTAACACTACTAATAACCACCCCCACCACCCTTATGTTTATCATTCCACTTCCTCTTCTTTCCATGCATACCACTGAAACTGCTAATGTGTGGAAGATAATGTGCTGAGTAGCCAATATTACTATAATATCTATATCTTCCTTTAATATACATATATAAAATCATTATCATGTCTATTGTCTTGGAATATGTGTAAATATTTATCATAAATATTTATGATCATGTACCTAGTCGCAATCCCTACTAGTACATTTGAGCTTTCAGTTGATCATTCATCACCACCTCTAGAGTAAAACGAACCTACACTGCAAAATAATTGGGGTACTTGAACACTAAATTATCTCCCTACATCATGTAGAGGGACTCTATAGACCATTCCATCATCTGATACTCTAGGAAGAACTAGTAAAAGAGTAGGATCTTAAAACCCTTACAATCCAATATCACATATTAATTTTCCAGTATAATAAAATCCCACCACTTCATGATGGGACACTCAAGCCTGAACATTACTCACTTAATCATGATAGCCTTAAGTGACTATTGGGATTTTAAGGCTTAAATGATCTTATATAGAAAATCCTGCAACTCCTGGGGTTTATTCATACCCTGACAGGATCGGGGGTTCTCGTATAGTAACTCTCGAGCTTGATCCTTTTCTACCTTAGTTCCTGGTTGTACCTCATAATTTTGGTTATGAACTCATGGTATATTCTGGTCCTCAACATGAACTTTTAGAATGATAGAATCTATAAGACTCTTATCCATTGGTGGATTTCCTTAAGTAAAATCTCTCATTTAACCCTACTGATGAACCTATAAAATACATCTCATATGCATGTTTTCTACACACCAAAAATAGAATAAAAAGATCAGATAACAGGATAATCCTATTTCAAACCAAAATATCATGATAAAAAATTTAGACAAATCTCAAAACTCAATATAGTAGAAAAAAATCCCAACATCCCTTGGTAATTTGAGGCTTGTCATGGAAATAGTTGGTCAGGAACTCACTGTAACCTACCTCTCAAGTGTAACACCCCGACCCTAGAATCCTGGAGCCAATTCATTATTTTATTACATTGGCATGATTATAAGGAATCTAATCCTGAAGGACATTTTAGTTTATCAGGCTTAGAAATACATATTAAATACATGATACCCATAATACATTGTGAAATAAGAAATACAAACCTGATACATAATAAAAATAAATAAATAGAATTTCTGAATTCTTATTCAAATATTTCTTCTTCATAACCTGGGTAAAAGAAACATATTAAGGGTAAGCTCAAATGATCATTAAGGGTATGTAAATCCAAATAAATAATAAATCCATGGAAATAAATTAACAAGTTGATGGTAAATAACTAATAACACATTCCATTCAATAAATATGTAAGGAAATATCAATATAGAAAGGTAAGAAACTGAAAACACATGCCATTAAATAAATGAACTAAAAATGAAATGCACCCATAGATATGTCGAAGTAAAATCTCATGGATAAATAATAAATGAGTTTTAAATAGAAGAAATTGATTAATTATTAGATATCATGTTTCCTAGGAACATTATACCCTTACATTCAAGAGACATTTTAAACTATTTTTTCAACTAACTCGTCTCATGATACTACTGATTCATCGAGGGTCTTACATTAACCGGTCCCCAACCCATAGGTATTTTCGTAAACAATCCCCAACCCATATATTTTATATTCAAATAATTACTCATATATCATATAAATAATGTTCCTTATCAAATTCCCATATTTAACAAAGAATTTTTATTTATCAATAATACCTCAAATGATGATAAGTAACATCAAGGGTTGTTGAAATTAAAACATTCTTGATGAAAAATAATATTTAAACATTCCAATGTGTCCCATACCACATTGAAACATTTAAATCATAATTATACATGAATTAAATAAAACTTATGATATCATGAGAATAATTAGATTCATGATTTAACATTTTAAATGGTAGTATATACACCAAATGAAAGTGAATTGGTGCATAACATAAATAAGTCTCAATGGAATAAAAATTTAGATGAAATATCTTACCTTAAACATCGTTTTTTGTAGTATTTATCCACAAGTATATTGGTTTAGAATATGTCAATAAATTATAACAGAACTGTACACATTTTATAATACAGTTTATTAACTTCTTATATTTTTTTATTACCTGTTTGTTAACATTCTTTCATTATTTTAACTATTTATGGTGTTAATTGCCTAGTTTTATGAAGAATGTTTTAACTTATTACTTGTTGTTCATATTTATTAGATCATGATTTAATAATATAAATAATTTAAACCATAACTAAATTATATTATATATTCTAGTACATATGTATTTAGAATTTTCCATAATATTTGGATATTAGAAATAAATTTCACTATTTATAGGGATGGTAGTCAGTACGTACGCATGAACGCTACTTTAATTTTTTTGTATTAAAAGAGTGAAAGATAAATGATAAATATGTATATTATAATTATATTATTATATATAAGTTATATATGTTATATAGGTTTACAAAAACCATCCTTTATACATTCCATGTGTGGCATGAACAAGTCATATCGCTTTGAGGGGGTGGTAGTCCACACTTCCTCAAACGAAATTATCATATTTACACAAAATGGAAAGCATAAAATTATGTTATAAATAAAAATTACAGAATAATAAATACATTATAAATATAAAATATATCATATATAAACATTTTCTCTATCATAATGTCCACCATGATAGGTTGTAAAATAAAAAATGAAGAATCGTTATTTTGTGAGGCAGTAATTCACCATACACAAAAATAATATGTTCGTTACCCATTATATGAGGGTGTGTGTAAGTTTAGGTAAAACAAATTACATAAAAAATCATATTATATTGGGGATAATTTTATTTTATATAATCATATAATAATAATATTTTATGGGGTGGAGAATGGAAATGAAACTAGATATCTTGATAGAAAATGTTAGCTCTTAATCTGGTAACTCCTTTTGGTTTGAACCAAAAGGATTACTTGGATTTATTAATATATAAAGGGAGGATTCCATGTAAATTTTATGTATGTTTGTATACTATTGGGTAGATCTTGGTCCATATAACGTGACTTGAGAGGTGTAAGGAAAGGGTAGAGTTCCTACCTTTTTATAGTGGAGGGGGAGTGGCACTCTTGTAAATACCAAAAGGTATTCATTAATGGGAGATCCACATTACCTAATGTGCCTAAAAATGAAAAAATAATGGATTAAAGGGGTATAATTGTTGATTAAAACCTCCACCACATAAAAATACGTGCATTTTAATTATTTTGTTCCTTAACTTCTAAGATTCCCCAATTTTATCATTTTGGTTTTTATTAAAGCATCTAGTTTTCAAATATAATTAATTTAACCATTAAGACTAAAATAATGTGATATTTATTATAAAATATAGATAAAATTAATTATTAATATGATATATAATTTATAAAATAAAAATTACCTGTGTTTTGGAAATCAATTTTAAAACAAGCTCATGTGATACGCTAAAACACTACTTAAACTCAGACCGTGTTGACAACATTTTTACAATATATGGGTCAAAATAATAATTATAAAAAGATAAATTGGTAAATTAATAGAAATTATTTAATATTTAGTAACACTTAAATATCACTTGGAAAAATAGAGTATTTTTATTAATTTTAAATCATTTAATAAAATATCATTTATTGTAAAAATAACAATAATGTCAATTTTGATATTATTTATTTATTTTTAATTTTAAAATATCAATAAAATATTTGAATTAATATATATTATGTTTACAAATTTTTAACATGATATATTCATCTAAAGTAAATAAATAAATAAAATAATTCAGTCAATTCACTTCACTTTTAATATTTACAGTATCATTTCTTTTGGTTAATTATTAGTTAAATAATCACTACAGTGGTGTTTCATTAGCATTTTAAGTAACTAAATCTTCTATAAAAATTATTGATAAATTATTATGATAAAATTAATCTAATAATATTTAAAATATATATGTATAACCAAAAATATGTTGTTTTTTACATATCTCAAAGTTTTATAAATTTTAAACGTAAGGAAAGTTCTCTTTTTGTCTTTTTCATTACTTAACCTTTTGTCTAGGGCACTTACATTTAATAATATCTCATAAACCAATATATTTAAAACCAAGTTTTTTTATCAAAGAATTATTGGTAGAAAATGGATTTGGGACAAGTTTCAAGGTCATTTTGGTCCTTAATATTAAGTTTTAGTTCCATATTAATCTCTATCTAACCTTAATCACCGTAATTAATTTTAATCACATTCACTAATATTTATTTTAAAAAATTATGTTTATGTTATTGGACCAAAAATATTGTACTGATTACAAATAGGTATTTACATTTTTCAAAATTCAAATCACAAAAGTGGGAAAATTAAGATTAACATTAATCTCGCACGCATGGCGAGAAAGTGGGTTTTAAAAGTAGAAACGTTCAAACGTTCAATATTTTTTTATATATAATTTAAAAATAAACATGTTTCCAATGACCTACATTCGATTAATATATGAATTATTGATCTATTTTGGCTTTAAAAACCAATTTAAAATATAGTTTATCACTAATAATTACTTAAACGAAAAGCTCATTTTTAATTAAAAACACGGTATTTTTATTATTCACCAAAAAATGAAACTTCTCAGAAAAATACCAAAAATTCATCCTAAGATAATTTTTACAAACCAAATAAAAAATGATGTTTATTTTGACAAATAAAATTTATGAAATTGTAAAAATTTATTTTTAAAATAGTTTCACCATTAAAATGGGGTTAAACTCGGTCTTGCGTACAAGATTACGCCATATTTTATATAGCATAAGCTTAACATGATGTTGTGTATAAATATATATAAAAAATATATTAATTTTATTCTAAAATTAAAATATTATAATGTTTTGGGGTGTTACCTCAGGTTTCAAAAATCCTATCTTTCTTCTACCATACATCCATAAATAAGGGCACTTGAGGAAAAACAAACATTTGATACCAATGTGTAATGAAAGAACCCAAAAAACCCTTAAGAACTAGTACCTAAACTCATCCACTCCCTACCTAAAAGGATATCCCTATCCCCATAAGAAAATGACTAGCACCCAGGTATCCAAAAACTACCATAGGGAACGAATTCTCCCAAATTGAAACAAATTCATGCTATATGTACACAGTAGAAAGAAACAACGAAAGAAAAAGAAAAGAATTATCCAATAAAAGAAAGATCCAACAGTATCAGTACAACCCCAAAATGGAAATTTTAAACCCAAATTTCATGTCCAACAACCAAAAAGGAAAAAAAATATTGGAAACTACTGCTCCATGTGATATGTGGGCAACATCTCTTCATCTAACCATGAACTAACCATGCCCAGTTAATATAAACCTCCCCAACTAACTATAAAACCATTCCTTTTCCTATATAAAAATACAATACATGTTCTAAACACCATTTAAGGGGTGTTTGGGGTGTGATCTAATAGGTTCAGTAGGATCCCACCAAGGTGTTCTATATCAAGTATCTATACAATAATCTCAACATGATCAATTTATAGAAAACATGGTTTGATAAGTAGTAAAATAGTTTTATATCAAAATCACAATAAACATATCCTATTTTTTATAGATCTAAAATAATCCAGTTAAATCGTTCCAAAGACTAATTTACATAAACATTTATAAAATCATGGACCATTTTATATCAAATAATAAATATTACAAACCAAATAACCACAGAGATTACCCCTTATGATATCATAGGTCTAAGGTAGTTATGCCACTCATACCTTAATAATCAGTACAATACTAGTGCACTAAAAAATTCCCTAGGACACAAGGGATAGAGAATATAGAAACACCCCATGAGTGAACCCCCTGACGGTGTCAGATAATTATGTCAATAGGATACTTAGACTATGGATCAGAGGAACTCCCCATTTGTGAACCCACAATGGAATAAAGAAAAGGCCTAATATTAAACTCCCTTATATGTACCCAAGACTCTAATGTGATGAAATATTCAATTCATTTCAAAGGGCTTGTCACATTTCATACCCAATTTCAAAAAAACCATTTTTCAATCAGAACATTCTTTGAAAACCATTTCATAAAACCATATCACAATGCTTTGAAAAAACCTTACATTTTACAAAAAACATGGGGTAAAAGCCACTTTCCTCAAGAACCTAATTACATAAAAAAAAATCCAACATAATAATCATTCCAATTAATTTATAAAAAAATTATAAATCCAAGAGTAATTATGGTTAAAATTCCATAGGCTAGAGATGGAACCACCTATTGTATACTTAGGTCGTACACCAAGCACAATAGGATACATGCACTAAAAAGAACACAAAAAATTATTAGAGGTCCTAACAATGATTATCAAAACTTGTAATATAATTACACAAACAAAGGTTTCAGAAGATGGGTTAGACCAAAACATACCTCAAGAAACCCACATGTCACACCACAACCAACATAAGGGATGGACCCCGTAAGATAATCAAACAATGGATATAAAAGGGATAGAAAAAAATCATCTTGTTATCAGTATATCCTATAAACACATTCCAATGCCACTTCTCTAACCAAGATCAATGAATATTTAGAAATTATAATGAAACATTTACCCAACGAAAAGAAAACAACTATAACAAAGATGGTGGCATCAAACAGAGCGATCTAAAATGGTTTAAATCACCCAAAATCTCCTAAATTAATCATTGGTTTAATAGAGGAGGATGCACATATAATTAAAAATATTTAGGTGTGGGTAATAATAAAACCTACTAGTTAGGAGAATTTATATCATTAATTACCAACGCATGACTAGAATCCCTCAGGTTTCATGTACACTGAAAAAGGAATCACCTCACTTAAATTATTCCAATTGACCAATTAAATATGTGAATATCATTAATGTCATTAATTATTTTCATGCCATAAACTCAGTTCATGGCTTTTTTTTGTCCAATAGATTCGCATAATTAATTAAACATTCATGGAGGGAATTTTTTCTACAGCCAGCGCCCAACATAATCCCTATAAAAACTCCCAATTTTCTCTCAAATCCCTCTAAATCCAAAAAAACTCTCAAACATTAAAAGAGAGAATACTTTTTACCAGGATATTATAGTTGAAGAACCAATCCCAGTAAATTCATTGAAAGCTGAAGTATCTCAAATTCAATTTTGGGGTCCTCTCTACATTATCTTAGCATAAATTTGTGGGAATAAATTCATCATACATATCCTCTAACATTGGATCCCCAAGAATCATTTGCACATCCAAAATGATTATCTTGACCTCTATGTACATCAAGTGGAACATTTCCATGTCATGGATCCACCTCCTGATCATTTCTAGTATAACTTTTATATTATTATTGGAGAATTATTATGATACATTGAATAATTAATATATCCCTACCTCCTTTATCTCCTTCCCAAACATCAATAGTCTCTTACACACCTAGAAAGTTCAACATATATCCATGTTGATGATGCCTATGGGGTGAATATACCAGCTCAAATCCCACTCTAATATCATTTCCATGGTCAAATTCTTTAAAATATATTGATAACTAAGATCCTTGGGCTCTAGAATAAATATTCATAATTCTAGTCAGAGAGGGGAATTCCCAAGAACATATCCATATACCTGATTAGCCTCCCTGAAAAATCACCTTGCCATTAAAACATTGGATTTTTCTAGTACTAGGTGAAGTTTAAACGAACTTCTTGATTTATTCCTTAATTTTGACATAGGAATAGACACATCACTTAGTAGAATAAATTATATATTTGTATTATTTCTAATACTAAATATTCCTAAAGGCCTAATCATATTATCTCAAGGAGTAATAAGTTCCCTTGATGGATGTGATGGCATTGACTGGCATCAATGTTGTTTTTTATCTCCTTTTTCCTCACATTGGTAGCTCAATAAACCTATTATAGAGTCATTTTTATAAATAACCAAATAAATTTAGATATCAATAATAATATATGAGAAATAAACAAAAAGGTAAAAGTTAAAAAAATTCACAACATTATATGCAATACACAACACGTGAAATCTATGTGAGTGGTAAATATTCTCATAAGTTCTCTGCAAAGGTGAGATGTCAATATATATCATTTATAGATACCTCAGTAGTTTCTATTGTAAAGAGTTTATTTTAATGATATATTTTTTCTTGGAAATAATAATATATAGGTTGTAAATGAATTGAACCATCTATGGTAGAGAATGAGAATAGATATATCCCATAGTATATAAAAGGACACCCACTAGACCTATATATAGGAGAGATCTTATGCACACCACATAAAATATATACAGGATGCTTTGTTTTCTTCATAATAAAATATTTTTTCTAGTTAGATCCAATTATAAGGGGGAAATATATTTAAACCCACAAAATCCAACATTACCCTAAAGAGGTTGTGAAGGAAAATTATATAGGAAATAATGAAAATGGTGAAGGAAATTTTTTTCAAAGGAATACTTCAAATAAGGACATCCCTTCATGAAGAAGTATAATTTATTAATAATTATAATCTATATCAATAGGAAATTACTTTGTAATAGTGTAAATATAATTCTTTGTGACCATATAACAACTTTTAAGTCCATAATATATTTAGAATAGGGTAAAAAAATTCCATCACAGCCTTATCCCGTACACACATTTAGGCATCCCTTTATGGCATTATGATTGTTATCCTTTGAAAATCATGAAACATCATCATATAAGAGAATTGTTTTGAATATTTTAAGTAATGATCCTTCACAATCACATAACTCTTAGATACACATATATCCTATGTGACTGGATATTCTAGGAATTTGTTTGGGTAGTGGTTCCCATAAATACCTAACATGTTATTTGAAAATACACACACATAATTAGAGGAGGACAGAGATGTTTATAATATCTCTTATTCTATGGTATATATTCTAAGAGAAAAATCATTTTATTTATGAAGATCTTTGTTTTCATGATCCATTGATGAGATTACCATAAGATAAATCCCAATTTTTATCAAAAGAGAAAATGGAGTATAAACATCATGAAAGACCTTTTTGATGATACCCATCCTATATAAAATCTTTTTGGACCTCTCATATATATTCCTTCATAAAAGAATCATCCAAGACTCCTTCGTAAATGGATATTCTCAGAAATTTGTTTGCATAATTCTTTATTGAACCAAAAACCTTAAATGAAATGGATTTATAGAATATTAACCAATTTCAAAAAAACATAATCTTATGAGAAAATATGGTTTTATAAATTACATTTTTGAATCTATAAAATGTTATATAATAAGGAAATATTAGACCTCGGGTCATTCACTTTGTAAAGGAAACGTTTTTATGGGTATTATAGACTTTTTTTCACCCCTTATTTTTCCCAAGTCAACTACCTATGATTAATTGAACCAAATTAACTCATTCTATTCCTTTTTTCACGGTCAAATTCTAAAAAATCCTATTATAACAAGGCTTACCCCATAGCCTACTGATATATATGACTAGATTCTTCACATTAAAGGGATCCTATTGGATCGTATATTCCTTTGATAGAAGGTCATTCCTAGTGTTCCTCTATGAATGATAAGGGCCTCATCTTGTTTACAATCATGTATTCCCTTAATAATGGGGTCCCCTATTATCAGGATACCAGTGAAACCACACTTGGATCAATATGCTCATACATGTTATCATATATCAATTATCATGTCATCTCTGGTATCAAATGGTATTATTTCATGCACTCAGTTCGATAAGGATATATATATATACCTCCAATTAAATATAATCCTCTAACCTACAATCACTTGATTTATCTTATAGGTTAAATATGAATGGGAATCACATACATAATCCCCAACTCTTCCTCACTGGGCTATATTACTTCTGATTCCAGTCACCCTTACCCTTTTAATTATTAACATATATAAGGTTGAAACATATATGGGCCTCTGTATTAAGTGTAATCCCCAACCATATCCTCATTTTAAAGGTCCCAACCCTAGTGTCCCAAATCATGTGGTTACTTTATTACATTAGTACTGGATAAAAGAGGTCACATCCTAAAGGATATAATAGATTATTAGTTTTTTAATACAAGATAAATACTTAAATATAACATTGCTTTTGAAAATATAAAGTACAATATATTATTTTATTTGAGAACATAATTATCCCATTTAGAATATCATTGAATATCAATCATAATAATTTTTTTGGGAATCCTCAGGAAATGAAACATAAGAAATGAGTAAGCTCAAATTCTCAACAATGGTATGTGTAGAATGGAAGATAACATGGAATTAATAAGGCATGAATAATATGGAAAGAATAAATTATTTTCAAATAATTCCATATAAATAATCACATGAGGTTGAAAATTTTATATTGATATAATAACAATTTAAATAATCACATGCATATCAATAACCAATTTCTAAATGACAGAAAGTATAATTTTGAACATCATAAGATTTTTTCGAAGGCCTCATTCCCTAACATAAACATAAATGGGTAAGGCCCCGACCAAAAGTCCAACTTTTTTTCCCATGAGACCTACCAATGCATCGAGGCATTATGTAATCCAAGCCCCACTAGTCACTTAATAATTATAATGAATTAATCATATCAATAAACAGTCCAACTAAATAAACATGCCTTAAAAATTAATAAAATTATATATTTTAATAACAAGCCCACGTAATTTCAATACTTTTCCCAATAAAACTGATTATAAACCATCCAGATAAATATGTTGGATGGTATCAATAGATTATATCCCTATTAAATCAAAAGATTCAAATAACAATATAAACATATATTAAAATACATTAAAAATATCACAAGAAAAATTCTTGAGGAAAGTAAAATATTCAAATTATTTGGAGTTCAGGATGGTGGGAAATTCCATTCATGCCTTATACGTTAAAATAAATATTATTTACACATTTTTAGTAAAAATTCAAAAGTTCCTCATTTAGAAAATGATAAGAAGATTAATTTTAAACATTTTTTAAAAAATTAAAACATTTTTAAAAAATTATTTAATAAATCATTGTATGATATTAAAAAAATTCTTTGAAATATTTTAAGAAAAATATTGATATAGAATAAAAAAATTCTAGGAAAGGCAGAAAAAAAATCAGTTTTCAATAAAAATATTATGTATGTATTTTGATTAATTAAAGTGATAAAAAATAAAATAAAACTTTTAAGTTAAAAAATTACCTATAATATACGAAAATATATTTGTTTTATGGATTAAATATTACATAATTTCCCCATCGGAAACTTAAACATAATCAATCTCAAATAATGATGAGATTGTGAAATAAACCCTTCCCTCAAGTATGACTTCCTTCATATGTGTTCAATAATCCTATATAATAAATATAAATTTATTATAAATTTATTCCATAATTATAATCATATATATTATACCATATAATATTTAACTACATCCTTGTATAACCCATTTATTAATAATTATTTATTAAAATCACTATTCCTAATGATGGCTGCTTCATTTTCCATGTATGTTTTAGTTCGGTAGTTTTGATCCTTGTACTTAGAATGTGGTTGAATCATATCTAGAATATTAATCAGTATATAAATATCATATATATTCATTATATATGTATATTTATTTATTTATAATCATCCATAAAATTTATAAATACAAAAATGAATTGCATCATTCATGGAGATGGTAGGTAGTACGTATGCATAGACATCATCTTCACTTTTGGACGGATGAAACAAAAGAAATGAAAATAATAATTCACATTTATAGAATTATTATTATATCATATATATCATATATATTTATTATATACATCTTTATTAATATCTATGTAAATCAAAAATGAAAAAAAAATCGCATCGCTTCGTGGAGGTGGTAGTCCACACGTACGCACGAGCGACGTTATTGTTTTCCAATAGATGAAAAGGTAAAAAGGTAGATATTATATTATAATTAAAAAGGTATAATTATGTAATAACTATCATATATATACATTTAAACCATCATAATAACCATCAATGAAATTTGGAGGTGGAAAAATAATTATTGCGCTACATGGAGGCAGTAGTCCACACATATGTACGAACGATACTTTCACATCCCATTTGATGAAAAGAGGATGGATAATGATGTTTTCATAATAATAGTAACAAATAAGTATTTTTAGGATGATTAATTTATTATTTTATGATAAATAACAATGGTTTATAAGAGATAAAATAAAAATTATAAAAAGTGATCATTTAAGGTGATTACCTCTTCTTTGAAAGAACTCCTTTAGATCTCCTATTAAGAACCCAAGGATCTTAGGAAGACCATCACATATAGAACACTGATAATTATTTTGGTAATATATTTTTTAGGTCTGGTTAAATCTAAATTAATCAAAAAAATTAAATAAGAGAGGGTATGGGTGTTCTTTTATAAGTGGGGGAGAGGACACACTTTGGATTTCCTAAAAGATTAAAATATTATAATGTCATTATCAAATAAAATGATTTTACATGTATAGAGGTAATAATTTGAGATAGAGTGAGGTTTAAATATGTATATTAAATAATATTTATACAATTTTAATTGGAAAACTCACTCTTGTCTCTTGTTTAACCCCCTCCCCCCCACCCCTCAGTAAACCCATTTTAACTATAACCATGAGGAATTTTTTTTGTTTTTGAATATTCATTATAATCAAAAATAAAAGTGATATAATTACAAAATTTGGACAAAATATTTAAAAATATGGAATCCATTTTATCATATGCAATTCGTATAATTGTTATTATTTTATTTAAAATCAAACCCACAAAATTTTATGAAAAGTGGTTTTCTATAAAAAAATGATTTCTTAAGTATAAAATGTTTTTATAATAAAATCTGTATAAAATTAATAAAATCCACATTAATTTGATTATTCAAAAATATAAATGAACTTGTTTTACTTTTAAACCCATTTTAAAATATAATTTTACTTTGAAATTCTTGAGATTAAGATATATTTTTCAATTAAAAATAGTATTTTTTACTATACATCAAAAATTCATCGAAATATAATTATTTCATGAAAATTTAAAAAATGAAGCTAAATTCTCCAAATAAATTTTTTGAAAGTGTGAAAAATTTATTGTATTATTTTTTCAAAAATATAGAAATAATAATTATTCTTTAGGAATAATGTATTTTTGAAGCATATAAAGACTACTAAAAACTGATTACTTCATTATTATTATGTTTTATTTATCTAAAAACGTTTATAAAAAGTTTTTATTACTTTTAAATCACCAATTTAACATCTATTTTATAATTTTTACTATATTATAGTTCATTTATACTTGGGTTTGCGTGTATAAAAATCTATCGAAGAAATTGAATTATTTTGAACTGAAATATATAACAAAATCTCAGGGTGTTACATCATACGCCTCCTTAAAATGAATTTATCCTTTGAAATTCCATCACTATTGTAGAATAAAATTTTGATATCTCTATTTTATCATAACCTCATGTTTCCATGTAGTCTCCTCAAATTTATGGTTTTACCATAAAACTTTGACCAAGTGAGTCGTCTTCTTTCATAGAAATTTCTCTCTATGAACTAGAATCTCCATCAATTATTCCTCATAAGAGAGATCTTACTCCATTGGTACAACCTATGAGTTCAATAAATGTGAAGAATTAGGTATGTACTTCCATAATAGATATACATGGAACACATCATGAAAGTGAGATATATTCGGTGGAAGTTCCCATCACTAAGTTATCATCTCAATACAATAAATAATTTCATAGGGACTAATATACCTTGGGATTAGCTTTCCATTATCTCCTAATATTAAAAACTTCATCTAGGGAGATATTAATTGGAACACCTTGTCACCAACTTCCAACTCTTGATCTCATAGATTATTTTTACCATATATTTTTTTTTACTCTAAGATGACTTTATGTGTTGTTGAATAGATCTAACCTTCTCTGTCATTTCCTCATCCTGATTAAGTTCCAATAGATTTCTTTCTCAAACTTCATTATGTCATGTTAGAGTTATTCAATTCCTACCATATATGTATGCATAAGTATCCATCTAAATACTTGAATGAAATTTATTATTGTAAGAAAATTATACTAAATAATTTTTTTAATTCCAACCACATTTGAAATCCATATAACAAGATCTCAATATGTATTCTAGAGTTTGAATGTTCCTCTAATACCAAGTATCTATATGAGGATGATATGAAGTGCTAAAACTAAACTATGTGTCTCAATCTTATTGAATACTTCACCAAAACTTCTAGGTAAACCTCATATCCCAATTAGATTCAATTGAATGTGGTACTCCCTGCATCCTTACCACTTCCATAATGGATATTATTGAAATTTGTTCAAGAGAGAAATGTTATATAATATAAATGAAGTGTGATGAATTCATATGGTGATCAACTACAACCAAAATATCATTATATCCTCTTGATATTATCAGGAGTCTGATGACAAAATCAATGGTGATGATTTCTCATTTCCATTCTAATATGGATAATATTTTTAAAATAACCATATATTTTAGTCTCTTGGAATTAAATGTATAATATACTTGGAATCGGGATACATACTCATCAAAATCTCTTTTCATCATATCCCACTAGAAATACTCTTTTAAATCTCTATATGTATTTGTAATTTCAAAATGAATATGGAATTATAAACTATGATATTTATCCAATAGCTCCTTCTTAAAGTCTTGTATTATAAGACTCATAGTAAGTTACTAATTCTTATCATTTCATCACAGTCATTGTTGAATTTAGGAACATTCCTTGCATTCTTATATTATTCCATATCTTTCTTAGGAAACTTATTAATCCTTGCATGGATGGATGGTCAAGAAATCACCTGATAAATATAAAATCTACCCCCATTTCTCATTATTTTAAGATCTATCTTTTAAAAATCAATAAATATTGGATCTACTTTAGTCTTCATAATGTAAAAAACTAGCAGGGTCATTCAAACTGAAAGATCATCCACTTTTTTTACCTTTCAAGGGTGGTAATATATTGAGTAGTCATTATCTTTAATCAACTCCAACCATCTTATTTGGAACATATTAATTTTTTTTGCCTAAATATATATTTAAATATTTTATGTTACATATATATATAATACCTTTCACCATATATATAATTTATTTATATTTTAAATGCCAAAAATACCACTACCAACTCCAAATCATGATTCGGGCAGTTTTTCTCATGAATTTTTAATTAGATGGAGGAATATTCTATCACCATTTTATTTTATATGAGGATGAATCATAGTATATTTTTTATGTATCATTATAAATATCAAAAGCTTATCCACTAAATTGTAGTTTAACCATAGTTTTATTGAATAATCTTATCTTCAGTTCTTTGAAATTACATTCGTATTCATCTATCCATAAGAACTTAACCCCCTTCTAAGTTAACTTGATGAGTTGATTAGATAGTCATTAGAAATATCTCAAAATGCTTCAATATTATTCATCCATCCAAAGAAAACAATTGCTTTTGGTTACCATGGTTGTTCTAGGCCATTTCTCATTAACTTCCATCTTTTAAGGATCCACCGATATATGTTCACTTGAGATTATATGACCCAATAATGAAACATTATGATTCTGAAATTCACATTTGATAAATTTAGCATACAAATTCACATTCCTCAGAGTCTTATACACATTTGTGAAATGTTATTCATGATCTTTCATTCCCTTTAAATATATAATAATTTCATCTATAAATACTTCCACATACTGGTCAAGGTAATCTCTAAATAATTTATTCATTAAATCCATGAACATAGTAGGATCATTGGTAACTCCAAATGGAATTATTATAAATTCATAGTGACCATACCGCATATGGAAGGATTTCTTAGGAATATCCACCTTCAAGATCCTTGGTTGAGGATATCTAGATTTAAGATAAATCTTGTAAAAATATCAAGCTCATTGTAATTTATATAAAAAATTATCAAAATTTGAAAGATGACACTTATTCTGGATTTTGAACTTTTGAAGTTATTGATAATCAATGTATAGTCACATTAATCTATTTTTATTCTTAACAAAAAGAAAATTATAATCCCATGGTAAAGGACTAGGTTGAATATGTAATGACTTGACCCAAATACCCTCTAAAATTGGTACCCGACCCAACCATTCACATATCCCAAGGGAGTTCTTGATCCCCAAAGGTTGGTGACTTGCACCCAGGAATCAGAAAAACCACATAGAATGGTTTTTTCCAACATAAATCAACAACATGGAACACATATATACAATAGTAACAACATTAGAAGAGATAAATATATTCCATAACTAAAATAATACAGAAAAAACTAAATAACTAAATAGTAGAAACAATCTACAAGTACATGTATAACCACAAAGGATTAACAAACAAGAAAACAAATACTTCTTGTGATAGCATGGTTAGACTCCCACCATCTCACCATAATCTACTCATCTCAGCTGACAGAAAAACATTCTCCCTCACTACAGTGCCTTTCCTTTCCCTATATCAAAATACATAACCAAGTATATGAACTGCCAAAGGGGTATGCCGGGTGTGATCTAACATTCTCAATAGATTCTCACCCAAGTGTTCCATAACAAGTATCTATGAAAAATCTCAAGTATGTGTATTTTAAATAAAATATAGCACGAAAATAAGTAAAGAAGTTTTATTAAAATCATGGTAGATATTTTATTTTTTCCAAAAATTCCAAAAAAAAGGTAGGTATATCAATTCCAATCATAATTTTCCATTACCATTTATCAAAATCCAGAGCATGCATATCACATCTGAAATAGTATAAATCCAAGAACAGATAAATAATTCTATTTAACTCAGCATGTCAAGCTAGGAGACAAATTATACCACACGAATGAGTCGTTAACAATAAGTCCATATAACACAGGAATAAGGATAGTAAGAACACCCCTTGAGTGAACCCCCCCCCCATGTCAAAAACTAGTCCATATATTGACCGGACATGGGAGTAGAGAAAATACCCATGAGATAACCTCCTGATGGTAATATGGATGATGGCCCTAAGCTAAACCTTTCACCTACATAACCAAGGATTTCCTTGTGCTTCATTTTATAAATCATTTAAATGATTTAAAGATAACCCTTTTCTATTTACTAAAAACTAGGTAAAAACACATTTTATCACAATCCTTTTACTCACACAAAAAAATCATGCCAGATTTATTTATAAATAAATTTATAAAAATATGAGCAATATAGTTAATCCAACACAGGCTAGAGATGGAACCACCTACCTCAAAACTCAAGGTCATACACACACACACAAAGGATCCTCTAAAAATAAGATCACAAAAATGACAACAGAGGCCCTAGAACCAATTTACACATATTATAATTGATTCAATTTAACAAAATGGTTGATGAAGAAGAGAAAAAAACACATACCTCAAGAACACATAGCCACCACACCATAACCAACCAAGTAAATGACCCCTTGGAAAAAGATAAAATAACATTTCTAGATAGAAACAAAATGAAATATCACTAAGGATCAACAGATCTTACAATGCAACATAATAAGGATACTGTGATCAAATAAATGAAGAAGAAGAAAAAGAAATACTAACTCATACATAGAGATACAAACCAACCGTAATGGTGATCAATCACTGAATGAATCAATTTGGATTGAACGGAGACTCCAAAAATTACTATATAATCCTTATCGGTCGAGTTTCAAAGGAGATGTAGAATAATAAAATAACATTTCAAATAAACAGCACCTTAAAATCCATGTTCACAACATTTACGTGGAATGTAATCCCTTTAAACTTTGTGTTTTCCTCAGGACTCAGATACACTAAAGAACTCATTTAATTTTAATTAAAAACAAAAAATTTAACATTACACAATATGTATCTTTACATAGAACGTAATACATCCATGTTATGAACTAGGTTAAAGGAATATCCCCTAAAAAATACATGTAATTTACTCCCATTACACAATGTGTATTTCTCCAATAGTCTGAAAAAACTATAGATTCTTATATGAAAATACAAAACACATCAGGCATCCTCTGAACTTGGGGATGACCCCACAAAGATATTAACACATTCATACCTATACTCCATTAATTAAAACAAAAATACGTCCCCAAAATCTAATTCATTTTTTCCAACAAATGATTTGTATTCTTGGGAGTCCCAAGATGCCTAAAATTAAATAGAAAAATAGGTAAAGTAAAGGGAATTTATTAAAAGTGGGTAATGCTAGTTTACAAACTCCCCACCATAAGACATTACGTCCCAATGAAGTCATATTTAAGAATGAAGTATGGTAAAGAGGTGAGGAAATTTATTTCTCATCAAAGAATCATGCTCCCAAGTCACATGATAATCTTATTTGTTTTGACAGAACATTTTGACCAACAAAATTGACTTACCATGAAAGACATTCACTTGAGATTCCATGATTTCTACTGGTTATTCCACAATAGAAACATCAGAATCTAACTCAATCTATTTTTAACTTAGAACATTATAAGGTTCAGGATGATATTCCATGAGTTGTGATACTTTTAAATGATCATTATTTCAGGTTAACTAAACTGGAAATTCCAACTGATAAGAAACCTATTGAAGCCACTCAGTTACCTCAAACAGTCCAACATATCTCGGATCCAACTTTCCCTACTTTTCAAGACTATAGTGACCCACCCGAGAAGAAACTTTCAAGAAAATATGTTCACCTATAGAAAAATCCAAAGGATGATTCCAATGATCTGTATAATAATTATTTATACTTTTTTCTAAAATCATACACTGAATTATATCTTGAATCTTCATGGACGTCTCTTGAACCACACTCAACCCACCAAAGAATCTTCACCCACCTCTTCTCAAAAAAGATGTGACCTGCACGGTGACCATAAAAATCCTAGAAATGATCTATTATAATTGATTATTGATAAATTTTGTTATAATAAAACTTAATCAGTCCTAGATGGATATTCTATGACCCACCAAAATCTAAGACACATGCATGAAGAATATCCTCCAATATATGAATAACATTCTCCATATGATCTTCTGTCTATGGATGATAAGCTATAATCAATCTAACCTGAGTCCCCAACACCTCTTGAAGACTTCCCCATAACCTCAAATAAATTCTATGATACCTATCCAAAATAACAGCTAAATGAACCCCATATAACCTCACAATTTCTTTCACATACATCTTACCAAGATATTCAGATTTTGTAGTGTCTTTGATTGGAATGAAATGAGATGACTTTTTCTACAGATAAATTTCCACCTAGATATAATTCCTCAATCTAGGATTCTATGTTAATCTGAAAAAAAAATTATGGATTCCTCTGCCTATTTCTAAAAAAGTACTAGAAGTGGTTGGAGAAAACTAGAAGGATTCAAATTCTCTATCTTTATCCATTGATAGTTGTAATAGTGGGACACATCACCAGAAATGTCACACTTTACACATTGTAACACCCCGAGATTTTATGATAAGTATTCTTTTTAATTTATTTAATGTCATGTGTTTTATTCTACACCAAGATTATCTTGTGCTATAGGCAACACCATATTATCTTGCAGTTTACACAACACAATTCTTGGATCGTGTTATACACAATTTCAAGTTCATTTGATAGAAGTTATTCTACGCAACATTGAGTGTATATATATATATATATTCAATGTATAAATAAAAAATGGTTGTATTTTGTTATACGCAACAACAAAGGAGTCTTTCACTACACGCAACCCTGACTTGGCTTTCATTACACGCAATCGCGACCTTCCTCGATAGCGTGTGTTGTACTCAATACTGGGTTTCACTAAACAACGATATATGGTTATAATATTATCAAGGACTATCCATTATGAATAGAATTAACCAAATTTTGAATTTTATAACATTATTATTAATCTTATAAATTTTCTAAAACATTTTATGTGAACAAAATAAATTTTTCGGGTAAAATAAGTATTTTTCAAAAAATGCAGTTTTACCACCTTTTGATGGAACACCCACATTAAATCTAGTTTTTGACATGTTTATAAGTTCAATTTTACTAAATAGACATCTTATTTTGAATCATGATATAAAAATTTACATTGGATAAAGTTTTGATATTTTCTGATAACTTTCATATTTTAATGAATAGTAAAAACACGCTATATTTTAATTAAAAACAACTTTTTTCATCGTAATAATTTATATGGTTAAATTATAATATTGAATGGTTTTAAAGTATAAATAGAATATATTTTTACTATTTAATATAATGTATGTCATTAACATTGATTTTACCTTGAATTCGTAGGTTAGACCAATTCAATCTTTTGCAATGTTTTAAACAAAAACTCGTTTTCTTTCGACAACGGGATTAATTTTAATTTAATTTCTGCAACTTCTGTGTATTTAATTTGGAAAAATGGATTCCATATTTGGAATCAGTGGGTCCAAATTATATTAACAGACTACTTTTTTATTTTTGGGCATTATGAATAGTAACTATGGTAAATTTTATTTACCATAGTTAATGGTAAATCGGGCAATTAAGGGTAAAAATAATATTATAAAATTACCCTAACACTTGGAAAAATCTTATTGGATGACTAAAAGCCGACCCATATCACCTAAGGGTCGGATTAGAATCATTTAATGGACTTTTGTCCATGGAAATAACTTAATTATTATTAAAACCAAAGAAAGTGACAACATGTCACTCTCTAAAATATTATAAGTATATTAATTTTAATTTATAGATAAACTTCATTAAACTTAAAACATGAATAGTCTCCAGAAATATAATGAAATTATCTACATCATATAAATTTATTTATAATTTTTAGTGATTAAATAATTATCATTAATTGTGACACAATAGTGATGTAGAAATTGTTTATCTAGTGAAAAATCAAGAATATAGTTTTTATTAAACTAATAGTGACCATAAAAGGCACAAAACCCTGACCAAAACTTATTGTTCATGTAAATTTAAACTATAATAATCCAATTGTAGAATATTTGACCATTTGTAGCCTTATAATAGCGATTATGACACTTATATTATTTTATTTTAAATGATGCCAAAATTGTCACCTTCATAATTTAATAAATATAACAATTTAAATATTGTGATTTTAAGATGATAAATTCGAGTAAAAGTATTATTGTGAAATTTAATATATTTATATTATTAATAGGATTTTATTTTTAATTTTTATGCAAAAAATAAGTATATTAAATAATTATACAAAAATGTTATAGTAATTATTTTATTAAGAGATAAACCAAATAAATGGTATTAAAAATAATAAATTAAATATTATATGAACTATTTAATGTGATCCACTAATTTTCTAGATACATATTAACTTTTATTAATCTATTAAAGCTTTTAGTTAGAACATAACTTCTATATATATTTTATTTAAATTCAAATAAATGAATATTGTCAAAATTGACACTATTGTTATTTTATAAAAATAAAATATTATTAAATTGTTTAAAAATCACAAAAATATTTAAATATTATAAATTTAAATTTATATGGTCTAAAATTTTATAAAGTATCCAATTATGGACAATTAACAACAAATAAGTAATTATTTGTTATAATTTAAATTTTATAATATTATTACCACAAATAAAATTTAATTGACTAAATAAGGATAAATCAAGTTGATAATGTTTAAAATAAATTCCTAACATGTCTAAATTCTATTTTTTGATGATATTACAACCCTATAACATCTAATATTCGGATATGAGTCATTTTTAAGTTTTTAAGTGGTTTTTGGATTTAATATAAACTAATATTTCTTATATTTCCAAAGGTGCCCCTCTCCTCCCTAATAAAAGGGAACCACCTCCCTCTCCTCCTCACACCAATTTGAGCCTTCAATCTCGTAAAAACCCTACCCATTTCACTTCTACACTTCCTTAGAAACATCCTAGAGGTCTTGGTCTTCTTCAAAGACCAATTTTAGTACCCTAAGAGGAGGTCTCAAAGAGGCGCTTCAAAGAAGAGGTAATGTATGTTACCAATTCTTTCAACATTATTTCTTCTTCTACTTCTTCTTCTTTAGTTGTTTCATTATGAAGTAATAACATCAGTATCACTAATATACTGATATGTTATTATAAGTATGAAACAACCCTATTTCACCATCTATCCATCCTACGGAAAATGAAATCACCGCGCGTGCGTACGTACGGAATACCGTCTCCACGCCGTGGTGTAATCTATTTTCCGCCACCACCTTACATAAATGGGTATAATGGTGTAAATAAATAACTATATATGGTTATTTTAAAGTGATATTAATTCTATAATATTATACAAACACTTCAATAAAATTCCACGATCATGGGAATGATATCATCGCTCGTGCGTACGTACGAACTACCGTCTCCACGAATGCGATGAGATTCATTTTCCATTATTAACCATTAAAGAATGATTATAAAGTATATATAATGAATAATAATGAAATATATGACATAATGAAGCTACTGGATTTATGTATACATATATATATATATATATATGTGTATTTCATATACTTAATTCCATTCAATTCAATAAGGAAACGAAAACAGCGTTCATGCGTACGTACAGCTTACCGTCTCCATGAACGGTGTATTTCTTTCCATTTACCGATCTATTATATATATGTATATTATGAATATATATTATATATAAATCATTTTTTACATTCTGGATGTAATTAATAGTGATCTATGTAATCATATGAATAATTACAAGTTAAAACACGAACGACAAATGAAACGATTTTACCCAAAATACTACTTTAACATGAATTTACAAAAGAACGGGTAATATAAAGTCATAAGTGAACCATATATGATATAATAACACTGAATATGATTCTTTAATAAGTCAATGACATTATTTAAATAATTATACAGGAGGTTTGGATACGTATGAAGCATATCGGACCAAAGGTAAGGGATAATTTTGCAAATCTCCTTTTTATCTGAGATTGCTTTTTCGTAAGTATTTACTGGGGTTATTTCTATCATCCATGTCCATGTTTTATAAAAGTGTTTTTATGTATGTTTAAAGTCCTTTTTACCCATTATTGACTTTTACTACATGGTATGTAAGGAATATTTCTTTTGTTTACGTTACGAGGTACTTTTTGACTTTTCTGGAAAAAGTACGAGAAGAATGTTTTTTTTAACTTATATGGCATGAAAGGATTTTTACGGTTTTATAAAGCCTTATTTTCATGAAGCTTCCTCCAAAATATTTCATGACTATTTTCAAAAAAATCCTTTTCTTTTAAAATTGCATCACATTTTGTGAAAAGAAAATTATTTTGAAGAATAAAGGATATTTTCCTCAAGAATTCATTTTAAGTGTTTTATCAAAACAATTTTCCATCTAAGATGACATTATTTCATATGTGTATGTTTCAAGTATAATGTCTCTATTATTTACATGGTTTCACTTTTCTTATTATGAAATGATATCCATTTTTTTATATGGATTATCTGATGATGGGATTATGTTTATGAAACCCATTTTATTCGTTGGGTTATTATGAATAATGTATGTTTATTTTGTGGCACAAGTAAGAATGATTTCATTATGAGATGGGTGGGACCTATATCTCCCTCCAATTAATTGCGTAAAGATTTATATCTCATGAGATAAACATGGCTAGAACGGTAAGTTAATCCGGTTCAGTGTTACAGGACTGAAACTAGGAGTGAACTCGATTCAGAAAGGGACTTTGTCCACTAAGATGGTCTTGTCAGCAATGCCTTGGCTACTATGGAAATCATAACAAGTGATGAATGGTTTCCACAATTACATGATTTATTCCCATGATATTTTATCAAGATTGATGTTCCTTTATGATATATCCCTTACGTACTTCCATGATTTATGTACCTGACCACGATTTTGATGTTTAGATTTTATGTTCAATCTTTTGCATTAAAATGTTTATGGATTGTTTTATGTTCTCTATGATTACCCTTACTGAGCATTTGAGATCACCATTTTTATATTTTCTTTTCCCCAGGATATAAATAAAGCTTTTAGGTAAGAAAAAAAAGGGAAGATATTTATGGGAGAAGTTGAAGATCTTTCACCACGATTAGAAGATTAAATTCTGAGTTTCCAAAGACACTAAACTATTATAGTCCTTGTGTGTTCGTGATTGTTATGTATTAAGTATTCCGCTAAAGTAATGTAATGTCCATGTACGTCAAGCTTCGGGTCTCTACATACATGGACACTAGAATCATTGTATCGTGTCATAATACATCTCCGTAGTTCCTTAATTAATATTACATGAACAAATATGACAATAAAATAAAATTGGGCTCCTTACTGATGAAGAGACAACAAACTGATCCCAAAAATGGAGTATACAATCTAGAGAGAGATACCAACCCTAAATGGTCTCTCCAATATATAGGGTTTCTTGAATTCCTCTAAAATTAAAATCCTAATACTAACTTCATATAATAGACTCAAGAATAGATAAAGATAGTAGAAAAATGGTCAAACCCATGAATAAAACATTCTCTAGAGAATATAGATACAACTGACCAAAAATCCCCATAAGGTTCCACTCTTCCTTCAATTCCACAACATCTTGTGATGGTACTTTCCTTATAAGAGCGTATGTAGTGAAATTCCCTTTCCCCCTGGTTTTAGATATATCTAACTCAAACATATGAAGGTATTACACCCATTTTATATCTCTTATATTCATGTCTATCAGAGAAAATATATAACTTAGACTCTTATGTTCAGAAAATACTGTGATCCTTTTACCCAAAAAGATAATGTCTGCAACACTTAAGTGCATGCATAACTGTAGAAAGTTATAAATCATGAGTGGGGTAATTATTCTCATGTTTTTTAAGTTGATGAGAATAATAAGCCACCACATGATCATCATGTGTGATGATTCAACACAAAAATGTCCAATAGCATCAAAGAAAACCATATACCACATACTGGTCTTAGGTAGGATCAAAATAAGAGCCAATGTCAGAAGTATTTTAAATTTTTCAATATAAATAACACTTCTCATCCTAAATTAATTTCACCCCATTCTTGTTAAGAGAAGTCAATGGTGATTCCAACTTCCATAAATCCTTAACAAACCATTTATAGTGACCATAAAGTCCAAGGAAGCTTATAATTTCAAAGGCATTTCATAGATAAACTCATGAAAAGATATCATTTTCCTTCTCTTGATCAACTAATAAGGCATGTTTATAAATAACGTTCTTTAAGAACTTTACTTTTTGAATCCATAAATTGAATTTATAAAAATTTCCATACCGGTGGTGAATTCTCAGGATTTCAAGAACCAACCTCAAATGGTGCTCATTCTCATGCTCAGATCTCAAGTAAACTAAAATTCCATATATTAACACTACCAAAAAAATTTTATGATACTGATGGAATATCTGATTCAACAAATCCATGAAAAAACTAGGAGTTTTATTCAGACCAAATGGAATAACAAGTTATCCATAATGTACATACCTACTCCTAAAAGATAACTTCGGTATATCACACTTCTGAACACTGAGCTGATGATAAAACACCTGAAGATCAATCTTCAAAAACCAATTTTATAAATTTTATTAGTTGAAAAAATCATACATATGAGGAAAAGGATAGTTATTATTAACTATTAATTAGTTAGACATCTAGTATTCCACACATAATTGGAGTGAACCATCTTCCTTCTTATAAAAAATCCCTAGGTCTTCCCAAGATGAAACATTAGGGAGAACAAAACCCTCTGTCACCATATCTCCCAACTAAATATTGAACTCTTTCATCTCTGATGGTTCCATTCAATAAGAAGGTATCGGTATCAGCTATATACCTAGAAACAAAACAATTGTAAACTATACCTCCCACTATAGAGGAATCCCAGAGAAATTATCTGGGAAAACATCATGAATACCCTGTACAATGGCAAGAAGATCAACAATTGAGAAAGAATCATCAACCTCAACTATAACAGTAGACAAAAAACTCTTGAGATCTGGGTGGGAAGTTAATTCATGACCAGACCTCTGATCCCACTCTCCCTAAAACTCCCATGATCTCTCATCAGCTATAAGAAACAAGACACACTAATAATAACAATCAACCTCATCATGGTGAGAAACAATTAAATCCATCCCGATTATTATGTCAAACAAATCTAAATTGTGAACAAGAAAATCCAAGACTACCTCCGCATCAACTATTGGTAGTGTAAAAGGACAAAAAAACCTTATCTTTCCTCTTCCCAAGAGGTTTTTCTAACTCCATAACAAAGGGAATGAGTTCCATTGGAAGGTTGACCATACCAACCAAATGGATGAATATAAACAAGTGGGAAGTGCTAGTATAAAATAATGAAACTACTGCTGAAGATTCAATAAATATGGTATCTCTCACTATCACTGGACCCACATCTTCCTCCACTGGAAACCCATATATTGTTTAAAGGTACTTTACTCTTTAGGCCTATGGCTAGAGCCATATAGACTTTTAATAATATGAATTCACTATAGTAACCTTTGGATCCGATGATCCATTACCATAAAAAGGAGTATACATGGCCTGATAGAAGTGCTACAGATAACCATATTGCCCACACTTATTACACAACTTTTCAAGTGATGGATAAAAACATTTTGTGTGTCTAACCTTTCCACACTAATATCAAGTCATAGGAACACCATTAAATGCAACTTGAGGCTTTGAAGATCCCTACTACCATGAACCACCTCCACCACTCTTGTGATGGTCCTACAACTTCCTCTTTTTCCTTATCTCACCACTAAAGATACCACTATGTGGAAGAGAAGGTGAATAATATCAAAATTTTCCATCCATATTTAGATAATCCATAATATAATTTTCCACTATCTCTATATAGGTTGAAAACATCAGTATAAATATCTATGATCTGATATCGGGTCATGAAACCTATAGGTACATATAAACTTTCATCTGGTCTTCTTTACAACTTCTGGTGAAAAACAAACCAACTCAATAAATTGATTAGTGTATATTGACATTTAATTATTTCCTTTATGTAAAGAGAGGAACTATGGAGATGCCTCCATCATCAGAAAATCTGGAAAAAAAACTTTTGGAATAAAATATTCTTGAAACCCTTCATGTCCAAACCCACATTCTTATCATCCAGTATCATGGAATCCCATAAACTCTTTCTTGGAACCTCTATTCAAAATGTAGCACACTTAACCTTGATACTCTCAAGTGTATCCATGAAGTCAAAGATCTAATAAATATTTTCCATCTAGTCCTACACCTTTAAAGTATTTTGGGTTCTCATGCAATAAATCCATTAATGTTGGGTACATTAAAATAAAGATTCTTTTCATATTTTTTGGTAAAAATCCAAAAATTACCTACCTCGAAAAATGATAAGAAGATTATTCTTAATTTTTTTTTAAAGTAAAAAATGGATAAAATTTAAATTAATAAATCATTTAATAATATTGAAAATGTTCTTTAAATAATTTTAAGTAAAATATATACATAAAAGAAAAATATTCCCAACTGAGTAGAAAAGAAAAGTTTGTTATCCTAAAAACATATTTCAGTATCTTGAGTACTTAAAGAGTAGAAAATAAATTTAAAACATTTAATTTACATAAATAACCATAATATAATTAAATATATTTTTTTAATATATAATTATCAAATAATTTCCCTAGTTTAGACTTAAACATAAATAATCTTGAATAATGATTGGATTGTGAAATAAACCTTTACCTAACCTCTGACTTCTTTCATATGCGTTTCAACATCATATATAATAATTTAGATTTATTATCAATATATTATAGAACCTTAATCATGTATATAATACCATATATGATTTCCTTATAACCTTTTATCACACTTTTATTAATATTTTTAATAAAATAATTGTTCAGGGTGATAACTACTTCATTTTTAATTTATATTTTGGTTCGGTAGTTTTGTTCCTTATTGTTTGATCAAATATATATCATATATATAATTTTAATCATGATATAAATATAAAATATTTTAATTATATATATATATATGGTCAACCATAAAAGGTAGATATGGAAAAATGAATTACACCATTTTTTGATACAGTAGGTCGTACGTAGGCATGAATGTTGTTTTCACATTTAAATAGATTGAATGAAATAAAGGTGAATAATAAGTAAGATTTACTAGAATCATTATTATATCATATATAACATATATATTTAATAAATCTATTCTTCTTACCATCCATTTAAATAAAAAAAATGAATCACATCTCTCCATGGAAGTGGTAGTCCACACTTATGCATGAGAAACATTATTTTTTTTCAACCGATGGGAAGGTAAGAAATTATATATGATATTATAATTATATAAGAATAATTATTTCACAAATATAATATATACACATTAAACACATCATAATAACCATCAATTAAATATAGTGATGGAAAATGAATCGTGATGTTGCGTGGAGGTGGTAGTCCACACATTCGCACAAGTGATACATTCGCATCCCATTTGATGGAAAAGATTGTAGATAATGGTGGTTTCATAATCATAATATAATTTATGAATGTTAAGGATATTTAAGTTATTCTTTTATGATAAATACCTTATATTTAGGGGTGTTAAATGAAGAAGTAAAAAAAATAAAGTGATCAGTTGAGGCAATTACATCTTCTTTGAAGGAACTCTTTTAGATATCCAGCTAAGGACCCTATGATTTGTATTTTGGGAGGAAAAACATATATATCATGGATAAGTATTTTTAGAGGATATTTTTTCATGATTTGGTTGAGATAAATGCCTCAAAATTTTGTAAATAATGGAGGGGTGTCCTTTTATATGTGTGGGAGCGGACACACTTGGGATTTATTTAAAGATTAAGATATTATAATTTCATTCTCAAGAAAAATGATTACAAGTGTCTAAAGGTTAGAATTTGGTAGAGTATGAGGTTTAAATATGTTCATCCAATATTATTTAGATAGGTATAATTAGAAAAATTACCCTTATATATTGGTTTAACCCCCTGGGTAAACCCATTTTAACCTTAACTATGGTGGATAATTTTTATTGTTTTTACTACTAATTATAACAAAAAATGATATTGGTTGCATTAAAAAAATTAAAAACCTAATTAAAAATATGGAATATATTTTACCTAAATTAATTATTATAAGTTTTAGGATTTAATTTAAAATTAATCCCACAAAATGTATTATAAAGAGGCTTTATAAAAAAATGTTTTCTTACATCTAAAATTTTTTTATACTAAGATCCATATAAAATAATTTCCATTTAATTTAACTAGATTCATACTAAATAGGTCACTAGGATCAACTTCTTGATTATAGATAAGAAATAATAGAAAATAATCTAACTGAGAATCATGGGAAACATCCATTTTCCAATTCAAGACATCTCTCAAGGAAATATTAGAATTAACCCCTACATGAGGGTTATTTATGATCAACGCCACTACAAGGTTTTATTTAAACTCTTAACAAAATTAAAATTCATTATCAAGATTAAAGAGGCTAGGATACGTAAAATTTCAAGTACTATCTATACAAGAAAACATTTTAAAAACTATAATTAGCAATCAATTTAGATGATGCCTCATTAAATTTTAAGAAAGTCATCTCATAGTTTCATTTTAACTATTATTTATATGAAGTTTTAACAACTGGTCTTGGTTAAAGAAAATATAAATTCCATGATATAGAGTTAGAAACTCTTTAGTTCGAAACATTAATTTTAATTAACTGACACCTCATAACAATAAAGATCAAAATTACATAAAATTATTTTTGTAAATTTAAGGGGATTGTTCAAGTAAGATGCCATGATAAAATTATACAAAAGACCATATGATTAGTTTTATACAGTTTAATTAACCATCCCATTTAGCATAAAAACACCCCCATGGGGTTAATAACCAAGTAATATAAAGATAAATTTGACCTACAAAGGTCAATCCATGCCATTCTGGAATCAGCTATATGGAAAAACATTACCAATTTATCGATGAAATTATCTATAAATTAAAATGTTCATACAATTTAAGTGAAACCCATAATATTTAAATTAATTAAAATTTCAAAAAAACACTTATTGGGTTTATCTCATAAGCATAAAATTCCAAGACTAACCTACTCAGGTCGAGTCAAGTTTAATCCATAATCATTACATACCAAGACCGACCTACTCGGGTTGAGTCAATAAAATGAGGATTTGGTCGTATGGGTCTTCATTACCAATTAATATAGGTACATGGATTTATAAGTTACAATTGACACACCATTTAACCAACAAACATATGTAATTACTTGATTTTTCCCCTAAAAAATATAGTTCATTTCCATTTTCATGGTATCATTCAGGTTAATTCATTAAATTATTTAAATATATTTCATTACTCCAATTCATTATAATATGGGTGAATATAATTTCACCATCAATATATATGATAAAACACCATTTAGGTTGATTCATACACTATTTAACTATCCTTATACCAAAACCAAAACATAGAAATCTATCACATTATTAGATATTGGAGGTAAAAATTAAAATAATCAAACAAAAATGTTGTATATATAAGCATGATAAATAAACACAAAATCACATTATATGTATAATCATTCTAAATAATAATGCAATCATGTTATATAGATAATCATTCTGAATAATCACACAAGTATGGTATACAGATAAACATTCTAATGACATTTAAATCATATGTGCCTAAAATGATGCATGAACACACATCATTTATTTCCATACTAATCCAAGAGATAAATCTCAAAAATTAGTAAGAATAATAAGTATAATGAATGGTTTATTAAGGTGAAATAATAATCACATCAAATAAATAACTGCGTAAACAATAGTATCATCCCTAGAAACATGATCTTTCATTTGCGTGTGGGTTGTCCATTACCAAACACAAGCTATTTGCCAATTTTCGACACATAACTAGTATATTGTCTACTATAACCAAATAGTAAGATAAGGGAAAAAGGAAACATATTATACCACTTCGTGATATCTCATGTTGGGTTCCCTCAAAAGTAACCGAATCATTTTGGACACATATCCTTAAGTGTGCCTCCCTATATGTTAGAAGCTACTGACTAACAGTGAGGGGCTATGATGGTATGGTGGGGATACTATACCTCCATAATTAAAGTGACTCAACAATGAATAATAAATAATTAGTGGAAACATAATAATGAAAAACTATGGAATTAAGCCATCCAGGATATAATAATCATACATACACAAAGTTGATGTCATGATATTGTAAAAAAATTAGAGTATACATATAATACAATACATGTTATCCAAAATGTAAAAAAGACCGAAAAATAAAGTCTAATATCATCATGGGAACAATATCAATCCTTTGTTATAATATTCCATCTTAGTATAGAAAAATCAAGAAATCATAGTGGGTTACTTCCCTTTATCCCTCCCTATATCAAAGAAATAAGCCTATGTACCATCAGTGTCTCAAGTAGGCTGTGAGTAAAAATCAGTAGGCCACCACCAATCGTGTCTACAAAAATGAGGTATTTTTATATAATATGTAACAATGTGAAATATACATTCTATAGATAAAGGTATAAAATGAGAATGTGATATATTCTAGAATACAAATGAAAGATGTGATAAGGGCGGTGTATAAATAAGGAATAATTTTATAGTGGATGTAAAATGGGTATAATTACCAGCCTCAACATACATAGAATATAACAAAGTATCATACTTATATGGGCCAGGACCCAAGTCCAATGACCAAGGCATCCTCTTTGAGTCTGAGGAACTCATCCAATGTAAACTCGATAAATAATTTATTAGATCCCAATGAGACAATACTATGTGATCCATATCTAAATACATCATACTAAATCCAAGGAGATAATCCAAGTCATCAAAATTATAGAATGAAAAATTGGTTCATCAATACCATACCACAATAACCTACATCAATCCATACTATGTTATCTATTTCTAGTTCTATACTATGTTATCCATTATTGGTGACATGCTATGATATTCATCATTGGTGTCATACCGTGAAATACATGGTCCAATATATTGCATATGGTATCAAAGGGACATGTTAATGTCCATACCATTTATTAATTCATTTAATCACATATATTTTATAATCAACTCACATACAATTAATAAAAAGGGTCCATGATAATTTCCATGCCAAATCACTAACCATTTATATAAATAATAATGGGGTAAGAGATTTCCCATATAATTTCATAGTAAAAATTTAATCCATTTAATTAAAATATTCATTTATAAATGAAAAAGGGGACAAGATATTTATTCAACCATTTAACAATTCATTTAATTAATTTTTGGGTTCCACTAAAAAGTAGAAAGCTCTACACAACCAAAGGGGTGGCTTAGTCATATGAATTTAATCAAACCCATCTAATAGGGTGGTGTGGGTTGAGGTAAAAAACCTCCAACCATGTCAAGGAGTCTCTGTAAAATCAAATCATGGTTTAAAAAATAATTTAATTTGTTATTTATTTTAAGAAAAATGTGTCGAAAGTATGGTGTGCGGAACAATAAAAACAAATAATAAAAAACAAGACTTTTATGTAAAGGTACAATACTACCTACCATAGTCATGGAAAGATCCAATCATCCATTATCATAATTTTATTTTGGATGGAATGAGATAACGAGAAAAAACTATACAAAGGTCTTAAAAATAGGGAATATGAGCTCAAATGGAAATAACATCCAATATAGAGAAAGAAAACAAGATTATAAAGAAGTGGATTAATAGATTAATCGAGGAAGTCCAACATGAATGATATTGGTCAAATAATAGATTTTATGAGGGAGATCTGTCAAAGCCTAATATGAGAGCCAACGTGGGGATCGAGTGGCTGTTGAGTGTGGGAAATGAGAGAGAAATTGGGAGTAAGAACACTAAAATATTAGGGAGAAAATTGGTAACTTTACCCTTTTAAAATGAGTACATGGTTTAGACAAATAGTTTGGATAACTGTGTGCCAACTGTGTGGCTCACACTTTTTAAGAGCCACAGCCCACATGGTCCATGCACATGATTAAGGAAACTGTGCACTAACCATGTATTTGGCACTGTTTTGTCCCTACACCCCATATGGTCTAGGGTAATAGTTATGCAAACCATGTATAAGTTGTCTGGATTACCTCTGAAATTTATTATACTTTTAAAAAATCATGTTTCCTTAGGTTTATGTTTTTACAAATCAGCTGACATCCCTACAGGCTCACAAAGTTGAGGTGAATGGTTATCACTAGTTTTTGTCTAACCATGTCCCTCCCCTTATCGTCCCAAAAAATAATCTTTCGAATCCCGACGCTCTTGAATATTATTCAGACTCCTGAGACACCTTCCAGGCCTTAAAATCATCCAAAAACAACACATTAAGGTGTTAATACTCCCATAATTACATTCTGAATCTTGTTTTTTAATTTGTCTTATCCACCAAATGAAAAAATCAAATTCCTTCTAAAATTTTCAACTCTTCCAAAACACAGGATCATTCATTTTCTAAAGTTTTTAATACATTCAATTATTTATATAATGGGATTTCCATGATTTTCAAGTTCTTGATTTTTAAAACTAATATTCAGGTTTTATAATTGTTATCAAAAAAATCCTTAGAGGCTCTTATTAAATGGATTTGATAACCAATGAAGTTTTTTTACTTTAATTTGATTTCAAAAAACGTTTAATCATATTTTCATGTAAATTTATTTGATATATATTGTTGTGTTTGATTTTCACTAAATTCTCCTTCATTGTGATTGGTTACTTATTATTTTTTTGATATTTACATATTAATTGTATTTGATATTGATTAAAATATTATTTTAAAGAATTTGTTAACTATTAAATGATATATAAAGAATGTTTTCATGGATTTATTTTCCAAATTTATTCCAAAGACTCATTTATTACTCTATAAAAAAATTCATGACCAATGAAAAACATATTTTGAGCCTCTTCTTGTTATGATTATTATAAGCATATTCACTATGTGAGATAAATTTTTTATTTTTTTATATATGTATAAATGTGGTAGTGTTTATTTCTATGAAATGTGTTTTGATGTGAGTTGAGGGATAATTTTAATTGTGTTTCTATTGATATCATAATTTCTTGATTTTTCACCTCTAATTGATTTGTTCCATGGGAACCACGGTAATCTATTTGATAGATCTAAGTTTCATTATACATTAATTTATATTATACTCTTTCTAGTGTTCCCTAGTTAGGATTACACTCTGTCTAGGGGGATTTTCCCCAATTAAGCGAGTTGAGAGTAAGTTGAGAGAAAATTTTTACTAGTAATACAACATAGTTCAGTATTTGGTTCCACCTTTTTATGTCTAGAATAATCCTATTAGTACATAGGGAGTTTCCCCTGATGACCACTGCATTAATTTAGGTCCTTTATTTGATGATATATGTTTTATAACTTTTTTATTTCATGATTTATTATATTGATTTCATTTTATTACATGAAATTTTTTTTATGGTGTTGTTAAATGATTAATATCCTTACTTATAGATGTGATTATAGTTTATAATTAATGATTTTTCTTTTCTATGATTTAGTTTTAAATTGCGTTAGTTTCTAGTTGGTTTTTAAAGAAATATTTGAAAATAAAGAAAATGATTTTTTCTTACTTTCATAACTTCAAAAGCACTCCTTTCAAGAACATAGATCACTCTTATTTCCAAATGGTTTCGTCATTATTGGTTTACACAAATAGGATGGTACCTTCGACTGAAGTACATAGGAATGTTATTTATTTTTACAATAAACATCTACATGGTAAAAACAATTTTATATTCATAATCCCAAATAACATTTATGGATTTACTTATAAAAGGAATTATATAAACTCTTTAGTGAAATCCTACTGGGTATGTTCAGATCACACCTTAAATATGCACCCAGAATTTGTATTTAGTTCTTATAGCTTCATGAAGGTATCCAAGGCATTACCTTGTATTGGATAGTATGATATTTTTCTCATGTTGATGAATTTTTTGGGTTATAGAGATGACCTAAAATCACATAGAGATGATATTATGGTGGTTTAGGTTTCACAAATTTCTTAGGTTTTATATATCAGACACTTCACCCAACCATTTACATAGTTTTATTTTTTCCCAGTACTTGTTATGTATCCCCCATGTTTTTTACATTTATATATAGATTTTGGTGTTTATATTGATTGTGGCTCATTTGGTTTTGGTTTTTATTTAAATATGATTATTTTTTTGTGTGGGATTCCAATGTAAAGATGTACCATTAATGATTATCAATGGGATTATTTTGATTATTTTTTTTATTTTACTATAAATAACTCCTAGTGTGTATTTTTCATACCCTTATCACTAGTCTCTAGCTCGTGGTAATCGGTAATGTGCTTCGGATCATTCGGTGAGCAGGCTTGGGTTACATGGTAGGTTATCCTAGGATAGTTAAATAAAAATGGTATCAAATACCTTTTATAATTTAGATGTAATTATGGTTTAAATATTTAATAAATATAAATCAAGAGGTTAGTTATGATTAGGTTCCTAATCGACATATTTTGTGGTGAAACTTGAGTTACTATGGGTAATTAAAATATGAGTCCTAAATTTCAGTTTTTCTATTATTTGTGATATATTATGATCTAAATTGATGTAATTTTATTTATATTGTAAATAAATTGATTTTTTATATAATTTAGAAGTTTTTTAATGGAAATAGAATATATCCTTAGGGTTTACAGTTGGAGCATGGTCTGTAAAACAATACATAGTCTATACACATTGTTTTGGTGACCATTAAGGTATTGTCATGTAGTTGGTTTGTATTCTTCCAAACCATTTGGACGAACCATGAAAAGTCCAAAAAACCTCTAAATTAATCTATTTAACTTATTGTGATTTTTTGTTTATATATAATGTGTTACTTATTTACATGGGATGAATCAAGGTGATTTTGGTGGTGTAATAATATTATTTGATTAAATCAAATTTGATATTTTACTATCCTTATTATTCAATAAGGTATAGATCATTTAATTTTTAGTTTAAAAATATTGTTTATCCTTTTAACAGTTCCAAGATTATTAAATAAGGTTTCAGTAGTTTCTTGGGCTTGTTTAGATATTAGAGCTCTGGTTTTTGGAGAAACAGACAAAGGCACATGGTTGGAGCATGGTAAGTAGTAATTGTGAATCCCAACCATGCGGAATAAATAATAGGTTCATGGTTATTTTAACCATGCGATGGAGGTCATAGGGTCATTAAAATTCTGTAAAAAAAATTGTAGGTGTACTTAGCATAGTTGGAAAATAGTTTCTCGTAATCATGTTCCATGCATGTGAGGTATTATGCCTTTTGGGCTGCAAGCACACACGGGATGTGCATGTTTTTTCTAACCATGTGGCTAAATATGGGAGGTTGTGTCACCTTGGGTAGTAGGTGTGCATGGTCGGTTCATGGTTTGTCCAACCATCCATTCAAATCACGCACCCATTAAAAAGTATGGAATTTCCATTTTTACCTCCATCCATTTTCTCTTCTTCCTATCCCATTTCATTAATAGAAGTTGGCCCACATTGAGATATCTATTTCTTACCTTCCTATGATTTAGAAAAACTACACCATATGGTGACTAATTAAAATTTCATTCGTCACATTAGATCACCCCTGATAATTCTATGAATCCTCTTTCTTTGTTTCCAAGTTTCTCTCATCATCTTCATTGTTATATCTGTGCAAGCTAATATGCCCTATTTCCAAGGTGTTTGTCTAACTCTTTGATTTCTCCCATTCTATCCTCGATTAGTTTCTTATAATAGATTAGGAGTCAAATATTAGTATAAGGTAGGTTGTATATATATTCCCCTAAAATGTTTCATGTCTATATCATGTGTCATTATACCATGCTCTGAAGTTTTTATGTTATTCTCTTTTAATGTCAAATTAATTTAATAATATTTATACCAACATGAATTTATTTCCCCAGAAAAATAATTTGTATCATTGAGGGTTGTATACCTCAACAAAAACCACCTCTTAGGGTGTTTTGTTTAAAATGTATAAAAACCCCATTCCTTTTTATGTAATTAAAACACCTTTGAGGAATAGATCATATAAAAATAAATGGTTTAATTAAATTTAATATAATGGTGTGATACCCTTCTATTTCCCAATACCTTGACTATGTAATTAAACTGAATTTTAATATGTGTTGAATTTCCTTTACAATTGAAATGGATTATTGATTTAAATAAAATTTAAATGGTTAGAACATGTCCTATAGCCCTATTTTAATTATGAAGTATAAACATGGCTTTCATTATGACTATGTACACTTGAATAATTATTATTTCATGCTTGAATATGGTCATGGACATAAATTAACTTTGAAGGTGTGACATGACCAAAGTGATACTTGGATCCCCATTGTGTTTTTCCTTGTATGGACTCATAGAATGCCAATTGATTCATTGATGTGTCTACCAAGTGAAATACCACACTTGGTTTGGGTATTTGTCATAAATTGTGAATACCTCATCTTAGCACTGAGGGTTCCTATATTTTCAAAATTTTAATTGAATTCCTTGGATGATTCTATTTGGATTCTTCGTGATTTTTTGTAATTCCTTGGAATATTCCTTGGGATCCTTTCAAGTCTTACACTGATTATACCTAGTAAATGTTCATAAGGATCAGGTATAAATTCCCCCTTAGTGTAAAATGAAAAGGGTATGCCCCTATGTATTATCAACCAGTTTAGGAAATTATGGAACTTATTTGATTATCACTATGAATATATTATTAGGCTTCACATCTCAATTCCCAGATTTATAAATATAAATTTAAAATTTAAGGAAATAAGAGTCATTATAACTTATTCTAAAGTGGTTAGTATCTAATTGGTATCCCATGAGGAACCTAAAATGATATGGTTTATATATTTACTACCCTTATTTATTATACATGTACATTTCTCATCTTATATTCATAGACTGGATAGTTCTAAACACCATTGGTGGTGGCCTAATTAGTTTTACTCACACCCCAGTTAGGTCATTTATTGTTCCCCATATAGATTTCATGGATGAAGGTAGGGATAAAGAAAATTTCCCAACTATGGACTCTTGATTTTTATACTAGGGTGGAGTATGGGAGTAGGGCACTCAGATTTAACTCACGATGCTATTGGATATAGATTTTGGTATTTTTTATGTTTTGTATGGCATGTACATGTCATATTCTTACTACAATATTTCCCTAGTATTCCTCTATTTTTTTATAGCATCATGACATCATTATTGTGTATATATAACTCATTATTGATTCTATTTGTTTACTATTAACTGGATGGTATATTTTTCCCACTCCTTCATTACTATTGATTTTCTATTCTATTATATATATATATATATATATATATATATATATATCACTTTGATCCAGTATGATTATGACTGTATTTTCTCTCCACCATACGACTCTCGCTGCTAGTCAGTTTCCTCTATCATACATGGAGGCACATTTGAGGCCATGTAAACATTAGGTCGGGTTTCTTATTAGTGTACCAAGATCGAGACATCACAAAGTAGTTAAAAAGGGTGTCTTTTCTTTTTATTACTATTTTGGGATGGTATAAAGGAGACCGGATGTGTTGGAAATTGATAATGAGCATGTCTCTGGGAGTAGTTTATTCCTATATGGGGGAAAACCAAGTTTCCTGGGATGGGACTTACTAATTTTTATTATTCCTATTACCATTGGACTGTTTTCACCATTAGGTTATACACATCTCTTGTGTTGTTTTATTGCACATATTTTTACTCATATACTGATATGAAAAGGAATTATTGTCTCATGTATCATTATAGGCACTTAAGGATTTATATGTCATGAATTTTCTATGTCATGTTTATTTATTACATGAATTCCATGACATATATTGTTGGTGTATTGACTATTATATTTGTAATTTGACTAATGTTTTTTAAGGGAAAAGAGATAAATAATATGTTTTTTAAAGTTTCTTTATCACCATAAATCGTTTTTCCCACCAAGATTGATATTGGCCCCTTAATTAACCAATTAATATATGTTTGAGCCATGAAACATTAGTTACATATTCCAAAATTTTAGTTAATTATGACAAAATGGGTTCTAATTATAATTTATAAATCATGTGTCTCTATAAATTGGGAATGGTGATCCATATAATCAAATCATTGGATATTGATTCTTACATCATGAGACCAGTTTTAAAAATTAAATTTTTAATTACATGAAGTTCCATTTGTATCTTATAAATCTTATTTCTTTATAAATTAGGAATGGTAACTCATATAACTGTAACATGGTATAAAAGTTAAATTTGAAAAATTCTAAATCATAAATGAAATGTTTTCCATGAAATGGGGATTCTAATTGAAACTTAAAGATCATTTTATTCTATACATTGAAACTAACACTCTATATACTAGGACCTCTATTATAAAATTATAAAACCTTGACCTTGGCTTGACCTTGGTATTGGGAAGATTGGAGTGGCTCTTATGACCCTTTATAATCTTTTACATCACTTAGACCAATATTTAGAAGCAAGTAGTGGGGTGTTGACTCTTGGGTAAGAAGGATTTGTACCTATCATTTTACTTTACTAGTGATATTTTCTATTAAAAAATCTAATTTTTATTCATGTGATTTTAATTTGGAGATATATGCCTCCATGAAGACCTTGGGTGAAAATCTTAGAAGGTGGGGATGACCATGATCCAGAAGTAGTGGGACCTACACCACAAGTATTGCCTCCTATAGTGCCACTTGTGGAACCTCGTGTTATAGATAATCTAGGTAGTGATGCTTAGTTTCAAGAGAGATTATTATATATATTATAGTTTATATAGAGATTCACATGACCTACCCCTTCTATGGTATAGTTGAATAGAGATTTTTAGTAGCAGCTGCCTCTTAACTTCTTAGAGGAAGGCGGTCCCCATGTCACTAAATCACTGATAGAGGCCATGTTATGTATCTCTGAGAACTTAAATACACCTACAGATATGAGAGTGAGTATTTCATCATACAATCTTATAGGGTATAATAATAGATGGTTGGAAATTTTAACTTATTATTACTAGCACTGAGTTATGGTCTAGAAGGATTTTCAGTTAGCCTTTTATGATTATTTCTTTCCTAAGATGTTGAGGGTCGAGTGAGACAGAGAGTTTATGCACATGGATTGGGATACATTATCTGTTATAGAAAATATTCTTATTTCATTCCTTCTCTCCTTGGTGGTAAGTTGTCCAGGGCTATGAAATTTGAGGAACCCAATACTCAGTTAAACACTATCTCATGGAAAAAATTTAGGGAAATTAAAACTGGTTAGCTGAAACTGTACTTTAATGGCTAAGTTATTTCTTTTTGTGTGTAAACTATGGATTCTCACTTTTTCCTTAAAATTTTTTAATAATAAAAATTTAATTTTTCAGTCATGTGTAAGGCATGATAGTTTAGTACATCAATATGGAAGCAGTTTATCTAGTAGAAAAAATTATTATTTTGAGCTTCCTTATAGAGGTATGAGTAATCAGAGTGTGTCCCTAGGGAGCCGTGTGATATGTCACTAATACAGTATGAGGAGATACATGAATCCCCACTGTAAAAAAGATCCAGTTGAGTTTCGGGACTATGAAAAGATATATCATCACTAATAGATTTATATAACCTTTCCTCCAGACCTAAGTGAGAGAGGATATTCTCAAACTCTAGGTTTGGGAGAAGGATCAACTGTTCCATGTCAAGTAGGGAGTTGGGGTACTAATAATTGATTAGGATGAGGAAGTGGTCATAGAAAATTAAGAAAGAAATAGTTTTTTTAGTACCAACAGAAAATACCTACTCAGGGTAGTTAGTCTATAGATCAGTATTATAGATCAGGAAAGATATATTTAGTACATCCTACACCTAAGGAGAAGAGTATCAATCTATCTACAGTTTGAGGAAAATTTTTAATTTTCTTGAATTTAGTGTCTATTTTATTTGACATAAATTCTTATCACTTCTTTGTATCTGTGGATATCATGGAAAGAATTGGGATTGAAATTTTTTATTTTTGTGGGGTGATAACTCTTATAACTCCTTTTAGAATATGATCATAAATTTTATGCCAATGAAAGGAATTCCCCTAGAGATTGGAAGTTGTCATTCCTTATGAAACCTTTTCATCATTGATATAAAATTATTTGATATAATTCTTGGGATGGACTGGTTAGTAACTTATCATTATCATGTCGATTCTTATAATAAGAGGGTGCACATTACATCACTTGAGGGTGGTAAATATGTTTAAAAGGTAAAATGGGATTCTGGGAAAGTCGAGTTGGACCTGAGAATCATAGAATGAGTGAGGTTTTATCCCATATTTGTTTTCTTTTTTCTAGATGATTAGGGATTACATAAATAAGTCGTTCATCCATTAATGGATCATTTCAGGGATCTTTTACCTAATGAATTTTATGGGTTACCTTTTGATATAGCGGTATATTTCAATATTGAGCTAGTTCTAGTAGCTGCACTAGAATCTATTACTCCTTATAGGATGCCTCTAATGAAGCTTTGGGAACTGAAGAGATAATAAGAGAACCAGGAAGATGAGGGTTTTATATAACTGATTACTTCACCTTGGGGTTCACCTGTGCTTTTTTCTAATAATTTAGATGGTACCCTTAGGATATAAGTGGATTATTGACATTTTAATTAGCTTATAATGAAGAACTAATATCCAATAGCATGTATAGATAATATTTTTGACCATCTCTAAGTAGCTAGAGTATTTTAAAAAATATATTTGAGGTTAGTATATCATCGGATAAGTGTTAGAGCCTTATATATAACTCAAACATATTTCCAAAGTAGTTATATCCTTTAAAAGTATTTAGTAATTTATTTTAGTATCATGGATGAACCAAATGTATTCTGTACTTGATGAATTGGGTCTTCTACCCATACCTAGATTCTTTTGTAGTTGTTTTCATTGATGATATCTTATTGTATTCTCAAACTCAATGGAATTATTCTAAACACCTTTACATCATATTGAATACACTGAGAGAGAACTATCAATATGCTAATATCACAAAATGACACTTCTGTATTGACAAAGTACACTTCTTCGGTCACATAACATCTGAAGCAAGAGTATCTATGGATAAAAATAAGTTGAGATCCATTGTTTTCTAGGATCATCCCTAGAAAATATTTTATGTACAGAGTTTCTTGAGTCTATATAAATAATATAAGAATTTTACCCAGGATTTATCATTCCTGTTAGAACCTCTTATGATCTTGAACAAGAAGGGTGTAAATTTTATATGGTATGAATCTTGGGAGAAGTTATTTTATGAGTTAAAAGGAAGGATAACCTTAGTGTCGATCTTGGCCTTACCTGATCCTAGTATAGGATATATGGTTTATTTTGATGCATTGGGTACTGATATGGGGTCCATTTTTATGTAAGGGGTTTGAGTTGTGTTATATGGGTCTCGATGTTTGAGGACTCATGAGAATAATTACCTGAAACATGATATCAAGCTAGCTATAGTTCTTCATGCCAAGTGTTATTAGAGTCATTATCTATTGGGGTAATGGTTTATCAAATAGGCAAACCATAAAAATCTCAAATACATCTTTAACCAGTGTGATTTAAACCTTGGACAATGAATACGGGTTGAATAACTTCAATCCTTCAACTTTGATCTTTCTTATATACCTAGTAAATCCAATATAGTAGTCTATGCACTGAGTTGGAAGACTCTGACAAAAGTAGTTCAGGAAGCTAGTATTGAATAGTGGTTAATGACCCTCTTTTATGAGTTTAATCTAGATATTTAGAAACATAATAGAAATATAATACTTATGGATATGTAAGAGACCTCATTACTTACAGATCGATTGAAGATAAGTCAGTTTTCTAACCCCCAAAGTCATATCCCTGAGGGAAAGTGTTTCAGGTGGGGACCCACCTTCTAATCGGGTCATTTATAAGGACAAGATCTTTTGTATTCATGGATTCATCTAGGATCCTAAAGATGTGTGATAATATCTAATTAAATAATATCGTGTTTCTAGTTGAGAAGTATATCCTGCAATCACCAAGATGTATTGTGACTTATGCCACCATTATTGGTTGTTGGGGATAAAAAGTATATAGTAGGTCTTTTCATGCAGTGTTCCACCTATATTCATGTGAATGTTTAATACCAGAAAATTATTAATATTTTACATTCATTACCCATTCTAGAGTGGAAATGGTATGACATCATTATTGATTTTATGATGGGATTACCAAATTCTCTTTAAGGAAATGATGTTTTATGGGTTATCATGGATAAATTGATGAAGGTCGCCCACTTCTGTCCTAATCAAGAGACTTTCTTATATTATAAACTTGGAGGATTGAACGATCAATAGATTATAAAACTTAATATAGTTCCACATTATCTTTTTATATTGGGAATCTTGTTTTACATATCGGTTAGTGTAGGGGTTCTAAAAGTATTTGGGTTCACAAGTACTTCTAAGTACAACCTACCACCCTCAAACTGACAGTCAATAAGAGCATAAGATATTGGTTTGTGAGGAAATGATCCAAGTATGTGTCCTTTATTTTGAGGGTTCTTGGAATAAAAATTACATCAAGTTTAGTTTTCATATAATAATATATTTCACGTGACTATACTAATGTATCTATATAAGGCCCTATATGGTAGGCAGTGTCAATCACTTTTTTTCCAGTTAGAGGTAGGGGAGGAAGTTCTATTATGACCACATCTCATCTAGGAGTCATTTGATCAGGTTATGTTAATTAAGAAGAATATGGAAACATCATAGTCTCAGAATAAGTCATATGTTGATCGTCACCACAGAAATTTGGAGTTCGATGATGGAGATTGATTATTTTTTCATGTCTTTCCTAAATTGGGGAGTCGATGAAATATGAGGTAAGGAAAGCTAGATACTATATTTTGTTAAATATTTGAGATTTTTTAGAGGTTTAGAATTGTATATTATCAGATAGAACTCCCCAAGTGATACTAGGGTATGTACATTGTCTTCCATGTTTCCCGATTTTATCATTACTATTTAGACATTTCTCATGTCCTTCACCCTGATTAGGTTGAATTGGATGTTGATATATATTTTGAGGAGTACATAGTTTGTATTTTAGATCAAAGTATGAACTATCTTTGAGGCAAGTAATTTCCTTTATTTTAGGTATTATGGTATAATATCAATTTATAGGATAAGACCTTGGAGAGGGAGGCTGATATGCATGCTCAGTTTCCATAGTTATTCATAGATAGTGATCAACCACCCATAGAAGGAAAAACTAGGGATGATTTATTTTAAGGAGGTGTGGTTGTAAGATAATATTTTTTTATATGGCATGGATCCTTTAATTTTTAGTATAAATCACTTATTTTTTCATTTTAATACTTTTTAAAGTATTAAGGAATGTTTCGGGAGCATCTTGGACTTGTTCGGAGCCAAGAGCTTTAATTTTTGGAGAAGAAGGCCAAGGCACATGGTTGGAACAATATTAGCTTTAACTGTAATTCCCAAAGAGGAGGATGATAGGTAGTTTAACTATGTTAGGAAGGCCAAATGGCCATGAAAAACCTAAAAAAATCAAGTGTACTTAGCACATTTTGCACAAGGTTTCTCCTAACTATGCTCCAAGCATGTGAGGGGATACGACTTTAAGGCAGTAAGCACACACAGGATATACACGGTTTGTCCAATTGTTCGCCTATCTATGTGAAGGGGGTATCACCTTGGGTAGTAGGTGTGCATGTTTTGTGCATAGTTTGGCGAACCATGGGACAAAACTATTCCCCCCTTAAAAAATGTGAAATGCATATTTTCCCCTAAATCCTTTTAACCCTTATTTAACTTCTTCCTATCCCATTTCATGAACAATAGTTAACCCATATTGAGATATAACCTTCTTATTTTCATATAATTTGGAATAACTCCTTCATACGGTGTTTGTTTCAAGAATTGTTGGCCACTTTGGATAACCATTGGTAAGGATATGAATCCTCTTGATTCTTTTCTCAATTTCTCTCACTATCTTTGGTATTATCTTCATGCGATCTAATATGCCCTATTTTTAGGGTGTTTGTCTAATTATCTTATATCTACAATTCTATCCAAGATTATAGGTCGATATTGGATGAGGATTTTACAATTGGTATAAGTTTTTTGTTCTAGATCTTTTACCTAAATATTTCTATGATTATATCATGTATCACCACGTCATGAACCAAACTTTCCATGTGATACCCTTTAATGTAAAATTAATTTTTCAATATCACCACCACTATGAAGTGGTTTTCTTGGAAGCCTAATTTGTATCATCGAATGATTTTTTCCTCGATGAAAATCACCCTTTAGGGTGAGTTGTTTAAAATGTATAAAAATTCCCAAACTTATTATGTAATTAAACCACATTTTATTTTTGTTGGATTGGATCATATAAAATATATGGTTTAATTAAATTAAATGGAATGTAATGATACCTTTCTATATCCCTATACCTTATCTATGTAATTAAACCACCTTCTAAGATGTGCTGAATTTCTTTTAAAAATGAAATGTCTAATTGATTTAAATTAAAGGTGAATGGTTAGACCATATCACCTAGCCTTGGTTTAATTATGAATTATGATCAGGCTATCATTGTCACTATGGAAACTTGAATAATTATTGTCCCATGCTTGACTATGGTCATGGTCCTAAATTACCATTGATGGTGTGGCATGCTCTGAGTGATACTTAGATTCCCATTTTACTCTGCCTTGTACGGACTTAAGAGATGCTAACCAATTCAATGATGTGTCCTCCAAGTGAAAGATTGTACTTTAATTCAATATTTATCTTATATTGTGAATTCCCCATCTTAGTACAGAGGGTTACTATATTTACAAAAAATTATATTGAATGACTTGAATGATTCATTTTATATTACTATCTTGGGTTTTGAATGATGTTATATGACACCTTGTATTATTCCTTGGGCTCCTTTCAGGTCTCACACTGACTCTACCTAGGTCATGTTCCTAGGTCTCGAGTTGATCTTTCCCCTTAGGGTAAAATGAAAAGGGTACCCCCTGTTGATTTTTACCCAGTTTATAAAACTTGAAATTCATGGAAATTATGGACCTTAGATTATTATCACTATAAATGTATTCCTAGGTTTTATACCTTGGATCTTTGATTTATAGATTTAAAGTGAAAATATAAAGAGCTTAGAGACATTTTTGATTAGGATGAAGCAGGTAGTATCAGGAAGGTATCCAATGAGGAACCTATACCAACATGTTTTATTTATTTTTCCACCATTATTTATTATACCAGGACACTGATTATATTATTTTCATAGACTGAATAGTGCTAGACACATTTGGTGGTGGCCTACTGAGTTTTACTCACAACTTGTTCAGGACACCAATTGGTACCTGAATATATTTCATGGATATAGGTAGGGAAAAAAGTAAAGATCCAAACTATGGATACTTGATTTTCTATACTATGATGGATTATGGGAGAAGCGAATCAATCTTGTGCTCATGAAGCTATTAGAGATAGATTTTTGTTTTTTTATGTTTTGTATAACATGTACATGTCGTATGACTACTACAATATTTCACTGGTATTCCCCCATTTTTATAGCATCATGACATCATTATATTGTATATGGATCTAGTTATTAATTCTTTTTAATTTCTATTTTTTTAGGGTCTTTTTTTTGAACCTATACTAATATTGATTTTTTATTTTTTTAGTTATATACCACTATGATCTACTCTAACCGTGAGGGTATAGTCTCCCCACCATACCACCATAGACCCTCACTACTAGTTGGAAGCCTCTAGAATATAGGGAGGTGTGCTTGAGGTGATGTGGCCACTGGGTTGGGTCACTTATTAGTTGATCGAGCTCAGGATTTCATTAATATTTCATGATATAATATTTTTTTTATATTATAAATCCTAATTTTTATTTTTAAAAGATAATTTATTGAAATGGTCAGATATTATAATTTTATTTGTAACTTTTTTATAAAATAAAATTGAGTGTTTACTAAAATTTAATAGTGGTTGAATTTTAAATATTTTCATAAACATTCAAAGATGTTTCCAAATTAGTATATAAATATATTATAATTTTTTTAAAATTTGGCTGGTAATTCAAGTAATTTTCTAAATTATATTTAATTTTACAAAAGGTAAATTTGTGGTTTTAGAATGAATGTAAATACTTTTGAACTCTATTATGAGGAATTTTAATAAAATTAATCTCCTTTGGTTTTATAAATGGGTTAAAATGTTTCAGACTGATTTTTTAAATCTTTATCAAATAATTATGGTTGAAAGGTAAATTTTGATGGTATAATGTATATGTGTTTTATTTGGATGGGTTTGTGATTTTGGTTTTGATATTTTGGTTGATATTGGGATTATGGTAATTAATTTATATAATGTGTTTTGATTGGGTTTTAGGTTTTGTTCTACCTAGAGTATACCTCCAAAAATGGCCTTGTTGAAGCATGAGAATTCAATTTCAAGAGATGATTATCATAGTAGTATTTGTGTTTAATAGGGTATTATCTCCTCATTTATTTAATCTACCTAGACATGAATATTGTTGTAGAGTCGATTTCTTTTCTACTATATGACAACATCCAGGGCTTATTGAAACAAAATCCACCTATTTTATAGGGTGATTAATGTATTTATTAGGAGGTAGATAATATAGATAATATGGAAGGGATCTTAAATTAATTGGGAACCCTTAAAGCCTCAAAAGTGAAAATAATTATATACATTTTTATATTATTGAGACATGAATGGTTGGAAACCATCATCCTACTACAGTTACAAGATGGCATGTCTTATTAAATCTTCAATATAATGTCTATCTTGTGGTATTATATTAAAAATTTTAAAGTGAAGAAGGAGATAATATTTATGATTCTCCAATAAAGTGATAAAATGATATAAGAGTACATGAACTAATTTTTTGATTTGGTTCCATTCTCTACCAAAATGATTACTAATAAATCATTGAAACAAAAAAAAATTGAAGGAGGACATCAATCGGACCACTGGTCAGATGTATTCTAATTTAGAATAACTTCCTATGTGGAAGTTGATAGCAAGGCCTTGTTGGTGGATTCAAATCAAACAATAAAACCTATTATAACTGGTTTATCTATTTCATATGGTTTAAGAAAGGGTACCCAGTCTTCTCAAAAGAGAATGTCAGATAAACTCGGTCATATAATTAGGGATAATGAGGGTTAGTCTTCTCATTCTACTATCATTCCTCATAAGAATAAACAATATATCATGTGTTTATAATGTGGTAAATCAGTAAAATATAATCTATCTTATTAAATATCTCTATATATCTTTCACCAATATGGTCATTTGGGATATATTTATAAATTATATGAACTAAATTATCAATAGAAGAAAAATTACGTGGTGTAGACTAAATTTTAGTAGTAGGATTATGCTCAATACGCCTAAAGAGCGTCATTTTCTATTTAGGATATATCTTATTTGATGTATATCTCATAGAAATATCTTCTGTTTTTATTTTTTAAGTTTTTCCGGAACCACTTGATTTAATCTTATGGAATTTTGGGTATTCCTATAACTTGTTCATCTTTTATAAATTAAAAAATTATTTCTTGGGTGATGGTGTAAACATTCTTATTGAAGGATTATTATTTCTTTTAGTCTCCTTGATTTATTTTCCTATAGTTATATAGCATCTCCATTTCCACCCTTATGGGGTAAACTATAAATAGTGTGGATACCTATATCAAGTCTCAACTTCTTAAAGAATACCTACTATGCATATCATTTTCTTTTATACAATCATTTACTTAGGTGTTTCTAGTAAATAATGTGGTAATAAACATTTTTTGTCACTCGGGATCCATATAAAACACTAAATTTTATTTTTTATCTTATACAATGGATTATGTTCTAATTTATTAGTTTATTTATATTCCATATTATATTTTCTAGTGGATCATCCTTGAAGTGATTATATAAAAGAACTAACCATCTGAGTTTCTTATTTCTTTGATCATGAACCAGATAAAATCCTTGAGGGGTCTTTTAATATAATGAACCAAAATTTTATCAATTCAATTTATCCCTTATTATAGTAATGTCATAATCAATCACATTAGGAAAATCAATGCTACATCATACTTAAATGAACTACTATGTGACCTTTAAACATAAATTTACCACTTCTATGTTTTGAATTTGGAAAATCTGAATAGTAACCTACCCTTATGAATTTTAATATGGCCCTTATAAATATTTTATCATCCAAAATAATATTAACCACACCCATGAATGATTAAATAAAATTTAATAATCCTATAAGTGACAATATGACCATAGTAAAAGTATTGGTATTTTTGTAAGTTATAAATAATTAATTATAATTAATTAAATAATTTAAAAGAAAATTTATTTTCATAAAATGTATTCATAAATTAATATTTTAATTTCTTATGATTATGATATAATTTTATGAGATCTTTATTAATTTTTCAAAATTTTAGAAAAGTAGTTGTAATTTTGAATTTTGTATTTTTCAATTAAATTATAATTTTAATTAAAAATTTAATTAATGATATTTAGAAAATAATTTTTGAAAAAGGGAGTTTATTTTTGGATTCTACACATTGGAAAATGGTTAGGGTATATTCTTTGGATTTTTCTGAAATACATGAATTTTTTATAAATAGTGAAATACAGTAATTTACAAAATAAATTAAATACATTAATTATAGAGGCATGGATGATGTTATACTGATTTAAGCCTAACTGGTTCGAATTAAAATGCACTTATTACTATTATTGGTCATGGAATCCTCATTTTTTCTTTTCTTGTGTAGAAATAATAATAAATTAATGAATATAATATTGAGAAAACCCCTCTCCCCTCCACTATAAATATCACCCCTCACACCCTCATTTATTCACAGCTCTCAAAATTCAATACTTGCCTAAATTCTGCAAAAATATCTTTCCTAGACCCTCACCCACATCTATAATTCCTTGATCTGTTAAAAAATACCAAAACCTCTTCCCTAAAGAGGCTCTCAAAGAAGATATATTCAAGAGGTAATTTCTCTCTCTTTTCTTTCAATTTCCTTTCAAATTTCTTTTCTTTTCTTCTCCAGTCCTCAAATTATATAATAAAAATGTAAATATAACTCCATTATGACTGATATAATGGTATTATATCATTTTAATGGATGATTATTCATTATACTCATCCCTCTCTCTCTTTGTTTATAAAAATAAAATTGTTTCCCATGATGTGTTAATTTACCTACATCATGGGCGATCCACTTCCATTTTCCTTAAACTCCTTCAAGAATTTCAATGAAACCATTAAATTGTTGAAACCAGATTTTATAATGTATTTTTTAACCCATTTTATGTTCTGGAAAAAACTTTTTATAATTGATAAAACAAAACATGTTTATTGTGATCCAAAAAAACGCTCAAATTAACCTAAAATGATCATCACTATATTTTAACTAATGATTCGTCCACATGGTATATAACATAATTCATTATAATATCATTTAAAATCATATAATATCATTAATAATATGTAATAACAGTTCTGTATGTTTATCTCTTTTCTACATGAACTTCTTTTCATGTGTACAAGTGAACCATTCAAGAAAACTAAGAAAAAGAACACTCTCAAACAATGGATTTAAACTCAATAACTCATCTGAAGGCCCATAAAAGAAATTAATGAAACCATAATTAAAATTATTCATATATAAAAGGTTCTTTAATTTCTAATTAATTAATATAACTTCATTATACAGGAAAATAAAGTGAAGAAAGCATTCAGATTCATGGTAAGGGGAAATTCTCAAACCCAACTTTCTTTCTTCGAGTTCTCCCTCATTAACTCCATTTTCAGTATGGTTACTCCTTAAAAATTATTTTTTTCAAAATTATATTACCTTTTATAGGTTATATATGTTTTATACAAGAGTTTATTTCAAGCACAATATTTTCCAAAAGAACTCTTCTTTCAAAAACACACATTTTACTTCTCACTCAAGGTTAATGGTTCTTGTATCAAGTATATTATTCCCTATTTCTTTAGGGAACCCAAAGTTTATGAATGTGTTCTTATGATATGAAACCCAATAATTTCCATGGGTTATTTATGTTCACGGTTGATATATGTTATATGTGTCATGAATGATAATGAAAATATTATGATGTGACAGGTGCGCCCGAAATTATATAGTGCAATATGAATGTTTAAATGTGATGGGTGAACCTAGAATTATACAACACTCTAATGCATTGGTTAAAGTGATAAATCTCATGAGTTAAATTTAAATGATGTGTTTACATTATGCTATATTTTTTCAAAACAATTTGTGGTAGTTAACTACTAATATATGATGTTTCATTTTTTATGCATTGCCACATTACAAGTCTTTTTTTATGTTTCCTCTTGTGATTATGATCATATGCCTATGTTATGATGATAATGGTTATTCTTATACCATGTTATGTTTTTTAATGTTCTTATTTATCCTATTACTAGGATTTTATCTCACCTATTTTTGATGTATATCCTTAGGTGACTATATGTACTAATGAGAAGTCAAGAGCTAATATGAAGCTTGAGAAGTAGGAATTAAATAAATGTATTGTGTTGTAAATTTTATGTATGGTTTGAGTTTTTCAAAGACACTAAACCTTTGGATCTTAAATGTGCAATTTTTTTATGTTTTTAATCAAAAAAATGATGTAAAAGTAATGTAGGAAAATTAGATTCACTATAGTTGGTATCAGAGGAAATGTTTATTTAATTTGGGAATTAAGATCAGTGAACCCTAGAGAAAACATATAGTATGAGACTAAGTAAAAATATGCACATAATAATATTTTATAAACAAATTCATCCCATAAGATATTATTTTAGTGTAAATTTCAGAAAATAATAAATTATTTATTCATGACTTGTTGACTTATGTTTTTTTCTAACTTTTTCTATTTTAGAAAATGGAAGGAACAAGGAGAAATGAGGCCAACAACCCATGCGAGGTCTAATGAAAAAATTTCCCAAATGACATCCCAAATTCTTTGGGTGGTGGAGTTTAAAACTTCATGGCACTAGTTACCCAACTATCTTAGGTTATGAATAATAACCTAAATAATTAAGAACTCCCTCCTTCACCAAAGAGGTAGAAACTGGATGTTGAGTGTTTTATGCAGTAATGACCACTGAAATTTATTGGATCTTTAGATCTACTAGTTGTGGAAAAGTGGGACAACTCCATTGAGAATATCGTTTTTGGGATTCAGTGTTCTGATATATAGAACATGACACTAGCTGTTTATCATCTAGATGGAGAGGTAAATCAATGGTGGGCTTTGATTAAGAACACCAATCCAAGAGACGCAATTGAAGAGATTGAATGGGAAGAGTTTAAGAAAACGTTTCTTAACAAGTATTTACCACAAACTCTTCGTACAAAGAGATAGAGAGAATTCATAGAGCTCAAGAAAAAGGAATAAAAATCTATCACGACCTATGATGAGAATTTCACAAGGATTTCAAGGTATGATTTGGGTTTTGTTTTCAATAATGATAGAAAAATTGATAGATTATTTACTAGATTAAAACCACACCTTTTAAAGGTTCTTGAAATTAGAGACTTTGGGAGTTATAAAGAAGATGTTCGGTGTGCCCTCGATGTGGAGATATATTTTGGAGGATATTCACATGGATATGTTGATAAGAAACAAAATATGGAGTTTCAAGGTGGAGGATATAATGATAAAGGTGGGAAGAAAAATCAACCACCCACATGCCAAAAATGTGGGAAGATGCATCATGGTAACTACCTCAAAGGGACAGGTCAGTGATTCAAGTGTGGGAAAGAAGTACACCATGCTCAAGAGTGTCAAAAAGACATGATAAGGACCAATAATGTAGTGTAATAAATGAGAGAACCACCCATGGTCCAATTATACAATTATAGGGAGCAAGGGAACTATGCAAGCCAATGCACTAAACCTCAAGTCCTCAAGGGTAATCAGTGTCATTAGCCACCAAATCCAAAGGAACAAGGGAAGGCTTATTCCATTACTACTGTGGAAGTGGAGTAATATAACTAAGTATTACAAGGTAAAATTACTATTCACTAAAGAATGGAAAAAAATATTATTTGATTCTAGTTATACATATTCCTTTATATCATTCAAGTTTTCTATAACTATAGAATCAAAGCCCAAAAACCTTGAATTAGAGATATTTGTAAAAACACAAAGTGGTGAAATCATTGAAACCCAAGTGTTTGAATCTTATCCTATTTAAGTATGTGGGGGGATTCTTCCAGAAAATCTTGTAATACATACCTTAGTGGAATTAGATTCTAGAATGGGAATGGATTGGATCTCATTATATAGAGAACGTATCAATTATTAGGAACAAGAGATATATTTTCATATTCTGAACCATCCCATGCTCCTCTACAATTTCAAGGAAGATCGTGAATCTCCTTTGAAAAATCCTTCAACGGTGTGGGAGTTGATTCCATGTGAAGAGACATACCTCTCTCAAATTGTTAAGTCAAAGGAAAGTGTCAACCTAGAATAAATTCCCATCATGAGGGAATGTGATGATGTATTTCATTAAGAGTTACCTAGACTTCCCCCATATCATGAGGTAGATTTCTCCATATAACTCATACATAGAGCTACTCCTATATCAATGTGTCCCTATAGGATATCTCTTATAGAACTGGAGGAGTTAAAGATGCAGTTGAAAGAGCATTTGGAAAAAAGGTTTCATACGTCCAAGTGCATCACCTTGGGGTGCACCAGTGCTCTTCGTGAAGATGAAGGAAGGAACAATGAGGCTGTCTATCGATTATTGGGAACTCAACAAGATTAACATAAAGAACAAGTATCATATTCCAAGGATTTATGACTTGTTCGATCAGTTAAGAGAATCTCAATAGCAAAGGTGGATCTTCATTCTAGATATCATCAGAAAAAGGTGGAGAAGAAATATATTCAGAAGACTACCTTCCGTACAAGGTCTGGGTACTATGAGTTTCTGGTGATTCCATTCAGACTTACTAATTCCCCTGTAATCTTCATGGATTTGATGAAAAGAGTCTTTAGACATTACCTAGACAAATTTTTTGTAGTTTTTATTTATGATATTCTAATTTACTCTAAGATAAAGGAGGAACGTGAAGAACATATAAGACTTGTCATGGTTACCTTGAGAATGGATAATTTGTACTCCAAGTTCAGAAAGTGTGACTTTTGGATTAATAAAGTCACATTATTGGGACTTATGATCACAAGGGAGTGAATTTCATTGGACCCTTCAAAAATAGATGTGATTGAGGAATGGCATAGACCCTCTAGTGTCACATAAATCCGTAGTTTTCATGGATTAGCTAGGTACTACTAAAGTTTTGTGAGAAATTTATCATGATTTTCAAGCCCGCTAACTAAGTTAACAAAGAAATAGGTAAAGTATTTTTGGATAGAAGAATGTGAGGGAAGCATCAAGGAGTTAAGGAGAAGGTTCGTCACTGCACCTATACTCACATTACCGAAATGTAGAGAAATTTTTCCGACATACAGTGATTCTTAAAATAATGGCTTAGGTTTTATACTCATGTTAAATGATAATTTGATAGTCTATGCCTCAATATAGTTGAAGATCCATTAGAAGAACTATCCAATGCAATATGTAGAGCTAGTATCCATGATTTTTTCCTTGAAAATATGGTTACATACCTTTATGGTGAGAAGTGTGACATATACATCGACCACAAGAGCCTAAAGTATATATTCACACAAAAGGAGATCAACATGTGTCAATGTAGATGGTTAAAGATAATCAAGGATGACTATTGATCTATTCACTATTATCCTGGAAAGGTGAACAAGGTATTTGATTCTAAGCAGAAAAAAACTTGCTACTCTATCCATGTTATAGATTGAGAAAGACCATATCATCTTGGATATGCAAAGGATGGATTTGGAAATCATAAAGGCTAGAGATACATCCTACCATTCCCAAATTATTTCACAACCATCTATCCAAGAGAAGATTAAAGAGGTAAAAAGGGATGATCTAGACTTATAAAAGATGGTGAATAAAGTAAATAAAGGGAAGCTGACAGAGTTCCCTATTGACGATGATGGTGTGATTCGGTTTGGAAAGTGGTTTTTTGTTCCTTCATCGCCTAGGATAAATAAGGATCTATTGGACAATGCACATATCTCAACATTCTATATCCATCCTGGTAGCACCAATATGTATTGAGATCTCTGAGAACACTTCTGGTGATATATCATGAAGAAGGGGATTGCAGAATATATCTCATGTAGCTTGGTATGTCATAAATTTTAAGCAGATCGATAAAATTTAAAAGGGATGATACAACCATTGCTTATACCCTTGTGGAAATGGTAGAATTTAACTATGGACTTTTTCATGGGTCTCCCAAAGACATCTAAAGTAAATAATGCAATATGGGTTGTGGATGAATGACTCACCAAGACTTCCCAATTTATCAATATTCAGGAAGATCTATCTCTTGACCAACTTTCAAGGGTATATGTGAGGTAAGTGGTGAGACTTCATGGTTTTATACTATCGATTGTCTCTAATCATTATACAAGGTTCACATATAAATTCTATAGGATTCTCCATCATGCTTTGGGTACTGAACTAAATTTCATCACGGCCTATCACCCCCAAACTAATGGCCAATCTGAAAAGACTATTTAGATACTTGAAGACATGATAAGAGCATGCTCATTAGAATTCAAAGGTGGATGAGATCATAATATTCCATTGGTTGAGTTATCATATATAAATATCTTCCCCTTGAGTATTCAGATGGCTCCATATGAAGCTCTGTATGGAAAGTGATGTATAACTCCAACCTAGTGGGATGAAGTTAGAGAAAGGAACCAACATGGACTTAATCTTGTGAAAGAGATGTCAGATAAGGTTCAAGTCATCCAGAATAATATCAAAGCTTCTCAGAGTCAGAAAAATATCTAAGTTGACAATCGTCAAAGGGACTTGGAGTTTGACATTGGAGATAAATTCTTCCTTCGAATGTCACCCTGGAAGAGGGTCATGCAGTATGGAAAGAAATGAAAGCTAAGACCAAGGTATATTGGCTCCTATAATATTCTTGATTGCATAAGATTCGTGGCCTATCATATTTCACTTATAAAAAATATATCTCAAGTTTATGATGTGTTTTACATATCACTCTTGAGGATGTACAAACTAGATCCCTCACATGTACTGAACTTGGAGGTGGTATAGTTAGAAGATGATCTCTCTTATGAGGAGCAGCTAGTAAATATTCTGTATCGGAGAGATCAGGTCCTATGCAAAAAATTAACCCATCATGTCAAAGGGTTGTGGAGGAACCATAAGTATGAAGAATAAAATTAGGAACTAGAGGATGAAATTAAGGAGAATTACACTCACCTTTTTATGTAAAACGAAATCTCAAGGGTGACATTTCAAAAGGGGGGAAATGTAACAACCCAAACTATTATCAATTCAATTTATCCCTTCTTTTAGTAATTACATAATCAATCACATTAAGAAACACAATGTTGCATTATGATTAAATGAACTACTATGTGACTTTTAAACATAAATTTACTACTTTTGTGTTTTTAATTTCAAAAATATGGCATACATGGTTGTGATCAGTAAGTTATTTGGAGTCTGATAGGACAAACTTATTTTTTGGTTAATAGTAACCTACCCTTATTCACAGTTACCTACCCTTATGAATTATAATATGACCCTTACGAAAAGTAAATCATCCAAAATAATAGTAACCTCACCCATGAATGGTTAAATAAAATTTAGGCATCTTATAAGTGACAATATGACCATAATAAAAGTATTGGTATTTTGGTAAGTCATAAATAATTAATTATAATTAATTAAATAAGTCAAAAGAAAATTTATTTTCATAAAATATAATTATAAATTAATATTTTTATTTCTTATGATTATGATGTATTTTTATAACATCCTTATTAATTTTTCAAAGTGTTAGAAAAATAGGTGTAATTTAAATATTTATATTTTTCATGTAAATTATGATTTTAATTAAAAATTAAATTAATCATATTTAGAAAATAATTTTTGAAAAATGGGGTTCATTTTTTGATTCTAAACATTGTAAAATGGTTAGGGTGAATTTTTGATATTTTTTTGAAATACTTGAATTTTTTATGAATAGTGAAATACTATAATTTACAAAATAAGCTAAATACATTAATTATAGAGTCATGGATGATGTTTTTCTGATGTAAGCCCAATTGGTTCGAACTCACATGAAATTATTACTATTTTTTTCATATAATCATCACTATTTATTGTCTTTTGGATAAATAATAAATTAATGAATATAATGTTGAGAAAACCCCTCTCCCCTCCACTATAAATACCACCCCTCACACCATCATTCCTTCACACCTCTCAACCTTCAATCCCTATAACAATTGTGCCCAAAAGGTCTTACCTATCCCCTATCCCATGTCTAGAATCACTTTTTCTGAGAAAAATACCAAAACCTCTTCCCTAAAGAGACTCTCAAAGAAGATATATTCAAGAGGTAATTTCTCTCTCTTTTCTTTCAATTTCCTTTCAAATTTCATTTATTTTCTTCCCTAATCCTAAAATTATATTATAAAAATGTCATTATAACTCTATTATGATTGATATACTTGTATTATATCATGTTAATGTAATATTATTCATTATACTCCACCATATCTCTCTTTGTTTATAAAAATGAAATCGTTTCCCGTGATGTGTTAATTTACCTATATCATGGGTGATGCACTTCCATTTTCCTTAAACTAATTCAAGGATGTCAATGAAACCATTAAAAGTTTGAAACCAAAATTTTTTATTTATTTTTTAACCTCTTCTATGTTCTAGAAACAAATTTTATTCCTAAAACTAATTGATAAATCAAAACATATTTGTTATGATCCAAAAAATGCCCAAATTAACCACAAACGGTCATCATTAAATTTTAACTAATGATTCATCCACATGGTATATAAAATAATTAATTATAAGAAAATTTAAAATCATTTAATATCATTAATAACATGTAATATCAGTTTTGGATATTTATCCATGTTCTACACGAACTTCCATTCATGTGTACAAGTGAACCGTTCATGAAAACTAAGAAAAAGAACACTCCTTAACAATGTATTTAAACAAAATGGCTCACTAAAAGGCCAGAAAAAAGATCTTTATAAAACCATAATTAACCATATTCATGTATAAAAGGTTCTTTAATTTATAATTAATGAATATAATGTCATTATATAGGACATTAAATTGAAAAATTTGTTTAGATACAAGGTAAGTGGAAATTCTCGAACCCAACTTTCTTTCTTCGGGTTCTCGCTCTTTCACTCCATTTTTAGAATGGTTACTCCTTAAAAATAATTTTTTCATCATTATCTTACCTTTTTTGGGATATAAATGTTTTTTACTAGAGTTTATTTCAAGCATAATGTTTTCCAAAAGAATTCTTCTTTCAAAAACAAACCTTTTACTTCTCACTCAAGGTTGATGGTTCTAGTATCAAGTATGTTATTCACTCTTTCTTTTAAGAACCCAAAGTTTAAGAATGTGTTCTTATGAGATTATACCCATTACATTCCATGTTTTATTTATGTTTATGATTGATATTTTTCTATGTGTCATGCATGATAATGAAAATATTATGATGTGTCGGCTGTGCTCGGAATTATATAGCATAATATGAATGTTTGAAGGTGAGGGGTGAACACATAATTATATAGTTCTCCAATGAATTGGGTAATGTGATGAATATCATGATATAAAGTGAAATAATGTGGGAACATTATTCTAGATTTTTTCAAAACTATGTGTGGTATTTAACCACTAATACATAATGTTACATTTTTTATGCATTGCCGCATTAGAAGTCTTTTATTAATGTTTCTTCTCATGATTGTGATCCTATGCCTATGTTATGATGATAATAGTTAGGATTATCACATGTTATATTGTTTCATGTTTATTATATATCCTCTTAATAGGATATTAGCTCAACCCATTTTGATGTATATCCTCAAGTGACTACATGTACTAAGGAGAAGTCAAGAGCCAATAAGAAGCTAGAGAAGAGGGAATTAAATAAATGTATTGCGTTGTAAATGTTATGTATGGTCCTAGTTTTCCCAAGACATTAAACCTTTGGATCGTCAATGTGTAATGTTTTTATGTTGTTAATCACTAAAATGATGTAAAATTAATATAATAAAAGTATGGTCTCTATATGTAATATCTAAATAAGAGTTTTATTTTCCCTTTAGGATTAATAATAAAACATATCAATGTTGTGATATATCAATATTTCTAATTCCATAGAGGTTTATGAAATTATATATCATTTGGTATCCTATTTTTATTATCTATTCTTTATTTTTTATTCATATATCTCATTTATGTAAAATTATATTGAATCCCTATCTATAATAATTATAAAATTTAGAATGAGGTATAATGTTTCCCCCATATGATTAACTATACATAATCTAATTACAATATTCATCCTCATTCGGTCATATTCATTATATTGTTTTATATATTTATTGATGAATTTATAAGAGAAGAATGTTTCATGGTGGGAGAATTATGAAACCCCTAATTTAAATTTAAATTTTTATTTTTATTTCTTTTAATTATTTATTTCCTTTAATTTAGTGATATTTGGTTATAGTTCTGTGAAAATTTTATAAATTTTATCGTTCGCACAGTTCATGAATGGTTAATAGTAATTAAATGAAGTGAAAATTCATTTCTAGTGATTTATTCAAGAGTCATGCATGATTTTTAGAAACATGAAGACTACCCATGTGATATATTTATCTTGATACTAGTAGATACTACATAGTTGTAATACTCCTTACCAACCCATGCATCCAAACCATTCAGAGTACCCAAAAATTGAATTTATAAGTTTCCCATTTTACCAATATTAATTTTTACTCACTTTTGGATTCCTCTACCACTCATTTTTGTTTATATAATAGAAGGGTGATATTTAGGTGATTTATTCTCTCCATGTATAAGGCTATATTACCTTCTCCCTTTCTATTCAAGTGGAATCTCTATGTTGATCCATTATTTACCTTCATCTTCATCTTCTTCATCACTTTCTTCAATCATTTCATCAATTTATATCATCTTCCTCAAACCGCAAAAACCATATAGGAAAAAGCCTTGTTTAAGTATGGTCTAATTATAAATATTATTTTGTTTATGGCTTGAGAAGTTAGTCACCTTATAACATATTTCTTCTAACTTCAATGAAGAATTGATTTTGGTAACATATGGTAGATGTTTTGTGAAATCCATTTTATTTGATATATAATTTCATGATTTATATTTCTAAATTATTTTCTTATCAATTATATTTTCATATTTTATGACCTTGATAATATTGTAAATTTTTTAATGTTTCTAATGTGTTCAATTATTATCATAAACGTGTTTCCATGAGTTCATAGATCTTAATTTATAAAACTAATGTTCATGAATTATAAGTGTTTGTAAAAAATCCTAAGAGTCCCATATCAAATTGATTTGATAAAAAATGAATTTTTTTACTCCCATTTAATTTCTAATAAATTTGAACTATTTTTTTAGAAATATTATTTAATATATAACATTTTTTTTGATATTTCCAAAATTTTACTTGAGATTGGATGGTTACTCATTTTTTATGTGATATTTATGTATTAGTTGGATTTTATATTGATTTAAAGGTTGTTTTAATGGATGTATTAACCTTTTTTTATGATTTCTAAATAATTCTTCCATGTATTAATTTTCTAAATTTATTCTAAAGACCCATTTTACACTTGATAAAAATGTTTTCATTACTTATAAAATACCCTTGGTTTTTTCCCCTTCATGTTATTATTATTATAATTTTTTTCACTATGTGATATTAATTGGTTTTTATTTGATATATGTTTAAATACAAAAAAGGGTTATTTCTATAAATGGTGTTTTGATGTTAGATGAGGTATCATTTTGTTTCTTATATTTTTTTTGTGTGTTGATATCATAATTTTGTATCTCCTCACCTATAATATATTTGTTTCATGGGAACCCCAAAAAACAAATTGGGAGGTTGTATATTGATGGTACACTGCATAACATTTCACACTAACTAGTTTCCCCTAGTTAGGATTTCTCCTTGTCTAGGTGAGTGCCCATAATGAGTCAAGTTGAGAGTATTGCAGAAGGTAATTTTTACAAGAAACGCAACATAGGTTAGTAGTTAGTTCCACCCAAGTATATATTTGATCATATCACTAAAACCTTGGGAATTTCCCATGATAATCACAAATTTATTTTATATCCTTACTTTTATGATCTATATTTTATACTAGTTTTATAGTTATTTATTTCTTATATTGATTTCATGATATCACTTATAACTATTTCTATAAGGTTGTTTAATGATTACCATCTTTAATTATAGATGTGATTATAGTTTTCACTTTATACTTATTCATTTATAGAATAATTTTTTAATATTTTCAGTTGTTAGTTGGTTTTAAATGAAAGATATGAAAATAGTGAAATTTATTTTTTCTTACTTTCATAACTTCAAAATCATCCCCTTCAAGAATTTTGAACACTTTATTTTCCAAATGGTTTAAATATTATTAGTTTATACAAAGGGGTTGTACTTTCAATTTATTTTATTAAGAATGTTATTTAATTTCATTATACACATCAAAATGGTAAAAACTATTTATATTTATAGGTCAAACCAGAACTTATTAAATGTCTTATTAAAGGAATTTCATAAACACATTTGTGAAATCCTAAGACACATGTTCAACTTAAACTATGATCATACACCCTCAATGTATATGTAATTTTTATGCCTTCATGAAGGAATCCAAGGAATGATATTGGATTAGATAGTATTATTATTGGATTCAATTGGTAAAGGTTTTGGGTTATAGAGATAGCCTTGTTTCACATGGAAATGATTTTATTGTGGTTTAGGCATCATGGTTTGTCTTGGGTTGTATGTATTGGCCACTTTGACCAAAATTTTACTTAATTTTATTTTTTTTAGATATTTGTTACTTATACCCCATGATGTTTACATTTATATGTAGACTTTGGGTGTTTATATTTTTTATATCTTGGGATGCCCTGATAGGGGAGGGGTAAATCCGGGTATCAAAATTTTCAATTTATTTAAAGTATCTTGTCCCCACATTAGTGGGAACTTATTAATAATCCCACTTAAAAGTATATACATTAACCAAACACATAAATACATAAATAAAATAGGATGCAGTAATTTAAATTACTTCATTAGTAAGGTCTAGACCAACGAGTTGACGTCGATGATGTGTCGTTCATATAGGAATCCGCTAAGCTTCACTTGGTTTTTTAGATTACAACTATTCATCCATGGTCACTCTATTCAGAGAATTTTTCCATTGAAATGAATTTAGGGATAATTAAATACCTCTATTAGATCACTTTTTATGATCCCTACTTGTGAAATGTTGGGGATAATATCTAATTTATTTTACCAACTTTAGAGTCTCTTCCATATTTTCAAGAAAGTATGATCTGATCTTCATTATTATAGACTAAATTTTATTCTTTGATCAATTCTAAATTATATAGAAATACCTTCATGTGATCTTACTATTAAAAAACTACCATAAAATACATTACAGGAAGTAACCATGAAGAACCTAGTTCACCATATACTCCCCCTACAGACAGCACACTCCCCTTCATGGACTGCAAACTCCACTTCACAAACCATCGCTTCAATATTAATTCATCCTATTTGTAAAAAACTAGGGAACAATATACTCCCCCTAAATACCAAATATAGACCTTGTTCACTATGCACTACATAGCTTATCCACATACTCCACTTCATTCACACCACCTCCAATTAATTGCCTTGCAATCTATATACTCAAGCTTGTGGTTTTCTTACTCACTACATGGTTCAAAATTCACAAATGATGGTTTCCTTTGTTGATATTATGAAAACTAACTATATTTACCTTGAGTTTTGATGGATTTATAATAAATATCTTACAGAATTATTTATAGGAACCCCCCCCCCCCACGAAACTCACTAACCCTTTGGAATTATTGTTCAACCCCTATAAATTGCACTACACAATATTAAAACATATTTCACCTTATGATTGAATACTTCATACATGGACCATGAACTTGAATTCATGTTCAATCAATAAAAATTCATCCCAACACCATGTACTCCACTGATGACTGCACACTTGGATTTTTAGTAAATTAAAAATCAATATTATGAAACAACATACTCCACTACCCCATATGCATACTTAATTACGTACTTTACTTTTAAAACTTTTTTTTGTTGGACAGTGACCTATACCAAAAACTCATTATACATATTTTTTACTTCATTACACATACTATGTACTTCAATTTTCAAATAGAATTCTTTATCCTTAAAATTTTCAAATAACTTCAACACCAACTCCGGTTTTTTAGCCTAATTTTTAGGAAAACACTAGAAAATAACACAATTCAACAAAATAATTCAATTCATCCTCCAAGATTCCTTTATTTCAAAAACTTTATTCTAACACCTAAAAAAGAATTTTATCAATAAAAAAATTGATTGGTAGCAAGTACTATCCTAGAACACCTTGGTTTAAAAATTTTCCCCCTTTTGGTTTGTTGGATGTCCAATAATAAATTCAATGTTTCACAACCATCAAAAATCACTAGAATAACTCGTCTATTATTATAAGTTTTTATATTAAAAGATAATTATAGAGAAAAATAGTTCAATAGAGTATCTCATGTATCATGTTAGACTAAAGCACCTCTTGTATTTATACCATGTAATCCACCTCCAATAGAGAGTCTCAACACAGACACCACTTGTTGATAAAAACACACATATCCCATTAACATGATTCCACTAAATTTTACCAGCATTTATCTCCCATTGAAAAAATGCCTAAATAGAAAGGTTCGTATTTAACCTCTCATCATGACACACCCCATCAATTGTATCCCCCCCACTTAAACCTTCATTACTATAAAAACATTTATAAATAGTTAAATTCATTGGGAGAGGGTTACTTCTGAACCTTCTAAAAATGAGGGAGATGATGTAAAACCAAGGTTTTTCCAATGATTCTAAACCATATGAGTGTATTATGGTTTAGTTGTTATATCTTTCACATACCCATTAGTTTCAACATACTCCATTTTTACCGTTCCGTTCTCAACATTTACATTGATAAATTTATGTCAGATTTTGATATGTTTGGTACAAGGGTGTTTTATGGTATTATTTATGATTTTTATCTCACTCTTGTCATCATAATAGATCATCATTGTATGCTTCCCATTTTCCCCAATATCTACCAATTGTTTCTTCATCCAAAAAAGATAAGTGCATTCCTTGTTCACTAAGATATATTCTACTTTTTTCATACTTCGTTAAGTGATTTCTGACTTCTTTCTCAACTAGAAAATGCATTTACTACAAATAAATAATGCACCATCAATTTTAAAATTTTGATTCACAATATCATCAACCAAGTCCACATCGAAAAATGATGGCAGTTTTTGATTTTTACCACATAAAAGAACAATAAAAAATTTAGTGTAAATTGGATGTACCTAATGATTCATTTTACTATAACAAGATATTCTCTTTTTGGGTTACTCTGGAATTAAGATACTAAACACGTTTGAAAGATGATATTTATCCATGTTGTAGTAAAATAAAGTAATATTCCAATAATTTTCTTGTATAAGATGGGATCCACATATTTTTTACCCTCATGATTCTAAAGATTTGTTCCAATAATAATTAGAGTTGAAACTGGTTTCAAACCATGCATGTTTAAATTCATTATTTTGTATTACATATAGCACCAGAATGTCTGTGATTTCAGTAATAATATACATTTCAAATAGTGATTTAATATGGTTAGAAAATTCTTCTTTGTATTTCTTATATATTTCACCAAATATGATATCATAGATATATAAAATTCTTATAAATTAGTCTTCCATGGATTTATTTATATATATATTATGATTGAAACATCCCCTATTGAATTACAGCTTCTTAATATTAAAATATAGCTTATCATTACATGCTCACAATGTTAATGTTTAGAAATATAGAGCCTTATTCAATTTGAAAACCATTGTTTAATCATTTCTAATTTTGAATACCATTGGTTATTCAATGTAAACTTTTAATTCAAGAGAACTATTTAATAATTTTGTTTTGACATCTATCTAGTGAAATTTATATTATCTTCAAATTACCATATCCAAAAATATCCTGATTGAATCCACTCATGCTACTAGATAAAATTTTTCATTAATATCAATGACTTCAATCTATACCTAACCTTTAATAACAAACACACTTTGTTTTTTATTACATTATCATGTTTATCAAATTTTTTCTTAAATATCCACTTTTTTCTAATAACATTGTGATTTTTTGTCTTTCAACAAGCACCCAAGTCTAGTATTTATCAATCTGATCTAATTCTTCATTCATGGATATAACCCTTGATTCTAATTTCATCGCTTATTCAAATGTAGTTGGCTCTACTGTTGATAAAAGAGTTGCATTATAAAAATTTCTCATTATCCTAATCCGTGTTATAAAATATCTATCTATAGTTATACTGGATTGATCAACCTCTATTATTTTATTTCTTCTCTAGGGTAAAAATATCTCTTCTTCAATAATGAATTCCTCCTCTAACTTGGATTCAGAATCTTTATCATCTATACAAATCTATACAGCTTTAAATGTTTATCTAGATTTATTTTATTCATATTATTTATTATAATAAATGTCAGCATTTATGCCTCTGGAGTAATTTATATCTTTTTTCTCTATGATTTTTATGTAACTACCCTCAATAAATTTACTCGGCATGTTATTATTTCATTTATTATCTCTAATATTTTTTAAGTATCAAATAAATACTCCTTTATCTACATAATAACTATAATTAACTTGATTTCATTATTTTTTTTAGATGCATCACTTACTTCCAATGACACAAAAGTGTATTAATTAATGATTCCTTATGTACCTCATTTTATATGGGGTTCTTTCTTCCCCATGGATTATAAATTCCCAATTATGAGTGTAAACTACAAATCATACTTATTAATTAAAATAGTGGTTAGAAATACCATCTAAAATGAGTAATGTTTTGGATATATTATGAAATATCTAATTTATTCATTTAATAAATCCATTTTTCTATAAATTTATCACTGATGAAACTTCATGATGTGTGTCATGTTTCTCGAGATAGCTCTAAAACTCATTAAAGGTATACTCAGTTATATTTTCATACCAAATTATCTTAATTTTACACCCAATCACATTTTTTAATCTTTTCAAATACCTCTTCATATATCCCATAACTTTGAATAAACATGGTGAAACCCATTACGCTATAATTATCGATGAAAATAATGAAATATTTGTATCCTTGTGTTCCATATATATTTATCATGTAACAACACCAACTATAGTTACCATGATTTGGTGTCTAATATATTATATTAACATAATATACAAGAGATCACATCACCAAGGATTGATCACATTAGTTGTCTTGAAGAACCAAATACAAATATGCTTCCTATTTTAAATTGGAAATAAAATATAAAACATATCACAAGAAACATTCTCACATCCTTGATATTATTTATAATATCCTTATTCATATCTTATAGAAAATAAAACATATAAAGGGTGAGATCAGATACTCATTAAGTGTTATGTACATCAGAATCTATTATGAGTAAATAAGGAATAATCAATATGTAATGGTAAATAATAGAAAACACATTCCATTTAATCAATATCTTGATCACAAAATGCATCCATGGATAATATCAATGTACTGATTGCATGGATAAATATAATTGAATTATCAGTAAAGGAAATAATTAATGTCATATGACATTATCTTAGACATCATGATATATTTACTATCAAGGCCTTATTCCAAGATAGTTTAATCAAGGGGTAGATGTAAAAAACCATTTAATAATTTTGGTTAACTATTTTGTCTCATGATACCTATCGATGCATCGAGGGTCTATGTAATTTCATACCCAACCCATCACTACATGTCCAGAAAAATTCCTCATATATTTAATGATAAATTAAATTGATAAAAAGTATGCCTTATCAATCAAAAATATGTTTAGTGTAAATAATACAAAATATCAAGATTTACCCAGTCAATCAAATAACATTAATAGTAAAACACCATATGTAGAAATGGTATACGATTTAGGAAACAATCATAAACATGATATAAATAATGTTGACATTCCTAATGAAAAATATTCAGAAGAAAGTGAATGTTTCAAGAGAAACATAATTAACCAAAAATTAATAAAGATTTGATTGATGACCATCAATTCATCAAAAAAGTAGATTTTATAGAAAAAAAGTCTTTTAGAAGATAGAAGAAAATGAAAGAGAAGGATTTAAAATTGATTTTCATTGAATAATTTTCTATGTAAAGAAATTTAAAACTTATATAATAATCTAATTAGCTTAAAATCATTATATAAGTGGGAAATTCCATTAATAGGGTATGCATTAAAAATTAACATTCCTTTTGAATTTTTGTAAGGAAATTCAAAAATGAATCTTTCGTAAAAAATTATAAATATTCTTTTAAGACCTTGTATAAATACAAGTATAATGTAAAATTTATTTAAAAATAAGTTGAGTAAATAAAAATTACTTTTTTCAATTTTTAAAATATGGAAGTCGAATAAAAATATAAGTGATCAAAAAAGAAATAAGATTGGATTTTATTTTAAAAAATTGTTTTATTTTCTCAAGTTACAAAGAGAATAAATTTTTAAAAGAAACATGTAAACTCTTTAAATATAAATATAATGATAAAATAAGTGAATTTTATTATGGATATTTTATAATATTCCTTCGCTGAAAAATATAAGAAATCCAAAAAATGATATTTTAAAATAAATTCTTAGCTAATTGTTAACTTTTAAACTATAACACCTTGAAAGTGTAATCTGGAATTGAAAAATTAATAATCATGAATAAATTTTTATTTATGTTAAATACACAAAAGGGGAAATTTATACACCACATAAATTTGAATATGTGTATAATACCAAATATGCCTCAATGTAGTTGAAATTGGGATGAAATCTCTTACAAATATCATAGTGTTGAAGTTATAATTCATCAATGAATTTATTATTTATAAAAAAATATAAATACACATTAAACAAGTTTAAATAATATATTAAATAATTTTAGGTCATTACACATGTAATCTTGACATAACATATACAATGAAGAAGTAATATAATTCAATGAAAAGAAATTGAGTTATCGAACCCCTTACCTCATAATAGAATTGTCTTGTAAGTTATTTTAACCTACAGAATAGTAAATTTAGATTTATTATAATTATATAAAATATATATATACATATATATATATATTATCATATATTATCCACTTATAATATATTATCACCCATTTTTAACAATCTTTTATCATTATCAATGTTTAGGTTTGTACCTACTTCATTTGTCATGAATGTTTTGATTCAAAAGTTATGTTCCTTATTAATTGATCATGGTTATATCATATATAGAATATTATTCATGATATAAAAATAGTACATGTTCATTATATATATATTTAAAATCATCTTTGAGAAATGGCCATGAAAAATGAATCACATTGTTGTGTGGAGACGGTAGGTCGTACCTGCTTTCGCATGACATTATAATTTATTAATCGATGGAAGATAAAGGAATTAGATGATATATTATACTTAAATAATTATAATTATGTAATAATTATCCTATATATTGATTATTTACATCATTATGATAGTCCATGTGAGGCAGTAATGAAAAACAAATTACATCAGTTCATGAGGTGGTAGTATGTCGTACACACGAGTGATGGATTTGTTTCACATTTTATGGAGAACTTGATAGATAAATATTGTTCCATAAATAAAATAATATATTATTATATGTTAGATAAATTTTTTATTATATTGTAATGGTTAGTAAATAATTAAAGGTGGTGAAATAAGAATAAAATTGAAAGTGCTCGATGAAGATGATTACCTCTTTTTGAAATAGCTCCATTAGGTCTCCTCTTAAAGGAAATTGGGTTGGAATTTTTGGAATAATATAACCATTATAAAATGTATAATTATGTTTATAAGAATTATTTTTATGTGTTTTTTTAGATAATTTTCTCTAGGTTTTGTATATTAGAGTGGATAGGTGGTGCCTTTTACAGTGAACGAAAGGACACGCATGGAATTAACAAAACAAAATTTAAACATAATAAACTCATTTTCATGTGAAAGTGAAAAAATTTGGTCATAATTTAGAATATAATTTTGGATATGGTTTACACAAATTCAACCAATAAAATTTTTATAGGTTTATGTGGTATTTCAAATGATATCTTTTGGTTTAACACCTTCATAAAAAAATTTAACCTTAACTATAGTAACGAATTTATCATTCTTAAAGGATTATAATATTACTTATAAGTTAACTTTTTTTACTAAATGGAATAGAGATTTAATTTATGACCAATTATCATCATAATTTTACTATTTAGTGATTTTTATGATTTCTAACTAATTTAATAATATATTATTTATCTTATAATACTGTTAAAGTGATTTTAAGAAATATTTAAAAATTTAGACTTTAAATATTTCAATACAAAGATATAATTTTAATATAATCATTTTAAGAAAAAATAATACATTATAAATAACTATAAGTTATATTTTAACTTTAATTCATCACAAAAAAGTTGTTTTTAATGTTTCAAAAATTATTTACATTGATTTTTCTACTGCTTGCACAAGAATTGTCTTAGCATTTTGTAAGAATTTAAGGTAATTATAACATTAATAAAAAATTGAAATCATAAAAAATATGAAGTTAAAAATAAAATTTTATATTATTTTATAATGTATTTTTATTCTTATGTGAACATATAAGATATATCTAAAAGCCAGAGTGACATTTTGTATTTTTCTTTTCTTGAAATACTATATAGGTCATTTTCATTGAAAAGTGTCCCATTATCAATTAAATATTGTGAATAATATGATAAGGGTCTAAATATATTCACTAAATATGGACTAAGATGAAACATAGGGGCCTTATAACTTATTTTTAACCAAGGATAACGTGATTTACCCTTTTCCGTGATGACTAATTTTTACTATTTTTTAACTATTCATTTTGAAAATAATTAAGTTGAACTTATTAAATAATAATAATTATCCTTATTCAAAATATTGAATCCATTTTACTAAATTAAATCTCTATAATTGGTATAAATCCATTTTATAATAATCTTGTAAAGCGGGAAGAAAAACGGTTTTATGAAAAATGTTTTTTTATGTGTCAAAGTATTTTTATACCAATATCGGGTATAATGTTGATACAAAAGGTATAAATTAATTTTTTTAATAATAATAAACTAATGTAATTTTAAAACCAACCCAAATAAAAATTAATCTTGAAAATTTTATAAAATAAAATACAATTTTCTTTAAAAATCGATATTTTCACTATTCATCCAAAAATTAACTCTTTAAGAAAATTCCAAAAAAATCACCCAAATATAATTTTAATATGATGATTTTAAAAAAAATATAAAATTAAATTTATAAATTTTTTAGAAAATAATTATAATATATGCACAAAAAATTTAATAAAACCCATTTTTAAATAAAACATATGACTTCACTAAAAATTGGGTACTTATTTCTGAAGGATTAATCAATAAATTTGTTTTGAGTAGGATCATTATACATATATTTAATAATGTGTTAAATCATATTCATACAAACCAATTTAATATCTAGGTTGTAATGGTTGCACTTAAATGATAATTTTTTTTATATTATATCACAATTCTCTAAAAGATCAGTGTTGTGTGTTATCTAAGATATAAAACACTTTAAAATTTTTTAAAGATAAATATGTCATAAAATAACGGGGCATTACATTAACCCACCCCCCCCCATAATAATTTATCACTATAAATTTCATAACTTTAATACAAATAATTTAGGATACTTCATCCCCATCAAATCCTTGGGTTCCTACATAGCTTCTTCAAATTTATGGTTTTACCAAAAAAACTTTGACCAGATGAGTGGTGTTGTTCCATAAAAATTTAATCCTATTATATAGAATCACTAATGGTTGTTCCTCATAAGACAGGTCTTTCTCTATTTGGGTGAGAATCATCCCTACCAAGTTCAATTTTTTTACATGGAGGATCAGAAACATCATTATCCTAACTGATTACAATATCCAGCATTGCGGCATTCCTTATGTTTCAAGGTGCGTGTGCTACAAGGCCCACAGTGTGGAGAGTAGAAACCCCTTGTTCCTCGATAGATATTGGGCACGTGAAGTGTGGAATATCTTTGGTGAGTGCATTTCAATATCTACCACAGTTGGTATGAACCTTCCATTTCTAGATAGAAAGTACCAAGGTTCAGGGGGAGGTGGCCCGAATGTTTAGCTCGCTCTGTGGTGCTGCTTGCGGAATGTTGGTGCCTCTATAACGTGAAGAACATGGTAAGGTATGAAGGCTCGATTGTTTTATCCTGTGATATTATCGTGTGGGCTAGGAATCTCCTCATCAATTTGGCCAAGGTGTTGAGGAACTGGAAGGAGGCTCCCTCCCTTATCTGTTTTAAAGTGAGATACAACAATGGTATAAAGACCATCGGTAGTGTAGGTAATTTGGTTTTCTGGAGTCCACCACTTCATGGTTTGAAACTAAATATGGATGGATCATGGGACTTTGGGGTAATTAGAGGATGTGGTGTTTTGCACGATGGAAAATGGTCATTCTTTTTGGCATTCTCAATCAGGATGGTCCAGTGATCCTCATTACAAGCGGTGGATCTCATGATTCTCATGGGGCTCAGATTATGAAAACAAAAGGGTTTGGAGATCACGTAAGATGAAAATAACTCCTTGATTGTGCACAATTATTTTAAGGGGTATGGTGTCTCTCCTTGGTCTGTGAGATATGTTACCAGGAAGTGAAAAGGCATCATTAGCAGTAAGTCTTGCATCCTTCACAACTGGAGAGAGGGTAACACAGTTGTGGATCATTTGGCCTCATTGGATTTCGATGCTCGGATGGATGTACGGATACATAATGTGGCTATCATGATGTCCAAAGGGATTAATCTCATCATAGTGTACACTCTCAGGCTTCACCATTTCAGACCTCTATAGAAGCTTTCCTTGGATAGGTACAGGGTCAGGGTGGGGTGTGTAACACCCCAAGATTTTATGATAAGTATTCTTTTTAATTTATTTGATGTCATGTGTTTTATGCTACACCATGATTATCTTGTGTTATATGCATCACCGTATTAGCTTCCAGTATATGCAACACTAATCTTGGATCGTGTTACACACAATCTCAAGTTTGTTTGGTGGTAGTTATTCTACGAAACATTGAGTATATATATATATATATATATATTCAATGTATAAATGAAATATGGCTGGATTCTGTTATACGAAATAATGAAGGATTCTTTCACAACACGCAACCCTGACTTGGCTTGCATTACACATAATCGCAACCTTCCTCGAAAGTGTGTGTTGTACGCAATATCGGGTTTTACTAAACAACGATATATTATTATAATATTATTATGAACTAGCCGTTATGAATAGTATTAACTAAATTTTTAATTTTATAACATTATTATTCATCTTACACATTTTCTAGAACATGGTATAAGAACAAAATAAATTTTTCGGGTAAAATAAGTATTTTTCAAAAAATGCAGTTTGGCCGCCTTTTGATGGCGCACCCACTTTAAATCTAGTTTTTGACATGTTTATAAGTTCAATTTTACAAAATAAAATTATTATTTGGAATAAGGATATAAAATTTTACCTTGGATAAATTTTACATATTATTCTGATAACTATCATATTTTAATGAATAGTAAAAACACGCTATATTTTAATTAAAAAAAACTTTTGTAATCATAATAACTTATGTGGTTAAATTATAATATTTAATGGTTTTAAAGTATAAATAGAATATATTTTTACCATTTAATATAATATATGTCATTATCCTTGATTTTACATTGAATTCATAGGTTAAATAAATTCAATCTTTTGCAAAGTTTTAAACAAAAACCTGTTTTCTTTGGACAACGGGATTAATTTTAATTTAATTTCTGCAACTTCTGTGTATTGAATTTAGAAAAATGGATTCGATATTTGGAATCAGTGGGTCCAAATTATATTAATAGTCTACTTTTTATTTTTGGGATTTATGAATTGTAACAACAGTAAATTTTATTTACCATAGTAAAAGGTAAATTGGGTAATTAAGGGTAAATATAATATTATAAAATTATCCTAATACTTGTCTTAATACAATTGGATTATTATAATTTGTCCTAAGTCATATTTGGGTCGAAATGGAATCCATTATAACCTACTTGGAGGTGATTAAGACCTTTAGTTTATTTTATTTGAAGGAAAGTGAAATATGTCTCACTCAACTTAAATAATTAAAGTATTTTTAATATAAGTTTATAAATATTATAAATTCGGTTATAAATACTCATTTGAATGATAAAATTTTTTTCTTTGTCATGGTAATTTATTTGTAATTTTTAAGAGTTATTTAATTACCTTATTATCTTATACATTAATGATGTAGAAATTATTTATTTAGTGAAAAATCAATAATTTAGTTTTTATTGAAATTGTAATACATATCAAAAGGCCCAAAAATCTTCACAAAACATATTATTAGTGTATATATAAACCCTAATCATCTACTGGCCGAATGTTTGAGCATTTTTATCCTTATTAATGTGATTATGACACATATATTATTTTATTTTAAATAATTCCAAAGTTGTCACCTTCATAATTTAATAAATATAAAAATTTAAATATTGTTATTTTAAGATGATAAATTCTAGTAAAAGTATTATTGTGAAAGGTAATATATGTATCTTTATCATAGGATTTTATTTTTAATTTTTATGCAACAAATAAGTATATTAAATAATTATACAAAAATGTTGTAGTAATTATTTTATTAAGAGATAAACCAAATAAATGGTTTTAAAAATAATAAAATAAATATTATATGAAATATTTAATGTTTTCCACTAATTTTATTGATATATATGACCTTTTATTAATCTATTAAAGCTTTTATTTAGAACATATCTTCTGTATATATTTTATTTAAATTCAAATATATGAATAGTGTCAAAATTGACACCATTGTTATTTTATACAAATAACATATTATAAAATTGTTTAAAAATCAAAAAATTATTTAAAAAATTATAAATTTAAATTTATATGGTTTAAAATGTTATAAAGTATCCAATTATGGACAATTCTCAACAAATAATTAATTATTTGTTATAATTTAAAATTTAGAATGTTATTACCACAAATAAAATTAAATTGATTAAATAAGGATAAATCAAGTTGATAGTGTGTAAAATAAATTCCTAACATGTCTAAATTTTATTTTTTGATGAGCTTACAACCCTATCGCATCTAATCTTTGGATATGAGTCATTTTGGAAGTTTTTAAGGGGGGTTTGTATTTAATATAAACCAATATTTCTTATATTTCCAAAGGTGCCCCTCTCCTCCCTTATAAAAGGGCACCTCCTCCCTCTCTTCCTCACACCACTTTGAGCCTTAAAGCTCGGCCAACCCCTGAAAAATTCTCTTCTCCACCTCCCTAGAAACATCCTAGAGATCCTGGTCTTCTTCAAAGACCAATTTTAGTGCCCTAAGAGGAGGTCTCAAAGAGGCGCTTCAAAGAAGAGGTAATGTCCGTTACCGATTCTTTCAACTTTATTTATTCTTACACTTCTTCTTTTTAGTTGTTTCATTATGAGGTAATAACATCAGTATCAATCATATACTGATATGTTATTATAATTATGAAACAACCATATTTCACCATCTATCCATCCTATGGAAAATGAAATCACCGCGCGTGCGTACGTACGGAATACCGTCTCCACACCGTGGTGTAATCTATTTTCCACCACCACCTTACTTGGATGGGTATAATGGTGAAAGTAATGAATATATATGATTATTTTAAAGTGATATTAATTCTGTAATATTAAACATACACTTTAATACAATTACACGATCTTGGGAATGATATCATCGCTCGTGCGTACGTACGGACTACCGTCTCCACGACGCGATGAGATTCACTCTCCATGTTAACCATTCAAGAATGATTATAAAGTATATATAATAAGTAATAATGAAATATATGACATAATAATGCTACTGGATTTATGTACATATATATGTATGTCATATACTTAATTCCATTAAATTCAATAAGGAAACGAAAACAATGTTCATGCATACGTACGGCCTACCATCTCCATGAACGGTGTATTTCTTTCCATTTATCGATCTATTATATATATGTGTATTCTGAATATATATTATATATAAATCATGTTTTAAATTCTGGATGTAATTAATCATGATCTAAGTAATCATATGAATAATTACAAGTTAAAACACGAATGACAAATAAAACGATTTTACCCAAAATGCTACTTAAACATGAATTTACAAAAGAACGGGTAATATAAAGTCATAAGTGAACCATATATGATATAATAACAATGAATATGATTTTTTAATAAGTCAATGACATTATTTAAATCATTATACAGGATATTTGGATACATTTGAAGCATATCAAACCTATGGTAAGGGATAACTTTTCCAATCTCATTCTTATCCGAGATTGTTTATTCGTAAGTATTTACTGGGGTTATTGTTCTCATCCATGTCCATGTTTCCTAAAAATGGTTTCATGTATTTTTAAAGTCCTTTTTACCCATTTTTAACTTTTACTACATGGTATGTAAGTAATCTTTCTTTTGTTTACATTACGAGGTACTTTTTTGACTTTTCCGACAAAAGTACGAGGAGAATGTTATTTTTAACTTATACGGCATGAACGGATTTTTATGGTTTCATAACACCTCATTTTAATGAAGCTTACTCTATATGATTTTATGACTATTTTCAAAAAAATACTTTTATTTTAAAATTTCTTGGCATTTTTTGAAAAGAAAATGATTTTGACGAAGAAAGGATATTTTCCTCAAGAATTCATTTCAAGTGCTTTATCAAAACCATTTTCCATCTAAGATGAAATTATTTCATATGTGTATACTTCAAGTATAATTTCTCTATGATTTATATGGTTTAAATTTTCTTATGATGAAATGTACATTTGTTTTATATGGATTATGAAATGATGGGATGATGTTTATGAAACCCATTTTATTCTTTGGGTTATGATGAATGTTTTAAGTTTATTTTGTGGCACAAGTAAGAATGATTTCATTATGAGATGGGTGGGACCTATATATCCCTCCAATTCATTGGGTAAAGATTTATATCTCATGAGATAGACATGGCTAGAACGGTAAGTTAATCTCGTTCAGTATTACAGGACTGGAACGAGGAGTGAACTCGATTCAGAAAGGGATTTTGTCCACTAAGATGTTCTTGGCAGCAATGCCTTGGATACTATGGAAATCATTACATGTGCTTAATGGATTCCACAATTACATGTTTTATTCCCATGCTATTTTATCCTGATTTATGTTCCATTATGATTTATTCCTTCTGTACTTCTATGTTTTATGTCGTTGCTCAAGATATTGATGTTTAAACATTATGTTCTTGTTTTTAAGTTCAAATGTATATGGTATGTTTTATTTTATCCATGTTTTCCCTTACTGAGCATTTGCTCTCACCCTTTATATGTTTTCTTTTCCCCAGGATTTAAAGAAAGTTTTTAGGTAAGAAAACCAAAAGGGGAAGATCTTTATGGGAGATGTTGAAGATCTTTCACCACGATTAGAAGATTACATTCTGAGTTTCCAAAAACACTAAACTATTATGGTCCTTGAGTTTTGGGTTTTGTTATGTATTAAGTATTCCGCAAAAGTAATTTATTGTCCATGTACGTCAAGCTTTGGGTCTCTACAGTTGGTATCAGAGGAAAGGTTTAGTCAACCTTTGGAAACTAGGATGCGAAAATGTTAGTGAGATCCCTCGAGATATTTCTATGGTATGTCTAGGGATGTCCCTAAGGATAAGTATACGTATAGTATATAGTCCTAGAACTACGGTAACGATCTTAGAATTTAACCTAAGATGTTAGATATTGAGGGTACTCCCCCATTAATATGTTGTTTTCCCTAGCATGATTTTTGCCTCTCACACTATTCTTTTTGGGTTTTATAAAATGGCAGGAAATAGGAAGATTCACGATAATGGAGGATATGACAGAAAATGGAATGATATTCTTCATGATCAACCAAATGAAACGGGATTTGGAAGTCCAAACATCGTTATTATGCCTAATCAGCAATATCATAATATGATCAATAATATCAACTTTGGTAAGTTTCCCGACTCAGATAATAAGAGAAAGATAGAGTTTCATGATGATCATAGAGGAAAGAAAGTTCAATTTTACTCATGTAAATCATGTGGGAAGAGGCATCGGGGAGATTGTTTCAAAGGGACTGGATGATGCTTTGGGTGTGGAAAAGAAGGACACAAAGCCAGTAAGTGCAAAGGAAAAGGTTCAGTTAACACCATGGACAAGGATAATGGTATTTCTACGACATCAACAATGATCAGATGTTTTAAATGTGGAATGTATGGGCATTATGCAAACCAATGCCCTAAGGGAAAATCTCATGAAGAGAATCAGCATGGTCATATGAGTAGTATTTATGTGGATGATGATGAAGAGACTACAAATGAAATATGATATGAAAGAAATGATGAAGCTCAGTCAGTGGTTTAAGAAGTTAGTGGAATGGTTGTATGTTTATAAAGAATAATGTATGGTACTATGGAATAAAGAATCATCTAAGGATTGTTACACAATTGTTTTTTCTAAAGTATTTGAAAGTATATGTTGAATGGTACTGGTAACCATGAAAGATTTTTCATATATTTTTGGAAAGTAGATGATATGCGCATAATGAAGGGATAAGAAGAAAATGAAATTTTTGAAAATATTCATGAGCTCATGATTGATATAAGGACTAAGTGATATCATGGTTTGAGTATATAGAATTTTGAGTATTTTAGTATATGGAAAGTGTTAACTTTTAACTGCATTCATGTTTTCGCTAAGATTCAATAGGTATTCATTTTTTCAAGAGAATACATGATTAATTCCATCTAATGTTTGGAATGTGACCAACAGGACATATCTTATGATATATGGGGATCAACGATGGTATTAACATTCTTGTTATATGAAATCTCTGGTAATCGTTTTCACTATAATATGAGAGTGGACTGCAGTATTATGGATAAGCCTAAATATTGGAATGGATTATGTTGGACATAAGTTAGTATTGTTTAAGGGTAGAAGTTTTTTTGATATTATTGATGGGATGTTATAGTATTGTTATTTTAGAAAAAGGACAACCTGCAGGATGGGTGACATCCCATCGCGTTGGACAAGGCTGTGGGAATCGAACCCACAACAGAAGTGTGACTGGCCTTTATTTCCTACCACTAGCCTACAAGAAGTCCCTGGTTAGTGGAAAGTAGTTTTATTTTATTAAGCAGTATGATAAATAAAGTATAAGTCCATTTTTGGAACCATATACGATTAACCTCACCATAAGATGGACTTATAACTTTTGCTAACCTTTTGTTTGAAACAGATGGAATGACCCATCATTCTATCACATGATCTGTTAACACTTCACGAATAAAAAATTAAACTTCATTTCTTTAAGAGATGAAGTGTAAATTTAACAAAGCATAAACAACAGTGAGATTGTACCAAAATCAAGAAAGTATTTCTTATAATTCAAATTTTCAAATTTAGGGAAATGATATTGAAAACCAAAAATGTTGTCCTAGTGCTCTTATATCTGATGAATCAGATGGTACCTTAGATCATCACAAATTTATGGCTTTGTGATTGTTGGCATTTTTATAGCCATGTCCTCTACCACTCTCCATCATAACTTGATGGTTATATTTTTATTCCATATCCATATTTTCACCTATGTTCTTCTATGTGGAAACCCAGTGATTAGTTAATTTGGGTAACCATTACGTTTCATACTTTAGTTTTTAAAGTAAATTTTTGGTATTTCATTTTACGATGTGTGTTGCAATTAAAGAAACTTTCAAGTAGAAAACCATGTATAACCCCGATGAATTTCGAGGGCGAAATTCATTTTTAAGGGGGGTAGAATGTAACACCCAGAGATTTTATGATAAGTATTATTTTTAATCTATTTGATGTCATGTGTTTTATGCTACACCATGATTATCTTGTGATATACACAACACCGTATTAGCTTCCAGTATATGCAACACTAATCTTGGATCGTGTTACACACAATTTCAAGTTTGTTTGATGGTAGTTATTCTACGCAACATTGAGTATATATATATATTCAGTGTATAAATAAAATATGTTTGGATTCTGTTATACGAAATAATGAAGGATTCTTGCACAACACGCAACCCTGACTTGTCTTGCATGACACGCAATCGCGACCTTCCTCGATAGCGTGTGTTGTACGCAATACTGGGTTTTACTAAACAATGATATATTATTATAATTTTATTATGAACTAGACGTTATTAATAGTATTAACTAAATTTTGAATTTTATAACATTATTATTCATCTTACACATTTTCTAGAACATGGTATAAGAACAAAATAAATTTTTCAGGTAAAATAAGTATTTTTCAAAAAATGCAGTTTTACCGCCTTTTGATGGTGCACCCACTTTAAATATAGTTTTTGACATGTTTATAAGTTCAATTTTACAAAATAAAATTATTATTTTGAATCAGGATATAAAATTTTACCTTGGATAAATTTTTCATATTATACTGATAACTTTCATATTTTAATGAATAGTAAAAACACGCTATATTTTAATTAAAAACAACTTTTTTCATCGTAATAAATTATAATATTGAATGGTTTTAAAGTATAAATAGAATATATTTTTAACATTTCATATAATGTATGTCATTAGCCTTGATTTTACATTAAATTCGTAGGTTAAATAAATTCAATCTTTTGCAAAGTTTTAAACAAAAACTCGTTTTCTTTTGACAACGGGATTAATTTTAATTAAATTTCTGCAACTTCTGTGTATTGAATTTGGAAAAATGGATTCCATATTTGGAATCAGTTGGTCTAAATTATATTAATAGTCTACTTTTTATTTTTGGGCTTTATGAATAGTAACAACGGTAAAAAAAAATTTACCATAGTAAAAGGTAAATTGGGTAATTAAGGGTAAATATAATATTATAAAATTATCCTAATACTTGTATTAATACAATTGGATGATTATAATTTGTCCTAAGTAATATTTAGGTCGAAATGGAATCCATTAGAACCCACTTGGAGGTGATTAAGACCTTTAGTTTATTTTATTTAAAGGAAAGTGAAATATGTCTCACTCAACTTTAATAATTAAAGTATTTTTAATATAATTTTATACAGAATATAAATTAGGTTATAAATACTCATTTGAAATATAAAATGTTTTTCTTTGTCATGGTAATTTATTTGTAATTTTTAAGAGTTATTTAATTACCTTGTCATCTTATACATTAATGATGCAGAAATTATTTATTTAGTGAAAAATCAATAATATAGTTTTTATTGAAATAGTAATACATATCAAAAGGCCCAAAAATCTACAAAAAACTTATTATTAGTGTATATATAAACCCTAATCATCCAATGGACAAATTCTTGACCATTTGGATCCTTATTAAGGTGATTATGACACATATATTATTTTATTTTAAATGATACCAAAGTTGTCACCTTCATAATTTAATAAATATAACAATTTACATATTGTTATTTTAAGATTATAAATTCGAGTAAAAGTATTATTGTGAAAGGTAATATATTTATCTTCATCATAAGATTTTATTTTTAATTTTTATGCAACAAATAACTATATTAAATAATTATACAAAAATGTTGTAGTAATTATTTTATTAAGAGATAAACCAAATAAATGGTTTTAAAAATAATAAAATAAATATTATATGAACTATTTAATGTTCTCCACTAATTTTATAGATACATATGATCTTTTATGAATCTATTAAAGCTTTTATTTAAAACATATCTTCTGTATATATTTTATTTAAATTCAAATATATGAATAGTGTCAAAATTGACACTATTGTTATTTTATAAAAATAACATATTATAAAATTTTTTAAAAATCACAAAAATATTTAAAAAATTATAAATTTAAATTTATATGGTTTAAAATGTTATAAAGTATCCAATTATGGAAAATTCACAACAAATAAGTAATTATTTTTTATAATTTATAATTTATAATGTTATTACCACAAATAAAATTAAATTGATTAAATAAGGATAAATCAAGTTGATAATGTTTAAAATAAATTCCTAACATGTCTAAATTTTATTCGTTGATGATATTACAACCCTATCTTATCTAATATTCATATATGAGTCATTTTGGAAGTTTTTAGGTGGGTTTGGGATTTAATATTAACTAATATTTCTTATATTTCCAAAGGTGCCCCTCTCCTCCCTTATAAAAGGGCACCTCCTCCCTCTCTTCCTCACACCACTTTGAGCCTTCAAGCTCGAACAACCCCTGACAAATTCTCTTCTCCACCTCCCTAGAAGCATCCTAGAGATCATGATCTTCTTCAAAGACCAATTTTATTTCCCTAAGAGGAGGTCTCAAAGAGGCGCTTCAAAGAAGAGGTAATGCCCGTTACCGATTCTTTCAAATTTATTTCTTCTTCCACTTCTTATTTTTTTAGTTGTTTCATTATGATTTAATAACATCAGTATCACTCATATACTGATATGTTATTATAAGTATGAAACAACCATATTTCACCATCTATCCATCCTATGGAAAACGAAATCACCGCCCGTGTGTACATACGGAATACCGTCTCCACGCTGTGGTGTAATCTATTTTCCCCCACCACCTTACTTGGATGGGTATAATGGTAAAAGTAATGAATATATATGATTATTGTAAAGTGATATTAATTATTTAATATTATACATACACTTTAATACAATTACACAATCTTGGGAATGATATCATTGCTCGTGCGTACGTACGGACTACCGTCTCCACAACGCGATGAGATTCACTCTCCATATTAACCATTCAAGAATGATTATAAAGTATATATAATAAGTAATAATAAAATATATGACATAATAATGCTAATGTATTTATGTACATATATATATGTATTTCATATACTTAATTCCATTCAATTCAATAAGGAAACGAAAACAGCGTTCTTGCGTATGTACGGCCTACCGTCTCCATGAACGGTGTATTTCTTTCCATTTATCGATCTATTATATATATGTCTATTCTGAATATATATTATATATAAATCATGTTTAAAATTCTAGATGTAATTAATCATGATCTATGTAATCATATGAATAATTACAAGTTAAAACACGAATGACAAATGAAACGATTTTACCCAAAATGCTACTTTAACATGAATTTACAAAAAAACAGGTAATATAAAGTCATAAGTGAACCATATATGATATAATAACGGTGAATATGATTATGTAATATGTCAATGACATTATTTAAATCATTATAAATTATGTTTGGATACGTACGAAGCATATCAAACCTAAGGTAAGGGATAACTTTTCCAATCTCGTTCTTATCCGAGATTGTTTATTCTTAAGTATTTACTGGGGTTATTGTTCTCATCCATGTACATGTTTCCTAAAAATGGTTTTATATATTTTTAAAGTCCTTTTTACCCATTTATGACTTTTACTACATGGTATGTAAGTATTCGTTCTTTTTTTTATGTTACAAGGTACTTTTTTGACTTTTCCGACAAAAGTACGAGGAGAATGTTATTTTTAACTTATACGGCGTGAACGTATTTTTACAGTTTCATAACGCCTCATTTTCATGAAGATTACTCTATATGATTTTATGACTATTTTCAACAAAATACTTTTATTTTAAAAGTGCATGGCATTTTTTGAAAAGAAAATTATTTTGACGAAGAAAGGATATTTTCCTCAAGAATTCATTTCAAGTGCTTTATCAAAACCATTTTCCATCTAAGATAACATTATTTCATATGTGTATGTTTCAAGTATAATGTATCTATGATTTATATGGTTTCACTTTTCTTATGATGAAATTTCCATTTGTTTTATATGGATTATGAAATGATGGGATGATGTTTATGAAACCCATTTTATTCTTTGGGTTATGATGAATGTTTTAAGTTTATTTTGTGGAACAAGTAAGAATGATTTAATTATGAGATGGGTGGGACCTATATCTACCTCCAATGCATTGGGTAAAGATTTATATCTCATGATATTGACATGGCTGGAATGGTAAGTTAATCAGGTTCAGTATTACAAGAATGGAACGAGGAGTGAACTCGATTCAGAAAGGGACTTTGTCCACTAAGATGGTCTTGGCAGCAATGCCTTGGCTACAATGGAAATCATTACATGTTCTTAATGGATTCCACAATTACATGTTTTATTCCCATGCTATTTTATCATGATTTAGGTTCCATTATGATCTATTCCTTATGTACTTCCATGTTTTATGTCGTTGCTCAATATTTTGATGTTTAAACATTATGTTCATGTTTTTAAGTTCAAATGTATATGGTATGTTTTATTTTATCCATGCTTTCCCTTACTGAGCATTTTATCTCACCCTTTATATGTTTTCTTTTCCCCAGGATTTAAAGAAAGTTTTTAGGTAATAAAACCAAAAGGGGAAGATCTTTATGGGAGATGTTGAAGATCTTTCACCATGATTAAAAGATTATGTTCCGAGTTTCCAAAGACACTAAACTATTACGGTCCTTGAGTTTTGGTTTTTTTTATATTAAGTATTCCGCAAAAGTAATGTATTGTCCATGTACGTCAAGCTTCGGGTCTCTACAGGGTGTTTTTCATCTTTGTTGTTTTCAGTTTCCACTTCTTATGTGAATAAATAATTAACTTTGACGATGACTAGCGATAATCATACTTCCCAATATGTTCAATAATTAGAAATGGACTAATATTTCTAGAGATCAGATTTCCCTTATTCCAACATCACATAACCTTATTCTATGAGATACTCATAGGAATACCATATCACCAACTTTGAACTCTAGATCCAATTGATAATTGTTAGCATAAATTTTTTTGTCAAATTTGAGTGGACCTTATGTGATGTTGAATGGATCAATCATTCTCTACCATTTACTTATCTATATAAGATCTCAATATATTTATTTCTCCAAATTTGTCCCAACACATTAGAGTTTTACACTTCCTTCCATATAGGGATTCATAGATAACCGTATAAATGATCAAGTGAATGCTATTATTGTATGTAAATTATATCAAAGGAAGGTATTGATCTCAAACTCCTTTGAAATCCATTGAAAAATATCCTATAATGTCTTGTATAGTTTTAATGGTCCTCTCAGACTGATCATATATCTGAGTATGATAAGTAGTAATAAAACTCAACTCTCTATTTAGAGCCTACTGAAGGTTTCTTTGAAATTTCAAGGTAAACCTCATATCCCAATCTGATAAAATTGATATTGGTACTCCATGAAATGTAAAATAATAGTTAATGTATGACCTATTAAATTATTCAAGAGGAAAATATTCTCTATTAGTGATAAAATTAGCTTATTTCATAAGGTTATTAACTACAACCTAAAAAAGAATTATTCCATTTAGCTTTTTTTGGGTGTCTGATGATGAAATTCCTGGTAATGGTTTCTCATTTCCATTCCTGTATGGGTAATGGTTATAAAATCCCCATAAACTTATTTCTCTTGGACATAACTTACTGACACACTAGGAATCAAGATACATAAAATTCTATATCTCTTTTCATTTTATCACACCAAAAATACTCTTTTAGATCTCTATAAATCTTCATACTTTCAGGATGCATAGATTGTGATGATTTATGAGATTCGTACAATAGATACGTCAAGTATAGTATTAATGGAACACATACACAGTTTCTAAAACATATCATTACATCATGATCATGTTTTAACTTTGGAACATTCCTCACCTTCTTCTATAATTCCACATCTTCTTTCTACACCTTCATAATCCTTTCATGGATGGATAGTTGAAAATTCATCTAATAAAGTTACTACCTATCCAATTTACTCAGGATTTAAATTTCGAACTTATAAAAATCCATAAATATTATATCTCCTTCAATCCTCATCATGGAAAAAAATTCATGGTCCTTCTGATCTAGAGCATCATCCATCATGTTCACCTTCCTAAGGTGGTAATGTATTGGGATGTCAAAATATTTGATCAAATATAATCATCTCCTATAGAACATATTCAACTCTTTATAGTTAAATTTTTACTACAATATTTTATGATTATTATATATATCAAACCTTTCACCATACAGATAATCCCTCTATATCATCAATGCCAAAATTACCACTTCCAGCTCCAAATCATGAGTTGGATGATTTTTCTCAATAATTTTCAATTGGTGGGAAGAATAAGTTATTACCATATAATTCTTCATGAGGATTCATATAATTCACTTCATTTATGCATCACTATATATCAAAAACCCTTCTCCACTATAGGGTAACATAAGAATAGTTGTGCTAACTAGCCTTATATTTATTTCAGTGAAATTATCCTCACATTAATATATCTCTAAGATCTTAGCTCCCTTCTGGGTTAACTTGGTGAGTGTATTATATAGTCATGAGAAATCTCTCACAAAGTGTTGTTAGTATCCAGCTATTCCAAGAAAACTATGGATATTGGTTACCAAGATTGCTCTAGGACATTGTTTAATAAATTTGGTCTTTTAGGGAACTACGGATATACCCTCACTTGAAATTATATGGCCCAAGAATGAATATTTTTGTTTCAAAAATTCACACTTGGTAAATTTGGCATATAGATTCTCCTTAATCAGAGTCATTGGGATAATCCACAAATTTTTTTCGTGCTCTTACTTTCTCTTAAAATATATAATAATGTCATCTATAAATACTATCACAAGCTGATCAAGGTAATATCTAAATATTATACTCATTAAATTCATTAAAATATCAGGACCATTGGTACGCACAAATGGAATTTCTATAAATTTATAATTACCATAGCTTGTATAGAAGGTTGTCTTGGGTATATCATCCTTCTTGACCCTTATCTGATGATATCTAGTTCAAAGATAAATCTTGGAAAAATATTAATAAAAAGAATGGGTTCTCCCTATAGTGAATCACTAAGATAAATGAATCTCTTATCTAGATTCTCCAGGATTTTCTTCTTCAATTCTTACAACTATATTGTGTTCATTCTATATAGAGTATTTGAAATAGGTATAGCACCGGGTATGAGTTCTATTGAAAACTCAACTTCAGGATTCAATGGAAGATTAGTAAATTCTTTATAAAGACATTAAAAAACTCTCATACAATAGGTATATATTTAATGTTTATTTTCTCCCCAACCATATGATAAAAGTATCCATCATGAATATATAATAAAACCCATATCGTGGATGTAATTTTCATTGGTATTTCAGGTTAATCCTTGAAACTATGGGATATCATGGTGTGACTCAAAATATCAAATATAACTTCCCTTAATTTAAAATTAATATTGGATCTATACTGAGAGATCAAATCCACTCCCAAAATTACATCAATTTCAACTAGAGAATGAATAAGAATATTTTTAAGAAGTGAAATCCCACAAACTTCTATTAGGGAGTTATAGACTTGAGATTCGATTATTATACCATTAGGATTTTTCACTACTAACGTAGAATATAATCATTGAGATGGTTATTTAATACCCTTAGAAAATTATTCAGATATAAAATATTGAGAATAAATTGAATTAAATAAAAAAAATTCACTTCTCGAGTGGATGATAATTATACCTTTGTTAGGTCCACCATGCTAGATACCCTAAGAAGGGGGGTGAATCAGGGTATGAAATATTAAAACAACTGCCCCTTGTTGATCTTATTTTTCTGTTAGACAAAACCCTCTTCTCTCTCTTTCCTGATGCAGAGTGTGAATAAACCTTAAAGCATGCATAGGACACAGCGATTTTTACATGGTTCACCCTCACGGGGCTACGTCCAAGGATTATACACTGACAGTGTGCCGATGTACCAATTCTACTATAAGTGCACTACTGTTTACAATTTCGAAGCAGACTCACTGTCCCTCCTGGTTTACAACCACTCACAATTTGAGGACTCACTGCTCTCTCAACTGAAGTGAGCTCATTGCTTCTTCAAAAGATCCACTCACAGTTTATAGACCTGTAGGTATCTTCATTTGCATGAAATAATGCATCCTCAATTGTTGATAGATGATTTATCGAATTTCAAAGTTCATCCACTGATGAATACCCCTTTGCCTCTGAAACACTGGGCAATTCCTTTGTAAATACTTTGGCAAAGCACCCTACTTCGCGAGGCTCCTAATTTTGCAAAGCTCAAACAAGCCTTCGCGAAGCTCCTTCCTTTTCACGAATCTCAGGCCTTTGCAAAACTTAGGTCGTCATGAAGCTCTTGCCTCTTCGCAAAGCACACTCCTTAGAGCACGCAGCCTCGCGAAGCGCACTTCTTTTGCGGAGCTAGATTATCCACTATGAAGCTCCTCTCTTTCGCGAAGAACACTACCTTTGCGAACCACCTTCACGAACCGAGAGCAAAATATTTTCTTCAAAAACTCTCTCTACTTCTCTTGAGGGGTTATACCTCTATTTATAGGTGATTCCACCTACCCTCAAACTGTCAGCGTAAAGTCAACGTCAGGTCATCTCAAATCACGAAGCTTTAAAGTTTCTGCCGAAATTATCTCAATATCATGAAACACCGCCAAAATTTTCCAATTTCGGAGCTTGACGTAACTATGAAGAATCACCGTCAACATTATTTCGTGCCTTCTCCATTAATCTCCCTCGCAAATTCCTTCACCGCCGTGATGCGCTTCAACCTCTTCTGTTCGCGAAGCTTGACGTAATCGTAAAGAACACCCTAAACATTCTTCTTGTCTTCGAAAAATTCAATCCATGATGCCTATATTCGCCAAACTCATGCCTTTTCCATATTTAAATGATATATTCAAGGATATCCACTTTTCGTGATGCTCACCAACCTCCAAATTTTGGACCCCAAAAATTTGGCAAACACTGGGAAATGGCGCCACCTTGTACTGCTCTTTTGTAACGCCTCCAGATCGTCTATTCCTTTGTCATTGTTCTTTGCCAACATGGATTGTCAACAAATTCTCTAGAACTCGACAATTCTCTATGGAAACCTGCTTTGTCAACAAACACAATCAACCCAAAATTGCTGCAATGTTACCTTGAGGGATTTTTTCCCAACAACATTTCTCCATATCTCTTGAAAATTCCACATATGATATAGTAATTACTTATGCTTGATGTTATACCCTTGTATTATTCTATTATAAGTTCCCTTGATTCTTGGTCACTAATTTGAATAATTCCATAAATCTTTACAATTGAATTATTGTATGGAAGTGGTTTATTTCATTACCTTACATTCATTATCCAGATGAATTGTATCTCTATACTTATAACAAACTCCCATGACCATTAATAATTTTCAAGGATCTTTCTTTACATAATTTTTACATGATATAAATTTCATCATTGCCCTCTTCTCTATCGATGCATTCCCTTTTTCTTGGTTCTTAGCCAACCTCTTTATCTCTTGATTTACCCTAACAATATAGGATCTATAAAATTATTTTTCTATCTTAAATTCACTTGATACAATATCATTATATGATGAAAATGTTTGAGAAATTAGTGAAATTTAAGGACCCAATTTAATCCCAAAAAATAATGTTCAATATTATTTTTTGGATTATGCATGAAGTTTGTAGTATACCCAGCTAAACTTTAAAAGTTAGCCACATACTCTAACATACCTTATTATTCCATTTTATTTAAAGTGAGGAAATTCTTCTCCATTTTATCTCTTTGTTCCCAAGAAATTTATTTCTCAAATAATATCACATTAAAAGTTATATATAACATGTTTTCTATTTATTTATGCTCTTTGATGTTCAGGATCAATAACCACCATTATTGAATTATCCTATTAAACAATACACCATTAGAATAACCTTTTCACTTTCATTAATTCCAAAATCTATAAATGACTTTTTGAGAGACTTAATTCAATGGTCATATACTAATGGGTTAGTAGAATCATTAAAATTTGGTGTATTATGTATCATTAAGTTATCCAACATATGTGAATCATGTTGTGGAATGATATCATTCTCTATAAAGGAAAGGTTATTCATTATAACCTAAGTTAGATGCCCTAATATAGACATTATATATTTTGTTCTAACACCAGTAGTTTTGTCTTAATCTGTAGGTAAATCCCTATATTAACCTTGGGTGTTGATTCCCTTTCTTTAATTAGGTTACATTACTAAATAATGTCATAATTGATTTATCTCATAACCATTATGAATGTTGATCTGTAAAATAAATATCCATCAAATGGTTGAGGTTCTCAAATACTATAAGGGATTTTCATATTTCTCATTTTAGTTATGTTCAAATAAAATCTAGTTCTCGAGGTTTCCACTAAACTTTATTTAATACCAACTATAATAACCCCAACTCTAGTAACCTAGAGTCAGTGCCTAATTTATTAAATTACCATAAGATATAAGGGATCACATCACCAAGTATTTATTAGTTTAGTCTTCTTGAAGAACTAGATACAAGAATGCTTCCCATTTTACATTAGAAATAAAATATAAAACATAGCATAAGAAAAATTCTTATATCCTTGATATTATTCATAATATACTTCTTCATATCCTAGGTAAAAAAAATAAAGGGTGTGCCAAGATTCTAAGTAAGGGTTATGTACAATGTAAACTATCATGAGTAAATATGGTATAATCAATATAGCAATTTAAATATAGGAAAACATGTCATTTAATCGTTAACTTGAGCATTCAATGCATCTATGGATAATATAAATATAGTAATATCATGGATAATAATCACTTTTTAAAAAAATTATTGAGGTGTAGTGACCTCTTTAATGAAACAAAAAAGGCTTCCAGTGAAGAGTACAAAGCAGAACCATTTGGTACCTTAGAAAGATAGAACAACAAAGATTACCATGTTCTAGAGTAGGTACTCATACAGTGGTAAGGAAGGTGTCCACCATTTCCATGGGGGTGTAGATCCCTTCTCCCAATCCTTACTTGCATCCATGCACCACCTTCATCATCCGATGGTTCTTCCACAGCAATGGGAGTCATGATAGACATAGAGGGGTCATCATTCTTTTATCCAACTTATTTACAATTAGAAGTGAGCATATCAAATGTGTTAAAAATGATAATATTACAAATTACCTTCTCAGGAAGAGATGCAATGTTTTTCATGGATATCAGTCCTTCCTTTGGCTGGGATCTTTAGTCGTGCCCAACTTATTCTGTGCCACATCTTCTATGTTGATGTTACTCGAGATCATCATGGTGGTGTGTGCCTTATTTGACTGTTAGCTCGTACTATATTCATCAGGTAATCCCAAAGGAGGTCTGGACAATAGAGGCTCAATCTGCAGTGAAGGGGGTTCTTACTCTATCTTGGGATTAGCATTGAAGCATTTGTCTCAGTAACTCAAATAGGGACCTTGGAATCTACTAAATCCTATGTTATGGAATCACAGGATTCTCGATAATGGAAGTTCTTAATGTTGTATTTCATGATCTTATATATCATGATATCTTTACGATTAAGGACTTCTATTAAACCATTCTAATTTATGGTTAGTTATCCACCAAAAACCCTTTTAATAAGTTTTTCCAACTATTTTGTCTCATGAGACACATTAATGCATCGAGGGGCTATGTAATTTAGGGACCCACCCATCAGTTCATGTCTAAATCATTCCATACATATTGAATGACCAATTTAATTCATAAATAATATTCCTTGAAAATAAATATCTTTATTGATTAATGAATATTAAAAATCAATATTTCTCTGATGAATTAAATAACATTCATAGTAAAACATCATATGTAGAAATGGTATATGGTCTAGGAAATAAGAATACCCATAATACAAAAATATATATATGCCTAATAAAAAAATCATTAGAATTTTAATGTTTCAGGAGAAATTTAATGACCAAAAAATTAATCAAGATATGAGATATTACTATTAATTCATTAGAAAAATATTTTTTCAGTAAAATCAAGTATTTTGGAGGATAGAATAAAGTGAAATATTTAAAAAATCATTAAATAATTTTCTTTGACAACCCCATTGAAAACATATAAAATAACTTAAATATCATGAGACGGTTATAGTGGTGGTAAATTTTGTTAATTTCATATAATTTAAAAAGTAACATTATTTTGACTTTTTATAAAGGAATTAAAAATTGAACCTTTCAAAAAAATGTAAAATGATTCCATTAAAACATTGTAAAATTTTAAGGAACACATAAAATTTCCTTAATAAATCATTTGAGTAAATACAAATTACTTTTTCAAAAAAAATTGAAAAATATGGACATATAAGAAAAACATACTCAATCAAAAGAGAAATAAGGTAATTTTTATTTTAAATAATTATTTCATTGATTTAAGTTCCAAAGAGAGAAAAACTTGGAAGAAAGCAAGGAAACTCCTTAAATATATATATGATAAAAATTTATATTATGTTTTTGAAGGATATATTATAATATTCCTTTCATGAAATATATAAGTTATCCTAGAAAAAATAGATTGTAAAATAAATGATTACATCTTTAGTAATATTTAAATTGTAACATCATAAAATATTCAACTTGAATTAGAACACTAATCATCATGAATAAATATATATTCATTTTAAATATATAAAATATTAATTATTTAAAATATATAAAATAAAATAAGTGTATAATAACAAATATGTCTCAATGAATTAGAAATTCAGATGAAATAACTTACAAAGATTGTAGCGTTAAAGTGAGAATTAATAAATGATGTGATTATTTATAATAAATTTAAATATGAATAAATAAATTGGAAATACAAAATAAAACAATTAGAGTTCATCAAAAATATAGTCTTTTCATAACATAGCCAATGAAGAAGTAATATAACCCAGTGAAAATAATTTGAGTTATGAAACCCCTTACCTCAAGTTTGACTTGTCTCATATGTTATTTTAACCTCCTGTATAATAAATTTATATATATTATAATTACATACCAAAACTAAATAAAAATTTATAATATCATATATGATCCACTTATAACATCTTTTCATCTATTGTTTAACAATATTTTATTATTATCATTTTTTTGGGTGTTAACTACTTCATTTTTCAAGTATGTGTTGATTTGGAGATTGTTGTACTTATATATTGATCATGTTGATATAATATAAATAATTTTAATAATAATATAAACATAATAAATATTCATTATATACAAATTTAAAATCATATATGGTAAATAGATATGAAAAATGAATCGCATTGCTTCGTGGAGACGGTAGGTCGTACGTACGCACGAGCGACGTTATCATTGTTTAATGGATGGAAGGGTAAGGAATTAGATGATATGTTATAATTAAAAAATTATAATTATTTCATAATTATAATATATCATTAGTTCCATCATTTTGAAAATCCATTTGAGTTTTTAATAGAAAACCAATTGCATCAATTCGCAAGGTAGTAGTCTTACAAATACACGAGTGATGGTTTTTTTTTTATTTGATGGAGAAATAGGTGGATAAATATTGTTCCATAAACATAATAAAATCCCATTATATTGGAAATACTGGTGTTATTATATTTTAAAGGATTTTATATAACTAAATATGGTAAAATAAAATTGAAATTCTTTGGTGAAGATTATTACCTTTTCTTTGAAAGAGCTTCTTTATATATCCTCTTAAGGGACCTAGTGTTGGACTTTTAGGAAGACCATAACCTTCAGAACATGTATAAGGATTTTTAGAATAGATTTTTTTAGGTTTTGGTAAGGATAAGTTTCTCTAGGAATTATATATAATAGTTGAGAGGTGGTACCTTTTTATAGTGAACAAAAGGAAAAACATATAAATATTAAAAATATTTAAATATAATAAATTCATTTTCTTGTTAAAGTGGAATAATGTGGCCATAATTTCAATGATAAGATAGTATATGGTTTAAATATATTCAACTATTAAAAAAATTTCAGGTTTAAGTGGTACTTTAAACCATATACTTGGTTTGACTCCTTTATCAAACAATTTTAACATTAACAGCAGTAACGACTATTTCAATTTTTAAGGGTTATAATTCCACTTATAAGGTAAAAAAATTAATAATTAGAAAATTATGACCCTTTAGACTAATTATAATCATACTTTTACTATTTATATTTTTTTTATTTTTAAATAATTTAATAATATATTACTTAACATAAAATTCTATTAAATTCATTTTAAGAATAACTCGCATAATATGACTTTAATGACATAAGTAAAAAGTATGAATTATAATCTATTCATTTTCACCATAAATAATAAATTTTTTATAACTATAAAAATATTTTCGAACTATAATTTATCATAATAACATTTTTTTAATGTTTTTAAAATTATTTACATTGATTTCTTTACTACTTGTACAAGAATTGTGCCATCGTTGTTTAAGAATTTATAGTAATTATAGCATTTTAAGAATTAAAAAAATTACCATCATAAAAATAATTTAATAAAGATAAAAAATAAACTTTTAAATTCGTTTATAATGTATTCTTATCTCTATTTGAACATACAATTGATATTTAAAAGTAATAGAGGTAAATTTTGTATTTCTCTTAACATTGAATATTATATAAGTCTTTTTCATGGAAAATCTGTTTATAAAAAATTAAATATTTAAAATAAGGTGATAAGTGTCTAAATAAATTAATCCAAAAATAATTAAAATGATAAATAGTGACTTTATCTTATAGTTTTATTAGGTTAATCTGATTTATTCCTTTACCGTAGTGACAAATATTTTTTATTTTTACTATTCATTATAACAAAAAATTAAGTTGACCTTATTGAATAATATTAATTATGATGATTCTAAATATAGAATCTATTTTACTAAATTTAAAATCTATAATTTGAAAAAATTATTTTTATAATAATCCCACAAATAAAAAATAAAAACGTTTTTATGAAAAATGTCTTTTTAAGTGTAAAAGTTTTTTATAACAAGATAAAGTATAATATTGATCCAAAAGGTATAAATTAAATTATTTTTAACAAAAATAAATTTATGTCATTTTAAAATGAATAAAAATAAAATTTAATCTTTTAAAATACTATCAAATATAATACATTTTTCTTCAAAAATCATAATTTTCACATTTTTTAAGATATTTTCAGTTCCTATCATGTGTGATGAACACCCACTATTGAGAACCTAGGTGTTACTATTATTCATTTCATTAAGGGAAATTTCTAATAGTTTTTATTTCCATTCTTCTACTTTTACTTTTTTGATATACTTGGTTGATTAGAGTCATAAGATATCCTTTATAAATTCTCATCAACATGTATAATGAAATAATTCTCATATTCTTTATCCAAAGGAGAGAACCTATTTTTTAGAATAATTTTTTGTAATTGGCCTGTATTTATTTTTTTCTAAGCTCTGTAGTAATTTTTTTCACTTCTTATTTGAGTGTAGTAAATATATTTTATCCAAAATTTAGAACAACGAAAACAATATCTTTATAAATTATTTCATATATTTGATGAATAATATGTCCCCATTCTCCTTTAGTAACTACTAATATCTTCCCCATTCAAATAGATTCATAGATCTTCACATTCTGACATGGTGTTTCCAAGATGTACACAAAATTGATTCTTCATAATTGGAAATATCATTTCTCTTTAATTCCTAAACATATCTCAAACCATCATATATTAACTCAATTATTGAATATTATACTAAAACCATGGATTATTCTTAATCCATTGATTTCATTTATTTTGAGTGACCATTTTTTGAACTTATGGTGACTTGGTATTGATTCCAAAGTTACCAAAATTTAGCTTTGCTTTATTTATATATGTCACTTCTCTAGATTTTTATGTCTCGACATCACAGTCGATTCTAGTTTTATCCACCAATATTGGTCATTATTAAAACATAATGTTATTGACACCTTCAGATCCTTTCTTGACCCTTTATTTCATTTATCCATCTTTTAAAATCCTGAATTTTATTTTCCTATGTGAATCACTTGATTTCAATGTTGATTCAAGTTTTATTTTCAATAAAACAGCCTCATTGTTAATGGAATCAACCTTCTTAACTCTTTCCTCTACACTTTTATTAAGGGAATTGATCACCTTATTCTTTATTCAATATTAACGTTGAAACTAAATACTTCTTATAACTTTTCCTATAAAAATAGATGATTATCTAAATCTTCTTATAGTTGGTCAATTTATTCTTATAGATGATCAACATATTCAAAGGATTTTTTTATAAGTACATTAATATTTTGTTTTTTATTACCTTGAATATCAAGATATTTTAGATCTCCCTCAAGTTCCACCATGAGAGAAACTACTATTTTATGTTCATTGTCTTTTTATAGTTAAATTTATTCCTTATCAACAATATCCATTAAGAAAAAAAATCAAATTTTATTTTTTTATCCTAACCCCTAATATTCTTCTTCATCATCTTGTTCTTTTCTCACAAAGCTATTTCTATGAAATTCCATTCCCAAAAAATACCAGCTTTGGTGTCTCTTCAAGGAGAAAAGATCCTTTGTGGATTCTGTGAAAATTTTACTTCAATTTAATCATCATAAAATCTTCTTATGTTTATTTTTGTAATGTTACCAACTTTATCGCACCAAAAAAATCCAGGGTATCTTTCCTTAAAATCTACACTTTCCACTCTTGAATTTTCTATTCATAAGAGGGAGAATTTCATCATCCAAATCCTCTTAAAAATTGTATCCATTATAAATTTCATGATTCTACGTGGATTTGAATGACATGTCCTTAATTTAATGACTTTATGTCCCTTCTATATTATCTTATATTTCACATGCCACTAATCTATTTAACATATTATCTGAAGAGAGTTTAGAAAATTCCATCTCTTCTAGAGCTAGGAATTTTAAATTTTAAATAGGTGGAAACCAAAGAAGTATATTCTTAACAATATCAATATCTTTTATATCTTCCCAAATTGCTCAAATAGATCCAAAAACTTCAATTATTCGATTGAATAAGCTATCAACATTCTCATCTGGAATCATTTTTAAATCATTAAATCTATTATAGAGGTATTGCAACTTTCCCTCATTCACCTTACTATCACCTTCATATATATTATAAAATTTCTCCCAATTGGAAATTCAATTACTTCATCTCATAACTTTCATATGGATTTGATATTATATAGATCTAGATAAATCATTTTCTTCTTTAGAGTCAGCATCCATCCATTTATTGTCAGCTTTAGTCATGGATAGCCATGTTGCATCACCAAATTCCATCCCACTAAAAGTAATAGAAATAACTTTTGGCCCAAGATATCAATGATGTGATATCGTTATGTACTTAAAAATATTGTATTTTATTCAGTAAAATATAGTATATCCTTTAGAATTTACTAAATTTTATATCTCAAAGAATTTATTATTACAAAATTAACACCTGATACCTATAACATAATACCACCGGTTATAACTCAGGAGTTCATGAGAGGGGAGGGGTGAATCAGGGTGTTAAATTGTTATTTTTATTTAAAGTATCATTTCATAATGTTGGTATAAAAAAATTAAACCATCCTAAGAGCACATGAATTCACAAAATGCCCAAATTCAGAAATAAATATGATGCAGTAATTTTATATGTTTCACTATTAAGGGAAAGATTAAGGAGTGTATACCAATGATGTATTAGCCATACTATAATCCAATAAGATTAATTAAGTCTTGTGGATTATAATTGTACATAAATTTTCACTTCATGTAAGGTTAACTACCTTTACAATGAGTTTTGAGATAGTTCACTACGTCATTTGGATCACTTCCATCGAATCATCCTTATGTATTGTTGTAGATGATGTCTGATTCAATTTATTTAATTGATGGTCACTTCCATGTTTTCAAGAAATAATGATTTTATTTGTATCATGAAAACATAAATTTTATGCTTAAATAAATTATATGGTCTCTAAAAATACATACATGTGATATTTATGTGAAAATACCTCCCAAAAACTACTTTATTCAATGTGATCATGTGAAACCTAGTTGACTGCATACTTCCCTTGTGGACTGCATACTCCCCTTCATAGAATTTATACTCCACTTCACAGACCAGTACTACAAGTTATCTTCCTCCTCCATATATAAACCCATAAAACCACTTATATCCTTTGAATTAAATGTACTAAACATGAATACCCCAAACTCCGGAGCTCTATTAAGTACACTACTATACATGCACCTCCTCTGTGTACTCTCCTTATGGACTATGTACTCAACCTCATGGTACAATTACTCATTGTGTGGTTTTAGCTTAATTTATGATTCTATCCTTTATTAATATTTTAAAAACTCATTGGATTTTCCTTATATTCTTATAGATTCCTAATTAATAGTTTAGAGAGTAAACTATAAGAAAATACCCTATAAAAATCAACAACCCTTTTGAATTATTATCTAAAACTTGAAAATTACACTTCATGATGATCAAAAAAATTGTGCCTTATGACCATGTAATAAATTTTTGGACCATATATTTGACCTTCATGATAAAAAAATAAAAATTAAAACTAACACCACATATTACACTATCGACCATGAACATGACTCATCAGTTGATAAAAAATAATTTTTATAACACTAATTACTCCACAGCCTTTGTCACATGGTTTTTTTTGTACTCTAATTTTCATATCATGTGTTTGATGTGTGTGAAACTCTATTGAAAAATCATTATTCATGTTTTGTAACTAACTATATAGAATTCATACTCAAATACATGTACAACCTTCCTTTTCCTTGAAAAGTTTATGGAACTTCACCACATCCTCTAGTTTCTAAAGCCCAGAAATTTTAAAAACACTTGAAAATTTTTCCATTGAAAAAACTACTTCAAATACTCCAACATGATTAAATTATTTCAATACCATATTATAATACCTATAAAAAATATTTATTAACCCAAAAATGTATTTATAATAAAAAAAAGATAGTTCCATAGAACACCTTAGTTCTAACAATATTGATTACATATTTTTTGGATTGGGTTTTTATTTCAAACTGCTTATTTAATTTTTATGGTAATTCAATGTATGGATTCACCATGTCTAATTCTCAATAGAAGTATATTAATTAATTATTAGTATTTATAGGTGAAATCATTCCTCTAGTGAAGCGTTGATAACCACTATGTTTTTCTTCATCCCATAGTAATTAAGAGCACACTTCAGGCCATGTGGAAATATAGCTTAGGTGACATGGTAGGTTGACCTGATTTGGTTCATTACACACTTAGGGTAAAAAGATAAATTAGGCACATGACAAATTTTATGAGGTTTTCCCTGATAAGGTTTACTATATCCCTAACATATAGTGGTGATTATAAAACACACACATGTATTTCATTTTATTATAAAGATAAATCCATGGGAACTAGTATATCCCTAAACCTGATATAGTGATTTCACCAACCAATTTTTGTAATCCTCAACCTTATAAAATGAAGAAACAAATAAGAATATTCTAAATAATGGTCAAAAATAAAATTTTGCGTCTTTTGTTAACTTGGTTAATCTAATCATCATCCCATGATGAAAAATTATATTTTATTGGCTATCTCAATACAAATTCAATATACTCATAGGTACACATAAATCACCACTTACATATCTTATAAAAGAAATTACTTAAAAACTCACCCATTTGATCCAACAACTATGATCAGATCTCATTAATTTGATCTATAGGAACACATCAAGTGTCCCACATATTTTTTATATCCAATCATGTCCATCTAGTTTTCTCCATATTTAATAAATTCAAAAATTATCAATAAAATTTAAAAATAAAACTAAATTCATAATTTTTTCATAACTTTAACTCACCATAGCATATATATGATCCAAAACAGTCATTTAATGCTCACCATGAAAGTCATGATTCTAAAACACCCATTTTAGCATCCATATCAGTGGGATTTTCTAATAAACCTACCATAACCACTCCAAATTCCCTTTATTTGTGTTCATTTCTAACAATAGGAAAAATATACATCTCTACTGACCATAATATAGTGCAATACCAACCACAATATAGTGGTAATATTGGAACAATTCCCTCCAAAATGGTTCCCTCTATACTTGTCTACCCATTTCCTCTACAACTCAATTAATCCTAATAACTAAAATGGTTCCCTCTATAGCATGGTCTCACTCTAGCTCCCAATTTTCTTATTTAGCTTCTTGCACTCAAAAAAAATTGGTAATGCCTGTTTTGGGTATCCCACTTCTTAGAGGGAATTTTTCAATATGTAACAGCTTTTATGCCATCTTGAAAATCGGTTTTTTCATGTTTACATAAATAATCTAGTTATCTAGATACCAAAATTTCCTAACCATTTTAAATGACCAATCTACACATTTTTCTCATCAAAAATAGACTTCAAACTGACTTATTCTATACTCAGTAATATGGTTTCACTTCTAGAACTCTCTATGAACTATAAAATATAGAACACTCACAAAAATTTTATATTTTCATTTTATTATATGAAACTTCTTGTGTTATGAAATAAACAACTAGTCTATTTTAGATAGATATTTATTTCTTTCACTAGGAGATCCAAAATGGCCATAAGTGAAGATACCACTTTGTGTGTAAGTTGTATTTATTTTCAATGGATATTGTTGTATTTCAATGTTTGTTAATAAAATATTAATATTTCATTGATTTCAATATGTTGAAGAAGTTATGAATAAAATTTTTTATAAAAGTTTATCTTAAGTATCCAATCTTGATAAAAAGGTTCATGTAGCATGGGTGAATGAATGTAGAATAAAAAAAAGTATCTTATGTCTTATTATCATAAGGAAGTTATTTTTGAAGACTTTGAGGTTACTTGTTATGATTTAGGGGATGTTGTTTATTTCTATAACATGGGATATTTTTTTTGGAGAATAAAATTTTTTATCAACATTTTGGAAGTTTCTTTAAGGAGTTTCTTTAAGAAGTTTCTTAAGAATAACGGATCAAGTTTCCCTTGGTAGTTTCCTTAAGAAGTTTTTAAACTAAATAAATAGAGTTTATTTATGGTGTTTTCTTTATTAGTAGATAATAATAATGTTACTAGACAAAAAAAATTACAATGTTAAAAAAACTGAGGCCAACAGACCAAGGTGATCGAATAGAATCGATTGTATAAAGATGATCGGACATATTCAATCAGAACAAGGTTAGTGGACGTAGGTTTCTAAGTAGCACTATTGGATGAAAGTTTCCAAATAATTATATAATAAGGAGTTTCAAACTAGAAATAGGATTTAAATTGGAATATATGAAAGGTGTAAAGAAAGGTTTGAGTGATTTCATTCGTGGTTTCATTAGACAGGTAATAATCAAACAAAAAAATTTAGATGATTCTAAGTAAAGTTTTATTCAGTGATAAATTATCACATTTACATGAGGATATGATTATTGCTAAGAATTTAGATGAAAATTGTCTAAAAGATAATTTAATCAACTAAGTATAAGGGGTATATTGAGTAACAATTGTGCAATGGTTTTATTATGAGGATATTTTTGTTGTGGTAGAACTCAGGTTCCTAAACATCATGAAAAGATTATTGATTTTTGTTATAATTATTGTAAAAATTCAATAATCACATATCTAATTCGATAACATTGGAAAATTATGTAGCAAATTTAACCACATGACCTAATTTACATGTCATACTGACCAATAGAAGGACATTTTAAAAGATTGATAAGTGAAGAGAATAATTTTCAATAAACCAATGATTTCAATGGTTGATGAAGTAATAGAAAATTAATGGAATTGTAAATTATTTCATACAAACCTGTTAAGTCATCATAATTACTCTAATGGATAAATATTATTTAATGATCAAGAATAGGTTTCATTATACAATTAACTATGAGATAAAATTTGTAGAAATCACTGAAAGAAGATATTGATAAATTATTGGAGAAAATCTTCTAAATCATCAGATAGAGAAGAAGTTTCATAAGTAGGTTATCAGACATAATTTTCCACATTAAGTTATCGGACATAGTTTTTCAAGTAACATTCATCATACTAAAGTTTTCATTCAAGCTGATTAGACAAAGTTTTATGAGGTTTTCAAATTTTTACATCATACGACTGTTTCCAGATGATGGAATAAGATACAAAATATTACAAAAACATTGGAATGTGTTTTACAATGTCATCAACCAGAGTTCTAAAAATATACGAAATAGAAGAAGTGGAGCATATCTTCAAGGTTTCAATGAATAGATGAAAACTAACAAACATATTTGAACCCAATAGAAGGAATAAGATCCCTATGAAAGTATGATAAATAAATTTTAAAATGGAATACATAACAGAGTTGAAAAAATAGAAAATTTTATCAAAAGATATTTTTTTGAAATATGCCATTGGTTGGAGGAAGTGTCTTTTAAAATATTTTCATAAGTTCCTATGAATTTGTAAAGAAATATTATAAAGATTTTCACTAAAAAATATATTTTATGAAAATTTTCATGAACCAAATTGGGTCGCCATTTGAATCAGTGCCTGACCCAGTCAACAGTAAGGCCTGAAGGGAATTCCCAATCCCCATGGGCTAATACAAGTTCTCAGGTATCATTATTAACACTTGGGAACAATTTTACCTGAATTAAAAAACACTAAATCAACAAACAAAAAATAATAAACCAAATCTGGAAAACCACAACCAAATGATCCTTTAAAAGGTTTAAAATTCAAGTCTAAAAGTTTATTCAAAACCAAAAGAGTGATATAATAAAAATAGAACCAAAAACCATCCCAAGACCACCGCTATGAAAGGGGTGTAGCTCCCACAAGCCATCTACTCATCACCATCCAAGAATAATTATAGCATCCCGAACCACCATCCCTAAAATATTTACCTTTACCTATATCAATCATGACCAAGTCTACTTGCACCCCAAGGTGTAAGTAGGGTTTGAGCTATTGGCCAGTATTATACCACCCAAAAAGGATTCCATGATCTAAATTTTAAATATAAAACAAACTTTCAAGTTTAATAAATTAAAGGAAATTATTTAATGGTTTAAAGGAAAATAGTTTTAATGAAAACAACTTTTAAAGGGATGAAATTTTAATTAAAAACACATCAACCTTGAAATAAAAAAAAGCCACACCATATTCCAATGGTGAGTGAAACGTGGTCAAAGATCACCAACATGGGAGAGGCCATATGGGTCTTATCTAGAAAATGGGACCCTAGAACCTCATGTCTCAGTGTAAAGTGGTAGAAGAACCACAACCATCCACATTCTCATGCATGATCTACCATAGAGGAGAAGCATCCAATATTATAATGGTCTCTTATCATCATCAATGTTTATTTAGTGTTTTCATAGTCCATACTACTAAGTGAAACTGGGTTGTAGCCACTTTTGTATCACTAACACACTATTCCTAGTCCTTCCTCCTATATACCCAGGCTTCCCTTAGTGCTCGGTCAATTTTCACAAGACACAAGATACACCACATTTACACACACAATCCCAACATGGAATCATGTGCACCAAAAACCACATTTTTACACCCAAACCCTCTTTTAAAAATCAAAATCACCCCAAAACCTTTCCAAACATGATTTTCATTTCAAATAAAACTTAATAAATCATTTACTCAATTTATAAAACATTTCAAATGCACACAACAGGGCCTCACTTCAAGAATACACCAACTTCACATGAAAAATACATTTGAAAATCAATTTAATATCAAAAAATTTAAAAAAAACTACATTATCACCACGTTATCAATTCATAAAACATGTAAAAGAACACAAGTAAACCAAATAAATTCATCAAGTAACATTTAAGAATTAAATCACCTACAAATGGTGTGGAAAACCTCAAAATCTGCTGCAAAACTCCTGTCAAACCTTAACTGCACCATAATAAAGAAAGATAGAGCCCTAAATCAATATATCGTCCCAAAAGGATCAATAATAATCCCTAAAATCATAACCCTAGGTCTAGAAAAAAACCACAAAGGAAGAGATAAATCCCTATAATAGAGGGGGATTAGAAGAAGAAGTATGACTTAATTGATGATTCAAGGGTAAACCACACAAAAACATGCAACAAATAAAGGATCTAGGAGAGGAGGTTGGAGGGAGAGGCTCACCTTGGAAGGAAAATCCCAAGTGGGGTGTAAAATGGGGGTGTTTTTGGGTTAAAACCTATAGAAGAGAGAAAGAAAGAAACATTTTTAATGTGTTGGAAAATTTTCACGGTTAGTTCAAAAAGTTAGGGAAACTGTGTGAATGTTTCTATTTGAAAATAAAATCTCGCTCGGTTACCTAGTAAGTGGAGCATGGCCATGAGGAATCCATGCGGTAGGTACTATCTCCTACTACACAGTTTCCTAGGCTTGTGCATGGTTACTACTAACTATGTTCAAACTGTGTGCATGGGCTGGCCTTCCCAAAAACTTCCATTTTCTTCCAAAATTTCAAGGGAAACTCAAGGAAGAAGGATCAATCAAATTAAAATAGAAAAAAAAATCTGAAAAATGGATCATGTATGTGACAATTCTCACCATCATAAAAACTTTATGCCCTTAAAAAATCAACATGAGGCATGATAATAAAACAATAATGGGTACTCTTTCTCGACCGAAGACTTATGCTCCCATGTCTCATGTGAATCATTCACATGATACCAAAGGACACTAACTAGCAGAATGGAATTCCCATGAATAACCTTCTCTTGGTAATCCACTATCCTCACTGACCATTCAAACACTAATAGATCAGGCTCTAACTCCAAATCTTCCCAATTCAACACATGGGATGGGTCGGGGTTATACTTATTCAATTGAGAGACATGAAACACATCATGAATTGATGTCATCTGAGAGGGAAAAAACTAGTAAGTATTCCACCTTTCCAATTTTCTCGGTGGTTTTTAAGTTCCCTACATACCTTGGTGTTAGCTTCCCTTACTTCCCTAAGTGACAATGACCCAACCGGGGGGGCACTTTCAAGAACACTCGGTCACCCACAGTGAACTCTAGGTCCTAACACCTCTGATCAGCATAAGATTTCTAGAAAGTCTGAGCTATCAATAAATGCTACCTAATTATCTTGACTTTATAAAATGTCTCTTGCATAAGGCTCAGTCTCAAAAGTGAGGTATCACATACCTAATCCCAATATAGAGGAGACTGAAAAGGCCAACCATAGAGTGCCTTAAAGAGAGACATTTGGATAGAGGATTTTTAACAATAATTATAAGAAAATTCAACCAATCCCAAATGGTTATCCCATGAACCATTGAATTCCAAGACACATTCATGGAGAATTTCTTCCAAAATATGATTTTATAACTCTATCTGGACATCCATTTGAGGATGGTATTCTGTGATCATCTTAATCTATGGCCTCAAAGCCCTTTGAAATCCTTCTTAAAATTAAGAGGTAAAATAGGGATCTCTATCAGAGATAATTTCTAATGGCACACCATGAATCCTAACCACTTCGTGAACATACAAATAACCCAGCTCATCCACCTTCATTGTATCTATGATTGGAATGAAGTATGATGATTTGGTCAAATGTTTCATCATGACCCAAATATCATTTTTCTAATAAAGGTGTATGAGTCAAGACAATTATGAAATCCATGGAAACATCATCCCACTTCCAAGTGGGAATATGAAATGGATAAACAAAAACAGGGGCCCTTTGATGATCTTCCTTCACCTGCTAACATGAATAACATCTTGATAAAAAGTTAGCTATGTCATGTCTCATACATAGCTTCCAAAATTGTTGAAGTACATCATAATGCATCTTGGTAGCACTAGGATGAATGTTCCACTGAGACTGGTGGATATCCTATATCACCACCTTCCTCAGAGATAACGGCACCACAAAATGACCCTTGAAATGTAGAATTCCCTTGGGAGAAAATGATCAATTGGAGTATGTCTCCCCACCTTGAGAAAAAATCATATATTAATGGCACATATCATCACTAGGTTTTTCTTATTGAACAATCTCCAGAAAAGAAGGGGCTAACTGCAGACTCTCCAAGAGTGTAACTCCCCTATGCTCCTTGGTTTCTAAGTGCATCTAGGAAAATATCCCCATCAAAGTCCACTCATCATCGGACTTCCTCAAAGTCTGGACTGGAATTTCCTACTCAAAGAGTCAGCCACCACATTACCCTTTCCTAGTATATATATGATATCTAAGTCAAACCCCTACATATACATGATCCAGCGACACTACCTCAAATTGATATCCTTTAGTGAGAAGATGTACGCTAAGCTCTTATAATTAGAGTACACCACAAACATCTCCCTAAAGAGGTAGTGATGTAAAGTCTTCAAATCATACATCACCAATTCTAACTCTAAGTTGTGGGTTAGTTAATTATTCTCATGTAGTAAGAGTTTGCGAGAACCATACACCACCACATTATCATATTGCATTATCACACACCCGAGACCCATACCTAAAGCATCGCAATAAACCACATACCCCTTTACTGATTCCAGAAATATCATTACAGGCATGGTAGTCAACCGCCACTTCATCTCCTCAAAATATTCCTGACATTCTGAGCTCCATTCAAAATTCACCCATTTTTAGGTGAGCACATTCATGGGCGAAGCAAGCTAAAATAAATCTCAAAATAACTACTAGTAGTACCCTACCAATCCAAGGAAAAATCTGATCTCAAACACAATATTTAACTATTACCATGGCATAATCGCACTGATCTTCTCAGGGTCCATTGAAACCCCTACTCTGAGATGACATGGCCTAAAAATATCATGATACAGGAAGTGCACTTAGAGGACTTAGCATAAAGGTGATGATCCCGAAAGGTTCCCAGAACAATCATAAAATGATGTTCATGCTCTTCTTTAGATCGAGAGTAAACTAGGATATCATCCAAAAATACCATAATGAAAGAGTTTAGGTACTCGTGGGACACCCTATTCATGAGATCCATAAAGACCTATGGAGAATTTTTTAATCCAAAAGGAATGACTCGATACTCAAAGTGGTTGTACCTGCTTTAGAAAGCTGTCTTTGGGATATTCGTCTATTTTAACCTGACCTAGTGGTAACCTGAATAAAAATAAATTTTAGAAAACCACTTTTCCCCATTAAACTGATGAAACATGTCATCAATTCAGGGAAAAGGATATTTCTTCTTGATGGTTACCTTATTTAGCTTCTGGTAATCAATGCACAACCGAAGGGATCCATCGGCCTTTTTCAAAACCAAAATAGCAGCAGCCTAAGGAGAGATGCTCGAATGAAGGAACCCTTTCGATTCAAAATCATCCAATAGTATATTTAATTCCCTCAATTAAGTGGGGGCATACGATATGATTGAACAGATTTTTATTGTGTTCCCAGTTCCAATTCGATCAAGAAATAAACATCCTGCTCTGGAGAAAAGCCTGAAAAATCATCCAGGAATACCTCCGGTAATTCATCCACTACAAGAGGTAATATACCCTCAAGAGCACCACCATAATCCTCTAGTATGAGTGTAAATAATTGAAAATAAGGATTACCCAACTCTGAGAGTGTAGATCTTTCACATCCTGAATGGGGATCCAATTCTCTGAGGAAAACCTGAGAACTTCCATCATGTGATGTGAAACTAACCTGACGCTGATAAAAATAAATGTGCACTTGGAAATACACCAAATAGTCCATTTTAAGGATCACATCAACCAATTACATATCTTGGACCAAGAAATACCATTTGATTTCCACCACTGACACGGAAAGCTCACACCACAGTCACATGATACCCTACTTCTTCTTCTTTCCCAATGGCTTCACTAACTTCATCACAACAGACAACAAATCGATTGGAAAATTAAATAAGTTCACAATACAAGAATATATAAAAGACATAGAAGCACTAGTATCGAATATAACTATGGTTAAATAAGATTCAACCAGAATAGTACCTTGAACAGTCGAGATCCAGGCATCTTGTCCCACTGGTGCCTGCTCCACGGCATGAAGTTTCCTGGTATCAGTCTAGGTATGACCAAGACCATTGGCCTGAGGCTCTACCCTAAGATGAATATAACCAGAAGAAGACCTAGTCATGATGTCTTGACCACCAAACCAAGATCTCACCATCCTAGATGGTTATGAATCAGCTATTATTCCCCTATAATCCACTAATTATGCACCTCCCTGATAGGAACATGTAGCTTTGAAAAATCATTCCAGGTACCCCAACACATCACACTGATTAAAAATTTTGGAGCAGATGTACAAATAGGTCGACTGTGTCCCACATTCCTTCATTGGTGACACATGATGCACCCAGCATCGGAAGCAATAGAGGAAGGATTCCCGGAAGGATGGCATGAGTTACCACCACCCTTCTTCCCTTTCTCATCACATTTCCTCTTATTTTCTGATGAACTTTTTCTTCCCATCACTAACATATCCCCAAATAACTTGATCTTCCCTTAAATTTGATCTCCACCATACAAGCTCAGTCAACCACTTCATCATAAGTCTTTAATGTGAACAAGGAGACCTGAGAATATATCTCTGGCCGCAAACCCTTCTCAAACATCTAGGCCTTCATCAATTCATTATAAACTATCTCATAAGCATATCGAACTAGCATAGAAAAATGGTTGGCATACTCCATCACTTACTGGTCCCCCTGGACAAGATCCATGAACTCCTATGATCTAGCATACACTATGACCTTAGGGAAGTATTGGTCATTAAATACTACCTTGTAGTCTTTCTAGTTCATATTCTCAAGATTCCCAGCTTGAATCACTAATTTCCACCACCTTTGACTTGGAACCTCTAGCATAAATGAATCCCACTTTACCCTAACCTCTTTCGGGGTGTCCGGGAAAACGAACATACACTATATATTCACAAGCCACTCCTTCGCTACCAGAGATTCTGAGCTATCTCAAAAAGAATGAGGTTTATTATTCAGTAATTTCTGTGATTTATCCTTTCAGGGACCAGGTTTCAACTCTCTTACTATATTAGGTGTATGACCCCCTCCTTGTCCTTGATCCTAAATTTCCCAAACCACAGTATCTACCAACCTCTGATCAATGGGTAAGGGAGAACTCTCTTTGGATTCTTCCCGCGATTGCAGGGGAACTTTCTGGGGAGACTTGTTTCTACAAGAATCGATAGTCACATGAGAAACCCATTAACACATTAGGTATGAAAAAATCCATTAACCAACACAAAAAAAAAATCAAATATGCCAAATCAACTCAATGACCAAAAAACTTCCCCCCTCCCCCCCCCCCCCCCCCCCCGCCTGGTATATACATACATTCTGCAGCCTACACATCCCCACCCGGAGGGGAAGCCAAATAAAAATCACAACATCCCATGGATACTTGAGGTCTGTCATGAGGTGTAATGACCAGTCACCCTACTCACAACCAGAACTCCAAGACTATATTGTCCGAGATTCTATCTATCTATACCCATACCAACTAAAATGACCCGAAGAACTATAACCTTCCTATGATACCATTTTTTATGAACCAAGCCGAGTTTCCATATAAAATAGTGACCAACCTAGTCTGTGGTAAGGCCCAAAAGGAATTCTCGATCCTCAATGGATGGCATAAGTTCCTGAGTATCTTTATTAATACTTGGAAAATATTTTACCCAAATTCACAAACACTAAAACAACCACCAAAAAATAATAAACCAAAGTTGGAAACCCACAACCAAACGAGCCTTTACAAGGTCTCAAATTCAATTATACAAGTTTATACAAAACTAAAATAAGAATACAACAAAAAGGGTACCAAAAAACCATCCCAAGACCACCGGTAGGTAAGGGGTGTATCTCCCACAAGTCATATACTCAACATCATCCAAGAAGATTTCTATAATACCAAACCACCATCCCCAAAATCTTTACCTTTACCTATATCAAACATGACCAAGTCTACTTACACCCTAAGGTGTAAGCAGGGTGTGAGATATTTCCCAGTAGGATGCCACCCAAAAATGATTCCATGCTTTAAATGTTAAATGAAAAACAAAGTTTAAAGTTTAAAAAATAAAGTAAATGCTTGAATAGTTTAAAGGAAAATAGTTTTGATGAAAACAACCTTTAAAGGTATGAAATTTTAAATAGAAACACCTTAACCTTGAAGTAACCCAAACACAAATTGTATGGAGATGGTGATTTCAACGTAGTCAAATAGCACCAACATGGGAGAGGCCCTATGGGTGTTAGCTAGAAATTAGGACCCCAGAACCTCGTGTCTCGGAGCAAAGTGGTATATGAACCACAACCATCCACGTTATCATGCACAATCCACTAAAGAGGAGAAGCATCCATTATTATAGTTGTCTCTGATCATCATTAATGTTTTGTTAGTGTTTTCATATTCAATCCTTTTAAGTGAAATCGGATCGTAGCCACCTTTTTATCACTATCACACTAGTCCTATCCTGGCCTCCTAGCTCCCCATGCTTCCCTTAGTGCTCGATTTATTTTCACCTACCATAAGTTACACCAAATTCACACATACAATCCCAATAAGGCATCACACGCACTAAAACCACAATTTTCACACCCAAAACCTCTTTCAAATATCAAACTCACCCCAAAACCTTTCTAACCATGATTCTCATTCCAAAAAAAACTTAATAAAGCATTCACTCAATTTATAAAACGTTTTAAATGAACACAAAAAGGCCTCACTTCAAGAATACACCAACTTCACATGAAAATTCCATTTGAAAATCAATTATATATCAAAAAAATTCAAAAAAATACATTCAAACCACATTCATAATTTATAAAACATGTTAAAGAATACAAGCAAGACAAATAAATTCATCAAGTAATGTTTAATCACGGAATCACTTAGCATTGGTGTGGAGAACCCAAAATCTGGTGCAAAACTCCCATTGCACCTTAACTGCACCATGAGGAAGAAAGATCAAACCCTAAATCAAGAAATCAACCCACAAAGATCAAGAATCAACCTTAAAATCAGAAAAATAGTGCTGGAGAAGAAGAAATCCCCAAAATATGAGAGAAAATCCTAGAATAGAGGGGGATTAGGAGAAGAAGGAGGACTTAATTGATGATTAAAGGGTGAACTTCAAAAAAACTGGTAAGAAATTAAGGATTTGGGAGAGGAATATGGAGGGATAGGTGTACCTAGGGAGGAAAATCCTAATTGGGGTGTCAAATGGGGGTGTTTTGGGGTTAAACCTGAGAGGGGAGTGGAGAAAATTAACATTTTTATTGTTCTAGCAGATCCACATGGTTAGGGAAACCATGCGGTAATCATTTGGAACTTTCTTTCAGAATATAAAATCTTGAACAGTTACTTGGGAAGTGGAGAAAAATCCTATTAAAGCAATGTGGAAGTTGTGTGGTAGTTATTGTCTCCTACCGCATGGTTTCCTAGGCTTGTGCACAATTACTATTAACCATACACAAATCATAGGCATGGTATTTCCTTCCCAAAAATCCATTTTCTTCCAAAATTTCATGGGAAACTCAAAGAGGAAGGATTGACCAAAATAAAATATAAAATGCCTAAAAAATAGATCATGAATGTGAAAAATATGTTCCAAATATAATATATAAATAATTTTACAATTTTTGTAATGTTATTTTAATTATGGTGATTTTATGTTGATAATTCAATGTTTCAATAATCATGAATGGATTTTGAGATTCTTACGAGATTAAAGAAGCTCTATGAATTTTGTTAAAATCTTGAATATTCTAGAAGAATTTGGCAGCATTATAGTGAAATCAAAATATGTAGAAAGTTTGAAATTCAAGTTTCATCTGGGTGGGAAAACATATTTCAATTATTGTGATTTCCCATGGAAATGAACCTATATAAAGTGTTTAAATAGTAAGTAGAATGATCAAAAAACTTTTCATATATAGAGGAGTGAAATTTATGAATAATTTTCACTATAAGAAATTATCGACCATCAATCATGAGAGATATTTTCATTTAGGTTGATGTTTTGAGAGAAGAAGTACCGAATGGAGTAGAGGGTGATAGACTTAGATAAAGTACGAAACAAAAAAATAACTATATGAAGAAGGAAGAAGAATAAAGGTTTGATTAGATACTATATAGTGTTATTTTTATTTGGCATCAAATGAGTAGGTTAAATAAGAAGATTCATACGAAATTTCATTGTATGAATCAGTATCATACAGAAAAGATTAGACAAATATATTAGATATAAAATATCTAGATAAAGTAAGAATAAGGAAGAAGAATAAGAAAAGGGAATAGATTAATTTTTTTAATATGTAACCACACTGGAAAAACATCATTGAATGGACAGATATGGATAGACATGATTGAATGGAATGATCAGATATATTAGTTCTGGATGCACAAAAGAATTTGAAGGAAAGTTGTTTGTTTATTATTATAAAAGTATCAAAGTGAAGAGGATGGATGTAAAGAACAAAGTATCAATATTAAATCCACCATAAGTCTCATCTGGTGTAATACTTTCTTGGTGTTACAAAGTACCTTAAGAATAATTTCATGACTATATTTAAATGCAGTATAAAGAACCAGAAAGGAGATGCAAGTTGGATAATCCTATCCCCAGTCCAGGGAATATGACTATTTATATCCCCACTCCTAAATTTTAGGGACTCACACTTGGATGAGGATTGTTTTCTTTCCAAACCATTGAATTTTATATCATATTTAGTATAGAATCAATGTAGTGTTCATCCCCATACATGGTAAGGACTAGTTAATCTTACTGAGTAGTGAATCTTGTAAAAATATCATGTGTTATATTTAATTTATTTTATATACATGTATATAATAAAAACAATTTAATAGGAGAATCAATATTTTAATAGGTATAACTGGTAAAGGGGTAAAAATTTATAGAAGGTGAAAAAATTTCTAACACTGATTCACCCATCCCCCCACCATTAGTGTTGAGTATATCCCAAAGAGTTCTTATTAATAAGTTTTACCATACTAGATATTTTCTAATCCATAATAGCATAGTTCACTATAAAACCCATATAGTGACGTTCTTATTCACTAAAATTTCCCAAGAAAACTCAAATTACCTTTATAACTTCTCAATATCCTCCAAACACTTAAATATGATAGAATATACATGTTAAACCTTATCATTAACCAATCCGTATAATTTTATCCTCATGACATATATTGATAACGAATATATCTTTATCATCATCCAATGAAATATTAATAAGAAGGTAGTAAAGAAAATAATAAATATATTTTCATAGGAATAAGAATTTGAGAGAAATTATTTAGAGGATTCAAAAAACATTACATATCTAAAAGTTGTTAAACTTGTTAAAATCTTTATGTAATATGATATCTAACTCAAAAAAAAGATGACGATAAGAAAAAACATAATAATGATAGAAATTTACTTGCATTTAAAAAACCAAAACTAAAAAATAAAATAGGGATGCACAATTAAGTGATGATGGATACATTCCTTAACAAAATGAATCGGAAGACCACTCCAGGGGAGAGTTCCTAGGGATAACAATAAAAAAATATTTTTTTAATGATTTCAATAAATAAAATAAAATTTATAATCTTATAAAGTTATCTATAATGAATGTAATATTTCAAGAAATATTAAGTCCAATTATACCCAGATTAAGAAAAATGAAAAAAAAATGAGAAGATAAAATAAAATTAAAGAAAATAATGTTATAAAAGAAACTGACACATGGGTTATAGAAAATTTTTTTTCTAACAATGTATTAGATAGTGATAATAACTAAAGGATATATGGATTTTTTGAAACTATATTTCAATCAGATAACATGTGATTTATATAGAAGATAAGAAAATTATTAACGAATAAATCATTATATTTTTAGTTATATACAGAGTATATAGAGATTATTTATCCATATGTAAGTTGAAAAATTATGTTGATAAAGTGGGGGATTCATATAGCTGAATAAAAAGTAATATTGATAGGCTAAGGAAGATTATTTCGTGGATAATGGAAAAATTTGCTCACTTTCTACTAAGTTTGATACTAGACAACTAATAATAATTTCTTCTTTTAACCATAAAAAATTGATAAATTTTATATAAGAAATTGAAAGCCTCAAAATTAGATTTTTTTACCTTTATTAAAAGTAGGTAAAATCTATATAAGTTTACTACTTTATAGAAACCATAAAATTACATATATATAATATGATATACTTCATCTTTTGAACCAATGTTTTTAAAGAGATATATTATTCTATATAATAGAACTTTTCTCACAGATTACCAAATGGGAGGGAATTACAACAATAAATGAATAGTAAAGTACAATATTTTTGTATATTTAAAGAATATATTTCTTGGGAACTCATTTCTATTCACATTAGAGAGGAAGAAAATTTTAGGTTTTGAAGGTTTTTTAGTTAATATTTATAAAACAAATAAAATTTAGTTACTTAAATATTTAGTTTCATGCTTTTTAGAATGATATATTGAGTACCATTAGAAAGAATTATTATCACCTAGATACAATTTTCTCCAAACATATGAGTAGTTAGAAGTCCAACTTCTAAAAACAAAAGAAATTAAAAGATGGAAATGTTATTTATGATGAAAATATACAAGGATGTTTAATTGTATTAAGTGGTATATCCATCCATGGAGGAAATCTATGTTGAAGACATGTAAGTTTTTAAAATCCTTTCTTATCAGACCATGTTTTTAAACATGCTAAGTTAATTTCTAGACTAAAAGAAGATTCAAGATCCTATTATGAATGTTTATCCAATTTTCTTTCAAAAAAAATTTTTTATAAAATCTATATAAGATTTTATAATTTTATAAAGAATTATTTTAAAGACAATATAATCATATAGATCTATGTGGATGGCCTAATATTTAGATCAACTTGAGAATCACTTGCTGATAGTTATTTGTAAAATTATACAAATTCATTTTTAGAAGATTATGATGGGTTAATTTATATTCTTTCTTGGTTATCAATTTTATTGAGAAAAATAAAGGAACTATTTTAACTTAGTAAAAGTATAATAAATATAAATTAAAAAAATTTATCTTAGATAAGGCACTAAATATTTTTACTTTGATAATTACTACTAGTAAGCTAGATCGGGATGAAGTTGGAAAACCAAAAGATCAAAAGCTTTATATATGGATACTTAAAAGTATATTTTACTTAATAATAAGATTACAAAAAAATATTTTTCTTAGTATGAATATTTGTTAGGTTTTAAGAAAATATAAATAATTCCAATTTAAAAAATTTTAAATGGATTTTTTATAATTTTAAATGAACTTCAAACATTGGTTTGTGTTGCACTTATGAATTTCATTTCTCCCAAAAAAATTATTCAGATGATGATTTCATAGGATATAGGTTGGATATAAATAGTATATCTAGAACCTTACACTTTTATAATAGTTTTTAGTTTCATGGTCATGTAAGAAATGAATATTAAAACACAATATGATACTAATGATAAATATATAGAATTTGGTTTTTTTTGTTGGAAATTATTATGGATGAAGCACACTCTCACAAAGTTTCTTTCACTTTCATTTATACTCCAATTATATATGGAAACAAAAGTGTGGTTTCATTTTAAAAAACTCCAACACATCACTCACATGAGAAATATATTTATGTAAGACATTATTTCTTCATGATCATACAAAAATAGGATGAATTTTTCTTGAATTTATTGAAATAGAAACTTAACTTGGTGACATTTTCACAAAATCATTGAATTTTGAAATATTTGAGTCTATTACAAAAGGTGAGAATGATCAAATTAAAATTATCAATTTTTGGTTTCTTGATTTTATCTCTACAATTAATAACTCTGTAAGAAAGGGAGAGTGAATTTTTTTCTAGAAATTGGCTATATATTTTCTTGTAATATAGAATACTACTCTGAAAAACAAAGGAAAGTGGCCTGAAAATCTATAAAAAGTTACTTATCTACCATCAAGATAGGAAGATAAAAGGATAAAATGGTAAACTTTATTAATTAAGTTTTGAGATACTAATTTTTAAAGGTGAATATCATACAATTTAATTTTTACCACTTTTAATTTGAATATCAAAATTGATTTTTTAGGTTGACTCTCAATCCAAAAAATAAACTTCTATAATGATTGTGAATTAATGACATCTGATTTACCATGTGTCTCTAAATTAAATGTTTGGAAGATTTTTATTTTCTTATATAAAGATTAGTTAGTACCACTTATATCTTATCATTTAAATAGATAAAACTATATTGGGATTGATCCATATATTTGATTCTAATCCATGTACCCTCCATTTGAGGTCATCCTAGATTATTCTTCTCCTATTATGAAGATTGTTAAGTTTATCATTTTAATGGATAAATAAAAAGATCTATTTATAGTGATAATAATGGATATATTTTATAAAAATTATATAAATTCACAATGTTTTAATAAGTACACATATATAGTTAATAAATTCATCAATTTTTTAGAGTGGAATTCAAATTCACTACCTTTTAAGAATAATTATTCTTACTATACTAAAATAATTCATATGCTTTACAGTATTTATCTTATGATATCGTTAGAGGAGTGAAAGGGTGAAACATCAAAATTGAAGGGAATCTATATTCAATGAATATTAAAAAAAATAGTGATATAAAGGTATTATATTAATATAAGAATGTGTGTTTATTACACATAATGTTATAAAAAAGGAAGGATCCTTTAAAAAAGAGGGTTCTTTAGTAAGGATATTTTATAAACATTTATAAATCCCATAAAATATATAATTTATAATTGGATAAAAGAATAGTTTTTAAGTGGATTAAAACATTTTTAGTACCATAAAAGGGACATATTTATATGGTAAAAATTTAGGATATTTATATCTATTAATTTTTGTTAGATTTTATCCCTTCAAAATTGTATAGCTCATGTGGGACTGTATATAAGTTGTGTGATCTAGAGAAATAAAAATAAAAGCATTAATTGTACAAGGATAATAAATAGTGTTATTATAAAAATATTTTAAAAGGATAAAAATATTTCCCTTTTAAATAATTCAAAATTCAAAGATAACCCAATGAATAAACATATTATCACCAACCTAAAACTACTCAGTGATAATTGAAAAAATAATCATGTTAATATCAAAATTTAAATACCATATTAGGTTAAACTAAGAGAATAATTTTTTTTTTTTTTGAGTTTCTATAATCCTCTTCAAAGTGGGAATATATTAGAATATCTGTTAAATATGATTAAGAAACTAAGGAAGAACCACTAAAATACAAGGAAAATGGATTATTTATAAAATATTAATAAAGTCTAAAACATTGGTTATTATATATGATAATTAATGTGTGATTCAGAAAATGATGGATTTTGAATCTCTGTTTATAAATTAAATCTCCCAAAAATAAGGGTAAAGAGATAAATAAATTGAAGTAGAGTTTACAACCCCAATAACCAAATCTTGGTAGTCCATTACATAACTAATGTAAAATTTTAAGGATACATACGAGAAGAATTTGATATAAAATAAATATTTAAAAAATTATCCATAGAAAGATAAGTAAAGGGTAATTTTTTTCAAATCAAATCGAAGAAGCATACAATAAAGAACTGACACATTAAAAAATTCCAAGAAAGAAGTTGGTATATGAATATTCATCTATTAGGAAAGAAAAGAGAAAACTTATCGTAGCATATGAAAACTAATCAATAAGATCATTCTCAAACTCATAATCATATAATGAATTATGTTCTTCTATATAGAGTTAAAAATTATAATAATATGACTTTCAATAATAATGGACAATAATTGTATTTTCCAATAACTTCTGAAAAAGAAATATTTTCTTTGAAAAAGGAAGTAGCAATAATCAATAAAAAATCATTTATATATAAACCTTTGAGAATAAATAATTAAGGTGATATATCTTGTCCTATTAAGAAATAATAATTAATTAAGTGATAATATTTTAAATGTCTCTCCATTAAATCATATCTAATGAAATATCATTCATGGTAATAAGGAAAATCCTGAAGAAAAAATTCTAGATACTATGATTTTATAATCTTATATGGAAGTTTTGGAAAATAAATCTACAGTAAAAAACTACTTATTCATACATAAAACGTTTCTACAGATGTTATATATTTACCACCTACTTGTGAAATCTATGAAAATATTGAAAACTAATTAAAGAGAATTATCTTAAAATTCTATCTCATGACTTAGATCATATAAGTGTTGATAAATTTTTCAAGAATGAAATTTTCACTAAGATATAATAGAATGATAATTGATTATCCCTTTAAAAAATATATGGCCAAAAAATTATGATGTTAAATATAATACCAATTTATAAATTTAAATATTTATGTTATGGAGTTATAGTATGATTATCTATAATAAATTTCCTCCAATTTCTCAACTTATATAATTATAATTTCAGAAAAAGCTACTATCAATGATAATTTGTTTCATTATAGATAATATTTGAAGCGTGATACAAAAGATATCAAAGATATGTATGAGTAAATTGAAGGAGAAGAAGAAAGTATGTATGCTTTGGAAAAGAAGAACTAATCTCCTAAAGAGAAAAATGAGACCCTTGAGAAGAAGATAAAGGAACTTAGAAATAAAGATTGATCTAGACTTTCTTTTTTAAGAATTTTATTTAATTACATTTAATGGAATTTTTATTTTTTAAATTATCATATCTTCTAATTTATTTATATTTATTATCCTTAAATTTTAATTAATTTATTTTTAAGAATCATAAATTATGAGAATGAAAAAAGTATAATAATTAATCAAGGATAACTAAATTCAATAGACTATGGAGCATAAAATGGGGTATTTTATCTCTAATTTATCTCTAACTTATCCCAAACTTATTATTTAAATACTTATTAAAAAATTATTTTCTCTAAAATACTTTAATACTAAGTTTTACTTTAACATATCATGTCTTTTAATTATCAAAAATGGTAAAATTTTGGGTCATTATCAAAATAAAAAAAATTAATTATTAATTTTGATTAATCATGAAACATGAATCTAAATTATTAATGTTTTTACTAGAAGAATATTTTAGTGCATTATAGTGAATGGAAATTTTTCAAATCACCATGATTCTCAAACTATGTGCATATAAAAGTTTAAAAATCATATAAATGGATTATATCTATCAAGTGGAATATATACCAGAGTGATTTTAAGTATGAAGAGGTTAAAAATCATTAGAATCATGTTAGTAGACCAAAACGAGATACATTTATTATTAAAAGTATAATATATGGATAAAGATATTCAAACACCATAAAATAGAAAACTAGTTTGAAATACATATCAAAGGATCTATCAAGATAATATTTTCACTAAATCAACTAAAGTAGTAATGATTACTTTAAGAGTTAAAATTAGAGGATCGAAGAACTCTAGTGACCACATATTTTAGAGTGGACTCTCCAAAAATCATCATCATATATCTATAAATTGGAGTGGGAAATTAATCTTCATAATAACTACTAATACATTACATTGTTATTTATTTAGAGATATCTTTTACATATGATTTTACAGCTTATATTTTATAACAATTTTTTAATATTTATAATTTGTTTTCTCACTAATAAAACATTGTCATTCGTAATCATTTTATTTTTATCTTCTTATCTCTTGATTGAATAACACATGTTTGGGGACTTGGTAGTAAAATTTAAACTAATTGTACTAAATTATAGGCTATCCAGATCAAATATCAAATCTACCTTCCACGTTACGTTAAAAATGAATAAGTTTTAGGTCTTAGAAACTTTTATATCCAACTAGTTTATAAAAGAGTGATTAAAATTTTCTTATACTAGACCTTTTTAACATTATGTTTTTTTTTAATTTAATATATTTTCATTATAATATTTATTTAATATATTGTATAAATTTACATTTTGAATAACTACTAATAATTATATTTCATTCCAACTTGTATTTTTATTTTTCACGGTGTAATTTAGTTCAAACTCTCAGAACTTTTTTATATTTTTTATTTAACATTTCTCCTTTAGAGGATATTTTAGTTCAAAATTTTGAAATATTCAACTCACCCCACCCCCCCCACCCCCCATGGAGTAAAATTATTGGAAAATATCTAAAAAATATATAATTATGGATAAATTATACTTCTCAAAAAGACACTAAAGACTCTAGATTAACATAAATAAAAATAAGTCGGAATATAAATAAATTTTTTAATTATTTAAAAAAAATTACACCAATTAATGTTCAGCTATATTATCATGTATATCTATGGGAACTTGATCACATGAAAACTAGAGAGTAGATAAATTCTCCCTTAGTATCATGGAAGTAAAAATAATGAAAAATTTATAATAATAGAGATAATAATTAAAAATATATACTTAAACATATGATAGATGAAAAACAATGATTGTTTTTTTATAAAAATATTTTAACTTGTTTCCTCACATGAGTATCAAAGTAAAGAAATAGATTTATCTCAAAAAATCTTTTTGGAATCAAGAACCTAGTAAAAATATGAATTATACTATGTGTGTTACCATCATCCTTACATTTTAGTTCTAATGAAAAAACAAGTTGGTTTAGACCATATCATGGTCTTTAATTATGTGAATAAAATTATATTTCAAGACACTATGACATGGTCATTAATGAATGGAATTATTATGTTATGTGATAATATATAGGAATCATTTCTATTAATATCTTTTGGATATCATATTATATTAATCATTATAAGATAATTATTATGAAAATTTTAAACGTATTACATGATTATATAAATGTTAAACAATCAATATAGGGTTTAAACCAAATATTTCAAGGGATTTGAAATATTGGAGAATTTATTGAAATAATCAATTAATACAGGACTGAAAATTTGAGCTCTTCGGGTGTAAATAATAGTGGTTCAATCCTCATGCAATTTTTGTGACATAGAAACTCATCAGTTGAAGATTTACCTTTAACTATCATTTCTCTCAATTCTTTAGACTCTTTTTTTCAGAAAACCATAACTTGAGAGAGATACACTGTGATATTTTTAGGATTTATTAAATTCATAGACACCCTTGGAGGAAGTATTCTTTGGACTAATTCTCTATGATAATGATTAAATTTTTGTGAAGCTTGGATAAGTTAGATCACCAAGGTGTAAGCTATATCATTCATCTTCATTTTATTCTTCATTATAAATGTATAGATTAATCTTGGTTTTTTGGGGTTTTGGTGTTATATTCAACTATATTTAAGATAATATTTATCCCTTAAAAACTAATATGTTGTATCAAAGTTGATCTATCAATGTTTTTTTTTTGATTTTGTAATGAATAAAGAATACTATAATATAACGACTAGAGATTTCATTATATATTAACCTTAAATAAAAAAAATAATATAATTTTTCACATGAAAAACTAAAATAAATAAAAATAACCTTGATATATTTTGAATATAAAATATGACCATTGAAATATGTTAAATTAGATGGTATAAATTGAAGTAGCCATATCATAAAATCATTAAATAAAGTAAGAAGAAATTGGATTTGGATGAAGAAAACCTCCTTATAAATCCCATTTGTTCAAACTCATAAGGGAGGTATATTTTTTAGTGTTTTCAATTGACCAATACTAAGCCAAAATCAAGCAATTTCAGTCTGTCAAAATCCATAAATAGAATAATCTCGTGATCAGAGATATTGGCACAAGATCTATGCAAGCTGAACTGCCTCCCGAAACTACAACCAAGGCTTATATAATGCTTAGGTATTATATAGAGATCATAAGGGGTTATATAAGTATAAATTTGGATTATATAAAAATTTAATAAAATATTTATATGTATAGATATATCATGAATTTTTATACTTTTTAAAATGTTATTTTTTGAAATTCTCTTTATGCTAAAAATGCATTTTTTAAAAATTAGAATTTTATTTCAAGGAACCAATATTAATTTCATAAAATAATAAAAATATATATTAAAACTATATTAATTATTAGTTTATAATAAAAATAATATTTAATATATCAAAAGTAATTTTTCTATAAAAAACAGTTTTTTGCTATATTTTGTGTTTTTTAATTAAAAGTAAAAATTTTAAATTTTAGGAGATGAATTTGAAAGAAAATTATTTTTTGGAATTATCATGGACATATTATCTTAAGTATAATTTGTTAGATTATTCTAAAAAGATTGATTTTTAGGTGAATAGTGAAAATGTCATTTTTACAAATAACATGAATTTATGACATCATTAATATATAAGTATGAATTAGAAAATCATGAAACCATTTCCTAAGACCAAATATGTATTTTATAATTAACGTTATTATTTTAAAAAATATATATTAAATTATAAACTCATATTTGACATTTTATAATTTCAGTTATATTTTAAAAAATATATTTTTAATATATTATACATTTAATATTTGGTAATTAATTTTTATAACTTTTAAAAATTGAATCAAAAAATGGATATCAAATATGGAATCATTCTTTTAAAATTATATAATAAGGAATATTTTATTTTTGGGCATAAAGGATGAATTACCTAGGTAAAAATTAGGGGTGTCCAAACTCAACCCAACCCGACCCAACCTGAACGGGTTGGTTTGGTTTTTGTTGGGTTCAAAATTCCATATGAGATGGTTGGGTTACATTGATTTCACCCATGTTCTGGTTGGTTTGGGTCATAGGTTGTGTAAAAATTACCCAACCTAACCCAAACAACTCAACAAACTACTCCAACCCCTCCCACACGCACTACCTCTCCAGGAAACCCATCATCACCACTTCAGTGTATGTCATCACCTTTTCCTACATCATCCATTTTTTTCACCCACACTCTAATTCCATCACTTCCACACATCACCTCTCCATCATCATTGTCTTCCTCCTCCACTATCTCCACTGCATAGTGTCATCGCCGCAACTCTAGATCTGCTAAGGACTACTCCCTCTACCATCACCTCTTCCACCATATCCACTGTAAAGACCCAAAAAATTCAAGGAATTTTTTTTTCTTAATTCTCTTGGGAATTTTACAAGAACGCAGTTTCTGACGGCACATAATTCCAAGTCACGGTGTGCCCGGAATCTTTTTCCGAAGTTTAGCTCAGGTACGTTCAGTGAAAGAATGAGCGGGTTTTTCTAGCTTTTGAACTGGTGATCGGAATCAAATTCTGAGGACACCGAAGGAATCGCAGCACCGGTAATTTCTTAGAGACATATTTTCTGGAGTTGCGTTTGCTCGGGTGTGGTTTTTAATTTTTTGGGGTTAAGTTAAAAAATAAAATAAAAGTGGTGCAACCGGTTTTTATTTTATTTTGCTTAACTTAAGTTAAGTGGATAATGTGGGACCCACAACATCCTACCCACTTGGTAGAATATTTGTGAGGTGGGTCCCACACAATCCCCACCGTTTCTTTTCTTCTAAGTAACGCACCCTCACCCCCCTTTTAATAAAGTCTACTCGTGCGTTTAATCTGGATATTAAACGCCTCATTAATTGGCAGGTTTTAAACTCCTCAATTAATTGTTCTTTTCATTTCTTTTTGAAATTAAAACTTTGGATTGTGAGTTAATAAAATAAGACAACTCTAATTTTATTTATATTGGAACTTGTTTCGTGGAGAGGATTTGGAGAAAAGACTTCTTCTTTGATGAAGAACGCGAAGAACGCACCTACCTCCGACGAAAAACGCCAAACCCTCGGAGATCGACTTCACGACGCCGTGTACCGCGACGCCAGTGACGCTTCTTCCGCGATGCCTGCGACGCTTCTTCCGCGATGATTCTTCAATGACACTTCTTCCACGACGCTTCTCCACAACGCGACGATCCCCCCTTCCGTGACGCCTTCTTCCACGATGGTTATTTCCGCGACGAATCATCGCTCAACGAATTTGACGAGGTAGGGGTTTTTTTTTCAATTTAATCTATGTGATTATACCCTCGGTATGTTTAAATATTTTTCGGAAGCCTTTTTAAACCGCTAACACTGTGGGTGAAGACCAACGAACAAGTCTGAACCCACCGTCCCTTCGTTCTTGGTGTGCGTAACGGTGGTCGACAATGAATCAGGCTGCACGGGCGTTGTGAGGTCCTCGCAGTGGAGAACCGGTCCCGGGAGGGCCGTTGGCGAAGACGGCAGGAAAATCCGACCACCAGAGCTCGTCCGGTGGTCCACGGAGCATTCCGCCGGCGCGCCTCGCAGGCACGGCGGCTGGCACCGGCCGGCCTCCAGGAGACGGCGACGCCCGGTGCCCCGCCAGGATGGGCCACTGCGGCTGAAGCCGCTGCGGTAGGCCGCAAGTCCCGCGACCATGCCGGACCGGAGGAGACAGGACATGGCACTCGGCCGTGTCCGTTGGAAAGGAGTGGCCCCTCGTGGGGCCGCAGTTATCAAAACAAGAGGGGGGGCAGTGCCCCCCTCCCCCCCCCCCCCCCCCCGCCGCGTTTCAACGCTCGGCCGAGCCTCCTGGCGGTGCGCCAGCGCAGCCAGAACGGACCGCCAGGCCGGGCCGCGCCCAGGCCGGGCCAGGCCGCACCCAGGTCGGGCCGCGCCTAAGTGGGCCGGACCTGGACCCTGTTTGGGTCAACCCAGTTCGGGCCGACCCTAGGGGTATCAGGCTGGGTCAGACCGGGCCTGAACCCCCTAATACCAGACTTTTTGGTCTGTTGCCCATAACATGAGTTACGGGCATCCGATCGACGCACCGTCAGTTGCGTAGCGATCCTTGGATAGAGACGGTCGTTTCTTTATATTACACTCAAGGTTTAGAAAAAACTTTAGGTTCGGCCGTGTTGGTTTGTACACGAAACCAACCGGGGCCTCGGAGGGGAAACACTTATAACTTGAGCTTCGGATGTCCGATTAACGTGTCTTAGACTTTGTTGGATTCCTCTTAGTGAGACGGACCATTTAAATTACTCTGCTCAAGTTTTTGATACAGTTGGAGTAAGGTTGGGTTGGTTTTGACTTAAAAACCAACCGGGCCCCTGGGATGAAAAAGCCAATAACTCTCAGACCGGGCGTCCGATTGACGCGCCGTCTGTGATGTTGAGTTCTGTTGACAATACGAAAATTTTGGATACATAAACTCTGGACTTTGTGTCAGTTGATGTATCAGCCCTTCGGCTCATGGAGTGGACCCTCCCGAATGAGCTTGTTGTGTGCGGGAACCCTAGAGCTGGTTGCGACTACGACGACGATGATGACTGTACATAAATCCTCCGTGGATTCGACGGTGACGACTACAGCACTCAGCGATCCTACGTGGATCAGTGTTACCGATCCTGTGTGGGACAGATTCTATGTGGGTCAGCGCTCAGCAGTCCTATGTGGGCCAGCGTCTACAGATCCTGTGTGGGTCGGATCTTGTGTGGGTCATTGCGGGGGTCAGTTACCTATTGACCCTATGTGGGTCAGATCCTTTGTGGGTCATTGCGGGGGTTAGTACCTATCGATACTTTGTGGGTCTGACGGCTTATATGAATTAGTGTCTATATCTGATCATATCTATCGTCATACGAAGAAGTATACCTGTGTGAGCTGAATCTTGACTTGTTTTCCTATGTGGATTACGTTATGCTATCCTGTGTGGATTGGGTTGCGGTTTCCTGTGTAGACTAGGTTGTACTTGGGCTCGGACATTGGAGCAAACTAGAATTGATGACTTAGGTATATGTATGGGTATATACCTAAGCAGTGTCGGATGTTACTTCGTGATTGTATCTTTCCTTTGTGGATTATACTTTGTGGATTCTGGGAGACCTTCGGGGGTCCCGGGGTCCCTACTGAGTAACTATACTCACCCCTGCACGGGCTATGCCCTCACTACGTTGTGTTGGATGCAGACGACGGACAACGCTGATTGTGGTTGAGGCTTGCAGAGCAAGTCGGTACCTGGAGGTGGATCGCTGGGCGGGACGTACTCGGAGCAGACGGCTGGACCCGAGGAGCTGTGGAGGCTATCTGTACCCACCCTTCAGGTGGTAGTTCCAGTGGACGGCTCGAGGCTTCGGCTTTACTTTTAGTTGTTGTTTTGCTTTTTCAGTTGTACTTTACTTTCAGTTTGGGTTTGTATTCTGGCCCACTTACTTTTCCGCACTTACTGTTGTACCCAGTTTTTACTTAGTGTTTACTTCTTCTTGCTTTCTCTGTGGTTTTTGTTTACTTTGCAAAGGCAATGCCTTCCCTTTTTACCAGGAATTACGCCTTGGTGCTAGTCGCCAGCCCCTGGCCTATGGAAGGCAGACTTGGGGTAGTCACGACACGGGCCCCGAGGACGGTTCGTGACAAATTGGTATCAGAGGAGTTTGGTTCTACCACAAAACTCAGGAATCTGATCTTTTTCTTTATGAATCAATAGTGTTAAGAGTATTGGGTGTGGTATCAGTCCAGGGAGTCCAGTGTTGGTGCGGCGGCCGATGTATCCGTACACCAGGACACTGACTTCTGATTTCCAACTTAATGCACGAAAACATTGATTGCATGTGTGTTACAAGTTTTCATTGTGATTACTTTGTGTCAGTTCACCAGGTATATTGTTTGACCGTGGTGCACCTGTTTCCTTTTCAGGATGGCCCCATGATGGCAGCCAGCTAGGGTTCTGAGCATTGTACGTGACGACAACCCATCGAGTGACGAGGCCTCGGTACAGGTCCCTTTGACAGCAGAGGCACCGGCGGTACCTCTACCCACTGAGCCACCGATGCTACCAGCCCTAGCCGCTGACGATGCACATCGCCTTAGTGAACTGCACGAGTTTCAGCGCCAGCGACCTCCTAGGTTCCACGGGGAGACGGACCCCCAGGCAGCCGAGGATTGGCTGGAGGCAGTTGTATGGATTTTCAGGTTAGTGAGGACACCAGCAGACCTCATGGTGATCCTCGCAGTGAGCCTACTGCACGCGGAAGCAGGCAGATGGTGGAGCTTGATGCTCCAGGTGCACTATGAGGCATCTCTCCTCTGGACAGACTTTTAGAGCCTCTTCCGCTCGGAGTTCGTCCAAGCCACCCTCTATACGGTGTGCATCCAGGAGCTTCTACAGATGCGGCAGGGCAGCATGACGGTCGCCCAGTACTTGGATAGATTCACCGATCTCTCGCGCTACTCGATAGACATGGTACGGGACCCATTCTTCCGGGCCCAGACCTTTGAGCAGGGATTGAGGCATGAGATCAGGGCATCGCTGATCTCCCTCAGCATTCCGACTCAGGAAGGGGTACTGGAGCGAGCCCTTTTGATCGAGAGATTCCTTACTGAGCCTTCATCAGATGCAAGACCTACCGCAGGGTGGAAGGTAGTAGAGTCTTCTACAGCAGGCAGTCGACGGATGACTCATGGGTCCAAGCAGACCAGACCCTCAGGCAGACGACCTCATAACACTGGCTCAGCAGTGCAGGGCACACAGTGCGGAGCCAGTCTTTCGAAAGGCAGACAGTGCTACGCATGCGGAGGGCAGGGCCACCTGGCTCGTGACTGCCCGACCCACCATGCCGAGGAGCAGGAGATGGTTTAGGGGCCACCCAGGTAGAGGTAGAGGGTCGACATTGGCGGTCCGCTGGGATCAGGTGGTCGAGGTAGAGGAGATGGCTGAGCAGCTGGTGGTGGGCGACGCTTTGAGGCTCTACCACCACCACCACCAGGAGGTCCACCCCGACCACAGGGAGCTGGTGGGCAGAGACAAGCACAGCTCCAGGCAGCGGAGGCCTACAACCACGACGCGCCCGAGATGATTCAAGGTATTATCTGTGTCTATTCCACCCTTGTTGTAGTTCTTATAGACAAAGGAGTGAGTCATTATTTCATAGTTGCTGCCCTTGTTCGGAGCTTGGAGATTCTGAATGAGCCGTTGGCTCGATCCTTACGGCTAGAGACTCCTACGGGAGCAGACTCGACGATTACGCACTGGTGCCGGCAGTGTGACCTTACTCTAGGAGGTGAGATCTTCGGCTGGGATCTTCTTGTAGCGGCGTCGAGGCCTTACGATGTCATCTTGGGCATGGATTGGTTATCTACAGTCCATGCTCAGATTGACTATATCAGGTGCAAGGTGCGGTGTGTACGCACCGACGGGAGAAGGTTCACCTTTTCCGGCGAGAAGGGAGCCTTCGTAGTACAGGATGGACTCCCGCAGAGGATAGGATAGCCCATCACTCATCAGTTGTCCAGTCTCATCCTAGGAGCAGTTGACGTGTGGAGTCCTAGTTTTCCTACAGTGGTGGATCAGTATGCGGACGTTTTCCCCGACGACGTTCCAGGACTACCTCCTCGCAGAGAGGGAGACTTTTATATTGATCTGTACCCTGGGACAGCCCCGATATCCACCCCATCATATCAGATGGCTCCCGCCGAGCTTCGAGATCTATGGGTATAGTTGGAGGACTTGTCGGGCAAGGGATTCATCTGACCCAGTGTTTCACCCTGGGCTTCCCCGATATTGTTCGCCAAGAAGGCGGACGGGAGCTTGCGACTTTGTGTCAACTATCGTCACCTGAACCAGGTGACAGTGAGGAACATCTATCCACTACAGAGGATTGATGACCTCTTCGATCATCTCAAGGGAGCACGGTGGTTCTCAAAGATAGACCTCAGGTCAGGCTATCATCAGCTCAGAGTTCGGGATGAGGACATGCAGAAGACGGCCTTCAGATGTCGGTATAGCCACTATAAGTTCTTGGTTATGCCATTTAGCATAAACAATTCTCGAGCAGTGTTCATGGGCCTCATGAACAGGATATTTCAGCCATACCTTGATTGATTTGTCATGGTCTTCATCGACGACATTTTGATATACTCGACCACTGAGGAGGAGCACGCCTACCACTTGCGGGTTGTACTAGACACACTCCAAGAGAACCAGCTTTATGGCAATCTCTTGAAGAGTCAGTTCTGGATATGTGAGGTCCACTTCTTGGGACACGTCATCTCTGAGGCAGGAGTTGCGGTGGATCCTGCAAAGATCTAGGCAGTGCTAGATTGGGAGCCACCCAGGAGCATGACAGAGGTGCGGAGTTTCGTGGGACTAGCTGGATACTACCAGAGATTTGTGCCAGACTTCTCCAGAGTTGCGGCACCACTCTCAGCTTTGACAAAGAAGGGGAAACCGTTTGTGTGTTCAGACGGAGAGGACCATTCAGACTCACGAGGACATGCTCTGCGCGTGTGTCCTAGACTTTGGTCGCAGCTAGGAGGACCACCTACCCTTGGTGGAGTTCACGTACAACAAAAACTACCACTCCACCATCGGGATGGCACCATACGAGGCATTGTACAGCCGACCTTGCAGATCACCACTGTGCTGGACAGACCCTAGGGAGTCAGCACTTGTGGGACCAGAGATGGTCCAGGCCACGACAGAGAAGGTCCAGGTCATCCAGGAGCAGATGAGGACAACTCAGAGCTGGCATAAGTCTTATGTTGACAGGAGGCGGAGGCCACTAGAGTTCAAGGATGGTGACCACATCTTCTTGCGGGTCTCACCTCGACATGAATTACGTAGATTTGGCTGAGGCGGAAAGTTGTCTCCACGCTTCATCGGACCATTCTAGGTCCTCAACAGGATTGGAGAGGTGGCTTATCGCCTAGCTCTACCACCTCAGTTGCACCGAGTGCACGACGTCTTCCACGTATCTCAGTTGAGGAGATACGTGCAAGACCCGACGCATATCATTGACCATGGGGAGATGGACGTTGATGATGGGGTGAATTTTGCGGAGGTCCCGGTGGAGATTGAGGATCGATAGGAGTGGGTCCTGTGTGGATGGTCGATTCCTCTAGTGCGTGTCAAATGGCAGCACGGGAACCTCCAGGAGAGAACTTGGGAGCAGGAGGCTCATATGTGTGCTCAGTACCCACATTTGTTTCCCTAGTTTTTTATGTATCTTTATGGGGACGTAAAACCCTGAGGTGAGAATGATGTAAAGACCCAAAAAATTCAAGGAAAGTTTTTTTCTTAATTTTCTTGGGAATTTTACAAGAACACATATCTGACGGCACCTAATTCCGAGGCCCAGTGTGCCCGGAATCTTTTTCTGAAGTTTAGCTCGGATACGTTCAGTGAACGAACGAGCGGGTTTTTCTAACTTTAGAACTAGTGCTCGGAATCAAATTCTGAGGACACTGATGGAATTGCAGCGCCGGTAATTGCTTAGAGACATCTTTTCTGGAGTTGCGTTTACTCGGGTGTGGTTTTTAATTTTTTGGGGTTAAGTTAAGAAATAAAATAAAAGTGGTGCAACCGGTTTTTATTTTATATTTCTTAACTTAAGTTAAGTGGATGATGTGGGACCCACAATATTCTACCCAGTTGGTAGGATATTTGTGAGGTGGGGCCCACACGAGCCCCACCATTTCTTTTCTTATAAGTAACGCACTCACACCCCCTTTTAATAAAGTCAACTTGTGCGTTTAATATGGATATTAAATGGCTCATTAATTGGGCGGTTTTAAACTCCTCAATTAATTGTTCTTTTTGTTTCTTTTTGAAATTCAAACTTTGTCTTGTGCGTCAATAAAATAAGACAACTCTTATTTTATTTCTGTTGGAACTTTTTGCATGGAGAGGATTTGGAAAAAAGCCTTCTTCTTCGACGAAGAACACGAAGAACGCGCCGACCTCCGACGAAGAACGCCAAACCCTCAGAGATCGACTATGCGACACTGTGTACCGCGATGCCAGCGATGCTTCTTCCGCGTCGCCAGCGACGCTTCTTCCGTGACGCTTCTTCCGTGATGCTTCTCCGCGACGCGATGATCCCCCCTTCCGCGATGGCTTCTTCCGTGACGGTTATTTCCGTGATGAATCCTCGCTCAATGAATTCGACGAGGTAGGGGTTTTTGTTCAATTTAATCTATGTGATTATACCCTCGGTATGTTTAAATATTTGTCAGAAGCCTTTTTAAATCGATAATGCGGTGGGTGAGGACCAACGAACAAGTCCGAACCCACCTTCCCTTTGTTCTTGGTGTGCGGAACGGCGAGCGACGATGAAGCAGGCCGCATGGGCGTTGTGAGGTCCTCGTAGTGGAGAACCGGTCCCGGGAGTGCCGTTGGGGAAGACGGTAGGCAAATCCGACTACTGGAGCTCGTCCGGTGGTCCGCGGAGCATTCCGCTGGTGTGCCTTGCCAACACGGCAGCGCCGGCGGCCGGAGGCGGCGGCCGGCACCGGCCGGCCGCCAGGAAGGGCCGCCGCGGTTGAAGCTGCGGTGACCGGCCGCAAGTCCCGCGACCGCGCGGGACCGAGGAGGCGGGACGGGGCACTCGGCCGCGTTCGTTGGAAAAGAGCGGCCCCTCGTGGGGCCACGGTTAGCAAAACAAGCGGAGGGCAGTGCCCCCCCCCCCCCCCCCGCGCGTTTCAACGCTCGGCTATTTCGGTCGAGCCTCCTGGCGGCGCGCCAGCGCACCGTGCGGCCAGACCGGACCGCCAGGCCGGGCCGCGCCCAAGCCGCACCAGCCAGGTCAGGCCACTCCCAAGAGGGCCGGACCCGGACCTGGTTCGGGTCGACCCTGTTCGGGCCGACCCTGGGGGTATCAGGCCGGGTCGGACCTCGCCCGAACCCCCTAATACCAGACTTTTCGGTCTGTTGCCCATAACATGAGCTACGGGCCTCCGATCGATGCACCGTCAGTTGCGTAGAGATCCTTGTATAGAGACGGCCATTTCGGTATATTGAACTCAAGGTTTCGGAGAACTTTGGGTTCGTTCGGGTTGGTTCGTACACGAAACCAATCGGGCCCTTGGAGCGGAAATGCTTATAACTTGAGCTCCGGACGTCTGATTGACGTGCCGTCGACTTTGTTAGATTACTCTTAGAGAGACGGACCTTTTGGATTACTCTTCTCAAGGTTTGTATGTAGTTGAAGTACATTCGGGTTGGTTTTGACATAAAAACCAATCGGGCCCCTAGGAAGAAAAAGCCAATAACTCTCAAACCGGGCGTCCGATTGACGTGTCGTCTGTGACGTTGAGTTCTGTTGATAATATGGAACTTTTGGATACATAAACTCCGGACTTTGTGTCAATGGATGTATCAGACCTTCGTCTTGTGGAGCGGACCCTCCCGAATGATCGTGCTGTGTGCGGGAACCCTAGAGCTGGCTTCGACTACGACGATGATGACGACTGTACAGAAATCCTCTATGGATTCGACGGTGACGACTACAGCACTCAGCGATCCTACGTGGATCAGTGCTACCGATCCTTTGTGGGTCAGCGCTCAGTGGTCTTGTGTGGGCCAGTGCCTACAGATCCTGTGTGGGTCTGATCCTGTGTGGGTCATTGCGGGGGTTAGTTACCTATCGACCCTGTGTGGGTCAGATCCTCTGTGGGTCATTGCGGGGGTTAGTACCTATCGATCCTTTGTGGGTCCGACGGCTTAGATTAATCAGTGGCTATATCTGATCATCTATATCGTCATACGAAGAAGTATACCTGTTTGAGCTGAATCTTGACTTTTTTTCCTATGTGGATTATGTTATGCTATCCTGTGTGGATTGGGTTGTGGTTTCCTGTGTAGACTGGGTTGTACTTGGGCTCGGACGTTGGAGATAACTAGAATTGATGACTTAGGTATATGTATGGGAATATACCTAAGCAGTGTAAGATGTTACTTCGTGATTGTATCTTTCTTTTTTGGATTATCCTTTGTGGATTCTGGGAGACCTTCGGGGGTCTCGGGGTCCCTACTGGGTAGCTATACTCACCCCTGCACGGGCTATACCCGCACTACGTTGTGTCGGTTGCCGACGACGGACAACGCTGATCGTGGTTGAGGCTTGCGGAGCAAGTCGGTACCTGGAGGTGGACCACTGGGCGGGACGTACTCGGAGCGGACGGTTGGACCCGAGGAGCTGTGGAGGCTATCTGTACCCACCCTTAAGGTGGGAGTTCCAGTGGACGGCTCGAGGCTGTAGCTTTACTTTCATTTGTTGTTTTCCTTTTTCAGTTGTACTTTACTTTCAGTTTGGGTTTGTATTCTGGCCCACTTACTTTTCCACACATACTATTGTACCCAGTTTTTACTTAGTGTTTACTTCTGCTTTCTTGCTCTGTGGTGTTTGTTTACTTTTCAAAGGCAATGCCTTCCCTTTTTACCGGGAATTACTCCTTGGTGCTAGTCGCCAGCCCCTGGCCTATGGAAGGCGGGCTTAGGGTAGTCACGGCACGGGCCCCGAGGACAGGTCGTGGCATCCACCATAACCGTTGTGACCCCAGATCTGCCATCGAATGACCCTTACACCTTTTCCACATACTATATCTCCATATTGACCATTATGACACTAGATCTTCCAGTCCCCCTCCGCCTCTGCCTCCATCTCCACCATGGCCAATGCGACCAGAGATCCTTTGATGACTACCCCTCCACATTCGCCCCCACCTTCGTATCCACAAAAATTTCCACAACCACAAATTATCTAGTTTAGAGACTACCCCTCCAATTTATCTTCCACCTCCATTTCTACAGTGACATTTCTAACTCCAAATCCACTCAAATCTACCTACAGGTGAGAGAGATGTGTATCCCACTATTGATCATGCTGCCAACCGCCACTTTTGGGGTTGATTTTTCACCAGATTGAGGTTTCCTCTTAGAATTGTGAGGAAGAAAAATATTCAAATATGGTGGTGAGATATAGTCACACTTCACATGTGTTATTAAACTGTAAGTGGCCATTTTTTCCATAACCCATCAACTCAACCCAACCGGACCTGATCTGTGATTGGTTGGATTGGTTCGGGTCCAAACTAAAAACCCCTATGACATGAACCGACCTAACTCGGCCTTTTTTGGTCAATTAAAGTCCAACAAAAACCCCAAACCCAACCCATCCCAACTCATGGATACTCTTGGTAAAATCTAGTTACCATCGTGAAAACTAAAATGGTAAAAAATGAGTTACTTAAGAGGTAAAGGGTCTAACATGTTTAAAAAATGTTTATAATTGAGTGGTGAAAGAATTTATTGAAATTATCACTTCATAACTCTATTATTTCTCAATTTTTTATAAGCATTCCTTGATAGAAACTTCCCATAATTGAAATTTTTTGGTATTTGAAAAAATTCCACTCCTTTTTACTTAAAAAAGGGGGCACTCATCTCCTCAATTACCATCACACCAAAACCAAAAAAATTTAGCCCAAAATCTTACCAAATATCTCTTATAAACTTCTATACACCTTAATTTGGTTCTTGAATTCTCAAACTTCTATCCCTGAAATTATTAATCCTCTTCACAAAGAAGATAATCCAACAAGTGAGGTATAAGTTCCGAACCTCTATTTCTTTTTATTTTATATTTCTTTATGTGCTTTTATTATTCAGTAAATTTAATTTAAACATATTAAAACAATAAAATTTGTATCATTATTATATTGGTATTTTATTTAATTATGGTACTAGAATAAACCACCCACACCATTTCCATTAAGAAAAAAAAAATATGAATCGTGCATTGTGTGGACTATCACCTCCATGATGCAACGTGTTTCATTTTCTATCACCACCTTATAAGGTTTATACTAATAGTGAATTTAATAAATAATTATGATATTTACGATATATTTTATATTCAAAAACTATAATCCATATTACTTAACTTCCACTTTCTATAGAAAATAAAAACATCTACCATGTGTATCTGTAGACTACCGCCTCCATGGGATGATTGATTTATGTTTTTTATTTCATCACTACCTTAAATGGATTTTCATGAGAATGGTTTTATAGGATAAATATAATATTTATGATATCATTAAGGTTCTGTTATGATAAATTGGATATCCAATTAATGATATTATTCATAAATTATTATTGTAAATTCAATAATTTAAAACAAGCGTACTAAGTGGAATATTTTTAATTCAAATTGTGTAATATTTCCATATCCATCACTTAATTCTTATAATTGCTTTAAAATTATGATATATTATACTAATAAACACTTCATTATATCATTATTCTACTAGAATAATGATATTACAACTAAATAACCTCATAATCATCAATAATCATGTTATGTTCATTATTGGGTTAGTTTAACCACCTACATCAACAATGTTATGAAATTATATAATTCATGATTACGAATAATTAATTACTATAATAATATGATATAAATATGTAAATAATTATTTTTTAATTTTGTAAATTTTACAACAATATTTAACACATTAATTAAGAAAACACCATTTGTAAGTGAAAAGACTTTAAAAAATGTATTTTATCAATTTTATCTTCTAAGATAAAGACTAAAGTATGAATGAAAGTAAATTTAAACATATTAAATCATAATAATTCATTCATTATATTATATTTAATGAAATTTTAATGATGAACTTTGGTAGAATAATAAATACAGACACTGATCCTACAAAACTAGTACAAAATATCAAGACTATAAACACCTGATATGGGAAAATAAGAAAAAAAACTAATTTACATATAGATAATGACTATAAATGGAAATTATAAATATTTTTAGGAATTTATATGGTTATGAAATAGTATATTAATATATTTATTTATTTATTATAGGATTTTAGATCACATTCGGCTAAGAGGGAATAAATTTAAGGGGTTTCATTACTTAAATATTTTTGTTTGGTCGTAATCACTATTCTTTGAATATTATATTTAAGGATTGATATATTATATCATATTGTTATTTTATGTTGTATTTATACCTTTTTTAGAGAGAAATAATTTTTTACACCAAATCATTCTTCCTTAAAGATTCAATTCTTTCATTAAAATTCATTTATGTTAAAGAAAATTCTCATTACTTTAAATGGATTTTTCTCCCATATATATGATTTTAATTACTTACAATGTTATCCTCTATTTTTGGGAAATATAATATTGATTATTTTATATAATTCTCATAATTATATTTTTTCATTTTCAAAATAAAATTTTAATACTCTTTTTATGATGTGGGTTTTCAAACAATAGTATTTTAAAATATTTAAAAGGGTTTTCCATCATTTCATAATAAATTTTTTAATAATACACCCCAAATTTATTTTTATAACCATTATGTTTATTCAAGGATATTTTATTTAAAAGACTTTATAATAAGGTTTAAAAAAGTATTCTCTTTCCCTTCCCAAAAAAAATTAAAGTAATTTACACTTAACTTTTATAACAATTTTTTAAAGGTTTTTGTGAAAACTGTTGTATTTTAATTTAATTTTTTATTAAAAGGTTTATCTATTATGATGTGATGTTTTTATAATCCTATATATCTTATCATGATATTATTAATTTTCTAAAATGATCTTTTTGATATCCTATTACCATTTAAGTTTATGTGATGTAATGTTTTCATAAAGTTTAAGAAATCTATTCTTTTTCAATGGGTTTATGAAGTGATTATTGAATTTATGTGGAAGATATATGTATGGATGATATTAGGTAGGGAATTATATCTCCCTCAAATTAATCATTTCAATCTTGTATCTCATGATATGGTTAGGAATGGACATAATGAGTTTTTTAACAGTGGTATGGTCATAATGTTCTTGTTCACATTTCTAGGCATGGACATAATTATTTTGTTTACATGTGAATGGGAATAATGGGTTTTCTCATAAAGTTTTTCATTTGATTATTATTTTTCCATATTCCAAAGTTTTTTGTCAATTTATTCCATAATTTTAATATGAATTTAAATTCCATGAAATTTTGTAACGTATTCCACACTTTAATATCATGCTCACATGTTGTATGATTATTGAGGTGTATTTTGCACCATATCATATATTTAATTCTTACATAATGAAAATGTTATAATATTATGTTTCTAAAAAATATTATATGATGACTATCTAAGGTCTTTTGATCTTTTATTGATATATTTGTATCTTCCTCATGTTGTCCTTCATGTTTATGACCGGACACTTTATGATATTTTTTTCTATTATTGTACATCTGAGCTCACACCTTTCTTATATTTTTTATCCCCTGAGCTATAAAGATGATTATATCATGTGATATATTTAGTAAAGTTTTTAGAGGATAATGATTATAGAGAAATTTTTTCAAGTGTAGTAAAATAAGATGTTTATGTGGCTAATCTTTTTGACACTAAACCTTTTGGTCCTTTGGATGTATGACTATTTTTGCAATTTATTATTGAAATCGTGAGATCAATGTACTATTTATTTCATGGTTATCTTGGTTTGACATATATTTTTTTAGAGTAAGGTTTAGTTTTTTTAGAGATTAGTTTAGTTATATTTGGTATTAGTGTAAGATCCCATATTTTTCCATGTAGTTTCCTCTTAATTTTTTTTGTAAAACCACTTTGAATTAGTTATTATTATTATTTGATAGAACCTTGGTTTCTCTAGGGGGAGAAATAAGAAAGTTGAGCTTAATTTATCATCTATGAGTATTAATAAATGTGGATATTAGGGTTATGTTGTAAGACTGGTGTCTCTGATGTGGATCTCACAACTATGGAGTAGGGTCTTGGGAGGAGGAAACCCCAAGATACTACCAATTTTGGAATATTTATAGCATTAAAGTAGTCTACAACATAGGCTAATTGGGTGCTACAGTGTTGAAGGGTGACTATGGTGCAAGGGCCTAAGGGTAGAAATTGGCTAGTGCTTCCAATTATTCACCCATGTGGCATGGAGCATGGCTATAGTGTAGCCATCCATTAGATATTCTGGGTGTAGTGACATGGTTATTTAGGATACACCATAGCTTATTCCAAGTTTTATAGGATCATCAGTGTGGAGGCCACTATGGATCTCAAAAGCAGTTTGACTAGGGAGTTTGAGGCGTGGTCCATTGTGTTGCATCGTATTTTCCCCCATATAATCCATTTTTGTGGCATGCTCTGTGGGGATGCATCATGGTCTTCTATTTTCAAGCCTATCTATAAATACCTTAAACCCCACTAAACTTGTTTTAATTTTATCCATTCCAATCGACCCCTGGGCTCTAGAAAGATATTTTTTAAGGATTTTGGGCCTCATTTTCATTGGATTCAACCCCTACATTCTAGGGATCAATCTGTAGTGACCCAATCCATCCAATATTGGTGTCTCAAAACTAGAGTTTGAAGGTAAGAATTTAAATTTCTCTTATTATTCTTTTTATTTTTTCCCTCTTGGGGAATCCTTGTTGACAAAATTCATTTTCATTAATGAAGGGAAGGGATAAGGAACTAAATGTTACCTTGGACATTCAAAGTGTGTCTGTGTCTTCTTCACTTTTGAGGGAGGTTGTATAAAATAGCTCCCTAAAATTCTATTTAAATTATTTTAGTATATGGAATTATTGATATCATATTTTCATTTTGTGTGTGTAACCAATATAATTGAAAAAATCATGTTTGATGATAAATTCCTTTTTTTGGACCTCCAATGGATTTTGTTAGATCAATTGGAATTGAGAACAAGCTTACAGCTACCCATGAGGTGATCCTACCCAAGAAATTATAATGAATCAGTTGTTTTTATAATGTGAATTTTGGATTATCAATTTTATATAGTTGATGACATAATAGTATAAATTAGTATTACTTTTAATTTTTGGTGAATGCTTGAAATAGAATCACATGGACTAAAATCAGTTAAATGGAATGTATTTGGCTTGGTGTGTAAAAATTATAATATATGGATATATATATATATATATATATATATATATTATCATTATAACATATTTGGAATAAATTTATAAATCAAGCAGTAATTTTTTTAATTTTTATGATAATTAGAAGCGTGTTTTTATGGAATGTAAATGTATAGATAAAGGGTAATTTGATGAATTGTCTGTTATGGTTTGTTAACAAGTTTTATATGATTTCTACTTGGTCATGTGTATTTATTACTAACATTTTTTTCTTTAGATAACTCTGTTATGATTGGTGGATGAGGAATGGTTGTTCATGGCCTATTTATATATTTTTTGGCATTATCTATGCTTATGTTCAGTGCTTAAGAGCAAATACGTGATGCTTGAGGGAAAGGTGTAATGTTGAATCCCTGTACGAGGGTAATTTTCATGGGTTATGAACCACTTTAGGTTAAGATGCATGGAACATGAACCACCTGAGGGTAATTTATAGAATCACTAGATTATTGATGGAGATATTTCCTAGATTCCTAAGGGTGAATTCATGTTAGCCCAATGGTAGGGACAACTTGTTGTGATACATTATGTGTGAATCATCTTGGGCAGGAGAATCTAACACCGACTTGGGTGATCTGTCCTAACACAGGTGGATCCACCTCTGGATAGAGATTATAGAATAGATCCAAAGTTGTCTTGGAAGGCCAAGGGTGTTATCTTAGATCCCAATGTTTAGCAGGTTTATTTCATGTGTTGTATTAATTTATTGATTAATTATCATTTAACATCTTATTGCATGAACTATGTACTCAGACTAGATTTTTTTAGAAACCGTGGGTTTAGAACCTATTGAGTTTTACACACACCCTATTTATCCCTTTATTTGGAACCCGGGAATATTTATTGGACGAAGGTATGGACAAAGTCAGAGGACCCTATTGTTGACTGTTATTTTTTAGGTGGGTTGGAGTTTGGAGATGAAACCAACATGGGGCTTAAGACTAGGTATTTTAGAGTATTTTATCATTTAAGTTTTTCCTTTTATTTGTATGATGTTCATCATATAATTTAGTTATATTCATCCTATCATTACATGATTATTTTTTTATTGGATTATTTGATTTTCCTTTATTGTTCTATGGATTCATGTCTGATTATTTATACTATTTTTTTATTTATTTTACTATGTTATTATCTCTATTATTATTTAAACTCTACACTAGAGGGAATAGTATTACCACTATATTCCTTACACCCTCACTATTAGGCAACAACCTCTAGTGTGCGAGGAGGCATGCTTGAGGTCACATAAGCAACACAACTTAGTCACATGAGGGAGTACTAGGTCAGCAATGTTATAAAGTGGTATAATAGGATCATGTTTTTTTTAATGTTTTAGCAAGTTAGAAAGGAGGATAGTATGTTTCGAGTATTGGTAATGAGATCATGCATGGGAGTAGTTAACCCATCTACAGGTGAAAACCCAAGTGCCTAGGGATGTGATTTTAGTTTATATTGGTTTTTTGTTACAGTTCTGATGCTATTTCACCCAAGTGGATTCACTTATTTTATGATGTTACTATTTTATGATATTTTACTCATGGTATGATATGGTATGATATGATTATACATGAACCATGAAAGGTTTGTAGGGATATATTTTTACATGCATTGTCTATGCTAGAGAAACCTTTAATTCAGGTGATATATATACCTATGAATTGTGAAATGTAATCCATTTATATACATGATAAAAAAAATAAAGAAACTGTTATTTTATTCTAATTCACTTTTTAAGCCCAGTGCATAGGAACCATGACCCAATTTTTCTCTATTTTATCACCTAATGAGGTTGAATTTATCATGTAACAAGTTTTCTAAGGTGTTTGTTAAACATTTTTAGATAAAATGTCTCCTCATCATCTTCGATTTGAGCATCAAGATATTGGAAATCATCACATTCCCAACATAGCTTATCTTGAACAACCTGAAGCTCCAGGGAATCAGATGGAAAATTAGATTTACGATAGCTTCTAGATGGTCATTAGATCCATAGAAAAGAAGACTATTCACACTATAACTTTGATGTATGAGCTAATGAACAAGTTCTATCTACAAATTATACCTACGTTCACTGGGGAGAGAGTCCCTTATTGTAACACCATGATATTTTATGAAATATTGTTTTTCCAATAAATTTAATTTCTTTGATAAATTGTGTTACTAGAAACACTGAGTTTTAACAAGCCACCATATAATATTATTATTATTATTTAATCATGATAGTTATATCTTAGATGTTAAACTTGGAAGTATGAATAGTAATAACCACATTTTAGTAATTAATTATAACGATTTTGTATAAATAAAACATATTCATAAAAAGTAAATAATTTTTAGTATAGCCTTTATATTAGTATTAATCTAATTTACATCATTTGAATCAATTTTATGTTTATTTTTTAAATAAAAACTTTTTATACTTATGAAAACATTTTCTTTGGAAAACCGCTTATTCATCACGTCAACTGGCTTAATTTTAAATTAAATTCTTCTACTTATTTCAATTGAATTTGGAAAAATGGATTCCATATTTGAAATTATAATAATTAATATTATATAATAAATTCAACTAAATTTTTATTATAATCAATAGTAAAAATAGTAAAAATTCATCATCGCAGTTAAGATTAAAATGGATTTATCGAGGGTTAAACTAAAAAAGATAAGGGTTAAAATGAACTAAATATTTTTTTTAAATCAGATTTTATGACTGTATTTTGACCTTATCTCATATAAGTATTGATAATGATCCATTTTATATCCTTTTATAATGTGTAAAGTTTGTTATAACTTTTTAGTTTCAAAAAATCCAAATGTGTCCTCTCTCCCACTTATAAAAGGGCACCCCATATCCTCTCCTCTTCACACTTCCAAGACATTTTATTTCATCCATGACATACCTAGATCCCTTCCTTAATTCCCTACCCACATCTTATATGCCTTAGTTTTATTAGGAAACCCACTTAAGAAGGATTTAGTTATAAGCATAAAGACGATCTCCAAAGAAGAGGGGGTTTTAACATGTAAGAAAAAAGTCAAGGCTTGCGGTAAGAGATTTTTAGTCTCACTTTTATTTTTAGGATACATATTCCATATTCACAACTTTTTTACTTTCTGTGGTCTATATACTATCCATTTGTTTTTCTATGTCAGGAATATCCTTATTTTTGGGATATTTAAAGTTTCATTTGATGTAATTTTTTAATTGGGCTTATGATTCAAAAGTTTCCAAAGTAAGAAGGGATTTTCGTCATACTTTTATTTTTGGGAGGCACGTTCCATATTCACCACTTGTTTATTTTATGTTATATTTATACTCATCATGAATATTCTCATGAAAATTAAGCTATATACATATCTATATAAGGTTCTCTATTTCATGGGTATTATGATTCAAATGTTACCAAACTGATAAAGTTTTTATGTTACAATCTCATTATTTATCAGGATTGTTTATGACTAAGTTTCTTGATGATGAAATGTTATGATCTATATCTCAATGTACTCATGAATTTTCTTATCCTATGGCTATTTATGGAGAATGCATTTTTCCCATTCATTTTACTCTATTATGTACCCAAGAGACTAAAAGAATATTTTTAAGGGAAAATGACTTTATTTCTCTCTTATGTCGAAAATAATTTCTCTTACATGTCCATGTTTTATAAAAATGTTTTAAGTAATTTTTTGAATATCCTATAATGATTTCTTAAAAACATTTTTACCCATGTTTTAATTTTTTTATAAAATGTTTTAAAAGTAATCTTCTTTTCATTTTCTGAACAAGGCTCTTTTGATTTTTTACTGAAAATGTGAAAGAATCTTCATTTCAATGTTTATGGCATGAAAGGTGTTTCTCACAGTCATGACCACTAAAAGATTTAATTCTTCCTTTAAAAGTTTCCAAGGCTAATTTAAAATAAAAAAATTTCTTTAATATTTGGAAAATTTTTACATTTTAAATAATTGTTTTCCAAAGGGAAATGTTTTTTTTCCTTAAGAAATGTCCAAAGTTATCTTTTAAAATAATTTTCCATATATGATGACATACTTTGATATTACTTAATATTTACTATGGATATGATCCAATTATACCATACTTATTCTTTCTCTAGATGGTTTATGATTATATTGATAGGATGTTTATAAAATACATTTCTTTTCTATAGGTTATTATATGATTAGTTGATAAAATACTTATGAGACCCATTTACTTTCATGGGTTATGAAAATATGAATGATGTGTGATCTTTTAGAAAACATTTTTATTATTTTCATTATGTTATGGGTGGGACTTATATCTCCCTCTAATGAATTGGGTAATTATTATATTTTGTGAGCTCAAATGGTGCATGGTAGATTATCCCAATCTCAAAAGATAGTAAATAGGAGGTTATCCCAAGCCCCAAAGAGGGTATATATGAGGTTAACCCTATCCATAAGTAGGCACATGGGTGGTTATCCCAAGTCTATCATGTTATGGATTTCTTGGTGAGTAGAATTTACAAAATATTTTCTATGATTATTTGTATGACACAAATCTATGTCTTATGTAAATATTATGTTCTCATGGATCATGTTCTTTTATTCTATTATTATTCATGTCTTATGAACTTACAAACTTTATTACATGAAAAAATATTATGATATTTGATATATAGGATATGGTTTTAAAGTGTTATGATCATATTCTCATTCCGTTATACTCTTTTTTTGTTTATGTATCTCACTTTTTTATCCTTACTAACTATAAGATCTCACCCTTTCTTAAGTTTCCTTTCCCCATGTTATGAAGAAAGTTTTTATGTTTGATATGACTAAAATGGTGATAGTTATTAAGAAATTAATGTATGATTATGTAGTTCACTAATGAACTAGTTTTTTATGTATCTAGTTTTTGAAAGTCACTAAACCTATACAATTCTGGTGTGTATTGTTATGTTATGTAATTAGTATTCATATATTAAGATGTAATATATATATATATATATGAAAATTGTTAGGCACTATAGTTAGTAACATATCATGGTTTAGTTAACCTTTGGAAACTTGTATGAGAAAACTTTAGTTATGACCCTTCTAATAATTAAAAGTATAGGAAAATATCCTATAATTTTGGTAAAGGATGGTACATATGGTTTCCAAGTAATTACATCCTTATAAGTATGCAACACGTAGATGTGTATTTGTCATAGTTATACATTGGGGTAATGAATCTAAAGATAGAGTATGGGATTTGAATTGATCATCACATAGTATAAGAAAATGGGCCATGTTTCCCACCTAATTTGACACTCCTAGAGGATATTTTTTGTAAATTCACAAACTCTTTATGAACCATCATAAAGGATTAGATTAGATAATGATATTTGATGTCCTAGGTTAAACATAAGGTTTCACATATTGAAAATAAGGTGTCATTATTTATATATCCTATGAATAATTTTTCACAATTGATCACTCTGATTAAAGATTCCTAAATATCATACAAACCATTTTGGTTTTAGTAAGTATTTGAAGAGAGAATAATTAATTTTAGGTTGTAATAAGTTAGATGAAATATAAAAGTACCATATTTAATCTTAGTTATATGAATTCCTATATAACGGGAAACTCTTCATGGAATTTTAATTCATATCCTCAATTATTATATGCTGAATTAGTAGTAAAAAACCCTAATGGTATGATTATTTCATCTCAAGTCTATGATTATTCTCTAGTTGAAGTTTTTGGGAATTTTCTTCCTATATATATTTTTTTTCTCCCTCAAATTGAATTTTATGTTATTTTAGGCATGGATTGGATTTATCTATATAAATCTCACATAAATTTCCAAGTAAGGGATGCCACATTTGATATTCCAAACCAACCTATGATCATCTATCAGTGTGATGGTAAGTATTAATTTCCAATATAAATCGCATACATTGTATGGGTCTTGATTCATTTTAAAAAATGGTGTTTGTCTCTGATGGTTGGGGAGAAACTAAACATCAATGATATGCCTATTTGTGGGATTTAGCTGATGTATTTCCAAAATAGTTTTATAGTATTACATAGAATCATGAATTTGAGTTATCAATAGAACTCATAATTGGTGCTACACTTATTTCAAATAATCCCTATAGAATGAACTCAATTGATTTGTAGTAATTGAAGAAGAGACTCTATGAGAATATTGACAAGGGATACATTCGAAAAGATGTATTAACATTGGTTGCACTGATTATTTTTTCAAATAATAAATATAGATAAATGTGACTCTAAATTGACTACCAAACACTAAACAATATCATAATAAAGAACATGTATCTTCTATCCCATATTTATGAATTTTTTGATTAGTTGTGTGGAGATCAATACTTTTCCAATATTGACCTTCATTATAGATATTATAAATTGAGGTTCAAGAAAGAGGATATACCCAAGATATTATATCATAAAAGGTATATACACTATGAGTATATAGTGATTCTATTTGGCTTTACTAATGTAAGAACCCGGTTCTTATTCTTGAGGTATGGGTTTATTAATTTCTCCTTTCCTTAAGTGTTTTAAGAAAATAAGAAAAATGGGGGAAAATCCTAAATTTTGGGACTACACACCATGTACTTTTCCACACGTCATGTACTTTTGGTTGTGTGGGATGAGTACACAGGGCGTGTAGCCATGCTGACAATTAAGGGTGTAAAAACAGACTACATGCCGTGTAGTGGTCCTTTACACGCCGTGAAGTCAGTAGGCAGACGAAATAGTAAGGCAGTGGAAGCAGCTGCCAGCTGGGTGACAGTACACGCCATGTAGTCAGGAATACACGTCGTGTACACATATAATTGGATGAACAGTGCGTTGGTGCCTCCAGATGAACAGTTAAATGAAGGAAGTACATGTCGTGTACTCGGAAGTACATGCTGTGTTCTTTTTTTTTTTTGCTTAAAATGGGCAGTAGCCAACCTTGTCCATAGGGAAGTCTTAGAACCGGATGGGAGCTCGGGAGGGGATGGCCGAATCTTCAAGGATCTCCAGAGAGAGCATCGGGAATCTGTTTCTGCCTTGGACGATCTCGTTAGAACCGCGCAGGTAAGCCCTCCAATCTTCTTAAATGTTCTTGCCAATTATTCCTCTAATGGAAGTTATTTGGGTTTAAGTGAGTTTTCTTTCACCTCAGATCTACCTCGTTCTGGGACGATTCGTGGAACGTCGTTCGAGTATACTGATCAGGGGCGTTTAAGGTAGGTGGCTTGGTGTTTATTTTTCCAATTTTTGTGTGTTTGTTAGTATTTTTTTTTGTGCTACGAACCCATGTTGGGGTGTCTTATAGATGAGTCCTTGTTGAATTAAATACCTATAATTGTATAGGTAATTAGATGTGATACTAAACTGCTGTTTGGGATCACCGCTTGGATCCAGGACCACCCCGAGGGTGCGTTCCTCTGTTTAGCCATTTTTTCAGATACCCGAGGTTATATCGTTATAATAATGTTTATTGAATTCCCTTGAGAGGAATTTCATGTGTATTGCTTGTTTATATGTTGGTATTGGCCCGGTTACTTGCCTAGCCTAAGGGAAGTGCTTTACTTAGCCTGAGGGTAGTGTTACTTTTAGCCTGAGGGTAGTGGTTATTTCAGCCTGATGGAAACTTCTTTCATTCCTGAGGGTGATAGACTCTATGCCTGAGGGAAACACTTCATACGCCTGAGGGAAATATCTGTTATTCCTGAGGGAAAGATTCTATTTACCTAAGGGTAAGGATTTCCTATCTGAGGACACTGGTTGTTTACATAGAAATTCACTGTGGTGGTTTCTTAATAATAAATAATGAAATGAATAATAAAATGGCAATATACCTGGTAAAGTTAGTTACTTTTTAGTATTGCTTAGTTTATTTCATTTTACTACTGCACACTGTTGTTGCATATTTTCACACAGTTGGGTACGAGCCTTCGGTGGGTGCCTACTGGGATTCATTTCTCAAACCCTGTTTGGGTCATGTCTTCGGCACAAACAGATTACGTTTCTGCAGGTCTGGATAAGGGCAAGGGGCCCTGTACAGGTACTTGATCGTTGCTGGGAAGTAGGGGAGCATGGGACCGAGCTTGGTTCGCGATGTCGCTGGCTTTTCTGTTTTGATTTTCTATAATTATACTTCAGTAGTATTTTATTGCAGTGTAACACGCTTTGTCTATTTAATAGAATAGTGATATGATGAATTTTCATATATATATGACTACTGGTTTTCTTGTTATTATCAGTTATCCATTTTTGTTATATATATTGTTTATCGCTTCCTCTTGTTGTATGCTGTTTATTTATTCCACTGCGCTACACTTTGACAAATGAGGGCATAGTTTCCCCACTATCAGACCTGGGCCCTCTCTGCTAGTCGGCAGCCTCTGGCATTTGGGGAAATGCACTTGAGGTCACGTGACGAACTGGGTTCGGGGCACCCGTTGAGTGGAACCCAGAACCGGGATGTTACAAAGTGGTATCAGAGGGGTTCTTTTCTTTGATTTACTATTTCGAGCCTTATTCAGGGAGAGGAAGAGAATGGTAGTTGATAATTACTTGTTCCCAGGCGTAGCTAACCCGTGTACAGGGAAAATACAATTTACCTCATATTACAATTTTTCTGATTTTTCAATTTTATAGTTGAATAGACTTTCCCCGAAGGGTGACGCACTTGTATTGTGCTGTTATATTTTATCCATGGGTTCTATTTAGTGGAAACCCGATGAGATGAGGGTATGATATCTCATGCATCATTTAGGAACATGCTAGTAATCACATGCCATTCATAGTTTCCATGCCATGTAGGTGCATTAGAAATTTCACGTTGTTGTGATAGATGTTGTGCTAGTAAACGCATGTTGTTTTGATAGCCTCTTGGATAGATATCTGCTGTGTGATAGGGTATTTCTGTGTGAGCATGATATAGAATGGACGCCAAAATTTGGTTATTGGGGAGTATGGGCCCTCATTGACCTAAATTTGGTGGATCATTGGCTGTTTATCCGGTTATAACACATATAAGATGACAAACATTGATTCACAGGGAGTATGGGCCCTCGCGGATTGGAATTTGTCACTTAGGTGTTGTTTTTCAGTAATTTATGGGTTCTGGAGAAGTTTCTGAGGCATACTGTCCGGAAACCCAGTATACACGCCGTGTAGTCAATAAACACGATGTGTATGTTCTTCTGTTTGGGAAGAAAATGACACTTTTTGTGTACATGCCGTGTAGTCTAAGTACACGCCGTGTAGTCTCTTCCCATTTCATAGACCGTGTGGGCAGGGACACAGGGAAGGGAAATGTTTGGGGTGAACATTCCATGTATCATATGTACACTCCATGTGGTGTTGACATGGAGTCTTCCCATGTAACTAACAACATGGACGGGGGAGACCTTAATATATACACGCCGTGTCCACTATGGAACATGCTGTGTAGGCTGACCTGGGAACCCGATCATGTAACTAACAAGATGGGTCAGTGTAACCCCTTCGTGTACATGTCGTGTAGTGTGATCCGTGTATCCGGCCATGTAACTAACAACACGGGTCGGCAAAGCTCGTCAAGTACATGTCATGTACCTGTGGGACACACCGTGTAGTCTTGACCAGGGATAGACTGTTTGGTTTTATCCATGTGGCTGGGAAATGGGGTAGTGTACATGCCATGTGTGGGTGTAACACGCCGTGTAGTATCAAGATGAGTAGTCGTCCGTGTCACAAACAACATGGGCAGTTGGAAAATTACACCATACACGCCGTGTAGATTATATACACGCCATGTATTTTTGTTTAACGGGAGCTGTGTGGCTTGGCCGTGTAGAAGGACCTGGGCAGGGGAAGAGAAGTCAGGTACACACTGTGTATCTAGTATACACGTCATGTAGTCTTATTGTGAAATTTTTAATTCCTTCTTCCTCCTGTTCCCCTTTTGGTTTCTTCATTTTTAGAATGTGATAATCTTGTTCTAAAGGTGTGTGTTTGACCTTGTAGATTCATGCCACCGAGATGACCACGTGTTGTTCACCAGGAGAGCAGCAATTATTATACTCCAGAGATAGTGGGCCATGGGCTACCAGTGGATCCTCCAGCAGAGCCAGATGCGGCGCCAGCCGTTAGACCGGACATAGGCACGGATGTGCGGTTTCGTGAAGGCTTTGTGCGGTTCATGCAGACCTTTCAGGGAGCACCGCCGGTTGCCACATCTATGGCTGAGCATACTCATATATTCCAGCAGCAGCATCCACCAACTTTCTCAGGGGATAGCGGACCACAGGCTACAGAGTCGTGGCTGGGGTCGATGCAGACTATCTTCGAGCATCTTGAGACGCCTCTAGGGAGGAGGGTCAAGCTCGCGACGTATATGCTACATGATTCTGCCAAGATGTGGTGGGATGTTACCACCCAGACAGAGCATCACAGAAGCCATGGCGTGGGAAGATTTTCAGGCAGCCTTCTATGACTTCTTCTTCCCAGATATACTGAGGGTAGATCGAGATCAAGAGTTCATTAATCTGCAGCAGGGCGCTATGTCGGTGATGGATTATTTTTCTCGCTTCACCGAGCTTCAGTGTTTTGCACCCGTTCTGGTGGGCGATGAGATGCTAAGAGCCACACGCTTTGAGGATGGTCTTCGATATGACATCCGAGCACTGGTGAATGTTTTCAGGTTTCCTTCAGTACATGCTATTGTAATCCAGGCACTGATTACATAGAGGAACCTGCGGGAAGCTAGCGGTGTGGGTCAGGGTGGTTCAGCACCAGTTTTTGGTACTATGTCTACTAGTAAGAGAAAGAGATAGATGGAATTCTCTAAGGGTGTCAATACCATCCAGAAGAATGTTTCAGGTAGCCAGGTCATGTGCTACCAGTGTGGTAAGGAGGGACATAAGAGACCTTTGTGTCCACGAGACCCAGTGGAGTGCCGAGCTTACGGCAAGATGGGTCATCTGCAGCACTTTTTCAGGGCGTTTCTACCAGTGGATAGTGAGAGGGGTTATGTACAGACTCCACGTGTGGGAGCAAGACCATCAGCTTCTTACTAGTCAGGCAACTGGAATATGTCGGGGCGTGTAGGCAGAGATGGTGTTCATGTCTGTGGTAGCCATACACCAGGATCTCACAGGCAACAGGGTGGGACAGCTCAGGGTAATCAGGCTATGTCACAGGGTCGCGGAACTGAGTAGACATATGTAGTGCAACAGACCTAACAGGATCAGGATCTTGGACCTTCTTCTGTCAGAGGTACTATTCTAGTAGCTTCTGTTTTATCTGCAGTGCTTTTTCATACAGGCGCTACGCATAGTTTCATATCTATACCCATTGTGGAGATCCTTGGGCTCGGTGTTTCTAATTCTGCTTTTATGACGTTATACACTTCGTTGGGAACTAGAATGACTGTTGTGCGTTAGTGTAAAGAGTGCCCCCTTGAGGTTGGTGGGTGTCACTTCCTTTGGGACCTCTATGTCTTAGAGATGATGAGCTATGATATCATTCTCGGGATTGACTGGTTGGTTCTCTTTTGAGCCTTTGTGGATTGCTACCATCGCAGGGTGGATTTCACATCATCATATGGTGGAGAGTTTCTATACAAGGGCGAGTGGGATGTTCAGGCAAGTCGAGCTGGACCAGAGCATCATGGGCGAGGTGGTATCATAGCCCAAATTGCGAGCTTATATCTGGACGATCAAGGGACTTGTCAAAAGGATTTCCCTCTGGTGGTTGATCGTTTCAGGGATGTCTTCCCGGATGACTTTTCAGGTCTTCCTCCAGAGCGTGTGGTGGATTTAACTATTGAGCTTGTGCCAGGAGCAGCACTGATGTCCATTCCTCCTTATAGGATGGCTACACCAGAGTTGTAGGAGCTCAAGAGACAGATAGAGGAGTTACAGGCAAAGGGATTCATCCGACACAGTACTTCTCCTTGGGGTTCTCCTGTCCTTTTTGTGAAGAAGGCGGATGACACCCTCAGACTCTGTGTGGATTATTGGAAGCTGAACTAGTTGGTGGTTAAGAACCGATATCCCTTGCCAAGGATTGATGATATTTTTGATCAACTTCTTGGAGCATGAGTGTTCTTGAATATTGACTTGAGATCAAGATATCATCATCTGCGCGTTAGACCATCTGATATACCTATCATATCTTTCAAGAGTAGGTATGGTCTATATGAGTATACGGTTATGCCGTTCGGACTCACGAACGCACCAGAAGTTTTCATGGCTCTGATGAATCGTGTGTTCCATCCTTATCTGGATTCTTTTGTGGTAGTATTCATGGATGACATCTTAGTGTACTCTCACACTTGACACAGCCATGCCACCCATCTTGAGATCGTATTGAGTACACTGAGAGAGCATCAGCTATATGCTAAGCTCTCAAAGTGACACTTTTGGATGGATCAGATACACTTCCTGGGTCATATCATCTCAGAGGTAGGAGTTGCAGTAGACCCAGATAAGGTGAGATCAGTAGTTTCCTGGGAGTATCCTAAGAACGTATTTGAGATACGGAGTTTCTTGGGGCTCGTTGGTTACTATAGATGCTTCATACAAGACTTATCCCGCTTAGCAGTGTCGTTGACGGGTTTGACTAAGAAGGGTGTGAATTTCGTGTGGTCAGAAGCTTGTGAGACATCCTTCCAGGAGCTGAAGGGAAAGTTGAAATCAACACTGATCCTGATACTCCCAGAGAAGGGGAGGAGCTATACAGTTTACTGTGATGCATCAGGTATTGGGCTAGGAGCTGTGTTGATGCAGGGTGATCGAGTAGTTGCGTACGGGTCTCGGCAGTTGAGGCCACATGAGAGGAATTACCCGACACTTGATCTCGATTTGGCTGCAGTTGTTCATGTGTTGCGCTATTGGAGACATTATCTCTTGGGAGAGCATTTTGTGGTTTTCACCGACCAAAAAAGTCTCAAGTATATTTTTACCCAGCGTGACTTGAACCTGAGATAGAGAAGGTGGGTCGAATACATCCAGTCCTTCGATTTTGAGCTTGCCTATACACCTTGTAAGGGTAATGCAGTAGCTAATGCACTGAGCGGGAAGACTCAGATACAGGCAGTGCAAGAGGTCAGTGGTGAATGGATGCTAATGGCTTTGTTCTCTGAGACGCATTTGGAGGTGCACAACAGTCAGGGAAGACCTATCTTTCATCTTTAGCTGTGACCTCTACCCTCCTGGATAGAGTGAGGATGAGATAGCTATCCGATTCAGAAGGCCTAGTTCTACGGGAGCCGGTGGAAAATGAGGACCCTCCTCCTGGGTGGATGATAGGCGATGATGAAGTCTTGCGTTTCCATGGACAAGATTGGGTTACAGGGAATATAAGAGAGGAGTTGATGCAGGAGTTTCATGCTTCAGCTTGGGCAGTTCATCCCGGAGTTACCAAGATGTACCAAGACCTGAGACGCCAGTACTGATGGCTGGGTAAGAAGAGAGATGTAGCTGGTTTTGTTACCAGGTGTTCCACTTGTTAGCAGGTGAAGGCGGAGGATCAGAGGCCAGTCGGACTATTACAGTAGTTACCTATTCCAGAGTGGAAATGGGATGATGTCACGATGTACTTCGTGATGGGGTTGTTGAGGTCACCTTGAGGCAATGATGTCGTGTGGGTTGTTGTGGATAGACTCACAAAGGTAGCTCACTTTTTTCCGTTCAAGCTGACCTTCAAAGTTGATGAGCTTGGGAAGTTGTATATCCGAGAGGTCTTATGTCTTCATGGGGTCCCTCGTTATATAATTTCAGATAGGGATGCCCATTTAACATCTCGTTTCTGGCAGAGTTTTTAGAGGGCACTGGGTACACAGGTGCTTCTGAGAACAGCTTACCACCCTCAGACTGATGGTCAGTCAGAGCGTACGATACAGGTTCTTGAGGAAATGCTGCGTGCATGTGTCCTAGACTTTGGGGGATCTTGGGAGAAGCATATACCCCTCATCAAGTTTTCCTATAATAATAGTTTTTAGGCAACTATAGATATGGCACCTTATGAGGCTTTATATGGTAGGTCATTCCGATCACCCTTGTGCTGGTTAGAGGTAGGTGAGGTAGCTTTACTGGGACCATGTCTCGTGCAGGATACTTCTGAGTAGGTCTAGTTGATTCATAAGTGGATGGATACCACATAGTCTCGTCATAAATCTTATGTCGATCGCCGTAGATATCCTTTGGAGTTCGTGGTCGGGGATCAGGTTTTCCCACGTGTTTCGCCGAGGCTGGGACACAGGCGGATCAGGAGACAGGGTAAACTTTCACCGAGGTATGTGGGGCCATTTGAGATTCTGGAGAGAGTCGGGCTGGTTTCCTATCAGTTGTAGTTACCACAGAGTTACTGAGCCAAGCACGACATCTTCCATGTATCTCAGTTGTGTCACTATCATTCAGACATGTCTCACGTCTTTCATCCCGAGGAGGTTGAGCTTGAGGTAGATGCGTACTTAGAGGAGCATCCAATTTTTATTGTTGATAGGAGCATGAAGGTTCTCCGAGTCCGATCAGTTCCTCTCATATGAGTGCTACGGCAGCATGACCGAGTGCAAGACGAAACCTGGGAGTGGGAGACCGACGTACGTGCTCAGTGGCCGGAGTTGTTTACGGCTATATCTTCACCACCCTTGGAAGGGAAATTCGGTGATGAATTGCTTTAAGGGGGGAATTTTGTAAGAACCTGGTTCTTATTCTTGAGGTATGGTTTTCTTCTTTTCTCCTTTCCTTAAGTGTTTTGAGAAAATAAGGAAAATGGGGAAAAATCCTAAATTTTGGGACTACACGCCGTGTAATTTTCCACATGCCATGTACTTTTGTCTGTGTGAGATGAGTACATAGGGTGTATATCCATGCTGACTATTAAGGGTGTAAAAACAGACTACACGTCGTGTAGTGTGTAACACCCCGAGCTTCCATGATACGCTTCTCATTCAATAATGCAATAGCTTGCATTGTACGCAACTTCGAGTTCTAACACACCGCAACTAATCAAAGTAGCCGTTATGAATATTAATACCCACTTTTTAAAATTATAGACATTTTATATTTCAAAATGGAATTCATTTTTGTATTCGTAATATCGAAATTATCCAAAGTTGAATTTTTTGTAATTTTCTGAGAACATCCAATTTTTATGAATAGTGAAAAATACTTAAAACCAACTTTTTAAATCAAAGTATTTTATAGTGATAAATTATAGTATTTAGTGGTTTTAAAGTATAATTAGAATATATTTTTACTATTTTATCCAATGGTGGTCATTAGAATTAATTTCACTTTAAAATTGGACATAAACAATTGTCAATCTTTTGATATAAATTGTTTCTTAAATGCACGCTATTTGTTCTGACAGCGGGAATTAAATATAAAATTAATTAATGCAACTTATATGTTTGGAATTTTGTAAAATAGACATCATTTTTGAATTCGGAATATCAATTATAGCTTAGGGTGAAATTTTGGCATTATTCTGAAAAACATCAATTTTTGATGAATAGTGAAACCACTAAGTGGTAGTTAATTAACTGATTTTTCATTTAAATGAAATATTACCACTTATGTGTTTTTAATTTCAAAAATCCGACATACATGGTTTTCATTAGGATTTAAAATGTGGTTCAATGGGATTAAAATAATTTTTTGGTGAATAGTAACTTTTAAGTTTAATTAATCGCGATTAAAGGTAATTAGTGAAATTTAAGGTAAAAATGATATTATAAAAATATGAAAACACCCTTACACTTGTCCTACCCCTATTGGATGAGTAATGGCCGACCAATAAAATCCATGGGTCAACTTGGGGACCCCATGGAGCCACTTTAGTTGGAAAATGACATAAATACCTTTTATTTAATGTTAAAGTAAAAAAATGACACAAACATGAAATGTTTTAGTAAAACAATTTTTACATGGAGTAATACATGTTATATTTTTGACTATAAATAGTAATTGGAATGCTAAAAAGATTTCCTACATCATAGTATTTTTTTATAATTTTTGGACATTAAATAAATTAAATTATTTATGACATCATTATGATGCAGCGATGACCTCATTATTTAATGTTTCTAATAAAATGAAAAGATAATGTAACATCCAAGGATTACACTTGTCAAAAGACTATTGGATGGGTATATTTCGAACCCTTATCACCTTATCCACGAATTATATAAGTTTGGGACCTTTATAATCCGAAAATCATTGTATAATAATGTAAACTTTCCTTACTTTCCAAGAGTGCCCCTCCTCTCCTCTTATAAAAGGCCCCCACATCTACCACCTCATTCACACTTTCAATCCATTTGGCTCGTCCAAACTCTTCCCAAATACTCTCCCAACTTCCCCCTATTACTCCTAGAAGCCTCACTTTGGGCATAACTCTTCCCAAGGAAGCCTTTGGCTCAAATCAAAAAGAGTTGCCCGATTTTGAGGTAATGTCTTCTCTAATGTTGTTTTGTTTTATTTTTCTTCTCCAACCCCCTAAACTCTTTTTATTCATTTATTTTGTAACAAAACAAGTATCCTAAATATACTAGGATGTTTTTATAATAAGTATTCGAGCTACACTTACACACACCTACATCTAATGGTTAAAGAACATACGGTTTCTGTGGATGGCGAATTTCTACCTCACGAAACGATGATTGTTCAACACTCATATAACACCTTCAAAGGTGGCCATTAAGATGTCACTATATTTATATATGATATATAATATGTTTATTTTTTAATTTTGCTTCTGTATTTCTCATTTATGGAATACTTTTTGATTCCCATTATGGGTAAACGCGATAATTTCATTTTAGGAAGTGCGGACTACCGCCCCCTCAAAGTGATTTGAATCGTTAATGCCATATGTGGGATGTATAAAGGATGGAGTAAATGGTATTATAAACTATATTATAATGGAATTATATTATACATTTATATCATTATGATTTCATTCCATTAAATGCGAAATATAAATGAAAGTAGCGTTCATGCGTACGTACGGCTTACCGTCTCCATGAACAGTGCATTTCATTTCTTACCTCTAAATGTTACATAATAATATAAATGAATGTATATACTGTATATATATGATATATATGAAATCTAAATCATGAATATAATTCTGGAGATAATGGATATTCTACCACATAAACAACTTGTAATTATAAGAAGTTTATTGTTGACTCAAGTACCAAAGATCGACAAAACGACCGTTATTAACTTAAATAATTACATAATGTTCATATCATTGTAATAAGTGATATAAAAAGGATAATGAAATTGAAAATGGTTCTTAATAAGTTATATATTAACTCTAGTTTATTATTCATGAGGTTAAAGAACGGTTGAGTCAAGTCCGACACGAGGTAAGGGAACTTCTTAACCCAATTTCCATTCTTTGGGTTAATCTCCTACTTTCAAATTATGTCATGATATTATTATGTCCTATCTTGTATTTATACTTTATTTATGTGTACATATAGTGAATACACATAATAGATCTATTTTATTTTAAAAATTATCTTTTTAAGGACTTCGTGTCATTCTCCTTTCATTGAGACATATTTTGTTTTATACACAACTTTCTTTTATACGGTGTATAACCCCCTTTGACTTTTACATTTATTCAAAAGGAATCTTTTTATACGAAGCGTTTTACTAAACGAAAAAAAGGGAATGTTTTTCTTTCTATACATATGCGGCGACAACGACTTCTCCGCCGCCGTGACCATTATTTGAGTTTCGGCTTCCTCTACAAGCCATCACTTTTTTTTAAAGAAAAATAAATACAAAGTTTTAACTTTCTTTTATTTTGGTATTGAAAATGGTTTTGAAAGTGTTTTTATTATATAAATGTGTTTTATTGATATCTTGTGATTGAAATGTGTAAATTTTATGTTTCCTTTATGCATGTTTTATGTGATACGATTATGTTATGGTTTATGATATGTTTAAACATATTCATATGAGGAATGCATTGGACTTAATAAGTGACGGGTGGAGCCCGCTATAGCTCCTCGATGCATCGGTAGGTCTCACGAGACAACTGGACGTGGAATTGGCCGAGGCCCTTTCCCAATTTGATTTATGGTTTTGGCTGAGGCCTTAATCATTTTAGACGTCTTGGCCGAGGCCTTGACAAAATGTTTCAGAATGTCTGGCATTATACATTCCCTCATTATGAAAGTGGTTATTGATATTGCATGTGATTATTCGACCAGTAGAATATCCATGTGAATAAGTAAATGGCATTATCTCATTTTACTTTTTCCATATTATGTTGAAGTTCATGTTTAAAAGGATTTTGTTTTAGTTATACATTTCCTTAAATGTTTATGTTTATTGATGAAAGCTTCCTCTATATTGTTATCCTTACTGAACATCTGAGATCACCCCTTTCAATGTTTTAATATGTTCCAGGATGTGAAGAAGTATTTTATGAATGACCTACAAGGATAGATAGAAGAGGATTTGAGTGTGGACTATGAGGACTTTGTTATTAGTTTTTTTTACTTTATTATGTAATGTAAGACTTATGAATGTATCTAGTGTTTCCAAGGCTACTAAACTAATCGGTCTTTAGAGACTTTATCTTTTGTGATCATGCCAATGTTACGAAGTAATGAACCGACTCTGGGTAGCTGGGGTCGGGGTGTTACATAGTGACCCTTTACACGTCGTGTAGTCAGTCGGAAGATGAAATAGTAAGGCAGTGGAAGCAGCCACCAGCTGGGCGACAGTACATGCCGTGTAGTCAGGAATACACGCCGTGTTTGCATGTTAATGAATGAATAGTGCAGTGGTGCTGCCAGATGAATAGTTAAATGAAGTAAGTACACGCCGTGTACTCGGAAGTACACGTCGTGTACTTTTTTCGCTTAAAATGGGAAGTGGCCAACCTTGTTCATAGGGAAGTCTTAGAACCGGACGAGAGCTCGAGAGGGGATGGGAGAATCTTTGAGGATCTCCAGAGCGAGCGTCGGGAATCCGTTTCCGCCTCAGACGATCTCGTTGGAACCACATGGGTAAGCCCTCCACTCTTCTTAAACCGTTCTTGCTAATTCTTCCTGTAATGGAAGTTATTTGGGTTTAAGAGAGTTTTATTTCACCTCAGATCTACCTCGTTCTGGGAAGATTCGTGGAACGTCGTTCGAGTATACTGGTCAGGGGCGGTTAAGGTAGGAGGCTTAGTGTTTATTTTTCCAACTGTTGTGTGTTTGTGAGTATTTTTTTGTGCTACAAACCCATGTTGGGGTGTCGTATGGATGAGGCCTTGTTGAATTAAATACCTAGAATTGTATAGGTAATTAAATGTGATACTAAACTACTGTTTGGGATCAATGCTTTGATCCAGGACCACCCCAGAGGTGCGTTCTTCTGTTTAGCCATTTGGCCGGATACCCGAGGGTATGCCATTGTAATAATGTTTATTGAATTTCCTTGAGAGTAATTGCATGTTTATTTCTTGTTTATATGTTGGGATTGTCTAGGTTACTTGCTTAGCCTGAGGGCAGTGCTTTACTTAGCCTAAGGGTAGTGTTACCTTTAGCCTGAGGGCAGTGGTTATTTTAGCATGAGGGAAACTTCTTTCGTGCCTAAGGGTGATAGAATATGTGCCTAAGGGAGACACTTCATACGCCTGAGGGAAATATCTGTTATGACTGAGGGAAATATTCTCTTTACCTGAGGGTAAGGATTTCCTGTCTGAGGACACTGGCTATCTACATAGAAATTCACTGTGGTGGTTTCTTAATAATAAATAATGAAATGAATAATAAAATGGCAATATAACTGGAAAAGTTCGTTACTTTTGAGTACTTCTTAGTTTATTGCATTTTACTACTGCACACTATTTTTTCATATTTTCACACTGTTGGGAACGAGCCTTCGGTGGGTGCCTACTGGGATTTATTTCTCACACCCTGTTTGGGTAATGTCTTCGGCCCAAACAGATTATGTTTCTATAGGTGTGGATAAGGGAAAGGGGCCCTATACAGGTACTTGATTGTTGCTGGGAAGTAGGGGAGCATGGGACCGAGCTTGGCTCGCGAGGCCGCTGGATGTTCTATTTTTCTTTTCAATACTTGTACTTCAGTAGTATTGTATTGCAGTGTAACATGCTTTGGCTGTTTAATAGAATAGTGACATGCTGCATTTTCATATATATATGACTATCGATTTCCTTGTTATTATCAGTTATCCATTTCTGTTATATATATTGTTTACCACTTCCGCTTGTTGTATGCTATTTATTTATTCGGTTGCGCTACACTTTGACAAATGAGGGCATAGTATCCCCACTATCAGACCTGGGCCCATGCTGCTAGTCGGCAGCCTCTGGCGTTTGGGGAAATGCGCTTGAGGTTACGTGGCGATCCAGGTTCGGGGCACCCGTTGAGTGGCACCCGGAACCGGGATGTTACAACTAATTCTCCTTTTATTTCATATATTAAAAGAAAAAAGTATTTATAGATTAAATTGATCAGTTTTTGGAAGTCTTTATAGATGATATTCTAATAAATTCAAAGAGAAATGAATATCCTGATGATAATTTGAATATTATGATAAATAACCTAAATAATGATAATTTTTATGAAAACAATTACTAAGTGTGACTTTTTTTATAACAATTCTCATTTTTTGGTTCATATAATCTCAAGTGAGGGTATATCGGTGGATCTATCAAAGATGGAGACTATTAAGAAATGGACCATACCAACCATTGTGAATAAGGACCAAATTTTTCTTGGATTGTTTAGATATTAATGATGGTTTTTGGAGCATTTATCATGAATATTTATTCAACCCACCAAGTTAACTAATAAGGGAGCCAATTTCCTCAGGATGGATGGATGTAAGGAAAATCTCAAGGAAATGAAGGGAATATTAGTCAATTCACCAGTGCTTACATTACCCTAAAATGGAGAATGGTTTGTAATATATAGTGATGCATAAAATAAGGGACTTGAATTCATCCTAATTCATAATGATATTATAATAGATTATGCCTCATGAAAATTGATGGTTTATGATAAAAATTAACCAACTCGTGATTTGGAGTTAACTATTGTATTTTTTTCATTAAATATATGGAGGCATTATATTTATAATTAAAGTTGTGATATATATATTGATCATAAAAGTTTAAAATTTATATTCACACAATAATACTTTAACATGAATCAGATAATATGTTCATAACTAATTAAATATTATAACTACTTAATACATTACCACCTTGGGAAAGCGAACAAGATGGTCGATGATTTTTATTGAAAGGATCATGCTAGATTATCTATGATGAGGATTGAAAAAGATTCAATATTTATGGATTTTCAAAATATGTATCTAGAAATTATGAAGTAAGGGTGGAAATACTATATTGATCAATTAAGTGTTCAACCATCTATTTAAGTGAAGATTAAAGGGTGATAGAAGGAATAAAGAGTTGCAGAAGAAGGTAAAAAAATTTCCTGAGTTTAACCTTAATTATGATGGAATGATAAGGTTTAGGAACTGTGTATTTTTTTCTTCCATATCTAACTTGAAAAAATATCTATTAGAGAAATCTCGTAGTTCTTTGTTCTCTATTCATCCTAGAAGTAAAAAACGATATATGTAGACCTAAAATACTATTTCTAGTTTGATGGAATGAAGAGAGATATTGTAGAGTTTTTATCTTGGTACTTGTTGTGTCAGAAAGTTGAGGTTGAGAGAAAAAATTCTAAGGGTTTGTTACAACCATTACTCATACCATAATGGAAATGGGAAAACATCACCATGTATTTTATCATCAGACTCCCTAAAATGTACAAAGGGGATAATGTTATATGGGTTGTAGTTGATCACCTTAAAAATTTATCACACTTCATTACTAATAAATTATATTTCTCTCTATATTAAATTTCCATATTATACATTAACTATGTGGTAAGGTTTCATGGAGTACCACATTCTATTGTATCTGATCGGGATCTGAGTTTTACCTCAAAGTTTCGGAGAAGTCTTCACCAAGCTCTTGATACAAAATTGAGTTTCAGAATTGTGTATCATCTTCAGATAGATGTTTAGTTTGAGATAATAATTAAAACCCTAGATGATATAATGATATCTTGTTCAATTTATTTCAAAGGTGGATGGGACCAACACCTTCCTCTAGTCATGTTTTCATACAATAATAGCTTTCACTCAAGTATTCAGATGCATCCTTATGAATCCCTTTATGGAAATAATTTTAAAATACCAAAATATTGGGATAAATTTAGAGAAAGAAAGTTATTGGGACCTAATATGGTTGAGGAAATGGGAGAGAATTTTATAGTTATTCATCATCACATAAGGGAAGCATAAAGTTGATAGAAAAGTTATACTGACAATCATCAGTATTATCAGAAGTTTGAAGTTGGTGAGAAGGTATTCCAATAAATTTCACCATGGAATAAGTTTATGACATTTGGAAATAAATGAAACATGATCAATGGGTATATTTTACCTTTCTAGATTCTTGACTGAGAAGGAATGGTTTATTATTTCTTGGCACTTAAACCGAACCTATCTTTAGTCTGCAATGTGTTCAATTTATCTCTCCTGAATAACTACATACCTGATCCTTCACATGTACTGAACACATAATTCATACAATTAGATGATATTTCCTATAAATATCAACCTATGGATATTCTAGTTCATATATATAAAGTTATATAAAACAAGACCACTCATTTAGTTAATGTTTTATGGTGAAACCACCAACTTGAGAAAGCTACATAGGAACCCGAGGATATGATGAGGCATAAGTATCCTTTTTTTTTGTATTAGAGTGAAGAAATTATGAGTGTAAAGTAAATTTTAATGTTGGTATAATGTTACAACCTTAGATTTTTTGATATATTTTTCTCAAATATGTTTAATTTCTTCGATATCTTATGTTACATACTACATCAAGTTTTAACAAACTGTGATATACTATTAATATTATTATTTAAACATGAGCATTATAATCTAGCCATTAAACTTTGCAATATGAATAGTAATAACAAAATTTTTAAAATTAATTATAATGGTTTTATATAAATTTAACATATTGATAAAAAGTACTTAATTTTTATTAATTCTTTTATATGATTCAAAAATACTTTTTCTCAAAAAAATGTTTTTATTGTTTTTTTTGTGAACAAATGATAAAATTTATTTCTACCAATTTTAAGAAATTAATTTTTAAAAATTATATTAATATTTTAAAAATATATTTAAAAATTATATTCGAGTGAATTTTTATGAATTTGCTAAAAAGATTAATTTTTCGATGAATGGCGAAAAAACTGATTTTTATTAAAAACTAATTTTATTTTTAAATAATTTGAAACATTACATATTGTTTTAAAATGTTTTAAAATTTAAATTAGTTAAATTATATTAATATTAAACTAATTTATATTATTTGAATTAATTTCATGTTTATTTTTTATATAAAACTTTTTTATACTTGTGAAAACTTTTTCTTTGGAAAACTGCTTTTTCATCATGTCTGTAGATTTAATTTTAAATTAAACTATACCAATTATATGAATTGAATTTGGAAAAACAGATTTAATATTTATAATCATAATAATTAATATTATATAATAAGTACAAATTAATTTTTGGTCAAAATAAATAGTAAAAATAGTAAAAAAATAATTACCACGGTTAAGTTTAAAACACGTTTATCAGGGGTTGAAATAAATAAGGAAAGGGTTAAAATGACCTAAAAACTTGTAAAAATCCTATTAATTGGACATATTTAGACCTTATCTCATCTAATGATCAATAATGATCCATTTTTAATCCTTTTTTCATGTTTAAAATGTAGGTATAACTTTTTCTTTTCAAAAAAATAGAATTTTTCCTCTCCCCTCTTATAAAAGGGAACCCCCTCTCCTCTCCTCTTTACAATTCTAAATCCATTTTGTTCTCTAAATAATTTACTTACTTACCTCACCACATCCTGGAGGCATTATTTTTATTATGAATCCCTCTTAATAAGTCTTTAGGTTTAAACCTAAATTGGTTCTCCAAAGAAGAGGAGGTTTGAATGTGTACGAAGAAAGTCGAGACATAAGTTAATGGATTTCTAGTCTCTTTATTATTTCTGGGAGACATATGTAATATTCAACACTCTTTTATTTTATGTTGGGTATATACTACCCCTTTTACATGTTATATCATGAATATAATTATTTTCATGATATTTAAATTTTCATTAAATGCAATTCTTTAATGGGGATTAGGATTTAAAATGTTCCAAAGGGATTTTCGTCACACTTTTATTTCTATGTGACACAAACCATATTAACCAATTTTTTCTTTTTTTTGGTATATATAATACCCATGAATTTATTTTATGATTATTCTCATGAAAATTATGTGGTATACATATCTATCTAAGGTTCTTTATTTTATGGGGCTTACAATTCAAACATTACTAAAGTGGTAAAGGTTTTATATTACAATCTCATTATTTATCGGGATTGTTTACGATTAAGTTTTAGATGATTAAATCTTATTAAATATCTCTCAAAAAACTCATGAAGTTTTTTTATCATATAGTAGGTTTCTAAAAATACATGTTTCTATTTCATTTTCCTCTCTTAAGAACTCAAGATATAAAAAGAATATTTTTAATGAAAATGAATCTATTTCTATCTTTGGTAAAAATCCTTTGTCTTCCATGTCCATGTTTTATAAAAATGTTTTATAGAATTTTCTTACTATTCTATAATTATTTTTTAGCCCCACCATTGGTGGTGGGGTGGTAAGGGTTTGAGGGTGAGGGGAAGGTCGCGGGGTCAAGTCCCTGGGCTTGCGATTTAATGTAATTTTCTTCCTTGCGTGTGTGCCACTTTCGCGGTTGTACCCAATTTTTATAATGATTTTTTAAATACATTTAACAAATATTTTACTTTTTTAAAAAAAATTAAAAAGGAATCTTCGTGTTGTTTTCCAAACAAGTCTATTTTGACTTTTATTAAAAATATGAAACGAATGTTCATTTTAACATGTATGTAATGAATGATATTTCACACCATCATGAATGCTCGATGATTTAAATATTCCTTTAAAAGTTTCCAAGGCTATTTTCAAATAAATTTTTTTATTTAATATTTGGGAAATATTTAGATTTTAAATAAGTGTTTTCAAACTAGAATGGTTATTTCCCTCAATAAATGTCCCAAGTGGTATTTTAAAATAATTTTCTAACTAAGATGACATAATTTGATGATAAATAAGATTTATTGGGGATATGATTTAAGGATACCATCTGTATTCTTTCTCTAAATGGTTTATGATTATTTTTACAGTATGTTTATGAAATTTGTTTGTTTTCCATGGGTTATGATATGATGAGTATATTAAATGATTATAAAACATTTTTCTTACCTCGGTTTATGGTAAGATGAATTTTTAATGATCATGTGGCACAAATTTTTATGATTTAAATATGTGAAGGGTGGGACCTATAACTCTCTCTAATTCATTGGTTAATGATTAATGTTATATGATCTCAAAGGGTATGTTGGTGGTTATCTCAATCCCACAATAGGGTACATGAGAGGTTATATGAAGCCCAAAATAGGGTACATGAGATGTTATCCCAATCTCAAAGTAGATACAAGGGTGTTTACCCCATTCTTAACCTATTATGAATGTTTTGGTGGGTATAATTGACAAAATATTTTCTATGATTATGTGTGTTGTAAAAATATATGCCTTATATTAATATTATGTTCTCATAGATGGTGTTCTTTGATTCCATTATGATTCTTGTCTTATGAACTACCAAACATTATGCCATGACTCAAGATTGTGATATTTAATATACAAGGTGTGGTTTTCAAATGTAATGCTCATGTTTACATACCCTTATTCTCAAGTTATGTTTAAATATATATACCTTTTTTACCCTCAATGGAAATCAGATCTCACCCTTTCTTATGTATCCTTTCCCCATGTTATGAAGAATGGTTTTATGCATCATATATCTAATAATTGTTCTAGTTATGAAGAACTTATTGGATGATTATGTAGTACACTTATGAACCATTTATTTTTTTATCCAAGTTTCCAAAGGCACTATACCTATACTATTTTGGTGTGGATTATTATTTTATGTAATGAATATTCATCTATTAAGATATAATATCTATTTGCAAAATGTGTGGGTGGTTATACCTAGGAATCTAAGTTTTGGATTGAATTAGTTAAGATGATATTCAAGAACCTCAAGACACCCGTGGATATGAGGGTGAAGCTTTCTTCTTATATACTTCAAGGACTATCCAAGAATTGGTGGGACATTCTAGAGAATATTGGGCGGCAAGAAGAGTTATCTTATAAGGACTTTCTCAAGACACTTTTATCCAGATACATTGAGGGGTGAGAAAGATCATGAGTCCATTCACTTGACACTAGGTGAAATGACAATGATAAAATATGTTATAAGTTTCACCAACTTGCATTGCTTTTCCCCATATTTCTTAGCTGATGTTATCGCTAGGGAAAGACATTTTTAAGATGGGATTCACTAAAAGATAAGGTCATAGTTGAACATATTTCATTGGAGAAGCTTTTTAGTCATGATTAATTAGGCTCTCAACATATAAGGTAATCTGAGAGAGTAATTGGATAGTGGATAGGTAGTTTCAATGGGATGATCTTGGAGATATTATTTTAGTGTAAAGAAGCATTGTTATGATAGTTATCACCTAGAAAGTATCAGGAAAATTATCTAGGAAAGTGTAAGTCATATTGGTTTATTGAAGTGATTTCAGTTTGGAAAGTTACATAATAATAATCCTCAGTTTCCTTACTCAAATATATATTGTATTTCTTACCGCATTTTTATCCATCCATATAAGTTCAATAGGAGCATTCAATAGGAGATAAATGGAAAGGGATTAGGATAGGAATGAGAGCATGGGAAGGACTCAGCTACCCGTTAGTAGACCGGTAGTGGTAATTTCATAATAAATTCAGGCTAAGGTAGGGGATTCCATACCCCCAATTCCAGAGTAATAGAACTAGGTAGAAGAAAGAGCTTAGAAAAGTCATCATAGTGCCCAAGGAAGAGGGGTGAGTCAAATGCATGCAATGATGTATACTTCAGATAGTTTGGATGTAAGACCTTTTACCATTAGGGGTGAGATTCTCGTATCATCTACCTTATCTTGTGTTTTTTTTGATATATTATAATCACATTCCTTTTATATATACCCCTTTTAAAAATTATTTGGTCTTGGTTATGGAGATCTTGGATGGTGTTATAACCATCGACACATCGTTGTGAGTGTGGTCGGAGGATATAAAATGTTTTAGGGAGTGTTTTCTTGAAATTGGTGGATACAATTTCCTTTGGGAAATTTTTTTACTACAAATTATAGGTTTCTATTTTATCCTTGGTATGGATTGGATATTTATATACCTGTTATCGAAGGAGAGTTACCTTTTTATCTCCATAAGGGGTAGTTATACTATAGCAACCCGAGCCTTTTCTTACATTACTATTACATCATTTCAAAGATAAAAAACATAATAGTATTACACATAGAGGATCCAAAGGTTTAGTGTCTTGGGAAAACTAGGACCATACATAACAAATACAACATCAAGCATAAACATTTATTTAATTTCTTCTTCTCTAGCTTCTTATTGGCACTTGTCTTCTCCTTAGTACATGTAGCCACCTGAGGATATACATAAAAGGGGTGAGCTAGAAGCCTAGTAAGAGTATAGATAAGAACAATATATCATGGGGTGAGCATAATCATAAATAGGCAAAAGATCATGAACATGAGAGGAACATAAATAAAAGACATGAAATGTGGCCATTCATAAAAATGAAACATCATGTCTTAGTGGTTAACTACCACACATACTTGTGAACCAAGCTAGAATCTTGTTCACACATTATTTCACATTTAATAATGATATTAATCACTTTACCCAATGCATTGGAGTGCTGTATAATTCTGATCGCACCCGTCACTTTGAAACATTCATATTGCACTATATAATTTCGGGCGCACCCGTCACATCATAACATTATCATTATCATGATTTCCACATAAAAAACATATCAAAAATGAACATAACTAAACCATGGAATGGAATGGGTTTCATATCATAAGAACACATTCATAAATTTGTGGTTCCCAAAATAAATAGGGAATAACATACATGTTTCAAGAACCGTTCACTTTGAGGGAGAAGTAAAAGGTGTGTTCTTAAAAGAAGAGTTCTTTTGAAAAACCCATTTTTTTACATAAAAACCTGTTAAAAGAATGTATATCCTATAAAAGGAAATAAAATTATGAACAAAATATCTTAATGTAGTAACCATATCAAAAATAATGGAGTGAAAGAGGGAGAACCCGAAGGATGAAAATTGGGTTCGAGAATTTCCCCTTACCTTGTACCCAAATGCTTCCTTCTCTTTAATGTCCTGTATAATGAAATTATATTAATTAATTAGAAATACAAAACCATGTGTAAATTAATAGGGTTCATTCTAGTTTCATTATGTCATATTATGTTCCTTTGTATGACTTATAGAGTCTAAAAACATTGTTCGGGGATGTTCGTTTTTATGGTTTTTCTTGGGTGGTTCACTTGTATTCTTAAATTGAAGTTTGGGTAGAACATGAGTAAACATTAAGAAATGATATTATATGTTATTAATGATATTACAGGATCTTTAATGATCTTATAATGAATTATATTAGATCCATGTGGATAAATCATTAGATAATAATTAAATGGTGGTTATTTGGGTTAATTTGAGTGATTTTTCGATCATAATGAACCTGTTTTTTTTTTATCACTAGAAATATGGTCATAAGTTAGTTCCAGAACTTGAAATAAGAGATAATACATATAAAATATTCTGGTTCTACCATAAAAATGGTTTCATGACCATATTTGAAGGTAGAAATGGAAGAAGAAAGCATGTCGTTCTTGAAGGTGATAAATTAACACCTCACGAACAACATTCTCTTTAATAAAAAAAGGAAGAGGGAAAGGGGTTGGGGTGATATAATATACCATTAGAATCATAAAATTACATTATATGTATAATACTGTAGTTACAAAACAATTTTTATGAAGATAGGTGGGGAGAGATCAAGAAATGAACTTGAACTTGAAATGAAATTAAAGGAGAAGAGGGAGGGAAATTGCCTCTTGAATCATTCTCTTGAGAACCTCCTTAAGGGTCTAATATTGGTCTTTTGATGAGACCAGAAGATCTTGGACGTGAGGGAGGGGATAGGGAAGGTGTTTGGGCAGATTTTAGAGAAGTCTTGGAGCTTGAGAGCTGTGAGGAAATGAGGGTGTGAAGGGTGGCTTTTATAGTGGAGGGGAGAGGGGTTTCCTTAATATAAAATTCATTAGTTTATTATTTCCCCACAAGACAAGGAATAGTGAGTATTTAACGACCAAGAATAGTAATTTTATAATGTAATCCTGAACCAAGTGGGCTTACATCAGTAGAACATCACACATGACCCTATAATTAGTTTATTTAGCTTATTTTGTAAATTACGGTATTTCACTATTCATCAAAAATTCAAGTATATTAGAAAAATCACAAAACATTACCCCAACCATTTTTCGACATGTAGAATCCAAAAATGAAGTCCATTTTTCCAAAAAAAAATCCAAATATTATTAATTTAATATTTAATTAAAATCATAATTTACTTAAAAAAACAATTTTTAAGATTAAAACTGATTTTATAGTGCTTTCAAAAATTGCGTAGGGTCTTATAAAATTATCTAAAAACTATAATAAATTGATTCAATAATTTATTAATACATTTTATGGAAATAAATATTCTTTTAAATTAATTATTTAATTATAATTAATTATTTATGACTTAGAAAATACTAAAACGTTTACTAAGGTCAAATTGTCACTTTATAAGATGTCTAAATTTTATTTAATTATTCATAGGTAATGTTACTCTTATATTGGATGATTTACTATTCATAAGGGTCATATTACTATTCATAAGGGTATGTTACTATTCATAAGTGTATGTCACTAGTCACAACAAATTATTTTTGTTTCATTAGACTCCAAAAATCATCTTGAACACAACCGTGTATGTAAAATTTTCAAAATTCCTAACACAGAAGTGACAAACTTATGTTTAATGGTCACTTACCACTTAGTATTTCATTATGTTGTGATTTCGTGTTATTTTATGACATAAATAAAAGAATGGAATTTCCATTGAAAAAATTTGGGTCGTTACATTCTTCCCCCCTTAAGAAATTTCGCCCCCGAAATTTCACTTTACACAAACAGGTGAGGGTTCTTCTCCTTAATTGCCTCTTCTGGTTCCCAAGTTTCTTCCTCAAACTTATGGTTCCTCCACAACACTTTGACAAGATGGGTTGTCTTGTTGCATAGAACCTTATCTCTCCAATCCAAAATCTTTACTGGCTACTCTTCATAGGAGAGATCATCTTCCAGCTGCACCACCTCTGAGTTTAGTACATGTGAGGTGTCTGGTATGTACTTCCTCAGTAGTGATACATGAAACACATCATGAACTTGAGCCATATTCGCTGGAAGTTCAAGATGATAGGCCATGACTCCTATGCGGTTAAGGATCCCAAAAGGGCCAATATACCTAGGGCTTAGCTTCCCTTTCTTCCTGAATCGCATGACTCTCTTCCATGGAGATATTCAAAGGAAGACTTTATCTCCAATGTCGAACTTTGAGTCCCTTCAACGGTTGTCAGCATAGCTCTTTTGCCGACTTTGAGCAGCTTTGATGTGTTTTTGGATGACTTGAACCTTCTCTGTCATCTCTTGAATAAGATCAGGTCCAAGTAGCTTTCTTTCTCCAACTTCATCCCAATAGGTTGGAGTTCTACACCGCTTCCCATAAAGAACTTTATACAGAGCCATCTGAATACTCGAGTGGAAGCTATTGTTGTATGATAACTCGACCAATGGGATATGTTGATCCCAACTACCTTTGAATTCTAGAGAGCAGGCTCTTAACATATCTTCAAGCGTCTGAATAGTCCTTTCAGACTGGCCATCAGTTTGGGGGTGATAGGCCGTGCTGAAATTTAATTCAGTACTCAAAGCATGTTGAAGGCTCCTCCAGAATTTAGATTTGAACCTTGGATCACGATCAAAGACTATTGAGAGTGGAACACTGTGCAGTCTCACCACTTCCTTCACATATATCTTTGCAAGTTGTCCATGCGAGAGGTCTTCCCGAATAGCGATAAAATGGGCAGTATTGGTGAGTCGGTCAACCACAACCCATATCACATTATTTACCTTTGACGTCTTCGGGAGACCCGTGACAAAGTCCATAGTAACATTTTCTCATTTCCACATAGGTATAGGAAATGTCTGCATCATACCCTTGGACTTTTGTCACTCAGCTTTAACTTGCTGACATACCAAGCACCTTGATATATATTCCGCAATCTCCTTCTTCATGTTATCCCACCAGAAGTGTTCTCAGAGATCACGATACATCTTGGTACTCCCAGGATGGATAGAGAAAGTCGAGCTATGTGCATTATCCAATAGCTCTTTTTTTATCCCGGGTGATGAAGGCACACAAAGCCGTGTTCCAAACCAAATCACACCATCATCATCGATATGGAAATATTGTAGCTTCCCTTCTTTTACTGCATTCACCCTCTTTTGTATCTCCACATCATCCATTTGTGCTTCTTTAATCTTCTCCTAGATGGATCGTTGCGTAATCATTTGGGCAAGGTAGGATGTATCCCCTTCCATTATGATTTCCAAATCCATTCTTTTCATATCCATGAAGATAGGGTCTTTCTCAATCTGCAGCATGGATAGAGTAGCAGGTTCTTTTGTACTTAGAGCATTAGATAACTTGTTTGCCTTTCTAGGATGATAGTGAATAGAGAAATCGTAATCCTTGATTAGCTCTAACCATCTCCTTTGACACATGTTGAGCTCCTTTTGTGTGAATATATACTTTAGGATCTTGTGGTCGATGTATATGTCACAATTCTCTCCATAAAGGAAGTGCCGCCAGATTTTCAAGCCAAAAATCACAACTGTAAAATCTGGATCATGTGTTGGGTAGTTCTGCTCATGGATCTTCAACTGCCATGAGGCATAGGCTATCACATTATCATTTTTCATGAGTACATAACCCAAGCCTTTCTTTGAAGCATCACTGTATATCACAAAACTTTCTCCACTTTTCGGTTGTGTGAGTACAGGTGCAATGATCAGCCTTCTCTCTCCTTGAAGCTTCCCTCACATTCTTCTGTCCAGACATAATTTATCCCTTTCCTTGTTAACTTAGTGGGCTTGACAATCGTGAGAAGTTTCTCACAAAACGTCGGTAGTACCCAGCTAATCCAAGAAAACTACGGATTTCTGTGACACTAGAGGGCCTGGTCCATTCCTCAATCGCTTTTGTCTTTTAAGGATCCACAGAAATTCCCTCACTTGTGATCACATGTCCCAATAACGTGACTTGATTCATCCAAAAGTCACACTTTCTGAACTTGGCATACAACTTCTCCTTTCTCAATGTCGCCAACACAAGTCTTATATGTTCTTCATGTTCCTCCTTTCTCTTGGAGTAGATGAGAATATCGTCGATAAACACTACCAAAAATTTGTCAAGGTAATGTCTAAAGACTCTATTCATCAAATCCATGAAGATTTTAGGGGCATTAGTAAGTCCAAAGGGCATCACCAAAAACTCATAGTGCCCATACCTTGTACGGAAGGCATTCTTCTGAATATCTTCATTATTCACCATTACCTGATGATATCCGGAATGAAGATCTACCTTTGAGAAGTATTGATCTCTTCTTAATTGGTCGAACAAGTCATCAATACTTGGTATAGGATACTTGTTCTTTATGGTTATCTTGTTGAGTTCTCGATAATCGATACACAGCTGCATTGTTCGATCCTTCTTCTCCACAAAGAGCACTGGCGCACCCCAAGGTGATGCACTAGGGCGTATGAACCCTTTGTCCAAAAGCTCTTACAGCTGCTTCTTTAACTCCTCCAGTTCGATAGGATCCATCCTATAGAATCACTTTGAGATAGGAGAAGCTTCGGGTATGAGTTCAATTGAGAAATCTACCTCACGATCTGAGGGAATTTTGTGTAACTCTTCGGAAAATACATCGTCGTATTCCCTCATGATGGGAATTTCCTCAAGGTTGGAACTTTCCTTCGACTCAACCATTTGGGCGAGGTATGCTTCTTCATAGGGAATCAACACCCACACCATTGAAGGATTTTTCAAAGGAGATTCATGATCTTCCTTGAATTTGTAGAGGATCATGGGATGGTTCAAAATATGAAAAGAGATTTCCTTTTCCCGACAGTTGATATGTGCTCTATATAACAATAGACAATCCATTCCCATTATAGCATCGAATTCAACCAAGGGAAGTATTAAGAGATTTTCCGTAAGAATCTTCCCACATATTCCAATAGGAGAAGAGTGAAACACTTGGGTTTCAATGATTTCACCACTTGGTGTTTTTACAGATATATCTACATCATGGTTTCGGGGCTTCGATTCTATAGTTCTAGCAAACTTTCAAGATATAAATGAATGCGTAGAACCAGAATAAAATAAGACTTTTTTCATTATTGAGTGAATAGGAAGTGTACCTTGTATGACTTCATTATCATGATCCACCTTCGTAGTAGTGATTTAATAAGCCTTCCCTTGTTCCTTTGGCTTTGGTGGTTGCTGACGTTGATTACCCTCGAGAACTCGAGGTTTAGTGCACTGGTTTTCATAGTGCCCTATCTCCTTACAGTTGTAGCATTGAACCATGAGTGGTACTCTCCTTTCATCAGCTACATTTTCCTTCCTTTTCATGTCTTTTCTACACTCTTGAGCATGGTTTCCTTATTTCCCACACTTGAAGCATTTTCCCATCCCTTTGAGGAAGTTCCCATGGTGCAACTTCCCACATTTTTGGCATGTGGGTTGTTGAGTTTTCTTCCCACCGTTATAATTAGATCCACCAGATTGAAACTCCATCTTTCTTTTCTTATCGCCATAGCCATGGGACCTTTCTCCAAACTCCTTCTCCACCTTGAGAGCACACCGAACAACTTCTTCATAACTCCCAAAGTCTCTAATTGTAAGAGCCTTACGAAGGTGTGGTTTTAGTCCACTAAATAATATATCAATTTTTCTATCATTGTTGATAAAAAAACCCAAAGCATACCTTTCAAGCCTTGTGAAATTTGCTTCATAGGTTGTGACAGATTCTACTTATTTTTTCTTGAGCTCTATGAATTCTCTCTCCATCTTCGTGTGAAGAGTTCATGGGAAATACTTATTAAGAAACATTATCTTAAAGTCTTCCCACTCTATCTCTTCAATTTCCTCCCTTTGATTAGTGTTCTTAATCAAAGCCCACCATTGATCAGCTTCTCCATCAAGATGATAAATGGATAGAGTCACCTTCTCCATCTCAGAACAATGAAGCACAGAAAATATCTTCTCCATGGAGTTGACCCACTGTTTTTCAACTAGTGGATCGGAAGATCCACAAAACGTCGGTGGTCGTTTCCGTATAAAACATTTGATAACTAGTTTCTCCCTCTTTGGTGAAGTAGAACGTTCCCCATTATTATGGTTATTATTCATAACCTGAGATAATTGGTTAATCATCTCCATGAAGTTTTTAACACCACCTCCCAAATCATTGGGGATTTTGTTTGGGCAATCGTTGCATTTCCCCTCGCAAGAGTTGTTGGCCTGATTTCTCCTAGTTCCCACCATTTTCTAAAATAGAAAAGGATAGAACAAAACATAAATAAAAAATTCATGAATAACTTATTAATTTAGAAAATTATACAAAAAAACATAACATATGGGATCCCTAGGTAAATATTCTTCTGTGCATATTTGTACTTAGTCTCATGCTGTAGGTTTCCCCTGGGGTTCACTAATCCTAATTCCCAAATTAACTAAACCTTGCCTCTGATACCAACTATAGAGACCCAAGACTTTTCTTAAATTACTATTACATCATTTAAAAGATAAAAAACATAATAGTATTACACATAGAGGATCAAAAGGTTTAGTGTCCTGGTAAAACTAGGATCATACATAACAAATAAAACATCAAGCATAAACATTTATTTAATTTCTTCTTCTCTAGCTTCTTATTGGCACTTGTCTTATCCTTAGTACATGTAGCCACCTGAGGATATACATAAAAGGGGGTGATCTAGAATCCCAGTAAGAGGATAGATAAGAAAAATATATCATGGGGTGAGCATAATCATAACATAGGCAAAAGATCATGAACATGAGAGGAGCACAAATAAAAGACTTGAAATATGGCAATGCATAAAAATGAAACATCATGTCTTAGTAGTTAACTACCACACATACTTCTAAACCAAGCTAGAATCTTGTTAAAACATCATTTCACATTTACTCATGAGATTCATCACTTTATCCAATGCATTGGAGCATTGTATAATTCCGGGCGCACCCTTCACTTTGAAACATTCATATTGCGCTATATAATTTCAGTCGCACCCGTCCCATGATAACATTATCATTATCATGATTTCCACATAAAACACATATCAAAAATGAACATAAATAACCAATGTAAAGGAATGGGTTTAATCTCATAATAAAACATTCATAAACTTTGGGTTCCCAAAATAAATTTGGAATAACATACATGTTTCAAGAACCGTTCACTTTGAGGGAGAAGTAAAAGGTGTGTTCTTAAAAGAAGAGTTATTTTGAAAAAACATTTTGTTTGACATAAAAACCATTGAAAAACATATATATCCTATAAAAGTAAAGAAAATTATGAACCAAATATCTTTATGGAGTAACCATATCAAAAATAATGGAGTGAAAGAGGGAGAACCCGAAGGATGAAAATTGGGTTCGAGAATTTCCCCTTACCTTGTACCTGAATGCTTCCTTCTCTTTAATGTCATGTATAATGACATTATATTCATTAATTAGAAATTCAAAACCATGTGTAAATTAATAGGGTTAATTATGGTTTCATTATGTCATATTATTTTCCTTTGGATGACTTATAGAGTTTATGAACATTGTTCGGGGATGTTCGTTTTTATGGTTTTTCTTGGGTGGTTCACTTGTATTCTTAAATTGAGGTTTTGGTAGAACATGGGTAAACATCCAGAACTGATATTATATGTTATTAATGATATTAAATTAGATTTAATGATCTCATAATGGATTATATTAGATCCATGTGGACGAATCATTAGATAAGAATTAAATGATGATTATTTGGGTTAATTTGAGTGATTTTTCGATCATAATGAACCTGTTTTATTTTATCACTGTAAATATGTTCATAAGTTAGTCTCAGAACATGAAATAGGATATAATAAATATAAAATATTCTGTTTCTACAATAAAAATGGTCTCATGACACGATATGAAGGTAGAAATGGAGGAAGAAAGCATGTCGTTCTTGAAGGTGATAAATTAACACCTCACGAACAACGTTCTCTTTAATAAAATAAAAGGAAGAGGGAAAGGGGTTGGGGTGATATAATATACCATTAAAATAATAAAATTACGGTATATTTATAATACTGGAGTTAAAAAACAATTTTGATGAAGACAGGTGGGGAGAGATCAAGAAATTAACTTGAACTTGAAATGAAATTAAAGGAGAAGAGGGGGGGGGGAAATTACCTCTTGAATCATTCTCTTGAGAACCTCCTTAAGGGGATAAGCTTGGTATTTTGATGAGAGAAGAAGCACTTGGACGTGGGGGAGGAGATAGAGAAGTTGTTTGGGCAGATTTTAGAGAAGTGTTGGAGCTTGAGAGGTGTGAGGAAATGAGGGTTTGAAGGGTGGATTTTATAGTGGAGGGGAGAGGGGTTTCTTTAAAATAAAATTCATTAGTTTACTATTTCCCCACAATAAAAGGATTAGTGAGTCTTGAGCGACCAAGAATAGTAATTTTATAATGTAATACCGAACCAAGTGGGCTTACATCAGCAGAACATCACACATGACCCTATAATCAGCTTATTTAGCTTATTTTGTAAATTACGGTATTTCACTATTCATCCAACATTCAAGTATCTCAGAAAAATACCAAAAATTTAACCCAACCATTTTTTGACGTGTAGAATCCAAAAAGGGAGTCCATTTTTCAAAAATAATTTTCTAAATATTATTAATTTAATATTTAATTAAAATCATAATTTACTTAAAAACAGTTTTTAAGATTAAAACTGATTTTATAGTGCTTTCAAAAATTACGTAGGGTCTTATAAAATTATCTAAAAACTATAATACATTGATTAAATAATTAATTAATAAATTTTATGGAAATAAATATTCTTTTAAAGTAATTATTTAATTATAATTAATTATTTATGACTTAGAAAATACTAAAACCTTTACTAAGTTCAAATTGTCACTTTCTAAGATGTCTAAATTTTATTTAGTTATTCATAGGTAATGTTACTCTTATATTGGATGATTTAATATTCATAAGGGTCATATTAATATTCATAAGGGTATGTTACTATTCATAAGGTTAGGTCACTATTCACTAAAAATTATTTTTGTTTCATGAGACACCAAAAATCATCTTGAACACAACCATGTATGTCAAATTTTCAAAATTCCTAACACAGAAGTGAAAAACTTATGTTTAATGGTCACTTATCACTTATTAGTTCATTATGTTGTGATTTCATGTTATTTTATGACATAAATAAAAGAATGAAATTTCCATTGAAAAACTTTGGGTCGTTACATATACTCACAAGGGTGAGTGGGATCTTCAAGCTGATCGTGCAGGACCAATGCAATGCATGTTATATTGTCTCATGGATCATATGGTAGGTCACATACTAAATTATATTGGAATTTTGTAGTATACTTTTACTCTAGTGGTAGACCATTTTTAGGATTTCGTTATTATAGAGTGCCCTAAATCACAACTCAATCTGGAGATCGAATTCATGATCGAGTTGGTGTAGGGAGATGAGGTAGTTTCTATCTTTCCTTGTAGAATAGAAACATTGTTTATTCATTAGTTAAAACTTTAGTTTATATATATATGATCCAAAGGATTCATATGTCCTAGAACTTCTCCATGGGGTTCACCTGTGATATTTTCTAATAAGGCTTATAGGACTTTTCACTTGTGTATGGATTATCAAAGAATAAACTAAATGATGGTTAAGAATAAATATGCCATTCCACACAATGTAGATATATTTGATTTGTTTAGAGGTGTCATGATCTTATATAAAATTTAATTTAGGTTAGGTTAGCATTAGTTGAGTATGATATCATTATACATGCCTCAAACTAATTTTAGGAGTAGGTATGGAAGTATGATTTAATGGTGATTTCGTTTGATCTGATGAAAAAAATAGATGGTATTTATAGCCTTGGTGAATCATATATTTCATATTTTTTGAATAATTTTATGGTATTTTTCATTGACAACATCTTAGTGTACTCCTAGTCTACAAACTATCATTACCAACAACTTGACATCATCTTCAGTATACTGAGATAGAATTGGATTTACACCAAGATATATTAATGCAGTTTCTGGATTGATAGAGTGCACTCAAAGGATATATTTTTAGTAGACCTAAATATGGTTTAAATAATGGTTTCTTGGGATAAACCCAATAATGTATTTTATATTTGTATTTTTATTGGTCTAGCGAGTTATTATCAGTGCTTCATCTAAGACTTATCTCATCTTGAGGCACCAGTGTATGAGCTGAACAAGAAAGGGGTGAAGTTTATTTGGTTAGATTATTCTAGGGGGTCATTATAGGATCTAAAGAGAAGGAGGACCTCATCACCAATCCTCATTTACCCATACTAGGTCAGGAGTATACTATGTACTATGACACATCCAGAATTGGGCTTGGAGTAGTTCTGATGTAGGGGGATCAATTTCTTGATTATGGATCTAGATAGTTGAAACTACATGAGTGGAATTACCCTACTCATGATATATAGTTATCTATAGTGGTACATTTTCTGAGATTCTAGATTCACTATATGATGTGAGAGATATTTTTGGTGCACATGGACCATAAGATCCTCAATTACATATTTTCTTAGTGAGACCTAAACCTTTAGTAGAGGAGGTAGGTTGAGTATCTATAGTCATTCTATTTCGAGCTGTAATACACTATAGTCTTGAGATGGAAGACACATAAAAATGTAGTATGGGATTCTTGAAACAAGTGGTGATTGATGGAACACTTTTAAGACTTTCATCTAGATGTTAAAGAGTCCCAAGGATGAGTAACTCTGACTTTGGAATCTATTATACTCATGCTTCTTGGCAGGATCAAGATATAATATTTATTTTATTCAAAGGGATTAGATATGAGGGATAACTTATATAGTGGGGATCCACCATTAGGATGGTCCCTTGGAAGTATGGACATTCCTATTTTCATTGGTTGTGTATTGGTTCCTACAGGATTGGGTGAGGAGATGATGAGAGAGTTTCATTATTCTAGATGGAAAAGACATCCAGGGATGAAAAAGATATATCATTATCTATGTAAAAAGTATTGGTGTTTAGGAATAAAGAAGGAATTATCAGGCTTCATGGAAATACATTTCACCTATCAGTAGGTGAAGGTTGAGCATTAGAGGAATTTTGGGTTATTGTAGCCTATAACCATTCTGAAATAGAAGTGGGAATATGTCACTATGGATTTGGTGATAGTATTAACTAAGAAACATCACAAGAATGATGTAGTATGGGTTGTAATATATCAAATACTGAATTTATTCCACTTATTTCCTATCAAAGATACCTTCACCATTGGTTATCTGGGTAGTCTCTATATATGGGAGATAGTTTGACTGCATACTGTTCTGAGGAGTATCATTTCTAATCAAGATCATCATTTCATATCTCAGTTCTAGGAAGGTCTTAAGAATTATTTAATATCACAAGTTATTATTATTACATCCTATCATCCTCAAAATGATGACCAATTTGAATTGGTGATTTATATTTAGAAGGATATGTAACGATCCTATGTTTTCGATTTTAATGGTTTTTGGGAGCATCATATGGTGCTCATGGAGTTCATTTATAATAATATCTTCTAGGAATTGATCCAAATTGATAATTTTGAGGATTTTTATGAAATTTTGTTTCATTCACCTCTTTCCTGGTTAGAGGTAGGTGAGTTAGTGCTTTTTGGGCATAGTCTCGTATAGGAGATGTCTGAATGGGTCTAATTGATCATAAAGGGATTGGTGACCATAAATATCCAATAGAAATCATAAAATGACCATGGGATATGACCTATGGAGTTTTAGGTTAGCCATTATGTTTTCCTTTGGGTGTATCCTAGGATATGGAAAATTGTATTAGGAAATAGGGGAAACTAGCACCTAGGTTTTTCAGGTCATTCAAGATTATGGAAAGGGTTAGTATAGAGGTGTACTATTTGTCCCTTCCATAGAACTACATATCCATTCATGATGTATTTATCATATCAGAGATTCAGAGATATCATTATTAACTTTCTCACATGATTGATATTTAGGACATTGAGCTGGATGTTTCTACATCCTTTGAGGAGAATCTAATTCATATTATGGACCATAGTGAGAAGAATCTTTGGGGAATGACTATACCTATAGTGTAAGTGTAGTGGAAGTATCATTATCTATAATAGGAGACTTGGGAGAGGTTAGTGATATGTGGATACATTGGCGAGACTTATTCACTAGTAACTCATAGTGATGCTTGGATCAGCCTGAGGATGAGTTGTTATATGGTGGGGAAATTGTAAGATCTTGTATTTTTTTAGTACATTCCTATTTAAATTGTTTAGTAAAACCACTTTAAACTGATTTTTTTTTCTTGTTTGGTTGAACCCTGGTTGCATCTGGAGGGATAAAGAGGGAAGTTGAGATGAATTTCTCAACTATAAGGATTCTATGTTGTAGAGATCAAGGTTGCATTATATGACTGGTGGCTATGGATTGGATCTCCAAGCTACAACATGGGGTCTTGGGAGGAGGAAAATACGAGCTACAACCAATTTTGGAATAGCTACAGCATGGAAGTAGGTTTTGGTTTAGGCTAGTTGGGCACTATGATAGGGAAGGGTGATTGCCGCACAAGGTCCTCAGGGAGGAAATTAGTCGGTTCTTCTAATTTTGACACCCATATAGTGTAGATCCTATCTATGACATAGCCATACATTAGGGATTTTCAGTGTTGTGAATTGTGGGTTTAGGATGAATTGTAGCTTCACCCTATATTTATAGGATTCATGGTGTGGAGACCATCATGGATCTTGAAAACAGTATGACCAAGGAGGATATGGAATGGTCCTTTGTGTAGCATCATAGTTTCTCTTGTATTATCCATTACTGGTGTGGTCTATGGGGTTGTGTTTTCATCTTCTATTTTGCAAGATATCTAGAAATACCCTAAAATCCTCCAAACTAATTTTTCTTTCATCACTTACACTCAACCCCTAGGTTCCCTATAGATATTTTCAAAGGATTTTGGACATCCATTTCATTGAACTCAACCCCCAACTTCTTTGGATCAATCCTTTATAACCCAAACCATCTAATATTTGTGTTTAGGGCCTAGAGTTTGAAATAAAAACTTTTAGTTTCTCTTATCCTTCTCATTATTTGGTTTCCTCTTGAGGAACCCTTGTTAATAGAATTCATTATCATCGACTGAGGGAATGGAGAAGGAACTAAATGCAACCTTGGAAATTGAGAGTTTTTTCACGTCTTCTTCACTTTTAAGTTATGTGGTCTAAAATAACTCTCTAGAATTCTATTTAAATTCTTCTAGTATATGTAATGATTTCGATCATGGTGGCATGCCATGTGTGTGACCTATTTAATTGAATAAATCATGGTTGATGAGAAATTACATAGTTTGGACCTGATATAGCTAATATTTCCAGTTTTTTCATGTCTATTTCAATTATTTAAACCCAAAAATTTTAAAAATTTTATCTTAACACTAATTTTTCGGATTTTAGGTATGTTTTGAGCTTAAAATTGAAAAGTTCACAATTTTGGAATTTTATATATTTTCAATAGCTTCTGTATGTATGGTATATTTTTTTAATATTTATCCAAATCGATTTATTCATTTTTTAGGATTATTCTATTCATGTGATACATATTTATCAATCATTTTAAGTCATGATTAAAATATACGGAGGCCCAAATAAATTAGGCTTTGTGGAGAGTGTTTTTGGTCGATAGAATGGACCCCACCTCAGTAATTGAGGTATAACTCTGGTTAAATGTGTCCAAATGTGATGATTCTAATTATTTATGAAATAGGACTCAATTATTAGCATCCATGTTGACTTTCAAGATACAATTAAATCATTAAGTTATTATTTGAATGAGTCCAAGATATGGAAGATAAAGAGTCCCCTAGATAAGAAAAAAATATCTTAAGTAATTGAATCATATCTCTTCTAAAAATTCTCAAAAAGTTCTAAAATTCTTAATGTAGACATTGGAATTAATTTCTAATAACTATTTAGAATATTCCATATACATATTTGGTTGTGAGTAGGTCCCAATTCGATCATATTTTTGTGGAAAGAGATTCTGGATAGCATATTTACATCCCTCCTCCTCTTTATATTTCCATCTCCTCTTCATTTCATGGAATGGTTGGATTGAGGGATTTTGTTGTTATGGTGAAGACATATTGTATAAGATAATAATTTCCTAAAGTGATCAATCCATTAAGGTATAAGATCCAATTTGTGGTGTTCAGTAGAGATTTGAGGATTATTCCCTTTTGAGTTTGGTACTTTAATGTATTCTTATTATATTTTTCTTGAAACTGTTTTCATGACTGAAGGAGGCCTATTTTCATTCTTGAATTAAATTTATTCTAGAATATTTATAAAATTATTAATGTAAAATAATATCCTAGTTTAAATTTATTTGGGCAAGTTTTCCCCATTGAGCACAACGAGTTCAATTAGATTTGGATGCTCAGAGGTCTTTGGGAAATCGAGTCACTTCCATAAAAGGATAAAAACCCATATTTGAGGTATACATATGGTGTATAAGAAATATAGGTGTTCACTTGGAGGTCTTTGAGTGATCATTGATAAATATAATTTGATAATTCAATTAAACAAGGATAAAGGGACTTCCTGGGGATCGAAGTTTTTCAACCGATGCCTTCCTTAGTTTGTGTTTTATTCAGTTTGGTTTGATTCTAATTTCTAATCATTAACATAGATTTATTATTTCATTATTATTTTCTATAATTTAATATATTTTAACTCATTTAAAATCCCCATTTATAATTCTGATAGTAATAAAAAAACTAACAAAGTGACTGTTTGAATCTTACCTTGCATCCTCTTCATGAGACAACCCCACGGTTACTATTATACTACATTTTAAGGGGAAATATTGACTAGAGTTTTGTGAAAAAAACTTGCATCAATTTGTTGTTGTTTCCAAAAAGGTTTATTAAGTTTTTTTATTTTTTATTTTTGAATTTTGTAGGATTTTAACCACTAATTTAGAGTCTTTAAAAAACTAAAAAAAATAGATTTTCACAGTGACTACTCCTATTTCTATCCTGATTACCAAAAATATGAGGAGTCTTGTCCTGGTGATTTTTTAAAATTTCAGCTCCAACAAAATGATTTCAAAATTCAAAAAAAATTATTTGGGGCTTCAACATTGAGCTTCAATCATTCAATAATTAAATAAAAAAATGGATATTATTTCTAATGCTTTCAAATTATTTAAAGAATTTAAAGCTCAAACAATTCTCAAGAAATTGAAAATATTATACCACCCACTTTTAATTTTGATGAACCCTTTGTGTATGAGTTGAAAACTAATTTTGAATCACCTTTTTCAAATTTTATGGAATAAATTTTCACTGATTCCCTAATTGATATATCTTTTAGAAATCAAAACACTTTGTAAAATAATTAGGCTAAATTTGTTGAAAATAAAATTTCATGTCAAGCCCAACATTTTCAAATTTAAAATTCAGAACCTTTGTATGAATACTTGGATAAAGAGAAATATAAACTTGGTTCATTCATTTTTTAAGAGAATATAGAGAAACCTTAGTTACTTCACACTTTCAAAACAATTTTTTTGAACTATTTTATAGAGATTTAACCTGAGAATTCACAAGGAGAAGTCTCAAATCATGATCCAATTTTTATTGATTATTTTTATAATAATATTATAAATGATTCTCCTTGTTCATATTTAGTTCCCATTTCTTCTGAGTGGATTGATTTTTTATATGATGATAATGTTAAGGACAAAACTGAATAAATAATGGTGTTCCCATTTTAGTACACTGAAACACATGAGGATTGTGGTAAAAATATGATTTTCAAATAAGAAATCATTTTTGAAGATGAACTTGATGATGAACCACATCATATGATTTAAATACAACAAGTGGAGGTATTTTGTTCAAATAAATTCATGGGAAGTTAAATTATTTTCCCTCTTCCACTAAATTATATAAACATCAATTTCCTAGAGGGGAACCTAAAGAAATATATTTTTTGGAGCTTATACAATTTGTGTGAGATAAATAACACTAGAGAGATTTCATTTTGGTTCTTTAAATGAGGAAGAAAATTCACCCACCATCAGAGTGGGTATGATCAGCTGGAACTACCTGACTATGGTAATTAAAATCCTATAACCCACTTGGGGGTTCATACCAAGTCTATTTTCCATTTTTTATTTACTTGATTTCAATAAAATTTTGATGCTTTATTTTTTATTTCATGCAAGTTTCCAATTTTCACCATTTAGGAGGCTAGCTCAAGGCTGCTTCTGCTCAATAAAAATCAGGTTCTATCTTTACTCTGTATTATTTTTTTCATGTATTGTCTTATTATTTTAAATTTATCATAAAATATAAATACAATGATGAAATTTTACAAAATAAGTTTTGGAGAGTAAAATTCAAGGCAGATTATGATTTTTCATTATTTCTTTTGTAATTTTTTATTTTTCATTTTTCATTCTATTTTTAGTATGTTTATTTTCTTTTTCAAATTTTATGTGTTTTATTTTCAAATTTTGTGTTAAAAAAATTGGTTTACTTAAATTATGACTTTTTCACTTTTTAAACCATTGTAAATGACTGAACCAATTGATCTCGTCAAACTAAACATAAAATAATTCTGAAAAAAACTTTTTTTATGTTCAAAACATTGTAAATTTCATGAAAAGACCTCTAATTTTTTAATCTCATGAAACATATCACTGTATTTATATTTGAAATTACCTTATTGGTAGGCTTCTAAACTCTTAATGAAATCCTCTTCACTTTCACCTCATTTCTTTAGAGAGCTAATCCAGGATTTCTTTAACCAGAACATAATCTATTTCTATCAAAACCTGAGGGTCTAGGTTCTTGTGATTTAAATGATTTAAGAAATTCATTGGAATTCAAAAGAAACATTTTAATGATTATACTTTTTATTCTATCCCACCTTGTATATTTTATATTTCTTGAGCCCTTAGTATCCATGTACATTCTGATAGTTTAGCCACATTACAAGCCTATTTTACCTTTCCAACTTACTCTAGAAGTGAAAATGCATGATCTAGTTGAAAATCAGTGGGGGGGAGAACTTGTGGTGTGATACCTCATTTGATGTTACTTTGGGTGGAGATTAAAAATTGGACGAAATTTTTTTCTACTGGAAAATGTTTTTCTAATATTTTTCCCCATCTATAGCTCTCAAAAGAAATGAATTTGTGCCTATCTGGAGCTCTCAATAGAAGAGAGTTGTGCCAATCTAGAGATTTATGAAAAAAGAGGGGTAAAATTTCAGTTTTTATGTTGATATATTGATGGAATGGGATGGAAAATATATTCTAAAATATGATTAGAGGTGATTTTATACTAAGTAGAGTGAGGAAAATACCGTACATAATTGAATATTAGATTCAGGCATTTTTTATTCATAAAGAGCCAAACCCTCCTTATTCGGCCTCAGAATTTTTCACATTTTAAACCTGCTAACCTTAATCCATATAAAAAACTTGAAAATTCCTCATTATAATCACATTTTTTTGGCTCACATTGATTAGATATGTAGAAATTTATCAATACTATGGTGATTCTTGTATGAGTTTGGATGATAAAATCCTTATTGAAAATCCATATTTTTGTGTTAAGAGAAAATTCTTGTGAGGTAAGTGTATTGTGTGCGTGTGAGGAGAAAATAAGTGGAAATAAATTGAGTGAGATTAATTATGCACATGAATTTTTTTAATGAGGCATGATATCTTTTATTTTCTTGGTGGTAAATTGGTAAACCTTATTGGTATGTACTTTCAAATTTCTTTGATTTGATTTTGATGCTCACTTGTCTGGTGTCCAAGTTCTATGTGTCGAGGAATTGATAGATTTTATATTTACAATTTTTTCATGTCTATTTCAATGATTTAAACCCTTTCCAATTTAACAATTTATCTAAATAGAAATGTTTTTGGATTTAAGGGTTGTTTTGGGCTTAAAATTGAAAATTGGACAATTCTATAATTTTATCTATATTCAATACCTTCTATATTTCTAGTATATACATTTCAATATTTATCAAAATCGACTGATTTTTTTTAATTATTATTCTATCTATGGGATACATATTTTTCAACTATTCCAAGTCATTATTTGAACATATATAGGCACAAATAAATCAAGATTTGTGCAATGTTCTTCTAGCCGATAGAATAGGCACCACCTTAATAATTGAGGCATAACTCTGAATATATGTCTTAAAATTATATTATTTCACCTGGATATGAAATAGGGATCAATTTTTATAATCCATATTTTTTTTCAAGGTAAAATTCGATCATTAACGTATTATTTGAAAGATTCCAAGATATGGAGGATGAAGAGTCCCCTCAAGAAAAAAATTTATCTTGATTAATTAAATAATATATATTTCCCCATGTGTCAAAAAGTTATTAAAATTGGAGGGTAAATAGAGGATTTAATTTCAAAAAACTCTTTATAATATTCCATAGACATATTCAGCCAGTATGAGTCCCTAATTCAAGAATATGTTTGGAGAAACAGAATCTGGATAGCAGATTTCCATCCCTCCTCCTCTTTGTAATTTCTATCTCCTCTTCATTTCATGGAATTATTGGATTGGTGGAGTGTTATGTGATGGTGAAGACATGATTTAGAAGATTATAATTCCATAAAGTGATCAATCCAAGAATGGATAATATCCAAGTGGTTGTGGGCAATAGAGATCCAATGGTACTTCCCTTTTGAGTTTGGTACTTCAACGTATTCTTATTATATTTTATGAAATCTATTTTCATAATTGAAGTAGGTATATTTTCTTTCTTAAATAAAATTTATTCTATTTTTTCTAGACTATTTATCAAATTATTAATGTAAAATAATTTCCTTTTTGTTTAAATTTATTTGGGTGAGGTCTCCCCATTGAGAACAACAAGTTCAATAAGATTTGGTTGCTCGAAGGTCTTTGGGAAATCGAGTCACTTTAATAAGGGGATAAACACCCATATTTTATGTCTCAATGTGGTGTATAGTAAATATAGATGTTCACTTGGATGTATTTTACTGATCATTGAGAAATATAATTTGATAATTCAATTAAAAAAGGATATAATAGAGTGTCTGAGGATCAAAGTTTTTCCACCACTTCCTTCTATAGTTTGTTTTTTATTCATTTCTGTTTGCTTTTTATTTCTAATCATTAATGTATATTTCTTATTTCTTTCTGATTTTATATAATTTTACATATTTTAACTTATTAAAAATCCCAATTTTTAATTCTGAAATTAACCAAAAGAAATTAACAATGTGATAGTTTGATATATTACCCTTCAACCTCCTCGTGAGACAACCCCATGGTCACCACTATACTAGATTTTAAGGGGAAATTATTGATTGTAGTTTCACAATAAAAACCCCAGTGTAAGGACCTCCCATGGATTCTGTTGGATCCATTAGAATTGATATCGGTTTTATAACCACTCGTAAGGTTATCATACCATTGAAATTATAATGAACTGATAGTTTTGGTAATGTGTATTTTGGATTACCAATGTGATATTGTTGTTGGATTAAAAATATAAATTAGAACAACTTGAAATTTGTGGTGATCTCTTGAAATATAATCATATGGATAAAATTAGTTAAATTTAATTTATTTGTCTTGGTGTGTAAACATGATAAGATATGGATATATATATATATATATATATATTGGTATGCTAACAGAATTGGGATAAATTTATAAATAAAGAAATAATTGCTGACATTTTTATGATAATTGGAAGCCTATTTTTATGGAATTTAAATGGATAGGTAAATGGTAATTTGATGAATTGACCATTATGGTTTGTTGATATGTTTATTATGCTTGGTTCTTGGTCATATTTATTTATTTCTAGCATTTTTTCTTGAGATGGATATGTTATAATTGATGTCTGAGGGACGGTTATTACATGACCTATTTAGATATTATTTAAAATGAAATGTGATTGTATTTGGTGCTTTAGAGAACAAATGTGACACCTGAGGAAAAGTTTCATGGTTTCATTCCCACCTGAGGGTAAGTTATATGGTTTATGTACCACCTAAGGGTAAGTTATATAGTCCCTAGATACCTGAGGATGGTATTTCTTGGATGCTTGAGGGAAGGGACCACTTATTATGATATGGTATGAGTGATTCATCCTCAGTAGGAGAATATGCCGCCAACTTGGGTGATCTTCCTTGACATAGGATAATCCACTTATTGAAAGAGATTATAATATAGAGACGAAGTAGGGTTAGAATACCCAAGGTGTCATCCCGAATCCTAAGGGTCAACAGGTTTATTTCATGTACGGTATTAATTTATTAATTAATACACCGATTTAATGCTTTATTACATGCACTATTAACTTATAATGTATTGTATTAGACATCACGGGTGTTGGACCTACTGAGTTATGCTCACACATTGTTTGGGACATCATGTAGTAGCTGGGAAGATTTCATGGATGCAGTTATGGAAAAATTAAAAGGACTCTATTATTGACTGTTATTTTCTTGTTGGTTTGGAGTGGTATATGTGACTGGGGATTTTGTAGTTTTTATCATTTCATTATTTTCATTTTATTTTTATGATGTTATGTATTTCATTTAGTTACATTCATCATTTCATTATATGATTCTTTATTTATTTAATTATTTGATTATCCTTTATTCTTCTATGGATGAATGTCTGATTATTTATATTGTTTCCACTATTTCCACTATTCTTTTATTATTTATTATGTTATTGTAACTCTATACTATAGGGTATAATATTCTCACTATATTCATTACACCTTTGTTTCTAGTTAGCAGTCTTTGGCATAAGTGGAGGCATGCTTGAGGTCACATAGAAAACCCGACTCGAACAAGTGAGGGAGTACTAGGTTGGGGACATTGCAGTTAGGGTTGCATAACCTTAGTGAAAACCCTAGAGATAAGTTTAAGTATAAGATTATATCCTCAAATATTAGTAAAGTCTTTAGTATATGATTTTCCCTTCAAATACATCCCAGTCTGGATACTACAAGTGGATATAGGCTCTAGAATAGATTTTCCTAGGTGTAATAACCCTGAAATTGGCATGTTGGGTATTAACTTAATTATCACATGGTGTATGAAAAAGAGGCCTAGCTTCACACCCAGTTTGATAATCTTGGGGGATATTCTTTGGTTTATCATTTTCTCATTATGAACAACTATGTAGTATTGATTTCCTAGTAACTTTGAGGGATTTGGTAAAAAATTGTAAGATAACCCAACTTAAAGTAATCTAAGTCAAACTAATATTGATATAGGTTGAACTAAAAAAACTTTAGTCCAACATGATAATGTAAAATAGAAACTCATTTCAAGTTTTAATTACTTTCATTATTTTTTCTCTATATTATTATCATTTCATCATGTATGTCAAACCTTTTAGTTTTATTAATGGTTGGACTGTAACGACCCAATTTTTTTCAAAGGAAATTTCCTTCTCATAAGTATGTAATAAAATCAAATGAAAACATAACATAATGAACTAATAAGTTCTAATTGACCTTTAAACATAAGTTTGTCACATTTGTGTTTGGAATTTCAAAAATCTGACATACTCGGTTGTGATGAGTAAGTTATTTGGAGTCCGATAAGAAAAACATAATTTTTGGTGAATAGTAACCTACCCTTATGAATAGTAACATACCCTTATGAATAGTGATATACCCTAATGAATAGTAACCTTACCTATGATAATATATAAATAATATTCATGTTGAATTTACGATATACCTATATTTTAGATCTAGTAAATAAATGTTTTAAAACTGGTTTTTGATAATAAATTATGATTTTAATTAAATATTAAACTAATAATATTTTGAAAATTATTTTTGAAACATGGAATTCATTTGTGGATTCTACATATCAAAAAATGGTTAGGGTGAATTTTTTGTATTTTTCTGAAATACTTGATTTTTTAATGAATAGTAAAATACGCTAATTTATAATAAATGCTAAATAAGGGATTTATTGAGTCATTGATGATGTTATGTTGATGTAAGACCACTTAGTTCAGTATCACATGATAAAATTACTATTCTTGTTCATGGAATACTCACTATTCTTTGTCATGTGGGATAATAATAAATTAATAAATTTTATATTATGAAATCCCCTCTCTCCTCCACTATAAAAACCCCTTTTCACTATGTCTTCTCTTCACTCCTCTAAAGCCTTTTTACTTGCCAATATTCTGTGAAAATCTCTCCCTGATATCCTCCCCCAAGTCTAAAATCTCATATCCTATTCAAAATACCAAAACCTCTTCCCTTAATAAGTTCTCATAGGAGGAAGTTTCAAGAGGTAAATTCCTCTTTCCAATTCCTTCATTTCTTTTAAGTTCTTTTCTTTTGTTTCTTTCATCGCCACCCTTCACCCAAAAAGAATGATAAATCTAGTAAAATAAATGTACTGGAATGTTTTAATACTAATGGGATATTTCATTATCTTCTCTCATTTCATCACCTTTTGTTTTAAAGAAATAAAAGCACCGTTTGAAATGTGCCAATTTAGCACATTCAAGGACAACGGTTTATCAAAAAAAATTATCATCTTTAAATCTGGTCATGAAACCATTTTTTGTGGTTAAACCCAATTATATATATGTAATATATCCTATTTTTACTCTGTAATCTTTTTGTACAAATGGTATTATGTTATAAATCAAAACATGTTCTTTGTAATCAAACCCACCAATTAGAAAAAATAGTTGTCACTCTGGTTTTATATAATAGTTTGACTTAAATCTAAGTAATCAAATTAAATTTAGAACCATTTAATATCATGTATATTCACTAATATCATATAAATTTATTTCTAGACAACCACTTACATCTTTCATGTTTATCTGAACTTGAAAATAAGTGAACCGATTTTTTAAAACCAAGTAAACAAATGAGCCCAAACAATGAAATTGAACCTTATAACTAATCAAAAATACCTTTAATGAACTAAAAAGTGTTATAATAAATCAATTAATTATATAATAGGTTCTGAACTTATGAATTTATAAGCCTAATTTTTTTATTCAGGTCTTTAATAACAAGTGGAGAACACCATCAGATTTAAGGTAAGGGATCCTCTCCATTTCTCTCTTAATCAAGATTTTCCTCTATGTTATGCTTTTTATGTGTGATCCCTGATGATGGGGTATTATTTATCACATTCACCATACTTCCCTCATGATTTATAAGTTTTTATAAACCCCATTATTTATCAAGAAATCCTTTTTTATGTACACCTGATACCACTCCAATAATCTATAATGAATTCTACCTGAATCTTCTTTACTCCTTTAGGTTTCTCTATCTTTATTTTTACCCAAAGGAAGTTGTTTTTATTTTTATTTACAACTTTTAAATACTGTTTATATTCTCCAAAATCATGTTCCAAGATCCATCCCTCATTCTCTTTTGGGTATATACATGTTTTTTAGTGATTCCCACCTTGATACCCCCCGAAAAGCAATCACGTTTTAGGGGAACTTCCCAAATTATTACCTGGCTTCAAGTGAACTCAATTCTCTATTATAAGACAAAATTGTCTTTATTAAATCAGTATTTTTATTATGAAAACATTCTGGGTTCAATTCTGGTTTTAGATAAAATATTGTTCCCTTTCCTATTTTAACATATCTATAGTATTTTCCTTAAAACCGCACCAAATGTTTTAATGCCAAAATTTCCCAAATACATTTATTATAAGTTGTCACTCCTTTTTGATATCACGTACCATGGTATATTCCTATTGAACGTACATGTATGTTCTAATCCCTTTATTTCATGGACTCTTTCATGATATTCTCATTGGGCTTGCTTTATGTCATGATTGTGGTACCCAATTCTTTCCATAGGTATCCTTATGTTTATGAATTGTTGATTATGTATGATTATTTATGTGGTAAGAATATTTATGTGGAAATAATTTTCATGAAAATGTTGATATGGTTTCTCCCATATAGTTCTCCAATGCATTGGTTAAATATAAGTCTCATGAGATGCGATGTGAAACAGGATTGGTAGTTAGCCTTGACCTGTACTAAAATGGGAAACAGGATTGGCGGTTATCCTTGAACCGTACTAAAGAAATGTATTGTGATTCTACCACATTTATATGATTCCATGTTTATATGATCCTATGCTTATATGATATGATTTGATATGTTCCATGCTTTGGATATCATTATGTCATGCCTTCTAACTCATGTGCTTAAGATGTATCCTTATGTTCTTTCCCTTACTGAGCTTTTTAGCTCATCCCTTTAGTGGGTCTTCTGATCCCCTCCATGCAGAACAATGGATTAACTCTATTGAATAGATATTCTCCATCCTCCGGTGCTCAAAAGAAGAGGAGGGGGTACTAGTAGTCTATCATTTTGATGGGGAATCTAATCAGTGGTGGACACTGATAAAGAATACAAAGTACCAAGAGGAAATTGATTCCATGGATTGGGAGGAATTAAAGAGGATGTTTTTCAACAAATATTTTCCTCAAACCCTCCATCTCAAGATGGAAAGAGAGTTCCTCAGACTCAAGCAGCAGGAAGATGAGTCCATATTGGTGTATGAAGAAAACTTTACAAGGCTAGAAAGGTATGCCTCTGGCTTTGTCATGAACACCAAAAGAAAAGTGGATCGCTTCTTTAGTGGACTAAAACCGAGTCTATGAAAACCGTTGGTGATTCGGGACTTCGATAGTTATGAGGAGATAGTTTATTGTTCCCTCAAGGTTGAAATGGAGATTAGAGACTCTCAGTGATCTCGTGGGACCAGTGATAAGAAGAGGAAAATGGAGAACAACATGGGTGGTCCATCAAACAAATCCCAAGATGGAAAGAAGCATGACTTTTCCCCTTGTAAAAATTGTGGGAAAAAGCATCCTTGTAACTATCTTAAGGGAGCCAATAATTTCTTCAAATGTGGAAAGTTTGGTCATCTGGCCAAGAACTACCACCGGGATATGAAGAATCCCACTAATGCAGATGAATAAAGGAAGGTTCAAGTCAACACTCAGCCTACAATGTAGTGTTACAACTGCAAGGAGCATGGGAATTATGCGAACAATTTCCCTAAGCCAAGGGTTGTCAGAGTCAATCAACAATAGCCTCCAAGGAAACAAATAGGGGCTTATGCTATCACTACTGATGAGGTGGAGCCGGAAAACTATGTGGTGATAGGTACGCTTGTTATTCATTCAAGAATAGTGAATGTACTATTTGATTCTTGTTCTATGCATTTTTTCATATCTTTCAAGTTTAGTAGAGCTATTCAAACACCACCTCAATATTTAGAGGAAAATTTATCTGTGAGAACAGCAAATGGGACAATTATTGCATCCATGGTTTATAACTTCTCCCCGATTAACATTTGTGGACTGAAACTCCTAGAAAATATCATCATACTTCTTTTAATAGAGTTCGAAGCTATATTGGGCATGGATTGGATATCTCTGTACAAGTCCAACATCAACTGTCAGTAATGGGATATCACTCATCACATCCCGAAGCATCCTACGATTATTTACAAGTGTAATGAGGAAGATGAATCTCCTTTAGAATCATCATCCCAAGTGTGGTTATTACTGACTTGTGAGCAGGAATTTCTAGCTCAAATGATTGAGACATGGGAGAGAATCATTCTTGAAGACACGCCCATCATGAGGTATTACACTAATGTATTCTCTAAAGAGTTTTCTGGTCTTCCTCCTAACTGAGAGGTTGAGTTCTCAATTGAACTTATCCCTGGATCTCTTCCTATCTCAAATACACCTTATAAAATGGCCACCGTAGAGCTGAAAGAGTTGAAGAAATAGTTACAGGAGAATATAGAGAAGGGGTTTATATGCCTGAGTGCTTCACCGTGGGGTGCGCCAGTCCTCTTCATCAATAAAAAGGATGGATCAATGCGCCTCTACATTGATTATTGTGAGATCAATAAAATCATGATAAAAAACAAGTATCCCCTTCCATGGATAGATGACTTGTTCGATCAACTTCATGGGGCCAATTATTTCTCTAAGTTGGACCTTCGGTTAGGATATCACCAAATAAAGTTGAGGAAGGAAGATATTCCCAAGAATTCCTTTCGAACGAGGTATGGACACTATGAGTTCATAGTGATTCCCTTCGGACTCACTAATGCTCCAGAAATTTTCATGGATTTAATGAATAGAGTTTTTAGAGATTACCTCAAAAATTTTGTGGAAGTCTTTATTGATGATATTATGATATACTCCAAGAGTAAGGAGGAACATGAGGAGCATTTGAATATTTTGTTAAAGACTTTTCAAAGGGATAATTTGTATGAAAATTACAGTAAATTTGAGTTCTGGATGGAGGAAGTATCATTCTTGTGGCATGTTATCACCAACAAAGGGATATTCATGGACCCTTCCAAGAAAAAGGCAATTGAAGAGTGGCCCAGGACAACTTCTGTAATGGAGATCCACAGATTTTTGGGTCTATCTGGGTATTATCGACGATTCTTGAAGAAATTTTCAGGATTTTCAAACCCAATGAACAAGTTCACATGGAAGGGAATAAAGTTTTCTGGACATAGGAATATGAAGACTTTTTCAAGGAGTTGAAAAAGAGGCTTATCACTACGCCAGTATTCACACTCCCTACAAGTGGATAACTCTTTGTTGTGTATAGTGATGACTCTAAGAAAGGCTTAGGTTGTGTGCTAATTCAAAATGATAAGGTGATGGTCTATGCCTCATGGAAGCTAAAAATCCATGAGCAAAACTATCCCATTCATGATCTGGAGTTGGCAGTGGTGATCTTTGCATTGAAAATCTGGAGGCATTATCTCTATGGGGAGAAATGTGAGATATATACTGACCACGAGAGTCTCAAATATATATTCACACAGAAAGAGATTAATATGAACTATTTAATATGGATAGAGCTCATCAAGCGTTATGACTGCTCAATCTACTACCATCCTAGTAAGGCAAATAAGGTGGCATATGCTCTAAGTAGAAAGTATCATGCATCTTAATCAATGATGAGAATTGATAAGGATATGATCTTCTTATATTTTCAAAGGATGGAAATGGGAATCTTTAAGGGAGGAACATCATAAATCCTTTCACAAATGATTGCTTAAACATCCCTCTTGGAGAAAATAAAGGATGTTCAAAGAAGGGATGTGGAAATTCAGAAAAGGATGGAAGTTGTTAAAATGGGAAATCCTCTAATTTCAAAATTGAAGAGGATAGAGTTGTAAGATTTGAGACACTATTATGTGTACCATCTGATCCAGAGATAAAGAATTTTCTATTGAATGATGCACATAAATTGACCTTCTCTATCCACCCAGGGAGTACAAAGATGTATCGAGATCTCCGGGAAAACTTTTGTTGGGACAATATGAAAAAGGGAGATTGTTGAATATATATCAAAGTGGCTGGTATGTCAGAAATTGAAGGCTAAGATACATAAGTATAAGGGGATGATGCAACCACTACCCATACCAGCATGTAAGTGGGAGAAAATTTCCATGGACTTTGTCACTGGACTTCCAAGGACATCCATAGGAAATAATGCTATATTGGTCGTTGTGGATCATCTTATAAAGAAAACTCACTTCATCGTGATTCGAGAGGACTTCTCATTGGATCAACTTGCATGGATTTACATCAAATAAGTGGTAAGGATTCATGGATTACCACTATCTATTGTATATGATCATGATCTGAGATTCACCTCAAAGTTCTAAAAAAGTCTCCAGCTTGCTCTGAGCACTGAACTGAACTTCAGTAGGGCCAATCATCCTCAAAATGATGGCCAATCTGAGCGAACTATTCAGACACTGGAAGATATATTGAGAGAATGTTCTATAGAATTCAAAAAAGGATGGTACCAACATCTTTTAGTAGTTTAATTCTCCTATAAAAACATTTTCCACTCGAGCATCTTAATGGCACCATATGAAGCCCTTTATGGGAAAAGGTGCAAAATATCGGTGTGTTGGGATGAAGTTGGTGAGCGTAATCTGCTAGGACCTGAGATGGTAAAAGAAATGGTGGAGAAGGTTAAATCCATTAAGAAACATATCAAGGCAGCCCATAGTTGACAGAATAGTTATGAAGATAACCATTGATGAGACCTTGAGTTCAAAGTTGGAGACATAGTATTTCTACACATATCACCATGGAATAAGGTCATGAGGTTTGGGAAGAAAGGGAAGTTAAGTCCCATGTACATCGGCCCCTTCGAGATCCTTGATTGAGTCAGAGCTGTGGCCTATTGACTGGAACTTCCACCTACCATGTCAAAAGTACATGATGTTTTTCACGTATCCCTCTTAAGGAAGTACATACCAAACCCTTCACATATACTCTCTTTGGAGGTGGTACAGTTATAGGATGATCTCTCTTACGAGGAGCATCCAGTGAAGATCTTGGATCATAGAGAAAAAGTTCTACACAACAAGACTACTCATTTGTTTAAGGTACTATGGAGAAACCATAAGTATGAAGAGGCAACATGGGAACTGGAGGAATCAATGAAGGAAAATTAACCACACCTATTTTTTTCCTAGAATGTAAAATGAAATTTCAAGGGTGAAATTTCATAAGGGGGGAAGAATATAATGACCTAATGTTTTTCAATGGAAATTACCTTCTCATAAGTATGTCATAAAATCCAATAAAAACATAAAATAATGAACTACTAAGTGCTAAGTGACTTTAAATATAAGTTTGTCACTTCTGTGTTTGGAATTTCAAGAATATGACATACATGGTTGTGATCAGTAAGTTATTTGGAGTCCGATAAGAAAAAATAAATTTTTGGTGAATAGTAACCTACCCTTATGAATAGTAAAATACCCTTATGAATAGTGATATACTCTAATGAATAGTAACCTTACCTATGATAATATATAAATAATATTCATGTTGAAAGTACAATATACCTATATTTTAGAAGAAGTAAATAAATGTTTTAAAACTGGTTTTTGATAATAAATTATGATTTTAATTAAATATTAAAATAATAATATTTAGGAAATTATTTTTGAAAAATTGACTTCATTTTGGGATTTTACACGTTGAAAAATGGTTAGGGTGAATTTTTTGGATTTTTCTAAAATACTTGAATTTTTTATAAATAGTAAAATACGATAATTTACAATAAATGCTAAATAAAGGATTTATTGAGTCATTGATTATGTTCTTATGATGTAAGGAAACTTGTTTTGGGATCACATGATAAAATTACTATTCTTGGTCATGTAAAACTCACTATTCCTTGTCATGTGGGATAATAATAAATTAATGAATTTTATATTATGAAATCCCCTCTCTCCTCCACTATAAAAACCCCCTTTCACTACCTCTTCTATTCAATCCTCTCAAGCCTTGTTAATTTCTAATATTTTACCCAAATATCTCCCCAAGATCCTCCCCCATGTCAAAAATCTCCAATTATCTTCAAAATACCAAAACCTATCCCCTTAATAGGTTCCCAAAGGAAGAAGTTTCAAGATGTAAATTCATCTTTCCAATTCCTTCATTTCTTTTAAGTTCTTTTCTTTTTGTTTCTTTCCTCACCTCCCTTCACCCAAATAGAATTATAAATCCAGTAACATAAATGTAAAGGAATTTTTTTATAGTAATGGGATATTTCATTATCTTCTCTCCTTTCCTCACCTTTTGTTTGAAAGAAATGAAAGTACCGTTTGAGATGTGCCAATTTATCACATTCAAGGACAATGGTTTATCAATTTTTATTATCATGTTTAAATCTGGTCATGAAACCATTTTTTTTGTGGTTAAACCTGATTATATATATGTAATATATTATATTTTTATTCTGTAATCTTTTTGTACAAATGGTATTAAGTTATAAATCAAAACGTGTTCTCTGTAATCAAACCCACCAATTAACAGAAATGGTTGTCATTATGGTTTTATATAATATTTTGACTTCATTATAAGTAAACAAATTAAATTTAAAACCATTTAATCTCATGTATGTTCACTAATAGCATATAACTTCATTTCTGGAAAACCACTTCCATCTTTCATGTTTATCCAAACTTGAATAATTGAACCAATCTTTTAAAACCAAGTAAACAAACGAGCCCAAACAATGAAATTGAACCTTTTAAATAATCAAAAAGACCTTGAATGAACTAAAAATATTTATAATAAATCAATTAATTATAGAATAGGTTCTGAACTTATTAATTAATAAGCCTAATTTGTTTATTCAGGTCTTTAATAACAAGTGGAGAACACCATCGGATTTAAGGTAAGGGGTCCTCTCCATTTCTCTCTTAATCAAGATTTTCCTCTATGTTATACTTTTTATGTGTGATCCCTAATGATGGGGTATTATTTATCACCTTCTCCATACTTCCTTCATGATTTATAAGTTATTATAAACCCCATTATCTATCAAAAAATCCTTTTTTATGTACACCCGATACCACTCCAATAATCCGTAATGAATTTTACCCGAATCTTCTTTACTTCTTTGGGTTTCTCTATCTTTCTTTTTACCAAAAGGAATTTGTTTTTATTTTTATTTACAACTTCTAAATACTGTTTATATTCTCCAAACTCATGTTCCAATATCCATATCTCATTCTCTTTTGGGGATATACATGTTTTTTAGTGATTCCCACCTCGATACCCCCGATAAGCAATCATGTTTTAAGGGAACTTCTCGAATTCTTACCCGGTTTCAAGTGAAATATATCCTCTATTTTAAGACACCATTGTCTTTATAAAATCATTATTTTCATTATTAAACCTTCTTGTTTCAATTCTGGTTTTATATAAAATATTTTTCCCTTTTCTATTTTAACAGCTCTATAGTATTTTCCTTAAAACCGCACAAAATGTTTTAATACCAAAATTTCCAAAATACATTTATTATAAGTTGTCACTACTTTTTTATATATCATACAATGATATATGTATATTTAACATCCATTTATGTTCTAATACCTTTCTTTCATGTACACTTTCAGGATATGCTCATTGGGTATGCTTTATGTCATGATTGTGGTACCCAATTCTTTCAATGGGTATCCTTATGTTTATGAATGGTTGATTATGTATGATTATTTATGTGGTAAGAATATTTATGTGGCAAGAATATTCATGAAAATTTTGATATGGGTGTGCCTAGATAGTTCTCCAATGCATTGGGTAAAGTTAAGTCTCATGAGATGCGATGTGGAACGGGATTGGCAGTTAGCCTTGACCTGTACAAAAATGGGAAAAGGGATTGGCGGTTATCCTTGACCCGTACTAAAGAAATTCCTTATGATTCTTCCACATTTATATGACTCCATGTTTATATGGTCCTATGATTATATAATATTATTTCATATGTTCTATACTTTGGATATCATTATGTCATGGCTCCCAACTCATGTGCTTAAGATGTATCCCTATGTTCTTTCCCTTATTGGGATTTTTTGCTCATCTGTTTTTTCATGTGTTCCCCAGGGTACCCTATGTAGATGTAAGGGTTCAAAGGAAGTTAGGAGCTCTTTATGTAGATTAAATAAAGAAGTGTTTTTTTATCCCCATGTTTTATGTTATTTGTACCTAGTCTTCCAGGACACTTGACTTAATGATCCTTGGCATGTAATCTGATGATTAACTATGATTAAAATAATGAAATGTTGTATGTAAAAGTCTTGGGTCACTATATGGAATTATAAGGAACTATTGGTGTGAGGGACAATACATATATTACCTCAATGAAAAACCTATCAGAATGGGAACCAATGTGATAAACCTTATGATTATTCCAAACCATCTATCACAAAAAATGATCAATAATGTAAACATATCCAAAGTCCCAAGCACAATAAAGAAGGGAATGCTGGATTCTCATGAAAGATAGAGTGAAAAAGATAGTGAAGTAAATAATGTTCAATTTTCTATATGTCAAAAATATTTGAAGAATATTTAAGTTAATTTACTTAATGGGGATAGGAGATGCTTTACTTTTAGAAGAGGGGGTCATCAAGCATCAAACTGGTATGGGAAAATAATGAGGTCTATTAGCATAATGGGAGTGAAAAACATGTGTCTAAAATCACCACTAATGGTCCAATTTTTTACATGTGGAAAACCTATACATTATCCAGGGTATTTTCATAATTACAAAGATGATTAGATTCATAGGTGTGAAAAACCAGCATAACTATGGCAACAAGTTGAAGTATGTTTAATGACTACTAATGAGGTGTATTATGATAACTAAATACTCCAATTTATAAATGTGAATATGGGATATTTATTCTAGTTATTATTTTTTGCCTATATTTTTTTTCTAAGTGTACCACCCTGATGTTTTTTTATCAAATAGAATTTATAGTTTTATGATGGTTGCTTTTCAAAATTTAGTTTTATAAGAATATAAATCTTAGTATGGGATATTTAGAATGATTTGGCATAATGGATTAAAAATTTCAACATAGACTCAATATTCACAAATTATGGTTAGATTACCCATGACATTTGTAGGACCCCGTGACACCCTGAGAGGGGAGGGGTGAATCAGGGTGTCAACTTTTTCTTTTTAAAGTTGTGGATCTTGTTCCCACGTTGGTAGGAACTAGTTAAACCTGTATGATAAATATGATCAGCAATGAAACATTCACATGCAAAGATATGACACAACAATTTTTACTTGGTTCACCACTAAGGGCTACGTCCAAGGAGCATAGGCCGAAAATTTGTCGTTCATACCAAATTCCACTATACTTTACTAGTTGTGGATTATAATGGTTCGGGCAGAGTCACTCTGTCCCAGGCTCACTACCTTTACAAAGGTTCAGAGATAGCTCACTACTTCCCTCGGGTCACTCCCGTTGACTCCCCCTGGCTCACTGCCTCTGGTAAAGTCCCACTCAGTTTATAGACGTGAAGGTCTCTCCAATAGATTTGCATTGAAGTCTTTGTCTCCTGTTCAGCATGAGACAATGCTTGCATCAGAGTACTGAGTCGATGATCTTTTGTATTCAATCTTCTTCTTTAGTGCAATAACTGAATGCCATAAATCTTCTTCTTATCTTCCTTTTATTCCCAATAATAACACCTGAGTGTATTGATATATTTCCCACTTTCTGTGCAGATCTGTGTTTAGTTGCACGAACCGTTCTTCTTCTCTTCGCAAAGCACAACGAGGATGTTAAACACCATTCATGTGTGTGCGGTACCACTTCTCTTCATAAAACCAAATTGTTCACTTTTCTTCCTTCTTCGCAAATGAATACACCATCTATTGCACTGAAGCTATCGAGCAATCTTTTAGCTTTTGTACAGCTCCAAAAAGATGGGCGTACTCTAACAGCAGCTGGCACTCTTCTCCAAGCCCGGTGTGCAAGTCCCAATACGGCGCACAAGACTTCAGTGCACAATTCCAAACTGGCATGTAGGTATTACTAAACCACCTACGCGACACCGCCTACTTCAACTTCAAACATGTGCGACTCACTTCCTTTCTCTCCCAAACCGCCTTGGGCGCGCATCCAACAACCAGCGCGCAGCCTCTACTTGCGCGACCCAACTACCACTTGCACGGTTCAACCACCTGCACGACGAGATCTCAAACAATCTCTAAGTCTTGAACTCCATAACGAATGAGGAGGGGTTCTCCTCTATTTATAGGCATTTGGATACCCTGTGCGGTGGCAGGCAAGTCTTGCCTCGGCGCGCAGGTTCTGGCGCGCAGCTCATCCGCCCAAGCCTCTGTCGCGCTACTCATTTGCACGACCACACTAATACTTGTGCGACCTTCTTTCCTTTGCCATATTTTAGAGTTCTGATCTTGAAAAGAAATAGGCATGCAAGTTTCCAAACCTCCTAGGCACCGGTGCACAAGTCTCTTCACAGCGCGCAGGTCACTTGCGCGACCAATCCAATACTTGCGCGACCCTCTTTCCTTTTTCATTTTTCTATGTTCTAATCCTGAAAAACACTAGGTGCACAGGTTCCCTTTTCTTCAAGTACACAGCGCACAAGTCTCTTTTCCAAAACCACTTTTCTTTATTTTTCAATTTTTAGGCCCAAAAATTTAGAAAACACTGGAAAACAGCGCCACCTTGTATCTGCTCTTTTTGTACCACCTCCAGATCATCCATTCCTTTTTCTACATTCTTTAATCAAACATGGATCATTAACCACAGCACTTGAACTCGACATGCCACCATGGAATCTCCTTTTTCAACAAATTTATATGTTGTTTGTTTGCTTTGTCAAAAAGCATGATCACCTCAAAAACACTTCTTTTTGGTGATTTGTATCCTTCAGAAACTCTTCTTCTTTGAACACAAACTCCACTATCATGATATATATATATCCTTTGATAGATCATCTTTAGAATCATCATATTTTGATACAATGTGAAGTGCATGGCCATCTCAGAATTCCAATCCCTCGCACATTGTCTTCTTATTCAACTGTCATTCTCTACTTCATGCAAAACATATGATTCAATTCTTCAAGAAGTCTCTTGCATGGTTCTCATGCAAGCATGAGTAATTTCATGGTCTTCATCAAATACCCATTCTTCTTTAATCATCCTCAGATGGATTATATCTCACCATTCTTCACTATTGTAAACAATGTGTCACCTTTGACACATGTTCTTTGAACTTATGATCAGTACAACAATCATCTGAATTTCCATTCCTCCATTTCATTGGAGTACTTCTTGATCTCATTCATTTTGATCTTCATTGACAACTATTGACAACAAATACAACCTTATACACAAAGTTGTCCCAACAACATCCTCATAATTAAAATTTATGGGAATGAAAACAACAACCAACGCCCTTCATGGAGATATCTTAACATAACTGCAACAACATATGATAAAAATAAATCATCTTAATCATCATCCATCAATGAACTTCCACCATGTGTAGCCTTTTATATTTATAGAGAAGTTGAAAGCACGATGTTAATGGTGGGTGTAGAATAAAATCCCCCTATTCTATTGTTAGTGTAGTAGACGCAATCGTCCGGAGAAAAAGGATTCCCCCTAGTGACTTTAGGGATGGTAATAGTTTGAGAATCAGGTTCGATGCTCTAGAGAACATGAGCCCATGCATAATTTTTTAGGAAATAGTTTGAGTCTTGTAAGGGCCTTTTTGGATGGATAAAAATCCACCTAGAGTGGTTCTGGTGGGGCATCCATCCCCCACTAACCATTATATGAGATATTTTTACAATGCATACATCTCATGTAATGGTGAAACAAGTAGGAAAAGAGATGGGTTGTTATCTATTGAAGTTAGAAATTTAGGTGAGGGATAATATGGGGAGGTTATAGGTTGGTTCAGTGAAGATGGCTACTCCAAAAAGGGTTGGGAGAGGTCTGAATATGGTTCTTAATGATCTTTATGAGAATGAGTAGGATCCTTATTCGACTTCATTATTTAACTTCAACTTTTAGCTGGAATCACCAATTTGAAGAACTATGGGGGGGATAGATAAGTGTGTGTGGTGTAGCTATTATAAAATTAAGGAATCATGTCTCATTACTTAAACTAAGTTATCATAATCTGTAATTGTAGGTCTAAACTATGAACTCAAAGAAAAATAAAATAGTTCTTAACACTAATCTGTGAGAGGTATTTTACTCAAATGGTTAGGAAGAAACATAATATTAGGATTATGATTATTTAAAATAAATATATGTCATTGATATATCATTAGAAAATTAAATCTTGAGTTATATTACAAATACCCTTAGCTAATATCATTAGTAAGTAATAATAAAAAATGTGAGGATGAAATATATTTATGAGTAGAGAATGTAATAGCTTGATATTTCACGATATATTATTCTTTAATAAATATATTGTTATTAATGTTTTTCATATGAAAAACCAAAATAAATAAATAAAACTTTGATTTATTTTTAATATTAAATACTACCATTAAAACATAGTTTTTAAATTAGATGGAATAAATTGAAGTAACCATATCGTAAAATCAATAAAGATAGAAGAAATGGAATATAAAAGTGTACTTCTTCCTTATGAATCCCATTTTTTCGATCTCAAAAGGGAGATATCTTCACTAGGGTTTTCCCTAGACCAAGAATAATCTGAACTCGAGCAATTGCGGTTTGAGACAACCATATATAGAAGAAGTTCAAGCTTGTGGAAATTATCACAAGAACTATGCTAGCTGAACTACCACCAAAAAATACAACCAGATCTTATCTTATGATTAGGACTTACATATATATCATAGTAGGATATATAATTAGAAATTATAATTATATAAAAATATAATAAAATATTTATATGTATAGATATATCATAAATTTTTATACTTTTTAAAATGTCATTTTTACAGAATTCACTTTCTACTAGAAAATGTATTTTTCCAAAATTTGGAATTTTATTTTAAGTAATAGATTTTATTTTAAGTTAATAATGAAAGATATATTAACATTATATTAATTAGTAATTTATATTAAAAATAATATTTAATAAAAAAAAGTCATTTTTCTATGAAAAAATTTTTTCACTATGTTTTATGTTTCTAAATAAAAATAAAATTTATAAAATTTAGGATGTAAATTTGAAAAACAAATAATAGAATTTTTGGATTTATCAGGTCTATATTACCTTAAGATGAATTTTTAGGATTTTTCGAAAAATATTTATTTTTATGGGAATAGTAGAAAATACTATTTTTAAAAATAACATGACTTTATGACATTATTAGTATATAAATATGAATTTAAAATTAATAAAACCATTTTATAATACAAAATATGTATTTTATTAGTGAATTTTTAATGATAAAAATGTTATTTTATAATTATAAACTTATATTTTACATTTTATAATTTAAGTTATATTTCTCAAAAAAAATGTTTTAAATACATTATACATTTTATATTTCAAAATAAATTTTTATCACTTTTAAAAATTAAATCAAAATAAATGTATTTAAAAATTTGAATCATTGGGTACAAATTATATAATAATTTACATTTTATTTTTTGGTCATAATGGATGGATTGATTGGGTAAAAACTAGTTACCATAGTTAAAACCAAAATGGTAAAAATGAGTAACCTAAGAGGTAAAGGTCCTAAAATGTTTAAAAAATATTTCTAATTAAATGGTAGAAGTTTGGATCAACCTTATCTCTTCCTCACTCTATTATTTATCAATATTTGTAACCAATTTCCTTGAGAGTAACTTATCATTATTAAAAAAAAATTGGATATTTACATAAAAATCACTCCTTTTAACTTATAAAAGGGGAACTCCCCTCCTAACTTCCCATCACAAATAAAACCCATAATTTTATCCCAAAATATAAAAAAACTTCTAATACACACTCATGTACACCTTAATGAGGTTATTTTATTCTCAAAAGGCTACCCCTAATAGGTTTAATACCCAAGGAGATGATCCAAGATGTAGGGTATAAGTTCCTAACCTATCTTTATTTTCTCTATTTCTATATATGAATTTCTTATTACTAAAATTTCATTTCACAAAATTAAAATGATAACATAAGTATCATTATTATACTGGTATGTTATTATAATTATGGTACAATCATTAAACACCCTCCCCTTTTCCAATAAGAAAAATGAATATGAGAATTGTGGGTTGTGCGGACTACCACCTCCACGATGCAATGTATTTCATTTTCCATAACTACCTTATAAGAAATGTCCTGATAAGGAATTTAATTTTTAATTATGATATATATTAGATATTTTAGATTCTGAAATGATAAATCATATTACTATTTTTTCCCATTCTATAGAAAAAGAAATCTTAATCCATGCGTACGTGTGGACTATCGCCTCTATGGGATGATTGATTTTCGTTTCTCATTTAATCACCTCATTACATAACCTATTATGATAATGGTTTTAAAGAAAAAATATTATTTTTATGATATAATTAATTTTATTTTATGACTAATTATATAACTTATTAATGATATGATCAATAAATGATTATCATAAATTTAATTGTTTAAAACAAGCATACTAAGAAGAAAATATTCAATTCAAATTATGTTATATTTTCATATCCATTATTTCTTCTTATGATTTCCTTATAATTCTGAAATTTCACCCTAATAAATACTAAATGATATCATTATGCTACTATTGTAATGATATTACAACTAAATTACCTCATAATCATCAATAATCAAGGTATGTTCATGATTGGATTATTTTGACCACTTACTTGATCAATGCAATGAAATTATGTCATGGATGATTGTAAAAAACATAATTACTAGTAAATTTAATATAATTATTCAAATAATTATTAATTTTTTGGTTCTGGAAAGGATATTACAATTTTTAACTCATTAATTAATAAAACACCCTTTGTAGGTCGAAATTCACCAAAAAATGTTTGTTTTCAATTTCATGTTATAGGGTTAATAATAAAGTACTCATAAAAGGAAATTTGAACTTAATAATTCATTATAACCCAACCATTACATCAAATTTAATTAACTTTCAATGATTACTATCGGAATAATAACAAATATCAACACTTATCTAACAAAACTACTACAAAAGATCAAAAATATAAACACCTTATATGGGAAATATGAAAAAACTAACTAATTTATATATAAATAGTTATTATTAATATGGAGTACTAAATTTTTAATACATAAAAATTTCATTATGTGGTAAAAGAATTAATAACACAAAGGATATTTTGAGGTTGGGTTTCTTGGAAATTTTTAACATAACACCTAAAAAATATAAAATTTATTCTAATATACTTGAAAGTATTATTCATATATTCTTCCCAGGTTAATTTTATTACATCTCATATTCTGGGGACATACATAAAATGAATCAGGTGTGCATAAATCCTAGTAAGTGAATAACAAAGTAAATATTTAGTATGTTATCATGAGTCATAACAATAGGGAATGACCATAAGAGCATGAGTAATATCATACTAGAATGATCATGAATCATAACATGGAAATGTGTATACAATATAAAAATGAGGAATTCAAAAGAATATCAATAAGGCTTATCACTAAGGTTTCATAAAACATTATTACCAAATTTATTCACCAAGGTATTGTAAAACATATCATCTCTATAAATTAATTCTTTACCTAATGAATTAGAGAGATATGAGAGTGCTCCCTTCATATATATTAATTCATGTGTTCCATATATATCATAAGAAAACATTTCATTTATAACCCATGGAATTTAATGAATGGGTTTCAAGTAAAAGTCATTAAATTCATAAATTCTTAAATACATAACCATTATATCATTTTTAACTGATGAAAAAAACATATGGGTTTCATACATGGAAATCACCGATCAATAAATTATTTTTGTATCTAGTTGAATATCAATGTATATTTATTAGTTTGGGGTATTCACAATATAAAATATTTTATGTAAAAGAGATAGATTCATGAAATATTTTGACAGAAAGATGGGTATACAATATGGATTAAGGAAATGTTATAATGAAAGGAAATGAAAGTATACCATTGATAAAAAAACTATTTTGGTATTAATGGGATAAAAAAATTCCTGAAAATAATGTAATTAAATATTTATAATACATACTAGAAAAGAGGTAATTGAATGGAAAGGTTGAAAAAGGGAGTTCCCCTACCTTGGGAAGTAACTTTATATAGCTTTAAGAGGGATAAATTAGGACCTCGAAGACACATTGGATAGTATTTAGATAAGGTAAATGAGAATAATTTCATGCTTAAGGTATTTTTATTGTAGAGGAATGAGGGGATGGGTGGGTATTTATAGTAAAAAAGGAGGAAATTTTTAGTAATTTTTAAATATAGGTATTAGAATTATTGGTTGTGGAAAATTCAAAACCATTTGCTTACTCATGGTTTTTACTCATGTTTTTAGACATTTAAGTAATGTTTTATAATATTTTATGTCATGACCCGTCTCCTGGGGCTCGTGTCATGACTACCCCAAGCCTGCCTTCTACAGGCCAAGAGATGGCGACTAGCACCAAAGGCATAACTTCCTAAAACTGGGAAGGCACTACCTTTATAACCTGTAAACGTACACAATAGAGCACATGGCTAGATACAAAACACTAGGTAAACTGTATAACAAAAGAGTGTTGAAAAGTAAAAGGGATCAGAAATAAATGCTCAACTGTAAAGTACAAGGAACTGGAAGTACAAGTACCAATAAAGAAAGGAAAAACAGTTGTTGGGTTGTCCTCCGGGATTCCTACCTGAAGGGTAGATAAAGATACCCTACTCAGCACTCAACGTCTGTCAGTCTTCTCCGCGTACCGACTCGTCTTAAGGTCCACCTCCGGGTACCGTCCAGTCCTGGTTCTCTCAGCCTCAGTTAGCATTGTCCATCATCTACAACCAACACAACAAGGTGCGTGCATTGCCCGTGTAGGGGTGAGTATAAAGATACTCAGTAGGGACCCCGACACCCTCAAGGTGTCACAAAATCTAAAAAGGATAAACCACAAAGTATGAAATCAAAAGATAACATTACTTAGGTATATTCCCATACATATACCTAAGTTATCAAGTGATTCATCTCAATCATGAGGAAAACACAAAAAGTACTAACTCATCTCAAACCGGGATTTATTCTAGGGGTAAAAACATCCTAAACCCTTGGCTACTAGAGAAATACTCCTCTATCGAGTACAGTGGGCCTTCCGCATCACATAGAGGTGCTTCCCACTAACCTTGGACTGCTGAGGTACTCCTCCTGTCGAGTATCATGGGTCTGTTGTGTCACACAGAGGCGCTCCCCACTGTGGGTCTGCCACCACAACCAGGCACTCCCCCTCATAGTCTACAAAGGTACTCCTCCTGCGAGTATCGCGGTTCTGCCGCCAAAACCAGGCGCTCTTCTACCATGGGTCTTCCACCACAACCAGATTCTCTCCACTAGTATAGTTGATTCACTCCTAGTCAATCGGTTAGCGGTCATCAAGTCTCAGCCATCTACTAGGTTCCCGCGCAAATTCTCACTCGTCTCTGAAAAATCTGCTCCACAAGCTACTGTTCAATGCTACAACTACCACAAAGTACCATGAAGAAGTATCCCAATGGTCCCCCATGTCATAGGGGTCTCAACGCAGCTAACGGTGCGTCAATCGGATGTCCGGTCTGTGAGTTATTAGCCATTTAGTCCCCGGGGCCCGGTTGGATTCGTGCACGATCCAAACTGACTGTATCTCAACTATACCCCAAACTCCAGTGGGATATACTCAAAGGGACCGTCATGCTCCGAGATTACTAGCGCCGCTGGTGGTTCATCAAACAGACATCCAGTGCCAAATATATGGACAAAAGAAAGTAAAGGGTCATAGTGGGCCCAGGTCCAGTCCAACTCGGTTGGACCGACCCATCCTAACACATTCTGGGCCTACCTGGTCTGGGTCGACCCAGCCTGACCCATTGGGTCTGGCCCGGCCCGAATGGCCCAGCCCAGCTGGCCGCAAGGGGTCGTGAGGGTGCGGACCGGTCGTGAGGGCGCAGACTAGCTGTATGTTGGTGAAAGGGCGGTTCGGCTCGGAGGGTGCCTTGAGGGAACGGCTCGGCCCGGAGGGCTCCACGAGGGCGCGCAGAGGCCGGCTCGGCCGGTGCGCCGTGAGGGACGTGCGGAGGCCAACTCATCCGGGGCTCCGTGAGGGGCGCGCGAAGGTCGTCTCAGCTGGGGCGCCACAAGGGGCTGGAAGGCCAGCTCGGCCAGGGCTCTGGAGGCCATCTGATGGCACATCTGGGGCGGCTCAGAAGGGCGCCGTGAGGCCGAAGCCGCGGGGTGCGTGGGGCGCACTGACGACGGAGCCACGGGGTGTGCGGGGCGCCCGGACGGTGGAGTCGCGAGGTGCGCGGACGGTGGAGCTATGAGGCTGCCACGAGGGTGCGAGCGGCTTGGTCGGGGCTGCAATGAGGGCGCGGCTTGGTGGCGGTGCTGCAGGGTGGTGTCATGCGTCGTTGCCTTTGTCGCAGCCGGCAGTGGTGCCGACCTCTGTTCTTATACTCCTCCACATAGGTTTCCATCCTTCTCCATCGTGAAGAACACCCAAGGAGATCGGTTAATGGGTCAGGCCGTGTTAGTTTAGCATGTACCCTCCATGTTTAGAGTGGTAGCAAGCGGCTCAACATAAGTTAAGAATGAATAACATCAAGCTCTTCCTGCAAAAAATTATTCCCATCCCGCAAGGAAAAACATCTGCAACAATTCTTTGTTTTAGAAGGGAAGAATCAAGTGAATAATACCATACTCAAAATACAATTCCTACCTTGTTCTAAGTTGGTTGACATCGGCGCAAGAAGGCAGATTTCAATTCGTTGTAGATGAACATGTCCTACGTCGAAGGAAGATCTGAGAAAGGAAGTAAAATTCAAGGTCGACATTCTTCATTAGTGTAGTGTTATTCGTGGAGGAAGTATTCTTCATTGGAGAGTTTTCTCCCAAGATATCTAATCCTTCTTTGCCAACATTTTTTCCAACAAATGAATAGATAGCCCCTCCAAATAATAGATTATCTATTATTTAGTTTTATGGGTTTAAAATTCAAATTGTAGCATTTAATTAAATGAGATGGCTCAATAAATTAAAGGGGGAGGGTTGATACCATTAAAAGAGGGTGGTGGTGGCACCATTAAGTTAAGGGAGGTCAAGAGACTCTCCCTCATTTATGAGGGAGTTGAGAGGTTTTCCCCAATTAAATGGGGGGTTTAGTCCCGGGTGGTCCCCACACCATAACCTCTTGTGAGAGGTTAGGTTCGGGTGGGCCCCACCACCATTACCTCTCATGGGAGGTTAAGGTGTGGTGGTCCCCACCTCCAACTTCCACATGGGTGGTTATAATAGATAAAATAAAATAAAACATGTGTTCATTTTATTTTATTATTTCCATGAAAACCCCAAACACTAAATTTCACCCTCGACCAACTTTCGTCGAGGTGAAAGTCTTATTAAGTGAATATCAGCACTCCGATTTCAACGGTTCCCTCGGTTTTCAATTACAAGCACTGATTCAAAATTTAGAAAAACCCACTCGTACGTTTACTGAACGTACCCGAACAAAACTTCAGAAATTGATTTCGGGCACACCGGGTCTCGGAATCATGCGCCGTCAAATTTCACAGACTCATAAAATTCTTATATATTTAAAAAAATTACATGGAGATTCTGGGTCTTTACATTTTAATTCTTTATAACTGAAATCCATTTTTTAATATTATCTTTTTCATGGAAAAGAAAATTTTCCACAAAATATAGTTTTTAAAATCTTAATTTTTATTTTATACTTTGGAAAGTAATTTATAGGTTTAGAAATATATATAAATATATTAAAATAATTAATATTAATAAAATAATATATATATTTTTTTGTATTAAGTTTTATAAATTATTATATCATTATTATATATGTATGAAGTCATAAAACATACAGAAAATAAAAAACTGTATTTTTCCTATTTACTAAATAACAACATATTTATGAAAATTTTAAAAATTTAAACCTAACCTAATTTCAAAATTATAATTCAAAATATAATTTTTATTTTATAAAAATAATTTTCAAAATATGATAATTTAAACTTTCAAATAAAAAATTCCATAATTATTGAAAAATAAGAGTCTTTTCGGCACAATTAACTTTCTAACACTCGTAAAAATTTACCTAGACATTATAAAAATATATTATAATGTGTATTTAAATTAATAGTGTTTTATAATAATATTTAATGAAAATAAATTTTATTTATAATACTTGGATTTATTATAAGATTGTATATATTTTTTGACAATACAATTATGTTTTATTTCTATCCAAAAATATATTTATCAAGTTCATCTTATTTTCATGTGTATTTTATTGTATAAAATAATAATTAAAATAAGATTGAAGAAATAAATATTTAATTTATAAAAAGGAAATTACACTTTTATGATTATAAGTACTAGATACATAACCCCTTATTACACCAATATATTCACTAAGGGTAAGGTGTGTGATGGTGGTAGTTTCATGGGATAGCTCTACTAACATTGACCTAGCGGTGATCTCTACTGACTTGAACTTCTTCAGCAGTAGATTTTTCTTGAGCCTTACTGATTGAATTGATACCTAGTCTTAGTCAAGTGAAAACCCTGGTGACGCTACCTCCCTCCCATGTTATGATAAATGGGATTCAAAAGGTGTGATCCTACAAGTTGGTGCCATTATTTCTCCCTTTTGAATAAAATATCTTTTATCATTACCTTTTATTAATAGTAATTATAATGTTAAAATTATTATCAATGGTCATAATTTTCAATGGTCATATTAACCAATGTTCACATAATAGTAGTGTAATGGTCATATCCTAATGATCATATTTCTAATTACAACCTATATATACCACCAAACATCAATATTTGTTACTTAATTCCCAAAGTTTTTTATAATTATATTGAGAATGGCTATTATATTCCTAATGTTTCTTCTTTTTTTAGTATTTTTCATGAAAGGTGTAATCTTCCTAAAAGAGTTTGATCCTATAGAGTATATCATTGTCTTTTCACTAGTAATTGGTTTTTATATCCCTATACTAGTCTTAGATATAGTAATTTGTATTTTTACATGACATGTAGTATTATTTTTATAATATTATCTTGATGTATCTCTATTTTTAAATATAATTAAATAGTCATTATCAAAAAAATAGCACTTTTATTAATCAAGGATTAAATTTTTAGGTCATTACATACCCTTCCCCCCCAAGAAATTTCTTCCTTGACATTTGAGTCCTACCTCAAAACAATAGAGGGTATTTTCCTTCATCACCTATTCATATTACCAAATAGTTTCTTAAAACTTTTTATTTCTCCATAGAACCTTCATAGGTCATGTTGTATTATTCTTCAACACTTGTTTCATTCTATTAAGAATTTGGATTGGTTCCTCTTTATATGGAAAGACAGGTTCCAATTATACACTATTAATATTAAGCATATGTGTTGGTTCAGACATATAATTTCTCAATAGAGACATATGGAAGACATCATTGGCATTGGAAAGATTGGGCGATAGTTCTAATCGATAAGAAACTGCTCCAACATACTCAATGATCTTAAATTCTCTAATGTATATTGGAATCAGTTCACCATTATTTCCAAATCTCATAAATCCTTTCCGTCATAATATCTTGATAAATATATATCCCCTAATATGAAATTATATGTATTTTCTACGATTATAAGAATAAATTTTATGTCAACTCTAAGCATCCTTGATGTGATTCTGAATCACTTATATATTTTCTATATTATCCTTCAGAATATATGGTCCCAATAGTTTCCCTTATCTAACTTCATCCTAAGATGTTTTAGTTTTAAAACTTTTTCTACAAAGAGATTCAAAGGTATTCATTTTAATACTTTAGTATAAACCTTTTTTATAAGATAATTTAATAAGTGGAATATTCTGGTCCTAATTCCCTTGAAAATAAACTGAGCTACCCCTTATCATGACTTATGATGTTTAATTTTTTCTATAAGACTTCCCATCATTTTGATTATGATGGTCTATTATAGGGATTACTTTTTTATTCATGGCCTTTTAAAAGGCTCCTTCATAACTTAGAAGTAAATATTGTATCTCATTCAAAAATAATCGATAGGGGTACCCAATAGAGTCTCACTACTTCTTGAATATGGTGAGATAGACACTCCAGGAATAAATCTTCTCTTATAGAAATATAATGGGTATATATTTTTCAACCTATCAATAATTACATATATAGAATCTATTCCCTTGTATTTATTAGTTAGACCAATGAAAAATTTCGTATTGATGATTTCCTACTTCCATAAAGGTATGGGTAGTGGTTTCAACACCCCATTGGAAATTTATCGCTATACCTTCACTTTTTGACACACTAAAAACCTTATAATGTAATCTATAATCTCCCTTTTTATATTATCTCACCAATAATGATCATGAGGTTACCTATAAATTTTAGATTTTTTATAATTTATAGATAATTTAGAGCTATGATCATGATCCATCAGCTCATTATTTGTCTCCAGAATCAATGGGAAAAATATAATTTTTCCAAATTTTAGTACACCTTCTTGATCAATCTTGAATTTAGTAAAATTACCATTTTTCACAACATTTGTCTTATTTTTCATCAAAATATCATACCTGTGATAATTATTAATCTCATATAGTAATAAAGGTTGAGAAATCATTTCTGATAGGATTGATGGTCTTTATTCCCTTATGATTCCCATGTCTAACCTTACTAGGTCCTTAATCAATGGATCTTCTTAAATCCTTATCATTTATATAAAACCGTGATATTTACTACATAATAAATGTGGGACTTTGTTTACTCTTCTAGGGTGATAATTAATTGAGTAATCATATTCTTTAAGAATATCTAACAATCTCATTTTTCTTATGTTTAGTTATTTTTGTGTGAATATATACTTCAAACATTGGTGTTCTATGTATATATCACACATTTCCCCATAAAGATAGTGTCTCCATATATTGAGAGAGAAAAATACTACATCTAACTCTAGTTCATGAGTATGATAATTATTTTCATGAGGCTTTAACTATCTAGACTCATAGGCATTACCTTATCATTTTTATGAGGAAAAATCCATGCCCTTTAAGATATTCATCGCTATAGATAACAAATCCTTCTCTGAAATATAGTAAAGTTAGAACAGGTTTACTAAACAACCACTTATTCAATTCTTGAAAAAAAATCTTCACGCTCCTTTTTCCAAATAAACATATTTCATTTTTAAGCTAACTTGGTTATTATATTAGAAATATGTGAATTTTTTTCAAAAACCTTCTATAATATCCTGCTAGACTAAGGAAAATATGAATCTCAGTTACTCTTATAGTACATTTCTGCTCCAATACAACCTTTTTATTTGTTATATTCACTAAGATTCCATCACTAGTCATGATGTGTCTCAAGAATGTGACTTTTTGTAAATAGAACAAGATTTTTATAAATTTACCAAAAATCATATCCTTCCCCAAAGTTTATAATATGAACCATAGATGATCCTCTTATTCCTTATGGATTTTGGAATATATCAAAATATCTTCAATAAAGATATCCACAAATTAATCAAGGTAGTCCATAAAGAAACTATTCATCAAATTAATAAATATGGAAGGATAATTAGTCAATAAAAAGGGAATAAAAACTCATAATTCCCATATCATATTCGGAAGGAAATCTTTGAGGTATCTCTATTATTCACCCTAAGCTGACGATACCATGATCGAAGGTCAATATTAGAGAAAAATTATGTCCCTTGAAATTGGTAAAATAAATCATTAATCCTTGAGATAGTCTATTTTATCTTTACTATGATCGTATTAAGCTCTCTATAGTCAATAAAAAGTTTCATCGATCCATCTTTATTATTCACAAAGATAAAGTTGATCCCCAAAGAGACACACAAGGTTGAATAAAACTTTTTTCCAAGAGGTCTGGTATTTGCTTCTTTAATTCATCTAATTCCACATATTCTATTATATAAGGGGTCTATGATATTATTTTGGATATATATATGAGTTTAATGGATAACTATACCTATATTTATAGGGGATGTCTAGGTATATATTTAGGAAATACATAAATTTATTCATGAAAAAATGGAAATTTTCTATATTTATACTTTTATTTTCTTCTCCCTATTCTCCAATCATCTCCATAAAGAAGGCTATAGGATGTTATTTTAGAAAAATCTTTGGCTGATATATCTATCCATTGAAAATAAATCTTAGATTTCCATTCCAAACCAATAAAATTTCCATTCTTCTATAGTTTATCTTAGCATTATAATTTTAGATTCAATCTATCCCTAGTATAGTTCTGAATTCTACCATGGGAATGACTACTAGATTTGTGATGATATTTTACTCACCAAAGTTAACACTGGAGTTTTTATAAACCTTTAATACTTGGATAATCTCTCTATGAGTCTTAACTAATAACTATACTTATATAAATTCAGATTTTGATTCTACATTCCTTTAAAACTGGAATGAAATAAGGGAATGTATAAAACCATTTTCAAAAAATGTACTTGTTACCTTTGTGAGAACAATGAGATTAAATTACACCACCTCATTTGGAGCCTCTACTTTATATGTTTTGATTTAAAATTCATGATCTTCATCCCTTTGCCTAAGATAAGGTTGGTGGTGGTTATCATCTATTATCTTCTGATTTGGACATTGATTAGAAAATTTCCTAATTTATCCGCACTTGAATCATTGAACATTACGTTTTAATTTCACCATGTTCACTTTTTCATTTGAATTTAGATATTGAGGATTCACCTCACTGTGAAATATTTATTCTATATGTATATATCTTCTTCACTTTTAGCACTTTTCACTTCAATGCAAGCAGTTTTCCAAATGTTTCTTTCCACATTTGTTGCCCATGGGAAGCTACATTTTCTTTTTTATCTTCCATGATCAAAATTCTTGATTTTGGATCCATTTATCTCTTCATTTAAATTAGATTATAAGACCACTATGTCTCCCTAAACACTATTTCAACCTTGACTGTATTATCTCCTTATAGATTTTATAGTCTCTATTTTCAAGATTCCTCTATAGGTGGGGTCTAATTATTCTAAAAAACTTATCAACATTTCCTCTAAGATATTTAAAAAATATATATTTGTATCGATGAAGTCTTGTAAAGTTTATTTTATAGCTTCCCAATGATTCATTTTCCTTTGATTTAGCTCTAATAATTCCCTCACCATTTTTATTCGCATGGAACAGGGAATATACTTAAATGAAAAATATTCTCCTGAACTCTTCCCATTCCATACCATTAATATCCCTTCTTGGATTCATGTTCTTAATTAGTTTCCATCACTGATTAGGTTCTCCCTCTAAGTGTTATAGTTACAAAGTTAATTTCTCTAGATATAAATAATTATGTATATAAAATATATTTTCTATAGATGTAATCCATTTTTTTATAATTAATGGATTGGTAGATCCACTAAAATAATGTGTTCATTGATTCATAAAGGAATAAATTGAAAGTTATTCCATTTTAAGTGAATCTAGACACTCAATATGATCAAGATTATTAATCATAACCTGATATAGTTGATTCAACATCTTCATCAGTTTTTCAATTCCACCTTCCTTCATGTTAGGAAGGTCACCAGTGCAATGTCTGTTCCACTCATCATTTTTGGGGTTCCTCTTATTTCCTAAATTTTTTCTAAAAGAAGAAAAAATTTGTGATAAATGTGCTAATTTTAGGAATATTTTAATTTTAAATGGATTTCAAGTTTTAAATATATATATTTTTTAAACAATCTTCAAAGATTTTATTCTTTGATATCTTCTAAAAACAATTGTATTTTATATATATCCTTCATAATAGTTTGAAAAGCATCTGATTAACCAAATGTATAATTAGAGAGTTTCAAACCAATTTTACAGTAAGGCCTCTTTTTCATGCACTGGTTAATGGTAAAGTTAATACCTAATTTACCCCTTTTAGGGTTATTACCCCTAGGTACAATTGTGTCAGAACCACATCCACTTGCAGCATCTAGATAGGGATTTCATTGCTTCGAAACCACTATCTTTATATTTCACCAGAATTTTAAGATGTTTTCCTATATTTAGGATTATCCTTAGAATTATTACTAATTTTTTATATTCCTAATGAACACAAATAAATAAACCTTTATTTGATACCAATAATGGAGTCTCTTTTTTAATACATAAAACTTTTATTACATGGTACAATATTTAATAAAATAGTGGATCTTTTGAGGTTTAGTTTCTTAAAAATTAGGAATGTGATAAATAAATAAGAAATAATTTTTATTCTAATTAAATTGAATTAATTATTCATAGATTCATACAAGTCCACTTTTACTACACCTCATATCCTGGGGACATACATCAAAAGAAAGGGGTGAGCATAAAGCCCGATAAGGGAAAAATAATGGAAATATTTATTATATGATCATGAGGAATAACAAAAGGATGTGACCATAGGAACATGAGAAATATAATAATATAATGATCATTAAACATAAAATGGAAAGGTATCTACAACATAAAAAAGATACATTCATAAGCATATCACCATGTTTTATCACCAAGGTGTCATAAAATATAATTACCAAGGTTATTCACCTAGGTATCATAAAACATGTCAAATCTAGAGATTAATTATTTAACCAATAAATTGAGTTGTTATCAGGGTATAAACTTAATATGTCTTAATTCATGTGTTTAACATAGATCATAAGAAAATATTTCATTAATAACCCATGGTTAATAATGAATGGGTTTTATATAAAACTCATTAAATTCATAAGTGCTTAAAGACATTAGCATTACATCATTTTTAACCCACGAAAATGAGATGTGGGTTTTATACATGGATATACCTAATTAATAAAATATGATTAAATCTAGGTGAATCACTATAGAAAAGGAAGAGGTTTGGGAATTCATAATATAAAATATTTCAGGTAAAGTGATAAATTCTTGAAATATTTCGACAATATGACAGGTATACAATGTGGATTAAGGAAAGGTAATAATGAGAGGAAATGAAGGTGTCCCGTTTAAAAACACTATTTTAGATTTAATGGGATAAAAAAAGTTCTTGAAAATAATGTAATTCAATATTTATAAGATATATCATACAAGAGGAAATTGAATGGAGAAGAAGAATAGGATAGTTCCCTTACATTGTGACGTAACCTTCTAAAGATTGGAGAGGGAAACCATAAGACCCTAAAAACAAATTGGAGAAAATTTAAATAGGGTAAATTAGTATCATTTCTTGATTAATGTATTTTGAGTGGAGATGAGTTGGGGGATGGGTGGATATTTATAGTAAAATAGGAGGAATTGTTTAATAATTCCTAAATATAGGTCTTTGAATTTTAGGTTTTGAAAAATTCAAAACCATTGGATTTCTAGTTTTTTATTGTTTTTTTAGGAATGTAAATTGTGTTTTATAATATTTCAATGTATTAAAACTAAAATCCATTTTTTAATATTACTTTTTTTATATAAAATTAAATTTACCACAAAATATAGTTTTTAATATCTCAATTCCCATTCTAGACTTTGGAAGTCATTTATTGTCTTAGAAATAGATTTAAATCCATTTAAATAAATAATATTAATAAAATAATTTATTTTTGGTGATGGATTCATTTTTATCAACTATTATATCATTATTGCATATTTATGATGTCATAAAACATACATAAAACATAAAACGGTATTTTTTATTATTCCCTAGAAAATAAATTATTTTAGAAAATTCTCAAAATTTTAACCTAAACTAATTTTGATATAGTAATTTCAAATATAATTTTTATTTTATCAAATTAATTTCCAAAATATGAAAATTACAACTTTTAAATAAAAAATCCTTATTTATTGGAAAATAACAGTCTTTATTACATAGTCAAATTTCCGACTCTTATAAAAATTTCCCATAACATTATAAAATTAAATTATAATTTATATTTAAATAAATAATATTTTATAATACTATTTCATGAAAATAAATTCTATTTAAAATACCTGAATTTATTATAAAATTAAATATATATTTTAAATATACAATTTTGTTTTATTTGTATCCAAAAATCTTTTTATCAAATTATTCTTATTTTCATGTGTATTTTATTAAATAAAATAATAATACAAATGGGATTGAAGAAATAAATATTTCATTTATGTAAATTAAATTACATTTTTATGACACGAAGGTTGAGATACATAAATCCTTATTACACCATCATACGTTATAAGGGTAAGGTGTGTGATGGTGGTAGTTTCATGGGGTGTCTCTACTAACATTAACCTTATAGTGATCTCCACTAACATGAACCTCACCCATAGTTGATTTTTCTCGAGCCTTGCTTTTTTAAGATCTACTTGGTCTTGGTCATGGGGGGACCCTAGTAATGTTAAGTCCCTACCAAGTTATGATAAATAGTCTACAAAAAGCACAGTCCTATTAGTTAAGGCCATCATTTCTCCCTTATATATCAATTATATTTTTTATTTACCCTTTATAAACACTAATTTTAGTGGAAAAATTATTACCATTGATCATAATTACCAATGGTCATTTTGACTAATGGTCATATTAACCAACAATTATGTAATAGTAGTTTAATGGTCATATCTTAATGGTTACATTTTTTATTATATCCTATATATATACCAAAAAAACATAAACATTTACCACTTTATTACCAAAGGTTTTAATTTTTAATTTCCACCTTATGTTAAGGTTAAATAATATTTCACACCAAAGACTTCTTCCTTGATGATCCTATTATTTTTTTAAAATGCATCTTATTAAGAACAATTCCCATTACTTTTAAAGTATTTTTCATCCATATCCATGCTTTTAATTCATATTAATGTTATCATATTTTTTTAGGAAAGCTAATATAGATTATTTCTTATGATTATCGTAATTATATTTACCACTTATCAAAATAAAAATTCAATACAATTTTTAAAATTTGGATTTTCAAAAAAAGGTATTTCAAAATATTTAAAAGGTATTTCTATCCTTTCATAATCAATTTTTTTATATTCTATACCAAATTTATTTTTTTTAACCTTTATTAATTTTCATGGATATTTTATTTGAAACTCTTTTTAATATGGTTTTCAAAAGTCTTCTCTTTACCTTCTCAAAAAAATTGAAAGTATTTTTTACTTCATATTTTATAACATTTTTTAAAAGATTTTGTGAAAACCATGGTATTTTCACTTCTGTTTTTCCACTAAGGTTTATCTCTCATGATGTGATGTTTTGGTCTCCCTATATATTTTATTATGATATTATTCCTTTTAGAAAACGATATTTTTGATATACTATGATATTTTATGTTTATGTTATATAATATTTTTAGAAATTTTAAGAAACTCATTCTTTTTTCATGTATTCTTTAAGATATGATGATTGAATTTAAATTGTATAGATATATAAGGATAATGATTTGTGGGATACTACATCACCCTCAATTTCATTGGTTTAAGATTATATATCATGAGATATTTTGGCATGGACAAAATTATTTTGTTCACACAGGCATGGGTATAATGGGCTTTCTCACATTTTTAGGCATGGATATAATGATTTTGTTCACATAGGCATGGGAATAACGCGTTTTCACAAGAACGTTTTCCTATACTTATGGTTATTCCATATTTTTAATTTTTTATCAAGTTATTCCAAAATATAAATATGCATTTCATTTCCTTGAAATGCCATTTTTTCATCATTATGCATTATTTTAAATTATTTTTCACTTTTACATCATGATTATATGTTATATGATTATTAATAAGTTGTCATGTCCTGGATTGATTCACTCTATAAACATTCACCAAACTAGTTGGTGATACGGCCTTAAACACACCTCCCCATACGTCAGAGGCTTCTGAATAGTAATGAAGGTCTAATAATGATATGGTGGGGAGACTATACCCACAAGATTAGTATTAAATATAGCAGAAGAATAAATGAATAATATAAATAATGAAATATAATAATAATTGAGAAGTAATAATAAATAGACCACCTGTAAAGTGACAATAACAAACCATGGATGAGCATGTTGAGCCATAAATACAAAGTAGTCAACATGTAGTAGATAACAGATATAATAGGGATATACTGAAAAAAGAATAAATAAATAAATACACAAATCCAATGGTAAAACTGAGTATGTGGTCAGTTTCTATCTCCCATGTCAATTCCTAGGCCATAAGGGTAAATAAAATCAAACATAGTTCAAGATCCTAATCCTACAACCAAGAGATCTATTCGGGTACCAAACAGGGGCTCGAACAAGATGTGAGTAAAACTCATTAGGCTACCACCAATGATATCTTATTCATATCCATCCTATGGATATAAAATGATCAGTGTGTAGTTATAATAAATAAGGTAGTCAAATAAATCATAAAAATGTTATCTTGGGTTTCTTTTGGGGAACCCGGTCAACTCTACGTGCTTCAGCCTAAGTCAGGATGTCTTGAAACATAAGAATAGTAAAGTAAAAATAGGACCCATGGAAGCAAGCCCAAGCATCCATGTGAAACACTAGTCATGTAGAACCCAAGTATAAACCAAGGGATTTATTTATAATTATGATAATATAAGGTTCCACATATTTAACAAAATTAAATATTTTGAAATAAAGGTGAATAAAAAATGCAATCAAGCATAATATAATATCATTTGGCCTATGAGCCCATACAAGGATTCTGTATCAGAACCCAAGTGTTTCCCAAGGCATAACATGATCCTGTTTAACCTATGATCTCATCCAATTCATTCTGTATTAGAATACGGGTATCTCTAAAGTCATACTATATTCTCATTGAACCTATGGTCCCATAAAATTCATTCCAAGTAAGGAACCTAAGTATTTATCAAAGTGTAATTTTAATTCCTTTTACCCTATTTGAATTTCTAAGGAATTATGTATTAGGAACCCTATTATCACTCAAGGAATAATATATTTCATTTAACATATGATAATGTCCAAGTCATTTCATATAAGGAACCCTGGTATCACTCAAGGAATAATATAATAAGAAGGTACATTACATTTAACAATCAAACATATTCCATGAGAAATATCCATGCCAAATTATATTTCAAACATACCTTTATTCATTTCACATTATAAGTTCCCAATGAGGCTAAGTGACATGGTCATACAATTGTAATTTCATTAAATTTTATTTAGTAAAGGGAATAATTTATAATCTAACAAGAGCCAAGTATCATGGACTTACCATTTAGTTCCCATTTAATTCATTTACACATTTCATTCTTAACTAGAAATCCAAACCCACCCTAGGAGGTGGTTTGGTCTTGAGGGAACAAAAAATATTCAAGACCATTTAATACATATTCTCATTTTACAATTTAATTTATATAAGGGATATAACTTTAATTCATTAATTTATTTGAGTTCAGGGTTAAAAAGGTAAAGGTATTCCAATATCATCTATAAAGGAGTATATAATCATTTATGAACAAAATAGTTTATTTATTTTAAGAAAACTAAAAAAAGTATCAATGGATCTAGAAATCACTCAATACACACTAAGTGATTTAAATAGTTTCAATATTATAAATCATCTTGAAGGTCCTTCTAAGAGTCCACAATGTAAGTGACAAGGCTAACACACCTCAAGGGGGGTTAAGCCACAAGGTAGAGGCAATAATCATAAATATATATTCTATCCCACCTTAAGTGATGGTTCATATTTAGATCATCAACCTCCAACCATTTAAATGGATCTAAATAACATCAATTGTATAGTCTTGGAATTTAATTTAAGGTATTTCATGTTTATGGGCAATGCGTGTGAATATTGGCATGCATCACAATGATAACAATTATAAATGATGAAATTTTAAGGTAAAATCATCAAGACCACCTACCATATACCAAGGAAGGTTCACTCATCCATTATTGTCCTTTTATTCATATAGAATAATAGAAAAAGAAGAAATGGACAAACACCCAAAAAATATGGAATATTATCTCACACAACGATAACTCTTAATAGAGTAAGGAAAACTAATAAAATAGGTAATAATAGTTTTAGAATTTATTCTATGCTTCCAACTCATCTAACGATGTTCAATTTAGAAAAATAATGAGGTAGAACCACTCCATATAAGAGGAGAAGATGGAGGGCATGTGTGGGGAGTTATTGGGTGTGAATGAGGAAGAAATGGGGTAAAACGCATTTAAGGTTGATGGGGAAAATGGTAATTTAACCCTTTTAAATAGGTACAAGTTAGTAAAACCATTCACGAAACATGCAATGCCACTATCAAAAGCACCACCCTACTACAGGGTGTCTTCAGATTATTTACCAACTGTGTTTCAACTGTGTGGTGCCACTACTAAAGCACACCCCTACCCTTCATGGTTGTAGTGCACAGTTAGAAAAATCATACACTATATATACGGATCCCTATGCACTTATTTACCAAGATGAATGGATTTATGGATCCCTCACATGATTTAACCAAATTTTTTCCCTATATAAAATAGGTCACGTGGTTTAGCTACACAGTTATCTGTAACTATGCACCAACCGTGCACCTAGGTTTGTCTCGCCCAAAAATTGAGATTTTGAAGACTACGGCTCCCAAAACACATCTAAACTTCTGAGACACCTCTCGGGCCTTAAAACCCATCTAAAAATGACTCCTATAAGTTTTAAAACTCTTTTAATTACCGTCCAAATATTAGTTCAATTTTCCCCATCTACCAAATTAAAATTAGAATTTCTTTATAAATTTCAACCTATCCAAAATACGGGATCTTAAAACATCCCCACCTTAGAACTTCTCATCCTTGATAATCCCTGGTGTAAAATTAAAACATCACCCGACCTACTAGGGTTGTGAATCACCCACTCAAATGGATTTTTTGTGTTTCGAAATGTCTAATGCACCTTCATAAATCGCTTTAAGCATATGATACTTAATCATCCAAAACCCAATCCAACACTCATAACCATATCTAAAATACTAATATGTTTCTTACCTAAGCTTGTCTAAACCTGATCTATGACCACATCACTGTCTCTTTCACAAATCATCCTATATAATTCCCTACCACAGGTTCTATCTTCCAATGGTTAATTTTGAACCATGGTACATCCACCATTGGAATTACCTGATGAAACATGTCTTTAGAATCCTAGAAACACTCCCAGAACATTTCTTAATTTAATAAAACCATTGAATTCCAATCATCACAGTGTATCCTAGTCATATTGGATTTTACTTGAAAAAAACCCACTAACCTTTAGACTACACACATCTCATCCCAAATGTGTTCCTGATATGGTTATTCACTGACCACATCCAACCATTTGATGAAACTCAAGTCAAATAGCCTCCATCCAAATACAAAACCCAATTCCAAATCATTTTACCCAAGGCGTACCAAGATCATTCTGAGCATGCTCACCAAATCCCATACCTGACTTATGGTGATGTCTCTTAGTCAAACCATCTCCTACTAACTTTTGTTTCCATGAAACAACACGAACATCAGTTCATTCTTGATCCAACACCCTTGGATAATCACAAGTTATCCTAGTCCTAACACCCACAATATGACTTTCCCAAGTCTTTATTCAAACTTGTACCTAGAATTTACCAAGAAATCCATCCATACAATTTTCTATTTATCCAACGGTAACTGAAATCCAAAAATACTATCACCCAAACAGTCTCAAGGTCTTATGACCCTTCTCACATGAGGGTCGTTCACTAGTGACTGACGTCATACTCCCCACCTTAGGATCATCCATGTATTTTCACCAACGAAACAATTCTGTGATTACTAAAACCCATGTTCGGTCTACCACCAATCATAATGAATGAAATGGACAATATCCCACTCATTCCCAAGATCTAACGTGAACATCACCCATCACTCGTTCCCACTTCTCGATAATTTTTCCCAAGGAGTACACTAATTTTCAAATCATAACTAGGGCCACCATCCTCAACAGACAATAATTTACTCTCCACCATCTTTAATACCATTAAACCACTCCTCGAACATGACTCCCATGGAGTCCCTCCATCAAAACATAAAAGAAATTTATATAACTCGTTTTATATCCAACACCCTCTCAGTGTACTTAAGACAATGCCAAGGTATTGTACATGATCATCTCTAAAATAGGTGTATACCTAGATTCCATCAACTAGTATTTATCACTCTCACTGACTCATGCTCACATAAAACTAGCCTATACATACCTTAACCATATCCTGACACCACATCTCCAAACTATTCTTGTCAAAGTACACCCATGGGTCAACCATCTCACGACACCTGGTTTATTTATAAATTATCCCTCATCACCTGACACTTTCTTTAATTTAACCAAAGCTCTGAGTTTCCACACCCATAAGTTTCACTTCTGAAACCATTGATCCTCAACCCACACCTGTTCTCCCATCGATGTTCAACATCAAATAGTTCCCATGCACAACTAGTGTAAACTAAACTCATCATAATCAGTGCTTTTATATCTCATACCACCCTATTCAAGGCTTGAAGCATTCTACCATGATTTTCCATAAATAATACCAAGGTTACCATGCTACATGACGCGTCATTTTTAAATATTATAGAATCTCCCTTATAACACCACTTTAAAATTGGGCACATACTTGTGCCATGATTTATCAAATTACAACCCGCTTCATGGTGTTGTTTCAAGAATTAAAATTTCAATAGTGCAACCACTGGTCAACAAGGCCAGGAAACCGAAAAATAATTCCCATTTAATCTAGTATTGATACCCAAGAACCCTAGGTGTTTCCTCAAAATCACTGGCATCACCATGCCTATATTTCAAAATATGGTCACCTTTAGTGCATCGGTCTCAAAACATGCATAAAACCAAGATCATTTCCTTTAAGGAAAACATAAACCCTAGAACAACCAATCTCAAAAGTTTCCCTTGATTAAACCAAGGGTTTTATAACATATCTATGAGTAAAGATTAAGGTCCTATAGGTATCCCACCTCTCCCTATTAATAAAACCTTGAAAAAGATCCATTAGGTCCATCCACCTAGACATAATGTCTCTCGCACGAGAACCATGTCCCACATAAGGGGTTCTATTAAATAGAATCTAACACGCCTATAAACTCTCTCTAAGAGAGGTAAAACTGGAAGTGGGTAAGGAGATAATTGACCTATAAGGATCAAAACTTGTCAACATAGGCATAAAAACATCACCTACCAAGAATCAGACTACCAAACCCTAATCCTCTTTGACCATCATCATAGGGGATTTCCCCCTAGAGGTTCACAATAATAACATAAAAAGGAAAAGGAGATGACACTCATTGGATATTTTTATATATTAATAACCCCTTGATTTTAAACTTACCACATAACCAATCATTTTTTGGGGTTTTATTTCATCAATGAAGAGTCTTTCCCTGCTCAAACAGTCAAATGGACAGCACTTACCATTCTTATAACTTCAGCTTAAAATTATATCAATTTCCCATTTCCAAGGGTGCTACCACAATGATCAAACCCCTAAATTTAACATAAGGCATCAAATTTTAAATTATATTCATACCTAAAAGGTCACTAGGCTTTACCGCCTATCCTCTAGGTACAACATAGCAAAAAAATGCAATTGAGATCCATGGGAAATGTACACATCCTTGTCCAAGGAAACTCTAAGCATTAGTAAAACTAACCATCTCACTATGGTATTTATAGTAATTAAAAACTTTTTGATTAATTTATTACATATATTAACCTTTTATTATCAAAATTAAAGAGGGTCATATATATGAAATGTTAATTACCATCTATAATTGGAAATGTCTTAAAAACTCTAATTGGTGCTTTATTTAGTTTATGTTAGAAGTAAATTTAGGTAAATTATCTCATTACTTTATTTTAAACTATTTATTTATCCATAAATTATCACCATAAGGATTAGTAAATAAAATTTAAATTACTAGTTATAGAGGAAAACACAATTTAGGTTGTAACTAGATTTTTAATTAACTGACACCTTGTAAGATCCCATCTTTTTCATGTAGTTTTTCATTAAAATTCCTTTGGTTGATTTTTTCCTCATCTTTAAACCTTGGTGGCTATGTTTTATTCATGGATGTTTGTTTATTTTCATAAACAAAAACATAGTTTGTGAGGAAACTTGATAAAACCAGAGAGGATCCACATGGAGAGATTTGTTGGGAAAATGAATTAATGTCTGATGATGTATGTTTTTTTGAATTAATGGAGTTAGGGTGTAAATAGTTCAAGTGTTACCAAGGGTTCTTGGAAATTTGAGAAGCCTTAAAGTGGGTTTTGGGTTTTCTTTAAGGAAAATGGGCTGAAAACCATCTATAGTACATTTACACACTGTGTAAATGGGTTTCACATCATGTAATTTTCAGGTGAATTTAATATTCATCTAAGGCTATGGGTTTTTTGGAATATCCCTATAAAAATAATTACATGAAGTGTAACTATATTAGATGTTGTGTATTTTCTTGACCTTTAGTTTTAAGTAGATCTATGTGAATTATTTTATTTATAAATCACATTCAGCCTTCTCCTCTTGAACCTAGGGCACCTTTCATGCAATTTTGGAGCACCAATCTTGTTTTTGGATGTCCCATTTGTGCATCAAATCCCTGGTAAGTGGTTTTTTTAGGTTTTACCATCTCCCCCTTTATTCTACATCCATTTTGGTGTAATATATTGTCTGTTTGCATTATTATTTTTGATCTAAGATCCTTCTTGTGATCATCTTCACCTTATTCCTTGTAGCCATTTTCCATTAGAAGTGTTGTTTGATTTTCAGTTAAAGGTAGGGGATCTGAACCTTAACCCTATGGTTAGATCATTATAAATTATGTGAAACATGGAAATTGTGCCAAAATTTCATGTACCAAATAAATTAAAATGATGAGTTGGATTTATTCCTTGGAGTCCCTTTGGATTCATTTGGTTATTGACCTAGCTTGTAGCTACCATTCAGGTGATCGAACCCTTGATTATAAATGAATTGATTAATGGATTAAAGTGTGTTTATCATGATATGTAATTTGTTTGATTACTTGATATAGATTCACCTTGTATTTTCCTCATTATTAAAATGATTGGATTGTTGATTGGTTTATAGACAAAGGATAAATGAATTGTGAAATTGAAAGATAAATGGTAATTTGCATAATTTACTATTGAGCCATATGATGAGATATTTTGATATCATTGTTTCTATGACATGGGTTTTAATTTCTATATTTTAATTATTATATGGGGAATTGTCCCAGTTTAAATGTTTAAATGCTTGTATATCGGGCTTGGTCCTAAGACATGCTGAAATGTTGATATACCTGGATTGGCCCTAAGACATGATGTAATGCATATATACTAGGACTAGCCTTAAGATATGGAAAAATGTTGATATATTAGGCTCAGACATGATTGTTTGTTGAAATTATTATATATTGGGTTTGACCCAATTTTTTTTAATTTATATAACTTGGTTATAAGGTTATGGTTTGTATGGTTGTAAGAAAATTTTGAAGACATTACATTATGTTTTTAAGGCATGTAATATTATCCCATGGTTATATGGTTATGTTTATCATGGTTATGAGACATTATTAGAGATATCCCAACATGGTGATGAAGTAGGTTGATGTGGTATTAATTTAATTATATAATAAATTAATACACTTGTTTATTTCATTATTGCATACACTTATTATTAGACTGGTTGTGCTTAGACACGGTGATGTTGACCTACTGAGTTATACTCACACCCTATTTGGGTCTTCATTTTGTACCTAAGAATATTACATGGATGAAGGATTGGACATGGGAAAAGGGCCTTACTGTTGATTATTTTCATGTTGGATGAGCTGGATTTTGGAGATGGGACCGATGTGGGGTTTGGGACCGGGGACTTTTGAGTCTTTCTTGGAGTCTATTAGTATTTTATTTATATTAATTATATCATGACATTTAGTTTCATTCCAACATGTCATTACATTATTCCTTTATTATTTATTATATTATTCATTTGGCCTTATTTTTGGTTTTCCACTGTATTCTATTGTTTCAATTATTTCTGCTACTCTAATATTTAGTCATTTATTTATATTGATTATTTATTTTGTGTTATAACTCTATAACTATAGGGCATAGTCTCCCCATTATACTCATTATACCCCCACTACTAGTTGTCACCCTGTAGTGTATGGGGAGGTGCACTTGAGGTCTCATAACCAACCCATTTCATCCACATGAGAGAGAATCGGGTTGGGAGATGTTACAAAGTGGTATCAATTTTAGGTTTATTTTCTTTTTATTTACTATTTAGAAAAGGTATAAATGAGAGTAGGATGTTTCGGGACATGGTAATGAGCTTGTTCACGGGATTATCTAACCCATGTATGGGGGAAATCAGAGTGCATAGGGATGGATTGTTTTTTATGTTGTTCTCTTGTTACAGGTGATGTTATTTCACCATGGGTGGTTCACATGTTGTGTGGTTTTATCGTGTTATGATATTATTTATTCTTGAGATTATAATCATGGCCCGATATGGAATGATATGTGTATGAATTCATCATGATAGGCACATAGGTATATATATTAACAAGAATATTTCATGATAGGGACATATTTATTACATGTGATAGATACTTTCCGGTTAAAACTATGATATGAGATACCTATTAAATCTATTAAATGAAATGAAATAAATGAAGTTTTATGTCATGCTAAAACACTTGTAATCTATGTCTAGAGATACCAGGAGTTAGTGGTTCTCTATTATTGTAACCTATTGATGTTGACCTTATTGTTAGCCAGTGTTCTAGGGAGTGTGTTTATCTTTTACAGAAAATTCCTCCTCATCATATTTGGGTTGAGTGTGAGGAGAGTGGAAATAATAACACTCATAATGTAGCTAAACCAAATCTTCCTATAATTCTTGATAATTATATGGATGTTTAGCTTTTTGATAGCTTCCTGAGGGTCAGTAGATCCATGGAAATAGATACTATTTAAACATTTCCTTTGATTTCTAAGATGATGAGGGAGTTACAACCACAAAATTTTCGTATGTTCAATAGGGAGGGAGGACCCTAGGTAGCATATTTCTATATCGAGTCAGTCCAGATGATATTTAAGAATCTTGAGACACATAGATATTAGAGGGTGAGGTCTGCTACATATATGCTTCATGGACCAGCCAAGCATTGGTGGGACATTCTGCTGCAGGAAGGGCAGTAAGAGGGGTTATCTTGGAAGGACATCGAGATGAATTTTTTGAGCCACTAATTATGAGAAATATCATGAGTTCATTCACTTCACATAGGATGTAATGTAGTGTTGGTCTACGTTAAACATTTCACCAACCTGTAGTGTTTTGCGCTATCTTTGGTAACTGATGAGATCTCTAGTGCAAGATGTTTTCAGGATGGTATTCACTGTGAGATTAGGTTGTAGGTGAATGTGTTCTGTATGAGTAGTTTTTTAGATGTGATAAATCAGGAACTCATGACGGAAGGGAATCTGGGATAATCCTTGAGCAGTAGACAGGTTATTTTAGTAGGGAAAATTCTGAAATTTTCTTCTAGTGGAAATAATTGTTGTTATGAAAGTTTTTTACTAGGAAATAGTGAGAAAATAATTCAACGTAATAGGAATACATCTCAATATCATGTTCTGTTGCAGTTCTATTAGTGTGAAAATATGGTCTATAAGAGGCCTAAGTTTCCATAACCCACTTTGGAGTGTCATTATTGTGGAAGGATAGACCACCTATAGTGTTTTTTTTGGGTGTGTAACATTAGAGTAGTGTCAAGGGAATAGGATAGGCACCACAGTCTAGAAGGACCCAGATACTGCTCAACAGATAGTTAGATTGAGTTCCACATGACATTTTGGTCAATGTAGGGGATGTAGTACCCTCATGCAGGAATGAAAATACCAGGTAGAGGGAATATCTCTGGGGATTCAGGATGGATCCCAAGGTAGAGGAGTGGGTCAGCTTCACATTATGAAGGATACTTAAGCTATTGTGGATGCATTACTATTTACTGTCATAGGTATTATTTTTTGTATCATTTACCCTTTCTTGTGTTTTTTTTAATATAGTAGCATCTTATTCCTTTTTATCCACTCTTTTTGTAAATTTTTTGGGCTTAGATATGGAAATATTGGATGTTTTTTTAACCATCAACACATCATTGGGAGTTTGGTCATAGAATATCAAACATTTCAAGGCATTTTATCTAGAGATTAGTGGTTATCATTTATTTTAGGAATCATTCATTCTGTAAATGGTAGGCTTAGATTTAATTCTTGTTATGGTTTGGTTAGTTTTATAGCAAGTTTATATCAATTGTTATTTAAGGAGATTTAATTTTTTATCTCTAGAAGGAGGCGGCTATTTTCACTAGGTTGAGTGGGATATTTAGGCCGGTTGTGTAAGATCAATTTAGTGCAGATTGAATTGTCCCACAGATCAGATGGTTGGGCTTTCTCTAGATGATAATAGAATGTAGTAGGGTTATTTTCCCCTAGTGTTAGACCAATTGAAGGATTTTTTCCCTAATGAGTTCTATGTCTTAACTTCCAAGAGATAAATCGAGTTCACAATCGATTTGGTGTTGGAAGTAGAGCCAGTTTCTATCCCACCTTAAAAAATGGAACCATCATAGCATTGAGAGTTGAAAGTCCAATTGAAAGATCTATAAGATAAAGGCTTCATAAAGCCTGGTACATCTCCTCAGGGTTCTCTAATTATCTTTTCCAAGAATTCTGATGGGAATTTGTGCTTGTGTGTGGATAATCAGAGATCGAACCAAATGACAATCAAGAACTGATATCCTCTTCCACACATCGATGATATTTTTTATTGGTTGAGATGTTCTAATATCTTCTCCAATGTTAACCTAAGATCACGATACCATCAGTAGAGGATGAGACCATAGTTCATACCTCGGACTGGTTTTAGGAGTAGTTATGGGTTTTATGAGTTCATAGTGATGTCATTTGGTTTGACTAATGCACTAGTGATATTTATGGCCTTGATGAATTAGATCTTTCAACCTTTTCTAGATCAGTTGGTTGTGGTTTTTTTTATGATATCTTTTTGAACTCCTAGTCAGTAGACAATCATGCCTAATATCTTGACAACATCTTGAGTACATTAATTGAGCATTGGATCTATGCCAAGATAACTAAATTCAGTTTATGGATTGATAAATTGTACTACTTGGGTCATGTCATCTCATAGGAAGGAGTGTCAGTGGACCTAGAGAAGTTAGTAGTCATGGTATCTTGGGAGAATCCCAAGAATGTCTTTAAATTTTAGATCATTCTAGGTTTATAAGGTTATTATTGGTGCTTTATCCAAAAACACTCTCATTTGGAAGAACCGATGTTAGGACTGACTAAAAAGGGATTGATGTATGTTTGGTCAGACTCTTATGAGAGGTATTTTTAGGATATGAAAGGCAGGTTGACCTTAGCACCTATCCTCACTTTACCTGTGTTGGGTAAAGCATATATTTTTTATTGTGATGCATCTAGAGTTAGACTCGGAGTAGTTATAATTCATGAGGATTGGGAGGTTTCTTATGGATCCAAATAGTTGAACCTACTCATGATTTGGAGTTATAAGAAGTGGTAAATTCCCTGAGATTTTGGAGTCATTATCTCATGGGTGAGAGGTTTGTGGTATACACAGACCACAATATCCTTAGGTACATTTTTTCAGTAGGACCTAAACCTTCAGCAGAGGAGTTGTGTTGAGTAACTCAGATCGTTTGACTTTGATTTAGATTATAAACCAGGAAAGTTCGACATTATTTTCAATTCATTGAGCCTAAAGATGAAGGAAGAGGCAGTATGGGAGTCTTGCAATGTGTGTTGGATAATGGCTCTCTTTGCAGACATGAATCTAGATATTCATGAGTCTTGGGGATGAGTTTCTTTGACTTTTACATCTTTTATACCCATGATTTTGTATTGGATCAAGACCTAGAATTTATTTTATATGGAGGGATTAGTTCTGAGAGAAAACTTATATGGTGGGGAGACACCATAGGAATGGTCTTTTGGCAGTAGAAAATATCTTCTTTTTTGTGTCTGGGTATGGGTTCCTATGGGCTTGAGCAAGGAGCTGATGAGGGAATTTCATAATTCTAGATGGGTGGTATATCCTAGTTTGAAAAATATGTATCATGATCTCCATAGAAAATAATGGTGGTCATGAATAAAGAAGGAGGTATCGGTCTTTGTGGTGATATGATTCACTTGTTAGCCGTTTAAAGGCAAGCATCAGAGGTCAGTTGGGATTTTTCAGCCTTTTCCCATTCCTGAGTGGAAATGGGATGATTTCACTATGGATTTTGTGATAGGATTACCTAAGATAACCCATAACAATGATGTTTTATGGGTGATTTTGGATTTATTTATGAAGGTAGCTCATTTTTTTTATTAGGGATACCTTCACAGTTGATAACCTGGGCAGTATTTACATGCATGAGGTAATTTTACTGCATGGTGTAATGATGAATATTGTTTTATATAGAGATAATCATTTCACATCATTGTTCTGGAAGGGTATTCAGAAGGATCTAGGATCACGTATTATTTTGAGTATGGAATATCATCTTAAGGTTGATAGTAAATTTGAGGGGACTATTTGGGTTCTGGATGATATGTTGCAAGCCTGTGTTTTGGATTTTGGTGGATCGTAGAAGCAACATATGGAAATTGTGGAGTTTTCATATAATAATAACTTCCAATAATCGATCCAAATGGAACCTTTTGATTATTTTTATGGTAGGTTGTGTCGTTATCTTCTTTTTTTGTTGGAGATAGGTGAGTTACTTCTTGTTAGACCTAATCTCATGTCGGAGGTGTATGAGTAGGTTTAGTTGATCAGAAAATGGTTGGTGACCATGTAGAGCAGGTAGAAATCCTATGTTGACCATCATAGATGACCTCTAGAGCTTGAGTTTGGTCATCATCTTTTCCTTCTAGTGTCACCTATATTGGGGAAACGTCGTATCAGGATGCAGGGAAAGCTAGTTCCCAGGTATGTTAGGTTGTTTGAGATAGTGGATAGGGTCGGTCTAGTGGCATGCTGTCTAGCCCTTCCACATCATTGCAATGTCATGCATGACATGTTTCACATGTTTTGGATTCATAGATATTATCCATACACTTATAACATTATATATGTATCAGAATTTGATCTTAGTGTCGATGCATCCTTTGAGGGGTATCCGTTACGGATTGTGGACCGTAGTAAGAAGTATCTCTAGGACAGGGTGATTCATTTGGTTCGGGTGCAGTGGAAGCATGGGAGAGTTTAGAAGGATACCTATGAGAGGAAGTCTGATATACGAGAACATTGACCAGACTTGTTTTCTAAGACTCCACATTGATGCATGGAGTAGCTCAGGGAAGAGATTTTATATGTTGGGTGGGTTGTAATATCTCGTCTTTTTCTAGGTACATCTCTCTTTGAGGTTTTTATTAAACTTCCTTTAGTTGAGTTTTGCCTCATCTTTAAACCTTAGTGGTTGTTTTTTCATCATGGATGTCTATTTTTTTCAATAAACACAGACTTAGATTATGAGAAAATTAAAGAGGATCCATGTGTAGAGATTTGTTGGGGAAAATGAATTAAATTCTAGGTATGTATGCTTTTTTGAATTAATGTAGTCCATGTGTAAATGGTTTAAGTGTTACCAAGGGTTCTTGGTAAGTTGAGATGCCTTAAGGTGGGGGTGGGGTGGGTTTTATTTAATGAAAATGGGCTAAAAACCACCTGAAGTACATTTATACACTATGTAAATGGGTTATAGGTTTTTTAATGTTTGAGTGAATTTAATATTCATCCAATGCGATGGGTTTTTCGGTGTATCCCTAAAAAATAATTACATAATGTGTAACTGTATTACATGATGTGTATTGTCTCGACCTATAGTTTTAAGAAGTTTCATGTGGTTTATTTTATTTATAACTCCCATGTCATCTTCTCCTCTCGGCCCTAGGGAACCTTCCAGAATATTTTGAAGCACCCCTCTTATTTATAGACATATGATTTATGAATTTTATCCCCGTTAAGTGGTTTTGGTTAGGTTTTCCCTTCTCTCCCTTCAGTTTCTAGCCATTTTGGTGTAATATCTTATTCGTGTGTGTTGTTGATTTTGATCTAGGATCATTTTTGTGATCATATACACCTTATTCCTCATGGTCAGTTTTAATTATAAGTTTTGTTTGATCTTCAGTTAAAGGTAGGGGGTATAAACCTTAACCTTGTTGTTGGATAAGTGTCATGAATGTGTAGTATGGAAATTGTGCCAACATATCATGCATTGAATAAATTAAAATGATGGATTGGATTTATTACTTGGATTCCCTTTGGATCCATTTGGTTATTAACCTGGCTTGTGGCTACAGTTTAGGTGAGATAACCCTTGATTATAAATGAATTTCTTAATGGATTAAAGTGTGTTTAACATGACATGGAATTTGGGTGATTACTTGATATAGACTTACCTTGGATTGGCCTAATTATTGAAATTATTGTCTTGTTGATTGGTTTATGACCAAAGGATAAATGAAATTTGAAATTTAAAAATAAATGGAAATTTTCATAATTAACCATTGATATTTATGATGAGATATTGTGATATCCTTATTTTTATAACATGTGTTTTGATTTCTATGTTGTAATGCTTATGTGGAGAATTGGCCAAGTTTAAATGTTGAAATGCTTATATATTGGCCTTATCCCTGAGACATGATGAAATGATTATATACCAAGATTGGCCCTAATACATGTTGTAATGATTATATATCAGGATTATCTCTAAGACATGCTGAAATTTCGATATACCAAGATCAACCCTGATTGTTTACTAGAATGAGTATATAATGGGTTTGACCTAATTTTGTGTAATTTATATACCTTAGTTATAAGGTTATGGTTGGTGTGGTCATAATACATGCTCAGAGACATTCTAGCATGGCACCGAGGTAGGTTATGTTATCCCAAAGTCATATGGTAATGGTTGGCATGGTTGTGATACATGCACAGAGATATCTCAGTGTGGTGCCAAAGAAGGTTGATGTGGTATTAATTTAATTGTTTAATTAGTTAATACATTTTTTATTTCATTATTGTATACAATTATTATTATACTGGTTATTCTTAGACATGGTGGTTTCGACCTACTGTTTCATACTCACACCCTATTCGGGTTTTCGTTTGGTACCTGAGCATATTACATGGATGCATGATTGGAAAAGAGTAAAGGAACTTGTTGTTGATTTTTTGTTTGCTAGATGGGATAGAGTTTGGAGACGGGACCGACGTGGGGTTCGGGACCAGTGACTTTTGAGTCTTTCTTTGAGTCTGCTAGTATTTTATTTTTATTACATATAGCATGACATTTAGTTAGATTTGACCACATCATTACAGTATTCCTTTATTATTTATTAGATTATTCAGTTGTCCTTATTGTTGGTTTTCCACTATATTGAATTGTTTTCATTATTTACACTACTTTGATATTTATTCATTTATTTATATTACTTATTTCTAATTTGTTATAGCTCTGTAACCATGGGGTATATTCTCCCCATTATAATCATCACAACCCCACTGCTATTTTGCAGCCTCTAGCATATGGGGAGGTGTGTTTGATGTCTTGTAACCAACCCATTCCGTCCATGTGAGAGAGTTCCAGATCGGGGGACATTACACACCTCATATCAATAAATGTCAAAATAATATAAAATTTCATTTATCAATTAATGGGAATTGTTCAATTAAGATGACCCAATACATTTATATGAAACGTATTATAAGTGTCTACTAACACTTTAAATAATCATATCATATAACACTATCATACCCTCAAGGGGTTGAGTACTAAGGAATAAAAATAATTAAAGGGTACCTATGAGGGTCTCTCCATGCCAATGGAGGTTCAGTTATACGGGAATACATTCCAAATTTATAAAATCAATTCTCTATAAATTACAATTGTAATCTCATTTAAGTAAAGCCCATAACAATTAAATTTATCAATATTTTAAAAAACTCTTAGTGGGTTTATCTCATAGGATTACCTTACTAATACTCATCTATAAGGGTTGAGTCAAGCATAATAGGATTATGTTATATGGGTCTTCATTCCCAAGTAATAGAGGTACAAGCCTTTATAAGTTGTAATTAACACACCATTTAACTGACATCTATAAGTAATTACTTGAATTAATTAAAACAACCCAACTTCCTTGGAATTTAAAGTTTTTATTCGAGTGAATTCATTAACCATTTCAAAATCATTTCATCTCCTTAAATAATGTTAGGCTAGTTAAATATAATTCAACCATCAATTTATATGGTAAAACACTATTTAGGTTGACGCATACACTTTATTTAACTACCCTATACAATAATCATTATAAGTAAAGTTATCATGTCAGCACAAAAAATAGGAATACATGGAAATAATCACATGAGCATGGTATACATACAAGCATTCTAAATAATCACACAAATATGGTATAAAGATAATCATACTAAAAAACCACACAATGATGTTATAAGCATCCTAATATCTTGTGAATACTATGTGCCTAAAATGATGCATGGACACACCCCGTCTCTTGCCATACCAAGCCAAGAGGTAAATATGATAAATCTATAAATCAACAACCAGCATAAATAATATAATCACTTAAGGTGAAATAATAATCGAATATAATAACAAACAAAATGAACAATAATCCCATCCATAGAAACTTGAATTTTCCCTCATTTAGGGGTTGGCCATTCCCAGACATGAGCAATTTACCAAGTTTCAACACATTCCTAACCTCATGTCTTCTAGTCCCAAAATAGTAATACCAGGAAAAATAAAACCTATGATATTACTTTTTCACTTCCCAAACTAGTTAACTCTATAAACAGTGACTATATGAGTTGGATACAAGGCCTCAAACACTCCTCCCCATATAGTAGAGGCTTCCGACTAGTAGTGAGGTTCTAATGATGGTGTGGGGGGAGTATATCCTCAGGATTGGTACTAAATATAGCGGAGGGATAAATGAATGATAGAAACATTGGAAGATAGTAATAACTGAGAAGTGATAATAAACAAACCACCTAACAAGTTCCCATAACAAACCATGCATGAACATGTTGAACCATAAATACAAATCATTCAATATACAGCACGTAATACATACATCGGGTCTATACTGACAAAAGAATACATAAATTAAGACACAACTCATGTGGGAAACCTAAGTATGTGCTTTTCCCCTATATCCCATGTCAAATTCTAGCTCGTAAGGGTAAAAAAATCAAGAACAATATAAATCCTAATCCTATAACCAATAGGTTTGTATGGGTACCAAACAGTGGCCTGAATAAGGTGTGAGTAAAAATAAATTGGCCACCACCAATGGTTTCTAATTCATATCTAGTATATGAATATAAAATGTGTGGTGTATAAGTATGATAAATAATGCAGTGAAATAAACCATAAACATGTCATCTTGAGTTCCTCATGGGACACCTAGTTGACTCTACCTACTTTAGCCTAACCTAGGATATCTCTAAACATAAGAACAGTAAAGTATAAATGGGACTCATGGCTACAAGCCAAAGCGTCCATGTGAAACACTAGTCATGTGGGACCTAAGTAGAAACCAATTAATCCATATATAATGACGATCATATAAGTTTATACATATTTAATGACATTAATGATTTAGTAATCAAGGTTAATCCAAAAAGAAATCAAAAATAATATAATATCATTCGGCCTATAAACATGTCCAAGGAATTCTGTATCAGAAACCAAGTGTTTCCCAGGCCATAACATGATCTCATTTAACCTTTAAGCCTATCCAAGTCATTACATATCAAAATCTAGGTATTGCTCAAGTTATAAGATATTCTCATTGAACCTATTATCTCATCCAATCCATTTTGTATAAGGAACTCGAGTATCACACAAGGTGTAATTTGAATTACATTTACCATATGATCCCATCCAAGGAATTACATATCAATAACCGTAGTATCACTCACAGTGTAATATATTTCATTTAACCTATGCGCTCCTCCAAGGAATTCTGTATAAGGAACCCTTGTATTGCTCAAGGCGTAATATAATAAGTGGGTACATAGAATTTAATAATAAAACATATTCTATGAGAAATATCCATTCCAAATTATATTTCAAATGTAGCTTTATTAATTTCAATTTATAAGTTCCCAATGAGGACAAGTGACATGGTCATACCATTCGCATTTCATTAAATTTCATTTATTCAAGGGTGTAATTTATATCCTAACAAGGGCCAAGTAACATGGACTTACCATTCAATTCCCATTTAATTAATTTACATGTTTCATTCTTAGATTGAAATAAAAACCCACCCCAGGAGTTGGCTTGTTCATGAGGGAATGGAACAGAGTCAATATCATTTAATACATATGCTCAATTTACAATTTATTTTATATAAGGTATATAACTATCATTCATTAATTTATTTGAGTCTGGGGTGTCAAAGTCAAGGGTCTCCCAAGGTCATCTGTAAAGGAGTTTATAATCATTTATGATCAAAATAGATCATTTCTTTCAAGAAAACCAATAAAAAGGCACAAGGAATATATAATTCATTCAAGACACCTAAGTGCTTGAAATAGTTCCAATAAGCTAAAACATCCCAATGTTCCTCCTAAGAGCCCATAATACAAGTGATAAGGTTAACACACCTCAAGGGGTGGTTTAGTTATAAGGTTGGGGCAATAATCATAAATATTTATTTGATCCCACCATAATTGGGGGTTTGGTTTGAGGTAGTCAACCTCCAACCATGTAAATGGGTCCAAAGAACATCAAGGATATGGTTTAGGCATTTAATTTATGGTGTCTCACATTTGAGGGGCAATGAGCAGGAAGTCCGGCATGCGGCACAACAACAACAATTATGAATGATGAAACTTTTTGAGAAAAACATCTAGATCACCCACCTTAAACCAAGGAAGCCTCATTCATCCATTACCATCCTTTGATTCGATTGCAATGGGAGAAAATAAATAATCATAAAAACACCCTATAAATAGGGCATATTATCTCACACAACTATAACTCTTAGGAGATCAATAAAAATAGAGAAAATAGGTAATAGGGGTCGTAGACTTACCTCTGGGATTCCAACGCATCTGACAGTGTTCGATTCAAACCAAGAATAAGGAAGAACCACTCTATGGAAGAGGGAAATTAGGAGGGTGTGTGTGGGGAGATTTTGGGCATGGATAAGGAAGAAATGGGGTAAAAATCATTTAAGATCTGAGAGAAAAATGGTAATTTTTCCTTTTAAAGAGGCGCACACTTTAGGAAAACCCTTTTTCAACTATGTGGTGCCACTTTCTAAAGAAGCACCCTATTTCACAGTTTCCCTGCATGATTTACCAACTATGCAACAACCATGCGGTTTCACTGTCCAAGAACACCCCTACCTCACACAGTTGCAATGAATGGTTAGACAAACCACACGTCAACCGTGTGGGTCTCTCTACACTTCTGTACCAAGTCGTATGGCTTTATGGTGTCTCCGCACAGTTTAAATAAATCATTTCCCTATACAATACAATCTCACGGTTCAATATTTGGTTCGTCCACCAAACAAAAATTCAAATTTCTTTAGAAGTTTCAACCCGTCCAAAAAATGGGATCCTACAAATGTATTTTGAGTTATATCATGTCTTTTATTCTTCCTTAATGATTGTTTTGTGATCTTATGTTTCTCTAACATGTTTTATGACTATCATCTAATGTTTTTGATATTTTTTTAAGATATTTATGTCTTCCACATGTTCTCCTTCATGTTTATGATTTGACACTTTATGATATGTTTTTTCCAAACTGAGTGTCTGATCACACTCCTTTCTTATGTTTTCTATTTCTCAGACTATGAAGATGATTATATCATGTTAGATATATATTAAAGGTTCTAGAATAGCATGATTATAGATAAATTCTCGCAAGTGTAGTAAAATAATATATTTATGTATCTAATATTTGAGACACTAAGCCTTTCGGTCATTTGGATATATGACAGTTTTTGTGATGTATTATTAAAATCATGAGATCAATGTATTATTTATGTCATATTTAACTGGAGTCGCCATATGATAAATGAGTTTTTTAGGTTCATCAGCAGAGTCAAATCAAAAATTCTCAATGAAAATGGGTGTTTCAATTATTATTTTTTCTTAACCATGTCATAGTTCACCTTGAAACAACTATTGTGGGATAGAGTTAAAAAAACTAGATTAGCCCGAAATGCTGCTATGGTTAGTTGGCCTTTATTTCATGACCATGTTCCAAAATGGTTTTAACTATGCCATTGTGTATATGGCCAAGATATTTTATATTTACGAAGTCTAGCCCAAAATTCCTTAAAATTGGTTGGCCAAAATTGTCAGCCCAAAAAAATAGTGACTTGAAATTACTTCCAAAATAGTCATGGTTTATGGTATGACCATAGGGAAAACAATTATTGGGATCTTGGAAAAAAACATGGAATTTCCCATTACATGAGTTATACCTAGGTAACACCACACCATGGTGCAAGATATTTTTTAGGGTAATTTTAAAGAATAATATATTTTTGTTTTGTTTCTCAAAAACCATCATCGGTGCATCCCTAGATGGCCCACACCGAATCTAATGGAAGATTTAAACCAAATAAGAAACATTTTGGTAGATTTGATCTAGGTTTCAAGTTTATTTTCACAGTGAATAATTTATATAATGTGTTTACAACTTATAAAAAAAGGTAAATTCTAAAAGCTTTTATATTGATTTATGAATTGTTTATAAATGATAATATAAAATGCTTATATTAAGGCCTTATTTTGTAAATTTATTTGAACCGTTTCAAAAGAAGTTTTGGATGATTTGATAATAGGTTAAATAATAAAATAAATGTTGTTTTTTTGTAAATTATTCACATAAGTCATAAAATATTTATTAAAATAGTGAAAAAAAGAGTTCATAATAAATCCAGGAAAATGATAATATGAAGTATTCATATATGATAAAAGTGAATTTTTCATCTTCAATTGTGATTAAATTATAAAATGTTTATAATTGTTTTATTTATTAATTATTGATAAGTTTTTATCACATGTCTAAATTGTTCATTAATTTAGTTTATTTCTTTATTACTTTATTATTTATGACTATAAATTTTATAAACTTGTGATGTATGTTTATTTTAAAATTGTTTAAACTGCTTATTTATGGGGCCAGGTTGCAACACCTTTGGAGCGGTGATGAAGCTAAAAACCTAGGGTTTTAGGGGTCTAGAGTGGCCATTGAGACAACTCATTCCATTCATGGCTTCTCATACCACTACCTCTCTCTAGTTTAATTCTTTCAATTCTCCCTTTACATCTTCTATTGTGATTTTTTCAATGGGGACCGGCTTTCACTGATTTTAAAGCTCCCTGTTTCCCAATAGATTCTGATAATACAGGTAAATCAGAGATTTTATTGATTTATTAAAGGATTTATAATGGTAAATCATTCTCCCCTAGAATTTTCTAATGCATTAATCCCACTCCAACTCTATTTGGTTGTGGATTTCAGTATGTGGAGACTTTTGATTTCTTCTTTCAACAAGAACATTAATTCTGAGTGGGGCTTAAAGAATCAAATTGTTGGAGGTTTATTGATTTCTCATATAATCTTGTTCAAGTTGTAAGATGAGGAGTATCTATCTTTCACTTTTTCAAGGTATCCCAATTTTTTTGATTCTTTCCATTTTTTTCTCTATTGTTGGAACCTAGATGTTCACTCTAGGAAAGACTCTCTATTTTCATCCCTATAGATCCAGCTTGTTGGTTTGTATCATACTTTCTAAAATATTTTGGTTCTTTAATTTTTTTTTCACACTCTATGAAAATCCTTGTGTTTCGATTAGAAGATGATTGTAGGGAAACATTCTATTCAAGCTTGTCTGTGTATGGAGTTTTAATTGTCTAAGAAACTTCTAGATTTTTTTTGGTTCTCTGTAAATGAAGATTTTAGAGATAAATAACCATTATTCTATGAAACTCAATTGTATTTCTGTTCTTATATACTACAAGCCCATTTCTTAGTGAATTGTTGGTGGGATTCTTGTTCATGTAACATTAAAGTGTTTATTGCAGGTAAGACTGAGGCTTCAGATAGTGCTCAGAAAGTGGAGGGACGATCGTTATCTTTTTCTCATGTTGGTGAGAACATGGATGGAATAGGTCCATTACCATCTATAGGAGAGATAAATTTGGATCATGAAGTAAGTTTATCTGATTATTTTTTACAATCCACAGCTAAGGTAAAACCTAGATCTTGGGAGGCACATCCAATCACCAAAGTCAAGGAAATCTGACAAGAAATCCAAAATAGTATTGGAGAAATTAATTTGAAATAGAATTTTTTATATTATTGATCCAACAAGGTCCATGTGGGCGGATCCATGGATTTATAAGACTCTTCTTCTCTGATGTAGACCTGGTAGAAGAGGTCACCAAGTATCACATATAAAACTAATTTAGAAAGTAATAATATGGTTGAAAAGTTTTCAAATGTTGGTGATTCTGGAAACAATATAAATGAAAAACCCAAGGGGTAAAAGGAAAACATATAAGAAATAAGGATAATATTTTGTTGAATGAAAAAACTATAGAGCCATTTTTCTAAAGTCACTTAATCCAGATCAGTTGTTTTGATGAATCAAAACTCACTCGATAAATTGCTTCAAAGTTTTTGTTAGTTTTGTTTTTGTGCAATTTTATCTTTTGAATCACGTGTTTTAGATTATATAATTTTTAAAATTGTAAATTTTTGTAACATTATGAAGTTACTAGATCCAATGTACATATGAAAGATCATGTTAAATCTTTCGAGTTTGTAATAATTGATAGTTTTACTTGAATACCTCAGAGTTTACAATTACAAGTTTGTTATGATCAATTCTTATAAATAGAAGATCGATGATCCAGGGAATAAATGTTTTCTCACACTATATTTAATACATTCATGGGTTGTTCACTACCTCGATGACTTTAGAGCTTCCAATTATTTTAGTTTTCTATGTGATCTTAGAGCTTCCATTTATGCAAGGTTTTATTATTGAAGATATGAGTTTTATGTTGTAATCATTTTAATCTGATCAAATTGTGATCTAAGAGTTATAGGGATACGAACCATGGACTATGAACTTATTTGATGAAGTCTTGGGGATGATGACTTGGAGGATTCTGATCATATGATTGAAGAGGATCTTTGTGGTAAGATCTTGATGCTACAACTTTTGTTGTAGAAGTATTGGGATAAGACTTATTCTTCAGATCATTTTTCAGATGGTTCTTAACATTTTTTTTTAATTTACATTAAATCTAAATTTATTGTTACTTTGATTAGTTCAAAACCATAAACCTTCAAACTACGGTTTAACTAGAGTGATAAAATTTTGAAGTTTACAAAATCAGTATTTCTCCCTTATCCCTCTTGAAGCTACCATGCATGGAAAACATTTGGTATCTGAGAAAATATATTTTTTTCTTATACTAGCATATATAAGATCAAAGATTCTTTTTATATAGAATGATTACCTATTGAAGCTCTGGAGAACTCGAATCCTAGTGTCTATATTTGATGGAGATGATTATGTGCATTGGAGAGATAGAATGAATACTTTTGAATCCTAATCTCCATCTCTTTAGTGGACTTGATGGGTTACTAGACTTCTCTCTTGGTATGTAGATTTTATTCATTACTATTGAGATAAAGGCCTAGAGAGGGTCACATATAATAGCATATTCAATAATCCTTTTTATTCAGTTGAATAGGTATATTATACATGGTGGACCTCACCACGGGGTCCGACTGTTTTCCAAAGTATCAATCATCAAAGAAATAAATAAATGCATTATTATTCAAGTTATGAATAATTGGTATTGAATTTATTTAATGTATTTACAAGTTAATTAAATAAGAGAAAATATTAATAAAATTAATATTATTTAAATATTCAAGGTCTGTTTAATATTTAGCGGGATTCTGAGTCGAGATATGCGACTTGGGTTTATCAGGTAATATTTTTTTAAATAGTTTACAAGCATGTGATAAAATAATAAATAATATTGACATAGTTTAGTTCGTCGTAATTATTTATTTACATTAGGAAAAGGGAATTCCTGAGAGTGGTCTTTTCGAACCCTCCACACTCAAGAATCCCCCTCCCCACAAAGAGGTTATCCGGAGATGCCCCAGCCGGACAGGAGTCGTTGTCAGTCGAGATGAAATTGCGTCCCGCAGGGTAACACCTCGATCAGCGATGGTTCATCACAGAAATCCATCATCCAGGTGAAGTGTGCCCATTCTACCCACCCGGTGGGACACCGGTTGACCCGGAAAGATGAGTGGTACATGGGAGGCAGAAATTCCCCCTAAAGCGTGGATCGAACCCCCGACCTCACCGAACACTTTGTCTTTGGCCCTCGACCCTACACCACTACGCCACCGCCGAACCAGAAAATGTGTTTTTGGGTAACGAGGTATAGGGATTAGCCTTTCCCACCTACACGCCGCACGTCCCCAGCTAGGCCCAAGGTGGCCAACCCATGGGCTTGGGCCAGTTCCTACTGAGTCTAGGGGACAAGAGGTTCGCTGACAAATGGTGTGCGTTGCCTTTTTGAGGACTCGAACCCAGAACCTCAGTGACGGGTCTCCACCGCCTTGAACCAACTCACCCAGCCCCCGCGGGCTCGTAATTATTTATTTAGTGAAAGTTAAATAAATGGGGGTCGGGGAACCCTACCGGGTCTTTAGAAACTCCCTTATAAATAGAGAGATAGGCTATCTCTCAAAGAATTATTCATTAATTCTTAAATGAGAGCCCCCCTCTTCTCCCGCTTTCTAAAGAGATAGTTTCTCTCAAGAGAGGTGATCCAAGTTCGCCTTCAAGTATCAAAGACAGAGGATCGCAATGATCATCGGGACGTCGAAGACATCATCGGATCGCCGCACTAGCACCTAAAATTCAACAATCGACACTCCTGTGGATTTTTGAAGTGTGTTTTGACTATCTATAGGGTTATTACTATGGATCCTTAAATAAAATATCACTGACAATGCGTTGTTGTTGACCACTCCTTAAGACCTGTAAATGTATGTTTACAATTTTATTTTTGTGCTCTTTTAATTTTTGCGGGATACTCATACCGTACCGGGGCTCAGATCGTCAGCGGCAACAAGTTTCATCATCACAAAAATAGAATTTTTTAAAATACTTGGCCCACAGGCTTCCACTACACATATCATTACCTTTAATATCCAGGAAACACTGCGCCATGGTACATGTTTCTTTTTATGGTAACTTTAAAGAACATTATATTTTTGTTAAAATTCTCAAAAACCTTCATCAGTGCAGCCCCAGATGTCTCAAATCGAATTTAATTTGAGATTTAAACCAAACCAAAAACATTTCGGTAGATGTGATCTTGGTTTCAAGTTGATTTACATGATGAATAATTTATATAATGTGGTTATAACATATAAAATAGGGTAAATTATAAAAGTTTTTATATTTATTTATTTTCATAAATGATAATATAAAATTTTTATATTAAGGCCTTATTTTTAAAATTTATTTAAACCCTTTCAAAACAAGTTTTGGATGATTTGATCATTGGTTAAAATAATAATAAAATATGTAATATTTTTTGTAAATTATTCACATAAGTCACAAAATATTTATTACAACGGTGAAAAAAAAAGAGTTCAAAGTGAAGCCATGAAAATAATAATATGAAGTGTTCATATATAATGAAATTCAATTTTTTATCTTCAAAATTTCTTAAATTATAAAATGTTTATAATTTTTTTTCTTTATTAATTATTGATAAGTGTTTATCACATGTCTAAATTGTTCATTTATTTAGTTTATTTCTTTATTTATTTATTATTTATGAATATAAATGTTATATTTTTGTGATGTATGTTTATTTTGAAATTTTTTAAACTGAATCTTTATGGGGTCGGCACGAAAAAACTTTAGAGTGGCTATGAAGCTAATGACCTAGGGTTTCAGGGGTCTAGAGTGTCCATTGATCCAACTCATTCCATTCATGGCTTCCCATCCCGCTACCTCTCTCCAGTTTAGTTCTTTAAATTCTTCCTTTAAATCTTCTATTGTGATGTTTTCAATGGGGACCGGCTTGCATCGATTGTAAAGATCCCTATATCTCAATAAATTCTAGAAATACAGGTAAATCAGAGAGTTTATTGATTTCTTAAAGGATTTATAAGGGTCAAGATTTCTTACCTATAACTTTCTAATGCATTAATCTCACTCCAACTCTATTTGGTTGTGAAGTTTGATATGTGGAGACCTTTGATTTATGATTTCCACAAGAACATTAATTCTGAGTGGGTATTGAAGAATAAAATCATTGGAGGTCTATTGAGTGCACATATAATCTTGTTCAAGTTGTAAGATAAGGAGTATCTATCTTTAACTTTGTCGATGTATCCCAATTTTTTGGATTCTTTATTTTTTTTCTCTACTGTTGGAACCTAGATGTTCACTCTAGGAAAGAATTGTTGTTCTCGTCCCTGGGAAAATTCTTGTGTGTCAATCTGAATATTCTTGTAAGGAAACATTCTATTCACGCTTATCTGTGCATGGAGTTTGTATTTTCCCAGAAACTACTAGATTTTTTTTGGTTCTCTTTCAATGAGGGTTTTATAGATAAATAACCAATAGTTTATGAAAATCAAGTGGATTTCTATTATTTTATAATATAATTCCATTGGGATTATTCCTTAAGTAACATTAAAGTGTTTAATTCAGGTAAGACCAAGGCTTCAGATAGTGATCAGAAAGTGGAGGGACAATCATTCTCTATTTCTCATACTGGTGAGAACCTGTATGTCATAGGGCCATTAACATCTGCATGAGATATCATTTGGTAGTAAGTAATTTGAAATCTAATTTTTTATAGTCCTGATCCAAGAAAGTTCATGTGGGTGGATCCATGGAATTATAATACTCTTCTTCTCTGATGCAGACCTGGTAGAAGTGGTCACCAAGTGCTAGATATAAAACTAATTTGGAAAGTAATAATATGGTTGAAAAGTTTTAAAATTATAGTGATTTTGGTAACATTATGAAGTCACTCGAAATCACATGTTTTAAATGATCTAATTTTGAACTTTTTATATTTTGGAACATTATGAATTCACTCGATCCAATGTACATATGGAAGATCATGTTGAAGCTTTCAAGTTTGTAATAAGTGATAGTTTTACTTGAATGCCTTAAAGTTTACCATTAAAAGATTGTTATTCTCAATGATTATAAATAAAAGATAGAGGATTCGAGGAATATATGTTGGATCACACTAGAGTGAATACATTCAAGGGTTGTTCACTACCTTGATGACTAGAGAGCTTCTAATTATTTTAGTTTTCCATGTGATCTTAGAGCTTCCATTTATGCAAGGTTTTATTTTTAAATATCTGAGTTTTTTGTTGTAATAATTTGAATCTCATAATCTTGTGATCGACTATATTTAGGGATAAGAACTAGGGATTGTGAACTTATTCAATGAAGTCTTCGGGATAAGGAATTGGATGGTTTTGATCATGTGATTGAATAGGATATTTGGGGGTAAGAGCATGTTTCTATAGACTTTTGTTGTAGAAGTTAAGGGATAATACTTATTCTTATGATAATTTGATTAGATGGTTCTTAACTTCTATTTGTTTTACTTTCCATTACATCTAAATTTTTTTTAACTTTGATTAGTTCAAAACCAATGACCTTCAAACTACAGTTTACCTAGATTGAGAAAATTTTAAATTTTATAAAAACATTATTTCACCCTTCTCCCTCTTGAAGCATCCAAACATGGAAAACATTTGGTATCATAGAAAATATATTTTTTTTGTATACTAACATACATAATATAAAATATTCTTTTTATATGGAATTATTACATGCTTACATTCTTACCTATCGAAACATTGGAGAAATTGAATCCTAGTGCTCATATTTGATGGAGATGATTATGTGTATTAGAGAGATAGAATGATTACTTTTTTGATTAACACTAGAGTGAATAATTTCCAAATGATGGTTGAAAATTAAAAGACTATGAAGAAAGAAATTTTGAATGTTACTGATGAGGTGAGAGATGAGTATCAAGATAATTACAAGGTGGGAAATACTATTATGTTTTATAACTTAGAATATATGCAGTAAGATATCATTTAATGATACACCTAACAAAATTTGGAAAAAACATAAGATTACTCATTTTGGAACTTCTAATATGTTAAAGACTAGAAGATCCACATTACATATTGATTATCATGATTTTAATTTTCTACCTATAGAATTAGTTTCTCAAATTCATTCGTGATTTATGAAAGTTGTGAACAGTTTATAGTCATTTGTTAAAAAGAAGATTAATGGTGATTTGTTAGTGAAGAATATTGTAAATATACTTCTAAAGTAGTGAGAGTAAAAGATGACAACTATTGATGGCATAAGAGTGTCATAAAAACCTGAGTCATGGAAATATTATTGGAACATTAATGAAATATGAGAATCTGTTAAAGTGATAAGGTAATTGAGAAAGGAAATAATGGAGTTGAATTTTCTATTATAACATCCGGAGATAATACCTCAAAGGATACTACATCAAATTATTATAAGAATTATTTTGATGATATTAATGTGGAATTCAATGAAGGATAATTCAATAAACTTGTCAAATGAATTCACAGGAAGGTTGAAAATAAAGATTACTAAAATAACAATTAGGGAGACAAATATGATAAGTCTGAAATAAGGGAGGACAAGAAGGATTCTTTAGATGTTATTTTCTATGAGTGTAAGAAGCCAAGACATATAATTTCTTATGAACCACTAACCATTACCAAATTTTCTATTATTTACATTTTTTTCCACATAATAAATTCACTACTTTGATTAAAGATGTCCAATTATTAATTTATTCAATTTATCCCCATTCCCATTCCACTTTATTTGATTTTTTCATTAGGAAAGTTCACCCTAATTCCACATCCCCAGGAAAACACATTAGCCTTCTTTACCATACCAAAAACCCCACAAAAACCTATTATACCATATCAAATAAACAACATGATATCACGAAAATAACAAACCATAAATACAAACAACATAAATATTTCCATTACTTCACCTTTTCTTTATTAATTTATCGTTTAACCTTAGTATAATAAAATAATAAATTAAAAAATTCCATATTTCTTTTTATTCATGTATTACCATATTTAAATTTTATAACCAATTCAAAATATGATTCCACTTACCATTAAAAATAACTCAAAATGACAACAGTATGGATGACACAACAATCAAATGAAAACTTGCATGATGATAAGAAAATCAAGTAAAACATGTAGGAAATGTATGAAATATTTATCTTTGTTAGGAAAATTTTATCTCCTTACACAGAGAAAACCATCGCATGATTATTTCATATTAACATTTTAAATAAATAAGAGTGAATTTTAATCACCTACCTCAAACGAAGTTGGAACAACCACAACACCAAGAAGGGAAGGAAACTAAGCATGAAACACCAATAACCATGAAAGGATCTTTCCAATAACTTATAATCCTTCACTGAAACATCACTTCTCCACCAAAACTTCAACAAAATAGAACACTGGTATTATTATAATTCCTCAACAAGAAATAAATAAGAAATAATAGAAAAGATAAATGAGAGAATAATCTTAAATCATAAAAACTTGATCGCTTGAGCCCAAGGATTCAAGAGACCACCAAGGGCATCCAAATCTCACCAAAACCGAGCCTCCAGGACATCTAGTGACTGAGAACAGAGAAAGGGATCGAAAGAAAGGTGAGGGATGAGTGAATTTACAATAAAAACTCAGAATGACCATACAAAAACATAGAGAGACAAGACCATATTGTGGTATAGATCGGTCAGCACAGATTAAAATCTATAGCCTTTATAATAACCCCCTTCTTAAATCTCATCAATTATTTACTTTATTAAAAATGGACATGACCAAGACCATGACATATTGAATTAATACTATGACATGGCCCTCAAATCCTCCCTCAAAACCACAAAATGACCATGACAAGGCACCCATATGAAGGGTTTCTTATGATTGATTAACACTTAATCAATGCAATGGGAGAAAGTAGAAGACCGTAATCCCAAAATCTCCATGCATGAAACCTGAAACCATGTTGTATATAAAATGAAAAAAAAATTGTAACACGTACCTTCTACCATAGATTCCACAACCACTACTCCTTATTCTCCAGCATATGTTGTTAATGAAGATCACTAAAAGGCAGTTATTGGACTCCGTTTTCTGTGGTGTATCCATGAGTTAAATAAATCACTTGGTGTTCAGGTGAGATTATTCTTCTCACCGTGGTATGCTAGTGCCTTTCTTAGTAAAGGGGGTGAATAAAGGGAGATTTTATATGGGGAGTGGTTTGGAAAAATATTCACACGAACAAATGAAACCCACCATATGGGAACTTCCTCTATATAAATCCATCAAGGATGCTTTTTTAGTGAACATGCATTAACTTGAATGTTACAAGTTAATGCATATAGTTACATAGAATGTAACCCTCGGCCATTCCAACCTCTCAGGTGTTTCATATTATGAAACATTTAATTTAATAATAATCAATATAGGAATATTTGAACATTAACTCTTTAGTGTTCCATTTTCTTGCCAAGGTAGTGGAATGTTATCACATAGCAGGCCATACGACATCCCTAATGCAATGTGTCACACCCTGACTTTTTCAAATTATTCTATTTTATTATTTTTTGGCCTTGTAATTTTTCATCGGGGTTTGGGATGAGTCTTGGGTTGACTTTTTGAGTTTTTATTGAAAAACAAGTGTCTCGGGCTTCACATCATCTCGTGCGTAAGAGGGAATAGCTAATTTCACATCAGTTGGCTAGCCTAGACCTTTGGCGCAACAGATGTTACGAGTTTCCAGCAGTGGTGGATGAGTACGAGGACGTCTTTCCAGAGGATGTCCCTGGGCTACCTCCCCATCGGGATATAGATTTCTGCATTGAGTTGCAACCCGGGACGACACCGATATCAGCATCAGCATATCGGATGGCTCCTGCAGAGCTTCGTGAGCTGAAGGTGTAGCTGGAAGACTTGTAGAAGAAGGGCTTTGTGAGACCCAGTGTTTCACCCTAGGAAGCCCCAGTGTTATTTTCCAAGAAGGCAGACGGGAGCTTGAGTCTATTTGTGGATTACCGGCGCTTGAATCAGGTGACCGTGAAGAACCGGTATTGACTACCAAGGATCGATAACCTCTTTGACCAGTTAAGAGGGGCGTGATGGTTCTCAAAGGTTGATTTATGATCAGGCTATCACCAGTTGCGAGTATGGGATAAGGATATACCAAAGACGGCTTTCAGATATCACTACGGTCACTATGAGTACTTGGTGATGCCCTTCGGCATGACGAACGCCCCGGAAGTGTTTATGGGACTTATGAACCGGATCTTTCAGACCTATCTAGACCGGTTTTTAGTGGTCTTCATTGATGATATCCTTGTGTACTCTGTGTCCGAGGAGGAGCACATGAGGCACCCAAGGATGGTTCTGGACACACTCCGAGAGCACCAGTTGTACGGGAAACTCTCGAAGTGTCAGTTCTGGATACAGGAGGTCCACTTTCTGGGACACGTTATCTCAACAAATGGTGTAGCAGTAGACCCAGCCAAGGTAGAGGCAGTGCTAGCATGGAAGCCACCCCGGAACGTGACAGAGGTGCGGAGTTTCCTTAGGTTGTAAGGATACTATCGTAGATTCATCCTTGATTTATCCAGGATTTCAGCACCCATGAAAGCTTTGACCTGAAAGGGGCAGCCTTTCGTGTTGACCGAGAGATGCCAGTAGGCTTTTTAGCAGTTGAGACAGAGTCTGACGAGCACCCCTATCTTGAGACTACCAGAAGAGGGTGTCGAGTACGTGGTGTTCTATGACGCATTAAGAACCAGGTTTGGTTGTGTCCTAATGTAGAGGAAAGCGGTTATTTCATATGGCTCACATCATTTGAGGACACACGAACAGAACTACACAACCCATGATCTTGATTTGGCAGCGGCGTTCTTCGCATTGAGTATTTTGTGGCACTACCTGATGGGCGAGCGGTTTACCATCTACTCTGATCACAAGAGTCTCAGATATATCTTTTCTCAGAAGGATCTGAATTTTAGATAGAGGTGATGGTTTGAGTTCATCCAGGATTACGAATTTGAGATCGTTTATACTCCTTCTCTCAGCATGAAATCCAGTTTGCATTTGTTGGATGAGGCGACAAGGTAGTTGGCCTCTTTATAGTTATCCTTCATGGATAGAGATGAGGGATCTTACCTTCAGTCGATGTTTGTTACCCCTCCCCTCATACAGTGAGTCAGGGAAGCACAACACGGGGGGTTCTAGCTATGAGACTCTGCGTGCTCGGATATCCGCAGGTGATGCTACCGATGGATATTCAAAAGGTGGGGAGCACGTTGTTCTTTTCCAAGGGCGCACAGTAGTGCCAGTGGCGTTGCGGGAAGAGGTTCTGAGGGAGTTTCATACATCTCCTTTGGTAGTTCATCCAGGCGTGGAAAAGATATACCAGGACCTCCGATGTCAGTTCTAGTGGCCAGGAATGAAGAAGAGTGTGGCATAGTTTGTTTCTCGGTACCTTACTTGTCAGCAAGTAAAGGATGAGCACAAGGTGCCAGTAGGTTTGACTCAGCCCCTTGAGGTTCCAGAGTGGAAGTGGGATGGGATATCCATGTACTTCGTGACGGGTTTACCACGTACGTCCAGAGGACATGATGCCATCTAGTTGATCGTTGACCGACTCACCAAGTCATCCCACTTTCTAGCCATATGGGAGCAGAGTTTAGAAGAGAGCTTGGGACACCTCTACGTGCAAGAGATAGTTCGGCTTCATGGAGTTCCATCCATGATCGTCTTATATTGTGATACTCGTTTCACATCCCGGTTGTGTAAGGGATTACAGGAAGCTTTTGGGACTTAGTTACGCTTGAGCACAGCGTTTCATCCTCAGACTGATGGTCAAACGGAGCGGACCATCCAGGTTCTGGAGGATATGCTACGAGCTTGCATACTTGACTTCGGTAATAGTTGGGAGGATCACCTACCACTTGTGGGAATTTTCTTGTAACGACAGTTATCATTCCACTATTGGTATGGCAGTATTCGAGGCTTTGTACGAGAGACCTTGCATGTCACCACTTTGCTGGACTGACTCAGGAGAGTCAGCACTCATGGGCCCAGAGATGGTGCGAGCTACTACAGAGAAGGTATAGGTCATCCAGGAGCGGATGAAGACTGAACAGAGTCGGCAGAAGTCTTATTCCAACAGGAGACGGAGGCCCTTGGAGTTCGAGGAGGGAGACCATGTGTTCCTTCGGGTCTCACCTCGATGGGGATTGTGGAGATTTGGCCAAGGCGGCAAGCTATCTTAGAGGTTCATCGGCCCTTTTCAGATTCTGAGTATATTTTGTGAGGTGGCATACCGCTTGGCTCTACCTCCTCAGATGGACCGGGTGTTGGGCGGAAGAAAACAAGGAAGGATGGCAAGAGGGGGGGTGAATTGCCTTTTAAAAAAAATGATTAACAATTTAAAATCAAAGTAAAGAATGCAGCGGAAATAAAGAGGCAAGACACACAAAATTGATAACGGAGTTCGGCCAAAAACCCGGACTACGTCTCCGCTCCCAACTCAACCGTTGAGAGATTCTACCGCTTGCTTTTCAATGGTTTTAGCAAGAAACCCACTAGGCTTTGAGGTAGCACTAGGACCTATTACAGCTTGCTTTTGATGGTTAAGCAAGAACCCACTTGCTTTCAATGGAATAGCAAGAACCCACTAGCCTTTTTAACGGGTGAAGGCTAGCTCACCGAAACACAAGCCTTTTAAAAGGAAAGGCTTGAAGAAACCTCTTCACACCTTAATGGTGGTGTGATAACCCAAAAGAAAGGGGGAAGAGAAAAGGTGTTGGGGTTTGTAGGCACAAACCCAAAATTAAAGCTCAAAAAGATAAAACAATAAAAACCGTATTGTTGAGAAGCCTTGGGCGCCAAAGGTTGAATGGAGTTGAAGACGTGCACTCCCAAGCTTCTATGGTGGTGCTCCTTGGATTGGAAATGGATTGGAGCAGTTGTGGTTCCCTTGGAGCAATCCGCCGGAGGTTTTCCAAATGAGGAGAATTGTGTTTGTTGGCTTCACAAAGCTTAATTATGGTCCGGAAATTGTTCCGGGGCTTCAAGGTCCTTTATTTATAGAGGGGAAACCCTCATATGGCCGTTGGAGGCCTTTGGAGCCGTTGGAAAGGCTTTCGGAGCCGTTGGGAGGCAAGTGGAGCAGCCTGGTCAAAGCTCCAACGGCTAGTTTGACTGGATCCACCGGATGGCCGGTACAGTCCCACCGGCTGGCCGGTGTGTGCAAAAAGGCATAGGATTCTTGTCCAGGGGCCACTGGCTGACCGGTACATCTCCACCGGCTGGCCGGTGCCTTGATAGAGAAGAAGAGTCTTGATCCAGGCTCCACCGGTCGACCGGTGAGGAGCCACCGGCTGGCCGGTGGCAAGACAGTAGCAAACACTATTTGGGCTGGGTGCCACAGGTCGACCGGTGACAGAGCCACCGGTCGACCGGTGGAACCTGGCAGTGGGCAATCCCTCTGCCAGTTCCACCGGCTGGCCGGTGCTATCACACCGGTTGGCCGGTGGACTGAATTTCAGTCCATTTCTTGTCCATTCTTGGGCCATTTTCTTGGCAACCTTGTGCCTATCATTCAAAAACACTTCAAACACAATTAGACAAACATGAAAGTGATTGTGATCATGAAAATTAAACCACGAGGGGATACGAGAGGTACAACAATCTCCCCCTATTTTGATGATCACAATCACCGAAACAATCAAAGTAAAATACTGAAATTAAAGACATTCTTAAAGGATAATTTGAAAATAAATCAAAGCATGATAGAGAAGACTCTCCCCCAATCAATCAAGGAATTTCTCCCCCTTTGTGATTATCAAAATAGAATGGGGCATAAAACTTGATTGAGGGAAACGATGAAAAACGAGATTTTAAATCAATTGAAAATGATATCAATTGTTGAAAAATTTGAAATGAAAATTGAAATGAAAATTTGAATAACAGTTTGAATTGAAAGTTTTGAATCAAAAACCAATTGAATTTTGAAATTTGAAACTAAATGAAATTTTTGAAATTGAGAGTTTTGAAACAAAAATGAAATGAAAGATTTGAATGAAAAATTCGAATTGAATATTTTGAAATGAAAAATTTGATACCAAGTGTTGAAATTGAAAGTTGGAATCGAAAATTTTGAAATTGAAAATTTGAAATGAGAATTTTGAATGAAAAATTTTAATTCACAAAAAGGCTTAAAAGAACCTAACTCCCCCTAAATAAAAACAAAAAATCACCGGGGACAGGAAATAAATTTTGGCCCGGAGAGACTCGCTAGAAGGGATTTTTCAATCCACACTTGCCTTGTAGCGGGTCTTCTCCTATAAAACTCATCGGAAAATAAAAAAGACTTTGGTTGGCCGTACCGGGCATTTTTGCAATTGCATTCATATATGAGGTGCCCGGGTTTTTTGCAATAGTTACAAAATTTAAATTCGGAGCTCCCCCTTACAAAAATGGTGGGTGCATGGGAGGAGGAAGCTTGGTTGGTGTAGCCAAGTCCATTGGTGGTTCTAGATACTCGTTGAGAACCTAGGAGATTGTTCAAATTTTGTTCCCCTTGGGTGAACTTAGCTAGGGTTTCTCTAAGGTCTTTGATGGTTGATTCCAAAGAATCAACATTTGGGAAATTTTGGATTTTTAGGGACATCTCCTCCTTCTCTTTGAGAAGTTGTTCTTTTTCGGAGGAGAGTTTTTTGAAATTCTTTTTCAAAGAAACAAATTTTGAAGAAAGCTCATGAAAACCATTTTCTAGTTGGTCTCTAGCATGTTGGAGTTCTTCATATGATAAATGATTTAAAGAATTGGAATTTGAAGAACAAGAGGAGGAGTCGGAAGATGTTACCTCATGGAATGCCATTAGGCATTTTGTACCTTGGTCGCTCGATGAGGAGGAGGAGGAGGATGAGGAGTCACTCCATGTGGCCTTGAGGACCTTTTTCTTTCCTTTCTCCTTTGGCGCGGCCCGTTTTTTGTTGAGTGGGCAATCGGGCTTGAAATGCCCTTTTTGGCCACACCCGTAGCATTTCACCTTGGGCTCGGATTTTTCGGTGGGTTCTTGCTTTCGGTGCTTGCGGGATTTCTTCTTCTTCTTGTGCTTCTTCATGAACTTGTGCATTTGGCGGGCGAGATTCTCCATTTCCGAGTCGCCGCTTGATGATGAGGAAGATGAGGAAGGAGATGAGGAAGAAGATGAGGAGGAGCTTACTTCCTTTTGTACCTTGAGGGCGATGTTCTTTGGAGTTTTGATTGGTGTGCCCTCCTTTTGAGCTTGCCTCTTCATCGTGATCTCGTACGTCATAAGGGATCCGATGAGCTCCTCTACCGGCATATTTTTGACGTCCTTAGCTTCTTGGATCGCCGTCACTTTTGGTGCCCATGAGCTCGGAAGGACCCATAGGATCTTCTTCACCATAGTTTCTGCAGAAATATTATCTCCAAGAGACTTTCTACCATTGCACACGTCAGTAAATCGAGTAAACATTTCAGAAATTGATTCATTTGGGTGCATGGAAAAAGATTCAAAATCTTGTCTATACATGTCTAACCGAGTATCCTTCACTTTATTAGTGCCCTCATGGGTCACTTCCAATAGTTTCCAAATCTCATGTGAAGTGGTGCAAGTGGAAACTCGGTTGAACTCATTTCGGTCAAGGCCGCAATGTAGAGCGTTCATGGCTTTGCCATCAAGCTCAAAGTTTCTAATATCGGCGGGGGTCCATTTGGATTCGTCGGGGGTAGACAAAGTATAGCCTTGCATGACAATTTTATAAATGGGATATCCTATGCTTCTAAGAAAGGTAGTCATGCGGGTTTTCCAATAATTATAGTCGGTCCCATCAAAAAATGGAGCCCGACCCAAAGAGTAGCCCTCGGGGGCGAAAGAGGTAGAAGCCATCAAAAAATAGGATCTTTAATTTGAAACCGTTTAAGGATTTATTCAAATACGCCCTCTGATACCAATTGTTGGGCGGAAGAAAACAAGGAAGGATGGCAAGAGGGGGGGTGAATTGCCTTTTAAAAAAAATGATTAACAATTTAAAATCAAAGTAAAGAATGCAGCGGAAATAAAGAGGCAAGACACACAAAATTGATAACGGAGTTCGGCCAAAAACCCGGCCTACGTCTCCGCTCCCAACTCAACCGTTGAGAGATTCTACCGCTTGCTTTTCAATGGTTTTAGCAAGAAACCCACTAGGCTTTGAGGTAGCACTAGGACCTATTACAGCTTGCTTTTGATGGTTAAGCAAGAACCCACTTGCTTTCAATGGAATAGCAAGAACCCACTAGCCTTTTTAACGGGTGAAGGCTATCTCACCGAAACACAAGCCTTTTAAAAGGAAAGGCTTGAAGAAACCTCTTCACACCTTAATGGTGGTGTGATAACCCAAAAGAAAGGGGGAAGAGAAAAGGTGTTGGGGTTTGTAGGCACAAACCCAAAATTAAAGCTCAAAAAGATAAAACAATAAAAACCGTATTGTTGAGAAGCCTTGGGCGCCAAAGGTTGAATGGAGTTGAAGACGTGCACTCCCAAGCTTCTATGGTGGTGCTCCTTGGATTGGAAATGGATTGGAGCAGTTGTGGTTCCCTTGGAGCAATCCGCCGGAGGTTTGCCAAATGAGGAGAATTGTGTTCGTTGGATTCACAAACCTTAATTATGGTCCGGCAATTGTTCCGGGGCTTCAAGGTCCTTTATTTATAGAGGGGGAACCCTCATATGGCCGTTGGAGGCCTTTGGAGCCGTTGTAAAGGCTTTCGGAGCCGTTGGGAGGCAAGTGGAGCAGCCTGGTCAAAGCTCCAACGGCTAGTTTGACTGGATCCACCGGATGGCCGGTACAGTCCCACCGGCTGGCCGGTGTGTGCAAAAAGGCATAGGATTCTTGTCCAGGGGCCACCGGCTGACCGGTACATCTCCACCGGCTGGCCGGTGCCTTGATAGAGAAGAAGAGTCTTGATCCAGGCTCCACCGGTCGACCGGTGAGGAGCCACCGGCTGGCCGGTGGCAAGACAGTAGCAAACACTATTTGGGCTGGGTGCCACAGGTCGACCGGTGACAGAGCCACCGGTCGACCGGTGGAACCTGGCAGTGGGCAATCCCTCTGCCAGTTCCACCGGCTGGCCGGTGCTATCACACCGGTTGGCCGGTGGACTGAATTTCAGTCCATTTCTTGTCCATTCTTGGGCCATTTTCTTGGCAACCTTGTGCCTATCATTCAAAAACACTTCAAACACAATTAGACAAACATGAAAGTGATTGTGATCATGAAAATTAAACCACGAGGGGATACGAGAGGTACAACACCGGGTACACAACTTCTTCCATGTGTCGCAGCTACAGAGGTACGTGCATGATCCATCGCACGTTATCGACTGGGGAGAGCTAGGCATCGATGATGGAGAGACCTTTTCTGAGTACCTAATGAAGATCTAGGATCGGCTGGAGAAGATCCTTCATGGGTGAGCTATTCCTTTGGTGCGCATTCTGTGGCAGCACGGGAATCTCCAGGAGAGCACGTGGGAGCGGGAGGCTCATATTCGTGAGCAGTACCCACATCTTTTTGAGTAGCCCTTGTTTTGGCTTTTCGGGGACGTAAAAGCCATAAGGTGGGTGTGATGTAATATCCTGGATTTGTTTCATGTATTATTTTTTATATTATATGGGAATTATTTAGAGACCATGATTTGAGACGGCGCGCAGTTCTGAGGCCCGGTGAGTCCAAAACAAATGTTTGAATTTAATTAAATAATTAAATAACACACGCATGTGGTTTTCTTGAAAAGTGGAATAACTCCTGAATGGGTGCTCTGATTGTGAATCTGAGGGCACTGTTGTGTCCAGAGCAGTGGGTTTACCCTTGAAGAGACCTAACATCGGCTAGCACAGGCCGGTGGTAAAATCTGGTTTTTGGACGTAACCGTAATAAAATATTTATTAAAAATATTTTATTTAAATCTTTGTTGTAGAGAAATATTTATCTCTTTTACTTTTAAATAAAGGTTTACGAAGGGGTATAGGGTTACAAACCTCATAACCCTGAGACCCTTGGAGGCTCTGGAGAAAAAAAAAACCTCCTGACGCAGCGACGACGACGCGATGACCGGATCTCCGCCAATGAACGTCGTGAATCCCGGTAGGGCGTTTGATCTCTTTGTGATTTATTTCCTGTTCTTGATTCCTACGACGAATGTGGACTAATCCATGAATAGATTAGCCTGTGGATCGATCATATTTGTGGGATGGGATTTTGCGAGGATTTTGGGGATTTTGATTCTTGAGTTATTTTGGTTTTGTTCAACCTTCTAACGGTGACAAACCAATATCGACACGAACATCGATCGAGGTTCATCCCTCTCGATTTGTGTGTTTTTCTCCCTCAAATTCTCGCATTCTTCATGTGCATTCTACGCATTCTTCACAAGATACGAACAATGATCGATTACGCCTTCATTTTGCGGCGTAATGATCCGAGATTGTAGATCCAACCATGGAATGATGGTACGGAGCTGCGACGATGGTTTCGACAGATGATTCAGAGCAGGTCGGGAGATCTCTGTTTTTGGGCGTTTTTCTTCGGATGGATTGTTGGAGGTTTATGACCCAATTGAAGGACCGAAAACACCCGATTTGGTGTTCTTATGATGGGACGAACCCAGCCCTGAAGCATCAGGACGAATAGGCGAAAGATCAAGAATTCAGAGATCGGATGAAGTGCGAGGAAGAAGACGGTGTTCTGGAATTTTCCCCGACTACATGGCGTGTAGTATGGGCGACATGGTGTGTGTTCGTCTGGGATCACCTGGCGTGTACTCCAGGAGTACACAGACACAGGTTGGGTACACGGCCAAGGACACGGCGTGTGTACCCCTCCCCGTCCAGACCCGGCCAGATAAACCGGATACCCCGTGTATTGGTACACGGGAAGGCGACACAGATGGACACCGTGTACGAGCATACGGCCAGGGTACATGGGTGTTTCCCAGTTGACAGGACATGGAATGTGCTTTGACTTACACGCCGTGTATATTATTTCCTACACGACTCCAACTTATGACACGGGCCATTTACACGGGCAGCACCCGGAGTCAAGGAACACATCGTGTAACCCTACTACACGCCGTGTAGTTGATTTTTACACAGGTTGGATGGATGACATGGGCCGTTACACGGGCAGTACCCGGGGTCAAGGAACACGGCGTGTAACCCTAATACATTTTGTGTAACCTATTTCACATGGATTGAGCTAGTTTCCTTCTGTGACTTGGACTAGTTTCCTTAGGGTCCGTCCCCTAGTTCTTTCTCCTGAAGGTTTCCGGTATCATTTCCTACATACAAGAGTATGATCCCTTCAGCAGGACTTCCTAAATAGATTTGTTGGAATCCCCTCTTTGAGACTTAGATCCGGATCCTCTATTCATTCTTGGAACCCTAGGTAGAGTTCTTGGTATCGACGTGACCAACTTTACCCGGGCGCCGATCCTCTGCTTAGCAGATTAGTTCAGACTGAGTTGTTGGAATCACCCCATAGCTATTGGTTGTGATCCTCATATGAACATCGTATTCTCATGTTCTTGTGGAGTGTGTTCTCCCAGAATGAGCACTTCGTATCTCTCTCTTTAGACTTAGGAGTGTGTTCTCTTTGTTACATGCTCAGTGGAATCTTCGAGCTGGATTCTAGTGGTGGTATCGCGATAGTCATTCATGTATGAGTATATCTGGATATTCTTGTTATATGTTCTGTAGACATATACTGTGTGGAGCTGACTGTATCTTTCCTTTTTGGTATTTTCCCCTGTTGTATTTGCTTTGTGGTTTCGAGGTGTCCTACAGGGTATTGTTATACTCACCCCTGTACGAGATTTTCCTGCACGTGTCGTGTCTTGTGCAGACGAGCGCGCCTTTTTCAGGATTCTAGGTGGACCAGGACCGGATGGTGCTCAGTGAGATCAGGCTGGCTGAGGTGTGTTGCTATGGCTACGGATTGCAGTCCCAATACCTTTCTTTACAGGTTGTACTTTTTTACAGACTTTCTTTTGGTGGGACTGTACTTTTGGCCTAGGGTTTTACACTTATTTTACTTTACTTTCCTATCATACTCTATTGGTTGGGATTTTAGTGTATGCATGCATTTCTATTTTTAGTAGTTCTTACTTTTCATCTTTGTGGGCTTGGAGATGTGCGTGCATGTGTGCAGTTTTATATGCAATGCCTCCCATGTTAGTGGTATGCCTACTTAGTGCTAGTCACCAGCCCTTGGCCTATTAGAGGCGGGCTTGGGGAGTTGCGGCTCGGGCCCCACTGGGATGGGTCATGACATTATATCCTTCCAGTCTTGGGATAAGTTCCCAACAATCATTCTTCTTAATATGATCAAATTCCTCATTTATATATTTTAATTGTTACTTATTATCAATGAATTCGGATACTATGTTAGGTTTAACCTAATATACGAGTGTTGTTTGATTCTCTATTCTCATCTTCTTCCTCATCTGAACTGAAGATTCACAACTTATGATGATATTGTGTGGTTTAACTTTCTTATGTAATGTGTAAATCTTTAAGTTACTATTTTTTATAGAACCTTCTTCATCACTAGATTCATCATAACATGTTTGTTCAATATAGGACTCTGGGAATCCTTCTTCTTTAATAGTTCTTTCAAAATATTATCTAACATCTTTCATTGGTTCTTCGAATTCACCTTTCTCTTCTTCCATTACTTTGAACTTATTTTTAATTAATTTAACATCAATTCCATAATTTTTTTGTGATCAGTTGTCCTAACACCTGTATCTTCTTTCATTAGTTATGTAACCTAGGAAAAAACATTCTTTATCATTTTCATAAAATTTTATTATGTTTGGATTTTTGACCTTCATTAGTGAAGAACCTACAAACACATTAAAATATTTCACTATTGGTTTCTTCATGTTCCATATCTCATAGGGGGTAATGCCTGCTTTTGGTGTAAGTAAAAATATGTTCTGAACATGTATTTTATACATATATCTTCCCTCTAGAATAATTTGGGAAGCTTATACTCTACAATCATGGTCCTCCCCATCTCAACCAAACTTCTATTTTTCTTTTTTCAACCCTATTTTTCCAAGGGATGTAGGGATCATTGTACTGATGTTTTATTCCATTATTTAATTGGTGGAATTTAAAGGAGTTATATGTAAACTTCTTTACATTACCCATTTTTATCTTATGTATATGTGCACCAAGATTTTTTTATCTTCCCTTTTGTAAAACTTAAACATTTCTACAACATCAGATTTATTTTCAAAAATATAACACTTGTCATCCAGATGAAGTCATCAATAAAAGTGATAAATTTTAAATTACCCTTTATGGATTGATTCCTCACAGGTCCACATACATTGGAATGTATAACTTCAATAGTTCTAGTAGACTGAATTTTAGCCCTGTTTTGTGTAACAGCTCTGAAATTTCTGTTTAACACTTGGAATTTTTCAGATAATATTTTCAGAGTAAGGCGTAGAGTCGGTATGAGATTCTGGGGCCCATAGAGCCTCGATATTGATATATTATAAATATTAAATATAATATATCATGCATGTGTCATTTTTCAAAAACAATGGAATAACTCTTGAATGGTGTCTCTGATAGGAAAATTGATACCGCCATTAAATCTGGAGTATGAGTTTTACCCTAGGTGCAACATAAGTGTTGAAAGTGGGTGCCCTAGAACCAACTCATATATGTACTTTGATTATAATTAACCAAGAAGATCCAAGATCTGGATTCATCAGGTCCCAAAAAATATTAATGAAAATAAAGTTATACAAAGTTAGACAAAACAAGGGAGCGTGCAAAGGTGAGAGTGAACAACTCCTATCATATCATCATCAATAAGTGCAGTGCAATAGTCAGGGGCCTAAAATACCCACATAGAGACTATTTCCATGATTTCCCTCTTTGAAATAGTTTCTTATACCTGATTATCCTCCCTATAAATGTTAGAGACAGATAAGTCTTAGTGAGCAACATGTTTGAGGCATTCAACCCACTATGGTAGAATCCTCCATGGTACATTATGAATTCTCGTTCTCAGGGCTGTAACAACGGTTTTAGAATCCGACTCAATACATAAAGTTCTCCATTACTATTGGACAACATGGTTAATGGAATAAATAATATCCCATAGTTCTTCTTCATAGGTAGTCTTGATGCCAATTTAGTGATAGAAACACCCTTTAACAAAACCACAATGTGTTTGGAAAATATCTCCACACCCCGAGGGTCCCGAAATACTAGAGGTCGTGCCATCAATTTTGACTTTGATCTGAATCCCAATAGGTGGAATCCACCTCACTGACCTATGTACAAGGGGCGGTTTTAGTCTACCTACAACACCAAGTTTCCAGAGAATATTCATATTTTCCATGCAATTCTACATTGCACCACACTATATTTTGGATGCCTCATGGACCTCCCTGTGCAGCTCAACAATTCTAGCATGAAGCGATGGTACCTTCCCTTCAAATAGGAAAGTATTGTGTGCCTTCCACACCAAGGTAATGCAAACTGAAATAGAGACTGACAATAGGGGGTTCACCTGCTCAATCCTTCCAGCATTAGTAATGTACTCTAGGTACTCACCTAGCTTCCAAACTACTTGAAACCAAAGGTCAAAAATACTGGTTATGTAATAACACATATCCTTTTCATAATCACATCTGATGAAAAGGTGTTGGATTTTTTTCATCATCCTGAAGGCATATATGGTAGGAAGATACGATGCATTGGCCTGCCTTCCTCAACTGATCATGCGTTGGTAGTTTATTCTTCCAAACATTCCATAAGAGAATGGATTTCAAATGCCTAATGAATTTTACTTTGAATTTGAGCAACCCTGAGAGGGTATTTCAGGCTTGTAATTTCATATGATAATAATTGTTGGTGTTTAACAACCCCTACCGACTTGGCTTCCAAATCATAGTATCAAAATCCATAAATATATATCTTTATATCTCTATTCCAACATTCACTAGAATTAAATCAAGATTTATGTATTGAGTACTCAACTCAGATATCTTCATTTGAAGCATATCATTAGGGACATTAAACATGCTCTGTAGAGGTTGACCAAGACAACTTGTGCTCCAACAATTTAGATCAGATTGCTTACTTACAATCCACTTGGTGTTTTTCATAATGTCAAAGAAGGAATGCTTGATTTATGGCCAAACAGACTATCCAATATAATGTAGAAAACTATCCAACAACCTCTTCTTGAACTTTCTAACAACAAATTCATAGGAGGGTCATTAGTTGTTAAAATATTCTAACTGAACTTACCAATCAGGCTATCGTTAAAGATCATAAGATCCTTGATTCCAAGGCCTCCCTTATACATGTTATTATCTTACCATAATAGTTTTGATACTTCTACATCCACTATATTTATGGTAATGTATTTATATTTCATGTCGTATTAAAAGGTTATAGTAGTTTCCAGACTATAATGAAAACCTAGAGATACCATGACAGTAATCTTAAAGATATTTCCTATGATCAAGATACATCATATTTATAGGACACATATGATGTGTGACCATTAGGTGTTGGGGGCTCATAAGCATTGAGAATTATTCTCATGATGTTCACACTTTTTGATCTTGAGTAGATGAGATCATGAGGACATACTTGACAATAGGAACACCACATGTTTCAGGTTTCATTTTTTGTTCCTATCTATGAACATGTTTATTGGTCTTCTGACTTGAGATCTTTATCAATGTGTACCATTTGATCATGTACTTTGATGCAATAAAAAACCATTGCATTGAACTTGTGGTGAGATATCTTTTGTTGGGATCCTATTAGGTGGTATGACATTAGTTGAATGTTCAATATAGAATTTGTCACTTCCGAGTTGAGGAAGTGATATCTCAGACCCAGTTGATCAATATGGTAGTACCTTCATTAAATCCATAGTCATAGTAGAAGAAGTTAAGTATATCTAGTAATATAGTAAATAATAAAGCAAAAAAGGATGATAACACAAAGTGTACATCCCAGTTTATGAGATATCATGATACAAAGAGATTATATTACACACTGTGTGTCTATATGAAATGTTTTTATTGTTCTGGATATTATTTATCTCTTTAGGGACATTGATGAGTTACTAGAATCTGATCTTGGTCTATGAATAATATTCAATACTATCGAGATAAGGGCTGAGAAGGCTACACACAATAATGTATTCAAGAGTCTTCCCTATTCTGATGAATAGGTTTATAGGACATAGTGGGCCCCACCATGGGGTCTGAGTGTTTTTTATGTTTTAATAATAACCAATGGATAAAAAAATTCATTATTATTCATGTATAGAATAGTTTGGTTGAATTTATTTATTAAAATTATTTATAAGGTATTAAGTGAATGTATAGAAAATTTTTATACGAATGAATATTATATTCATATTCATGGTTAGTTTAATATTGGAGGAATTACGATTTGATTTAATGACTCAGGTTTATCAAATAATATATTGATTAGATATTAAAATTATGTGATAAAATGTAAATGATGTTTATGACATAGTTTTTTCTTCATAATGTGTCATTTATAGTTTATTTAGTGGGAATTGGATATACAGGAGTTAGGGAACCCTTTATGGGTATTTTACATCCCCTATATAAGAAGAGAAGGTATATAATTCCATTGAATGTTCATTCCAACAGATTGATAGCTTCTCGCTCCTCCTTCTTGCATTCTAGAGAGAGATAGATACTTTCTAAGCAATCTATCCAAGAGAAAATTTTCGAATCGTAGGAATAGAGCTGAGGTAGTCATCGTGGTGCCGAAGGATTTTTCAGACCTCCACGCTAGCAATCTAAATTCAATGATCAGTATTCTATGGAACTATTGAAATGTGTGTGGAAAATCTAGAGGGGTTTGGGCTCAGATCCTTCAAGTAACAGTTTCAATTGATACGTGAAAGATGAACACATATTTGATCCGAACGATGTACTTGTTTGTTTCTATTTTGTGATTTGAAATATTCACATGAGATCCTCAAACCACTACTAGGGCTAGGATCACTGGAGACGATGATGTTTCATTGCCTCGACAATATTTTTTTTTTAAATCCCTGACCCACCAGCTTCCACTGCACGCCTCGGCACCAAAAATTGGTATTAGATAGATCATGTGAATTTTATGATCCAAAAAAAATTAATTTTCCTTAAATTTAATTAGTGGGATTTGTTTTGGTCCAAAAAAATATGATCGTGCTTCGATCCAATCACAGAAAACCAAGTTATGATCATCTAAAAAAAGTATACATATCAAAATCAGTTTATTTTAAGGGTATAAATTTTGCAGAACAAAAAACTTAATAGCCCAAGTTTAGTCTCTGGTGATCCGGTCACCCTGAAATTCTAGCTAGGATTTATCCGGATTCCATTCACTGGAATAGTTTTGGTCAGAGTGTTTATATCATAGATGAAAATGTTTTCCAAAGCCTATAAAACTAGGCTTGTGTAAAATTTTATAAAAAAATAATGGTCTTCCACTGGGTGGCGATGTGACCTGCAAAACAAGACAAAAAAAGTTTGTCAAAAGCTTGTTGTTAGCTTCTCAAGGAAGCTTATGGGCTCCATCTACCTCATCACTAGGAGAGCTGTAAGCCTGCTAGGTCATGTTGTTTCCACCAAGTCCCGCCACCACATCCCAGGTCACCACTCCTTCTAGAAACCATTGTCTCCCTGATCGACCTCATGATCTTCTCCCAATCATCTGAATGAGTTGACGGTGCCATCAGCCATCGCGCCTCATCGGTCATCGCCTCCCTTAGACACTGTTTCATGTGACCACTACGACACCGCCCTCCTGACCATTGCTTCCACCCGATGCTACCCCTTCCTACAAACTCCTACCACGGTTGTCCCATCATGGTATCTCGCATATTTGGCCCAATCAGCCAACCCATGGGACACATCGGGTCAGCCCAACCCCATACGGGCTAGGAAATATACTGACCCACCCGCAATGGGCCTAGTCAGGGTCTTCCCAGCCCGCAATGGACCTGGTTAGGTTCTGGCCAACCCAGAATAGGCCTGCGTGGGTTCGGCCCAACCCAAAGTGGGCATGGATGGGGTTCTAAGGCCCGTGAATTTTTTTAATATTCAATAATTAATTTATTAATTTTTGGAATTAAAAAAATTATTATTATGAAAAAACTAATTTAATTTTGATATAAAATTAAATTACATGATTAATTTAATTTTAGGAGTAAAATTAAATTAATTTTGGGACCAAACAAATTAAATTATTTGAATTTAAAATAATTCATTTAATTTATTAAATGCCATCAAAAAATATTTAATGCATTTTAATTTTATCACACATTTAATTTGATTTTTGACTGGTCTTGAGGAGTGACCGACCTTGAATGTATTGTTTTGTTTTACATAATTATTTATTACAAATGTGTGTGATGATTGTAATATTTAATTAATTTATAACGGTTTTTGCATTGCCTTTTTTCGTTTAATATATATAATGGCCCACACGTCCATTAGTTATATATATATATATATATATATATTATGTTTCCTAAGACCTCCTCACCTGCGTGCAAGTACATTGGTATTAATGGTGATAATGATGATGTAATACATGGACTATGTCAAGATGATGCGGTATACTAGAAGAGAAATTAAGAAATGGATCAGGGGTGAGCTACGATACGAGTCAAGATCTGACTCGGGTATCATGCCCCTAGGTCATGGTTGATCCATTGAGTTTAAATGGATCAAACAACATTAGATGTTTAAGACCTGTTAGGTAATTTATTTCCTTTATGTATTGTTTATTATTTTATGCATTTTCATGTCTGCAATAAATGCATAAAATACACATGATGAATGTATTATATTAATGAATGTTCAGTTGTGAGCATGAAAACATAATATGAACAAAATTAATAGAAAATGTAGTATATTCGTCGAGAAATTTTAAAAACCCTCAAAGTAATATTATGTCATGAATTTCTTTCGTCGGTTATATTTGAACAAAATTGGGTGTACGGAGTGATCGTCCACCCTAGTTCAGGATTCCTTCTACTACCAGGAGTTCTTATGAGAGTGATGAGTTGACTTAACTAAATCTAGTAAAAAAGAAGTAGCAATAACTTGATTGTAATCACTTTAGAGTCAACGCATTGAGGGAATCAAGGTTACAAATTCTATAATCCAAGACTTCACTCAACAGATAAAGGAACCACAATTCAATGCAGTTGGTTAGCCTAGTTCCTACCTTGTAACTCTCTGAGTAGTTGCGTAGTAATAACTTATAGACTGTGAGGAGAGGTTCCAAGGATCATTTCCACTATAATACTTAAGCGACAAAGTATTCCGAATCTAGTAACAAGGGATAATATGGTTCGATAAAATAGTGGGAGACCTTTAATGATTTAATTAATTAATCAATAATATCTAAAAGGTAATCATAAGAAAGTAATAACTACTAAATTTATTTATTTTAGATGAAAATGAAAATCACCAACGCCACCAGTACATTATCATTGTGATCAATTCTGGATAAAAAAAAATATCCTGACCAATCATAACTTCCAGGAGTGGTACATGTGCTTGTGCATAGTACTATTCCAATAGAGGAATATTTATGTGTTGGAGTCCTCACTTCCTATTGATCCCCCTCATGGAGTAAGTAGGGTATATAAAGACAAGTATAAAAAGCATATAGATGATGCACTAGATGTGCAGTGTATCATGTTGTCATCCATGTCCATTCAATTGTAGAAAATGCATGAGGAAGAAGATGCCTACATGATACTAACTTATCTATAGTAGTTATATCGGGAGATAGCTAGGTAAAAAAGTTATGATACATTGAGTGCACTATATAGGTTCAGGTTAGCATAATGGAATCAAGTAGGACCTCATGTACTCAAGATGATTAGGTAAATTGAGATGCTTGAATCCCTTGGGGTTCTAACTAAACTAATAACTAGAAATAGATCTCATCCTTGCCTCTTTACTGCCAAGATTTTTTAATTTTATTATTAATTACAATATTAATAACATAAAAAATTCACTCTTAGATCTTTTGTCTTCAATTTTCCAAGATGATAAGGATATAAAGATTTTTAATTCTTCACTCCTTATAGTGAACAAGAGGATGAAGGGAAAGGTTATGGGGTTTAATTCTAAGTCAAATCCATATACATCGATGCGCCATCCTTTCCAAAAGTAAAAGATATAGAGGGAGGGTAATGAGTAGGGAATTTTTTTATTTTCATGTGGCAAGAAATTCCACTGGAAGAAGAATTATAGAGCTAGGAAAATGAAGCAAGGCGATGCTTCTACTTCAGGTATTTTTTTCATTAAATGAAATCTATCTCTATATACAAGTTGGTTATTGGATAAAACATGTGTCTCACACATTTGTATACATATATAGGTACCAAGTAGATTCCAGAAGATTTCAAAGGGCAATTTGGATCTCCAAGCCTTGAATGGTGTGATATTATCAGCCTTAGCAGTGGGAGATTATAACCTAACTTTTCATTATAGTTTGGTTCTTGTATTAAATAGTTGTTACTATGTTTCTTCAGTTACCAGAAACATAATATCAATGTAAAGTATGGAAATCATGGGATTTTATTTCATGTTTGGAAATAAATTTTATCTCTTTTATAAGGATAATATATGTTATGATATGGTTTATCTTAATAATGGATTGTATATGCTTGAAATTGAAAAACCAGTAATGAAAATTAATGAAAAAGCCAACAAAAATGACTCATATAACACCCAGATTTGGAACTTCAGGATTGATCATGTAAATGAGAATATTTTATAGAAATTACTTCAATTAGGGTTTTTAGAATCAACTGAGTTGAAACTCTCGGATGTATGTTATGTTTGTTTACAAGGAAAAAGGACCAAATCACCCTTATCTGGTAAGGAAGTGACAGCCACTAAATTACTAGAGTTCATTCATACTGATGTATGTAGTTTGTTTCCAATAGAAGAAAGGGGTGGGTTTTTTTTACTTTGTTAATTTTACCAACAACTATAGTAGGTATGGATATATATACTTAATGTTTTATAAGTCAGATTACTTTAAAATGTTTAAGTAATGTCATCATGAAGTATAAAAAATTGTTAAGAAGATTAAGGCACTCTACTCAGACCAAGGCATAGAGTATCTTAATTAAGCTTTCATTGATCACTTAAAGGAGTGTGGGATATTATTCCAACTCACACCTCCTTATACACCTCAGTGGAATGGTGTTATTAAAAGGAGGAATCAAACCTTTCTTGACATGTTCTGATCAATTATGAGTGAGAAAACTCTTCCATTATCCTTTTGGGTATACACGTTACAAAAAACAACATATACCCTTAACCGAGTATCAACTAAATCAATAGTTGGGATTCCATATGAGTTTTGGTATGGAAAGAAATATAGTATGTCACACATATGTGTATCATGATGTGAGGATTTTTTCAAGACTAAACCTAGTGAAAAATTGGTATCCCAAATCAAAAAGTGTGTCTCTATAGGTTATCTCAAAGAAACTAAAAGATATTACCTGTACAACCCTTCAGATAAGAAAGTGATTGTGGAAAGACATGCCATATTTCTAGAAAATAAACACATTTCCAATGGAAATAGTGGGAAAAGATTTAATTTGATGAATTTGATACTCCTGATGCACAATATTTGGTATGGGAATTATATCTAAAAGAGAAAATGAGAGATGGATATGTTCACATGACACAAGTTCTATGTAGGTAAAATTGAAAAGTTAGAGAACCAGAGAGATATGGTTTTCTTGCCACCGAGTATGGTGACACATTACTCTAAGAGAATGATGAATCTATAACCTAAAAAGAAGTGGTAGATGGTAAGGATAATGCTAAATGGAAATATGTTATACATTCTGAGATGGAGTCCATGTACCAAAATGATGTTAGGATTTTGGTAGACCCTCTAGCTGATGTAAAACCCATTGGGTAAAAATGGGTATTCAAGAAAAAAAACTAGACATGAATGGTAAGGTAAATACATATAAGGAATGAATGATAGCAAAGGGTTTCAGATAACATCATGTCATAGACTACAATGAAACCTTCTCACCAGTAGCAATGTTGAAATACATTAGAATATTACTTGAAATAATAGCCTTCCATGATTATACGATTTGGAAAATGGATTTCAAAACTAATTTTCTAGATAGGAAGTTGGTTGAATATGTCTATATAACTCAACCTGAATAGTTCATTAATTCAAAGAGTGTCAATAAAGTATACAATCTGCAGAGATCCATTTATGGGTTAAAGTGGGAATCTCATTCATTGAATGTTTATTTTGATGGGGATATAAGATAATTTGGTTTCATCGAGAATGAAAATGATCCATGTGTCTATAATAAGATTAGTGGTAATGACATCATTTTCTTAGTATTATATGTTAATGACATATTAATTATGGGAAACAAAGTGAAACTATTACAGTCAGTTAATACTTTGTCAAATGAATTCTTCTCCATGAAAAACTTAGGTGAAGTAGCCTACATTCTAGGTATCAAGATATATCGAGATAGATCTTTGAGGCTTATTGGTATAAGTCAAAGTACATATATTGACAAGGTACTCAAAAGGTACAATATGGAACAATCCAATATAGGGTTATTTCTAATGTCACGCGATATCAATCTCTCTAAGAAAATGTTTCCACAAATATAGGAGGATATTTAAAGAATGAGTGGAACCCCTTAAGCCTTGACAGTGGGATTTATCATGTATGACATGATATAAATAAGGTTTTATGTTCCTTTTTCTTTAATCATGGTGGGAAGATATCAAGCTAATCTAAAAGAGTTTCAATGGACAATAGTAAAAACCATCATGAAGTACTTGAGGCATATAAAGATATGTTTCCAATGTATGGAGAAGATGGGGAACTAGTAGTGAGGGGTATACACTAATTTTTGTTTATATAAATATCATTATGATCTTAAATCACATTCATACTATGTATTTTTTCTGAATAGTGGTGCAATAATCTGGAAAAAACTCGAAGAAACCTTTGGTCTCCGATTCTACAGCAGGATCCAAGTATATAGCTGCTTCTAATGCAGCTAAAGAGGTAGGCTAGATACAAATATTTGTCTTGGACATTGGTGTTTCACCTAGCACTGCAGACCTTATTCCAGTTTATTGTGATAATACTACAATAGTGGTGCTTTCCAAGGAGCTCAGGTCACACTAGAGGATAAAGAATTTAATTGGAAGTTTCTTCACTTGTGGGATTTCATTTAGAGAGGTGAAGTTGCAGTTATCAGAGTAGCCACAGAGGATAACATGGTAGAACCCTTGATGAAAGTCATATATCATTAGAATCATGATTCTCATGTGAGGTCTATGTTGGAGTTGGTGGTCTAGAACCAACTACTTTGTACTTTATTCATTAAATAAAATCCTTATCACATCTTGATTGTTCTTATGCGTGACATGTCATGTGATAATGTCCTAAGGACAGCTGTTGCATTAAAGGGTCGTAGCGGATCCCTGCTATGATGAGAACCTGAAAGTGACATAACATTTTTCTTGAATGTATGTTCTATGGCCGGATGATATTATTTGAGGGACACAAATAATACAGGTCATTAGGGGTGAGGACTCATAAAACTTTGAGGCACCTTCTCATGGTGTGCGCCCTTGGTAATATCCAGGAGGATATTATGAGAACGAGACCCGCCAATAGGAAATCCACATTTCATAGTGTCATTGGATGTTCCTATCTACGGACGTGTGTATTGATCCTTAGACTTTAAGATTATTATTAATGGGTATTACAACTCGCGCACTTAGATGTATTGACGAAAACTGTGACGACACACTGTTCGCAGCGAGGTAGGATACGTTGGGTGCGTCACGAGTAATACCGCATTAATAGATAATGCGAGAAAGGATTTGTCCCTTCCGTTCCATAACGGAAGTAGATATCTCAGGCCCTTTGATGGAATTGATATAGCCTAAATAAATCCATGGCCATGGTAAGGTATGGGCAAGTTCAATTCCGGGAAGTCAAAGAAAGAATAATCAAGCACATGGGTTGATGGCACTAGCATGCAACCCTCTTGATTGGAGATATCGAGACAAAGGGATTACATTACACGGTAAGCGTTCATGGGAGGTGACACGTCATTGCGGCGTTAACTTCTTTCTCTATGGGTGCCTTGGCGTGTTGCTAGACGCTAACCTTGGACTTTAGGCAGGCTCAGCCTAATGCCACTGAGAAAGAGGCCTAGAGGGTCACACACTAAGTGTGTCCATGTATCTCAGTTAAATATTAATTTAACAAGTTAAATAAATATTATTCCCGACTGTGGTTTAATAATTATTTAAGTATGTCTGATCGCATTTATTTTGACACTAGTTATTCGAGAGAATATACTATGGATAAAATAATATATTTATTAGCAAGTAATGCAGTTACATTTATTTAAGAAATAAATAGTCATTACTCAAGGTCTAATAAATGTGGTGGAGAAAAATGGAAAATAAAAGTACACGCTGTGTAGTTTTATGGAAAACAAGTACACACCGTGTATTAATTATTACACGCCGTGTAGTTTTTCCAATTTGGATTTTGAGGATTTAATGATATTTATTATAATCAGCGTGGGCGCATGTCAAGGAATTAATAATTCAACATGGGGGTTTTCAATAAGAGTTAATGAAATAAATAAAACGCGTAACACATTTATTTATTGTCATAACTCTATTAACCTCAAACCTGATTATAAATATCCTCGCAACCCCAACATTTTTTAGAGCCATTGTTGTGCACAACGGATTTGGAAATACTCTCAAGCCAAGAGAGAATTCCCTTTCCACCAAGAACGCCCTCAAGTTACGAGAGCAAGATCCTCCACCGGATCAAGGTGGTCGAAGGAGGACATCGCAAGCGAAGGTTCTTCCGCGCTATCACCCGGAGATCTCTTAGGTGATGTCCGGAGATATGTGACACACGTGTGTATCACCGCTAGAGGAATCCTACACTTGGATTCTACGACGCAACGACGGATCACCGAATCGTGACCGGACACATCAACGAAGAAAGAATTCCAACAAGGTAATTCTTGTGCATTAATTAAATTAATTATAATCAACATATGATGATCTTCCTCAAGGGTTCCGGGACTCTTCTTTTCTTTTCGTTCTTCGTTCTATTCCGAAGATTCGGCATTTTATATCGTGACGGATCTCAGATTGAACGTTGTTTAACGTTAAAATTAAAGTTGGGCAAACCCACCAATGCGCTTCCACTGCGCCCGGAACCTACAAGTGGTATCAGAGGGATCATATCGTTGGTTATAATTATTTAGTTTTTTGTTGGTGATTTACGCATTTAATAATTTAGTTATTTCAATTCATGTTTAATCGTTCTGGAAATCTGAATATCGATATTTTTTCCTCCTCTCTCGTTTCTCATTCACCTCACAGAAACGGATTTTTCTTTTAATTTTGATTAAAATAAAATAGAGGAACTCATCCGTAGGAGCCAAATGTTTCTGGCTATATAACACCAGAATACATGGCGTGTATTCAAAAGTACACACCATGTAGTCTAGGTTCAATGCATTGACTGATCCGCCAAATCAGGTCGTGTATTGGATTCTTTCTAAGAATTTAAGACACCGTGTGTTGACCAGAAACAGGTGGAACACGGTTTCCGGAATACATGTCGTGTGGTCCAATGAACACGGCATGTAGTCCCTTCGGGTTAGGGTTGGGTCGTGTACTCCGTACATAGCCTGCCCAGCTAGAAACCGTGTAACGTGGAAACTACACGGCGTGTGTCCCACTGTACATGCCGTGTACTCCAAAAATTTCTGAAGTACATTAACACGCCCTATCCCCAGGCGTGTACTTCGGATGGACGGTGAAGAAAAAGTACACGCCGTGTAGTCGGAACTACACACCGTGTACTCACCCAAATTACGCAGATTTATTAAAATTTATTATTATATTATACAAACCCTTGAGACGTGTACCATGGTGCAGGCGTAAAGCTGAGGCACAACATGTGATAGGTGTTTTATATATATGTGTTTAATTTAACATCTGCGTAATAAATGGGAATTCGTCGGGTTGCCTCCAAGGTACAAGTTGTGTACAAGGATAATTTTAAATGAATTTATTTGTTTAAAATTATGATGGATGATAATCTCAAGGAAATTCAGAAAATGGATTTAAGATAAAAGGATTGATTAATTAAAGATAATTAATTGATTCGAGCGTGATTTATCTTAAACAAGAACGATTAAAGAATTGAATGCTAGTTTTATTTATGCGTAAATATCGTTGCATGTATGGATGATCATGAGCTAGACCGAGACCTTTGTATGTGAATGGTTTCTTTTAATTTATTTATTTAAATTAAATTTGTTGGCTTGTGAGCCATCTCCTCATTAATATGTAGGGCCTGCGCGCCGAAGGATTCTTTTATGTAAAAACCCCTTTTTCCCCTCACCTCTGTGTGAGATAAATGCATATGTAATTGATGGAGCTCCCAAGCTAGTGGAGGTGGCTCAAGTCAGGAGCCAAGATGAAACCAATCCAAGGAGATACAAAGGTGGACAGGTGGAAAGCTGTAAACATGAACCCGAAAGGTTCAAGGTGTTTCTACCCTAGGTCTTGGGTTAGTTTATCAACCGCTAGATAAACTAACCAATAGAAAAGCTCATGATCATACCATTTATTTTATTTATGTCAATTGCATGGTTTATTTATTGTGGGTGTGTTGTCACGATCACACAATTAATGAATTAAATGAGCATGCAAGATGGAACTAAAATAAAATTGTCTTATACGTAAATATTATCTTAGACATGGTTAATCACTTAAGTATATCCCACTTAATATTAACAAGCATGTAATCAAAGATAATAAAATGGAAATTTACGTATAAGGATAAAATCCCTCAAAATAAATATTAAGTCGGCATAGCCTTCCATAATCTTGGTTAGAATCGAACCATAGTTCAAAGTGCTTGACCAACCCTAGTTGGGGTGCTTTCAATTATCAGGGAATTCTAATTCAAGGTTTTGGGTTGACTTGACTTGGTTCGCATCAAGGGTTGACTACCACAACAGGACTTGGTGTGACCAAGAGGCAAAGGTTGAGGAAATCCAAAAAGGATTTCAGGATTGGGGAGTCCACTCAGCGGATCAAGGAACTGAGAGTTAATGCAGTTGGTATTTGGAATGCCTACCTAAAACCCTTCAAGTTGCTTGACCAACCCTAGTTGGGGTAATTCAAAGGGCAATATGGATCCTTTCCACTAGAATATTCACGCAATAGAATATTCCGAAGTCAATGGTGAGGGATATTGGATTTCGATAAAATAGTGGGAGACTAATAAGTATTAATTTATTTATTTGTCTCAATTTTTATAATAAAGTACTAAACCTTTGCTCATATTAAATTGTAGAAACGGCAAGAAAATGACTTCAAACATATCATTGAGCACCATACTCGAAAAAGAAAACCTTCTCACCAGCACCAATTTCCAAGAGTGGCAGAGGCGTTTACGCGTCGTCCTTCACCACGAAAGGAAATTATATGTGCTGGAAGAGCCTATTCCAGTTGAGCCTGGGAAAGAGGCTAGTGATGAGGAATTATCTCTCTACATGAAACACATGGATGATGCCACAAATGTCCAGTGTTTCATGATATCGGCCATGTCTAATGAGCTCTTGAAGAAACATGAAAACATGGATGTGTATAGCATGATGTCTCACCTTAAAGATCTCTACCAAGAGAAGGCGAGACAGGAGAGGTATGAGATCTCCAATGCTTTGTTTACCACGAAGCTTGGAGAGTCTGCGCCAGTTGGGCCTCATGTGGTCAAGCTTATTGGCTACATTGAACGCTTGGACATCTTAGGGATTAAATTCCCAGATGAGTTGCGTACAGATCTCATCCTATCATCATTGCCCAAGACCTTCTCTAGCTTCATTGTCAACTATTACATGAGCGGCAATGAGAAGAGTCTATCGGAGCTTCTGACCTTGATTCGCCAGGTAGATAAGGACATGGGGCGTGACAAACCCATGGTCCTTTTGGTGAACAAGAAAAGGAAGTACAAGGCGAAGGAGCCAAAGACTTATAAACGGTCTGAAGCCCCCGAGCACCATCCCTTCAAGAAGGGGAAGATCCAGAGGTAGGGCAAGGAACGGGAAGCAGTGTGTTTTTCATGTGTCAAGCAGGGCCACTGGAAGAGGAACTAAACCCAGAAGCGTGGGGACGCTAAAGGTGCGTTCGTTATCGAGTGCAATCTTTCTATTTCTACACATTGGGTATTAGATATAGCTTGTGGGGCTCACATCTGTATTCAAATGCAGGAACCAAGTAGATTTAGAAAGATCGCCATAGGAGATGTGGATCTTCGAGCTGCCAATGGCGCAAGGCTGGCTGCATTGACTATTGGCGACTATCACCTCTCATTGCCAACTGGCATGATTTTGGTTTTACAAAATTGTTATTTTGTGCCTAGTGTTACCAAGAACATAATTTATGTATCTTGTTTGGATATGGATGGATTTATTTCCAAGTTTGGAAATAAGGGTTGTCTCTTTTATAAGAACAATGTATGTTATGGTATGGAACATTTGAATAATGGTTTGTATGTATTAAATTACGAAAACCAAGTGTTGGCAATCAATAACGAAACAAACTCACATGACTCATACATCACCCAGTTATGGCATCACCGCCTTAGTCATGTGAACGAGAAGCGCTTGACAAAGCTCTGCCAAGATGGCTATTTAGACTCTACTGAGCTAAAACCACTTGATAGATGTCACTCTTGTTTACAAGGAAAAATTACCAAGCCGCCTTTTGGTGGACAAGGTGAAAGGGCCACAGAGCTTCTAGGATTGGTACACACAGATGTGTGTAGACCATTTCCAGTAGAAGCTAGAGGTGGATATTCTTACTTTATTACTTTTACTGATGATTTGAGTAGATATGGCTATGTCTACTTAATGAGGTATAAGTCAGAGTCCTTAGAGAAATTTAAGGAATTCAAGAATGAAGTATAGAATCAACTTGGTAAGAAGATAAAGAAGCTTCGATCGGATCGAGGTGGAGAATATCTGAACCAAGAGTTCATCGATCTTCTACGGGAGTCTGGGATTCTATCTTAGCTCACTCCTCCTTATACACCACAGTGGAATGGTGTTAGTGAAAGGAGGAACCGCACCTTGTTGGACATGGTGAGGTCGATGATGAGTCATGCGGATCTTCCATTATCCTTTTGGGGATATGCATTACAAATTGTAGCATACACATTAAATCGAGTACCAACTAAGGTGGAAAATGGAATTCCATCCGAGTTATGGAATGGAAGGAAACCCACTTTGTCGCACACACGTGTATGGGGATGTGAGGCGTTTGTTAAGGCCTTATCAGGCAACAAACTAGCACCCCGGGGCACGAAGTGTATCTTTATAGGATATCCCAAGGAAACAAAAGGATATTACCTATATAACCCCCAAGACAAGAAAGTGATTGTCGCCAGACAAGCCGTCTTTCTTGAGAGGGAGCACATCCTCAAGAAGGATAGTGGGAGAAAGATTGACTTCGATGAATTTGATGCTCAAGATACACAGGAGTTGGTACAGGAACAAGTTCCACAGGTCCCCGTGGAAGAGGTTCCAGAAACACAAGTACTGCGTAGGAGCTCAAGAGAGGTAAGGGAACCAGAGAGATTTGGTTTCAGAGTCACCAAGGATGGTGAATCATTATTTTTGGACAATGATGAACCTCTCTCCTACAAGGAAGCAGTAGAAAGCTCAGAAGCTACAAGATGGCTAGAAGCTATGAATTCTGAGATGGATTCCATGTATCAGAACCAAGTTTGGGTTCTGGTCGATGAGCCAGTTGATGTAAAGCATGTTGGATGCAAATGGGTATTCAAAAGAAAGATGGACATGGAAGGTCAAGTTAGCACCTATAAAGCAAGGCTAGTGTGTAAAGGATTCAGACAGTGTCAAGGAATTGACTATGATGAAACCTTCTCGCCAGTTGCCATGTTTAAATCCATAAGAATCATACTTGCCATAGCAGCTTACCATGACTACGAGATTTGGCAGATGGATGTCAAAACAGCATTCCTTAACGGGAACCTTCAGGAAGATGTCTATATGACACAACCAGAAGGGTTTGTGACACCAGGTGAATCCAAACGGGTTTGCAAGTTGCATAAATCCATTTATGGATTAAAGCAAGCATCCAGGTCATGGAACATTCGATTTTATGAAGCCATAAAGGAATTTGGTTTCATTAAGAACGAATGTGAGACATGTGTTTATAAGCGGTTTAATGGGAATGCGGTCGTCATCCTAGTGGTATATGTTGATGACATATTGCTTATTGGAAATGACGTACCAGCCTTACAGTCAGTTAAGGACTGGTTGAACAAGTGTTTCTCCATGAAGGACTTAGGAGAAGCAGCCTATATTCTAGGGATCAAGATCATTCGTGATAGATCCAAGAGGCTGCTTGGACTAAGTCAGGGTACATACATTGACCAGATACTAAAGAGATTTAGTATAGAAAAATCCAAGAGGGGATTGGTTCCAGTGTCACATGGCCTACATATTTCTAAGAAAATGTGTCCCCAGACACAACAGGAGAAAGATAGGATGAGCAAGATCCCATACGCTTCAGCTATAGGATCCATCATGTATGCCATGTTATGTACCAGGCTTGATGTTGCCTATGCACTGAGTATGGTAGGCAGATATCAAGCAGATCCAGGAGAACAGCATTGGACTTCTGTTAAGACTATCCTTAAGTATCTGAGAAGAACTAAGGATATGTTCCTGGTGTATGGAGAGACGAGTAGATTGTCATCAGAGGGTATGCTGATGCTAGTTTTCAAAAAGATCAGAATGATCTGAAGTCGCAATCTGGATATGTTTTCTGTCTCAATGGAGGAGCTGTGAGCTGGAAGAGTTCAAAGCAGCCAGTTGTCGCCAATTCTACAGTGGAGTCCGAGTATATAGCGGCTTCTGATGCATCCAAAGAAGCCATTTGGATTCATAACTTTGTCCAAGAGCTTGATGTGGTGCCTAGTAGTAAATATCCCATTACATTGTATTGTGATAATACTACAGCGGTGGCTCTTGCAAAAGAACCAAGGTCACATCAACAGACAAAGCACATACTCCGGAAGTATCACCTCTTGAGGGATTTCTATCAAAGGGGTGAAGTTGCAGTGAGCAGAGTTTCCACGGAAGAGAACGTGGTGGACCCCATGACTAAAGGCCTATCTCAGCAGAAGCATGAATATCATGTGAGAGCTAGCGGGTTAAAGGTTGTTAGCAGTTGGATCTAGTCCAAGTGGGAGTCTGTTGGAGTTGGTGGTCTAGAACCAACTACTTTGTAATTTATTTATTAAATAAAATCCTTATCACATCTTGATTGTTCTTCTGCATGACATGTCATGTGATAATGTCCCAAGGACAACTGTTGCATTAAAGGGTCGTAGCGGATCCCTGCTATGATGAGAACCTGAAAGTGCCATAACATTATTCTTGAATGTATGTTCTATGGCCGGATGATATTATTTGAGGGACACAAATAATACAGGTCATTAGGGGTGAGGACTCATAAAACTTTGAGTCACCTTCTCATGGTGTGCGCCCTTGGTAATATCCAGGAGGATATTATGAGAACGAGACCCGACAGTAGGAAATCTACATTTCATAGTGTCATTGGATGTTCCTATCTATGGACGTGTGTATTGATCCTTAGACTTTAAGATTATTATTAATGGGTATTACAACTCGCGTACTTAGATGTATTGAAGAAAACTGTGACGACACACTGTTCGCAGCGAGGTAGGATACGGTGGGTGCGTCACTAGTAATACCGCATTAATAGATAATGCGAGAAAGGATTTGTCCCTTCTGTTCCATAACAGAAGTAGATATCTCAGGCCCTTTGATGGAATTGATATAGCCTAAATAAATCCATGGCCATGGTAAGGTATGGGCAAGTTAAATTCCGGGAAGTCAAAGAAAGAATAATCAAGCACATGGGTTGATGGCACTAGCATGCAACCTGCTTGATTGGAGATATCGAGACAAAGGGATTATATTACACGGTAAGAGTTCGTAGGAGGTGACACGTCATTTCGGCATTAAATTATTTCTCTATGGGTGCCTTGGTGTGTTGCTAGACGCTAACCTTGGAATTTAGGCAGGCTCAGCCTAATGCCACTGGGAAAGAGGCCTAGAGGGTTACACACTAATTGTTTCCATGTATCTCAGTTAAATATTAATTTAATAAGTTAAATAAATATTATTCCCGACTGTGGTTTAATAATTATTTAAGGATGTCTGATCGCATTTATTTTGACACTAGTTATTCGATAGAATATACTGTGGATAAAATAATATATTTATTAGCGAGTAATGCAGTTACATTTATTTAAGAAATAAATAGTCATTACTCAAGGTCTAATAAATGTGGTGGAGAAAATGGAAAATAAAAGTACACGCCGTGTATATTAAATATACACGCTGTGTAGTTTTATGGAAAACAAGTACACGCCGTGTATTAATTATTACACGCCGTGTAGTTTTTCCAATTTGGATTTTGAGGATTTAATAATATTTATTATAATCAGCGTGGGCACATGTCAAGGAATTAATAATTCGACATGGGGGTTTTCAATAAGAGTTAATGAAATAAATAAAACGCGTAACGCGTTTATTTATTGTCATAACTCTATTAACCACAAACCTGATTATAAATATCCTCACAACCCCAACATTTTTTTAGATCCATTATTGTGCACAACGGATTTGGAAATACTCTCAAGCCAAGAGAGAATTCCCTTTCCACCAAGAACGCCCTCAAGTTACGAGAGCAAGATCCTCCACCGGATCAAGGCGGTCGAAGGCGTACATCGCAAGTGAAGGTTCTTCCGCGCTAGCACCTGGAGATCTCTTCGGTGATGTCCGGAGATACGTGACACACGTGTGGATCACCGCTAGAGGAATCCTACACTTGGATTCTATGACGCAATGACGGATCACCGAATCGTGACCGGACACATCAATGAAGAAATAATTCCAACAAGGTAATTCTTATGCATTAATTAAATTAATTATAATCAACATATGATGATCCTCCTCAAGGGTTCCGGGACTCTTCTTTTCTTTTCATTCTTCATTCTATTCCGAAGATTTGGCATTTTATATCGTGACGGATCTCGGATTGAACGTTGTTTAACGTTAAAATTAATGTTGGGCAAACCCACCAACGCGCTTCCGCTGCGCCTGAAACCTACAGTCTAGCATGTTGAGACTTGTTATAAGTTCTCTCTAGTGTAAGTGGGAGTGTTGAAAGAGGGTTCCCTAGACCCAACTCATGTATTTACTTTGATTACCATTACATGTATACATTTTGATGTATACATGTGTTTATCTTACCATAATAGTGTTGATACTTCTGATTCACATATATTTATGGTAATGACTTTAGATTACATGTGATATCAAAATTTTATAGCAGTTCCCATGCTATGATGAGAATATATAAATACCATGAAAATAATCTTAAAGTTATGTCATATGATCTAGATACATCATATTGACAGGACACATATGATGTGCGATCATCATGTGTTGGGGGAACTTAAGCATTGATACTTCTTCTCATTAAGTTCACACTTTGTGATCTTGAGTAGATGAGATCATGAGGATAGACCCTCCAATAGGAACATCATATGTTTCAGGTGTCATTGGTTGCTTCTATCTACGAACATGTTTATTGTTCTCCTAACTTGAGATCATTATCAATGTGTACCATTTGATCGCGTACTTTTATGCAAGGAAAAACCATGACATTGAAGTCATGATGAAGTAACTTATGTTGGGAGTGTCTTTGGTGGTATGGAATTGATTGAATTATCAAGATATAATTTTTTTCTTTTGAGTTGAGGAAGTGATATCTTGGGCTTAATTGATTAGAATGGTAGTACCTTCATTAAATCCATGGCCATGGTAGAAGAAGGTAAGTCCATCCAGTTGGATTAAAAAATAATACAGTAAGAAAGGATAATGACTTGAAGTGTGCATCCCGCTTTATGAGATATCATGAGACAAATAGATTATATTACATGTTGTGTGTTTATAGGAAAGGTTTTTGTGGTTATGAATATTCCTTATCTCTTTATGGGCTCGATGGGTTTCTAGACTCCAATTTTAGTTTGTGAATAATATTCACTACTATCGAGATAAGGGCCTTGAGGGTCATACACAATATCATATTCAAGAGTCTTCCATATTCTGCTGAATAGATTTATAGGTCATGGTGGGACCCACCATGGGATTCGAGTGTTGTCTAAGTTTTAATGATCACTTATTAATAAATAAATTCACTATTATTCCAATATAGAATAATTGGGTTGAATTTACTAATTAAAAGTATTGATAAGGTATTAAATGAATATATGAAAAAAATATTATATGAATGAATATTATTTTAACATTAAATATTCATTTAATATTATAGGAATTACAAGTTGATTTAATGAAATAGGTTTATCACGTAATATATTTATTATATATTAAAATTATGTGATAAAATTTAAATGATGTTTATGACGTAGTTTTTTCATCATAATGATCCATTTATAGATTATTTAGTGGGAATTGGATATATAGGGGTTGTAAAACCCATTATAGGTATTTTACACCCACTATATAAGCATAGAAGGGCTCTCATTCCATTAACTATTCATTCTAATGAATTGAGTTCTTTTCTATCCTCCTTATTTCATTCTAGAGAGACAAAGATACTATCCAAACAATTGATCTAAGAGCGTCTTCATGGATCGTAGGAACGAAATCGAGGTGATCATTGTAATCCTGAAGGATTCAATGGATCCCTGCTCTAGCACTCAAAATTAGATGATCAGAATTTGTGTGAACTATTGAATCATGCATGGATGATCTAAAGGGGTTTTATATCAGATCCTTCAAAAAATGGTCATCGATGACGTGTGACAAACGAACACATATTAGATCTTAACAACGTACTCATTTGTTTAAATTTTATGCTTTGAAATATTCACATGATATCCTTGGACCTCTACCGGGTCTCGGATCGCTGGAGATGATGAATTTTCTTCACTCTGATGATGAAAAAATTTAAATCCTTGACCCACCGGCTATCGTTGCGCACCCCCATACCAACAATAGGTCATGTCAGCGTCAAACACTTTTGTAGAGTGTCGTCAGGGGTAGATTAAATGAATTAAATTAATGTATTAATTTAATTTTCTTTTAATCACAAAACCATAATGTCTCCCCCTTTATAAACCCCTCTTTATCTATTTCCCTAGGGTTATCTATGTAACCGTATAGGGAATGAGAGGATAGAGAGTGCTCTGGTTCAGAGTGCATTGACAAGTGATCTCGAGATCGAGGATCAACAACGAATGAACATGGTGTTTTGTAAATTCAATGATGAACGTGGTGGATTTCATTAACGACATCGATGCAGATTCATTATTCAATGATGGTCAGTCAAAACTTAAGGTAGATCAATTTATTTTATGGTTTAAATCTCATTTATAGTTTGAGAATAATGCGAATCTATTCCTTCAAAATTAATTCTTGGATCATTCTGCATGGGTTTTTCCAATGGAATTTTCCTCTTCCAAGATCTAGTATTTTGAAATTGAATTCCAAATTGATTATTTTTTATTTGATAGTCCACCATTCTTTGGATTCCGACAACGATGGCCAAATGAACATGACCATCGATCAAATATCACTCTTTGTTGTGTGCCCTTATCTTTCCATTCTTCTATGTTTGTCAAAGGAATTTTGGTTGGCCGGTGATTTAAGGATACCCGAGAGGATTGATCAATGTGCATTCATTGTTTGTAACAAAAAAATTTGGTTATGGGTTCAACTTTGGGTTTTGGTGATGTGATGGAGGTGTGGTGGAAATGAAGGAAATCCGAAGATGGTTCGGGTGATGGTGGATCCATGACTCAGATTAAGTAGGATATATCCGAAAGAGAAATGGTGGGTGTTTCCTAACAGAGGGTGCCCAAAATTCAACCACCGGTGACAATGATGATCCAAGGTGGGTGCGAATAGTGTATTTCCCGTGATTTGGACTGTGCATGTGCTTTGGGATGGTAAAAACATCCATTTTCTGATGAACGGGTGGTCGGAATCTAGACACCTATGGAAATTAACTCTACATAAAAATAGGTATTTGTGATGGACTTGGATCTCATCACAAATATTGAAAAAACACGGGTTATTTTAAATGGAATACCATTCCCATCACAACTAATTTTATATGTGGTATTGTAGTGGCTCGGACCCCCTTAGTCCATTACTTTGTCAAAATCCAGTGTTTGGGGTATGCTAGGAGGCAACGATGTCTCATTTCAAGAGTTTTCCAAATTTTCACATTTTCCATCGGTAGGTCGAGGTGTCGGTAGGTCAGGAAATCATTAGTTCAAGAATTTGGTAGTCCAGGGAATCCGTAGGTTGAGGGTGTCGGTAGGTCTATGCGTCGGTAGGTCGATGCATCGGTAGGTCAAGGTGTGTGTAGGTCAGGGCGTCGGTAGGTCGAGGCATCAGTAGGTTAGGACGTCGGTAGGTCAGGGCATCAGTAGGTTGAGAAATTGGTAGGTTAGGGTGCCAGTAGGTTGAGCATTGGTAGGTTGAGGATGTTGGTATGTATAGGTGTTGGTAGGTCAAGGGCGTCGATAGGTTGAGGCATCGGTGAGTCAGGGCGTCGTGAGTTAGGGCATCAGCGAGTCAGGGTGTTAGTGAGTCAAGGTGTCAGTGAGTCATGCATTGGTAGGTCACATCGGTGGATCAACGTAGGTAAATCAGCATAGGTGGCTCCGTGTCGATAGCTTGTTGTCGGTAACTCGCTATTGGTGGCTCACTATTGGTGACTTGTTGTCGGTGACTCACCCATCGATGACTCATTTCCAGTTTTTCCGAGTTTTCTGAGTTTCCCCCATCTTATGTTTTATTTGACATAAATCGAGTTTAAAACCTTATTTGGGAGTTTATAAAGGAATTTCAATGGATATTAATTATATATTTAATATCCTAATGCTCTGAGGACTTTGAAGTAGGTGAAAAATGCGGCATTGGCCATGATCCAACTTTAATGACCCTTAAAACTTTTTCCCCTTCCGTTGATATAGGATCTGACTTTTCTAAGCTAAGACCTTCTCTTCCAAGTGTGTTTCTATTTTCTCTTGGTGCGCCTAGAGCCTTCCCTTCCCATGGAGTCACGTTTTGTGTCATATCCATCGATCCATCTTTCCTTGGAGTTTTCTTGCTACTCGCTCACCCCTTGTTTTTGTGCAAGGAATAATCGTTGGTCGCATGTTGTTCCAAATAGGGATTTACTTCATCTCTCTTTTAATTGTGTATCACGTGGGGTGAGTATAATGATGCATCCTTGTGAGAATGAATAAATCCAATTTAACAAAGATAATAAAAAGTAATAAATGAGGGGATGAGAGCACTATGATGATGATCGTTTTGATTTATATGTTATCGTTGATCCATGTTGTTAATTATATGGATTGTGTTCTTTTAAAAATAATGGTTGTTGGTGTTCTTTGTCTACGCACATGTATGATTTTTGAATCAACTATTTAATAATTGGAATCTAGAAAATTACATATACTCAATTAAATAAATGGATTCCCTAGGATTGAATATGTTCTGTGATCACCCCTATTTTATCAAGTGTAATTAAATCACGAGTGCTACTAAATCAGAATAAACTTTTCCTTGTTGGTATGGTTGTGTGTTATGTGTGGTTATGATCATCCTCACATCTATATTGGTAGTGTAGTTTCATGGATGGGGGTGTGATTGTGTGTATGGGGTGTTATGGGCAGTGTGGTGGTATCTCAGGCTAAGAGATTGATTGATTGTGGAATGGATGGACTTGCTATGTAGTGGGACTGCATCTGAGTATTGGTTGGGAAGCAGGGCTGTAGGACTAGGTTGTGTCATGATTTTATGTTTATAGGTGTGCTAGGTGTGGTGTTTTTGTGCATCGAGGCTATCGGGTTTGCTTGTGAGAGGACATATTGGGCGGGATAAATTTGAAGAATGTTTTGGGTTGTTTCCCTCATTATTTGACTTGGTAGTGGTTGGTATGGTTTCTTCACCTTATAAAGTTTGCAGTGTTTAGTAGTTTCCCAGGTAGAGATGAAATAAATAAACAAATGAATTTATAATTCATAAGGACAACTGGTTAAATGAATTGGTTGGGGGTATGTTTTGAGTTGGGGCTTTTAGTGAAGCGGGATTAAAGTGATCGTCATTCATGGTGGTACATGCATCTAGGGGTAGTAGAAAAGAATTTTTTTTAGTGGGCTGGTCATATGTTTGGAATACCATAGGATGGGCTGAGTGTTTTTTACTTCTATGTATAAACTTTTAGTTCCTTATGTTTTATATTCTCACCCCACCTATGTTGAGAACTATGTGTCAAACACCCCCATTGTTATTGGGGGAGGTTGTATATCCCAAAATCCCAGTGGGAGGATGTATAGCTGGTTACTGACTTTTCCATGCCCCCTCTTCTAGGAATTTATCACCCTATACTCTTAGGGAAGGCTGTAATGGCTTGATGTTTAATACCATATTTATGTTATTAGTTGTGTGAGAGGTTGTTTGTTTCCTAGGTGTCTTTAGAATGAGGCCTAGGTGGTTTTGGGTGAGATGTGTGGTGGTTGTGGCCCAAGTGTCTATGGTAAAGATGTGTGTGGTTTGTGGCCTAGGTGTGTGCGAGCGGGTTGTGATAGTGGGGCTTGTGGAAGATTGTGGTAGCACCAAAACATTCACCGTTAGGGTTGAGCAGTTAACCAGTGGGAAGTGGTGCGGGGTACACAAATATTTATGTGCTTATACTTTACTTTACTCTACTTGACTTATGTTATTTAGTGACCATGCTATGGTGAGTTTGGGGTGGATAGTATACCTTGTTAGGTGCTTCTGAGTTTCTATTGTTTTCTCACAGGGAAATTAGTACGCTTCTCCCACTTGTGCATGGGTGACTTTGGTTTTTTTCTATTGAGTATACTTTTATGCTCACCCTACATATATTAAACTATTTTCAGGTTTCGAGGTAGATTACTTGAATCATACTGGACCTTAATATATCGGACATTGGGGACGGTTGATGTGTCACTATTTAGTTTTATTTTGGTACTTAATTTGGATTTATCTTTATATTTCTAGTTGTTTTACTTTAATCATGCAAATGGGATGGATTTTGGTTTCTTTATATATATCTATCTTGGAGTTTTTTGAGGTTTATACATCTTATCTCTCGATCTTGGTTACTATAAAAAGGATAATGCCTCCCATTTTTATAAGATTTATAAACCCTTGGTGCTAGTTACCACCCAGTGCCTATTGGAGGCGGAACTTGGGGGTCATTATCTCTCCTTCATCTTGAGGATGGAAAGTCTCGACATCTTGTTATCCCTTCCCTTATCTTGAAGAAGGTAGGTCATGACAGAATGGTATCAGAGGTGATGGTTGAGAGGTAGGATCGATTTTGGAGTTAGGCATAGTGAGGATTGCATGGGTTGGTAGGGAAATAGTGTTGGATGATCTTGGTGCATGACATAGGCCATGGAAGACCGGCTAGAACATAATATTTTAGGGTCCCCGTGATCCAATGAAAGGACTTTGAGATTACTGAACGACCAAGTGAGGGTACACCGTTTGTAGGGTTGAGACCCTAGGAAAGGTACATGCATCACGATGACTTGTGTTCATTCTTTTTTTGGGAATTTTTTGAAATTAAAATAAATAAATATTTAAAATGAATCTTAAAATAAAATTCCATACTATTCAGGGATTAGGAGTTCCTTGGTTTCCTTTCATATATGGATCTCTAACATCTCTTGTGTATGGTATGAGCAGTGGAGGGTCAGTCCAATAGAGGAGGATGATCAGTGGCATAAGACGCTTTGTGATTTCTAGTGACAAACTATGAGAAATTATGAGGGTAGTGTCTCAGACATAGAGATAGAGAGTTATCTTGAGGAGATGGTGATCACTTTCAGCTTGATCCGAGCACTGAAAAAATACTGGGTTCCTCTGGTGGTGAACCAGATGAGGGGAGAAGCGCATCAGTGGTGGACGCTTTACCTCAGGGAGAGGAAGGAGATCGATGTTTTATGGACTGAGTTTGAGAAGGAGTTACAGGCGTAATTCCTTTCTTCCATGATTAAATCCAAGAAGAGGTAGGAGAAACTCTTCCTCTATCATGGTAGTATATCAATGAAGAAATTGGGTATCAAGTTCAAGGATCTCCTACGTTCTACTCTGAATCTCTTTCTGGATGAGTAGTCTCGGGCAAGGTGCTTAGAGGAGGCACTTCGTCCTTCTTTTTAGTATATTCTTACTCCCTTCACCCTACCGACATACTTAGAGGTTTAGAATAAGGATGGGGTAGTGGAAAGGATTCACTCATGAGGAGTTATGTTGTGAGATGGAATTCACCCGATCGCTTTAAAGGGGAAGTTCATTAGTGTCAAGACTTCGGTGTTAGGGCCTTCCAAGTTTCGACCAGCAGGGAGCCGACCCCAGCAGTTTTAGTTCTGACCCTCTGGTCCTCTCCCATTTTCCATGGACCTGAGGTTGAGGTGTTTTCCTTGTGGAGTTTGTGGGAACCTCCAGGGACAGTGCCCGACTTGAGCTTAGTATGGGGGAGGTGGGAAGCTTCAGCGTCTTCCTCAGCAGTAGTTTCCAGCCAGGCCTTTCGAGCAGTAGGGATAGTAGCCCCCTTCTCCACCATGGGAAGACGATGTATGAGGAGGTCGACCTTAGGGTGATCCTCGGGGACCTTGACCAGGGTGTGGTCAGGGAGGCAGTTGATAGATGAGGGGAATAGGATCTGGGTGTGGTTAGTTGAATGCCACAGAGGCATCAGTTCTAGTAGTGTCGGAGATCTTCTGAGGTACGATCAGTCTGTTTAGTATTCTTTTTTGCGCCTTGTTTGATTCGGGAGATTCAAACTACTTCATTTCATCTAGTCTAGCCTATTCCTTGGGACTATGCATAGAGATACTTTTTGTGGCCTAGGTGTTGAGTATACTGGTCGGAGGTTATAACATCATGTTTGATGTTTTCTGGGGATATAGACTAATATTGGGGTCGCATTAGTCCAGTGAAGATCTCTATCTGCTACAGATGCAACCATACAGTTTTATCCGTGGCATTGACTAGTTTTTCTCTTTTTTGTACTATTATCAAATGATTTTGGAGAAGAGTCATGTTTTCAGACATGAAAGGTCAACGTGTAGCACTCATTGGCTAGCAAGGATGTCTGGTGGGAAACCAGTGTGTGGAGCCTCTTTTTTCCTTGTTAGCCGATCTATTAGTGGGATCGATGGATGCTGAGATAGTGGAGGTTCTATGAGTTATTGGAGAGTTTATGGATGTTTTTACTGAGGTGGTTGTGACTCTACCCCTTGACATGATGTCGAGTTTGGGATAGACTTACATCCTGGTGCCCATGTGATCTTGACGGATTCTTATCGGATAGAGCCTTCTGAGTTGCGAGAGTTTCAAATTTAGATTGATGATTTGATGAAGAAGGGTTTCAACTGACTCAGTGTGTCATAGTGGGGTGCTCTGATCTTGTCTGAAAATAAGGCAGATTGTGGTCTAAGGTTGTGCATAGACTACTAGAGGTTGAATCAGGTAACGGTCAAGAACCATTATGCTCTCCTGAGGATAGATGATCTTTTCGACCAGCTGAGTGGAGTGAGTTGGTTTTCCAAGATCGATATGCGGTTTGGATATCACTAGTTGAGGGTGAAGAATGGTGTCATCCTGAAGACTTATTTTAGGTACAGGTATGAGCACTTCAAGTTCATGGTTATGTCGTTCGGTGAAACGAACTCACTATATGTTCATGGGGCTTATGAACTCTGTCTTTCATGAGTTCTTGGATCGGTTCATCGTCATATTCATCGGTGACATTCTGATCTACTTGAGGTCATAGGAGGAGCATACCGAGCATCTCAAGACTGTACTAGAGGTCCTTCGACTCCACCATCTCTATGAAAATCTATCCAAATGAAATTTTTTGACACATAAAGTCCACTTCCTTAGGCACGTGGTGTCTCAACAAGGTGTGGTAGTGGATCCGTAAAAGGTATAGGCAGTCTTTTCTTGGGAAGAACCCAATAATTTGGAATAGGTTAGTAGTTTTCTTGGTCTAGAAGGATACTACCGGAGATTTTTACTTGATTTCTCTTGGGTAGAAGCCTTGTTTATGGTTCTGAGCAGAAAAGTCTAGGACTTTGTGTGGATTGATAAATGTGAAGTTTATTTCACCTATCCAAATATTAAGTTGGTCATTACCCTAATGCTCAGGTTTCAAGAGGAAGGGGTGATGTTCAAAGTGTTCTATGATGCTTCCCGTCTGGTCTTGGGTTGTGTGTTGATGCAACAACGGGTAGTGATCTCCTATGGTTCTAGGAATTTATGTCCCCATGAACGTAACTATGTCACCCATGATCTGTAACTAGCAGCGGTCATGTTCTCACTAAAACTGTGGTGATATTACCTTATTAGGGGTCACTTTGTGGTCTTCACAGATCAAAAGATCTTGAGGAACATATTTTCCCAGTGAGACCTGAACTTGCGGCATCGAAGGTGGATGAAGTTTCTCTAATATTATGATTTTGAGATCTCCTACACCTTAGGAAAGGGGAATGTTTTGGCTGATTATTTGAGAAGGAAGTGGTTCGTGAATCTCTAGATGATTGGAGGGAGATGGAGGAGTTGTTTGCCTTTCACTTAGATACAGGAATGGATGGTGGTAGATTCCATTTGTTTCAGATGATGGTACAATAATATATGAGGAAAATGGTGGAGGAGTCTCAGAGGGGAGACTCATAGGTGGAGGTGATATGTGATCGCATTGACCAGGGTGATGCTTCGGAGGGATGGTCAGAGGATGGTGAGAATCGGATGTTGTTTCGTGATAGGATGTTTGTTTTAGTGTAAATGCATGAGGAAGTTCTCTATGAGTTTCTTAGCTCTCCCCTAGCGGTATACTTAGGAGTTTACAAGATGTATTAGGGATTGAGGGAATAGTTTTTTTCACCCGGGGTGAAGCGGGAAGTGCTGGAGTTTGTGGAAAAGTTCTTGGTGTTCCAACAAGTGAAGGTTGAGCACTGTGTTGTCGATGGGTTGTTATATCCTCTATATGCCCCTGAGTGGAAGTGGGATTTCATTTTGATGGATTTTGTCACAAGATTACCTAGGTCTCGGGGAGGATGTGATGCTATCTAGGTAGTAGTGGATCAGCTGATGAACTCAGCTCACTTCTTAGTGATCAAGTAGTTGAGCGTAGTGGATGATTTAGCACAGAGGTATGTGGATGAGGTAGTGCAGCTACATGGAGTTCCACGATCCATCATCTTAGATTGGGATACATGTTTTACATCAAGATCCTGTAGGGGATTGCAGCATGCCTTTGGCCCTCAATTACGCCTCATCACTGATTCCCACTATCTGACGGATGGGAAAACAGAAAGGACCATCCAGATGTTGGAGGATATGTTATAGGAATGTGTTCTAGACTTTAGTGGGTCTTGGTTGTGACATTTTCCCTTGGTAGAGTTTTCTTAAAATAATATATATCAATCTTCCATTGACATAGCTTCATTTGAGGATTTATACGGGAGGTCGTTTCATTTACCCTTGTGTTGGATGGAAATTGGGGAGGCGGCTGTTCTTGGTTCAGACATGGTGCAGAGTATGACAGAGAAGGTGAAGATTATCCATGGGAGGATAAAGGAAGCACAGGACCGGTAGAAGTCATATGTCGATCACAGGAGGAGGTCCTTGGAGTTCGAGGTTGGGGACCACGTGTTCTTGAAGGTTTCCCCTCAATATGGGCAGTGGAGTTTTGAAAGAGGGAGTAAGATTTCTCCTAGGTTCATCAGACCTTTCAAGGTGTTGGGAAAAGTTGGCGAGTTTTCATATCATCTAGTGTTGCCACCGTATTTAGGGAGGATCCATGATGTCTTTCATGACTCCCAGATTCATTGGTATCTTCACAATGACTCCAATGTCCTTGATTGGGGAGAGTTTGATATCGAGGACGACATAGTGTTCATGGAGCGACCAGTGGAGATCCAGGATCTTATAGAGATGGTGTTTTGTGGGAGGACCATTCCCTTAGTTCGCGTGTTGTAGAGGCATGATGGCCTGAAGGAAAGTACTTGGTAATGAGAGATGTAGATTTGTGCCCAGTAACTAGAGTTTTTTTGAGTTTTCATTTTGTGTTTTTCTTTGTGATGTAATGATTGAATATTGTTTTCTATGAGATGATTTGTTCCCTTTTTATGTGACCTACAATAAATTACTTATGTAATAGTAGGGGAGGACCTGATCCCTAATCAAGACACATTAATGTGGATGCGATTAAACCTGCGCGGGCGAGTTAGTGCTGCCCAAAGCAGATAGTATCTTGACATGGGGGAAGGAATTCCTTGATTCATATGTTTGAGCAGTGTGACTTTTGGTGCTTTTGTGGTATGTATTTTGGTTGTTTGGGTTGGAAAATCTTGGAGGGGTGTTCTTTTATGTTGAGGTTTCACTCCAATAAGGTGGTTTATCCTTGACAGGTATCTTACAGGGTGGTTGTTAAGAACCCTCTTTATTGTGGGTTTGGTTTTTAATTATCGAGGGTGAGAACAGTTTGAGAGGTATCTTATGTAATGGAATGGACCCCCGTGGTCCATTACTCTTTCAAAATCCAGTGTCTGAGGTATTCTGGGAGGCAATAATAGCTCATTTCAAGAGTTTTCCAAATTTCCAGTTTTTCCATCGGTAGGTCGAGGCGTAGGTAGGTCAGGGCGTCGGTAGGTTGAGGCATTGGAATTTTGAGGCATTGGTAGGTTGAGGCATCGGTAGTTCAAGGTTTTGGTAGGTCAAGGGGTCTGTCTGTATGTTGAGGCGTCGGTAGGTCCAGGCATCGGTAGGTCAGGGCATCGGTAGGTCACGGCGTCGGTAGGTCAGGGCGTCAGTAGGTCATGGGTGTCGGTTGGTCGTGGGCGTCGGTAGGTCGAGGGAGTCAGTAGGTTGAGGAATCAGTGAGTCAGGGTGTCGAGGAGTCAGGGCATCGGTGAGTCATGGTGTCAGTGAGTTAGGTCGTCAGTGATTTGGGGTGTCAGTGAGTCAGGGAATTGGTGAGTAATGGTGTCGGTGAGTCAGGGCGTCATTGAGTCAGGCATTGGTAGGTCGCATTGGTGGATCAGCATCAGTCGATCAGCGTCAGTGGCTCAGCACTGGTAGCTCATAATCGGTGACTCTCTATCAGTTGATCAATTTCAGTGGCTTTCTTTCATTGACTCACCCATCAGTGACTCATTTCCAGTTTTTCTAGTTTTTCCAATTTCGCCCCTCTTATATTTTATTTGACATAAATCGAGTTTAAAGCCTTTTTTTGGTGTTTCTAAATGTGTTTCAAAAGTAAATAATTATATATTTAATATCATAATGTTTTAGGGACTTTGAAATAGTCAAACCACATGGTCTTCGCCACGATTCGACTTTAATGGCCCTTGAAACCGTTTCCACTTCTGTTGATATGGGATATGGATTTTCTAAGCTGATACCTTCTCCTCCCAATGTGTTTTCATTTTCCCTTGGTGTTCCTAGAGCCTTCCCTTCATGTGGAGTCGCGTGTTGTGTCATAGCCATCTATCCAGTTTTACTTGGAGTTTTTTTTAGAGTTTTCCTTCTACTCACGCGCCCCCTGTTTTGGCGTAAGGAAGAATCTTTGGTTTCCTGTTGTTCCAATTAGGGATTTAATTCATCTCTGTTTTAATTGTATATCATGCAGGGTGGGTATAATGATACCACCGTGTTAGAATGACTAAATCCAATTTAACAAAGATAAAAAGAAGTAATAAATGATGGGATGGGAGAATGATGATAATGATCGTTTTATTTTATATGTTATCCTCAATCTATGTTGTGAATCATATGTGTTGTGTTCTTCTAAAAAACATGATCATTGGTGGTCTCTCTTTTCATACCTATGTGATTTTTGAATCACTACTGTAAGAATTTGAATCTATCTAATTACGTATACTCGGTTAAATAAATGGATTCCCTAGTATCGAATATGTTTTTTGATCACTCGTTTAAGAATTTGAATCTATCTAATTACGTATACTCGGTTAAATAAATGTATTCCCTAGTATCAAATATGTTTTGTAATCACTCATGTTTTATCAAGTGGAATTAATGCATGAGTACTGCTAAATCTGAATAAACTTTTCCTTGTTGGTTTGGATGTGTGTTGTATGTGGTTATGATCGGCCTTGCGTCTGTGTTGGTAGTATGGTGATGTGGATGGGGGTGTGATTCTATGGATGGGGGTGTGATTCTATGTATGGGGTATTACAGGTGGTGTGGTGGTATCTCAGGCTGAGAGATTGATTGATTGTGGAATGGATAGACTTGTTATGCAGTGAGACTATATATGGGTAGTGGTTGGGCAGTGGACTGTAGTACTAGGTTGTGTCATGATTTCATGTATATGGGTGTGCTGGGTGTGGTGTTGTTGTGTAGTGGGGTTTCCATGTTTTCTTATGAGAGGACAGATTGGACAGAATAACTTTGAAGAATATTGTGGGTAGTTTCCTTATTTGTTTGACTTGGTAGTGGTTGGTATGGTTGCTTCGCCTTATAGAGTTTTTAGTGTTTGGTAGTTCTGCGGGAAGAGATGGAATAAATAAACAAATGAATTTATAATGCAGAAGAGGAACTGGTTAAATGAATTGGTTGGTGGTGTGTTTTGAGTTGGGGATTGTAGTGAAGCGGTGTTCAAGTGACTGTTGTTTGTGGTGGTGTGTGCATGTAGGGGTAGCAGAAAAGGTGGTTTTTGAGTGGGCTGGTTGTATGTTTGGAATCCCATAGGATGGGATGAGTGTTTATTACATATATGTATAAACTTTTAGTTCATTATGTTTTCTATGTGCACCCCACCCATGTTGAGAACTGTGTGTCGAACACCCCCATTGTTATGGAGGGGGTGTCTTTACCAACATCCCAGTGGGAGGATCGATGGATGGTTATTGGCTTTTCCATGCTCTCTCTTCTAAGCATTTATCACCCAAGACTCTTCGGGCAGGCTGTAATGGCATGAGGTTTAATACCATATTTATGATATTGGTTGTGTAAGAGGTGGTTTTTTCTGAGGTGTATTTGGGATGAGGCCTAGGTGTTTCTGAGTGAGACATGTGGTGGTTGTGGACCAGGTGTCTGCGAGCAGGATGTGTGTGGTTTGTGTCCCAGTTGTGTGCAGGAGGGTTGTGACAGTGGGGCTTTTGGAATAGTGTGGTAGCACCAGAATGTTCACCATTAGGGTTGAGTAGTTAACCAGTGGGAAGTGGTATGAGGTACCCAAATATCGATGTGTTTATACTTTACTTGACATGTGTTATTTAGTGAGCGTGCCTTGGTGAGGTTTGGGTGGATAGTATACCTTGTTAGGTACTTTTGAGTTTCTGTTGTTTTCTCATATGGGTATTAGTATTCTTCTCCCACTTGTGCATGGGTGACTTTGGTTTTTCCATACTGAGTATATTTGTATACTCACCCTACATATATAAAACTGTTTTCATGTTTCTAAAGAGATTACATGAACTATGATGGATCTTATTAGCTCAGACGTTGGGGATGGTTGTTGTGTCGCTGCTTAGTTTTATTTTGGTACTTACTTTGGAGTGTTCTTTTTATTTCTAGCAGTTTTACTTTAAGCATGCACATGAGATGGATTTTGGTTGCTTTATATATCTGTCTTGAAGTTGTTTGAGGTTGATACAACTTATCTACTGATATAGGTTACTATAAAAAGGGTAATTCCTCCCATTTTTGTTAGATTTCTATACCCTTAGTGTTGGTTTCCACCTCGGGGCCTATTAGAGTTGGGACAGGTGGGGTCATTATCTCTCCTTCATCTTGAGGAAGGAAGGTCTCAACATCTTGTTATCCCTTCCCTCATCTTGAAGAAGTTGGGTCGTGATAGGTATCTTTTAAGGTGAGATATGATTCTCGTCACAAATAGTTTTGGCGTGACTACACACCAAAAACACAGGAGTAGGTTATTTATGATGAAATTCACAATTTTGTCACAAATAAAACTTTTTTACGATAGGAAACTTTCCCGTTGTAAAGAGTAAAATTATAAAAAATTAAAATCCTATTGCAAAATAAATGTATTTGAGATGGACGTAATAAATCCATCACAAATACTATGTTGGCAGAGTTAATATGCATTTATGGTGGGTAGAATTTGCAATGGGATCCGTTGCAAATGCTCCTTTCATTGTCGCCATAAGTATTTATAATGGGCATTATTTGCAATGAGATCTGTCACAAATGCTATTATTTGTGATGAAAATCCAAACGCAAATAATCTAACCTATATAAGGTCCCCCACATCCAATCTTTCAACATAGTTTCTAAATTATCTTATGATTTGTTTCTGGTTTCTCTCCGTGGAATTTTTTATTTTTAGAGAGATTTTTCACAGAGGCTTTCAGAACTACATCAGTGTGGTTTTGTTCCAATAAAGTGTCTTTTTGAGTTATTTATTTCAAACATTTTTAATTATTAGTTTATTTAATTTATTATATATTAGTAATATTTAGGAATAATTAGTATTAATTAGTTTCAATTAGCATTAATTAGTAGTAATTGATATTAACTCTAAATAATTAGTATCAATTAGTAGTAATTGTCAATAATTTATAAATAATTTGTAATATTTAATTAATTAGTAATTTTTTCATAATAATTAAAAATAATTTGTACTGATTAATAATAAATATTATAATTAGTAATTATTAACAAAAAATAGTAACAATTAACGAAAATTAATAATAATTAATGATAATCATTAAATAATTTGTATTTATTAAAAATAATTAGTAATAATTAATAATAAATAATAAAAACTATGAATAATTAACAATTATTAGTAATAATTACCAATAATTAGTAATAATTACTAACAATTAACGAAAATCTATAATAATTTACAAAAATTAGTAATAATTTAAAATAATTAATGCTAATTATTAATGATTAAAAATAATTATAATTAATTGTAATAATTTCTAATAATTACAAATAATCCGTAGTAATTAAAAATAATTAACAAATAATTACTGATAATTAGTAATAAATATCAATAATTAACAAATAATTAGTAAAAATTAGTAACAATTATCAATAAATAATAATAATTAGCAATAATTACTAGTAATTACTCCTAATTGGTACTAATTAATAATAAATAATAATAATAGGTATTAATTAGTATTAAATTTTCAAAATTATTAATAAATCCCAATAATTAGTAATAATTAATAATAATTGTTAATAGTTACCAATAATTACCAATAATTAGTAATAATTAACAAAAATTTGTAATAATTAGTACTAATTAGTAATAATTAGTGATAATCACAAATAATAACCAATAATCCGCGGCAAATAAAAATTATTACCAATAATTAGTAATAAATTGCAATAGTTACCAATAATTAAAAATAATGGGAAATAATTTCTAACAATTATTATTAATAACGATAATTACCAATAATTAGTAATAATTAGTAATAATTACCAATAATTACTAATAACTAGTAATAATTACTAATAATTAGTATTAATTACCAATAATTACAAATAATTACAAATAATTAACAATAATTACCAATAATAATCAATAATTAGTCATAAATACCAATAATTATTAATAAATATCTATAATTAAAAATAATTAGTAATAATTAACAATAATTATCAATAATTAGTACCAATTAGTAATAATTACCAATAGTTATCAATAATTAATAGTAATAATTAGTAATAATTAGCAATAATTACCAGTAATAATTATCAATAATTTGTACTAATTAGTAATAATTTGTAATAAGTAGGATTCAACAACTCCTTAGTTATAACCATATTGATTTTATGAGTTTTTGAAGTCTACTTAGGATACCTTATATCTTGGTTGCAAGATAAAAAAAATTTAAGTTATTTCTATATTTATGGTTATTAAACCAGTGACAGGAATGTCAAATAGTTGTTTTGATCAAATATTCTCTTTAGTTAAATCATTATTACCTGAAGGAATTGTGTTTCCTAAAAATTTCTATGAGAGCAAGAGGTTGGTCTGTAATTTAGGTCTTGGTTATCAGGATATTCATGCATGTTCAAATGATTACATCCCATATTATGGTGAAAATGAGTCATTCATTAGTTTTCCTACATGTGGAAAATTGAGGTATAATAGGCACACAAAGGGAATTCCACATTGGTTTACATTAAAAAGTAGAGGTATTTTCCGCTTACATCCAGATTGCAACATTTATTTATATCTCAGAACACAGTATCATTGATACCATGACACAAATCCAACATTTTTGTTGGTAAAAGCTTAAATAATTTGCGTGATGGTGATTCATTGAATCATTTTGATCAAGAGCATCTATATTTTTCTTTATAAGATCGTAACATGTGATTGGTTCTTTATACTAATGATGTTTGTCTATTTGGTTCTTATGGTACTCAATATTCTTTTTGGACCATCTTTATAGTTGTGTACATATTATCTCTATGGATATTGATTAATGAACCAAATATCTTTTAACATTATTAATTACAGGACATCTAAAAAATAATATTTATGTTTATTTGAATTCATTTATTGATGAGTTAAATTTATTATGGAGTGATGGTTTTAGTATATATTATGTTGTTAGGAAACAAATTTTCTTAATGAAAGTGCATTAATATGTTAATTCGTGATTTCCTAGCACATAACATGTTATTTGGATGAAGTATGCATGATAAAAAATAATTTGTGTATTTTATGAGTGACAACAAAGTTTTTATGCTCATCATTGAAAGAAACCCTTATTTTTTGGTTGTCATCACAAATTTTTCCTAATCACCATCCTTTTCAAAGGAACAAAAATAATTTCAAAAAATGTACAATTAAAATAGATGGACCTCCATCAATGATCTCAAGTATTGATTTAAATTCAAATAACTCTTCATTGCCTCTCATTACATTTGGATCAACTGTAAACCAAAAAAAATAGATGACTTTGGGAAAGATAAAAATTGGATAAAACAAAGTATTTTTTGGGACCATTCATATTGGTCTGATTTGTAGGTCCATCACATGTTAGATGTCATGTATATTGATAAAAAATAATTTAATAATATATTTTATACAATTTTTGACACACCTAGTAAGACTAAAGATAATATAAAGGTATGATTAGATCTTTCCTAATTTTTCAGGCATCCAGAACTTGAGTTATTTTAAAATGATAGATCATAGAAGTTAATGAAGCCAAAAGTATATTATACAGTTTCTAAAAAATCATTTTTTATTCTATTAGTGGATTATAGATCTGAGGTTATTGGATGGTTATGTTTCCAATTTAGCTATATGTGTTAGAAATGGTTAGATTATTGGATTATAAATCCATGATTTTCATGTTATAATAGAAATATTTCTACCGATTAGACTTACTGGTTCATTGAATTCTTCGATTTGGAATGTAATGATAGAAATATCATATTTTTTTCCAATACATTTGTGTGACAATGGTAAACTATGATGCACTTATTAGGCTACAAGAAGATATTGTTTAAATTTTATGTAAATTGGGGAAAAATTTTACAAACATTATTTGATTCAATGAAACATTTAATATTACATTTTCCATATGGAGAAAAATATGGAAGACTAGTACAATTTGAATGCATATACCTATATGAGATATGCATGAAAAATTTAATGAAAAGATTATTTATAAAAGCCTTGGTAGAAGGGTCAATTAAAGAAGTGTATTTTCTTAAGAAAATTTCTTTTTTCCACTCTCATTATTTTCAACCTGAATATGCTTCAAAAAATAAATGCATGGGTCATAATGAGAGAAATGTTGATGGTTTAATGAACCATTAATTATTAGTTTTTAATCATCCTAAACTTGTATTTAGTCGAGTTCATGAATGATGGATTTTAGATTATAAACATCATAAGTCTCATACATATATTCTAATCAATTATAAAAAAATGACATGATTTGTAAAGTGAGTTATAATTTCACCTATTCATCATATTTTTTTTAAAAGAAAATTAATATTATTTTATTTTTAGATTATATGATGATAATATCAAAAAATAGTTCCCATAAATTTCACAAACTGATCTTTAAGAACGTTTAAAACGTAATTTTTCTTATTGGTTTCAGATACTAGTAATGTAAATTGTTTATGATTGAATATATGAAATCATTCTATTATTTGTTAAATTTATAATTGTTTCTCAATTTTTCAAGTATCACAACATGTAGATAAAATTGATAATCTATTACATGTATTGAGTAACTCACCATTTAAAATAGTTAAATATTATAATTCATATGTGGTTAACGGTTTTTGATTTCATACACATGCATGTGGTGAATCAAAAAAACAATAAATAATGTTGTTTTCTTAAAAGGATTCCATCATAGAAAAAGTGAAGTTTAATTTTATGGAATGTTAGATGAAATAATTGAGTTGTGTTATCTGGGAAAAAATATGTAACGATATTTAAATTTCATTGATTTGATACTAATAGGGGTTTGCACATTCATCCACACTATGAAATCATTGACATTAAATATAAGTATTTTTGTAGTAAATGAACTATTTATACTAACTCACTAATCATAATGAATATATTATGAAAATATTATGCCAATTCAAGAGATTTAATTGAGTGGTGGAGCATTATAAAAATGAAATCTCCTAAAAATCAGTTTTATATGAATAATTTTCATAATAATTACAGGTTGATGGTGATGATGATGTTGCTGATGTAACAAATAAATTTCAAATATCAAGAGATTATGAAGTCAAAAATCCTAGGTAAATTGATGATACTAAGGTGGAATATGAAGATATTAACACCACTGAATAAAAATATGGGGATGAAGATGAAGAATGACACAATTACATACTATTTATAGTCATAATTAATATATAATAATCATTTTCAATTATTTACAGACAACATTATTTTCATGTTTTATATGGATGGAGATGATTGATATGAGATGTTATTTATCTTTTAGGATTATTCGCTTCTCTATGAACAACCTAATGCTTCATCATCTGACTCGTTGGTTGCTGACAATTCATCATCTGAATCGCTGGTTGATTTCGATCCATGCATGCATAGGTATATTTAGTTTTGTATTTTAGTTAATTTTTATTAATTTATATATATACTAATTATTTCATTATTTATTCTTTTTTCCCACAAATTTTCACATATATTTTTTTGATAGAGGGATCCAATTCTACTGTATTTGTTTTCTAGACCATGGGTGATGTGGGATCAGATTCCCATTGATGTTTTTCATCGCATGTTTGATCATTGGATGGTATGTAAATAGATAATATTTATTTTAAAATTTACTTAATTATTAACTTTTTATTATTAATTATTTGTAGGTTTTATGGTATCTCATTGATGATAGCATGAGTATCTCTATTTGGGAGTCTTGTGAGATCTGTATACATGAGCATTGTCGACCATTTTTACAAAATCTGAGGAAAATATCCATAGAGAAAATTAGATCCACGGTTTTTTATCAGTCTTGTGGTATCCATTGACATGATTTCATCTCATCTCATGTTTGGGATGGGTTATGATCCTACTGGATGAGAGATTGTTTTTAGATGAGATTATCATTAGGTCGAAAGAACCGGGGGTGGCATGAGGTCACACATAAAGTTGGTAGTCATACATTTAGTACTCATCGATAACATATGGTAATTAATATTATTTACTAATTTATATATACATTAAATGTAAATTTTTTATTTTATATTCATATAGGCCTTTGAAAATCCTAAATTTATGGATTTTGATGTTTTTAGGAGGATATACACTGATCTTGCAACTAGAGATATTATTAGTGGCTGACAATGTCAGATAGTGGTCAGTGTTTTTTTTCTGAATTTAAAAATCAACTAAAATAGTATTTTAACTATTTTAATTTCAAATTTCATTTGAAGGAGATATATAAGGTAACAACTTCTCACAAAAATGATGAGATTCAGGCTATGAATGAGGCTCTAGCCACCAATGTTCTAGGATTTGATAAGGAAGCATGGGTTTAGGTGACTTAGTATGTTATTGAGAAAGGCTGAGTGCTTGTTATCCATTCTCGATTTATTTCTGATAGTTATTATGATATTATTGTGTGGGTATCATCCAATTTGAGGAGAACCCATGCAGAGTTTTCATCATTTCCTATAGTGTATAAAGAGAAGACGAGACCTCAAAATGAGGTTATTTAGACCCAAAGGATTGGTAGGAGATTCATCAACACCACTAGCAGGAGGAGTAGTAGTGTTGATGGAAGGAGCATCAACGTGAGCAGATAATGGAGTACATGTGATGACTGATATAGGATACAGGGATAGAGTTCCTTTCTCTTGGTCCTCCAGATGACCCACCACCACCACCACCACCATAGTGATTGATATATTTTGTTGAAAATTTTATTATGATAGACATTGAATGAAAAAAATATGTGTAATATTGTTATTAATTCATGTGTATATAGTTATATATATAATTTAAATTGTTTGATGTTTTTTAAAATTTTAAATTAATTTATTTTACTTTTTCAGTTATTTGTGATGGAACATCATTTCCTCCACAATAATTTATTGTGATAAGATACTAATTACATCATAAATACTTTCACAATATATTTTGTGGAAAACTATTTGCAACGGAAGCTTGTACCATCGAAAAAAAATATTTTGCGATGATATTTTTAGCCACAGGTTAATTGAAATGGTATCCCATCGCAATTGACTATTTATTATGAGATCTCGTTCCAATTAACCCATCATAATTAACTCATTTTCCAGTTTTTGAAGACCTGATCAAATCAGATATGAGGTTTTATGGTTGTGATCTATGGTTGGAGTGAAGGCAGCGACGATGCGGGCAAAGACGTGTGAACAGTTTAAAGTTACTATGGAATTATGATGTACACACCAATTAGTTAATAAGAAAACATGCCTTATAGTACCCTCTATGTGGCATCTAGGGTTTCACATTGATTTAAATATCACACATTTTTTGGGAGTCCCATATGTCATGTGACATGTATTCGGCTAGCTTGGTGTGTACAGAGATTATACGCCCAGGGGCCATATGGTCCCACCCACTGTGTATGATAGGGAACACACAATGTACATTTTAAAATACATGGTCTTGGGAATATTACACATGTTAATTTGTATCTCGACCTCTACATGTTGTGTACCATAGTGTACATGTCGATTTTCTAGAGAAAGACATGTAGTGTGATATGGAAGGGCACGAATAATGATAGACTCGGAGAGACGCATCGTGTACCCCATGGGACATATTTTATACTTCTTAAAGGGAACTTTAGAGACATTTTTCTCATTATAAAAACTGTGGAATGGGTTTGTGTATGGTTCTCGAACCATATCAGTGTGGGTGTGTTCCCTAGTTCTATTATTTTGGAGTGAGTTTTCTCATTCCACCTCCACGAGGGTTCGATGCAATATCTTATCCTCAACATTGGACTTAAGACCCCGTCATATTATTAGAGAAGTTATCCCTCTGTGAGGCCTAAGGGTTGGATTCTCATTCCCATTATTCTCCCTAGGTAGGGTCAGGTCTCATGTGACCCACATACCAAGGTGTTTGATCCCCTGTCTAATGGGTTAATCCAGTCAGGGTCAGGTGCCCACCATTGGCCCTGGGTGTGATGTCCTATATATGTATTGACATTTTTGTCTTTTAGTAAGTTGTATTCCAATCGAGTGAGTATATAGGATGAGTTCTCTCAGTTTCTTTGGTGATTCTTCATGTAAAGACCTGATGAGTATGTCCTCTCGGATGAGTTCCATCAGAATAACAAGACCCGATGTCTGAGTTCTCTCGAAATGATGCTATTTGAGATCCTTTAGTAAAATCCTAGGATGAAAAGTGAGTATGTGACATCCCCTTGAGACTTGGAGTATAACTTTGAGTATATCTTGGTTATTTTATTTATTTCCCTTAGATTTTTTATTTAGATCTGACTCCCTCTTTGATACTTTGTGTTTTGTAATTTCAGGGTGTTCTATTGGGTATGTTTATACTCACCCCTATATGGGATTTGCCTGTACTTTTCATGTATTATGTAGAAAAAAATATTTTTGATGGATCCCTAAGTGGACCAAGATCAAGTAGATCTTATATGTGCTAGAAAGATCTCATATGGATCCAAGAGTTGCTTTTGGGTAGCTACCCCCTTGTTGTTAGTTGGTTGGGTTCTTTATAGTTTTGGTGGGATTTATTTATCCATTTCAAATTTTGTTTTTTTCTTTATGTACTCTGATGCGATATAGTTTTTATGCATGAATTTATAGTGTGAGTTTATTTATCTTTCCACATTATACTAGTGTATGGAGATGTGTGTGTGTGTGTGTGCATGGGTACTTTAGGCTAAGGCCTCTCATATGAAGGATAAGACTACTTGGTGATACTCACTAGCCCCTGGCCTATTGGATGAATAATTGGGGTTCCATTATCTGCTTACCACTATCCATTCATGCACTGGTGGTTTGGTTCATGAGAGAGTGGTATTATAGGAGGTAATATTTTGACTGGAGTATGAAGATTTTGTAACTATGAGGTTTGGTTTGGGAACTGGGGAAATTGTGTTAAAGTTTCATGAGTCCATATCTCTGGATAGGGAACCTTATGATGGTGTGGCGGCCAATGTATCCATTCAATAGGACTCTAATAAGTTTCTTGTTGACTTAACATAAGTGGCACTAGTTACAGGGAAAACATTGGTACATGCATCATATTGGAATGAGTTGTGGTTTCCATGCCCTTCTTGAGACATCTACCCATTTATGCTCTTCTGACTGTGGTGCGTATTTTTTATTTTCTGATGCCTCCATGATGAAAACCAACTAGTATTCTACAACAAGATTGCTATTATGATATTCTTGGAAATGAGGATTCATTTTAAGGGTCTGTTTAGGAGGTGGTTCCTCCGAGTGGATACCAAGTGATATCTCCACCCATTGAGAAGTATGATGACCCACCTCTGATGTCCCAGGTGGATTATCCCTTCCAAGTTGATCAAAAATTGGTTTGGGTGGTACTGGTAGATGATGCACCTATGTTGAGTGTGGTTTATGAGTTTTTGAGATAGATATCACTTAGGTTTTGTGGTGGTAGAGACCCCCTCATCGAGTGGTATAGGAATGTCTCAAGCATGTGGTGTGAGTGTTCCACATGGATTGGACATCTCTTGATAGTGGTCATGGTAGTGATAATTCATTAATATGACAAGGGTCATTGGTGGATCCTTATGCTAGTTATGTCTGATGTGGTTTTGAGCATGTAATGAAGAGGGACACATCCCCTACTGAGAATTGTTCTCTTATGACATGATTTAAAGTCGTGCGAGTGAGTCAATGTCATCTAAAATAGATAGTGTCAAGGTGTGGTGGATCATTTCCTTTTATTTTTATGTTTGAGACCTTTTTTGAGGTGCTAAGGTGTTAGATAAATCCTTGATTGTGGAATATATGTGGGAAGGGGGGAGGATGGATTTGGGAAGTGGGGCCTAAAGACCCAAAAAATCAGGGTGTGTTTTGAGGTATGACATGTGTATTCTCTACTTCATTTATAGATTTAGTACAAAGTATTAATCCAAATTTAATTAAATTCATCCCCTATTTGCTACCTAATGATTCCAGTAGATCCTTTTTAGCTCAACCCTTGTGTTTGGAGTCTCAGATATAGAATATTTGTTGATCAAATACTTTTTTTGATAGTATGACATGACTTCGGGAGGGGAAAGCCTCATTAAGAATCTTTCTATATTGGCAATGAGTCCCTATTATTTTTTCCTTGTTATGGACTAGTTTCCAACTATCCATGTCTAGTTTGAATGTTACCAGTGAGGGTTATAGTGTATTTGAGTTAGTGGATGAAATATTTCTTCATAGGAGAGGAGTAAATTTGGGCATAACAGGATGAGATCATACATAGTTGGATACAACCAATTACTCATCGACTAACTAGTATTAACCTTAGAGAAGTAGATGATATGGGTTTTCTGTTTCATATGGTGGTGAGGGAATATAAGGATGTCTTTCCCAAGGATGTGTCATACTTACTTCCCCGTAGAAATTTTGTTTTCTTCATGAACTTTTACATAAGGACAACCTGATATTTTTTTTCGTATATCGGATGACACCATCACTACAACAAAAACAGCCCTTAGCGGCGATTTAAACCGCCGCTAAACTTGGCGTCGGCAATCTTTTAGCGGTGGTTTTTTATATTTCGCGGCGGTTTAAAAAATGTGTCGTAGATGCCTCATTTCCCGGCGGTTTCTCTCCATTTAGCGGCGGTTTTATGGGTATGCCACACCTTTTTATTCGCGGCGGTTTTAACCGCCGCAAAATTATGCCGTTTGATGCGCCTATTTTGCGGCGGTAAAAACTGCCGCTAAATATAAACGTAATATATCTAGCGGTGGTTAAAACCGCCACTAAATGCTACCAAGTATGGCATTAGCGGCGGTTAAAATGGATGCTAAATGCTGAACTGGAAAAAAAAATTGGTTCTACTACACCACTGCCCTGAAAAATAAATCAAACCAGAATATAGATAAATGATCACATCGTCATCCCTTTAAGCATCCAACCGATGGTGCTCCCCACCATAGGTTTTAACATTAACAGAAAATTATGAACCATAGTATTCTCCACCATTGTAATTTCCTATAAAGAATATCCAAAGATTTCCAATGATAATATTGGAATTTTTCCTCTAATTGGGAAATCCTAAATACTTTTGAGGCCATAATAGGGACCTTACTATAAAGAAACAGTCAAATGCCAATCAGCCTAACTGAAACTAGTCATGCAATCTTTCTCAGAAGACATTTTCGACCCTTTCATGACACCCACATTAGCCTAGTGACATGATTTAAATGGATACTTTCACCTATATACATCTAAGAAGAAGTATAATAATTCAATCCACTTTCAGCTAACCATTCCCAAGATACTCAGCTTAGATGACTCACATATCACAACCTGAACCACAATTCCTTCCTCTATGAAATCCCGTGTTTACCACAAGCACATTCACATAAGCCCATACCTGACTTTCAATGAAATTTCTTAGTCATTCCATCACCTAACCATTTAATACATTGTTCCCCAGCATGAACAAGGGTGGAACCTAGATCCATCCCACTATAATCATTACCCTTTAAACATCACCTTTGAGCCCGACGATAAGTTTGGGATAAAATAAGATCATCAACTATGTGCCATAAATGTTACATATACAAACCAACTATTATCATACTTGTTCAACACATCAACAATACTACTACTCATCATCTGATGCTGCATCGTCACCCTCTCCACCTTCATCTCCACCACCTGCTTCCACCTGTAAGAACATTATATTGAAAATTAAATATTGTTTCATATTTATAATAAAACTTAAAACCAATAAAAGTTTTCAAATTAAATGATTTTGATTTTTTTGTGATTTACCTGCTCACCACTACCCGATGCACTACCACCGGGGGCATATCTGCTCATATACTGACATATTTCAAGCAACTCTTTCTGCAAACCAGATATCTGATCCCCCTGCTGGTGAACTGTGTTTCATAGAGAAGACATCTCCCTCTGAGTATCTTCAGGTATGAAATGACTATAAGCAGGAGTAGATGTAGCCGAAATCCCTGATGGCATGCGAAAGACCTCAGATGATACAGGTCCCAAACCCATCCCGCGCACTCTACCAGGATGCTCCTTCCCAAGGACTTTACCAACCGGGTCATCCTGGGAGACTGAGTAGGATTTCCCAGGATTGGCATCCCATATTTCTTTAATTTTTACCTATAAATCAAATATCAATATATATTAACACAGTAAAAACTGATAATAAGTTATTATAATAAATAATTGACTTCATACCCCAACTTCTCTGGCAGGTTTATTAACAAAACTTCCATCTGTTTTTTTATGAACATCCAGCCACAGTTCTGTTCGGGATGCGTCATGCCCTAAACTCTGTGACTGCATTAAACAAAGATAAATCAACAATTAAATATGTTAAATAGATAATATTATCTTATAAATATTTAAACTAATTAAAAGATTACCAATGAAATTCGGCTTCTTGAAAATCTTTTTGAACCCGTAGTGTGCGGGATGACCTGCTTTGCCCATTTTGAAGCATTCTGTCTTGAGAGATCCTGAAATAAATAAAATTCAATTTAACAGTATTGTATTCAATGTCTATCTCCTCTTCATGTACATATATAAATGTAAAATGAGGATAATATAATAATATATATTTCAATACCATCTGCTTCTCATCACGATGTCTATCGACAAAAACCTTCCACTGTTCTTTCGGTACCCCACTGGGTAGCTTCTCATACATCTGCTGCAAGGTCAACAAAGTATCGTTGACATCACACCACAACCTCCATTTGAAATCTTTCCATTTTTTTCCAAGATTTTTCAATGTCCACTTCCGTGTTATCACATCAGCAATGGTAAAGTGGAAGAACATCTGTATACAGAAATTCATTTTGAATATATTAGTAACATGACATTAAATTAAACCATAAAGTAATAAAATTACCTTTATCTGAGAATCATAAACTTCATTTTTCCAGTTTGGAGGCATATGACTCCAATCATCATATAAAATAGGCAGGGAAATGGGATCTGCTGCCAGTTGACCTATAATCTGACCAAGTAAACCTGTGGTGTCATCCGTCGGAACCCCATAAGAATCAAATGACACCACTATCTTCTCGCCATGCATGTTCCAAACATCAGAACTTTTTATGTGTTTTTCCACGGTTGCATTGTTTTCATCTGCAATGAGCAAACAATTACTATAAACAAAATTCAATAAATTTATTTATTTAAAATTTGTACCTATGACTGTGACCCTCCAGAATGTCTGTGATGAACTGGAAGGGGTGTGTCGCTGCCCCACTGCTGAGGCTCCTGTAGGGGGAGGCGATGACTCATCCTCTAATGAGGCATCCACTGATGGTGTCAGAGATGGTGTAGGGGGAGATGATGCAGGGATGTAGGCAGCTGCTGCCTCAGATGTCGTGGGGACAGACATATCGTCATCTGTCGTAGAAGTAGAAGGAATGGTGTACTGCTTCTTCCTTGGCATTCCTGTCATTTAATCAAATAAAATTAAGTTCAGAATATATATTTCAAAAAATTTATGCAGAAAAAAAATTAAAAATGATAATAGATGCCCAGTACTAACAAACAAAATATATATAACAATGATAATGAATGATTACAGAAATGAAACAAGTGGTTGCTGAATGAATAAATAATTGTACATAAAATAATTTTCCCCTTAAATCATGTTGGTTTCCTGCTCCATTTCTTCATCCACTTCATTCATCCTTGCTAGACTAATATTTTCAATATCATGATGGACAAATAATTCTGCTTCCTGTTGTTGATGAAATTCAATTGTAGAGGTCAAATCTTCCACTTCATCACCCATATCATACAAATCTCTTTGTATTACATGAGTAACTACACTCCACCCTTAATCCACAACATCATTCACATAATATACCATTTTTTTCTGCGATGCTAAGATATATGGATCATGCAGTTCACGATCACCAACATCCATCAAGCGAGAGAAGTTTACAGAAGTAAATTGCAAGGAATCTCTTTTAACACCTCTGATAATATCGACCCATTTGCATTTGAATAAAACAACAGAAAAATGTCCGTGGTAGTTTAATTAAATAATATCATGCAGCTTTTCATAGTATTCCACTTCAGCAAATGTAAATATACCACTATTCTGTGTTTTCAAACCCACTTCTCGATCGACTGTACGAAATCTAAAACCATTCACATTATAAGCGCCGAACTTTATAACTTGTTTTATAGGACCTCTAGCAAGAAACTTCAAATCTTCTGAAAAGTCTTCTCGAGTATCAGTATTCATGATCTGAAAAAAAAATTAATATATTTTCAAATTGTATGTGTCAAACTAATATTCGTATTTATTGCAATATTTATAAACTTACACGTCGTGCAAACCATTCTACCAGCTCTTTATTCACATCTTTCGTTATATCTTTTTCATTTCGTGTTCGGCCTCTCATTCGTCTCTTTGTTTGTATCCTCAACTCTTCAATAAATGGATCTGCAATTTCATTATTCAGCAGCACATATCTATGTGCCTGTAATAATTCCAATTCTGTTAGTGTCGCGTATGAGGTCCTCCCAACTGATCGGCCAATAGCAGGAAATATTTTTGATTTCTGATGCATTTGAGAATGAGTTGATGTGTCGTCAACACGTCCAACTCGATTAAATCTTGTCTCAATATCATCCAAATATCTGGAACAAAAGGTGAGACACTCCTCGGCCAAATAGCCTTCAGCAATAGAGCCTTCTGGTTGAGCTTTATTTCTCACGTATGCTTTCAAATGCCCAAGATATCTGTGAAAAAAAATATTATGCATTTATTTAAATGCCAAAAAAAATTTACTTAACTGGAAACATATAAATAAAATACCTCTCAATTGGATACATCCATCGATAATGAACGGGGCCTCCTAATTTACCTTCGTCAACCAAATGCACAGTTAAATGCATCATGACAGTAAAAAACGATGGAGGAAAGATCATCTCCATTGCACAAAGGGTCAATACAAACCTCTCCTGTAGGTTTTCAAGCTGAAATGGATGTAGAGCTTTCTCACATAATTGCCTGAAAAATGTGCAGAATTGGAGTACAACAGCAGTAACTTTTTCAGGTAATAATGTACGCAATGCCAATGGTAGTAATTGTTGTAACAAAATATGTGAATCGTGACTTTTCAATCCATATAACTTACGATTCTTCAAGTCAACACACCTCGAGATGTTACTCAAATACCCATCAGATACCTTAACATTCTTTAAAATTTGAAGGAACGTATCTTTATCCCTATTTTTCATTGAAAAAATGGCCGGAGCATACTTTTCATTCTCATCTGGCCAGAGATCACGTTTTATGTTCATTACTTATAAGTCTTTGCGAGCATTGAGATGATCCTTCGACTTTACATGCTCATTAAGTAATGTGAAAATCAAATTATCACATACATTCTTCTCAATATGCATCACATCAAGATTGTGGCGCAAAGAATTAAATTCCCAATACGGAAGTTTGAAGAATATACTTTTTTTCTTCCATTGTTGCGTTCTGATTTCACTTGACGATGCACTTCGCACTCATTTTCCGCTATCATTCAATTGCTGAACCTTCCCAAATTCTGTTTTAACATTTTCAAGCTGTGTCAATATTTTAGAACCGGTTAACAACTTTGGAGGTGGTCTACGATCAATGGAACCATTAAATTTTGATTTGTTCAGCCGAAATCTATGAGATGCATCAAGAAATCTTCGATGGCACAAGAAGCACCATTTTCTACTGTGAGGTAGCCGTTTGGGCTCGAAATCAAAGTTACAAACGGGACAAGCCAAACCCATATAAGTGTTCCAACCAGATAAATTCCCAAGCCCAGGGAAGTCACTAATGGTCCACATTAAAGCAGCATGCATTTTGAACATTTTTTTAGAAGAAACATCAAATGTCTCAACACCGTTGCTCCATAACTCCTGCAATTCTTCAATCAAAGGATGCAGGTATACATCAATATCATTTCCAGGCATTTGTTTTCTAGGAATAATCATCGAAATGATAAAAGATGTTTGTTGCATACACATCCACGGAGGAAGATTATAAGGGATCAAAACAACTGGCCAAATGCTATAACTCGTACTCAAAGTCCCAAATGGGTTGAATCCATCGGCAGCCAATCCCAATCGAACATTCCTAGGATCAGCTGAGAAATCTGGATGTAATGAATCAAATGTCTTCCACGATTGGGAATCTCGTGGATGTCTCATTAACCCATCATTGTTATTATCTACATCATGCCACTTCATGTGTTCGGCGGTTTTTGATGACATGAATAATCTTTTCAATCGAGGCTTCAAAGGAAAGTAACGCAAAACTTTTACAGGTGTGTTCCTTTTCTTCTTCTCCATGAAATTATGTTCAGTCATACTTCCAACATTACCCTTTGACTGCCATCTAGAAGAAGAACATTTCTTAAAATTCTGTCTACTTGAATCCTCTCCCCAGTAAAGCATACAATCATTGGGACACGCATGTATTTTTGTATAATTCAGACCAAGCTTGTTTACAACTTTTTTCATCTCATAAAACGATTCTGGGATTTTTGCTTCAGGAAATGAATCACAAATCAATTCCAATGACATAGACATTGCCTTATTTGTAATTCCACAAAGACATTTGATATGGTACAACTTTAGCAGAAATGAAAGCTTTGAATATTTCAAACACCCACTATACAACTCGTGATTTCCATCATCAACTAAATCATGAAACGCATTTTTCTCACTGAGGTTTTTCCTTACATTTGGCTCCACAGAATCAAGAGGAGGATCCAATGATGTGTTACAATCTTGATCTGTTTGTGTTATAGTCTCAAAAACATCACTTGTCACGTTGCAATTTGTAGCATCATCTTCTGGTTGTTCTGATATGTTTTGATTCTCATAGTGGTGTCTTGTAGTGCCGAATGCATCATTTATGAGGTTTTGCATTTCATTTTCCATTGGCGACAAACTTGGGACCTCATTCTGTGGATTAACATCAATCCCCAATCTTTCTATATTTTTTGATTCTCCATGCCAAATCCAACACAAATATTGATTAGGGAATTGCTTCAGTATTAAATTTTCATAAACTTCATCCCTCTTCAACCATGTTCTAAATTTACATTTAGGACATGGACATCTTATTCTCCCTTCAACGGATCGATTAGAAATTTCAAAATCTAAAAACTCATTCAAACCCTTAACATATTGAGGTGTGTTCCTCGGTAATGTGATCCAGCTTTTATCCATGTATATCACAATGTGCCTACACAAAAGTATACGATAGTGTAAGATTACAGAAACATAATATAATAAAGATGAACCATTGATCATAAAGTATGCATAATATAATAAAGATGATTCATTGATCACATTTACCACTTCAGACCAACAGAACAAGTATGGTCCATAGGAGACAGCGTCAACACCTCATTGAGGAGCAATAAGAATATCGGGCTACACACTTATCATAACACTATCGATCACACATTTATGTTGCCTCAAACAACACCCCATTGATGTGTGATCGAAACTGATCATAATGAATTTTAAACCTGAGACATTATGTGATTGTTTAGGCTTGACCTTAGATGTCCTCCAAGAGGAATGATGTTTCTCAATGGTTTCATACAAAACCAACTATAAAGAGGGCCACTATGTTCACTTTATTCATCGAAGTGTCACCTATCTAGGTTTGAGTATTACAAGTCAGACATTTATAATCATGTCTTCAACCATCGACATATAAAGAACCATTTTTTTTATTCAAGGGTTGTCTTAGAGGAGGAGGCGGATGAGGCCGGTGGAGGAGGAGGAGGAGGAGCAGGAGCAGAGGAGGAGGAGGCGGCCATGGCGGAGGAGGAGGAGGCAGCGGAGGCAGTGGAGGAGGAGGCGGAGGCCGCAGTGGAGGAGGAGGAGGCCGCGGTGGAGGAGGAGGCACCGGCGGCAGCGCAGAGGCAGGGCGGAGGCAGGGCGGAGGCGGCGGAGGCAGCGGAGACAGCGGAGGAGGAGGAGGATGAGGCCGGTGGAGGAGGAGGAGGAGGAGCAGGATCAGAGGAGGAGGTGGAGGCCGCGGCGGAGGAGGAGGAGGCGGCGGCCGCAGAGGCACCGGCGTGACCGCGGCGTGATCGTGGTGTGACTGCGGCGTGACCGCGGCGTGACCGCGGCGTGACCGCAGTGTGACCGTGGCGTGACCGTGGAGGAGGAGGCGGCCGCGGAGGCACCGGCGGCACCGGCGGAGGAGGAGGAGGCATCGGCGGAGGAGGAGGATGCCGCGGTGGAGGAGGAGGCACCGGCGGCAGCGCAGAGGCACCGGCGTGAAAGGGAGGAGGCAGCGGAGGCAGCAGAGGAGGAGGAGGATGAAGCCGGTGGAGGAGGAGGAGGAGCAGCAGGAGCAGAGGAGGAGGAGGCGGCCGCGGCGGCGGAGGAGGAGGCGGCGGCCGCAGAGGCATCGGTGTGACCGCGGCGTGACCGTGGCGTGACCGCGGCGTGACCGCGGTGTGACCGCAGCGTGACCGCGGAGGAGGAGGAGACGTGGAGGCACTGGTGGAACCGGCGGAGGAGGAGGAGGCATCGGCGGAGGAGGAGGAGGCCGCGGTGGAGGAGGAGGCACCGGAGGCACCGGCGGCAGCGCGGAGGCAGGGCGGAGGCAGGGCGGAGGCAGTGAAGGCAGCGGAGGAGGAGGATGAGGCCAGTGGAGGGGAGGAGGAGCAGGGGCAGAGGAGGAGGCGGCGGCCGCGGCGGAGGAGGAGGAGGCAGTGGAGGCAGCGGAGGAGGAGGAGGAGGCCGCGGTGGAGGAGGAGGAGGCCGCGGTGGAGGAGGAGGAACCGGCGGCAGCGCAGAGGCAGGGCGGAGGCAGGGCGGAGGCAGCGGAGGAGGAGGAGGATGAGTCCGGTGGAGGAGGAGGAGGAGGAGCAGGAGCAGAGGAGGAGGAGGAGGTCGCGGCGGAGGAGGAGGAGGCGGCGGCCACGGAGGCACCGGCGTGACCGCGGCGCGACCGCGGAGGAGGAGGCGGTCGTAGAGGCACCGGCGGCACCGGCGGAGGAGGAGGAGGCATCGGTGGACGAGGAGGAGGCCGCGGTGGAGGAGGAGGCATCGGCGGCAGCGCAGAGGCAGGGCGAAGGCAGGGCGGAGGCAATGGAGGCAGCGGAGGCAGTGGAGGAGGAGGAGGATGAGGCCGGTGGAGGAGGAGGAGGAGGAGCAGGAGCAGAGGAGGAGGCGCTGGCCACGGCGGCGGAGGAGGAGGCAGCGGCCGCAGAGGCACCGGCGTGACCACGGCGTGACCGCGGCGTGACCGCGGCGTGACCGCGGCGTGACCGAGGCGTGACCGCGGCGTGACCGCGGCGTGACCGCAGAGTGACCGCGGCATGACCGCGGAGGAGGAGGAGACGTGGAGGCACTGGCGGCACCGGTGGAGGAGGAGGCGGCGGCCGCGGAGGCACCGGCGTGACCGCGGCGTGATCGCGGAGTGACCGCGGCGTGACCGCGGCGTGACCGCAGCGTGACCGCGGAGGAGGAGGAGACGTGGAGGCACTGGTGGCACCGGCGGAGGATGAGGGAATCGTCGGAGGAGGAGGAGGCCGCGGTGGAGGAGGAGGCACCGGAGGCACCGGCGGTAGCGCGGAGGCAGGGCGGAGGCAGGGCGGAGGCAGTGCGGAGGCAGCGAAGGCAGTGGAGGAGGAGGATGAGGCCGGTGGAGGAGTAGGAGGAGGAGCAGGAGCAGAGGAGAAGGCGGCCTCCGCGGCGGCGGAGGAGGAGGCGGCGGCCGCAGAGGCACCGGCGTGACCGCGGCGTGACCGCGGCGTGACCGCGGGGTGACCGCGGGGTGACCGCGGCGTGACCACGGCGTGACCGCGGCGTGACCGCGGCGTGACCGCGGCGTGACCGCGGCGTGACCGCGGCGTGACCGCGGGGTGACCGCGGCGTGACCGCGGCGTGACCGCGGCGTGACCCTGGGGTGACCGCGGCGTGACCGCGGCGTGACCGCAGATTGACCGCGGAGGAGGAGGAGACGTGGAGGCACTGGTGGCACCGGCGGAGGAGGAGGCGGCGGCCGCGGAGGCATCGGCATGACCGCGGCGTGACCGCGGCGTGACCGCGGAGGAGGAGGCGGCCGCGGAGGCACCGGCGGCACCGGAGGAGGAGGAGGAGGCATCGGTGGAGGAGGAGGAGGCCGCGGTGGAGGAGGAGGCACCGGCGGCAGCGCAGAGGCAGGGCGGAGGCAGGTCGGAGGCAGCGGAGGCAGCGGAGGCAGCGGAGGAGGAGGAGGATGAGGCCGGTGGAGGAGGAGGAGGAAGAGCAGGAGCAGATGAGGAGGCGGCGGCCGCGGCGGCGGAGGAGGAGGGGGTGGCCGTAGAGGCACCGGCGTGACCGCGGCGTGACCGCGGCGTGACCGCGGCGTGACCGCGGCGTGACCGCGGCGTGACCGCGGCGTGACCGCGGCGTGACCGCGGCGTGACCGCGGCGTGACCGCGGCTTGACCGCGGCGTGACCACAGCGTGACCGCGGAGGAGGAGGAGACGTGGAGGCACTGGCGGCATCGGCGGAGGAGGAGGAGGCATCGGCAGAGGAGGAGGAGGCCGCGGTGGAGGAGGAGGCACCGGAGGCACCGGCGGCTGCGCAGAGGCAGGGCGGAGGCAGGGCGGAGGCAGCGAAGGCAGCAGAGGAGGAGGATGAGGCTGGTTGAGGGGAGGAGGAGCAAGAGCAGAGGAGGAGGAGGAGGCCGCGGCGGAGGAGGAGGAGGAAGCTGAGGCAGTGGAGGAGGAGGAGGAGGCCGTGGTGGAGGAGGAGGAGGCCGCGGTGGAGGAGGAGGCACCGGCGGCAGCGCAGAGGCAGGGCGGAGGCAGGGCGGAGGCCTTGCCCAGTTTTGTGGTAGTGATAGAATGGTACTTCAAGTCATATTATATAAATAGAGAAGCAGTACACTCAAATCAAACAAAACAACACAAACACAGACAAGAAAACTTTGCACGACTATCCATGAACCACCATGGGGATTACATTGGAACCAATAAGCCAAAGGCAATAAATGAAAAGAAACAAAATAACAAAAAGAAAACCAAAACACAAAGCATTCGCAGCACTACGACAACAAATCAATAACGTGGAACCTGCAACCAGTCTGAATCTTGACATTCATTCCTCAAATACAAATAAGAACTCTCATTGCAGTAGAATATAACAGTTAAAATTCAAAAAAAACCACTCCAGATGGGCCTAAATAGTAGTAAATGAAAATATCAGTGAACCTACAAACAAATCTGCAATTCATCCACAACTCAAACTGTTGGAACCAAAAAGATTTCCCAAATGAAATAGATGACATCATTGGCCTAAAACACAACTGAAATAACATTAATAGATAACAGATAATGCAAGTACTTGATCTTGGATGAAAAATAAGAGATGCGCAAGAACCACCATCCAAGAAATGGAAACTTAGGACATAGTGCCAAAAGAATGTCATGCTGGAAAAAGTTCAATGACAAAAATAATTTCATATCAAAACCCAACAGAGCATTATGATAAGAAATTAAGATGTTTGATCCATACTGATATCAGTTAATAAAGGAATAAATTATTTAAGAGAGTATATTAAAGTCGTAACATACCTCTATACAGTAACTAATTATTAATAATGTTTTCTTGTTATCAAAATAATGTAGTATGAATATGTTGAGATTGTTATTAAAGAAAAATAGTGTTCCATCAACTGAATCCATTATTGACCAAGTGTTCATGATATCTAGACACATTTTTGTTCATTTTCAAATAAAGGATGTTGAATATTCAACCTTTTAAAGAGAAATTTTCTAACCCAAACTGGTTTTCTATGTACAGGTCCTGGAGGGCTGCATGCAACAATACATCGTATGGAAAACAATGATAAGAATTCCATTTATTACAGCATTAATTCACAACTAAAAACATGTACTCAATTAACATGAAAAAGAAAAGTTAATAACCTATGATTTATCATCAATTAATATAATGTAGTGACTATATATTTACAAAGAAACTAAATTTCAAATAACATATAGAATAATTAATTTTAAAGACTAAAACAAACTATGATTCATTAACAAGAAACACTATTAGTTTATGACCACATAAATATATCATTGTGATGTTCAAAAATATATGTGTAATTAAATATATATATCAACAATTATTCACAACCCAACTAATTAATCTTTGCGCACAAGGCATGAATTGTAAAAAACTATTTGATGTATATAATCTCAATATTAGATTCAATAGTACACTAAATAATTCATGAAAAAAATGAATATAATTCACTTTCAAATCACATGGAATGGGAATCATGCATTAATAAAGAAAAGGCGCAATATTGTACCACTCCCTATACCAAATCAGGTGCGGGGGGTCGCCGAAGGCCGCGGGGGGCGTGGGGGGTGTCGGGGTCGCCGGAGGGCACGGGGGGCGCGGGGGGCGCGAGGGTCACCGGTGGTCGAGGGGGTCTCCAGTGGTCGAGGGGGGCGCCGGGGGGTGCGGGTTTCGCCGGAGAGCACGGGGGTGAGGAGTCGCCGGCAGCGCAGGGGGTGGGGAGTCGCCGGCAGCGCGGGGGGTGGGGAGTCGCCGGTAGCGTGGGGGTGAGGAGTGGCGAGGGTTAGGGATCACGAAGGGGAAGGGGGAAAGGGTCGTCGGCTGTGTAAAATAAATCGGGTTTCGCGGCAGTTTATTAAAAACCGCCGCGAAACCTTCACCGAAAAAGGTTTAGCGGCGGTTTTGTGAACCGCCGCCACAAAACCGCCGCTAAACCATGTTTTTTTTGTAGTGCATGTAGTTTTAAGAGATGAAGTTGTAGTTGGTCTATAGATCAGGGGCTTTTTAGTCCCAATGTGTTTCCATGGGTAGCCCCAATGTGGTTTTTCCATAAAGGAAAATTTGATCTTGATGTTATTCTTGTATTAAGGTATCCTCAGCCAGGTGACTTTTAGGAAAGAGTATCTAACCCTAAGAATCAATGAATTATTTAACCAATGGTTAGGGGAGAAAAGGTTCTCAATGATTGACCTCAAGATGGGTAATCACCATCACCGAGATTGAGAGGAGGATATATTGAAGTTATCTTTCTAGAGACACTACAGTTACTTTGAGTTCTTGGTGATACCTTTTCGTGTGTTGGATGATCCAGAAGTGTTTATGGGACTTATGAACTAGATCTTTCAACCATTCTTATATTATTCCATGGTGGTCTTTATTGATGATACCCTTGTGTACTCAATTTCAAAGGTGGAGCACGTGAGACACATGAGGATGGTTTTGGACATGCTTCTAATGGATTTTTTGAAGGTGGGGAGCACTTCATCCTTATTTAGGGAAGGATGATGACTCTGGTCATACTGTGAGAGGAGGTGATGAGGGTGGTTTTTTCCTTCCCTTAGTGTTACATCCATAAGAGGTTAAAATGTATCAGTATCCTTTGTATTTGGGTTGGATGGACAAGGATGTAGTAGTGTGTTTTTGAGTTTAACTCTTGATTTCTCACCTACCGGTAGGTGAAGGCCGGGGTGCCTAGATGGAAGTGGAAATGGAATGGTATCTTTTTGGAGTTCATGATGTGACTTTAATGATTAATTATATGTAATAATACTATGTGAGTGATCAGAGATTAACTCATTAAGTCATACCACTTCTTAATCATCCAAGAACAGGGCTTAGTAGAGAGTTTGAGATACTTGTGCATGTGGGAGGTGGTCTATATTCATGGGGTTACCTTGATTATTTTTTATACCATGATAATTAATTCATTTAATTATTATGAAGAGTATTTAAGAGGCTTCAAAACTCAGTTGTGGTTGAGCACAACACTTATACCCCTAGAGAGATGGCTAGGAAAAGCGGAGCATTTAGGTTTTGGAGAACATACTTTGGGTTTGCATGTTAGTTTTGGCCATATCTGGGAGTATCATCTACCCTTGCTATAGTTTTCATATAACAATAGTTACCACCCAACCATCGATGTAACACCATTCGAGGTCGTGTATGGGAGACCCTGCTGGTCATCGCTGTAGTGGTCGGAGCTAGGGGAAAATGCTTTTAAGCCCAGAGTTGGTGCGAGGACTGGTTGTAAAGATGCAGTTCATCTAGGGAAGGATGAGTACTTCCCAAAGACATTAGTTGTTCTATATGGACCAACAATCTAAGCCTTTGTATTTTGACAAGGGATATTGTGTGTTCCCTAAGGTCTCACCTAAGAAAATATTGAGAAGATTTGGGTGGGGAAATAAGTTATCTATGAGATTATTTATCCATTTATAGGTAATGTGTAGGGTTATAGAGGTGGAATACCATGTATCCCTACCACTATAGTTAGAATGGTCACATGATATATTCCACATGTTATAGCTGGGGAGATATGTGCATGAAATGTTGCACGTTGTTGACTGGGGTGAGCTGGACATTGAGTGTGGAATTACCTTTTCAAAGTTCTTGATGGTGTTTGAGAACCAGTAAGAGAAGAAACTTTGTGGGAATTTGTTTTCCTTGATTTCATGTTTATTAGAATCATGATAACCTCCAAGTGAGCTCATTGGAGTGGTAGGATGCAAGCTCAGTACCCTCACCTATTTGAGCAAGTTTTTTTGGGGACAAAAATCCTCAAAGGTGGGGAGAATGTAACAACTATAAAAATTTTTCCTAACACTTTGGAATATTTCAGATAATATTTTTAGAGTAAGGAACATAGTCCGTATGGTATTACTGGGCCTACGGAGCCTTGGTATTAATATATTATAAATATTAAATATAATATATTAATTATGAATAGTTTTTCATAAATAACAAAATAAATCCTAAACTATTTATTTGATGGTAAAACTGAGGTCACCATTAAATACGAAGTGTGTCTTTTACCCTAGTCATGATATAATTCATGTAGACATTGGATGTTTTGGTAGATTACTATCATGGGTAGATTAAATGTACTAAAATAATTTATTAATTTAAGTGTAATTTAATCACAAAACCCTAACGACTCCCCCTTTATAACCCACTTTTGGTGATTTACATATGTTTAATTATATAACCCTAGAGTTAATGAGATGATAGATAGTGATCCAGTGTATATTTCATTGGAGGGTGATCTCAGGATCGAGGATCAATAATGAACAAACATGGAGTTTCATGGATCCAATGAAGAACATGGTTAATTTCATCAACGATATCGATGCAGATTCATTATTCGCCAATGATCAGTTTAAACCCCAAATAGGGTGTATGATTTTTTAGTTTAAATATTATTTATAGTTTTAGACAAATGATAATTAATTCCTTTGAAATTAATTCATGGATTGTTCTTTGTTGGTTTTTCTAATGATTTTTTCCTCTTCCTAGATCTAAGAATTTGAGATTGATATTCCTATTGATTATTTTTGAGTTGATATTCCACCATTCTTTGGATTTTTATGATGATTGAAAAACGATAACTAACATCAATCGAATCTCACATTGTGTTATGTGCCTTTCTCCCTCCTTTCTTTGGAGTTTTTCAATGAAATTTTGGTTGGATGGTGATTCTACAATACCTGAGAGGACTTATCATTGTACGTTCATTATTTGGAAAAATGGATCATGGTAATAGGTTCAGTTTTGGGTTTTGGAGACGTGATAGAGGTGTGGTGACAATGACAGAAATCTAATGATGGTTTGGGTAACAGTGGATCTGTGAGCTAGATTTATCAGGATGTCTTCATAGTAGCAACAATGGGTGTTTCTGAGAAAAGTGTGGCCATAATTTGGCTGTCGATAATGATGGTGATCTGAGGAGGTGAGGAAAGAGGATTTACCATGATTTAGACCATGTAGGTGCTTTGGGTTGGAAATGAAAGGTGTTTTAAGATCAATGGGTGGCTGAAATCCAACCACCTATGGCAATGAAGGCACGATCAACTCAGATATGGGGTTTTATGGTTGTGATTTATGGCTAGAGTGAAGAGATTAGTGATTTGGGTGAAGATTCATGAATAGTATATGATTTTTGTGAAATTTCAATATATATGAAATGTATTTCAAAAGAACACATGTCGTGTAGTCCCCTATGTGTAATAGTTATGCTTTTCACGTTGATTTAAATATCACACACTGTGTGGGAGTCCAACATGTTGTGTGACATCTAGACAGTGAGCTCGGAATTTATAGGGAGTATATGCCCAATGGATATGTGGCCCCATATGATGTGTGTGATAGGGAACACCCAATATACTTTGGAAAATACATGTGGATTGGGAAGAATGAACATGCCAAGTTTTGGATAAACCTTTAAAAATCATGCGCCATAATGGGCACGCCGTGTATCTAGAGAAAGTCATGCCATGTGAGATGATAGGGTAGAGGAAGTGCCAAACTAAGATAGAGACATTGTGTACCACCTGGGATACACTATGAAAATATTCAAGGGAAAGTTAGATCCCTTTTTCTCCTTAGAACAACTGTGGTATGATCTTAGGTAAGTTCCCTTGAACTGTATCAGTGTGGGTGTGTTCCCTCCTATTATTATAGAGTGAGCTTTCTTAGTCCACCTCCATGAGGGTTTAGTGCAATATATTTTCATGAGAATTGGATGTAAGATTCCATTGATAGATTAGATCAGGTATCCCTCCATGAGGCCTGAGGGTTGGATCCTTATTTTCATCATTCTCCCTAGGTAGGGTCAGGTATCTCTTGACCTACGTACTGATTCATTCGATCCCCTGCCTAGCGAGTTAATCCAGTTAGGGTTAAGTGTCCCCCATTGGCCCTGAGAGTGATCCCCTATTTGTGTATCAATATCTACTATCTTCCAATAATTTTTAGTCCAATTGAGTGAGTATGTAAAATTATCCCTCTAAGTTTCCTTGTTGATTCTTAATGGAAATACCCGATGAGTATTTTCTCTCAGATGAGTTCCATTAATATAGGGAAACTCGATGAGTGGGTTATCTTGGAATTATGCCACCTTTGAGCCTCTAGTATAATACTAGGCTGGAAATTGAGGATGTGACCTTACCTTGAGACTTGGTTTCAACATTTGAGCATATTTTATTTGTCCTATTTATTTACCTTGGATTTGTGATCTGAAGATGACTCCCTCTATGATGCTTTGTGTTTGGTTATTTCAGGGTGTCATACTGGGTATGTTTATACTCACCCCTATATGGTATCTACCCACACATGTCATGTCTTATGCAGATGAAAGAATTTTTAATGGATTCCTTGGTGGATCAGGAGCAGGTGGAGCTTAGTTGTGCTATACGGACCTCATATGGATCCAAGAGTTGGTCTTTGGTAGTTTTCCCCTTGTTTTTATTAGGTTAGTTTCTTTTATAGTTTTGGTGGGATTGTATTTATTCCTTTGACCTCTATTGTAATTCTTTATGTACTCTGATGTGATATATTTGTTATGAATTAATTTATAATGTGATTTGTTTATCTTTCTGCATTATACTTGTGTATAGAATGTGTGCGTGTGTACTGGTACTTTAGGCTAAGGTCTCCCATGTGTACGATAAGCCTACTTGGTGCTAGTATCCATCCCCTAGCCTATTGGAGGTGGATTGGGGTGTTATTATCAGCTTACCATGATCCAGGTGGCCCTTAGTGGGTTGGGTCAATACATAATATCTTCCTTAGTTCATCTTCATTTTCATAAAATTTTCACTAATAAAAGTTCTTTCTCTTTTTAGTAGAGGTAAATCTCTCCCAACTTCTTCCTTTAATATTTTTCTCATGTTTTTTTGGCCAATATAAAAAAGGATCCAATGCTAAAATTATTTCTCATCTTTCTCACTAAGGAAATATGAGTTAATTTTATCTCCAACTTGAAACAAATTTTCTTTTCTTATTACTCCTTCAAAAATAGTTCTTCCATCCTTCAAACACCAGATGATACAACAATTTATCTAGAATAGCGTTCTGTTTCCATCATCATAATATAGACTTACACTTAGTAAGATATATTTAAGTCCATTAACAAATATAATTTCCTTGAAATTTAACTTTTGATAATCAATGATAGTTGTGCCACTTCCTTTGATTTTTAAGAAACTACCATTTCCAAAGGTAAAAACTCCTTTATTGTGTTTTTCAAATTTTCTCAAGATTTTAACCTCTCCAATCCTATATAAGGATCATCCATGATAAAGAATCCATAGTTTCACTTTATGAATGGATTTCAAGGCTACATCAATAATAATGTACTTTTCATTTTCCTTTTCTCTTTTGGTTTTCTATTTTAGTGTATTTAATCCTATTCAGGAAGAGTTTTATTGCATTTTTTCACATAGTGGCCAGTTTGATCACATATTCCACGAGTTTTTTTTCAGACAATAAAATCAATTTTTGGTTGAAGAATTCTTAACTCCTTATCATTCTTTCCATAAGATGTCACTTCTCATCTTCTGATCGGTGTTTTATTTTCTTCAATAGTTTCCCCCCTCCACTCGTACCTATTTCCTAGTAGCGACAATCCACCCCAAAAATTGTAGGTTTTGTGCCAATAGTTTCTACATCATCATCATCAATAACCTTTAAACCTATACCTTACTAATTGATAGAAGTTTTGGTTATAGAAATTTCATGGTGTTTAATCTGTATATATGAATTCATTTTCTCTTTGGAATGTATTATATTTCTTTTGAAAGTTGAATTTTACTTCCATTGGTTTGACATAAAAACCGTTGTTTCTCTTCTCAATTCATACTTTATTATTTTTAGTTTAGAAACTTGCATTATTATTAAGAATAAATTTACCTTTATATTTAGTTAGAACAACTTTCACTTGTTTTTCTCGACCAACTTATTCCATAGTTCATGAGGATTCAGATTTAATTTTTGTTTCCCTATTGAAATTGTCTTTCAACTTATTTAGAGTTCTTTTAATATTAAGACATTTGGATTATGTCTTACCGGTTAATCTTACTTTGCAACTAGCTACTTACCTTTACCTTTAAAATTTATTTCCTTATCTATCACCTTTAACTTGAGGTTATTTATTTCCTCAATATATGCATTCTTCTTTTTGATAAAATCTTTTTTACTTTCAGTCTTCCTCTCTACTTTATTTTTCACCAGGAAAAGTTCCTTCATGAGTTTAGTGTTTTTCATAAGACTTGATTCAAGTTCTAATTTTATAATTTGTTCTAAGTAGGTTACTTCACCTTCTTCTTAATATTTTTTCTTCACTTGAGGTATCCTCGTGTTTCACATGAGCCATGAAGTTCAAAAATTTACTTTGAATTTATTCATCATGAAATTCACCTTTTGATGAGTTCTCTTCCTCTTCTTTTCTAAAAAAACCTCCTTTATTATTATGGTTAAACTTACATTTCCCTTAATCTTATTTTCTAACTCACTTTGTGTTTTTATTCCACTTCTTTTTCCAATGATTTTCATTTGATTCTTCCTCTTCATCTTTAGTACCTTTCTTCTTAGTAAAATTGATGGAAAAGTTCCTAACTCCACCACACTCAAAACATTTCAATGGATTCTTTCCTTTATAACTTTTTTACCCTTTCTGAAATTTTGAAAGATAAGATACATTATCCTATTATTATATTTATCAATATCATCTTCATCTCCTGAATCATCATAAGGTCCATCTCTTATTATATTGAGTTTGATTTTCCTTATGGATTTAAAAGTCATTTCTTCCTTAGTAATTTTCTTAAATGATAGATTCTTCCTCATTTCATATGACACAAGAATATTTTGAAGTTCATATAGAGATAAATAATCTATATACTATGATAATTGAGTCCATAAAAGTTTCTACAATTCCCCTAATATTACTAAATATTTTTTTTGAGTCTTATAAAACAATCATCTATAGTTTCCTCATTAACCACCTTCAAGTCCTCAAACTGACTTATCTAGATTTGAAGTTTTTCTTCATTTACTTTATCATTACCTTTAAAGATGCTTTCCATATTAACCCATGTTTCCTTAACTTATAAAATACCCATAACCTTGGTGTAAAATTTTTCTGACAAAGACATGAAAATTTCATTTTGAGCCTTATCATCAACATCCATGTTTCTTTTGTCTGCAGAAATAATAGGTGAACCTTTTTCATTAAGTGGAAAATCTATTGTAGTAGCATCTTACACTTCCAAGATAAGAGATAAAAGATATGGTATCATCTTATTTTTTTCATCCATGATAATTTTACCATTACAAGTAGGATTAACACAATTGTTAATGGAATTTAATTTTATCATTTCAAAAAATGGACCCAATAAAGAAAACTAAATATGATGACACTTATGAAACTCATGAATGGTTAAACCACTGGGGAGTGAATCAGTGGCTCCTTTTTAAAAATTCCTATAACATTAAGTTAACCTATATGACTTGTTAAGGTCTCTATATTCTCAAGTAATAAACTCACTCTCACTCGTATACAGTAAAGTAAATAATATAGTAAGGCTCGCATATTTTTACAAGGTTTATTCCCAATTAAAGTAACCACTCTTTACTACACTTGGTATTTCTAAGTCACAGATTTTACACTATGATCAATAAACATTTACAATGTTATAGGAAGGGACCAACCTTTACCCAAAAGTGTATCCCACAAAAATGTCTTCATAATAGATTATACTCACAGTCTCTAATCTCTATAACCTCAACATCTGAAATATATATCTTATGATCTTAAAAATTTTGGTAACCTCAAATAATCAAGATTCTTCCTCAACTTATTATATCTTTTTCTGAATGTAGTTTGGGCTCCTCGATAATATCCTTCACTGAAAATGCTTAGCATAATCAACAATGACAACAAAACATCATTTTTTCCCTCAAAAGTTGTCCCTCCTTTATATAACCACACTTTATATAATAAATATGGGGAACATGTGGGCTCCCATTTGAAACACACACTCACTTCAAGTCTTTAGTTAACAACCTTCAATAAATTCTATAGATATCAGAGTTTTGACTACATAAAATCCTCCGCAATACTTGGCATCAACAATATTAAAATATTCCACAAAACATGGCTTGAATCACAAACACTCCTTTATAAATATCATAATTTTAACATCCAACTAAGAATTATCACAAATTTTTTAACTTAAAAATGTTTATGTGAAGTCACTCAACATATTCTAGTGAATTTGCTTACATAGACATCACTCTACCCTTCTCCCATTATTTCATTACTTTATCTCAACTCAAACTTTTGTATCCTTCAGTACTTAGAATGAATCTGTCAAAAATGTGTGCTTCCAGTGTTCTAAATCTTCTACACGTAAATTGAGTTTGAACTTCGGATAGAAGGACCCACTTTTTGATCAACTCATATTTTTAGGCACCAACTTAACTTTAGGTTCTCTAAATTATCTTTCACTACATCATCTTCCAGTGATCTCACAAATTACATTTCCTTTATTTCCATATTTCAAAGACTTCAATATTATAATTCATTCTTACCTCTCCCACTCGACTTAGTATTTTTATTGACTTAAATGGGATCACTATTGGTCTTCTTCTAAAGTGATATTCCTTTCATCAAGATCACAACACATGCATTTCCTGATTGAACATATAAATCTTTGTGAGAAAAATATTCAACTCTTTAGACCTCCATGATCTTTCAGTACTTATGAAAACCATTGGACTTAGTTCTCCAGATATAAAAACTCATATAGTCCAAACATTCATTAGACCAGAGTTTAAAATAAATAGAACACATTCATAATCTCGGGGGAACTTCAATTATGTAGCATTTACTTTAAATATATGATATTTACTAAAATATAAAAAATTTATATTCCAAATCTATTATGTAAACTATATTTATAATCTAAATATCACATATTTAACATTTATTTAAACCTTGATCAAATAAATTATTAAAACTCTTTTTCATATGGTTTAAATTATTTCACCAAATAAGACCTTTTAATTTGAACAATTCAAATTAATAATTATGAACAATTCATAATTTTAAATATAAACAATTTTATATTAAACCTTATTTTGAAATTTATAAAAACTATATAAATTACCTTATAATTTCCATATAAAATATTCATATCTAAATTATAATTCATGCCATATAATTTTAAAAAGAAATATAATATCAATATTTGATATTGTGGTTATTTATTCATTAGAAGTTTCAAAAACACTTAATAATTAATTATAAAAAAATTATAACTAATTAATTTATAATCCCCTTTATAAAATGAATAAATATTCCAAAATACCCTTTCCCATGATTTATAAACCATTTTATTCAATTCTAAATTGAAATATTGAAAATATAATTTTTCTCTACATATTGTTTTTAACGATATCCCTATATCATTAGGTAAGATATATTGTGTGTGATTGGTAGAGAGGGCATTTATCTATCATGCCTTACTATAGATAAATAGTAGCTCATGTAAGAAAAATTATGTGCATATAGTGTAATTCCCTATACTTTTTAAATGATATTTGTTTCTTGAAAATGTGTGTTAATTTATTTTACATGACAAAACCATATCTCTTTAATAATGAAATAGTATTTATAGAGTATAAAGAGATACAAGACCATTGGGATTTGACCGTTATATGATGGTTTTTGAAATATGACCATTGGTTAAGATGAACATTAGAAACTATACTCTTGGTAATAATTTTAACATTATAATTAGTGTTTATAAATAGAAATGAAAAATGATAATTAATGAAGAAAGCAGAATTGATGGCATCAACCAGTAGATTCATGCCATATGAATCCCAATTTTCAGAACATGGGAGGGAGGTAGCATCACTGGGGTTTTCCCTTGACCATGCTCAAGACGAGCTTCAACAAGTGAAGCTAGAATGAAATCGCATATGGGGAAGTTCAAGTTAGTGGAAATTGCCACTCGGTCGATGTTAGTCAAGCCGCCCCATGAATCTATCACCATGACACACCTTACCCTTAGGTCGTATGCGGGTGTTATAAGGGGTTACATGTCCCAGTATTAGTTAATTAAAGTGTAATTCCATTGTATAAATAAAATGTTTATTCTATCAATTCCATTTTAATAATACTTTTTCTTAATAAAATACAAGTTTATTTGAGATAGAATTTGATAAATTAATTTTTCAAATATAAATTATACTTTTCAAAAAACATATAAATTTTTATAATAAACTAAGGTGTCTTGAATAATATTTATTTTAATTAAATAGTATGTTAAAAACACTCTTATTTAAATATAAATGATAAAATAATTTTATTACGTCCTTGAAAATTTTTAAGTGTTAAAAATTTGACTATGCATTATCAACCTACTATTTTTTTAATAAATAAATATTTTTATATTTAAAAGTTAAAATTATCATACTTAAATAATTATTATGAGAAAATAAACATCATTTTTTTAAAAAATAACATGATAATTAGGTTAGGGTGAATTTATGAGAATTTTCTAAAATACTTTATTTTTCTATGAAGATTAAAAATACAATTTGGGGTTTTTGGTATCTTTAATGACTTCATAATTATTAAATAATGATTTAATAATTAATTAACCATAATCTATGACCTAAAATATTTTATTTTATTAATATTAAGTATTTTAGTAGATTTTATTCAATTTTCAAACCTAGAAGTTACTTTCCAAAGCCTAAAATGGAAACTTTAACATTAAAAACATTATTTTGTAAAAACTTTACTTTTACATGCCAAATTAAGTAATATAATATTATTTTCAATTATTTTTGGTTAAAATAACTTAAAATATGATCCAAATTTCCAAAATCTTGGTCCTAAACCATGGGCAAGCCCATGGTTTTTCATTTTCCACAGCCTAGATTTCCAAGGCCTATATTTGGAAATTATTAAACAAATCCACCACTTTTGCTATAAATACCCACACATTTCTTAATTTTTTCACTCATAATCTATCATCCATTAAGTTATGGTAATTTTTCCTCCCATTAAATCCCCTCAAGGTGTTCGGAAGCCCTAGATGTCCCAATCCTCAAGTTTTAGGAGTAACCCTTCAAGGTAAGGGAATTATCCTTACATTCTCTTCAATTCAAGAACCTCTTCTCCTATGTGTTTTCTAAATTTTATGGTTACTCTATTATATTAACCTTAATATCATAACCTTGTTTTAAAATTATGTTTTATAAATGGTATACCCTTTTCCCCTATCATTTTTCTCTTTTCAAAAACCATGTTTTATACCCATTATGCTGCCGAATTTACTTCTCCAAATTTCTCTCTTCTCCTCAAGAAATTATATTTTATTTTGTTTTTATGAATAACCAAACCTCTTTGTTTTCTAGGGTAATTAACCTAGATTTAAAAATGATTTATTTTATTATGTTATTAACATACATAAAACCCACATTCCCTTTTCATGGGATAAAAATGACATAGTGATCATGTCTTTAAGAACTTTTGAAAGGCCACAATTTTGATAAGAATCCCATTATTTATTCTCCACAAGTTATTAATGAAATGATTGATTATGATCTATGTATCTCAAATTAATTAATACATATTAAGGTTTCTCCTTGATAGAAATCAAATGAATTGGTTAAATAATTTAATCTCTATAGATGACATGTTTTACGATACCTTAGTGAATAACCTTGGTAATTTTCATTTATAAAACCTTAGTGATTAACCTTAGTGATATGATTATGAATGTCTAAATTGAATTTTGTAGCCACCTTTCCATGTTATGATTCATGTTATTTTTATTATGATATGATTTATTGGCCATTTTCATGCCTTAATGAAATTCCTCATGTTCTTATTGATATTCCTCATGATCACATATAAACTATTTTCCCTTACTATGCCTTATGCTCACCCTTTCCTTTGATGTATATCCCCAGGTTATGATTTGTAGTAAATTTACTTTGAATGAAAAATTGAATAATCCTTTTCAAGTGGATTTATAATAATTTTTTAAGTTTTCATGTATTATGTACCTTTTTTCCAAGAAACTAAACCTTAAAAGATCCTTTGTATGTACCATGTAATGAAAAGTTATGTAGTAAAAAGGTGGGATATCATACATATCTTTCTTAGGAATAACTCACATGGTTTTTAGTCACATCCTATAATATAAGTACCTAAGTAATATTAAACTTGATGATCACATAAGATAAACTATACTACATTCATACACCATGTGTAAGATTAACTAATCATTTCTAGCCCATGTAATATTAATTTAGTGTGTTGGGGTTTCCATAAGGAAAAATAGGCATGAGACAACCTGTTTAGGAATAACTGAGCACCCTACAACTATAAAGACTTATGATAAGCCCTTTTATAGTATTAACTCACACTAGGAAATCATGTTATACAATTTAAATCGATATCACTTTAGGCGATATGATGCCCTGCTTTGTGAAATTACTCTGATGCATTATTATGTTATGACTAGTGCATATCATATTCTACAATATAAAAAAAAACTAAATGATTTGAACTATGTCACTGTATATGATATCCTATATCATGTGGAATGATTTGATATCTTCTTACAACACCACATGTCTCAAAATTATATACAAAACAAATTTTCATTTGTATTTAACAATTGAGAATACAATAACAAAAATGATATCTATTTTATTCATATTCAACCTGATTTTTATAATTAAATCACATAGTAAATCTCTGATATAATTTAAATATTAATTAGGATTGATTAACACTTAATAAACACGTGTAAGTAAGTAGAAACCCTTAATCCCAAGATCACTATGCATGAAACCCAAAACCACGTAGTATATAGAATGAAGAAATAATTGTCATGCATACCTTGTGTGACACTCTGACCTCTCTTATCTATTTAATTTAATTTATTTATTAGTATTTGAGATTTTTATTTAGTTTTGGGTGTCAGTTTAGGCGGCATCCCGGGATGGTTCATTACAAATGGCATCATAGCCTAGATTCTTAAAAGGGTCTAGGTTTTAGAGCACCCTTTGTTATTTGGGTAGTAATGGTAGATTATATTAAGGATCATCGGGACTTAGGAAGTGAGTTGTGAGTGAGTTCTTGATTACTACCCATCATGACGATGCTTGAGTTACCACGGGTAGTCGAGGTTTGAATTTTAGATATTTTTTATTATCCTTTATGATATTGATCCTTATTAGCATAATGAGTTTCCTTAGGGGATATTTTATTAGATTTGGAGTGGAAATAGAGGAAGGATAAATGACGCGAGGTTGTTTTCTTCATCTAGATAAACCTAGAAGTGACTAAATTCTCAATCCCAAAAACATTTTGGGAATTTTTTTCATGATCGAGCTGTATCCCATCAAACCATGTGGCCAGGTTCCACATTCAGCTTGGATTTTTTATTTATACCCCTTTATTCATAGATCCTGATAGTGGGAAAATGAATCAAGTTTTTCCCTGTGATGTGTTGAGAATGTTAGATTAAAACTTTGATTGGAACTGAGGTGTATCCCTGCTTGTGCATGTTTTGTGAAACTCGTTTTTGGAGTGAAGAAAGGGGCATGATTTATGAAATGTTTTGAAAATTAATTTTCATGGTAGTTTCAAAAGTGTTTTAAAAGGGGATGGTGGGTTTTTAATTTTTTATTAATGTATTTAAATCATGGATTTCCTAAATGGAAGGAAAGTGTTTTCAAAGGCACATAAGTAGAATTATACAAAATCTTTTTGAGTATTTTGAGTATTTTAAAATTCTAAAAGTTAGATTTTGAGTGTTTTGGATTTAAAGGAAAGCCTTGTTATATTTTAAAAGTGATTTGGAAATCTTTTAAGTGGTGGTTGATGAGAGGTTTTGTATGTTTGAAATTATGAATTAATGTGTGATATTTTGATATTGAAAAACTTTTAATGGATTATTTGGGTAAAAGGAAATTTTAATTAGTTTTATCAAATAAATAGGGTGTTTTGGGTATGTATTCTCTTGTGTTTTTAGTTTTAAATGGGATACTTGAAAAGTGTGTTTGTATTTTCCTGGATTTTGTGTAAAATTATTATTTTCATTAGGGAATTTTGGAAAAAAAATTGAAAGAAAATGTGATTTTAAATGATTTTGTTTGAGTGGATGTATAAATTTAATTTTTTCTTGTGGTTTCGATTAGTGTCGTTTGGTTTGAACTGGTAAGAAATGGTAGATGATTTCATTATTGTGTAATTTTAGGTATACCATAGAATGTTCTTTATGAAAGATAGAGAGTCAATATCTAGGAGAGAACCATGGAGTGACTTCCTCTATTGTCTTGGTGTAAATCAGTATTGATATTTGGGATGGGTACCTATTTTGAGGTTGTTGGTGGTAGTTTGGGATTTATGATGGGGGTTATAGAACAGTCGAATCACTTATGGAAATTCAAGTTTGGTGTTTTCTTTGGGCATCTCCCTGGTTATTTTTATGGAATGTGGTGGTTTTGAGGATGTTTGTGCCTTAGTAATGGTCATGATCCTTGATTTTTGTGTGAAACTAGCCTTGTGATGAGATACCATTTTGAGGATTTGTATGTGGGGAGTATTGGGGATATCTTTGGACATATCATTGGTTAGTTTTATAGAATTTTTTTGTTTTTATGATTCTTTTTCCTTAGTAATGGTCATGAACCTTGTAACATCCCAAACCTAGTGGCCACTATCTGGTGCCCTGATCTGGGTCTTCACATGACCTCAGGCACACCTCCCTGTATGCTAGAGGCTGCCGACTAGCAGCACGGGTCTATAGAGGAACATTTGAGAGACTATACACACTTTTCATAGTAAGACACAGTAGAAAATAATATCCACAGATATAATAACAAGTGGAAACAGATAAATAGACAATGTGAAACATTGCCAACAAGTAACCAAATAGAAAATTCTATAACAATAATACGAACACTCTACATGCTAGAAGGTCATAAAAAATGTCCAAAACTAAAATCACCAAAAGAAAAAAAAACATGGACTCAAGTCCCAACCTGGTCCTGACATCCCATGCTCCAACCACACAACCCATGCATGAACCACACATCAGTCCTGAACCTATGCCTGAAGAAATTAACATCCGCTCGGGTACCCAAGTTCCTTGGTGGCCCAAGTAGGGTGTGATTACAACTCATTAGACCACCACCAACGGTGTCTAAAGTAATAACCATTCTATATAACAGTGTATGTAGATAAACAAGTGAAACAATTGAACAAGGCAACAAGGGAGTCATTTAAGTGATTATATAATGTTCAATTTATCTATTAGGTTCTCTAGAGTTAATCAACCAACAAAACTAACTAAGGACACACTGGGAGTCTAATCCAAGGAACAAGCGATTACACACACTTTTAACCCCAAGGGATTTCAATAATCACAAATTCTTAAATACCCATTAGCTATAATATTCGTTTAATCAATTTTCAACATTATTTCCATTTCGTCAATTATGTTATCTTCATTACTAAATTCATCTTTATCACATGTTCCCTAGGTTAGGAATTTTCATCATTTATACTACCACTGAAGTCGTTCAATTACCATGCATTAGGGAATAAGTCATGTCCTTATCTCACTAGAGATAAACACATCACAAAAAACACATTTTCCTCACCTCTAATCCTCAGTCTAGGTGGATTACAACATTTAGGGGAATATAACTTTTTCCCCTTCCCTAACCCATGCATTGTGGGGTGGAGTTTAGAGCCTTAGTATAACTCGACCCATGGGCATAGAACCTCAATCAGTACCCCACACTACCAATCCATCTACACATGCTTATATATATATTCACCACATAAACCATATAACAACTATACACAATAAATTCACAAACCCTTACAATTCACATTCCATTTAACACATAAAATCATCTTTATGGATTAACCCAGTAACAAATTTTACATTTACTTGGCATAGCCCATTTAACCCATTTCCCTTTTCATACCATATCCCATTTATCATATTCATCAATTCACATGCATTAATCCATGTATTCATTTCATTGGTTAAATCAAAATCTCTTGACACATTCACTTTATTATGTTTAACCCTTTTTCACATCATTCTAAACATCCCCTTATGTTATATATTCAATTGTGAATGTTCATCATTTAATTTATTCATAAACATGTTAACATTCCAACACAATTGTTATGGGTTCTATCTCACTGACCCTTATACCCCTTCAATTACTATGGCCCCATCGGACCTTTTAAATATGTCATGGAAATCAATACAATTCAAATTACTCATTTGAAATCATTTTTAAACCACCCTTTAAATATATGGGACATCCTCTTTGAAAAACTAAAACATGCCCCAAGGATTTCATTTCCACTTTCAACCATTCAAAACAATCGTAAAGTGTTTTCACAAAGTCCACCTCCCCCCCCCCCCCATTTCAAATCATCATTTGAAATCAATTAATAACCCCCATTTAAATCATTTGAAGTCGACACCTCCTTTCAAAACATTACTCACTTTCCAACACCAATTTCGTCCTTGAAATCCATGTTCGGTACAAACCCCAAAACATATTTCTAAAACCATTTCAAAATCAGTTTGGGCACTTCAAAATTTCAATGAAATAATCAAACCAATTTACCTTTTTAACCAATCCCACATACTCGATTACAATTTACAACTCATATCTCTCAAATATCCCTTATCTCAACATTCCCTAACTTATTTTACTGTTTCAAGGGTTCGACACACCTCATGGGTAGATCTAGGTTTTGTATCACATCATTAAAAAATCTGAAAAGGTTCCTGAAGGGTTTTACACCTCAATATAAGGTACAAATCATTTTCCATAACCAAAGATAATAAAACACAACAAGTAAGCACATTGGTACAACCACTTACACATATAAAATAAAAATACTATGGGAAAAATCTTAGAGACCACCTACCTCATGCTCGAAGATGATTACTAGCCCAAACGCATCCCTTGATTTGAACTCAAACACCTTTCAAAGTCCCAACCAAGAATTTTCTAGAAAATTAAGGGTTTTAGGGATTCAGAAGGAGAGGAGAGATTCTAAAATCCCTAATCCAGAAAATAGAGCAAAGCGGAGTGTTGGACTCACCCGTATCTTCGATTCTCACTAAACGAAACTCCAAACACCTAAGAATCAAAGGAGAAACACCTCTTGGAAGTTTGGGGGGGTTGTCACCTATGTTGTAAGAGTACAAATGGGGTGAAAATTTGAGGGAGAAGGAAATAATATTAGGAGGAAAAATTAGAAATTCTTACTTTTTAAAGTCCACATGATTTGCAAACCATGCACTAGCCACTGCCCGAAAGTGTCTCCAAGCCACACGGTTTCTTAGGTCAAGTGCACAGTTTTCTCTAACCATCTTCCAACCATATGATTTACACTGTCTGGACTAATTTCCGCTCCTTTCATGTCCCGACCCCCCCCCCCCAAAACACCCACAAAACTCCTCTAACACCCCCAAATCACTTCATTAGCCAAAACAAGGGAGGTTTAACCAAAATTAAAACAGGGATGTACCTTCACAAAAGTTCAGGATCTTACAACCTACCCACTTTATAACAGCTCGTCCTCAATCCATACTTTCAAACCTTACCGAGCCTCTAAGACCAAAGGTCGGGACATAGGGCCCACCTTTCAACCATTATTTCCTAATATTTTTTCCAAACATGGCCACTCCATCACCACACTTGGACCAAGGAAACAATCCTACCCCAAGAAAACTTCCCCCTCCACACTCCATAATTACAAACCGATGCTCCTCAAGGATGTAGCTACCTCAACTCATTATTATCAACATCAATATAAGGGAAATGTCAGGGTAATATCACTGAACCACTACACAAAGGATACCTACAAGGCAAAAAAATTACCCTGGGAGAGCCAATCATAACATCCTCAGTCTGATCCTCTCCACATTTCATGGTCCAAACACTTGGCACCATCATACCTAGTTTTCAAAAGTCTATCATTGACCTAAATCGGCGTCATTGGAGGGATACATAGATTCTAACCACACTCCCTGACCTACCCTGGTCTGCAAATCAAGTCCCAACGACCTCACCCCATTTCTGAACATCCAAAGTACACCCAAGCATAACCTTCATCTCAAGGCACTCAACCAGTCAAAACCCAAGCTAACTCCCACCACCAACACCGCTTCACCAAGATGGCTCCTACCCGAGTCCATCCAACTTGCACTACCACTCACCTCATCAACTAACAACTTGAATTTTGCTACATACCCAATGTGTTTTCTAACTAACTGAGCCCAAACATCCCAAGAAACTCCAACCAACACTGGATCCCAAAATTTTCGTCGAGACCAACTGGATTGATCACACCTCCATCATCCTTATCTCATTCAAAGGAACATTGATCCTTCCTCAAAACCCATTCTCATACCAGGGTGCACTTAACATCTCAACCTTGATCAAAGGTGTCTTACAGCCCACCACATTCATTCCCTTTTTACCCAATTGAGTAAGGCCATCCAGTAAAACTCACTCTGTCAGTGCCCAACTCCCAATGTTTTCATGTCATCCTCTACTTGGACATGATATCTCCCCACTTATGACATAACCCATAATATTTTATCACCTATCTGAGTCCATTACTAACCTCTAGTGAAACTTTACCACTATAGAATCCACTGCTTTGCGAACTGTTTTCAGCTCTATAACACCCACCAATGTGTCTTCGATGTGAACACTCAGATCACCTCTAAAACCATCCCGAGCCTGAAGTTGTCACTCGACTCGACCTTACACTACATAAAAGGTGTACCTAGCGCCCAAGTAATCTAAAAATACCCTTAAAAACTTACCATTGGAATCCCACTTCCACCACATCCACTCCACAGTTTTCTCCACACATCCATGGATAACATACCAATCCCAACCATAGGAATATTTTCCTCACCACTTTAATCAATCCATTTTAACCACCATATCTCATGTTTCGATCACAAGATGAACCTAAAATATGGATGTGGCTATCCAGCCTTTCCCAAAACACCCAAGATGATGTTACCCACTACCCATTCTAAGATTTCAAGAATTGTACTCATGACATTCTTCAACATCTAGTTCATCTTGAGGACCTCACCCACAACCAGTTGATGGTGTACTCCCCACCACACGAATCCACATATGTTGCCCTGAGAGTGTGGACTCTAAGGTGTCCCATATCCAACAAGACGCATTCAAGTCACTAGGCCTAAATATAGAGCCTTCTCAGTGCACCTGAGATGATTTCAAGATATTGGACATGATCATCACTAACGAAGAACATGCTAAGAATTCGTCGATGAATACCACCCCAAACTATCCATCACCGACATCACCTTCCATTATAGGGACACCTAAACCTTGAGAAAAGTCTTGGTATTCCCTACCCACCAACATTTAATCCACACTCAACACCACAACTCGAAAGGTATTTCTCACCAAAAATCACTTCCACTTCATGACCCTATGACAAGAATTCTCGGCCCAACATTTCCCTTTTCACCACTACCGTTACCCCACTCGATTCGCTCCAGCACAACCCTGGTTACTTCCATGGAACACCTCGATCACCACACTAACCCACAAGCACTTTGATACCTTCTGAGAAATAAACTAAATCATAGTGTTGCACTTTTACCAAACTCAACAACACCAACCGTGCACCGATTACAACTCTAAAGAAACCACTTGTGCTTTGCATATTAGGTAACCTTCAACATTGGGCCAACCTTATTTGTGTATAATCTCAATTTCCCAAAAATTCCAAACCATAACTATCACTCAAGTTAGATCCTGAGACTATTAACTTTTCTGGTTATCCATCTAGGCCAAACCCATACTAGGAGACACTCTCTACGTGAAACTTCTAAGGTCCAAAACATATGCCTATTTCATATGCACCCAAAGATACTAATAACCCATCTGAACTATCTCACAAGTCATCATCAGAGATCAAATGGTACTAAATCCCTAAACTAGAGTCACTTCAAGAAAATGTCATTGGATCTCCTTCTTTAGGCTGCACACATCAAACCACAACCAACTCACTGCTCACTGTGGCACTCCTTCCCCAATCCAAAACATAATAAATCAAACACACCCCATCAGAAATTAACTCTAGGTATCGCACCATGAATATCCACACACATACGTCGACACCCCAATCCAAACACCCACCCTAGGGTCCAAAACACAACATGAATGATCGTAACCCGCAGGGGTTAATTTATCCACATTACTGAATAGCAACTCATAACCCAAGGTCATATCCCTACCACAGGCACAACAAGCACATCCCCCCTTTTTTCCACATAACAAAACCCAACAAAAGATCACAACCCAAAACTAAGGTCTCAAACAAGGGTACTCTCACACTACCCAATCCACCCACACATAGGGTCTGATCACAACACTAGGGATACCCATTTCTGATACGTAAACTAGTTCTATCATGTTTCATCCCCCTTCTTAATTAAACTTTACCATTTAAATCAAAAGGTTTCACATTTCAAAATTTTCTATTTTTAAAACCTTAAGGATTTACACTTTTAAAAACATTTTTATTAACCCAACATTTTGAGAACACAAGATTTATTAAAATTCACATTTCAAAACATTTCATTCATCAATATTTTAAGGAAAAACCAAAATAAAAATTTTACTAGAATAAAAGTACACTACCAACATGTAAGTCCCAAAGTATTGTCAATCACATGAAACATAAAGATGACCTACCAATCCTATGTGCCTAGAATGATGCATGAACTCATACACACTCTCTTTCCATACCGGGCCAAGATATAAACCTCATAAATCAATAAGATCATATATAAGTGCACCAATCAAGGTGGAAATAATAGTCAACCGTAAAATCACAAAATCGAACATCAATACCCACCCCTGGAACTTGGATTTTTCCTCATATGTGGGAATACCGGCACCCAGGCAAGAACTCATTATCAGGCCCTGATAAGACCCTAGTATCTTCTCTACCATTCCCCAAATAGTAATACAAAATACCTCCTCTGATACCACTTTGTAATGTCCTAGACCCGACGGCCACTATCTGGTGCCCCAATCCGGGTCATCACATGACCTCAGGCATGCCTCCCCATATGCCAGAGGCTACTGACTAACTGCACGGGTCTATAGAGGAACACTGGGGAGACTATACCTGCTTCTAAAAGTAATCCACAACAAAAAATAATAACCACATATATAATAACTAGTGTGAATAGATAAATAGAAAACATGCAATAATGCCAACAATTAACTAAGTAAAACTTTATATAACAATAATATAAATACTCTACATGTCAGATAGTCATACAAGAAATGTCTAAAACCAAAATCACTAAAAGAAACCAAAATTGGATCTGAGTCCCAACACAGCCTTGACATACCATGATCCAACCACATATCCCATGCATGAACCACACATCAAGTCCCTGTCCTAAACATGTACCTGAAAAAAGTAGCATCTGCTCGGGTACCCAAGTGCCATGACAGCCTGAGAAGGGTGTGAGTTCAACTCAATAGGCCATCCCCAATAGTGTTTAAAGAAATAACCATCTAGCACAACATTTTATACAGGTAAACAAGTGCAATATGTTAACAAGGAAACAAGGGATTCATTTAAGTAATTATCTAACATTCAATTTATCCATTAGGTTTTCTATAGTCAATCAACCAATAAAACTAACTTAGGACACATTGGAAGTCTAAGAAAAGGCACAAGGGGTTACACACACTTTTAACCACATGGTATTTCACTAATCAAAACTCATTACATACCCATTATCTACAATATTCTCTTAATCCATTTTCATCATTATTTAAATTTTGTCACTTATGCTATCTTAATTACTAAATTCATCTTCATCACATAGTCCATGGGTTAGGCATTTTCATCATTTACACTACCGTCGAAGTCGGTCAATTACCATGAATAAGGGAATAATTCATGTACTTATCTCACTAACGATAAACACATCACAACAAATAAATTATCCTCACCTCGAAGCCTCAGTATGGGTAGAATGCATTCATTAGGATAATAGAGCTTCGTCCCCTTCCCTAACATGTGCATTGTGGGGTGGAGTTTAGAGCCTCAGTCTAATTAGACCTGTGGGCATAGAACCTTAGTCAATACCCCCACACTATTAAGCCATGTGCAAATGCTTATATATCCATTCACCACATAAACCATATCACAACCATACATAATCAATTCACAAAACTTTAAAATTCACATTCCATTTAACACATAAATCATCTTTATTCCTTAACCCATTAACACATTTTCCATTTACTTTTCAAAGACCATTTAACCCATTTCCCTTTTTCATACCTTATCTAATTTATAATATTCATCAATTCACATGCATTAACCCATATATGAATTTCATTAATTAACTCATAAGTCTTTTGACACGTTCACTTTATTCCATTTAACCCTTTTTCACATAATTCCAAACATCCCCTTATGTTATATATTCAATTGTGTATGTTCATCATTTAATTTATTCATAAACATGTTAACATGCCAACACAATTGTTATGGGTTCTATATCACTAAATATTACATTCCTTCAATTATTATGGTCCCATCATACTTTTTAACTATGTCGTGGAAATCAATACAATTCAAATTACTCATTTGAAATAATTTTGAAACCACCCTTTAAAACACGGGTCATCCTATTTGAAAAAATAAAACATTCCCCAAGGCTTTCATTTTCACTTTTAACCATTCAAAATAATCATCAAGTATTTTCACAAGGGCCAACCCCCCCCCCCCATTTCAAATCATTATTTGAAATCAATTAATAAAACCCCCCTTTTTAAATCATTTGAGGTAGACACCTCCTTTAAAAACATTACTCACTTTGTAACATGGTTAGTATTTTTTGGATTACCTAGAGAATTTCATGGAATTTTTCATCGATGATTTTACTATATATGGTTCCTCTTTTCATCAGTGTTTGAGTAGTCTTGGTTCTGTTCTATGTCGCTATATCGAAAATAATCTTGTATTGAATTATGTGAAATGTCATTTCATGGTGCGACAATGTATAGTACTTAGACACGTCATTTCTGAATATGGTATCAAACTAGATAAATCAAAAGTGGATGTCATTTATTCCCTACCATTCCCAAAAAATATATAGGATGTGTGGTCTTTCTTAGGTCATGCTAGATTTTATCATCATTTCATTCATGACTTTAGTAAGATTTCACTTACCATCTCCGGATTACTCTAAAAAGAAAAAAGAATTTGTGTTTGATAAAAATTGCAAGTATGATTTTAACAAATTGAAATGGAGTCTCACATCATCCCCAGTAATCCAACCACCTTAGGGGGATTTACCATTTGATCTCATGTGTGATGCCTCTAACTATGCAGTTGGGGAAGTCTTGTCATAATGGGTTGATCGAGATCCACATGTCATTGACTATGCCTCACACACACTAGACCCTACCCAAGAAAACTACATCACAACTGAAAAAAATTCCTTTCCATTGTGTTTTCATTAGAAAAAATTAGGTTATAACTTTTAGGGTCCAAATTCATTGTGTTCTCAGATCATGTATCCCTTTGGTATCTCCTTAAGCAACTGGAATCCAAACCACACCTCATTCATTGAATACACATTCTTCATGAATTTAATCTAGAAATTAGGGATAAAAAAGAGCAGATAATGTGGTAGTTGACCATATTAGTAGGATCTTCCCATCCTCATACATTGACTCATCCCCCTGTATTCTCATAAATGACATGTTTCCTGATGAAAAATTATACCGAGTGCAAGATGTTATTCTTTGGTATGATGAAATTGTAAATTATTTGGTAGCATCTTGCATTCTTACCAATTTCAAAAAAACCAAGATAATCATCTGAAACAAGAGTCCTATTGGATCATTTGGGATGACCCATACCTTTGGTGCACATGTAGTGATCAAGTCCTCAGGTGTTGTGTTTTCGATAGTGAGTTTCAGTCTGTCCTTAGATTCTTCCACACTCTGGTTCATGGGGGCCACATTGGTCCCCAACAAACTTCTCTCAAGGTCCTTAATTTTGGTCTCTTTTCGAAAACATTATTTTGGGATGCCTATTATTTGTGTAAATCTTGTCCTCTCTATTGAAGAATAGGGAATTTCTCTAAAAGAAATGAAATTCCACAAGAACCCTTACTCTTCCATGACATTTTCAATGTTTGGGACATTGAATTTATAAGGCCATTTCTCAATTCCTTTGGAAACTTGTGCATTCTTATAGAAATTGATTACTTTCCAAAATGGGTAGAGGCATGATCCACAAGGATAGATGATTCCAAGAAAATTGTTGAATTTTTGAGAACCCAAATTTTCTGTAGGTTTGGATTACCTAGGTTCATCATTAGTGGCCAGGGTTCTCATTTCTACAACCAAAAAATGCAATAACTTTTGTGTTAGTATGGGGTAGGGCATCGAGTGTTTACTACATATCACCCACAGATCAATGGTCAAGCTGATGTGTCAAAGAGAGGTAAAACAGATTCTTGAAAAAATGGTTCAACCCAACAAAAAGATTGGAGTCTTAGACTCAATGATTCATTATGAGATTATCATACTATCTTTAAGACTCTTATTGGAATATCACCTTATCAACTTGTTTTTGGAAAGAGTTGTCACCTCCCTATTGAGATAGAGCACCGAGTCTACTGGGCCATTAAAAAATGCAATTATAATCCTTCTAGTGATGGCTCTCATAGGAAGTTATAGATTCAGGAGGTGGAGGAAATGAGAAGAGACTCATATAAGAACTCTCATATTTATAAGGAGAGAACCAAGGCTGGCCACGACCACCTCATCCTTCATCGAAAATTCCCCATTGGGTAGAAGGTCCTCCTTTTCAATGCAAGGGTGAAGTTGCATCCAGGTAAGATTTGTTCCAGCTGGCTTATCCCATACACTGTAACTAATATTTATCTATTTGGTGTTTTCAGGTTACAATTTAAGAAACAAAACAAACCTTCACTGTCAATGGGAAGCGGTTGAATCACTTTCACAAAGCCATTCTGAAGTCCCCGATGGAGGAACTCCAAGTTCATGAAGCAACCTACGAATGACACCCACCAGGTTTTATCCTTTTCACATTCTCTTCTATTACAATGAGGACATTGCATACTATAAGTGTGGGGGGATGGGTATATTCCTGGGTTAGTTAGGAATTTTCATCATCCTTCTTCTTTTTCACTTTTTACCTTGCTGAATAATACCGTTACCTTCACCCCCCCCCCCCTCAATTTTATGTCGAAATGTTTATTTTTTAGGCCCACTTAACCATGGAAATTTTTGAAATGCATGATGAATTTCCCTATTTCAAGTTTTAACATTTAAAAAAAATGTCACCGATGAAATGTGTGTTTTAGAATGAATTTAACAGCGAGGTGTGACTTTTTCTAGTAAATTGGTTGTTTTTCAATGATATTAATGGTTTTATCATTTTGAAACCTTTGAGAAGAATGATACCCTTTGTGTGACTAGTTTATGATAAAATTATGTCACTTAATATCTCCACATATCTTTTCACTAAACTATGAAGTGTGAATATTTCTTATTCAATAGAAGGTACATGTAAGTTTTATTAATATTTATCAGCTTTCCAAAATGATTTTTCCATATGTTTGTTCCTTATATGATCTTTTTCATTACTGTACTGGATTGACCTATGTTTTTTTACCTGTTATCCGACTATTATACACCCTAAAAAAATCAAAATTAAAAACAAAAACAAAAACAAAAAAATAGTTATGTCATGGGTAGGTTTAAAATCACTCTTCCTCGACATTTGATCTTGTTATAACTATTACAATTAGTGTCATGAGAAGATCAAACAATGGTGGAGTGATGAGTGTGAGATTTGGTCCAGGTTCAACTTTTGAAAAAAGAAACAAAAATAATAATAAATGAGGGGAGTGATGAAATTTACAACATGTGAGGATATCCAGTGTAATGTCCTGACCCGAGTGCCACCTAACGGTGCCCTGAGCCGGTTCGCTACGTGACCTCAAGCTCGCCTCCTCGTACGCTAGAGGCTACCGACTAGCAGTGAGGGTCTGATAAGTCATTCATGTGGAGACTATACCTTCATTTATAAGAGAAAAACTCCAATTAAAATAAATAAACAAAAGAAGAAGCATATATAACTAGAAAAATACTCATGTCACAAGATAACAAAACATGAAATACAATACACAAATGAAAGAAAACACATGTTACAACAATATAAGTGTCAAGTGTCTATAATGAAACTGAAAGTAAAGACACTACAACTCCCCAAATGGGTTTCGAACCATGTCTGGTCCCCTCATCCAAGCTCTGTCCGGAATCATCAATCCATCCTAGGACCTTTTCCCTTATCTTGTCTTGAAATAATATAATATATTCAGGTACCACTCAGGAAGCCTGAGTAGGGTATGAGTACAACTCAATAGGCCACCACTAACGATGTCTAAAACAATTCCAGTCAAAAGATAAGTGTATGCAGTTCTATAAGAAATTAGTACAATGCATAAATAACCAGTTATTACATTATCATTTATTATTATCTAACTACATTAACTCCAGGGTTCCCAAGGAGACTCGTACCCTAATACTAGCTTCGTCTCATGTTGAAGCCCAAAGTGTTCTCTAGGTACTACCATATCTTAATACATGCTTCTTGTTGGAGCTCGAAGTATTCAAAGGTGCTATAATATCTCAATACCTGATTTGAATCATGCTGGAGTTCGAATATTCTCATGTGAGGCCATGACTCGGAGTTCCATTATTTCCAATCTTTAATTTCACATTTATAATCTACATTACCAAAGATACCAATATCACAAACGTAAGTAAGATGACCATGTTACCATGCTTAATCCTCAACAGAATGACCATGTTCCCATTCTATTTACTCATAAGTATAATGACCATGTTACCATGTATAATTCTCATTTGAATGACCATGTTCCCATTCTCTTACTCATAAGTATAATGACCACGTTACCATTTGTACTTCTCAATTTTGAATGATCGTGTTCCCATTTATTCACACATAATTAATTCATAATTAATTATCCACATTAATTCACTTACTAATCTAACAATTATTTAAATACATAAATTCCATTAGTTAACACAACAATTAACTAAATGCCTCAATCCCATTAATTAATTCAATAATTAATTAACCAATATCACAATTCACATCCCATAATTATTTTCCAGAATTAATTATCTCATTCTAAATCTCAAATCTTCATAATTAATCCCATCATTAATTATCAAGATCATAATCTCAAAGAACATAATTAATTCAAAATTAATTATCTCAATCTAGACAATTCAATATCTCATAATTAATTAACCAATATCACAATTCACATCCCATAATTAATTTTCCCCACAACACTTTCTCATTGTGATCCAACACACGTATCAAATGCTCCTCAAAGGATGCATCTATCTCAAGGTTAACCTCATCCACATCAATCACATGAAAAGAGTCGGGGTGATACCACCAAAGTTGTGATACATGAAAAACATCATGCATAACACTGTATTTGTATGGAAGATCCAATCGGTATGCCACCGGCCCGATTCTCTCCACTATCTCAAACGGTCCAACAAACCTGGGTGCCAAGTTTCCTTGCCTTCATATCCTGCGGTGACCCAACCTAGGTGACACCTGAAGGAATACAAGATCACCCTCTATAAACTCTAGGGTCTGTCTCCTTCTATCAGCATGTGACTTCTGTCTACTCTGAGTCGTAGCCATATGTTTCCAAATCAACTGTACCAGCTCCAATGTCTCCTGCATTAAATTTGGTCCCAACAACTCTAACTCACCAGCCTCCATCCAGCATAGCAATGATCTATATGGACTACCATAAAGAGCCTCATATGGTTCCATCTGTATAGTTTCATGATAACTATTGTTATAGGTGAACTCCACTAAGGCCAACTATTTTTTCAAAGATCCACCAAAGTCAAGCACACATGCTCGTAGCATATCCTCAAGAACTTGTATCGTACGTTCCGAATTCCCATCTGTATGTGGGTGGAAAACCATACTCAATAATACATGTGTGTCAAGCACTTTATGCAAGCCCTTCCAGAAGCATGAAGTAAAGAGTGAATCATGATCTAAAACTATAGTTAGTGGAACTCCATGAAAACGAACTATCTCCCAAATATACAGTTCACCCAACTGTTCTACTATAAAGGTTTCCCTTATATGTAGGAAATGTGCTACCTTTGTCAGTCGATCCACAATAACCCAAATAACAACATTCTTCCTAAGCATCTTTAGGAGACCTGCTACAAAATCCATGGTCATGTCATCCCACTTCCATTTTGGGATGGGCAACGACTGTAAAAAACATCTCGGTCATTGATGCTCTGCCTTCACCTACTGATAGGTGAGGCATCTTGTCACAAACTCTGCTATCTCCTTTTTCATGCTTGGCCACCAAAAATACTGTTGTAGGTCACGGTACATTTTGGTTACACCTGGATACACCACCCATTTCGAGGCATGAAATTCCCGCATGATCTCTTCTCGCATGCTCATAGGTACCACAACTCGATTCTTCACATAGATGATCTCATAATCATCTATCAACCAGTACGAAAATGTATCCCCGCCTTCAAAGATTTCCCTCAAGGATAAGCATTCTAGATCCTCATATTATCTATCCCTGATCCATCTTAAAAGTGTAGACTCCACTACAACTGAAACCAGATTCATCTGCTCCTGACTCTCCTAAACCAGCACATTCATTACAGACAGCAAGGTTATCATCTTCCACTCTGCACTCGACTCCTAAACCATTTGAGTCTGATTTTTCCTACTCAAGGCATCAACCACGCTATTTCCCTTCTCAGGCGTATATGCCAGTTCAAAATCGAAAGACTTCATATACTCAACCCATCTTTGTTGTTGAAGATTCAAATCGCACTGTGAAAATATATATTTCAAGATCTTGTGATACGTATAAACTGTAAACTTTTCTCCCAAAAGATAGTGTCTCCAACACTTAAGATCATAAACAATTACTTCCAACTCGAGGTCGTGTATAGGGTAATTCCATTCATGAGGCCTCAACTGTCGAGATCCATATGCCACAACTCAATCTCCCTGCATCATCACAACTCCAAGTCTGATCCTAGAAGCACCACAATAAATCGTGTACTCCTCATCTAACTCAGGTAGGATCAAAATTGATTCCAATGTTAAGTGTTTCTTCAACTCCTAAAAATATCTCTCACAAGCCTCTGACCATTCAAACATGACTCCCTTTTTGGTCAAGCCCGAAAGCGGTGCTACCAAATAGGAAAATCCTTGGATGAATCTCCTATAATATCCAGTTAATCCCCTAAAGCTTTAGACATCAAAAAAATTCTTGGGTTGCTCCCAAGAAACCACTGCCTGAACCTTCTCTGGGTCCACTGACACACCTTTCTCCGAGATGATGTGCCCTAAGAAGTGTACTTGTTCAATTCAAAACTGACACTTAGATAGCTTGACATATAACCGATGCTCTCTCAGTGTACTCAGGACGATGTCAAGATGTTGGGAATGATCGTCATCAGTCTTGAAGTACACCAAGATGTCATCCACAAACACCACCACAAACTGATCTAGATAGTGATGAAAGATCATGTTTATCAAAGCTATAAACATTGCTGGCGCATTTTTCAACCCAAATAGAAGTACAAAAAACTCATAAAGCCTATACCTTCTTCTAAAAGAATTCCTTGGTATATCAGAATTCCGAACTCTCAACTGATGATACCCTGATCTTGAGTCGATCTTTGAGAACACACAAGCTCCCTTCAACTGGTCAAACAGATCGTCGATACGCAGAAGAGGATATATGTTCTTCATAGTCATTTTGTTCAACTTCTGGTAATCGACACACAAAGGTAAACTCTCGTAATCCTTCTTTGCAAACAAAACAAGTGATCCCCAAGGCGACGTACTTGGACAGATAAATCCCTTATCCTCCAACTCCCCCAACCGATTCTTAAGCACTTGAAACTCAATCGGTTCCCTTCGGTATGGTGGAATAGATACTGGCTCAGCTCCCAGCATCAGCACAATAGTAAATTCAACATCTCTCTTAGGTGAAAACCTTGAGAAGTATTCAGGAAATAAATCCTGAAATAGTTCCACTATTGGTGGAAGGACATCTTGCCTAACACCCCTGTCATCCAATAATAGACTAGCATCTTGGGCTATGAGCTCGCCCAGTTGCTGAGTAATTTTCCCTGTTTGGCCTATCTGGATATCCCACTCTCCCTGTGAATGTAATTGTCACCCTTAGGAGATATAAAGGTCACCCTCCTAAGGTAACAACCAATATGGGCTCGGTAAGCAACTAGCCAGTCCATACCCATAATCAGGTCGAAGCTCATCATATCAAGAACATAGAGATCCCATAGAAAACGATATTCCACGATCTCTAGTGAACATCCCTTGCATAAATAGATATCTCTAGTATCCACTCCCAATAGTGTATCTATAGTCATTACTCTGCTCACGAACTCCACCTCTAGGCTCAAACCATTAACAAGTTTTGCAGATATAAAGGAATGAGAGGCATCAATATCAAACAAGGCACTAGATAAAGTAGAAGCTACAAGAATAGTACCTCTCATTATCAATGGTCCAGCCTAGATATCCACAAATGTAGGATGTACTAAATGTAACCGGGCTGCCCCTCTTCCCTGTGATGTTTTCTAACTCCCCTGAGTAGTACCACTCTACTGATGCGGGCACTTCTACCTAAAAGAACCACATCCACTACCTCTATTATCTCAGCCAGTAGAACTCCAACTGACTGCCCGATATGGTGTAGAAGATCTTATTACCACACCCTAACTCTTCCCGTCTTCTCCTTCAGTACCGGTATGTCGCTGCGACCTGCAGAATTTCTATAGGTCTCTCATCTTGCCGCAAGATCGACACTCTACTGGTGGTCAAGAACAGGGTCAACGATAGTGTCTCGACCTACCACACTGATGACAGATCACCCTAATAAGGTCATGTCCAACCGACCCTCCTATCTGCGTACTCTGATTCCCACTACCTTGCCTAAAGTTTTCATAATGACGCTTCCTGCTCTCAAAAGCCGCACCTCCTGATCGTCCTGTAATAATTACTTGTCCCGCACTGGAAGCCTCCCTTAGGTTCTCTTCAACTATGAGAGCCTAATCCACCACTTCTGTAAACTTCTTCAACCTGAAGATATTCACCTGAGACTTAATCTCACACTTAAGTCCATCTTGAAATCATTTCACTGTATCTGCCTCATCTCCTGCTAACGTTGGAGCAAATCATTGCAGATTTGTGTAGTGTCTAGTATAGTCTGTCACCGACATGCTCCCATGTGTCATATACATGAACTCAACAACTTTCTCGTGTCTCAGCGTCTTTGGATAAAAGTTCTCCAAGAACCACTTCAAGAAGTCCTTCTATAACATATCATCAGTCTGTTCAGTTCGCGCCTGAATGTCCCACCAAGGCTTTGTTGGACCCTATAGCATATAAGTATCCAACTTGACCATCCTCTCACCCGGAGTCTCCAAATGGTCAAGTATTGTCTCTATGGAATCAACCCAGAATTCAACTCCCTCAGGCCCACCCTCTCTAGTAAAAGTCAGAGGGTGATGCAACTGAAACTCACTTGTCAACTCAGACATACCTTTCACAACTCACTCTCGGTCTCTTTCCATGAATTGCATGAAGTGAGCAAAGTTCTCTTGAAATTGCTCCCTTTTATCTTTAGCTAGCACGATTGGTGCCTCAAGTTCCCCAACTAGAAAAACATTCATAGGCATACCCCTATGTCATCCCCTCAACAAGCGTCGTGGATGCATAGTCTCTACAATGCCAAACACACGTCTTATGTCACATAACACAAACTTTTAACATTTATGTAAGAGGAAATAATCAGAATATGTCAAACATGTCTTTCCCCCAAATATCACCACAAGTTCAAACTGAGGCGCTATCACTACCCTTAACCATCATACTCCTGGGTTTTGGTTAACAAGAGTAAACACACTATCATAATCAAATTTCTCATTTAGACGCCCAATTATTCTCATTTCACATCATTTTTACAACCTTTTTCACTTCATGTTAGGCACTATTTTTTTCATTTTAATCTCACAAACAAGGAAAACAGTTCAAGTTTAACAACTTACCCATAACCCATTTTCCCGTGCGTGCCTAAAATGATGCATGTTACAATAACCCTAAGTGCCTAGAATGATGCTTGCAGACTCAACACTCATTCCATTCTGGACCACAAATAAATACTCAAAAATTCTCAGAAACAATAATCACATCACAACACAAGTGTGTCACCCAAGGTGAAATAATATTCAACTGTAATAGGAAACAACAATAATAACAATCCCACCCTAAGTACATGGGTTTTCCCCATACATGCATTTGCAACTCCCATGCACGAGCTCATTACCAAGTCCTGACTCTTCCTAGTCTTATGTCTACCTTTCCCAAAATAGTAAGACAAAAGAAGTAGAAAGGAAACCTACTCCTTTGATACCACTTTGTAACGTCCCGACCCAGGTGCCACCTGACGATGCCCCAAGTCGATTCACTACGTGACCTCAAGTGCGCCTCCATGTACGCTAGAGGCTGCTGACTAGCAGTGAGGGTATGGTAAGTCATTCATGGGGAGACTATACCCTCATTTATCAGAGCAAAATGCCAACGGAAATAAATAAACAAAAGTGGAAACATATATAACCAGAAAAATACTCATGTCACAAGATAACCAAATAGAAAATACAATACTCAACTGAAAGGGAAAACATGCTATGCCAATATAAGTGCCAAGTGTCTATAATGCAACTGAAAGTAAAGACACTACGACTCCCTAAATAGGTTTTGAACCATGTCTAGTCCCCTCATCCAAGATCCATCCCAAATCAGCAATCCATCACAGGGCATTTGCCATTATCCTGTCCTACAACAATATAATCTATTCGAGTACCGATCAGACAACCCGAGTAGGGTGTGAGTACAACTTAGTAGGCCACCACCAACGGTGCCTAAAACAATTCCAGTCAAAATATAGTGTATGCAGTTCTATAAGAAATAAGTACAATGCATAAATAACCAGTTATTACATTATCATTTATTCTTATCTAACTACATTAACTCTAGGGTTCCCAAGGAGACATGTACCCCAATACTAGCTTCGTCTCATGTTGGAGCCCAAAGTGTTTGTAATGTCTCAGAAATTCTATGTATTTTTTTTAAAATTATATGAAATTATTCTGAGACCACACGCTTTAACGACATGTGATTTCGAGGTCCGGTGAGCCCTGAATAGAATTTTGAACTTTTTTAAGGTACGTTCAGTAAACATGCGAGTGAGTTTTTCTAACTTTTGAACCGGTGCTCGGATCAAAAATCTAAGGGCACCGTTGAATTCAGAATGCCGGTATTCACCTAGAAATGACATAACTTCGACCGACAAGGGTCGGACGGAAAAGTAAATTTTTGGGACTTCTCGAAAAAATAATAAAATAACTTTAAAAAGTTATTTTATTTTTCTTTCGCACCATTGGGTGGAAGACGACGACGCTGCGGTGTGGCGACGAGGCGACGACAATGCACAATTATGGAATCCCCTTAATGGCTCGTTGTGCAAGTTTAACGACGTAACGTCGTAACATAACAGAATTGATGCGACGTGTTTCTTTTTATTAAACGAATGCATTGGAGAGCTGGGGAATTAAACTGCGAGGATTCTCTGACGAACCTCCGATGAACTTCCTCTCCAACGAAGAACGAAAAACGCCAACAAATGGAAAACATCTTCGATGCACCTCAAAGAACGGAGCCGGAAGCGATGAACAACGTCAGCGTCTTGAAACCTCGAGGACGTAACGCTGAGACAACGAACGTCAAAGAGGTAGATTAGAGATTTAATTTGTGCAAGTTCTTCCCCGTTCTTATTCTAGGAACGACGAATGCGGATCAACCCACAAACAGGTTGATCCACGAATCGTGTGTTTATGTAGGAGGGTAACTTTCTTTTGGGATTTTCGTTATCTGGGAATTGAAATTATCATTTGTTGATTTAATTAGAATCCTCGGACCTCCCATGTTTATAAACCTCTAACGCGGAGGGCGCGGGCCGACATGAAGGCGTTGTTCTTTCAAGGGGTGGAGAGTGTAACACCCCTGGAAAAGTGAGACTTAAAAGAATAAATGATATGACTTATGTCAACAAGGTGCACCTTTCTTTTCGAGAGCCTACCCGATTAGAACTCCACAGTTAAGCATGTCTGGTCTGGAGTAGTGATCAGGATGAGTGACCTTCTTGAAAGTTTTTCAAGGTATGTGAGTGAGGACAAAACACACTGGAAAGAACATGTGTTGGCATGTGAGGACAATCATTAGTATGTTGACCCATTCAGACATGTGTGTGGGCCCTAATGAGGGGACCATGTGTCTGTGGGGTAATTGGTGGTACCTGACGGGCCAAGGTCCAATGACCATGTTAAGGATGGGTGTCCGTGCTATTAGTGGGTCCCAATTGTTACATTGGTATCAGAGCAAGAACCTAACCTTAAGTGTGGTGGCACTACCTGAGTTGAGATGTAGGGTCCACAACGAGGACGTTGTGCTCTAGGGGGGTGAATGTAACACCCTAGAATGATAAATGGTTAAATGATGAAATGATATGACTCAAGGTTATTACATGAGACCCACGATGTTAGATGACTAGGTTCATGGCCCGGGGAAAGCCGACTCGTGACAAATGGTATCAAAGCCAATACTCAACCAAAAGTGCAGAGGCACTACCTGAGTTCGAGTCTTGAGATCCACAATGAAGGCGTTTTGCTTTCAAGGGGTGGAGAGTATAACATCCCAGGAAAAGTGAGACTTAAAAGACTAAATGATATGACTCATGTCAATAAGGTGTACCTTTCTTTTCGGGAGCCTGCCTGATTAGAACTCCACAGTTAAGTGTATCCGACCTGGAGTAGTTATCAGGATGAGTGACCTTCTAGGAAGTTTCTCAGAGTGTGAATGAGGACAAAACATACTGAAAAGAACATGTGTTGACATGTGAGAGGAATCATTAGACCGAGAACCCATTTGGAAATGTGGGTGGGGCCCAGGGAGGGTACCACATGTCTATGGGGAAACTGGTGGTACCTGATGGGCCAGGGTCCAACGACTATGTTAAGGCGGGGTGTATTTGCTGTCAGCGAGACCCAGTTGTTACATTGGTATCAGAGCAGGAACCCAAACTTAAAAGGGGGGTGAACGTAACACCCTATAATGACAAAAGGTTAAATGATGAAATGATATGACTCAAAGTTATTACATGAGACCCACGAGGTCAGATGACTAGGTTCATAGCTCAGGGAAAGTCGGGTCGTGACAAATGGCATCAGAGCCAATACTCAACTAGAAGTGCAAAGGCACTACTTGAGTTTGAGGCTTGGGATCCACAACGAAGGCGTTGTGCTTTCAAGGGGTGAAGAGTATAACACCCCTGAAAAAGTGAGACTTAAAAGACTAAATGATATAACTCATGTCAATAAGGTGTGTCTTTCTTTTCAGGAGTCTACTTGATTAGAACTTGATAGTTAAGTGTATCCTACCTGAAGTAGTTATCAGGATGAGTGACCTTCTGGGAAGTTTCTCAAGGCGTGTGCGAGTGAGGACAAATCACACTCAAAAGAACATGTGTTGTCATTTGAGGGAAATCATTAGTTCGATAACCCATTTGAACACGTGGGTGGGGCCCAGGAAGGGGACCACGTGTTTGTGGGGAAATTGGTGGTACCTGACGGGTCAGGGTCCAACGACCATGTTAAGGCGAGGTGTATGTGCTGTCAGCGAGGCCCGGTTGTTACATTGGTATCAGAGGAGGAACCCAAGCTTAAGTGCGGTGACACTGCTTGGGTTGAGATGTAGGGTTCACAACGAGCACATTGTGCTCTAAGGGGGGGAGTGAATGTAACACCCTAGAATGATAAAGGGTAAAATGACAAAATGATATGACTCAAGGTTATTACATGAGACCCACGAGGTCAGATGACTAGGTTCCGGGCCCGGGGAAAGTCGGATCGCGACAAATGGTATCAGAGCCAATACTTAGCTGGAAGTGGAGAGGCACTGCCTGAGTTTGAGTCTTGGGATCCACAACGAAAGTGTTGTGCTTTCAAGGGGTGGAGAGTATAACACCCCTGAAAAAGCAATACTTAAAATACTAAATGATATGACTTATGTCAATAAGGTGTACATTTCTTTTCAAGAGCCTACCTAATTAGAACTCCACAGTTAAGTGTATCCGACCTGGAGTAGTTATCAGGATGAGTGACCTTCTGGGAGGTTTCTCGGGGTGTGTGCGAGTGAGGAAAAAACACACTAGAAAGAACATGTGTTGGTATGTGAGGAAAATCATTAGTTCGATAACCCATTCGGACACATGGGTAGGCCCCAGGGAGAGGGTCACATGTCTGTGGGGTAACTGGTGGTACCTGACATGCCAGAATCCAACAACCATGTTAAGGCGGGGTGTTTGTGCTGTCAGCGAAGCCCAGTTGTTACATTGGTATCAGAGCAAGAACCCAATCTTAAATGCGGTGACACTGCCTGAGTTGAGATGTAGGGTTCACAACAAGAACGTTGTGCTCTAAAGTGGGGATGTAACACCCCATAATGATAAAGTGTTACATAACGAAATGATATGACTCATGTCAATAAGATGCAACTTTCTTTTCAGGAACCTACTTGATTAGAACTCCACAGTTAAGCGTGTTTGACCTGAAGTAGTGATCAAGATGTGTGACCTTCTGAGAAGTTTCTCATGGTGTGTATGAGTGAGGACAAAAGCACACTGGAAAGAATATGTGTTGACCTGTGGAGACAGTCTGAATAGGTTCGTTACACCTTGCACTATAGATGCCACAACCACTGCTTCTTATTCTTCAACATATGTGGTTGATGAAGATCACTAAAAAAGAGTAATCAAACTCCCTTCTCCGTGGCGTATCCACAGATTGCAAGAATCACCCGACGTTTGGGTGAGTTTCTTCTTCTCACCACACCATGCTAGTGCCTTGCTTGGTAAATGGGGAAGAATGAAGAGAGCTTTGAGGGGGAGAGAGGTTTGGCCAAAGCTTCACATGAACTCACACAACTCATCATATGGGTAATGCCTCTATATAAAGCCCTCGAGGATTCTCCTCTAGTGAACATGCATTAACTTATACGTTACGAGTTAATGCATGTGGTTACATTGGGTGTAACCCTCGACCATGCTAACCTCACAAACATTTCATCTTATGAAACATCTAATTTAATGCAAGTCAATAAAGGGAGATTCGAATGTTAACTCTTTAATGTTCCACTGTCATGCTAAGACATTGGCAGGTTATCACATAACAGGCCATACAACATCCTTAATGCAATGCATATGACTTGTCTTGATTTTTCATGCATGTCATACCATACGACATCCTCATATCGTACCATATGATATAGGTTTTAGAGCATATCTTCAACACCATCAAACCATATCGTATTCCTTATATCTCCTCAAACCTCTACGATGAGACCACAATGTGGTTTTAAGCAAACCAAGCTATTTCACACCACAACAAACACCACGTGCGTTTCCGCCCACCCCGTTTCAAACAAAGATCTAACTAAAACTCAACTAAAACCACGATCACTAAAACAGGCGCCTTCATGGCATAATCTTCCTATATTTCAGTTCTTTTTGCTTCAATTGCTTATGTTTTAGAAATTAATTATTCAGAACCATCACAATATAAAATATAATCATTTAAACATACATAAATCTTTTAATAATACCCAAATCATGTGTGAATGTTTCTCAATACATAAACCAGAAAAAGACACTTCATTGAAACAATTATGAGACATCCCAAAATCTAATTCTAGTCCTAATTGGTTCTAATCAACAAAACCTTTCATTCAAAGAAAGTATAATGATTGCTCACCTGATTTCAACATTTTAATGATTCAAACTGAGAATGTTCATCATCGTTTGATTAAATGAAATCTATCAAAAATTTGAAATCTTTGATTCAACTGAAATTTGTAACTGTCCAACAAAACTACAGACAACTAGACGAATAAAAGACGCAGCAGCTCATCCATAAATACATACAAAAAAACAAAAAACAAAAAATCAGAAAAATAGTTGTAAAGCAGACCGAGTCTGAATTGAGTTCACAACAATGCAATGCTAGAAGATTACACATTCCCTTCTCACTGCGACTACCCTTAAATACCAACCTGGAAGAAGAAAACTGCAACGGTTAAGGAACAGGAAGGACGTTCATGGAGCTAATTAAACGTATTGAGAGACCCAGTTTAAGCCATCCCCATAGCCCATCTTGCGGACGATGCTGCACATGAACACCTCAAGGGGGCGCAAATTGGAGTCTGCAAGATTGATCCATCCCTTCCCCGTGGTGAAGTTCGTGAGGCCCAGGTGGTAGCGCAGCTCCTCCTCTGATGCGGCATACGGGATGTCGATCTTGTTCCCCAGTATCAGAAACGGCACATTCGCCAGTGATTCATCAGAAAGCAGTGCGTCCAGCTCCTTCTTAGACTCTGCGAATCTCTCCTTGTCAAAAGCATCCACTATATACACCACAGCATCCACCTGCATTCGACAACACACCACCAAAAAGCATGAGACACCCGCAACATCACAATATGTTCATGGTGACACTCTAGACTAGTATGGTTTCAAACACTTGGCTATTGTTGTGAAATTAGAGTAGATGCAGCAAAAATTTAGAACCCGACATGATAACTAGACATGACATGAATTAAACAGGTTCAGATTAGACATAAATGAGCTCAGATTGTAATTGGGTGGAGTAATACCTGAATAATATCTAGGTCTGGTCCAAGTAAACCATTCATGACCATCTAACCCGATTATAAATATAATGACAACATAAAATATAATAATAATTAATTTTATAATATATTTCATTCCTACAACTAACTTAATTTGAAGTAAATTAAACATGTTTATAAGAAGGATAACATAAAGTTTCAGGCAGCTTGGGTGGCAGGAGGGGTTGGGGTGTGGGGCACTGGTCACGGGTCGAGTCCCCAGGCCCTTTCTTTATAGAGGTGTGTGTATGTGTGTGTAATAATAGACCCTCCATTTTAAATGAGATAATTCAATTTGGGCAGGCCAGTGAGCATGTGATATTAAACTAAACGGGTTAATAGGCCCTTTCATAAATAGGTTGGTTTGGGTTATCCCGTAAAATTAAATGGATTGGGTTAAGATTGAACTTAAATGGGTTCATAGAAAACCCAACCTGCAACCCGTGGCGTGCCCTGTATGCCCTGTATGCAGGGGAATGATTTAATTAACAGTGCATTGAAGGAATCTCAATCACATTGAAGGTTGAAGTTTTTTACAATGTACTCATAATGTTTAAAGCAGAGAGAAAATTAACATGAACACATGATCACTTTAGCCTACAACATAAGTTGTTAAAGTTAGACTACACCTCCCACATGAAAGGCATTCATAACATTACAAGATTCCCATCAGAAACATCAACTTGGTTCAAACTCAAAAGAAAACTCTAATGTAATGTGTCAAGCCCATGACAAACTTGGACTGTGACCCCAAGGACAAATCTTCGCCCATGGAGAGGATTTTTAACTATCAACAACACAATTCTTCCACACCTTTTACATCAGTCTAGCCTTTGGGAATTGGATTTGTACCCCAATACTCTGTTGAAGTTATGAAAACAGTAAAATGCCTGGGTGAGGTCAGGGCAGAGCAAAGAACAAGGTACAGGTCAAGCATTAGGAGATATCGCACAGCTCTGATCTTAAGATATAAAAACAAGAAGAGAAAACCTGATAACTAAGCTGCCCGAGAGAAAGAATCGCAGACCTCTCTATCAGAAGGATCACACAATACAAATGCTCATATTGAATACATCGCAACAATATTGGATCACATAACAATGGAAACGAACCAGGGTCCAGTTTCTTTCAAGTCAAAGAGGACGCGTTAGCATAGGTTCAAGAACAATTATCATGCAGAATCCCTCTCGAGAACAAATATCATGCATCAACAGCACAGTGGCAGAGAACAATTTCAGTTACCTTGGCGTAGTAATCTTTCCAGACCCTGCGAGCTATCTGATGCCCTCCCAAATCGAACGCCTTAAACTTAATTTTTCCAATACTCAGCTCCTCGGAAGTAGGATACTGAGTTGGTTGATGCTGAACTAATCTCTAACATGCCAAACAACAAGATATTACAATCCAGATTACTAGAATCTGTAGACAAAAGGGTACGGGTATTTATGAAAATAAAAACTCCCCTCGTTTTTTTGTCTCATCCCTTCAGATTGCGTCATCCACAAAAACAACAAAAAAACCAATCAGTTGAATCAAAAGGAGAGTGAAAACAAGTAAAACCTCATCCTTCAACATGTGAAGCAGGGTCGTCTTCCCGGCATTATCGAGCCCTAGAAATAAAATCTTGGCTTCCTTCTTCCACAGTCCTAGATATGCCAGCGCTCCATAAAACCAATCCACCAGAATCATTGCTCCCGATCAAAATACGGATCACCTCAACCGACGAATTTTTCTGAAACGGTCGCAAGTTTCCAAACGGGAACTCCAACTCGCCGGAAACATTCAACGAACTTGCAGAGGAATGACCGAAATGGAGTACTGCTGTCGTTTATCAATTGGGGGAGCCGGATTTCGATACCGGTAGAGCCGGTATTCGGGCTGACCTAGCAGCGCGAGGGGCCTGTGGGGTGACCGGGAGCATCCGGTTGCATCTAAGGAGTACCGTACACCTGGAAGGCGATCATTGGGCGGTACGCGTCATCCGATGGGTTTTTGGCCACCGATACAGAAAGCGGTAGGGTCTCCATCGCTACACGACCCGACCCGACCGGGTCGGGGCAGGGGTAATTCCGTCATTATAGGACTTTTAAAGCTTCAAGCGAGACTAGGGTTCCATTCCTCCCATTCGACCGATTTTACGCTCATCCGGAACCCTAGCAGGAGGAAGGAGAAGTTTCCATCTACGAGTTGTCAGGTTTGTTCGTCTCCGAGAGCTGTCTTCGAGTATTTCCTGTTTATTGCATGATCTTTCATAGTGTATAATCTTCTTCCTCCTCGTTTTTTATTAACGATTGTTTTTGAATTATCCGCCGTTGTTAAACTATTTGGTTGCTAGCAATGGCGAAGTCAAAGAACCATACGGCCCACAACCAGTCCTACAAGGCTCACCGAAACGGAATAAAAAAGCCAAAGAGACACCGTCATACTTCCACTAAAGGGGTACGCGATCATATTCTTTCCTTCAGATGGCTCTTTGTTTTTCCCGTGGTTTTTTTTTTATCCCTGGCTTACCATTTTGACGTGCTTGCTTCGTTTTTGAGCCTTGTAGATGGATCCGAAGTTTCTGAGGAATCAGAGGTACGCCAGGAAGCACAATAAGAAAAATGGTGAAACAGCCATGGAGGAGTCGTAGGTTCTTTATCTCCCGTAATCAGTACTATCTTTCTGATTTTATTTTTAACCATGGACATCTTATGCCTTTCGATACGATGTTCTCTTGCATGAATCATCGGTGGGTCGATCGGCTCTTTCATTTTCGTTCATTCCCTCAATCTGATTGATGTATGTTGGATTGATTCGATTAAATCTAACTTTCTGTTGAAATTTGGGACTATGTTTTCAGAGGTCAAATTAGGCTGTGTGGATGATCTTGATCATTGTTGTTAGTACTTGATTTCTTTAATCGTTTTTGCTAATTTTGATTATGGTATTGGATTGTGATTGGGCGAAGGGCTGTTCATGCGGGTTGTGCTTGATACCCATCGCTTGTAATTACTTCTTTTATAGAATTATATCTACAATAAATTTATATCTATGATAAAATTAGTAGTTTTTTTATAATAGAATCATATTGATAATAAAATTGTGAATGTGGTGACCTAAATGGGCATGTATGAGCGGATTCAACAGATATTCCGAATGAGTGTATTTGTGATCACAAAATCTCAATTGTTGACAAAAACTAAGATGGACGATACTTAATCATTATCTACACTTAAACCAAACCCTCAATGATCATTTCTTGTAAAAGGGTTTGATAAGAGGTTTATGAAGGATTTTACGACCCAACATCATTTGTTTGTTCTCGACCTCTATTTTATAATGGAATTTAAGAACCAACTTTTGAAATATGTGGATTGGGAAGTTTCAAGGAACCCCATTCATAATATATTTATTTTCTAGAAGTATCTAAATGGTTTTGTTCTAAAAGAAAATAATTGCTTTAGTGGAAAGAGAATGTTCAAATAAAGGTGGAGCGAAACGAGTGTTTAAAGCTTTACATCTTTGTAATAATGAAGATACTTTCATTTAATATTGTGTGAAATCAAAATCTACTCTTTAGCTAGAGGTAGAGTGAAAATCTAAAGATTTAGATCAGGTTTGGTGTTTAAAAGATGGATGTGACCTTTTCAAGGATGAGGAAATTAGAAAAAAATGAGAATGATACTTTCATAATCTCTTTAATGAAAATCAACTTTGGATTAGACAGATAATATAAGTAATAGTATAGTTGAACTCAATTACAACCATTATCCAAAAGTTCTGTCATTTTGAGGTTAAAGACTTTATGAGGAATGGGAATTGTTAAATATGTTGGGTTAGATAACATATGTATTAAAGTGTTGAAATATTTCGGTATTAATTGACTGGCTATGTTATTTTATGAGATTGTGAAATTTTAGAAAATGTTCGATGAATGGAGAAAGAATTATCTAGTACCAGCGTATAAAAATAAAGCTTTTGAGTCATTCCATGAAACTTTGAGAGAGTGATTGAGCAGATGGTTTAAAGAGAAACTAAACTTTCTGATAATTAATTTGGTTTTATGTTTGGATGTTCAACCACATAAACAATTTATTTGTTTAGAGGTCTGATGGAGTATTTAGAGAGACTCGATCCTGAGACCTCTTATGAGACCCACAAAGATGCACCCACTTGGGGGCAGTATATGACTTTCATTGATTTGGAAAAGACATATGAACAAGCAAGTAGAGAGCTTTTGTGGAAAGTTTTAAAAACAAAATGGGTGCAGATGGTGTATATTAAACTCATCAATGACATGTATGAATGAAGTTTGACTCAAGTTAGATTTCCAGTAGGTTATACTACTTACTTTTCTGTCTCGATATGACTGCATCAAAATTGAGCTTTAATCAGATACATTTTTTTCTTTTGGTCTTTTTGATGAACTTACAAAACATATTCAAGATGAGATACCTAATTTCATGTTTTTCCATCTTAATAGGGATACGACTGAATATATGGAGTGTCATTTTAACAAATGATTGTCTAGTAATGTTATGAATGTGAGATTGAGAGACCATGTTATTTGAAAAGTTTGTTTTTGATATTTAAGCTCTTTTTCTGCAATGTGATGGAGATATATCAATGCAAATGTGTCTCATAAGATTCAAACTAGATGGATAAAATGAAGAAAAGCTTCTGAGGTACTTTGTAATTGTAAAATCCCTTTGAAATTGAAGGGTAAATTTTACAGAGTTGTTATTAGATTAACTATTCTATATGATTGTGACTGTTCATCTTTGATGAAACATCTTGAATAAAAAATAAGGGTAGTGAAAATGAAAATATTAAGATAAATATGTGGACATGCTAAGATGAATATGATTAGAAATGATTGTATTTGAGAGAAAATTTGAGCGACTTCGATTGACGTGAAGATGACTAATGGGTTAGACATGTTAAAAGAAGACTTGAGGATGCAGATGTTAATAGAGAAACTTAATGATTAATTCACTTATTAAAAGAGGTAGGGGTAGATGATAAATGACCCTTAAACAAATCATTCATTATTGTTCTAAATGGTTTCAATGAAAATATGATTAAAGCTAATTGGTGACGCTCGATCCATATGACCGACCTCATTTAATTGAATTTAAGACTTGTTTGTTCTTTAATAAAATTATATCTGTAAAATTATATAAATATGAATTATAGAATTTTTTATATTAGAAATCTTTTTATAGTAAAATTATATCTATAATACAATTATATCTATAAAAATATATAAATATGATTATATATATTTGTATACAATTATATAAATATGGTTATATTTATAATTGATATTTATTATAGATATAATTTTATAATAAAAAATAATAATTTTTTGCAATATAATTTTATTGTAGTTATAATTTTATTTATTATATTATAAAATTAATCCATTGCTTTAATAATTATATACATATATAATTATATTTTTATATAGATAATATAATAAAAAATTTATATTCATAATAAAAAATAAATATAACCATATTTATAATATAACAAATATGATAAATATGACAGTATTGATGAAAGTAAGTATTTATAAATGTAATTATATTTATTATAAATATAAGGTATACAAAATCATATTCTAAATATAATGGCACTTGTATAAAAAAGAATGTTGAAGACTATAATCGAGTGTCTTAAGAAAAAAATTCAACCGATAATTAGGATATTCATAACTAGGTGTCTTAAAAAAACTCAAGTATACGAATCTGCTGTAAATAAAAACTTAAATTCAAGGTGAAAACCACTAAGATGAAAACTTGCATCTCGCTTGACTATGATCAACATTCAGATTATAAGCAAGATATTGTAGTCTTTTTATATTGAAAATAAGCATAACATAAAAAAAAATCCTGTACAGTTAAACGTTATGAAACTATATGGAAGATTGCTGGTGCAAATACAAGGGAAATAGGCCAAACCAATAGTATGTGACTAATCAAGTAATATTCTTAAACAAGGAACACGACGCATGAGACAACCCGAGCATAACATACATAAATATTACATCATTTTAGATGGAAGTTCAATATATCTCATAACAATACACGCTCTAGAACCGTAAAGTTTTAGTGTCTTTAGAGACTAGATATATAAACAACTTGTTTCATGAAAGATCTTTATCATCTCTCACAAAGTTCTTCTCACATATTACCCTTCTTAGACACACCCTACTTAAAACCTTTCTTCATATCCTGATGAAAAGAAACATAAGAAAGGGCGAGCTCAAATGCTCAGTAAGGGAAACCAAGAAAGATATCAATCGATGATCATATATGCAAGCATAAGATAAACATAAGGGTATGAGATCATGATCATAACATGCAAAGTTTATAGCCAATTTTTCATAGATCACAATCATGAGTCATGACATAAAACATTGACATTTCAAAAGACATGGAAGTGTGAGGAATCACCGTCAATCAATCATGAGCCATGATAAGTATTTGAACATGTCTTAAGAATTTTGTGGCTCTATCATAAGCTTAATCGTAATAAGATATTGGGCATCATACATTCATCATGGAATTACTTAAACATGATAATTTCAACATTCTCTTAGAAGTAACTTATATCTAGTTAACTTCATTGTCTCTTAGGAGTTTATTAACTCTGTTGTCTCTTAGAAGTTTCTTAACTTCGTCATCATTACCCAATACATTTGAGAGTTATATAATTCTGGACTCATCTATCACATAATCATAATCTATTCATATGTATTCCATAAGATCATAAAACATTCATCATATTATCATAACATAACTCGTGGAAAATAAACAGGTTTCATAAAAATCTCACCATCATAATTATAAACCATCCAAATAAAGAATAAAGATGGTATCATTGTATCATATCTCCAGTAAACCATAAGTAATATCTAAAGATGTTATGATAGATAAAAAATGTCTTTAAAAATCACTAATATTTATTTAGGAAAATACGATTTTCATTTTGAAATCACTTATTTAAAATTTAAAAATTTCCAAAAATATAATGGAAAAAATTTTCTTTGAAAAGAACCCTAAAAACTTGTAAAGGAATCTTCAAAGTATTTAACGGTCCTGATGGTGGGAAATTCCCTTCATGTCACAATCATTTAAAACAAAGATTGTGTTCACACCTTTGTTAAAAAGCATCTCATTCAGAAAATGATAAGAATGTTCTTTTTAAACCTTTTTTTATAGAAAGTCAAGTATGGGTAAAAATGATTTTAAAAAATCATTGAAGCATAGTAAAAACATTCTTGATAACATTTTAGAGAACATGGATATGATGGATAGAGATTCATGATCAAAAAAAGGAGAAATAAGGGTGGCTTTTCTTAAAAATATTTTCTGAACCATTTTGTGCACCAAAGATAGGAAAATGATACTAAAACTTCAAAATTCCAGAAATAACTAGAGGAAAATAAAATAAAAGGGGTTTATCAAATAAGGATCTTATTATTTCCCTCAATGAAAATTCAAGCATAAACAATCCTGATTAAAATAAGATTGAAACATAAATCTCTTATCATTTTGGTAGTCTTCGAATCAAAAGATCCTAGAAAGTAAACCATAGATGTATTTTTAAATGTCCATAATTTTCATGAGAAATATCATAAAAGACACTCATGAACAATATATGCATCACACAAAAGAAACAAGCGGTGAATATGACACGTCTCACAGAAATAAGAGTGAGACGAGAACTGTTACCTCAAGTCTCATATTTGCTTCGTACACATTCGAACCTCATGTATAATAAATATAGATTTATTATACATCTATTTCAGAACCATATTCCTATATATCATACCATATATTATTTAATTATAACATCTTATCACACGTTTATTAACAATTATGTATTAAAATCACTGTCCCATGTGATAACTGCTTCATTTTTCATGCATGTTTCGGTTTCTCAGTCTCGTTTCTTTTATGATTTGATCATGGTTATATCATCTTCAGAATATTAATCATGTAATGAATGTCATACGTAATCATTATATACACTTTTATAACAATTCATATAAAGCGGAGATGAAAAATAAATTAAATCACTTTGTGGAGACAATAGTCCGTACTTACGCATGAGTGATGTTTCCACCTTTTGGCATATGAAACTAAAGAGAAGTAAATAATAATTAAACTTTTCAGAAATTTAATAATATCATAACCATCATATATATTCAGTAAATCCATCATTATAGCCATCAATGTGAAGTAGTGATGAAAAAACAAAATACATCGCTTTATGGAGGCGATAGTCTACACGTACACAAAAGCGATGTTTTCTTTTCCCATAGGATTGAAAAGAGGTGGATAATATTTGTTCCATAATCATAATAATGATTCGGTATATTAAAGATACTGAAGTTGTTATTTTTGAATGGATACCATCACTACAACAAAACTGGGTAAGGCCAGCGCCACCCCTTTATCAGCGCTAACGAAAAAGCGCTGATAAAGGGGGTACCTTTATCGGCGCTAAAAAAAGCGCTTATAAAGGGTTCGACTTCAAAAAAAAATTTAATCAAAAAAATATATTCATATATAAATATATCAATATAGTTATATTGATATAAATATAATATATAATTTTTAAATATATTTTAGATAAGTATAAATATACATTTACACTTAATATAATTAATATATAAGATATTTAGTGAAAATGGCTTATAAAAAAATTAAAATAATATTTTTAATTAATAATTTTCTAATTATTATGGAGTAATAGTCATTTAATAACAAATTGAAGACGAAAAAAATTAAAAAAAATTAAAAAAAGATCCAAAATATGTTGAAAACGCAACTCGAACTTTAAACGGTCATAACTTTTGATCCGGGTGTCCGTTTTAGCTCTACCACATATCAAATAGAATCCTGCGATGAGCTCTACGTCATTGTGTCTTAGGGGTACCTCGGTCTAGGTTTTTGAGGACAAAAAAGGCCCAGAAGTCCTCCAAAACTGAGTTTTTAGTCAGAGTACCCCGATTTTTTAACATTTTGTAGATTTTCAGCCTCGTTTAAGGGGGTATTATTGGCTTTTTTTGGTGGGGAATGAATTTATTTCAAGGTATTACATTCATATTGATATTATGTCTTTGAAATTTTATCTCTTTTTATAATGAACTGCTATTTATAATCAAATATATAACAATATATACATATTTTTTATATATTCACACATAAAAATTAATTTTTTAAATAAATAATTAAACATATTTACATATAACATATATTAGCTTTATCTAAATAATAACTAATATCCTTTTCATTTAAAATACCAATATATCAATATTTATATACCTATATATTAATCTAACTATATATGTACCTATATAATGTGTGTGTGTCTATATATTAACAAACTGATATATTATATATATATATATATTCTAACATATGTATATGTATATATATATATATATGTATAATTATACCTATAGAAACACATATGTGTGTGTGTGTGTGTTGTATATATGTATTTATTTACACACACACAAAACAAAACATATTTTATAATTGTATTGAAAACTAATCTTATAAATACATATTAATATACGAATAAATATATGGATAAAAATATATAACTAAATATATATAAATAAATAGATATAACTTAATATTAATATACGAATAAATATATAAATATATACATATATAAATACAACTAACTATATATGTATATATATATATATTAATACAACTATATAAATTTATATTAATACATGAATAAATATAACTATATATATATATATATATAGATATAGATATATCACTAGTTGGAGAACAAATCAAATTAAAGGAGTGGTAAAAACTTAGCACGCATGTGGGGAGGTGTTGAGTTCAAAACCTGGTAGAGGCAGGCAGGGGCGCGCGCATGGGTGAATTTGGGGGGGGGGATATAGCGCTGTTAAAGGGGTTTACAAAGCGCTGATAAAACGTGGGGCATTGTGGCTGGGGCTTGCGGGGGCACTGATAAATGGGGGGCAAGCGCTTTTTTTTAGCACTGATAAAAGGGGTCTTTATCAACACTTTTTGGAGCACTGATAAAGGGGACCCCCCCTTTATCTTCGCTGGTATTAACAACACTTTTTTAGTGCTGATAAAATCCATATTTGTAGCAGTGCATAGAATTAGAGGAGGTAGAAAAAGAAATAAAATTGAAAGTACTTGGTTAAGAGTTATAAATCTCCGTTGAGAAACCTCCTTTGTTTTACACCTTAAGCCTTAAAAGGAAGGTATTTTGGATATACCATAAGCTCTAGGATGTGGGAAAGGAAGATAGGATGGTATTAGGGTAAGACTTGGCCAAGCTAGAATGCTCAAATTTTGTGAATAAAGGAGAGAAATTTCCCTTTTATAAATGAGAGAAAAGACATACTCAAAATTACTTAAATGATTTAATTATGATAAAAATCATAATCATGTCAAGTGGAACCAATTCACCACAAATTAGAATATTAGATGTGATAGGGTCGAAACAAACTCAACCAATCACATTTAGATATGTGTTGAAGACATTTTAATCATTATCTTCCAATAAAACCACTTTAAAACCATTTTAATCTTAACCGCAATAACATAATTTTTTTTACCATGATAACTTAATTATATGAACAAAAATAAAAAGGGGTCTTCTCAAAAATTTTTGGCACACTGATTTGAAATTATGAATCCATTTTATCAGATTCAATTTCTATAGGTGGAATAAATTACTTTTAATATAAGAACAGAAAACGCATGAAATATAGTTTTTAGGAAAATACCCGATTTAAGCATAAAATTCATTTTACCTTGAAATCAAGCAAAAAGTTGATTTATATGAATTTTTTGGGTTATTTAAAAAAAATGGAAGGTTTTTAGACTTTTGGATCAAACCAAAACTGAATTAAATCTTCCAACCATACCATTAAATGCAATGACCCGAAAATAGTTTTTAATTTGAATAAAATATTAATTATGTTCAAAAAAGTCAAATTTGGGTACCCAAATTCTAAATAATGTTTTAAAATACATTATTTAACACTTAATATATATCTTTGTTCAATCCAAAAGTTTTATAATTTATTAGGTTATGCTTACATCATAAGAAATGTCATAAAAGTGACAATATTTGAAAATTTTGTATTTTCACTATTTACTCAAAAATCGATATTTTTATAAAATTCAAAAAAATTCATCATAATCCTATTATTACATGTTTATTTAAAAAATTATATTCATTTTATCAAATAATATTTATAAAATTGGTTGAAATTAATTATAATATTCATGCACAAAATGCAATAAAAACCATTTTAAAGAAAATGTATTTTTGAAGCATAAAATTACTTTATTCTCATTATTTGCCTAATAACAACAATTAAATGAATGTTAATATATTTTATTAAATAAATTATCTAAAAATTTCATTAAAATCATTCATCAACAGTGATTAATTAAATTTATTAACATAAACACACATTGTGCACATAAAAACAGTTTTTGAGAAAAACACCTCTTTTAACCTTAAAATATTTTTATTTTCAATAATTAATTTATTTTTTAACATGTATAAATGATATTTTTTTCATAATTTAGTTTGTCTTTTTCATACTCATCAATCCAATAGTTTAGAGATAACTACCACATTAAATAATAATAATTTAATAGTATCTTGCGGTTCGTTTAAACCCTGAGTTGGGTGTAAAGAATGTTATCAAATAAATTAAATTTATTTAAAGATAAATATATTATAAAATATCAGGGTGTTACATTCTACCTCCTTTTAAGAATTCCACTTTCAAAATTTTGTCACTCTAATACAAACAACCGGGGATACATCCGTCTCATCACATCCTTAGGCTCTCACGTACCTTCCTCAAATTTATGGTTTTCCACAAAACATTGATTAGGCGAGTGATCTTATTATGCAAAACTTTCCCTCTTTAATCCATAATCTCCACTGATTGTTCCTCATAATGGATATGTTGCTCTAGTGGTACGACCTTTGAGTTTAGTGCATGTGAATGATATAGTATGTACTTACTCAGGAAAGATACACAGAACACATCACGAACATGAGATAGAATTGGTGGAATCTCCAAGTAATAAACTACCATCTCAATACGATCAAGAATTTTGATAGGAACAATATATATAGGGCTCAACTGAACTTTTTTCTAAATCTTATAATCTTCTTCCATGGAGATATTTGTAGGAATACCTTATCACCATCATCGAACTTTAGATCTCACCGATGATTATCAATATAATTTTTTTGTTGACTCTGAGATACTCTGATGTGTTGTAGAATGATTCTAACCTTATTTTCTATTTCCTCAACTAGATCAGAACCCAATAACTTTTTTTCTCCAACTTTATTTCAACACATTGGAGTTTTACACTTCCTATCATAGAGAGCTTCATAAGGGACATCTGAATGCTCGAGTGATAGCCATTGTTGTAAGAAAACTCCACCAACGAAAGCTGTTGATCCCAAAAACCTTTGAAATCCATAGGAAAATCTCTCTATATATCTTTTAGGGTTTAAATGGTCCTCTTAGACTAACCATATGTCTGAGGATGGAATGTAGTGCTAAAGTTCAACTTTGTATTCAAAGCCTGTTGAAGACTTCTCTATAACTTTGAGGTAAATCTCTGGTCCCGATCAGATATAATAGAATATTATACTCAATGAAACCTTAACACTTAATGTATATCATGGAAAATCAACCAAGAGAGAAATTTTATATGTTGAAAATGAAATGTGTTGATTTTGTAAGGTGTCCAACTACACCCCAAATATCATTGTTCCCTTTAGATGTTTTGGGGAGTCTAGTGACGAAATCCATCACAATGTTTTCCCAAATCCATTTTGGTATAGGTAATGGTTATAACATCCCCTTAGACTTATGTCTCTCAACCTTAACTTGCTGACATACCACGTATCAAGATACATACTACGCAATATCCCTTTTCATGTTGTCCCACCAAAAACACGTTTTTAGATCTCTATTCATCTTCATACTTTCAGAATGGATATATAATGATGAACTATGAGCTTTATCTAACAGATTCTACTTTAATTCTAGTATTTATGAGGCACATACTATGTTCCTGAACCTTATCATTCAATCAAAATCATGGATGATGTCAGGAACATTCCTTACCATCTTCGATAGTTCCACATCTTCTTTCTACACCTTCTTAATCCTCACATGGATGGACAGTTGAACATTCTCTTGAGAAGGATAAGATATGTCCCATTTTTTAATGATTTCATGATCCATCTTTTGAAAATACATAAGTATTGAATATCTTTCAATCCTCATCATGAAAAAACTAGCATAGTATTTCCTACTAGAATCATTAACAACCTTGTTCATTTTCCCAGGGTGGTAATGTATTGAGCAATCATAATAGTTAATCAACTCCAACAATCTCTTTTGATGCATATTTAACTATTTGTATGTGAATGTATACTTCAAGATTTTATTATTAGTATATATATCACATCTTTCTACATGAAGATAACGACTCCATATTTTCAATGAAAAAATTATTATCATCAACTCCAAATCATGATTCAGGAAATTTTTCTCATGAATTTTCAATTGGCATGAGGCATAAGCTATCACCATATCATTCTATATGATCATGTATCCTTTTCCCTTCTTCAGTTACCTAAAAAATAAAGTTCGAGTGTGATCATCAAAGTTGGTACTATGATCAGTACTCCCCTTGTGACAAGGCTCTATCAGGATGCAGGTCTATTGTATTCTATATATAGTTAGGGCCGATACTCCCCTATACACTCTGTGTGTAGGTCCTCTATCTGCCAAATTGGTACTCCCTTATCTAAGAGCATCGACGGGGTGTGGGTCCTCTACTAGTGGCATTACTTACTTGACTTAGGTTTCCATCAGCGAGATGTGTGTCTTCTATTATGATTCTTGTGAGGTTACATGAGTAATGTGTGAACTATGAAAAATCTTATAGAATTTTGTTGGCTAAATGTGAAGACTAAGACCGTACTCCATGACTTGAGTACTTATTTGAGAATATATAGGATCCTATTTATTTACCCTCTTAATTATGATCTTGACTTGAATCTCTTTTCATGATTTACTTCTTGGTGATTTTGGGGGTGTCCTGTTGGGTATGTATATACCCAATATTGCATGAGTTATGTCTGTATGTGTCATGTATTATGCAGACAACCGACTGTTCGATGAAGACTTAAGTGGACTTAGTGCATGTGGTGTATAGTAGTGTCTAGCGACTATGGTAGGACTATGGTTTTATTGGGGGTTTCATGATGGGATGGTATTATCTCTTGTTGTTAGGATGGACATATGTTCTTGTTGTTGGGCCTGTATTTCACTTGATTTAATTTGGATTGTATTGTCATACTCTGTTGTGGGGTATTAGAGGTTTTAAATGAAATTATTATTCAAATTTATTACATTTTTTCATTATTCTAGTGTGTATGGAGATACGTGTTCATGTGAATAGGTTTTAGGTTAAGACCTCTCATTTTTTACTCTTTACAAAAGTGAAAAAGAATGGGTTTTTAACATTTACCGCATGACCACCTTTTCACACCATCAGAGCTATTATTTGTTATCAAATTTCCTCTACATGTTTTCATGGTTTTACAAAGAAACCCTATTCCCATTCTTTTAAGACTTTTTTGTTTTTAATATTTCTAAAAAGAAATGTACAATCCTTATTTTTTATGAAAACAAAAATTTATTTTGCTTATGGGTTCAAATGTGTTTTTATAGGGTTTTATGGGGATAAATTGCAATCTTATAAATTTTATGTTCACAATATAGTACTTGGGAATCATAGATGATTATAGGTGATCCCAAGATATAGCTCTCCAATATATTAAGTGATGATTTAGTCTTCAAAGAAAAAATATTGGTGATAACTAATTATGTAACTCATATTGAAATGGTTATATGAAAGAGTTAACACATGTTCTAAATGTGATTACACAATATGCCTTCATGATTTTTCTATGAATACTTTGGTTTTAAATTACTTCTTTGAGAAAAGGTTTATTTTCACATGTTATTATGATTTATTTTATACGCTCAAATATTATTTTTAAAAAGGTAAACATTTTTATGGATTTTCATGTTTTTCACTAGAACAATAGGTTTATTTTATTTTTATATATCTTACAGATATTTTTGTGCCCATACAATATTTTCAAATATTTTTCACAGGTTATAAGGATTTTTAGGAACAATAGAAAGGTCCATCCTTCCACTATAACGACTCGTCTTAAATGAAGAAAAAGTTTCTTGAATGAATCAAGGGTGTAAATTTAAGAACCTATTTTTGTGGAATAAATGTACATTGTGTGAGAATTTACACATTGTTATGTAATGGTTTTCCTAATTATTTGAAACTATAAACCTGAAAGATCATGGGAATGTAAGATGTTAAATCATTGTTATTGAACTCGTAATTATGTGTTGTTTATAAAAGTGTTTTTATACTAAACCGTGCACCATAATTGTTAACATAATGACTATGGAAACCAATTTTGAAACAAGTAATAGAAGGATAATAAATCTCTCTTTTAACATCATATTTGTTTTAAAAACATGATTATTAATGTTTTTTTTTGAAATATTTTTAATAGTCAAAGGCCTTCCCCCCAAAAATTCTTTCCTTCCTGATATTAGCCAAGTCAGTTTTCATCTTATCATTATTGAAATCCATAAAATTACTAAAATAATTATGTTTTCACAACTTATCATTTTATTCTTCAAGCATCTTAAAATTTTCTTCAACTTAAGAAAAATACTCCAATAAAAAATTGAATTTCCTTTCTTCATCTTCATTATTATTAGAAATAAAAACTTGTAACCTATCATTATTCTCTTTAATCTTCAACATTTCAAGATCATAAGTTCTTCATTTTCATATTTAAGTGCTAAAATTTTATTTTCTTTAAAAAAAGAATTATATTTTAACTCAAGATATAATTATAAATCCATTATTTTACTAAGTTGTTCTTGATACTTATTACGCATCTCACCAAAAAAATTATTATTAAAAATAGAATATTTAGAATCACTAACCTAAATTGATTCAACTATATTAGATACATTACAAGAATGCTCATTTACTTAATTTTTTTTGGTCCACACCCTTGATTAAATTTCTTCTTCTTGAAATCAATCTTTCTCAGCCTAGAAATTACTAAAAAAGATATTTCCCTTAGTTAATTCTATGATATATTTTAGCTAAAAAAATATAAAAAAATATAAAAAATATTAGAAAACATAGTAAATATTTCCAAAGAAGAGCTAAGATCTGATACCAAATTTAATTTCCCACTAGGAAAATTTCAAAGAAAAGTGGGGGTGAATTCTCAATTTAAAAATATAAAATTAAATTAAAATTAAATATTTAATTTAGTGGATGATCAAGATTAAAAAATTTAGACCATTTAAATAAAGTTAAGTGAGTGTGAGAGTGTGACAAAAAATATAAAAGATAAACACAATGAATTTTATAGTAGTTCTGGTCTAAAAAATACAATGTTTACTCTTCATACTATAACCAATAGAATATGGAATCCACTAAAAAAATGAGAGATAATTTTTTAAGGGATCAGTCTAAACCTAGACTTTTAAAAAGGGAGAAATCCTAACTTCGAATTTAAAACGAGATAAATCCCAACCCAATAATTTTTCTAAGGATATGACCCAAACCTATAGCCTTTTTTTGGGAGTAGAATGAACCTATAATTTTGCTAATAGAGAATCCCCAACAAGTGCTTTTTCAGTAGGATAAAGTACAACATGTGATCTGCCTTTTGTTTAGGTGGGTATAACCAATGACACCATTTAAGGGTTGTATAACCCATATGTGATATGATGTAGTATAGATAAATATCAATAAAAATGAATAAAAATAATAAAATGCAACCGTATTGAAGTGACCATAATTAATAGTGACGTAAAGTTATTTTCGACCCTTGATGAAGATGAACAATGAAGTCTGGGTGATCCAGCAACACCTCGACAATGTAGTGTTAGTGATGAAGCTCCTTTAATATCAAATGATAAAGCCCAATACAATAACACTTTGAGTTGAATGATAATTATCATGCCATATCTGTCACTATATGCTTTGACCTCTTATTTATAAGAAAAACATCAATGGTCATGATCTCTACTTCAAAACCCATGACCCACTATCATAAATGAAATAATAAATCATAATGATAAAAACCAAAAGGAGTGAGAATATAAGAGATTTGATATTATGAAAAATATAGAAATGATAATATTCTCAAGGATATAGAATATAACTTCCATTAAAAAACTCATGCATGCGTCTCCCTAATCTTTCATAATAAAATATTCACATGGAATGATTTCATAAATTCTTCGAAACTATATAAAATACAAACAAAAAATTTCATTAGAATAATAAAAAAGTATATCAATATAAAATTTTGAAATAATCCCTAATAATCATGTGTGAATAAAGTCCCTTTATCTTCTAAAAAAATTGAATTTTAATTCTTGAGAACCATAAAAAATAGTTGAAAGCAGTAAAATGATTAAATTAATATATTTCATAACATGAATACCAACCATGGATTATAACATGGTGTCACAATCTCTATCCATCCATTTTTCTTACTGGTTGTTGACTGTGGTATTCACTATAACCTAGTGAACTCTAGATGTACATTTTAATCAATGATTTTGTTAACCTGATATGCTCATTAAAATGCCTTATTCCTCTCTCTTTGACCAGTTCACCCAATCCATTTTCTAGTAGCTTTACCCATCTTGAAAAAATACCACCATGAATATAATTATACTGTAGAATTTCCTATGTCATATTTCAATTTTACCTGTGAGAAATGATGATGAAAACTATGACATAATAAAAAAGGTTTGTCCATTTTGATCAAAAAGTTTGAAAACTAATACCCCCTTCTCTATTAAACTTGCATGAAACATTCTAAAAACATTTCACATAAAATTTAGAGTATTAATATGAATTTATAAAACAAAAAAATAGATAAAAATATCTATCATGAATGTGAAACAAACCAAAATACCAAAACAATAAAAAACAGAGCAAGTATCAAAACCATATATCTATAAAGGTAATATTATCGTTCTGTATAAAGGTAAAATAAAGTTTTTATTGTGTAAAGTTAACTCAAAAATTCCAAACGCTGTGTAAAGGTAATCATAATAGTCACAATGTAAAGGCATAAAAATTATCATGTAATGGTAACAACATGGAAATATAACCACATGTAAAGGTAACCCAAACTTACTAGTGTAAAGGCAAAATGGTTTCTATATAATAGCACATTGATATCATAAAAGTCTATATAAGGGTAAGGAAATTTCATACAGAACTTGTGTAATGTAACACTCCCTATTTGAGGTACTTGGAAGGTTCTATTAGGTATTTTAAATCCTTTTTATGGTTTTTTTTGGGTTTGTGAAGCATTGGTAGGTTTCTCAAAGAGTTTAGGAGTATTTGGGAATTTATGGGTGCTGTAGGGGTAGTGACATACTGTGGTGGAAGTTGTGGTGTGCTGGGAGTGAACCTGTGAAAAACAGGCTAAAAAAACTTCCCAAGGGAGGATGTGGTCACTAGGTGGATTTGGGTGTGGTGTGCTGGGTGTTTGGCTGTGAAACACGACTATATGAGACCACACTGTAGGTTCTGGGTGCAGCGAAAGCGCAGGATGGGTGTGTACCCAACTTTTCAAATTGTCATAATTGGTGATTAATCCAAGATCAATACAACAATGAATGCCAGTATCCATAGAATTTAATCAAAGATAAAAGATAAAGGAGAGAACCCAGAATCGAGAAGAGATGGTCAACATATTTTTTATAATTAATTTAATTAAATTATATAATTACGTCTAAGGTGATTCTTTCTTAGTTGATGCGTCTAACCACAGGTTTGAGGTGAGACTTTGTTGCGATGAAGAATACAAGTATAAGAATCCTCTAGTGGTGATCCACACATGCTCCACATATCTCCATACATCACTAAAGGAGTCTCTGGGTGCTAGTGCAGAATATAATTGTTCTTGCGATGTCTACCTTTGATCACCTTGAGAATCGCTTCCAAAACATTCTCCTTGATCCAGTGGAGGAGGATCTCTCTCATTCTTGAGAGTGTTCTTGGATAGGGAATATTTCTCTAGACTTGAGATACTTACTCTAAGGATGTTGTGCACACAACAATTGGTTAGCCGGTGGAATGATCCCTTGGATTATATAGAGAATAATAACATAACGGGGAATTTAATTCATTAGGTAATAATAAATAATTAGCACAAGTTCCATTACTTAATTTATTATTCCATGTGAAAAACCCCATGTCAAATAATAATAGAAATTCTATTATTTCCATGACATTTGTTTAAAGAATTCAATTCATCAAGTAATAATAAATAATTAGCACAGGTTTCGGTACTTAATTTATTATTCCATGTGAAAACCGCATGTCAAATAATAATAGTAATGATATTATTTCCATGACATGTGCTTAAATTGAATGTTATATTTAAATATTATTTAACCAAATAATATTTAATATTATTTCTCACCGGACCCATAACTTTTTCCACCAATCCTCCTCAATATTTAACGGGCCTTGAATAATGACTATTTCTTTATTAAATAAATATTATTGCATTATTCACCGATAAATAAATATTTCATCCGCAATATATTCTCTCGAATAATTAGAGACAAAATAAATGTGATCAAGAATACTTTTATAATTATTAAACCACAATTAGGAATAGTATTTATTCAACTTGTTAAATAAATAAATTATTTAACTGAGATATTGGCTACACTTAGTGTGTGACCCTTTTGACCTCTTTCTCACTAGCATTAGGCGAGCTTGCCTAAAGTCTAAGATTAATGTCTAGCAACAGGTCAAGACACCCAAGAGAAAGAATTTGATGTCATAATGACATGTCACCTCATATGAATTCTTACTGTGTAATATAATCCATTTGTCATAATATCTCCAATCAAGTGGGTTGCTTGTAAGTGCCATCAACCCATGTGCTCGAATTCTCATTATTTGACTTCTTGGAATTGAAATTTTCTAGAGAACACCATGGCCATGGATTTAGTTAGGCTATATCATTTCCATAAAAGGGTCTGAGATATCTACTTCTGTAGAAGTGAAAAATCCTTCATGGCATTAATGCAGTATTACTCGTGACGCACCCACCATATCCTAACTTTCCAAGAACATCTGTTATCATGGTTTTCATCAATACATCTATGTGAAAAAGTCATAATACCCATTAATAATAATCTCAATGTCTAAAGTCTAATACACACATCTATAGATAGGAACATCTAATGACACTTATAAATGTGGATTTCTTATAGGCGGGTCTTGTTCTCATAATATCCTCATGGATATTACCAAGGGCGCTCACCATGAGAAGGTTCCTCAAAGTTTCATGAGTCCCCACCTTTGATAGCCCGTATCATTTGTGTCCCTTCAAATGATATCATCCGGACATAGAACATATATTCAAGAATAATGTAATGTAACTTCTAAGTTCTCATCATAACAGGGATCCGCTATGACCTTTTAGTGTGCCAACTATTCTTAGGACATTATCACATACTATATCACATAGAAGAACAATCATGATGTGATAAGGAGTTTATAAATATTCATCCAATGAATACAAGTTTATTATAAAGTACAAAGAATTTGGTTTCTAGGGAACCAACTCCAACAAACTCCCACTTGCACTAGAGCCAACTACTTACAACCTTCAGTCCGCTAGCTCTCATATGATATTCATGCTTTTGATGAGATATAAATTTAGTCAAGGGGTCCTCCATGTTCTCTTTTGTGGACACTCTACTCACTACAACTTCACCCCTTTGATTTAAATCCCTAAATAGGTGTTATTTTCGGAGTATGTTCTTTGTCTATTGATGTGACCTTGGCTCTTTTTCAAGAGCCACCACTGTAGTATTATCACAATACAATGTAATGTGATATTTACTACTAGGAACCACATCAAGATCCTGGGAAAAGTTTCGAATCCAAACAGATTTTTTGGCTACATTAGAAGACGCTATATATTCAGACTCTGCTATATAATTAGTGACAACTGACTGCTTTGAACTCTTCCATCTCACACATCCTCTGTTGATACAGAAATCATATCCTGATTGTGACTTTAGATCATTATGATCTATTTGAAAACTAGCATCAACATACCCTATGATGACAAGATCTTTTTCTCCTCCATACACTTGGAACATATCCTTACTTCTTCTTATATACTTAAGAAAATACTTGACAACAGTCCATTGCTATTATCCTAGATTTTCTTTATATCTTCCTACCATGCTTAGTGCATAGGAAACATCATGTCTAGTACATAACATGGAATAAATGATAGATCTTATCACTGAAGTGTATGGAATCCTACTCATCCCATCTTTCTCATGTTGTGTCTGGGGACACATTTTCTTGTAAAGATGTATACCATGTGACACTAGAACCAATCCCCTCTTGTATTGTTCCATACTAAATCTATTTAGTATCTCGTCAATGTATGTACTTTGAATTAGTCCAAGAAGTCTCTTGGATATATCACGAATGATCATGATCCCTAGAATGTAGGCTGTTTCGCCTAAGTCCTTCATGGAGAATCACTTGTTCAACCAGTCCCTGACTGACTGCAAGACTGGTATGTCATTTATAATAAGAAATATGTCATCAACATACACAACTAGGATAACGACCACATTCCAATTAAACCACTTGTAAACAGATGGATCACATCTATTCTTAATGAAACCAAATTCTCTTATGGCTTCATCAAATCGAATTTTCCATGACCTGGATTCTTGTTTTAATCCATAAATGGATCTATGCAACTTGCATACCATTTTAGCATCACCTAGTGTCACAAAACCTTCTGGTTGTGTCATATAGACATCTTGCTGAAGGTTCCCGTTAAGGAATGCAATTTTGACATCCATCTTCTAAATCTCATAGTCATGGAAATCTCCTATGGAAAGTATGGTTCTTATGGATTTAAACATGGAAACTAGAAAAAAGGTTTCATCATAGTCAATTCCTTGATGCTGTTTAAAACCTTTAGCCACTATCCTTGTTTTATACGTACTAACTTGACCTTCCATGTCTAGTTTCTTATTGAATACTCATTTACACCCAATATGCTTTACATCAATAGGCACATCGACCATAACCCATAATTGGTTCTGATACATGGAATCCATCTTAGAATTCATATCTTTTAGCCACCTTGTAGCTTCTGAGATCTCTACTGCTTCCTTGTAGGAGAGAGGTTCGTCATTTTACAACAATAATGAGTCACCATCCTCGGTGACAAGGAAACCATATCTCTTAGGTTCCCTTATATCTCTTATACTCCTACACAGTACTTGTGTTTTAGGAACTACCTCTTCTACGGGGACTTGTGGAACCTGTTCCTATACCAACTCCTGTGTATCTTGAGCATCAACTTCATCGAATTCAATCTTGGTCCCACTATCCTTTTTAAGGATTTTCTCCCTCTCAAGAAATACAACCTGTCTACCAACAATCAATTTCTTTTCTGAGGGGTTTTATAGGTAGTATCCCTTTGTTTCCTTAGGATACCCTATAAAGACACACTTCATGACCCAAGGTGCTATTTTGTTGACTAAGAAAGCCTTATCAAATTCCTCACATCCCCATACATGTTTATGTGACAAAGTGGGTTTCTTTCCACTCCATATCTCAAAGGTAATCCCATTTCTACCTTAGTTGGTACTTATTTTAATGTGTATTCCACATTTTGCAATGAATATCCCCAAAAGGATAATGGAAGATCTGCATGACTCATTATCGAACTTACCATGTCCAACAATGTATGATTCCTCCTTTCACTAATACCATTCTACTGTGGTGTATAAGGTGTAGTGAGTTGAGATAGAATCTCATACTCCCATAAAAGATCGATGAACTCTTGGTTACTATATTCTCCACCTCGATCCAATCGAAGCTTCTTTATCTTCTTACCACACTGATTCTCTACTTCATTCTTGAACTCCTTGAATTTTTCAAAGGACTCAGACTTATACCTCATTAAGTAGACATAACCATATTTACTCAATTCATCAGAAAAAGTAATGAAAAAAGAATATCCACCTCTAGATTCTACTGGAAATGGTCTACACACATCAGCGTGTACCAATATTAGAAGCTCTGTGGCCCTTTCACCCTATCCACCAAATAGGAATTTTTTCATTTTCCCTTATAAACAAGAGTTCCATCTATCAAGTGTTTTTAGATCGAATGAGTCTAAATAACCATCTTGACAGAGCTTTTCCAGGTGTTTCTCGTTTACATGACCAAGGTGGAGATGCCAAAACTGGGTGTTTTATGAGTCATGTGAACTTGGTTCATTACCAATCTCCAACACTTGGTTCTCATAATTTAATACATACAGACCATTATTTAAATGTTTCATACCATAACATATGTTGTCCTTATAAAAGTAACAACAATTATTTCTAAACTTGAAAATAAATACATATGTATCTAAAATTGATATAGAAATTATGTTCTTGGTAACACTAAGTACATAATAACAGCCATGTAAAACCAAAATCATTCCCATCAGCAATGTGAGGTAGTAGTCACCAATGGTAAGAGAAACCATCCCTGCACCATTGGCAGCTTGCAGATCCACCTCTCATTTGGAAATTTTCTGGAATCTACTTAGTTCTTATATTTTAATATAGATGTGATCCCGACAAGGTGTATCTAATACCCAACGTGTAGAAATGGAAAAATTGCACTCGATAATGAACACAACTTTGGATTCCCCTTGCCTTAGGGTGAAGTTCCTCTTTCAGTGGCCTGTCTTTCCACATGCAAAGCATACTGCCTCCTTTTCCTTGCCATACCTCTATATCTTATTATTCTTGGTCAGATGGTGCTCAGGGGATTTAAATTGTTTATAAATCTTAGGAACCTTTGCCTTTTCCTTCATATTCCTATTCACCATAAGGACTATGGGTTTTTTCTTGCCCATGTCCTTATCAACTTGTCAAATTAGGGTAAGAAGCTCCGATATAATTTTCTCATTATTGCTCATTTTATAATTCACAATAAAACTAGATAAGATCTTAGGTAGTGATGATAGTATGAGATCTATACACAACTCATCGGTGAATTTAATCCCTAAGATGTTCAGATGATCAATATATTCAATAATCTTGACTAAATGTGGTCTAGTTGGAGCAGACTCTCCAAGATTATTAGTGAACAAAGCATTGGAGATCTCATACCTCTCTTGTCTTTCCTTATCTTGATAGAGATCCCAAAGGTGAGACATCATGCTATAAGCATCCATTTACTCATGTTGCTTCAAGATCTCATTGGTCATGGATGATAGCATGAGGCATTGAACATCCATAGTGTCATTCCGATGTTTCTCATATATAGAGAGTTCGTCATCACTCACCTCATTTCTAGACATAACTGGTAAAGGCTCTTCCAGCACATAAATTTTCTTCTCATGGTGAAGGATAACCCGGAGGTTCCTTTTCCACTCTTCGAAATTAGTGCCAGTGAGAAGGTTTTCCTTCTAGATTATAGATCACAATGATATTTTTGATGTCATTTTGATTGATGTTTCTATAAATTAAGTTGAAAAAAGTTTTAATACTTTATCTTGATAAATATAGACAAATAAATAAATTAATATCTATTAATCTCCCACTATTTTGTCAAAACCCAATAGCCCTTACCATTGTCTTCTAAATATCCTATTTATTGAACATTCTAGAAGTAAGGATCCATATTTACCTTTGAATAATCCCAACTAGGGTTAGTCAAGCAACTTGAAATGTTTTAGGTAGGAATTCCAAATTCCAACTACATTAAATCACAACTCCTTGATATGTTGAGTGGACTTCCCAATACTAAAATCCTTAATTTTGGATTTCCTCAACCTTTACCTCTCAGTTACTCCAAGTTCTGCTAAAAAAGTCAACCCTTGATGTAAAATAAGTTAAGTCAACCCAAAAATTCAAATTATAATTCCCTAAAAATTGAAAGCACCATAACCAGGGTTGGTCAATCACTTTGAACTATGGTTCAATTCTAACTGAAGTAATGGAAGGCTATACCGACTTAATATTTAATTGAGGGATTTTATCCTTTATGTGTAAATTTCCACTTATTATCTTTTCACATTCTTGTTAATGTTAAGTGGGATATACTTAAGTGATTAACCATGTATAGGTAATATTTATGCATTATCCATTTTTATTTTAGTTCTATCTTGTATGATTGTTAGTTCATTAATTATGTGATTGCGTCAAACATCCATAATGAATAACCATACAACTAACATAAATAAAATAAAGGGTATGATCATGATCTTTACTATCAGTTATTTTATCTAGCGATTGATAAATTAACCCTGACCTAGGAGAGAAACACCTTGAACCATTTAAGGTTCGTGTTTACAACTTTCCACCTGTCCACCTTTGTATCTCCTTGGATTGGTTTTGCCTTGGATCCTAAATTTAAATGCCTCCACTATACTAGGAGATCCATCCATTACATATGATTTTAACTCACACATAGGTGAGGGGTAAAAGGGGTTTACATAAAAGAAACTATGGGAATTCATGACCTATATATTAACAAGGATAAGGCACATAGGCCAAAAATTTTAATTTAACAAATAAATTAAAAGGGAACCAATAACATACAAAGGTCTAGTCTAGCTCATGATCATCCACATACATTCAAAAAATTACACATTCTAACAGAACTAGCATTCAATTTTTCAATCGTTCTTATTAAGATAAATTATGATCGAATTGATTATGTTTAATTAATCAATTATTTTTATCTTAATCCCTTTTCTGAATTTCTTTGAGATTCTCATCCATAACCTTGTACATAACTTGTAACTTGGAAACAACCTAGTGAATACCCATCCAAAACTACCCAGTATGTATTTATAATTGTATACACTTTATTCTTTGTGACATGTATCATGAATGCAGAATTGTAATTGTAATAAAATGCATACATAATGTGAAGATATTTTAACATTATGTAGATGTTAATTAAACACACACACACATGTATATATATATATATATCAAACACCTATCACACGTTGTGTTCCACCTTTATTCCCACACGAAGGTACACGTCTCAAGGGTTACATAGTATAATAATAAAATTTTAAATCTGTGTAATCATGAAACAATACACGGCATGTAGATATGACTACATGACGTGTACGCTCCTCACCATACATTAGAAGTACACGACTGTGGAAATGGAGTGTGATGTGTACTTCAGAAATATTCGGAATACACGACATTTGTAGTGGGCCACAAATCGTGTAGACACTGCATTACACGGTCACCAGCCAGGAAATCCATGTATGGGATACATAATTTGACCCTGACCTAAAGGGACTACATGCCATGTCCAATGGGCCACACAATGTGTAGTCTAGCTAACTGTGTGCCAGTCTATCCTAGCCAACAAGTGGTGTAAGAATTAACTACATCGCGTGTCATTAATGCACACAGTTTGAGCAATTTATTAATTACTTCTGATGAATTGAACATAAATACATGACGTGTAGATCCGACTACATGACATGGATTCTTGTGTTATCTGGATAAAACCGTTGACACCTCCTGATGAGATCCTCAATTTAATTTTAATTATAAAATTATTTATTTCGGTTAGATCCACGTGAAATGATAATGGAGGAACAGATCTGGAAATTCATATTACTCAAACGATTAAAAATGAATTAACAAACTAAATTATTAAAGCGTAAATCATCAAAGAATTATTTAAATAATTATACACGAAAATACAACCACTCTAATAAAACATGTAGGTTCCAGGCGTAGTGGAAGAACATGATGGGTGTGCACCCAACTTTGAAAATTATCATAATCGATGATTAATCCAGGATCAATACGATGATGAATTCTAGTATCCATGAAATTTAATCAAAGATAAAAGACAAAGGAGAGAAATCAGAACCGAGAAGATATGATCAACATATTTTGTTTATAATTAATTTAATTAAATTATAGAATTACCACCAAGGTGATTCTTTCTTTGTTGATTCGTCCAACCATGGGTCCAAGGTGAGACTTCATTGTGATGAAGAATCCAAGGATAGGAATCCTCTAGCGGTGATCCGCATGTGCTCCACTTATCTCTAGACGTCACCGAAGGAGTATACAGGTTCCAGTGTGGAAGATCCTTGCACTTGTGATGTCCACCTTCGATCGCCTTGAGAATTGCTTCAAAATAATTCTCCTTGATCCGGTGGAGGAGGATCTCACTTGTTCTTGAGAGCGTTCTTCGAGAGGGAAGAGTTCTCTAGGATCGAGAGCTTTTCTCCAAGTATGTTGTACACACAACGATTGGTTAGATGGTGGAATAAAACCTTGGCTTATATAGAGAATAATAACATAACATGGATTTTAATTCACTAGGTAATTATAAATAATTAGCACATGTGATTTTACTTAATTTATTATTCCATGTGAAAAACCCCATGTCAAATAATAATAACAATGCAATTATTTTCATGACATGTGCTTAACAAATTTAACTCACCCGGTAATAATAAATAATTAGCATAGATGTTTTTACTTAATTTATTATTCCATGTGAAAACCACATGTCAAATAATAATAGTAATGCTATTATTTCCATGAAATGTTCTTAACTTGCACGTTATATTTAAATATTATTTAACCCAATAATATTTAATATTATTTTTCACTAAACCCATAACTTGGTCATCCAATCCTCCTCAATATTTACCGGGCCTTGAATAATGACTACTTATTTATTAAATAAATATATCTACATTATTCAACAATAAATAAATATTCCATATGCAATATATTCTCTAAAATAACAAGTGAAGAAATAATTGCGATCAGGCATACTTGATTAATTATTAAACCACAACTATGAATAATATTTATTCAACTTTTTAAATAAATAAATTATTTAACTGAGATACTGGTCAAAATTTGTATGTGACCCTCTTGGCCTCTTTCTCGTTGGCATTAGGCGAGCTTGCCTAAAGTCAAAGATTACTGTATAGAAATAGGTCAAGGCACCCAAGAGAAAGAAGTTGATGTCACAACAATATGAAACCTCATATGATTTCATACCATGTAATATAATCCTTTTTTCCTAATATCTTCAATCAAACAGGTTGCATGCAAGTTCCATCAACCCATGTGCTTGATTTCTCATTCTTTAACTTTTTGGAATTGAACTTGTATAGAAAACACCATGACCATAGCTATTTTTAGGACATTATCACATAATATGTCATGCATAAGAACAATTATTATGTGATAAGAATTTTATAAATATTCATCCAATGAATACAGGTTTATCATAAAGTACAAAGAAGTTGGTTTCTTGGGAACCAACTCCAACACTCACCACATCATGGTCTATGGAATGGTGGGAACAAAACTACCAAAGGTTCTATAACACACTATAGTTGTTCATTGTGGTGGGTTCCTGGACTAAGTGTGATCGAAGTCACCATGGTTGCGGTGGACATGACTGTTGGAGTTGGTGGTCTAGAACCAACTACTTTGTACTTTATTCATTAAATAAAAGCCTTATCACATCTTGATTGTTCTTCTGCGTGACATGTCATGTGATAATGTCCTAAGGACAGCTGTTGCATTAAAGGGTCGTAGCGGATCCCTGCTATGACGAGAACCCGAAAGTGCCATAACACTGTTCTTGAATGTATGTTCTATGGCCGGATGATATTATTTTAGGGACACAAATAATACAGGTCATTAGGGGTGAGGACTCATAAAACTTTGAGGCACCTTCTCATGGTGTGCGCCCTTGGTAATATCCAGGAGGATATTATGAGAATGAGACCTTCCAGTAGGAAATCCACATTTCATAATGTCATTGGATGTTCCTATCCATGGACGTGTGTATTGATCCTTAGACTTTAAGATTATTATTAATGGGTATTACAACTCGCGCACTTAGATGTATTGACGAAAACTGTGACGACACACTGTTTGCAGCGAGGTAGGATACGTTGGGTGCGTCACGAGTAATACCGCATTAATAGATAATGCGAGAAATGATTTGTCCCTTCCGTTCCATAACGGAAGTAGATATCTCAGGCCCTTTGATGGAATTTATATAGCCTAAATAAATCCATGGCCATGGTAAGGTATGGGAAAGCTCAATTCCGGGAAGTCAAAGAAAGAATAATCAAGCACATGGGTTGATGGCACTAGCATGCAACCCAATTGATTGGAGATATCGAGACAAAGGGATTATATTACACGGTAAGCATTCGTAGGAGGTGACACGTCATTGCGGTGTTAACTTATTTCTCTATGGGTGCCTTGGCGTGTTGCTAGACGCTAACCTTGGACTTTAGGCAGGCTCAGCCTAATGCCACTGAGAAAGAGTCCTAGAGGGTCACACACTAAGTGTGTCCATGTATCTCAGTTAAATATTAATTTAACAAGTTAAATAAATATTATTCCCAACTGTGGTTTAATAATTATTTAAGGATGTCTGATCACATTTATTTTGACACTAGTTATTTGAGAGAATATACTGTGGATAAAATAATATATTTATTAGCGAGTAATGCAGTTACATTTATTTAAGAAATAAATAGTCATTACTCAAGGTCTAATAAATGTGGTGGAGAAAAATGGAAAATAAAAGTACACACCGTGTATATTAAATATACACGCTGTGTAGTTTTATGGAAAACAAGTACACGTCGTGTATTAATTATTACACGCCGTGTAGTTTTTCCAATTGGGATTTTGAGGATTTAATATTGTTTTATTAAATGATATTTATTATAATCAGCGTGGGCGCATGTCAAGGAATTAATAATTCGACATGGGGGTTTTCAATAAGAGTTAATGAAATAAATAAAATGCGTAACGCGTTTATTTATTGTCATAACTCTATTAACCTCAAACCTGATTATAAATATCCTCGCAACCCCAACATTTTTTGAGAGCCATTGTTGTGCACAACGGATTTGGAAATACTCTCAAGACAAGGGAGAATTCCCTTTCCACCAAGAACGCCCTCAAGTTACGAGAGCAAGATCCTCCACCGGATCAAGGCGGTCAAAGGCGGACATCGCAAGCGAAGGTTCTTCCGCGCTAGCACCCAGAGATCTCTTCAGTGATGTCCGGAGATACGTGAAACACGTGTGGATCACTGCTAGAGGAATCCTACACTTGGATTCTACGACGCAACGACGGATCACCGAATTGTGACCGGACACATCAACGAAGAAAGAATTCCAACAAGGTAATTCTTATGCATTAATTAAATTAATTATAATCAACATATGATGATCCTCCTCAAGGGTTCCGGGACTCTTCTTTTCTTTTCGTTCTTCATTCTATTCTGAAGATTCGGCGTTTTATATCATGACGGATCTCGGATTGAACGTTGTTTAACGTTAAAATTAAAGTTGGGCAAACCTACCAACGCGCTTCCGCTGCGCCCGGAACCTACAAGTGGTATCAGAGGGGTCATATCATTGGTTATAATTATATAGTTTTTTGTTGGTGATTTACGCATTTAATAATTTAGTTATTTCAATTCATGTTTAATCGTTCTAGAAATCTGAATATCGAGATCTGTTCCTCCTCTCTCGTTTCTCGTTCACCTCACAAAAACGGATTTTTCTTTTAATTTTGATTAAAATAAAATAGAGGAACTCATCCGGAGGAGCCAAATGTTTCTGGCTGTATAACACCAGAATACACGGCGTGTATTCGGAAGTACACACCGTGTAGTCTAGGTTCAATGCATTGACTGATCCGCCAAATCAGGCCGTGTATTGGATTCTTTCTAAGAATTTAAGACACCGTGTGTTGACCAGAAACAGGTGGCACACGGTTTCTGGAATACATGCCGTGTGGTCCAATGAACACGGCGTGTAGTCCCTTCGGGTTAGGGTTGGGTCGTGTACTCCGTACATATCCTGCCCGGCTGGAAACCGTGTAACGCGGAAACTACACGGCGTGTGTCCCACTGTACACGTCGTGTACTCCGAAAATTTCTGAAGTACATTAACACGCCATATCCCCGGGCGTGTACTTCGGATGGATGGTGAAGAAAAAGTACACGCCATGTAGTCGGAACTACACGCCGTGTACTCACCCAAATTACGCAGATTTATTAAAATTTATTATTATATTATACAAACCCTTGAGACGTGTACCATGGTGTAGGCATAAAGCTGAGGCACAACACGTGATAGGTGTTTTATATATATGTGTTTAATTTAACATCTGCGTAATAAATGGAAATTCGCCGGGTTGCCTCTAAGGTACAAGTTGTGTACAAGGATAATTTTAAATGAATTTATTTGTTTAAAATTATGATGGATGAGAATCTCAAGGAAATTCAGAAAAGGGATTTAAGATAAAAGGATTGATTAATTAAAGATAATTAATTGATTCGAGCGTGATTTATCTTAAACAAGAACGATTAAAGAATTGAATGCTAATTTTATTTATGCATAAATATCGTTGCATGTATGGATGATCATGAGCTAGACCGAGACCTTTGTATGTGAATGGTTTCTTTTAATTTATTTATTTAAATTAAATTTGTTGGCCTGCGAGCCATCTCCTCATTAATATGTAGGGCCTGCGCGCCCAATGATTCTTTTATGTAAAACCCCCTTTTTTCCCCTCACCTGCGTGTGAGATAAATGCATATGTAATTGGAGCGCCCAAGCTAGTGGAGGTGGCTCAAGTCAGGAGCCAAGATGAAACCAATACAAAAAGATACAAAGGTGGACAGGTGGACAGCTGTAAACACGAACCCGAAAGGTTCAAGGTGTTTCTCCCCTAGGTCTTGGGTTAGTTTATCAACCGCTAGATAAACTAACCAATAGGAAAGCTCATGATCATACCATTTATTTTATTTCTGTCAGTTGCATGGTTTATTTATTGTGGGTGTGTTGTCACGATCACACAATTAATGAATTAAACGAGCATGCAAGATGGAACTAAAATAAAATTGGCTTATACGTAAATATTATCTTAGACATGGTTAATCACTTAAGTATATCCCACTTAATATTAACAAGCATGTAATCAAAGATAATAAAATGGAAATTTACGTATAAGGATAAAATACCTCAAAATAAATATTAAGTTGGCATAGCCTTCCATAATCTTGGTTAGAATCGAACCATAGTTCAAAGTGCTTGACCAACCCTAGTTGGGGTGCTTTCAATTATCGGGGAATTCTAATTCAAGGTTTTGGGTTGACTTGACTTGGTTCGCATCAAGGGTTGACTGCCATAGCAGGACTTGGTGTGACCAAGAGGCAAAGGTTGAGGAAATCCAAAAAAGGATTTCAGGATTTGGGAGTCCACTCAGCGGATCAAGGAACTGCGAGTTAATGCAGTTGGCATTTGGAATGCCTACCTAAAACCCTTCAAGTTTCTTGACCAACCCTAGTTGGGGTAATGCGAAGGGCAATATGGATCCTTGCCACTAGAATATTCACGCAATAGAATATTCCGAAGTCAATGGTGAGGGCTATTGGATTTCGATAAAATAGTGGGAGACTAATAAGTATTAATTTATTTATTTGTCTCAATTTTTATAATAAAGTACTAAACCTTTGCTCATCTTAAATTGTAGAAATGGCAAGAAAATGACTTCAAACATATCATTGCGCACCATACTCGAAAAAGAAAACCTTCTCACTAGCACCAATTTCCAAGAGTGGCAGAGGCATTTACGCGTCGTCCTTCGCCACGAAAGGAAATTATATGTGCTGGAAGAGCCTATTCCAGTTGCGCCTGGGAAAGAGGCTAGTGATGAGGAATTATCTCTCTACATGAAACACATGGATTATACCACAGATGTCGAGTGTTTCATGCTATCGTCCATGTATAATGATCTCTTGAAGCAACATGAAAACATGGATGCGTATAGCATGATGTCTCACCTTAAATATCTCTACCAAGAGAAGGAGAGATAGGAGAGGTATGAGATCTCCAATGCTTTGTTTACCATGAAGCTTGGAGAGTCTGTGCCTGCTGGGCCTTATGTGGTCAAGCTTATTGGATACATTGAACGCTTGGACATCTTAGGGATTAAATTCCCAGATGAGTTGCGTACAGATCTCATCCTATCATCATTGCCCAAGACCTTCTCTAGCTTCATTATCAACTATAACATGAGCGACAATGAGAAGATTCTATCGGAGCTTCTGACCTTGATTCTACAGGTAGATAAGGACATGGGGCGTGACAAACCCGTGGTCCTTATGGTGAACAAGAAAAGGAAGGACAAGGAAAAGGGGCCAAAGACTTATAAACGGTCTGAAGCCCCCGAGCACCGTCCCTCCAAGAAGGGGAAGATCCAGAGGCAGGGCAAGGAATGGGAAGCAGTGTGTTTTTTATGTGGCAAGTAGGGACACTGGAAGAGGAACTACACCCAGAAGTGTGGGGACGCTAAAGGTGCGTTCGTTATCGAGTGCAATCTTTCTATTTCTACACATTGGGTATTAGATACATCTTGTGGGGCTCACATCTGTATTCAAATGCAAGAACCAAGTAGATTTAGAAAGATTGCCAGAGGAGAGGTGGATCTTCGAGCTGCCAATGGCGCAAGGCTGGCTGCGTTAACTATTGGCGACTATCACCTCTCATTGCCAACTGGCATGATTTTGGTTTTACAAAACTGTTATTTTGTGCCTAGTGTTACCAAGAACATAATTTCTGTATCTTGTTTGGATATGGATGGATTTATTTTCAAGTTTGGAAATAAGGGTTGTCTCTTTTATAAGAACAACGTATGTTATGGTATGGCACATTTGAATAATGGTTTGTATGTATTAAATTACGAAAACCAAGTGTTGGAAATCGATAACGAAACAAACTCACATGACTCATACATCACCCAGTTATGGCATCACCGCCTTGGTCATGTGAACGAGAAGCGCTTGACAAAGCTCTGCCAAGATGTCTATTTAGACTCTACTGAGCTAAAACCACTTGATAGATGTCACTCTTGTTTACAAGGAAAAATGACCAAGCCGCCTTTTGGTGGAAAAGGTGAAAGGGCCACAGAGCTTCTAGGATTGGCACACACAGATGTGTGTGGACCATTTCCAGTAGAAGCTAGAGGTGTATATTCTTACTTTATTACTTTTACTGATGATTTGAGTAGATATGGCTATGTCTACTTAATGAGGTATAAGTAAGAGTCCTTAGAGAAATTTAAGGAATTCAAGAATGAAGTAGAGAATCAACTTGGTAAGAAGATAAAGAAGCTTCGATCGGATCGAGGTGGAGAATATCTGAACCAAGAGTTCATCGATCTTCTATGGGAGTCTGGGATTCTATCTCAGCTCACTCCTCCTTATACACCACAGTTGAATGGTGTTAGTGAAAGGAGGAACCACACCTTGTTGGACATGGTGAGGTCAATGATGAGTCATGCGGATCTTCCATTATCCTTTTGGGGATATGCATTACAAACTGTAGCATACACATTAAACTGAGTACCAACTAAGGCGGCAAATGGAATTCCATCCGAGTTATGGAATGGAAGGAAACCCAATTTGTCGCACACACATGTATGGGGATACGAGGCGTTTGTTAAGGCCTTCCCAGGCAACAAACTAGCACCCTGGGGAACGAAGTGTATCTTTATAGGATATCCCAAGGAAATAAAAGGATATTACCTATATAACCCCCAAGACAAGAAAGTGACTGTCTCCAGACAAGCTGTATTTCTTGAGAGGGAGCACATCCTCAAGAAGGATACTGGGAGAAAGATTGACTTCGACGAAGTTGATGCTCAAGATACACAAGAGTTGGTACAGGAACAAGTTCCACAGGTCCCTGTGGAAGAGGTTCCAGAAACACAAGTACTGCGTAGGATCTCAAGAGAGGTAAGGGAACCTGAGAGATTTGGTTTCCTAGTCACCGAGGATGGTGAATCATTATTATTGGACAATGATGAACCTCTATCCTACAAGGAAGCAGTAGAAAGCTCAGAAGCTGCAAGATGGATAGAAGCTATGAATTCTAAGATGGATTCCATGTATCAGAACCAAGTTTGGGTTCTGGTCGATGATCCAGTTGATGTAAAGCCTGTTGGATGCAAATGGGTATTCAAAAGAAAGCTGGACATGGAAGGTCAAGTTAGCACCTATAAAGCAAGGCTAGTGGCTAAAGGATTCAGACAACGTCAAGGAATTGACTATGATGAAACCTTCTCGCCAGTTTCCATGTTTAAATCCATAAGAATCATACTTGCCATAACAGCTTACCATGACTACGAGATTTGGCAGATGGATGTCAAAACAACATTCCTTAACGGGAACCTTCAGGAAGATGTCTATATGACACAACCAGAAGGGTTTGTGACACCAGGTAAAGCCAAACGGGTTTGCAAGTTGCAGAAATCCATTTATGGATTAAAGTAAGCATCCAGGTCATGGAACATTCGATTTGATAAAGCCATAAAGGAATTTGGTTTCATTAAGAACGAATGTGATCCATGTGTTTATAAGCGGTTTAATGGGAATGCGGTCATCATCCTAGTGGTATATGTTGATGACATATTGCTTATTGGAAACGATGTACCAGACTTACAGTCAGTTAAGGACTGGTTGAACAAGTGTTTCTCCATGAAGGACTTAGGAGAAGCAGCCTACATTCTAGGGATCAAGATCATTCGTGATAGATCCAAGAGGCTGCTTGGACTAAGTCAGGGTATATACATTGACCAGATACTAAAGAGATTTAGTATGGAAAAATCCAAGAGGGGATTGGTTCCAGTGTCACATGGCTTACATCTTTCTAAGAAAATGTGTCCCCAGACACAACAGGAGAAAGATAGGATGAGCAAGATCCCATACGCTTCGGTTATAGGATCCATCATGTATGCCATGTTATGTACCAGGCTTGATGTTGCCTATGCACTGAGCATGGTGGGAAGATATCAAGCAGATCCAGGAGAACAAAATTGGACTACTGTTAAGACTATCCTTAAGTATCTGAGAAGAACTAAGGATATGTTCCTGGTGTATGGAGGAGACGAGGAGCTTGTCATCAGAGGGTATGCTGATGCTGGTTTTCAAACAGATCAGAATGATCTGAAGTCGCAATCTGGATATGTTTTCTGTCTCAATGGAGGAGCTGTGAGCTGGAAGAGTTCAAAGCAGCTAGTTGTCTCCGATTCTACAGCGGAGTCCGAGTATATAGCGGCTTCTGATGCAGCCAAAGAAGCCGTTTGGATTCAGAACTTTGTCCAGGAGCTTGATGTGGTCCCTAGCAGTAAAGATCCCATTACATTGTATTGTGATAATACTGCAGCGGTGGCTCTTGCAAAAGAACTAAGGTCACATCAACGGACAAAGCACATACTACGGAAGTATCACCTCTTGAGGGATTTATATCAAAGGGGTGAAGTTGCAGTGAGCAGAGTGTCCGTGGAAGAGAACGTGGCAGACCCCATGACTAAAGGCCTATCTCAGCAGAAGCATGAATATCATGTGAGAGCTAGCGGGTTAAAGGTTGTTAGCAGTTGGCTCTAGTCCAAGTGGGAGTCTGTTGGAGTTGGTGGTCTAGAACCAACTACTTTGTACTTTATTCATTAAATAAAAGCCTTATGACACCTTGATTGTTCTTCTACGTGACATGTCATGTGATAATGTCCTAAGGACAGCTGTTGCATTAAAGGGTCGTAGCGGATCCCTACTATGATGAGAACCCGAAAGTTCCATAACACTGTTCTTGAATGTATGTTCTATGGCCGGACGATATTATTTGACGGACACAAATAATACAAGTTATTAGGGGTGAGGACTCATAAAACTTTGAGGCACCTTCTCATGGTGTGCGCCCTTGGTAATATCCAGGAGGATATTATGAGAACGAGACCCGCCAGTAGGAAATCCACATTTCATAGTGTCATTGGATGTTCCTATCTACGGACGTGTGTATTGATCCTTAGACTTTAAGATTATTATTAATGGGTATTACAACTCGCACACTTAGATGTATTGACGAAAACTGTGATGACACACTATTCGCAGTGAGGTAGGATACGTTGGGTGCGTCACGAGTAATACCGCATTAATAGATAATGCGAGAAAGGATTTTTCCCTTCTGTTCCATAATGGAAGTAGATATCTCAGGCCCTTTGATGGAATTGATATAGCCTACATAAATCCATGGCCATGGTAAGGTATGGGAAAGTTCAATTCCGGGAAGTCAAAGAAAGAATAATCAAGCACATGGGTTGATGGCACTAGCATGCAACCCGCTTGATTTGAGATATCGAGACAAAGGGATTATATTACACGGTAAGCGTTCATAGGAGGTGACACGTCATTGCGGTATTAACTTCTTTCTCTATGGGTGCCTTGGCGTGTTGCTAGACGCTAACCTTGGACTTTAGGCAGGCTCAGTCTAATGCCACTGAGAAAGAGGCCTAGAGGGTCACAAACTAAGTGTGTCCATGTATCTCAGTTAAATATTAATTTAACTAGTTAAATAAATATTATTCCCGAATGTGGTTTAATAATTATTTAAGGATGTCTGATCGCATTTATTTTGACACTAGTTATTCGAGAGAATATACTGTGGATAAAATAATATATTTATTAGCGAGTAATGCAGTTACATTTATTTAAGAAATAAATAGTCATTACTCAAGGTCTAATAAATGTGGTAGAGAAAAATGGAAAATAAAAGTGCACGCCGTGTATATTAAATATACACGCTGTGTAGTTTTATGGAAAATAAGTACACACCGTGTATTAATTATTACACGCCGTGTAGTTTTTCCAATTGGGATTTTGATGATTTAATATTGTTTTATTAAATGATATTTATTATAATCAGCGTGGGCACATGTCAAGGAATTAATAATTCGACATGGGGGTTTTCAATAAGAGTTAATGAAATAAATAAAACGCGTAACGCGTTTATTTATTGTCATAACTCTATTAACCTCAAACCTGATTATAAATATCCTCACAACCCCAACATTTTTTGAGAGCCATTTTTGTGCACAACGGATTTGGAAATACTCTCAAGCCAAGAGAGAATTCCCTTTCCACCAAGAACGCCCTCAAGTTACGAGAGCAAGATCCTCCACCGGATCAATGTGGTCGAAGGCGGACATCGCAAGCGAAGGTTCTTCCGCTCTAGCACCCGGAGATCTCTTCGGTTATGTCCGGAGATACGTGACACACGTGTGGATCACCGCTAGAGGAATCCTTCACTTGGATTCTACGACGCAACGACGAATCACCGAATCGTGACTAGACACATCAACGATGAAAGAATTCCAATAAGGTAATTCTTATGCATTAATTAAATTAATTATAATCAACATATGATGATCCTCCTCAAGGGTTCCGGGACTCTTCTTTTCTTTTCGTTCTTTGTTCTATTCCGAAGATTCGGAGTTTTATATCGTGACAGATCTCAGATTGAATGTTGTTTAACGTTAAAATTAAATTTGGGCAAACCTACCAACACGCTTCTTCTGCGCCCAGAACCTACAATGACCACATCGTAGTGATGGTCAAACCAATTTTTTAAAATGCCTGATTACAGTGCTAATTTGGGGGGGGGGGGTTATGGTCTTTGAAAAAAAATTGCGTGTCAGATTTTTTGGGTATAAAATTTGATTTTAAATCAATTTTTACCTTATATTAACATGTTTTATCTTTATCACGGACTTGGCTCTCAATTTAGGTCTTCTTGAAGGTGATTCTAGATGAAATTTCCCCCTTTGATGAAATTTATTCATTTGAACCCTATTGTGTGATTGGTGTCATAGACGAGCCATCCTTCGTGGTTTTTGTTGAAGATCATAAGAGGTTGGTGGATTATCTATTTATACACTTTATTTATAATTGTAAGGCTATATACTTTCTAATGAATTATCAGGTTTTACAGAAAAACTATCCTACAAAGTTTTGATTATAAAGTCATTTGGTTTTTGGTTTTCAAATGATGCCTTTTATGTGTGATTCATGGTTAATATTTTCAATGAAAATATTTTTTGGATATTTGTGAAAACCCATAGAATTTATGGATTTGAGATGGTAATTTGATGTTATAATGTGATGTGAAATTGGAAATGGGTTTTGGTTTAGAATGTGAATTTGGAATGATAAATTGGTATAATCATGGATGTGGCGTGTGTTCAAAATGGAATTATATGGGGCCTTGTTGGTATAGACTTGGTGCTCAATTCCATATTAGATGAATTGGAGTATATATCACTATGTAATGAATTGGTGAAGGATGGATTAATACTCATGAGTATAAGGATTTTCATTCAACATGCTTGGGTGTGTGTGTGTGTGTGAATATAAAATGTGATTTCTATGTGGATCAAGACAAATTGATTTTATGGATTTTGGAAAACTTTTAATTTTGATAAACTAATTCGAAATATATTTCACTTGTTTTATATTACTGTGAAGCTAACTTGTTTGTAGTTCTTGTGGTGTGTATTAGAAGTATCAGGGTTTTCCTACTGGGTATAATTACTCAACGCTTGTATATTCTCTTTGGTGTGTATGAGAAAATTATTTTCCCATATACTAGAAAGGGGAAGATTTATTATTTCACTAGTGGAGCATTGTGATTTCATATATCATGGTTGACTAGAGATGGATCTTTGAATTTTGATCATGTATTGTCATCTATAGTGGTTCCACCTTGGTTCCTGAGCCCTATTTTACTTTAGAGAATTTGTCTTTTCATTTTATTTGTTCCACTATTACTCTATTTTTTGACTATGTTATACTTTTAATTATGCATTTTTTATATATTTGTCTTGTGTTTTTTTATTATATGGTTTCATATGTGTGTGTAAAAAGGATAAACCATTTCCCCTCTTTCTTATTAAACCCTTGAAATTTATTTCCAACCTTTGGTGTCCAAGGAATTTCACCCAAGATTAGTAATACCACGAATATTTCCAAGACAATAGTTAGGGTTACATTGTTAAAAATGGTATCAGATTAGTTGGACTATCAATCGAGATGGTATCAAGGATATAAGAAACCGCAGGACTTGAAATATATAGAATAAAAATTTATAACTAACCTCTTTATGTTGAACTTCAAGTTACTTGGGTGGTTTGGGTATAAAAAAGTGTCTTAAAACATTGCTAGTTGTTTTGTCACCTCATCATCATAGGTTTAGCTGATGAGAATAGAGTGTCATGCATTAGTTGAGAGACTCCCCACTAGGATTAAATTATCACACGATTATATAATTTTGATACTGGGATATTATGATTTTGATTGGCTTGTTATGATATATGATATAACTGTGAACAAGGAAGTAGTAAAATAAATAACAAGTAATTGTGGATATGGTTATAGAAAGAGAATTCCATCGTCCAGGAGAATAAGAAACCAAAAAGAGATTGAAATTGAGAATGTGGTTCCACCTAAACCAAAAGTGAACCAAAATTTGGTACATCATATTGTGAAAACATTTCAGGCTATCGATAAGGGGCCTCGGGTTGAGGAACTTCATCATTTGAATCAATCATTGGAATTATATAAATAGAATCCCCTGACATTTTGGGGTGATTTGGGAATTAAGAAAATAAGAATATGAATGGGTAGAATGAACATAATATTTGACTTCCTTGAAACTCTAACTCAGATAAAGGTCAAGCTATAGACTTTCATGCTTGAAGAATTGACACTAAAATGGTGGGAATTAATCATTAAAGCTATTATAGATCAAGGAATCACCTAGGAGGGGTTTAAGGAGTTTTTTAATTAATTTTTTTTATCTACACATTTTATAGCTAGAAAAAATGTCAATATTCTTCTAGCTAAAGCAATAAATTATGCAGTGATTGAATATGCAGTTAATTTTATGTAATTGGTCCATTTTTCACCAGAGTTAGTTGCCAGTGAAATACAGAAGGTGTGAATATTCAAGGTAGGTCTTTGAATTGATATTCACTTTAAGGTAGTCATGTTCTATATTACAGATTATATTGAGATAGTGAATAAGGAACTGGTGGGAGATAAATATCATGTAGAGAATCCTAGTAGAGGGTACAACTTTATATGTCCATGTGTAGGCATAAACTCTAGTATAAGGACTATGTAGAAAAGGGAGAGCTGTTCCTTGGGTAGCAGGGAACTGAAGAATCAGTTCACTAGAAAATTATCATATACATCACATCACAACAATATAATAGGTTTAATTCTATGTGGCTCTCTTCAGTATAAGAAGAAGGATTGTATTGCACCAATATGAGATTTTCTTAATCATGGAAAAAGAGGGAATCTAAAAAAATATTTCCCCAAACCTCTAAAATCAATAGGAGGAGATAGATCAAACCAATATCATGTCTCCCATGCCAAATCAATATGATATCATTAGAATAGTTATCACCCTCATAATTGGATGAACTTGGATAACTCCAGGAACACCTTAATTGTCCAAACAACACCACAACAAGGGAGAAAAGACTATTCTATGTGAGCTGACCGACAGTTATATGAAGATGTGTAGGCTATTTTGACTGAGAAACCAGACCCCTTGACTATGTAAGGTACCATTCTTCTAAAATAAACCCTTATAAATGTCCTGTTTGATATCAGTTCATTGAATTCATTTATTGTTTCTTGTGTAGTTAAATAATTGGGATTTCATGTGGAGATAATGTCTCATGTCATAAGAATCAAGAAACATATCGATCAGTAGTAATGTAGAGGATTCAAGTGCCTAACTTGTACCATTACCATTGATTCTATTGGAGTTTACTATCTTAGAGATGAATATTTTATATTTTATATTTGGAATGTATTAGTTGGTGCAATTAAAAACCCATATTGATCACTATGCTCAAAAAGTAACTTTAACATTCCAAGACATAGCTATTCATTTATTTAAAGGAAATTTTGATATGAATTCTAGTAGAGTGGTACCTTTAGTGGCAGTGGATGAACCATATCTAGTAAACTAATAAAAATGACTATGAGAACTAAAAATAAAACTAGAAAAATGAATCTTCCTGTAATAGTGGACCAATACCCAAATGTATTTCCGAATGATTACTCTCGGATTTCCCTAGAGTGCGTAATTGAATTTTCTATAAATATAATTTCATGAATAATACCTATTTTACTTACATCATATAGAATGATTCCAATAGATTTGTGGGAATTAACGATCCAACTATAAGAATTAGAGAGCAATGGCTTCATTAGACCACAAACATCACCCTGGGATACTAAAGTTTTATTCATAAATAAAGAAGATGTTTCATATCAATTGTGTGTTGAATTTTGTAAAATGAATCAAGTTATGATGAAGAATCAATATCCCATTACTTGAATTGATGATATGTCTGATCAATTTAAGGGAACCAAGTGGTTCGCTAAGATTGATCTATGATAGCGATACCATCAACACATATTTAAAAAGATGATATTTTGAAGACAATATTTCAGAGTTGATACAACAATTATGAATATATTGTCATTCCATTTGATATAACAAATAAACATGTTGTTTTCATGGACATGATGAACCATATATTCCATAGGTACCTTGATTCCTTTGACATTTTATTTTTTTATGGTATTTTGGTTTAGTCTCAAAGCATGAATGAGCATGAGGAGCACTTTGAGATTGTATTGAGCATATTACGTGGCCACTGAATTTATGAAAAATTTTATAAGTGTGGATTCTAGATATAAGATGTTAGTTTTCTTGGGAATGCCATTTCTAAAAAAAGAATATAAGTTGAACCTAGGAAGATAAAATCAATAATTTCTTAGAAAAAAATCAAGAATGTATTCAATATATATAGTTTTCTAAGATTAGTAGGGTATTATCATCGCTTTTTATAGGATTTCAAGAGACTTGATTCTCCTATGACTGCATTTAAAAGGTTCCATTTAAATGGAATGGTGATTGTCAGATATCCTTCCTAGAGCATAAAGGTCAGCTCACTTCATCACTTATACTCATCTTGATAGAACCAGGATAGGGCTATGTTGTCAATTGTGATGAGTCAGGATTGGGATTAGGTTTTTTTCTTATGCATCAATATCATGTTGTAGCCTATGGATCGAGGAAGTTATGAACACATGAAAATAATTATTTGACACATGACCTAGAATTAGATGCAATGGTTCACGCCTTAAAGACATGGTGTAATATATCTTTGGGGAAATATTTTTGGTCTTTATTGATCATAAAAGATTGAAATACATATTTTCTTAGAGATACATAAACTTGAGGAAATGATTATGGATGGAGTATCTCTAGGTGATTGACAACAACATGGTGCATACACCTAAAAAAGGGAATTAAGTGGCTGATTCCTTGAGTCAGAAGTATTATAATTAAATGGTGATATAATCTCTTGACCAATGAAAATTGATAAGTCTCCTTTATGACATGAATCTTGATTATTCCAAATATAATGAAAATGAAGCTTCCTTCACAGTCACTCTTATTACTGATTTTATGGATTTAGTCAAAGAGGCTCAACTAACATATCTTGATTGCATACCAATTATGTACAATATAAATTTGAGGGCAACCATAGATTTTTGGATATAGGATTCAAACTCGACATTGAGTTTTTAGAACCAAATTGTGGTACATGGTCTTTCTAGGAATAGATTATTTCAGCGTACCACCATTTGAGAAGGGATATTCACCCAGGTACTCATAAAATTTACAAGGTAATGAAATGTCATTTTGGGTGGATAGGTGTGAAAATAAAGATTATGGATTATGTTATGAAGTGTATCACTTTTCCAAAGGTAAAGGATCAGCATCAATATCCAAATGATAAGCTATAATCTATGCATATACCTGTATAAAAATGGGATCATATTTCCAAAGACTTTTTCATAGGTCTACCAAGGATGATATGAAAGAATGATTCTACTTGGGTAATTTTGGATCAACTAAAAATCTCATAACAATTTATACCAATCACAGAGTCCAACATGGTAGAGGATTTTGTGAAGCTATATATTCAAGAAGTGGTAAATTTTCATGGTGTACCGAAATCTATTTTCTCTAACAAAGATCATAGTTTTACTTCTCAATTTTGGAACTCCTTCCAACATGCTCTTGGAACCCACTTGACCATAAGCACAATATATCATCCTAAAATGGATGGGTATTTGAAATATATGATTCAGAAATTGGAAGATATTTTTAGAGCTTGTTTCATAGACTTTGGTGGCTCATGGAAATTTTATATTCCTTTAATAGAGTTATCTTAAAATAAAATTTATCAGGACATGATACACGTGTCTTAATTTGAGGTATTGTATGGTTGTATTTGTTTCTCTTTACATTATTGGGTGGAAAAAGGAGAAAATTTACTATTTGGACCCAATCTTGTGACCACAAAAAATATTCAGATGAACAGGAAATAGAAGGATATTGACCAAATATGATAGAAATCATATGAAGATCATCATTATCACTCATTATATTTTGATGAAGGTGACTATGTTTTTCAGAAAGTGTCACCGTGATTGGATCATCACCATTTGGGAAAGAAAGGTAAACTAGATCCTAGATATAGAGGAACATTTGAGAATTAGGAACGTATCAATAAAATTTCATATTGATTATATTTACTACTAAGATTTAGTGCTCTCAACAATTTTTTCCATGTCTCTCAACTAAAAAAGTACCAGTTAGATTCTATCCATATGATTAGCTGGGATCCTATTTCTCTTAAGTCAAATGCTACATTTATCCATGCACTAATTCATATTATTGATATAAGAGATAACGACATTCATTGTAAATGTATTCCATTGGTCTGGGTATTATGGAAACATGGTGAGATTCAGGAAGATATTTGGGAGTGGGAGAAGTATATGATCAAAAAATAGGAAATTTTTTTCTATTGCATCACCAACCTTCTGTTTTGTAAGGATGGAAATCCTGATGGTGAGGTGAATGTAACACCCCTAGTTTGAGGTACATTTCATGTTCACTTACATATTTTTAATCCTTTTTATGGTTTTTTTGGGTTCAAAAATATTTGTTAGGTTTCTCATAGAGTTTAAGAGTGTTTGGAATCTTTGGGTGCACTATGGATAGTGACATGATATAGTGGAGGATTTGGTGCACTTGGAGTGCACCAATGAAACTTGGGTAGGAAAAAACAGCCAAGGGAGGTTGTGGTTACTAGGTGTCTTTGGGCATGGTTCACTAGGGGTCTAGTTGTGAGAAATATCTAGAGGAGTCCTCACTATGCCACAGTCTAGGGTGTGGTGGGTCCAAAATGACCAAAGGTTCTACAACATGATATAGTTTCTTATTATGGTGGGTTCTTAGACTTGGTGTGATCAAAGGAACCAAAGACATGGAGGACACCACCATGCCATGGTGATGGTGAAAACAGTTTATGAAATGCCTGATTTGAGCACCAATTTTTAGGTGGGAGTTATGGTATTTGATGGGAAATCAGGTGTGAGATTGTGGGGGTATTAAATTTTATTTTCAATATATTTCTACCCTGAATTAATGTGATTTATCTTTATCCCTGACTTGGCTCTCGATTAAGGGATTTTAGAAGATGGGTTTGGATGAATATTCCCCTTATGAAGATGCTTCTTCATTAAAATACTTTTGTTTGATTAGTTCCACTTATGAGACTTCCTTATTAATTTTTTTTCGAGCAATCTTAATAGGTAGGTGGCTTCTCTATCTCTCCAATTTATCTAGAATTGGATAACTTTAGATTTTTTTTAGGAATTTCTTTGTTTAAAAAAAACTATCTCACTAAGTTATGATTATAAAATCCTTTGGTTCTTGGTTTTTAAATTATTATTTCTACATGTGATTCATGGTAAGCATTTTCAATGAAATACTTTGTTGGATATTTGTGAAAACCTTTGGATTTTATGGATTTGAGATGGTAATTTGATATTATGATGTGTTGTGAAATTGGAAATGGTTTTTTTATTGAATAGGAATTCAGAATGTGAACTTAGAGAAATCATGGATGTGGTGCATGTTCATAATTTCATTTTACAGGGAATTTTTGTATGTAATCAGTGCTTAGTGTCATACTAGTGGCACTGGAGGATATGTCACCAAGTGATGATTTAGTGAAGGGTTTATCACTACTCATGGGTATATGGATTTTTATTTCACATGTATGGGTGTGTGTATGTGAGAACATGAACTTGGTTTCAACGTGGATTGAGATGAATTTATTTTATGTATTTTGGATAAATTTTAATTTGGATAAACTATTTTGAAATCAATTTCCATTGTTTTATATAATTATTAATCTAACTCATTTCCAATTCTAGTGGCATTTTTGGGAAGTCTTGGGATTTTCTTACTAGATATGATTAATCACCCTCTGTATAAGAACTTTGGTTTATATGAAGATGTGGTTTTTCATTATATAGGAAAGGGTAAGAATTATTTTTTCACTAGTGGATCATTATGATTCCAACTATCATGGTTGAACAAATATAGATATTTGGAGTTATTCAAGTATTGGAATCTAGAGTGGTGCCACCATGGTGCCTGAGTCCTACTTTACTTTGGATACTTAGCATTTCATATTTTAGTTATTCTATTGTAACTCCGAGTTTTGACTATGTTATATTTAGTGTTTTTGGAATTACACATGCATCATTTATATAGTTTTCTTGGGTTAGGTTTATTTTATTATTGTTGTATGTGTGTGTTTGTGTGTGTGTGTAAAAAGGGTAAAACCTTCCCCCACTTTCTTGTTAAACCCTTGGAATTTATTTCCAACCTTTAGTGTCTGAGGAATGTCACCTAAGGTTAGTACCACCTAAAATCATTCTAATAGAATATTTATGACTGATTTTTTAAATTTAAGGTTAAAAAAAGTATCATGAACTTGAATAAGGTTAAAAATAAACTTAAAAAAATATTTATTTACATAATAAACAATGAATAATTAATAAACAACTAAAAAATGGGTTAAAAATGATTTCAAAAACATTTTTTTCACCCCTTAAATAATAATTCAATCTTTATAATTATAAAAACATAAATAAAGAATGTGTTTCAAGGAATTACTTCAATAATAACATGTACTAATTATGGGATAATAGATTGATGTATTTGCAAATTAATATTTTGGATTTCCCCTTAATTGAGAAGCTAAATTCTCTATTGATCTTATCCATGATACAGAAACCATATTTAAGACACCATATAGAATGGATCTAGTGGAGTTAGTTGATTTAAATAAGAAATTATAATACTTATTGGAAAAAAGTTACATTCATCCAAGTGTTCCACCATGGGGAGACCTATTTTATTTACAAAGAAGAAGGATGGTTTAATGAGGTTATGCATTGATTTTAGGTAAATAAATTGAATTAATATAAATAAAAAGTATCAATTACCTCATATTTATGACCTCTTTTATCATCTTTGATGGGATTAACACTTCTTGAATATGGATATTCATTCAGGTTATCATCAGTTAAATGATAAGAAGGATGATATCCCTAAGATATCCTTTTATCTTCATTTTTCATGGAAGTTTGAATCCCTAGAATTCTACATGGATGAATCTAGGGTTTTTAATGTGGGTTTTGGTTTTTTTATTTGGGTTTTAGGTGTGTGAGGACTTCCCTTTCCCAAATCTAGTAGTTTTCATTGAAGGCAACAAGATTCAATTCAGTTTTGAGGCAGATGTCTATATTTATGGTCATTTCCATAGTTAACCTCCAATTCATTATAACCTTTGGTTTTTTATAGAATTTATATTTAATTTATTTATGATTTATGATTTAACCATGTTTGATGTGATGCATGTTTTTTGTTAGAAATTTTAAGTTTAAAATTGGGTTGTAAAAGGGATTTGGCTTTAATTCACTTCAAGTGTCTGTTAAAATGCCTCAAAGATATTTTATGCTTTAAAATGGGTTTTTACAGGGTTTTCAAAGAGGTATTTCATGGTGTTGATGATTGACTTGAAATGGGTATTTTGGTTTATTAAATTTTATTTTTAAATGTATTTATAATTATCACTTTTTGATGGTTTGTGTGTTTGGAATTGGGTAGCACGCGGGGAACCACATGTGTGTGTGAGTGCATGAATTAGACAAATCATATGTCACATAAGGGACCAAGTGATCATTTGAGAGGAAGACCAAGTGATCTTATATATTTTTTTTCTATGGGACTAAGTGATATTTTGATAAGAGGATGATTTAGTTTATACAGAGTTTCCCAAGGGACTGAGTAAGCCTTTGGGAGGAAGATTAAGTGAGTTACAAAATGTTAACCACATGACTGAGTAAGCTGTTGGAAGTTTAGGCCCAAGGAAGACTGATTGAGAATCCAAACTTGTGTATATTTCTTATCCAGATAGAAAACCAGGTTTTATTCTATGTCACAATAGAAACTTGTGGTTAGAGATAATTTTGAGTATTACATATGCTTGGTTGATTTATATTCATTCATGTATTATTTTAGTTCCTTTTTTTGGGTGTGATATCTTATGTGATTCTAATTTCCACTTATTTGGTTATATGATGGTGCTTATTCTTATGATCACTTTGATTCCATGTGTGGATGTGTTGATAATGTTATACCATGTTTCTTGTTTCTTTATTGGAGCCTTGTTTAATCATGTTTCAAAACATGTATTGTTTGTGAATAATAAAAGGTACTTCAAAAGGGAAAATTCTTTTGAGTGAAATTTTTTATAAGAATGGAATTTGTTTTGAAAATGAGTTTCAAATTGGATTTATTAGTTGCATAGTTAAAATAATTATATAAATTCAAGGTGGTATTATACTGGGATTTGTGCCTGATACCCTATATATTTCTTTGGGTGTATGTAGACTTTGTTTTTTTTGTACATAAGTAAAGGAAAGGGTACCTTTCATTATGATAGATCTTCTTGAATACTGAAATCCAAGGATGTTACATTGGATGAGACATGGTCTCACAAAGTTTAGTTCAAGTGGAAAAATATTGGTATTCTTATTTAATTGGGATTACAAGTATTTTTTTTTGTCTTGATCCATGTTTTGAGTTTTGGTCTTTTAATTACAAATATCATGTTTATATCTTATATATGACTTTTTATATATGGTGATGTGATAGTGTTTATGATATATACCTTTATCCACTGATGTGTTGAATCTATGATGTTTTTATACCTATTGATCTTATTTATTTATTTGGCATGGAAATCTAATTCCTGGATGGGCCATCCTAGTTTTCAAAGGGTGAAACTATTCTCAAATGGTTATTTTTGATGCCCTAGTTCTTGTCGCCAACCTGTGGTGATTAAGAACGTGATTTGGGCCTTGTGGCTGGCGAACATGGATGATGGGTTGGGTTAAACCTATGAAAACCCAGGTAATTATAGAATAAATCATTTTCAAATTTAATAGTATTCATGAGATAAATATTTATATTCATTATAAATTTTTAAATAAAAAAGAAATAATTTTATTAAATTCTTTTATTATATGGTTTTCTTTATATGATTAATTTTTAAATTATAGAATTTGAACTTCAAAAAATTAATTTAATTTTTGAATTCATCTGGTCAAAATTATCTTAGGATACATTTTTTAGAATTTTATGAAAATATTGTTTTTTAATGAATAGTGAAAAATACTGATTTTTATTGAAAATTATATTTTGTTTTAGATTATTTATAAATTAAAATTTTATTTTTGATTAAATTTAAAATTTAATTAGTTAATTTTTATTTAAAATAATCCAATGATGGTTTTTTAAATGAACTTTATACTTGAATTTAGCATAAAAACATTTTATATTTAAATATGACATTTTTCAGAAAAACTATTTTTTTGTCAAGTTTGTACAGTTTAATGTTAAAATAAATTCCTCCAATTATATGTTTTGAATCTTAAAAAATTAATACCATATTTTTAATTAGGGGTTCCAAATTTGGTAAATATTTCCCTTTTGTTTTAGGTCAATATGAAAAGAAACCTTAGTAATTTTGTTACCACAGTAAATGGTAAATTGGGTAATTAATGTTAAAAATTAATTGATAAGGACTATAAAATGACCCTAAAACTTACCTAAATTTTAATTTATTATTATTTTTTGTCCATAGTCATCCATAGTTTAAATATATATGCTTTTTTTTATTTTTATGTGATTATAACCTTTATAATATTTGATTTAAAAGTCAAAAATGTCACACTCTTGTTTTTAAAAACTATAATACTTTTAACATAAGTATAACTATAATATATGTTAATTTATAAATATTATTCTTAAATATAAATTATTTATCTTAATTATGTATTTTTTTCTAATTTTTAGTGAATAAATAATTACCTTAAATTCCTATACGACCCTAACACAGTAATTATTCAATTAATGGAAAAATAAAATATATGATATTATAAATATTAAAAGTAGTATAATTTGAAATAATTATGATAAACCATGAATATTATATATAAATATAATATTTTATGGAATTATTACAATATTTAATTCTTATTTATTTTACTTTCTTGGTGTTATAAAAGTCAAAGTAAATGAATAGTTCTAAAATTGACATTGTTGATATTTTATGAAAATAATATTTTATCATGATATAAAATTCATAAAAATATGATATTTAAATAAGTGATCAGGATATGGTTTAAAATATTAACTAAATTACATTTATGATCTATTTTTCCATTTATAGTTACTATCTTGACCCTCAAAAAGTAAAAAACATTGTTGTCACAGTAAGTGTGAAAAGGGTTAATGGGAGGTTAAAACCAAAAGATATGGGTAAAATATGATCTAAACTTGTCAAAAAATTATAGGATGATAGTATTTATGGTAATACTCATCTTAGATTCTAATATTATCAATTTTTATCTAGTTGGACATCAAAAATAATTTATATTAAATTAATATTTTATTAAATTCCAAGAGTGCCCCTCCCCTCTCTTATAAAAGGACACCACTTCTTCTCATTTATTAACACTTCAAAACCGATATTTTTCAGAAATTATCTAACCAAATACATTAATAACATACAAAAAAAATGTTCTAGAGGCCTTATTTTGTGAATAATTCCTATCTTAGTGGTCTTAAGGTGTTAAGAAAATGATATTCTCTAAAGAAGAGGTATAGTTTAACCACATATTTTAGTTTCATTTCTTCTTCCACTTCCTTAAAATATTTTTCAACCATTATAAAATAATAAAACCAATATCATACATATAATTATAATTTATTATGTTAGCTTCATAATATACATCCATATCCTCTTCCATAAAATGGGGAACAAAACCCTCATTCGTGTGTATGGTAGACTTCCATCTCACGAACCAATGTAATTAGTTTTCCATCACCGTCTCTCATCGCTAGTTTACAATGATAGAATTAATTTTTATATATTATATTCATGAAATATTTATCATTATGAAAATATAATATATCATTTAATTTCTTACCTTTCTATTTACTAAAAAATGATATCGTCATTCATGCGTACGTGTAGACTACCACCTCTACGAAGTGATGTGATTCATTTTTCATCACCACATCACATGAATGATATATATAAGTATATTTAAATAATTAATATTATATTTATTATATTATAATAATTATGGAAATATAAAATAATACTTACCTTCTTTATATAATGATCATTGAAAAATTGAAACACTAGTCATGCGTACGTACGACCTACCGTCTCCATAATTGTAACATAGTTAATTTTTCATAAACCTATTTTATGGTTGGATTTAAAAGTAAAATTTATGAATAAAAATAAAAATTATATCATGATTATTATTCTAGGGATGATTTAATAATTACTTCTTTGACCATAGTCAACTTACTGATATCATTTTGGTCATATGAACCGAATATCGTCAAAACACATTACATGGACTTAAATGATTAAATAATTGTTATAAAATGTTAATAAGTGAGATAAAAGGATTAATAATATTGAAAAATTTTCTCAAGAAATTAAATAATCAACATAAGTTTATTATTCAAGAACATAAAGAACGTACGTGATGAGTCAAACTAAAATTAAGATAATTTCTTTTAAAAATCATCTTTTAAAGTTTCCCTCAAAACTCTATTTTTATTCCTTAACCATAATTTAAAAATTATTTTATGGATGTATCTATATGGTTATAAAATAATTATAAAGTAAATTTTATGTCCCTTTTTAATTTCATTAAAATGATTTCAAAAGAAATATTTTTATGTAATGTTTCGACTTTCATTACAAAAAGACAAAAAAATGTTCTATTTTAATGTATACAGCAATGAAAACTTTTACCGCCGTCATAACCGTTATTTTATGTTTGGATTATTATATAATATTCCATGTTTTCTTCAAATAAAAAACATATTTTCCTTTATTTTTGGAATTTTATTTTTGAAAATTGGGTTTTAAATAAAAGGAATATATTAATATCTGAAAATGATTTTGTATGGGTACAAAGAATGATTTTTTAATGTAATATTATATGTGTTATGATAATTTTATAGTTCTTGGTCATTTTTTATGATGATGGATTATTCCATTATAAACCAAGGATGGGTGGTCCCATTATAAATTTTGGATATGTGGTTTTTTTATCAACCAAGGATGGTTGGTTACATTATTAACAAAGGACGGGTGGTTCCATGATAAACCAAGGTCAGGTGAGCCTGTTATAACTCTCCAATGCATTGGGTAATGAGATAGAGTTAACTGATTATATTTCTCCTAAGAGATTATGGGAATATACTATGTTGGTTATTATAAGTATAACTGTGAGGGTTATTTCAAGTGTAACTGTGATGGTTACTCCAAGTATAACCGTGATGGACATTCCATGTGTAACCGTGAGGGTTAATCCATAAGTAAGAGTGATATGTAAATAATATATCAAGTTACCTATATGATTTATCTATGATTTCTATGGGTTTTTATGGGAATATTATGATTTTAAAAGGTAAAGTAAAGTATATTCTACTTTGTATGGTTGAAAAGAATTCCTTTATGGAAAATTTATTATTAGTTTTTCATGATTTCAAAGAAACCTTTATGAGTTATATTTTTACATTAAGATTTATTATGAAATGTTTTATGAAAATATTTGGTTATAGAAGTTGATTTTTTTAGTATGAAAATGTTTATTTTGATCCCAAAGTTTATTTTTAAAAAGGAAAATTTTTATAAGTATTCAAGGGGTAATGGTTTATTTATTTATATCGATTCCCCTTGCTAAGATTTTTATGCTCATCCCATGTTTTAAAATGTTTTTCATAGGTTTTAAGGATGGGTAATGGAAAAAATAAGTCAAGTTGAAAGTCATGATGATTATTTATGGAAATAAAACGTGTTTAATTTTTAAAAATTTATATTATTGGAAGAATGTATACTAGTTAGAAGTGTTCACTTTGTAATATATAGGTTTGTTATGTAAGATAAATGACCTTGTTCTATAAAACTTTAAACGTAAAAGTTTTTTGGGAATGTAAGAAAGTGAATTTTAGTTTAAATTCAATAGAATATGTAATGTTTAAGGTTCATTCCTTACAAAAATGGGATGTTTTTTTTACAAAATGGTATCAAAGTACTATTTCTATTTAGGGGTCAGTGAAAGCCTAGAGATAGAAGACTCAGTGCTTGAGTGGTAGGAGTATATGAGTTCCTAGATAACTTTTCTTTTATGTTTAACCTTTAATTACCTTGGGTGGTATGAGATTTTGTTTATGTTTTGAGCCTAGTAATGGGTTTTTTTTGTTGGGATTTGATGAATTTTCTTATTGATTGTGAGTTATGGGGTGAGTCTATGATTGTTTTTGAATTTTGAGGTAAAATAGGGAGGAAAATAGGAGCATAATGGTGTAGATGCATGGTTAGTAGTAACCATGTGGAAAATGCATGGCCTTGTCTGTTATATTCTAGTTTCACTTGAATGATTGGAACATAGTTTTCCTAACCATGCGGTCAAACTATGCGTAGTGGGAAAATGATTTTTTTTATGTTTTCACCCCTTTTCATTACAAATTTCCTATGATGTCTATGATAATTATTTCAATTTTATTATTATAGTTATTTGTGGTTTGTTGGATGTTTATTGCGATTCAAGTATGTATTGAATATGCTTGTATCTTGTGTTTTTCAGACAATGACTCCCATAAGGACACCATATTGGCATAGAGAGGGACTTGCAGTGAATTCCCATAAAAAACCCTCAAGTTGATCTAGATTTTGTGTGTGTGTTAATGATCTCTATGATCAATTCCTTATGTGAAATGGGTATTTGATATCAGGATTGAATGGTGGAACATACGCATGAGTTCAGTAAGAAGAATCCACCAGTCTTCTATAGTGACAAGGAAACCTATGAGCTTGAGGAGTGGATGTAATGGATATAGCGTATATTTTAGCTTATGAGGACCCTTGAGACCTCAAAGTTTCATTTCACCACTTATATATTGTATTTATCAAGTATAAAATGGTGTGAATCCATTGTGCTATTGAAGCGCCCTGAGGACCACACATGAAACACCTTTAAAGTTGATTTTAATTAGTAGTTACATCGAGAGACATTAAGGATGGTGAAGGCTTATAAGTTCATGATTATAGAGCATGAAGAATGATCAATGATGAAGTATGCTTATTAGTTTTCCATGTTGGTTCATGTGTCTCCTGACCTCTTAATTAATTACTAACTTAATGCTCCACATTTTGAGATAGGATTGAAGGTTGAGATTAAGTCGAGGGTTACCCATATTTCTTACTAACTAAAATTGAGGTGGTTGATAAGGAGGCTATGGAAGAGGTGTAAATGTCCAGGAAGATAGGTCTAAATGGTGTTCCCTTAGTGGGTGGTATCCACAGTTCTTCATCAGTCCTGAATAAGATGTTAGAGGAACCTCATTGGGGTAGTGGAAGGGTTTTCCAATAGTTATTAGGCTTGTTTCCAGTGGTTTCTAGTGGGTGTAAATCAATGATATATTATTAGTGTGGGATGTTTGGACATACTAGAATTTATTTCCCTGAGGCTCTGATGGCGTTCTAGAAATTTGGGTGTCTAGTCCATTGCTATCACTTCTATAGGACCCCCACATAGAGAAGTGGAGTTGGTTCTTCATTCTATAAGGGTTGATAGGTGTGATTAGATGCTTCTAAGGGTGTAGGGTTTAACCCTATAGTTAATGGGTATTCTCACCAGGTGAATATGTTTTGGGGTAGTTTTGAGTCTATACTTCATTACATAGTAGAAATGTCACTTGAGGACACTGAGTCCGGGCTATCCACCATGAGTAGTAAAATGTTTATTGCTTCTTACATGGAATCTGTTTTATTTTTATACATGATTCTTATTTATTAATCTTATTTTATTCTATGGGAATGTGATAAAATTTCATGCCTTTTATGATGTATTTTCTTATCCTATTTGGTATAAAGAGGGTGTAAGGTATTAAGTGTCTAAAGTTTTGTGTCTTAATCACTAACATGGATTTCATGTGGGATTTACTCATTTTGGACTGGGATGTTTTCATCTCATCATCAGTATGAATTGATTGATTAGATTATAAATATAAAATTGATTTATATCAGAAAATGGTCTAGTTTCTATCACCTGATTAGAGAAATCATGTCTTCTAGTGTGAGTGGGATCACCTATTAGGGAGTTCATAGACCATTATTTCAGATATAGTATTGATCTCATGCCAGATATGCATGTTTTTCTTTGATTCTATGGGGATGATTTCAATTGGTCATCTTCCAATGGTCATGGAATGGTACCCCAATGATAGAGGAACCAAATATCATCGCCATATTACTGAATGGATTTGGATGAGTTGATAGTATAAAAATATCATTTGGAGGAACTTGAGTGTAATGACCCAAATAATTATGAATAAAATTCTCTTTCTTTTAATTAAATGTCTTATGGATATATAAAAAACATGAAATCATTTTGTTTTATTATATCCAATTAGATTTAAATGACTGTTAATTATCCTTATTGTTGATAATATAGTCATTGAACAATGATCACATGACTTGTATAAATATAGAGTTTTAACAAATCATTTTGGAACATACAAAGGAATTGACGACCTAAACCAGTAGGATCATACCCTATGGAGCACATTTATTGGAACTTATAAGGGAGATATCTTTTTTGTGCTTTTCCCTAGACCAAGCCCAAGCTGATACCCAACAACTTAATCATGATAAAAACTGTTTATGGGAGAAGTTCAAGCTCATCGATATCACGACCCAAACCATGTTCACTAAATATCCCCAAGAAATACCTAGCATCGCACACCTTACTATTAGGGTGTATGATGGTGTAATAAAGGAATGTGTATCAAGACCCTACCATTATGATTATTTTTTATAGAATAATTAATATACTTTCATTTTATTTTTTTTACTTCGTAAATGTTTTTCTAAAGAATAAATATTCTTTTTGGTTAATATTTTAATTCAATTTAGTAATCTAATTTGATAAATTAATTTATTTTTGAAATAAATATTATTTTAATAAAATATTATTATTAAATTAAATTTATTAAATATTAATTATCATATAATTTTTATGAAGTCAAAAGTAACTTTTATTAAGGTTTGAAAAATATTTTTTTTCAAAACCCATCAATTTTCAATAAATGTCAGTTTTATTTTAAAAGTGAAAATTCAAATATTTATGAAATTATTTAGATAAAATGATTACTATTTTTGTAATCAGGATGTCAAAATTATCCAACGGTGAATTTTTCATAATTTTCTGAGACAGTCGAATTTTTGGGTAAAAATTAAATACCGTATAAATATATAATATGTTTCATGAGATCATAATGACCTAATAGTGACTTAATAAAATAATATAAAATGTATATTTGGACAAATATATGTTTTACCTTTAAAATAATTTTATTTGAGATTTGTTTTTTTATTTTATAAAGCTTTAGTGAATCCTCCAAGACTTATTAAATATTTTAATATTTTAAAATAATTTCCTTGAGAGTGTGGCTCACCTCCACATAATAAAAGATAATATTTTAATATCTTTATCCCTTATCCTTATAAAATAATTTATACCACTCTCCTTTGCCATAAACCATGGGATGGTTTGTGGTTTTGAATATTTTATTGTGCAGTGTCCAAAACCAAAATAATAAAAAAATTTCTCCACCATTCTTTTATAAAACCACACAAGAACCCAATTATATTCACTAATGACCTTTTAAGATCGACCAACCACTTAACCCTACTCCCTAGAGCCATCCCAAGGCACCCCAAGCTCCCAAGAAGCATCCCCATGCCTTTGTAATCACACATCCAAGTAAGGGATCTCCCTCTATCATTTTTCTTCAAGCACCTCTTTTATGTAATGCCTTTTAATTTCCATTTTATTGATTTGAGATATGTTATTCCATAAATCATTACTGAAACTTTTATGTATACATTATGGTATCTTCCTTTGACTTCCATTAAACCCCCTATAATCCTTTAAGCCCACCTGTTACTATGCCGAAATTCCATAAGGGTTCCTTCCTTTCTCATTTTTATCCAAATTTCATTATATTATTACACCTTTTTTTAATTAAAAATTATGGGTTATGTTTTCGAACCTCCCCCATACTTCCATTATTATGTTTTAATTATGATATACCCCTTTCTCTCTTATTAATTTTTCTTGTGTACACCCATTACCATGCCAAAATTCCATAAGATATTTCTCTCTTCTCAAGAACTTCATTTATATTATGCATCTAAATTTAATTTCTTATATTGGGATATTATGTTCCATGATATCCTTACTATCCATATAATTTATAAATGATGAGATATTACTTTCTCTCTCTTCAACCCATTTTACGAATTTCTATTTGACGTCATTATATTGCTGAAATTGCACCGTGATTTTCCATGCCAAAAACATTGTGTAGTGAATACCATATCCATTTATCTATAAAGGGTATTCACCTTTATGCTCATGTACTTTTTGATATGGGAATTGAATTTATTTATTACACATTCCTTATATGTGTAATAACTTATGATGTTGAATGAATCATGTTATATGATTTATGTGGCACACTTAAACGCGATATAGAAATCATTATGAAGGGTGAGCCCTGATAGTGCTTCAATGCATTAGGAAATGTTTAGTATCATGATACACCATGTTAAATAAGGGTTTACTCTTTCTAATCCATATGAAATGAAGTTGCACTCATCCTAATTCATGTGCAATGAGGGTTTAATCATGATAATCTATGTGAAATTAGACTTGGCTCATGCTAATATGATGTTGTATACTGTTGCCACATTTCCATGTTATGAATATCATGCTATATCATGCCTTTATGTTCATGTTTCTTTTTCACTCCATTGTTATTTTTATTGACTTACATTTACTATCTTACTTATGTTATTCCATGTTTATTCCCTTACTGGGCTTTATAGATCACCCTTTTTAATGTATGTCCTTAGGTTATCCCATGCAATGTTAAGTATGAAAAAATATTGTGGTCATGTAAAAGAGGTTTTCAATAAAGATGTGTATTTCATATTTTAAGTTGTTATGTAATGTTCCTAATCCCCAAATACACTATACCTCTCAATCTTATGAGTAGTATTAAGTTCCAGTGTATGTAATAAATCATTTTTAAATATAAAATAAAGAGAATGGTCGTTATAGTTGGCATCAGAGGATAAGTTTATTTATTTTTGGGATGAGGATTAGAAAACTCTATCGAAAGCCTTAGAGATAAGACTAAGTATAAGAAAATAATACCTAAATTTTGGTGAGTATAAAGTAAGTGGTTTATCAAGAAAATACATCTCTGTTTGGATAAAAACTAGTATATGTGGCTCTGGAATATATGTATCTAGGGGTAAAACCTAAAAACACCGCTTTGAGCTAGACTCGAATGGAAAACGGTGCAAGACAGTGAGCCTTTCTGCACTCTTGGTTAGACATTCCCAAATATATGATTTGGTAAATTCATAATCTTAGTATGAATTATTATTAAGGGAACAAAAAATCCCATAAGGATATACATTAGTAAGTAGAACATGGATAACATAGATTGAAGCCCAAAAATTCATAAGTTAAGGAGATAAATATAATTTATAAGTTATCCATTTATTTTCATTAGATTCCTCTTTATGTGTTTAATAGTTTAAGATACTCATCCCTAAGTCTATATCAGATAATGTGGAACTAGAATAAAAAAAGTTAAATGTAGGGTTATCATCTATAGTTCTATGCATTCTTTTATATCATGAAAGTTTAGTAGAACCATTCAAACACCACCATAAATAATGGAAGTAGAGATGTCAATGAAGACACAAAATGGAAAAATTATTGCATCCCAGGTATATAAATCCTCACTTTTCACAATTTATGTATTGAACTTCCCGACCAACCTTATCATACTTTCCTTGGAGGAATTTTATTCAATTCTGGTCATGGTTTGGCTTTCCCTATATAGAGCCAAAATAAATTTTCACGAGATGGAAACCACTCTCCATATGGAGAATCGACCCCTGATTCTATATAAGTAAAAGGAGGAGGATGAATCTTCTTTAGCACCATCATCTCAAGCATGGATATTACTATCCTATGAGAATGCATATCTTTCTCAGATGATTGAGTCTAAGGAAAGAACTATCCTCGAAGACATCCCTATTGTGATGGAATTCATTGATGTGTTTCCTGAGGAATTTCCTAGTCTTCCTCCTAGAAGATATATTAAATTCTTGATTGATCATATACCTGGGGTGTTTTCAACACCCAATAATATATATTGATTGGCTGTTGTGGATCTTGGAAAGATAAAGAAACAAGTACATTAGAATCTGAATAACGGATTTATACACCCAAGTGCTTAACCATGGGGTTCACCAGTCCTCTTTATCAAGAGGAATGATGAGTCAATACACCTTTTTATTGATTATCGTGATCTAAAAAAACCATGATAAAAAACAAGTATAATTTTCCATGAATTGATGACTTATTCGATCAACTATGTGGAGAAAAATACTTCTCCAAGGTGGATCTGTGGTTGGGATATTACCAAGTTAGGGTGAAGAAGGAGGATATTCCCAAGAATGCTTTTTTGTACAAGGTATAGGAATTATGAGTTCATAGTGATTCCATTCGGACTCACTAATGCTCTAGAAATCCTCATGGACTTGATTAATAGAGTCTTTGGATATTTCCTCAACAAAATTGTGGCAGTCTTTATAGAAAACATTATAATATAATCCAAAACCAAGGAGGAGCATGAGCAGAATATGAGCACTATACTAGAGACCTTTTGAAAGGATAATCTCTAGTAAAAGTACATCAAGTGTGAGTTTTGGTTGAAGGAAGTCTCATTCTTGGGGAATATCATCACAAGCAATGAGATATTTGTGGATCCTTAAAAAAAGAAATTTAGGGATGGACAAGGATGACATCTATGATGAATTTCCATAGCTTCCTAGGGTTAGCTGGATATTATCGTCGATTTGTGATAAATTTATTATGATTATTAAACCCTCTTACCAAGATATCTATAACGGGAGTCAAGTTTTCTTAGAATGATTAATGTAAAGAAAGATTCATGGAGTTTAAGAAGAGGCTTGTCATTTCCCATGTTCTCACTCGAAAGGGAGTCAATTTTTCTTAGAATGATGAATGTGAAGAAATATTCATAGAGTTGAAGAAGAGGCTTGTCACTTTTCATTCATGATTTGGAGTTGGCAGTTATGGTATTTGTGTTGAAAATATGCCATCATTATCTTTTTGGGAAGAAGTGTGAAATATATATGGATCACTAAAGTCTCAAATATATATTCACACAGAAAGAGATGAATATGAGCCAACAAATATGGTTAGAGATCATCAAGGATTATGAAGGCTCAATCCATTACCACCCTAGGAAAGCGAACAAGGTGACATATGCTCTATGTAGAAAGGAACCAGTAATTCTATCATTTATGAGAATTAAAAAGGATCCAATATTTTTATTTTGACAAATATGGAAATGGAAATCATTAATAAGGGAACATAATAAATCCTTTCACAAATGATTGATCAACCATCTCTTTTGGAAAGGTTAAAGGATGCTCAAAAAGATGATGTGGGAATTCAGAAGAATTTGGAAAATACCAGAAAAGGGAAATCCTTGGAGTTCACTATTAATGAAGAAATAATTGTGAAATTTGGGTCAAGACTATGTGTCCCATCAAATCTGGAGTTAAAGAAATAACTTTTGGATAATGCACATAGTTCGAACTTCTCTATTCACCTAGGAAACATGAAAATATATCAAGATCTCTAGGAGAACTATTGGTGGGATAACATGAATAAGGATATTTCTAAATATACATCAAAGTGCCTGGTATATCAACAAGTGAATTCTGAGAGGTAGAAGTCTAAGGGGATGATACAACCATTACCCATACCAACATGGAAATGGGAAAACATCATCATGGAATTTTTCAAAGGACTTCCTAAGACATCCGAAGTAAACAATGATACCTGGGTTGTTGTGTATAGTCTTATAAAGACTGTATACTTCATTGAAATTTGAGAGGATTTCTCACATGATTAGCTAGAATAGATATACATCAGATAAGTGGTAAGGATTCATGGAGAACCACTATTGATTGCGTCTGATCGAGATCCAAGATTCACCTATATGTTTTGGAAAAGTCTCTAGTATGCTCTAAAAACAGATATGAACTTCATTACATCTTATCACCCTCAAACTAATGGCCAATCTGAGCAGACTATCCAGAAATTTGAGGACATGTTGAGATCTTTCTCAATGGACTTCAAAGGTGGATGAGACCAACATTTTCCTTTGGTGGAGTTCTCTTAAAACAATAGTTTCCACTCAAGCATCCAAATGGCTCCTTATGAAGACATTTATGTGAAGAGGTAAAAAACACTAGCATGTTGGGATAAAGTTGGGGAATGAAAACTTCTATTCCTGAAAATGGTCAAAGAAATGGTAGAGAAGGTTAAGACCATCCAATAGCACATCAAAGCTTTCTAGAGTTGACAAAAGAGCTATACTGACAATCAATGAAGAGACCTAGAGTTTGATATTGGAGACATGATATTCCTCTGCATATATGTAGAGGCCCGAATCTTGACATACATGGACATTAAATTACTTTTGAGGAATAATTAATACATAACAAAAACATACACACAAGGACTGTAATAGTTTAGTGTCTTTGGAAACTCGGAACGTAATCTTCTAATCGTGGTGTAAGATCTTCAACATCTCCCATAAAGATCTTTCCCTTCTGTTTTATTACTTAAAACCTTTATTTATATCCTGGAAAAAATAAAACATAAAAAGGGTGAGCTCAAATGCTCATTAAGGGCAAACATAGATAACATAAAACAATCCATAAAAATTTGGAAGCAAAAACTTGAACATGAAATTTAAACATCAAAATCTCGAGCAAAGACATAAATCATGGAAGTACGTAAGGCATATATCATAATAGAACATCAACCATGATAAAATATAATGGGAATAAAACATGTAATTGTGGCAACCATTCAGCACATGTTATGATTTCCATAGTAGCCAAGGCATTTCTGCCAAGACCATCTTAGTGGACAAAGTCCCTTTCTGAATCGAGTTCACTCCTCATTTCAGTCCTGTAACACTGAACCAGATTAACTTAGCATTCCAGCCATGTCTATCTCATAAGATATAAATCTTTACCCAATGCATTGGAGGGAGATATAGGTCCCACCCAACTCATAATTAAATCATTCTTACTTGTGCCACAAAATAAACTTAAAACATTCATCATAACCCAAATAATAAAATGAGTTTCATATACATCATCCCATCATCACATAATCCATCTAAAATAAATAGATATCATTTCATAATAAGAAACGTGAAACCATGTAAATCATAGGGACATTATACTTGAAACATACATATATGAAATAATGTCATCTTAGATGGAAAATTGGTTTTGATAAAACACTTGAAATGAATTCTTGAGGAAAATATCCTTTCTTCTTCAAAATAATTTTCTTTTCACAAAATTTCATGAAATTTTAAAAGAAAAGGATTTTGTTGAAAATAGTCATGAAATATTTTGGAATAAGCTTCATGAAAATAAGGCTTTATAAAACCGTAAAAAATCTGTTCGTGCCATATAAGTTAAAAAAACATTCTTCTCATACTTTTTCCAGAAAAGTCAAAAAGTACCTCATAAAATAAAGATTCCATACATACCATGTAGTAAAATTAAAAAATGGGTAAAAAGGACATTAAACATACATGAATTTTTTTTTAGAAAACATGGACATGGATGATAAAAATAATCCCAGTAAATACTTACGAATAAACAATCTCGGATAAGAATGAGATTGGAAAGATTATCCCTTACCTTAGGTCCGATATGCTTCGTATGGAACCGAACCTCCTGTATAATGATTTAAATAATGTCATTGACTTATTACATAATCATTTTCATTGTTATGAGATCATATATGTTTCACTTATGACTTTATATTACCCGTTCTTTTGTAAATTCCATGTTAAAGCAACTTTTCGGGTAAAATCATTTCATTTATCGTATGTGTTTCGACTTGTCATTCTTGATATTATTACTTATATCATGATTTAAATAATTCCAGAATGTAAAAAATGATTTATATATAATATATATTCATCACATACATATATATTATAGATCGATAAAAGGAATGAAATACACCGTTCATGGAGACAGTAGGTCGTACGTACGCATGAATACTGTTTTCGTTTCCTTATTGAATTGAATGAAACTAAATATATGACATACATATATATATAAATAAATCAAGTAGCATTATTATTTCATATATTTCATTATTATTCATTATATAAACTATATAATAATTCATGTATGGTTAACATGGAGAATGAATCGTATCGCGTCGTGGAGACGGTAATCCGTACGTACGTACGAGCGATGATATCATTCCCATAATTATTGAATAGAATTGGAGTGGATGGTATAATATATCAGAATCAGTATCATGTTATAATAACCATATATAGTTATTATTTACACCATTATACCCATCCATGTAAGGTGTTTGTGGAAAAACAGATTACACCACGGCGTGGAGACGGTATTCCGTACGTACGCACGCGCGATGATTTCGTTTTCCGTAGGATGGATAGAAGCTGAAATGGGGTTGATTAATATTTATAATAACATATAAGTATATTATTTATACTGATGTTATTAGAATATAATGAAAAAAACTAAAGAAGAATAAGTTTAAGAATAAAGAAAATTGAAAGAATCGGTAACAGATATTACCTCTTCTTTGACACGCCTCTTTGAAACCTCCTCTTTGGGCACTAAAATTTGTCTTTGAAGAAGACCAGGACCTATAGAATATTTCTAGGGAAGTTGAGAATGAAAATGTTCAGGGGTTTTCTGAGCTTGAAGGCTCAAAAGGGTGTGAAGAGAAGAGAGAGAGGAGGTTCCCTTTTATAAGGGAGGAGAGGGGCACCTTTGGAAATATAAGAAATATTAGTTTATATTAAATCCCAACCCTACTTAAAAACTTCCAAAATGACTCATATCCAAATATTAGATGATATAGGGTTGTAATATCATCAACCAATAAAATTTATACATGTTAGGAATTTATTTTAAACATTATCAACTTGATTTATCCTTATTTATCAATTTTATTTTATTTGTGGTAATAATAGTCTAAATTTTAAATTATTATAAATAATTACATATGTGTTGTGAATTTTATATAATTTGACACTTTATGACATTTTAGACCATATAAATTTTAATTTATAATTTTTAAATATTTTTGTGATTTTTAAACAATTTTATAATATGTTATTTTTGTAAAATAACAATAGTGTCAATTTTGATACTATTCATTTATTTGAATTTAAGTAAAATATATACAAAATATATGTTCGAACTAAAAGCTTTAATAGATTCATAAAATGTCATATGTATCTAGAAAATTAGTGGATCACATTAAATAGTTCATATAATATTATATTTTAATATTTTTAAAACCATTTATTTGATATTTTAATTAATAAAATAATTTCAACATCACTATTGTGTCATAATTAATGATAATTATTTAATCCCTAAAAATTCTAAATAAATTTATATGATGTATATAATTGTATTATATTTCTGTAGACTATTCAGGTTCTAATTTTCATTAAGTTTATCACTAAATTAAAATTATTATACTTATAAGATTTAAGAAAGTGACATGTTGTCACTTTCTTTGGTTTTAATAATAATTAAATTATTTTCATGGAACAAATTTCATTAAATGAATATAATACGACCCTTAGGTGATATGGGTCAACTTTTAGTCATCCGATAGGATTTTGGAAGGTGTCAGGGTAATTTTATAATCTTATATTTACCCTTAATTACCCGATTTACCTTTAACTAGGGTAAATAAAATTTACCGTAGTTACTATTCATAATGCCCAAAAATAAAAAGTAGCCTATTAACATAATTTGGACCCACTGATTATAAATATGGAATCCATTTTTCCAAATTCAATACACAAAAGTTTCAGAAATTAAATTAAAATTAATCCTGTTGTCGAAAGAAAACGAGTTTTTGTTTAAAACATTGCAAAAGATTGAATTGATTTAACCTACGAATTCAAGGTAAAATCAATTATAATGACATAAATTATATTAAATGGTAAAAATATATTCTATTTATACTTTAAAACCATTATAATTTAACCATATAAATTATTATGATGAAAAAAGTTGTTTTTAATTAAAATATAGCGTGTTTTTACTATTCATTAAAATATGAAAGTTATCAGAAAAATATCAAAACTTTATCCAATGTAAATTTTTATGTCCTGATTCAAAAGAAGAAGTTTATTTTGTAAAATTAAACTTACAAACATGTCAAAAACTATATTTAATGTGGGTTCGCCATCAAAAGGTGGCAAAACTACATTTTTTTTGAAAAATACTTATTTTACCCGAAAAATTTATTTTGTTCTCATAACATGTTTTAGAAAATTTATAATATGAATAATAATGTTATAAAATTCAAAATGTAGTTAATACTATTCATAACGGCTAGTATATAATAATATTATAATAATATATTGTCGTTTAGTGAAACCTGGTATTGCGTACAACACAAGCTATCGAGGAAGGTCGCGATTGCGTGTAATGCAAGCCAAGTCAGGGTTGCGTGTTTTGCAAGACTCCATTGTTGTTTATTTATAATATAATCCAACCATTTTTCATTTATAAATTGAATATATATATATATATATATATAGACTCAGTGTTGCGTAGAATGACTATTATAAAACGAACTTGAAATTGTGTGTAACACAATCTAAGAATAGTGTTGCGTATACTGCAAGTTAATACAGTGTTGCGTATATCACAAGATAATATTGTTGTACATGACATAAATAAATTAAAAAGAATACTTATCATAAAATATCGGGTTATTACAATATCTCTATAGAAGAGAATTATAAGATTTTTGAATAAGGGAAAACTTAGTCCAAGGTACATTATCCCTTTTGATATCGATGATCACATCGGGGTAGTGCCCTATCGACTAACACTCCCAACAAACCTATCTCAAGTACATGATGTATTTAATATATGAATCTTGAAGAAGTACATACCTGACCCATCACATCTACTAAATCCATAGGTGGTACCATTGGAGAATGACCTCTCCTATGTTGAGAAGCCAGTGAAGATCTTATATTATAGAGAAAAAGTTCTATGAAATAAGATGATGCCCCTTATTAAGGTGCCATGGTGAAACCAAAAGTTTGAATAAGAAACATGGAAACCAGAGGAGTTGATGAAGTAGAGTTACCCTCATATGTTTTAGTATGGGAAAATAAAATTTCAAGGGTGAAATTTCTTAAGGGGGTAAGGTTTTAAAGACCCAAAAAATTTATGAATAAAATTCCCTTTCTTTTAATTAAATGTATTATGGATATAGAAAACACATACACTCCTTTTGTTTTATTATATCTAATACGATTTAAATGAATATTAAGTATCCTTATCTTTGATAATATTTCCATTTAACAATGATCAAATGACTAGTATAAATATAGGGTTTTAAAAAAATCCTTTTGGCATAAACAATGGAAGTGATGACCTGAACCAGTAGGATCATACCCTATGAAGCCCATTTATTGGAGATTACAAGGGAGATATCATTTATAGTCTTTTCCCTAGACCAATCCTAATTCAATATCCAACAACTTAAGCACGAGAGAAATAATTTATGGGAGAAGTTCAAGCTCATCGAGATCAAAACCCAAAACATCTTCACCAAACAGCCCCAAGAAAGCCCCACTATCACACACCTTACTTTTAGAGCCTATGATGGTGTAATAAAGGGTTATTCATCAAGACCCTAGAATTATGATTATTTTTTTATAGAATAATGAATATACTTTCATTCTATTATTTTTACTTCAAAAATGGTTTTTTAAAGCACAAATATTATTTTTGGTTAATATTTGAATTCAATTAAGGAATCTATTTTGATGAATTAATATATTTTTGAAATAAATAATATTTTAATAAAATATTATTATTAAATTAAATTTATTTAATATTAATGGAAAGTCTTACTGTGATGGCTCTTTTTTTTTTCGGGCTCTCTCTCTCGATCACTTTCTTCTCCACACTAGGGTTTCAAATCCTTACTGCAGTGCAATCCTATCTCACATTTTGATTTTCATCTCGCTCGCATATACACTGTTGATCCTTGTGTTTCCTGCTATCCTCTTCTTATCTACCTCCTTGAATCCGATCTGCCATTCCGTTGATGGTTATGGTGTTGCTGTCGAAGGTGGTTCGTTGTGGAAGCCTCAGGCTGCTCCATCCTTCTTTGATATCATGTTCCACCATGCCTCTCCAGGTCAGATCTGGAGTGATGGTTCATCATGGTTTTGGAATTTTTGGTTCGACAGTCGATGATTTTCAGGAATTCCCCAGATTTGGATAATTATCTTCATTGGATTTGGTTTCAGTCTCATCGGGATGTCGTCATTTAGAACCCTCTACCTTTTATTTCTCTGCCAAGACCTCAATTCCATCAGCTCCTCTCCTAGACAGATCTAGAGCGATGTCTTCTAAGAGTTTTTGGGATATGAGGCTTGATGGCCAATAGTTTTCTTCGCATGACCTATTCTGTTTTTCTTCTTCCTTTATGTCCAGGTTTCTCTTCATCTTGGTCGAGAGAGGATTTTATATGTGGCATCAACATCACCCTTGGTATGTTTCAGTTTTTTGGGGTTTTTCCTTAACTCATTGTTGAAGGATTGGTACTTCTTCTATGGTAGTTGATCCACTTGATGTTTGTTTAGTGGTGGACCTGTTTTGTGTTTATGGGGTGGTTTTTTTAATTTTTGGTTATGATGGTCAACAAAACCGTGATGATCATTCTGATGTGGTGAGCTTATCTGTCTAGTGTTTGAGTTTCCTCTGGTTTTCTTTGGGATGATGATGACATGGAGGTCTCCAACCTGCTTTGACATTCTAGTTTGGCATTTACAGATGAATTGTGGTATATTATGTTATGGTGTTTAACATTGGTGATGTTCTCCGGTGATGGGTGTTTTGATAGTGATGACAGTGGTGACAGGATGGCATGATGACAATGGGTATGGTAGGTGACATTATGTGTCCTTGAAAGTTTGGATTCTCATGGCTCGAGGTCTCCTTGAATGATGTGAATCTTTTGAATTTTGAATTTCATTTAGGAGGATTTGATTCTATATTCCATACATTAATTTTGGTTACTGGGATATTGCTCAGCCTTAAAGTAGTTTATTTGAAAATAAAAAAAATAGAATTTTTAGTTAGTAAATATTAATGATCATATAATTTTTATAAAGTCAAAAGTAACTTTTAGTAAGTTCTGAAATCTATTTTTTTCAAAACCTGTCAATTTTCAATAAATTTTGGTTTTATTTTAAAAGTGAAAATCAACATATTTAGAAAATTATTTAGATAAAATTATTATTATTTTTGGAATTATTATGTTGAAATTATCCAATGGTGAATTGTCATAATTTTCTGAGACAATCAAATTTTTGGGAAAAAATTAAATACCGTATAAATATATAATGTGTTATATGACATCATAATGAACCAATAAGGATTTAATAAAATTATATAAAAGGTATATTCATCCAAATATATGTTTTACCTTTAAAATAATTTTATTTTAGATTTTTTTGTTTTATTTGATAAATATTTAGTGAATCCTCCAAGACTTATTTAATATTTTAAGATTTTAAAATAATTTCCTTGAGAGTGTGACTCACCCCCACATAAGTAAGTCTAATATTTTAATATCTTCAGATTTTATTCTTATAAAATAATTTATACCACTCCCCTTGGCCAGAAACCATGGGCAAAAACCATGATATGGTTTGTGGTTTTGAATATTTTAGTGTGCAGTGTCTAAAACCAAAATAATAAAGAATTCCCCCCAGCTTTCATATATAAACCCACCCAAGCACCGATTTATATTCACTCAATATCTTTTAAGCTCTACCAACCTCTTCCCCCTACTCCCTAGAGACCTCCCATGATTCCCCAATCTCCCAAGAAGCCTCCCCCAAACCTTTGGAATCACACATCCAAGTAAGGGATCTCCCTATCTCCTTTTTCTTCAAGAACCTCTTTTATATCATGCCTTTTAATTTCCATTTTCTTGATTTGGGACATGTTATTCCATACCTCCTTACTGTCCATTTTATGCATACATTATGGTATCTACCTTTTACTTCCATTAATCCCCCTTATGATCTTCTAATCCCACCCGTTACTATGACGAAATTATGTAAGGGTTCCTTTCTTTCTCATTTTTATCCAAGTTTCCTTTTATGGTTACACCTTTTTTTTCATTAAAAATGATGGGATATGTTTTAACACGTCCCCCATACTTCACTTATTATGTTTTAATGATGAGATACCCCATTATCTCTCATTAATTCCTCCTGTGTACACCCGTTACCATGCCAAAATTCTGTAATAGATTTCTATCTTCTCAAGAACTTATTTTATATTATGCATATAAATTCCATTTAATATGTTGGGATATTATGTTCCATGATACCTTTACTATAAATTTCATTTATAAATGATGATACACCCATTTATCTCTCATCAAACCATTTTACGAATTTCTATTTGACATCGTTATACTGCCGAAATTGCACCACGATTTTCCATGCCAAAATCATCGTATAGTGAATACCATACTCATTTATCTATCAAGGTTATTCACCTTTATGATCATGTAATTATTGATTAGGGAATTACATGTATGTATTTAAAATTCCTTGTTCGTGGAATAACTTATGATGTTGAATGAATCCATGTTATATGATTTATGTGGCACACTTCAACGTGAGATTGAAATAATTATGAAGGGTGTTCCATGACAACACTCCAATGCATTGGGTAATGTTTAGTATCATGACACGTCATGTGCAATGAGGGTTTAATCAGGATAATCCATATGAAATGAGGGTTTAATCAAGATAATCCATGTTCAATGAGGGTTTACTCATGCTAATACATGTGTAATGAGGATTTACTCATGCTAATTCATGTACAATGAGGGTTTACTCATGCTAATCCATGTGCAATGATCCTTGGATCATGCTAATATCTTGTTGTATGTTGTTTCCACATTTCCATGTTATGAATATCATGCTATATCATGCCTTTATTTTCATGTTTATTTTTAAATCCATTGTTATGCCTATTGACTAACATGTATTGTCTTCCTCATGTTATTCCATGTTTATTCCCTTACTAATATTTACAGCTCACCCTTTTCTTATGTATGTCCTTAGGTTATCCCATGCAATTCTATGTAAGAAGGAATGTTGTTGTCATGTAAAATAATTTTTCAATAAATATGTGTATTTCATGTTTTATGTTGTTATGTAATGTTCCTAAGACCCAAATACACTAGACCTCTCGATCTTCTGAGTTATATTATGTGCTAGTTTATGTAATAAGTCATTTTTAAATATGAAATAAAGAGAAGGGTCGTTATATTAAGAGAAATATATTTATTCACCTGAGTATGTCACTATGGTTTTCTCCAATTCTATTTTAAAATAATTTGGACACGAGTCTCTATATTTTCATAGAGTATCATAAGATTAATCTCGTGACTGTACAGAATAAATACCTGTTTCCTAGAATTGATGATCTTTTGAATCAGCTCAGAGGATCTTGTTGGTTTTTTTATATTGACATGAGACCATGGTATTTTTAGCTGAGGGTGTGGGAGGGGGATGTCCCGAAGACATCCTTTCAAACCCTATATGGACACTTTGAGTATTTAGTTATGATTCTTGGACTTACTAGTGCTTCTGTGGTCTTTATGGACTTGATGAGCTAGACTATTCACCAATTTTTGGACTCCTTTCTAGTCATGTTTATTGATGACATCTTGGTGTATTCCAAGATGGAGGAGGACTATGTAGACCATCTGGAGGTTATTTTGGGAATCTTGAGAGAACAATGTATATATTCCAAGCTATCAAAATTTTAGTTTTATATATAAGTGGTGATGTTCTTAGGACATGTGATTTCTAAGAAATGGGTTTTAGTAGATCTTGACAAGATCTAAGTAGCGATGTATTGGGAGTGGCCCAGGAATGTTTTTGTGATTATGAGTTTTTTGGGCTTAGCTTTCTATTATAGACCTTTTTTATAGGACTTATCCATGATAACTTCTCCCTTTAAGACCTTTACTAGGAAAAGGGTGGTGTTTAAGTAGATTGATAAGCGATAGAGTTATTTTGAGGAGTTATAAGACTATTTGGCATCCAAACTATTTTTGATTCTTAATGAGCTTGGAAATACTTATATAGTGTATTGTTATGCCCTATGTGTGGGTTTGGGATGCATAATGATGTAAGATGACCATGTGGTGGCATATGGATGGTGGAATATGTTCCCACATTTACATAATTACCCCACCCATGACCTAGAGTTGAAATATGTGATGTATGCATTGAATTCATGGCGCTATTGCCTCTTACAGGAATTTTTTATAGTCTATTCGGATCATAATAGCCCAAGGTATATCTTTACCAAGAAGGAATGAACCTCAAGAAGATATTATAGGTAGATTATCTTAATACTTTTGAATTTGATATAGCTGATACCCCTAGGAAGGGGATTGTTGTCACTAATGCTTTGAGCAAGATGTTTTTGGTCCATGCTATTCAATAATTAGTAGATGTTTTTACCAGTGTGCAGGTCACACCTTCCCTTATCAATTAGTATTAGAGTGAGAAAACATTTGACCCCAAGTTTTAGTAGATTAGTAGTGTTTTAAATAGTTGGGAGATCTCAGGGGATTGGTCTCAGTATTTTGATGGCTCTCTCTTGTTTAGAAAGTGTCTAATGGTTCCTTTGTCCTTAAGGTATGAGGTGATGCATGAGGGTAATTACTCTAGTTGGGTAGTGAACCCCAAGGCTACCAAGATGTATCAAAACTTAAGGAGTAGGTATTGGTATCTTTGTATGATGAAATTTTTTGCTAATTTTGTTTCCTAATGTTTTACCCACCAGAGTATTAAAGATGATCTTTAGAGACCAGTCAGGTTATTATAGAATCTTTTCATTCCAGTGCGAAAGTTAGATAAAATCTATATGGATTTTGTGATTGGACTACCTCTTATTCTAAGTGTGAAGGAACTATATGGGTTATTTCTAATCCTTTAATGAAATTATCACATTTCCTCTACATTAGGGAGTCAATGAAGGTAGTTAAACTTGGTCACCTATATGTCTGAGAGGTTGTTTGGATTTATGGAGTTCCCTCAATAATAGTTTATGACCGATACACCTATTTCACTTATTAAATTTGGAAATGAATCTAGGAATCTAGGAATCTAGGAATCTTTGGGATCTAAATGTAGGTTGAGCATAGTGTATCAACCACAGACTAATGGTCAATCTAAGTGAACCTTCCAAACTCTTGAGAATATGCTCTGAGAATGCGTGCTTGACTTTAGGGTTTTGTGAGACAAGTATTTGTCATTGGAAAAGTTTTCTTACAACAATAGTTATCACACCTCAATTAGAATGACCCCATTTGAGGTGTTATATGGGTGACCATGTTAGTTCCCATTACATTGGGATGAAATGGGTGAAAATTAATTATTAGTAATGAGCCTCATTTAGCATACAATGAAGAAAGTGAGGCTGATTTAGAAAATGTTAGAGATAACTCAATTTCAACAAAAGTGATACATAAATAAATATTGTCACCGGTTATAATTTGAGATCGGTGATCAACTATTTCTTTAGGTATATATTCTTTTGGGACACCATTTATTGGGAAAGAAGTGGAATTTAGCACCACATTACTTCTGGAAATTTTGGATTGAGGAACATCTTGGGAAGATAGCCTATCATTTAGAGTTTCCACTATGGCTAACCTATATTCATGATGTATTTCATGCATCCTAGTTGAAGATATATCATCCATACCCATATCATGTAAGAGAGTGAGAAGACATGGATGTTAAGCCTGATGTCATTATCATGGAGCGGTCTATTCGTAACTTGGATTATTATAACAAGGTGTTCATTGGAAAATCAATCCCACTGGTCTGTGTGATTTGGAAGCATAGTGGAAATATACATGAGACATGGGAGTGGGAAGCCTCTATGAGGACACAATTGACTCACTTTTTTTCTTTTGTGGATTCCCAAGGAATTTTTGGGGAAAAAATTGATATGTCGGGGATGTTTGTGACACCCACCAGGTCACTGGTATTTCTTATTTGGGTTTTTTATTTACCTTATTATTCATTATTAGAGTAATTGGGATCTGAGGGTCAAAAAATATTATTTTTAGGTATAAAAGGACTTGGTTCATGGTTGATGCATGGTTTGTCTAACCATGAGACTAACTATGTGAGGGTGTGTCTTGATATTGGAGGAATGGTTCTGTTAGGTCCCACTTACCCTCAAAGTGGTTTTTCAATAAAATAAAAAAAATGGATTGTGGTGGGGAGTATGAAAACCCATATCTTCAATATACTTTAATTTAAGATTTATTACATAAAGGTACAATAATACAATTCCATAATATCATGAAACCTAATTTATTTGGGAAATTAGGTACATATCATAACAACTTGTGATATAAATACAAAAATATTATTGAAAACTTCCTTAATATGATCCTAAAATTCCATCGTTCTTTGAAAACTTCACGAGATAACACAGGGGAGTACATAAGAAAGGGGTGATATATAAATATTATTAAGGGAATAAACAAAAAAAAAACATAAGATAAAATATTACATTTGATAAAATATTCATATCAAGGTAACTTAATAGGGGTGGGAATCATAATCTCGAATAATGTGGCATGATATAACATGATAGCATAAAAGAAATATGGGAATGTGGAAATAAAATAAAACATGATATAATAATAATTCAATGATAACTACCAAGGAAAAATAATATAATGTGCTTAGGATAACCTCCAGTGCACCATACATGGAATCTCATGAGACAAAAGCAATACCCAGTACATTGGAGGGATATATAATTTCAATCCCACTCATCACTTTCATATTATGTACATGCATAAGTGTGCTACATAAATCATACAACATAAATATGTCTTTAATCAATTTTAACTTAATGATTAAGGATTTCAAGTTACAAAAATACAAACCCTCAATCACTAAATTATACTCAAAACTAGGGGAATATCCTTGAGTGGAAATTGGTTTGGGTATTTACTATATAATTATTTAGTATGGAAAATCATAGGGAAATTTCAATTGCATAACGAGGGTACTTAAATATTCATGGAAGGGTATAATTGTAATAACCTAGTTATTCTATGAGGTAAGAATCATTTAATTTCCATCAATTCTCAATTTAAATGTTTTATATGGCCTAATATGAACTCCATTTGAGGTTATCGAGGTATAGAGGGTGTCTGAGGATGGTTCAGAGCATGAAACCCATGTTTTGGGGTGAAATAGACTGGAAAACGGTTAGTGAAAACCGTGCAGGTTGGACCACATGACCATGCAACCAGGTATTCAATTCTGATAGTGTAGAATTACATTGTTTGTGCATGGTTAACTAAACTGTGTGGGTAAACCATGCGCCATTCCACTTCCTACATCTAACTGTGCATGGTTGGTGCATGGTTTGTCAAACTGTGCACCTAAACTGTGAAATCCATATGTTTTGGGTAAAAAGACCATTTTTCATTAAATTAATTATTAAAAACTATTATATTTTCACTCTTTCTTATCCCACACAAAATCCATGGCCTTTTGAGCTTCCTCTTGGTGGCTATTCCAAGATTTGAGATACATCCTCCATTCAGAATCCGATTCAAGCACTACTCATCTCGTTAGATCTTCTTCATTGAGTTCTCAATTACTTTTTAATATTATTCCATTCTTCTTAATATCATATGCAATATTTGGGTGAAGTCTAATATTCCCTATTATTAGTTTCTTTGTCTCTTATTTGATTTTCTCCTGATATGAGTCGAATCAGAAGCTAATACTAAATGATCTATCAACTACAGACCTAAGGTAGGTGGTATCATGCCTTTTTTTTAAAAGTCAAGGTGTTTATATATTCCATTATACCGTGCGCCCAATTTTCAAGTGTCACTTTGAAATGAAATTTAATCCTTAAATTTCTAGGCATGACCTATATAATCAAATAGGCTTGTTGATGAATTATAATTTGTTAAGAACCTTGAGATGGAAACACCCCATTGGTGTGTTGATTAGTTGAACTTGAACACTATGGGTGGATCTTGTAAATGGATATCTTTGGGTGTACCATTTTATCCCCTTGCATTGGGATGTGAATTTCAAATGAAATTTTAAATCAAATTGATGAATTGGATTATGAATCGAATTATGAACATGAATTGTGAATTGCATACTAAATTGATTAATGGGAAGGGATATGTGACTATGGACCTTGGAACATACCATGTAAATGCTTGAGTAAGCATGAATTTATATTTTTATCGATATTCCCATGTGAGTTAAATGAATTCTATTCCATGTAATAGATTTTTAAACCATGAGAATATTTTTATAACGTTCTTCCCATGTGAGTATTTGGAATCCAACCCTTCTAAGATTGGCCTTTGCTATGTGTCACCTTTTGAGGTTAGTTGTAAATGGATGTTCTTGGTTTTGACCTTGACATGTTAAATGGTATTTTTAGATAGAATTGATTAATTGGTTTGAATTAGTTATGTACTTATTAGAAAAGGGTGACACATGGATTAATATGATAATTCCATGGATGGAATCATTTAGCTATTAAATTTTCCCTCAGTGATACTTGGTTTTCCAAGGATGGAATCATAGGGGATTTGAATCTTATATGTTGAGTGACACTTGGATTATTTATGTATTTACAAGGACGGACTCAAGGGAATTTGATTATACATTCCATGGGTGATACTTGGGATCCGTTAGTAGACCGCCAATGATGGAATTAATTTTAGTAGCATTATACCACACCTAGAGCGATACATGGGTTCTTGAGAATATCCATGTATGGGATTGTAGTGTGTTGGTTCATATTACACATGGAGTGATACTTGGATTCCAACTTAGGAATGCCAAGTATGAGATCAGGTTTTGAATTTATTAAATAATTAAATGGTTTATATGAAGCGTCTACCAAGCCAAAGAAAAATCTTGTATTTGGTATTGTTTATAATTTATAGATGTTCTGTTTAGGAATCCTTGGATACATGTGATTATGGGGGATGCTGGGATTTATGCTAGGTCCCAGTACATGTTAATTAAATAAATTATTTAGTTAAATGTGCATGTTATAAATGACACACACCTGATTGTTAAATCAGAGACTTACCTTTTAAATGAATTTGATTAAATGAGTTGGTTATAAAATGAGAACATGGATTTATAGGTTGTTTAATTTTGAGTACTTAATTTACTTGTTATATCTTTCATGCACACTATTGTATTATATATTCACTAACTAATTAGAATCTGATCGTGGTTGCCTATTGGGATTATATATCACACCCTGTTTGGGACGCCTTTGGGGACCCAGAAAGACTATATGATTACAGGTGTGGATAAGGGCATTCACCCTTTTATATGTTCTTGATTGCTGCTTAAGAGAAGGAGTATTGGACCAAGTTGAGGATCATGATTCTAGCTGGCATATTTTAGAATTTTTGTACTTTTGTTACTTTTATTGTATATATTCCTTGTATACATGTTTTGGATGATTTGTTAGATACATATGAAATGTATCATCTTTTTGTATATGAGGTGGTTTTTAGCATTGATTATATATAAGTCTCCCTCTATTTACTTATTATCAGATGGTTATTATACTACTTCTTCTACTTGTATATTATTGAATCCACTATGTTATAATCTGGTAAAAGGGAATAGTCTCCCTATGGACTCACCCTAGGCCCTCGCTGCTAGACTACAACCTTGAGAATCTGGGGAGATGCACTTGAGGCCATGTGACCAACTAGGCTCAGGGAACCTTTCAGTGGCATCTGAGTTTAAGACATTACAAAGTGGTATGAGAGGGTTTCTTTTCTAGTTTTCTTTATTATTTAGTGAAAATATAAAATAATATAAATTAATTGTGATATAGTAATGAGCTATTTCCGAACGCAGCTATCCCACATATAAAAAAAATAAAAATTTCTTCAAATGTAATTTCTATTTATGAATTTTTACTATTATAGTTGATTTGATTCCACCGTTGGGTGACACACTTAAATTATGATATTATTATTGATATAATTATGTGTTCTATTTTTTTGAAACCTAATGATATGAGGGTATTCCGTCTTATGAATCATATTAGTCACTTACTATAAATCACATTCCATGCATTTTTCCATGCCATTTAGGATGAATTAATTATTTCATGCTGTTGTGATAGGTTCCATGATAGTTATGTCTATTGTTGTGATAGGTATAATGATATGTGTTATGGTGTGAATTAAGTGGATTCCATGATTTGGTTACTAAGGAGTATTGGACCTCATGGATAGAAATTTGATGAACCATTTGGTTCAAGCTATATAAAGTGAATGGGATATAAATCAGAAATGAATTGTGATATAAATGTGAAATGTGCATGAATTAAAATGGAAAATGAAAATGAATATGTGAATTAAAGTGAAAATTAAATGGATCCTGAGTTTCTTACAGTAGACCATTTGATTATACTCGACCATATTAGTGGGATATTAGTAGTTTCTCTTTCTTATACATGATCTGTATGTCACCCAAACCTGACTCATGGAGTTAGAAGAGGGGTGCATTCTTATATATGAAGGCTTATACCTATCCTATTTTAGTTTCTATTCTTTTGAGCTATGAACTTTGATGATGTTCTCAAACTGAGATATGCACTTGGAATTTGTAGAGGTATGCCACCATGACGTCCTCCAATCATATGCCAGGAGGGTGGCAACGACCACAATTCAGAGGTGGTGGGATAGGGGATAATAATAGATCCTCTAGTAGTTCCATCTATGACACTAGATATTATGCTATATGTAGGTGTTGATGCATAGTTCCATGAAGTATTTATGTGGTTCATGCAGACCGTTCAGGGAGTACCATGACCTACCCCGACAATGGAAGAGTTGACATGTGAGTTCCAGTAGTAGCATCCTCCCACATTTTCGGGTGATGGTGGACCACATTATACAAATTCATGGCTAGAGGTCATGATTTATATATTTGAGAACTTAAATATGCCTCCTTATAGGAGGGTCAAGATCACTACATATACTCTGCGTGATTCTACCAAGAGATGGTGAGATGTTATCACTCAAATGAAACATAACTAGGATATTATCAAGATGAATTTTCATATGGCCTTCTATGATTACTTATATCTCGAGACATTGAAGGCTGATAGAGACTGAGAGTTGTTACACCTAGAGCAGAGTATGCTATTAGTTATGGATTACTTGACCCATTTTATTATGCTCCAACACGTTGCACTTATTATGATGGGTGAAGAGTTATCTAAATCTTGGTGATTTGAGGATGGTATCAGTCATGAAATCTGATCAAAAGTGAATGTATTTTGTCTAACTACCATTTCTAGAATAATAAATCAGGTGCTTATCACAAAGTATAACCTAAGAGAGGAAAGTGGTTCGAGACAGGGTGGTTTGACATCTCGATCTGGTAATATATTGACTGGTATTAAGAAACATCATTTGGAGATTCCATGCAGTGATACTAGTAGTTATATCACATACTCAGGTAGCTAGGTGAGGTGATACCAGTGTTGTATGCCTAGATATATGAGGACACGTTGCACGAGGGACCCAGTTGAGTGCCAATATTACAGCAAGACGGGTCATCTACAGTGCTTATATAGAAAGTTTCCTCAAGAATCTAGTGAGAGAGGCACATTTAGGAGAAGGTTTAGTAGATACTTATTAGGTATGGATCTAGAATATAGCTGGACGATGAGGTTGAGGTGGTGGTCATGGATGTGGTAGTCAGACCCCAATTTCATAGTGATAGTAGAACGAATATACTTAGGGTTTCCAGGTAGTATCATAGGTCCGTAGTTAATGTAAGATATATGAAGCACAACAAACCCTTGAGGAGCAGGATCCAAGAACTTCTATGGTCGAGGTACAATTCTAGTAGACTCTACTTTAACTTCTTCACTTTTTGATACATAGGATTATTTTATATTTATATCTGTTCCCATTGTGAAGAGCCTTAGGCTCAGTTTTTTTACCTATGATGTTTTCATGATGCTAGAAACTCTATTTGGGATTATAACAGAGGGTGTATGTTAGTGCAAGGAGTTCCCCCTTGATATTGGTGGGTGTCACTTCTTATGGGACCTCTTTGTCCTCGATATGATAGGATTTGATATCATTATCAGGATGGACTAGTTGGTTCTATTTCATGATTTAGTTGATTTCTATCATTATAGGGTGTTCTTCACATCACCAGAGGGTGGATAGTTTATTCATAAGGGTAAATGGGATGTCCAGGAAAGGTGAGATGGATCTGAGCATTGTGGACTGAGCTGGATGGTAACCTATATTGAAAGTTTGTATCTAGATAATCAGGGAACTTTTTAGGAAAATTTCCCTCCAACGATTGATCATTTTAGGGACATTTTCCCAGATGACTTCTTAGGATTACCTCTAGTGATATAGATAGAGTTATCTATTAAGATAGTTCTAGGAGTTGCACTAGTATATATTCCTCTATACACGATGAGTACTACTGAGATGAAAGAGCTCAATTGGTAGCTAGGGGATTTGGAGGCAAAGGGTTTTATCTGACCCAGTACTTCTCTATGGGGTTCACCAATCCTTTTTGAAAAAAATTCAGAAGTAAACCTCAAGATATGTGTATATTATCATAAATTGAACCGGTTTATGGTTAAGAACCAATATACTCTACCACAGATATATGATCTCTTCGAACAACTCTGAGAATCTTAGGTATTCTTAAAGATTGATTTGAGATCTAGTTATCATCAGGTGAATGTTAGGAAATTAGACATACCTCACACAACTTTTCATAGAAGGTATAGTATATATTAATATTTGAATACATTATTCAGTATCAAAAACCCACCAATGATCTTCATGGAACTGATGAGACGAGTGTTCCATCCTTATCTGGATTCATTTGTAGGGATTTTCGTAGATGATATCTTGTTGTATTCTCACATTCAACATGACCATGACAAATATCTTGAGATCATATTGAATACATCGATAGAGAATCATTTATATTAAAATATCACAAAGTGACACTTCTTTATGGATCAAATTCACTTCATGGGTCACATAATCTCAAAGAATGGAGTACTAGTTGACCCAAATAAAGTGAGAACTATAGTTTCTTGGAAGAAACTAAAGAATGTATTTTAGGTACAAAGTTTTTTTTGGTTGGATGGTTAATATAGTCATTTTATATAGGACTTATCATGTTTAGTAGTGCTGTTGATAGGCTTGACTAAAAATGGTGTGAATTTTTTATGGTTAGATTCCTATGAGATGGACTTTCAAGAGATGAAAGGGATATTGGATTCAACACTAATACTAATTTTTCCAGATCCAGGAATGAGTAACATGGTTTACTGTGATGAATCTAGTATTTTTCTTAGAAAATTTATTATGTAGGGGGATAGAGTCATGGTGTATGGGTCTCAGCAGTTGAGGCCACATGAGAGGAATTACCTGATGAAAAATCACGAGTTAGCTTAAATAGTTAAAGCATTATGTTGTTAGAGACACTATTTATAGGTAGAGAAGTTTGTGGTGTACATGGACCACAAAATCCTCAAGTACATATTTACATATCGTGATATGAATATGAGGTAGTAGTTGTGGATGGTGGTTGCGCCCAAATTTACCCTACAGGTATGCGGTCGTTGTAGTACAGGTAGGGGTCGAATCCACAGGGACCAAAGAAGGAACCTAAAGACACTCTGATCTTGGAAGGATTTGGCTATGAAGTGGCCAACTATTCAGATTGAATTGATTTGAATAACTAATGATTAAAACTAAAGAAAATAAATTAACACATACAATTACTTAGTCTAAAACAATTAATGAAGATGAGTTGATCCTAAGTTGTTACTAGGGTTAGATTGGATGTATTTATTTTCTTATAAAGTTCGTTCCACTAATTCAAGACGTATCCAAAAAATTATATAATTCCTCAAAATAATTCACCAATTTAATCCCTACACAATTTCAAGGCTAATCACCAATGAACTTAGAGGATCAATTTAATGATCACTCCAAGGAATTGGATTGCACTAGCACTCGAAATGTGTCATTGTTAAAGTTGGCGAAGACGAAGAAGAAAATAAATCATCAAATGGAAATCTTAAAGTAATGAAATGATTACAGAAATTAAGATCATAAAATAACATCCAATATTCCCCATGCAACTACCTAGGACCAACCCATAAGGGTTTAGCCCTCCATTGATTCTATGATCTCAATGGAAGCGGAAAGCAGACTCATAGGGGCAGAATTGAAGAAGCAAAAACAACAACAACAATGATCACTCCACCGTTGTGTGAATAAATTCACAAGTGCTTGTGTGAATAAATTCAAACCTTAAAGAAACAGTATCAAAGTGATAAGAAGAAGAAAATAGAAAGAGGAAATGAAGAACTTTTATCAAGAACTAATGTGATTCAAACAACTTACATGAGAATGAAGAACGATTACAACATCAAATGGACAACATAACATTATAATGAAACAAAGCACCCAACATCCCTAAATCCACCACCACTACTGCCTTAAATAGGAAACAATGAAGCCTTGTTCGAGCCCCTAACTTCCCATGTTCCTTTAATTAAATATGTTGGGGAAAGGTGGGTGAAACATTAATGATGAGAGACTTTTCCACTACTTTCCCCGAAGTTTCATCCACCGGAAAGACGCGCATAAATAACCTTCTAGAAGGCCGAATTTGAGTGGTCCCTAGAAGACTTAAATGAATACCCGGATGTCCCCTAACATCATGTAAAATTTCAGCCCAAAATAATTTGTGGTTCGGGAGATATGATTGAAATAGTTGTCTGTATTTCTGGGCCACAGAATCTGGCCCAAAATTAAATCTTCAACTTGGGACGCCTTAATCACCACCATTGAGGACGAATTAGCACTAGCTCCAGAATAATGAGTTGTTCCCCTATATGTCTTATAGTCTCCTATAAATGTTGGGATTCATTGGGCCTATATTGTGGGCCCCACATTCCGATCAGAGGGATGATATCCAATCTGCCTTCTCCAGAATTGTTTCCTTTCTTCACCAAAAATCCTCATAATCCTTTATGAATCCTACATTGATCCCTGAATGAAAAATTTTCATATTTAAATTTATATCCATTTCCAAAAATATGAAATTAAAATATGGATAATTAAATTCTTTTAAATCAGATGAAACATTGGGCCTAAATTGGTGCATATTAGGTATGAAGTGCAAAAATGCTGAGAATGGATGTTCAAAATTAAAATCCACTAACTCAGGCCCATAAGATCAAAAGTAAACATTTATAACCATTAAAATTTAATCAAAATATGTGTTTATATTGGCTAATAACACCCCCCAACTTGAGTTTTGCTAGTCTCGAGCAAAATATGTCTCACAAAAAATAAAATTCGAATGACCTTTTCCAAAAACATTTTAATACACATTTATCACCCAAAGATCACATACCAAAAAATTATGAAACCAATCAAAATAATTTAAAACAAGCTATGTCCATAAGCATATCTCAATCCCAAGACCATTCCTTTGTTCAAATTCATTGCCATATTTCATCCAAATTCAATTAATCATGATGAAGTGTTGTGCGTCACAATAGACATGGGGGTTCATTTCCATTTGAGGGAGAAAAGATGGAAGTGCTAGGAGCAATCAAATTTTAATAATAAGATGAGTACTCATTTTTTTATTTTCTTTTTTTTTGTTTTTTTTGCAATTTTTCCATGGTAATTGAAATTGAACTCAATCGAGTCAACCCATGTAGAAAGACTTTGCCGATAACACCCAGACTCAAAGACCTTAGGGAACCAAGTGAAGCTCACATACTCAGGCATCATCTCGAGTTAACTCAATCAAAAACAAATTCAAATTACCACAAATAGAGATAAAATTCCCAACTCTGGGCCAGAAAACTATGGAGTCGTGATCCCCAAGTGCCGAAAGCCACACATTAGGTCAATTCATTTCTCTACGCGCAATTGATTTTTTTTTGAATACTCATGTTAAAATTAAAATGATCGCCAATCCTATGCTATTTATTATGGGTCCCCAAGAACTCAAACTAAAACCCCACAAACTAGAGGACGTGCATTGTGTTTTTTTATTAAATTGATGAAAATATAACAGTGAAAAATCACATCGGACAACCTCACTTTCCAATATCTATGCACATGAACATAAACTTACATTAAAATCAGAATCAAGGCATGCAAAATTATTTGATATCCAATTTCAAAGTTTGGAATGTGTGTTATCATGTTCAAGGTTAATGACATTTTTTCTTCCACAGATTTTCATCTCCCCCCCAACTTAAAATAACACTGTCCCCAGTGTTTAAAGATAAGAAAGATTAGAAGGGGTAGAGGTGAGGAGTTCAAAGAGGAAATTGAAAATGATAAACATGGAACAAATTCACCTGATTTTTGAAGTTGAAGTTCATGATGCTCCATATTACTCTTTTGATCTCTTTGGAGATGTATGCACCTCCTTGAACGAATATGTATCACCCAAAATAGTCCTTGAACTATACAAAGAAGAAAAAACCAGACAAAACAAACAACACAACAATTTATTTAAAACCAAGTATCAACATTTTTATGGGTTTCCCTTTTTTTTAATTTTAAAAATCAAACTGATGATACATTGTCTTCTTTATATTTTCTGGGTAAGGTATTACTCAGGGATCACACCGCGTGACACGGATGAATACAGTGCTCCCCTTTCATACCCATCCATACTCATAAAAGAAGAACAGGTCAACAGTCTAATTTTTTTTAACCTACAAAAACATAAATAAAACAAACTGATGATACATTGTCTTCTCTTAATTTTCTGGGTAAGGTATTACTCAAGGATCACACCACATGACACGGGTGAATATGGTTCTCCCCTTTCATACCCATCCTTACTCATAAAATAAGAACAGTTCAACAGTCTGAGGTACTAATTAAATGAAATAAAACATGAAAACTGTGGGTTGCCTCCCGTGCAGCGCTTAATTTAAAGTCTTTAGCTCGACTTGAACCCCCTAACTTAGCCAATTCCAAATTTAAATTTTTTAATGACCTCATCTTTCTCTACTTCAACATGATTGAGAATGCATATCCCTTGTGGTTGGTAAGAAGTTTTGGAATTTAATTCATGAACAATCCTATTTTCTAAAATGAATGGGAAAATCCAAGGAATATCAGAAATGGTTGATCTTTTTTCTTCTGTAGTATTTCCTAATAAATCAAAGATCAACCCCCCTTTGTGGGTTTCATGAGATTAATGAATGAAAACCCCAAGCTCTTGTTTATCAAAAATGATGGGATACTCAAGTGGGGAAGGAAGGACAATGATTTTGAGTTTGGGTTGGTTGAAATTTTCTAAAGAATATTGGCAATTTGAATGAAAATTAGTTTCTTCTCCAAATAAATTAGAATGAATTGGTTCCTTTCAAAAATATTATTCATCCGAAAAAGTTTCCATTTGAATTCTAGGAGTAGGTATGTGATCAATGTTTGGGATTTCTATTAATTGTTCAGTGATTGGTGGCCCTAAAAATTCACTAATGGAGCCACGTTCAGGAAGCTCAATCCATGATGTCAAGTTATTATCTTTTGAATTCAAAAAATCAATTTCCTCCCGAGTTAAATACCCTTAAACAATTTCTTGATTCACTTCCCCAACCCTAATTCCAAAGGTTGGTTCTTCGATAAGTTCATGAGAGTTTTGTGGGAAACTAGACACTCCACATAAGTTTTCAGAAGGTACAATTGGTGTATGGATGTGTTCCTCACAATTATTATTGCATTGTAGTTCTAATATCAATGATGATACCTCAGAACTCATTATATCCATTTGATTACACAATTGTTCTAAGAGTTTTTTAGGATTAGGATGGATAGGAGTTTGTAAATCATGAACTTCATTAAGTTTCATCTCTTCAATCATCCTCGAGAGGGCTGGAAATTCATCCTTTAAATAATCATCATCCCATTGATTGTACATCGCATCGGGCGTGTGGTAATTATTCAAGGGTTGATCAAAGAAATTTTCTAATTTAGGGGCTTCCCAATATTCATTTTCCATTTCATTCCATCATGAGTTTGTGACATGATAATTTGGAAGATACTCCATTGGAGAAGATGGAAATTTGGATTCTAGATTCTCAGGACACACACAAACAGAAAGGGGTAAAGATAAGAGAGATGGGGGTGATAGTAGAGAATGTGGGGTGAGAAAAGAATATGTGTGTCTAAAGTACTTACTTGGGTCCCCGGAAACGGCGCCAAAATTTGGTTGCGCCCAAATTTACCCTACAGGTATGCGGTTGTTGAAGTACAGGTAGGGGTCGAATCCACAGGGACCGAAGAAGGAACCTAAAGACACTCTGATCTTGGAAGGATTTGGCTATGAAGTGGCCAACTATTCAGATTGAATTGATTTGAATAACTACTGATTTAAACTAAAGAAAATAAATTAACACATACAATTACTTAGTCTAAAACAATTAATAGAGATGAGTTGATCCTAAGTTGTTACTAGGGTTAGATTGGATGTATTTATTTTCTTATAACGTTCGTTCCACTAATTCAAGACGTATCCAAAAATTGATATAATTACTCAACATTATTCACCAATTTAATCCCTACACAATTTCGAGGCTAATCACCAATGCACTTAGAGGATCAATTTAATTATCACTCCAAGGAATTGGATCGCACTATCTCTCGAAATGTGTCATTGTTAAAGTTGGCGAAGACAAAGAAGAAAATAAATCATCAAATGGAAATCTTAAAGTAATGAAATGATTACAAAAATTAAGATCATAGAATAACATAAAATATGCCCAATGCAACTCCCTAGGACCAACCCATAAGGGTTTATCCCTCCATTGATTCTATGATCTCAAAGGAAGCGGAAAGCAGACTCATAGGGGCAGAATTGAAGAAGCAAAAATAACAACAACAATGATCACTCCACCGTTGTGTGAATAAATTCACAAGTGATTGTGTGAATAAATTCACACATTAAAGCAACAGTATCAAAGTGATAATAAGAAGAAAATAGAAAGAGGAAATGAAGAACTTTTATCAAGAACTAATGTGATTCAAACAACTTACATGAGAATGAAGAACGATTACAACATCAAATGGACAACATAACATTATAATGAAACAAAGCACCCAACATCCCTAAATCCACCAACAATACTGCCTTAAATAGTAAAAAATGAATCCTTGGCCGAGCCCCCAACATAACATGTGCCTTTAATTAAATATGTTAGGGAAAGGTGGGTGGAACATTAATGATGAGAGACTTTTCCACTTCTTGCCCCGAAGTTACAGCTAGCTTGCATCCACCGGAAAGAAGCGCCTAAAGGAACTTCTAGAATGCCGAATTTGAGTGGTCCCTAGAAGACTTAAATGAAGCCCCAGATTTCCCCTAACAGAATGTAAAATTTCATCCCAACATAATTTTTTTTTCGGTAGATATGATTGAAATAGTGGGATTTATGTCTGGGCCACAGAATCTGGCCCAAAATTAAATCTTCAACTTGGGACGTCTTAATCACCACCATTTAAGACGAATTAGCTCTAGCTTCAGAATAATTAGTTGTTACCCTATATGTCTTCTAGTATCCTATAAATTTTGGGCTTCATTGGGCCTGTATTGTGGTCCCCACAGTCTGATCAGTGGGATGATATCCAATCTGCCTTCTCCAGAATTGTTTCCTTTCTTCGCCAAAAATCCTCATCATCCTTTATGAATCCTCTATTGATCCCTGAATGAAAAATGTTCATATTTAAGTTTATATAAATTTTCAAAAATATGAAATTAAAATATGGATAATTACATTCTTTTAAATCAGATGAAAAATTGAGCCTAAATTGGTGCATATTAGGCACGAAGTGCACAAATGCTGAGAATGGATGTTCAAAATTAAAATCCACTAACTCAGGCCCATAAGATCAAAAATAAACATTTATAAACATTAAAATGTAATCAAAATATGTGTTTATATTGGCTAATCACACCCCCAACTTGAGTTTTTCTAGTCCCGAGAAAAATATGTCTCACAAAAAATGAAATTCGAATGACCTTTTCCAAAAACATTTTAATACACATTTCTCACCCAAAGATCACATACCAAACAATTATGAAACCAATAAAAATCATTTAAAACAAGCTATTTCCATAATCATATCTCAAGCCCAAGCCCATTCCTTTTTTCAAATTCATTGCCATATTTCATCCAAATTCAATTAAGCATGATGAAGTGTTATGCGTCACAATAGACATGGGGGTTCATTTCCATTCGAGGGAGAAAAGATGGAAGCGCTAGGAGCAATCAAATTTTAATAATAAGATGAGTACTCATTTTTTTATTTTCTTTTTTTTTGGTTTTTTTTGCAATTTTTCCATGGTAATTGAAATTGAACTCAATCGAGTCAACCCATGTAGCAAGACTTTGTCGATGACTCCCAGGCTCAAAGACCTTAGGGCACCAAGTGAAGCTCACATACTCGGGCATCATCTCGAGTTAACTCAATCAAAAACAAATTCAAATTACCACAAATATAATTAAAATGCCCAACTCTGTGCCAGAAAACTATGGAGTCGCGATCCCCAAGTGCCGAAAGCCACACATTAGGTCAATTCATTTCTCTACGCGCAATTGATTTTTTTGAATACTCATGTTAAAATTAAAATGATCGCCAATCCTATGATATTTATTATGGGTCCCCAAGAACTCAAACTAAAACCCCACAATCTAGAGGACGTGCATTGTGTTTTTTTATTAAATGGATGAAAATATAACAGTGAAAAATCACATCGGACAACCGCACTTTCCAATATCTATGCACATGAACATAAACTTGCATTAAAATCAGAATCAAGGCATGAAAAATTATTTTATATCCAATTTCAAAGTTTGGAATGTGTGTTATCATGTTCAAGGTTAATGACATTTTGTCATACACATATTTTCATCTCCCCCCCAACTTAAAATAACACTGTTCCCAGTGTTTAAAGATAAGAAAGATTAGAAGGGGTAGAGGTGAGGAGTTCAAAGAGGAAATTGAAAATGATAAATATGGAACAAATTCACCTGATTTTTGAAGTTGAAGTTCATGATGCTCCATATTACTCTTTTGATCTCTTTGGAGATGTATGCACCTCCTTGATAGAATATGTATCACCCAAAATAGTCCCTGAACTATACAAAGAAGAACAAACCAGACAAAACAAACAACACAACAATTTATTTAAAACCAGGTATCAACATTTTTATGGGTTTCCCTTTTTTTAATTTTAAAAATCAAACTGATGATACATTGTCTTCTTTATATTTTCCGGGTAAGGTATTACTCAGGGATCACACCGCGTGAAACAGATGAATACGGTGCTCCCCTTTCATACCCATCCATACTCATAAAAGAAGAACAGGTCAACAATCTAATTTTTTTAACCTACAAAAACATAAATAAAACAAACTGATGATACATTGTCTTCTCTTAATTTTTTGGGTAAGGTATTACTCAAGGATCACACTACGTGACACCGGTGAATATGGTGCTCCCCCTTCATACCCATCCTTACTCATAAAAGAAGAACATGTCAACAGTCTGAGGTACTAATTAAATGAAATAAAACATGAAAACCGTGGGTTGCCTTCCGTGCAGCGCTTAATTTAAAGTCTTTAGCTCGACTTGAACCCCCCAACTTAGCCGATTCCAACTTTAAAAATTTTAATGACCTCATCTTTCTCTACTTCAACATGATTGAGAATGCCTATCCCTTGTCGTTGGTAAGAAGTTTTGGAATTTAATTCATGAACAATCCTATTTTCTAAAATGAATTGGAAAATCCAAGGAATATTAGAAATGGTTGATCTTTTTTCTTTTGTAGTCTTTCCTAATAAATCAAAGATCAACCCCCCTTTGTGGGTTTCATGAGATGAATGAATGAAAACCCCAAGATCTTGTTTATCAAAAATTATGGGATACTCAAGTGGGGAAGGAAGGAAAATGATTTTGAGTTTGGGTTGGTTGAAATTTTCTAAAGAATATTGGCAATTTGAATGAAAATTAGTTTCTTCTCCAAAGACATTAGAATGAATTGGTTCCTTGCAAAAATATGATTCATCCCCAAAAGTGTCCATTTGAATTATAGGAGTAGGTATGGGCTCAATGTTTGTGATTTCTCTTAATTTTTCAGTGATTTGTGGCCCTAAAAATTCACTAATGGAGCCACGTTCAGGAAGCTCAATCCATGATGTCAAGTTATTATCTTTTGAATTAAAAAAATCAATTTCCTCCTGATTTAAAGACCCTTAAACAATTTCTTGATTCACTTCCCCAACCCTAATTCCAAAGGTTGGTTCTTCAATAATTTCATGAGAGTTTTTTGGGAAACTAGACACTCCACATAAGGTTTCAGAAGGTACAATTGGTGTATGGATGTGTTCCTCCCAAGTATTATTGCATTGTAGTTATAATATCAATGATGATACCTCAGAACTCATTATATCCATTTTATTACACAATTTTTCTAAGAGTTTTTGAGGATTAGGCTGGATAGGAGTTTGTAAATCATGAACTTCATTAAGTTTCATCTCTTCAATCATCCTCGAGAGGGCTGGAAATCCATCCTTTAAACAATCATCATCCCATTGATTGTACATCGCATCGGGTGTGTGGTAATTATTCAAGGGTTGATAAAAGAAATTTTCTAATTTAGGGGCTTCCCAATATTCATTTTCCATTTCATTCCAGCATGAGTTTGTGACATGATAATTTGGAAGATACTCCATTGGAGAAGATGGAAATTTGGATTCTAGATTCTCAGGACACACACAAACAGAAAGGGGTAAAGATAAGAGAGATGGGGGTGAGAGTAGAGAATGTGGGGTGAGAAAAGAATATGTGTGTCTAAAGTAATTACTTGGGTCCCCAAAAATAGTGCCAAAATTTGGTTGCTCCCAAATTTACCCTACAGGTATGCGATCGTTGTAGTACAGGTAGGGGTCGAATCCACAGGGACCGAAGAAGGAACCTAAAGACACTCTGATCTTGGAAGGATTTGGCTATGAAGTGGCCAACTATTCAGATTTAATTGATTTGAATAACTACTGATTTAAACTAAATAAAATAAATTAACACATACAATTACTTAGTCTAAAACAATTAATGGAGATGAGTTGATCCTAATTTGTTACTAGAGTTAGATTGGATGTATTTATTTTCTTATAACGTTCGTTCCACTAATTCAAGACGTATCCACAAAATGATATAATTCCTCAACATCATTCACCAATTTAATCCCTACAAAATTTCAAGGATAATCACCAATGCACTTAGAGGATCAATTTAATGATCACTCCAAGGAATTGGATCACACTAGCACTCGAAATGTGTCATTGTTAAAGTTGGCGAAGACGAAGAAGAAAATAAATCATCAAATGGAAATCTTAAAGTAATGAAATGATTACAGAAATTAAGATCATAAAATAACATCCAATCTTCCCCATGAAACTCCCTAGGACTAACCCATAAGGGTTTATCCCTCCATTGATTCTATGATCTCAAAGGAAGCAGAAAGCAGACTCATAGGGGAAGAATTGAAGAAGCAAAAACAACAACAACAATGATCACTCCACCGTTGTGTGAATAAATTCACAAGTGCTTGTGTGAATAAGTTCACACCTTAAAGCAATAGTATCAAAGTGATAAGAAGAAGAAAATAGAAAGATGAAATGAAGAACTTTTATCAAGAACTAATGTGATTCAAACAACTTACATGAGAATGAAGAACGATTACAACATCAAATGGAAAACATAACATTATAATGAAACAAAGCACCCAACATCCTTAAATCCACCAACACTACTGCCTTAAATAGGAAAAAATGAAGCCTTGGCCGAGCCCCCAACATCCCATGTGCCTTTAATTAAATATGTTGGGGAAAGGTGGGTGGAACATTAATGATGAGAGACTTTTCCACTTCTTGCCCCGAAGTTGCAGCCAACTTGCATCCACCGGAGAGACGCGCCTAAATGAACATTTAGAAGACCGAATTTGAGTGAGACCTAAAATACTTAAATGAAGCCCCAGATGTCCCCTAACAACATGTAAAATATCAGCCCAAAATAATATGTTTTTTGGAGATATGATTGAAATAGTGGGCTGTATTTCTGGGCCATAGAATCTGGCCCAAAATTAAATCTTCAACTTGGGTCGCCTTAATCACCACCATTGAGGACGAATTAGCACTAGCTACAGAATAATGAGTTGTTACCCTATATGTATTATAGTCTCCTATAAATGTTGGGCTTCCTTGGGCCTGTATTGTGGGCTCCACAGTCCGATCAGTTGGATGATATCCAATCTGCCTTCTCCAGAATTGTTTCCTTTCTTCGCCAAAAATTTTCATCTTCCTTTATGAATCCTCCATTGATACCTGAATGAAAAATGTTCATATTTAAGTTTATATCCATTTCCAAAAAATATGAAATTAAAATATGGATAATTACATTATTTTAAATCAGATGAAAAATTGAGCCTAAATTGGTTCATATTAGGCATGAAGTGCACAAATGCTGAGAATGGATGTTCAAAATTTAAATCCACTAACTTAGGCCCATAAGATCAAAAATAAAAATTTATAACCATTAAAATGTAATAAAAATATGTGTTTATATTGGCTAATCAGGTAGAATACCTAAAGTATTTTTACTTTGAACTTTCCTACATGCCTTGTAAAAGAAATGCATTGGAAAATTAACTGAGAAGGAGGGATTTGAATATAGGTATTTCAATGGGCTAATAGTGAGTGGAAGCTCATGGATTTGTTCTCTGAGATGCACTTGGAGGTGCAGGACAGTCAAGGGTAAACCTTTCTATCATCCTTAACTGTTACCTCTACCCTTCTAGATAGATTTAGGATAAGGTAGCTATCAAACTTAGAAGGCCTAGTCCTATGGGAGAGTGTGGTAGGTGAGGCCCCTCCTCCTAGTAGGACCGTAGGTGAGGATAAAATTATCTATGTTCATGGTCGCGTATGAGTTTCTTCAGACATGCATGAGGAGCGGATGCAAGACTTTCATGCTATAGCTTGGGCAGTGCACCTTGACATCACCAAGATGTATTGGGATTTACATCATCATTATTGGTGGCTGAGTATAAAAAGATATTTAGCTATTTTTTTCATGATATGTTTCACCTATCAGCAGGTGAAGGTAGAACACCAGTGACTAGCCATACTTTTACAGTAGTTACCCATCCTTTAGTGGAAGTGGTTTGATATTGATATGGAATTCATGATAGGTTTACCAAGGTATCCTCGAGGTAACAATGCTATAAGTATTTGTGTTGACAGGATCATGAAGGTCGTTTATTTCCTACTGATCGAGGAGACATTTAATGTAGATGAGCTTGGGAAGTTGTATATCTGTGAGATAGTACAAATTAACTAGCTCCCGAATACTATCATTTTAGATAGAGATGCCCAGTTTAATTTAAGATTATGGCAAGGTCTATATAGGGAATTAGGTACATAGGTGATTTTTAGCATAGCATATTACCCCTAGATAGATGGGCAGTCAGAGTGCACAATTCAGGTGCTTCAGGACATGTTGCGGGAATGCGTCTTAGATTTCGGGGGCTCTTGGGATAGGCATATACCCCTGGTTAAATTATTATACAATTATATATTTTAAGATACTATTCATATGGTGCCTTATTAGGCTTTTTATGTTATCCCATGCCGATCACCCCTGCGTTGGTTATAGGTAGGAGAGGTAGCTATGTTGGGACCTCGTCTTGTTCAGGAGACCATGGAGCAGGTGAAATTGATTCAAATCAGATGGCTACTACATAGTCTTATAAAAAACATATTACAATCTCAATAGATGAACTATATAGTTTGAGGTTGGGGATTGAGTCTTATTTCATGTTTCACTAATGTTGGGACACATGCATACCAAGAGATATGGTAAGCTTTCACCATGATATGTTGGACCGTTCAAGATTCTGGAGAGAGTTGGGTCGTTAGACTATTAGTTGTAGTTACCTTAGAGTTACCAATCCATGAATAAGGTATTCCATGTATCTCAACTATGATGTTACTATGTAAAACCATCTCATTCCATTCAGCCCAAGGAGGTTGTGTAAGAGGTAGATGCGTCCTTTGAGCAGCATCCTATATGCATTGTGGATCGTAGAACAAAGGTTCTATGAAGACAATAATTTCATTTAGTACGAGTTCTATGGTAGAACAATATATTATAAGATGATACCTATGAGTGGGAGGACAATGTATGATCACAGTGGCCGGATTTATTCTCAGATCATGCTTCAACACCCTTAGAAGGGAAAATCAGGGACACATTATTTTAAGGGGGAATTTTGTAAGAACCCATTTCTTCTTTGAGGTAAAAATCCTTTAATTTCCTTAAATTATCACTTTAAATATTTAAATGTGTCATAATATGAATTCCATTTGAGTTCATGGAGGTATCAGGGGTTCCCAGGGCTAGTTTGGAGCCTGAAACCCATGTTTTAAGGTGAAATGGCATGACACATGGTGAGTGAAGACTGTGTGAGTTGGGCCGCACAACCGTATGCCCAAGAAAAAAAATTTGACAATGAATAATTTCATGGTTTGTGAATGGTTTGTCAAACTGTGTGGGTGAACCGTGTGATATGCCCCTTCCTATAGCTAACCATGAATGGTTGGCGCATGGTTTTTCAAACTGTGCACCTAAACCATGCAACCTAGATATTTTAGTTAAAAAGACCATTTCCCCTTAAATTAATTTTTAAAACCTATTTCATTTTCACTCTTTCTTCTCCCAAATAGAATCCATGGACTTTTGAGCTTCCTCTTGGTGGATATTCTTGGATTTGAGATACATCATCCATCCAGACTCCGATGCAAGCGCCGCTTGTCTCATTGGATCCGTATCAGTGAGTTCTCAATTCCTTTTTAATATTATGTCATTATTCTTGGTATTAGCTATGCTATTTGGGTGAAAGTTAATATGACGCATTATTAGGTTCTTCATACATTCTTCGATTTTATCCTGATCTGAGTCAAATAACAAGCTAATTTTTTAAGATCTATCAACTACAAACCTAAGGTAGATGGTCTCATGCCTTTCATTAAAAGTTGTGGTGTTTATATATTACATTATGATGCGTTCCCAATTTCTAGGCATCACATTGAAATGAAATTTCATCCTTAAATTTCTAGGCATAAAATATGTAATAGAATAGGCTCATTGATGAATGATAATTGTTTAATAACATTAAGATGGAACCACCCCACGAGTTTGTTAATTAGTTGAACTTTACCACCATGGTTGGATCTTGGAAATGGATACTTTTGGCTATGCCATTTTATCCCCTTACCTTGGGATGTGAATTTTAAATTAAATTTTAAATCAAATTGATGAATTGGTTTATGAATATAATTATGAATATTAATTGTGAATCGTATATTGAATTGATTAATGGGAATAGATAGGTGACCATGGACCTTGTCCCATACCATGTAAATTCTTGAGTAAGCATAAATTTATATTTTTATAGATATTCCCATGTGAGTTAAATGGAGTCTATTACATATAATATATTGTTAAAGCATGATAATATTGTTATAATGTTTTGTCTATGCGATTTTTTGGAATCCAATCCTTCCATTCTTGGCCTTTGATATGTGTCACCTTTTGAGGTGAGTTGCAAATGAGATTTTTTTTTGGTTTTAACCATGACATGTTAAATGGTATTGTTAGATGGATTTGATCAATATAATTGAATTGGTTAAATTCTTATTAGCCATGGGTGACACATGGATTTATATGAGAATTAAATGGATGGACTCATTTGTCTATTGACTTATTCCTGAGTGATAATTTGTTTTCCAAGTATGGACTCTTAGGGGATTTGATTATTATATACCGAGTGACACATGGGTTCCTTATAGATTTCCAAGGATGGAATCAATGAAATTTGATCATAGATTCCATGGGTGATACTTGGACTCCCTTAGTGGATAGCCAAGGATGAAATCGATTGTCAGTGGCGTTATACCACACCTAGAGCGATACCTTGGTTCTTGAGGATCTCTATGGATGAGCTTGTAGGGTGTTGGTTCATATTACACCTAGAGTGATACTTGGATTCCAGCTTAGGAATTTCAAGGATGGGCTCAAGTTTTAAATTTATTAAATAATGAAATGGTTTATATTATTTGTATTCCAAGATAAATTAAAATCTTGTATTTAGTCTTTTTTACACTTTATGGATGGACTATTTAGGAATCCTTGGATACATGTGCTTACGAGGGATGTTGGTCCTTATTCTAGGTCCTAATACTTGTTAATTAAATGAGATATTTAGTTAAATGAGCATATTATAAATGATAGAGGCCTCACTATTAAATCAGATATAGTACTTTTAAATGAATTTTATTAAATGAGTTGGTTATGAAATAAGAAACTAGATTTATAAGTTTTTTAATTTCGATTAATTCTTTTAATTGTTATATCTTTCCTACACACTATTAGATTATATATTCACTGACTGATTGGCATCTAACCTCAGGTGGTTGCCTACTAGGATTATATATCACAACCTATTTGGGATTAATTTGGGTACCCAAATAGAAAAAATGATTGTAGGTATGGATAAGGGAAAACTCCCTTTTATAGGTTCACGATTGCTACTCAGGAGTAGGAGCATGGGACCGAGCTAAGGCTCACGATGCTAGTTGACAGATTTGGGAATTTTTAAACTTTTTTTTAGTTGTATTGTATATCTTACTTGTATAAATGTTTTGGATGATTTGTTAGAGAAATATGACATATATCATCTTTTTGTATATGGGGTGGTTTATGGTATTGCTTATATATCAGTCTCCCACTGTTTACTTTTTATCTGATGGTTATTATATTACTTCCACTACTTGTATATTATTGATTCCACTATGTTACAATCTGGTAAAAGGGAATAGTCGCCCTATGGAATCACCTCAGTGTCTTACTAATATTCTCAGTATCTGGCATTTGGGGAGATGTGATTGAGGCCATGTGGCCAACCATGCCCGAGGTACCTTTTAGTGGCATCTGGGCCCGGGAGGTTACAATAATGATAGTGAAATGGGTATATAATCACTTGAAAATCATAAGGAAAATAAGAATTATGTGTTAAAAAATTTCATAACATGATTAATTGAAAATAAAAAAGGGATAATATAAAGGAGGTGATTGAATAAAGAGGAGAAGGTGAGGATCCCTTATTTGGAGAGGACACTTCTAAAAGATTGGGAGGAACTTATCAAGATATTAGACAAAAATTAGGAGGGATATATAGATGGAAGGTAAAAATAACTTCATGATCTAAGGTTTTTCAGTGAGGAGGAATGGGAGTTTTGGTGGGTTTATATAGAAAAAGCATGGATAATTATTTATTAATTTTCAAACTTAGGTTTTGGACTCTATATGATAATGTAATCAAAAACACAAACCTTACCATGGTCTTTTCCCATGTTTTTTTTCAAATAGGAGTCGTTTTAATTATTATATAAGGATAATAACCGATGTCATTAAAATAATACTCTTAGTGACGTGGAAGTTAGTCATGTTTATAGATAATTGATTTTAAAACCTTAAAATATAATACAGGTTTTGTAGGATTCATTAAGGGTTTATAAAATTAATCTAATAACTTAATAAACACATTATGATAAAATTAAAACATAATTTTGGTTCGAGATACTCTTTATAATATCTATTAACTCACTTTGGGGTTTTTATGTTTCATAATACACACTGTATATTTATACCATATTTAATTTTGACCTAAAGATTCTATTATCTCCAAAAATTAAGAATAAATAACCATCGGATAATTTAGATATTCTTATTTTAAAAATAATATTTATTTTATCCATATAATTCTATAAGTATAATAATTTACACTTTGAAATTAAAAATACACCTTTATTGAAATATATTGGTTTTTTTACAATAGCAGTTTTCAGACCCTTATAATTTTTTCAACTTCATTAAATTATATTATCATTTATGTTCAAAAAATATTATTTAATAATATTATTTTATTAAAATATAATTTATATAAAAAATTATTGAATCCATTAAAATATAGTGACTTGATTGAAATTATATATTTTCCAAAAATAAAATTTGTGTTTCATCATACAAAATATAATTTTTATTAAACTTATTTTTTAATCATTATAAAGTTATAAAAGATAAATATAATCATTATTTTATTAAAAATAAACATATAAAAATTCATAATGTTAGGGTTTAGATACATTTCTATTTATTACACCAGTGAATACCCTAAGGGTAAGGTGTGTGATGGTGATATTTTCATGGGGTGGCTTGATGAATGTGGTTTGGGAAATGATCTTGATGAGTTTGCAATTATCCCATAAATAGTTTTGATCATTCTTTAGTTGTTGAATCTCCACTTGGGATTGGTCATGGGAAAATCCCAGTGATGCTATCTCTCTTAGAAACTCTGATAGATGGGCATTATAGGGTATAATCCAACTGGTCCGGGCCATTTCTCCCTTTGTCTTTGTCAAATGGATTTTTCATAACCATATATATATACTAATCCTAATGGCCACTTTATAATGGATATAATATCAATGATTATGATACTTAATAGTCCTTTAAGTTAGGAATGATATAACTTATAATGGTCCAAAATAAAAAATGTAATTCATGTATTTTTCCCATGTTTTATGCCAAAGAGGAGTGGTTTTAATTATTTTATAAGGATAATAATGGAAATAATTAAAATAATACCCTTGATAATGTGTAAGTGAGTCATGTTTATAAAGAATTGATTTTAAAACCTTAAAATATAACATAGGTTTTGGAGGATTCATTAAGGGTTTATATAATTAATCAAACAAGTTCAAAAACATATTATTTTAAAGGTAAAACATAATTATGGTTATGGGTACTCTTTATAGTTTTTATTACATAACTTTGGGGCTTTTATGATGTCATAATACACACCATATATTTATACAGTATTTAATTTTAACTCAAAAATTCTATTGTCTCAAAAAATTATGAAAAAACCATTGGATAATTTCAATGTGGTAATTTAAAAAATAATATTGATTTTATCCAAATTATTCTCTATGATAATTTACACTTTTAAATTAAAAAATCAAATTTATTAAAAAATACTTATTTTATTGACAATAATAGTCTTCTTACCCTTATTTTTTTGAATTTGTAAAATTATATTATAATTTATATTTAATAAATAATATTATTAAATAATATTTTATAAAAATATATTTTATCTAAAATATTATTTAATCCATTAAAATAGAGTTTCTCAATTGAAATTATATATTTCCCAAAAATATAATTTGTGTTTCATCTTATCAAAATATATTTTTATCAAACTTATCATTTAATAATTATAAAATAATAAAATATAAATATAATCATTATTTTATTAAAAATAAAAATATAAAAATTTATACCATTAGGGTCAAGATATGTATCCATTTATTACATTAGTGAATACCCAAAAAGCGAGGTGTGTGATGGGGATATTTTCATGGGGTGGTTCGGTGAATATAGTTTGTTCCATGATGTTGATGATCTTGTAATTCTACTATAAATAATTTTGTATGTGCCTTAGTTGTTGAATATCATCTTGGCTTTGGTCAAGGGAAAACCCCAATGATTCTATCTCCCTTATACACTATGATAAATGTGCTTCATATGGTACGATCCTATCAGTCCCAGCCATCTCTTCCTTTTTCTATTTCAAATGGATTTATTATAACCCTATATATTAAAAATATATTAATCCTAATGTTCACTATACAATGTTTATAATATAAATAGTTATGATAATTAATAGTATTTTAAATTCTACAAGATATAAATTATAATTTTCCAAAATAACCAAAGTAGTGATTGTGTTTTCTTTAGTAACATTACTTAATAATAAATTTATTCATTAAAATAAGGAATTTAATTTATAAAAGTTCAGGTTGTTACAGGTATAGTTTCATTTTTCATGTCTTTCCTAATCATGTGAGTTTCAGTCGAATCAACACCAATTGGGTTTTGGGGAGATAATAGGCCCCACATGGATGGCGTATGGGTTTCCTAACCATGTGACTAAACCATGAAGCTTTTCTAGTTCATTAAGTTTTTAGAAATAACCAAAGTTACCTTGATAGATTTAAGTTCCCTTGTCCTCATTTATTCTCTTATGCAGTCACAACTCTCTCCCTTGGAATTAAAGTTTCTCCCCTCCCCTTAGTGGGAGATACCACTTGTTTCCTAGGAGTTTTGGCTTACGGTATACCCCTTTTAATTATGATTTCTCCTTTCTTACCCATATTCTACTTTTTCTTACTTTTTCATGGATATGTGAAACCCCAACATACCCCATGGATGAATTTAGTGTTCTTAATGAGGGTTTTGGTTTTTTTTTATTTTAGATTTAGGTGTGTAAGGAAATCTCTTTCCTGATTCTATAAGTTTCCATCTAAGGTGATAAGATTTGGTTCGGTTTTGAGGTAGATGTCTCTATTTAAGGATTTTCCATGGCTAACCTCTAATTCATTATAATCTTTGGTTTTTTTATCAAATTTTCATTTATGTGATTTATGATTGATGATTTATCCATCTTTGTTGGGATTCATGTTTTTTGTTGGAAATTTAATGTTAATAAGTTCTTTCTCAAAGAGTGTTGGCTTCAATTCATTTCAAGTGTTTTTTAAAATGGCTAAAGAGTGGTTTTATGATTTTAAATGGGGTTTTGAAAGGGTTTTAAAAGAGTTTATGCATGGTGTTGATGCTTGAATTGAAATGGGAATGTTGTTTTTTTAAATTTTCTTTTTAAATGGTTTTATGATTTTAACTTGTTAGTTACATGTGTGATTGGCATTGGGTAGCACATAGGGAACCTCAGGTGTGTGTGAGTGTATGAATTAGACAAAGTGCATTTTTTCCAAGGGACAAAGTGAGCCTCTGGGAGGAACAACGAGTGAGATTATAATTTTTTTTACAAGTGTTCGAGTGAGCCATTGGGTGGAAGACTAAGTGATCTTTTAAATTATTTTCTAAGGGATCAAAAAACCCTTTGGGAGGAAGAATGAGTGAGCTTCCAAAACATTGACCAAGGGATCAAGTAAGATCATTGAAGTTTGGGACTATGGAGACTGATTGAGATTCTAAACTTGTGTATCATGATTATCCAGCTGAAAAAACTGTGTTTTAGTCTATGTCACACTAATACCTTATGGTTATATCCCATGTTGTGTATTTCTTATGCTTGATTGATTTATATTATTTCATGCATTATTTTAGTGCCTTTTTTGGTTGAGAATTTTTTTAATGATCATTTACACTTATTTGGTTATATTATAGTGATTATTCTTATGGTCAATTTGATTCCATGTGTGGGTGTGTTGAGGATATTATGCCAGTGGATTGTATCTTTATTTGATCCTTGTTCACCCATGTTTTAAAAAATTTATAGTTTAAGAAAAACCAAAGGTATTTGAGAAGGGAAAATGATTTCTAGTAGACTAGTTTTATGAGAGAACATGATTTTTAAAATGATTCACAAATTAGATTTTTTTATTTTATGGTTAAAATCCTTATATATTGACATACAAGTAAATTTGTATTAGTATTATCCTATATTAGAGTTTGTATAAAATAACACCTACAACACTAGTAAAAATGGAACCATATTAATACTTGTATGGAAAGGGTTTATAGACTATAACATGTTGGGATGAATTTGGGTAAATGAAGTTATTGGGTCTATAAATTATTGACGAAACCTCATAGAGAAAAAGATCCATCCAAATGCATATCAAGGTATCTCAAAGTTGACAAAAAAGTTTTACTAACTATAGAATAAAGGATCTTGAATTATATATTATATAATATGCATTCCAACTTATATCTCTATATAAAGGGGTTATGTTGATTTGAAATAAATGAAATCTAGGTCCAAGGTATATTGAGCCATTTGAAATATTAGAGTGGTTAAGATCTATGGAATATCATTCATCCCTTCCAGCAAACCTATCTCAAGTGCATGATGACTTCTATATACCACTTCTATGCAAGTATATCCCAAATCTATCCCATGTTCTAAATGTGGATCAATTTTAGTTGGATCATATATTATCATACAATAATAATCAAATTAAGATTCATGATATGAGATAGAAAGTGAAATGAAATTAGAAAACTTGACCAATTAAGGTTTTATGGAGGAATCACTAGTTAGAATAATCGACATGGAAACCTAAGTGTAATGACCCCCGCCCCAGTATCCCAGAGCCATTGTATACTTTATTATATTGGCATATGATAAAAGCAATCACATCCCAAAGGAATGAATAGTTTAGTAGTATTTTTAAACTAGATTCATACATGATTCCCATATTACATTTGAATACAAAAAATTAGAGCGTATTTTTTTCAATAATATCATTATTCCATCTATCATATCCCTATATATCATTCATAGTATACTTACTAGATTCCTAATAAATGAAAAAATAGGGTGATCTCAAACACTTGGTAAAGGGTTAAGTATAGTAGAAGCTATCATAAATCAATAATCATAACCAACATGGAAAGGTAAATAAATTCACACACATTTCATTTAATAAATAACTTGAATATCATGATTGGATAAGGAATAATCAATATGGAAAGGTAAATAACTGAATACATATGAAATTTAAATAATTTTATATCATGGTCAGAATGGCCTGAAGGCCTTCATTTATTATTATTAGTTTTGATAATCCACCTTTCAAGGGGTGAGGTGGAACCCTTATAAGGATCGAAGGCTTAGATACAATTACATGACCCATAGGTATTAAAGGAAATCACCTAGACAAGAAAACGTGAAACTGATCCTCCCGAGCATATGTCATGATATTAGTACTCCACCTTCATAGGGCTAGTTGGCTAGCTATCCTATGAAAAGCTACACAGGCCCGGTACTAAGGAAAATGTAATACCCTCTCCTTCTTCCAATTTTGGTTAGCTCTACTCTAGTGAATGTGCTTGCCCTGAATCCTTATCTCAAGCCTCATCACTTATAGTCTAACTGGTACATCTGCATAATCATGTGTCCTGAAGGACTTTGGGTGACCCTAAAGCCTTAAGGTGGCTCGAAGACCTTGAGAGACAACTAGCCCGAAGGACATGGGTGGCCCAAAAGCCTTACAGAAACCAAGGACCAAAACAGTGTCCTAGAGGCTCAGATGGGTAAATAGTTCTGGTTTCTACAGTACTGAACAATACATGCTATTGTGCATGCTACAATACTTCTAGAGTAACCCAAAAATATGTCTCCACTCAGATTTGATCTTGGGTCTCTTGGATGAACTTGACGAGTCCTCACCAACTGGGATGAGGCTTATGTGAAAAATGTGTGTAAGGTTAACGCTCAACTCCCACTAGGGGGCACTACAAAGACAAGAGCGTGTCGCACATTCCCCGAATAGGCAAATGGATTTGAATCACCTTGTGCATAATATGTACAGTGTTCGAGTCTGGAGGGACTCGAGCCTGGTCCAGTTCCCATAGATAGAGAAAACATGTGTAATGTTAATGCTCAAATCCCATTGGGACCCCTAGCATGCCCAGATCATGCCGCACATTCCCCAGCTAGGAAAATGGATTTGAATCACCCTGTGCATAATATGCACAGTGTCTGAGTCTGGAAGGACTCGAGCCTATGCCAGTTCCCACAGAGAGCAAAGGGTACAACTAGTGGGTACCACTCAGCTAACACCCCATGGGAAAATAATTTTATATCATGAATAGATAAGGAATAATAAATATGGAAAAGAAAATATCTGAACACACATTCCATTTAAATAACTTGACTATCATGAATAGATCGGGAATAATCAATATGGCAATGTAAATAACAGAACACTAATTCCATTTAAATAAATTTTCTATCATTAATATATAAGAAATAATCAATATGGAAAGGTAAATAACTAAACACACATAACATTTAAATAAGTTTACTGGAATTAATAGATAAGACATAATCAATATGACAAGGTAGATAATGAAAAACACATGTCATTTAATCAATAAAATGAGAATGAAAATGCATCCAAAGATAATATCATTAATAGAATATCATGGATAATAATAACTAAATTATTAATGAAGGAAATTATTAATTATTGGACATCATAATCTTAGACATCATGATACCTCTACTGTCAATACCTTTCACAATATAGTTTAAAATTGACAGGTAAGTAAACTCTAGAAACCCATTTAATTAATTCTAGCCAATTGATTCATCTCATGAGACCACCGATGCATTAAGGGGATATCTATAACTGGGATCCACTTGTATCTAAATGCACAATTTATTCCTCATATATCTAATTATTTATTTAATTCATGAAAAATATTAATTATAAACAAATTTATGTATCGAGTATGGAATACGTATTAACAATAATTTCCCCAGTAGATCATATAACATTAAAAGTAAAATAATGTATATAGAAAGGAAATATGTTTTAATTAATAAGTATATCCATGATAAATAATATGGATATTTCAGAGAAATTTAATGTTTAATGATAAAAATAAAGTGAATATTTAATGGGGAAGTTAATGATTATAAAAATTAAATAAGAAATAGAATATAAATACTTTACCTGGTCAAAATGATCGTTAACCATCTAGAGAAATAATAAGGATTATATCAATATAATATATCCCCAATGGATCATAAGTACAATAATGAGTTGATATTTTTGATGAATATAGATACTATAAAAATGTTATTCAAAACATTATTCAGGAAAGTAATATTTTCAATTTGATTTTAAAAAAAAATTAAAAGTTGAAAAAATATTTTGAAATAATTTTATTTGAAAATAAATTTTGAAACTTATAAATTAATCTTTAAAACATAGAGTGTTCATGATGGTGTAAATTATGTACATTTCATACATGTTAAAATAAAGACTCCTTTCACATTTTTTGTAAAATCCAAACAAGAATTGTTTAGAAAAAGACATGAAGATTCATTTAAGTTTTTTTTAAAAGTAAAACATGGGTAAAAAAGTATTTAATAAATCATTTTGTGAATGTTAAACAGATATTTGGAAATTTTTTTAGAAAACAAGTTGTTGGAAGAAAAAATGATTTTTGGCCGAAGACAGAAATGAAGTCGGATTTTATTAAAAACATTTTCCCAATAATTTTAAGTACCAAAGAGAGAAATATGGTACTATTTATTGAAAAATTAATGAATAAATAGAGTACAATAAAATTAAATTGTTTTTTTAGATAATGATCAAGTATCTTCCTCCAATGGGAATTTAAGTATAAACAATCCCAATTAAAATGAGATTGAAACATAAATCTCTTACAAAGATCATAATATTGAAGTGATAATTATCAATAAATCCATTATACATATTAAAAATAAATCCACATAAAACAATTGGATATAAAATATAATATATGAAAAATTATTTACACACATAATCATAGAATGTCAAATACAATGAAGAAGTAATATAACATAAGGAAAATAAATTGTGTTATGAAATTATTTATCACAATTTAATTTTTAAGTCATATACTATTATATGAAATAGTTCAAATTGAAACTTAAAATTAAATTAATTATGACTTAATCATGATATTACATGAAAAGTAGCAATATATACACCATATACAATAAATTAGGTGCATAACATTATAATATGCCTCAATAAAGGGAAATTGAGATGAAATCCATTACCTCATGCTTCATTTTTGTTGAACATGATTTAATATCTTGTATAATGGTTTTAATTATGATATTAATTTATGAAATATCCATATTCATATTTATAATATCATATAGTATCCTATTATAACATTTTACCACCTATTTGTTAATAATATTTCATTATTTTTCATTGTTTTGGGTGTTAATTGCCTTGTTTTATCATGCATGTTTTGTCATACAAGTTTTGCTTCTTAGGTATAGGATATAGATAAATCATATAAAAAATTATAATAATGTTATAATTATCATATTTAATTATTATATACATTTTTAAAATCATTATTTAATGTTTGATATGGAAAATGAATCACATCTCTTCGTGGAGATGATATGTCATACATATGCATGAGTGAGAATATCATTCCATTAACAAGTGAAAGGATAAGGATGAAGGTGATATATTAATCTTAAATAATGAATATAATTTCATATATATCACATATATTCATTAAATTTATCATTATTACTTTCCATGTAAAGTGTAATTGAAAAATTAATCACATTTCTTCATGAGGCGGTAGTCCACCATACACATAAGAGAAATTGTCATATTTTAAGTAGCATGGAAAGTAAGAAGGTGTATGTGATATTATAATTATAGTAATATAATAATATCATAAATATCATATAAATGTGTTAAATATATCATTATATATGACCTTAAAATGTGGTTATGAAAAACAAATTATATCAGTTCGTGAGGTGGTAGTTCACCGTACACACCCTCTATAAGTCCGAAGGCCTCATATTTTGATTGATTTTTGGATAATACCCCTTTTTAGGGTTGAGGGGGAACCCTTACATGACCCATAGGCCCAAGGCACAAGAGCCATACATGAACCGAAGGCCCAGAGGCACAAGACTCAATACATGACCTTTAAGGCCCAATACCCGACACAATTGAAATAGCCCCTCTACAACATCCACATATTAAAGGTTCCTAGCTCCCCACTTATCATGGAAAATCAGATAGTATTGCCCCATGTAGAGATGCACAATTCTTGGTACCGATGGAAGTTTCCATACCCTCTCAATCTTCCAATCAGATTAGCTTTGTTCTGGTGGTTTCCACTTTGTTCTGAATCTTCTTCCAAGACATATCTTGTGCGATCTTCCCAAACTACTTCTTGGTCTCTGTGGACCAAAATCCATATGGTATAAAGTCCATTGGTGGCCCAAAATCCATATGTCCCAAATTCCCTTGGTGGTCCACCATACACATGATCGGCGATTTTGTTTCCCATTTGATGGAAGAGGAGATAGATATATGTCATTCCATTAAAATAATAACATCTAAGTATATTTAAGATACCAATATTATTATATAACACGGTTTAATAGTATTTGAATGAGGTGGAAGAAGAAAAAAAATAAAAATGATTGTTTAATAACATTACCTCTTCTTCAGACAACTTCTTTAGATTTTCACCAAAATCCTTCCTAGGTTAGATTTATGTAGCATCCCACTTTGGATTCCACTTAGTGGTTCCCTAAGACAGTGGCCAAAAGTCCTCAAGTTCTCCTCCCCATACTCTAGAGGCTTTTGACTAGCAGCGAGGGCCTAGGGTGTGTCAATGGGGAGACTATTACTTACTTGATCAGAGTGGAGTGAAACATTATATATATATATATATATTTATTCATATATATATATATAATAAACAATAGAAACAATCTGATAGTAGTGAAAACAATTATAATAAAGCATTAAATGTAAATAAACAATAAACAGAAGGTGAGTAATAACTAGATACAAGTAATGATGATGTTATGTTAGGTAGCTATAACAAAATGACTAAGAAGGGGGAAGGTGATACAGAAATATAACACATGATAACAAAAAACAAAAAAAGTTCAAAAATTTATACAGTTAGAATCTCGAGCATAGGTTTGGTACTCTACTACCAAACTCCATCCTAGATTTGACGATCACACATTGGAAGCTGGCTACTTCCCTTTATTAATACCTACAACCATAAAGTCTACTTGGGTTCCAAAGGAGGCCCAAGAAGGGTGTGGGATACAATCTAAGTAGTCCAATACCTAGGATGTGTAGGACAATACATTTTGTGCTATATCAAATGAAAAATGTGACCAAATAAATAAATTCAAAACAAAAATAAATAAATAAATACATTGTATTGGGTTAAAATTGGACATCCATCCAATTTACCTACTTTGACCTAATCCTATGAATCTAAACCAAGTAATCCTACAAAGGTAAAGTGAGAGGGATAATATTAAAGGGAATGGACTGTCCCCAAGCTTGTTATTGGTCTTGGAAGACATGTCCCAACATATCCAAATCTAATAGATCATTTCTTATTTGAAAACATTTATTTACCTTTTTAATTCAATTTAAAACCTCTTCATAAAATATAGAAAATCAGCTAGAGCATGTCCACGGCTATCCTAATAGAATTCCATGTATCACTATAGGGGATCGGTAAAAGTCCAATGTCAAGGAGTCCATCTAAGGTGACCCAATAAGAAGTACCAAGTGTCACTCTAGGCATGGTGTAAAACAGTATGAAATAACCTCTAATTATATACCTAGTATCACACAGAGGGCCCCAAGTCTCACTCATGCCATGGTAAAACCACCATTCCATCAAGACCATCCAAGGGTCTCTCCTAGGGAACTATTATAATACGCCTGGAGGTGAAAATGTATAGCGCTCAGTGATCCCATTCCATGCATTGCTAGTGTCACCACTGATATGTTTACTAACCATTAAAAATTCTAACAAGAAGTATTGAGAGTACATACAATGGTTCCTTAGGTTGTAACCCCTTGTTTCACCCTTGTTACTATGGGAAAAGTATTAAAAAAGAAAAGAAAATATTTAATATTTCTAGAAAAGGATGATTTCATTAATTCAATCATTTATAAAATGAATTTCATTTTAGTCAAGGAATTACCATTTTAATGGTTCATTCAAGGAACGATGCATGGGTATTCAATACTTAGACCATTGATTTAATTTAACCATTCTATCGAAGGCATGGGTATAGGGTTTAACACCTAGCTCGTCACCTAATTCAAACCAGTTTATAAAACAAGTTATTAATTATGAGAAAATAACTCTCAAGGGATATTAGGAAAATTAAAAAAAACGGAAATTTAAACCTTAAAGGAGGATCACACCCATTGGGGTGGAATATGTCAAGGAGATCAACCTAAGGTATTGATTTTCCACTATCTCGGGTCATAATTAGAATAATTTAACATTAAAATTAATTTAATTGGTGATTTAGAGGTGATTCCAAAAGAGCATGGCTCTCAAAACAAAAATTCATATTATATAACAGAATAAAATTAAAGGAAGAAACCTAGATCACCCACCTTATCCTTGTAGATCTTCCCTCATCCAATCAATACCTTCGATTCAATCTAGGTTGGAAGAAATTGATGAAACTTTCAAATTCCCTGAAAATGGAGAAGATGAGATTGCACCAAGATAGATCAATAGATGGGATTAATAACTTGAAATAGAAGTGAGTGGATTAAATATCTCACCTCTATATTTCCATTGGATCTAATAGTAATCAATTTGGAGCCTACATGGAGGATTTGTCTCAAAAACTATGAGGAAGAGGGAGATAGATTCATACGAGAGAGGAGGGAGCTCAGTTGCAGAAGAAATGTGGGGAAGGAAGAAGAAAAGTCTTAAAATAATTTAAGAAGGGTAAAATTTTAATTTCACCCACATTTACATGGGTGCACAGTTTGGCCACACAGTTTCCCAAACCATGCACCAATCATGATCCATTATCGGCTTCAAAGGGGCACCCCCATGGTTAGTTTCACAGTTTGTTTAACCATGAAAAAACCATGAAAAACCCACTATCAAAAAATTGTAGATGTGTCAAACGTACGTTAACCTTAGGTTGAATGGTTGTAGACAAACTGTTTATCCCCTGGGTCCCCACTTTCTTCAGCTTCATAGTTTAGGGAAACTTTGCGGACTGGGCTACACAGTTTCTCCTAACTTTGTGGCCTAGTCTTTTATTCCCAATTCAGGGATCAAGGCTTTGAAAGAGTACTAGACACACCCAATATCTTCTTAACATGATTAGGAATAATTATTAGGTATATTTAAATGAATTTAAACAAAAAATGAATGATTTTTACCTTTAAAAAAAATTGGGATGTTACAACCTCTCATCCTTAAGACAACTCGTCCCTGAGTTTCCCTTCTAAGGGTAGTAGAACTTTGTCTGATAAAAGTTTTTGAAACTATGCACATAAATTGGATTTCCACTCCTAGGTATTTTCCTACATGTGTTTGTGATTCCATAACACTCGGACCATAGGAAATGACCTTAATTAGATAGCCTTCATGATATGATCAACGATACGTATTAGATGCTTCTCGAAAGATGATTCCGCTTCCAGATCAACATCCTTATGGTCAAATGAATGAGATGAGTCAGAGTGATACTGTCAAAGTTGAGATACATGGAAGACATCATGCATGGAATGGTACCTCTGTGGTAATAGTAACATATAGGTTACCTGACCAAATCACTCTACTATCTCAAAAGGCCTGACATACCGAGTTAATAACTTGACCTGTCTCTAGATTCATCTGTGACCCAATCTAGGTGATACATGTAGAAAAAACCAATGTCCCACCTCAGACTCTTGAGGTCTAAGATGAAGATCAATATAAGACTTCTTCCTATACTAATCTATATCCATTTACTTTTTAATCAGCTAGAATTTCTATGAAGTCTTCTGAATGAGATGAGGAGCTTGTAGCACTACCTCACCTACCTCTATCCAGCATAAAGGTGACGACACATTCTACCATAGAGGGCCTAATATAGATCCATATAAATTGTTTTCTGAAATCCATTGTTGTAGAAAAAATCAACCAGAGGGATATGAGTTTCCCACAAACCTCTAAAATCAAGGATATAGGCCTGTAGAATATCCTCTAACACCCATATCATCTTCTTAGACATCCTGTCAGTTCGAGGGTGATTTTACATACTCAAGAGTACCTTTAAACCCAATGAATTTTGTAACCCTTGACAGAACTGAGAAGTAAACTGAGAATCTCTGTATGATACAATAGAATGGGGAACACTATAAAGACACACTATCTCCCAAATGTAAATCCTTGTAATCTCATCAATAGAGAGGGAATCTCGGATCAATAGAAATTGGGATACCTTGGTCATCCTATTGAAAATCACAAATACTAAATCACTACCTCAAGGGAATCTTGGAAATCCTATCATAAAATCCATGGTGGAATCATTCCATTTATAATTAGGAATGGATATAGGTTATAGAAGTCCATTAGTTCATAGGTTCTCTGCCTTCAACTGCTGACAGGTGGAGCACTAAGTGATGAATCCTTCTATCTACCACTTCATACCTAGACACCAATACCGAAGGCACAAATCTATGTACATCTTGGTAAGCACAAGATAAACTTCCCAAATATATTAACTTGATTCCCTCATCAACTCTTCCCATATATTAGAAGACACCCATACACACCCATGGAAGAGTAGGGTTTCACTCGCATACACAACCTAACTAGGAGGTGGTTTCTCTCCTATGACACTCTCCCTTAAAATGAGTCCCTCATAATCAGACAATTTTCTCATATGGACCCACTCTAGGAGGGAGGATTTCACTGCTAGAGCTATTAGAATTGGCTTCCTATGCTGTTCCTGAACCTCAAGATGTATCTTAGAGAATAGAGCCATCAATTTCCACTCACTACTAGCCTCCTTGATGAATTTAATCTAAGTATTTTGGGTCAATGAATCAGTTATTATATTTCCTTTTTCATATGTGTAATCAAGATCAAAGTCAAACAATTACAAGTATTTTACCCACTTTCGCTACCTTAGATTCAAGTCTCACTAATTAGAGATATATTTTATAATTTTGTGATATGTGTAAATGATGGACCACTCTTCCAAAAGGTAATGCCTAAGAAAATGTAGAGCATTAACCAATAATACTAGCTTGAGGTCATGCATAGGATATTTCCATTTATGAGGTCTCAGCTAGTGGGAGACATATGAAACAACCTGATCACCATAAATCAGAACTACACCCAAACCGATTCCAAAAGTATCATAGTATACAATATAGCTTCTATATATCTCAGGTAGAATTAGGATCAGAAATAAAGTGATACTTACCTTTAACTCCTAAAAATCTATCTCACAAGCTTCAATCCAGTTAAATTTCACACCCTTCTTGGTAAATCCCATAAGAATCGCTTCCAGGTGTGATAAGTCCAATATTAATCACCTATAATAGCTATATATCCCTAAGAAACTGTGTACGTAAAACACATTCTTGGTATGCTCCCAAGAAACCATGATGCTCACCTTCTTTCTGTCGATTTATATTCATTCTTTAGATATTATATTACCCAAGAAGTGAACCTTTTTTATCTAAAAGTGGCATTTACTGAGATTTTCATATATTTGGTGCTCTCTTAGTGTACTCAGAACAATCTCAAAATGGTTGGAATGGTCATGTATGGTGAAAAAATACACTAAGACATCATCTACAAAGACCACTAAAAAGGAATAAAGATACGAGTGAAAAAACAAATTCATCAGATCCATGAAGATTGCCAACATGTTCGTTAAACAAAATGACATGAACAAATACTCATACAATTCATACCTACTCCAGATGGTTGTATGTGGTATGTATAATGGCCTCACATGAACATGATGATAGATCGAACTCAAATCTATCTTAGTGAAAATAGTTTTTCTCTGAGATGGTCGAAGAGGTCGTCAATATGTGGAAGTTGATACCAATTCTTCATCACAAGCTGGTTCAGTCAGCGATAATCCATACACAATCTAAGGGTACCATCCAAATTCTTGGATAAAAGGACTGGTGAACCCCATGTTTATGTGTTGGGTTAGATAAAACACTTTACATCCAAGTCTTCAAGATGCTTCTTGAGTTTCTATATCTTGGTAGGTTCCATCCTATATGGAGGAATGGACACTAGTGCCACACCTGGAACAAGCTCGATAGTGAAATCAATTTGAATCTTATGAGGTAAGTTAAAGAAATTGTCAGGGAAGACATATTTGAAATGATCCATTATAGGAGGTAACTCCATGAGTTGCATCCCCTAATCACTTGTAAAAGGACTGGCCATCTGAACTATCACTCTACCTAGCCCAGTATGCTTGAGTCCAGCATGACCAAATTGGAGATCCCATTTTCCCTTATGAATATAATTATTCCCCTTAGGTAATTTGAGGGATACAAATCAGTGATATCAATCCACTTTGGATCAATAAGGAACAAGCTAGTCCATACTGTGAAAGATGTCAAAGCGAGTCATCTCAAGGATGAAGAATATCCACAGAAAAATTTCAAGGGGGAACTCCTTAAACTGCCATATACCCTTTTATAGAACTCCTAATAGTGTTTCAAGTGTCATAAAAAAATTGGAGTACTCTATTATGAATCCCAAAATTCTCATGGTTACAACAGATATAAAAGAGTGTGAGACACATATATCAAACAAAGTAGATAGTATAGTTGAGGCTACCAGAATAGTACCTATATCTATAGATGGACCTGGACTCTACTCCTCTATTACAGGCTACACAACATAGATATGGCCTAAACTATAGCCTTGAGATGCTTCTTGAAAATGTCTACTCTATTGATGATGTAACTCTAAATCCTGACTACCTTGACCAAGACTACATGCTTGGACTGAACGACATGTAGAAGATCAAATTTCTACTTGACGAGGAGTTTCTGATCCTATAACAGAAGGTGGTACTAGCACAGATCCCTGTTTGCTTATCACTGGAGGATAGGATTGGTAGAAACACTGGGGGTGACCCATCCTGTATTAATCCCAACACTTGATTAGGTTCCTCGTACACTAGGGCTTTTTGTGGCATGAATTTCCACACTGGTGACACACCACATTGCTGTAAGGGTTTGTGTTCTAGAACCAACTGATTGTACTTTGATTACATGAATATTTAATATATTTAAATATTAAAAATATTATTACATATTTTTCATTGTTCTGCATGACTATAGTGTAATAATGTCCTAGAGTATTTATCGTATTGATAAGGTCATAGTAATTCCCGCTATGATGAGAACCTTGAATTTATATGAAAATATTCTTAAATATAGTTCTGCGGTTGGATGAAATACTATAAAAGGATACATAGTATATAGACCATCTGGTGTGAGTAATCATAAGAAGATGAGACTTCCTCTCATAAATTTTTTACTTGGTAATCTCCAAGATGGAAGATTATGAGAACAAACCCGCCAGTAAGAATTCTGCATGTTTTGGTGTCATCAGATATTCCTATCTGTGTGCATGTGTAATGATCCTTAGACTTTAATATTGTCATTAATACGTGTCACAAATCATGAACTTTGATTTACTGATAAAAACTGTCATGCAGACAGTTGGTGGGATGTACAGTACATTGGGTGCGTCACGAATGGAATGTTATTAATGGATAAGTCGAGGAAGGATCTGTACCTTCCATATATGGAAGTTGATATCTCATAACTTTGATTGAAATAGAACCTTCATGTGAAATTCCATGTCCATGGTGTAATGAAGAGTTTATTTCAGGTAGTCAAAGAATGATATATCAAGCATAATGGTTGATGGCACTATCATGAAGCCATCTTGATGAGATATTGAGACAAAGGGATTATATTACATAGTGAGCATTCATATGTGGATTTCATCATTGTGAATTTATATTCTTTCTCTTGGGTTCCTTGACCTGTTTCTAGACAATACTCTTGGACATTAGGCAAGCCCAGCTAATGCCAATGAGAAAGAATCCTAGAGGGTCATATACTAAGTGTTTTTAGTGGTCTCGGTTAAATTCTATTTGAATTTAATTTATGAAATAAATATTATTCTCAAGACCATGGAATAATTTTATTCTAGTTAAAATGATCTCATAAATTAAATAAATATTCATTCACTGGATTGTGAGTAAAATCTATTTATTTATTGAACATTTAATAAATATTTATTTGCTAGTTTGTAAATAAAATATTTATTTAAGAGAATTATTTATTTATTTATTTATTCGAGTGTTCAATAAATGGAAGTAGAGTTCGAGTGGACCGAGGCTAGTTTGGTAATAAAATAATTATTTTCAAGACGGTAAATAATTATTTAACTAGTTTGCACAAGTTGAAATAATAATAAAGATGCTATTATTTTGTGACGCAAAATTTTATTTAAAATTAAGTTTTTTGAAAGTTAGTGTACCATAAATAATGATGTGATATTATTATTAAAATAATGAGTTTTCTCTAAGGTTATGAATGTATTTAATTGTTGTTACAAAATTAAATATTTTAACCGAAGCCCCATGTCAATAAATAGACATTTACATTTATTATGCCATGTGCTGAACTGTATGCCCTGTGAATTGATAATTATTGAGCTAAACAATTTCTCTCTCAAATCCTCTTCCCGCCCCTATCAAGAAAGAGAGACGTTCTTCAAGGCCAAAGAACAAGTGATCAAGAACGACTTACAAAAGACACTCGCTTTGCCATGCTAGCACCTGAAGAGCGAGTGGTGTTGATCAATGGCCATTAGAGCACATGTGGATCACTACTATAGGGATTCTAGTTTGTATCCTTGCAAGTGAAACGAGATAATCCATAAGGGTCATTCCGGACGATCAATATCATCAACAAAGAAAATACCAAAGATCCATGTATTATTTTCTTTATGAAATTAATTAAATTAATTATAAACATGATGTGAAAGATCCTCTCTAAAGGTTTTAGGCCTCTTCATTATTTATCTAAATCTATGATTCTATTATGTGGAGACTGGCATTCATAGTCGTATTGATCCCGGAATAATCATTGATCATGGTAAAAATTAAAGTTGAGTGTGAACCCAACTGTGATTACGCTGCACCTAGAACCTACAAGTGGTATCAGAGTGGTTACATAATAGTTTATAATTATTTAAATAATTCATTGAAGATTTATAGTTTAATAATTATTTTTTCAATTATAGTTAATTATTCTGAAAATATGAATCTTGAGATTTTTCCCCTATTTTGTTTCTAGTTCACCTTACAGAAATGATATTTTATTTTAATTTTGATTAAAATAAAATATAGGATCTCATATAGAGGTAACAAAGGTTCCTGGACATACAACACCAGAATACACGGTGTGTAGTTGGATTCACACGCCATGTATCAAGGTTCAATGCATCAGGACTGGTTAGCCAAACCAAGCCACATCATTGGAGTTCGTCTAAGTATTGAAGACTCCGTGTGTTGACCAAAAACATGTGGCACACAGTTTCCAAATTACATGTTTTGTTTCCCATTGGACACGACATGTAGTCCCTCCAGGTAAAGGCTAGACCATGTACCCCGTATACGTCTTGCCTGGCTGGAGACCATGTAACACAGATAATACACAGCATGTAGACCACTGGACATGCCGTGTACTCCGAAATTTTTGAAGTACACCTCATACGCTGAGTCACCATGCATGTACTTCGGGAAAGATGGTGAAGGTAGTACACACCGTGTAGTCGTAACTACATGTTGTTTACTTTAAAAAATTAAAAAAAGTTAAAAATTTAATGTTTTTGTAATGTTCATAATTTCTTATCATGTATAAATCATACTACATGTTTTTACTCTATGAATTTAAGCATCATGGATGCCATATTTCAGAAGAGTAAAACAATATACGAATATAATACATGTTGGGTAGATTCAAACGGGTATTCACCCGCTTACCTCCAAGATACATTTATGTAAAACTATAATAATCTCAAGGAAATTCAGAGAAGGATTGAGATAAAAGGATTGATTATTTAAAGATAATAATTAATCAATTCAAGTGCTATTTTATCTTAATAAGAATGAATAAAGAATTGAATGCTATTTTTATTAAATATGTAACTCGTTGCATATATGTGGGTGATCATGAGCTAGACCAAGACCTTTGTATTTTATTAGTTCCATTTTAATTTATTTATTGATGGAGTGGATTGGGACCGAGACACGGCACACACAAGGGAAAAACCCGACTCGAACGACAAACCCTGACGCAAATCTCAGGTCCTTCGCAGATGTGGTAGCTGGGAGAGAGGTTGAAGAAGCCTCTTTGAAGGTAAATGCGGTACCTGAATCTGAGATTAAGCCCAATTTTTTTCGTCATCGCAGACAATTAGTAGTCTCTTTCTCAATAGAAGATGTAAACATACTCACATCAGACTTGTATTTTGTTCTTGTTGGAAAGTTTTTGAATCTTCATCCCTCATTGAAGTTTTTGAGATCTTCACTTGAAGCCATTGGATTTGTGGGTTTTCACAGAGGTCTCCTAAACCCCTCACATGTTGTATTTAGATTAGGTTCATAAGAGGATTACTATAGGTTGTGGGTTAAGCGCTCATGGTACTTTAGTGGATGCTTCATGAAAGTACTCAAATGGAATCCAGATTTTGATCCGTATACAGAGTCACCAATTGTGCCAGTATGGGTGGGTTTTCCTGAGCTACCCCTTCACCTTTTAAATCAATCTACCCTATTTCCTATTTCCAGTCTCATTGGAAATACTTTGAGGTTATATTCAGTAACGAAATTCCTTTCCAGGACCTCAATAGCTAGAATATGTTTTGAAATTCATGTTTCACATCATTTTCCTTCGCACATTTGGATTTAGAGTGGTGATTCTGGTTTATCACAAGATATTTTGTATGAGAGACTACCTGATTATTATCACAAATGTTTTAGACTTGGCCACCCCACAAGTAGTTGTGGTAAAAGTAATGTATTTCATAAAAATTGGAAACCCACTTGGATTGAAAAGGGTAACACAACAGGACCTTATAACTTCCCTAAAAAAGAAAACACTGAAAATAATATTGGACTGGAATATACCCAAACACCTGAGAATCAAATTTTGGATTATGTAACTGTTTTCCTTGACATCACTGCCAATTCCCCCCTATAAGGATGAAAAGATTAAACATCATGAGCCCTCTCACTCAAATGTAAAGGGGGGAAAATATTGCCCTGATCCACCTATAGTTGAAGAATAGAGAGATCATAAAGGCAAAGATCATGTGGATGCTTCAGATTCCAGTGATTCCTCAGTTGAGGAGGATGATAAACCTAGCCAAATTGAGGATTCCTATTTGAAATCTATGTCCAGAAAAGGAAAAAATCCTATGGTGGATGCAGATGGATTTATAAATCCAAACACGAAGAAAACAAGAAGATGTAGGGATTACTCTCATACTGAAAGAACTATTTTAACTCGATCACTTGATTCTTCCAGGAAGGAATCTACTGAACCAGTTCATGAAAAACCTTTGATTGATGACTCAAACCTTGTTTTATATTACTTATCGCAACAATTAACAGAGCAATAGATCAAAGATTGGAACACTCATATGGAAAGGCAACAGGAAATTGCCCATCAAAAACTTCAACAGGGTGTTATTTCTGCTGAACAATATCTCAACATAAAATGCTTCATTTTCAACCAAAGGATGAAGATATCTATTCAGTCTCCTTAATATAATGTACCCCTTTTTCTTCTTCGGTGCGTGGTGTTGATGGATTATAATTTTAAGTTTCTGGACGTCGATGCAGCTTTATAAGGTTCTTAGTCTTTTCAGTCAATTGATGGTGTTTCTTTACATTTTCTATTTGATATTTTCTGCTGCTCCTTGAATCTTCTTATGAGAGGAGTTTTTGAGATATGATTGGTTTGACTTATGAGATGATTCTTCGGCTTCATTAATTCTTTGGCTACTGTTGGTTGGGTTCTCTCCCTAATGTTTTCTGTGAAGTGTGGATCTTAATGAAACATAGTTATTTTCTCTGTGATGCTTATTTGTGCTTGTTCCCCATGGACTTATATTCGGTCTTCTATTGTATTGGATGGCCACTGTATTTGATGTGAGAATAAAGGATGTAGAGAGATTCTGTCCATGTTTGGTTCAATCACTGGAAGTTGAAGATTAATTTTTGAGATGGATGGATTTGGAAGATCATCAGGCACTGTTATATGTTGGCGATCTCATGTGGAATTTTCCCCTCTTTGACATTGGTATTCTTAAATCTTTATCTTGTAATATTTAATTACCTACTAGTGTAAGTGCATTACACCTCATGCTTGTATTGTAACCTTTTATTTTTAATAAATTCCCAGGGGGGCATGGATTGGGAAACCAATTCATGTCATCACCTTTCTTTTAAAAAAATATATTTATTAAATTAATTGTTAGATTGTGAGCCATATATCTTCATTAATATATAGGGTCTACGTGCCCATGGTTTATTTTATGTAAACCCCCCCTTTTTACCCCTCACCTGTATGTGAGTTAAAAAAAAAGCAAATGTAATGGATGGAACTCCCAAGCTAGTGGAGGCGGTTTAAGCTGGATCTAAGACAAAACCAATCCCAGGAGATATAGAAGTGGACATGTGGAAAGATGTAAACACAAACCCAAAAGGTTTAAGTGTTTCTCTCCTAGGTCAGGGCTAGTTTATCAACCTCTAGATAAAATAACCATTAGGAAATCTGATGATCATTCCCTTTTCTTTATTTTATTTCCGCCAGTCGCATGATTTATCATTATGGATGTGTTGTTGTGATCACATAATTAATGAATTAAACAAGAATTCAAGATGGAACTAAAATAATATAGGCTTATGCATAAATATTATCAAGACATAGTTAATAAATTAATAAAGTTCCACTTAATATTAACAAGAATGTGATAATTATAATAAGAAATGTACTTATAGGAGATAAAAATCCCTCAAATAAAATATTAATTCAGACCAAGCCTTCCGTTACTTGATTAAGGGAAAAACTCAACAAAACTATGTGTTTGACCAACCCTTATTGGGACACTTACTTTTATAAAGGAATCCCTTATGAAAGGTTTCATATTGACTTAACCATATTACATCAAGATGAGTATCCCTTGATAGACTTGGTGTAATATTGGAGGCAAGAGTTGAGGAAATCCAATGTCGGGATTTCAGGATTGGGGAGTCCAATCAATAGATCAAGGAGATGAAAACCTATAGTTGGCAAATACCTTCCTACCTAAATACCTTCAAATAGCTTGACCAACCCTTTTTGGGATTATGCAAAGGGGAATATGGATCCTTGCCACTAGAATTTCATAGAAACTAGTCACTCTGAGTTCAATGGTGAGGGCCATTAGGACTTGATAAAATAGTGGGAGACTTAATGAAATTAATTTATTATTTATCATAAAATATAATCAAGAAATTAATAATAATTTTCTCTTTTAATTATATAATAAAATGATAAACTCTTCAACCAATCTATCCCTACGATAAATTCTGGATAAATACAACATCCTCACCGGCAGTAACTTCTAGGAATAGTTTAGACACCTTCGAGTTATTCTACACCATGAATGGAAGTCTTACATGCTAGAGTAATCATTACCTGATCCGAATACCCAAGAGGTGAGTGGTGAAGAGTTATTGGTCTATGAGAAAAATATGAATGACACGGTCGACGTTCAATGTTCGATGTTATCATCAATGTCTAGTGAGCTCATGAAGTCTCATGAAAACATGGATGCCTATAGCATGATCGAGCACCTCCATGGTTTTTATGAGGAGAGAGAAAGACAAGAATAATTTGAGATCTCAAAGGCACTCTTTCAAAATAATATTAGAGAGGGTTCCCTAGATAGGCCTCACATAGTAAAGATCATTGGCTATATTGATCTCTTGGAGGTTCTAGGGTTTACACTCCCCGAAGCACTGGGTACCGATCTCATTCTTGCATCACTCCCTCATAGTTTCTCTAGATTTTTTGTTAAATTTTAATATAAATAACATTTAGAATTCACTATTTTATCTTATTTTCATCATTCACCAAGTGGACAAAGATATGAAGCATGAAAAATCCTTTTGTCCTTATGGTGAATAAGAGGAAAGGGAAGGTGAAGAGGTTTAAGCCCAAATCTTTTTCACAACCTTACAAAAAAAGGAAGATCAAAGGGGAGGCAATGGAAAATGAAGCTATTTATTTTGCATTTGGAAAGAAGGTCCACTGGAAGAAGAACTGCACCCAGCCTAAGAAGCAAGGGGAAGCTTTAAGTGCATTTGTTATCAAATTTAATCTATATTTTTCAACAAATTGGGTATTAGATATAGTTTGTGGTGCCACATATATATCCAAATACGGGAACCAAGTAGATTTAGAAAGATTTACCAAGGGGAGGTAGATCTACGAGCAACCAATAGAGCCAGACTTGCTTTTGTAGCTATTGGGGACTACCACCTCACATTGCCAACTAGGATGATCTTGGTGTTAAAGGGTTGTTATTATGTGTCGTCTGTTACTAAAAAAATTATTTTGTATCTAGATTAGATACTAATGGATTTTTTTTCAAGTTTGGAAATTAATTTTTCTTATTTTAAAAAGATAGAATTTGTTTTGGTATGGTATATTTATAAAATGGTATTTATGTGTTAGATTACACAAACCAAGTAATGGCAATCAATAAAAAATATACTTCACATGACTTATACCACACCCAACTTTGGCATCACTAGATAGGTCATGTAAATGAGAAACACTTGAAAAAGTTACATCAAGATGGATATTTAGATTATTTAGAACTAAAACCACTTGGAATATGTCATGCATGTTTACAAGAAAAAATGACCAAAACCCTATTTAGTGGGAAAGGTGAAAGGGATAAAGAGATTCTTGAATTGGTTCATACTGATGTGTGTGGACCATTTCCAGTTGAAGCAAGAGGAGGGTACTCATACTTCATAAATTTTATTGATGATTTTAGTAGATATGGATATATCTACTTAATGACATATAAGTCAGATTCTTTTGATAAGTTCAAAGAATACAAGAATGAATTTGAGAACCATCTTGGTAAGAAGATTAAGAAAATTTACTCAGACCGAGGTGGAGAATATCTTAATCAAGACTTAATTGATTACTTATAGAAGTTTGGGATCCTATCCCAACTCACTCCTCCTTACACGCCCCAGAATAATGGTGTGAGAGAAAGGAGGAACCACACCTTGTTGGACATGGTTATATCAATGATGAGTCATATGAGTCTTCCATTATTCTTTTGAGTACATACATTAAAAAAATGATTCATGTACTAAAACAAGTACTAACTAAATTGATAAATGGTATTCCATATGAGTTTTGGAGTGGAAATAAATCCATGTTATATAATTTACATGTGTGGAGAAACAATGCATTTATTAAGTCCTCTTTAGGTAACAAACTTTCAACCCAAATCACAAAGTGTACCTTTATAGGATTTCCCAAGGAAATAAGGGGATATTACCTATAAAAAACCTCAGAAAAAATGGTTATAGTGGTAAGACACACCACATTCCTTGAGAGAGAGAAATTATAAAAAAGAGATAGTGGGAGCGATATTGACTTCGATGAAGTTGAGGATAAAGATACACAAGAGTTGGTACATGAATAGATTCCACAAAGACTTGTGAAAGAAAGAACTATTACAGAGAAAAAAAACTATACAAGAGTACAAGAGAGGTTAGAGAACCAGAAAAATACAATTTTATAGTTACCAAGGATGGTGACTCATTATTAGTTGATAATAATGATCCTCTAACCTACAAGGAAGCAGTAAGCAGAACAGATGTTTCCAAGTGGAAAGAAGCTATGAATTCTAAAATGGATTCCATGTACAAAAACCAAGTCTGGATTTTGGTAGATTCTCTAGTTTATGTAAATCCTATTGGTTGAAAATGGGTATTCAAGAAGAAACTAGACATGGAAGGACAAGTTAGTACCTATAAGGCACGACTGGTTGCAAAAGGGTTCAAAAAACATCAAGGAATTGACTACGATGAAACCTTTTCACCAGTTGCAATGCTGAAATCCATCATAATTCTATTGGACATTGCCACTTACCATGACTATGATATTTGGAAAATGGATTTCAAAACAGACTTCCTTAATGGGAACCTTTATGAAGTTGTAAAAGTGAATCAACCTGAAGGGTTTATGACTCCAAAGGATTCCAATAAGGTATGCAAGTTGCAGAAATCCATTTATAGATTAAAGCAAGCACCCAGGTCATGGAAAATTCGTTTTGATGAATCCATAATGAAATTTGGTTTTATCAAGAATGAATGTGAACCTTGTGTCTACAAATGGTTTAGTGGGAGCGCAGTAATTTTCCTAATAGTATATATTGATGCCATATTAATTATTGGAAACAAGATACCATTCTTACAGTCTGTTAAGTAATGATTGAATCAATGATTCTCCATGGGGGACTTGGGTGAGGAAACATATATTATTGGGATCAAGATCAATCGTGATAGATATAAGATATTTTTGGGCCTAATCCAAAGTATATACATTGATAAGATACCAAAAAGATTCAGTATGGAATAATCCAAGTGGGGTTTTTTGACAGCATCACATGGAATTCATCTTTTCAAGAATATTTATCCTCTGACACGAGAAAATAAAGATAATGGAAAGGACTCCATACGCATCATAGATTGGGCCAGTTATATATTCCATGCTATGTACTATGATGGACGTTGCCTACACATTTAGTGTGGTAGGCATATATCAAGATGACCCAGGTGACTACCATTGGATGGAAGTCAAGACTATCCTAAAGTATTTGAGGTGTATTAAGGATATGTTCCTGGTTTATAGAGGAGATGAGGAACTAGTCATAAGAGGATATGCAGATGCTAGTTTCCAGACTGATCAAGATGACATGAAGTCACAAACGGGATACATATTCACTTTTATGGAGGTAAATTGAGTTGGAAGAGCTCAAAGTAGAGTGTGGTTACAGATTCTATAGTAGAGTCTGAGTATATCACAACTTATGAGGTAGCTAAATAAGTAGTTTGGATGAAAAGCTTCATCTAATATCTAGATGTGATACCTAGTAGTAAAGATCCCATCACACTGTACTGTGATAATAATGCAGCGGTGATTCTCGTAAAAGAGACAAGGTCACATCAGTGGACAAAGAACAAAATTCATAATTATCATCTCTTGATGGATTTTTCTTAGAAATGTGAAGTTGCAGTGAGTAGTATTTCCACGGAAGAAAACATGGTAGACCCCTTGACTAAAGCCTTTATTCAGTAGAAACATGATCATCATATGAGGTCTAGCGGACTGAAAGTCATAGGTAGATGACTCTAGTCCAAGTGGGAGTTTATAAGGGTTGGTGTCCTAGAACCAAATGATTGTACTCTTATTAAATGAATATTTAATATATTTAAATATTAAACATATTATTACATATTGTTCATTGTTCTACATAACTATAATATAATAATATCATGGAGTATTTTTGCATTGATAAGGTCATAGAATTTCCCTTCTATGATGAGAACCTTGAGGTGCTAAGAAAATATTATTAAATATAGTTATACAGTTGGATGACATACTATAAAGGGATACAAAGTATACAGACCATTAGGTGCGAGTAATCATAAGAATATGAGACTTCCTCTCATGAATATCATACTTGGTAATCTATAAGATAGAAGATTTTGAGAACATAAATTCTAGTATAAATTCTGTATGTTTTTTTTCATCATATATTATTATCTGTGAGAATTTGTAATGATACTTATACTTTAATATTATCATTAATATGCATCACGACTCGCACACTTTGATTTACTGACGAAAACTGTCATGCAGATAGTTGACGGGAGGTAGGGTATGTTGGGTGTGTCACGAGGGGTATGTTATTAATGGATAAGTCAAGGAAGGATTTGTATCTTCTATTTATGAAAGTTGATATCTTGACCCTTTTATTTAAATAAAACCGTCACATGAAATTTCTTGGCCATGATGTACCGACGAGTTTATTTCAGGCAGTCAAAGAACTACATATCAAGCATAAAGGTTGATGGCACTATAATTAAACCATATTGATGAGATATTGAGACAAAGAGATTATATTACATAGTGAGCGTTTGTATGTGGATTTCATTTTTGAGACTTTAAGTTCTTTCTCTTGGGTTCCTTGACCCGTTTCTAGAAAGTACTCTTGGACTTTAGGCAAGCCCACCTAATGACAATGAGAAAGAATCCTAGAGGGTCACACAATAAGTGTTTTTGGTGGCCTCGGTTAAATTCAATTTGAATTTAATTGATGAAATAAATATTATTCTCAAGACTTTGGAATAATTTTATTCAAGTTAAAATGATCGCATAAATTAAATAAATATTTATTCACCGGATTGTGAGTAAAATATATTTATTTTATTGAACATTAATAAATATTTATTTACTAGTTTGTAAATAAATTATTTATTTAAGAGATTTATTTATTTATTTATTTATTTGAGTGTTTAATAAATGGAAGTAGAGTTCGAGCAGACCAAGGCCATTCCGGTAGTAAAATAATTATTTGTAAGATGGTAAATAATTATTTAACTTGTTGGTACAAGTTGAAATAATAATAACGCTACTATTATTTTGTGATGTAGAATTTTATTTATAATTCTGTTTTGCGCAAGTTGGTACACCATAAATAATGAAGTAGTATTATTACTAAAATCATGGGTATTATCTGAGGTTATAAATGTATTTCATTTCTATTATGAAATTAAATATTGTAACCAAATCCCCATGTAAAAAAATAGACATGTACGTCTATTGTGACATGTACCAAACTGCATGCCCAGTGAATTGAAAATTGTTGAGATAAACAATTTATCTCTCAAATAATCTCACAACCCTTCTCAATAAAGAGATACATTATTCAAGGCCAAATGAAAAGCGATCAATAAAGACCGACATAAGACACTCGCTTCACTGTGCTAGCACCCGAAGAATGAGTGGTGTCGATCAGAGCCCATCAGAGCATGTGTGGATCAACGCTAGAGTGATTCTAGTTTGGATCATCATTAGTGCATGAGATAATCCAGATGGGTTATTTATAAAGATCAACATTATCAATGAAGAAAATACCAAATATCCAGGTATTATTTTCTTTATGAAATTAATTAAATTAATTTTAAACATGATGTGAAATATCCTCTCTAAAGGTTTCGGGCCTCTTCCTTCTTTATCTAAATCTTTGATTCTATTCTATGGAGACTAGAATTCATCATCGTATTGATCCCAGAATAATTATTGATCATGGTAAAAATTAAAGTTAGGTGCCGGTCCAACAACGCTTCCGTTGCGTCCATAACCTACAATTGCTGCCAGTGCATTCCACCTAGCTAGTACTTCCCAAATATATACCATTGAATCATCACTTCCTTCCACTGAATAAATCACTACACTTCCTATAAGCTGAATTTATCTATTTTATGTTACCTGATTCCCTTAGGTTTTTATTATTAATGAGGGCCTAGTTCATTATCTCTAGAACTGCAGTCAATCGAAATACATTCACCTATAAGAGAATGAAATAAGCAATCCCATCCTCAAATCACCTCATAGTAGTGAAATCATCACCAATTAAGGTTAGTGTAAATTTTTTTAATTAAGTGAAGTGATATGAGTATTCCATCATCCACATATCAACTTGATAAAGGTGAATAATTTCCCAAACTCGATCGGTTCTCAAGGTTCAAGGGAAGAAGTAATCGAAGAAGGTTATCTGAAAGTCCATCCAGACCATACCATAATGTCAAAAAACCTGAGTCAGAACATCTAACCAATTCTTGGTGGAGTCCCATATCATATATTTCATGATCTTTACCCTCTTCTCTAGAGGCGTCTCGATATTCTCAAAGATCGATTCCATAGCCTCCAACCAAGACTCAATAGCCCTAGGTCTTCCATTCCTCCAAGAATATAGGAGGGTGTTGTTGATGGAACTCATGGTCCAGATCCTCCATAGAAGGGGCAGGTTTAGGTGCACCCTACAATAATTACATGAACTAGAAGAATCTACCCGGAACTGGGCTTCGAAACCCCGTGGTAGTTCTGGAGGATGTACCTTATGTGGCACTATAGGAGGTGTCACAGGTGGATCAGATCCCACATCCTCTAGAGTATGATGATCTCCACTTTTTTGGCATACAAAAATAGGTCTTCATAGTTGAATATCTCTATAATTACAAGTGCATGCCTCAGGTAGGATTTATAATAGATTGGAAAAGTGATAAATAAGGATAGGTGAAATGCTATCCTATAAAAGAAACACTCCCATATGAATACTCTTAGAGTCAAGTCTAGGTAAGAGGAACAAGTCATAGAAGGAACATAGGAGACATATCCTACTTCCCACTACTAGTTCAGGTCAAGTTAAGGTATCATGTTACACATTTAAGGGGTCCAATTAAATTTAAGGATCAATTAATTTTAATTAATTTATATAATTAGATTTATTCTAAGTGGTTTAATTAGATGAATCTCTATATCTAATTTATAAGGGACCATACACCTTATTATTTTTATAGTGGTCTCAATTTAATCCTAACCACAACACATTCCAACCCATGTGACTAATAGTCCTTGGCTCAACATTCCACAATTAGCTTCTTAAGGCATATAATTTAACCTATGCATGAAAACAATATTAGGTTAAGGATTATACTTTAAGTTCCAATTGTGTTGTCTCATTCATATAAGGAAATGATATCACATTTATAAATATAATAATCAAAACACTATAAGGTGTAGTAGACAAAGAACAAACAAAAATCACATGAATACATGCAATGAACATACAAAAGTAAATATGAAATGGAATAATGCATGAGATTTAAATCCTAGAGTTCCTAGTATGAGGCATGAGTTTCAATGTGCCATTATATCAACGGTCTAACATAAAAATGAATCTTATAAAAAATTTACAAATAAAATTAAGTGCATCACCCAATAGTGAAATATAATAAACTATAACAGTACGATCAATAAAAGCATTTACCTGTTCTAGGTAATTTGGGTTTCCCCTATACGTGGGGTAGCTACTCCTAGGAACATGATCATTACAAAATTCCAATGTCCCAGTATCATGTATAACAAAAATAGTAAGAAAAAATAGAAAGAAACTCTCTGATACCAATTTGTAGCATCCCTCCCCAAATGCCACTTAACAGTGGCCCGAGATGGTGGCCACAAGACATCAAGCACATCTCCCAGTACGACAAAGGATGCCAGTTAGCAGTGAGGGCCTAGGGTGTGTCCATGGGGAGACTATTCCATCATTTATTATAGTTTATCACACAAATATATATATGTATTCATATATATAATAATATAAGAAACAATATAGATATGCTGATAGTAGTAGAAAAAATTATAATAAAGTATGAAATCTAAATAAATAATAAGCAGAAGAAAATTAATAACTATATATAAGTAATAATGATGCTATTTCTTGTAGCTATACTAAAATTAAAAATTAGGGGGTAGCAGATACAAGTATATACCTAATTCTAAAAAAATACACAAAATCTAAAAAAATTGCTACACTATCATTCAAGCATAGGCTTAGTGGTTTACTCCCAAACTCCATCCTAGATATGAAAATCATGAATTTGAAGTTAGATGCTTCCCTTTATCAACACCTATAACTATAAATTCTTCTTGGGTGCCAAAGGTGGCCAAAGCAGTGTGTGAGATACAATCTCAATAGGCCTCCTCCCACGATATCCAGGCTAATCAATTTTGTGAAATAGAGAATGAATAGTGTTCCAAAATAAATAAATGAAATAAATAAATAAATAAATATATTGGATTGGATTTCACTTTTAAATCCATCCATTTTTCCTAATTTGTCCTAAGATGGTGAGTCTAAACCAAGTAAACCTATAAAGGTAAAGTGAGAGAGATAATATGTAGGGGAATGTACTGTCCCCAAGATTGTGATTGGGATTTGAGGACAAATACCTATGTTCCCAAATATAATGTATCATTTCTTATTTGAAAACATTCATTTATATTTTTAATTCAATTTAAAACTACTTTATAAAATATAATGATTCACCCAGATCCCATCCATGGATATCCTATGGGAATTCCATGTATCACTCTAGGGGATTGGTAAACATCCAATGTCAAGGAGTCTATCCAATGTGACCCAATAAGAATTCCCAAGTGTCACTCCAAGAATGGTGTAAAAATAGAATGAACTAACCTCTGATTCCATACCTGGTATCACACATAGGGACCTGAGTCTCTCTCGTGGCATGGTAAAACCATCATTCCATCGATCCCATCTAAGGGGCCTCCCATAGAAAACTGGTGTCACTCATCTAGAGGTGAAATGGTATAGTGCTCAATGAACCCATTACAAGCATAACTGGTGTCTCCCTAGGCATTATTACTAACCATTAACAATTCTAATAGGAATCCATAAGATTCCATACAAGGGTTCCTTAAGTTGGAACCCCTTGTTTCACCATCTATACTAAGGTGAAAGAATTAAACAATAAAAGAATATATTTAATATGTCTAGAAAAGGACCATTTATTTAATTCAAGAATTTATAACATGAATTTCATTTTAGTCAAGGAATTCCCATTTTAATGGTTCATTCAAGGCATGAGGCATGAATATTAATCCCTTGTCCCATTGATTTAATTCAACAATTTCATAGAAGGCATGAGCATAGGGTTTAACATATTGCTCATCACCCAATTGAAACCAATTATAAACCATGGTATTAATTATTATACAATACCCCTCAAGAGGTATTAGGAAAATTAGAACAAAGGGAAATTTAAAACTTAAAGGAGGATCACACCCATTGGGATGGCATATGTCAAGGAGATCAACATAAGGGGTTTATTACCCACTTGATTGGGTTGCAATTGGCATGGTTTAACATTAAATTTAATTTAATTTGTTATTTTGAGGTCATGACAGATGTGTAAGACTCATGAAACAATGAAACATATTATATAATATAATAAAACAAAGGTAAAAAACCAAGACCACAAACCTTAGACTCATAGATATTCCCTCATCCTTCCTTGACCTTTGATTCGATCAAGGTTGGAATAAATCGATGAAAATATCAAATGAATAGAAAATGGGGAAAATGAGTTTACACCAAGATAAAACAATAGATGGGATGAAGAACTTGAAATAAATAGAAGAGGATTAAAGATCTCACCTCTATCTTTTTGTTGGATCTAATGGTAATCGATTTGGAGTCCGCATGGAGTATTTCTCTCAAAACCTATGAAGAAGAGGGGGAAAACTTCATACGAGAGAGAAGGGAGCTCATTAGCTAGATAAATGAGGTTAAGGAAGACGAAAAGTATTAAAATCATTTAATAGGGGTAAATTTTTAATTTCACACACAAATTACAAGGGTGCATGGTTTGGCCGCACATTTGGCCAAACTGTGCACCATTATTTGCTTCAAAGGGGAACCCTTCATGGTTAGACACATGATATTTTTAACCATTCAGATACCATAAGAAATCCAGTATCCAAAAACTTTAGAGGTTCACACAGTTCTAGACAATCTGTGTGGCCATATGGTCTCCACTATCTATAGCTACATGGTTTAGGGAAACCTTGTGGGTGGGGCGGCAAAATTTTTTCTAACCATGTGGCCCAATATTTTCTTCCCACTTTAGGGATATGGGTTACAAATGATCCCTAGATGCACCCAAGGCTTCATTGAATTGATTAGGCATCATTGTTAGGGCCATTTAAAGGAATTCAAATAAAAAATGAACAATCCTTACCTTTAAAAAATATGAAACATTACAACTTATGATTAAATAAAGGGATCTAGGATATTGGGACGTGTTTAAGGAAGCTATTTGGATAGTTATTGTATGAAAAAAATTTATTTTTAAGTATGAATAGGGGAGGAGAGGTGTTGGATTTTATATGTGGGGGAGAGGAAACACATGGAATTTTTTAAAAGATAAATTGATACCCACATTTTTCTCAAGAAAGAAGCCTAAAAATGGACCGTTCTTGACCATTAGAGGTGATAAGGTCAAAATATTTTTATCCAATTAGTGTTTTACAAGTTTTAGTTCATTTTTAACCTATAAATTCTTAATTTAATCTCTGGTAAACCCATTTTTACCTTAACTGTGATAATTAATTTTTACTGATTTTACTATTCATAATGGTAAAAAATTAAGTTGAACTTATTATATAATATAAATTATACTGATTAAAAATATTTAATCTATTTTTCCAAATTCAATTAATATAAGTGATAAAATTCAATTTACAATTAAACCCATAGATTCTTGGAAAAAACAGTTCCCAAAGGAATAATTTTAAAATTTTAAAATGTTTTTATATAAGAATTCAATATTAAATTTATTATAATGACCTAAATTATTTAAATTTTAATATAATTGAACTAATTTTACTTCAAAACTAATTTAAAATATACTTTAACATTTTAAATTATTTAAATGAAAACATTTTTCAATAAAAATTAGTATTTTCCACCATTTATTGTAAAATGAAACATTTTCAAAAAATACTAAAAATTCAGCCAAAGATAATTTCAACATGAAGATTTATAAAATAAAGTGTTTTTCAAATAAATTATATAAAATTGGTAAAAATTAATTTTATAATATGTGTTCAAAGTGCGACAAAACCATCTTTTAGAAAAAATATAGTTTTTTAGAAAACATTTAGTTTTCTTTCAAATAATTCTTATTTTATTTATAATCAGTAAATAACCAATAAATTTGTTTATATATATGTAAACCATATAATTTTTATAATTTAGTTAGTACTATTCATACCCTCCAATTTAATGGATAGGTTATAATAGTATACTATATTACAGTTCATTTGGACTTAGGGTTGTGTGTTCCATAAGTTATTAAAGAAATCATTTTTATTTAAAAATAAATATATCAAAAAGTCTTAGGGTGCTACATTATCTTCTAATATTAGTGTTTTGTGTCATATATTCTATCAAATGTGATTTTCCTCTTTTAAAATATCTTGTTATTAGACTAAGCATAAATTATAAAGGATTATCTACAACTATTCTTGGATTGACTTACACTTTCAAGTGTGAACTTATTATAAGTGGGGGAGAATATAATACATTATAAATTCTCATAATAAATAAACATATTTTAGTATAAAAAATTTACTATAAATCAATGGTACAAATTTACTAAGACCACTATAAATAATAATGGAAAATATAAAAAAATAATGAAAGTAAAATATTTATGTCTCCCAGCTCATATTCTAAAATGAACATCATAGGTGTAACATGAAAAATATAAAGGAATAATAATATATGTTATAGAATCAAAAATTTAAAGAAAATAAATTAGGAGTATTATTTATGGGATTGGTTTGAATGAATTTATAGGATGAAAATATAGACATCACATGATCATTGGGAATTATGACTATCGGGAATTATGATAATTGTGCATTATAACTAAGAATGCTAGGGGTGATTGGAATATGAAGACAGAGATGGAGAAGGCCAATAACAAGGACCCATGAGAACTCCTATCACATTCGGGAGAAGATATGACAGAGAAGGTCCTTGTTATCAAGGCCACAGAAGAGGAAGCGAACAAAATGATGGGATGAGGGATTCAAGTGGAGACCAATACTAAGCATACTGAATGGATTGATAAACAGGATCTAATCCTAGTAAGATGTTTTAATGAAGGGAGGATCAACTATGAAGAGTACAATCAAACTTGGGAGAAAATGGCGTACTGCTTTGAAGACTTTATAAGGGAAGATCCAGAAACACAGGTATGTACGTTATCTTGGAAATTATTTAGGGATAAGGTCTCTAGTAGTCTCAAATTATGTTTCTATGAATATGTTATGTCTTTTGATGGTGTCATTTCTGGTTGAACGTTATGGTTTCTCACTTTTCCCTCAAAAGTGCTTTGATAATAAAAAGGTTAAGTTGGAACTAATGGTAGATCATTGGGAAATATGACTATTGGTAATGTTTCTGTTATAAATGACCATAAGAATTAGTGTATATTATGGGTAATGATGGACCTAATTGATGTATAAGGGAGAAAAAATATAATTTACCAGTAGGAATATCCCTTATGAAACTAATTATTCTGATTATAGGAAGGAGGTATCATTACTCAAGTTTTCCATTGACCGAGCCAAAGAAGAATATTGGTCGGAGTGGATAATAAAGAGGGGGGGGGGTGAATTGATTTACTATTAATTTTTTTTTAAATATTTATATTGAAATCCCCCAATTCATAAAACAAGTTAAACTGTAGTGAATTTATAAATATCATAAATGTCCAATTAGTTTCTCAAAGATTGATTATTTCTCAGTTAACTTAATCTAAAGATTAAGTTAGCTTTTGAAACTAACTTACTGGTTCACAATAATTACAAACACTTGCAAGTTCAACTATTAGAGTTACTTTAAAACATATTTTAATTTTAAAGTAATTAGCAGCGGAATATTGAAAATAGTTTAAAATAAAATAAGAAGCACATCAGTTTTAACCAAGAGGTTTAGTCTCAATCTGAGACTTAGTCCTCTCAAACAATTTATATATAACTTTGATCCACACCCTAGATCGGGGTTTACAATAGTACTCAGGATGTACAGGTCCTCAGACCACTACCATAGTTCTATGTGGGAAAGCAACGACAACCGCACACAGGCTGTCTAGGTCCTCAGACCTCTAATACAGTTTTACATAGGATACACAAAGGTGTAAAGAGTTTGGTGTGAGGAATTTAGTATCATTCATTTCAACCTAGTAGTCAGTGTGTGTCTAAATAGATAGAATCACACACTTCTCATAATGTAATAAAAATGATCATAGTAGAGAAATAATATGGAGATGAGTTTTAGAATTATCTTGTGTGATGTCAATGCGGATTTGGACTGCTTTGGATTGAAATAGATGAAGATTTGAGTCCTTCTATGGAAGTTTTCTGGAAAACATTGTGTCGTGGTTATGTTCCTTCACTTCCAGTACAGGTGTTCTGCTTGAATTTGAGAGTATTCCTTGTAGCGCTTGAATCGCCTCTTTGAACTTTTGTTCTTGATGTGTATGAGTGTTCTTTTAGTTCTTTGAGTGTTCTTCTCTGCATGTACATGTGTATATTCTTGTATATGTCTCATATGTATATTTTGTTCTACTTTACATATATTTCTCTGTATGTATCTTCTACAGTAGCTCAATATTCTGTTTATTTCTTTTTTTCTCCAGTAATGGGAATGATTACCTTTTACAAGTACGAGGTAAGATTCCCTGATATGCTAAAAACCCACATTAATTAATAGCAGTTGCATTAAAAGCACAAAATATGACCGTTAGAGATTAAATTGAAAGATGAAAAAATGGTTTAAGAAATGGTGTCACAGTGAGTCATGAAAACAGTGTCTATTTCACACGGTGTCTGAGTGTCGCGGTATCTCATAGTCACGGTGTCTCACAGTCACGGTGTTTCACGGTCACGGTGTCTTATTTCCCGATGTCTTGTTTACGGTGTCTTGTTCACGGTGTCTCTTTCAGGGTATCTTATTCACGGTGTCTCATTCATGGTGTCTCGTTCACGGTGTCTGGCTTCACGCTGTCTGGCATCATGGTGTCTGGCTTCACGGTGTCTGGCTTCACGGTGTCTGGCTTCAAGGTGTCTAGCTTCACGGTGCCAGAAATACAAAGCCAGTGGCAGACTCATGGTGTCTTAGACTTTTCAAAGTAACTATGTTCAGACTTAAATAAAGATGATAATAGAAAGGATTAGACTTAAGTATTTGTCAAAGAAGGTATTTTGAGAGTAGATCAAAGATAGTATAAAGTAAGTAAACTGAATATAGAACAATTAAGATCTTTCATGACTCTTTTTAAAGCATGAGAAAACATTAAACATAAATACACATGATTGGAAATAATTTGTAGGAGTTAACTAGGTTGAATAATATTTGTGATTATTAAAACATGATTAATACATGAGGAGTCCAACAATATCCCCCTTTTTGATGATCACAAATCATGTAAAGGGAAAGTGTATATTGGATTCAACTATAGAGATAAATGGATAAAATATAGAAATTTCTCCCCCTTTTGGGATTATCAAAAAGATAAAATAAGAGAAGTAAAAAAGAAACATTCCATCAATAGCAAGCAAGGTTCAATATACAACAGAAGAGTAATACAAAAGTAAAAGAATCCCTATTAAAAAAAAGTAATCACTATTCTTCTTCACGAGCTGGCCTTCTCTTTGCCTTTAGCATCAGTGGAATAAGAGGAAGACAGAGGGGCAGTGGTTGAGGTAGAAGAAGGTATAGAGGTGGTTGATAAGGTGGGTAAAGAAAGGCCTTCAAAGACTGAGGGAGCTAAGGTAGGAGTATTAGAAGATCTCGGTAGTTGCTGATCGAGAATCACAGATCTGATCTAACTGAGTGCTTATCCAACAGACATAGTGGTTGAGGCTAGAGTAGAGGTGAAGGTAGGCAGCCCAGGTCTGAGAGGTGCATCCGTTGGAGCAACAATAACTGTACTCTAGACATGAAGATAGGGACCCAGGAGTTTGATGAAATCTGTAATGATCTCTCCACCATACTGCATGGATTTCTCAAAATCATCCTTGTTATCCATAAAATTTTCCAACAATAGAGTAAACTCTATGAGATTCTGGACTTGGTTCTTGAAAGCTTGAGTCATAGGAGGAATCCGCAGATTTTCTACATGGTACTTGAAATGGTTTGTCATATCAGTCTTGGAGAAGATTCTGTTGAAGTAGAAATCCACTTTATTGGTAATATCTTATTGAGCATAATTAGCAATTTTGGAGTGGATTTGGACTAGGTCAAGAACTCTATCACTGTTCTTGATCACTTCAGATAAAGAAGCCACATTGAAGCCACTAAGTACATTCTGAATTTCTTATTTGACTACAGTTCTGAGTAGATCACTGTCCAAAGTGGGTTTAGAGGATTGACTATAAGCTTTGATAGCTGTGGTCAGAGATTTTAGTTGATTCAACACCTTTTTAAGACACCTTGTATACTCATCAGTGAGTTTATTAAGATTGGAAACATGATCTTTCATTTATTTCACAATTTGTTTGTTACTTTCTGCAATCTTTTCATCTAAGGATTCTAGATAAGGTTGAATCTGAGACACACCAACTTGTGGGATTTGAGGAGAAGCAGGTTCTACAGGAGGAGAAACAGATTCAGATCTCAAATGCAGTTCTCTCTACATGTCTTCAACCATACTTATTAGGGTCTTCACTTCATTACTGAGCAGCTTATTTTCAACTCTTACTTCTTGAATCTCATGAAGAATATTAGGTTGTATTTGCCAAATAATTTTCTCCAATAATAAAGAGGCATCTCTCTCACTTAAATTTGTCTCAAGATGAGGTTGGGTATTCATGAGTTTCTCAACTCTGTATAAGAGAGTAGCACCAAATTCCTTCAGATCATCCTTACTCACAAAGTATGGCCGTTCAGATAAGGCTTTAGGAGTAGGGACTGGTACAGGCTCAGGTTCCTTCTCAGGTGAAAAATTGGAGACTGATTTCAACTAAAATAAGGAGTAAATATCAGTTCTGGTTGCTCTAAGCTACTGAGAATCATTCACATCATAGAAACTAGGAAATTTATAATGAGTTTCTACTGGACATGACTCAGTTGGATGTGAGGCTTCAATAGACTAAAGATTTGATGTTTTCTCCCCCTCAACAGGTGCCTCCTTCTCAGGACTGAGAGGCTTAGGATCTTGGTCTAATTCCACAAACTCAGCTCTAAGTTCCTCACTCATTTCTTGTCTAGCCAGCTGAAAGGATATCTCCATCCTTTATTCTTCTAAAGGGATGATTTCAGGAACAGATTATTACATAGGGAGTTCCTCAAGATTGACCTCATGAAAAATAGGTAGCTCTTCCACTATAGGATCTTCCATGACATGCTTTTTAGGTTCTTTGGAAACTGATTCTGTTTCACCCTTGGGTTTAATTTCTAGATCAATAGCTTCATTAAGAGCAGGGAATTCTTCTTCAAGAACTTCAGGAGGAGCGGTTTTCCTGTCTTCTTCAACAATAGCAGCTTCCCTAGGTGGCACTACAACCTCTTGTTCCTCTTCTTCAAGATACTCAATAATCTCATCTGCTTCTAAACCAGGATCAGAGATGTCTTTTGGTCTTGTAGGGTAAATCCACCAGATTGAATTTCTCATAAACTCTATCATTTTCTTCCACCCATTCCTTTTTCCAAGGATTCCAGTTTATCTTCATTCTTTTGATGGTGGATTTTGAGATACAGTACTCACAGTCCTTAATCACTTCTTCATTTGGTCCAACCACACCTTTGGAAAGAAGCGTGGCTGAGATTAGCCGAGAGAAGAATTGAGAAGTTGACATGGATGTGACTTTGATCAACTCACACATATGGTGTATGATATAATTGAACAGGTTGATCTTATGACCATTTTTCATAAGGTGAATCAAAAACACATCTTGTTATTTTAAAACAGAAAAATCACCTTTCCTCGGACTAACCAAATTCTGTATAAACTTTAAAAAAGTCTTAATTATCCATCTAATTTAGCAGTAATGGTTCTTCTCTAGGTGCCATTTCCAGTTAAGGTTTTCATGGAATCTTCTAAATCAAATAATTATGTTAAAGGTGGAGGTCCTCTCTAATAATCCTCACAGATGCCTTTATGAGGTATCCTAAGGCATGCAACCCATAACCTCGAAGATAATGAACATCTATATCCATTGACCTAGCTTCTTACAACATAACTCTCACCAGAATCAAATGAGAATTGGACATACTAGTAGAATTGAGCCACTAACCTAGGATAGATGGGTCTATCCTCCTTCTAAAACCATTCTAACCAGCCTTGATATTCTAACACTTTCAAAACCAAAGACTTACTAGACTGAATCCATTTGGGGAAAATCTCTTTCTCAAGTACAAAAACACGGTTTACCAGATTCAGATTTAAAGGTCCTTTAGGTGTTAGCTTAGGTGAAATCTTCTTCTTCTTCGAACTGCGCTTATTAGGTTTGGATGATGATGGAAGTTTCATTCTTGGCATTCACTGAAGGTTTGGGCGAGAAAAAGGTTGCAGGGATGAAGAAGGGTTTGAAAAGAGTAGAATAAGAAACCTCGAGTGAAGAATCGAGTGATACTTACTTTTTGTATCATTTAAGAATACCAAACGTCGCAAAAATAAAAACACGGTAAAATAAAAAGGTGAAAAGGATAATTACCACGATACGAGTTTAAAGAAAAACATAAAGAATTTTTACGGTGAGACCGTGTTTGGTCATTACGGCGAGACAATAAATAAGCTTCATGGTGAGACCATGAGCGAACTTTTTAGTGCGTGTTACTGTGAAACAGTAAACATCAGACAGTACGTACACAATACTAACTATGAGACCATAAATATAAAACTTTAAAGTATAACATAGTAAGATATGCAATAGTAAGACCTGAAACAGTAACAAGTAAGGTATCTATTTGAGATTTATCATGCCTAGTTCATGTATGATGTAGTCTATTCCCTCATAATTTAATGGTTTGGTGAATATATCAGCAAGTTGATAGTCAGTACCAATGAATTCTAAAGTGATATCAGCTTTTTGATAATGATCTCTAAAAAAGTGATGTCTTACATCAATGTGCTTTGTACTAGAATGTGAAACATGATTTTCTGAGATGTTAATAGCACTTGTGTTGCCAAAATTTATAGGTACATGTCTGAATTGATATCCATAATCCAGTAATGTGTGTTTCATCCACAAAATTTGTGCACAACAACTGCCAGCAGCTATGTATTCATCTTCTACAGTAGATAATGCAACAGAATTTTGTTTCTTACTACACCATGATAATAGTGACTTTCCCTAAAAGGTGACATGTTCCAGAGGTGCTTTTTCTATCTAACTTATATCCACCTAAGTCAGCATTGGAATAACCAACTAATTCAAATGATTTTCCTTTAGGATAAAACAGTCATAAATTGGGTGTGTGCTTGAGGTATTTGAAAATTATCTTTATAGAATTTAAATGAGATTCCTTAGGGTTTTCTTGAAAACGAGCACACATACACACACTAAACATAATGTCAAGATGACTAGAAGTTAAGTAGAGTGAACTTCCAATCATTCCTCTATAAGTGGTTTGATCAACATATTTTCCATCTTCATCAAGATCCAACTTAAAAGTGGTACTCATGGGAGTTTCACTACTTTTAGTGCTATCCAATCCAAAACATTTTAGAAGATCCTTTGTATATTTACTTTGATTTAAAATAATACCATTTTCATTTTGAAAAACTTGAAATCCAAGAAAATATTTGAGTTCTCCCATTAAACTCATTTCAAATTCTTTTTGCATCATATTAGAAAAATCAACACATAAATAATTCTTCAAAGATACAAAAATAATGTCATCTACATAGATTTGAACAACTAAAACATCATTAGAAATTCATTTTATAAAAAGGTTAGGATCAGCTATTCCTTTTGAAAAACCTTTGGAAATAAGAAAAGTACTCAATCCGTCATACCAAGTTCTTAGAGCTTGCTTTAAACCATATGATTTGGAAAATGGGGGTTTGTAAATTCAGGGGGTTGTTCAAAAAAAACATCCTCAGCTATATACCCATTTAGGAATGCACTCTTAACATCCATTTGATATAGTTTGAAATTCAAATGTGCAGCATAGGAAAGCATAATTATGATGGATTCAAGTCTGGATACTGGTGAAAAGGTCACCTCATAGTCAATTCCTTCTTCTTGATTATAGACTTGTGCAACAATTCTAGCCTTGTTTCTAACTATGTTACCAACTTCATCAACTTTATTCCTAAAAACCCATTTAGTGCCTATGGTCAAAGTGTCCTTAGGTATTTTAAAAAGTTTCCGAACTTTGTTCCTTTCAAATTGATTCAATTATTCTTGCATAGCCATCACCTAAAATTCATCATTTATTGCATCATTGATATTTTTTTGTTTAAATTGTGAAAGAAAATCTTTATGTTCAACCTGGTTTCTCAGAGAAGCTCTAGTTTGTGTCCCTCTATCTAAATCTCCTACTACAACATCTAAAGGATGATTTTTAAGGGTCCTAGTTGGTCTAGAGAACTTAGGCATAGAAATTTCAGTTTCATTTATAGGTTTGGGTTATACAGAAACAGATTCTGGAGAATTTCTAGAAATGTTTTTCTTAACAACAGGTTCATTGTTCTTGTCATTAAGATTTATAATGAACATATCTTCTTCAAAATTTTCAAGAGGGGTCTTAGGTTCATGTGGATCAGTTTCATAAAATTTTATGTGTATATATTCTTCCACATATTTGGTTCTCTTATTGAATACTCTATAGGCTTTACTCGAGATTGAGCACCCTAGGAAAATTCCTTCATCACTTTTGGAAGAAAATTTCAAGATTATCTTTAGTATTGAGAATAAAGACTTTGCAACCAAAAACTCTAAAGTAATTAACCTTAGGATTCATATTGTTCCAAATATCATAAGGGGTATTTTTAAGAATTGGTCTAATCAAGATCCTATTGATAATGTAACAAGTTGTATTAACAACTTCAGCCCAAAAGTAAATAGGTAAATCATACTCATTGAGCATAGTTCTTGTAATCTTTTGAAGAGTCCTATTTTTTATTTCTACTACTCCATTCTATTGAGGTGTTCTGGGAGTAGAGAAGTTATGACTATAGCCATTGTGTGAGCAATAAGATTCAAACTCTTGATTTTCAAACTCACGGCCATGATCACTTCTCAAGGTCTTAAAACTAAGTCCACTAAGGTTTTCTGCAGACTTGGAATACTTGATAAAATAAGGACAAGATTCACTTTTGTGAGCAAGAAAGTATACCCAAGTGTAACTAGAAAAATAATCTACAAGAACATAAACATAGTGCTTCCCATTTAGACTTGAAACTATTGATGGTCCAAAAAAATCCATGTGAACCAACTCGAGAGGTTGAGAAGTAGAAATTTATTTATTTGATTTGAAAGAAACTTTGTGTTGTTTTCCCTTTTGACAAGGATTACAAGCTTTTTTAAGTGGGAATTCCTGTTTAGGTAAGTCTCTAACTAAACATTTCCTAGTCAATTTTCTAAGTGAGTGTACATTACAGTGTCCTAGTCTTCTATGCCATAGACATGATTCTTTATGAAAATAATTTAAACAAGTAACATTTTGTTTAGCTAAAGAATTCAAATCTACAACATAAAAATTTTCATTTCTTAATGCAGTAAATACCAAAACATTTTTAGAATTAAAAACATTACATGAATCATTTTCAAATTTTACACTGAAACCATCATCACAAACTGAGAAATACATTGTAGGTTGTATTTTAATCCATCAAAAAATAGTACTTTAGAAATTAAAATTGAATCATTGTTACCAATCTGGCCTAATATGATGATTTTTCCTATTGAGTTATCAAAAAAAGTGACATGTCATCCATAAACCTTGATTAATCTCTTAAATCATGAGTATTTTTCTTTCATATGCCTTGAAAATCCACTGTCCAAGTACCATATCTTCCTACATGAACTTTTCAAGCAAGTTTCCTACAAAATAGATTTAGATAGAAGATAATTTTGGTACCTAGATTTTCTTAGGTCCAGAAAGGTTAGCAAGTAAAACTTTAGGCACCCATATTTGTCTAATGGGTATACTATAATTAACAGATTCAAATTATTTTGATAAGTAAAATTTGTTTGGTATATAAGAATTTGAATAGATATATGAAGAATAAGAACTTCCAGAATTTGAACTAGCAGCATACTATCTAGATTTTGAAATAAATTTATTTTTAACAAACTATGTTTGTCCAGGTTGGTATCCTAAACCAGTAGTATACTTTGGTGCAACTTGTTTTCCAAGAATTTGAGTTAGAGTTTTATTTCCATTTGTGAAATTCTCTATGTATTTTCTAAGTTTCCCATTAGAGAATTTGAGTTCAGTATTATCCTTTAATAGTGGATAATTCTTTTCCTTTTCTATACTAAGATCAGATTTAACAGTACTAGTCAATGCATACTGTTTTTTCAATGATTTGTAATTATATTTTAGCTCATTAAAAGTATCTTACAACATATTAAAATATTAAAATAATTCATCTTTAGATATATTATCATAATTTTTTGATTCACTTTCATTCCCAAAATAGCAATCATTCAGCATAGGGGAAACAGGTACCTCAGATGTTTTATTAATGAAACACATGTTGGCATGATTATTTTCCTCAGAATCAGAAGCTTCACATCCACTTTTCTATCTTTGTAAGTACTCCATGTTTACTTCATATCTTTCTTATATTTTTTCCTTATAATCATATTTCTTCTTAAACTTCAATTTTTTATAGTCAGCCTTAAGATGTCCTTTCCTTTTACATTCATAACAGACTATCTCATCGTCTTTATCAGTTTTCTTCCAATATCTCTTCCAATTTTTTCATTGGTCATACTTACCCTTATCATTTTATTTTTTGAAAAATTTATTCTTCTTATAGAACTTCTTGAATCTCCTAGCTATATGAGCCATCTCTTCATCACTGTCTGAATATGAACCTTCACATGTTAAGCCTTTGACATATATGTGAAATTTCTCTTTGTCCTTAGTCTTTGAGGCAGTAGACTTAAATGCCACTGACTTCTTCTTAGGTTCATCTTCTTCCACTTTGTTTACCTATAACTCTTCTTCATATATCATCAATTTACTGATCATCTCCTTGAAAGGTAGCTTTCTAATGTCACATGATTCTCGTATAGCGACAGAGGTTCCTCTCCATCTGTCTGGTAGTCATCTTAGTATCCTCATGATTTTCTCCTTTGCTGGAACAACTTTTCTCAGTGAACTCATTGTATTGACTATCTCATTAAACCTGAAATACATATCAGAAATATATTCATCATATTTTATTTTAAAATTATCATATTTAATAGTGTATGTATTTAGTCTCATTTTCTTAACATTGGTTGTTCCCTCATGGTAAACAGCCATAGTATCCCATATTTCATAAGCAGTCTTACAAGAAGATATTCGATTAAAACCTTCATCTACAAAAGCACAATACATGGCATTCATTGCCTTACAATTATTAATTTAATCATCCTTTTTAGGTTCATCCCAAGTATTTTGAACAGTTTCTGGAATCTTATAATAAGTCTTTATAGCAGTCTAAATGTCAAATCCCATACTTTCAAAATGAATTTTCATTTTGATTTTACATTGGGCATAATTGACACCATTAAAGATGTGTGGCCTATTGGTAGCTACAACTTATAATATGTTATCCATAATAACTAAGTTTTAAAAGGATATATAAAGATATAAAAATTTATAAATAAAAGAAATTTTTAGATCTTTAAGATACAACTAAAATCAAAGTTGAAAACTTATCACAAATAGAGTGTTTTAAAAAACTTTTAACTTCCTATAATACCAAATGTTGGTCGGAGTGGAAACTCAAGAGGGGGGGGGGGGTGAGTTGAGTTCCTATTAAAAATTTCTGTTTAAAAGATTTATATTGAAATCCACCAATTCATAAAACAAGTTAAACTATAGTGAATTTATAAATATTGGAAATGTTCAATTAGTTTCTCAAAGATTGATTATTTCTCAGTTAACTTAATTTTAAGATTAAGTTAGCTTTTTAAATTAACTTACTGGTTCACAATAATTATAAACACTTTCTAGTTCAACTATCAGAGTTACTTTAAAATAGATTTGAATTTTAAAGTAATTAGCAGCGGAATATTGAAAATAGTTTAAAATAAAATAAGAAGCACAACAGTTTTAACCAAGAGGTTCAGTCTCAAGCTGAGACTTAGTCCTCTCAAACAGTTTATATATAACTTTGATCCACACCCTGGATCGGGGTTTACAATAGTAATCAGACTATCTAGGTCCTCATACCTCTACCACCATTCTACATGGGAAAGCAACGAAAACAACACACAAGTTGTCCAGGTGCTCAGTCCTCTACTACAGTTCTACATAGGATACACAAAGGTGTAAAGAGTTTGGTGTGAGGATTTCAGTATCCTCCAATTAAGCCTAGGAGTCAGTGTGAGTCTAAATAGAAAAAATACCACACTTCTCGTAATGTAATAAAAATGATCACAACAAAGCAATAATATGGATATAAGTTTTAGAATGCTCTTTTGTGATGTCAATGCATATCTGGACTCCTTTGGAATGAAGCAGATGAAGCTTTGAGTCCTTCTCTAGAATTTGTCTAGAAAACAGAGTGTTGTGGTTTTGTTACTTCACTTCTAGTACAGGTGTTCTTCTTGAATGTGAGAGTATTACTTGTAGCGCTTGAATCTCCTCTTTGAACTTCTATTCTTGATGTGTATGAGTGTTATTCGAGTTCTTTGGGCGTTCTGCTCTGCATGTACATGTGTATCTTCTTGTATGTGTCTCGTATGTATCTTCTATTCTTCCTTACATATATTTCTCTGTATTTATCTTCTGTAGTATCTTGATATTCCTTTTATTTATTTTTCTCTGGAAATGGGAATGATTACCTTTTACAGGTATGAGGTACGGTTCCCCGATATGCCAACACCCCACATTAATTAATAGCAGTTTCATTAAAAGAAAAAAAATATGACCATTAGAGATTAAATTTAAAGATGACAAAAAAGTTTAAGAAATGGTGTCACAGTGAGTCATGAAAATGGTGTCTCCTTCACACGGTGTCTGAGTTTCACGATATCTCATGGTCACAGTGTCTCGCGGTTATGGTGTTTCACGGTCCCAGTGTCTTATTTCACGGTGTCTTGTTTATGGTGTCTTTTTCACAATGTATCGTTCACGGTGTCTCGTTCACGGTGTCTCGTTCACGGTGTCTCGTTCGTGGTGTCTGGCTTCACGGTGTTTGGCTTCACGGTGTCTGGCTTCACGGTGTCTGGATTTGCAGTGTCTGGCCTCACGGTGTCTGGCTTCACGGTGTTTGGCTTCACAGTGCCAGAAATACATAGCCAGTGGCAGACTCACAGTGTCTTAGAATTTTCAAAGTAACTGTGTTCAGGATTAAATAAATATGATAATATAAAGGATTAGAAAGTATTTTTCAAAGAAGGTATTTTGAGATTAGATCAAAGATAGTATAAAGTAAGTAAACTGAATATAGAACAATTAAGATCTTTCATGGCTCTTCTTAAATCATAAGAAAACTTTAAACATAAATACACATGATTGGATATAATTTTTAAGAGTTAACTAGGTTGAATAACATTTTTAATCATTAAAACATGATTAATACATGAGGAGTCTAACAAAGAACTTCAAAAAATGAGGTTCGAGCAGAATCATCTATGAGGGAAGTTCATGTTTATGGAAATCACTACCAGATCAATGTTGGCTAAACCACCCCATTAAAGTACCACCATTTTAATCCTTACTCTTAGGGATTATAATAGATTAATAAGGGGCTATGTATCCATGGGTTAACAAGTATTAATGTGTAATTGTTTTAGAAATGAAATGACATTTACTCTGATACCACATTTTTATCAAAAACATTATCTTTATATAAAAGTTAAAATTTATATAATTAGAGAATTAATTTTATAAAATGGATTTTATATTTTAAATCAATATGTTGAAATTATATAATGAGGAAAATTTGGAAATTTTTGGAAAAAATAGTAAAATACAGTAAAAATGGCGAAATATGGTAAATATGACATTATATATATGTTTGAATGACCCAAATCATGCAAATTAATTCTCTTGAACTAATTTTAGAACTATAAATTATATTAAATCACTAATGGAGGTAATGGGGTACTATAGGGGGCAGTGGAGTACTTAGATAATGGGAAAATAAAATATTCATTACTTTATTCCATGAAATTTCATTGATCTCACCTATAAATACCCTCCCCCACTTCGATTGTTTCACACAAGAAATTCAAAGTTACCTAATTCATAGTTTTATTATGTATTATATCTTGTATCACTCTCTCTCTTCAATATTTAAGAGTTTGGTTGGTTATAATGCTCGACTCTAGGCTAAGAATCTCACGAGAGGTTAGAGTTTCTATTTTTTCATCTTCATTGTCTATATGAAATTAATTTATTGAAATATCATTTAATCATCCACTTAATATTATTCTATGTTTATATCTCCATGCTATTATAATTCTATTAATCTATAATCAATTTTATAATACCCAAATCCATCTCATATTTTTATTTCTTTATATGTTACCATGTTTAAGTTAGGGATCCTATTTCACCCTCTTCATTTCTTATTTGAATTTCATTTGTTATAACCCAATTTAAACATCCATTTAATATGTTTAAATTATCATATATTTATTTTATTTTAACCTATATGATCTATTTTAAAAGGAAAAATACCTAAATATATCTCATATTTCCCTTTCTCCAGTCATTACCATGTCAATGTAAGTGTTCATAATCCCTTCTTATCCTTTATTTGTGAAATCCTTTACAATTCATTTTCACTTAAAAGTGAAATTTTATTATATTTAATTTTTATAAATTCATTATGACATTATCAATTATTGATCACTATTTCACCTCATTATACTACCATTATAAGTTTTTATAATGCTCAAACATTAGTGGAAAACCCCTGGATAAATCAAAATATTGGAAAGCATCATAAAATTTTGGAAAAGAGTGTATGGTTTCCAAGAAATTACATCCATGTATGGATAATACATGTGAATTTATGATATTAGGACCAACATGGTATTAGGTGATAAATACCCTAGGGGTGAATTAGGGTATTTAATTTTTTCTAATTTTATCATGTATCATTTTCTCCCACTTCCTTCCTTGGATATGGACCTCTTAATCATAAGGGTCACTTAATTTTCACTTTAGTGTTTATATATATATATCCAATTACTTGACTAATATTTTATATACATTTTTCTTATTACTATATTACTAAATTTATCTTATGATTATGTATAAAAAGTAAAGAAAAACCAGCACAAAAACACATGTATTTTATACTTGGTTTACCAATATGAGATAATACAAGGAGGATGCAACCAAAAATGTGTTGGTGAACCAAAAACACTAATCTCATAGCTTGTTGGTTTTAGTCTAGGTCACTCCTTACTATGATTACTCCCCTTAAAATGGATTAGGTAAGATTCACTATATTCTATGGATCACTTCCCTCACACTTCTCTTTAATTCTCACTACCTTAAAGGGAAAACAAAGTTGGCATGTAGGCAAAAAAAATATCAAATATTGTTGTGAGTTTCCTTGAATATAGTGATATGTGCCTTTTAACTGTATATTCTTTTTCACAGCCATGGTGGGAACCTCACATTAAGCAGCATCCTTCCATGAAAGATCATGAAAACCCATTATCACTTAGGAATGTTCTTTAAGATATGAAAAGTCTTATTCTCTAAAAAATAATTCAAAAATTTCACTTTACATTACTGAAAATGGAATTTCATATTATACTTCAGAATAAATAAAATCCCTTTATTTTTAGCAATATATCAGATATGCTAGTGGCTCCTCCACTTTTACTATATTCGTAGAAAAATTACTTATTCTATCTTTAGTGTACACATTATTTCAAGGAACTACATGACCAAATTATCTCTTAATTTCTTTCTATCAATAGGTATATCGATTAAAGAAATACTTCCATTTTCTATAGGTATTTTGGTATCATGTATAGTCCCTATCTATCTTATTTTCTACTCTATTTATAAAGTATTCCACTTTCTTAAGAGATAACCTCCTATAATTTAAAAATAAAAACAATTCATTTATTGTATCTGAGTATATTTCTATATTATGAGTTATGGAAATCTTATTTAAACTCATATTGAAAGTCTCCAAGTAAATAATTTTTTTTTCATATTCTAAAATATAAAAATCATTTGAAACCAAAACTTTCTACACCTCTCAAATTTATTCTTTTCATAGAAATCACTGTATCATAATATTTTCATATTCTAAAATATAAATTCCCAAGAATGTCACATCTTACATTCCATAATATGAATTATATAAACATCCATTAAAATATATCTTTTATTTTGTTCTTTGAATTCTAAAAAATTTTCCATGTCTAATTCCCTTTTCCTTTAATGCAATCAAATACACAATCTTTTATTCTCTAAAAAATAACCCAATTTCAAAATTCTACAATGTTTTGATTGGAAACATTAATTAAATCTCACATGACTCAAAACACATACACGCATCAAGCCAAATATCCTACATTTACATAGTTCATGATATTAAGTGTTTATCCTTACATAGATCTAAAATTTGGTGACCTTTAGGTAAGTCATGTGATTAAATGATTACTCTCACCTTTATATAAACTACAATAATCATCCATTACCTTTACCTGATTAGTTAATTTAAAAAATTACCCTTATATGTGTAGAGAAATTACTTTATCACCTTTACACAACACCATTTGATTACCTTCACATAACATTCATCTAAAGAACAATCATCTTACCTTCACATGAGTCCATACTTACCATCATATGATCCTATACTTACCCTCAGAAGAGTCTATTCTTACCTTCACACGAGTCCCTGATTACCTTCATATGAGTCTTTAATTACCTATACACATAATGTTCTTTTTTCTCACTACCTTTATATAGCTTATGAATATACTGCTCTACCTTTACACAACTATTATTCTTCTTCAAATCAACTCTATATGATATACAAACCATCCTAAATAATTTTTATCATGATCTAAACCCTTCATATTTTCATTTTTATTTCTTCAAGTATAACAAAAAATACTAAAAACATTAATGAATCATAAATAACTCTATAAGAATGAAATCCAATTCTTCTTCTAAATTTTCAACAGGCATCACTATTTTGATAAATCCAATCTTTACACATTTTCGATAATTCTATAATCCCAATCACATATTGTCAAAAAACCCAATACACACCCTTAGGGTTCAATAATCTCCCATTTTGGATTTGGTTAACAAAATCCCCTTCAATCCAACACTATTTTCTCTCTATTGTATCTACCCCCTTATTTTCAATTAAATACAAATGGTTATCCCAAATATAACTCTATATCCATGAGAGAACTCTATATACTCTCTCCCCATTTTTCAATAATTTCAAAGAACCATTATTTCATATCAATTTTCAAAATTATCTAGTTGGACATTCCAAATCCAGAATTCTTCTCCTAGAAAAATTTGAAATCAATTTTTCAATAATTGTTGCACCAATCTCTTAAGAAACCTGGTGAGTAAAATTACCACTTAGCACATGAGGTGTCCAAAATCCTCTAATAATACTTATATAAGGCTCATTATAGGGAACAATATTCTTAGATAACATACACAATGTTTTCTATGGCACTCACTAGGTCCAATTAATCCACAATAGCCTTTATATTCCATTTTCTTAACACATTATGTAATCAATTATCACACAAAAATATTATTATTTAATATTTAAATCACAAAGGGTGAATTACATAACATTTTTAGAATTATTCATGACACTTTTTAATACTAAAAAAATAATTATATTTTTCATCCCATTCATCCAAAATATCAAAGGTTCCTTTCCACAAGAATGAGGCTGATCAGCCTTTAAGGGTCCATCTTTAATTCCTCCTTTATTTCAACATTATATTTTTAAGTATCTTTAATTTTTGGGGATACCACTTATTGAGAAATAAATACCCTTGACTTTTAACATTTAATATCTTGAAAAGATAAATAAATGATACCATTTTTTAGAATATTTATAGGTAAATATAATATTAATTCTAGTTTATTTATCCAAAATGATCTCCTTATTTAGTGGTATGGTTTTACTATACACTTAACATATAAAATAGTTTTTATAAGGTATATTTATCAAGAAATAATATAAAACATAATATCTTCCATTTATATACCAGTATTCAATTATTAAAACCTTTTCTTCATCAATTTCTATAGGGTAAATCAAGATAAAATACCTTTTTAAACATGGAATAAAACTGAAGATGAAGACCATAATCACCACTCTCTACATATAATTTACATAATAATTTAATATATTGTTTTTGTCTTACTTCATATGATTTTGAAAACAAATAACTAATGGATTCTTTCTCCACCTGAGTCCAACACCTCTTTAAAAAAATTTAGAAATATTTAAATCTTAAGTGGATAGGGGTAATTTCCTTTATACTCAATCTAAGGAGGATGGTGAGTCATTATAGACCATAATATTTCCTTTTCTAATTATTTTGGAATCTAGATTTGAATTATATTTTATTCGATCGAATCTCCTTTACCCTTCAGTGGATTTGTTCTCTTATTTCCCACTCAAATCAGAACATGTTTTACCTTGAGTAGATTTATACTTAAGGATTTCCCTTTCCATGATAGGTTTACATTTCATTATCTAACCAAACATTCTATTTTTCTTATCCCTACAAGGATTATTCATTTTCTCAGTTCTTACCTTGTTTTGAGACATCCTCTTTACATGAACTTCTCCAGTTTTAAGATCATGTGATCTATTCCTCTCTTACCTCCAAACCCATTCCTGGTATCTCTAGGAGGTTTATAGTCTAGAAATAATTTTGGATCTCCTATTATAACCAATTTTAGTATTTTATTATTCCATGTAAATATATTGAAATATATTTCTCAGTGGGAATAATTTATTATTATGTGTAAGTTGGTTTTCTCTTTCAATTTTAGATGAAAATATTATAAAATTTCCACGTTAGGCATGGTTAATATGGTAATAATAATTATAATGATAACCGTACCTTGGATAATATGGTATAATTCTTTTTTTTTGTAATTTTTCTATTATCAAAACATTAAATATATTATAAATCCTAAAAAAACTTAAAATAGGACTATACATCTCAAAAAAAAGACACATGTTTCATAAATTATTCTAGGGATCTTCTAATTTCCACTACCTCTTTTAGAGATATTTTAAGATATGTTTCAAGATTATAAAATATTTTACCCATTTTTTATATTATCCATAGTTTTATTTTTCACCCACCTCAGAGAGGTATCATTATATAAAATACCATATTTTCTTATATTGCATGTTCTTTGGGATATCACAATATTTTATTGATTTTTTTTGATGAGGTATATTTTCCTTTTTTTTAATTATTACCTACCAAAGGATAGTTTTATAATAAATGTAAGGAATCATTTAATCAATGGAAATATATTTTTCCACTTCTTTCTTGATTAAATTTTTTTCTCTTCTTTAAACAATTGAATCCTATTTTAACTTGATTCATGTTGATAATTAAATCATAACTATAAAATACATAGTATTTACAAGGTTCATTATAAGTACCTACTCCTTCACATGTTGGTTATAATAATTAGCATATATTCTCCACTATAATTTTAATAATGATCACAATGGATAATGCAACAACTGGTTATACACTTAAGTAGTCGATCCCAATTCTACACCACAAAACCCAACTATTCTACCTTGGTTGTTTAGATAAACCAAAATTATTCCTTCATTTATTATTCACAAGTTATAAACCCCTAGCCTATAGCCTCTTTAATAAATGATTAAACACCAAATTCATAAGAACCTTATTTTTCTCAATGTTGTTGATCCAATAGTAGAAAACCATCTCTCTTCTTTAGAGTGATATTCCTCTACAAGCGTGTAAGATCATCCTATACTGATTCAAGATCTTAAATAGATTATTGGAATAATACTATTTTTATAAAAAAACAATAACACTATATCTATAATGATTTTATTCTTCTCAACATACCAAACACTTAGATATGAAAGTCTTTACCTTAAAGTGTCTTATAGATTCGATCTATTTTCTATTTTCAATACAGAGGTTTCTTAGTATCCTCAATAAGTAAAATGTTTGGGAAGATATTTTACTTATACTAATGCAGTTTCTATCCTCAATACTTTCTTTTGATATTATTTTTTAAAAGATTAAACTTTCACAAACTCAATACAGCTCCCTTCTTGAATTATCAATTCAAATATCTCAAGTGTACTTTATGGAATCTTGAGTATTTCATTGAATTCTTGAATAGTGCTATTTGAACATTTTTTTATTTATACACAATATACTTTTCATATAGTACATTAAATTATTCCAATATATGTAACATGATCAAACAAAATAATATATGTCAAATTGTGTACTGTGGGTTCAATTTCTTGATGCTTTGCATACTAATGCTTTAAAAAAGTCAATTATTTTTCAAGTAATAAATTTTATGTGATAATTTATTTATGAAATTATATAAAATTGGAATTATCATATAATTTTATCCACTCAGCACCATGCATAACACATACTTCTCATATTATATAATTCACTTCCCAAAATTTTATCATTCGGAAAAAGATGTACTTTCTTTATGGGAATCAACTGGAGAAAAATAAGAGCTTCCTCTCTTGATAATCAAATATACCAAAAATTATTTAACACATTACCTAAGATTTAACCACGTATTTATATCTAACTTTTCAAGTGGTTAACACATAAAAATCTTTAAAATATTCTTATCATGTCAATCATATGAAATGTCGAAAAATATGTTACCTCAGTCCACAAACATCATTCCCTTTATAAACTATTCTTCATATGGTATTTTTTCATAACCCACAAACTAAAACCTCAATGTGCATCACATGCTATAGGTAATTCATACTGTATGTCCTATATATCATTCTCATTCATGAATCATGTATAGAATACCATTACCTCAAATTATTTCCACATAACATTATTTCCAAACCATTTTATATAGCATACATATTCACAAACCATAAACTATCATTCACATGGCATGTATCACATAGCATATTCAATCAGAAACTAATATTCATAATACATGAAAAATTCACACTTCATCTATATTCAATGTTTTTCTAAACTCTTATATGTATCACATGGAATTGGAATATTTACCTTCTCATGAAATTTACTGCATACACTATATAGTGGCTTCCATGAAATGACATTGTATTCCTAAATGATCATCACATACTACCTATTCCTTCACAGACCAACCAACAACACATAAAAATATATATCTCATATCATAACTCTAAAATCAGATATAATCTTCCCAAAAATATATCATGCTTTTTAGAAATTTATACTTAGCCGATTTTAATAATTCCGTTGAGATTTGGATAATCCCACAAAGTTTCTAAGATCAGAGGAGATTATGACAAAGAAACCCTTAGATTCATAAAAAAATCAAAGGTCCAAGCAATAAGATGATCATAGGATCGATTGGATTAATGACATTGATTATATTGAATGAACACTAATATATGTGTATTTTTAAAGGTAGGTGAATATTACACACATAACACATCTATCCCACATCAATTTTCTTGGTGGTTGGGCTTTGTTTGTAAGGGATTATTTTTTTTCTATTAAATGTGAGTAACCAGTTCCCCTCCTAGCCTCCACTAGCACCAACCCATTTCAGAATCCCCCCGACTCTATACCACCCTGCATAATTGTACGGCCTCTACTTCTATGTGCAATATTAATATACTTATGCACTACCCCATGCAATCCCTATGGGTTCCATGCATGCCTGATCTCACTTGCTACCCATGGATGACTGTGTTAACCTACCACCCATATAGTTTACCACATAGGTACCATGTAACATCTTGGTTAAAAGGTATGCTCTTTTTAGTGATTAGAGAATGTTTCTAAGGTTCAGAGGGATTCATGAATATTTTTGGGAGTTTTTCAGTAGATGCTAGGCTCGATATTTCCTTAATGACATTTTTACATCATAAGACTATATCTTATAGTGTAAATAAGTCATGGGTTATAGAATGTAAAACCATTTTAGACTATAAACTCTATACAATGTAAATATATGTTTTATATAATGAAATGGTTGTTCGGGATAATATTAACATGAGGTTATGTGTTTTTTTGTTGAAATTTCATTATGGGAGATTAATTTTGTAAATATAAGATTTATGACACAAATACGTTCAGACCAATAGGTTTTATTTTATGCTTGTATGACTCTCCTCTCATTTGGTTTTTTCATTACTATCTCAAACCCTAGTCTCTTATATGAAATTTTGGGTGTCACCTCCTCTCCAATATAATTTCATTTGACACTCGATCCCAAACCTGGTTGAATTTATTCTATCTTGATAAGTATCCTTTTCAATTCTTCATTGCTATTGGTTGTGGCAGTGGCATTGGGATGTGTTTATAGATCTATGACCATGCGATGACGATGTTTCTTCTTTTCCTTATAGAAATGTCATTCTCATATATTCTAAGGGAAGACCCTTGTGTTGATTATGGTGTTTTGTGTGAGTTCATTGAGGTATGTATTGATTTATCATATCAACTAACCATTCTATTTATGGAATCAATTTTGAGATGTGAGAATAATTTTCAGTTCCTCCTTTATTATCTATTCATTCTTTATGGTGTTAGTGGATCCCATTGTGGGAAGTTTTTGACTTGAGTTTGAGGTGGTGGTTCAATATCTAGTCTATGTTAAGTGAACCATTTATTTATCTTATCTTATTCAATTGTTTTGTGCATAATTAAAATGATATTTGATATTTGATTTATATTTTTAAATATGTTTTTGATAAAAGATGGTTTCCCCTCATTTTTGTAAAAGAAATATGTTTTTAAAATTATTGAAAAATATATTGTGAAATGGGATTTAAAAGTTTGTTTTGATGGATAGAAAAAGGGATTTTGAAATTGTATTGTGAAATGTGTAATCCATTTTTAAATGATTTTAAATTTAGTACATGGGAGCCTTGGGTACTTAAGTGGAAGGTGTGGTATTGGGGATCATCTTATTTTTGTATTGTAAGGGGGTTCAATTTATGGGGTGACTGCCGGTTCTTAGAGAAAAATGATTTTTCCTATAGGACATGACTTAACATTTTATGAGGGTTCACTTTATAGGGTGTTCCTCTATTCCCTATACCTTGATACATGGGTTCTAGGGACTTGTAGTGTTCACTAGTCATGACTGATGTATGATTAACCTAGTTAACCTGATCATGATTTATCCTTAGTGTGTTTTATGATTATTATTTTATTCATATTTATGCTATTATGGATTTGATATAACTATTTGATAAATTTTTATGGAAATTATTCTTTAAAATTGTTTTACTTGAATTATTTTATAACTATAGAAAAAGTGGAAAAGTTTTAACATGAATTTTATATAAAAATACTTTTTTCTTATCATACAATGTTTTTCTATAAAATTGTGCATATGAATATTATTATATAGAGACTTGATATTGAAAACCTAGGTGGGATTCCACTAATCCTATTTATCTCACACCCTAAACACCCCTTTTGTGGTGTGTATACCTAGTATTGTCTTTTGATGTAGGAAAATTCAAGGAGCCACAATGATGTGGTGAGGTTTATGTCAGCTGAGTATGGGTAGAAGGTGGTGATATAGTGACACATTCCCCACATATCACATATAGTAGTGGTCACTTGATTTGGTTTTCCTTTTTTGTTGTTGGAATTTAACCTTAGATATTTTTTAGCTACTTTAAAGTTGTATCATTACTGGTGGTTTTACTCATTTATGGCATATGTCTTTCACTTTGTCTCTTCCACTATTTCTTTCCACTATGTATATGTTCCATGTATCTTATTTCAATTGGGTAGAAATCATTCCATCTAGTTTTTGATTGATGTCCAATCACTAGTCACTATACCATGGGGATCTTGAACCCCCTTTAGGTATGTTGTGGATTAGGTAGGGTACTAGTTTTAGAGGGTGTTACGAGTTGATTCCTTATAAATTGGATTCAAATGCAATCTGTTATTAAGAGTCTTTATTTTAGGATGTTTGTTAGGAAGGAGAGAGTATTTCCAGGACTTGAGAGGTAGGTTGTGGTGAGTGTCTGACCATCTCTTGTCACGATGAGATATAAGTTACCATGGGATATTGGGATGTGTGTCTCTTGTGTTGAGTTCTTGATCTTAATATTAGTTTATACTTATGATTATATTGTTTAAAATGATATTATCCTATTGTTTGATCATTTCTTATTTTTCTATCATGTAGAAATATGCCTCTAAGATGTCTTCCATTGGTTCCGCAGGAGGGTGTAACAGATTATCCTTAATGGGATATGCCTCTAGATCAAAATATTATAGAGGATATCATTTGAGTATTTAACGCCATGAACTAAAATTTACTATTAATTCAAAACCTAGTTATTGAGGTGAAACCAAGAGAAGGTGAAGAAAGAGACTAATCATGAGAGTTTCTATGTGAGAATCCCCAATTCTTTAAAGGTATGAATGGACCTCAACAGGTGTAGGGATGGATGGAAAAGATCGACTAGGTATTAGAATTATTTAATACACCTAAGGATATTAGGGTGAAGTGTGAGACATTCAGGATAAAGGGTACCAACAAGTGGTGGTGGGATTCTATGGTACATGCAATCTATAATGTAGTATTGGGCCAATGAGCCCGTACCCGAGTGGTAAGGGCTTCTGCTTGGAATCCAAGAGACATAGGTTCAAAATCCGGTGGAGGTGAATTTTCAGGTACTGTAGCAGTACTGTAGTAGTCACTATAGAATTCACTGTAGCAGTTACTGTTTGGTACTGTAGCATCCAGAACTATTCACATGATTTGGGCCTTCGGGCCACCGGTTTGGGCTTACTGGTCTCAAAGGCCTTCGGGTCATCAAAAGCCTTCGGACCACATGTCCTTTAGGCCACATAGACCATGGAGTAGCCCAGTTCACACAGAACAGGCCCCATAAGAGGATAAGAGCAACAAGAGTAGCAACCACTAGAAGCAGAGCTAACTAGATTGGAAGAATGAGAGGGTATGGTGGCCACCATCGGAACCAGGAACCATGCAGCTTTGTATGAGGCAATGCTATCCGATTATCAATGCAAGGTGGGGATATAGGTGATCAATGACGTAGAATCTAGGGAGGTTCAGTTCAAGTGGGATGGGCTTAGGGTCATGTATTGGGCATGGTATGCCTCTGGGCCTTCGGTTCATGTATTGCAGGTCAGTCAGGCCTTGTGCCTTGGGCCTACAGGTCATGTTCGGGTTCCCCTTCAACCCTTAAAAGGGGGATTACCCATAATAAAATAAAAAATAAGGCCTTCGGGCCATTTGGACTATAATGTGGTATTGGATTAGAATTTTTCAAGACCATATAATTTTAGCATCTATTCCTCGAGTCTCTGATGATAGTGAAATACTTAGAGTTCCACTCTTTACATTAGGGAGAGCATTTGGTGTCAGATTACACCAATCTATTTGTGGAGATAATTCATTTTTTTCAGAGGTGGTGATGAGTGACTGATTTAAAGCTCAGAAATACCTATAGGGTTTGCAACCAAACATTAAATCGTAGGTTTATATACAGAATATTTCTATCTACATAGAGATAGTAGATAGATCTTTGATGGTAGATATAAATATGAAGATTAATATTGGTTACCTTTCCCCATCTCTTCCACCTAGTGTAAGTTTCAGTAGTGCAATGGGAAATAAGAGAAAGTGAAATAATAATCATAGGGGTGGTAGAGGTGGTTCATAGTCACTGGCTTCCTACGCACCATAAATATTATATAGAAAAGTGCCCATAACTTTATATCACTGTGGAAAGGTAGGGTACACCTGATGTACTTTTCCTGCACTAATGAAGACATGTAATACTTTCAACTGATGAGTCCATATACAAAGGTTCTACTAGGATATGTCAATGTTTCATTATGGTCAAGGGTCTTTAGTTCCAAAGGATTTTGTGGCATAGTCAGATGCATTAATGTCTACAAGGATCCGGATATAGGCCTTAGGAGTGAATCACCTTTATGTAGTGGATTAGTTTCTAGTGGATGTTGATGTAGGCCTAGTGATAGTGAGAGGTACCATTTTTGTTTCATCTTCTATAGAAACTGATTTATTTAATACCAATGTCTCACACTCATTTATATATATCTATTTTATTAATATTTTAAAACTTTCAATGGAGCTCATGACCTTTATTATAGATCTAGATACACCACTTGGAAAGAGGTATAAGTATGTGTTTCGATTTCCATCTTGTTCTCTATCAATAGTTAACATGGAGTTAGTTTGGGATTTCTTGGTTTTTGATATGGATATGTTTGACGTCATCATCAATATGGATTATATTATTGCTTATCATGAATATATTGATTGTTATCATCATCAAGTCTTGTTCTTTTACACCAATGGGAGCTATGGGGTGTTTTGAGGCTAGTGAGATCTATGTTTTGGTCATGCAGGACTGTCCCACCCAGATCTTAGAAGTTTTTTGTCTACCATTTCAGTTGATATTAATGAAATATCTCCTATTGGAGATCTCCCCTTGGTTTTTAGGGATTTCCCCGATGTTTTCCTAGATTAATTTTCAAGTATTCCTCTATAGAGGGTGGTAAAGTTTACAATTGATATGGTGTCTATTATAAAACCAATATAAATACCCTCTTATCTAATAGAAACTACTGAGGTAAAATAGATCAATATAAAATTGGATTATTTGATGGAAAATGGTTTTGTTTGACCTGGTATTTCACCATGGTCATCCCTTGTACTGTTTTTCCAGAGGGACAATGGTTCACTTCATTTGTGATTGTACTATAAGAAGTTTAATTGAGAAAATGTTAATAATGAGTACCCCTTTTCCCCATGTGGATGCATTTTTTGATCATTTAAATAGGGAGAAGTGGTTTTTGAAAATTTATTTTTGATCGGGTTATCATCATCTCATGTATGGAATCCCATATGCTATTTTCTAAGAAGGAAAATGATACACTTAATTTGTTCATGGACTATCAAAAGTTTAATTGGGAAACTATTAAGAATGATTACTCCTTTTCCCCATGTGGATGAATTTTTAGATCATTTAAGAAGATAAAAATGTTTTTTGATAATTGATTTTTGATCGGGTTATCATCAACTCAGGGTTCAGGACATTGATATTTTGAAGACCAATTTTAGGAGTAGGTATGGAAATTATGAATACCTTTTGATCCTTTTGGTATGACTAAAAATCCTGAAGTTTTTATGGATTTTCTAAATGGAATATTCTATCAGTACCTTGAAACTTTTTTCATTGTGTTTGTGGATGATATCATAGTTTACTCGATATCTGAGCATGAGCACAAGAACCATCAAAATTTGGTTTTAGAGATCATGATGAGTCACTACTTATATGGGAAACTCTTGATATTTAGTTTTTTGGATCCAATTATCGAGGAACATGATTTATGAACATGTACTATCAGTCAATCTTGAGAAGGTGAAAGTTGTCTTGTGCTGAGAAGAATCACACAAGATCTTTGATGTATTGAGTTTCTTTAGTCTATCTGGATAATATTAGAAATTTGTAAAGGTTTTATTAAAGTTGCAATAGCCTATTAATTCTATCACTAGGAGAGGGGTGAAGATCCCATGGGGTACTAAATTTTATAATTATTTTGATGAGTTGAAATGACTTCTAAAGTCGTCTCCTATTCTGATATTTCATGAGCCCAATTAGTGGTATGTGGTATACTGTGATACTTTTAGTGCTAGTATGGATCATGTACCTATATAGGATGATCATGTTGTGGACTATGCCTCTCATCATCTTTGGACACATGAGAAGAATTACGCCACTCATGATTGGGATATTTCTGTAGCTATTCATTTTTTATGTGTCGGAGGCACTATCATTTTTAAGAGAGGTACACAGTCTTTTCTAGTCATAAGAGTATGAGATATATCTTTTCTCATAAGTAATTGAATCATAAATATAGGTGGTGGGTGGAATATTTTTTATCTGTTTGATTTTGAAATTACCTATACTCTAGGGAAGGGGATTTTTGTCATATAAACTCTCATTAGGAAAGTTACAACAATGATTGTTTTGGAATCGAAGGAATATAGGAGCCTTATGAGACTCATTCCTAAGTTTCATCTAGATGAACATGAGGATGAATTATGTATGGTTATGACCAGTGTTTAGTCATCATCATCTCTCCTTGAGTCTATTATATAGAGTTAGTAGTAGGATGATGATTTTATAGGAATTAGAGAAACCTTTTATTATGGGAAGACTATTTCTAATTGGTATCTCCCTTATGCTGGAATTCTTTACTATAAGAATTGGGTTGTTTTTTCAACATATGTTTGGGATTTAGTTTTTTTGACTATCATAGTTCTTCATGTGATATTCATCTAGGGACTATGACAATGTATTAATATATGATAAGATATTTTTGGTGACCAAGTATGAAACGTGACGTTACTGATTATGTGTCCCACTATTACACCTACCAACAGATAAAGGAAGAGCACCTGAAGCCTTATGTTCTTCGTCGGTGCCTTCCAGAATTAGTTTGAAAATGGGATGAGATTTCCATGGACTTTTTTGTTGGGTTTCTATGGAATCACTATGGTAATAATTCTATATAGGTGGTGGTTGATAATTTTATGAAATAAAACCAATTTATTCTAATCAAAGAAACCACTAAAGTTGAAGATCTAGGTTAGTTGTATGTGCTTCCTATTGTGAGGTTTCATGGGGCTACCTCTACTATTTTTTTAGAAATGGATCCCATGATTACTTACAAGTTTTTGAAGATTCTCCAAGAGTTGATGGGAACTTTGGTCAAGTTGGGTACAACTAATAATCCATAGAAAAATGGTTAGAGATAGTGTTCTATTAAAAACCCAGAGAATATGATCCATTCCTGCATATTTGATTTTTTTGGATCACTGGATAACCATATGATACTATTTGAGTTTTCTTATAATAATATATACCAGTTATCAATTAGAATGGCTCCCTTAGAGTCTTTGTATAGTCTCCCATGAAGATCACCTATTTGTTGGGAAGAGGTGGGAAAGACCTATCTTATAGGATTGAGTCTCATTTAAAAGTTTTCAATGAGGATTCAGGATATATTTCAATTCTTGATTATAGGTCAGAGTTGGAAGAAATATTATGTAGACCATCAACATCTTTCTTCAAATATTTATAATGGTGATAAGATTTTCTTGAAATATTATCCTCTATTGGGTCACTATTGTCTTAAAAAGCAAGAAAATATAGCTTCAAGATATGTTAGAGAATTTGAGGTCACTGAGTATATATATCAGGTTACTTATCGATTGGAATTTATATCTTAGTGGATGGGTATCCATTATGTTTTCCACATATCTCATCTTAAGAAGTATCACCCCAATCCCTGTCTTGTTCTGGGTATTTAGATGTTTGATTTAGAACCTTATGTTTTCATTATAGAGAAACCCATGGGGACTGTTGATTCTTAGGTAAACATATTTCATGGGAAGTATATCCCATTTTTTAAAATGTTATGGTGATTTAGACCAGATTTTCATGAGACATGGGAATGCGAATTGTCTATAAGGGAGCAGTGGCCCCACCTCTTTCCAAATCACCCTTCTTCCACATGAATTCTCAGTGATGGAAAGTCTTATGGTGGGGAGATTATAACATCATGGTTAAAAGATATGATTTTTTATTGTTTAAGAGTTTGTTTCAAGTTTTAAGGGGGACATGAATCATTTTTGGAGTTTTTTAGTAGATTCTTGGCTTGGTACTTCCTACAGAACAATTTTACATCATAAGACTATAGATTCGATCGGGATAAAATTAACCTGAGGTGATATTTTTTTTGGAATACTCACATTAGGGAAGATTCATGTTGTAAATAAATTAAGATCTTTAGGTTTTATTTTCTATTCATATGAGTCTCCTTTAATTTAGTTTTTTCTTCCCTACCTGAACCTGGGACTCTTCCAAGAAATTTTGGGTTCTCCTCCTATTCCAGATTATTATTTTTTGATTCCCGATCCCAGACTTAGTTTCATTTCTTCTCTTTATTAATAAGTTACCTTTATTCTTCTTCATTTATTTTGGTTATGGTAGTGGTGTTGGGATGTGTTTATAGATTAATTATCATGAAATGATGCTGTTTCTTATTTTACTTCTAGATATGTAGTGCTCTTGTCTTCTAGAGGCCAACCCTTATATTGGTTGAGGTACATGTGTGAGTTTCTTCAGACATGTGTTGATATATCCTCTCTTTCAACTATTTTTTTATGTAATCAATTATTATATGTGAGAATAATTTTTAGGGACTCTTTTTTTTTCTCTCTATGCTCCTTCAAGTGTTGTTGGATCATGTTTTGGGTAGTGTTTGACCTAATTTTGAGGTGGGTAGTTTCTTCTATATCCTATGTTAATTGAACCATTTGTTACTGTTATTTTATTAAATTATTTTCTAAATAATTGTAAAGATAGTGGTTTGTTTATTTATGTGTGTACATGGGTTTTTTTTGAGAAAAGATGGTTTCCCACCAGTTTTTGTAAAATAAATTTTATTTTAAAAGCATTATGGAATGGATTGCGAAATGTGTTTTCAAAGAAGGTTTTTATAGATAGAAAAAGGGTGTTTGAAATTTTATTATGAAATGTGTAAGATATTTTGAAATTATTTTAAATGCATCATATGGGAGCCATGAGTACTTAGGTGGAAAGTGTGGTATTAGGGATTATCTTATTTTGGTATTTCTATGGAGTTTTCATCCGTTCTTAGAGAGAGATGAATTTGGCTCATATAATTGACCTAACATTGTAGGATGGTTCACTTTATAGGGTGTTCCTCTATTCCCAAAACTATTATATATGGGTTCTAGGGACTTTTAGTGTGCAATAGTCATGATTAATGTATGGGTGACATAACAAACCTGTTTATGAGTTATACTTGATGTGTTTTACCATTTTACTTTGATTTGGGTTTATACTATTCTAGATTTGATATAATTACTTGAGAAATGTTTTTGTAAATTATTCCTAGAAACTATTTTACCTGTATTATTTTAGAACCGTCAGAAAAAGTGAAATATTTTACCATGATTTTGATATAAAATTACCTTATTCCTTATCTTTCCATGTGTTTCTATATAATTGAGTATATACAAATTGTTTTATAGAGACTTAATATAGAATACCTTGGTAGGATCCCACTAAGGCTATTTAGATCACACCCTATACACCCCTTTAGTTGTGTGTAGATATAATATTTTCTTTTGATATAGGAAAAGCAAAGGTGCCACAGTGTGGTGGTGAGGTTTATGTCATTTGGGTATGGTTAGATAATGGTGAGATGGTGTGACATTTCCCACATATCACAGAAAGTATTGGTATATTATTTTAGTTTTTGGACTTATACCTTGGAGTTTTTTAGATGATTTTGATTTGTATATCTATCATCAATTTTCCTTATTTATGGAATACATATTTCTATTTGTTTCTTCCACTATTCATTTCTGTAGTGTATATGTTTCATGTATGTTATTCAGGTTGGGTGATATATTTCCCTATTATTTGTTTTTGTTGTCTAGGTGCTAGTTGCTTACCTCTAGGGGTCGGGAATTCCCTTTGGGTATTTATTGGATTGAGTTAGGTACTGGTTTTAGAGGGTATTTTTGGGTTCATTCATTATATCCCATATATGGTTGAGGTGGAACCTTGGTTGGCCAAGGGTTGAATTTTTTTATATAAGGAGAACTGAGAATACTTAGTAAAAACTAAGTATATTATTCTCCTTCAAAAATATTTAGGTAAATATTATCCCCCAAGGTCTTTTAAACTAATCATCATCTCAACCAATCATCAAGTAAGAATATATTTAAGTGTATTTATTCAGGGAAATAAATATTTTCATGGTATTGATAAAATTCTTCATGTAATAATAGAATATTTTTTGGACTTCTAAAAATTCTTCATAAATCCTCAAACATGATGAAATCAATGCTTCATTTATTCAAAAACATTAAAACTTGTATTTGATCTTAAGATTAGTTCAACAATCATCTAATCATTTTCTCTACGTCTTGAACTTATCTTTAATAATTAAAGATTTAATTATCATATTCATTTACCATAGATATTGAAAATACCTTAAACAACCTATGGACTTACATAGATTCTTTATCAAGAAAGACATCCAATGTATTAAGCATCATCAACTAACTTCGATAAACTTATAAGGTTATATGGATGCTTTATCAATAATGATATCAAATTCCTTGTCATTATAAGATCATCATTTAATTATTCCTCATATATTGAATTTATAATATATTTACAAAAAATAAAACATTTATTCTTTAACCATCCACTTGTGCTCTTCCATCTCCCCCTTTGGATTTGTTGTAAATACTTCTTCACTTTATAAAGTTTATAATTTTATCCCCCTTACTAATAAAAGTAAAAATATAAAATAGGGATTTTATGACATCACTACTTGTATCATTATATATTTCCATTATCTTCTCCTTCATTCATTTAAATCCATAGCCTTATCCACTTGCGATAGAAGGATAAAATTACATTATTTTCATTATAAAAGGTCCTTTAGCTATACAATTATAAGTCTATATGGGAAAACCATTTATAGAAAAAAAAATAGTGTATAACCAAGGTTATCAATGGTATCCATAAATTATATATAATGTGATATCAAAATAATACATCTCACTTCTTCATGTTTTGATGATACTTAAAATGATTTTCAGGGAAAACATTATAGCCTGTACATATCTCAACAAACACATCAAAACATTCAAGTGAAAAAATATATAACTCCCCCTTCATAGCTCAATATCAAACACTTTTCTAATGACTATGAATTAATTCATATAAGGGATATGTGATTGATTTTCATAACTCATCTTCTAATTTTACAATGCTTTTTATAAGTTTCAAATTCATTAACAAATTTAAATCATTTATGATCCTCCTCAATGGAAACATCCATATTTTTCAATTACATTCATGTTAATATAAAAATGTATAGATAATGGAATAGGGAGGTACCTATTTGTTCCTCTTAAATAACATTTAGTTTAAGAGATTCATCTTAACCTGGGTGATTCTTTTCTTCCAATCCCAACATGACAATATTTATTTTGACTCTTCTCTCTATTTTGAGTCTTATATGTTTTATTATCTTCTTTATTTATTTGAAATTATTCTTTGTGTGGAATACCTTTTCCCACCTCAATCTTCTAGATCATAAATTTTCTAGTTATGAACAACTTCTCATCAACTTTCACTACTCCTTTTGAATCAACTTGTATATTAATTTATCTTTAGAGAGTTTTTCATATTCCTCTAATTGTTTATCCAATTTTAGCTAGTTTTTTCACACAAATAGGTACAATTTCCTGAAATTATCATTTTTCTCATTATCATCACATGAATTACTCGTATTTTTCTATTGAAACCACTTCCATTTAAAAATATTGGGAATATCTCATAGTAGTATTGTCATGCATTTCTTAGTTGTGTGACCCTACAGCTTACATGTTCCACAAAAATTTTCTATGAATTCATATATATTTTGAATTGGAAGATTATATGGATTTTTGTTAACAAAATTATTTCTTTGATCACTCATTCTCATATATTCACTATGACTCCCCCTTGACCCAAGAATGTTTCTTAACAATGAAATGTTACACCAAAGATAGTAGGATTTGTGCCCATAAATTTTACAAAACTAGAAAAATCCTATGTACATTAATCATACACCTTGATATTAATTTCATCTAAAATGATTGATGATGATATAATTCTTAAAAACGAGCCTTATTTTTCCTAGGGCGAAGTTAATTTAATGACATATTTCTATATCCCTTTGATGTAATAAATGATCTGTCACTTATCTCCTTGGTCCAATTAGGTGTAGTATTAGATTTCCTAATTATACACTTCATATCACTAGTGTTGTAAGATTCACCTTTAACCTTAGTTGACTTTGTGAAATATTATTTTATTACCTTCATTATTTTTTGTTGTGGTATTCTATTCACATTGTTAAATGATTTATGTATGAATAGTATATACTAGCACTCATCATAACAATAAACACTTTTTTTATTGTACTCATATAAATATTTAAGGAATTTAGATATGTTCATTATATACAGATTCATTTTATGTATTTTTTTTCAATGGTACATATATTCTATTTTCTTCATCTTTGATCCTCCTAAACATAAGTATTTTGTTTTTTTCATGAATTTTCATTTTTTTCCAACATTACGATGCCTTGGTCTCAATCTTGTAGTAACACCAAAAATTGCCTAATAATCTTCTTCTCATATTTTCTGGTGTATTCTGTGAAAATTTTATAGATTTAAAAACTTATTATTTTTTAGTGTAACTACCACTATTTTGGATAATTATTAGAGAATATATCTTCATACATATTTTCTGATCCATCCTTCATATGGTGGGTTTATTAATATTATTAACTATCTATAATTTTCTAGAATTCTATTTAAAACCTGTATTAGAAATTGAAACAACATTAGTATATATGAAATTTTTTAGGTTATTGGGTACCTTCTTCTTGGAGTTTGTTTCCACTTGACGATAGGTTGATCTCATGCTCTTATTTATACAAGTATGAGACCTTATAAATACATAATTCTAAATGTAAATCAAAGTGGAAATATATTTCTTCTTAATGACTTGGGAATGTACAACTTTTTTGATTCTTGATTCTTAAATCTCTCCTAAAACTTAAAAAACATTATTTTGATAGAGTTATTTTCATCCTAAAAAGATATTAGCCTTTATTCACAACCCCCATCATCTTATTTATTTTTTTTCATGCATTTTTATTGATTCTTGTAAATAATTTTCAAGACACTTTACCTTTTTTGATTTAACCTCTAGTTGGGTAGCTTTTACCTCTACAAAATTTTTGTGAAAATTTTCAAGTTAACTAAAAGTTTTTATGAATGGAATCTTAAAGAAATATTTCTCATTAAGATTACATTTCAATTCTTCAATATCATAACATATAATTCATTGAAAAGAGATATTATTTCATCATTTTATATGAAAAGTTTTGTGAGAGTGTTTCACATGCCAACCTTCTTAGCTAATGCCTATTATATAGTATTATCCTCTTATTCCAACTATGAATTTTCATCTGTAAGACCATTCATAGTTTTAAAAATATAATTGACAAATTCATTGGGATGTTTCTTCATATGTTCTTTGAATTCAGAATAAATATCACTAAGGTATATATTATCTTCATAGTTTACATAATATTAATTATAATAATTATAATCAAAATAATTATTCAAAATTATATCACTCTAATTAACTTAAATTAGTGGTGTGTCTGCCTTTACTATAATATTACTCTTCAAATTCCTTGATGTTATTATCTTGAAATTATTTTGAGTCTTAGAAAAAATATCCACATTTTTATCCTCAGGAGAATTTTCATTTTTCTCTATCTGTGGTAGTTAACATATTTATTGAATTATGTACTTCATAATAGATATCTTGGATATTTATAGGGAACATTTCTATGGTTCCACTTATAGAGACTCATGACATATTGACCATTGAGAGGGGGGGGGGGGGGGTGAACTAGCAGTTTAATTTTATTTATTAATTTATTTTAATTAAATTACTAAAAATTGTTAAGGTTCTTGATCCAAAAAATAGTACTCACAACCTCACCTCACTTATAGAAATAATAATATAAATCACAACACATAGTCATTATAATATTCAGTACAAATTAATACTCCTTTACATGTTAGTTAAATGAAAAATCATTGATTATCTAGTATAACTTGATCAATGATTATAATGGACAAGGAAAAAATTTCTTATGCACCCCATGAGTTGATCCTATAATTGATCCCAATTTTACACAACAACAACCAACTCTTTTACCTCAGTTGTTTAGACACCCCAATTGTGTTTCCTATTCTCTTCTTGATTGGTTAGAAACCATAATCTTGAGCTTCTTATAAAACTGATTAGACACCCCAATAATGACCAGATTCTTCTTCTCTGTTTTATTGATCCAGTAGTAGAAATTACTCTGTCTTCTTTAGAGAGATATACCTACATGATCTAATCAGATTATACTTACTCATGAAATCCTTCAATATATTCATTAACTTCTTGGAATAATCCTATTGGTATTGAAACTCCTTTACCCCAGATATGCAACGATTCAATTCTTCTCAACTTACTGAACACTTAGATATGAAAGTCTTATCATGCAAGTATCTCTTGGTTTCAGTCTCTGTTATCTTATCGATACACTGGTGTATCAGTATCCTCATTAAGTAGAATTACTGAAAATATATTATCCTTATACTTTTAATATCCTAGCCTCAATACTAGGCCATAATGTAATTTTATAGAAGATTAAATTTTCAAAAACTCTATATAGTTTCCTTCTTGAATTATCAATTCAAAAATCACAAGTGTAATTTATAAAATCATGATTATTTCATGGACTTATCAATTGGAACTCTATGAACCTATTTTTATTTCTCCACTACATACTTCTCATATATTATGTGAAATTATTCCAATTCATATGACATGATCATAACATAACATATATATCAAATCATGTACTGTTGGTTCAATTTCTTGATGCTTCACATACTAAAGATTCAAAAAACAAGTTAATTAATTTTCAAGTAATAAATACTATGAGAAACATTCTTTACAAAATTATATAAACTACTATTTTCATATTACTTATTCTGAATAAAAAATTTGATAGAAAATATTTCAAATAATACTTACTTCACTTCTCAATAGTTTATCCTTCATGAAATGTATCACTTGATTTGTGTGAATCAACTGGAGAAAAATACGTCCTTTCACTCTCAATGATAACTTCTCCCAAAATTTCTTCAAAACAATACTCAAGAGTTAAATAGGTACTTATAAGAAAATATTCATGTGATTAACATGTGATAATCACACAAAATATGATTAAAAAATAAACTACCTCTCTCACCAATTAGTATTCCCATCACATACCATTCTTCATATGATATTTTTGCATGACCTGAAAACTGAAACCTCAATGTGCATTGCATGTCACATGGCCCACATACTACATGTCTCGCATAAAATTATCATTAACATAGTATGTATCTTATACCATTACCTAAAATTATTTCTATATAACATTATTGAAAAACCATAGCATGCATATTCCCAAACCATATAGTCTCATTTTCATGGAATTTATCACATAACAAATGTACTCAAAAACTAATCTTTACAGTATGTGAAATTTTAGACATCACAAAATTTCAATGTTCTTCCAAACTTATGGAATTCTTGTGTGGAATTGGAACATTTACTATCAGATATAATCTACTCTATTCACCTCATAGTAGCTTCCATGAATTGAACTTGCATTCCAAAAATATCATTGAATACTTACTATTACTTTACAAGCTAACCAACACCATATATAACATGTATCTCATACTAGAACTCTAAAATCACATTAAATATTTGAAAATTGATTATATGCTTTGCTGAAATCTATAAATAGTTGATTTCCATAATTTTTCAAGCTTTCTATGATCTCACAAAGTGTCTGAGAATGTATACGATCATGAAATATAAACTATAGGACATATAATACTTTTAGGGTTAAGGAAGAAGATGATTATTAGCTTGATTATATGGTTGAAGGTGTGTGAAGAGTACCCATATAGCACATCAATCCCACATCAATATTCTCAGTGGTCATGTTCTGCTTTATAAGCGATTTTATTTGATTTTGCAGTCATCTGTGAGTAATGGGGTCTACTCTTAGCCTCCACTAGCACCGAAACTTTTCAAAACCCCTCTACCACCATGAAACCCCACACGGTGGTTCCACCTCTACTACTATATTCATTATATGCATGCTTATGATATCTCCTGTGTGCTCCATATGGGCCCCATATATTCCCACTCTCAAATGCCGCCCATACAAAGACAAGTATACCTATCACCCACATGGTTGAACACCTAGGCCTCACATGAGGTTGAGGCAGGTCCTTGGTTGGACAAGGGTTAACCACATTATTTATATAGGGAAAAAGAATAAAACCCAGTAAAAACTAATTATGTTATTCTTTTTAAAAAATATTCATGAAAATCTTATGAAACAATCATTATGAAAAATAATATTTAATAATATTTATTCATATAAATAAATATCTATATGGTCTTCATAAAACTGCTTATGAAATAATATAATATTATATGGTCTTCTAACAATTTTTCATAACTCCTCAGGAATGATGAAAACAATGTGTTGGTTCTTCAACACCATTGAAAAATGTCTGTAATCTTAAAATCTGTTCAACAATCATCATAATTATCATTTAAAAAATGCCTTAAAATTATCTTGAATTCATCAAGATATTATCCTCATATTATTTTTAGATACATCATGTATATACCTTAAAAATATTATAGACTTACATGGATTCTTTATCAAGCATGACATCCAATGCCTTAAGCATAATCAACTAACTTCAATCAACCTATGGATTTACATAGTTTCTTTATCAAGTATGAAAACCAATTACTTAGCATAATTAGGTCCTCATTTAAGTCTTTATTATATATTATTGTTATAGTATACTGATAAAAAATACAATATTCTTTCATCAACCATGAACTTGTGCTATTCAATATCCTTTTCATCACCGCAACCAATTTTGACCATTGTTCAAAAATATCTTAATTCTTGGATTTTAAATTTTAAATTTATTTTTGAGTTCATATTCTTTCCCTTGAAAATAGATTTTCTTTTTACCATATTTTTAAAAAAGAAATTCATTCCTTCATCTTGGGAATCATTATTCTCCCCTATATTTGTGTCCACTTCAACAAGTCTTTTTTTTAGACCTTTTAGCTTACTAAAATCAATTTCATGTATACAGATCTAGATATCATGAGAATTATTTTCTTGTTTAAGATTTAAAATGTATACTTTTAATTGATAATATTCTCATTTTACCAGTGTACCACTTTCACTTTTTTCCTCATTGGAATCTCTTAATCATTAGTGGTTCCAAAATCACTTTGCATGTTAGATTAATCATCCATTCCTAAACCATTGTTAAATGAACCCATATATTCATAACTTGATTCATCCATACCATTATTTTGTAAGTTTATAATCTAATTCAATTAAAGAACAATATTCACATTAATATATATATAATGAGTAATTGTATTGGACTTCTACCTCTTGTTCAATGTTCCACCCTATTCCATAGCACACCACCACATAAAGAGAAAGAGAAAGAGAAACTTAAACAATCATATAGACCGATTTAGTGAGAAAAATCCTATAAAATAAATTTATGAAATGATACCAATTATTAGCCCCAAAATTGGATTAAGTGAGATATACCTTTGGGGGTAAGTGAATCAAGGTATGGAATCACTTTTCCTTAAACTCTAAGTACTATACTCAGATCTTGATCTCTTAATCATAAAGGTCACTTATTTTACCCTTTATCATTTAAGTTGATCCAATTACTTAACCAATAATTTATATCAATTTTTCTAATGACTATATTATTATATTTATCTGATGATTATGCAAATAAATTAATAAAAGCACAAGAACTTTACTTGGGTCACCACTATGGGCTAGTGTAACTAGAATGAAACCACCGTTGTGCTAATGAACTAAAAATGCTATGATCATTTATTTTTCATTTTAGGATAGGTAAATACTTCATTGGATTAAATTTAATATATCTATTTTAATGTATTAATCCTTTTAATATTTATATACATATATCTAGATTTATCCTTGGAGTCAGCGTGGTGTTTGGGTTCCTTAGGACCCCATAATTAATATATTAAAAATTTAATATATTTTATTAAATGAGGCAATATAATTTTGGTATAAATATTTTATACCATTTTTTTGGAACTCATATGAAAAATTTGAGACCATGTATAGTTATGTAATACAAGGTTTACCCTAGTAATGACCTAAAGAGATATTTATGGGTAATTGTTTGAACATCACTAGAAACTTCTTATATTGTACTTCAATATTTCCTTACCTCATTATTTTTGGAAAGGATAGAGGGGGTTTGTATGTTAGAAGTCCTATATATACTTCTTCCTTTTCAGGATGTTCTTTTATCATAATTTTTTTCAGTAGCTTCTGACTCAAGATTTATTTCTCGACCAAATTCCTTGGTTCTATCATTTTCATCCTCATTGATGACTCTAACATGTTTCGCAGGTTCCTACATCTTTTTTTAGTTGTATTTTCATGGTTTTTTAAAGTCTATTGCTTTCACACTCTTAAGAACCACTACCTTTTCCACTTCTCTCTAGTGAATCTCAGTGTTAACAATAAATGTACTTGGTAGTCAGTTTGATAAGGTCTTTGAGATTTGGCCCATTTAGTGAATGATATTTCATATGTTAGATATTTAGTTTTTATATTTTTCTTGGTTTTAGTCATTTTATGATCTTATTTTTGAACAAATACATAGATAAAGTTTTCATGATTAGACTGCATAGGTGGGTCTTATTGTGGTGGCCTCTATGGATCTTTTTAGAATTTCTATTGCTGAGCAGGTGGGTATTTCTAAGATATAGGGGGAAAAAGATTTTTAGTTCAAGGATCTTGGTTTTGAGGTGGGAAACTAGGTGGTATCTGATTTATTTGTGGTGTTTGACCACTACTCTACTGATGGTATCCTTGGTTGGGTTTCTATTGTGGCTACTGAGCTGGTCACTATGAGTAATATTTCCACTATTGGTATTATTAATTCTTTTAGAATTGTTGTCCTTGTTGATTGTAATTAACACAATTAAAATATGGTTCTTGATGTTCATCTATCCCTGTACTACAATATTAGTATGGGTGTGGGCCTCCACACATTTCACATGATTGAATCTCCATCACAAGAGTAGGAGGTGTGGTAGTGAAAATGGTTACTGAAATGGTTTCAGATTCTTTGTAAGAGCCTCCACTTGGACTAGTAGGTGAGTAACCTCTTCCAATTGGGTTATTCCATGCCAAGGTGGTCCTTGATCACTATTTCACAGACTAAAATTGTGGGAGGCCTCATCTAGAAGTGATTATAAAACTTCTGAAAGCTTAATCACGAGTCTTCCATTAGTAATGGTGTCCACCAAAGTTCATGAACTAGGTTTAAATACATTATAAAATGCTTGAAGATGAATCCACACATCAAGTCTATGATGTGGTTATTTTATAGTGATCTCCTTAAACTGATCCCAGGCTTCCTATGATAACTCTCCATTTGTATGGGAAAAGTTCTGGGTATCATTCTAAAGCCTCTGAGTCCATACCAGTGGAAAGTATTTATCAATAAATTTCATGGCTAGGTAATCCCAATTCATGATTTACTTGGGATATTGGTTTTTGATACTATTATTGTCTTGGTCCTTAAAGGAGAAAAACACATATTCTAATTTCATATGACAAAACAAACATTTTGTGAAAGTATCAAAAACCTTAAAAAAAATGGAAATATGATCATGGGGGTCTTTTTTTTGAAGCTAGATAAATTTACCAATGTTCTAGATCATATGAATGTGTCCAAGTTTGATTTTAAAATTATATGCCTAAATAAGAGAGTGCACAATGCTGGGTGCAACACCACTAATGAAAAAAAGATGTAATCCATAATGGTGTGATCCTATAGAATTGGATTATTTCCCAGATTAATAGGTGGGGAATATTTATGTTTATAAGGGTATGGCAGTGCAAGATCATTGCACTCGTCCATTATGAATTGGAAGTATGATGCTAAGGATTGATCATTCTCAAGTTTGAACAAAAGCATTTCTTAAGTGTCAAGGCTCCTTGAACAAGTTAAAGGGACCTGACGAATTCACTAGATAAGAAGGAATAGATGAAGGTTCTAGACCATGACTGAAAGAATTGAAATATAAAAGAAAAAGGATAAATAATAATGGGGGAGGGGGTGAGGTATTCCCATGTTTAACCCGAAGAATACTGTACCCAGGCAATAGTAAGTCCCTGACAACGATACTAAAATTAGATGTGCCTACTCACATTATTTAATAAATGTGATCATTAATCAGATTAGATATTTATTATTCCCAAACTACACTTTCTATAAAGGTATAGTAAATTGGAAGTGTGGGGTTGAACTCATAGGGACAATTTAAAGACAAGAAACATAGTGATTCAAACCCTATAGAAGGATTCTTAAAATTCACCCTTTAAGATTGATGTTTTATAGAATTATGTAGTTTGGTATTAATTTAGATAATAAATATGGTATCAAGGTCAATTTTAGGGCTTTAGGAAAAAGATAATCCTAAATATATTATGGGATAGTCCTATGGATTAGCTTGTAAAGTAGTGTAAGGGTCACAAATTGGTTATATCCAAGCCAATTGGATCTACCTATGCTGAAATTGTCCCTTAGATTGAGCATAGAAAAAAACCTAGATGCATTACACTTAGCTTCTGTTGTGGAAAGCATCACAAGCTAATGGGTATAGCCTAGTCAACTAAAATTAGGTTAGGTTCATCTAATTTCACCACCAATGGTTTGGGTTGTGTAATATAATGTGATGAACAATTGTTTTTAACCTAATTATTAGTTATAGGGTTACCAAGGTTAAATTATTGTTTCATTAGGCTCATAAATACCCCTACTCCCAACCCCTAACCCTTGGAAGATTAGCCATGCATGACAGTGTTGATCAAAATCAATGGAATATAAAACATTCTTTGGATGATCATAAAACAATTCAAAAATAGTTTTTCCACATTTAAAAAAATTATAAAAAAATATTTTCAATTAAAAGAAATGTAAATAAAATCAAACACTTACTTGAAATGAATAAAAAATGAATAAAAAACAAGCATGCTGAAGAAAGATAAACTATATATAAAATGAGTGTTGAAATGGAAACAAAATTGCAATGATAGAAGAAAAAATATAGGATGGTAAAAATTGCAATGGATTTATTAAAATAATGGAAGATACATAGAGGGTAAAGTATTAATGTCATGTATCTTCTTTAAGTGGCTTTATGTATCGACTTTTACATGATGTGCAAGATTTACACATCATGTACCCCAAATCCATAATATAATAAGAAAATATTGAATCTCAAAGGATCTCTAGGCTAAATCTTTGTCTGGATGGGATCTTGAATTTATTCATGTCATGTAAACTCTACATGTTGTGTGTGTGATTCACATCTTTTACTTCTTTCACACTGTGTAATTTTAGTGGGAATTGGAATTTGAAATTTTCATGATGTGTAATGTTGTTACACATATTGTAAAATCTTCTTTTCATGTAAATTATCATAGGCTGGACTTTGGTCTGCATGGATTATGTGAATGAGGAATACAAGTCGTGTATATATTTCATGATGTGTAAAACCAGTTTTTCCTTCTTTTCAGCATTTCATCTTTTAAATCCAAAATTTTAAATTCCTATAAAAAAACCAAAAACCTAGTGCATTATCGAATAAATCATGGATATAATTTAAATAAATGTATCCATAATTTTTATATAGATTTTGTTTATTATTGAGTCCATTCTCACCCTTATGCGATCCGATACTTAAACTCACTTAAGTACATGATTACCTTCACACGAGTCCCTTATTACCTTCATGAAAGTATTTTCTTATGTAGTAAGTGATTTTCCTTCATTTCCTTTATAAAAATCAATAATATTCTCCTATACCTTTATAAAACTTTATGGATACTTTAAATCAACTCTAAAGGCTATCTAAACATTCATCAATACATTAAATTCTATCCAACACCTTTATATTTTCATTTTTATATCTTCAAAGAAAAAAATGATTCATAATACATTAATGAATCCAAAATAACTCTCTATGAATGTCATCCAATGCTTTCTTTATAAATTATCCAAGAACCTCCATTTTAAGAAATCTAATATTTTTACATTATCAAAAACTCCATGAGCCCAATCAAATATTTTCATCAAATCTAATACGCTCCCTTAGGGTTTTAACATAGGAAATGGCACATATTCACTTAGGGGTAATAACCTTGAAAAATGTTGGTTTAGTACTAACATGATCTTCACTTGGTGCACAATAAATGGGATCAATCCCATGAAACTTATTTTGTGATTTGGTAGATTGACATATGGGGATCCTCTTACTTCTTTATATTTCCCTACTTACTTTATATGCGCGGCACTCGATATTGATTTCTTCTATCTTTCTTGTTTTATCAATGACATGGAGACTTTTTGCATTTCTCTTCATATTTATGCTACTAGTGTAATTTTTCCTAAAACAACTTTTAAATTATTTTAAAGGATATTTTAAAATGGAAAAAATAAAAATCCTATTAAATGGTTGGTAACTGATTGTTTTCATTTAAAATATTTAAAGAATAATTTTTCTAAAACCATTTCTGAGGCATCTTTGGTTGAAAATGTAATATTGTATGGAAACCTATTTTTCTTATTATATTTAAAACTATTAAAAACATTATCTTTAATTTAATGTTTATAATTTGGGTTTGGATTCTCTTTGTAATTCTTATTGAGATTTATCTCATGCGTATATATTAATTTAGTTTTATGATTTTATCTAGATTTTTGTTCTCTTGAGAGCATTGATTGATCTGATTTTAGTTGTTAATTTTATTTTATTTGGCCATTGGTTCCTATTAATTTATTTTTTAGGACCTAATTTTACATTATTAGATTTTTTTTCACGTGTCCCATTAAATGATTTACTTGGGATAATTAATCCTTTGCTTATTTCCATGGTTAGAGGTGTAGTGATATCTTCTAGTTTCCAAATAAAAGGAACTCTTGAGACATATTTATATTATTTATAGGGCATGGATATTTGGGTGATTATGTAGATTTTATGTTTAATTTATTATATATATATATTATTTATTCGTATATGATTTGGCATGAATATCTAATATATATATAGGTCATTCCAGTTTTTCTTTAGATTTATGTTATTTATTTTACTCTACTTCAAGTGAAAAATCATTCCCATTATTTATGTATGACTCCTAGGAACCTAAAACCAATATGTGGGGACTAGGAACTCCCCTTGAGTACATCTTAGTCTAGTTTAGGCATATTAAGGATGGATGAATTGATCTAGATCATGATAGTGAATGAGTGTATTTATAGTTAGATTTTATCAAAAAGACTATGTATAGTAATAATTATAGATGGATACGTTCACAATATTATTCTTTCCCATTCTTATTTTTGGACACATTTCTACGTGATATGAATATACTATTCTCCATAACTCATGATTATCATCTCATGATTTCACACCCTTACAACATGGTATATGTCTAATCAGTTGAGATTTTATGTTTGTCTATTATACCTTATTTTCAATAATCATTATTAAATATTATTTTTAATAATATATCTCTACCATTATAATGTTTTATCATATATTTATGATCTAAAACTTGATAAAATATTGATAATTTTCCAATTTATAATAATTTGAGATCAATATTTTCTTATGTTTCCATTCTCTAAGTTATAAAGATTTGTATATATTTTTAGATGCCTATAAGTGGATCTAATGTGGTGTGATTATAGAGAAATATTTACAATAATATTTTAGGTAGCTAATTTATAAATACACTAAACCATATAATTCTCACGTTTGTTAGATTATTTGTGATATGAAATGTTTAAATTATTTAAAAAATGTGAAATATATTCATGTTGAGTTGGGATAATATGATTTTATATTAGAGCCTATGATTATGGATTGTGTTTTTAGAACCAGAACTAGGAGTGTGGGTCTGGGGGACTTTACTTGGTATCAATGTAGGGTCTAGTAATATTTGGGGATTAATTTAGCTTTTTTTGGGATTAAGATGAGATAACTTTAGAAAAAAACTCAGGTATAAGCCTATCTATTGGATAATAGTCTAATTTTTTTGTAAAATTGAGATTGTATGGTTTCCTAACACTAACATTCTGGTTTGGATACAAACAAGTGGATGTAGGATTTGGCACAAATTAACTGTGGGAAAATAACCTTGAAAAAGTTTGGATAAATATTAACTCGATCTTCACTTAGTTTACAATAAATGGGCCAAACTACACACCTCATTTAGTACTCCTAGGTGATATTATTTGGTTATTCAATTACTCTTAAATAAATTATTTAAAAGAATTAAATGGAATTTAATGATGTAATATATCACATAACCTAATAGAAATATGATCATGAAAAATATAGATTAAAATGAAGGAGTTATAGGTTGATCCAATTATATCATCATGGAACTAAAGGTATCATAGGTTGAAATTAAGGTTTAATCGGTGAAGAAATATCATAATTTAGTTTTCATATTCCAATGATCATTTATAATGATTTTAATTGGTATTATCATTACCATTTTGGTTTTAGTATTTGGCTGGAAATTGGATCATGAAAATGAAGCGGTGAAAGGTATGTCCTTAGAAAAACCTATAAACAACTTAGGAATAATATTTGGTCCAAATTTTTGAATTAAATAAAAATCACAACACATTCCTATTATCTGGGAAATGATGAGTCTCCTAGTATCTATGATTGTGAGTTTTATATCTTAGTAGGAAATACATCTTGAGTTTCTTATGGATCCTATAGATTCTTTCATTAGTGACCAATAATTATAATTACTATGAAATTATTAAATAAAGGTGTAGAATTCAATTCCCTAATATTTTTATATATTATCCCTTAATTAAATATTATTTTGAATATCCATCTACACATGTAACACCAAATGAAAATGAACTATGATACACTTTTTAAGATACAATAATAATTATTAAAAGTTACCATTATATTGTCATCATTGAATTGGTGGCTATAAATATAATTAACCACATTTAAAAATATATGTAAAAAGAAAATTAGAGGGTAATTTTTAATTCTAATTAATTAATAAAATTTAATAAGTGTGGAAAAAATAGCTAACAAGATCATTTTTTTCCTAAAAAATGTAGTTTCATAAAAAATTACATTTTAGACTCTATGTATGTTTTTTAAGAAACTAAATTCACTACATTTTAATTATGATAGAATATATTATTTATATGAATAATATATTAAAATTAATTTAATTAGTAATCGATAAGAAATAAGAATAAGAGTAGTTAACATTTTAAAAATAAATTTTCAATAATTTTTTTTTTCATTATATTTTTTCCCATCTAAAAGTAAAATTTTATAGATTACCATTGAATTTTTAAAAATTAACTTCATTTTTCGTGTTTGTAAAGTTATTATTGTCTTAAAATGAAATATTGATATTTTTTTTGAAAAGATTGATTTTTAGGTGAATAGTGTAAAATACCATTTATACAAATATCATGAATTTTATTACTTCATTAGGTTATAATAATGATTTTAAAATTTATGAAAAAATTTTATTTACCAAATATGAATCTTGTAAGAAAAATTATAAAATTTGAAATATTAATTTTAACTTACAAACCTATATTTTTCATTATAAAATTTATGTTATATTTTTATAAAACTAATTTTTAGCAATATACATTTATTATTTTATGAATAATTATAACAACATTAAAATATAAATATTATGAAATGGTTCTTATAGTAGGAATCATAACATCCAAATTATCTAATAAAGTTATTTTTTATTCATAAAAATTAGTTACCAAGGATTTAAAATGATTTATAATAGTAAAAGTTAATTTCAATAAAAAGTTAAAACTATATAGAAAAAACCTTAAATCTCTCAATCCTTATCGTCAAATTAGTTATTGGGATGAGGATCAAACCATAATCATCCCCTCTCTATTATTTTCCACTTTTGGAGCCACTTTCCTTAATAATTACATATCCTTTTATATTATTACAAAAAATGACACTCTCCTCACTTATAAATGGAGCCTTCCACCATCGCTTTTATGTACACTCTAAAATTATAATTAAATTTGAACCTATACCATTTTTTTACATTTCCTATATATCCATCCCACATTTGGTAGCATATTTATGCATATAAAATCCCTAAATCATCCCTTCCCAATAGGTAATCCAAGAGAATGTTAAAATTATAAACTTGAGTTAAAATTAATTCTTAACATTTTTTATTATCTCTATTTATACTAAAAATATAATTTAACCATTATAATATAATCACATAAATATTTTTAATATAATTAAATTTTATTAGGATAATTGTATAAACATTATCTACCTTTCCACCTTCATCATAAAGATTAGAACACCATTCATATGTACGTGCAGACTATAGCCTCCATGAAGTAACACAATTTTCATCATAAACACATTAAGTTAATGGTTATACAAGGGTATTTAATGATTAAACAGGATATTTATATTGTATTAATTATTATGTAAAGTTCAACCATTTTCTACCTTTCTTTTATTCTATGGAAAATAGAAACAAAGTCTGTATATATGTGCGCACCTCCACCTTCATGGAAGAACTTTTTTTATAACAAACCTTCTTGTATGATTATATGAAATTATATTATGAATTAAAATTATTTTTAATGTCTAATATTATTTAAAATTTATATTAATATTAAACTCATTATTAACATACCGATATTTTTTCTTCAAAAATTATCGAGACAAGATCATCATTGATTTTCATCTTCATGAATCATGAATAAAATTATAATGAAATAACATTTATGAATCATAAATCATTATAAAACCCTATTATAGTACTTTGGATATTCTATTTTTGAACTTGGTATCAATGTATGAGGATCAACATTGAAACTTTAAAGCATGCATGAAATAATCTAAAGTACTAACATCTATTGATGACGATAAAATAATCTAACTAATACATGTATAATAAATGATTAAAATTGAATAGTATATAGGGTAATATATATGAATAAGTATCTAAAATGGGTTAATCATATGGTAATTTTTATTATAAAAAAAGATAAATAAACTTCATGGAAGTGGAGAGTAAAGGAAAGGGTTTCTCATACAACTTTCATTTATTTGAGACAAATGTTATATTCACCACTTGATTTATATTGTGTGGTGTATATAATAACCTATGTATGTTGTTATAATAATTTCATTAAATTCAATGTGTTTAAAAATTTATATAATGTTCTATATTTTATTGGCTTTTTATTTAAGAGATATCAATGTTGTGAGGGGTTTTATTGATTCAAATTATTTTCAGGAGTCATAATGATTAGTCTTTAACTATAGTTTTACAAGATTTTTTTATTATATAATATGAATATATTATATTAATATTCCTCCTTAATTTGATGGAATTTCATTTTCATGTCAAATACATCTTCTTTTATGGATTTATTTCTTCATAAAAGTTGATGATATTAAGATTAGTTCTCATCATCTCAAAGTAATTCTTTTTATTCCATATCCATATTCATTATTCTCACCAAAATTTTCCTTTATTATTTTGAAAATGAAAAATTTATTATTTTGATATATTTTCATAATTCTATTGACCTATTTTCAAATAGAATATTTATTTCTCTATCAAATGATGTGGGTTTTAATAAAGGTATTTTAAAATACTAAATGTGTTTTCTTTAATGATAAAATATTTTATTCTCCACCCAAAATTTGTTCTAGAAAAATTTTTATGTCCTTTTCAGTGATCCATTATTTTTATTTCTATTGAAGTGGTATTTTAAAATGGTTTTCATTTTAATTTCTTGAAAATTATTTTTGAAGACGACTCATGAATTTATCTTTTTAAAAAAATGGTAAAAACGTTTTATGAAATATATTTTCATGATTTAACTTAAATTTTCATCTTTATCTCCAAAATATCCAACTACTTTAGAGTAACATTTAATGAATCATAATTTATATTCCCTTATCACTTACTCTTTTTGGGTGATTGAATTTTGGGTACCAACTGATCTAACTGTTGAGGTCATTTCATGTGATACCATTCTTAAATGTTAAGAAATCCATTTTCTTTCAATGTGTTCTTCATGATATGATATATGATTGATTTTTTTGTGAAACATGTGTATGTTTTAGTATAACTCAGTAGGTCGAACCATGGTGTCTAAACAATTCAATAGGAAAATATATATTGAATTAAGTTTTATAATAAACATGGGAATTAATTTATAAATCAATGCATAAAATCAAAAAAACCAACCAAACCTTGATCTCTGGGTTGACAACCAAGGTCAGCAAACCCCTCTTAAGCATAATTCCATATATCTGTATTAATTGGTGGATCCTCCTGCTCAGGATGGAGAACCAATTCCACTAGTGAATTATCCCACCAAGTATGAATCCCTCATATCATGTCTCAAGTAATTAAACACCCGAACCCTAGACTTCAAAAATGTGCTCTATATGACTTCACATACTTGAGGCACTTATATGTTTCCATGGAATGTTATGCATTCCAAGGGCGAAATAACAAAATACACTGGACTCCATGAGAATTCCCATACTGGAGTTTCATACCTTTCCCTAGGGTGAAATATCATTCCAAGTAAAAAGTAATAGATCTGTTTCTGACGCTTTCGCCGGGGCGTGCGCATCCGTCCGTCCGCGGAGGAGGACGCGATGCGCTTGTTGCCCCGCATTCCCACTTTCCAAAGGCGGGCGGCATTCGCTCCTTATTCAGGGACGTCTACTCCTTGATTGAAACGGGATGATGGGATGTCGGTTCTTCCTTCTGTGGATTCCTCCTCAGAACTCATCACCTAGTCTGGGTCTCCCTCATAGATTTAATACGTAGTTCGTGAAACTCTTCCCAGTGCCATGTTTCCATGGACTCCGGTTAATTACACTGCTTCTGTCAGGACATTACAAAGGGTCTGGTCAGGGCAGCAACCTTCAGTCAGGGGAGTAGTCACGTTGAGGCATCAATAGCGTGTCTGGATGCTGGGGAACCTGGCATGTCTGTCTATTATCCCTGGTCACAGGGCTTCTCGAGGGCATGGAGGCCCGAGGAATCCCACATCGAGCGCGGAGAATTATATGCCATAGACACATATCTGAGGTTTTCCTCAGCTTCCCATGTTTAACACAGGGTACGCCGCGGGTTTAACGTCCAGCGGAGACGGATCAGCCCGATCAAAGCATTAGCTAGAATAGATCGGATTGAGGGATTTCCCTTGAAGGGATGCCGATACCGGGGCCAACCCATGGGCGGCTGTGAGGAGTGTACCGACATGGTCTCACCGGGATATAACGGTCTGGGTGAGGATCGGGGTGGATGGTGGGTGGATGAATGAAGTGAAGGGTGGAATGGAAAATAACCATCGCAAGGGAAACAGTGAAGTTGGGCTTGAGCCTTAAAGGGGCTTCCTACGTATCCTCATGGCAGGGAATCAAAGTCCGCGCAGTTCAAGATGGTGCTGGTGAACCGGCATGAGGGTGGACCTTGGTCCGATGGGCATCATCAGCAAACCGATGTGAAGGTGGACCTTGGTCCGATGAGAGATGGGCTTGAACATCGGGGAGGCTTCCTACGTACCATGCCTTGGCATGGATCAAAGACCTCGTAGTTCAAAGGGTTTCATTGGCGAACCAACATGAAAGTAGACCCGCGGGTCCATTAGTGGTGGGCTTGAACCTTAGGAAGGTTTCCTACGTACCATGCCTTGACATGGATCAAAGTCCTCGTAGTTCGGAGAGGATGAGTCACAACGGCTTGCCGTCGGACCGGAATGCAGTTTAACGTCATGATGGACGAAGGTAGAACTCGACGTGAATTGGATGATGAGTGGGCTTGAACCTCATGGAGGCTTCCTACGTACCATGCCTTGACATGGATCAAAGACCTCGTAGTTCAAATGGGTGTGCAGTTTAATGTCATGCCGGACAAGGAGGCATACAGTTTAACGTCATGATGGATGAGGACATGCAGTTTATCGTCATGCTGGATGAAGTGTGCAGTTTAATGTCATGCTGGATGGGGCGAAACTTGACACGAATGAGCGACTGAGTAATGTGTCTTGAACCTCATAGAGGCTTCCTACGTACCATGCCTTGACATGGATCAAAGTCCTCGTAGTTCTCTGGGTGGGGGTCAGGGTCGGTGCTCACTCTAAGCCCACATGAGTCATGCTCGGTGTGAGAAACAAGAGGTTGCAATGCCCTGGCGATCATGTCACGAAGTTTGCGTCCGTGAGAAGCGGAAAGGGGGCTTACGCGTGGAGCGGCCCATGGTGTCTTCCTCATGTCTGGCCATGAGGGAATCCCAACTCACTAGCGGGTTGAGGTAATCCCCTATGCGCTAGTGCACAAGCGGGATAATGACAAGGGCATTGGAATCTATCCCAACAAAGGGAGATGAAAAGTGTGAATCACATGCCCAATATTTAAAACGTCGTGAGATTGGCATGGTGATGGAGGATAACTGTTGACCATGGCGGAAACGCAGCGTCCATATCACGTTAGCCAGAAATGAGGACAACAAATGAGGGCTGACCGCTGACCATGTTCTCAACACGGGGCCTAACTCAAATATCATCGATCAGTCTTCCGGAACGTTGGCCCAGGACAGCTGGCGGACCATAGGTAGAGCATCCATACTGTTAGGGGGTCCCTCCAGACGTGATCAGTCTTCCGGGGTGTTGGCCTAGGATGGTAGGCGGACCAAAGGTCGAGCATCCATACTGTTAGGGGGTCCCTCCAGACTTGGAAGTGAGTGACGACCCGAACGAAGGACACGCAAAGCGTGAGGTGGAGTGATGGAATGTTTGAATAGATTCCAACGCTCTTGAAACTACGCCACTATAATCATGGCATTAGGAATCTTATGCTTGGCGCACAAGGCATATCTTATTTGGAACAAGAGGCATCCTATGTTTGGAGCACAGGGTTTAATACAGTTTATAGTCATGTAGATAGGACTATTGCCATAAGGCGCCTAGAAAGGCTGCTGTTGGGTCTTACGCAAGGGCGGCCCACGGTGCTGGGACTTACTCCAGGATGGAGGCCCGAGGTGCGGCAAAGTGCAGCAAAAGAGGGATTTGTGACCAAAGATGGAAGGTGCCTCGTTCCCTATCACGCCTTCCACTGGCCTTGGAAGTGGGGAAGTACGGAGGTGCATGGGTACTGCCTTCCGCAAGAGAGGCTTGGGGGATTACACCAAGGTGGTTTCCCTTCTCCTGTGGACATACGCTACTCCAAGAAGGAGGATATCATCCCATGTTAGGGTGATTCCATTCCCGTGGAGACGAGTGGTGTAAAAAATGTCCGAACCGGGGGGACCCTGCGTGGGAGGCACGGGGTCAGATCACAGTTTAACGTCCTGTGTTGAGGACGTGATGCTTGGCAGTTTAACGTCCTGCAGCTTGGACGAAGTGGGATCACTCCGCACCCCTAGGACTTACATAACTGGTACCCTCTGGTCCTTGGGGAAGGGAAGGTACCAGTAAGGCCATGGTCAAGGGGGGTTGTGGAGCGAACCATCGAGGGGTCCACATTAGCGTGGCTATGTGAAGAAGCAATAGCCGTTAGCATGCCTATGCGAAGAATCATTAGGAGAAGAAACACTACGAGTGGTATTGTCCATGGGACTTTGAAATCACATCGTGAAAACCTGGAGGGTCGCACAGGAAGAGGAATTGCCAAGCAAAGGAGTGTGATTCGTGAAGCAAAGTGCCTTGGCCTTAGCATAGGGCATAGGTGTGAGTGGAGGGTGCTTCGCGAAGTGGAACAGTACTTGCAGAGCACTGCCTCGTGAAGAAAAGGTGCCTCGTGAAGCAAGGTGCTACGAAGCAGTGTACTTCGCGATGTGTGGCGATCCTGCCTTAGCATAGAGATCACTAGCACAGGTCGGGTGTTTCGCGAAGCATAAGTGCTCCGCGGCTGCCCGGGTTCCCTTGGGAATCCCCTTCCTTCGCGAATGCCCTTGAGCTTCATGAAGGGCATCCCTCTCGGAAGAGGGGGTCAGAACGAGACCAAGCAAAGGAGTCTCGTGAAGTAGAAGTACCTCGCGAAGCTCATGATTCCCAGTGGCAAAGGGTGCTTCACGATTCAGGATAGGAGAAGCCGAAAGGTCAGATCGTCCTTCTCCTGGACTCAGGGGGAGCCCGGTATTTATAGGCAAGGGGCGCCGCGAAGCAGAACTCGCGCGCCACCTCAGGTGCTTCACGGTGCGCTCGCGAACGTCAACGGCATCCGCGGAGAGTTACCGCCTCTGGAGCTTCGCGGCGGGCTCGCGAACGTAAAATGCGTTCGCGAAGAGTTACCGCCTCTGGAGCTTCACGGGACCGCGTTGCTCGGGGTGCGTCGCACCGGAGCTTCGTGGCGGCGCTTCGCGGGGCAGCATCCCGACCATCTGTTTCGCCCCTTTATTTCTTGAAATATTTTGGCGCCAACAAATGCCCCCCCCCTCAGACTTGGATCCTCAGAGGGTGAAGGGTCTAAGTCTGAGGGAAAATCGCCAAAATTGTCAGCGGTTCGCGATGTGTCTTCGCGATGGGGGCCCGCGGTGCTGACCGGGGCCACGGATCCAGACGCGCCGCGATGCTCCGCATGGGTGAGTCGCGTCGCGATGCTCCGGGGTCGCCGCCTATAAATAGGGGGGCTGACCTCTTTTGTCTTCACGTGAATTCCTTGTCTTTTTGTGCTCTCGACTTCGCGAAGCTCCGCATACTCCGCGACAGCCCACCGCGAATCGAGCTTCGTGGCGAACCACGGGTCTCCGACTCCGTGTCTGCGCCAAGTGAACTTCTGCTTGTCGGCCTAGGCCAGACTTTGCGGATTGGTCTCGCGACCGACCTTCGTGATCCAGCTTCGCGATCCATCTTCGCGATCCATTGAAAAAAAATTCTTTTCCGAGGTTCGAAATAGAAATGGCCCATCAAGAGGCTGTATTGGGGGTGCTTGCAGATGCTGCCCGTCGGGATGAGATGGCCAACTGTCCAGGCCTTGGGGAGATGATCCGAAGCCATTCAGACCACACTTCTTTGACAGATCTTCTATCGGAGGGTCATAAGGATTATCCGTAGTGAAAGAAGCTGCCATTGTACGGCTTCAGGCTGAGGGATGACGTCTTCATCCCTGAGGCGAGTAGGGACGAACCAACTTATTGGTTTAGGAGCATACCATGCCAGCACCAATGGTTCAGGGCGGCCGATGGTCACGCACAGGAGAAATTCACACCCGTCACCGCTGACTGTCTCTACAACCATGTGAACGATATTGACGAGAGACCACTACAACCGGAGACGTCCCCTCCTCTCTACCGTACCATGCTGAAGGCGTCTTTGCAAGATTCGAAGAAGGGATGGTCTGATGAGTGGGACCTGCGCCAGGGCAACAACTTCACTGATGACTGGGCCTGGGCCTACTGGGTAGGCACCTCATGCGAGGATTTCAGGGCCGAGATGAGGAGAGTGGGGTTGTATGAGGCGGCATGAGCCTCCCAATTCCACATTTACCAACCGAAGCAACTGATGCCAGAATTGCTGAGCAGATGGTCGTCCAGGACCAATACCTTTCACCTACATCACGGGGAGGTGGGCATCAGCCTGTGGGATGTCCACCAGATTTCTGGGGTTCCGATCTTGGGGCCCATGTATGATGAGTTCCTCCACATCATCAGCGCGTGGGAGGATACAGAGCAAATGCCGCGACTGGTGTCAGCGCTGATGGCACTTGTCCCTAGAGAGGACAAGGAGGCAGTGGGGGATGTCCACTTTAGGATATGGTTCAAATGCTTCCTGAATTTCCCAGAAAATCGAGATTTCCCTCTGAGGACTCGAACTTGTCCGAGGGCGGCCCAACGGGGCAAGGGGAACTCGTATTGGCGGGTCTTGGAGAATAGCCAATGGAAGACTTGGGGTTTCAGTGTCAGCACTGAACAACAACCGATAGTTAGGCTGGCGGCATTCATCGCGGCTCTCATCTGCGGTTGGATCCTACCGGTGAGGGATACAAGCATGGGGGTGCGACCCAGCTCATTTATTATGGCGTCCATGTTAGCCATGGGGCAGCGAATCAATCTGGGGATTCCAATGATCGCCAAACTGTATAGAATGCTGAGGCACATTAGCGAGGGCAAGAAGCCGCCGAGGATATGCGGGCCCTTCCACCTCCTGTATGGGTGGATCACAGCGCACATCCGGGGAATTTACGAGTATCCAAACCCCATTACGTCGCCAGGATCGAACTTACGCCCCTCCATCCTCAACGCGGTCGGGAGCTTCCCATTCAAACTAGCTATGACAATGGTGCTGAATCGGGTGTGGAGGGTGGATGAGTTTAATTTCCACCCCTTCCCATTGCCGACGGGGATATTGACTGACGACGGACGGGGAACGGAAGAACATCGGGCTTAACTCCTAGCCTTTCGAGGTGGAGTTTTGGTGGCACGGATAGATCGTGAGCCACTCTGCGAACTGTACACCCCACATCGGTTTGCGAGGCAGTTCCGGTGCCTCTAGCGGCTGACCCCACAGGTCTACTAGGAGTGCGTCACGAGGAGCACCCGTGTGTGATGAGGCAGTTGTGGATCATGTTCACACGGGAAGATGGGAAGATGCGGATTGCGTTGCCTCCATCCATCGCTGCTTTCGGATTGGTGAGGGAGTATGCCATTAGTTGGGAGGCTTCTTACCCAGGGGAGATGCTGAAGCAACCCACTATTCGGGTCGGTGACGGTGGGCCTCCCCTATCCCAAGGTCGGGGTCGGAGGGCAGCTAGGGCCGCTCGCGGTGGTGGGGCTGCCATGGCAGCGAGACCCGCACCGGCCGAGGGTATGGCAGCAGTGGTGGGTCTGGTGATTCCGGAAGAGCAAGGCCATCCGGAGGGGCAGCCACCGAGGGGATTTCGTAGGATATCCACTCAGGCTCCGGGGAAGCGGCTGCGTCATATTGACATGGCAGAGGATGTTGTCTTTCCAGAAGCCTCAGACATTTGGGATGTCAACCTACAATTCCTCAGCCCACCTGAGATATGGGCCCACCTGAATCACCTCGGGATGGAATTACCAAGCATAGGCCCAGTCTGGGCTGGATTCATGGTGTCTCCGGCGGAGGCAGAGCAATACCTAGACGAGATGGAGAATTACGTTCACTCCAGTGGTGTCCCTTTCCCAATGACAGACTGGGTGAGGGTACTGCTGAATCAAACGGTCCCCCCACAGTTATCGACTGCCGATCTGAGGGAGCGCTTCCCCCTGCCGGAAGAATCAGAGGACTCCTCTCCGGAGGATGAGGCTGGAGGAGGGAGCCCGTTGGAGGAAGGCGAGTTCGGAGATCAAGGCTCAGATTCAGACGATTTCACGGAGGTTCTCGAGGTAGCATTCCGAACTTCTTTCCTTACGATATGTTCCTGGGTCACTATGGACTTCTCACCAATGTTTGAGCCATGCAGGGGGAACTTGTTCACATGCCTCGTTCTCGCCCCTTGGCTGGTGATGATGCGGGACCTTCAGAACCCGCGCCTATTGCTGCGTCTGGTGGGACCAGAGCACCTGAGGTGGCTCCTCCGGAATCTCTAGACCTTCCAATAGTATACGGAGGGCCTCGCCTCAGGGTCCCGTCAGTACCGGCTCAAGAGCAGTGCTAGGAGTTCGATCTCTGTAAGTCTCCTCTACCGGTTCCCCTGACATCATATGTAGACCATGCCTGCCAACTAACGTTTATGTCCCTCTCTGTCGTACAGTTCTCCGAATGGCGTGGGCTGCTGTGGAAAGACTGGTCAGGATGTCTGGTGGCATCCCTCCTAGGGGCATACCAGTGATGGTGGCGATATTCCCCCCATCCCCTCAAGCTGCGACACACATCATCACTGGCGGGACCACCAGCAGGATCGCACCCAAAGTCATTGAGGCGGACTCCGAGGAAGAGGATCAACCGGTCGGTCCCAGTCTTGTCACACCTGCTTCGGCGCCAGGTTTCGTACCGGATTCAACACCAGATGTTGATCCTGCCGAGGATTTCCTACGGGTGTATCCCGCGTACGAGCCTGCCAATCACACAGACTGGGACGAAACAGACTCCGACGAGGAAGACAACAGCATAGTCCGCCGTCGGTCGTGGAAGTTGATCACACGCTTTATCAAGGACACCTCCAAGCGCAATGGTTCGACGAAATGGATAGACTCCACTCGCGGTTGCACGAACTGTGCGCTGGGGGAGTGGATGCCCAACGTCCTCACACACTCATCTGAGATCTTATGGCTGAGAAGATCCGGGAGCATGATCGCGGGATCAGCGTGGGCTGGCAGCGGAGGAAGGCGACCAACATCAAGAAGCTCCAGGAGGCTGAAGGTGAGGTCCAACAGATGCAGACCCAGGTAGATGAGCTTTCAGCCTCTCTTAATGCACAATCTGAGCTGATCTCATGGTTGAAGGCCTAGCTGGCAGAGGCAGAAGAGCGTATGAGGTAGGCCTATGGAAAGATGGCTGCTGTTCAAGCTGGCATAGAGAGGGCCAAAGCCGAGGCTGACGAACTGCGCCCCGCCGCTGCTGAGGAGGAGCGGGAGCTGAATCAGCGGCAGCAAGCCTTGGACGCCACAAGCCAACGAGTGGAGGAGCTACAACGCTCTTCTGACGGGGTCAACCTGTCCATGGGGGGGGGGGGGGGGTCAACCCCCATGTATTATAACAAACCAAAAACCTTTTATTGGTACTTTCATGCTTCAATTTTCCTTTCTTTGTTTTGAATGCCGTAGCGCGCACAATTTCCTCTGTTTTAATCGCCTTGTTACATCCCTACAATGTTTACGGGACATTCGGTGACAATTCTCCAAGCCCACGTGGGTCGAGCCCGATGTGAGAAACAGAAGATAGTTACCCTCTCATCCTACCTAACATAGGAGTGTGGACCATGCTCCGGGCATCCGGGATTCGGATTACCAGTCCGGATTTCTGAAAGATGGGAGAGGCTTGATCAGAGAAGGAACTTTCAGGATAGCCAAATTACCGTTTCTTCAGCGTGCTCTTATGCACGAACGGGGCAACGCCATGGGCCCTGAAATCAGCCCAAACAGATGAAAATGGGAAGTGTGAATCATGATACCCAAGATTCGGAACACTGTGGGGATGGCGTGACAATAAGGGACAACCTTTAACCTTGGAGGAGAAGCGGTATCCTTACTGCGTTAGCCTGTAATGGGGAAAACAAACAAGGGTCGACCGTTGACCATGTTAGAAACATGGGACCATGTCCCAAATGTTTTTGATCAATCCTTTGGGACGTTGGCTCAGGACAGTTGGCAGACCATAGGTCAAACATCCATACTGTTAGGGGGTCCTTCCAAACATGACCAGTCTTCCGGAACGTTGGCCCAGGACGGTAGGTGAGCCGATGCGGCATGAGACCAGGCCGTTAGGGGGTTCCTTTAGACATGAAAGAGGACGAGGGTCCGAATAAGGGGCACACAAAGCGTGGAATATGGAGTGATGGTTTGTATGAACATAATCCAATACTTATGTAATTACACCACCGTGGTGGGAGTACGCCATATGGGCACATTGGTCTGATCGTGGATCATTCCTTCTTTGGGACAGGGCCTCTCTAGAGAGGGGGCCTGCCACTTCCCAATGGGACCTTGGGGCATCCTGAACTTGTTCAGGGAAAAATTGCAGCTACATAGTTCCCCCCGAGCGGTCAGGCCAGAGGGCCGGAAATGGGGAGGAACAGGATTTTGCGATTCCTGGGGCTGGACCTGAGGCTAAATGCCTGGGTGTCTCTACGTATACCATAAGGATGGGAATCATGCGTTGAGGACACATGGAATCCTGTAGTTTAACGTCTTACGATAGGACATGGAATAAAAGGGAAGGTCCCAGGGAGTGTGTGGTGCGGTAGATATGAAACCGAAGTGAATGAGGACTTGGAGTCCAAATCACACCACGTATCCCTGGAGGAAACTCTTCAGGTCGAGGGACCAAGAGTGAGGATTAGGCTGGGCCCGAAGCAGAGTGGTCGGGCATTCCTACGTACCCCATGAGGATGGGAATCAAGCCATACGTAGTTTTGGAAGCGCATTTTAACGTCATGTGGGACGAGGAGCATCCCGAATGTGTTGGTACACATCCTGACAAAACTACTAAGCCCACGTGAGTCGTGCTCGGTGTGGGAAACAAGCAGTAGTGGTGGGAATTTCCCGATACAAAAAAGGGCAGGTTAGGGCAAAGGGACGCTCGGTGAATACCGGCCCAATAACACTAACACGATCATTTAGCGCTCCTAGATGCGTGAAGACAAAGAGCCGAGTATGATGGAATTCCACTTGAACATGAGGAAGTGGAAATGTGTGAATCATGACACTCGAGATTCAGATCACGATAATGGTGGCGTGACGATGGAGGATAACTGCTGACCGTGTTCGCAACACAGCATCCTGTCACGTTAGCCTAGAATGGGGACAGACAAATGAGGGTCGACCTTTGACCATGTTCGAAACATGGGACCATGTCACAAATGTCGTCAAATATCCGTAGGGACGTTGGCCCGAAATGATTGGAGGGCCCTTAAGCCTAGCATTCATGGAGATCCCTTAATCCTAGTATCCATGTCGTCCGAGGGTCCTTTTGGATGTGGAAGAGGATGAGGATCCAAATAGCGAGCTCACGAAGCTTGGTCATGGGATGAGGGGAATGTCCGTATGAAAATCCCACACTTTGGGCTCTTTGTCGAAACACATCTGAATACGACAACGAGACGTATTAGAGAGATGGAGCAGATTCCTTTCCCATGGGGAGATCTTAGTTTAGGGTCGTAGAATTCGGACCATCGATGGGAGGAATCATAATAGGCGCATGGTGGAGTAACTCAAACACCTGGCGTGAATGGGAATAGGGGGTGTGTATGGTGCAATAAACAACCTAACGCGAATGAGGACGTAATCCCATATCATGCCGCCTGACCCCCTTAGGAGAGGTTTTTGGTTAAAGGACCGAAAGCGAAAGTTAGGCTGGGCTCGCGGGGAAGTGCCCGGGCGCTCCTATGTATCTCATAAGGATGAGAATCAAGCCATACGTAGTTCTGAGAGGTGGCACGGTAAGGTACCAGTGCCAGGGGAAAAGGGGGAGTGCGGCCGTGGCCCTTGCACTAAAAGAAGCGAAATTTGATAAAGCTCGTTTGTTCTTTAAGGTGAGTGGTTTTTTTTGTGAAGCGACAGGCCTAGAGTAGTAGGCCGTGATGTCGCCACAAGGATCAAGCCGTGATGGGCGTTGACAAATGGCATGGCACGTGACCAATACCCAACGTGATGTCCTCTACAACGAGGTCACCACAATGCAGTGCCGTTTTTCGTCATGCGGCCAGGACGATAATGTCACAGTTTAGGGTCGTATGATAGGACCAAGCATGCATTTTATCGTCATGCAGCACAGACGTAGCAGAGATGATGCTAGGCAGGGAATGTGCGTAGTGTTATAAAACACTATTGATGGAAACATGATCCCACATCACATTGTATGCCATTCGGAGAGGGAGACCTTAGGCCGAGGGGCCTATATAGAGGTAAGAGGTGAAACAGGGGGAGAGACTGGCTCCCTAAATGGGTTGTACCCAAAGACAGGGCGTCCGGGCGGTCCTACGTATCCCATGAGGACGGGAATCAAGTTGAATGTAGTCCTGGATGGATCTTAGTTTATGGTCTTAGAGCTCGGACCATGGGATCCCCAAAGGATTCCATATTACAGCTTTGTCCCCTTGACATGCAAAGGTGCACTGAGGGATAGCGCCAAAAGTGTCGAGATTCCACCTGGACATGATGGGGTGGAAAATGATGTGAATCATGCAACCAACATTCGAGGACTGAAGGGGATGGTGTGACGACAGAGGATTACTGCTGACCATGTTCGCAACACAACATCCTGTCACGTTAGCCTGAAATGGGGACAAACAAATGAGCATCGACCGCTGACCGTATTCGCAATGCGGGATTTTATCGATTTGTTGTCCAAAACCCTCAGGGGTGTTGGCCCGTAACGGTAGGAGAGCCCTTGGGCATTGTATCCAGGACGTTATTGGGGGTCCCTCCGGGTGTGAAAGGTAATGGAAGCCTGAATGGATGGGAACACGAAGCTTGACAAGTGGAAGGAACTTGATCAAGTTGAATCTGACAGTCTTGGTCCTAGACCAGAGTACTCTTAACACATGGGTTGGTAGCTATATGGAGTCGAGGGACACAACTTGAGGGTGATCGAGAGATGGTGGATTCTCGGGAGAAGGGGGCATTGTGCCCAAAGCCTTTTATCATACCTACATATCCCCCTCCTGGAGAGGGATAAACCAAATAGCCTAGGTGACCGGGAGATCAGGAGATCTCTAAGAGGTTGGGCTAGGCCTGAAGTCTGGAAATTCAGGTGGTCCTACGTATCCCATTATGATGGGAATCAAGCCATACGTAGTTCTGAAGGGTGCCTTTTAACGTCATGCAGGACAAGGAATAGGAGGGATAACTCTTAGAACAGGGGTGCGCGTGGTGCAGCTATTGCAAACCCGACGTGAATGAGGACGTAGTCCCACACTACGCCACGCAGTCCCGTAGTCGGGGTCCTGAAGGCAGGACCAGAGAGGTGAATTAGCTGAACTCAAGCTGGACCCAAAGACAAGGGGTCTGGACATTCCTACGTATCCCATTAAGATGGGAATTAAGCTGAACGTAGTTCCAGATGAGAATCTTAGTTTATGGTCTTAGAGCTCAGACCGTGGATGGTGAAAACTTCCCGAGTAAGAACAGATGTCAACCCGATCCCTAAGCCCACGCGAGTTAAACTCGGCGTGGGAAACAAGGGGGGGAATCATTATCGCAATACTTGTGGCGTCCATCAAAGGGGAGTCGACAGAGAGCCCCGAAGGGCACCTTTGACGCGGCTTGTTCCCCCAACGCGCGGACGTGCACGGAGAAAAAGTACCAAGAGTTCCGAGACTCTACATGGACATGATGAAGTGATGAAGGATGCGAATTGTGTACCTGACCTTTTGGGATTAATGGGTTGGCGTGGCGATAGAGGAAAACCGTTAACCATGGTTGAAACACAACGTCCATATCGCGTTAGCCTGAGGTGGGAACAACAAACGAGCATCGACCGCTGACCATATTCGCAACGCGGGATTTTATCAATTTGCTGCCCGAAACCCTCGGGGGCGTTGGCCCATAACAGTAAGAGAGCCCTTGGCCGTAGTATCCAGGCCGTTCTTGGGGACCCCTCTGGGTGTGAAAGATGATGGAAGCCCGGACGCAGGGATACACGAAGCCTGGAAAGCGGGTGGGGACGTGTCCGAGTAAAGCTTGGCATTCCAGGTAATAAACCAGAGTGCTCTTAGGCACATTGGTGACCCGCCGAAAAGGGATCGACGAAACAGCTCAGGAGGGATAAGTACATGGCGTGGTCATTACAAGACTGATGCAAATGAGGACATAATCCCACACCACACCATATAATCCTCTCATGGAGGAAGGGTAGACCAAGGGGCCAAGGTGGGATGACGATTCCCGAGAGACGGGGCTGGACCCGAATCCTAGACATTCAGGTGTTCCTACGTATCCCATAAGGATGGGAATCAAGCCACACATAGTTCTCCAGATGTAGTTTAACGTCATACTGGACGAGGGGAGAGTAATATACCTCCAAATAAGGGAGGTGTACGGTATGGAAAATAAACCGTCATGAATGAGAAAATAATATCACGCCACACCATACGCTCCTATAAGATAAGACCTGGGTCGGGGCCCAAAAAGGCCAAGGGGCCTGAGGCTGGGTCTCGTAAGGGGAGGTGTACGGCGTGGTACATTATCCCGACGTGAATGAGGACGTAGTCCCACACCACACTGTACACTCCGAGTAAGAGGCTGGGCAGAGGGGCCCAAGAAGGCCAAGGGGCCTAAGGTCAGGCATCAGTCAGGAAGGCCTGACTGGTCTAAAGTTTAACGTATTACATGAGGACGGGGGCCGGGGGACCTGAAGAGGCCAAGGGGCCTGAGGCTGGGCCTCGTAAGGGGAGGCGTACAGTGTGGTACATTATCCCGACGTGAATGAGGACGTAGTCTCACATCACACCGTACACCCCTATGGGGAATCGGGGCCGTGGTCCCGATCGCTAGCACCACCCGGGAAGAAATTTTTCACTTCGGGATGGGGTAGAATGAATCACTGCACTCGATGTCTGGGATATCTCTGGGTGGACCCGAAGATCCAGGGGGGGTGTCGACCATGTTCGAAACATAGCGTTCCTATGGTGACCCGATATGGGAGCAACAAATGAGCGTTGACCGCTGACCAAATTCGCAACGCGGGACTTGTATCATCTTGTTTCTTGAAAACCCTCGGGGGCGTTGGCCCGTATCGGTAGGAGAGCCCTTGGGCGTAGTATCTAGGCCGTTCTTGGGGGTCCATCCGGGTGTGAAAAATGATGGAATCCCAGTCAAGGAGTGGGTGAATCATAGTTGTATCCATCCACGAAAGAGGCAAAAATCTCCTGGGGGAATGGGCAGCCGGGTCGAGGCTTGCCCGATGTGAGTTTGGGAAAAAGTGTGCACCCTGCCATGTCTTGACCTGAGGGGAAGATTTTGGATTTTGGGCTGGGCCAACGGACGAAATTTCCGGGCGTTCCTACGTATCCCATTAGGATGGGAATCAAGCCATACATAGTTCTTGAAGGCCATGCAGTTTAGCGTCATACGGTGAGGATGTGGGAGGATAGAAGAATGTGAGTGGGCACATGGTGCGACCCTTACAATCGTTGTGTGAGCGGGGTTGTATGAGCGGGGCTAAGAAAGCCTACTCCCTGCTACACAAAGATCCTCCAAGGAAACTATTCCCAGGGGGGATAGTGGAAGAGAAAAGCTTGGGGCTGGGCTCAAGACGAGGCGTCTGAGCATTCCTACGTATCCCATCAAAATGGGAATCAAGCCACATGTATTTCTTGAAATGAAGTTTAACGTCATGCGGGACGAGGATGCATCTCATTTGGGGATATGTAAGGTACGACAAGTAATCCGACGTGAATGCGGAAATAACCTCGCACCATACCGTACAATCCCGCAAGAGGGTAATTCGGGGAAAACCAATGGGCCTGAGGCTGGACCATGGTCAGGGAGACCTGAACAGCTTGCGGTTTAACATCTCGCAGTGAAGACGGGGGGCCATGGGCCCATGGAAGCCAAGGGGCCTGATGATGAGCCTCGGTCAGGAAGGCCTGAATGACTTTCGGTTTAACGTCTCACAGTAAAGACGGGGGGCCATGGGCCCAAGGAGACCAAGGGGCCTGAGGCTGAGCCTCGGTCAGGAAGGCCTGACTGACTTGCCGTTTAACGTCTTGCAGTAAGGACATGGGTAGATCTTAGTTTAAAGTCATAGATCTCAGACCATTTTGCAGTTTATCGTCTTGCAGGACGAAGATGCGGTTTAAGGTCGTGCAGGACCATAACGTGCAGTTTAAAGTCATGCGGGACCTTTTCGCAGTTTAGGGTCGTGCAAGACCCTTTTGCCCTAGGCAAAGTATCGCTTGAGGAATTTGGCATTGGTGGGAGGGGTTATACGCTCTCCATTCGTGGTCACCAAGTAGTATTCTCCATTGGGGTAAACCGTATGGATGATATAAGGCCCTTCCCATTTGGGTTCTAATTTGGGCGGTTTCCTACCGGGAATCATTGGCGCTCGAAGGGACAGTACCAGGTCTCCCTGTAGAAAAGAGCGGAGACGAACCTTCTTGTTGAAGGCCCTCGCTATCTTATCCTGATGCCTTTCCAGATTGTGCAGGGCACGAAGACGGTTCTCGTCTAGTGCTTCTAATTCAGCTATACGGATTTCGGCTACCTCATCTGATGTCTGGTGATCATAAACTGCAGTGCGTAATGATGGAAGCTAGATCTCAATGGGTAGGACGGCCTCAGCTCCATACACCAGGGAATATGGGATCACCTGGGTAGAGTTGCGAGTCATCGTCCAATAAGCCCAGAGGGCGTTGGGGAGCTTGTTCGGCCAACTTTTCTTGTTCTGAACAACCATCTTCTGCAGAATGTTAGAGAGGGTTTTGTTGAACGCCTCGATCTGTCCGTTTTCCTATGCGTGGTAGTGGGAGGTATGGTTTGAACGGATGTCATACTTGGCGTACAATTTCTTCAGTTCAGCCGCTCAGAAGTTGGTGCCGTTATCGGTGAGGACGGCGTGAGGGACCCCAAACCGGTGGATAATATTGGAGCTCACAAAGTCAATGATGGAACGGGCCTTGACCTCTTTGAGTGGAACTGCCTCTGCCCACTTGGAGAAGAAATCCGTAGCAGTCAGGATGAACCTATACTGGAGGGATGTTTCCGGTGGATACGGTCCCACTACATCAAGTACCCATACCGCAAATGGCCAGGAGTACTTGGTGGGGTGGAGGGGCTCCAGCGTCCGATACAGGAAGTTGGCATGAACTTGGAACACGTGGCATCTCTTGGCATACCCAATACAATCATGGACCATAGAGAGCCAGAAGTACCCCAACCTCCGGATTTGATGGGACAGCTTCGGCCCGGCTTGATGGGCGCCACAGGAACCGGCGTGAACCTCTTGCATAACTGGAGGTATCTCTACTCCTTGGATGCAACGGAGGAGGATACCATCGAAACTCCGCTTATAAAGGATTTGTTCAAGACTGGGGCCGCTCTGGAGGGTAAATTGCAGTGCGCGGCGTCGAATTCGCTCGCGCTCGACCCAGTCGTCCGGGAGGCGACCATTTTGGAGATACTCGACAAAAGGTGCCCTCCAGTCGGGAGTGGCTTCAACCTCTGCGTCTGAGGAACCCCGGACCCCTGGTGTCGAGGGTTCGGCGGTGAGGTGACTTACCCGCAGGCCATCACTATCCTCTTGGGTGATGGGGGCAACGACTCTCCGGTGTTCCACATGTATGATCAAATCATCTTTCCCGGGTTCTGCGAGCGACGCGGCTAAGCCATCCAAGGTGTATTCTTGACCGTTCTACGACCGTGGGACATGGGTAACCTCTGGTCGAGAAGGGAACTGGGCCATTAGGCGGAGGGTGTACTCTAGCAACGGTGTAAGATCTAGCTTCCTGACGATGTAGTTGCCATTAACCTGTTTGATTAACAACTCAGAATATCCTTTCACATGTAGATGGGGCACATGGATCTCAAGGGCCAGCTCGAGGCCGGTGATGAGAGCCTAGTACTCTGCCTCATTGTTCATACAACCTTCTGAAAACAGGAACGAGTATGGAAGGACGGCTTGCGCCGGGGTAATGAAGAAAATACCCAGACCCACTCTGTTGAGCTTGGGATCGTTGAGCCACCTACTGGTGGGGCTCCGGGAGGCTCCGTCGAAATGCATTTTCCAACACGGGATAACATGATCGACTGAGAGGATTGTCTCATCAGGAAAATCCAGGTCCAGGGATTGATCCACAGAGGTTGGATGGGCAGCTAAAAAGTCTTCCAACGCCTGTCCCTTAATGGCCTTCTGAGGTATGAACCAGATATCAAACTGCTGGAGAATCACCACCCAACGTTCTAGTCGGCCAGTCAGCATGGGGCAGTTCAGGATGTACTTCAGTGGGTCTACCCGGGAGACCAATTGCACCTCATGGTGCTGCAGGTAATGTCGCAACTTCTGCACGGAGAATACGAGCGCAAGGCATCTCTTTTTGATAGGGGAGTATCTGACCTCCGTATCGAGAAGCATGCGACTGAGATAGTAGAGACTGTTCTCAGTACCCTCGTTATTCTTCTGGGCGAGCAGTGCACCGGGGGATCTTTCTAGGGCGGTCACATAAAGGACCAGCGGCTTTCTGGAGACGGGTGGCATCAAAACCGGAGGTTGGAGCAGATATTACTTTATTTCCTCAAAGGTGGTCCGACATTCCTCATCCCACTCGTAGGCAGCGCCCTTCTTCATGAGCCGGGAAAAGGGCTTACACTTTCCGACCAAATTCGCGATGAATCGGCGTATATAGGCTAAGTTGCCTTGGAGGCCTCGAAGCTCCTTAATGTTGCTCGGGGGAGGCATTTGGCTGATGGCCTTGATCTTCTCTGGGTCGATCTCGATACCTCAGTATCTGACAACAAAGCCCAAAAACTTCCCAGAGGTGACCCCGAAGGCACACTTCAACGGGTTCATCTTCAGGTGACGAGAATGGAGGAAACCAAACACTTTCTTGAGGTCTTTGAGATGGTCATGGCGCTGACATGATTTGACTACGAGTTCATCCACGTAGCATTCCACCAATGTCCCGAGAATCAGCTTGAATATGCGATGCATGACCCTCTGATAAATGGAACCTGCATTTTTCAAACCTAATGGCATAACCTGGTAGAAAAAGGTACCTTGGGGAGCCCTGAAGGAAGTGGACTCCTCGTCTTCGAGGGCCATCCAGATCTGGTTGTACCCAGAATACCCGTCCATGAAAGAAAGAGCTTGGAACCCGGCTGTGGCGTCAATCAACAACTCCGTCACCGGGAGTGTGAAGTCAACCTTTGGAAAGTGGCGATTAAGATCACGGAAGTCGATGCAGACTCTGATCTACCCATTCTTCTTCCTTACTGGCACAATGTTAGCAAGCCACTTGGGGTACTGGACTTCCTTAACAAAGCTGTCTTTGATAAGCTTATCAACTTTGACCTCAACCATAGCACCATGAGAAGGTTGCATCTTCCTGGGAGGCTGCTTAAACCCACGATGTTTCGACGGGAGGCCCAGATGGTGAATGACTACCAGGGGATATAGTCTTGGAATCTCGTTGTAACTCCAAGAAAACACGTCACGATGTTGTTTGAGGAAGTCTACGTACTGCTGCCGCTCCTCGGGGAACATGGCTACACTGATCAATGTGGGTTTCAGATCTGCCTCGCTACCAAGGTTCACCTGTACCAGTTCATCAACTGTGGTAGAGACGCCTTCTTCAAAGGAAGGGGAAGCATCCTCCAGGTCTTCCTCTCCACCCGTGGGGAGATTTCCCGCGATAGGAGGTACTTCTGGACTATCAAAGCCTGAGGGGAAGCTGGTGCCGGCTCGGGCAGCAGTGGTCACCATATCAGGAGAATCACCTGCCATTGAGGCCATAGCAATGAAGGCAGTCGACCCTATCCCATCAGGCCTTCGGCCCAAGGGGCCACGTTTGATGACATCAAAGCAGTGGTGACGTGTCGGCCTGAGTCGGTTAATTCCAGCCCGGCGGAAGAGACACGTATGGCGCACCGCCGTTGTCATAAGCTTGATGTCCCGGTACCGTACATGGGCAGGAGGTTCCGGGATCACCTGAGCCTGGTTGATGTAGGAGTACGAGGTGATTTTCCGCCGTCGCTTGGACACGGGAACATGCCTTCCTTGTGTACCCAAAACAAAAAAACATTTCCCCATATCAGGGGTCGTGGCCTCCAATCGGTGGATCATGAGGATGTATGCGTCATCCATGCTTTCCCAGGGATCACTTGTGACCGGGGTGGGTTCATCCTCACTTACTAGGATTTTCTTATCCTTACTTTTGTAGTAACCCACATCCAGATAGCGAGCCTCACAAGAAGCGAAAGGAGACGCATCTCCTTGGAACACGCCTACTCGACCATTGAGCGAGTATTTGAGGCATTGGTGATACGAAGAAGGGACCGCTGTATGAAGATGGATCCATGGACTACCCATCAACGTGTTGTAGGCAGTGTCCTGAGAGACAACCATGAACTCGGTGTTGGCAATTAAGCCACCGAACTGAGTCTTCAGGCGGATCTTGCTGACCGGGGTTTGCTCGGTCCTGTCATACCCCTGGATTCTGAGGTCAGAGGGAGTTAAATCACCTTCAGAAAAACCCAGATTTCGCAACGTCCGAGTCAAAATTAGATTGATTCTGGATCCCGTGTCAACGAGGAAGCGACGGACTTCCACGCCATTGAAGTGGCCAGTGATGTATAGCGGGCGAATGTGCCCCCTGTAGAGGAGGGTCCTCATCTTCACCAGAGAACGAGATAACCGCCTGAAATTCGGCGTTTTCAATCGTCTCGGTATGGAAGGATTCTACAGCTGCTACCTCCGTCTCAAACTGGAGGGGGATCCTTAGGGCCTCGACAAATTTCTCGCGCATTTCGGATGACAGGCGTAGGGCTTCAAGGATAGAAAGCCTTGCCAGAACTCCAGCCAGGTGCTTCAGGACATCATACTTTCGTGCCAAACATGAACCTCTGCCTACAGGAGGTCGTTCGGCATTTGGAGGCATAGCGGGTCCTGTCGGTTGAACCGACGATCGACTAGTACTGGGTACATCTTTCTGCCTACTAGTAGAATCCTAGAGAGTAGTTGCCGGACTAGGATTGGGCAGTGGAGGCTGGCCTGTAGTCGGGAAAGACTGACTGTGATACGAACGAGGCAGCTCTCCCTGATCTAGTAGCACGAACGGTGGTGGAGGTAGAGCTGAGGGCGTTAGACGGGGTTGCGCGTGCTGAGCTCTGCGCTGAGCCAGCTGTCTGGTCTCAGTAGTGTGCACAGCTTGGCTGAGAGTGCCTGTTGACATACCTCGATGACAGGCACGGTTGCGATTACGCCGACGTTGACGTCGGCTGGAAACGTTGGAGAGGTTCGCCTAGCGCTCCCCCTCGTCGGGAGTCATATAGGGCTTTTCCAGCTCCACGGTGTTAACCAAAGAATACCCCTGGCTGTCGCTCGAGGAGTCATCCAGTACCAGGCGGATTCTGGGAGGAATCCCCATTTCAGGGGGAATAAAGTCTCCAAGAATGTGGGATGACGGTGGCAACAGCGGTGCACATTGCTTCTTCTTGCGTTGCCGCTGCTTGCCCTTTTGGGAAGAGGTCGACTGTGAAGATGATGCAGAGGTACCAGATACTTCTTCTGAAGGTTCCGGCTGCTTCAGGCGCGCCCGGATGATACCATGGGCACATAAAACAGTTTTTCAAGCCATCCAGTCATCGTATTTTTGAGATCCGCGGTTGGGAACCTGCTGCCACTCGCCTTCGCTGTCACTACTGATCTCTGACCCTGCAAAGACACCCGCCACTTGCGCTGGTGCCGGGCCCAACTTGACTATGTTGTTGTTGACCTGGTCCTAAAGCCAGTCTTTAAACACATATCATTTCTTGAGGGTGTGCCCCAGAAACCGATGATAAGGGCAGTAGTTGGGGTGATCGGTGAGATTCGCCTCTGCCGACCATCTGCACTCGGGTAGACGCACAATCCCTTGCTCTAGAGCACTTCGGAAGTAGCCAGGGACCTGATTTTTGTTGAACGAATAAGTCTGGTGCCTTGTTTCTGGATAGGGGGCCCTGGGGGCCTAGCCCTGACGAGTGGCCGGAGGGGCCTGCCGAGGAGGCGGCGCCTGATTGTCTCGCCTAGGTGGCGGTGGCGCATTACGCGGGGGAACCTGTCGGTTCTGAGGTGTTCGCTGCTGGGCAGGAGCCTGTGGTTGAGGTGGAGGACCTCTGCGGGGTTGCAGGGATGGTTCCGCTGGCAGTAATTCCAGCTGCCTAGGGGCTTCTATTTGGGCCACCACAGTGGGTTCAGCCCTGGCGGTCCTCCTGGCCAGGATTATAGGGGGAAACAAACGTGCCTGACTAGCCTGTTGCAAGGCTTCCTCAAGGCACTGAGCCTTATCTGAGAAATATCTGAACCCTCCCGGGTAGTTCTGGGTAATCAGGGAGGGCACCAGCTCTGTTTTGACGTTCCCCACACACATCGTCAGTAATTTCTCCTGAGTCAGTGGTATATCGAGGGAATACGTAAGTCCCTTCCACTGGGCGATGAAATCTGCGACTCGCTCATCAGGCCTTTGCTTGCACTTGAAGAGGACTGCAATGCTAGTCTTCCGCGTGGTGGAGCTGAACTGGTATAGGAACTGCTGGCGGAGATCCTCCCAACCAGTCACCGATCCGATAGGGAGCTGGCTGTACCAAACGAATGCTGGGCCTTCCAATGTCTGTACGAAACATCAGATCTTGGCGGCTTCTTGCTGAGCCGGGGTCCCCAGCATGGGGCCACACCTGGAAGAAAAATGAGCAAAGTGTTGCGGTGGTTCTCCTGTCCCGTTGAAAGGCGAGAAAGTGGGGTTCCCAAAACCCGGGGGTGCATGCATATCATCTACCCACGCAGGATACGACTTGCCATCCGGTGGGACCGCTACCTGCCGCGTTTCCAACGCCTCGAGACGGGCTGTGAGCGCCGCTATAAGATCATCTGGGTGGGGGTCCCTATATTGACGGGGATCCCTAACCACAAGTGCGTTTCCAGGTTCCTCAACACGGTAGATGGCTTCGGCAGCTCGTGGATCTACTGGCGAAAAAACTTGCGGGGCGACTGGGGGAACCCGGACTGGATTCTTCAGATTTCCCCGTCGCTCGGGGGGGTTTGGCGAAACATATCGCACCCTCTTACCGTAAGTTTCGGCTTCTGCCCTGTCTGTGGAAGTAGCATGATCAGGGTTGCCCAGAGGCATCTCGCCGGGGGGGAATTGTTCCTGCCCCTGCTGTCCCGGCCTGGGATTACCATAGTCGGGTCGCCGCTCCGCAGCGCGCTCAACCAAGTGTTCATCAACCAACCTCTTCTGCTCAGCAAGCTGCTGGCGTAACGTGACCTTCTTGGGATCTTCGTCAGTTTTCTGCATAGAGGCAGACGGGTCGGAGTTTTTGACAGTTCCGACGTGCTCCTTACCCTTGCCGGTATTTCCACCGAGTACCACCGAATCGGTGGGTACGGGGAGGCCTAGCAGGTTCCTTTGCTGATGGGTAACCCTCCCTGATGGGTCCAGCAGTGGCGGTACGCCCTCGGGGGGTAAGTCTTCATCAAGGAACTCAAGCTCGTCTTCCTTTTCCACGACGTCAGCCATGTGGACCACGACCCCTCTCGAGGGAATGTCCTCAATGTCACATAACGAATCAGGCTGCCGTCGGATAGGTTCGAAGAGGAGAGAGGCATAGTGTCCCCAACCACGGACTTGCACATGGGGGTAGCTTCCCTGACGATTCTGCGGAGTGCTTTGAAACTCTAAACACATTTCCGTTGAAGGGTGCTCTGGAGGCCTGGCGACTCAAGGTGCTGGGCCACAAGGAGTGCGGCCGAATCGATCAGGCGGCATTGCTCGCCGATTTCTTCAAAGTGCTCTCGATTCTTGGGGTATTCCACCCGCTCGTAACAGAGGCGGAAGTGTGTCGCCCATAGGGTTAAACAGAAACACCCCACTTCTTCAGGGGTAAGGGACTCTGGTACGCGAAAATTCAGCACCGCCATCGGCCAGAACTTCTCTGGGAAGTGGTCCGCTGCGAGAATACTCCAGAAGCTCCTGGGTTCGGACTCGGGGTCTAGCCCTGTATTTCCCCACTCATCAACCGGGGGCGGCTGATGGACCGGTAGCGGTACCGAGGCGGACCTCTGGGATAGTAAACTCGGCGGCGGAGAATACGGCGAATGAGCTGACTGACCGCCGAATTCCGGGGCATCCTCTGAGGAGTGAGGTGACATGGCCACGATGTCACAGTATGATGGGATGATAGCCGCAGCTTCCGGAACAGGAGTCTCGGCTACCGGCGACAGGTCGTGTTGTCTCTCTACCGCCGTTGGCCCCCAAAATAGCTCTCCGTGATCTCTGGTAGAGTTAGAGGGCGCTTCTAGTGACGATAGCGGTGATTGCGCGGTTGAGACCTGCGGAATCCCCAAGATTTCTTCCTCCTGGATGTACCTGCGGAGAGATATGGGAATCTGGTGGACCTCATATTCCAGGAGAATGAGGCTAACGCGTCTGGTTCCTTCCCCGGTCCTTGATACAGAGGAGCGGGGAGAATGTTCCATCGCTGAGTCGCACTCTGCTTTAGAGTCGGAGAAGAAGGAAGGTTTTATCTCCACCCATGATTTCCCAGGACTCTTCTTGTGGCGGTGACGACCTGCTCTCCTGCCTCGGGGTGGCTCTTCGGGACAGGGTTGATCCCTATCATGTAGTCTCGGGGCGGCGCTGGCACCGTGGCGGAGAGAAACCCCACTCGAGATGGCCGAGGTGTGAGGGACACCGGGGAAAATGTCGAAGGGTACATGGGGAGGACCTCCATGGACAACACCCATGTTGGCGGAGCCTCTGTTGGGATCGGTAGGAGCATGGGGAGGACCTCCATGGTCTATGCAGGCGGAGCGAGGCTGGCCTTCACTCCTCATGTTACTGGGGTGAGGAGGACCTTCTCCCATTGCAGAGAGGACGTAGGGAGGGCCCCCACGTTGGAGAAGGACTGGATGGACAGTGCCTTCAGATCGGTGGTCAGGGGTAGGATGGACTCCATACCCTGTATAGTGGGCGCAGGAAATGTTTCCGCGCCGAGAATCACTGCAGCTGGGCAGGTCTTCCTTCAGGATGGGGTTAGCACGAGACATACCTCCATAACATGCTTTGGAGCGGGGAAGGCCCACGCTCTGTGGAGTAGTGGTACGGGGAGGGCCTCCTTACGGGGTGACATCACCGCGGATTTGTTCGCGGCGATCACCACTTGGGCCTGCAACCCCGAGAGTCAACCCAGCCTGCCCGTGGGGCGGTTGGGGTCTCGATCCTGGTTGGGTGAAGGAGTTCCCCTACTCAGTGTATGCCGGGACTTCATGATGCACGTAGGCAGTGGCTCAGGCCACTATAACTGCTGAGGTTGACGCACCTGGGCGGGCGTTCTCTGTCCGGGCCTGGCGTTGACGTCGGGTCAGGCGAGCTGGTGCAGGTGGTGCAGGGGTATAGCCTGCCTGCTCTTCCTGCGGAGTCGGACGGTGGCGCTGACGTGGACGGGCGGGAGCTCTTTCCTGGAGCCCTTGGGTCGGGACCCTGAACGGGATGAGTCGGACGGCGCCCGCCTCATCAGCGTAAGGCGAGGAGTCGTCAAGGCATTCCAGGGACAGGCTCCCGAAACGGTTGAACGTTGGGGTGGGAAGCAGGGGCTCCCTGCGTGGCCTGTTAGGGCGGCGTTGACGGTGGGGCCTGGAGGCCTCCAGGTCCAAACGGGCCATATCCCTAGTTGGGATGACCCCTTCCTCCTCGTACCTACGCACGAGGTTGTTGATCACCCTTCGCTGGATAACCTCTGATGGGGAAAGGGGACGTGGGCGCCCCGTATTCCGCGATGTGGCAGTCGTCGTGGTGGTAGCGGCGCCATGCGGGGTGGTTGTGGCGGAGTTTCCCCTGCCCCTGCGTAGGCGGGCGAGTGGTGATCGTGTCCCTGTAGCAGCAACCTGGTTCCTGAGAAACATAGGTATCAACTCATCAGCACTAAGAGGAAAAGAATCGACAACCAGTGCCCTAACGTCCTTCCATTCTCTACGTCTGTAAGAAGGATCCATGCCAACATGCTGCAGAATAGAGTACCCCACGTTATACTGCCCCGACTTCCGGTAAGTTTCACGACAGGCCCGATATTTCCTTGGCGAGACCAGGCACCGGATATCTGGATCCGGTGACACGTCAATCTACTGGTGTCTCGAACGCTACTAATCTCCATATTGAGGAGAAGAATTTCACGTCGGGATCACCATTTCTGTTTCCGACGCTTTCGCCGGGGTGCGCGCATCCATCCGTCCGCGGAGGAGGACGCGCTACGCTTGTTGCCCCGCATTCCCTCTTTCCAAAGGCGGGTGGCATTCCCTCCTTATTCAGGGACGTCTTCTCCTTGATGGAAACAGGATGATGGGATGATGATTCTTCCTTCTTTGTATTCCTCCTCAGAACTCATCACCTAGTCCGGGTCTCCCTCATAGATTTAATACGTAGTTCGTGAAACTCTTCCCAGTGCCATGTTTCCATGGACGCCGGTTAATTACACTTCTTCTGTCAGGACATTCCAAAGGGTCCGGTTAGGGCAGCAACCTTCAGTCGGGGGAGTAGTCACGTTGGGGCATCAGTAGCGTGTCTGGATGCTGGGGAACTTGGCATGTCTGTCTATTATCCCTGGTCACAGGGCTTCTCGAGGGCGTGGAGGCCCGAGGAATCCCACATCGAGCGTGGGGAATTATATGCCATAGACACATATGTGATGTTTTCCTCATCTTCCCATGTTTAACACAGGGTACGCCGCAGGTTTAACGTCCAGCGGAGACCGATTAACCCGATCAAAGCATTATCTAGAATAGATGGGATCGAGGGATTTCCCTTGAAGGGATGCCGATACCGGGGCCAGCCCATGGGCGGCTGTGAGGAGCGTACCGACATGGTATCACTAAGATATAACGTTCTGGGCGGGGATCGGGGTGGATGGTGGGTGGATGAATGAAGTGAAGGGTGGAATGGCAAAGAACCATCGCAAGGGCAACAGTGAAGTTGGGCTTGAGCCTTAAAGGGGCTTCCTACGTATCCCCGTGGTAGGGAATCAAAGTCTGCGTAGTTCAAGATGGTGCCGGTGAACCAGCATGAGAATGGACCTTGGTCCGATGGGCATCGTCAGCGAACCGACGTGAAGGTGGACCTTGGTCCGATGAGAGATGGGCTTGAACCTCAGGGAGGCTTCCTACGTACCATGCCTTGACATGGATCAAAGACCTCATAGTTCAAAGGGTTTAATCGGTGAACCGACATGAAGGTAGACCCGTGGGTCCACTAGTGGTGGGATTGAACCTTGAGAAGGTTTCCTACGTACCATGCCTTGACATGGATCAAAGTCCTCGTAGTTCGGAGAGGATGAGTCACAATGGCTTGCCGTCGGACCTGAATGTAGTTTAACGTCATGCTGGACGAAGGTAGAACTCGACGTGAATTGGATGATGAGTGGGCTTGAACCTCATGGAGGCTTCCTACGTACCATGCCTTGACATGGATCAAATACCTCGTAGTTCAAATGGGTGTGCAGTTTAATGTCATGTGGGACAAGGAGGCATACAGTTTAACGTCATGATGGACGAGGACATGTAGTTTATCGTCATGCTGGACGAAGTGTGCAGTTTAACGTCATGCTGGACGGGGCGAAACTCGACGCGAATGAGAGACCGAGTAATGTGGATTGAACCTCATAGAGGCTTCCTACGTACCATGCCTTGACATGGATCAAAGTCCTCATAGTTAGCTGGGTGGGGGTCAGGGTCGGTGCTCACTCTAAGCCCACGTGAGTCATGCTCGGTGTGAGAAACAAGAGGTTGCAAGGCCCTGAAGATCACGCCGTGAAGGATGCATCCGTTAGAAGAAGAAAGGGGGATTACGCGTGGAGCAGACCATGGTGTCTTCCTCATGTATGGCCATGAGGGCATCCCAACTCACTAACGGGTTGAGGTAATCACCTACGCGCTAGTGCACAAACGAGATAATGCCAAGGGAATTGGAATCTATCCCAACAAAGGGAGATGAAAAGTGTGAATCACATGCCCAATATTCAGAACGTCGTGATATTGGCGTGGTGATAGAGGATAACTGTTGACCGTGGCGGAAACGCAGCATCCATATCACGTTAGCCAGAAATGAGGACAACAAATGAGGGCTGACCGCTGACCATGTTCGCAACACGGGGCCTAACTCAAATATCGTCGATTAGTCTTCCGGAACGTTGGCCCATGACAGCAGGCGGACCATAGGTCGAGCATCCATACTGTTAGGGGGTCCCTCCAGACATGATCAGTCTTCCGGGGCGTTGGACAAGGACGGCAGGCGGACCAAAGGTCGAGCATCCATACTATTAGGGGGTCCCTCCAGACTTGGAAGTGAGTGACGATCCGAACGAAAGAAACAAAAAGCGTGATGTGGAGTGATGGAATGTTTGAATGGATTCCAATGCTCTTGAAACTATGCCACTATAATCATGGCATTAGGCATCTTATGCTTGGCGCACAAGACATCTCTTATTTGGAACAAGAGGCATCCTATGTTTGGAGCATAGGGTTTACTACAGTTTATAGTCATGTATATAGGACTATTGCCATAAGGCGCCTAGAAAGGATGGTGTTGGGTCTTACGCAAGGGTGGCCCACGGTGCTGGGACTTACTCCAGGATGGAGGCCCGTGGTGTGGAAAAGTGCCGCGAAAGAGTGATTTGGGACCAAATATGGAAGGTGCCTCGTTACCTATCGCGCCCTCCACTGGCCTTGGCAGTGGGGAAGTACGGAGGTTCATGGGTACTACCTTCCGCAAGAGAGGCTTGGGGGCTTACACCAAGGTGGTTGCCCTTCTCCCATGGACATACACTACTTTGAGAAGGAGGATATCATCCCATGTGAGGGTGATTCCATTCCCGTGGAGATGAGCGGCGTAAAAATTGTCCGAGCCGGGGGGACCCTACGTGGGAGGCACGGGGTCGGATCACAGTTTAACGTCATGTGTTGAGGACGTGATTCTTGGCAGTTTAACGTCCTGCAGCTCGGACGAAGTGGGTTCACTCCGCACCCCTAGGACTTACATAACCGGTACCCTTGGGTCCTTGGGGAAGGGAAGGTACCAGTAAGGCCGTGGTCAAGGGGGGTTGTGGAGCGAACCATCGAGGGGTCCACGTTAGCGTGGCTATACGAAGAAGCAATAGTCGTTAGCGTGACTATGCGAAGAAGCATTAGGCGAAGCAACGCTACGAGTGGTATTGTCCATGGGACTTTGAAATCACATCGTGAAAACCTGGAGGGTCGCACGGGAGGAGGAATTGCCAAGAAAAAGAGTGTGCTTCGCGAAGCAAAGTGCCTTGGCCTTAGCATAGGGAATAGGTGTGAGTGGAGGGTACTTCGCGAAGTGGAACAGTACTCGCGGAGCACTGCCTCGTGAAGAAAAGGTGCCTCGCGAAGCAAGGTGCTACGAAGCAGTGTGCTTCACGATGAGTGGCGATCCTGCCTTAGCATAGGGATCACTAGAATAGGTCGGGTGTTTCGCGAAGCATAAGTGCTCCGCGGCTGCCCGGGTTCCCTTGGGAATCCACTTCCTTCGCGAATGCCCTTGAGCTTCGTAAAGGGCATCCCTCTCGGAAGAGGGGGTCAGAACGAGACCAAGAAAAGGCGTCTCGTGAAGTAGAAGTACCTCACGGAGCTCATGATTCCTAGGGGAAAAGGGTGCTTCGCGATTCGGGAGAGGAGAAGCCGAAAGGTTGGATCGTCCGTCCCCTGGACTCAGGGGAGCCCAGTATTTATAGGCAAGGGGCGTCGTGAAGCAGAACTCGCGCGCCGCCTCAGGTGCTTCGCGGCGCGCTCACGAACATCAATGGAATCCGCGGAGCGTTACCGCCTCTGGAGCTTCGCTGCGGGCTCGCGAACGTCAAATGCGTTCGCAGAGAGTTACCGCCTCTGGAGCTTCGCGGGACCGCGTTGCTCGGGGTGCTTCGCGCCGGAGCTTCGCGGCGGCGCTTCGCAGGGCAGCGTCCCGACCATCTGTTTCGCCCCTTTCTTTCGTGCAATATTTTGGCGCCAACAAGATCATAATAGACTCCATGGGAATTTCCATGTTAGAGCCTCTCCTGTGGTCCCATGTTGAAAAATAATACCGTGGACAATATCTCAAGTAACCACACATCAAGTAAAGTCAAGACAAAACAATTCAAAAATGATGAGCATATCAAACATGATAACATAGGTCATATTGGTCAATAAATCAAATTAATAATTATCAATCCATATATTCCATTATTCCATGTTATAATTACCTCATTAATTGTAAATAATTCCATTTCACGTATTATTCAAGTGAAATTACTTATCATAAAATAATTATTCCTTTTTATCATCATTCCATTTAAACAATTAAAATTTCATGCCACTTGTACAATTATAATCCATGTAATTATTTATAAATATATTTATATAAATTCTAAATATATGCTGATTTATATTTAAATAAAATTATCAATCAAATTTCTAATTTATCAAGGGAACTAGGTTCATTTCATACATGTTCCAACTGAGTGGAAAATGCAAGCACACCACCTGAGTACCCACAAGTTCAGTCTCAATTATAACATACCCAAAGGGGTATTAGAGAGTTCCATTCATGTATATTTCTTAAAAATAATATGTTACCAATTTTTTTAGGTCATGTGCCTAGTATGCTGGTACAATTTCACTTATTACACATACTAGAAAAACAAAACAAATATTAAGTAGTTGTTGTAGACCAACCACCTTAAAATAAAAGAAGTTGAAGAAATTAATTAATGACCAAGGTAGAACTAAGTTCCTCCTTCTATCCCTTCAATGAATACCAATAAACTTCGTAAGCATAAGACATTAATCATAGATTCTAGTATAGCACTACTGAACTAGGGTTCTCCCTAAAGGGAAAAATGAAAGAAGGAGAAGAATAACTAAGAGAATTTTATTCAATAAATAGGTTAGGAGCAATTAGTTATAAAGGAATATTCCTTTAGATCAAAGTTAACTCCTAAAATAGACTAATGGATGGATGTAATTTGAGAAAAAATAGAGCGAGGAATAGGAAAAACATAGGGAACACGAGCTAAAAAAAGCTGGACACAGCTTCATTAACAATGTGAAATGTAATTTCATGCCATGAATGTTAAAGTAGTAATATATTCCAAAAAACATACCCCCTTGGCTCAAAATCATAATAAATAATTCATATCATCAATGATATCTCATGTCGTGAACCGATCCTACTAAAAAACTCTTACATATCATGAAATAATTTCATGGCATCTATATAGACCATTTCACATTAGGAATACAAATTTATGGTCTAAATTAGTTCTTATAGCTAGATTTACTTCTCCCTTATCTATTACCCTATATATATCTCTATCAATTTAACCCATTCGGGAATAAGGCTCATTGAAATAATTAAAATAGATCTAATAAAAACTTTAAGAGAATTATACCTAGGAAATGATTGTATCTTACAGCCTCCCCACTATAAAATATCTCATGCCTGAAATGTGCTCCCAAGAATCACTATGGTGTACTAGTGAACAACCTGGGCCGTTGCATTCACGTATCATAATCCCACTCCCAGGTCTCCTCTTGAACATGCCCACTCTACCACTTCACTTTTAGTGGAGGAAAAATCTTACCTCATAGATTCTTCTCATTGTGTTCCATGATACTGATTAGATGATCCTCAAAGGACATATCACAACCAAGATTAATGTCATCAATATATACCATGTGATAAGTGTTAGGGTGATATCTCCAACGTTGTGACACATAAAACATTTCATGCATGACACTATAGCATTGTGGATGGTCCAAATGGTAAAAAACTGCACCGAACCTCTCCACTATTTCGAAAGGCCCAATGAACCAGGGTACTATCTTTCCCTACTTCTGGATATGGAATTTCCCCATCCTAAGTGATAACTGAAGAAAAACCAATTGAAAAACCTTAAACTCTAAAGGTTATCTCTGATGGTTTGTATATGACTTCTACCATCTCTAAGTAGTACCCAACCAATTTATGATCAACTACACCAACTCTGACATCTCTTGTATGAGACCAAGTCCAACTAGAGATGAATCACCAACCAATAAAGAACATAGAGATCAAAAAAATGACCTCCCCTTAAAGTCCTCAAGAATATCCATTTGGATTGATGTCCAAAAACTATTATTATAATAAAATTCCATGAGTTCTAGATGTTTCTTTTAAGAACCACCAAAAATCCAAAACACATGCTTGCAATGTATTCTATATAATCTGAGTCATATTTTTAGAGTGGTTGTTAGTTTGAGGAAGATATTTTGTACTCAAAAGAAACTACAATCATTGTTCCTTCTGATGGCCCTGCCAGAAACATGATGTGAAATAAAGGTCTTTATTGTAAATGATACTCCTTGGAGAACTGTGTAATCGAACTATATCCTACACATAGAGACTACCCAAATCATCAATAGTGAAGGTCTTCTGAATAGACAAGAAGTGGGATACCTTCATCAATCGATCCATGATCACCCATATTAATTCATTTTTCTAAGGTTTCATAGATATTACTATCATGAAATCCATGGTGACATCACCCCACTTACAATATAGAATAGGAAAAGGATACAATAACCTAATTGGCCACTTATTCTCTTCGTTTACCTACTAATAGGTCTAACATTATGCCAAAAATCCCACAACCTCATTATTTATCAATTACCACAAAAACTTCCTATGTACATTAGGATACATCTTTGTTGGACTAGGAAATAGCCCCCATTTAGAAGCTTGGAAATTCATTATCCTCTCCTCATCAAAGTACCTAAGAACCCATACACAACTATGGATAATAAGAACATCACCACTATAAACAGACCATTCTGATGGTAGTTCCCTAAAATATAATCTATATCTCAAGGATAATCCATTAATAATAGATAACCACCCAACCATGATCCAGTTTAGGAGTATGGGAACTATTGATATTGAAGTCAGAGTCACTCATCCTTGAGACTCATTAATATTTACATGTACATCTATAAATATTTCTATCATCGACCACTCATCAAAAGACTCCCATAATTACCCAGTCCGTGCCTTTTAGATCAAGGCATTAACAATGATGTTTATTCTACCTAGAGTATAATATAGATCAATGTTAAAAGACTACATATACTCAACCCACCTCGTTTATTGAAGGTTTATGTCCCACTGATAAAATATATACATGAGTGTCTTATGGTATATCCATACCACAAACCTCTAACCCAATATATATTGTCACCGTCATATCAAGAACTATTCCAGTGTAGCTAATTATAGATTATGAGTAAGGTAATTACTCTCATTTATATCAATTGCATGGTGTTATAAGCAACCGCTTGATCCACCTACATCACAAATTCTTTGAGTCCAAATCTAGATGCATCATAATACATTGTATACTTTTTCCAGGATTAGGTAAGTGAGAATAAATGAGGAGGTCAAACTACTTTTAAAATTTTGGAAAGGCCTCTCATAAGAATTGGAGGAATGAAACATCACTCCATTCTTTGTCAACCTAGACATCAGTTCTTACAGTTGGTATAATTCCTACATAAAATTCCAATAATATCCCACTAGACTCAAAAAATCCGAATCTCAAAGATATTATTGGGTCATTCCCAATCTACCATGACTATAACATTATTTTGGTTCACTAACACTCCAAAATCTGAGAAAATATGACCCAAGAAGTTCAATTTATCAATTAAAAAGTAAAAGTTTGATGGCTTGTTGTATAGATGATTCTCTCTCAATGTACCCTGGATAATTTTAAGATATTGGGAATGATTGTCTATATATTTGAATTACACTAATATTTCATCATTGAAAAAAAACCAAAATTAATATATAAATGAATGGAAGATCTAATTAATCGAGGCCATAAACACCATTGGCGCATTCGTTAGATCTAATGAAATCACCATGAACTCATAGAAGCCATACCTTCTCTTAAAAACAGTCAAGGATATGTCCAATGACATCACCCTAAATTGATAGTAACTAGAACTCAATTCAATATTATAGAATATCTGCGAACCTCTCAGATAATCAAATAGATAATTGATGCATAGAAGGTGAAAATAGTTCTTGAAAATCATCTAGTTTAGCCTATAATAATCCAGATATAAACACAAAGTCTCATCAGCCTTCTTGGAGAAAAGCATGGATGAAACCCATGGTCATGTTCAAGGTCGTATGAATCCATTATCTTATATATATTCTAACTAAACTTGAAACTCATAATGATCTATTGGTGGAATCTTATAAAGCAAGGTAGAAACATTATCAGAACCTAGAACTGACTTGATAGTGAACTCGATCTCCCACTTGGGTGGAAAGCTAGACAACTCTTTAGGAAAGTAATCCTAAAAGCAGTTCACTATTGGAAGAAAGGTCATCTACCAAAACCCACCATCATCTTGAACATGGAATACTAGATGAGTTGTGAGAAAATCAAACCTATACTAAGTTGGTCCTACATGATTTCCATGAAGATCTCATTCACCCTTGTGAAGATAGATACTCCCTTATAGAGAGAGAAAAGTACATCTCCACCAATAACAGTCGATATGATCGTAGTATAAAAATAACTAATCCATACACATGATAAAATAAAATCCTACAATTTCATCCATGAAAAGATCACAAAATAACTGATAGCCTCTAATTTTAAGGTAACACTCCTTGTAGAATCTGGTACCCTCTAATCACACCACTTATAATGTTTTGATTGTCATAAACCCATCTTGGTTCTTTATATCCTGACCCAAAAAAATTTAAAAGTTGAGTATATATGATCGAATGTGATTATCATGTACCTAATAAAATGTAGGCATGGGTTGATGATACAAGGATCATATCTCTCACGGTGGAAGGTCCTACATTCATACAAGTCAGAGTAGACTAGACATCGAGAATATAACTTCCCCTTATCCCTAGGAACTGGTCTAACTCCCCTGTGATTCACCCACCTCCTGATACTGCTACTCCTATATTGAGGTACCATGTCCCCTACCCAATCCTGAGCATCTAATGGAACTCTAGCTACCTATCTACTAAGGGGTGACTAAGTCCTTCCCAAAATATAGTTCCAACCCTGATCCTCTTTCACCACTCAATTACTGAGGGCTACAATAGAACATCTCAAGATGACCCATACTTCCACAAGTAAGACACTACAATATAGGGAAAGTACATTGGAAGTGCATGTGGACATCCCTACCACACTAAAATAACTCACCCACTCAGTAGTTTGGAGGTGGATTTCCACTACCCTATCTTCTCTCCACATTACTACTATGATGATGATTATTGTAGCAGTGCTTCTTGGAACCTGAAGAAGATATAACTAATCATCATGCTAATACTTCCTTCCTTCCACTTAGGCCTTCATCTAGGTTTTGTTTTATGATGAGAGCCTGATTCATCTCAAATATGAAGTTTCACTAGAAAAAACATTCACCTATGACTTAATCTCATAATGAAGATCATTCAAAAATCACTTCTCCCTACCTACATCAATTTTTTTGAAAATATAGATCAAACCAATGAAGGCCAATTAAAGGTCTAGTATAGTCCATCAATTCCATGCTCCCCCATACCAGGTGCATGAACTCCTGACCCCTCTCACCCCTCAGTGTCTCTAGATAGAAGTGGATAAGTAATCATACCTCAAAGTCCTTCCAGTTTATTTGTCTAACTAACCATATTTCTCTATGATGCCCCTTTAATTCTTGGATAGTCCCAGTATCACATAATTAGAAAGATTCACCCTCCTATATATGGATGTCACAAGGTTTTTGAGTGATCACTTGGATAGAATCTATCCATAACTCATCTGACTGGGGTCCTCCCCCAGTTAACATAAGAGAATGACGTAGCTGAAAATCTCTTGCCCGATCAAATATTGAAGCTACAGTTTGAGGAGTCTCCCTCTCCATGGATCACATGACCCATATAAAACAATCATGAATATGATTATCCATATGGTTCCTCAAAGCCGTAGGATGTTCTTGTATAGCTGCATTAACTGTGTGATGATTACCACTCTCCTAATGCTCAACTCAAAGATGACGTGGGTGCATTTTCTCGATAATGGTCAGCACACTCTTTAGAATACATGATACACAACCTGATCAACTTCAAAAGTTAAAAACAACAACAAAGAACCATTGACTCAAGGTTACTCTATACATGGATTAACATGTGACTTATCATGAAATAATAGTTACATCAATTCCTTTTTATCTAATATATCAAGAGATTACATTTCTTAATTATGATTAGAATATATATAACATATGATAATAATATCCCTGGCATGTACAATGGATTTAAACATATTTACCTATGTTCCTACGATGATGTATGAATACTCACCTTGTATCGCACCAGACTATGAGTAAAATCTAATAAAATAGTAACATCACAAAAAAAGTGAATCACACATGGTAAAATATTATCACAAATGCAACATTGAACATCATGAACTATAATCCCATCCCTGGTCACATTGGTTCTTCCCCACACATGGGTTCATTACTCCCTAGCATGTGTTCATTACCAAGCCTCGATACATCATAGTCTCCTGTTGACATTATCAAAATAGTAAAGAAAAAGAAAAGTCTTATTATTTGATACCACGTTGTAACATCCCAAGCCCGATTCTCCCTCACATGACCAAGTTGGGTCATAAAATACCTCAAGTGTTAGTATTTTAGTGGGGAGACTATAACCTCTCGAAGAGAGTTACAATATTAGAGAAAATAAGACAAAAAATAATAGAATCAAACTAATATACATCGAGACACAACCATAAAACCAAATAATAATAATAAATCATTTCATGCCATTATGTTTTAAAATATAAAAGATGTGTTGAAATTCATACAAGTAAACTAAAATTAGAATCCAAATAAAGACTCCAAAACCCTGATCTCAAACCCTATCCTCAGTCCCGTCTCCATGCTCCAATACCATATCACAATGCAATGAATCAAGTACAGGGTAGAATGAAATTATATATACCTACATCTAAAAAGTTTATCTAGGTACCAAATGGTTCCCAAATATGGTTTGAGTATAACTCAGTTGGTAGACACCACTTTTTCTAAACAATCTAGTCATAGAATATATAGTCAATGCAATACTATGATAAATAGGGGAATTGATTCATAAATTAATACATAACATCCACTACTACAAGATAGACCTTTAACAACATTGATCTTTATTAGTGCTAAGAAAAAGTGATAATAAAGGGAACTTTTATCACTACAAAAGAAAGAAATGGTAAAAGGTACCATTAATCAATGCAAAAAAAAGCACTGATAAAAGGTACCCTTTATCAGTGTTTTTTTGGCACTCATAAAGGGTAACCATTATCAGGGATTTATTTTTAGTGCTGATAAAGGTCCTGAATAAAATTAAATAATTAAAAAATAACAAATAAAATGAGTAAATTTTAAAAAATATTAACAATTATATTAATTAAATAATTGTTGATAAAAACAAATAAATTTAATATATACAAATATATAAATTAGAAGAATAGTAATTAATATTATATATTAAATATATAGAAACCTAATAGGAATAAAAATAAATAATTAAAAAAATAAAAAAATAAAATGATTAAATTAATAATAATAATAAACAATTTATTAATTAAATAATTATTGACAAGAATGAATTAATTTAATATAAAAATTTATAGATTATACATATTAATAAATAGTATATATTGAATATAGATATATAAAATGAATAAAATGTAATAATTAAACATAAAAATTAAAATGGAAAAATTTTAATAATTAAATAACAAAATATAAAAATGAATAAATTAGGAAATTATTAAAAAAATTATTAATGAAACAATTATTAAAAAAATGAATAAGTTTAATATAGATATATTTATTATAAATAATAAAAAAATTAAATATAAATATATAGAAAATGAATAAAATGTGATAATTAAAAACATATTAATGTCATATTCATTTTTAATGGTTTTTATACAAAGTTATTCATTAATACATTTAATATAGAAATATAGTCATATATAAATTTATACATATTGATGTGTGTAATTTTTCCTATATGATTTATATAATAAAAAATATTTATGCTTACATTAAATATGTCATATATTTAGTGAAAAATGTTTTATAATTAAAAATAAATATTAATTAAAAATAATGAAAAATTACATCGAGTAATGAACATAGTTTAATGATGTTTGATTTTTAAATTAAACATATATTAGATGCGTGTTACACTGATTCCACATACATATACGTAATTAATTCATTTTAATATACAACGTGCGCACACAAACACACACTTACACAATTAATGAAATCTTATATAGAAACATATACACCTAATATTTATGTAATTTATTTAAATTTTAGTATTAATTTTAGAATTTCATTATAACATGATACACCTAATATATTATGTTTTTAATTGATAAATTTTATTTATTTATATTTAATATTATTATTGTTATGTATTATTTATTCATTTAATAAAACAATTTTTTTTTTAATTTTTATTGGAATTTAACCATTTTTATTAATTTTTTATATATATTTATTTACTATGATTTAGGTTTTTTATTTTTTATTCATATTTACTTCAATATATATCCATATTTGTTTTCATAATTTATATTTAATTAATAGAACTTATCCATTTTTTCAATATTTTTAAAGTGTATTCATTTTTAATTATTTAATTTCACTCATTTTTAAGATGCATGCATTTAAGATTATATATTAATTAATAATGTTAAAAATATATTTGTAAATAAATATATTTATAAATTTATATTTAATATATTTATAAATTTATAAATTTATAATTATATATAAATAAATATTATTTTTTAAAAATATTTATATAATTATAAATAACCAATTATTTATATTTAAATAATTATAAAATTATAATTTTTTTAAGTAATGAATATATTTACAATATTTATATTTATATTTATATTTATATTTATATTTATATTTATTTATTACATATATATAATTATATAATTATATATATATATATATATATTAAAAAGCATTTATATATTTATATAATTCTAAAATTATAATAAATATATTTAAATACTGAATATTTTTACTACATTTATGTTTATATTTATTTATATTGATTAAATATATATATATATGACTTTTATCAGTGATTCTTTAGTGCTGATAAAGATAGATGTTTATCAGCATAAAAAAAGTGCTGATAAAGATGAATTTTATCAACACTAGTTAATTTAGCGCTGATAAAACGTGTTTTTATCAACACTTTTTTGGAAGTGCTGATAAAAGTGTCCACAATTTTCCAATTACCTACTTAATATGTAGTTCAATGGTATTTATTATGATCATTTGAGTTCCCCCAAAAATATTAAGGAACAGAATATGGATTCAGAAATGGTATCTTTAGTTGGAAGGGCCAAGGTCTCCATGTATATTTTCCATGGATTTAGGTCTCTCTATGATTTATATTAGTGTAGAAGAGTCATAATTCCCTTAAACTACACTATTATAGGCCTCCATGTATTTAAAATGTTACTTTTTTAAAAATAAAAATACATTTATAGCTACATTTATTTATATAAATAAGTTAATATTATATGCATTTCAATTTAATGTAATGTTTTTAATGAGAATTTGGTTTAAAAAATATTGATTCTCACCTTATATTATTTGATTTGTTTTTATTTTCTAAAAGAATTTTGTTATTTTTATTAAATTGATAAAAAATATACATTTATGTTTAGTTAACTATATATATAATTTTAAATTTAATATGTTATAAACCATAATTAAAATTACATTTAGGTTATTATTTATTATTTGTTCATTTAGAGTATACATGGGATAAAAATATTTTTTTAAAATAATAAGTGCTATGTTTTATTTTTTTTTGAAACAAATTTGTCTTTATTTTTTTTTCTAATTATATGTAACAAATATTTTCTCATTAAATATATAAATTACATCATTATTTACTTTAAGGATATGTTTATCAATATTAATTTCACAATATTTAGACCCTATAGGATATATAGTATTTTATTATGTATGTATTTTATGTTATTTTTTCAAAATAGAAAATTTATTTTTTATTAGCCATTGAAATATTTTATTCAAGATTTAAATAATTCAATAATAATTAAACAACTCCATTATTTCACTATAATCATACATAAATATAGTTTTAATAATATTTATATTTTAAAATGAACCAATACACTTTTATCAAAAAAATCGATTGAGGGAACTATTGAATTATTATACAATGTAACATTATTTTTTTCTAGTCATTAAAATTTTAAGAAATGAAAAAATTATTTGAATTTAATTTTTAAGTCTTAATTTTAATCTTTGTATACATTTTTACTGTTTTTATAACTATTTTTCTTACTTTTATAATAATTTTTTATCTAGAGTAATTTTTTGTAAAACTATTATATTAAAAGTAATAAATAACTAATATTTTTGTTAAATTTTGATAAATATTTTCTTATAATAGTTCCTTTTAATAATCACTTGATATTATTTGAGATTATTTTTAATATACCTATCAATGTATGATTACAATATTATTTTATAAGAAATACATGTGTGTATGTGATAACAATAATTTGTATCTTATAATAGAATATGATGGGTATTATGCGAGGGATAAATATGGTATTTTGGAATGTGAGTTACTATAGACTTTTTAGTGATTCATTGAGGGTGAGGGTGAGGGTGATGTGAAATTTGTGTTGTTGTTTTTTCTTCTATATAGTTTTTTAAAAGTCAGGTTTAGCTAATTTATTGTGGCACCCATTGTATGGTCATTTGATAAGGGAACCAATTATGTTAAGACTTCCCCATATTTCAAATGAACTTCCTAAAAAAATGGATATGTTATACCCATTCTATAATTTTGATGCAATAAGTAAATGGGATGGTTATCCTTAAAGGACAGTCTTGGATGCTAGGGGTCTATGGTCAAATCTCATGGTACACATGATGTGGTTATAGAGATCTTATATTTTAAATACATGTGAAGGAAATGGACTTTGAATATATATTAGAGTTGATACAACTTACTGTAAATAAGTTTAGGTTCTCAAGGTGGTGTTAGGGACCTTTTAGCATTTTGAGATGAGATTTTAAATTTTAAATTAAGATGTGATAATTTAAAAGGCTTTAAGGAGACAACTATCTTCCTTACCATCTTTATATATCAAAAATTTATTATTGTATTTTGTTTCTTGAGATTCATCCCCCATATCTTCTATTTTTATTGAACTACTATGAGTAGTATTCATCTAAAATAATCATCGATACCTGGTATTGGATGACTACTTCTCAGAACAGCTCAAGAAACATAGGTTCATGTCCAGAAGTGATAGAGGATGAGTCTCCGGCAATAACATGAAAGAATAACTATTTGTGAGGTGAAGTTGATGAGTATGACAGTTGTCTATATCTTTCACCTTTGGATGAATTTAGAGAATAATGCCTGCCATAGTGGAGTAATTATTTTTGTAAATTCAATTACTCATTTCCTTCAAAATGGATGAATACTAATCGTTTGACAAAAAAATTATGAAGATAGAGTTGAAGAGTTCATAAAGTTTGTAATAGAGCATGTATAAGATCCTTTTAGAATACTTTTTCTATATTTATGTTATTTTTATTCAAGAAAAATTAAATGCTTGACTACTCATGCATATAATGTATTCTGCACATGATGATGTTCCCAATCCCAAGGAATAAGACACCTTTGATGCTAAAACTGTAGAATTATTAGGGGATCAACAACATGTTTATGAAATACAACAATAACAATGCAACACTACTACAAAACACACCTTTAAAAACACTTGTATTTATCAGTGCTAAATAAAGTACTGATAAATTTAACCTTTTATCAGTGAGTCTTTTTTTTTGCACTGATAAAGGAAACCTTTATCAGTTTTATATTTTTCGTTATGGTAAAGGTATTATTTATTTGTGATTTATTTTTACCACTGATAAAGGGTATCCTCTATCAGCGCTTTAATTTTAGCACTCTTATAGGGTGTCCTTTATCAACACTTTAATTTTAGAACTGACAAATGGTATCCTTTATCAATGCTTTATTTTTAGTACTGATTAATAATTATATAAATAAAATGAAACAATTAAATAAATAATAAATAAAAACTATTTTTATTAAAAAAATATTACAAATTTTATTAATTAAATAATTATTGAAAAAAAAGAATAGATTGATTATAAATTATTAATTATTAGACATTTTATTAATTAGATAATTATGTAAATTAATGTTATTAAATTGTATATATTAAATACATAGATATATATTAATGTATGTAAATATGATTTATATATAAGAAAATATTTATACGCTTTACATTAAATAGTTATATGTTTATTGAATAATGGTTTATAATTAAAAATCAATACGAATTAAAAATATTGACTATAATTTCATAGTACCTGACATATAATTGAATGCCATTTTATTTTTCAATTTAACATAGATCAAATGTGTGTTATATTGATTTTATATATACATAATTAATGCATTTTTATATCCAATGTAGAGACACCAAACTTATCCATTTTATTAATATTGTAAAAGTGTACTTATTCTTAATTTATTCAATTTCACTCAATTTTAACATAGATACATGCACTTAAATGGAAATATTCATTAATAATTTTAAAAATATATGTGTAAAAAATTATTTATAAATGTACATTTACTAAATTTATAGAATTATATATTTGTAATTATAAATAAAGAAATATTTTTTTAAAAGTTTATATATAATTATAAATAAATATATATATATATATTTAAATAATTATTAAATTTATAATATAATTAGTTAAAAAATGAATATAGATATATATTTATATTTATATATATTTATTAAATATATATATAATTATATAAATATATAATGATATAAATATAATTTTTAAAAAATATTTCTATAATTATAAATAAATAATTATAAAATTATAATAAATATATTTAAAAAGGAATTTATTTACTATATTTATATTTATATATATTTATTAAGTATATATAAATATTTACAATTTTTTTATTTATAATTATAAATATAAATCCTTTATCAGCGCTTAAGTAATAAGTGCTGATAAAATCAACTTTATCAGCACTTTATTCTCACTGATAAAGATAAGGATTTATCAACACTAACCAACATGTTGATAAAATTAACATTTATCAGCACTAAAGTTTTAGTTCTGATAAATATTGATTTTATCAGGGTGTTTTTAGCACAGATAAATACATACCTTTATCAGCGCTAAGAAAGCACCGATAAAGAGTCATTTTATCAGCACTTAAGTAATAAGAACTGAGAAAAGAGATCTTTATCAGTGCTTATTTGTAAGAACTTATAAAAGTGTCCCAATCTATTTTAAAAACCCCAACCATTTGCAAACTCATCGTGATATCATGAGATTTCCGTGGAAGCCACCCAACTCTAGCGCTCCTCCTCGGTGAATCGAAGCTCGAATCACACTACTCAGCTGCTGTCGGTGCTCCATTTTTACGAACATCTCATCCAAAATCCATTTTTCGATTGCAGTTATAATGAATATGGGGTTTCACATCACTTTCCGGTAATTTCTCGTCCCGAGGTAGGTGATTCCATTCCCTAACAATTTTATATAATTTAGTTTTCTCATTTGGTTAATTTTTGCATGATCTATAGTTTATTTTGGTGGTACGAACGTATTTTGGAAATGATTTGACATGAATTTGTGTTGAAAATAGATTTTCTAAAGAAAAATTGTTAGGTTTCTATAAAATCCATGTTGTGAAAAATTAGTGGAAGTGTTCAATTAATTTTTTGAGTAGTGAAAAATGTGTTTTTGTGGGTTCTTAAGGTGTGTGTGTGTTGAAAAAGGATTTTTGATGGGAAATGGATCATTTTTTCCATGTTATCCTTTTTGTATTCTTTTGAGTATGAGTTGTGAAGTGTTTAGATAACGAAGAATTTGTTTTATAAATGGAATTTGGGATGTGGAAATGGTTTATTAAATGGTGTGTGAGATAAAAAATGTGATTTCTAAGGGTTTGGAATGCTTTCTGTTGGGTTTGGGTTTTGTAATAAAAAATGTCTATTTTGTGTGTGTGGGTGTTTTAGTGTGGTGTTCCATGGAAGGGTTTTATGGGTTATTTAAATGGTGAAAATCATGTTCTCAAAGGAATATAAATGCATATAGGTTTGGAAGTAAGTTATTAAAGAAAATTGACATGCTTTTCCATGTTGAACTTGTTGTACATTTTTTAAATGTGAATTGGAAATTATTATAAAGAATGGAAGACATGCTTTGAAAATGATTTCAAGTTGTGTACAATTTTTTTAAAAAGGTTCTTTCTATGGAATTGGTTGAGAATTAGTGAAAACTTTGGTTTTGTTAGTTAGAAGTGTTCTATAAATTAGTTAATATATTTATTAAATTATATAATGTTGAAAATAATGTTCGATGCGGTTATTTAGTGCATTTGATTTTAAAAGTATTATTTTCATGTGAACTTGGGTGTGTTTTAATGTAAACCCTTGCGGTTCCTCCAGAGATTATTTTAGAAATTTTTTTAAATGAATTATTAACATACATAATAAGTATAACGATTTTTTGTGAAATGATTTAGTGTGTGTATGTTTTCAAATGGGGTTTGGGTGTGTAAGTAGTGGAACACTATGTGTACTTTGTTTAGCATGACTTATGTGGGTAAATGTGTTGTGTTAGTGACATGTGAATGTGAAACTTGATTCAGAGAAAATAAAAGGAAATCCTATGTAATTGGGTAACTTGATTGTGATGTGTTAGGGATTTTTTTATTTTCTCATAGTAAAATCATTTTCCATTGAATTGATTTATTGTTTTATTTTTATGTTTAATCCATTTCTTTTTAATATTACTCACATAATTATTTTTTTCTTATATATGTGGATTATTTTGTTTGAGTTGGGGTGATCTGTCCAACTTTCATCATTCTTATCCCTTAAAATATTTTCACCCTTGTAGTGGTGCATTTATCACTTTCCTTAAAGTTACCTCCACTTCCTTTGTAGAAAGGGAAACGACACTGCCTCTACCCAATCATAGAGGTAATCTTGATGTTTTAAAATTAAAATCATTGTCCATAGAATTAATTTATTATTTCATATTTATGTTTAATTCATTTTTTTATTATTACATACATAATAACTTTTTTCTTATATTGGTGTATTATTTTGTTCGAGTTGGGGTGATCTGTCCAACTTTCATGCTTATTCTCCCTTAAAATATTTTCACCCATGTAGTGGTGTAATTATCACTTTATTTCATGTTACATACATTGCCTTTACAGGAAGAGAAATGAATCTACCTCTGCTCAATCACAGAGGTAGTATTGATGTTTACACAATAAAATCCTTGTCCATAGAATTAATGTATTGTTTCATATTTATGTTTAATTTATTTCCTTTTAGTATTACTCAAATAATAATTATTTTCATATATAGGTGGATTTTTTTATTCAAGTTGGGGTGCTCTATCCAACTTTTATGCTTCTTCTCCCTTAAAAAATTTTCACCCCTAAAGTGCTGAATTTATCACTTTCTTTCATGTTACCTCCACTACCTTTGATGGAAGAGAAATGACACTGTCTCTTCTAAATCATAGAGGTAATCTCGATGTTTTCATAATAAAATTATTTTCCATATAATTAATGTATTATTTCATATTTATTTTTAATTTATTTCTTCTTAATATTACTCACATAATAATTATTTTCTTATATAAATGAATTCTTTTTTTCAAGTTGATGTGGTTTGTTCGAAGCTGCTCATATAGTGTTTTCAGTTCAACAAAAAAAGTCAATAGAAATCACGATGACATTGATAGTTAATATTGTTTTTGAATGAATGTAATAATTTGTATTTATGTAATTGTATAAATCAATGTTTTAAATGTCTATAATATAGCGTTTTTATAGTATTTGTGTTGTAAATCTCATTTAATTTAAATTCTGTATTGGGACTTATTTTAATAGATATATTTGGTGTGTTTTTGGTTCTTATGGTGCTGCAGGGTGCTGTAAGAGAACAGTGTAGTGGTGCTATAGTGTGCTATTACAACATACGATAGTATGAAAATTTATCAAGGCTTTTGAAAGCATGGATAAAGAACATATTTATCAATGCTTTTAAAAGAGCTGATAAAAAACACATTTATCATTGTTTCTAAAAGCAGTGATAAAGGTTTACTTTATCAATGATTCTAAAACATTGATAAAGGATTCTTTTAGAAGTGATTTAAGAAACGCCGATAAATGTCACATTTATCAGTGCTTTTAACAGTTCTGATAAATTCCCCCTTTATCAGTACTTTTTCAATGCTGAAAAAAGTATTGGGCTTTTAACATTTCTCATGTTGTCAATTATTTTCTATCACTGATAAAGACCATTTCTAGCACTATTAAAGGCCTGTTTTGTAGTAGTACAACATCATAGTGTTGAATAAAATTTTCAAGTCATGAAGTTAGGGTATAAAATTTTATGTTGGTTGGAATCAGTGCGACCAACCTATTAAACCTGATATGTCAATGTTCATCAGTTATGTTGGGGTCACAATGAGAATGAATGTGCCGATTGATATTGAATCATGGTTCCTTGTCTAACTTGTAATTAAGGAAACCCTTAAGAAAGATATAATGGTAATGTTATGATATAATTTCTCTATTTTACCGAAAAATTATATAATGAAACATTGATTTAAGTTTCATTATTCATTGTAGAGTTTCTTTTATTTTAGATGATTTCTATAAGAAATTTGTCTTAATGGTCGCTATAAAATCCCATAGAGTCTTATATAATATTATTACAAAGTTACATCTTCAATATTCTTAGAGGAAAGTAAAGGCTTACCCACTTGTTAGTTGTTCACACATTATATATTAGAAAAAATGGACTGATTTCATTAGTCTTCATGATGAGAAATCTTTTAGGTGTATTATAGTTGATAATATATTATTTGAAATTATTTATTTTATCTAATTATAATCAAAATTGTTAATTTTTAAATAGAAAAAATGTGGTGAAGATAAATAACATTCATCAAAACAAATGAACCTTATCAGAGAGTAAGGATGGGGTATGCTTCCCTAAGGAAGAAATTGGTATGTATTTTAAATAAATAATATATGTTTTATATGATATGAAGAAACATATGCTCCTTCATTTATATGTATTTCTATGAATAAAAATCCAAAACCACTTCCATCCCATTTCATGTGCTATGGAAGGAGGGTCGCATAAATAAAGAGGGTATACTAGATGATGAAAACACAAATTAATTATGGGAAACATTTGTAAGTATGAAATAATAGTAATTCATTATCCTTTATAATAGTATTACATAAAAATAACTATTTATGTTTATATTTTCTTATATTCTTTGTACAAAAGAATCGATAGTGACCATACTAGAAGAAAAACCACTTTCAGTAGCTTTGAAGCCACTAGAAAAATGTGGTCACATTCGAGATTTATGTTTTGGAGTATCTCCTCAAACATATTTACAAAATATAAAACAAAAAAGGGATATATATAATATGGTGAAATGATTTCAGATGAAAATAGACTGACCGCAATATATTATTTTCTAGTCTGTTTTGAAAAACTAATGTATGTGAAATGATCAAAGAAAACCAGTAGTAGAATAAGGATCTACACATGAACCAAATGACCCCGCTAGCTTTGAGGCTAGTCATTCCCCAAAACTGCATACCTTACCCAAGGTAATTAATTTTTCATTATAATTTCTCCTAAATGCAAATCAAAAAAATTCTGATAACTTTATATTACTAAAATTCTATAGGGTAGAGTTGTATGTTATTTGTATCTTTGAACATCCATACACCACTTTTTTGTGAGGTGTATGATGTATAAAATCCTTTAAGAAAATATACACCATAAATAACTCCAAAAAGATCACATGAGAGTGTATGATTGTTGAGTTTCAGGTTTCACTTGATGATCTATATGTTACAAGGGTCAATGAAGCTATTATAACTTTAATAGCATGTACTTCCAATATTATAAAGATATACGAGGTATGTATTTAACACTTTTTTTTATATTAAAAACATGTAACATTTGACGAAAAAAGGTCTTAGGTGGGGTATGATATTACAGACGGACAAATAAATGGGTAAACAGAAGGTTAGATCAAGAAAATATAGTGAATCGACCAATAGATCAAACAAGCTTTTTGGGAGTACCATATCCCCACAATTTCTAGATCAATATTTATTATTATAACAGCTTTATGTAGAGATCACATTTAAAGATGCAAATATATTTGACATTTCATATGAAAAAGAAATGTATGGAACTTTGACAGGCATAATTGATCTCAAGAGTATAAATGATATTCTCAAGAATGAATGGTTGGGTTCCTCAATTGTTAATACATACATAAGGTAAATTTTCGTTATAAATCTATCCAAATAGTGTGATAATTTATTTATTAATGTTAATAACTATTCATATTTTCTATATGAATTTATAGTAATACTCTATAAAGGGAAAACCATTTGAATCATGATTTGGATTCATTAATCCTCATATCATTTCTAAGAAAAAAATTAAATTGGATAAGAAATAAATTCAGAAGAAAAGAGATGAGAAACTCAATGTGTTTTAGAAGAAACCCACAAACGATAGACTATTCTTGATGACTATAATGTATAAGTAAAACTCTATAATCAAATCACATATAAAATATTTTTATTTTTTTAATTACTTATTTGTTTTTGTTTTTTAAGTAGCACTGGATGTTGATCACAGTCAATCTAGATACTCTAAATATTTGTTTTTTGGATCCAATGAATGGATGTCCAAAAAACTGACCACTCATGATGTGTATTTTGAATTTTTAATACACTATAATCAATATTTTATAGATAAAAATCAAATTATATGTTTCATTATGTGTTATAACAAGAATTATGTTATGATAGGGTGGTAACTAAATATAGGGTATATCATTGAATTAATTCCGTGTTTTAATATAAAAATCTTATGTATTACTAAAAATTGAAAACAATTAAGGTATATATAGAAATATTTTACTATCAAAACATATTTCAAAACAATTTAGTTATTTTGGTCAATTTTTATGCAGTGTTTAAAGTAAGGTAATAGAACTTATTGTGGATATTATTTCTACAAATTTATGAGAGATACTATAAACCATTAAAAGGCCAACATCTATAAACATATAATTTATAATGGTAATTACAATTTCATTAAAAATATTTCTTAATTGGTTGTATATATTTTTTAGTAGTACCAAGATTAGTGAAAACCATCATACTCAAAATAAGAAGTAAATTTATATAGAGATGATTGGGAAGCATACATTCTGTCAGAATGTTTTTTGAAACCAAATTTAGGTGATTACCTACTATGTTTGTAATATAGTATGATCTATAACCTTAGAAATATTTTTGGGCTTTGAAACCTTAGTTTTAAAATTCTTATATATTATTTTTGATATGTTTCTAAAGGAGAAGTATAATAGAGGAAATAAATTTGTTTAGAAGTGTAGGCTTATAAACAATAGAATTATTAGGAAATGACAGAGGTAGAGAAGGAGGCTGAAGTGGATTCAGAGTTAGAGACCAAGATTGAGGAGTAGATGAAACACTATCTTGAAAATACTAAAATTGTTGGGAAATTGAGTAGAATGGAGATCATACTAAGGTTGTGTTTAATAAAAATTGTTGAAAAGTGCACAATTTTTTTTTACTTAAGATAAGATCAATTGTGCAATTGTTTTGGGTTTCTTATTGAAAAAATGTTTTTCACCACTTTTTTAAGTGATTTTATATAGGAATTTAAGTAGAGGATTTACTTTCAGAAACAAAACAAATAGAATATATTTTTTCTAACTGATTATAAAAGTCTATGTTATATATTATCATATTCCAAGTACTATAAAATATTATTAAAGTGTGAAATAAACCCCTCCTTAAGAATAAAATAAACAAAAAAAACAGATGAAGTTTCCCATGGATTCACTACACTAAAAAGAAAGGGTCTTAGTAGTGAATCCAATAGTAACTTGAGAGTCATAAAACACCAATAATATCATAAAATATGTATATAATCTAACTCAAATGTTTGATTAAATATGTGTGAAATAAAAAACATAATCCAATAAGTGTATGAGAAAACTATTGGAGGATAACCAGCATTGAGAGATCATGGTCATTTAGGAGGGATGGTGTCTAAGGAAACATTGTATCAAATGAAAAAAACCACTTTATAAAGAAATCCCTAAAAATGAAAAAACCGCTTCAAATGAAATCATGAATAACTGAAAATTCAAAAAAATACCCCTTTGAAAAAGAAACTACTATCTTGATCCAAAACCTATAAAAACAATAAATAAATACAAAATTTCATTGACCAAATCATGAATTTTTAGAAAAGAACAATACAATTGTTTCACTTTGGTGGGTGGGGGAATTACTTTGGCTATTAAGTCATCAAATAGATGCATGATATAATATCACAAATTATTGTAAAATCAATCTAAGTAACATTCATTATGAATGTACATGTTCATTAGGTAAAATTATCCATGTTCACTAGATCATTAATAAAAAACCCATCATCATTCTCAATAAAAAATACATGAGAATACGGATATTACCATTTTGATGAACTAATAATTTTGATGTTTTGTTAGAGTTTATCATCACCCAGAATAATGAAAAGGATATAAACATCTATAACACAATCTAGGAAGACATAATGAATGCACTAGTTTTTAGTGTCACTTGGATGATATGAAGGGCTATACTGATGTTTAATACTATAAAAAGGGGTAAAAAATTTATAATTTATTTTAGTACCTTGTGAAAATAAATAATGGGACACATTAATGTTTTTTACATCAAATAAGTTAAGTAGTTTATCATGGAGTTTTTACTCTCTATGATGGTTAAAGAGAAAGATAGATTTTATTTATTTTTCTATAAAACTCATATGTAAATATTTATTTTAGTTAAATTAATTAATTATAATAGGTTTACACTAATGGTTAATGTTGTCTCAGAATAAATTAATTTATCCACAAGGATGATTCACTCCTGTACTATGATCATGCAATCAACAAGGATGATTCACTGATACAGATGAAATTTTATTTTTATTCTCTAACACATTCAACATCCCCAGTTATCAAAATGAAATATTGTTAGATGTCCCAGAGTGTTGAATGCACTATAGGATAAAAAAACATGGTGGAATCAACCATACCTCAAAAAAAACACGGTGTAGTCGGTATGACTCAAATTGTGTGGTTTTAGTTTCAAATTTGCATCTTTTAATGTACTATTTATATTTATATTTAATTTATTTATTTATAGTAAAACTAATATAATAATTGTTTTATTATATAAGTGATAAGTGTATTTCTTTACCTGAGTTGGGGGGGGGGTATTAAAATCTTATCATGCTCATTAGATATTGGTCTTTGAGGCTACAAGAAAGATAAAACCAATAAGTAAATAGGTCAACAGTGTATAAAATCATCATGAAAAGGTAAATTAATACTAATTATTTAGTTAATTTTTTCACCATTGTATCTAATATTTTCAAATTAATTTCTTTATTCTTTTTATCAAATAATTTTATTTTCAAATATATTTTTGGAAGTTATATTTTTCCATCAATATTATACAACAAGCCAGAAAAGAGAGAAGATTGTGCTTTTAGAGGATGTGTTTCAGGGAGGATGGGTTTTCTTATTTTATCCAAATAGAACATTTATTTCTTTTATGTCTTGGTGTATATGGTTGAAACAAAAAACAAAAAACACATAATCAATCATACGTACCACAATCTGATGCATGATGTGACCAACATGACTTGAACCATATGTTTTTAGTTTATAATTAATATTTTAGTTAAAAACAAACATCACATACTCAAAACCAATAAAAATCATTATTTTTTTCTAATAATTTTGGAAAATAATACATAATTCATTTTTTACATGTATGAATTGACCACACCTCAATCCGATACATGAAGTGATCTATATGACTTAAAGTGTCCGTTATCAGTTTAAAATTGACATTTAAGTTCAAAAAGTATCACTTAATAAAAAAAAAGAAAAACACTATAATTTTCTTGATAATTTAGTGTAAATATTTATAAGTCATTTTTGACATGAAAGAATCAATATGACATCAAAATGACACATAATGAGTCCGTTATGACTCAAATTGCATGTTTTTAGTTTAAAATGACATTTTAGAAAAAAAACACAAGTGACGTACTTAACATGAATAAAATGAATTTGAATTATTTTGATAAAATATTAAAATACTCCACAAGTCATTTGGGATATGTAAGAATCATCCACACCTCAATCTGATGCACGGTGTGACTGGTATGACTCTAAGTGTGTCTTTTTAATTAAAATTTACATTAAGTTTAGTAAAAAAGACAACTAACATAATAAAAATAGAGAAAATGTATTTGTATTGTTTCGATACTTTAGTAAAATGATCTATAAGTCAGTTATAATGCATAGGAATAATTCACACCTCAATCTGATACACGATTTGTCTGACATGACTCAAAGTGTCTGTTATCTATTTAAAATTGACATTTTAGTTAAAAAAGATACAGTAATTGAAAACTGAGAAAACATGATTAGATTGTCTTTATTATTTAGGAAAAAATATTCATAAATTATTTATGACATATAGGAATCATTAGCATGTAAAACCAATACATGACGTGACCAGTGTGACTCAAAGTGTGTGTTTCTAGTTTAAAATGAAATTTTAGTAAAAAACAATTGCGAACTACTCAAAACTAAGAAAACACATTTAGATTATTTTGATAATTTAGGAAAATGATATATAATTCATTTTTTATGTATAAGTACAATTCCCACCTTTATCTAATACACTATGTACCCAATATGACTCAAAGTGACTGTTATCAATTTAAAATTGACATTTAAATTCCAAAAGTGTCACTCACTAAAAACTAAGAAAACATGGAAAAATTGTCATGATAATTTAAGAAAATAATGCATATGTAATTTTTAAAGTGTATGAATCAATCTCATGTCAAACTAACACATTATATGATTGGTATGAATTAAAGTGAATGTTCCTAGTTTAAAATGACATTTTAGTAAAAAACACCATTGATATACTCAAAACTAAGAAAATGCATCCATATTGTTTTGATACTTTAGGAAAGTGATCTATATTTTAATTTTAATTTTTAGTAATTTTCCTCACCACAATCCAATTCATGTTGTGGCCGAAATAACTTCAAGTGTTTTTTTTAAATTGACATTAAATTTAGTAAAAAAGACAACCAATATACTCAAAACAGAGAAAATGAATTTGTATTGTTTTGATACTTTTAGAAAATGATCCATAAGTAATTTGTGATGTGTATGAATTAAACAATTATCAATATGATATATGATGTGACTTAAATGACTCAAAGTGTATGTTATCATTTTAAAGTTTTTATTTAATTCCAAAAAGTTTCACTCAATAAAAACTGAGAAAACATGATAGAATTGTCTTGATAATTTTGGAAAAATAATTCATAAGTCATTTATATGTGTAAGGAATCTGTCTCATGTAAAACTAACACATGACGTGACTGATATTACTCAAAGTGAATGTTTCTAGTTTCACTTGAAATTTTAGTAAAAACACAAATGACATACTCAAAACCAAGAAAATATATTTGGATTATATGATACTTTAGGATAATGATCCATAAGTCATTTGGGATGTGTATAAATCTTTTGAACCTAAATATGAAACATGATGAAACCTTCATGACTCCAATTGTGTCTTTTCAATATATTATTGTCATTTTAGTTTAAAACATGCATCACATCACCAAAACTGAGAAAATGAGTCTAGATTATTTTCCCATCATTATATACGCTATTACAAAATTAATTTCATTATAATTTTTTATCTTTTACTTATTTAGTTAATTTTCATTGAGACAATTCTTAAAAATGAACAAATAATGGTGTGATGTACAAGAATCAACCACAACTCAATTTGATACACAATGTTCCTGGTATGACTCAATGTTTGTTTTATACTTAACGATTTCAGTTTAATTTATTTATTTATATTATTACTAACATAATAATTGATTTTTATATAGGTGCATTGTTTTTCTTGAGTAGGGGTGGTTTTTTTATATAGGTGTGTTATTTTTCTCTATAATACTATTTTTTCTTGTATATGTTTGGTAAATTTTATTTTATTTAAATTCTAAATTTTATATATTTTTTTATTTTTGGTGTAGTTTTAGGTGTTGTGGTGTATTGTTACATCACACTATATCATGACTTATTTTTGGTGTTGTAGTGTTCTATTACATCACACTGAATTATTCCCCCTTATTAATGCTACTAAGTGCACTGATAATGGATGTATTTATCATCTCTTCTACAGGAGCAGATAAAAGAACACTTTAATATCCTTAAATAAAAGTGTTGACAAACAGTGTCCTTTGTCATTAAAAAAAATTGATAAAGGGACCCTTTATCAGTGATTTTTAGTGCTGATAAAGGAAACCTTTATCAATGCTTTTCTAGTGATGAAAAATTAATAGAGCTTTAAACCAAGCTCTGGTAGTCAGTGCTTTTCTTGCACTGATAAAGGCCAATTTTAGCACTATTAAAGGTCTATTTTATAGTAGTTATAAAAAAAACTACCAACCCTTGAGCTCTTGGTTTCCACTTAGGGTCAGCCAAATATGCTTCATTATAATTCTCAATATATTTTTTATGTTGTGGTTCCTCCTACTAAGTATGGATCACCCATAACATTGAAATATTATCTTACCTAAAATGAATCACCCATATCAGGTCTCAATTAATCATATACCCCTCCATCAAGATTCAAAACTTGTATCAATGTTAATTACCTTACTAGATTCAGTTATGTATTCCCATGAAACAATACCCATGCATGGGTGATGTAACCAAACAAACTTAAATCCAAAATAATTTTCTGATTCATCCATATACGTATTCACAGGGCACAAGACCATGCTAAGGGAAAAGTAACTGATCATACCCGGATACATGAAAATTCCCATGCATGATCCCATAGTTTGTTCCCCTAGCACAAAACCATACTAATAAAAATATATCAAGTCACCAAAAATCAATTATGGGAAAACCAAAAGTATTCCAAAACATTGAGCTTTCCAAACATGATAACATAAGGCATATTGACCAATTCACTGAATAACAAATTTTCAAGATATAATTTCCTTTATACCATGTTATAGTTATCCCATTAATTGTAAATGATTCCATTTCAAATTTTAGTCAAGTTCAATTACCAATCATAAAAAAATTATGCCTTTATACAGTCATGCTATTTATGCAATTCGTATTTTATACCAAGTTTCAAATTAGAAGACAAGTAATTAGTTGCCAATCAATTTATATAAATTCTCAAACATTTTTCATTTATTATTTTAAGACAATATTAAATCAAATTACAAATTTATCAATGGATCTAGGTTCATTCCATACACATTCCACACAAGATTCAACGGTTGGCACTCCACTTGAGTGGCTGAACGTTCGATCTCAATGCCAACAGACCCAATAGAGTCTGAGGGTGTTATATAAATATATATTTCATTAAAATATTGAGTCACCAATTAGGGTGGATCATGTTCATGTTGTGTTGATGTGATCACACTTATTTCTCATACTAGAGAAATGGAATAAACATTATGGAGTTATTCTAGACCACCCACCCCAAAATATGAGAAGGCGAAGAATTTCATCAATAATAATGTAGAAATGGGTTAATCCTTCCCTCCCCTAAATAGTGTCTAAGAAACTCTATCAACACAAGAAAAAAACCCTAGATATGGGACTAGTAGTCTGGAACTAGGGTTTTTCCAAGGGAAAACTAAAGAAACAAGATGGAAAACAATAATCAAGAGGATTATCTTCAGTCTTTCAATATGTAACACAAAAAGAACTCCAAAAATATCCTATGAGAGGGTCAAAATATTAGATAAATTTGAATTAGGAATAAGATAAATTTAGGGAAATAGAGTTACAAAAACATTATGCATATAACACCATGAGATTTTATTTAAATTTAAATTTTCAATAGCTTGTGATACATGCAACCTCAAGTATAAATGAACTATAATATAGTATACCGTTATAAAATTTCTGCTAAATTAGTATAATTAATAGTAATAAACCCATTTTAAAAATATATGTATAAATATTTAATATAAAGAAAATATATCGATAAATATGTACTCAATTTCAATAAAATCACTATATGTTTTAAAAATACATTTTCCTTAAAAACAATTTTTATTACTTTTTTTGAGAAAATAATATAATTATTTTTTTAATATTTTATAAAATTTATTTGATAAAATCAAATTAATTTTTAAAATCAATAATTCAAAATTTTATTAGATTGAATTTTTTAGAATTTTATGAATAGATAATATTTTTGATTGATAGTGAAAAATACTAATTTTTATTAAAAACTGTCTTTTTCATTAAAAAATTTCAAAGTTCCATTTTGTTTTAAAATTTTTTTATAAGAAAAAAATGTTCATTTATATTATTAATAATCTAATTAAGGTCATTTTAATTAATTTTATATATTATTTTGGTATAAAATCAATTTATACTTCAATAATTTTTTTATGGAAAATTGCTTTTCATCATGTTTTGAAGGTTTAATTTTAAATTAAATTCTTCAAATTATATAAATTGAATCTTGAAAAATGGATTTTATATTTTGTATAATAAGGATCAAATTTAGTAAATAGATCCCTTTTATTTTTGTTCATTATGAATAGTAACCTTGGTAAATTATTGTCAACTGAGTAAGGGTAAAACATGTATAACAAGATTAAAAGTTTTGGGAAAAGGATTTAAAATTTCAATAACACTTTCCTTTATACTTTTGGATGGGTAGATTCATCAATTACCATTAAATTCTCAAGTATATGGCCCCTTGTTTCAATTTTTCTTTGATTATTAGATTTATATTAAATTATAAAAGAATAAATGCCAAAAGTCACTCTCTGGACTCTAATAACACTAAATTATTATTTTTAAGATAAAAGAGGATAATTTTAGATCTAAATTATTATTTTAAAAATATTTATTTTTTTCATGGTAATTTATTTCTAGTTTTTAGTGATTAAATAATCACTTTCAATGCTTACACAACATTGATATAGTGTTTATTCAATTAATAGAAAAATAAAATGAATCATTTTAAAATTTATAAAAGTAATATATTTTAGTTGAATTTCTGTATTAATTTTTTTAGATTAATATAACATAATAGGTATGTTTTATAGGTTTATATTTTAATTAAATTGTTGTCATAATTTTTTTGAAGTCATATTATGTGAAAAATTCTTAAAATGTGATTAATAGTATTTTTTGATTAAAACATTATATTAAACTATTAAAAAAAATTATTAAAATAGGAGAAGTAGGATTATATTTGGTCTAAAATGAAATACCTTGGATTTTTATCTATAAATGTTCACCTTATAAGTAAAATTATGACCCTTTAATATTAAAAAAGTGATTAGCTTGATTAATATTAAAATTGGTCAACCAAGGGGTTAAACCAAAATATAAGCTTTAAAATTACACCAAAACCCATCTAAAAATCATTTTTTGAACATATTTATACCTTATAATCATTTTATTCAAATATATGGCCTTTTTGGAATCATTTTTATTTAGAACGACTTAATTATATTTTAATCTTTTTAGTAATTCCAAGTGTGTCCTTTATCTCCCCTATAAAATGATACCATACCTCTCTATTCTCCGCAATGATTTATCCTTATATATCATAAAATAACCACTATAATTCCTTCATAGATTCTTTAAACACATCTTCTAGATTTTATGCTCTCTATAAGACCATCCCTTCAAGGATTAAGGTGTAAGGCAAAAGATGTTTCTCAACGAAGAGGTATAAATCTTAACCAATCATGTTCAATTTTATTTCTTCTTACAACTCCTAAAAATTTTGGTTACCCACTATAAAATATTCATATAAGTGTCATAAATATTATTAATTTTTATTATGATAATTTATCAACCATTATCCACCTTCTTCATATCTACTGGAAAACAATAATGTCACACGTGCATACATGTGGACTTCCACTTCCATGAAATGATGTGATTTTTTTTTTCACTTATAATTTTTATAAATGATAATAAGGATAAATTTTAATGAATATATTATAAAAATATGATATAATAATTATTTTTAAAGGTTAATTACCATTTAAATTTCTTTCTTCCCATCCGTTGAAAAGTGAAAATAGCATTCATTTGTACGTATGACCTACCATTACATGAACACTACAATTCATTTTTCTATCTATATATTTTATAGAAAAATCAAATACATATATAATGAATATATATTATATTTATATCAAGATTAACATTATGTATATTATGTATCCATGATCAAAGTACAAGGAAGAGAACTACCAAATTGAAATTCTCTTGAAAAATGAAAGAGCTCACACTCAGAAATGATGGTTTCCAAAATAAATTATTAACAAATGGGAATTAAAATGTTATAAGTGGATCATATATGAAACTATAAATATTTATATGACTGTAATATAGAATTATAATAAATTTAAAATTATTATACATAAGTTTAAAGCACTTTTGTATCAATACGAACTCGAGGTAAGAGATTTATGTTACAATCTCATTGTTTATCAAGATAGTTTATGATTAAGTGTTTGAAAATGTTATTATATGATAAAACTATCAAGAAACTAATTTTTATACTCAACGAGTTATTTATAGATATTTCAGGTCTTCTTTTCATTTACCCCAATTTATGAACTCAAGAAATAAAAAGTTTGTTTTTAAGGTAAAGTGACATTATTACTCTATTTAGTCCAAAATAATTATTCTTCCATGACCATGATTTCTAAAAATGTTCCAAAGAATGTGTATAATATTATATTATTATAAATAAAATCCATTTTTACCCATGATTTATATTTTACAAAATGGTTTAAAATTAATATTCTTGTAATTTTTTGAGTGGGGTATTTTTCTTTTTTTACCAAAAATGTTAAAGGAATATTTGTTTTTACATTTATGTAATGAATGAAATTTCTTACCTTTATTAAAAAATAATGCTTTTAATATCCACTTACAAGTTTCCAAGTTTATATTCAAATAAATTTTGTTTCTAAATTTTTTTATAATTTTTTCTTATTTTTATGTAGTGATTTCAAAATTAAGTGCAATTTCCTCAAGAAATATTATAGAAACATTTTAAAGGAATTTTTCATCTAATATAACCCTTTTTATGTTACATAAGATTTAATAGATATGAAATCCAATGATATCATCATTTTTCTTTCTCTGCATGGTTTATTATTATGATGAAAATATGTTTATGAAACCCATTTATTTTCTATGGGTTATGCTATGATAAAATTCTTAACATGTTTATGAAACCCATTTCTTTTCCATGGGTAAAAATATGATGAGTGTTTTATTATCTTCTAGAATACATATGTATTATTTTAGTTATGTGAATGGTGATCATAATTATATATCCCTTCGGTTCATTGGGTAAAGATAGATATATAATGAGATAATAAAGACTAGAATGTGGAGTGAACCCAGTTCAGTAAGGGGCACTGTCTACTATGATAGTCCTGGGAGTGAACCTTGACTAAGGATATGATGGAATGAGGAGTTTACCTAATCAAATATGATAGTATTAGTAATGATACTTGACTATAAAATTGATTTTATATGTTATGTGTATGCCAAAATATTATTCTATGCCAATATTAAGCTCTCATGGATCATGTTCTTTGATTATTTTATGATTCCCGTGTTATTAACTTTCAAGATTTATTCCATGAATTATGATTACAATATTTTATATAGAGGGTATGTTTTTTGAATTTTTAACCATTGGTTTTCATACAATTATTCTGATATTTTTTTTCAGTGATCATTGATATCTACATTATTTACAATTACTGACCATCAAAGATTACCTTTTCTTATGTTTCCTTTCCCTAGGTTGTGGAGAATCATTTAAATATGATATTTCCAAGAAGGGTGATAGTAATGATGAACTTATAAGGATATGATATATATCTATATGACTTGTTTTTAATGTATCCATGTTTTTAAGGACACTAGACCTATATGATTCAAGCATGGATCATGACGTTATATATTGAATATTCATCTAATAAGATAATATATTTGTATTTGAAAATCACGTGTTGATATAGTTAGTGTCCAAGAAATCTTTAGTTACTTTTGGAACAATTATGAAAAATATTTAGTGAGAACCCTTAGTATAATCCTATACATATAATAACTACCTAAGTTATGACAAATAATGGAGTGTGGTTTTCCTAGTAAAACATGAATATCTGGATGCTATAAGTGGACATGGTTTTGGGAATAAATGTATCAATTGTTAATAATACTAAAAAGAATTGGTTTATTATATCTTGGCCATAATTTTAGTGTATGGGGAGTGGTCCCTTACTACACGCTTGGTTTGACACACCTGAGGAATATGTTTGGATAACGCATATTTCATTTATGAACCATTATGAAATATTTGAATAGGAAATGGCCATAAATAACCTTGATTAAACCTAAGGTATAGTAACTAAAGATTAAGGTGGCATGATTTTGACATACTATAAATTACTTTTCATGATTATAGGGTTTCTCACTATGATTATTGTCTATTATACAATGCATTTTGGTTTTATTCAATGGTTAGAACTCAAATGAATCATGTTAATACCAAATGTGATGGGAAATGAAATTATTGTAGTCCTAACCTAATAAATTTTATGAGAAATGTAATGAAAAATATCATTGGTATTCTTATATAAATTTCTCAATATATGAATCCTACTAATCTTGAAAATGATAAAATGAGGGAATAATGTTTTATTGAGTCCTTCATGTGGAAACATCCACTTTATTTTAGGGGGTATGATGATCCACTAGTTGTTGAGTAGTGGATAAATACCAATGAAAATATATTTCCCATTATCTAGTGTTTATAACATGAAACATTTATTTTATCCATTTATCATTTAAAATACAAATCAGAACAATAGTGGACACTTATCAAGAACATGAGGCAATGTGAAGAATTTGAATCTAGAGAGAGGGATGATTTTAAGATAAATTTTTTCCAATAATTAGTTTCTTTATATTTTTCTTATTAAAATGGAGTAATAATTCCTTAATATAAAGTAAAAGGATAATAAATATTTTAATAACTTTAAATAAAATTTTACAAGAATTATGAGGTATGATTCTTGTATTACCATCTAACTTGAAAGTAAGGTTGATCAATTATTCAGTGGATTAAAATCATGTATTTGAAGGGAATTATCTATAAAGGTATTTATTATATATGATGAAATTTATGATGTGATATCAAGGTGGAAATGGATATTTTAGTTACCCAACAATCTCATGTTTTTGATATGGAATGAAATATGGAATTCAAAGGAAATTATGAAAACCATGGATAGATAAAGATAATCTTTCCTTTATTATTAAAGTGTGGAAGTAATCATGGAGAAAGTTTTCTTAAGGGAATAAGTAAATGTTTTAAGTGTGGAATGTAAGGTCATTGTTCAATGGAATACCAAAGTAACGGTAAGAAGTTATATAACGATTTGAATAAAGGTAAATCTTCATAAAACCTTTCACCCACACTCATGTGTTTCGATTTCAAGGAGTATGTGAATTATGCTAACTAATGATCAATTACAAAGGATAATGACAATTATCATTGTCAATAACCTCATAATCCTAGAGAAAAATTGAAATATCATTCAATCACTATTTCTAATGAGGGGTATGATAATGATGTGTTGAAAGGTATATTTTTCTTCCACTATAGAACTACTTATGTCTTATTTTATTCTAGATATACCCACTCTTTTATATTTGATGAATTTTATATGGGTATCACCATACCACCTTAATTATTGGATGTTTAATTAGTAGTGAAAATTCTTAATGGTACGATGATCACATCTCAAGTATACAATTATTATCCAATTAATGTTTAGGGGAATTTTCTTCCTAAAAATATTTTCATTCTTTCTTTGGTTGATTTTGATGTTATCTTAGTAATGGATTGGATTTATCAACATAAATCACACATCAATTTCTGAGGAAGGGAATTCACATTTAATATTTTGAACTAACCTACTATCATCTATCAATTTGTCAATAAATAGAAAACATTGAGGGAAATATGATCCATTATATGAGTCATAAAAACTATTCAAAAGGGATTTTTTATCTTAGATGGTTGGGGAAAAATTAATTATTGAATATATTCCTATAGTGTGGGACCTTTTCAATATATTTTTAGAATATTTTCTTTGACATACATTGAATCACGAAGATTATTTTTAAATAGAGCTCACAACAGGTTCTATACCTATTTTAAAGACTCCATATAGAAGATCCCTGATTGAGTTACATAAATTAAAGAAGAAAATCAGTAGAATCTTGATAGGGTATTCATTTGGAAAAGTTCATTACCATGGTATTCACCAGTTCTTTTCATAAATAATAAAGTTGGATCAATTCCACCCTACATTGGTTATCAAGAACATAAAAATATCACAATAAAGAGTAAGTATCATCCACCCCGTATTGATGACTTTCTTGATCAACTACATAGATCCTAATACATTTCCAAGATTTAGATTCATTTTTCATATCATCATTTGAGGGTAAAAAAGGAGGTTATACCTAAGAAAGAAAATCTATATTCAGTATAGAAACTATGAATTTATAGTTATTCTATTTGGTCTTACTAATTTTCTCATTATCTTTATGTATTCAATTAATAGATTCTTTAGATATTTCCATGATCAGTTTATGTTAGTTTTTATAGATTATATTCTTATATATTCAAAGAGAAAGGATGAGCATGAAGATCATTTGATGATTGTATAAAACATCCCAAGGAAGGAGAATTAATATAAACAATTTACCAAGTGTGAATTATAACTATAAAAAGTTTCATTTTTTGGGTCATATAATCTCAAATGAGGGTATATTGGTGGATATAAAAAAAGAAATATGTTATTGATTTTTACCCACACTAACCATGATGAATGATATATATAATTTTCTTGGTTTAGATAGATATTATCAATGATTTTTTTGTAATTTATCATATCTATCTAATACACTCACCAAGTTGACTTAGATAGGATCTAAGTTCTTTTAAATAGATGAATGTGAGGAAAATGTCAAGGAACTGAAGAGAAGGTTATTCATCACACCTATCATTGCATTGAAATATAGTGGAGAAGGGTTTGTAATCTTTAGTGATGCATTGAATAAGGTAATTGTATTTTTCCTCATTCATAATGATATGGTGATAGATTTTTCCTCATTTTAATTAATAGTTCATGATAAAATTATCTAACTCATGCTTTAGAGGTAGTTGCGGTCATGTTTGAATTATATATATATATATATATTATGTTTATGAAAAAAGGTTTGATATATATACTGATCATGAAATATTTAAGTATATATTCACTCATTAATAAATGGATATATTTCAGAGAAGATGGTTGGAGTCAGTTAATGATTATGATTTCTCAATAAATGTCCACCATAGTAAGGTGAACAAGGTGGCTGATACTTTGAGTCAAAAGTGTCATGATACGTTATCTACGACAAGGATAAAAAAAATCAAATATTTCTATATTTACAAATAATGGATCTAGAAATCTAGAAGGAAGGTGAGAAATATTATATCACTCAAGTGAGTGTTTAACCATCTATCCATGTGATTATTAAATAGGCACAGAAAGAAGATATAAATATATTATAGAAGGCGAGAAATCATCTTGAGATTAAACTTGATTTTGACGGAATAATAATTTTTAAAATATGATTATGTTTTCCATAAATTCCAAAAATGATGATGTAAATTTCATAGTTCATCATTCTCTATACATACATGAAGTACGAATAATTATAAAAACCTGAAAGTGTATTTCTGGTCTAATAACATGAAGAGAGATATTGTAGAGTATGTTTCTTGGTTCTTGGTATGTTAGCTGGTTAACATTGATAAATATAATTATAATGGGATTATATAACCATTACTCATACAATATAGGAAATGTGAAAACATCAATATGGATTTTATCACCATACTCCTAAAAATATATAAAGGCCATAATGCTATTTTTCTTTTAGTCGACCATCTTATAAATTAAACACACATTATTTCTATTAGATAAGTTTTCTCTCTTGATAATATTTCTAAAATATAAATTAAATAAGTGGTAAGGTTTCATATAATACCACATTCTATTTTATCTGTTCAAGATCTAAGGTTTACCTCAAATTTTTAGAGAAGCATTCTATAGGATATAGATACAGAGTTTAGTTTTAGTAATGTTTATCATCCTAAAATTGATGGGTAGTATTACAGAACCATTAAAACCCTATAGGTTATGTTGAGTTATTTTTATATATATTTCAATGGTGGTTGGGATCAACACCTTCCTCTAGTATTGTTTTCTTACAAAAATAACTTTCATAAAAGAATTCAGATGGATCTGTGTGAATACCTATATGGAAATAAGATTATAAATCCAATGTAATGGGTTGAATATTGAGAAATAAAGATATTAGGACCAAATATAACTTATGAAATGGTATAGAAATTAAGATCCATTCAACAACATATCAAGGCTTCTCAAAGTCGAAAAAAAGATATCCTAAAAATAGTAAAAAAATCTATAATTTGAAGTTGATGAAAATGAATTTCTGTGAATTTATCCTTGTAAGATGGTTATGAGATTTAGAAATAAGGTAAAGTTTACCTCTAAGTATATTTCCCCTTTTATATTTTTGATTGAGTAGTGTTGGTAGCTCATCGATTGGTGTTTCCATCGAACATCTCTCAACTTCATGATGTGTTGTATGTATCTCTCCTGAGGAAGTACATACCCAATTCTTCATTTGTACTCATCTTATAGGTTATAAAAATGGATATTGATATTTTATATTAATAATAATATGAATAATTCTTTGATTATATAGATAAAGTGCTATAGGAAATGACTACTCATCTAGCTAAAGTTATCTAAAGGCATCAAAAATATGAATAAGATACTTGGGAACCCAAGGATGTGATGAAACAAAGATATCCTTATTTTTTATATTAGAGTGATATAATTTCAAGTGAAAAAATCATTTTATGGTTGGTATAATGTAACAATACATAATTTTATTTACATTTAACAACTTTGATAGCCTGTGATACACACAACCTAGAGTCTAAAAGAATAGTAATATATTATACCATTATAACCTAGATGTTAAATTTGTGGTATGAACATGAACACATTTTTTTTAAAAAAAATATGTATAAAGGTTTTAGATAAATAAAATATATCGATAAACAAGTACTCAATTTTTAATAAAGTAATTATATGTTTTAAAAATAAATGTTTCTTAAAAATGTTTCTTATTACTTTTTGTGAGAACATAATATAATCAATTTGCACTTTTAAAATATTTATTTGATAAAATTAAATTAATTTTTTAAATAAAAATTTCAAAATTAAATTAGAGTATATTTTTTGAGAATTTTCTAAAAATATTAAAGTTTTAATGAATAGTAAAAAAACAATAATTTTCATTGAAAAAAGTATTTTTGTTTAAAGAATTTAAAAATTTAAATTTTATTTTAAAATTGTTTTAAAAGTCATATTAGTTCATTTATATTATTAATAATTCAATTAAGGTCCATATAATTAATTTTAAGATTAATTTTGGTATAAAAACATTTCATACATCAGAAAACATTATTCCAAGAGAAATACTTTTCATTCCATTTTATTGGTATAATTTTTAATTAAAATACTCAATTTAGTTAATTGAATCTTGAAAAAGTGATTCCATATTTATAAGAATAAGTATCATTGGTAAATAGGTTCTTTTTAATTTTGGTCCTTCTGAATAGTAAACTTGGTAGATTTTTGTCACCTTTGTAAGGGTAAAATAGGTAAAACATAATTTAAGCTTTGGTATGATGCTTTAAAATTTATTGTACACTTGACTTTATCTTATTTTATGAGTTTAGTTCTTATATTTCCATATATTTATCTAATATATGGGAACTTGGAGAAATTTTTATTTTATTATGACCTTCATACTTATTTAAGAAAAGAATAAATACAAAATATCACTACCTTGACCATAATAACTTTAAATTTTTATTATAAGGATAAAAATAGGATAAGTTATATTATAAAAGTTTATTTAAAGGTAAATTAATTTTTTTATCATGTAAATTTATTTCTAATTTTTAGTTATTAAATAATAACATTAAATTATTACGCAACATCGATATAATATTTATCCAATTAAGAAAAAAATTAAATAAATGGTTTAAAAAAATTAAAATTAATATATTTTGGATGAATTATTATGTTACACGAATTTTTTAATGAATATAAAATAGTTGTTATTTGTGAAAGTTTTATGTTCTAACTATATTTATTTCATGTTATTTTTGAAATTCAAATTATATGGATTGTTATTAAAATGAAATTAATCATATTTTATGATAAAAAATTGAAATGGGATAAGTAGAATGATATTTGGTCAAAAAAATTATCCCTTATAAATTTATGATATAATTTTTACCTTATAAGTAATATTTTAACCTTTTAATATTGAAAAAGTCATTACCTCATTTAAGATTAAAATTAGTAAATAAGGTTGTTAAAAAAAATATAAGGTTTAAAATTAAACAAAATGTCATGACCCATCCTAGTGGGGCCCTTTCCATGACCCCCCAAGCTCACCTCAATAGGCCAGGGGCTTGTGACTAGCACCAAGTTGACATATCACTAATATGGGAGGCATTCCCTAAGTACATGTACATGCGTACACATCTCCAAGCCCACAAAATGATGAAATATAAAAAAACTAAGTAAACAATGCATGCATACATCTATATCCCACAACTAAAGTATGCCAGGAAGTAAAGAAAGTAAAAATGGCCAAATAAAATCCCACCATAAAAAAGTCTATAGCAGAAGTCCAACCTCAAAGTAAAGGGTAATGGGACTACTGTTTGAAAGCTGTAGGAACACACCTCAATCTGTCTGGTCCCACTAAGCACCATCCGGTCCTTTTCCACCTAGGAATATGTCAAAAGGTCGATTGTCTACACAAGACACGACACATGTAGGAAAAACACATATAGGGGGGAGTATAAAAATACTAATTAAGACATAATGAAACCACAAAAAATATAACAAAGGAAATACAGTCATCTCTGTATAGGTATATGTCTAAAATACATATAACAAGAATATCTAGATATACTCAATAAATACACATAGTCTAGGAGTAATCCAAAACCATAGTATACCAATCCTAATATTCCAAATCAAATATTCCATGAAAAACTCATCTTGAGAAGACACTCCTGAGTCCGATAGCATTGATGACCTCCTTCCAAGAGGTATTGCTCGTCGGGTCTCATCATGAGAAAGATAATACAATTGATCTTCTGAGAATATGATTAAAATATGAGGACCACAACTAGGGACATTGGGTGATACCAACAACTCAATCTAGATTAACCCGCTAGGTAGAGGATCGACGCCCAGTAGGATTGGTAATGTGGATACCCAGAACTCTACCTAGGGCACAAAAATAAATAGAGGATCCCACTATAGGTATCTTCGTAAGATTACAAAAAATATATCTATGAAGTCATGATAAATGGTTTTTAGTCATAGGAATAGGAAACGATTCATACCAATCTTCTGGGAAATGATAAGGGGAACAAACGCTAACAAAACCTGTCCAAGATATGGAGGAAAATAAACATAAACCATGTAAGAAAGAGTACATGACATTTAGAAGGGTTACACGTTGTATCCCTTGACCATAGGTTCTAACCGTGTAAATAGACCATTTCATTCAAACCAAGTCTATGTAAAAGAGGAGTACACGACGTGTAGAGGGGCTATACGCTGTGTCCTTATATCTGGGTTCCCGCCCGTGTACCCCACCTATGTTATAGTATATAGTGTTATCTCATGTGTCTATGCTCATGTAATAGTACACAAGGTAGCCTATGCACATGGTCTATGCCATGCTGTGTGGGGGAGTACACACTTTTTAGAAAATCCATGTACTCCAACTGATGTCTGTGTACTGTCCAAAGTACATACCGAGTTCATTCTAGGGGACTACATTCCATGCATCTAAGGACTACACACTATGTGTGTCGAGTTTTTCTAGAAACTGTTCTTCTTCCTCCCACTCGCATGTGCACCACCGTCACATTGAGGCCCAACTTCAATTGCACTGAAACTCATGGATCTACTTCATCTAGAATCTGATATGACTATTTTTCGGAATATGGGGTTTGAATTTGTTTGTAAAATGGATTTTGTTTGTCTAAAACATATTCCACACACCTCATTTTAAGATCAAGGGTTTAAAAAATAACCCAATAATTATTCCACTATCACCATCAATCCTTTTTTTCATCATACTGAGTCCTAATCTAAAATTTCATATCATTTAATCGAGAATAAGATATGCACTAATCAATCGTTTAAAAAAACATTGAACCATGGGGAAGAATAAAGAACATCACAAAGAATGGTGAATTAGGGGAGAAAATCTCAAATATAAACAAGATGAGTGAACAGAAATCTATTTTTGTATTGATCTCAGTTCATTTCTGTTAGAAAAAATAAATAAAAAATCAACGTCCAGGAAGAAAACACCCAATAAAACCCACAAATAAACCCATCCCACATAACAATCGATCCACGTACAATATGTTCATTGATTGTTCTAGGTTAATTATAGAAATAATGAATGGGGAATAAATAATTAAAATCAAATACCCTAAATCAATTATGTTTTATCATTAACGAATAATGGATATCACATCACATTCATTTTCAAGATCTGTTTAAATACGAGGTTTCACCGATCAATCAATCCACGATCCATCAGCGTTTGCTTAAGAGGGTTCTCTCAAGATCTCCCTAGAGATCCTCTAGAATCTCCAGGGTTATGTGGATATCCATATATTTCCAATATAATCATATATTTAAGGAATATTAAGTCACTTAATTGGTAAAATAAAATAAAATAATTTTTATTGAATTATTTTATTCATTTTACTCCCAAAAAAACTTTTACACAAACGACCCGCACTGACCAATGTTAGATCTCACATAGGGTTAAACCTCCAATATCAACTCAATGGTGCCCTAAAAATTATTATAAAAGAACCTGTTTAAAAGATATTTCAATTTTGAAAAATTCCCTGCATGTGCTATTTAATATATTTAATATATTTCAAACATTTATTTTGGGCATACTGGGCCTTGGAATCACATGATGTCTTAGCACCTGGTATCAAAATTAATCTGTATAATATTTAAAAATAATACATTGTAATTCAGATAAATGACCCAAAAAACTTTCTAAATTTAGTTAGATGATTATATTTCAACCTTATCTACTTTTACTTCTAACATATATAAATTTTTAATCATTTTTATTGAGAAAGAATTAATAATTTTTTTTTGTAATTCCAATCATGTCGTTTTCCTCCCATATAAAAAGACACCACCTCTCCTCTATTCCACTCACTTCATGATACATCTAGCACAAAAAATACATTCTATAATACAATCTTTATTTCATTTACCATATCCTAGATATTTTTTTCTTTCCATAAGACAATCCCTTTTAGGATTAAGTTGTATTCCAAAAGTGGTTTCTCAATAAAGAGGTATAACTATTAACATAGAATTTTAAAGTATTTTCTATTACTTTACCTCCTATAAATTAATAATATGCATTATAAAAATTTAAATTAATTATATTAAATATTATTAATTATTATAATGTGAATGGAACAACCATTGTGAACTTTTTTCCCATCCACTGAAAAACAATAACATCACTCGTGCGTACGTGTGGACTAACACCTTCATGAAGTGATATGATTAATTTTTCACTTTATATTTACATGAATGGTAATAAGGAAAACGTTAATGAATATATATGATTAAGATGATATAATAATGACTATTTAAAGGTGAAATATTATTTACCATTATTTTATTCCATCCACCGAAAAGTGAAAACTACATTCATGTGTATCTACGACCTACTATCTCTATGAATGGTGTAATTCCTTATATATATATATATTATGGATGAATATATATATAATGAATATATATTATATTTATATCATAAGTTAAATTATAGATATGCTTTAACCATGATAAAATTTCAAGGATCAGAACTACCAAACAATAATTCTCATGAAATATGAAATAGTTTACACCCCAAAATAATGATTTTAATAAGGAATTGTTAATAATTGAGTTTTGAAATGATAAAAGTGGATTATATATTACTATAAGTATCTACATAAATATTTATATAACTATAATAAATTTAAATGTGTTGTACCATAGTTGAAAGTGTTTTTAAAGCAATTCAAACTTGATGTTAGGGATTTATGTTACAATATCATTGTTTATTGGGATTGTTTATGATTAATATTTTGATGATGAAATTTTATGATCATGCTCTAAATAAACTAATTAATTTTATAATAAAATGTCTATTTTTTTTGATTACATGTTTTCCTTTCATTTTTCCATATTAAAGAACTTAGGAGTTCATACTTTTTTCTATGGACAACAACATGTATTTATATATTCAATCTAAAATACATTTTATTCTATGTAAAATATTTCTAAAAATGTTTTGAAGAATGTTTTTACTATTATACTATTATTTTTTAATTCAATTTTTAACCATGATTTACTTTATAAAAAATTGTTAAAATAGAATATTCTTGTCTTTTTCCTAACTAAGTACTTTTGACTTTTTATTGAATATGTAAAAGGAATATTTTTAAACATATATGAAATGAAATTAATTTCATACTATCATTAATTATAAATACTTAAATTATTCCTTTACAAGTACCCAATATTCTTTTCAAATAAATTATTTTCGTTATTATTTTGGAAAATTCTATATTTTAAAGAAGTTATTTCAAAATAAAATGGATATTTTCATCCAAAAATATTTTAGAGGCCTTTTAAATTAATTTTTATTCAATGATTAATACTTTTGATATTATATAATTTTTAAAATGGATATTATCCAATGATATAATCCTTATTATTTCTTTATATAGTTTATGATTCTTATGACAAGATGTTTATGAACCCCATTTATATTCCATGGGTTACGCTATGATGAAATGTTGAAATTTTTTTGAAACCCATTTATTTTACAAAAGTTATAATATAATGATTATTTATGAGTTTATGGAACACTTATATATGATTTTCATTTTTTTTAGGTGTGAATGGAATTATATCTCCCTATAATGCATTGTTTAAATATAGATATATCATGAGATATTAATTTCTGGAATGAGGAGTGAAATCAGTTTAGTAAGGGACTCTGTACACTATGATAATATTGGGAGTGAATATTGACTAAGGATATGATAGAATGGGAAGTGAACCCAATATAATATGATAGTCTTTGAAGTAAAACCCATGTAAAAAAATTATTTTCTATGATTATGTGTATTCCACAAACTTATGTTTTATTACAATGTTTTTATCTCATGTATTATGTTCTCTAATTCTTTTATGATTCATGTGTTATTAAATAATAATCTCTATTCCAAGACTCAATATTATTATATTTGATATGTAGGTTATTGTTATAAAATGTTAATATCATATTCTCATACCCTTATTATCATGTTATGTTTAATTGACAATTTATATCTCCCTTTTTTACCTTTACTGAGCATTAGAGCTCACTCTTTCTTATGTTTCATTCACCTTGGTTTTAAAGAAAGTTTTATGTATGATATGACCAAGAAGGGTTATAATTATAAATAACTTAGTGGGGGATGATGTACACAAAGTATACTTTTTTTATATATCCATGTTTCTAAAGACACTAGAACTATATTATTATTTTATGGATCATGATTTGATGTATTGAATATTCATCTAAAAAGATGTGATATTTGGTTATGAAAATTATGGGTCACTATAGGACACAAACTTATTAATAACAAGAATCAAGGTTTTATGAATTGAATATTTGAGTTGTCTTATATGCTGAAAGACATGATGGATCGACTCAAAATCCCAAGAACTGATTCATGTCAATAATGATATCTCACATTATAAAGCAACCCTAACTAAACAAAACCTTGCAGGAAGAGAGATAATTTCATGGAATTTTCCTAGAACTTTTCATTTCATGAATAGACATTCATAACTTGAATTAGTTCTTATAGAAAAATTCCCTTCTCCCTTATGTTTTCCATTCCGAACACCACCAAAAATTTTACCCATCCATGAACATGGATCATTGATAGAATTAAAAAGGATAAAATAAAAACATAAATAGGAAAATATCTAGGATAAGATGATATATTACACATTTAATATCTTCCTTATAATCACACCAACTAGTGTTCCCTACCCCTCTTGTTCCCACACCACATTCCTTTATTGAAGGAGCTGTGTAACCAAAAGTAGTGACTGAAATTACATGGATTCCCAAGTCTATTTTCCAATATAAAGAATTATATATCCCAAAATTTGACAAAACTTATGAGTTAATACAAACTAATTGTAAAGAAGAATCCCTAATATCCACAGAGAATGAAGAATTAACACTAATCTCCTGTAATATTCACTTTAAGTGAGCTTTGACTCGAAACTAAGGGGAATAGAAAAGACATGAATGATATTTTCAAATTTTAATTATTATGAAAATTCAATGTAAATGTCACCTTGGTAATCACCATGAATAGGGTGAATGAAGCCTCATAAATGATTCCCCCAAGAGACCATGCCATACCATCCAGACACCTTGTCTCTCCCAAAGGGGGTGTGTATAGGTCTTCCTGATGGGGTTACACTCTAATATTATAAACCACCCAAATTATTGTCTATTTGAGCATGTATATAGGGATAAAATAAATTATAACTTTGTTATATCTTTTACATAGAATTTTGGCCATACCAAGTGAACTCGTGACCAGGTCCTCCCAAAGGGGTGACACCCATGTCATATAATTGAGTTCCCTATTCACCTATGTCACCTATCTGGGTTACCCAATCAAATATGTCACATAACTTAGTGACACATTCACATTTATCTATAAATCCATCATCCATTATACTAGGACAACAATATAGGTATCTGATTTACTCAAGTTAACCTTCTAATAAATCATCATTCAGGGACTCCTCCAAGTCCTCCTGAAATACATGAATAAGATAAGAACACTAAAGTTATACTACTTAATAATATAATACATTGATAATGGGGAATATGAATCCCATGAAAAAAATTCCATGATTTTTTATCAATAATGTATAAGACCCCCAAGGTTTCACAAATCATGTGTTTTATTGATTAAAAGGGTCCCTATTATGAAGCCACTGGTGAAAAAACCCTTACTCCAGATTCTTTTCCTAAATACCCTAGATAGATTCTATAGCCTTTTAGCATAGGATGTAGCATCCCTAGTATACTCAATGAGTCGAGAATGTTTATTTAGGACTCCTACGAAGTATAAACCCCAAACCTTTCCCATTTCACCTTATCCCCCATGAGTAATGTATTATTTATATAGTTACCAACATATATGGGGTAGATATGAATATTTAGGCCCCTAAATTAGTGTATTATCTAAAACCTACCTTAAAATGAGTAATATACTAGGTTAAACCATTAAGGTTCATCCAGTAATAAGTCTTACATCAACCATCACTAGGAACCTTTCTTGTAGTATTCATAGCTGTATAAATTTAAACTACATTGAATATAGTCTATCCCAAATGATGTTAAATTGATTTAAAAAATTTCAAAATTTATGAACATAAAAGGAAATTCAATCAATCATGGATACAAAACATTAAAAATCATCATAATCTTCCTTTTCACATGGAATTAAATGGTATGTCATTTCTTATTAATAGGCACCAAACTATATAGGTTTTGAATACTTTCATAGGGACATGTAAGAGTACCCTATCATGGGATAGATCCCTTATCCACAACAACCACTACCTCCTTAGTTGGAAATAAATTCTATAATGAAAAGCTATGGGTTTTTATATAAAAGTATAATCAACTAGCATGAGATTAGTGGAGAGACTTAGAAACAAAAAAATATTCATATCAATTCATATAAATAATTGACCACTCCCATGAAACAGGTAATTAGTATTATTAATAGGATATATTTCATGTATATATCATAAATCTATAAGATATTCCCAAAGTAGAAAATAAAACCCCTTAAGAGATGAGATGATCTCTTATCCTCTCAATCAATACATAGTAAAATGTGTCCCTAGTATGTCCTAGTGACTAAATGCCTTTGGAAAATAGTTATGCATCAACTCGAAATGAATAGGTGTTGAGGGTAACAAAGACAATAATCCTAAAAATTCCTTAAGATAAAGAAATAATAGTAAAATTACTATTTCCACAAAATTACAAGTTTCATAAATCAATAAAACTAAATTATCTCAATAATAAAAGTTAAAAAAAATCAACTGATAATCTATAAAATCAATAACCAAACTCCTCCAATAAAAATCCATCTACCATATTCCACCTATATTTGACTCTCTCACAGAATTTTTTTACTATGTATAATATCTTTAATTCCCTAACCCCAGAAGCCTAAAACTAATGCATAAATTTAATACATTGTCATTATTAAAAGGAATCAAATCTTGAAGGACCGATAAATTTTGAAGTCTTGGAAGACCATATTTTAGTCATGATACCCAATACATTGGGAAAATAAAATAAAACATGATACAATATGAAATAAACTACATCCTTGAAACCATATTAAAAGTTTTATTCTTCATAACCTGGGGAAAAGAAACATAATAAAGGGGTGATATCATATTCTTAGTATGGGTAAGTGATACAAAAAAATATGTCATAAAAAATATATCAAAGTGAATAACTTAGGCGAGTAAAACATGATCTTGATCAATAATATGACAAGAATAAAAACTGAGTGAATAATGCCGTATAAATAAACACATGAAACTTCCCCATGGATATTATACTAGTCAAAAAATCACATTATTTATCCATTACTAATATTATAATGAGGTAATGAATATTTTGTACATCAAAAAACTTTCATCAAGGCCTTATCTAAGACTTCTGGAAATACAAGGGTAAGTCCTCAGATAAAACCCAATTTTGTTTTGTCTCATGAGTCCTACTGATGAATCGAGAAGCTATAGTGAGCCCCAAAAATCCCTTGATAAGTCAAATGCATTCCACATATGTCTAATAAAATATATATTTAGATTAAAGTGTCGCATACCAATTTTAAATATTTGAATCATAATAATAGATGAAAATACACTAATTAAATCATTGATAAACACTTAAAGAAAATGATCATTGAACCTTATAAAGTGTCCCATACCACTTTGAAAAATTTAATTATTAATTCCATATAATATAATATTAATAATAATTCTAATGATTTTATATATCAAATGGAATTACATACACCACGTGCAAATAATAAGTGATGAACAAGTCTTAAATCTTATAAAATTAAAAGAGAGATGAGAAAAACCCTTTTATTTTGGAAAGAATAGTTATTTTGGAAAACCATTTTTATTTGTTTTAAAATAAGATTTTAAACATGTTTATCATAGAAAAGAAAATGGAAAGTTATTTAAATTATATTTTAGGCATAAATTTTGACTCATTGAAGTGAAATCAGGTGAAAATGGTATTTAATGAAGCTTTAGAAATAAAACATTTTAGTGAGGTTTAAGGAAAATATTAAATATTTTTTAAAACATAATGACATGTTTGTGTTTTATACAACTATAAATGAACCATGATGGGGTTTTCATGATAAAATTTGGGATTTTAAAAAAAATTATGGCATAACACATATTATATAGTGAACTTGAAAATGGGTAAGAATTTGAGAAGTTCCCTTGAATCGGGCCTGTTTATCAAGAAGAATTAAGAAGGGGACTATTTTAAAACATATAATACCCATAAATTAAAGTTTAAATGATATGAATGTATGATTTTGGAAAATAAAAATAGAATATATAATATGTAAAAAAAAATAAATAAGCATTACATTTGGGTATGGATAGTGAAGGAATAACCTGAAGAAAAAATGAAGGTTCAGGTGGAACCCCTTACCTCTTTGTAATCAAACGAATCATATGCTGAAAAATTAATAATCATAAAATTATACATTTAATAGAAATAAGATAAATATATTAATGATATGATACCTAAATTTTAAGTATACATACATCATACATAATAAGTAGTGGTGAATAAGGAATATCTCACAAAAATGGAAGTGTGATGACAAAACCCTTACCTTATGTCCGAATGTTTTCTAAAATTGACCTAAATGTCATAGATAATTAAAATAAATTAATAAATTAAATAATTAAATTATTAAAAAAACTTATCTAAAAATATTTTATTAATTATAGTTTTATTAATTTATTTTATGAAATTATTGACAATTTATTAGATTGAATTGATTCGTTCCAGATCATTCATTTCTTGATATTCATGATCAGTTCGCTTGATTATAAGTATGGAAGATCAAGTGCAATAGATATAATTCTCCATGATTGAATTTATGTATTATTAATGAAAATAATTTTGTTTAAATGGTTATATATATCATTTGGTTAAAAGGTATGTGGACGAATCATTAGATAATTCATTTATTGATAATCGTTTAGATTCTTAAGATGGTTTTTTGATCACAACGTACTAGTTTTGATATACTATTTAGTATCATGTATAAATGATGGTTCTAGAATCATTAAATAAGATATAATAAATATTTTATAATCTAGTTAAACCATAAAAATGGTTTCATGAAAATACTTGAAGGATAAAATGAAGAATAAAGGTTTGTTGTCCATGAAGGTTGTCAATTGACACCTCTCGAATGATGATTTCATTTTTAAAATAAGAGAGAGAGAGAGAGAATATTGATGATGTATAATCCATTAACATGATTTAATTATAGAATATATATTATACTAGATTTATCATGATCATTTGGATAGAGGATTTGAGGAGAATAAAATAATGTAAAACAAATTGAGAATGAAATTAAAAGAAAAAGGGAGAGGGTTTACCACTTGAAATATCTTCCTTGAGAACCTCCTTAAGAGATGGTTTTTTGGTATTTTGGAAATAAAAAGGGATCCTGGAGGTGGGTAGGGACTAGGGAAGAGTATTTGGGTAGAACTTGGAGAATCTTAAAGGCTTAGAGGAGTGAAGATAAGATGGAGTGGGGGTAGTTTTTGTAGTGGAGGAGAGGAGGGGTTTTCTATTATTTTAATCATTATTTTATTATTTTGGACCGAGACTAAGAATATTCTTGATTATTATGAATAAAAACTTTAATAAGTGCATGTGTGTTCGAACTAATGTCCATTTACATCATCCATGACTCAATCATGATGCAGAAATTCATTTATTTGGCATATTTCATAAATTATCAAATTTGACTATTCACAGAAAATTCAAGTATTTTAGAAAAATCCCCAAAATTTACCCTAACAATTTTTCGATGTATAGAATTTAAAAAATAACTTCATTTTATTAAAATAATTTTATAAATAAGAGAAATTTAATTTTTAAATAAAATTATTATTTACTTTTAAAATAAATATTTTAAATTTAAAAGTAATTTTATAATATTTTCAAAAATTAAATGAGGTCTCATTAAATATTCCTAAAATCATAGGACAACAAAATATTTATTTAAGAATACCTTTTATAAAAATATATTTTATTTATTTATTAACTTAAAATTTTAATTAAATATTTATTACTCACAAAAATAGTAGTACTTAATTTTTAATTTTCAAAATATTTACTGTCATTTATAAGGTGCCTAAATAATATTTACACTTTCATGTGTGAGGAGGCTATTCATAAGGGTTATATTACTATTCATAAGGTTAAAATTACTATTCATAAGGGTAAATTACTATTCATAAGGGTTTAGTTACTATTCAAAAAAATTAAGTTAATCTTATTAGACTCTAAAAAACTTACTGATCACAATGGTGCATGTCTGTTTTTCAAAATTCAAATCATAAAAGAGAAACAATTAAGTTTAAGGACTAGGTTATAATTATAAGAAAGTGTTTTTTTGCAGAGATTCAATGTTGTGTTTATATAATATATCTAATGAATTGAAGTTATTTATGAAGAAATATACCATAAAATCTTTGGGTGTTATATTAATAGTGAATATATTCATAACATAATTTAGTAATTGTAAAAATAATTAAAAATTTCAATGAAAATATTTAATTAAATAATTTATTGATAAAAAATGAATCAAATACATATTATAATATTTTTTTACACAAAATAATACTATAAAATAGAATTTTTTTTAGAAAATTAATTAATTAATTTGAAATATTTAAATTATTTTTGAGTATTATTATTAATTAAAAAAATTAATTTTAAAATATTATTTTTCATAACTTAATTTGTTTAAAATATAAAAAAAATTACTGGGGTGTTACATTATTCCCCCCTCAACAGAGTTGTGTCCTCACAATTCAGAATTCCACTTCGAAAGATAAAGGTTGATACTTGAAAATTCCCTTGTGGTAAACCCATATTATAAATAGGGTTAATAAAATATCCTCTTAAAAAGAGGTTAAGGGAAATGAGGTGGTCACCACAAAAATTATGCTTTTGAATGGGGTGAAATTATTTGGAATTAAAAACTTGGACATGGAATAAAATAAAACTATAAATTTTTGATGGAAAGTGATAGAGAACATGTTCAGATGAAAGTTGATTACTACAAATCTATATACTGCTATAACGAAAAAAATTCATTGATATTATCAAGGATTATGATAATAAAACAACATTTTATTTAATACATTTTCCTTATGTTAAGGAATTATTCCACTATCTAAGTGTATAAATATAAGTTTCTATTTTATAAACACAATATTATCCTTATATTGTGCTTTGAAGTATCTAAACATCACCTCTTAGCACATCTTCCATCATATGGTGAAGTAATAAATTAAACTCTAAAACCTCATACAGTGATAAACTTAAACCATTCATAAATGGTTAAACTTACCAAAATATAACGATTCAACACTTTATAAAGAAGGAATCTTAATTTTCAAGATGAACTTATCATTATCCCTTAATCAACATGAATCAGCTCTAAATTTTTACATTCCAAACATGTGAATAACTTCATTATGTATCCTCTTGAAATATGGTAATAACCAAAATTACCATTGAACCTTATAGAAAAAATGCAATCATCCTTAATCTTTGAGTAATACACATGTTATTGAATATATTCCTTATATCTAAAAGTGTTTTAAATTATATCCATGATAGCATAGACCACTTATCAACAAGTAATTAATTACTTTCATGGTATTCAACACTTATTCAAATGAATAATTTCTTCATCATAATATCATCAAAAGGAATATATATAGGGTTGTCTTTCCCTCAATCCTACATTTTCTAAAAAGTTTAACTTTCCGCTGAATATCTTATCTTTTTACCATTCAAATTATAGTCTCATGTCCTTAATTAAAAAGTTATGTAGTAAAATTATCATATATTCCAAAATTCTTATAACCAGTACGTTGCTGATAAAATATTCAAATGATGTGATTCTTGAATAAGAATATTAGTCATTCCACTTCATATGTGGCAATATCATAACTTGATAATTATCCAGCAACATCATTTTGGCAATATTCTTTTGATGCTTAGAACATTGATTCTCATAGTGTCCCATATCATTGTAGTTAAAGAATTGTACGTTGGAAACCTTTTTTTAACCTTAAAATCATGAAATTAATGTCCTTTTCTTCTACAATTATACCAAACTCTCATTCCCTTCAAGTATTACCATGGTGATTCTTTCCACAATTATCACATGTGAGAAAAACCTTCTTTCCATTCTGCCCTTTACCCATATTTTCCTCTTCCATAATTCTCTTCTCTTTATTCCCTTCAAAGACATAGGACTCTGAGAATTCTTTACTTGTCTTGTTAACACATGATACTATTTCCTCATATGATAAGGATACATGGGATACTATCTTATTTTGAAATGATAGATTAACAACTTGACAGATATGATCCTTATTACTATTTTCATCATGTGCATAAGTGAAGTTATCATTCCTTATACTAGGTTCAATTTCTAATCAATTACATACACTATATTATCTCATAAAATTATAAACTTTTAATAAATCTAAACATGGTATAACACATAACATAAATTTATTAATCATAAATCCTAGAACCTTATATTTTTGTTACTTTGGAAGTATAAACACTTCATAATGGAATGTAAAAAAATGTGCATTATTAAAAACATATCCATCAGGAGTGTCGAACAAGGTTCACAGTAAGTCCCATTGTCATATACCATGTTACCCTGAGTTAAACCTAGAACACCTTGTCGAAGTTGTTTATACAGGCTACATATGTGCTAGAACCACATACACTTGTTGTATCCATGCAGGGATGCATTTTTTAGGAAGACCTACATAATATATTCCTTACCAAAATTCTAGAATGTTCTTGTATTATTAACCTCAAATTCTATCTTAGGGGTTTCCCACAAATCTATGTTTTCTAAATCTAGTTTCCAAGGTTTCTAGTAAAATTCATTTGATACCAAATGTAACAACCTGACCTAGAAGCCAAGAGCTGGTGAATTATTTTAATACATTGGAAAGATTAAAAAGAATCAAATCCCTAAGGACCAATCGGTTTAGCAGTCATGGAAGACCATATTATAGTCATGATACTCAATACGTTGGAAAAAGAAAATAAAACATGATAAAATATGAAATAAACTGCATCCTTGAATACTTATTCAAAATTTTATTCTTCATAACCAGAGAAAAGGAAACATAAGAAAGGGGTGAGCTCAGATGCTCAGTAAGGGTAATTGATACAACATAAGATATCATAAAAAATATATCAAAGTGAATAACTCATTCCATTAAAACATAATCTTGAGCATAATATGACAGAAATAAAAACAGAATGAATAATTCCATATCAATAATCACATGACACTTCACCATGGATATTATAATAGTATAATAATCAAATGATTTATCTATTAATGATTTAATATTGAGGTAATTTATATTTTGGACCTTATAAACCTTTCATAGATGCCTCATCCAAGACTTCTAAATATACAAGGGTAAGACCTCAGATAAAACCCAAATGTGTTTTGTCTCATGAGATCTACCAATGAATCGAGGGGTTATAGCAGGCCACATTTGACAACCCTGTTTTTTATTACAACTTAAACATGATTCATTACATAAAACTTCACTTGATACAACAAACAAGATCGAGAGGTTTAGTTTCTTTGGGGCTTAGGATCCTTACATAAAAACTTAAAACATGAAATACAACATCTTTATTGAAAACTCACTTTTCATGGCCACTACATTCCTTCGTACTTAGCATTGCATGGGATAACCTGAGGACATGCATAAGAAAAGGGTGAGCTATAAAGTCCAGTAAGGGAGTACACAAGGAATAACATGAGGAGTACAATACATGTTAGACAATAGGCATATCAATAGAGCATAAGAAAAACATGAACATAATGGAATGATAAAGCATGATAATCATAACATGGAAATGTGGCAACAACACTTAACATGGAATTAGCATGAGCCAAGGCTCATTTTACATAAAGCATAAGTAAATGTTCATTGCACATGAAGCACGAGTAAAACCTCGTTGCACTTGAATTAGCATGAGTCAACACTCATTTCACATGATGTATCATGATACTATACTTTACCCAATGCATTGGAGCGCTATAAGGGGGCACCCTTCTTAAAACATTTCATTTCATGCATAAGTGTGTCACATGGATCATAAAACATGGATTCATAAAACATAATCATTTATTCCATGATAAAAGAATCTGGAATTCATTCATGAAACTTTATAATCAATAAGTAAATTTGAATAAAGGTGAATACCCTTGATGGAGAAATGTGCATGGTATTCACTACACAATGGCATTGGCTTAGAAAATCGGTGCGATTTCGGCAGCATAACGACATGACGTAAGAATTCATAAAAAAAATGTTGATGAGAGAGAAAGGGGTTCCTCATCATATTTACATTTAATGGACAGTAAGGAGGTCATATAGATACATGTCCCAACAATTGTAATGTAATTTAGGTTCATGATACAAGAGCATTGCTTGAATGTAAAAAAAGAGAGAGAAGTTACTTTTGGAATTTCGGCATAGTAACAGGTGTACATGGGAGGAATTTAATGAGAGAGAAGGGGGTCTCCCATCATTCAAAAAATAATAGGGAAGTATGCGGGAGGTGCAAAACCATACCTCAACATTCATAATTGAAATTAAAAGGGCAATACAACTTACAGAAAATTGAAAAAAATGAGAAAGGAAGAAAAAAAACCCTTACTTGGAAGTGTGCTTCCAAAGGCTAGAGAGAGGCTTGTGAGAGGCTTCTTGGGAGCTTGGGGCACCTTGGGAGGATTTTAGAGAGAGTAGGGCAGAGGTTGGACGAACTCCAAGGGATTTTGGTGAGGAGGAAGTGGGAGCTTGTGTGGGTCTATATAGGAAAGGTGAGGGAATTCTTTATTATTTAGGTTTGGGACCCCTTATATTAAATTAATCCAAACTACAAACCATCCCATGGTTTTTGCCCATGGTTTTTGGCAAAGGGAAGAGGAAAACAATATTTTATAAGGACCAAGTCCGAACTTCTTAATATATTAGGGTTTCTTATGTGGAGGTGAGTCACACTCCCATGGAAATTAATTTAAAAAGGCAAAGTGTTGAATAAGTCTTGAGGGGTCCATTAATGCTTTAAAAAATAAGTCAAACAAACCCAAAATCACTTTATTTTAATGGTAAAACATATATTGGCCGAATATAAGGATTATAGTATTTTATTACATCACCATTGGGTCATTATGATGTCATGAAACACATTATATATTTAAACGGTATTTAATTTTTACCCAAAAATTTGACTGTCTCAGAAAATTATGAAAAATTCACCGTTGGATAATTTCGACATCCTGATTCCAGAAATAATATTTATTTTATCTAAATAATTTTCTAAATATTTTAATTTTCACTTTTAAAATAAAAACCGACATTTATCGAAAATTCACGGGTTTTGACAAAAATGGCTTTCAAACCTTAATCAAAATTTTTAATTGCATTCATAAAATTATAAGATCATTTATATTTAATAAAAAATTAATTTAATAATAATATTATTATTTTATTAAAATATTATTTAATTCAAAAATCCCTTAATTTAATAAAATAGATTTCTTAATTAAATAATAACTAAAAACACCATTTGTACTTTAAAAACTATTTACAATGTATCAAAAATGACTAGAAATTATATTAATTATTATATAAAAAAGTAATGTACATGAACATAGTACTACTTATTTGTTACATAACCCCTTAAAACAGCCGCATAAGACCTAAGGGTAAGGTTTGCGATGGTGAAAGACTCTTGGGGTGGCTCAGATAACATCGCTCGAGTGGTAATTTCAATCAACTTCCACTTTTCCTGTAGACGGTCACGTTAGAGATTGACATGATGAAGCTCAGCTTGGGCTTGGTCAAGGGAAAAGGCCAAAGACGCCACCTATTTTCTGAGCTCCGACAAATGGGATTTGTATGGGGAAATTCTACTGGATGAGGCCATCTCTTCCTTTTTCTGAGTAAATTTGATTTGTTAAGGTCCTATATTTATAATAATCATGTGATCACTATTCAACGACTATATTAACAACAATCAAAATTCTTAACGTAAAACCAAAGAAGTTGACATCTTATAAAAACATTTTTCATAAATAGACATTTAACTGGATCAAGAGGGATTTTCCATTAATGAAACTTTGGGTCGTTACAATATTCCTCCCTAGAGAAATTTCTCCCTAGAAATTTTCCTTTTCCCACACTAAAAAAATGTGGGTAACTCAGCTTCATCATATCCTCCAATTCCCAAGTCGCTTCTTCAAACTTGTGGTTTCTCCACAACACCTTGATGAGGGGCATTGCCTTATTTCGTAGAACTTTTTCTCTACGATCTAAGATCTTTAATGGTTGCTCCTCATAAGAAATATCGTCTTCCAATTGTACCACCTCAGAAGAGAGTACATGTGAAGGGTCCGGTATGTACTTCCTTAAGAGGGATACATGAAAAACATCATGTACTTTGGCCATAGTAGGTGGAAGTGCTAGTCGATAGGCCACATCCCCAACACGGTCAAGAACCTCGAAGGGGCCGATGTACCTTGGACTTAACTTCCATTTCTTTCCAAACCTCATGACCTTTTTTCACGGAGATATGCATAGAAACACCATGTCTCCAACTTTAAACTCAAGGTCTCATCGATGATTATCTGCATAACTCTTCTGTCGACTCTGGGCTACCTTGATATGCTGCTGAATGGTTTTTACCTTCTCCACCATTTCTTCGACCATTTTTGGTCCAAGAATCTTACGTTCACCGGCCTCATCCCAACATGTCGGTGTTCTGCACCTTTTCCCATATAGGGCTTCATATGGTACCATTTGGATGCTCGAGTGGAAACTGTTATTATAAGAGAACTCAACCAGAGGAAGATGTTGATCCCATCCAACTTTAAAGTCCATTGATCACTCTCTCAACATATCCTCAAGTGTTTGGATAGTCCGCTCAGATTGGCCATCGGTTTGAGGATGATAGGCCGTACTGAAGTTCCGTTCAGTATTCAGATCATGTTGAAGACTCTTCCAAAACTTAGAGTTGAATCTTGGTTCTCAGTCAGCCACAATAGATAGTGGTACTCCATTCAATCTTACCACTTCTCGGATATATATCTGTGCCAGTTGATCCAATGAGAAATCCTCCTGAATAGCAATGAAGTGTGAAGTCTTTGTTAGACGATCCACAACAACCCAGATTACATTGTTGCCTTTGGATGTCCTTGGAAGTCTGGTGACAAAGTCTATGGTGATGTTCTCCCATTTCCATTCTTGTATGGGCAATGGTTTCATCATCCCCTTAGACTTCTGCCTCTCTGACTTCACTTGCTAACACACCAGGCTCTTTGATGTATATTCAGCGATCTCCTTCTTCATATTATCCCACCAAAAGTTTTCACGGAGATCTCGATACATCTTTGTGCTCCATGGGTGAATAGTGAAATTTGAACTATGTGCATCATCCAAAAGTTCCTTCTTCACCTCCGGACTTGATGGAACACATAGTCTTTTCCCAAACAGCAAAATTCATTCTTCATTAACATTAAACTCTGAGTATTTCCCTTTTTTGATAGCTTCCACTTTTTCATGAATTCCCACATCATCCGTTTGAGCATCCTTTAACCTTTCCAAAAGAGACGGTTGAGCAATCATTTGTGAAAGGATTGATGATGTTCCCTTATCTATGATTCACATGACCATCTTCATCAAGTCTAAGAAGATTGGATCCTTCTCAATTCTCAACATTGATAGAATTGTCGGGTCCTTTCTACTTAGGGCATCTGCCACCTTGTTCGCTTTCCCAGGGTGGTAATGTATTGAACAGTCATAATACTTGATGAGCTCTATCCATCTTCTCTGGCGCATATTAATCTATTTCTATGTGAATATATATTTAAGAATCTTGTGGTCAGTATATATCTCACATTTCTCTCCATAGAGATAATGCTGCCAGATTTTCAAGGCAAAGATCACAACCGCCAACTCCAGATCATGCGTTGGATAGTTCCACTCATGGATTTTCAACTCCCTTGAGGCATAGGATATCACTTTATCATTATGCATCAGCACACAACCCACTAGTGTAGAAAACAGTTTTTATGTCGGTTATTTTTCATTATTTACGTCGGTTTTTAGGCGACGTTAATACGGACGACGTTATAAATAACGTTTTTTACGTCGGTTATTTAAAACTCGACGTAACATCCCTAACATCACGGTGTTTATCACGTCGGTTCATTAATAACCGACGTGATAAATATGCTTGGGGGGGGGGGGGGGTTTATCACGTCGGTTATTTTCTAAACCGACGTGATAAAACGCCTGGGATATCGTTTATCACGTCAGTTATGACATAACCGACGTGATTAACCCTTCCCCGGGCCTATTATCACGTCGGTTTCTTAAATAACCGACGTGATAAAAAGGCCTGGGAAACGTTTTAGCACGTCGGTTATATTAAGAACCGACGTGATAAAAGGCCCGGGAACGGTTTATCACGTCGGTTCTCGGAAAAACCGACGTGATAAACCCCTACCGATTTATTTACCACATCGGTTATAAAATAACCGACGTGAAAGCGATATTTTTTTTAAATAATTGCACTGCTCTCACCAAAAAGCAACCAGAAACCAAACAAAAATAACCATGCCAGCCCTCCCCCAAGCCCCAACTGAACCCCACCCTCATCTATACCCACCTAACAACCTGGCCAGCCCTCCCCCACCACATTGGAGCCCCACCACAACCCTTGGACACCCCCCACCCCTTGGACAACCCCCCACCCTCATTTACACCCCCACGACCCCTAGTACAGCCTCAAACACCCATTGGACACCCCTCCCATATCCCTTGGACACCCCCCACCCCTTGGACACCCCCACCCTCATTTACACCCCAAGACCCCTAGTACAACCTCAAACACCCATTGGACACCCCCCCACACCTTGACAGCCCTCCCAGACCCCTTGGACACCCCCCGACCCCTGGACACCCCCCCGAGCCCTTAGACAGCCCCAAACACCCCTTGGACACCCCTCCCATATCCCTTGGACACCCCCCCACCCCTTGGACACCCCCACCCCTTGGACAGCCCCCCACCCTCATTTACACTCAACCGGCCCCTTGGACAGAACTCCCAGACACCTTGGACACCACTCCCATATCCCTTGGACACCCCCACCCCTTGGACACCCCCCACCCCTTCGACAGCCCCCACCCTCATTTACACCCTCCGAACACTAGGACAGCCCCAAACACCCCTTGGACACCCCTCCCATATCCCTTGGACACCCCCCCACCCCTTGGACACCCCCACCCCTTGGACAGCCCCCACCCCCTGGACACCCCCCCGACCCCTTGGAAACCCCCCTACTCCTTGGAAACCCCCCCATCCCCTTGGACAACCCCAAACACCCCTTGGACACTCCTCCTATATCCCTTGGACACCCCCACCACTTGGACACCCCCCACCCCTTGGACAGCCCCCCCCACCCTCATTTACACCCAACCGACTCCTTGGACAGCCCCAAACACACCTTGGACACCCCTCCCATATCCCTTGGACACCCCCCAAACACCCACCCACCCACCCCCTTGGAACCTATCCCCCCATACCAAAATCCAGACCAGAAAAACCATCAAAAGTAGACCAAAACAAGAAGTAGAGAAAAATTAAACATTCACTTATATAACATTCAAAACTTACACTGTCAACTTCAAAAAAAAACTAAATCCAACCTAAACGACTACGAAATACACAATTACATTGACAATATTCAAAATTACATTTTACATTACAAACAACTAAAAGTCAATCAAACCTGTAAAATAATTTGACCACTCCACTTGTAAGTGTTTGATATCTTCAGCAGTAAAGGGTTGAGGGTCATCAAAAAGCTACAAAGGAAAAGGATAGTAGTCAACGTGTATAATGAATAAATCAAATTGAAATATTATGAGAAAGAGGAAATATTACCAGGTCAAAACTCAGAAATGTCCCAGTTGTTATTATTTCATACATAAATCATAACATGTAATATCCGCATTCGATGATGCCTTGTTGCTCATGACATTTCTGTTTGAATGAGTGTAAATTCAATATATTATTTTTATGTAATAAATCAAAATGTACAAATTATAAATGGATATTTACCTTCGCATGTACATATTTGATCTTGAAATTCCTTTTCTTTGCGCTTTTTCGAAAGTGGACCCGTGCCCTGTTAGAAAATAATACGAATGGGGTAAATTTAAAATTCATTATAATATATAAAACTATTGTGAAATTGAAACTTACATTTCCAATATATTCTTAAAACTTTCTCGCACATCATCATGGAGAGAGCATATCCAATAAAGTGTTTTCTCCCTAGGTCAAAAAACCCCTAACATCCAATGATCCCTGATAAAAGGAAATTTAACGTTAGTGGTTTTTTATGTTATAAGATAATTAACTCTTTGAGAGGGATGTGTTTCATACCTCTCACAAAAAGGCATCATCCAACACTGTGTGATTACATTCTTTTCAAATCTATCAGCAATATAAAGCATTATTTGTTCCTCATCCAATGCACATGCTTCAGGGGAAATCAATTGTGGGTCCACGAATCCATATACATCTGTCAGCTCATTCCTCTCACAAATTTTATACAGATACCTAATACAAAGCAGACATAAGTATACATTTTTAATAAATATAACGCAAGGAAAAGGTGTTAAGACTTACATGATAAAAATTTTCACCACGTTGATGCCCAACTTATCTCCAGTGAAAAACTCCATGATATCAGTTTTCATAATCCCCACACTTAGTTCACGCCCACAGACATGAGCTTCCATTGTAAAGTCATAATGATCCTCCAACAAATTTGAATATCTTGACAATTTGTCAAGACTGCTAGTATCTACATCTGATGTCATAGCTATCTGTCTTTGTTGTTGTCTATACAGTATTTCTTTACCTTTGAAGTATTCCTGTAAAAATAAATTGAAAAATATATTAGTTTTCAAATGATAAAACATTAATAAAAATATAAAATAAAAGATATAACATCCATACCTCTATGGTAATGAGTCGAAGAAGTCTGGATGGCCAAAGTAAAAAATGGCCGATACTATGTCCAACTGTCGTCACCTCATCTGTAGGTAATGGTATCCGAGCTGATCTATCTATAATATCTTGTACAGTGACCCTCTGATTCTCTACCTCTAACTGTTGATGATGAACTGTATCTCCTATACAATATACCATCCCATATGCAACTATATGATGTTGAGGATCATCAACATACAACTCACAATAAGTAGGTAGCTGCGGCGGAGGAGGAGGATCAAAAATGGGGTCCGCAGGCTGAGGTGGGGGAGTGGGAGCTACTGGGAGAGGTGGAGTGGGAGCTGCACCCTGAAATTGTCTTTGCAAGTCTGCAAACATAATCTGCATCGATGCTCTAATCTTGTCCTCCATTGTCGCATTAATATTATGGACTTCAGCTTCCAAGGATTCTATTTTTTTTTATAAACTCCCTCAACGTTAGAAGTTGAGGAATGTGGCAACACTTTTCTTACAGATACACCTGCCGGATATCCCCTTACACGGCCAGGATGTTCGGGCTTTCCCAATGCCACAGATAAAATATCTTCCCTCCCAGATGGTGTAAATGTCCCCTGTGAACTCTGCTCCTCAAGAGAGTCCTGTAATAATTAATTTAACATTTCTATAATGATTGGAAATATATGACGAAAATAGTAAACTTAAATAAATAAAATAGATATCTTACAATCCTCTCAACTACGAGTCTCAATTCTTCCGAAAGATATTGTCCTTTTTTTCCCTTCCGAGCTCTTTTCCATTTCTCATGTCTAGATGGAGGGGATGGAGGGGCCACCTCTCCAGAGCTTGAAGACTCAGCTTTTAGTTGTTGAAATTTTTCTGCCATCATTTTTTCTTCCAATAATGCATACCCTCCCCGAGATAAACTATGAGGGTATACATTTTTAGATTGGATCTCTTGATGAGCTTTCCTTGTTTGCTGTAAATTAAGAATAAGTAATCATTAACAAAACAATAATAAGATCATTTATATAAGAAAGCTTATAAAAGTTTACATTGCCCTTACCAAAAATGATTCTTTTCTTCTACTTTCAAAAAATTGTCTCCATGTGTCTTCATCTATAAAAGGATATATACGACATGGATTCTCACGACTCCTATGACCATAAATGAAATCAGATGAGAGGGTTGATTTGAAATCCCTCCATCTCCTAGCAGCCAACGATAAGCATTTCTTCCTGACTCCTCCAGTGTCAGGAATATCAAATGTCATCTGATAAAAAAGAGGTTAAAAATATTATATATACTAGAAACATTTTAAGAACAGTCAAACAATAGCAAAAGATCTTACCAAAATGGTCTCCCACAGCTGAGAAATTATCGCCTTATCCACACTTCTCCAATCATCATAGAGAATGCTTACTTTTCTCTTAGCCTGAGTTGCTACAAAACCCTTAAAATCTTTAGCATTTGGACCTCTAGGAAGATCATCATCATCAAACTCCACGACTATCCTCTCCTCCTTCGTACGGGCAAGTGATAATTTTGGTAAACGTGTGCACCCACGCTTACCAACCTTTGAACTCTTTTTCGTAATAGGAGCATGTGAATGTTCCTCCCCAAATGTATGACCAATATGCTCATCTCTAGAATCATGTGGCTGATCAACTGATTGATCTGTCATTTTCCTTCAAATCAGAAAAACAAACATTAGTTCACAAATATACAAATTCAAATATTGTAATACTACTTAATCATAAAATAGAAAAGTGTACTAAATTACATAATAGTAAACATTTCTAATATGGTAAGCATGTTAAACAATGATAAACATGGTAAAAACAGGCAAAAGGTTGCCAAGGAGTTGGCCCAAGAAAGCTGAAAAGTGGACTCACTGAGTCCACCGGTCAGCCGGTGTGAGCTCACCGGCCAGCCGGAGGAACCAGGCAGTAGACTTGCCCACTGCCTGGTGCCACCGGCCGGCCGCTGGCTCACCACCGGCCGGCCGGTGGACCAGACAAAGCCTTCCTGTTTGGCCCACCGGCCGGCCGCTGGATCACCACTGGCCGGCCGGTGGACCAGACAGAGAGCCTTCCTCTCTGTCTGGACCACCGGCCGGCCGCTGGCTCACCACCGGCCGGCCGGTGGACCAGACAGAGCTTTTCTCTGGACCACCGGCCAACCGGTGATCCACCACCGGCCAGCCGGTGCGCCCAGGACTTCTCCTCTTTACGGTTTTTATTGTTTTTATCATTTTGGTTTGATACATGTTTTAATAAGTAAAAAATTTACAATATCTAACATTATATGAAAAAACTAAATGTAAACAAGAAATAAACATGTGTTACCTGTAATTTTAGGAATGTACAGTTGGATTGTTTTCCCAAATTCCTTCGTCGTGATCGTTCCTTATGGAACAAACCATGTCTTCAACATACTCATCATTATGTTCTGTTAATCTTTCCATGGAAGTAGGGATCTCACATAAATCAGCATCTTCATCAAATTCATCCTCACCAACATATTGTTTTTCCCTTGTAAAACAACAGCCCACTGCATATCTAATTGATCTACTACATAGAAAATTTGTTTGGCATGTGTTGCCATTATAAAAGAATCAGCTGTGTCTTCCAATCTATTCAGATTAACAAGTGTCATTCCAAATTCATCGTGTCTGACACTGTTGTTACCGATAAACCATTTACAGTTAAAAACAGGAACTTTAATTTTAAAGTAATCAGCCTCCCATATGTCTTCAATCACTCCATAATATGCACTTGATGCCGAAATTGGGTTTCTGTCCTTAGCACTCGAAAAATGCATTGCTTCTGCAAACACCAATACACCACTATTCTGAACTGCACTTCTGTTGTCCTGAGCTTTCGTATGAAATGTATAGCCATTAATGTCATAAGCGGACCATGTTATCACATTTAAAGATGGACCACCCACTATCCATTTTAATGTCTCTGATACATCTGATCTACCAAGCAAGGTCTTTTTAAACCATGGCAAAAAAGTTTTGTTGTGCTCATTCAAAATCCACATTTCTTTCTTCTTTGGATGACATTGTTTCAACTCATTAATATGCAATGTGATATACGGTTGAACACCAGCTATGTTATTCAAGATGTATGATTCTAACTTCTTCATATGTTCAGCTGACAGTGATTTGACTTTCAAGCCACGAATCCCCTTTCCCTCATTATTAACCCTTTCATGGCGAGATGGAGGCAAACCTATGTGTTGCGCCGTAGCCAAGTAGCTCGTACAAAACTCTGCTACCTCCTCAGAAATATACTTTTCAATAATGGAGGCTTCAGGTCGATATGTATTTTTAACATATCCCTTTAATATTTTCATATACCTTTCAAAAGGATACATCCAACGAAGATATACAGGTCCACAAAGCTTTATTTCTCGAACCAGATGAATCATTAAATGCACCATCATATCAAAAAAAGTTGGAGGAAAATACATTTCCAAATGACAAAGTATAAAAATTGCATCCTTTTCCAAAATGTTCAAAGCATTCACATCAATCACCTTGTTACAAATTGAATTGAAAAAATAACACAACCTCATTATAGTCTTTCTGACACGGATGGGAAATATTCCACGCAGTGCAACTGGTAGAATTTGTTGCATCATGACGTGACAATCATGTGATTTCATACCTATCAACTTCAAGTCTTTCAATGAGACAAAAATTTTTACATTTGAAGAATAACCTTGAGGCACTTTGATATCATGAAGACACTGACAGAAGCTACTTTTCTCCCTCTTCGATAATGTATGACAAGCCGGGGGAAGAAATGTTCGTCTTCCTTTAGGAGTGGGAGCTAACTCCAAACGTATTCCCATTGATAGTAGGTCTAACCTTGCATTCAACCCATCTTTTGTCTTTCCTTTAATATCTAGCAATGTTCCGATCAAAGAATCACAGATATTCTTCTCCACGTGCATGACATCAATATTATGTTTGACTTCATGATACCTCCAATATGGTAGCTCAAAAAATATTAACCTTTTCTTCCAAATATGTCTATCATTACCAGATTTTTGTGTCTTTCCCAATGTCACATCAAGGTTTTTCACCCTCTCAAAATACAAATCTGGGGATAAAGGTTTTGGAGCAGTATCAAATTCTTGTGATCCATTAAATGCCTTTTTTAGTCTTCTATAAGGGTGATCCATAGGCAAAAACTTTCGATGACCCATGTACACTGTTTTCCTCCCATGATGCAATTGACAATATGACGTCTGTTGTTCGCAAATTGGACATGCTTTATTCCCTTTAACACTGTATCCAGACAAATTTCCATATGCTGGGAAGTCATTTATAGTGAATAGAAGCACTGCATGCAGTTGAAAATATTCCATTTTATAAGAATCATACACCATAATACCATCAGCCCATAACAGTTTCAAATCATCAATCAGCGGTGACAAGTATACATCAATATCATTGCCGGGTTTCTTTGGACCAGAGATCATGATACTCAACATGACATATTTGCGCTTCATACAAACTTCAGGAGAGAGGTTGTAAATTACCAATAAAACAGGCCATGAACTATGTGTGCTACTGAGGGTTCGGTATGGATTCATTCCATCTGTGCACAAGCCTAGTCTCAGATTTCGAATTTCATTTCCAAATGTAGGGTACTAGGCATCAATTTTCTTCCATTGTGGACAATCATTTGGATGACGTATTTTTCCATCACATACCCGCTCATCAGCATGCCATCTTAACCTTTTTGCATCATGTGAATTAGAAAATAAACGTTTGAAACGAGGAATTATAGAAAGATACCAAAATACCTTTGAAGGGAGCTTTGTAATCTCTACATCAGCTTGTGATTTTTCTTTCACCTTATACCGTGATGTCCCACATTTAGGACACTCTTTCAGAAATTCATATTCCTTCCTATATATAATGCAGTCATTCGGACAGGCATGTATTTTCCTGTATCCCAATCCCATCGGGCATAATATTTTTTTGGCCTTATAATGTGAATCTAGAAGATCGTTATCTTTTGGAAGAATGTCTTTCATCAATTGTAGCAGCTCTGTAAAACTTCTGTCACTCCATCCATGTTTCGCCTTCAGGTTAATCAATCTTAACACCGCCGACAAAACCGTAAAATCTGTACAACCAGGATATAATGGTTTTTCGGCATCACCATATAGACGTGAAACTGTCGGTTCTATCTCAATTTGTTCTGCTACAATATCGCGAATCATTTCTTCAATTCCATCGGAGTTACCATCTTGCGATTCATTATCATCAGTGACATTCTGTCCAGTTTCGCCATGCCAAATCCAAGGGTTGTAACTCGGATTGAAACCATGACAAATCAGATGATCTTTTATCTCTCTACTTATCAACTTCTTCATATTTAGACATTTCAGGCATGGACAGAAAAAAATGTCACTACTTGGAACATTTCGTTTAGCAAATTCCAAAAAGGCATCAACACCTTCCTCATATTCATTGCTCATTCGATGTGCCGTAATCCAACTTCGAATCATTATTACCTATAACAAATAGAAAAAAAAAATATATTTTTTATATAAGACAAATATATGTTTATATGAAAAAAATCATAATTTGAATGTAAACAATTTTGAAATATAAAACAAATAGATGTGTATTTAAAAAAATATGCTTGAATATTATTTTTTAAACAAAATATAGTAAGATATAACACCCCCCCTGGACACCACCCCCACCCCTACCCCCTTGGACACCCCCCTGGACACCCCCCAACACCCACCCACACCCTTGGACAACCCCCCACACCCACCCACCCCCTTGTAAACCCCCTGGACACCCCCCGACCCCTCTGGACAGCCCCCCGCCCCTCCTGGACACCACCCCCACCCCCTACCCCCTTGGACACCCCCTTGGACATCCCCCAACCCTCTGGACAGCCCCCCCCCCACCCACCCGGACAACCCCAAATACCCTCTGGAGAGGCCGCCACCCACTTGGACAGCCCCCCACACCCATCCAACCCCTTGGACACCCCCCTGGACACCCCACCGACCCCTCTGGACAGGCCGCCACCCCCTTGGACAGCCCCCCACACCCACCCATCCCCTTGGACACCACCCTGGACACCCCCCGACCCCTATGAACAGCCCCCGAACCCTCTAGAAAGCACCCCCACCCCTCCTGGACACAACCCCTACCCCCGACCTGCTTGGACACCCCCCGGAACACCCCCCAACCCTCTGGACAGCCCCCCACCCCTCCTAAACACCACCCCCACCCCCTACCCCCCTTGGACACCCCCTGGACACCCCCAACACCACCCAACACCCACCCACCCGGACAACCCCAAATACCCTCTGGAGAGGCCGCCACCCACTTGGACAGCCCCCGACACCCACCCACACCCTTGGAAACCCCCCTGGACACCCCACCGACCCCTCTGGAGAGGCTGCCACCCCCTTGGATAGCCCCCCACACCCACCCATCCCCTTGGACACCACCCTGGACACCCCCCGACCCCTCTGGACACCCCCTGACCCCTCTAGAAAGCACCCCCACCCCTCCTGGACACAACCCCCCACCCCGACCTGCTTGGACACCCCCCTGGACACCACCCAACCCTCTGGACAACCCCCCACCCCTCCTAAACACCACCCCCACCCCCTACCCCCCTTGGACACCCCCCTGGACACCCCCAACACCCACCCACACCCTTGGACAGCCCCCCACACCCACCCACCCCCTTGTAAACCCCCCTGGACACCCCCCGACCCCTCTGGACAGCCCCCCGCCCCTCCTGGACACCACCCCCCACCCCCTACCCCCTTGGACACCCCCTGGACATCCCCCAACCCTCTGGACAGCCCCCCACCCACCCGGACAACCCCAAATACCCTCTGGAGAGGCCGCCACCCACTTGGACAGCCCCCCACACCCATCCAACCCCTTGGACACCCCCCTGGACACCCCACCGACCCCTCTGGACAGGCCGCCACCGCCTTGGACAGCCCCCCACACCCACCCATCCCCTTGGACACCATCCTGGACACCCCCCGACCCCTCTGGACAGCCCCCGACCCCTCTAGAAAGCACCCCACCCCTCCTGGACACAACCCCCCACCCCCGACCTGCTTGGACACCCCCTGGACACCCCCAACCCTCTGGACAGCCCCCCTACCCCTCTTAAACACCACCCCCACCCTTTACCCCCCTTGGACACCCCCTGGACACCCCCCAACACCCACCCACACCCTTGGACAACCCCCCACACCCACCCACCCCCTTGTAAACCCCCTGGACACGCCCCAACCCTCTCGGGGATTTATAGAAAACGATGAAAAATTAGTGAAATCATAAAATTAGTCAATATTGCAAGTCGAACTAATAGATCTAGGGATGATAAATAAGATTATGGTGCCAAAACGAGTTAAAAGGGTTCGCAATCGAAGAATCATAGCTAGTTTCAACAAAAAAATCACAACACATATATATATACTATCCGCGAAAAAAAAAAACAAACGAGTGGGAGGATTACCTGAGTGCTGCGAGTTTAGATGATTGATCCGAGGAGATTAAATATGAGAAACGATGATCGCAAAACGAATCTAAACCCACAAAATGGACGAGCCGATTCGGGTTTACGCGCGAGAGAGACGAGTCGTGACTGTCGAAGGTAAACTCGCGAATGACAATCCACGGGTCTGGGTAAATTTTTAAATGAGTTATCACGTCGGTTATTCAATAACCGACGTGATAATTTTTTTAAAAACATTTATAACGTCGGTTATTTCAATAACCGACGTCAAAACCTTCCTCCGATTCTTTTTTTACGTCGGTTATTTTATAACCGACGTTATAAAGGGCTCAAAATCCACGTTTTATTACGTCGGTTATTCCATAACCGACGTCAAAAACATCTGCAGATTCTTTTTTTACGTCGGTTATTTTATAACCGACGTAAAAAGGCCTTCAAAAACCGCCTTTTTTACGTCGGTTATTGAATAACCGACGTAAAAAAGGCCCCCCGCTTCTGTTTTTTACGGCGATTAATGTATAACCGACGTAAAAAACGAAGCCGCGCGATTAATAACGTCGGTTATAAAAATAACTAACGTTAAAGGTGTACTAAACACAGGTTTTTACGTCGATTATTAAATAACCGACGTAAAAAACCTCGTTTTACATATTATGACGTCGGTTTTATATAACCGACGTAAAAAATGGTGACTTAAAAAACGTTTTCTACACTAGTGACCTAAGCCCTTATTCTAAGAATCACTGAATACCACAGAAAGTGCCCCACTTGTGGGAAAAGTGAGCACGAGTGTAGTGATAAGCCTCCTTTTCAACTCCTTGAATCTTTCTTCGCATTCATCACTCCAAGCAGAGTTTACTCCCTTTCACGTTATCTTGGCAAGAGGGTTGAACAATTGTGAGAAATTCCTCACAAATCGTCGATAATATCCAGCTAACCCCAAGAAGCTACGGTTATCCGTTACCGATGTTGGCCTCGACCATCCCTCAATTGCATCTGTTTTGGAGGGGTCCACAGATATCCCATTGCTTGTGATGATATGGCCCATTAATGAGACCTCCTTCAACCAGAACTCACACTTACTGTACTTTGCATAGAGATTCTCCTTGTACAAAGTCTCTAGTACAGTTTTTAAATGCTTCTCAGGATCCTCCTTGGTTTTAGAGTATATTAGAATATAATCTATAAAGACTACCACAAATTTGTCATGGTAATCTCTAAATACTCTATTCATCAAGTCCATGAATATTGCTGGATCATTGGTGAGTCCGAAAGGCATTACTATGAATTCATAGTGCCCGTATCTTGTACGAAAAACAGTCTTGGGGACATCTTCCTTCTTCACCCTTACTTGATAATATCCCGACCGAAAATCCACCATGGAGAAGTATTGTGATCCACACAGCTGATCAAACAAGTCATCGATTCTTGGGAGAGGATACTTTTCTTTATCGTGATTTCGTTAAGTTCATGATAACCGATGCAAAGCCGCATTGACCCATCCTTCTTCTTGACGAAGAGGACTAGTGCCCCCCATGGTGAAGCACTTGGGCGTATAAACCCTTTATCCAGATTCTCCTGTAGTTGTTTCTTCAGCTCTTCAAGCTCTACAACAACCATTCTATATAGAGTCTTGTATATTGGTAGCGCCCCAGGTATAAGTTCAATTGAGAAATCAACATCTCTTCTTGGAGGAAGACCAGGCAGTTCCTCAGGAAACACTTCAGCAAATTCCCTCACAATAGGCATTTCTTCAAGGATAGTTTCTTCCTTAGACTCAATCATCTGAGCCAGATATGCATGCTCATAAGGCAGTAATATCCATGCTTGAAATGATGGAGCTAAAGGAGATTCATCTTCCTCCTAACACTTGTAAAGAATCAGGGTCGATTCTCCATATGGAGTGTGATTTCCCTCTCCCGAAAATTTATATTGGCTCTATATAAGGAAAGCCAATCCATGCCAAGAATTGCATCAAATTACACCAGAGGGAGTATGAAGAGGTTTTCTGGGAAATTCAATCCACATATTATAACAGGGGAGGACTTATATTCATGGGATGTAATGATTACCCCATTTACCGTACTCACTGACATCTTTACTTCCATGATTTGTGGTGGTGCTGGGATTGTTCTACTAAACTTTCGAGATATAAAAGAATGCGTAGAACCTGAATCAAAAAGTATTTTCGCTATTCTTGAATGAATAACTATCGTACCTATCACCACTTCTTTGTCGGGGTTCACTTCAGCAGAAGTGATGGAAAAAGTTCTTCCTTGCTGTCTTGGAGGTTGTTGGTTGCCTCCGATAACCCTTGGATTAGTGCACTGATTTGAAAAATGACCCGGTTCTTTGAATTTGTAGCATTGAACAATGCGTTGAGGTTCTAACAGAGCATTCCTCTCCTTTGTCGTAGCCGCGGGTCCTTCTTTCCGACAGTTAACAGCTAGGTTCCCTTCTCTTCCACACCTGAAGCATTTTCTCGTCCCCTTAAGGCAATTTCCAGGGTGCTTCTTTACGCACTTTTGGCAAGTGGGGTGCTGGATCTTCTAAGCACCATTGGATTTATCCATCGGACCACCAGAATTGAAGTCCACCTTATGCTTCTTGTCCCCATGATACCCCTGTGATTCCCCGATCTCCATTTTAACCTTGAGGAAATATCGGACAATTTCCTCATAGCTGTCAAAGTCATGGATCACTAATGATTTCCGCAATCTAGGCTTCATCCCACCAAAGAAGCGGTCAACCTTGCATTCAGGGGTAACAAAAAAATCAGAAGCATATCATGCAAGCCTCGTGAAGTTTGCCTCATACGCTCCAACAGATTCTTCATCTTTTTGATTGAGGGAAAGGAAGTCCCTTTCCATCTTAAGCTGGAGGGTGCGTGGAAAATATTTATCGAAAAACATCTTCCCGAAATACTTCCATTATAACGCCTCAATCTCTTCCTCGGGCATAGTATTTTTTATCAACGTCCACCATTGATTAGCTTCACCCTCCATACGATAAGCAGCTAGAAGAACCTTCTCTTTTTCAGAACATTGGAGGATGGAGAATATCTTTTCAATGGAGTTGATCCATTGTTCAACGATCGTGGGATTAGATGATCCACTAAAAGTAGGAGGCCTTTGTCTCATGAAGATCTCAATAGCAACTTGTTATTTATTAGGGGGGTTGAACTTTCCTCTTGACCCGTGTTTCTATTCAAAACTTTACTTAGATGAGAGAGAAGAGTGACAAAGTTCGTGATTCCCGCTCCCATTGGATTTGACATCTCATTTGTAAAGTCATCACACTGATCTTCACAATGGTTGTTAGCCCGAGTCCTCCTATTACCGGCCATTGGATGGAATAAAAGGAAAGTTAGGGGTAACACATAAAGGGTAATACAAAGACAAAAGTTGATGACTCATAAATTAACTTTTATTTCCTTAACTCATGAGTCTATAGGCTTCAATCTAGGCTTTTCATGATCTACTTTCTAACATATATTCTTAGGGGAATTTTTCCCTTAATAAGGGTTCATACTAAGCTTGTGAATTTATCAAAACATATCCCCTGGAAGTTTCATAACCAAGAGTGCAACAAGGCCCATTGTCGTGCACCAGTTCCCGTTCGAGTCTAGCTCAAAGCGGTGTTTTTGGGTTTTACCCCTAGGATACATCTGTGCCAGAGCCGCCTCTACCTGCTCGTATCCATACAAGGATGTATTTGTCTGATAAACCACTTACTCAGTACATACCAAAACATAAGGATGTTTTTATTATACTTAGTCTTGTCTCTAAGAATTTACAAGGGTTTCTTAATCCCAAAAATAACTAAACCTATCCTCTGATACCAACTATGACAACCCTGCTTTTTTATTGCAACTTAAAAATGATTCATTACATAAAACATCACTTGATACAACAAAGAAGATCGAGAGGTTTAATGTCTTTGGGGCTTAGGATCATTACATAAAAACTTAAAACACGAAATACAACATCTTTATTGGAAACTTCCTTTTCATGACCACTACATTCCTTTGTACATAGCATTGCATGGGATAACCTTAGGACATGCATAAGAAAAGGGTGAGCTATAAAGCCTAGTAAGGGAGTACACATGGAATAAAATGAGGAGTATAATACATGTTAGACAATAGGCATATCAATAGAGCATAAGAAAAACATGAACATAAAGGCATGATAAAGCATGATAATCATAAAATAGAAATGTGGCAATAACACTTAACATGGAATTAGCATGATCCAAGGCTCATTGCACATAAAGCATGAGTAAATCCTCATTGAACATGAAGCACGAGTAAACCCTCGTTGCACTTTAATTAGAATGAGTCAACACTCATTTCACATGACGTATCATGATACTATACGTTACCAAATTCATTGGAGTGCTATAAGGGCACACCCTTCTTAAAACATTTCATTTCATGCATAAGTGTGCCACATGGATCATAAAACATGGATTCATAAAACACAATCATTTATTCCACGATAAAGGAATGTGGAATTCATACATGAAACTTTATAATCAATAAGTAAATGTGCATAAAGTTGAATACCCTTGATGGAGAGATGGGCATGGTATTCACTACACAATGGCATTGGCTTAGAAAATTGGTGCGATTTCGGCAGCATAACAGCGTGACGTAAGAATTCATAAAAAAAAGGTTGATGAGAGAGAAAGGGTTTCATCATCATATTTAAATTTAATCGATAGTAATGAGGTCATATAGATACATGTCCCAACAATTGTAATGTAATTTAGGTTCATGATACAAGAGCATTGCTTGAATGTAAAAAAAAGAGAGAGAAGTTCCTTTCGGAATTTCGGCATAGTAACAGGTGTACATGGGAGGCATTTAATGAGAGAGAAGGGGGTATCCCATCATTAAAAAAATAAGAGGGAAGTATGGGGGAGGTTAAAAAACATACCCCAACATTCATAATTGAAATTAAAAGGGCAATACAACTTAAATAAAATTGACAAAAATGAGAAAGTAAGAAAAAAACCCTTACTTGGAAGTGTGCTTCCAAAGGCTAGAGAGAGGCTTGTGAGAGCTTTCTTGGGAGCTTGGGGCACCTTGGGAGGATTATAGAGAGAGTAGGGAAGAGGTTGGAAGAACTCCAAGGGATTTTAGTGAGGAGGAAGTGGGAGCTTGGGTGGGTTTATATAGGAAAGGTGAGGGAATTCTTTATTATTTAGGTTTGGGACCCCTTATATTAAATTAATCCAAACCACAAACCATCCCACGGTTTTTGCCCATGGTTTTTGGAAAAGGGAAGAGGAAAACAATATTTTATAAGGCCCAAGTCCAAACTTCTTAAAAAAGTAGGGTTGCTTATGTGGAGGTGAGTCACACTCCCATGGAAATTAATTTAAAAAGGAAAAGTGTTGAATAAGTCTTGAGGGGTCCATTAATGATTTGAAAAATAAGTAAAACAAACCAAAAATAACTTTATTTTAATGATAAAACATATATTGGCCGAACATAAGGATTATAGTATTTTATTACATCACCATTGGGTCATTATGATGTCATAAAACACAATATATATTTAAACGGTATTTAATTTTTACCCAAAAATTTGACTGTCTCAGAAATTTATGAAAAATTCACCGTTGGATAATTTCGACGTCCTGATTCCAGAAATAACATTTATTTTTATCTAAATAATTTTCTAAATATGTTAATTTTCACTTTTAAAATAAAAACCGACATTTATCGAAAATTCACGGGTTTTGACAAAGATGGCTTTCAAACCTTAATAATTTTTTTTAATTGCATTCATAAAATTATAAGATCATTTATATTTAATAAAAAATTAATTTAATAATAATAATATATTTTTATTAAAATATTATTTAATTCAAAAATCCCTTAATTTAATAAAATAGATTTCTTAATTAAATAATAACTAAAAAAACCATTTGTACTTTAAAAACTATTTACAATGTATCAAAAATGACTAGAAATTATATTCATTATTATATAAAAAAATAATGTACATGAACATAGTACTACTTATTTGTTACATAACCCCTTAAAATAGCCGCATATGACCTAAGGGTAAGGTGTGCGATGGTGACAAACTCTTGGGGTGGCTCGGATAGCATCACTCGAATGGTAATTTCAATCAACTTCCACTTTTCCCGTAGACGGTCATATTCGAGCTTGGCATGATGAAGCTCAGCTTGGGATTGGTCAAGGGAAATGGCCAAAGACGCCACCTCTTTTCCGAGCTCCGACAAATGGGCTCCGTATGGGGAAATTCTACTGGATGAGGCCATCACTTCCTTTTTCTGAGTAAATTGGATTTGTTAAGGTCCCATATTTATACTAATCATGTGATCACTGTTCAACGAATATATTAAAAACGGTCAGAATTATTAATATAAAACCAAAGAAGTTGACATCTTATAAAAACATTTTTCATAAAGAGACATTTAACTGGATCAAGAGGGATTTTCCATTAATGAAACTTTGGGTCGTTACACCACACCCATCACTTACTAAGTCCAATGAATTTATCATATGTCTAATAAAATATATATTTAGAGAAATTAATACCATACAACTTTGAAATATTTTAATCATAATAATAGATGAAAATACTCTAATTAAATTATTGATAAACTCTTGAGGAAAACAATCATTAAACATTCCAAAGTGTCCCATACCACTTTGAAAACTTTAATTATTAATTACATATAATATCATAAGAATAATAAAAATAATGATTTTATATATCAAAGGAAATTATATACACCACCTGAAAGGAATAAGTGGTGAAAAAGTCGTAAATCTTATATAATTAAAAGTGAGGTGAGAAAAACCACTTTATTTTGGAAAGAAGAGTTATTTTTGGAAAAAAATTTATTAGTCATAAAATAATATTGTAAAATTTGTTTATCCCAAAGAGGAAAAGTTAAATTCATTAAAATTGTATTTTATGCATAAATTTTTCCTACTAAAGTTAAATCATATAAAAAGTGTTTTTAATGAAGCTTTTAAAAATAAAACATTTTAATACGGTTTAAGGAAAATATTAAAAGGATTTTAAAGAGGAATGACATGTTTGTGTTTCATAAAACAAGTAATGAACTATGATAGTTTTTTCATGATAAATTTTTTGATTTAAAAAAAATAATTAGGGATTAAAATATATTATATAGAGAACTTGAATATTGGTAAGAAATTGAGAAGTTATTTTGAATTAAGCGAGTTTATTGGGAAGAGTTAAAAAGGGAACTATTTTAAAACATATAATACCCATAAAAATGATGAAATGATCTGATAATATGATTTTGGAACATAGAAATGGTATATAGTTATGTACACAAAAATAAATACGCATTATATTTGGGTAAGGATAGTGAAGGAAAAACCCAATGGAAAAATGAAGGTTAGGGTGGAACCCCTTACCTCTTGGAAATCAATTGAATCACATGATCCAAAATTAATAATCATTAATTTATACATATAATAAAATAAAAATAAATATATTAATGATATTAAACATCAATTTTCAATATACATACACCATAAATAATAAATAGTGGTGAATAAGAAATATTCCACAAAAATGGAAGTGTAATGAGAAAACCCTTACCTTTTGTCTGAATGTATTCTACACTTGATCTTGATGTCCTAGATAATCAAATTAAATTTAATAATTAACTAACTAAAATCCTTATCTAAATATATTTTTTTCATTATAGATTTATTAAGTTCATTTATGTCCTTATTTATATTTTATAAGATTGAATTGCATCGTTCCAGAGCATTTGTTTCTTGATATTCATGATCGGGTCGCTTGATTATAAGTATAGAAGTTCATGTGGAATGAATATAATTATACATGATTTAATTAATATATTATTAATGAAAATAAATAATTTTAAATGGTTATATATATCATTTGGTTATATGGTATGAGGATGAACCATTAGATAATTCATTTAGTGATAATCATTTAGATTATTACGATAGTTTTTCGATCACAATGAACCAGTTTTGTTAATTTATTTAGTGTCATGCATAAATGATGGTTCCAGAATCATTAAATAATATATATTACATATTTTATAATATGGTTCAACCATTAAAATGGTTTCATGACCAGCCTTGATGGAGAAAATGCAGAATGAAAGTTCGTCGTCCACGAAGGTTGTAAATTGACACCTCCTGAATGGTGATTTATTTTTTAAAATAAGAGAGAGATAGTAAGGATATTGATGATGTATCTTCCATTAAAATGATATAATTATAGTATATATCTTATACTAGAGTTATCATGATAATTTGGATAGAGTAGGTGTGGATAAGATAACAATATTAATCAAATTGAAAATGAAATTAAAAGAGAAATGGAGAGGGTTTACCTGTTGAAATATCCTCCTTGAGAACCTCCTTAAGAGAAGGGATTTTGGTATTTTGAAAAAAAAAGGTATAATGGAGGTAGGGAGGGACTAGGGAAGAGTATTTGGTCAGAACTTTGAGAAGGTTCATGGCCTATAGTAGTGAAGAGAAGAGAGAGTGGGGGTGGTTTTTCTAGTGGAGAAGAGGATTTTTCCATTATTTTAATAATTATTTAATTATTTTGGCTAAAGACTATGAATAGTATTGATTATTGTGACTAAAAATAGTAATAAGTGCATATTATTTCTAAAAAATGGCCATTTACATCATCTATGACCCAAGCATGATGTAGAAATTAATTTATTTAGATTATTTCGTAAATTATCGAATTTCACTATTAACAAAAATTCAAGCATTTCAAAGAAATCCCAAAACATTACTCCAACCATTTTGTGAAGTGTATAATTAAAAAATGAAATTCATTTTATAAAAACCATTTTCTAAATAAGATAAATTTATTTTCAAAATAAAATCATTATTTACTTTTAAAATACAGATTTTAAATTTAAAACTGATTTTATAATACTTTTTAAAATTAATTGAGATCTCATAAAATTATCCTAAAATAAAAAAAATGTTTATTTAAGAATAATTTTTTGGAAAATTAAAATTTTAACTTATTAATTTAAAATTGTAACTAAATATTTTTTACTCGCTAAAATACCAGCACTTAATTATGAATTTTCAAAACATTCACTCTCATTTATATGGTGCTTAAATTTTATTTATAATTTTATGGGTGATGTTACTATAAAAAATTATCATATTACTTTTATTAAGGGTAACATTAATTTTTATAAGGTTACATTACTATTCATAAGGCTCAATTTAATGTTCACCAAAAATTAAGTTAATTCTATTAGACTCTAAAAACTTACTAATCGCAACGGTGTATGTGTGTTTTTGAAAATTCAAATCACAAAAGCAGAAAAATTATGTTTAATGTCCAGGATATAATTATAAAAAAGTTTTGTTTCACAGAGACTCAATGTTGTGTTCATATAAGCTGTCTAATGAATTTAAATGGTTTTTGAAGAAATATACCATAAAATCTTGGGATGTCATATTAATAGTGAATATAGTCGTAACATAATTTAGTAATTATCAAAATAATTAAAATAATCAATTATAATATTTAATTAAATAATATATTGATAAAAAATGAATAAAAATATATTAAAATATTCTTTTATAGAAAATAATACTGTAAAATAGTATTTATTTATAGAAAATTATTTAATTAATTTGAAAGCTAAAAATTATTTATAAGTATTATTATTAATTAAAAAAAGTAATTTAAAATTATTATTTTTCATAACATAATGTATTTAAAATAATAAAACAAATTACTAGGGTGTCACAATATCTATATATAAAAGATTTGTGTACATGCATGTTGTGAGAAAATTTCTCATTTGAAACCACCAAGACCCAATGCACAACCTGGAGTTCAACATGTTGTTATGTGAATAGTGTAATGACATATAATGTTTTTAATGATTCATTAATAGAAACGAATAATAATATGTCATGCGCTAACAAATCCACATTGATAACTCGGATATATACTTTGGGAAATTCTATTGGATACTCAGAATACATGTTGAGGTATCTTCATAGTAAAAACACAACATGTATAATATCCCTTCACAAAAAATAAGATATTAAATAACTCTACCATAAAATTGAATATAATATATCCATACCAAATAAAGATATATTTGTTTGTAATTTTTTCCAATACAATGTTTAATGATTGTGTTTTTAGAACTAGATCTGAGAGTGCAGGTCTGGGGAACCATACTACATATTTCATTAAATAAATCTAATATGATTTTGAAGTTGATTCTAAAATCATAACATAAAATGAAAAAGAGAGGGGTGTACACTTTTTTTGTTAAAATAAATAAATTCTCCCATTTGTGTAAATATTAAGTAGTATTATAAATGTTTTTAAAGGTTTTTTTCATAAATAAATATTTTAAACATTTTATGGATTATAATAAAGGGTAAATTATTTTGAAATGAATATATTTTAGTATAAATGAGTACTTAGTAAAAGTTTATTTGTGAGTTAGGGTTGTTGTTGTCATCTTCCTTCACTATGTTTGGTCTTCCTTAGTGAAGTTATTCCTTTTTATAGTAATATTCTATATTTGTTAGATTTATTGAAGTTTCTTTATTTAAAGTGAGTTGGAGTCATATCCAAAAACCATTCCTAGTGAGTGATGGTTGTTCATTGATTCTATTTTGATAGGCATCACCCTATGATTGTTATGATTTTATCTTTTATTTTTTTGGTTTTGGTTTGGATTTTATAGGATGATAATCATTTGAGCTGTATTTAATATTAAGGTTTAGGTAACCCCATCCTATACTTGTTATAGTTTTTACTTTATTATATGTTTTATTTTAATTCATTAGGATATATATCATTTGATAAGTATCTAATATAATGGTCTAGACCATATTATACTATTATATAATATATTTTAGGTGTTTGAGGTGTTAGGATAAGGTTTAGGGAAGGTTGGTAGTCCTAGATATAGGAGTATATCTAGAAGGGAAGAAAAATGGTTGGAGGAGGGTAGTTGAACTATTTGCTACGATGGTCCCTAACTCTCTTTTTTTCATAATTTGGTCTGTTATGTATTAGATAGATTGAACTTTATATATTGATCAGATTTTATTTAACCTTGAATATGACCCTCATATATCAAAATATATTCTGAAGTAACCCTTATGTATCAAACTAAAATACATAATGGTTACTAAGATATATGATTAAAAATTATATATCACATCTAGCATACATAAAAGTCATCAAACCATGCTAGTAACCATTAAATGTCAAATTATTCCTTTATTTTTCTTTACAAATGAAATAAAAGTTTTTGATATGTAATAATCATCTAATTGAATAATGGGATGTGTAAATGTATCCTAGTGGAAAAATTTGATATTTAAGAGTAATTCTGTTTTCCAATGCACACTCCCAAACCAATATTTTGTGGATTGATTCTTTATTTATCATATTCCTTGGTTTTTTATTGTAGATAATTTCACCATGGTTCCTGGGATATTACATTTTCATCATTATTTTTACTTAATAAATGACCATTTGTGGGGAGAAAAAGTGGGAGTGTATGGTAAGATCATTCTATGATACTCAAAAGAACATTTTAAACCAACCTATTACACCATGATTTACAGAATCCAACTTTATGGTTATAAATTTGTGATGTATCCACCCTTTTTTTCTCTTTCTTTTCTCTCTATAACCCTAGGCTACCCAAGGGATTCCTTTGGAAATATCTGGATGATATTTTTATGGGTTTTATAGCTCTATCATTGAGGGTTCTTTCTCCTTTGATCAATTTTCCTTTACATTTTTATTTGTCACTAATATTACTTCTTTGGTTGTATGAGTGATTATATATGGTATTGGTGGATTATATAGTGTCTATTAACATTATATGGGTTGGTAGACTATTCTCACATAATTATTTGTCCTCAGCTATAGTGCTCTCAAGGTGGAATTTTTCAACACCATTGAGGTATATGATTTTTATGTTTTCATTCATATATTGGAATATTTTTTTCCTTATAATGTTTTTTGATCTTTCATGTCAACCTTTATAATTCAGATAACTTCAATTTGTACTCTATTTGATCTAATTATTATATCCTATTTTTATTGGAACCCTTAAATTTTTTATCGCCATCCTGATATTGATTAGAACCCTTCTTTTGAGTTTTACATGTTGTAACACATTTTTTCCAATCCAACATTTGATAACATGCCAATTTAACTAAGTTTCAAAATAACTCTCTGAAGTGATATATTCGTACTCTTCTCTTAGGATTTCTGTTGAGTGTTTGGTCCAAGGGAATGGATTGTTATTTGTATTCTTTTATTCAACGCAATACTCACTTATCTTAGGCTTGATGTTGGGAGTTTTGGTATAGGGGCATGAGACATTGTATATTTTTTATTTAATTTAATATATACCCTATTTAGTATTATTAGGTCATGATTATCATAGTTAATTTCTTGATTTATTAAATTCTTTCTTTAGAATAATATTATTAACTTTCCATTTACATAATTAGAGAAAATAAGGCACACATTTTGTTATGAACTAAATATGGAAATGAGATTATTATTTTTTTGATTCTCTATCATATTTTATTTTTATTTTATATATTATGAGTAGGATATTGTGATTATGTTTATGATTTAATTTGGGATTAAGTTTGAGAATTAATTTTATGTAAGTAAATAAAATTAAAGTAAAATGAAGGATGTTTTATTTGTTTTTCATTATGCCAAACTACTATAAAAATAATTGATATATAATTTTTTTATTCATTATATTGATATAATTATGAAATAATATATATAAATGGGAATATATATGAGGATAATAATATGTTGGTAATAATAACGATCATTAGAATTAATTATTATTGAATATGTAACATGGTTTCTCATGAAGTCTGAAGTGTTGCTTTAGTTTATAAGGTTTATTTCCTTGTTATGATTTTTCATATTTGGATAGAATTATTTGTTTATTATAATATTTAAGTGAGTTAGGTTTTGTTTTTTGTTAGTCTCTCGAGAGTACTTTCTACCCTGAGGGTCTTTGACCTTACCTAAAGTAATGTATATTGGATTTGGGTAGGTTAGTGAGAGATTATTAGTGAGATGTAGGGTTAGTTATTCATTGCAAGATTGATGATATTAGTCATTCTTCAGTTAAAGTTTATGTGTTTCTAAATAGGTTATGTTCATAATTTACTAAGAGTGTTGGGTAAGTCCTATTGATGGTATTCATGAGATATTTTGGTAATGATTTTAAAGTTGGGTTCAAGGTTTTGGGTATCTATTGTTATTTGGTTAGTGTTGTATTAAAAAAGTGGCATGTGAGAGTTTGTAAGGTTTTGTCATGGATGTGTTACAATTTTTTAATTATTTGTTTGTGTTAAATTAAATAAATTATAAATTTAAATAAAGTAAATTAATAAATAAAATAACCTCATTAATATGAGAATAATTTATATATAAATATTTTATTAAGAATGAGATGTGAATATTAATGTTGTAATTAATTATGAATGGGTAAATAATTATAATATGATAATTACAAATATGTGGAAATGATGGTTGTTCTTAGTTATAATTCCTTGGTTGATTGATTTTTAAATCCTGAATTTATGTTGTTATTTTATTATAATCTTCACTGATGTTGTCCCTTATGAAACCTTATAGTGTTACATTGATTATTATTATTTGTTTTTGTTGGTTTGATTGATTTTTGGCAGTATTTATGTGTATTTTTTTTGATATCATGATACAATACATGAAGTAATTAATGGACATTTATTATAAGAAAAATTGGACGAGCTATACTGGTGTTAGGAATAATGCATATATACCCGAACTATAATGGCTCAAGGTTATCCCATGTATAGAATTTACAGGTTATATGGATCATGGTTTCCATATGCATAAAATATATAATGGTTTAAGGTTTAATGTGTGTGTGTGTATATATATATAAGGTTTAATGTATTATGGTCTTTACTTGTCCACATTTTAATAGGCTATAGTGCCTTAAGGTTATGATATGTACAAATGTCTGTAAGCTGTGATTTCTTAGGGTTATATAATGTTTTTTGGGTTGTGATGGATCATGAGTATAGAACAATTAAATGATAAGATGGTGTGGTGATATAATGGTTGTGATGTTCTGATGTGGTTGTTGTGGATATGGTTATGTAGTGGTTGTGATGTGTCTATGGTCGTGGCGACATAGTGTTTGTGTTGTGGTTGTGGTTGTGGAGTATTGTTGGTTGTTATGTTCCTGTGGTAGTGATGTCATTGATGTTGTAATGTGGTTATGGTTGTGATGGATATGGTGATGTGGTTGTTTTTTATGTTGGTGGGATATAGTTGAAATTGGTGATTTTTTACCTTTGTATATGATTGATTTCATAACCGTACTCTTAACACAGACTTTATCATTTTCTTACTTTATCTCACTCATTTTTTACTACCACTTTTATATCACTTCTATGTTGAAATGTTTATAATTAAAACCCAACGGAGTACTCCTGAGTTCTAGTAACACCCCATGATTTCAGTATGATTTCTCCATAAAATAAATACTATGTTGAGTAGCTTTTAATGAATGAAACACCAAACTAATACAAACCATGACAAAATTTATTACAAATGAAGGTAAAAATAAATAAATTATACAATGTGAAACATTATTTAAAAAAATACAATAAGAATAAAATATTAATTAAATATAAATATAATAAAATAATTTATTATAAAAACCTATATTTTATATCCTTATATATATTTTTTATTTTTAAACAATGAATAAAGCGTTTTAATACTATTTAATTGTTTAAATTTAATGGTTCAAAGATAAATAAATAATTTTAATGCAATGTTATTAAAACTATTTAACATCAAAAGGGGTATTTTCAATGAATATTTTTTAATGTATTTTGCATATATATTAAATTATATTGATTTTTTAAGTATTATTATAATTATTTTTCATCAAAATTGAAAAAAAGTGAAAACTCTTTTTCAATCGATATGAAATAAGGTTAAATAAACATAATGTTTTAAAAAGTAATTTTCTTTGGAAATAATTTTAATTATATTTTATATTTATATTTAAAATTTCACCTTATAAACAATAGAATTTTACTTTTATAAAATAAAATTTATTTTTGAACTTGTAATGTCATAATTTTATTAGGGTGTTTTTTTGGAATTTTTTAGGAATGGTTGATTTTTAGGTGAATAGTGAGAAATACCACTTTGAAAAATACCATAACATTTAGGAAATTATAATGAAATAAGAATTAATTAAAAATATATAAAACTTTTTTTTACTAAAAATTCATTTAAGGAGTAAAATAATGCATTAAAAATTAATATTTTGGATTTATAATCCTATGGATGTCTTTTTGTAACCAAATATATAGTTTATTCTAATAAAAATCTAGTTGGGTAATTTTATATTAATTAAGTATCCCCAAAAATCCACTCAGTTTTTACATACTTTTAAAGTAACAAAACTATTATTTTTTATATTTAAAATATTTCAAATATATTAGAAATAAATACGATACATGATTTTGGTATAATTTGTTTTTATGCTTAAATCGGTTTTTTCAAAAAAACTATTTTCCCGCGTTAAGAAAACTTTTACTAAAATTATTTTTTTACCACCTCTAGATATTGAATCGTGTAATTTTTTTTAAAATTTTGAGTGAAATTTTTAAGATTTTATGTAATAACACGTATTTCATATGCAATCCTTAAAAATAAATAACCACAGTATTAGTTAGTCACATGGTTAAAAGTTTAAATGGTTAATAAAGGGTTAAATTAGGAAATAAGGCCAAAAAATTCTCAAAAACATATATTCAATAGAATTTATGAGTATATTCTCAACCTACATAATATTATATTCAAAATTTATCTATTTTATATCAATTTAACTTTAGTTTAAGCTTAATTTTATTTTAATAAATAAGTATTTTCAAATGTTCCCCTCCTCCCATCTTTTAAAGGATCCCTTCACCAACCCACTTCTCCCAACACCTAAACATTACTTGATGGACCAAACTCAATAAAAATCATTCCCCTATAATATTTATCTTGACCTATAGGTTTTTGTCTCACCAAAATGAAAATATATTGATGATTAAGGAGAGGCTAAAGGGAATATATCTAAAGAAGAGGTAAGTTTTTTAATGAGTCCTTTAATGTTTCATTTTCTTATTACTCCTCGTAATATGATATAACCACCATAAAATAATCATATCTTTATAATTAATACACTTAATTTGTATTATGTTAATGTAATATATATTTTATAACTTCTATCCATCCGTTAAAAAAAGAAAATATTGAACATGTTACATGCAGACTACCACATCTTAGAACAACACATTTCATTTTTCATAACTTTCTATCATTGGTGGTACTGAAAACTAATTTTTTAAATAAATATTATATTAATAAAACTATTATGAAATTTATATAGATAATTTTTTCATTAAAATAAATATATTAACAATAAATGGTCATCATAAAAGTTAACTACCTAAATGGTCATACATAGACACTTTTTAAGTTATAACTTCTCAACATTATATTTAATTTATCTCAATAAAATAATGATAAATTAATTTGATTTATCAATTTATAAATATGTTTTTTAAACAATCAATATTATATAAATGTTATATTATTATGATACAATAACATATTCTTACTGATGGAACCATTATTACATGTTCTTAGTTTCGTCAGTTTACCACATATGGGAATAATGATACAACATTTATGCCATGAATGATAAAATAAAAATAAGTATTGGTATGAATATGTAATAATTATTAATTTAAGGTTTTTTATAGATATATAGTTTTAATTTTCATATGTACATTGAAAAATAAATTCAAAGCTTATGTAAATTCACCAATCAAAAAAAAGGGAATTTTCTTATGTTTCATGAGAACCATCACCATAAGATTAATAAAATGTTTATATGAATTAAAATATATACTATAAAAATGTATTACCCTAGTATGAACATTATTTAGGTGATTAATCCAATAAAATCACTCAAGGATCTGAACTTCCAAACCAAAACATGTAATCGAAACAAAATATTCAACACTCGAAAATGAATTTTAACAATAAAAAATAAATATTCTTCTGACATAAAATTATAAATGGTTATTATAAATTAAACTAATTTTGAATAGTTTTTTTATTCATATAAATTATAAACCAAAATTAACTATACAAGGAAGTTAGTGCACATTTTACTAAGAGGATGTTTTTGGAAGGGGTTTATGTCTCAATTTCAATTCTTTGGGACATGTTACATTTTTTTACCTTTTTTATTTCTATATGGTTTTATTTTTATTAAATAAAATATGAAAATAATATATTATTTCTTTCATTTGATTCTTGTGATTTAAAAATCAAAATCATGTCATTTCGTTCAATGTATTTTGAGTCATGTGTTATAATAGCTATAAATGTTATTTGTCTCAATTTTCCTTTATTGAGACATATTTTAAGTGTTGTCCTTAAAATATTTATTTTGGTATTTATGGATCAAATTAAATCTATTGAGATTTTAAAATACTATTTTACTTTAATTTTTAGTTAATTTACGATCTCATTTCCTTCCTTATGGATTTATAGTTCATTATTTACTTTCTTTATAAGGTATTTTTGTTTTAATTTCACTTTATTGAGATGTAAACCAAAATATAAATTTATTTTAATTTATATATTGTATATAAAAATTATTAGAAATATTTTATCATGATTAAATTTATACTCATGGTATTTAATGTTCCATCTCAATTTTTTTTTCAAGTGGGTTTTGATTTTAAAAGACTTAAGGGGTTTAATTTTAAATCAATTTTTTAAATGTTTTGATGTTTTTTTACCTAACTCTTTTTACTCCATATCAATATTCCTTATATCAGTTAAAAATTATTATCCTATATATTTTTTATGATTTATTAATGTTATTTTTTAATATTATTGTATTTTGTTACAAATTTATAAAATGTAATCTTTTAATGTTTTTCATATGGGTCATTTTTTATATTTCTTTATAAAGTTATAAAAAATAAAATTTATTCTAACATTAACTGATCAATTACCTTTATAGTATATTATATATTTCAATATTATATTTCTTCAATTACAAGTACCCATGGGTTTTCATGGAAAATTATATTCCCATTACTCTATGAAATTTTCATTAATGTTACCAAAAAGAAAAAGATATTACATATTATTTTTAAAAAAAAGTTAAAAATGTTTTTATAAAATAATTTTTAATTTAAATTAATAAAAAAACTATTTTTATACTTAACTAGGGATATTTTATAATAATACCATACACCTTATTTCTATATATTGATTATGATGATTTTTTTCAGAAATTTTTATGAAACCCATATCTTTTGCAAGGGTTAATTAAGCTATAAAAGATTGATGAATGCTCTTATGGTCTTGTGGTATACATGATTATGGTTTATCATTATGTGATATATGGGGTCTAATATAGACTATAAAATCATTGGTTAATGTTTTATATATCCTAATATAAATATTTTTTATATGGACATGTATGTAGTTTAACAATGATCACAACCTTATGCATATATACGACTGTTGTTTAGCTATGTTCATAGCATTGTGCATGGACATGATTATAATTTATCTTATTCAAAGAATTGTGTGTGTGCATGAATTATGTTTACCTATGTTATCAACTTTTTTCATGTACATTATTGTGTGTATATATGTTCACAATGATATAATTTTTATGCCTATGTTTATAACACACTCTAATACTTTGTTTCTTTACCATGGTATATGATTTATTCTTCAATGATGATTCTTATATGATTCTATGATCACATTCCTTAACCTATTATGTTCTATACTTTCTTATTATTATCTATTATTTATTTGGTTATTTTAATAATACAATTTTCCCATGATCTTGTTATTTTACATGTTTATGATCTAACCTTTTATAACTCATTGATAAGTTTTCCCTTAATGAGTGTTTGAGATCAACCATATTATGTTTCCACTTCCCAAGGTTATGAAAAATTATTTTATGTTAGATATTTATATAAGGTTATCATGTGTGGATAATTTTGTGGGAGATTTTGATGAATTAATGTGAAATAATAATTACTTGGTATAGTGGATAATAGTATCCATTGGATGATAATGACATGGATTTTGTTTCATAAAGGATATTTAATAATTCTACAAAATTATAAATATAAATGGTCTTAGTTTTATTAGTAAATCAACTTTGGTTATTTATATTGTAATTGTGGATGAATAAATTTTGGTCTCTTTGGTTTATATCAATGTCATTTTGCAATGATTTTGTCTTTTTCACTGAATCCAAGTGTATAGGTCTGGGGTAACTTAGTTAGCATCAAAAAAAGGATTAGATAACTTTATATGCTAAGTTATAATTAGTTAAGGATATTTATTAGTTTTGAATACAATTATAGGTTGATAAGTTTAAGGTTGATTATAATCTCAAAGGCATAGATACCCATTTTGAAGTATTATGTGATTTTATTTTGAGGTGATTAATGAAATTTTTTGATATTTTATTGTGTATTAGGAAGAATATACGATTGAGGTTGTGATAACACATTGGGTTGGTATGCGATTTAATATTGATGTAAGTATATTTAATTATGAAAATTGTTTAATCTATTTTGGGAATATAAGTTGAGAAGTATATATAACCTTGAGAATTGAAGAGTAATATGATATCAAGTTAATTTATATTGTTTTAAGAAAGGATAAATATATATTTTGGTTCATATATGATTATGGTATATATTTACTTCTATGAGATTAGTTCTATTTGGGAATAAAGGTTATATTGAATTTTAGGGGCATTGGTTCCAATGCTTTTTGTGTTTAGAATATATTAAAAAAGATTATGATATTTTTGGGATAGGTATTTTAGGGGATTAGGTTATTTATATCACATATGAAAATATTAAGGAAATCTTAGTTGAACTAAAAGATATATATAGTGTCATAATTAATATTTTTATTTTTTATTGAAGTAGAGTTGTTATTGGATAAGAGATATTATGATAACCTTTTCCTATTAACATGTTTATAAATTATTGTAAAAAACTTTTAGTTTTATTATTTGGTTGAGAATATGTTCATGAAAATAGAAATTTGAAAGGTCTATCTCTATGAACTCCTATCTCTTATAACCAACGAATAAGTATGTTTGGAACAAATAGTTATGATAAATGAAAATATAGATATATTTCTATTATAAGGTAAAATATGATTCTAACCCATGATGGTAAGGTATATAACTCATTATAAATTAAATAAAATGTCATGAATATATTAATAAAACACTCATATATTTTCAATAGGGAGTGTAATTGAAATTATGATGGTGAAATCTAATTAAGGGGTAAAATGTAACACCTTGCGATTTTAGTATGTATTTTCCTTTTAATAAATTATATATTTATTAGCTTGTATCACAATGAAAATTAAACTAAAAAAAACTTGATATACATTATTATAATGCAAGGAGAACATTAATAAATTATATAATGGAAAATTTCATTAAAAAATTATAATAAGAATAAAACCCCATGTAAATAAAAAGTTAAAAACATGATGTATTATGAACACATACATTTTAATTCCATACATATTATTATTATTATTATTACATAATTATTGGTGTGTTTAATACTAAAAAAATTATTGAATTTAATTTTTAAAAGATAAATAATTTATTTTAATTCAATGTGACTAAAACTATTTAACATTAAAAAGGATATTTTTTAGAGAAAAATGTTTCAAGTGTTGTGTATTTATCCTAAATTAAACAGATTTTTTGGAGTATTATTATAATAAAGTATTTTAATGTGAAATAATCAATAAACATTAATTTATAAGTGATATGAAGGTAGGTTAAGATCCATTAATTTTTTAAAAATTCAATTTCTTATAAAAATAGTTTCCGTTTTATTTTTTGTTTTTATTTAAAATTTAAAATTTAAAATATTAGATTTTAAATTTTATAACTAAACCTAGTTTTTAATTAATAATGTTATAATTTAATTATGGTGATTTTTTCGTATTTTTTTGAAATGTTTGTTTTTAGGTGAATAGTTAAAAATATCATTTTTACTAATATTGTAACTTTTATGAAATCATAATTATATAAGAATAAATAAAAAATATATGAATAGTTATTTTCAACCAAAAATGAATTTAATGAGTAAAATAATGTATTTAAAATTAATTTTTTTATTTAGAAACCTGTTCTAGATTTTTGGTAACCTAAGTTATATTTTTATTCTAATGAAAAATATTTGGCCCATTTTTCTTTAATTAAGTATTCAAAATGATACAATGAGTTTGTGTCATAATTTTAAAGAAAAATACCTATTTTTTAATTATAAACAAAAACATTTCATTGGAATTAATAGTATTCATGATTGTTTAGAATCATTTTGATGCATAATAGGTTTTTATTCAAAACAACTATTTTTATTACATTATGCAAATTTTTTTTCAAATTTTTTTTCAACACATCTAGAAATAGATTCCAATTAAATGGTATTAATTTTTTTAATTTTTATGTTCAAATATTATCATTTGTTATATTTCATTTTTATTCATAAAAAAACTAAATTACCATCCTAAAATTTAGTCACTTAGATAAAGGTTTATATGGTTAAATAGGGGTAGACCTGAGATATAAAGCAATAAATACCATAAAAAATTATCCTTAATTGATTTTATGAGTCTATTATTTAATTCTATTAACCTATATTCCAAATTTTATTATTTTTTAAAAGCATAACATGAGTGTGACAATAATTTCATTTTAATAAATCTTTATTTCCAATAGTTCCCCACCACTCATCTATAAATGGACCCTTTCACCACCCAACTTATTCACACATAAAACATACTAGATAAGTAAAAATATACCAAAATAATTCCCCAAATATATTTCCCATGTCCTATAGGATCTATTCTTTGCAAAAGGAAAATCTTGGAAGTCTTATATCGAGGCCCACGAGAAGAAATCCAAGGAAGAGGTAATTATTTTTACTGAGTAATTTCAAGATCACTATTCTTATAACTCCTCTAAATCTTATATAAAATCTATAATATATTTAAATCATCACCATTGTTATATTTATCTATTATGATGTTTATTTAATATCCATTATCTACCTCCATTCAATCCATTTGAAAATGAAAAGGTTACTCATCTTATGTGCTGGCCACTGCCTTCATGAATGATGTATTTCGTTTTTCATCACCTCCATACATAGATGATTATAAAATTTAATTTAGTAAATAAATACGAAATTTATAACATGATTAATAGAATAAAATTATAATCTTTCCATTCTATTAGTTTTGTTTAAAATCATCATCTTATTATTCAACTGCCTGAAAGGAGTATACCGAGACACTTCATAAGTAATAACTTCTTACCATTTTATTTCATTTATATTATCTATATAACCTTTATTTAATTTTATTTATCATCTTAAAAACATTTTTTTAAACCATTATTATTTTTTAAACATAATATTACCACTATATAATAACATATTCTTACTCATTCAGTCATTATGATATGTTCTTTTTTGGGTCTATTTTACCTCTTACATGAATGATGTTATAATGTTTGTTCAATTAATAATTAATAAATCTCAAATAATGGTATTAATATTTAATAATTATGTATTTAATATGTTTTCATAATTATTTAGTGGAAATTTTTAAAAATATATTAAAAAATGAATTCAATTCATTTTTAATTCAATAGTCACCAAAAATAGAATTTTTAAGTGTTTGATGAGAACCATCACCATAAGTTTCCTAAAATTATTATCACACTCCAAAAATATAAAAACATTATTACCTTACCATAAAAATATTTTATGTGATGAAATCATGAACATGAATAAAGGGATGGAACCACCAAATCGAATAATGCAAGGGAAATCGAATGGTTAACACCAGAATATTAATTTTAAACAATTTAGAATAAATATAAGGGAAATTATGAATAATAAATGGATATAATAATTTAAAATAAATATGTAAAATATTATTATTCATAGTAAAATAAAAATAAATCTCTTTTACATAGAAGTTAAAGTGTGGTCAAATAGGTGTATATCTCAGGTTATAATTTTTTTCTCAATTTCAATTCATTAATCCATGATACATTTAGTACACAATGTTTCATTTTATATGGGGGTTATTTTGATTCACCAACCCATGAATATATTATATTATGTTTCTCATGTGACTCATGGGAATTAAAAAGACAAATCAAGTTATTTCTTTCAATGTATTATGATTCAAGTGTTATAAAATTCATACATGTTCTTTGTCTTAATTCTCCATTTCTTGAGACAAATTTGAAGTTTTATAATTAAAATATAAATATTCCATTGTAAAAAAAATCAATGATATTTAATTTTTACCATGTTATTTTACTTAATTTTTGATGCATTAATGGTATCCTTTTATTTCATATGGATTTATAGTTTATTCCTTACAATGTTTTAAGGAATTTTTGTCTCAATTTAACTTCATTGAGACATGAATCATAATATACACCTATTTAAATTTATAGGATTATATAATAATTCATTATAAATTATATAATGATATATTTATACTCATGTTATCTTAATTTCCCTCTCATGTTCTTCTTTAAATGGTGTTTTTATTTTTAACGTCAATAGGTGTTTTATTTTAAATAATTAATTTAAATGTTTTGAAGTATTTGAGATAAATATATTTTCTCTATATAAATTGAATATATTTTTTCAACAGTTTTATTATATATATTTCATTTATTTTTTATAATCATTTTCAAATAACTTTCAATTTTTTCCAAAGGTTTAAAAAAGAATATTTGTTTTTGTTTTTTCGATATGGTTCATTTTTTGACTTTCTTTATAAAGGTGTGAAAAGAATGTTTTATAAAATCTACCAATTGATCCAATTTTTAAACCATTATTTACATGATTCATTATTAATGTTACTTTCCATTATTCCATGGTTTTTTAATGAAAATAATTTCCCTATTGTTTTGTGTTTTTTGGTTAAAGATACCAAAAGAAAAGGATTTTTCATCTTGTTTTTCCAAAACATATTTCTAATGCTTTTATAAATAGATTTTTCACATATATTAACATTATGTAATGAATATTATGGTTCATTGGATATATTATCTAATAATACCATCTACTATGTATGGATTGTGATGATGTTTTGATGAAATTTTCAAAAAACCTATTTATTTTCTATGGACTAGTTAAACAATGAAGGATTAAAGAATGATCTTGTGTTATTATATAATATATAAGTATGGATTATCATTATATGATCAGAAAGGTCTTATATATCCTTCCAATGAATTAGTGAAACATTTATATCAAAATATATAACTATGTTTTTCATGAAAATGATTGGATTTTAGCTTTGTTCAAAACCTTGTACATGGACATAAAAACTGTTTAGCTATGCTCACAACCATGTACATGGACAATATAGTTGTATATATTTGTTCAAAACCTTGTGGGTGCACATAAATTATATTTATCTATGTTAAAACATTTTTATGGACATTATTTCGTGTATCTATGATCATAATGATTGGATTTCCTATTCCCATGTTTGTGATATAATATAATGTTATGTTTTTAAGACCTGGTATATGTTGTATACTTTCATGATGGTCCTTTTACCATCCTATTATCTCAATACATGAACTATTATGTTATATATTTTATTATTATTATCTATTATAATTCAATATTTCTTTAATAAAATATTTATTCCATGCTCATGTTATATAACAATCTTGTTATTGAACCTTTTAAGAATCATTGATAAGTTTTTCATTGATCGGCATTTGGGATCACCCTTATTATGTTTCCATTTACCCTGATTATGAAGAATTATGTAAAGTAATATATGATTTAAATTGTATCATGTATGAATATTTGTTTTGTATTTTTTGAAGATATATTAGGATATAATAATTTCTTCATATAGTGGAAAAAATGTCCATTGGATGAAAAAGACAAGGTTTTTTTCCTAAATGATATTTAATAATTTTATAAAACTATAATCCCAAAAGGTATTTGGTATGTAGGAGAATCAATTTTGGTTATTTTTATTTTAAAAATGGATTATTTAATATGGATCACTTTAGTTTCTATAAAATCCATAATGTAATGATTTCTCTTTTAACACTAGATTTGATGGTATGGGTCTAAGGAATCTCAGTTGGTAATATGAAAACTTTTTGATAACATTAAAGGTTATTATTGTTGGATCTATATATAGATGAATATGTATATTAGAAGGAAAAATACAAGAGGGGGGGGGGTGAATTTTAGGTTTAAAAACTTTGTGTTTAAACACTTAAAAAATTTGTTTAAATGATCTTAAACTAATACAATTCACAAAAAATACAAATTACCACAATTGACTTTGATATAAAAGATATGATATGATGTAATACTATAAGAAAAGTAAACCAATTGTATTAAAAATTAATACAATAATCAGAGTAATACAATAGTGAAAGATTCTACCATAAAGTGTTTAGAATCTATCGATATAATATGTAACAATATAATTTTAATTGAAACAATTACAAATGAATATGAAATGAAGAAAGGAAACAAAAAAGTTCCCTTTCTAATACAAACAGCAGCGAAAATGTAAAAGTATTACAATTATTTTATCCCAAAGAGAAGGGTATCCTTTCACCTAGGATAAAATTTCTTTCTTACCACCACCTTGGTAAGACCTTGATACGATGATCGACACGTCTATCTTGATATCCCTGTAAGCCCTTGATTTTACAGGTAATAGGAACCTCAGTCTTTCAAACACTTGAAATCCCTCGATACGAAGATCGATATCACTGTCTGCCTATCCTCAGAATCCCTCAATTGTTATCACCTGATTGGTTGCACAAAGAAAAAAAAACACTTAATGAAATACAAAAACAAAGAACAAGCCGTTCATGTTTTGTAATATCATGGATTTCACATGAAGCAAGATAGAAGTCACAACGTCTCTCTATAGAACTTGATAGAAACAAAGAATGATCAAAGTCTCCCAGTTTTTATTCTCAACTTCAAATGACCTCCTATTTATAGGCATCGAGTTCCAACAGTCATATTTCCACCAACAGTTATATTTATCCGGAAAACTCGGAAGGACTTGGACACCTGGCATCATAACTTTCATATTGAAATAGAAAAAACTACATCGTTTTGATTAGTTTATAACTAACTCCATTCCATCATTTTGGTTAAAACAAAAGATATCTAAAAATGATAATCATGAGTATGATTTATATAAAAAATGTGTTTTGATAAAGGATAAAAACAAGCATGTGATAAAATTAAAATATGAGTACTATTAGTATTAGTGTAATGTATTGATAAGATGTAAAGTGAGTATGATAAAAAAAGTCAGTACGATTGACAGAGTTAGTACATTTGACAGATTCAATACGATTGACAGGGTCAGTATGATTTAGTCTGTACAATAAACATAATCTCTATGATAAATATAGTTAGTACGATAAACATAGGAAGTACGATATGTATAGTCAGTACAATAAACTTAGTCAGTACGATAAGCATTGTCAGTACGATAAACTTAGTCAGTACGATAATCATAGTCAGTACGATAAACTTAGATGAATAGATTTCTGATTTCCAAAACAAGACATAAAAGTAAAAATATGACTTTTGACTTAACAATTATATTATCAATTAATGATATTTAAGAGTTTTTAATACCATAATGAGTTGATAAATTTATGGTTGATCATATTTTCAAATAATAGATACCCTTTTGATATATTATGTGATTGGATTTTGATGTGATTAATGCTATTTTAGGAGTTTTTATTCGGTCTTAAGAACAATATGTGGTCGATTTATAAATAAACCTTTGATATGGTGTGTTATTTGATATCAAGGTATGTATATTTAATTATTAAAATGGATTAACTGAGTTTGTAAATATAATTCATGTAGTATAGATAACCATGGTAATTGAAAAGTAATTTTAAATCAAAGTTGTTATATTATTTTGGTAAATTGTTAACATTTTTTTGGGTGTATATATGATTAAGGTATATATTGATTGTTATTAGACTAATGTTTTTTGGGGAGAAAAATTATTTTGAATTCAAGGGCAATAGGTTTCCATGATTTTTGGGTTTAAAATATATTAAATGATATCATCATAATTTTGGGTTAATTATTTTTGGGGATTAGGTTATTGATATTAAGAGGATAATAATTAGGTAAATATTAATAGAATTAAAAGATGATTATAGTTTCATAATTAAATTGAATGTATCATGGGTTTAAATAATGGTTTTATTGGATAATACATATAATTAATTATTTTTCATATTACCGTGTTTATTGATTGTTAACAAACTCTTTTGGTTTTAGTATTTAGTTGATTATAAGATCATGAAAATACATATAGGAATGGTATGTCTCTAGAAACTTATAATTATTATATATAAGTAATAATTTTTTCAAAAATGGTTTGGGAAAATTAAAATCTTAATATATATATATATATATATATATATTATGATGTAAAATATGAGCACCACCCCTGATATTAAGAGTAAAACCCCATAATTTTAAAATATGAATATCATATTTGATAACATGTATGAAAAACAACAACACACATAAAATGGAATATAAAATCTAGATAATTTACAATATATTTACTATTTTAAGTAAATTCAATATATTCTATAGATTTCAATTTAGGAAACATCAAGTTTATCTTGCATTCCACACAAGACTAAGTTTTATCGAACAATAATATAATAATAATATTATTATTTAATATTCCATATAACTACCCATGCTTTTATTACATGGATATTACATAATTTTTATTTATCTTTTCATACATTACCCAAACACATGCCCAGAGACCATATTAGTTTAGTTCCTTTGGAAACTTGAAACATAGATTTGTAGTCTAGTGAAAGATACTCAATGCTTCACACAAGGATCTTCCCTTTTATTACCCCTACATTAAACCTTTCTTTATAACTTGGGGAAATGAAAACATAAAAAAGGGTGAGCTCATATGCTCTGTAAGGGTAAGAAAGTGAGATATGTGAGTATAATCATGTACATTAGGTTATGAGAACATGAGATTAACATTAAAAAATCATACTCTATATATCAAATATCATATACATGAGTCATGTCACAAATAATGGTAGTTAATAAGACACGAATCATGAGGATTATAATCTATGAAAGAATAACATAGGAATAAGACATGGAATTTTTGGTAGAAAATAAACTTGCAAAATAATTCTTTATAAGTTAGGGATCATTTAAAAAACTTAACATGGAACTTAATGGGGACTACACATACTGGGTCATACATGCCACCATCCCTAGGCGTATTTCTATCCTTGTAAGGGATCAGGTTTCCCTATCTTCCCACAGTGGATCAAGTTTCCCCACAATCCCATAATGGACCAGGTTTCCCCATATTCCATAGTGAATCAAACTCGTTGGCTTGTTTCCATCATTAACTCATGAGATATAAATCTTTACCCAATGCATTGAGGGGAGATATAGGTTTCACCTGCTAAATAATGAAAACTATACATATGTGTGCCACAAGAACAAAAATCATTAATTTTAAACATAAATAAAAAATAGAAAAAATAAGGATAGTATCCTTAAATAATAACCCTAGCAAAGCATAAGTAACATCAAATAATATTATCTTATATTGAAAATGGTTTTTTGAAAGATCATTTGAAGTAATTCTTGAGGAAAATACACTTTCCATTTTTTAAATCAAACACTTTTTAAATAATAAAATATTTATAAAACATTATTCTTTTAAAATTACCTTAACAAATATAAAGAAAACTTTTAAAATAATTTTAAAAATATTTTAAATCCCTTTCCTTGAAAATTCATAAAATATCATTTAAAACACCTTTAAAACATTTTTACAAAACATTTTTTGAAGGAACACAAATTTTAAATTGAAGAGAGAATAACATTACATGAAGATAATAATATCATGAATCAAAGGATATTGATGATAAAACATATCAAAATGGTAGTATATGAACCACATAAAATAATATTGGTGCCTAATATAACATGTGTCTCAAAGAAGGAAAATTGAGTCAAAATTATCTTATCGATTTGGTAGCTTTGGAATCGTAAACCCCATGAAAGAGAGATCATAAAATGGATACAAAAATACCCGTAAATTTTCAGGATAAGACTGATAAAGTAAATTCATGGGAAGTATATACACCACAAAAAATAAATGAGTAGTGTATAAGGTATGTGTCCCACAAAAATAAAAGTGAGACAGAAATCCCTTACCTTATGTCTTGACTCTCATTGTTCTCATAAATAATTCATGTATAATAAATATAAATTTATTATAAATCTATTAAAGAGTAATATTTATATATATAATACCATATATGATTTTATTATCACTTTATATTACCTTTTTATTAAATATTCCATGTTAATGTTTCGATTTAGGTAATATCTGCTTTGTTTTTCCATGAGTTTTGATTTGTGGTATTTTTGGTTCTCTTAATTATATCATTATTTAATCATATCTATAATTATAAACATGAAATAAATATTATATATATATATAATTTATTTATAATAATATATAAAATATTGAAATAGAAAATAAAGTACACCATTCATGGAGATGGTAGGTCATACGTACACATGAATGCTATTTTGATTTTCTAATAGTATTAAATGAAAGAAATTAAATGATATATATATATATAATATAATTAAATTAGAATTATTATTTTATATTTATCATATACATTCACTAAACCCATCCTGAATATATTCCATGAAAGTGTGAAAGAATCACATCGCTTTGAGGAGGCGGTAGTCTACATGTCCACAAACAAAGTTACCACATTTCCAAAAAATTTAAAGTATGAAGGTATGTGTTATATAATAATTAAATAAGAATAAATAAATCATAACTATAAATTATATAATATAAAAATAGAAATTACAACCTTGAATGGTGGAAATGGAAGAACTTTCGACATTGGTATGTGAGGCGGTAGTCTGTCGTACACATGAATGATGATTTGGTATCCCATTTGATAGAAATGTGAGTGAGTATAGTTATAAACCATAAAATAAAACAATATTAGTATATCTATGATAAAAATTTTAATATATAAAAATAAAATTAAAATAATTTAATGGGTTTAATGTAGAATTAAAACATAAAAATTTATTATTGAACGTTACCTCTTCTTTGGGTATCTCCTTTTTATTTTTCCAAAAGGAATACATTGATTGGATTTATTCCCAAATTAAGTCTTCTATTATTAAATTATTAATGTTTGGATAAAATCTGGAAAGAGTTTTTTCAAACCGAATAGTTTATGAAGTGTGAAGAAAAGGGAAGAAGAAGAGACCTTTAATAATTTAGGTGAGGGGAACTTTAGGAATTTATCAAAATATTAATTTATAAAAAATTAAATATCAATCCAAATACCTCCCAAATTCCATTTATTCGACGATAAGATATAATAAGGTTATAATATAATCAACCAATACATTTCATACAAGTATTGGTGTCATTTTAAACCTTATTTATTTATTAACCCTTAGTTAACCTATTTTAATTTTAACTATGGTAACGAATTTTTCAATATTAAAAGGTGAATATTTTTAATTTAATGGTATGAATTGAATCTAAAATAAACATTTATGATATTTTAGACCATATAACATCACTGTTTCCATTTTTATAATTTTTATTATTTTAAAATAATTTAATAAAATATTATTTTCATAAAATATCATTAGCGTCAATTTCAACACTATTAATTACATTGAATTTAAAGAAATATAAACAATAGGATAAGTTAAAAAATATTAATTTAATACACTCCTAACATTTCATATTTACCTATAAATTTTTTTGAGCTCCTAAATTAAGTAAAATTATATTTATTTTAACATTTATAATATCTTTTAATTGACTGTTTCATTAATTGAATAATTACTACATCATCATTGTGTAATTATTTATGAAAGTTATTTATTCTCTAAAACTTAAAAATAAAATACCATAATTAATATAAACCGTTTATATTTAAAAATAATATAAATAACACCCAATATATTGTATTTAACCACATATTAAAAATATTATACTTATTAAAAGAAAGGGTTTGCCATTTTTTCACTCTCATTGATTTTAATAACATCCAAGTCATTTTCATGGGAAAGTTTCCATTAAATTACTCAATTTATAACCTTATGTGTTATTGAAAAAATTAACATCATCTTATAAAATTTTGGAAAGTGTTATTTTTGTTTTCTAATTTTTATAATATTATTTTTACCCATAATTATCTGATTTTCCCTTAATTGTGGTAATAAAAACTACTAAAATTAATATTCATATTTTCCAAAAATAAATGGGACTTAATTAATAAATTTAGATATTATTATTTCAAATATGGAATAATTTTTTTCAAATTACATTTAAAAAATTTGTAGAAATTAATTAAAAATTAATCCCGCAGATGGGATGAAACAAAGTGTCTTTAAAGTGAAAATATTCAAAAGATTGATATTTTTTTATATTTAAACTATATGTAAATTTGATTAAAATCAACTAAATTGGATTAAATGATAAAAATTATCTAATTAAAATTTAAAACCAACCATAAATACAATTTACCACTCTAAATTATTTCAATGAAGAGGAAGTTTTAAATTAAAATTCTATATTTTTCAATATTCATCAAAACAGGAAACATATTAGAATAATACAAAAAAAGAAACCAAAGTAAATTTTGATATCTCTATTTCAAAAATTAAATTTATTTTTTCAAATATAACTCATATAATTTTCAAAAAACTATATTTAAAACAAGTACACCATCAAAAGGTGGAAAAACTTCCTTTTTAGAGAGATACTTATTTTATGAATTTTTTTTGATTTGATCTTATATTATGTCTAGAAAATACATAATATGTATGTTATACATTAGATTGAATATATATTATATATATATATATATTTCATTACTATAATCCAATGGGGTGGATTTTTTATATAAAACACACTTGCGTAAATTTTTCCAGAAAAAAATTTCCTTTGATTTTAAAAATGGTTTTAAATTAATTTATAATTAATTATTCAAAGAATTATATATTCATGTGTAAACCATAATTTCATAATTCAATTAATCATTTTCATAACCACCATTCTAATGGCTACGTTATAATTTCCTTATTTAAATGATTATAATAATAAAATGATGTTTCATAGAAACTCAGTGTTGCATGTAAAGAAAGCTATGTCAGTATTCTGTATAGCACAAGATTAAATTCGTGAAGGGTATAACATAAATAATCCAAGAAATTTTATTTATTTTGAAAAAAGTACATAGAACTCGAGGTGTTATAGTCGAAACCCCTTAAAATGAATTTTCCCTTGAAATTTTTTATTTAATTCAAACAAATGAGGAAAATTATACAACATTGTATCCTAAAGTTACCACACAACTTCTTAAAAATAGTGGGATTATCCAAAAAACTTAACATGTTTAGTGGTATTTTTTATAGAACATTATCTTTATAATCCAAAATTTCTACCAGTTTTTCTTCATAAGAAGGATCTTACTCCAGCGGTACGACCTATCAGTTTAATACATGTGAAGAGTCAGGTATGTACTTCCTCAGAAGAGATACATGAAATACATGATGAAATTGAGAGATATTTGTAAAAAGTTCCAATTAATAAGCTAAAACTCCAATATGATCAATAATTTAAAAAGAAAATCATATCCTTATAATTTCAAATTTCACTTCAAAAATCAAAGGTGGATGTCTGAGAATTTCATTATGGGAAACCCAGATTATAAAAAGGGGAAATAAAACTTCTTAAACAAATTAGAAGTAAAAGGAAAAGATTAAAACATAACTAGGATTAATGGAATGTGAAAATATTAGCATAGAAAAAATTCTAAATATCAAGTTCTGATGGAGAGTAATAGAGAACATGGCCATTGAAAATTTAATCATCACAGAATGATAAATCTATGAATTTTTAAGGGACCATTTGATTCATTAAAAATTAAAGTAATATGATAAATGTTTTGTTTCATGGTACTTTTCCTAAACATGAATAATTTTCATAAGAAGATTTACTTACATGATTTCATTCTATTATGTATACACAATCTCATCCAGCAGTTGTTCCTTGATCAATTTTTTATTCTTATCTTACTCCAAGAAATGAGGTTAAAATTTTAATTCTTTAATAAATTGTGGATCATTAAATTAATAATGAGATGATAAGTTATTCTTTCTTCCTCCAGTTACCATTGCAACAAAATGGTAAGCACATGTTATCCAATATTCAAAAATCAAAAAATTATTCTCTAAAACCTCATCCAAATATTAACATAAACCATTCCATAAATAGTTAACCTTATAAACATTAATAATGATAAAATTACAAAACATTAGAAATAAGATCACTAAATTTCTAAAAAATATATTTGTATTGATCTCCCGTATGTCATAAAGTAGGCTTGTTTGTCACGTACCAAACATTTGAATACCTTCATCATATATTCCCTTAAAACATGGTAATTACCACAAATCCCTATTTATAATATGAATTATTTATTACTCTAATGATTATTGGATATATTCCTTAATTAAAAAATGTTGTAAACTACATCAGTTATAGAATAAACCACTTTTTCACAAATCCGTAATCAGTTTCATGGTAATCAGTATTTACCTATTTACTTATTCATATCCAACATATATTTATCCAAAAATAATTATCTCAACATTATGAACATGTCAAGGGTTATATTTCCCTTAATCTTGGGTTTCTCATGAATATCACTTTTCCATTAAATTACTTTTATATGTCTTCAACACCATTCAACATATCCTTTTTGATCCTTAATTAAAAACTTATACTAAATATACTTACATATTTCATGATTATTATAACATAATCATTTAATTCCAAAACATATATACTTCAATCATCCAACTTTATTCTTAAACCATTAATTGGGTTTCAAAATCTTATTCATTCCAAGAATATGAAATATGAATCATTTCTTAAGGTTCCTCAACCTCAGTCTAATCTTTCTTCTTATGTTTAATTTAAAAAAAATGTTAGAACATCCCATACCTTTCACATGTTGTTTGTGGTCTCTTTATTGTTATAATTATAACCAATACTCATACCACATTCCTAATTATCTTCAATATATTTCAACTTAGCACATTTATTTGTATAATTCCTATACTTTCCATATCTAAAACATTTAAATTTAACCTAGTTCCTTCTAATTCCCACTATTTACTAAGACTATGAAACATATTTTGAGAAACACTTATCATAGTAGGAAACCACATAATCATGAAAAATTACTCATAAGATGTGTAAATCATGACACCCACTTTTAAATATAATACACTATATTATTATCCTTAGAGACATCCCCATACACATCCTTATAAATATTCCTAGGGATCTCACCAATGTTTTCTCATATGAGCTTCCATAGGTTGACTAAAACTTTTCTTTGACACCAAATATAATAAACCATTATTTTCATACATAGATATTACATTATTTTTAAAGAACATTTAATACATTACACAATAACACACCCACATACCATATTAGTTTAACGCCTTTGGAAACTTGGAATACAAATTTCTAGTGTGGTGAAACAGCTTCAATGTTTTCAACAAAGATATTTCCTTTTAGTACCCCTACCTTAAACCTTTCTTTATAACCTGGGAAAAAGAAAACATTAAAAAAAGGTGAGATCAGATTCTCATTATTGGTAATCAAAGGAGATATGTGAGCATAATCATGAACATAAGGGTATGAAAATAGGAGCTTAATTTTATAAAATCATACCATGCATATAAAATATCTTATACATGAGTCATTGCAAAAATAATGACAGTTTATAATGTAAGAGTTGGTTCCCTAGAACCAACTGGTTGTAATTTTATTACATTAATATTTTATATATTTAAATATTAAACATATTATTACATATTGTTCATTGTTCTACATGACTATAGTATAATAATGTCCTGGAGTATTTTTCACATTGACAAGGACATAGTATTTCTCTACTATGATTAAAACCATGAAGTTCTATGACAATATTCTTAAATACAGTTCTATAGTTGGATGAAATACTATAATGGGAAACATAGTTTACATACCATAAGGTGTGAGTACTCATAAGAAGATTATACTTCCTCTCATGAAGTTCTCACTTATTAATCTCCAAGACAAGAGATTATGAGAACAGACCTGCCAGTAAGAATTACACATGTTTTGGGGTCATTGGATATTCCTATATTTGAGAATGTGTAATGATCTTTAGACATTAAGGTCATCATTAATACGTATCATGAATCACACACTTTGATTTACGAACGAAAATCATCACACAGACAGTTGGTGGGAAGTAGGGTATGTTGGGTGCATCACAAGTGGCATGTTATTAATGGATAAGTTGAGGAAAGATTTATCCCTTCCATTTATGGAAGTTGATATCTCAGACCTTTGATTGTAATAGAACCATCATGAGAAATTCCATGGCCATGGTGTAACGATGAGTTTATTTTAGGTAGTCAAAGAACGACATATCAAGCCCAAAGGTTGATGAAAATATCATGAAACCAACTTGATGAGATATTGAGAATAAGGGATTATATTACACAGTGATCATTCATATTGTATGTTGTTGTTACGAATTTAAGTTCTTTCTCTTAGGTTCCTTGACCCGTTGCTAGATATTACTCTTGGAATTTAGGGAAATTCACCTAATGCCAACGAAAAAGAATCCTAGAGGGTCACACACTATGTGTTTTTGGTGGTCTTAGTTAAATTCTATTTGAATTTAATTGATTGAATAAATATTATTCTCAATATAGTAGAATAATTTTATTCAATTTAAATTGATTGCATAAATTAAATAAATATTTATTCACAGGATTGTGGGTAAAATATATTTATTTATTTTATTTAATATTCAATAAATATTTGTTTACTAGTTTGTAAATAAAATATTTATTTAAGAGAATAAATTATTTATTCGGGTGTTCAATAAATGGAAGTGGAGTTTGAGTAGACCAAGGCTGGTCTGATAGTAAAATAATTATTTGCAAGTCGGTAAATAATTATTTAACTAGTTGGATCAAATTAAAATAATGATAATGCTGTTATTATTTTGTGACACATAATTTTATTTATAATTATTTTTTGTGAAAGTTGGCACACCATAAATAATAACGTGGTATTTTTATTAAAAGCATGGGTTTTTTCAAAGGTTATTAATCTATTTAATTGTTGTTACACCATTAAATATGGTAATCGAATCCCCATGCCGATAAATATACACGTATGTCTATTGTGCCATGTACCAAACTGCATGCCTTGTGAATTGAGAATTATTGAGATAAACAATTTCTCTCTCGAATCCTCTTCCCGCCACTCTCAAGAACAAGAGATTTTCTTCAAGGATGAAGAACAAGCGATCAAGAATGACTAACACAAGACAATCACTTCTCCGCATTAGCACATGGAGAATGAGTAGTGTCGATCAGAGGCCATCAGAGAACATGTGGTGTAGGACCCCGAGACAACCTGAGAGGGGAGGGGTGAATCAGGGTGACCAATTTTTCTTCTAAAGTGATGGATCTTGTTCCCACATTGGTAGGAACTTGTTAAACCCGTATGATGAATATGATCAGAAAGAAAACATTCACATGTAGAGATATGACACAACACTTTTTATTTAGTTCACTACTAAGGGCTATGTCCAAGGAGCATACACTGATAGGTTGTCGGTCATACCAAATTCCATAAAACTTCACTAGCAGTTGATAACAAAGGTTTGGGCACAATAACTCTATCCCAGGCTCACTTCCTTTATAAAGGTTCAGGGATAGATCACTGCGTTCCTCAGGTCACTCCTATTGACTCCCCCGGGCTCACTGCCTTTGGTGAAGTCCCACTCAGTTTATAAACGTGAAGGTATCTTCATTATTGAAAAAGAATGCATCCCTTTTTGTATGTATATGCTCTGTTGAAGTCTAACTCTCACCAGTAGACTAATATAACTTTGCACCGAAGGTATCAGGCAATCCTCCAGCTTTCGTGCAGCCTCAGAAAGACGGACGAACTTCAACAACACATGGTGCGCTTCTCCAAGCCGGTGCGCAAGTTTCAAGGATGTAGCACAAGTTATAACTGGAATTCAAGTCCACCTCCAATAGTTGCGCGACTCAACCTTCTTCAATAACAAACTTGCGCGACCCACACCCTTTCTCTCCCAAACCGCCTTGGGCATGCAATAAACAACTGTCGCGCAGCTTATACTTGCGCGACCCACAACCACTTGTGCGACCACTACACCTGCGCAATGGGAGCACTAAATTTCTCCAAGTCTCAAACTTCATTAGAAATGAGGAGGGGTGGTCCTCTATTTATAGGAAAAATGGACACCCTGCGCGGTGGTACGCAAGCCTCCTCTCAGCGCGCAAGTTCCAGCGTGCAGGTCCAACCGCCCAAGACTCTGTCGCGCTACTCACTTGCCTGAACCGACCAATAATTGCGCGAGCCTCTTTCCTTTGACATATTTCGAAGTCATGACTATGAAGAACAACATGTGCGCAAGTTTCCAAACCTCCTAGTCACCGGTGCGCAAGTCCTTCCTCAGCACGCAAGTCACTTGCACGACACATATCCGACGCACAAGTCACTTTCCGAAAAACACTATTTTCCCCTTTTGACAATTTTGGAGGTCCAGAAATTTGGAAAACACTGGAAAACGATGCCATATTCAATACTGTTATCTGCTTGACCTGTATGAGTACTTTGCTGGCACACATTCGGAACTTCCTCTGAGGATTTACAACAAACACAAACCATTATCTAATTCATGCATAGATGACCATGGGTCCAACAATATCCCCCTTTGGGTTTGTTGGCAATCAAAAAATAAATTCAAAAGATCACCATCCACATGAAAACAAAAAACGTAAGAATCATTACAACCAACACTCTAAGTCTAAGTGAGAAATGCTTGGTGTAGAAAACAAGAGAGAAATCTTGAATTGGGTTCCCGTGTTTTGGAATTCTCAATGACGCCCAATAAATTCTCTTACAGTGTCACAAAAGAATTACATTCCTGAACATGCCTTAATTTATTCCTTTCTCCCCCATTTACAATAAACTCAAATACCGGTAATTATTCCTTGTTCAGCCCAAACCACACTCCCCCTGGATAGTATCTCCCCCACAAACCTACATCACAACCATAAACAGATTAAAAATAGTTAACATAACTGTGGAGAGGGGATTTTTGTAACTTCCTTATGCACTGGGAGGTGGCTGAACACTGAGGTTCAACCAATGTTTTTCAAAAACAGCTGCTGATAGTGGCTTGGTCAGGATACCAGCCACTTTCTCATCAGTTCCCACATGATCCATTCTAATCAATCCTTGCTCAATTTTTTCTCTGATAAAGTGATATCTGATTTCAATATGTTTTGTATGAGAATTATGAACTTGATTCTTCATAAGATCAATTGCGCTCTTGTTATCATAGTAAATTACCATTGGTTGCTTCAACTCATGACCAATATCAGTTAGTTGTTGCTTCATCCATCGCAATTGAGTGCATTCCTTTGTGGCAGAGATATACTCATCTTCAGCAGTACTAAGAGAAGTAATTTCTTGTTTGTTTCTTAACTAGCCAACACATTTTATTACCAATATATAATTCTCCACCACTGGTGGACTTTCTATCGACTACATCTCCAGCCCTGTCAGCATCAGAAAATACTGATAATTCACTATTTCTTCCTGTAGCAAAGTATAAACCACAATTGTGAGTACCTTGAATATATCTCATGATTCTTTTTACTACTTTCATATGTTCCTCCTTTGGATTACTCTAAAAGTGGGCCACAAGACAAGTTACAAAAACATTATCTGGCCGTGTCATTATCAGGTACATTAGACTCACTATTATCCTCTTATACATAGTGGGGTCTACCGATGAACCATACTCATGCTTTCCAAGTTTGGTTCCAACTGCAATTGATGTTGATATTGGTTTTCAGACCTTTGTTTAATCATTACCAAGAAAAAAACCCACTGGTTGTTCAATGTAGACTTCTTCTTCGAGTATGCCATTTAAGAATGCTGTCTTGACATCCATTTGATATACTTTATATTCTCTTTGGAGTTTCATGGCAAGGAACAGACTGATTGACTCTAGTCTAGCTACTGGAGAAAACGTTTCTTCAATATCAACACCTTCAATTTGGGAGTATCATTTATATACTAGTCATGCCTTGTTTCTAATAACACTTCCATGCTCATCAAACTTGTTCTTGAAGATCCATTTTGTACCAATCACATTGTGACCTTCAGGTCTCTGGACAAGATCCCATATCTTATTCTTGTCAATTTGATCTAACTCTTCATTCATGGCTTTTACCCATGATTCATCCTTTTCATCTTATTCAAATAAGGATAACTCCACAACTAATAGAAATGTAGATTGTGTGTTATTCCCCATCCTCCTTGTTTGTGTGGGTGCACTCTTATCCCCAATCATGTTGGATGAATCAATCTCATCTCTTCGATTTCTCCTGCGAGCTTCAGTTGCATTCTCTCCAGCCACAGTTTCTTATTCAGATTCTTCTTCTGAGTCAACATCATGATGTGACTGCTGAGTGTTTTGATCAACTTCCTCTATTTCAGTATTTGTATTTTATCTATATTCACTTTATTCCTCACTTTCAATCACATCAGCATATGAAATTCTTGAAAAATTTGTGGTTTTCTATTCAATTATCCTAATATAAATGCTTTCCATAATCCTTCCTAATCAATTTTTGAAACATTTTTAGGCTCTGCTGTTCATTGGATATCCAATAAAAATTCCTTCATCAACATTTTCAAAAAACTTCCCTTGATTTCCTTCTTTATTCCAAATAAAACATTTTCTTTCTAAAACTAGAATGTATTTCAATGAAGGCTCCCTTCCATGCCACAATTTATATGGTGTCTTCGTTTCTCCCATATAAAGCCCTGTTCGATTCTGAATGTGCACTGCAGCTTCAACAGCTTCCTTCTAGTAATGGAGAGAGATACCACTCTAAATTAGCATAGTCCTGGCCATGTTGTTGACCTATCGATTCCAGCGCTCAACAACTCCATTTTGCTATGGAGTTCTCATAGCAGCTACCTCATACCGTATTCCATGTTTCTATAGGTAATTCTAAAACTCAATGGACATATATTCCCCTACATTATCAGATCACAACACTTTGATTGTTCGTCCAGTATAATTCTCGGTGATTCGCCGATATATTTTCATACAGTCAATCGCTTGTCGTTTCCTTTGAATGACCATAAAACATTCCATTCTACTGTAATCATCAATAAAAATGACAAAGTATCTTTCTCCATGAGTTCCGACAACATTTATCAGACCACATACATCTGTATGAATTAGATCAAGAAGATGATATGCCATTTTCTTCATTGGTCGATATGAACTGCAGACCAGCCAAGCATCACAAGATTTTTCATGCTCACGCTTCAGGTTAAGAATGTCCATGACAATCCTCAATTTTGATATTTTCTCCATGTATTTTTGATTGATATGTCCCAGTATCCTATGCCACAAATTGTTTTCTTCTTCAACAGTCATGTAGCAAACATTTTCTTTACTATCAACCTGATACAGGTTGCCTTCTATTTTTCATCCCTTCATAAGTGAATTGCCTATCTTTCCCATGATAGTGCATACTTTCTAATTAAAAGTAACAATAAGTCCCAAGTTATAGAGTTGACTCATGCTGAGTAGATTATGATGTAGGCCATCTACGTAAAGGAATTTAGACTTATTTAATTCTCCATTAGATAATTCAGTACTTCCACTGCCTTTAATTTTCAGGGCTCCATCATTACCAAATCAAACCGTTCCATCAACCTTCCTTTTGATATTTGTTAACAGGATAACATTACCTGTCAGATGGGATGAACAACCGCTATCTAGAATCTAAGTACTGTTTCTTTTTGTAGCTTTGAGGGACACCTCTGGAAGGTTGGATTTCTCAATTTTCTTCCTTTATTTCCATGAGACATTTAAATGAGTATAGAATACTAATGGCCTTTAAATTATCTTATCTGTGTACATTGGTTCTTCATAGTTTAAGTCTTCTTCAAGAGGAGAAACCCTATTTGAATGATCAACACTATCTTGTAGACGAGATTGGACTTGTCTTGAATTATAGTATGAGGTGTCCATACCCCTTTTATGCCTGCAATTAACAGCCTTATGACCAAAGTTATAGCAACAAAAATAGAATCCATAGAAACTATTTCTTCTATAAGATGGAGGATATGAATTCAGTCTCCTCTGTTGATGTCCCAGATCTTCCCCATTCAAGTAGCTCCTTTCCTCTTCGCAATATGACATAGTATGGCCCATATAGCCACAGAACTGACACTTCATGAGAGGAAATGTCTTCTCACTTGAGTTTCTCCTAATACTTTCTTTCTTGGGAGAGTAGTTGGACTGCTTGTCATTTATGAATATTTGAGGATAATTTTCAGTTCTCCTTTTAGTTTGGATTGAGGGTTTCTTTTTCAACACTTCAGGCAATGTTTCAATATGTCCAACTTTCATCTTTTCTTTCTTTTGGCTCTCTTTACTTCCAGCAGTTGACATCTCAGCTTCACAGCCAATTCCACTCTTTCCCATGCAAGCGGGTCTTTGATCACTCAAGATTTTTCCAACCCCATCTGAACCACTTTTGGCTCTTGCTAGTAATTCTGCATCTGAGAATCTTACAAATTTTATTTTCTTCTTTGATTCTTTTGAAATTGATTCAGTTTCAAGTTTACTCCTAAGATTAACAACTTCCTACTGAAGACCCTCAATAGTCTTGGATTTTTATTCTAGTCTGGAGTTGAGGTCATTGATGACCTTTTCCTGCTCTTCAATTCTCAGCTTCAGATTCACTACATCATCATTGCTTTTAATAATTTTAGACTGTACATTCACCAATTCTTCCAGTTGTTCAATTTCAGCTTCAAGTTGATCAACATATTCAATTGATTCTTCTACAATTGATTTCCACTTATTACAAATCTTACATTTAATCTTAAGCTTGCTAACAACATCCTTAAGTTGAAACTAGAGATTGACACTAGTTTTTAAATGATTTTCTCCACCATTATCTTCTGATTTTTCAACAGTGGCCATCATGGAATCATGTTTCCTAGTTTTAAATCCTTGTCCATCTTCATCATAGAATTCATTATAATTTTCTTTCCTCTTCACAGATAAAACAATTCTTCAGAACTTTCATTCTAGATTTGAAGTCTCCTTTCTTTAAAAATATTTTCTGAGGCTTCTCAATGATTCCAACATCAATATCATCATCATCATCGATCTTTCTTGAGCACTGAGAAGCAATGTTCCTGACTTTTCTACAACGAAAGCAGTCTAGAGGTAACTTCCCTTTGAATTTCCCTTTTCCCTTCTAGAACTTCTTGGAAATGAGAGAAATAATTTCTTTTTCCTCATCATCTTCACCACTACTATAATTTGAAATTTTCAGTTTCTCCATGGACTTGAATGCCATTTCCTTGCTTACTCATGTAGTAGCATCTTCTGGTTTGACTCTAATTTCATATTCCACTAGGCTACTCAACAGATCATCCAAAGAAAGTTTGGAAAGATCTCTTTCTTCAAGTGCTGACACCTTTTCATTGTATTGGGATGGAAGTCTTATTAATATTTTATTTACAATGTCAACATCTTTGATTTCTTCACCTAGACCCCGAATTTCTCTAACCACTTCAGTAATTCGATTGAAGAAGGAGTTTGCATTCTCATCAGGATTCATATTGAGATCATCAAACCTATTGTATAGGACTTGTAGTTTCACCTCCTTCACTTTGATATCTCCTTCATAAATATTTTCAAGTTAATCCCACATAAAATTTGCTGAGGTGAAACTCATTACCTTTAGATAGATCTGATCAGAAAGGGATATGGTGAGAGCATTCTGTGCTTTAGCATCAGCATCAAGAATTTTCCTATCGGCATCTTTCATAGCCACTCTGTTGGATCAGTAACTTGAATACCTTGCATAGTGGAAAATAGAACTTCTATTCAAAGGGATCTTAGATGAGATCTCATTCTATTCTTCTAGATATAGAAATTACTTCCATTTAAGAGAGGGACTCCCCTAACATTGATTGCATTCTCCATGACGACAAAGGATAGGTTCAACACCAGCAACCTGGCACTGATACCACTTGTAGGACCCTAGGACACTCTGAGAGGGGAGGGGTGAATCAAGGTGACCACTTTTTCTTTTAAAGTTATTGATCTTATTCCCACATTGGTAGGAACTTGTTAAACTTTTATGATGAATATGATCAGAAAGCAAACATTCACATGAAGAGAGATGACACAACACTTTTTACTTGGTTCACCACTAAGGGCTACATCCAAGGATCATACGCCGAAAGGTTTTCGGTCATACTAAATTCCACTAAACTTTACTAGATATGGATTACAAAGGTTTGGGCACAATAACTCTATCCCAGGCTCACTACCTTTACAAAGGTTCATGGATATCTCACTGCGTCCCTCAGGTCACTCCCATTGACTCCCCATGGCTCACTGCCTTTGGTGAAGTCCCACTCAGTTTATAGACATAAATCACTCTTCATTATTGAAAAATAATGCATCCTCTATTGTATGTAGATGCTATATTGAAGTCCAAATCTCACCAGTAGACTAATATCACTTTGCACCAAAGGTATCGAGCAATCCTCCAGCTTTCATGCATCTTTAGAAAGACGGGCGAACTTCAACAACACTTGGCACGCCTCTCCAAGTCGGCGCGCAAGTTTCATGGACGACGCACAAGTTATAACTGACGTGTAAGTCCACCTCCAACACTTGCACGAGTCAAAATTCTTCAATACCAGACTTGCGTGACCCACACCCTTTATCACCCAAACCGCCTTGGGTGTGCAACAAACAACTGTCACGCAACTTATACTTGTGCAACCCACAACCACTTGTGATACCACTACACCTGCTCAATGGGAGCACTTAATTTCTCCAAGTTTCGAACTTCGTTAGAAATGTGGAGGGGTGGTACTCTATTTATAGGAAAAATGGACACCATGCGCGGTGGCGCGCAAGCCTCCTCTCGGGGTGCAGGTCTAACCACCCAAGCCTCTGTCGTGCTACTCACTTGCACGACCTGACCAATACTTGAGCGACCCTCTTTCCTTTGACATATTTTGAAGTTATGATCATGAAAAACAACTGACGTGCAAGTTTCCAAACCTCCTAAGCACTGGAATGCAAGTCCTTCCTCAGCGCTCAAGTCACTTGCACGACACATATCCAGCACGCAAGTCACTTTCCCAAAAACACTGTTTTCCCCTTTTGACAATTTTTGAGGTCCAGAAATTTGGAAAACACTGGAAAACGGTTCCATCTTCAATACTATTATCTTCTTGACCTGTATGAGTACTTTTCTGGCACACATTCTAAAATTACTCTGAGGATTGACAACAAACATAAAACATTCTCCAATTCATACATAGATGACCATGGTTCCAACATGTGGATCACCACTAGAGGGATTCTAGTTTGGATCCTCAAAATCACTATGAGATAATCCGAAAGGGTCATTTCGGATGATTAACATCATCAATTAAAAAGTACCAAAGATCAAGGTCTTCTATTCTTTATGAAATTAATGAAATTAATTATAAACAGGATGTAAAAGATACTCTCTAAAGTTTTTGGGCCTCTTTATTCTTTATCTAAATCATTGATTCTATTCTGTAGAGACTAAAATTCATCATCATATTGATCCTGGAATAATCATTTATCATGGTAAAAATTAATGTTGGGTACCATTGTAACCGTGCTTCTACAGTGCCTAAAACCATCAAGTGGTATCAGAGAGAGGATACATCATAGTTTATAATTTTTTTAAATAATTTTCTGATTATTTATGCATTTAATAATTTAGTATCTTGAGTTCAAGTTAACCGTTCTGCAAATATGAATCTTGAGATCCGTTCCTTCTCTTTCATTTCTCCTTCCCCTTATAGAAATGATCTTTTATTTTAATTTTGATTAAAATAAAATAGAGGATCTTATCCGGAGGTGACAAAGGCTCCTTGCAGTACAACACCAGAATACAAGATGTGTAGTTGGATTCACACACCATGTATCAAGGTTTAATGCATTGAGACTGGTTTTCCAAACTAAACCGTGTCATTAGAGTTTGACTATGTCTTAAAGAGTTCGAGTGTTGACCAGGAACAAGTGGCACACAGTTTTCAGATTACATGCCATTTGGCCCACTAGACATGGCATGTAGTCTCTTTTTGGTAGGGTTAGACCATATACCCCATACATGGATTTCCTGACAGGAGATCGTGTAACGTAGATACTATATGGTGTGTGGCCCACTAGACACACCATGTACTTTGTGGATTTACGAAGTACATATACCCAACGTATTCCTGGATGTATACTTTGGATAGACAATGAATGATAACACACTCTATTTAGTTTCAAATATATTCCATGTACTCATCCAAATTATGTAGATTTAGTAAACTTTATTATTTTATTATAAAAACCCTTTAGACGTGTACCATGGTGCAGGTGTAAAGATGGGGCACAACACGTGATAAGTGTTTTATATATATGTGTGTTTAATTTAATATCTGCACAATGTTTATTGGGTAGTTATAAATATAAATTCATCGGGTTTCGTTCAAGGTACAAGTTACATACAAAGATAATTTTAAATGAATTTATTTGTTTAAAAATATGATTGATGAGAATCTCAAGGAAATTCAGAAAAAAGGTTTAAGATAAAAGGATTGATTAATTAAAGATGATAATTAATTTATTCGAGCATGATTTATCATAAATAATAACGATTAAATAATTTAACACTATTTTTATTAAATACGTTACTTGTTTCATGTGTGTGGGTGATCATGATCTATTCCAAGACCTTCGTATGTGATTGGTTTCATTTTAATTTATTTACTAAATTAATTGTTGTCTTGCAAGACATCTCTCCTCATTAATATATAGAACATGCATGCCCATGTTTTCTTTTATTTAAACCCCCTTTTTACCCCTCACATTATTGTGAGATAAAAAATCATATATAATGGATGGAACTCCCATGCTAGTGGAGACAGTTCAAGTTAGAGCCGAGACTAAACCAACCCCAAGAGATACATAGGTGGACATGTGGAAATTTGTAAACACAGACCCAAAAGGTTCATGGTGTTTCTCCTCAAGGTCAGGGTTATTTTATCAACTTCTAGATAAAATAATCATTAGTAAAGATCATTATCATTCCCTTTAATTTATTTTATTTTTTCATTTTCATCGTTTATCATTATGGATGTGTTGTCGCAATCACATAATTAACGTATAAACAAGAATGAAAGATAGAACTAAAACAAACCATTCTTATGTGTAAATATTATCAAGTCATGGTTAACCACTTAATTAATTTTCACTTAATATTAATAATCATGTGATAATAATAAGAAATTCATGTATAAGAGATAAAAATCCCTCAAATAAAATATTAAGTTAGACCAAGCCTTCTGTTACTTGATTAAGGGAAAAAATCAATAAAACTATGTGTTTGAACAACCCTTGTTGGGGCACTTACTTTTATATAGTAAGCCCTTTGAAAGGTTTCAAGTTAACTTAACCATATTCCATCAAGAGAAGTATCCCTTGATAGACTTGGTATAATATTGGAGGCAATAGTTGAGGAAATCCAAAGTCAGGATTTCAGGTTTGGGGAGTCCACTCAAAAGATCAAGGAGTTGTAATCCCACAGTTGGCAAAGACCTTCCCACATAAATTCATTCAAATAGCTTAACCAACACTTTTTGGGGTTATGCGTAGGGAAATATTTATCCTTAACACTAGAATGTCATGGAAACTAGATATTCCGAGTTCAATGGTGAGGGCCATTGGGACTTGATAAAATAGTGGGAGACTTAATAAAATTAATTTATTATTTTCTCATAAAATGAAATTAATAAAGTACTAATGATATTCTATTTTAATTGTATAATAAAATGAAAAACTCTTCTACCACACTATCCCTATGATCAATTTTTGATAAGGACAACATCATCACTGATAGTAACTTCTAGGAATGATTTATATGCCTTTGGGTTATTCTATTCCATGAAGGGAAATCTTACATGTTGAAGACAACATTACCTAATCTTCCATCCAAAGAGGTGAGTGAAGAATATTTATTGGTCTATGAGAAACATATGAATGACGTTGTCGAAATTGAATGTTTGATGAAATCATCAATGTCTTTTGAGCTCATGAAGTCTCATGAAAACCTGGATTCCTAGAGCATGCTCAAGTACCTTTGTGGTTTCTAATATGAGAGAGCAAGACAAGAATGGTTTGAGATTTCCAAGGAACTCTTTCAGAGTATTCTTAGAGAGTGTTCCCCAGTTGGACCTCACATAGTCAAGATCATTGGCTACATTGAGCACTTGGACGTCCTAGGGTTTAAACTCCCTGAAGAACTGGGTACCGATCTCATTATTGCATCTCTCCCTCATAGATTCTCCAGCTTTATTGTTAATTTAAATATGAACAACATTGAGAAGTCTCTATCTGATCTTCTTATCCTCATTTGAAAAGTAAAAAAAGTTATGAAGTGCTAAAAGCCTTCTGTCCTTATGGTGAATAAAAGGAAAGGGGAACAAAATATTCTTCACACCCTTCCATGAAAAGGAATATCAAAGGGGAGTCAAGGGAACATGAAGCTATTTGTCTCGCAGGTGGCAAGATGGGCCACTGGAAGAAGAACTTCACCCTTTCAAAGAAGCAAAGGGAAGCTTCAGGTGAATTTGTTATCGAATTTAATCTATTTGTTTTGAGAATTTGGGTATTATATACAACTGGTGGTCCTCAGATATGTATCCAAATATATGAACCAAGTAGATTCAAGAAGATTGACTAAGGGTAGGTAGATCTATGAGTAGCCAACAATGTAAGACTTGATTCTGTATATATAAAGTACTACCAACTCACATTGATATTTGGAATGATATTGGTATTAAAGGGTAGTTATTATGTTCTATCTATTTCTAAAAACATTATTTATGTATCTAGATTATATACAGATGGATTTGTTTTCATGTTTGGAAATGAATGTTTCTTCTTTTACAAAGATAACATTTTTTTTGGCTGGGCACATTTATACAACAATCATTATTTATTGGATTACACTAACCAAGTAATAGAAATCGATAACGAAGATACATCACATGAATAATACCACACCCAACTTTGGCATCACCAACTAAGTCATGTAAATGATAAGTGCTTTATAAAGTTACATCAATATGGATATTTAGATTCTTTCAAACTAAAACCACTTGTTGTATGTCATGAATGTTTACAAAGAAAAATAACCAAATCCACATTTAGTGGGAATTGTGAATGGGATAATGAGATTCTTGAATTGGTTCATAGTTATGTGTGTGGACCATTTCCAGCTGAAGCAATGAGAGCTTACTCATACTTCAAAACTTTTACTGATGATTTCAGTAGATATGGATATATCTACTTAATGAGGTATAAGTTGGATTCTTTTGATAATTTAAAAGAATAAAAGAATGAAGTTGAGAACCAGCTTGGTAAGAAGATTAATAAAATATTCTTAGACTAAGGTAGAGAATATCTTAATCATGAATTCATTGATTACTTACTAGAGTTTGAGATCCTATCCCAACTCACTCCTCCTTACACACCCTAGTGGAATAGTGTGAGAGAAATGAGGAACCACACCCTGTTAGACAAGGTGAGATCAATGATGAGTCATGCGAGTCTTCTGTTATCCTTTTAGGGATATACATTACAAACAGTGTTAAATGGTAATCCATATGAGTTATGGAGTGGAAAGAAAGCCATGTTATTAAATTTACATGTGTGGGGAAGCGATGTGTTTGTTAAGGACCCTTTTGGAAACACACTAGCCCCCTGAGGCACAAAGTGTACCTTTATTGGATACCCTAAAGAAGAAAATAGATATTACTTATACAACCCATAAAAAATTGTTTTAGTGGAAAGACATGCTATATTCCTTAAGAAATAGCACATATCCAAAAGCGATAGTGGAAGAGAGATAGACTTCAATGAAGTTGAGGCTCTGGGTACCCAAGAGTTGGTACAAGAATAGATTCCACAAAGTCCCATGAAAGAAAGAACTATTCAAGGGACACATGTACTATATAGGAGTACAAGAGAGGTTAAAGAACCAGAATGGTATGATTTTCTAGTTATCAAGGATGGTGACTCATTATTAGTTGATAATAATGATCCTTTAACCTATAAGGAATCATTAAGTGGAACATATGTTTCAAAGTGGAAAAAATTCATTAATTCTAAAATGGATTCCTTGTACTAAAACCAAGTTTGGATTTTGGTAGATCCTCTAGTTGATGTAAATCCTGTTGGTTAAAAATGGGTATTCAAGATGAAAATAGACATGGAAGGAAAAGTTAGTACATATAAGGAACAACTGGTTGCAAAAGGGTTCAAGTAGCATCAATGCATTAACTATAATGAAACCTTTCACCATTTTCAATGTTGAAATACTTCATAATTCAGCTGGCCATTGCCGCTTACCATGACTCCGAGATTTGATTTTTTTTTTCAAAACAGCCTTCTTTAATGAGAACCATCAAGAAGATGTCTACATAACACGGAATGAATGGTTTATGACTCCAAAGGATTCCAATAAGGTATGAAAGTTGAAAAAAATCAATTTATGGATTAAAGAAAGAATCCAGGTCATGAAAAATTCATTTTGATGAATCCATAATGGAATTTTTTTTTATCAAGAATGAATGTGAGCCTTGTGTCTACAAATGGTTTAGTGGGAGTGCAATAATTTTCCTTATAGTATATGTTGATTAAATATTACTAATTGGAAAGAAGATACCAGTCTTGTAGTTTGTTAATGCATGGTTGAATAAATGATTCTCCATGAAGGAAATGGGAGAGGAATCATACATTCTTGGGATTAAGATCCATCCTGATAGATCCAAGAGACTTTTGGGCCAATGTCAAAGTACATACATTGATATGATACTGAAGAGATTAGTTATGGAACAATCCAAGAGGGGATTGTTCCCAGCATCATATGGATTTCATCTTTCAAAGAAAATGTATCCTCAGACACATGTGGAAAGAAAGATAATGAGAATAACTCCATACACACCGGAGATTGGACCAGTCATGTATGCCATGCTATGAACTAGTCTGGATATTTCCTACGCATTATGTGTGGTAAGAATATTTCAAGCTAACCTAAGTGACTGCCATTGGATGTTAGTCGAGACTATCCTAAAGTATCTAAGGCATACTAAGGATATGTTCCTAGTTTATGGAGAAGATGAGATACTAGTCATCAGAGGATATGAAAATGCAAGTTTCCACACTGATCAAGATGACATGAAGTCACAAACGGGATACATCTTCACTTTTAATGGAGGTGAAATTAGCTGGAAGAGCTCAAAGAAGAGTGTGGTCGTAGATTCTACATTAGAGTTCGAGTATATCACAGATTCTGAGGCATCTATTGCAGTAGTTTGGATGAAAAGATTCTTGCAAGAGATGGATGTGACACCTAGTAGTAAAGATCTCATCACATTATACTGGGATTATACTGTAGTGGTGGCTCTCACAAAAGAACCAAGTTCACATCAGTGGATGAAGCACCTAATTCATAAGTATCATCTATTGAGTGATTTTTATTAAAGAGGTGGAGTTGTAGTGAGCAGTATTCTTATGGAAGACAATGTGGTGGACCCCTTGACTAAAGACTTGACATAGAAGAAACATGATCATCATGTGAGGTCTTGTGGACTGAAGGTCATAGGTAGTTGGCTCTAGTCCAAGTGAGAGTTTGTAATGTTTGGTTTCCTAGAACCAGCTGGTTATACTTTGATTACATTAATATTTAATATATTTAAATATTAAACATCTTATTACATATTTTTCATTGTTCTTCATGAATATAGTATAATAATGTTTTGGAGTATTTGTCACATTGACAAGGTCATAGCAGTTCCCCTCTATGATGATAACCTTGAAGTGCTATTAAAATATTCTTAAATATAGTTCTATAGTTGGATGAAATACTATAAGGGAAAACATAGTATACAGACCATCAGGTGTGAGTACTCATAAGAAGACGAGACTTCCTCTCATGAAGTTCACACTTGGTAATCTCCAAGACAAGATATTATGAGAATAGACTCTCCATTAGAAATTCTTCATGTTTCGGTGTCTTTAAATATTTCTATCTACAAGCATGTGTAATGATCCTTAGACTTTAAGGTTATCATTAATACGTGTTATGACTTTCACACTTTTATATACTGATGAAAATTGTCACAAGTATAGTTGGTGTTAATTAGGGTACATTGGGTGCATCATGAGTGGCATTTTATTAATGGATAAGTAAAGGAATAATTTTCCCTTCCATTTATGGAATTTGATATCTCAACCCTTTGATTGAAATAGAATCATCGCTCAAAATTCTATGGTCATTTTGTAATGATGTGTTTATTTCAGGAATTCGAAGAATGACGTATCAAGTACAAAGGTTGATGAAATTATCATAAAACCTTCATGATGAGATATTGAGACAAAGGGACTATATTACACATAGGGCATTCATATGTGGATGTTGTTGTTGCGACTTTAAGTTCTTTCTCTTGGGTACCTTGATTCGTTTCTAGACATTACTCTTGGACTTTAGGCAAACCTGCCTAATTCCAATGAGAATGAATCATAGAGGGTCAAAAACTATGTGTTATTGGTTGTGTCGGTTGAATTCTATTTGAATTTAATTAATGGAATAAATATTATTCTCAAGATAGCGGAATAATTTTATTCAAGATAAATTATTGCATGAATTAAATAAATATTTATTCATTGGATTATGGGTAAAATATATTTATTTTTTTATTGAACATTTAAAAAATATTTATATACTAGTTTTTAAAAAAATGTTTATTTAAGAGAATAAATTATTTATTTAGGTGTTCAATAAATGGAAGTGGAGTTCGAGCGAACCAAGGCCGGTCTGGTAGTAAAATAATTATTTTCAAGATTGTAAATAATTGTTTAACTAGTTGGAAAAAATTAAAATAATGATAATGATATTATTATTTTGTAATGTAGAATTTTATTTGTAATTCCATTTTTTACAAGTTGGAACACCATAAATAATGACAAAGTATTATTATTAAAATAATGTGTTTTTTCTAAGGTTATGAATGTATTTAATTGCTGTGATGAAATTAAATACTATAACTGAATCCCCATGTCGATAAATAGACACATACCTCTATTGTTCCATGTACCGAACTACATATATGGTGAATTTAGAATTATTGAGATAAACAATTTCCCTTTCTAATCCTCTTCCCACCACTCTCAAGAATGAGAGACATTCTTCAAGATCGAACAACAAGCGATAAAGAACGACTGAAACAAGACACTTGCTTTGTTATGCTAGCACCCGAAGAATGAGTGGTGTCGATCGAAGGACATCAGAGCACATGTGGATCACTTCTTGATGGATTCTAGTTTGTATCCTCACAAGTGTAATGAGATAATCTATAAGGGTCATTCCGGACAATAAACATCATCAAAGAAGAAAGTACTGAAGATCTATGTATTCTTTTCTTTATAAAATTAATTAAATTAATTATAAACATGATGTGAAAGATCCTCTCTAAAGGTTTTGGGCCTCATCCTACTTTATGTAAATATTTTATTCTATTCCATGGAGACTAGCATTCATCGTTGTATTGATACCATAATAATTATTGATCATGGTAAAATTTAAATTTGGGTTCCATCCCAACCGTGCTTCCGCTACACCCTTAACCATCCCATAAGACACGAATCATGAGGAAATATTGACAATAATCCATGAAATCATAACATAATAATATGAAATGGAATTTGTGGTGGATTCATAAAAATTTAATATCATTATCTATAATTTAATCTTCATTTCCAAAACATTACAATGCAATTCATTTTGACTACACCTACTGAGAATGGCGAACCACTATCCCCTGCCATAGTCCTTTCCTTGTAATGGATTGGGTTTCCCCATCTTACCATAATAGATCAAGTTTCCCCATATTTCAATAGTTGATCTGGTTTCTCCATATTTTATAGTGGATCCAGCCCATTGACTTATTTCCATCATTATCTTATGAGATATAAATCTATACCAAATGAATTGGAGGGATATATATTCCCCACCAATAAAATAATGAAAACTATACATATGTGTTCCATAATAATATATATCATTCATCATAAAAATTAATCAAACATATAAAAAATAATTACAGTATCCTTGAATAATAACCCTTGAAATTCATAAGTAACATCAAATAATGTTATCTTAGATGATATTTTGAAATATATTTTATAATAATTCTTGAAGAAAATATCCTTTCTATTTTTGAATTAAAACACTTTTAAATAATCATATATATATAAAACTTTATTATTTTAAAATAAACATGAAATATAATAAACAAATCATTTAAAATCATTTTAAAAATTGTTAAAATCCTTTTCCTTGAAAATACATAAAAGATCATTTAAAACACCTTTAAACATTTTTAGAAAATGTTGTTTGAAGGAAAAGAGATTTTCAAAAGAAGATATAATAAAATTTAATGAAACTTATAATATATTTAAAATAATGAGATTAATGATAAAAATGTAAATGGGTATTATATGCACCTTATAAAATAATATATGTTCATAATGTAACATGTGTCTCAAAGAAGAAAAATTTAGACAAAATTACTATACTGATGTGGTAAATTTTGAACCATAAAACCCATGAAAGAGAGATAATCAAATAGATATGGAAATACCCATAAATTTTCAGAATAATACTCATAACAAAAATTCATGGGAATCATACACACCACACAAAATAAGTGAGTAGTGTGTAAGGCATGTGCCCCAAAGAAATAAAAGTGAGAGAAAAATACATGACCTTATGTATTCAGTATCATTGTACTCGTAAAAAAAATCCTATATAATAAATATAATTTTGTTATAAATCAAATATAGAATCTCATTCTTATATCTAATACCATATATAATTTTATTGTGACTTTATGTTACCTGTTTATTAACAATACCATGTTAATGTTAAAATTATGGTAATATCTACTTTGTTTTTCACATGTATTTTGATTTGTTATATTTTTGGTCCTATTACTTATATCAATATCTAAAATGATAAAAATGATAAAAATATAATATATATTCATTATTTATAATAATATATAAAATATATAAATAGAAAATGAAATACATCGTTCATAGAGAGAGTAGGCCGTACGTACGCATAAACGTTGTTTTTATTTTCTCATCGTATTGAAAGAAAGAAGTTAAACGATATATATAATATCATTATAGTATAATTATTATGTTATATTTATCTTATAATTTCACTTAACTCATCCGTAATACTGTTTATGTAAAGTTTTAATGAATCACATCACTTTGAGGAGGTGGTAGCCCACACATCTGCAAACAAAATAATCATATTTCTACAAAATGGAAAGTATGAAGGTATGTGTTATATAATAATTAAATAATAATAAATACATCATAAATATCATATATTTCATATAAAAACCTAAATTATTACCTTGAAACAGGGTAATGGAAAAACAAGCAACATTGGTTCACAAGGCGGTAGTCCTCCGTACACATGAACGATGATTGTGTATCCCATTTGATGGAAGTGTGTATGAGTATAATTCAAAATTTTAATATAAAAACATATAAATATATTTAGAATAATTATTTTATTATATAAATATGAAATAAAAACAATTGAATGAGTTTAAAGAAGAAGTACAACATAAACATTCATTGATGAACATTGCCTCTTCTTTGGGTGTATCCTTTTGATTTTCATGAAAGAACTCATTTGTTTGGATTTTTCCAAAACTAAGGATTTTAGGATGAAGTTAGGTAATTTAGAAGAATATTAGGGTAGTGTTTGGCCGAAAAAATAGGTTATGAAGTGTGAAGAAATGAGAAGAACATGTGTCCTTTTATAATTGAGGTGATGGGAACTTTAATAATTTCTCAAATGATTAATTTATAAAAAATTAAATAGCAATAAAAATACCTCCAAAGGGAAATTTATTTGAATATAAGATATTATAAGTTTTTAATATCATCAACCTACAAATTTTAGAAAAGTATTGGTGTCATTTTAAACATTATCATTTTGATTAACCCCTAGTTAACCTATTTCAATTCTAACCATAGTAAAGCATTTTTCGTATTAAATGAAATAGGTTTTTAATTATAAGGTTAAAATTGAACCATATTTGTCCAATTTATGATATTTTAGACCATATAACATCCCATTTTTCATTATTTATTATTTTTATGATTTATAAATAATTTTATAAAATATTATTTTCATAAAATATCATTAGTGTTAATATTTTCACTATTTATTACATTGACTTTAAGAAATTCATTTAATAAACCCCTGAAATGTCACATTTTATTATAAAATCGTGTATCACCTTTATTAATAAAAATTATATTTATTTTAATATTTTTAATATCATTTAATGAATTGTTTCATTAATTGAATAATTACTGCATCATCATTATCTAATTATTTAGGAAACTTATTTCTTCACTTGATTTTTAAAAAATACCATGATGTAGATAAACCTTTAATATTTTAGAATAATATACATATTTTATCATATCTTATATTTTACCAAATATTAAAAATATTATAATTATTAAAAGTAAGAGTGTGATATTTTTTCACTCTCTTTGATTTTAATAACATCTAAGTCATTTTCCTAGAAAGGTGTCCATGAAATTATTAAATTTGGAACGTTTGGTATTAAGGGTGAAATTAAATTCATCGAATAAAATTTGGTTAGGTGTTAGGGTATTTTTCTAATATTTATAATGTTATTTTTAACCTTAATTAATCGATTTACTTTTAATAATGGTAATAAAAAGTACGAAAAGTACTATTAATATTCTACTAAAATAAAAATAACATAATCAGTAAATTTATAAAATTAGGATTACAAATATTGAATCCATTTTTCTAAATCAAATTAACATAAATTAACTAAAAATTAATCTCATATATGAGACAAAACAACTTGTCTTTAAAGTGAAAACGTTCAAAAGGTTGATATGTTTTTATAACCAAATTCAATATAAAATTGATTCGAATGACCTAAATTGAATTAAATAATAAAAAAATTTATCTACTTTTAATTTACAACCAATCATAAATATATTTTATCATCATAAATTATTTCAATTAAAAGGATATTTTAAATTAAAGTTTTGTATTTTTCACTATTTATCAAAACACGAAACTTATCATAAAAATACCAAAAATTCAACAAAAGTAAATTTTTTATATCTTAATGTCAAAGAATAAATTTATTTTTTAAAATTTAATTTATAAAAGTGTCACAACTAGATTTAAAATAAGTGTGTCATAAAACGGAGGGAAAACTGCATTTTTAGAGAAATAAATCATTTTTGAGAAAAATTAGATTTGTTTTTATATCATGTATAGAAAACACATAAGATGTATGTTAAAAATTAGATTGAATATATACATATATATATATATATCATTAATATAATTAAATAAGAGTGATTTTTTATATAAAACACACTTGTGCATTGTTTTTCAGAATCAAATTTCCATTCATTTTAAAAAAGATTTTACATTAATTTATAATTAATTTTCATAAAATTATATATACATGTGTAAACCATAATTTCATAATCAAATTAATCAATTTCATACCCTCTATTATAACGGATATGGTATAATTATATTATTTAAATAATTATAATAATAAAATTATGTTTGAGAGAAACAAAATGTTGCATGTAATGAAGGCTAAGCCAATATTTCATGTTGTGCAAGCTTAAATTTGTGTAGCATATAACACATACACCAAAGAAATTTAATATATTCAAAAAAAAGTTTTTAAAAACCCAGGGGGTTACATGAAATTTATCACCTTATCATTGGAATAATTATAATGAATATGAAAAAACGACCTATGAAAATATATAATTTTCACATGTTTATTATTTATCCATTGATTTATAGTAAAATTTGAAAAATTTAAATGAAAAAGGAATGTTTTATAAAAAACTATATATTTTTTCCAATAGAAGGTTTAATGGAGTTTTGTAGGTATAATTTAAAATTAATTTTTAACTCTTTAATAAAATTTACAAGAAAAAATAAACTCAATTTTTAAAATTGGAATATAAATAATTATATTAGGGTGAATTTTTGAAATTTTTCTAAAAAGTTTCATTTTTTATTGAATAGTGAAAAATACTGAATTTTAATTGAAAACTGTCTATTAATTTAAATAATTTATAATGTAAAATTATATTTTTAATTGATTTTAAAGTAAAATTAGATAGAAATTATATCAATTAATCCAATTTAGTTCATTTTCATAACTTTTATATTGAATTTAGTAATAAAACATTTGTGAACTTTTGATCATTTTCATATTAATAACCCATTTTCTCATCACATCTATGGGATTGATTTTAAGTTAATTTTTTTTAATTATGAGAATTGAATTTTTTAAAATAGAATCCATATTTTTTATCATACTTATTTATAATTTTTAATAATTTAAACATAATTTTTGAGAAAATGAACAGTGAATGCAGTAAAAATAAATTATCGCTATTAAGGGAAAAATTTATTTACCGTGGGGTTATAACAAAACAATAAAGGTAAAAATGATCTATAAAAAGGTATAGAAAATATTTTATGTCCATATTTATACAATTACAATTTTATAGTTCTATAATAGACCATTTTTTCCCTTGTGACACATGAAAAATGTGGGAGCACAAAATTATTTTCAAAAATATCTAGTGTGTCCTCTCCCCCACTTATAAAAGGCCACCCCACTCCTATCTTATTCATTCCTTGAACCATATATGGTTATTATAATTACTACCCAAATAACTTCTTAAATTATCTACCATAATACTATAGGCCAGAGTTTGGGCATAAATTTAACCTAAGAAGGCTTTAGTGAAAACCTAAAGAGGAAACCTGAAGAAGGGGTAATGGTCTTCTACTAGAGTCTTTATTTTACTTCGTTATCCACCTCATTAAATTATTATTATAAAATAATGATATAATAAACCTAGTATATTACATATACTATGATGTTTTATAATAATTTAATTAACTAAAACCATCTCCACTTTCATCAAATGGGATATGAAATCATCATTCATGTGTACGGTGGACTACAACCGTGCAAACTGATATCGATCATTTTTACATTTCCACCTATCAAGGTTGTGTATGAATATGGATATAAAGTATATATATTATATTTATAACATATTTATATATATTGAGTCACTATATCATATATATCTTTTTTACATTTCATTATGTAGTAGATATGACAACATTACTCAAGTATACGGAAGACTATTGCCACACGAAGCGATGTGATTAGTCTTTCACTAATGCTTCACATGGAGGGTGATAAAGATAAATTTAATTATTATATTTGATATAAATAAAATTATTATGATATTAATGACATATTTATCATTCTGTAAATATAATATATATCATTTTATTTCAATCCTTTTCACTCACATAATGATGATAACATCGTTCGTGTACGTGTGGACTACCACCTTCATGAAGTGATGAGACTCTAAATTCAGAAATAAACCAAATGGATGAAAAATATTAGTATAAAATATGATATTAATTATATTATTATAATTTTATAAATTTAAAATATTACATACCACTTTTTCACAATGATGAGTGAAAAATAAAAACATTACTCATGCGTAAGTACGACCTACCATCTCCATGATCGTAACATACTTTATTTTTCACAACCATCATTCAATATTCAATTTAAAAGTATAATTAATGTATAAATATTATAATTATGTCATTATTATTATTATGGAGTGTATATAACTATATAATATTCACAGGAACCAAATCTGTTATAATGAAACACATATGAGAAATGAAGGAAATTAAAAACCATAACAATGAACATAATAAAATATTATTAATGAAAGTGTTATAAAATTTTATAAAGAAATCATATATGATATTATAAATATTAATGTGGTTATTTTATATGTTAATAAAATTTCTAAAACCACTATAAAAGATGTTAAATCACATCCAACCAAAAGGAAGCGTAAGGTTTGGGATTTTGTCTCAATTTTATTTCATTGAGGAATATTGCAATGTTATCCACCTAGTTACTTTTATATGGTGTATATAATATAAATTTTACATTTAATATCAGTAATAGTTAATTATTAATTTTATTTAAAGTTTAAATTTTAATTATTTCATCTAAGGGGATTTTAATTAAAAGTAACCAAGTTGTAGGGAATTTCTTAACTCAATTTTATTTCACTAGGTTATACTTATACTTCATTGATTATATCACTATATTATTATATGTATAATGAATTTTTATTTTATTATTTTTAATTTACACGTGTTTTATATTGATCTAAATTTTACACACATAATTTATTCATTGGTTTGTTTTCACTTCAATGTTATGATCTTTATATGGTTTTACTTCACAATCTCATTTTAATCGAGATTTTTTATTCTTATATATCAACTAAAGGAAATAATTTGATCCTTTTGTAATTAATAATTTAAATTTATTATTATCTATTTATTTATGATATTTTAAAGTAATTTTAAAATTTTCCCACTCTTTGGTACTGAAATTAATTGAGAAAATCTTTTATGAAAATCTTATTTTATTTCTATCTTCGATCGGAAATATTTTTTTTCAAAACCATGTTTTCTAAAAATGGTTTAAAAAAAGATTTTAACCTTTTAAAAAATAAATATAAGAGGAATATTCTACCATTTTTTAATCTTTAAAAAAAATCAAAGGAATTTTATGTCATTTTAAAAAAAAATTCTGATTTGGATTTTACCAAAAATGTGATAGGAATTTTCTTTTCATTTTCAAAACAAGACCCTTCCTAATATTTTTTATATTGAAAATGGAATTTTATTTTTAATTTCTTTGACATTTATGTAATTACAGATTGTTGGGAATTCCATTTATTTGAATCCTCCTTTTCAAATTTATAAGGATATTTTTAATGTAAATATTTTTAAAAATTAATTTTCAAAGAAAAGTTTTTTCAAAATATTATAGAAAATAAAAAGGATATTTTCCTCAAGAATGTTTCTATAGATATTGATACATTATTTCTATTTGTAGATGAAAAAACATTTATTCTTACTCTAATTTGAATATGATTATACCATAATTATTCTTCTTCTATATGGTTTATGATTATTTTGACCAATAGTAGTATTAACATTTACTTTATGATTTAATTTTGAAGTCATTAACATCCCCTTGATATATTCACATTCCTATAAAAATTAGACATTAATGTTCCGCTAAACATCCATATTATTTATCATAGAATTTTTTATTTCTTAAATTTTATCTCATTTATAAATATGTTGTTTTAAATTTAATGTTATTTGTTTGATTGTAGAAATATTGATAAATCTGTATCATTTTCTAAATATGGATATTTGATGTTAAGTAATATCTATTTTATGAATTAAATTGATTATTCAATTTATAAAAAATTATTTAGAGTTATAGTAATAGGTGGGGCTTGATATTATATATCCCTTCGATGCATCGGTATGTCTCATGATACAAATAAGTTAGGATAATATTAAACAAGTTTTACCTATTATTTAGATGTTCCTATGAAAGGTCTTAATGGTAGATGTATCATGTGTTTGAGATATGACATACAATAATTAATAGTTTCCCATTAAGAATTAAGTTATAATTATCCATTATATTTTTACTATGAAACCATCTATAGATGAATTTCACTTTCATTTTATTGATAAAATGGGAAGTATTATTAGTTATTTATATTTCCATATTTATTATTCCTTATCCATTAATTTATATGGAATGAATAATTTGTTATTTAACTTTACATATTTATTATTATTTATTTATTCATGTTAACTTCCATTATACTTAACCCTTACTGATAATTTTAGTTCACTCTTATTCTATTTCCCCCCAAGATTCCATGAAGAGTTCTATGTCGGATATGAAAGGATATTCTTGAAAGAGTAATGTAATTATTGAAAAACTTAATGTTTTAATATGTGTATTAAATTTTAATTTCAAACTGAAGTATTTATCTAGTTTACCAATAATAATAAACAACTCAGACCTTTGGGATGTGATTCCTTGTATCTTAGGCCAATGTAATGGTAGAAGACACCATCTTCTAGCTACAAGGTTCGGGGTTGCTATAGTTTGTAACAAAGGAATTTTAGTATAAACCTTGTGGACTAGATTTTAAACAACATAGATAAGGAAACATAACCCAAATACATATTTTGACGATAAGTATATAAAAACATCCTAAAGTTTTGGTAAGGTAGATATTATGTGGTTTTTCCTAGAAATAAAACCCTCTCTAAACACAAGTGGACATATTTCTAGAACAAATGTACCTAGGGGTAATAAATAAGAAAAAGGAATGTTGGTCTTGAATTTAGTGTTACCTGATACATGATATCGAGTATTATTGTGTTCCTGGTTTGACACTCCCAGGGGATATTCTTATGATAATTCACATTTTATTTTCAAAACCATTATGAAGGATTTGAATAGATAAAAAAATTAACAAGCTACGATAAACCCTAGACTAAGGGAGGACCTATGTGGAAGTAAAACAGAAGAATTATTTATGTATTCAGATTAAAAAATTAAAATTTTTAAAGTATTTTTACGTGTGGTATTTTAGGATAAGAATCATGAAACTTATAAGTATTGTGTTAAATTTTATAATCACTTATGTATTCATTAACATAAGAGTTATGGATACCATCATGGTTTATGAGATTAAGGTTGATCATAAGTTAAAAATCTTAAACACACCTTTTAAAACGTTTTGTGGCATGAATGACACAAGGTTAAGGATATTTTGGATGAAATTTATGGCAATACATCCCATTGGTTTAGTACAAGAGTTATTTAGGGAATAATTCTTTTACATTTAATAGAAATACGATTAATGGTATTGAAAACCTTTGTGATTAATATAATAATCAATGATACTATAATAATTGTAAAATAAGATTATTAGACCATAAAAAAACAAGTTTTATTGAAAACATTAGTAAAAAATATTGTTAAGGATTAATTTTAATTTATGGATGGCCAACATATTTTTTTGGGAACATTATAGGTATTAGAAAAATATAGTTTCCAAAAGGAGAAACTTATATTCCAGGTGACAACCCATTGGTCCTAGAAAGGCCTAGAGACTTTAACCCATGACCAAACGATGATAAGGTTTCAGTTCCTACCACTAGCTCATGTGATTTTCTGGTTAATATTTTATTATTTAAACAAGTTTAAAAATAAATATTAATGATAAAACACTATTGTTACTTTATTTTTTTAGATATTAATGTATTATATCGGATAACTTATGTTTACCACATTGGTTTTGAAAATATTTAAAGACATATGGAAAGTATTTTCACTCTTTTATGAATCTTATAATCTATTAAAAGTAACTTTTAGTGCTTTAAGTATAAAAAATTTATCTTTGGATATTAATTTCATAGAGTAAAGGGATAAATTAGAAATTGATCAAAGAACTAATGAATTATGAAATTGTGTCTAGGAAATAGAAACTTATTAGGTAAGTATATTCCATCTATTCTTAAAAAGTGAAATAATTCTTCATCTTTAGGAAAAGGAACTTGAAACAAAAAATTTATCTTATTACATTAATATCTCATGGATTAGATGTTATTTTAAATCAGAATATATTTATTGTTTTGAGTCTTTTGACTATAAATTTATCATTCACATGGTTGTGATAAATGAAATCTATTACAATCAATAATTATTTAAGCTTTTCCTCATTGTTCATTTCTTCACTTTGCACAAATGTTCTCATACAGAGGAGCCCAATTATGTGTTATTGTATATGACCTTGGTACTTCTATATCTTTTCTATTAAGAGGATAATTTTTTAACCCTTTTAAATATGTTCAATAATGGTATTTCCAAATGTATATCAAATACTTAACTTTTGAGATTAAGTTTTATTTTCCATGAAATGATTCATTTAAGGTGGGGATAATGTAACACCTTGAAATTTGAAAATATGAAAAAAAATTCGATATAATGTATGATACACAACACCAAGAATTGTAGGGATTATAATATCCTAATATTTTACAATATATTTACTATTTTAAATAAATTCAATATCTTATATAGCTTTTAATTCATGCAACACTGATTTTATATTGTGTTACACACAAGACCGAGTTATACTGAAAAATAACATACTATTAGCTTCATTTTTATATGAAAGTTATCACACAGTCATTGGAATGGCATGATTTTATAGGAATAACTAAATTATTAAAACATATAGTTTTAAAATGATTATTAGATATTTTAACATTATACTTATAATTAGTATTATTTAAAAGAAATGAATGTATTTTGAAAAACCATATTTCTTTTTCTAAAGGGTTGTTTAGTCACCCTTTGAGCACGCAATTTAAAATTATTTATAAAAATTTTAGAAAATTAATTGGAAAGATAAAATCCAATTTTAAATTATAATATCAAAATTATATTATGGTGAGTTTTTGGCATTTATCGAAAAAGTTTCATTTGTGGGTGAATAGTGAAAAATATTGAATTTTAAATGAAAATTGAATTTTTGTTTAAATAATTTATAATATTAAATTATATTTTGAATTAGTTTTCGAGAATAATTAGTTCAATTTTATACCAATTAATCTAGTTTAGGTTGTTGGATTCAATTTAAAATTTAATTTAGATACAAGTATTTTGAAAACTTTTGATCATTTTCACTTTAAAAACCCGCTTTCTCATCACGTAAGGAGGATTAATTAATAATTAATTTTTTTTCCAATTTATATGAATTGAATATATAAAAACATATTTCGTATTTATTATGATAATAATTTATAATTTCTAATAAATTTAACTTAATTTTTTGAGAAAAATTAAGAGTGAATGTAATAAAAATTACATACTGTGGTTAAAGTAAAAATTAATTTACCAGAGTGTTAAACTAAAATGATATGGGTAAACATGAACTATTAAGTTTTATAAAAAATATTTTCCTTAATATTTATAGTATTAAACATTTCAGGTTGGATAATGGTCCATTTTAGACCTTTTTTATTCATGAAAAATGATGGAGCACTCAATTCGTTTCAAAAATTCTAAGTGTGTCCTCTTTCCCACTTATAAAAGGCCACCCATCTCCTCTCCTCTTCGCACCTTAAAACATCCGTGGTTTGAAAATTAACTAAAAAATCACTTACCAACTTCTATACACTCATCCTATAAGCCTTATTTTAGTAAAAAATCCAACCTAGGAAGGATTTAGTGAAAACCTAAGGAGGATACCTGAAGTAGAGGTAATGTTCTTAAATTAGCATATTTATTTTAATCATTTATACACCTCCTTAAATTTTAATTATACCATGATGATATAATATCATCAGTATATTATATATTTTGGGATATTTATATAATAATTTCATGGCTTAATACCTTATCCACTTCCATCAAATGAGTTTCTAAATCATCATTCATGTGTACGGTGGACTACCGCCTCACGAACCGATGTTGTTCTCTTTTTCCATTTCCACTTCTCAAGGATGGTTAAAATGATTGATATAAAGTATATATATATGATATAAAAAACTTTTTTATATATTTTTAGTATATATACATACATACAAACATACATATATACTACCTTCTATTCCGTAGGCGATATGATAACACCACTCGTGTGTACAATAGACTACCGCCTCGCAAAGCGATGCGATTCATCTTTCACTAACGATTCACATGGAATATGATAAAGATAAAGTTTATGATTATATATTATTTAAATTAAAAAAATTTAATATTAGTTTTGTATTTATCATTTTTAAAATGTAATATATATCATTTTCTTTCTTTCCATTTTTTACTCATGTAAAGATAAAAACATCGTTCGTGAATGTGAAACTACTGCCTTCATGAAGCGATGCGACTCTATTTTCATCACCAAACCACATAGATGAAATTTAAAAGTATATAATATTTTGTTAATTATATTATTATCATTATTTTAATGTAAAATATTACTTACTTTCTTTTTATAATTATTAGTGAAAAATGGAAACGTTACTCCTGCATACGTACGACCTACTGTCTCCAAGATCATAACATACTTTATTTTTCATAACCATCATTCATGATTGGTTTTAAAAGTATAAATAATTTATAAATATGATATTCATTTAGCGATTATTATTCTATATATGATATAACTATATAATATGCACAAGAATCAAATCTTTCATGATGAAACATGCATTATAAAATAAGACAATTGATATAAGAAACAATAAAAACAATGAAATTTTATTAATGAGAAGGTAATAAGATGTTATTAAAGGATAAAATATTCTTTTATAAGATAATAACGTTGTTAAAACCACTATAAATAAGGTTAAATCAAATATAAGAAAAAGGAAGCGTAAGAAAATGGATATTATCACAATTTCATTTCATTTAGGAATATTGTAATGTTATACACATTGTTCCTTTTATATAGTGTATATAATATTACTTTGAAATATAATATCATGAATAATTAATTTTTAATGGAATATTATGTTTCAATTTTTATTATTTAATCAAAGGAGATTTGAATTAAAAGTTACCAGGTGGTAACAAATTTCTTAACTCAATTTTCATTCATTGGGTTAAACTTCTATTTCATCGATTATACCACTCTTAGATTATGTGTATAATGACTTATTATTTTATTAAGTAATATTTAAACTTGTTTTATGTGTATTTAAATTTGATACAGATAATTTATCTATTGGTTGGTTCTCACTTCAATGTTATGATATTTGCAAGGGTTTACATCATAATCTCATCTTAATCGATACTATTTATTATTAAATTTAAATAAAAGGAAATATTTTGAACATTATTTAATATAACCCTTAATTTTATTATCTGATGGTTATTAATGATATTTTAATGTAATTTAACTATTTTTACACTCTTTGGTGCTCAAATTAATTGAGAAAATGTTTTAAGAAAATCTGTATTTATTTCTCTCGTTGGTCAGAAATATGTGTTCTTCCAAAAACATGTTTTCTTCCAAAACCATGATATCTAAAAATATTTTGTAATTTTGATAAACCTTTTAAAAATTATATATCAAAGTAATATTTATCTATTTTTTTAATTTATTTTTTTTTCAAATTAATATTGGGTTGTTTTAATAACATTTTCCATTTGGATTTTATTGAATATTTGAAAGGAATATTCTTATTGTTTTTCTAAAAAGTAACCTTTATAAACTTTTTATAGTGAAAAATGAATGTTATTTTAAATTTCAAAAAATTTATGAAATTACCCACTCCTATGATCATCATTAATCTGAATCTTCCTTTGCTGTTTTATGAGGATCTTTTAAAACGAAATATTTTTAAAAAGTTATTTTCAAAGAATAACATTTTTAAAATGTTTTTCAAAAATGAAAAAGATATTTTTATCAATAATGTTTTTATAGATATTTTTATAGTACATACAATAATCAATGGAAAACCCATTTATTGTTACTCTAATGGTTATATGTTGATACCATCCTGATTTTTCTTCTCGATGGTTTATTATTATTTTGAACAAGGGTAGTATTGAAATTCACTTGTTCCATTTTTTAGTAATTAACTTAACCTTAAAATATTCACTTTACCATGATTAGTAGACATTAATATTCATCTAAATATCCCCATTATTTATCATGGTCAGGATTATTTCTTAAACAATGTCACATTTCAAAATGTGGTGTATTACTTTGAGAGTTATTTTTTTGACTAGGAAAATATTGATAAATCTATATTCTTTAATAAATATAGATATTTGATTTTAAGGAATATTGATTCATGAATTACATATATTATTCAATATATGAGGAATTCCTTATACCTACAGTGATGGGTGCAGCCTAACATTATATATCCCCTTATTAAATTGGTATGTCTCATGAGTCAAATTTGTTAAGTTATCCTTAAAGAGGTTTTTACCTATAGTTTAAACCTTCTTGTGAATGGTCTTGATGGTAGCGTTATCATGTATCTGAGATCAGACACCCAATAATTAGGCATTAACTTCATTAAGAGTTCAGTTATTATTATCCATGAGATATTCACAATGATATTATCTTTGTAGGCATTTAATTTTTATCTTATTGATTAAATGGTATGTGTTTTTAGTTATTTACCTTTGCATATTGATTATTCCATATCCATTTATTTAAATGGAATGCATGATCAGTTATTTAGATTTCCATATTGATTATTATTTTCTGATCCATGATAGATTCAGTTATACTAATACCTTATTGATCATTTGAGCACACCATTATTTTTTTTACTTTCCCCAGTATTCTATAAAGAGTTATATATTTGATGTGAAAGGATATTCTAGAAGGAATAATGTAATTCTTGAAAAAAGTGATGTTGTGATTTTTTTATTAGATTTAAATTCAATATTCAATTATTTATCTAGTTTACCAAGACTAATAAACTATTCAGTTCTTCAAAATGTGATTCCTTGTATCTTCTTCCAATGTAATGGTAGATGACACCAGCTTTGGGCTACCCGGGTCAGGGTCGCTACAGTTGGTATCAGATGAATTTTATTTGAAACCTTGAGAACTAGATATAGAAAAACATAGATTAAGGACCATAATCCTAAGACATGATAAAAGGATAAGTATATAAGAACATCATAAAGTTATGGAATGGTAGATATTATATGATTTTTTCCTAGAAATAATACCCTATATAGATACTAAAAGTGGATGTGGTTCTAGGAAAAATTTACTTAGGGGTAATAAATATGAAAATGACATATTGATCTTTACTCTAGTGTTACCTGGTACAAGGAAATGAGCCATATTTTTCACCTAGTTTGACACTTCCAAAAGATATGCTTTGGATAATTCACATTTTTTTTAAACCATCATGAAGGATTTCAATAGATATTGAAAATTAACAATGTAAGATAAACCCCAGAATAAGGTAGTACCTATTGGGAAATAAAACAGAATAATTATTTGTGTATTTTGATTCAAATAATTAAATTTTACAAGTATTTTTACCAGTGTTATTTTGGTACAATAATCATGAAACATATAAGGATTATGCTAATTTTTATAATCATATATGTATTCATTAAAATAAGATTTACGGATACCATCATGGTTTATGAGTTTAAAGTTGATCATAAGTTCAAAATCTTAAACACCCCTTTTAAAAAAAATTTGTGGCATGAATGACATAAGGTTAAAGATATTTTAGAAGAAATTTAGAGAATTATAACCCATTGGTTTAGTACAAGAGTTATTTGAGGAACAATTAATTTACATTTTATTGAAATATTATTAATGGTATTTATAACATTTAGGGTTAATATGCTAATCAATTATATTGTAATAATAGTAAAATTATATTGTTAGACCATTGTTGGCACCAGAAAGTGCATCCCCAAAATTTTACAGATGCTTCTGTACATGATCCAAGATCATAGTCCTTTTCGCAAGATTCGATTTGGTAGGTCGCAGGGCTCGAACGAAGTTACAGATTAGGAGTTATGGACATTTGAAGTTGGTCTAGAAAACTGGTTCGTGAAGCCTATTCATGAAGCGCCCTCCACGGCCACGAAGACCCGCCACGAAGCAAAGAGGCGGAATGCTCTATGAACCCGTTTGACATTCGCGACGCGCCACAAAGACCCTCCGTGAAGTAAGGAGGCAAGATGCTTGACGAACCCATTTGACATTCGCGATCCACCATGGAGCAAGCTCCATCTTCACGCTGAGTGAGATTTTCTTCACGGCGCCCCTTGCTTATAAATAACCTGCTCACCCCCTTCTCCAGATGGCCACTTATCCCCTTGGGCGGATGATATCCCAGTTCGCAGAGCTCTGTGGGCAGCGTCCTTCGCGACACTTCTCCGTAAGTCCATGATCCGTGAATAGCTTCTTTCGTGATGTTTCTAAACGAGTACTACGCAAGATCCCTTTGCTCCGCGATCCACCCTTGCTCCGTGAGAGGCCTTTGCTCCACAAGCCACCCTTGATCCGCGAGATCCCTTTGCTCTGTGAGACCTTTTCTCCGTGATGCTACTTCGTGAAGACCTATCCTATATGAGGATCCCACCTTCATGCCCACCGGTCCTTACCGAGGGGGTTGCGCTCTCGCACCCCCACTCGGGGCTAGTGCTGGGCTGCGGTCCCAGCCCTCTGGGTCGATCCCTTTCACTACTGTCACAGAACCCCATGAAATATGGAGAGTCACACCGTGAACTTTTCAGGCCGGAACGTCGGGATTTTCCATTGCACCCCTATGCGCACCCACCTTCCACCTATGGAATATCATGATTTTAGATACTCCTCTACACACCATGAAACACCTTAAGTTGATGTATTCCTCTTGGTTCATTTCCTATATTGTGAGTTGAGGTTCTCATCATCAATTCCCCGAGTACCTTGAGTCAAGCCATTCCTTAGGAAACTCCTCCAAACCCCATCACTTGGATCCTATGCCAGGTTGAACCAGAAAGGGCTACCCTTGCGTGAGTCCCAAAACGACCATTTATAGGCACCTTATGCCTAACAGTCCTCTGTACATGACTCTAAACTATAGTACACCTTATGTTCCAATCATAGGATTCCTCTTGCACTAAACAAGAGATTCCTTATGCTCCAAATGTAAGACGCCTAATAGTCCTATCTACACGACTTTAAACTGTAGTAATCCCTATGTGATCAATATAGGATGCCTCTTGCTCCAAATAAGAGATTCCTTATGCTCCAAGCATGAGATGATAATAGTCCCCTCTACATGACTCTAAACTATAGTACACCCTATGTTCTAGACATAAGATGCCTCTTGCACTATATGAGAGATGCATTGTGCCCCAAGCATGTGATTCCAATAGTTCTCTCCACATAACTTTAAACTATAGTAATCCCTATGTTCCAACCATAGGATTCCCTTTGCTCCAAACAAGGGATGCCTTATGCTCCAAGCATAAGACACCTAATAGTCCAATATACATGACTTTAAAATGTAGTAATCCCTATATGATCAATATAGGATGCCTCTTGCCCAATACGTGAGATGCCTTATTCTACAAGCATGAGATTCCAATAGTCATATCTACATGACTATAAACTGTAGTACTCCCTATGTTCCAATCATAGGTTGACTCATTCTCCCAACAAGAGATGAATTATGCTCCAAGCATGAGATTCCTAATTCCATGATTATAGTGGCGTAATTTCAAGAGCATTGGAATCCGTTCAAACATTCCATCACTCCACCTCATGCTTTGCGTGTCTTTCATTCGGATCCTCTTCCACTTCCATGTCTGGAGGGACCCCCTAATGGCCTGGTCCATTGCTACATTGGCTCACCTACCATCCTGGGCCAATTCCCTGGAGGACATTGGAAAACACTTCGATTCAGGTCCTGTGTTTTGAACATGGTCAATAGTCGACCCTCATTTGTTTGTCCCCATTTCAGGCTAACACGATATAGATGATGTGTTTCGAACACGATCAACAGTTATCCTCCATCGTCACACCACCCTCACCGCATTCCAAATGTCGGGCATGTGATTCACACATTTCATATCCCTTTGTTCGGACTGATTCCAATGCCTTTGGAGTTATCCCGCTTGTGCACTAGTGCATAGGTGAAGGCCTCAACCCACCAGTGGGTTGGGATTCCCTCATGGCCAGACATGAGGAAGACATTATGGGAATCTTCCTTGCATAAGCCCCATCCACCATTGACGCTCCCTAGCGGCACTCGGGCAGCTTCCTTGCATAAGCCCCATTCCCCATTACCGTTCCACAGCGGTACATGGGCCTCCATCCTGGAGTAAGCCCTGATCCTCACGGGCCTCCACCTTGGAGTAAGTCCCAACCCTCTCAGGCCTCAATCTCGGAGTAAGTCCCAATATCTCTCTCCCTGGGCCGGTCCATGTTTAAGCCCCACTCCACATCCCACAAACGCACCTTTCGTGAAATGACCGTCATGTCTCTGCTGCCTCACGTTTCTCACACCGAGCATGACTCACGTTGGCTTAGAGTAAGCATTGACCATGACACCACCCCCATCCCGCATGACGTTAAACTATATGCCCGAACTATGTGGACTTTGATCCACGTCAAGGCATGGTACGTAGGAAGCCTCCACGAGGTTCAATACCAATAACCATTGGCCCGACCATCTCTGTGTCGGTGAGCCAAGCCCCATTAACACTTTGGGTAGAATAGAGTGTAAACCACACACCATCCTGAACTACATGGTCTTTTATCCATGTCAAGGCATGGTACGTAAGAAGCCTCCCTGAGGTTTAAGCCCACCATCTACCTGGACCAAGGTACTTATTCACGTCGGTTCTCTGACGACACCCTACCTGAACTACGTGGACTTTGATCCATGTTAAGGCATGGTACGTAGGAAGCCTCCACGAGGTTCAAGCCCACCACCCCTGTCGTTCCGACCTCCTTCACGTTGGTTCACAAACACCTTGGGAAGCCTAGAGTGTAAGACTCACACTATCTTGAACTACGTGGAATTTGATCCTTGCCAAGGCATGGTACGTAGGAAACCTCCATGAGGTTCAAGCCCACCACCCACCTGGACTAAGGTCCTCATTCACGTCGGTTCACCAGCACCATCCCCGTCTCTCATGACGTTAAACTGCATTCCAATCCAGAGGTAAGCTGTTGTGACACACCCGAACTACGGGGACTTTGATCCATGTCAAGGAATTGTATGTAGGAAGCCTCACGAGGTTCAATCCCAACACCCATCAGACCCCCGGTCCCTCTTCACGTCGGTTTGCCGACACGCCCCCACCCGAACTACGAGGACTTTGATCCATGCCAAGGCATGGTACATAGGAAGCCTCCATGAGGTTCAAGCCCACCATCCAGTTGTTCTGACACCCCTTCATGTAAGTTCAACAACCCGTTTTCAACCCGAACTACGTGGAATTTGATCCATGCTAAGGCAATGTACAAAGGAAGCCTCCCTGAGGTTCAAGCCCATCATCCACCTGGACCAAGGTCCATCTTCACGTCGGTTCGCTAACGAAACCCAACCTGAACTATGTGTAATTTGATCCATGTCAAGGCATGGTACGTAGGAATCCTCCACGAGGTTCAATCCCACCACTCGGTCGTTATGACTTCCTTCACATCGGTTCACCAACACCTTGGGAAGCCTTGAGTGTAATCCCAACACCATCATGAACTACATGGTCTTTGATCTATGTCAAGGCATGGTATGTAGGAATCCTCCCTAACGTTGAAGCCATCCATCCACCTGGAACAAGGTCCTTATTCACGTCAGTTCGCTGATGAAACCCTACCCGAACTACGGGGACTTTGATCCATGTCAAGGCATGGTACGTAGGAAGCCTCCACGAGGTTCAGGCCCACCACTCGGTCGTTCTGACCTCCTTCACGTCAGTTCACCCTCTTCCCTCATGAGGTTAAACTGTATTCCAATACACTCCTGAACTACGAGGACTTTGATCCATGTCAAATAATGGTACCTAGGAAGCCTATCAAGGTTCAATCCCAACACCCATCGGACCCCCGTTCCATCTTCACGTTGGTTCGCCAACAACCAACCCGAACTACGGGGAATTTGATCCATGTCAAGGCATGGTACGTAGGAAGCCTCCAGAGGTTCAAGCCCAACACCCATCAGACCCCTTGTCCATCTTCACATTGGTTCATCGACAACCAACCCGAACTATGGGGACTTTGATCCATGTCAAGGCATGGTACGTAGGAAGCCTCCCGAGGATCAATCCCATCGCCCATCAGACCCCAAGTCTGTCATCACGTCGGTTCGCCGACATGCCCCATCCCAAACTATGGGGACTTCGATCCTCGCCAAGGCGGGATATGTAGGAAACCTCCCTATGGTTCAATACAACCATTTATCTGGGCCCCAAGTCCCCATTCATGTCGGTTAGACCCCATTCAGCTGTAATCCGTTGTGACTCCATCCAGTTGTAAGCCATTGCGACCTCATTCGGCAGTAAGCCGTCATCAGATGAACTATGTGGTCTTTGATTCCCTTCCATGGGGATATGTAGGAAGCCTCCCTAAGGCTCAAGACCATCACTCATGTCTCATCCTGATCTCTCCTTCGAGCCTAAGTGTCTCAGAAATGTCATGCCCCAACCCAGTGGTTCCACTTCCTCTGGGGCCCATCCATGCATCCATTCTCTCGGGCCGCCTCCCCAGGTGTCCCATTGTCCCATCTGAACTACATAGACTTTGATTCCCTGCCACGGGGATACGTAGAAAGTCTCTTCGTGGCTCAAGACCAACATCATCGTCGTCCTCACATCAGTTCCATATCATCCCCCCTCCACTTCATTCAACTCTCCATCATCCATTTTGATTCTTACCCTGGCCGCCACATCCCAGTGGGATCATGTCATCCATTTCTTCACAGATCCTAGCAGTACCTTGGCCGCTATCCACACGTAAGACCCATCATGTATTTGTTTTGTTGTCATCTGTGTACACCCTGATTCATCACCTCTACAAACTACATGGGTTTTGATCCCTGTTGTCTACACGGGGTACGTAGGAAACCTCCCTGAGGTTCAATACCAGCCAATGGTAAACCTTGGTGTTCCCCCATTCTGGGGTGCACACTCCCTGATCCGCCCTCAGTGGTGTCTAGATTAGATTTTACGGTGTGACATCTCCCCTCTACATGACACACTACCTCTGATCCATCTCTATGGGACATTCTAATCACCCTCACTCTTTCTTTGAAAGACGTTAAACTCGCGACCTACCTCTTGTTAAACATGAGATGCCTGAGGAAAACCTCGGAAGACATGCCTATGGAGTAACCATCTCCGGAAGACGTTAAACTTGTGGACTACGTCATAATAAACATGATATTCTTGAGGAAAACCTCAGATGACACACCTTTGGTGTAACTGTCCTCGCAAGACATTAAACATGCGGCATACCCTGTGTTAAACATGGGAAGATGAGGAAAACCTCAGATGCATTCCTATGGAATATGATTCCCCGAATTCGATGTGGGTTGCCTCAGGGTTCTGTACCCTTGAGATGCCCACTTATAAAGAATAATATAGGTTCCCCAATGTCTACGCACCCAGAGATGCCCCAACATGCCTGATGTTGTCATCTACTCTGACCGAAGGTTGCTACCATGTCAAGACCCCGTGAAATGTCTTGACGGAAGTAGTGTAATTAACCGGCACCCAATAATATATGGAACCAGAAACGAGATTCATGAACCACGACTAAATCTACAAGGGAGACCCGGACTAGGTTACGAATTTCGAGGAGGAATCTACATAAGGAAGAACCAACATCCCATCATCCCATTTTGATCAAGTAGAAAATGTCCCCGAATGGGGAGCAGATGCCGCCCGCCTTTGGAAAGCGAAAATGCAGGTCAATAGAACAACGCCGACGTCCCCCGAACGTGACAGACGCGCGTGCCCTGACGAAAGCATGGGAAACAGAAAGGGTGAACCCAACATGAATGTCTTCTCCTTAAATAGAGAGTAAAAGTAATATATCAGGAAAATTAAGGAATCACCCATGTGAATCCCCACTATTTCAAATGTGAGAGGATTAGTACCATCGGGTGTGTGAAGACTACGGTCCATCAACTCCTTGCCAACCCCGCCGCCTCAAGAGGCCGCACAAGTGACATCCACCACCCAACTTCATAAGCTCGTCGCCAACTCCGCCGCCTCAAGAGGCCGCAGGTGGCATTCATGACCCAACTTCATCGGCTCCTCGCCGACTCCGCCACCTCAAGAGGCCGCACAGGTGGAATTTGCCACCCGACTTCATCAGCTCCTCGCTGACTCCACCGCCTCAAGAGGCCACGTAGGTGGCATCAGCCACCCCACTCTTTCAGGTCCTCGCCAACACCGCCGCCACAAGAGTCCGCACCAGTGGCATCCGCCACCTGACTCCCTCAGCTCCTCACCGACCCCGCCTCCGCCAGAGGCCGCTCAAGTGGCATCCTTCACCCAAATCCCTAGGCTCCTTGCCGGCCCCGGCGCCTCAAGAGGTCACACGGGTGGCATTCGCCACCCCACTTCATAGTCTCCTCAACGAATCCGCCGCCTCAAGAGGCTGTGCTGGTGGAATCCGCCACCCAAATTCATTGACTCCTCACTGACTCCACTGCCTCAAGAGGCCACACAGGCGGCATCCACCACCCAACTCCTTCGGCTCATCGCCGACTCTGTAGCCTCAAGAGGCAGTGCAGGTGGCATCTGACACCCGACTTTATCAGCTCCTCACTGACTCTGCCGCCTCAAGAGGCTGCGTAGGTGGCATCCGCTACCCGACTTCATTGGCTCCTCACCGACTCCGCCGCCTCAAGAGGCTGCGCAAGTGGCATCTGCCACCCCACTCCATCAGCTCCTCACTGACTCCTCCGCCTCAAGAGGCCGCAAAGGTGGAATCCGCCACTGGACTCCATCGACTCCTCAACGACTCTGCCGCCTCAAGAGGCTGCGTAGGTGGCATCCTCCACCCCACACCATCGGCTCCTCGCCGACTCTGCCGCCTCAAGAGGCCATGAAGGTGGAATCCGTCACCCGAATTCATCGGTTCTTCTTCGACTTCGCTGCCTCAAGAGGTCGCGTAGGTGGAATCTGCCACCCGACTTCATCAGCTCCTCGCTGACTCTGCCGCCTCAAGAGGCCGCGTAGTTGGTATCCGCCACCCGAATTCATCAGCTCCTCACCAACTCTGCCACCTCAAGAGGCCGCGAAGGTGGAATCCTCCAACTGACTTCACCGACTCCGCCGCCTCAAGAGGCGGCCCGGGTGGCATCCGCCACCCCAATATATCAGCTCCTCTATAACTCCGCCGCCTCAAGAGGCCGTGCAGGTGGCATCCACCACCCCACTCCATCGGCTCCTCACCGACTCCGCCTCCTGAAGAGGCCGCGCAGCTGGCATCTGCCACCCGACTTCATCGGATCCTCGCCGACTCCACCACCTCAAGAGGCCCGGCAGGTGGCATCCACCACCTAACTTCATCGGCTCCTCACCGACTCCGCCGCCTCAAGAGGCCCTGCAGGTGGAATCCGCCACCTGACTTCTTCGGCTCCTCGCTGACTCCACCACATCAAGAGGCCGCACAGGTGGTATCCACCACCCACTCCATCAGCTCCTCACCGAATCCGCCATCTGAAGAGGCCACGTAGGTGGCATCCGCCACTCAACTCCATCGGATCCTCGCCGACTCCGCCGCCTCAAGAGGCTGTGCATGTGGAATCCGCCACCCGACTGCATCAGCTCCTCACCGACTCTGACACCTCAAGAGGCGGCACATGTGGCATCTTCCACCCGACTCCATCAGCTCCTCGTCAACACCAATGCCTCAAGAGTCAGCGTAGGTGGTATCCACCACCCAACTTTTTCGGCTCCTTGCCGACTCTTCGACCTCAAGAGGCCACGCAGGTGGCATATCCCACCCCACTCCATCATCTCCTCACCGACTCTGCCACCTCAAGATGCCGCATAGGTGGCATCCGCCACCCGACTCCATCGGCTCCTCGCCGACTCTACTACATCAAGAGGCTGCACAGGTGGCATCCTACACCCAACTTCATCAGCTCCTCGCTAACTTCGTTGCCTCAAGAGTTCGTACAGGTGGCATCCGCCACCCGACTCCATCGACTCCTCACCGAATCCACTGCCTAAAGAGGCCGCGCAGGTGGCATCCGCCACCCGACTCCATCGGATCCTTGCCGACATCACCGCCTCAAGAGGGAACATGGGTGGCATCCACTGCCCCACTCCATCAACTCCTCTTCGATCCTGCCGCCTCATGAAGCCGTGCGAGTGGAATCCACCGCCCCACTCCATCGGCTCATCGTCGATCCCTCCGCCTCAAGAGGTCGTACGGGTGGTATCCACCGCCCCCACTCCATCAGCTCCTCACCGATCCCGGCGCCTCAAGAGGTCGCGCGGGTGGCAACTGCCACTCCACTCCATTGGCGCCTCGCCGTCTCTGCCGCCTCAAGAGGCCGCGCAAGTGGTATCCGCCACCTGAATCCTTTGGCTCCTCACCGACCCCACCACCTTAAGAGGCCACGCAAGGGGAATCCTTCCCCAACTCTATCGACTCTTTGTCGACCCCGAACCATTATCACCAGCCACTATGGAGGTGATCTCCATGCCACCACCGTTCGGCACGAAGGCTTCCATGCCTTCCGGGCTCCATCACCCCGTCGTACCGACATTCCAGGATTCCACGCTTTTCGGGATCTATCACCCCGTCATACAGACGTTCGAGGCTTCCATGCCTTCCTGGCTCCATTGCCCCGTCGTACCGACGTTCAAGTATTCCATGCCTTCCGGGTTCCATCACCCCTTCGTACTGACGTTCCAGGCTTCCACGCCTTCCGGTCTCCATCACCCCATTGTTCTGATGTTCCAGGATTCCACGCCTTTCGGTCTCCATCGCCCCATCATACCGACATTCTGGGATTCCACACCTTCTAAGCTCCATCTCCCATCGTAACAACGTTCCAGGCCTCCATGCCTTCCGGGATCCATTTCCTTGTCGTACCGATGCTCCATGCTTCTACGCCTTCCGAGCTCCATCGCCCCGTCGTACCGAGGTCCAGGATTCTACGACTTCTGGGATCCATCGCCCCGTCGTACCGACGCCCAAGCTTCTACGCCTTCCGGGCTCCATCGCCCCGTCGTACCCACGATCCTAGCTTCTTCGCCCCTCCAAACCGAGGGAATGTAGTCATACCCACTACCCTTGTGAGACTATGTGTCATCCCAACTACCACGTTGCATCAGCCATAGAGGTCCTCCTTGTGGCCTTGAAACCAGCTCGTGGAAGTATCATTATGATCAGGGGATTTGAGGAAAATACCATCATGTAGATTCCCCCCTCATCCCAACCCACCCGAATGGGGTAGATGTAATTACCCGATATTTTATGATAAGTATTCCTTTTAATTTATTTATGTCATGTGTTTTATGCTATAATAATATTATCTTGTGCTATACGCAACACTGTATTAACTTGCAGTATACACAACACTATTCTTAGATTGTGTTACACACAATTTCAAGTTCGTTTTATAATAGTCATTCTACGCAACATTGAGTGTATATATATATATATATTCAATGTACAAATGAAAAATGGTTGGATTCTATTATAAAGAATAAACAAAGGAGTCTTGCACAACACGTAACCCTGACTTGGATTTCATTACTCGCAATCTCGACCTTCCTCGATAGCTTGTGTTGTACGCAATACCAGGTTTCACTAAACGATGATATATTGTTATAATATTATTATGGACTATCCATTATGAATAGTATTAACTAAATTTTTAATTTTATAACATTATTATTCATATTATAAATTTTCTAAAACATGGTATGATAACAAAATAATTTTTTCGGGTAAAATAAGTATTTTTCAAAAAAATGCATTTTTGCCGCCTTTTGATGGCGCACCCACATTAAACCTAGTTTTTGACATGTTTATAAATTCAATTTTACAAAATAAACTTCTTCTTTTGAATCAGGATATAAAAATTTACATTGGATAAAGTTTTAATATTTTTCTGATAACTTTCATATTTTAATGAATAGTAAAAACACGCTATATTTTAATTAAAAAAAACTTTTTTCATCGTAATAATTTATATAGTTAAATTATAATATTGAATGGTTTTAAAGTATAAATAGAATATATTTCTACCATTTAATATAATATATTTCATTAGCATTAATTTCACATTGAATTCTATAGGTAAAAACATTTCAATCTTTTCCAATGTTTTTACTTCGAAAACCCGTTCTCTTAACAACGAGATTAATTTTAAATTAATTACTGCAACTTATGTGTCATGAATTTTGAAAAATGGATTCCATATTTAGAATCAGTGGGTCCAAATTATGTTAATAGGCTACTTTTTTATTTTTGGACATTATGAATAGTAACTACGATAAATTTTATTTACCCTAGTTAAAGGTAAATCGGGTAATTAAGGGTAAATATAAGATTAGAAAATTACCCTAACACCTGTCAAAGTCTTATAGGATGACTAAAAGTCAAACCATATCATCTAAGGGTTGGATTAGATTCATTTAATGGATTTTTTTCTATTAAAATAATTTAATTATTATTAAAACCAAAGAAAGTGACAACATGCCACTTTCTTAAATCTTATAGGTATAATAATTTTAATTTAGTGATAAAATTAATGAAACTTCGAACATGAATAGTCTCCAAAAAGATAATAAAATTATATACATCATATAAATTTATATATAATTTCTAAGGATTAAATAAATATCATTAATTATGACACAATAGTGATGTTAAAATTATTTTATTAATTAAAATATCAAATAAATGGTTTTAAAAATATTAAAATAAATATTATATGAACTATTTAATGTTATCCACTAATTTTCTAGATAATTATGACATTTTTTTAATCTATTAAAGCTTTTTGTTCGAACATATCTTCTTTATATATTTTATTTAAATTCGAATAAATGAATAGTGTCTAAATTGACACTATTGTTATTTTATAAAAATAACATATTATAAAATTGTTTAAAAATCACAAAAATATTTAAAAATTTTAAATTAAAATTTATATGGTCTAAAATTTTATAAAATGTTAAATTACGGAAAATTCACAATACATATGTAGTTATTTATAAAAATCTAAAATTTATAATATTATTACCACAAATAAAATTAAATTGATAAATAAGGATAAATCAAGTTGATAATGTTTAAAATAAATTCCTAACATGTCTAAATTTTATTGTTTGATGAGATTACAACCCTATCTCATCTAATATTTAGATATGAGTAATTTTGGAAGTTTTTAAGTGGGGTTGGGATTTAATATAAACTAATATTTCTTATATTTCCAAAGGTGCCCCTCTCCTCCCTTATAAAAGGGCACCTCCTCCCTCTCTTCCTCACACCACTTTGAGCCTTAAATCTCGGCCAAACCTGGAAAATTTCTCTTATCCACTTCCCTAGAAACATCCTAGAGGTTCTTGTCTTCTTTAAAGACCAATTTTAGTTCCATAAGAGGAGGTCTCAAAGAGGCGCTTCAAAGAAGAGGTAATGTCCGTTACTGATTCTTTCAACTTTATTTCTTCTTCCACTTCTTCTTCTTTTGTTGTTTCATTATGAAGTAATAAAATCAGTATCACTAATATACTGATATGTTATTATAAGTATGAAACAACCCTATTTCACCATTTATCCATCCTATGGAAAACAAAATCACCGCACGTGCGTACGTACGGAATACCGTCTCCACGCCGTGGTGTAATCTGGTTTTCCACCAACACCATACATGGATGGGTATAATGGTGTAAAGAATAACTATATATAATTATTGTAAAGTGATATTTATTCTGAAATATTATACATACACTCCAATAAAATTCCACAATCATGGGAACAACATCATCGCTCGTGCGTACGTACGGAATACCGTCTCCACGATGTGATACAACTCGTTCTACATGATCTTAATTGTATAATGATTATATAAATGAATTTAATGAATAAATATGATATATATTACACTAATACCATTCTGTAAATGAGGTTTCTATAACGTAAAAATAGGAATAATAATTTATTCGACAAAACACACATATGAACATAAAGAAATAAAGACCTGAATAACAAGTAGGAATGAAATATTACTAATAAGAAGCGAAGAATATGACCATATATGATATCATAAAAATTGGTATGATTCTGGAATAAGTCAATGAAATTATTTAAATCATTATACAGGAGGTTCAGACACTTACGAAGCAAATCAGACCTAAGGTAAGGGAAAATCTCACAATCTCATTTTTATCTGAGATTGTTTATACTTCAGAATTTACTGGGGAATATTTATCATCCACATCCATGTTTCCTCAATATGTAATATTATTTCCATCCACCTACAATTGTTTAAATCCAATTTTACCCTTCGGTGTGTTTTTAGTAAAAGATATAAAAGGAATCTTTTGTCATTTCTCGTACGAGGTACTTTTTGACTTTTCCATCCAAAGTACGGGAAGAATGTTTTTTTAACTTATACTGCATGAAGGGATTTTTTTAGAAAATTATTTACATGAAGATTACTTTACAAGTTTTCAAGTTTATTTTTAATAAACTTATTTTATTTCAAAATTATATGACCTTTTAATAAAGGAAAATCTTTTTCAAGTAGAAAGGATATTTTCCTCAAGAATGGATTTCAAGTGTTTTATCAAAATTATTTTCCATCTAAGATAATATAGGGTTCTTTTTATATCCCTATTTTTACATTTATTTGATTATGTTATGATGAAATTATTTTTACGATATCCTTTTATGGATTATTTTATGATGACGTGATGTTTAAGAATCCCATTTTTATTACATGGGTTATGCTATGATGTATGGTTTATGATTTTGTGGCACACATAAGAATGGTATCATTATGAGATGGGTGGGACCTATATCTCCCTCCAATGGATTGGGTAAAGATTTATATCTCATGAGATAGACATGGCTGGAATGAAAGGTTAAACCGGTTCAGTGAAACAGGACTGAAACGAGGAGTGAAATCGGTTCAGAAATGCACTTTGTCCGCTAAGATAGTATTGGAAATGAGTCTTAACTACTAAGAAATGATTTTATATGATTATGTGTGTATGCCACAAAGATTCATGTTTTACGTTATGATTATTGGGATTACATTTCACTTCTATGATTTATCCCATGTTATGATCTCTTTTACAGGATAAGACTTTCAAAATGTTATGTTCTTATAAATATGATATGTTTGATATTTCTTTTGTTTACCCTTACTGAGAATTTGAGCTCACCCTTTTTTATGTTTTATTTTCCCCCAGGATTAAAATAATGGTTTTAGGTAAGGAAACAAAAAGGGGAGGATCGTTATGGGAGATGTTGAAGATCTTTCAACATGATTAGAAGTTTATATTCCAAGTTTCCAAAGACACTAAAATATTACGGTCCTTGTGTGTCTGTTTTTGTTATGTATTAGATATTCTGCAAAAGTAATGTAATTTCCATGTACGTCAAGCTTCAGGTCTCTATAGTTGGTATCAGAGGAAAGGTTTTTTCAACCTTTGGAAACTTGGATTCAAAAATGTTAGTGAGATCCCTAGAGATATTTCTAAGGTATGTCTAGGGATGTCCCTAAGGATAAGTATACGTATAGGATATAGTCCTAGAACTATGGTAACGATCTTAGAATTTAACCTAAGATGTTATATATTGAGGGTAATCCCCCTTTACTATTTTGTTTTCCCTAGCATGTTTTTTGCCTCTCACACTATTCTTTTTGGGTTTTAGAAAATGGTTGGAAATAGGAAGATTCACGATAATGGAGGATATGACGGACAATGGAATGATATTCTTCATGAGAAACCAAATGAAACACGATTTGGAAGTCCAAACATAGTTATTATGTCTAACCAGAAATCTCATAATATGATCAATAATCTCAACTTTGGTAAGTTTTCCAACTCAGATAATAAGAGAAAGATGGAGTTTCGTGATGATCATAGAGGAAAGAACGTTCAATTTCCCTCATGTAAATCATGTGGGAAGAGGCATCATGGAGATTGTTTCAAAGGAACTGAAAGATTATTTGGGTGTGGAAAAGAAGGACACAAAGCTAGTAAGTGCAAAGGAAAATGTTCAATTAACACCATGGACAAGGATAATCGTATTGCTACGACATCAACAATGATTAGATGTTTTAAATGTAGAATGTATGAGCATTATGTAAAACAATTCCCTAAGGGAAAATCTCATGATGAGAATCAGAATGGTCATATGGGTAGTATTTATGTGGATAATGATGAGGAGACTACAAATGATATATGAGATGAAAGAAGTGTTGAAGCTTAGTCAGTTGTTTAAGAAGGTAGTGGAATGATTATATGTTTAACAAGAGTTATGTTGTATAGTTAATGGTACTATGGAATAAATAATAATCAAAGGATTGTTACACTATTGTTTTTCCTAAATTATTTGATAGTATATGTTGAATGATACCAGTAACCATGAAAGTTTATTCAGATGTTTTTGGAAAGTAGATGATATGCGCATAATGAAGGGATAAGAAGATAATGAGATGTTTGATTGTATTCATGATCTCATGAATGATATAAGGACTAAGTGATATTATGGTTTGAGTATATAGAATTTTTGGGATTTTGGTATGTGGAAAGTGTTAAAATTTAACAACATTCATATTTTCACTAAGGTTCAATGGGTATTCATTCTTCAATAGAATACATGATTAAGGTATTCACATGTTTTTAATTTGACCAACAAGATATATCTTATGATATATGGGGGATAAATAATGGAATTCATGTGATTGTTATATGACATTTCAAGTAATCATTTTCTTTATACTATGAGCTTGGAATGAGTCATTTTAGATAAGCCTAAACATTGGAATGGATTATTTTGGAAATAAGTTAGTATTGTTTAAGGATAGAACTTTTTTTCTATATTATTGTTGGGATGTTATAGTAATGTATTTTTAGAAAAAGGAAAACCTTCGGGACGGGCGACAACCCATCGCGTCGGACAAGGCTGTGGGAATCAAACCCACGACCGAAGTGTGACTGGCCTTTATCACCTACCACTGGCCTACAGGAAGTCCCTAGTTAGTAGAAAGTAGTTTTATTTTATTAATCGGTAAGATATATGAAGTATAAGTTCATTTTTGGAATCATATATGATTAACCTCACCATAAATGGACTTATGCATATTTGATAACTTTTGCTAACCTTTTGTTTGAAATAGATGGAATGACCCATCATTCTATCACATGATATGTTAACACTTCACGAATAACAAATTCAACTTCATTTCTTTAAGATATGAAGTGGATATTGTTCAAAGCATGAACAAAAGTGAGATTGTACCAAAATCAAGAATGTATTTATTCTAATTCAAAATTTCAACTTTAGGGAAATGATATTGGAAACAAAAATGTTGTCCTAGTGATCTTATATCGGATGAATCAGATTGTACCTTAGATCATCCCAAATTTATGGCTTTGTGATTGATGGATTTTTCATAGCCATGTTCTCTACCACTCTCCATCAGAACTGGATGGTTAGATTTTTCTTTCATATCCATATTTTCACCTATGTTCTCCTATGTGGAAACCTAGTGATTAGTTAATTTCGGTAACTGTTACGTTTCATACTTTAGTTTTTAAAGTTAACTTTTGGTATTTCATTTTACGATGTGGGTTTCAATTAAAGAAACATCCAAGTAGAAAACCATGTATAACCCCGACGAATTTCGAGGGCGAAATTCATTTTAAGGGTGGTAGAATGTAACAACACGATATTTTATGATAAGTATTCTTTTAAATTTATTTATGTCATGTGTTTTATGCTACAACAAGATTATCTTGTGCTATACGCAACACTGTATTAACTTGCAGTATATACAACACTATTCTTAGATTGTGTTACACACAATTTCATGTTCGTTTTATAATAATCATTCTACACAACATTGAGTGTGTATATATATATATATATTCAATGTATAAATGAAAAATGGTTGGATTATATTATAAAGAAACAACAAAAGAGTCTTTCACAACACGTAACCCTGACTTGGCTTTCATTACACGCAATCACGACCTTCCTCGATAGCTTGTGTTGTACGCAATACCAGGTTTCACTAAATGACGATATATTGTTATAATATTATTATGGAATAGACGTTATGAATATTATTAACTAAATTTTGAATTTTATAACATTATTATTCATATTATAAATTTTCTAAAACATGTTATGAGAACAAAATAAAATTTTTGGGTAAAATAAGTATTTTTCAAAAAAATGCAGTTTTGCCACCTTTTGATGGCGCACCCACATTAAATCTAGTTTTTGACATGTTTATAAGTTTAATTTTACAAAATAAACTTCTTCTTTTGAATTAGGATATATAAATTTACATTGGATAAAGTTTTGATATTTTTCTGATAACTTTCATATTTTAATGAATAGTAAAAACACGCTATATTATAATTAAAAACAAATTTTTTAATCGTAATAATTTATATGGTTAAATTATAATATTTAATGGTTTTAAAGTATAAATAGAATATATTTCTACCATTTAATATAATATTTGTCATTATCATTAATTTCACATTGAATTCATAGGTAAAAACATTTCAATCTTTGGCAATGTTTTAACTTCTAAAACCCGTTTTCTTAACAACGGGATTAATTTTAAATTAATTACTGAAACTTAAGTGTTTTTAAATTTGAAAAATAGATTCCATATTTGGAATCAGTGGGTCCAAATTATGTTAATAGGCTACTTTTTATTTTTGGACATTATGAATAGTAACTACGGTATATTTTATTTACCCTAGTTAAAGGTAAATCAGGTAATTAAGGGTAAATATAAGATTATAAAATTACCCTAAAACCTGAAAAAATCATATTGGATGACTAAAAGTCAACCCATATCACCTAAGGGTTGTATTATATTCATTTAATTTAATTTTTTCCATGAAAATAATTTAATTATTATTAAAACCAAAGAAAGTGACAACATGTCACTTTCTTAAATCTTATAAGTATGATAATTTTAATTTAGTGATAAAATTAATGAAACTTCGAACATGAATAGTCTCAAGAAATATAATACAATTACATACATCATATGAATTTATTTAGAATTTTTAGGGATTAAATAATTATCATTAATTATGACACAATATGATGTTGAAATTATTTTATTAATTAAAATATCAAATAAATGGTTTTAAAAATATTAAAATAAATATTATATAAACTATTTAATGTGATCAACTAATTTTCTAGATACTTATGAAATTTTAGTAATCTATTAAAGCATTTAGTTCGAACATATCCTCTGTATATATTTTATTTAAATTCAAATAAATGAATAGTGTCAAAATTGACACCATTGTTATTTTATAAAAATAACATATTATAAAATTGTTTAAAAACCACAAAAATATTTAAAAATTATAAATTAAAATTTATATGATCTAAAATGTCATAAAGTGTCAAATTATGGAAAATTAACAACACATATGTAATTACTTATAAAAATTTAAAATTTAGAATATCATTACCAAAAATAAACTTAAATTGATAAATAAGGATAAATAAAGTTGATAATGTTTAAAATAAATTCCTAAAATATCTAAATTTTATTGTTTGATGATATTACAACCCTATATCATCTAATATTCTGATATGAGTCATTTTTGAAGTTTTTATGTGGGGTTTGGATTTAATATAAACTAATATTTCTTATATTTCCAAAGGCCCCCCTCTCCTCCTTTATAAAATGGCACCTCCTCCCTCTCTTCCTCACACCACTTTTAGCCTTCAAGCTCGTCCAACCCCTGCAAAATTCTCTTCTCCACTTCCCTAGAAGAATCCTAGAGGTTTTGGTATTCTTCAAAGACCAATTTTAGTGCCCTAAGAGGAGGTCTCAAAGAGGCGCTTCAAAGAAGAGGTAATGTCCGTTACTGATTCTTTCAAATTTATTTCTTCTTCCACTTATTCTTATTTAGTTGTTTCATTATGAAGTAATAACATAAGTATCAATCATATACTGATATTTTATTATAAGTATAAAACAACCCTATTTCACCGTCTATCCATCCTACAGAAAATGAAATCACCGCGCGTGCGTACGTACGGAATACCGTCTCCACGCCGTGGTGTAATCTGGTTTTCCACCAACACCTTACATGGATGGGTATAATGGTGTAAAGAATAACTATATATGATTATTGTAAAGCAATATTTATTCTAAAATATTATACATACACTCCAATACAATTCCACAATCATGGGAACGATATCATCGCTCATGCGTACGTACGGAATACCATTTCCACGATGTGATGCAACTCGTTATACATGATCTTCATTGTATAATGGTTATATAAATGAATTTAATGAATAAATATGATATATATTAAACTAATGAAATTCTATAAATGAGGTGTCTATAACCTAAAAAGAGGAATAAGAATTTATTCGACAAAACACACATACGAACATAAAGTAATAAACACCCGAATAACAAGTAGCAATGAAATATTACTAATAAGAAGCTAAGAATATGACCATATATGATATCGTAAAATAATTATGATTCTGGAATAAGTCAATGAAATTATTTAAATCATTATACAGGAGGTTCATACACTTAAGAAGCAAATCAGACCTAAGGTAAGGGAAAATATCACAATCTCATTTTTATCCGAGATTGTTTATACTTCAGAATTTTTTTGGGAGTATTTATCATCCACATCCATGTTTCCTCAATATGTAATATTATTTCCATACACCTACAATTGTTTAAATCCAATTTTACCCTTCGGTGAGTTTTTAGTAAAAGATATGAAAGGAATCTTTTTTTGTTTTTCGTCCGAGGTACTTTTTCACTTTTCCGTCCAAAGTACGGGTAGAATGTTTTTCTTAACTTATACGACATGAATGGATTTTTTTAGAACATTATTTCCATGAAGCATACTTTAAAAATTTTAAAGGTTTTTTTTAATCAACTTATTTTAGTTCAAAATTATATGACGTTTTAAGAAAGGAAAATGTTTTTGAAGTAGAAAGGATATTTTCCTCAAAAATGGAGTTCAAGTGTTTTATCAAAATTATTTTCCATCTAAGATAATATAGGGTTCTGTTTATATACCTATTTTTACATTTATTTGATTATTTTATAATGGAATTATTTTTACGATATCCTTTTATGGATTATGTTATGATGACATGATGTTTAAGAATCCCATTTTTATTACATGGGTTATGCTATGATGTATGGTTTATGATTTTGTGACACACATAAGAATGGTATCATTATGAGATGGGTAGGACCTATATCTCCCTCTAATGCATTGGGTAAATATTTATATCTCATGAGATAGGCATGGATGGAATGACAGGTTAAACCGGTTCAGTAAAATAGGACTGAAATGAGGAGTGAACTCGGTTCAGAAATGGACTTTGTCCGCTAAGATAGTCTTGGAAATGAGACTTGACTACTAAGAAATGATTTTCTATGATTATGTGTGTATTAAAAAAAGCTTCATGTTTTAAGTTATGATTATTAGGATTACATTTCACTTAGATGATTTATCCCATGTTATGATCTCTTTTTCAGGATAAGATTTTCAAAATTTTATGTTCTTATGAATATGATATGTTTGATATTTCATTTGTTTACCCTTAATGAGCATTTGAACTCACCATTTTTTATATTTTCTTTTCCCCCAGGATTAAAAGAAAGGTTTTAGGTAAGGAAACAAAAAGGGGAGGATCGTTATGGTAGATGTTGAATATCTTTTAACATGATTAGAAGATTATATTCCAAGTTTCCAAAGACACTAAACTATTACAGTCCTTGTGTGTATATTTTTGTTATATATTAGATATTTCACACAAGTAATGTAATTTCCATGTACATTAAGCTTCAGGTCTCTACCGTAGATATGACCATCCCTCTACCGACATAATCCGTGTGGTTTCATGTCCTAGTTGCATGACGTTAAACTACGTGACAACCATGTCGTAGTTGCATGACATTAAACTTCCTGAAAATCATCATCCGTCCTGATGTTAAACTGCCCATCATCGTCCTGCATGACGTTAAACTGTTCATCTTCGTCTTGCATGATGTTAAACTATTCATCTTCATCCATCATGATGTTAAACTGCTCATTATTGTCCAAAATGACTTTTAACTGCATCATTGTCCGGCATGACGTAAAACTGTTCATCTTCATCCGTCATGACGTTAAACTGATCATTATTAGTCTTCATGACGTTAAACTGCATTACCATCTAGCATGATGTTAAACTGTTCATATTCATCCGTCATGACGTTAAACTGCTCATTATCGTCCAACATGACTTTAAACTGCATCATCATCCAATAGGATGTTAAAGTGTTCATCTTCGTCCTACATGATGTTAAACTACATCATCGTCTGTCATGACGTTAAACTTCTCATTATCGTCCCTCATGACAATAAAATACAAAACGGAAAAACTATATGACCATAAATTATGATCACAACCGTCCATATCACACGACGTTACACTGCATGATCTGTCCCAACCGAAGGATGTAAAACCACTCAGCATTTTTCCTGTACGACCTTAAACTGCAAGATAGTCCTGCATGACCTTAAACTGTCGGTCTCGCATGACTCTAAACTGCACGTTAGTCCTGCATGACCTTAAACTGTCCAGTCCTACATGACTTTAAACTGCGCATCATCCAGAATGACATAAAACTACATTTTAAGAACTATGTATGGCTTGATTCCCATCCTTATGGGATACGTAGGAACACTCAAATGCCTCATCTTGAGCCCAGCCCCGAACTCTTCTCGACTATCCCCCTGGGTATAGTTCTCTCAGAGGATCCTCACATGATATGATGCAGGCTTCCTCAGCGCCACTCATACCAGGATTGTAATGTTCACACCATGTGCCCACTCTCGTTCTTCTATCCTCCCACGTCTTCAACGCACAACTTTAAACTGCATGGCCATCAAGAACTACGTATGGAATGATTACCATCCTCATGGGATATGTAGGAACGCCCATACATTTTGTCTATTGGCCCAGCCCAAACACCAGAATCTTCTCCTCAGGTCATGAAATATGGTGGGGTAAGAATTATCTCCCCAACTCACATCAAGATAACCTCAATCTAGCTATACGTCCCTCTCCCTAGAGACGTTCACCTCTTATAGAGATGGGTAAATCTATGCTTCACCCACTCCTTGACCAGGACTCCATCACCTTCCCCATCTGGAAAGGCCCCTGAATGGTATGGATTCTAGGCCTAAGGGGTCTCTCTTACCACTTTGGGCCAACTCCCTTGAGGATGTCGAGAAACAAGCCGATAAAAGTCCTGCATTTCAAATATGGTTAGTGGTCAATGCTCATTTTTTGCTCCCATTTCAGGTCGCTATAGGGACGCTGTGTTTCGAACATGGTCAACAGCTTTCCTGTGACATTGGAACCACCCCAAGATTTCCCAAACATCAAGTGCAGTGGATCATTCTGCACCATTGTATCTCCAAGTGACAAACCCCTTTCGGGAAAATCCAGGTTTCAGTCCCCATACGATGGGGAGAGCCAAGACTGACTCCTTGTTTCCCACACCGAGCAACGCCCATGTGGGCTTAGGAGATGTGATGAGGCAGTAACCGTAAAAGGGGGCATATGGTCTTCCATCCGAGGCCCAGCCTTAGGCCCCTTGGCCTTTTGGGCCCCCGACCCAGGTTCTCTTATGGGAGTTTATGGTGTGGTGAGAGATTATGTCCACATTCACGTCGGGTTATTTGTCGTGACTTACACCTCCCTGGTTTGGGGTATCCTACTCCCCTCCCTCGTCTTCTCTGCAAGACGTTAAACTGCAAGCTAGTCAGGACTCCCTGACTGAGGCCCATCCTTAGGCCCCTTGGACTTTTGGGGCCACGGACCAGGTTCTCTCTTCTGGGATTGTATAGAGTGGTATGGGATTATATCCTCATTAACGTCAGGTTGGTCACCGTGCCGTACACATCCTTGGATGAGACACCTCATCCCCTACCTCATTCTCACTGCAAGACTTTAAACTACAAGTTGGTCAGGCCTCCTTGACCAAGGCCCAACCTCAGGCCCCTTGGCCTTCTCGGGCCCCTGACCCTCGTCCTCACTACAAGACGTTAAACTACAAGTTGGTCATGCCTTCATGACCGAGGCCCAGCCTCAGGCCCCTTGGACTTATCAGGACCCCGACCCTTGTCCTCACTACAATACATTAAACTACAAGTTGGTCAGGCATTCCTGACCGAGGCCCAGCCTTAGGCCCCTTGGCCTTCTCAGGCCCCGACCCTTGCCCTCACTACAAGACGTTAAACTACAAGCTGATGAGGCCTTGTTGACCGAGGCCCAGCCTCAGGCCCCTTGGCCTATTTGGGCTCCGACCCTCATCCTCACTATAAGATGTTAAATTGAAAGCTGGTCAGGCCTCCCTGAACATGGCCCAGCCTCAAGCCCCTTGGCCTTTTTGGGCCCCCCGGTCCTCGTCCCCACTGTAAGGTGTTAAACTGCAAGTTGGTCAAGTATTCCTAACTGAGGCCCAGCCTTAGGCCCCTTGGCATTTTCAGGCCCCCGACCCTCATACTCACTGTAATACATTAAACTGAAAGTTGTTTAGACCTTCCTAAACGAGGCCCAGCGTCATTCCCCTTGTCCTTTTCGGGCCCTCGACCCTCGTCCTCACTGTAAGACGTTAAATTGCAAGTTTGTCAGGCCTTACTGACTGAGGCCCAACCTCATTACCCTTGTCCTTTTCAGGCCCTCGAACCTCATCCTCACTGTAAGATGTTAAATTTTAAGCTGGTCAGTCCTCCCTAACCAAGGCCCAGCCTCAAGCCCCTTGGCCTTCTCAGTCCCCCGACCGTCGTCCTCATTGCAAGATGTTAAACTGCAAGATGGTCAGGCCTCCCTAACTGAGGCCCAGCCTCAGGCCCCTTGGCCTTCTTGGGCCCCCGATCCTCATCCTCACTGCAAGACCTTAAACTTCAAACTGGTCAGGCCTTCCCAACCGAGGCCTAGTCTCAGGCCCCTTGTACTTTTCGGGCCCCAACCCAACTTCTTACCCAGAGCGTACGGTGTTATGTGGGATTGTGTCTCTATTCACTTCGAGTTATTCACCATGAATTACAACCCCTTTTTAGGGTATCCTACCCCCCCCGAGTATCTTCAAGAACTATATGTGGCATGATTCCCATCCTTATGGGATATGTAGGACCACCTAAATGTCTAGACTTCAGGTACAACCCCATCTCCCCGAAATCTCCATTTCACCTTGGCCCCTTGGCCTACCCTGTCCTTCCTAGAAACCTTCATCAACCCTCTTTGGTGGTTCACCAATGTGGCTAAGGGTACTCTGGTTTAGTACCTGGAATGTCATACTCTGCTCGGACAAACTTCCACCCGCTTTTCAAGCTTTGTGTTCCCCTTCATTAGGGCTTCCATCACCTTTCACACTCGAAGGGACCCCTGAGTGGTAGGGATACTAGGCCTAATAGATCTCCTAGCATTATAGTCCAAAACCCTTGAGGGTCATGGACAAAAAACCGATACAAATCCCGCGTTGCGAATATGGTCAGCGGTCGATTCTCATTTGTTGTTCCCATTTCAAGCTAACGCGATATGGATACTGCATTTCCGCCACGGTCAAAAGTTTTCCTCCATCACCATGCCAACCTCATTAAGCCCAAAATGTTGTTTACATGATTCACATCCTTCTCCACCTCACCATGTCCAAGTAGAACTTTGAAACTCTTGGTACTATTCCTCAGTGCGCATCCGCACTTTAGGAGGAAAAAAGCAGCGACAGGGCGATCGTTCTGGGCTTCACCAATTTTCACCCTTGAATTCATCTCATGTATCGCGAATACTATATCCTCCATTGTTTCCTACACCGATTTTAACTCAAGTAGGCTTATGGATTGGGTTAGGGTCCGCCTTTACTTGGGATAGTCTTTCTTCTCTATGGTCCGAGCTCTAAGACCTTAAACTAAGATCTCTTCCAGAAATACGTGTAGCTTGATACCCATTCTCATGGGGTACATAGGAACTACTTTTCACTTTTCCTCAGGCCCAGCTCAACTCTCTTTTTCGGTCCCTTGACCTAAAACCTCTCCCAAGGAACACACGGTGGTTGGGACCCATGGTTCCCATTCACATCGGGTTTTTGTAATTACTCACCACGAGTCTCCCATGTTTCCTCCCATCCATGATCTAGATTCTATGACCCTAAACTAAGATCTCCCTATGGGAAGAGACTCAACTCCCTCTATCAAATATGTATCATTTTCGTATTCAGATGCGTTTTGACAAAGAGACCGAAGTGTGGAATTTTCATGGAGACATTCCTCTCGTTCCATGTCCAAGATTTGTGGGCTTGCTATTTTGTTCCTCATCCTATTACACATCCAAAAGGACCCTCAAACTATATAGATGCTAGGATAAAGGGATCTCCATGGATGCTGGGCCTAAGGGATCTTCTATCGTTTCGAGCCAATGCCACTAAGGATCTCTGATGACATTTGCGACAGGTCCCGTGTTTCAAACATGGTTAACGGTCGACCCTCATTTGTATGTCCCCATTCTAGAATAACACGATTTGGATGCTATGTTTTAGCCATGGTCAACAGTTATCCTCCATCTTCATGCCTCCATCATTGTGGTCCAGATTTCGATCTTCATGATTCATACATTTCCACTCCCTTATGTTCAAGTGGAATTTCGACATACTCGACTTTATCTCTTCTCGAGTCCAGGTGTGCTACATGGATGGGTTAGCATCATTGGGATGATATTTACCGAGAATCCCTTCGCCATAACATGTTCCTTCCTATATTGGGACATCCCCCATTACTTCTTGTTTCCCACATAGAGAAAGATTGACATGGGCTTAGTAGTTTTGGTAGGATGTGCACCGGTGCAGCCAGACCTCTCATCATCCCACATGACGTTAAACTATACTTCCATAACTATGTACAGCTTTATTCCCATCCTCATGGGATACATAGAGACACCCAGGAATTGCACCTAGGGTCCGGCCCCAAAAATCACAGATCTCATCCTTTCCCACCGTCGACCCATCGTCCCGACTCCTTGTAGAGAACTGTGTAATAGAAAATTTTCCCTGAACAAGTTTGGGATGCCCCAAGATGAATTTGGGAAGCGATAGCTCCTTCGCCAGAGATGCCCTGTCTGAAAGAAAGAATGATCCACGATCAAACTGATGCATCCATCCAGTGTGCTTCCACCATGGAGGCATAATTTCAAGAGTGTTGGATTCTATTCAATCAAACCCTCACTCTATATTCCACGCTTTGCGTGCCCCTTAATCGGACCCTCATCTTCTTTCACGTTTGGAGGAACCCCCGAACAGTATGGATGATCGCCTTATGGACCGCCTATTGTCCTGGGCCAACATTCCGGAAGACCAATGAGTAGCATTTTGAGTCAGGTCCCATGTTTCGAACATGGTCAATGGTCGACCCTCATTTGTTATCTCTATTTTAGGCTAATGAAATAAGGATACTATGTTTCGAACATATTCAACAATTATTCTTCATTGCCATGCCACCCCTATAGTTTTTCGGAATTTGGGTATCATGATTCACACCATCCAATCCCCTATAATCGGATTGATTCTAATGCCCCTGGTGTTACCCCACTCATGCGCCAGAGCACAGTGGGAGGATTAGGTCGGCTATCTCGGGATCGATGTTCTCCAACTGTGACCCCTCTCTCTTTTAGGATTCTCCCAAATGGTGATCGATGTCTTATGCCAATCCCTTCACACCTTCAGTTGTTTAACAATCTCGTACAAGAACCCCTATTATCTCTTGTTTCCCACACCGAGCATGGATCATGCGGGCTTAGAGATTTATTTGGCTATTTCCTCAATGCGATCAATGTACAATGGACCTCAAGGCACGTGTTTTCCTCAGTCATTTCCTCATAACGCATTCCGCCTCACCCTCCTCATCCTCGTTGGACCCCGTTCTTAGGGTTGGAAATTGTTGGAACCAGAAAACGCGTCCCCAAAATTTTCCATATGATTTAGTAAACGATCCATGATTGTAGTCCTTTTCACAAGCTTCGATTTGGTAGGTCACATGGCCCAAACAGAGTTACAAATTAGGAGTTATAAAAATTTATAGTTGTGCTAGAAAACTGGCTCGTGAAGCATGTTCGTGAAGCCCCCTCCGCGGCTGCGAAGACCCACCATGAAGCAAGGAGGCAGGATGCTCTGTGAACCCATTTGAAATTCGCGACGCATTGTGAAGACCCAATGCAAAGTAAAGAGGCGGGATGTTCGGTGAACCCATTTGACGTTCGCGATCCGCCGCAGATCAAGCTCCGCCTTCACGCTGAGCGAGAATTCCTTCGCGGCGCCCTTTTACTATAAATACCCAGCTCACCCCTCCTTCTCCAGATGGCCACTTCACCCCTTGGGAGGCCGATCTCCCGGTTCGCGGAGCTCTGCAGGCAGCGTCCTTCATGATAGTTCTGCGTGAGTCCATGCTCCGCGAGTAGCTTCCTTCACGATGCAGCTCCGTGAGTACTACGCGAGAGCCCTTTGCTCCGCGAACCGCCCTTGCTCCATGAGAGGACTTTGCTCCACGAGCCGCCCTTGCTCCATGAGAGGCCTTTGCTCCACGAGCCTCCCTCATTCCGTGAGATCCCTTTGCTCCGCGAGACCTTTTCTCCGCGAAGCTACTTCTTGAAGACCTATCCTATGAGAGGATCCTACCTTCGTGCCCACCGGTCCATACCGAGGGGGTTCCGCCCCTACACCCCTGCTTGGGGTTAGTGCTAGGATGCGGTCCCGGCCTTCCGGGCCAGTCCCTTTATTAACTTCACAAACCTCCATGAAAAATGGTGAGTCACACCGTGAACTTTTTGGGCGGGGATGTCGGGATTTTCCATTGCGCCCTTATGAACACCCACCTTCCACCTATGGAATATCATGATTTTAGATACTCCTCCGAACACCATGAAACACCTTAAGTTGACATATTACTCTTGGTTCGTTTCCTATTTCATGAGTTGAGGTTCTCATCATCAATTCCCCGAGTACCTTGAGTCGAACCATTCCTCAGGAAACTCCTCCAAACCCCATCACTTGGCTCCTATGTCGGGTTGAACCAGAAAGGGTCGCCCTTGCGTAAGTCCCAACACCAACCATTTCCAAGTGCCTTATTCCTAGAAGTCCTCTATACATGACTCTAAACTATAGTACAACTTATGTTCCAATCATAGGATGCCTCTTGCACTAAAAAAGAGATGCCTTATGATCCAATCATAAGACGCCTAATAGTCTTATCTACATGACTTTAAACCGTAGTAATCCATATATGATCAATATAGGATGTCTCTTGCTCCAAATAAGAGATTCCTTATGCTCCATGCATGAGATGCCAATAGTCCTCTTAACATGACTCTAAATAGTAGTACACCCTATGTTCCAGACATAGGATGCCACTTTCCCTATATGAGAGATGCCTTGTGACCCAAGCATGAGATGCCAATAGTCCCCTCTACATGACTTTAAACTGTAGTAATCCCTATGTTCCAAACACAGGATTCCCTTTTCTCCAAACAAGGGATGCCTTATGCTCCAAGCATAAGATGCCTAATAGTCCAATCTACTTGACTTTAAACTGTAGTAATCTCTATATGATCAATATAGGATGCCTCTTTCCCAATGCGAGATATGCCTTACGATCCAACATGAGATGCCAATAGTTCTATCTACATGACAATAAACTATAGTACTCCCTATGTTCTAATCATAGGATTCCTCTTACTCCCAAAAAGAGATGCCTTATGCTCCAAGCATGAGATTCCTAATTCCATGATTATAGTGGCATAATTTCAAGAGCGTTTGAATCCGTTCAAACATTCCATCACTCCACCTCACGCTTTGCGTGTCCTCCATTCGGATCCTCATCCACTTTCATGTCTAGAGAGACCCACTAACAGCCTGGTCCCATGCCGCATCGGCTCACATACCATCCTAGGCCAACTCCCTGGAAGACATTGGACAAAACTTCGAGTCAGGTCATGTGTTTCAAACATGGTCAATAGTCGACCCTCATTTTTTCCCCATTTCATGCTAACGTGACATGGATGCTCTGTTTCGAACACGTTCAATAGTTATCCTCCATCATCATGCCACCCTCACCGCATTCTGAATGTTGGTCATGTGATTCACACATTTCATATCCCTTTGTTCGGACTGATTCCAACGCCCTTGGCGTTATCCCACTTGTGCACTAGTGCATAGGTGAAGGCCTAAACCCACCAGTGGATTGGGATGACCTCTTGGCCAGAAATGAGGAGGAAATTATGGGCAGCTTCCTTGCGTAAGCCCCATCCACTGTTGCCGCTCCCTAGCGGCACCTGGGCATCTTCCTTGAATAAGCCCCATTCCCCATTACCATTCCACAGAGGTACACAGGACTCCATCCAAGAGTAAGCTACGACCCTCACGGGCCTCCACCCTGGAGTAATCCCCAAACCTCTTAGGCCTCCATCTCGAAGTAAGTCCCAATCTCTCTCTCCCTGGGCCGCTCCACGCGTAAGCCCCACTCCACATCCCAGAGATGCACCTTTCACGATGTGATTGTCAGGTCTCAACTGCCTCTTGTTTCTCACGCCAAGCACGACTCACATGGGCTTAGAGTAAGAATTGACCATGACACCACCCCATCCCACGTGATGTTAAACTATATGCCTGAACTTCATGGACTTTGATCCATGTCAAGGCATGGTACGTAGGAAGCCTCCACAAGGTTCAACCCAACAACCATTGGCCCGACCATCTCCGTGTCGGTGCGCCAACCACCATTAAAACTTTGGGAAACCTAGAGTGTAAGCCCCACACCATTCTGAACTACGTGGTCTTTGATCCATGTTAAGGAATGGTACGTAGGAGGCCTTCCTGAGGTTCAAGCCCTCCATCCACCTGGATCAAGGTCCTTATTCACATCGGTTCGCTGAAGACACCCTACCCAAACTACAAGGACATTGATCCATGTCAAGGCATGGTACGTAAGAAGCCTCCACGAGGTTTAATCCCACCACCCTAATCGTTCCGACCTCCTTCACGTCGGTTCACCAACACCTTGGACAACCTAGAGTGTAAGCCCCACACCATCATGAACTACGTGGACTTTGATCCCGACCAAGGAATGGTACGTAGGAATCCTCCATGAGGTTCAAGACCACCACCCACCTGGATCAAGGTCCTCATTCACATCGGTTCACCAGCACAATCCCTATATCACATGATGTTAAACTGCATTCCAATCTAGCGGTAAGCCGTTGTGACACACCCGAACTATGGGGACTTTGATCCATGTCAAGGCATGGTACGTAGGAAGCCTCACGAGGTTAAAGCCCAACACCCATCAGACCCCCGGTCCATCTTCACGTCGGTTCCCCGACACGCCCCACCTGAAATACGTGGACTTTGATCCATGTCATGGAATGGTACGTAGGAAGCCTCCACAAGTTTGAAGCTCACCATCCAGTTGTTCTGACACCCCTTCATGTCGGTTCAACAGCCCCTTCTCAACCCAAACTATGGGGACATTGATCCTTGCCAAGGCAAGGTACGTAGGAAGCCTCCCTGAGGTTCAATCCCATCATCCACCTGGACCAAGGTCCACCTTCACGTCGGTTCACTGATGACACCTAACCTGAACTACGGGAACTTTGATCCATGTCAAGGCATGGTACGTAGGAAGCCTCCATGAGGTTCAATTCCACCACCTGGTCGTTCTGACCTCCCTCACGCCGGTTCAAAAACACCTTGGTTAGCCTAGAGTGTAAGCCCCAAACCATCCTGAACTACGTGGTCTTTGATCCATGTCAAGGCATGGTACGTAGGAAGCCTCCCCGAGGTTCAATCCCACCATCCACCTAGACCAAGGTCCTTATTCACATCGGTTCGCTGACGAAACCCTACCCGAACTACGGGGACTTTGATCCATGTCAAGGCATGGTACGCAGGAAGCCTCCACGAGGTTCAGGCCCACCACTCGGTCGTTTCGACCACCTTCACGTCAGTTCACCCCCATCCTGCATGACGTTAAACTGTATTCCAATCCACTTCCGAACTACGAGGAATTTGATCCATGTCAAATCATGGTACATAGGAAGCCTCCCAAGATTCAAGCCCAACACCCATCGGACCCCCGGTCCATCTTCACATCGGTTCACCAACAACCAACCCGAACTACAGGGACTTTGATCCATGTCAAGGCATGGTACGTATGAAGCCTCCTGAGGTTCAATCCCAACACCCATCGGACCCCCGATCCATCTTCATGTTGGTTCACTGACAACCAACCCGAACTATGGGGAATTTGATCCATGTAAAGGTATGGTATGTAGGAATCCTCCTGAGGTTCAATCCCATCACCCATCAGACACCCGGTCCATCTTCACGTCGGTTCGCCAACACACCCCATCCCAAACTATGGGGACTTTGATCCTCACCAAGGTGAGGTACATAAGAAACCTACCTATGGTTCAAGACCACCATTTATCTAGGAACTAGGTCACCATTCACGTTGGTTCGACCCCATCCAGCGGTAAGCCGTTGTGACCCCATCCAACGGTAAGCCGTTGCGACCTCATTCGGTGGTAAGCCGTCATCAGATAAACTACGTGGTCTTTGATTACCTGCCATGGGGATAAACAGGAAGCCTCCCTCAGGCTCAATCCTGTCACTCATGTCTCATCCTGATCTCTCCCCCAAGAATATGTGTCTCGGAAAGGTCATTCCCCAACCCGGAGGTTCCACTTCCTCTAGGACCCATCCGTGCATCCATTCTCACGGGCCGCCTCCTCAGGTGTCCCATCATCCCATCTGAACTATGAAGACTTTGATTCCCTACCACGAGGATACGTAGGAAGTATCTTCGTGGCTCAAGAACAACATAACCTTCATCCTCATGTTGGTTCAATCTCATTCACCCTCCACTTAATTCAACTCTCCACCATCCATCCTGATTCTTTCCCGGGCCGCCACATCCCTATGGGATCATGTCATCCATTTCTTCACTACTCTTAGCAGTACCTGGGATGCTATCCACGCGTAAGACCCAGAATGTATTTAGGTTTTTGTCCTCTATGCACACCCTAATTCATCACCTCTTCGAACTATGTGGGTTTTGATCCCTGTTGTCTACACGAGGTACGTAGGAAACCTCCCCGAGGTTCAATCCCAACCAATGGTAAACCATGGTGTTCCCCCATTCTGGGGTGCACACTCCCTGATCCGCCCTCAGTGGTGTCCAGATTGGCTTTTATGGTGTGAAATCTCCCCTCTACGGGACACACTACCTCTGATCCGTCTCTATGGGACGTTCTGATCACCCTCATTCCATCTCCGCAAGACGTTAAACTCGTGACCTACCTCGTGTTAAACATGAGATGCCTGAGGAAAACCTCGAAAAACACGCCTATGGCATAACCGTCTCCGGAAGATGTTAAACTCACGACCTACCTCATGATAAAAATGAGATGCCTGAGTAAAACCATGGATGACATGCCTTTGGTGTAACCGTCCTCGCAAGATGTTAAACATGTGGCACACCCTGTGTTAAACATGGGAAGCTGAGGAAAACCTCAGATGAATGCCTATGGCATACGATTCCCCACATTCGATGTGGAATGCCTCGGGTTCTGTACTCTTTAGATTCCGTCTTATGAAGAATAATACAGGTTCGCCAATGTCTACGCACCCAGAGATGCCTTGACATGCATGATGTTGTCATCTACTCCGACCGAAGGTCGCTACCATGTCAAGACAACATGGAATGTCTTGAAAGAAGTTCTGTAATTAACCGGAGCCCATAAATATATGGCATCAGGAACGAGATTCACAAACCACGACTTAATCTATAAGGGAGACTCGGACTAGGTGATGAATTTCGAGGAGGAATCCATGGAAGAAAGAACCGACATCCCATCACCCCGTTTCAATCAAGGAGAAAATGTTCCCGAACAGGTAGCAGATGCCGCCCGCCTTTGGAAAGTGGGAATGCGGGGAAACAAAACAGCGCCAATGTCCCTCGAAAGTGACGGACGCGTGCACCCCGAAGAAAGCATCAGAAACAACCGTATAAAAATAAGTTGTATTGAAAACCTTAGTAAAAAGGTTATTTAATGATTAATTTTATTTCAAGGATGGCCATAATATTTTTTGGAAATGTTATAGGTATTAGATTAATATAGTTTTGAAAAGGGAAAACCTGTATGATGGGTGACAACACATTATATCTAGTAAGGCCCTCAGACTTGAACCTAGGACCGAAGGATGATAAGGGTTTAGTTCCAAACCACCAGCCTATGTGATTTTTTAATTAATATTTCATATGTTAAAATATTATAAAAATAAATATTAGTGATGAACCAATTTTTATTAAATTGGAAATTTAGAGATTAATGTATTATATTGGATAACTTGTGTTGACCATATTTGTTTTGGAAAGTATTTTAAGATAAATAGAAAGACTTGTCACTCTTTTTTGGAACCCATGATCCATTAAAAGTATATTTTAGTGATTTAGGTATAACAAATTCATTTTTAGATATTAATTTCTTAGAGTAAAGGGAAAATTAGAAAATGATCGAAGAAAAACCAAATGATGAAATCATGTCTATGAATTATAAACTTATCATGTAAGTATATTCTATATATTATTAGTTAGTAAAATAATGCCTCATCTTTCAGAAAATGATATTGAAACAAAATTTTTTATCCTATTACATTAATATCTGATTAACTTGATGGTCTTTTAAATCATCACAGATTTACGGTTTTGAGTCCTTTAACTATCAATTTTTCATTCACATGCTTGTGATAAATGACCTATATCTTCTCAATAATTATTTACAATTTTACTCCATGTACATATCCTCACTTTCAACCAATGTTCTTCTACATATGAGCCCATTCATGTGTTATTCAATATAAGAATGGTACTTATCTATCTCTTCTATAAAGTGGATAATTTGTTAACCCTTTTTAGGATTTGAGTTTTCAAAAATGGTATTTCCAAATGTCAAATGCTTAACTTCTGAGAACAAGTTTAAATTGGGATAACATGATTTATGTAAGGTGGGGAAAATGTAACACCATGATATTTCAAAATAAGAACATAATTTTTGATATCATGTATGATACGCAACACCAAGAATAAAATATATTATAAAATCCTAAAATTTTACAATATATTTACTATTTTAAATAAATTCAATATAGTCAATACCTTTTTATGCATGCTACAATGAGTTTATCTTGTGTTACATGCTGGACGGGGTTATACAAAACAAAAATATACTATTAATATCATTATTTAATATAACAGTTATCACCCACTCATTATAATGGAAGGAATTAATAAGAATAACTAAATTATGAAATAATATATGCTTCATAGTTTATTAGTTATTCATATATTATAAATAAAATGATAACCATTTAAAAGAAAAATAAATATTTTTTGAAAAACTATATTTCTTTTTTAAAGGATGGTTTAGTCACGATTTATGCAAAAAATTTAAAAATATTTTTAATAATTTTAGAAAATTTAATTCAAAAAATAAAATAAATTTTTTAAATCATAATATAAAAATTAATATATAGGTAATTTTTGGTATTTTTAGGAAAGGTTTCATTTTTGGATGAATAGTGAAAAATACTGAATTTTAATTGAACATCGCCTTTTCATTTAAATAATATATATTGTTAAATTATATTTTGAATTTGTTTTGTATTTAAATTAGTTAAATTTTATATTAATTAATCTAATTTAGGTCATTGGATTCAACTTCCTGTTTAATTTTGATATGAAAATATTGTAAACTTTTGAACATTTTCACTTTAAAAACCTGATTTCTCATTGCATTTATGAGATTAATTTTAAATTAATTTTTTTTTTGACTTTTGTGAATTTAATTTTGAAAAATAGATTTTATATTTAGAATCCGAATAATTTAAAATTTATAATAAGGCTGACTTAATTTATGAGAAAAAGGAATCTTGAATGTAATAAAAATTAATTATTGTGGTTGAGGTAAAGATTGATTTACTGGGGGGTTAAACTAAAATGATAAGGGTAAAATTGATCTATGAAATTGATTAAAAATTATTTTTTGGACATTTTTGTCTAATTAAACCTATAAGGTTTGATAATGGTCCATTTTATTCACTTTTTCTCATGAAAAATGTGGGAGTACTCAATTTTTTTAGAAAATTATAAATGTGTCATCTCCCCGACTTATAAAAGGCTATACATCTCTTCTCTTCTTCGCACCTTCACACCCCATTTTTTAGGAAAATCTATAAAAAAATAACTTCCCAAATTCTATAACCTCATCCTATAAGCCCTAGTTTGGGAAGAAATCTAATCTAGGGGGTCTTTAGTGAAAACCTATGGTGGATACCTGAAGTAGATGTATTGTTCTTAAATTAGCATCTTTACTTTACTTATTTATAAACCTCCTTAAATTATTATTACTCCATGATGATATAATATAATCATTATTTTATATACATTTGGAATTTTTTTTATAATTTCTTGACCAAAAACCATCTCCACTTCCATCAAATGAGTTTCTAAATCATCGTTCATGTGTACGGTGTACTACCACCTCAGGAACCGATGTCATTGTTTTCAATTCCACCTCTCAAGGTTGGTTATTATAATGAATATAAAGTATATATATGATACTTAAAACATTAGTATACCTCTAGAGTCACTATATCACACAAAAACACTAAAATAGTGATATATATATCTTTTTACCTTCCATTCCATAGCTGATACGATAACGCCTCGCATGTGTACAATAGACTACAACCTCGTGAAGCTATGTGATTCATCTTTCACTAACGCTTCACATGGAATGTGATAAAGATAAATTTAATGATTATATATTATCTAAATTATATAATTTTAATATTAATTTCATATTTTTCATTATGTAATGATAATATTATCATTTTCTTTCTTTTCTTTTTACTCATGTAAAGATGACAACATAGTTCATGTATGTGGGGACAATATCTTTCATGTAGTGATGCGTTAATATTTTCAACATCAAACCATATGGATTAAATAGGTAAGTATATATTATGTTATTAATGATATTATTAACTTTATTTAAATTTAAAATATTACTTACTTGCTTTTGATAATTATCGGTGAAAATGGAAATGTTACACATGCATGGGTACGACCTACTGTCTCCATGATCATAACACACATTATTTTTCATAACCATCATTCATTATTGGTTTTAAAAGTATAATTAATTTATAAATATGATAATTATTTCATTATTAGTAATATATAGGTGATATAACCTAATAATATCCACAAGAACCAGATCATTTGTGATGAAACATGCATGAGAAAACAAGATAATTGACATAGGAGACAATAAAAATAATGAAATATTATTAATTAGTGGGTAATAATATGTTATAAAGGATTAAATATGATATTATAAATATTTATTTAGTTCATTTATAATATAATAAATTTTTTTGAACCACTATAATGTAGGTTAAAGAATTTGAAACCAAAAGGAAGTGTAAGGAAATGGATTTTGTCTCATTGTTATTTTATTAAGGAATATTGTAATTTTATGCACCTAGTTCTTTTTATATGGTGTATATACTATCAATTTGATAGGAAATATCATGAATAATTAATTTTTTATGGAATTTTATTATTCAATTTAAATTATTTCATCAAAGTATATTTTAATTAAAAGTTACCAAGTGGTAAAACATTTCTTAACTCAATTTTCATTCATTAGGTTAAACTTCTACTTTATTTATTATATCACTCTTATATTATGTGTATAATGAATTATGATTTTATTATATTGTATTTCCAATTTTGATGTGGATTTAAATTTGATACACATAATTGATTCTTTTATTTGATTCTCACATCAACGTTATGATCTTTATAAGGGTTTACTTAATAATTTCATTTAATACGAGATTGTTTATTCCCAAATTTAAATTGAAGGAAATATTTTTATCATTTTTTAATAGAACCTTTAAATTTAATCTCCTCTGGTTATTCATGATAGTTTCAAGTAATTGTACTAATTACTCCACTCTTTTGTTCTGAAATTAATTAATAAAACGTTTTAATAAAATATAGATTTATTTCTATCATTAGTTGGAAATATGTTTTCTCACAAAACCATGTTTTCTAAAAATGTTTTAAATTTTTTTAACCTTTTCAAAATGATATATCAAAGGAATATTCATCCACTTTTAATCTTTAATTTTTTTTCAAATTAATATTGTGTAGTTTTTAAAACATTTTCCATTTGTATTTTACTAAAAATTTGAAAGGAATATTCTTATTATTTTGTGAAAAAGAAACATTAAAAACCATTTTATACTAAAAAATGAATGTTTTTTTAAAATTTTATATAATGTATGAAATTACCCACTATCATGAACATAATTTATTTGAAGTTTCCTTAGTAATTTTATAATGATCTTTTAAAATAAAAGGATTTTAAAAAGTTATTTTCAATGAAAAGGATTTTTAAAATGTTTTCCAAAATGAGAAAAGTTTTTTATAAAGAATTTGTTTATGTATATATCTAGGGTACTTATGTTCATAAATCAAAAAAACCATTATTATTACTTCAATGTTTATATATTGATACCATCCTTATTTTTCTCATGATGGTTTCTGATTATTTTGAACAAGGGTAGTATTGACATTCACATCCTTGTTTCTTTTTTTAGTCATTAACTTCTTCATGGAATATTAACTTTCCCATGATCAATAGACATTATACATCCCCTAAATATCCACATTTATTATCATCGGTAGACATAATTATTAAACCATGTCTCATTTCTAAATGTATTGTATTAATTTTAAAGTTATATGTTTGACTCGTAAAATATTGATAAATCTATATTCATTAATAAATATTGATATTTGATGATAAATAATATTGATTAATGAATTAAATATATTATTTGATATATTAAGAATTATTTAGACCTATAGTGATGGGTGGGGCCTATCATTATATATCCTTTTAATGCATTAGTATGTCTTAGGAGTAAAATGAGTTAAGTTAACAATAAATTGGGTTTTAACTGTAGTTTAAACCATCTTGTAAATGGTCTTGATGGTAGAGGTATCCAGTGTTTGAGAGAAGAAGTCCAATAATTAGGAATTGACTTCATTAAGAGTTTATTTATTATTATCCATGAGATATTCACAATGATATTATCTCTGGATGCATTTCATTTATAGTTTATTGATTAAATGGAATGTGTTTTCAGTTATTTTCCTTTTTCATATTGATTATTCTTTATCTAGTTCTTTAAATGGAATGTGTTATAAGTTATTGACCTTTCCATATTGACTATTATTTATTTATTCATGATAGATTCTGTTTTACTTAACCCTTAATGAGCATTTGAGCACATCATTATTTTGATTACTTTTCTTAGGATTCCATGATGAGTTCTATGTTTGATATGAAAGGATATTCTAGAAGAAATAATGTAATTCTTGAAAAAAGTTATGTTGTAATTTTTGTGTTAAATTCTAATTCAAGGCTCAATTATTTATCTAGTTTACTAAGGCTAATAAACTATTTGATCATATGGAATGTGATTCCTTGTATCTTATGCCAATGTAATGATGGAAGGCACCGGTTATGGGCTACCGAGGTCTAGGTTGCTACATGAAGTTATATAACTCTTTTAAAATTAAATCACAAGTCATTAATATATTAATTACACCTTCATATCCTTTCAATGGTGATAACAAATAAAATTTATAGGATACAATTTATTTAAGTGGGTAGAAAGTAACAACTGAAGATTTTAGTATATAGTCTCCTTAAAATAAATAATATATTGAGTAGCTTATATCCCTAATAATATTGAACTAAAAAATCTCAATATATGTTATTACAATTCATGGTAACCATTAAAAAAATATACAATATGAAATGTCATTAAGTAAATTACATTAAAAACCCCAAGTAAAGAAAAATAAAATTAAAAGGTTTATTATAAACAAATGTATTTTAATTACATAAAGATTATTACTATTATTATTTTAAAATAATTATTCATGTGTTTTAAAACTAATGAATCGATTAAATTTAATAATTAGAAGATAAATAATTAATTTTAATGCAATGTAATTAAATAATTTTATCATTAAAAATGATATTTTTTGAAGAACAATATTTAAATTATCATATATTTATCTCAAATTAAATTTTCCATTTTAATGGATTTTTCTAATTATATTTTAAAATGTGAAAAAATTAAATAATAAATAAGTATTAATTGATATTAAATATGGTGAAGAACACTCAATGTTTGAAAAATACAATTTCTAATGACAACATTTTTCATTATATCTTATGTTTTTATTTAAAATAAATGTTTGAAAATTTGGAATTAAATTTGATTTAAAAAATCATTTTTGAATACACCATGTTAAAATTATCTTAGTGTGATTATTTGTGATTTTTCTTAAATGTTAAACTTTTAGTTGAATAGTGAAAAGTATAGTTTTTGAAAAAATTTTAACTTTTAAGAAATAATAATGATATAATAATGATAAAAAATTTATGAATGATATTTCTTAACCAAAATTTCATTTAGTGAGTAAAATAATAAATTCTAAATTAATATGTTGGATTTAGTAAACTATGATTTACTTTTGGAACTTAAGTTATATTTTATTCAAATAATTTTTTTGTCATTTCCCTTTAATTATGTTTTAGTAATGATCTAATCAATTTTATATTCCATTTAAAGGAAAAAGATATTATTTTTTAAATTATAAAACAAAAAATACCACAAGAATAAATTCAATACTTGATTTTTCTTTAAAGTCATTTTTATACTGAAAATAGGTATTTTTCAAATAATTGTTCTTCTTACATTTGGCATACTTTAATTAAAATTAATTATCACCATCGATATAAATTGATCATATAAAATTATTTTAAATTTTTTTATCATCATTTCAAAATTATTAAATAAGTTTCATTTCATTTTTAGTCATAATAAAATATATTACTATAGTAAAAGTTTGTCACTTTGATAAATGTTTAAATGGTTTGAAAGAGATTAAATTAAGAAATATGGATAGAAATATCAAAAAAACTTATCCAAAATTGATTGTTTGAGTATATTGTCAACCTATCTTATCCTATATTTTAATTTTATCTGTTTTTTAGCGAAATTACCTAATGGTGATAATAATTTTATTTTAATAAATGAGTACTTTCAAAAGTGCCCCTCATCTCATCTATAAAAGGACCCCTTTTCTACCCCACTTATCCTCACACATAAACCATCCTAGATAAAAAAAATATTTCTAAAAACTTATGTGTACCTATTTCCTATGTCTTAGACTTTCTGGTTTCACTAAAATAGTAATCTTGGAAGGTTAAAGAAGAGTCTTAAGGGAAGATATCCAAGGAATAGGTAATTGTTTTTCCAGTTTTTTTGAAGTTCACTTAATTTTATACCTCCTAAAAATATTCTATAACCATCATAATGTGATGAAATAAAAAAAATTATTATACTTAAATTTTATTATTTTTATGTAATATATATTATCAATAGACCTTCCACTTATTGAAAAAAGAAAATGTTTCCTTTGTTACATGCAGACTACTGCATTGATGAACAAGGTATTTTATTTTTCATCACCACCATATAGTTATAGTTATAAACATTAATTTTTTAAATTCATGATATTAATATCATTATTATTGTTTTGTAAAGATGAACTTTAAATTATATTAAAAATATTACCAATAAATGTTCATCAAAAAAATTAACCAACCGAAACGTGTATACCAAGACACTAAATGTAATAATGTCTTGCCATTTTATTTAATTAAATTTTTTAATTTTACTCTTTTGAATATTATTTAAAACTTTAGAAAAATTTTTAAGCTATTAAGACTATGTAAAAGTTATATTAACACTACAAAATAATTTGTTCTTATTTATTCAATCGTTATAACGTGTTCTTGTTTTACCCCATTTTACCCGCAATATGAATGATATTAAAACAATTTTTCAATGAATGATTAATAAAACACAAATAATTTTAATATTAATTATAAATTATTAATTTAATGTGTTTTAATAATTCTGTAATTAAAATTTTAAATTGGATATTTTCAAATGATTTTAATTCTATTGTTAATTCAATAATCGTCAAAAAGAGAATTTTCAAGTTCTTTATGATAACCATTACCATAAATTTACTGAAACGAATATGATACTATAGAAGTATACCATATATATCTATCACCATATTATAAATATTCTCTAAGAGATTAACTCATAAATAAGAGTTAAGTACTTGAACTACCAAACCATAGAATGTAAGGGAAACAAAACTATTTACACTATAATATTAATTTTAAAAATAAAAAATTAATATATGGGTAATATGGAATTATAAATTGATTGTATAATCTAAAATAATTATTAATATTGTTATTATTCATATTAATAATTATATGAAATTTATTAATAATCAATTTTAGATCTTTTCTTGACTAAACAGATGTCCAAGGTAAGGATTCCGATCCAAAATTTCAATTCATTAAGGATTGTTACTTTTTATGAAACATGTTTCTTTTTTATATGGAGTTATTTTGTTTAATTGAACCATGAATATGTTATATTATGTTTTAATGTGACTCATGGGATTTAAATAGACAAACTAGGTTCTTTATTTTAACATCTTTTGATTTATGTCTTATGAAAGTTATAAGGGTTATTTGAATCATTTTCCCACTCTTTAGACATATTTCAAGTGTTGTCATTAAATTATATATTTTCAATGAAATTAATCAAATTCTAGTTCTTTTGTTTTTTCCTTATTAATTTTAAATCATTTTTATGTTTTTATTATATCCTTTTTTTTCTTTATAGAGTTATAGTATATTCATTTTTCCATAATGGATTTTCATCTCAATTTTACATCATTGAGATATAAATCATAATATGAAATTATTTTCATTTATATTATGTATATGCGACTTTATGGACATATTATTTCAAGAATCTACCCATAATCATGATATTTTAATTTCCCTATCATTTTCTTCTTTCAAGGGTATTTATATTTTAAGTGCCGTAAGATGATTTATTTTAAATCATTATTTTAAAAGTTTTGAATTCTTTTACTTAAATATTTTTCCATTTAATCCATATTACTTATATTATTTAAATAATGTTATTTTATATACTTCAATGATAGTTTAAATTAATTTTTAACTATCTCTAAATTTCCTTACAAAAGATTAAAATGGAATCATTTTAATGTTTTCCATTAAGGTAATTTTTTGTCATTATTTATTATGGCATAAAAAGATTATTTTTTAACATTAAATACTTGATTGTATTTTTTTGATAATTTATCGATTTTTAATCCTTTCCATTCTTCCATGGGTTTTCAATTAAAAAAAATTCTATTTTTTTAGTAAAAGGTTTGTTAATGTGACCAAGGAAAAATCATATTTTATCTTATTTTTCAAATAATACTTTTGATACTTTTAAAAATGTATTTTTCATTTATTTTAACATAATTTAATGTTTTTATTATTAAATAGTGGTATGGTCTAATGATACCATCCACTTATTTATCTATATGTCTTATTATGATGTTTTTAATAAATTTTCATAAAACTTGTTTCCCTTCCATGAGTTAATTAAAGTTTGAAGGATTGATAAATGATCTTATGTTTTTATTGAATACATAATTATTTTTTTTAATAGCATGTGATCAGTGGGAACTTATATATCCCTATAATAATTTTTTAATGTTTTTTATCTTATAATATGAATATATTTTTCATTTTCATGGTTTTTATTTACTTATGATCACAACCTTATGCGTGGACATGATTTTTGGTTATATATGTTTACAACCTTATGTGTGGACATGATTACTATTTAGATCTATTCAATACCTTATTTATGGACAAGAGTTCTATTTTTTTATGTCCAATTTTTTTTTCATAGAAATTATTGTTTAAATATATGTCCATAATTATATTAATTTTTATGAATATGTTTTTCCAAACTCTAGTGTTATGATTCCTTGCCATGGTATATATTTTATACCTACATATTGGTCCTTTTATGATCCTATTATATTATTCCTTGGATGATGAGTTTTTTTCATTTATTTTGATGATCTATTATGATTCAATAGTTATTTTAGTCATTTATTTCCACCATGATCATTTTATTTTACTTTATTATGGTCTAAACTTTTACGACTCATGGATAATTTTTCACTTACTAGTTGTTTGATAATTCCCTTCTTATGATTCAATTTCACCAGTTATGAAGAATGGTGTTAGGTAAGATATTTATAGAAAGGTAAGTTGTATGGAGAATATTATGGGAGATATTTAATACATATTGTCAAATAATTTTTTCTTTTTTTAAAGGAAAAAATGTATATTGGATAATAAAGGAATAGTTTTTTACCTAAAGAATATTTCATGATTATCTAAAACTATAAACCTAAAAAGTCTTTGGTATATTAGTGACTTATTTTTGGATATTTATATTATAATTATGGATTCTTAAATGTGGTTTACTTTAATTGGAATTAAAGCCATTATATTTAAATTATGTTTTCATCATTGGATCTGGGTGTAAGAGTCTTGGGAATCTCAATGCACACCCCTCTATGGTTTTCATGAGTTTTTTTTTCAAACAGTTCATTGAATATTTGTGATGTTTCTATTTGGGATGTTGGAGTGTAGGAGTTTATTATTTCATTTCGTTGGTTGTATTGTATATATTACTATGTAATGATAGTTGATTATGTGAATGGATATCTTTTCAATTTATTTATTGATTTTATTGATGGTTTTACATTATTTTTTTCGGGAAATATATGTTTAAGTTTTCCCATATATGTGACATATTCCCTTGTTTATAGTAAAAAACCAATGGCCTATTAGATTTAAGATTTAGAGGGAACACTTTCGTGTACTTCCAACTCGGACATGGTACTAGTTGTGGAGAGTCATGAAAAGTTTTTTCTAATTAATTTTTTAATATTCTATTTCTATATACCATAATTTTTACCTTTATTATTTAAATAAATGAAAATATTCCATTTCTACTGGTAATGAGTATTTAAAATACTAAATGGAAACACTAATTATTGATGGGAAATTTTCTACATATCTGGACAACCTATATTCAATGAGAGTCATGTTTTTAACCTGAAGGAGAAGATCCTCTATCCCCACATTCCCTCAAAAACACCATAATGGTTCCCTAAATTCTAATATGGTGAGTGATGATCCACATTATTCTTGTTTAATTGTATGATAATAAATAAATAATTTTAGATATTGTTGGTGGTTATCCTAGTTTATATGTAATCATTTATTCATTTCCAGATTCAAATAGCTTATGTTATAATTTATTCCTCTTTTATAAATAATTAAAAGTTTTGAAATATTTATTACTCTTAGAAACATATTTGTGTTGTATTTATTAAAATTAGTCTAAGAATTATGAACTTAAATTGTATTTTCATTTTTCTAAGGCCATGTATACTAGTACTGGACCCTCTATTCACATATGTTTTTCCTCTTCCTCATTGTTGTATGAATTGTGTCATATTTTTCTCAAAGCTACATGACCATACACATTATACCAATTTTAGTCAAATATATTCAACCTAAACAACATCCAAATTGGTTTTACTTAAAATATTTTAAATTTTCAATGAAAAGTTATGTAGTACTCATTATATTAAAAACCTACTAGGGAATCTTGGGAAAAGTAGAGTTTCTATTCATTATGTCCTATCCTTATATATCCTTGGAAAATTTTAAATCATATGAAATAGAAAAATTTGAAAATATTACCAAATTAAAAACCTATAAATAATTTTCTTTGAATAAGATAATTTTCTAGCTCCTTATCTTCTTATTCCTTTTGTAAATGCTCATTTATATGATCTATGCAAAGCATATCAAAATGTAATTTTAGGATACCTACAACATCATGAGAATTAATTATTTAATGAAAATCCCCTTCACAATTTCAATCATGTTGAGTTATTTAAACCCTCAAATATGAATGGGATATCTTTTGTTTAACATGATGGTAATTTTTAAAATTATTTTTCATGACTATATCCATCCAAGAGAACAAGTGAAAAAATTAAAATTTTAATCCTTTTACCTAAAAGGTACACCTCATCTTATTGTAATGGAATATATATTCTAGGTATCTATACTAACTATATAAATTCAATAGAATATGAATTATACATATATTTTTGATCCCCTCTTCATCATTTTAATCAAATATTTTGAGATTATTAATTTCCAAACCCATATCTATTTAATGTAATAGTGGATTCATTTATTATGGTGATTACTCCTTGTGAGTTTCTAGAATCACCAAGGATTTATAGATAAATTGATAAAAAATTAATGAAATATACCATAGTATTAAGAGATAAAATTCCATAATTAATTAAGTAATAGAGGGATGGATATATAAAATCTTTAGTCTCTCTATAATTGTCTGAAAAATAAAAGGTACATGTGTTATAAAGTTGATTATGAAAGTTGATCGATGATAACTAAGATTAATCAATATTACATTGATGTTATTATAGCTCAAAAAATTTATATTCTTTGATAGGGAAGTACCAACCAACTTTTTAAGTTTTTCCTTCCACTATTTTTTAGCTTCTTAAAGTAATTTTTGATGCTATGAAATTCTTTCGTCAGTTACACTCATTTCATGATGGTAGCAGTTTACCAATGATGTTTAATCTTCAACCAAAATATGAAGCTTCACCACTAATTTCATAACAAAAAACCATTAAATCTCTAAAAATAAGAGGTTCACTAAATAGTTTACTAATTCTTCATCGAAGAGACTCATTTTGGGAACATTTTCTTTCTCCTAATCATAGAAGATGTCTTTAATAGTAGTGAGGATGGTATAGTAATTGAAACCTTTTGTAACACCCCGAGATTTTATGAAAAATATTCTTTTTAATTTCATTAATGTATTGTGTTGTACGCTACACCAAAAAGAGCTTGCTCAACATACATCCTTAACTTGCCTTGCATTACACGCAATCGCGACCTTCCTCGATAGCGTGTATAGTACGCAATAACGAGTTTCACTAAACAACAATATGCTATTAAAATACTATTAAAACTAGCCGTTATGAATAGTAATAACCACTTTTTAAAATTTTTTAAATTTTATTTTTCAAAATGGACTTCATTTTTGGATTCAGAATATCGAAATTAGCTTAGGGTGAAGTTTTGGTACTTTTCGGATAACTTTCATTTTCTAATGAATAGTGAAAATTACTAATTAAAAACATCCTTTTTAATCGAAATAATTAATAGTGATAAATTATTAATTTGAGTGGTTTTAAAGTATATTTAGAATATATTTTTACAATTTAATAAAATTTTGGTCATTGGATGTAATTTCACATTTAAACCAGACATAAACAAGTGTCAATCTTTTGTTAGTAATTATCTCTTAAGAACATGCTATTTGACGACGAGAATTAATTTTTAATTAATTAATGCAACTAATATGTTTTTAATTTGGTAAAATAGACATCAATTTTGAGTTCATAATATCAAATATAGCTTAGGCCTAATTTTTGGTATTTTTCTGGAAACTTTCATTTTTTGATGAATAGTGAAACCACTAAATGGTAGTTAAAAAAATGAATTTTTCATAAAACTTAATTTTACCGCTTCTGTGAGTGGAATTTCAAAAATCCGAAAGACACGGTTGATGTCAGTAAGTAAAATGTGGTTCAATGAGATGAAAATAATTTTTGGTGAATAGTAACTTTTTTATTTTTTTTTACCACGGTTAAAAGTAAATAGGGTAATTAAGGGTAAAAATGATATTATTATTACACTAACAAATATACTAATTCTATTTTATAAGTGTAATTCGATCAAAAACAACCATAGGAATAAAATATGACCATTTAGGCTCACTTGGAATTAGATTAGTACATTTATTATTAATTTATTTAAAGAAGGGTTAAAATAGTTAAAATCAAAGTTTAATAACTAAATCATTTTTAATATAGGGCTATAAATAAGATAATTTCGACTATAAATATTCATTAGAAAGCTAAAAAGATTTACTACATAATGATATTTTATATGTAATTTTTAGTCTTTATATAATTTAATTTATTTATGACACAATGATGATGCAGTAATTATCTTATTAATGAAATATTGACATAATTGATGTTATAAAAACCAAAATAAATGTAATTTGAGACTTTTAATGAATTAAAATAATTTTATAGGTTAATATGACATTTTATTATTTATTTAATTAACTTTATTTGAACTAATAATTCTGTTATGATTTTTACAAAAAACAATTACTAAATTGTGTCAAAATTGACATAGAATAGTTTTTAAAACAAATATTATATTATTAATTGTTATTTTATTCCTAAAAATCTTAGGTTAGGACAAATTACTTAGATAGGTTTATATATATTAATAATAAACAACTTGGGGTTCGTTTGGCTGCTTATAGTAAGTGTATTAACCTTATAGTATAAAAACACATGAAGACACGGTAAAAGTAAAATTATTTAACTTAATGTTAAATCTAAATGATAAGGCTAAAAAAGGAACCTAAACTTGTATAAATTATATTTTATGAGGGGATTTCGACCCATCCCCACCTTATCTTCTAAATAAATCAATTTGGAGCTATTTAAAACCGAACTTGACTTTATAATAAAATAATATTTTTAGTTTTTCCAAAGGAGCCCCTCTCCTCCCTTATAAAAGTGCACCTCCTCCCCCTCTTCCTCACACCACTTTGAGCCTTCAAGCTCGGCCAAACCCAGCCAATTTATCCTCTCCACTTACCTAGAGACATCCTAGAGGTCCTGGTCTTCTTCAAAGACCAATTTTAGTTCCCTAAAAGGAGGTCTCAAAGAAGCACTTCAAAGAAGAGGTAATGTCCGTTACCGATTCTTTCATCTTTATTTCTTCTTCCACTTCTTCTTCTTAGGTTGTTTAATTGTGAAGTAATAACATAAGTATCACTCATATACTGATATGTTATTATATGTATGAAACAACCCTATTTCACCATCTATCCATCCTACGGAAAATGAAATCACCGCGCGTGCGTACGTACGGAATACCGTCTCCACACCGTGGTGTAATCTATTTTCCACCACCACCTTACTTGGATGGGTATAACGGTGTACATAATAACTATATATGATTATTTTAATGTGATATTGATTCTGAAATAGTATACATACACTCCAACACAATTCCACGATCATGAGAATGATATCATTGCTCGTGCGTACGTACGGACTACCGTCTCCACGACGCGATGAGATTCATTCTCCACGTTAACCATTCATGAATGATTATAAAGTATATATATATTAAGTAATCATGAAATATATGACATAATAATGATACTGGATTTATTTTTATATATATGTATGTCATCTACTTAATTCCATTCAACTCAATAAGGAAACGAAAACAGCGTTCATGCGTACGTACGACCTACCGTCTCCATGAACGGTGTATTTATTTCCATTTACTGATCTATTATATATATGTATATTCTGAATATATATTATATATAAATCATGTTTTATATTCTGGAATTAAGTAATCATGATCTAAGTAATCATATGAATAATTAAAAGTCAAAACACGGATGACAAATGAAATGATTTTACCCAAAACGCTCTTTAACATTGAATTTACAAAAGAACGGGTAAAATAAAGTCATAAGTGAGCCATATATGATATCATAACAATGAGAATGATTCTGGAATAAGTCAATAACATTATTTAAATCATTATACAGGCGGTTTAGACACTTACGAAGCAAATCGTACCTAAGGTAAGGGAAAGTATCACAATCTCATTTTTATCAGAGATTGTTTATACTTTGGTATTTACTGGGGTGCATTTTATCATCCACATCCATGTTTCCTCAATATGTAATATTTATATCCTTATAAAATATTTTATATCCAATTTTACCCTTCGGTGAGTTTTTAGTAAAAGATATGAAAGGAATCTTTTGTCGTTTCTCGTACGAGGTACTTTATAACTTTTCCGACAAAAGTATGAGAAGAATGTTTTTTAACTTATACGGCATGAATGGATTTTTAAAACAAAATTTCCAAGAATCTTCCTTTACTAGTTTTCAAGTTTATTTTTAATCAACTTCTTTTATTTTAAAATTTTATGACATGTTAAGAAAGGAAAAATGTTTTTGAAGTAGCAAGGATATTTTCCTCAAGAATGGAGTTCAAGTGTTTTATCAAAATTATTTTCCATCTAAAATAATAAAGGGTTCTATTTATATCCCTATTATTACATGGATTTGATTATGTTATGATGGGAATATTTTTATGAATTCTTTTATCTTATATGAATTGTTTTATGATGTCATGATGTTTAAAGATTCCCATTTTTGTTACATGGGTTATGCTATGATGTATGGTTTATGATTTTGTGGCACACATAAGAATGGTATCATTATGAGATGGGTGGGACCTATATATCCCTCCAATGCATTGGGAAAAGATTTTATATCTCATGAGATAAACATGGCTGGAACGGCAGGTTAAACCGGTTCAGTGAAACAGGACTGAAACGAGGAGTGAACTTGGTTCAGAAATGGACTTTGTCCACTAAGATAGTCTTGGAAATGAGTCTTGACTAATAAGAAATTATTCTCTATGATTATGTGTGTATGACACAAAGTTTCATGTTTTAATTTATGATTATTGGGATTACATTTCACTACTATGATTTATCCCATTAAATTATGATTTCTTTTGCAGGTTAAGATTTCTAAAAGTTATGTTCTTATGTAAATGATGTGATTGATATTTCTTTTGTTTACCCTTACTGAGAATTTGAGCTCACCCTTTTATGTTTTCTTTTACCCAAGATATAAAGAAAGGTTTTAAGTAAAAAAAAAGGGAAGATATTTATGGGAGATGTTGAAGATCTTTCACCACAATTAGAAGATTATATTCCGAGTTTCCAAAGACATTAAACTATTTCGGTCCTTGTGTGTGTGTTTTTATAATGTACTAAGTATTACACAAAAGTAATGTAATTTCCATGTACGTTAAGCATTGGGTCTCTACAGTTGGTATCAGAGGAAAGGTTTAGTCAACCATTGGAAGCTAGGATGCAAGAACTTTAGTGAGATCCCTAGAGATATTTCTAAGTTATGTATAGGGATGTCCCTAAGGTTAAGTATAAGTATAGGTTATAATACTAGAATTATGGTAACCTAAGATGTTAGATATTGAAGGTACTTCTCCTTTATTATGTTTTTTTCCCAAGCGGGATTTTTGCCTCTCACACTATTCTTTTTGGGATTTAGACGATGGCTGGAACCCGAAGGAACCGTGTTGATCAATGTAATGGACAATGCAATGATTGTCCTCCTGAACAAACAAATGTTATGGGATAAGGAGTGGAAAATATTATTTCTATACTTACACAAGCTATGAATAATTATAGACTTCCAAATGAGCAGAGAAGGGAACAATATTCTATTGAGTCCTTCATGAGGCAACGTACACCTTATTTCAGTGGGTCTACTGATCCATTAGTTGCTGAACAATGGATCAGTACTACTGAAAAGATATTTTCAGCTCTTCAATGTTCTGAACATGGTAAAGTCATCTTAGAAGTGTATCATTTGGAAGGTGATGCTGATCAATGGTGGAATCTTATCAAGAATACGAGGCCAAGAGATGAAATCGAGTCCATGGAATGGGACGAGTTCAAGAACTTATTTTTCAATAAGTACTTCCCTCGTATTCTTCGAACAAATATGGAGAAGGAGTTTCTTGAACTAAAGTAAAAGGATGATGAATCTGTTGGTATATACGAAGTGAATTTTACAAGGCTTGAAAGGTATGCATCTGGATTTATTATCCAACCTGAAAGTAAATTTGATCGATTCTTCAGTGGCTTAAAACCAAATCTTCGAAGGGCATTAGCTATAAGAGACTTCAGTAGCTATGAAGAAATTGTGTGTTGTGCTATCAAGGTAGAAATGGAAGTTGGTGTTACTTATCCACCTCATAGTTTTGACAGGAAATGAAAGATGGAGTTCAAGGATAAATCTCAGAATAATGGTGAAAAGAAGATGAATGTTTCCTTATGCTCAAAGTGTGGAAAGAAGCATGGTGGATATTGTCTTAAAGGGACTAGAAAATGTTTTAAGTGTGGAAAAGAAGGTTATCGACCAACTGAGTGTTGAAGTAATGGAAAAATGGTTACTAATGATGTGAATAAAGAAAAGACTGTAGAGAACGCACCACCAACACTTCATTTCTTCAAGTACAAGGAAATGGGGCATTATGCTAATAAATGCCCTAATCCATGGGTTAGTGATGATCGACATGAGCAACCACTTAAGGAAAAGTACAATGGGAAGTCACATGTGATCACTATTGGCGATGTTGAATATGAAAACGATGTGGTGGAATGATTAAGTGTTTATGTAATGGGATTCCAAAAAATGTTGTATATAGTATCATGGAATATTGGAATATGTATTGGTATATTGTGGTTTTCAATGGTACCGGTAACCATGGAATGTGATTGAGATATTTTTGGAAAAAAAGATGACATGAACATAATGAAGGGAAAATGAGAAAATGAAATGTTTGACAGTATTCATGAGCTCATGATTGATATAAGGACTAAGTGATATCATGGTTTGAGTATATAGAATTTTGGGGATTTTGGTATGTGGAAAGTGTTAACTTTTAACTTCATTCATGTTTTCACTAAGGGTTAATGGGTATTCATTTTTCAAGAGAATACATGATTAAGGTATTCACATAACTAGAATGTAACCAACAAGATATATGGGGGGTAAATGATGGTATTCACATGCTTGGTTGACGACATTTCAAGTAATCGTTTTCTTTATACTATGAGCTTGGACCTAAGTATTTAAGATAAGCATAAAGATTGGAATGGATTATGTTGACCATAAGTTACTATTGTTTAAGGATAGAAATTTGTTTTGATATTATTTATGTGATGTTATAGTAATGTAGTTTTAGAAAAAGGACAACCTGCAGGACGGGCGACAATGCATCACGTCGGACAAGGCTGTGGGAATCGAACCCACAACCGATGTGCGACAAGCCTTTATCTCCGACCACTGGCCAACAGGAAGTCCCTGTTTAGTAGAAACTAGTTTTATTATATTAAGCAGTATAATATAAGAAGTATAAGTCCATTTTAGGAACTATATATGATTAATCTCACTATAGATGGACTTATGTATTTTTTGATAAATTTTATAAACTTTTGTTTGAGAAAGATGGAATGACCCATCATTCTATCACCTGATCTGCTAACACATCATGAATGACAAATTCAACTTCATTTCTTTAAGAGATGAAGTGGAAATTTTCCAAAGAACGACCAATAGTGAGACTATACCAAAATCACGAAAGTATTTCTTCTAATTCCAATTTCATCAACTTTAGGGAAATGATCTTGAAAAACAAAAATGTTGTCCTAGTGCTCTTATATGTGATGAATCAGATGGTACCTTAGATCGTCACAAATTTAGGGCTTTGTGATTGCTGGCTTTTCTATATCCATGTTATCACCCACTCTCCATCAGAACATGATGGTTAGATTTCTCTTCCATATCTATATTTTCACCTATGTGGAAACCCAGTGATTAGTTTATTTGGGTAACCGTTACGTTTCATACTTTTTTTTAAAGATTGGTTTTGGTATTACTTTTTACGATGTGGGTTTCTATTAAATAAACTTTCATGTAGTAAACCATTTATAACCCCGACGAATTTTGAGGGAGAAATTCATTTTAAGGGGGGTAGAATGTAACACCCCGAGATTTTATGAAAAATATTCTTTTTAATTTCATTAATGTCTTGTGTTGTATGCTACACCAAAAAGAGCTTTCACAACACGCATCCTTGACTTGCCTTGCATTACACGCAATCACGACCTTCCTCGATAGCATGTGTATTACGCAATAACGAGTTTCATTAAACAACAATATGCTATTAAAATATTATTAAAACTAGCCGTTATGAATAGTAATAACCGCTTTTTGAAATTTTTTAAATTTTATTTTTCAAAATGGACTTTATTTTTGGATTCGAAATATCGAAATTATCTTAGGGTGATGTTTTGGTACTTTTCGGATAACTTTCATTTTCTGATGAATAGTGAAAATTACTAATTAAAAACATCATTTTTAATCAAAATAATTAGTAGTGATAAATTATTAATTTGAGTGGTTTTAAAGTTAATTTAGAATATATTTTTACAATTTAATACAATTTTGGTCATTGGATGTAATTGCACATTTAAACCGGACATAAACAAATGTCATTCTTTTGTTAGTTATTATCTCTTAAGAACACGCTATTTGGCGACAGGAATTAATTTTTAATTAATTATGGCAACTTATATGTTTTTAATTTGGTAAAATAGACATCATTTTTGAGTTTATAATATCAAATATATCTTAGGCCTAATTTTTGGTATTTTTCTGGAAACTTTCATTTTTTGATGAATAGTGAAACCACTAAGTGGTAGTTAAAAAAATGAATTTTTCATAAAACTTAATTTTACCGCTTCTGTGAGTAGAATTTCAAAAATCCAAGAGACACGGATGATGTCAGTATGTAAAATGTGGTTCAATGAGATGAAAATAATTTTTGGTGAATAGTAACTTTTTACTTTTTTTTACCACGGTTAAAAGTGAATAGGGTAATTAAGTGTAAAAATGATATTATTATTACCCTAACACATGTAATAATTCTATTGGATAAGTGTAATTCGACCAAAAACAACCATAGGAATAACATATGACCATTTAGGCCCACTTGGATTAGATTAGGACATTTATTATTAATTTATTTAAAGAAGGGTTAAAATAGATAAAATCAAAGTTTAATAACTAAATCATTTTTAATTTAGGGTTATAAATAAGATAAATTCGACTATAAATATTTATTAGAAAGCTAAAACTATTTCCTACATAATGATATTTTATTTGCAATTTTTAGACTTTAAATAATTTAATTTATTTATGACACAATGATGATGCAGTAATTATCTTATTAATGAAATATTGACATAATTGATGTTATAAATACCCAAATACATGTAATTTGAGACTTTTTATGTATTACACTAATTTTATAGGTTAATATGACATGTTAGTATTTATTTAATTAACTTTTTTCGAACTAATAATTCTGTTATGATTTTTAAAAAAATCAATTACTAAATTGTGTCAAAATTGACATTTAATAGTTTTTAAAACAAATATTATAGTATTAATTGTTATTTTATTCCTAAAAATCTAAGGTTCGGCCAAATGACTTATATAAGTTTATATATATTAATAATAAACAACTTGGGGTTCGTTTGGCCGCTTATAGTAAGTTTATTAACCTTATAGTATAAGAACACAAGAAAACATGGTAAAAGTAAAATTATTTAACTTGATGTTAAATCTAAATGATAAGGTTAAAATAAGAACCTAAACTTGTCTAAATTCTATTAGATGATATGATTTCGACCCAAACCCACCTTAGCTTCGAAATAAATCAATTTGGATCTATTTAAAACCGAACTTGAATTTATAATAAAATAATATTTTTAGTTTTTCCAAAGGAGCCCCTCTCCTCCCTTATAAAAGGGTATCTCCTCCCCTTCTTCCTCACACCACTTTGAGCCTTCAAGCTCGGCCAACCCCAGACACTTTCTCCTCTCCACTTACCTATAGACATCATAGAGGTCCTGATATTCTTCAAAGACCAATTTTAGTGCCCTAAAAGGAGGTCTCAAAGAAGCACTTCAAAGAAGAGGTAATGTCCGTTACCGATTCTTTCATCTTTATTTCTTCTTCCAATTATTCTTCTTAGGTTGTTTCATTATGAAGTAATAACATCAGTATCACTCATCTATTGATATTTTATTATAAGTATGAAACAACCCTATTTCACCATCTATCCATCCTACGGAAAATGAAATCACCGCGCGTGCGTACGTACAGAATACCGTCTCCATGCCGTGGTGTAATATATTTTCCACCACCACCTTACTTGGATGGGTATAATGGTGTACATAATAACTATATACGATTATTGTAAAGTGATATTGATTCTTAAATAGTATACTTAAACTCCAATACAATTCCACGATCATGAGAATGATATCATTGCTCGTGCGTACGTACGGACTACCGTCTCCACGACGCGATGAGATTCATTCTCCACGTTAACCATTCATGAATGATTATAAAGTATATATAATAAGTAATCATGAAATATATGACATAATAATGATACTGGATTTATTTGTATATATATGTATGTCATCTACTTAATTCCATTCAACTCAATAAGGAAACGAAAACAGCGTTCATGCGTACGTACGACCTACCGTCTCCATGAACGGTGTATTTATTTCAATTTACTGATCTATTATATATATGTATATTATGAATATATATTATATATAAATAATGTTTTATATTCTGGAATTAAGAAATTATGATCTAAGTAATCATATGAATAATTACAAGTCAAAACACAGACGACAAATGAAATGATTTTACCCAAAACGCTCTTTAACATGGAATTTACAAAAGAATGGGTAAAATAAAGTCATAAGTGGACCATATATGATATCATAACAATGAGTATGATTCTGGAATAAGTCAATAACATTATTTATATCATTATACAGGCGGTTCAGATACTTACGAAGCAAATCGGACCTCAGGTAAGGGAAAATATCAAAATCTCATTTTTATCCGAGATGATTTATACTTTGGTATTTACTGGGGTGTATTTTATCATTCACATCCATGTTTTCTCAATATGTAATATTTACATCCTTCTAAAATATTTTATATCCAATTTTACCCTTCGGTGAGTTTTTAGTAAAAGATATGAAAGGAATCTTTTTTCATTTTTCGTACGAGGTACTTTTTGACTTTTCTGACAAAAGTACGTGAAGAATGTTTTTTTAACTTATACGGCATGAATGGATTTTTAAAACAAAATTTCCAAGAATCTTCCTTTACAGGTTTTCAAGTTTATTTTTAATCAACTTCTTTTAGTTTAAAATTGTATGACATGTTAAGAAAGGAAAAAAGATTTTGAAGTAGCAAGGATATTTTCCTCAAGAATGGAGTTCAAGTGTTTTATCAAAATTATTTTCCATCTAAAATAATAAAGGGTTCTATTTATTTCCATATTATTACATTGATTTGATTATGTTAAGATGGAAATTTTTTTATGAATTATTTTATCTTATATGAATTGTTTTATGATGTCACAATGTTTAAAGATTCGCATTTTTATTACATGGGTTATGCTATGATATATGGTTTATGATTTTGTGGCACACATAAGAATGGTATAATTATGAGATGGGTGGGACCTATATCTCCCTCTAATGCATTGGGTAAATATTTTATATCTCAGGAGATAGAAATGGCTGGAACGGCAGGTTAAACAGGTTCAGTGAAACAGGACTGAAACGAGGAGTGAACTCGGTTCAGAAATGGACTTTATCCACTAAGATAGTCTTGGAAATGAGTCCTGACTAATAAGAAATGATTCTCTATGATTATGTGTGTATTCCACAAAGTTTCATGTTTTATGTTATGATTATTGGGATTACATTTCACTACTATGATTTATCCCATTAAATTATGATTTCTTTTGCAGGTTAAGATTTCCAAAAGTTATGTTCTTATGTATATGATGTGATTGATATTTCATTTGTTTACCCTTACTGAGCATTTGATCTCACCCTTTTATGTTTTCTTTTCCCCAGGATATAAAGAAAGATTTTAGGTAAAAAAAGGGAAGATCTTTATGGGAGATGTTGAATATCTTTCACCACGATTAGAAGATTATATTCCGAGTTTCCAAAGACACTAAACTATTACGGTCCTAGTGTGTGTGTTTTTGTTATGTACTAAGTATTCCGCAAAAGTAATGTAATGTCCATGTATGTTAAGCTTCGGGTCTCTACAGTTGGTATCAGAGGAAAGGTTTAGTCAACCTTTGGAAACTAGGATGCGAGAACTTTAGTGAGATCCCTAGAGATATTTCTAAGTTATGTCTAGGGATGTCCCTAAGGTTAAGTATAAGTATAGGTTATAGTACTAGAATTATGGTAACCTAAGATGTTAGATATTGAAGGTACTCCCCCTTTATTAGGTTGTTTTCCCTAGCGTGATTTTTTCCTCTCACACTATTCTTTTTGGGTTTTAGATGATGGATAGAACCCGAAGGAACTGTGTTGATCAATGTAATGGACAATGCAATGATTTTCCTCCTGAACAAACCAATGTTTTGGGAGATGGACTGCAGAATCATATTGCTATACTTACACAAGCTATGAATAATTCTAGACTTCCAAATGAGCAGAGAAGGGAACAATATTATATTGAGTCCTTCATGAGGAAACATACACCTTATTTCAGTGGGTCTACTGATCCATTAGTTTCTAAACAATGGATCAGTACTACTGAAAAGATATTTTCAGTTCTACAATGTTCTGAACATAATAAAGTCATCTTAGCAGTGTATCGTTTGGAAGGTGATGCTTATAAATGGTGGGATCTTATCAAGAATACGAGGCCAAGAGATGAAATTGAGTCCATGGAATGGGACAAGTTCAAGAACATATTTTTCAATAAGTACTTCCCTCGTATTCTTCGAACAAAGATGGAGAAGGAGTTTCTTGAACTAAAGTAAAAGGATGATGAATCTGTTGGTATATAAGAAGTGAATTTTACAAGGCTTGAAAGGTATGCATCTGGATTTATTATCCAACCTGAAAGTAAATTTGATCAATTCTTTAGTGGCTTAAAACCAAATCTTCGAAAGATGGATTTCAAGGAGAAATCTCAGAATAATGCTAAAAAGAAGATGAATGTTTCCTTATGCTCAAAGTATGGAAACAAGCATGGTGTAGATTATCTTAAAGGGACTAGAAAATGTTTTAAGTGTGGAAAAGAAGGTCATCGAGAAGATGAGTGTCGAAGTAATGGAAAAATGGTTTCTAATGATGTGAATAAAGAAAATACTACAGAGAACGCACCACCAACACTTCAATGCTTCAAGTACAAGGAAATGGGGCATTATGCTAATAAATGCCCTAATCCAAGGGTTAGTGATGATCGACATGAGCAACCACTTAAGGAAAAGGACAAAGGGAAGTCACATGCGATCACTATTGGCGATGTTGAATATGAAAACGATGTGGTGGAATGATTAAGTGTTTATGTAATGGGATTCCAAAAAAATGTTGTATATAGTATCGTGGAATATTGGAATATGTATTGGTCTATTGTGGTTTTCAATGGTACCAGTAACCATGGAATGTGATTGAGATATTTTTGAAAAAAAAGATGATATGCGCATAATGAAGGGAAAAATAGAAAATGAAATGTTTGACAGTATTCATGAGCTCATGATTGATATAAGGACTAAATGATATCATGGTTTGAGTATATATAATTTTAGGGATTTTGGTATGTGGAAAGTGTTAACTTTTAACTGCATTCATGTTTTCACTAAGGTTTAATGGGTATTCATTTTTAAAGAGAATACATGATTAAGGTATTCACATAACTGGAATGTGACCAACAAGATATATGGGGGGTAAATGATGGTATTCACATGCTTGGTTGAGGACATTTCAAGTAATTGTTTTCTTTATACTATGATCTTGGACCGAAGTATTTTAGATAAGCCTAAAGATTGGAATGGATTATGTTGACCATAAGTTAGTATTGTTTAAGGATAGAACTTTTTTTTTGATATTATTTATGTGATGTTATAGTAATGTAGTTTTAGAAAAAAGAAAACCTGCAGGACGGGCGACAACCCATCATGTCAGACAAGGCTGTGGGAATCGAACCCATAACCGAAGTGCGACAGGCCTTTATCTCCTACCACTGGCCTACTGGAAGTCCCTGTTTAGTAGAAACTACTTTTATTATATTATGAAGTATAATATAAGAAGTATAAGTCCATTTTAGGAACCATATATGATTAATCTCACTATAGATGGACTTATGTATTTTTTTGATAACTTTTCTAACCTTTTGTTTGAGACAGATGGAATGACCCATCATTCTATCACATGATCTGCTAACACATCATGAATGACAAATTCAACTTCATTTCTTTAAGAGATGAAGTGGAAATTGTCCAAAGAATGACCAACAGTGAGACTATACCAAAATCACGAAAGTATTTCTTCTAATTCCAATTTCATCAACTTTAGGGAAATGATCTTGAAAACCAAAAATGTTGTCCTAGTGCTCTTATATGTGATGAATCAGATGGTACCTTAGATCGTCACAAATTTATGGCTTTGTGATTGCTGGCTTTTCCATAGCCATGTTCTCTACCACTCTCCATCAGAACATGATGGTTAGATTTCTCTTCCATATCCATATTTTCACCTATGTGGAAACCCAGTGATTAGTTTATTTGGGTAACCGTTACGTTTCATACTTTTTTTAAATATTGGTTTTGGTATTCCTTTTTACGATGTGGGTTTCTATTAAATAAACTTTCAGATAGTAAACCATTTATAACCCCGACGAATTTCGAGGGCGAAATTCATTTTAAGGGGGGTAGAATGTAACACCCCGAGATTTTATGAAAAATATTCTTTTTAATTTCATCAATGTATTTTTTTGTACGCTACACCAAAAGGATATTGCACAACATGCATCCTTGACTTGCCTTTCATTACACGCAATCACGACCTTCCTCGATAGCGTGTGTAGTACACAATAACGAGTTTCACTAAACAACAATATGCTATTAAAATATTATTAAAACTAGCTGTTATGAATAGTAATAACCACTTTTTGAAATTTTTTAAATTTTATTTTTCTAAATGGACTTCGTTTTTGGATTCAGAATATCGAAATTAGCTTAGGGTGAAGTTTTGGTACTTTTCGGATAACTTTCATTTTCTGATGAATAGTGAAAATTTCTAATTAAAAACATCCTTTTTAATCGAAATAATTAATAGTGATAAATTATTAATTTGAGTGGTTTTAAAATATATTTAGAATATATTTTTACAATTTAATACAATGTTGGTAATTTGATGTAATTTCACATTTAAACCGGACATAAACAAGTGTCAATCTTTTGATAGTTATTATCTCTTAAGAACACGCTATTTGACGACGAGAATTAATTTTTAATTAATTAATGCAACTGATATGTTTTTAATTTGTTAAAATAGACATCATTTTTGAGTTCATAACATCAAATATAGATTAGGCTTAATTTTTGGTATTTTTCTGGAAACTTTCATTTTTTGATGAATAGTGAAACCACTAAGTGGTAGTTAAAAAAATGAATTTTTCATAAAACTTAATTTTACCGCTTCTGTGAGTGGAATTTCAAAAATCCAAGAGACACAGTTGATGTCAGTAAGTAAAATATGGTTCAACGAGATAAATGTTTTTTGGTGAATAGTAACGTTTTACTTTTTTTACCACGATTAAAAGTAAATAGGGTAATTAAGGGTAAAAATGATATTATTATTACCCTAACACATGGCCTAATTCTATTGGATAAGATTAATTCGACCAAAAACAACAATAGGAATAAAATATGACCATTTAGGCCCACTTGGATTAGATTAGGACATTTATTATTATTTTTTTTAAAGAAGGGTAAAAGTAGTTAAAATTAATGTTTAATAACCATATCATTTTTAATATAGGGTTATAAATAAGATAAATTCGACTATAAATATTCATTAGAAATCTAAAAAGATTTCATACATAATTATATTTTATTTTTAATTTTTATGACTTAAAATAATTTAATTTATTTATGACACAATGATGATGCAGTAATTATCTTATTAATGAAATATTGACATAATTGATGTTATAAATATCCAAATAAATGTAATTTGAGACTTTTTATGAATTAAACTATTTTTATAGGTTAATAGGACATGTTAGTATTGATTTAATTAACTTTTTTCGAACTAATCATTCTGTTATGATTTTTACAAAAATCAATTACTAAATAGTGTCAAAATAGACATAAAATAGTTTTTAAAAAAAATATTATATTATTAATTGTTATTTTATTCCTAAAAATATAAGGTTCGGCCAAATGACTTAGATAAGTTTATATATATTAATAATAAACAACTTGGGGTTATTTTGGCTACTTATAGTAAGTTTATTAACCTTATTGTATAAGAACACAAGAAGACACGGTAAAAGTAAAATTATTTAACTTAATGTTAAATCTAAATGATAAGGTTAAAATAGGAACATAAACTTGTCTAAATTCTATTGTATGAGATTATTTCGACCCATCCCCACCTTAGCTTCTAAATAAATCAATTTGGAGCTATTTAAAACCGAACTTGACTTTATAATAAAATAATATTTTTAGTTTTTCCAAAGGAGCCCCTCTCCTCCCTTATAAAAGGACACCTCCTCCCCCTCTTCTCACACCACTTTGAGCCTTAAATCTCAGACAAACCCAGACACTTTCTTCTCTCCACTTCCATATAGACATCCTAGAGGTCCTGGTCTTCTTCAAAGACCAATTTTAGTTCCCTAAAAGGAGGTCTCAAAGAAGCACTTCAAAGAAGAGGTAATGTCCGTTACCGATTCTTTCATCTTTATTTATTCTTCCACTTCTTCTTATTAGGTTGTTTCATTATGAAGTAATAACATCAGTATCACTCATATACTGATATGTTATTATAAGTATGAAACAACCCTATTTCACCATCTATCCATCCTACAGAAAACGAAATCACCGCGCGTGCGTACGTACGGAATACCATCTCCACGCCGTGGAGTAATCTATTTTCCACCACCACCTTACTTGGATGGGTATAATGGTATAAATAATAACTATATATGATTATTGTAAAGTGATATTTATGCTGAAATAGTATACATACACTCCAATACAATTCCACGATCATGAGAACGATATCATTGCTCGTGCGTACGTACGGACTACCGTCTCCATGACGCGATGAGATTCATTCTCCACGTTAACCATTCATGAATGATTATAAAGTATATATAATAAGTAATCATGAAATATATGACATAATAATGATACTGTATTTATTTGCATATATATGTATGTCATCTAATTAATTCCATTCAACTCAATAAGGAAACAAAAACAGCGTTCATGCGTACGTACAACCTACCGTCTCCATGAACGGTGTATTTCTTTCCATTTACTGATATATTATATATATGTATATTATGAATATATATTATATATAAATCATGTTTTATATTCTGTAATTATGTAATCAAGATCTAAGTAATCATATGAATAATTACAAGTCAAAACACGGACGACAAATGAAATGATTTTACCCAAAACGCTCTTTAACATGGAATTTACAAAAGAACGGGTAAAATAAAGTCATTAGTGAACCATATATGATATCATAACAATGAGTATGATTCTGGAATAAGTAAATAACATTATTTAAATCATTATAGAGGAGGTTTGGACACTTATGAAGCAAATCAGCCCTAAGGTAAGGGAAAATATCACAATCTCATTTTTATCCGAGATTGTTTTTACTTTGGTATTTACTGGGGTGTATTTTTTCATCCACACCCATTTTTCCTCAATATGTAATATTTATATCTTTATAAAATATTTTATATCCAATTTTACCCTTCGATGAGTTTTAAGTAAAAGATATGAAAGGAATCTTTTGTCATTTTTCGTACGAGGTACTTTTTGACTTTTCCAACAAAAGTACGAGAAGAATGTTTTTTTAAACTTATACGGCATGAATGGATTTTTAAAACAAAATTTCCAAGAATATTCCTTTACAGGTTTTCAAGTTTATTTTTAATCAACTTCTTTTAGTTTAAAATTGTATGACATGTTAAGAAAGGAAAAATGTTTTTGAAGTTGCAAGGATATTTTCCTCAAGAATGGAGTTCAAGGGTTTTATCAAAATTATTTTCCATCTAAAATAATAAAGGGTTCTATTTCTATCCCTATTATTACATGGATTTTATTATGTTATGATGGAAATATTTTTATGAATTCTTTTATCTTATATGAATTGTTTTATGATGTCACGATGTTTAAATATTCCCATTTTTATTACATGGGTTATGATATGATGTATGGTTTATGATTTTGTGGCACACATAAGAATTGTATCATTATGAGATGGGTGGGACCTATATCTCCCTCCAATGAATTGGGTAAAGATTTTATATCTCATGATATAGACATGGCTGTAATGGCAGGTTAAACCGGTTTAGTGAAACAGGACTGAAACGAGGAGTGAACTCGGTTCAGAAATGGACTTTGTCCACTAAGATAGTCTTGGCAATGAGTCTTGACTAATAAGAAATGATTCTCTATGATTATGTGTGTATGACACAAAGTATCATGTTTTATGTTATGATTATTGGGATTACATTTCACTACTATGATTTGTCCCATGAAATTATGAATTCTTTTGCAGGTTAAGATTTCCAAAAGTTATGTTCTTATGTATATGATGTGATTGATATTTCTTTTGTTTACCCTTACTGAGCATTTGAGCTCACCCTTTTATGTTTTATTTTCCCCAGGATATAAAGAAATGTTTTAGGTAAAAAAAGGGAAGATATTTATGGGAGATATTGAAGATATTTCACCACGATTAGAAGATTATATTCCGAGTTTCCAAAGACACTAAACTATTACGGTCCTTGTGTGTGTGTTTTTGTTATGTACTAAGTATTTTGAAAAAGTAATGTAATGTCCATGTACGTTAAGATTCGGGCCTCTACACCTTTGTACCCTATGGTCATAAAAATATCTTATATACCATGTATATTTATATATAAATACTATATGGGTGATTTTATATAAATTTTCTCATTACATTCTGTACACATTTTCCTCAAGTCAAATGGAAAGAAATAAAATCATAGTCTAACTTAGAGTCACACTCAAAAAATAAAAAATCTTCTTGAACTAAAATTTACAATGGAACCTCATGTTCATCAATCCCCAAGATTTTAGACATTAAAATAGCTCCACCCTCTATAATAGTTGGTATCTGATGTGTTAGGATAGTAGATTCATTAAATTTTCCATATATTATTTGTTGTTTCACTACTATTGGTGAGGTATATTGTATAAAAATCGATCGATATGTTTAAAAATTAATAAAACTAATTTTGAATTATCACTTTAAACTATGAGGGACCTATATTCTTCATTTTTTATCATATTATGTGGTGTAACAAGGGAGTCTATTACTTCATATTTCATTTTATTTATTATGATATGAGCATTTTTATTAAATGATAATACTTCATCAACTTAAATCTGTTGAGGAACTCCTTATAATGGCCCTTATACAGGATCTTCAGGGGTAAAATATATTTTTTTGGGTACTATATCCTATTAAGGAACTATAGAACTAGGGATTACTTCATGTTCTAATGGGACATTATTGGTTCTATAAAGGTTTTCCCATTAATATAAATTAACATTAATTAGTATAGTTTGTAAACAAGGTATAAATATCAAATAAACATACCTTTATCCAAATAATAATTGATTGTTACAACATCTATATCTATTTGTTCACAAAATTATTCAAGACCCATCATGAGGTCACTCACTTGAGTCCAAATGGGTTGATGTTTTAGCTAACAAATTCATGTTATGGACCAATTTCGACATTCTCTTGGTTCCACCAGTCACTTAATTAGTCAAAGTTCCCTCTTAATGGATTTATACCATGTTTTCCTTTGAGGTTGGTAGTTTGAAGCCCAATGATCCTAGTTTGGTATCAGAGAAAACCAAAAATATTAGCATCAAAGTTCATAGATACATAAAATGTAAATGTGCATATCAAAAACCCATCTTCTAGTCCCATTTAGGGTCAAATATATAGAATTCTCTCATATTAACTCCAGTTGAGAACCTTAGGAGAGAGTTTAACAGGGGAAACACTAGTTTTGGAATAGATTACACCTCCAGAGAGTCAGATTCTATAACCTTTAACTTTTCCTTATAGGCTATATAAGCGTGTTATATAATCCTACCACTTAATATAGCCTTTAAAATAACTTATATTTCCCTGATGATTATTTTTAGAACCTAAATAAAGATAAAATTTTCCTAGATTCCTGAAAATTATAGAGAAACTATTCAATGATATTATTTATGACAACATAGAGAGTTAAATTTGACTAAAGAATTCGACCTCCAAAGTGGAGCTCTAGTTAGTCTCTTATTCATTAGTGGTGTCCCTTACCTATAGAGTATATTCAATTTCATCATTTTAATTATCACTTTTTTCACTATCATCACTTCCTGACTTGAGACTCTACAATCATAATGCTCAAGTGTAATAAAAATTCTAAATATCAATGAAATGAATAATGGAATCATGTTCCATGATGGATGTTTCTATTTTATTAGGATATTTTTTTTTAAGTATTGTTGAGGGAGTAATGATTTTTTCAAGATCTATTAGCGGGATTTCCTACCCTACTAGGAAATCCCAATTTTTTTTCATGGAATATACACTTCCCTCAGAATCCCACTCTTCCTAAGATCTCATGAACTTGGAGTTTTCAATGATTACTAGTTGGAGATATGAGTTTTTGATAAAATTGGATAAGGGAACTTACCAGAACCATTCCCTAGGGATTTATCTTATTAGGTTGTTCCTTGACATGAGCCTCTTATGTTGTATTTTAAAATTTATTTTCCCCGGTGATCATACATTCCATCCCCTTCATATGGTGGATATAAATTGATCTACACACCCAAACCCATCAATATACTCATATGATATGATCAGGTCCACATTTCAACATAGAAAAAAAATTGCGTGACATGATAATTAAATATAGGAAAATTTAGATTGATACCTGTATCATCCCATGTGATCATTAACCAAAAATGGTGTGTGATTAGTTGGTGTTTATTATTTTGAGGAATTTATGGATGATTAGTATATTTTCTCTATAAGTAATGAAACTATCATGCTAATCTTCTGGGTGAATACACCTCACAAATAGTATATCCGTCAATTAATTCTTTCATAATACACTCTCTTTGTGAAATTTTTAAATTTCCTTATGAGTTAAAATAATATTATAAGTGATAGTGTCAGATGGACCCTTGTATGGAGTGAAAGAGAATATATTTTATAAGTTCAACATGATATAAATTCCATATTCAGTTAATGATATCAAAATAATCCCATAAATTCTTTGCCAATAAGGCTTGAAAAGAACTCTCATGATAGGTTGTTCAATGATGAATTCTGAAACTTCATAATGACCTAAAATATATCCCCATAATAATTATAATGGGAGAAAAATACTAAATAGGTCAATTACCTTGGTCATGTGTCTTAGAATCCAATAACTATGAGTAAATTGGTTTTGATTACCACTAGATTATTTTTATTCCATATATACTGTGTTGGTCACCACTCCATTATGTGACTCAATCATAAATAGAAGGTAATACTAAAAATATATTTTTTCTAATAAACCCACTTTGAGGATGTGTGGGAACCACTTATTAATCACAAAATCTGACCGAATCAAATCCCATACCTATTATTCAACCACAAACCATCTACGTTGAATGCAAAAACTATTGGAAATCACAATTGGAAATTCAAAATTCATAATCACATTCATGAATCACCATTATTACTTAATCAACCACAACTCTACATTTTGATATTAAAATTAAAAATCAATTGAAAGAAATGGTGAACCAACATGCCATAACCACTGAATAATCATATGACACCTTGAGATGAGAAACCTACCACTCCATCAATGTCATAATTGTCATCATCACCTGCAATACTGGTGAGATAATCCCACTCCAATGTTGGTCCTAAATAGAGACTAGTAAAACTAGACACCTCCATCTCCTGAACCAGATCTTGGATCTGAGTCCTGAATTTATCTTACTATAGAAAACACCTCACATCAGATGCTCCATTATCCAAAAACCAGAGGTAGGATGGAAGACAACTCGAGTTTCACCTTTTTAAACAATAGGTAACTAATTAACATGGTGAGGAATGATTCCAAATGATGTTTTTGGATGAATTTAGGAACTATATCCCAACCCCACTCATTATATCTCACTCTTTCTAATGTTATCCGTTAAGTTCATTGGGACCATTGGGTTTTGTGAATTTATTATATCTATGGACAACTTGTATGGGTTTCTTGGCCATTTTATCTAATAAACAACATAACCAAAGCATCAAAGGTTATACCAATGTATGTATGGAGGTCTTTCCCTATAGAACGACTTAAAAATTACAAAAATTTCTTCACCAAGAGTAGAGTTCACTCTGTATCATCCTATATAAAAGTGGGATATGAATCCATCATACATCTTCCATAAAATTTATGTTCCACTAATATTGGTCATATATTAGTGAATGATTATAATGTATCCATGTGAAAGATAAAACATGTTAATATCATGACTCCTCTTACTAATTAAGTCTGGTAAAATCTTTTTTGTTGTTGTTGGAAAAAATGATACTGAAATCCATTCTATCTCATACATACTAAAAATTATAATTTCTCTTAAAAACTACACACAATTTTGATAAACACAATAAATCCATCCCAAATCAATTCTATGAATCCTCATAGGGAAAATATTCTAACTAGTATTCTACTATTTCTAGTGGTATACAAAAATCCTTTGATAGATCTATGTATAATTATATATTTTTGGATCTATGAAATGGGAGTCATAATTCAATGAAAACAAAATATACCATATTACATAACTCACCTCAGATCCATCCTCCATTATAGAACTATCTATTGATGGTATATTTTACCTGGTGTGGTTTGAATATTGTTTGTTCTTATTTACTAAATCGTGGCTGTTCAAACCACAATTGGGAGAAGGTGCATCCCCCAATAATATAAATCCATAAAGGGGTAACCACTATGATGATGGTTATCAACTCAAAATTTCCCCAACAAAAATTGAATATATTTTAGGTTTTTTGTTTGATAAGTCAGTATTAAGCATATTCAATATTTTTGGGCATGTCAGTCGATCTTATAGATGGAGATTGAACAACTATTCCCGGTTCCATCCCTTTATTAAAATAGATAATAATGTATGCATATTGAGTAAAAACATGAAAATAATATGATTAGAATAATGTCACATAAAAAACTGGTAATGTGTATAATTTTATATAAAGAATTATTGAATTTCAGCTCACATAAGTTATATGAGGATTGTTCTGTCATGCATAAATTCTTTATTGTAAAATAATTTATTTAAAGTATTTTTCTTTACATTTTACTTATAATCCCATGAGAGTCTTGAGTGTTTGTGTCTTTTATATGGAATATTAATAGATTCAATGTTTTAATTTAAAAAGATAAATTTTATTTAAAAGTTATCATACCTTTACAAAGAATTAGGGAGGACCCTATTACCTTATTTATAGGGAAAAACATGAAAATTAAACTTATTATTTACACAATTGACAAAAAAAAATATATGTGAGATGGCCTGTTTCCCTTAGAATGTGATATTTTTCATCATAATTTGATGTATTTTTAAGTTGGGTGGGGGGATTTATTGATACCTAAAAAAGTTATTAAGAATTTGTGAAGATGAAATCAAGGCAGATGGGTACAAGGAGTGACTTAGAAAAAAAAAATATTCCTCACTACTACAAAATGATACCACCATGTAAATCTTATTTGGTAATAATGATTATTTGATGAAGAGTGAAATATTTTTATATCACATGAGATTCATGTGTAGACATAATAATTTATGGGGAGTAATTGGTGATTCTATATAGCTATATGAAATTCTTACAATGGTTACATTATGATGTAGAGTTTTTTTGCAGATCTGATATTGTTTGTTATGAGACAACATTAATTTTTTTGGCCACTAGACTCTAAAAAAGGGCATTGATCATTTTAAATACTGAGAAAAATACAATATCTATCCACAAATTTATTTTATACAATGGTTATTCCACTTATCATGCAACAATAATTGACTAAATTTTACAAAAAAATCCCTCTAATATACATTTTAGTGGACTGAGTAATTAAACAAGACATTATGTCCAAAAAATAATATAATTTGTAAGAAAATACTTTTAGAGATGGTTATTAGATAATAATTCCACCAATTAGATTTTAAACATATGTATGAAGAAGGGGTTGAACTGATATGTGAGATTTTCATGGTAATTACTCTCCCACAAAATATTTATGAAGGTTGATTTATGTAAAACCGTCATGAGAATCCCATTGTTTACCACATGTGTCTTATTCATAGAGGGTTTATCATGTCATTATTATGTGTTTTATAGTCTCCAAACCTTTTATAATTTATAGAACCCATTAATTTTTATATGAGATTAAGTTCAATGTGGTCAAGGGTTTTTCTTATTGTATTTGTGTCCCTCTTACCAGTATACTACCTTCATATAATATTTTGTCTTATTCAACCAATTTCACGAGATATCACTTTTATGGGTAATTTATCCCTCTGAACAAACCAAAGGAACATATTGGTCTCTATTCATCGAGGTTTAAACATTAAAAAACCTATTCCATCAAGGCTACTTCCAAAGCATCATGAATACATGATCGGGTCACCATGAAAATCTACAAGCTTCCCTTTGATCGTGTATTCCTTTGGTAATGGGAATCATGGATCCTATGATCCTTGGTATATAAGAAATTTTTATTCCCTTGATAATAAGAATCCTTCCTTTCAGAATGTCGATGGAACTCTCTATGTTTAATCCTTCTCAAACCACCCATCTTGGAAATTCTGAACTGGAACCATGTCCAATGGTCATTTAAATAATCCTTAAATTAGCCTCTAGATTATAATCAATGATCCATGAGCATTAATTGGCCTACAACTTTGTGTAATCCCTAATATTCATTCTCTTGATTCATCTTCTTGTTCAAAACTAAAATGTAAGCACATGTATAAGTCCCACACTAAACATATGTAGGGTTTTTTTTAACTTATTAATCCATCCTACATGACCTTCAACTGATCATAATTTCTCCTAATCATGTGAAATTAAAAAATTCTAAATGAATGTCTTGGTTGAATTAACTTAAAAGAAATATAATTGACTCCTGCTTCATGACCTTAAAATACCCAACAATAGTGATAGTCACATGAAATTAAAATCCTTTTCTTTGGACATGGGTTATTTTATTCCACATAACTCTAAACTACCCAGAATAAGTCTTAATCATATGACCTTAAACTATAAGACATGATGGTTCTAGATGTATGACCTTAAAATGCCCCAATATAGACCTTTCCACACCTCCTTAATAGTTATTACATGTATTTTTAAATATAACAAAACTAAAAGAGTTTTGATTGCATTTATAATGATATGACGACATCCCTTCTCATTGTTTTAATACCAATTCCAAAACAACTACCACCTCCCAAGATATAAATAAATCATAGAGTACATAGATATGTAGATTTAAAATGGACCATAAAAAATAAAGATAGAGAATATAGGAAACCTTTGATTTATATAAATGTTAACATTTATGAATGGAATTGATTGATAAATTTCATAATAAAGGAAACATGTATTATTATGGATATGTATTTCACAACTACATAGTAAATATTTAATAGTGTCTTGGGATAGGAAATAAAAAACTTCATAGGATGAGATATACTCTGACCATCTAAATCTTGATGTATAATTTTAAGCAACATTAGTTCATTTTAACAATCACCCTCCTTGTTAAAGTGGGTCCATAGACAAATAAATACATTCCTAAAAACATAGGGGCATAATGATATTATACAGTTCTTGCAAATCTAATAATTGTATTTATTAAATAGTTAAACTTATTTTATATTATCTGAATTCCCAATGTAAAATATCAACTTGATATTTATTACTCAAAAAATAACCTTATAGATTTAATACCACTTGTAAAAACCAAAATTCTCAAAGACACCCTAAAATAGTGGTAAATTTGGGTGTCCAATTTCTCCCAGTCAAATGGATAATGTCATCATATTTTCTAGAAAAATATGAAATAGTCTAATATTAATAAAATATTCTCAATATAAAAATATAAAAAATAAATTAAATAATGTGATGATTTTACTTTACCCAAAATGGGAATTATCCAATGATATTAAACTAATGATGTGTAATTATTGAAATAAAATTACTAATTCACTATCATGATTTGAAAATTTTAATATCCAAAGAAATAAAATTATAAATATCACTCCTTATTTATATCTTTCCACTCATTTATTTTAGATAGAGACCTAAAAATATAGGACATTTTGGTCATTAATAATGAAATTATCAACAGATGATCAATACACTATTTTATAATTAGAGTTTATTTCTAGATCATTATTAAATAATAATATTAGATATTTAATCCTGTTCAATGACTTCCACAATATCCCCATATCTCTCACTCTCATATTTTAGTAGTGACAATTTTAATCTTAATATCAAGCTTTAATTCCTATATTCTTCTATTGTTATTCTTTAATCTATTATCACATTCTCTCTCTCTATCTCTATCTATATATATATATATTCCACATGTTATCACATAACTTGATTCTAAAAATATATACTATGGTTAATCCAATTATATAATAAAATATTATATTTTTCTATAAATTATAATCAATCAAGATTTTCAAAATCAACAAAAACTCTGAAGAACATTGTGGAGAAAAGTAACATAGGTGTAGTTTCTTTGTCAATGGTTTGACAATGAAAAACGTGCCCATTTTAATCCAAATAATTATGAAAATATAAATACTCACTTATTTTAAAATTAACATATGATCCTTACCATTATGTGGTTTGTAAAAAAATGATAACCTTGTTTGATCCTTTGGACATCAGACACTCCTATTAATTTATTTAGAAATGTTATTATATATATGATCAATAATATAACCACTCTACCTATTTTATCTGATAAAAAATTTATGAAACATGAAAAATAATTCAAAATACATTATTCAATGGAATTTTTCAAAATTAATAATTCAAAAAAGGAATTCACGACGACATGGTTTACCCACAATTATTGTGTTTCAACCATTTTTAGAAACCACAATCCCAATAATATAAATAGTTATTTTAAAATTCAAAATGAATAACTCCACCAATATCAACAAAAAATATGGACTATATTATGATTTGGTACCTATTTTTCTTTTTATTTTCTTCAAAAAGCCACCTAAACCATGCCAAACTCTATTATTTATTAAATGAGCACACTATATTTTAGAAAAAACCATGGTAAAGTGTTTAACTCATCTCTTGGGATCCATATATTTTATAAAAATTAGTCTATAAAATTATTTCTACCTTATTGGTAGTTTTAACAGTAAAATGTGGTTTAGGAAATCGTGGTCCAATTTTTTTCTCCTATCATTTCATTCTATAAACCACATCTACCAAAAATACTTCTAAACACAATTCTAGTTAAATGACCATAATGTGGATTATCCAACACAATATTATTAGATAAATTTAATAACAAATAGTTTCAAACCTTAAAAAATAAACATCACACTTCATTCAACCATTTGAAATAATATAATCATTATTTTTTAGTCCCATTTCCAATAAATAAAATAAATTTTGATCATGATTTAATAATCTACTCATTTGATCAATAGTGATTCAATCATTCTCATCACGAATATCCATGTTTCCAACATCATGAAACTTATAAGGAGATTTACTTTAAATAATATTTTTAAAATTCCATATTATCTACCTATATATGAATTAATAAATATTATATAGAATAATAATAAAAAAATAGAACCAGATCATTAAGGTTTTTTTGGTTTTTATTCAGGTTTTACCTCCAACCAAAACTCATTTTTCCATCTCTAATAAACCCATTTATGTTTTTTAAAAAAGGTCACACAAAAATTCCGTAAAATGGTATCTAATGTTATATTAATAGCTTTAAACAATTATTTCATGGAATATTCTCAGTTAGTCTCATCTTAAAAATAATACTCATTTGAATATGTATATTGAACATTCCATATTGATAATTTATATTTTTCCTACCAATCTAAGTGGTTTTCATTTAGAATTTAAATGTATGTGTTTTTTATAAGAAGATAAATTAATACTAATTTTTTAATTATTTATCATTTTTACATGTTTTTTAAGAATATATTAGAATGTTATGTTAAAAAATTATGTGCATTTTTTTAAAAAAACAATACAATTTATACTTATTTTTATAAATTGTTTATAATAAAATTATAATTTTTATAGTTATTTAATAAACAACCTAAAATAGAACAAACACTAATTTTTTTCTCTAAATCTACTGTCATAAAATGATAAATTTTAAAATATACTAAAAATAACTTCAATATGTGATATAAAACTTTTTATATGTTATGAATTTGATAAATTGTCTATAGTACTTTATTAATAACATATATGAAATTTTTGAAACCTTGTAATGCCCCAGTCCAGATGAACCGCTGAGAGGGGGTGAATAATTTGTTTTTTTACAAATTATTTACCTTTTAATTAAGACACTTGAATATATTAAGGTTCTCAGTCCACTAAATAATTTCTCATAGTCCTCACTTACTTTGAAATATATAAATGAAATATATCAGCACATAGTATTTACAAGGTTCGGCCTGAACACCTACTCCTTGTTAGATATACCCCCTACATGGATTATACACTATATCCTAGAATTTTTCAAAACTAAGGGTATCATAGTCCTACCTATAATGAGTCCACTATTTCTACCTTCAAAAATTATTTCTCTATCATAGAATCCATCATGTTTAACCTCTTTCAGAGTCTACTGGAAGGTTTTCACTTCTTAAATGACGATTTAACAATGAAATATCTTATTTCTATCCTTGCTTTATTTTTCACAACATTGAAATATTATATTCTTCTATTAGAATATAGAAAAGTAGTTCTAACCATGTACCTCTTTCATGAAAATAACAACAACCAACAGTGATTAGCATAACTGATCTTGAAACTCACTCAAATATATAATGATCTAGATCCTTCATATAAATACATGGCCAACAGTTTTTCTTCTCTAGTGGAATATTTATTGGATTTATAATCTTATCATTCTTTGGAAATTTATATTATTAAAATCATTGAATTCCCAAAATATTTTGAAGGATCAAAAAACATATTTTCTTTTTCACCTAAATAAATATATACACAAAAAAGATCATGTATATAATTTATTATCATAATTGAAAGAAATTTTTTTGTATCCTTAATTTTATAATTGGATCTTGAATAAAATATATTTATTATTAATATTATTTTAATTTTTAATATCATAGAATTTATCCCCATCAAATGCTGTATAAATCATGATAGATGAATTATAAGTAAAATGTCATTGAATGTTTGAATTAAATGAATCATCACTCTTGAATACCGAAAAGGATCATGTTTTCGTCTTTCTTCATGTGGTTAATTAATAAACAGAATCATTCATAGTTTTCATGTATCATGAAATCTAACAATGCACATTTAAATATATAGAGAATAACTATTCTCCTCGAGACTTATGTTTTATAAAGTATAACTTCATGTGAAGTCGCTATTTTATTGCACTACATTAAACATAACATGATTTATTATCATATGCATGAAAAGCATGCATCATATTATTATTGTATAAATCCCTTAAAATAAAATTTTTCCTCAATATTAATTAATGGATTTAATGTGATGAATTCATAAAACATTTATAATTCTTTTGGGCTACATGGATGAATGAATATCTTATAATTGATTTTGAATGAGTTAATTCCATGTTTCATTCTATAATTTTAGTTACTAACTTGTAAGTGAAAATGAATGTGTGTTTAAATATTTTAATTTCACCCATATATAAATCAAGATTAATTATTATAGAGAAAAATAGCTTCATGTTATATAAATTGTGTATGACAATATGTATCACATTCATGAAACTTAGACTACCCTTAATGAATATAAATCATATTCATATTCCTCTATTTTTATAAACTACAAGTATCTTCATCATGTTATGTGAACTAAAAAATATCATATATTGATCCATATATACATATAACGTTTGTGATTCATGGATGAAGATAGATAATTTTCTAAAAATCCATGAATTAATTACTCATGGAAGCTTCATGGATGGTCTATGAAAACATCTTGGACGATCCATATAAAGATCATCTAATAAAAGCTCTATAATCATGAAAGATATTTGTTGGATCATTCTTCATCGAATCATTATATTAATGAAATATTTATGAGAGTTCATTTTTTATATTAATAGAATATCATTATTGTTCATCCCATGGAAGGAACCCATAAAAAATAATACACACAAATAAAAATCCTCATGGAATCTTCTGTGCGTAGAAAACCCTAAAAGGGCCATATGTAAGAGATGATCTCGTAGCTTCGATCATACTATAGTGATCACTAAAATCAAACAAAATTCATTATAATAATATCTTTTTAAACATGATAAAAATACAAAATATGTTTAATTACAAAATCAATTTAGCATGCAACATTATATTTTGAAAGAGTAAATCCCATTCCTTTTCCATTATAGTGGTGAGAATCAGGTTCCTCTCTAAGCACCCGATCCTCTGTCACTATGTCACCCCACACGTATGTGCTCCACCACTCCTATTAATTCTTTATGCACATTCTATAACTTCCCATTAAGTTGATATACCTATTCCATTCAACTATCTCCCCCTTGTGGTTTCCAAGTGGGTTGGATCCGATATGGTGAGCCATGTTCCCAAATTTTCCGATGAGCTGGACCTTTGGATTTCTAATGGATAGATAAATTTTTACTAAACTCTTATAAAATGAGTTTATAAATTATTCAATAGATAATTAAATTCCAATGTTTTCCAAAATTTCTCCATGATTTTTTTCATGGCCTTCTTAATAAATCTTATTAATATCCTCGCGTAATAATGAAATATTCTATAACCTTCGTCTTCTTCGTTAAATCACTTATTTAAATTCAGTGGATAGATCATCATCATTACAATATTAAACATCAAGAAATATAATAATTATTTTAGGAAATGTTAATTATTCAAAAACCATTAGGTAAATGTCTTTAAGACTTTAGGAATATTTCAACAATCATTAGATATTTAAGGATAATTTCCTAATCATGAAATCCAATGCCATTTTACAACCCCATAACAATCCTAAAAGAATCATCACCTCATTACCTCTTAAAAAATTCGTATCAGCTCATTGAAAATAAATTAAACACTTGGGATAATAATCCTCCAAGAATAATCACTTTATCTTCAAATACTAAACATATATTGACTCATTAAAAAAATTAAACATTTAATTGGGTCAGAAATTATAAAATTGGAATTAAGAGTTTCTTTAATCATATTTTAAATGCACATTTTTTTATTAAACTCTTATTGCGTCTATATATTTATAGAGTAGGATTCAAAATCACTTGTTACAAGAACACACAACAATACTTAATAAGAATAAGTATCAAAAGTTCTAAGAAAATAATACTAGTCATGATTGAGAATGTTATTTTCCCTCTTCTATATCAAATCAAATTAAATGAAAAACGTTTTGAAATTTTTTATTCCACCTATTTCTTATCTTATGATATTTTTAATGACAAAAATACTTTAAATTCCATTAGAAAATATAAATCAATGAAAATTTTAATTCATGACATAAATTTAAATGATTTTCTTAAAAAAATAAAAAATTAATTATTTTTTAAAAACACATTAAACACTACATATTTTTAAAAACTTATTATGAAAAGTAATGAATGTTATAAGGAAGTTTCATTAAGTGATTTTTACCAAATCCTAAGCGTATGATTGAAATGAATGTTTTACAATAGTTGATTTTTTATACAGTATGTGTAAAAATATAAAATTTGTTATTAAGGAAAGGGTTGAAAATAATTTACATTACTATCATGATTATAATTTTATATGAATTTATTGTTTAAAAAATGACTCCACAAAAAATTTAACAGTACTGCATGCCTGACCGCGTAACCACTCAGGGGATGGGCCATCACCCGCATTGTTTCCCGGCCCATACCTTTTTATAAAAAAAGAGAAAAAAATGGGATTTATGTGGGTTTATATAATAGTTTACAAATGCCTTTTATTTAAGTGTTTTTTTCTAAAATTTTATTTTATTTTCAAAAATAGAATAAACACCACTCAATATTTTAATATATTCATAGATATTTATTATTTATATGAGAAGAAACTTATATACATGTTTTTATTATAGAAAACACTATCACATTAATGTTTTAAAAAAATTATTTAAATAATTGATATAGAGTTTTTTAATAAGCCTTCTTAATATACATAATATATAACCAATAATCATAAATATTAGAAATAGTTTTTTATATGTTTTGTAAAATGAATCCTTTAATATAAAATTTAAACCATGTAACATTTTTAAGTAATAAAATTAACTAATAAAAGTGTGAATGAAGACTCACATTTTTTCTTAAAATACTCATATAAAATTTAATAAAATATATAGTTTTATTAAAATTATAGCACAATGGAAGATATAATATATTGATAATGGAAAAAATTAATAATGAAATAAATAAATTATTAATTTAAAAATATATAAAAATGATTACATAAAAGTATCCCAATAAAAAACAACCCACTTAAGATAACAAAGAACATTTGGAAATTAGTAAAATACATGTATAAATTAATTCAAAAAACAATTAATTATCACAAGACAAAATGAAACTTTCATAAAAAGATTTTTACTTATCACAAAACATATTTTTTATTTAAAAATTTTATTTTAAAGAAGTAACTTAATGATGAAATAATTATAAATCAATGGAAAAGTTAGTTTATATTTATTACCACTATGAAAAAAATACACCCTAGTAAGACGTTGATAATAATTAGTCGAATGATGATTTTGAAGTAAATAAATAATTGAATCAAATTTAATTGCATGATAAAAAATCATATGAAATAAAAGGGTAAAAAAATTCAACTTTGATAACTGTGGATCAAACTATCCTAAAAAATTTAGGTGAAATAGGAAATGAGTAAACCACCCAAATTATAGATGCTCTATGAGTTACAACTCCAAATAAATAATCATGTGTAACATTTAAATTTAATGTTCCTTACATTTTCACATGAATAATTATTTAAAACTTCATAAAAAATATGATAAATTGAAAAAATGGTAGGATAAATAGAGTAAATTGGTTAAATTTCAGCACTCTAATGAGGTAACTACCTAATCATAATAGTCTTAATTTGGATAAAATGAAAAGATGTTAGAGATCATACTTTGGAGATAATGTTACAAAAGTGTATTAAAAAGAAAAAAGTTATATAATAATACATATTTGGGAAAGATTAAAGTGGGAGATTATATTTGACTAATAATATGTTTTAAAGTGCACAAAAATAACAGGTGATAGTGCAATTCATCACAAAAAAACATCATAATGATCATGGAAATATCTTATTCTACACTTCATTTTGCTAGAGAACCATATAGTTCAGAAATTCCCAGAAACATTAATATTGGGATATCCCCCTCCCATGCTCCCTGAGCCTCCCCTTGACCCCTAAATCATCCTCCCGACCTAAATCTACCCAATCATTTTCTCAGTTTCATCCCCTTATTTTTCATAATCATTTCTATTTTATTATTATTATTTTTTTATTTTGGATGTGACCATGTTTTTTCATAATCATGAAAAATGTAATTTTAATTGGATACATTTCTCATAAAATGTTATTTTAGTAACACTTTTTGATAATTAATTCTAATTTAGCTATGTTTTTTTAGAAAACATTGAAAAAGTATTATAATTTTTAAAAAATATGATTGAAATAAAAATTTATTGAAATTTTTATGAAAACAAGAATAAATAAAGATAATTTCTTATTTTTATAGGTGGGGAGAATTAATTATTTTTATATCCATAATTTATCAAATAAAAAAATCTTCATATAGAAAATGGAATCCTTATTTTTATAGTGTGAAAGAATGTTGGGTTTATAGGCCTAACTCAACTTTACCTTTTATCTTCTTTATATAATTTCCACATAATTTTATTTGAATAATATATATACCCTTGAAACATAATATTTTAACTTTTTTATTTATTTTATTATAAATAATATATATTATCTTAGAAATTATTTTTATAGTGGGCACAAACCACTTTTTTCTGACAATATATACAACATTGTGCAATTTTATCTGGATTCTTGATCATTGAACAAATTTATCTTGGTTCTAACTTATTCTTCCAATAAAGTTTAATTAATCTTACTTTTAATGTTTTTATCATGTATTTTTTAATGGTTTCTCTCTTTTTTATTTATCATCCTTAATATATAATGATTAAAAATTATTTTTTCTAAGAATTAATGATTTTTTTCTTATCTCTCCAAGAAAAATACTATACAATTTTAGTTAAATATACATTTTATTTTTATAAAAATTTCATAATCAACTACCATGAGACCATGAAATCTATTTTGAATCATATTCTCATTTATATTATTCAATTTACTTGAGCTCTATTATTCAAATACCACTCTATAATCATTCAGAATATATCCATATTATTCAAAATAAAAACATTCTCTATCAAATCATATTTTCTCAATCTTTCCCTAATTCACTAATGTTAGAAAAAACCCTTTTACGTTTTTTATTCCTTTTTTTGTTGAAAATTATGAAATTTCTTAAGTTGTGAAGAAGTGATGATACCAGGATGATTTTTATGGATTCAATGATACCATAATATTCTTTGTTGTCGGATTTTTTTTTCATATGAGATAAAAACTAGTTTCAAAACCTTTATTTCAACATAGAATTTTATTTGATTATTAAGTCTAAGATAGTGGAAATCATTCCATTCCATAGAGTATATAAATTGGGATATTAGATAGATTCTTTTAGCCCCAAAATATTTTGGGTTCCTTACCCATAAATAGATTACTATACCATAGAGTATGGTCAAAGTAATATTCGATTCCCCAAGAAAATTCAAGGTTCTTTCATTGTGAAAATATAGGATACACCATAGCCTTTTGAAGAGGGTACATATATGCCATAACTATTCCTTTTGTTATAGAGATAGTAATATTAATAAAAAATGAATTTGATGATCTCAATTTCTACTACTGTTATATGGATATTTATAACAAGAGTCAGTATTGTGTTTGAAAAAATATAATGTGATCATGTAGGGATCATGGGTTATTTGAAGTCGAGTTGGATTTTATGGATCTGGTTAGCCATAAGGGGCTAAGCTACTGGGGAGAAATCAATGCCATAAATTTTGACCGAGATATCATTCTATGTCATAGTGGATGATATTACACCATATTATAGTCATAAAAAGATAATGTTATTCCATATAAGGCTCAAACACATCACATCCAGACCATCATAGAAAATATGACGTTTTGAAAAGATAAGGGTTTTTTTTGGTTTTACGATCTTTTTATGGGAATTTAAGGGTCTAAAAACACTAAATTTAAGGTGTTGTGATAGTCAGAATGATCCTAATAAGTTATATAGAACATTTATTTATATAAAAATGTATCTAATAAATTTAGTTAAATTTCATACAACTACAAAAATAAATTAAGAAGACTATAGAATTTAGAGGCGGAGATACATAATTTTTACAGGATATAGAGAGTACTCAGAGAGGATATTTATTGACTTTCTTCCAAATTAAGAGTTAATATGGAGTATAAAATTATTAAAGAATTATCTTACATTTAAATTTCCATGTTGTTTGTATGATAAATATATGTAGTATCCCTAGTTTGAGGTATCTGGCCTTTGTTTATTCATTTTTATGTGTTTAAAGTGCATGAGATGAGTTGGGAAGAGGTTGGGAGAGTTTGGAATGGTTTTGGATAAGTTTGGAGGCTTTTTAGGGGAGCACAGTTTGAGAACGGTTAAGAAAAACCATGCGGGTTCTCTAGGAAATCGTGTAAGGGAGACAGTAGGCTTCGAACGACCTACACATGGTTTTACAAAACGTGCGAGGAAACCATGAATACCCTTGATCTTGAGGAAGTAGTATGCACACAGTTAGCGCAATGTTTATCAAACCGTGCGGGCTAACCATGTGGCCACTTAAAAAAACAGGCTTTTCAAACTCGGGCTCACTCGGGCTTGCCTCATTCTTCTCCAAACATCCTCCCACTCGAGCCTCACTTAGTTTTTTTTGTTCCCAAGGGTTGGAGGGACTCTCCCAGTCATTTTTGAAGTGATTTGAAAAGGTTTCTTGGCTAATTGAATGTGGTTTCTCCCAGGTAAATAGATCTAGAGAGGTTTCGATGGTGCGTTCACTGAATTTGAGGCGCGGTTGTTCGTAGGTCGATTTCTCGGGAACCCTAAAGGTAGGTGGCTTCTCTCTCGACTCCACTTGGTTATAACTAGTGGTTCTTTATTAAAATTAATTGTTGTGCAGAAAATTAATTATTAATTGTTATGCGAAATTGGTTGGAAATCCATTTGGGAATTTTTGGGGAAAAAGGGGTTTTTATGGTGAAATGATTTTTGGTTGTGGATTTTAAAATAGAGATTTTAAAATAGAATTACATGGTTGATTTTTAAAAATGATTGATGGAAAAGGGTTTTCAATAAAGTGGTTGCTTTGTTGAAATGTGGTTTGGCATGGAAAATGATTTTCAATAAATTGGTGATTTATTGAAGTGGATTTATTTGCAATGGAATTGGTTTATTGTATGTTTTTGTGACCTTGGTGTGTTATAGTCTTTGTTGTGATTGATTGGAATTTTGTGTGGAAGTGGAAAAAAGTACCACTATAAAAAAGGGATAGATAGTGGACAGAAGGGCCACCCTCAAAGGATAAGTGTACAAGAAGTTCCACTAGGTGTGAATGGGTGAATGGGTTGGACGAAAGTTCCACCATTTTGATTATTGGTGTGAAAGGTTGAACGGGTTGGACGAAAGCTCCATGGTTTTGGTTGTTTGTTGTGTTTTGATTTGCAAGTTGGAAATTCTTGTGCTAATGTGTGAATGATGAAATGGCTTGTGGAAAGTTTGGTTGGATTTCCCTTGGTTGCTTGGTTTGGGTGTGATGGTTTGGTAAGGGAATGTATGGCTTATGGAAATGGTTTCACTTGGAAGTATTTTATATAAATTAGTTTATATAAATATGCTAACAGTTTTATCATAGTGGAATGTGTAGGGATGTCAGCTGGGAAAAACCTAATGAGTTTTAGTACTCACCCCCTGCTTTGGCATGTTGGTGTCTTTGAAGATGTTGTGTACCGTGACGTGGGAAAAGGTAAGGCATCTCTCTCCTTTAGTAGTGCATTGTGATATCTTGGTGGAGTTTGGAGCTTGGAGCTTGGCGTGGAGCTGTGATAGTGTCGTGGTTCATAGTGTTTGTTGTTTGGTTTCCGCTTGGACTATGATGTGGTGTAGACATGTCTGGTTGAATTGGTTTTGGGTTGTATTGTGGGGAAATTTGGTTTTCTTTTGGGAATTCATGTTGGAATGTTTTATTGACATGCATCATATAGTGGTGGTTAATGGATGGTTTGGTTGGTTTTTTCTTAAGGGAAAATCGTTCCCTAATTTGATCTTGAATCCCTCAGCATTTATTTCCAGCCTTTGGCATCTTGGGAACGTCTGTTAAGGCCAAGTATCCCTCACCGCCTCCTCAATCCAATGAGGTAGGGGCGTGTTGTTACAAATGGTATCGTCTTGTTTGGTCCTTTGGTGTTGATTATCAGATTTGGAGTTGACATTCATGGTGGAATATTCCTTGAGTCAGGATGGTAGCAAGGTATAGGCTTGTCAGAACGTGGAATGTATACCATAAAAGGACGTAGCTAACCCTTTTATGCTGAAATTTGAGTTACTAGGGATTTGGGTACATAACTGGTTTGGAGACACTTATAGGCATTAGAAATCTCATTATCGCGGGTGTAGCCAATGAGATGAGCATGGCATGCTTGGTAGAAATGACTTCCCTCTAGGATGCATATTTTATTATGTTATAATGATTTATGATTTGATACGAATGTGTAAAATTGTACCATGAATAAATTGGTATTTTGAAAATGGTTTTCTTTTCAAAATGGTGAAACATGGAAAATGTGATCTTGTCGAAATCCTTGTGTGATAGTGTTGTGTAATGTGATTTGAAATGGGATTTTATGATGTCTATGGAATTGAGAATCATAGTTGTTTGTCTTTCATTTAAAGAAATGTCACCAGGTAGGCATCGTAGAGACCAACCAGAGGAGGCTACTGAGAATGTGGTAGCACCTGAGCCTCAGGTGAACCAGCAGCTATTGCAAAGCATAGTGTAAGCTTTCTAAGATGTGGAAAGTAGAAATAAAATGGATGAACCAAGGAATTTGGATCATGAGATTCAGTTTTAAAAGCATAATACACCCATCATTATGGGTGATTCAGAGCTAGAGAGGGAAAAAACATTGTTGAATAGAATGAACAAGATTTTCGAGTTATTGGGAACACCAGTAGAGTTAAAAGTGAAGTTGGCAACATATATATTGGAATATATTTCTCTTAAGTGGTGGGAGTTGGTAGTCTAAGCGGGGACGAACCAGGGTGTGATGTGTGAAGGATTTGGGGAATTATTTAATAAACAATTCTACCCACATACATTCAGAATTCAGCGCACGACTGATTTCATTAGTTTGAAGCAAGATCTTACGTCGGTGACGGAGTATGCAACTAAGTTTATGAACATAGTGTAGTTTGCACCTGAGGTGGCAGGTAGCATATCATTGAAGGCAATGATCTTTGATGCGGGGTTAAGGCAAGAAATATATTCAATGATAGAAGTGCTGTGTATAGATGATTACTCAGAGATAGGGAATAGAGCCTCAGTGGATGAGCGAGATCTGTTGGTTGCTCCAGGCGGAAGAAGCATGGTGGTACCCATGGGGAATAGTGGGAACTATAACACTAGGTTCAAGCGAAGGAGGGACACTTATTACCAGGGTGGGAATATGGCATATAATCCGATGGTAGGATCGGTGAATCTTCCTCTGAACCCCAGAGCAAACCAGGATTTTTTTAGTGTGGTTTTACAAGCCACATCAAGTAAGATTGTACAACACATCTTCGAGCATGTCATAATTGTAATAAGATGGGGAATCTGTAGCATTATTGTTGAAATTATCCAAGGTCGGGTGCGCGTAACACTCCTCAGGGATCGTAGGTGTCGTATACTTTGACGGGACGTGGACAACAACACACCCCTCATCAATAGAGTAAAGTGGGTCATGGGGAATCTCAGAATACCACGATGCCTCAAAAAAGAAATAAAGAGCATAGTGTGGTAACAAAGGTGTTTTTCGGAACTGAGCAGGTTATGGTGGATGATCAGTCGGGACCATCCACAACGCGAGGTTCTATTCATTTAAATTCTACCTTGATGCTAGTGTTGTTTGATACAGGTGTTTCACAATATTTTATTACTGCACATGGGTTGATTTGATGGGTTTAAGGGTAGAAATGATTCCCTTGGTTTTGGAAATTCAAAATCCTCTTGTTCAAAGAGAGTGTCGAGCCTTCTTCTGTAGAGCATGTTGTATTGTTGTGGGAGAGGTTGAGATAACCTGGAATTTCTCACTACTTGAGATGGATGGGTATAATGTAATCCTGTGAATGGATTGGCTCGAGGTTTTTAAAGACCAAATCAATTTTAATGCACAGCCAATGGCTTTTACGACATACGATGCCATTAGACATCTCTTTAGAGGAGAGAGGCATGAAAGGCAGGGTGCAACAGGTTTGTTGGCACTAGTAGTGGGTACGTTATCATATCAATTGGCAGTATTCTCATTGGAATCAGAAGAGTTTGTTGAGAAGAGTGTTCATTCTGCAGTGGTGGATCAATTTAGGGTGAGGAAGGACGATATTATTAAAATAGATTTCAGAAGTAGATATGGCCATTATGAATATGTGGTTATACCCTTTGGTCTAACAAATGCGCCAGTAGTGTTTATGGCATTGATGAATTAGATATTTCAGAGATATCTGGATTCATCTGTGGTGGTGTTTGTAGATGATGTTATGGTGTATTCAAAGACAAGGGTGGAGCATGAGAAGCACTTGGAGACAGTTCTAGGTATCTTGAGGGATCATCGGTTGTATGCCAAATTGTCAAGTGTGACTTTTGGATACAGGAAGTTCATTTTCTTGGCCATGTGATTTCTGAAAGGGGTGTTTCAATGGATCCAGAAAAGATAGAGGCTATTATCTCGTGGCAACTGCCAAAAAATGTGTTTGAGATATGGAGTTTCCTTATTCTAACTGGGTATTATCGGCATTTTGTTCATGATTTTTCATGTTTTTCTTCGCCAATGACAGATTTGACAAGAAAGAATGTTCCATTCCAGTAGAATGAATAGTGTCAGTAGTGTTTCAAAGAGCTAAAGGGTCGCCTTACATCAACACCATTCTTGGTATTCCAGAACCAGGAAAAGGGTATGTGGTGTATTATGATGCATCAAGATCAGGGTTGGGGTGCGTTCTCATGCGAGGGAATCATGTGGTTGTGTATGGATCACAGAAGTTGAGGGTACATGAGAAAAACTACCCAACTCATGATTTGGAATTGGCAGCAGTGGTGCATGCTTTGAGAGTGTGGCATCATTATCTCTTCAGTGAGAAATTCACGGTATATACAGATCATAAGATCTTGAAGAATATTTTCTCACAAAGGGATTTGAACTTGACGCAAAGGAGATGGATGTAATATCTCTAAATGTTTTATTTTTACATAATGTACACACCAGGTAAGGGAAATTTGGTGGAAGATGCATTAAGTAGAAAATCATATGCATAGATGGTGAAACATGCATCAGACCAATGGCAGTTGATGTCGGTTAAAGATGATATGCGGTTGGAATGTGAGGACCAGGGTGATAGAGCGATCTTCTTTCCGGTTTTGTTGATTCCTGACTTGGTTGGCCTGGTTATAGAGGCACATATATCTGATTATGAGTGTGTGACCATGGGGTCGAGACTCAATGGTGGGGAGAACATTGAGGGTTGACAACTGAATGGAAATTCAGTTTTGTGTTTTCGGAATCGGATGGTTTTACCAGTTTCTTGTCAGGAGGATCTTCTCAGGGCGTATCATCATTCTAGGTGGGATTTTCATCTTGAAATTCAGAAAATGTATAAGGAATTAAAAGCACAGTTTAGGTGGGTTGGTATGAAAAGAAGAGTGGCTGAGTTTGTTTCGAGATGCTTGACTTGTGAGCAGATCAAGGCAGAACATCAGAGGCCAACAGAAATGTTGCAGTCTTTACCAATCCCTATTTGGAAGTGGGAGAATATAACGCTAGATTTAGTTACAGGTCTCCCAAGAATGGTTAGAAAGAACGATTCCATTTTGGTGATAGTGGATTGGCTAATGAAGTCGGCCCATTTCACCCTGATTCATGAATCTCATACGGTGGAGGATCTATCCAAAATAAATATCTGGGAGGTGTTAAAGAGGCATGGTGTTCCAGTTTTGATTGTATCCTATAGAGATCCAAGGTTTACATCTCATTTCTGTACATCCTTACAGAAATCCATTAGAACTAAGTTGACCATGAGTATGACATATCACCCTCAGACAGATGGTCAATCTGAGATGACGATACAAACTCTGGAGTATATGTTGTGGGCTTGTGTCATGGATTTTGTTGGCTCGTGAGAGGATAACTTGTCACTGTTTGAGTTTTCGTACAATAACAGTTATCAAGAATCCATACATATGGTTCTATTTGAAGCATTGTATGGGCAACCGTGTCATTCTCCACTATGTTGGGTGGAAATGGGTGAGTCCCCGATGGTTGGACTGAGCCTTGTCTAGAAGACTACGTATAAGATCAAGTTGATCAGGGAGAGAATGGAGACTACTCGGAGTTGTTAGAAATCGTATGTGGATCATCATCGATGGTCTTTGTCGTTCGCGGTGGGTGATAATGTTTTCTTAAGGATCTCTCCTAGTTTGGTACATCGTCGGTTTGGGAAGAAGGGAAAGTTATCTCCAAGGTATATTGATCCTTTTGAGATTCTTGAGCGGGTTGGTGAGGTGGCTTATCATTTGGATTTTCCACCTTGGTTCAGTGTAGTGCACAATGTGTTTCATGTGTCACTGTTGAAAAAGTATCAGTCGGATCGTGACCATGTGATTCAATGGGATCATGTTAAGCTAGAACCAGATGCTTCATTGGTGCATGTGCTAGTGCGGGTTGTGGATAGGAAAGAGAAAGTAATTCATGGTAAAATCATCGGTTTAGTTCACATTTTGTGGCAACATGATCATATTCAAGAGGTTACTTGGGAGCGGGAGAAAGAGATGGTCGAGCAGTGGCCTGAGCGCTTTCAGAAAATGGTGGTTTCACTACATTCAGAGGTTGGAAAGTCCAATGGTGGGGAGAATGTAGTACTCCTAGTTTGAGTTATGTGGCCTTTTTTATGAATTTTTATGTGTTTAAAGTGCATGGGATGAGTTGGGAATAGTTTGGGAGAGTTTGGAATGGTTTTGGATAAGTTTGGAGGCTTTTCTAGGGGAGCACGGTTTGAGCATGGTTAAGGGAAACCGTGCAGGTTCTCCAGGAAACCGTGTATGGGAGAGAGTATGCTTCACACGGCCTGTGCACAGTGTTCCAAACCATGTGAGGAAACCATGCTTACCCTTGCTCTCGAGGCAGTAGCATGAGCACTATTAGCACACAGTTTGTCAAACCGTACAGGCTAACCATGTGGCCACTTAAAAAAATAAGGGTTTAAAACCCAGGCTCACTCGGGCTTGCCTTATTCCTCTCCAAACTTACTCCCACTTGAGCCTCTCTTAGGTTTTTTCGGTTCTCAAGGGTTGGAGTGGATCTCCCACTCGTTTTGGAAGCGATTCGAAGAGGTTTCTTGGTGGATTGAAGGTGGTTTCTCCCAGGAATTGGAATCTAGAGATGTTTTGGTGGTGCATTCACTGGATTTGAGGTGCGGTTGTTCGTGGGTCGATTTCTCAAGAACCTTAAATGTAGGTGGTTTCTCTCTCAACTCCACTTGGTTAGAACTGGTGGTTATTTTTTAAAATTAATTGTTGTGCTGAAAATTAATTGTGAACTGTTATGCGAAATTGGTTTGAAATCCATTTGGGGATTTTTGGTGAAAAAGGGGGTTTTATGGTGAAATGCTTTTTGCTTGTGGATTTTAAAATGGAGAATTTAAAATGGAATGATATGGTTGATTTTTGAAAATGATTGATGGAAAAGGGTTTTCAAAAAAGTGGATGTTTTATTGAAATGTGGTTTGTCATGGAAAATGATTTTCAATAAATGGGTGATTTATTGAAGTGGATTGATATGAAATAGAATTAGTTGATTGCATGTTTTTGTGACCATGGTGGGTTATATGATTGGTTATGATTGATTGGAATGTTGTGTGGAAGTGGCAGGAAGTAACACTATAAAAAGGGGATGGATAGTGGATGGAAGGGCCACCATCAAAGGATAAGTGGACGGGAAGTGCCACTAGGTGTGAATGGGTGAATGAGTTGGATGGAAGCTCCACCGTTTTGATTGTTGGTGTGAAAGGGTGAACATGTTGTATAGAAGCTCCACCATTTTTGTTGTTTGTTATGCATTGCTTTGCAAGTTGGAAATTTTTTTCCTAATGTGTGAATGATGAATTGGCTTGTGGCATGTTTGGTTGGCTTTCCCTTGGTTTCTTGGTTTGGGTGTGATGGCTTGGTAAGGGCATGTCTGGTTTATGGAAATGGTTTCACTTGTGATTATTTTATATAAATTTTTTTATATAAATATGCTAATGGTTTTATCCTAGTGGAGTGTGTAGGGAAGTAAGTTGGGGAAAACCTACTGAGTTTTAGTACTCACCCCCTACTTTGGCACGTTGGTGTCTTTGTAGATGTTGTGTACCATGACGTGGGCAAAGGTTAGGAATATCCCTCCTTTAGTGGTGCATTGTGATGTCATGGTGGATTTTGGAGCTTATAGCTTGGTGTGGAGATATGGTGGTGTCATGGGTCGTAGTGTTTGTTGTTTGGTTTCTACTTGTACTCTGATGTGGTGTAGACATGTCTGGTTGAATTGATTCTGAGTTATATTGTGGTACAATTTGGTTGCCTTTTGGGAATTCATGTTGGAATTCTTTATTGACATGCATCATATATTAGTGGTTAATAGATGGTTTGGTTGGTTTTGTCTTAAGGGAAAATCATTCCCCCATTTGATCTAGAAACCCTCGGCATTTATTTCCAGCCTTTGGTGTCTTGGGAACGTCTCCTAAGGCCATGTAGCCCTCACTGACTCCTCAATCCAATGAGGTAGGGGCAAGGTGTTACAATATAATTCTTTGTTTTTTTTACATTCAATTCTCTTAAATAAAAATGTAGCTAAAATGGTTGGAGCATTGAATTCCTCTTTATAATGAGAGGTGGTTATCTTTATAAATAGTTTGAACAATGAGTTTTTATGTTTAGTGGGACTACTTGATAGTGTAAACTAAATATAAGAAATGTGATATAGTATTTTAGGTGCATATGCATGCTATATTTTCATGCACCTTGGCCTAGTATGGTTAATGTGAACCAAGTAAAATCCTCTATGTAATTTTTTTTCATATCTCATATAGAAAAATAATGGATGACAAACGTTTGTTTCGTACATTATAAAAATAATATCATGATATAGGTATTTATGTTTTAAAATATATTTTACCCAAATCTCCCCCTCTTAGGGAAATCTCCATGAAAAGGAGAAAAAATTTATATCAAAGGGACAATTCTTGGGGTGACAGCGTGCCTTTTAGAAGCATGAAAATAGTAGTGGTTTTTACTCACAATGTCATTCCAAAATTTTAATTCAACAATTTTATTTTATTAATGAACATGATGCAAAACTACATTAGGTATTTAGGGATAGAAGTCATATGTGGTCTTTGTGAAAATATTAAATATTTATAGATCAATAAATAAATCGTGAGGGGAAATCCTCTGTGATTGATTGAAAATATTTATGCGCACAAATTAAAGGATCTAATTGATGTATATTTGGATATTGTCTATAAAAAAATGTCATGTATGAAATAATAAATGATGACAATGAATATAGGGCGCATGAGATATCACATGAGGTTAGTTTCACAGTGATAATTAGGCATTCTATTAATTAAGGTCTAGTAATGATGAAGTCAATTAAGTGATGTGTTTACTTTCCTCAAACCATAAGAGGGGAAATTGAAAATTCAAAGGAGAACTTCCACACGCTTTATTCTGGGTTGGTAAGGAAGAATATATCACTGCTAAGTATTTTAAAACACTTCAATATGATAAGGATAAATATTCTATGAAGAAACTATTAAAAGGTGAAAAAATTAAAAGAAAATATAAAAAAACATATTCAAGATGAAAAATGTGATGTCTCAGAGATAAAATTGCTCAGATGAGTCAAAAACGGAAGTAGTCAAGGATTATAGAGAACTATGGAAATATTCCTTTATTGATGTGATTGAAATGCTAAAAAATGATGATAATAATTCTGAAAATTATTTTATTGAAGGAAGAGTTTATATCCAAGTGAAGTTTGAGGCATCCCATGAAGAACTTTAAAATTGAGGAATAAAACCAAGAAGGAAAATGTAGTTGTTCTTGACTATAAAATCTACAAGAAACAATAATAGGAAGAATAGTTAGATTTAAAAGATGAGAAAAAAACATGAAAAAAATAATTTATAAAATATAAAGAAAAGTTGTTGAGATCTTGATCAAAGTGGTAGAAAAATATCTAATTATTGATAGATTGAAGAGTACTGAGAAAGGTTGAAAAAAATTAAATAACTCAAATAAGAAGTCATGGATAAGTGATCAAAGTATAATGATCAAAAAATTATCCTTACACCCATCAGACTATCAGATTACTCAAAGTCATTGTCCAAATTAAAGATTTTGAATTCCCTAGAGTGAATGTTGTTGAGTATATTCAAATACAGAAAGTGTAGTTCTTTATAAGTGACAGTAAATCTATAATTGAGCATGATCATAAATAAAATATACACATAAATCATTCTAAAGTACAAGAATCAAATCCCTAAAGGAAAGTAGTGATGGAAGAAGCTCAAAATCATATTGGTCAAGATCAAAGGCATTAAAATTTGAAATTGAAAATATTGTGTTATTTCTATAGAAAATTAGGATATATTAAAAAAAATCTATATTGAAAAAAGGTTTTTCACAGAGAAACCAAAAAATAGTAAATCAGTTTCCCATCCATTTTTATTTTGTATAATTTTTATTTGTTTGGGTGTGAAGACTTTGGTCACATGGTAATATATTATTCCCTAAGGATTTACCGTGAAGTGACTCATGAGATTCTAAAAGGAGGAAACCATTTGTTGGGAAATTTTAGAAAAACATATGAAATTGAAAATATATTCTCAATTTTGATAGATAAATAGAAAATTGTTAACCTAGGGGAACATAAGACTTATAAATCATTATAATAAGTATCTCAACATTCATACGATAAAAAAATAAATAGAAGGAAAGGGTTTCTAATATTTATTTTATGGAAATAGATAAGTTTGGTTTATGGGTAAGGGACATTGGGTGTAGTTCACACATGATTAAAACAAATTTCATCACTGAAATAAAATACAACAAAGGTAGGGGGTATTATATGCTAATGATGAGGGACTCAAATCACACGCTCTAGGAATTCCATGGATTCTGGAAAGGATCTCGTAAAGATATATATTCTATTCATGGTTGGATATAGCCATAATATTGTAATTTTGAGGTAGATGTGTGACTCCAGATATGATATAGAATATAGGGAAACAAAAATTATTAAACGGAAAATATGGTTTAGTCACTTTCAAAAAAGGTAAAAAATTGAATATTTATCAAATAAGTGAAAAACATAGTGCATGTTGTATAGGGAAAATGAAAATAGGATTTGGAATAAATGTATCATGAATGTTTTCCACAAATCACTAGAAAATATATTGAATAATGATGAATAAAATGATTTTCCCATACTAAGATGTGACAAAACACATACATGTGATTCCTTTAAAAATGAGAAGAGTATTAAAAAGTCCTAAAAATAAATGAATAGAAAATCATAAAGAGTGTATTGGATATATTTTTATGGATTTTCTTCAGCCAATAAAAACTAAATAAATTGATACCAAAAGTTATTATATTTTTTATGTTTATTATTTCAACATGATATCTTGGTTGATGGCGTTTACTCAAAAAAATGAAGTGTATAGTTACATCACTTGATATTATAGTTAATTTTAAAAAAATATTGATGAAAAATATAAATAGTTTCACACTAATAATGGAAAATAATTTATAGGTACACAAGTGGAAGAATATTTGAAAAAACATGGGATTTAGTAACAACTATCAGTGGTGATAACTCTTCAACAAAACAAAGTTATAAAGAGTAAAAATAATACTATCACTAATTTTTCTAGTATTATTACCATTAAAAAGTTTTTACTAGATATGTATTTTAAAAAGGTAGTTCATACAATAGTCTATATCTCCAATCATGTGGTTCTCTATCCAAATTATGATAACAATCCCTACGAAATATGGTAATGAAATAATCCCACACTAAAATACTTCCTAGTGTTTAGAAGTAAGATTTTATTTTTAATAAATAAATGAATAAAAAGTTAAAATAACATGGAGATAAAGATATTTTTTTGGAAATTTACATAGTAATAAGGAATAAAGGTTATGAAAAAAATGACTGAGTAAAATGGTTGAAACCATGACGTAACCATGATTGAAAGTAAGAATATTTTTGAATCAGGTGAGTATATTTCAAATATGAATGAGAAGAATTCACAAAAAAATAATACATTTTTAAGAAGTATAATAATAATGATATTTCAAGATTAGTGAGATTTGAAAGTAATGAATTGAAATCTGATGATATATCTAATAGTGAAGGAAAAGTAGTATAAATAAAAAGTATGGGGAGACAAATCAACGTAATGAAAATTATTGATAAAAATATTATTATTGACAAGATAACTTTAGTTAAAATATAAATGATAAAACTTCAACATAAAAAATCATTGTTATATTATGGGGAACCAAAATCATTTTATGATGCAACTATTTATGCAATTTGGGTTAAATATATGAATGAGGAGCTAGACCATATTGAGAAAAAATAGAACTATGAAGTTCTTTTGAGGCCCAAAAATAAGATTGTGATTATAAAATAATGGATATTCCATGAAAGCTAATTAAATATGGAATTTTGATAAGGTTTAAAGAACATATACTATGCATGGGATATTCCCAAATTGAAATAATTGGTTTTGAAGAAACATTTTAACCGATGGATTGAATTGAAACTATCTGATTATTTTTATCTATGACTGTAAAAAAGGTTTTAAGTGTATCATATAGATGTAAAATTATTTTTATTAAATCAATTCCTTTAAAATTTAGTATATATAGAGAAACATTTAGGATTTATCATTCATGATGATGAGAAAAAATTATTCTTGTTAAATAAATTTATATATATATTATAGAACAAGAAACTAGATCCTGGTACACACCACTACATCATTACATAATGATGCATAGTTTTCATAGATGTGGGGTTAATCAAAACCACTTTATAAAGAAAAAAATGTTTGAATATGGTGGTTCTCATATAAATTTATGACATCATATTTAGAGGTATAGATGAAACTTAACAGAAGTAGTTTTAATAACTAATGATGTGATAATTATAGATGTTATTATTTGGTGAATTATATTTTTTCCATGAGACATAGATAATTAAAAAGAAGAATGGGACGTTTATCTACCAAACCAAATATTACAAGGAAGTGATGAAGAGGTTTTAGATAGATGATTTTAAACTAATGGATTCTCTAGTGGAGATCTGGATGAAATTTTCAAAGGATGGTGAAGGTGTGGAATTTAACAAGAATATTTATTTATAGATTATCATTAGTTTTTATTACATAATATCTAATTTTCTTTGCATTTCCTTGAAAAAATTTCATGTTATCTAATATCAGAGTTATCTAATGAAATGTCATGTGAAGGGTGTTAGGTGAATACTATGATATATCTACCAAATAGTATATTTTTCATTTTATTATTATATAAATTCACAGTAAGAATTGGTGGGATTTATGGATGTTGATTGTGATGGTTTATTTGATGACATAAAATCAAATTTTAGAGGTGTATTCGACATTCACATCTATTATGTTTCTTATAAAAGTAAAAAAATACTATATTTTATTAACCACAACATTGGTAGAATGTGTTGAGGAAACTAAATCTTGTACCAAATTAACACAGATTCAACAATTTCTTAAATATATTTTAATTGATGTGGTTCTTACTATTAAAATCATGTGTAACATATCAAGTGTTATAAATATTAAAAAAAATAACATTGAATAATATAGGATAAAGTATATTTATATCAAGTATCATATCTTGAATGAGACATAGGAACATCATTTCATGAAGTTTGAGTATGTGCCTAAAAAAATAAAGTAGCAGATATCATGAAAAATGATTTACCTAAGATGGTTTTGGAATCGAATATAATTGAGCTTATAGTTTAACTAAATCCATATCATTATATGGAATTGGAGATGGTACCCCCACTCCCCCCAATGAAATTTATTTGTTATCATGTTATGAATTCTATATAAAACTTATTAATTGTGTTTCTAAATATCTTTTGGGAATACTCAAAGAAATTATCATTAGTTTTATTGGAAAATAGGTATAATGTATTCATGAAGTTTTGAGAGAGAAATTTAGTGAATGGAGAACCTCTATTAATGAAGTTGGATCATCCAAGTAGGAGTAGGGTGTTTGATTATAGATTTGGGGGGCTCAAAATTAAAGAATTTAGGTTTTTCATAATATAGTGTAATGATGTGTTATTATGAGAATTATTTCATATAACTATTGTTTTCACACTGAGCCTCAATATATGTAATCTTAGAGTTTTTTTTGATGAATCACTGATTAAATCTTTAAAGTAAAGTGCAATATAAAGTGTCTCAAGTTTTTGTGGTTCTAGAATTTTTATTTCATGCTAAAAAAATATTGGGTTATATGGAATTGTAAAAAATCCCAAAGGGGGATGTTTTTGGAAAAATCCCATTGGTGCTTTGTTGTGTTTTCTTCCAATTATCCGAGTGTTAATGTTTTAATGAATTGATTAATCTTTGATAAATTTTATGGTTTAATTGAATCCAATATATTTCATACTACATGGGAAGAAATATTTCTAAGAGATAGACCCAATGTTGAAGACTGTACATTATGTTGTAAGATCTGAATGGCTTAGAAAGAGTGTGTTTCATAAAAAAATACATGACATAAAAGACATGAATATATATATTTGATATATTTTGGGACACCTTTATGATTCATGTTTTCATTATCATCATGTGAAGGCCATGGAATATACTATGATCAGATGAATATTTAGTGCCCCAATAAAATCTTGTGTTCTTTTATAGTGGATAATAAGCTACACCATAACCCTATTGAATATTAGACATCCACACTAATACTACTCCTTGGATCATTGAGGGATTTATTTTAATAGTAATCGTTATTTTTGGGATATCGAACCCTAAATATTCATGCATTGTATGTAGAGAATATTAAGCTATGGGTAGTCAGGCATATATTCAAAGTAAGTGAAAGTGATCTTGAGGAGTTTATCTATGATTTTGTGTTGAGCTAGATTTTATAGATATGGTCAACCACAAGAGGATATGCTGTAGAGGTTCTGTTTATATTTTAAATTATTATTAATCTCTAATTATCTCCCAGTTCTCCCCTATCGGTCTCTATTTTTTATAGAGTTTCCTCCTAAAATAATTTTCTTCAAGATCTATGGAACTTATGAGAACCTATCCTTTTCCCTAATACTAACTCCTCCTACCATATCCCTTCTTTGATAGTGATTATATGGTTTTCTCCTCAATTTCCCCATTCTCCGCCCATAACTTCATAGTGATGTTTATTGTTGGAATACCATTTGTATTTCTCCTCCCCTCTTTATGCCTTAACCTTCACATCAAACCTCCATTTTGGGTTTATGTGTGGGTGATTCAGGTTTTTTGGGATGAAAATAGAGGTGGGTTTTAGTGTTGTTTCTCACCACTACCCTTGTTGTTTAACCCATCGAGCCTGACCCCATCTTGGTCAGGCTCAATGAGGGTTTCTAGACATCTTGGGAAGGTGTTGGAGGGGGGCTCGTAGAGGTCTCTCTGCTTTTATCACAGGTGTTTGTTTTTGTTTTCCATTGGATTTGTTTTCCATATTTGGCAACTTCAGTGTTTCCTTCTAGAGATGTATTTCAGTTCAAATATGGGTTCCTTTATATTTTTTCTGGTTTGTTCAGATATTTTTAAGATCACAACGATAGATCTAGTATGTTTTAGTTTTACCGAAGGCATTTTTCTCGAATGGTGTTTACTCCCAAGGTCGGGTCTCATTATGTATTTCAGTTTAATTCAAATTTTATATGAATATGGAATGTTTATTTTGTTTCTAGTGATCATGTTATAAAGTTTATGTAGTATGATGAAATTTTTTTTATCTACAATATCAAAAATCTTTCGTCGGATATTGTATCTGGAATTTTTAAAGTGGCGATAGTGATTTGTGGAAATCATTTGTTGGGGATGTGTTTGTCTTGATGATGGTGATTTAGGTCAGGGAGTGTGGATTAAGTATCTCACAGCATGAGGTGTTCAGGAGGTGCAGGGATCAATGTAGTTTTTTCAAATTTTCAATTTGGCGCTTTGGTGTCTATGGTTGTGTATTTTGAATTTGGATTAATTTCAAGTTTCTGTATGGTTTTGTATTTGGAAATGTATAGTTACCATATAACCTTAAAATAGACTTTTGTAATAAAAAAATAAGGAGATTGAAACACTGTAGAAGGTTCAACCACTCTATAGCTTATACATTATAGGAAAAAAGGAGGTTTTGGATATAGAATATGTGATCAGGTTTTAGGGGATTTAATTGGGATTAATGGTCTAGAAACTACACATAATAGTTTGGATGACACATGGAATGACCAAAGAAATAAAAGGATGCATGATTGATCTTAACCCTTAGATCAGATCAAGTTGGTTTTAGTTTCTATATCTTCTCATAGCAGTTTGTTCAGTAATAGAATTCAGATATAAAGAGATAGCTTTTTTAGCAGATTATCACTCAAATAAGAGGTTTCTAGAAATTCTAGATAATTTAAAGTAAATAAGGTGGAGATAATTTCATCTTATTTATCTATATAAAATATTATAAAATTCTGTTAAAGAGATGTGCCACTCAATATTTTTTATTCACATTATTTTCTCAGGAAGAAGAATAAAGTTTACATAGAAGTAGCAGTGAGTTCCACCTTGTGACATGAGTTAGTGATATTTCTTAGTTGATTGAACAATTAGTTTATAGGGTCACTGAGGCCAAACTATTATAAAAATAGAAGTAGAGTTACATAGTGCTTCAGATGCATAGACAGACTTACTTTTCATTCTACTTTTATTATCCTAGTTAGGGTTTAACAAGTATATTATTGTATGTGCTTTATTGGTTTCATCACTCATAAATATAATGTAATGGAGAGAATAGAGTGTTCATCAAATCAAGAGAAAAATATCATTATAAAGGGATTTATGTTTAAAAATTTGTGTTATCATGATTCTCCCCATCTTAGGGTAATATCTCTAATAAGGGACTAAAAAGTAACATGTTTATCTAACAAGATAGGTATTTACTTCTTGAAAAATATCTTTATTTCTCACCAAGAAATTGACTATTAGAAAATTTAAAATAATTAATATTAGAATTATACCATAATTATAGTTGGTGAAATTATTATATTTTTACAGGTTATCTTTCATACTTATATCTCCAAATAAACCACATAAACATTTCACCAAAATATATATTTCCATCCCTATATTCTATAATATCAACACACACATCCATATCATTCACTTTGATTCAATTTTCTTATTTTAAACCAATTTATTTAATTTTACTTAAGTTACCCTATGAATTTACATTTTATAGTGTTTTATTTTTGATTTCGTCTCACCACTCTTAAATATCCCATTTCTTAAGTTGATAGTTGAATTATTATCCAGCTATGTAAACAATCCATCATAACAAATATATTCTTTAAAAATGAGATCATTCATTTTTTTTAATTCCTAGAGTCTTTTTCCTAACACAACAATATTAATCTATGTTAACGTTTTTTTATTATATCTCCTTACATGTCTTTTTATATTACTTTAATCTCTTGAAATGTCATATTTATAAGACAATTTTCACCTTAAAACATTTTATATTTTCTTTATATTTTTTAAGTATAACAATATAGTCTTTATGAACATCTCACAACCTTTAAATTTCATTCAATTATCCATCTTTCTCTTTGATCCAATTAGAATTAATTTAGAGCTTAGTATTCAACAAAATTATAAAACATTTGATTGATTATATATATATATTACCCAATATCCTTGATCATATCATTTTAATCAACATGACTCTTCTTCATCAATTTTATAATCAACTTAAAATTTTAAAGATCATTCTCAAGAATCTTATCCCTTACATTCAATTTAACCTAGTCAATATCTTCACAATTCTCACCATCCTCTCTATACTCTCAATATATATATACCTATAATTTCTTAAATTAAAACAGTATGATTTTCACCATCAATTGAGTGCTCATTGACACTTTTTTAGATGAATACTCATGAGAAAATCATTTTTGTACATACTTATGAAAATATAGATATTTGTTTAATTAATATTTATATTTAATTTTTCATGAGTAAAATTCAAGTAAATCATTTTTAGATGAGTTTTTATTTAAAATTTATTCTCTATATACACAACTCATGGATTGGTTAGTTTCTGGATTCACAACTATACTTTTCTTACTAATAGTTTACAGTGCATTTATTCCCATCATAATTTTCATCTTCATATACATAATTTCATGTTTTGATTTATAAATCATATTTTTTTCACAAATATTATTGAAAATATTATCTATAATCATATAGTTAGATTGAAAGAAGGAATTGAAAACTTCAACTCTTATTAAAAAGTTTTTATTATTTTTTATCCAATATTTATAATAATTATTTAGATGATTCATAAGAAGAAACCATTTGGTAAAAATTTTATTTCATTGTAGTCTATAACACTTTCAGTAATCTAAAATTGATTTTAGGAAATTTTTAATTAATTAACCTTATTTCATCAATTTTTTTTATTAATACACTTTTCATAATATAAATATATAATGTTTCATTAAAATAGATCATGTTTTACATGAACATCCATTTATACTAATAAAAACAATTTCTATCATATAAAAGAATATTTAGGTTTAAAAATAATATCAATTAAGTGTAATAAATAAATATTTTGAAAGATCTAGTAAAATAAAACGTTAAAATAACAAATAAATAATAAAATTACTATAATTATAAATGTCAAATACAAATTATGTATAATAAAAAATAGCTAACAAGAACTATGAAACAACTTATTTGGTCCTTGTTGAAAAATACTCTAAGACACCTTGATGGGGGCATAAAGATGTGACTAAATTAAACATTCATTTATTACTTCAACCAACAATTAAAATCATAGTATGGTCCAATATTAACCTAAGTATTAACATGGTACCTATAATATATCATATGTGTTCATAGGTTATTATTTTCTCATTTATATTATCCCATTCATATCTCAACACACACAAATGAACTAATATATAAATTAAGTACAAAAAATATTTCACTTAGTTTACCCAATATAAAATAGTCCACTATAGGTAACTCCCACATAAAATGTGTTTCTCATTCCTACTTAACAATCATATAAATAGATATGTATGAGAATGGAAAAATTCATGCTCATTTGGTAAAACACTTAGGATCCACCTTATTACCTGATTCCATTGTAATTCAATATTATCATCCATTTATATCATGTTAGAACAATGATATATAGTAAGATTATAAACTTATTTCTTTCTCACTTATAAAATGAATTAGACCATTAATAAGATATAGATATTTTACTTCTTATTCACTCCCATTTAATTTTTCTTCATTGAACACTTGGATAATCAAAAATCATTCATGTTTTCTTATTAACCTACTTATTTTATAAAGATATAATCCTTTCAACCTTTTACTAGATTCTCCTTCCCTATATAATCTTTATATATGTATTTTTTATCCATTAATGTCTTCCATTAGAACATATATTAGAATCCCTCTATTTCTTGTTCAATTATCATATATTCTTGAGAACTCCTTTGAAAGAGAGTAATATTTACCAATTGATCATATTAATTTCACATGGGGTTTTTACGAAGTTTAATTTTTTTTACATGAGATATATATAGTAGTGTGGAAGTCAACTGTCACATTGGTTTACATACAGAGGAGAAAGAATCTTTATTATATATTAGAATCAATTTCAACAAAAAAAATTTAATACAGGATTATTGTAAATCATTAAATTTATAATTCTTCATTGGATTAATCATGGACCAGTTACACTAAAAATTATTATGAATCTATTTGAAATAGTAATTTTTTTTACCCAATAATAGTACAAAGTATTTTGACCGATCCACATAAATATCTTTGTTTGATTTTATTTTTAATTTTTTTAAATCTCTAATTTTCACAACAAGGGGTATTAGAGCCCTATTTTAGCCTAGTTTTTATGTGAAAGGAATATAACTTGTTTTAATTTTCAACAATAATAGTGGATCTATTGGAAAAATTGGTTCCATGGTGGTTCTTTGTGCGAAAATGCTTCATAACAACACTAATCAAGCGATGTGTCTCAGTGATGAAATAAGGATATGAAAGATTATTTTAATATAGTTAATTTACATTAACTAAAAGTCCTAAATGCCTGGTATTTAGATTAATTGGATGTTTTTTGGGTAAACACTCAATCCCACATTGGTTTCAGTGAGGATTTCTAAATAACATATAATCTTGATAAGATACTCCTCATATAATAATTTTTTCGATAGAACTCTACATGGGATTTATTTTTATTGTTAATGATAATGGGAAATTATTATTTATAGTAATAATAAATATGTCTTGGACTTTGAAATAAAATATTAATGTTTTAAATACACATTTTTTAATTTAATATTGAGAACAAAAATATTCTCACAATAATTAAAACATATAGGAAAAAATTTTCTCATCATTAATAGAAAATCAATATGTCATTATAATGTTTTTGAGCACCATTATAGGAGATAAAATTAAATGATTCCTATAAATTGTGTTTTTGGTTTTCATCAAGGATCTATAATTAAAATGATGTAGCATTCCATGAGTTAAGGGAGAATGATGTTACATCTAGTGTGGTAGCTTCGATGAAGATAAAATGACACTATTTATATAGAATTAGTTACCAGATATTCTAAGAGAGAAATTTTTTAGCTAAAAAAATCATACTAGTGAAAATTCATCAGGGGGATAAATTATTTTTGATATAAAATATTTTCTGTGTGGTGGTGAGGTAATGAGATTTTTTTAATTATAAAAATACTATAAATTTTAAATTCACTTGTTTCTCCATAGAGATATAAGGACATTTTATTAACCCCATAGATATCAATGTTCATTTTTTTTATTTTTGTATCTAATTTCAAAAATATGTGGTATCATAGCCTAGTTAGTGTTTAAAATAATATAATTATTTCTTTTTAATATTTAAACCAAAATAATGAAATGTGAAGATAAATTAATATTAGAGATAAAATAGTGGATAAAATGTACCTAATTTGTACTTTAAATGATTATTATGGTGAATGTGGTATTGGAGACATGGTTTAGCTATGTTTCATGTGCCCAAAATATCATTGGATTGAATTTGAAATAAAAATGGAAGCTTAGTTGGAATATGTGGATCCATGTTGGTTCCATTGAAGAAGTTGATCCTTGATCATAATGCTTTAGTGGTATTTCTTGGTGATGACAAACACCATTGGAAAATAAATTGGGTGAAGTGAATTATACATGAAAAAATATGTTGATGAGTTTACTTAGTTTTTAAGGGATTATTTTGTGTGAAAACTCAATTCTATATTATTTTCAATTAGGTATATTTTCCAACATTTTGTATTGATGGGATCATTCTCAAATAAGAAATTATATTAAGGATAGAACCCCATTTGGGATCATATGTTAAATTTAATGATCACAGGGTATTCATATTTTTTGTTAAGGTTTATATTTTTTTTGATTTTGACATAAAAACTGAATGTGTGGATAATTATTCATGAAATTTAATAGTGAGACAAATATTATTTGATTAGAGTTAATGCAGAGAGGGAAAATAATATAGGCACACAAAAATGTGGTGTGTAAATTTCCATGAAGACAATAATATAACTTTTACGAAGATAACATAATGATAATAGATTACATCAATCTATAATGATGAAAAAATATAATTCCCTTGGGATTCATAAATTTTATTCATTAAGGGATGGGTATCCATTAATTTGTTTTGCTAATATGGTAATGGGGTGATGAGAATATTCTATTAATAATTATCATTCACCAAGGGAAAGAGGTCCTTAAAAAAAATTAAACAATATGATGATATAGTGGAGAGAAACACTAATATAGATTTGACTATTTATGATATAATTTTATGAAAGAAAATTTCCCTAAAATATTTACAGGAATTTTTCATATCCTTATAAAATTCATTAAGCCATGGAAGATTTATTCCAAAGGTATAACTAGTATCTCATGAAAATAATTATATTATCTTTGATTTGAGATATATTAAATATATTATAGACTATGAGATCAAAGGTTATCAAAATTTAAAGTTGATATTTTCACAAAAGAGTCCAAATTTTTTTGGAGAGTTATCATGAACCCATGTGTAGGCATTGCACTATACTCAAACTATCAAGGATTACCTACTGTAGACACACCACACAACCAACATCACAAAAATTATTTTTCCCTACATCAAGATAATGTGTGTTTTCTACTAAAGGCCTTTGTTTGTGTCTTGAAAAATGAAATATATGTTCTCTAACCCAAACTAGTGAATGTGATATTTTGGAGAACACACCTCCACATTCCCTCTAGAGTATGTTATTGTCTATGCCACTAAAAACTAGTGCGTGTGATATTTTTGGGAGAACACACCTCCACATTCCCTCTAGAATAGATTATTGTTTATGGTAGTATAATGGTCGGGGTATCATAAATAGTTATCATAAATGATACGAACCTAAGGATTCATTTATTATAAAATAATCCCTCAAATTAAAACTTTGAAATAGATTTAAACCATATGTTAAAGAGTATAAATAGTTATTTTTTATGCACTATATCACTCTATGAACTCACATAGTTAATTTATAAATCATAACCTAAGGGAAAATGATGGAAAATATGAGTATTTGAGTCCTCAAAGTATTTTACACATTAAAACCTCACATGAGACTAATTCCACCAATAATTATGTATAGAATATGTTAAAGGATTATTTTTAAGGATATCTTTATGAAAGAAAGATGAAATTACATGGTTTCCATGTCCCTCTATTGACCTTACATATCCCTCAAGGATTAACATTTTCATTGAAATTAGATAGGTAATCTACTTGGGATAGGTATTAATAATTTATGTTAGTGTTCCTTGTGAACTTAGTGGGAATATTTTTTTTAATATTCTAGAAATTTAAAGGGTTAATGAATAAATTTTAAAACTCAAGTTGAAATGGTGAAACTTTATTTTCATAATTGTATATGATTAAAACTGCATAATTAAGTGATATTTTCTAGGAGTACTATAAGTACGAGTAGCCTCCTATGAATTTTCATATAGAGTGTGTAAATGAGGAAAAATATTAATAAAAGAATATGTGTTGGTTTATAGGGATATTCATCAATCTGATGACCCATTTGATCATATTGGGGAGCCTTATAAGGGAAAAATATGTTTGTAGGGAAAATGGTGGCATATGGAAGGCCAAGACTCGATGAATATATTTAAATTTTAGGGTTCTTATATTTTCATGGTGGCCTAATTATTATAGTGGTATCTGAGCGGTACCCATACATATGCACAATGAAATTTATTAGGTTGAATTTGATGGTCAATAGTGAAGAAATTATTCTATGGGGGGGGGGGGAGGGGAGAGACTATATGTAACGTTATTACCTAGGATCCACTTAACTGGTGACTCAATCTGGTGGGTTACCTGGCCTCATCTGTGCCTCCCCAAACACCAAAGATAGATGAATAGTAGTAGGGGTCTAAGGTGGTATAATAAGGATACTATATCCTCATATTAGAGTGGCACATCGAATAAGATAAATAAATAGATAATAGTGGAATCATGATATAATAGATGGGATAGTGGAAACTAATATAATAAGTAATTACAAGAGAGTAAATAATAAAATACTATAATAATAATCACAAGCTCATAGGTTGAGTCATATTAAATGATTTAATGGAATGATGTTTTTTTAATAAGAGTGAAACAAGGAACATGCATATAAAACAGGCTATACAAAAATATTTAAAAATAAAAAAGGCTGCTTAACAAGAATCACTAACATATGATCTGTCCTACGCTTATATTCACCATGCTATAGGTGAATTAAGTTAGAGATATGCAGTAGGGCACTTACCCATATCCATACCTACAGACATGTAATCTACTTAGGTACCAAATGCAACCTAATTGGGGTGTGAGATAAAATCTGTAGTCCACCACCAACGGTTTCAATAAATAATCCATCCTATGAGAAAATAATATAAGTGAGTAGGAATAATTAAATAATATGAAATATGGGAAAATAAATATTTGTTGGCTCAAGTTCCTATAGGACACCAAGTTGGTTATACCTGCTCTTGAATAAGCTGATGTAGGGGTTAAATCAGTAATAATATATATAGTAGTAACATATATTTTTGTATATTGTTATATATCATATAAATGTATATTCACACATTACATGAGGATTTTTATAACCATATACATTTATACTAGGTTCTAGATGGACTTGGGTCATAACTCAAGCGTTTATTACTTTTTTGATGAGTTATAGGCTTCAACAAGGGTATGTGACCTGAATCTCATGATAAATGTGAGATGTCATACTCATCACTTGAGATAGGTGGGGCGAGTCTTCATTCCCAACACCTGATATAGAAGAATGTGGAACATTATTCCCATTATCCAGATGAATGTATAATAATCCGAGACATCTTCTCAACACTTGATATAAGGGAAAGTGAAACACCATGCTCAATAAGTCCCTTATCCATCATCATATACAACCAATATCCATGGAATAAAAATAACAATTATAATAATAAAAATTATATATTACCTCTCTAAGAATTATAATCATCAATCCTAATACAACCAATACATCATAGTTCATATGATCCATATAACCAAAAGCATGCATCACTTAGTGTGGCCATGCCACCCATTATCATTCATTAGAATTAATCCATTCAATTAATTAATCAACTTGAAAAACATTACATTTTTGAATCTAAACATTTAAAAGGTGTTCCTTTCCATTGAGAAATTATATAAAATAGTGAAATTCGAATTTCAATCCAAGTTGAATACTTAGGTGGTGTTTAGTCATTTAAACAATAAGGATGAAATTTCATTCGACGCACCTAAAGGGGTGTCTATGATTGATTTCAACATATTTTAAACACTTAATAATGGTCCATGAGTGAATAAAAACATGGTTTTAATTAATTATAAAGGAAGAACCCATTTTAAGGTGATGTGTTGAAATGTACGGAACACTGCACAATAGGGAAAGCTATGAAAAAGACTAAAACATTTGGGAAAGATATATAGACCACATAAATTAGGGTCATTGATGAATCATCATCCAATATCATCTTTATATTTGAAGTAGACCAGGATAAAAAGGAAGAATGTTCCAACACCCTGAAAATAGGGTGAATGATCTCTCACCAAAATAGTGCAAGATATGGGAAGACCAGTGAAGAATAGAAACAACAATATTAAGGAGCTTACCTCAAAATATCACATACTTTTGATTATGATTCATTTAGAATTTTGATAAAGGAGTTATCAAAGAACCTAGAAGCGGATTGAGAGAGATCTCATAGGAGGAAGAAATGGGTTCTATTTCCACTATTGAGGTATGAGAAAGTGTGATTACGTTTTTAGGATCATTAAGGGGAAATAGTATTTTTACCCTAAAATTATGGATTTTATGGTTTGGCTGCACAGTTGGCTAAACTGTGTGCCACACCATTACCTAAGGAGGGACCCACATGGTTTAGAAACACATTTTGGATAACCATTTTTGAATAAAATATCCCAAACCATTTGTAACCCACATAGATGTGTGTATCGGCTCACACAGTTGTAGATAAATCATACACCCCCTACTCCCTTCTGATGTTTCTTGCATTGTAAGATTTAATCGAGAAGGTTGGACAACATAGTTTTAACTAACTGTGAATCCCAGTCCGTTCCTCCAAATTATATGTTTTTAGGATCTGAACAAGACTTAGACACCCTCATGACCTACATGACTCCATTAGGTAACATTAAAATGTCTGAAAAGGGAAATAACGTTAAATATAAATGATCCACACCATCTTGAAAAGTTGGGTCCTTAAAATGTAACACCCTATAAAGGTAAAGGGTTAGAAGGATAAATTTTACTACTCATTCAACAAGTTTCACCATTTTCTGATAACCTATTTAATTGGAAATCGAGGTTCTAGGATCATATAAACCACTAAGAATGTTGGGGGGGTGTAAAGACCCGTAAATTTCAAGGAAATTGTTTTCTTAATTTCTTTGGGATTTTATGTGTACGTAGTTTCTAATGGCACCAAATTCTGAGGCCTGGTGTGCCCGGAATCATATTTATGGATTTTAGCTCAGGTACGTTCAGTGAACGAATGAGCGGGTTTTTCTAACTTTTGAACCGGTGCTCATAATAAAAATCCGAGGGCACTGATGAAACCGCAGTGCCGGTAATTGCTTAAGAATACCTTTACTGGAGTTGCGTTTGCTCGGGAGGAGTTGTTAAAAATTAGGGAATTAAATGTTAGGTAAAATAAATTGTGTGCAAATTTATTTTATCCATGGTAGTTTAATTCTCCCATGGGAAGTTGATGGTGGGGCCCACAACCACCCAACATCCCATGTGAGGTTATGAGGGCGGTGGGGCCCACACGAGCCCCCATCTTCTCATATTCCTTAACTCCTCTAATCTCCCTCTTAAGTGTGTAACCCTTAAAACTTCCCATTAATTTGTGACCTTCCCTCTCCCCACATTTATTCAATGCCATCTCTTTAATTTAATTAAATGAGTTATTTATTTTGAAATTTGTAATTTTGAAAGGCATGAGTTAAGATAATAAAATGAGAGGGATATTATTTTATTAGGTTGGCTTGTGTTGTAAGGGGATTGGGAGAATAAAACTCTAAGTCTAAAGAACATCATCTTCCTCCTTGAAGAACGCGAAGAACGCCGGAGCACCAAGGAGAGATGACGCGCCATTCTTCCCCTTCTTCACAGCCAGTGTGAGACGTTATCTTATTCTTGGATGCTCACCAATGCCGTCATCAAATCACCCCCGCGATGCTGTTTTCCACGACGCTAGCTTCCACGAATCTCTTTGAGGTAGGGGTTGTTTTCACATTCATGATTATTTCGACGTTCATCGTTAATTTTGGCCATCTGTTATCATTATAACGGAGGAGGTCGGACCGAACGAACATGACCAAACCTCCTCCCATTTTTGTTTTTGGACTTTGTTGTGGTTTGGTACGGAAGAGGCGCAGTGCAACGACACCGCGCGAGAACAAGGGAACCGCGGCTGGTGCGGGCCGCGACGAAGGAGCTCGGCACCGTCGCGCCGCTCAGTTGAGGCTGAAAGAGGCCACAGACGGAGTCAGGCCATGGTGGAGGGGGATGGCGCCGTCGTGCCGCGCTGGTCGGACAAGGGCCGCGGCCTAAGGCAGCGGCGGTGCAGAGGTGGGCGGCCGGATCCGCCGGCCGCCGGCGCTCCAGGAAGGCGGGACCCGCAGGGTCCCACGTTGGCACACCGGCCGACCAACATGGTCGGCCGTTTAGGATTTCTGGGGGTGTAACCCCCAGGGGCAGACAAGGGTGGGGCCCCCTCCATGTGGGGGCCGCTGTTTCAAAATAAGGGGGGAATCGCCCCCCCCCCCCCCCCCTTCCGCGTCCGCTCAGCGCGCGGGCGCCCTTACTGGGTCGGACCGCCCCGCACTGGGCCGGACCACCCACACTAGGCCGGACCCCCATGCCGGGCCTAGCCGCACCCCAACGGGCCAGACCCGGACCCAAGTCGGGTCGTCCCAGTTCGGGCCGACCTAGGGGTATCGGGCCAGGTCGGACCGGGCCTGAACCCCCTGTTTTCCGGACAGATCCGTTCAAACACCCATAACTTACGCTACAGACCTCCGATTGATGCACCGTCAGCTTCGTAGTGATCATTGGATCGAGACATTCATTTCGATATATTACACTCAAGGTTTTGAAGTACTTTTAGTAAGGCCGAGTTGGTTCAAACACGAAACCAACAGGCCCTCGGAGTAGAAACACAAATAACATGAGCTCCAGACGTCCGATTGACGTGCCATTGACTTTGATGGATTCTTCTTAGTGAGACTGTTATTTTGGATTACTCTGCTTGAGTTTTGGATGCAGTTTGAGTATGGTCAGGTTGGTTTTGACTTAAAAACCAACCGGGCCCCTATGACGAAAAAGCCAATAACTGTCAGACCAAGCGTCCGATTGACGCGCCGTCTGTCGCGTTGAGTTCTTATTGACGATACAGAACTTTGGGATACACAAACTCCAGTCATAGTGTCATTTTATGTATCAAACCCCTAGTCTCGTGGAGCGGACCCTCCCAGAATCGAGCATGTTGTGTACGGTAACCCTAGAGCTGGTTGCGACTACGACGACGACGACAATTCTTGTATCCTATGTGGGTCTGGCAGTACTTGACTACTGTTCTTGTATCCTATGTGGGTCTGATAGTATTTGACTCTGTACTTGCATCCTATGTGGGTCTGGCAGAGTATCTAGTCTTGTATCCTTTGTGGGTTCGACAGCTTAGCTGGTCTTGTATCCTATGTGGGTCTGACAGCTTAGATGAATCAGTGGCTACATCTGATCATCTCTATCGTCTTACAAATAAGTATACCTCTGTGAGATGTGTCTTGAATTTCAATCATTATCTTTGATATGATTTACATTCTTTCCTGTGTCGATTGGTTTGTTCTTTTGTGTGGGTTGGGTTGTACTATCCTGTGTGGACTAGATCGAACTTGGGGCTCGGATGTTGGAGCCGAACTGGAATTGATGACTTAGGTATATGTATGGGAATATACCTAAGTAGATTTGGTTGTTACTTCGTGATTGTAACTTTCAATTGTGGTTTATCCTTCGTGGATTCTGGGAGACCTTCGGGGGTCTCGGGGTCCCTACTGATTAGCGTATACTCACCCCTGCACAGGCTATGCCCGCACTACGTTGTGTTGGATGCAGACGATAGACAACACTGATCAAGGTAGGAGCTCGTGGAGCTGGACGGTACCGGGAGGTGGATCACTGGATGAGACGTACACGAAGCGGACGACTAGAGCTGAGGAGCGGAGGAGACTATCTATACCCACCCTTTAGGTGGGATTTCCCAGAGGACGGCTCGGTGTTGCTGCTTCACTTTTCTGCTATTGTTCTCTCTTTTCAGTTGTACTTTACTTTTAGTTGGGTTTGTATACTGGCCCATTTACTTTCCAGCACTTACAATTGTACTCAGTTTACTTAGTGTTAACTTCTTCTTGAATACTCTGTGGTGTTTGTTTTCTTACATAAAGGCAATGCCTTCCCTTATACCGGGATTTACGCCTTTGGTGCTAGTCGCCAACCCCTGTCCTATTGAAGGAGGGCTTGGGGTAGTCATGGCACGGGTCCCAAGGACGGGTCGTGGAAAATTGGTATCAGAGAGGTTCAGTTCTACCGCAGAACTCAAGACTCTGATATTTATTCTCTGTAAAGAAATAGTTTTAAGGGTATTGAGTGTGGTTATCAGTCCAGGGAGACCAGTGTTGGTGCGGGAGTTGACGTATCCATATACCAAGACCCTGACTTCTGATTTCTGACTCAGTGCACGAAAACATTGGTTGCATTTGTGTTTCAAAATTTTTCTTTGTGATTACTTTGTGTCAGATCACCAGGTATACTGTATTGACCGTGGAACACCTGTCTTTTTTCAGGATGGCCCCATGATGACAGCCAGCTAGGGTTCCGAGCTTTGTGCGAGACGACAGCCCAGAGAGAGATGAGGCCTCAGTGCAGGGCCCTATTACAGCGGAGGCACCGGTGGTACCTCTACCCACCGAGCCACCGATGCCACCAGCCCCAGCAGCTGAGAGTGCACATCTCCTTAGTTCACTGAACAAGTTTCATCATCAGATACCACCCAGGTTCCGTGGGGAGACAGACCCTCAGGAAGCCGAGGATTGGCTGGAGGCTGTTGTACGAGTTTTCAGGTTAGCGGGGACACCAGATGACCTCATGGTGATCCTTGCAGCGAGTCTCCTATACACAAAAGCTGGTAGATGGTGGATCCTGATGCTCTAGGTGCATGATGAGGCGTCTCTCCTTTGGTTGGACTTCGAGAGCCTCTTCCGCTTGGAGTTCGTTCTAGCCACCCTCCGTGCAGTGCGCATTCAGGAGATACTATAACTGCAGCAGGGCAGCATGATGGTAGCCCAATACTCAGCGAGATTTACCGATCTCTCATGGTATTCCACAGACATGGTATGGGTCCCCTTCTTCCGGGACCGAACCTTCAAGCAGGGACTGAGGCATGAGATCAGGGCATCAATGATCTCCCTCAACATTCCGACACAGGCAGGAGTACTGGAGCGATCCCTTCTTATAGAGAGATTTTTTGCTGAGCCTATACCTACAGCGAGACCTACCGCTGGGCGGCACATAGCGGAGTCTTCTGTAGCTGGCAGTCGACGGATGTCACAGGGGTCCAAGCGGACCAGACCATCAGGTGGGCGACCTCAGGATACTGGCTCAGAGGTGCGGGGCACACGGCGCAGAGCCATCCTTACGAGGAGAAGACAGTGCTACGCATGCGGTGGGCAGGGCCATGTGGCTCGTGACTGCCCGACCCTCCATGCAGAGGAGCAGTAGACGGTTGAGGGACCACCCAGGCAGAGGCAGAGGTTTGACCGTGGCGGTCCGCAAGGATCAGGCGGATGAGGCAGAGGATCGGGCCAAGCGGCAGGTGGTGGACGACGTTTTGAGGCTCTACCACCACCACCACCAAGAGGTCCACCCCAACCATAGGGAGTTGGCGGACAGAGGCAGGCTCAGCTTCAGGCAGTGGAGGCCTACAACCACGGCACACCTGAGATGATTCGAGGTACTATCTGTGTCTACTCCACCCTTGCTGCAGTTCTTATAGACACAGGAGCGAGTCATTCTTTCATTTCCGCTGCCCTTGTTCAGAGCTCAGAGATACCGACAGAGCCGTTGGCTTGATCCTTACGGCTAGAGACTCTTACAGAAGTAGACTCAACGATTACGCACTGGTTCCGGCAGTGGGAGCTTACTCTAGGAGGTGAGATCTTTGGCTGGGATCTTTTTGTAGTGGCGTCGAGGCCTTACGATGTCATCTTGGGCATGGATTGGTTATCTATGGTCCATGCTCAGATCGACTGTATTATGCGCAAAGTGTGATGTGTTCGCACCGATGGGAGTAGGTTCACCTTCACCGACAAGAAGGGAGCCTTTGCAGCACAGGACAGACTCACGCAGAGGAGAGGACAGCCGATCACTCATCAGTTGGCTAGCCTCATCCTAGGAGCAGTTGATGTGCGGGGTCCGAGTTTTCCAGTTGTGGTGGATCAGTATGAGGACGTTTTTCCTGAAGATGTTCCAGGACTCCCTCGTTTCAGATAGGTAGAATTCTATATTGACATGTACCCTGAGACAGCCCCGATATCTATTCTAGCATATCAGATGGATCTCGATGAGCTTCATGAGCTACAGGTACAACTGGAGGACTTGCAGGGAAAGGGATTCATTCGACCCAGTGTTTCACCCTGTGCTTCACCGATTGTGTTCGCCAAGAATGTGGGTGGGAGCCTGCGACTGTGTGTCAATTACCATCGCCTGAACCAAGTGACTTTGAAGAACACATATCCACTTCCGAGAATTTATGACTTATTCGATCGACTCAAGAGAGCATAGTGGTTCTCGAAGATAGAACTTAGGTCCGGCTATCATCAACTCAGAGTTCGAGACGAGGATGTGCAGAAGACGGCCTTCAAGTGTCAGTATGGACACTATGAGTTCTTGGTTATGCCTTTTGGCATAACCAATGCTCCAGTAGTGTTCATGAGTCTCATGAACAAGATCTTCCATCCTTACCTCGATCGATTTGTTGTGGTATTCATCGATGACATATTGATTTAATCGACTACTGAGGAGGAGCACGCCTACCACTTGCAGGTTTTACTGGATACACTCCGAGAGAACCAGCTTTATGGTAAACTCTCGAAGTGTCAGTTCTGGATACGTGAGGTCCAATTCATGGGACACGTCATCTCTGAGGTGGGAGTTGCAGTGGATCCTGCGAAGATCGAGGCAGTTCTAGCTTGGGAGCCACCCTGGAGCGTGATGGAGGTGCATAGTTTCCTAGATTTGGCTGGGTACTATCGGAGATTTGTTCCAGACTTCTCCAGATTTGCAGCACCTCTTTCAGCTTTGACGAAGAAGGGGAAACCCTTCGTGTGGTAAGATAAATGTCAGCAGAGCTTTCAGGAGCTGATACAGTGATTGACCAGTCCACCCATCTTGAGGCTACTGGAGGAGGGGGTAGGGTACGTAGTCTAATGTGATGCATCAGGGACCAGAATCAGGTGTGTCCTGATGCAGGAGCGGGCAGTGATTGCCTATGGATCACGACAGTTGAGGCACCATGAGAAGAACTACACTACCCATGACCTGGAGTTAGCAGTAGTGGTCTTCGCTCTGAAGATGTGGCAGCACTATCTGATGGGCGAGCGCTTTACAGTTTATTCTGACCACCAGAGTCTCAGGTACATCTTCTCACAGAAGGACCTGAACCTGAGACAGCGGCAATGGCGTGAGTTTTTCCAAGACTATGACTTTGAGATAGTCTATACTCCTGGAAAGGGGAACGTAGTAGCCGATTCTCTCGGCATGAGGAAGGGAATTCAACTTATTAGAGAGGCGACATAGCAGTTAGCCGCGTTTTAGTTATCCTTCATGGATAGAGATGGGGCAACCTTCCTATAGTCTCTCATAGTCACACCTCCACTTCTTCAGCGGGTCAGAGAGGCACAGCGTGGGGATGTTGACTCTGAGACGCGGCGTGCACAGATTTCTATAGGACATGCACCTGCTGGATTCTCTATAGGAGGAGAGCACGTCGTCCTTTTCAGAGGATCTACCATGGTACCAGCTGAATTACAGGAGGATGTGCTGAGAGATTTTCACACTTCCTCTTTAGCGGTACATCCAGAAGTGGCGAAGATGTAACAGGACCTCAAACGACAGCACTGGTGGCTGGGTATGAAGAAGGTTGTGGTAGAGTTCGTTTCTCAAAGCCTCACCTGCCAGGAGGTGAAGGTGGAGCACCAGGTACCAGGAGGATCGGTACAGCCCTTGGAGGTCTTGGAGTGGAAGTGGTATGGGATATCTATGGATTTCGTGACTGGGCTTCCACATAAATCCAGAGGAAACGACTCCATTTGGGTGATCGCCAACCGACTCACCATGTTGGACCACTTCCTACCCATCAGAGAGCAGGGCTCAGTGGAGAGCTTGGGATGCCTCTACGTTCAGGATATCATACGGCTTCATGGTGTACCATCATTTATCATCTCCGATCGAGATGCACGCTTTACTTCCTGGCTTTGGAAGGGGTTACATGAGGAAGTTGGGATGCAGTTACACCTAAGCATCGCCTTTCACCATCAGACAGATGGACATATGGAGAAGACCATTCAAACTCTTGAGGACATGCTCCGTGCATGTGTCCTCGACTTTGGTCGTAGCTGGGAGGATCACCTACCCTTGGTGGAGTTTGCGTACAACAACAGCTACCATTCCACCATCGGGATGGCACCATAAGAGGAATTGTGCGACCGACATTGAAGATCACCCCTATGCTAGACAGACCCTGGGGAGTCAGCTCTTGTGGGACCAGAGATAGTCTAGGCCATGACAGAGAAGGTCCAGGTCATCCAGGAGCAGATGAGGACAACAAAGAGCTGACAGAAGTCTTATGCTGATAGGAGGAGGAGACCACTAGAGTTTGAGGATGGAGACCACGTTTTCTTACGGGTATCACCTCGACGTGGGTTATAGAGATTTGGCCGGGGTGGCAAGTTATCTCCGCACTTCATAGGACCATTCCAGGTTCTCAGTAGGATAGGCGAGGTGGCTTATCACCTGGCTCTACCACCTCAGTTGCACCGGGTGCATGACGTCTTCCACGTATCTCAGCTGAGGAGATACGTGCACGACCTGACGCATATCATAGACCATGGGGAGCTGAACATTGATGATAGGGTGACTTTTGCGGAGGTCCTGGTGGAGATTGAGGATCGACAGGAGCATGTCCTACGTGGACGATTGATTCTTATAGTGCGCATCAGATGGCAGCATGGGAACCTCCAGGAGAGCACATGGGAGTGGGTGGCTCAGATGCATGCACAATACCCTCATTTGTTTCCCTAGTTTGTGATGTATCTTTACAGGGACGTAAAGCCCTGAGGTGAGACTAATGTAAAGACCCGTAAATTTCAAGGAATTTTTTTTCTTAATTTCTTTGGGATTTTATAAGTACACATTTTTTGATGGCACCTGATTTCAAGGCCCGGTGTGCCTGGAATCATTTTTCCGAAGTTTTTCTCGGGTACGTTCAGTAAACGAACGAGCGGATTTTTCTAAATTTTGAACCGGTTCTCGGAATCGAAATCCGAGGGCACCGATGAAACCATAGCGCCAGTAATTGCTTAAGAATACATTTACAGGAGTTGCGTTTTCTCGAGAGGAGTTGTTAAAAATTAGGGAATTAAATGTTAGGTAAAATAAATTGTGTGAAAATTTATTTTATCCATGGTAGTTTAATTCTCCCATGGGAAGTTGATGGTGGGGCCCACAACCACCCAACTTCCCATGTGAGGTTATGAGGGAAGTGGGGACCATAAGAGCCCCCATCTTCTCATATTCCCTAACTCCTCTAATCTTCCTCTTAAGTGTGTAACCCTTAAAACTTCCCATTAATTTGTGACCTTCCCTCCCCACACATTTATTCAATGCCAACACTTTAATTTAATTAAACGAGTTATGTATTTTGAAATTTGTAATTTTGAAAGGCATGAATTAAGATAATAAAATGAGAGGGATCTTATTTTATTAGGTTGGCTTGTGGTGTAAGGGGATTGGGAGAAGAAAACATTATGTCTGAAGAACTTCATCTTCCTCGTTGAAGAACACGAAGAACGCCGGAGCACCAAGGAGAGACGACGTGTCGTTCTTCCCCTTCTCCGTAGCCAATGTGAGACGTTATCCTCTTCTTGGAAGCTCACCAATGCCATCATCGAATCACCCCCACGATGCCGTTTTCCGCGATTCTAGCTTCCATGAATCTCTTTGAGGTAGGGGTTGTTCTCACATTCATGATTATTTCGACGTTCATCGTTAATTTTGGCCGTCTGTTATCATTATAACAGAGGAGGTAGGACCGGACGAACACGAATGAACCTCCTCCCTGTTTTGTTGTTGGACTTCATTGTGGTTGGGTACGGAGGCAGCGCGGTGCAATGACACTGCGCGGGAATGAAGGAACGACGGATGGGGCGGGCCACGACGAAGGAGCGTGGCACCATCACGCCGCGCCGTTGAGGCCAAAAGAGGTCACAGCTAGAGTCGGGCCACGGCGGAGGGGTGCAGCGCTGTCACGCCGTTCTAGTCAGACAAGGGTCGTGACCTAAGGCTGTGACGGTGCAGAGGAGGGTGTCCTGATCCGCAGGCCGTCGGCGCTCCAGGAAGGAGGGACCCACGGGGTCGCGCGGTGGTACACCGGCCGACCAACATGGCCGGCTATTCGAGAAGTCTGGGGGTGTAACCCCCGGTGGCAGACAGGGGAGGGCCCCCCTCTATGTGGGGGACACCGTTTAAAAATGAGGGGGGCAGCCCCCCCCCCTTCTGTGTCCGCTCAGTGCGCGGGTGCCCGCACCGGGTCGGGCTGCCCGCGCCGGGCCGGGCCGCCCGCGCAGGACCAGACCCCCGCGCCCCGTGGGGCTGCATCGGCCGGGCTGGGCCACGCCAGCCGGGCCGGGCCGTGACCCAACGGGCCGGACCTGGGTCGGGTCGACCGAGTTTGGGCAGACCTAGGGGTATCAGGCCCGGTTGGACAAGGCCCGAACCCCCTGTTTTCGAGACAGATCTGTTCAAATGCCCATAACTTGGGCTATGGACCTCAGATCGATGCACCTTCAGTTGAATATAGATCCTTGGATCGAGATGGTCGTTTCAGTATATTAAACTCAAGGTTTCAGATAACGTTGGGTACGGCCGGGTTGGTTCGAACACGAAACCAACCGGGCCCTCGGAGCGGAAACACTAATAACTTGAGCTCCGGACGTCCGATTGACGTGCCGTCGACTTTGTTGGATTCCTCTTAGTGAGACGGTTTTTTGGATTACTCCTCTCAAGGTTTGGATGTATTTGGAGTATGGTCAGGTTGGTTAACCGGGCCCCTGGGACGAAAAAGCCAATAACTGTCAGACATAGCGTCCGATTGACGCGCCGTCTGTTGCGTTGAGTTCCTACTGATGAGACGAAACTTTGGGATACATCAAATCTGGACTTCGTGTCAGTTGATTTATCGAACCCCTTGGATTGTGGAGCGGACCCTCCCGGAATCGAGCATGTTGTGTGCGAGAACCCTAGAGCTGGCTGCGACTGCGACGATGACGACGACTGTTCTTGTATCCTATGTGGGTCTGGCAGTACTTGACTATTGTTCTTGTATCCTATGTGGGTCCGGTAGTATTTGACTTTGTACTTGTATCCTATGTGGGTTCGGCAGAGTAGCTGGTCTTGTATCCTTTGTGGGTCCTACAGCTTAGCTGGTCTGGAATGCTATGTGGGTTCGACAGCTTAGATGAATTAGTGGCTACATCTGATCATCTCTATCATCTTACGAAGAAGTATACCTATGTGAGTTGAGTCTTTAATTTCAATAATTATCTTATATATGATTGAATTGATTTGTTGTGTGGATTGGGTTGTGCTTTCTTGTGTGGATATGGTTGTACTATCCTGTGTGGACTAGATTGAACATGGGGCTTGGATGTTGGAGCCGAACTGGAATTGATGACTTAGTTATATGTATGGGAATATACTTAAGTAGAGTTGGTTTTTACTTCGTGATTGTAACTTTCCATTGTGGTTTATCCTTCGTGGATTCTGGGAGACCTTCAGGGGTCTCGGGGTCCCTATAGAGTAGCGTATACTCACCTCTGCATGGGCTATACCTTCACTATGTTGTGTTGGATGCAGATGATGGACAACGCTGATCGAGGTAGGAGCTCGTGGAGCTGGACAGTACCAGGAGGTGGATCACTGGACGAGACACACACGAAGTGGACGGCTGGAGCCGAGGAGCGGAGGAGACTATCTGTACCCACCCTTCAGGTGTGATTTCCCAGAGGACGGATCGGTGTTGCTGCTTCACTTTTCTACTGTTGTACTCTCTTTTCAGTTGTACTTTACTTTCAGTTGGGTTTGTATACTGGCCCATTTACTTTCCAGCACTTACTATTGTACTCAGTGTACATAGTGTTTACTTCTTTTTGCATACTATGTGGTGTTTGTTTTCTTACATAAAGGAAATGCCTTCCCTTATACCGGGATTTACGCCTTTGGTGGTAGTCGCCAACCCCTGGCCTATGGAAGGCGGGCTTGGGGTAGTCACGACATTGGTCCCGAGGAAGGGTCGTGACAGGGGGGGGGGGGTTGAATCAATTATATTTTTTTGAAAATTAATTTTTCCTAAAATTAACCAATGAAACTTGTTAGAGATTAAATTATCTCATCCTTAAAACTCAACATCACCCACATTAAAAAATAATATAATAAATAAATACAAATATGTTTTACAAGGTTGAGTCCCAATGTGGGTACCTAGTCCTTTTAGTGTTGACTCTCATCCAAGCACAAATACACACTATATAATGAATTGAATTTAAGGATCCAACTCCCATCATGATACTTATATATTCTAATGGGTAATCATACCAGTTCACACCAATTATATTGTTTTCTTATCCTTTAAATCCAATAAAATATTAAAACATGAAAGCATCTAACTAGAACTGTATAAATTTTTTTTGTGTTTGGTAGAACTCAATCTATTAAACCTTTTTCCGGTGTGCCTTAGTATCCATCTGATATGACTATATATAGTGATCCTCAATTTGGTGTACCCTAGTCTAATGAACTATATCTGATGCACAAATTTATTGTAGCTTCTTCTAAATTATATCTCTATGTGGAACCTCTTGTTCAAACAAGTGATTAGTTGGTTGGAAACACTTCCTATGAAAATGTCATAAATTCTACTCTCTAGAAATAAATATTACTCAGTGGTCCTACACCCCTCTATATAGACATACTTCCTATGAGAATCAAGGAAAAAATTTGGGATCCAATTTAATTTTTATGATCAAATCAATTTCTATTTGACATTATTCCAATCCTATAATGGTTTGTATTCAAAAATATTCATAAGAAATTTTTCCAACCTCAACATCAAAGAATTATTCAAAATATCCTTAAATCTTAGTAAGTCTTACAAAAATTGAAAGAAAATCTCCAAATAATCCTAATTATTATCTTCAAACTTATTATGTGAAGTTCCTAAAGAATTTTTTATAACATCCGTAATTTCATTCTTATCTATCAGATAATATTTACATACTTTCCTCTATCCATAACTATTACATCACTTTTTTATCTAATACCCTTCACTAGATCTACTCAATTTAGTAAACACATATTTTATCTATATGGTTCTCTTCACACATTTATTCCATCCAATGGAATTTTTAAATTTATACATAATGAAATTTGTAGGTCTATCATATAGAATATATAAATGACTATATGATAGAATTTGTAATATCCTTTTTGATGATATTTGTAAGAATTTTCCCAATAGAATTCAAATTACTTTATCTGGTGATATTTTCAAATTTTGTTTGATAGAAATGTATTCCTCTATCTAAAAAAACATTAGAAATTTATCTTTATGATCATATTAGTTTGATCAGATTAAGAAATATAAGTTCCTTTATTAAATCATTTGTCTGATCATCTTTGTTCAATTATACTATATCTGGTGAAATGCTGAGAGTCTATCTAATGAAAATTTGTTTTTATAATAATTATATATCTCTATCCAATATAATTTATAATTATCTATCTGGTAGACTAAAAAAATATTCTTCTACTATAGTCACTAAATCTATCTTCGAACATTATTTTTCTGAATAAAGCTTTAGCTATCAAAATGGTAACTCTATGGCCTCAAAAAATTAAACATTTCACAGCTTGTTTGAAATACCCTAAGATTTCAGAAAATATTTCTCTTTAACTAATTTTATATCTTTGGTATCTTGTGTTACATGTAACACCGAGTTTAAACGAACCATGATATACTATTCAAATATTATTATTTGTGACAATTATAACCTATCAGTTAAATTGGAAGGTATGAATTAGATTAACTACTCAGATATATATATCCTATTAAATATAAATATATTGATAAATGATTAGTAAATAATATATGTAATGTAATTTTATTATTCAAAAAATATTTTTATTTATTTCGATGAGAACATATATTTATTAATTTTTATATCTTTTATAAATTTTATTTTTTAAAATAAAAATAATTTTTTAAATCAGTATATTAAAATTATCTTAGAATGAATTTATGATAATTTTCTAAAAATATTGATTTTATAGTGAATAATAATAAATTATGATTTTATTGAAAATTTAATATACAAGAATCCATTTTTAAAATGTTTTCAAATTAAAATTGGTTTTATTATATTTTAAATAATTCAATTAAGTCTATTGGAATCAATTTTATGTTTGAATTTAGTATAAATACATTTTTATTGGTAAAAAATACGTTTTCATGAACCAACCAACGTACCCTGGTAACTGGATAATTAAGCCAGCCCTGACATATCTCGAAGGGACTTCCCAATCCCCATGGGTCGACAATTATCATCTAGCATCATAAAAACTATAAGTGGGAATGATTTTTCCAATAATAATGTGGAAGTAAAAGAAACAACGTAGTATGCATAGTAAAAGAAACTCCACTATAAGTAATTTTCCCGAAGTCAAATATCAATTAAAGCCCAAAGTGCTGCACCCCAAGTACAAAAATAGAGAAAAAAACCCAAATACATAAGGACACTACTCACCAATTAAAATGTTCAATAGCTAGATACACCTCCAATAGATTCTTTCCCCTTAATTTAACCTTGAAGGAGATAATCTATAAACACCTGAAATCACAAGTATGATGTGACCTAAAAATCCTAGTAGGGTCTCACTAGGGATTCCATAATAGATTAAAATAATTGATTAACCAAAGGAATTTTTTCAATTTTAAAATAAAATGGTTTTTAATTTTAAAGTCTATTTAAACAAATCATGATATATAGTTAAAATGTTGGAAAATACTTTAAGAAATGGATTTACAAGTGATGGAATATTTATAAAACAATGGACCAAATAAAATATTTTATATAAAATAGTTTATATAAATTTATAAGGAATGTAAAATAGTTTAACAAAATTGGAATACATCTATATCTCAAATATAAAAAAGTGAGGGACATGTTCATATTCCAAATATTTATGAATGTTCTAGGCTATAGGACTATACACTCTCTAAGTGATCACAACAATGTGAGTATACACACATCTATTTGAAATTGGCCAAAGGAGACTCGTCACCATCCCATTAGGGATGTGACCCACTGCATGTATATTTCAGAACATTGTATAATCATAGATTGTGTACAAATAAATCACAATCTACCTAAGGATTTCATGTTCTCCTATACAATAAAGGATGGTGAATTTATTTTAAGGCTGCTTAAAATAAAATTAAATCTCATTCCCCCATTTCAAATGCTAATTTTATATTTAAAAGCAAAATAAGTTTAAGCAAAAAACTTTCCTTTTTAAAAAGATATAACCACTAGGTTTATATCAAAAACTTTTTATACCACGTTTAAATTTAAAAAATTATTCCAATTCCGTTTCAAAATTTAAATTCAACAATTCAATTTAAACCATTTCCATCCATTTGTAAACACACCCTAATTGAATAGAATTGGGGGTTTTCCACAATTTCTTGCCAAAACCATTTCAAACCACCCAATTCACTGGAATTTGATTTTAATCAAAAAAAATTTAATGAAATTTTAAAAAATTGTATTTAAATCAATAAATGAAATAAATGAATAAATTCAAGGTCAGTCAATTTGTCCAAATGGTACAAAATCACTATCATTTTCCCCAATACTAAACACTCACAACAAAACCTATGAATGAGAAAGATGGAGAATAAGACTTAGAAACTCAACCTCTAAATGATATCTAGAAACATAGAGTATAGATCCATCAATTTTAGTATGATCTATTGAACCCCAAGGATGATAAAATGAATTAGACAAAGAAAAATGGGAAAATTATTACCCAGGAATTCACATCACCAATACAATGATGATTTAAAACTGAATGAATTGACCTAAAAGGGTTTAAATTCTTTATGAATGATTGGGGAAAGACTTAGGTTCAGATTAATGAAACTAGAATGGATCCAAAAGAGGGAGATCGGTCGTTCTGCCTTTGTAAAAACAACATTTGGGGTATTACATGACGTGTAACCCCATTACACATCATGAAATATTTAATTTTGGTAACCAATGAAAAATAAATCACATTGAATTATAAATAAATACTTAACTAACTCATGATTTTTAATGAATTATAACATCTTGTAACTTTCACAGTGTGAACCATTCACGATATGCACCAATCAACCATTACACGTCATGTAAACTAGTTACACAACATGTAACCTTCTTATGTCCTACAGAAACATCTAGTTAAAGATAAGATTCAAATAAATATCTAACTTAACCATTATAGGTGTCCTACAAATTCATTCACAAACCTACATAGTATAGGAAAATAAAAAACCAAGATGAGTTTAAAGACATACCTGTCAGATCTGTAATGGGATGTTACAACCTCCCCAACATAAAAACTTTATATCCCCATAAATCTAATGAAGCAGCTTCTATTCCAAAAATATGATTCCATTATTCCATCATCAGTGCCTCACATTCCCACATCTCATGATTATTATAACCATTCTAAAAATTTACAAAAACCAAAGGTATTATCCTCCTATGAAGTACCTTGGTCTCAGAATCAACTCTCATGACTGGTCACTCAGTCAATGATAGATCATGTTCAATCTCAAGATCACTCTAGCTCAAAATGTGAGACAGATCAAAGAGATACTTTCTCTTTTTCGACACATGGAATAAATTTTGAATCGACATAATCTTATATAGAAGTGATAAATTGTATGAAACTTTCACCACATGCTCAAAAAACTTGATTGATCCCACAAAATATGGAGCAAGAATCCCTTGCCTCCCCAACCATCGATGACCCAACCGAGGTGAAAATTTCAAGAACACCTAGTAACTAATTGAAAAATCCAAAGGTCTAAAGTGATGATCAACATATAAGTTATATCATCTCTGGTCCATCAATATTCTATGATGAATTAATTGACTATTGTTTGTTGTCTCATGCACCAAACTTGGTCCAACCAAGTAAATTTCACTAATCACGGACCAACACAATGGATATTTACATGGACAACAATATAAGGACTCAAAAAGGTCAATTCTAATCATGTAATAGTAACTATTATTATATGTAAACTCGACCAACCCCAAACGATCATCCTATGATCCACCAATGTCAAGAACACAATCACGAAGCATATTATCAATAATCTGTATAACTCTTTATATCTATCCATTTGACTATGGATGGTAGTCTGTACTCAAATAGACCTAAGATCCCAGTGCCTCCTAAAGTCCTCTCAAAAGTGACAAGTGAACTGAGTATCCCTATCAGAGACTATAGAAGATGGAACTCCATGGAATAAAACAATCTCTTTTACGTAGAGATTTCCTAACTCCTTAAATTTGGATATATCTTAAATGAGTATAAAGTGAGTTGATATGGTTATCCTATAGATCAAAACCCATATCGTATTATTCATTCTCTGGGTATGACAAAACACAAATAAAAAGTCCACTGATATCTCATCCCACTTCCACCTTGGGATTGGAAGTGGATGAAGTCAACCTAAAGGTTTATGGTGATCGTCCTTAACATGCTAGCATGTATAATAGTGGGAAAAAAACTCAACAATGCCCCCATCTCATACCTAGCCACCAAAACTTTCACTACATGTCAAAGAACATATTAGTTGTTACTGGTTTCATATCCCACTATGAATTATGATAGTCCCCCATCACAACCTTCTTTGCTGCTAATGGAACAATAAAGAAATTGTGATAAAATAGAACACCTTATTTGGATAACAAAAACTGGAAAACTATATCCCCACCATAAAGAGAGTCTATAATGACACAAAATTCATCATGAATCTTTTGATCCTAAAGAATCATCTGAAGAAGAGTGGACAATAATAGAATGCTGGCTAAAGAAACCTCATCCCCTGATTCCTGTACTCTAATATGTAATTGTGCAAAGAGGGCCATTAGATTCCACACACCCAAATATTATTTCACTACATGGGTCAGAAGTTTCCTACTCAAATTATTTCCAATGACATTCACTTTCCCTAGGGTATAGGAAATGTAAATGCAGAAATATTTCAGGTAATATACCCAATGCCTATGGTGGTGATTCAAATATTTTTTAGAGAAGATATAACTCAAGATCCAATGGTATTAATATATTGTAAAATTTTATCTGTAAAGGTAATTTCACTAACTCTTAAGCACAGTCATTACAGCTTCATGTTCAAGGTTATGGGTAGGATAATTCTTGTTATGTGGTGTAAGCTGAAAATATCCATAAGCATCAACAATATCTCCCTATATAAGAACATAGCACAAGCCTAAACCTGATGCATCATAAAATACCACATATCCCTGCCCAGCGTTTGGAAGAGTGTGTAACACCCCAAGATTACATAGTGTGTTATTTCTTCAAAATAATTCAATAACTTGCACTACACGCAATACCAAGTTAAAGCGCACCACGACTTACCAATCTAGCTGTTATGAATAGTAATACCTACTTTTTAAAATTTTATAAATTCTACCTCTCAAAATGGAATTAATTATTGGATTCGGAATATCAAAATTAGCCTAGGGTGAAATTTTGGTACTTTTCGGATAACTTTAATATTTTGATGAATAGTGAAAATTACTAAATTTTAATTAAAAACAACTTTTTAAATCAAAATAATTAATGGTGAAAAATTATTAATTTGAGTGGTCTTAAAGTATAATTATAATATATTTTTACCATTTTATCCAATGGTATTCATTAGAATTAATTTCACTTCGAAATTGGACCTAAAAAATTGTCAATCTTTTGATATATATTGTTTCTTAAAAACACGCTATTTGTTGTGGCAACGGGAATTAATTATAAAATTAATTAATGCAACATATATGTTTGGAATTTTGTAAAATAGATATAATTTTTTAATTTGGAATATCAATTATAGCTTAAGGTGAAATTTTGGCATTGTTCTGAAAAACTTGAATTTTTGATGAATAGTAAAACTACTAAGTGGTAGTTAAAAAAAACTGAATTTTTCATAAAACTTAATTTTACCGCTTCTGTGAATGAAATTTCGAAAATCCAAGAGACATGGTTAATATCAAGAAGTAAAATTTGGTTCAATGGGATGAAAATAATTTTTGGTGAATAATAACTTTTTACTTTTATTTACCACGGTTAAAAGTAAATAGGGTAATTACGGGTAAAAATGATATTAATATTACCTTAACACATGTCCTAAATCCATTGGACAAGTTTATCTCGACCCAGAACAACCTTAGGAATAAAATATTATCATTTACTTCCACTTGGATAAGATTAGGACATTTATTATAATTTAATTCAAAGAAGAGTTACAAGATTTAAAATCAAAGTTTATTTACTAAAATATTTTTAATATAGGGTTATACATAAGATAAATTCTATTTTAAATATTAATTAGAAAGATAAAGATATTTTCTACATAATTATATTTTATTTATAATTTTTATACATTAAAAAATTTAATTTATTTATGACACAATGATGATGTAGTAATTACCTAATTAATGAAACATTGGAATAATTGATATTATAAATACCCAAATAAATATAATTTGAGACTTTTTATGAATTAAAATAATTTTATAGGTTAATATGACATGTTAGTATTGATATAATTAACTTTGGTCGAAGTAATCATTCTGTTATGAGTTTCACAAAAATCAACCATTGAATAGTGTCAAAATTGACATAAAAGAGTTTTTAAAACAAATATTATATTATTAATTGATATTAAATTCATAAAAATTTAAGGTTTGGAAAAGAGACTTATATCATGATAGGTGTGTCATTAATGGACCACTTTGGGGACGATTGGATGTATATAGTAAGTTTATTAACTATATAATATAAAAATAAAAAGTGACATGGTCAATGTCAAACTAATTAACTAAGAGTTAAAACTAAAAGATAAGGTTAATATAGTAACCCAAACCTGTCTAAATTATATTGGTCGAATGGTTTTCGACCTATAACCACCTTGAACTTTGAATAATCAACTTTGTAGCCATTAGAAACTGAATATGAATTTATTATAAATTAATATTTCTAGTTTTTCCAAAGGTGCCCCTCGCCCCTCTTATAAAAGGGCACTCCCCCTTGTCATTACTTCACACCTTCATAGCCTTTTGGTTCAGCTAACCCCTGCCCAAATACTCTATCAACTTCCCTCACTACAACCTAGAGGCCTTAGTTTGATCAGAAATCCATCCTAAGGAGCCCTTTTGATCAAATCAAAAGTAAGAACCCGAAGAAGATGTAATGTTTTCACCACCCTTTTTCAAATTCATTTCTTCTTCAATTTCTTCTTTATTTGTTTTTACCATTATAAAATAATGAATCCAGTATCTCCTATATACTGTAATATTATTATAAATATGGTACAACCATATTCAGTATTCTATCCACCCTTTGAAAAACATGTCACCATACGTGCGTACGTACGGCTTACCGTCTCCACGTCGTGGTGTAATTGTTATTCAATAAATTATTATTTGGATGGGTATAATAATGATGTTTAATTCATGTAAATAATAAATATAAAATGATAATTATTCTGTATATATGATATACCGTCCAATTATTTATTATTTTGATATCAAAAGAATGATATTGTCGCTCATGCGTACGTACGGACTACCGTCTCCACGAACGCGATGAGATTCATTCTCTATCATATCCATTCAAGTATAATTATCATTTGATGATTTAAAAATAATGTTTAAGAACTTGATATCATTCTGGATATGAATAATATACAGCCTATGCTTGAAAAACATGGCTTACGTAACAAAACATTTAAAAGAAAACGAGTAAGTTAACACCCGAAACGACGATAATTCTAAGATATTATTAACAAAGCAATGTTAAAAGATCATATATGATATCATATTAATGTATATGATTATTTAATAATTTAATAACAATTATTTCACCATTATACAGTACATTAAACTACCTCCAACCAAGGAAAAGTACGAGGTAAGGGGTTATTTTGCAATCTCTTCATTATCAAAGGTTGTTTATACGTAATAATCTACTGGGATTTCTTTATCATCCACATCCATGTGTCTTAGAAATGTATTTAAAAATATTTTTACTATTTAAAAAGAATATTGGTTAAAGTAATTTATACCCTTATGTGTTTTTAAAGGAATCTTTCCGTCATTTTCCAAACAATGCACTTTTAACCTTTCGACAAATTTAAGGTAAGAATGTTTTTTTTAACTTATACGGAGGGTGCGGCTATTTACCGCCGTTATAAAATTGTCAAAGCTTCCCTTGCAAGCTTATAAGAATATTTTCTGTGTAAATGTTTTATTTTATAATTATTTGACTTTTAAATGATTTTAAAATGAATATCTTAAGAATTTGTGAAAGGTACTCTTTATCAAGATCATAACTTTAAATGTTTTAAAGATTTATCTTTCTAAATCTTTTAATGCCCATGTTTTAAAAATGATTTTAAGGATTTATTTATATGGACATGAAGTCATTGAAATGATATTTCTTTTCAAAAGTTTCAAATTGTTATGGGACACTTTGATTCAAAAATCTCTTTTAAATTACTTCCTTTATATATGTGTGAATTTTCAATGATTTCGAGAAAAGAGATATTTCTCTCAAATAGTTTTGATTTCATCTATGTAAACATCCTTTGATGGATTTTAAGCTTATTTGAAGTTGATTTATTATGATACAAAACTTTTTTATTGTATTGAAGGTTTTGTGATATGTTTTAATGTGTATGTGTTATTTTTATACCATTCATGGTTTATGGAGAAAGTGTTGACATTTCATATGCTAGTTTTAATACGAATGTTTATGTTATGTTTAAACCTTTTCATATGGGAATGCATTGGACTTAGTAAGTGACAGGTGGAGCCCGCTATAGCTTCTCAATGCATCGGTAGGTCTAATGAGACAAACTAGTGTCTTGGCACAAGGCCTTGACAAAATCTTATTTGTAGTCTTGGCACGAGGCCTTGGCTATGTGGTTATGATAGTCTGGCATTATGCATTCCATCATTATAAAAGTGGTTATTGATATTTCATGTGATTATTCGATTAGTAGAATATCCATTTGAAAAAGTAAATGGAATTATTTCATTTTACCTTTTTTCCATACTATGTTGAAGTTCAAGTTTAAAAGGATTTTGTTTTAGTTATACATTGCCTTAAATGTTTATGCTTATTTATGAAAGTTTCCGCTGTATTGCTTACCCTTACGGAGCATTTGAGCTCACCCATTTTCTATGTTTTATTTTTCCCAGGATTCCAAGAATTATATTGTGATTGATAAGAAGGGTTAAGACAAGGGAATAATGACATTCATAAATGATTATTTATGTTGTTTTGTATGTCATGAAGTGTAATGTAACATTCATGTATGTAATCTATTATCCAAGACTGCTAAACTAATCGGTCCTTTGGGACTTGATTCCTTGTAATCATGCCAATGTATTAAAATAATGCACCGAATCTGGGTAACTGGGGTCGGGGCGTTACAGTTGGTATCAGAAGAAGTTTAGCAATAACCTTGGAAACTAGATTTAGATAAACTCTGATTAGAGAACATAGCCCTAAGATAGACTTTGAGGATTAGTATAGAAGAACTTCCTAGAATTTTGGTATTGTAGAGATTTTGTGAGTTTTCCAATCAATACATCCCTATCTGGATATGAGCAGGTAGAGGCGGCTCTGGCACAGATGTACCTTGGGGTAAAACCCGAAAACACCGCTTTGAGCTAGACTCGAACGAGAACTGGTGCACGACAATTGGCCTTGATGCACTCTTGGTTACAACACTCTTGGGGGATATGCTTATGATAATTCTCATTTTATTTACAAACCATTATAAAGGGCTCATGAGTATATACTTACTCAAAGAATTTTTTTTATGATTATGGATTATATCCATAAACTGTTCAATTTTCACTGGGAATTATTTATTGCAATTCATAAATTGACCTAGTTTATGCTATTGTATAGAAATGATGCCCAGTAGAAGGAATGTGAACTCCAGTAATACGTATGATCCAAAGAGTAAGAAGGATCATATATTTCATGGTACTAAGACATCATTTAGAAGGGAAATAGTCTCCCATGTATTATCATCATATGAAGAAATAATATCATGTGTTGATAAGATAAGTAAAGAGTTTACTGAGTCCTATGGATTTGAAGGGAAGCAAGAGAAGAAAAGGATGGAAGAGAGAAAGATGGATAAAGGGAAGAGGAAAAAGGAGAATTTTCCCATATGTGATAACTGTGGGAAGAAACACCCTGGAACATGCCTGAAAGGAATGGGAGTTTGTTATAAGTGTGGAGGAAAAGGGCACAAAGTATGTGACTGCAAGGGTAAGAAAATGGTTTCAAATGTACAATGCTTCATTTGCAAGGAGTTTGGACACTATGCGAACCTATGTCCCAGTCATCAGACTATACCACAAATGATGCTATTGGATAATAATCAAGTTATGATACTACCACAGATGAAGAGGAATGATTAGAGTTCTTATGTTGATTATGTCATTTGAGTGTTGTATCAACAATGTACTTGTTATAATAATTATGGAGTATATAAGGATTGTACTGCAATACTATTTCATTAAGGACTTGAGATTGTGTGGAAAAAAGAAAAGTGACTCAATAGCAGGTTAAATTTTTGGAAAATATATGGTTGAGAGAAAGATAAACCATAATATGGTTCTGATATCGAGGTAGTGATTTTAGAATAATACATGATTGATTTGGATAAATTATATTGGATATTCTTGACTACCTTGAATCTGATTAATTATTTGTATATTCCATCATTGTTGGGGTTTAAATTTTTTTTGGATTGATGATGTATATCCAGCATTCTATATGGAATAAGGGGGCATGAATGTAATCAATAAGGATTATGGTAATTCAGGATGTTTTAGTGTTTTAAAAGAATACATGATGAAGGTATTCATATTCTATTACGGGGTAAAAGGATCTACATTATGTTTACCTTCCTTATAAATGTTGGACTGTGAGTTTGGACAGAAGTATTTCGGATAAATTCTAGTTTGAGATTAATTTTGGATTTCCATAAAAGGACAACCCGGAGGTCGGGCGGCAACCCGTCGTGACCGGGAAGGCCGCGAGACTTCAACCCGCAACCGAAGGGCGAAAAGGGTGTATCACCTACCACTGGCCCACGAGATGTCCTAGATGAAATAATGTAGTTTTTTTAAAAGATCTAGTAGATGAATTATAAATTCGTTTATTTTGGAACCCTGTACGAATAGTATAAATAGATTTTTTTAACGTTCTATTATCTTTTAGATTGAAAGATGAGTTTGTGGTAGAAATTTATTAATGGATAAAACTCTAATTATAAAGTAAATATATCTCCTTATGATCATAGCCAATCTCATAAATAAATTCCTCAACATTAAGAAAATGAACTTAGAACAAAAATGTTGTCCTAGATGGTACCTTATATCATCACTAATTTATGGCTTTGGGATTGTTGGGATTTTCATATCCAGGTTCTCTACCACTCTCCATCAGATAATTGATGGTTATATTTCTCTTCTATATCCATATTTTCCTACATGGAACCCTAGTATGTGTTATTTTCGGTAATCTTCATACTTTCAACTCTTTATTTTAAATAGAGGCCTCATTAATTCATTTTTCGATGTGGGATTTCATCTAAGATATTTTGAAACGTCAAAAAAGTGTTATCCTAATACCTTATGTTTTGTTGAATCGATGGTATTTTAAATCATCATAGATTGATGAATTTAAGGACCTCAATTTTAAACATGTTTGTGATTGATGACCTCAATCACTACCTATAAATATTTACGTTTTTCCTCCAATTATATGTCTCTAATTTCCACCAATGTTCTCATAATTGAGATTATAATTTGGTGGTAACCCTTTCATTTCTCTTTTCCTTATATTAGGACTAAATTTTAGTAACCCAATTTCTGATGTGGGTTTTCCCACAAAGATATTTTTTTTATTTTTAACCTTTTATTTTCGAAGAACAATTTCAAATTTTGAGGACGCAATTTATTGAAGGATGGGAGAATGTAACACCCCAAGATTACATAGTGTGTTATTTCTTCAAAATAATTCAATAACTTGCACTACACGCAACACCGAGTTAAAGCGCACCATGACTTACCAAACTAGCCGTTATGAATAGTAATACCTACTTTTTAAAATTTTATAAATTCTATCTCTCAAAATGGATTTCATTATTGGATTCGGAATATCAATATTATCCTAGGGTGAAATTTTGGTACTTTTCGGATAACTTTAATATTTTGATGAATTGCGAAAATTACTAAATTTTAATTAAAAACAACTTTTTTAATCAAAATAATTAATGGTAATAAATTATGAATATGAGTGGTTTTAAAGTATAATTAGAATATATTTTTACCATTTTATCCAATGGTGTTCATTAGAATTAATTTCACTTCGAAATTGGACCTAAAAAATTGTCAATCTTTTGATATATATTGTTTCTTAAAAACACGCTATTTGTTATGGCATCGAGAATTAATTATAAAATTAATTAATACAACTTATATGTTTGTAATTTTTTAAAATCAATATCATTTTTTAATTTTGAATATCAATTATAGCTTAGGGTGAAATTTTGGCATTGTTCCGAAAAACTTCAATTTTTGATGAATAGTAAAACTACTAAGTGGTAGTTAAAAAAAACTAAATTTTTCATAAAACTTAATTTTACCGCTTCTGTGAATGGAATTTAGAAAATCCGAGAGACACGGTTAATATCAAGAAGTAAAATGTGGTTCAATGAGATGAAAATATTTTTTGGTGAATAGTAACTTTTTACTTTTATTTACCACAGTTAAAAGTAAATAAGGTAATTACGGGTAAAAATGATATTAATATTACCATAACACATGTCATAATTCTATTGGACAAGTTTATCTCGACCCAAAACAACCTTAGGAATAAAATATTATCATTTAGGTCTACTTGGATTAGATTAGGACATTTATTATTATTTAATTCAAAGAAGAGTTAGAAGAGTTAAAATCAAAGTTTATTTACTAAAATATTTGTAATATAGGGTTATACATAAGATAAATTCGATTTTAAATATTCATTAGAAAGATAAAAAGATTTCCTCCATAATGATATTTTATTTATAATTTTTATACATTAACAAATTTAATTTATTTATGACACAATGATGATGCAATAATTACCTAATTAATAAAAATTGAAATAATTGATATTATAAATACCCAAATAAATATAATTTGAGACTTTTTATGAATTAAACTAATTTTATAGGTTAATATGACATGTTAGGATTGATTTAATTAACTTTTGTCTAAGTAATCATTCTGTTATGAGTTTCACAAAAATCAAGTATTGAATAGTGTCAAAATCGACATAAAAGAGTTTTTAAAACAAATATTATATTATTAGTTGATATTAAATTATTAAAAATATAAGGTTCGGAAATGAGACTTATATCATGATAGGTGTATCATTAATGGACCACTTTAGGGTTGCTTGGATGTATATAGTAAGTTTATTAACTATATAATATAAAAAAACAAAGTGACATGGTAAATGTCAAACTAATTAACTAAGAGTTAAAACTAAAAGATAAGGTTAATATAGTAACAAAAACCTGTATAAATTCTATTGGTTGAATGGTTTTCGACCTATACCCACCTTTAAATTTTAATAATCATCTTTGGATCCATTAGAAACCGAATATGAATTTATTATAAATTAATATTTCGAGCTTTTCCAAAGGTGCCCCTCACCCCTCTTATAAAAGGGCACTCCCCCTTCTCATTACTTCACACCTTCATAGCATTTTGGTTCGGCTAAACCCTGCCCAAATACTCTCTCAACTTCCCTCAATACAACCTAGAGGCCTTAGTTTGATCAGAAAGCCAACCTAAGGAGCTCTTTTGATCAAATCAAAAGGAAGAACCCGAAGAAGAGGTAATGTTTTCACCACCCTTTTTCAAATTCATTTCTTCTTCAACTTCTTCTTTCTTTGTTTTTCCCATTATAAAATAATGAATACAATATCTCCTATATACTGTAATATTATTATAAATATGGTACAACCATATTCATTATTCTATCCACCCTTTGAATAACATGTCACCAAACGTTCGTACGTACGTCTTACCGTCTCCACGTCGTGGTGTTATTGTTATTCAATAAATTATTATTTGGATGGGTATAATAATGATGTGTAATTCATGTAAATAATAAATATAACATGATAATTATTCTGTATATATGATATACCATCCAATTATATATTATATTAATATCAAAAGAATGATATTGTCGCTCGTGCGTACGTACTGACTACCATCTCCACGAACGCGATGAGATTCATTCTCAATCGTATCCATTCAAGTATAATTATCATTTTATGATTTAAAAATAATGTTTAAGGACTTGATATAATTCTGGATATGAATAATATACAACCTATCCATGAAAAACATGTCTTACGTAACAAAACACTTAAAAGAAAATGAGTAAGTTAACACCCGAAATGACGATAATTCTAAGATATTATTAACAAAGAAATGTTAAAAGATCATATATGACATAATATTAATGTATATAATTATTGAATAATTTAATAAAAATTATTTCACCATTATACAGGAGATTAACCGACCCCCAACCAAGGAAAAGTACAAGGTAATGGTTTATTTTGCAATCTCTTCATTATCCGAGGTTGTTTATACGTAATAATCTACTGGGATTTCTTTATCATCAACATCCATGTTTCTTCGAAATGTATTTCAAAACATTTTTACTATTTACAAAGAATATGGGTCAAATTCACTTATAATCTTATGTGTTTTTAATGGAATCTTTCCGTTGTTTTCTAAACAAGGCACTTTTAACCTTTAGACAAATTTAAGGTAAGAATGTTTTTTTAACTTATACGGCAGGTGCGACTATTTACCCCCGTTATAAAATCGTCAAAGCTTCCCTTAAAAGCTTATAAGAATATTTTCAATGTAAATGTTTTATTTTATAATTATGTGACTTTTAAATGATTTCAAAATGAATATTTTAAGAATTTGTGAAAGCTACTCTTTATCAAGATCATAATTTTAAATGTTTTAAAGATTTATCTTTCTAAATCTTTTAATGTCCATGTTTTCAAAATGATTTTAAGGATTTATTTATATGGACTTGAAGTCATTGAAATGATATTTCTTTTCAAAATTTTGAAAGTGGTATGGGACGCTTTGATTCAAAAATCTCTTTTAAATTACTTCCTTTATAAATGTGTGACTTTTCAATGATTTCGAGAAAGGAGATATTTCTCTCAAATAGTTTTTATTTCATCTATGTAAACATCCTTTGATGGATTTTAAGATTATTTGAAGTTTATTTGTTATAATACAAAACTTTTTTATTGTATTGAAGGTTTTGTGATATGTTTTACTATAGATGTGTTATTTTTATACCATTCATGGTTTATGGAGAAAGTGTTGACATTTCATATCCTAGTTTTAATACAAATGTTTATGTTATGTTTAAACCTTTTCATATGGGAATTAATTGGACTTAGTAAGTGACGGGTGGAGCCCGCTATAGCTCCTCGATGCATCAGTAGGTCTCATGAGACAAACTAGTGTCTTGGCACAAGGCATTGGCAAAATCTTATTTGTAGTCTTGGCACGATGTCTTGGCTATGTGGTTATGATAGTCTGGCATTATGAATTCCATCATTATGAAAGTAGTTATTGATATTGGATGTGATTATTCAATTACTAGAATATCCATGTGAATAAGTAAATGACATTATTTCATTTTACTTTTTTTCCATACTATGTTGAAGTTCAAGTTTAAAAGGATTTTGTTTTAGTTATACATTGCCTTAAATGTTTATGCTTATTTATGAAAGTTTCCTCTATATTTCTTACCCTTACGGAGCATTTGAGATCACCCATTTTCTATGTTTTATTTTCCCCAGGAGTCCAAGAAGTATATTGTGATTGATAAGAAGGGTTAAGACAAGGGAATAATGGAATTTATTAAGGATTATTTATGTTGTTTTGTATGTTATGAAGTGTAATGTAACATTCATGTATGTAATCTATTTTCCAAGACTGCTAAACTAATCAGTCCTTTGGGACTTGATTCCTTGTAATCATGCCAATGTATTAAAATAATGCACCGACTCAGGGTAACTGGGGTCGGGGCGTTACAGAGTGAACATCAGTGCAGTATTCAACATGAATTTTAACATAATAAAAAAATTCTAACATCTATCATCCCAAGAAAACATCACTCCCTTATGAGTTAGAGTAGTTATCAAAGAAGCCATATTTGATAAGTCCTTCATGAACCAAAGATAATATCCATCTAAGCCTAAGATGCTCTGAATCTTGAGGAAATTTCATAGTTTCCCCCATGTCATAACAACCTTCAACTTCTCAGGATCAATTAATATTCCTTATTTTGACACCACGTGTCCCAAAATTTTCATTTCCAAAATCCATAAATCGAACTTTGAAATCTTGGAATAAAGATATTGATTTCTCAACAGAGTCATAAATTCTATCAAATGATGTATATGATCTTCATAAGACTTGGAGAAATTGGGGATGTAATACAAAAAGTCTACCAAAAAGGTATCTAGATTCTCATGGAAAATTATTCTCATAATATCCATGAAAATTATAAAAGAATTTGTTATACCAAAGGGCATAATAAAGAACTCATAATGGTCATACCTACTCCGAAAAAAGGTTTTCTGAATTTTAGATTCTTTATCCTCAACTAATGGTAACTAGATCAAAATTCGTTCTTTGAAAACCACTTCTCCCCTTTCAACTGTTCAAATAGATCATCAATCCATGGAAATGGATATTTTTTACCATAACTCAATTGATCATTCAGTAATTAACACATAATAAAAGAGAACCGTTAACTTTCTTAGTGAAGAGAACTGATGCTACCCAAGTTGACACACTCAGGCGTATAATTTATTTATCAAGAATATCATCCAACTTGGACTTTAACTCTTTCATTTTAGATGAACCCATACAGTAAGATATAGTAGAGACTGTTTGAGTACTAGGCATTAAGACAATGAAAAACTCGACTTCCCTTACTAGTGTCAAACCAAATAAATCATAAGGAAAGACATCAAGAAACTCGATGAAAACAAGAGGGGGATCACCACTAAAATATTACCTCTCTATATCAAAAGTAAAAACTGATATTACTTTCCACAACTAAGGATAAGAAGGTCCGAATCAACTTGAAATTGGGTCCCATTCTTATTGAACGTCAAGAGACACACCACTGGGTGTACTAAGGTATAGCCTCTAAAGATAAAAATCAATATGAGATTTATTGTAATGAGGAAGTCCATTTAGAAAATAACGTTAAGAGGTTTCATGTTAAGGACCATAAAATTATAACAAGATCAACATCTGATAGAGAGAATACACAAGCGGGACTACAGAGACCATGTTCTCTCTTCATTCCAAGGGGTGTAGTAAAATCCATAAGAAAAGATAAAAACTCAATAAAAATATTTCGTATATTAAGAAAACAAGTTGAAATAAACAAATGAGATACACCATTATAAAATAGAGTAGTCACTAATGATGAAGCTATATTAATGGTAACTCTTAGAACGGATTATCTTGCCACACTGATAAAAAATAAAAGGTTTTCCTACTAACACTGTTGGAGGATTGGAATGAACCTTCCTTCAATAGTTTCTATGAGAATCATCACACTTCTAATTTACCTTGAAGTAACTCACGTTGCAAATAGGATAAAAAAGAACTCCCATCAACCCTAAATTACTAGCTCAGTCTATCTCAACCATCATCACCATATCTAACAGATTAGAATTGGTGGGAATATTTTGAAAGAAAACATAAGAATGGATATAGGATCGAATCCCAAACTCAAACTATCATGGCTTTATCCTCTCATTAGATACAATAGAAGGAGAAAAATTACTTTGTTTTGCAAAGAGATTTGAATAATCAGTCACGATTTTATCAGCCTACTCAAGATTGAAAATCTCTAATGCCATGGAAAACACCATTGACTCTAGATAGAACTGGTTTGTGAAGAGAACCTTGAAGTCTTTCCACTCTAATCCATCATGTGTCTTTGTCTTTACCATCATGTCCCACCATCTACTACTCAGTTTTTCCAGCATGAAGGTGGAACACTTCATCTTGATATTGATCAGTGTCTCTAATGACTCAAACTGACATTCATCCTACCTAACCATTCCTCATCATACTGAGGATCGGTGGAGCCTTTGAAAACTAGTTCCTTATGGTGAAAGAAATATTTAAAAATAGCTTTGAGAACATCTATTTGAGGTTCCATAGCTAGATCAGGAATGGGAACTGGAGGTGGTTCTCATCCTAGATCTTGGACAAAGAACACCACAACCTCAAATAGATTCAGGTCCACTAGGGGATTCACTCACTACAGTTCAGTAGAAACATCCTCCTGAATTGGATTCATATGTCTTATTAGAGGCTTGATGCTACACAACATCAACACAAAATAAGTAAGACATTAGATAATGCTCAAATTGAGCGATTAGGGAAACATAATCCCAACTGATAGAACAAACAAGATATGTATTTCACTCAATCAAAATAAAAACAGGGAAAATACTTGAACTAATCACAAGATGTCTTTCTATAACCACCCCTGGTGACTTAAGGTTAATTACGGTGAGATATGGACAAATAATCAATCGTAACTACCTCTTATGTGTCGACAAGATTTCACAAATTTATATTGACATAAAGACAAGAAACTCAACTTGATTCTTCCTCTAATAAAACTTTGTCACAAACTAACCCAGATAACCTGGTAACTCGATAACTGAGCTGACCCTGACATATCTTGAAGGGTGTTATTGATCCGCATGGGTCAACAACTAGAAACTTACATTATAAATACTAAAAGTGGAAACAATTTTTTCCACTGACAGTGGAGAATTAAATGAAACAAGGCTATATACATAATAAATGAAACTCAACTAGGAGTAATGTACTAGAATTAAAATAGGAATTAAATCCCAAAGTTCTATAACACAAGTACCAAAATAGGAAAAAACATCCCAAGTACCTAAAGACACAATACACTAAGTCTAAGTTTTAACAACTGGATCCACCTCTAAGTGATCTCTTCCCCTTACTTAAACCTAGAAGGAGATAATCTACAAACACCTGAAGGCACAAGTAGGTTGTGAGCTAAAAATCCTAGTAGGGACTTTCCATTAATTCCATAACAGATTCCAATAATATATTAATCCAAGGAATACATTAAATTTTAAAACAAATAGGTTTGTAATTTTAAAGCATATTTAAACAAATCATGTTATATAGTTCCAATGATGGAATAATAATTTAGGAAAAGGCATTACACGTGATGGGATATTTCTATAATAAGGTCTGAAAAAACATTTTATTTAAAACACTATATATAGATTTATAAGGCTTGAAAAGTAGTTTAACAACACTTTTATAAATTTATATCTCAAATATAAACAAGAAATTAACATGGTTATCCTCCAAATAGGTTCAAATGTTCTAGGATATAGTACTCCACACTCTCTAAGTGATCACAAAAATTTTTATATACACAAATCTCTCTAACACTGGCCAAAGGTGACTCATCACCATCCCATTGGGGATGTGACCTATTTCATTTTTGTTTTATAATGTTGTATAATTATAGAGTGTTTCCAAATAACTCAAAATATACCTAAGTCTTTAATGTTCACTTATACAATCAATGATGGTCAATTTATTTTAAGACTACTTAAAATAGAATTAAATCTCATTCCTCCTTTTCAAATTCCAATTTTCTATTTAAACCCAAAATAGGTTTTCCTAAAAAATATGCCTTTTTAACAAGATAAACCACTGGGTTTCAATAAAAATTTTCTATTATACTTTCATAATTTAAAAAATTCCATAAATTTAGTTTTAATAATTAGATTCAACAATTCAATTGAAACCATTTCCATTAATTTTCAAACACACCCTAATTCAATGGAATTGGTGTTTTTACCAATTTCTTGCCAAAACCATTTCAAACGTCTTAATTAATTGGAATTAGGTTTTAATAAAATCCAATTAAAATTAATTTCTAAAAATTTAATTTAAATAAATAATTAAAATAAATCAACCAATTTATGGTTAATCAATTTGAAAAAATGGGATAGAATTTCCTACCTTTTTCTTGAAACTCAACACCCACAATGAAACCCATAAACACCAAATAAGGAAAAGAGGACCAAGAAAATAATCTTATAAACAATATCTAGAAATACTGAGTATAGATCCAGCAATTTTAGGGTTATATATTGAACCCCAAGGAGGAGAAAAAGAAATATATGAAGAAAAATAGGTAAAGTCTTACCCAGGAATTTGCAATGCCAACACAACGATGATCAAATGCCAAAAGAATGGACCCAGAAGGGTTACAGGGATCCAAGATAGTCTTTGTAAGGCCTTAAGTCTAGATAAATAAAACTAGAAAGGATCCAAAAGAGGGAGATCATCCATGTTGTATGTTTAAAACCATAGTCGGGGTATTACATTATGTGTGACCCCATTACTTGTTGTGAAATAGTTAGTTTTTGTAACCCCCAAAAAACACATCACATAAAATTAAAAAATAATACTTAATTAACTCACGATGTGTAATGAATAATCACATTATGTAACTTTCATGGTGTGAACCTTTTATGGTATACACCCAACAACCATTTAACATCATGTAACCCTGTTAAACAACGTGTAACCCTCCTACAACCTATAGAAACGACCGAGTAAAGTTTATATTACAAAACATCTATGACTTAATCATTATATGTATCCTCCATATTGATTCTAAATCCTACCTAGTTAATGAAAATAAAAAACCAATACATTTTTATAGAAGTACCTTTTAGATCGGTAATGGGATGTTATATACATTTTCTTGAAAAACTACTTTTATACAACCAATGTGTTTTCAGCTTAACAAATTAAATTAATCACTACTGGTTAATTATCTTAATGATTTATATATATATATATTATACACTAAATAAAATGTTTTAATATACATTCAATATATTTCTAGGCATAATATAAGAAAAAATATGGTTTTATTGTTAAAAATTATATTTCTCAAAAATATTGTTTTCATAATGTTTTCACACTTATTTAAAAATTAATTTATGCCAATTATAAATGTATAATTTGATAAAATAGATTTCATATTTTTAATTGGGAGGTTCATTTTTTGTAAATATGCCCTTTTATTTTTTGTCTAATATGAATAGTAACAATGTTAAAATTTATCACCTCGGTAAAGAGTAAATCATGTTAATCAAGGATAAAACAAAGTGATTAGGCCATAAATTTTCATCCTAATTATTTTTGGATTAATTAAATTATACAATTTTCACCTAAATCTAGAAATTTATTTGTTTAATGGAAACTTTTCCTTGAAAATGAATTATATATTATTTAAATAAAAAAAGTTACAAAATATCACTCTCATAGTTTAAAATATCCATTATGTGTTCAAAAAGGGACAAAAATTAGTTATGAATGAATATTATAATTAATTTTGTGTATAATGAAATTATATTTATGATAGTAATTTATTTATATTTTTTAGTTATTATATAATTATTTAAATTCCTACACAATGACCAAAGAATATTTATTCAATTAATAGAAAAATAAAATAACATTGTTTGAAAATATCAAAAGGGATATTATTTGAGAAGTTTAAAGTGTTAAAAGAATTTTATAGAAGTATATGACGTGTTATTGTTGTGTTAAAATACTATATTCGAATGAAAAGTTTTTATTTATTCATTTTAAGTCAAAATAAAATGAATTTTTTCAAAATATACAATAATTATATTTTATCCAAACAATACTTTATTAGACTTTTTTAATATCATAAAAAACATGACATAATACATGGAGGATATTTCATTATCTAAAATAGATTAAATTATATATTTATGGGAGAATTATGATCATATAATTAAAAATTACAACCCCTTACTATTGAAAAGGATGTTATTGTAGTTAAAATTAAAATTACTTAACTAAAGGTTATTCAAAAGGATGAGGTTTAAATGACACAAAAACATGTCAAAATTATATTTTCTAATGGTATTACAACCATATCTCACCTTATTTTCAAAACATGTCCATTTAGATGAATTTTTCTTAGAATTAATTTATTATAATTTAATCTTTTGAAAAATTCCAAAAGTTCCCCTCACCTCAATTATAACAGGGTGCCCCCTTCACTTATATACCAAAATTTTATCTTTTTTATATCAACCAAAATATTAAAATTTCTCTTCTAAAATTATATATACACATTCTATAGGTTTTTTTATTCCCAAGAGACTAACCCTAGAGCCCTTCGAGGGATATCTAAATGATTCACTTAAAGAAGAGGTAATCATCTTAACTGATCACTTTCTTTGGTACTTATGTTTACCACATATAAATCTATGGTAATTATCATGAAATAATAATTTATGTATCCTAAATATTTTTAAATATTATTATAATTATTAAAACACCATTATACACCCTCTTTTTTATCAAATGAGAAGTGAAATATCGATCGTGCGTACGTACGACTTACTGTCTCCACATAGAGATACAATTCATTTGGACTCAACATACTTTATTGATGGGTATTATGTTTGTTTTAATGTTTATATATGGATATTTATGAAATTTTTATACTTTTATAATTATAATATTGCAATTACTTACATACCATTCAATCCATTGGGAAGAGATAATGTCATTCATGTGTACGTGTGGACTGTTACCTCCACGAAGTGATATAAATTATTATTCAATTGTATTTTAATTATATGGTAATTATTAAGTATTTTATGATTAAATATAATATATATAATATAATAATGATCTTATAAATATGGATTAATATTTAACTTTCTTTTTATTCAATCTTTGAAAAATGAAAACAGTATTCAAGCGTACGTATGGACACCATCTTCAGGAATGGTGTAATTAATTTTTCTAAATATAATTTTATAAATGACTCTAAACATGAATAAAATGTATATTTATGCAATTTATAACATGATTAAAATTCTGTATATGATGAAACTATGTTCAAAATATAAGAACCAAAACTACCAAACCAGAACATACATGAAAATCAAAACAGATATCCCCTCAAATAATGATCTTAATATAAAAGTTTTAAAAATTGGTGGTTAAATATTATAAGTAGATAATATATGTTTTGATATATATGTGTATAGTTATGTAACATATTTATAATATATATATATATATATATATACATAAATATATAATATAGTAGTTTTAAATGCGTATAAAAAAATTTGAACCTAAGGAAATAGATTTTTTCTCACTTTTATTTCTATGGGACACATGTTGTATTCACCACTAATTTATTTTTTGTGGTGTATATAATATCCATGAATTAATTTTAGTATTATTATAACTATATTATTTATTATAAATTTCAATATTATTCTCTTTCATTTATGAGTCTTACGATTCAAGTGTTACCAAAGTGGTGAATGTTTTATGTTAAAATTTCATTGTTTATCAAAATTGTGTGTGATTAAGTTCTGAGGAAGAAATATTATGATCAAACTATAAATTTCCTCATGAATTTTATTCTACATAGTCAATTTATTGAAAATAAATGTTTTCCTTTTATTTCCCTCACATTGAGTACTCATCAGACTAAAAATATGGTAATGAGGGAAATTTATTTCATTTATCTCTTAGGTCAAAAAATATTTTTCTTTCATATCAATGTTTTATAAGAATGTTTTACAGAATATTTTTATTATTCAACTATGGTTTTTTAAATTCATTTTTAACAATTTTACAATTTTTAAATGACTATTTGAAAGGAATTTTCTTATCATTTTATAAACAAGGTATACTTGGACTTTTCTAAAGAAAGTATGGAAGAAATGTTTTTTTAACTTATATGATATTAAGATATTTTTCTGTTATCAAGACTAATTTTTTTCTTGTAATATTCGTTTAAAGATTTACATAATAATTTTTAAATAAAATTTTTTCCTTTTCAATTGTTCAGTTTTGTAAATAAATTATTTTAAAATGGAAAGATGTTTTCCTCAAGAATATTTTAATGATATTTTAATGGAATTTATAACTATCAAAGAAAAAAACATGATTTAACTTATTCTTTATTGGGGATTAGATCTAAGGATACCATAATTATTCATTCATTGGATGGTTTATGAATATTATGATACCATTTTTATAAAACCTATTTCTTTACCATGGGTTATATTTTGATGAAATTATGAAATGAGTATAAAACCTATTTCTTTTCTACGGGCTATTTTATAATGAAATATTTATGATTTTTTTTCTTTTCATGGGTTCTAATATGATGAATGCTTTATAATATTATGGCACAAATTTTTATGATTTTCATTATATTATGGGTGGTAAATATATATCCCTCCAATACATTGTGTAAATATTTATATATCATAAGATAAAAATAACTAGAATGGGGAGTAAAGCTAGTATAATAAGTGACTATGTCCACTATAATAGTCATGGAAGTTAATCATGACTACTATGATTATTTTGGGACTGAAAAAAATTCAATATGGTAGTCTTGGTAGTAATCCTTAACTATAATGAAAATTATCTTCTAGGATTATGTGTATTCTACAATTCCTTATCTTATGCCAATGTTATGATCTAATGGATCAAGTTTTTTGATTACATTATGGATCATGTCTTATGAATTACTAATATTTATGAAATAAATTAAAATTATGTTCTATGATATTCAGGGTATGGATTTCTAATGTTCGTATCATGTTCTCATGCCCCTTTTCTCGTGTTAGGACTATATGATCATTGATATATCACTTATTTACCCTTAATGATCATTAGATATGACACTATTATTATATTTCCTTTCCATGCATTATGAATAAATTTATTAAGTATGATATTTATAATCTTGGTTCTAGTTATGATAAAATATATGGGTGATGATATAAATACTTCATAAACTAGTTTTTTAGGTTTCCAAGATTCCAAAGATACTAGGATAAAACAATTTTTGCATAGATCAAAATGTTATTTGAGTAATATTTACCTATCAAGATGTAATATCTATGTATGAAATGTATGGGTCACTATAGTTGGTATCAGGGAAAGGTTTAATTAACCTTGAGAAATGAGGATAAGAAATCAATAGTAATAAACCTAAGGATAACTCTAAGTATAGGATAGAATCCAAATATTTTGGTAACAATCAATATTGACCTAGGTTAGTCCAAAGGCATCATAAAATAAGGGGTCATGATTTTGTCATCCTTTAAATGATATTTTATGAATTTGTGGTTTCCCACTATTATTATTGTTACTCACACTTTTCGTTTTAGTTTTAGTCAATGGATGGAACCTGAAGGAATCAAGTTAATATTGAATGTGATGGTCAATGAAATGAGTGTCCTCATGAGAAAAAATTGAAATAAAATAAGACATGTAAAATTTCTTTATTATTCCTAATCATATATCTCATTATATAATTAACAATCTCATCTTTGGAGGGTTTCCTGACATACTAAATAAGAGAAAGAAAGAGTTTTATAAAGACTATAAACAAAATAATATTCATCTTCTAACATGTCTATAATGTGGGAATAAATACTCAAATAAATGTATCAATATAATTGGGAGATGCTTTGAGTGTGGAATATAAGGATAAAATGAAATTAATTGAGTACAAATGAAATATTTAGTTAACACAATGGATGAGAATAATGGCCTCCCTAAGGTATCCTTGATTGTTTAATGGTTTAAATATAGAAATAATGGTCATAATATAAATCAATGTCATAGGGTGAAATCTCAAGATGATAATTAGCAAGGTTGTATGTGTAATGGTTTTAATGATGATAATGGAGAGACTATGAATGATGTATTAAAATTATGGGATTTTAAAAAATATTTATTATGTTAAAACTATGAAGCGTTATTAAATTTATGTTGATTAAAATTAAGGAATGATTCATCTTTCATATTATAGGAGAGAATTATTTATTAATAATATGATGAATCATAGTTAATCTCTTAAAAAAAGTGGGATGATTAATATTTTTATTTATTTTTATTCAATAATTAGGTTTTATAAGTGTTATACATAAGATATTCTAGTTTTAGAATCATGAAACTTTTAAGGATTATTCCAAAATAGTTTTTCTTTAAGGATTTGAAAATATATTTTTAATGGTATTAATAACCCTGAAAATTGATCAAGAGGTAGGGTGATATTTATGGAGAACACATGATTAAGGTAATAGACAAACCTTAATATGTGTCTGATGTTGAGTTAATAATTTTTAATTTAGATAAAAAATGTTGTTGATATTGACATTATTTGTAACCATCAAATTGGTTAGTGATTGTTAAGAAAAGTGATTTAGGCCATATTTAATGAAGTTTATTTCATTTTTAGATTTATGGAATCTATTGAATAATTGTAAACCTATTTAAGGAATAAAGAATGTGTTAATTTTCGATTCATATAATTTTTCATGTGAGTTTAACCTAAATTTTATGGATATCATTATGGTTTTATTTGTTTAAGGATGATTATATATTCAATGGCATCAAAACCCCCATTTAATATTTTATGTGATGGGAATTTGAAACTCTATTAAGGTCTAAATAACCATTAGGGTTGGTATACGATTTGATGATAAGTTAATTTTAGACAATTGGATAGTGGGATATATAAAATATTGACTATTGAAAATTTATTCATTGATAAAGTTATATTTTTAGAGATATTTATGTTCAAGTTAATGATTAACATTTAGGATAGTTTATAAATTTAATTCATGATATTTTAGTGAATTTCACTACATTAAAAGATTATATAGTAATTTATCATGGTGATTGATGATATTTTTGAGTTGTTTCATTGGGTTGATTTATATGTAACCAATAGGTATAATGAGAGAATTATTATGAAAACATTAATTGGGAAGAATATAATTAAAATTATAAGCGCTATAAATAGAAAGGCATAATATCATCTATGAGGTTAAAAAATTACTTAATTTTTATATTATTAAATTTATTTGGTATGTGATATTATTTATGAAATTTTCTAAGCGGAACCTTTATTTTTATTCAATAATATTTTAGAGTTAAATGAATTATTTCAATATTTATTCACTTTGGGAATTATCTTACCTTGTGATAACAATTTTTTTGGTTCATACCTATAGATAAGATGAATAACATGATATTTTTTTTATGTTATAAGTTTATTTTAATTCATTGGGCATAAAAAAATTCATCTCAAATATTATTCATTTGGAGAATCATATTATACTATAGTGGAAATTGAATAAAATATGAAATTATACTTTTCAAGTAAGTATATTTACTTATTTTATTATTATATTTCTTGAAGGAAGGTCTCTACTCTAGGAAAAGTATATTAAGACAAAAATATTTTCCTATAACCTTTAATTTTTATGAATTTATGATCTTTTAGTCCCTCATAGATTTATGATTTTATGTTCATTAAATTTCTCTTGACCACATTCTCTATCATTATCTATTAATACTTGGGAATTATTTCTCACTTCTATGTCCATATTTTCACTTCTTACTAATGTTATACTATTTGGAAACTTAGTTTTTGTTGTGAATTTCATACTTCCCTTTCCTCCTTTTTAATGGGTTGTTTTACTAACCCTTTTAACGATATGAGTTTTATATAAATGAATTTTCAAATATCAAACCATTGATTACTAATCAAAAGTTTTAATTGCGAGGATTGAATTTATTATAAGGGGGACAATGTAACATCCCTATATTTTATAAAATATTTCTATGTAAATAATTTTATTTTTTTCGATTGCTTGCATTACACACAATACTAAGTTTAAAAGAACCATGATACACTATTGAAATATTTTTATATGTAATAGTTATTCACAAGCCATTAAATTTAAATGTATGAATATTATTAACTAATTTATGAAATATATATTAATTTTATACTCAATATAAATTTATTGATAAATTCTTAGAAAATAATATTATTAATGTCATTTAATTCCTCAAGAATATGATTTCTGAAGAAAAATATTTTCATTTATTTTTGTGAGAACATATTATAATTAATTTCTATAAATTTATATAAATTTTATTTTATAAAAAAACACAATATTTTATGTTATCATATTTAAATTATCTTAGGATTTAGTTATAAGAATTTTATGAAAAGACTGATTTTCTAGTGAAAAGGTGAAAATGTTAATTTTAAAAAAAAAACTATATTAAAAAAGTAAGAATTTATTTTAAAATATTTTCAAAGTAAAATCAGTTTTATTATAATTTAAATAATCCAATTAATTCAATTTGAATCAATTTTATGTTTGAATTAAGTTTAAGAAATATTTTTCTAACTAAAATGGTATTTTTCGGAAAAACTGTTTTTATGCATGAAATGTGATTTTAACTTAATAAATTAAATTGATCATTTTTGATTCATTATTTAAATTAAAATTATATATTATATACTCAATTAAATTTTATAACATTCAACTATTATTTTTCTAGGTACGAGTTAAAAATAAATCCATTTTTATGCTACAAATAATATTTTTCTTCTTCTAAAAAGTGGGTTTAATCGTATTTTGAAAAATTATGTAATAATTAATTTCGTACACTTATTGATTATGAATTTGATAAAATTTATTCTGTATTTTTTATTATAAGTTTCAATATATTTAAATAGGACCTTTTTATTTTTGGCCAATATGAATAGTAATTGTGGTAAAATTTATCACCTTGGAAGAGAGTAAATCAGATTATTTAGGTTAGAACTAAGTTAATAGACCAAATATTTTATACCTAATTCTTATTTTATGAATTTAATTTTACCACTATCACCATAGTATCTAAATTTATTAGTTTAATGAAAAAGTTTCCTAGAAAATTATTTATATATTATTTAAATCAAAGAAAGATTAAAAATGCCACTCTCTTATTTTTAAATATACATTATGTGTTCACATAGGAAAAAACTAGTTATGGATGAATAATAATAATAATTTTGTTAATAATGAAATTTTATTTATAGTTATAATTTATTTCTAATTTTATGTATTATATAATTACCTTAAATTCTTAAACAATGACAAAACAATATTTATTCAATTAATGAAAAAATTAAAAAAAATAAATTTGATAATATTAAAAGTGATATAATTTGAGTAATTTATATATTTAAAAGAATTTTATATATGTATATGAAATATTATTGATGTTGTAAAATATTATATTCAAATTGAAACTTTGGATTTATTTCTTTTAGGTCAAAATTAAATGAATAGTGAAAAAATCTACAATTATGATATTTTTGGAAAATAATATTTTAGTAAATTATTTAAAAATTATAAAATATTCAAATATGAAAAGTTGGATATGTAATAGTATTGAATTTTATAAGTTTTATACTTATGGTCTAATTTTTACCTTATAACTAAAAATTATGTCCCTTTACTATTGAGATAATTATTACCGTAGTTAAAATTAAAATTGATTAACTGAGGGTTAATCAAAATGAAAATTTTTAAAATGACAAAAAAACATGTATGAATTCTATTTTTTGAAGGGATTACGATCCTATAATAATTATAATTGAATCTATTTATAATTTGAGGCATTTATATTGAGAATGAATTTATTATAATTTAATATTTTGAGATATTTCTAAAGTGTCTCTCACCTCAATTATAAAAATGCTTCACATCATTCACTTATTTACACTAAATTTAGCCATATATCTTAAAGAAACCATAAAAATTTCTCTGATAAAATTCTATAGATATATTCTAAAGGTTTTGATCTTTCTAAAAGACCAACCCTAGGGCCCTTTAGAGGAGATCTAAAGGAGTCTTTTCAAAGAAGAAATACTCGACTTAACCGATCACTTTCTCTTATAATATTATTTACCTCATATAAATATATAATATTTAACATAAAATAATAAATTAAGTATATTCAAGATTATTAAATGTTATTATTATTAAAACACCATTATACAACCTCTTTACCATTAAATTGAAAGTGAAAATATCGCTCGTGCATACGTACATCTTACCGTCTCCATGTATCGATACAATTCATTTTTCATAAAAATATTTTATGGTCAATATTTATGATTTGTTTAATGTTTATATTTGTTAATTATGACATAATTATACTTCTGTAATTATAATATTGCATATACCTACTCACCATTCAATCCTTTGGGAAATTATAACATCCTTCATGCGTATGTGTGGACTACCACTTCCACGAAGAAACACAAATCATTATTCATTTAAATTTTACATGGATGAAAATGGAGAATATTTTTATGAATAGTTATGATATATATGATATAATAATTATATTATAGAGGTAAATTAGTATTTAGATTTCATTTTTTCCATCCATTGAAAAATGAAAACAATATTTATGAGTACATACAACCTACCATATCCTTGAATGGTGTAACTAATTTTTATATATATAATTTTATGAATAACTATAAAAATTTATAAAATGAATATTTATGATATTTTTATCATTAATAAAATTTTGAATCATGTAAAACCATGATCAAAATACAAGGAACAAAACTACATAAGTAGATATCACCGAAAATAATGATTTTAATAAAGAAGTGTTAGAAAATAGGTGATAAAAGGTTATAAGTAAATCTTGTATAGTATAATATATATGATTGTGGTTATTTAATAGATTTATAATAAATATTTTTTTATTATATCAGAGGTTCTAATGCGTACTAAAGAAGTAAAATATAAGGTAAGGGATTTTCATCTCATTTTTATTTCCATGGGAAACATGCCATATTTAGCGCTTGTTTCTTTTTTGTGGTGTATATAATTCCCATGAACTTTTTTTTATGATTATTATAATGACATATATATATATATCAATATAATTTTATTTATTTCATGATTCTTGTGATAAATATTTTACCAAAGTGCGAAGGCTTTTATTTTATAATCTAGTTGTTTATTGGGATTATTTTTTTTAAGTTATGATGATGAAATATTATGATCAACCTCACAAGATACTCATCAATTTTTATTATACTCTGGTTATTTCTTTAAAATACATTAATTGCTTTCATATCCCTCAGAATAAGTGATCAGGATATTAAAAATATGTTTTTATAGAAAATTAACTTCATTTGTCTCTTTAGTTATGTAAATGTTTCTTCAATATCTATGTTTTGTGAAAATGTTTTAATGAAGGGTTTTAACATTATTATATGATTTTTAAAATTTGGATTTATCTATGATTTGATTATTACCAAATTATTTAAATGGAAACTTATCATCATTTTACAAATTAGGTACTTTGGGACTTTTCTGAAAAAATTATAGAACCAATGTTTTTAACTTATATGGAATGAATGAAATTTCCCACCATCATGAATAATTATTTATTTGAATAATATTTTTAAAGTTTACAAGGTTTGTAAAGAAAATATTTTCTTTTATATTTTCAATGTTTCTCTAAATAAATTATTTTAAAATGGAATGGTTATTTTCTTCATGAATTCTTTAATTATATTTAAATGATATTTATATTCATAAAAGACAACAACACTTGAATTAACTTATGATTTACTAGGGATATAATAAAAGGATACCATCCTTATTATTTTTCAGGATGGTTTATAAATATAATGATAAATTGTTTATAAAACCCCCTTTCCCCCTATTTTATGATGTGATCAAATGAAGAAATTTTTATGAAACAATTTTTTTATACATGTGTTATGCTATGACGAAATGCTTATGAAACCCATTTATTTTCAAAGGATATGACATGATTAATGATTTATGATATTTTGGAACACATATGTATGTTTTTCATTATGCGATGAGTGGGACCTATATAATCCTCTAATTCATTGGGTAAAGATTGATATATCATGTGATAAATAAGGCTGCAATTGGAAGTGAACCCAATTTTGTATGGTAATATATTCAGTATAATAGACTTGGGAGTGATCCTTGACTACTGAAATCGTTTCAAGAGTGAACCTAATCGATTGTGATAGTCTTTTTAGTGACCCTTTACTATTATGTAAATGATTCCTTATGTTTATGAGTATTCCATAATTCTATATCTTAAGCTAATGTTATGCTCTAATGAAACATATTTATTAATTCATTTATGATAAAATTATTATGAACTACCAATATTTATTCCATGACTTATGATTATGATATTTGATATTAAAGGTACAATTTTTAAATCCTATCCTCATATTCTTATTACATTTTTCACTTATTATGCTTTTATGATCACTGATATCTCCGATTTTTACCATTACTGAGCATCAGATATCAGCCTTTTCTTATGTTTCATTTCCCTAGATTATCAACATCAAAATTATTTATGATATGTCTAATAATGTTTATAGTTGTAAATAAATAAGTGGTATATGATTTAGATATTTTACGAACCAGTTATTTTTGTTTCCAATTTTCTAAGGATACTAGAATAAATGAATCTTGAATGGATCGAAATGTTATGTAATGAATATTCATCTATTCAAATGTAACATAATTATATGAAAGGAATATTTTTCTATATTGTAACATCATCACTTACTTTCTTTAACATTTAACACCATTTATCTATCCCTTAAACTAAGTTTAGTGTACCTAAAAACTCTTCATCCTGTGAACTTACAAGCTTTCCATAATAACTTGTACAACCAATACGCTCTCTTTAAAACTACAAATTTATATGGATTTCAACCTTTGACCAAACTCAAATAAAATATCAAATTTCTTTACGATGTTTGGTACTTTGAAGAGAAAAATAACATTTTCTAACTTTTATGAATAAAACATCATACTTCTTGTTAAGAATCAAATAATTTTCACCTTAAACACCCAAATAATGCCAATAAATATATTGACATAAAATATAACACACATTACATAATAAATGAAAATTAAATTTATAAATATATTTTTAAGTGAGAATAGATTAGAGTAATTTTAGGATGGGTGACCTCCATGGATATTTACCATGGTTTGTGTGTGAGAGGATAAATAGTACTAAAATAATATTTGTTATCCTTTAGGGGAATGAATTAGTTTGACTCCACATTCAGGAACATGGGTGGACCTAGAGGAAAACATGTTTCTTTGGGGAAATTAGTGGCACCAAGAAGGATAAGACACAACGACCATATTTAAATGTTGTCGTTCTTAGGATATTATTAGAGGATTTATATTACATTTAACCCAGGCCATGGTTTAGTAAGATAGATTTTCCAATCCCTGATGGATTACCCTAGTCTCAAATATTGACCATGTCTAATACATAAGTTAATCATCCCCATTTCACTGAACAGTATCCTCTTATGATAGTATAAACATTTCACCCATGTATTAATAAAAATAATAATGATTTCTCACAACCCTCACACACATCTCAACCTTCTTATAGTTCAAAAATTATTTCTCCTTATCGACATCCATTCTTATGTATGAGCCAAATATACATTTATTTCATTTAGTAGCTTCAAATTCATGGGAATAAATTCTTGTGTAAGTCCTTTAAACCAGAACATGAAGCATCTTTCAAAGTATTTCACAGTGTGATACACATTCGTACGTACCACAATTAAAACATTGGTACTAATATACTACACATTACTCTGTTTTATATTACTTTAAACTATAATATAAAGAATTTCAAGATACAAGACCTTATAAGAAACACCAATGGTCCTTTTTGAATGATAATAAAAAGGTTTGAAGTGCCTCATTATATGGAATAAAACTATAAATTATTTTTCTCTTTATTAATATATATATATATATGAAGCTAATTTTGTGGTTCTAATCACCATATTGTGTCAGTTTTTCCTTGTTCTACCGCATATTCCTTCCTGTAAAATTTAAAATTACAAATTGTCATCCTTTATGGATGTAAACATTAAATTAATAAATAAACATTGATTAAAATAATAGACTAAATAATTCCCATCAATAGTATTAATTTAAATTAATTAATGTTAATCAACCACTTTTATTAAAAGGATAATTAGTATTGTTACTGGGAAGGAATTTATTAACATTACTCAAATCATTATCAGAGTCTTAGGTAAGACAAAAGTCCTTCTTATAGGATTATTAAAACTCATTTCCTCTAAAATTTGATAGTTATACCCCAAGAAAATAATCCAAATGGGATATTTGGTAAGTCATTTAAAATATGAAATTGTGAACCCAAGGTGAAATCCTTTACTTATGAATGATATTAATCATCCATACATTTTTTAGGGATACTGCACCAATAGGTTTTTTAGGGATTTTCCTGAATATTACATGTGAAATACTTATTTAATGAACAATTATGGATTATACTCATTAACAAGCTTGAGGTTAATTATATGGTGACCTGGGTTACCATGAATCACCAATATACATCATTACAAACCACGTTTTTAATGCCATTTTTTAATTACCATAGCACTGAGTCACTGAAATATTCTTTCACCCACCCGGTGCTTATAGTTCAAAATATTGAATATAATAGTGTATGGGTGGCTCCATATTGTTATAATCCTAAAAATAGAAATATCTAATTAATTTTTAGATGGATCAAGATGAAAGAGGTTTTTTCTTTATTGACAAGTCAACATGGGGTAGATATACTCTATCTAAATATCAAGCCACTTTGGGAGTTTTTCCTATGAGTGAGATAATTTTCATCTTCACTACTAGTAGGAAGATGAGGTTGATAAATCCTAGTTTTATGTTACTAAATTAAATATACCAAGGTATGATTATGCTAATTTTGGTCATTTACACTAATATATGACCAAAATTCTCAAGGAAATACCTAATGTGGTGATAAACAAGGTCATCAAGACATAAGTTTAAAATATGAATAATGCAAGTAATATAGTCATACAACCTAACAAAATTCCCACTAAGATGAAAAAATATAACATAAATAATAGAAAAAAGAGAGGCTCCACTTCAAATCCTAAGACTCACATTAAATTTGTCTTTATACCCAGTTCAGTAACTATATACTGACCTCTTATGAAACTTATACTCTAATATGCATATCATATATAAAGTTTTCACATACACCATGATTCATGTGTAAGGTGATGAGAAATATATCTTAGTTTGAAAACACCAATGAGTCCCTTAACATACACCATGATATAATAATTTATTCACATGAAAAATTAATTAATTTGGAACTCATATTACACATAAGCCTATATATTACGTTATCATGTGCTAACTCGGTCACCATGACACCCAACACTACCAAGTCATCCATATCCAGTGAACCCTACACACCACTCCACAAAATACCTAAGAAAATTCTATGTGGAATCCCAAAATTATTATTTTCATTTTCATAGATGTTGAAGAATAATAAATGGAATCAATGACTCATTAATAGTTTATAAATGGGTGATAATAGAAGGTATATTTTATCCTAACTCTTATTTGGTCCGACCCTGGGTGATAATATTTAGAATGGAATTCCAAGATCTCATCCAATCTAACCATGTATGATAAATATTCGTAATGGTTTTCTAACTCTCATTTAGTCTTACTATGGGAAATAAATGAAAAATTTAATTTAATGCTCTCTAGAAATTTGACCATGTGTGAAATAATTTCGAATGAGGTATCAAATCTTAGTCAGTATGACAACAGGTGATATAATTACAGATTGTATCCCAATACATTATTTTTTCTAAAAACGGGTGATATAATACTAGATAGAATCTATATGTATTTTCTAATATTACTATGTCTAATAAAAATATCATATAGTGTCCTGAATCCCAACTAGTCTAACCATGGGTACTAAGAAATAGAAATTCATCCAAGAATATAAGAACATGGGTTATTTACCTCTATACCTATATTTTTAGAGTCCCATGATACTATCATCTCAATACCTTCATCAATATAGTTATGTTAAACCAAAAAAACATGGATATATGGCCTCATATCATATCCCTCTACTAGAAACTTCAAATACAACATATATTGAACTGTGGATTATAGTCTGGTCACTAGTCACCATGACATAGCTTCATCCCAGGTTATAAATCACTGATTAATTAACCCCATATGATTCTTTAACATGACAAACCACATAAAAAATTCACAACTAAACTGAATTAGTCAATATTCCCCTATCATTGAATATAGAAACCACTAGGTTCCTAAGAACTAACCCGATAAATACCCATTGATACCAAGATGTATTCAACATATCACTTGGGATTTTATAGCTCATAGGACTTACGTAACACAAATAGTAATAAGAAAAACCATTTCAACTTCAAAAATTACCACATCCCATCCCAATAACAATACCCATGGACTATCCAATTGCAAATACTTTTGAGGCCCTATGTAAACTCATTCAAAAAACACTAAACACATTCACTTATCCCTAACATGGGTCTCCTTTACATTTATCTCAAGAGATATAATACTAATTAATCATCCATAATAACTATATTCATCACACTAAACAATGACCTATATTATCTAACATTATCATTATAAGAAAAAAAGACTACTAATAACCCTTAATAAGGTCCTACAAATAATATTTGGGATTTATGGTTATTTCATCTATCAACAAGGGGCTTATAAATATAGTAGTTTACCAATGATCCTAAAAAATTCCAACATAGGATAATCACAAACAATTTTAAGCCCGAAGACCAATATTATTCCCATCGTGTACAAAAATATAATTATATCCTCTAGAAGACATAGTCACCATGTGATTTTAAATAACATGATAAAAAAAGAAGTAACCACTTGGAATTTATAAAACTCTATGCCACATAATTCTCAACATATGTGAATCTTAGTCCCTATCCAAATAAACTAAACCTGAACCACTTATATAGGTATCCATAACCATACATAAACCATCATATGATTAAGTATCTTTGGTAAAAACCACCTCCAAAGAAGAGTTATCATTCTCAAGGGTATCTTGTTCATTCCTCATAAAAGCACATACATGATGAAACGAAGACATTTTTTGTGTTGGATTTTTTGAAAATGAATAAAGAATTTATATAAAGATAAAGTGTAATACTTAGTGATGTTCAAGGAACATCTCGAGTAAATTTTTATATGGATGTGCATGGGAGAAATGAAAATTCAACAGCATTTAAATTTTCTTCAATGTCTTAAAAATGGTTATTGATCTGGTATTGGTGGAAAGAACAATGTTCAATATTCTTATTCAATCATATTCTAGATTTATAGATATTTTTACATTCTAATTAACGATCATTAGATTTATAGAAATAGATTGGGTATGGAATCCTTCACCAGGATATACACCACACCATTATGAATGAGGCTAATCCATAATGGGAATAGAAATGCATAAAATGAAAATAGTGATGGAATTTTAGTTTCTATTTCAAAATTATAATCCTATCTATGGGAAATAATGATGGTCCCATATTTTGGTGATCCTGGAAAATCCGTGGTGGTCTTATATGAAGTGGGTGATAGAAATGAAAAATTCCCAATGTTTGTAAGGTTTATTTTGGAAATGGAAGGAAAGGAAAAAAATAGGACAACCTAAGTCAACCCCAGAAGATAGGATATTTCATTACAAGGATGAATATATGATAAATAAAATACTATAAAGTGTGGAAAAGAAAGAGTAATGATCCAGTATGAAGAGGATATAACATAAGCTGAGTGAGATCCTATAGTGGGGAAATGAAAGCAGTATCAGAGAAAATATGGATGTGGAATGAGGAAGTACCATGGGATTTCAACACAAGTGTATGTCACATACAATGTTACAAAAGAATATATTTTTTAGATGATGTTTGATTTGGGACTCAAAAATAGAATAAAAATATATAGTTGAAGACTATGTTATAGATATTGCGGCCCATACCCTTGTTTCTTTCAAAAGGGTAAATATATTTTCATCATCCATTGAAGATTAGTGTCTTCAATGAATAATAAATGTTAAAATTTCGTTCTAATTCAAAAAAACCAACTGAGGATGACCACATTACATATATGACCATTATGGTTTTTTATTTCACTATTTTAAATAAATAACGGTATATGGGGAGTTGTGTTGGTGGTGTTCAGTATCATACCATATAAAAAGGATAAACAAAATGGGATACTAGTAGAGACCATTCCATGGTGGTACATATATAGGTAGGAATATTTTCCATCAGGTGTTCTATAATTTAAGTATAAACATACTTATGATATTGAAGTCATCCAAGTTAGAGGGAATATATCTTAGGATTACACTACACCATAACAATTGAGACCTCATTTCATAGTAGGTAATTGATATATCAAATAAATAATTTAAAATGTCCCTAATCAATGTTAAATGAGAATAATGTGACGTATAGTATAGATCATGTATTTTGGGTTATAATTCTAAAATTGGAATATTAGTTTTCACCAATTGATCGAAGAAAAAATCATAGAGAAAATAAAGTAAACTCTTTTATTTCTTATTTTGAGGTCATGGAATAATACCTAGAAAAATCGTTAGAATTAATTAGTGAATTTGACCATAATAGAATACTATCAATAATATATAATGATTGGTGATCATCAAATGGACATGGATAGATATTTAATATTAGATAGAAAGTGTGGGTTTTAAAATGTATTTATACATTTTTTAGAAATTTAGGACAGACAGGGAGAACACAACATATTTAAATATGTATTTTTTTTGAGAAAATGAAGGAGATGGTCATAGATGATTTAATTTACATATCCTATATTTCAAGGGTGAAGGATAAATGAAAGAATTAAAGAATCTAATTTAATAAAAATTAGGCAGTAAGGTAATTATACTTCTAGAATTATCTTCAAATGGATAAAAAATATCTTACACTGTGATTTAATATAAACAAAATATTCAACCCAAATATCAAGGTTGTGATGTCATTTATATTTGAAGATAGAAATTAAAATAAATTTGAGAATAATAAATCATCAGTTTTTATGATATCTATTCCTGAATTATTTGGGACCTATAATAAAAAGAGGAAAACCCTTATATCTAAAATTTGTTGATGAAGACTCGAAAGTATATAAACTTTTGAATCCTTTTATTAATGTAGTTTATTGGTTTAACAGGATAGAGAGAACCATAGGATCGGTAGTGCACTATTCCAAATATTTTTTCAACACATAAAATGATTAATTTCTTTTCTAGTACACTAGAACATCACTATTTCAAAGCTCCCTAGATTATCCCTGAGTGGTGAACCATGTACAATATATATTTGTGTATAATATAAATTCTATTTAAAGACCTATAAATTTCAAGGAATTTTTTTTGCTTAATTCTTTGGAATTTTACGAGTCTTTGTTTTTTTACGGCACTTGATTCCGAGGCCCGGTGTGCCCGAAATCAATTTCCGAAGTTTGGCTCGGGTACATCCAATGAACGAACGAGTGGGTTTTTCTATATTTTGAACCGGTGCTCGGAATTGAAATCTGAGGACACCGATGAACTCGCAATGCTGATAATTTCTTAAGGGGACCTTAAGCTTAGTTGCATTTTGTCGCATGAGGTAGTTCATTTTTTGGGGATTCGATAAGTCTTAAATATATTTTAGTGTTACAATTTATTTTAAGTGGAAGTTAATTTCTCCGTAGAGAAGTTGGATGTGGGGACACACTCCACCTAACATCCCATGAGACGGTATGACCAAGGGTGGTGGGGTCCGCATGAAACCCCAACCCTTCAACTTCCTTTTAACTCCCACGAAACCCCCATTTAAGACCCCTTGTGTTTAAATGTATAACTCCTCACTCCCTCTTTAATTTTGTTAACTCATCTTTATTTCAGTAACCTTTCCTCTCCCTCCCTCACACCATTAATGTTGCCAACCGACTCTTATTAATTAAACAAAATTACTTTTAATTAATTAAGGGTTTTGATTTATGAATTTTGAAATGCATGACGAGGTTAATTAAAATAAGGTATTTCCTTATTTTAATTGATATGCCTTATTGTGTGGGGATTGGGAGAGAACTTTTGAGAAGAAGAATAGGTTTCCTCCATTGTTGAAGTTATTCATCATAGAATGAAGAACGGATCCCTATTCTCTTCTTCCTCCGCGACAAGGGAGGAGACACTGATGTGGGGAACTCGCCAACGACCATCGTCACCTTCATCTCATCCCTTGTAGAGACATCAACGAGCCGATGACTCACGTTTTGCGTCATCGCCATCCATGATGCTCGGCTACCATAGATCTTTTTCGTGGTAAGGGAATTAATTTTTATTTTTTATTTACATTTTGAGAAAGGAAATATGAGTGCGGACCAACCTTTTCTCAGTTGATCCGCGGATCACTCGTTCATGCGGGTTGGGTGCGGGGTTAATTTTCGAGTTTGGATTTGAGTTTGTTCTTGATTGAAAACCTCTAACGCGGAGGGCACGGGCTAACCAACAAGCCCAGACCCTCCACAGATTATTTTTTTGTGTGTGGATTTTTGGTGATGATGAAATGGGACCGAAAAGGAAATTTGAAGCCTCCTCAGTGAAATTCAGGTCCCAAGGTGACCTTAGGTGCTGACGGTGGGCAAAACGGACCACCGGAGCGCGTCTGGTGGTCCGTGGAAGATGCTGCCGGCGCGCCTCACCGGCATGGCAGCGGCCGACCGCCAGGAGGCAGTGTTGCCCCATTGTGCTGCTGGAGAAGACCCATTGCGGCTTGCTGTGGCGGTGCGATGAGGCAGATCCCGCGGCCGCGCGGGATCCCGGAAGAGCGGAGGGCGGTGCAAACCGCCGTCGGTGACAATCAGCGGGGAGGCCATGCTTCCCTCGCTCTGCGTCCGCTCGGACACACTGGATGAGCCTCAACTGGCTGATCCAGGCCACTCGGGCTGGGTCGGGCCGACCCAGGGGGTGTTAGGCTGGGTCGGACCAGGCCCAGACCCCCTATTTTCGGACCTCATTCAGTTAAACGCCCATATCTTGAGCTACTGACCTCCGATCGACGCAAAGTCAATTGCGTAGGGATCCTTGGATTGAGATGGTCGTTTTGTTTATTTACACTCAAGCTTTCAGTGTAGGTTGGGTGTGGCCAGGTTGGTTCAAACATGAAACCAACGGGGCCCTCAGAGCAGAAACAGTTATAAGTTGAGCTCTGGACGTCCGATTGATGTGCTGTCAACTTTTATGGATTCCTCTGGATGAGATGGTTCTTTTGGTATACTTCACCTGAGGTTTGGATGCAATTGGAGTATGGCCGGGTTGGATTGTACCCGAAATCCAACCGGGCCCCTAGAACGGAAAAACCGATAACTTTCAGACCGGACGTCCGTTTGATGAATCATCAGCGGCGTTGGTAATCACATTGTGAAATGGTCCCCATGAGTATACCCTATGAGATTTTGGGGTATAGTTTAGTTATGGTCATATTGGTTCGTACACGAAACCAACCGGGCCCCGAGACGAAAAGGCTAATAAATCACAGACCGGGCATCCCATCGACACACCATCTATTGCGTTGAGACCCCTGTGACGAGGCGGTCCCTTGTGATACTTCCTTGTGGTACTTTGTGATACCTGTAGAATCCAAAAATAGCTCATGGAGTGGATCCTCCAGGAGAAGAGCATGTGGAGTGCGGAGACCTAGTAGATGTGTACTTGATGACTACTTGACCGATTCGACTTTGAGTGAGTCGACTAGCCCAGTGGACGGAGCGCCCGGTTTTTGGCGGCAGACCCACGATGAACGGAGCGCCAGGTATTTGGTAGTAGACATGCGGTACTCAGCAGGAGGAGTACCTCTATAGGCTATTAGGGGAACCGCTACTGTGTTTGGGCCCCAGACCCCTTGCGGGGAGAACTATTGTGTTTGGGTGCGGACCCGCAATACTCGACAGGAGGAGTACCTCAGCAGTAAAAGGTTAGTGAGTATCACATCAGAGTCATGACATGGCTACTGTACTCAATAGAGGAGGAGTTTTCCAGTAGTTGTTGTTTTGTTATCTTTAATGAAAATCCTAGTTTGAATGACTTGTTGACCTTTGTGTTTTCCTCATGATTGAGATGGGTTACTTGATAACTTAGGTATATGTATGGGCATATACCTAAGTAGTGGTTATCCGTTGATTTCTTATATGTGTGATACCTCATGATTGAGATGGGTTACTTGATAACTTAGGTACAAGTATGGGATTATACTTAAGTAAGGGTTATTTGTTAAGATCCTTCTATGTGGATATTCTTGTTCAATTTAGTGTGACCTTGAGGGTCTCGGGGTCCCTACTGAGTATCGTTATAATCAACCCTCCACGGGCTTTGCCCACACCTCATTGTGTTGGATGCAGACGACGGACAGTGCTGACAGAGACCGAGTGTACGAGGACTGGACGATACCCGGAGGTGGACCTCACGACGAGTCAGTATCCGGTGGTGGAATTCATGACGAGATGGTACTCAGAGGAGGTTGACAGGCGAGAGAATTGAGGAGGCTATTTGTACCAACCCTTTAGGTAGGATCCGTGGTGGATTATCCAGGAGCTGCGCTATGTGTACCTACCCTTCAGGTAGGATCCGAGGTGGACAACCCAGGAGCTGCTTCTATCTTCCAGCTGTTTGTCTTTTCTGTTGTACTTTCATTCAGTTGTAGCTGTACTTTTCAGTTGGGTTTGTATTCTGGATCATTTACTTTTCATCACTTTCTTTTTTTACTAAGTGTTTTACTTTCGCTTATGTTCTGGTTGGATGTGTTTATGTTTTATAAAGGCTATGACTTCCCAATTATCTGGATTTATGCCTTTGGTGCTAGTCGCCATCCCCTGGCCTATGGAAGGCAGGCTTGGGGTAGTCACAACACGGGCCCCGAGGACAGGATGTGACAAATTTGTATTAGAGGAGTCGGTTCAACCACAGAACTTAGGACACTGATATTTATTTTCTGTGAAGAAATAGTGTTAAGGGTACTAAGTGTGGTTTTTAGTTTAGGGAGTCCAGTGTTGGTGCGGGCGGACAACATATCCATACACCAGGGCCCTTACTTCTGATTTCCGACTCGGTGCCCGAAAACACTGATCGCGTGAGTGTTTTCAAAAAATTTATTTTAAAACAGGTCAAACCAGGTCAGCTCACTAGGTGTAGTCTTTTGACCGTGTCGCATTTGATCTTTCAGGATGCCTCCCCGCGGACAATCAGTGAGAGCCCCGACAGTTGTACGTACTGACAGCTCGCCGAGCGACGAGGCGTCAGTATAGGGCCCTTTTTCAGTTGATGCACCAGCGGACACACCAGAGGTACTACCAAACGTTGGGCCACCGATGCCACCAGCCCCAGTAGCAGGCAATGCACGCCACATGAGCGCGCTGAACGAGTTCCAGCACCAGAAGCCATCGAGGTTCCAGGAAGAGACGGACCCACAGGCAGCTGAGGATTGGCTAGAGGATGTGGTGAGAGTATTCAGCATAGTAGGTACACCAGTGAACTTCATAGTGATCCTTTCTTCCAACCTCATTCAGGAAGAAGTAGGAAGATGGTGGAGCCGGATGCTCTAGTTTTGTGATGAGATAACCTTCACTTTGGGAGGATTTAAGACCTTATTTAGGGTGGAGTTTATACCAATGACTCTACACTCCGAGTGGGCTCAGGAGCTGCTGCCTTTGCCGCATGATTTTCCATCAGCAGATGAATCATCGGTAGGTAGCAGACAGATGATGCAGGGGTCCAAGAGGACTAGACCAGCAGGTGGGCGACCTCGGGATACAGGTTTGGTTGTGTGAGGCACATGAAATAGATCCAACCATACGAGGAGCAGGAAGTGTTATGCATGTGGAAGGAAGGGTCACATGGCACATGACTTTCTGACTCCCCGCACAGTTGATTCATAGGCATTGGAGGAGCCACCGAGACAGAAGCAATGACGGGTCTTTACATTCTATATATGCTTTATATTTTGGATAACAAGAATAAGAGATAAATAGATTGAACATGCTCCGACTAAAATAGGAGTAAGAACCATAAGTCTAAAAAGACCAAGAAAAAGTAACATTTAAATCTAACAACACCCTGATTCACCCCAATATCAGGGTGTTCTGGGTCAATATTGTCTGAACAAGTTGTATCCTAGCCTATATTTTTGGAAAAAAAATTTCAATATCTATTTTTTTAAACAATTATTATATGATGAGAAATTCATTTTTAGATGAAAATACTTCAAAAAGTTTCAAAATATAATATTTTTTTTCAATATATGGTTGGAAGGGAGGTGATGGAATACATAAATTTAGATGTTTATTTGACTAAGATCTGTTTGATAGTTGGATATGAATGGACTTAGGAAAACATGGAATGATCATTTACTAATGAAGTATAAAGAAGAACCAATCTTTGGGATACTGCAAGTGATATGATGAAGATCTATGAGGTTATTTATGATAAATCAATGAGAGAAAATATGTGAAAAGAACCCGCATCAAGGCAATGTTGATTATTTTTGTAATAAATAATTAGTTAATTAATTAGAAGTATATTTCTATATATTTACTGGATAGTAAAATTGAGGAAAGAAGAAGAAGAATATTGAGGATGAAAATCCACTAATCTTGGTGGTAAATTTTAAGATTATTTTTAAATATGATATCGATGACACATGAAAATATAAAATTTCAAGTTTTACCTTGGAAGTTGTAGAGGGTGTTGATCCACTATATTATATAGAAATGACATATAATATCTTATTTGATGAATTCCCTAGGTAATCAAGATTTTATCAAAGCCATATAAGAAAATTTAGATCAATAAGATATTATACATTATGTTTCCTAAGAAATCATTATATGGATATGAATAAAGACATAATGAAAATGGGTATAAAGATAAAGGCTCAAAATGACCATTTTGAAGAACTTTTGGAAGATATATTTAAAATAACAGCCATTAAGAAAGAGTTTAATGTATGAATTATCCCTATCAAGACATGTCTCTAATATAGTAGAAAATATATAATAGAATATGATTCATGGATAAAAGAAATGGATGCATCAGTAAATGATCAAGGATCATAGGCTAAAGTCCTAAAAGTGAAATAAGATGATAGAAACTCTCCCATGGAGGATTAATAATGTTAACAGACTAAACTACCAAATCTAGAATTAAAAATTAATATAAATACATTTTTAAAATATATAAATAAATTCCATAAATGGAAGGTATATTTGATGTGAAAATTTTGGGTAAAATTGGGATAAATCATGAGTGAGTGTCTAGAAGCCTTATGGATCCATTGTGAGATGATATCTTCTATAAAAATATCTCAATAAAAATGGAACTACATGAGATGTGATATATGGGAGATCCTTTAAATGTTCTAAGCTTAGTTATATAATAAGAAATTATTATAAGAATAAATTCATATAAGTAAATAGTAATTACACAATTCTAATTAATTATAAGGATAATACATACCCTAGAGGAAAGTATATAAATATTGAAAATAGATTTATTAATTTAGAGGAGTAAAATAAGGGAGCATAATAAAAGTTATACCATGAAAATATTACATTTTAATAACCTCAGACCATATGGAGAAAATGAAAATAGATTGTGAAGATACGAAAAAGGGGAAACCTACAGCTGGGAGGAAGGATGAAGTCCATATTAAGAGAGACTTACCAAGGAAAAGAAAGTCAAATACTGCTCTTACTATTATTGAAGGGGAAAATGTAAAATTCAACCTTAATGGTTTAAAAAATCACACCACTAAGAAAGAGGGTAATATATGTGTAAAATCCCTCTTATGGTTGAGGAATATTGAGGATAGAGGCCTTTTTATGACATCAAAATATGATACTTGAAAAAGTGGTAATTTCCTCAAAATGGAGGTGGAACCCAAGATAAAGTAAATAAAGAAACCCTAATAAAGAATATTAATTTATTTTTGATAAAGAAGTTATAAATACCCGACCATAAAAAATTATATAATTTTGAGTTTTTATTCAAGAATACAATTCCTTAGATTCCCAAGGATCTTTACAGTTTACAGTTTTAGATTATTAGGTCATAAATCTTACATAACCAACCCATATATTAAAAAATTTACACTTCTACTAAGTATCCATATTTCTATAATATAATACTTTTCAAATAAAAAATGTTTTCTTTTCATGAGAAATCTTAAAGACTTTCAAATTGTGTTATTATTTGATCTTACCCATTATTAAACCCAATTAACGAAAATTTCGAATGTGGGATAATGAAAAAAATCACCGAAACAACTATAAAATAAATAAATCCATTATTCTAGTTAAAAACATAAAAACCCATAAATGTTTACCTTTGTCACTATATTATTTGAGCATATGAATGAAATCATATCCACATGAAGTTTTTTCTCAAATAAAACATTTAAAACCTATAATAAGAAAATAAAAACCCTTATATCCAATTAAGATAATCATATTTATAACCCATGTTAAATTTGAGTCAGAAATAATTTTATTCTAGTTAAATTTGTATTAGAAACCTCATTGGTCAACTCCCTCATTTCCTACAAACATAAGGTACATTACCCAATGCATTTGACAAATATAATGTGGCACACCCATCATATAAGCTATATTAGGGTCACATATTAATTATATATAATTCTCAAGTACAATATCATTAATATGTTTTTTTATTTTACCTTTTAATCATAATTTTTTAAACACTTTTAAACCCATATGCAAAACACTATCAAATATCAAAATACTATTTCCTTATAAAAAACCATTTCAATCGAAAATACGTAGAATAAAAAGAAATTTGGGTTTTCTTTGAATAAAAAATAAATTTTTATAAAGGAATACAAAAATTATATAATTGTTACAGTGGTATGAAATTTTTTTAATGTTGTATAAATTAAAATAGAACATTCCATTTACCTTTTGTAAATAATGTCGAAACATTATATATAAAATATGTAAAAATATTTCTGTGTAAAACATATATAATAAATTTACAAGAGGCTAAAAATTTTCTTTTTAATTAATTTATTTCCTTATTAATATATCCTTAAAACAATTAAAAGAATAATGACATCGAATAAAAAGATTTAAAAAATAAATCTTTAGAACATTTGAAATAAGATAGTATGTTGATGTTTCCCTTACCTCGAGTATGAATTGTCATGTAAATTCTTTATCTTAATGAATGATAAACTTATGTTAATTATTTAATTTCTTAATAACATTTTTCATGTTTAATGTTTTGTTTATTTATTTATTACCTTGTTATATAAAATTACATAATTAATTAAGTCCACATCTGGTTCTTTGATGAAATTTGACTCATATATCCAAAATAACTTGACCTAGAATGGTCAAAGAGGTAACTGTTCCATCATCTCCAGAATAACAATCATGGAATAATTATCATTTTTATACTTTTATTCTAATTTTACTAACAACCATGAATAATTCTTATGAGAAATTAACCATGTTACAATCAAAGAGAAAGTAGGTTTTACATACACATGAGTTTCATTTCCATTTTACAATTATAATGATGGAAAGAAGTTAAGTATCATTTTAACATTCCATAATTTTCATTATATCATAAATACCATCCATGTGATGTGGTGATGAAAAATGAATTACATTGCTTTATAGAGGCAGTAATCCACATATACACACGAGCGAAGTTATCATTTATAAATGAATTGAAAGGTTATAAAATATATGATATATTAATTAAAAAAATGAATAACATGACTTGAATATCATATATAAACATTAAAAAAACCACTATAAACTCCAATGAGAGAAAGTGATGGAAAACAAAACACATCTTTTCATGGTTGTGGTGGTCCACATGTATTCATGAAGGATGTTTTCGTTCCACATTTACTGAAAGATGAGATGGATATAAATTATTAAATTAAAATAATAAAATATAATTTTATAAAATATACTTATGTTTTTAATTCATCATGGTTGAATAATATTTGAAGGACATAGAAGAAGAAATAAATTGAAAATTATTTGTTAATAAATACACCTCTTCTTCAGAATACTTCTGTAGGTTTACACCACAATCATTCACAGAGTGTTTTTTAAATAAAACCAAGGAAATTAACTCATGGGGTGTGTAGTTAGATTAATACTTTTCTAGGGATTTTCAGAACTAGAGTGCTCAAATGGAGTGAGGAAAAGAAGAGATGAACCCTCTTATAAGTGAGGGGAGGTAAATTAATGGAATTACATAAAATATTTAATAAATATAAATTATTTTACATGGTAAAATGGATCCAAAATCATGTATTTATAATATAATATTATTATGGGTCAAAATATTTTAATACAACAAAATTTTGACTTGTTTATATTATGTATTCATCCTTATGTATTTTTTAACCCCATCTTAACCCTTTTGAAACTTACCATGGTATAAAGGTTATTTTACACTAAAAGTTTCAATAATGTTATTATAAAAGGAATAATTGACCATAAATGGACTAGTGATGATATTTTAAATCATATATCATTTTCTTAGATTAATATTTTTTTATTAATTTTTAGACATTTAAAAAAAGGAATTATTATAAAATTATACTAATGTCATTTTTAGACAAAATTATTTAAATTTGAATTTGAAATAAACATGAGAATAAATGAATTAAAATATAATCCTTACACACATATCTAATAATTTATATTTAACTTAAAAAAATAATTCATTCACATTATATTACGTTAATATTTTTAGAATCAGAAATTTTATTTTTCTATAACTTAAATAAATACTATGTTGGTGTTGTGAAAGCATTTATGATTATTTTTTAATTACTAAAACTTTAAAAAATAGCATGATAAAAAAATTATTTATATTTAAAATTGTAATTTATATAAAAATCATATGATGTTTTAATCCCATAAAAAAATATTATAGTCATTAAAAGTAAGAGAGTGACATTTTTGACTTTTTATTTACTTAAAATAATATAAATTTTATAATCAAAAGAAAGTGTCAATAAATTTTTCAGTTTTTGAATCCTGGATGGTCAAGGTTTAAAGACACCTACACAATTAAATAACTACAAATTTAGGTATATTTTTTTCCTTAAACAAAATTTTTCAACCATAATTACTCGATCTTCCCTGTCTACGATGATAGATATTTACTACAATTACTATTGATAAAGAAAAAAAATAAAAGGAATATATTTTCCAAATATGGACCTCATAATTAATAATATGGAATCCATTTTTCATGATTCAATTTTTATAAGTGGTGAAAATTAATTATACACTGAAACATAAAATATAACGAAAAATAGTTCCTAAAAATGTTTTTTTCAAGCCCAAAAAGGTTCTTATTCCAAAATTACGTATAAAGATGATTAAAATATTAATAATTAGATTATATATAAATAAATATTACTTAAGTTACTTTTAAATCAAATTAAAATCATAATGTGACTTTTAAATTAATTAATTTTCTAAAAATAAATGACAACTTAATAAAAATAGGTATTTTTCACTATTAACTGAAAATCAATTTTTTAAAAAAATTCAAAAACTTCACCATAAGATAATATTTATATGATGATTTAAAAAATTTTGTTGTTTTTTTAAAATTAAATTTATAAAATTTATAAATTAAACTCTTAAACAAAACATTATAAGAAAAATAAAAAAATAATATTTCCTTTATTGATTGAAAAATTACCTAATTTTATTGTAATAGATATAACTACATAAAATATAAATAATTAATTTTAATAAGAGATTAAAATGATTTAAATTAAAATTACCAAAGTTTTAAATTTTTATCCCTTTTTTAAATTATACCTTCATAATTTTATTCATTACTTAAGCAAGTGGGTATATTTTCTTTCCTAGCATTTTTTGATTCCAATGTTTCTTAATCAAAAATATCGTTTTTACACAAAACCATTACATGAAGAATTAACTTGATGTGATTTTTTATTTCTATGTAGTTAAAAATTTGTATTATTTTTTTCTTTTAAGAATTTTTTTCAACAAACTACTTTAGGAAAAAATAATTATAAAAATTTGACACATATTTTCTTTAACATAAAAATATGAAATATGTTATGTTCCCTGTATAAACATGGAGGTAAGAACACTAGGAAGAAAACTAAAAAAAATTTATACTGGATTTAATTTTTTCTAATAAACCATATAATTATCTTTCTCTACTTACTTAAATTCTCCACAGATTTCCATAGAGATAATTTAAGAAAACATAATCACATACTTTGAAAAGAAAATCTTTTCTCCAATTATAAGCATATATTTTCTACTTACTTTGAGCCATCCTTATATGTTAAAAAATAAAATTCACCTTCTAAACCATTATGTATATTATATATGGTCCCATAAACTTCATTTCTTATACTTCACTAAAAAAAGTAAGAGTACGATAGTATTTCTCATTAGATGCCTCAAAATGTGAAATCTATATACTAGAATGAAAAATTTTATTAAATAAAAATTAAAATAATGAAAGATATTGATCTCAACTTCCATGGAAAGAAATTTAATAAGAATAAAGCATGTATTCAAAGGTCTAAATCATTTTATCATACTATGTATCAAATTGAGGATGAAATGTTGTACTGAAATTTAATTTAATACCTAATGAATTATGAAGGCATTACATTAAATAAGAATTAAACTTGGGATCATGATAAAATAAAATGGAGAGAGGAACATCATATAAATTGACTATATCCTTGAGGTAAAATCGATAAAGCTGATATAAATACATAGTATCTTGAATTGGAAGGAAATATGTAGATTTAGTGAGTTAACCAATAATAAACCAAATCACATTATTACCTTGAGATGTATTTTCTGATCCAACCAGAAAATATAGGGATATATTTTCCCATTTCCACTCCAACAATGAAAAATGATGAAGAAACCTATTTCAAAATTTTAATTTTTATTAGGGGTTTCCAGACTACACCTGGCTCAACCCAACCAACCTAACATGACATGATCGGGAGGAATTGGGTTGGTTCAGGTTAAAAAATATATATCCATAGATCATGATACATTTGGTTGACTAGTATTTATGTTGGATTAGGTCATAGGTTTGGGAAAAAATAACCAAACTAAAAAAATTCAATTCCACTATTGAAACTTCTTCTTTCTTCCCTCATGTCACCCATGCCTTCACAACTATATGTACCCCTTACTATGCTTCACTATTATTGTCATGATTCACAAACCCGTGTTGTTTCATCAACAGTTGTCTCCCATATAACCACTATTTTAAATTATATTTCATCCCTATGAATGTGTGAAACCAATTCATAGTATCCATTCTATTATTTCTGTCTCCATCCCATCTATGTCATCACTATTTTCACCCACATCCATGTCGTTGTTACCCACCCATCTATGACATAATTTCCTCTACATTTTTTCTTCTACTAATGGTGTGTTGTCACTAGAATCCCATTCTTTCCCACCCACCTATTATATATCTCACCCAATATATCATAGCCTACTATGTTTCTCGGGAGTAAATTACTAGAATAGAGGTCCTCTGAGTGTCTTTGTTGGTTGTGATGTGGTGTAAAGGATACATTGTTTGGGTGAAGTGAAGGAGAAGGCATCAGTGTGGTAGGATCTAGATTGGTATATTTTTTCCCTAACCCAATCGTCTTGAGAAAACCCAATATAATCTAAGATGGGTTGGGTCTATTGGAAAATAACCTCTAACCAGACCCGAATTTACCTTAGATAACCTTACTAATTTTGATTGGTTCAGGTCCAAAAAAACCCAAAAACCATCCCAAATAGACCTATAGAAACCCCCAGTTCTGCTTTAGTATGTTGAAAAGTCAATCATTTTACGGAAAATTCAACAATAACACTTTTTATTTCATCCCACCAATAATATAAATGAAGATATATATATATATATATCTTAGTGATTCCAAGATGAATATATAATGGGAATCTATGAGTTACACACGTCAATTTTCCCTTTAAATGGGAATCTCAAGAAATATATAAGACCTTTTCAAATATTCCAAAACCATCTTCATCAATATTAATCTCTGGAAACTTAACTATCTTAACAGAGTATAAATATTCTTATAAAACATGATATACTTATTGAGCTTTCAAATTTTTTTTCTGACAGATCTGATTGTACTAAAATCTGAATAAAATATAGGAATTTTCTTATTGCACAATTTCTGAAAAAAACACCAAATCATTTACCAAAGGGTCATGTTCCAAAGGTAACATAGAAAATATAAAATTATTTTTCGAACCCAAATCATAATCTACTTTTTTTTCTTTTTGAAGATGTTATTGAATCATGCAATCAAAATCGTTAATTAGTTCCATCCATATTTTCTACCCTATGTTAAACTCATTCTATGTGAATATATACAACAAACATTTATGATCAATATATATTCCACACTTTACTTTATATAATTGATGCCTCTAATTTTTAAATACAAAACCACATAAAAGAATTCTAGGGCACATGTTGGGTAATATAACTCATAAAGTTTAAATTAATTTTATGAATAATAAATTACCTAATTAATATGCATTACGACACAACAAAGTCCCATTAATGAAATATCATTGTAGATAAAAAAATCTCCATTTCTAGAGTTCATGGGAAAAATAGGATAATTTTACAATATTTTTTTACTTACTTAAAATATTCATCATAATCTTTATCGATGATTAATTTAACTCCTTTTAGAGTTAACTTAGTAAGTGAGATGAATATACAATTAAAATTTTTCAATATACCACCGATATTTACCCACTAATCCACAAAGAATATGAATCATGGTGAAATTTTTAGGTCTTGGGTTTTCTTCAACAAATTATTTTTAATAGAGGAAATAGTTATACTATCATTAGAAACAATATTCCAAATGAAATAATTTCGTTTCAAACAAAATTCAAACTTAATAAAATTTTCATATATGTTCTATTAATTTAAGTTTTTCAAAAACAATACTTATGTGAGTTTTATTATGATCACGAATTTTGGAATATACTAATATATCATCAATAAAAGGTAACAAAAACTTATCTATATAGTCACTGAAAACCATATTCAAAATATCCATGAATAGAACTAGTGCATTAGAAAACCTAAAGGGAATTAATAAAAACACATAATACCTATATCTTGTCAGAAATTAAGTCTTTAGAATATCTTCCTCCTTCATAATTAACTAATGGTACCCTGATTTGATATCAATCTTCAAGAAATATTTCTCTCTTGAGATCTGATCAAATAAGTCATCTATATGAGAAAAGAGATACATATTATTAATAGTGATTTTATTCAAGGATATATAATAAATCAAAAATATCATTGAACCATATTTTTTTATCAATAAATAAAATATGGGAGCATGAAAGTGAATTTATAAGATGAATTAAACCTGTATCTATAAAATCACAAAATAGTTTTTTAATTCCAAAAGTTTTACATGATAAATTCAATAAAGGTTTTTTGAAATTGGATTAGCATTAGTCACTAAGTAGATAATAAAATAAATATAATGATTAAGAATAAAACTATGAAAATAATCAATAAATACATCCATAAATTCATTTATTACTAGGACATCACTAATCTAAACAATTAATTTCTTCTAAATAATATGAGTTCGGTAAATTTCCCTACACTCTCAAATCAATTTATCTGCTTCTTGTTAGGTTATCAATGTTATAAAATCATTCAATAAAATATTCTTAGTTTTAATATATATATATTATCATGATAAACTAAAATAAAATCCGTACCAAAAATAATACTATACTCTAATATTTACAGTTCATCATGAATTTCAAGAAAGACTATACCACTAATAAGAATAGAAATATTCCTATAATCATATGTTGCTAAAATATTTCCACCCAAATATTCCACTAAAAGTTGAATATTTTTTTCATTAGGTGATATTAAAATTTTAATTGAAAAGATCTAACAAATTAAGGAATGTAAGGATCCAGAGTCAAATATGGGATTGACATAATTCTTATAAAAAGTAACATTACTATTAACAATATTTTAGATGGCTCAACATCTACTATAGTTGTGTAAAATAATTTTTCCACACCATTTTTATTTCAATCATTGAAATTTCGACCTTGGGTATCTAACTTTTAACACAAGTTATTATAATTCCCCAAATCATTATAGTTAAAACATATCACTGCTGGCTAGTTATATGTTACCCCATTATTGGATTATTCATGACTATTTTATTTGAATTCATAATCCTTACGAACAAACTTACCTCACAAATAACTTTGTCTGGATTTGGTAAAAAATTCCTTGAAATGTATTTTACCACACTTGAAACATATTGGGGGATTACCCCTAGAGTCCGTATTTTACTTTTTCACTAATGGTTCCCACCATTACTATATCTTACTCATGTATTCTTAAGGCATATAAGTGTCAGAAAACACCATATCAAATTTATAACTAGTGTGAAAAACTTTTTCATAAATTTTAGATTTATGTGATTCAAAATATCATTATAAAATTGTTTTTAATCCAAATTAAAATCTATTAAATATAATATAAAGGTCATGGATAAAATTTTATGCATACCTGACCAATCTGGAAATTTTTTCTTCATACAGAACGACAAAATATTAAACTTTTTTTATCTCAAATACAATAATTAATAATCCATTCTATGTCAAACTATATCGGAGAAATATTTTACCAAAAAAGTTTACTCTTAAATGATTCACTTTATATAGTATGAAGATATTCTCAATCTCCAGTATTTTTAACCAAATAACTTCATCAATCAAATTCCCCATCAAAACGGTAAATGGAGGTAGTTAACTTTTAATGTTATGATAATCCCATGATGTCAAATATTTTTTTCTACAGATTTGATCCTTGATTATACTACCACTAAATATGATATTACAGTCAATTATATAGGTTTTGTATTATGAAATTATCAACTACTAACATATTCTTTTTTGGTAAATCTAGTTGATCTCTAACATTATTTCCTCCACCATTTTTAGCTTATGTCAGCTGATCCATGACTGAATTTTTTTTCTCAATTTCAATTCTAATAATTACAAGATTCTTATAAAAAAATATTTTCCTCTTGATACATTTCAACTTCAACTTCCATATTTCATCTATTGAAAACCATTTTGAACATATATAGATTATACCCAACAACATGGTAACCTTAAAATTATATATCATTTCAACATAACCAATGTGTATAAATTTTAAAGGGAATTCTATTAGCATTATGCTAAACTCTAAATTAATATAATTCTTTCTTATGATACCAACTATAAGGACCTAAATATAAAAAATAAAAAATCTTGAGTTTTTATTCAAGAATTAACATCCTTGAATTCATGAGGATATTTATATTTTAGAGTTTCATATATTTTAGTCATGAATATTATATAACAAACCCATATATTACAAATAATACACTTCTACTTAGTTATAATTTTCACAAATTATAAAAATTTTAAAATATTATTTTCATAAAAAATCTTCATTAAATTCAAATGGAATTCTTATTCTTCCTTACCCATTATTATTCCCTGTAAAAATAATTTTAAAATGTGGGATGATAACAAAAAGTTCAATAAGGGACATAAAAATATCATATCATTTAGTCTAATGAAAATCACGAAAACTCATGACATAATTACAATGATAACCATATTATTTGAGAATATGAAATAAATCATATCCTCATTAGAAAAAAACAATTGTTTCTCAAATAAAACCTTTATAACCCATATAAACAAAATAAAAACCACTATAGAAAACCTATATAATCATATTAATAACCAATGTTAAACTTGTGTTATAAATAACAAGATCCCTATTAAATCCTTAACATAAAACTTATTGGTTAACTCCCTCATTCTTATTTCTAATGACAAAGAACATTACTTAATGCATTATAGATAAATAATGGGTCTCACCCCTCATAAAATATAAATCTATCTCAACCATTCATCATATATAATGATAAATTTCCATATCATTAATAAAACATTTTATTCTTGCACATTTTCATCAGAAGACCCTTGAAAAATACTTCAAAACCAGTATGAACAACACTTTTGGATATCAAAATACCCTTTCCTTTTTGAAGCACATTTTCAATAAAAAATAACCATAATAAGGGGAATGCGTTATTTTCTTTGAAGAAAACATGGAAGTGTGTAACAGAATCCAAAAATAAAATAATGGTTATGATGGTCTGAAATTATTTTGATTTCATATATATTAAAATTGAATATTTATTTTATCCTTCTTAAAGAAAGTAAAAATATTCCCTATAAAATATTTAAAAAGATACTTTTTGAAAACATTTGAAAGAAATTTAAAAAAAGACTAAAATTTCCATTCCAATTCATTTATTTTGATATGAATACATTCATAAAATAATTTCAAAAAAATAGACAGGTAATTAAAATATTTCGAAAATAAATCATTAAAACATTCAATATGAGGTTTTAAGTTAAAGTGTCCCTAACCTCAAGACCGACTCATCACGTAGGTCATATATATTCCCATATAAAAACATATGTTAATTACATAATTTCTGAAGAATTTTTTAATGTGTATTATTCCATTATTTTTATTTATTACCTTGTTATATAGAATTACTTACTCAATTATGTTTATATCAGATATTCTAATGATATTCAACCCATATGCACGAAATGACTTCAGTTGGTTGACAGTGGTTAAATAGTTGATTATTAAATAATCTATAGAATAATAATAATAATGAAATGATTATTATTTTTATACATAAATTATAATTTCAATACCAACCATGAAAAATGATTATGAAAAATGGACTATGTTACATTCATTGAGAAGATAAGTTGTATGTGTGCATGAATAACATTTCTATTTTTCAATGATTAAGATGAAAAAAAGGTAAGTATTAATTTATCTTTATAAAATTATATTTATATCATAAATAACATATTATTTATAAAAATAAACTTATATATGCCTGATATATGTTGAGGGGATGAAAAATGAATGACATCGCATCATAGTGGTAGTAATCCACACATGTCTATGAACATCATTATCATTTTTTGAGGAATGAAAAGATAAGGAAATATATGATATAAAAAATTAATATAATGTTAAATATTTCATTAATATCATATATATACATTAAACTCATCATCATAAATTTCCATGATAGGTGGTGATAAAAAACACATCACTTCATGGAGGTGGAATTGTACACGTACACATAGACAATGTTTTCGTTCCATGTTTGATTGAAGGGAAGATATATATAAATTATTCCATTAACTTAACAAATTCTTAGTATATGTATGGTACTGATGTTATTATTTTAGTAGGGTTGAATAATAATCAAATTTGGTAGAAGAAGAAATAAATTCAAAACGCTTGGTTAACAATTATACATATTCTTAAGACCCCCACATTATATTTACACAAAAAACATTCCTAAAATAGTTTTATAATATTACTATATCTTATAGGACACGGAGTAAAGAATTAGAAATATTTTGGTATTTAGTGGCTGAATTAGAGTACTCAAAAGGTCTGAGTAAAAGGTTAGAGATGACACCCTTTTGTAATTGCCGGGTGAGGAACTCTTGGAATTACCTAAAATATTAAATTAAAAAAAATTAATTTTTATGTAAAAATAGATCCTAAATGATAAAATTAGTATATAAGATTAGTATCGGTCTAAATACTATAATCCTATAAAATGTTCACATTATTAAATTATAGTTTCCCCATTATCTTATTGTTTTAACCCTTCACTAATCCTTTTGACACTTATTGTGGTATCAATGTTTTTTATAGAAAAGGAGTCAATAAAGTTACTATAAAAAATATAAACCATAAATATACCATGAATGATATTTGGAACCATTAATCAATAAATTTTCTGAATACAATATTTTCATGATTTTTTAATCCTTTAATAGAAAAATTATTTATTATAAAATATTATTATTTTCATTTTTGGAACATTTAATTTAATTTGAATTTTAAAACAATATAACAATAAAGAAATTTGAATAAAATAAATATACATATCTATAATATGTTATATATGCCTAAAAATTTAATAGACCATAATAATTTATTCAAATTATATTAGTTTTAATTTTTCTGATATCATTTATTTTATTTTTCAATTAATTAAATAAATACCATGTTAGCGTTGTGTAATAATTTAAGATTATTATTTCATAAATTAAAATTAAAAATAAATTAATATGATAAAAAAATCATTTAAATTTAAAATTACAATTTATATCTTAACATAATTTTTTTAACTCTTTCACAAAATATTATAATTATTTAATACAAGAAAGACATTTTGGATTTATATTTACATAAAATAATATAAATTTTTTAATCAATGAAAAATGGAATAAAATTTCCAATCTTAGACTATTTTATGGCCATGATAGAATAATTATTATAAAATAATATAATGAAACGTTTTGGGGAGATTTTTAGGCCTTAACACAAAACTTTTAATGTTATTTACATGATTTACCCTTATTGAGATGAAAAATATTTACTAAAACTGGTATTCATAATGAAAAAAATAAAAGGGTCCTATTTAAAAAATTTGGATCTAATAATTTTATATAAGGAATAAATTTTTCATCATTAATTTAAATATTTAGAATAAATTAATATATGGGTAAAACACAAAATGCTATAAAAAATAGTTAAAAAATGTATTTTATGTCAAAAAATGAAATAATACCAAAATCAAGTATAAATATGATTGAAATGTAAATAATTATGTTATATATTAATAAATAATAATTAAATATATTTCTAATCAAATGTTAAATCATAATGAGACATTTAAATTACTTAATTTAACAAAAAGAAATTATAGTTTTACAAAAATTTATATTTTTCACTATTCACTAAAAAATAAATATTTTTAGAAAAATACTATGATTTCAACCTATTATTATTTTCTTATTTTAATATAAATAATAAATTTCATCTATGAAAATTATATTTCTATCATATATAAATTAAAACTTAAAATATAACCTTTTAAAAAATATAAAAATAAAATTATTTCATTTTTTATTGAAGAATTAATTAGTTTTCTTTAAAAATTAAAATAATATAATATAAAATAAAATAAAATTATTGAATATTATTAAAACATGAAATTGTTTTTCATAAAATTACCAGGGTTGTTACATTAGTATATAAAAAATTACCACTAGAATGGAATTGATGAAAATTGGAAGAAAATAGTTGGTCCATCATGACCTAGCATAATCATCAAACTAAGGATGTTAGAGGTAACCCTTTATCCAAGTAATGAATGCTTCTAATATATATTGTATGCTGTATATGGTTAAGGGGTAGATATGATGAATGGGACAGTATGTTCCAAAAATAGAATATGTATGAATATATGACGAAGTTATTACTATAAAAAACCATGTAAAAATTCATGAAATTGCAAATTGGTATCAGTCTTAAATAGGATTATAAAATGGTGTAAAGTAAGAACATTATTTGACTATGTAAGTGAAGTCAACCATCCACTATAATTTTCAATTTCAGATTTGGTGTTCCTACTAGAATTAAATATGTTTAAGTGGAAATGAGATTGATCTAAAGATGAAAAGGTGTTTATGTTATATCTTAATATTCAAGTGGTGTTTTCGACCATTGAAGATCTACATGGCTTATTAGGACATACCCAGAATGTCCATCAGAGGTAGTCCTCTGACTATTTATTAAATAAAATTAAAAGTACAATGAGTGCAAAATGGGTTATTAGGACATATATTTATTGATATCATTCCATTAAAGAAAATTAATATTGATTTTTGGTGGAAGCCACAACATATATTAATTCCATGATTACTTGTTTATATATTGGAAATGGGTATGAGATTACTATATTTACAATACCAAGAAGCTATTAGATTGAAATTGTAATACCAAAAATTAAATTCCTCATTCATTAAATTATTTTTGGTTATGGTTTTTGGATTTAAGGGCTTTTAGAGGGAGTTATTGATATATACTCAATGTCAATGTATCCTTATCAAAAATTATAAATACCCTATAAAGATTGGAATATCATGAATATCATGTGAAAATTGTTTTTCTAAAATAAATGGTATTAATTTATTCAATATGTTTTATGTATTACACACTCTATGCTATAGTGATATTTAACATATGGTTTAGTGTATGTGCGATTGAGATTACATAATAGGTTGGAGATTATTATGTGAAGCACCTATGTGAGTACAGTGTATTATTTTATATTATAATGAAGTAATGTTATCTTCTAATCAGTTGAAAAATTATATATTCTAAGGGTTTTGAAATGTTATTTAGTTACCACATAGTTTGGAAAAAACATATGTAGTTATAGATAAAACCAGTAAAAATTTTAAATTCTATGACAATGTGGTTTTCATGGTTATCACAAGGTTTATAAAACCACGAGGTGTTTCTAAGATGACTTTATATCATACTATGTGTGTGGGGAGTGACCTATATGGTTAGCATTGAATTTATAGAAACTGTGTGGCCAAAAAATTTGAGGTGTGGATGTTCTATCAAGTGGATCTTTTTGTATACCTCACTCTCTTAGATAGTTTTGAATGATCACAAACAAAATTTTATTTATATAAAGATTAATTTTTATGCATTTCATGGTTTACAATTTATAAAATTTATAATAATGGTTCTATACCAATTGGAGGCCTCAAAAAGAAAAAAGAGTCCATTTTTTATGGGTTCCACTAGCAGGTATCAGTGATTATCCAATGGGGTTTGGATAAAACCATTGTTCTATCCAGGTTCCACCAACTACCTAGTGTTACTCAAAAAGAATAAAATTATAACTATTAGAGGTGGCCCAAGATTAGATAATTCATCTACTAAGAGCTATATTCTTCAATTTAAGGCCCTAGAGCTATCATAGATCTTGCGAAGGCTATAAATACACCCCAAGGATTTTTGGAAGTAAATGGTTACTGGGAGAATCATTATTGAGATCATTACGCTTCATTTTATTATTCTCAAGTTATATTACTCCCTTATAGCTCTTCTAAACATTCTTTTCTTATTTTATTCTTATTGTTTGTTAAATATTGTTCTTAATTGGGAATGCACAATGTAATTCTCTTCTTTTTCACCTTTAATGTTCTCACTACCATTGAGTGTGGGAGGTGATAAGTGACAAACACCATTAAAGTGGGTGGATTTAGGTTTCTAGTGAGAACCATTAAAATGATATATTTTCTTTCAGTTTCTTGGTAACATTCATCAAAAACCATGTGGGTTACCTCTTATATTCGGGTTCTCAATAGAACCTCTAAAAATTATGGTTTGGGATATTTTCTAAAACCATTAAAAACAAGTTTTAAACTATATAATCTCAAGGATACTCAAGGAGACATTAGATATGGATCCCTTGTGTATTAACACAGAGAAATTATAGTACGGTTTTTTCGTATATTTTATTTTTATTTTCATTTAACTTTAATTCTAATAATAATAATCACTCTTTAAAACATTTAATCTCATCAAATTTTGGTTTAATTTAAAAAAAAAGTTTTATAAAATAAAATTCTCCCACTCTTTCCAACTCATCCATGACCAATAATTGGGATAAATAAATACTTGATTTTCTAATCCATAACTAGTTTCAAGGATAAATCATCTAAAGATGGAATATACATCAAATTTCTAAGGTTCTACTGAGAGATATTATATGGGTAGATCCCAAGATTTGATGAAACTAATTATGATTATTGGAGAACCAGGATGAACAATTTTATTATAATTATATGATATTCGGTTTGAATATTTTTTATCCATGAATATACCCCCACAAATGAATCAGAAGATAAATGGACCCCAAAGATATATCCACATTTGATATTGATGGTAATGTAATGAATACACAACATTTGGGTAGACATAAATGAATTTAATACAGTATCCATGTTTACAAAATCCTAATAAATTGTGATATTATTAAAAGTTACATATAAAGGTAATAATAAAGTAAAATAAACTAGGCTTGATATGTACCTCAAAGATTTTAAAATATTAACTATGCATAGGATGAGTCTATAACTGAAATTATTACTTAATTCACTAATATTTTTAATGGAAGGAATTCTATATAATATGTGATTTCAATGGTTATGATTGTAAATAATATCTATTTTGTCTTTTTATGTTCATTGGATCCAAAAGTTTAAAAATATATGGATATAAAAATCACAATAGTTGAAGAAATCATATGGTCTCTAATGACCTATGATATTATAATTAATAGACAAGTAGAGAAGGATGCCATGGAAGTCCAGGAGTATAAGACCACTTCCTTCAAAGAAAACAATGATTAATATTCTAGAAGTAAAGATGATATTACTCATATTTCCAATAAGATGAAAAAATTATTAAATAAAGAGAAAGAACCCTTCCATGAAAAGATAACTATAGGTAAGATGTTATAAATGTAATAAAAAATGGCCACATAAAACTAGAGTGTCCCAATCAAAAAAATAATCTAGTAGAGATAATAGAGAATGATAAATCCTTCATGTCTTCAAATAGGAATGAATTTTATGAATCTCCATCTTCTTTGAAATCATGTGATATAATCCCCAAGTGTCTTAGGTGCGACATTTATGTAAACCAAGAGGTAAATTCTTCCACTTCTTATAACTCTTATATTCACTTGTATTATTAATATTTAATATATTAAAGAGATCAACTTCAATAATGATTTTAGAAACTCACCCCTAAATTCAAAAAAACTAAGAAGAAATACCACCATGTTGTAAATGAAAAATAAATTATTTTTAATGAAAATAAGAAATTAAAATAAGAAATTAAAAAGTCAAAATATTTTTTCTAAAAAAATTACAAAGAAAAAAATAAAATATTATGATTATTATTGGAAGAAAATTAAGTACTAACAAGGATTTAGATATAGTAAAAGTATAAAATAGTTTGACTAAAGGATATACCTAATATTAAAAAATAATAAAATTTAATTAATATAATCAAAAGTATCTTAAATATTAATTAATGGTGAGAAATATTTGATTTTTATTTTGGGTTCCCAACAGAATGGGAATTTTACTCATGGTATTATATTTTAAATTAATATAAGAACCTTAAAAAAATAAAACCTATTTTTAAAATGGGGGTTTTCCATATATAATTTTCAATTATTTTCATAAAATTAACCATCTCATTAATGAATGTGATTGTTTAAATTCCTAGTATGAAAGGCTTAAATCCAATAATATTACTTCAAAGATTTATTCTAGAAAAAAAATTTCATTGAAATTATTGATTCCAAAATTCCTTTTATTTAACATTTGGGAAAAAAAATTTCGGTACCAAAATAATTATTATCTTAAACTATCTTGTAGGAAAAATAACCCGAAATAAATTCCCATTAAGCATCATGGTGTATGGATAGAGGGTTCATGAAGAATATGTGTGGTGATTACACCAAATTTTACCACGTTGAGGGTCTAGATGGTGGAGATGTATGATTTAGTGAGTACTCAAATATTATGATCATTGGTGTGACATTCCGAACCCGGTTCACCCATAATAAACAAAACTTGGATGGCTACATGGACTCAAGCATGCCTCCCTATAGCCGAGAGGCTACCGAATAACAGCAAAGTTCTAAGATAATACTATGGGAAAGCTTTAACCTCATGATCCGAGTGTAGCACAGTGGAATAACTATATCAATGAATAGTATAAGAATAATGACAATAATGACTAAACAGATCAGTAGAAAAGATATGTATCCAGGTAAGATAAATAGAATGAACAATAATAATCATAATTGTATACAAAGTGATGTCACTATCATGATGCTATACAAATAGGAATATTTAGGCATAAAAATAATTGTATAATACAACACATGTGCCTCAATAGAAAAAAAGGGATAAAATATCACCAATAACATTGAAAGTCTTATCTCAGTTCTATCCTTCAATCCTAAAAGCTAATGAAAATAAATAATCAATGATAGGGAGCTTACCCATATCCCTACCCGCATCCATGAAATTTTTCCAGGTACCAATAAAAAGAGAGAATGGATTATGACATATAATTAATAGGAAACCAACAATAGTTTCTATAATTAGTCCAGTTTGTGAATATAAATGTAATTGAGTATTTAAAGATGAATAAGTGGTGGAATTAAATATGTGAAATATATACCATGGTGGGCTCTGACTCCTCATGTGATGTTCGACTGACCATACCTACTTCAAAATAATCAGGACATATCTGAAAAAGTGACCTATAAATGGTAATTATATAATGAATATAATCAAGGTGTCTATATAGAATATATATAAATTAGGACCCAAATTTTAACCAAGGAATCCAAGTAGTATAAATAATGAGAATGGGACCCAATATATAACCTAGGCATTCAACCAATATAATTGAATGAAAGACCAAAGGTGGTACTAAGGAATCCTTGTACATAGAAGGTATAGAAAGTACATTTTAATCAACCCTGTAGCCTAGTAATAGGGGTCACAATGTAATCCAATGGGTGAACCCAAGGCATTCAATTAGAAACATTTCTACCCAAGTATATGGAGTGTGTCTACAGTAAATCCTTACCTAATCATTACTAGGGCTCAAGGTATGAATCCAAGGAAGCTCATATCTAAGGGAATCAGTTGAATCCATGGATTATATCTAAGTAATTTTAAATATCTAAAAATGATTCATGTGAATCATTGATACTACTCAAAGGGATTCACATATAAATAATACATTTACAAAATTCCATTGTGTTTATCTCCCTTGGAAACTGATGCAATGAATCGATGTGGTGTCCTCTGAGTGGTTAATGAATTAACTCGAGAATACAAGGCTAATATTAAGTCTGAACACACTAATAATAAAAAAAATATCCATAAAAATAATAGGAACCCTAAATTTTAATAAATAATCATTTTTAGGTAAAACTATTCCAATTTATTCACTTTCATTAATTTAAGCCTTTACCTATTCATTTATAATGAAAAAGGAATATATGATTTTTCTTGCCATTATTTATTTTATTATAAATTAATGAGAGACTAGGTAAAAAATATATACCTTTATATGCTAGAGTTCATCCATTTAAAATGAATTATGACCCTTATAAAAGATGAACCAAACACATATATGGGTGCTTTGGTTAGTAAAAAGAAGGGGTTACATATGCATATACATGGAACACTCAAGGGGTGGATCATGTTGAGATCATTGTTTTCCAATGGTATTATAGGGATAAAATAGAACATTTAAATTCAAATTAAAAAAAACTTTTAATAAAAATTAAAATTTTAAGGGAAAGTTGGGATACAACTGACACACCACACAAATTTGAAAAATACAGACATCAAGACCCTAGGGAATGTTATAGACCACCTAAATTTTTAAATTAGATGAACTCTCATCCAATATTGAAATATGATTGGGTTATAATAGTAGAAACTAGAAAACCATAAAAATTACCTAAAAATAAAGAAAAAGAGACATTTTGAATATCACAAAAAATGGTGTGATAATATTGATAAAAGAATGAAATTGATCAAAGAACATACCAATATGAATCCAAGGATATAAATTGTGGGAGAACCAGACATTTAATATCCAGACTAGATTAAAGCTTAGTATGGAAGATCATAGAGAGATCTCAAGGGAGGGGGTGTTGTGCCTGAGAAATAATGAGGAAGTGGAGTGAGAAATTAATTTTCATGTATGAGAAAATGATTTTTTTTCTCTCAAATTTTATGAGGCACACAGTTTGGATGCACAATTAGGAAAACCATGCATCTACTATGCTCTAGCACTATCCAAGGGAAACACCACCTCGCATAGTTAAGCACATAGTTAAAAAAAATATGCCTGAACCATGTGTTTAACCTCTATTGAAATTAAAAAGTTTTTATCATGGGTGTTAAGACTTCCTCACATATTTTTTAAATCCATTATCTATATATATATAGGACTTATAGTTTAGTCACATGGTTACTACTAACCATGATCCAGCCATAAACCTCATACATCTTCTCAAAAAACTAGATCCCTAGGCTCTGGAAAAGCCCTGAATTCTCACAACCCCTTCCTTAATCATTTAATACCAAAACTTGGTTAACATAATGATTCAAACTAAAATTTAAGGGGTTGATACCTCAAGAGAAATACTGAAATCTTATAATATACCTCCTTAATATAACTTATCAATGAGTTTCCCTTATGAGGGTATAAAATGTAATCCGAGAATAACTTCAACCACTAAGCTTATACATGGGCCTCTGTCTCCTAGGTATAATACTATATTTGGATGCACTTCTATATCACCCAGAATAAAAGAACCAACCTGTGTCATAGAGCCTTCATGCTATGGTCAATGATCTATACATGATACTCATCAAGGGAAACATCAAAAAACAATTCAATATCTCTAGGATCTAAACTATGTGCCAGATCTAAGTAGTAATGAAAATACATAGATACATGGAAGACTTCTTGTGGTATTATTATAAATTATGTATCTACAATTAATATGCTACCAGCCTGAATCTCTCTAGAATCTCAAAAGGCCTAACGTAACAAGGTGAATGCTTACCCTATCTCCGATTCCATATATGCCCAACCTAATTTTAAAATATAAAAAGACCTGATTCTTCTTCTAGAAATATACAATGGAATGAAATAATGTATAATTTCTCAAGTATGAATGCTTTATAAATGTTATCTATATCTTTAATCTAGTTCTGGAAATTCCCACCAGTCTATGGGTGAAAGGCTATTATCAAAAGCACCTAAGTTCCAGGATCCTTCTACAACCCATTCCAGAGACATGATGTAACGTTAGAATCACTAGATGATATTATAGAACATGTAACACCATGAATTTATTTGATATCTCTGACAGAAATCCTTCTGAACTCATCTACTGAAAAGGTATGTCTAATATTTGAGTGTGGGAAACCTTTGTGAGTCTGTCGATTATCACCCATACTGCATCACTACATCAAGGGGATCTCAAAAAAATAGTCAAAAAAACCATGGTGATTTCATTACATTTCCATTTTGAAATGAGAAACATTTGTAAAAGCCTTTCTGGTCGCTGATGTTCCCCCTTCCGCTACTAATAGGTGGAGCAATATGAAATAAAACACATTATCTACCTTTCAATTGATGGCCACCAACACTAACATCATAAGCCATGTAACAACTTGGTAATACTGAGATGTACTTCCCAAAAAAAATCATGAGACTAATGCATCTAATCCTCCTATATGTCTTTAATAACCTAGATGTTTCTGTGAATGCACAATATCTCATTGTCATCAACGATTTAGATCAGTGGTGGGTCCTCACTTAAAAAACCCTCTCATATGACTTGGAACTTGGTCCTTGAATGTTTCCTCATCTTATTCTGGGCCTCTAAGTGCACCTATAAAAATAGTACTTTCAACTATCACTCACTACTGAACTCATGAACTACTTGTGCTTGAGTCCATTGAATCATATAATCCACTGAATCATTACCTTTCCCATGTATATAGGAAAGTTTCATATTGAAGAACTGTTTGTATTCAACTCAGCTCATTTGGATGAGATATAAGTCATGATATGTAAATATATAATTGAGGCTCTTGTGGTCTATAAAAAATAAAAATCACTCTCCAAGTAAAAAATGCCTCCAAAAATGAAATGTGTGAACTAAAACTTCCATCTTGTGATTTTGTTTTAGGTAATTCCTACCATGTGGCCTCAAATGACGAGAACTTTATTCCATGAATCAATACTCTATAATTAGAACTACTCTTATCTCAATTCTTGATTAATCAAAATAAACTATATATATCCTTTTAGGCTCTAGAATAATCTAGATCAACACTAAAGTCAGTCTATCTTTTAGCTCCTAAAAGGATATATCACACGCGTTTAACCATAAAAACATAATAACATTTTTCATCATGACCATGAGAGGTGATTCTAGATGTTAAAATTAATGAATAAAGTGCTTGTAATATCCATACTTTTCCAAGAAACTCTATCTGTCAAAGAAATTATTGGAAATCTTCCAAGTGGCCACAACTCTCACTATCTAAGGGTCATCATATACCCATAACTCTAAAATGATGTGACCACGGAAGGCAAAAATTTCATTCCAAAAGTGGAATTTGATGATTTTAGAAAGTAGATGGTGCTCTATTAGTGTATTTAATATGATCTCAAGATGTTTGGTATGGTCATGTCGAGTATGAGAATACTCCAATATTTCATCCATGAAGACCACTAAAAATGAATTCAGATATGGGTGGAAAACTTGATTTATCTGATCTATGAATATAAAGGGAATGTTCATCAAACACAATGGCATAAATTGATACTCATAAAGACCATAGCTGATATGAAACACTTTATGAGGTATATCCAAAGTTCTAACTCATAACTGATGGTATCCTGAGCTCAAATTGATATTGAATAAAACTGAAACTCCTCATAGCCGGTCAAATAGGTCATTTTTATGAGGTAGTGGATACCAGTTCTTAACCATAAGCTAGTTCAACTAATGATAATCCACACAAATACTGAGGGTACCATCCACATCCTTAGAAAAAAGGATAGGTGAAACCCTTGGTGATGTATTGTTCATTATAAAACCCTTAGCTTGAAAGTCCTCAAACTGCCTCTTGAGTTCCTGCAACTCTATATTATCCATCATAAATGTGGGGATATATTCTAGTGCTTCACTTGTAACTAGATTGATAGTACACTCTATTTACAATCAGGAGGTAGTGCAGAAAAATAATTAATAAAGAAATCCTCGAAAGTATCTACTACATGATGTGAAATAAACTTGATGTATCCCTTGATAATCCATATATAGAATAGAGATATGGAATTTCACACTACCTATAGAATGATTCTCTTGTCAATATCTACTTTTTAGGAAATCCCATTCACCCTTTTGAAGATAACTATCACCCTATGGTAATGTAAGCGATAAAATATGGTGATAGCAGAGAACATAATCATAATAGTGAAATAACTGGTCAATTCTGAGAATGACATCGAATCCATTCATCTCTAGGATGAAAATGTCCCATAAGAAATTATTTTCTCCCACCTCAAGGGGGAATTCATTACACTAGTATAAACTCTTTGATCTAATTACCAATGGAGTATCAAGTGTCATCACACAATACACATACTAAATCTTAAGACCAATATTTTCCATTATAGCCACTTGGATAATAGATTGTAAATTTCATATATGAAAATGGGTGGATACTAATTTAGAGGATAACAAAATCATACCTTGTACTATAAATGGCCCATCTTCTTTCTCTTTATGTATATGATGTACTACATACAAATTTCTTAATACACGGCTTTGAAATATAACTTGACTACCAAAAGTATGGTGGATTAGTGGGCACTATGTATCCTTGGTCTATCCTCCTCGACCATGTCCACCACCTCATCCTGTATGGTTAGTGGTAATCTAGATTTCAACAAAGTATGGAGCTACAGATCTTACCCTGAAAGTGGGAGATGGTGCAGATGCTATTCCACTAGGAAAAATTAGAAAGGTCCAAGAAGACCAATAAAGATACCCCATTCTTCTACATGATTGACACTCAATGGGGTCTCAGTCACACTGAGGCTTTACATGACCATATCTCCAACACTAATGAAAAATAATTGTGAAAGCATCATAGATAATATGGATTCTACTACCCTATCATTAACCCTCCTAAAAATGCATCCTACCACTGGTCGAGCTTCTTCCCTACATCAATACTAAACCACCATGCGTTGTACTATTACATTCCATAAAATTGAACTCAGTAATAAGGTATTGGTTCACAATTCATGATATAGTAGTCAGACAAAAAAACATTTACCTGAGAACATATGTCATACCAAAGCCCATCCTTAAAGTGTCTCACTCTATAAAGATCATTAGCAGTGAAGGTAGGTGAAAACCATGGAAGCTCAATAAATTGATATGAATAATACATAACTAATAGGAATCCTTTCACTAGGTGTAGTAATTCCCTTTATATATCAACTCTTAGCATCAAGAAGTAGTCACAATAGGAAGCCTAGAAAACTCTTTAGACCATATCCTAATGATGGACTTCCTAAGTAATAATATCCCACCAATGCTTGGTAGAACCATAAATCATATAAGAATTTAGCTAGAAATTCTTTTCTAGAGGTGTTAGTATGTGATAAAATATAGATAGAATGGCCTTTATCCATGTCTTAATAGCATGTGGACCTCCAAACCCTATAAATGTGGGGAGATGTTATTGAAATTATTGTGTCACTACTACACTAACAAGGGTAGGATGAGGTGTTCCTAGAAAAATATTTATAAACCAAAGGAAAACCTCTAGAAACTTAATGTTAGTGCCCAATTAAGGGATAACTTGAGGTGCCACTGGTGGAACTACTATAGGGTTAGGTCCTACAACATTAGGAACATGGTCACCTCCACCTTCTTAAAACCCAAATTGAAGATATTATGGTGGAATAACTATATAAATTACATAAAAACACCTCAAATAATCATTTATAGAAATTAAAAATATAAGAATAGGGAAGGTAAAATACTTCTTATATATGAGTCACACCCCTATGCATATTCCGAAATCCAGGTCTGGGTGATGTATAGGACCAAGATTCATCACTATAGATACAACCAACTACCCACTACCAATGTCAGGTCTTGGTTAATTTCTATTTTTATCATGGGTTCTATTATAAATTCTTCCAATTTCATGTTAAAGAGGAAAACACCGTTTATGTTTCAATAAGAATCACTATTTAATGAAAACCATTTAATTTAATTTTAGAGCTCAATAGTTCCAAAGTGTGTCATTATGTATATCCATATATTAATGTCTAGTTAGATTAATCTATAATTTTCATGTTATAAAGTACTACACTTTATAAATTTAAAATTGTACCAATTGTAAATACAACTAGGATTTTACGATGTTTTAATTAGATGGATCCATAATCCCAAAGTATAAAGGCACACCCACTCTTTAAATTAAAATTAGAATACATGTAATTTTAACTAACTACTATTTCATCTCGGGTCACCAATGGCCCATGTATAAACATGCTATAATTGAAAAATTAAGGTTCCATCATCAAGATATATATTAAAACATCATTTAGGTTAATATAGACACTTTAATTATTCTAATTATTTTTTTCATACACGAAACATTAGTAGAATTTAAAATATTACTATCAAGTCATAAGGAATACACAACAAGAAATACACACAACAAGTAAATGTGGGATGACTTAATGTAGGGAATATGAATCCCGATGCACCTATATTGATTCATGAGATATAACCTCATTTCCATACCAGGCAAGGATAAAAATAAATTACAAAATATAATTCAATACCACAATCCATGTGCATCACACAATGATGAAATTAGTATAACCATAATAGGTATAATCTTGAACATTAATTCCCATCCCAAACAATTTGTATTTTTCCCCAAATATGGATCAACTACCCCCAACCACATGATAATTTACAAATTCCAACACTTTACAATTCTATTATCTACCAACCTAATATACAAATAAAAAATGAAAAAGAATGATATAATTCAACTTTATGACATATCAAACCTGGTTCATTCATAAGTTACAGAACATGATTGGCCACATGGACCCAAGCATGCCTCCCCATATGCTAGAGGCTACTGACTAGTAGCGAGTGTCTAAGATAGTATGCTGGGGAGTCTGTACCATAATGATTAAATTATAGCTTATCATAAATACTCTATAGATGAATAGTGGAAGTGTAATGATAATAATGAATTACTAGAGTAGTGGGAAAGATAAACATCTTGGTAAGATAAATAGTTTTAACAATAATAATCAATAATTTATACAAAGTGCTGTTATTTTCATGATGCTTGAGAAAAAGGAACATACATACATGATAAAAAGTGCATAATGAAAAAAAAATATCTCAAATGAGAAAAAATACCAAAACTATCTCCAATTGTATCGTGATCCTCAGATCAATCATGTGATTCAAACTCTCACGGTAATGAAAATCAAGCATCCATGATAGGGAGATTTCCCTTGTCCATGACTATATCAATGATATCTATCTAGGTATCAATTAGCATCCCAAACAAGGTATGAGATACACTGAGTAGGCCATAAAAAATGATTTCTATAAAAGTTTAGTTTGTGAATATAAATTTAATAGTGTTCAGGTATATGAATAAGTGGTGGAATAAAATGCGAGAAATAAATACCATGTTGGGATTGAACTCCTCATGGGATACCTGACCAGCCATACATGATTCAGCCTACGCCAAATGTGTCCGAACAAGTGAAATTTAAATACTCAATATATAATGAATATAACTGGAATGTACCTGCAGATTATATATACATATATATGGGGACCCAATGTGTAACCAATGTGTCCAAGTAGTATATATAATGAGAATAGGACCTTAGGTGTAATCAAGTAATTCACTAAATATAGTAGGACAAATGAACCAAGGTATATAAAATGCATCCTTAACCTTATAAGGTCAGAATATCATATATAAATCTACCATGTATCCTACCCATAGGGGTCTCTGTGTAATCCAAGGGGTGAACCCAAGGAATTCCACTAGAAAATTTCTAAAAAAGTCCATAGATCATGTAAAAAGTTAATGTTAATATAATTATGATTGGGGCCAAAGGGAAGAATCTAAGGAGCATCCAATTTGAAGACATCAGCTGAATATAGGGATTGTATCTGAGGAATTATAAATATCAAAATATGATTAAAGTTAATATTTTTTGGTATGATGATTCATTTACATATTAATATGACATTTATCAAATTCCATTTAGGTACTTCCCTTAGTAGACATCCCAATGAATTGAGGTGGCATCCTCTGAGTGATGGAGAAATTATATTTGAAATCTAAGGATAATATCATGTTTTACCACTCCTATGATTGGGAAAAGGTCAATAATAAGAATATTAACCTTACATTTTAACAACCATTGGCCATGTAAAACCCGTAATTTTTTAACTTCTTTTAATTAAATCTATTACCTCCTTATTTATAATTAATTTTTTTTATATAATTCATCCATTCATTATTCATGTCATTCCAAATTAATGAGACCCATGATAATCATTCTTTCCCTTTTATATACTATAGTTTATCAATTTAAAATTAATTAAGTCCCATAGAGAAGATGAAGAAAACACACCAATGGGTGTTTTGGTTAATAAAAAGAAAGGGGTCCCATAAGAATATATATGGAAGACACAAGGGGTGGGTTACCATGAGATCATTGATCTCCATTGGCAGTAAGGGGATCTGGAAGTGAAAGGGGTGGAGTTTCACCACTAAAAAGGGGTGGGGTTGAATCCATGGTTACTATTTCGTTTTTTTTATTTTGAAATAAACCACTATTGACCTATTGGGATTTAATATAATCGTAAAATAACTCAACCACCACAAAATTCAATAAAAAATGAATGGAATAGAAACACAATATTTTTACTAGGATCGGTCTCAAGAGGATCCTAGTCTTTGTTGTGATTGATTAGACTCCATAACCACAAATTCTCTACTATAATCACAAGAGGTTACAATATACATGGTCATGGGGCCCACTAAAATTTCTAGAGTCCTATAGGAATAACATTTTCACACAACATTGTTACAAAAATTATAACTCAACAATAAAAGAAATACCACTTCTAAATGTTGAAAATTTTTACAACTAATGAGGGTCTTTCTTTTGATCCCTCAAGATAAATAAAATATCATATTCTCAAATTCTGAAGAAATCCACTGAATGAGGTCTTTATAAAAAATTATACCTCTTAAATTCTCAAATATATGTTTCTCATGTAGTATTCCAACTTATTTTTATGTGCATTAAATAATTATTCCATAGAATATATGTCTTTCAGTGATCTGTTTTCATAAAAATTTCATACCTCACGAACTGATGTATGCACTCACATATACTACTACATACTGAGTATAAATAGTTTTAGTTATTCGTGATCATGATCTATATCTATGATAAAAAACTATTTTATCATAAAATTATATCTATTGTACTTATACACTCCCACTTCACACACATTTTGTTATTTATGAAGAAATCTATCATTTTATAGGAAGCAATGTTGTGGTTATTAAACCAGTTATTGCCTGAAAATTATAAAATTGTGTAAAGAAATTTTAAATCAATTTGTTTTCCATGAAGCATATTAATATATTTCTACGTTTAATCTCTTCATATCAAACTATTCAGATGGAAAATTTCATCCAAAAAATCTAGTTATCAAATGTAATATTTGATTTTTTTAAAAAATTATTCATCATCATAAAATTAGTTAGCATTCTTATTCCCCTTCATAGAATTTCATTTTATATACAGATTATCACAATATCTTATCAAGTATTTCATGGTTTATCCACATGAAATATCCACATAATCTTCATATGCATACCATGTATCCATGTAGCACTCTGTTTATTGGAATTCTACAAACCGTCTTTGCAAGCTCAACTATTTTGTCTATGAACACCGAAAAATACCATCATTTTATATAAAGGACTTCATATCATACCCAAACCATTAATTATAATATATAATCACTCATCATCACAAATCACGAGTTCATACGTGAAGCATATATTTACAAAAAATTGCATTCAAAAATCATTTAAATGCTTTGCATAAATACTTACTTAGCCAATTTTCAATCTCTCAAAGATATTTGAAAGATACTACATGGTTGTCAACCACTTTTTGGTTTTCTCTATGAACCTCATCTATGACAAGGCTCATTCACAATGGGTTTTTAGTGGGATGTTGAAGAAGATCTCTGATCAGGATCAGATGGTTAAAATTGGATAGATTAGATTACCACCGCTATTTTTTTCATTAAAATATTGCAAGAACAATACCTACATAGTATTGTCCCAAATTGGTTTTAGATTATGTCAAGGTCATAGTATAATACACAAGTTTTACCTTTTAGTAGCTATAAATATCAAACCCCTTCCATAATTCCACCTTACATAGTGGATCCTCGTATACATTCTATATGGGCACACTCATACGCTCTCCCATGTTGCATTCGAGGTTACACTCTCTAGGCCCTATACAAGGGCCCACTCTAGGTTAAACACTACCCTTCTGCCTCTTGACTAGCTTGGGATAGCTCCCACTGACATGTTTGACCCCTATGTGGGACCCATATGTGCCTGATTGATCCTAGATTGGGCTATCCCTTAGGTTGTTCTTATTTTTTTAATTAAGGCCTCCTTTATATTACTTAGAAAAATTACTGACTAATAAGTTCAATTCAAATGTAAATCCAAAAAATCCGCATCCATACTCCTCATGTTCATTATGAATAATATATATTATATGTTTTCATGGCCTTCATCAATTCATCTTCCTTAAATATTCTACACTTTTTTGTAAACAATTTTTCCTCAGTGTCACATGTATTTGGTCATTAGGATCAGCACCACAATCCTCACAACTCAAATACCAAGAACTGGACAAATGTGATATCCAATTCCATATAAAAAATAATTTTCCAATCATGAAATCCAATGCTATAAAATAGATCCATAACAATTCTACCATAATTACAACTTTATCCACAAAAAATATCGAGGCATCAACACTTTATTCACACTCACCAAACACATATTGACACACTATGAGAAGAAATATGACCCTTTGGTTAAAAAACCCCCCTTTAAATTTTGTTTTTAGTATCCCTTATCATATATCATATCACATAAAAGTCAATATGTGTGTATCACCTTTACTACCCCTTAATGAAAATCAAATGGAAAGGGTAAGTGGGGGCTTTTAATCACTTCAATTTTCTAAAAAACATATTATCCTATTCTAATAAAATAAGGACTGATATCACATGATACTTGAAAAAGAGCCTTTAATTAATCCCCTCTATGTCTATTTGGGCATACCCAGTGTAGAAAAAAATAGAGGCATAACAACGGGTATCTAATCTATCGTTTAAATATCCAGGAATGTGAAATCAATATAAAAAATTCTAAAAAAAGATCCTACACACACTTTATCAAACACATCAATAAGTTTAGGTGCATAAGAACAATTTCCGCTTTATCTATGAATTTAATCAATCAATCACTCATATTAAATAAATTATATTTAGAATGATATTAGAGGGTGACTTGCTAACTCAAACCTCATTAATTCTCCCTCTCAATTGATGTATCCACTTCCATAATCATGGAATTAAATGAAATCCATGATGAACAACACTTCTCATTAAAAACCATTATTTTTAGAACAATATGCATAAAATGATAGGGAATATGTTGGTACCTATTGGTAGAATTCATTTTATAGGAGAATAATGAAAATAATGTTTCATCCTTAACTCAACAAACCTCTCTTTTATAATTTCTTTGTTGAAAATATCTACAACCTGATATTTATTATCAATGAATTCAGGCTTGATATCATCCTAAACCACATTCTCTTCTATAAAATGATACTTTTTATCAATATTCTTGGATTCTTAATGTTGCACCATGTTCTTAGACAATCCAATAGAACTTTTATTATCACATACAATTTCCATTGGTCTCCCAGTCTCAATTTTCAATTCTTCCAATTACACTTGCATCCAAATAATTTTTCTACATGCATGTGTAGTGAAAACATATTTATCCTCAACCGTGATCAGTGTTATCGAATTAATCTTTTTTATATACAAACTAACACATCCTTCTCCCAGAAATAAGGTTTCACCTGAAGTTGATATTCTATATATAGAGTCACCTTCCCAATCAACGTCTATAGATCCCTACAATTTCGAATCTGCACTTTGTCTATATAGAATCCTATAGTTTATAGTTCCTTTAATATATCTCAAAATTATCTTAGAATCGAACAAGTGATACTCTATCGAGTCACTCTAAAATTTTTCGCATAGAGTCACTGTATAAGTTATATATGGCCTTTATGTTATGAGATAAATCATACTTATTATGAATATTCTGAATTATTTATAATTAACACTATTTCCAGCTTCATCCTTGAATAATTTAGTTCCAACTGAAATGGGTGTTAAAACTTATTTTTCATTTTCCATTCCAAACTTTTTCATAAATTCCATAGAATATATTTCCTATGACTGAAAAATAAAATTTTGTTTTTGATCTATTATAAATCCCAGAAAATATGTCATCTGTCCAAGCATGGAAATGTAAAAATTTATTTTCATCTATCAAAAAACTCTTCACAAATAATATAATTTTCACCAATAACTATGATTTCATATATATAAATAATGACTACAATAGTAACTTTGGATATTTTTCTCACATAATGGTTACTATAAACTTTTCTTTTTGCAAACATTATATCCCTTAGACAACCATCTAATTTGTATTAATAGTTTCCAGGAGACTATTTTAATCCATACAATGATTTACTATGTCTTCTTACTACACATAAATTATTTTATGTTACAAAACCATTAGGTTTTTTAATATAGACTTCATATTTTGGATCACCATTTAGAAAGGTGGATTTCACATCCATTTGATAGACTTTATAATTCTTGTGTGCTGCTAATACTAATAAAATTCTAATAGTTTAAATTCCTTAAATTGGTGAAAAATATCCTTTAAATTCATTTCATTGCATTTGATAATATAATTTTTACACCATTCTAGCATTGATTGTTTACACATCACCTTTCTCATTTAGCATATTTCTAAAAATCCACTTGGTGAAAATAATATTTTTATTTTTTGGTCGTGATACAAGATCCAAATTGGAGTTAATATAAATATAATCTTGTTCACCATTAATAAATTGTATCCATCCCTCACGATAAACTTATTCTACCATTGTATGAGGTTCAATTTTAGAAATAAGTGTAGTTTGATCTTCAATTCCCAATATTCTTCGAGTTTGAACTGAATACTATTGATTTCTATTGATATTATTATTCTCAATATGTTTGTTAATTTTTTTTATTGATTTATATTATTAGCATAAAATTAATCTTCATCAATGGTATGTTCAGAATCGATATCAGCATTGTTTTTTTATTTCTCAGCAAATTTATCATTCTTATATTTCATTTTCATACCATTTTATACTGAATATTCTGAATATATATTTACTGTGGTATCTAATTTTTCATGTTTTCAAAATTTTTTACATTACATAAGTCAACTAACTTCTGCATATGTTTTTTTTCCAATATCTATAGCCACATACATTAGGTATGAATCCCATGAAAATTCCTTCCTAATAATTTTCATTAATTTTCTTAGATTGATGTCTTTGATCTTTATAATAAATGGATTACAAAAAATTTAATTATTTATGAGTTGGTTTTTTGTTGTACCACATTTAATTTGTTGTATTTTGTGTTTCTAGTATAAGTAGACATCTTTTCTGTATGTTTATGGGAGTACATACATGTTCTATATATAAATACTTCAAGATGTTGTGTTTAGAAAACATAATTCTTCCCATATCAACTATGCTTCTATTCTTTCTTTCCATTACCCTACTTTTTTTTGGATTATGTAGTGTGTTGTACTGATGCTCGATTCCATGTCTGGAAAGATAAATTTCAAAATAATCACATGTAAAATCTTTACCATTATCTAATATCAGTTTCTTGATATAGATATCAACTTCATTTTCATTTTTCCTTCTAATATTTTTGATCATTTATGTTTCATCAGACTTGTTCTTGATAAACATGACCTTATTCATCTATGTATAATTATAAATAAATATAATGAAATAAAAATCACTTCCTGTTTAATTTTGTCCCATTGGGCCACCTAATTTAGTACGAATATGTTCAAGGGGTCTAGAAGATTGGATATCCACCCCTTTTGGGGAAATTTGTTCCGATTTCTCTTTTTGACACATTTCATCGATTTCATCCCTTTCTCTTTTCAACAAGGGAAATTCTCTCCTAATATCATACTTCAATATTTTACATATAATGCTTTTACCAAGATGGTCAAGCCATCTACTCCAGAGGTTGTTTTCATCCTTTGATCTTAAATAAGTGGAATTGATAGAATCAACAATTTGAAATAGATTACCTTCAGTTATCTTTACTTGAGTGATAATTCATCCATCCTTTTTAGTTTTAATGATACACGATTCTGTTTTGAGTAAGAACTCATACATATCATCACAATATTGGTTGGACCTAAGAAAATTGCGCTTTAGGCCTTTAATAAAAAATAAATTATTGGACTTCAAATTTTGTGCTTCAATATTTTCTCTTCTTACTCCCTTAAATTTTAGTAAACAATCATTTTCAAATGCCACTACTCATACTTCATTATTCTCCATATTGATTAAAAATTTTGTGTCACAAGTCATGTGTGATAAATATCTAATTTCAAGAATCCATGACTTAGTTTTCTTATGTCTTTCAAACTAACTTTAGAAAAACATTAATTTTATTTATTCTTTTTTTAACTCCATTAACTTTTATAATTAGATGTTTTCTTAGGGAGAATAATCATGAAATTTTTAGCAATACAAAATTTCTGTTCACATATTCCATAGATTTATTCTAAATAGTCATGTTTTTTTGGTGTTAACAGATAAAATGAGTTTTTGTTGAATGATTTCTTATTTTGAAAATTTACTCTCCTTTTCTTAGGATATACCACTCTAAATTCATGTCTCATTTTTAGTAGGGACATGTTATACCAAAATAAATATGCTTTGTTCCTAGACACTCAAAAATACTAGTAGTGTCATATGAAACTTGATATTATCAATTGATAATAGCCCTGTCTTGAAGATTGTTATTATTTTATTTCCATATACTGAAATTGTCTCTTTTTTTTGGATAGAAAAAACATCTTGGAGAATTTATTTCATCCATTAAATTAGAAAATTATATTTCACTAGTCTTCATGTTTTATAATTTTCCAAAATTTATTTTTAAACATGAATTGTTAAAGATAAATGATTTATTTTGAGATTCATAGAGATCTGAATTAACATGCTTCTTTGATCCCCTCTTTTCACCAGTTTGTGATTATTCGGGCTTGACCTCAACATCCTTGTTGAAATATTATCAAATTATTTTCAAGATATTTTATTCTTCAAGAAATTTAGGCTAAGTCTTCGACTATTATTTTTATTTGAGATTATGTTTTTCTTCATGTTCCTTTTCCATTTTTTCCATTTTGGCCACTTTAATTTTGTGTATTTTGATTTATTTGATGTAAAGATTCTCTTTCTTTTCACAATATTTAATTTCCTAATTTATATATTTTTTCAATAATAGTATATTCTCATTCTTGATTTTTGTGTTTTTTTAATAGAAATATTCTTATTATTTTTTCAATATGTTCTATAGCTCTATTCATTCACTTTAATCATATTCACTTCAAGAGGTTTTGAAACCTTTTTTAGCTTGATCCATGAAGTTATTTTCATCTTATGATTGGCTACATGTAGTTTAGTTAACATAATCTTCCATTCTAACTAGAAGTATTCTTATACATTTAAATAATTTCTTATTTCTTCCATCAAATATTGTTGTGCCTGTTGATATCTACCCCCGTTTCTTTTTTAGTGATTTCTAATCATCTATATCATGTTTTATAGACCTATTTTTAGGATAATTTACAAAAAAACTTCCAATGTAATTACTATTTTAGCAGAATCAAGATGATTTAATTTTACCTATAAACTTTACATTCCTGAATATTTTCAAAAAAAGAGATATGATTATGTTAGAATTTTAATCTTCATTTTCATCATTAGATTCGCGTGATTCTAACATTTCATCATCTTTAATTTTAAAAATTATCATGGATTCAAAATCCATCTCATATTTAATCATATTATTGAAGACTATAATCTTTCATACTTCTTATATAATGTGTATGTTATGTAACTCATCGAGAGTAAGATCCTCTCTATCTTCCAAAGTTGATACTTTAGGATAAAACCTATCAGGAATATTTCTCATTAATTTTTTGATGATAGTAAGATTATCTAGATTTTCACCAAGACCCACAAAAATTTCATTGATCCATATGAAGTATTCATTAGTTTTTTTCTCCACCAATCTTGTGATCTTAAAAAATATTCTCTAAATTTTCAATTTAGCCTCCTTGACATTCATGTTTAATTCGTAACTATTTTCCAATTTATCTCAAATTTACTAATCTTTTTTGATTCCTGTAACCTTTATATAAAATTTTTATGAAAGGGACATAAAAATGGAATTTTGATATTTAACATCAACTTCCATATTTGTCTTCTCTTTAAAATTCATAATATCTTCATCAATAATAGTTAGGTTTCCAACAGTATCTGTATCTGTAACTTCAAGGACAATAGATAGAAGATATGGAAACATCTTGTTCTGACAAACGTGATTTTTATTGACATCACAAGTAGGAACACCACAAAAAATAATAGAATTTATATTACCTATATTGAATTCTTATTTGATCCTTAAATAGGGAACCCAGTCCTCCCATACCAATTGAAGTGCCTTAATGATTTCACCACTGGGGGGGTTGAATGAGTGGTGATTTTTTACATTTTTCTTTTCTTTTAAAATAAACCTATTTTGACCTATTAGAATATTATTCACTCCTAAAATAACTCAACCGAACCCAAAATATTGTAAAAAATAAAAGTAAAGGAAACAAAATATTTTATAAGGTTTGGTCTCAATATAAGCCTCCACCTTATTTTGATTGATTAACTCCCCAATCATATATTCAATACTAAAATCACAAGTAGTTGTTACAATATACAAGGAGACAGAGTCCCACTATTCTTTCCAAAGTCCCACTGGAACAACAATTTCACACTGCCTTTGTACAAAAAATGATTACACAATAATGTAAGAAATACCACTTCTGAATGTTGACTACTTTTATAACAACTAATGATGATCTTTCTTTTGAGCCTTATAGATAAATAAAACTTCACATTATCACTTTCTAAAGAACTCTACAATATAGGTTCTTATAAAAAATTACTCTAGACTTGTAAACTATATATTTCTCATACAGTATGAAATATTATCTATATGAGTATTAAATAATTATGGTATAGTATATATGACATTCAGTGAATTTTCTACCCAAACATTTATTAATTCATGAACCGATGTCCCCACTCACATATACTACTGCATGGTGACTGAAAATAATTTTAGTTCTTTAAAAGAATGATCTCAACATGTGAGGGAAAAAAATTTTATCATAAGATTTCATTCATTTTACTTTATCAATCTCACTTCACACGCATTTTTTTATTAATTAAACAACCCATTATTTTATAGGCGTAAATGTTGTAGTTCTCGAACCAAATATCACATGAAAATTATGAATATGTGAGAAGTAGTAATAAATCAGTTTATTCACCATGAATAGTCTTAGTTTATCATAAGATAGAATCTTTGCATACCAAACTCTTTTGATGAATAATTTCATCCATAAAATAACTTTTTATCACATATAATATTTTATTTTTACAAAATATTATTCATCTAGAAATCATTCATCTATATAATTCTACCCCAGAATAACATTTCATTTGTTACGAAACATAGAATATGAATTTTCCATGTGTTTTATTACTTCTCTATATGCAGTTTCTGTGAACTCTTCATCCACATACCATGTATCCATGTAGAACTCCACATTAAAGCAGTCCTCAAACCATCTCTACAAACCAAACTATTTTGTATAAGAACACCAAAATATTTTTTCACTATCCGTAAATGAATTGATATCTTATAAAAACCATTCATAGTTTTATGTGATCAATCATCACCCTAAATAATAATTTCATACAAGAAATATCTATTACCATAAATATCCTTTTTCAAGGTATTTAAATGCTTTATAGAAATCCATACATAGAATATTTACAGTCTCCTAAAGTGATTCAGAAGATCCAACATGGAATTTTACCTCTTTATGGTTTTCTATGAAAGCCTCATATATTAGAGGATAATTTGCAAAGGTTTTTTTATGGGAGGTTGAAGATGATCATTGGACATGATTGGACAACTCAGATATGATGGATCAGATAGCCACCATTGTTTCTATTATTTTAATGACAAGGAAAAAGTAATCACATAGTTGCATGCCACATAGGTTTTAGATTATGTTAGGGAATGTTGTATAATACACAATATGTACCATTGAGTATCTTGAAATCCTAACCCCCTCCTATCGTGCCACCCTACAGGATTGTATCACCTCTGCCTCCTATGTAGGAGCACTCCAATGGCCACAAATACTTCCTTCAGTCTTGCGTTCTATGGTCCCAATGCATGGGACAACTCATGGATTACACATGACCCTTCCACCTTATAGATAGGTCGGTTTGGAAACCACTAGCGTGGTTGACACCTCTATGTCCCCCTTAAGCTCTTAGTTGATAATAGCATGGGCTAGACCATATTTTGGACTTATTTGTTAATTGAGGGATACATTATATTACATTAAAAAAATCCTAAGTAATTATTTCAATACAAATGTTAATCCAAAACTAATCATCTATATTAATCATGCTTATCATGAAAAATATATATTATATGTTTTCATGGCCATCATAAATTCATCATCATTCAAATATTCTATACTATTCATAATTTAATGTGTCCTAAGTGACACATATCTCTGGTCATTATGATCATCACAACAGTAATCACAAATTAAATACTAAGAACTTTCCTTTTTTTTCATCCAATGCTACATAAAGAATAATTTTCCAAGCATGAAATCCAATACTATATAATGGATCTATAAAAATTCTCCAGGAATGATCACCTCATCCGTAACAATTCTCTAAGAATCACCACTTTATCCACACTCACCAAACCCATATTGACACACAATGAAAAAAAATTAAAGGGGTTAATTATCAAGAAGAGACATAATCCCATTCACTTGTCAACCACCTAGTTCAAGGAAGATTACATAAATATAATATGATCCAAAACCTAGACTGGGTAATCAAAAAACAGTGTAAAATCTATCCAGGACATGTCGGGACCTCTTCCACTATTACATTTGGAAGAAAAACAACATACAACATAGAAGGACAACTTCCAAAAAAATATTCAGTAAAAATATAAAATGTGAGTGAAGTGAATATCAAATAACCTTCATTTCAAGCATAAGAGTTAGTGTGTATTGGTAAACAAAAAAAAAAGAACACCTCATGAATGTAATGTAAACAAACAAAAAGGGAAATCAATATAATATAGAAAAGGTAGTGATACTCGATATTAAGTTCTCCAAATCCTCAGTTTTACCAAATGTGGCATTTTTGTTAGTGTATTGAGCTATTTCTATTAAATTAGAAGTAAAATAGAGCATCATAATGTTCTCTTTTACTGTCTGTAGGAAATTATATTGATCTTCAATGAGATTAAATCTTTCATAGATGAAAGTATATAAGATTACAGCATGTAATCTCCCAAATAATGATCCTTTCAGTGTTTAGTAAGTTCCATTCTTTATCATTCATCCTCTAAGAGAGATAGTCCTTCATAAATATAAATAAAAAAAGTAATGAAAAATTATTTAAGGATAATAATATAGATTTTTTAAAACTACACACTGGGCTGTGAATTTATCTACAATGTTTCTATGGAATACATAAAGAATAATCATTAAAAAATAATTTTCATTAATTTCAATAATATAGTTGTTGGAAGAATTTAATTCAAATTCCTCAGAACAACAATGGTGGAACATGTTGATGGTCCAACATGTTTAGCGTTGAGTTAGGATGGTGGTGAGTCGTGATGGTGGTGAGTCAGGATGGTGGTATTTCCTTTGGAGGTGACTCATGTTTAGTGGTGAGTCAATATGGAGGTGATTTGGGATGTGGTAGATCATCTATTAGTGAATTATTTTCAGCGACGACTCATCTTATGGTAGGGCATATAGTGTTACATCATCTTACATCGACTCATGTTTAGGGGTGACTCATCTGATGATAGTTTATCTGGAAGTAGGTCATCTCACGGTAGGCCATCTGATTATGAATAATTCCTACAAATAACTTAGGTCTGGCATGGACATATCTTTGGAGATGACTCAACTCTAATGATGAATCTTTTATTGAGGTGAGTCAAGTCAGTAGGGGACATGTTTTTAGTGGTGAGTCATGCTGTAAGTGCCTCTTTTCAACACAGATCCTGATGTCTTCAAGTTATGATTTATAAAAAAATATACTATCATAAAACATAAAAATCATTTGAAACATAAGAATCATTATTTTCGAGCATTACAATAATGAAGTTCCAACACTCTTCCCATTAAATAAAGGAGGCATTATCTATACCCCGTTTTTGATGATCACAAATCATGGAATTTTAGAAACCCTATATTGAATAAATTTTTTTAGAAAATAGATTTATTTGAAAAGGTAAGGATATATTCTTAACACTTTAAAAGTACAATGTGAGAGTTTGAATATAAATTTCAAATATAAAATAGTAGATAAAGAAATATGGCATCATATATATGATATGATAGGATAACATAAATAGAAACATTTAGGTCCATAATTATTCTCCCTATAAAATAAATACTATAATTATTCTACCCATTTTGGGATGATCAATAAGTGATGAAAAAAACATTAAATTCATAAATAAAAAGTTAAATAGTATGTGAAATTTCATTAAAGACAAAAGTGATGGAATTAAATCTTGAAAAAGGGGTAAGATAAATAAAAATATGTCCCAATAAAAATAATGTCTAATCTCAGTCACTCTCAGCCTGGGTACTATGGAAAATAGGTGCTTTGAACTTGTTAGAGATAGTGATCACACAGATTGATGGTAAGGGAAACGATGTAGTATATGTTGGGACTAAGGTAGATGTTGGTCGATCTATGATCATTACAGGACAAAGATATAAAACGGCTTCCACTAAAGAAAAATAGTGAGGCTAAAACTGATAAGGTAAAGGAACATTTAAATTCTAGACAACAGATAGTCTAAAATATTTAATAGATGTTGTAAATATGAGAGAGGTCACTTGAATAGCCTCATGAGATACTACAATACCACTAAACACATGCAAGAAAGGATTCACGAGATTGATGAAATATAAAATATTGTTTCCTATGGACTCTATGTAACTAAATAAGTCTTTCTTTCCCTCCATAAATAACCTAAAAAAGGTTTATCTCCCTCAAATGATTGTCCTGATACTTGAAAGCTTGGTTCAATAGTGGCATCTGAAGGTTTTCAGCTAAAACATTGATATGTGGGTTCAACTCAAGCTTGGTGTAAACCCTGTAAAGGTAATATTTAATGGTCTTTGAGATGTGTTCCCTATCAGTTATTTCCTAAATTAAATAATTGCAGACCAATTTGTAAATATATTCATCATGTTTTCTAATATACATAAAATATTTCAAATGGTTAGCATGAAAATATCCCAAAACAACATTATGATCCTCTCTACCCAGTAGAGAAAAATCCAGTTTTGAACTTTTAAAAGTTACACTTTATTATTGAAAGAGGAATAGTGTTTGGAGATATAATTTCACAAAAAATCATTAACATAGACAAATCTAAAATTTAAGTGATAAATTCTTTTTAATATCACACCTGTGTGAGCTACATTAGATCATTTCTAGGGAATGTGGGATTTTATATAAGATTCATCATGGATTTTTGTAAAACTCCTCTTCCACTTTCAAGATTCTTATTAAAAGTTGATGAATTTGTTTTTAATGATGATTTAAGGGAGGAATTTGATGAGATGAAATAGAAGTTTATTACACCACTAATAATTCATCCACTAAATAGGGAACATCTATTTGAGTTACATTGTGATGCATCAAACTAAGCTGTAGGAGCATTTATTTCCCAAATAATTGAGGGAAAACCCCAAGTCATAACCTATGATTCAAGTACCCCATATTCCACTCAAGTCAATTAAAAAACCACTAAAATGGATTTCCCTGTTGTTTTATTTTTATTAGATAAATTCAGGTCATAATTATATAGAACTAAAGTAGTTTTATTTTTTGATCATGAAACACTTATGTACTTGATGAAGAAGGATGATACCAAACCAAGGTTGGTGAGAAGGATACTGGTCTTTAAAAAAATTAATCTAGATATTAATGAAAAAAGGGATCTAAAAACTAAGTAGCTTATCACCTCAGTTGGCTTCCCAATAATACAGAAACAGAAATTCCAAAGCTGATCCTACTCAATGATCACATACCCAGAGAATAAATCTATATTATAGAAGGTGAAATACAATAATATGGTGACATAGTAAATTATTTGGCCATATATTAGGTACCTTCTTCCTTTAACTCCCATCATAAGAATAAGCTCAAAGATTTATCTATATTTTATATCTATGAGGATCCCTCTATCTGGAAACATTTCAACAATGAAGTCATAAGAAGATTCTTTTCCCCAAGTGAAATAGAATATATTTTTTAATGTTTTCATACCATTTCTCATGGATTCCACTTCGAACCTCAAAAAATGGATAGAAAAGTATTAGAATCTAGAATCTATTTGAACATAGTGTTTAAATATTCTCATGGTTTTGGTAAAAAATGTGAAATGTGTCAATTATTTGGAAAATTTTAAAATAGACAAGAGATTCCCCACAAAAGCATCATTTTTTTGTGAATATTTAAAGATTCAAGAATTGATTTTATGGTAACATTTCCCATATCTTTTATTAAATATTATATTTTACTTGTTGTTGATTATGTGGGAAAATGGGTGGTATCCCAATCCACTAAGACTTATGATACAAACATTGTGTGTGATTTTGTTAGGTCCCATGTTTTCTGTAGGTTTGGAATGCCAAGAGCTATCATCAACGACCAAGGGTAATATTTTCCCAATAGAATATTGGTTTATATGCTTTAAAAGTATGAGGTGAACCAAAAAATATCTATAGTTTACCATCCCCATAAAAATAGCCAAGCTAAAGTGTCCAATTGGGATATTTAAGTTATTTTGGAGAAAATAGTCAAACTAAACATATAATATTGGAGCCAAATGATTTAAGACACTTTATAAGAATACTAAAAAAATATAAAAGACACATATAGGTATGAGACTCTACCATTTTATTTATAAGAAATGTTTTCATCTAATGGTAGAATTGGAACACCAACAATATTGGGCTGTTAAAAAGAAGAATTTGGATTTGGAGAGAGATGTAAAAGGGAAAAACAATAATTACATGATATGGAAGAAATTAAAAGATAATATTTTTAAAATTCAAGAATTTAAAATGAAGGAACAAGGGTGGCACATGATAAACTAATTCAACCAAAGATATTTCTACCTAGACCCCAATGTTTTCTCTAAAATCCATACTAAACTTAATTCCAGGTAAGCTTCATTCAAGGTGGAAATGAACTTTTCTTTTCACTAATGTATATCGTTTTGGTTCACCATTCAGATCACGAAATAATAGGGAGGAAAACAATTCACTATAAATGGGAAAAGGATGAAAAGTTCCATGGAAGTTTAACTCATGAACTGGTGGAGGATCTCAAACACCTCTAACCCATCTACTAATTTATTATCATGAGGTGAGCTCAATCCAATGAAATTAACGAAGTGTTCTTCTAGAATGTAACTTGAATTTTTTTAAATTTTCTAGGATTTAGGATTCAGTTACCTCCTACAGCACCCCTTTGATCCTTGATTGAATGGTTCTTATATTGGTATGAGTTTCTTTGATTTTCAAGGACCATAATAGAAGGATACGACATGGAGGCCCCAAGTAGTGAAGGAAGAGGACAAAGATTCATTTCAAAAAGAAGTTTACTTTTTATTTTTATATTTTAAAAATCATTAAATTATTTCTAAGACACTAATTTTAGTTTTAAACTGGAAAATTGTATTCCCATTCTTGAATTGTCACAAGTAGAAATTTTGGCTATAGTCATGGACCAAAACCATGGCTACAATGTTTAAAACCATGGCTACTATCTATTGATATGGTTTTATATGTATAAATATTCTATTGGAATAATAATAGAAAAAATCTATAGACAATGTTTTTTGGGTTGTTTTCACAGTTTTCTACCATGAAAAAGAGGCTATTTCCATAATTTGGACAACCATGGTAATATATCCTACTGTTTTCCACCATGGAAGATGACATATATCCATGGTTTGAATTATGTATATAGCCTTGGTAAGCTATGGATATACCCAAAAAACAATATGATCCTACCAGGATTCGATCTCTATACCTCCACTGTGGGATTCATCCGCCTAACCACTACACCACAGACAACTTCGGGTATGTATATATATATATATATATATTATTTTATATATTGTTATATATATTATTAAATACTATGACTATAAGGTTTAAACTGTGGAAATGGGTCGTCCTGCATTTCTTCGCAGGAAACATTTTTACCCGTGAAAATATGGGAGACCTATAGCCATGGTTTAGAAAAGCATGGTTATTCCCATATAAAAAATTCAATATTTTCATGTTTTTATGAACACTATTCCTATAGATATAAAAAAACTCTATAGCCATGGTTTTATAAAAAAAATAACTATATCCCTCAAAAAACTCTCTATATCCACAGCTTGACACCAACTGTGACTATATCACTAAATAAATACTAAGCGAGGGTTTCATAAAAACTAAGGCTAAAACCCTTGAAAAAAAACTCTATAACCATAGTTTTAGAGAAACCATGTCTATAAGTAAATGTTATAGCCACAGTTTCCATAAACTATGGCTATATCCTTCGAAAGTATACCCTATAGACACAATTTTAATTAAAACTATGGAGATAGCCTTGGTATAAATAACTATAGCCACAGATTTGGAAAACCATATCTATAGGTCCATGGATATATCCCTATTTTCTAGGAATGTGTACTTTACATGAGTTATCGAGGAGATAGGGGTATTTTTAGGTGTCTTGCGATACCATATTTTAGATTTCAAGGATCAAGATATTGAATGTGTAAAATTGATAATTGAATGTTTAAAGTCATGCATTGATATTAAAATGAGTACTCATGATTTAAGTAAATTAATTGATTCTTGTAAATGAAATTTCTCTATCATATTTTCATGATTTGAATGTATAAAATTCATGTGAATTGATTTTATTATTTTTAATAATTCCATAAGTGATTGTGAAATATCACATTCCCATTCTCGAGATGATTTCTTGACCAAGTACATCATAATTATGTTAGGAAAAGTTTATAAGTGATCTTGGGACATGTCCCTAACTAGAACATTCATTTGAACTTTTCAATGCTATGACTGTGAAAAAAAAAATTTAAAATGATTGAGTCATCATTTGATAAACCACTTATCCTTAAAAACTATCTTTACATCAATACTTAATTATCACATATAAATTATGAATTAACTTTATAAGAATGATCAATGTTTCAAGACATTTTTATCCATTCCTACCCTACTATTTGTATTTCCAATATATTTTAAAGTTGATGTGTGGGGTGAAAGGACTCATGATGAAAGGGATGATTTACACTAAAAGGGAAAAAATCAGTGGTGCTTATTATGATAATAAATTAAGGTTGTCTATTAATTCATGATAGTTTATTGTTTTCCCCAATTGAATTAAAAAAAGGGAAAATGAAAAAAGAAACAAAAAATGAGAAAAATAGGTTCGGATTTTGGAAAACAAAAAATCAATTTTACTAGACCTATGATTTGAATCATATGTGGTTAGTTGATGAATTTTAGGTTTATTATAAGCATAAATTTTGAAAAAAATGAAAAAGTGCATTGAAAAATAAAAAAAGTATAAAAGTATAGAAAATTTCAAGATGGTGAAAAAAATCATTCATTATGATTTACATTTATCATCACTTTCATTGAGTTTTGGGAGAAAAGGGAGTTGCAACATTTAAGGGGAGAATTCCATTGAGCATTAATTTTTGAATTCATGCACTATGCTTCAAGATATAAACCTCCTTCGTGAGCCCTAAATTTTAACATCAATTCCTACCAACCTTAAGCATCAAAGACTTTAAACCTGATTTGAAAGACCCTGTGATTTTATATCCCTTTTGTTTTTATAAAGTAAATAAAATTTTAATTTTACAATATTGTGAATAAGAAGCATGTATTAATGATATTATAAAAAATCTACTTTAATTTTATCATTATTAATCAGTGAAAATATTCAAAAAGTGAGGTAAATCATGATTTATAATGTTTAATTATTATGATTTAAGGAACTTGATTTAATGAGGAGAGAAGTTTCACCAAATTAAAATGGATAAAAATAAAATTATTGAATTTATTATTTCTTGAAAAATTGTTAAATTTAATTGATATTTTATGTGAATTTTGAAATATATATTTAAAATTGATAATAATTTCATTTTATTACTTTGAAATTTGAATATTTGTAACATCAGTTCCTTCTAAACTTTTTGTAGAGATTTTATGCTTGAAGAAAAACATGGTTTAAGTGTCGGGGAATTCTATGGACATAAATCTGATGTATATTTTTTTTATCATATTTCAATTATTTTAATTTCATTTTAATGTTAAATACCTATGATCTTTAATGTATAAATCATATGATGGGTAAATTAGTGTGTAGAATTTTAATGGTTCAAAGGGAATAAAAGAAGAATGTTTTTGAATTTGAGATTTTATTTATGTAAATATGGTTGATGAGTTATGTGATTTAAATTTTTTCTACCTTTTTAATGACATTCATGTAAAAATTAGGCCAGTCCCAAGCTAACATTAAATCAAGTCAAGTATGCTTGTTAGTCATCCCACATATGGGGGGCCGGTAGGCCAGACCAGCCTTGGAGGGAACACTAGAACCGGTTGTACATGGGGGATTTTGGTCATGCATAGGGTCACGGGTGGTTAAATCCCATAGACACATAGGTAGGACAAAGAGTTCATGACAGTGTGGTTGTAAATCCTGTACATTTGAGGGAGGAGCACTTCGCGATGGACCATGTAATTTAGGTAGCTATGGGATTACTCTAGCTCCAGTCCAACATCATTATTGATATGGAATCACATCAAGACTTATAATAATTCTTACAAAGACATACCATTTCGATATAGAATGGGAGATCTACTGTTCTCTGCTCTCTTTACTTACTAATGTCATCGAGCCGGTCAATTCACTACTCTTCCTTCAGTCTCAGCCACCTCGAACTGCTCCACTATCTTCGTCTCTGTTCCAACACACCTGGACATTTCCACCGCAGCTAGAGAGAACGCCTATGAAACTACCTTCCTATGAGATTGAACCATAAACATCATTGGATCGATCCCCTATCTCCACCACCATGGTCAATATCACCACCTCCATTCTCACCACCTCAATCACCTATAACGCACTAGATGACTGTATGATCATCTATTCGATCCTCCTCTTTCTACTGTGAGGGTTATATGAGAATAGGACCATAGTATTCCCCACGGATCCTCCTCCAAGAGTCTCCCCATAGATATATTCCAACAGAGAACTACCATGTCACTAGCTCCCAAAGCTAAAGCATGAGCCTCTCTACATTGTTTCATGCCACCAAGTCCCCCAATCACCCTGTAACCCATTTCAAAGATCCTTCGGCCACTATGACAGTAAAAAAAGGATCATATCACCACTTCTTCTATTCCACTCAACACTCATCCTGCTTCCATGCCACATGGAACCACCAAAGAGGCTCCCCTCACCCCATTCATGCAGATTTTCCCCACGTGGAACTCAGTCCATGCAAAGGTTTTAATATACACACAAAATTCAAGAGTTTCATATCTGAAAGCCATGAAGGGTGTGATTTCAAATCATAAGAGCCCAAGTTTGTAGGGGATCATTAATTCAAGGAGGAAAAAAACCTCATCCCTTACTGCTTATATAGGGGAGTTCACCCCCGCTACCAAGAGAATTCAGCATTCATGGAAGATAGTTCCAATTACTGCAAATATAGAACACTCCCATTGAGTAATGTAAGAGTGTCATCGCACATACACTATCATAGAAGATGAGCCACCAAGGCGACCATTACACTTCCCACTACCATGATATCTTCTCCCATGAAAATTATTTTCATTTTTATCATGATCCATATTTCCACTTATTCAATGACCTCTTTGCATGGATGATTAGAAACCCTTGTTATTGGGTGAAGGGAAGGGGGACACCATTTTGTGATGTTTGAGTTTTAAATTTAATCTACAAATTATTTTATTTTTAAATTTAATGGTTATAAATTTAAAAAAGTTTTTAATTTAAATTAAATATTATCATGTTTTATTTTAATCTAAAATTATAAATTTCATTGATTTAAGTATTTATTCTTTATTTTCCTAATTTTTTCGATTGTACCAATTGGTTGATCATTAAAAAAAATCAAGTAATGGAGTTATCTAGTGACTACTAAACATGTGAGGGAGGAAATATAGAATAATTTGAATATTTGGGGAAATTCAATACCATATTTATTATTATTTTGAATAATTCGATGTTAGGCTATTGAGATTTCAATATTTTAAAAAATCTAAATCAAAGGTGAATTAGAGAAATAATTATTACTCCATTCACTTAACTATTTTAATCAAAATAAAAAGATTAATTTTTAAAACCATGATAGCATCAAAAAAGGGGGAAAATAACTTAAATCCAATCACTTATCTCTCATATGATTTTTACTAAATTCCAATTCTCTAGATTTTTAGTCTTTACAATCTTATTGTTTGATTATTTTTTTTACAACTAACAACTATATTAAAAAAATACTCTAAGGAGATGAATTTTTCTTACCACTATAATATACCCCTAGGGGAATTAATTTTTTTCCACACCCCTTGATAGGTGTTCCTTAAAGACCACTCAAGGGAGGGGGTGATGTCTCTGAGATAGAATGAGGAAGAGGATTGATAAATTAACAATCTGAGAGGGGAAAATATATTTTTCACCCATATTTAATGAGGCATAAAATTCTTCCACACGATTGGTCAAAACATCTTCCAAACATTCACCAACACTATCCAAGAGAGAGACCGCCTATCACTATTAAGCACATGGTTAAAAAAATGTGCACTAACCATATATTTAAGCTATGATAAAATTATGCAGTTTTTTTCAAGGACATGTTTCCGACCACACATAGTTTTTCTAACCATGATATTCATACATATGGGCCACATAGTTGATTATAATTGTTACTACAAAACCATGCTCCAACCGTGTGAACTGTACACATTTTCCAAAAAACAAAGCTTTGAGCTCGAAACAAGCCTTAAATGATCTCAAACCCTTCAATAATATTTTAATCCTAATTTTAATTTTAATATAAAGATTAAAAATAAATATTAAGTTTTTTTACCTCAATATAAAGACATGGATCTTAAATTTTTATTATCTACCATAGATTTTTCAAACTCCCCTTATAATAAATATTTTTTTAATATTAAATTTTTAGTGAAAAATTTACTTATCAATAGTCAATTTTGTTATAGTTGTTTTAAAATATCATTTTAAAATGATTTTTCTAATATTTTTGATTCCCATGGAAAGATTTTATTTTCTAATTCTATATTTGAAAATATTTCATTTATTAATTTAAAATATCTTGAAATAAAAAATGATAAATTCTTATGTTCCTAAGATTGTGAGTCAAGGATATAGAAGATATTACTTTCTCATTGTAACACACACCCATGATTGAAACTAAAAAAACATCTAGTATGATATTTACCAAATGTATATTTAAAAAATGACACCATGTGAAAACCATGACAACTTGGTAAAAAATATAAGTTATCCTTTAAATCTAAAATTGAAGTGTCATAATTTAAATCCATTTAACATACACACCTATATTAGTTTAAACCATCCCATGTGTCTAGTATAGGGGGAAAATATTTTTCATTTTTCATTTTTTATTATTATACAATATTTAGTTGGGTGTATTTCATGACACATAAAAGTGGGTCTTGTATTGTCATATTTAAATATATTGAGAATTTTAAAAATAAAAAATAATATAAGATCATTTCCCTTTAAAGTGATAATGGGAGAGAGTTAAAAAATAATATTTTTTATTATTTTTATATATCACAATGTTATTAGCATTATTTTTCTACTTCTATAACCCCCCAAAAAATAGTTTTTTTGAAATACATAATCAAATATTTAGAAAATTTCTCAAACACTATTCAATTAATTCAAACTCTTTATTATATTTTTGTTGGGGAAGTCGGTACTGAATGTTAAAATATTAATCCTATAATAGTAATAATTATTCTTAAAAAGACCCATTATGAGACATGGAATGTAAAATTATCTATTTTCAATTGTTTTAATGTATTTGTATGTAAATTTTTTTATTCCTAACACCAATGTTAAACAAGGTAAATTTTACCTAAATCAAATGAGGGTATCTTTCTTGGGTATTAAAACTCAAATAAATTTTACCAAGAATTCAATAAACGGAAAAAGACCATTGATGAGTAAATTCACATCAAATTTGACGTGAATTTTCACAAACCACGTCTTAAAATTGATTTTGTTGAGGTAGAACATGATAATTTGACATTAAATTAGCCTCAAATTCCTATATATATTGATGTTGAAAAAGAAAATTTCCTTATTCCTAGGGAATGGGTTAATATAAATACAAAACCTTTTAAATTTATATATAAAAATTTCTATCTAATACTCATATTTGAGGTCCACTTTCAATGATGTAGAACATCATGCATTTGGGTCACAATTTGATCCCAAAAATCTTGATGATTCCATTAATTATGATTGTTATGCTATTTACATGAAATAAGAACTAAATAAATTCATTTAAAATAATGTTTAGACTCTTATGGAAAGGTTTACTGATCATTAGGTTGTTATCACAAAAAGGATCTTTAGAAATAATTTAGACGAGAATGGAAATATCTCCTGTAACAAAGATAAACTTATTACTAAATGATATAACCTATAGGATGAAATTAATTATGGTGATACCTTTACCCTAGTCTCATGGCTAGAATCCTTAAGGATATGTTTTGAATTCAAATATTATTTAAATTTTAATCCTTTTGAATTTGCTGTTGAAACTGAATTTTAAAATGATTTTAATTCTAAAAAGTTGTTTATGGAACAACATCCTAGTTATCTGAATTCAAAATTTTTGTATCATGTTTTAATTTTAACCAAGGAACACTATGGATTAAAATAATCCACTCAGGGTTGTTATAAAGGGGTGATTAAATTTAGTTTAAAAATTTGTTTTGAAATGGGTAAATTGGATTCCACATTGTTTTCAAATAATATTTTAATGAATTATTATATTGATGAAATTTATGTTGATTATGTCATTTTAGTTCAACTACAGAGTCTATTTATAATTAATTTTACAATTTAATGAGTAAGTAATTTGAAATTTGTTTTATGGGAGAAGTTATATTTTTCATTGATTTTTAAATTTCACAAATTTTGATGGAAGTTTTCATAGACAAAGAAAATACACCAACAAGACTTTAAATAAATTTAGTACATTTAAAGTTAGGGTGATTAGTACTCAAATGAGAACCTCTTGTAAAATTACTTAGGATGATGGTGGTATTCCAAATAAATATAACATTTATAAAGGTATCACTGAGAGCCTTCCTATCATATTGAAACCTGGAAAAAACTTCTTTTTTAGTGTATGACTTTGTGGTTGTCTTCAAGACAATAAAAAATAATCCTATTTAAATTATATCAAAATAGTTATTATGTGTTTGGAAGGAAATAAATATATTGATTTGTTTTACCCAAAAGACACAACTTTTTAATTTTTGTGTTTTTACCATATAGATTTTGGTGGTTTCCAAGTTAATAAGAAGAGAAAAAGTAGGACATGACACCAACATAGAAAATACATTTTTTCATGGAGTAGTGAAAAGAAGATTTGGGTTGGTATTTATGTGGCCAAAGAGTAATATTTTTCAACAATGAGTTGTTGCGCCCAATTTAATTGGATGAAACATTTCCTTATTGATTATGGAATAAATTATGATCATGTGGAAATTAAGTGTGACAACCAAAGTGTAATTTATATTTCTAAAAATATAATTCAATACTCTCTCACAAATACCATTGACCTTAGGTATCATTTTTAAATACCATTTCTAAAAAGGTGATAGCATGTGGTATTTTATTTTCAGTTATATTCAACTAGTATATATCATCACTAAACACATAATAGTTAGTCATTTAGATTTTACGAAGGGGTGTTTGGAATGGTATTCTTGAAATTATTATATTTTGGAAGGAAATTTTTTTCTTTATTTTCAAAATTGATAATTATTGAGTTATAACCTTTTCTTTAATCATAAAATCACTCACTGAATTTTTTCACTCACTTAGGAAATTTTTTTCCTTTTATTTGTTAAACTATTGATTTATATGTTTATAGTTGAATCCTGAAACTATTAAATATTTGAATAATTTTAATGGGAGATTTTTTTTTATAAATGAAATATACCAAGAGTGAGAGAGAGATAAGTTTTAAAATTATAATTGAGTCTTTTGAAATTTAAAAAATACATATTTAAGTCAAATCACATGTGATGTGAACTTATTAATATTCAATGGAAATTATAAAATCATGATTTTTTTGTTTTGATTGTTTTTTTCAAAAATACAGATTTTATGGTTATATTTTTTTATTATTCCAATGAAATGACGATTTTTCCTCTCTTATAATAACATCTTCAATGAAATCTATAAAACTCAAAAATTATTTTCTTTTCAAATTATATTTTATGCAATAATGTTTATTTTCCTAACCATTTTTTATTATATTATGGATGATTTTAGGGGGGGATAAGGATTTTGTGATATTCAAGGTATATTTTATATTGTTTTGAATATAAATTATTGTAATCATATTGACCATGAACAAATAAATCTCAACTATATTGTCAAAATCAATTTTTTAATTTTTGATAATTAGAAAGGTGTAGAGGATTTTTTCATCCCCCTTAAAAATAAATTGAATTTTTTTAAAGGAAAATGGAGACTAAATTTTTAATTGAAATAAATTAAATTTTTTAAAATCAAATCATAACATTTTCTTTCCAAATTGATTTTTTTAAAATCATAGGATAAATTTTATTTTTAAATATTAAAATTTCTTTCTATTATATTCATTTCAAGTGTTTCATGAATATATTTTTATTATTAATTTATTAATTTCTTATGATCATTATAAAGGGGGAGAATGTTGTATGTCTAACTCTCTACATTAATTTTGAATGATTAGAAACAGACCTTCTGGTTTGTAAAATTTTATTTTCATGGAATGTTTTATTTAAATTTTAGAAAAATATTGATGATGGTTTTAGACCAATCAGAGGCTTCAAAAGAGGAAAGGAAATGGGTTTTGGAGGGTTATACTAGGAGGTTCTAGTGTCTAGCTAGTGGAATTCAATGATAAAATAGCGGGGTAAGGAAAGAAAACCTATTCTATCATGGGGACACTAGCTACTTGGTGTAACACAGACATTCTAAAATTATATTTGTTAGAGGTGCCCCCACATTCTTTAATTTGCCTAGTAACGACTATATTCGATCATCAGAGGCACTAGAACCCTCTTAGACCCCACATAAGATATAGTTACACCCCGATAGTGATTGGAAGGCTATTTTTACTTGTTTAATCATTATAAATCTACATTTTCTTCAGTTTCTTATTCTCAAGATCTCATGCTCTCTTATATATCTTTCAACCATTCCTTATTGTAATCTATTTGTTGGATTGATATTATTCTTTATTGGGATTGCACATATAGTTTTTCTTTAATTTCTATTTTCAAGTGATCATTACCATTGAGTTTAATGGGTGATAGGTGATCAATTCATTTAGATTGAGGGGATTTGGGATTCTAGGAACAACCATTATACGAATATCCATGCCTTGGTTTTCTTGGTACCATCCATTAAAAAAAAAGTGTATTACTTCTTGTAATAGGTTAATTTATACAATTTCTAAAAATAAATTTTTGGGGTTTTTTAAAACAATTTAAATTAAAGGTTAAAATAAAACCCCTCAAGAATAATTTTGGGGAGTGAAAATAGGGATCACTTTTTTAATATGTCTAAGAAACATTAAAAATTTCATTTAACTTGAATTTTTTTTATTTTTTTAATATACATAAATTATAATAATTAGAGTTATTATTTGAATTTTTCAATATCATCAAATTTTGTTTTAATTTATAATTTTATTTAAAAAATGAAATTCATTCCCAGTTTTTCCATATCATATTGTATCAAAAGACCACAAATATCTGGAATATAGTTTTCCTAACTATACATCCTAACCATGAAAGGTACCATGTTTTGGTAAAATGGGATTTTTCTACTACCGATATCAATGGTTATGTTTTTCTACCTATTTTATTTCTCACATCCACTTGAAACTACCTTGACATGCCGGTGGGGGTCTCCCCCCTCTTAAAACTTTGATTATTGGCCTCTATTATTTGAATTTCATATAAATCATTAAAGTAAACACTCTCCTACTCCTTCATAATTTCTTTCATTCATTTAACATTTCTCTTAGTTTTTACCGTTATCCTTGAACCCAAATTTCTATACACTCTGTATTTATGGTTTGCGATGGTTATAACCGAGGAAATTGGTCCTTGAGGGGATAAGAAGTGTGGTTTCTTGATTGGATTAGAATTATCCATCCAAGTATAATGGTTTTTATCTTGTTTAAGTTGGTATTTATTAGAAACAAAAATTATTTCAAAATTAATAGGATGATTTAGTTTTTCAAAACCATTTTCCTATGGAATTATAATTTTATATGGTACTTATATTGTGTTATAAATTTATTTCCCTGGATTATAAGATTTTAATAATTGATTTACCCTATTAACATCATGTATTTTTTTGAACTAAATGTTTAAAAAACTATATTTTTATGAAAATTATAATATTAAATCCTTAAAAATATATAATGTAAAATATTGGACTTGGTCCCTATTTTTCATTATAGAATGAAGGATTTGATTTAAAGGGTAGGTTTTAAAGACTGGTTCTTAGAAAAAAAATGGATGTACTATTTTCAAAGTAATTTAAAAAAGGTTTATTGGATATTGAGGTTTCATAGAAAATTTAAAGTGACTTGGAACCCAAATATTTATTTCTTAATGGACTATTTAGTTCTTTCTATTAAATGATGTGATTTTTTGAGACCCTCATTGATTTCCACTTTTTTGTTTTATGATGTAAAAAATGGGATGTTTTTTATATAGCTGATGTAGGTAAGGTGAGAGTAATATTTTATACCTTATTTTTGTATTTATTGGTAGTTTATTTATTCACTAAATACCTCCAAATTATATTGGTCATGGTAAAAAATATAACTGAGTGGGATAATTTTATTTATTTTACACTTCTTATCACACAAAAAATCTTGGGTCCCCTAGTTGTTTTGTTTTCTTAAGTTGGAAGTGACCCAAATTATGCCTATGTTGGGTAAGATATGTGGATTTAATATTTGATTAGATACATGGTAGGTAATAATTTGGTATTTTATTAAATAAATGTAGTGATGATTGTTTGGAATTGGTACCTTGGGTGTATCCAATGACACTATGGTGAATCTGTTGAAGGTGTTTTAGTCAGAATTTCAAAAAGATAACCCTATTTGTAGAAAATCATGATGATAGTGACATCATGGCGATTCTGAAAAAGCCATTGTTATCTTGTATAAGGGATAAAAAAGAAATTTTTTTAGTATTCATATGGTTTATTTTAGAAATGAAAAATAAATAAAATAAGAGGACAACCTTAGTCAATCATATAAGGTAGGATAATCTATCATGAAGTCATAATAAGGCTCAATAATAGCCAATAATAAGTGAAAATAGAGTACCAGATAGATACCATAGAGTGGATATAACATAAGGTGAATGAGTTCTAGACATGGGATGGTTCTAACTAATTTAATAGAATCAATGCCCAGGGTACAAGGTAGAACCATTTGCCTTTAATGATAGTGTATTTTCATTATTTAATTATTAATGGGTAGATTATTGAGAATAATTCAAATTTTGGAATTTGAAATAGGATATTAATGTATATAGGTAGACCAGTGTATAGAGAATATTTCCTATTCCCATAGTTGTTGAAAAACTTTGAGAATATTTTAACTAGGACACAGATCTAAGTGTTTACGTTGACTAATAAATTACAACATCCCATTATCAATCCAAACAGACAACTGGGGATGACCACACCATGGGTCTAGATTTTTTAATTTGTGTATTTATATTTGGAAAATGAGGAATGATGTCTTGGGAATTATAGTCACCATCACTTGTAACATACCAAATAAGGAGGAAAATAAAAATGGTTATATGATAGAGACCACACAATGGTGGTTAAAATTATTGTGGGTTTATTTTTTATTAAATTTAATAGAATTGAGGTGAAAAGTGATATTTGGTAATAAGGTAATCTATTTTGGAGGTTATTTCTCCTGATATTGAAAAATGTTGTTATAATTGAGAAAATTTTTTGTGTTAGATACTAGTTTTGTCAAATACATGATTTAAATTGGCCACGAGACTTAGGAAATGAGGAGAACATTGCCCAGAGTATGGAGTAGGTATTCTGAGTTGGAGCCTAGAAATAGTAATTTTGGTTATCAACATGTCATGGTTGTCCAAGTTCTAAAGAAAATAATGTGAACTATTTCCTTCCAAATATAATGTTCCTCGATCAATATTTAGCGAAGTTATTAAAATTAATAAGCATGGATTACCATACTAAAATCATGTGGGAAATCTATCACGATATATGATTATTAGGTGTACATGGATAAATATCAACCCTCAGATTAGAAGGGTTTGTTACAAATTGTTTTTATAACAACCACAAGATATTGGAAATAAGGATACATTCCATAGAGGCTGGAGTAGGTATTCTAATTTGGGGTCTAAAAATTGGCATCTTGGTTTTCAACATGTGGTGCTAGAATAGATTCTATAGAAAATAAGGGGAACTATTTTATATCAAATATAATGGTCATGGATCACTATTTAGAGATGTTATTAAAATTATCAATAATGTCTGACCACACCAAAATCAATTGGGAAATCTAGAATAATTAGTATCCATTAGGAGGATAGGGAAAAATCTCAACAATCCGAATAAAAGGGTTTGTTAAAAAAGGTATTTATAATAAATTTTATTAGTTTGGGATAGATAGGGAGAATAAATCATATTTTAATATATTATTTTTTATAGAAGAAGAATGATAGATCTACATAATATTCAATTTCCATTTTTTTGAAGGGTAATGGATCAAGGAATAATTTAATCATTTAGTTTCAGGAAAATTTAGTTAGAAATACAAATCCATTTCTAAAATTATTTTCATGTGGAATGAGTTACTACTATGATTAATAGAAGACAAAAGATTCAAAGATAATATTAATGTGTTGATTTAATTAGATTGTGATGATTAAATCACAATAAAGTTTATCTTAATAGAGAATCAATATTGAAGACAAATATGTATGGTTTCTTAACAACCTATGTTGAAAATATTCAGATTACGAGGTTTATAAACTATTGAATAAGACCAAATAATCTATAACCTATCAAAGTGTTTTCTTCATTTATTTTTTTGTTAAATAAAAGGAGGGAGTTCCCCTTGATTATAATTTCACCTTACAAAATTTATGTGTTACATTTATAGTGATAAATGTTATATTCTATAATATCATTATAATACCATGTGTAAACTCCTTGAATTATCACATAGTGGTAAAATAATTAAAATCCATGTGTCTAGATTCTTTATTTTATGAATTTTATTTATATTTCTGGTGATAAGAAAAAGAGAGAAAGATAATGAACTTGTTATTAATAACATGTGAGTAAGATTAATAAGTCTAAAGGGAAAAACATATATGAAAGTTTATATAATAACCAAGCTTTTATAAATGATATTTATTTCTTGAAATACATGTGTGATATATTATATAATTATTATACATATACGACACATAAAGAAACCAACACCACTTTAATTCATTACTAAAAATTGTTATATTGGTCAATAAATTAAACAAATTAAAATGTAAAATATTACAAGTGAACAAAAAATATAAAATTAAATTCTATAATGTGAACTTTTGGATTACCCGAGTCAGCTAGAATAATCCATCCCACAAATAATACTATACAAATGAAACCAAATATTAGTAAAACAATTGACATTTAAAAAATGTAAATATAGAACATTGAGATAAATTGTGGTGAATAATTAGTAAAGGCATGATGTTGTATTTATAGAAATAAATTTGACTATTGGAATAGTATTATAGTTATTAAAATAATGACATAACAATTAAGAATAGTAACATAACAGTTGGGAATAGTAACTTGACCATTGGAATAGTAATTTGACCACAAAATAAAAAGATGTATTATAAATAATTTTTATCATGAGTAATTTAAGTAAATATAAATATTATAATTTTTTAAAATAAATATAATGATTAAAAACTGAAAAAAATATAACAATACTTTTAATAAATTGTATTATAAGGTATTTAATAAAAATAAAAGAATATTAAAATTTAAAATAAAATATTTTAGATAATTAATTTTCTAATTTTTTTGTCATTTTTGAAATCCATATGTAATTTTTTTTTCAAGTGTGTTTTTATGGAATTTTTTTGAAACACTTCAATTTTTAGGTGAATAGTAAAAAAAATATTTTTCGTAACTGCTGTTTTATGAATTACATTATTCATGATGTAATAATGATTGAATAATTTATATAAGTAGTGTATCACCCAACAAAATATTTATTTGATAAAAGAGTCATTAAAATAGAATAAACATGATTTTCAAACATAAAAATTACTTTCCCAAGTCAAAAGTCAAAAGTATTCCTAAAGAAACAATTTTCTCATTTTTCTTCTTTTATTTTTAATAAAATACATATTTCAAATTATAAAGGTGATTACAGTTATAAAAACATTATATATTATTTATTTTTGGACCATTATTTCAAAAACATTACTATTACCAGGTTTAACATGGATATATTATTTTACTCAATATTTTATTCTAAAAATACCTCTTTCAACAAGTATAAATAACCCTATCCATCCATTTGGAAAACCACTACTAATGTATTTAACAAATCCAAATATATTCCCAAATACTCCCTATAAATACCTTTATAAACCTTATGGTTTTTTATATTAATCAAAATCTATTCTTTAAAGATTTCTAGGGCCGTACCAGAGAAGAAAAATTGAAAAAGGAGTAAGTTATATCAACTATTCCTTTGTTTTCCTCCTCTCTTTTCTTTTTTACAATTTATTTCAAAAAAAAAATTAAGATCAATTATTTAATATTTTTAAATTATATTAATGGTTTTAATATAATATAGAAATTAAACTTCTGAAAAATTTATATTTTATACCTATATTTCTACCCCTTTGGACTACATTCATGATTAGAGTCAGTCAACCACCAACAAGGACGATTACAACTTCTTTCCTTATCAACAACCTTATGGATGGTTAGAATAAATAAAATTTGATATATAAAATTTTAAATATATGAGTTTTATGATTATGTTATTAATTCTACTAATTTATAAAAATTGGTCAAAATGAAATGCGAGATCAAAGAAAAATGATATATTTTTAAGGGAAAACTAATATCAAAAAAATTTCCACTTAATTAATATAATTAAGAAATATAATTCAATGGTTATAATTAAAAATAGTGAAAATTTGAAATAATTCACATCTATTTAAATGATTTAATAAACGGTTGTTTATTATTCAAGAGATTGAAAAACGAAGAAATAAAGAAGGATTTAAGGCAAGGGGGTTCTCAAACCAAACTAATATTTATTAGGTTATCTATATTTATCATCATTTTCAGTGTGAACATTAGCCTAATAGTCCTTAAATATACTTCAACTATATCCCCTTTTTAATTGTGGGGATACATATGTTTTTGAACTTTACTGAAAATTAAATTATTATTTCAAAAACACTTTTACAGAAAAAGTGGGAATCCCAGAAAAAATACAAAAGTTAACCCAGATTAAGAATATAAGGAATTGTCCCTCCCTAGAGACTACATTGTTATGTCAAGCCTCTATGCCATATGACCACTGGGAAATCTATCATATACAGATGCATTAGCATGGTACCAATAACAATGCCATATGTTCTTGTTCATTTGGGAACCCCCAATTTTTATTCATGAAATTATTTTTTATGAAATCGATATGAAACTCATTCATTTCTATGATATTTTTCATGACTCTTATTGTTATTTTTTCTATATGGGTGAATTATTTTTAACATTTATGATGTTATATGTAGGTTTGAAATTATATAATCCTCCAATGAATTGGGTAATGTGAAATATCTAATGAGATAATTTGAATTATACATGTACATGTTAATATTTTTTCGCAATGATGATGTTATGGTTTATGCAGATATGTTATGCATGAATATGATTCTAGTTTTTTTCACAACTATGTGTGGTTTTTGAGCACTATGACATGATGATTCATTTTTATGAACATTCTACATCCCATGATTTTTTTAATGTTTCCCTCATGATTTTTATAATGATCCTATTCTTGACCACCCATGTATTGTTGATTCATGTTCTTTATTCCTCCCCTTATATAGCTTTAACTCAACAATTTATTTTATATATAACCTCAGATGACTACATGTAGTAAGGATATCATAAGATATTTATAAAGATAAATAATAGGAATTTAAATAATATTTATATTTTATTAAGTACAATTTATGTGTGAGACTAATTTTTCCAAGATACAATTCCTTTGGATCCTGTAATGCAACAATATTATGTTTTTTATCTTAAAAATGATGTAATAGTCATGTAAGAAAAAGTTAATTCATGATAGTTGGTATCAGAGAATATATTTGTTAACTTTGGAGTTTGGATTGGAAACAATTAGTGAAAACCTGAAGTATAAGTCTATGTATAGGTAAAAATACAAGAAGATCCATTTTAGAAAAATGATAAACATAGAGATCTCATAATTTAATCTTTTATAGTAAAATTATGAATAAGAATAAATTATTTATTCATTCTTTTTTAACATTACATTTTCCCTAAAATTTCATTCCTAATAGAGTGTTGGAACTAGAGTCAATAAAATGAAATGGTGAAATATATTCTTAATATTAACTTATTCCTACTAAATTTTTAATAAAGGTATATTCCTTCCTTTATATCCTTCATGTTTTCTAGAACTGTTAAATCAAAGCCCTGATACCTTAAAGTATATATATTTATAAAAAGAACAGTGGTTTGATCTTTTAAACACATGTATTGGACTCTTTTCTTGTTTGCATATGTGTTAATATTCTTACAATGAATCTCATAATCCTTCCCTTGGCATGATTTAATGTTATACTAGGAAAGGGTTATCTCTCATTATATAGATCACACATAAAATATTGGTTAAAGGAAATATATTTAAATATTTTTAACCATACCATTATCATGTAAAAATTTAAGGAAGATGATGAATATCCCTTGAATAATCCTTCAACAGTTAGAGGGATGATACCCTATGAATAATCATAACTATCCCAAATTATTGTGTTAATGGAAAGAATCAACCTTAAGAAAATTCCCATTATCAAGAATTACACTAATATATTTCTTGAAGAGTTACACAAACTTCCCCTAGACCCCAAAGTAAATTCTCAATAGAGATCATACCCAGATCCAATCCTATCTCAATGTGCCTATAGGATGGACCTTATCAAACCAAAGGAGTTAAATAAGCATCTATAATAATATTTCGGAATAGGGTTCATACACCCTTGTTCATCAACTAAGGGTGAACCAGTACTATTTGTAATGAAAAAGGACTAATCAATGTAGCTATTTATCGATTATTGGACACTCAAAAAGATCACCATAAAAAACAAATATCCCTTACCCAGGATTTATGACTTGTTTGATCAACTACAAGGAGTTTGGTACTTCTCAAATGTCGATATTCATTTTGGATAACATTAGCTGTAGTTGATGAAGAAAGATATTTAGAATACTATATTCTATAAAGGTATGGATACTATGATTTCATAGTTATTCACTTCATAATTAAAAATTCCCCTACAATACTCATGGATTTAATAAAAATTGTCTTTATTGACTACCATGAAAAAATTAAAGTATTTTTCAATGATATTCTAATTTTCTCCAAGAGAAAGTAGGAACATGAAGAGAATATAAGGATAGTGTAGGTGACATTAATAAATGATAAAATTTATAGTATGTTTATAAAGTGTGACTTTTGGATGTATTAAGTCACATTATTAGGGAACATGATCATAAATAAAGGAATTTTTATGGACCCCTCAAAGATAATGTCAATTAAAGAATACACTAGACCCTCATGTGTCATTAAAATATATATTTTTATTTTATTGGTAGGGTAATACAAATGTTTGATGATAAATTTATTATTATTATCTATCCCAATAAATAAGTTAACATGGATATGGGGAAATTATTTCTGGAAGGAAGAATCTGAGGAAAGATTTAACTATCTCAAGAAGAGGCTAATCATTGTTCATGCACTCACAATACCATCAAGTGGACAAGGTTTTGTGATATATAGAGATGATTCAAATAATTTCTTGGGTTATGTACTAATTAAAAATGAAAAATTGATAGCTTATTCCTCGTTATAGTTGAATATTCATGAGTAGAACTATTTGACACATGATTTGGAGTTAACAATTGTGGTATTCTCCTTGATGATTTGGCTGTAGAACCTCTATGGAAAATAGTGTGACATATATAATGATAATAACATTATAATGTATATATTCACACATAAGGATCCCAAAAAGCATCAATGAATATTTTTAGAGCTAATAAAGGACTATGATACCAATATTAACTACCATCTAGGAAAGGGGAACAATTTAGTTAAGGATCATCTAGAAAAGAACATGATACATTATCCATGATGCAGATTGAGAAATACCTTATCTTAATGGATTTATAAAGCATAAATATGGAAATCATAATGATATAGAATACATCCTATTATTTCCAAATGATTTCACAACCATCTATCAAAAATAATATCAAGGAGGAACAATGGAATCATCGAGAGCATAAAAAAGGGTGAAAGAAATAAAATAAAGGAATATTCATGAGTTTCACAATGATGAAGATAGTGTCATTCGGGTTGAAACTTGTATTTGTGAGATTTTATCAAAATGGATAAAGTTGGATCTATTAGATAACTTGTATAACTCATCTTTCACTATCTCTCATAGAAGCACCAAGATGTTGTGATCTTTGAAAACACTTCTGGTGGGAAAACATGAAGAAAGAGAGTACTCATTATATCTCAATATGATTGATATGTCATCGCAATTTGAGATGATTTATTTCTTGAAAAACAGGCTATGATATATATATATATATAAATAAAGTGGTGAGGCTACATAGGGCACCATATTCGATCATCTCTGATTGTGATTAATGGTTCGCTTAAATTGTTTAGAGAAGTCATTAATATTCTATTAATACTGAATGAGTTTTTAACATGTCCTATCAACCCCAAACTGATATCCAATTTGAATGAAATACTGAGACACTTGAGGATATTCTAAGATCCATATCAATGGAATATAAAGGAGGATATGATCATCATCTCCCATCAGTTTAGTTCTCATAGAAAAAAAAACATCCACCCGAGTATTCAAACTGCTCTATATGAAAATTTGTATAGGTAGCAATGTAGAACTCATAATGGTTGGTATTATATAGGGAAAAATTTACTTCTACCTGATCTTTTTAAAAAGATGACAAAGAAGGATCAAGACATAAAATAATATATACAAGATGCTCAAATTCGACTGAGGAACTATATTGACAACCATCAAAGGGACTTGGAGTATGAAGTTGGAGAGAATGGTTTCCTATGAATATCTCCATGGAAGATAGTCACGTGGTTTGGAATGAAATGGAAGCTTATCCATAGGTACATTGGCTCCTATTATAACCTTTATCTCATAGGTTTAGTGGCATATAGTCTTTCACTTCCAACAAATATGGCTCAAATTCATGATGTGTTCAATGTATATATCCTAAGGAAGTAAATAACTAAACCCTAGTATGTACTAAATTTAGAGGTGGTACAACTAGATAATAAAATCTCTTATGAGGATAATTTGTTGAAAATAATTAAATATAGAGTCAAAGGCCTACACATAATAAAAATAACTTTGTCAAAGTGTTGTGGTTAAATAATAAGTATTAAGAGGCAACATGAGAACTAGTTGAAAAAGAAAATAGAATTACCCTCACCAATTATAAATAGAAAATATGAGAATAAAATTTCAAGAATAAAATTTCTAAAATGGGGGAGGAATGTAACAAACCATATTTAATAAATGATTTTTTTGAAATAAATGTTAGTTATATAATATAATTATTATACTCACACAACTCAAAGAGAAAACAACAAAACTTTAGTTCATTAATTAAAATAGTTACATTAGTCAACGAATAAACCCATTAAAATTCTAAATATTACAAGGGGACAAAAAATAAAAAAAAATATAAAACTATAATGGGGAAATTTGGGTCACTTTGATAGGCTAGAATCATCTCTCCCACAAACAACACTATAGAAATGAAACGAAATAATAGTAAACCAATAAACATTTTAGAAAATGGGAATAAACAACCATGAGAGTATTTTAGATTAATAATGTAAAAAGTAATGAACTATTATTTATAAGATTTAATGTGACCATTCGAATAGAAATGTGACCATTCTAAATCGTAACCCTACCATTGGGAATAATAACCCAACAGTTTGGAATAGTAACCCAACCATTTGAATAGAAATTTGAATTCAAAATAATAAAATTTAACATAAGTAATATTTATAGTAAAAAATTTAAGTAAATTAAATTATTTTAATTCAATAAAATAAATATAATGATTAAAGCCACAAATAAAATATAATCAAATTTTTAATAAACACTATTTTATAGTATTTTATAAAAATCATAATTATCATATAAAAATTAAAATAAACAATGATATAAATTTATATTGAAAAAAAAGAATTTTATTTTTGATATTATAAGGTTTATTTTTTGATACTTTTCTAAAATACTTCAATTTTTAGACGAATAGTAAAAATACTGTTTTTTTTGTAACTAGTGTATCTTGAATTACATAATTCATGATATTATAATGAAATAATAATTTATTGAAATTTTTTATTGGTGAAAACATATTTAATTAGATAAATTAATCATTAAAATTAAATTAAAATTATTTTGATACCAAAAAATTACATTCCAAAGTCAAAAGTGAAAATTATTCTTTTAGAAACAATTATCTCATTTTCCACATTCCTTTTTAATAAACACAAAAATTAAAATTCTAAAGTGGTTTAAAGTCATAAAAACATTATATTTTCTTTATTTATGATTCATTAGGTCATAAATGTTAGTATTACAAGGTTTATCTTGGATATAATGTTTTATTCAATATTTTAGTCTAAAAATACACCTCTCACAAAGTATAAATAAACGCTTTCCCTCCCCTTGGAAAACCAATCCTACCTCACATAAAAATGAAAAAAAACTACCTAAATACTCTCCCTAATCCCCCTTAGAATCCTTACATATGGTATATACCAAACTAACTCCACAAATCAAGGAATCCTATTTCCTTATAAGAGATTAAACATTAAGAAAATAGTATGTTTTATCCACTCTTCTCTTTTTTTCCTCCTCTCTTATCTTTTTCTCAATTTAAGTAAAAAATATATTTTAATATTAATAAGGAAGTATTTTAAAATTATATTAATTGTTTCAATATACTATAAATATTATATTTTTTAATTATTTATATTTTATACCTCGCTTTCTCCCCATTTGAACAACATTCCCGATAACTGTCAGTTAACCTCAAACATAGATGTTTCTATCTTTTTTAATTCTCAAAAACCATATGGATAGATAAAATAAATTAATTATGATATATAAAACAATAAATATATTTATTTTATGCTTTTGGAATTATTTTTTCTAATTTATAAATTACCTTGAACAATAAATGAGAAATCAATGAAAAATAAGAATTTTTTAAGGAAAATATAATATCAAACATTTTACATTTAAATGAGGTAATTATGAAATATAATATAATGATTATAGTTTATAAATAGTGAGAAAATGGAAATATTAAATTTATGGTTCAATATTTTAATAAACATTCTTTTATTATTCATATTATAGAAAAGCGTTGTAATAATGTTGGATTTAAGGTAAGAAGATTATCAAACTCAACTTATTTACTTTGGTTTATCCATAATTCTCATCATTTTCATTGTATATATTCCTCTTATTTTACTTGAATATATTTTTTATATTATTACCTTATCTTTTTTGGTCATATAAATGTTTTCTTCATTAAAAAATGATTTTTATACCAAATAATTTTTTTAAAAAGAATTTTATTTATGTATCTCATATTGAGAAGCTTATTCATCTATCAAGAATGATGATGTCTATTCTAGTTATTTTCCCTCATAATCATTTGGTAACCATAGATTTATTCACTAATTTATTATTTTTTAAACCATTATGAATACAATTTCTTTCAATGAGTTATTTTATGACTAATATTGTTTTATGTTTCATGTGGGATGCATGATTATGAGAATTTATGTTGTGATCAGTGAGACCTAAGTTATATATCCCTATAATTAATTGGTTAATGTGATATATCTCATGATATAATGTGTATTATGTTTTAAGATTATTATATATATTTTTTATAATGATGATGTTATGATTTGTGAACATATGTTATACACAGACATGATGTTTTCTTTGTTCACAACTATGTGTGGTATTTGACCACTATGACATGCTGTTTCATTTTTAGGAATATTCCACATTCCATGTCTTTATCAAAATATAACTGTAGAGACCCAAATCTTGACATACATGGAAATGACATTACTTTTACGGAATACTTAATACATAATAAAAAACAGACACACAAGGATCGTAATAGTTTAGTGCCTTTGGAAACATGGAATATAAAATTCTAATCATGTTGAAAGATCTTCCACAACTCCCATAACGATCTTCCACTTTTTGTTTCCTTACCTAAAACCTTTCTTTATTTTCTGGGGAAAATAAAACATAAAAAGGGTGTGCTCAAATGCTCAGTAAGGGAAAACATAGAGAACATAAAACAATCCATAAACATTGAAAACAAAAACTTGAACATAAAATTTAAACATCAAAATCTTGAGCAAAGACATAAATCGTTGAAGTACGTAAGGCATATATCATAATGGAACATCAACCCTGATAAAATATAATGGGAATAAAACATGTAATTGTGGAAACCATTCAGCACATGTTATGATTTCCATAGTATCCAAGGCATTACTACCAAGACCGTCTTAGTGGACAAAGTCCCTTTCTAAATCGAGTTCACTCCTCTTTCCAGTTCTGTATTACTGAACCGAATTAACTTACCATTCCATCCATGTCTATCTCATGAGATATAAATCTTTACCCAATGAATTAGAGGGAGATATAGGTCCCACCCATCTCACAATGAAATCATTATTACTTGTGCCAAAAAAATAAACATATATCATTCATAATAACCCAACGAATAAAATGGGTTTCTTAAACATCATCCCATCATAACATAATCCATATAAAAAAATGGATATCATTTCATCATAAGAAAAGTGAAACCATGTAAATCATAGAGACATTATACTTGAAACATACACATATGAAATAATTTAATCTTAGATGGAAAATGGTTTTGATAAAGTACTTGAAATGAAATCTTGAGGAAAATATCATTTTTTCTTCAAAATAAATTTCTTATCACAAAACGTCATGAAATTTTAAAATAAAGAGAATTTTTTGAAAATAGTCAAGAAATATTTTGGAGGAATGTTCATGAAAATAAGGCGTTATAAAACCGTAAAAATCCTTTGATGCCGTATAAGTTAAAAAAACATTCTCCTCGTACTTTTGTCGGAAAACTAACAAAGTGCCTCCTAACGTTAACAAAATAACGATTCATTACATACCATGTAGTAAATGTAAGAATGGGTAAAAAGGACAATAAACATACATAAAAACACTTTTTGAAAACATGAACATGGATGATAACAATAACCCCAGTAAATACTTACGTATAAGTAATCTCGGATAAAAATGAGATTTGTGAAATTATCCCGTACCTTATGTTCGATATGCTTCGTATGTATCCGAACCTCCTGAATAATGATTTAAATAATGTAATTGACTTATTACAGAATCATATTCATTGTTATGATATAATATATGGTTCACTTATGACTTTATATTACCCGTTCTTTTGTAAATTCCATGTTAAAGATCGTTTTGGGTAAAATTGTTTCATTTGTCGTCCGTGTTTTGACTTGAAATTATTAATATGATTACTTAGATCATGATTACTTAATTGCATAGTATAAAACATGATTTATATATAATATATATTCACAATATACATATATATAATAGATCTATAAATGGAAATAAATACACCGTTCATGGAGACGGTATGCCGTACGTACGCATGAACGCTGTTTTCGTTTCCTTATTGAATTGAATGGAATTAAGTATATGACATACATATATATATAAATAAATCCAGCAGCATTATTATGTCATATATTTCATGATTACTTATTATATATACTTTATAATCATTCTTGAATTGTTAACATGGAAAATGAATCTCATCGTGTCGTGGAGATGGTAATCCGTACGTACGCACGAGCGATGATATCGTAACTATATTTATTGAATCAAGTTGGAGTGAATGATATAATATATTAGAATTAGTATTATGTTATAATAATCATATGTATTTATTCATTACACTATTATACCCATCCATGTAAGGTGGTGGTGGAAAAAAAGATTACACCACGGTGTGGAGACGGTATTCTGTACGTACGCACGCGCGATGATTTCATTTTCTATAGGATGGATAGAAGGTGAAATGGGGTTGATTCATATTTACAATAACATATAAGTATATTATTTATACTAATGTTATTACAATATAATGAAACAACTAAAGAAGAATAAGTTAAAGAAGAAAGAAAATTGGAAGAATCGGTAACAGATATTACCTCTTCTTTGAGACGCCTCTTTGAAACATCTTCTTAGGGTACTAAAATTTGTCTTTGAAGAAGACCAGGACCTCTAATATGTTTCTATGGAAGTGGAAAATGGAAATAGGCAGGGTTTGGCCGCGATTAAAGGCTACAAATTGTGTGAGGAGAAGAGGGAGTAGGTTCCCTTTTATAAGGGAAGAGATGGGTACCTTTGGAAATATAAGAAATATTAGTATATATTAAATCCAAACCCCACATAAAAACTTCCAAAATGACCCATATCCAAATATTAGATGATATAGGGTTGTAATATCATCAACCAATAAAATTTAGACATTTTAGGAATCTATTTTAATCATTATCAACTTGATTTATCCTTTTTTAGCAATTTAATTTTATTTGTAGTAATAATATTCTAAATTTTAAATTATTATAAATAATTACATATGTGTTGTTAATTTTCCATAATTTGACAATTTATGACATTTTAGACCATATAAATTTAAATTTATACTTTTTAAATATTTTTGTTATTTTTAAACAATTTTATAATATGTTATTTTTATAAAATAACAATAGTGTCAATTTTAACACTATTCATTTATTTGAATTTAAATAAACAATATAAAGAAGATATGTTCAAACTAAAAGCTTTAATAGATTCATAAAATGTCATATGTATCTAGAAAATTAGTGGAGCACATTAAATAGTACATATAATATTTATTTTAATATTTTTATGATCATTTATTTGCTATTTCAATCAATAAAATAATTTTAACATCACTATTGTGTCATAATTAATGATAATTATTTAATACCTAAAAATTATAATTCATATAATGTAGATAATTGTATTATCTTTCTGGACACTATTCATGTTCGAAGTTTAATTATGTTTATCACTAAATTAAAATTATTATACTAATAAGATTTAATAAAGTGATATGTTGTTAGTTTCTTTGGTTTTAATAATAATTAAATTATTTTCATGGAAAAAAGTCAATTAAATGAATCTAATCCGACCCTTAGGTGATATGGGTCGACTTTTAGTCATCTAATAGGATTTTGGCAGGTGTTAGAGTAATTTTATAATCTTATATTTATCCTTAATTACCTGATTTACCTTTAACTATGGTAAATAAAATTTTCCATAGTTACTATTCATAAAGCCAAAAAATAAAAAGTAGCTTAATAACATAATTTGGACCCACTGATTCCAAATATGGAATCAATTTTTCCAAATTCAATACACAAAAGTTTCTGAAATTAAATTAAAATTAACCCAGTTGTCAAAAGAAAATGGGTTTTTGTTTAAAACATTGCAAAAGGTTGAATTGATTTGACCTACGAATTCAAGGTAAAATTAATGCTAATAACATAAATTATATTAAATGGTAAAAAGATATTCTATTTATACTTTAAAACCATTAAATATTATAATTTAACTATGAAAATTATTACGATGAAAAAAGCTGTTTTTAATTAAAATATAGCGTGTTTTTACTATTCATTAAAATTTGAAAGTTATCAGAAAAATATCAAAACTTTATCCAATGTAAATTTTTATATCCTAATCCAAAAGAAGAAGTTTATTTTGTAAAATTTAACTTATAAACATGTCAAAAAACTAGATTTAATGTGGGTGTTCCATTAAAAGGCGGCAAAACTGCATTTTTTGAAAAATACTTATTTTACCCAAATAATTTATTTTGTTCACATACCATGTTCTAGAAAATGTGTAAGATGAAATAATAATTTTATAAAATTCAAAATTTAGTTAATAATATTCATAACGGCTAGTTCAGAATAATATTATTACCATATATCATTTTTTAGTGATACCTGATATTACGTACAACACACGCTATCGAGAAAAGTCGCGATGGCGTGTAATGCAAGCCAAGTCAGGGTAGCGTGTTGTGCAAGAATCGTTCATTGTTTCATATAATAGAATCCAACCATATTTCATTTATACATTGAATATATATATATATATATATATATATATATATACGCACTCAATTTTTCGTAGAATGACTATTAGAAAACAAACTTGAAATTGTGTGTAACACAATCTAAGAATAGTGTTGTGTATACTGCAAGCTAATACGGTGTTGCGTATAACACACGATAATCGTGTTGTAGCATAAAACATATGACATAAATTAAAAAGAATATTTATCATAAAATATCAGGTTGTTACATTCTACCCCCCTTAAAATGAATTTCTCCCTCGAAATTCGTCGGGGTTATAAATCATTTACTATTCTTAGAAACCCTCATCGTAAAAAGGAATACTAAAACATAATTTTAAAAACTAAAGTATGAAACATAAAGATTACCCAAAGTACCTCATCACTGGGTTTCTATATAGGATAACAGAGGTGAAAATATGGATATGGACGAAAAATCTAACCATCAAGTTCTGATGGAGAATCATAGAGGACATGGCTTTGAAAAAGCCAACAATCACAAAGCCATAAATTTGTGATGATCTAAGGTACCATCTGATTCATCGGATATAGGAGCACTAGGATAACTTTTTTTGTTTTCAATATCATTTCCCTAAAGTTGAAAATTTTGAATTAGAAGAAATACTTGCTTGATTTTGGTACAATATCACTATTTTTCGTGCTTTGAACAATTTCCACTGCATCTCTTAAAGAAATGAAGTTTAATTTGTTATTCGTGAAGTGTTAACAGATCATGTGATAGAATTATGGGTTATTCCATCTGTTTCAAACAAAAGGTTTTCAAAAGTTATCAAATATACATAAGTCCATCTATGGTGAGGTTAGTCATATATGATTCAAAAAATGAACTTATAGTTCATATATCATACCGCTTAATAAAATAAAACTAGTTTCTACTAACCAGGGACTTCCTATAGGCCAGTGGTAGGCGATAAAGGTCAGTTGCACTTTGGTTGTGGGTTCAATTCCCACCGTCTTGTCTGACGCGATGGGATGTCTCTCGTCCTACAGGTTGTCCTTTTTCTAAAACTACATTACTATAACATCCCATCAATAATATCGAAAAAAGTTCTATCCTTAAATAGTACTAACATATGTCCAAAAAATCCATTCCAATCTTTAGGCTTATCTATAATACTTCGGTCCAAGCTCATAGTATAAAGAAAACAATAACTAGAAAGGTTTTCTACCAAGAATGTGAATACAAGCATTTATCCCACATATATTCTAAGATATATCATGTTGGTTGTATTCCAAACACATGAATACCTTAGTCTTATATTCTATTGAAACATAAATTACCATAGAACATTAGTGAAAACATGAATACTGTCAAAAGATAACTCTCTCCACATACCAAAATCCCAAAAATTCTATATACTCAAACCATAATATCGCTTAGTCCTTATATCAGTCATGAGCTCATGAATACAATCAAGCATTTCATTATCTTCTTATCCCTTCATTATGCGCATGTCATCTACTTTCCAAAAATATCTGAATAACCTTCCATGGTTACCAGTACCATTCAACATATACTTTCAAATAATTTAGGAAAAACAATAGTGTAACAATCCTTAGATGATTCTTTATTCTATAGTACCATACATTATTCATTGTAAACATACAATCATTCCACTAACTTCTTAAACCACTAACTGAGATTCATCATTTCTTTCATATCATATTTCATTTGTAGTCTCTTCATCATCATCCATATAAATACTACTCATATGACCATGCGGATTTTCTTCATGATATTTTCCCTTAGGGAATTGTTTTTCATAATGCCCATACATTACACATTTAAAACATCTAATCATTGTTCATGTCGTAGCAGTAATATTATCCTTGTCCATGGTGTTAACTGAACCTTTTCATTTGAACTTACTGGATTTTTGTCCTTCTTTTCCACACCTAAATCAGCTTCCAGTTCCTTTGAAACAATCTCCCCGATGCCTCTTCTCACATTATTTACATGAGGGAAATTGAACTTTCTTTCCTCTATGATCATCATGAAACTATATCTTTCTCTTATTATCTGTGTTAGGAAACTTACCAAAGTTGAGATTATTGATCATATTATGATATTGCTGATTAGGCATAATAACGATGTTTGGACTTCCAAATCCCGTTTCATTTGGTTTCTCATTAAGAATATCATTCCATTGTCTATTATATTCTCCATTATCATGAATCTTCCTATTTCCATTTATTTTCTAAAACCCAAAAAGAATAGTGTGGGGGGAAAAATCATGCTAGGGAAAACAACATAGTAAAGGGGGAGTACCCTCAATATCTAACATATTAGGTTAAATTTTAAGATCATTATCATAGTTCTAGGAATATATCTTATACGTATACTTATCCTTAGGGACATCCCTCGACATACCTTAGAAATATCTCTAGGGATCGCATCCTAGTTTCCAAAGGATGACTAAACCTTTCCTCTGATACCAACTGTAGAGACCCGAAGCTTGACGTACATGGACATTACATTACTTTTACGGATACTTAATATATAACAAAAACAGACACATAAGGATCATAATAGTTTAGTGTCTTTAGAAACTTGGAATATAAACTTCTAATCATGTTGAAAGATCTTAAACAACTCCCATAACGTTCTTCCCATTTTTGTTTCCTTACCTAAAACCTTTCTTTATTTCCTGGGGAAAATAAAACAAAAAAAGGGTGAGCTCAAATGCTCATTAAGGGAAAACATAGAGAACATAAAACAATCCATAAACATTTGAAAGCAAAAACATGAACATGACATTTAAACATAAAAATCTTGAGCAAAGAAATAACTCATGGTACGTAAGGCATATATCATAATGGAACATCAACCCTGATAAAATATAATGGGAATAAAATATGTAATTGTGGCAACCATTCAGCACATGTTATGATTTCCATAGTATCCAAGGCATTGCTACCAAGACCCTCTTAGTGGACAAAGTCCCTTTCTGAATCGAGTTCACTCCTCGTTACAATCCTGTATTACTGAACCAGATTAACTTACCGTTCCAGCCATGTCTATCTCATGAGATATAAATATTTAGCCAATGAATTGTAGGGAGATATAGGTCCTACCCATCTGATAATGAAATCATTCTTAATTGTGACACAAAATAAACATACATCATTCATAATAACCCAACGAATAAAATGGGTTTCATAAACATCATCCCATCATAACATAATACATATAAAAAATGGATATCATTTCATCATAAGAAAACTGAAACCATGTAAATCATAGATACATTATACTTGAAACATACACATATGAAATAATTTCATCATAGATGGAAAATGGTTTTGATAAAGTACTTGAAATGAATTCTTGATGAAAATATCCTTTCTTCTTCAAAATCAATTTCTTTTCATAAAATTAAATTCAATTTTAAAAGAAAGATATTTTATTGAAAATAGTCATGAAATATTTTGGAGGAATCTTCATGAAAATAAGGCTTTATAAAATTGTAAAAATCCTTTGATGTCGTATAAGTTAAAAAAACATTCTCCTTGTACTTTTGTCGGAAAAGTAAAAATATACCTCCTAATGTAAACAAAAGAAAGATTCCTTACATACCATGTAGTAAAAGTAAGAATGGGTAAAAAGGGCATTAAACATAAATAAAAAACATTTAGAAAACATGGACATGGATGATAATAATAACCCAAGTAAATACTTGCGTATAAGCAATCTCAGATAAAAATGAGATTTGCAAAATTATCCCTTACCTAATGTCTGATATGCTTCATATGTATCTGAACCTCCTGTATAATGATTTATATAATGTCATTTAATTCTTAAAGAATCATTTTCATTGTTATGATATCATATATGGTTCACTTATGACATTATATTACCCGTTCTTTTGTAAATTCCATGTTAAAGAGCGTTTTGGGTAAAATCGTTTCATTTGTCGTCTGTGTTTTGACTTGTAATTATTCATATGATTACTTAGATCATGATTACTTAATTAAAGAATATAAAACATTATTTATATATAATATATATTCAGAATATACATATATATAATATATCGATAAATTGGAAGAAATACACCGTTCATGGAGACGGTAGGCCGTACGTATGCATGAACACTGTTTTCGTTTCCTTATTGAATTGAATGTAGTTAAGTATATGACATACATATATATATATATAAATAAATCCAGTATCATTATTATGTCATATATTTCATGATTACTTATTATATATACTTCATACTCATTCTTGAATTGTTAACATGGAAAATGAATCTCATCGTGTCGTGGAGACGGTAATCTGTACGTACGCACGAGCGATGATATTGTTCCCATATTTATTGAATCGAATTGGAGTGAATGATCTAATATCTTATAATCAGTATGATGTTATAATAATCAAATTTATTTATTTTTTACACCATTATACCCATACAAGTAAGGTGGTGGTGGAAAAAAAGATTACACCATGGCGTGAAGACGGTATTCCATACGTACATATGCGCGGTGATTTCATTTTCCATAGGATGGATAGAAGGTGAAATGGGGTTGCTTAATATTTATAATAACATATCAGTATATTATTGATACTGATTTTATTACAATATAATTAAACAACTAAAGAATAAGAAGTTGAAGAAGAAAGAAAATTGAAAGAATCGGTAACAGATATTACCTCTACTTTGGCACGCCTCTTTGAAACCTCCTCTTAGGGTACTAAAATTGGTCTTTGAAGAAGAACAAGACCTCTAGTATGTTTCTAGGGAATTTGAGAAGGGAAATGGTCATGGTTTTTCCTATCGTAATGGCTCCAAATTGTGCGAGGAGAAGAGGGAGGAGGTGCCCTTTTATAAGGGAGGAGAGGGGCACCTTTGGAAATATAAGAAATATTAGTTTATATTAAATCCCAACCACACTTAAAAACTTCCAAATTGACTCATATATGAATATTAGATTTTATAAGGTTATAATCTCGTCAACCAATAAAATTTAGACATGTTAGGAATCTATTTTAAGCATTATCAACTTTATTTATCCTTATTTATCAATTTAATTTTATTTGTGGTAATAATATTCTAAATTTTAAATTATTATAAATAATTACATATGCGTTGTGAATTTTCCATAATTTGACACTTTATGACATTGTAGACCTTATAAATATAAATTTATAATTTTTAAATATTTTTTTTTATTTTTAAACAATTTTATAATATGTTATTTTTATAAAATAACAATAGTGTCAATTTTGACACTATTCATTTATTTGAATTTAAATAAACAATATACAAAAGATATGTTCAAACTAAAAGCTTTAATATATTCATAAAATGTCATATGTATCTCGAAAATTATTGGAGCACATTAAATAGTTCATATAATATTTATTTTAATAATTTTAAGATCATTTATTTGATATTTCAATCAATAAAATAATTTCAACATCACTATTGTGTCATAATTAATGATAATTATTTAATGCCTAAAAATTATAATTCATATGATGTAGATAATTGTATTAGATTTCTGGAGACTATTCAAGTTCTATGTTTAATTAAGTTTATCACTAACTTAAAATTATTATACTTATAAAATTTAAGAAAGTGACATGTTGTCACTTTCTTTGGTTTTAATAATAATTAAATTATTTTCATTGACAAAATTCAATTAAATGAATCTAATATGACCCTTAGGTGATATGGGTCAACTTTTAGTCATCCAATTAGATTTTGGCAGGTGTTAGAGTAATTTTATAATCTTATATTTACCCTTAATTACCCGATTTACCTTTAACTATGGTAAATAAAATTTACCGTAGTTACTATTCATAAAGCCCAAAAATAAAAAATAGCTTATTAATATAATTTGGACCCACTGATTCCAAATATGGAATCAATTTTTCCAAATGAAATACACAAAAGTTGCATAAATTAAATTAAAATCAATCCCGTTGTCGAAAGAAAACAGGTTTTTGTTTAAAACATTGCAAAAGATTGAATTGATTTAACCTACGAATTCAAGGTAAAATCAATGATAATGACATAAATTATATTAAATGGTAAAAATATATTATATTTATACATTAAAACCATTCAATATTATAATTTATCTATATAAATTATTACGATGAAAAAAGTTGTTTTTAATTAAAATATAGCGTGTTTTTACTATTCATTAATATATGAAAGTTATCAGAAAAATATCAAAACTTTATCCAATTTAATTTTTATATCCTGTTTCAAAATGAGAAGTTTATTTTGTAAAATGTAACTTATAAACATTTCAAAAATTAGAATTAATGTGCATGCGCCATTAAAATGTGGCAAAACAACATTTTTTTAAAAATACTTATTTTACCCGAAAAATTTACTTTGTTCACATAACATGTTCTAGAAAATTTGTAAGATGAAATAATAGTGTTATAACATTCAAATTTTAGGTAATACTATTCATAACGGCTAGCTCACAATAATATTATAACCATATATCATTGTTTAGTGAAACATGATATTGCGTACAACACACGCTATCGAGGAAACTCGCGAGTGCGTGTAATGCAAGCCAAGTCAGGGTTCAGTGTTGTGCAAGAATCCTTCGTTGTTTCATATAACAGAATCCAACCATATTTCATTTATACATTGAATATATATATATATATATATATGGACACACTCAATGTTGTGTAGAATAACTATTATAAAACGAACTTGAAATTGTGTGTAACACAATATAAGAATAGTGTTGTGTATACTGGAAGCTAATACGATGTTTCTTATAGCACAAGATAATATTGTTGTAGCATAAAACACATGAAATCAATTAAAAATAATACTTCTCATAAAATATCAGGTTGTTACATTCTACCCCCCTTAAAATTAATTTCACCCTCGAAATTCGTCGGGGTTATAAATCGTTTAATATTCATAAAAACCCACATCATAAAAAGGAATACTAAAAAATAATTTTAAAAACTAAAGTATGAAACATAACGATTACCCAAAGTAACTCATAACTGGGTTTCCATATATAAGAACATAGGTAAAAATATTGATATGGAAGAAAAATCTAACCATCATGTTCTGATGGAGAGTGGTAGAGGACATGGCTATGAAAAATCCAACAACCACAAAGCTATATATTTGTGATGATCTAAGGTACCATCTGATTCATCGGATATAAGAGCACGAGGAAAACATTTTTTGTTCTCAATATCATTTCCATAAAGTTGAAAAATTTTAATTAAAAGAAATACTTGCTTGATTTTGGTACAATATCACGGTTGTTCATGATTTGAACAATTTCCACTTCATGTCATAAAGAAATAATGTTGAATTTTTTATTCGTAATGTGTTAACAGATCATGTGATAGAATTATGGGTCATTCCATCTGTTTCAAACAGAAGGTTAGCAAAAGTTATCAAATATACATAAGTCCATCTATGGTTAGGTTAATCATATACGATTCCAAAAATGAACTTATACTTCATATATCATACCGCTTAATAAAATAAAACTAGTTTCTACTAATCAGGGACTTCCTGTAGGCCAATGGTAGGCGATAAAGCCCAGTCGCACTTCGGTTGCGGGTTCAATTCCCACATCCTTGTTTGACGCGATGGGTTGTCGACCGTCCTGCAGGTTTTCCTTTTTGTAAAACTACATTACTATAACATCCCATCAATAATATCGAAAAACGTTATATCCTTAAAATACACTAACTTATGTACAACATAATCCATTTCAATATTTAGGATAATCTAAAATACTTCTGTCCAAGCTCATAGTATAAATAATTCAATTACTAGAAAGGTTATCTACCAAGAATGTGAATAAAAGAATTTATCCCACATATATCATAAGATATATCTTGTTGGTTGTATTCCAAACACATGAATACCTTAGTCATATATTCTATTGAAACATAAATTACCATAGAACATTAGTGAAAACATAAATACTGCCAAAAGGTAACTCTTTCCACATACCAAAATCCCAAAAATTCTATATACTCAAACCATAATATCACTTAGTCCTTATATCAATCATGAGCTCATGAATATAATCAAACATCTCATTATCTTCTTATCCCTTCATTATGTGCATATCATCTACTTTCCAAAAATATCTGAATAACGTTCCATGGTTACTAGTACCATTCAACGTATACTTTCAAATACATTAGGAAAAACAATAGTGTAACAATCCTTAGATAATTCTTTATTCCATAGTACCTTACATTATTCTTTATAAACATACAACCATTCCACTAACTTCTTAAACCAATAAATTAGCTTCATCATTTCTTTCATCTCATATTTCATTTGTAGTCTCTTCAACATCATCCATATAAATACTACTCATATGACCATGCTGATTTTCTTCATGAGATTTTCCCTTAGGGCATTGGTTTGCATAATGCCCATACATTCCACAATTAAAACATCTAATCATTGTTGATGTCGTAGCAATACCATTATCCTTGTCCATGGTGTTAACTAAACATTTTCATTTGCACTTACTAGATTTGTGTCCTTCTTTTCCACACCCAAAGAATCTTCCAGTTCCTTTGAAACAATCTCCGCAATGCCTCTTCCCACATGATTTACATGAGGGAAATTGAACTTTCTTTCCTTTATGATCATCATGAAACTCCATCTTTCTCTTATTATCTTTGTCGGAAAAATTACCAAAGTTGAGATTATTGAATATATTATGAGATTGATGATTAGATATAATAACGATGTTTAGACTTCCAAATCCCATTTCATTTGGTTTCTCATGAATAATATCATTCCATTGTATGTTATATCCTCAATTACCCGGAATCTTCATATTTCCAGCTATTTTCTAAAACCCAAAAAGAATGGTGTGAGAGGAAAAAATCATGCTAGGGAAAACAACATAGTAATGGGGGAGTACCCTCAATATCTAACATCTTAGGTTAAATTTTAAGATCGTTACCGTAGTTCTAGGACTATATCCTATACGTATACTTATCCTTAGGGACATCCCTAGACATACCTTAGAAATATTTCTAGGGATCTCACTAACGTTTTTGCATCCTAGTTTCCAAAGGTTGACTAAACCTTTCCTCTGATACCTACTGTAGAGACCCGAAGCTTGAAGTACATGGACATTACATTACTTTTACAGAATACTTAATACATAACAAAAATAGACACACAAGAATCATAATAGTTTAGTGTCTTTATAAACTTGGAATATAAACTTCTAATCATGTTGAAAGATCTTCAAAAACTCCCATAACGATATTCCCCTTTTTTTCCTTACCAAAAAACATTCTTTATTTCCTGGGGAAAACAAAACATAAAAAGGGTGAGCTCAAATGCTCAGTAAGGGAAAACATAGATAACATAAAACAATCCATAAACATTTGAAAGAAAAACTTGAACATGAAATTTAAACATCAAAATCTCGAGCAAAGAGATAAATCGTGGAAGTACGTAAGGCATATATCATAATGGAACATTAAACCTGATAAAATATAATGGGAATAAAACATGTAATTGTGGAAACCCTTAATCACATGTTATGATTTCCATAGTAGCCAAGGCATTGCTACCAAGACCATCGCAGTGGACAAAGTCCCTTTCTGAATCGAGTTCACTCCTCGTTCCAGTCCTGTATTACTGAACCAGATTAACTTACCGTTCCAGCCATGTCTATCTCATGAGATATAAATATTTACCCAATGAATTGGAGGGAGATATAGGTCCCACCCATCTCATAATGAAATCATTCTTACTTGTGCCACAAAATAAAAATACATAATTCATAATAACCCAACGAATAAAATGGGTTTCATAAACATCATCCCATCATAACATAATCCATATAAAAAAATGGATATCATTTCATCATAAGAAAAGTGAAAACATGTAAATCATATAGACATTATACTTGAAACATACACTTATAAAATAAAGTCATCTTAGATAGAAAATGGTTTTGATAAAATACTTGAAATAAATTCTTGAAGAAAATGTCCTTTCTTATTCAAAATCAATTTCTTTTCACAAAACGTCATGAAATTTTAAAAGAAAGAGATTTTTATTGAAAATATTCATGAAATATTTTTGAGGAAGCTTCCTGAAAATAACGCTTTATAAAACCGTAAAAATCCTTTGATGTCATATAAGTTAAAAAAAGAAAACATTCTCCTCGTACTTTTGTCGGAAAAGTAAAAAAGTACCTCCTAACGTAAACAAAAGAATGATTACTTACATAGCATGTGATAAATGTAATAATGGGTAAAAAGGACATTAAACATAAATAAAAACACTTTTATAAAACATAGACATGTATGATAACAATAACCCCAGTAAATACTTACGTATAGGCAATCTCGGATAAAAATGAGATTTGCTAAATTATCACTTACCTTATGTTCCATATGCTTCAAATGTTTCTGAACCTCCTGTATAACGATTTAAATAATTTCATTGACTTATTACAGAATCATATTCATTGTTATGATATCAAATATAGTTAACTTATGACTTTATATTACCTGTTTTTTTGTAAATTCCATGTTAAAAAGCGTTTTGGGTAAAATCCTTTCATTTGTCGTTCGTGTTTTGACTTTTAATTTTTCATATGATTACTTGGATAATGATTAATTAATTATATAATATAAAACATGATTTATATATAATATATATTCAAAATAAACATATATATAATAGATCTATAAATGGAAAGAAATACACCGTTCATGGAGACGGTAGGCCGTACGTACGCATGAACGCTGTTTTCGTTTCCTTATTGAATTGAATGGAATTAAGTATATGACATACATATATATATACATAAATCTAGTATCATTATTATTTCATATATTTCATGATTACTTATTATATATACTTTATAATCATTATTGAATTGTTAACATGGAAAATGAATCTCATCACGTCGTGGAGACGGTAATCTGTACGTTTGCACAAGTGATGATATCGTTCCGATATTTATTGAATCGAAATGGAGGGAATGATATAATTTCATATAATCAGTATGATGTTATAATAATCATATTTATTTATTCTTTACACAATTATACCCATCCAAGTAAGGTGGTGGTGGAAAAACAGATTACACCACGGCGTGGAGACGGTATTCCGTACGTACGCACGCGCAGTGATTTCATTTTCCGTAGGATGGATAGAAGGTGAAATGGGGTTGCTTAATATTTATAATAACATATCAGTATATTATTGATACTGATGTTATTAAAATATAATGAAACAACTAAATAAGAATAAGTTGAAGAAGAAAGAAAATTGAAAGAATCGGTAACAGATATTACCTTTTCATTGACACACCTCTTTGAAACCTCCTCGTAGGGTACTAAAACTGGTCTTTGAAGAAAACCAGGACCTATAGTATATTGCTAGGGAAGTTGATAAGGGAAATGGGAAGGGTTTGTCCGAGCTTAAAGGCTCCAAATTGTGTGAGGAGAAGAGGGAGGAGGTGCCCTTTTATAAGGGAGGAGAGGGGCACCTTTGGAAATATAAGAAATATTAGTTTATATTAAATCCCAACCCCACTTAAAAACTTCCAAAATGACTCATATCCTAATATTAGATGAGATAGGGTTGTAATATCATCAGAAACTAAAATTTAGACATGTTAGGAATCTATTTTTAATATTATCAACTTGATTTATCCTTATTTATCAATTTAACTTTATTTGTGGTAATAATATTCTAAATTTTCAATTATTATAAATAATTACATATGTGTTGTGAATTTTCCATAATTTGACACTTTATGACATTTTAGACCATATAAATTTAAATTTATAATTTTTAAATATTTTTTTTATTTTTAAACAATTTTATAATATGTTATTTTTATAAAATAACAATAGTGTCAATTTTGACACTATTCATTTCTTTGAATTTAAATAAACAATATACAGAAGATATGTTCAAACTAAAAGCTTTAATAGATTCATAATATGTCATATGTATCTAGAAAATTAGTGGAGCATATTAAATAGTTCATATATTATTTATTTTAATATTTTTAAGATCATTTATTTGATATTTCAATCAATAAAATAATTTCAACATCACTATTGTGTCATAATTAAAGATAATTATTTAATCCCTAAAAATTATAAATAAATTCCTATGATGTAGATAATTGTATTATATTTCTGGAGACTATTTTTGTTTTAAGTTTTATTAAGTTCATCACTAAATTAAAATTATTATACTTATAAGATTTAATAAAGTGACATGTTGTCACTTTCTTTGATTTTAATAATAATTAAATTATTTTCCTGGGAAAAAGTCAATTAAATGAATCTAATCCTACCCTTAGGTGATATGGGTCGACCTTTAGTCATCCAATATGATTTTGGCAGGTGTTAGAGTAATTTTATAATCTTATATTTACTATTAATTACCCGATTTACCTTTAACTACGGTAAATAATATTTACCGTAGTTACTATTCATAAATCCCAAAAATAAAAATTAGATTATTAACATAATTTTGACCCACTGATTCCAAATATGGAATCCATTTTTCCAAATTCAATACAAAAAATTTGCAGAAATTAAATTAAAATTAATCTCGCTGTCGAAAGAAAATGGGTTTTTGTTTAAAACATTGCAAAAGGTTGAATTGATTTAACCTACAAATTTAAGGTAAAATCAATACTAATGGAATAAATTATATTAAATGGTAAAAATATATTCTATTTATACTTTAAAACCACTCAATATTATAATTTAACCATATAAATTATTACGATGAAAGAAGTTGTTTTTAATTAAAAGCGTGTTTTTACTATTCATTAAAATATGAAAGTTTTTAGAAAAATATCAAAACATTATCCAATGTAAATTTTTATATCCTGATCAAAAAGAAGAAGTTTAATTTGTAAAATTGAACTTATAAACATGTCAAAAACTAGATTTTATGTGGGTGCTTCATTAAAAGCTGGAAAAACTGCATTTTTTGAAAAATACTTATTTTACCCGGAAAATTTATTTTGTTCACATACCATGTTCTAGAAAATATGTAAGATGAAATAATAATGTTATAACATTCATAATATAGTTAATAATATTCATAACGTCTAGTTCATAATAACATTATAACCATATATAATTGTTTAGTAAAACCTGATATTACGCACAACACACGCTATCGAGGAAAGTCGTGACTGCGTCTAATGCAAGCCAAGTCAAGGTTGCGTGTTGTGTAAGAATCCTTCTTTGTTTCATATAATAGAATCCAACCATATTTTATTTATACATTTAATATATATATATATATACACACACTCAATGTTGCGTAGAATGACTATTATAAAACAAACTTAAAATTGTGTGTAACAAAATCTAAGAATAGTGTTGCATATACTGCAAGCTAATACAGTGTTGCGTATAGAACAAGATAATATTGTTGTAGTATAAAACAAATGACATCAATTAAAAAGAATACTTATCAGTAAATATCAGGTTGTTACATTCTACCCCCCTTAAAATGAATTTCGCCCTCGAAATTTGTTGGGGTTATAAATCGTTTACTATTCATAGAAACCCACATCGTAAAAAGGAATACTAAAACTTAATTTTAAAAACTAAAGTATGAAACATAAAAATTACCCAAAGTAACTCATCACTGGGTTTTCATATAGAAGAACATAGGTGAAAATATGGATATGGAAGAAAAATCTAACCATCAAGTTCTGATGGAGAGTGGTAGAGGACATGGCTATGAAAAATCCAACAATCACAAAGCCATAAATTTGTGATGATCTAAGGTACTATATGATTCATCAGATATAAGAGCACTAGGACAACATTTTTAGTTTTCAATATCATTTCCCTAAAGTTGAAAAATTTTAATTAGAAGAAATACTTGCTTGATTTTGGTACAATCTCAATATTGTTCCTGCTTTGAACAATTTCCACTTCATCTCTTAAAGAAATGAAGTTGAATTTGTTATTCGTGAATTATTAACAGATCATGTGATAAAATTATGGGTCATTCGATCTGTTTCAAACAAAAGGTTAGCAAAAGTTATCAAATATACATAAGTCCATCTATGGTGAGGTTAATCATATATGATTCCAAAAATGAGCTTATACTTCATATATCATACTGCTTAATAAAATAAAACTAGTTTCTACTAGCCAGGGACTTCCTATAGGCCAGTGGTAGGTGATAAAGGCCAGTCGCACTTCGGTTGTGGGTTCAATTCCCACATCCTTGTCCGACGCGATGGGTTATCGCCCATCCTGCAGGTTTTTCATTTTTCTAAAACTACATTACTATAACATCCCATCAATAATATCGAAAAAATTTCTATCCTTAAACAATACTAACTTATGTCCAACATAATCCATTCCAATATTTGGGCTTATCTAAAATACTTCGGTCCATGCTCATAGTATAAAGAAAACAATTACTGGAAAGGTTATCTACCAAGAATGTGAATACAAGCATTTATCCCACATATATCATAAGATATATGTTGTTGGTTGTATTCCAAACACATGAATACCATAGTCATATATTCTCTTGAAACATAAATTACCATAGAACCTTAGTGAAAACATGAATACTGTCAAAAGTTAACTCTTTCCACATTCCAAAATCCCAAACATTCTGTATACTCAAACCATAATATCACTTAGTCCTTATATCAGTCATGATCTCATGAATACAATCAAACATCTCATTATATTCTTATCCCTTCATTATGCGCATATCATCTACTTTCCAAAAATATATGAATAACCTTCCACGGTTACTGGTACCATTCAACCTATTCTTTCAAATACTTTAGGAAAAAAAATAGTGTAACAATCCATAGATGATTCTTTATTCCATATTACCATACATTATTCTTTAAAAACATACAATCATTCCACTAACTTCTTAAACCGCTGACTGAGCTTCATCATTTCTTTCATCTCATATTTCATTTGTAGTCTCTTCATCATCATCCACATTAATACTACTCATATGACCATGCTGATTTTCTTCATGAGGGTTTCCCTTAGGGCATTGGATTTCATAATGCCCATACATTCCACATTTAAAACATCTAATCATTGTTGATGTCGTAGAAATACCATTATCCTTGTCCATGGTGTTAACTAAACCTTTTCCTTTTCACTTACTAGATTTGTTTCCTTCTTTTCCACACCCAAAGCATCTTATAGTTCCTTTGAAACAATCTCCCCGATGCCTCTTCCCACATGATTTACATAAGGGAAATTGAACTTTCTTTCCTCTATGATCATCATGAAACTCCATCTTTCTCTTATTATCTGTGTCGGGAAACTTACCAAAATAGAGATTATTGAACATATTATGATATTCCTGATTAGGCATAATAATTATGTTTGGACTTCCAAATCCCATTACATTTGTTTTCTCATGAAGAATATCATTCCATTGTCCGTTATATCCTCCATTATCGTGAATCTTCCTGTTTCCAGCCATTTTCTAAAACCCAAAAAGAATAGTGTGAAAGGAAAAAATCATGCTAGGGAAAACAACATAGTGAAGGGAGAGTGCCCTCAATATCTAACATCTTAGGTTAAATTCTAAGAACGTTACCATAATTCTAGTACTATATCCTATACTTATACTTATCCTTAGGGACATCCCTAGACATACCTTAGAAATATCTCTAGGGATCTCACTAACGTTTTCGCATCCTAGTTTCCAAAGGATGACTAAACCCTTCCTCTGATACCAACTGTAGAAACCCGAAGCTTGACGTACATGGAAATTACATTACTTTTACGATATACTTAATACATTACAAAAACAGACACACAAGGATCTTACTAGTTTCGTGTCTTTTGAAACATGGAATATAAACTTCTAATCATGTTGAAAGATATTCAACAACTCCCATAACGATCTTCCCCTTTTTGTTTCCTTAACTAAAAACTTTCTTTATTTCCTGGGGAAAATAAAACAAAAAAAGGGTGAGCTCAAATGCTCAGTAAGGGAAAACATAGAGAACATAAAACAATCCATAAACATTTGAAAGCAAAAACATGAACATGAAATTTAAACACCAAAATCTTGAGCAAAGAGATAAATCATGGAAGTACATAAGGAATATATCATAATGGAACATCAACCCTGATAAAATATAATGAGAATAAAACATGTAATTGTGGCAACCATTCAGCACATGTTATCATTTCCATAGTAGCCAAGGCATTGCTACCAAGACCATCTTAGTGGACAAAGTCCCTTTCTGAATTGAGTTCACTCCTCGTTCCAGTCCTGTATTACTGAACCGAATTAACTTACCGTTCCAGCCATGTCTATCTCATGAGATATAAATCTTTACCCAATGCATTGGAGGGATATATAGGTCCCACCCATCTCATAATGAAATCATTCTTACTTGTGCCACAAAAATAAACATACATAATTCATAATAACCGAACGAATAAAATGGGTTTCATAAACATCATCCCATCATAACATAATCCATATAAAAAATGGATATCATTTCATCATAATAAAAGTGAAACCATTTAAATCATAGAGACATTATACTTGAAACATACAGATATGAAATAATGTCATCTTAGATGGAAAATGGTTTTGATAAAGTACTTGAAATGAATTCTTTAGGAAAATATTCTTTCTTCTTCAAAATCAATTTCTTTTCAAAAAACTCCATGCAATTTTAAAATAAAGATATTTTTTTTGAAAATAGTCATGAAATATTTTGGAGGAAGCTTCATGAAAATAAGGCTTTATAAAACCGTAAAAATCCTTTGATGCCGTATAAGTTAAAAAAACATTCTCCTCGTACTTTTGTCGAAAAAGTAAAAAAGTACCTCCTAACGTAAACAAAAGAACGATTCCTTACATACCATGTAGTAAATGTAAGAACATGTAAAAAGGAAATTAAACATACATAAAAAAACTTTTAGAAAACATGGACATGGATGATAACAATAACCCCAGTAAATACTTACGTAGAAGCAATCTCAGATAAAAATGAGATTTGCAAAATTATCCCTTACCTTATGTTCGATATGCTTTGTATGTATCCGTAACTCCTTTATAATGATTTAAGTAATGCCATTAACTTATTATAGAATCATATTCATTGTTATTATATCATATATGGTTCACTTATGTCTTTATATTACCCGTTCTTTTGTAAATTCCATGTTAAATAGCGTTTTGGGTAAAATCGTTTCATTTGTCGTCTGTGCTTTGACTTGTAATTAATCATATGATTACTTAGATCATAATTAACTAATTACAGAATATAAAACATGATTTATATATAATATATATTCAGAATATACATATATTTAATATATCGATAAATGGAAATAAATACACCGTTCATGGAGACGGTAGGTCGTACGTACGCATGAACGCTGTTTTCGTTTCCTTATTGAATTGAATGGAATTAAGTATATGACATACATATATATATACATAAATATAGTAGCATTATTATTTCATATATTTCATGATTACTTATTGTATATACTTTATAATCCTTCTTTAATTGTTAACATGGAAAATGAATCTCATCGCGTCGTGGAGATGATAATCCGTACGTACGCACGAGCGATGATATTGTTCCAATATTTAATGAATAAAATTGGAGTGAATGATATAATATCTTAGAATCAGTATGATGTTATAATAATCATATGTATTTATTCTTTACACCATTATACCCATCCAAGTAAGGTGGTGGTGGAAACACAGATTACACCACGGCGTGGAGACGGTATTCCGTACATACACACGCGCGGTGATTTTGTTTTCCGTAGGATGGATAGAAGGAGAAATGGGGTTTCTTAATATATATAATAACATATCAGTATATTATTCATACTGATGTTATTACAATATAATGAAACAACTAAAGAAGAAGAAGTTGAAGAAGAAATAAAATTGAAAGAATCAGTAACAAATATTACCTCTTCTTTGACACGCCTCTTTGAAACCTCCTCGTAGGGTACTAAACTTGGTCTTTGAAGAAGACCAGGACCTCTAGTATGTTTCTAGGGAAGTTGAGAAGGGAAATGGCCACAATTTGGCAGAGCTTAAAGGCTACAAATTGTGTGAGGAGAAGAGTTTGTAGGTGCCCTTTTATAAGGGAGGAGAGGGGTACCTTTGGAAATATAAGAAATATTAGTTTATATTAAATACCAAATCCACATAAAACGTCCAAAATTACTCATATACAAATATTAGATTTGATAGGGTTGTAATATAATCAAGCAATAAAATTTATACATGTTAGGAATCTATTTTAAACATTATCAATTTGATTCATCCTTATTTATCAATTTAATTTTATTTGTGGTAATAATATTCTAAATTTTAAATTATTATAAATAATTACATATGTGTTGTGAATTTTCCATAATTTGACGATTTATGACATTTTAGACCATATAAATTTAAATTTATACTTTTTAAATATTTTTGTTATTTTTAAACAATTTTATAATATGTTATTTTTATAAAATAACAATAGTGTCAATTTTCACACTATTCATTTATTTGAATTTAAATAAACAATATAAAGAAGATATGTTCGAACTAAAAGCTTTAATAGATTTATATAATGTCATATGTGTCTAGAAAATTAGTGGAGCACATTAAATAGTTCATATAATATTTATTTGAATATTTTTAAGATCATTTATTTGATATTTCAATCAATAAAATAATTTCAACATCACTATTGTGTCATAATTAATGATAATTATTTAATCCCTAAAAATTATAATTCATATAATGTAGACAATTGTATTATCTTTATGGAGACTATTCATGTTCGAAGTTTAATTAAGTTTTTCACTAAATTAAAATTATTATACTAATAAGATTTAATAAAGTGACATGTTGTCAGTTTCTTTGGTTTTAATAATAATTAAATTATTTTCCTGGAAAAAAGTCAATTAAATGAATCTAATCCGACCCTTAGGTGATATGGGTCGACTTTTAGTCATCCAATAGGATTTTGGCAGGCGTTATAGTAATTTTATAATCTTATATTTACCCTTAATTACCTGATTTACCTTTAACTATGGTAAATAAAATTTACCATAGTTACTATTCATAAAGCCAAAAAATAAAAAGTATCTTAATAACATAATTTGGACCCACTGATTCCAAATATGGAATCAATTTTTCCAAATTCAATACACAAAAGTTTCAGAAATTAAATTAAAATTAACCCCGTTGTCAAAAGAAAACAGGTTTTTGTTTAAAACATTGCAAAAGGTTGAATGATTTGACCTACAAATTCAAGGTAAAATCAATGCTAATAACATACATTATATTAAATGGCAACAATATATTCTATTTATACTTTAAAACCATTCAATATTATAATTTAACCATATAAATTATTACGATGAAAAAGCTGTTTTTTATTAAAATATAGCGTGTTTTTACTATTCATTAAAATATGAAAGTTATCAGAAAAATATCAAAACTTTATCCAATGTAAATTTTTATATCCTGATTCAAAAGAAGAAGTTTATTTTGTAAAATTTAACTTATAAACATGTCAAAAAACTAGATTTTATGTGGGTGTTCCATAAAAAGGCGGCAAAACTGCATTTTTTGAAAAAACTTATTTTACCCGAAAAATTTATTTTGTTCACATACCATGTTCTAGATAATGAGTAAGATGAAATTATAATGTAATAAAATGAAAAATTTAGTTAATAATATTCATAAAAGCTAGTTCAGAATAATATTATTACCATATATCATTTTTTAGTGACACCTGATATTGCGTACAACACACGCTATCGAGGAAAGTCGTGATTGCGTGTAATACAATCCAAGTCATGGTTGCGTGTTGTGCAAGAATCGTTCGTTGTTTCATATAATAAAATCCAACCATATTTCATTTATACATTGAATATATATATATATATATATGCACTCAATGATTCATAGAATGACTATTAGAAAATGAACTTGAAATTGTGTGTAACACAATCTAAGAATAGTGTTGTGTATACTGCAAGATAATACGGTGTTGCGTATAGCAGAAGATAATCTTGTTGTAGCATAAAACACATGACATAAATTAAAAAGAATACTTATCATAAAATAACAGGTTGTTACATTCTACCCCCCTTAAAATGAATTTCTCCCTCGAAATTCGTCGGGGTTATAAATCATTTACTATTCTTTGAAACCCTCATCGTAAAAACGAATACTAAAACATAATTTTAAAAACTATAGTATGAAACATAAAGATTACCCAAAGTACCTCGTCATTGGGTTTCCATATAGGATAACATAGGTGAAAATATGGATATGGAAGAAAAATCTAACCATCATGTTCTGATGGAGAGTGGTAGAGGACATGGCTATGAAAAAGCCAATAATCACAAAGCCATAAATTTGTGATGATCTAAGGTACCATCTGATTCATCGGATATAAGAGCACTAGGATAACATTTTTAGTTTTTAATATCATTTCCCTAAAGTTGAAAATTTTGAATTATAAGAAATACTTGCTTGATTTTGGTACAATATCACTGTTTTTCGTGCTTTGAACAATTTCCACTGCATCTCTTAAAGAAATGAAGTTGAATTTTTTATTCGTGAAGTGTTAACAGATCATGTGATAGAATGATGGGTCATTCCATCTGTTTCAAACAAAAGGTTTTCAAAAGTTATCAAATATACATAAGTCCATCTATGGTGAGGTTAGTCATATATGATTCAAAAAATGAACTTATACTTCATATATCATACCGCTTAATAAAATAAAACTAGTTTCTACTAACCAGGGACTTCCTATAGGCCAGTGTTAGGCGATAAAGGTCAGTTTCACTTTGGTTGTGGGTTCAATTCCCACAGCCTTGTCTGACGCGATGGGATGTCGCCCATCATGCAGGTTTTCCTTTTTCTAAAACTACATGACTATAACATCCCATCAATAATATCGAAAAAAGTTATATCCTTAAACAGTACTAACTTATGTCCAAAAAATCCATTCCAATCTTTAGGCTTATCTATAATACTTCGGTCCAAGCTCATAGTATAAAGAAAACAATAACTAGAAAGGTTATCTATCAAGAATGTGAATACAAGCATTTATCCCACATATATCCTAAGATATATCATGTTGGTTGTATTCCAAACACATGAATACCTTAGTCATATATTCTCTTGAAACATAAATTACCATAGAACATTAGTGAAAACATGAATACTGTCAAAAGGTAACTCTTTCCACATACCAAAATCCCAAAAATTCTATATACTCAAACCATAATATCACTTAGTCCTTATATCAGTGATGAGCTCACGAATACAATCAAGAATTTCATTATCTTCTTATCTCTTCATTATGCACATATAATCTACTTTCCAAAAATATCTGAATAACCTTCCATGGTTACCAATACCATTCAACATAGACTTTCAAATAATTTAGGGAAAAAAATAGTGTAACAATCCTTAGATGATTATTTATTCCATAGTACTATACAATATTCTTTGTAAACATACTATCATTCCACTAAATTCTTAAACCACTAACTGAGCTTCATCATTTCTTTCATCTCATATTTCATTTGTAGTCTCTTCATCATCATCCATATAAATACTACTCATATGACCATGCTGATTTTTTTCATGAGATTTTCCCTTAGGGAATTGGTTTGCATAATGCCCATACATTACACATTTAAAACAACTAATCATTGTTCATGTCGTAGAAATAACATCATCCTTGTCCATGGTGTTAATTGAACCTTTTCATTTTCAGTTACTGGATTTGTGTCCTTCTTTTCCACACCCAAATCATCTTCCAGTTCCTTTGAAACAATCTCCCCGATTCCTCTTCCCACATTATTTACATGAGGGAAATTGAACTTTCTTTCCTTTATGATCATCATGAAACTACATCTTTCTCTTATTATGTGTGTCGGGAAACTTACCAAAGTTGAGATTATTGATCATATTATGAGATTGCTGATTAGGCAGAATAACGATGTTTGGACTTCCAAATCTCGTTTCATTTGGTTTATCATGAAGAATATCATTCCATTGTCCATTATATTCTTCATTATCATGAATCTTCCTATTTCAAACTATTTTCTAAAACCCAAAAAGAATAGTGTGAGTGGAAAAAATCATGCTAGGGAAAACAACATAGTAAAGGGGGAGTACCCTCAATATCTAACATCTTAGGTTAAATTCTAAGATCGTTACCGTATTTCTAGGACTATATCCTATACGTATACTTATCCTTAGGGACATCCCTCGACATACCTTAGAAATATCTCTTGGGATCGCATCCTAGTTTCCAAAGGTTGACTAAACCTTTTCTCTGATACCAACTGTAGAGACCCGAAGCTTGACGTACATGGACATTACATTACTTTTATGGAATACTTAATACATAACAAAAACAGACACACAAGGATCGTAATAGTTTAGTGTCTTTGGAAACTTGGAATATAAACTTCTAATCATGTTGAAAGATCTTAAACAACTCCCATAACGACATTCCCCTTTTTGTTTCCTTACCGAAAACCTTTCTTTATTTCCTGGGGAAAATAAAACATAATAAGGGTGAGCTCAAATGATCATTAAGGGAAAATATAAAGAACATAAAGCAATCCATAAACATTTGAAAGCAAAAACATGAACATGAAATTTAAACATCAAAATCTTGAGAAAAGACATAAATCGTGGAAGTACGTAAGGTATATATCATAATGGAACATCAAACCTGATAAAATATAATGGGAATAAAATATGTAATTGTGGAAACCATTCAACAGATGTTATGATTTCCATAGTATCCAAGGCATTGCTACCAAGACCCTCTTAGTGGACAAAGTCCCTTTCTGAATCGAGTTCACTTCTCGTTACAGTCCTGTATTACTCAACCGGATTAACAAACCGTTCCAGCCATGTCTATCTCATGAGATATAAATATTTACCCAATGAATTGGAGGGATATATAGGTCCTACCAATATCATAATGAAATCATTCTTACTTGTGACACAAAATAAACATACATCATTCATAATAACCCAACAAATAAAATGGGTTTCATAAACATCATCCTATCATAACATAATCCATAGACAAAAATGTATATCATTTCATCATAAGAAAACTGAAACCATGTAAATCATAGAGACATTATACTTGAAACATACACATATGAAATAATGTTATCTTAGATTAAAAATGGTTTTGATAAAGTACTTGAAATGAATTCTTGATGAAAATATCCTTTCTTCTTCAAAATCAATTTCTTTTCACAAAATGTAATGAAATTTTAAAAGAAAGAGATTTTATTGAAAATAGTCATGAAAAATTTTGGAGGAATCTTCATGAAAATAAGGCTTTATAAAATCTTAAAAATCCTTTGATGTCGTATAAGTTAAAAAAACATTCTCCTTGTACTTTTGTCAGAAAAGTAAAAAAGTACCTCCTAATGTAAAAAGAAGAACGATTCCTTACATACCATGTAGTAAAAGTAAGAATGGGTAAAAAGGACATTAAACATACATAAAAACACATTTAGAAAACATGGACATGGATGACAACAATAACCCCAGTAAATACTTGCGTATAAACAATCTCAGATAAAAATGAGATTTGCAAAATTATCCCTTACCTTATGTCTGATATGCTTCATATGTATCTGAACCTCCTGTATAATGATTTAAATAATGTCATTGACTTATTAAAGAATCATATTTATTGTTATGATATCATATATGGTTCACTTATGACATTATATTACCCGTTCTTTTGTAAATTCCATGTTATAGAGCGTTTTGGGTAAAATCGTTTCATTTGTCGTCTGTGTTTTGACTTGTAATTATTCATATTATTACTTAGATCATGATTAATTAATTACATAATATAAAACATGATTTATATATAATATATATTCAGAATATATATATATATATATATAATAGATCGATAAATTGGAAGAAATACACCGTTCCTGGAGACGGTAGGCCGTACGTATGCATGAACACTGTTTTCGTTTCCTTATTGAATTGAATGGAATTAAGTATATGACATACATATATATATATACATAAATCCAGTAGAATTATTATGTCATATATTTTATGATTACTTATTATATATAATTTATAATCATTCTTGAATTGTTAACATGGAAAATGAATCTCATCGCGTCGTGGAGACGGTAATCTGTACGTACGCACGAGCGATGATATCGTTCCCATATTTATTGAATACAATTGGAGTGAATGATATAATATCTTATAATCAATATGATGTTATAATAATCAAATGTGTTTATTTTTTACACCATTATACCCATCCAAGTAAGGTGGTGGTCGGAAGACAGTTTACACCATTGCGTGAAGACGGTATTCCGTACGTACGTACGCGCGGTGATTTCATTTTCCGTAGGATGGATAGAAGGTGAAATGGAGTTTCTTAATATTTATAATAACATATAAGTATATTATTGATACTGATGTTATTAAAATATAATTAAACAACTAAAGAATAATAAGTTGAAGAAGAAATAAAATTGAAAGAATCGGTAACAGATATTACCTCTTCTTTGACACGCCTCTTTGAAACCTCCTCTTAGGGTACTAAAATTGGTCTTTGAAGAAGACCAATCCCTCTAGTATGTTTCTAGGGAAGTTGAGAAGGGAAATGGTCAGGGTTTTTCTGATCTAAAAGGCTCCAAATTGTGTGAGGAGAAGAGGGAGGAGGTTCCCTTTCATAGGGGAGGGGAGGGGCACCTTTGGAAAAATAAGAAATATTAGTTTATATTAAATCCCAACCACACTTAAAAACTTCCAAAATGACTCATATCTAAATATTAGATGATATAAGGTTATAATCTCGTCAACCAATAAAATTTAGACATGTTAGGAATCTCTTTTAAGCATTATCAACTTGATTTATCCTTATTTATCAATTTAATTTTATTTGTGGTAATAATATTCTAAATTTTAAATTATTATAAATAATTACATATGTGTTGTGAATTTTCCATTATTTGACACTTTATGAAATTGTAGACCATATAAATTTAAATTTATAATTTTTAAATATTTTTGTTATTTTTAAATAATTTTATAATATGTTATTTTTATAAAATAACAATAGTGTCAATTTTGACACTATTCATTTATTTGAATTTAAATAAACAATATACAAAAGATATGTTCGAACGAAAAGCATTAATATATTCATAAAATGTCATATGTATCTAGAAAATCATTAGAGCACATCCAATAGGTCATATAATATTTATTTTAATATTTTTAAGATCATTTATTTGATATTTCAATCAATAAAATAATTTCAACATCACTATTGTGTCATAATTAATGGTAATTATTTAATACCTAAAAATTATAATTCATATAATGTAGATAATTGTATTAGATTTCTGGAGACTATTGAAGTTCGAAGTTTAATTAAGTTTATCACTAACTTAAAATTATTATACTTATAAGATTTAAGAAAGTGACATGTTGTCACTTTCTTTGGTTTTAATAATAATCAAATTATTTTCATTGAAAAAAGTCAATTAAATGAATCTAATCTGACCCTTAGGTGATATGGGTCGACTTTTAGTCATCCAATTGTATTTTTGAAGGTGTTAGAGTAATTTTATAATATTATATTTACCCTTAATTACCTGATTACTCTTTAACTATTGTAAATAAAATTTACCGTAGTTACTATTCATAAAGCCAAAAATAAAAAGTAGCTTATTAATATAATTTGGACCCACTAATTCCAAATATGGAATCAATTTTTCCAAATTCAATACACAAAAGTTTCATAAATTAAATTAAAATCAATCCTGTTGTCGAAAGAAAACGCGTTTTTGTTTAAAACATTGCAAACGGTTGAATTGATTTAACCTACGAATTCAAGGTAAAATCAATGATAATTACATAAATTATATTAAATGGTAAAAACATATTATATTTATACATTAAAAACATTCAATATTATAATTTAACCATATAAATTATTACGATGAAAAAGTTGTTTTTAATTAAAATAGAGCGTGTTTTTACTATTCATTAAAATAAGAAAGTTATCAAAAAAATATTAAAACTTTATCCAATTTAATTTTTATATCCTGATTCAAAATAAGAAGTATATTTTGTAAAATTGAACTTATAAACATGTAAAAAACTAGATTTAATGTGGGTGCACCCTTAAAATGTGGCAAAACAGCATTTTTCGAAAAATACTTATTTTACCCGAAAAATTTATTTTTTTCACATACCATGTTCTAGAAAATGTCTAAGATGAAATAATAATGTTATAACATTCAAATTTTAGTTAATACTATTCATAACGGCTAGTTCACAATAATATTATAACCATATATCATTGTTTAGTGAAACATGATATTGCGTACAACACACACTATCGAGGAAAGTCGCGATTGCGTGTAATCCAAGCCAAGTCAGGGTTCAGTATTGTGCAAGAATCCTTCGTTGTTTCATATAACAGAATCCAAACATATTTCATTTATACGTTGAATATATATATATATACACACACTCAATGTTGTGTAGAATGACTATTATAAAACGAACTTGAAATTTTGTGTAACACAATCTAAGAATAGTGTTGTTTATACTGGAAGCTAATACGGTGTTGTGTATAGCACAAGATAATCTTGTTGTAGCATAAAACACATGACATCAATTAAAAAGAATACTTCTCATAAAATATCAGGTTGTTACATTCTACCCCGCTTAAAATTAATTTCACCCTCAAAATTCGTCGGGGTTATAAATCGTTTAATATTCATAAACACCCACATCATAAAAAGGAATACTAAAAAATAATTTTAAACACTAAAGTATGAAACAAAATGATTACCCAAAGTAACTCATCACTGGGTTTCCATATAGAAGAACATAGGTGAAAATATGGATATGGATGAAAAATCTAACCATCAAGTTCTGATGGAGAGTGGTAGAGGACATGGCTATAAAAAAGCCAACAATCACAAAGCTATATATTTGTGATGATATAAGGTACCATCTGATTTATCGGATATAAGAGCACGAGGACAAAATTTTTTGTTTTCAATATCATTTCCCTAAAGTTGAAAATTTTGAATTAGAAGAAATACTTGCTTGATTTTGGTACAATCTCACTGTTGTTCGTGATTTGAACAATTTCCACTTCATCTCATAAATAAATGAAGTTGAATTTTTTATTCGTAAAGTGTTAACAGATCATGTGAGAGAATGATGGGTCATTCCATCTGTTTCAAACAAAAGGTTAGCAAAAGTTATCAAATATAAATAAGTCCATATATGGTGAGGTTAATCATATACGATTCCAATAATGAACTTATACTTCATATATCATACCGATTAATAAAATAAAACTAGTTTCTACTAATCAGGGACTTCCTGTAGGCCAGTGGTAGGCAATAAAGCCCAGTCGCACTTTGGTTGTGGGTTCAATTCCCACATCCTTGTCCGACGCAATGGGTTGTCGCCCATCCCGCAGGTTGTCCTTTTTGTAAAACTACATTACTATAACATCCCATCAATAATATCGAAAAAAGTTCTATCCTTAAAATATACTAACTTATGTACAACATAATCCATTCCAATATTTAGGCTAATCTAAAATACTTCTATCCAAGATCATAGTATAAAGAATTCAATTACTAGAAAGGTTATCTACCAAGAATGTGAATACAAGCATTTATCCCAGATATATCATAAGATATATCTTGTTGGTTGTATTCCAAACACATGAATACCTTAGTCATATATTCTCTTGAAACATAAATTACCATAGAACATTAGTGAAAACATGAATACTTCCAATAGTTAACTCTTTCCACATACCAAAATCCCAAAAATTCTATATACTCAAACCATAATTTCACTTAGTCCTTATATCAATCATCAGCTCATGAATAAAATCAAACATCTCATTATCTTCTTATCCCTTCATTATGCACATATCATCTACTTTCCAAAGATATCTGAATAACCTTCCATGGTTACCAGTACCATTCAACATATACTTTCAAATACTTTAGGAAAAACAATAGTGTAACAATCCTTAGATGATTCTTTATTCCATAGTACCGTACATTATTCTTTATAAACATACAATCATTCCACTGACTTCTTAAACCACTAACTAAGCTTCATCATTTCTTTCATCTCATATTTCATTTGTAGTCTCTTCAACATCATCCATATAAATACTACTCATATGAACATGTTGATTTTCTTCATGAGATTTTCCCTTAGGGAATTGGTTTGCATAATGCCCATACATTCCACATTTAAAACATCTAATCATTGTTGATGTCGTAGCAATACCATTATCCTTGTCCATGGTGTTAACTGAACATTTTCATTTTCACTTACTAGATTTGTGTCCTTCTTTTCCACACCCAAAGCATCTTCCAGTTCCTTGGAAACAATCTCCCCGATGCCTCTTCCCACATGATTTACATGATGGAAATTAAACTTTCTTTCCTTTATGATCATCATGAAACTCCATCTTTCTCTTATTATCTTTGTAGGAAAACTTACCAAAGTTGAGATTATTGAATATATTATGAGATTGATGATTAGGCATAATAACGATGTTTGGACTTCCAAATCCCATTTCATTTGGTTTCTCATGAAGAATATCATTCCATTGTCCGTTATATCCTCCATTATCCCGAATCTCCCTATTTCCAGCTATTTTCTAAAACCCAAAAAGAATAATGTGAGAGGAAAAAAACATGATAGGGAAAACAGCATAGTAATGGGGGAGTACCCTCAATATCTAACATCTTAGGTTAAATTTTAAGATCATTACCGTTGTTCTAGGTGTATATCCTATATGTATACTTATCCTTAGGGACATCCCTAGACATACCTTAGAAATATCTCCAGATATCTCACTAACGCTTTCGCATCCTAGTTTCCAAAGGTTGACTAAAACATTCCTCTGATACCTACTGTAGAGACCCGAAGCTTGACGTACACAGACATTACATTACTTTTACAGAATACTTAATACATAACAAAAACAGGCACACAAGGATCATAATAGTTTAGTGTCTTTGTAACCTTGGAATATAAACTTCTAATCATGTTGAAAGATATTAAACAACTCTCATAACGATATTCCCCTTTTTGTTTCCTTACCTAAAAACATTCTTTATTTCCTGGGGAAAAAAAACATAAAAAGGGTGAGATCAAATGCTCAGTAAGGGAAAACATAGATAACATTAAACAATCCATAAACATTTGAAAGAAAAAACGTGAACATAAAATTTAAACATCAAAATCTTGAGCAAAGAGATAAATCGTGGAAGTACGTAATGAATATATCATAATGGAACATAAACCCTGATAAAATATAATGGGAATAAAACATGTAATTGTGGCAACCATTCAGCACATGTTATGATTTCCATAGTATCCAAGGCATTGCTACCAAGACCATCTCAGTGGACAAAGTCCCTTTTTGAATCGAGTTCACTCCTCGTTCCAGTCCTGTATTACATAACCAGATTAACATACCATTCCAGAAATGTCTATGTCATGAGATATAAATATTTACCCAATGCATTGGAGGGAGATATAGGTCCCACCCATCTCATAATGAAATCATTCTTACTTGTGCCACAAAAAAAACATACATAATTCATAATAACCCAACGAATAAAATGGGTTTCATAAACATCATCCCATCATAACATAATCCATATAAAAAATGGATATCATTTCATCATAAGAAAATTTAAACCATGTAAATCATAGAGACATTATACTTTAAACATACACATATAAAATAAAGTCATCTTAGATGGAAAATGGTTTTGATAAAGTACTTGAAATAAATTCTTGAGGAAAATGTCCTTTCTTCTTCAAAATAAATTTCTTTTCCCAAAACGTCATGCAATTTTAAAAGAAAGAGATTTTTTTGAAAATATTCATGAAATATTTTTGAGGATGCTTCCTGAAATAAGGCTTTATAAAACCGTAAAAATCCTTTGATGTCGTATAAGTTAAAAAAAGAAAACATTCTCCTCGTACTTTTGTCGGAAAAGTAAAAAAGTACCTCCTAACATAAACAAAAGAATGATTCCTTACATAGCATGTAATAAAAGTAATAATGGGTAAAAAGGACATTAAACATACATAAAAACACTTCTATAAAACATAGACATGGATGATAACAATAACCCCAGTAAATACTTACGTATAAGCAATTTCGGATAAAAATGAGATTTTCAAAATTATCCCTTACCTTATGTTCGATATGCTTCAAATGTATCTGAACATCCTGTATAAAGATTTAAATAATTTCATTGACTTATTATATAATCATATTCATTGTTATGATATCATATATGGTTCACTTATGACTTTATATTACCCGTTCTTTTGTAAATTCCATATTAAAAAGCGTTTTGGGTAAAATCGTTTCATTTGTCGTTCGTGTTTTGACTTGTAATTTTTCATATGATTACTTGGATCATGATTTCTTAATTCCAGAATATAAAACATGATTTATATAAATTATATATTCAAAATAAACATATATATAATAGATCTATAAATGGAAAGAAATACACCGTTCATGGAGACGATAGGCCGTACGTACACATGAATGCTGTTTTCGTTTCCTTATTTAATTGAATGGAATTAAGTATATGACATACATATATATATACATAAATCCAGTATCATTATTATGTCATATATTTCATGATTACTTATTATATATACTTTATAATCATTCTTGAATTGTTAACATGGAAAATGAATCTCATCGCGTCGTGGAGATGGTAATCTGTACGTACGCACGAGTGATGATATCGTTCCGATATTTATTGAATCGAAATGGAGTGAATGATATAATATAATATATTCAGTATGATGTTATAATAATCATATTTATTTATTCATTACACCATTATACCCATCCAAGTAAGGTGGTGGTGGAAAAATAGATTACACCACGGCGTGGAGACGGTATTCCGTACGTACGCACGCACGGTGATTTCATTTTCTGTAGGATGGATAGAAGGTGAAATGGGGTTGCTTCATATTTATAATAACATATAAGTATATTATTGATACTGATGTTTTTAAAATATAATGAAACAACTAATTAATAATAAGTTGAAGAAGAAATAAAATTGAAACAATCGGTAAGAGATATTACCTTTTCTTTGACACACCTCTTTGAAACCTCCTCGTAGGGTACTAAAATTGGTCTTTGAAGAAGACCAGGAGCTCTAGTATGTGGCTAGGGAAGTTGAGAAGGGAAATGGGCAGGGTTTGGCTGAGATTAAAGGTTCCAAATTGTGTGAGGAGAAGAGGGAGGAGGTTCCCTTTTATAAGGGAGGAGAGGGGAACCTTTGGAAATATAAGAAATATTAGTTTATATTAAATCCCAACCCCACTTAAAAACTTCCAAAATGACTCATATCTTAATATTAGATGAGATAGGGTTGTAATCTTATCAACCAATATAATTTAGACAAGTTAAGAATCTATTTCAAATATTATCAACTTGATTTATCCTTATTTATCAATTTAACTTTATTTGTGGTAATAATATTATAAATTTTTAACTATTATAAATAATTACATATGTGTTGTGAATTTTCCATAATTAGACACTTTATGACATTTTCGACCATATAAACTTAAATTTATAATTTTTAAATATTTTGTTTTATTTTTAAACAATTTTATAATATGTTATTTTTATAAAATAACAATAGTGTTAATTTTGACACTATTCATTTATTTGAATTTAAATAAACAATATACAGAAGATATGTTCGAACTAAAAGCTTTAATAGATTCATAAAATGTCATATGTATCAAGAAAATAAGTGGAGGATATTAAATAGTTCATATATTATTTATTTTAATATTTTTAAGATCATTTATTTGATATTTCAATCAATAAAATAATTTCAACATCACTATTGTGTCATAATTAAAGATAATTATTTAATCCCTAAAAATTATAAATAAATTCCTATGATGTAGATAATTGTATTATATTTTTGGATACTATTAATGTTCGAAGTTTTATTAAGTTTATCACTAAATAAAAATTATTATACTTACAAGATTTAAGAAAGTGACATGTTGTCACTTTCTTTGGTTTTAATAATAATTAAATTATTTTCATGGGAAAAAGTCAATTAAATGAATCTAATCCTATCCTTAGGTGATATGGGTCTACTTTTAGTCATCCAATATGATTTTAGAAGGTGTTAGAGTAATTTTATAATCTTATATTTACCATTAATTACCCGATTTACCTTTAACTACAATAAATAATATTTACCGTAGTTACTATTCTTAAAGCCCAAAAATAAAAAATAGATTATTAACATAATTTGGACCCACTGATTCCAAATATGGAATCCATTTTTCCAAATTCAATACAAAAAAGTTGCAGAAATTAAATTGAAATTAATCTCACTGTCGAAAGAAAACGGGTTTTTGTTTAAGACATTGCAAAAAGTTGAATTGATTTAACCTATGAATTTAAGGTAAAATCAATACTAATGGAATGAATTATATTAAATGGTAAAAATATATTCTATTTATTCTTTAAAACCACTCAATATTATAATTTAACCATATAAATTATTACGATGAAAAAAGTTGTTTTTAATTAAAATATAGCGTGTTTTTAATATTCATTAAAATATGAAAGTTTACAGAAAAATATCAAAACTTTATCCAATGTAAATTTTTATATCCTGATTAAAAAGAATAAGATTACTTTGTAAAATTTAACTTATAAACATGTCAAAAACTAGATTTTATGTTGGTGCTCCATTAAAAGCTGGCAAAACTGCATTTTTTGAAAAATACTTATTTTACCTAGAAAATTTATTTTGTTCGCATACCATGTTCCAGAAAATATGTAAGATGAAATAATAATGTTATTACATTCAAAATTTAGTTAATACTATTCATAATGGCGAGTTCATAATAATATTATAACCATATATAATTGTTTAGTAAAACCTAATATGGCGCACAACACACGCTATCGAGGAAAGTCGCGATTGTGTCTAATGCAAGCCAAATCAGGGTTGCGTGTTGTGAATGAATCCTTCGTTGTTTCATATAATAGAATCCAACCATATTTTATTTATACATTGAATAAAATATATATATATATACACTCAATGTTGCATAGAATGACTATTATAAAACGAACTTAAAATTCTATGTAACACAATCTAAGAATAGTGTTGTATATACTGCAAGCTAATACGGTGTTGTGTATAGAACAAGATAATATTATTGTAGCATAAAACAAATGACATCATTGAAAAAGAATACTTATCATTAAATATCAGGTTGTTACATTCTACCCCCCTTAAAATGAATTTCGCCCTCGAAATTCGTCGGGGTTATAAATCGTTTACTATTCATAGAAACCCACATCGTAAAAAGGAATACTAAAACTTAATTTTAAAAACTAAAGTATGAAACATAACAATTACCCAAAGTAAATCATCACTGGGTTTCCATATAGAAGAACATAGGTGAAAATATGGATATGGAAGAAAAATCTAACCATCAAGTTCAGATGGAGAGTGGTAGAGGACATGGCTATGAAAAAGCCAACAATCACAAAGCCATAAATTTGTTATGATCTAAGGTAATATCTGATTAATCAGATATAAGAGCAGTAGGACAAAATTTTTAGTTTTCAATATCATTTCCCTAAAGTTGAAAAATATTAATTAGAAGAAATACTTGCTTGATTTTGGTACAATCTCACTGTTGTTCGTGCTTTGAACAATTTCCACTTCATCTCTTAAAGAAATGAAGTTGAATTTGTTATTCGTGAATTACTAACAAATCATGTGATAAAATTATGGGTCATTTTATCTATTTCAAACAAAAGGTTATCAAAAGTTATCAAATATACATAAGTCCATCTATGGTGAGGTTAATCATATACGATTCCAAAAATGAGCTTATACTTCATATATCATACCGCTTAATAAAATAAAACTAGTTTCTACTATCCAGGGACTTCCTGTAGTCCAGTGGTAGGTGATAAAGGCCAGTCGCACTTCGGTTGTGCGTTCAAATCCCACATCCTTGTCCGACGCGATGGGATATCGACCATCCTGCAGGTTTTCCTTTTTCTAAAACTACATTACTATAACATCCCATCAATAATATCGAAAAAAGTTCTATCCTTAAACAATACTAACTTATGTCCAACATAATCCATTCCAATATTTGGGCTTATCTAAAATACTTCAGTCCAAGCTCATAGTATAAAGAAAACAATTACTGGAAAGGTTATCTACCATGAATGTGAATACAAGAATTTATCCCACATATATCATAAGATATATCTTGTCGGTTGTATTCCAAACACATGAATACCTTAGTCATATATTCTCTTGAAACATAAATTACCATAGAACCTTAGTGAAAACATGAATACTATCAAAAGGTAACTCTTTCCACATACCAAAATCCCAAAAATTCTGTATACTCAAACCATTATATCACTTAGTCCTTATATCAATCATGAGCTCATGAATAAAATCAAACATCTCATTATCTCTTTATCCCTTCATTATGCTCATATCATCTACTTTCTAAAAATATCTAAATAACCTTCCATGGTTACTGGTACCATTCAACCTATTCTTTCAAATACTTTAGGAAAAACAATAGTGTAAAAATCCGTAGATGATTCTTTATTCCATAGCACCATACATTATTCTTTAAAAACATACAATCATTCCACTACCTTCTTAAACCACTGACTGAGCTTCATCATTTCTTTCATCTCATATTTCATTTTTAGTCTCTTCATCATCATCCACATTAATACTACTCATATGACCATGCTGATTTTCTTCACGAGGTTTTCCCTTAGGGCATTGGTTTTCATAATGCCCATACATTCCACATTTAAAACATCTAATCATTGTTGATGTCGTAGCAATACCATTATCCTTGTCCATGGTGTTAAATAAACCTTTTCCTTTTCACTTACTAGCTTTGTTTCCTTCTTTTCCACACCCAAAGCATCTTCCAGTTCCTTTGAAACAATCTTCCCGATGCCTCTTCCCACATGATTTACATAAGGGAAATTGAACTTTCTTTCCTCTATGATCATCATGAAACTCCATCTTTATCTTATTATCTGTTTCGGGAAACTTACCAAAGTAGAGATTATTGAACATATTATGATATTGCTGATTAGGCATAATAATGATGTTTGGACTTCCAAATCCCGTTAAATTTGGTTTCTCATGAAGAATATCATTCCATTTTCCATTATATCCTCCATTATCGTGAATCTTCCTATTTCCAGAAATTTTCTAAAACCCAAAATGAATAGTGTTAAAGGAAAAAATCATTCTAGGTAAAACAACATAGTAAAGGGAGAGTACCCTCAATATCTAACATCTTAGGTTAAATTATAAGAATGTTACCATAGTTCTAGGACTATATCCTATACTCATACTTATCCTTAGGGACATCCCTAGACATAGCTTAGAAATATCTCTAGGGATCTCACTAACGTTTTCACATCCTAGTTTCCAAAGGTTGACTAAACCTTTCCTCTGATACCAACTGTAGAGACCTGAAGCTTGACGTACATGGAAATTACATTACTTTTACGAGATATTTAATACATTACAAAAACAGACACACAAGGATCGTAATAGTTTCATGTCTTTGGAAACATGGAATATAAACTTCTAATCATGTTGAAAGATCTTCAACAACTCCCATAATGATCTTCCCCTTTTTGTTTCCTTACCTAAAAAATTTCTTTATTTCCTTGGGAAAATAAAACAAAAAAAGGGTGAGCTCAAATGCTCAATAAGGGAAAACATAGAGAACATAAAACAATCCATAAACATTTGAAATCAAAAACTTGAACATGAAATTTAAACACCAAAATCTTGATCAAAGAGAAAAATCATGGAAGTGCATAAGGAATATATCATAATGGAACATCAACCCTGATAAAATATAATGGGAATAAAACATGTAATTATAGAAACCATTCAACACATGTTATGATTTCCATAGTAGCCAAGGCATTGCTACCAAGACCATCTTAGTGGACAAAATCCCTTTCTGAATCGAGTTCACTTCTCGTTCCAGTCCTGTATTACTGAACCAGATTAACTTACTGTTCCATCCATGTATATCTCATGAGATATAAATCTTTACCCAATGCATTGGAGGGATATATAGGTCCCACCCATCTCATAATGAAATCATTCTTACTTGTGCCACAAAATAAACATACATAATTCATAATAACCGAACGAATAAAATGGGTTTCATAAACATCATCCCATCATAACATAATCCATATAAAAAATGGATATCATTTCATCATAAGAAAAGTGAAACCATTTAAATAATAGTTACATTATACTTGAAACATACTCATATGAAATAATGTCATTTTAGAGGGAAAATGGTTTTGATAAAGTACTTGAAATTAATTCTTGAGGAAAATATTCTTTCTTCTTCAAAATCAATTTCTTTTCAAAAAACTTCATGCAATTTTAAAATAAAGAGATTTTTTTTGAAAATAGTCATGAAATATTTTGGAGGAAGCTTCATGAAAATAAGGCTTTATAAAACGGTAAACATCCTTTGATGTCGTATAAGTTAATAAAACATTCTCCTCGTACTTTTGTCGAAAAAGTAAAAAAGTACCTCCTAACGTAAACAAGAGAACGATTCCTTACATACCATGTAGTAAATGTAAGAATAGGTAAAATGACATTAAACATACATAAAAAAACTTTTAGAAAACATCTACATGGATGATAACATTAACCCCAGTAAATACTTACGTAGAAGCAATCTCGGATAAAAATGAGATTTGCAAAATTATCCCTTACCTTATGTTCGATATGCTTTGTATGTGTCCAAACCTCCTTTATAATGATTTAATTAACATCATTAACTTATTACAGAATCATATTCATTGTTATTATATCATATATGGTTCACTTATGACTTTATATTACCTGTTCTTTTCTAAATTCCATGTTAAATAGCATTTTGGGTAAAATCGTTTCATTTGTCGTCCGTGTTTTGACTTGTAATTAATCATATGATTACTTAGATCATGATTACCTAATTACAGAATATAAAACCTGATTTACATATAATATATATTCAGAATATACATATATATAATAGATCGATAAATGGAAATAAATACACTGTTCATGGAGACGGTAGGCCGTACGTACGCATGAACGTTGTTTCGTTTCGTTATTGAATTGAATGAAAATAAGTATATGACATACATATATATATAAATAAATATATTAGCATTATTATTTCATATATTTCATGATTACTTATTATATATACTTAATAATCCTTCTTTAATTGTTAACATGGAAAATGAATCTCATCGCGTCGTGGAGACAATAATCCGTACGTAAGCACGAGCGATGATATCGTTACAATATTTATTGAATCAAATTGGAGTGAATGATATAATATCTTAGAATCAGTATGATGTTATAATAATCATATGTATTTATTCTTTACACCATTATACCCATCCAAGTAAGGTGGTGGTGGAAAAACAGATTACACCATGGCGTGGAGACGGTATTCCGTACATACACACGCGCGGTGATTTCATTTTCCGTAGGATGGATAGAAGGAGAAATGGGGTTTCTTCATATTTATAATAACATATCTATATATTATTCATACTGATGTTATTACAATATAATTAATCAACTAAAGAAGAAGAAGTTGAAGAAGAAATAAAATTGAAAGAATCAGTAACAAATATTACATCTTCTTTGACACACCTCTTTGAAACCTCCTCGTAGGGTACTAAACTTGGTCTTTGAAGAAGACCAGGACCTCTAGTATGTTTCTAGAGAAGTTTAGAAGGTAAATGGGCAGGGTTTGGACGATCTTAAAGGCTACAAATTGTGTGAAGAGAAGAGGGAGGAGGTTCCCTTTTATAAGGGAGGAGAGGGGCACCTTTGGAAATATAAGAAATATTAGTTTATATTAAATACCAACTCCACATAAAAACTTCCAAAATGACTCATATCAAAATATTAGATGAGATAGGGTTGTAATAGCATCAAAAAATAAACTTTAGACATGTTATGAATCTATTTTAAACATTATCATCTTGATTTATCCTTATTTATCAATTTAATTTTATTTGTGGTAATAATATTCTAAATTTTAAATTATTTTAAATAATTACATATGTGTTGTGAATTTTACATAATTTGACGCTTTATGACATTGTAGACCATATAAATATAAATTTATAATTTTTAAATATTTTTTTTTATTTTTAAACAATTTTATAATATGTTATTTTTATAAAATAACAATAGTGTCAATTTTGACACTATTCATTTATTTGAATTTAAATAAACAATATACAGAAGATATGTTCAAAATAAAAGCTTTAATAGATTCATAAAATGTCATATGTATCTAGAAAATTACTGGAGCACATTAAATAGTTCATATAATATTTATTTTAATATTTTTAATATCATTTATTTGATATTTCAATCAATAAAATAATTTCAACATCACTATTGTGTCATAATTAATGATAATTATTTAATCCCTAAGAATTATAAATAAATTCATATGATGTAGAAAATTGTATTATATTTCTGGAGACTATTCATTTTCGAAGTTTCATTAAGTTTATCACTAAATTAAAATTATTATACTTATAATATTTAAGAGAGTGACATGTTGTCACTTTCTTTGGTTTTAATAGTAATTAAATTATTTTCATGGAGAAAAGTCAATTAATTGAATATGATTCGACCCTTAGGTGATATGGGTCTACTTTTAGTCATCCAATATGATTTTGGCAGGTGTTAGAGTAATTTTATAATCTTATATTTACTCTTCATTACCTGATTTACCTTTAACTATGATAAATAAAATTTACCGTAGTTACTATTCATAAAGCCCAAAAATAAAAAGTAGCTTATTAACATAATTTAGACCCAATTATTCCAAATATTGAATCCATTTCTCCAAATTCAATACACAAAAGTTTCAGAAATTAAATTAAAATGAATCCCATTGTATAAAAAAACGGGTTTTTGTTTAAAACATTGCAAAAGGTTGAATTGATTTAACCTACGAATTCAAGGTAAAATCAATGCTAATGAAATAAATTATATTAAATGGTAAAAATATATTTTATTTATACTTTAAAACCATTAAATATTATAATTTAACAATATAAATTATTACGATGAAAAAAGTTGTTTTTAATTAAAATATAGCGTGTTTTTTCTATTCATTAAAATATGAAAGTTATCAGAAAAATATCAAAACTTTATCCAATGTAAATTTTTATTTATTGATTCAAGAGAAGAGGTTTATTTTGTAAAATTGAACTTATAAACATGTCAAAAACTAGATTTAATGTGGGTGCTCCATTAAAAGGCTGCAAAACTGCATTTTTTGAAAAATACTTATTTTACCCGAAAAATTTATTTTGTTCACATACCATGTTCTAGAAAATGTGTAAGATGAAATAATAATGTTATAGCATTAAAAATTCAGTTAATAATATTCATAACGTCTAGTTCATAATAATATTATAACCATATATCATTGTTCAGTGAAACCTGATATTACGTACAACACACGCTATCGATGAAAGTCGCGATTGCGTGTAATGCATGCCAAGTCAGGGTTGCGTGTTGTGAAAGAATCCTTCATTGTTTTGTATAACAGAATCCAACCATATTTAATTTATAAATTGAATATATATATATATACACTCAATGTTGCGTTGAATGACTATTTTAAAATGAACTTAAAATTGTGTGTAAGACAATAAAAGAATAGTGTTACATATACTACAAGCTAATACGGTGTTGCGTATAACACAAGATAATCTTGTTGTAGTATAAAAAACATGACATTAATTAAAAAGAATACTTATCATAAAATATCATGTTGTTATAATTACTCATGATTTTGATGATGATCCTATTCTTATGAAATGATAATTTTTATTATTCCCACCCTTGTACTGTTGATTCATGTCCCTTATTCCCACCCTTACATGATTTTTATCTCCCCAAAATTCTTTAATATATATCCTCAGGTGAAAAAATGTACTAAAGAGAAAATGAGAGCTGTATAAGGGCAAAGAAGAAGAATTTAAATAATTTTTTTATCTTTTATTATGAACAATTTATGTATGAGCAGACGTTTTTCTTAAAATACTATGCCTTTTGATCATAGATTTTATCACTATTGTAATGTTTATCATAAAAATGTTGTAATAGATATGTAAATAATGTCAAGTCACTATATTATAAATAAATAAACACCTATATTCACCCACTCTCAAGGATATCTAGGTTAATCTAGCCCTAAAAGTACCATATATCATACAATACATGCGTATTTATCTTATACTATAACACCGATATAGTCTATTAAATATTTTGAAAATAATTTTCACAAAATTATTTATTTTTGAATAACACATAAACTATCATTAAGTAACATCAAATTTCTGAAAAAATTATCAATTAAACATGATAGGTTCATCAAATACAATTATCACCATTACTATTAAATGAGTTGTCATCCATCCCACAATCAACCACTATTTATTCTAATTTTAACAAAATCGCTATATAATTATGTCGAATGACTTAAAAAAATATAAACAGTGAATAACAATGAACATTAATTATTCCTCAATACACTATATCCATCACATGAAAAATACATTTTTTTAAAGAAAATACCACTATGAGTTGGTGAAATTATCATCAAATAGTTAACCAAAAAACCACATCATGTTAGTTGGAAATAATGAATAAGAATGAGAAAATAAGGAGAGAAATCATACCTCAAATCATCATAGTATAACTCTTAGATCCATCCATATCTAAATTAATTTTAGGGGGGTGAAGTGGGGGAGTCCGATCTAAAAATTGTCTCATAAGGCCCCTTTTCCATTTAATGCATAGAGGGGTCAACTATTCAAAGATTATATTTTCCATTATTTTGAAAAATACCCCAAGTTTTATCATGTATGAAATCACCCTACACATGTAACCTATAATATATATGCCCCATATCTAGTTCCACTATCTAGAAAGTCTAAATTTGAGGGTATGTCCCTTGGATAACTCATTGGGTACCCAGTGAACATATTCTAGATACCCGATGACACATGTTACTTATTTCAATAGTAGGAGCACCCAACCAAGATCCAACAATTAGAATGATCTACCAATACACATATAAAACATATGAACATACCTAAAAATATAAAATTATTCCCACCAAGAAATTAGGGATTCAATTTGAATAACAAAAATTAAACTCACTTGGTTTAAATTATGAAAAAATATAAATTCCTCTAAAAATTCACTAACCATTGATGATGTACTTTACTAAAAACACCCTATATACAAATTCTCATACAAAAAAAGCATTCTATATACTTTACCTACATCCCAATAATTTATATTAATCTAATAGAACTCCTCATTACCAATTTTTAATGACATGGGTGATGTTCTAATACCCAGGATGTCAGCTCAGATAAACTAGATGTCACCCAATTTTTTAATTTGATATTTATAACACAACATCCATATCCCAAACAACACATATAATGAAATTTCTATTATAAAAAATCCAATTAAAGAAGAAAATAATATTTTATCTTCTATTGGGAAATATTTCCTAAAATAACCCATCCTCTTACATCGAAGGAACCTCAACTTTAACTTCCCTTGATGAATTAGCTATCAAAGGCATCAAAAAATAGCCAAACAACCACATTAGAGTTAATTATTTACTCTCATTGTGATATGATGGAAAAAACTCCATCATAAAAAACTATTACCATACTCTACTACTGAGTACCAACTTACCCTCGATCAATATCTCCATCAAACTAAACATTCAATTCTTCCCTCAGTCAGTTACCTATATACTTACTCCACCCAACACCACTTGAAATCAAAAAAATATTTTTTACTAAAGAATAAAACAGAATAAAATATATATATGTGATGATATCCAAGAAATATATTAACCAATCACTAACTGATTTCACCACACTTATAACCATTCAAATAAAAGTTTCACACAAGAAATAATGAATATGATAGTCCCCACCATAGGAGTATCTGTCTCATTTTCTAACTGAATGAAAAATGAAAAATTTCCAATCACATGTCTAAGAATATATTTAGCATACTGGTATGAATTTCCAACCTACCCACTCATGAACAGCATTCCCAAACCTCAAAAGTCACACCGTTTAATAGTAAATGGCACGCTCTTCATTATAGGACTTCCATTACCATGCGTTACGATAACTAGGCTAGTTAGATTACAATCTTACTTTCACATCGATCCTCCTTATCCCTTATCATATCATATAAGAAAATATATATGAATCCTTATTCCTAGATCTACTTCATCTTAGTGATCCAATTTATTACTATTCAATCATACCAACTTAGGTGACCTATAAATAACATAAATAAATATTATATAATTTTAGATGAATGTCAAACACATAAAAAAATCATACATGCACCAAATCCCTAAACATTTTTGTGTATTTAGAGACTATATATATAAGAATCTTATTTTATAAATGATATTTAACATCCCCCATGAAATGAGATTCATATTTATACCCTTATAGACATATCATACATTGAAGCATCCATAAAAAACAATAGATGAAAAATATAAAAAAATGTGTGTTAAGATGATAAGTAAGGGTAAATATGGGGGATATAAATCAATGATCATATGTGAGGATATGAGTATATAAAGATTATAATTACAGAATAATGTCATACCAAATAAATTAAATATATTTAATCATGATTCATGGCATAAGTCATTATCAAAATAAGATAAAAAAGTCATAATAGTGTGGGATCATCAATAATAAATCATGATCCATAAGAGTATATAATAAACATAGGAATATGAAAAAACATAATATTATTACATTTTGAAAATTTATAAATAGCAATTTTTTCACAAATTATGTTAAATACATGAATTAATGTACTTACACAAACTTATGGACATGAACCCAGGTCTACACATAAACTTACGGACATGGAACTAGGTCCATGAATTAACTTATGGATATGAATCCAGGTCCACACATATTTCATTGAAAATGAAACTAGGTTCAATCATAAAATAGTTATTATATGACTTAACCATATTTACATAATGAATTTTAGGGATATAACAGACCCATCCACTATATAATCATAATCCACTCATATGTATTCCAAGAAAATCCTGAAAATACTTATTATAAGATAACATTTTGAAAAGAAATCAAGTTTCCTTAATCTTTCTTCTTCATATTCATAAAACAAATAGAGAAATATTAATAATAGTAACATATAATAATATACCTTTTTAAACATATATAACATTTCATAGATGGAAAAGACCTTTAAATGACCATTGAAATATTTCATGAGGAAAATAATCTTTTAATTTTAAAATAACTTATATAAAATCAATAAAATTACTAAATATTAAGGAAAATATTTTAATTTAAATTATCCATAATAATTTAAATGTAATATTTATTTAATTTTTTGGTCATGTTGATAAGAAATTACATTCATTCCATTTAGGTTAAAATTAATATTCTTTCCACATTTTCACTAAAAAGTCAAAATTTCTCCATTCAAAAATGAATAACAATATTCCTTTTAATTTTTTATATAAAGTAAAAAATGGATAAAAATGAATTAAAATATAATAAGATAATAGTGTAATATTTTCTTAATTTTTTTTGAGAATATATGGGCATGAAAGATAATGATTCAAGGATGAATAGTAAAATAAGGTTAGTTTTCCAAAAAAACATTACTTTGATCTCTAGAGTAATTAAAAAGATGAAAATTAAAGTAAAAATAATTTAATCTCAATAAATAACTCAAAGATAAAAAAATAAAAAATATTTTGAGATAAATACCACATAATTTTTTCGTCATAAATTTAATAATAAACAATCCTAGAAAAAATGAAATTGTAACACAAAATCCTTACCTCATGTTTGAAATACTTAATCATCACTCTAACTAAATGTATTAAAAATTTAAATTTATTATAATTATATTAAAAAATATTAGGAATAATTATAATATCAAATATTATTTACTGATAACATTTAAGAAAGAATTTATTAATAATTATTTTTAAAAATATTCATTTTTGGGTGTTAGGTGCTTCATTTTTGATGAAGGTGTCGATTCAAATGTTATGATTATAATAAATTATCCTTAATTCCATAATATACATAATATTAATCATGATATAAATATAATATATATTATTATATATATATTTATAATCATTCATAAAATGGAGATATTTAAAAATAACTAACACTGATTATTGAGATGATAATTTGTACACACTAATAAACGTTGTTTTAATTTTCTAAAGAAAATAATTAATGTATAATAAATTAAATTTTATCATTAAGGAATAATTATTAAATCATATATATATATATATGTAATTTAATTAATAATACCATCATTATAAATATCCATGTAAGGTGGTGACAGAGAATGATTAATATCATTATGTGGGGGTGTTAGGCCACACATATGCATGAGAAATACTTTAATTTCCCATTTGATAGAAAATAGGTAGAAAATGGTAATTCTAAAATAATAATAAAATATCAGTATATTTATTATAATATATTTATAAATTTATTATATATATAATATCTTTAGATAAGGTGGCGTAAGAAATAATATTGGAAGAGACTGATTAAGAATTATACATTTTATTTGAGAAACCTCCATTGTCTTACACCATAACCCTTTAAATGATGTCATTGTAATAAAACAATACCTTTTGGATGTGTGGTGGGATGTTAGGAAATGAATATTATAGGTATTGGATGATATAATAGGTTCTTTATGTGTGGATAAGAGAGGATAGTGTATGTCCATTTACTAGTGGGGGAGGATACACACATGGAATTTCACAAAATCATAAAATATAATAATGTCTTCTTTATGAAAAGTGATTCCATATAGATAAGGATACCAATGTAGGATAATATAGGGTCAAATTATTTCTATAAAATAGGGTTTATACATGGTTTATTGGAAATATTATTTTTATCTTTTGATTTTACCCCTTCATAAATGGCCCAAAATCCATATTTGTTGGGATAACCCCCCTTTTAATGGTGGTCGGGAAACCCATACAAGGCCCATAGACTTAGAGACACATTACATGACCCTAGGTCTTAGAGGCACAAGAACAGAATTATCCCTGAAATTACTTGGAACTACCCCTCCCCAGTATCAATATAGTTATTAAGCTCCCCATCAGCCCGTGACTCGTCGGTTAGGTATCAAGTGGAGAGGTGCACTAGCCTGGTACCAATGGAAATGTCCATACCCTATAATTCTTCCAAATATGGTTATCCTTTCACTATTGAAAATTACTTTTCTAAATTCTCATCTAGATACTATTCCTTTTAGAGTATGCATCTTCATTTTAGGTTGCCCGAATGTCGTGGGGTTGATCGAAGGCATTATGATGGCCTGATAAACCCATTTTAACCTTAACCATATCAATTTTTTTATTATTTCTACAATTCATTATGACTAAAAATCAAAGTGTCCACATATTTCTTTTTTGAAAATGATGATTCCTAATTTTGAATAAATTTTATCAAATTAATTTTCTATAATGGTTCAAAATAACATTTATTATAAATCCTCAAAATGCGCCGAAACACGGTTTTTCATAATATTATATTTTAAGTATAATTTTTTTATTCCTGAATTAAGCATTAGGTTGATTAAGTGACATTGATTTGATTCTTATCAATAAAAATAAAATAATAAAATTTTAATATCAATTAAAAAATGGGACATTGTAAATACATGAATGAAATAGATAGTTTTCAATAAAATCTATATTTTTTTACTATTCACAAAAAATGAATCTATTCAGAATTATACCAAAAAACTCACATTAAGATAATTTTTAAATAATTATTTACAGTATGATATATTTTTAATATAACATAATTTCTATTAATGGTGTAAATTAATTATAATACTCAGGCTCCAAATTTAATCAAAACAATTTTTTTAGATATATACTTTCTAAGAATAAAATAACATTATAGAAAATGGAGCACTTATTTATTATCAATTAATCTATACAATTTCAAAATATAAAAAAAATTCATATTTTTTATAATTTGGCTATTCTTGTTCACAACGGAAATATAACATCTAGTTTATAATGATATTCTACATCATAGTTCATTTTGAGTCGAGGTTGCATGTAAAATAATTTATCAAACACTTCATGTTTATTTCAAAGTAAAAAATATATTTAAAATATTAGGGTGTTACATAATTCCCTGATAAAATGCATTTCTCCCCAAAAATTCTATAAATATGATATAAAAACTGGGGATACCGCAATTTCATCATATCCTCAGGTTCCCATGTTTTTTTTGAATTTTTAATTCCACGATATTAAATATAGATCAGTTATGTAGTTCTTCAATAGAGATACATGGAAGACATCATGAACTTGTGAGAGGTTTTCTTGAAGCACCTTATGATAAGATACAATCCCTAAACCATCAATAATCTCAAAGGGACAAATCTAACTAGGGATCAGATATCCATTATTTATAAATATCATAACCTTCCTCCATTGACAAATTTGTAAGAATACCTTCTCAATAACTTCGAATTATAGATATATCCAAGGTTTGTTAGCATAACAAATATGTCAACTCTCATCTTCCATGATGTGATGCTTAATGGATCTAAAATTATACATGATTTCTTTATCTAGATCAAGTCCTAGTACCTTTCTTTCTCCAACAATATCCAAACACATTAGAGTCCTTCTCTTCCTACCATTGAGAGACTTATAAGGATCCATATGAATTCTCTAGTGATAGCTATTATTGTAGGAAAATTACACCAAATTAAGGTGTTGATCCTAACCACCTTTGAAAACTATAGAGAAATATCTCAAAAATTCTATTAGAGTATTAATGGTTCTCATATAATAACTATATTTACTAGGGTAAAATATATTACTAAAAATCATTGATGTATCCATATGTTTCTAAAGACTTATGAAGAACTTCAATGTAATCATCTAATCATGATTTGATATAATTGGGAGTGGTAATAAATAAATTATTAACACTTATTTAATGAATATCTGATTAATTTTATCATGTGAGAAATATTTTTAATATCCAAAAAATGTGATTTCTTCATTAGGTGGCCATCTACAACCCAAATAGAATTATTCCGCTTGTAATGTTTTTGGGGTTTTTAGTAATAAAATCCATGGTGATGTTTTTCTATTTCCATTCAAGTCTGGTTAATATTTATTATATCCCCTTATACATCTATCTCATATCCTTAACTTGCTAGAATACCAATCATCAAGATAAATACAATAAAAAAGATATGTCTATGTTATCCTACTTGAAATACTCTTTTATATCTCTATACATATTCATACTTTTGGTATGAATAGGGAATTATAAAATATTATCTTTATCTAACCTCTCCTTATTTAGTTAAGGTATTTATGAGACATATACTCAGATTCTTAACCTTATCATTCTATTATAATCGTGGTTCAACTAAGGAAAAATTCTCATCTTCTTCTACAGTTTTGTATCCCCCATTTGTATCTCTTTAATCTTCACATGGATGGATGGGTGAACATTTATCTAAGAAATATGTGATCTATAATATTTCTTCATTATTTCGTTTTCCAAATTCTGAAAATACATAAATATTTGATCTATTTTAATTCTCATAATGGAAAAAGGAATATTCCTTCAAACGCAAAGCCTCAACCACCTTCTTCTCTTTACTAGGGGGTAGTGTATTGAGAATTCCTAATCATTAATCAATTCCAACCAGATTCTTTAGTGCATATTCAACTATCTCTATGTTGATATATTTCCAAGGTTTTATTATATTTATATATATCACACCATTCAACATATAGAATATTCCTCCGTATTTTCAATGGAAAAACTATTTTAGCCAAGTACAAATCATGAGTTTGGTAATTTTTCTAATCAATTTCTAATTTTCATGAGAAATAAGTTATCACTATATAATTATGAATGATAACTAATCCTACTACCATATTTGATATATCACTATAGATCAAAAAACCTTACCCACTCTAAGGTAATGTGGGAATAGGTTCATTGACCAACCTTCTCTTTAGTTCCTTAAAATTATCCTCATATTCAAATATCCATAATAGCTTAGTTATGATGAACATCAAATAGGTTAATTAAATTTATATCTATGAGAAAATTTTTCACAAAGTGTAATTAGTATCCCAAAAACCTAATAGAACTATGGATTTCAATCACCATGGTTGGTTTAATCCATTTTTCAATATCTTCCTTCTTTTAAGGATCTAACAATATACCATCACATGAAATTATATGAACCTAAAATGAGACTTTTGGTATCCAAAAATCACACATGAAAAATTGGCATATATCTTTTCCTTAATTATGTCATTTATCTAAATAATAAAATATTCTTTATGGTATTTTTTTCTATATAATAATATCATATATAAATTCTTCATAAAAACTAATCACGGAAATCCCTAAAGACTATATTCATTAAATCAAGGAATATAAAAATAGCATTGGTAAGTCCAAATGTAATTAATATATGTTCATAATAACCCTTCCTCATAAATAAGGTTTTCCTTGGTATATAAACCATATTACACCTTAGAGAATGACATGAATACTGATTATAAATCTTGGAAACCTATTAATATCACTATATATTTTCAAACTGATCACCAATACAAGGAATGTGATAAATTTTACTAATAGTGATCTATTATGTTCCTCGTGATGAATAAAAATATGTTCTGACACATATATATTCTTTATAAAAGGAATATGTGACCCTCATGGTGAAGAACTATGCCAAATAAACCCATTATCCGGATTATATTGGAGTTTATTATTTAATTCCAGAAGTTAATCATGACCAATACTTTAGATTCCTTTAAATAGGTGAAACACTAGGTATGTGCTCCATTAAAAAATGAATTTTGTGATTTGGTGGTAGACATGAAAATTAATCAGGAAATACATCTTCATTATGATGAATAATAATAATATCTTAAATGTTTAGTTTTTATCCAACCATTTGAGATAAATATACCTCATGAATCTGTAGTAAGACCCATATAGTTGACGTAACTTTCATTGGATGTTCATTTTCATCCTTACACTGAAATATAATTTTAGGTTTATTTAGGATATAAATTGCGACTTACATTCATTTAAAATTCATTTGAGTTCTATATAGAGAGATCCAATCCATTCCTAAAATAATAATTAAATAAAATAGATGGAGAATCAAAAGATTTTAAGGTATTACTTTCCCACAAAATTCTACTATAGAGAAGGTAATGACACGAGATGCAATAATCATACAATAATTTTTTTTATAAAAACTGAACATATAATCTTTGAGGATATAAATGAACCTCCATAAAGACATTTAATGATATAAATGAATTCTTGAAGAGGACATTAAATAAGGTAGTTCAATTTTTGATCATGTTTGTCACTACCTCAACATTATCATTATATCTTCATTAACAATATAAAACCAAAATCCTTCATTTGATCATCAAAACTCATAGTGATAAATCATATAATCCTGAAAAATCATTCATCTGATGTCTAAATATTGATGCCTTATTTTCAATAAATGACACATTAAGTTTTTTAATTGTTATTCATGGTTATAACCAATCCATATATTATACTATGATTCAAAAAGAAAATATAAATTAAATGAATAATATCCCTAGTAAGTGGATAGAAATGTGTGAATCTTTAAAAAAACTCATCATGAACCAGTAAATATTAATTAAATACCCAATACAACCCATTATAAGTTGATAGTCATAGTTTGATATGTTCTATATCAATTTCCATATTCCAGTACCCAATCAAAAATTTATTTCTATAAAAAAAAATATCTCTACATACCCAAATATTGATGATGACATCCTATTCTTAATATGTTCTCGAGGGGTTTCACAAATTTTTTCTAATCCTAATATCAAAAAAACTCAACCAATATCTGTTTCCCATATAGGATTTCCAAACATAACATAAAAAAATATTTCATAATTTTAGAAGAATATATAATACATTTCACTATTATACACCCCCAAAAAACATAATGGTTTTGTCAATTTGGTGACTGGATACATAAAAATATTATTTCATAAAGGATATTCAATAAATCCCACACTATGAACTTCATTTTTTTTACCAATATATACATATCATACATAAAACCCTCCATCAAATCATGGGTAAATAAAACATAAGAAAGGGTTATCTTAGATTCCAAATAAGGGTAAACATAGTAGATATTAGTCAATGGTTATATATGAGAATAGGGTTATAAGAACATGATCATCACATAAGAATTTCATATCTTGTAAATTAAATATCATTAATCATGAGTCATTGAATAAAGCTTTTTCATAACAAAATTAAACATTCATAGTAGTATAAGATCATTAATAATCAATCATGAGACATGAAATCATATCATTAACCAATTAATATGAAAAGTAAATAATCATATATCATTATAAACATGTATGAGTTGAAATAGGATACCACATTAATGTAATTACATTAATTTAGGTCCACTCATAAACATTATGGACATGAATCCAGATCCACAGATAAACCTATGGACATGAAACTAAGACCACAAAAAAAGACATACATTAAACTATGTCCATGGATGTTATTGTGAACAAAAAAATAGGTTCACACAAAAAACTGTTAGCTTTTGATTTATCCATTAAAAATAAATTCATTTTTGGGATATAATATACCCACATGTTACAAAATCACAATCAATTCATATATAAGGCATTATATCAAGAAACAAATCATCATAATTTAAACTGTTGAAATAAAAATGATTTTTATCAACATTTTATATTTAAAACCATAAAATATATAGATAAATATTAAGGATGATATCATATTTATCATAACCATAATTATGATTATGTATCATAAAAGGGTGTTATTATAGATGAAAAATTCCTATAAAAGATCACTGGATTATTTCTTAAAGAAAATACCATTTTCATTTTGAAATAACATATTTAAAATCTAAAAATTTAAAATTCATATTGGGAAAAAATTTATTTTATATAAATAATAGAATCTTAAAAATAAATATTCAAATAATTAATTGGTCATGATATAGTGAATTTTTTTTCATATCGTGTAAGTTAACACAGTGATTCCTTTCACATTTTTGTTTAAGAGTCAAAATTGCATCATTTGGAAAATAGAAGAATATTAATTTTTAATAGTTTTATAGAAAATAAAACATGGGTTAAAATAACTTAACCATATATGGTATAATAGTGAAAATATGTTTCCATAAATATTAAATAAGAGATGAACATGGAAGAAAATAATTCCACACTAAATAGTAAAACAAGGTAAGATTTTATTAAAAAAATCCTTCTATATATTGTGTACTAAAATATTGGAAGATGAAAGGAAAAAATGTAATATATAAAAATAAACATAGGATAAGAATTTGAATATTATTTTTGAGATAACTATTATATAATATCATTATTGTAAATTTAAGTATAAACAATCCTCATAAAAATGAGATTCTAGCGTAAAACTCTTACATCAAGTTTAACTTTCTTCTTAAGCACTCTAACCTCTAGTATAATAAATAAAAATATATTATACTTCTATAAAAAACATATAAAAACATATAATATCATATATTATTCACTTATAACATTTTAACACCCATTTATTAATAATTCTTTATTAAAATCATAGTTTTAGGGCATTAACTGCTGATTTTTCATTAAACTATTGATTCAAAATTTATGGAACATATATATTGACAATGAATCCATCATTTAAAAAATATTAATCATGATATAAATATAATATATATTCTTTATAAAAATTTATAATCATCAATAAAATATATAGATAGAAAAACAGATTACACCATTCACAGAGACGATAATCTGTACGTACACATGAAATCTTTTTTCAGTTTATTAACAAAAGAAGAAAAGGAATATCAAAAATATTTTATCAATATAGATTCATTATTAAAACATAAATATGATAAAAATTTATCAAACCCGTCATTATAAACATCCATGTGTGATGGTGATTGAAAATGATTCATATCGATGCGTGGAGGTTGTAGTCGATAAGAATGCTCTAGCGAGACTTAAATTTAACATAGAAAGAAAAAGAGGTGGAAAAAATTTGTTCCATATTCATTATAATATCTTGTTATATTTATGATAATATATTAAAAATTCAATTGTAGATACAATTTATTTATAGAATGTTGAAGAATAAATAATGTTGAAAGATTTCAGTTAAGAGTTATACCTTTTCATTGGAAACCCTCCATTGGATTACACCTTAATCCTTGAATGTATGATATTCTAATCAAACCAGAGAATCTAAGACTTAGGGATAGATACTAGAAAATTATTTGGATAGGGGTTTTATTATATAATATTCTGGTGTTGTGTCGAGAAGAGAGGAGAAGGATGTCCATTTATAAGTGGGGGGGAGGACACGCATGGAATTTCTTAAAAGAATAAAATATAAGGATGTATTCTTCAAGAAAAATTCATTCAAAGGGAAAAGTATAAGAATTTAGGATAATAAAGTGTATAAATATTTAAATAAAACAATATTTAAAATAGTTTTATTTGAATTATTACCCTAACCTCTTGGTTTAACCCCCATGTAAACTCATTTTAACCTTAATCGTGGTAACATTTTTTTTATTTTACTATTCATTATGATAAAACATAAAATCAGAATAAGTAAATTTTATTATCATTTTGATTAAAAATATAAAATAAATTCTATCAAAATCCATTACTATGAGTGAAAAAATTTAATTTTAAAATAATCCAACAAAACACATCAAAAGTCATTTTTCCATAAAAATGCATTTTTATGTATAGAAATTTTTTTATAGATAAAGTAAGAATATTGTAAATTATAATGAAATTGGTTATATTATGTGTAATAAAGATGAAATAATTAAATTTTACTATAAATTCGATGAAAAATGGTACTTTTTAAATAATTTAATGGAATAGATAGTTTTCTATTAAATCGATATTTTTTTACTATTCAATGAAAAAATAATTTTTTTCCAAAAAATTCAAAACTTTTACCCTAAACTAATTTTTATATGTTGATTTAAAATATTATATCATTTTTATATAATGTAATTTATAAATTTTGTATAAATTAATTATAATATCCACTCAAAAAATTAAATTAAACAAATTTATTATAAAAATATATTTTTGAAGCATAAAATGACTTTACTAAAAAATTGAGTAATTATTTATTAGAAATTAATATATAAATTTTTATAAAATATAATATTTATAAATATTTTTGATAATGTGGTTATTACTATTTATAAATACAATTGGACTTCTATATTATAATGGTATACTATATCATAGTTCATTTAGACATAGAGTTATGTGTAAGATATACTATCAATTGCATCATGTTTATTTCAATGGAATATATATATATATATATATATATATATATATATATAATTAGGGTTTTAAAATAAATTTCTATTACACATCCCATTAGAATTATATGTTTTTCCTAAACTCAATTAATTTTTTCATAAAGAACAAATTTTTAAAATCAAATCAATAAAAGGATTTATATAACCACATTATTCGAAATAATCACTGGTGTCTCATCTTACCATAGATGGAATGTACCTTTTGATCCACTAAATTTATATCAAAACCACAAGTCAACATGTTTATAGGATTATCTTCAATATCATTATTTATCTCACCCATCTCTCAATCATGACCCAATTGTGATCCTTGAACACATATCACCAATGACTCATGATGCAACAAACAAACATTAAAACATATCCATTAAAACATTTCCAATAGAAATATCTCATTGGTTCCTATCCCATTTCAATTTGAATCAAAATATAATAAATTTTTATGAAAAAACTTTTATATTACATGATGAAATACTATAACACAAGCTTATGTGTGTTGTAAATCACCAATCCTAGGCCAACAAGCCTAAATATTTGACTAGGTTCCCCCTGGGTGTGGATTAATATTATTTAAATCACTAAATGATTTCATTCATTATAACTCAATATGTAATATATATTCCAAAACATATCATATGAAATAAAATTACTCATGTTTTATTTAAATATATAAATAATGTTTTTGTTCTCTACTCCATCTAGATATTACAATTTAGGGTCACCCCTCTCAATCCTAAAAGAAAACTATATCCTAGTCCGCTAGGTTGGGAATAAATTTGACCATGTTCTTTGAACATATCTTCGGTTCAATAAAAAATAAATGTTCTTTATATATAAATATCCCAAGGCACCAAACCTTCCATTCCCTAACCTATGAAGGTTATATATGTCATCAAGGCCGCCTATGCATACTCCAAATCATATATCAGGAATACAAATTTTATATCCAACCACTACAAAGCCATTAAACAACAGAACTAATACAATAATCATTGTAGAGACCCGAAGCTTGACGTTCATGGACATTACATTACTTTTGCGGAACATCTAATACATAACAAAAACAGACACACAAGGACTGTAATAGTTTAGTGTCTTTGGAAACTTGGAATATAAACTTCTAATCATGTTGAATGATCTTCAACATCTCCCAAAACGATCCTCCCCTTTTTGTTTCCTTACCTAAAACCTTTATTTTAATCCTGGGGGAAAAGAAAACATAAAAAGGGTGAGCTAAAATGATCAGTAATGGTAAGCATGGAGAAAATAAAACAAACCATATACATTTGAACTTAAAAACAGGAACATAATATTTAAACATCAAAATCTTGAGCAATGACATAAAACATGGAAGTACGTAAGGCATAGATCAGAATGGATCATCAATCATGCTAAAATAGCATAGGAATAAAGCATGTAATTTTGGCATCCATCAATCACATGTAATGATTTCCATAGTAGCCAAGGCATTACTGAAATGACCATCTTAGTGGACAAAGTCCCTTTCTGAATTGAGTTCACTCCTCATTTCAGTCCTGTAACACTGAACCAGATTAACTTACCGTTCCAACCATGTCTATATAATGAGATATAAATCTTTACCAAATTCATTGGAGGGAGATATAGGTCCCACCCCTCTCATAATAAAATCATTCTTACTTGTGCCACAACATAAAACTGAAACATTCATCATAACCAAAAGAATAAAATGGGTTTCATAAACATCATATCATCATCACATAATCCATATAAAACAAATGGATATTTCATCATAAGAAAAGTGAAAGCATGAAAATCATAGAGACATTATACTTAAAACATACACATATGCAATAATTTCACAATAGATGGAAAATGGTTTTGATAAAATACTTGAAATGAATTCTTGTAGAAAATATCCTTCCTTATTCAAAATAATTTTCTTGTCACAAAATTCAATTCAATTATAAAAGGAAAGGATTTTGTTGAAAATAATCATAAAATATTTTAGAGTAAGCTTCATGAAAATGAGGCATTATGAAACCATAAAAATCCGTTCACACCGTATAAGTAAAAAAAATAACAATTTCCTCGTACTTTTGTCAGAAAAGTCAAAAAGTACCCTGTAGGGTAAATAAAAGAAAGATTCATTCCATACCATGGGGTAAAAGTCAAAGTGGGTAAAAACGAATTTAAACATACATGAATACCCTTTTATAAAGCATGGACATGGATGATATCAATAACCGCAGTAAATACTTACGAATAAATAATCTCGGATAAGAATGATATTGGAATAATTATCCCTTACCTTAGGTCTGATATGCTTAGTATGGATCCGAAACTCCTGTATAATGATTTAAATAATGTCATTGAATTATTACAGAATCATATTCATTGTTATGATGTCATATATGGTTCACTTATTACTTTATATTACCCATTGTTTTGTAAATTAATGTTAAAGTAGAGTTTTGGGTAAAATCGTTTCATTTGTCGTTTGTGTTTTAACTTGAAATTATTAATATGATTACTTAGATCATGGTTACTTACATCCAGAATATAAAACATGATTTATATATAATATATATTCAGAATATACATATATATAATAGATCGATAAATGCAAAGAAATACACCGTTCATGGAGACGGTAGGCCGTACGTACGCATGAACGCTATTTTCATTTCCTTAATGAATTGAATGAAATTAAGTAGATGAAATACATATATATATATACAAAAATCCAGTATCATTATTATGTCATATATTTCATGATTATTTATTATATATACTTTATAATCATTCAATAATGGTTAACATGGAGAATGAATCTCATCGCGTCGTGGAGACGGTAGTCCATACGTACGCACGAGCGATGATATTGTTCCCATAATTATAGAATTATAGTGGATGGTATAATATGTCAGAATCAGTATGATGTTATAATAACCATATATAGTTATTATTTACACCATTATACCCATCCATGTAAGGAGTTGGTGGAAAAACAAATTACACCATAGCGTGGAGACGGTATTCCGTGCGTACGCACGCGCGGTGATTTTGTTTTTAGTAGGATGGATAGAAGATGAAATAGGGTTGTTTCATATTTATAATAAAATATCAGTATATGAGTGATACTGATGTTATTACTTCATAATTAAACAACTAAATAAGAAGAAGTGGATGAAGAAATAAAGTTTAAATAATCTGTAACGAACATTACCTCTTCTTTGAAGCGCCTCTTTGAGACCTCCTCTTAGGGCACTAAAATTGGTCTTTGAAAAAGACCAGGACCTCTAGGATGTTTCTAGGGAAGTGAAGAAGAGAATTTTTCAGGGTTTGGACGATCATAAAAGCTCAAATTGGTGCGAGGAAGAGACGTAGGAGATGCCCTTTTATAAGGGAGGACAGGGGCACCTTTTGAAATATAAGAAATATTAGTTTATATTAAATCCCAAACCCACTTAAAAACTTCCAAAATGACTCATATCAGAAGCTTAAATGAGATAGGGTTGTAATATCATCAACAAATAAAATTTAGACATGTAAGTAAAATATTTTAAACATTATCAACTTGATTTATCCTTATTTATCAATTTAATTTTATTTGTGGTAATAATATTATAAATTTTAAATTATTATAAATAATTACATATGTGTTGTGAATTTTCAATAATTTGACACTTTATGACATTACAGACCATATAAATTTAAAATTATAATTTTTAAATATTTTTTTGATTTTTAAACAATTTTATAATATGTTATGCTTATAAAATAACAATAGTGTTAATTTTGACAATATTCATTTATTTGAATTTAAATAAACAATATACAGAAAATATGTTCGAAATAAAAGCTTTATTAGATTCATAACATGTCATATTTACCTTAAAAATTAGTGGAGAACATTAAATAGTTTATATAATATTTATTTTATTATTTGTAAAACCATTTATTTGATATTTCTCTTAATAAAATAATTTCAACATCACTATTATGTCACCTTTAATGATAATTATTTAATCCCTAAAAATTATAAATTAATTTATATGATGTAGATAATTTTATTAGATTTTTTGAGACTATTCATGTTCGCAGTTTCTTTAAGTTTATCACTAAATTAAAATTATTATACTTATAATATTTAAGAAAGTGACATGTTGTCACTTTCTTTGGTTTTAATAATAATTAAATTATTTTCATGGTAAAAAGTCCATAAAATGAATCTAATCCGTCAATTAGGTGATATGGTTATAGGTTTATCCATCCAATAGAATTTTTTCATGTGTTAGGGTAATTTTATAATATTATATTTACCGTTAATTACCCTATTTACCTTTAACTAAATTTTTCGTAGTTACTATTCATAATTCCCAAAAATAAAAAGTAGACTATTAACATAATTTGGACCCCCTGATTCCAAATATGGAATCCATTTTTTCAAATTCAATACACAGAAGTTGCAGAAATTAAATTAAAATTAATCCCGTTGTTGAATGAAAACGGGTTTTTGATTAAAACAATGCAAAAGATTGAATTGATTTAACCTATGAATTAAATGTAAAATCAATGCTAATGACATAAATTATATTAAATGGTAAAAATATATTATATTTATACTTTAAATCCATACAATATTATAATTTAACAACATAAGTTATTATGATGAAAAAAGTTGTTTTTAATTAAAATATAGTGTGCTTTTACTATTCATTAAAATATGAAAGTTATCAGAAAAATATCAAAACTTTATCCAATGTAATTTTTTATATCCTGATTCAAAAAAAAAATTTATTTTGTCAAATTGAACTTATAAAAATGTCAAAAACTATATTTAAAGTGGGTGCGCCATCAAAAGGCGGCAAAACTGCATTTTTTGAAAAATACTTATTTTACCCGAAAAAATTATTTTGTTCTTATACCATGTTCTAGAAAATGTGTAAGATGAATAATAATGTTATAAAATTAAAATTTTAGTTAATACTATTCATAACGGCTAGTTCATAATAATATTATAATAATATACCGTTGTTTAGTAAAACCTGATATTGCGTACAACACACGCTATCGAGGAAGGTCGCGATTGCGTGTAATGAAAGCCAAGTTAGGGTTGTGTGTTGTGAAAGACTCCTTTTTTGTTTCATATAACAAAATCCGAACATATTTCATTTATACATTGAATATATATATATATACACTAAATGTTGCGTAGAATGACTATTATCAAACGAACTTAAAATTGTGTGTAACACAATCTAAGAATAGTGTTGCGTATACTACAAGCTAATACGGTGTTGCGTATAACACAAGATAATCTTGTTGTAGCATAAAACACATGAAATAAAATAAATTAAAAAGAATACTTATCATAAAATATCGGGTTGTTAAATTCTACCCCCCTTAAAATTAATTTCGCCCTCGAAATTCGTCTGGGTTATGCATGGTTTTCTACTTGAAAGTTTCTTTAATTAAAACCCACATCGTAAAATGAAATACCAAAAATTAACTTTCAAAACTAAAGTATGAAATGTAATGGTTACCCAAATTAACTCATCACTGGGTTTCCACGTAGGATAACATAGGTGAAAATATGGATATGGAAGAGAAATATAACCATCATGTTCTGATGGAGATTGGTAGAGAACATGGCTATGAAAAGTCCAACAATCACAAAGCCATAAATTTGTGATGATCTAAGGTACCATCTGATTAATCGGATATAAGAGCACTAGGACAACATTTTTGGTTTTCAAGATCATTTCCCTAAAGTTGAAAATTTTTAATTAGAAGAAATACTTGCTTGATTTTGGTACAATTTCACTGTTGTTCGTGCTTTGAACAATTTCCACTTCATCTATTAAAGAAATTAAGTTGAATTTGTTATTCGTGAAGTGTTAGCAGATCATGTGATAGAATGATGGGTCATTCCATCTGTTTCAAACAAAAGGTTAGCAAATGTTATAAGTCCATCTTATGGTTAGATTAATTGTATATGGTTCCAAAAATGAAGTTATACTTCATATATCATACCGCTTAATAAAATAAAACTAGTTTCTACTAACTAGGGACTTCATGTAGGCCATTAGTATGCGATAAAGGCCAGTCACACTTCGGTTGTGGGTTCGATTCCAATAGCCTTGTCCGACGCGATGAGTTATCGCCCGTTCTGGAGGTTGTCCTTTTTCTAAAATTACATTACTATAATATCACATCAATAACATCGAAAAAAATTCTATCCTTAAACAATACTATCTTATGTCCAACATAATCCATTCCAATCTTTAGGCTTATCTAAAATACTTCAGTCCAAGCTCATAGTATAAAGAAAATGATTACTTGAAATGTCACATAACAATCAGGTAAATGCCAGCATTTATCCCCCATATATCATAAGATATATCTTGTTGGTCAAATTAAAAACATGTGAATACCTTAATCATGTATTCTATCAAAGAATGAATTCCCATTGAACCTTAGTGAAAACATGAATGCAGTTAAAATTTAACACTTTCCACATACCAAAATCCTCAAAATTCTATATACTCAAACCATGATATCACTTACTCCTTATATCAATCATGAGCTCATGAATACAATAAAACATCTAATTATCTTCTTATCCCTTCATTATGCGCATATCATCTTCTTTCCAAAATATTTGAATCACTTTTCATGGTTACCGGTACCATAAAATTATTGAAAACCACAATAGACTAATATGAAAATATTCTAATACACCATAAAAGTACCTCAACAACATTATTCTTGAATACCAATACATAAAAAATTCAATGCATCCTCTTCAATGATTGTCCTAGAATAAGTCATTCCTTGATTTAGAAGTAAATTTTTAGGTCCGGGCATTGAGTTGGGTAATGCCCATGTTCTCCAAAAATTAGTCATTGAACTCCATAATAGTCTGTCACTCTATGACCCTTTTCTCCACACAGATAACATATATCCCTCCATTTGAGGTTTTCCTCAAGGTTCTTCTTCCCTTCTGTAGAAATCTCAATCTTCTTTTATTTATGCTCCTCAACATGTGAACATTCATAAAAGTCTATCTTCCTCTTATTTGATGAATTAGGCATACCACTAAATTTCACCTTGTTAATCATATATCGCGATTACTGATTCGGCATAATCACAACATCTTTCTCTCGAGGAATTACACAATTTTGTTTCTCATAGTCACCAATTTTTCCATTGGATTCAATGTTAACCTAAATCCTTCTTGTTCCCTCCATTGACTAAAACACAAAAAGAATTCTGTGAGAGGGAAAAATCATGCTAGGGAAAACAACATAGTAAAGGGGGAGTAACCTTAATATCTAATATCTTAGGTTAAATTCTAATATCATTACCATAGTTCTAGAACTATATCCTATACGTATACTTATCCTTAGGGACATCCCTAGACATACCATAGAAATATCTCTAGGGATCTCACTAACGTTTTCGCATCCTAGTTTCCAAAGGTTGACTAAACCATTCCTCTGATACCAACTGTAGAGACCCGAAGCTTGACGTTCATAGACATTACATTACTTTTTTGGAATATCTAATACATAAACAAAAACAGACACACAACGACCATAATAGTTTAGTGTCTTTGGAAACTTGGAATATAAACTTCTAATCATGTTAAAAGATCTTCAACATCTCCCATAACGATCCTCCCATTTTTGTTTCCTTACCTAAAACCTTTATTTTATTCCCGGGGGAAAAGAAAACATAAAAAGGGTGAGCTCAAATGCTCAGTAAGGGTAAGCATGGAGAAAATAAAACAAACCATATACATTTGAACTTAAAAACATGAACATAATATTTAAACATCAAAATATTGAGCAATAACATAAAACATGGTAGTACGTAAGGCATAGATCATAATAGATCATCAATCATGATAAAATATCATAGGAATAATACATGTAATTGTGGAATCCATTAATCACATGTAATGATTTCCATAGTATCCAAGGCATTACTTCCATGACCATCGTAGTGGACAAGGTCCCTTTCTGAATCGAGTTCACTCCTCGTTTCAGTCCTATAACACTGAACCGGATTAACTTACCGTTCCAGCCATGTCTATCTCATGAGATATAAATCTTTACCCAATTCATTTGAGGGAGATATAGGTCCCATCCATCTCATAATTAAATCATTCTTACTTGTGCCACAACATAAACTTAAAACATTCATCATAACCCAAAGAATAAAATGGGTTTCATAAATATCATATCACCATCACATAATCCATATAAAACAAATAGATATTTCTTTTTAAGAAAATTGAAAGCATGTAAATCATAGAGACATTATATTTGAAACATACAAATATGAAATAATTTCATCATAGATGGAAAATGGTTTTGATAAAACACTTGAAATGAATTCTTGAGGAAAATATCATTTCTTCTTCAAAATCATTTTCTTTTCCCAAAATTCTATTCAATTATAAAAGGAAAGGATTTTGTTGAAAAATAATCATAAAATATTATATAGGAATATTCATGAAAATGAGGCGTTATGAAACCGTAAAAATCCGTTCATGCCGTATAAGTAAAAAAATTACAATTTCCTCATACTTTTGTCGGAAAAGTCAAAAAGTACCTTGTAGGGTAAATAAAAGAAAGATTCCTTCCATACCATGGGGTAAAAGTCAAAGTGGGTAAAAATTACATTTAACATACATGAAAACACTTTTATAAAACATGGACATGGATGATAGAAATAGCCCCAGTAAATACTTATGAATAAGCAATCTCGGATAAAAATGAGATTTGCAAAAGTATATCTTACCATATGCCCGATATGCTTTGTATGGATCCGAACCTCCTGTATAATGATTTAAATAATTTCATTGGCTTATTAAAGAATCATATTAATTGTTATGATATCATATATGGTTCACTTATGACTTTATATTACCCATTATTTTGTAAATTAATGTTAAAGTAGTGTTTTGGGTAAAATCGTTTCATTTGTCGTTCGTGTTTTAACTTGTAATTATTCATATGATTACTTGCATAATGATTACTTACATCCATAATGTAAAACATGATTTATATATAATATATATTCAGAATATACATATATATATAATAGATCAATAAATGGAAAGAAATACACCGTTCATGGAGACGGTAGGCCGTACGTACGCATGAACGTTGTTTTCATTTCCTTATTGAATTGAATGAAAGTAAGTAGATGACATACATATATATAGATATACATAAATCTAGTATCATTATTATGTCATATATTTCATGATTAATTATTATATATACTTTATAATCATTCATGAATGGTTAAGATGGAGAATGAATCTTATCACGTCGTGGAGACGGTAGTCCATACGTACGCATGAGCGATGATATCATTCCCATAATTATAGAATTGGAGTGGATGGTATAATATATCAGAATAATTATGATGTTATATTAACCATATATAGTTATTCTTTACACCATTATACCCATCCATGTAAGGTGTTGGTGGAAAAACGGATTACACCACGGCGTGGTGACGGTATTCCGTACGTACTCACGTGCGGTGATTTTGTTTTCCGTAGGATGGATAGAAGTTGAAATAGGGTTGTTTCATATTTATAATAACATATAATTATATTAGTGATAGTGATGTTATTACTTCATAATGAAACAACTAAAGAAGAAGAAGTGGAAGAAGAAATAAAGTTGAAAGAATCGGTAACGAACATTACATCTTCTTTGAAGCGCCTCTTTGACACCTCCTCTTAGGGCACTAAAATTGGTCTTTAAAGAAGGCCAGAACCTCTAGGATGTTTCTAGGGAATTGGATAATCGAATTTGGTAGGGGTTGTCCGAGATTTAAGGCTCAAAGTGGTGTGAGGAAGAGAGGGAGGAGAGGGTCACCTTTGGAAATATAAGAAATATTAGTTTATATTAAATCCCAAACCCACTTAAAAACTTCAAAAATGACTCATATCTAATGCTTAGATGATATAGGGTTGTAATATCATCAACCAATAAAATTTAGACATGTAATGAATCTATTTTAAAAATTATCAACTTGATTTATCCTTATTTATCAATTTAATTTTATTTGTGGTAATAATATTCTAAATTTTAAATTATTATAAATAATTAAATATGTCTTGTGAATTTTCCATAATTTGACAATTTATGACATTATAGACCATATAAACGTAAATTTATAATTTTTAAATTTTTTTGTGATTTTTAAACAATTTTATAATATGTTATTTTTATAAAATAACAATAGTGTCAATTTTGACACTATTCATTTATTTGAATTTAAATAAAAAATATACAGAAGATATGTTCGAACTAGAGGATTTAGTAGATTCATAAAATTTAATAGTTATCTAAAAAATTATTGGATCACATTAAATAGTTCATATATTATTTTTTTGAATACTTATAAAACCATTTATTTCATATTTCTCTTAATAAAATAAATTCTACATCACTATTATGTCACCTTTATTGATAATTATTTAATATCTAAAATTTCTAAATTAATTCATATGATGTAGATAATTTTATTATCTTTATGGAGACTATTCATGTTCGAAGTTTCATTAAGTGTATCACTAAATTAAAATTATTATTCTTATAAGATTTATGAAAGTGACATGTTGTCACTTTCTTTGGTTTTAATAATAATTAAATTATTTTCATGGTTAAATGTCCATAAAATGAATCTAATCCAACCCTTAGGTGATATGTTTATACTTTTATCCATCCAATAGAATTTTGTCATGTGTTAGGGTAATTTTATAATATTATATTTACCCTTAATTACCCGATTTACCTTTAACTATGGTAAATAAAATTTACCGTAGTTACTATTCATAATTCCCAAAAATAAAAAGTAGCATATTAACATAATTTGGACCCACTGATTCCAAATATGGAATCCATTTTTTCAAATTCAATACACAGAAGTTTCATATGTTAAATTAAAATTAATACCGTTGTCGAATGAAAACGGGTTTTTGATTAAAACATTGCAAAAGATTGAATTGATTTATCCTATGAATTAAATGTAAAATCAATGCTAATGACATAAATTATATTAAATGGTAAAAATATATTCTATTTATACATTAAAACCATCCAATAATATAATTTAACCACATAAGTTATTACGATGAAAAAATTTGTTTTTAATTAAAATATAGTGTGTTTTTACTATTCATTAAAATATGAAAGTTATCAGGAAAATATCAAAACATTATCCAATGTAAATTTTTATATCCTGATTCAAAAGAAGAATTTTATTTTGTACAATTGAACTTATGAACATGTCAAAAACTAGATATAAAGTGGGTGCTCCATCAAAAGGTGGCAAAACTACATTTTTTGAAAAATACTTATTTTACCCGAAAAATTTATTTTGTTCTTATACCATGATCTAGAAAATGTGTAAGATGAATAATAATGTTATAAAATTCAAAATTTATTTAATACTATTCATAACGGCTAGTTCATAATAATATTATAATAATATACCATTGTTTAGTAAAACTCGGTATTGCGTACAACACACGCTATCGAGGAAGGTCGTGATTGCATGTAATGAAAGCCAAGTTAGGGTTGCGTGTTGTGCAAGACTCCTTTGTTGTTTCATATAACAGAATCCAACCATATTTCATTTATACATTGAATATATATATACACACTAAATGTTGCGTCGAATGACTATTATCAAACGAACTTGAAATTGTGTGTAACACAATCAAAGAATAGTGTTGCATATACTGCAAGCTAATACGGTGTTGCGTATAGCACAAGATAATCTTGTTGTAGCATAAAACACATGACATCAAATAAATTAAAAATAATACTTATCATAAAATATCGGGTTGTTACAATCATTACTATACATAACCTTTACATATGACGGCATAACCATAATAAAATGACAACACATTAAAATAAAGACCTAACTAGTCATCAAACAAAAACAATTACGTAGCCTAAGAACCATGGTCCAATTGAGTTGAATTTCACTAACATATTATATGGTAATAAACTATAAAATTTATTGTTTCAGCTCTAAATACCTAAATCCTCTATCATAAACAAATATAAGTCAAAACAATGTATAAAAATTTCATTTAACACCTATATTCCATTTAATATGTATGTATGCATACCTCTTTTAATCTCAATAAAAGGAAAAAGAATCAACAACAAACTCAAACAAGTATATCATATTTGAATGAATATTTGAATTATAACCACAATCGAGTATAATTTTGAAAAATACTCTTACCAGATAGGTGTTAGTGGTGTTCATGCTCAATTTCAGTTGAAAGCTTTGACTATTTTATCTCTATCTACCAAGTCCCTAAATAGAGAGGAATAATAAATAAATCTGTACTATTGTTTTTTAATTCTTTTTCCTAAAAAATCATTTATCAACACATACTAGGGTTTCCACATGAACTCAAGAATCCAATTCTGTACGATAGAGGTTTATGACAAGATACATGATTATATGATCCCTGTTTTTGAGAATACAAAGTCAATATTATATCCATAAATAGAAAATAAAGAACCAAGACTTATCCAAATACACACATCCAAGAATGTATATATAATTATAATTGAAATGAAAAAATAAAAGATAAATTTACATGAAATCTATAAAAAATAATAAATGGATTTTATAAAATTATATATCCAATTATATTAACTACTAGGATAATCACATATGAAATCATTAAGAAAAAATATAATGGGGCTCCACTATAAATTTCATGTATCATCGCATACCTATCTCTAATCGTGGTTGAGAAACTACAGATTATTCACCCATGAAACCTCTTTTATGACTTTTATATAAAAGAAAACGTTTTCATGTCCACTAGTGTACATGTTTCGGGGGATAAGAAATACATATCAATAAGAAACTATCAATGGGGTTCCGAATATATTTCATGATAAATAAATGTATGCATTGGAGAAATAAATAAATTAGTAACACACACTATACAGAAGAATATATAATGGTCCATGATGTGTTAACACAAATAAAAAAAATCTAGACGATACCTAGTCATTCATATATTGTAAGCCTCATGCACCATGTTACAGAATGATAAAGAAAATGAAATTACTCATCCTTGTATGACTTCTGATCTAACTATAAATGTTAAGAAATAAATTATGGAATCCCAAACTCATTTTATTTTTTTTCTATGGGTGATAACATATGAAATATATAATTATAGATTTTAATTGGATTTACCGTGGTTGTTACAATTTCATATGGATTCACATGATATTAGGTAGTATTACCATGGGATATAATGATTCTAAATGGAGTCATAGATCTCAGTAGGTCTAACCATGGGTGACACAATTCTAGATGGTGACTCAAGATCTTAATCAGTTTGACCATTTTTGAAAAACTTTTAGACGGTATCCAAAGTCTTAACAAGTCTGACCACAGGAAATACATTTCAAGACATTACCTTGGGACTATAGTCAGTCTTACTATGGGAGATAACATCCTATATGGTGTCATAGGCTCCCAGTTGATATAACTATGGGATTTGGAGATACCTAAAAATATCTTGGATGCTATCCAATCATACGATTGGTTTTAAAAAATGGAAACACTTATGCGGAGATTAGAACCCAAGAGATATACCTCTAGACATAGATTTATAGGGACCTATTAAAAGATCCATTCCTTACCACCATGAACATAATTAGGGTAAATGAAAGTAACATATACACAAAACCACATATATTATCCCTCAGAGAGAAAATATAACACATACCACCCATCCTTCACCCTAACACATATCCTGGTTTTTAGTCAACATGTTATACCTCCATCACCCATATCATAACCCATCAAACATTTAGGCCTATTTGATTTTTTTTCAATTATATGCCATAACATAAAAGGATTTATAGGATAAATTTGTTAGTGTCTCCACTGGATCAAGAATGAAACTACTTAGTTCCTTGGGAGTAACTCCATCATTACCAATTGATACCAACATTCATTAAATTTTTCATTTCTAATCCCAAAACCTATAGTCCTTACATGACTCTATGCCCAATAATATTTTATAATTCAACATTAATATTACCATAAATCATTATTTCCATGAAATAGAGTAATAATCTAAATCCAATCACAAACAAGGCCCATTACCAACTCATTTCAAGACCATGAAAACACATTACCTTATCCCACACTAGGGGCTTCTTTAAATTTCGTTCAAGAAGTATACCACTAAATAATCACTTTATAGAACCCTCTATATTAAATTACATCAATCCCTAGATGACCTAATTCACTCACCACTATATCTAAAACCACAAATCATCTTTAAGAGGGTGCTCTTAACCATTCTTGTGATGTATGTTTTCCTTACCCATCACATAGAGACCTAATCCCACCATACTAATTATACCAGCCACAAGAAGTATAACTTGGGAGATTTTAAACCTATATCAACCCCCATTTACTCAATAATCCTACTCATCCCTTGTACACATAATCAAAAGGTGATTCTGAATCATATGGTATACAATGGATCACCCATTTCAAATTATAAAATATCATTATTACCTATTTCTACACATAGTGAACTCTCTATCCATATTCAGTGTCCCTAAACCTGAATACACCATTTAGTTATGAACAATCATAAATAAACAAGCCTATGGTTATGCATCATAGGGATCAATACCCACTTTAATGGAGATACAATCCTTAATTCAATCTCATCTAAACCTCATCCAAGAGCATGCCAAATATTATCTAATTCATAGACATATCTATTTTACCAAAATTCCCACATAAATAATTATTTCATTTATAATTAAATTTACCATAATTATTCATTAAGGAATAACCTGTAAAATATAACAATTTGGAACCCACTTACCAAATCTATAATATATGGCATGTGGATAGTCTATGAAATAACTTAGTACCATTATGATAAAAACATCAATAATAAATCCCATGATCTGCTTGCTATTTAATGAAAATAAATGAAAATCCCAAAATATTTAAGGCGAATGAGTTACCTAAATATACCAGGAAATTATGGGTCTGGTATTACTAACCCATAAATTAATTAATGAAAATAAAGTTACAAGATGACATAGTGCAAGGGTACTTACACATCTGAGAGTGGGATACTCCCCTCATGTCATCCTCCACTTAAGAAGTACAAAAAACAAGGGTCTGGGAGGACCCCTAACGGACCACAGAGTAGATATATAAGCGATTCTTATTCTAAAAAAGTAATAAAGATAGCCTGGGGCAATGCCCTAGAGTGCGCATAGGACACCACTGTAATAGGTGTCCATGCGATCCTAATGATACTCCATCAACATTTGACATGAATAGAATCCAAGAGACACTAGAATAATCTCATAACTATGGATGACTACTTCGGAAGACCTGCAATTCCCATAAACTGAATTGCATGGATGTCCGGTTGTCCATGGCGCCAGTGTGCATGGGAGCAACAACACGTCAGTCATAATGCATAGGAAATGCACCATAATGGGTGATATTTGTGTGGAAGCAGTAGAATATCATCATGGGTGATATGATCCATGGAACTAAGTTAGACCCCACTTTGAGCTGTCCAGATAGTAGGAGGATCCACTTCAACAACAATAGGAGAAGCCACTACAATAGGTTATGAAACAAGTCTATTTGCCCAGTGGAAATGGTGTTGGTGACTATGTCTCCAAGGGGAGTTTACAGAGGAGGAAATGAACTACTCCATAGAATTTACCCTCTATCTATAACATGAAAAATAGCTTTGGTTCGAGGTGATTCTAGCATTATTTAGTATGATCGTTACCTAATCCACAACCCAAAACTTCTCCAAATTAGTAGGAAACCCTGAAATAAAATATTCAATAATGAAAGAGAGAAATCCTACCTTTAATTTTCTAACATACTCCCTAGGATCCATCTATATCTATAGGGATTCCTGAGGTGGTTAGAGAAAATATGGAAGAGCTACTTACAAGTAAACTCCATGACCCCGTTCAAAATTTAATCCAATTTGGGGCTGATCATGAAATTACAACCATGAACCTTATTTCTAAAAATCCATCGATGTCATTATGAATATGTGATCAATCAAAATTGGGTACCCTTTATACCATTGGAAACCTAAAGAGACTCTTCTATATTCTTAGTGGGCATCTAAGGGACACTTCTCCTAAGATTAGACATTAATATCTTTATGAAATTGTAATGTGTACCTATGGTTTTGCTACTACATATTTTAGTATAAAATCCACCTTACCCAGCACTGAAAATCAACATGATATATTAACACATGTCCCAAACCATACAAAACTCCTAATAACATCCCCTCATCCAACCCACCAAATAAGGATTCTATACAAATCAATTAATTCAAACTCAACCTATTTCTAGAACATGAAAATGTAAATTTATCTAAAATTCATATAAGTCCTCCTTATGAAAAACATAATTCAACCATTCAGATTGACATGGAATGGTCTTGGGTCATTCAAGGCCTCTAAATAATGATTTATCCACCTAGAAAACTTACATATACAATGGATAAAATATATGCCACATCTAAAACTCATATGAATACAAGGTCGATATGTGAGAATAATTATAACTATAGTGGAAATACATTATAGGAAAACTTATCACACATTTTTATACTAATTTTTACCACTATAATAACCCTCAATATCTTTAATGAAATATAATTATACATATATCAATGATATACCGAATCAAAGGGGATCGGTCCTTTTGATGAAATATACAATTGCACTGATAGTTCATTATGTAACTCCCACACTTGGTTCAATTTATATAGTATTGAAGATAAATTCTTTGAGAATTAATTGTTATAAGAAAAACACTTAGTCATCGATATGAATATATCACAAGGATCAGGATGCTAAGAATTCTATTAACAGGTCCACGAATAAGGATTATTGTGACTAGACCATTGATAAGTATGTTAGGGAGAATGAATCCCCTTATCAATTATAGGTAATGAATTGGGTTTTTTGTTGGATTCATATAATTATACACGTCATTTATGACCCTATATATGATATAAAACATGCTAATTGCAAGGAAGAAAAAAATAAGAAATATATATAGAGAATGAGAATCATATTGAAGTTATTAAAGTGATAAATACTCAATATGAAAGTAAAACCCATTATCTGGGATCCCTTCCAAACCTCTTATTTCCATCCAGTCAATAATATCATGAAAACAAAAAAATAATTGGTCTGGATACATTCATATCCAACCAAGTACTCTATTGTCTTTTGAAAATTATACTATATGAATAAATTTCCCTATATGAGTTTGTATTAGATAATTCTGATTAGGGTAATTCCTACTTTCTCAAGGGAAATATACCTATGAATCATATGTTCAATATAGGGTTAAAACTTCTTTGATTCCCCCTACCAGATATGATGAAAATCATTCAACACATGAAAGTATATTTGATTTTTCCAGCTAACCAAATTAGCTTGTTCATTCAATAAAATCTCCTATTGAATAATATGTGTTTTCGTTATTAGGCTATCATCTAATATAGTTTGAAGAATGTTTCACTATACAAGATCAAATGATTCATCTAAGGTAAATATCCACAAATGAAAAAAATTCCAAAATCACAGATATTGAATATTATTATCTCTTTATTAGAGGTTAATAAAGATAAATTCAACATAGTTTAGCGAATGGATAAATTTTATCATGATAGGGTGGAACTAACCCATATTTCAATTATCATTATAATTATATTCTCGAAATTATTGACACTTGATATCTAGAGTAACATCTTACACATTTCGTTTCCTACTGTTTCTTGATGTTTGTAACACTAAAACAATAATAATTAGCTAAAAATTTGATTTTAATAAAGAAACTAGAAGCTGGGAAAAAAATTAAATGGCTCAATCTATTTCTAGTTGGGATGATATCTAGTAGAAAATCCTATCTGATTTCTATTCCAAACTAAAGGAAAAAATATCAAAAATCCCATTAATTTTTAATTTTATCATAATGAGAGGTTCACTTACTTGTTTTTTTATATGGAAGAGTCTCTATATTACCTAGACATAAATCCACCTTTGTATTAGTAGTTAAATTTATTCATAAAAAACCTATGGGGGGAATAAATGTCTATGCACATCATACTAATGTACCTGGTGGATGATGAGAATTTACAGTCATAATAAAATTTAAAAGGGATAAAATTTTAAATTTATAGAAATAAATTATTAAAAAACATAGTTATATATAGAAATTTATAGAAATAATTAAGGATAAATTATCAACCATAAACTAATAAAAGTACAGTCTCCAGTCATAAAACTAAGACATCATGAATTTGATAATATATAGAATAACAATATTACTTCAAGAATTCCTAATCTCTAAGGTAATAAATTTTTACCCTATAAACAATAGTATCATATTTTTAGTGGTTATGATCCCAGATGAAGTTGGGATAAATTTATACAAAAATTATTTCTCTTGAAACCAAATATTGGGCCATAAGATACAATAATGTTTTTCTTCAACGATCTCTCTAAAATAATTGTGGATGATGGTTAAGTGGTTTGTAAACATCCTAAAACAGGTGTTAATTGTTTACTGTATTATTTGAGGAATAAGAATAATGGATAGATACTCAAGAAAAGAATACGTAAATTTTTGATGATTATATGTATCAGAGGTCAGTTAATCACTCATATAAAATAATTTAGGAATGACTAAAATAATTAGTTATGATTGTAATTTCTTCTAAAACACTAATAATATTTACATTTACTTTTTATCCTTCAATTAAATGATATATTCGATGTTTGAGAAATAAATAAATGGATAATTACCCTCACCTCTCACTAAAGTAGTCCAATCATTCATAGAATTCATATCTGTGTCATTAGGAGGATGTGAAACACCATACTAGAAACCCATCTTTTAATGAGGAATACTAGTTTTCCTCCTTAAATGTTACATTATTGATATTTTTTTTAAAAAAAAGAATAATTGTATGAATTAATTTTCCCTATAAATTCTAATCAAATTATTTGATACTATAGATGGAATATATAAGGATAACCAAGAGCTGAGAAATTATCATTTTGTATGAAATTAATTTTATAAAAACTAAGATAATATAAATTAAATATGATCAACAAGATTTTTAGTTTGATTAAGGATTGTAAAAAACTACCCCAACTCTAATAAAAATAGTGGATCAATTAAATGATAAACATTACCATAGTCAAATAAATAATTTATTTAAATCTATTCTACTTAACTATAAGTTGTATAATGGGCCCTAATTATGACCTAATGGATTAATACCATCATTTAGATAGATCTTCTATACCTAAAGTTCATGATAATAAAAATGGAAATAAATATTTTCCATTGGATAAAGAATACAATGTGTGGAAAAATATTTAAATTATGTCAGTATGTCTCTCAATCATGGGTGTATTTCAAATGATCTTAGATTCTCTCACGATATAGATTGTTCAAATATTCAATATTTTGAACCAAATTTTCTACCGTATATACATATCATACTGGGATATAATCCATTAAACTCTATAGATCATCTCTTATATAGATATAATTGAGATAAAACCATACAATGGAATATTGAACCCTTATATGTATTAGGAAATCATAATGATTTCAACATATGTTGAGCCCTTATAGACTATAGTTTTGATGTTACCTCATTTTTCCCTTATCCTTTCATTTTTTAGGATATAATGATGATTATTTATATCCTTTTATCTATAAATAGGAGGTTATTATATTGTTTGATAAAAACCATTGTAGAATATTAATTTTAGAATCCAAATTGGGGGTCTTGTATCTTACTCTAGGTTTATAGTTTTCCAATAAAAACTAAATCTAATTATTTATTGAGATGTGTATGGATTAATATTCTTATATAAGTATCTTTTTATATCACCAACTCTGAAAATAAAAGAGCATTGGTTAAGTTGGATTAATTTATGGAAATTAATCCCCATTTAAATCATGTGAATCTAGATAAATTTATTTTGGGTACTATAATAGAGAGGGTAATTCCCAACAATTTGAATAGAATAAAATGTTCACAACCCCTTATAGTATATAAGACACTCATTTCAGTCCATAAAATGAAATGAAAGAGAGTTTCATACTCTTTATCCATCACATAAACAAATTTAAAAAATCATATGATTTGATGAAGCAAAATCTAGGATGCACATATAAACTTATTTTCATTACTAGAAAATGATAATTTTATTTTTAACTATACATATCTATGTATGAAATGATTCTTCAGTGATCGTTTCATAAGGATCCAGGATTTGAGAATATGTTTTTGAACATTGTCATGAATTAATCACTATTATCATTATAGAGAAAAATTTATAAGATGGTGATACATTTATAGTATAAAAATAGGGACTAGGAACCTCTGTTATCATTTTCATTTTCATAGAAGGTTTTAAAGAAATTTCCTTTATGGTTGTATTCTCGTAAAAGGTAATTTAATTCACATGAAATCATTAAAATATGAGGAGGTTAATACGTCATATATCATTGATAATAAATATAGGGAGGAGATTAGTGATGTACCACCAACCTATAAAGAAGGAATTTCTATCCCTATTCCTTGAAAATGTGATATTGAAAATGGGATAATTTGGGATGATGTATTTATGAAAAATATTACACATGACATAGTATGTGAGGAAGGTGTATGTGATCAATGTCAATGTAAAACTCAATATATATGGTCACCACCTAAACTATAATTATTAGACACCCATCATACGCCAGAAAAATAAATGTAATTATTATATATTTTTACCTTCAAAAAGTATAATCTATTAGAGAAATAATTATTGAAGAAAAAATCACCCAATTACGAAAAGAGAATGGAAATATTTAGATAATTAAAACCATGTTTCTATGAATAATAATTCTTATTTATAGTGATTTTTGGGAAGATGAAATAAATTCACTAGATAAACCATCTCAATATAAATTAACCCCGTTACTATTACTTTTAGAATCAAGTAATCTAAAAAGGCCCATATAAAATCATCATATTTGATTAAATAACTACCTAGTGTATTTTTAAGGAAGTTTACCCTAGAGTAAATACTAATCTTACATTGTAGATTTACTTAATGTGATAAAGTATAATAGACCATAAGTAGGGGGAAATTTTCATATCATTTCCCCGCTCACTGGGTTTCTTATGAAAACAAGAAAACCTATTTAATCACCGAACAATACCTATTACAATAGGTATTCTACAAGATAGGGGTAACACCATAGATTAAACAATTATCAAAAATGAAAAAAATTAATCAATAATTATTAGATAAACAATTTATATATCCAATATTCATCCATGTACTTATCTTACGTAATGTATACATGACATACATAAGAATCAATGTTAACAACTTAACATGTGAAGATAGAACATTGCATGTTAATTTTTTTAGATAAGGTTTCAGGTGGTTCATCGATTATTTATAGGATAATTTCAATAACATCCCACAGATTAAGAGACACTAGGAGGTGATATTGAGAATCCATTCAAATTACTCCTCATATAACATATTTTAATGGAATATAATTAAATAGCGATTCATCGCTATGGATTGGATTCAGAAGTAGATAATAAAGGGATATTGGTAATGGGGACCCAAAAATATCAACTTTATATAGATGAGATCTCCAAGAAGAAAACTCAATATATATAAAAGAATAAAGTTCACCCATCACATAAGGATTTATGAAAAAAGGTTTATTACATTAGGATTGAGTGGAAGGCTGGGTATTTCATCTATTTTATAGAGCATAATTTTCATAGGACGTTGAATAGTTGAAATCATGATTAGGTAGTTTTGGGTGATAATACAAATTATTTAAACTATCATTAAATTCTATTATATATTATCCTAGAATGATTTTTATAAACAGAGTTAATTAAAAAGTTTCTAGATGACGTCCTTATTGAATCAGAGAGTCTTGATATTATTGAATCTTCTATGTAATAAATAATTACTCCTGTAACAATTTATCAACGTTATTAATTTATGTCATATTCATGAGATCATTGGTTTATATTGCTAAAAATTGTAACACAATTTATTTACAACATAATCTTAACCTATATAGTGTATAATAATTTTCATATAAATTTAAATTGTATGAAATGTGATATTTATTATATGGACTTTAATGGCATAATATATTATCCTTATGATATATCTCTAAACTATATTTCTTGCATAAATTGTCACTTGGACATAAACTACAAGACTTGTGGTTTATCATGTAAGATCCTATACAACATGGTGTAGTCCATCTACAATTAACTTAAAAAAAAATAGATAGGTATTTATTATATAACCTAAAAAATCATGAAATATAGTCTGTATCGTAAGACTATAAAAAATATAACATAAGGTCCTTATCCTTAGAACCATAGAAGTATGACTCTAGTTCCTTACCACATGACATTAATATGTATGGTGTATGGTTTTAATTTGATAACCTTAAATTTCACAACATATATTCTATCCCTTTTGAACATAAAATTCTTACATTGGCACTTCATGTATAACCTTAATCTTCTTTGATTGGTCTATTACATATGGCCTAAAATTAAGTAAATATCCTTATATAGAAGCCCAATATATGTAATAGCACCATTCATGAGAGATGTGATGAAAAATTATCACTTATCACATATATTTATATTGATTATTTGATTTTACCATAACATATATAGTTATGCCAAGATTTGATATCCAAAACCCAGTCATGAATTCCATTTTAACTATATTCTCCATTTATACCATCTTATTGTATGAGTTTTCTAGTTTGTGTAAGGTTTCTTTCCATAATCTCAAATCAAGGATAAAACATCCCTTTTTAGAAAAATTACTTACTTTATTTGTATTATCATATGATACTTAGGGACCGTTAATCTCTTATCCTGGGCCGAAGATTAAACTTATCTCTTATTCAACACTTAATTCCACCCTTGTGTTAGGTTCCTGATTATTCATGTTGGGTTTGACCAATTTTCCTTACACTAATATATCCCATCCTATAACTTGGATATCTCTATTTCATATTAATTCACATCAGGTTTCTTATATCATTGTGTATTTTAATAATTAAATGTGTATTGATTCTAGTTCTCACAAGATATATAGTGATTCTTATATCCCCTATAATGAGCCTAAACATGATATTAACTATTCACACCAACCATAATTTAATCCATCACTGTGTGTGGGAGCACTAATCCATGTTGGGTTTTCTCTACACACCATTTACTATGATGAAACACAACATATACTAGATCCCCGATGATTAGGAAAACCAAAAATATTTATCTATTCCATTCCATATTCTATATTAACATTTTAGTTCCATTTTACCATTAACTTGGAGTAATATATTGAGAAAGAAACCCAATTTATTTCTAATATATATAAAATTATACTATGTGACACATGTTTATTAACTCTGTATTAATTTAAACACTAATTAATTTTTCCTAGTGATAAAATATATGTTTCTTACACCAAAATTCTATTCTCGACTCACATTTGGTTATCTATGATTACATTATATTTATATTTGGCGACCCATATTTATAATACATTTTATTTTATGATTTTTAATGGAAATATACATATAATATATCCCATGAATTATAGAGGCTTAGTTTCTATGATAAATTACATATATATATATATATATATATTTAATATAAATAAATATATATATGTAAATTTTTTAAAATTTCTATAATGTCCTCCTAGATTCCCTTAAACACCTAATTATACATAAGAAAACCAAGAGATATTATTAAAAAGGGGTGAGATATAAATCCATGGAAGGTTCTAATCATTGTAAGTATGAAGTATATGAGATAAAAGGAATATAATGATGATATAAAATAGAATAATTTCCTTGATTCATGGATTAAAAAATATGATATTACAAGACCATGACATGAAATGATTACAGAAACAACATAAAACACGATACCATCAGTATAATTTGATGATAACTACAAAGATATCAAAATGTAGTTTTATTAATCCATCATTCTGTACACTATATATTGAATCTAATTAGATGAAAACATTAGCTAATGCATTAGAGTGCTATGAGGGAACACCCTCCACGCTTTTTACATTATATGTGACACATAGATCATATAAAAAATAACATATTTTATAACATAAATGAAATGTTAATAGAATCTGAGTCTCATAACTGTAAATACCCAATAATTGAAGGATAATTATATCTATATAGATACCCTTTAATGAAAATATGGTTGGTAATTCACAATACAAAAGTACGACATGGAGAATCACAAGATAATTTTGATAGAATAATATGTGCACATACAAGATCAATGAAAGGATTAACGAGAGAGTAGGATAATATTTCATTAATAAGATATAATTTTGGAAATAAGGAATAGATATGAATATATGTATATAATATCTTTTGGAAATAAAAAGGATTATAAGTAAGGATGCGCATTAATTGAAAATAAGAAGGGGAGAACTCCCTACCTAGAGAGGTTACTTCTAAAATATCTGTAGGAGATCATTAAAACTTTAGAAACTCTTGGGGATGGATTTTGATAGAGAAAATTGGTAGAATATAATTTTCAATGGATTTAGAGTGAAGTGGAATGGTAGTGTGAGGGGTTATTTATTGAAAATGGGGTGGGATTATTTATTAATTTCTAAACATAACACTTACACATCTACTTAATAAAATATAAAAATCCATTGATGTTCTTAATATTGTTCCCATGGAATTTTCCAAAGGGGAGTAGTTCTTAATATTTTAATATCTTAAGGACACAAATTATTTAATTAATGATATTTTAGAGGTCATAGAGAATCTGTTTCATAAAGAATTATCTTTAAAACGTTAAAAATATATATTGGGTTTTTTAAGATTCATTTTAGGTTTGAAAATATTGTCTTATAACATTAAAATACGTTATTGTTTATAACAATTTTTTTGATAAATAATTTTATATTGTTTATTAAATCTCTTTGATTTCATTATTATTTCAAAATAATTACTTCATATTTATAAAATATTTTTGATGAAAAAAATCATCCGTCTTAGAAATTAGGAGGAATTACCTTTAGATACTTTTGATATGATGATTTCAAAAATAAAATTTTTTCTATCAAATTAATTTTGAAATTTTAATAAATTTATTTTTAAATAAACATTATTTTTACTAAAAATTCTACTTTTTTTACATATTCTACAATCTTAACCTTATAGAAATTATTTTGGACTCTATAAAATTTTATTATAATTTATATTCAAATAGATAGTGTTTTATTATACCTTTTAAAGGAAATAAATTTTATTTAATATTCATAAATTTATCATATAATTTTATATTAGTTGTAATCATATATTTTCAAAAATTACAATTTTATGTTATTTTTATGTAAAAATTTATCTACCATATTTATCTTATATCATGTGAATTTTAAATAATTATAAAAATATAATTAAAGTAAACACTATTTAATTTTTTATAAAAAAATTAAAACTTTTATTCTATTAAGTTCTGGACATGTAACCCATTATTACACTAACATAATACATAAGGGTAAGGTATGTGATGGTGGTACTTTTATGGTGGGGGGGTTGATGAACATTGATTGGGAAGATAATTATATAAGATTGAAAATATCTTGTAGTCAATTCATATCAAGTCACTATTATTGAATCTTGACATGTTCTTGGTAAAGTGTGAACAGAAATGATTCCATATCCCTTACCAGAATTCATAAATGAGAATCTTCAGGGATGGTCTTAATTGTTGTTTCCATCACTTCTTTATTCTGTATCAATTATCATTTAATCTTTACCTTAACTTATACTATTCATAAAAGTCGCATTATAATTTCTATGTTACCTATGGTTTTAATGTTGAATGGTTATAATGCACAATGACCATTATGGGGTAAATGTGTTCTATACTGTACTAAATTACCAAATGTAAGTAAAGTCATTAAAAAGTGAAATTTCATTTATATATTTATAGGTCATTACATTCTTCTCCCCTTTAGAAATTCGAATCTCCAAATTTTATTTCATACCCTAAGAAATTTAAGCATACTTTTGTTTTATTTATTCTATGTGTTCCAAATTTTTCTATTCATACTTATGGTTCTTCCATAGTAATTTGATTAGGTGAGTTTTCATTTTCCATAAAAATTATCTTTATAATCTTAGATCATCACTGAATAATCATTATATGAAATACCATTATCTATTGGTAAAACCTATAGATTTACTATATATGTGGGATAGGTATATACTTCTTTGATAGGGATACATAGAACACTTCTTGTACTTGAGGTGTGAGTTATATTTAATAGTCCAAAACTATGATGTGATCCAGAATATAAATGGGATAATATATTAAATGATTAAATTTCCCTTATTCCCAAACATCATTACTTTTTTCCTCAGTGGTAGGTGAAATAAAACATTTTCTATGACCTAAAGCTCTAGGTCTCATCAATGATTTTCAACACAAGGTATCAATTTACCTATATTCAGTTTCATATGATGTAGGAAGGTTTGGAACTTATATATCATCTCTTAAACAAAATCATACCTTATCAACTTCCTTTCTCTAACTTCACCCTAGAATATTAGAGTCATTCACCACCCCTATAAAACACCTCATAAGGTTCAATTTGAATTATATAATAGAAACTATTTTTATATAGCAACTATACTATAGGGAGGTGTTGATCCCAATATCCATGTAAATAAATTAAGCATGATATCAAAAAATTCTCTAGAGATAGAATGGTAATTTTAGGCTAACCATATATATAAGGATGATAATAGGTGCAACAAATATGTTATGTATCTAATTATTGTTGAATAATTCCATATAACCTCAAGGTAATACTTGGATCTGGTTTAGATACAATATAAATTGGCACTCCATATAGCCTTACCACTTCTATTATATATATCTCAATTATTTTTTCCAGATAAAAATCCTCTTTAATAGAAATTAAATGTTATGTATTTGAAAAGATATTTATCATAAATCAAATATAATTATGGCCTTTATATTTTTATGGATTCCTATGATGTGATATATGGATATTTTTTCCCATTTCCATATAATTATGTGTAAAATTTATATCAAATATATATAATTATTACATTACTTATTAACCATTTTGGCATAACAATCATTAATATAAAAATTATATCATATATCTATTCATGTGATTTCACCAGAAATATTTCTTTATATCCATCTAAATCTTTGTGCTTGCTAGATGAATAAAGAAGGAAGAGATATATGCATCATCTAAAATCTACCTTTTCTATTCTTTTTTGTGATATGAAACATATCTGGGATCCAAAACATATAAATCTTCCTTTATCAAATTTAATCTCAAGAATTTTCCATACCATTATTTATTTTTTCATGTCATATTTTTTGTAATTCTGTAATCATCATATGGATATATAGTTATGTAGCCATTTGGGAATGTTATGATGCCATTCCTTACATTATGATCCCCATTTCCATTATTTGTACATCTAAGATGATTGGATCCCTCTCACTAATTTTGACGTATTTATTTGAAATATCAATTACTCACAAGGCATTATACACTTTATTCACCTTCCCATGTTAGAAATGGATTGAAATGTTATAATCCTTAATCAACACTATTCACCTTCATTGTTGCATTTTATTCTTCTTTTAGGTGAATATATACTTGATGATCTTATGATCTGTATATATAGAACACTACTATGCATGAAAATAATAATTTCGAATCATCAATAAAAATATTACAACAAACAACTCTATATCATGATATGGAAAATTATTCTCAATATACTTCAACTATTAATACACATAGGTTATCAATTTACCTTTTTTCATGAGTAAAAAACCCAATTCATTCTTTAAAGAATCATTTTAAATCACAAATACTTCGATAAAAGTGGGTAGGGTGAGTATAAGTGAAAGGATTAACCTCTTATTTAACTATTTGAATCTTATTTCACATTCATCAGTCCAGAAAAAATTCACACCCTTGTAATTTAGCTTGGTTATCGAGTTTGATAATGATAATAATTTTTTAACTAATCATACATAGTACCCAACTATTATGAAGAAACTATATATCTCTATTATTTATTTTGGTTTGGCTCATTTCTCAACTAAAAATATCTTGGAGGGATATATATATATACACCCTATCTTAAAATAACATTCCCCAATAATGATACCATATCCATCAAGGACTCACATTTACTATAATTTTTATATAACATCTCCCTTCTTAGAGTTCATAATAGAACACATAAATACTCTTCATTTTCATTATTTAATTAGGTTATACGATAATAAAATGTATAAAGACTTACAAAATTTTGTTGATTTAATATCCCAAGATTCTATTCATTGAGTCCATGAAAAATTATAGAACAATAATTATTATGTTGGAAATTATTATAAACTCATAGTGTTTATGCCTTATAAGAAAGATTTTTTTCATATACACCTTCCTCACATTTATTTGATGATACCTTAACGGAATTTATAATTTAAGTAAATGCCAATATCTACATAGAATATAAAATATTCCATCAATGCATGGAAGGGGATAATTTTTTTTATCTTATTGAGGTTGTGATAATTAATGTAGAGATGCATTGATCCATCCTTTTTCTTGAAAATGTGAACTGTTGCACCACATGGTAAAGGAAATGGGTGTATAAAGACCATATATAGATTCTCTTGTATTAGCTTCTTCAGTTATTTTAATTTAGAAATGTATATTTTATAAAGATTAATATATTTTAATAGAGATTTGGGTATATTTTATATTTAGAACTCAAACTCTCAATCAGGAGGAATACCATGAAACACTTTATGTAATGAATCACTATTTCCCCTTAAATGGGAATGTTTTCAAGAGTTATCCTATCATTTTTTCTCAATCATTTTAACTACACATTCTTGCTCTCAGGGAAATAGTACCACAGATTGAAAAAAATGAAATGGAGATTTATCCACCATCATATAATCGTATAGAATCGAAGGATTGTTTTTGGATAAATAAAGTGATTGAATTTTCCTGAAAGTTTATTATAGAACTATATAGGGAAACAATATCCATTCCCATTATAGAATCTAATTACTATAAAGAGAGTATAATTAGGTTTTCTCAAATATTTATCCCCCAAATATCGATGGAGAAGGATTTATATGCTTTAGATGAAATAATTTCACTATTTTTTATTTTTAATGACAATTAACCCCTCAAGTTTTGAGATAATGTATGAATTTTGATTCTAAACTTCCATGATTTGAAAGAATTAGTTGATCCATAATCAAATAATATGTTCACTATTATTGAATTAATAACCTATATACTAATAAATACTTCATTATCATAGTGTACATAAAAAATAGTGATATCTCAATCCCATAGTTTCTCATTTGTATTTGAAGTGTTATTGTCTTTGGTTATCATTAAAAATCATTGTCCATGTTACTTTTATATGAAACATTAAACCATGGGATGAGTAATTTTGAAAACATTATTTTCCTCCATCACATTAGTGGGATTATTCATCTCTTTATATAATTAATTAACTTGATTAAATTCCCCTACATACATGAAACCCTTCCCTGTCCCCATGAGATATTTTCTGTGGTTCTTCTTCCCATACTTATGGCATGTGAGGAGTTGGATTCACTATCCTCTAAGTGGATTATCTAATGACAATATTGAGTGAAACATCATTCTACACTTCATATACCATGTTCTGTAGGACCACTGTGAATCACTAGTCTCTATATTGACTTTCGGGGACAATCATATAATTTTTCAATAACATTTAAATTAAAACATTTGTAAGGTTTTTCAAAGAATTATATTCAGTACAATATATATGTGTTCAACCTTACATTCCATATTATTGTCCATTTCATAAGCATATATTAAAAGAACCATGTAATTTTCATCATAATCCACTATAGATTGATCTTAAATGTACATGTTTTTAATGAGTTGCCTCTATATTTTAAGATGGGGAGTGTGAGAAAAATATATATTGAAAATTTTTTATCTAATAAATCACACTATATTGATTCAATCTAATCCTTGGGAATCATGTTCTTGATTATTTTCCACCATAAATAGACCTATTTTTCTATGAAATAAATAGTAATTATGACTTTACAAATCTCAATGTATTTGAGGATAGAGAGTATCTTCTAAAAATAGTCAATATATTAATCCATAATTAGGTGATAAAAAAGTTACTCAAATATTTCATGTATTTTATTGTATAAAAGAGTCAAATTAAACTTTTCTTTTATCAGGAGAAATATGGTGTTTGACATGATTCATGTTATTATTCATCACTCGAGTCATATAGGCTAGTACATCCATGATATTCTTGACTTCTAATCCCGTCATGATACGTATTTCATTAGAAAAATCATCACATTAACATCAAATATGTTATTGATATAATTCACCATATTTATAGACATTCTATAAAATACAAGAATGTTTGGGATGAAGATACTTGATTAAATAAGCATATAAAAATGATATCTACTTATATGGGATGACACATATACACTAACTTTAGAATTTATAAATTTAAATCTAATTTATCCATTATTAATTGCCTATTAATTTCTCTAAAAAAAATTATAAATAAATCCTTCCTAATTGTTTTAAAAGGGAATATAAATTATCCAACACATATCAATCTGGGGTTTATAGTGAGTTGTGTTGTTTTATTCCAATTGATCGTGCACTGAGTGAAGATCAAGTTAATTCTTAACAATGTTTCTTGAGGGTGATTCCCCTTTAGAGAATTTATTCACATCTACATCAACATTACAGTATGAAGATACAGATTAAATTTATAGGAAACCAAGCACTATAAACATTACATTAAAATATTATATTATGAAAAACATGTGTTTTTCATATTTTAGTTTATTATTATCATCATTATTATTATTATGATTATTGTTATTGTTATTATTATTATGAGTGGTTTGGGTTTAGCGTCCCCGGATGCATGGGAATGGAACAGTTCTGAGACCCTGCGGTTTGTCCAACTTTCAAAATGAGTTAAAACATAATGGGATAATGAAATAATAATGAATAATGAAATAGATATAAAATTATAATAAAAAGTTTAATAAACATTAAGAAATAATTTTAATGATAATGATAAGAATTTTTTTGAGGATAATAATATTATTACTATTAATAGTGTTAAGGATATAAAACTTGTTAAATTGTTATTAATTTTGTGATAACAATTATTATTGTTAAGATTATATAATGTTATTAATTTTTTTATTATTATTTCACTTATTTTATTTGTTTATTTTATTACTTTACCCCTCTTTTTTATTTCGTTTGGACCCCCTATTTTCTCCTCTCCCATTCTCGTCACACGCCCATGGAACCTCCTTCCCATCACAGCCTGCTCTCCCATGGCCAGCCACACATTTTCCCTTCCCTCAAGCTGGTCGCGCTGCACCCACCCTCCTCAGCCAGTCACTGGAACTCTTCCTAGTTTTCGTCTTATCACGCCCATCAACCCAGCGCACTATGCCCTACTCCCATCCAACCTCCTCTTCCGGGAAGTCCCAAACACCCCTGCCTCTTCAGTCTGACCACCTACCTCACACCGCTCGTCCTCCCCATAGATCACCGAATTCCTCCCCGGCTTGCGCCACCCTCCATGGCCAACATGTCGCGCCATGTTCCCTATCCCAGCTATCCCCATTTCAGTTCCTCCATATTCTCCCTTGGGTCATGTAGGATTCCCTCTCTATTGAAACCCCTTCCCACTGGACCTCCTCTGGCCGCCTCTGGCTCCACCACCCTGCCGTCACCCCCGCCCTCTCATCTGATGACTCACTCTGGTTTCTAGGGTTTCAAATTTATTTATTTATTTTTATTTTTTTTTATTTTTTCCTTCATTTTATGTTGTGTTTATGGGGTTTAATATTTGTTCATTTGGGTTTTAATCCTCTTAATTTAGGTTCTATGGGGGTTGCTTGTGGTGAGAATGAAGATTTTCACCAAACTCACGGGTTTATTCATGCGAGGTAGGTGTTTCCATGCTATAACATCATTAGATTTACTTAATATGTTTGTTTAGTTTTATTAATGCATTATTTGGTTTTATTATTTTCTGCATATAGTGTTTTTAAATGTTTCATGTGTTTAACCATTGTAATTGGATTTGTAATATAGGGATTGGTTGTGTTTTCTATTTGTGCCTCAATGTAAGATCACTAGAATGTTTTCTAAGGGTTGTTTGGATAGTGAAAAATCATTTTCATCAATTTTTGTAATGATTTATTGAAGTATACTAAAGGTAAAATGTGTTGGAAATGAGTTTTATAATAAAAAGGGTGTTCCCTTGGCGTGTCAAACTTGTTGTTCATATTTGAAATTGAATTGAAAACTGTTCTAGTAGTGGAAACATGTTTGGTATGGTCAGGTTGTGCACTTGGTTTTAAGGTGTAGTTTCAATATGGAATCAAATGGTTTTTTGTGTAATGTCTTATTAATTTATTTATTTTTTTAAAATGATATAATAAATAGTTTAAATGATTTATTGATTTATTTAGATGGTGCTAATGTAGTGTTTTTGAAGAGTTGAATATGCGTTTGTTTTTAGAGAAGCATGTTTATATAAAATAATTATTTTTTTGTGTAAACCCTCTTTGCATCACTTTGTGGTGTTTTATAAATGGTGAAAACAATTTATTTTATTGTGCAAGTTGTGATAAAATATTTATAAGGATAATTTTTTAAGGAAGTTTTTTTAAATGACTTCCATACATGTAAATGGGTTTGTTTATTTATGTTAGTCCTTGTTGTGTTATTTAAATAATGTTTTCTAAGTTGTGAAAATTGTTGATGTTCTTCTTTGAATGTCTCTAAATGTGTATTTTTAATATGATTATGTAATGAAAAATATATTTTGGAAAGGTATTTTTATGTGCGTGTGTTTTTTAAATGTTGTTTGGGTATGCAAGCGGTGGATTTTAAGAGTAATGTCTTGTTTAGACTATGATATGAGAAATAAATATAATATTTGAATGTGAAACTTGATTGAGCAAAAGGGAAAACCCCGAGTATCTAGGTGGGTGGACTATAACTAGTGTGCTAGTGATCCGGAGGGGTATCGTCCCAGTTTCACTTAGCTGGATTGACAATTGACACACTAACTAAACATATGAATGACAGAGGGATGTGGTTTCTAAGCCAGGTTTAATGAGGGACATGGTTTCTAAGCCAAGTTTACTGAGGTTCATGGTTTCTAAGACAGTTTTCAATGAGAAACAAGGTTCTAGGGTCCCACTTGAGCTAGATGAACCTTAAGGGATTTACCCATAGTGCACTACTACTCATGAAGTGGTGACTTCTGTCAGTATATGGAGGACCACTTGAGTAGGTGCATGCTCTTTATGAATTTTATCTTCCATTTTGAAGTAGTATTTTTGAAATAGTTTTTATTACAGTTCTCTTTTCTTTTTTTCTTGCATACTTTAAATGTTTCCTTAAATTCATTTAAAAGTATGGTTTTAAATAATCATGTAAAATTATCTTTTTGTTGTTGTGTCACATAAATTTTTTATTGGGTGGTATCCTACTAGGAATTAGGCTCACACCCTGCACACATATTTGGGTGTATGTCAATATTTTTATTTGTGTTTTCTAGGTTGGGGCATTGTGCTTAGTGATGGTGATTCAGGTTGTCAATGGTTTTCTCGTGCAGGTCTGACGATGGTGAGTTGAGGAGGTGTCTCATAATGTTGCTTGAATTTGAGTTTAGATGTGTTATTTTTCTTTTCATTGCAGTCTTCTTAGGGTTTTGGGTTGAATAGTAAAATCTATGTTTGGTCCATTGTTACAGGTTTGTTTGGTTTGGTTTTACAGTGTTTTTTTATTTGTCTTGTTAGATGTTTTTATATCTCTTATTTTGTGTAAATTGTTACCACATGTTACACTGATCACCCAGGCACTTGTGCCAGCCTGTGGGGATCAAGAATTCCCTTCATGCCATATTGAGGACTGGGTCAGGCACCAGGTCAGATGGCCACTCGGCTTGGGTCACTGTTCTTCCTTGTCTACAGTCAAGGCTGCACGGCCTCGCCTAGGTCATTGTTCAACCTCACCTAGGTCAATTAATTAAATAAAATGGATTAATAATAAAGAAAAAATTTAAAGTGTGATGAAATAAAAATCAAATAAAATAATATTTTTTTAAAGATAATAATAATAATAATGTTATTAAGTGATATTATTATTATTATTATTATTACCACAATTGATATAAATTTTTATTTTATTTTATTAATATCAATTGAGTTTTTCTATTTTATTTATTATTGAAATAATTATTCCTATTTTAGTATATTATAATAATTATAATTATCATTATCATTAATAATAATAATAATAATATTATTATTATGATTGTTTTGGGTTTAGCATCACCAGAAGCACGGGCATGGAATAGTTCTGAGACCACACGGTCTTCCCAAAATTCAAAATGAGTTAAAAAATAATGGGATAATGAAATAATAATGAATAATGAAATATAAATAAAATGAAAATAAAATGTTTAGTAATCTTTAAGAATATTTTTTAATGATAATAAAAGGAATGTTGTTTTATGATAATAGTATTATTATTATTAATAATGTTAAGGATTTTTTTAAATTTTTAATAATTTTGTGATAATAATTATTATTGTTAACATTATGTAATGTTATTAATTTTTTGATCTCACATGTTTTATTTATTGATTTTATTACTTTTTCCCCTCTTTTAATTAGGGTTCAGACCCCCTTTTTCCCCTCTACCATTCCAATCATACCCCCATGGAACCTCCTTTCCATCACGACCAACTCTCCCATGGCCAACTGTGCATTTTTCTATCCCTAAAACTCATCGAGCCACAACTTCCATCCTCATCTAGCCACTGTAACTCTTCCTATTTTTCATCATGCCACACCCTTCTACCCAGCATGTTGTGCCTGACTACCCTACATCCTCCTCTTGCAGCATGTCCCAACCGCCCCTACATCTCCTGTTCGACCACCTTCCTCATGCCACTCATTCTCCCCACGGCTCGCTGGATTCCTCCCCGGCTCGCGCCTCTCTCCACGACTAGCCTGTCGCACCTTGATCCCTCTCCTGATGAGACCCATTGTAGTGCCTCTAGATACTCCCCTTGGGTCCCGGTGGACTCCCCCTCCACTAGAACCCCTTCCTGCTGGACCTACTCTCTCCCCTCCAGCTCCACCACCCTGTCGTCTTCCCCACACTCCCGTCCCATGACTCACTCCGGTTTTTAGGGTTTCATATTTCTTTATTTATTTAACTTATTTATTTTCCCCTTAATTTTTGGTTTTTATTAGGGGATTTAATCATTTTTCATTTGGGTTTTAATCCTCTTGGTTAGAGTTCTAATTGGGTTGCTTGTGGTGTAAATGAAGATTTCCACCATACTCATGGGGTTTCTTCATGCGAGGTAGGTGTTTCCGTTCCATTACATCATTATATCAACATAAATGTTTGTTTAAATTTATTAATGCATTCTTTGGTTTTACTATGTGGCATGTTTGGTGTTTTGAAATGTATTGTTTGTTTAATAGTTGAAATTCGATTTGTAATATAGGGATTGGTTGTGTTTTCTGTGGATGCCCGGATTTAATGTCTCTAGAATTTGTTTTAAGGGTTTTTTGGATGGTTAGAAATCATTTTCATCAATTTTTGTAATGATTTTTTAAATTTTATCAAAAGAAAAATCTGTTTAAAATGAGTTTTCTAATAAAAGATGTGTTCCCTTGGCGTGTCATACATGTTGTTCATCTTTGAAATTGAATTGAAAACTATTTGAGTAGTGTAAAACATGTTTGGAATGATTATGTTGTGCACTTGGTTTTAATGTGACATTTCTATATGGAGTCAATTGGTTTTCAGTGTAAAGTCTTATTTATTTTATTTATTTTTTAAAAAATTATTTAATAAATAGTTTAAATGAATTATTTATTTATTCATATAGAACTAAATTAGTGTTTTATAATAGTTAAATATGTATTTGTTTTTTAAAGTAGTATGTTTACATTAAATAATAAATGTTTTGGTGTAAAACCTCTTTAAGACACTTGGTGGTGTTTTATAAATGGTGGAAATGATTCATTTAATTTTCCATGTGCTGTGAAACTAGTTTTAAGGGCAATTTGTTAAGAAAGTGGTTTGAAATAACATTCCTACTTTTAATTTGGAATGTTTTTTTTGTTTGTCCTTATTGTGTTATTTAAATAATTTTTTTTAATGTGGTGTGAATTGTTCATCTTCTTCTTTGACTGTTGCCAAATGGATATTTTTTAAATGATTAAGTAACGAAAAATATATTTTGGAAATATATTTTGGTGTGCGTGTGTTTTTGAAATGTTATCTGGGTATTCAAATGGTGGATTTTGTGTGTAATGTATTGTTTGGTTTGTTATATGATAAATAAATATACTATGTGAATGTGAAACTTGATTGACCATAATGGAAAACCCTGGGTATCTAGGTGGGTGGACAAGAACTAGTGCGCTTGTGATTTAGAGGGGTATCGTCCCTATTTCACTTAACTAGATTGACGATTGAAACACTAACTAAACATATGACTGACCGAGATTCGAGGTTTCTAAGCCACATTTACTATGGGTTGTGGTTTCTAAGCCATGTTAACTGAGGGTCATAGTTTCTAAGGCACATTTCAATGAGACATGAGGTTCTAGGGTCCCACTTGAGCTAGATAACCTTAGGGGATTTACCTACAATGCTCTAATATTGATGACGTGGTGCCTTCTGTCAGAATACATAGGACCACTTGAGTATGTGCATGTACTTTATGAATTTTCTCATCCATTTTAAAGTAGTATTTGTGAAATGGGTTTTCTTCAAATTCTCTTTTGTTTTTTACTTTCAAACTTTAAATGTTTTTCTTAAAATCATTTTTAATGTATGGTTTTAAATAAGCATGTTAAATTATCTTTTTGATGTTGTTGAATAAAACCTTTTTATTGAGTGGTGTCCTACTGGGAATTTGGATCACACCCTATATACACATTTGTGTGTGTGTAGATCTTGTCATTTGTGTATTCCAAGTTGGGACATCATGCTTAGTGACAATGATTTGGGTTTTCGATGGTTTTCCAGTATAGCACTGATGATGGTGAGATGAGGAGGTGGCTCCTCATGTTGCATGAAGGTGAATATAGATTTGTTAGTTTTATTTTAATTGCAGTTTTCTTAAATTTTTTAGTTGAATTATAAACTTTATGTTTGGTCCAATGTAAAGGGTTTGTTTGGTTTGGTTTTCCAACATTTTTTATTTGTCTTGTTAGTTGTTTTTATGTCTCTTATTTCGGGTAAAATGTTCCCACATGTTACTCTGAATACTTAGGCACTTCTACATACCCGTGGGAATCAAGAATGCCCTTCTGTCCATGTCATGGACCTGGTCTGCTGCTAGGTTAGATGGAAACCTGACTTGGTTCATGAAAAAATTGTATCAAAAGAAGGTTCAAGTTAACACTTTGGGTCATGTTCATTTGGAAAAAATCTAGATAGTCTAGAGTTATGATTGTCGAGGCATGGAATTATGGTTAGGGGTGGTGAACCTGACCACCACACCTCATGATGGGATTCAAGTCACTAGGGGAATTCAGGATTTATCTAATTCCTTTGGTTTTCTTTTTTGATGATGATTAGTAGAAATAATAAAATAGTTGGGTTAATGGTCTCAGTGATATTTCAGGGCCCAGAAAGACATGTGGAGTCAGTGATATTTCCCTAGAAAACATTATGTGAAGGTGAAGTGATTGGAGTATGGTTTCCAACCATATGTCCAAGTCACCCACCGAATCTAGTTTCCGCTCACATTGTCCTTTGATCATTAGTTTTGAAATCTTGGAATTTTAAATTTATAGGAAAAATGAAATGGTCTTAAGAATCATAAAGTCTTTGTGAAATTATATTCTAATAATTTTGGAAGGGTTTGAATTTTGAAATGGTGTAACTATGCTTTTAGAATTGTTTTGAAATGGAAAATGGAGTGTTTACACCTATTTTGAAAGAAGAAAATTGTGTTAATGTTTGTTATGAAAAAGTGTTTCCAATAGAGTTTTATAAACTACTGAAAGGTGTTTTAATGGGATGATATGTTTTAAAATTAATTTTTACTACTTGAAAGTGAGTTTTAACTTGAATAATTGTTTCTTTCTAAAAATTTTGGTCAGATGTAATTTGATTTTGATTTCCTAGTTAGCAGTTTTAGAAAAAGGAAGTATTGGTTGATCATTTTGGTTTTGAAAAATGGAAAGTATTTTTGTTTTAACTAATGGTATTTCTATGAGAGACCAAATTCATGGGGTTATATGGGATGATATATGGTTGATGGCATGGATGGATGAGTACCAGGATAAATATGAGGAGGGTACCCAGTGTGGAACGATAACATGCACGTGTGCGCCCCATGGGACACCATTGGTGTTTTTGCAACCCACCACCTGCGTTCATTTTCAAAAAAGGTTCTTAAAAAAATTGTGTTTTAATAACTTGTGATTCCTTGGTGTGTCCTCATGTTTTGAAAATATTTTATGTGAGGCGTTTCAAGCCGAGAATCCGTTTTTGGTAGATTTGTGTTTTGAGTTTGAATTCTTATTGGTACATCAGTGTGAAAGTGTGTGGTTAGTGGATTATTTTGAAAAGTGCTTTGGGAATCCCTTTTAGTGGTTTCCCATGTACATTTAGTGTTCACTTGCAGTATGTCTTGTTCATTGGACCAATTTTATTGGGTCCATTTTTTTTTTGTTCTTGATTGGTGTATGCCCCCATAAAGCATTAACATACGATTGATGTGTGGCCATTGGAAAATCATCATTAGAAATCCCTACAGTTTATTTATGTAAGGAATCTCCCTTTTTATTGATAGTTATATGTCTATCCCTTTTTCATTTTTGGTTAAGCGGATCCTCTTACAGTGGGATGACAGATGCAAGGGGAGTTGAAGGGAGTATTGGACTCTTAGAGTTGTCTGAGTCATCAGGTATGAAGTTTGACACCATTGCATCTGAAGGTCCCCTTGAAATGGTGAAAGGAATTCCAGTGGGTAAGGGTGAAGACAGGTTAGAGTTATCAATGTTTACTGGTTTCTTGAAGGGCTTTGTAGTACTTTCATCAGCCACAAGTGTCATGTTTGGTGACATCTTAAACTGTGGGTTCACTTTGAAGTTCAAAGATGTATTTCATAAAACCCTTTGAGAATCTCTATTTTCATAGGAGTGTATTCTACTCTTAGGGAGTTCTAATGTTTCTATTCAAAGGGGAGTGTTTTTTGTGCATGTTTCCTTCTTAAGTTTCTTAGTAAATGTTAAAGAGGTGATGCATGCACATCATCTAAACCCCATCCTAGTAGATGTTCCACGGGTGAGTAGTTGGATTTCAGAATGTGTTGTGTCTGAGGGTGTTGTCTCAAATTTAGTATGGTTGATTACGGAACTAGGAAAAGGAAAAGCTTCATTCGGGAGTCGTCAATTTTTGACTGCAAGACATGAGATGCTTCAAACATTAGGTATCCAGTCATATGCCTTGGAGTGAAGCTGGTGCGTGGTCAGGAACCCTGAAAGTGTAAGGGACCCCAATTTTATTTCTTTCTTTGGTGTTTAAAGAGAAATCAGTTTAAAATTTTATCTGGTTTTTCCATTTCGAATGATCTATTTGGGTGCATGGGGTTTTTTCATGGCCTTGAGGAGGATTGGTCGCCTCATTACCTTAATGTTCTGGGGGTTGCATCCCACTGACTGTAGTCTCTTTTAGTGATCCTTATGGGGTTATTTAGGATAAGTGGTCTCAAAGTTGAAGAGTGCTAATCCAGGGATGTGGAGATGTTGGTTTATCTAGGGTCATGGTTTTGATGCCCTGGTAGTTGGGCCATCCCTCCCCACCCCTTGTGGTGGGGTGTTTGGTCACTAATAGGAAAATTTCAAAGTTTGTTTATCATCTAGTAATTCTAATGGTGGGGAGACCCAAGGTGGGTCTTTCCTAGATTTATCAGGAATGAGTCAGTGTTATCCATTTTCATAATGGTGGGGAGTCCACTCGGGCCTCCTCATGTCCATTTTCTAGTCTCGTCTCGGGCGTCTCTAAGCTTCTAATTTTGGGTAGCCCCTTCAGGCTTTCCCCTATTGTCCTTTTAGTTCTGTTCCTAGAGATGTATTGGTGATTGGTGATAATATTATTCCTTGGATGTGGGTGGTCTTGTTTGTTCATTCCATTAAAAAAAGTGTTTATTGTTCATTGGTGCTCGAGGTGTTTTGATTTGAGAAGTTGGTTTCGATGGTTGAGAGAGTTCTTATCCATGATTAATCAACTAGAGGTGTTATAGCTCTTTGGGGGAGGGGGTTGACATATATTAGAAAGTCTTTTTATGAGTTACTTGAGGTTTTCATTTATTTCACTTTCTCTGAGCACATTTTTTTTGCCTATTTTCACTTGTTTTTCATGGGGTATCCTCTTTGAATCGTATGGGGTGTATCATTTTCTACTTTGGATCTCAACCTTAGTTGTGGATTTCCAGGGAAAGATATATTTATGGAGGGGAGAATTATCAGACCTATTGTTTTTAAATTATTTATTTTATTATTTTTATTGGGCATTGGGTAGTTCGGGTCAAGGACCGACTTAAATTTATGAGTTATTATGTAAAAACGAATATTTTTCCCTCGGCCGCATCCAACTCCCCATGGACGAAGCCACGTAGCCTCGCCTGGGTCATTGTTCAACCTCACTCGGTTAAATTAATTAACTAAATTTAATTAATAATAAAAAAATAAAATTAAAAGTGTGATTAAATAAAAATAAAATAAAATAAGTGTTTTTAAAGATAATAATAATAATAATGTTATTGAGGCATATTATTATTATTATTTTTACCACAATTGATATAACTTTTTATTTTATTTTATTAATATCAAATTATTTTTATTATTTTTATTATTATTGACATCATTATTCAAATTTTGGTTAATTATTCTTATATTTACTATTATTATGAGTGAATTGGGTTTAGTATCACCGGACACCTAGGCAAGGCATAGTTCTGAGACTACGTGGTCTACCTAGCTTTCAAAATGAGTTTAAACCTAATGGGATAATGAAAAAGAAATAAAATGAAAATATAAATTTTAATAGACATTAATAATTATTTTAATGATAATAATAGGAATGTTGTTTGAGGATGATAGTATTATTATTATTATTATTATTAGTGTTAATGATATTAAATTTGTTAAATTTTTATTAATTTTGTGATAATAATTATTATTGTTAATATTATGTAATGTTATTAAATGTTTTATTATAATTCCACTTATTTTATTTATTGATTTTATTACTTTTACCCCTATTTTACTTAGGGTTCAGTACCCCTTTTTTCTCCTATACCATTCCTATCACATCCCCTAGAACCTCTTTCCATTCGCGGCCTGCTCTCCCATTTCCAGCCGTGCATTTTAACTCCCCTCTAGCCCCTTATGCCACACCCTCTCTCCTCATCCAGCCACTAGAACTCTTCCCGGTTTTCATAACACCGTACACTTCTACCCAGTGCGAGGGGCCCTTCTCACTTCCATCATACTATTCAGGTAAGTCCCGAACTCCCCTGCCTCTCTTGTCCAGCCACCTCCCAAAAACCGCTCTTCCTCACCATAGCTCACTGGATTCCTCCCCAGCTCATGCCTTCCTCCATTTCCAGCCCATCGCGCCCTGCACCCTCTCCTTCCCATCCCCATTGCAGCACCTCCCTTTTCTCCCCTTGGGTCATGGTGGACTCCCCCTCCCTTAGAACCCCATCTAGTCGGACCTCCTCTTCTCCCCTCCGGCTCCACCACCATACCGTCGCCCCAGTACTCTCGTCTACTGACTCCCTCTGCTTTGTAGGGTTTAATACTTCTTTATTTATTTAATTTATTTACTTTTTTCTAGCCTTATATGTTTTGTTTAGGGGGATTAATTTTTGTTTTTTGGGGTTTAATCCTCTTGATTAGGGTTCTATATGGGTTTCCTATGGTGCAAATGAAGATTTTCACCACACTCACAAGTTTTCTTCATGTAAGGTAGGTGTTTCCGTGTCTTAAAATCATTATATCAACTTTATATGTTTTTTTAATTTATTAATTCATTATTTTGTTTGTGTTTGGTGATGTGAAATATTTTGTGTGTTTAATAGTTGGAATTGGATTTTTAATATAGGTATTGCTTGTGTTTTAAGTGTGTTACTTGATGTAATGTCTCTAGAATGTGTTCTAAGGGTTGTTTAGAAGGTGAAAAATAATTTTCATCAATTTTTTTAGTGATTTATTAAAGAATATCAAAGTAATAATGTGTTTGAAATGAGTTTTATAATAAAGGGTGTATTCCCTTGGCGTGTCAAACTTGGTGTTCAGATTTGAAATTGAATTGATAACTGTTTGAGTAGTGAAAAACATGTTTGGTATGGTTATTTTGTTAAATTGGTTTTAATGTGACGTTTCAATATATAATCAAATGATTTTTGGTGTAAAGTCTTATTTATATATTTTTCTTAAAAATAATATAATAAATAGTTTAAATGATTTATGATTTATTTAGATGGCACAAAAGTAGTATTTTGGAAGATTTGAATATGCGTTTATTTTTAAAGTAGTATGTTTATTTAAAATAATACATGTATTTTGTGAAAACCCTCTTTGTGTCAATTGGTGGTGTTTTATAAATGGTGAAAAGAGTTTATTTAATTGTGCAAGTGGTGTGAAACTAGTTTTAAGGACAATTTTTAAGCAAGTGGTTTGAAATGACTTTCTTACTTGTAATTGTGTTTTTTATTTATGTATGTCCTTATTGTGTTATTTAAATAATGTTTTCTAAGTTGTGTGAATATTTTATTTTCTTCTTTGAGTGTTTCCAAATGGGGATTTGTGAAAGGATTAAGTAACAACAAATATATTTTGGAAGGGTATTTTGGTGTGTTTATTTTTGAAATGTTGTTTGGGTATGCAATTAGTGGATTTTTTGTGTAATGTCTTGTTTGGTCCATGATGTGAGAAAGAAATATAATATGTGAATGTGAAACATGATTGAGAAAAAAGGAAAACATTATGTATCTAGGTGGGTAGACTAGAACTAGTGAGCTAGTGATCCAGAGGGGTATCATCCCTGTTTCACTTAGCTAGATTGACAATTGCCACACTAACTAAACATATGAATGACTGAGGGTCATGGTTTCTAAGAAACGTTTACTGAGGGTTTTGAATTCTAAGAAACATTTACTGGGGTCCATGGTTTCTAAGCCGTGTTTCACCAAGACATGAGGTTCAAGGGTCTCTCTCGAGCTTGATGAACCTTCAGGGATTTAACATCAGTAATATACTATTCAAGATATGGTACCTTTTGTTGGCATAAAGAGGACCACTTGAGTATGTGTACGTTCTTTTTTTATTTTATCTTTCATTTTAATGTAGTATTTTTGAAATGGTTTTGCTTCCATTTCTCTTTTCTTTTTTACTTTTCTCCATTAAATGTATTCTTTAAAATCATTTTAAAATTATGATTTTAAATAAGCATGTTAAATTATTTTTTTGATGTGGTGTCATGGAACATTTTTATTGTGTGGCATCCTACTGGGTATTTTTTCTCACACCCTACGTACACCTTTGGGTGTATATAGATCTGTTCATTTTTGTATTCCAGGTTGGGGCATCATGCTTAGTGATGGTGATTTGGGTTGTTGATAGTGTTCCCATGTAGGTCTGACGATGGTGAGTTGAGGAGGTGGCTCTTCATGTGTTAGGAAAATTTGAAAATATGTTTTAGTTTTCTTTTTAATTGTAATATTAATTATGTTTTATGTTGAATTGTAAACTTTATATTTGGTCCAATGTTAAGAGTTTGTTTGGTTTGGTTTTATAGCGTTTGTTTACTTGTCTTGTAAGTTGTTTTTTTCTTTCTCTTATTTCAGGTAAACCATTCCCACATGTTACTCTAAATTATTAGGGACTTATGTCAGCCTGTGGGAATTGTGAACTTCATCTAGGCCATGTCACATGCCAGGTCAGGCACTGAGTCGGATGGTGACTTGGCTTGGGTCACTGTTCAACCTCTCCAACAGTCGCTGTCGTGTGGCCTCACCTGGGTCACTATTTGGCCTTTCCCGGTTTAATTAATTAAATAATTTTGATTAATAATAAAGAAATAAAATTAAAAGTGTGATAAAATAAAAATAAAATAAAATAATAGTTTTATTGTAAAGATAATAATAATAATAATGTTATTCAGGGATATTATTATTATTATTACAACTACAATTGATATAAATTTTTATTTTATTATATTAATATCAATTGAGCATTATTATATTTATTATTATTGAAATCATTATTCATATTTCAATTTATAATAATAATAATAATAATAATTATTATTATTATGATTGTTTTCTATTTACCATCACTAGACGCATGGGTAGGGCACAGTTTGGAGACTACGCGGTCTACCCAACATTCAAAATGAGTTAAAAAATAATGGGATATTGAAATAAAAATGAATAATTGAATAGAAATAAAATGAAAATAAGAATTTTAATAAACATAAAGAAATTGTTTTAATGATAATAAAAGGAATGTTGTTTGATGATAATAGTATTATTATTATTAATAGTGTTAAGGATATAAAATTTGTTAAATTGTTATTAATTTTGTGATAATAATAATTATTTTTAATATTATTTAATGTTATTACTTTTTTTATTTTACTTATTTTATTTATTAAATTTCTTACTTTCCCCCTCTGTTTCTAAGGGTTTAGACCCCCTTTTCCCCCTCTTTCATTCACATCACACCCCCTGGAACCTTTTTCCTATCGCATCATGCTCTCCCATGGCCAGCCACACATTTTCATTTCCCTCAAGTCCGTCACACCACACCCTCCCTCCTCAGCCAGCCATTGGAAGTCATCCTAGTTTTCATTATGCCACTCCCTTCTACCCAGTGCATTTTTCCTTGACCCCCTCCATACACCTCTTATGGAAAGTCCTGATCGCCCCTACCTATCATGTCTGACCACCACCCCCATACCGCTCATCCACCCCATGGCTCGTCAGATTCCTCCCTGGCTTGCACCTCCCTCCACGTCCATCATGTCGTGCCCTACTCCCTCTCCCAACCAGCCCCATTGCAACACCTCCCTCTTCTAACTTTAGGTCACAACAGACTCCCCCTCCCTAGAACCCCTTCCCACCTAACCTCCTCTGCACCCCTCCAGGTCCACCGCCCTTCCATTTCCCCCGCACTCCTATCTGGTGACTCCCATTGATTTGTAGGGTTTCAAATTTATTTCTTTATTTTATTTATTTTTTCCCCTAGATTTTTAGGTTGTTTTAGGGGGTTTATTTTTTGTTCATTTTGGGTTTAATCCTATCAATTAGGGTTCTATGTGGGTTAATTGTTGTGTGAATGAAGATTTCCACCAAAACCACTAGTTTTCTCAATGAGAGGTAAGTTTTTCCACGCCATAACATCATTATATCAATTATTATGTTTGTTTAGATTAATTAAGGAATTATTTGGTTTTATTATGTGGTGTGTTTGGTGCTTTGAAATGTTTTGTGTGTTTAACGGTTGGAAGTGGATTTGTAATATAGGGATTGGTTGTGTTTTCTTGTGTGTGCCTTGATGTACTATTTATTGAATGTGTAATATGTTTTTTTGGATGGTGTGAAATCATTTTAATCAATTTTTATAATTATTTTTTAATGTTTATCAAAGGCAGAATGTGTTGTAAATGATTTTTCTAAAAAAAGTTTGTTCCCTTGGTGTGTCAGACATTTTTTTCATCTTTGAAATTGAATTGGAAACTGTTTGAGTAGTGGAAATCATTTTTGGTATAGTTATGTTGTGCGCTTGTTTTTAATGTGATGTTTCTATATGGAATCAAATGGGTTTTGGTGTAAATTTTTATTTATTTATTTATTTTTCAAAAAAAATGATTTAATAATTAGTTTAAATTATTTATTGATCTATTTGGATGGCATGAAAGTAATGTTTTAGAAGAGTTGAATATGCATTTGTTTTTAAAGTAGTATGTTTATATAAAATAATACATGTTTTTGGTGTAAAACATCTTTTTATCACTTGGTGGTGTTTTAAAAATGGTGAAAATAGTCCATTTAATTGTCTAAGTTCTGTGAATCTAGTTTTAAAGATAATTTGTTAATAAATTGGTTTGAAATGTCTTTCCTACTTGTAATTGGGTATGTTTATTTATGTCAGTCCTTGTTATGTTTTTTAAATAATATTTTCTATTTTGTGAAAGTGGTTTTTTTCTTCGTTGAGTGTTTCTAAATGGGGATTTTTTAAATGATAAAGTAATGAATAATATATTTTGGAAAGGTGTTTTGGTGAGCGCAGGTTATTTAAATTTTGTTTGGGTATGAAAGTGGTGGATTTTGTGTATAATGTCTTGTTTGTTCTGTGATATTGAAAAGAATATACTATGTTAATGTGCAAATGGATTGAGAACAAGGGAAATCCTGGGGTATGTAGGTTGGCAGACTAGAACTAGTGCACTAGTGACCCGGAAGGGTATCGTCCATGTTTCACTTAGCTGGATTGGTAATTGCAACAATAACTAAACATATGAATGATTGAGGACCATGGTTTCAAAGCCATGTTTACTGAGTTTTATGGTTTCTAAGTCATGTTTACTTATGGTCATGGTTTCTAATCCACGTTTCACCAAGACACATGGTTCTTAGGTCCCACTCAAGCTAGATGAACCTTTGGGGATTTACCCGCAGTGCTATACTATTCATGACGCGATGCCTTCTGTCAGTATACAAAGGACCAATTAAGAATGTGCATGTTCTTTATGATTTTTCTCTTCTATTTTAAAGTACTATTTTTGAATTAGTTTTCCTTCTAGTGCTATTTTCTTTTTTTTACGTTAAGCCTTTAAATGTTTTCCTTAAAAGCATTTTAAAAGTATGTATTTAAATAAGCAAGTTAAATTATCTTTTTGATGTTGTGGAATTGAACCTATTTATTAGGTGATATACTATTGGGAAATTGGCTCACACATACTGTAAAGACCCGCAAATTTCAAGGAATTTTTTTTTCTTAATTTTCTTTGGAATTTTACAAGAGCGCAGCTTCAGACGGCACCTGATTCCGAGGCCCGGTGTGCCCGGAATCAATTTCCGAAGTTTGGCTCGGGTACGTTCAGTGAACGGACGAGCGGGGTTTTCTATCTTTTGAACCGGTGCCCGGAATCGAATTCTGAGGGCACCGATGAAATCGCAGCGCCGGTATTTGCTTAGAAACGCCTCTTCCGGAGTTGCGTTTGCTCAGACGTGGTTTTTAAATTTTGGGGCTTTAAGTCAGAAATAAAATAAAATTTGTGCGACAACTTTATTTTATTTCACTTAAGCTGCTTGGAAGTCACTTGGAAGCCACTTGAACTGAGTTAAAGCGGATAGGGTGCTATCCGGAAATATCCTACCCTCTTGGTAGGATATTTGTGAGGCAGGGCCCGCACGAGCCCCGCCGTTTCTTTCGCTAAGTAACGCACCCGCGAAAACCCGTCAAAGTAACTGAAAAGTCAACCGACACGTTTTCTTTAATTTCTTAACAGACCATTTAATTGGGCGGTTTATTTCGTGAATTAAATGGGCTGTTTCATTCGTTGAATTAATTCAACGAATTTAATGGGTCGTTACTTACGCGTTTGCGTTCGTTGGAAAAATAATAAAATAGACAAACTTGTCTATTTTGGAAGATCCTCCTCTTGTGCGAGATCCTCTAAACCTCCACTCTCCCCGCGAAGAACGCGAAGAACGCGAAGAACGCGAAGAATGCGAAGAACGCCGGAACCGGAATTCGACGACGCACATCGTGATCTGCGACGTCGACGAACTCTACCCGCGACGTTCTTCGGCGACGCCTCTTCTTCCGCGGCCGATCCTCGTTCGGCAACTAAGGTGAGAATCGAATCTTCTAATTCTCCCCTTTTTATAATTCGATATCAACGGATTTAAATTAATTAAATCCGTTTGATCTTGATCCGGAGATCGTCGGCGCGACGTTTTTCCCGCGGTGCGACGAACGTCTCCTCCGCAACGACGCGATGATCCCCTCCTTCCACGACGAGCGATTCCGCGACGACCTCACGTCCGACGACGACAAGGTAAGGGATGTTGGAATATTTTATTTCCCATGTTTATTCTTTTAAAATAAAGAACCTGATCTCCGAACAATTTTAATTTAATTAAAATTGTTGTTGATTATTTTTCTTTTCCTCCCGTTGAGTTTATGACTAACGCGGAGGGTGCGGGTCTAACGAACAAGACCCGGCAACCCTCCGCCAATCTTTTGTTGTGCGGATTTGGCGGACGACGACGAACCGTGCGGCAAGGGCGATCCGTTGATCCCGCAGTGAAGATCGGCCCCCGGGAGGAGCAATGGCGCAGACGGGAGGCAAAACGGGCCACCGGAGCAACTCCGGCGGCCCGCGGAAGGCGGCGGCGGCGCCCGGCGCGCCGCCGAAAACTCCGCCGCGGCTGAGCCGCGGCGGCGGCGAACCGCCGGACCGCGTCCGCGGTCCGGCCACCCAGCACGCGGCCCGCACGGGCCGCGTTCCTCCAAGCCGCGGGTCAAACCTGCGGCGGTTTCTTCGGCCGCCCGGCCGAAGCCGAGCCGGCCGGTCCGGTCGGCCGGGCCGCGCCCAGGCCGGACCGAACCCGGCCCCGCCGGGTCGGGTCGACCCGGTTCGGCCGACCCAAGGGGGGGATTCGGGCCGGGTCGCCCCGGGCCCAGAACCCCCGTTTTCGGGCCCTCTTCGGTCTTTTGCCCATATATTGGGCCTGGGACCTCCGAATGACGAACCGTCAGCGGATACGCGATCCTTTGATCGATACGGTCGTTTCGGTATACTATACTCAAGGTTTTGGAAGACTTTGGGTTCGGCCGGGTTGGTTCGTACACGAAACCAACCGGGCCCTCGGAGCGGAAACGCTCATAACTTGAGCTACGGACGTCCGATCGACGTACCGTCAGCTGTGGTAGTTTCCTCTAAGTGAGAAGGAAATTTTGGCATACTCCTCCCGAGGATCGGATACTGGCGGAGTACGGTCGGGTTGGTTTTTCCCTAAAAACCAACCGGGCCCCTGGGACGAAAATGCCAATAACTCTCAGACCGGGTGTCCGATTGACGCGCCGTCTGTTGCGTTGAGATCCTGTTGTCGATACTGAACTTTTGGATACATCAACTTTGGACTACGTGTCAGTTGATGTATCAGCCTCTCGGCTCGTGGAGCGGACCCTCCTAAACGAGCTCGCTGTGTGCGGGAACCCTAGCGCTGGCTGTGACTTCGACGACAGAGCAGAGATCCTCCGTGGACTGCGACGACGGCAGAGCAGAGATCCTCCGTGGACTGCGACGACGGCAGAGCAGAGATCCTCAGTGGACTGCGACGACGGCAGAGAAGAGATCCTTCGTGGACTGCGGCGACGACTGTTCAGAGATCCTCAGTGGACTGCGTCGACTACTGCACTCAGCGATCCTACGTGGATCAGTGCTACAGGTTCTGTGTGAGCCCGATCCTATGTGGGTCCTTACTACCGGTTCTGTGTGAGCCACTGCCTACAGGTTCTGTGTGAGCCCGATCCTGTGTGGGTCTTTTGCGGGGGTTAGTACCTATCGATCCTTCGTGGGTCCGACGACTTAGATGGATCAGTGATCATCTTTGACGTCATCTGAAAAAGTATACCTGGTTGAGCTGAATCTTATGTTACTCTCCTTTGTGGTTTGTGTTGAACTATCCTTTGTGGATTTACTGTTTACTCTCCTTGTGGATTTGAGTCTTGCTTTCCTGCGTGGATTGAGTTATTCTTGAGCTCGTGAGCAGAGCTAGAATTGGGGACTTAGGTATATGTATGGGCATATACCTAAGTCGAGTCAGATGTTACTTCGTGATTGCATCTTTCTTTTGTGCTATATCCTTTGTGGATTTCGGGAGACCTTCGGGGGTCTCGGGGTCCTTACTGAGTAGCTTATACTCACCCCTGCACGGGCTATGCCCGCACCTTGTTGTGTTGGATGCAGACGACGGACAGCGCTGATCTCGGTTGGGGCGTGGAGCAGGACGGTACCTGGAGGTGGACCACTGGGCGGGACGTGCTCGGAGCGGACGTGGGACCCGAGGAGCCTGGAGGCTATCTGTACCCACCCTTCAGGTGGGATTTCCAGTGGACGACACGAGGCCGCCGTCTTTTCTTCAGTTGCTGTTCTTTACTTTTTCAGTTGTACTTTCAGTTAGGCTTGTATTCCGGCCCCCTTTACTTTTCTGCACTTGTAGTTACTTTCCGCTTGCTGACTCTGTGGTGGTTGTTACTTATAAAGGCAATGCCTTCCCTGTTTACCGGGATTTTACGCCTTGGTGCTAGTCTCCAGCCCCTGGCCTATGGAAGGCGGGTTTGGGGTAGTCACGGCACGGGCCCCGAGGTCGGGTCGTGACACATACATACACCTTTCGTTGTATGTAGATCTTATAATTTGTGTAATCTAGGTTGCAGTTTCATTCTTATTGATGGTGATTCGGGTTTTCGATGGTTTTCCTGTGCAGGTCTAATGATGGTGAGTTGAGGAGGTGGCTCCTCATGTTATTTGAGGGTCTGAATAAATGTGTAGTTTTCTATTTATTTCAATCTTCTTAATGTTTTGTGTTGATTTATAAACTTTACGTGTGGTCCAATGTAAAGGGTTTGTTTGGTTTGGTTTTCCAGCATTTGTTTATTTGTCTTGTTAGTTGTTTTTGTATTTCTTTTTTCAAGAAACCAATTCTGACATATTACTCTAAATACCTGGGCACTTGTACCATCCAGTGGGGACAAGAAATTCCCTTCAGGCCATATCTCATACTAGATCAGAAATCAGGCCATATGGTGACCCGACTTGGGTCACTATTTGACCTCGCCTGCGGTCGAATCCACACGACCTCACCTAGTTCACTATTTGACCTCACTGAGTTCAATTAATTAAATAAAATGGATTAATAATAAATAAATAAAATTAAAAGTGTGATGAAATAAAAATCATATAAAAATATAGTTTTTTAAATATAATAATAAAAATAATGTTATTCAGGGATATTATTATTATTATTAACACAATTAATATAACTTTTTATTTTATTTTATTAATATCAATTGAGTTTTATTATTTTTATTATTATTGACATCATTATTCAAATTTTATATTATTATTATTATTATTACTATTATTATGATTGTTTTGGGTTTTGCATCACCTAACCCATGGGCAAGGCACAGTTCTGAGACTGCGCGGTCCTCCCGAATTTCAAAATCTTTTAAAACATAATGGGATAATGAAATAATAACGAATAATGAAATTAAAATAAAAAATAAAATAATAATTTTAATAAACATTAATAATTTTTTTAATGATAATAATAGGAAAGTTGTTTGAGGATAATAGTATTATTTTTATAAATAGTGTTAAGGATATAAAATTTGTTAAATTTTTATTAATTTTTTTATAATAATTATTATTGTTAATATTATGTAATGTTATTACTTTTTTTATTATTATTTCAAATAATTTGTTTAATGATTTTATTACATTTCCCCCCTCTTTTTCATAGGGTTCATACCCCCTTTTTTCTCATCTTCCATTCCCGTCGTACCCCCTGGAACCTCTTTCATGTCACAGCCTGCTCTCCCATGGACAGCCGCACATTTTCCCTTCCCTCAAGCCTATCACACTGCACCCACCCTTCCTGGGAATCTGCTAGAGCTCTTCCTAGTTTTCATCACACCACACCCTTCTACCCAGTGCAATGCGCCTTGCTCCACTCCATTCTCATCTTCCGGAAAGTCCCGACCACCCATGACTCTCCTGTCTGGAAACCTCACACACACCACTCATCCTCCCCATGGCTCGCCAGATTCCTCCCGGGCTTTTTCCTCCCTTGATGGACAACCCATCATGCCCTGCTCCCTCTCCTAGCTAGCCTCATTGCAGCGCCTCCCTCTTCTCCCCTTGGGTCCCAGCAGACTCACCCTCCCCTGGAACCCCTTCCCTTTAAACCTCCTCTCCTCCCCTCTCGCCCCACCTCCCTATAGTCACCTCAGGACTCTCGTATGGTGACTCACTCTAGTTGGTAGGGTTTCATATTTCTTTATTTTTATTTATTTATTTATTTTTCCATATTTTAAGGTTTTGTTTTGGGGGTTTAATCATTGTTCATTTTGTGTTTAATCCACTTTATTACGGATATATGTGGGTTTCTTGTGGCGTGAATGAAAATTTTCACCAAACTCATGGGTTTTCATCACGTGGGGTTGGCGTTTCCATGCCATAACTTCATTAGATCAACTAAATATGTTTGTTTAAATTTATTAATGATTTTGTTTGGTTTTTTTATGTGGCGAATTTTGTGTATTGAAATGTATTGTGTGTTTAATGGTTGGAATTGGATTTGTAATATTGGAATTGGTTGTGTTTTCTGTGTGGGCCTTGATGTAATGTCACTATAATGTGTTCTAGGGGTTGTTTGGATGGTTTAAAATTTTTTTCATCTGTTTTTGTATTGATATATTAATGTATATTAAAGGCATAATCTGTTAGAAATGAGTTTTATAATAAAAATTGTGTTTACTTGGTGTGTCAAAATTCTTGTTCATCATTGAAATATCATTGAAAAATGTTTGAGTAGAGTAAAACATGTTTGTTATGGTTATGTTGGGCACTTAGTTTTAATGTGAAATTTCTATATGGAATGAAATGGTTTTTTTGTGTAATGTCTTCTTTATTTATTTTTTTTTTAAAAATTATTTAATAAATAGTTTAAAGATTTATTTATTTATTTAGATGGTGTGAAAGTAGTGTTTTGGAAGAGTTGAATATGTGTTTGTTTTTAAAGTAGTATATTCATAAAAAAATAAAAAAAAATTGGTGTAAAACCTCTTTGCGTCAATTGGTGGTGTTTTATAAATGGTGAAAATAGTTCATTTAATTATGTATGTGGTGTGAAACTATTTTTTAGGATAATTCTTAAAGAAAGTGGTTTGAAATGAATTTTCTACTTGTAATTGGGTATGTTTATTTATTTTCGGTCCTCCTTGTGTTATTTAAATAATGTTTTCTATGTTGTGAGAGTTATTTATGTTCTTCTTTGAGTGTTTCCATATAGGGATTTGTGAAATGATTTAGTAACATGTTATATATTTTGGAAAGGTATTTTAGTGTATGTGTGTTTTTGAAATGTTGTTTGGGTATACAAGTGGTGGATTTTTTGTGTAATGTCTTGTTTGGTATGTGATATGAGAAATCAATCTACTATGTGAATGTGAAACTAGATTGATCACAAAGGAAAACCCAGTGTATCTAAGTGGGAAGACTAGAACTGGTGCACTAGTTATCCAGAGGGGTATCATCCATGTTTCACTTTACTAGATTGACGATTGCAACACTAACATAACATATGAATGATTGTGGGTTGTGGTTTCTAAGCCACGTTTACTGAGGGTCGTGGTTTCTAAGAAATTTTTACTATGTTTTGTGGTTTCTAATCCATGTTTCAATGAGACATGAGGTTGTAGGGTCCCACTCGAGCTAGATGAACCTTAGGGGATTTACCTGTAGTGATCTACTATTCGTGGCATGGTGCCTTCTATCAACATATGGAGGACCACTTTAGTATGTCAATGTTCTTATGGATTTTCCCTTCTATTAAAATGTAGTATTTTTGAAATGTTTTTTCTTCTAGTGCTCTTTTTGTTTTTACTTTCAACCTTTAAATGGTTTCCATAAAAGTATTTTAATTGTACGATTTTAAATAAACATATTAAATTATCTTTTTGATGATGTATAACATAACATTTTTATTGGGTGTTATCCTATATGGAATTTGGACAACACCCTACATACACCTATGGGTGTATATAGATATTGTAATTTGTGTATTTTAGGGTGGGTCATCATGCTTAGTGATGGTGATTCGGGTGGTCGATGGTTTTCCCATGCAGGTCTGACGATTGTGAGTTGAGGAGGTGGATACTCATGTTGCATGAAGGTAAGAATATAAGTGTTATTTTTATTTTCATTGCAGTGTTCGTAATGGTTTGGATTGAATTGAAAAACTTATGTTTGGTCAAATGTTAAGGGTTTGTTTGGTTTGGTTTTCCTATGTTTGATTATTTGTCTTGTCAGTTATTTTTCTGTATCTTATTTTGGGTAAATCGTTCCCACATGTAACTTTGACGACCTGGGCACTTGTGCCAGCCTATGGGGATTGGGAATTCCTTTTCGGACATGTTGTGGATCGGGTCGGGCACCGGGTCAGATGTCGAACTAACTTGGTTCGTGACATAGCCTTACCATGATTTTCCCTTGGTATTTTCAAATTGGAAGTGTTTTTTAGTATTTTATTATCTTATAGACCAATTTTTTTTAAATAACTATATTTTGGAGATGGTTTGTATACCTTTTCAAAAATATTTTTTAAACTAATAATATATACTTTCAGTTCTTGAAGATTCATTATAAGTTCTAAAAATTAATCTTATTACATAAAAAAAATATTATATTAACAAATAATATGATATTTGTACTAGAAATATCTTTATAGTATATATTATATCACTTTTAAGTCATCAAGTTACCATAATAGAAACAATAAGTTTTTCATCCAGACATTAATCAATCTTAATCAATAATGAAAAACCATCGTTGGATAGTCATCTGTGTCATCCCAAAAATAAAATTTACTTTATCAAAGTAATTCTAAAAATATTATAAATCTTATTATCAAATGTTATTTTTTTTATCAATTTAAAAATAACATTTTTAAGGACATACACAACATTCTTACCCTTATAAAAATTACTTGGGACTTAATAAAATTATATTATTATTTATTTCCAAATAAATATTTTCTTATAAGTAATTTTTAATGAAATTAAATTTATTTAAATGTCATAAATATATCATAGAAGTTAATTTTAATTTTAATTATATATTTTCTGAGAAACTATATTTTCAATTATATCTAAAAACCTACCAATCATATTTATTTTTAATACTTTTTTTAGAAATATTAGAAAAAATTTGATTAAATTAACCACTATTTTATTTTCTAATAACAAAATTTACACATTTTATGCAACTAATGTCTATAAACAAGACAAGTTACTACACCAACTTAGTCCTTATGGGTAAGATGTGTTATTATAGTATTTACATGGGGTTTTTCAACAAAAATAGATGGGGTGGTGACTTCTATAAGATTGAGGTTATTTTAAAATAGAATATACTCAAGTATTAATTGTTGAATCTTGGATTGGGAATTTTTAAGGGTAAAACCTCGTGATTTCAACTCTGTTGGAAGAAATATCTGATAATTTAGCATTAAAAAGAATATTACTACTTATTGATGACATAACTTCTTCCGTATACATCAACATTATTTTATTATTACCCTTAATATATACTAATCATAAAGGTCACTTTATAATGGCTATATTACCAATAGTTGTAATCTTTTATGGTTGTTATTACCAAAGTTTATTTTATGTATTTATTTAATAATAATAAAAAGGTGTTATTGATTTTAAAAATATGGTCCATGTTTTCTATATTGTATTTTATTACTAAATAGAGATATATTTATTTAAAATGAAAATTCCATTTATAAAATATGGTTTATGACATTACAACACTATTTCAATCAAAACTATAAAACCCTAGACATCAGGCGTCCTATTTCTGATTAATATTCATGATTTTACATTTAAAATAAATAAAACAAAAGTTTTTTTGTGTTGAAAGCCCAAAAGTTAATGGTTTATAAAAAGTCAGATCATTACTCACTACGCCTTTACACATTCAGGGATTAAAAAAATATATAATAGAAATAAAAATAAAATTATTCACGTATTTTAAAATCAAAAAACCCATAATGGGATACTTTAGAAAAATTAAATTCATAACTCTATAAATATTTACCCTTATAAGGATTTGGGAAAAGTTGGAGTGTAAATGTAATGGAAAAGAAACCTTTTCAAATCAAAAAATATGTAATGGATGGAATTAGAAAAATTATATTCAATTATCCTCAATCCTTTAAAAATTATTGATTTATGGAAATTTTAGAGCACAAATGGAAAAAAAAATAACAAATCTTATTAGTTATAAAACCCAAATTGGTATGATTGCTATAATTTTAAGCCTTGTTTTGAAAATTCATTACCATTTCACAACATCATAAAAAATTAGATCAGAAAATAAAAAGATATAAATATTATAAGGATTGTTATTTGATGCTAGAAAATATTTATCTACACTCTCTAGACACATTAGTTTAGGAAAAAGTGATATTAAACCATATTTACTCAATACAAATACACTCAATCTATTCAAGGTTATTTATTTAGTGGTTCCATTTTGAATCTCTTCTGGCAGGGAAATCATCCTGCTAGGTTATTTTATATCCAATCAATTTTCTATAACAATTTTCTCAAAGCATTGTGACGTAACCATTAGAGTGATTGAATTATTCTTAAAAATCCATTTGAACATAAATCCAATTCAAAACCATGATGTCAAAGATATTATAAATCAAAATGAGTAATAATAATCAGTAATGAGTTTATATATTTATATAAAGTGCCTCATTCACCGGGATGCTATCGGGCTCATGAATCGCCTTCACCCTCCAAGGTTTTGGCTCTCTCCCTGCCGGTGCTGAACCAAAGAGTTTTGGTGATTCATTACGAAAAAATAAATATATTTGAATAATAGTAGATGAGTTGAACCAAACTGATAAAAATAAAATTTGGTAATTGGTGTCTTGCATGAATGAAAAAATTAAATCAAAATAATGTGGGTTATTTTGGAATATAATCAATGATAAATGTAAATTATCACAACAAAATGATCATATTATTGGAAAAAGATATTCTAAAATTTAGGGTACTTATTTTTGTGAGATCTTTTTTCTAGTAATAAGGTAAGAAACAATTCAAATATTTCTGAAATTTTCTCTCCAAGAAACTACCAATTTTTAAAAATAGACATAAATCCTATGTTCTATAATAAAAAACATGAGGAAGAGCTATACACTAAACAAATTGAATAGATTTTCTTTAATAGTAATGGTTCTCAAGCGTGATTTATGGGGGAAACATTGTATGAGATGAAAAAATGAACCCAAATAATGGTATTCAAATATGTATATTAGCTAAAATAGAATTAAATTTATAAAATTTTATGTGGATAATAATATTTATGTCATGGGATACAAAAAAATAATATTTTTTATTCTGTATTTTGATGAAATAATTTTTTTCAAAAAATAATAATTTTATGAGTTTGGTCTATAAATAATGATATTTTTTAAATTTATACTAATTTTTTAGTTGTTTTTTAAAATAATATGTTGTGAATAAAATAAATTTAATCTATCTTTCATAATAAAATTTTTATAATGTATTTACTTGTAAAATTTTGAAATAAAAGATTAAATAGAGTATTCCACTATTATAGTACATGGGGAAAAACTATACCTAGGTAAAGAAAGAAAATATTTTTGAATAAAATTGTGTTTTAAAGGTTCATTGGTAAGATAATATTTTTAATCGTTTCAAGACCAAAAATTGCATTTGAAATTACACTTTTCTCATGAGTCTAAAGTAACTTTAAAAATTTCCATCATTTGGATGAAAATCAGATCTTGATTTGAATCAAAGTGAAAACTGATTAAAGAATGAGATATGATAGGAAATCATAATTACAGCTTCATAGATAGAAAAATAATATATGGTTTGGAGATATTAAATTTTGAAAAATAATTTTGGAGTTTCTTTCTTTATCTAATGATTATATGTTTCTTAGCACTCAAATAAGAAGAATACTTTAACACTCATTTAAAAAAAGCTAAATATATTATATCATCATTGTAAAAATCTCAAATGATATGGATGAATATGTAACATACATATATTAGGGTTGTTGTCTCATACTTATTTGTTTTGGTGTGTGACAATAAATTATAATTATCTTTTCAAATAATTTAGTACAATATTTGTGGTAAAAAAATATTAACATCAAGTTAATATTCATAAAGAAAATTTTTACATCAAGGTATGTGACATGTGGTGGGACATGGTTTGAGGAGTTCATGTTATTGTTGTTTGAAATTTAAAATTTGATTTTTGAAAGTTGAATTTTGAATTTTATATCAGCTTTTTGGGGTGTTTGTGTGGCATTGAATAGTTTTGTAAGGTTTTTCTCAAAATAATAATAAAATTAAATGATACGGATAAATATAATGATTAATACAATGAATGAGGTTATATCTTGCACTTGAGACTGTTGTTGGGAGTTCATTCTTCACTAAAATAACATAAAGTATTTCATGATTATTTTCCACCATTCATTCCATTGATTTTATTGTAAAAATTACAAAATATAATAAGACATATTCTTCAAAAGGGTGATATAATCTTGTTTTTATAGGTGATCATTAAGGGGGATAAAATCTGAGAACTTGAGGTTATGGTTGCTAATGTTTTTAGAATAGATCATGTGAAGATTCACATGTTCCGAAAAAATATAAAAGTGGGGGATTAAAGAGCTCATTGAGATATTGACGCTTTAACAAACCTCATGAAATTGATTTGATAGAGGGTAGATAATTTATTTAATTTAATACGTGGTTAATACGACATTTATCATACACCAAAGGATGGAGTTATCTGAAAATCATAATTTTGTCTTATAGATTGTGATTTTAAAGAACTTTTTTTGGTTGGAAGTTATCACATTTTTATAGAGGTAATTATTCATTGGACTAGGTTGATTTCATTATAAATTTATTGGAAACATGATCATGGTTAATTTAGAATCATTTTGGAGTTGAGTGGAGCTAATGATGTTTGAAAAGATTGATAATCTACTATAGATTCTAAATGATAGTTTGAAATAAATGATCATGTAGAACAAGGTTTTAATTTATAGCACATAGGAAAGAATTTACCTACTGAAGGGGGAAAAACTCATGACTTATTATTATATAGAAATGATTTAACCTCCCATGAAAGAGATCAAACTGTGGTCATGTTGGATATTCCATGATAATGATTATCATAAAATGATATCATCTCACATGACATGTTATGCCATTAATTTAATCTAACATGAGAAGGGAATGAATATGACTTCAAAATCCTCACCATATATTTTATATTATTTCACTATAACAATTTATTATAGGGATTAAGAGAAGTCAATAGAGACATCATGTAATCTCAAGATATTTATCTATTAAAGTATTTTAAGGATCTATGTGACCTCACACACCTAGGAAAATTCATGTCACAACATGTGAAAGGGTAAAGGGGACTGCAATGTAGTAACTGGAAATATACCTCCACTAATTAACTAACAAATAATGAATGTTTTGTTTTTATTAATATTTGATTCATTCCATTCCACAATGCATGAACCATGATATAATAAAAATGACGATAAATGATCAATGAATTTATAGTTCTGGAGAATTTTAATATTCAATATCATAATCTATGAATCATGTGATAAAAACAATTAATTATCATATGGAATACTCTGAGATATTTTAGATTTACTCTTCTATTTAATTTAGATATGTGAATCATAGCATGAGTTGGGGTGTCATGCCAAAATATATTTAATGTCAATTAATATACTGTTAAACCACTTAGAAAATGTGGGTGTGGTGAAACAAAAAATATCCACATATTCAAGCAAAATTCCAAGGGATATTTAGTAATAATTTGTGGAGAAGAAAAAAAGTGTACACTAAGACATGATTAAAGTAGTATTTTAGGTAAAAAAATTGTATAAAAATTAAATTCCTGATCATTTTCTTCCATATTGTAATCATAGTTCAAGAAAACAATCTTTCTCCTACCCTTATTCCTATGATAATGAATTGGAACTATGGGTTCTGGGACTGAAAATATTACTCACCAAGAGTTAACCACCTGAAAATAAGGGTGAGAGAACCTATAAAAAACACTTATGTCTCTGTGTTTTCTTTCCCACATAACCTCTCATAAAAACATTAGTAACATTAATACTATTTCATACTAACTGATGATGATAATCATGGAGTTTTCAAGAGATAGTTTTTATTTTTAGTGGCCATTAATTCAATCATATATAATTGGTGTTAAAATCCGCCTATGACAATCATGTGTACATATAGGGAGTGACATATAGATCCTTAGTAGAAACCAATAATATCACAAACATCTCTCAGAGATTAATATGATTATATATAAATGGATGAAAGTTATTAATTTATTTAGTGAGATAATTTAAAACATTTAAATTTACATATTATGTATTAATAATGTATCTTAAAGAACTAATTAATTAGTTCAACTAAGTCCATTGTTCACTCTCAAATCATCCATGTAATGCATGTCCTGACACACACCTCAAATAATTAGTATGCCAAACCCATGGAATATAATATAAACATTTCCTTATAAAAGGAAAATCTAAAACCCATGACTCATATATCATCAAATCATTTCATTCATAAACCTAAGGCTCCATATGAGAATAAAATTTCATGAAAATTTTAAAAACAATATTTTAACAAAATACCAAAAAAAATTAACTCAATTATCCAAAATCATCCCATATTTATACTAGAAAATAACACATTTTTAGTCGAAAATACACTTAAAACCCGTAATGTTTATAATACTCTTTATATAAATTAAAATAAAATTTACATAAAGTGAATTTCATATTAAAATAGATTTTTTCAACTCTTAAATCCACTTTTATAATACAGTTAGTATTAACATGGTATTCAACCTTTTTTCACCCAATTAAATTAACCAATATTTAATTTTTAGGGAAAAATCGATTCTATAATTAAAAATCGTCATTATAGAAACCACTAAAAAAATTCACCAATTTATTTTCTTTATTGAGATAAATTATACACTTTTGATATTTACTTTTATTTAAAATAAAATTTTTAGTGGTAAAACTTTAGAATAACATATATCATTAAAAAACTTAATTCCCATTAAGTTCTTTTCAACTCAATTTCTATAATAATCATTTTTATAGAAAAATAAAACACATAAAACATCTTATAGACACTAAATAATTATTTTTTTAACAAAACATCATAATTATAAATTTCATTAATAATGATGAGTTCAAATTCATATTTTAATCATCCATTTTATTTTTCTAATCATCATTTATTTCATATTATTTATCATTTTTTACAAAAAAAATCTATTAACCAAATTTATCAAATCTAAAATAGTAAAAAATTATTCTTAATCAATTATAATTAATTCTCTTAATATTGAGTTATTAAAAAAAATTAATTCACATGGGTAATTAACATTTTATATTTTCTTAAACAATTAAATTCAAAATAATGTAAGTGGTCTCCTACCTCACCCTAGATGAAAATATTTTAACTACGAATGAACCTATAACTCTTTTTAAAACACTTATAATTCAAATATCCACTGAATTAGAAGTGTAAAACAATATTTAGAGTAATGTAAGGAGAAAACTATGAAGCCTTTACGTAAAAAATATATGTAATTTTAATATATTATTAATAAAATTCTAACAATGTTTATGGATCACAATTATTTTAATAATTAAAAGATAAATCATCACTAAAAGAAGAGTGGGGAAAATAGGGATTGTGCAGAGATGATTTCTTAGGAATAACCCCTATAATTGGTAAAAAAAATATTTAATCCAAATCACATGATAATGAAATTATAAAAATATTCTTATTAAAAAATAAGAACAAATCACCCACTAGGTACCTAGGTGCTACAAAACAACTACCTAGTTCCTCACCAAACACTATAAACATAGCCTCTCATCTAACCGTTGGCTGGTCGAGAGAAACCTATAATTATTTTCTTTTATTGCACACTAGGTACCTACCACTGGGTTCTTAATGGTTGTTGGTACCATGAATTTAATAATTAAGACTGTTTGTTCCCCCACATATTCCTTTATTCACATGAAACTATCAAATTTAAAAAAAATACTAAATTAAATGTAAAAAATTAGAAATTAAAAAAAACATTACCTCAAAATATAGTGCTTTTAAAAACTACATAATATAGGTATTATTTTCCATATCAAGTTTAATTGAGCATTAGTAACAAAATAATAATAATTCCTTTAAGACCTCATTTATGCTTACCATTCCCACAATTCCTATAACATATGTTTATTCTTCCCAAAACACATACATGTGGTATATATTTTTCTTTTAATGTATTCCCAATTCTATTATACTACACATAAATTTAACAACGAAAGATAAAATTCAATACAGTGATATGAAATTACATTGAATCAAATAATCCAAATCCTATTTTTTTTACTTTCTTAGTAATGACACAAAAAAGGCATCATGAATTACATTATACTTTAGAGGGAATTATATTTGAAAATAATCCTCTTTGACACTGCCCATTTTTTAAATAATATTAAAAATTATGAATCTAATACCGCCTTCAAACCCTGTTTTCAATGTCCCATCAAAGGGATATGATCTCTAGAATAAAAAATGATAGATTTTTGTGTTAAATAATCATCTTATTTCAATATAATTTTATATTTATCATACCTCTTACAAATCAATTTCACATAATAATATATATTTTATACAATTATATTCATAAATAATTATACCTCCTTATCTTCCACCAATGACATGAGTGATTGATAACACTTCCCATATAATGAAATAAAAGGATCGATATGAATAAATGCTCAGTATCTGTTATTCTGAACAAACTCTACCAAATCCAAATGGACATCCCTTACAATACAAAAATATAGAGTACATTAATAAAGTATATCCTATGATTATTTAATAGTTTTTCATCTTTTATATCATTTCATTGATGATAATACATTATTGAATTCACTGGTATATCCAAATTGTTTTTAAAGAATTTAAAAAATTATTTTTTGAAGTATGTATCATGATAAGATAAATTAGTTTTGGAAATCCCATGAAGCCTCTAAATTTCTCAAATTCAGATATTCCCAAGTTCATTAAATATGTGATTTTCTATAATTGAATAGAAATGTTAAAATTTTGTAAAAGAATCAAGAATATACCAAAATCCATCATTTAAAATTGATGATCATAAAAAACCAATCATGAAATTTATAATAAGTTTATACCATTTCTACTCTAGAATAGTTTATGAATGGAGTATTCCCACTAGTCCATTATTTTAAAAATTTAACCATTGATAAGTAAAAAATATAAAAAAAATCTACCCTAGACCAATTTCATACATAAACACTAATAAATCTATTTAACACTATGGTATATCTTAATTGGACCATGAACAAAATGCCCCTCATGAAATATAATAATCATCATTATATTATTCCCTCTGAGAAAGTTTATATGGTGTCTATTGTAGCCTCTCCCCAATTTTTTTTGAAGCATATAAAGACAATGTAAATAGATGGAATTGGATTTCAACTTAAGAGGATATAGTTTTTAATGTTCTTTTACTATATTGAGTGGGTCTATTGTGTGATTATAATTGGAAGAAATCATATTTTGAGAAGGAAAATAAATTGACTTTTCAGTTTTGTTTGAAAATTAGGGGTGTAAACTCATATATTTTCCATACATACCTATTAAATAACAATTAAATTCAGATCTATTTGTGTCTATCATTAATAATAATGAACCATAATTAATCACTATGACATGTTATTTTTTACTTGAATTGAGAAGTGAAATAACTGCTACATTCTCTATTCTTTCCTATTATAGTGATTGGATATCTCTAATCACTATTATATCAGCCCATTAACCTTTATTGTACACTAAGTGATGAATGTATTGATGGAAATCATGTGAAAACCAATTAATAAGGGAAAAAATAATTTAAATACAAATATTAATATAAACCAATTTTTGACTAACCAGTCAAACACTTCTAGAAAAATCAAGCATAGGGGAATTTATAATTAAGAATTGAATTCATACAATGGATATGAACTGAGTGTAGAAGGGAAACACTATGAAAGAGTCATGGAGTTGAATAGACATTGGACTAGTGGTGTTGAGGGATCAGATGATGAAATGGGAATTGAGCTATTGGATGGTGAAAATTGTATCTAGTGGATGTAGAAATAGATGATCGACCGGTGGGGAGGCCATCAGTTGGACTGGAAGTACATCACATAGGGCCAATCTCTAGTTTTGTGAATGAATGGGTCATTTAGACCATGATTAGACTTTCAATTTGATCATATAGTTCTAATGTATTGTATTTAATACCCAATGGGCCTAAAATGTCCATTCTCTGGGAACCCTTTATCTAGAATAACAAGATGGGTGTCTTAGTTTCAATAAAAAAGGGTGGGTTCCCCTATATGTTAAAAAATTTATTCATTGAATTCATTAATAGTTGTGGGAAGAATCTCATTTTCTCAACCACTATATGTATAGTGTTCTATTTTCGGGTCAAGATTATATAATGATGAAATTTAAAATAATTTTTTAGTATATTAATCTCAGTCAATAAATTGTAATCTCTCTTCTAAATCGAGTCTCATATACATTATAAATATAGAAAAGTGACCGTGGACCATGAACACATTTCACCATTTTACTCCCCTAACTATGTAGTATATACTTATTCTTATTCCTTGATTGGTTCAAATTCCTTTAAAATATTCTTATGCTTGAATTTCATTCTACCATTCAATCTGATATCTTCTATGTGTATAACTCGAGGGTTTAGATACTTCAACTGGGCATCTAAAAAATTCCCAGATTTTTATGGTTACATCTTCCTATCTTTATTCATTTTAACAGATAAAATGTGGATTATTAATATAATTCTTTCATTATATGAATAGATCTAGGTATAAAGAATTTATATTTGTACATTCACTATTTATTTTATTAATTTTTACTCCTTGATTAATTTCATTAGAGAATCCAATATAAAGGGTCACACGTACATTGATAACTCATATTCCAGTGACTGGTACACTACTATTTATGACTTGTAAATTTATTAAACATACACTAATTTGATATATTACTCTTATGTTGATTGTTTTACTCATATATAGCCCCATGTTGGTGACTTATACACAACCCAATGAATGAATTGTATATTTCTACTGATGAGTCACACATAGGACACTCCTACATAAGTGACTTGTATGCTGGCAAGTGAATGATTATTAGGATGCCTCCTTAACTCATATTATGATTTTAGATGAATAAAAAAATAGCTATTACATATCCAATTATCAAACATGAGCCAATAACTCAAGAAAACTCTAGATCAGCATATGATTTTTTATAAAATATATATTTAATTAAAAACAATTAAAATTAACAATTAAAATATTGTTATAAATTTAATAAAAACCCAAAGATAACTTTATGGATTTGGATTAAATTAAAATAATAAGTATGATAAATAAAAATAATGATTAAATGGTTCTTTATATTTTTTATTCCAGATAGAAATTTCACGATGATTTAAGATGTTTATTCTGAATTAAGGGAAAACAAATATTAAATTCAAAGAAAATTTTGAGTTTTCTAATTTTTTTGGTTGATAACCCTTGAATATTTGAACAAGAACATTTCCTCACTATTATAATGGCTCTAATTCCTTTAAGGAAAGAATTTATAGTTATAAGATTTATAATTGAATAAAATTTGTTGGAATTAATATCATAGAGATTGGATCTTTTTTCAATCATTTTTCCTTATTCTCCATATTCAAAATATCCTTTCCAAACATCCATGATACTCTTTTTATTACATTCATATTTATCATCTAGCCATTATTCATCCAATTTTAGAATTCCAAAAACCATTTCATCCCCATTGTCAATTATAACTCATCAGATTTTTTCAAGCCTCATTTGTGTAAATCTCTTATTAGATGTGTGTAGCTTGAGGTAACCTCTCCTACAAAGCTTCCTCGATGAAGGCCTAGCATCAATTATAGCTACGGCGGCCCCTCCCGCACCGAGGGATGGATCTCTTCCTCACATATCTTCTCAGTAGGGGCCTCTGGATAGATGTAGGGTTTCTAATTCATTACCTTCATCCGAGGAACAATCGTTCTTTCCTAGAATTTCCATCTATCCAAAGGTTCTAGGGGTCCTTCATGGACAACCCATGGCCCGATTTCTCTATAAGAGTTCAACACAGCCTCCATGCTTCTCTCTTAGTCTCTGTTGGCTCAGTTTGTTCGGTGTCACCCCCCAATTGAGTTTTTTGACAAGATTGTGAATGAGGAATGGGGGTTAGCTCCGCTAGAAGTTGTCGGGTTGCTTGGGCCATTAACAAATATTCTTAGCTTCTCAAGTGAGGAAGACCGAGGGAGGGCATGTTATCGACCTAGAATATTACTTTGAGGCTTCCATTTTCATCTACTCCATTGGTCGTTCGATCTCCATATGGAGCGGGATCGTTCTACCACAACAATTTTGATTCACCTTGCTGGCCTTCCATTGCATTTCCAAAATCCAGTATTATTCCCATCGATAGGTAACTCCACAGTACTCTTTCTTTGTGCTGATCATCGATCTTCTTCGCTGAAGCATCCAATAATGGCACGGTTATGTGTTGAAATGTATCTCTCTCGGCCTCCTCCGAAGTCATGTGGATTGTGATTGAGGGGGAGTATAGGTATTGCCAACCGATTTTCTACGAATCTTGGACTAAGTTTTTCTGTTGCTATAATAGGAAGGGTCATAGTCTTCTCGAATGCATGATGAAGTCTACAGGTTCTGATGAGGTTGACCCGCTTTGTTGGTCTGTTGGGAATGGTTCCCAAGTTGATGCTCATAAGGAGGGTCATCTGGCTGTCTAGGATAAAAGGGATCATATCCTTTTGGGTGCGGAACACTCTTGGAAGGTTCCTTTGGTCACAGGCCATGAGTATTCTTTGGTTTCAGCCAAGAAAGGTGGTCCAAAGTATTCGGGGCCACATGTTTTAGAGGTTTTTGATCAGTTGCGTCGTAATCTAGGTGCAAGCAGCTCGGGGGATGACATGCAGGGGTGCGTGGCAGGGCATGAGGAGAGGCCCCTTCTTACATCTACGGATCAGGTAAGCGAAACGGCGAGACAGACAATGAGGTAAACCCTCATGGAATCTCCACAGGTCTTCTAGGAGGTTGCTCATAAAACATCTAAGGATGTCGTCAGGAAAGTTGATAGTAAGGGCCATGGTTCCAAAGAGGCCTCTAAATGCCTGTCTTTGGAAGAAAGACCCAACCATTTCCAATATATGGGTCATGGTCTTTAAAATATAGGAGTCTCGACCAAGATTAAGTTGGCTCCACAAACCTCCTCTTATGCGAACTATCTTTTAGAAGGGCGCCGATCAGGACCTCCCAAAACCGGTATGCAGTGCTTGGTGAAGATCAGTGCCTCAATTTTGAGGAAGTTGTAGGGGTGGATCAGAGTCAGTATCTTGTAGCTGATGCAAAAAACATCCCAAGAGGAAATGGTCAAGGCCTCAGACCTTGATGATACCAAGGAACTTGTTATATCGGAAGACTATTTTAGATCCCTTATGTGGAAAGGCTAGAACAAAGTCTTGGATTTTGATGTTTTCATCTTGAAAAACTGGAGGGCGTGCAGAAGGAAGGATTAATCTAACCTCCCCAGCCCTACTATTACCAGATTTTCTAGTAAGGGAATGTTGTCCCTCAGGGCCTCTTCAAAGGCTGGCAGCTCAACCCTAAAAAAGTCCAAAGACCTTATCCAATAGGAGGTGGCCGCCATCTCCAAGGACCCGGTTCTGGTAAGATGTGATGCTGCATGTCCTGAGTCTTCTTCAGGCAGTGTGGAGATGAGGGGTCAGGTGCAGGAGCATGAATAGGTTTCTAAAGATGACCCATAGTGCCAAATGTTCTCTATGATTGAACATAGGGATCTACTCATGCATTTAGGCAAGGAAATGTTTGAGGAAACTTTGGATATCATTGTTTTGAAGAAGAGTAGACCGATCCAAGTGGCTACTACAAAGGATCAAGGTGAGTGGGATAACAAGCAGGCACACATTATTCTTAGAGGCTTCAACATGGGGAAGATTAGAAAAGAGGAGTTCAAAAAATCCTAGGACAACATAGATCATCATTTCGAGGGAACCTTGAAGGACTTCCCTGGAACAAAAGTAAACGATAGTCCCTAGGTTTTGTTCAGGCAAAATGATTCCAAACAACTCACTCTTTTCTTTAATAGATCTATCATATCCTTCGGCTCTAAAACTAGCTAGGTGCAAGGGTTCCCACTTTCCCCTTAAAATTGATTTCTCTTTAATAAAAAATTAGCGTTGGATGGATGGATGAGTATAGCTAGACCTAGAAGTAAACAATCACAATATATAAAGTATCCCATGAGACTAATTATTATAGTTAGGGTATAGAATCAATGCTTTTGAAAAATATTCTTAAGTGAATATAAATATTATTTAATGGATAGTTGACACACACATGTACTTTTATTGACTTAGGAATACATATATATCAGTTTCTATATTTTTGTTTTAATCTCGTTTAAATTCGGTATAAAAATTTTATTTAGGGAGGTTCCCTTAGGTTTAAAAAATCATGTGACTCTGTTACCTATGTTCATGTTCCAAATTCATGTTCCCACTTGATATAATTTTGAGTCCACTATGTTATTTTGTCTTCAAAACCCTTCCCCCAAATCTAAGTAAAATGATTCCCATAGTTTTTACTAGAACATTCTGATTTTTTATAATTAGTGGGAAGGAAGTAAAATTTTTAAAAATATTATTTAATATTTATTTTTTGTTCTAACCAAAAAAAATAAATTATTGATATTTTATGATATTTTACTACTCTCTAACATTTTTATTAAAAAAAAAATCCAATTAATTACATTATAAAATTTTCATTGAATAAAATTTTAAAAATAATGACTTTATAGAGTATTGTGTATGAAAGAGACAACCTGGTGGTATTTATTCATATTTAGTTGAAATGATTTTTTCCAATTCAATTTTTTTGTCCAAAAATAATAATTAAACATATTTAGATCTATCCCATTTACATTAGATGGTTACATTGATTTAGTACCTCTAATATTTACAATCCAAAGGGAAATATTTTAGTAACTATAAAAGGTCCATTTAATTTTGAAAAAAATCTACTATAAATAAGTTTTAACTTAGAGGAGGACATCAACTATTTTTCTCCTACTTGAAAGTATGTTTTTAGTGAATCTATCATTGATATATTTTCTTTGTTTTCTTATTTAGTATGAATTATTATAGGATATTTTCCTTACCTCCTCAAATTACATCATCTAGATCATTATCTACTCTCTATCCTTTCTGAATTCATGGTTACTTTTTTTTTCATATCCTAGCAAGTTTTGGGATGTTTCTTAATAAGAAATTTTTATTTTTTAAAGTAAACAATTCTGTAGGAGGACATACCTAGATATTTTTTTGAAATTTTTGTAGGCCCCTAGTGCATCCTTTAGCTTTCTCCGTAAATATTTCACATTTGGATTCACTATTATCTCTATAATTCTATTTATTTATCTTTTTGATAACTCTGAATTCCAATTTTTTAGATGGTAGGAAGTAGATGTATTGGTTTTCGCTCCATATCAATTATTGATGGGTTTAATTCTACTACAACATACATGTGTTCCCTAATCATTGATCATGAAACAATGTATTACAAACTGTCAAAATATATGCGATCTTATAAATTCAATAAAGAATATTAAATAATTAGTTCTAGGTGAATGTTCATCAATAAACATGAAAAATTAATAACAAACTAATATAATATAGGTCAATGAAAAAGAAACATGAAATGAGACAATGAAATCAAATACCAATACATAAAATTCATCAATGAAAAAAATATTGTGGAGAAAATTCTGTTCTTTTAGAAATTTATATTCTAAATTATAATTTTTTACATGATTTCAATTAATTACAAGAGTGTTTAAAAACTAGGGTCTAAAATAATCTAACTTCCAATATTTTTATAACTCTTCTCTATGTTCTGAATGGGCCTCTACATGCACGTGTATTAAAAAATTAAGAAAAAACGTTATCTATCCCTATGGTATACACCTTATAATCACATTGATCATTATATATTTTATAAAAATAAGAATCCTCTTAAATTTATTATATTGATTCATATGTTAGATAAATATATTTATTAATTTAAATAATGGTGGATAATATTAATTTTATCTACTAGTTCACTGTGTCGGTATACCATGTCACATTTTTGAGTTTATACAGCTACTCATTAGATAAAGGGAGTCATTCATGGATCTCTGTGGCTTTTTTACTTAGTATTGTGGGTAAATATAATATTTTGGTCAAAAATAATATTTTTATAGAAATTATTATTCATTAAATACATAATTGTTTTTAATATTATGTAGTATAATTCTCAATAATAATTTTTCCATCAATATTGTTTATCAAATATTTTACGACTACAGGATTATAAAAAATTGTTATATTATTTCCAAACAAATATGTGTGAAATTTTTATAGTACAATAAAAAATTCAAAATATCCTTATTTATGGTTATGTAAATTATTTTCACTATATCTAATGTTTTTAAAGCATAATCTATCACAAGTGAGTTTCCATCAATAATTTAGAATTATAATATCCCCACTACTTTGTTAGTTACATCACACAACACTTCATAGGCTTTATTCTAGATTAGTGGTATGTTAAAGGGATTTGTGGTCAATATATATATATATATATGATTTTATTAATGGGTTTCCTATATAATCCAATCAACAAAAAATATGTATCTCTCATGAGTATGTTAGTCAAAGGAAAGACAATTTTCCTAACAATTTAATAAATTTTTTATAAAATTCATAATGTCTAATAAATGATCTAACATGTTTCATTATTTTGGGGTAATAAAACATTGAAATTGTGTCAACCATGGTATTTTATAATTTAATTACTTCCTTAAAACTTGTATTTCCCATTAAATTTTCTTTTTTACACCATGATGTTTTATATTTAATGGTTTTTAAAAAATTATTTTCAATTATTTTTATTAATGATTATCAAATTTTTAAAGAATGATTTCAAAAAAGATTCTATATACTTTTATAACATTAATAAATACCCCCAGAACATTTTATTTTAGATCTAAATAGATATTTATCATACATAATTTAAAAATACTTTTACACGTTGAATAAATCAAAAATTATCCTTCGATATGAAATCAAACAAAATGGACTAGTAAATGTGGTCATATCTTAGTCTTTAGATTTTATAGGAACATGAGAATAACTAATAATCCCATCAAGAATTAAATAGTCACCTTTACGAACTATCCATTCTAATATTTAATCTATAAAAAGTATGGAAAATAGTCTTTTATGGTATAATTGTTCAATTTTCTATAGTCAATTTAAAACTTATAACTTTTTTGAATCATAGTGGGTATTATTTATCAAAATGGTGAATTGATTATTTATGGGAACAAAATGAATGGGAATCACCCTCTATAATTTTAAAATGATTTATTTTTTTCCAAATCCAAAAAATCTTTCAATTCCCTTTTTGAAAATATCAATAGAGGTCGAGCTAGACTAATTTGGGACTATCTCATAGATTTTGAATCATTTCATTAGAGAATCCGACATACCAAAATTATTATACTAATCCTAATAATGTATCAAAATGAATAACCTATTACCCTAGAATTTTATTTTATAATGTTTTGAAATTGGTTTCATTAATTAGTTTCTATATTATTTGAAATTATCATAGTTAGTTTTTTAATTTTCTTGAAGAAATGTGTATTTTAAAGTGGATTGAAACATATTAAGTTCAAGTTTATGTTTCTATTCTAGTGAAGGTTTCAACTTAATTATTCCCATTCATGAAATCTACATATGTAATGTAGAAGAATCAATAAAATATTTATATAATTTATCAAAATATTATTTTTTAAGTTCTTCAAACTGTTCACTGTATGAATTTGAATCTTGATTTACTTAATTTGAAAAAATAGATATGTCACATAGATGAAGTGATTCCAAGGCTTTACTTAATTTGATTATTTCATATAATATTTCAATTTCTTCCTCTTAAGTATAAAAAATTTCATAATGAGATAGCGTGATAATATATTGTTCTTTTATAGGGTAATCTATTGAATCCAAAATAATACAATTAATTAGTTATTATCTAAATAACATTGAATGCGTTTCTTAATGAATAATTAAAATGGGTTTAAATGTTTTTTGAAATAGAAAACCTAAGATTATGTTATATTGAGTTCTAAATATTTCTTTCCCTATGTTTAAAATTTAACAATGCATAATGAACAATAATGTGTTCACTCTTACAAGTAAAATTTCGAAAACTACAACTGGGTAGGAAGTGGTCTGGTTAGCTATTTGTATAACAACACATGTCATATTGTGTGATATTTTATATAGTGATGCATTAACTAAATAAGTTATAAACTGATTGATGTTAAAAAATAACACAGTTCATTAGTTAAAGTAAGATATCCTATACTACAAGGAATAGTAAAAGTATATGAACATTGGTATTTCTTATATAGTTATGGTGTAATTAGAGTAGATAAAATTCTTACGAGTCTTACTATGTCTTATCCATGCCTATTTATTTTCTTGGTAAAAATACCCCTAAGAAAATTTCCATACCTTGTTATTTAGTTGATGTAATGCAACCAAAATATGTTTCTTTACACTTTCATGATTGTTTATAATATTTACTATTTTACATATTCTTCATTGGTCTTCTTGGGTGGGTTCATTTTGGAATGGAATGGTGGATTGGGTTGATGTACATCCTCAATATTGTCTTTTCCTAAGTGTTCAACAATTATATCACTATAGGAACCACCACATGTTTTTCCTTCTCAAGGATATTTTATTTTTCTATTTTCTATCCTCTTACAAATTCAAAATCCAAGGGTGTTTCATTATTGTTTTTAGATCCCTTAAACTTCTAAAATTTATAGAACTTACATTTCCATTTGTAATAAGAATTTATCACCCCTAGTGTTTACCTGAGTCGTGATTTACCATGTTATTCAAAGTATATTAGATATATGTAAACTGACCTTGTAGATTCTTCTACTATGATCTGTGCTTCATGATATTGAATTTTTGGTTACTTTGAGATATCCTTATCTATTTAATCATGTATTTAATTTTTGGGATCTAGTTTCTTTCTTTATTGTTATCTTATAATGGATTTAGTGTTGTACCTATGGAATGGTGGTGACTAGTATGATTTTTGAAAAGTTTTTTGGAAAGGTGGAGTTTGAGGTTATGGGTTTCTAGAACCATAATGAATGGTAAAATATTATTTAAATATATAGTTTCTTGATTGTTTTTGTGGTTATTACCTCTGGTATAGGGAATCACATCTCCCAGTTTCATGCACTTGAGGCCAACCATCTTTTAAATACTATAGGGAGTAGTAAATTGTTTAAAACCTGGGGGTGTAGATGTTGAAGAATTATTAACCCAATTTACTTCCAACTATCTCACAAGAGAGGTTAGTTATTAAATTTTAGTTTCAAGTAAAGGAGATTTTGTATTCATTACCTTTGGTACTCCTCTAGTGGAAGACAATTAAATAAATTACTGACAGTTTCTTGAGATCCTATTTATAATTTCCCTAGTTATATTCCATATTTTTTATGTCATTACTCCTACCAAAGAATCATCCAACATGATTCTATCATTTTTAAGTATTCCTTCATAGAAAAATATAATTAAATAGTTCTATTACAATTGTTATTGTCGGAAGGATTATATTTTCCTTTTGAATCTTTAACAAATCACATATTGAGTCTCTTCAGAATCTTTCTTAATTCCATATATCTACTTACTTAGTTGGGAAATTATTAAAGTAGGTAATATATTATGGAGAAAGGAACCCTTGATTTTATATAAGTGTTATTTATCCCATTTTTAGGTTGTATATCAACTCTTTGGATTATGTTTATAGGGAGAACAAAAAGGCCATCCCAGTCATTTGAGATTCTAGTCTCCTATGATTTTTAAATAGTTTAATAAATCATATTATTTATTCAGATTCTTAATGGTATCCTCTTATTCTATGCTATAAAATATTTTTATGTAGTTGAAACATTATAGTTAAGAGTTAAAAATTATGTTTATTATTCAATTGTAATAGTTGAATATTATTTTTAAAGTAAGCGGAAAAAATTAACCAATTTTCATATTCATTTTAGGAATATTATATTCCATGTTTTTAAATTCTAAAGTAACTTTTTAAAAATAAGAATATTTGTATAGAAAGTATATCAGTGATATTATGAAAAACTCCCTCTCAAAATTCTTAATTATAATTAAATATATAACCCCAACTAATAATTTACCTTAAAAATTGGATTTAAACCAAATAGGTGATCAGAGCATGACATGGTCATGTATAAAAAACATGTTATAAAAATAAAACAAAAAATTAAAATCACAACATTGGTCAACCACCCCTAACAATGATGATAAGTGGATGTAGAAGCTATTAAATGCCTTTAAGAAAGAGAAAATTTAACCTAAGGAAAATGTAGTAATTATTGGGGCTAATATTTTATCAATGGAGGAGTGAGTTTTTACTTTTATTTTCTAATTTTTAGAGGCTTCATTGTGTGTTGAAAATATGAATCGATTGGGTTAGAAAATAAAATTAATTTTTTACTTGAATTCAATTTTATAATATGTATTCTAACATAATATATTCCTCTCACTTACTTATTAAATCATAATTAAATTTCAATATCATCATCCTCCACCTTCTCCTCCACCCATCTCTTAAATTAGATGAAACCGAAATCGTCCACCAACAACATTTAGTTTTTTCTTGAATGGGAATTTGTAATAATCATTATATTCCATATTTCTTCTTATCCTAATGATTCCTTAATTCCAATCACTCATAAATCAACCAAATTACCTACATTGTATAGGTAGTGAGGAAGGTCCTAGTGTCCTATGCATAAAAACTAGTAAATCAGGGAATAATAATTAAAGTACAAGGATTAATATAAGCCTTAAATTAACTCATAAATCAATCAAATTAAGAAAAAATAAGTATAAGGCAATTAAAAATTAATAAAAATATAAATAATAAGGGAAGGGTTAATCTCTTGTCTCAACAATAATGGGTCTATTGTTCCTTCACTAGAATCTGATTTTATAAATAAATGATTGAAAATAAACTCCAAATGTAGAAGATCCATCTTGCTCGAACAATTGGAATCTATATTCTATAACGAGCATTATTTTCTTTATATAATTAGAATAGTGATCATGGACCTTGTACATGTTTCATTAAATTCGTCTCCCACATGAGCATAATAGAAATATTATTATCCCTCTAGTAATTATAGTTCCTCATAATTCGTCTGAAATATTAGTTCCTGACACCCAATTCCTCCTATATATTCCATCTATATATCTCAAGGGTTCAGATTTCTCTACAGAACATCTCAAACATTAAAAAATCAATTTTTCTTGACAATATTCTCCTTATTCATTCGGATAGATTCAATATATAGTCTTTATAGAAATATTTCTTGATTTGGGATGTCTTGGGAAATAGGAATTGATTTTAGGTCATGGGCTTAATTGTTATGGAATTTCAATTATTGTTTATCATTGTTCAAGAAATACACTTCAGGGGATCACATGTATATAGATGACTTGTATTTTGGTGACTCATGTTATTTTATAGAATAATTTTATTAGGATGAATCATATGAATTTTTGGATTGATGAAATGTACACTAGTCTCCTATAATAATATGAATATGTCTCACATTAAGGTATCTCATACGTAGCTGGGTGAATGAATCATAAAAAAATACTAATAGCTCATACATTAGCCACTCCTACATATGTAACTTATACTCTACTAAGTGAATGATTCATGAAAAACCTCTATGACTTATTTTTTGGTTGAATATGACTTAAACATAATCTACTACTTAGCTAATTTTATTCCTTAGAATAATGAATAATGAAAACATAGTTTAAATATATTAATTTCTAAGATAATTCCAAGATAATTTAAAATAATGTAAATTAATATTTAAAATCCTATTAAAATATACACAAAAAATCCAAATATCATTTTATGTATTTTCAAATACTTATAGGAATAGACAAAATTATTAAAAATGACGATTGTAATCCATTTTTCATTTTAATTCAAGATTCAAATTATTGAAAAATATAAGAGCTTCTTTTATAATTAAATTAATACAGTGGTAAAAAATCTCCAAAAATTACAAATTGAAAGTAAACTTTTTTTAGTTTGATCACTTATGAATCAAAAATTCATTTAGAGAAATAAAATATAGAATCACTATCATGAGTCTAGATAGGTATCTACTACTCACTACATAATCCGTCATTGAAAACATAACACTAATAATAATATCTTTTGTCATCAATCACACACACCACTAAGGATGAAGTGATGGTCAATGGTTTTAATAAAACCATTCCCGCCTCTTCATAATATTTAACATGGGAATTAGGGGAAGGAGACCTAATATTCATCTCATCCTTCCAATCAATGACAATATCCACCAGATATTTATTGATCAAATCACCAAAAAACAATCCTTTTCCCAAGAGTATATTCCATATTAAATATTAATGTATTAAAATAATAAAAAAATATCCTCAATAATAAATTTTAGGCTCATTGATAAGATCTATAATTTATGATATTATAATTATAATATACATCGAAACTGTCTATAAATATATTATGTTAATAGATCTTAACTACAAGAACAACTATGGCTACCTAAATATCGTGATTATGTTAATTATTATTACATAAAGTTAGATTTTTAGATTTTTATAACATAGAAAAACCCTCCTGCAATAACAGACACCCTAAAACCGCACCATAGTAATTTAATTATACTTCATAATATTCCAATAACACTAGTGGAATCAGAATTGGTGTTGAAGTCAATCTCTTATCCAACTATTGGAATGCAACCTTATATTTATTATCCCATTGTAATTTCACTTCCTACCTAGTAAATTATGTCATACACACTACTAAATTATTAAAATACTAAATTAATGAATGAAAATAATGTTGATATTCTATGAAACAATACATTTGAATGAAATTCTTAGAAATATCCAAAGAAATTAAGGTTTTCACAATATCAAAAACCACTGATAATCAAGATGCAGTGATAAAATATCCAAGTAACATGACCTATTCAATCCAAATATATAATTTTTATATCTTAAAATTTAATTAGTGAGATCCCAATGTGTCTAAGTTGATATTATAATGATCCCAAATCTCTTCATGGGATCATGAGTCCATAAATATAGCATTGATACTAACAATCATGATGGAATCCATATTTGGATTCAAAAAATAATTCCTAGAAAGCATTATCATAATTGGTGTGTTTTTAGTTCAAATGAAGAAAATAATAATTAAAATTTGACATATATTTTTGAAAATTTTCTTTAGAATAACTTTATCTATGACCCTCAACTGATTATATATTATTTGAAGATAAAATTTGATAACCACAAATATATTATCGGCTAATCAAATAAATCATTTATCAATGCTAAGTGATAATAAATCTAAATTACAACTTGATGAAACCTATGTTAAAAAATACATTAATTTAGGCTTTAATCTATCTTTATATAGGTAATAATAAGATTAATCACTAGAGATACAATTTTACAAATGAATATATTATGCTTATGATATTTTACTTGAGATTTTAAATATATCGAGTCAGCTTGAGCCATGTGATAGATATGTAAGAAGATATGGTCAGTACCTCGTATTAAGTGAATTATGAACTCAACCGTACACATTATTTTAATCCTATAAAATAATTTTGTATCTATTCCTAATATCTAGAAACCACAATAAGAAATAAATGCAACAAAAATCTCGAACATACTAATACTTAAGATGTGATAATACTTACTATCCCTAAATCAAATAAAAATCTACTGGCAAGAAAACCCCACTTTGCTAGAAAAACATAACATTTAACACAAGATAGATTGAGGTCTACTCATATGGAGTAATAATTAAAATGCATCCATAAATGTGTAATATAATGAATTATAATAATTAAATAAAATTCATTAATATCCAAAATTAATAAGTCATATAGATTTATATTTACAATGATAATAATTGAAGAAATCGTAGTATTTTAAGGTAATCATCTCACTTATAAAGCAAAGAATAACTAAATAATAATCTAGTTATAATATCAATATCTAAATCAAAGTTATAAAGTAAGTAAATAAAAATTAATTGATGGGAAACATAATAATCAAAGATAAAACTATCCTGGGTAAATGTAAAATAAACTATAAATTTAACCATATAAAATACATCACTAATAATTACCGGTTCCTAATCTATAAAAAATAAATGGCCAGGCCCTACACCTCTACCATACCACTAGGTTTCTAGACTCCCCTAAAGTATATCTCCAAAATTAAAATTCTCTCTAAAAATACCTATCACCATTTTCACCTATCCTCTTAGATAACATCTGGATACCATTTTACTATAGTTCATTATCCCATGAATAAGATGCTTGTATGAAAACTCAATAAAAACATCCTACCCTTTGAGATCTATTCTAATTTTATTGAATATGTTCCATTTTTTTAGAAATAAAAAATACACATATCACTAGGGAATACAAAAGTTTTATGGCCTTTTAAACTATATTGGTAGAGGAATAAAATTTCCTCCCCCGACCTCTCCATTAATTGATATTTATCCACATCAAGATCCAAATAAACCCACTATAAACCTCCTTTATTCACCATGACACTTTTGTTAAATATAATCCATGTTCTTCACATCTATGAAATTAACAAAAAAACATTTATTAAAACATTGAATAAATATGAAACATCACCCCATAATTGAGATAGTAGGGTCTGAATGATATATTATAAACCAAGGTTTAAGAAAAATGAATAAATATACTTGAATGAACTTTTTTTATAAGGTTCCATTTTTTATAAATAGGAAGTTTTCAATATGTTACTAGATTACTAGGTCATATAGTAGTTTAAGGAAAATATTATACCCTTAAAAATCAATAATAGGAGCATGTTAAATTTTCTTGTTAAACCATAATATCATAAAATTAAGGGACCATGTATAAGAAAAAAATAAAGGCTATGATTTTTGAAAATAATAAATATAATGAAATAAGTAAGAAATAAATTTCAATTGATTACTTTTCATAAATGATGTTACCTTATTGATATATAAATAAATTATGTCAATTGTTGGTATGATTTTTCAAAATTAATGTTCTTATTTCTATTAAATTTTCATGATTATAAATACTCTAATATAGATATTCTGGTCATATAAATTATCTATACTATGATTACTATGTTTAAAATTAATAATAACATAAAAATAAAATAAAATATTAAATTTTTTATTAACTCATACACTATGGATAATTTATCTTTTTAAATATCCTTTTGAAAGACTCATTAATGAATGGAATAAGGGTTATATATAATATATATTCCGAATAAAAAACTCCTTGTAAATTATGTTGAAAAAAAATAGGCACCCATCAAAAGAATCTTCATTTCTTACATGACTATCCAATCATGATCAGTGATGATTTAGTCATGAATAACTTTTTAGTGTTAAATCACTAAGTATAAGACTAAAATAATGATAAATAAATTAAGAATCAAGAATTAAGAACAAATGTAATGTAAACATAAAATAAAAATTCCTATAATTAATGAAATTTTTGATATAATTGTGTTTCTAGAATGAATATATGTATACAATAACTCAAAATTATTAAATTGGTTTGAAACCAAAAATTTCATAATTGTTAAAAATATATATATGAGAATAAAACAGGTTGTTAAAAGTGGAGAACGTGAACCTAATATTTATATAATAAGGCCACTAAGGTATATAGATCTCATCATGCATAGTGGGTTTTTATATAAGTGAAAGAATTATATAATTTGTAATTAATATATAAAATAGAATTTTATTCATATCATCAGCTTGATCAGGGGTTCTTATATGAAATATTGAACACATATCTACCACTTTTTCTTAAATATTTTACATTTATTTGAGAAAAGGTTGGGATAGATAAATCAATGTCATTATATTAAATTCCATGGGCCAAACTATGAAACTAATTTCACATCTACACCATGAAATTAACCAATTCATAGACTTCACTATGAAATGGATTTGTTTTTTATTAATATCCTTTAAATGACATGAAATAGTTTTAGATCCATCAAATAATAAAAATTATAGTGAAAAATAAAATCCCTATAGGGAAAATTATTAGTCTTCCATGACATAATCATATCTTAGAGTCCTTATGGTCTTCATAAATCTTTATTTAATAATGGTTCTAAAAACACCATGGATGAAATAGCTCTAAATTACTTTGTCACTTTACAGAGTCCTTTATGATTTCTATAATGATCAATTAAAAAATATATATAAAAATAATTCATGTGATATTATAAATATTTCAAAAATTGTTTAAATGAAAAATAAATCGGAAAAAAGTTGTATCAAGTTACAAAAAACTCAATCTTTTTCTTATCATTACGAAAAAACATAAAAATAATTCATTCCAAATAAATAAATACATGAATAAAAGACAAACTGCATTAAGCATACCAATAGAGATATGATTTTAATTAAAAGCTATAAAATTTTATGATGCTCCATCTCCTTAGTAATTAATTTATGATATGAAAACTTAATTCACATTACAACCTCTCTCTCTATCTATAATCATCTTCAAATCTTTCCCTAATTTTTTATTCCCATGTTATGATCTTCCTTTCAAGAAACATTTCTCTAATAATAAAATCTAATTTAAAAAATTAGATTTATACTCAATATTATGTGTATACATACTATCCATTGTATTCAAAATTATTTTTATTTCAAATTCATAAATAAAACAACACTGAATAAGAGGTATTTAAATTAAGGGGTTTTTATGTTTTTTAGAGGTGAATTTTTGCAGTTTGAAAAGAAAAATTGATCAAAATTCTTAAAAATGGGATTAATTATTTAAGTATAGTGGATTTATTTTATTTAATATTATTGAAAAATATAACTCATTCTCTTTTTTTATAAAAAATAATCAAACTACTCATATATTTTTTCACAAAAGATACTAATCTTCGCATTAAAATTATTGAAAAATTAATTCCTTTATCAAATTTTTATATTTTACCTTTTTTAATTTTATTTTAGTTGTATTGAAATAATATAAAAACATACAAATAATATCTTTATCATTATTCTAAAATATTTCAGGATTACTCTCACACAATACTTATCTTTTCATTACATTATCGTCTAGAAATACAATGAATAAGAAATATCTCCCTCATTTTATCTCAAAATATATAATGTAATTATACTAAAACATAGTGGGAAGGGAGGGAAAATTGTTATATAGTATGGATTAATTTATGTATGTTAATGATTTATATGGTCTAAGAACATGATTAAATGTATTTATAAGAAAAAACCCTTTATATATTTTTTGGTTGTTCTTGATGAGAAAGTTGATAATGTATCTTACAAAAATGTTAATAGACATGAAGAATTGATTAAATTATTTTTTGAGGTTATTATAAAATTATATATAAATATAGTGATGTTCTTTATATTAGATAGAAATTTTTCTCAATTAAAATAAATCATTTCAAAATATGATTCACGTTAGATTACTGTTCATTTTTTGAAGGAGAGATTATGCCATAAGGAATATAGTCATGTCTAAATGGACCTATTGGGGATTAGATAAGAACCTATATAAGGTGATTTTGAAGCAATTCATGAATAAGAAAAATCCATGGAAGATTAACTGATAAAAAATCACACCATAATGTGTTATGCTATGTCATAATGTAGTTATATTATATTAACTTGAACTGTTGGTTGGTATAGTGAATGATGATTCATGATGTGATGGTTTTCCAATGGAAAATAATTTAAACATTGTCTAAAACAATATATGAAACCCTTCCATAGTGGGTAGGTTAACATTTTGTAGTTGTTAGAGTTGATATTTTCCGATTTAACCAAAATATGGGGTCTTTTTCAAGGTATAGGGTCCCAACATGATAGGTTTTGTATAATACGAATCCTATTATTTCCCCATTATATAAATATATTAGTGTAACCCATGATTCTCAGAGGTTCAGGGAGTTGGGATAAAGATGAGGTAATAATTCTATGGTGGTTTCAAAATTAACAGTTGCATAATTTTTTATTTTTAAGAGAGAAATTGAATTATTCTATGAAGCTGGTGGTCATGATATAGAATATTTATAATTCAATGATACAATATTTTAGATATTTTTTATAAATCTTATTATGGAATTTTGAATCAAAATTCTCTGGTTTTTGGATTAATATTACCATATTAATCATGTAGGACTAAAAATCAAATAAAGGGGAAACTTGGAAATTATCTCACGATTGAAAAGGTATACATATATATAAAAAGGGAAGAAGGATATTGGATTAGGAGGAGTTGGAATACCAGATCTTTGATGGATAAAAATAGATAAGAATGAAGGATAATCCAAGAGTCTATCTAAATTAAATCTCATGGATTTTCTTCTTATGAGTGAAGGAGGAGATGATTAATACATGATTGATATTGTGAAATAATTCTTGGTTTGTAAATATCAAGACATATTCTCTTAGATGAGTTGTGAGCATCCTAATTTATTGAGGGTTATTATTTATCTACTTTGAGAGGATAATAAACCTAGAGGGTTTACTAAGCCTCTCTAAATTATAATGAAATTATTGTCTCACTTAATTGTTTTTTTATAACAACACATTTATATTATATTCTCTTTGGATTTGATCACTTTAGGTTAAATAATTAAATATTTCTTACGCATCCCATTACCTTATTTATTACCTAATATTTTCATGATGGGGGATGTGTTCTTTCTAATTGTGGAAAAATATCATTATCATGGATCATTTTGAGAAACCAAAAATACCCTGATTCAACCCATTCACATTGTATTTTCATTGTTTGGGACAAATATTAAAGTTATTCTAATGGTTAAATGGTATATATATATATATTTATATATCCAATTATACCCCTAATCATTTCATTATGGGTTAAAGTCTTTTTCTTTTTTAAAAATATATTATTTTTATGTTATAGTGGTGATTTATATCTTTATATTCTCTTAATAAATATTTTATAAGAAAGTGTATTCCAAAATATTTAGAATGTCGAGTGGGATTTTTTAAACCGTACAATCACACATAACATGGAATTTATGTAATAATTCAACTAATAACAACGTCAGAAAATTAAAATTAGAATAAAAATTATTTACAATCATATAAAATTTCATCCCATGAATTAATAAGTACTTTATTTTAATAAATATGAATTAAAAAGAATAATTTTATTTTATTCTTGTACTTAATTTACTCAACTCAAGAAATGATTGCAATAAAAATATAACCTACGTTACTGAATTGATGAAAAAAATCAAGTCTATCTAATATAACCTTCTATCTAGTTAATAAAAAATAATTTCATTACTATATATAATAAAGTTATAATTTTAAAAGAACAATTATCAATTTATTCATTGCAATGGAATGGGAATAATGTTTTTCAGAACATCCCTAAAAATAATGCCTCAAATTGCACTAAATTTGTTTTATTTTGGGGTTGTACTTGAATAAAAATTTCATCAAACAAAACAAGTGATCAATGGAATTTAATATTGAAATATAAAATAAATATTAATAAATAATTGGTGTTTATATTAAAGTATTTAACTTTTATTCAATCATGTATTTAGTGAAAAGTGGTGAATATGATATAATGATGAAAATGAAAATTAAAGCGAAGCTCAAAAATGATCAAAGGGGTAAACCATTAAATACATGAAAAGGAATGATGATCTGTTCCAATATCTATACATAACATGACTAATACTCCATTTCAAAAGGATTATAAAATCCGAACTAAAGGTCATCCTCCAAGATATGAGTTTGTTGATTAGAGGATATTTGAAGTGTTGAAGGTTGATGAGCTAGAGTAAAAACCCATCTTGATGGGTGTCATAGCACAATATGTAAACTCTAAGGGGTAACAACCACATGTATTAGAATAGTTATAATTACCAATTATTAGGTAATTGAAATTAATGGTTGGATCATTAGATTAAGGACCAATGTGACTATACTTAATGCCATAATAAGGGGTATATCCAGTGTGGTAGAAAGTGAATAATATATAATATCATGTATAGAATTATTCTCTGTGTCTAGGTCAATTCTGATGTAAAAAAAACCCAATATATGGTTTTTATATTATTTAACAATAATGTCAGATCTTGTTTTTTTATTTGTTGACAATATGATGGTTAAAAATAAATGGAGTGGCATGATCATTTTGTTATGCCTGGATGAAGATGGAGATAATTACCAAACATGGGAAATATATTTTAAGAATAATAAAATGAATTTATATATATTTATATGAGTTTTGAGGATGGTCATGTAATACCACGTTTCTATGTATTGATGATACCATAGTTTCTATATCAATTTATGTTCCTAGTGGACTAGTGAAGACACCTAAGATAGGTAGCAATCAATTATTGAAATTTTTTACTAACTCTAAATTCATTTTAAATTATTTTACCACTATTGGAATTCAACAGATTTTCCTAGAAAATTTATTTGGATATATATAATATTTTACCAAGTAATAATCAACCTTATGCATTCATGTAAATAAGGTAAAAGGCACACAATTTTTTTAAATGGTTTAGTACAAAGATTTATGTGTTGTCATGATTTTCTACATAACTCAATCATGTATTCTATACTATAATCAATAGTAAATTATAATTGGTGGTATTTTGCACACTGACATGAAGTCTCAATGTTTTTATAATGTCTGGGTCTCATAAAAATTCTCTTTCTAGAAACACAGAAGACATATATATGCACCTTCACACTACTTTCACTGAGTTTTATGAAGATCTCCTTACATAACATAAGATTAAAAGGCTCTATAAAGTCCCATTATATATGAAGGTGTTACATTTAATTTATTCGTAGAAGTTGATCAAAAAAATTCACAGGATATTTCTACATCAATATAATATTTCTTCTTCAACTCATAGTATCATCTTTTAATGCTTTTAGTCCCTTAAGATAGACTGTATGAAACTCGGTCTCAACTAAGTTTTTATCTTAGATATTAAATAGACATGCCCAACGGTTTCACTCATTTCTTCACTAAAACATAGCTATGATATTTAATGGATATATATCTTTATAATATTATCATATTTATGTTCTTATTCAGTACAACATACGGTGGGGTATTATTCTACCACTTAAAGAGTTCTTAGATGCTCTCTCATGAATCAATCTCTAGGATACTCAAGACAAAAGTTATATATATGACTTATAATTATTCTATTTCCTCCTTATTATATTTTTGTAAAGATGTGAAATCATTTATGTGCATTAAATTTTCCCCATTAGAATCACTAAAATTAAATGGAATTTCATGGGAAGTCTCTTACTGATACCATAACGAATCATCATGGAATGCAAATTTTGGGTTCCAATGTAACTTCATGTACTTATTTTTAAAACAAATTTATATTCCAAGAATACTATAATTTAATAGTTATTAGTTTTTAATTATATTTAAATAAAATATAATTTTATTCTTCTCTAGGAATATATTAATCTTACAAAAATATCTCAATAGAAATCCTCTTTCTAATATGCACAACTATACAAATGAACAAAAATTTGATATTCAGTGAAACATCATCAATACCAATCTTAAAAAAAATAACAACATTTATTTTTACATGAAATACAAGAATTATTTACTCTTATTTATTCTTCCTAAAAACAAAATCAAGTCACGGTTTCTCTATGAATCATGGTATTATAAACTCAAAATCACAACTCAAGAAAAACCAAATTTGATTTGAGGAAAAATAATGAATTATAAAAACTCTTTTTTCATTTTTCATTGATATAACCATTATATGGGTGAAGATAAAATTATATTTCTTCTAAATTGTTGGATCATACACCATTCAATGAATTTTTTATGTTTTTATACTTAATGAATAGTTTATTCATCATTTAGAAATTATTTTCTTCTTTAGAATTATAATTCCTAAAATCATTATAATTTCATCTAGAAAGTATGGGAATTTTAGTTATATGATATTCATTTCTAAAAATGTATACTTTTATGAATTTTAGTACCATACAATGGTTCATCACATGTCCTAATTAGGCAACATGGTGTTCATATTTTCTTACATGGTCCAAATTTTCATACAAGTGATCTGTTACACAGTATTTGTAACATTCTATGGATTCAACTACATTGAGATTAATTCATGTATATGGTTCATATATTTATATACATAGTATATTTTGGGTATATATATTTTGGTTATTCAATAAAAACCCCATTATTTTGACAAATTTCTTCATTCAAGGATTTGCTTACACTTGATCATATACACAATCATTTGCGTACATGAACATTTTATTATGTGAGTCACGTAAATATACAAATTATCTTAATTTAATCTACATAAGATTCATGAATTCCCTTATATATATTTTTATATAATTGAATCATATTACATGGTTCCATAATTCCCATTGGGATAAATTCACTTATATGGGGATTTTAGCTATAGAGATTCAAAACATTGGTAATTTTTTATCATTACCTTCTTTCAAAACAAGGAACCTTCAGTCCATATCAAACCATTCTAAGAAGCTTATTAACATCTCAAAATAATTTGGGCAATATATGAAATATCCTAAAACATTAATATTATTCCCAAGAACATTAGTTACATATGAAAACTCAACTCTTGGATATCTTCAATATTTTGTACTCATCTTTTGGTTTCAATAAATCTGAACCTTTAATTTATTATTATTCTAAGTGGTTCATAACTATTTTTAGCACAACTAATTAATAGGTATACATTTATGGTTTATTTTAAATTACTTAGGTATTCAAACACTCATTAATTATCCTTTTAAACATCGATTTTAACTGTTTGTAAAGTTTTTCACTATAGAAATCACTTCGAGATTCATCATTAATATTGTATAAAACACCTCCCCCTATATTGAATGTCATTCACATGAGGTATAACTCTTGTAGTTTTATTATTTTATAAGAGATATCGATGTGAATTATTCTACCCATATATTCTAGGGTTTCCAACTCATCAATCTCATTTACCCATAGTATATGGGAAATATATCTTCTTCTTTGGTGAATGGATACAAAATTCATAATACAAATTCTTATTGATAATTATTTATAGGAACATTGAAATAAACATAAAAAAAAAATCCTAATTTCACTTCAATTTCCCCTTTGGATTTGGTGTAATATTTTTTAAATTGAATATTTTCATGATGAATATCAATCTTTAATAGTAGTGATACTTTTCTCTCCCCTATAGTGGAAATAATTGAAAAGGGAGTTAAATTTCATCCCATTTAATGAAATGGAGTTATCACATGAAAAACAACCTATTTATCCGATAATATTCAATATTCATAGAGAAGGTTGGCACTATATAATTCAGATCAATGATCCTTCAGTTATTCACTCTATGTTCACATGGAAAACCCCATTGTATAAAACAAGAATTCAAAACCTTGATAAATATGTTATCCATGAAATTCCTCAATGTTGTTTCAAAAATGATATCAATTCTTAGGGGTTAAACACATCATATTTTCATGGACTATTTTATACTTTTAATGGTCATAAAAACACATCATGTAGTTTAATTTCATTTAAATGGTTCCACGTTTTTTAAGACAAAAATCCCTCTTGAAAAATATAACAATTTACATCATAACTATGAAATGTGAGTGAATATAATATGATATACATCTCCATTTCTTGGGATGTCCTGATTTCAAAATTATATGAATATAATAAATATTTATCAACCTTCACTTCCTCATTTTCACCCCCAAAAGGGGTGTGTTTTATTCACCATCACTATAATAATTATATTCTTGAAATAAGATCCATTAAATTGTGATACTAGTTGATGATTGATACCAATTTGAAATAAATACTATAATGGGAATCCTTCATGGATGTCTAAGGATCACATACCTCCTTCAGATATTACCTTTAAAATGCAATATTAAAAGATAATCACTGATGAATTGGGAATAATTTGTAGTTTCAACTACTCCTTAGTTATAGCACTATGTCTGAGACATCATTCTCAACCCATGTTCATTTTTATTGGAATCTATAAATTTATTTTCAATATTAATTCTTGTATCAACTTTCACCTTCCAAATTTTAACATCATTAAGAATCATGGACTTCATCCCATTTTTAACTACTTTCCTATTTGAGATGGGTAATATTCCATGATATAGAAATTTAGTTTCATTTATTGATTATTAATTAAGCTTATTGACCATTTCAAATTGATCAGGACATATAACTAACTAACCATTATTGATATATTTTCCCTTATTTAATGATGTGGGGTTCTTAATGATATCACATTTGAAACTAGGTATCAATGGAGATTCCCAATTTTTCTTCAACATCTCTATATTTTTTATTAGAGAAGACATGCAAATATTTAGATTCTCTCCATCTTGATTACACCTTACAAACCCCTTTCCCACTTTATTGAGTCACCACTCCTGGGAAAATTCTCTATTACAATATTTTCCTTATTGGGAGTGAATTTTTATTATCTATCTTCTTTTTCAGAATCCTCAAGTTAAAATAAACTATCCGATTCTTAGATTGTGGTTTTTATTCACTGTCTCTAGGATGTGTGAAATTTTTGGGATGGTTGTACTGAAATTTCTCCTAAAAATGGCCCTAATATTTCATATCTCATATAAATTTTCATGACACTTAAATTTTTTATTCTAAGATAGATTCTCCAATTACTATTCTTCAAACATTTAACTAGAATGTTATTTTTAGATTCAAATTTACACTAAGTATCTTCTATTCTTCTTCTATTTGAATATACTAGCCTATAATTCCATCAATCAGTTGATTTGTGCATGAACATCCAACTACACAAGAACTGACCAATTAATCTTTATCATTTTCTAGTGTATATAATATGTCAATACTTTCATTCTTGTTTATTTAGGGTTTTATCCTCAAATATTTTGTTCTATTTGAGGGGAACCATTTCATAAACATACCCCTACCCCTTACTTGACATATTAGTGAGTGTCCCACTTATTTTACTCTTCCACATTTATATATATTCTTGGTTTTTTCTTGCATAAAAAAAATATCCAAATTTATCAATAACTAAATGATTAAATTTTTGGGATAAATTTTTTAATGTTTATGTGGTAGAGACTTGTAAAAATAAATTAACAAATTTTTATAACATGTATAAGTACCTTTTTAAAAAAACCCATATATGAAAGTTTATTGGTGGAAAATTTCTTGTCCTTCCTTTGTGAAGAGGAAGATTTATTGGATTTCATATTTTTTAGTTTGATTTATAGATCCAAACATTTCAAATTTAAAGACTTCTTTTAGTCTCAAATGAACTAAATATTTATTTCTAGTCACTCTTTATCTTACAGAAATTATTTTAAGGAAACTTACTTGAGTCCACTAATAAACTCTCTAACTCTTTCCCTCTCTTAGATTTCACATATAGCTTGGATTTTTGTAAACTATTGAGTTTATATAGAGTATTTCTAGTCGATGGATCAATTATTAAATTAAAATATTAAAATATAAGAATATTTTTAATGATTCTTCTATAAAGTCATACATTCTATGGAAATGTGTAACTGACTCATCAATTTATTTAACCAGTCATGGGAGAGTGTTGTATTTTCCCATCTATTTATCTACTGAATATTCCATTGAATCAACCTCTAGGTACAACTGTGACCTTTCAATCAATTATATATTTATATAAATAATTATATGTAAAAAAAAATTATGGGGAATTTTTGAAGATACTCATTGATTTTAGAATAAAAATTAGAGAGAGGCTTATCATTAGTAAGTTCCTTAAGTTCATTATAGGTGAACCAAACTCCTTTGATAATTATTTCTCAATAGTTTTTATTGAACAAAACCACTTGGATTACTTTTATCAACTGGGTGACCATCTATATCTCATTATTTATTTATAAATTTCATGGAATTCTTATTCAACCTATTTTTAATGTCTTGTATGAGTCTTTAGTATGATCAACAATAATAATTAAATATATACTTTTAATGAGATAAAATTGTTAAATAATTTCAAATATAAAATTCATTGATCTAAATGGAATTCCTTGGGTCATAATGAATATAATCTGATCTAATCCCCACTAATACTAAATAATGGGCACAATGGACCGTTATAGACACCTGAGAGGGTGAGTGAATTAGGTGATGACCAATTTTTACAGATTCTATATTACTTTTTGATTCTTTTACCCCATTTGGAATTAAAACTACATTTCTAGTTAGTAAAATTGGACATAAATTATTTATGAATTAAATATCTACCACATGAAATCTAGTAAAGTTGAAAAATGAAAATAGTATTTTTACAAGGTTTTGTAGGATGTACTACTTCTTTCCGTGGTTGTTTACTCACCAAAATCACTGATTAACAACTATAATAAACTATATATTAAAACATATGGTTTTCCCACACCACAATAAGTCTCATGGTGGTTACTATTCCAAAATATCACTCAAATTATCTTTCCTAAATTGTAGTGTAATTAGATATCCAACATCAATCTACTGTTTCTAAGTCACACAGTGATATCTCGACAAACCCTTAGTCATATAATATATGTGGTGTCCCTCCACACACACACACATGTATTGAAGTTTTATTTTGAATTTATTTTTATAATTAGATCAATACCTCCATATAGGATGAATCTATATCAATATAATAGATCTCATTCAACCCACCTTTGAGTCTTGGAATGCCTTCCGGTCTTCCAGATAAACTATATGAAACTCTATCATCCCTTAGATCAGTTCCCAAGTCATCATTAGGACCACATAATGGATTTTAACACTTTTTCACTCAAGATAGTAATTGATATATAATGGATATATAGCTCTATAATATTATCAACATCTTCTTCTTCTTTGATACAACATGAAGAAGGTTCTTCTTATTCTTCTTGATATCTTAGAAGCATACTCATGACTCCAGCTCAAGGTTACTCAATAGAAAAGTAGAAAAACTATTCATTATTTTCTTAATTTTCAATATTACCAGAAATATATTGAATCATTTATATAGATAAATTGATTCCATAAAAATAATCAACTATAAATAGAATGTTTAGGGGAGTTTCTCACTACTATCCCTAAACTGTCATCATAGAATCCACATTTTTCATTCCACCATAACTTCATGAAATTTCTTTTTATAATAAATGTTTATTAATATAATATATTAATTAAAATTATTATCATAGTTGACACCTGTGAAAATAAAATATTATTTTATTCCTCTCTAGGTATGGATTCATCATCTCAAAATATCTCCATAGAAATTGACTTCTAAATCGTTACACCTATATAAATATCTATAATAATTATTATCTATAGTATCAGACACATATTCCCTACTCGTAACAAACAATAGTTCTTCACATGGATTATTTATTAATAAAATTTCTAGACAGCCATCCTAGTTACTAAAGAACACTTAAGCATCCTTGAATCAAAATAAAAAATTCCAAGATGAATAGTATATCGAGGTTCGATGGAACATCATATTCATTATTCTTGAAAACATAATATCTAAATTTTTCTCTATTGTAAATATATCTTGTGTCTCCTTATTCTTTATTCCTCAAGACTAACTCCGATCATGGATTCTAATAGCATCATGAAGTTATTGACTTGATGACTTTACTCAAACATCAAATGATTATATATTATTTGAATTAACAAATAATATGAACTATAATTATTATTTACCTTTTATATTCCCATTCCATTGATTAATAACATATTCTATTTCTTTTAAATGATTATATTAGATTCCATTAAAGGTATTTATTCAGTCTAAATATGTGAATAACAACATAATCATCATCTAGAAATAATTTTCTACCTCAAACGTGTATTTTTTTTAAAATTTAAATAATTTTATTCTACATTTATAGGAAATTTAGTTACTTGATATTGAACTTTATATATGTATAATGGTCTATATTGTAATTCCTTATGTCGGTTTTTAAGATATTTGTATTTTCATATGTGGTGCTCAAATTCTATTTTGTGGTCTCAATTCTCATACCTAGGATTTTCTACATAGAATTTGGCTATATTATTTATATTTTGTTATGTGAATCTTTATTGTAACAACTCACGTACTTGAAAAATATTTTGTTATCATTCTGGAATTAAATTGTTAAATTCAATAAAATGTATAATGAAATGAATTTTATTTATAAAAATTAATAAATCTATACTACTAGAATAGTAATATCATCTATGAAATTATAAATAAAATTTATGTTTCTTATAAGTCAAAATATGATATATTTATATCATTGATTAATTAAATAATTTTTTTGAAAAAGTTAAATTTAGTGTTTTTAATTTTATGACACACAAATTTTTATTTACCATTTTTTAATGAATATAATTATTTAAAAGAAAATTTATATTCATAAGATAGTTCTATAATTTAATATTTTTTGTCTTATTATGATAAGATAATTAAATGAGACCTTAATTAATTTTTCAATGTGTTATAAAATAAATTATAATTTTAAATTATTTATTTTGTTAATAAATGATGATTTTAATTAAAAATTAAATTTATAATATTTAGAGAATTATTTATAAAAAATAGATTAAATTTTTAAATCTACATGATGATAAAAATTTTGAGTTAATTTTTTGTATTTTTGTGAAATATTTGATTTTTTATCAATAGTGAAATATGATAATTTACGATATATTTACATTATAAGTTAGATACACTATTACTAGAGTCATAGTTGATATAAGAACAATAATATAGAATCCTCCTTCATTATATTAATATATTTAGTTATAATTATCAAACTATTCATAGTCTTGTTCCAAAATAATGAAAAAATTAATAAAATAATCAAAAAACACCCCCTCATCCACTATAAATACCACCCCTTATCACCTCTTCTCCTAAAACCAAAAATACGTTTATATTGTTTTATTTTTAATAAATTCCATTCCCAAACCTCTTCTCCACCTCTAAGACCTACTGGTATCACTAAAAGTCCAAAAAATGTGCCTTAAGGAGGTTCTCAATGAGAAAACTTCAAGAGGTAAAATCCTCTTTCATTTTCTTTTATTTTCTTTTCAATTTCATTTATTTTCTTATTACCTCCTCACATCCTCATATGAAAGTGTAATTAAAACTCTAGTATCTTATATATACTAAATTTTAACATGTTTATAGAAAAAATAATCATCAAACTCTTTCTCCTCTTCATTCTACTCTAAAAATGAGAACATTAACAGTGATGTGTTGATTTACCTCCATCGGGGATGATACATTTTAATTTTACATTATCACATTCAAGGATGGTCGTAAAAAATTTATTATTGTTAAATAATATTTTATTATACATTTAATAATTTTTATAATGTTTTGGAACCATTATATAAATATGATAATAAATAAAATTATACAAGTTCACGATGGTCGTAAAAACAACGAAAATAAACTAAATCATTTTCATTAATGTTTTATATAATGAATCATCCTCATATAAGAAAAAAAATGGTATATGGAATCACTTAAAAATATTTAAACATATTAATACCATTTATTTATACTTCTGATGGTTTTTTTCCATTCGATAAAGAAAAAAAATAATGAACCAATTATGGAAACCAAGAAATAAATGCACCTAAAACAATAAAAATAACAAAATATTATTAATAAATGGGTGGAAATATGTTATAATAAGATCATATAAGGAATTATAACTTTTAATATGGTTCTTTAATATATTAATAAAACTCTTTAAACTGTTATATATTAGATTTGAACATGTTGGAAGTAAGAATAACTTGATTTAAAGGACTTTCATTTTGAAATCCTTTTAAATGTCACTTCTATGAAATTCAATAGGATTGTTTTATATATATATAATGAGTGGTTTCTCCTAATTTTATGATTTTTATTACTACAATGCTTCCTTTATAATTTTTATAAGTAGTTTTTGAAGAATATGATTTCATTTCTTTGTGCGTGGTTTTTATATTTTAAAAGTGATTTTCATAAAAAATGTATTTTGATATCTGAAGGTGTTTTGCTTATGGGTTTAAATGATTTATTAAGGGTTTTATTCATGATATTTTCCTTGAATATTTTTTATTATGGGTTTATCCCATTATATATCATGTTCTTATGGGTTTATACCCATTATAGTAGACAATATGACTTGTTTATCCACATTATAGCTTATGATATAACGGGTGTTCACCATTATATCTCTTCAATGCATTGGGTACTCTGGAGATGGAAGTCAACTGAAAGATTATTCCATTTTTAAGGTTAATTGTATGAGTTATGTGGTAAATTTTTTCCAAGGTACCTGTATGATTTTTCTATGAATGCTAATGAGTTTTAAAGAAAATGGTTTAAATGGGTTTTAATGTTTTCATTGGACTAATAATTTTTATTCCATATGTTCCTTACTAAGTTGTTTGTGATCATCCCTAGTTTCATAAAACTATTTATAGGGTATAAGGTTGTATAAAAGAAATAATAATTTCAAGTTGGATGTTATGAATATTTGAAATATAAATCATGTTTTATTTTAATAAAATTATATTTTGAAAGAAATGGATACTATTTTGTAGTATCCACTTTATAAAAATGTGGGATGTTATGTATTTATTATATCTTAATTCTCTAAATACATAAAAATAAAAAGATCCTCAGTGTAAAATAAATTAAAATTGTAGACATAAATATAGATTATTTAATTTATTAAGGATGTTTCCTTACAGTTGGAATCAGAGGATGGTTTGGATAACCTTAGGGGTTAGGATGATGTTAATGGAATGATATAAATAATTTTTATATTATGGTTAATTTAAAATGTTATAGAATTTAAACATTACCATATTTATTCATCTAATATATGTCTTTCCAAAATGGTTTCCCATATATTAAACATTGAATCTATAGTAGGAAGGCACCGATAAGATGCTATCCTTTCAAATTTTCAACCTAGAATGGTAGAAATTGGAATCAAGTAGTTTGTGACTGTAATGTATTAGTTGAATTAGGTGATAAATGATGGTTTCATCCATGCTAGAGAGGAACCTGATCTACCGTAAAGGAACATGTATTTTTTTGAGAGTTTCATAAGGTAACAGCCTCCTTCATTTAGTGAATCATCTGACCTATTGGTAGCCTAAGGATGGATCAATTCTCTAGAAAAGATATTTAGTGTCATGGGATGTTTGTAACATCAAAATGTAACACTGGATATTTATCTTTTTAATGGTGAAACTGATAAATTGTGGTATTTGGTTAAGAATACAAGAGATAAATAAGATCTTGATTCAATGGAATAGGAAATATTTAATGATATTTTTCTTGATAAATAATTCCCTCTGGTTGTTCCACTCTGAATCCAATTTTTTTCTAGAATCGAGGAGAAAGATGAAGATTCTATGAATTTATATGAGTAAGGCTTTACAAGAATGTCTAAGATTGTTTCTTATTTTGTTTGGGTCACTAATATAAAGATTAATTTGTTTTACTAAATATTTAAAATTGATTTGTGAAGAGGTTTGGCCACATCGAAATCTAAAAGCTATGAGAATGTTTTTCACTGTACTAGAAAAGTCAAAATGGAGTTTAATGACATGTATGTTCTCCATTATTACCTGAATAATAAGCAGTCCGGTTGGAAGGATTTGGGGATGAAATCATTAAATATATTTATAGGTGAGGGAAGAAAATACATTTCTTCTAAAATGTGTGGTAAAAAGAATCATGGAAAATGTATTGTTAATTCTATAAAGTGATACCAATGTAGAATGTTTAGAAACGTGGATAATGAGTGAAATGAAAATGATATGAATAATAACAACAAGCCTATGGTAATATGATTTAACTTTAAAGAGTTTATTTATTTTGATAATGTGTGTCTAAAGCTAGTCACTCGGCTAAGTAATCAGCAAGATTAGGAATATAAGTGTATGGGAAAATAATTTATAACTACTTTAGAAGATGTTGAACCGTAAAAAAATGTTGTATTATGTACTTTTCCTGTTTTTATAGAATATTAAAATGTTTTTTTGGATTCAGGGTCCACACATTCATATATTTCTGATAAATGTTTTGGTTAATTTGAAATTCTAACTCACGAAATGAATCCAAAACTTATGATGGAAAAACATAGAGATAATAGTAAGGTAAAAAAACTATAATAATCATATATTCATTGTCTATGTAAATAATTTAACTATAAACCCTATTATTTTTACTTTAGTATAGTTTTATGATATCTTAGGTATAAATTGGATTTTTAATTATCATACTAAGATAAATTTTAGAGCTAATGAATTTTCTTTTTAGAAAGAGTTTCTGGTTGTGTATAATAAATAACCCATACAATTGCTAAAGTATCAGGAAGCCATGGAAGTACTAAAACATAGAAAAGAAATTTATCTTTCACATATTATTGAAAACAAATATACTTTTTATATTAATTATTTTATAGTTATATATTAATATCTTGATGTTTTTGTTGAGGATTTTCTTAGTATTTTTTCTGATCGTGAGGTTGAGATTACTATTAACTTTGTTCCGTATGGTAATCCAATTTCAATACTACATTAGTGAATGGATCAATTATAACTTCTAGAATTGAAAACCCCATTGAAGGAATTATTAGATAAAGATTTCATCTGACCTATCAATTCTTCATTGGGTGATTCTATCGTGTTTGTTAAAAATAATGATGGTTCAATGAGACTTTTCATTGATTATAGATCCTTGAATAAAATTTCTATTAAGAGAAATTATGATTTTTCTCATATCAATGATTTGTTTGATGAACTCTATGGAGCACAGAATTTTTTGAAGGTTCACATGAGGCCGGGGTACCATCAGTTGATCGTAAAGTAGGAAATGATTCTAAAGTATCCATTTAATACTAGATATGGACATTATGAATTTTTAGTTATTTCATTTGGGTTAACTAATGAAAATATTTTTTTTCATGGATCTTATAAATAGAATATTCCATAAGTTATTTGATAACTCTGTGGAAGTGTTTATTGATGAAATTTTTTTATTCTAAAAGTAAATATAAATATTAAATACATCTAAGGGTTGTTTTTCAAACCTATAAAGAAAAGAATATATATGGAAAATTCAAGAATTATGAATTTTGGTTCTAAAAATTTTATTGCTTGTCACATTTTTTCTTAAGATGGAATAACTTTTGATCCTACTAAAATGATAGCTATTGAAGAATGGCCAATAACCATAAATATTACTAGGATTTTTAGTTTTATTGGTTTTTAGGCTATTACCAGAGGTTTTTTTGAAAAATTTTCAGGGTTATCTATCCTAGTAACTTAGTTAACTAAAAAAGAATACAAATTCATCTGGACTAAGGAATGTGATGATTATTTTCATGAACTAAAAAGATTATTGGTGAATGTTCTAGTTTTGGACATACCTTATAGAAATGTTGAATTTTACATCTACAATGATGCTTCAATGAAAGGACATGATTTTATCCTAATACAGAACGATGAAGTAATTTATTATGCTTTATGTTAGTTGAAAAATCATGTCTTAAATTACCCTACATAATATTTAGAATTAGCTACTATTTTTTAGAATTTAAAATTTAGAGGAAAATTTTTTATAGAGTAAAATGTTATATATATATATTGATCACAAATGTTTTAAGTGTATATTCACTACAAAACAGATGCATATGTGAGAGAGATGATGGAATGAACTAGTCAAGGATTATAAGTTCATCATTTATTAACATCTTAGAAACAAAAATGAATTGGTTTATTCTTTGAGTCAAAAACATCTTGCTACATTAACCATGTTACATTTGGAACATAACCCCTTGTTAAATGATTTGTTAAATGTTGTAATGGTAGTTGTAGGTGAAAGAAATTCCTATGTTTTTTATGTGTCACTGAATTCATCTCTATCATACATAATTAAGAAAGTATAAAAGGAAGAACATTAGTTAAATAAAAATGTATAATTATTTAAGGTATTTAAAAAAATACATTGATAAAGATGGTGTTTTGAGATTTTGGAAGATATTATGTGTGCACGGTGAGTCATAGTAGAAGAAAGAGTTATTAACTAAAGCTTATAGTTCTTCATTTTCAGTTCATCCTGGCAGCACTAAGATGTAAAGAGAAGATCAAATATATTAATTTTGGGATGGAATAAAAAGATATATTTTTGAGTTTATAATGAAATGATTGACATTTCAATAGGTTAAAGTAGATAGAAAACTACATAAGGGGAGGCTTTAGCCTTTTCTAGTTTTAGAGTGTAAATAAAAAAATAAATACACATATTTCATGGTAGTACCACCACAAACATCTCAAATTAATAATGCTATTTGGGCTATTTTTTATTGTTTGACTAAATGTTCTCATTTTATTAATATTCAAGACAGAAAATATCTTGATTGACATTATTTATTGTTTCTAAAGGATATAGTTAGGTTAAATGGAGTTCATCTATCCATTGTATCTGATCCTGATCCGAGGTTAACTTATAACTTTTGAAAAGGCCTCATGAACTAGTTGTGAACTAAATAAAATTTCATAACATCCTTTTATACTCAATTTTATAGAATGTTAGATAGAACAATTCACACATTGGAGGATATGTTTCAATATTGTTAAATGAATTACCAAGGAAGGAGGGATCAATATCCTTCATTAGTTGATTTCTCTTATAATAACTGCTTTCATTCCAGTATATAGATGGTACATTTTGAGACATTATATAGAAAGAGGTACCAAACATCAGTATTTTTGGATGATGTTGGGTAATGAAAGTTGATGGGACTATAATTAGTAGAGTAAGTGGAATAAAAATTTTAGTTGACCAGTAACATATGAAGACATCTTAGAGTAGGCAATATAGTTATATAGATAACAGGTGGAAAGACCTTTCATTCAAGGTAGGTGATCATGTTTTCCTTAAAATCATTCCATGGAATATTTTTATAAGTATTTTGGTAATAAGTTAAAGGTAATTCCATGGTTCATTGGACCTTGTAAAATCCTAGAAAATGTTGTTCCAGTTTCCTACTGAGTAGCTTTTCATACGAGTTTATCTCAGGTACACAATAATTTTCATGTTTCGATATTGAGAAAGTATGTGCTAGATTTATATCATGTATTGAGACAATAAATAGTTCTGCTGGAAGTGAACCTTTTTTCTAAAGAAAAACCTCTTCAGATTTTTGATCATAGAGAAAATGTATTTTTGAAGAAGGTAATTTACAAGGTTATGGTTTTATGCAAAAAAATACATGGTTAAAGAAGAAACATGGAAATATTAAAATGATATGAGGGAAATGTATTCTCACTTGATTAATAAGTTAATGAAAATGGTAAGGATACAATTTCCAGAAGGGGGAAGAATGTAACAACCTATGTACTTAAAAAATAATTTGTTTTCGTTATATAATTTAATAGCTAAATTCATTATAAACCTATAATGAAATAAGTAGTATTTATAGAAATTAATGAATCTGTACCAATAAAATAGTAACCATTTCTTTGAGAGAATAAATAAAATTTATGTATCTTATAAGTGAGAATACAATATATTTATATAATGGATTATGTAAATAAATGTTTGGAAAATGATAAATTATGTGTTGGTATTTTGTAACACATAAATTTTTATTTAAAAATTTATAATTAATATAATATTTTAAATGAAAATTTATCTTCACAAAATAGATTCATAAATTAATATTTTACTACCTTATGATTATAAACTAATTTTATAGGACCTTAATTAACTTTTCAAAGTGTTATTAAATTAATTATAATTTTAAAATTGATATTTCTAGAATAAATGTTTATTTTAATTAAAAATAAAAATCTTCATATTTAAATAATTATTTTCATAAAATTGAGTTATTTTTTAAATTCTACATATCCAAATATGGTTAGGATATTTTTTGGGATTTTTCTGAAATAGTTGAATTTTTATGAATAGTGGAAGATGGTAATTACCTTATATATACATTATAAGATAAATACAATATTCACTAATTCATCAATGATGAAAGAACCATAATCTAAAATTATCATTTCTTATTTTAATATATTTAGTGATAATTCTCAAACTATTCACAGTCAAAATACAAAATAATAAACTAATGAATAAAATAATAAAAAACACCCTCTCCTCCACTATAAATACAAACCTTCACCAGCTATTACCCTTACACCTAAAATCCTATCATCTTGTTTAATTTCTACCCAATTAACTTCCCAAGACTATTTCTAATTTCTAACACCCTCTGGTCTCACAAAATTCCAAAACTAAGTGTTGTTAGGAGGTTCTAAATGGGAAAGATTCAAGAGGTAAAATCCTCTTTTCTATTTTATTATTTTATTTTCAATTTGATTTATTTTATTATTATATTTTGACCTCCTATAATCCAAGTGTCATGAAAACTCTATTTTATTTTACATTCAATAATTTTATCATGTTGATGGAAATATTCATCATCAGACTCTTTCTCCTCTCCTTTTTTTTCTCAAAATGAGAACATCATCCGTGCTGTGTCGATTTACTACAAATGTGGATGATACATTTTCATTTTCCTTCAAAACATTCATATTTGGTAATAATACCATTATTATGGTTAAATCATATATTATTATATAAATTATAATTTATAAAATATTTTGGAACCATTATATAAACATGATATTAAATATAATTATATAAGTTTGCGATGGTCGTAAAAACACACAAATATACTAAATCAACTTCATTAATGAGTTATCTAATGAATCATCGTCATATCCAAAAAATGTGATATATGTTATCATTTAAAAATTTGGACACATATTAATACCATTTATTTCCTCTTATGGTGGTTTTCTTCTATTTGACAAAAAAACCAATAATGAACCAATTGTGGAAACCATGAAATAAATTCCCCCAAAACAATGAAAATATTTTTTAAATAAATGGTTGGAAAGGTGTTATAATAAGAGCATATAAGGGATTATAAATATGAATATGGTACATTAATATATTAATTTCACTCGTTAAAAATTTATACAGGTGGTTTGATCATGTTTCAAGTAAGACAAACCCGAGGTAAGGGAATTTCCTTTTGAAATCCTTTTAAATGTATCTTTTACAAAATTTAAAAAGATTGTTTTTTAAATACAACAAGATAAGTTTCTACCAATTTAACGACTCTTTATTTAAATAATGATTACTTTATATGTTTTTAAGTTAATTTTGATGAATATTATTTCATTATTATGTGCACAGTTTCTGTATTTTTAATGTTATTTAAAAAAAAGGTATTTTGATATCTGAATTTGTTTTGGTCATGGGATTAAATGAGTTACAAAAGTTTAATCCATGATATTTTCCTTGTATATTTTATATTATTAGCTTATCCAATTTTATCTCAAGATATTATTGGTTTATCCCCATTATAGCTCAAGATATGATGGGATTATCTCCCATTATGGCTCAAGATATGACGGGTGTGCCCCATTATAGCATTCTAATGCATTTGGTACTCCAAAGATGGAATTGAACCATAATGTTATAAAATTTTAAAGGTTTTTAGTAAAATTTATGCAGTTAATATGCCCTTATTCACCTACATGATTTTTTATGCAAGCTAATGAGTATTCAAGGAAAGGGTTTTAATGGGTTTTCATATTTTCACTGGACTAACTATATTTTTTATATATGTACTTTACTAAGATTTTTTCCCATCCCAAGTTATAAAATGTTTTTTCATAGGGTATAAGGATGTGTAATAGAAAGTAGGAAGTGAAGTTGAATGTTATGAATATTTATCACGAAAATAAAATTTTATTTTAAAAAATATATTTTTTGGAAGAAATAAATATTGTTTTAGTATTATCCAATTTGTATAAATGTGGGATTTTATGTATGTATTATTTAACAATTCTCTAAATCACCAAACCATTAAATATCCTCAATGAGAAATAATGTAAAATTACAGACTTAACTAAATATTATGTAATGTTTTAAGGATGGGTGCTTATATTCATTCATGTATGTTGTTCTTGAATTTACATATATAGTAGATATTTTCTCTATAGGTTATGGTTACACTAAAAACCCACATATACAAGACACTATTTTATATAGATTCCCTTAAACTGGGCCGTATATTGAACCATATTCTTGTGTGACCATATTCTTTCTTGAGTAAAAAACGTAGCTGAATGATCATATGTTGGTTCATAAATGTTTCCTTAATTCCTTAATACATATCTTAACATAGGATAATTTTCTTATGTTTTTATATATTTACTTACATGATTAATTATCTAACATGGGGATTTCATCAACAAGGATTCTGTAATTTGGCTATTTTAATAGCTTACCTTCATTTCGAACTATGGAAACTTCCATCCATATCCACCCATTCCCAAAAAAATCATTAAAATCTAAGATAAAAAATTAAATATATGAAACATCTTAAAATTTTTAAAATGATTTACATGAACTTTAACAATATATGAAATCTAACCTTATTAATTTTTTAAATATTGCATGTTTATCTTTGGATTTCGATGAACCATAACCTTCTTTTAATCATTCATTCTAATATCTATTCATTAATGTTAGAAACCTTCATGAATAGGTACATATGGATGGTTTCCTTCTAATTAATCGGGACATTAAACTGTAATAAAATAGCCTTTTAAAAACTAATTATAAAAAGTCTTAAATATTTATACTATATCCAACACTTTAAATGTCCCTGTATAAATTATAGGAAACACTTCCTTCTATAGTATGTTATTAATAGAAGGACCAATTCTTTCAATAATTTGATTTTATAGGCACTTCCCACATGAATATATCCATAGAGGTATTCAAGGGTATCCAAATATTCATTGTTTTTACCTATAGTGTATGGAAAAAAATATTTCATATTTTGTGAGTGGATATTCATTCCATCACACTATTTCATATTTAAAATTATTGACATGCATATTGGAAACAAAAAAAAAGACCAATGAAATATCATCAAGGAAGTTATGAATGAGAGAGTACATTGATATTTTTATATATATCAATAATAGGAAATTATGTGTCGCAAAATGAATTTATAGAAATATAATTAATGATATAAAATTTATCTATCTTGGTATAATATGTATATTGAAGAATTTTGAACATGCATATATTAATTTATAGAATAATGGAAGTGTTTTGGTGAAGGAATATCACATCATGTTTCAATATAATGCATCATGATGTAAGGGATTATTTTTAAGAGTAATCTAGAATGATGGATGGATGAAAATTCCCTGAATGAAGATACCACATCACAATAAGAAATTTTTATTAATAAATTTAATCTGAATAAGTATAGCTTCTTAAGTTCTGCACAAAAACATATATCATTATTCTACAATCATTATTTCATATGAATAAATTATGTTGATAATTTCTAAATCTAGTTAATTGAAAATAAACATAGTCATACCACAAAAAAATTGGTTACAACATGAATTTTGATATTTCACAGTGAATTGGACCCCATGAAAATTTATTGTGGGTCTGTCTCGATATAGATGATTTATTACACAATGGAAAAAAGAAAACATTCCATAATGGGAGCTGTATTAGAATAAATACATGGTGAATTGAAAATCATTTTAAGATGTAATATTCCTGTGATATTCCATTCTGTTTTAGTTTTATAGTAGTTAATAATGTTGGGATAATATCACAATATAACAAGAATTATATTCCACAACTATGATAGAGATGGATATTATAAAGGAAGGTTCATTCTACAACATGTCTGATTGTACATTGAATATTTTTTTGGTAGAGAACTATGGAATCTTGGTTAGTTGAGGATGAAGACGTTGCACCATACTAGGGACCATTAATCCAAAATGGGTTTTTAATTTATTGATTTTTTAAGATCAATATATCATATTATTAAAATAATAAATGATATATTATCTATATTTTTTCGATCTATAGTTGTCTGGAAGATCATGGCACAATAGAGGTTATCATGCTGCATTTTTAGTCTAATTAAATGATATAATTCACTAAAGAGGATTATCACATTGTGATATTTTAATTTTAATAAGGTCTTGATGATTTCATTTTAATTAAAATGTATAAATATATGGAAAATGTTTTTACGTGATGTTTTTAATTTTTGGAATGTTTTGACCAAAATAAAACAAGTTGTACACATAGAAAAAACATTGATGATTAGAGTAATAAAACTAATCACAACATTACAATGAAGTGTTATAGTCATGGATTACATCATAAAAACTACTTATATGAATTTATAGAGGATTATATAGTGAATATATCTTCAGAACCATATTTTTTTTAAATGAGATTAAGTGATAAGAGAAAAAGATGTAGTTATATCGATCACATCCAATTTAATCAATATAGCCGAAAGTAGTTAATGTTACATTATGTTATCTAATAAATTACAGATATGAACATGGATTGTGATAATTTTAAATCTATTGTTTTTATTCTCATTTTTATGAGTTATTAATGTAGTTGTGAAGATCATATTGATCTAATCATGTAAAAGTTGATACTGAGAATTTTATTATATCTTGAAATAGAGGATTAGAAGTACGGTGAAGTGGAGTATAACATAAAATATACTCAATACATGAAGATGATAGGTGAATTAGTACCCTTTACTGATATATAATTGGTATATATATCTTTAAAATGAGAATATTCCATCATGTTTATAAACTATTAATGGCCTTCTTAAAGTAGTTCATATGGGATAAGAAGAGGGATTTTCCCTTGGGAGGAATTTCAGTATCCCAAAACATTATAAATGTAATAAAACTAGTTTAAGGTTACCAAGGCCATATTTGGATCTACTGAATAGAGATCTTAATGAATTTTCGTACACTATAACATATCTATGTGTATACTAATTGATAATATCTCAGTGTGGGTGAAATAAATGTAATGAGTATGTGTTTGAGTGAATTATTTTTTAAATTCATAATTATATTTGATATGAACTACATTTAGGGAATGAGATATTGAACATTTTATTTAAATTCTTAGATAAGATCTAGGAAATTTCACAACAAAAATGAAAAGAGTGTAAATTATGTCACATTGCAATTCACCCCCCCTATTTGGGTGTATTTTTCTACTTTTTTAAATAAGTGTTATTAGTGACTAAAGGTTTTTCTTTAGTGAACAATATCATAAACTATTTTTGGATTTATTTTTCACATGAATTCATTTATATTTCCTCATATTTTTAATACTTTTAACTTTAACTTTCAAAATAAGGTTATGTATTGATTTTTTTGTCCTGTAGTGATGGAATAATAGAGTATTTAAAATAATACTAATTTGATAATGCACTAGAAAAAATTATGTTATGAGAAAAAATATAAAATATTAAATATAGGTATAACTTGTATTTAATTCAAGAAAACAATTCCCAGTTCCAGTGAATTTATTTTATATAATCGTTTAGAAAAAAATGTATGTGAATCCTATGGAAACAAAGGATGTTGAAATTTCATTATCAATAGTGTATTGAAAATCTAGAGTAGGTGATAAATAATTAGAAATGGGGGAATATAATTTCTTTTCTAAAAAGGGTTAAGGATATGTTGATCATAAAGAAGAAGACCCCGGGGAAGAAAACTCCCATTTTAGTAAGAGTGATTTTATATATTGATAAATTTATCTCTATTAATCATTTTGAAGATAGTAGAAAATCAATAAAATCATATTTCTCTAAACAGAATAAAATTGATAGTGAATCAAGGGAAATTTTTTTAACAAATTTAATTTATCAAACTATATAATTATCTTGCATTGATTAATATGGGATTCAATTCTTTCTAAAAAAGGTGGACCAACCGGTGATTATCTCTGATGTGATTACACATTCATGATATATTAAGTGATGTAGAATAATAGAGTGAGTGAAGAATAGTTATATTCAAGGAATAATATATTATAGTGGTTAAACAGTTGAATGTAAAAAGTGATTTACATAGATAAAATACCCTTGATCTGGAACAAATAATATCAATGGAAGGTGAGCATAAAGAAAATTAATTCCTTTTAAGACATAATATAAAGAGGGTATTCAATCTGGAAAAGGATAATTTTCATATATGTAGATTATTGATTCCATATTGGTGGAGAAGGATATAAAAATAATGGGTCTTGAAAAAAATATAATATCCTCAAAGGGAAAGCAAATGAATGATTTTTCTCATAATGAAGCCTCAAAATTAGTGTCCATAAAAGACGAAACAAGGAAATAATGAGAATATTGAATGTTTATAATAAATTAAAATAGGAGGATCTTTAAGAATGGTATTTATAAAGTACAAAAATTGTTGAATTATAGGATAGACCATAGATGTGTGTTTAGAAGCTGAAAGGGTCAATGGAGTACAAATAACTACTACACCATCTCAATAAAGACATCAACCTATAGGGTGTTGTTTTTATTGGGAGATTTTTTACTTATACTAATATTAGACAAATGTAATCGTAGAAAAACATTATTTATGGAGGGGATGTACATAGGGGAACTCTTATTACCATTTCAAGGTGGTGGAACATATAAATATAAAAATGTCATTATATGGAAGAAAACATTAAACAAGGTGGAATTAAGTTAAGATGAATGGAAACCATGGGTACCTTAAGTAGTGTGGTAGTATATTAACAATAATTCATGTTGAATATAATAAATGAATACATGGATAAAAAAATTATTCCATTTTTGAAGGAATAATTGTTGAAATTATATAGGATGATTTATTTTGGATTAACAAATCTAATGTATTTATAATGTAAATTCATGAGGGAATGTATAAATAATTTCCAATTGATCATAAATAAATAATTAAAAGGAAAAAGGATAATGATAGTTGAGTATCCATCCTATAAAAGAGTAAACATGGATAACGATGTAGTGATAAAGACTCCAAGGATTAAAAATGAATAAGTTGGATTAATCTCAAAAATGATTTAGATCCCATATCAATGAATTTAATGGATTGGATATGACAACCATACTTTTTATTACAACTTAAACAGGATTTATTACATAAAACTTCACTTGATACAACAGAGAAGATCGAGAGGTTTAGTGTCTTTGGGGCTTAGGATCATTACATAAAAAATTAAAACAATAAATACAACATCTTTATTGAAAACATACATTACATGAACACTACATTCCCTCGTACTTAGCATTGCATGGGATAACCTGAGGACATGCATAAGAAAATGGTGAGCTATAAAGCCCAGTAAGGGAGTACACATGGAATAACATGAGGAGTATAATACATGTTAGACAATAGGAATATCAATAGAGCATAAAAGAAACATGAACATAAAGTCATGATAAAGCATGATAATCATAACATGGAAATGTGGAAACAACACTTAACATGTAATTAGCATGATCCAAGGCTCATTGCACAAAAATCATGAGTAAACCCTCATTACACATGAAGCACGAGTAAAACCTTGTTGCACTTAAATTAGAATGAGTCAACACTCATTGCACATGACGTATCATGATACTATACTTTACCCAATACATTGGAGCGCTATAAGGGCGCACCCTTCTTAAACATTTCATTTCATGCATAAGTGTGACACATGGATCATAAAACATGGATTCATAAAACCTAATCATTTATTCCACAATAAAGGAATGTAGAATTCAGACATGAAACTTTGTACTCAATATGTAAATGTGCATAAAGGTGAATACACTTGATAGAGAAAAGGGCATGGTATCCACTACACAATGGCATTGGCTAAGAAAATCGGTGCAATTTCGGCAGCATAACGGCGTGACATAAGAATTCATAAAAATGGTTGATGAGAGAGAAAGGGGTACCTCATAATATTTACATGTAATGGAAAGTAAGGAGGCCATATATATACATGTCCCTCCAATTTTAATGGAATTTAGATTCATGATACAAAATTAATGCTTGAATGTAAAAGAAGATAGAGAAGTTCCTTTCGGAATTTCGGCATAGTAACGGGTGTACATGGGAGGCTTGTAATGAGAGAGAAAGGGGTATCCCATAATTCATTCAATAATAGGTCAGTATGGGGGAGGTGAAAAACCATACCCGAACATTCATAATTGAAATTAAAAGGCAAAACAACTTAAAGAAAATTGGACAAAAATGAGAAAGGAAGGAAAAACCCTTACTTGGAAGTGTGCTTCCAAAGGCTAGAGAGAGGTTTGTGAGAGGCTTCTTGGGATCTTGGGGCACATTTGGAGGTTTCTAGAGAGATTAGGGCCAAGGTTGGACGAACTCCAAGGGCTTTGAGTGAGGAGGAAGTGGGAGCTTGGGTGGGTTTATATAGGAAAGGTGAGAGAATTCTTTATTATTTAGGTTTCGGACCCCTTATATTAAATTAATCCAAAACAAAAACCATCCCAGGGTTTTTGCCCATGGTTTTTGGAAAAGGGAAGAGAAAAACAATATTTTATATGGCCCAAGTCTGAAATTCTTAAAATATTAGTGATGCTTATGTGGATGTGAGTCACACTCCCATGGAAATTAATTTAAAAAGGCAAAGTGATGAATATGTCTTGAGGGGTCCATTAATTCTTGGAAAAGTAAGTCAAACAAACCAAAAATCACATTATTTTAATGATAAAACATATATTGGCCGAACATAAGGATTATGGTATTTTATTACATCACCATTAGGTGATTATGATGTCATAAAACACATTATATATTTAAACAGTATTTAATTTTTACCCAAAAATTTGACTGTCTCAGAAAATTATGAAAAATTCACCGTTGGATAATTTCGACATCCTGATTCCAGAAATAACATTTATTTTATCTCAATAATTTTCTAAATATGTTAATTTTTACTTTTAAAATAAAAACTGACATTTATCGAAAATTCACAGGTTTTGACAAAAATGGCTTTCAAACATTAATAAAAATTTTAATTGCATTCATAAAATTATAAGATCATTTATATTTAAAAAAATGACTTAATAATATTATTAATATTTTATTAAAATATTATTTAATTCAAAAATCCCTTAATTTAATAAAATATATTTCTTAATTAAATAATAACTAAAAACACCATTTTTACTTTAAAAACTATTTACAATGTATCAAAAATGACTAGAAATTATATTCATTATTATATAAAAAAATAATGTACATTAAGATAGTACTACTTATTTGTTACATAACCCCTTAAAAAATCCGCATAAGACCTAAGGGTAAGGTGTGTGATGGTGACAGACTCTTGGGTGGCTTGGATAACATCGCTCGAGTGGTAATCTCTATCAACTTCCACTTTTCCCATAGACGGTCCCGTTCGAGCTTGAAATGGTGAACCTCAGCTTGGGCTTGGTCAAGGGCAAAGCCCAAGGATGCCACCTCTTTTTCGAGATCCGACAAATGGGCTTCGTATGGGGAATTCTACTGAATGAGGCCATCACTTCCTTCTGATTAAATTGGATTTTTTAAAGTTCTATATTTATACTGATCATATGATTACTATTCAACGACTATATTAGAAATGGTCAAAATTCATGACATAAAACCAAATATGTTGACATTTTATGAAAACATTTTATATAAAGAGACATTTAATAAGATCAAGAGGGATTTCCCATTCATGAAACTTTGGATCGTTACAATATTCCCCCCTTAAGAAATTTCGCCCTCAAAATTTTCCTTTTCCCACACTAAAAAAAATGTGGGTAACTCAGATTCATCATATCCTCTGATTCCCAAGTCGCTTCTTCAAACTTGTGGTTTCTCCACAACACCTTGACGAGGGTCATTATCTTATTACATAGAACTTTTTCTCTACGATCTAAGATCTTCACTGGTTGCTCCTTATAAGAAAGATCGTCTTCCAATTGTACCACCTCAGAAGAGAGAACATGTGAAGGGTCTGGTATGTACTTCCTTAAGAGGGATACATGAAATACATCATGTACATTGGCCTTAGTAGGTGGACGTGGTAGTCGATAGGCCACATCCCTGACACGATTAAGAATCTTGAAGGGGCCGATGTACCTTGGACTTAACTTCCCTTTATTTCCAAACCTCATGACCTTCTTCCATGGAGATATGCGTAGAAAAACCATATCTCCAACTTTAAACTCAAGGTCTCATCGAAAATTATCTACATAACTCTTCTGTCGACTCTAGGTTTCCTTGATATGCTGCTGAATGGTTTTCACCTTCTCCACCATTTCATCGACCATTTCTGGTCCAAGCAGCTTACGTTCACCGACCTCATCCCAATATGCCAGTGATCTGCACCTTTTCCCATACAGGGCTTCATATGGTGCCATTTGGATGCTCGAGTGGAAACTGTTATTATAAGAGAACTCAAACAGAGGAAGATGTTGATCCCATCCTCCTTTAAAGTCCATTGAGCACGCTCTCAACATATCCTCAAGTGTTTGGATAGTCCACTCGGATTGGCCATCAGTTTGAGGATGATAGGACGTACTGAAGTTCAGTTCAGTGTTCAGAGCATGTTGAAGACTCTTACAAAACATAGAGGTGAATATTGGATCTCAGTCAGACACAATAGATAGTGGCACTCCATGCAGCCTTACCACTTCCCTGATATATATTCGTGACAGTTGATCCAAATAGAAATCCTCCCGAATAGCAATGAAGTGTGCAGTCTTTTTAAGATGATCCACAACAACCCAGATTGCATTGTTGCCTTTGGATTTCCTTGGAAGTCCGGTGAGAAAGACCATGGTGATTTTCTCCAATTTCCATTCTGGTATGGGCAATGGTTGCATCAGCCCCTTTTTCACGACCCGACCCTACCTGGGCTTGAGCCGCAACTACCCCAAGCCCGCCTCCATAGGCCTGGGGTTGGCGACCAGCGCCGAAGGCACAACAACTCGGGGAGGCCTTTGGCTAAGCACCTGTACCCACCCACATGCAGCACACTCAATGCAACAGTACAGAGTAAAAGAAAAGACAAGTAAAGAAATAGGGAAACTTATATATGTATAAACCACAGATGTGAATCGACCTCTAAATAGTACAAAGTACAAGCTGAAATGGAAAGGGGTAAAACACGCACCCAACCAAAAAGTGCCACAACCCGGCAACAGGTAAACAAAAAGAAGCAGCTGACGGGTCTCCCAACTGGAACCCTGCCACGACCACCGCACGCGGTCCAAGCTCCCGAACTCCTATGCTCCACTGAGGTCATGACCAACCTGTCCGTCATCTGCAAGGGCACACCATGTCCGGGAAAAGGCCTAGTACGGGTGAGTATAAAATTACTCAGTAGGATACCCCGAAGGTTCGAGGGAGGAACAAAGGAGGTACCGAAGGGTGAGCAGTAGAGCGAAAAGAAAAAGTAAAGGAGTCGAACCTAGGGTGCAGTAAAGAGTAACAACACAGCATAGAGTCCAGCTCAACCCAACCAAAGGAAAGAAGGTAGACTCGTCCAGACACAAGGAGATGGAAACAGTGAGAAGATGAACTTATCGTCGAGTCTTTGCTCCCTATAGTAGGAGAGTAGACTCATCCAAACACGAGAAGCTAGAAACGAAAAGCAGGTGGCATACCCCGCGAGTCTTCGGCACTCCTGGAAGGAGAGTATCCAAAACCCAAGGAGTGGGTACTCATACGCGATATATACATATATATATGCTCTACAAGAAGCCCGAACAAGCTCGTAAGGGGATCTCCATCCCGTAACTCAGCCCAAGAAAAGAGTAGCCACAATCCCAGGAGTAACACCATCATTGATGCCCAGCATCCCGCACGTCTGCCCTGAACCGCAAGCCGAGGGGCTCAATCACCGCACCTTGACACTATCTGCTTTGGGCGACACTGACTCGCCCGCACGGTTTTAGATCGCGTCTCATGAACGCGTCTCGGTGGGGAAAGTGCCCCTCATACTTGAGAGTTCTAGGTAAATTCAAACCACACCTCGTCACTGCCCTGCAGTCGAGAGGTCTCCTCAAAGACAAGCCATTCCATCACCGACCCGTACAACCAAGGGTCCCTCTACGGTGGTCACGGAGGAAATCCACAGACTAGCCTAGTAGTAAGGACTGAGTCTGGAATGCCAACAGGTGTCCCACTGCCCAACCCTGCTGAAGGGTAATTCATAACCAAATATCGGGTGACCCACTGCCCAGCCCTGCTGAAGGGTAAACCCTAATACATCATCAGGCGACCCACTTCCCAGCCCCACTGAAGGGTAAACCATAAGAAATCATCCGATGACCCACTGCCCAGTCCTGCTGGAGGGTAGACCATAACACATCATCCGGCGACCCACTGGCCTGCCTCGTTGGAGGGTAGACCTGGAATAAGTCGACAGGCGACCCACTGCCCGGCCTTACGGGAGGGTAGACCTGAAATAAGCTGACAGGCGACCCACTGCCCAGCCTTACTGGAGGGTAGACCTGGAACTAGATGACGGGTGACCCACTGCCCAACCCTGTTGGAGGGTAGACCCTAAGAAGTCGTCGGGTGACCCACTGCCCAGTCTCTGCTGGAGGGTAGACCCTAATAGCATCGGGTGACCCACTGCCCAGTCTCTGCTGGAGGGTAAACCCTAGAAGTCAATGAGCAACCCACTGCCCAGCCCTGCTAGAGGGTAAGCCCGAGGAAGTCGATGAGTAACCCACTGCCCAGCCCCGGTGGAGGGTAAAAATCAGAACTGCTCTGTCCATCTTCAATGGAGGGTACAACACTGGCCAGCCGAACACGGATTGGGTATCGCGCAACCACCCAACTCCGGAAAAACTCTCCCAAAAGAGGTTCAGAGCCTGTTCCATCATGGGGTGCCACTAAAACCGCTACTGGCCGATCCATCGAGAAAGAAACCAAGGGGAGGCCACTCAACCTTGCTAGTCAACAAACGAGCACATAGCCAAGGGAAGAACTCCACCCTGCTGGTCAACCAAACACACAGAGGTACCCTCTACGTCGCGAGAGGTCAAAGTACATAAGGTAGAACACATCACGCACATGGGTCCCACATGACTTGTGGCCCCAAGTCAACCCCAACCAAGCACACGAACATCTCAGGTACAAACCACACGTACCTCCAAGCACTCCCGTATACTCCCAGAGTATACCTCATTCCAGCCCATAGGCTATCGTGCACACGACACCCAACGTCAACGCGAAGGCATGACGTAACAACTCCAACCTGCCACCTCATCGGCTAAGGCATAGCCAACCACACGTCTTCACTCACACGGGAGTGCACGCGATCACATGCCAAGGGTCCGCTACAACCACAGTAGAAGAACTGCCCCTAGGGCACCTTCACATTCCCGCATTTAATAAGATCACGTATAAGGCTCCACACCACCAAGCAGATCGCACCGTTGTAATCCTCGTGGAAAAACACACGAGATAGTCTACTTACTCGCCTGAAACGGTCACCTGGTGAAAAAGGTACTATTCACCATAACCAAACCCGTGTGGGGACCTCCCCAAGATCCCAAAACTGAACCAATGGATCACGCCACTGCGATCCCCTCGGAAAAACACCCGAGATTGAGTACTCAATCGCCTAAAGCGGACACCCAGTGAAAAGGGTACTATTCACCGTAGCCGGGTTGGGTGGGACCCACACCACGTCCCCGAAAAAGGTCGGGTGAACTACACCATCGCAATGCTCTCGAAAAAGCATGTCAAATTGACTGCTTACTTGAGTGGAACAGGTAAACGAAAAAAAAGATGCATTCTGGCGCACCGCACACAAGCAGTGCCACGTGGGACTTGCATCCCGGTCCTGAAAGTCAACGAACGGATCGCACCGCTGCGATCCTCTCGAAAAAAAACACACAAGATGGACTGTTCTCTTGTCCAAAATGGTCGCCCAGTGATAAAGGTGGAAAATTCACCACCGATGCCAAAACTTCCCACATGGGCCCCACACCATCATGCTGAATTAGAGCGGGCGGATTGCACCATTGCAATCCCCTCGGAAAAACATCCAGAAACGACTGCTCACTCACCCCGAATGGGCGCCAGATGGAAAACACTACACGCAGCTCAAAAGACGGGCCGTGGGGCCCATGCCTCAACTCCAACCTCAACATCCGGAACCTCCATGGAAACCTCTTCCTCGGTTTCAGGGTCACAACGCCATTGACGGCGCTCAAAACGGACGTTGGATGCATCTGTGCCGCCCAAAACAAGGATCTCGGGAAAAACGCTTGTCCACTTAAAGACGCGTCGTGCCCCAGAGTCCTACTGTTTCGGGAATTAAAAATTCCCAAAACCATCTCAAAATATTCTCTTCATCCCAAGGAACGCATCGTTGCTGACGGCGCGCGAATCCGACACCCGGGCTGACATTTACAGCCGTTTAAAAAAACAAAAATGGACATTAGTGGGCCAGGCCGGTTCGGCCGGCCCACTCTCCTGAACCGGCCCGCGGTCGCGGGCCGGCAGCAAGCCGGTCAGGCTTGATATTATCCCACAAAGACCTGCCGTGCACGGGTCTTGTCTGCTGCGGGGTCCCGAGGACCCCGCCCCCGTTGTCGCCGCGTCAACCCGGACAGGAGGGCCGAGGCCTCGTCGCCTGCACGCCGCGCTTTGCCGGTGACCGCTGGACACACCTGGCCTCATCCGGACGTCGTGCTCGGTCTCGACTGGCCGCTCCACCAGAAAACCATGCTGACGCCCGAGCACCCTACTACCGCACCCAGCGCCTCCCACCTCCTGAACAAGGGCCGCCGCCGCCTCCCCCTGCTGCCGAACCGCCGGAACACCCGAAAACCCCTCCAAAAACCCGCAATCTTCGGCGAATGATTTCAGGTTCCTTAGAACACCAAAATCGAAACCGAAAGATGCGATGGAAATAAAAAAAACTCTACTATGCATCCATGGGCTCTTCCCGATAATTCGACAGAGTTTAGATACAAATAATTGGGGTCAAATATAGGAGTGCGAAAGAAAAACGCAACAAGACCCTACCTCGTGGGCGTTTCCCGGAGCTTCGCTGTGATCCACCGCCTTGCCGAAGCTAGAGGAAGAGAGGGAGAGGAGGGGATACCTTGAGGGGCTGCCTGCGCCAGGGAGTGGGCAAGGGAGAGGGGAAGGGGATGAGGGTTTTAATAAATTAAAAACAATTTTAATTAATTAAACCCAAAATTTTCCTCGCATCCGAAACCTTTGGAGAGGTCAAAATTAACCCTCCACTAGGGTAAACACCACCTCCCGAGCTCAACGGTGGTCTACGAATTTTATTCTAAGCATCCGTTTGGATGTTATAAAATTTAACGTCCGAAGTCGCTAAATTACTAAAACGCCCCTGGGGCCATTTTTCACAAACGGTCCGCACCCGCGAAATTTATACCCCTCCAGGGGTAAACGGTATGCTTTGAACTCAACGGTTCCCTCAGGTTTCCAATCTGAGCCACCGTTTAAGAGATACTCGAGTTTAACCATTACATGAATAAATTAATTAATTAATTTATCCGTTTAACATTCCGAAAGCGAGCGAGGGGTCCAAACATCCCGCGCCGACAAGCTTTATGTTGTTTCTAGGGTAAAAACCCCATTCCAGACCCATCCGTACACTCAGATCTCGGATATGAAGCTCTTTTTGGGAGTTATCCCATTTATTTATCATTTTCAGTGTGAACGCACTGAAAATTTAATTCCGGCCACTCCGGGGCTCAGAATCACACGCCGTCTGAGGGCACTGCTCTGGAATATTATCAAGAATATTCCAAAGACTTTCTCAGAAAAAAACCGGGTTCTTACATCATTCCCTTATTCAATATTTTCGTCCCCTAAAAACAAAACTAGGGAGCAACACAGGGTACTAATCCCACACCTGGCATTCTCATACCCAGAAGAACCCACACACAGCTCTGCGTCACCACACATGGACCAAAGGATTGATCCGTTCATGCGAGGTCGGCCCACGCCGATGTCGTGCACCCACTCCAGACTTTGGGGTTAGGGCAAAGCGGTATGGTACCTCGTCATCCCTTTGCACGGTCTCAAACGGCCCGAAGGCTCTCGGGGGTAGCTCACCTCCCCGAACGAACCTCTACGTCGCACGCCGTGACTGGAATCACCGCCCGCACCTGAAACAAGGCCCGGTGATTCCCTCCTTCAGAATATCCATATGGTGAAACACCCAAGGATATCTGGTCATGCATGGTTCCACAGTTGATGCTCTCTTACACGCTCAAAAGGAGAAGGAGTCAACACCATCGACTAAAGTAAAAGGTCTCACGCTTTTTTCCTTACAAACACAGGGTTACACCCGACGCCCTGCATCACCCTGGTGACACCTCAAACAAGTAGTAGGGAGAAAAGCCTTTCACATGCAGATCCTAACAATTCTACTGCAAAAAGTAGAAGAGTCTCAAGGGGTACCTCTCACCATCCCATGCTCTACAGGATCGTAGACATCCAAAGCTCGCGGCTGTCCGTGGTCCCAACTATCGGCTCCCGGAGCCCGACGTGGACCACCTAGTGGTGATGGGAAGACCTTGTAAGGTCATCCTCCACTTTTATCTCCTCTCGATCCTCTTCTAGCACCACCTATATGGGCGCTACTCCGATCGCGGCACTGCCTCTGTCGTGGTGGTGCGCCTACTGCCTGCCCGAAGCTCTCAACAACTCAGGTCGGGAAGTCTTAGGCCAGGTGACCTCGCCCATCGCAAACATAGCACCGACTCTCTTTGGGCTGCACTGGTGCCATCTGGCACCACTGTGGTGTACGACCACTCCCCTGAGTCTGGTTGTTAGAAATCCATCTGCGTCGAGGTTCTGCTTGTCGACGCCCACTAGCTGCGGCAGACGTCTCGGCTTCGATGTTCCTGCTGCCACCACCAATGCTAGAACGTGACAGGAAGCCCTCTATCACCAGCGCCTGATCTAGCTGCCCGACATATGTTGAAATGCCCAAGGGTACTATGAAAACACGAATCTCTCAGCGGAGACCCTGCTCAAACTTCCTTGCTCGAGGGTTGCTCTCATGGACCAAGTCTGGGTAAAAGCTTGCACGGTCTGCAAAACTAGACGCGTACTCGGCCACCTTCATCCCTCAATGTTGAAACTGCAGGAGCTGCTGAATCCGAACAGAGCGCAAGAAGGAGGGGTAAAACTTCTCACGAAACAAAAACTGGGAGTCGTCCCACGAAAGCGATGACTCGTCAAAAAGATGAGTCACCAGACTCCACCAACACCGAGCTGCTTCAAGAAAAAGGGTGGCTTCCAAGGACACTCTCTGATCTGTCGGCATCTGCACAAGCCCGAAAAGGGAAACCACTGCCTCGAGCCAAACCTCTACTGCCTGAGGGTCTGGTTCACAACTGAACCCCAACTGTCCTTGATGCTGGAACTCAAGGAGCGCGCTCAACCTGCGCTCAAGCCCTATCTGCTATGCGGAAGCTATCTACTGCTCAACTGGTGGGGGTGCTGCTACCGGCCTACCAGGAGAAAGGGGCTCGCATGATGGGTCCCATACTGTGGCCTCATAGCTCATAGGGTCTTCGTCACGAACCAAAGCTGGTATCCTTGCTAGCTGTCCTCGCGGAGACATCCTGAAAATTATCAAGGAGTTCCACGGTCAGATGAGCATATATGTATATACCAATAGCAACGATGGGGAGCTGACTCAATAAGGACACTCAAAGACTCAGTCCTATGTGATGCACAATCCAATTTCCCTACAACAAGTGTCTCAGTATGCCGATTCGACAAGAGGGTTATCAAGGTCCTGGTGAATCGATACGTCGGCCGCTGCACCATCACTGGACTCCCTGGCCTGAGAGTCGCTCTCGAGACAGGTTAATATTGTTGCCCTATATCTGAAACAGTTCCTCTTTTAGGGACGTCTGCACAACGTCCCAAGGAACGGACCACCTCTGATACCACTTTGTCACGACCCGACCCTACCCGGGCTCGAGCCGCAACTACCCCAATCCCGCCTCCATAGGCCAGGGGCTGGTGACCAGCGCCGAAGGCACAACAACTTGGGGAGGCCTTTTCCAAAGCACCTGTACACACCCACACGCAGCACACTCAATGCAACAGTGCAGATTAAAAGAAAAGACAAGCAAAGAAACAGGGAAACTGCTATATGTATAAACCACATATGTGCATCGACCTCTAAATAGTACAAAGTACTAGCTGAAAAGGAAAGGGGAAAACCACGCGCCCAACCAAAAAGTGCCACAACCCGGAAATAGGTAAACAAAAAGAAACTGCTGACGGGTCTCCCACCAGGAACCCGGCCACGACCACCGCACGCGGTCCAAGCTCCCGAACTCTTATGCCCCACTAAGGTCACGACCAACCTGTCCGTAGTCTGCAATGGCACACCATGTACAGGAAAAGCCCAATAAGGGGTGAGTATAAAATTACTCAGTAGGATACCCCGAAGGCTCAAGGGAGAAACAAAGGAGGTACCGAAGGGTGAGCAGTAGAGCGAACAGAAAAAGTAAAAGAGTCCAACCGAGGGTGCAGTAAAGAGTAATAGCACATCAGAGAGTGCAGCTCAACCCAACAAAAGGAAAGAAGGTAGACTCGTCCAAACACAAGGAGCTGGAAACGGTGAAAAGATGAACTTCTCATCGAGTCTTCGCTACCTATAGCAGAAGAGTAGACTCATCCAACCACGAAAAGATAGACACGGAAAGTACGTGGCATACCACGCGCATCTTCGCCTCTCCTGGAAGGAGAGTAGCCAAAACCCAAAGAGTGGGTACTCGTACGAGGTATATACATATATATATGCTCTAAAAGAAGCCGAAACAAGCTTGTAAGGGGATCTCTGTCCCGTAACTCAGCCCAAGAAAAGAGTAACCACAGTCTCAGGAGTAACACCATCATCGATGCCCAGCATCCCGCACATCTTCCCTGAACTGCAAGCCAAGGGTCTCAATCACCGCACCTTGACACTATCCTCTTTGGGCGGCACTAACTCGCCTGTACAGTTTTAGATCACGTCGCAAGAACGTGTCTTGGTGGGGAAAGTGCCCCCTTGTACTGGAGAGTTCTAGGGAAAGTCAAACTACACCTCGTCACAGCCCTGCAGTCGAGAGGTCTTCTCAAAGCCAAGCCGTTCCATCACCGACCCGTACAACCAAGGGTCCCGCTCCGGTGGTCACGGAGGAAAGCCACAGACTAGCCTAGTAGTAACGACTGAGTCTGGAATGCCAACAGGTGTCCCACTACCCAGCCCTGCTGGAGGGTAATTCATAACCAGATATCGGGTGACCCACTGCCCAGCCCTACTGGAGGGTAAACCCTAATACATCGTCAGGAGACCCACTACCCAGCCCCACTGGATGGTAAAACATAAGACATCATCCGGCGACCCACTGCCCAGCCCCACTGGAGGGTAGACCATAACACATCATCCGGCGACCCACTGCCCAACCCCGCTGGAGGATAGACCTGGAATAAGTCGACATGCGACCCACTGCCCAGCTTTGCTGGAGGGTAGACCTGAAATAAGCAGACAGGAAACCCACTGCCCAGCCTTGCTAGAGGGTAGACCTGGAACTAGACGACGGGTGACCCACTGCCCAGCCCTACTGGAGGGTAGACCCTAAGAGGTCGTCGGGTGACCCACTGTCTAGTCTCTGCTGGAGGGTAGACCCTAATAGCGTCGGGTGACCCACTGCCCAGTCTCTACTGGAGGGTAAACCCTAGAAGTCAGTGAGCAACCCACTGCCCAGCCCTGCTGGAGGGTAAGCCCGAGGAAGTCTATGAGTAACCCACTGCCCAGCCCCACTGGAGGGTAAAAATCAGAACTGCTATGGCCATCTCCACTAGAGGGTACAACACTGGCCAACCGAACACGGAGTGGGTATCGCGCAACCACCCAACTCCGAAACAACTCTCCCAAAAGAGGTTCAGAGCCTGTTCCATCACAGGGTGCCACTAGCACCGTTACTGGTCGATCCATCAAGAACGAAACCAGGGGGAGACCACTCAACCCTGTTGGTCAACAAACAAGCACAGAGCCAGGGGAAGAACTCCACCCTGCTAGTCAAACAAACACACAGAGGGACCCTCTACGTCACGAGAGGTCAAAGTACGTAAGGATGAACACGACACGCACATGGGGCCCACACGACGTGTGGCCCCAAGTCAACCCCAACCAAGCGCACGAACATCTCAGGTACAAACCACACGTACCTCCAAGAGCTCTCGTATACTCCCATAGTATACCTCGTTCCAGCCCATAGTCTATCGTGCACACGACACCCAATGTCAACACAAAGGAGTGACGTAACAACTCCAACCTGCCACCTCATCAGTTGAGGCACAACCAACCACATGTCTTCACTCACACGGGGGTGCACACGATCACACACCAAGGGTTCGCTACAACCATAGTAGAAGAACCGCCCCCGGGGCACCTTCACATTCCTGCATTTAATAAGATCGCGTATAAGGCTCCGCACCACCAAACAGATCGCACCGTTGTAATCCTCGCAGAAAAACACATGAGATAGACTACTTACTCGCCTGAAACGGTCAACTGGTGAAAAGGTACTATTCATTGTAACCAAACCCGTGTGGGGCCCACCCCAAGATCCCGAAACTGAACCAACGGATCATGCCACTACAATCCCCTTGAAAAAACACAATGGATTGAGTACTCAATTGCCCAAAGCGGACACCCGGTGAAAAGGGTACTATTCACCGTAGCCGGGTTGGGTGGGACCCACACCATGTCCTCGAAAAAGGTCGAGCGAACTGCACCATCGCAATGCTCTCAAAAAAGCACGTCAAATTGACTGCTTACTTGTGTGGAACAGGTATCCGAAGAAAAAGATGCATTTCGGCGCACCGCACACGAGCAGTGCCACGTGGGACCCGCTTCCTGAAGCTGAACGAACGGATCGCACCGCTGCGATCCTCTCGAAAAAAACACACAAGATGGACTGTTCTCTTGTCCAAAACGGTCGCCCGATGAAAAAGGTGGAAAATTCACAGGCGACACCCAAACAGCCCTCGTGGGCCCCGCACCATCATGCCGAATTAGAGCGGGCGGATTGCACTATTACAATCCCCTCGAAAAAACATCCAGAAACGACTGCTCACTCACCCCGAAAGGGTGCCAGATGGAAAACGTTGCGCGCAGCTCAAAAGACGGGTTGTGGGTCCCACACCTCAACTCCAACCTCAACATCCGGAACCACCCTGGAAACCTCCGCCTCAGTGCCAGGGTCACAACGCCGCTCAAAACGGGAGTCGGATGCGTCCGCGCCGCCCAAAACAAGGATCTCGGGAAAACGCTCGTCCACTTAAAGACGTGTCGCGCCTCTGAGGCCTATCGTTTCAGGAATTAAAAATTCTCGAAACCATCTCAAAATATTCTCTTCATCCCAAGGAACGCGTCGTCGCTGACGGCACACGAATCCGACACCCGGGCTGACATTTACAGCCGTTGAAAAAAACAAAAACGGACATTAGTGGGCCAGGCCGGTTCTGCCGACCCACTCTCCTGAACCGGCCCGCGGTCGCAGGCCGGCCTTCCATGCCCAGACCGGAAGCAAGCCGGTCTGGCTTGCTTTTCTCCCACAAAGACCCACCGCGCGCGGGTCTTGTCCGCCACGGGGTCCCGAGGACCCCGCCCCCGTTGTCGCCGCGTCAACCCGGCCAAGAGGGCCGGGGCCTCGTCGCCCGCACGCCGCGCTTCGTCGGCGCCCGCTGGAAACCCCCGACCTCATACGGACGTCGTGCTCGGTCTCGCCTGGCCGCTCCACCAGACAACCATGCCGACGCCCGAGCACCCTGCTGCCGCGCCCAGCGCCTCCCGCCGCCTGAGCAAAGGCCGCTGCCGCCTCCCCTACTGCCGAACCGCCGGAACACCCGAAAAACCCTCCAAAAACCCTCAATCTTCGGTGAATGATTGCGGGTTCCTCAGAACACCAAAATCGTAACCAAAATATGAGATGGAAGGAAAACAAAACTCTACTACGCATCCATGGGCTCTTCCCGATAATTCGACAGAGTTTAGATACAAATATTTGGGCTCAAATATAGGTGCGGGAAAGAAAAACGCAACAAGACCCTACCTCATGGGCATTGCCCGGAGCTTCACCGCGATCTGCCGCCTTGCCGGAGCTAGAGGAGGAGAGGGAGAGGAGGGTCTGCCTTTAGGGGCTACCTTCTCCAGGGAGTGGGCAAGGGAGAGGGGAAGGGGATGAGGGTTTTAATAAATTAAAATGAATTTTAATTAATTAATCCCAAAATTTTCCCCGCATCCGAAACCTTTGGCGAGGTCAAAATTAAACCTCCCCTAAGGTAAACACCACCTCTCGAGCACAACGGTGGTATCAGAATTTGATTCTGAGCATCCGTTTGGAAGTTATAAAATTTAACGTCCGAAGCTGCTAAATTACTAAAACGCCCCTGGGGCCATTTTTCACAAACGGTCCGCGCCCGCGAAACTTATACCCCTCATGGGGTAAACGGTACACTCTGAACTCAATGGATCACTTTATTTTCTAATCTGAGCCACCGTTTAAGTGATACTCAAGTTTAACCATTAAACGAATAAATTAATTAATTAATTTATCCGTTTAACGTTCCGAAAGCGATCGAGGGGTACAAACATCCCGCGCCGACAAGTTTTATGTCATTCCTAGGGTAAAAACCCCATTCCAGACCCATCCATAGACTCAGATCTCCGATTTGAAGCTCCATTTGGGAGTATCCCATTTATTTATCATTTCCGGTGTGAACGCACTGAAAATTTAATTCCGGCCACTCCGGGGCTCGGAATCGCACACCGTCTGAGGGAACTGCTCTGGAATATTATCAAGAATATTCTAAAGACATTCTCAGAAAAACTCGGGTTCTTACACCCTTAGACTTCTGCTTCTCTTCCTTCACTTGCTGACACACCAGGAACTTTGATATATATTCACCGATCTGCTTCTTCATATTATCCCACCAAAAGTTTTTTCGGAGATCTCGATACATCTTTGTGCTCCCTGGGTGAATAGAGAAATTTGAACTATGTGCATAATCCAAAAGTTCTTTCTTCAGCTCTGGACTTGATGTAACACAAAGTCTTTTCCCAAAGCGCACAATTCCTTCTTCATTAACATTAAACTCCGAGGATTTCCCCTTTTGGTAGCTTCCACTTTTTCTTGAATTCCCACATCATCCTTTTGAGCATCCTTTAACATTTAAAAAAGAGATGGTTGAGCAATAATTTGTGAAAGGATTGATGATGTTCCCTTCTTTATGATTTCCACGTCCATCTTCATCAAGTCTAAGAAGATTGGATCCTTCTCAATTCTCATCATTAATAGAATCGCTGGATCTTTTCTACTTAGGGCATCTTCCACCTTGTTCGCTTTCCCAGGGTGGTAATGTATTGAACAGTCATAATCCTTGATGATATCTATCCATCTTCTCTGGATCATATTAAGCTCTTTCTATGTGAATATATATTTAAGACTCTTGTGGTCAATATATATCTCACATTTCTCTCCATAGAGATAATGCCGCCAGATTTTCAAGGCAAAGATCACAGCCGCCAACTCCAGATCATGCATTAGATAGTTTTGCTCATGGATTTTCAACTGCCTTGAGGCATAGGATATCACTTTATCATTCTTAATTAGCACACATCCTAAGCCCTTCTTCAAAGCATCACTAAATACCACAAAACTCTTTCCACTTGTGGGTAAAGTGAGCACGGTTGCAATGATAAGCCTCATTTTCAACTCCTTGAAGCTTTCTTTGCATTCATCACTCCACGAAAACTTTACTCCCTTTCAAGTTATCTTGGTAAGAGGGTTGGACAATCGTGAGAAATTTATCACAAATCGTCGTTAATATCCAGCTAACCCCAAGAAGCTACGGATATCTGTTACCGATGTTAGCCTCAGCCATCCCTCAATTGCATCTGTTTTGGAGGGGTCCATAGATATCCCATTTCTTGTGATGATATGGGCCAAGAATGAGACCTCCTTCCACTAGAACTCACACTTTCTGTACTTTGCATAGAGCTTCTCCTTGCGCAAAGTCTCTAGTACAGTTTTTAAATGCCCTTCATGTCCTCCTTGGTTTTGGAGTATATTAGAATATCATCTATAAAGACTACCACAAATTTGTCAAGGTAATATCTAAAGACTCTATTCATCAAGTCCATGAATATTTATGGAGCATTGGTGAGTCCGAAAGGCATTACTATGAATTCATAGTGCCCGTACCTTGTATGAAAAGCAGTCCTGGGGACATCTTCCTTCTTCACCCTTACTTGATAATATCCCGACCACAAATCCACCTAGGAGAAGTATTGTGCTCCACGCAGCTGATCAAACAAGTCATCGATTCTTGGGAGAGGATACTTGTTCTTTATCGTGATATTGTTATGTTCACGATAATCGATTCAAATCCGCATTGACCCATCCTTCTTCTTGACGAAGAAGACTGGTGCACCCCATGGTGAAGCACTTGGGCGTATAAACCCTTTATCCAGATTCTCCTATAGTTGTTCCTTTATCTCTTCACGCTCTACAACAACCATTCTATATGGAGTCTTGGATAATTGGTAGTGCCCCTGGTATCAGGTCAATTGAGAACTCAACATATCTTCTTGGAGGAAGACCAGAAAGTTCCTTGGGAAACACTTCAGCGAATTCCCTCACAATAGGAATTTCTTCAAGGATTGTTTCTTCCTTGGACTCAATCATCTGAGCCAGATATGCGTGCTCATAAGGTAGTAATATCCATGCTTGAGATGATGGATCTAAAGGAGATTCATCTTCTTCCTGACACTTGTAATGAATCGGGGGTCGATTCTCCATATGGAGTGTGATTTCCCTCTCCCGACAAAAAATGTTGGCTCTATATAAGTAAAGCCAATCCAGGACAAGAATTGCATCAAATTCCACCAAAGGGAGTATGACGAGGTTCCCTGGGAAATTCAATCCACAGATTATAACAGGGGAGGACTTATATTCATGGGATGCAATGATTTCCCCATTTTCCATACTCACCGACATCTTTACTTCCATGATTTGTGGTGGTGCTGGGATTGTTCTACTAATCTTTTGAGATATAAAATAATGTGTAGAACCTAAATCAAAAAGTATGTTCTCTATTATTGAATGAATAACTAGCATACCCATCACCACTTCATTGTTGGGGTTCACTTCGGCAGAAGTGATGGAAAAATATCTTCTTTGCTGTCTTGGAGGTTGTTGGTTGCCTTTGATAACCCTTGGATTATGGCACTGATTTGAAAAATGACCCAGTTATTTCCATTTGTAGCATTGAACAACGTGTTGAGGTTTGAACAGAGCTTTCCTCTCCTCTGTTGCAGCCGCATGTCCTTCTTCATGATAGTTAACAGTTAGGTTCCCTTCTCTTCCACACCTAAAGCATTTTCTCGTCCCCTTACGGAAATTTCCAGGGTGCTTCCTTCTGCACTTTTGGCAAGTGGGGTGCTGGATCTTCTTAGAACCGTTGGATTTATCCATCAGACCACCAGCATTGAATTCCACCTAATGCTTCTTGTCCCCATGATACCCGTGTGATTCCTCGATCTCCATTTCGACCATGAGGGCACATAAGACAATTTCCTCATAGTTTTCGAAGTCACGGATCGCTAATTCATTCCGAAAGCTAGGCTTCATCCCACTAAAGAAGCAGCCGACCTTGAATTCAGGGGTAACAAAAAAGCCGGAAGAGTATCGTGAAAGCCTTGTGAAGTTTTCCTCGTACTCTCCAACAGATTCTTCATCTTTTTCTTTGAGGGAAAGGAAGTCCCTTTCCATCTTAAGCCAGAGGGTGCGCGGAAAATATTTATCAAAAAACATCTTTTGGAAATCCTTCCATTACAACGCCTCGATCTCCTCCTCAGGCTTCATATTTTTGATCAACGTCCACCATTGATTAGCTTCACCCTCCAAACGATAAGCCGCCAGGAGAACCTTCTCTTGTTCATAACATTGGAGGATGGAGAATATCTTTTCAATGGATTTGATCCATTGTTCAACGATCGTGGGATAATATGATCCACTAAAAGTAGGAGGTTATTATCTCATGAATCTCTTGATAGAGACTTATTCTTTTTAAGGGGAGTTGAACATTCCTCTTGACCAGTTTTTCTATTCAAAACATGAGTCAGCTGAGAGAGAAGTGTGGCAAAGTTCGCTATTCCCGCTCCCATTGGATATGGCTTCTCATTAGTACAGTCATCACACTGATCTCCACAACGGTTGTTAGCCCAAGTCCTCCTATTACCGGCCATTGTCTGGAATAAAAAGAATGTTAGGGGTAACACATAAAGGGTAATCCAAAGACAAAAGTTGATGAGTCAAAAATAAAATTTTATTTCCTTAACTCATGAGTCTATAGGCTTCAATCTAGGTTTTTCATGATCTACTTTCTAACATATATTCTTAGGGATATTTTTCCCTTAATAAGTGTTCATACTAAGATTTTGAATTTATCAAAACATATCCCCCAGGAGTGTACTAACCAAGAGTGTAGCAAGGCCCGTTGTCGTGCACTGGTTCTCGTTCGAGTCTAGCTCAATGTGGTGTTTTTGGGTTTTACCCCTAGGATACATCTGTGCCAGAGCCGCCTCTACCTGCTCGTATCCAGACAGGGATGTATTTGTTTGATAAACCACATACATAATATTTACCAAAACTTAGGGATGTTTTTATTATACTTAGTCTTGTATATAAAGCTTTACTAGTGTTTCCTAATCCCAAAAATAACTAAACCTATCCTCTAATACCAACTATGAAAACCCTGCTTTTTATTACAACTTAAACATGATTTATTACATAAAACATCACTTGATAAAACAATGAAGATCGAGAGGTTTAGTGTCATTGGTGCTTAGGATAATTACATAAAAACATAAAACAAGAAATACAACATATTTATTGAAAACATCCTTTACATGACCACTACATTCCCTCATACTTAGCATTGCATGGGATAACCTAAGGACATGCATAAGAAAAGGGTGATCTATAAAGCCCAGTAAGGGAGTACACATTGAATATCATGAGGAGTACAATACATGTTAGACAATAGGCATATCAATAGATCATAAAATAAACATGAACATAAAGGCATGATAAAGCATGATAATCATAACATGGAAATGTGGAAACAAAACTTAACATTGAATTAGCATGAGCCAAGGCTCATTGCACATAAAGCATGAGTAAACCCTCATTGCAAATGAAGCATGAGTAAACCCTCATTGCACTTGAATTAGCATGAGTCAACACTCATTGCACATGATGTATCATGATACTATACTTTACCCAATGCATTGGAGCGCTATAATGGCGCACCCTTCTTAAACATTTCATTTCATGCATAAGTGTGCCACATGGATCATAAAACATGGATTCATAAAACATAATCATTTATTCCACGATAAAGGAATGTGTAATTAATACATGAAACATTGTAATCAATAAGTAACTGTGCATAAAGGTGAATACCCTTGATGGAAAAAATGGCATGGTATCCACTACACAATGGCATTGGCTTAGAAAATCGGTGCAATTTCGGCAGCATAACGACATGACATAAGAATTCATAAAAATGGTTGATGAGAGAGAAAGTGGTTACTCATCATATTTACATGTAATGGACAGTAAAGAGGCAGTATATATACATGTACCAATAATTTTAATGGAATTTAGATTCATGATACAAAATTAATGCTTGAATGTAAAATAAGAAAGAGAAGTTCCTTTCGGAATTTCGGCATAGTAACAGGTGTACATGGGAGGCATTTAATGAGAGAGAAAGGGGTATCCCATCATTCAAACAATAATAGGGAAGTATGGTAGAGGTGAGAAACCATACTCTAACATTCATAATTGAAATTAAAAGGAAAAAAACTTAAAGAAAATTGGGAAAAAATGAGAAAGGAAGAAAAAACCCTTACTTGGAAGTGTGCTTCCCAAGGCTAGAGAGAGGCTTGTGAGAGGCTTCTTGGGAGCTTGGGGCACCTTGGGAGGTTTCTAGAGAGAGTAGGGCAGAGGTTGGAGGAACTCTAAGGGCTTTGAGTGAGGATGAAGTTGGAGCTTGGGTGGGTTTATATAGGAAAGGTGAGGGATTGCTTTAATATTTAGGTTTGGGACCCCTTATATTAAATTAATACAAACCACAAACCATCCCATGGTTTTTGCCCATGGTTTTTGGAAAAGGGAAGAAGAAAAAAATATTTTTTAAGGCTCATGTCCGAACTTCTTAAAATATTAGGTTTGCTTATGTGGAGGTGAGTCACACTCCCATGGAAATTAATTTAAAAAGGAAAAGTGTTGAATATGTCTTGAGGGGTCCATTAATGCTTTGAAAAGTAAGTCAAACAAACCCAAAATCACATTATTTTAATGATAAAACATATATTGGCCGAAAATAAGGATTATGGTATTTTATTACATCACCATTGGGTCATTATGATGTCATAAAACACATTATATATTTAAACGGTATTTAATTTTTACCCAAAAATTTGACTCTCAGAAAATTATGAAAAATCCACCGTTGAATAATTTAGACATCCTGATTCCAGAAATAACATTTATTTTATCGAAATAATTTTCTAAATATGTTAATTTTCACTTTTAAAATAAAAACTGACATTTATCGAAAATTCACGGGTTTTGACAAAAATGGATTGCAAACCTTAAGAAAAATTTTAATTGCATTCATAAAATTATAAGATCATTTATATTTAAAAAATTGATTTAATAATAATATTATTATTTTATTAAAATATTATTTAATTCAAAAATCCCTTAATTTAATACAATAAATTTCTTAATTAAATAATAACTAAAAACACCATTTGTACTTTAAAAAGTATTTACAATGTATCAAAAATGACTAGAAATTATATTCATTATTATATACAAAAATAATGTACACGAACATAGTACTAATTATTTTTTACATAACCCCTTAAAATAGCCGCATAATACCTAAGGGTAAGGTGTGCGATGGTGACAGACTTTTGGGGTGGCTCAGATAACAACGCTCGAGTGGTAATCTCTATCAACTTCCACTTTTGACGTAGAGGGTCCCGTTCAAGCTTGACATGGTGAAGCTCAGCTTGGGCTTGGTCAAGGGTGATGACCATGGATGCCACCTATTTTCCGAGATCCGACAAATGGGCTTCATATGGGGTAATTCTACTGGATGCGGCCATCGCTTCCTTCTGATTAAATTAGATTTGTTAAAATCCTATATTTATACTTATCATGTGATTACTGTTCAGAAACGGTCAAAATTCATAACATAAAACCAAAGAAGTTTACAATATATGAAATCATTTTATATAACGAGACATTTAATAAGATCAAGAGGGATTTTCCATTAATGAAACTTTGTTTCGTTACATTGGAAGTGAGTGGAATGTTAAGGGTTGGTTCTCCAAGACTACCCACAATCCTATAATAGATTATATTTGGGTAATGATAGTTTGGGGGCCTAATGCAAAGGGAATGATGGTTTGGGGGCCTGACCCGAGCTATCAATGGGGTATGAACGTCAAGGTGTGTAACCTAGGATGGATTTAGTATATGACATTATAAGGTCTAATCTGACATAATCCTCTTTTATTGATGATAAATTCATTTAGATATTAGTACTGGTCCTTTCTCCTCAACACATTCATAGATTATTCTTATGGTACATATCAAAAGCAAGTAAAATCGGTGGTCTTTAAAACCTTAGTTAGCAGATGAACCCTTGGTTTAAATTGTATATTTAATATTTTTATGAAATTATTATTATTATTATCGAATATAATTGTATAGTTGAGAACAACATAATAATGATGAATTAATGGTTTCACAATAAGTCTTTTACTCGCACCATACTCCACAATTTTAGTGAGCTTATAGATTTTATGAATATAGATTCAATAAATGTAAAGGTCCCTGTGGTGGATGGATGAGTGGATATGTGTGGATATACAAGAAGATTGCTACAGGATATAGATGACTCATACTATTTATTTATTTATTCCTCTTATTATTATATTGGATTGGCATTACACTTTATGAGTTGATTTTATTTTAATGACATGTATTCCATTCATTTTTCTCTTCATGTTTTATTTGAATATTTAATAATTTATTTATTGTTTATTATTGATCCTATGAAATTATATTGAGGGTATAATATCACTACTCATTGACTCATACCCACACTACTAGTTAGTAGACTTTGGAATATGGGTATGTGCACATGAGGTCATGCGGCACTTTGGACCATACATGGTGGTTTGGGTTGGAGTGTTACAATGCATATAAACAAAAAAAAATCTTAAAAAAACTATCAAAGACCATCCTAAAATAACCATAAGTGGAAAGGAAGTGGTGGTTAACCTTGGGAGGATGTTCACTATCCTTAAATTTAATAAATGTAGTGAACCTAGTGTGGAGTGACCATACCAAATTTTTATCCACTAAATAGAAACCTTAATGAATGTTGGTATATTGTCAAATCATATATATATCACCCTTGTACGTATCTAGGTGATGGTAAATCATTTACAAATCCATTATCCTTGTTCTTTGTTTTCTAATTTTGTGTTTCATTCAGTTATAATAATGCTTAAGGCTTGAGAAAATCAATCAGTTCCTTCCATTGAGTGAACAAGATATAGAAAAGGGATGATTATAAATAAATAGATTTTAAATTTGGTAAGTAACCGATTCATCCTCCTCTTAGGGTGCATTATTTCAACTAGTTTGCAATAAAATTTAGTCCTTTTTTTATTTTCTACAAAATGAAATTATTAACTTGATTTCTCTCCCCTCTAAAAATTTCTTATTCTTCTTCTATTCTATTAGAACACACCAAACCAATTTTTTATTTGAATCATCAATTTTATTTATAATTTCAATAGAAATAATACATTCTTTAGGGGTATAATTATATTTAGTTTCTTAAAGTGTTAGAGTTTTATTGATTTGTGGGGTGGAATATTTTATTTCAATTCAATGGTAGAAAAAATATTCAATATCTATTAATCCTTTAGAGACACAATATCTATAGATATTGAGGTGAATATGGTTGGTGAAGGGAAAATATTAACCTCAAGATTGGGGGTAGTTAATAAGTGTGTGGGGACCACAAAATAGAGATAAACTATCTTATTGTCAGCATCTAATGGAATCTACACTATTTATTACTAATTAGGATATAAATCAATATGGGATAGACAAGTAGTGGTCATAGCAGTTGCAGAAGAATCCTCATGCATGTTTTTAAGAGGTGTAATGGTATAGGTTTTGTGGGACAATAGGGTTTGGATACTAAAAAAGATATCACCCAAGAAAACCAAGGTAGGATAGAATCACAAGGTAGGTTTAATATTTAAAGGGAACATCAAAGTCATGTGTCTTAATATAATCACAAGTGTAATTATTTTTTCTAAAAACCTATTTTCTCATGTATTGTACTTATGGAGTTCTATAATGTAATCCAACATACCTAAAACCTTGATTAAAATTAACTTGACTAAATTTGGTGATGTGTATTTTGAATACATCTTAGAGAATTTATTATAGACCAACCCATTGTTTCCAAAAAAAAACACTATATAAAAAATTATCCACATCTGATTTTAATGCCTTAGTTCTACTCATAATGTATTATTTCCCAATAATTTTCCCATGCCCATTTTTTAAATAATTTTAAGGTTGAAAACGAAATAATACTTATTGATTTTAAAGGTTATAAAGATTTAAATAATCATAGAATCATGGAATTTATCATAGTAAAATTTCCACCCATTTTTATGCTTTTACTCTTACTCATATTCCTATAGTGGTATACTAAAAGATGGTATTTTGAGTGGTGGTGTATAAATGATAGTGTTTGTAATTTTTAAATTTAAGTTGTTTAAAACTCCTAATAAATATATTTTTGGGATAAAAAAATGTAGTGATATCGCCAGGTATCACCCTCATTGAAGGGTCCTTGAGTTGAATTCTCTTGAACTTTGTGACATCATGGATGGACCTAGGATCTATTATATAAACTCAATACTATATATTATCATTTTTATTTTGAGGATCTATAATAATCATTATATATTATTTTGATGACAAATATATCTCTAAATATAAACTATCTTTGAACATGAATTTATAAAATATAAATTTTAATCACTTACCCTAAATTCAAAAGAAAACACCCCAGTGGTCATTTGGGATAGTGTTGAAAGACTCAATTAAATTGTTTATCTTGGTCTCCCCCTAACATAAATGATCTCATCTAGGTGAGGAATCCAATAATAGGTATCAGTTTTACATTATAGTTCAATTACACTATGAAGTGAGAGATTTAACTACTAAATTGAATCGGTTCTCCTGTATTTATATATTTCCAGGTCCTTTTCATCAATCTGCATATAATAATTCAAATAATTATGGATCTAATGAGGTTGATAAGATGTAGGGTGAACATATTTATCCACCTATGTGGAGTATGTTGAATTGATTTGAATTGGGTTTATTTGGGGTTGAGTGAATGATGAATGTAACATCCCGATACTGATATTCCCTCATATAACTGAGTTAGGTGGGCTACGTGACCTCATGAGTGCCTTCATGTATGTCAAAGTCTTCTAACAAGACCAATTACACTATAAATAAGATATTTAACTACTAAAAAAATACATCTCACGTATTTCAAAATTTCCATATCCATTTGGTGAATAACCATATGAAAATTCAAGTACTTATGGATGATAACAGGTTGAGATGATGTAGACCCAACAGATTTCTCCACTTAGGTAGAATATATTGAATGTGATTGATATGGGGTTTTCTATGGTGGAGTGAATGATTATTGTAATTTCCCCGACCCGATACTCCCTCACATTACCAATCTAGCTGGGTTACATGATCTTATTCATGTATCCCCATACACCAAAGGATTCCAATAAGTAGTGAGGGTGTAAATAATATAGTGGGGAGACTATATATTCTAGAATATACTATCAATACAATGTAAAATAATAACAATGTACTGGAAATAGCATAACCCAAATAATCAAAGATATAAATCCATAAAATAATAAATAAAAACTCCAATTCCACAATAATAATAGAATAATATAATGATAGGCTAAAATATAACTAATAAATGTGATTAATTCCAAAAAAATAAATTACCAAATTGAAAAAAATCCCAAGATCCCAGTTCAAACCACAATGTTTGAGAAGTCTCCATGATCAAACCCATCAAGAAATCAATAATCATCAACAAGGCCTCGTTCCCGTGTCTAAACCTACATCAATGAAATTTATTTGGGTACTAAATGGTTCCCCATGTAGGGTGTGAGTACAAATCAGTTGGACAACACAAAAATTTCTAAACAAACACAGTATGATATATATATATATATATAGTTCATGTAATTAAGTAATAAATAGATTATTAATATAATCTATTTATATTGCACATATAATGAATCCACTGATCATCGATCCTCAGGATGAAGCTATAATGACCCGACATGCTAGGGTTTTCATAGTTGTTGGAATGATGAGCCACCACAACCCCACACCCACCTCCAATAAGCTATAGTCAAGTGACAAGTGATGAAAATTAACAACTAAAAAGGGATTCCTTTTAATAATGTACCTATATACACACACCCAACCATATCCATGCATCCATGTATAGGAATTTAATAAATACATTAACATCTAGAATAAAACCATGAATAGAACAACCTATAGAAAATACATTAATCAGAGTATAGAAACATAGTACAAATGATAACCAAAAAATAAATTCTGAAATAGAAATAATGTGTGAAACCTAAACTGATAATAACTATAACAAGTAGTTAAGGGTTGAGCCCGAATCTAGATCTTAGAGTCCAACCACCGATCACGGTCCGTATATCCATGTACAGCTAAGATTTACCAATATTAGGTAATCCGTGTCTTTAATAATGAGTATACCATTTTCATAAGATGCAACACAAGTAGGAAAAACACATTCATGGTTGAGTATATAAATACATAGTAAGACACCACAAAGTAACCAGGTACAACACATTAAGAGAGAATAGTCACGAAGCATTAATAAATAATAGTAATCTCATTACAACCAATCCATGCCAATAAAAATATGAGATATAAACAATAATAATAACTTAGAAATTCTTAATAGGAACCCCAAACAAATAGGGGGTGGGGATCTTTGTCTCCATAGAAAAGATAAGAAATATGAGTAATCCTGCAACTCCAATGGAAATCTTGGATGTATAGAATCATAAAAAACCATACAAAATTATATGGGGAGGGTCTTGCACATCACTATTGTGCTCTATAGCTGAGGGATCCACAAATATAAACCTTGAATCCCATATAACCTCACCAAAATCTATGTCTACGTCCTTCTACCTTTCCACATGGTTCTATAGTCAAGGGAGCCACAACTCCAGTAGATAATCCCCTCCCAACTAAATATTGAAGATATCATAGTAAAAAAATATAGATAGAGGAACCATACCCAATATATCATAGGGGTTTACTAATTATACATTTGTTAAGAGTATGGTGAACCTATTCTCTAGCATGATAGAGGAGTTCCAATCCTCACATATCTCTCATCATAGATGATTAGTTCCATCATTTAAGAGTCACCGAAAAAAGAATCACTCTCATAAAACCCACATAATAGCTTTTATTCGAAAAAAGGAACATCATTATCATGTTATAGATGGAGATTTACTTAGGATAGGCTACTCAGAGGAAAAAATCCATGTCTAGAAAAATCCAAATGAACGTTCGAGGCTCATCATCGGTCCAATGGGTTATAATGTAAACCCATTTATATGTAACATAAAATTACCATGATATCCCAACCTGATCACACTGTTGGTTTCTTCATGGAAACAACATAGGATAGGCTATTTACGATCCCAAAATGGAAACCCAGTGAAAAAATATGTTTCCTCACAACAAATACATACATTTCATTATAGTCCCGAGCCACAAGTTGGAAGAAAATAAAAACTCTATCTATGGGTCATTTATTTGAATGTCAGATCCATGAAGTCTTAGAAATTTCATCAACCAGACGTCACTGGAAGGAGTTAAATCAAAATCAATGTTTTACAATAATAATAATAATAATATATTAATTTCAATTGATACCTAATATTGAAGATGGGTACGGATTTACCCCCATTTCCACAAACAGTATGTCCCCATGGTCCCCTAACTCCCTATCTCTTATATAATATAATATCATAGTTATTATAATTATAAAATATATATTACAATAGAATATAAATATATAAATTGTGAATAAAATTTCATACTTGGAAAGAGTATTATCCACCTATCTTCCATACAGAATCTCATTTTTTATAGTTGAGGCAACCCATATCAAAATCATATTTTCATTTCATTATTAAAATCATGTGAAATATTCTTCGTACTCATCTTTAGACACTCCATCATTATCATATCTTTTTTCACTTTTTCATGTGGATATTATTTTATAATCTTATATGCCTTCACATTGAACTATGATGATTTCCCTAACCCACCAATTGATATTTTTCAATGTGGAGCACTACAGTGACCAAAGCTTGTCACTACCACTATGATGGTTTCCATCGCAATTAGCTTCTTCAATGAAACACTATTTGAAGTGATGACTGGACCCTCCTGGAAAATACCATTCATCATGCACTGATGATCCTGAGTAATCACAATATCCTCTCAATCTTGGGTGGAAATCCTTCATTACCTAACCCTTCATCAAATTCTCGTTGTCTTCACCATGCCTTCATCCATGTATCGATTTTTAAGGAAAGATCAGATATCGTCTTCCAAGAATTCCACCATAATCTCTCTCTCCCTCTCAATATTCATGGGTTTTTAGTCCATATTGTAATTTTTTTTGTAACTATGTATTTATAGATATTTATATATCAGGATATTTAAATTAAATAATTTAATAAAAATAAATAATTTATTTAATTATTTTTCCCACTGTGGCGGTCAAGATAGACACCTGACGCTGTAATAACCAGAGATTTTATAAGATATATTATTTTTAATTTCATTCATATCTTCTGTTGTACGATACACCAAGATTATCTTCCACTATATGCAACACTGTAGTATACACACCATTATTCTTGGATCATGTTACACACAATTTCATGTTTGTTTGATAGTTGTTATTCTATGCAACATTGAGTGTGTATGTATATATATATATATGTATATATATATTCAATGTATAAATGAAATATGGTTTTATTTTTTTATATGCAACAACAAAGGAGTCTTGCACTACACGCAACCCTGACTTGGCTTTCACTATATGCAATCTCGACCTTCTTCGATAGTGTGTGTTGTACGCAATACCGGGTTTTACTAAACAACGATATGTTATTATACTATTATTATGAACTAGCCATTATGAATAGTATTAACTAAATTTTGAAATTTATAACATTTTTATTCATCTTATAAATTTTCTAGAACATGGTATAAGAACAAAATAAAATTTTCAAGTAAAATAAGTATTTTTTAAAAAATGCAGTTTTGCCGCCTTTTGATGGTGCACCCACTTTAAATCTAGTTTTTCACATATTTATAAGTTAAAATTTTCAAAATAAAATTATTCTTTGGAATAAGGATATAAAATTTTACCTTGGATAAAATTTTCATAATATTCTGATAACTTGCATATTTTAATGAATAGTAAAAACACGCTATATTTTAATTAAAAACAACTTTTTTTCATCGTAATAATTTATGTGGTTAAATTATAAAATTTAATGGTTTTAAAGTATAAATATAATATATTTTTACCATTTAATACAATTTATGTCATTAGAATTGATTTTACCTTGAATTCATAGGTTAAATAAATTCAATCTTTTGCAATGTTTTAAACAAAAACCCGTTTTTTTTCGACAACGAGATTAATTTTAATTTAATTTCTGAAACTTCTGTGTATTGAATTTGGAAAAATGGATTCCATATTTGGAATCAGTGGGTCCAAATTATATTAATAGACTACTTTTTATTTTTGGGCTTTATAAATAGTAACACCGGTAAATTTTATATACCATAGTTAAATATAAATCGGGTAATTAAGGGTAAATATAATATTATAAAATTACCCTAACACATGACAAAATTCTATTGGATGACTAAAAGTCGGCCCATATCATCTAAGGGTCGGATTAGAATCATTTAATGGACTTTTTTCTATGGAAATAACTTTATTATTATTAAAACCAAAGAAAGTGACAACATGTGACTCTCTTAAATCTTATAAGTATATTAATTTTAATTTAGTGATAAACTTCATGAATCTTAGAGCATAAATATTCTCAAGAAATATAATTAAATTATCTACATCATATGAATTTATTTATAATTTTTAGGGATTAAATAATTATCATTAATTGTGACACAATAGTGATGTAAATATTGTTTATCCAGTGAAAAATCAAGAATATAGTTTTTATTAACCTAATAGTGACCATAAAAGGCACAAAACCCTGACCAAAACTTATTTTTCATGTAAATTTAAACAATAATAATCCAATGGTCGAATATTTGACCATTTGGAGCCTTATAAAAGCGATTATGACACTTAGAGTATTTTATTTTAAATGATGCCAAAGTTGTCACCTTCATAATTTAAAAAATATAAAAATTTACATATTGTGATTTTAAGATGATAAATTCGAGTAAAATTATTATTATTAAAGGTAATAGATTTATCTTCATCATATGATTTTGTTTTTAATTTCTATGAAATAAATAAGTATATTAAATAATTATACAATAATGATGTAGTAATTATTTTACTAAGAGATAAACCAAATAAATGGTTTTAAAATAATAAAATAAATATTATATGAACAATTTAATGTGATCCACTAATTTTCTAGATAAATATGTCCTTTTATGAATCTATTAAAGCTTTTATTTCAAACATATCTTCTGTATATATTTTATTTAAATTCATATAAATGTATAGTGTCAAAATTGACACTATTGTTATTTTAAAAAAAATAACATATTATAAAATTTCTTAAAAATCACAAAAATATTTAAAAATTATAAATTTATATGGTCTAAAATGTTATAAAGTATCCAATTATGAAAAATGCAAAACAAATAAGTAATTGTTTGTTATTATTTAAAATTTAGAATTTTATTACCACAAATAAAATTAAATTGATTAAGGATAAATCTAGTTGATAATGTTTAAAATAATTTCCTAACATGTCTAAATTTGATTGGATGATGATATTACAACCCTATATCATCTAATATTAGAATATGAGTCATTTTTGGAGTTTTTTATGTGGGTTTATATTTATTATAAATTAATATTTTTAAGATTTCCAAAGGTGCCCCTCTCCTCCTTTATAAAAGGGCACCTCCTCCCTCTCTTCCTCAGACCAATTTGAGCCTTCAAGCTCTGAAAACCCCTGACAAATTCTCTTCTCAATTTTCCTATAAACATCCTAGAGGTCTTGGTCTTCTTCAAAGACCAATTTTAGTGCCCTAAGAGGAGGTCTCAAAGAGGCTCTTCAAAGAAGAGGTAATGTTCGTTACCGATTCTTTCAACATTATTTCTTCTTACACTTCTTCTTCATTATTTGTTTCATTATGAAGTAATAACATCAGTATCAATCATATACGGATATTTCATTATAAGTATGAAACCACCAAATTTCACCATTTATCCATCCTATGGAAAACGAAATCACCGTGCGCGCGTACATACGGAATACCCTCTCCACACCGTGGTGTAATCTGTTTTTCCACCAACACCTAACATGGATGGGTATAATGGTGTAAATAATAACTATACATAGTTATTATAACATCATACTAATTCTTTTATATTGTATCATTCACTCCAATTCAATTCAATAATTATGGAAACGATATCATCGCTCATGGGTACGTACGGACTACCGTCTCCACGACGCGATGAGATTCATTCTCCATGTTAACCATTTAAGATTTAATATAATGTATATATAAGAAATATTAATGAAATATATGACATTATAATGCTACTGGATTTATGTATATATATATATATATGTATTTCAACTAATTAATTCCATTCAACTCAACAAGGAAACGAAAACAATGTTCATGCTTACATACGGCCTACCATCTCCATGAATAGTGTATTTCTTTCCATTTAACGATCTATTATATATATGTATATTCTGAAAATATATTATATATAAATCATGTTTTATATTCTGGAATTACGTAATCATGATCTATGTAATTATATTAATAATTACAAGTCAAAACATAGATGACAAATGAAACGATTTTAACCAAAACACTCTTTAACATGTAATTTACAAAAGAACAGGTAATTTAAAGTCCTAAGTAACCCATATATGATATCATAACAATGAATATGAATATGTAATAAGTCAATGACATTATTTAAATCATTATACAGGAGGTTCAGATACATACGAAGCATATCAGACATAAGGTAAGGGATAATTTTGCAAATCTCATTTTTATCCGAGATTGCTTATTCGTAAGTATTTACTTGGGATATTTCTATCATCCATGTCCATGTTTTATTAAAGTGCTTTCATGTATTTTAAAAGTATTTTTTACCCATTTTTACTTTTACTACATGGTATTTAAGTAATCTTTCTTTTCTTTACGTTATGAGGTACTTTTATGACTTTTCCGGAAAAAGTACGAGAAGAATGTTTTTTTAAGTTATACGGCACGAAAAGATTTTTACAGTTTTATAAAGCCTTATTTTCATGAAGCTTCCACCAAAATATTTCATGACTATTTTCAAAAAAATCCATTTCTTTTAAAATTTCATGACATTTTGTGACGAGTAAATGATTTTGAATAAAAAAGGATATTTTCCTCAATAATTAATTTCAAATGTTTTATCAAAACCATTTTTCATCTAAAATGAAATTATTTCATATGTGTATATTTCAAGTATAATGTCTCTATGATTTACATGGTTTTAGTTTTCTTATTATGAAATTATATCCATTTCTTTTATATGGATTATGTGATGATGGAATGATGTTTATGAAACCCATTTTATTTATTGGGTTTTTATGAATTATGTATGTTTATTTTATGGCACAAGTAAGAATGATTTCATTATGAGATGGGTGGGACCTATATCTACCTCAAATAAATTTGATAAATATTTATTTCTCATGAGAAATACATGGCTGGAATGGTAAGTTAATCTGATTTAGTGTTACAGGACTGAAACGAGGAGTGAAATCGATTCAGAAAGGGACTTTGTCCACTAAGATGGTCTTGGGAGAAATGCCTTGGCTACTATGGAAATCATGACATGTGATGAATGGTTTCCACAATTACATGTTTTACTCCCATGCTATTTCATCATGCTTAATGTTTCTTTATGATCTATGCCTTACGTAATTCCATGTTTTATGTCATTCCTCAAGCTTTTGATGTTTAAACATTATGTTCATGTTTTTAAGTTCAAGTGTATATGATTTGTTTTATTTTATCCATGCTTACCCTTACTGAGCATTTTAGCACACCCTTTATATGTGTTCTTTTCCCCAAGATATAAAGAAAGGTTTTAGGTATGAAAAAAAGGGGAAGATCTTTATGGGAGATGTTGAAGATCTTTCACCACGATTAGAAGATTATATTAAGAGTTTCCAAAGTCAATAAACTATTACCATCCTTGTGTGTCTATTTTTTTAATGTATTAAGTATTCCTCAAAATTAATGTATTGTAAATTTACGTCAAGCTTCAGGCCTCTACAGTTGGTATCAGATGAATGGTTAAGTTAACCTTTGGAAACTAGGATGTGAAAACTTTAGTGAGATCCCTAGAGATATTTCTAAGGTATGTCTAGGGATGTCCCTAAGGATAAGTATACGTATAGGTTATAGTCCCATAATTGCACTAATGATCTTAGAATTAAACCTAAGATGTAAGATGTCGAAGGTACTCCCCCTTGATTATGTTATTTTACTTGTATGATTTTTTCCTCTCACAGAATTCTTTTTGTGTTTTAGTCAGTGGAGGGAACCAGAAGGAATTCGGTTAACATTGAATCCAATCTACAAATTGGTGACTATGAGCAACAAAATTGCGTAATGCCTAGAGAGAAATATATTGTGATTATGTCAAATCAGTAATCACGATATATGATTAACAAGGTGAAATTTAGTGGTATTCCTAATTCATTAAATAAGAGGAAGATAGAATTTTATGCATGTTCGCATGTTGAGGAGCATAAAGAAAGGAAGAATGAGATTTCTAAAGAAGGGAAGAAGAACCTTGAGGAATACCTCAAATGGAGGGACATATGATATCTGTGTGGATAAAAGGGTCATAGAGTGACAGAACATTATGGAGTTCAATGTCTTATTTGTGGAGAACATGGGCATTACCCAACTCAATGCCCGGACCTAAAAAGATACTTCTAAATCAAGGAAGGACTTATTCCAGGACAATCATTGAAGAGGATGGATTGAAATGTTTATGTATTGGTATTCACGAATAATGTTGTTAAAGTACTTTTATGGTGTATTAGAATATTTTTGTATTAGTCTATTATGGTTTTCAATAATTTTATGGTACCAGTAACCATGAAAAGTTATTCAAATATTTTGGAAAGCAGATGATATGTGCATAATGAAGGGATAAAGAGAAAATGAAATGTTTGACAGTATTCATGAGCTCATGATTGATATAAGGACTAAGTGATATCATGGTTTGAGTATATAGAATTTTGAGGATTTTGGTATGTGGAAAGAGTTAAATTTTGACAGCACTCATGTTTTCACTAATATTCAATGGGTATTCATTTTTCAAGAGAATACATGATTAAGGTATTCACAGGACTGGAATGTGACCAACAACATATATGAGGGATAAATGATGGTATTCACGTGCTTGTTATATGACCTTTTTAGTAATCGTTCTCTTTATACAATGAGTTTGGAAAGAAGTATTTTGGATAAGCCTAAAGATTGGAATGGATAGTATTGTTTAAGGCTATAACTTTTTGTTATAATAGTATAACCTACAGGACGGGCGACAACCCATCGCATCGGATGAGGTTGTGGGAATCGAACCCACAACCGAAGTGTGACTGACCTTTATCGCCTACCACTGGCCTACAAGAAGTCCCTGGTTAGTAGAAACTTGTTTTATTTTATTAAACGGTATGATATAAAAAGTATAAGTTCATTTTTGTAACCATATACGATTAATCTAACCATAAGATAGACTTATAACTTTTGCAAACTATTTGTTTGAGACAGATGGAATGACCTGCCATTCTACCATATGATCTGCTAACACTTCGCGAATGAAAAATTCAACTTCATTTCTGTAAGATATGAAGTAGAAATTGTCCAAGGAACGTCCAACAATGAGATTGTACCAAAATAAAGACCGTATTTCTTCTAATTCCAATTTCTTCAACTTTAGGGAAATGATCTTGAATACAAAAAAAAGTTGTCCTAGTGTCCATATATCTGATGAATCAGATGGTACCTTAGATCATCACAATTTTATGGCTTTGTGATTGTTGGCTTTTTCATAGCCATGTTCTCTACCACTCTCTATTAGAACATGATGGTTAGATTTGTCTTCCATATCCATATTTTCACCTATGTTCTCCTTTGTGGAAACCCAGTGATTAGTTTATTTGGGTAACCATTACGTTTCATACTTTAGTTTTTAAAGATAAGTTTTGGTATTCCTTTTTACGATGTGGGTTTCAATTAAAAAAACATTCAAGTAGAAAACCATTTATATCCCTAATGAATTTCGAGGGAGAAATTCATTTTAAGGGGGTAGAATGTAATAACCCGAGATTTTATAAGATATATTCTATTTAATTTCATTAATTTCTTCTATTTTACGATACACCAAGATTATCTTCCACTATACGCAACACTGCAGTAGTATACACAACATTATTCTTGGATCATGTTACACACAGTTTCAAGTTTGTTTGATAGTTGTTATTCTACGCAACATTGAGTGTGTATGTATGTATGTATATATAAATATATAACGTATAAATGAAATATGTTTGTATTTTGTTATACGCAACAACATAAGAGTCTTGCACTACACGCAACCCTGACTTGGCTTGCATTACACGCAATCACGACCTTCCTCGATAGCGTGTGTTGTACGCAATACCGGGTTTTACTAAACAACGATATGTTATTATAGTATTATTATAAAATATCAATTATGAATAGTATTAACTAAATTTTGAAGTTTATAAAATTATTATTCACCTTACACATTTTCTAGAACATGGTATAAGAACAAAATAAATTTTTCGGGTAAAATACGTATTTTTAAAAAAATACAGTTTTGCCGCCTTTTGATGGCGCACCCACTTTAAATATAGTTTTTGACATATTTATAAGTTCAATTTTTCAAAATAAAATTATTATTAGGAATAAGGATATATAATTTTACCTTGGATAAAATTTTCATATTATTCTGATAACATTCATATTTTAATGAATAGTAAAAACACGCTATATTTTAATTAAAAACAACATTTTTTCATCGTAATAATTTATCTGGTTAAATTATAATTTTTAATGGTTTTAAAGTATAAATAGAATATATTTTCACCATTTAATACAAGGTATGCCATTATAATTGAGTTTACCTTGAATTCGTAGGTTAAATAAATTCAATCTTTTGCAATGTTTTAAACAAAAACCCGTTTTTTTCGACAACTGGATTAATTTTAATTTAATTTCTGAAACTTCTGTGTATTGAATTTGGAAAAATGGATTCCATATTTGGAATCATTGGGTCCAAATTATATTAATAGACTAATTTTAAATTTTGGGCTTTATGAATAGTAACAACGGTAAATTTTATTTACCATAGTTAAAGGTAAATCGGATAATTAAGGGTAAATATAATATTATAAAATTACCCTAAAACATTCCAAAATTCTATTGGATGAATAAAAGTCGACCCATATCACCTAATGGTCGGATTATAATCATTTAATGTACTTTTCCCCGTGAAAATTACTTAATTATTATTAAAATCAAAGAAAGTGACAACATGTCACTCTCTTAAATCTTATAAGTATATTAATTTTAATTTAGTGATAAACTTCATGAAACTTAGAACATAAATAGTCTACAGAAATACAATGAAATTATCTACATCATATGAATTTAGTTATTATTTTTAGGGATTAAATCATTATCATTAATTGTGACACAATAGTGATGCCGAAATTGTTTATCTAGTGAAAAATCAAGAATATAGTTTTTATTAAACTAATAGTGACCATAAAAGGAACAAAACCCTGACCAAAACTTATTTTTCATGTACATTTGAACCATAATCATACAATGGTCTAATATTTTACCATTTTGAGATTTATAAAAGCGATTATGACACTTATATTATTTTATTTTAAATAATGCCAAATTTTCCACCTTCATAATTTAATAAATATAACAATTTAAATATTGTGATTTTAAGATGATAAATTCATGTAAAAGTATTATTGTGAAAGTTAATAGATATATCTTCATCATAGGATTTTATTTTTAATTTTTATTCAACAAATAATTATATTAAATAATTATACAAAAATGATGTAGTAATTATTTTATTAAGAGATAAACCAAATAAATGGTTTTAAAATAATGAAATAAATATTATATGAACAATTTAATGTGATCCATTAATTTTATAGATACATATTGCCTTTTATGAATCTATTAAACCTTTTATTTAGAAAATATCTTCTATATATATTTTATTTAAATTCATATAAATGAATAGTGTCAAAATTGACACTATTGTTATTTTATAAAAATAACATATTATAAAATTGATTAAAAATCACAAAAATATTTAAAAATTATATATTTACCTTTATATGGTCTAAAAGGATATAAAAAATCCAATTATGGAAAATTCACATGAAATAAGTAATTTTTTGTTATAATTTAAAATTTAGAATTTTAATACCACAAATAAAATTAAATTGATTAAGTAAGGATAAATCAAGTTGATAATGTTGAAAATAATTTCCTAATGAAGTGCACTATGTTTCATTTGTTGTCAATGAGGTATGTTGTTGTCAAGGAATGAATGAATGGATGTCAAGGAGTTTCAATATGTGAATGACAAAGGATGTGATGGTGTTGGTGAGGAAAGGAGAATGGCCATGGTACTAAGATGAATGTCACTTAGGAGATTCACTAAGTGACATAGGAGATGATGGTTGAAACATTCTCTAGTAATATCAGACGATTGTAGAACTGATCTTCATGTTTCAATACTTGTATTAGGATGATACTAAGTTACAACACTTGAAGAATGAATGATGATGGAGCATCATTACATCTGACGATTGTTGACCTGATCTTTAAGTTCCACGAACTTGTATCAAGTAGATACAATGTCACAACATTGTTTGAAGACCATTAATTGTACTTACAATGCATGAGGAGATGAAGAAGATCCATCCACAATCTCTAAGTGGATGAAGTTAGCTAAAGAAGTCCATGCACTATCACTTAGTGCATGTGAATTTGAAGAAGATCCAACTTGATCTCTTATTGGATCATAGAAGCATGTTGAAGAATTATTTGATTCAGGAACTCGGTTGATGAAGAACCTTCAAGAATTTCCCTCCTAAGTAATGAATATATGTTGAAGAGATTGGAAGAATTCTTATGAAGAAGAAATGAAGAAATGGCTTGAATGGCACTTGGCATTTGGCTTATACTCATGGGTTACTTTGTTTTTGACAAAGTATTTGTACTTTTCTTTGCAAAAAAAAATGGCCACCAAGGAGGCCAGCCGAGGGATCACCCAAGGCACATATGGGCCTAAGGCCCCACGCCCATGGGGAACCCTCAAGGCCAAGGCGACTCCCTAAGGCAAGAGGGGCCGTGTATAAGCCCCGGGAGGCTACGTGGTGGTGAAGCCCACGCAGCGCGCGCGCCCGAGGGCACGCATAGTGGGCGCCAGTGGCGCGCCCGCAAGGAGCAGTGGTGGGCGCAAGAGCGCGCCCGCAGAGAGAACACGGTGCGGGGAGACACCGTGGAGGAGGAAGTTCAATTGAGCTAAGGTTGGCACGCGGTGTTTGATAAGCCGCAGAAAAACCGCGCTCCGTTTCGATGTGGGACACGGAAAAATTTCCAGGAGCAAATCCTGGCCGCTCGATCGATCGCGTGCCAGATCTCGACCGCACGATCGATCCCGCGCGAGATCTTCTGATCGCGACCGTCCAAAGATCTGATCCAACGGCCTGTGTGGCGTCTCCTTCCTCAAGTCAGGCCGAAGCCTCCCCATGTGCCTCCGTCGAACCAGGAGCAACCCGAGAGATGATTTCAAGATTCCGGCCACCTCCGACGAAGATGAAGACACCATTGAGTTCGTCTAGCCCAACTGAACCTAACCATGAATAAAAAAGGAATGCATGCAATAGATGGAGAATTTCGAGTATTGGACGAAGCAAACCAAAGGTGCCGAGGCCACCTGGTTAATGATTTGCATGCATGGGCCTAAACAGAGGCCATGCACACGTTCCGCGACGCATGCATGAGAAGGAGCGAAAAATAAATGAGCCCGCGTGAAACAGAGAGTAAATTCAAGATTTGGAAAGATTTTAAAGAACCGAAACTTTCGGGGATTTGAGAGATATCTCACGCGGATGTTTTGGCACCGCCTCTGCCTATATAAAGAGTGGTCGAGCCCTCAAGGATGCTTGATGAAGTTTTATTGAAAACCCGAAGTCCCACGGAGCACTTTGTGCCTCGTGAAGCTGAAGCCCCGCGCAACCCACTTGCATGGCTGTGTTCCTTTTGTGCACTCCTTGCACGAAAGAAGAAAGGGAGTCCCCTGTGCACCTTCCTTGCGCGACAGGAAGACCCGTGGCCGCATCCTTGCGTGCCCGTGGTTGCATCCCTCTCTGCCCACGGACTTGCGCGGCAGGAGGTGATTGCGTGGCTGCTTGTGCCATTGCACTTACACGCCCACAGTGGTGTTGCACCCTGTGCGCTTGTGGTCTTTGAACCCTGCGTGGTGAAGCCACCCAAGAGCCATGCGCGCCTTCACTAAGGCAGGAGCTTCGGTGGAGTAAGAAACCCTACGGGTTGTGTGTGCAAGAAGAAGTGAAGGCCGAGACTTGCATCTCTTGTGTGCAATGTGAAGATAACACATTTTGTGTGTTCATGCTAAGTGAAAAAGAACAAGAAGGCCATGGGCAAGTTTGAAGCAAAAGGAGTGTGGACACCACATTTGTGTGTGTGCAAAACAAGAGGAAGGCCGAGGCCTTAGTGCCTTGTGTGCAAAGTGAACAAGAGAAGGCCGTGGCCCTAGTGTGTGCATAAGGAGGAAGACTACATCAAGTAGTATGTGGAAAGAAAGAACAAGGCCAAGTCTAGCACCCATGTGGACAAAATTTATATAATTTGTGTGTGCTTAACAAGTGTGAAGGCCAAGCTCAAGTGTGTGCCAAAGTGAAGAAGTTTTGTGTGCAAAGAGACAAGAAGGCCGAACCTATGTGTGTGCACTAAGAAGTGTGTATGCATTTAGAAGAAGAAAAGGAAGGACACTCACACAAAGTATAACACACATTTATGTGTGTGTAATCAAAAGGAATTAAACGTGTGAAGGAGTGAGAAGGTGTGTGCTCAAAGAGAATATACCCTTTGAGGGTTTATTGCACCAAGAAGAAAGAAAGGTGAGTGAATGCATGCATGCATGCACATGCACACGTGAACAAAGCCAAATCCGGTTGTGTGCATTTGAGGAGTCCAAGACTTGAAGATCTTGAAGAGATTTGAGAAGCCATGCAATCAGTGCATGAGGAACCAGAGATGCCATGCACTTAGTGCATGAAGTTGATGTGAACTAAGACTGGACCAGACTGAAGATAAAGACACCAATTGTCTGAGTATTCAGTAATTGGAGAGAGGCCAGGTCATCCTGAGAAGAAGGAGATAAATCCTGAGCAAGACGAGAAGAACTGATCAAATCAAGTGATCAGAGGTACAGAGAAAGGCCAGCAGTCTTTATCCCAGACTGCTGAGGATACTTGAAGAACATAAAGAGAAGAAGAGATACTCGTGTGACTCGAGGAGCCAGGAGAAGCCCCCTGTGAGACTCAGGGTGGAAGAAGTCTTCAGTGGGATTCTGGAGCAGGCCAGTGGGACTCTGGTAACACTGTGGGACGCAGTATAAAGACCCTCATGTGGGACTCAGGAGAGATACAGTGGGAATTTGTATCGACCATTGTAATTCTAACAAGTTATAATGGAAGAAACCATGTTGGGGCGTATAACCAACATGGCAAGGACGTAGGCCTTTGGTGCCGAACCTTGTAAATCCTTGTGTCCTGTGCCTTTATATTTACTGCATCATTCGAGGAAAGGCTGAGAGATACAAGAAGAGTGGATTGAGGCTTTAACAAGCCATAGAGGTTTAATTGATAAAGAATCAATTAGTAAAAAGTTTTAAAGGATCACTGATTCACCCCCTCCCCCTCTCAGTGATTCACACTGATCTGGGCACTTCAAGTGGTATCAGAGGGAAGATTACCTCTAAAAGATAATAGAGAGTCTATATGGAGTGCATATTTGAGGAAATGAAAGAACAACCTCAAATGGAGATATCTTCCAAGACTCTGAAAAACAGAATGAAGAAACAGGCAAAGAAGATGAAGAAGAAGGTTGTTGAAATCAGAGAAACTCCTTCTATGGAAAGAAATGTGAAAGTCACATCAGATGACAATTCCTTTTATCATTCTTCAGATGAATCCTGCTCTAGCTGTGATGAAGATGGAAGGAACAATGATCTTCTAAATGCAATCAAATATCTTCAGAAGACAGTCCCCAAGGAAGTCACAATGTGTATAGCTACAGGCATCCTTGATCTTCAAGAAGAAAAATTACAGCTAGAAGATGAAGCCAATTCTCTGGAAGTCCAATTGGCTAAAAGGGTTGGCATAACCAACACTCTCAGAAAGCTGGTGAAGGCTAAAGATGAAACAGTATCGCTTTGCAATGAAAGATATTAAGACACTACTCAAGAATTGCAAAGAAGCTCTTCTGAGAATGAAATATTTATGATAATAATCAAAGATGTGTTTCATGCACTGGAGAAGTTTCAAAAAGTGTCAATGAATGTCAGAGATGCTCAAATTGGAGACACAGTCAAAATGGTGAAGGAGCTTGACAACTCATTGCTTGAAATAAATAAGGTGCATGAAGACCAGATAAAGCAGCTGGAAGAGAAATGGGAAGGAAGGCTAAGAACTATTTAGGATGAGAAGAACTCCCTCAATATGAAATGCTTAGAACTGGAGGTGATATTGAACAATCAGCAATCACCCAATGCCAAAGCCTCCCAGTCAGCTGAAAGGAGAAATGTTGCTACTCAAGTATGCATTGAGCAGGATGATTCTAAAAGAAAGACATCCTCTAATAAAAGGGAAACAACTTCTAAAAAGAAGGTACCATCCATCCCATCTTGTACTAATGCTTCTAATTGTATTTCCAGAAAAAGTGGAGGATGGAAGAATAATTCCAAACAATTATGGATGAAGACAATGAAGAAAGAAAGCTCTCCTGAAGCAGCAAAACAATTCAAGACAAGTACCCTACAATCAGAAGGAATCAAAAAGTCAAGATTTGTGGGTCAATGTTGGTTTTGTAACAAGTATGGGCATTCTGAAAAGGATTGTTGGTACAATCCACTGAATGCCAAAGCACAGAGGAAGCCCATGCCTAGGGGGAGAAAGGCAGAAGAAAAGAAGCAGCATCCACAGGTCCAGAGACATCTGTTTACTGCAAATAGATTTGGATTACTTGACAACATCTGGGATGATTGAAAAAGTGGTCAAAAATATACATGTCAATCTCCAACTGTATCCAGAGCTCAAAAGAAGAAAAGATCACAGAACCTGGCTCAAAAAGAATCCTTGGGAAGTAAGAAGAATAAAGCTGAAGATGCTCCCAAGAAGATTATGAAAAAGGAAGAGAAGACCTTAGAGTCTAAATCCAATAAGGGTGATGCATCCAGAAGGACCACCAAGAAGAAATGCTTTTACTGTGGAAAGAAAGGAAATATCATGGATCTTTGTAAAGAAGCCATGAAATTCAATAGAGGCAGACTGGACTCAAACTGACGATCAATCCAAAAGAAGCAGAAGGGATTGATTGAAAATAAGTTGCCTAAGAAAGGTAGCTTAACAGCATCTAAAGAACCATGTGGAACTTCCAGAACTGAGGCCACACTTCCAAATGATTTGTTAATCATATGGCCAAATCAGTTACAACTTGCCAAAGATCTGCAGAGAGCTGAAGATGAAGCTCTGGCAATTGCTAAGGCAAAAGGGAAGAAAAAGATTTCACATGAAGATGTGTTGAGATCCACACCAGCACAAACATCATTGAAGATCAAATGTTCAAGTGTGAAGAATGGTGAAAATGAGACATCTCGGTTGCGAGAATCTTCTCAACCTTGTTGTTCACATTGATGAACCAAGGAGGTTCCATCTTATTCCCTAATCACTTGTATTTACATGTGCTAACATTACAGGGAATTGAAGATGATGATCATTCTCAACTGGAGGATGGTTTGGACAGAATGGAGTGAACCCCTTGAGGGGGAGCCAATCTGGAGAAGATGGTATTCTAAGATTTAATACCATCTTGAGAAAAGCTGAAGGTGTTCCAATCATACTTTCATCCCTTGTTTCTTAATTGTATTCATCATGACAATTAAGGGGGAGTATTGATTGAAGACAAATGAATGAAAGGGGGAGCTTTATCTTTGCACCTGAACTTTCTAATGAGTTTTGTGAAGTATGTGCAGGATTTAGCAATTCATTGTTATAACTGAAACATTTCAAACCCCTGAAGCATGATTTCACATGTACAGTGAATGTTGGACAGCATTGAGTTCCTTGGTTACATCACTCTTGTTTTCTACATCGGGTTAGCCCATGTAGACTTAGAGTTCATCTACTAAAGGTTCCTTTCTCAAGAGAACATGTGACATCATCCCTCTCTTAGTGATTTTGAAGAAAATGCTTTTATAAGGGAGGAAGAGATTTTTGAAAGAGAACCACACCACACCTTTGCATTTGATTGCCAATAAGGGGGAGAAATATTGGCACACATATTGACCCATTCATATGTGCTCTATTGTATTTCCAACAAATACAAAGGGGGAGATTGAAGTGAACTGTGTTTCATTTGTTGTCAATGAGGTATGTTGTTGTCAAGGAATGAATGGATGGATGTCAAGGAGTTTCAATATGTGAATGACAAAGGATGTGATGGTGTTGGTGAGGAAAGGAGAATGTCCATGGTACTAAGATGAATGTCACTTAGGAGATTCACTAAGTGACATAGGAGATGATGGTTGAAACATTCTCTAGTAATATCAGACGATTGTAGAACTGATCTTCATGTTTCAATACTTGTATCAGGATGATACTAAGTTACAACACTTGAAGAATGAATGATGATGGAGCATCATTACATCTGACAATTTTTGAGCAGATCTTTCAGTTCCAAGAACTTGTATCAAGTAGATACAATGTCACAAAATTATTTAAAGACCATGCATTATACTGACAATGCATGAGGAGATGAAGAAGATCCATCCACAATCTCTAAGTGGATGAAGTGAACTAAAGAAGTCCATGCACTATCACTTAGTGCATGTGAATTTGAAGAAGATCCAACTTGATATCTTATTGGATCATAGAAGCATGTTGAAGAATTATTTGATTCAGGAACTCGGTTGATGAAGAACCTTCAAGAATTTCCCTCCTAAGTAATGAATATATGTTGAGGAGATTGTAAGAATTCTTATGAAGAAGAAATGAAGAAATGGCTTTAATGGAACTTGGCATTTGGCTTATACTCATGGGTTACTTTGTTTTTGACAAAGTATTTGTACTTTTCTTTACCAAAAAAAAATGGCCACCAAGGAGGCCAGCCGAGGGATCACCCAAGGCACATATGGGCCTAAGGCGCCACGCCCATGGGGAACCCTCAAGGCCAAGGCGACTCCATAAGGCAAGAGGGGCCGTGTATAAGCCCCGGGAGGCTACGCGGTGGTGAAGCCCGCGCAGCGCGCGCGCCCGAGGGCACGCATAGTGGGCGCCAGTGGCGCGCCCGCAAGGAGCAGTGGTGGGCGCAAGAGCACGCCCGCAGAGAGAACACAGTGCGGGGCGGCACCATGGAGGAGGAAGTTCAATTGAGCTGAGGTTGGAACACGATGTTTGATAAGCCGCGGAAAAACCGCGCTCCGTTTCGATGTGGGACGCGGAAAAATTTCCAGGAGCGAATCCTGGCCGCTCGATCGATCGCGCGCCAGATCTCGACCGCACGATCGATCCCGCGCGAGATCTTCTGATCGCGGCCGTCCAAAGATCTGATCCAACGGCCTGCAAGGCATCTCCTTCCTTAAGCCAGGCCGAAGCCTCCCCGTGTGCCTCCGTCGAACCAGGAGCAACCCGAGAGATGATTTCGAGATTCCAGCCACCTCCGACGAAGATGAAGACACCATTGAGTTCGTCTGGACCAACTGAACCTAACCATGAATAAAAAAGGCATGCATGCAACAGATGGAGAATTTCGAGTATTGGCCGAAGCAAACCAAAGGTGCCGAGGCCACCTGGTTAATGCTTTGCATGCATGGGCCTAAACAGAGGCCATGCACACGTTCTGCGACGCATGCATGAGAAGGAGCGAAAAATAAATGAGCCCGCGTGAAACAGAGAGTAAATTCAAGATTTGGAAATATTTTAAAGAACCGAAACTTTCGAGGATTTGAGAGATATCTCACGCAGATGTTTTGGCACCGCCTATGCCTATATAAAGAGAGGCCGAGCCCTCGAGGATGCTTGCTGAAGTTTTATTGAAAACCCGAAGTCCCGCGGAGCACTTTGTGCCTCGCGAATCTGAAGCCCCGCGCAACCCACTTGTGCGGCTGTGTTCCTTTTGTGCACTCCTTACACGAAAGAAGAAAGGGAGTCCCATGTGCGCCTTCCTTGCACGACAGGAAGACCCGTGGCCGCATCCTTGCACGCCCGTGGTTGTATCCCTCTCTGCCCACGGACTTGCGCGGCAGGAGGTGATTGCGTGGCTGCTTGTGCCATTGCACTTGCACGCCCCCAGCGGTGTTGCACCCTGTGCGCTTGTGGTCTTTGAACCCTGCGCGGCGAAGCCACCCAAGAGCCTTGCACGCCTTCACTAAGGCAGGAGCTTCGGTGGAGTAAGAAACCCTACGGGTTGCGTGTACAAGAAGAAGTGAAGGCCGAGACTTGCATCTCTTGTGTGCAATGTGAAGATCACACATTTTGTGTGTGCATGCTAAGTGAAAAATAACAAGAAGGCTGTGGGAAAGTTTGAAGCAAAAGGAGTGTGGCCACCACATTTTTGTGTGTGCAAAACAAGAGAAAGGCCGAGGACTTAGTGCCTTGTGTGCAAAGTGAACAAGAGAAGGCCGTGGCCCTAGTGTGTGCATAAGGAGGAAGACTACATCAAGTAGTATGTGCAAAGAAAGAACAAGGCCAAGGCTAGCACCCATGTGGACAAAATTTATATAATTTGTGTGTTCTTAACAAGTGTGAAGGCCAAGCTCAAGTGTGTGCCAAAGTGAAGAAGTTTTGTGTGCAAAGAGACAAGAAGGCCGAACCTATGTGTGTGCACTAAGAAGTGTGTATGCATTTAGAAGAAGAAAAGGAAGGACACTCACACAAAGTATAACACACATTTATGTGTGTGTAATCAAAAGGAATTAAACGTGTGAAGGAGTGAGAAGGTGTGTGCTCAAAGAGAATATAACCTTTGAGGGTTTATTTCACCAAGAAGAAAGAAAGGTGAGTGCATGCATGCATGCATGCACGCACACGTGAACAAAGCCAAATCCGGTTGTGTGCATTTGAGGAGTCCAAGACTTGAAGATCTTGAAGAGATTTGAGAAGCCATGCAATCAGTGCATGAGGAACCAGAGATGCCATGCACTCAGTGCATGAAGTTGATGTGAACTGAGACTAGACCAGATTGAAGATAAAGACATCAATTGTCTGAGTATTCAGTAATTGGAGAGAGGCCAGTTCATCCTGAGAAGAAGGAGATAAATCCTGAGCAAGACGAGAAGACCTGATCAACTCAAGTGATCAGAGGTACAGAGCAAGGCCAGCAGTCTTTATCCCAGACTGCTGAGGATACTTGAAGAACTTAAATAGAAGAAGAGCTACTCGTGTGACTCGAGGAGCCAGGAGAAGCCCCCTGTGAGACTCAGGGTGGAAGAAGTCTTCAGTGGGATTCTGGAGCAGGCCAGTGGGACTCTGGTAACACTGTGGGACGCAGTATAAAGACCCTCATGTGGGACTCAGGAGAGATACAGTGGGAATTTGTATCGACCATTGTAATTCTAACAAGTTATAATGGAAGAAACCATGTTGGGGCGTATAACCAACATGGCAAGGACGTAGGCCTTTGGTGTCGAACCTTGTAAATCCTTGTGTCCTGTGCCTTTATATTTAATGCATCATTCGAGGAAAGGATGAGAGATACAAGAAGAGTGGATCGAGGCATTTACAATCCATAGAGGTTTAATTGATAAAGAATCAATTAGTAAAAAGTTTTAAAGGATCACTGATTCATCCCCTCCCCCTCTCAGTGATTCACACTGATATGGGCACTTCACCTAACATGTCTAAATTTTATTGGTTGATGAGATTACAACCCTATGTAATCTAATATTCGAATATGAGTCATTTTTGGAGTGTTTTATGTGGGTTTATATTTATTATAAATTAATATTTTTACGATTTCCAAAGGTTCCCCTCTCCTCCATTATAAAAGGGCACCTCCTCCCTCTCTTCCTCACACCAATTTGAGCCTTCAAGATCGGCCAAAACCTACTGAATTCTCTTATAAACTTCCCTAGAAACATCCTAGAGGTCCTGGTCTACTTAAAATACCAATTGTAGTGCCCTAAGAGTAGGTCTTAAAGAGGCGCTTCAAAGAAGAGGTAATGTTCGTTACCGATTCCTTCAACTTTAATTCTTCTTACACTTCTTCTTATTTAGTTGTTTCATTATGAAGTAATAACATCAGTATCACTAATATACTGATATGTTATTATAAGTATGAAACAAACCTATTTCACCATTTATCCATCCTACGGAAAATGAAATCACCGAGCGTGCGTACGTACGGAATACCGTCTCCACACCGTGGTGTAATCTGTTTTTCCACCAACACCTTACATGGATGGGTATAATGGTGTAATGAATAACTATAAATAGTTATTATAAAATCATACTAATTCTTATATATTGTATCATCCACTCCAATTCAATTCAATAATTATGGAAACGATATCATTGCTCATGCGTACGTACGGACTACTGTCTCCACGACGCGATGAGATTCATTCTCCATGTTAACCATTTAAGAATGAATATAAAGTATATATAAGCAATAATAATGAAATATATGACATTATAAATCAATTGGATTTATGTATATATATATATATATATATATGTATTTCATCTACTTAATTCCATTCAACTCAATAAGGAAACGAAAACAGCGTTCATGCGTACGTACGACCTACCGTCTCCATGAACAATGTATTTCTTTCCATTTATAGATCTATTATATATTTGTATATTCTGAAAATATATTATATATAAATCATGGTTTATATTCTGGAATTAAGTAATCATGATCTAAGTAATCATATGAATAATTACAAGTCAAAACATAGAGGAAAAATGAAACGATTTTACCCAAAACACTCTTTCACATGGAATTTACAAAAGAATAGGAAATGTAAAGTCATAAGTAAACCATATATGATATCATAACAATGAATATAATTCTGTAATAAGTCAATGAAATTATTTAAATCATTATATATGAGGTTTGGATACATACAAATCATATCAAACATAAGTTAAGGGATAATATTGCAAATCTCATTTTTATCCGAGATTGCTTATTCGTAAGTATTTACTGGGGATATTTCTATCATCCATTTCCATGTTTTATAAAAGTTTTTTCATGTATGTTAAAATTCCTTTTTACCCAATTTTGACTTTTACTACATGGTATGTAAGGAATCTTTCTTTTTTTTGTGTTACGAGGTACTTTTTTGACTTTTCCGGCAAAAGAACGAGAAGAATGTTTTTTTAATTATACGGAACGAACAGATTTTTATAGTTTTATAAAGCCTTATTTTCATGAATCTTCCTCAAAAATATTTCATGAATATTTTCAAAAAAATCCTTTTCTTTTAAAATTGCATAGAATTTTGTGAAGAGAAAATGATTTTGAAGAAAAAAGGATATTTTCCTCAAGAATTCATTTCAAGTGTTTTATCAAAACCATTTTTCATCTTAAATGATATTATTTCATATGTGTATGTTTCAAGCATAATGTATCTATGATTTACATGGTTTTAGTTTTCTTATTATGAAATTATATCCATTTCTTTTATATGGGTTATGTGATGATGGGATGATGTTTATAAAACCCATTTTATTTATTGGGTTTTTATGAATGATGTATGTTTATTTTGTGGCACAAGTAAGAATGATATCATTATGAGATGGGTGGGAACTATATATCCCTCCAATTCATTGGATAAGGATTTATATCTCATGAGATAGACATGGATGGAATGGTAAGTTAATCTGGTTTAGTGTTACAGGACTGAAACGAGGAGTGAACTCGATTCAGAAAAGGACTTTCTCCACTAAGATGGTCTTGGCAGTAATGCCTTGGCTACTATGGAAATGATGACATGTGCTGAATGGTTTCCACAATTACATGTTTTACTCCCATGCTATTTCATCATTCTTAATGTTTCTTTATGATATATTCCTTAAATACTTCCATGTTTTATGTTATTGCTCAAGATTTTGATGTCTAAACATTATGTTAATGTTTTTAAGTTCAAGTGTATATGATTTGTTTTATTTTATCCATGCTTACCCTTACTGAGCATTTGAGCTCACCCTTTATATGTTTTCTTTTCCCCAGGATATAAAGAAATGTTTTAGGTAAGAAAACAAAAGGGGAAGATCTTTATGGGAGACGTTGAAGATCTTTCGCCATGATTAGAAGATTATATTCCGAGTTTCCAAAGACACTAAACTATTACGGTCCTTTTGTGTCTGTTTTTGTTATGTATTAAGTATTCTGAAAAAGTAATGTAATGTCCATTTACGTCATTCTTTGGGCCTCTACAGTTGGTATTAGAGGAAAGGTTTAGTTAACCTTTGGAAAATAGGATACGAAAACTTTAGTGATATCCCTAGAGATATTTCTAAGGTATGTCTAGGGATGTCCCTAAGGATAAGTATACGCATAGTTTATAGTCCCAGAATTGCGCTAACGATATTATAATTAAACCTAAGATGTTATATGTCGAAGGTACTCCCCCTTGATTATGTTATTTTCCTTGTATGAGTTTTTCCTCTCAAAGAATTCTTTTTGTGTTTTAGTTAATGGAGCGAACCAGAAGGAATTCGGTTAACATTGAATCCAATGGACAAATTGGTGACTATGAGCAACAAAATTGCGTAATTCCTAGAGAGAAAGATATTGTGATTATGCCGAATCAGTCATCGCGATATATGATTAACACGGTGAAATTTAGTGGTATGCCTAATTCATCAAATAAGAGTAAGATAGACTTTTATGCATGTTCTCATGTTGAGGAGCATAAAGAAAGGAAGATTGAGATTTCTAAAGAAGGGAAGAAGAACCTTGAGTAATACCTCAAATGGAGGGACATATGTTATCTGTGTGGAGAAAAGGGTCATAGAGTGACATACTGTTATGGAGTTCAATGTCTTATTTGTGGAGAACATGGGCATTACCCAACTCAATGCCCTGACCTAAAAAGTTACTTCTAAATCAGGGAAGGACTTATTCCAGGACAATCATTGAAGAGGATGGATTAAAGTGTTTATGTATTGGTATTCAAGAATAATGTTGTTGATGTACTTTTATGGTGTATTAGAATATTTTTGTATTAGTCTATTGTGGTTTTCAATAATTTTATGGTTCCGGTAACCATGAAAAGTGATTCAAATATTTTTGAAAGCAGATGATATGCACATAATGAAGGGATAAGGAGAAAATAAAATGTTTGACAGTATTCATCAGCCCATGATTGATATAAAGACTAAGTGATATCATGGTTTGAGTATATAGAATTTTGAGGATTTTGGTATGTGGAAAGAGTTAACTTTTGATAGCACTCATGTTTTCACTATGATTCAATGGGTATTCATTTTTCAAGAGAATACATGATTAAGGTATTCACATGACTAGAATGTGACCATCAAGATATATGAGGGATAAATGATGGTATTCACATGCTTGTTATATGACATTTTTAGTAATCATTCTCTTTATATAATGAGTTTGGAAAGAAGTATTTTGGATAAGCCTAATTATTGGAATGTATAGTATTGTTTAAGGCTATAACTTTTTGTTATAATAGTATAACCTGCAGGACCGGCGACAACCCATCGCGTCGGACGAGGTTGTGGGAATCGAACCCACAACCGAAGTCCGACTGGCCTTTATCGCCAACCAATGGCCTACAAGAAGTCCCTGGTTAGTAGAAACTAGTTTTATTTTATTAAGCGGTATGATATATAAAGTATAAGTTCATTTTTGTAATCATATACGATTAATCTAACCATAATATGGACTTATAACTTTTGAAAACTTTTTGTTTGAGATAGATGGAATGACCAGTCATTCTACCATATGATCTGCTAACACTTCGCGAATGAAAAATTCAACTTCATTTCTTTAAGATATGAAGTGGAAATTGTCCAAGGAACGACCAATGGTGAGATTGTACCAAAATAAAGAATGTATTTCTTCTAATTCCAATTTATTCAACTTTAAGGAAATTATCTTGAATACAAATTTTTTTTCCTAGTGTCCTTATATCCGATGAATCAGATGGTATCTTAGATCATCACAAATTTATGGCTTTGTGATTGTTTGATTTTTCATAGCCATTTTCTCTACCACTCTCTATCAGAACATGATGGTTAGATTTCACTTCCATATCCATATTTTCACATATGTTATCCTATGTGGAAACCCAGTGATTAGTTTATTTGGATAACCATTATGTTTCATACTTTAGTTTTTAAAGATATGTTTTTGTATTCCTTTTTACGATGTGGGTTTCAATTAAAGAAACTTTCAAGTAGAAAACCATTTATAACCCCGATGAATTTTGAGGAGGAAATTCATTTTAAGGGGGGTAGAATTTAATAACCTGAGATTTTATAAGATATATTCTTTTTAATTTCATTCATATCATCTGTTGTATGATACACCAATATTATCTTCCACTATATGCAACACTGTAGTATACAAAACATTATTCTTGGATCATGTTAGACACAATTTCAAGTTTGTTAGATAGTTGTTATTCTACGCAACATTTAGTGTGTATGTATATATATATATATATTCAATGTATAAATGAAATATGGTTGTATTTTGTTATATGAAACAAAAAACGAGTCTTTCACTACACGCAACCCTGACTTGGATTTCATTACATGCAATCGCGACCTTCCTCTATAGCGTGTGTTGTACGTAATACCGGGTTTTACTAAACAAAGATATGTTATTATAATATTATTATGAACTAGACATTTTGAATAGCATTAATTAAATTTATAAATTTATAACATTATTATTCATCTTACACATTTTCTAGAACATGGTATAAGAACAAAATAAATTTTTCGAATAAAATAAGTATTTTTCAAAAAATGCAGTTTTGCCGCCTTTTGATGGCGAACCCACATTAAATCTAGTTTTTGACATATTTATGAGTTAAAATTTTCAAAATAAAATTATTCTTTGGAATAATGATATAACATATTACTTTAGATAGAATTTTCATATTATTCTGATAACATTCATATTTTAATGAATAGTAAAAACAGGCTATATTTTAATTAAAAACAACCTTTTTTCATCGTAATAATTTATGTGGCTAAATTATAATATTGAATGGGTTTAAAGTATAAATAGAATATATTTTTACCATTTAATACAATTTATGTCATTAGCATTTATTTTACCTTGAATTCGTAGGTTAAATAAATTCAATCATTTGAAATGTTTTAAACAAAAACCCGTTTTTTTTCGACAACAGGATTAATTTTAATTTAATTTCTGCAACTTCTGTGTATTGAATTTGGAAAAATGGATTCCAAATTAGGAATCAGTGGGTCCAAATTATATTAATAGACTAATTTTTATTTTTTGTCTTTATGAATAGTAACAACGGTAAATTTTATTTACCATAGTTAAAGGTAAATCGGGTAATTAAGGTTAAATATAATATTATAAAATTACCCTAACACATGAAAAAATTCTATTGGATGACTAAAAGTCGACCCATATCACCTAAGGGTCGGATTAGAATCATTTAATTGACTTTTTTTCATGAAAATAACTTAATTATTATTAAAACCAAAGAAAGTGACAACATGTCACTCTCTTAAATCTTATAAGTACATTAATTTTAATTTAGTGATAAAATTCATGAAACTTAGAACATTAATAGTCTCCAGAAATATAATGAAATTATCTACATCATATGAATTTATTTATAATTTTTAGGGATTAAATAATTATCATTAATTGTGACACAACAGTGATGCACAAATTGATTATCTAGTGAAAAATCAATAATATAGTTTTTATTAAACTAATAGTGACCATAAAAGGCACCAAACCCTGAAAAAAGTTTTTTGGTCATGTACATTTAAACCATAATAATCCAATTATAGAATATTTGACCATTTGGAGCCTTATAAAAGCGATTATGACACTTATATTATTTTATTTTAAATGATGCCAAAGTTTTCACCTTCATAATTTAATAAATATAACAATTTAAATATTGTGATTTTAAGATGATAAATTCGAGTAAAAGTATTATGGTAAACTTTAATAGATATATCTTCATCATATAATTTTATTTTAAATTTTTATGAAACAAATATGTATATTAAATAATTATACAAAAATGATGTAGTAATTATTTTATTAAGAGATAAACCAAATAAATGGTTTTAAAATAATAAAATAAATATTATATGAAGAATTTAATGTGCTCACTAATTTTCTAGAAACATATGGCCTTTTATGAATCTATTAAATCTTTTAGTTCAAACATATCTTCTGTATATATTTTATTTAAATTTATATAAATGAATAGTGTCAAAATTGACACTATTGCTATTTTATAAAAATAACATATTATAAAATTGTTTAAAAATCACAAAAATATTTAAAAATTATAAATTTAAATTTATATGGTCTAAAATGTTATAAAGTATCCAATTATGTACAATTCACAACAAATAAGTAATTGTTTGTTATAATTTAAAATTATGAATTTTATTACCACAAATAAAATTAAATTGATTAAGTATGGATAAATCAAGTCGATAATGTTTAAAATAATTTCCTAACATGTAAAAATTTGATTTTTTTATGAGATTACAACCCTATCTCATATAATATTCTAATATGAGTCATTTTTATAGTTTTTTATGTGGGGTTAGATTTATTATGAATTAATATTTTTATGATTTCCAAAGGTGCTGCTCTCCTCCCTTATAAAAGGGCACCTCCTCCCTCTCTTCCTCACTCCAATTTGAGCCTTCAAGCTCGGAAAAACCCTACCAAATTCTCTTATCCACTTCCCTAGAAACATCCTAGAGTTCCTAGTCTTCTTCAAATACCAATTGTAGTGCCATAAGAGGAGGTCTCAAAGAGGCGCTTCAAAGAAGAGGTAATGTTCGTTATCGATTCTTTCAACTTTATTTATTCTTCCACTTCTTCTTATTTAGTTGTTTCATTATGAAGTAATAACATCAGTATCACTCATATACTGATATTTTATTATAAGAATGAAACAACACTATTTCACCATTTATCCATCCTACAGAAAATGAAATCACCTCGCGTGCGTACGTACAAAATACCATCTTCACACCGTGGTGTAACCTGTTTTTCCACCAACACCTTACATGGATGGGTATAATGGTATAAATAATAACTATACATAGTTATTATAAAATCATACTAATTATTATATATTGTATCATCCACTCCAATTTAATTCAATAATTATGGAAATGATCTCATCGCTCATGCGTACGTACGGACTACCGTCTCCACGACGCGATGAGATTCATTCTCCATGTTAACCATTTAAGAATGAATATAAAGTATATATAAGAAATAATAATGAAATATATGAAATTATAATGCTACTGGATTTATGTATATATATATATATATGTATGACATCTACTTAATTTCATTCAACTCAATAAGGAAATGAAAACAGCGTTCATGCGTACGTACGACCTACCGTCTCCATGAACGGTGTATTTCTTTCAATTTATCGATATATTATATATATGTATATTCAGAAAATATATTATATATAAATCATGTTTTATATTCTGGAATTAATTAATCATTATCTAAGTAATCATATGAATAATTACAAGTCAAAACATAGATGACAAATGAAACGATTTTACCCAAAACACTCTTTAGCAAGGAATTTACAAAAGAGAAGGTAATATAAAGTCATAAGTAAACCATATATAATATCATAACAATGAATATGATTCTGTAATAATTCAATGAAATTATTTAAATCATTATACAGGAGGTTCAGATACATACGAAGCATATCGTACATAAGGTATGGGATAATTTTGCAAATCTCATTTTTATCTGAGATTGCTTATTCGTAAGTATTTACTGGGGCTATTTATATCATCCATGTCCATGTTTTATAAAAATTTTTTCATGTATTTTAAAAGTCCTTTTTACCCATTTTTGACTTTTACTACATGGTATGTAAGGAATCTTTCTTTTTTTTACGTTACGAGGTACTTTTTTGACTTTTCCAGCAAAAGTTCGAGAAGAATGTTTTTTTAACTTATACGGAACGAATGGATTTTTACAGTTTTATAAAGCCTTATTTTTATGAAGCTTACTTAAAAATATTTCATGACTATTTTCAACAAAATTCGTTTTCTTTTAAAATTGAACGACATTTTATGAAGAGAAAATGATTTTGAAGAAAAAAGGATATTTTCCTCAAGAATTCATTTCAAGTGTTTTATCAAAACCATTTTTCATCTAAAATGACATTATTTCATATGTGTATGTTTCAAGTATAATTTCTCTATGATTTACATGGTTTCAGTTTTCTTATTATGAAATGATATCCCTTTCTTTTATTTGGATTATGTGATGATGGGATGATGTTTATGAAACCCAATTTATTTATTGGGTTTTTATGAATGATGTATGTTTATTTTGTGGCACAAGTAAGACTGATTTTATTATGAGATGGGTGGGACCTATATCTCCATCCAATTCATTGGGTAAAGATTTATATCTCATGAGATAGACATGGCTTGAATGGTACGATAATCTGGTTTAGGTTTACAGGACTGAAACGAGGAGTGAACTCGATTCAGAATGGGACTTTGTCCACTAAGATGGTCTTGACAGCAATGCCTTGGCTACTATGGAAATCATGACATGTGCAGAATGGTTGCCAAAATTACATGTTTTACTCCCATGCTATTTCATCATGCTTAATGTTTCTTTATGATCTATGCCTTACGTACTTCGATGTTTTATGTCATTGCTCAAGATTTTGATGTTTAAACATTATGTTCATGTTTTTAAGTTCATGTGTATATGATTTGTTTTATTTTATCCATGCTTACCCTTACTGAGCATTTGAGCTCACCCTTTATATGTTTTCTTTTCCCTAGGATATAAATAAAAGTTTTATGTATGAAAACAAAAGGGGAAGATCTTTATGGGAGATGTTGAAGATCTTTCACCACGATTAGAAGATTATATTCCGAGTTTCCAAAGACACTAAACTATTACGGTCCTTGCGTGTCTGTTTTTGTTTTGTATTATGTATTCCGAAAAATTAATTTAATATCCATGTACATCAAGTTTCGGGCCTCTACAGTTGGTATCAGAGGAAAGTTTTAGTTAACCTTTGGAGTCTAGGATGCGAAAAATTTAGTGAGATCCCTAGAGATATTTCTAAGGTATGTCTCGGGATTTCCCTAAGGATAAGTATACGTATAGGTTATAGTCCCAGAATTTCACTAACGATCTTAGAATTAAACCTAAGATGTTAGATGTCGAAGGTACTACCCCTTGATTATGTTATTTTCCTTGTATGATTTTTTCCTCTCACAGAATTATTTTTGTGTTTTAGTCAATAGAGGGAACCAGAAGGAATTCAGTTAACATTGAATCCAATGGAAAAATTGGTGAATATGAGAAACAAAATTGCGTAATGCCTAGAGATAAAGATATTGTGATTATGCCGAATCAGTCATCACGATATATGATTAACAAGGTGAAATATAGTGGTATGCCTAATTCATCAAATAAGAGGAAGATAGACTTTTATACATGTTCGCATGTTGAGGAGAATAAACAAAAGAAGATTGAGATTTCTAAATAAGGTAAGAAGAACCTTGAGGAATACCTCAAATGGAGGGACAAATGTTATCTGTGTGGAGAAAAGGGTCACAGAGTGACAGACTGTTATGGAGTTCAATGTCTTATTTGTGCAGAACATGGGCATTACCCAACTCAATTCCCTGACCTAAAAAGTTACTTCTAAATCAATGAAGGACTTATTCTAGGACAATCATTGAAGAGGATGGATTTAAGTGTTTATGTATTGGTATTCAAGAATAATGTTGTTGAGGTAATTTTATAATTTATTAGAATATTTGTGTATTACTCTATTGTGGTTTTCAATAATTTTATGGTACCGGTAACCATGAAAAGTGATTCAAATATTTTGTAAAGCAGATGATATGCGCATAATGAAAGGATAAAGAGAAAATGAAATGTTTGACAGTATTCATGAGCTCATGATTGTTATAAGGACTAAGTGATATCATGGTTTGAGTATATAGAATTTTGAGGATTTCGGTATGTGGAAAGAGTTAACTTTTGACAGCACTCTTGTTTTCAATAAGATTCAATGGGTATTCATTTTTCAAGAGAATACATGATTAAGGTATTCACATGACTTGAATGTGACCAACAAGATATATGAGGGATAAATGATGGTATTCATGTGCTTGTTATTTGACCTTTTTAGTAATCGTTCTCTTTATACAATGAGTTTGGAAAGAAGTATTTTGGATAAGCCTAAAGATTGGAATGGATAGTATTGTTTTAGGCTATAACTTTTTGTTATAATAGTATAACCTGCAGGACGGGCGACAACCCATCGCGTCAGATGAGGTTTTGGGAATAGAACCCACAACCGAAGTGCGACTGGCCTTTATCGCCAACCACTTGCCTACAAGAAGTCCCTGGTTAGTAGAAACTAGTTTTATTTTATTAAACGGTATGATATATGAAGTATAAGTTCATTTTTGTAACCATATACGATTCATCTAACCATAAGATGGAGTTATAGATTTTGCAAACATTTTGTTTGAGACAGATGGAATGAACTATCATTCTACCATATGATCTGCTAACACTTTGCGAATGAAAAATTCAACTTCATTTCTTTAAGATATAATGTGGAAATTGTCCAAGGAACGACCAACAGTGAGATTGTACCAAAATAAAGAACATATTTCTTCTAATTCCAATTTCTTCAGATTTAGGGAAATGATCTTGAATACAAATAAAAATGTTGTCCTAGTGTCTTTATATCCGATCAATCAGATGGTACCTTAGATCATCACAAATTTATGGCTTTGTGATTGTTGGATTTTTCATAGCCATGTTCTCTACCACTCACTATCAGAACATGATGGTTGGATTTCTCTTCCATGTCCATATTTTCACCTATGTTATCTTATGTGGAAACCCATTGATTAGTTTATTTGGGTAACCATTACGTTTCATACTTTAGTTTTTAAAGATAAGTTTTGGCATTCCTTTTTACAATGTGGGTTTCAATTAAAGAAACATTCAAGTAGAAAACCATTTATAACCCCGAAAAATTTCGAGGGCGAAATTTATTTTAAGGGGGGTAGAATGTAATAACCCGAGATTTTATAAGATATATTATTTTTAATTTCATTCATATCTTCTGTTGTACGATACACCAACATTATCTTCCACTATACACAACACTGTAGTATACGCAACATTATTCTTGGATCATGTTACACACAATTTCATGTTTGTTTGATTGTTGTTATTCTACGCAACATTGAGTGTGTATATATATATATATATATTTATTTAATGTATAAATGAAATATGGTTGTATTTTGTTATACGAAACAAAAAAAGATTCTTGCACTACACGCAACCCTGACTTGGCTTGCATTACACACAATCACGACCTTCCTCGATAGCGTGTGTTGTACGCAATACCGGGTTTCACTAAACAATGATGTGTTATTATAATATAATTATGAACTAGCCATTATGAATAGTATTAACTAAATTTTGAAATTTATAACATTATTATTCATCTTACACATTTTCTAGAACATGGTATAAGAACAAAATAAATTTTTCGGGTAAAATAAGTATTTTTAAAAAAATGCAGTTCTGCCGCCTTTTGATGGCACACCCACTTTAAATCTAGTTTTGACATATTTATAAGTTAAATTTTTTAAAATAAAATTATTCTTTGGAATAAGGATATAAAATTTTACCTTCGATCAAATTTTCATATTATTCTGATAACTTTCATATTTTAATGAATAGTAAAAACACGCTATATTTTAATTAAAAACAACTTTTTTTCATCGTAATAATTTATGTGGTTAAATTATAATATTGAATGGTTTTAAAGTATAAATAGAATATATTTTTACCATTTAATACAATGTATTTCATTATCATTGATTTTACCTTGAATTCGTAGGTTAAATAAATTCAATATTTTGCAATGTTTTAAACAAAAAAACCCGTTTTCTTTCGACAACGAGATTAATTTTAATTTAATTTCTGAAAATTCTGTGTATTGAATTTGGAAAAATTGATTCCATATTTGGAATCAGTGGGTCCAAATTTTATTAATAGACTACTTTTTATTTTTGGGCTTTATGAATAGTAACAACGGTAAATTTTATTTACCATAGTTAAAGGTAAATCGGGTAATTAAGGCTAAATATAATATTATAAAATTATCCTAAGTCATGCCAAAATTATATTGGATGTCTAAAAGTCAACCCATATCACCTAAGGGTCGGATTAGAATCATTTAATGGACTTTTTCCCAAGAAAATAACTTAATTATTATTTAAACCAAAGAAAGTGACAACATGTCACTATTTTAAATCTTATAAGTATACTAATTTTAATTTAGTGATAAACTTCATGAAACTTCGAACGTGAATAGTTTCCAGAAAGATAATGAAATTATCTACATCATATGAATTTATTTATAATTTTTAGGTATTAAATAATTATCATTAATTGTGACAGAATAGTGATGCCGAAATTGTTTATCTAGTGAAAAATCAAGAATATTGTTTTTATTAAACTAATAGTGACCATAAAAGGCACGAAACCCTGAACAAATCTTATTGGTCATGTAACTTGAAACCATAATAATCCAATGGTCGAATATTTGACCATTTGGATATTTATAAAAGTGATTACGACACTTATATTATTTTATTTTAAATGATGCCAAAGTTGTCACCTTCATAATTTAATAAATATAACAATTTAAATATTGTGATTTTAAGATGATAAATTCAAGTAAAAGTATTATTGTGAACTTTAATAGATTTATATTCATCATAGGATTTTATTTTCAATTTTTATGCAAACAATAATTATATTAAATAATTATACAAAAATGATGTAGTAATTATTTTATTAAGAGATAAACCAAATAAATGGTTTTAAAATAATAAAATAAATATTATATGAACAATTTAATGTGATACACTAATTTTCTAGACACATATGGCCTTTAATTAATCTACTAAACCTTTTAGTTCGAACATATATTCTGTATATATTTTATTTAAATTCATATAAATGAATAGTTTCAAAATTGACACTATTGTTATTTTATAAAAATAACATATTATAAAATTGTTTAAAAATCACAAAAATATTTAAAAATTATAAATTTAAATTTATATGGTTTAAAATCTTATAAAGTATCCAATTATAGACAATTAATAACAAATAAGTAATTTGTTGTTATAATTCAAAATTTTGAATTTTATTAACACAAATAAAATTAAATTGATTAAGTAAGGATAAATCAAGTTTATAATGTTTAAAATAATTTCCTAACATGTCTAAATATAATTGGTTGATGAGATTACAACCCTATTTAATCTAATATTATAATATGAGTCATTTTTGGAGTTTTTTTCTGTTGGGTTATATTTATTATAAATTAATATTTTTAAGATTTCCAAAGGTGCCCCTCTCCTCCCTTATAAAAGGGCACCTCCTCCCTCTCTACCTCACACCAATTTGAGCCTTCAAGCTTGTCCAAACCCTGCCAAATTCTCTTATACAATTCCCTAGAAACATACTAGAGATCCTGGTCTTCTTCAAAGACCAATTGTAGTGCCCTAAGAGGAGTTCTCAAAGAGGCGCTTCAAAGAAGAGGTATTGTGCGTTACCGATTCTTTCAACTTTATTTCTTCTTCCACTTCTTATTATTTAGTTGTTTAATTATGATGTAATAACATCAGTATCACTAATATAGTGATATGTTATTATAAGTATGATACAACCCTATTTCACCATTTATCCATCCTACGGAAAACGAAATCACCGCGCGTGCGTACGTACGGAATACCGTCTCCACGCCGTGGTGTAATCTGTTTTTCCACCAACACCTTACACGGATGGGTATAATGGTGTAAGGAATAACTATACATAGTTATTATAACATAATACTAATTATTATATATTTTATCATCCACTCCAATTCAATTCAATAATTATGGAAATGATATCATCATTCGTGCGTACGTACGGACTACTGTTTCCACGACGCGATGAGATTCATTCTCCATGTTTTCCATTTAATAATGAATATAAAGTATATATAAGCAATAATAAAGAAATATATGACAATATAAAGCTACTTGATTTATGTATATATATATATATATGTATGTCATCTACTTAATTCCATTCAACTCAATAAGGAAACAAAAACAGCGTTCATGCGTACGTACGACCTACCGTCTCCATGAACAGTGTATTTGTTTCCATTTATCAATTTAATATATATATGTATATTCTGAAAATATATTATATATAAATCTTTTTTTATATTCTGGAATTAATTAATCATTATCTAAGTAATCATATGAATAATTACAAGTCAAAACATAGACGACAAATGAAACGATTTTACCCAAAACACTCTTTAACATGGAATTTACAAAAGAACAGGTAATATAAAGTCATAAGTAAACCAAATATGATATCATAACAATGAATATGATTCTGTAATAAGCCAATGAAATTATTTAAATCATTATACAGGAGGTTCGGATACATACGAAGCATATCAGACATAAGGTAAGGGATAATTTTGCAAATCTCATTTTTATCCGAGATTGCTTATTCGTAAGTATTTACTGGGTCTGTTTCTATCATCCATGTCCATGTTTTATAAAAGTGTTTACATGTATGTTAAAAGCCCTTTTTACCCATTTTTGACTTTTACTACATGTTATGTAAGGAATATTTCTTTTGTTTACGTTACGATGTACTTTTTTGACTTTTTCGGAAAAAGTACGAGAAGAATATTTTTTTAACTTATACAGCACGAACAGATTTTTACAGTTTTATAAAGACTTATTTTCATGAAACTTCCTCCAAAATATTTCATGACTACTTTCAACAAAATCCTTTTCTTTTAATATTGAATGAAATTTTGTGAAGAGAAAATAATTTTGAAGAAAAAAGGGTATTTTCCTCAAGAATTCATTTCAAGTGTTTTATCCAAACAATGTTTCATCTAAAATGACATTATTTCATATGTGTATGTTTCAAGTATAATGTATATATGATTTACATGGTTTGAGTTTTCTTATTATGAAATTATACCCATTTCTTTTATATGGATTATGTAATGGTGGGATGATGTTTATGAAACCCATTTTATTTATTAGGTTTTTATGAATGATGTATGTTTATTTTGTGGCACAAGTATGAATGATTTAATTATGATATGGGTGGGACCTATATCTCCCTCCAATGCATTGGGTAAAGATTTATATCTCATGAGATAGACATGGATGGAATGGTAAGTTAATCCGGTTCAGTGTTACAGGACTGAAACGAGGAGTGAACTCGATTCAGAAAGGGACTTTGTCCACTAAGATGGTCTTGGCAGAAATTCCTTGGCTACTATGGAAATAATGACATTTGCTGAATGGTTTCCACAATTACATGTTTTACTCCCATTATATTTCATCATTCTTAATGTTTCTTTATGATCTATGCCTTACGAAATTCCATGTTTTATGTCATTGCTCAAGATTTTGATGTTTAAACATTATGTTCATGTTTTTAAGTTCAAGTGTATATGATTTGTTTTATTTTATCCATGCTTACACTTACTGAGAATTTGAGCTCACCCTTTATATGTTTTCTTTTCCCTAGGAAATAAAGAAAGGTTTTAGGCAAGAAAACAAAATGGGAAGATCTTTATGGGAGATGTTGAAGATCATTAAACACAATTAGAAGATTATATTCTGAGTTTCCAAAGACACTAAACTATTACGGTCCTTGTGGATATGTTTTTGTTATGTATTAATTATTCCACAAAAGTAATGTAATGTCCATGTACATCAAGCTTCGAGCCTATACAGACACTGAGCAAGGTTATATCACACCAAGGGTAAAACCAATGTTTGGAATTCAATGTTGTTCTTAAAATTATTGTTGAAGACTATGTTTTGGAGTAATTTAATTATTTTTAGAAAAATATGCATGCATGATATCAATATATTTAATATTTTTGTGATATCAATACTAATCTCACTAGGCCTCACAATATCATGCACTCTTTGTATCTGGAGTTGAAAACATTTCTATAAATATTCCATAGTTAAAAATGATAATAAAAAAGTCATTACACTCTCCCCACCATCATGTATTTTAATCCTGAAAAGAAAAAAAATACTCAAAAGTGGGGAAGTTGAGTTTTCAAATGGGGGTTTCACTCCCATGAACACTCCTAGAGGTTCACGTGATGCAAATAAACATGCACCCAAGGGAAAAACATACGATGAAAGGTATTATCCAATTGTTTCTCAAAAACCATCGGTCTCATAAAAAAGGTAACTCTACATTTAATATCCATCTTATTCAGATCAACATTGTGAAATGAGTTGTGAATGTTCCTCCTTAGCTGTGATGAGTATAAAACCCGAAGAACCAGGTCTAAATTTGATCACAAGGTCAAGTGACATGTCACCTCACTAAATCATTGTACTAACTGGAAATATGATCTATAATCCCCATATATAGTATTCTATCCTGGCCCACTCCCCTTGATTGTCACCGATGTGAGATATCTCGTAACACATAATATCCTCATAGAACTCCAAAGTCCACTATCATCATCAGTCTAATTAAGACTCTTGATGGCTTTGAGAAGTCCTCATCCACATCGGGATGGATTGAACCATTCATAAACATATATAACACCGACTATAGTCCCACAATAACATTATCGTAGTAGCTCTGAATAGTATAATAGTGACCGCATGGTCTCCTATACATGACATTAAAATGTGCTTCACCGATTGTGGATTGGTAACTATTGTGATACTCAAAGTCCACTGATGGTAGATATTCCTCCAATCCATAGATAAAAACTTACATGAAATGTTGAATCATGTTCTCTTGAACAGGCATAGACCTCTCAACCTGGCCAATTATCTAGGGTATAATATCTATGCTCAACTATACCCTAGCCTCAAATCCTTTTATATCCTATATATAATCATGATGTGAAGCGAGCATCACAGTCTCCAATGATCATCAATTGAATTTAATGAAGACTAACTTCCTCCTACACACATAGGTATCCAAAAATCTCTACTAATATATTTTCTCAGACGGTTAGGAATCTGGTCACCATGGAAAATCAGTTTATAATCATGGATATTGTGTCATGACCTCTCCCAAGTCATGGAATCACCCATCATGAAAAACAAAAAATATAATCCTTTTTACACTTCCATCTTGGAACCATGGCCTCCACCTATAAAAAGTGGAGATTTCAATAGGTAAAATTATTATCAAGTTACAAAATCCATGGCCACCTACCTAAGGGGAAAGGGTACCAGTACATCCCCACCACTTCTTGATATACTACCATGGTAAAATAACATCCACACCACCTCCCCTCATAGTACAGTTGGTACTGTAGTATGTCCCCAAACTAGGGTAATGTTATACCAACCTTTAAAAAATCAATAAGTATTATTTCAGTGGATATATGGAAATGTGGGATCACACAATCCATATCCCATAGTTTTACCCCCTGGATCACTAAAGAAGTATAGGGTTAACAACTATTGACTAGAGATATGCTGCACCACCCTCACCCATAAGGGAAAATTGTAAAGAGGTTGACTATTCTATTAGATATCTCTACAATAGCAGATGTAATACATCTCTATGATCATGTTCAAAACCATCCTAAATTTTCTTGTGTGATCCTCCTTGGATGATGAACACACTAGGATGTTACGAACAAGACTATCAAAAACTGATCCAAGAAGGGTTAATGATCTGGTTCATAAGTGTCAAAAAAATTTCCTGGGAATTAAACATTCCAATGGTTATTAGAAAAAAATCAATGAAACTAAAGAAACTATAATAATCCATCATCTATGAAACCTCTTATACATGATCTCACCTCGATTTTAATGGGATTCCTTATCTCTCAAGAAGGTATGTTTTGTCCCAATAACTCGAGTAAACTGTTACCCTTACTAATAAAATTCATGATGAGCATGGATAGTAGGAAACTATTTTATATTGAGTAAAACAGAGTTAGGACACAACAATGAAACATATGTATTCCATATGAGTCTCTCCCTCATCCTAATGTTAGTCCACCCTATTTATAGAGGTTTGTGATCACCGATCCTCTCTCCCTGAGACTCTAACACATGTGTTGAGATAAAAGGCCTCCATTTGCTCCACTAAGCCTCTAAAAAGGGATGAATTTAGGAAAAAGGAATGAATTTGTGATATAAATGTCTAATTAGGGTGGAAAAGATACATGTGACACCTAGATTCACACTCGAAGCCTCTGGGATATATGATTTTACCATATGAAGCTATCATTTCTCTCTCACACCTATTCACCTAAACCAAGGTTCACTCTTACACCTTAGCACATCCAAAGGTCATAAAACAGAAAAATCTATTTAACTCATCTACCAAACCTCATAACTATATGTTTTAGGTAGATCTGACTTTCCTGCATGTTTTCGTATCACTTCATAAAAAATGTGTCTTGGGGGGGGGAAGCATAACCCGTATTTTCAGGCCTTAATCTATATCAAACATCCCCAAAACATGGATTAACTAAAACACCATGTTTCCCAAGAGAAGTCTCTCCACTATTACCACCATAAACAGAGGTTCTAACCAAAAGGGACACTCGCACCACAGGCTCATGTTGGTCCTTTACCACATTGAAAAAAGGTGTTTTGGTACATCACATGTGACCTATATCTCAGATACTCATGATTCAAACTCACCATATGTGCATCATCATCTAGTAATACCAATAAACAATATATATCATATAGAATAATGGTCTCTAGAAAATCTATACAATTGGTCAGCATATGAAAAAGATGTAAAATACATACAACCACCTCGATCTAATCCTATATTTTTTGACGATCAGGGTCTCTTTATAACCTCACTGGTCCCTATCGCCAGAACTTGTGTAATGAACTAAGATAGGGTGAACCATTGTCTTGTACTTTTTGATCCATTCACTTCTCAACATGTGAATGGTCATTTTTTAGACCACTAGAGGAGGGTTTATGCGTTACTGAGTAGATGAAAGAACTACTTAGTGATCACTGGAGGAAAAACCTCATGTACGGGTCCCGGAATTAAGGCCTAGTCACTTAACTAGTAATATTAATGAAATTATATTAAAATCCAAGAAGGATAAAATTATTTAGGAATCTTGAAAATTATCAAGGCGTACCATGGTCAAAGACAATACCTGGGAGCATACTCAAGAAGAACAAAAAAAGAATTAATTCTATATGATGCATGTACCATTTTTCCCTACAGTAGATTTATTAGTATTTCAAGTCATAAAGTAGGTAGTAAAAGTCATGGTGAATGGATATGTTGTATGCCTCACTAACATTGGATTCCCTAGCCTAAAATCCACACTTAAGACACTTGAACATCATTACCCTATGTTCTCAACTAATCCTCACCAGGGGTATCACTCCCACACCGATATGAGGATGAAATGATTTAATACCACTCTATAATGACCCAATCGACAGGGGCTCACCCTACTGGTAGCATGTTGAATCACCACAAACCCAATCCCATCTCTAATAGACTAGGGGATGATGACATGTATTGAGAAGGAATAACTAAAAAAAGAGGAATTCATCTAATGTATATATAGGTACACACCCAACATTATCAATGAAATCATATCGAGGAATATAATAAAGACTATAACAAATAGATTAAAACAAAGAATTTAAAAAAATCTTGGAAAATAAATAAATAGATTATATAAATATAATAAAAATGAAAATGTTTAAAATATATTCCCAACTAAAAATATAGTGAAAAAACCAAACTGAAAATAGTAGTACAGTGTAGAGCATGGGAGAGTCTGGATCTAGATTATTGAGTCTGACCATAATAAATTTTTAGTTTCACCATATACTCTTAAACCCTAATGATAATAGGTCCACCTTATTTACTGCCAATCTATATATTTTTCGTATAAGACATAATACATGAAGGAAAACCCCATGTGGGGGTGTGCATTTACATACCTAGTAGGAAACCCCAAAACCACCAAGTAAAAATAATCAATAGGGAGTAGTCAACTCATAAAAATAAAGTAATTTCAACCATAATATAATAAAACCACCATAAAAATACACAAAATATGCTCAAAAAGAAGAGAAAATGAAGAGATAAATTGGATCGCCATCTCCATAGACTAGATATGAATGATGGGTTAGCTTATGGCTCCAAAGGCCCATATTTGATTCTTAGAATCATGCTCAATACTAAAAGAATCTATGTAGAGGGGCCCACAACTCTCTACTACACTCCATAAATGAGCGATCAATAACTCTAAACCATGCATCCCACATAATCTTACCAGAATATATGTGAACGAGGAAACATCTCACCACTGTGCTCCACATTCGAGGGAGCCAAAACTATGGCAGATGATCCACTCCCTACCAGATCTTGATGATGGGAAGTAACACTTTATAGATAGGGGACATGTTACAAATTTAGTATAAGGGATTATAGACTCTACTGATGTAAATTATATAGGGGGACCTGTTCCTTGACATTAATTGGGAGTACCAATCTCAACTTCTCTCTGATCACAACACATCACTACAATCAGTCAAGTGCTTCTAAAAGAGAAATCACACTCATAGAACCACCCATTAAACCTATTATTACAAAATTAATATCATCATAATGTTATATGTATAAAAATACACAAGATAGGCTGTTTGTATACAAAAATTTGAATGTGGAAATATCTTGACGAACACATGAGGATTTTCATCAATCTGATGGTCTAAAATGAAAATCCAAAGATATTTCACAACAAAGGGCCATTATTCTCCAAAAAAATTACAAAATTGTGATTCTCAGGGGAAAAACTTAGGATATTCTATTTACGTTCCCAAAATGGACACATGATGAGAAAATGCATTTCGTCAAAACATGTATGCATATCGCTTCATAGACTTTTACTACAAGTCAGAATAAAATATCCAACACTGGTCTTGAATCATTCATATCAATGTCAATTTCATGTATCCACATATGTTTCATCAATCATACATCTCTTGAATAAATTATGTCAAAAATAAGGTTTAATAATAATAACAATATTATTATTATTGAACATAATAAGGAAAATTTTTATGGATTTTCCGCATTCCCATGCACATGAGGTCCATATAGAACCACTAAATAACTCTCTTAGTTTATAATAACTAGTACAATGTATGTGCATTCACACAATAATATTAAATTATTTTTATTTTCAATATTAGAATAAAAAATTTTGGACATAATATTTCATATTAATATTGAATATATTTTAACAGAAAAAGAGTAGTACATAGTAATGGAATAAATGTTAGAGAAACTCTTAAGAAATCATAAACAAAGTATAAAATATTTATTTAAATTAATAATTAATTTAAATTTTTATTGGGAATTCATGATGTAGATATAAATTAAATTAATGAAAAATTGATTCAATAGGATAATTAAAATTAAAATCATTATAATATTTAAAGTTATAATGAAATTCATGTGACTAAAAATTAATTAATAAATGGGCTAGACAAGTAAGTTGGGTGAGTCTGAAGTATATAATGGCGAAGGGATTGATATCACTTTGACCATCGGTCTAAAACCTTGCATGTAATGGATTTATCACAACCCAAAGTCCCCAACACTGACTCTCCATTAGTCTCCACTAAAGTGGCATGGACTCCCCATTAGAAACATTTTGTGATGTAGTAGCTTCATGGACCACAGTGCCAGATGATGATTCTTATTAGGGCATCCTTTTCACCCAAGGTGGGAGACTTAGTCTATAAGTGGATATGTTTCAATATATAGAAGTTTAAGGCTTCATACATGTGGATTTCAAGGTCTTCACATTTGAGATGAAATATTAATTACTTTAAGATCCTACTACTGTAAGTATAAACTATATTCAATTGAGCCATAGAAAATAAACCATCATTAGTTGAGAGGATCAATGCTTCATTCGAAAGTATTTCTAGTTGAGGATCAATAAATAAATGATGATATAAAATGGAAATAATAAATTATATATCCTTATTTCACATTCACTTTACAATAATCAAAAAGTGTAATATTAGTACAATTACTATTCCAGAAAATAAATTGATATGTATATCAAGAATACATTTATAGAAAGAAAATTGTGTTAATAAAATGTATTGGGAGATCTTATTACTTAAAAATGAAGTCATAAAATTGAATAATAATAAATCATGACAAGGAATATCAGGAACAATGGAGGCACACATTGAATGATAATGTAATGTAATCAATAATGACTGGGTTTGAAAATGGACATTGTTGGATGAAACCCTTATAATACAAGACTTATATCCTATACATTGATAATGAATTATTGAAAAGTAAAGGTAGTGGAAATAAAATTTCCAATTAAATCATTGCGGATACTTAGTTTACTAATTATTAAAGGAAAAAAACAATGAACAGATGTTGGCAGTCTTTGAATGGATGTTTCCTAGGAGAATCCACTACATTCCTTAAAAAACAAATATCTACAAAATAAAAAATACTCAATAATTAACATTCAAGAACATAATTCAATAGAAAAATAATTTATTTGACATGAATTAAAAAACATTTTTTTCAAACATTATATTGTGGATAGGATTATTTATATCAATTAAATATTGCAGAAACATTCTTTCCAAATAAAATTTTTTATGTCAAAAAGTTTGTTTGTATTTTACCTACTACAAAACATCATAAAATTCAAAACAAATTTTTAGAACACATCATAAAAAATTATAGTTTGTTTATTTGAGAATAATTTTTCCAAATCGCGTCAATGTTTATTTTATATTGTTGGCACTATTTTGGAAAAAACAATTCTTATCTTCATAAATATAGATATATAATTTGAAATATATCATTATCCTACTATTAATGAAAATATTATTGATCATAAAGATGAAAAATTATTAAGGTATCCAAATAAGGTGCGTGAAAAATATCAATTATGTAGTTATAGTACTTACTAATTGATAAAAGTTAACTTGTTAGAAAAATAAATTCATGATATTCATATAGAATTAGGTTGGAAGAAAAATAATATAGGAACTCAAGATTTATACATGTGTTTTCATTATATTATTACTAAATATAATATATGTGTGTATGGGGTTTTAGTGTTTTTTTAGAAACTAAACATAATATATACCCTCATGTGGATGTATTTTGTATGAATTTGTTTGACAAACTATATATTTTTATGATAAAAGAAATTTTAGACATCCATTTGACACCAGTAACTGATAAAAATTATCTATCATGAAAATCATTATCATCATGATTATATAATAATAGATTCACCATCATATAACTTTAAACATATAATATAAGGCTTGAGAAACATCATATTCATGATATATGAGATATAAAGATGATTCTCTTCCCTAACCACATGCGAATTCGAAGCCAAAAAACACGAGAAGTCCATGCCTCTACCATGCCCTATGGGAATGATGATATGGTTTTTAAAGGAGATACTGTGATGAATGATTAAAAAAAGATAGGGATTTAATGACATACTTGACTTATATCATCCCTTTCACCTTAAGTGATATTATTTATTTTATATTATTTGTAATCATTTAATTAAACCAACTAAATGTATATACATACATGGATAGTGGTTGTTTTAGATTACGAGATAGGGAGGGAGAGAGATAATATTATCTGGTGAAATGTTATAATCTCTCACCAACTCTTCCTAGTATACACCCCCTCTCATGCACTAAAATTACATAAAAAATGGAAAATAAAATAATTCAAAACCCAAAAACATCTTACAAAAAAAATGTAGATGATCATCTCAAAATCATATAAAACAAAAACATGATAATTTTGTACTAAAAATTGTTCCCATTTTAGACCATAAAACTTCCACTCTGATGAGATTGATATTATTTGAGTTTAATAGATTTCTGAATCCATGGTCATATGGGTGTGTGAATTGGGATCAACATAATGAACATGGGGGTAAAAAAGTTATATTTGTGATTTTTGGTGATTGGAATGTTTTGGGATTAAATTTTTTTGAATAATTTTTCATGGTTTGGATAATGTAATATTAATATAGAATTCATACTACATGATTCATACAATCTATTAGATAATATTTATCCATGAAAACAAATCAGGTTACATATGACACAAAAACTTCTTGGTAATGGAGAAGACATGCACCATTGTCTTAAAGAAACAATCAATGTGTAGGGTCTTCTTTTAATGAATATTTGAATAAAAATAATGATATAATATAGGTTTTTATATTTTTATATATCATCATGAAATATTCCAGATAAAATATTGTTAATTAAAACTAATCAACTGAGTATCTAATGCATACATTGCAGGAATGGTTATTTCTTGTATTATTTCCATTAGATAGACAAAAACTAATTTTTTGTTAACACGTATGTGGTATAATTAAAAATCATTATTTCTAGGGGAATTTTAATTTTAAAAATTTAAGATCACATAATTAATACATTTAATGAATATATCATAATTTTCAAAACAAAATCAAGTAAATATTAATATGTACTTGGACACCTATTTGTTGGTGTTTCCTTAGTAGCCTGTCTTAAAACACCTTTCAATTTCTGGTGTAATTGCTCTAAACAATACTTGTAAAATCATAAAAAAGACAATAATATTAAAATAAATGTATGTATTTAGAAAACATTGAGATATACTTTAGATAATAACATGACAATGAAATTCATAATATATAAAGAATTGGTGAATTTAATAATTGTATCCATCTGATGGAATTCAAGTTGAAATGGATCACAAATGACTACAAGACGTTTGGAGGCTGGGAGTCATAAAAATAATTGGTTTATGTAGTTTTTTATTAAAATTTTAAATGTAATCTACTAGAATATTAGATATCAAACACATCTCCAACTATTGTTTTTGTATTCACATGAACTGAGAAAACAATATAGAATTTTTTTATTGATTCGATAATAAATATATATGTAATTTTGGTTTATAATTTGGATTTTGCAGTTAATTTTTTGGAGTTACATCACTTATTAATTTTGTTCATATTGGATTAAATAATTTTTTTATGATATATGTCTGTTATGGAATCTAGATCATTCATAATTTCAAAGTTTTTATTTGATATTAATGATTTCCACTTTGTTCTATATATGTTAATGCCTCCAATTTTTTTTTATAGATACATTATTGAGGATATTTTTTAACTCATGACCAACTAGTGATAGTGTTTTGGGTCCTACATTGTTTCATCACCAACCCAGAAAGGAATCTAGGGTTAAAGGCCTTAAAAAAGAGATATTAGACCAATTTTAAATTTATCATAATTCATCATGTTTTAGGCATATGTGAGGAACAATTATGTTTAATAAAATTCATTAAATAATGATGGATTAGTTAAGGTTAAGTTTTACATTAAAGATAATCAATTATTGATTATAGTAATTATAATATCCAACATTGTTTTGTTGATTTTATTTTAACTACCTTGTTTTTAATAAAACTAATTATAGTGTGTAGTTTTTTTGTAGAGTCAAATTAATAATTTTTTATCATTTTATGTGAAAATAACATTAGAAATTATTTAAGTTTATGTTAACTTTATGTTTTTATGTTTATATCAAATTAAAGGAACATCTGATTTGATGTTCTGTGAATAGAGTTGATTTATATAATTCATAGAACCTCATGAAGTGACACTAAATAGGTTCAATAGAATATAGACATATAGACTTGAATATTTTGGGTATGCATGTTATATCATGATATCCAAGTAATGTATAATTTTCATTCATATTTTTAAAGGGGTTCCCTTATTATTAGTTAGATCATGGGAAAAGGTTCAAACATTGATCAATGTAGATAAATTTCCAATGGAATGAACCCTCCTTTGTGACAAAACAAATAAAGAATAAAATATTTTATTTTATTTGATTCATCCCATTCATCTATGTTTGCAAGAAACAATAATTTATTTGATTAATGTTTTTATAATATATGTTTATTATGAAAATTTAAATTTTTTATTCATCACATTTTCATTTATAGTTTTTATGAAAGTTTCATTGGTGATGTTGGGTGATGTTTAATTTTGATTTTACTTGTATGAATAATAATTTATATTTGTATATAAAAGTTTACATGGAGAATAAAATCCAATACAAATGGATAAAAGTTTGATTAATTTACCCTAATACACACCTCGACATGCCAAGGGTTTGGAAGAATTTTTAGATTATAAAATTGTAAATTGATTGGTGGATGGAAGAATGATGTTTTTTTGTCATGATTGTAAATTAATGAAATGGTTGAATAGAAATGAAGTATATGAGAATTTGATTTTGAAATAGTTCCTCTCTTGATATGAATATTGGAATTTTCATGTTTAATAATGTGCTAAGGAAATTCAAAACAATGAAATTATTGTGAAGGAATACAAAGTGACCCGAAGGAAGAAAATTCCGTTCAAAATAAATTAAATTATTCATTGGGTCTTGAATAATACAATGTCTAAGATTTAAATCGATCAACATAACCTTTAGTTGATCTTGAGTAGGTCAATATTGCTTAGAACGTCAGTGACCAAAAAATTTATTTTGATGAATTAGTTGAATATGGAGAACAGGAACTGTATTAAGTTTATAGAAAGTATTCGAAGTTGTATTTTCTACTTAATTTGTATTATATCAAGTATCCTTGGATAATTACTAAACAATAAATGTCCATGATTTTATAATTTCTTCATGATGAATTTAGTGAAGCTAATATTCTTGAATCATCATACGAAATGAAAGAAGTCATCAACAAACATGGACTTAATTATACAATGATACATGTATGCCCTAATTATTTCATTCTAACCGGGGAGAAGAGTATGATAAAGAATATTGTGGAAGATTTCATACAAATAGAATAAAGTCAATGAACAAAAATGAGAGTATAAATCAATGAAACCCATGAATAAATAGAAAAAGAAAACTCCTAAAAATATATTTTATAACTTTCTTCTATAACCAATCATGTAAAGATTATTCATGTCATCTAAGACTATGGAAGACATAAAGTGGAATTTTCATGATAGTAATGATGAATTTATGAGACATATAAAAGATTCAACATCATAGAAGATGTTTGATTCTCTATATCCATATTTTTCTTTGGATCCTAGGAATGTATGTTTGGGTTGTCTCTTGATGGTTCTAACCCTTTTAATACATTAAGTAATAGTTATATCATTTGACCAGTTGTTTTGATCCCCTATAATATAACTCCATGGATGTGTATGAAGAAGACTTATTTTATTATTTGGATGATTATTCCGAAAAATAAAATGTATGGAAATGAAATTGATGTATACCTTAAACCTCTAATAAAATAATTGTGAGAATTATGGGATGATATCTTGGGATCATATGATTATTCAAGGAGAAAACTATTCAAAATGAAAAACTCTAAATCCAACAGAGCTTAATAAATTTCAAGAAAGAATTGTTATAACACTATTTTATTTCGAGATGTTATTCCCCCCTTCATTCTTTATAGTCATGATTCATTGGATTGTTCATTTGGTTGAATAAGATTAACATGGGGGCCGATACACTATTAATGAATTTACACAATACAGAGGTGCATTTATATGTCTTTATTTTCATTGGTGAATTCAATTTTATCAAATCATTGCTTTATTTTTTTAAATATGTTTCTTATTTTCCAATTAGGCACTTTGGTCATTTGAAATCATATGTAAGGAATAAATATCAACTAGAAGACTCTATTACTAAAGGTTGTATAACATAATAGTTCTTTACCTTATTTTCTAGGAATTTGGATGGGATTGAGACTAGATGAAATCATATTGGACGTGATGAGGACATATCCACTAATTCTAGTTCATAAAATTCATTAGGGGTATTTTCAACTACTAGACGACCAATTAGAAATGGGTCAAATTTTACAATAACTGAATTGGAGTGTCCATAAGTACATAAATATTTGATACTTAGAAGTGTTATTACAGATCTATTTATATAATAATTGAATCTAAAAAAAAGAGGAATATAATGGGTCGAGCTCTAAATGAGTTATAATTAACAAAAGTTGTTAATATGGAGATTGTCTAATGGTTCTCCCATCATGTAAGTATATACTAATATTTATATTCTTTATGTGTAGTTATTTTTTCTTTGTTAAAATTAATAACTTATATATTTTTGTCTAGATAATGAATATTTACAATCTATTTGAAATATCGAATGATTTGATGTTTTTACTTAAGTTATTATAAAGTAAGATAAGAGATTCGATGCCTAAAATATTCACGACTTCATGTTTCATAAAATTTACCACCAAGAATACTTGAAATCTGAAAATAATTGTTTATTTACATTTGATGTGGATGGATACTATTGGAAGCTGATTGATATAATTAAAGTAAAATTTTATGTCCATTTTTCAGTTATTTTATTCTAATACAAGTGGGTCAACATTTATACACATATAATGAAATATTCATTACATTTTACATCTATCAACTTCTCTCTCTTGATGGATTCGAATGAGTATAAAAAGAATGATCCCATTTATATTTTCAACACAAATGAAGATGGTTTATTATATGGATGATGAAATACATGAATTTTAGAGTGTTGTTGTACACTTAAAGTAAATAAAATTATATTATATGATAGATGAATACAAATTCATGCTTTGTGATATTTAACCTCAGAAACCACAAAATATTGAATAATTTTTTCTAAAAATATCTAAATGGTTGAACTTTCAAGAGAGGGTAGAAATGAAGGACTAGTTGCAATGTAGGGTGATAAATATGATGATTATGAAGATGAAGATAATTGAATTTAACAATTGGTAATTAAATTATATTAAAATATCTCATTGATAAGTGTTTCATATATATATAGATTCTTCTAGTTTTTCGGTAAAAAGTGTTTAGTTTTTCATTTTTTTATATAGTATATACCTTAACCATTTAAAACGAATGAATTCCTAGAACAAAAAAATTTCAGGATTGCAGCAGATCGACATCTCGGAGAACACCCTCACTACCATCACCTTCTGGGGATCCTAGTGATTCTATTGTACCCAAGACTACTACTGAGCCAATTATTTCCCCTAATTTTAGTGGTATCCCACAACCTGATTCACCTCTTGTGATTGAGATGTTGGAGACCCCTCCATCTAGGGGATATTAGTGGGTTATCGTTATTGGTATGAATGTATTTTTTTTAAAAAATATATCTTATTTACTATTTAATGCATTTGTCAAATAGATAAAGAAAACTGTATAAGGGATACAAATATTATAGAGACCCAAACCATTTTCACATAATATTACATGATTTTTAGCATAATTAACTATCAAATTACATACCAAGGATCATAAATCATAATTTCTTGGAGATTAGGTACATAATTAAACATCAAGATTCCAAGATATAAACATATTTTATTTGATATTCATAAAAATATCCTAACATATTTTGAGCCCTTAGATTGGAATAGGATAACCTGGGGATAACATGAGCAAAGGGATTATCAAAAATCCCAGTAACAGAATAAACATAAAAATAAAGCTTAGTAGATGGGTTAGAAGGCATAACATAGTAATATAAAAAGGCATGGAACATGATTAAATATAAAGAATTATAATATGGGATTATATAATCATGGATTCATAGTAATGTGGATGTAACATTAAATAATACCTTATCATAATTTAATCCTCTTTTCACTTAGAGGAGCATGATTCAAGGCTAACCACCAAGACCATTACACATGGATCACAAGTCAAGAATAACCATCAAGACCATTGCACAAAACATCTCATGAAAATAAACAATACCCAATAAATTAGAGTGAAATCTAGGTTCACCCATCATAAAATTTTCATGATTTTTTTCCACATAAAGAATCATACATAAGAAATAAAAAATAAACATAAGGGTTACCCATGAAAGGAATTGGATCTTATAATCTTGTCAAAAAGCATAATAACATGGAATATCAAAAAAGTGTCTAGAAAAAAGTAATTAAATCATTCATGAACATTATAAAAGTAAAATCGGAATATATCATGATTATTGATGTCAAATTGAAGTGATAACATGTAAAAATAGTATTTAAGAAACATTAGAATTAAAACATCTTGGTGCAGTTTAATGAAAACATTAAAGAGATTTCAAATCTAAATGGGGAATAATATTTTATATAAAACCAAAACTGAAAGATGAAATTTTTTATAATAAACAGAGATATTTTATAAAAATAATGGTGTCTTAAAACATATTATTGAGTGCACATTAAATTGGTTAAGAATTTGGGAAGTTCCCTTAAACCGGGCTTTCTTATTGAGAGTAATTAAGTAGGGAACCTTTTAAAAACATATATATCCCAGAAATATAAGGATGAATGGATATTGATAAATTAGTTTAAAACATATAAAAAACAATTAGAATATTTAATTAAAAATAATATATAATTTCATTTGGGTAAAAAAAGGGAAAAATTTATATGAAGGAATAATGGATGTTCGTGTAGAATCCCATACATTAAGTCCGAAGGTTCCCTTATATTATTCATAATGTCTTGGATAATAAAATTAGATTAATTAATTAGAAATTAAAAAACAATTTATACATGTAATTTACATATTATAACTTTATTAAGTTCATTTATGTCATTTTTGATGGGTTAAGGGGTTCAATTTCATCATTTAAAAGCATTGGTTTCCTTGGTTTTCAAAATTGGTTTACTTGTATATATGCACAAGAGGTCAGATAATGTTGGGGAAATTATTAATAATTGAAAATATATGTTATTAATGATATTAAATAGGTTATATCGATCTTATATATCATTTGGTCTTATGTCATGAGGATGAATCATTAGATAAATAGTTAATGACAATTGTTTGTTTTAATTATGGTGGTTTTCGATCACAATGAACTCATTTTGTTATATAAATTAATTAAATTAATAAAAAATGACTAAATAATATTAAATAAGATATATTTGATATATTATAATCTATTTAAACTATAAAAGTGGTTTCATGACCATAATTGAAGGCACTAATTGAAATTTAAAACTTTGTTGACCTTGAATGTGATGAATTAACACATCATATATGATGTTTTCTTTTTTAGTATAAAAATAGGGGGAATGATAGATGATGATGGATTATTAAATTATACTAAAGCAATTCACATAAATGTATGTTACTGTATTTATAATACCATTTTTACAAGCGGAGGTTAAGAGAGAAATAAAAAAGAGAGAAACCTGATTTTTTTTAAAAGAATAGGAAGAGGGTTTTACATCTTGATTCCTTCTTCTTGAGAACCGCCTTAGGGGATTGGTTTTGGTATTTTATTTATACTAGATGTTATTTGACATGGTATAGGGGCTTGGGAGAATACTTGAGTTGAATTGGTACAAGGATCATTCTTTGAGAGGTAGGAGGAGAACAGGTGGCGAGGGGTGGTATTTATAGTGGAGGAGAGAGGTGTTTTCTAATTATTAAATCCATTTATTCATTATTTTCCTCCAGAAAAGAAATAACGTTGAATCTTTGGAGTACATTAATTAATTATATCATTTAATTTAGAACCAATGGTTCTTACATGTTCCCTGACTCAAGGAATTTTCTATTTACCTTATATTTCATGAGTACTGTAAATTGTCGTATTTCCCTATCACAAAAATTCAACTTTTTTTGAAAAATCACAAAAACTCATACTAACAATTTTTTGACATGTAGAATTAAAAAATGAAATCTAATTTATGAAAGTAATTTTCTAAATATGATAAATTTTAATTTTAATTAAAATCATCATTTACATGAAAACATACAGATTTTAAAATTATAATTGATTTTATTTCACATTGAAAAATTAACTATGGTTCTATAAAATTACCATATAATCATAAGACATAAAAATAATAATATATGAATACATTTTTTGAAAATATATTTTATTTTAAATTATTAAATTAGTCATAAAATTTTAATTAAATATATATGACTTACAAAAATACCAACAGTAATTAATATTTTTTAAGAAATATTTATTTACTTATACAATTTTATAATTATATCATATTTTCACTTATAATCTGGATAAATTTTATTTATACTTTTATTCATGAGTTTAATATTCAATTTTCTGGTTTTCTCTTCATATGGGTCATGTTACTATTCTAAAGGTCAAGTTACTTTTATTTTGGTATATGTTTCGTAACTTCTAGAAATTCCTTTTATTTCATTAATTCGTAATGTATAAATTTTATATTGTGTTATTAATGTTATTTATATTATTATAATATATGACATAATTATAAGAATGGAATCTCATTGATAATGTTTTTGGGTTGTTGCATTCTTCCCCCCTTATGAAATTTGTCCCTCGAAATTTTGTTTGACATTCTATATTGAATACCAGTGTGGGTACTTTTCCATCATCTCTTTATCTTATTACCATGTTTCCTCTTCATTATTATGGTTATACCATAGTAAATTAATTGGGTGAGTAGTATATTAACATAGAACTTTATCTTTACGATCCATGATCATCACTAGATGCTCATAGTAAGAAAGATTATTCTCCTGTTGTACAACCTCTAGAGTCAGTACATGTGAAGGATCATGTATATACTTTCTTAAGAGGGACACGTGGAATACATCATGTAATTTAGACATAGTAGGATTAAGTTATAGTCAATAATAAATAGCTCTGACATGATCAAGAATCTCAAAGGGTCTGATATACCTTGGACATAACTTCACTTTCTTCCCAAATCTAAGGATCCAATTCAACGGAGGCTTGCAGAGGAATACCGTGTCTCTAACCTTAAACTCTAGGTCCCGTCAATTATTGTATTCATTGAACTTTTGTTGAAATTGGGATTCCTTGTTGTGATGATTAATTATTTTCTCATTCTGCACCATTTAATTGACCATTTCAGGTCAATACAGCTTACGTTCACCAACATTATCCAAACACACTAATATTATACACCTTTTCCTATGAAGGGCGTTATATAGAGCCCTTAGTATGCTTGATTGGAAAATATTATTGTAAGAGAACTCAAATAGTGGTATATATTGATACCATCCTCCTTTGAATCCCATAGAATACAATTTCAACAAGTATTCTAATGTCTAAATAGTTTTCATTGATTGGACATTAGTTAGATGACAATAGGACATAATAAAGTTCAACTCAGTTCTTAGACCACATTAGAGAATTTTCCAGCACATCGAGGTTAATCTAAAATCTTGATTGGATACAATCGATAGTGGTACTCCATATATCATTAACACTTATTAGATACATATCTATGAAGGTTGATCTAGTCATAAGGCCTCTTGAATTGCGATAATGTGAGAAATCTTTCTAAGACAATCCACAATAGGCCATATAGAATTGTTTCCTTTGGATGTAATTGGAAGTCCAGTGAAAAAATACATGGTGATTTTATCCCACTTACTTATTCGTATGGATAATGGTTTCATGACCCCTTTAATCTTTTTTCCTTTCATCCATCACTTGCTGACATACCAGACACTTTGATGTATAATCTCCTTTTTTATATTGCCCCAACAAAAGTCCTCCTAGAGATCTCAATACATATTTTCTCTCCATGGGTGAGTAGATAAGGTTGAGCTATGTTTTTCATTAATAATTTCTTTATTTATCTCTACATTGGATGGTAGATATGATTGTGACCCAAATCTTACGAATCCAACCTCATCGATCTTGAAATCAGAGGATTTACCATTCTTGTTAGCTTCCAACTTTTTCTGAATTTTCCCATGATATCTTTGAGAATACTTTTTTTTCTCCATAAGCCATGGTTGAGTAATAATTTGATAAAAGATTGATGATAATCTTACCTTAATTATTCTTATGTCCTTCCATTTTAAGTTTAAGATGATTGTATCCTTCTAAATCCTCATCATTGATAAAGATGCATAATCCTTTATACTTAGAGAATCTGATACCTTATTTAACTTAGCCAGATGGTAGTGGATTAAATAGTCACAATCCATGATGATATCTAACCATATTCAATGATTCATATTAATATTTTTCTATGTGAATATATTTATTATTTTCTTTTTGATCGTTATATATCACACACTTCCCCCCACAGGGATAATACATCTATATTATTCACACCGAGATCAAATATGCCAACTCCAGATCATGTGTGGGATGATTTTGATCATGGATTTGAAAATGCCTTGAGGAATAGGCTATCAATTTATAATTTTGACATCATTAAAAATCCTAAGACCTTTGTTGAAGCATCACTTTACACCATAAAGAGTTCCCCACCTATTGGTAGAGTGAGCACTAGTGTAGAGATAAGCCTATTTTTAACTCCTTGAAGAAATATTCACATTCACTAGTCTAGAAAAACCTTTATCCCATATATGTTATCTTGGTTTGTGGGTTAGAAAATCATGATGATTTATTCACAAATCGTTGATAATACCCATCAATACTAAGGAAACTACGGATCTCCATTATAGATGTTGTCTTGGGACACACATCAATTTCAATTATCTTTGAATGGTCTAAAAATATCTATTTTTTAGAGATAATGTTCCCCAGGAATGATACTTGCTTCATATATAAATCACATTTACTATACTTTTCATATATTTTCTCCCTTCTCAAATTCTTCAAAAAAAATTTCAACTACCCCTCGTGTTCCTACTTTCCATTGAAGTATATCAAAATATCACCAATAAAGATTACAAAAAATTGGTCAAGGTAATATCAAAAGACTCTATACATTAAATCCATGAGAATTTATAGATCATTAGTGAGTCTGAAGGGAATCACTATGAACTCATAGTTTTCGTACCTCGTTAAAAAGGTAGTCTTCAGAATATCTTCCTTTTTCGCCTTTAATTAGTGATATCCCAACCAAAGTTCCACCATAGAGAAATAAATATACCTACATAGTTGATCGAACAAGTCATTTATCCAAGGAAGGGGATTATTATTCTTTATCATTATTTTATTAAGATCATGATAATTAATGCAGAGGCATATTGATCTACCATTCTTCTTGAAAAAGATGATTGGTACACCCTAAGGTTATGCACTTGGGCGTATAAAACACTTGTCCATATTCTCCTGTAACTGCTTATTCAGCTAGTCTAGATCTATAGTGTCCATTATATAATGTTTCTTTGATATTCGTAGAGATCCATGAAAAGGTTCAATTGAGAACTGAACCTATCAGTAAAAAGGAAGACCAAGAAACTCTACAGGGAATACATCGGTGTAGTCCCTTACAATGGGCATGTCATCAAGAATGATTTTCTTTATTTCCTCAATAATTTGAGCTAGTTGTTGAATTTGTATATTAATTGCCAATCCATTCCTAATATGGAATCTAAATTTACAAAAATAAGTAAGATAATATTTCTGGGAGGTTTAATCCACAAACATTAACCAGAGAGAGTAATGTAGTTTGAATGAATTAATTTCCTTATTATATATTCTCACATATAACTCAACCATCATATTTTGAGGCTGTTTTTGAATAGTTTTAAAAAATAAATTATATGAAAGAATGCATAGAACCAAAATCAAATAGTACATTTGCTATTCTTCAATGAATAACTAGCGTACTTTCCACCACATTGTTGTCCGGCTCCACTTCAGCAGCAGTGATAGGATATTCCATTCCATGTTACCTTAGAGGTTGTTGTTTATTTCCTCTGAAAACCTTGGGCTTAAGGAATTGGTATGAAAATTATCATATTCCTTACTACTAAAACATTTCACTACATGATGAGTGTTGATACGAACCTTCCTTTCTTCTTTGATGTGTGTGGAATTATTTATGTCTTGTTGGAGTTTCTTAGCTAGATGCTTCATTATTCTACATTTAAATAACTTCTTGGTTCCCTTTTGATAGTTCCTGAGATGCTTATTCCAAAAAACATTTACATGTGGGATATTCAGTCTTCTTTCCATCATGGGATATATGTGCTGGTCCACCCATATTTAAATCCATTTTCCATTTTTTTCATTTGGCCCATGATACCATTAAGAGTCATCGGTCTCTGTCTCAACCTTGAGGGAACAATGTAAAATATCTTCATAACTATCAAAGTTTTGAATCACCAACCCTTTTCATAGAAAGAAATTTAGTCTGCTAAATAAGAAATCCACCTTGATTTTGGTGTTCCTAAAAAAGACAAAGGTGTATCTTGCAAACACTTGTAATTTTTTCTTTATACACCCTGATAGACTCATATTTATTCTGCTTAAGTCCGAGGAACTATCTTTACATCTTCAGATGAAGGGTTTGGGGAAAATATTTACTAAATAAAATTTCCAAAATTCCTCCCAATCCATAGAATCAATTATCTTCCTGGTCATCGTATTTTTGATTAGTTACCACCACTAATCAGCTTCACGATACAAACAATAGACCACCAACACAACATTATCTTCTTTCTATGTGAATTTTCTCTTTCCTTAGATAAATAGGTTGTTTCACATGATTCAAGTTAATATTCATAACTTCATTCAGCTGATAAAGGACTATTATAAAGTTTTGAGAATCCATTCCCATCATATTTGGCATTCATTAAGGAAATCATCACATTTCATAACACATTAATTGTTTTCATGAGTTCTTATTTTTTCCTCCATTAACTAAGAAAAATAAAGTACAATTAAGGGGCTTGAAAACATATATAATAATCCTAAAAAGGAAGGATTAAACATAAAAGGATAAAATATTAAAGGAAAATTTTATCCTAACTTGTGATTCCCTAGTTTTCAATCTAGGTTATCCATTATTTGATTCATATTATATATTTTTATGGTAATTTTATTTTTTTTATTTGATAATTGTTTGTATAGATCTTATGAATTTACAAAATCATATCCCCTAGGAGTGTCAAACTAGGTTCATAGTAAGGCCCATTTTCGTTTACCAGGTTACCATGAGTCCAGCCTGGAACACCTTGTCAATGTTTCTAGTCCTAGATACATCTATTAAAAAACCAAATCAACTTGTAGTGTCCAGATAAATATTTATCATTCTTGATAAACCACTTACTCAATACTTAACCAAAATTTATGAATGTTTTCTTAGACATAGTCTTATACCTATGGTGCTTATTAATGTGATTTATTTCAAATATCCAACAAATAACTAAACATTCACCTCTAAAACCAAATATAGAAATCATGTCCATTTTTACATAATATTACATGATTTTTAACACAATTAACTTTCATATTACAATCCAAGGATCATAAAGTCAAGGGTATTAGAGATTAGGTATATAATTAAACATCGTGATTCCATGATAAGTACATATTTATTTAATCTTTATAAAGAGATCCTAAAATTCTTTGGGACCTTACATCGACATAAGATAACCTAGGGATAACATGAACAAAGGGATGAACAAAAATCCCAGAAAGGGAATAAACATAAGAATAAATCTTAGAACATGGGTTAGAAGGAATAGCATAGTGATATAAAAAGTCATGGAACATGATTAAGTATAAAGAACAATAACGTGTGATCATATAATATTGTATTCATAATAATGTGTAATAAACATAAAACATGACTTCAACATGATTTAAAGCTCATTGCACATATATGATGACTAGTAAAGGATAACCACCATGATTGTTGCACACAGAGCATGAGTCAAGTGTAACCACCAAGACCGTTATACATAAGGTCTCATGGGACTAAAAATTACCCAATGCTTTGAGTGATATCCAGGAACACCCATTATAAAATGGTCATGAATATATTTATCCTATAAAGCATCATACATAAGAAAAAAACATAAACATAAGGGTTATTAATGTAAAGAGTTTGTTATCATAATCATGTCATAAATCATAATAAATCTGAGTATCATAAAGTGTCTATGAAATAAAGAAATTAAATCATACATAAAAAATAAAAAAATAAAATAGGAATAGATCATTAATAGTGAGGTCAATGTGAAGTGATAATATTTTAAAAGAGTATTTTTAAACATTATAATTAAAGAATTTTTGTGTGGTTTAAAGAAAATATTAAAGAGCATTTAAATTAGAAAAGGGAATAACATTTTATATAAAAGCATAAGTGAACCAATAAATTTTTTATATTAAAATTATTTATTTTATAAAATTAATTGTTTCTTAAATAATATTATACAGTGCACTTGGAATTGGGTAATAATTATAGATGTTCCCTTATCGAGAAAAATTGAGTAGGGAACCTTTTAAAAATATGTATATCCATGAAAAGGAAGGATGAATGGATCTTTATACCTTATTTTAAAAAATATAAAAATCAATTAGAATATGTGGATAAAAATAAATGGGAATTTTATTTTGGTAAAAAGCAAGAAAGAGTGACCCAAAGCAATAATAGAGGTTTAGGTAGAATCCCTTACCATAAGTCCGACAATGCCTTTCACTTGTTCTTAATGTCCTAGATAATAAAATTATATTCCTTAATTATTAAGTAAAAAAATAGACATGTATTTGTTATATTATAACATTACTAAGTTTATTTATGGCTTTTTTATGTGTTCAGAGCTTCAATATCATCATTTTGGATCATTTGTTTCCTTAGTTTTCATGATCATTTTAATTGTATACATGTACAAAAGGTTTTATAAAGTGGGGTAATTATCTAGAACCGAACCTATATATTATTAATGGTATTACAAATGTTTTATTGGTCTTATATATCCTTTGGTATTATGTAATGAGGATAAATCATTAGATAAATAGTTAATGATAATCATTTTGGTTTATTTTGGTGGTTTTTGATCATAATGAACTGATTTTGTTTTATAAATTAATATCATATGTACAAAATGATTCCAGAACATTAAATAAGATAAAATAAATATATTGTAATCTGGTTTAACCAAAAAATGGTTTCACAGCCAGCCTTGAATATGGTAATGAAAATTGAAAACTTCATCATCTTTGAATGCGATAAATTAACCCATCACAAATAATGTTTTATTTTTTAGTATAAAAGTTGGGGGAAAGAGAAATTATGATGAATTATTCCATTATAAAATAAAATCTATTATATATAATTCAATTGAGTTATAATTCCATTAAAATGTGGGGAGGGAAGGTGAGGAGAGAAAAAGAAAAGAGAGGAACTTGAAAAAAAATAAAAGAAATGGAAGATGGTTTTACCACCTCATTCCTTCTTCTTGAGAACCTTTTTAGGGGATTGGTTTCAGTATTTTATTAATAAAAAAAGATACAATATGTGTGGGAGGGTCCTAGAATGATATTTTATCATAATTTTGATAAGTCTGAATGCTTTAGAGGTTTGAGGAGAAATGGCGGTGAGGGGGGTATTTATAGTAGAGGAGAGGGGTGTTTTCACATTATTTATTTCATTAGTTTCTTATTTTTCTCCCTAAATGAAATAGTTTTGATTATTGTGACTAAATATAGTAATTATATCACTTGAGTTTGAACCAATGTTGATTAAATCATCCATGACTTAAGGAATTGTGTATTTAACTTATACAATATATTTATTGTAAATTAACATTATTAACTATTCACTGAAAATTTATATATGTTAGAAAAATCCCAACAGTTAACCCAAACCATTTTAATATTTTTAGAAATAAAAAATTAACTTCATTTTATAAAATTAATTTTCTAAATATGATAAATAATAATTTTAATTAAAATAATCATTTACTTTGAAAAATACTGATTTTAAAATTATAACTAATTTATATCACATTATAAAATTAACTAGGGTCTCGTAAAATCATATTATAATCATAAGAAATAGAAATAAAAATTAATTAATAATTTTTTGAAAATAAATTTTCTCTTAAATTATTAAATTAGTTATAAAATTGTAGTTAAATATTTATGACATAAGAAAATACCAACACAAATTTTTTTTTTAAAAATATTTTTTTACTTATATCATGATATAATTGTATCATATTTTCACTTATAAGATGGATAAATATTATTTATACTTTCATTGGTGAGGTTACTATTAAATTCTTTGGTTTATTATTCATAAATGTTATGTTACTATTCCAAAGGTCAAGTTACCATTCCTTTGGAATATGTTCCTAAAATAATAGAAATGCCTTTTATTTCATTAGTGATTCATTTAAAATGTTTGTATAGTGTTATTAATGTGATTTTATGTGATTATACTTTATGACATAATAATTAAAAGTCAATTTCATTGATAATTTTTTTTGTTACAGATATAAAAACATTAGATGTATGGGACCTAAAGGACATCAAGATTATTATCCTATTTGACATGTTCAGTGTACCTACTGGTGACTTTTCAAAAATATATGGGAATATTATTAGGAAGATTTATTTCGAGATAGTAAGCTATCCCATTAAATTTTATTTTTGGAAGCATATTCCTACTTTTGTAAAAATGAGGTCTTTGATACTTAAGTATAGGTAATATTAATTTAATATTAACTGGTGACTAATTTAAAAGATATGAGATAATTTTATAATATTCTTATAAAGTGTTATGTTTTTCACTTCTAGATGTTTTTTCATTTTGATATTCCTAACATTGTTTCACATCTATGGATTTTGTAAACAACACATCCAATATCCAAAAAAACTATATTGGCACTTTTATATAGAAAACAGACATTTTGAGTCATACCAACCACATATTATGTGAGATTAATCTATGGTTAATTCTTACATGTAAAAAATAAATTATAGATCATTATACATAAGTTTGAAAACAATCAGATATTTTTTCTCGGTTTTGACTTGGTAAGCACTTATGAAAGGTAAAAAAGCCTTTAAAAAAGTCTTGTGGGGTCAAAACCAAAAAATGAAATCATATTTCCCTAGAATCAAGGGTCAATGACCATATATTTACTTGTGAAATGTTGGAAGTGATGACGTATCAGTCTAAATGATAATTTTCCTATTATGGTCGTAAACTTATTTTTAGTGTTTTAAAACAATAAAACATGCATAGAATAGTCAAAACTGGAAAAATGATGTCGAATTGTCCTGAAATTAGGGGAAATGAATGTGATTTTAATTCTTAAATGTAGTAATTGATAACACATCATTTTGAATGATGGTTTTCCCACTGTGGTAGTAAATGTATTTTTATTATTTTAGAACACTAAAACATTCATTAAATAGTAAAAAACAATAAAATGAAATTAGATTGTCTTAAAATAAAGGGGAAAACAACTCAGTTGTTTTTAACATGTACACATAGAAAACATGTCAATCAGATGTAAAGTGTGATCAAGATTATTTTATAAACACTTATGAATGGTATAAAAGTATTTAAAAAAGTGGGGGGGGGGGTGGTTAAAACCAGGAAAAAGATGTTGGATTTCTCTAAAATAGGGGTTACATGACCATATATTTAATTGTAATATGTAGGAACCATCGATATGTAATTCCAACTGATGATTTCCCGTTATGGTCGTAATTGTGTTTCTATTGTTTTAAAACACTAAAACATGTTTGGAACAGTCAGAACCCGTGAAAAAATGTCTTATTATCCAAAAACTAGAGGTAAATGACTATATATTTAATTGAAATATGTAAGAATTGATGGCACAACATTCTGAATGACGGTTTTCTCGTTATGCCCCTAAACATGTTTTTTGTGTTTTAAGACACTAAAATGCGAGTGGAACAGTAAAAAAATGGAAAACAATGTAAAATTGTACTGAAAGAATTTTACAATCACCATATATTTAATTTTGAAATTTAGTAATTGACTACACATCATTCCTGGTGATGGTTTCCCCATTATGGCTATAAACACATTTTATGTGTTTTAAAACACTAAAACATGTGTAGAATAGTCAAAATCAGGAAAACGATATCAGGTTGTCTTGAAATTTGGGGAAAATGAATGTATATTATATTCATATATATTGGAGGTGATAACACATCATTAAGAATGATTGTTTTCCCATTATGTTCGTAAATAGTTTTTTTTGTGTTTTTAAACACTAAAACATGTATACAATAGTCAAAAATAGAAAAGAAAGCCATATTGCTATAAAATTTAGGGAATTTATCCATATATTTAATGTTAAAATATAGGAATCTACATCATATCATTCTGAATGAAGGTTTTACCATTATGGTTGTAAACATGTTTTTGGTGTTTTAAACCACTAAAATGTTTGTGGAATGGTAAAAAATAATAATATTGGATTGTCCTAAATCTCAAGAACAATAACCATATATTTAATTGTAAAATTTAACAACTGATGACACATCATTTTGAATGACGGTTTTCCCATTATAGATATAAACATTTTTATGTATTTTGAAACACTAAAATGTGTGTCCAATAGTCAAAACCAGACAAACGATGTCAGATTGTCCTGAAATTAGGGGAAAATGTCTTTAGATTTAATTGGGAAATATAGGAACTGACGAAAAATCATTCCAAATGACAGTTTTCCCATTATATATGTAAATGTGTTTCACGTTTTAAAACAATAAAACATGTGCGAACTAGTCAAAACTAGAAAAATGACGTTGGATGGTACTGAAATTATAGAAAACCTCCATTGATTTAATTATTAAATGTAGAAACTAATGGAATGAACTTCCAAGTGACAGTATTCCCGCCATAATTGAAAATGAATTTTTAGTGTTTCAATACATTAAAACGTGCACCAAATTGTCAAAACCTGATAAACGATTTTGAATTATACTGAAACATGGGGGAAAACCATACATTTAATTGAGAATTTTTGTAACCAATGGAATGTCATTCTAAATAACGGTTTTCCTATTATAGTTGTACATATGAATTTAACATCTTAAAATAATAAAATGTGCATAGAATGGTCAAAACCATAAAAAATAATGTCTGATTGTTCAGAAAAAAGGGGAAAACCACAATATATTTCATTGTGTAAAATAAAAATTGGCGATATTTTATTGATAATGATATTTTTTCTGTTGGTTCCGTAAATTCACTTCTAGTGTCTTAGAATACTAAAATGTCTATGGAATGGTAAAAACCAAGAAATAAACATCATATTTTTTCTAAAATAAGGGGAAAACCATAGAGTTAATTTTGAAATGTAGGAACTGACGACACATCATTATGAATTATATTTTTCCTGTTATGGAAGTAAGAACATTTTTAGTGTTTTAAAACACTAAAATGTGCCTAGAATGATAAAAAATAGGAAACAGCTTCCTATTGATGTCAAATAATGGAAAAATACTATATATTTAATTTTAAAATGTAGGAATTAATGAGATTCCATTCCAAATGACAATTTTTCATTCTGAATAACGGTTTTCATATTAAGTCATTAAACTCTTTTTTAGTATTTTGAAACACTAAAATATATGAGTAATAGTAAAATCTATAAAATTTATTTCAGTTTGTCTTGAAATCAAGGGACAACCCCCATTGATTTAATTTTTATATTTGGGATCTGATGGTATGCCATTCCCAGTGACAGTTTTCTCGTTATGGTCGTAAATGCATTTTTAGTATTATAAAACACTAAATTATGCATGGAATGGTCAAAACCATTAAAATGAGGTTGTATTGTCTTGAAATCAAGGAAAAATTATAGTAGGTTTAATTTTTTAATGTAGAAACATATAACACATCATTCTAAATGATGGTTTTCCCATTATTTCCATGAACATATTTTTAGTGTTTTAAAACACTAAAATGTGTGTAGAATGGCCAAAACTATAGAACCTAGCCTCAAATTGATGTGCAATAATTGGAAAACCATGGATTGGTTTTTTTAATTATAGGACATGCTACAATACCAAAATATTTTAAAAAATATTAAATAAATTTTAATCACACCACCTGTTACTTTAAAAATAAATTAAAATATTTACTTATCCCTTCTCAGTTTGAAGTGTTGAGTCTTATCTAAAATATGTATGTTTCAATTTTCTAAGTGTTTTTCATTATATGTTATTTTATTTACGTTAAAATGTATTCTGTTTGATTAATAAAATATCAAATTTTTTGTACAACATTATAGATATATCATTTATCTTTTTTCTTTCACATTTCCTTTCCTAAATGTTCTGGTTTTCATAGTCGGTTGCATATAACGAAATTAGGCCTGAATTTGACCATTCCAATCTATGAAATTTTCGTATTTGAATCACGAAGGTTCGTAGTTTCAATGGTATGTTAAAATTTTATCAAATATTCTATGATAATTCTAATTTTTTATGTTTAGTTTTATTTTTTGTTTCATTTTTTGTTATAGCTGATGAGAGGATATGGTTAGTCTTAGTTGATGAAATCATGTGGAGCCAAATAGATACAGTGGAGGTTGTGACATGGATTTATGATGGGTGTGGGGTTTTTTGGGCATATTATATGTATATATATATTGATGAAAGAGGTATTGGATGATGTATTGGGTGTCCAAGACATAGGTTATGATGACCATGGATATTTGTATAATTTTGGATGTGTGATATATGAATGATGTATTTATCATATATTTACATTTTAGCTAATAATATGTATTTTTTTATATTTATAGTATTTTATTAAATAATATTTAAAAATAAAATATATTTAGCGTCATTTATTTATATCCTCCACTAAACTTATATTATTGAATGTATTTAGTGGTGGTTTAGATCAACCAATGATAAAAATAACCATCACTAAAGGTATTACATGAATTAATTTAATTTAATTTATATTACCACCAATTATTTTTTTATTAAAGAACAACTTCTAACTAAACAAAAAACTATCACTAAATTTTATGAAAAAAAACACTTAAAAAACCACCATGAAATAATATTAACCAGCGCTAATGTACAAACGATTGTGAAATACATATCGGTTTATGAACCTCCATTAACTATAAATTTTTTGTAGTGTGATTTTCAAAACATGATCTGACGTCATCATACAAGAATGCTTGTCCATAGTCTCACTCTCTCAATCTCCAGGTTCATTTGGATAATACTATAATTTAGTTATGACTGTGTATTTATAGAGATTTCTAGTTCCGGATTTTTAAATTAAACAACGAAATAAATATATGTAATTTAATTAATTATTTCTCCCATGGTGGCCCTCAATAGAAACCCCCAATACTAGACAAGTTTATGTCATATTTAGGGTAAAAATCACATCCCTGATTCAATAGTGGTATTAGATTTTGATTCTGAGTCACCAATTAATTTTTATTCTTGTATTTTATAAAAAATATATATACATGATTTTAATATATTAAATATTTGTTAATATCAATTCAAGGTTCTTGAGGCCTCGAAATCTCACATAGTCTCAGTGCATATTTCTCAAAATATTCCTACAAACATTTCAAAGTCTTAAGTTAATAAAATTTTTATTATAGACCCCCTGGATGATCACCAACCTACTTTATCACCACAATAGATATCTCTAATAAGGTCGTGTAACAATTCCAACCATATTCACAACCATTATAGTGTATAAAAATAGTTCATCCTAGGAGAATCAGGAAGAACCATATAAGAAATATTGAAGAACTGAGAAAATCCTTATATGAATTAAAACAAAATTAGTCTAACCCATATAATAATTACAGAATAATCTATCCAAGACCCATATTTAGTACAACATGGTTACGGAAAAACATATAATAATTACAAAATAAATGCTTCAATCCCTATAATCATTTGAGCATAACAAGAACACATTACAACACATGTCATCACAAGCCATTATTGTTAATTTATCGAATTACCATTTTTTGTTTAACCCCCATAGAAGTCAGCTTACAAAATATCTAATTTATATTCTATGTATTTCCTTAAAAATTAATCCCAAAAATATCACAAGTTATACTAATTAATAATGTCAATTATTCAATCATTCATGTTCTAAAACAAAGTCAAAGGATGACATAACAATCGCGTGTCCACATGTCTCAGCCTAAATAAAAAAGGAAATAATGGGATCCAATGGTAAGTCTAAACATGTGTGACTCATAAAATAGAAACGGATTAAATTTTATAGGTTATACCTATGCTGTTCCAGTGTGATCATACATATTTTATATACTAATAGTAACCAAAATAAAAAACTCAAGATAAGTTCTAGACCCTCACCTCAAACAATGAAGACACAAAGTAACTCCTACAGTCAATGTTAGCTCTTATAACATCCTCTAATCCATTTATTTATGACATGAAATATACTTCAAAAGGGTTCTAAAATAATAAAAATAATAAACTAGAGGAAGATGAGAAAAAATAAGGCATACCATTAATCTCTAGTCCTAAAACACCAAGTTTGGATGTCTTGGGTCACCATGGATTGAACAATTGAAGGATGGGGTTGAAAGAAATGGAAAAGAGGTCCAAATTCATTTGAAAATATCTTCACAGATTCTACAAGCCAAATGGTAAAAATTTAATATAAATAAGTTTATATGAGATCAAGGGTATTTATATATAGGCCCTAAAAAGAGGACCACAATGCAACCACTTGGACTATGACACAAAACCCCCTAACATAGGGTATGCTATGGTGTGGCCCAAGGGACCATGCCACATACCCTATTTTTCAAACCATTCTTGAAATACATGATGAGGTCCATGACACATAACCTCTCTACCTAGGATTAATCCACACTGTAGTTGAGGACACCATGTTGTAGCCATTCCTTTTCCAAAGTGTGAGCTGCATCATAACCGACCTCCACACCGGAAGGGTACTAGATTTGGTATAACAAAAAAACTAACCCCAAGACCCCTACACTAATACCACCAACTCCACACCAAAACACTCAAATACCAATATATGGCCAACACTATAACGATATTCTATAGTGAATATATTATATAATCATTAGTGGCCTCAGAAATCATTTTCCAAGACCTTACACCAGAACCATGATCTCTATGATATAGTGACACCCACTATAGGATAACCTAGTCCTCAAGGATGAAAAATATTATGAAACATATAATTTCATAAAAAGTCCCTCTTTATCTCTTGTGGGGTAACTATGTTTCACCCCACAAGAAAAATCAATGGTTTATAGGTTTTTACATAAAATTTAATGAATGCACCAAGAAAAAAGTAGGATCTTACAACCTCTCCACCATAAAACTGCTCATCCTATGATTCTACAAGAATCAGTATGGGGTATCCATGAACAATTCCATCCACTTTTTATTCATATAAAACACCCTCTCCCATGTCACATCTTCCACATGTACTTTTTCCACTATACTTTCACAATAGTTTTGGTATTTCCCTAGATATTCTTCTCTCTATGGTTGAAAATTTAAATTGGATTCCCTTAAAAGTATGCACCAATATGTATCTCAATGCACTCAATTAATATCATGTGATTAGGATTGGAATAATATCTCCAAATACATGACAAAGGAAACACATCATGCAAGGTTCTATAACATTGTGGATGGTCTAAACGATACACCGTAAGAATGACCCTTTGCACTATCTCAAACGACCTAACAAACTAGAGCACCAGCTTCCATTATTCCACAATACAGTGTGTCCCCAACCTAAGAAACACCTAAAAAAGTCATGATGACCATCCTAAAACTATCGAGGTAATATTTTACAATCAACGTATGATTTTTTATAGCTCTTCATGGATACCAACCACTTTCTGGTTAACTTAACCTTCCCAAAAGTCTCCAACATGAGACAATGTCTGATGAGCACTTAATATTCCACATCTACCCATAAAAGGGAAGAATGAAAAGTCCTTCCATCCAAATAAAAAAAATAATCCATATGGATCGATGTCTAAAACCAATTATTATAAGAGAACTCCAAGATTTCTATTTGTTTATCTTAAGAACCACAAAAATCAAAGACACAACTCACAAGATATCATCTAGAATATGAATCATCTATTTAGATTGAACATCAGTCTGTGTATGATATACTATACTCAAAGGAACCTATTATCCAAGATATTTATCAATACCCTTCAAGAACTGATACGTGAAATGAAGATTTTGGTCAGACTTGATACTCCATACCACACCGTGTGGTCGAAATATCACCCACACATATAGGTTACCATGATCATCAATGGTGAATGCATCCATGATAGGAAAAAAGTTGGCTACCTATTTCTATCGATCCATCACCACCAAAACAAGAACATTCTTGTGTGGTTTCAGAATTAATATTTTAAAAAAATCCATAGTTACATCATCCTATTTCCATTATGTAATGGGTAGATTCTACAATAACCCAACAAGACTCTAATGATCGACCTTCACTTGATGATATAAGAAACATCAATCCATGAATCTAGATATCTATTTTTTCAACCCTATCCACTATTATGGTCTAAAAATATCAAAATACATATTTTTCACAGTTGGACTTACTACACATTTGGAAGAGTGAAACTCCCTCATCAAATACTCTTGGAAACCTGTAGAAACCCATAATCAGCCACTGAAAAGAACATCTCCACTACCAAGAGACCATGTTGTGGGAGGATCCCTACCACATAGTATGTCCCTCTGAGGAAGGCATTCTATATCATATAACTATTTTTTTATCTAGTCTAAATTCATAGGTAATACAAATGGAAAAGTCATAGATACCCTTCTATGGGACTTCCAAAACTCAATATACATGTATGAAAAGAGTTCTATTATCTTCAATTTATCAAAAGACTCACACACTTCATTTTAACTTGTCTTTTGGATCAAATTATTGAAAATAATGATGACTTTCTTTTTTGTAATCCAAATAAAAACAAAATGATAATTGATACTTGACCCATATCATCAATTGAATGTTCAGGTGTCATTGAGAAAAGATTTACATGGGAATATTATGGCCTGTGTACACCACAAACCACTCACCTAGATGACAGTTTCACTAAAACCATAGGGAATGTACTATTGCAGCTAACTATAGATCATGGGTAGGTTAATTCCACTCATACGGTCTTAGCTTTTTGGATCTATAAAAAACCACTCAGTGTTATAGAATCATATATTCTATAAGTTTTATTCTAGATGTATTGAAGTACATGAGATTTTTTCCTAGAATATGAAAAGTGAAGATCGGTGCTGAAGTTAGTATACTCTTCAAATCAAGGATAACTCTTTCAAAATAATATAACCAAACAAAATTAACTCCTTTATTGGTCATCCTGGAGATCTTTAATAACCCAAATACATATAAAATAATTTGTTTTCATTCAATAATTCAATAGTTACGTTCATTATAAATGTATAATGGAATAAGTGGTATAAATAGAAATAAAGAAATATATAAAAATAGAATATTAGCCTCACTTATGAAAATATAAATGTAATATATGTAACTTATAAGTGAAAATATGATATATTTTTATCAGGTAATAAGTTAATAGATGTTTTAAAAATGATAAATTAAGTGTTGGTATTTTTGTAAAATGAAATTTTTTATTTAAAATTTTATAATTAACATAAATATTTATAAGCAAATTAAGTTTCACACAATGGGTTCCTAAATTAATATTTTGTTTTATTATAATTATAAGATAAATTAAAGAGACCTTATTTACTTTTTCAACATGTCATAAATGAGTTATAATATTAAAATTGGTATTTCTCAAATAAATTATCATTTTAATTAAAAATTATATTTCACATATTTATAAAATCATTTTCGAAAAAATAGATTCCATTTTTTGAATTCTATACATCGAAAAATGGTTTAGGTAAATTTTTGCGTAATTTTCAAAATAGTTGATTTTTTTTGTGAATAGTGAAATATGATTAAATATAGTGTATTTAAATATATGAATTATTGAGTCATGGATGATGTATTTATGATTTAATAAACAATTATCTCTAAACAAAATTCACTAGTTTCTATACTAATTCAAAAGAATCAACGTTATTGATAGTCATGAGCCAAACTAAGAAACAAATGATTCAAATAATCAAAAACACCCCTCTCCCCTCCCAATAAACCCCACCATCACCACCCCTTATACTCACACCTAAAAAACCATATAGATTGTCTAAATTATCCCCAATTCCCATACCAATTATCTTCCCCATGTCTATGACATGATTGCTTCAATAAAAGATCAAAATGAAGTGCCTTAAAAAGGTTTGCAAGGAGATGATATTCAAGATGGAAAATCCTCCATTCTTTCTCTTTTAAAATATTTCTATATTTTTTTATTTCTACCTTAAAATATCAACCCTTATAAAATGTGACTTGAAAACTATAGTATAATACATATAATAGAATGCTATTTTGTTAATGGAATACCCATAATCACAACTCTTTTATTCTCCACTTATTCTAAAAAAATATGAAAACATTGTCTGTGATGGGTTGCTTCACTACCTTCATGGATGATGTGTTTTCATTTTTTAACACCTTCAATAAAAGTCATAAAACAAATATTTTTTTAAAAAAATATTTTAATATGTATAATATATCTTTTTCATGTTCTGGAGCTAATTTATATTCAAAATTTTAAATAAAACAAAACTACTTTTTGATGGTGAAAAAATCGCCAAAATAAACCAAACATTTATTACTATTATTATATCTAATGAATCATCCTAATATTAGAAAAAAATGATATATGGTCTCATTTAATATTTTGGAAACATATTAATACCATTTATTTCCACTTCTGGAGTTTGTCTTTCATCTGAAAAGAACTCTCATAAATATACTCAAGGGAACCGACTGTAAATCCATGATACGAATGCTCATGGAACAATGATTTTGATAATTATAACTCATAAAAATGTCCATAAATTTACTTAATAAATTGGTAATAAATAAATTAATTGTGGAAAAAGTTCTGAATTAAGTAATTAATTGATCTAATTTGATTATATAAGACATTAATTATAAGTTTAGAACGCTTCTGGACAAAAGGTAAGTGAATTCTTTTTCAAAATCATAATTTAATATAATGACTATTTTTGTTAAAGAAATATATTTTTTACTTATACGGTATAAAAAATATTACCACTTTCATGATGACTTACATATTTAATTTTTCCTTTAGATGTTTATTTTTAAGTAATTATTTTTCATTTATAAGTGAACGACTTTTTAAAAATGAAAAGTGATTTCAAAATGGAAAATTTATTTCCCTCAATAATTTTTCATTTATGTAATTTTAATGTGTTATAAACACGTTATGGCCCTCGAAAAGTTTTATGATGATGGGTGGTTTTGTGATAACCTAAGGGTGGGTGAGTCTGTTATAGCTTTCCAATACATTAGGTAAATTGAAAAAGTTATCTAATAAGGAATCTTCTAAGAGATTATGTGAATATGTTATAATGGTTAATACAACTATAACCATAATGGTTACTACTTATATACCCAGTATGGATAATTTATACGTAAGAGTGTTATTAAAATGACTCCAAAAGTTTCCTTTATGTTTTTTCATATGGTTTCAATGGTCTTAATAGAAGTTTATGATTCTATAAAGTAATATAAAGATATTATGTTTTATGTGTAATGGTTTTTACTTTGTGAAAATGATTTCATTTTTGGACTAAGGGTTTGTTTAAGGCTGGATCTTTACATTTGGTATTATAGAAAGATTTAGATAACATTTAGGGTTAGTATAATTTTAATAGAATACCCATAAATTATTTTTACTTTAGTGTCAATTTTAAATGATAAAGTACCATTTTGATTCATCTATGATATGTTTTTTTATAATGGTTTTCCACAGAAGAAATAGGGAAGATGAAGTATGAAGGCATCGAGTGGAAGATATCCTTCTGAATCTACATCCTAGAATGGTGGAAATTATAACTCTATAGTTTGTGACAAAAAATGGACCAGTTGACACATGCTATAAATGGCTGTGAAAACAATGCATGAGACCATATAGATCAACCTCAGTGGAATATGTTAGTGGTGGAAAATTTTATGAGGCAACAAACTCCTGTATTTAGTGGATATTTTAACCTAGTGGTATCTGAAGGATGTATTAAATCCCTCGAAAATATTTTTGATGTCATGGGGTGTTTAGATCATAAAAAGTTTAGTTCTTCTATTTAACATTTTGAAGGTTAATCCATACAGTGGTGGTCAATTGTAAATAATATGAGGGATAATAAAGGGATTGATTCTTTAGAATGTGATGAATTAAAAAATATTTATCTCAAGAAATATTTTCCTAAAGGAGACTTGACTTAGGATAGAAAAAAATCATGGAATTGAGATAGGATGATGATTCAATGACTACATATGAAGAAAAATTCGTTCAATTGGAGAGCTATGATCCAATTTTTTTTCTAAAATATTTATATTAAAATCAACAATTTTTACATAGTATTGATGCCAAAATATCTAAGGGAATTAGTTTCTCAAGATTTCAATATTTATTAAAAACTTTTTTTGATGTTTAGAGAATGTGGAAATGGAGTCTTCTAATAATCGCATGTACATTAAAAAATAGCAGAAAAAAGGGTCTTGGTGGAAGGAAAAAGGAAATAATTCATCAAAAAATATTTATGATAATAAAATTATGTTTTTTTGTGATAATTGCAGAAGAAAATACTCTAGGGAATAACTTTTGATGTATGGTGAGTGTCTACCATGTGGTAATTTTGGGCATATTTCTCATAATTTCAATGAAAAAGACCATTTTAGTGGTAATAACAATTATGATATAAATATAGTAATTTTTTTAATTTAATGAGATGGGTCCTTATGAAAATGAGTGTCTAAAGAGGAACCCGAATGATGGAAAACATCCAAACTATAATGAAAAAGGTGTGTTTAAATCTGTTGCAACGACTTAAATCAATGTTGGGACACCCAATGAAGTGGTATCATGTACATTGTTTGTTTAATCATATTTTTTCAATGTCTTAATTTATTCATGGTTTTAACATTCTTTCATATCTATGTAATTTTCTAGTTAATTGGAAATTTCACCAAATGAAAAGAAGCCAAAACATATGGTAAAAAAATCAAGGAAAATACTAGGGTAAAAATAAATTATATGAATATTCCTATCAATGTATGTGGAAAGAATCAACCTAAAAACCTTTTTGTCTTTCCCTTGTAAGAATTTCACATGATTCTGGGTATGGATTGGCATTCTGTTTACTATGCCACGATTGACTATAGAACTAAAGAAGTTTTTTTAGAACGATTATTTGTTTTTGTACAAGGATAAAACCATACTATTGATAATATATTATGAAGAATATAAATTGTTAAAATATTTAAATGAATTTTTACTTTCACATATTGTTTAAAACACGAGGTCAATTCAAATTAATTATTATCTAGTGGTAAATGAGTGTTTGGATGTTTTTTTAGATGTGTTTCAAGGTATTATAACTGATTAGGATGTTGATTTTACTCTTTTTAGTATCTAATAGAAAATATATTTCAGAAACCCATTTATTAATTGGTCAAGTGGAACTTTTATAATTGAAAAATTAGTTGTAGGATTTTTTAGATAAAGGATTCATTCAACTGAGCACCTGAACTAAGAGAGATCCTGTATTATTTTTTAAAAAGAAATATGGTTTACATGTATTTGAATTGATTATAGGGAATTGAAAAAAATCACATTTAAGAAAAAGTACAATTTTCCTCATGTTGATCAATTTTTTTATTAAATCTTAGGAGATCAATATTTTTTCAAGATTGGCCTAAGATCAGAGTACCATCCGATGAATGTGAATGAGGGAGACATTAGGAAAATAGCTTTCAAAAAAAATATAGGCATTATGAGTTATAGTTATTCCCATTGGTTTGAGAAATGCTCCTACTGTATTTATGGATATTATAAATAGGATCTTGTTTGAATATTTTTATAACTTTATTGTATTTTTATTGATGAAATTTTGGTTTATTCCAAAATTCAAATAGATTATGAAAAAAATAAAATGATTATTTTTCATTCCGTAATAGAAAATAAGATATACATTATATTTTTAAAATGATATTTTTGGTTACAAAAATTTTCTTTTCTTTGGAAAATTATGAATAAGAATGGAATAATAGGTGATCCTTCCAAAAAAAAAAGTTGTATATGAATGAATAAAAATTCAAAATGTTACTATAAATCATTGTTTTAATTTATTAGTAGGCTATTACCGATGTTTTGTTGAAAACATTGAACGATTATCAAGCATGTTTAATAATTTAACATAAAATGGGTTTAATTTATTTGGACAGAAGAATGAAATTTTTTTAAGAAGTAAAAAAGAGATTTTTGAATTCTCTAGTATTGTCCCTAAATTTTAAAAATGGAGAGTTTATCATCTATAATGACACTTTTTTAAATGGGATTTTTTTGTTTTCTTTGTAGAATGATCATGTAATTTCATATTCTTCACGACAGTTGAAGCCTCATGAGTTAAATTTTCCTACACAAGATTTTAAATTTGCAGCTATGGTTTTCAATTTAAAAATTTGGAGACATCAATTATAAGGATCCAAATGTGAAGCATATGCTGATCATAAATGTTTGAAGTATATATTTACTCAAAAGGAATTGAACATAGGTAAGAAAAGATGGATAGAACTGATAAAGGATTATGATTTCATGATCAATTACCGTCTTGGAAAATCAAGAAAAGTGAATGATTCCTGGAGTTAAAAACCTCATTCTACATTAACCATGTAATTCTTTTAAGATGACCCCACATTAATGTTTTGGTGAATTTTTTCTTTAAGTTTGTTGGTGAAGAAATTTCTCTATTTTTTTGAGGTATCAGTGTAATTGTCTCTATCATAATGAATTAAGAAAGCATAAAAGGAAGATCGTGAGTTATTGAAAAAATTAGAAATGGTTAAAAGCCTATGTTTTCATAATTTTACATTGATAAAGACTGCGTTTTGATATTTGAGAGGAGGTTATATGTGACCTGTGAGTCAAATTTTAAGAAAAAGTTATTAATTGAAGCTCATAGTTATTCATTTTTATTTCATCGTAGAAGAAGTAAGATTTATAATGGCCTTAAGAAGTATTAATGGTGGGATGGAATTAAAATTTATGTTTTTCATTTCACCATGAGATTTTTGAATTAGCAATATGTAAAATAAGAATCAAAATTATCGAATGGGATGCTTCATTATTTTCTAGTGATAGTGTAGAAAATGAAAAATATATCCATCAATTTGGTAGTGGTATTATAAAACAAATTCACTAGTTGATAATGTAATTTGGGTTATTTTTGATCAACTAACTAAATATATATATTTTCTTCCTATTCATGATATTATGTATTTATATCATATTTTTTTATTTTTCCACAAAGAGATGGTTAGGTTACATGGACATTAAATCTCCAATGTTTCTAATCAAGATCCAAGGTTTACTTATATCTTTTTAATGGGACGTTATAATTAAATTGAAAATTGAATTAAATTTCATCATTTGTTTTATCCTCTATTTTATGGACATTCAAAGAAAACAATTCAAACATTAATGGATATTCTTAGAGATTGTTAAATAGATTACCAGAGAAGTTGGGACTAATATCATTATTTGGTTGAGTTTTCCTACAATAACAGTTTTCATTATTGTTTATGGATGGAACCTTTTAAATCATTATAAATAAAGTGGTTTTGAACTCTAGTATTTGGGGATGAATTAGGTGAGGAAAGATGATGGTACCAGAATTGGTAGAGGAAATGATAGCAAAATTTCAGTTGATTAAATGACACTTGATAACACCTTAGAGCTGGTAGAAAAGTTATACAGATAATCAGAGGAAGGATCATTATTTTGAGGTAGGTGATAATTTATTTCTAATAGTTTCTCCCTCGAAAAGTGTGATGTGTTTTGGTTAAAAGGGGAAGATGATTACATGGTTCCTTGGACCCTATGAAATATTTGATAAAGTCGGATCAGTTTCTTACTAAGTGGATTTGACTCCGAGTTTATCCAAAAAAATGTTTTGAGGTTAAGAAAGTACATTCATGATTCATCTCATGTTATGAACCCTGATATTTTTTATATGGAAGATAGAATTTCATATGACGAAAATCCAATTCATATTCATGACTTTAGAGATCAGTCATTGCGGAATTAGATAATTAACAATGTTAAGATTTTCTATAGAAATGACATGGTTGAAGAAGAAATATGGGAATATAAAAATACTATGAGGGAAATGTATTCTCACTAATTTAATAAGTGAAAAACAATTGTGTGGATGCAATTTCTAGAAGGGGGGGGGAGAGAAAGTAACAACCTAGATACTTATAGAATATATTTTTTCATTCTCAAATTAAATAGCTACAATCATTAAAAATGTATTATAAAATAAGGGGTATATTTAGAAATTAGTGAATATATACTAACAAAATATTAACCTCACCTATTAATGTATAAATTAAATTTATTTATCTTATAAATGTAAATATGATATATGAATATCATGTAATAGGTAAATAAATGTTTTAAAAATGAAGTGTTTGTATTTTCATTAGACATAAATATTTTTTCATTTTTAAAATTTTTATAATTATTTAAAATAATATTTATTTTTATAAAATATATTAAAAAATTAACACTTTGTCTTACTATAATTTTATGATAATAAGACCCTATTTAATTTCTCAAAGTGTCATAAAATTGGTTATATTATTAAAATCAGTTTTATTTGAATAAATGTGGATTTTAATAAAAAATTAAAATTATAGTATTTATAAAATTATTTTTAAAAAATGGGATCCATTTTTGAATTCTAATTGTTGAAAAATGTTCAAGGTGAATTTTTTGGTTTCTTTAAAAATAATTGAATTTTTGGTGAAAAGTGAAATATAATAACTTACGATATAATTAAATAAATGAATTATTGAGTCATGGATGACATATTTACATGTTAATAAACCATTATTTAGATCTCAAATTCACTAGTTACTTCACTTAGTCAAAACAATCAATACTATTGGTAGTCTTGAGCCAAAATAATAATAAAATGAATAAAATAATAAAAAACACTCCTCCCCTCTCCCAATAAATACCACCCATAACCGACACTTCTACTCACACTTCAAAATCCTTGTAGATTTTCTATGTTCTTACCAATTTTATTTCTAAACCTCTATATGATTTCCAATACCGAAAAGTCTCACTAGAAGACTAAAACCAAGTTCCCTAAAGATGTTCTCAAGGAGATGATATTTGAGGGGTAAAATCCTCCATTCTTTTTCATTTAAATTCTTTATCTCTTTCTTTCTAACTTATCTTAATATTACCTACAAAAAGTGAAATTAAAACTCCAGTATCACACAAATACTGTAATTATATTGTGTTATTGTAATATTCATCATCAAACTTATTCTCTTTTCCTGTTATTCTAAAAAATAAAAACATTATCTGTGATGTCTCAATTCATCATCTTCTTAGATGATGAGTTTTTAGTTTCTTTATCACCTTCACATCTCTTCATAAAACCATTATTATAGTTAAAATATATTTTATTATGTATATTATAACATTTTATATATTATGAAACTATTTTGACCACAAAATTCTAAATAAAATTAAACTAGTTTGTGAGGGGCGGAAAAACTTCCAAAAACAAACAAAACATTTATCATTAATATTTTATCTAATTAATCTTCCTAATATCTGAAAAAAGTTATATATGGGATAATATAAAATTATAGAACCATATTATTTCCATTTATTTTCACTTCTACAATTTTTCTTCCATTTGACAAAGAAATCCCAAAATTACACTGAAGGGAACTAACTATAAATCCATTAAACAAATGCTACTAGAACGAAGATTCTGATATATAAAACTCATTAAAAATTTCATAAATGAACATAATAAAATGTTAATAAATAAAATATATTTGTAAAATGTTCCTAATTAAGTAATTAATGAATATAATTTGATTATCTAGGACATTAATTAGAAGCGCAGAACACTTTCAGACAGAAGGTAAGAAAAATAATTTTAAAAAAGCACATTTTCATGTTATAAATATTATCATTAAAGAAATGTTTTTTTGTAATTATACAGAAAAAGATATTTTTTATTTATTTAATTAAGCCTTATTAATTTAATTTTTCCTTTATAGGTTTACTATTTTATTTTCAAAAAAAAAAAATTCATTTATAAGTGTGCGTCTTCATAAATATTAAATGTGATTTAAAAAATGGAAAATTTAATTTTCAAAAGAATGTTTCTTTTTAGAAGGATTTATGCATTATGATCATGTAATTGTTCTTCATCATTGTTATGTTGATGGGTGGTTTCATGATAACCTGAGGGTAGGTGATCCCATTATAGTGCTCTAATACAATAGGTAAAGGGACACAAATAACCGGTTAGGTTTCCCTTAAGAGATTATGGGAATATATTATGATAGTTATTATAGGTTTTACCATGATGGTTACTATCTATGTATCTAAGATAGATACAATATATGTAAGATAAATATGAAAATGATTTCACAAGTTTCCATTTGTATGTTTTTATTCTTTCTATGGTTTTATATGAGTCTTTTGATTTCTAAATTTAAGATAATGAACATATGTTTTATGTGTAAAAGTTATAATTTTTTTAAAATGTTCTCATTCATGGAATAATAGTTTCTTTCATCATTGATATGTCACTTACTAAGATTTTTGTGCTTATCCCATGTTTCAAAATTCTATACAGAGAGTTTATGGATGGTTAAAGGAAACTAAGAACTAAATTTTAAATATGTGCGGTTTTGATATTAAAAGAGGGATTATTTTATTTTGAATGTTTCATATTGTGAAAAAATGGATTTTGGGTAGAAGTATCTACTTTGTGATATATTATTTTCTATGTATGAGTTTATAAACATATTCTCTAAAACTGTAAATCGCAAATATCCTTTTGAATTTAAGAACGTGAATTTTTTTTGAATTAAATAGATTATGTAATGTTTACGGATAGGTCCTTATAATATTGGTGTTTCTAAACAGAAGAAGTGTTGGAAAAAATAAGGATAATGTCATTATAAACCTAGAAAACATTGAATATCTAATTCATTCTTAATTAGTTCCCACGATAAAATATCTAAAACTTTATCTAGGCCCATTTCCACTTTATCCCCATAGATCACATGGTCCAAGACGTTTACTTTATCAATCCAAGAGTTTATTTTTTTAGATTGGAGTAAATTTGTTTCTCTATCATGGTACTTATGATGACATTTAATGTTTGGAATGATCATCTAATTATTGACATTACCGAAAAATTTCATCAAGAAAAATTTCCACGAACTAATCCTAATAGAAATGTAATATTTGATTCATCCTGGCCATGAACACCACTGGTGTGATTTTAAAACTGAATGCCACCACTAAAAACTCATAAAATCCATAATTATGTGAAATAGTCTCACTCTAGACCAATGGTAACCTATCCTCAATTGAACCATGAAAAATATCCCAGCACATCTTATTTTATCAAAGATATCATTGATGTGTCAATGAGAATACTGGTTCATGACTCTCATATGGTTCAATATCTAATAAACCACACCTAACCTTAATGTACGATCATATTTATTAATGAAACTTTTGGGAGAAACCCACAATGATGTACTGGGCCATATGAATCCTCTCGATTCTAGGTATTCCAATTGAACTTTTAACTCATTAATCTCTGTTGGTTCTATTATATATGGTGGGATAAAAACTATATTAGCTACAGACACCAGCTCAATCAAGAAATCAATTTCCCACTCATGCACCAACTTGATTGTGAAATCAGTATCCCACATATGTGGTAATCCAAAAAAATACTAGACTAAAAATATCATACTATATTCCACCATCATATGGAACAAGGCTTTCTATATGAACCATGAGACAACCAAATCTACACTATATTAGTCTTACACGACCGACCTTAATATCACACTCTCCCTAATGGATGTATCTTCCCCCATATATAGAGTAAAAGGTATCTCTCTGATGATAATAGTTTATATGATCCTAGTAAAGAAATATTCAGTTCATAATAATAATCAAATTGAATCTTTTAATTTCATGCACAATGAGATCCCTATAGAAATGATAGCCAACAATTTTCTGAGGGAACCCCTTTCAAACCTTGATATCCTCCAACTTCACTCCCAATATTATGTTGATCGTCATAACACCAACCAAGAACTCCACATCGAAGACCAAACAATTTTCAAGATGAGATGATAAAATGGAATGTGATTCCTATATATCAAAAAAATGAATGAAATGATAGGTGATACAAGAATTGTTCCTCTGATATTATAAGGTTATACATCCAATAAAGTCAAAGTATAATGTATAACAAGTATTCAACTCATCCCTCTACCTTGTGTTCCATTTTAACTACCCTTCAAAATTCCCTCTGAGTGATATTTTCACTCATATGTTGGGGTACCACTTCCCCAAACTCATCTGATTGTCTAGTTGAACTCTATCCACATGTTTTTAGTAATGTATATGATTACCTCATTAATTTAATTGCATATACTAACCCCCTTCCACTATCCTTCTTCTACAGGGTCCTATATTACCACAGAAGATGACCAATCCTTTTTCAAAAATAAAACTCCATGACCAGATAAGAACATTATGGGTGATTTTAGCTAACCATTTCACACTTAACACACAGATACATGCCATAATTCTGAAAATATTTCCCACTGAAGAATCTATTATTCCCACTACTTCTATAATGGTTACTGTTATAGAAACATTTCATGGTACTATATAAATAGTTCTTAGATTTCCCATTTTAATCAATATATCCACCACTCAAGGCCTCTCTCGATTTCCCTTCCATGAAGAGAGAATAATTTATCACATTTATAAAGCTTATAAAACTAAATACATTCAACAATGAACAAATATAATAGTGAAACCCATACTAAAAACACTTTACCTAGGTGACCCCAACTTATAAATAATATGGAGAAAAAGCATAAAATATCAGTTAAGCATCCAACATAGTCCATCACAAACATACCATCCTGTGTCCAGTGAAATAACTAACTGGACTTCTCATACAAAAATGTCTCTATATATTATTGGATTAAAAACATTACCAAGAAATCCATCCAAGAGAGATCCTCTTACTTGAAAACCTATCCCAAGATTTCTTACCAATGCTTGGATTGTACTCAAATCATATAATCAAAATATTCCCCACATATATGTCTGTGTCTCACGGTGTTTGATGATCATTTTGATTGATTCAATCAATATCTCTGATACTTGAGGTCCTACCTCACCTATTAACATACGAATATGATATATATATACATATCATTAGCTTAGGCATCAAATATGTGGTGCAAAGAATCCCCCTCTCCATGGAAAACATGACTCTAAAAAACTTGTCATGAAGTTGATATTACATCATATGCTCTAGAGCCTTAGGATCTCCTGACTCAACTGTTTTAGGATTGTGTTGATTACTAGTCTCTTAAATTTCAACTCGATGATGATGAAGATACAATTTCTCTAAAAAACCAACACTATACTTTGAACCCAAGAACATAACACGATCAACCTCAATAGGTGACAACATTAGAGGACCCCGAGCTCTAGGATCCCTTATATTTACATTAATAAGTGACTTTTAATAACATAACAATTTTCATTCTTTTCATTTATTTGATATATCAAGGGGTTTTATTTTTACATTTCATATAGGAATGTATTCCACATGCGGTAAATATAACCCTATCATAAACCATGAATGTAACATATTTATCCCAATATTCATATCATGATTAATGAGTGCTAATCTCATTCTACACTAGTCCATGAATAAAAATATCAATAAACAATAACATCACACAAAAAGTAAATCAACCAGTGTGAAATAACATCAAAAATATTACAAGAGAAGACCATAATCAACAATCCCACCCTTGGGTACTCAGATTTTACCCCATACAAGGTTTAGCTACTCCCACTCATAATTTCATTACCATGTCATAATATATTGCAGTATCTATTCTTCCTTTGCTATATATTAATGAAAAAAAGAATACATGAGCTGTTATACCACTTTTTAATGTCCCTAGACCAATACTCTCTCATGTCACCATGACTGGTAGGTTATGTGACCTCATATATGCCTCCAAGTATGCCATAGTCTATTTACTATAAACATAGGAATAAGAAATATAGTGGGGATAATATACCTTCTATAATAGAGTATCATTATAGTGGAAAATAATAATAGAGTAATAGAAATAGAAGAATGAAAATAATTAATAATACATATACATAACAGAGTAACAAACAACTCTAACACCTCAATAATTATAGAATCATTTAAAGATAGGAAGAAATGTTACTAAATGATGTTCTTAAATTCATAAAAATAAAATATAAAAATAAACCAAATAATAATTCCAAGATCCTTTTATCGAACCCCTTGTCTAATCTGTCTCCACACTATATATTATTATGAAAGTAGAAATTATCAATAGGGCCCCTTTAACTTTTCCAAACCTACATACAAAAAATATTTATAGGTAACAAATGATGGCCCATATTGTGCGAGAGTATAACTTAGTAGGTTGACACCACCATTTCTAAAAATCTATTATTATATATATATATAGTGCATGAAATAATGTGAAAATAGGGAATTAATTTAATCAATTTATACTACACATGAAAGAAATCCACTAATCCTCATTCTCTAAGATGATACCAAGGTTCGATACTAAACTACTTAATCACCACATCATATATCGAAAATAATGTCATGAAACCATTCCAACCATTTCCATAACCCCCATGGCATATCCATAAATTATTATAGGATAACTTTGAAGAACTCTATAATCATTAGAATAGAACTGGGAAAATCCCTATAATAATTACAACATCACCTGACCAAACCCTATAATAATTATAGTATAATCAGGGAAAGATCTATTAGAATTACAAAATTTCCATGAAAACACTATAAAAATTTAAACTTAACTGAGTAAAGCTCTATAATACTTACAACATAAAAAAAAACAAAAAACCACAACACAAGTCGTCACAAACCATTATGGTCAATTCATCAAATTGCCATTTTTCTTTTAAACCCCCAAGGTCATTATCTTACCAAATAACTAATTATTAGTTCAATTAATTCCATAAAAATTAATCACACAAAAATCATCGGTTGTGACAATTCATAATGTTAAGACATCAATCATCCACATTCTCAAGCATGGTCAAAGGTTGACACACCAATCAGGTTATCGCATGCCACGATCTTAACACCAAATGACTTTACATGAGTCAATGGGTGGTCTAAAGATTTTTTATTAATCAAAGATAAATTAATTAAAATATTTAGTTCATGTAAACAACATACATGCATAATCACCGATATTTTTCTTACAAAAAGAAATTGAAATAGACAATTTGGGTTAAGTTTAAGATGAACCACTAAAAATGAAGAAGGTGAACTATCTCCTAACATCCAAATATCAATTTGTTCCTCTTCCTATCCCATCATTTTTTCTAATGAAAATATATCAACAGTGCTTATACAATAAGAAAATAATGAATTAGTTGGATAAGAAAAACCAGAAGTCCTACCTTTAAGTTCTAGGCCCATAACTCAAAGGTTGGTAGGATTGGGTCACTATAGTATGATCTCTAAAATTAAGGGTTTTAATCTATTTTAAATGAGGACCAAAAGGATTGAAAAATATTTCTAGGGTGGCTAGGGTTTAAGATGAAAAATTGAATAATAACGAGTTGGGATATGATTTTGGGTATTTATTGAATGAATTTGGAAAAGGAGGCCACAATATAGCCTCCCGGACCATATTGCAGAACCCTAAAACATAGGGTATTCTACAACATAGAATAAGGAAAAACATCACATTCCCCCTTGATAATATTGTGCCTACAATCCATGATGAAGTCCACAACATTGATTCCCTTAACCTGTTGGTAATCTAAGATGCATCAATGGAAACCATGCCATAACCATGCCTTTTTGTGGCCAGAGGTTTGGCATAACCTACCACCGCATATAAATGGTATCAGATTTGGAAAAACCATTCATGACTAACCATGTGACCCTTACAAAACAACCACAACCTCCATGTTGTAACAATCAACTACCAAGACAGACCCTACATCATTATGAAACACAATGATGCAACAAATCCATAATTGAAAATAGCCTAAAAAATATACATCTAGGACACTAGGTATTTTCATTGATCTCCATCCCACATCAGACCAAATTATGATATATCTTAGTTGTCCATAATGTAGAATCATTTATATGTGAGAATTTCAGTAAAACTCTCATCTTTTCCCATATTAGAGTATCCAAGTATTAACTCACAACAACGAAGAATGATTTAAAATTCTTCAGAAAAACTTTAATGAATTATACACCTAAAAAAGACAAGATCTTATAATGAATGATGCTGGTTTTGGATAAAAATTTTGAATAATGGTGCAGGTATTTTTAGGGGAGGCCTAGTAAAGATTTTTGGTTTGTAATGGGGATGCTCAGGTATTTTGGTGATAAGATACATAGTCCATGCACTATAATATACATTATCAATGACATAATTAGGTGTAATTTGTTGTTTAATATTATGGAAAGAGTGAAAAATTAGTTAGGAGATATATTGTAAGGAAACTAGAGTAAAATAATGTAGTGGGCATGTGAAATGGTTTGTAAATGATATAAAGGGTTTTCAATTTTGTTAGTGGTCTATATAGAAATTGTAGAATGATTTTAATATGGGTATAATGGGATATATTAGAGGTAAATCTTGTTGGGAGGTGTGGATATGGAGAATATGAGATGGGGTAAGGTTTTTTTGGGTTAAAAAGGGTTCAATTTTTGTGATTCATAATTTTTTTTCAAACTAAATATCAACTATGAAATGTTCAAAAAAACCTATTAGTATGGATATAAAAATTTGTCTTTGAAATTTTATATAGCTAGGTCATAGGATAAACTCATTTTTTCTTGGTGTAGGGGTTATGTATCAACCTATGATTTTTCGGAAAAATGATGCAGCAAATTGAAATGGTGATGCAGTTCTAGATACATGGATTTTAGTGAAATAAGTTTTTATTGAATTTACATATCATATGAGTTGTTTTGGTATTTATAAGAATCCTGATACACCCTTATTTATTTACAAATACCATTTCACATGTCATGTCTTGACTAGGGTTGAAATGAAACTACGTAGCCTTATAAAAATGAGTGTTTAGTGATTAGGGAAAGGATAGAGGGTCACCATTAGGTTAGTTGAATGTAAATAGGAAAATGGTATGAAAACATGTGTTGTTGGTGCTTGTGGTTATAACTATATGTTTGGTAGTAAAGGTGAGGATAAATGATATTGTAAATAATGTTGACCATGCCATATAGACATGGATTATGGAAAACATTCAGTGATGGATTCCGTCAAATTACGGTTAAATATCATGGTGAAAATAATTATAAGACATGGTTGGGTTAATTTATGTCATAGTTGTCTTAGGGTAGGGTTTTTTGGGTATAAGATGAGGAAAATAACTTTTAGAGAATAAGGTTAATGTAATTAATTTTATTTTAGTTTAATGGGAAAAGGAAAAGGGTCCACTAGTGTAGTAACTTGGTTGAGGTGGATTGTATTTGAGGTATCATAAAGAGAATGAGCTACATGAGAGAAGTATGAAATAATTTAATCTATTGTGGAGGTGTCTAAAAAGAAAATGGCAATGGAAACAAAAATAATTACCATTGGTTTATCTGTTCCAATTATATAAGGGAAATCCTTCTCATATTTAGTATGTTGATAAGTGCCTTACACCATGGTTCTTCTTTATTTCAATATTTTCCTATTCGATTCTCTACTTTTTCCTTGAAGTACACAACTTTCACAAAAAAATCCATCTCTATAAAGATGTATTTTTGTGAGGATTTTCTTACCAAAAATTCATCTGAAATTTATTATTAAATATTCCTTATATACAAAGTGAAAAATCCTAGTAAATTCATAAAGAATGATTTTTTATTAGAAAATTTTTTCCCTCCCGGTTATCACTCCATATAATTTCTATATTTACACAATAAATTTTTTACTTCAATCATATTTTATAAAAAAAATGGATCCCTCGTAGAGTATTTTTTATTTTGAGATTCCTCATTTTCCCATTAATCTTGGATGATATTTAATGATCCCAGTAGATATCTTTATTCTAATGTAGTTATAATTTTATCATCATAATGGGTCTTGATTAATATGATATTAATTGAACATTAGAAAATTTCACTCTTTTTTTAAACAAGAATGCATTATCACTTATTTTGAAAGTTTATTGGTTGATATAACAGACATGAAACTTTTGAGTATTTTCCATATAAATCCTTTAATTCTAAGAATAATCACCCCAAATATCTTTTAATTTAACTATATGTATCCATATTTCCTTTATATATTATTGTAGATCATTATTTATCATATATATATCAAAAAAATACTAATGTTATAGCTCTATTGGAAAGTGAAATGGATTTCAATAGATGAACATGAATGATTTCATACCATCCATTATTTTTATAGTCATCTAGTATACTCATAAAGAATCATCATGTTTCTTCCTATAATATGTCTATATTGAGTTTATGGTCTTTTCCATAATTAATTTTATATTCTAGGATAGTTAATCTACTGTAAATCTTGTTTATGGGTGACAAGGGTGAATAAATTATATCAAAATCCATACTTTGTTTGAAGCCCCCATAAAATGTGACTGTTTAATAGAGTATCTAAATCACTATTAAGTAATCCTTGTATTCTAAATTGAGAAAATACATTTTCCTCAAAAAAATGTATAACCACGTTCACTATGATCTTTAAAAATTCTTATACATGCATTCATTTTTAATCTTATTCCACCCATATAAGAATTCATGTTGGACAAAATGATTTTGGAAAGGGTCCCATGCAATCAATTCACAAGGAACAAAAAATCATGTTTTAGAATTGTATATTGTGGAATATTATTACACATTCTAATATTTCATGTTCTTCCATATATATCATAACCATTCAATAACTCAATATAATCTTTGTAAACATTTGTAAAAAATACCCTTTGAAATATTTTGTCATTTATTTCATTCATTCTATGGTATCCTTCGTATGGTGTTGAATAAAATAAATTCTAAAATTATCTTCACCTAGAACTCAAAAACACATAATCGAACTAGTTTATCTCTGCATTGTTGGAATAATTTAGAATTATCAAAATATTAATGTTCTATATTATCCATGAATATTTCCCTCTATGAAAGGGTATGGAATGTTATTCATTATCATTACTCTATTTTAATTTGGTATTTAACACATACTTTCTATCCCATAACAATATGTGTATTGATTAATAAGTTATCATATTTCTTGATCACTATCATGCCTCCCTTCATTAGCATTACATGATGTGTGAGTTTCTCATTTACTATTTTAAGTCAAAATGATTATACCTATATCAAAGTGTTTGGTAACTTCTTTTATCAATACTATCTTCAATGTATTTGTAAGTCTCCTTTTGTTAGGTGGTATGGTTTTATTTCTTATTCTAGTAGTACCTTGTGTTTATAAATAGTAGCATTAATTACTTTATTATATTAAATACCCTAATACATTTAATTCATCCTTTTTATGAAGAAATGGAATAAATTTTCCACTTACTCATTTACTAATAATAAAAATTTTAGGATAGGAAAAGAGTGGTCTTTCTATAAAAATTTAGTACCATATAATGTTTGGTTGTGACTTAAACTGATGTATTAATATATTGGTGATAAAATGGATCACCTTAAATAATTACTCATTGAAAAAATATTTTATCCACTATAAATATTAATAAATGTCTTCATACTATGAGTGGGTACATTGTAACTTGTTTTATACCATGTCCTTAATGAGTTCCATTATGTTTCCACCTCTTATTCTTCAAGAACCATGATGGTGGAATTATATTCAAGGGTAAATATAACATGTATATAATTCAATATAGTTCCCTTATTGATTTTATTGATGATATAAAAAGTATTTTTTTTCATCTTAAATACTTAATATAAATATTCCTTGATTCATATCAAAAAATTCATTCCATATTTCTACAAATAGTCCCCCTAGGATAATAAAAATATCCCCTTATTTCACAATCTCATTAATAAAAATTATAGTGGAAAAAATGAATTTCACCACATTTATTAGAACATATAAAAAATATTTCAATTCTAATTCACTGAATAGTTAGAAAGATGATGTGATACACATGTAAGTTTAGGTTAATTAAATTCAAACATTTAAAACACAATTATAGTAATCATGTTTATAGTAGCTTCTATGTCATTAATTTCTTTCCCAAATATGCATGATCCAATAGTTCATTGTATCAAAAATATTTACTATATCTTAATTTTCTAGGGATTTTCTATTGCACAACAATGAATCATTATTCTCTAAAAAGAGTTAAGTACTGGATATTCTAATATCAACTTTTATTAATGTAACTTCTTCAAAAACAGTCACACACACACATTTTACTTCAGTAAATTCTATAGCGAATCAGATGTTGAGGTGGAGTTATTTAAATACCTATGGGAATTTCATGCATTGGGTCTCCACAATTACTTATCTTATCCTCTATATTAATGGAAATGAATATATAGTTTTGACTTCTTATACTATTCATTTTTTCTACTTAAACATCATTTTCAGAAGTATCCATTTTATCAACCCATTATTTATTTTTTAACATAGTTATCATTATATTTTTACTTACTATCATCTATATCTCAACCAAATTGATGTATCAAATACTTAGCCTACTCTTTTGAATTATTCTTCATACAACCCTAAAGTGTGCTTGGAAACAACTATAATAATGTTTTAGAAATGTATCCTATATTATTTTCTTGGTTTTAAATATAATATTGATGATTAATTAGATAAATATTTTAAATTTTTATCCCTATATTTGAATTTTAAAAATTTTATTTATAATATCATCACATGTAGACTATATGTCATAAGGTTTTGGATATGGTTTTTTATATTTTAGAGGATAACTGAGTTGTTGTGTAGGGGTAGGTATCATTTTTTAGTAGTCTAAGGTATAATGGATAAGGTTAGTATCTAAGTAGGCCTTTATTTTTTTTAATGTTTAAACTGCTTTTCTACTCAGTTTATCTCTGATTTTGGTTTTGATTTTGGTTTTGATTTTGGATAATCAGACTCCAAGGGTTATAATAATTGTCACAATTTTTTAGTGTTGGATGTGACTTGTATAATTGAAATATAAAATTTTATTATTATATAAAATATCCTATAACTCTTGGTATGTATTTCTCCTTCTAAACATCTCATGATATTTTAATCATGAGTGGCTTTTGGTGGTTAGGTTTGAGTAGAATAAATCAATTATAATTTACTAAATCTTTTAGATAATGATTCCTTTAAGTATAATAATCATGTTATCTCCTTCACATGGTCGATTATACTCCTCAGTAGACCCGTATCAATTCATTAAGGACTACAATTATGACAGATTTTATTTAACAGGTCCCGTATAGTTTTTAGAATTTTCAATGTTATTCCTTCATTAGTTGAACAATATATCAATACACAATACATTTACTATGATCTATATTTGAATGTTTTGATTCTAAACCAAGAATCATATTTTTAGTGTTGACATATAATAATTCCATTAATCAATTTTACAATCCAGGTTTGTCATCTTCATATTAATAATTTTTTTGATCTCATTTTTTATCATTTATTTACTTATAGGTGGAGAGTATTTATTTAATGATATGTACACTATGATGTCCCATGAAGTTGTGGAACCTGTTGATTGTCTCTTTTTCCAACCATTCATAGTATTCTTGATTTAGAAATTTAATTCCATCAATTATATGATATATAATGAAAATGTTTTATACTTTAATGTGTCACATATCTTTATGAACTTGTGAATGTGTTCATGGTGATCTTTAATTTTTATGCCACTAAATGTTCCCATATTTTGAATCATTTGGAAAATTATCAGTTTGATTTTGAAGTTTTCTTCATTGACTGGGTGTCAGATAAGGATAATGGTATCACCATAAATTAAAGTTTGAGCATAGTTCAACATTTTTCTTCCCCAAGAAATTTTTTGTTCCCTATATTATGGTTAATAATTGGTGGGATTTTAGAGATCATCACATTGTTCACCAGGTAGGTTTAGTCCAACCATTATTTTTCATAATCATAAAAAGAATAACCACTCAATATTATTATTATACACTAAAGATTGTTTGGAATCAATAAAACATGATATAGTGATTATCATCCAGCTCATAGACTAATTAACCTATATTAAAAAAACAAGAATACATTTTACTATTAAAAAAAGATTAAATAAATAGAGTGACAAATATCTTGGGTAAATCAACATGTATATAGAGAACATTAGTTCTGTAGTATCCATGAATAAAATACCAAAAAAATGATGTGTAATCCAGTATTTTTTCATCTAATAGTTTACCATAATTTATAATTTTAAAGTTATCAATACATTACTGAACTTCTTTGGCTTTGAATAATGAATTTATGAGATTAGATCCATGGGAAAAACAAATAAATCTTAAAAGTTATGTTGGAACTTATTGTCAACCCATAACTTCATGATATTAAAGGATCAATAATAATTGAAAATAATTTTTTTGTTAGAAAAAAATCAATTTAACTAAATAAGATATAACTCAATTTAAAAGGTTGTATTTTCATAAATTATTCAATATCCTTAATTTATAAATTAATTTATTGAATTGATTATAAGAATGTTCAAAAGTAAAAATAATCATTACGTTCATGTACATTGATTCTATTTAACCTCATCTTAGTCTCTTAATAATATAAATAATGTAGGTAATGTAAATTAAGTTTAATCTAAGTAATAAATTATGAATCCTGGCTGAAATTAATAGTTTAATTCTTATAACTATCCTAGATGTCGAAACAAACTTATTATAGATTGGAATACGAGTTATATGTCAATATGAATCCTTCTCAAAAAATGTCTTTATGAATTTTGTCGATATAAAATATCTAGGAATCCTTCTACTCTATATCAATTATTTAATGAATAGACTATGCTATTATGATAAAAGAGGCTTTAATCATGAATAAATTAATCATCTTAAATAACTATGTAATATTATAAAATAATGGTAACAAAATTATGAAAATAGAACAATGAATATAATAAAACTAAATCAAAAGTAAAACTTACAAGAATTAATACGTGATTTCATGAAATTATGTTTCTTTAATATAAGAATTCTTAACATTACTCAAAGAATATAAATAAATAAAAAACCATTGTTAATATTTTTTTTCAGTAATGGGAACATGAATATAAAATTTATAGACTAAGGATACCAATACATTGGGAATTTCAACACACTATAGTGTAGTTTTATTTAAGTAGAAATGATTATCTAATAGATATAACTTATCAAAAAGGACATAGTCATCACATATTCTACATGTTTATTAATTCTTTTGTGGCATTGGGAACTCATATATCCCCATTTTTATTTGTTCTCTCAAATTTTTAAGAGATAATAATAGGGATATATAAATTAAACATTTTATCTTAAATTTTGTGGGTTAAACTATGAAATGAAACATACATCTCCACTATCACAAAGAACATTTAATTTTGTCACTATATTATTGGTTGATCTATTCCATCCCTTATATTAGGTATTTTATTCAATATTAATGGAATGATGTACACCATTTTTTGATCTATAGAATAATAATCATAATAATGGGAAATTTTTGTTGTAAGGATTGTGAATTAGGTCCCCCATGGAAAAATCAACTCTTGTACTCCACGTGGTATTCATAAATCATTAATATTTCATGGTTCTTGTAACACAACAAAACAGTTATATTTTAAAATATTTTTCTCTTTAAAAATTTAATTTCTTTGATTTCTTACCTAACACAAAACACTTTGTTTAAAAGAACCATGATATACAATTAAAATATTATTATTTAACATGATATTTATATTATAGTCGTTTGATTTATAAGTATGGATATTAATAAATTTATTATGAAAATTTAATATTTATATATTTAATAAATTAATTCCTTATTTATCAACTGGTTATTAATCAATATTCAAGAATTTGATGGTAAATAGATACATTTTTTTTGAAAAATAGTATTTATTCACATTATGTATTTTTATAAAAATAATTTGGATTAATCATGGTTGATGAATGATTCTAATGATATTTAAAGATTATATATTCAATTATTTTTTAACCATAATCTGATAGTATTTTCCAGGCATTTAATAATAATAAATCCATCATTATGCTTCAAAATAATTTTTTTTTTCTAAAAATGGGTTTTCATATTTTTTTCACAGTCATTATAAAATGTATTTATTCCACTTATAGAAACGGTATCATTTAAAATGGAATAAATATTGTGAAATAGAAAAATTAATATAATTTAATAGGGTCAATTTAATTTATGGTCATAATAAATAGTAAAAATATTTAAATTTTGTTACCAATATTAAGGATAAAAGGGTTTCCAGGTGTTGGGGTTAACATAAGAGATAAGGTAAAAAATATCACCAAAACATGGTTTTATTTTATTTTTTGATTTTATATCTACCATATCCTTATTATATTACATTATTTAAGATATAGTACCAACCTTAATTTATTAATACATCAATATATTAAAATCGTTGAAAAAATCCAAGTGTGGTCTCTTCCTCCCATATAAAAGGATAAAACATCTACTCTCATAATTAAAACATAATGATCATTCTTTAGCTATTAAAGACCCCAATACATTCCTAAAATCCCTCCCATCATCCTAGAGTTCATGGTATGATCATGTTACCATTTTTCAGGGCTATATGTGTATTTCAAAGATGGATTCTCAATGAATCGGTATAACTCACAACTGAGTACATTCAATTTTAGTTCTTATAATACATTATATAAATCTTGGGTATCCAGTTTCAAATAATGAATTATATATCGTCATTACTGTTAATTTTTATTTTAATTATGGATAACCCATTTCCCACACCCTTTCTATCAAATGATAAATGAAAGAATCGCTCATGCATATGTGTGGACTACGACCTCCCCATAGAGATATGATTCACTTTCCATGACAATATTTCATAGATGTTTATTATAAGTGTTTTAATGTAAAATTTTTATAGTTATGAAATAATTATTCATCATTAATTATAATATCTTATCTACTATTTTACCTTTCCATCCATTGGAAAATAATAATGTCACACATGTGTATGTGTGGACTGCCACCTCCGTGAAGCAAAGTGATTTGTTTTTCATTTTCTTATTAAATGGATGGTGATAATAATATATTTAATTAATATATATGATATGTATGATATATTAATTTTTTTGAAAGAGTGTTATTATTTACCTTTCTTTCGTTACCGCCCTCAAATAATGAAAACATCACCCATACATACAAATGAACTACCCTCGATGAAGTGATATAATTAATTTTTTTATAGCCACTTTATATAAATTATTATAAATGTTTAAATAGTGAATAAATATTTGAAATATTTCATGATTTATATTTTTTATATGAATAAACCATACCAAGGTTCATGTACTGGATCAATCGAATAAAAAATTCATGGAAAACGAACCAGTTTTATCCTGAATATACATTTTAATAAAGAAAATGACAATAAGAGGATAATTTGAAATTATAATAGAATGATTAATTGTATGTTATGTATTTATATGGTTATTTATTATTTTTATAATGAATTAATTTTTATTTTACATTATATTTTAACTCATATGATGTAATACACGACTTGATGTAAAGGGATTATGTTAGAATCTCATTTCTTTTCAAGATATTCTATGATAAATTTCTATTGAGGAAAATTATATGGATCTTATAATTATAAAATCATATATTTTCCTATAATATAGTTATTTTTTTGAATATAAATGTTTTAGAAATATTTTCCCTTCTCTGGTTCTTAAAATCATTGAAAAAATGTTTTTAAATAAATTTCAAATAAATTTCATTTTTGGTCGATGAACATTTAATCCAATATACATGATCTTAAAAAAACTTTATGATAATTATTACATATACATGAAATGTTTTTAAAATCCCATTTTGTCTATTTTTTTAATTTACTTAAAAGGCTAAAAAAATATTATTTTTAATTAATTTTTTTGGAATATGTCATTTTTGAATTTTAACAAATGTGTGAAAGAATGATTTATTTTAATTTTTAGAAAAAGAATTGATTTTATGACTATAATGAACATTATTTTACTTTAATCTTCCTTTAAATGATTTTAGGATATTTTTAATGAAACACAATTTCTTAATATTATTGTAATACATAGTTAAAACATTATCAAAATAAAAGGATATTTTCTCATCTAATCAAAGAATGGTTAGAATGATATATTAAATGCATTTTCATGCACCTAAAAATACTTTAAGGATTGTTATGATTCCATGGGGATATAATATTAATATTCCACTGAAATTATTTCAATGGATGGATTATGAGGATAATGATATAACGATAATTATATAAAACCCATTTAGTTTCTATAGGTTAGTTAAATTATAATGAAATCATTATGAGACACGTTTATTTACACTAGGTAATGTTATGATGGAATGAAGAAATGCTTATGAAACAAGTTTCCTTTCCATGGGTTATGATATGATGATATAAATAATGTTTATTGACCTTTTTGAATATATATTTATGGTCGTTATTATTTTATCTATGATCCATAATTATATAGAACTCCAATGAATTGGACAATAATCATTAAGATGAGTATATCTTAAGAGAGGATGTAGTTAATAAGATCTGAATAGCTAAGGGTGTTAACTAAACGAATGTTACTAAAATGATAATGTTGGAAATTACGAGGTAGGCATTTCTATTATGGGATATTTTCAATAGTAATAGTATATATAGTGAACCTAGACTAAGGATACAATTTTATATTCCAATTTTCATGAAAACAACTTATTTTTTATGTTCTTGATATATTATCATGGACAATGATTTATTATTGATGATTTCACACTTTGATGTCTTTTATATTTTTATATAAAAAACCTTATTCCATGAAAATGTCTACAGATATTTGAGAGATTGGGTATTATTATTTATAGCTATGATCATGTTTTCATACCCCATATTATAACACCTTATACCCACAATCTAGGATCTGATGCTATAAACAAATACTCTACATACAGGTTGTGATACAAAATATAAATTCCTTGAGATAACTATCACATTATATTTTGTTATGAAGAAAATATTCCATTAAATACATTCCCAAGACCTTTTAGAATTAAAAATTTAGTGAATTAAGATAAAAAAGATAACTAATAAATCCCATGTTATATCTCAAATATTATTTTTTCCATTATATAAGAAATTATTTAATCCATAATAAACCTTCAAAATCTCCAATAAATTTCTCATTAAAACCTATCAATTTAGGCATATCATGTGTAATAATTTTATTTTTCACGTGAAAAAATAAATATATAAGAAGGGGTGAAATAAATTATTTATTAATGTAAAACATACAACTAAGGTAATCATGTAATAAACATGGAATTCATTATTTGATAAGAATGAGTAAACAACCTAAATCTATAATCAACTCAAACTGGGATAATTCTATATCCTTGTTAATAAAAGAAAATATTGATATGAATAATAATTATCTCATACACATGGAATGCATAATTCCACCATTAAAAAAATTGCTAATTACTTTTCCCAATACAATGTCATATAATGGGAATATGTACACACAAAAAACCATATATTTTTTTCTCATGAAACCTACTTATGCATCAATGGGATATATAATTTAAGGCCCCACACATCAGTTTATTATGTCCAATACATTCACTATAAGAATCAACAATACCTTTCATACCATCCCCTAAGGAACAATTGGCTGAATAAAAACACGGCTAACCATATAATGAAGAATCAAGAAAATTAATAAACGATTAATGTACATCAGGATTCAATAATAATTAAAAATGTCAATAATTTTCCCCATGTCAATGAAGAGATAACATGATAAAAGTAAATCCTAAGAAATAAGGTAGATGGTCAAGCAATATATATTCATCTTGTTAATAATTTATTATATTGGAATAAAAATATACAATGTTCCAATGATTTCACAGAAAGTCAATAAAAATGATAGAATTATCATAACCCATCTAAATAAAGAAAGTGAATTGTCCAAAAATACATAGTCAACTTTCCAATAATCATCCATATTTGTATTAAAAAATAAAATATTCCAATACATTTTCCTCATGATAATAAAAGTGATAACATGAACATAGACCATATTGATAAATAATGCATTGTCTTGGATTTTCTGTTTATTATTTTTAGATATTATATGGATTACTTTTGATACTAGGCACTAAGAAGGTGTGATATTCCAAGGAATGTTGTAACCAGAATTAATTTTATAGAAATATTGAATATATATATTATGTGCACTTGGTTTTAAAAAAATAATTTAATATCTCATAAACAGAAGCACAAATCAGAAAATTGAGGGAACGTTTTAGTCTGGAAGGTGATATTTAACCTAATTGAGACATAAATTTTTTCAACATGGGTCATCTATAGAGAAAGTCATCGAGCTCATAGTTATAAATAAAATAATTAAATAAAATTAATTTATTTTTAACACTAAATAAATAAATCACATCAGGATACTGACATAAAAAATTTGAGACCACTGTTGAGTTTGTAATGTAGTGTTTTACCTTGGCACAATATAAAATATACTGACATGGGACATTTTCATGAAGCAACTGTTGTTGGCTGCGTTTAGTTAAAATAAATAAATTATTTATTTATTTTAAATTGAATGTCTTAAACCACTTTCTTCTATAAATAATATACTATGTATATTTTCCAAAGTTAACTTCATAACCCTAGGATCATTTAGAGGATCTTATACCCATTCTTAATTAGAGGATTGAGACCTGAATATGACTGGTGATCAGATTGAGGTGAATCGATAGGCGGCAAATGTAATAGATCGTCTTGATCCCTAGAAGATGTTTTCTTCATCAATGATTGATCCATAATAGTGTTCGAACTCATTATATGTAATTTCTTCCCTTATAATTACATTATTAAGTATATTTTTCTTCATTCATCGATATACATGTCTGTTACATTCTTTTTCTATGTGCAGGTAACTGATTTAATTTATTTTAATATGTTTATCTATCATCATATTCCCAATTTCTATCATTGGGCCATAACATTTTCCAACAATGATTTAAACCTTATTGGTGCTTTTCTCCCATGTTTCTCTGTGTTCTTCATCAATTAGATCCCATTGTATCAGCTCAACATTACCGGGTGGTACCAAACCTGATCAGACCCCTGGGTTTACAGAAGATTGATGAAATGGGAAACGTTTGATGTACTGAGATTGGATCTACGTAGATCAAGGTCTAAGGACCACAAATCTATGATTTTTAATGTTTCATTGTGAAATGAATGTTATGATGATCAGACTCAGATATCCGACAAGGTGCTCAGATGTGGTCAATCCAGCGATAGTCAATAATAATTTTAATTAATAATATTAATTCTGATGAGTTGATAAATTGATTATTTGATGTTATTATTATTATATTAAATAATAAAAATAACAAGGACACAAAATATATGTGGTTAATTAAATTAAAGTAATTTAATTTAATTAATTTGAAAATATGGTTTCATGTTCATAAACAAAATTAATAATGATTTTTTAAAATGATAAAGGAGAGCCAAGGTGTGATAGTCCAAAATGAAGGAGGTGTAGAAATAGAGGTGTGTGTGCATTCTCATTTATTCACTTATTATTATTGTTATGATAATAATTATAATAAATTTAAAATAAAATAAATGAGTTAAAAGGGGGTCATAAGGGGATGTGGGCCGTGTGAAAATAAAATGGGGAGAAGTTCATGTGTATATATCAATTTGATTGATTGAAAAATATATAATAAGAATAAAATATTATTATTATTTTGGTTATTAAAACATTCCCCAAACTGTAACTCCTTAAAATGATATCTAATTGATGAACCGTTAGTATCATTGTGATTTTGGAATTAAGATCATCATTTTAAGGCTGATGTAAAATACATTTTTAGAACTTGTGGCTCAGATCAATGAAAACCCCAATAATAATAAAATTATTTTTATTTTGGGATATTTTATCCAACATATCTCCCTCATACTGTGTTAGAATGACAAATCTTTTGTGATGTTGTGACCCTGATTTTAAGTCAGACTTTTCAAGGCCAATTTCGGGTATTTAAATTGAGATCAAGGTGGGGGCCCATGAAACTCTATTTGGGTGTGCTGTGATGAAATGTGACCATTTCACTGGGTTCCGAATTTGGAAAAATTAATAGTCAATACCATGTGTTTTTGGAGGATCATAATGGTATAATACATATATTTTATTTTGGGATCAAGATGTGGCCCCCATGAATCACCATTAATGCGTTATATGGTGAAATGTGACCTTTCACTGAGTTTCCTTTTGGAGAAAGTGAATAGTTTATTTCAAGTGTTTTCCCGGAAGGATCACAACGGTGTGATCAGTATGAAAATATGAGACCTTTTAAATATAAATATATATAGAATTATGTTTTATCCCTTTAATACAATGATGATCCCCACATGTTCATTATGATTTTTCAATGCCAAACATGGGTAATTCCAAACTTAACAAGACATGCTGTGTACTCCCATTAGTGTTGTTAAGGATATTATTTTCCCTATTTTGGACCAGTATAGTTTGAGTATATTCCCTTGGTCCTTTTTGAGGTTATATTGTGAAATTACATCCAGATCACTGGATTATAATCCCCTCAAGAGGACATGTATCAGATAGAGTGGCGATGTCCCTCCATGACACTGGAATGTGATACTCTATGATCCCTAGTATTGTTTCTGGAATCATCATAACCTGTATGAGCAGGTCATTGATCCATTATCTCATGGACCACACGAATATGGTCTGTGGAATCATTGGCATGTGATCCACTATTTAGCGGGTTGATGCAAACTTGGTTTGTGGTTCCCCCCAATGGGTTTGGACTTGACCCCCAATCTATGTATCATGGTTAATCCAGAATGGGTTCATGGTGTCCCCTAGCAGTTCTGGGAATGAACCATATTTTGTGTATCATAGTCTTCTAGAAAGAGTGAATTTTCTTTGAGATGGACCCAATGAGAAAGACTTTTCCACAGAGTATCTCTGATGATAACACGACTCATGGAGTGGAATCTCCCAGAATGAGCATTGCTCCAAACAGAATCCTGTGGCTGATTGTTGGTTATGAATGCCTAATGGTGCGGTTTCTCTCAGTAGTATATATTAGGGTTTTCTTTTGTTCTTGTATCTTTTATAATGTTACATGTTGTTTTTATCAGATTATACCTGGTGCCTAATTTTTATTGTTTTCAGGGTTTCCTATTGTGAATTATTAGACTCACCCCTACACGAGCTTTTCTCGCACATGTCGTGACTTGTGCATAAAACATCCTTTTTATGGTTTCCTAGGAGAACCAAGAGTTTTTGGAGAATATATGGAGCTAGGAAGGCTGAGGTGTTTATTGAGAGCATAACTTTTATGTATTCCTCTCCCTTGGATCAATATGTACTTATAAAGTTTTAGTTAGACTTTTGTTTCATACACTTTGTGGTGGACTTGTATTTGACCCAATTACTTTTCCTTCACATAATGTTGTACTCTGGTTGTAGGATATTAGTTTTATCAATGTATTGGTTACATAGTAGTTTTTACAAGTCAGAATTTTTGGCGTGGAGATCTATGTGTGTGTTTAGATACTTTAGGCTAAGGCCTCCCATTTGAGAAAAATTCATACTCGGTACTAGCCACTATCCATTGGCCTATTTGTGGTGGGCTTAGGGTAGTCATGGCATGTGATCCTTTGGGATGGGTCATAAAAGAGTGGTATCAGAGTGGTCATCTATAATTTAGGATCATGAGTCTATGTAGTAGGTTTGGGGAAACAGTTTTTAGTGTTTAAAGTTCATCTTTCAGGCCAGTGACTTTAGTGTTGGTGTCGCAGTTGACGTATCCAAACATCAAGACTCTAAGCACCTAATTTTCAACTCAGTACATGAGAATATTGGTTGTAAGGGGGAAAAATAGTGCATGAATCATATAGTAATGGTTGTGTTTTCCATGCACTTCTTGAATTTGGCCCCACGATATACTCGATTGATCATGGTAGATCTGGTTTTATTTTAGTATATATCCATGTAGACAACCAATGAAGATTAAACCACGTGATCACGAGGATGATCCACTGGGTGATGAGACATCGATAGAGATATTTTTACCAGATAAAGAACCTCCAGGTGGCACACAATCTATTCCACCAACTATTGAGTAGAACATTATACCCATAGTACCAGTAGATGAGTTGTGTAGTCTGAGTGTGCTTCATGACTTTCAACAGAAGAAACCCCCCAGGTTCCGACATGAGCCCGACCCATCAGCGGTTGAGGACTATATTAACAAGGTGACCATAATTTTCCATCTAGTCAGGACAACAACAGATCAAATAGTGGTCCTTTCAGTGATATATCTACATGGTCAACAAGAAGATGGTAGGGTTTAGTTACCAGAACATAAAATGAGGCGAAATTTTGGTGGATATAGCTTGATAACCTTTTCATATAAAATTTATCACCTTATATTCTAAGAGCTATTCACATATAGAGGATTTTACAGCTCTTTCAGGACGACATGTCAATATCCGAGTATTCATCACTAGATGGATATGATACATGATCTATACTCTAGGGCTCAGACCATTGAGTGAGGTGTGTGTATGGACATCTAAGACTATGTTATCCCTATGAGAATTCTTACTTATGTTAGGTTTCTTGAGAAATATTTGGTGGTTTAAAGTTTATTGGTTAATCCGATATATCCAATGATTGTAATTAGTGGGAAAATAGGATCAGAAACATCATTTATAGATAGTCGATGTCAGTCATATCGACTTAGACATGTGAGAAAGTTTCAAGAGGAGGTCCCAGGATAGAGGATCTGCAGTTCAGGTGTAGAGGCCTGAAGCTTGACGTATATGGACATTAAATTAATTTATGAAATACTTAATACATAACAAAAACAGACACACAAGGACCATAATAGTTTAGTGTCTTTGGAAACTGAGAATAAAATCTTCTAATCATGGTGACAGATCTTCAACATCTCCCAATAAATATCTTCCCCTTTTTTTATTACCTAGAACCTTTCTATATATCCTAGGGAAATGAAATCATAAAAGGGGTGAGCTCAAATGCCCAGTAAGGGTAAACATAGATAATATAAAACAATCCATAAACATTTGAATGTAAAAACTTCAACATAAAATCTCAACATCAAAATCTTGAGCAAAGACATGAATCTTGGAAGTACGTAAGGCATATATCATAAGGGAAAATCAATCATGATAAAATAGCATGGGAATAAAACATGTAATTGTGGAAACCATTAAGCATGTGATATCATTTCCATAGTAGCCAAGGCATTGCTTCCAAGACCATATTAGTGGACAAAGTCCCTTTCTGAATCGTGTTCACTCCTCATTCCAGTCCTATATTACTGAACCGGGTTAACTTTCCATTCCAGCCATGTCTATCTCATGAGATATAAATCTTTACCCAATTCATTGGAGGGAGATATAGGTCCCACCCATCTCATAATGAAATCATTCTTACTTGTACCACAAAATAAACATACATCATTCATAAAACCCTAATAAATAAAATGGGTTTCATAAACATCATCCCATCATCACATAATCCATATAAAATAAATGGATATCATTTCATAATAAGAAAAGTGAAACCATGTAAATCATAGAGACATTATAATTGAAACATACACATATTAAATAATGTCATCATAGATGAAAAATGGTTTTGATAAAACACTTGAAATGAATTCTTGAGGAAAATATACTTTTTTCCTTAAAATCAATTTCTTTTCACAAAATGTCGTGCAATTTTAAACGAAAAGGATTTTGATGAAAATAGTCATGAAATATTTTAAAGGAAGCTTCATGAAAATAAGGCTTTATAAAACTGTAAAAATCCTTCCATGCTGTATACGTTAAAAAAACATTCTTCTCATACTTTTGTTGGAAAACTCAAAAAGTACCTTGAAGAGTAAATAAAAGAAAGATTCATTCCATACCATGGGGTAAAATTCAAAATGGGTAAAAAGGACTTTAAACATACATTAATACACTTTTATAAAACATGGACATGGATGATAGCAATAACCCCAATAAATACTTATGAATAAGCAATCTCGGATAAAAATGAGATTTTCAAAATTATCCCTTACCTTAGGTCCGATATGCTTCGTATGGTTCCGAACCTCCTGTATAATGATTTAAATAATGTCATTTACTTATTACATAATCATATTCATTGTTATGATATCATATTTGTTTCACTTATGACTTTATATTACCCGTTCTTTTGTAAATTCCATGTTAATGTAGCATTTTGGGTAAAATCTTTTCATTTGTCGTTTGTGTTTCGACTTTTCATTTCGTGATATTATTACTTATATCCTGATTTACATAATTACAGAATATAAAACATGATTTATATATAATATGTATTCATCATATACATATATATTATAGATCAATAAAAGGAATGAAATACACCGTTCATGGAGACGGTAGGTCGTACGTACGCATAAACGCTGTTTTCGTTTCCTTATTGAATAGAATGAAACTAAATAGATGACATAAATATATACATATATATACATAAATCCAGTAGAATTATTATTTCATATATTTCATTATTATTCATTATATAATTTTTATGATCATTCATGTATGGTTAATCATGGAGAATGAATCTCATCACGCCGTGGAGACTGTAGTCCGTACGTACGCACGAGCGATGATATCGTTCCCATAATTATAGAATTGGAGTGGATGGTATAATATATCAGAATCAGTATGATGTTATAATTACCATATATAGTTATTATTTACACCATTATACCCATCCATGTAAGGTGTTGGTGGAAAAAACAGATTACACCACGGCATGGAGACGGTATTCCGTACGTACGCACGCGCGATGATTTTGTATTCCGTAGGATGGATAGAAGGTGAAATAGGGTTGTTTCATATGTATAATAACATATCAGTATATGAGGGATACTTATTTTATTACTTCATAATGAAACAAATAAATAATAAGAAGTTGAAGAAGAAAGAAAATTGAATGAATCAGTAATGGATATTACCTCTTCTTTGACACGCCTCTTTGAATCCTCCTCTTAGGATACTAAAATTGGTCTTTGAAGAAGACCAAGACCTCTAGGATGTTTCTAGGGAAGTTGATAAGGGAAATTTTCAGGGTTTGGCCGATCTTAAAGGCTCAAATTGGTGCGAGGAAGAGAGAGAAGAGGTGTCGTTTTATAAGAGAGGAGAGGGGCACCTTTGGAAAGCTTAAAAATATTAATTTATAATAAATCTAACCCCACTTAAAATCCTCCAAAATTGACTCATATTCAAATATTATATGATATAGGGTTGTAACCTCATCAACCAATAAAATTTAGACATGTTAGGAATTTATTTTCAACATTATCAACTTGATTTATCCTTATTTAATCAATTTAATTTTATTTGTGGTAATAACATTATAAATTTTAAATTATAACAAATAATTACTTATTTGTTGTGAATTTTCCATAATTGGATAATTTATAAAATTTTATACCATATAAATTTAAATTTATAATTTTTAAATATTTTTGTGATTTTCAAACAATTTCATAATATGTTATTTTTATAAAATAACAACATTGTCAATTTCGACACTACTCATTTATTTGAATTTAAATAAAATATATACAAAATATATGTTCAAAATAAAAGATCTAATAGATTAATAAAAGGTCATATGTATCTATAAAATTAGTGGAGCACATTAAGTAGTTCATATAATATTTATTTAATTATTTTTAAAACCATTTATTTGGTTTATCAATTAATAAAATAATTACTACATCATTTTTTCTATAATTATTTAATATACTCATTTGTTGAATAAAAATTAAAAATAAACTACTATGATGAAGATAAATCTATTTCCTTTCACAATGATACTTTTACTCCAATTTATCATCTTAAAATCACAATATTTAAATTGTTATATTTAATAAATTATGAAGGTGGCAACTTTGGCATCATTTAAAAAAAAATATAAGTCTCATAATTGCTTTTATAAGGCTCCAAATGGTCAAATATTTTACCATTGGTTTATTATGGTTTAAAGTTACATGAACAATAAGTTTTGGTGAGGGTTTTTTTCTTTTTATGGTCACTATTAGTTTAATAAAATCTATATTCTTGATTTTTCTCTAGATAAACAATTTCTGCATCACTATTGTGTCATAATTAATGATAATTATTTAATCCCTAAAAATAATAAATAAATTCATATGATGTAGATAATTTCATTACCTTTCTGGAGACTATTCATGTTTGATGTTTCATGAAGTATGTCACTAAATTAAAATTAATATACTTATAAGATTTAAGAGAGTGACATGTTGTCACTTTCTTTGGTTTTAATAATAATTAAGTTATTTTCATGGAAAAATGTCCATTAAATGATTCTAATCCGACCCTTAGGTGATATGGGTCGACTTTTAGTCATCCAATAGGATTTTTTCAGGTGTTAGGATAATTTTATAATCTTATATTTACCCTTAATTACCCGATTTACCTTTAACTATGGTAAATAAAATTTACCGTAGTTACTATTCATAATGCCCAAAAATAAAAGGTTGTCTATAAATATAATTTGGACCCACTGATTCCAAATATGGAATCAATTTTTCCAAATTCAGAACACATAAGTTGCAGAAATTAAATTAAAATTAATCCCATTGTTGAAAGAAAACGGGTTTTTGTTTAAAACATTACAAAAGATTGAATTGATTTAACCTACGAATTTATGGTAAAATCAATGCTAATGACATAAATTATATTAAATGGTAAAAATATATTCTATTTATACTTTAATACCATTCAATATTATAATTTAACCACATAAATTATTACGATGAAAAAAGTTGTTTTTAGTTAAAATATAGCGTGTTTTTACTATTCATTAAAATATGAAAGTTATCAGAATAACATGAAAATTTTATCCAAGGTAAAATTTTATATCATTATTCCAGAGAATAATTTTATTTTGTAAAATTGAACTTATTAACATGTAAAAAACTAGATTTAAAGTGGGTGTGCCATCAAAAGGCAGCAAAACTACATTTTTTGAAAAATACTTATTTTACCCAAAAATTTTATTTTGTTCACATAAAATGTTTTAGAAAATTTATAAGATGAATAATAATGTTATAAAATTCAAAAAGTGGTTAATTATATTCATAACGGCTAGTTCATAATAATATTATAATAATATATCGTTGTTTATTAAAACCCGGTATTGCTTACAACACACTCTATCGAGGAAGGTCGTGATTGCGTGTAATGAAAGCCAAGTCAAGGTTGCGTGTAGTGCAAGACTCCTTTGTTGTTTCTTATAACAAAATACAACCATATTTCATTTATACATTGAATATATATATATATATACACACACTCAATGTTTTGTAGAATAACTTCTATCAAGTGAACTTGAAATTGTGTGTAACACAATCCAAGAATTGTGTTGTGTATACTGCAAGATAATACGGGGTTGCATATAGCACAAGATAATCTTGGTGTAGCAAAAAAACATTAAATCCAATAAATTAAAAAGAATACTTAACATAAAATCTCGGGGTGTTACATTCTACCCCCCTTAAAATGAATTTCTCCCTTGAAATTCGTCAGGGTTATAAATGGGTTGTTACTTGAGAATTTGTTTCATAGAAACCCACATCGTAAAAAAAAGGAATGCTAAAACTTAATTTTAAAAAGTGAAGTATGAAACATAACGGTTACCCAAATTAACTCATCACTAGTTTTCCACATAGGAGATCATAGGTGAAAATATGGATATGGAGGAGAAATCTAACCATCAAGTTATCATGGAGAGTGGCAGAGAACATGGCTACGAAAAAACCATCAATCACAAATCCATAGATTTGTGATGATCTAAGGTACCATCTGATTCATCAGATATAAGAGCACTAGGACAACATTTTTGGTTTTCAATATCATTTCACTAAAGTTGAAAATTTTGAATTAGAAGAAATATTTGCTTGATTTTGGTACATTCTCACTATTGTTCGTGCTTTGAACAATTTCCACTTCATCTCTTAAAGAAATGAAGTTGAATTTTTTATTCATGAAGAGTTAGCAGATCATGTGATATAATGATGGGTCATTCCATCTGTTTCAAGCAAAAGTTATCAAATATACATAAGTCCATCTATAGTGAGGTTAATCATATACTATTCCAAAAATGAACTTATACTTCATATATCATACCGCTTAATAAAATAAAACTAGTTTCTACTATCCAGGGACTTCCTGTAGGCCAGTGGTAGGTGATAAAGGCCAGCCGCACTTTGGTTGTTGGTTCGATTCCCACATCCTTGTCCGACGCAATGGGCTGTCGCCTGTCCTGTAGGTTGTCCTTTTTCTAAAACTACCTTACTATAATAATATCAAAAAAAAATTCTGTCCTTAAACAATACTAACTTATGTCCAACATAATCCATTCCAATCTTTAGGCTTATCTAAAATACTTCGGTCCAAGATCATAGTATAAAGAAAACAATTACTAGAAAGGTTATCTACCAAGAATGTGAATACAAGAATTTATCCCACATATATCATAAGATATATCTTGATGGTTGCATTCCAAACACATGACTACCTTAGTCATATATTCTCTTGAAACATTAATTACCATATAACCTTAGTGAAAACATGAATATTGTCAAAAGGTAACTCTTTCCACATACCAAAATCCCAAAAAATATATATAATCAAACCATAATATCACTTAGTACTTATATCAGTCATGAGCTCGTGAATACAATCAAACATCTCATTATCTTCTTATCCCTTCATTATGATCATAATATCTGAATAACCTTCCATGGTTACCGGTACCATTCAACATATAATTTCAAATAATTTAGGAAAAACAATAGTGTAACAATCCTTAGATGATTCTTTATTCCATAGTACCATACATTATTCTTTATAAACATACAATCATTCCACTAACTTCTTAAACCACTGACTGAGCATCATCATTTTTTTCATCTCATATTTCATTTGTAGTCCCTTCATCATCATCCACATAAATACTACCCATATGACCATGCTAATTCTCTTCCTGAGATTTTCCATTAGGGAATTGGTTTGCATAACGCCCATACATTCCACATTTAAAACATCTAATCATTGTTGATGTTGTAGCAATACCATTATTCTTGTCCATGCTGTTAAAGAAACCTTTTCTTTTTCACTTACTGGCATTGTGTCCTTATTTTCCACACCCAAAGCATCTTCTAGTTCCGTTGAAACAATCTCCCTGATTCCTCTTCCGACATGACTTACATGAGTGGAATTGACCTTTCTTTCCTCTATGATCATCATGAAACTCCATCTTTCTCTTATTATCTGAGTCGGGAAACTTACCAAAGTTGAGATTATTGATCATATTATGAGATTGATGATTAGGTATAATAAGGATTTTTGGACTTCCAAATCCATTTTTTCTAGTTTCTCATGAAGAATAACATTCCATTGTCCATCATATCCTCCATTATCAGGAATCTTCCTGTTTCCAGCCATTTTCTAAAACCCAAAAAGAATACTGTGAGAGAAAAAAATCATACTAGGGAAAACAACATAATAAAGGGGGAGTACCGTCAATATCTAACATCTTAGGTTAAATTCTAAGATCGTTACTGTAGTTATAGGACTATAACCTATACGTATACTTATCCTTAGGGACATCCCTAGACATACCTTAGAAATATCTCTAGGGATCTCACTAATGTTTTTGCATCCTAGTTTCGAAAGGTTAACTAAAACTTTCCTATGATACCTACTGTAGAGGCCCAAAACTTGACGTATATGGACATTACATTACTTTTGCGGAATACTTAATATATAAAAAAAGAGACACACAAGGATCGTAATAGTTTAGTGTCTTTGGAAACTCGGAATAAAATCTTCTAATCGTGGTGAATGATCTTCAACATCTCCTAATAAAGATTTTACCCTTTTTTTCTTACATAAAACCTTTCTTTATATCCTGGGGAAAAGAAAACATCAAAGTGGTGAACTCAAATGCCCAGTAAGGGTAATCATAGTGAATATAAAACAATCCATAAACATTTGAATGCAAAAACTTGAACATAAAATCTAAACATCAAAATCTTGAGCAAAGAAATGAATTTGGAAGTACGTAAGGAATATATCATAAGGGAACATCCATCATGATACAATATCATGGAAATAAAACATGTAATTGTGGAAACCATTAAGCACATGATATGATTTCCATAGTAGCCAAGGAATTGCTGCTAAGACCATCTAAGTGGACAAATTCCCTTTCTGAATCGAGTTCACTCCTCGTTCCAGTCCTGTATTATTGAACCTGTTTAACTTTCCATTCCATCCATGTCTATATCATGAGATATAAATCTTTACCCAATGCATTGGAGGGAGATATAGGTCCCACCAATTTCATAATGAAATCATTCTTACTTGTTCCACAAAATAAACATACATCATTCATAAAACCCCAATAAATAAAACGGGTTTCATAAACTTCATCCCATCATCACATAATCCATATAAAAGAAATGGGTATAATTCCTTAATAAGAAAAGTGAAACCATGAAAATCATAGAGACATTATACTTGAAACATACACATATGAAATATTGTCATCTTATATGAAAAATGGTTTTGATAAAACACATGAAATGATTTCATGAGGAAAATATATTTTTTTCTTTAAAACCATTTTCTTTTCACAAAATGTTGTGAAATTTTAAAAGAAAATGATTTTGTTGAAAATAGTCGTGAAATATTTTATAGGAAGATTCATGAAAATATGGCTTTATAAAACCGTAAAAATCCTTTCTTGCCGTATACGTTAAAAAAACATTCTTCTCATACTTTTGTCGGAAAACTCAAAAAGTACCTTGTAGGGTAAATAAAAGAAAGATTCCTTCCATACCGTGGGGTAAAAGTCAAAATGGGTAAAAATTACTTTAAACATACATGAATACACTTTTATAATACATGGACATAGACAATAGCAATAACCCCAGTAAATACTTATGAATAAGCAATCTCAGATAAAAATGAGATTTGAAAAATTATCCCTTACCTTAGGTCCAATATGCTTATTATGGTTCCGAACCTCCTGTATAATGATTTAAATAATGTCATTGACTTATTAAATAATCATATTCATTGTTATGATATCATATTTGTTTCACTTATGACTTTATATTACCTGTTCTTTTGTAAATTCAATGTTAAAGTAGCGTTTTGGATAAAATAATTTCATTTATCGTATGTGTTTCGACTTGTCGTTTCTTGATATTATTACTTATATATAGATTTACATAATTCCAGAATGTAAAACATGATTTATATATAATATATTTTCATCATATACATATATATTATATATTGATAAAAGGAATGAAATACACCGTTCATGGAGACGGTAGGTCGTACGTACGCATGAACGTTGTTTTCGTTTCCTTATTGAATAGAATGAAATTTAAAAGATGACATACATATATATATATATACATAAATCCAGTAGCATTATTATTTCATATATTTCATTATTATTCATTATATAATTTTTATGATCATTCATGTATGGTTAATCATGGAGAATGAATCTCATCGCGTCGTGGAGATGGTAGTCCGTACGTACGCAGGAGCGATGATATAGTTCCCATAATTATAGAATTGGAGTGGATGGTATAATATATCAGAATCCGTATGATGTTATAATAACCATATATAGTTATTATTTACACCATTATACCCATCCATGTACGGTGTTGGTGGAAAAAAAGATTACACCCCGGCATGGAGACGGTATTCTGTACGTACGCACGCGCGGTGATTTTGTTTTCTATAGGATGGATAGAAGGTGAAATAGGGTTGTTTCATATTTATAATAACATATAAATATATGTGGGATACTGATGTTATTACTTACTAATTTAACAAATAAATAAGACGAAGTTGAAGAAGAATGAAAATTGAAAGAATCAGCAACAGATATTATCTCTTCTTTGACACGCCTCTTTGAATCCTCCACTTAGGGTACTAAAATTGGACTTTGAAGAAGACCATCACCTCTAGAATGTTTCTAGGGAATTTGATAAGGGAAATGGTATGGTTTTGGCCGAACTTAAAGGCTCAAATTATTTTGAGGAAGAGAGGGAGGAGGTGCCCTTTTATAAGGGAGGAGAGGGGCACCTTTGGAAATCTTAAAAATATTAATTTATAATAAATCTAACCCCACTTAAAAACCTCCAAAAATTACTAATATTCAAATATTTGATGCTATAGGGTTGTAATATCGTCAAAAAATAAAATTTAGACATGTTAGGAATTTGTTTTCAACATTATCAACTTGATTTATCTTTATTTAATCAATTTAATTTTATTTGTGGTAATAACATTCTAAATTTTAAATTATAACAAATAATTACTTATTTGTTGTGAATTGTCCATAAATGGATAATTTATAAACTTTTATAGCATATAAATGTAAATTTATAATTTTTAAATATTTTTGGGATTTTTAAACAATTTTATAATATGTTATTGTTATAAAATAACAATTGTGTCAATTTTGACACTATTCAATTATTTGAATATAAATAAAATATATACAGAAGATATTTTCTAAATAAAAGATTTAATAGATTCATAAAAGCTCATATGTGTCTAGAAAATTAGTTTAGCACATTAAATAGTTCATATAATATATATTTTATTATTTTTAAAACCATTTATTTGGTTTATTTCTTAATAAAATAATTACTACATCATTTTTGTATAATTATTTAATATACTTATTTTTGCATAAAAATAAAAAATAAAATCCTATGATGAAGATAAATATATTTACTTTCACAATAATACTTTTTCTCGAATTTATCATCTTAAAATAACATTATTTAAATTGTTGTATTTATTACATTATGAAGGTGACAACTTTGGCATCATTTAAAATAAAATAATATAAATGTCATAATCACTTTTATAAGGCTCCAAATGGTCAAATATTATACCATTGGATGATTATGGTTTAAATTGACATTAACAATAAGTTTTGGTGAGGGTTTTGTTCCTTTTATGGTCACCATTAGTTTAATAAAAACTATATTCTTGATTTTTCACTAGATAAACAATTTATGCATCACTATTGTGTCACAATTAATGATAATTATTTAATCCCTAAAAATTATAAATAAATTCATATGATGTATATAATTTCATCAGATTCTTTTACAGTATTCATTTTCGAAGTTTCATGAAGTTTTTCACTAAATTAAAATTAATATACTTTTAAGATTTAAGAGAGTGACATGTTGTCACTTTCTTTGGTTTTAATAATAATTAAGTTATTTTCATGGAACAAAGTCCATTAAATGATTCTAATCCGACCCTTAGGTGATATGGGTCGACTTTTAGTCGTCGAATAAAATTTTTGAAGGTGTTAGGGTAATTTTATAATCTTATATTTACCCTTAATTACCCAATTTACATTTAACTATGGTAAATAAAATTTACCGTAGTTACTATTAAAAATGCCCAAAAATAAAAATTAGTCTATTAATATAATTTGGACCCACTGATTCCAAATATGGAATCCATTTTCCCAAATTCAGTACACAGAAGTTGCATAAATTAAATTAAAATTAATCCCGGTGTCGAAAGAAAACAGGGTTTTTGTTTAAAACATTACAAAAGATTGAATTGATTTAACCTATGAATTCAAGGTAAATCAATGCTAATGAAATACATTATATTAAATGGTAAATATATATTATATTTATACTTTAAAACCATTAAATATTATAATTTAACAACATAAATTATTACGATGAAAAAAGTGGTTTTTAGTTAAAATATATTGTGTTTTTACTATTCATTAAAATATGAAAGTTATCAGAATAACATGAAAATTTTATCCAAGGTAAAATTTTATATCCTTATTCCAAATAAAAACTTTATTTTGTAAAATTGAACTTATAAAAATTTCAAAAACTATATTTAAAGTGGGTGCACCATCAAAAGGCGGCAAAACTGCATTTTTTGAAATATACTTATTTTACCCGAAAATTTTATTTTGTTCACATAAAATGTATTAGAAAATTTATAAGATGAATAATAATGTTATAAAATTCAAAATGTGGTTAATTAAATTCATAATAGCTAGATCATAATAATATTATAATAATATATCGTTGTTTAGTAAAACATGGTATTGCATACAACACACGCTATCGAGGAAGGTCGTGATTGCGTGTAATGAAAGCCAAGTCAGGGTGGCTTGTAGTGCAAGACTCATTTGTTGTTTCATATAACAAAATACAACCATATTTAATTTATACATTGAATATATATATATAGACTCAATGTTTCATAGAATAACTTCTATCAAATGAACTTGAAATTGTGTGTAACACAATACAAGAATTGTGTTGCGTATACTTCAAACTAATACGGTGTTGCGTATAGCAAAATATAATCATGGTGTAGCAAAAAAAACTTTACATACAATAAATTAAAAATAATACTTATCATAAAATCTCATGGTGTTACATCAGGTCTCACATGGTGGTTCTAGTTATCCTAGAGATAGGTGATGTTATTCATTTGATGGAAGGGTACATCCTTCCTGAGAATGTCCAACCCATTGTACTGCTAATGGGGAGATGGTGGATATACCATCGAGGGAGATAAAGTGATAGGAGTTGACATATCTTTTAAGTGGATGATTTGGCATAAAATCTTGGTGAGAAGCATGAGGTGTTCTATGTATCAACTTGTTACCACCACCATCCGCAGGTGGTATGCGTAAGGCTTAAAGAGCTGGAGGACAAGGGATGTGACAAAAACATGCGCTTATGTATTATGACTTAGATACTCTAATAATGGCTCGAGGTATGATCTATTTATTTTCTACTTTAGCTATCATATTGATAAATACCACTGATAGTCATTATTTTCATTCCACAAGTCTTGTTTGAGACTCAGAGATTCCGGTTGAAATGTTGACTCAACCCCCATGCTTGGAGACTCATGGTAGAGGAGAACCAATGATCACACACTAGTTTCGAAATAGTGACCTATCTATTGGATGCGAGAGTTTTGGTTGGGATATTTTGGTTGAGGTGTTGAGGGATTATGACATCATTATTGATATGGAATGGTTAACCCCAGATTATGTTCATATTGAATGTTTTAGGTTTAGTGTGAGATGTTTTCACAGTGACAGAACCAACTTTACCTTTCTCTGAAAAAGGTAAATGTAATAAGAATATAATAGACTCACACTTAGAAGGGTTCAACCGATTACTCATCATATTTCTAGCTTGAACCTCGATGTATTAGATGTTATGCGTCATCAGTTTACTTTAGTGGTGTTGGAGTATGAGGTCGTCTTTCCTGAATATGTTCCATGTTTACCTCCACATTGAGAGATAGACTTCTGCAATGATCTAGACCTCAAGAAGACTTCAATATCTACACATGCATATTTAGATGGATCTTGTAGAGAATTGTGATCTTGGGATATAGTTGGAGGAATTGTAGAGGAAGAACTTTGTGAGACCCTATTTTTTCACATTGGGCAGACCCAATTTTGTTTTCCAATAAAGTAGACTAGATATTTAGGTTATGTTCGGATTATCGACACATAAACTAGTTGATCATGAATAACAAGTATCCTCTAGATACATACCCTAAGGAAATTCATTGAAGGAGGTAATCAAGTAATCCTTTTTTCAGGAATGATCTGTGGTTCTGGTCATGATGTGAGAACTCATGATAAGAAGGTTGTTTTCCCTTAGCAGTATATCTAATGGAGATTGCGGATTGGTAGAAGAGGGTCCTTCAGGGGTTATTGGTTCCTTTAGAGCATATTTCTTGGCATAATTCTATAGGAAAGAACACATGATCGCGAGGCACAAATTTATGCCCAGTACCCTCATATGTTCGACTTTCCCTTGTTTTGAATTTTTGGGGATGTAAGGCCCCTAGGTTGGGAGAATGTGACATCACATATTTTTTGTGTGTTATTTATATATATAATATGGATTATTTTTTATACCATGCACTGAGATGGTGTGATATTCTGAGATTTAGTGTACACTGAATTAATTTTATAAAAATATTAGATATATTTTTATTATGTGCACATAGTTTTTCATAAATTCTGGTATATCTCCTAAATGGATGCTCAAATATGAAATCAAAGGGTACAATTGAGTTTGGAATGCAACCTTTACCCTTAGTGTGATATATCTTTTTAAAGTGTGAATCATCTCTAGAAAAATTCACAGAGGATGTAACCATAAAAAATGTAAGTAAACAAAATTATATTATTTTTAACACTAATAAAAATAACTCATAAAGGGAGATTGAGATCAGAAAATTGAGACCACCTTTGAGTTTTTCATACAGTTTTTCCTAGGAATGAACTAAAATAGGTTGGTATGAGACATTTGGATGGATAATCAATTGTTGGATAGGTTTAGTTAAAATAAAAAAGTAATTTATTTATATTAAATTAAATAAACTAAAAATCAATATTCTATAAATAATCACTAATAAACATTTAATAGTATTATCCACATAACCCTCAGATCATTTATAGGTTATTCCACCTCTTCTCTGTTGTAGGATTGATACTGGATGATGATTGGAGATCAAATTGATGTGAATCAACATAAAACAAATAGAATAGATCATATTCATTGCTAGTAGATGTGTTCTTCACCAACAATGATCCATAATCAAGGTAGGACTCGTTATATGTGGTTTCCTATCTAATAATTAAATTATTGAGTAAATCATTCTCCATTAATCGATCTACACAATTGAAGGATCCTTTTCATTCACCCTGGTAACTACTTTAATTTATTTTAATCTGTTTATCTAACCATGGATGCCCAATTTCAATTTTTGGCCATGACAATTTAGCCAATGATGATTTAAACCTTTTGTATTGGTGATTTTCTCACTTTTTTCTTTTTATTTCTCACCGTTTGGATCCCTTGGTTCTGGATTGAAATTGTTCAATGGCACTAAACCCAATCGCCCCCTGGGATCATAAAATATTGTCAAAATGGGAACAATTTGGTGAATTAAGACTGGATCAATGTAGATTAGGTTGAAATGTGGTCAATGTGGTGAGATTCAATAATAAAAATATTTGTTAATATTAATTGTGTTTAGTTAAAAATGGAGGATTTATTACTAGTATATTTAGTAATAATACCATGGACATGAAATGTATATGGTAAATTCAATTAATTGTATTTAATTTAATTAAAGAATAAATATGGTTTCATGTTGTTAATGGAAATTAATAATTTTTTTTATGAAAATGATAAAGGAGATCCATGGTAGGATGCACCAAGGTGGGGGAGGTGTGGAAATGTAGTTGTGTGTGAAATATCAATTATTCACTTTTTATTATTATTATGATAATAATGATAGTCATGTAAAAATAAAATAAATGAGTTAAGAGGGATGATAAGGGGATGTAGGCCATATGAATACCAAATGAGGAGAGGTTCATTCTTGTATCTCAATTTGATAGATCGAAAAAATGTATAATAATAGTATAATATTATTATTCATATTTTGGTTGATAAAACTTTCATCGAACCATAGCTCCTTCAAATGATATCTAATTGATGAACTATTAGTGATAATGTGATTGTGGAATCAAGAAGATCATTTTATGACCGATGTTGAATAATGTTTTAGGACTCGTGTCTTGGGTCAACAAAACACCCTATAATAATAAAATTATTATTATTGTGGGATATTGTATCCGACATATATTTCTCATATGGGGTTAGAATAATAAACCACTTGCAATTATAAGACACTAAAATTAATGCTTACTTTTGAAGACTAATTTTGGGTATTTATATTGAGATTGATTTGGGGGCCCATGAACCCCTATTTGGACCTATTGCGATGAAATGTGACATTTTCACTACGTTCCCAATTTGGAAAATGTATAGTTGATACCATGTGTTTTTATGTGAGGGTCAAAATAGAGAAATATGTATATTTTATTTCATGATTGATATTTGGGACCCATGAATCATCATTCATGCATTATATGATGAAATGTTACTTCTCACTGATTTTCCATTTTGAGAATGTGAATAGTCTATTTTGATCATTTTTCCAAAAGGAAGACAACAACGTTATTTGTTCGGAAATATGAAAAATTTTGAAGAGGAATATCCATGGAATTACATTTTATCCCATCAAGGCAATGATGATCCCTGCAGTTTTTTAGGATTCTGCTAGACCAAGACACAGTTAGTGCCAAACATAATGAGACACTCTGGGTACTCCCATTAGAGTTCGTGAGGCTTACTTTTTCCAAGAGTAGACCAGTATAGGTTGAGTTTGTTCCCTTGGTCCTTTCCATGAGGGTACATTGTGAAATTTTAACCACATCACTTGATTGTAATCCCCTCTAGAGGTCGAGTCTCAAATAGAGTTGTGGTGGCCCTATGTGAGAATGTAGTGTGATCCTCTACCATTCTTTGTAGAGTTTGTGGAATTGGTGTAAACTCATGGATCAGATTGTGTATCCTCTATATAGTGGAATATATCAGTAGGAAATATGAGACAATTTTGAAGAGTCATATAAATAGAATTTTTTTATCTCTTTATCCTAACAATGATCCCCACGTGTTCGCCAGGCGTTTTCTAGACCTAGACCTGGGAAGTGACAAACATAATGAGACACTCTGTGTACCCCCATCCTAGTTTTTGAGGCTCTTATTTTTTAAATTTTGGAACAATATAGGTTGATTGTGTTCTCTTATTTCATTCCTTGAAAGTACAATGTGGTATTTCATCCACATCAGTACACTGTAATCCCATATAGAGGTCGACTCTTAGATAGAGTTATAGTGTCCCTTCGTGAGACTGAAGTGAAATCTTATATAATCCCTTGTATTGTTTTTAGAATCAGTGTGACCTCCTTGAGTAGGGAATTTATCCTTTTTCTACTAGACTTCATCAGTAGGTTTTATGGAAACAACGACATGTGATCCCATATGTAGTGGGTTGATCCATACTGGGTTGGTGGTTTCCCCAAGCAGTTCTGGGAGTGACCCTTATCAATGTATCAAGGTTGATCCATATTGGGTTCGTGGTGTCCCACATCGGTTCTGGGAATGACCCCATATATCTGTATTAGAGTCTTCTCAGACTACTGTTTTCTCTTTGAGAGGGTCCCAAATGATCTATACTTCTTCGTATACTGTCTCTAATGATAACACATCTCGGGGAGTGGGATCTCCCAGAACGAGCGTTGCATCAAGCATAATCTAGTGGATGAATGTTTCTTATGATCTCCAGATGGCGTGGTGTATCTCTAAAGTATATTTGGGTGTTTTCTTTTCTTATTGTATATATTATAGTGTTACATCTTGTTTTGATATGAATATACTTAGTGCTTCATGTGTAGTGTTTTCAGGGTCTCTTACTAAGTAATGTTAAACTCACCCCTGCATGGGCTTTTCGGGCATGTGTCATGTCTTATTCATATGAATAACCTTTTAACGGTGTCCTAGGTGGACCAGGAGTGAGTGGAGAATAACATGATTTGGGAAGACCGACGTGTTTACCAGGAGTGTACCATTTATGTATTCCTCTCCATTGGAGTAGGTTGGACATCTACCATTTTAACTAGACTTGTGTTATAGACTCTTTGTGTTGGGATTTTAATTGGCCCTCTTTACATTTCCTTTACTTCATGTTGTACTATGGTTGTGGGATCTTAGTTGTGTGCAAGCATTGGTTACTTAGTTTTTTTTACATTTCATCCTTTCCCATGGCTTGGAGATGTGTGCATGTGTACATGTACTTTAGGATAATGCCTCTCATTTTTAGGAAATTCGTACTCAGTGCCAGTCATCAGCCCCTGTCTTATTGGAGACAAGTTTTTGGTAGTAACAAAATAGGCCCCTCTGTGATTCTTCATGACAAATAAGGTGGAAAATTTGAAAGGAATATATCATTAGAGGGGTAAAGAAAACATAAAAGGGTGTTGGCATTGTTTAAGAACAACCTTTAAAATATAATGCTTTGATCAATATCATAAAAGAAGAGATCAAGAAATGATTTGTTTAATACAATGAATTCAATACATCAAATAATATATATATATATATATGTATTAGATTATAAATTATGACACATAAACTCTATTAGGGAAAATAAATTAAACAAAGATATGGGAAATGTAATCTAAAATATATAAAATCTTTTAAAAAACATTTTAAACATTGATGTAAAATAAAAATTTACAAGTGACTTTTCAAAAGGTGGCACAAATGACTTTGAAAAAAATTACCTTTAAATTGAATTTCCAATAGTGGATAATTTAAAAGTAATATATTTTATCTAGGAGAAATAATGATTAAAAGACAAAACATGTAAAATATGAAGGAAATTCTCCTTTTATTATTTTTAAAATACATTTGTTTAAAACACCCAATGTAAGAAGCGTAATAAAACATTCATTTTTATTAAAACATACCTTTACAAAATAGGATTAAAAATACCATATAATTTAATGTTAGGGTAGGATAACCCAATCATGGAAATGAAATTTTCATGATGCAACATTATACCTAAATGAAAGGTCATTTGGGTTAGCAATATCCCTTATAGAAAAAATACTCCATAATGCATAAAATATCTGAAAAGGGATTTTTAGGGTAAATGTTTTCACAATGATAGAATAACACATAATACAATCATTAGGATGAATATACCCAAATTAAATTATATAATGTTATGTGAATAATCACAACTCAATGAATGAAAATTGAGTTATAAAAAACTCTTAGGACTGAGGTAACACTTTTGTAAAATGAAAATTGATGAAAGGAAATTGATTTGAATTAGATTATTCCATGAATCAAATGGAAATATACAATACATAATTCATGGGATAGTAAATCAATAGAAAAACATAGAAATTAAACTTGGTTCATAACGTGTAACATGTATCAAATAATTAAATTTGAGACCAAGAAAACCCATACAACTTGAGTAATATTTTAATCAGAACCCCATGAAATGAGGGATTATAATAGAACATAAAATTACATCATTAAAAGATAATTCATGAAATGATATCTATAACAGTAATTATATACACCACATAAATTAAATTAGGCTAATAATTCCAATCATGTCTCAAAGAGATGAATTTGATTATAAAAACCATACCTAAAACCTAATTTATTATATACTTGTACCTAGAATTGAGAATAATTAAATTAATTTCATTAAATAAATTCTAAATAAACATACTTATAACTATAACCATTTATAACACTCACTTAAAATAATTCTACATATATTTATATTAGTTAGTTTTTAATTATTTTGAATACTGGGTTTAAGTAATCATTATCGCATTGAGCTAGTTTCATAAAGAACGGTGTTATTATTTATTATTATTATAATGTTTACTATTAAAATATAATTAAATTTTTTGGAATGGATCACCATTGATATTTAAATGGGGTATAATTTCATTCCATGGATGTTTTGCCTACAAACCATGATGATAAATTCATCGATGATATTGTTTGAGTGATTCTTAATGAATGAAAGGTGTTTTATTAATTAATTAGAAAATATTTTTATAAACATACCAAAACCAAGTAAAAACATTTATTACAAATTTATATCATATTACACTAGTAAATATGTTTCTATTTTCATTCATGTTATAAATTTATAACATATTTCAAGTAGATGGTTATATTGGCCCTAACATGAACCTATAATGAATAATTGAAAAATATGAAGTGTTTTTGCTGTTGTATATGTATATCATAACATAATTATATCACATGATGATTATTAGTGTGATATATCTTAAACTACGTGTTAATTTTTAAAATATTATTTTTAATATTCACCTAAAAATTGTTATTTTTAGAAAAATCCTAAAAAATCAACCAAAGACTTTTCATTATTTAAAATCTGAAAATGATGTTTATTTTTTAAAATTAAATTTATAAAATTTTATAAGTCATTTTTTAAATAAATTCAAAAAATATAGTGGAAAATGATCATATTGGAAAGTATATTTTTATAATTTTATCTATTATTTTTTCCCCACTAGCTGTTAATTTATTTGTTGGAAACTATTACTCATATTAAAAATATATATTGTATTCTATAACCATAATATACTATGTTAATTAAAATAAGGAACCAGTTTTTGAGAAATATATTTTTAATCATAAGATGATTTTTATTGTTATTTTAGCTATGCTAATTTAATTTCAATATTATTAAAAGTTTCTATTATTTTCCTCCTATAAATATTTCATAAAGTGATTACTCATATTCATTGTTTTTAATTTAATAGATAAGTTTTAACAAGAATACATAGTATTTATATTATTTAAAATTATATTACTATTTTGAATTAGTTATATGTTTTATTTTGAGAAATATATTGGAGAAATTGGCTTATATAAAGGTAGTCATATATTAAAATTGTGAGGTGTTATACTCTTTACCCTTAAATAAACTTTATATTCACAATTCGAGACATAAGATTAGAGTAACTTCTATATGGGAATCATAATTAACATCATCCCACTAAATGATCATGGGTTTATTAAGAAAGAAGAATGATATTTATCTATATGGGAAATTATTATAGTATCTTTATAAAGGGACCTAACTGATTCAAAATTCAAATAAAATTATTCTAAGGAAATAAGATCTTGATCTATTAGTAATGACATCACATAAGCCTTGTAAATTATTTATAAGATAATCATACCACTGATGGATCATAATTATAACTAAATATCCCATAGTTAGTGAAAATATAAATGAAATAGGATGGTTTAAAATAATGGGAAAAATCTCACTACCCGGTTCAATAGAAGTAGCTTTGTAATATTTTAAATATTTTTATGGTTATTGGTGATTATTTCCCTGATTATCCCTTATATTAAGACATTGAGATTCATAATACCTAAAATTATTTGAATTTCATAAATAGATATTTTTAGCTTCTACTTCCCTTATACTTGTGAGTATGATTACTATTTCCTCCACACATTCAACATTTACCTATACCTCTAAAAAAAATTCCCCCAATTCATCTTCCCAAATTTTTGAAATATTGTAAATTGAATCTTTTTAACTTCACCATCTTCATCACTTGAACTTTCATGAGAGTTAATCTTTTTCATATTTTTTTTATTTGGGACATCTACTATGATCACATTATTAATCATCTCTAATAATAGATAGTTAGAAATAATCAAAAGTTTTCTCACTCCAGATCCCATTTTGATGGATCCTGATTGCGGTAATATCCATATTATCCCTCACAAACATTGCTAAAATGGTTCCTTCATGATCTTTATATTACAAAATCTAAAATATTTAATATTATAGATGATCATTATATTGTAATTTTAATAAATGACCATTAGAAAATTTAATATTAAGAAATATAAACATAGAATGTATCATGTTATAACACTATCATGTTATACTATAGTTTATAAAACTCAACTAGGGTTAGGTTCACTTCAAATTATATCACTATTAGTTTAACCTTTATTATTCTTGGTTGACCATTGTTATGTTGAGTTGGGTTCCATCATACTTCTTAACATAATCCTCAAAATCATAATTCCAAATTACTATAAAATTCCTTAAAATATTATAAACCAAAATTTCATTGAAATATACCCTCTCAAATTTAACACAATCATTGTCTAGGAAAGTAGTTATCAATTAATATATACCTTAAGTTATGAATATAAATGTTTAAATCTATTTTATCTATGGTAATTTTTCTATATGGCTATATAGCCTAATAAAATTCAAATCTCTTATAATGGTTCATAAATCGAATTTGAATAAAACTGAGCATATCCCCTATGATTTTGAAAACAAGTGTACAATTAGAAATCATTATCATAAATCAGGCGATGACTTATTTAATAGCCAATCCACCCATTTTCGGGTTACTACTTCTAGGTACATCAATTTCAGAGCCTACATTTACTTGTATTATCAATACATTGATATAATTTCATAGAGAACCACAAATTATTTGCATTAAAAATAGATTGGGATGTTATAATATACTTATAATTAAATCTGAGACTCAGCCTTTGGGTTTTCACTAGTGTTTAATTTTTAAAATACAGATATAAAAAGTGCATTATTACCATTATTTTGATGAATATATTATCAAATTGATTAACTATAACATTAAAATTATGATACACCCAAACTTATCAACCTATAAATTATCTTTAATGAACATCCAAGTCTCTATGTTATCAAGACCCTAAACTTATAAAAACAATGACGCCCCAAACAAACTCTCTCAGATCAAGTGTTCTAAACAAATAAATAACATACTATATATGATACCAAATATAAATTTCCTATCATAAATATCCCATAATTATATGAAATAATGAAAATATTTCAATACATAAATTCCAAAGTCCATTTAGGTTTATAAATTTATAGAATTCAGAGATACTATAAACTAATAAATCCCATGTTATTTAAAAAATATTGGATATTTTTCCCATTTTAAATGAAACTAATTAACCCATAATAATTATTTAATATCTCCCCAAAAATTCTATCAAAAATCTATATTGTTTTTCATATCATGTTTAATAAATTCCTTTATAACATAGTGAAATAGAAACATAACAAGGGGTGAGATTATACGCTCAATAAGATAAAACATACAAATATGGTAACAATTTCATAATCATGGTATAAGTATTATGTAGGGAATAAGGAAAAAACATGAATAAATAAAAAACTAAACTTAGTTCATGTTATATCAATGGTAATAAATGATAACAAAGATATCTGTAAGGGCATGGATATGTGCATCCCAACCATTTGGGTGTTCCTGAGGGTAGTGGATCTTGGAGGATTCATGGAAGTTGTTTGGATGTAAAATAATAGATTTTGGAAGATTATATCCGATGTAACCCTTACTCTCCTAGTATGATAGGTTCATGACTTTTTCATTATAGGTTCTCGATGTGTAATATCTTAAGGTTAAATAAAAATAATGTGACATGTTTTTTGGAAACAATTCTACCCCGATGATTTAATGACATGATAAGGGATTACATGTTGTCTAAACCGCCAGTATTATATGTTATAAAATTATTCATCCACATTATTTGTTGACAAACTCTATGGATGTATTGATTTCTCCATTCCTAGGTGACTAGTTTTTCCACCATTCAGGGTTTAGAGATTCCTTCGACGGGGATCAATCCTTACTCTTCTACCTTCGATTCAATGTAATCCATTGTGATCCAAGGTACGTTCTTTATTTTTTTTCTAGAAATTTGTTCTCACTTCCTTCTATATATTCTCTCCATGCTGGGGTGGTTGATCATCCAAGTCTCTAATGGGAGTTCTATTTGTTATTTTTGGTTTGATTATGTCGTGACATCCTCAGATTGATACAGTTTCTATGGGAAAGGTGATCTTAGATACTTAATTTGGTCTGTTCTCAAGTGAGGAATGTTGAAATCTTTTAAAGAAGGGTATTCATTACTTCTATTCAATTATTTACATACATCTTTAAATTCTCATGGTTCAACACTTTGGATAATAATGAAATTAACCTAATAAATATTAAATGGATTAAATAATTGGTTGAGATCAGATATTGGTGATGTTGTTGCTTGGTAATGTGATAATTGGTTGCCTCATGTTTTTCTAGATAGTGTGATATCTATGTCTTGCTTTTCAGAATTCCTGTTTAGGATTAGAATATAAACTGAAATTTTTTAAAGAATGTAAAGTTGATAATTAATTGATATTTTATTTGATTAAGAATAAAAAGGCATGTCTATTGAATATGATTGCCGTTTTAATTGGTATTGATCGAATTGATGCAAGTATTCATGTTTAATTGAAATTGTTTACTTAACCTAAATCAAGATAATTATTGTTTTCAGTAATTTTAAAAGGCATTTTAATTGAGATTGGTACTTCTCTAGGTTGTTAAACCATAATAAATGATAAGTTCATGGTTTCCTTTGATAGAATGTTATATCATGACACTTTAGGTTTTTCATAGTTGGAGTCTATTAATAAATGATTCAATCAATTCAAGATGGAATAATAACTGGCTTTTTTATTTGGATAATTTTCTAGGTCTCAAGATGCCTATTTTTTTATGACTTCCAACTGACATGTTTTGGAGCCGTGAGATATTGGTTCCATGAGAAGGCTGAATGCCTTGTTGGAGGCCCCAGTTTCCATTTTGATAGCTTTTTAATTTCCTGTTTCTTGTGATGTGATCTAGGTATGAGGTTTGTGGTGTGATCCTCATATGGTTGAGATTGGAGGGTTGACATGTGATATAGGGTAGGGAGGCCTGGATGATATGTGAGACTGGGATGGTTGAGTCTTGGAAAGTTGTTGTGGTATGTGGGTAGGGAGGCCCAAATTATGTGGTAGAAAATAGTTTCTTATTGGAGAGATGAATCATTATACATATGTGGGTGTTGGAGACGGAACCATAGGTAATAGAATAGGTTAAATCTGGGATTACATAATGATTAGATGTTTACAGCTGTTAAACTCTCTTGAATGTGTTTAATGGATGATGAACAAGTTTCTTGTTTTATTGGTATTCCTTCCACACTTCTTATGGAAACTGGAGGTCCTAGGAAGCATGTTTCCTCTTTGTGGTATCATATCATGGTTTTACTAAAGTACCTAGATTTTGAATGATGAATAAAGAATTAAATAAATGTTCAAACTTTGTGTTTAGTTTATGATGTAATGAAAATTCTTAATAGATATTAATCTTTACCAACCACGTCTTTTGATTGGACTTATGCATAGAGGGCATGGAAATTACTGTGATATTTGATGCAATTCAATGTAATTAAGTGTTAAAAAATGATAAAGGCTAATCAATGGATAATGAAATAATTAACACATGGAAAATTATAAAAGAAAATAAGGAATTTAATATATCTATTTATATGATTGTGTGATTCTAGGATATCTGGTCTTAGTAGTGGAAACTAAGAGTCTAAGTGATGTTTGTTTCATTTGATTCTAAGAATAATTTATTCATATATGTGGTTGTGAGCTATATTATATAATGTATATTTTGTTATTTCAAATGCTTCCCCACCCATGTTAGTTTGGGAAATCGACACCCAGTGGATGCTGGGAGTGTGTTTATCCCAATATTCCAATGGGATAATGGATGGTTGACTAGCCCATCAAGCCCCACTGTATTCTATTTATTGTTACTTGTGATGGTATGCATAATAGTCAAATTACTCATATATGTGTGCAGAGGGATATGAGCTGTTTTGGTCATTTAAGACTCATGTATTACAAGATATAGTATCCAATGTATTATTATAGGCATGAAGTGTTTAGGCTATAATGGCTTGAGTTACTTACTTGGTTTATGGGTTGTAATGACTTGAGGTATAATACTCGATGTCTAATACACATCATAAAGTTTTTGGTGAATTACAGAAACTAATTGGTTACTATGTTTTGTTATGTGGATGAGTTTTCTTGGTTATGTGATGCACGAGGTGGATGTTGCGATGCCAAGCCTAAGTGTTTTTTAGAAGGCTTACTTTTGGAGAGAGATGCTCATGATGTTCGATGTTTGGAAGAGTGGAAAACCAGTGGGGAAGAATGAGGGGGGTACCCTTGTTATTTTATTAACTATATTATATGATCTCATGTATGTGATACTTGATGAGAGATATCCATGGAGAGGTTGGGAATGTAGTATACCTGTTTAGGTGGAAAGTTAGTTTTACAACTTTTGACTGATATTTAGTATGATTTCATTATCTTTTGCCTAAGATGATCTTGGTAGAATCTTAATAACTATACTATACAGTATCCAAATATCTATATATATTTTTTAGGTCAATTGGATCATGTTGGTGATTGGGATGGATATTACTAGCTTGAGGTTAGTAGGAGATGTTTTGGCCTTGTCATCACTGTTTTCTTTAACATTGATACTTATAGTTTCCCTTTCAGTCATTTATAACTATCTGAAATTTCATGTTCGAAATTGTAATTATCTTATATATGTATGTATGAGAAGGATTTTTTTTTATCCTTCTTATCTATCTCTTCCACATGTTTCTCTTATAGGGTAATGCCTTTCATTAACCTGTTTATATACCCTCGGTGCTAGTCTCCAACTCAGGGCCTACTGGAAGCAGGAATTGAGAAGTCCCCATCTTTATCCCCACATTAAGGTGTATTTGTTAGGAGGGGTACATGATAGAGTGGTATAAGATGTTTTGGCTGATGGATGGGATGTATTTTGGAGTTAGACACAGGTGAGTGTTCATAGGTTGCTAGGGAAATAATGTCAGTAAATTTTAGTGAGAGATGTAAACATATGAGACCAGCTGAGACACAGGTATTTAATCCCCCATGTGATCTGAGACACAAACCATTATGTTTACTAAGGCTACTAAAAAAAATTGATACCAGTTTTATGGTAGAGACCTATGAAAGGATCATGTATCATTATTATTTTCACTTATGTTTGAAATGGGTAGACCATTTGATAGGTTAAAACTATAAACAAGAAAATTTTATTTGTAAATTAATCAATGTTGAATATTCCATATTCTAGGATTAAGATATCTGACTATTAGTTTTTTGTGGGCATGGATCTTGGTCGACGTCCTCTTTAGGTTCATGTCGGATATGTTCAACAGGTTGTTCCAGAAGATCATCGTAGAGTAGAGGTCAACGATGAAAATTTTTAGAGGACACTCAGAGAGTTTTAGAGCTAAACTCCATAACAGTTTGAGGGTTATATTTTAGATGAATCCATAGAATAATTATTTTAAGTGGTTGAGATATATTTTAGTTCATTTTGTGCTTGGAAGGAGTACTCAGTTTCATTGTTTGTGTTGATTCTATATGGAATATCAAGGCAATGGTGGTTCTTGTTCTGCATGGGTCATGAGGAGTCAATAGTATCATGTGATACATTTCTATACTAGTTCATATTATAGTTTATTTATTCATTCATGAATTCATCCATTCTCCAAGAGCAGCTTAAACTTTATAAGGGGACTTCCAGCATGAGAGAGTTCGAGATCCATTTTATGACCTTTATGTGATATGATTTATACTTGTTTGAAGATGAGGATTCTAGAGAGATACATTTTTAGGAGTATTTTGTCTAGATATCTAGTGAAATTTCACCCAATTTTTGATAAATACATTTCTCAAGGTTCTAGAAAGAGAAGATGTTATAGAGAGGATGCCAGTTAGAATCAGGTCATCATGAGAGGGGAGTCTTCAGGATTCCTCCCAAAGTAGAGTTATGGAATTGGGTTCCGAGTTGTTATGGTAGAATTGTTTTCGGTCCACTAGGGGTAGTTCCCATCCCTCATAATCATGTTTCTCTAAGGGAAGTGACTCTCAAACATATTCCAAGCAATCGTACGTATGTTTTATTTTGGAGACCAAGGTCATCAGTGATGAGAGTGCTTGACAGTCCTATTGATTTAGTGTGTTCTAGGTGTTCATCTTTAGGTTCCTCCATTGAGACATTTTCATCCAAGGTAGTAATAGTAGGGTGATCTAGTTTTCTATTAGTAGAGAGGATATAGGGTAGGTAGAGGATAACCCTGAGATGATCCTCATCCTTAGATATTATAGTGTGGTCATGGAGTTGGTCTTCAACATGGTCAGAGAGGTCGTAGATCAGGTCATGCTCAGCTACACGGTTTAGAATTTCTAGTGTCAGGTGAGATATATGACATTTTAGGTACACTTTACTTGTTTCTTACTTGAGATCATTCTTTTTTTTATTCAAGAGAGTCATAATTCTTTATATCACTTACCCTTTTCTATGCCTTGGGACCTGAATTTGAGATGCTTCTAGTACCCTTGGTGTTGTTTACACTAGTTGGAGGCTGAGATGAATTTTATGAAGTATTTAGAGACCATGATATCGTTCCAGGGTCGAACAAATATAAGGTATATTTCCTATGTTTATGGATACATCCATATTAAATAATTCATAGAATGGATTCATTGTACTCAGTGTAGGATATCTTGTATTGATTTCGGTGGCAGGTTATGTTCTATAATGCTGATGATGAGTTCATAGTGATTGATGAAGAGTAATACCCTTGGATTGATCACGAGTTTATTATATCCTTATATTATTTGATGATCGAGTTGATGTTGAGTTCATTAGAGGTTCAACAGTTTGTGTTTAATATGGTTGTGAAAGAGAACCCTGATGTCTTTCTAGTAGAGGTTGTATTTTTACCCCCTCGATTGGAGATTGAGTTTTGGATCGAGCTAAATCCATGAATGCATCCTATCTCAATGTATCTATATAGGATGATTCATTCTAATTTTCTAGAGATGTGATAACATCTTGATGATTTTTAGGGAGGTTTTGTTGGACCGAGTTTTTCCATCTTGGGGTATGACTATTTTTTCATGAAGTGGTTCAATGAATGTTTATAGCATTGTATGAATCATTGTTTGTTAAACAAAGTGATAGTGAAGAACCAATATCCTCTTCCATAGATTGATTATTTATTTGATCAGCTTAATGGGGAAAGTTGTTTTTTAAAGATAGATATGTTGTCATAATATCATTAGATACTAGTGAAGGATGTGGATATTCATAAGACTACCTTTCATTAGATACAAGTGATGTTGTTTGGTTAAAAGAATTTTTTGTTTTTCTTCATGGGGTTAATGAATGTAGTGTTCAGATAATTCTAGGATAAGCACATGGGGGTTTTCATTGATTACATCCTTGTTTACTTCACTTATAAGGAAGATCACGAAGAGCATATACGTGCCATTTTGGGAGTTCTTCGTAGAAAGAAGCTATTTATAAATCACTCTAACTTTGAGTTCTGGGTCAATGAGGTCTGTTTCATAAGTAATGTGGTGTCTCGATATGGAGTAGAAATAGATCCTTCAATGATATATGTGTTTTTATGTTGGACAACCTCCAAGATAGTGGAAGAGGTAAGGAGTTTCCTTGGTAATGTAGGATATAACATGAGGTTCATTTCCACTTTCTATGAGGTTTTGAATCCTCTAACATCTTTTAAAATAAAGGATCATGAATTCTTTTGGGCTGACCATTGTCCAACAACTTTTTAGTACTTAAATGAGAATTTTTTTAGTGCTTCATTTCATTGTTTCCAAGCTGAGGGAGTTCAGTTTGAGGTTTTCTATGATGCATCATGTCTTTGCTTCAGTTGTGTTATAAAACCAAATATATCAATTATTTCTTATGGGTATCTATATTTACATCCCCCTGAGAATAAATATTCCACCCATGATTTGGATTGGTGATAGTGGTTCTTTCTTTGATGTTTTGGCTTTAACTCTTCTGTGATTGTTTTGGGGTTTTTACTAACCATTTGAGCCTGAGGTATGTATTCTCCAAGCATGAATTGAACCTGTTCTAGCTCTGTTTTGCGGAATTAATATAGTAATATGAATTTAAAACTTCATATACTTTAGGAATGTGAAATTTTTTAACCGATTCGCTCAACAAGAATTAACATAGTCATATTGTGTGAGAAAATATGGATTCTTGGAGAGTGATAGAGGAACTCTCAATGATGCATCTTGATAAGGGATAGGTTGGAGGTAGATGTTGTCTTTTATAGTTGACAGTACATTCATATTTGGTGAAGTAGGTGTTGAAGTCCTAGTTGGGGGTATTTTGAGGGGGCAGATTGGAGATACCATGTAGTTATTATCAATGTCCTTGATGGTTGGTCTGATGATGGATAACTCAAGGTGTTGTTTCAGGAAATGGGTTTCATTAAATTGGTTTTTAATGAGATGAATATCCATTAGATACATAATTCACTTTTTGTGGTATATATATATGTGAGAAAGATGTATCATGTTTTGGGAGGTCATCTTTCGTGCCTTGAGTTAATTCATGTAGGTGGAGTGTTCTTTTCTCAATGTTATGTATGCTAGAAGGTGAAGGTGAAGCACTATGTTCCCAATGGGTTTCTCCACCCATTATATACTCCTTACTGGATGTGTGGTGAAATATCAATTGGGTTCATTAATGGTTTACCTCGAGCTTAGGGAGGCTTTGAAGCAATATGGATGATAATGAATTATTTGATGAATTCAACCCACTTTACTATAATTAAGGAGTTGATATCAGTAAAGGTTATGTCAAGGCGGTATCTAGAGGATGTGGTGTGAGTCCAAAAAGTACTTAAGATGATAATCTATGATCTAGATCATTTTTTACCTATACGGTGTAGTGAGGTATCCAACATGATTTTGTTCTCAGCTATGCATTAACACTGATTTTCATTTGTGGATGGATGGTTAGACATAGTTGACCATCAAGACCCTTGAATAAAAGTTTCATTATTATGTCCTAGATTTTAGATGGTCATGGATGAGGCTCCTACCCATGGTTATGTTTTCTTATAATAATTTTTTCCTTTCCACCATTGGTATGGCATTTTTTGATTCTTTGTACGGCTAAACATTATGTTCTCCATTATGCTAGACTGGGGTCAGACGGGTAACAATTCTTAGGTCAAAACTAGTATAGAATAAAATTGAGATGGTAAAGTTAATTCATGATAGGATAAAGAGAGTGTAGGATTTCATGAAATCCTTTTCTGATTATGGAGAAGACCGCTTGATTTTGAATTTGGAGATTACATGTTTCTAAAGGTGACTCCACAACATGGGTTGCAATGGTTTGGTCATGATAGTAAGCTTTCTCCTCAGTTTTGGGCCTTTCTAAGTGTTATTTCATGTTGGATCTATAGTGTATTAGATGGAACATCTCCCAAAAATGATCCTAATAAAGGAAATTTTTGACGTGTCGCAACACCATAATTATTTTCATGAAGTATCTCATGTCATCTATTGGGGTGGATTGATGTTGATGATGATGTGACCTTCGAGAAGCAACCTGTGTTGATATTGTACCTCTAAGAGAAGGTGTGGTGTGGGTGTGTTGTTCCATTGGGTTGTGTGTTGTAGTGGAATATTTTCAAAAAGGAGAGTACCTAGGAACATGATTGATATATGTGTGATCATTACTATAAGATGTTTGATATTTATCTCTTCTCTTATAAAACATTTCTTTTTTGGATTTTGACCTTTATAGTTATGAGATGTTTTACTATTGGTAACTATTATGGATATACTTTTATTTGAGAGCTATATCCCCTGGGGGAGTACTGGGAGATGGTTGTGGTTGTTTTTTGGTTTCTCGCATATTCCAATGATGAGTATTTTGAGCTTTCACGATGGTGATATCCATGAGAATTATATCACTTGGTGCTCTTTTGGATGACCAATTTTTGTGTCCTCTCTGGATTGGTTTTGGATTCTCCAAGATGAGATTTTTTTGAGAGGTATATAATGTATGGGACAGAATAATTATACACTACCCCTTTTCAAGTTCCTGGGGCTAGTGGAGCTTGGAGGAATCTTGGATGTGTTTTGGACGGGTTGGCTCTAAAATCATTTAGTTATAAAGATTTTACTTGGTGTAACCCTTATAGTCTTTATATGTGGGGTTCAAAACTTTTTTTAGTTCAGGTTTACAATGTGAATCCTTTTGGTGTTAAATAATAAAAAGGTGAGGTGTTTTTCTATGAAAACTGAACCACGAGGATTAGAAAATGTGATAAGGGATTACACCTCATGAATATCCTGAATATTGTATGTTTTAAAATATTTTATCCACTTGGTTTTTTCAAAAACAGTATAGATACAAAACATTCTCTCATTCTAAAAGACTGGTGGATTCCCCCTTTAGAATTTTGAATATTTCTTCATTATAGATTGATCCTTTTCCTTCCGCCTTTGACCCATGGTGATCTGTGGTGAAATTAGGCACATTCTTCCTTTGTTTTCATGCAGGTTGATCTCATTTCCTCTCATATCTTCTCTCCATGCTGGGAAATTTGATCAAAAACTTATAAATGGGGGTTCTTCTAGTTTTTTTGGTGTGCTTGTGATTTGGTTTCATTTGATTAATTAAGTTCTTGTGGGAGAGGTGACTCGAGATCCATATCATAGTTTATTCTTTTGCAAAGAACGTCGATGAATATTGAGGCAGGGGATTCATTTATTCTCTTACATTATTTACATGAAATTTTAAATTGATCATTATTTATCCTTTTTGATGGAAATTTAAATAACCTAATAAACAATAAACATCATTAAATAATAGGTTGAGATCACATGTTGGTAATGTTGTTCCTTTGCACCGTGATAATGATTTTCCTCATGATTTTCCAGATAATGTGATATTTATTACTTGTTAGTTAGATTGTTTGTTTATGGTTATAATTACATCAGTAAATTGTAAAACAACCTAGATTCCATAATTTAATGATAAATAATTAGATTAAAAATAAAGGCGTATGTTTAATGAATTCGGTTGCGGCTTTAATTTGATGTTGATCAAACTAAAGAAAGTATTCATATTTCATTGAAACTGGTTAGTGAAACTCATGAATGATAATTATATTTTAATAATTTTAAATGGAATGTTAATTGAGAATGGTACTTCTCAATGTTGTTGAAATGGAATAAATTCTATAATGATAGATTCATTTAATAGATTGTCATATCTTGATTCCCTAGGTTGCCTATAGTTGGAACCTATTAATAAATGAATCTGTTAATTCAAGATGGAATAAGAATTGGTTTTGTTATAAAGACAATTTTATAGGACTTAGGTTTCTTATTTTCTTGAAAAGTACAAGTTCCTTGTTTTGGAGCCGTGAAAGCTAGTTTTCATGAGAAGGCAGAATGCCTTGTTTTGAGGGCCCAATTTCCTTATTGATATCTTATTTATTTATTCCAAATAGTGATATGCTGTGTATTTGTGCCCTATGGTGTGAGCCGAGTATGTCTAATCCTAGAGGGATGACATTCTATATGGGGTGAGGAGGTCCAAATGTGACGTGTGCCTAGATTGTCTAAGCCTAGGATGGTTGTTGTGGAATGTGGGAAGGGTGGATCAGATGACGTGGTAGGAGATGACACCTTGTTGGAGAGTGAATCGGTATATACATGTGGGTTTCAGGTATGGAACCCGATGTGATGGAATGGGTTAAATAAGAACATAACTGTTGATGATATGGTGAGATATAATATACTTATTTAAGCCTATTTAATGGTCGATTACAGAGTTTCATATTTTATCTGCATTCCTTTCTCCACTACATGAGGAAGCTGGAGGTGTTTCATTGCATGTGTTCTGCTTGGTAGTAGCTTACAATTGTTTTCTTAGGGTACCTGGATTTGAACTTATGATAATAATGAATTAAATAATTTTTTAACCCATGGGGTTCTTGGATGATGGAGTGAAAGTTAAGAAACATAGTAATATTGATAAACTATGTATTTGGTTTGGACTTATGCCTGGATGGATTGGACTTTACTATAATAATTAATGTAATTCAATGTAATGATTTGTGGAAAAATTTTAATTTTTAATTATTGGATAATTAATAAATTAACACATGGAAAATAATAAAAGAAAATTAATAAATCTATATTATATTCTTGTGTACTTATAGGGTATATGGTCTTACTATTGGAAGCCGGGAGTCTGAGTGATGTTAGCTATAATTGATTTTAAGGCTAGGTTATACCTATAGTGTGGTTATGAGATATATTATATCATGTATATTTTGTGATTTCATATGTTTCCTCATCCATGTTATTAAGGAAAATTGAAACCTACTGAACTCTAAGAGGGTGTTTTTGCCAACATCCTAGTGGGAGGATAGACGGCTAACTACCCCCCATTGGTCCCTATCTCTTCTCATATTATTTACTTGTACTTATATGAAAGACGTTTAGTTTCACCATATATGTGTGTAAAGGGGTATGATGGCTTATGATTATTTCACACACATGTATTACCAAATATATTATACAAAGTATTATTATAGGTTTGATGTGTATAGGCTATAATGGCTTGTGGTACTTACTCGGTGTTTGGGTTGCAAGGGATTGGAGTATAATACCTGATGTTTGATAGAAATCATACATTTTATGGTGTCCTACATACACTACATGGTTTCATTTTTTGGTTATGTTGATGGGATGATGTGGTTTTGTGTTGCATGAGGTGTATGTTGTCATGCCCAACCCAGGTGTTTATGGGATGGATTACTTTTGGAGATAAATTATCTAGACACGAAATAACGGGGTAGAGTTAAGAACCAGTTCGGAAGTAGGAGAAGGGTACCCTTATTATTTTATTATTTTATTATATGACACATTGTTTTCAATACATGGTCAGATACATCCACGGTATGTTTGGGAACTTTATATACATTTTTGGTGGTGATTTGGTTTCATTTTTTGTAGTATGTTGTAGCATTATTTCTTGATATCTTACATGAGGGGATCTAGGAAGGATCCTACTGAGTATCCTATTATACTCACCATATCTCTATATAAACATTTTTAGGCCAGTTGGAGAAGGTTGGTGACCAGTCTGGATATTACTAGATTGGGGTTAGTATGAGCTGTTTTGCCTTTTTAGTTGCTATTTTCTTTTCCTTGGGTACTTGTATTTATTTTTCAGTTTTTAGAACTACATGACCACTAATGTGGCACTTTGTATTTATTTTATATATGTATTTCTGAGAATATGTTAGTCGTTGTATCCTTCTTATATCCAATTCCACATGTTTCCTTTCGAGGGAAATCCCAATCATTTTCACTTTTATTGTACCCCTGGATCTAGTCACCAACTCAGGGCCTACTAAAGGTAGGACTAAGGTAGTCACCATCTCTCTCCCTCATTATGTTATATTTGTGGGGGGGGGGGGGGTTATGAAAATACCAATAATGCTGATCTTATACTGATTGAATCAATAATTTCAATCATAAACACCATGCTATCGTAGCCTTGTTCGATGACAATATCCTATTATTGGAATAAGTATACAAAAAAATCCTACCTTTTATGTCTCATAATACCTGTCAAAATATATGGGGGATATATTAATACGGTACTGTCCCATGACATAATTAAGTAAAATTAATTCACTATAAGAGTCAAGAAGACATTTTATACCATTCCCCAAGGAATATTTGGCAGAATAACAACATGGATATCAATATAATAAATATCAAAGAATATCATAACATAATCAAACAATGTTAGTTGTAAATATTCATCATGAATATGAATACTATTCCCCATGTCTATGAGGGGATAACATGATCGTTACACAACCTATGATAGAAGCTTGATGTTAAAAAAATATAGTCTAATTTCCCATAATCACCCATATTGTAATTACAGTATACAATTCACCAATACTTTTCCCATTTTTAAAAATGAGATTTTATGATCATAGACCATCTTGAGAAATAAAGTGAATCATCAAATAATACATATTCAACTTACCATTAATTATATGTGCAGTAATAAATATAGATTATACACTAATAGTTTTCCTTATTTCTAAAAAAGGAATAGTATTATCATATCCAATTTAGAGAAATAAGATGGACATTTTCAAATGAAAATAACCCCAGTACAATAAAACAACATAGAAGTGTCATAAAATAAGGGAAAAACACCCTTGATGAAATAATTTTTTTGATAGGTATCATAAAATTATTGATCAAGGTTCAATTTTTTATGCTATGACCTCCATCAACCAGATGATAATATATATATATATATATATATATATATATATATATTAGGGGATAATCATGAAGAAAACCTCTTATGGTATATCCATTTGAAAATGAATGAACAATATTAAAATATTTCTAGAAAATATTTAAAAATTAACATAAAATAAGTATTTACATAACTTTTTTAGAAGGTTATGTGAAATAATTTGAAAACAATTACACTTAGAAAGAATCACTAATGATGGATCCTTGAAAAGAAAAAATATTATCTTTTAGAAATGATCATAGGAAGATAGAACATATGGTAGTGAAAGGGATATTCATATTCATTATTATTTTTAAAACATTTCTTTAAAACTCAAATGGTAAGAAGAATAAAGATATATTCATTATTATAATAGAATTATTTTCCAAAAAATTATTATAAAATAAAATATAATAATTTTTTACAGTGAGAGAAGCAAATCATGGAAAATCTATGTTCAAGATGAAACATTATAACTCAAGGAAATAAAATTTGAGTTATCAATATCCCTTATGGGAAACATAATTTATGAAGCATGAAAAATAAGAAAAATGAGTTGATGTGGTAAAAATGTATACAAAAATATAATACCAAGGAATAAAATGAAATGGAATAATTTATGAAAATTCATTGAAATATTTTTATGTGATCGATCATAACTCAATAAATGAAAATCGACTTACTAAAAACTATGATGATTGGGGTAATACATGAGTCTAAATTAATTTGAAGAAAAGATCATGATTTTCATTTGTTTATGTAAAGAATTTTAAATAAATAACTTATAGTAATTCATGGGATTGTAAATAAATAAAAAAACCTACAATGGAAACATGGTGCACAACATGTAACATGTCTCAATGAATCAAAATTGATTCCAAGGAATCCCTTGTATTTGGAGTAAAATTTTAATCAAAACCACATGAAATAGAGGGTATATAATTGAAAATAAAATAAAATCATTAAAATATAATTCATGATATGATATCTTAAATAGGAATTATATACTAAATATAAATGAATTTATGTTTATAATACCAGTCATTTCTTAAAGACAAGCATTTGAGATGAAAACCCGTATCTTTGTCCTAATTCATTATTCACTTACTAAAAACATCCCGAATAAATAAATCGAGTTCATTAAATACATACTCAATATGATTAATCATAACTATTATAATCTATAATCCTAATTTATAATCATTTAATAAATGTTTAAATTATTTAGTTGTTATCCATTTTTAATAATGGGTGTAAGTAATATTTATAGATTTGAACTAGCTTCCTAAAAATGGTGTTGGTATTCAATAATATAATTAAAATATAATCAATCATACTATAATAAATGTTCCATGATTGTTAAATAGTTTATAATTTGATTTCATGTATGTTTTCATTATACACAATTAATATGTAATTGGCGATGATCATTTTTTGATGATTCTTAATGAACAAAATGTGTTTTCTTAATTAATATATTAAATTTTTATATAAACTTACCAAATAAAATAAGAAAATTTTATGTACATATTTATATCATATTACACTATAAATTAATTTCTCATATTAATTCATGACAAATATTCATAATAATGTTCAAGTAGGTGGTTAAACAGAACCAAACTTGAGCCCACTATGATTAATGGATAATTATGAGATGACTTAGCAATAATATAATTATAACAGAACACATTCATATTTTTTTGGATATTTTTGTATTATATATTATAATTATAAATAATAATAATGATTAAATCATTTATATAAAATTATTACCAGGAAATAAGAGACCATTTTTCTCTTAGTTCACTCATTTTAAATGATATATTTGACATTAATCATATGTTGATCATATCAGTAGAATGTTATCAAATTTTCAATAGAATAAAATTAATCATATCATGAAAAAAACAATTATCCATTAATTACATCCTCATTTCCATCCATGTAAGGTGTTAATGAAAAGAGAAATTAAAATGAATAATTCTATAGAAGAATTAGTCCAAACATAAGATTGGTTGATGATTTCATTTTACATAGAATAGAAGAAACGAAAAATATTATTAAACATTTGAGAATAATAAACCAGATATAAATATCATAATTATATATTAAATTACCATTTTAAAACATTAAATTTAAAGTGGTTAATGAAAAAAAATCACGGTGCATCATGGAGGTGGTAGTCTTCACAATGAATGAATTACAGTTTACTTTCACTTAATAGAGAAGGTAAAGGTTTATTAATGATAATTACCAAAGAATAATAAAATTGAGTATATAAACAACACCTATTTTATTATTTTGGTTTTTTAAATTATAATTTCTGAAGAAATGTAGAAAAAAATAGGTTATGTTAAAATGATTACCCATGTCGAGCACTTTGATATTTCATTGGAAGATCCCTTAGAAATGGATGATATATGCTAACCTCATGTGAAAAAAATAAAAATATTGTGAATGATTATACTAGGAGATGGAATTATTTTATAATATAAAGGGAAACTAAATTTTTAATATTTCCTTAAAGGGGTGGCGAGATGAACCTTTTATATGTTGGGTGATTGATGTTTTTTTTAACATTTAAAATTAATATTAAGGGGGAAATTTTTAAACAAATCATGTGTTTTCAAAATTGAAACAATATTAAGGGAGGAAGATATTATTTCTATACAAACCTTATAAACTCAATTAAAGACAATTTTATTGTGTTTAAATTCCATTACCCCTTGAATTATTACTTGTAAAATTTTATAATTTTCCACGGTATGTATTTCTTACCAAAGGTAACTTGATATGTATTCATAAAAATTAATTATTACTCATTTGATATTTTGGAACCATTGATTCTAAATATTAAATCAATTTAATTTGATTAAATTTATAAATGAGATTATAAATTATATTAAAATACAAATTTATACTCTATTAAATAAATTTTTAGAGAAAATATTACTTATGTTCTAAAATATCAAATATGGGATTGTAAATGAAAAATTAAAATAATATTATAAATAAAATTATAAAATAAATACTTTGTCTTAGATAAATTTAATTAATTTCAAATTAAATCTTTTATTCAAATAATTTCATAGAAGTCATTTTTTCTATTAAAACTGTATTCTAAAATATTCACCTAAAATCATTATTTTTCATAAAATCAAAAAAATCATCATAAGAATATATTACTATGATTAATACTTATAATATGTATATTTTTTCAAATTATAATTTTAAATTTCTGAAATTTATTATTTAAATAATATCTCAAAATATAATTAGAAAATGTTCAAATAGGAAAATAGCTTTTTATAAAGTTAAATATTCTATACTCTACTTTCCTATAACATATTAAATAATTTATTATTAAAAAATAATTCATAATATAAATATATTTATTTATTTTCTAATCATAATATACTTATTTTCATGAAATGACTCATAAATTTTACAAATTGTTTTTTCATAAAATAATTATCTTAGTTTTTTTAGTTAAACTTTTTTTACATCATTCATATTAAAAATTTCCATTATTTTATTTCTATAAATATTTCCTAAACAGCTTACTCATATTCATTCCTACTAATTTAATGGCTAGGTTTAAACCATCATACATAATATTAATAATTTTTTTAAAATAAATCTTAGTTTCATTTTAGTTTGTGTTGTGTTTAGATAAAGCTATTAAACACATTGATTTAGTCAAAGGCAGTCATATATTAAAATTTATGGTTGTTATACTTATTCCCATTTTCTTCACACTTATGATCATTGATTTGTATCTCTTATATTTACCCTTACTCAGCATCTGAGTTTACCCATTCATATGTTTTCTTTTCCCAAGTTATAATGAAAGTAGTTAAGTAGGTTTTTCCAAAGAAGTGTACTATGTGAGATGATATTTGTGGGTTATATTGAATATATTTCATGAAATAAGATGGTTATATATTTATTCTACAAAAAACCAAAAGCTTCATGGTCATCGAGAATTTATTATTGTTAAATTTAACATATATTAATATAAAATGATATAATATTATAATTTTAAATGCTTATGACACCTTAGTTGGTATCATAGAATGGTTTAGATTTTCTAAAAGTTTAAGGTTATTGAAAATTATAGAAGAATTTTTATGTGAATATAAGTATAGTATAATTTATTAATGTTTTGGTGAAGTAGAGATTTAATGGATTTCTTATAATATAAATCTCTATCTCTATAATGTCATGTTGATATGGATGTGGAACTTATGAACATAAAGATAACAACATCGAAAGGGGTTGATTGGGCATTAACCTGATCACCATGGGTGCATAATGATTGGGCATAGTGCTGTACACCTAGATAGAAACTACTAGGGATATTCTTGGATTAATTTATATTTTTTATAAACCATTATGAATTATTTGAATATATGGTGACAAAGAAAGACCCAGGTTAAACCTAAGTTGTCATAAATTAAAAATAAGGTGCCATTATAGGGACCCTCAGTTTTTATACATTAACATTGCATAAAATTTTTAGAATATTAAAAAATATTACAAAAATTGACACCCAAAGATCATATTAGTCAAGTTCCTTTGGAATCATGGGAACATATACACTGATACATAAGTGAGAAACCATATCTCCCACTAGGTTCTTCTTTACTAACACGCTTCTTAGAAATATAAAACATAATACATATCTTCATAACTTGGGGAAGGAAAAATAAAATGGGGTGATCTGAAATGTTAAGTAATATAAGATATTTAGTCACAATCATGAGCATATGTGAATAAGAATATGATCATGTAAAAACAATATCCTATCGTGCATATAAAAGATCATATACAGAAATCATGGAATAAGGCTTTTCATTTCATAAGACATGAATCATAAGGAAATAAAAAACATAATCCATGAAATAATATCATAAGAATAAAACATGGAATTTTAAAAAACACATAAGAAAATAATAATGATTTCGATAGTAGTCAAGAAATTACTAAATAGGCCATCGTAGTAGAAAAAGACCTTTATTGAAATTAGATAACACCCCCATTACAGCCCTATATTACTGATCCAAGTTCACTCCTCATTACAGCCCTGTAATACTAAAACAATTTCATTTCTCATTCCAGCCCTATAATACTGAACCGATTTTATTTACAGTCCATCTATATAATACTAAACCAAGTTCTTTTTTGTTATATCCATGCATATATCAAGGGATATAAATTGTTACCCGATTAATTATAGGGATATATTGGTCTCACCCATATCATAATGAAATTATAGATACATGTGCCCCAAAATCATGAACAATCATATCACATTCCCACAAATGAAATGGGTATCAATAAATTGTAATCACATCATGACCTATGAAAAAATATACAAGCTTCATAATCATTTCATCAGAATCATAACCCATGAAAGAGATATATATTTCATAAACATATAACCCATTAAATAGAAATAAGTTTCATAAATATATAACCCGTGAAAGAGAAACAAGTTTCATTAAGACCATGTCACCATGAATAACCAATTTAGAGAAATATTATGAATGGAACCTTTAGACCATTTACTAGAAATAAATTGTTACACCCCAAGCATCCATAGTACGTTTCCCTTGGAATAATTTAGTAGCTTGTATTGTACGCAACTTGGTGTTTTAACACACCACAACCAATCAAAGTAGCAATTAAGAATAGTAATACCCAATTTTCAATATTTTATAAATTGTCTTTTTCAAAATGGATTGCATTTATGGATTTGAAATATCAAAATTAGCTTTGGGTGAGTTTTTTGTATTTTTATGATAACTTTCAATTTTTGATGAATAGTGAAAATACTGCGTTATTGTTTAAAACCAAATTTTTATTTAAATAATTAGTTATTTTATTTTAATTTATTTTATTTCATAATATATACATAATATCTATATATGTTCAATGTAATTCATTGGACTCATTTTATAATAAGTTTATATATATAAAATTTTATTGAACTTTTTATCGTCTTTTACCACCTTCTAGAAGCATTTAGAAATTTACATAAAACATAATTTTACCACTACTGTGAGTTGTATTTCAAAAATCCAAGAGACATAGTTGATATCAGTAAATAAAATGTGGTTCAATAAGAATATTTTTTTGGTGAATAGTAACCTTTGACTTTTATTTACCATGGATAAAAATAAATAGGGTAATTGAGGGTAAAAATGAAATTATAATTACCCTAACACACGTCCCTATTCTATTGGATAAGTGAAATTCGACCAAAAAAAACCTTAGGAATAAAATATGATCCTCTTTGGTCCACTTGGATTAGATTAGGACAGTTATTATAATTTTATTTAAAGAAGAGTTAAAAGAGTAAAATTCAATGTTTAATAACTAAAATAGTATTAATATAAGGTTATACATAAGATAAAATCGACTTTAAATATTAATTAGAAAGCTAAAACGATTTACTAAATCCTTGTATTTTATTTATAAATTTTAGACATTAAATAATTTAATTTATTTATGACACAATGATGATGCAGTAATTACCTTATTAATGAAAGAATAAAATAATTGTTATTATAAATATCCAAATAAATATAATTTGATACTTTTGATGAATTACACTAATTTTAGAGGTTAATATTACATGTTATGTTTTAGTAAATATTTTCTTTCAATGTAATCATGCGGTTATGAATTTCACAGAAACTAAATACTAAATAGAGTCAAAATTGACATCATTGTGTTTTTAAAACAAATACAACATTTTTAATTGAAATAATATTCCTAAAAATATATGTTCTGGTCAAATGACTTAGATAATGTTATGTATATGTTAATTATGAACCATTTGGGGTTCTTTTGGTTGTTTATAGTATGTTTATTATCCATATAATATAAAAATACAAAGAGACATGGTAAATGTCAAACTATTTAACAAAGAGATAAATATAAAAGATATTGTTAATATGGTGACCTAAACAAATATAACACCTATTGGTTGAGATATTTTTTACCCATACACTACTTATCCAAGAAATAAATCATTTTGGAGCCATTATAAACCGAAAATGATTTTATTATAAAATAATATTTCATGCTTTTCCTAAAGTGACCCTCACCTCTCTTATAAAAGGGTACTTCCCCTTTTCTTAATTTTAGACCTCCAAATCCTTTTGGATCTACCAAACACTACAAAAATAACCTCCCATATTTCCTACCTTCGTCCTAGAGGCCTTAATTTGGTTAAAAAGCTAACCGATGGATCCCTTTGGATCAAATCAAAACGAAAAACCCGAAGTAGAAGTAAATCATTCATCTCTTTTTCAAGTTATTTTTCCTTTCCACTTCCTTTTTATTTATTGTTTCTACTCTAAAATAATAAATCCATTATCTTCTATATACCGTGATGTTATTCTAAAAATGGTACAACCATTTTCATTATTCTATCCACCATATGAATGAAAAAGAAACCATACGTGGGTACGTACGGCTTACCGTTTCCACGTCATAATGTAGTTTGTTATTCAGACACTTAATTATTTGGATGGGTATAATAATGAGTATAACTGATATAAATAATAAAAATACCATGTTAATGATTTTTTATATATGATATAGTATCCAATTACATACTATTTCACAACTAATGTAATGATATTGTTTCTCGTGCGTACGTACGGATTACCGTCTCCATGAATGCAATGAGATTCATTCCCCATTGTAATAAATCAAGAATACATTTCATTTTATGATTAAAAATAATCCTTATGAACATAATATCATTCTGTAAATGAATCAAATACATCATATCCATAATAAACAAGGTTTATATAACAGATCATATAAAGGAAAACAAATTAGTTAACACTTGAAATGATGATACTACTAAAATATTATTGACACAACAATAATAGAGGATCATATATGATATTATATTTATGAATATAGTTAATTTATAATTTTATATCATTTTCTTAACTATTATACAAGAGGTTAACATACCATCGACTAAGGAAAAGTACAAGGTAAGGGTTAATTCCTCAATCTCATTATTATCTGAGATTGTTTAGAAGTAAGTATTTACTGCGACATATTTATCATCAATGTCTATATTTCATAAAAATATTTTCAAAAGGAATATTTTATGGTTTTATAGAAGGATCTATTTAACAATATCATCATTTTAAATGTTTTAATTATTTATTCTTCTAAATATTTTTAATTAATATCCATATTTTCAAAATTATTTTACGGATTTATTTATATGGACGTCATGGTTTTAAAATGTTAATTCCTTTTAATGATTCAAAGTGGTAAGGGACACTTTGATTCAAAAATGCCTTTAAATGTATTTATTTTTAAATTATGTGACTTTTAAATGATTTCAAAGACATAGAGAGATGTTTTTCTCAAATAGCTTTGATTTCATCTATTTCAACATCATTTGAAGTATTTTATAATTGTTTGAAGATGATTTATTATGATACAAATCTTCCATATTGTATTTAATGTTTTCTTATACGTTTTAATGTGAATGTGTTATTTTTATACCATTCATGGTTTATGGATAAAGTATTGATATTTCATATGATAGTTTTTATATAAATTTTTATGTTATGTTTAAACCTTTTCATATGAGGAATGCATTGGACATAATAAGTGACGGGTGGAGCCCGCTATAGCTCCTTGATGCATCGGTAGGTCTCATGAGACAAACTAGTGTCTTGGAACATGGACTTGAAAATATATTATTTGTAGTATTGGCACAAGGCTGTGACTATGTGGTTATGAAGTCTGACATTAGGCATTCCATCATTATGAATGTGGCTATAGATATTGCATGTGATTATTAGACTAGTATAATATCTATATAAATAATTAAGTGGCATCGTTTGATTTTATCTTTCCCATATTATGCTTAAAATTATTTTTTAGGATTATACATTTCCTTAAAAAAAATTTCTAATTTATGAATGTTTTCACTATATTGTTATTCTTACTGAGCATCTCATCTCACGCCTTTCTATGTTTTATTTTTCCTAGGATGTGAAGAAGTATTTTATGGTTGACCAGCAGGGATAAGATAAGGATATAAGTGTGTTCAAAAGGGGACAAAGTGTTGTTGAAGATTTTATTTCATGATGTAATGTAAAACTTATGAATGTATCTAGTACTTCCAAGGTTACTAAATTGATCGGCCTTTCAAGACATGATTACTTGTATCATTCCAATGTTTTGTAATAATACACTGACCATAGGTAACTGGGGTTAGGGCGTTATAGTTGTTATCAGAGAATGTTTAGTACAACCCTTGGAATCTAGATTTAGAAAAACTTTGAATAGAGAACACTACCCAAATATAGAGTTTGAGAATTAGTATAGAAGAACTTCCTAGAATTTTAGTTCTGTAAATATTTTTTGAGTTTTCCAAGAAATAAATCGATGTCTGGATACGAGCAGGTAGAGGTGGCTCTGGAATAGATGTACCTATGTGTAAAACCCAAAAACAACCCATTGAGATAAACTCGAATGATAACTAGTTCACAATAACAGGCCATGCTGCACTCTTGGTTTTGACACTCTCAGAGGATATGCATTGGATAATTCTAATTATTGTTACAAACCATTATGAAGGATTTATGAGTATATACATCCTCAAAGAAAACATTTTTATGATTATGGATTATATCCATATACTGTTCAATTTACATTAATAGTTTTACAAGTTTTGTATTATGTATTGGGATTCATAAACTAATATAGTGTATGTCATTGTTTAGAAATGGAACCTATTGGAGAGAATGGAAACTGTATCAACCCACGTAATCTATGTAGGGATTTCCCTCCTACTCAAGATTATTATAGTGGAGCCGGTGATGCAACTGGCGATGATCAGCTTATCACCATACTGGATTAAGTCACTTAGATTATGAATAATAACCTTACCCATATAGAGTATCCTGATCCACAATGCATAGGATCAATGTTAGAATGATTCATGAGGAAACAACCACTGAAATTAAATGGGAGTACAAATCCATTAGTAGTTGAGAAATTAGGATAAATTACATAGGGAAATCATTTCATGCTTTGGAGAGTAGTGAAAGGGGAAAAGTTATCATGGTTGTTTATCGCCTCACGGGAGATGCAGACCAATGGAGGTCATTAATACAAAACACAAAGGAATACAAAGAAGTATAGATAATGTAATGGAGTGAGTTTAAAGATATTTTCTTAGAAAAATACTTTTCTTTGTGACCATCGAGCGGATATGAAAACACAATTTCAAAGTCTAAGGAAAAAGGAGGATGAGAATGTCGCAAAGTATGAGGATAACTTTACAAGGTTATCAAGACATGCAGTAAATTATATACGTAACCCACAGAATAATATTGATCAATTCATTGATAGGTTAAATCCATTTCTCCATCAATCATATAAGGACTCGGCCATAAACATTACTTATTATTGAATTAAATGAATAACTCACATTGAGGATCTTTTCAGGTATAGAGTTTTAGAGAATTAGGACATGACTATTACATCTCAAAGTTTAAAAAGTAGACACATCTACCCAAATTCAATTTTTTTCACAAAAATAAAAACTCTTGAACAAAAGAGTCATGTCTAGTTCCCTGTTTTAGAAAGCCTGACATTTCCTTGATCCCATCCTTGACCCTATTCAACTTTATGTCCTATGAAAAAACATTTTAAAAAAACTTGGGATGAGCATAAAAAGCATAGTAAGGGTTATCACAATAAGGAAAGAAAACATTAGTCCATGTTTACATAAGAATCAACGAAATCATAATTTACTCATAAAACATAACAAATTTAACATACCTCATGAAATCATAGGATTTACGAATAACTCCTAGAAATCATAATACATAAAGGTAACATGAGGCATTCATAACATTCTTACATAGGGAGTAACCATAATGGTTAGTTTTGGAATACCCATCATAGTATAGTCCCTAAATCTCTACGGAGAAACCTTAACGTTTAACCCCTTCACATTACCCAATGCCTTGGAGAGCTATATTGGGATCAACTGCCCTTAGTTTATCCCAAAACGACCCGTCTTCATAAATAATGCCCAAGAACCATAACATAATTATAGCACATAACATAAGAATAAGGGAAAGATAACATTCCCACATTGCAATAACAATATAACATTTTAAGATATTGAAATAATGTATCCATTCTAAAAACCATTTTCAAAACCATTAAAAACATTTAGTAAAGAGATTTTTGAATCAAAGTGTCCCATACATCTTTGAAGCTTTTAACATTTTAATCCATTAATATCTATATATATAAATACTTAAAACCATTTTGAAAACATTTATATTAATGAGAAATATTTATAATAATAAATCATTAAAACATTTAAAACGATATTTTAGTTAAATGGTTTTTAACAAAACGAGAGACACTTGAATACAATAATTGAGGAATAAAATTTAATCATAACATTATAATAACATGAGAATAAAGGGATTCATGATATAATATTCCAAAGGACATTATATACACCATATAAGAGTTAATTGGTGCATAACTACAATGAATTCTCAATAGAAATGTAAAATGAGATGAAATCCCTTATAAAGAAGGTATCCTTAAATTAATGATAAATCAATCTCATAATTATTTGTGACAAATATAAATACACCCAATATAAGTGGATTTTAATTGTAAAATAATAAAAGGTCATTCACACATATTCAAAGTATGACATATTAAATAACTACATAATGAACCCAAAGAAATCGAAATTTGCTTAAGAAGTTCCCTTGGTAAAATTCGACAGCCTAACATCGTCTCTTTAAAATTCATAAAATTAGTTGATGAGAGAGAAAATGGTATCTCATCACATGGACATGAAATTTACATCAATAAGGATATATAAGAAAATATCCCAAAATAAAAAGATGTAAATTAAAAGACATAACAAAATAAGTCTTTTAAAAAGAGTTGGGTGAAAGGTTCCCTTACCGATTTGGGTAACTTTCATAACATTCACCCCATGAAAGGAGGACCGTACAACATTGGTGTAAATAACCATAAAAGAAATTATATTAAACTAAGAGTATAATAATGGGAATTACATACACCAATCAAAATAAATAGTGGAAAATGTAGAATAAATCTCACGGGAATAAAAGTGAGATGAAAAATCCCTTACGAAAACTCAGCAGCCTAACGTCACCTCTTAAAATGTCCAAAAAATGGATTGATGAAATAAAATATGGTGTATTATCATATGAACATAGAAATTACAGTAAGAGGAATATAAAATAACATCCCAAAACATAAGAAATATGAGATTAAAGTATGTTACATAAAAAAGAGTTCTTAAAAAGAAAGAGAGAGGTAGGATCCCTTACCTCAAGTCCGACTTGTCTTGTTCATTTCTTTATATTACGGAATAATAAACTTTGGTCAATTTATAATTTCTTAAGTTCCTCCTTTAAATATTATTATTCAGTTCATATCACATATTATAATGTTATAATAATTGGTTATATGAGTTCATATCAGACGTTTTTGTCGATGTTTGGTACATGAGTTAAAAATGAACTTGTTTGAAAATGATTGTCCATGTAGTTATAAGTAAATCATATCCAGAATAGTATTAATGATTTGAATATCATATATATCCATTAAATATTCATTTTATACTATTCCATAACATTTGGAGATAAAAATAAATGAAATGCACCGTTCATGGAGACGGTAGGCCGTACGTACGCATGGACGCTACTTTCATTTCTTTGAAATATTAATGGAATTAAAAATAATTGAGATATATATATTATAATTCCAGTATAATATATATGTTTTATAGGCCACATAAGTTCATTAATTTCATTCTTTATACATTCCATGTATTGCATGAACGCGTCACATCACTCGAGGCGGCGGTAGTCCACACTTTCTCGTATGAAATTATCGCATTTGTAGAACATGAAAAGCATAAAGGTATGTTTTAAATATAAAATATAGACACATATCGAAAACATAAATACCATATATATCATATATAAAATACATTTTTATCATAATGGACACCATGAAAGGTGTTAAAGGAAGATTGAACAATCATCATTTCATGAGGCAGTAATTCGCCAACCACAGAAACAGTATGTTCTTTAACCATTAGACAGAGGTGTGTGTTAGTGTAGCTAGAATCATTCACATAAAAAAATCCTAGTATATTTAAGATACTATTGTTGTTACAAAAGAAAGGAATAAAAATAGTTTTGGGGTTTTCAGAAGAAAAATAATACAAAAGAACACAAGTGAAGACATTGCCTTTAAATCGGGTAACTCCTCTTGGTTTGAACCAAAAGGGTTTCATGAAGAGCATTATAATAAAGTTGAGGCATCAATGATGAATAAAGGGATGTGTAGAGATAAAATGGTAAGGGGTTGTCTGATCCAAAGGCTTGAGAGGTGTGGGTAAGGTGGTAGAGGTGGGGGCCTTTTATAAGAGAAGAGGAGGGGCACTCTTGGAAAGTTATAAAATATTACTTTATTATAAAATGCTTTTCGGATTTTAAAGGTCCCAAAAGGATATATTTCGAGTCTAAGGTGATACGGTTTCTAAATACACCCATCCAATAGGTTTTTTGACAAGTGTAAGACTTAGATTTCACCCTATCTTCTCATTTTATTTAAATCATTCATTTATGAGGTAATCATTGCATCATCACGGTGTTATAAATAAAATAAATTATTTAATGTATTAAAATTATAAAACAAATACCATGATTTAGGAAATATTTTTATATTTATAATTAATATTTATAGTAAAAAATATGACTTGTATAACCCCATGTAAAAATTGTTTTATTAAAACAATACATGTTTCTGACATTTTAATTTTAACTTTAAATAAAAAGTTATTAATGTCATTTTCCAACCAAAGTGGCTCCATGGGGTCCCCAAGTTGACCCATGGATTTTCTTGGTCGTCCATGACTCATCCAATACGAGTAGTACATGTGTCAACGTCATTTCATATTATTATAACATTATCTTTACCTTAAATTACACTAATTACCTCTAATAGTGATTAATAAAACTTAAAAGTTACTATTCAACAAAAAATTATTTTAATCCCATTGAAGCACATTTTACTTATTAATGACAACTATGTATGTCAGATTTTTGAAAATAAAATCACAGAAGTGGTAATGTTTCATTTAAATGAAAAATCAGTTTCTTTAACTACCACTTAGTGGATTCACTATTCATCAAAAATTGATGTTTTCAGAAAAATACAAAAAATTCACCCTAAGCTTTATTTGATATTCAGAATTAAAAAATGATATATATTTTAAAAAATTCAAAATATATAAGTTGCATTCGTTAATTTATTAATTCATTCTCACTGTCAAAACTAATAGTGTGTTTTTAAGAAATAATATCTATTAAAAGATTGACACTAGTTTAAGACCAATTTCAAAGTAAAATTAATTACAATGACCACCATTAGATTAAATGGTAAAAATATATTCTAAATAAACTTTAATATCAATTAAAAAGATAATCTATTCATATAAATAAATCAGATTAAAAGGTGGTTTTGAATTAAAAAGCAACATTTTCACTAAAAATGATCTTTATCGGAAAAATAACAAAAATTACACAAAGTATATTTTGATGTCCAGATTCTAAAGAAGGATTTTATTTTGTCAAATACAACATATAAAATTGTCAAAAGTATATTTAGAAATGGTTCTCCATCAAAATGCGGTTAATCAGCATTTTAAAGAATATTAGAAGACTTATGCTTAAAATTAGATTCATTTGCATTTTAAGCCTCTAACATTTATTGGCTAAAAGTAAAAAATATTTAACAAACATGTGTAATCATGTTGTAGTTATGTATGTTCATTACTGCCATTACAACAGCTAGGCCTTAACTATTATAATATTATTATATTATTAGTGTGCAACGTAACATTTCAAAGAAACTCATTGTTGCGTATTGTGTATGCCATCGAGCATAGCATTCCCTTTAATGTAGTATTAACATTATTCACAAATATTGATAAACATTAGAATGAAATATTATTTATTTACCTGGGATGTTACACCCTTCCCCCTTTTGGGAATTGCATCCTCTTAATTTCAAAATTGGGGTTGGAAACATCATTGAAAGTCCCACATCGGAACAAGAGTCAGTAAAACTATCACTTTAAAAGAAAGGGAGAGAAGTAAAAAGGTCACCCAAGTTAACCCATACTAGGATTATAAGTATGAAAATATGGATATGGAGGAGAAAAAATGGGTCATGTTCTGATAGAGAGTGATAGTAAACATGTCTAAGAGAAATTTAACCATAAGAAAATCACAAAAATGTGATGGGTGAAATGATATTCAATTCCCGAGTAGGAAAAGTTAACAGAAAACATTTTTTTAAGATACTCTTCATTGAGGAATTTATTTTTTAGCTTAAATAAATCATAATGAAACAAACGTACTTGTCACGTAGACTTTAAACTTTTACTAGATTCCTTAATAAAACTCATATTTTCTCCAAAAGACGAGTATTTAGGAATACTTGTTCGCATTAAGAGTACTATAATCAAATTCTTGAGAATAACCTAATACAGAAAAGAGAACTATATATTTCCCATATCTTTAGACCTCAATAAAAAACCAAACCAAAAATTTAGTACGAGATCTGATAATACCAAAAAAGGAGATTATTTTTAGAAAAAGAAAAACCACTCTTAATCTCCAAGTTTTGTCAAACAAAACCCAATGTTCAACGAAGACCATTCAATAAACAATTTCTCCATAAAATTATTCAATGTAAACCCAACTAAGATTGAAACCCAAATATTTGAAGGATTTAATCACATAGTCTCCCAAGGTACAAATTAACATTTATCTCCAAATAACATGAGTTGATCTTAAAGTCTCATACTAAAATGTAATTAACTTAATCACATATCCTCCATGATAGGTTAATAATTTCCATAGATAACCCAAAATCAACTTACTCTTGATTCATAAAATCATCTTACTAAAAATAATTTCTCAAAATAACTAGGGAATTCACGTAGTCCCATGGTAGGTGATAAATACCAGTCACACTTTGGTTGTGGGTTCGATTCCCACAGCTTTTTCCGACACGACAGGTTGTCACATGGTCTGCGTTTTGTCCTTTTTCCAAAACTATATAATTCTTAAAACATTCCCCAAAACGAGATAAAATCTTAAAAAATAACCATAACATAATGTAACCTCAAGTTTATCTCATGTCGTTCATATTCCATCATAACGTATAGTAACCCGTAATTACCTCAAAAGTAAGGATCATATAAACCCTAATGGTAACCTTTATAATTATTAGCCGAACTTCCATATTGATTTGGTTATCTCGTACATGATGCATTAGAGAACTCACTAAGGTTCAAGTGGTTGATCATAACTCCTGATAGTTGGTTTAGAATAACCACGAGATTTCTCATTGAATCTGTCATTTCATCCAGTCTCTTAATCAGAGAACCACCACAGTTTCCTTCAAACCCATTGTCACTTTGGTGCCTACTAGATCCATCCATTTACTAAAACCATAAATGTCAGTGTGAGTATATCAACAAATAGTTATGTACTAAAGAGGAAGATAAACACTAAGATATATTTAGCCAAGTTATCTCAAACTCATTCCAACATTAAAAAATAATAATGACTCTAACTAATATAATAACCATTTTGGTTATACACAACATGTCACTTAACACTCTAACCACTAATGTTATCTAAACCATCCTTTGATACAAACTATAAGGACCCAGCCTTAAACATTACTTATCATTGAATTAAATGAATAATTCAAATTGAGGATCTTTTCAGGGTTAGAGTTTTAGAGAATTAGGACATAACTATTACATCTCAAAGGTTACAAAGTAGACACATCTACCCAGCTTCCGTTTTTTTTCACACAAAAAAAACTCATTAACAAAATAGGCATGTCTAGTTCTTTGTTTTAGATAGCTTGAAATTTCATTGATCCCATCCTTGACCCTATTGATCATTATGTCCTGTGAAAAAAATTTCAAAAAAACTTGGGATGAGCATAAAAACCACAGTAAGGGTTATAAAAATACGGAAAGAAAACATTAGTCCATGTATACATAATAATCAATCAAATAATACTTTACTCATAAAACATAAGCAATTTAACATACCTCATGAAATTATAGGATTTATGAATAAATCATAGAAATCATAAGACATAAAGGTAACTTGAGGCATTCATAATATTATTACGTAGGGAGTAACCCTCATGGTTACGTTTGGAATACCCATCACAGTATATTCCCTAAATCTCTTCGGAGAAACCCTAACATTTAACCCCTTCGCATTACCCAATTCATTGGAGAGCTATATCGGGCTCACCCACCCTTAGTTTATCATGAAACCACCCGTATTCATAATCAATTCCCAAGAACCATAACATAATCATAGCACATAACTTAAGCATAAAGGAAAGATAACATTCCCGCATTGCAATAACAATATAACATTTTAAGATATTAAAATAATTTATCCATTCTAAAAAAAAATTTCAAAACCATTTAAAACATTTAATAAAGTGATTTTTTAATCAAAGTGTCCCATACCACTTTGAAGCTTTTAAAATTTTAAACCATTTATATCCGTATAAATAAATCCTTAAAACCATTTTGAAAACATGGATATTAATGAGAAATATTTATAAGGAAAAATTATTAAAACATTTAAAACTATATTTTAGTTAAAGGATTTTTAACAAAAAGAGAGATACTTGAATACAATAATTGAGGAATAACATTTAATCAGAACTTTATAATATCATGAGAATAAAGGGATTCATGATATAATATTCCAAAGGACAGTATATACACCATATAAGAGTGAATTGGTGCATAACAACAATGAAGTCTTAATAGAAATGTAAAATGAGATAAATTCCCTTATAAATAAGGTATCCTTAAATTAAGGATAAATCAATCTCATAATTATGTGTGAAAAATATAAATACACCCAATGTAATTTTATATTAAGTGTAAAACAATAATATTTCATTCAAAAATATTCAAAGGATGACATATTCAATAACTACATTTTGATCCCAAAGAAATCGATATTGGGTTATGAAGTTCCCTAGGTAAAATTTGACAGCCTAACGACGTCTCTTTAAAATTCATAAAATTAGTTGATGAGAGAGAAATTGGTATCTCATCAAATGGACATAAAATTTACATCAATAAGGATATAGAAGAACATATCCCAAAATAAAAAGATTTAAATTAAAAGACATAACAAAATATGTCTTTTAAAAAGAGAGGGGTGAAAGGTTCCCTTACCGATTTGGGTAACTTTTGAAACGTTCACCCCATGAAAGAAGGACCATACAACGTTGGTGTAAATACCCATAAAGGAAATTATATTACACAATGAGTATAATAATGGGAAGTACATACACCACTCAAAATAAATAGTTGAAAATGTAGCATAAATCTCACGGGAATAAAAGTGAGATGAAAAATCCCTTATGAAAACTCAGTAGCCTAACGACGCCACTTAAAACATCCAAAAAAATGGATTGATTAAATAAAATATGATCTCTCATCATATGAAAATAGAAATTACAGTAATAATAATATAATATAACGTCCCCCAATATAAGAAATATGAGATTAAAGTAAGTTACATAAAAAAGAGTTCTTGAAAAGAAAGAGAGAGGTAGGATCCCTTACCTCAAGTCCGACATGTCTTGTTCATTAAATTATATTCCTGAATAATACACATTGGTAAATTTATAATTTCATAAGTTCCTCCTTTAAATATTATTATTCAGTTATTATCACATATTATAATGTCATAATAATTGGTTATGTGAGTTCATATCAGACGTTTTTGTCGATGTTTGTTACATGAGTCAAAAATGAACTTGTTTGAAAATGATTGTCCCTGTAGTTATAAGTAAATCATCTCCAGAATAGTATTAATGATTTAAATATCATATATATCCAGTACATATTCATTTTGTACTATTCCATAACATTTGGAGATAAAAATAAATGAAATGCACCGTTCATGGAGATGGTAGGCCGTACGTACGCATGAACACTACTTTCATTTCATTGACATATTAATGGAATTAAAAATAATTGAGAGATATATATATTATAATTAAAGTATAATATATATGTTTTATAGGTCACATAAGTTCATTAATTTCATTCTTTATACATTCCATGTATTTCATGAACGAGTCACATCACTTGATGGGGCAGCAATCCACACTTCCTCGTATGAAATTATCGCATTTGCACAACATGAAAAGCATAAAGGTATGTTTTAAATATTAAATAAAGAAGCATATGGAAAAACTAAATACCATATATATCATATATAAAACTTAGTGACATCATAATGGACACCATGAAAGCTGTTAAGTGAAGATTGAACAATCATCGTTTCATGAGGCAGTAATTCGCCATCCACAGAAACAGTATGATCTTTAACCATTAGATGGAGGTGTGTGTAATTGTAGCTCTAATCCTTCACATAACAACATCCTAGTATTTTTAAGATACCGGTTTTTTACATGATAAATGAATAAAAAGAGTTTAGGGGTTTGGAGAAGAAAAATAATACAAAAGAATACAAGTGAAGACATTACCTTTAAATCGGGTAACTCATCTTGGTTTGAACCAAAAGAATTTCTTGAAGAGCATTCTGCCAAAGGTGAGGCTTCAATGATGAAGAGAGGTATGTGGAGAGATGAAATGGGCAGGGTTTGGCCGAGCCAAAGTCTTGAGAGGTGTGGGTAAGGTGGTAGAGGTGGGGTCCTTTTATAAGAGAAGAGGAGTGGCACTCTTGGAAAGTTATAAAATATTAATTTATTATAAAATGCGTTTAGGATTTTAAAGTTCCCAAAAAGATATATTTCTAGGATATGGTGATAAGTTTTTGAAATAAACCCATACAATATGTTTTTGACAAGTGTAAGACTTATATTTCACACTATCTTCTCATTTTATTTAAATCGTTCATTTATGAGGTAATCACTGCATCATCACGGTGTCATAAATAAAATAATCTATTTAATGTATAAAAATTATAAAACAAATATCATGATGTAGGAAATATTTTTATCTTTATAATTAATATTTTTAGTAAAAAATATGACTTGTATAACCCCATGTAAAAATTGTTTTAGTAAAAAAATACATGTTTGTGACATTTTAATTTTAACTTTAAATAAAAAGTTATTAATATCATTTTCCAACAAAAGTGGCTCCATGGGGTCCCCAAGTTGACCCATGGATTGTCTTGGTCGGCCATTACTCATCCAATAAGGGTAGTACATGTTTCAAGGTCATTTCATATTATTATAACATTATCTTTACTTTAAATTACACTAATTACCTCTAATCGTGATTAATAAAACTTACAAGTTACTATTCACCAAAAAATTATTTTAATCCCATTGAACCAAATGTTACTTCTATATGACAACCATGTATATTGGATTTTTGAAAATCAAATCATAGAAGTGGTAATGTTTCATTTAAATGAAAAATCATTTTCTTTAACTACAACTTAGTGGTTTCACTATTCATAAATAATTGATGTTTTTCAAAAAAATACCAAAAATTCACCCTAAGGTATATTTGAGATTATGAATTGAAAAATGATTTCTATTTTATGAAATTCAAAATATATAAGTTGCATTAATTAATTTAATAATTAATTCCCTTTGTCCAAACAAATAGAGTGTTTTTAAGAAACAATATCTATTAAAAGATTGACACTAGTTTCAGTCCAGTTTCAAAGTGAAATTAATTCCAATGACCACCATTTTATTAAATGGTATAAATATATTCTAAATCCACTTTAATAAAAATTAAAAAGATAATATATCTATATAAATAAATCATATTTAAAGGAGGTTTTGAATTAAAATGCAACATTTTCACTAAAAATGATCTTTATCGGAAAAATAACAAAAATTTACACAAAGTAAATTTTGATGTCCGTATTCTAAAGAAGGATTTTATTTTGTCAAATAAAACATATAAAATGGTCAAAAATATATTTAAATGGGTTCTTTAACAAAAGGAGGTTAATCGACCTTTTAAAGAATATTAGAAGATTTATGCTTAAAATTGGATTCATTTTAATTTTAAGCCTCTAACATTTATTGGCTAAAAGTAAAAATATTTAACAAACATATGTAATCATTTTGTAGTTATTTTTTTTCATTCCCACCATTACAACGGCTAGGTGTTAACTATTATAATATTATTATATTATTAGTGTGCAACGTAAGATTTTAATGAAACTCGTTGTTGCATATTGGGTAAGCCATTGAGCATAGTATTCCCTTTAAAGTAGTATTAATATTTATTCACAAATATTGATAAACATTATAATGTAATATTATTTATTTACCTGGGATGTTACAAATCATCAGTCTCACAATCCTTCTCATCATACAAAGATATTGTCTCATGAACTATCGAGACATAAAATGAATTCTCTATGACTTATGACTTTAAAGAAAAGAAAGAGAAAAATAGTTTTGCTTAACACTCTAGAAATGGAAATAAAGGGAAGAAGGGAAAGGTTAAAAATCCAACATGTGGTAAATGTGGGAAGAAACACCCCAGTACTTTCATGAAGGGAATGGTAGTCTGTTACACGTGTAGTGATAAAGGCCGCCAAGCTCGTGATTAAAAGGGAAAGAAAGATGCTATCAATATTGAATTCAATAATTGTAGAGAAAATGGGAATTTTTCAAATTAATGTTCTAAGAACCAAGGGAACTTACCTCAGAAAAGGATAAGGGAGCAAGGCCAAGAATATGTGATCACTACTTCTAAGGTTGAAGATCTGAAAGATGTGGTGGAATGTAATTTAATGGTTCCCTAATGTTTAGCCAATGATTTATTTGATTCTGGATCATCACATTGTTTCATATCTTCCTAGTTTTCTAGGAAAATTAGATATTTTCTATTTGATAGAACAAGAGAGTTGTCAGTCAAAACAATTAAGGGATGTATCATCGCAATAATGTTTTTTGAATCAGTTCCCATTAGGGAACATAAATGTTATTTATCTTTTGATCTCATAATAAAACCCATGATTGAATTTTATATATTCCTTGGAATGTATTGGTTTTCAGACCATGATGCGAAAAAGCATTGTAAGAAGAAGGAGGTTACAATTTTCGGTGATTATTAGGAGTACCTTATCTTTAAGTCAGAAACATCACCACTAATGTCTTATCTAGATCCGCCACTAGTAGCTATACAAAATTAAATTAATAGGGAATTAGAGAATGAAATATCTATGGGTGAGGAAAAGAATGTTCAAATAGAGGACATAACTATTGTGCAATAATATGTTGATGTGTTTCTGGAGGATTTACCTGGACATCCTCCAGAACGAGAAATTGAGTTTTCTATTAATTTAATTCCTAGATCATGGCCCATATCGAAGACCTCTTATTTAATGGCCACTGTGGAATTAGTAGAACTAAAGAAACAAATAGAGGAATTCAGTAACATGTGATTTATTCTCCCTAAAGTTTCTCTATGGGGAGACCCTATCCTTTTTGTTTATAAAAATGATGAACCTATGAGGATGTGCATTGACTACAAGGAGATCAATGCTGTAATAATAAATAAAAAGTATCCCTTACCTCTCATTAATGATTTATTTGACCAAATTCATGGAGGTCAATATTTTTCAAAGATTTACCTTCGATTTGGATATCATCAGTTGTGTGTGAAAAAGGAAGACATTTCAAAAATAGCATTTCGAACCATATACAGGCATTACACGTTTATAGTAATGACTTTTGGATTGATTAATACACCCTCTATATTTATATAACTATTGAATATAGTTTTCAAAGAACATCTTGATGACTTTGTTGTTGTATTTATTGATGATATTTTTGTATACTCAAAAAGCTACGAAGATCATGAAAATATCTTTCTCATTATCCTTAAGACTCTTAGAAAAAATGAATTATTTGGGAAATTTAGCATGTTATAATTATGGATTTAGGAGATTTATTTTCATGGCCATATTGTCTCTAAGGATGGAATCTTTGTTGATCATTCAATGGCCAAGGCAATCTAATAATGGCCATCACCGACGAGTATAACTGAGGTATGTAGTTTTGTTTGTTTAGTGCGTTATTATTGACGTTTCATCTTTATTTTTTCCCAATTGGCTAACCCATTAACCAAGATCACTCATAAAGGGGTTAAATTTGTTTTGACTAAAGAGTGTGAATAATGTTTTGAAGAACTAAATAGAATATCAGTTAATCCTCATATCATGACTCTACCATCGGGGAATGATGGGTTTGTTATTTATAGTGATGCTTCAAAGAAAGGACTTGGTTGTGTCATTATGCGAAATGATAGATTTATTTCCTATGCATCACGATAGCAAAAAATTCATGAAAAAAACTATCCCACTCATTATCTTGAGTTAGCAGTTGTAATTTTTGCTATGAAAATATCGAGACATTATCTCTATGGTGATAAATGTGATATTTATACAGATCATAAGAGTTTAAAGTATATTTTCTCACAAAAATTACTCAACATGAGGCAAATAAAATGACTTTTACTACTCAAGGATTATGATTTCACTATACACTACCACCTGAGGAAGGAAAATAAGGTGAAAGATGCTTTGGGTAGAAAGTATCATAGAGTTTTGAACAAGAAGGGAGTTGAAAATGATCCTATATACATGGATCTAGTAAATATGGAAATGGGAATAACCATGGAAGGTGAAACATCAATGCTTTCTAAAATGGTAACCAAACCATATTTACTAGAAATTATAAAATGTTCTCAAGATGATGATGAGGAATTTCAAAAGAATATTAAAGCTTTTAATGATGGGAGATTGAGTGACCTTATATATGAAGACGGAATTTTGAAATTTGGGAAGAGACTTTGTGTTCCTAACATACCTGATCTAAAAAGGACTTTGTTGGATGATTCTCATAGCTCCAATTTCAATATACACCCTAGAAGCACCAAGATGTATATAGATTTGAAGAAACATTTTTTTTGTGGGACAACATGAAGAGGGGGTCGCTGATTTTGTGCCAAGATGTATGGTTTGTCAACAATTGAAAGTAGGAAGGAAACATCATGGAGTGTTCCTGCAACCTCTTACCATACCTGAGTGAAAATGGTATAATAATTTGATGGACTTTGTCATGGGGATACGAAAGACTCCTAGAATATTTGATGCAATATGGGTCATTGTTGATCATCTTACCAAGTAAGCACATTTTCTTACTATAATAGAATATTTTCCACTTGAACTTCTGGCAGGAATATATATTAATGATGTTTGAAAGACTTCATGTTGTACCCCTATCAATTATTTCTTATCATGATCCCCATTTTATATTAAGATTCGGGAAAAGTATTCAGAAGGTCTTAGATACTGAACTTCGTTTGAGAACTGCCTACCACCCTCAAACTGATGGACAATCAGATTAGACTATTCAAACCTTTGAAGACATGTTGAGATCTTTCACACTTGACATTCAAGGTATGTGGGATCAATATTTACCTTTGGTAGAATTTTCCTATAACAATAGCTTCCATTCAAGTATTCAAATGGAACTATATGAAGCATTATATGGCAATAGATGTCACACACCAACTTGTTGGGATGATGTTGGTGAAAGAAAACTTGTAGGCCTCAAAATTTTTGAGGAAACAATAGAAAAAGTGATGATTATCTGAAACCACATCAAAGAAGCCCAAAGTAGGAAAAAGAGGTATGCTGATAACAGAATGAAGGATTTGGAATTTCAAGTATGAGACTATGTTTTCTTAAAGGTATCTCCATGGAAGTGTGTTATATGATTTGGTAAAAAGGGTAAATTGAGTCTCAAGTACATCCGAAATTTCGAAATTCTAGAATGAATTGGAGTTGTAGATTATCGTTTGGAAATGCTTCCATGTTTCTCTAAAGTTCATGATGTGTTCCACATATGACTATTGAGAAAATACAGGCCTGAACCTATGCATGTACACACATATGTGAAAATTAAAATGGATCATGATCTATCTTATTGTGAAGAGCTTGTCAAAATTCTTGATACCAGGGAAAAAGTGCTGAGAAACCAGGCGACTCGTCTGGTAAAAGTTCTATGGACAAACTACAAGATGGAAGAGGAAATGTTGGAACATGAGGAACTTATGATGAAGAACCACCCGAATCTTTTTATGCAATAATATTCTATATATATATAATACAAATTTATTTTAAGGAGGGGAGTATGTAACACCCCAAGCTTCCACGGTTTGTTTTCCTTTTAATAATGTAGTAGCTTGCAGTTTACACAACGTGGAGTTTTAACACACTACAACCAATCAAAGTAGCTGTTATGAATAGTAATACCAAATTTTTAAAATTTTATAATTTTTTTAAATTTTTTTTCATTTATTTATTCGGAATATCAAAATTAGATATGAGTGAATTTTTGATAATTTTTTCTGAAAGCATTCAATTTTTGATGAATAGTGAAGAACACTACGTTATTGTTTAAAACTGAATTTTTATTTAAATAATTAGTTATTTTATTTTAATTTATTTTAGGTAAAAATAGATACACAATACCTATATATGTTCAATTTAATTAATTGGAGTCATTTTATAATAAGATTAGATATATAAAATTTTGCTAAACTTTTTACCGTCCATTACCCTCCAGCAAGGAGCATTTACAAATTTACATAAAACATTATTTCACCACTTCTATGAGTTGAATTTCAAAAATCTGAGAGACACAGATGATATAAGATAGTAAAATGTGGATCAATAAGATGAAAATAATTTTTGGTGAATAATAACTTTTGACTTTTATCTACCACGGTTAAAAGTAAATAAGGTAATTAAGGATAAAAATGATATTATAATCACCCTAACACATGTCCTAATTTTATTTCATAAGTGTAATTCGACCAAAAAAAACCTTAGGAAAAAAATATATCCCCATTTGGATCACTTGGATTAGATTAGGACATTTATTATTATATTATTTAAAGAAAAGTTAAAAGAGTTTAATTCAAAGTTTAATAACCGAACGATTTATAATATAGGGTTATGCATAAGATAAATTAGTCTATAAATATTCATTAAAAATATAAATATTTTTTCTACATAATGGTATTTTATTTATAATTTTTTGACATTAAATAATTTAATTTTTTTATGACACAATGATGAAGCAGTAATTAGCTTATTAATGATAGAATAAATAATTGATATTATAAATATTAAATAAATGTAATTTGAGAATTTTGATGAATTCCTATAATTTTATAGGTTAATATTACATGTTAGTGTGGAATAAATATTTTTTTTGAATTAATCATTGAGTTATGATTTTCACAAAAACGAAATACTAAATAGTTTCAAAATTTACATAATTTAGTTTTTAAAACAAATTCTATATTATTAATTGATATAATATTTCCAAAATATAAGGATCAGAAAAAGAACTTATATAAGGTTATATATATTAATAATGAAGCACTTTGGGTTCTTTTGGAAATTTATATTATGTTTATTAACCATATGATATAAAAATACAAAGAGACATGATAAATGTTAAACTATTTAACTTAGAGTTAAATCTAAACGATAAGGATAATATGTGATCTAAAACTATCTAAAAACTATTTGTTAATAGGTTTTATACCAATCCCAACCTTATCCTAGAAATAAATCATTTTTGAGCCATTATAAATATAGAGACCCGAAGCTTGACGTACATTGACATTACATTACATTTGTGGAATACTTAGTACATAACAAAAACAGAAACACAAGGATCGTAATAGTTTAGTGTCTTTGGAAACTCAGAATATAATATTCTAATCTTGGTGAAAGATCTTCAGCATCTCCCATAAAGATCTTCCTTTTTTTATACCTAAAACCTTTCATTATATCCTGGGGAAAAGTAAACATAAAAGGGTGAGCTCAAATTCTCAGTAAGGGTAAACAAAAGAAATGTCAATCACATCATATACATAAGAACATAAATTTTGGAAATCTTAACCTGTAAAAGAGATCATAATTTCATAACCTGGGATAACTCATGGCAGTGAAATGTAATCACAATAATCATAACTTAAAACATTAAACTTTGTGGCATGCACACATAATCATAGAGAATCATTTCTTGTTAGTCAAGACTCATTTCCAAGACTATCTTAGTGGACAAAGTCCCTTTCTGAACCGATTCACCCTCATTTCAGTCCGGTTTCACTGAACCGGTATAACCTACCATTCTAGCCATGTCTATCTCATGAGATATAAAATCTTTACCCAATGCATTGGAGGGATATATTGGTCCCACCCATCTCATAATGATACCATTATTATGTGTGCCACAAAATCATAAACCATACATCATAGCATAACCCATGTAATAAAAATCGGAATCTTAAACATAGTGACATCATTAAAAAGTTCATATAGGATAAAGGAATTCATAAAAATATTTCCATCACAACATAATAAAATCAATGTAAGAATAGGGAGAGAAACAAGACCCTATATTATCTTAGATGGAAAATAATTTTGATTTAACACTTGAACTCCATTCTTGAGGAAAATATCCTTTTTACTTCAAAAATACTTCTCCTTTCTTAACATGTCTTAAAATTTTAAACTAAAATAAGTTTATTAAATCTAAACTTGAAAACTAGTAAAGTAATCTTCTTGGAAATAATGTTTTAAAAATCCATTCATGCCGTATAAGTTAAAAAACATTCTTCATACATTTGTCGGAAAAGTCAAAATGTACCTCGTACGAAAAACGACAAAAGATTCCTTTCATATATTTTACTAAAAACTCACCGAAGGGTAAAATTGGATTTTAACAATTACAGGTGGATGGAAATAGTATTACATATTTAAGAAACATGGATGTGGATGATAAAATACACCCCAGTAAATTTCAAAGTATAAACAATCTCGGATAAAAATGAGATTGTGATATTTCCCTTACCATAGGTCCGATTTGCTTCGTAAGTGTCCGAAACTCTTGTATAATGATATAAATAATGTCATTGACTTATTAAAGAATCATATTCATTGTTATTATGTCATATATGGTTCACTTATGACTTTATATTACCCATTCTTTTGTAAATTCATGTTAAAGTAGCGTTTTGGGTAAAATCGTCTCATTTTTCGTTCGTGTTTTAACTTGTAATTATTAATATGATTAATTAGATCATTAATACTTAATTATAGAATATAAAACATGATTTATATATAATATATATTCAGAATATACATATATATAATGGATCGATAAATGGAAAGAAATACACCGTTCATAGAGACGGTAGGCCGTACGTACGCATGAACGCTGTTTTCGTTTCCTTATTGAATTGAGTGGAATTAAGTAGATGATATACATATATATACACATAAATCCAGTAGCTTTATAATGTCATATATTTCATTATTATTGCTTATATATACTTTATAATCATTCTTAAATGGTTAACATGGAGAATGAATCTCATCGCGTCGTGGAGACGGTAGTCCGTACGTACGCACGAGCGATGATATCATTTCCATAATTATTGAATTGAATTGGAGTGGATGATACAATATATCAGAATCATTATGATGTTATAATAACTATGTATAGTTATTCTTTACACCATAATATCCATCCATGTAAGGTTTTGGTGGAAAAATAGATTACACCACGGCGTGGAGACGGTATTCCGTACGTACGCGCGCGCGGTGATTTTGTTTTCCGTAGGATGGATAGATGGTGAAATAGGGTTGTTTCATACTTATAATAACATATCAGTATATGAGTGATACTGATGTTATTACTTCATAATTAAACAACCTAAGAAGAAGAAGTGGAAGAAGAAATAAAGGTGAAAGAATCGGTAACGAAAATTACCTCTTCTTTGAAGCGCCTCTTTGAGACCTCCTCTTAGGGGACTAAAATTGGACTTTGAGGAAGACCAGAACCTCTAGTATGTTTCTAGGGAAGTGGAGAAGAGAATTTGGCAGGGTTTTTCCGAGCGTGAAGGCTCAAAGGGGTGTGAGGAAGAGAGGGAGGAGGTTCCCTTTTATAAGGGAGGAGAGGGGCATCTTAGGAAAATCTCAAAATATTATTTTATATTAAGGTCAAATTCGGTTTATAATGGTTCCAAATGGTCTTATTTCGAAGATAAAGTGGGTATGGGTCTAAATACTCTCATCCAATGGGATTTAGACAAGTTTATGTTATTATTTTAACCTTATCAATTAGATTTAACTCTAAGTTAAATAATTTATCTTTTACCGTGTCTTTTTGTTTTCTTAAACTATATGGTTAATAAACTTACTATATCAAGTCAAAAGAACCCAAAGTTGTTTATTATTAATATATCTATCCTTATCTAAGTAATTTCGCCAAACCGTAGATTTTTAGGAATAAAATAACAATTAATAATATAATATTTGTTTTAAAAACTATTTTATGTCAATTTTCACACTATTTAGTAATTGATTTTTGTGAAAATTATAACAGAATGATAAGTTCGAAAAAAGTTAATTAAATCAATACTAACATGTCATATTAACCTAGAAAATTAGTGTAATTCATAAAAAGTCTCAAATTATATTTATTTTGGTATTTATAACATCAATTATGTCAATATTTCATTAATAAGATAATTACTGCATCATCGTTGTGTCATAAATAAATTAAATTATTTAATGTATAAAAATTCCAAATAAAATACCATTATGTAGGAAATCGTTTTATATTTCTAATGAATTTTTATAGTCGAATTTATCTTATGTATAAACCTATATTAAAAATGTTTTATTAAATAAACTTTCATTTTAACTCTTTTAACTCTTCTTTGAATTAAATAATAATAAATGTCCTAATCTAATTCAAGTGGGCCTAAACGGTCATATTTTATTTCTAAGTTAGTTTTTGGTCTAATTACACTTATCCAATAGAATTAGGACATGTGTTAGGGTAATAATAATATCATTTTTACCCTTAATTACCTTATTTACTTTTAACCGTGGTAAATAAAAGTAAAAAGTTACTATTCACCAAAAATTATTTTCATCTCATTGAACCACATTTTATTTACTGACATCAACCGTGTCTCTCAGATTTTTGAAATTCTACTCACAGAAGCGGTAAAATTATGTTTTATGAAAAATTCAGTTTTTTTAACTACCACTTAGTGGTTTCACTATTCATCAAAAATTGAAAGTTTTTAGAAAAATACCAAAAATTAGGCCTAAGCTATATTTGATATCATGAACTCAAAAATGATTTCTATTTTACCAAATTCAAAACATATCAGTTGCATTAATTAATTTAAAAATTAATTCCCGTCGTCAAAACAAATAGCGTGTTCTTAAGAGATAATAACTATCAAAAGATTGACACTTGTTTATGTCTGGTTTAAATGTGAAATTACATCCAATGACCAAAATTGTATTAAATTGTAAAAATATATTCTAAATATACTTTAAAAACACTCAAATTAATAATTTATCACTATTAATTATTTCGATTGAAAAATTTGTTTTTAATTAAAATTTAGTAATTTTCACTATTCATCAAAATATGAAAGTTATCCGAAAATCACCAAAATTTCACCCTAAGCTAATTTTGATATTCAGAATCCAAAAATGAAGTCCATTTTGAAAAATAAAATTTACAAAATTTCAAAAAGTGGTTATTACTATTCATAACGGCTAGTTTTAATAATATTTTAATAGCATATCGTTGTTTAGCGAAACATGGTGTTGCGTACAACACACGCTATCGTGGAAGGTCGCGATTGCGTGTAATTCAAGCCAGGTCAGAGATGTGTGTTGTGAAAGCTCCTTTTGGTGTAGTGTATAACACAAGATATTAATGAAATTAAAAATAATATTTTTCATAAAATCTCGGGGTGTTACATTCTACCCCCTTAAAATGATTTTCGACTTTGAAATTCGTTGGGGTTATAAATGGTTTACTACTTGAAATTTTCTTTAATAGAAACCCACATCGTAAAAAGGAATACCAAAACCAATCTTTAAAAATAAAAGTATGAAACGTAATAGTTACCCAAATAAACTAATCACTGGGTTTCCCCATAGGTGAAAATATGGATATGGAAGAAAAATCTAACCATCATGTTCTGATGGAGAGTGGTACAGAACATGGCTATGGAAAATCCAACAATCACAAATCCATAAATTTGTGACAATCTAAGGTACCATCTGATTAATCAGATATAAGATCACTAGGACAACATATTTGGTTTTCAAGATCATTTCCCTAAAGTTGAAGAATTTGAATTAGAATAAATACTTACTTTATTTTGGTACAATCTCACTGTTGTTTTTGCCTTGAACAATTTCTACTTCATCTCTTAAATAAATGAAGTTGAATTTGTTATTCGTGAAGTGTTAGCAGATCATGTGATAGAATGACAGGTCATTCCATATGTCTCAAACAAAAGGTTAGCAAAAGTTATTAAATATAAGTCATTTTATAGTGAGATTAATCATATATGGTTCTTAAAATGGAGTTATACTTAATATATCATACTGCTTAATATAATAAAACTAGTTTCTACTAAACAGGGACTTCCTGTAGGCCAGTGGTAGGCGATAAAGGCTAATCGCACTTTAGTTGTGGGTTTGATTCCCACGGCCTTGTCCGATGCGATGGGCTGTCGCCCATCCTGCAGGTTGTCCTTTTTCTAAAACTACATTACTATAACATCTCATCAATAATATCAAAAAAAAGTTCTATCCTTAAACAATACTAACTTATGTCCAACATAATCCATTCCAATCATTAGGCTTATCTAAAATACATCGGTCCACTCTCATAACATAGTGAAAATGATTACCAGAGATTTAATACCATCGTTGATCCCCATATATCATAAGATATGTTTTGTTGGTCACATTCCAAACATTAAAAATCCTTAATCATGTATTCTCTTGAATACCCATTGAACCTTAGTGAAAACATGAATGCAGTTAAAAGTTAACTCTTTCCACATACCAAAATCCAAAAATTCTATATACTCAAACCATGATACTACCTTATCCTTATATCAGTCATGAGCTCATGAATACAATCAAACACCTCATTATCTTATTATTCCTTCATTATGCGCATATCATCTACTTTCCAAAAAATATCTGAATAACATTTCATGGTTACTAGTACCATTAATCATACACTTTAAAAACTTAGGAAAGACAATAGTGTAACAATCCTTAGATGTCTCTTTATTCCATAGTACCATGAGATTACTTATACAACATTACACTTGATAAACATGTAATCATTCCACTACCTTCTTAAACCATTGACCGAGATTCAACAATTCATTCATCTCACATATCATTTGTAGTCTCTTCATCATCATCAACATAAATACTTCCCATACGACCATACTGATTCTCTTCATGAGAATTTCCCTTAGGGCATTGGTTTGCATAATTCCCATACATTCCACATTTAAAACATTTAACCATTGTTGATGTCGTAGCAATACCATTATCCTCATCCCTGGTGTTAACTAAACCTTTTCCTTTACACTTATTAGCTTTGTTTCCTTCTTTTCCACACCCAAAGCATCTTCCAGTTCCTTTGAAACATTCTCCTCGATGCCTCTTCCCACATGATTTACATAGGGGAAATTGAACTTTCTTTCCTCTATGATCATCATGAAACTCCATCTTTCTCTTATTAGCTGAGTCACGAAACTTACCAAATTTTACTTTATTGATCATATTATGATATTGATGATTCGGCATAATAATGATGTTTGGACTTCCAAATCCCATTTGATTTGGTTGCTCATGAAGAATATCATTCCATTGTCCATCATATCCTCCATTATCGTGAATCATCTTGTTTCCAGCCATTTTCTAAAACCCAAAAAGAATAGTGTGAGAGGCAAAAATAATAATAAAGGGGAGTAAATTCAATATCTAACATCTTTGGTTTAATCTAATATCGTTACCATAGTTCTAGGACTATATCCTATACGTATACTTATACTTAGGGACATCCCTAGACATACCATAGAAATATCTATAGCGATCTCACTAACGCTTTCGCATCCTAGTTTCCAAAGGTTGACTAAAACTTTCCTCTGATACCAACTATAGAGACCCGAAGCTTGACGTACATTGACATTACATTACATTTTCGGAATACTTAGTACATAACAAAAACACACACACAAGGATCGTAATAGTTTAGTGTCTTTGGAAACTCAGAATATAATATTCTAATCCTGGTGAAAGATCTTCAACATCTCCCAAAAAGATCTTCCTTTTTTTATACCTAAAACCTTTCTTTATATCTTGGGGAAAAGTAAACATAAAAGGGTGAGATCAAATGATCAGTAAGGGTAAACAAAAGAAATATCAATCACATCATATATATAAGCACATAACTTTTGGAAATCTTAACCTGTAAAAGAGATCATAATTTTATAACCTGGGATAACTCATGGCAGTGAAATGTAATCACAATAATCATAACATAAAACATTAAACTTTGTGGCATGCACACATAATCATATAGAATCATTTCTTGTTAGTCAAGACTCATTGCCAAGACTATCTTAGTGGACAAAGTCCATTTCTGAACCGAGTCACCCTCGTTTCAGTACTGTTTCACTGAACCGGTATAACCTACCATTCTAGCCGTGTCTATCTCATGAGATATAAAATCTTTACCCAATGCATTGGAGGAAGATATTGGTCCCACCCATCTCATAATGATACCATTCTTATGTGTGCCACAAAATCATAAACCATACATCATAGCATAACCCATGTAATAGAAATGGGAATCTTAAACATCATGACATCATAAAACAATTCATATAAGATAAAGGATTTCATAAAAATATTTCCATCACAACATAATAAAATCAATGTAAGAATAGGGATAGAAACAAGACCCTATATTATCTTAGATGGAAAATAATTTTGATTAAACACTTGAACTCCATTCTTGAGGAAAATATCCTTTCTACTTCAAAAATATTTTTCCATTCTTAAAATGTCATAAAATTTTAAACTAAAAGAAGTTTATTAAATATAAACTTGAAAACATGTAAAGTAATCTTCTTGGAAATAATGTTTTAAAAATCCATTCATGCCGTATAAGTGAAAAAAAAACAATCTTCGTACTTTTGTCGGAAAAGTCAAAAAGTACCTCGTATGAAAAACGACAAAAGATTCCTTTCATATCTTTTACTAAAAACTCACTGAAGGGTAAAATTGGATTTAAAAAATTACAGGTGGATGGAAATAGTATTACATATTGAAGAAACATGGATGTGGATGATAAAATACACCCCAGTAAATTTCAAAGTATAAACAATCTCAGATAAAAATGAGATTGTGATATTTCCCTTACCTTAGGTCAGATTTGCTTCGTAAGTGTACTAACCTCCTGTATAATGATTTAAATAATGTCAATGACTTATTACAGAATCATATTCATTGTTATTATGTCATATATTGTTCACTTATGACTTTATATAACCCGTTCTTTTGTAAATTCATGTTAAAGTAGCGTTTTGGGTAAAATCGTCTCATTTGTCGTTCGTGTTTTAACTTGTAATTATTCATATGATTACTTAGATCATTATGACGTAATTATAGAATATAAAACATGATGTATATATAATATATATTCAGAATATACATATATATAATGGATCGATAAATGGAAAGAAATACACTGTTCATGGAGACGGTAGGCCGTACGTACGCATGAACGCTGTTTTCGTTTCCTTATTGAATTGAGTGGAATTAAGTAGATGATATACATATATATACACATAAATCCAGTAGCTTTATTATGTCATATATTTCATTATTATTGATTATATATACTTTATAATCATTCTTAAATGGTTAACATGGAGAATGAATCTCATTGCGTCGTGGAGACGGTAGTCCGTACGTACGCATGAGCAATGATATCATTTCCATAATTATTGAATTGAATTGGAGTGGATGATACAATATATCAGAATCATTATTATTTTATAATAACTATGTATATTTATTCTTTACACCATAATACCCATCCATGTAAGGTGTTGGTGGAAAAACAGAGTACACCACGGCATGGAGACGGTATTTCGTACGTACGCACGCACGGTGATTTTGTTTTCCATAGGATGGATAGATGGTGAAATAGGGTTGTTTCATACTTATAATAACATATCAGTATATTAGTGATACTGATTTTATTACTTCATAATGAAACAACATAAGAAGAAGAAGTAGAAGAAGAAATAAAGGTGAAAGAATCAGTAACAGAAATTACCTCTTCTTTGAAGCGCCTCTTTGAGACCTCCTCTTAGGGCACTAAAATTGGTCTTTGAGGAAGACCAGAACCTCTAGTATGTTTCTAGGGAAGTGGAGAAGAGAATTTGGCAGGGTTTGGCCGAGCTTTAAGGATCAAAGTGGTGTGAGGAAGAGAGGGAGGAGGTGCCCTTTTATAAGGGAGGAGAGGGGCATCTTAGGAAAATCTCAAAATATTATTTTATATTAAGGTCAAATTCGGTTTATAATGGTTCCAAATGGTCTTATTTCGAAGATAAAGTGGGGATGGGTCGAAATCCTTTCATCCAATAGGATTTAGACAAGTTTAGGTTATTATTGTAACCTTATCAATTAGATTTAACTCTAAGTTGAATAATTTAACTTTTATCGTGTCTTTTTGTTTTCTTACACTATATGGTTAATAAACTTACTATATCAAGCCAAACGAACCCCAAGATGTTTATTATTAATATATCTATCCTTATCTAAGTCATTTGGCTGATCCTTAGATTTTTAGGAATTAAATAACAATTAATAATATAATATTTGTTTTAAAAACTATTTTATGTCAATTTTGACACTATTTAGTAATTGATTTTTGTGAAAATTATAACATAATGATAAGTTCGAAAAAATTTAATTAAATAAATACTAACATGTCATATTAACCTAGAAAATTAGTGTAATTCATAAAAAGTCTCAAATTATATTTATTTTGGTATTTATAACATCAATTATGTCAATATTTAATTAATAAGATAATTAATCCATCATCGTTGTGTCATAAATAAATTAACTTATTTTATGTATAAAAATTACAAATAAAATACCATTATGTAGGAAATCGTTTTAGATTTCTAATTAATATTTATAGTCGAATTTATCTTATGTATAAACCTATATTAAAAATGTTTTATTAAATAAACATTCATTTTAACTCTTTTAACTCTTCTTTGAATTAAATAATAATAAATGTCCTAATCTAATTCAAGTGGGCCTAAACAGTCATATTTTATTTCTAAGTTTGTTTTTGGTCGAATTACACTTATCCAATAGAATTAGGACATGTGTTAGGGTAATAATAAAATCATTTTTACCCTTAATTACCCTATTTACTTTTAACCGTGGTAAATAAAAGTAAAACGTTGCTATTCACCAAAAATTATTTTCATCTCATTGAACCACATTTTACTTACTGACATCAACCGTGTCTCTCGTATTTTTGAAATTCCACTCATAGAAGCGGTAAAATTATGTTTTATGAAAAATTCGGTTTTTTTAACTACCACTAAGTGGTTTCACTATTCATCAAAAATTGAAAGTTTTCAGAAAAATACCAAAAATTAGGCCTAAGCTATATTTGATATTATGAACTCAAAAATGATTTCTATTTTACCAAATTCAAAACATATCAGTTGCATTAATTAATTTAAAAATTAATTCCCGTCGTCAAAACAAATAGCGTGTTCTTAAGAGATAATAACTATCAAAAGATTGACACTTGTTTATGTATGGTTTAAATGTGAAATTACATCCAATGACCAACATTGTATTAAATTGTAAGAATATATTCTAAATATATTTTAAAAAAAGGAAAATTAATAATTTATCACTATTAATTATTTCGATTGAAAAAGTTGTTTTTAATTAAAATTTAGTAATTTTCACTATTCATTAAAATATGAAAGTTATCCGAAAATCACCAAAATTTCACCCTAAGCTAATTTTGATATTCTGAATCCAAAAATGAAGTCCATTTTGAAAAATAAAATTTACAAAATTTCAAAAAGTGGTTATTAATATTCATAACGGCTAGTTTTAATAATATTTTAATAACATATCGTTGTTTAGCAAAACTTGGTGTTGCGTACAACACACACTATCGTGGAAGGTCGCGATTGCATGTAATTCAAGCCAGGTCAGAGATGTGTGTTGTGAAAGCTCCTTTTGGTGTAGCGTATAACACTAGACATTAATGAAATTAAAAATAATATTTTTCATAAAATCTCGGGGTGTTACAATAAACCTAAAATGTTTTTATTATAAAATAATATTTCAAGCTTTTCCTAAAGTGAACCTCACCTCTCTTATAAAAGGGCACGTCAAATTATCTTAAATTCACACCTCAAAATCCATTTGGCTCAGTACACCCCTGCCCAAATATCCTCCAAAATTTCCTCCCTTCATTCTAGAGTCCTTACTCTGATCAGAAAGCCAACCTATGGAGCCCTTTTGATCAAATAAAAAGGAAGAACTTGAAGAAGAGGTAAATATTTCATCACCTCTTTCTAGTTCTTTTCTTCTCCCACTTCCTCTTTTTTTTGTTTCCATTCTAAACTAATAACTCCCATATATTATATAAACTGTGATTTTATTATAAAAATGGTACAAGCATATTCATTATTTTATCCATCATATGAATGAAAATGTCACCATACGTGCGTATGTACAGCTTACCGTCTCCAGGCCGTGGTGTAGTTTTTTACTCAAACACTTCATTATTTGGATGGGTTTAACAATGAGTATAACTAATGTAAATAATAAATATAACATGTTAGTTATTTTTTATATATTATACACTATCCAATTATATACTATTTCACCATCAATATAATGATATTGTCGCTCATGCGTACGTACAGATTACTGTCTCCACCAACATGATGAGATTTATTCCCCATCGTAATCATTCAAGAATAATTTTCATTTTCTGTTTAAAAATAATGTTTATGAACATAATATTATTCTATAAATAAATCAAATACATACTATCCATAAAAACGTGGCTTACATAACCAATCATATAAAGTAAAAAGAATCAGTTAACATCTGAAATGATGATACTACTGAAATATTTTAACAAAGGAATATTAGAGGATCATATATGATATCATATTTATATATATAGTTATTCTATAATTTAATAAAAATTTTATAACTATTATAAAAGAGGATAACAAACCATTTACTATGGAAATGTACAGGGTAAGGTTTAATTCTTCAATCTCATTATTATACTAGATTGTGTATGAGTATGTATTTACTGGGACATATTTAGCATCAATATCCATATTTCATATTTTGTTTTTCAAAATGAATATATTATGGTTTTATGGAAGGTTCTATTTAACTATATAATCATTTTAAATGTTTTAAATATTTTTTTTCAAAATCTTTTTAATTAATTTTCATGTTTTTAAAATGATTTTAAGGATTTATTTACATGGGCATCATTGTTTTAAAATGTTAATTCCTTTTAAATTTTCAAATTGGTATGGGAAACTTTGATTCAAAAATTTCTTTAAATGTATTCGTTTTAAAATTATGTTACTTTTAAATGATTTTAAAAAAAGAGATATTTCTCTCAAATAGTTTCTATTTCATCTATGTCATCATCCTTTGATGGATTTTACACTGGTTTGAAGTTGATTTATTATGATACAAATATTCCATATTGTATTGAAGGTTTTGTGATATGTTTGACTGTGGATGTGTTATTTTTATACCATTTATAGTTTATGGATAATGTATTGACTTTTAATATTCTAGTTTTAATACAAATGTTTATGTTATGTTTAAAGCTTTTCATATGCGGAATCTATTGGACATAGTAAGTGATGGGTGGGGCTTACTATAGCTCTACAATTCATCGGTAGGTATCGTGAGACAAACTAGTTTCTTGGCACTAGGCCTTGAAAAAATCTTATTTGTAGTCTTGGCTCATGGCCTTGACTATGTGGTTATGGTGTCTAGAATTACGCATTCCATCTTTATGAAAGTGGCTATTGATATTTCATGTGACTATTCGACCAGTATAATATCTATGTTAATAATTAAGAGGCACTATTTGATTTAATCTTTTCCATATTATGCTTAAAAGGATTTTTTTAGTATTATATATTGCTATAAATATTTATGTTTATTTATGAACGTTTCTGTTATATTGTTATCCTTATTGAGAATATGAGCTCACCGATTTCTATTTTTTATTTTTACTAGGATGTGACGAAGTATTTTATGGTTGACCAGTAGGGATTGGCTAATGATATAATTCTGTTAAAAAGTGGACAAAATTTTGTTGATGTTTTTATTTCATGATGTAATGTAAAACTTATGAATGTATCTAGCACTTCCAAGGCTACAAAATTGATTGGTCATTAGGGACATGATTTCTTATATCATTCCAATGTTATGTAATAATGCTCTGAATTTGGGTAAATGGGGTCAAAGCATTACATACATTAGTAACATCAAAAGAAGTAAGCATAGATGGAAAATAGTTTTTTAATATCTCTAAAAAACATTTTTTGAATAAAATATCCTTTATTATTTTGAAAAGGATTTTTAGTACATAAAAAAATTTTAAAAACATTTTATTATAAAATATGTAAAAAAATTATTAAGAAGACATGAAATCATTTTGAAAGCAATTTTACATGATAACTTATAAAAGAATTTGGAACACTTTTTAAAAAAAATCTATAAAAACTTATAAAAAAATATTAAAAAGATTTTAAAAACCCTTTTCTTGAAATTATTTTTAAAAAATACAATGAAATCTTGATAATATTTTAAAACATTATTACTTGAATTACTATTAAATAAGCATGAAAATTTATTGAAAAAAATTTTGTTGAAAATAACATTTAAAAAATTATGAAAAATTAGTATTTCAAAAATGAAAAGATATATTCATTCAAATGATGGTGGTTAAATCCATACATTCTGTACGATGTAAAAAGAACATTTCTTTTTCACAGTAAAGAGGGTAGAAAATGCCTTATTCGAAATGAGACAAGATGATTCCTTTAAAAAATATTAAAAGAAAAAACGTAAAAATTTTATTTTAATTATTATAGGATAATAGTAGAATAATATAGGATTCCCATTTTAGAAAAAAAGGTTTTGATAGACAAAGATTTATGATAAGGAGAGGGTAATGTTAGGATTTCTTCAAAACACATTTTAACTATCTTATATGAAAAAGAGTTTAATAATGGTACAGATACATTAATATATCATGAAATAACATAGGATAAGAAAACTAATAATTTTTCTTGAGATATGGATCAAAATATTTCTTCAATGGGAGAAAAATCATTAACAATCTCGAAAAATTATGAGATTATTTCAATAGACACTCAAAACAAAGTAACATGGGATCACAAACTCCATGTAAGAGAATTAAAATGACAAAACAAATAAAATATCTGGAAGTGTAAAATATTAATAATATAAAATTTAAAAGTTATGTACATACACCTCAAAAATAATTTAGGTTTATGACAAGTCATGAGCCTCAAGGAAAGAAAATTTAGACAAAATTATTTCTCTGATTTGTTAAATTTGGAAACTTAAACCCCGTTATTTAAATTTCATAAAATGGAAATGAAAATAAAAATCAATTTAATAATATATATATATATAATATTAATGGGTTGTATATACACAACACTGAACAAGTGAGGGCTGAATAAGGCATGTATCTTATGAAAATAAAAGTGAGATGCAATTTCTCTTACCTTGTGTCCTAACTCCCATCATACTCATTCAAAAAACAAATATAATAAATATAATTTTATTATAAATATTTTATAGAAACATAATATTATATCTAATATGATTTTTTGTTATTAACATATATTACCCTCTAGTTAATAATCCTACATTAATGTTTCACTTCGTGTAATATCTTCTTTGTTCTTCATATGAGTCTTAATTTGTTATATCTTTTATCTTTATACTTATATAATAATGTTGATGCTCCTTTTGTCACAGAATCTAATGATTTGAAAAGGGGAATATCTTAGCTCAAAGTGATTCAAACATTGGAAAATTATCAAAAAATTGACAAAGGAAGGAATAAGAAGAACATTGTGCAAGGGTTGCACAAGTATTACAATGGTCGCGCAAGCATACTTGCGCGCCACAGTGGTCATGCAAGTACACTTGCGCGCTGAAGTTGGTCAGACAAGTGACTTGAGTGACCTAAGTGATAACCGCCCGAGGTCTTCTCCTGCCTATAAATAGACTCTGTGGGACCCCCATCCGGGGAGGATTTTTTTCGAGAAACTCATATTTGAGCTCCCAACGCCCTAGTCTCTTATCAAAGCTTCTGAAGCACTTATAAGGTAATTTATTACCTAGAACGGATGATCTAAAGAGGGGGAAGAAGGCCTAAGTGTTGAAACTAATCAGCACTTGCACGCCTGAGTGGTCAACCCTTAAGGGAAAAGGCCACACTTGTGCGCCGCCCTACTCCTTCATTAGAACTTGCACACCCCACTTCTGGAAGATCCACAAGGGGATTCTAAAGGCTTTAATCAATAGTCGCTCAAGTATTAACCTGCTGGTTAACCGTCGTGAAAGTACAACATGTGTCGCGTAGGCATACCTGCGCGACCAGGACTTGCACGCCCACGCAGTACCTGCGCGCCTACAAGGACTTGCCTGCCCATGCCTTTTTGGTGCCCTTCTTTCCCATTTCACTCATCTTAAGCCATTTTACCTTTACTATTCAAGATTCAGTCTTCAAGACACTCTTCAAAGTCATTTATGGCATGATTTTATGATTTGACTTCCTTATCTGAAAGGAATTATGTGGAATACCTCTCAAAACCTAGTGATTTATACCTCTTTATGTCACTAAAAATTTAGATTTCATTCATTCAACCTCATCCTTTAAGATGAGAGAATCTCTTAACTTGTGCCTCCTTTTCAGGAATTATCCCCAGTCATAATCCTTAACCTGGGTCTCCTTTTCAAGAATAATCCCCAGTCATAAGTCCTCTAATATGGGCATCCTCTTAGGAGTAAGCCCCAGATCCCCTAACCTGGGTTTCCTTTTCAGGAGTAAGCCCCTGTCTCAAATATGGGCATCCTCCTTAGGAATAATCCACATTCATAATTCTTAACTTGGGCATCCTCCTTAGGGGTAAGACCAAATTCTTAAAGTTCACAAATCTAGGCATCCTCCTCAGGAGTAAGCCCCAAACCTTAATCCTTAACCTGGGTCTCCTTTTCAAGAATAATCCCCAGTCATAAGTCCTCTAACCTGGGCATCCTCTTAGGAGTAAGCCCCAGATCCCCTAACTTGGGCTTCTTTTTCAGGAGTAAGCCCCAGTCTCAAATATGGGCATCCTCCTTAAGAGTAAGCCCCAATTCTTAAAGTTCCCAAATCTAGGAATCCTCCTTAAGAGTAAGCCCCAGTCCCCTAATTTGGGAATCCTCCTCAGGAGTAAGCCCCAAACCTTAATCCTTGACCTGGGACTCCTTTTTAGGAGTAAGCCCCGGTCTTAATTTCTATTAACTAGTCATAATTTACATTTGACCTGGGATTCCTTTTCATGAGTAAAACCCAATCATAATTCTTCTCCTAATTTGGGCCTCCTTTTTAGGAGTACGCCCCAGGTTAGAGTATTAAAAATCTCCATGAAGCACATATACCTTTATGGACTCTATTCCTGGATTTCTTCCCTAAAGAAAATCCTAACCTTCATTTTTCTGGGCAGTCATAAAAACATACGCCCCACATTGTTTCTTATGATTGCATCTTTCATGGAACAATTGTCTAATTTTTACCAATACCTATTGTTTCTCACACCGAGAATGACTCACGTGAGCTTAGTGTGTAAAAGTAATTGTGACATCCTTCTTTGAGCCATCAATCATAAACATCAAACTCCTTTACTCGAACTACGTGGGTTCTGATTCCTTTTCTAAATAAAGTATACGTAGTTAGATCGTCTATGGGCTCGATCCAAACTCTAAAATAATCCATGTCCTTTTGAATGAAAATAAACATCAAGTTCCCCATTGAGTGGCTTTAAAACCAGCATGGTCATCATAATGACCAAGAGACTTCTATATAAATGTGTCGAAGGGTAACATTGACCAAGAATCTCTAATAGATACAGATGATTCTCTATCGATGAATAACCTTGAATACATATAAAAGATTCTCTAAATTTCCTATATATTTAATCATTGATTGTCAGATCTGAAGGAAATCTCATTTTATACTTGGTAATGTAATAAGGATTCAAGAACATAACTTAAATCTATAAAGAGAGTCCCGGAGTAGAAAATAATTCCCCTAAAAAAGGTGTGATGAGTCCGACCTCCCATCCTCTCAACCAATGCAAATTCCTAAGCCTCATCAGTCCACAAACTAATGAGCACCTTCCTTTGTAAAGTAGTTCCGAATGGATGTGGAATCATTGGATGTTTCCGGTTCTACGAACAAACCCGTTAGAAACCGATCGGAATGTTTGAACCTACCATCAAGGTGGTCATCCCCGGATTCCAAGGGAAACAAAAATGGTGAACCCGACGTGAAAACTTAACCAAGTTAAAATAATGTTTTACCCATTTGTTAGGCCCTTATTTAAAACTCAGTGAGAGGGCCAACAAAAAAAATCATTGACAAATGTGATCATCCAAAAGATGTAGTGGCTGAATTTATCTTGATTACGTCTGTTATATCAAACAAGCACTCTTTTCGAAGATCTTTTTCATTTATAGAATGGATGCTCTCAAGTTCACACCTGTGAATACTGCTGATGCAAATGCCACTGCTGCTACTCCTACTGTATCGTCGTCCGCTCTTAGGACAATATCACCTACTCAGCGTCTTCAACGCTGGGTATCAAACACACTGGTTAAGGAGTACCGTCAACACGGCACCATCCCAACTTTGTAGTCTTCTCGGCAAGACCTCCAAGTAAATAACTCACATCGTTCATCCGGACAACGACGACCAGTGATCAAGAAGCATGCGGTGCTGACTACCGTCTCCAACCATTTCGAGTCGTTATCCCCGGAATGCAATCACCATTCGCTCCCTTATTCTGGGGAGGTGAATGAGTAGGTCCCTCATAACCTTAATTAAAATAGACAGGATTCATTCCTGAGGGCTCCCACCAACAATCGCCGCAAGACTCGTGCGACAGTGCGCCCTCAACATGATGAGGGTACCGACTCCAGGCATTCAGCTCAGGTTCCTCGAACCCGAGCAAGCAAGACGAACCACCAGAGGCGGAATCCAGTCAACAGTGAGCAGGTTCTCATCTCTGCCATCTCTGGATAAGTCCACCAACCTAACTTGGTGGCAAGCAATGAGCAGGCACATACACCAGACCATTTTAATTATGCTGTCCAGCAGACTCGTCTAGCAGCATCACGCCAATCCTGCCAGGCAATTACGGTGGAGTACTATAGGTAGGAACATACACCTGTTTATACATCATCATCTAGTCAGCAGGCTCGTCTGACTACATATGATGGATCTCGTCAACCACGTTTGGCGAAGTGCAATCAGCAGGAACATGCACCTACTAGTATTAATCAAGCCTACCAACAGTCTCACTTGGTAGAATTCGGAGAAGTTAGTTGGAAAGCCCCGAAAACAAATAGTAGGAAGACTCAACTCTCTGCCCCCACACTTGAGTACTATCAAGATTCACTGACAGGAAAAGGAGGATAGGAGTAGACACATACACCTGCTCGAAGCCCAGAATGGACGTATATTCCCGTTCCAGTAGCTGAAGTCACCAAGAATATTCTATCAATGGTGAAAGAGCAGAAACAAATCTCTGATCATATTCTGGATGCCTTCCAGGATATTATAACAACTTCAGCGGCATCTCAAGGAAAGACACATAAATCTATCCCTACCAGTGGAGTGACACATCAACAATTCACTCCGGAATAGACACACACATCTGTTCCAGTCCAAGAGGGTTGTGGGGCATACTCCCCCATATCATACGGACAACCAAGTCAGGCACATACAACTGATTTGATAGGAGATCGTCAGGCTAACCTGGCCATCTTTCCTGATCAGGCACATACACCTGCTCAGAGCAGCCACTTTCGTCAACAAGTGGTTTCCAAGGCGAGTAAGAAGGCGTCTAAGAAAAAAACCCACCCAACACAGTTAGGACATCAAGTGCCAATCTGTAACAAGTCCTTGCTTGATGATGGAGTTCTTGAAGCCCTCAGACAATTATCTGTTGGAATTCAAGATTCTACTCCCTCAGTTCCCAATAGTGGGACCATTAATTCCGAAGTTCTTCAATAGACACTTCCTCACGAATGCTTGCTTCATTACAATTCAGTCGATCTCAAAGTTTCATCTTCAGATGAGAGCCATAGGAACCCTCTGTGTGGTCAGAAGTCCAAGGATCAAGAGATCTCATCTTTTGTTGTAACCCATTATGGTGGTACTCCCCATGATGTTGAATTTTGCGGCGAAAGTCCTCTCCGCAGTATTGATGCACATTTCCTGGAAAATGATCCAGTGGACAATGTAGTTCTGAAAAAGACCTCTTATCTTGAGGCACTTGCAAATGTGAAACCAGTCATGTCTAAAGCTTCATCGCTAGCAGGTGAAATACTTTCTCAATCAGATGATAGCCTAGGGTGTAGGTCATTCTCCGAACCACCCCTAAGTCATGCATCTTTTAGTTTGATCAATGATTTCTCTACCAATCCTGTTGAATCTAATGAAGCAACAAGGAAACACAAAATCTAGTCAAATCTGGTATAAGAATCTTCATCAAATGATATATAGGAAATGCTAATCATGAGAAAACAACTGGCGAAAGGTGAAGTGCTAGTCATGTTTTGGCCTTTGGATGACTCTCAGAATAATATTCCAAAAATGTTGACGGAAGATGAAATTCATGATATTCCTCTCAAAATATGGAAAACTCTTTGTCAGTTGAAAAAGAAATTATTATCTTATGATGAATATGAAAATCATCTTAAGATAATAGAAGGGTTACAACATCAGATTGATTTGGCGTCTCTATCAGTCTCTCGATATCTGAAGGCTGAAAAGCAGCAGATACCTTCAATGTTCATGCGTTGGTACACTAAGAAGATTGCGTCAGTTAATTTCCAATTCCCCATCTGGTATTAGTGTCAGAGGATGGGGTGTTCATGGAGCACTTCATTTCACGGTGCTCTCCAGTCAGCAAAGCCCTCCGAAAATGGTCCCATGCAATGTTATTGCCCATGACCGACCACAGTCAATGGGCTTTGTTTGTAATCAAAATCTTTCCCATGAACAGGCTTCAACAAGTTACTCTCAAAATCACGAATATAGAGAACAAGTTGTTGAATTACTCTTGCATCAAGCAAATGAGAATATTAAACAGGCCTCTCGTTTGGAGGAAGCACATCACCAAGTGACAGAAGTGTTAGAAATCATCCAACGGTCTTTCGAACCAGGTGATAAAAGCCAATAAAGGTTAATGCATTCAACTAATTTCCGGACTAAGGTTCGCAAGATCAGAAGGACTTTCAATAAATTCTCAGACATAGCACGTCAAGAACCACCCCAGCTCTCCAGACTAGGGACTCTTTTAAACCAACCCTCGGAATCAACAAATAGGATTTGAGGAGTTATGCGAGAATAGCAGGAACAGCCCCAGTCCACTGGACTGGGGACTTTTTCAAATCATCAATCCCCTCCTTATAGAAAGTCAGTCTTTTCTCGATTGGGGAAGAAACCTCAAGAGGAATGAAGAGACAAATTATCTGGAGATTCCCTCCAAATTACAGTTCGTTAAGAAGTTACTGAGGAATCAAATCAACAAAAGGCAATGTGTCATCAAAGACATGGAAGAAGACAATATCAGAGAAATGCTGATAGAAGGGATGCGATGAGTTATGCATAAATCAATGTCATCAATGCCGTTATTGCTAATCCAAAAAATGAGGCTCACTCAGGGGACTCAGATGAAGAGTTTCCTGCTCAAGAAGATATACGCTTCAACACAAATTAAGAAGGCATGCGTACACAAAGTCAAAGGATTACTCAGAACCTAGGTAATCATTCGAGTAACCCACTTCCCACTCCCCAAAAAGGATCCAACAAAGGGAAGGGAAAGAACCAGGATACACATCCTTCTTCTGAAGAAGGTCAATCGCTCTCTCTAGAGCAATGGTTTTCACAACAGGAATAAGAAATGAAGGAATTAAGAAGGTTGGATGTAGATCTACTTCAGAGTAGCCTTCTTCTTAAGCATGCTGGAGTCAGTCAGCCAAAGGAATTTGTTGCAACTACTGAGATAGATCAAGAATATCCTCCTCTATCAGTACACCCTTATAGGTTTAATCCTACGGGTTAAGTGCAACAACAGTTGGCTGTGCTACCATCAATTATAGCACCAATCGCCACATCTGTCCAAGCTCCAGTCATTGCACCTACCCATGTCCAAGTTCAACCGGATTTTTCTCAAAAGTTAATAACTTCTATTGAGTCATTAACAGCTCGGTTAGAAACTATGGAAGGGAAACGTTCGCAAGTTCAACTAGAAAATAAAGTTTACCCTGAATGGGTAGATTCAATTTCTCCTCCATCCGGTTTTGGTAATCCTTTATTCCCTATTTTCAAGGGATCAGACGATCCTGAATAGCATTTGACGCATTACGTGTCTTGTTGCGATCCCATGATGGGAATTCCGGAACAACAATAAGCAGTGAAACTCATATGCTTCATGCGAACCTTGCAAAGACCAGCTTTTGTTTGGTATACAATCTTGCAATCCCGGTCAATTACCAGATGAGAGGATCTTCGCCAAAAATTCCTCCTTCGGTTCAGCTCAACTTTGCCAAAGACAAGAGTTTTCGATCTTACAAACTGTAAGCAAAGGGAGAACGAAAGGGTTTCTGATTTCATTTCTCAATGGAAGGGATTAACATATTTCTTGAGTTTAGCACTCCCTCAAGAAGAATTGTTGACAATCTGTGTAGAAAATCTACGTGACGAATTACGCACACCGTTAATTGCTGTGAAATACACAGGAGGGTTTCGAGACCTTACTTCAATCGCTCAGTAGATTGAAGATTCATTTATACAGGCTAAAACTAAATCTCGTGTTATTCCATAAACTCCAGGAATGAGAATGTGTAAAGCAGAAACTACTACAGTTATGCTTAAACAAGCACATGTACCTATTTCTGCCTCAAAACCTTCATCTTCTCGAAGGGTTCCACCTTCTGAGTGCCAAAAACAAAGACCTTTTTCATCCTGACAATCAAAAAGATCAAAGGCGAAAGCAATTTTAGGATTTTAAGATCCAAACATAATCTTTCCGAAATGAACAAGTTCCTGCTTATTTCATTTCGGCTCTGGAAAACAAATTGGTTCAATTGCCAATGCCCAAGAGGCCAAACAAGAAAGGAGATGAAGACCGTCCTAATTATTACCCTTTTCATCAAACGTTGGGGCATCCCATCCAAGAGTGTTTTTTCTTCAAAGACCTCCTGCAAAAGGTGGTCGACTCGGGACAGGTCACATTGAAAGACTCCTCATCCCAGGTAGCATGTGTCACTGCTACAGTTCCAGAGGAGGAAGATGAATGGCAGGAAGTCAAAAGAAAAAATTCACAAAAGTATGATGATTGGATGGTCAGAAAGACAATCAATCGAACTCATTCTATTTTGTGAACACAATTAGAGAAACCAATTGTGTCTTCTGCCATGAATGTTATGGAAAAACCCTCTTCATCAGAAGGAAAGTCCTCAAATAAACGGCATGATTCAAAGAAAGAAAAAGAATCAGAAGAAGATGAGTATGTGTTAAAGCTTATGTTGTCTTTGACTTTGGCAGATTTCATGCCATCTACATCAAATCCACGAGCACCATCCCACCAAAAAGCACAGCCTAAACAGGCTAATTAGGAAAAGTCTTCATCAAATGAAGAGCTAATCTTTGGTTCTGTTAATATGATTCAATTAACAGATCCATATGCCAGATTTTTGAAGAAGTATTTTGTATAAACTACAAAGTCCCTCTTTCGACCTTGTTATATGATTTTAAGCTATACAACAACGGTCCATACATATGAACTTAAACTATTTTTATTAATTTTGTCCCACACGATGTTAAACTATGAAAAAAAATTATTCCCTACTTTGTCCTCATTGCATGACATTAAAATACAAAGTCCCTCTTTCATCCTTGCTATATGACGTTAAACTATATAGTAACGGTCCATACATATGACCTTAAACTATTTGTATTAATTTCATCCCACACGACATTAAACTATGAAAAAAAAACATTTCCCTACTTTGTCCTCACTGCATGACATTAAACTGCAAAGTCCCTCTTTTGTCCTTTCTATATGACGTTAAACTATATAGAAACGGTCCAACATGACGTTAAACTGTGATTTCCTTACTACATGACATTAAACTGCAAAGTCCCTCTTTTTTCCTTGCTATAAGACGTTAAAATATACAGCAATGGTCCAACATGACGTTAAAATGTGATGTCCTCACTGCATGACATTAAATTGCAAAGTTCCTCTATCGTCCTTGCTATATGACATTAAACTATACAGCAACGGTCCATACATATGACCTTAAACTATTTGTACTTTTGTCCCACATGATATTAAACTATGAAAAAGTTCCCTAAATGGTCCAGTATGACCTTAAACTACAACTAGGTCTTGTATGACCTTAAACTGCATCATCAACGGTCCATGAATATGACCCTAAACTATTTGCAAGTCCCTTACGTCCAGCAAGATGTTAAACTGTGACGTCCTAACTAAATGATGCTAAACTGTATAAAAGTACCTTACGTCTGGAAAGACGTTAAACTACATAATCATCAAAGGTCTGGTATGGCCTTAAACTATTCGCACCTTCGTCCAACATGATGTTAAACTGTGGAAAAAAAATCCCCAATGCGTCCAATATGACGTTAAAATGGTGTACTCTTTTGTCCTCCCTTCATGACATTAAACTGTATAGTCCCCCTTTTGTCCAACATGAAGTTAAACTCTATTGTTCCCATCATCCTAAACAAATGATGCTAAACTATACAGAAAGTCCATGATATGTCTTACATGACATTAAACTGTATTTTGTCTCTACTACATGACACTAAACTGTGCAACAACAATAGTCCTAACTGCAAGACTTTAAACTACATAGTCCCTTTATATGTCCTACATGACATTAAACTATGAATTGTTAAGGTTGTTGTTTCCTCTTGTTTCTCAAACCGTGTATGACTCACGTGATCTTAGAGAAAACCTCAACCATAACAATCTCTTTGGGCCGCTAACCATTTGTAAGTCCTAACATCATTTTTTAGGTCATTGTCCCTAAGAACAACTTGATCATTAATTCATTTTTTAATTGAACTACATGGACTTTGATCCTTTCCTTCTAGACTGGGTATGTAGGAAACCTCCCAAGGATCAAGCCCAAAACCAGTCTCTTCACATCGGTTCACCTCCATCTCATACAATGTTGATTCGTAAAACCGACACTAGAATCAATATCTTTACATTGGTTTACTTTCGTCCTTGTTATACGACGTTAAACTATACAATACTTTTGTCCAGTATGACAATAAACTACAAATTTATTTGATACCCTCACCTGAGAGGGAACCATTATTTTCATTGATTTTTCAATCATGTTTCATTTCAAAGACTACGTGCATACATGGCAATGCCCGAACATTTTATCTTGGGTTAAACCATCATTGCACTAAAGTCCTCTTTCATCATTCACATGTACAAACCAAATTTTTACAGAGGGTGGTTCTAGAACTACATGGGCTTGATTACCATCCTTATGGGATATGTAGGAATGTTCGAGAATCCCTCGAATCTAGCCACATGTCTCTGGGCCTAACTCCAAATTCCATTTTCAGTCCCTTTGCTGAAAAGTCCCCATGAAAATACACACTTTGTATTTCTTACAATGGTCCAAGCTCTATGACCCTAAACTTAGATCCCTAATCCTTTTGTCCCACACGATGTTAAACTGTTGTTTATGAACTACGTATGGATTGATTCTCTTCCTTATGGGATACGTAGTGAAGTCCAACATTTCAATTCAGGACCCAGCCACAACATGATTATGGTTAGCATTGATCTATGTATCTTTGTATACATTGAACAATACCCATCTTTATGTGTCATAATCCTAACCTTAAATATTTTAAGATACTCATAACCCTTTTCATGACTTCTAGTCACAAAAATGTCAAACTTTTGAGAGTTCTTTTGTCTGACTATGAAGCACGTGCCCATAGGCGGCCTTGTATAAACAGTCTACATAACAGACTTGTTATCCAAAAGATATTATTATTTGACTATGCAGCCAATGCCCTTAGGTGGTCCTTCATAATTCAACCCCCTAACGGGTTTGTCGGATAGTGGTAACTTAATTCTTGGGAAGAATTCCTCTTTTGTCATTATTTGTCTTAAACGATAGCATGTAGGGATCCGAAAAAATAGCCATCCTTAACATATTTGTCCCATATCCTTTTTCATGATCTGAATGTAATCAAGTATATGGTTTATATTATCCTTCCCTACGATTGGTTCAGACCTTCGTAGTAGTGATACTCATCCAGTTCTTCGATAATCTTGTTTGGAAATATCTTCTCCATATTCAAGTACCTCTTTCCATATAGCAAACACTATACTTTGGAAGATTTGAATCTCCATAAAATTTCACTGGCTTTTAGCACTAGGAAAGTAAATTTCTGAGAGTTCTTTTTCCTGACTATGCAGCATGTGCCCATAGGAATCCTTGCATAAACAGTCTACATAACACACTTGTTAGCCAAAAGATACAATTTTATTTAACTATGCAGCCAATGCCCTTAGGTGGCCCTGCATAATTCAACCCCCTAACGGGTTTGTTAAAAAATGGTAACTTCATTCTTGGAAACTACTTCCTCTAATGCCTTTTAGCTCTTTTTCATATCATTCCTCAGATTCAAATATTCTTAAGTCATATCTTATATATTTTCCCTTATACTTGAGTATGGTAATATGTTTTCAGATGAATTTTCTAGGAATTGAGTGAATTTTAATCCATTTCGGTCAAAGCTATTTCGACCTTAAACATTAGACTCTTTATGTCCGAAATACATGACTTTAAACTGCCAATAACCTCAAAGACCCTTGATTTCTCTTTTTTCCTCAAATTCAAATCCTCTTTTCACTCCGGATCCAACTCTGAGGGGGGAATTTTGTTGAAGCTCCTTTCGTCACAGAATATAATGATTGGAAAAGGGGAATATCTTAGCTCAAAGTGATTCAACCTTTGGAAAATTATCAAAAAATTGACAAAGGATGGAATAAAAAGAACATTGTGCAAGGGTCACAAAAATTTTACAATGTTCGCGCAAGTATAATTGCATGCCGCAATGGTCGCGCAAGTACACTTGCGCACCGAAGTTGGTTGCGCAAGTGACTTGCGCGACCTAAGTGATAACCGCCCATGGTCTTCTCCTACATATAAATAGACCCTGTGGGCCCCCCATTCGGGGAGGATTTTTTCCAGAAACTCATATTTGAGCTCCCGGCACCCTAGTCTCTTCTCAAAGCTTCCGAAGCACTTCTAAGGTAATTTCTAACCTTGAACGGAAGATCTAAAGAGGGAGAGGAAGGCCAAAGTGTTAAAACTCATCAACACTTGCGCGCCTGAGTGGTCATCCCTTAAGGGAAAAGGCCACACTTGCGCACCGCCCTACTCCTTCAATAGAACTTGCGCGCCCCTCTTCTGGAAGAACCGCTAGGGGATTCTAAAGGCTTTAATCAAGAGTCGCTCAAGTATTACCCTACTGGTTAACCATCGTGCAAGTACAGCACGTGTCGCGTAGGCATACCTGTGCGACAAGGACTTGCACGCCCACGCAGTACCTGCGGGCCTACCAGGACTTGCGCGCCCCTTCCTTTTTGGGTTCCCTTCTTGCCCATTTCACCCCTCTTAATCCATTCCACATTTCTTATTCAAGATTCAGTCTTCAAGACACTCTTCAATGTCATTTATGGCATGATTTCTTGATTTGACTTCCTTATATGAAAGGAATTCTGTGGAATATCTCTCAAAACCTAGTGATTTATATATCTTTATGTCACTAGAAATTGAGATTTCATTCATTCAACCTCATCCTTTATGATGAGAGAATCTCTTAACTTTGGCCTCCTTTTCAGGAATAATCCCCAGTCATAATCCTTAACCTGGGTCTTCTTTTTAGGAATAACCCCCAGTCATAAGTCCTCTAATATGGGCATCCTCTTAGGAGTAAGCCCCAGATCCGCTAACCTAGGCTTCATTTTCAAGAGTAAGCCCCAGTCTCAAATATGGGCATCCTCCTTAGGAGTAAGCCCAAATTCATAATGTTCCCATGTTTGGGCATCCTCCTCAAGAGTAAGCCCCAAACATTAATCCTATCCTTGGCCTCCTCTTCAGGAATAATCCCCAGTCATAATTCTTCTATCCAGGGCATCCTCTTATGAGTAAGCCCAGATCCCCTAACATGGGCTTCCTTTTCAGGAGTAAGCCCCAGTCTCAAATATGGGCATCCATATTATGAGTAAGCCCCAGTCATAATTCTTAAATTGGGCATCCTCCTTAGGAGTAAGCCCCAGTCCCCTAATTTGGGCATCCTTCTCAAGAGTAAGCCCCAAACCTTAATCCTTGACCTGGGCCTCCTTTTCAAGAGTAAGCCCCAGTCTTAATTTCTCTTAACAAGTCCTAATTTACCTTTGATATGGGATTCCTTTTCAGGAGGAAAACCCAATCATAAATCTTCTCCTAATTTGGGCCTCCTTTTCAGGTGTAATCCCCAGGTTAGAGTATTCAAACTCTCCATGAAGCACATATACCTTTATGGACCCTGTTCCTGGATTTCTTCCCTAATGAAAATCCTAACCTTCATTTATCTGGGCAGTCGTACATACATAAGCCCCACATTGTTTCTTATGATTGCATCTTTAATGGCACAATTGTCTAATTTTTACCAATACCTCTTGTTTCTCACACCGAGCATGAATCACATGATCTTAAAGAGTAAAAGTTATTGTGACATCCTTCTTTGAGCCATCAATCATAAACATCTTACTCCCTTACTCGAACTACGTGGGTTCTGATTACTTTTCTAAACATAGGATATGTAGGTAGCCCGTCTACGGGTTCGATCCCAACTCTAAAATAATCTATGTCCTTCTGAATGAAAATAAAATTCATGTTCCCCACTGAGTAGATTTAAAACCAACATGGTCCTCATAATGTCCGAGAGACTTCTATATAAATTTTTCGAAGGGTACCATTGACCAAGAATCTCTAATAAATATAGCTGATTCTCTATCAATGAATAACCTCGAATACATACAAAAGTTTATCTAAATTTCCTAAATAATTAATCATTGATTTTCAGATCTGAAGGAAAGCTCATTTTATACATGGTAATGTAATAAGGATTCACGAACATAACTTAAATCTATAAAGAGAGTCCTGGAGTAGATAATAATTCCCCTCAAAAAGGTGTGATGAGTCCGACCTCCTATCCTCTCGACCAATGCAAATTCCTAAGCCTCATAAATCCACAAAATAATGAGCACCTACCTTTGGAAAGTAGGTCCAAATGGATGTGGAATCGTTGGATGTTTCCGGTTCTACTAACAAACCCGTTAGAAACCGATCGGAATGTTTGAACCTCCCATCAAGGCGGTCATCCCCGGATTTCAAGGGAAACAAATTATTATAGAAAGTAATACATGATATTGATATCATTTATATTCATTATATTTTTATTTTAATAACTTTTTAAATATATAAGTATGAAATATAATACACCGTTCATGGTGATGGTTAGCCATACGTACACATGAACGTTGTTTCCATTGTTATTATCATATAGAAAGAAAGAAAGAAAATAAAATATATGTATATATGTATATATTTATATAATATCATTAAACATGAATTATAATGTTATATATATCATATATGTTCTCTAAACCAATACTTAATAAATTTCATGTAGTGTGTGAATGAATCACATCTCATTGAGGGGGTGACAATCCACATTTCCTCAAACAAAAGTATCATATTTACACAAAATGGAATGTAAAAAAGATATGTGTTTTAAAAGGAATAAATTATATCAAATACACAATATTTATAATATATGAGATATATAAACAAATTTTCTATCATAATGCTCACCATGAGAGGCAGTGAGGGGAAAAAGAACAATCGTAGTTTTGTGAGGCGGTAGTTCACCATATGTTTATAACCCATTATATGTAGGTGTTTATAAGTGTAGGTAGAACCATTAGCATAAAAACATACTAATATATATAATATATTAGTATTTTTAACAAATCAATTAATTATGAGAGTGGATGGGTGGAGAATGAAAATAGAAGAAATGATATTGAGAGAAGGTGTTACCTCTTAATTGGTTAACTCTATTTGGTTTGTGCCAAAAAGATTATTTGGATAGATTTATGCCCAAATATACTATTCTAGGGGTAGTATAGGGATGTTGGGATATTATTTTATAATATATTATGTGAAACATGTGGATTGAGAGGTGTGAGGAAGTGGGAGGAGAGGAGACCTTTTATAGTGGAGGAGGAGCGACAATCTTGTAAATATTTAAAGAGGGAATTACACCCACGTTTTTCATGTTCCATATGGATAGAATAATTTAAAAAATTAGATAAATGTGAGGTTAGGGTTGAAATATGTCCATAAAATGGATCTTGTACAAATTTATATGCCATTTTATGTCATAAATTTAATGTTTAGTCATTAGTTATGATTAATTTTACCGTAAGTGATGTAATTAATTTTAATTACATTCAAAAATATTTTTGTTCAAGAACAAAGTTTACCATATTATAAATTAGAAATTATTCTTATTAAAAACATGGAATCCATTTTTCCAAATTCCAATAATATAAGTTTCAGAAATTAATATAAATTTAATCCCACAGACGGGACGATACTGTGGGGTTTTAAAGTAAAAATGATCAAACGTTTGGTGAGTTTTTATATCCAATTTCAATGTTAAATAGTTTAAAATGAATTATATTTTATTAATTTATAAAAATATTATATAATTAAACTCTGAAAAAAATTTATAATATAATCTAACACTATAAATAAATTAGATGAAAAAGCAGTTTTGAACTAAAATTTAGTATTTTTTTACTATTCATTAAAGTATTTAAACATCATGGAAAAATACCAAAACAATTACCCCAACCTGATTATTATGTTACTATTTCAAATAATATGTTGAATTTGTTATATATTAAAAATTTAAAAGTCATAAAAATTAGAATTAAAATGTGTTCTCCATTAAAAGGTGGTAAAAATGACTTAATAAAAATATTGGTTTTTAAGTATAAAATTGGGGTTGTTCTTATCTTAGGTCTATAAAATATGTTGAATGAATATAAAAAATATTTTCTTGAATATATATCATATATATTAAATTAATATCACTCGCTAATTAATTTAATAGATTATGGTAAAATTTTTCCAAGACAAAATTAATTTTTTTTTGATATTCAATCAGATTTCATTTCTAATTAATTGGTATCCTATAAATTCTTATAATTTTTTAAACCATATATTTTAAAAATTTATTAACTAATATTCGTAATATATAATTAAAATTATATTTTATATCTCATTATATTAAATAATAACATTATTTTTTGGTAAGCTCGATGTAGCATGTTATGCAAACCATCGAGGAAAGTCATTATTTTTTGTAATGCAAGCTAAACCTAGTGTTCCATATAGAGAAAGTTAAAAATTATTTTTCTTATTGTGCATAATTAACTTAGTTATTATTATAACACAATCCAAACATATCACTTTAATATAAACTAAACTATTTTTAATTTTTCAGGAATTGAAAAATATCAATAAATTAATTCGAAAAAAATTCACAAAATATCATGGTGTTACATTTTACCGCATAAAAATGAGTTTACCTCCTGTAATTTATCTATTTTATCAATGGATTTATACTTATGAGTTTTATTCATATAAACCCACATCATACAAATGAATTCTAAAACATCCCTTAAAAATGTAAAGTTGTTACCAAAACTATTACCCAAAGAAACATATAACTGAGTTTCCACATAGGAGAAAATAAGTTGTAAGTGAAGATTTGATATGGAGAAAAATCATAAATATTTATAAGGAGTGACTTTGGTCACCAATCACAAACAAGATAATGATTAAAAAAATTAGGGTCTCAAAGTCATAAATCTGTGATGATTTAAAGGCCAGAAGTACAACAAAAATTAAGCTATTAAGACAACACAATTTTTGACCTTTTTATAACATTGAGTAATTTGACCAAGAATATAATGAGATATAATTACTTGATATATTTAAATAAATAAAATTACATTCATTATTTGTTATTTAATTTATTTATAATTTATACATTACATTAAGAAATGATGTTCACAAATTATATTTTATTATGGATGTAGTAAAATTCAATTTTAGTAGATCTTACAGCCCATAAAAAGAATTAAAATAATATATATTTGTCTCTAACTATTATTAAAAATCAATGTGGTTAATACATTATTCTGTAAAATAAAAGTCATTATACTGGTTCATCATTAATATTTATTGAACTAAAATAATTACACATTAACTTGGACATCACGTAGGCTAGTGGTAGGCGTGAAACCCTTATCGTTCTTCAGTCATGGGTTCAACACCCACTACATTTTTGGAAATTGTTGGTTGTTACCCAACACACATTATGTCCTTTTCTAATACTTCACTAATATAATTGTGAAATTAAATAAGATTAACATCCATGAAATAAGGTTAATCACTAAACAACCTCTAACAATGGTTTTTAATAGAAAATCAGTGCATAAATACTTCCTCTAAAGTTTAACATAATTTTTTCAAGATTGGTTACACATCTAACCCTTCTGAAAGTTGAAAACCCAAAACATTAGATAGAATGTCAAAACATTTTCTTAACATTGATTCCCCAGTATATCACAAAGTATATATTGGTTTTCACATTCCAAATATGTGAGTATCGTAATAATATACTCTCCTTAAAAATGGTCATAACATGAATTACCATTAATAATTAGGGAAACCTTTCATTCTTCATTATTCCATATATTACTGGCTATATTCCTTAAATGCAAGAATTTGTAAACATCATCCATGATATTATAAACAACTTGTCAACAAGTCATTAAGTAGTTACAAGGTAATCAGAACCATCTAATTTACATATATCCACCATATATTAATCTAAACAACATTATCATAACATAAGTAATATATTATGGATTATCATTACCCTAATCATGTGTTTTCCATGACCTTTCCATTAAATCACCTTTTTATTCCATCAGAACCATTCAATGTATTCTTGTAAATCATAAATAAAAAAATATATACATGACAATACTTATATATTTTACATTTAATATAACATAATTATTGAATCTAAATATATAAAAACATTTATTATTCTACTTCAAACTTATTCAATTAAATGGATACCTTATCATATTGCACCATATCTCTTTAATTTCACATTTCATCTATAATTTCATCATCATCCGCAATATAACTATTACCCAAAAAACTTGATGTTTCCCTTACAGAGCTTTCATCATAGGACATTGAGTTTCATAATGACCATTTACAGCACTCATAAAAGACATAAACTTCAATGATGTCTTAGGATGGAGAATATTCTCATCCATTTTCTTAACTAAACTCTTCATTTATCCCATACAGTCACTTGCATTGTGTCCTTATTTTACACAGTCAAGAGAACTTATTGTTCCTCTAAGATGTCCACTTAGGTGGTTCTTTCCACATTCATTACATAAAGAAAACCAAATCTTCTTTCCCCCATGGTATCCATTACTTGAACTCTCAAGGAACTCGTTATTTATTTTCCTTGGTGAGTCTAAGAGTTGGTTAAGATACACATTATTAATAATGTTCCAGGATTTTTTTAGGAATGATCACAACAACATTCACTGCATTGATCATCGCACATGAATTCTCATCCGGAAATCATCCCTCATATTAAACATTAATCAAGTTCTTTCTATTTCCCTCCATCGAAAAAATCTAAAATCATAGTGTGATAATTACATCATATAATATAAAACCACTTAGTAATAAAACAATTTACTTATATGATGTCTAAATCCTGAAACCTTCTTTAATAAATGAAACCCTATGTTCATACTAGTCATAACAAACTTATTTTTAAATACTTCATGATGGTTCATGAAGAGTTTTTTGAATTCCCAAATCATATCCCCCAGAACTGTGAAACTAGTTGTACAGTAAGGCCCCTTGTCATGTATAAGATTACCCTTTGTTAGTCCAGGAACATCTTGTTATATATGTTACCACTAGGTGCATATATTCCAAATCCACATCTACTCATAGTATTTGGGAAAGGATGTATTTATATGAAACCAGTCACTCAATCCTTTTCCAAAATTATAGAAAAATTTCTTAAATTTTAACTCATCCTTATGATATACATAAATACATCCCTAAAAATATCCTTAGACATATAACTAGGTATCACAATAAAGCTTTCTCATCCTAGTTTTAAAAATATAACTAAACCTTTGATCTGATACCAACTACAGTGATCCTATATTTTCATTCTTTAACATTACATAACATTTTAAGAATAGTTAAAAACATTAAAATAATATATTCCCAAAGATCATATTAGTCTAGTTCCATTGGAAACATGGGAACTAAACACTGTTGCATAAGTGAGTTACATTATCTCCAATTATGTTATTCTTGACCAACACCCTTCTAGGAAACATCAAATATAATACTTATCTTCATAGCTTAGGAATCAAATCATATAAATGGGAGTCATAAAATTCTCATTAAGCATAAACAAGGGAGATATGTAATCATAATCATGAGAATAAGGGTATGATAACAAGATCATGAAAATAGAATATCATACCCTACATATCAATGATCTTATACATGAATCATTAAATAATGTCTGGTATTTTATATGACACGAATCATAAATAAATAAAGAACATAATATATGAAAGCATAACATAGGAATAGAACATGGAATTATGGAAAAAATAGAAATATAATAATTATTTCCAGAGTAGTCAAGGAATTGAAGTTAAGGCCATCCAAGTTCAAAAAGTACTTTCTTTAATATGTTTCACAACCCGTTCCAGCCCTGTATTACTGAATCGAGTTCACTACTCATTATTTCCTGGTAATAATGAACTGATTTCATTTCTCATTTTAGCCCTATAATACTAAACTGAGTTCATTTCTTAATATATCTGTGCTATATTGAAAGAATTTCATTTCTCACTATAGCTATGTCTACCTAAGGAGAAATAAATTTTTATCCAATGATTTGGAGGGACATATAAATCCCACCATCTCATAATGAAATAATACAAACATGTACCAAAAAATCATAATTAATAATATCATAACCCATGAAATGAAAGGGGTAACATAAACATGTAATCCCATCATAACCCACGAAAAAAGATATAAATTTCATAATCATATCATCAGAGGAATAACCTGTTAAAGATAAACAGTTTTCATAAACATATATCCCGTGAAAGTGAAAAGGGTTTCATAAAAATATAACCCATGAAAGATAAATATGTTTCATAAAAAACTTCACATCAAGTATAACACATTCAGAGAAAGAATATGAATAGATACATTAAATCATTTCCTAGAAATAAATGATTAACATCAAAAAATTTCATCATAGATAGAAAATAGATCTGAAATATCTTTCAGAATAATTTCTAGAAGAAAAAATTATTTATTTCTTGGAAAAACGAGCGTAAATAAATAAACTCATTTGAAAATAATTTTCATAGAAAATACATTGAAAACATATAAATAAAACATTAAATAATTTGGAAAATATTTTTACTTGAAAAAATATAAAATAATATTAAAAATATTTAAAAAAATCTTTCATTAACAATATTTTGAAAATATATAAATAAATATTGAATTTTTTTTGAAAACAATTTCTTTGAAAATATGTTTGAAAACATAAAAATAATGCTTGATTTGTTTTTTGATTTTTTTAAATGAAAATTTATGAATGAAGCATGAAAATTTTTTGAAACTCATTTATTTGAAAATAATTTGAAATGAGAATTATTAAAAATTAAACTTTTAAATATGAAAATTATGCTTCAGAGAAATTATCATTGATAAATTCATACTTGTTGTACGAGATAAAAAGAACATTCATTTTGCACGATAAAAAGGGTTGAAAAATGGCTTGTTTGGAAAGAAAAAATAATATTCCTTTGAAAACATTAGTAAAATAAAAAAGGAAAAATTTTATTTTAATTATAATAGGAAAATAATAAAATATTCATGAAAACCCTTTTTAGAAAAATTGGTTTTGATGGAACATTGATTTGTGACTGAAGAGAGGCTAAAATCTAGCTTTCTTAAAAATAGATTATCAACTATCTTATGTTCCATATAGTAGAATAATGGTACCAATACATGAATATTTCATAAAATAATAAAAGGCAAGGAAACACATGAGTATTCCTGAGATGTGGATCATAATATTTCATCAATGGAATCATAATCATTCACAATCTGAAAAAATGATGAGATTGTTTCAATGGACTCTTAATACATAGTAACATGGGATCACACTCTCTATGTAAGAAAAATAAAATAAAATGAATGATAAAATATCATTAAAATAATGATATTCATGAAATAACAAGTAAAATGGAAGTATATACACATCAAAAAAGTATTTAGGTGCATACAAAAACATGAGTCTCAAAGAAGGAAAATTGTGAAAAAATATCTTACTGCTTTGGTAACTTTTGAAACTTAAACCTCATGAAATGAGGTTAAATAAATGGATATTTAAATAGAAATAAATTTAAGTATAATATGTATATAATACATTCTTTGTAACTATATACAACATACCAAATAATTGTGTGGTGAAAAAGGCATGTATCTCACAGAAATTGAAGTGAGATGAAATTTCCCTTACCTTGTATCTCGACTCTCATCGTACTCATTCAATACACTTGTATAATAAATATTTTTTTATTATAAATATTATAAAAAACCATATTATTATATCTAATATCATATATGGTTTTATTATCACCTTATATTACCCTCTTTTTAATAATCCATGTTAATATTTCACTTCGGGTAATATCCGATGTGTCCTTCACATGTGTCTTAATTTGTTATATATTTATTCCTTATAATTATATCATGATTCCAGAATATAAAACATGATATAAAAATTTTGTATATTAATTATATTTTTATTATAATAATCCATATAATATATAAGTATGAAATGGAATACACGTTTCATGGAGATAATAAGCTATACATAAGCATGAACGTTGTTTCCGTTTTTATTATCATATTAAAAGAATGAAAGAAAATAAAATATATGTATATATGTATATAATATCATTATATTATCATTATAATGTTATGTATAAGATATAATTTCATGAAACACATCCTTAATAAATTCCATGTAGTGTGTGAATGAATCACATCGCTTTGAGGGGGCGAACATCCACACTTCCTCAAACAAAATATTAGAATTTACACCCAATGAAATGTATAAAAAATATATTTCTTAAAAGGAAAAAATAAGATTAATGAAATAATAAATATTATATTGCATATATAAATATATTCTCCATCATGATTTCCACGATGGTTGGTGGTAAAATAAAAACGAATAATCATCGTTTAGTAAAGAGGTAGTTCATCGTACACGCAAACAGTATATTAATGAACAACATGATGGAGGTGGGTAAAAATATAGGTCAAAACCTTATAATAAAAAAATCCTATTAGATTGAAGATACATGTTTTATATACAATCATGGATTGGAGGAGAAATAAATAAAAGAAAGGAGTTTGAGAGAAGACGTTACCTCTTAATTGGGTAACTCCTTTTGTTTTGTGCCCAAATAATTCCTTATATTGTATTATTCCCAAGTAGAGTCTTATAGGAGTAAGGGAGTGATTTTGGGAGCTTATTTGATAATATTTTAAGTAATACTAGAAGATTTTTATGTTTGAGGTGGTGATAAGAGAGGAGGAATTTTTATAGTTGAGAGTAGTGGTGCTGTTGTAAATATTTGGAGAGAGAATTCCACACACATTTTTCATGGTGAAATTGGATTGAATAATATAAATAAGTTAATAAAATGAATTATATGGTCGAAATAGTTCCTTAAAATAGCTCTTGAAAATTTTTCTAGGTTGTTTTGAGTCTTAATGTTAAGGTTTAGTTCTTAGTAAAGCTTAATATCACCTTAAGCGATATAATTAATTTTAATTACATTCACTAATAATTTTGTCAAAAACTAATTTGAACTTACTATAAATACAAAATATGATGATTAAAATTATGTAATATATTTTTTAAAAGAATAATCATATAAGTGGAGATATTAATTTTAAATTAATCCTATTTTTGGGACGATACTGCAGGTTTTTAAAATAAAAATGATGAAGAATTTCCTATGTTTTTATATTTAATATCAATGTAAAATTGATTCTAATGAACTAAATTTTATTAATTGATAAAAATAGTATCTAATTAAACTTTTAAATCATTTTTAAATATAATTTATCATTATTAAAAAATTATATAAAAAAATAAGTTTTAACTAAAATTCAATATTTTTAACTATTCATTAAAAAAATAAAACATCACATAAAAATACCAAACAAATTACCATAAACTAATTATATTATTACTATTTCAAATATGAATTTTATTTTCACATATTAATTATATAAAATTTCCAAATATTGTTTTTAAAATGGGTTCTCCATTAAAAGGTGGTAAAAATTACTTAATAAAATTATTTTTTTAAGCATAAAATTTTTAGTGTTCTTATGTTATGTCAATAAAATATAGTGAATGAATAAAAAATTTTATTATTGAATATATTACATATATAGTTCATTAATATTACTCACTAATTTCATTAATTTATTAGGGTAAAATAACTGTTAGACCAAATTAATATTTTCTTTTATATTCAATCAGTTTTAATTACTAATTATTTGGAATCCTATGAATTCATATTATATTTGTTTATAGGATATATTTTTATAAATTACTAAATAATATTCATAACCATTAATAATAATTCTAGGCTATTTATTATTATAATAAATAATGACATTATTTTTTTGGTAAACTCTGTCTGGTGTGTTACATAAGCCATTAAGGAAAGTCATTATTGCATATAATTGAAGTTAACCTCAGCGTTTCATGATGAAAAATCTAAAATATTTTTTGTGTGTTTTTAACCATTAAATTAGTGATATGAAAATAATCTATTTTTAGTGTAGGTAAAAATGAAAAATACAAAAAAGATAAATAAATTTTAAAAAAAAATCACAAACTCTTGGGGTGTTACAATCATTATTTAGATATATGTTGAATGATTTTTCCAAATTACATGATTAATCAATATGATTATTATTTATCAAACTATTATTTGTGTTCATATCCAACAAAGGGACCCCTAAAGAATTGGGTTAGAGATGAATGTGATGGACAATGCGATGATCCTCCTCATGATAAAGAAAATGAAATTTGATCTAGGATGAAAAATATTACGGATATGCTCACCCAACACTCTTAAGATGTGAATCATAACCTAGAAAATGATAATATTCCAACTATTAAAAGGAATAAATAACTCATTATTGAGTCTTTTACGATTCGACATCAAAATTCTTTTTGTGGTACCTCTAATGCACGATTTTTTGAGTAATGGATAAGTACCACTAAAGTGAAATTTCCTATAATGTAGTGTTCAAAAAATGAAAATATTATCCTAGAATAATATAATTTATATGGAGAATCATATTAATGGTTGATTATTATAAAGAATATGTGGAAAATAATGATATTTACTCAACCACATGGGAATATTTTAAGAAGGTATTCTTTAATAAGAATTTCCCACTATCTCATCAGATGAAAATAGAAGGGTAATTATTAATACTAAACCACAAGGATAATGAATCCATTACTTGCTATTATGAATATTTCCCATGACTTGTATGGTATAATTCAGGTTCTATCATTGATCCTAAATGAAATTTTTTCTGGTTATTTATTAGATTTAGACTATGTAATCGTAAGGAATTGAAGAAAAGAGATGTTTATAGCTATGATTAAATAATGAGATTTTATACCATGTTATAAATGGATATTGGAAACTATAATTATTCTCATGGTTTTGTGTATAATATGGTAAACATATAATTTTTATTAAATTTTAATAGTATACCCCAATAATGAAAGAAAATTAATCTTCATTCTTGTGAAAATTTTGAAAAGAACCACAATGGAAACTGTCTTGTGGGGTATAGTAAATATTTAATGTGTGTATGACAATTCCATTGATAAAGATAATTACAAGGTGATGTTATGAGGTCAATCAATGAATGGAATAGTGAGAAATATCAACTAAATTTCCCACCCACACTCCAATGCTATAATTGTATAGAGTATGGAAATTACACCTCTCAACGCATTAAGATGTGGATTAATGAATACAATCAGCATGAGAATCCTCTTTAGACAAAAAAATAAGGTAAATATAATGAGATAGGATCTAAAAAAGTGGGTCATGATAATGAAGATGTGAAAGGTACACTTACCATCCTATCTAGAACTGAATATGTTTTATTCGATCGTAGATCTACCTACACTTTCAGAATGACTCTTCTTTCCCTAATATATATTTATAAATTCAATAAATATACTCCATAATCCAATGTAACATGACCATATACTTTTGTTATACTTTCAAAGAATATAAAAATAAAATCCATAGAAAATCCCAACAATTAGTCTCTAATATACTAATGACCATAATATCATATCCTTAAAAAAGAAAATATTTTGATACCATTTTTTAAAATCCTACCTCGACATGAACTTTGCACCAATGTTAAATTTCACAAGGCATCGACTATTCTACCCAATTACTAAAGGATGTATGTTCCCATTAATCATATTTATTTATCACTTAGGGTGTGATTTAACCTATATGTTACATGATAATAAAAACATAAATAAATTATATAATATCAGTAATTATTGTAACACTAAATTAATTTTATCAACAATGTAATAACTATATTATATAAATACCTATGTGTATAAACAACAAATAAACTATAAATTAAATTCAAAGGGAAATTCATGAACAATATATTTTAAATTAATATAAATTTATCACATTAACAATCCCACCACAAGACTCTAAAATCATAAGATTCTTTCTATAGGACATCATTTGACATGTCTCCCAGCAAATAAGATCTTTTAACAATAACATTAACATCATATATATATTATATTCACATTTTTGGTGTTAATATTTAATTTATAAAAAAATAATCCTCAATATAAACCACTACAACCCCAAACAAAGTTTAGAGTTTAATGTCATCATATATAAAATGTGTAAATATATTGAATGATTTAATGTTATTAGGTATAACATGAATATTAAGGTGTTTGGAGATAACCATGTCACATGAAAAACTATTTACTGTCATTGGTCAATAATAGTTTCAACTAAGATATCATACATGGAAATAATAACCAAACATGTTGTTCATTTATTCACTATACTAATCCATAGCATAAAATATAAACTCATGACTAACTCAAGGGATAAAATTAACCCAAAAGTCACAAATCCTTGCTTATTTTTAAATCTTAACCCAAGGAAACCAATGTGTTACCAACATCATTGAACATTTTCAACAAAAGAATCAGGTAAAGATAATTAAAAAAAATTAATTTCACTTTCATAAGAAATAAATGAACCCATAATTTTTAATCAGAAATAATATATTTATTTTGAAAACACCCATAAAAATATTTATGTATCAAACACTATTTATATGAATTTATAAGAATATTAAAATTATTTAATTTGAAAAAATATATATTTTTAAAAAATTAAATCCACTTTAATAATAAATTCAATACTAAAAAAGTATTTCATATTCTATTACGACATTACATTAACACAAATTAATTTACTTACATGAAAAAATAATTTTATAATTCAAAATAATCTATATAGAAATGAACCAATCAATTAAAAATTTAAAGTATTTATTATTATACATTTTACCCCATTATACATATATTTTTTTATTAAAAATACATTATTTTAGCAACAAAACATAAGAAAACAACCATACCAAGAAATTAATTCACATTAACGTAACATCAAATTAGTATAAAAAATATTAATTTATAGTTGTAAAAACCATTGTAACAAATATAAATGTCATTAAACCATTAATTTTCAACACACGAAAAACCTTTTTAATTTCATTAGAGAGGATAAATTTACATTAATATTTTAATTCTCCATTTTCCCCTTTTATTCATCTTTTTTAGCATTAAATATATCATTTATATTCTTAAAACATTTTCATTAAAAAAATTAAAACATAAAAGGCTTCTAAAAATAATTCAAAAAAAATTAAACCTAATTATGTCAACATTAATTTTATTCAAGGAATAATATCAGAAGGTATGTTTATATTACATATATAATCCTTAAATTAAAAGTCAATGATTATAATAGGTAACCTACCTCTTGTGATAATAAATATTACACAATAGAGAAAAATCCTATAACACATCATCGATCATATAAAATTATAACATCCTATTATACAAGAATAATATGATAATAAATACAATAAGGAACAAGAAAATTCAGATTCCTTCATATAGAAGGATATGGATTTCTAACCTATTTCCAGTATGACTCTATTTTTATAGAAAAATAATTTTTATGTTAATATTTTACAGGTAAATCATAACATAAAACTAGACAGGGAAAGGTAAATATTAGGTAAAGATAATTTAATTATACTGATCCAATATAAATAGATAAATTTAATATAAGTATCATGATCATGATATTTCATAAATTCCACTGTTAGGAAATACCCCAGACACCTATCAAGTGACGGGTGAGATTCCCCCAGCTACGTAAGTTCTAATGGAACACTTTGTTCATATATATCAACCACTAACTGGTTGGTATAGAGGAACCCACATAACCTCTTTTATTATGGGAACATGATAAAATACAACAAAGTATTTCATTATCCTTTCAACTAAAAATTCAAAAATTCCACCACCTCATTTTTTAATATTTATTCAACCAAATATCTCAAAAATCATTAAAAAATCTTCTATATTAAATATAAAATTACAGTAACTAAAAAAACCTAGAAACCTAGATGCATCATAAAAAATTATATGAATAATCAATATATTCTAAATTTTCCCCTTTCACCATGTATTTGTGACTTGTGAATAACATTTTTCATCAATTTCTCAATTTCCATCATACTTAAATTTCAATATATATTAATCTATGTAGAAAAGATCATTACATTTAATTTTTAGATATCCTCAATCTCTATAAGTCATTGAAATCTATCCAAATTTTTTCTTGATTTATACTTATCTCTTTATTGTGTATCATGTCTCATGTACCTATAATGGGTGGAATAATAATTTTATTATAAATATTACTATGATTTTTTTATTCTTCCATGGGTCATGAAACATGATGTTTACCCATGGGATATAATTTTTAAATCTTTGTGCTACTTGAGTTTTATAAAATAATTAAAATGTAGTAATAAGAAAATACTTATTATGCAAGAAAATATAGTATCACATTCTAAAAATATTCCCAAGTAAAAATTTTGACTCTAGTTTTTTGTTTCTAGAATAACAGTTTTTATTAAGAGTAGTATAATTTTAAAGGTATGGCATCAAAACCTTTATTCACAATTAACAATATTTTTTATGAAATCATTAGTATATTTAAATAATAATATAACAATATTATTATTTAGATGATAATGTGGAGAATATATCCCATAGGGGTGATGACATCACATGGTAGAATCCTGAGTCAATCATTTATGGAATGGTATTTCCATTATTAGGGGATCTTTTTATATCATTATGGGATTATTTGTTATTATTAATTAAATGAATTATTTTAAGGAATATTGATGGATTTTTGGTAGATATTATGGAGATATAATTTCTCTTACATATTATATCTTTCCATCATATAAAAATATAATGAGAAACCATTCTCTCTCTCTCTCCTTATAGGTTGAAGAAACATTAACTTAGAGTGATCACTCTCCCTCTATCCCTCTCTCTCTTTAAGTTCTCTATATACTTTATTGTTAATGTTGAAACATTAAATAGATAAATCACATTGTTATAACATTTACACAACATTCTAATAACAAACTAAAAACAACGTGAGAATTATTAAAGCATCAAAAAATCCTAGATGGTGTAGGTATCATGTTATTTTAATTCCACCTCATTATCCATGAATGAAATCCCCCAACATATGTTAAAATTTTCAAAATCCTTATATGTGTAAATATAGAAAAATTTATTAAATAATGATATAATAAAATATTTGGAAAATTTATATTACTATAAAAATATGAAGTAATTTAAATAATGATTACCCTTTGAATTTTGAGTTTTTTATTTGAGAAGTCATTTTAGGTGGAGTAAGGAATATGTTTTTTGGAGAACGATTCCATTATTATTATATTTTATGCTAACTTAATTATGAAATTATTATCAATTAAAATTACTAGAAAATTTTTATATTTTTAAATTGATTTAAATGATTTCCTTTGATAATTTTTTTAAATTAAAGGAAATTATTCAACATTTGAAATTATTTAGCCTCAATTTCTTTAACATAAAATATAAGCATAGATGGTGTTGTTTTATTTATTCAAGAAAATAATTATTGAAAAATTAATATTAATATTTAAAAATAATTTAATATATTATCTAACAATTATTTTTTTAAAAAAAATTATTTAATTACATTTTTTAAAATAAAATTTATTTGATAATTTTTTTTTAAGAAAAATAATATGTTGATTTTCACGTATATGTGATGAATATTTAAAAAAAAATATTTGATCATGTTATAAAATTGGATTATTTTTCAATCATGGGAATATTTGATATGAAACTTTTACTATACACTGTTGATCATGAAATATTGGTTAATTTGTAAGTAATTAATTTTATCATGAAATTAATATGGGCATGAGACCTACAAGTTAATAAGAGATTTATTTTTCATAATTATCTGTGGATTTTTTATCTAATAGTGTTTATTCATGTAGGAGAATACTTATCAATTAGTGGTAAATATATTTTTGATCAATGTAATTATTACCTATAATCCCCCAAGATCCTATATTCGTCAATTTTGGAACCTTTTAATTTTATCCTTTTTTTCATTTATTTTTTAATAAATAAGAAAACCTATTTTATGGTGGTTAAACCATTAATCATTAAAATTTAAAATCATTTTATCTATCTTTTCATGATTGATCATGATTATTTTATGATCCATAATGATTAATGGATGAAATTTCAAGTTCACACAATGCCTTTAAGGCATTGGGATTAGAGGATGGTAGGGGTATGACTTGTGATGGTGGTGATTGTGGTTTTTGTGGAATGAAAACAAATATTATATAATTTTTTTATTTTTTGTTCACATATAATTTAGTCTATATTCACACACTATTTATTTCACTATTTATTTTTATGCATTATATTTTATTACACACAATATGCACCATTGACAGACTCAAACTGTATTTTGAAAACCACGATGTCTTAGGTTGTCATTAAAAAGTAACTATTATACATAATTTGACACCATGTGACATGACATGTATAATGGGGCATAGTCCCCATATATATAATATTTTTATACACTCTGCCACTTCATTAGACCTACATGTTTCAAACCACATCACAAATGGTATATATTTTGATAAAGTTGGATTGAATTGTACATACTTTACACACCAAATTTCTACATGGTCCCCAAGCCAATGTAGCATATAGAGAACACAAGTACTAGTTGAGATACTACTATGTGTGTATCCAATGTACATGATGACTATCCTATATAGCATTATATATTTTTTCCGAAATTATATAGTGTGTATTTTCATAAAAAATAATGATACACCAGACTATGCCAGACTATCCTGTTAGAGGGATGATATATACCATGTACAATACAATTAATGATATATACTTTAGATCCACATGAATTATATAGAGAAGATACAAAATTATAATTATTGATTGATCATATATTTGTTGTTACCCACAGGTATATACTATGTATTTGGATGATTATAGTACTCTTTGTATCTTCTTGAATGGTTACTAGTAATGAATGTATGAGTAGACCATAATTATAGTTTCTCCACATGGAACACAACAACACAGATATCATAATAATTTGAGTTTTATATTTAATTTGTTCAAGAAATAAAATATTCATAGAATTATAGAGATGATAATATGTGTGAAAAAATGATTATATAGTATCCATAAGGTTATAATTATCATGAAAGCATATTGTATCTATGGTGTGGGTCCTCCATGTACATACTAGAGTAGGTAGCCCTCATGACTGGGGTGTTTTCTAATAGGGTGATGATCCCCCATTTATGGAGTAGGAGAACCACTTGCGAAATACCCATAAAAAATATATAAGAATTTTTTATCTATAGGGAATTGTATCCCCCTCGAATGAGGTGTTTTTCTGTGAGGTACATGTCTAGAATTACATTTTTTACCAATGGATGATTTATAAGTGATAAATATGAGATAATTTTTGGTGTACTAGGGTTTTCAGTTCATTGGTTACTCCATATTTCTTTATAGTCTTATGAATTTGTAGATATAATATTTGGTGATCGATATACACTTCTCTGATGAGGTATAATGTGAATCCTTAGTACTATAGTGGTGATGTGATGATTTTTTGTTGCCAAATAATTATTTGTAAAAATTAGAGAGTATAATTTTCATATGATATTTCAACACACTATAGTAGATTACATAAACTTATATTGTTTATAGATTGTCCCAATAACCCTTGTTTATAAAGGAGGTGTGACCTGCAACTAGGTTGTGTAAATTTGACAGACTAATTATTTTATTTCATTTATGACCAAAGATACTTTTATGATATGATTATTTATATAAAAGAGAAATATTTATAAAAAACATTCAAATGATTAATTTTTTCATTCCTTTAACAACCACAACTCCAATAACAAAACAACATTATCTATTTTATCAAATTTTTCTAATATACTAGTGATCCATTCTAGAATGAGTGATCCTTTTAGTAGTGTTTAATAATTTGATACATATATTATTACCATTTTAGGAAATAATGTATAAAACATAAAAAAATAAAAGAAATTCCTCATTTAAAGTCACTCAAATATTTCTTCTTCATATCATGAGGAAAAACAAATAAATAAATAATGAGCTCAGAAGATAAATAATGGTTATGTAAAATGGAAGAAATTATGATTAAATAAGGAAAAATAAATATAGATGGTTAAATAATAGAAAATACATTCCTTTTTTTGAATTCTTCGAAAATTATTTATTTTTAAACATTTTAATTAATCTTTTTGGAAAATGAATTCCATTTAATCAATAAATTGAGAAGTAAATGAATCCTTAGATAATTTCATATTAAATAATCTAATGGATAATAATAAATGTATTCTTGATGAAGGAAGTGCATAATATTGGATGGCATGATCTCGAACATCATGAAAAATATACTGCTAAGTGTGTAAACCAAGATGGTTCCAACTATGGGTAGACATATACCAAATACCCATTTTAAAAGGATAGAAAATTGGTTTGTCTCATGTGACCTATCAATGCATTGAATGTATATATAATTCAACGCCGCACCAATCACTGTATGTCGAATTCATTCCACATATATTGAATGATCAGATTAGCTCATGATAGTATTCCTTATCAATAAATATTTATATTGTCTAAAGGATATATAATATCAATATATTAAAAGTGAATTGAATAACTTTCATAATAAACAAAGTATGTTGAAATAATATATTGTTTAGGGAATAAGATTATCCAAGGTTCAAATAATATGGATATTTCATATAAATATATTGTCTAGTGTAATACGATAAGATGAATATTAAAGTTTCTAGATAATTTTAATGGACATGAAATTAATTATGAGATTAGAGATGACATGTAACTCATCATAAATGTTGTTTTTGAAATAAAATAAGTCTATTAATGTATAAAATAAAATGGAATATAAACATTTAAAATATTTTTTTGAATTTTTTTTTTATTTTTATGACCACTAAAAACATGTAGAAGATGTTAAATAGTATAAAATTGTTATGGCAGCAAGAAAATAAATTCACTATATATACATTAAAAATAATAATTACTTTTAAATTTTGTATAGAGTAGTGAAAATAAACCATTTGAAAAAGTATTCAGTATAATTATTTTAATCCTTTTTTAAGATCATGGATTACATAATATATCTTTGATATATAATTTTTTAAAAATAAATAGTTGTTTTAAAAACAAATATGAAAATATAAAAATAGAAGGAAAATAAACCTAATCGTAAGAGAAATATGATCAAATTTTCGATTAAATATTAATATTATTAATTCAATTCAAAAAGAATATAATTTATTAAAAGAAAGATGAAAATCTGTAAATATAAAAATTATGAGAAAATTATTGGATTTTATGAAGGATAAATTATAAGATTGTTTCAATAAAAATAAGGGAAATCCCAAAAAATTATATTTTAAAATAAATTCAAACATCTTTAGTAACATTTAAATTATAATACCTTAAAAGAGAAAAACAAATTGAATCATTACTAATAATGAATAAATATATATTAAATGTAAAAATAGAAAGGGGAAGTACATTCACCACATTAAAGTAAATAGGTGTATAATTTGAAAAGATTCATTGTGGAGGAGAAATTGAGATGAAATACCTTACACTGATCATAACATTGAGGTGAGAATTAATTAATGAAGAGATGATGCATTTGAAATGGAAATCCATATGAAAAATGAAAATAAAAAATTATATAATAAATGTGCATTAATCAGATAATATTATCAAATAAAATAAAATTAATATGTAATAAAACTCAACGAAATTAAATTGAATATGAAATACCTTACCCCAAGTTCAAAAATGCCTCATACATTATTTTAACATTAATTATAAATAATCTTGATTTATTATAAATAAATACTAGAACCATATATATGTAAGATCATATATAATCCATTTATAAATTCTCATCAACTGTTTGTTAACAATATTTTATTATTATTATTGCATCAGGAGTTGAATACAACATTTCTCATGAAAATATTGGTTTGGTAGTTCTAATCCTGGCACTTTGATTATGGTTACATCAAATAAAAAATATAAATCAGGATATAAATATTATAAATATTAATTTTATATATCTAGTTTCATATAAAATAATTCAAGACAAAAAAATGAATTACGCCATTCATAGTGACGGTAAGCAGAACAAATGCATTAATTCTCTTTTCACTTTTAGAGTCCAGGGATAAAAATGGTAAATAATAATTCCAATTTTAAAAATGAATATTATACAATATATATAATACAGATTCATTATAGATTATCTAATTACCTTCCATGTAAAATAGGTATGAAAAATGAATCACATTGCTTCATGGAAGTGGTAGTCCACACCTACGAATGAGCGACATTATCATTTTATAATGAATTAAAAATTAAGAAGGTAGACATGATATTATAATAAAAAAATATTAATAATTTCCTAAATATCACATATATTCATTACTTATATTTTTATAAACATCTAATAAAAATGGGGATGAAATAAAATTACAATGCAATGTAGAGACGATATGTCGTACGTACACACAAGGGATGTTTCTACTTTTCAATGGATTAAAATGAACTATAATATGGTTGTAAATTAATTATAATAATGTATAGTTGTATTTATGATACTAGAGTTATTCTTTTAGGATGGTTAGTAAAAAATCATTTTGTATAATAAGAAATAAACATGAATGTGTTAGTAAAGATGATTACCTATTCTGAAGTCGACTTCCTTTAAAAACATTATTAAAGACCCTTGTAATCATAATTTTAAAATAAAATAAAAATTAATCTCTGTATAAGGATGTAAATAATTTAATTTTATAGGTTTTTTGAGCTATGTATCTCAAATTTTTGTAATGAAAGAGAGAATAGATGTCCTTTTCTAAGTGACCGGATTGGAATTATTGGAAATTCTTAACATATTGAATTAATATAAATTATTACTCATTTCCAAATGGATACAAATGTGTGTTATTGGAAGTTAAGATGATTTTGGGTTTCCAATAACACATATATTAACATTTAGACATGTTCTGGTTATGTTTTGACCACTATCTTTTAGTTTTAACCTCTAGTTTAGCCTTCTCAACAATAATGCAATATTTAAGTTTTCAACCATTTAAGGGTCAATAATGATTACCGAACAAGATAATAGACTCCTAAATGGACCAAGATTGATATTTTAAACAAAAATACATTAAATAAGAATATTATAATATTTTTAGGAATTTTAAATCATTTAATGAAATATTATTTATTATAAAATTTCATTGTTGTCATTTTGAGACTATTTATTTAAATTGACATTATAAAAAACAAAAAAAAAACTGGAATATTAAAATTTATCATATTAATAATATGATATAATTATATCTAAAATTATTAGGAGACTATAACTAATTCATTTTTATTACTTTTAATATTTTTAAATTCATTTATTTTAGTTTTTAATTAAATAAATAAATACTCTCTCAATGTGATGTTATAATTTAAGCTAAATTTTCAATTAAAAAATTTTATAAAAAACAAACATTATAAAAATAAATTATCTTCTAAATAATGTTTTAAAATAATTAATAAAATATTCATATCCTCATATGAACATATAATAGAAATTAAAAGCAATATAGAGACATTTTGGCATTTTCTTTACTTAAAATAATTTTAAAGAAATAATCGATGCCAGATGGACCCAAAATAGAAAATATTATAAATTGGGATGGTTATGGATGAATTAATCCCATAAAATGAAATAAATTCAAGTTTTATTTTTATTTTCAATGACTTATCAAATAATTTATAACCATAATTACCCATTTTACCCTTTACTGATGTGATAAATTTTAACATATTTATAATTCATAATGTTATAAAATAATAGCATAAAATTAAAAAAATTATAATCCACTTATTAAAAATATGTAATAAAATTTTCAATATACAACTCATTGAATTAGAGTAATTTAACTGAAAAATAAACCCACAAAATGTAAGAAAAAGGTGCTTTCGAAAAAAAAAATGTTTTCTAAAGTATAAAACATTATTTTAATTAAATAATACAAAAACATAATTAAAATTACCTTAATTAGATAATTAATCATATAAATAAACTATTTTTAATTTTTATATCATTTAAAACGAAATTTAAAATTTAAATTTCTTTAAACAAAATGACAATTTCCAAAAAAAATTAGTATTTTCACTATTCATTGAAATTCACTACTCTTAAGAAATTATATAAAAATCACATTAAGATTATTATGACAAAATTATTTCAAAAATTTATTTTATATTTGAAAATAAAATTTCTAATAATGGAAGAAATTAATTATATTGTTTTCACATAAAATATAAGAAAACCCATTTTTGATTAAAATGTATTTTTGAAGCATAAAATATTTTTTAAAAATTATGTACTTTTTTATTATTTAATTTAAATTATATAAAACATTTATTAATATATTTAATAATTTTTTTAATCATATTCATACCAAAATTTAAAACAACTATGTTATAATGGTCAGTTTTATATAATAACATTTTAATTATTTGTCGCAGTTTGTTTAAAAATTGTGTTATATGAAATTCAAGATATAGAAGAAACTATATTTTTTTGAAGTGAAATATATTTTAAAATATAGTGGAATTAAATTATAACCCTATAAATAAATTTCACCCTTTCAATTTATGTCACTCATTAAAGGTTCAACCTTTGTTGAAAACTCATACTGCATAGAGGGATAAAAAACATCTTTTGAAATGGGAAAGTGGGAAACATAAAGGCTAATTAAAATATTATTTATGTAGGTTCCCAAATAAAGAAAATATTAGTGGGAAGATAAAATATATACTTATAATATAATACTATTGTTGATGGACTAATATATGGGGATAGAGAACATTATCTGGGTAAAGTCAATAACCACAAGAAATTAATATGTGTTTGGGGAAAAGTATACCGATTCATTAGAAATTAAGGGAAAATTATAAAATATTTATTTCAGTTTCATTTTTATAAAATTTAGGGATTATTTTTAATCTATATATAGATCATAGAAAAATATAATTAATTTATTTCTATTTTATAAGAATAATATTCTAGATTGATTATCCTTTATTTATTTCCACTTCATCTCTTACTCAAAGAAATGAGGATTAATTTATCATGTTTGATGAAAATAAATTATCTTCTAATGGATTATAAGATCCAAAAAATGAAATTTTATTTTCAGTTTCCCTATATATGTACCAAAATCAAAATAGTTAGTACCTGGAATCCAATATAATACATTAATCTCTAAAACCACTATAATGAAGATATTTTTTACCTAAAATAATATATTATATCCTCATACATTATTCTACAAAAACATAATATATTTCATCAAAAATATTCCATTCTAGTAAACCTATATGTTAGGTATTCCTAAACCCAAAAAACATCTCCTAAATTATAAATAATTTCCTCAGAATCCTAAAAAATAAAAAATATTTGATCTTATAATTTGCTTCAAAAAATAAAATATATCATTATAAGTCAAACATGTTTATATAAAAAAATCCAGACTAACATAGAGGTCACATATGACAGTGTTAGGTGTTTCACCCTTATCGTCCCTCATTTTTACATTCAATCTTCATAAAATTTCCGAATAATACATGTTTTCACCGGACCCGTGAGTTTTCCTTTCTCTAAAACATCATTAATATAATTTATATAACCATCCCAAAAACATGATAAAGATCCTCAAAATAAAATTAATCATAAAATAAATATATAACATCTACGATTTTATATACATCTTATTTATTCTATAAAATCATGTAATATTAATTGATTATTACTACCTTAATATCTATGATTGTATTAACCCTAAATGATGTCAATAACATTAAACTTGTGTCAAAAATATATAAAAGAATAATTACTTAAATAACCTTATCACTAAAGTATATACAAAACAAAATGGATATATTCCCATAAATTATTCTCCATTTATCCTTAATTAGATTAATCTTCAATCACTTAAAACATCAAAATGGGTATTTATACCTTTAAACATAGGATCAACCATACAATTATCAACCGCAGACACCTTATTTTAATCATATATCTCTAGGATATATCATATATTTTTATAGGTTTTATTCACTCATTCATCATAATGAGTTACATATAAAATGTTAATTTACTCAATAATATCCACCCAGATTATCAAACTAGGTGTGTAGTAAGAGAACAATCACCGTACACTGGAATAAAGATAGAGATATACTTGACTAAATCTTTTGGGGTTATATTCCCTAGATGCATCTGTATAAATATATCCTCTAATTATAGTATCTAGGTAGAGATTTATTTCATGGATAACCACATAATATCTTCCTTAAATAAAACATTAGGATTATTAACATATACTTATACTTTTATGTTCCTGAATCTATGTTTTCCTAAACCTAGTTCCTAAGGCTTCTACTAAACTTTAGCTGATTCCAACTATAACAACCCCAAATCTAGTAACCCAGAGTCAGTGTCCATTTTATTATATTGGCATAAGATAAAAAAAATATGATTATGAAGGACTGATTAATTATGTTTTTTAAGGACATAAATACATATATGATTACCATTTCCTATTAGGAATTAATTATAAAATATAAAGATAATGGTTTCCATCCTTGAAACACATTAAAATATTTATTCGTCACATCCATTGGAATGGAAAATAAACAAGGGGTATAATAATTTTCTCAATATGGGTTAAGTATAATGGAAGCTATTATAATTAAATAAGGCATAATAAATATGTAAGAGAAAATAATTTAAAACCCATTACATTTAATCAATATCATTATCATGAAATGAACACATGGATAATATCAAATTCAATAATCTGATCGATAATAATAAGTGAATTCTCAATGAATGAAATTAATAATATTGGAATTTATGATCATATATATCATGATATCTTTACCACCTAGACAATTTATACTATTGGTATAAAGGAACTAAAAACCAAGTTAATATGGCTAGCTAACCAGTTTGATTCATGAGACATATTGATGAATTAAGGGGATATATAACTCTAGGCCCCAATATTTACTACATATCCATTTCATTACATAAATATATATATATTAATAAATTCAATTCATAATAATATGCCTTATCAAAAAATCTATATATTGAGTAAATGATTCTAAATATTATGATTTCTCCAGTCTATCAAATAACCTTTATAATAAAACCCCATATGTAGAAATGGTATAAAATTTGTGCAATAATTATAAACATAGTAAAAATAATATTGATTTTTAAGAGAATTGTAATATCCAATGAATGATTATCACATGAAATTTAATGTTTCCAAAAAATCTAATGACCACAAAATAAATATATAAATAATAACTAACCATTAATTTATCAGAGATGTAGTTTTTTTAGTAAATTATCTTCATTTATACAATATAGTAAAATGGAATTGAAAATTTAAAAATATGATTTCATAAAATAGTATTATTTTTAAAACCATATAATTATTATAGAAGAAGATAAATATTATAATACATTTATTATGATGGGAATATCTGTAAACCCCTTTTACATTAAAATGAAACAGTACATTTGAATTTTGTAAAGAATTTTGAAAATAAATCTTTTGGGAAAAAATTAAAATTATTCCTTTATGAACCTATAAAATTTCATTGATTACCTAAAATATCTTTGATAAATAATTTTAGTAAATAAAAAATGACTTTTGTAGAATAATGTTAAAAAATATGCACTTAGAAGACTACTATACACAATTAAAATTGAAATAACAACAAATATTATTCTAAGTATTAGTTTTCTTGAATAAATTGAAAGACAGTGGAAATTTTTGATGAAAAAATATACACCTATTTAATATTAAGTGGATAATAAAAATAATGGAGTTTATAATGCAGTGTTTATATGATTCCATTAATTAAAATAAGAGCAATCCCAAGAAATGAGGTTGAAAAATAAATCCTTATTCTTTGGTAACATTTAAAATTTTCCAAAATGCTAGAGTGATTATAATTATAAAATCATGAATAAATATATATTGATGTTAAATATATTAAATCAGAAGTAAATACACTACACAAATGAATATAGGTTAAAAATACAAAAAACACTATCAATGGAGTGAAACATTAGACGAAATACCTTAAAATAATCATAATGATGAAGTTAGAATTAATCAATTATGTTAATATCTATATAAAATTTAAGTCCAAATAGAACAACTAAAATAAAATAAAAAATAATCAATGTTAATTAAATATAAAATCATATCATATGAAATATAATGAATAAGAAATATAATCCAATGAAATGAATGTTAGTTTTGAAATCCCTCACAATGTTTGACTTGAATAGTGAGTTCTATTAACCTCTATAAAATAATTTTTCATTAATATTAATTAGATAAAATAACCATATAAATATCTATAATATAATATAAGATCAATTTATAACTTATTATCCCATGTTTGTTAATAATATTTTATTATTATCATTGTTTTGGGTGTTAACTACTTTATTTTTCATGAGAATTTTGGTTCAGTTGTTTTGATAGTAATTTATTTATTATTTTTACTTATTATATATAATTTTAATCATCAAAAAAATATCATATATATTATTTATATATATATTTATGGTAATTTATAAAATTTAGATATAGAAAAATTAATTACATCATTCAGGGAAATGGTAGGTCATACATACTGAATAACACTGTCTTCACTTTCTGATGAATAGATTTAAAGAAATTTCAATAAAATTAAAAAATTAAAAAATAATCATTATATAATATATATCATATATATTCATTTAATATTCCCTTATTTCCATCCTTGTAAATAAGAAATGAAATTAAATCACATCACTTCGTGGAAGTGGTAGTCTACACAAATTAATAAGTGATGTTTTTCTTCTCCAATGGATTCTAAGTTAAGAAGGTAAACATGATATTATAATATTATAAAAATAATTACATAATAAATATCATATATATGAATTAGTTCTATATTTTTAAACAATCAATAAATTTTTCGATGAATAACAAATTACACAGTGACGTGGAGACGGTAATACATACATATGAATGGGTGATGTTTTCATTTTTTGTACGATGAAAAATATATGTAATATGGTTTTACCATAACCATAATAAAATTTAAATATAATTATGATACTTTATTTTATTTTTTATAATGTTATAAGTATATTTATATGATGTATAATAGTAAATAAACATGAAAGAGTCAGTAAATATGATTACCTTTTTTTGATAAACTTCCTTGAGAACTCTTCTTATAGACTCTTGGAATAGTCTTTCAAGATGACTTGAACCATTAATGATTTTCTTGGGAAGTTTATAATTTAATTTTATAGCGTTATAAGAGATAGGTTTCTCGAAGTTCTGCAGTGAAAAAAGACAATAGGTGTCCTTTTATAAGTTATGGGCGGTGCATTCTTGAAATTTATTATATTATTAAATTTATATAAAAATTTTATAATAAAAAATGGCTCGCAATTAATATAAATTTAAGATTATATGAGTATGAGTCTAAAAAATCCCATAAAAAATTTTGACATGTTTTGGATTTTATTTATTCTTAATCATTTAGTTTTAACCACCATTAAACCTTTAGACAATTACTATAATATTAATGTTTTATAACCTCTTTGGGTCTATAATGATTCAATAAATGGACAATAAAACCATCAATGGATAATGGTTTTTATTTTAAAACATAGTACATTCGATTTGATGATTATAATATTTTTATAAATTTAAATAATTTAATAAAATATAATTTAATATAAAATATCATTAATGTTAATTTTGGAGCTATTAATTAATTTTGACATTTAAAACAATATGGTAGAAAAATAATTAAAATATTAAAAACGAAAAATAACTAATATTTTATACATATATAAAATTTACAGGACATAATTACTTATTCTAATTTGTTTAAATTTAATATTTATAATATCATTTATTTTCATTTTCTATTAATAGAATAAATACAGTGTTTGTGCTGCATAAGAATTAAAGGTAATTATTCAATTGATAAAAAATAAAAATAAAACATGATAAAAATTAATTAATTATGTTTAAAATACACTTTTATATTTTTCCATAACACATTCTTATCATTATTTGAACATATAAATGAAATTAAAAGCAAGGGAGGAATTCTTTGTATTTTTTACTTAAAATAATTTCAATGTCACTATCAAGGTAAAATGTAACCAAAATTCTCAATATTAGAGTTTTTGAGGGATATGAAAACATTTCTCACATACAGTGAAATAATTTCAAGTGTTGGGTGCATTTTTAATACCTTATCGCCTTATTTTTATATTTGATAACCAATTTTACTCTTTAATGATGTGATAGATTTTACCAAAGTTACTATTAATAATGAAAAATATAAAATGTGGCTATTTAAAAAATATTATACTTATGATTCCAAATATGGAATCCATTTTTAATTATTCAATTCATATAATCAATAGAATTTAATTTAAAAATAATCCTACAAAATATGAGTGAATTCAGTTTTCCAAAAAAAAAGTTTCTTGAATCATTAAAAGTTTCTATACCCAAATAAAACATAAAATTAATTCCAATGACTTTAATTAAAATATGGAAAATATAAATGAAATAATACATTACTTTTTTATCCATTTAAAAATAAATGGATCTTTGAAAATACATTAAATTAATTGAGTCTCCAGAAAAATCTATTATTGTTTACAATTCATTTAAAATAACACAATTCCTAAAATTATCAAAAAATAACGCTAAGAAAATTATTATATTTTTTATTTCACAAATTAATTTTTTTAAATATAATTTTTGAAATTTGAAAAATTGATTGTATTATGATCTTAATAAAAATATAAATAAAATTTTTTATGAAAATATATTCTTGAAGCATAAAATGTTTTTACTAAAAATCGAGTACTTATTTTTCAGTTCATATAAATAATATAAAAAAATTATAAACATATTTCAGGAAGTAGTTATTTCTATTCATATAAGAAATTTCAACGGCTATGTTTTAATAGTTAAATATAAATAATAATATGTTAATAGTATATTGGAGTTCGTTTATACTTAGTGTTTCATGTAATATGAGGTATTAGATAAATAAAATTTATTTAAAGAGAAATATGTTATAAAATCACATGTTGTTAAATTTCCTATATGGAATATCTATACTTTACTTTTCTTCTTATATATTTACTCTTTTATATTAGTGGGTTTGTATATAGTTAGTTGTTTTCTCATTTTCGGTCAGTTTGGGTAATCCTTGTTCGGTATAATTACTTTCTCTCATCTATGGGCCTCATTCTCAGCCATGTTGTGTTCGTTCATATGATTCTTATTTCTATGATGGGATTAAGGATTATGGAGACAAATTAAAATTTTCAAAGAAGATTCTTGGTGATGCTTGGAGGTAATCGATAGTGACAATTGAAATTAAATGTCATTTACCAAAAGTCATTGGATTATGGTGGATTTTTTAGAATAACAAGTGGTAATAAGTTAATATTTGATTTATAGACATTTATTATAGAGTTTGGTGTTAACATGTGTACTGATCATTTTTTAGAGTTTCCATGTGCCCAAGCATTGATTTTTTTTTCAATCATCCATTTCTATATAGGTTAATTATTCAATTATATTAATATTTGTTACTTTTTATATGATACATATTACATTTCATATATTTTATATGTTGAAATAGTCTAAGGCCTCCCATATATGGTTATTCATTCATAATTTTATTCTCCAACCCCTAGAAAATTCAAGGATGACTTGGGGGGCATGATCACTTTACTGAATGATTTTGGAATAATGGATGTGCTTATTAAGAAGTTTATAAGCTAAAATTTTATCATAATCAATGAATACTTTAAGATTTACATAATGAATAATGTAATTAAAAATAGAATTGAATCAAAGATTAATTTACTATTACGATAAAACAATGAAGATATGATCATTATGTAAAGTTTATAGTAAATTTATTTTGAAAAAGAAATACCTTTCATTGAGTTGATTTCTTAATAGAGTAATTTTGGAAACTATTCTAATTGTTCTATAGTTTCAATTAGTGTATTCACTAGTTTAGTCCCTCCAATGATGATCCACACATATACCATGAATTTCTTTACATCGCTATAGAAATTGCTGCATTCTTTCATGTAAGATTCTAAAAAATGCATCATTAGTCATTGGTCACCTTTAAAAGTTCCTTTATTAAAAGGAATCTACCTGATATCTTTTTTTATGAGAAACATTATAAAAAATTCTTTCATGTTCATCTCAATGGATCTTCCACATTCTCATTTATGTAATCTTTCAAAAAAAAAAATCATCTTCCTTTTTATAGAAATCCCCCCAAAGGTAATATTTGTGGGGTATTTTATTTTATCGATGATGTGACCTTTACTAATTTTCAAGAGACTACCCTATGATATTATTACATTTTAATATGATATGTTCATTATTTCTTTCCCTCACATCATGATCATAGAAAAAGTAGAATATACAAATAGATTCTTTCACTATAGTTTAAACTATACTATTCTTAGAATCTATAATAGAATCAATGATATCAAGATAATTTGACCTCTTCCACCTTCTAACTTCTTTTTGAGATTAGAGACATATCATTTCTATGACATTATATCATTTTGATCTATTTTTAATATAAAGTCTATTTAAACCATGTTGCCCAGATCCACATCCCATCCATATATCAGGAACATATCCCCCGTCCACCTCAGATACTTAAGATATCCATAAAAATATAACAATTTCATTCCCATGATCAGACTGATATATTCATACCATGTTAATTTAAAATGAATCAGATTGAATAGTAAATAAAATGTCATAATATATTAATACTATCAAAATTTGAAATTGGATCTTACCCATTCTCTCTCCTTTGTATTTTTTTGGTGATATATTTTCAAAAAATGTTATACCATGTGAAACTAGAACCAATTACCTATTGGATTGTTCCATAGTTAATCTATTTATTATTTGGTGATTCTATGTACTTTTAATCATCCCAATAATATTTTTCGGTCTTTCACAAATGATATTGATTACAAAAATATAGTCTGATTCACTTATGTACATAATGAAAAATCACGTGTTCAACTGGTCCACAATTGATAGTAATATTTTATTTTATTTCAATAAGAAATATGTCATTAAAGGTAACTTCTAAGATAATAAATATTTTCACATCAATATTCTCTTAAAAACGTCTTCAATTCAATCTTTATGAAGTGATATAATTTAATAGCTTCATTGAATTGAATTTTTGATGAAATGAATGATTTTATTAATCACAAAATGGTTCTAATAATATTGTATACCTTTATGGAATCACCTAGAGTCCCAATATCCTTTTGATTTTTCATATTGAAAAATTACCAAATTTTCCCATTAAGGAATGTAGTTTTTATGTCCATGTGAAAAATATCATAATCTATTAATGCTAATATAGCAAGTATATATCTGATGGATTTAAAAATGGATACTAAAAAAAGGTTTTTTCATCATATTTTCATTGATGTGATTTAAAATAATTTTTCAACTAGTTTTGATTTATAGGTACACACCTGACTATTTATATCAAATATTATATTGAATATCTTTTTTCACCCCAATACTCTGACATCAAATAATGAATCAATAAAATCCCAAATGTGGTTTTGATACATATAATCCATATCATAATTCATGACTTATTTCTGACTTGTATATTTTTAGTTATCCATTATCTACTTATAGAAAAGTGGATCAATATTTTCAACCAATAATTTCTTACTATGTCAATGACTTGAAAATAATATCTATCGGGTTCTATATCCTGTCTAGAGATCCTACATAGTACTTTTTTAGGAAAAACATCTTCTATGGGGACATGTGGAATGTATTCCTTTACACACTCTTGTGTTCTTTGTGTATTATCTTCATTAATGATAATATATCTCCCAACATCTTTCTAAATGATTTCCTTACTCTAAAGCATGAAGGTTTGTCTAGAAACTATCACTTTCTTCTCTAATGATCTATATAGACATATCCCCTAGTTTCCATAAGATATAATATAAATTCACACATAATTCTATTGGGATCTTTATTCTTTCTAGAGATGGCCTTAATAAATTCCTTATAAACCTATACATATTTTTGTTAAAAAACATGTCTCTCACTACTTTATAAATTTTAGGGAATACCTTTCTCTATATTTTTCAGTACATAGTTTAGTGTGTATGTTGTAGTGTTTAATGAATATCCACAAAAGGGTAAAAAATATCAGCATGACTCATCATCAATATCCCCATGTATAGTATGGTATGGTTCCCCCTTTCAATAATTACATTCCTTTTAGGTGTGTAAGGAGGAGTGAGTCGGAATAATATTCCATAATCCCATAAAATTTTGATGAATTCTACATTAAGATACCCACCAAATAGATCATCCAAAACATACTTATTATCATACCAAGTTGATTCTATACCTTATTATAAAATACATTGAATTTATCAATGGATTAGGACATACAAGTCATTATTTAGGAATATTCATATATAATAAATTAATCTATAACCTTAATGATTTTTGATAAATTAACTCTATATTCTACTATAAATTGTCAAAATACATTAGTGTGTAATAATTCTAGATGATCTATAGCTCTTCTAGTGTGCCCACCAAAAGGTTTGTTAATAATTTTTTCTTTTAAATAATTATAAATATGTGTAGTTTATTTACATAAAAAGAATATAAATTGTTTTACTAATTGAAAATTAACAACCACTTATCATTTACATGTCATTGGTTGTGATTCCAATTCCGTGTCTGAAATGAGTCTTGTGAACCTAATTAGTTATCAATTTATAATAATTTTTTTCATAATTTAATATATAAAAATATTTATTTAAATATCACATACAATAACATATGTCATTTTTATAAATAAATGAATCTTATTTTAAAACATTAAAATAAAACTATTTATATAAAGGTAGGGACTATAAAGTAATTTCTAGGTAATAGTTGGAACATAATAATAATCATTAAAATCCAAAATCATCCTTGTTGGAAATGGAATATTATATAATCATATAGCCAATGTAAAAATTACATACTCCTATCACTAATAATAGGTTCACATATCCTCTAGATACATTCTGAAACCTACTTGGTTCAATTATATTGATACACATGTAAGAACTAAAAGCTATATCTTGTACATAATATGTAAATATAGAGATATTTCACTATATAATTAATACATCTAAAGATTATAATTACATATTTATTTGTGTATAGTTATTATTCTAATAGCCTATCTTTTCACATAAAAAAATTCCATGTTTTTTTCTTTCCCTTATATCTTATTATTATTTATAGGATTGTTCTTCAGAGACATAGACTTTGAATGAATCTATGGAAATATTAAATTTATTCATTTTATTATTCATTATATGGGAAATAGGTTTTTCACTACCCATTTCTTTATTAAAATAAATAATTAATTTAAGACGTTTTGAAATATTCTACTCAGTATTCCTCATATTAAAAATCTTCAAGGCAATTATGATTGATGGAGATCTGGGCAAAAATAATCTGGCATCATAAAATCTATGATCTGTAATCACACAATATAGACCATAATATTGAATAAAAGAGGCTTATTTTGAATTAACACTCCACGATTTCAGTGTCATAGTTCATTAAGGATATCAAAAATATAACTTCTCATATTCCCTTGGTAATGATCATAATGTTGAGATATAATGCTACATGAATTCATATATCAGTGGTTATTCATGATATTAGAAGGTATGGATAATAAAATTAAAAATTTTACATTTGTTGAATCATCCACATGTTTATGATAATGAGATAATTATTCCTTTATAGACCATTGTGTAAGAAACTCAGGTTTTCGGGTTTCTAGCATGTATAGTTCCCATTCATGGTGTAGTAAAATGGTGAAACTCATAATCCATTTAAAAAAACAATCTATTAAAAAGATTATATTCCACTACTATGGATCATAGTTATATAGTAAAAGTTTTGTTTCTTTACATTTATATAATAAATAAGATCAAAATTTTTATAATTTATATAGATTACATAATTAGTTAATAAATCCTAAATTTATTAATCTCTCACTCTATTTTCAAAACATAGTAGATATAACTATAGGTTTTCAAATATCCTATTAAAAGAATATTCTATGACTATAGATCCATATCCTATTCTCATAACCAGTAATTGTTCATGTAATTTTATTTTGAAGTGTATTATGTATGAATAACTTTCCATCTTCATTCACTCATTGCTCTATGATCAGTTGAGTGGACTCCACAATCGTGAAATAATGACTAAGGATTTACTCAATGATCACCACTGCATTACAAAAGGCCCAATATTTGTAGTAAAAAATTGATGTAAAATATGTGAATTTGACCCAAAACTCAATCTATAATTACCAAATAATTTAAAGCACATTGATTTAGGCCGATCAAGAGCATTTACATATGGATTGTTTTTAAAAAACCGATTGAAAGGAAATACCTACATAATATAATGATTTGAGTTATTTTTGTCCACATTTGTAAATTTTACATTTTATATTTCTTAAATTCTTGTTAATATCATGGGGAGTTTACTTATGTGATTACATATTTCCTATATATTATTAAAAAGTAGTCCCTTTTTTGAATTCCATGTTACATGCTTGTTAATATATTGATTTATCTCACCATGATAAATCATCCATAATGAAATCAACCATGAAGCATGAAAAAAACAAAATTATAAATTTGTATGATAACGATGTTAAATAATAATTATTTTATCAAGAGGATGATTAAATATGCCTAAAACTCATGGGAAAAAACCGTGAACCCTAATTTGGTTTATGTCATAGTATTCCAACATTCCACCAACATATCTCTTTGACTGGTTTTCCTTCAGTTCAATACTTAAACCACCTTCACTCACATGTTTGATCCCTCCATTATATAGGTTTACAAACACATAGTTTAGAGGAAAAATCAATTGTATAAGGGGGTTTACATTAAATAAATCATGGGATTTCATGAACATAACTCATGATTGGGGGGAATGAATCACATGCCAATATTTTAATTCAATAATATAAATTAATGGATGAATTCAAAAATAATGGTTTGGTACATTACAGTTTTTATCCACACATATAGAATGAATAGACATTGGAAATATCAGTATAATTTACTTTAATTCATTATTAAACATGATTAATTATCTAATAAATGAATTAATTAAATTTATATTAATTCAATCCTAACCATCAAATAATTATACATAATCCATAATTTTAAACAAATTAAATATTTATATTTTATTAAAAATTAATAAATTACAGAAGTGTACATGAAATTAATGATATGCACCTGTAGAAACCTCTAACATGGTCCTTTTATAGTTTACTCACATAGAATCAATCATATATGGCATGAAACATAATGACAAGGAATGAACAATCAATAACTGACACAGAAACATGTATTAATTACATGACATGTAATTATATTAACATGTATGGATAACACTATTAGTAAATATTATACACAACTTGAATTTTTGAATTTAACAAAAAAATTATTTTAATTTATAATTAATAATCCCGTCACATGGAATATATGGTAAAAAAAGATACACATCAACATTTTTATTTGGATTAATTATATAAATAATTGTTTCCTTTCCCATGTCACTAATCAACCTAATTATAGTGGGTTACATGATGGGTACTTGGTATACATGACATGTTACATCTTCTCCCCATGTCTAAGACACACATATAGAAATTTTCAATGTTTTTCATTCCTGAACATGTACGAGTTCTATATATTTTATTCTCATTATATGCCAAGTGACGTTGATGTTTCATATATTTTCAGAACACCTGTTGTATAATAAATACACCACATAGAATGAAACCCTATGTTTTTTGCTATAAAAACATATTGACTATAGAAAGAGTAATCATGTCACATGGATTGTAGTTTGAAAAACTATGTATCATCCTAGGGGTGGTGAACTCATGGTATACATTAAATGCATTCTATGTTTATTTAATGAATGACACTCTGAATTAATTATGGATTTGTTTTTTTTATATTGAACACAGGTACATGACATGTAACTTTGAGCTACATTCCATGTAGTTTTGTGTTATCTATACAGAATCCTTGGAACATATTGATGGAGACTTTGGTTATTCATCAATTAAATTTAATCCGTTTATTTATTTTATGAGTGATAATTAGGAAGGTATGAGAATTACTCAATGTTCATATTTAACGAATGAATAACCCAGAAATGAAAACTAAGAGTAAATATGTATCATTAATCACTGATTAATAAATATTTTTAATGTATTTATGTGGTATCATTGATACCATAAGAAGTTTTCAAGAATAGTGAAGGATCCTATTGGGTAGTTACTAACTCAATTTTTTCATAGTCAATTAAAATGATTAGATGTACATGATGAAGAATGTCATGAACAAAAAAGTTGAGTGCAATATTAATTTAATATTTTAAGAGAACTGATAACCTCGAATTATCACTTAATAATAATTATTAATTTATTTTGTAAAATAGATAGCATTGGATGAATTTACTTCATCATTGATTAATTTGATGTCAGATTCTTATTATTACTTCAATGAAGATAGAGGATTCACGGGTAGAATCAATCTAGAGGTGATCCATACATACACTAAAAAACATCAAACCTCACCATCTAAACCTATGGGATCTAGCATGGAAGATTATAAAACTTGTGTAATTCATCATTGATCTCATAGAGATTCACTTTGGGTTGAATAATTTTCCATGATCTCTCTATTATTGGGATGTTGGTGAATGAGTTACAATCTCTATTCATGATATCATTTTATAAGAAAATATCTCTATAGATTGGTGTAATTCTCTCAAGAGTTTTGTTGTGTTCATCAACCACTCGGATTAAAAATGAAATAATATGGTTTATAAAGAGATAGTTTTAGAAAATAATCATTGTACCTATTCCATAATTATTTTCCAAATCCTTAGTAAACCTCATTTCTAAATAATAATAATATTAATAATACTATTATTTACATGAAATATTATAGACATAGGGATAAATAAATATTTTTCTTTGAATAAATAAATTTATATTTATTCAAATAGTAATCAATATGTCATCTCTCACTGGGCCTTTAAAACAGTTTATAAATCCTACTAAATATTTATCAATCCTTTAATAATGACAATTTATTAAAACATGCAAATATCAATAATTTTTTTTTCATAAAATTTAAATATATTATATTTAAAAACCAATGAATTAATATTTATTAAAAATAAATGTAACCTAAAAAATACTTATTTTTTTACTGTATGAATAGACTAAAATAAATAAATATTATATTTATGTAATTAACTAAATAATTACCAAGTAAATAAATATTTATTTAATACTCAACTGACATAATATTCTATTGAATGAGAGATGACATAATATTTTTGATCAACACAACCTAAATAATTTTTAATTTATTCTTTGTAATAATATTTATTCAGTATTTTAAATTCATTCAAACATTAAATTTTGTTTTAAATACAATTAATGTGTGACCCTTTAGGCCATTTTCTTAGTGTAATTAAGAAGAACCAAATAACTTCTAAGGTTAACATCTAAAAACATGTCAATGAACCCATAAAGAAAGAAGTTAAATGTCATAATGAAAATAACAACATATGAACAGACATTGTGTAATATAATCATTTTTTTATGATATCTCTAATAATGATTGTTTTATACTGGTGTTATCAAAAGATGTGATCATCTTACCCTTATTTGACTTTTATTTAATTAACATTTAGAAAAAATACTATAGACTTGGAATTAATTAGTTCATTCCCTTCCAATAAATGGGATTAAGATATCAATATCCACTAAACTGGGAAGGGATAAATCCTTTACCAAATTATTCACTAATGAAATTTTAGTCATGAGTTACCCAACGAATCCTACCTCTCTATGAGCATATTCCATCACATTTTTCACTAATACCTTACTATATGAAACTCATGACAATCATTAATATTAATATTAATGTCCAAGGATCATTATACATGTTTGAATATATAAAAATACAATATAACATATAAAATTTAGATTAATAACTATTGGTCCATGTTCTCATAATCTCCTTCTCGAAATATAAACATAATCATAAACCATTAGAAATTTCTTTAAAGCCCTATGAGTCTCTATAATTGACAGCCTATATCATTCATGTCCCATCAAATGATATCTTCTAGCTATAAAAAATATTTTTATTAATTCACTCATATTATTTGTAGGTTCTCATCATAATGGGGAATTGTTAAGGAAATTTAGTAAGGAATATAGATTTTGAACAATAATATATATAATTTCATAAAAAAAGAACATTAATTATGAGACATGTTTTTTAAATATTTAAGTATATATTAATAAAGGTAAATATAATATAATGAACCGACCATACTACATTATGTAATCTTGAATTTAGTCAAGAAATCCCTTTATTTTACAATAAAGATATTTTCAATTTTATATCATTAGAGAATTGGGACATAATACATTCATAAAATTACACATTATTACTGATTGGATAACATAAAAACCATATGCATTTCTTGAAAAATAAAAACATGTCACATATAACATGATTTCTTTGAAAAAATTTCAAACATTTAACATAAACTCAGTCTTTGTCTTACACATCCTTATATCCTCTGAAAATCATTTAGAAACATGGGATGAGCACAAAAAGATTAGAAAGGGATATAAAAAGAAGGAAAGAACATATTAGTCCTTGAACACTTGTATCGTTTAAAATCAATTCCAAAAGACATACTTGTAACCCATATATACTTAAATTGTGAAATATGATATTTACACAAAATCCATTAAAAATATAACAACATAAATATAACCATAAAGGTATCTTGGGGATTTAATTTCATAATATTCCAACCCTCTCGGCTACCATATAATTTGTAACCCTCCCAACTTCCTTTCAATTTGTGTAACCATCTCAGTTACACTTGGAGTAACTATATAGTCAAACTCTATCTTACACATACCCAATGCATTGGAGGGAGATATAGGTCTCAAAATTCATCATAACCAATTTCCAAAAACCAAATTATAATCACAAAACATGAATAATTTCACGAAAATATATATTTTCAATTTTTCAAAACAGAATATAAAAAGAGGATTTTTAATGTAACCCCCCCTAAAAATATCATACAATTGAAGAGAGACTTAATAGAGTGGATGGAATATGTATATACATAGTGAATAAACATAATTAAACAGAATATAAACAGAACCCCTCACACAAAAAATTTTAATACCACATAAATAATGAAGTACAATGTTAACCCAAATAATGGAAACCAGGTTATCAATTCTGTTACCTTAGGGTTGTCTCACTTCCAACTCATTTATTATCATGACCCATCCCTCGGGCCCAAGACGTGACTACCCCAAGCCTTCCTTCCATTGGCTAGGGGATTGTGACTAGCACCAGAAAGGTGTATCCCTAAAATGGGAAGTCATTACCTTCTAATTTGTACAGACACACAATCCATGAAAGAAAGAAGAAGCAACCATGGAGTAAAATACTATAGTAAAAGTGTCCTGAAAGTAACGAGTCTAGAATACAAGCCCAATTGAAAATTACAACAACAATTGAAATGTAAAAATAAAAATAAAATGTGAAAAAAATCACCTAGATCGTCCACCGAGGATCCTACCTGAAGTGTAGGTACATCTCATGATCAGTAGTCCCTATGTCACATCATGCCAAATGGTCCACCTCCTAGCACCATCCAGTACTTACCCCCTCAGACTCAAACATTGTTCTCAATCATCTTCATAAGACACAATAAGGTGAGGGTGATTCTCGTGTAGGGGTGAGTATAATAATACTCAATAGGAACCCACAGAGCCCCAAAGGTCTCCCAGAGTTCCACAAAGGAAATACCAAAAAGAAATACCACAACTCAAAGGACCATGCGATAGACATCAACTCTACTTAGGTATATGCCCATAAATATACCAATGTTATCAATATATACACATCTCATTTATGAGGGAAGAATACCACAATGGTAACACCAAGAAGGTATAAGTACTATACAGGTAACACCACGAAGCTAGAAGTACCACACAGGTAACACCACCAAGATAACACCACAGAGGTAGAAGTACTACACATGTAACACCACAAAGATAACACCACAAAGGTAGAAGTACCACACATGTAAAACCACAATGACAACACCAAAAATGAAGAAGTAACACACATGTAACACTGAGAAGACAACACCATCAAAGTGAGAGACTCAGCTCACAATCAGGTATAACTTAAGTACAGAAATACAGGTGATTACCCATAAGCTAGATCATCTTATTCTGTTAAGAGGCACTAATTATGACCCACAGAAGATCGATAGGTAATAACCCCTTCTCACCCACATTAGATCTGACCCACATAGGATCATTGTTCATTGACCCATAGAGGATCTCTATGCACTGAACCATACAAGATCTGATATATTCTAACCCACACTAGATCGATAGATGCTGGCCCACTTAGGATCAATGTTCATTCATTATGTTACAGCCAGCCATAAGATTCCTTTTACCTGGTGCACTCAAGTTCCATATAATCTAAACCCCGAGTTATCAGTTGTACATTGAACACTGCTAAGATTCTCAAAGTAGTAACCCAAAGGACCACCATGTCATAAGGCTTCCAACGGGATAGACGGTGCGTCAATCGGACGCCCGGTCTGTGAGTTATAAGCTTTTTAGTTCCAAGGTCCCAGTTGGATTTGGGTCCAATCCAACATGACAGTACACCAACTATCTCCAAAACTCAAGTGGAGTATAATAAAAATATCATCTTTTTCCAAGGGTTTGGTTGTCGCAGAGGGTTTGTCAAACTGACGCTCAGATTCTAAGTTATGGACCTTTAAGTGAAAACTTTCCCGGAAGAGCCCAGGTCCTATCCAACTCGGGCTGACCAGTTGTTAGTCGACCAGACCCGGTTCTAGGGTAACCCGACCCGGTTCAGGGTGGTTTGACCTGGTTCGGGTCCGACCTGACTGGGCGGGTCCATGGTAGGCTCAACTTGCAAGGGCGCGACCTGACCCGTAAGAGGGCTGCATGACCCACAAGAGGGCAGCCTAGCCTGCAAGGGGGCGTGGCCCACTGGGCATGGGGCCTGCTCGACACGCGGTCCGGTCGTGTGAGGTGTGGCCCACAGCTGGGTGGAGGGACTAGCTGTGGCGGGGCCCACCCTAGCCACCAAACAGGGGAGTGACCCCAGTTTTCTCGAATAACCGTGAGGGCCATTTAGTTTACTCCACAGCCGTGGTGCCATGTGGCACCGCCCGGTGACATACGAGACCCACTATAGTGGGTCCAGCCTCCCTACGAAGTCATCTGTTGCCGACCGCCATCTCTAAAGCCACCTGTTGGTGCACCTCTCTTCCACCTATGGTCGGCTGGTGTGTTGGCCACCTTAAACGGTCCACCAAAAATGATGAGCCATGGCCCTCGTCCTCCAGTAGTGCACATGTCATGCCGGCCTCCTCTTCCATGGGAGATTGGTGTGTCGACCACCTCATCTGACTACTGCGACTGACTAGCCATGACCCCTTTCTCACCGTTCACGCGCAACGGTGCGCTGCATCTCCTCCGCGGTCAGCCAGTTCTGACCGCTCTTCTAACCACAATGGCTTTGTATCATGACCTCATCTTACAACGTGTGATGGAAAGCCATCTCTATTGTAGTTGTTCGGTGTCGTTGCACTGGCGACCTTCCACAAAGAACACAAGGGTAGCATGGTAGCAGAGGGTCCGGGCCGGGTTCGTTAGGCCCCCACCTTCTTCGTTTTATTTTAGTCATAAGGGAGGATTAAAGGATTGAATAATCACTTGAATTAAAAAAATCAAATCCCTACCTCAAGACTGATAGAAAATGACCATGATTAAGAAAGTGGGTTGGTGTTCATCCTTCCCGCTACAAGATTCCAATGAAATCACTCGTACGTCATCCTTTGGTTCATGGTTCGGCATCACCCATCGCCGCTCACTGGAAATGGCTCCGTTCTCCAAGGGTTTTTCATTGGGCCACATTGTCCACACTTAATTTCTTGGGGAATCAGTGTCGATACTTCTACCCAAGATCCCTATAAATAAGAGAGGGGGAGGGTGTCAAACGTTTTTGGTATTTATGAGGGTTCATTAATTAGTAACCATCTCTATTCCAAATGATGTGGTTACTTAGTATTTCAAGGGTCAATCCATTTAATGGCTTGACACATCGATGGTCCCATTCTTCCACTTTTTTGTTGGCAGAAAATATAGAATAAAAATAAAATAGCCAAGTTATTTTTTTATTCATTTAAAAGTTTCAAAATCTATATTTTTCTCCCGACCAAATGCGGTTAAATTGAACCCTCCCTTAAAAAAATTCTGGCACTATGGATTCAATAGTTCCCTCAAAATTTTAATCTGAGCACCAGTTCAAAAGATAGAAAATTTCACTCGTGTGTTTACTAAACGTATCTTAAAAAAAGTTCAGAAATTCATTCTGAGCACCATGGACCTCGTAATCACGCACTGTCAATTTTCACAGACTTGTAATAAATCCATATATTTAAAAAAATATACCTGGAAAACATAGGTCTTTACATTCTCCCTACCTTAGGTCTTTTTGTCCACGAAAGCTACAACATAGACTAAGAAAAAAAATGGAGGGTACATTGCACGAATCTGAGATTCCCACTCCCAAGTGCGCTCTTGGTGGTTCCCGTGATGCCAGTGAACGCATTCCAGAGGTATCGACCACCCGAAAAATACTCACTCTTATCGATCCACAATCTCTACTAGAACCACTATAAACATCACCCCATCATCAAAGTCCAGCTTGCTGTGGTAGATGATGTGTGATGGGTCATGCATGTATCTCCTCAGGTGGGATATATAGAAGAAGTCATGCACCCACTCCAACTGTGGTGGAAGTACCAAGGTTTATACCACCTCACCAATCATCTGATGTATCAAAAAATGGTCCGATAAACCTCGGTGATAACTTTCTACCTCAGCCAAATCTCTATAAACTTCGTCGAGGTGAGACCTGTAGGAATACATGGTCTCCCTCTTTGAACTCAAAAGGTATCAACCTCTTATCATCATATGACTTATTTTTTCTCTATACAGTCTTCATATGCTCCTAGATTACTTGTACCTTCTTAGCGGTATCTCATACCAACTCTGGACCCTTAAGTGCTTACTCTCTGAGGTCCTTCTAGCATAAAGGTGATCTGCAAGGTCAACCGTATAGGGCCAAGAATGGGTAAATACCGAAGGGGGAGTGATACCTGTTTTTGTATGATAACTCCACCAAGGGAAAGTGATCCTCCCAATTGGGTCAAAATCAAAGATGCAAGAATGTAGTATGTCCTCTAGCGTCTGAATGGTCTGCTCCATCTGACCATCCGTCTGTGGTTGAAAGCTGGTTCTCAAATGCAGCTGAGTCCCAGATGCCTCCTGTAATACCTTTCACAAATATGAAGTAAATCATATGTCATGTTCAGAGATGATTGTCGATGGAACCCCACGAAGTCGCACAATCTATTGTACGTAGAGGCATCCCTAGCCCTCTACTAATCCTTTCTCTCTAATAGGTAGGAGGTGGGACGACTTGGTGTGTTGTTCAACAATCACCCAAATGTAATCATGTCCCTTGGATGTACATGGAATCCTTGTCACAAAGTCTATGGAGATACTATCCCACGTCCACTCTGGCACCTCTAGGGGCTTCTCTAAGCCTGTTGGAACCAGATGCAAAGAATTCACTTATTCAAAAGTGAGGCATCATGAAACAATCTTTGCCACTTCCTTCTTCATCCCAAGCCACCAATGCTTATGTCGGAGGTCCTGGTACATCTTTGAAACACCATGATGTACCTCCAAAGAGGACATATAGAGCTCCCTCGACACCTCATCCTGTAGTTCCACTTGTACCATGGTATGTTATATGAAGAGTATGACACTCTACCAACCTTTATAAAATACTTTAGGTGCATGTACTGAGGATATCTAACCATGTAGAGCCTTGTAGTCAATGTCTCCAAGTTGTGACTCTCGAACTCACTGAATAAATGGGGGAGTTATAGTCATAGACTAGAGGCAAGCTGGTCCATCTCTATCCATGAATGGTATCGGCAGTGTGGCTAGAAGCTCTGTCGCCTCACTCAACAATTGTAGACCAAAACTCCTACTGAGTGCATCAGCTACCATGTTCTAATTTCTAGGTGTATAGACTATCTCAAAGTCATAGTCTGGGAGGAACACCATCCATCAATGTTGTCTCAGTTTCAATCCCTTCTGTGAGAAGATATACCTGAGACTCTTATGATTATATTAGACTATAAAACGTTCTCACATCAAGTAATGTCTCCACATCTTCAAGGAAAATACCTCTACTGCTAAATCTAGATCATAGGTAGAATAGTTATTATCATTATTTCTCAACAGTAGTGAACCATTAGCGATCACTGATCTCTCTTGCATCAGGACACATCCATATCTGGTCCCCTATGCATCACAATAGACTTAATAACCTACACCCTCTACAAGTTTCCTCAATATGGGGTCACTCGTCAAACTATGCCTTAAAATTTTAAAAACTATACTGGAATCTCTCCATCCGTACGAAGGGTTGTCCCTTATTCATCAATGCTGACATGGGTGTCACAACTCTGGAAAAGTTAGGAATGATTCTCTGGTAGCATCTAGCCAACCAAAAGAAACTCTACACCTCAATCACACACCTGGGCTCTCGTAAACAACTCCAGCCTTTGAGATAACGTGTCCCAGAAAGTAGACATATCGTATCAAGAACTGTCACTTCAAGATCTTACCATAAAGTATGTTCTCTCGAAGTGTATCCAGAACTATCTACAGATCATTCACAAGATCCTCTTCTAGCACTATGTATATCAATATGTCAACTATGAAGACAACCAAAAAAGAATTGAGGTAAGGTTGAAGGATCCTGTTTATGAGCTCCATGATCACTGTTGGGGCATTGGTCACACCGAATGGCATAACCATGAACTCATAGGGCCATACCGACGTTTGAAGTCCATCTTCTGTACATCCTCATCTCATACCATGTGCTAATAATTGCCTAATATGAGGTCTATCATAGAAAAAAATGACACCCCTTTAGTAGATTGAAATGGACATCAATCCTCGAAAGTGGTACTTAATCATCATAGTCACCTAGTTCAGGCACCATTAGTCCACACAGAGTCTCAAACACCTGTCTTCCTTCTTGGCGAACAAATCGGGGCTACCCATGAAGAAACACTGGTCCTTATGAACCCCTTCCTCTTCAACTCCTCCAACTACACGCATAACTCACAAAGATCCATGGGAGCCATCCGATATGATGGTGTAGATATCGGTTTGTCCTGTGGTAGAGGTCGATGTAAAAGTCTAACTCTCTTCATGGAGGTTGTTCAAGAACATCATCAAGAATGACATTGACATATTGGTCCACCACTACAGGATATCTCGGGCTTTCAACATCTACTGGGCCGAGGGTAAGGCTTTCCAAATGATGTGCGATTGGCCGCACCCTCCTTCAGGTAAGTCCATCATGGGTTGTAAAGGGTCCATTCTCACCGGTGAAGGAAAACCTAGTCCCATCCTCATGTACACACCGTACCTTGAACCTAATATAGTCAATCTGGGCATGGACTCTGGGTAAACAATCCATTCCCAAGATGACGTTGTAAGGAAACGAAGCCACTACTAGAATATCCAAACCAAACCTCTCACCTCCTAGAGTAAGATCACACTACTGGCACCAGTTTTTAATCATCGAATATTCTCCCGTTGGAGTCATGAGAAGTAAGGATTGAGCCAACAACTCCCCCAGAATCTCCAAGATCCTAACGAGAGCCGTGGAAATAAAATAGTGACTGGAACCTATGTCTATAAGTACTATAGTTAAGTTGGAGTAGACACAGATCATACCTCTAATAAAATTCAGAGTGTCATGGTCATAGGCCTCAACTACATTTTGTTGAGCTCATCCTTGTCATCCTGCTCCCAGTGGTTGGGATGGACCACTTGGAGGTGGCGACGGTAGACCCTCGAATCGTTTCCCACCACATGCTATATAGCCATCTCCTCTACCACGTCCACTTGCTTACTGTGAACCTCCCCGATTGACTCTCTGCCTCTGCCTCAATGGTCCCTTGACCATCTGTTAGTCATCCATATGGAAGGTCCGGCAGTCGCAAGCCATGTGACTTTTCCCACCGCATGAGTAGAACTGCCTGCTCCAAACCTTCCCTACTCTATCCCATATTCCCCGCACCACAGACCCTGCATCTTGAGGTTGTAAACTAGAAGGTTTTCACACTTGGGACCCTGTATCATCTTCCTATAGCCTGCTGCTGATAAATCCACTACACGATGTTCGATGGTGGCTCTCACTATCGGTGCCTCCTCAGCTATGAAGCTCTCCATCCAAAGTGATCACTCTAGTACCCCAACATACGTTGGTATGCTGAGCGATATCATCAATGCTATGATATCCTATTGGGCACCCTAATCAATGTTTTGGTCCCTGAGGAAATGGTCTCATACGATGTAGGTGAAATAGAGGGAGAAAAAAGTGAACCTCACAGACTACTAGGCCACAATCATGTTGCCCTACTGTAAGTGCAGCAGCTCCTGTACACACACTAAGCGTAGAGTCGTTGGGATGAACTCTTCCCTGATAAGGCCCTCAAATTCTGCCCAGATGAGGGTACCCTCATTGTTTAACTAGAGTGTAAGACTCCACCATCTCCCAGATACTCCCTGTAAGAGATCAGCAGATATGATCACCATAAAATCAGCTGGTGTCCCAAATAAGAAAAAAACTATGGCCACAACCTCCATCCAGTCCTCATACACCTGAAGGTCTGTCTCGCCTCAGAACCTTGAAGGCCTATGCCGCTAAAACTCATGAAATGTGCTCAGTCATTGTGCACCCTCTACTAGTGGGGCTAGTGGAAACGGCTTCCCAATGGGTAGTGGTGTTGATGGTACACCACCCAAAGGTGCTAACACTGTAAGAGGGAACTGCATTAAGGCCTCATCGCTTGGTGGGCCATTCTCATGTACTCTCTTGGGAATCCTGGATGGTCGTCTACGTGGCGGAATCCTGAAATAAGATAGGTGTTCCATGGTCAATAAGTGACACCTAATGAGCTGACTCAAAGTGATCAGAAGAAAAACTTTTAAAAAACACATGCAATCAGTGTTCCCATGCATAGAGTTAGAAATCAGAATTTAGGGTCCCGGTGTATAGATACATCAGCCTCCACACGAACATTGGATTCCCTAAACCGAAAACCACACTCATAACACCTAACACTATCACTGCATAGAAAATAATATAGTCCTAGTTATTTGGTATAACTAACTCCTCTGATAAATCATTGTAACAACCCATCCCCCAGGACCCATTCCATGACTACCCCATGACCTCTTTACATAGGCCAGGGGATCCCAATCCGCACCAGAAAGGTTTATCCCTAAAACGAGAAGGCATTTCCTTTTAACCTGTAAAACACGTTGTCTATGAATGCAAGAAGAAGGAACCATAAAGTAAACTACTATAGTAAAAGTGTGCTAAAAGTATAGGTGGAATAATACAAGCCCAACAGAAAATTAAAAGTACAACTAAAAAGTATAAATACAACTAAAAAGTGAAAAACAACTCTTGGATCATTCACTCAGGATCCTATATGAATGGTAGGTACAGATCACAATTAGTAGTCTCTGTATCATGTGACCCCAAATGGTCTACCTCCATGCACCGTCTAGTCCTGGCTCCCTCGTCCTCGATCAACGTTTTCCGTCTTCAACACAAGACACAATAAGGTGTGGGTGAAGCCTATTCAAGGGTGAGTATTACAATACTCAGTAGGGACCCTAAGACCCCCAAAGGTCTCCCCGAGTTCCACAAATGAAATACCACAAAAAAAGACCACAACTCAAAGCTTGAAGTGATAGACGTCAACTCTACATAGGTATATACCCATACATATACATAAGTTATCAATAAATACTCATCTCATACATGCAGTAAGAATAACACAAATGTAGAAGTACCACAAAAGTAACACCACATTTATATGAGTAACACATTGGTAACACCATAAACATAACACCACAAAGGTAGAAGTACCACACATGTAACACCACGAAGATAAAAACATGAAGTTAGAATTACCACACATGTGACACCAAGAAGGTAGAAGCACCAGAGAGGTAACACTATGAAGACAACACAATGAAAGTGAACGAACCATATCACAATCTGGTAAAACTTATGTAAAAAAGTAATAATGATTAGTCACAAGCTAGATCATCTTAATCTGGAAAGAGGCACTGATTCTGACCCACACATGATCGATAGGAAATAAACCTTGCCGAACCAGACATGATCTAAACCACATATGATTGGTGTGTTCTGACCCACACATGATTGTTTAGTACTAAACCACATGGGATCTGATAGACGCTGACCCACATAGGATCGATAGATGCTAACCAACATAGGATCGATGTTCATTCATCACGTTAAATCCAGCCATATGATTTCATGTACCAGTTGGACATGAGTTCCATATAATCTTCTCAATGAGATATCTACTATACCTTGACCACCGATAAGCTCCATAAATGAGTAACCAAAAGGACCTCCTTGTTTTAAGGGTTTTAACGCGATAGATGGTGCGTCAATCAGACGCCCCATCTGTGAGTTATAAGAGGTTTAGTTCTGAGGGCTTGGTTGGATTTAGGTTCGATCACACATAGACAAACTCCAAATATCTCTAAATATCAAGTGATGTATACCAAAAATACTATCTTGTTCCAAGGGTCCTAGCGTCGTAGACAGTTTGTCAAACGGACACCCAAATTCCATGTTATGGCCCTTAAAGTGAAAACTGGCTTGGAAGGGCTTGGGTCCTGCCCGACGTGGTCAAACCAACCCAGATCGACCCAGTCTAGGCTGAACCAACCCGATTTGGGTCAACTTGGTCGTGCTGGGCTGCAGTCCGGCTCATTCCGTAGGGGGGGCGGACATGCAAGAGGGAAGCCCGACCCAGAAGGAGGGCGCGGAACACTACATGCGCGACCCACTGGGTAGGAAACCCTGCCTCTTGAGGCGCAGCTCATGGCTGTGTGGAGCAGCCCACTATGGTGGGGTCCACCTTAGCCGCCACCCAGGGGAGTGACCCTTAGTTTTCTAGAACGTCTGTGAGGGACGTTAAGTTTCCTTCGTAGGTGCGGCATACATGACCCAATGAAGTGTGGGTCCTACCTTCCTTCACAAAGGGTTGGTTCCAGGAACCATCTCTAGCGGTGCGCAACGGCGCACTACTCCGTCACCTGCAACCTCCTGGTGTGACGGATGCCTCCTATATTCTACTTTGGGTGACGATCCGTAGCCCACATCCTCTGGCAGCACGCTGGTTTCACCACCCTCCTCTTCTGTAGCTGGCCAATGTGCCAACCATCGCAGTTGACGAGCCATGTCCCCTTGCTCCCCAGTGGCACGCGATACCGCTCCGCACCTCCTCTACGGCTGGCCGGTTCCAGCCACTCTGCTAACAGATGCGACATAGTGCCATAACCTCCTCTTTTGGTTCACGATGGCACACCACCTCAATCATAACTTGTCAGTGAAATAGTGTTGGTGGCCTTCCATGGAGAATTCAAGGGTAGCAAGGTATCGTAGGGTCTGGGTCGAGTTCGTTAGGCATGCGCCCTGGGCGTTAGCTTGTAATCATGAGGTATGATTAAAGGATTCAATAATCACCTGAATTAAAAAAACCAAATCCCTACCTCAAGAACAATGGAAAATTCCCACAACTGATGAAGTAGGTCGGTGTTCATCCTTCCCGGAACAATCTTCCTACGACGCCGCTCATACGTCATCCTCTAGTTCGTGGTTCGATGTCACCTATCCCCACTCACTAGAACTGGCACCATCCTCCAAGGGTTTGGAATTGTGGCACTTTTTCAGCACTTTGTTTCTTGGTGAAGTAGTTTTGATACCTCTCCCCAAGCATTATATAAATAGGATATGGGGAGGGTGTCCAATGTTTGTGGGATTTATTAGGGTCCATTAATTAAGAAACTTATTAATTCCTAACAATGTGATTACATAGGATTTGAAGGGTCAATCCATTTAATGGCTTGACACATCTCTTTTCACATGCTGCAACTTTTCCATTAGAGGAAATGAGAGAAATAAAATAAAATATTCAAGTTATTTTATTATTCTTTTAATAGTCCCAAAATCTTTCTTCTTCTCCCAACCTTCTGCGGTTGAAGTGAAGCCTCCCTTAAGCGAATCCCGGCACTGCAAATTCAATGGTGCCCTGAGATTTTAAATCTAAGCACAAGTTCAAAATCTAGACAATGACCCACATGCTTTTAATGAAAGTACCTTAAAAAATTTAATAAATTCATTCTGGGTACACAGGACCTCGGAATCCCATGCGGTAAATTTTCCCAGACACCTAACAATTCTATATAATTAAAAAAATTACAATGAAAATCTGGGTCCTTACATTTAAAACACATGTATAGTGGTTAAACAATTTTTAATAATATCTTATATAAATATATCCATCTTTATAATACGTTATATGGTCATTTAATTACCTCATTTCACCCTTCAATTGTTAGTATTTTGTTCCTTGCAAAATTTTGCGAGAATTCTTTACATGATTTCCATGACTGGTTCATAATGGTTGTTCTTTTCAATTGGAAGTGAAACACTAGAATTGGAATGTAATAGTATTTACATATTTATAGTACCAGAAATTTTACCATTTATCATTTTGATTTATTACATTAGGATGATTCATAAGATAAAACATTAATGATGTTTGTATAGATCAATTTAGTGGTTCTTTTATAATAACGACCTCGTTTTTTGTTTATAAATTAAAACCATGGGTACAAAAGAATTAAAAAACCATGGATGATACATAATACATATATTATAACCTTTTTCTATAATAAATATGGTATCATTACCAGTCTTGAAGAAAATAAAAGAAATTGAAATCACATCATCCACATTGTCGGTAAAATGATACATCCCAGACAGTGTTTAAATTCCATGAATAATTGAGAGTGGAGAAGAAGAATGATGATGAATTTTCCATGAAAATGAGAACATCCAGAATATAAAATATTCTTGAGCTTTCATGCCTTTTGGATAAGAGGAGGTGAGGAAAGAAGGATAAAATAAAGGATCTCAAAATAAAAGAAGCGATGAGAAATCCCCTATGAAATTTCGGCAGCCTAATGACATCACTCAAAATTTAATTAAATATTTTAATGGTAGAAAAGGTGTATCTAGTTATTGAAACATAATATGGGAATTAAGGTGGTTATGTAATGTAATATCCCTACATTATCTATCGGTAATTAAAATAATAACATAAAATTAACGAAATGATGAAAAAAGAGGATTGCATATTGATTTCTTCTCCTTGATATCCTTCTTAAGGACCTTGGTTTTAGCCTTTTAGTGAGACCAATAGCTCCAGGACACGATGAAGAGTCTTGGGAGGGAATTTGGTAGAAATTAAACAATTATCAGGGCTTGAGATATGTGGGAGGAAGAGAGGAATGAGGGTAGTATTTATAGTGGAGGGGAGGGGTATTTTTCATTATTTTAATCATTATTATAATACTTTTTCTCAAGACTTTAAATATACATAATTCATGTGACCCAAAATAGTAATAATGGGATGAGAGTTCAAACCAAGTGGCCTTACATCACTTATGATTTCATTAATAGTGTATTTTACTGATAATTTTAATATACGGTATTTTACCGTATATCACTATTCATCAAAATTTCAAGAATTTCATAAAATTACCATAAATTCACCCTTACCTTTTTTTAACATGAAAAATTAAAAAACAAAGTCTATTTTATGAAAATAATTTTCTTAATATCATGAATTTAATTTTTAAATAAAATCATACTTAATTAAAAAATTAATAATTTAAAAACTATAAATGGTTTTATATCACATTTAAAAATTAATCAGGAGGTCATTATCTAAAAGCCTTAAGAAAATAGGATAGTAATACAATTAACCATTCATTAGGGTCATATTACTATTCATAAGGGTATGTTACTATTCAACAAAAAAACAAGTTAGATTCATTAGACTCCAAATAACACACTGAACACAATTGTAGATGAGCATTTTTTCAAAATTCAAAACATATTAGTGGAAAATTTATTTTTAAAGGATAGTTATAAATATCTACTTAAAATAATGTTTCATGAATTTCAAATTATTTTTAAAACTTTGGGGTGTTACATTATCCCCACCATCTAGAAATCGCATACTCAAAGTTTTATCTACTTATTAAACAAGTGAGGGTACCATTCTGTCATAGCATTTTCAGACTCCCATGATACTTTTTCTACCATGTGGTTTCTCCACAAAACCTTTACCTAGTGGATTACCTTATTCCACAATACCTATTCCCTTCGATCAATAATATGAACTAGTTTCTCTTCATATGAAAGGTTCTATTTCAGCTGAACTCCTTCTGGGCTCAATACAGGTGATGAATCTAGCACATAATACCTCAACATCAAAACATGAAAAACATTATGTTCTGAGACAAACTCAGAGGCAAAACTACTCGATATGAAACTGGTCCAATATTCTCCAGGATTTCAAATTGACTGATGAACCTCATAATTATCTCCCCTTTCTTACAAAAATGAATCACACTTTTTCAATGAGTGATTTTAAGGATAACATGGTCACCTACCTCGAGATTGAAGTCATTACTTCTATTATCAACATGAATTTTCTGCCTGCTCTACGCTTCCCTAATGTGCTGATAGATCATCTTCACATTATTAGCATCTTTCTCTAATAATTCTAGCCCCATAAACTTTATTTCACTGACTTCATCCCAAAATAATGGAGTCTAACACCGCTTCCCATACATTGCCTCAAAAGGATCCATTTTTATACTATAATGAAAAATATTATTATAAGAAAACTCATCTAAAAAAATATGAATATTCTAACTTTTCTGATTGTCCATTGATCATGCTGAAATCATATCCTCCAGTGTCTAAATCATTGATTCTGACTGCCCATCTGATTGAGGGGGAAACTTTGTACTGGAACTTAATTCTATGCCCAACGACTTCTGATGTCCCTTTCGAAAGTTAGATGTGAACCTGGGATCCCATTCAGATACAATGGGAAGTGGAACTCCGTGTAAGTTAACAATTTTTTTAAGGTACAGTCGATAAATCAGATTCAAAGTCATTATATCTTGAATTGAATGAAAATTTGTACGTTTTGTCAGCCGGTCAACAATAAAACAAATTGAATTATTACATCAAGATTTCTTAGGTATCCCCACCATGAAGTCTATAGATATATTCACCCATTTCCACTCTGGCACTGGAAAAGGATGAATCATCCCCTTCATTAACTGGCTCTTTGGTTTAACCTATTAACATGTCAAGCATTTCATAGTAAAATCAGTAATATCTCTTTTCATTCAATCCCACGAGTAATTCTCCCAATGGTCTCTATAAATCTTAGTACTTCCAGTATGAATTGAAAACAGATAACTATAAGCTTTAGACAACAAATAATTCTTCAACTCAGAATCACAGGGCACACACAATCTTTTTCCAAATATTAAAACACAATCTTTATCAAGGTTAAATTCTAGAAACTGACCCAATTTAACCAATTATAATTTTTTCCATAGCTCATGCTCTTCCTTCTGAACTTTCAAAATATTATTTGATAATGATGACTGTAGTGAAACCTAAAACAAAATAGTGGTATTTCTTGCACCAACAAATTTAAAGCCAAAATTAATCAAATCATTAATCTTGTGATCATGTCCCAAACGTAACATGGTTAATGATGCAAGATGTTTTCAACTCAATGCATTTGACACTTTGTTTTCTTTTCCTGGATGGTAATTAATATTGAAATCATAGTATTTTATTAGTTCATTCCATATTCTCTGCATCAAGTTCAATACCTTCTTATTGAATATATACATCTGACTTTTATTTTCAGTATATATTTGACATTTGTCTCCGTATTAATGATACCTCCAATTTTTCCAAGAAAAAACCACAGCTGCCAATTCCAAATCATGTGTGTGATAATTTAACTCATGGGGTTTATTTTGTATTAAGGAATAAGAAATTACCTGATCATTCTGCACCAAAACACAACCAATTACCTTTAAATATGCATCACTGTATATGAAAAACACACCATTTCGGGAAGGTAAGGAAAAAACTGGAGCATTCACCAATCTCTTCTTCAGTTCCTGAAAACAAATATCACATTATTCTGTCCAAATAAATTTAACCCCTTTTTGTGTTAACATAGTTATTGGGCTAGATTACAATGAAATTATCTTAACAAAATGTCAGTAATAACCTGATAATCAAAAAAAATCAAAATCTCTGTAACATTTCTGGGTCTTTTCCATTCATCAACCACATTTTTTGTAGGATCAACTATTTTTCCATATATATATACAATGTTCACAAGAAAAGAAGTCTGTTACAACCAAAAATCATACTTGCTGAATTTTACATATAGTTTCTTTTATTTTATGTTTTGTAAAATAACCCTAATATTCTTTTTACGCTCCACTTTATTTTTAGAAAATACAATAATGTCATCAATAAACACAACCAAAAATTAATCCAAGAACTCATGACATTTTATATTCATATGATTCATGAATACAACTGCTGCATTAGTTAACCAAAACAACATAAAAGCAAATTCATAATTACCATATCTAATATGAATGGTTGTTTTCAAGATGTCATTGTCTTTCACCTTTAGCTGATGCTATCCAGATCTCATGTCAATCTTGGAAAAGTACTGAGCTCCCTAGTTTTGATCAAACAAGTCATCGATGTGAGGCAAACGATACTTGTTTTTAATATTGATGTTATTAAAATCTATATAATTAATGAAAAGTCTCATGGAACCATATTTATTTTTAACAAACAAAATAGAAGAACCCCATGGTGAAGTTCTAGGATGAATAATGCCTTTATCAAGCTTCTCTTGCAACTGATTTTTTAATTATAGAATTTCTATTTGAGCTATACGATATGAGTGTTTTGAAACTGACTTATCATCAAGAACTAATTCAATTGTGAATTTGACATCTTGATCGGGTATTTCACTAGTTAACTCATCAGAAAAAACATCAATGTATTCATTTACCACCAGAACATCATTAATCTAAACAAGTCCCTTGTTTTCAATAATATGATCCAAATAACATTCATTTCCATCTTTTAGTAGTTTCCCACCTTCTAGATATTTTATCAATTGTAAGGGTTTTTTATTATATAAAAACTAAAAAACTTGATGAAAAACAACTTATTTAGCTCTATAGTCAATCTTATCATGATAAATAGATATGAAATTCATTCCCTCAATAACATCAAACTCGAATAATGGTAAAACAAAAAAGTTTGCAGGTAAAGACATTCCAAAGAGCATAATAAGGAGATTCTTATAATTACTCTTGGTTATAATACTTCCTCATTGTGTTTTAACAATATGTTCCAGTCCCATTTGTTGAGGTGGCATTTCCAATTTATGAGAAAATTTATCAGAAATGAAGGAATGTGTAGAAGCTGTATGAAAAATAACATTAGGAAATTCTGACTAAACAAACAAAGTACCTAATAAAACTTTTTTAGATGGCCCGAAAACTACTGACGTAGTATCAAAGGATATCACTATACCTTTCTTATTTATAGTATGGCATATTTTCATCATTCAGATCTATCATTGAGAAGGAATTTTCATAATTACCCATCTCACCACATTTAAAGCACATTACAATTTTCTTCTCAAGATTAGTCTTAGTACCATTTTTATTAAAATATCATGCCATATTTCGAAACATACCACATTTAAAACACTTCATAGTTTTTTAAGTAATTACCTAGGGTGATTTTTGCCACACTATTCACCAACTAAAAACTTCATTATCTTACCATCAGATTTCTTTTTTTGATTCTTACCCCTCATTTTCCATCTAGACCTCTTTTTATGCTTGTTTCCAAAAATTCATGTGATCATCAGAAAGATCCATCTCTACCCTCTCATCACATTGGAAAATATTATCATAACTTTTGAATTCACAAGAGGAAAACACCATTCGATACCTTGGATTCAGTCCTACGTAAAAGAGGTTGATTTTGCTATCAAGATCTAGAATGAGATTTGGAGCATACCTCGCCAGTAAAGTGAAGCTCTCTTCATACATGACCACTGAATCATTCTCATTCTGTTTTAATTCAAGGAATTTTTTATCATAAGTCACACCACCTTAGTAAAATAGTTTTTCTAGGAAAATAATTTTAAATTCATCCCTCTCTAAGGCATCAAAATCCTCTCTATCTCAGATATTCTATAACATTTACCACCAGTGATCAGTTTCAACTTAAAAACGAAAAATGGAAAGACATACCTTTTGATTTTTTGAACATCCCATAATATCTAATACCTTTTCAAGGGATTTAATTCATCCTTCAACTGCTACTGGGTCAGAAGATCCCTTGAAAGCATGAGGGTGTTGTGTCATAAAATGTTCCACTAATATCATGTTCCTTTGTGGTACCTCAATTTGTTCTCTTGCATGGATTCCAAAACCATTTATATCTTTATTTTGTTGAGCCATTATTGTTACAAACAACTTGGTTCTAATCCCTACTATTTCGGGATGCATATTCAGAATGATTCCTTTCTGTCGGTGCCTCTCTTCTTCAGATTCCTTGTTTCTTCTTCAGATAACCATTTTGAACAATCATATATTAGACAAATCATAATTTTAATATGTAAATATTATAACTTTTCATGTTAATAATAGAATAAAAATCATTTATGGTATTCTTTTAACATCATCCTAACCCCTTATGTTATCTAAACCATCCTCTGATACCTACTATAATGACCCAACCTTATTTCCTTTCATAATCTTGTATTTAGTCAATAAATAACTTATTTTTACATTAATGATATTTTCAAGTTTAGATATTTAGTTTATTGGGACATAATACATTCATAAAACTAAACATTATTAGAAAGTGTATACCATAAAAATAGTATTCATTTCTTGAAAAATATAAAACTTTTCACATAAAACATGATTTCATTGACAAAACATAAAACATTTAACATGAATTTCTTCTTTGTGTTAAACATCCTTATAACCAATGAAAATCATTTAAAAACTTTGGATGAGCACAAAAATCACATTAAGGGATATAAAAATAAGGAAAGAACACATTAGTCTATGAACTCTTGTAACATATGAAATCATTTTCAAAAGACATACTTGTAACCCATATATACTTACATTGTGAAACATGATATTTACTCAAAATCTAAAAAAAAGAAGAATATAAATATAACCATAAATTTATCTTTGGGAATTAATTACATAATATTTTAACCCTCTCAGCTACCTTATAATTTTTAACCGCCACAACTACCTTACAATTTGTATAACCATCGCAGTTACACTTGGAGTAATCATATAGCCATCATCCAACATAAACATAACCAATGAATTGGAGGGAGATATAAGTCCCACCATTCATCATAAATAATTCACAATAGCTTGAAAAAATCATACAACATGAATAATTGCTTAAAAACAGAGCTTTTGAATTTTGTAAAACATGAAATTAAAGTTGGACATTAAAAGAAAAGACCCCTATAAATATCATACAATTGAAGAGAGACTTAATAGAGTGAATGGAATATGTATATACACTATAAATAAAAGTAATTAAACATAATATAAATATAACCCACCACACAAACAATTTTAATACCATATAAATAACGAAGTACAATGTTAACCCAAAGAATAAAAATCGGTTTAAGAATTCCCTTACCTCAGGTTTTTCTTACATAAAAATAGTTTAAAACTCTTTTATAATGGTTAAAATAGTGTTATTAATATCTTAAAGAAACATATGAATATTTATAATACCTTATATGATAATTTCATTACATCATTTTACCCTTTAATTATTAGTATTTTGTTCCCTGCATTGTTTTGGGTGAGTTCTTTGCATGATTTCCTGGATTGGTTCATGATGGTTGTTCTTGACAATTGGAAGTGAAACTCAGAAATTGTAATGGAGTAGTATTTACATATTTTTAGTACCATAAATTATACCATTTGTAATATTTAATTATTACCTGAGGATGATTCCTATGTTAAAACATTAATGATGTTCTTTTAGAACATTTTAGTGATTTTTTTATAATAACGACCACATTTTATTTTATAAATTAAAACCATTTGTAATAACTAATTCTAAAACCATGGATGAGAAATAATACATATATTATATCCTTGTTAAACCATAAAAATGGTTTCATGACCAGTTTTGAAGGAAATAAAATAAATTTAAATCACATCGTCCATAATGTCGGTAAATCGGCACATCATGGACGATGTATAAATTCCTTGAATAAGTGGGAGAGGAGAATAAGAAAGATGTTGAATTCTCCATTAACATGAGCACATACATAACATAAATTATAATTTATCTTTCAATCCTATTGGATAAGAGTAGGTGAGGAAATAAGAAGAAAAGAAAAGAGCTCAAAATAAAAGAAGAGTAGGCAAATCTCTTATGAAATTTCGGCAACCTAATGACGTCACTCAAAATTTAATTAAATATTTGGATGAGGGAAAAATGTCATCTAATAATAATTAAATAATATGGGTATTAAGGGGGATATGTAATATAATATCCAAATATAATATAAATGTAATTAAATTAATTACATAAAATGAAAGAAAAAAAAGAAAAAAAGAAGATGTTTACCTCTCGATCTCTTCTCTATGTAATCTATTTTAAGGCATTTGGTTTTGGAATTTTTGTGATACCAATAGATCTAGGATATGGTGAATAGTCATGGGGGTAATTTTTTATAAATTTTACAATTCTGAAGGCTTGAGGGGTGTGGGAGGAATTTGGGAATGAGGGTGGTATTTATAATGGAGTGGAAGGGGTATATTTCATTATTATAATATTTTTCTCAAGACTATGAATTGTTTTAATTAATCTGACCCAAAATAGTATTAATGAAATTTAAGTTAGAAACAAGTGTCGTTAAATCACTAACTATTCCTCAAATAGTGTATTTTACTAATAATTTGAATATACGATATTTTACTATATTTCACTATTTATCGAAAAATCATGAATTTCAAAAAAAATACAAAAAGTTCACCCTTTCCATTTTTTGACATGTTTAATTTGAAAATGAAGTCCATTTTTCAAAAATAATTTTCTATATATCATTAATTTAAATTTTAAATAAAATCAAACTTAATTCTAAAATTTATAATTTATAAACTATAACTGCTTTTATATCACATTGAAAAATTAATCAAGATGTAATTATCTTAAATCCTTAAGAAAATAAAATAATAATAAAATTTAATATTCATTAAGGTCATATTACTATTCATATAAATATTTATATGGGTGTGTTTCTATTCACCAAAAAAAATTGGTTCCATTAGTCACCAAATAACAAACTGAACACAATTGTAGATGACCATTTTATAAAATTCAAAACGTAGAAGTGCAAAATTTATTTTTAAAGGCTAGTTATAAACATCTAATTAAAATATTTGTTCATGCATTTCAAATTATTTTTGAAACATTAGGGTGTTACATATAATGTATCGATAAGGAGGTTTTAGGGCAGAAAAACCAACACTTACATCTATTCTAGGTGATATTGTAGTAGATTGGGTCCTATCAGAATGGTATCAGAGGAGTCAAAGTTCTAGGGACAATGTATTCTGTTAGTAGTATTGAAAATTTTGGTTTTTAAAATTAATTTTTTATGTGAATTGTTTTTGTTTAAGAGACTATAGATTCCATTTTTAGATTGAAAACTAAAATTTCCCATCATAAGAAATCTAATAATCTGTTGATTGAATCAAAACCCTATGACGTTAGTTATGAGGTACATGGAAGGAGGTAATTTTATATATTTGTCAATTTTAATTCTTCATGTCCTTCTTATATTTAATGACCCAGAAATTTCAAATAATTTTTTATTCTTAAATACTTTGGAATTTTGGGAGTTTGTGGCTTCTGACGGCACTTGATTCCGAGGCCCGGTGTGCCCGGAATCAATTTCCGAAGTTTAGCTCGGGTAACCTCAGTAAAGGAACGAGCGGGTTTTTCTATCTTTTGAACCGGTTCTCAGAATTTAAATCTGAGGGCACCGATGAACTCACAACACTGGTAATTGATTAAAGGGACCTTTACCGTAGTTGTGTTTGTGCGGAAGGAGAAGTTAATTATTGGAGTTTAATTAAGAAGTAAATAAAATTGTTGGAACAATTTTATTTTATATCTAAGGAGGTTAAATCCTCCCATGGGAAGTTGTTGGTGGGGCCCATACCCACCCAACTTTCCATGTGTGGTATATGAGGGGTGGGCCCCACACGAGCCCCAACCTTTCATCTTTCACCAAACTCCTTAACCCCCCATATTTAATTTCTAAACTCCTCTTAAATATGAGACCTCTCACCTCCTCCTCTCTCTCTCTTTAACTCTTGCCAACACAATAATTTAGTGAATTCAACCACATCAATTAATTAATGAAGAGGTTTGAATTTGAAGTTCAAATTTCATTTCATAATAAAATAATAGGAGAAGCCTATTATTTTATTTTGGGAGGGTTTTCATTGTGCTAAGGAATATTGGGAGAGAACTCCTATCTCGACGAAGAACGACGTCTCATCCACGAAGAATACCGGTTCCATGAAGAATGACAACGTGCCAACCATTCTCTTCTCTATGATAAGTGAGGAAAGATCGCTCCCTCTTCGGACGCACTCTGACATTGCCTACAAATTCTTTCCCCGTGACGCCGTCTTTCGCGATGCCTGACGTGCGACATCAATAATTTGAGGTAGGGAAATCAAGTTCAATTTTAATGGATTAAAAATTGTGCTTCGTTTGTTTTTGAACATCTTGCTTATCCAACCTTTTGCTATTACCTAACGTGGAGGGCTGGGAAGAACAAACACAGCCTGACGACCATCTTTTTTATCATGTTTTTTTTATGGAATTGGCGATCAAAGGCGGAACACGGAAGAGGCCGGCGAGGCAAGGGCCGCCATCATACACGCTAAGAAAAGTCGCGGCCAAGCAAGACGCGGCGGAGGAAGCACAACGTCGTCACACCATGATGGGGATGCGGAACCATGGTAAACATAGGTCTCTGTGGAGGAAGCTCATGCCATTGAGCCGACTGTGTAGTGGGAACTGCGGTCACTTTTGCGGGCCGCTTTGGTGGAAGATCCGGCCGGCCCGTCAGCCAGCCAGGCAAAGGGGAGCCGTGGTGCCAGGAGGGCACCGTGCTGGAAAACCGGCCGGCACGTCGACCGGCCGGGCGGAGCAGATCTGCAGCTCTAGGAGGGTGCCGCACCGGAAGAACCGTGGCCCACAGTGCAGGACACTTGCTCTAGAAGGTCGGCCGGTTGGGGAAGGGCGGCGCCGCCGGTTCAGATAGCTGAGTGGTCGTGCGCCCACTCGGCCCGCACCCAGCTGAGCCGTGCCGGGATGGGCCACGCCGGGCCGGGCTGGGCCACACCCCTCGTCCAGGACGAGTGACTCACCGAGTCGGTTCGACCCCTTTGTCGGGTCGTACCCGCCAAAACCGAGACGACCCGACCCGTCAGCCCATCGGGCCTAACGGACCGAGCCCTTTTTCACTTAAACATTAATTTCTTAAAGACTGCACGTCCGATCGATGCTCTGTCTATGGAACTAGGACCTTTGCGATGAGGCGGTCCTTTTTCTTTACTCTTAGTGAGTTTTGGATGACTTTCGAAAATGGCCGGATTTGGAACGAGTGTAATTCCAACCGGGCCCTCAGAGCTAAAATGATTACAACTTAAGGTCCTAACGTCTGATTGACGTACCATCGACTATGTTGGATTCCTCTTGATGAGACAGTTCTTTTGGAATACTCCACTTGAGGTTTGGATGCAGTTTGAGTATGGTCGGGTTGGTTCGTACACGAAACCAACCGGGCCCCTGGAACGGAAATGCTATTAACTCACAGAAATGGTGTCTGATTGATGTGATGTCTTTTGCGTTGAGACCCATATGACGAGGTGGTCCTTTGAGATACTTATTCATGGATATTAGTGACACTTGGAGTGTCGACCAATATCTCGTGGAGTGGATCCTCTCGAAGATGAGCATACAGAGTACGGTGACCTTGTTGCTAGGTGAGAACTGATGACTGCTTGTCCGATTCGTATCGGAGTGACTTGACTAGCCCCAGTGGGGAGAAATACTGTGTTGGGATGGCAGAAACATGGTGGGGAGCACTACTGTGTTGGGGTGGCAGAGTCGTGGTACTCGACAGGAGGAGTACCTCTGTAGGCTAGTAGGGGGAGCGCTACTGTGTTGGGGTGGCAGACCCATGGTGGGGAGAACTACTGTGTTGGGGTGGCAGACCCGCGGTACTCGACAGTGGAGGAGTTTCTCAGTAGTCTACGTTTAGTGAGTATCGACTCAGAGTCGTGACAGGACTACTGTGCTCAATATAGGAGGAGTTCTCTAGCAGCCGTGTTTTCGTTATCGTGAATAAAAATCCTAGTTTGAGCTGAGTCAATGACCTTTGTGTTTTTTTCATGATTGAGATGGGTTACTTGATAACTTAGGTATATGTAATGGCATATACCTATGTAAGAGTTATCTGTTGAGATATTTCTTTTTGGTTTATCCTTGTTGGATTTAGTGAGACATTGAGGTTCTCGGGGTCCCTACTGAGTATTGTTATACTAACCCCTACACGGGCTATGCCTGCACCATGTTGTGTTGGATGAAGACGACAGAAATCACTGATGGAGGTTGAGTGTACGAGGACAAGACGGTACCTAGAGGTGTACCTCACAACGTGTCGGTACCCAGAGGAGGTTGACGGAAGAGGGTGTTGAGGAGGCCATCTGTACCTACCCTTCAGGTAGGTTCTGTGGTGGACGATCGAAGAGGTGCGCTATCTGTACCTACCCTTCAAGTAGGATCTGTGGTGGACGATCTAGGAGCTACTTGTCACAATCCAGTTGTATTGTCTTTTTCCATTTACTTTATATTTGGTCTTGTATTTTTGTCCCCTTACATTCAATACTACTTTTGTTTTCAGTTTACTTAGTGTTTTCTTCCTCTTGTACTCTAGTTGTGTGTGTTTCTGTTTAATAAAAGAAACATCTTCCCTTTTTATCGAGATTTTTTCTTTTGGTGCTATTCGCCAGCCTCTGTCCTATGGAAGGCGGGCTTGGGGTAGTCACGGAATGGGCCCCTGAGGACGGGTCGTGACATTATATTAGCTCATTTAGATATTATTTAAACATTCTTGACTAATTTTATTGAATTAGTGATTCCACTAGTATATAGACAAATTTTATATTGACGTATGGTTTTGAGAACCTCAAACAAATCTTGAGAATAATTCCATTAACTTTCCATGTATTAAGGATTTGATTTAGATAATTGGCTGATCGATATCCTTTCTGGTGAGAATAGAAGCCCCCCCCCCTTTATACTTATAGAATACTTTTTTATTTTTAATTTGGTGGTTTCCATTACGTTATAAGAAGCTACTAATAGGAGGACTACATAGAGTATATTACATGAGAATAGGTTTCCATGAATTCAAAGATGACATCAATCTTCTTATAATAGAGGTTTGGTTGGAGTCATTGAACCATTATTTTTTCCATAGGTTCAGATGCCTCCAACATGATGATTATTTTTACTTGAGTTCCTTACATGATATAGTGAATTATTAGTTGGTGATTTTTTTATTTAAAATCTGAAAAGGAATCCTCTAACATATTTGAGGTTTTTTCATGTATATAGAATAAATTTATATCACAAAAATTATTATTATTCATGTATAAAAGTTTCTACATCCATCATAGTGTGACTTGTACAAGCCTGAGTACTCATTGATTTCCAAAAACACTAAGAAATTATATATGGTCATGGTTTGTGGTAAATTTATTTAGAGATCAGTAGTTTAAGATATGATTTTCTAGAGACTAAATTGGTTGGGATTATTCTACCATTAATCCCCACCTACACCAAGGTCCTTTGGTGGGTGTTCACTACTAGAGCTTCATGGTGGAGTTTTCATGGATGTTAATTCATATGAAAATCCACTGGTGAAGGTACAATAAAAGAAGAATGATTTATCATTACTCTCAAAACATAACCATATTCATATATCTATTTTCAGTTCTAATGTATACATAGTTAGAAATGTGGGTTGATTCAGGCAGTGGGCGAATATAGTTTGACATCACCCGATATTGTTCAAGGTATGAGTTATGTCCTCCTTACAAAACCTTTTTCGTACCATCATAAACCTAATATATGTATATCACACTATTTTTTTTAGAGCTACATAAAATAGTAGAGCTACGGGATAAACCCACATCGGCTAGATAGTCTCCAATGATGGAAACCATATGTCACCCATACTTTCTGATAAAGTGAGATTAACCATGCAAGATCATATGCCTACATGTTTTGAAAATTTCTAAAGGAATTTTAATTTTCATTGCTGGATGGGTTAGATCATGAATTAATATCTTGAATGGGAATATGAGAGACGAAAATTCCTAACTGTGTCATTTAAAGATGAGGAATGGTATCTTGGTGGATATATTATGTGTTTAGAAGAGCTTTGGAGGCTTTGGGTTATGTTTTAAGAGTTTCATAGTTTTCTAGAAAGGGTGAATAGTTTGGTGTGCAATGTTTTGGGGAAACCATGTGACACATTGATGCTCAAGAGTTTCATTGCTCATTTTGAATTGGGAATGGTTGGGATGTTTGGTTAAATAACATTTTGGGGGAAACCATGCAATCAAAAAGGAGAAACCATGCAAAGATGATTAGTTTATGAGATATGGTGCATGAAATTCACCCAAGTACAAAAAATCACAAACCATACTATAGAGGGGACGAAATCCTAATACCACAGTTAGTGCATGAGTTTTCAAACAATATAGAACAATCTTGTGATTTTTTGGGTCTATGATAATTGGGTGCTCAAGGTCGGAACATATTTCTTCCAACAGTGTAACCAAACCATGTGAGTTGTGGTCGTAGATAGATCCGACCATAAAGTTGATGAATAGTTTGGAATACTATGTGGCCAAACCAGGTGGCTTCCCAAAATTTCATTAAATTTATATTCCTACCATTTACCCCCTACTGAGTTTGAATCTACCCATCACATTTCTCTCCCCCTTGGGTGCATGAACCAGAGGAGGGTCCTCCTCCCGCCATCCCTTATTCATGCCTCTCTATGTTGGTGATTTGGTGGCATTTCATCTGTGTAAAGGTGATATTTTTCTTCCACCACCTTACATTTAATCCTTCACTTTGTTTATTCAAATTTTGGATGTGTGGGTTTAGGTATTTTTTTTATTACACCAGATCATGGTAGAATTGTGTAAGGATGGTGGGGATTTTTTCCAACATTGGTAAAGAGATCGTGCGATGGATTATACACTTTATTTCATGGTGTTTCATTAAGGAATGTGACAATGATGATTGTTTTTAGGTTTTAGATAATTTTATATTTTATTTATTTTTATAATTGGTATCGTGTCTTCATGATTTGGACAATGATAGGGTTGGGTTTTTTTTAATGGGTCCTCAATGAAAGGTTGTCTACAGATTCGATGTTCCATGATGACCTAGTAAATTTTCTATCATTATTTGATGTTTGGTTTTGGATAATTAACTAATTATAATTGTTATAATTAATTAATAGTTGTTTGGTGGTGTGATTCTAGAGCCCAAATGGGGGTGAGGATCTTGGTTGGGTTCCAAGAGGCTTGGGGAATTCTTAAAAATTTCTAGACAAGGCTATTGTGCTTGGAAATGTTTCAAAAAGATCCGCTAATGAGGTAGGTATTCTAATATATTTTCCCATAGTCTTTATATTTTCCATAAATATTTGTGTGGTATCTTATTTAGTTCCCATGTGTGATATTCATGATCCCCAGATTTAAGAAATGGGATTTGTCCTTAAATTAATACCTTAGATCATCCATAGATCTTATTAGATCTATTGGATGTTGTGAGATAGAACCCATGACCACCCTCGTGGTGTCCCACCTTTATAAAATTGAATGTTTTGGTGTCGAGTATTTCTAATAAATTATTGGGGATTTTTGAAATGGATAAATGGTGAGCTTTGGATTTTGATCCGGTTGTGGTTTTTTAATAAATGGGAGCAGTGTATTAATGTATATTGTATTTTCCAAAGGAACTATTGAATTTTGTGTGTTTTGAAATGGGTTATTTAAAATGGGTTAAAATCCTAGTTTAAATGGGTGTGTGGTGACACTTTTAATAATATTTTTTTGGAAAATATATTTATGGTTTTGCTGGAAAATGATTTTATGCACATTTTTTTCATATCGTGAGACCCCTATTTTGAGGAGTGTCTTCATACTGTTTGATGATGATACTTTTTTGGTTTATGAAATATAATGTTCTTGGATTTTATTTAATCCATGCTTGAATATAATGTACTATTAGGACTATGATAAATGTTTTTTAAGTAAGGATGTGGAAATGGTTAAAAAGGGATGTGTTTGATTGATAAATGGTTTGAAAAACATTAAAAAATGTGTATTTGGGTAAAAAGATAAAATAGTATAATTTTGAATTTTTTAAGGAATTACATGGATATTGGAATTTTTGAATGAAATGGTAAGGTTTAAAGATGACATTCATTGGAGATGGTTGGACATGATGTGCCGAATCCAAATTTGATACATGGACATATGTTTCATGATTTCTGACATATGAAAAATGGTTTGTGGATGGATGGACATGGAGTCGTGAGTACATATTAGATTAATGGACTGATTATCCATGTTTTATGACCATTGATTAATGGCATTGATATGTTGGAATAAATCTCCACTCCCTAGTTTTTGACTATCTAGACTGATTCTCAAGGCACCTTTGTACATCATAGTTCTTTAAGGACATACCCTCTAAAACCCAAGGGTATGGGAATATAATTCCATATCAATGTTGGGATTATTGAACATGGAATACCTAGTCCTGGTTATATTAATGGAAAGATGCTCCATTTTTTATGACTTGTGACTTAATGTTTTGACATGTGCCCCCAGTTTTCAAATTAGTGACCTAGTTGTTGGGATGACCGAATGTTGAGTTCTAGATCCTGATTGGATTTTTGGACAAAGGGTCCTTTATTTTTAATTTGTTACCCCAATGATATATTGCATAGAAATCCAGAATTAGATGATGTAGTGTTATGGAAATAAATAATATTTGGAACAAAGAATAAAATTTATTAATTTAAATATAGTTAATTAATGAAACATGTTTTATTTCCTTTTCCTACTGTTATTACTTTCCCTACATGCACTATTTAATGACTAATATTTTATTTAGACACCATCTTTTGTGGCCTAATTAGTTTTAATAACACCTTTCTTGGGCCTCCATTGAACAATGGTACCCATGTAGCTCTCACATGTTTACTATAGTGATAGGTTTGGATGATTCATGTTTTGAGTATTATTGGTCAATCAGGATTTCTCAAGTAGTATTTGGTGGCTGTATGGGATTTTTTTAATGATGTCGCAGAGACCCTTTTTAGTCTATTTTATTTTGTAATTATATTGAAACAACCTAGTGGGTAATTTATGGTATGTAAGACATGGTCGTTTTGTCCCTTTATTGCGTTTCATTTTTTTACAACATGTTTTAGTTTCAGCTAATTTATTCATTACACATAATGTTATGTGTATGATATTTTGTTATTTTTTTTCTAGTTTTTCACACTAATATGGGGGTATAGTCTTCTCACAGTTTCTTTTTTGACCCCCACTTCTAGTCAATACCCTCTTGAATATGAGGAGGCATGCTTGAGGTCACATGCATAACTAGCTCAGGGCTCTAGTTTGGTGACTTTTGAGCCAAAATGTTACAAATTTGTATCAATGTGGGTTTACTTTCTAATTATTTTACTATTTTGGGTTGGGTAGATAAGAGATATATGAATGTGTTAGAACTACTGATTGATACTAGGATGGTGTTTCGTAAACAACTGTTATGGTAGTAATTTTAGGTTACCATGGACTATGATTGATGTTATGGATTTGTGATGTTATAGTTTCATATTATTTTCACATATAAAGACAAACATATTTTTTGTATTTGATTATTGATGATGGATTTTAGGTTCTTGGTCTATTTAAATGAGGCCTCTATTTGGTTTTTTATCCTATCCTAAAAAAGAAATAGGTTTATCCTGAATCTTGATAGGAATATAGGATTCACATGTTATAGTCATGCTAGAGTGTTATTTTATTGATTTCATTTTTATTATGGGTTATGTGGTTCCATCGATAGGGGATATTCATTGAATTTTCTAGTGTGGTCCCCTGGTAGTGTTAGTGTAGTGACCCTAGTGGGTTCGTATTGTGTGAGTATATGATCATTGGAACACATATGGGTAGTTTTTTATATTCGTAGTATGTCCGGGTCCTCCTAGGAGTAGTCTGATGTGACAATTCTCAAAGTGGAAGAGAAACCTAGTTGTGGGTATTTGGTTGTTATATGAACACTTTATTTTATGAGACCACAGAGGAGGGTTTTTTGACTAGTGTATGTTGAGTAACAATGGGATGGGTGCATGTTTAGTGCCCCGTGACTTATGGAATTTGATGAGATTGTGTAAAACATGGGAAATTGGACCTAGTGGCCCTCTAGACATGACTATAATTTTTTCAGTTGATATCATATGGATTTCAAGGGTTAACCATAAGAGGGGTTGAATGAATTTTTTGTTCTCTGGGTTTGAGGGGAAAATATGGATGCTTTAGACTATCAGAAATGATGCACAAAGTGTGTAACCTAGTATGGGGGTATTTCCTGTAAGATTCCATTGGTTTTGGAAAAAATCACTTGGGTTATGGTGTTTTGGCCATGTGGTTATTTTCTAAAGGGGAATATTTTTCTATGTGCCTTGTTCGGGTGATAGTTGTGTAGGCAGGATGTGCCTGGTTCTTTTTTTCTAGACTAGAAGTGAAAGTTTACACTGGGTGGGGACCACACATTTATGTTTTTTCTAGTTTGAGGTACATAGAGGTGCCCATTTTTCATGAGATGAGAGATAATTATAGTGTTAGTATGGTGATATAATGTATAATTTTTGAGTGTAGGGTTACTTTGGCACTTGGATCTTCTATCTCAAGATGCATCTTCATTAAATTGGTTTTGGTTCATTGAGTTGATTTTTTTTTTGAATGCACAAAGGGTGATATTCGTTGGATGATATGGGCATGTAGAGGATTCATGGCTAGTGGATAAATCATTTGATATGAGTTTTAATTTTCTTGGAAACATTTGAGTAAGAATTAGGTTCAGTGTTTGGTTCACATAAGATTTTGTGTAACAGTTAAGTGTTGATGGGATCATTGATCCCCAAACAATTGGTTGTGCACTGTGTCACTTTTTAATGGATCAGATGTTATGCGAGTATATTCCCATGGTGCTTGACTAGAGTAGTAATCCTTGAGTAGGATGGTAGATTATTTAAATAGGATGTGATTATTATGGGAAGGGTGTCTTGGTACCTTTGTATGGGTTCTATATGCCCCTTTAAATAAAAGTGACATAAAAATGGATGAGTGGTGGTGGTATTCATCTAAGAAATCATAGCATACTCATATTTAGTAACAATAATGACCAATACATTGACATCATACTAAGAATTATTAGAGTATAATGGATATATTCCTAGTCACCCAAATTTATATTTGTTGGATATGGGGACTCTTAGAGGTTGCTCTCATGTAGCGGTGAATGTGGAGTCGTATGGTGGGAAGTGCACCATTGACTATTTGTGGGTGAGGTCCTCATTATGGAACAAATATCAAACCATTCCATGGGTACCATTCTTAGACACTGAAAATGGGTGATACTTTATGTTTCATTTGAATGCTTAGGTGAGGGATAGATACCCATTTCCAATTCCTAGTTTAGCATTTGTTGGAGCATGAGCTGAAGTAATTGAAGTTTTTTATGAAATTAGATGATGATGGAACTTCTATGGTGGGATGTGATGTATTAGTTTTAGAGGTAAAATCCTTGTTTTGGATGGGTTTTAGTTGTGTGTAAATGATCATAGGTTGGTCCCGGTGACACTGTGATTTCATTGAAGACCCATTTTATTGAGTAGTTGAGTTTCACAGGGATTTCTAATGGGTGATTAGTAGTTACAGATGATCAAACCAAGAATCATCTTAGGGATCGATGCGGTTTTATAAATTATTTAATTTATGGAATGTAGTGGGTATTTTTCGGTGGTTGTGTAATGCCTCTGAGGATTAGGGAATAATGATGCGATGCGATTTTGATAGTCTGGATGTTGGAGTTGGGAATTTTTCTAGGTTGAGTTGGTTACGGAATTTTTAATAGAGGTATGTTCAAAATAAAGGAAATAATGGTTGAATGCTTTATCCAGTGTGTCATTTTGAGTGATAGGTGTGTTTCGGGTTTGAGTTGGGATTTTTATGAAAATGTTTTTATATACTTAATTAATTCAAGGTTGACAAGTATGCATCTTCTTTGGTTGGTTTCTGATGAATAGGATGGTTTACAATGATTATTAGAGTTCTTATGGGTGTTGGGGTGTGGTAGGTTGGGATCTTGTCTAAGTATGTTATGGGATAATGATTTTAGTTTGGTTGGCCTTTCCTAATGGAATAAGTGTTAAATATGGTTATTTGGTGGTAATAAATGAAACTTTATGGTGGGAGCTGTATAACATTATGGTTGGTAAGGTGGTCTCATAATAAATGTTCCCAATGGATGGGTTTAGGTAAGTTCCATCATGGTATTTTATTTTTGGAAATGTTTGTTATCATGGGTTTTTGGTCGGTTAAGGGCCTTGATTTGGAGGTTTTTCCCTGAAAACATTTTATTCTATCGAGATATTAATTAAGATATTGGAAAACATTTAGTGATGATATAAGTATGGTGGTTCTTATAGATGACTAAAATTGATTCATTATCAAGAAAAGTGTTACAGTATGGAGGTTTTAAGATCCTATGTCCGGATGGATTGAAGTTTATGAAAGAATTTTAATTTTATTTATTGGATTTTTCAAAACCTAAAATAAGACCAAAAATTGGTTTTTGAAATTTGTAATCCATTAATATGTTATTTCTATATGGGGAATGAATATCATGTGGTATACTATGTTTTCTGATGAGATTTGGAGGTTTTGAGTTATGTTCCATGTCATTTAGAGTCTCTTTGAAAGGTTGCATGGGTTGATGTGCACCGTTTTGGCGAAACCATTCAAAACCATGATACCCATGCGTTTTTCAGATAATTTTGAACATGGAATGGTTGGGATGAATGGTTTGAGAATATTTTAGTGTAATCCATGTGAGTCTAAAAGAGGAACCACTTGAGGATGAGGAAGTTTTTGACATGTCACACATGGTTTTATAAAATCCATGCGCCTTTGTCTAGAGGAGAGGCAATACTAACAACATGGTTGGTGCACTATTTATCAATCAATGAAGAAAAACCATGCGGGGCTTGGGGTTTTGGAAAATAGGGGTGAGAATGGTTAGGAAACATTTTGGCCAACCATGTAGCTAAATCGTGTGAGTGGTGTCCTTGGATAGATCCAACCGCATTGTTGGCACGTGGTTTGGAAAACCCTGCAACCAAACTGCATGACTGCACAAAATTTCAGTAAAATGGAATTTTTTAAATTTCCCAATATGTGATCTTCAGCTAAACCCCCCCCCCCCCCCTTCTCCCCATTATGCACAAGAACCAGAGGTGGGTTTTCCTCCCTCCCCCTTCTTTAAATCATTCCAATGAAGTGATTTGGTGGTGTTTCTTGAGTGTAAATTTGAAATTTCTATTCCTACCCCTTCATTTTCTAATTTTTTTTCATTGATTCTAATTTCAAATGTGTGAGTTTGGGGATTAGGTATCAATTTCAAGTGAGTGTGGGGGAATCAGTCAATCATGATGGGGCTTTTGGTCGGCTTGGGTAAAAGAGATCTCAAGATTGTTTCAACACTTTGTTTCAAGTTGTTTCATTATGATTTGTGACCCCAATGAATTTTGATAGGTTTTTTTTAATGTAATAATTTTTAGAGGTGTTGAATTATTATTACATTATGGGTATTGGGCTCGGAATATGGTTGGGGTTGTGCCACGGGTCCTTAGTGAAAGGTTGGCTACGATTTTGGTATGACATAATGACTTGGTGTGTTTTCTGAAATTATTCCATGCTATGTATTGGATAAGTAATTGATTATAATTATTATAATTAATTAATTGTCATTTCATAGTGTCATACATGAGCTTGTTTGGTGGTTATGATCTCGGTTGGGCCCCATGTGGTTGGGGTAATGCTTGGATGGGGCGGGAATGGCTGCCATTCAGGGAAATATTTTGGATGACTTCACTAATGAGATGGATGGTCTTATTGATTTACCCTCAGTCCTGATGTTTTCCTTACATGTGTGTATGGTATCTTCTTTATATCCCTTGTGTGATATGCATGATCCTATGATTTAGAAAAAAAAGTAGGCCTAAAATTGTTACCTTGGTCCTTCAACGGATCTTATTGGATCCATTGGACATTCTGAGATCAGACCTATAGTTAACTATGTGCTAAATGTAATTTTTTGGTTTTGAGTTTTGATAAATTCTTATGAGTCCTTTTTGAAAAGGTTAAATGCTCTGTTTTGGGTTTTAGATCTGTTTGTGTGATTTTAAATGAATGGGAGAGGTGTTTTAAGGTGCATTTTATTTTCCAAATGATGTGTTTACATCAGGGTGTTTTGAAAAGGGTTATTTCAAATGTGATCAAATTTTTATTGAAATATCCTTGTGGTAACCCCTTTGGTGAAAGTGGTTTGATAATAATTTTAAAATTTTTATGTAAAATGAGGTCATAGACCTTGTTTTGGTTTTTTCAATGTGGTAGACCCATGTTTTTAGGGGTGTATTCTGATAGTTTGATGATGATTTTCTGTTTGTTTATTACATATAATTTTTTTGGGTTTTATTTGATCCATGTTTACATTATAAATTTCCATTGGGACCATGATTAATGTTGTGATTAAAGAAATGGAAATGGTTTAAAAGGGATGTGTTTTATTGATAGATGGTTTCAAGAACATTTACCAAATATGTATTTTAGTAAAAGCTTGAACTGGTTTAATTGTGAAATTGGTTTTATAGTAAGTTCCATAGATGGTGTAAAATATTGATTAAAATAGAAATTATTAATGATGACATTGATTGGGGATGGTCATACATGATGTTCCAAATCTCAGTTAGATCAGTGGAATAATTATCCATTATTTATGAACAGTGAAAAATGGTTTGAGGATGGTTAGACATGGGTTTTTGAGTCTCAATTAAGTTTATATATTGTGTCCCTATGTTTACCAACCTATTATTAATGGTTTTGGGATGTTTTTTTGATGCGTCACTCCCCAGTTTTGGGTTACCTGGACTGATGCTCCATGCAACCCAGTACACCGGAGCTTTTAGTGTAGGACTAACACTCTTAAACGCAAGGGCATGGGAATAGAATTCCATATCAAGTTTGGGATGGTTGGACATGGAGTTCCAAGTCATGGATAGATTCATGGACTTACACTTCATTTTTTTCGGACTTATGAACTAATGGTTGGGCTATTTGGACATGGAATTCTATGTTCCAATTGGATTCATGGATTGATGTACTAGTTTTTCTGACATTTTACCCAATGGTTTGGATGTCCAAATATGGGGTTTCGGATCCTGATTAGATTCTTAGACCGAGGCTTCATGATTTATAACTAGTGACCACTATGATATATTTCATAGACGTCTGATATTATCTAAGGTGGGGTTGATGGAAATGGATAGCGTTTGTAATATAAAATAAAAGTGATTATTTTAAATATTGTTAACCAATGAAAACTATTTCATTAACTTTTTCATAATGTTATTACTTTTCCTGTATCCACTGTTGTATTAATTTGTATTTTCTTTATACATCATTGGTGGTGGCCTGCTGAAATATTTTCACACCTTTCTTGGACATCCATTGCACTTGGTCACCTGAATAGATCTCACCTGTTTATTGTAGGCACTGGTTGGGTTGAAGACCATGTTGATTATTGTTAGTTATGCAGGATTTCATGACTTGTATTATAGGACTTTTAGTGATTGGGTTGGTGATTCTGTTGATCCATTTGGTAGCTTCTCTTATTTGAGATTGATATGTTACTGGACTAGTTGGTAGTTGGTGGTATGTATGACATGTCCATTTAGTCCATTTATTTCATTTCATTTTATCAACGCATGTTTTTTTGTTTATTTATTCTTTCCACATAATATACTGTGGTTCATATTTATTTATTTTCTTTTGGTTTTCATGATGTTATGTGGATATAATCTCCTCATAGTTCCATTTTAGATCCTCACTTCTAGTAAAACTCCTCTAGTATAAAAGGTGGTGCATTTGAGGTCATGCAGAGAACTGGCTAGGTGCAATAATTTAGTGGCTTCTAGAATGGGAAATTACATACCATGATGAAGAAATAGATCGCATACTAGATTCCATCATAGTTATGATAACACACATTTTCATCACCCTTTATAAGGATTGATTAACCATTGATAACATTTCAATGTGATTTAGATCCGATAAGATGAGTTAAGGTCCAACCCAGTGGTGATTGTGAAGCATAAATTATAGTGTAAGAGGTTAATACTCATAATATTATAGTATAATACCCATAAAATTATCTTCCAAGATTTATTTTACAAAATATATACCAGATTATTCTTTTCTTTTGATTTTGATGGAGTGTGTGGAACCATTCTAGAGGGAAACCTATACCACCGAACACTTTTAGTTCATATTTCTCTTTAAATATATCATTTTTATTCGATATAACGATATATAAGAAAAAAATTAAAATGAACAATGCCTTATTTAATTAAGATAAAATATTATTTTCTAACATTAAATACATTAAATGAAACAAAATGAAACTACATTTGTAAAATTTATAAATGACTGATTTCATAAAAATATAAAAATACTAAATAGATGAAATTATAATCATCATGATCTTCCATAAAGATTATACTACTAACAATAATGGTATAAATAATATATAAGGGTTCAAATATAATAAAAATATTGGAAAATATATAACAGATTATGATGATTGGTTTTAGGGATATATTTATGAATATATATTAGAATCTAATATGACCATTATATATATGGTCACTGGGTGTATTACCATTGGATATATAGTCATTTGATATATGGTTGTTGTATATACATGTAAACATAGGTATAGTGAGTTTCTGTAATTGCTTGTACTATATTAAAAAGAATATTATTCACATGTAATAAATAATTATATATTGAAATAAAAAGATAACAATTAAATTATGTTCTTTAATATAAAAATACGAGTTTTTATTTGGTACCGTTTATTATTATTATTAAATTTATTTTGACGTGTTTATAAAGTTCAAATAAATATTTTAATTCCAATGGATTTATGAAATATTATTATCAAAAGATAAATAATTAAATTTAATAACATGTGATTAAAAAAATTTAATGTTAAACATATATTTTCAAATGAATTGTTCTTATGAGTTTTGGGATATTTATGTAAATAAATTAAATTGGTATTCTTTAGAGTAAGATTGCAACATTATTTAATGCGTCAATTAATAAAGAAATATATTAAAACTCATTTAATTATTAATTGATATTAAATAAAATTAATAATATTTAAATGAATGTAAATACAGAATAATAAAATTAGAATAATTTAAGAGGGTAAATTTCATTTTTACTATAAAATAAGGTATCAAGGATAAAATTGAGTGACCCTGGTAATGGTTTAATGATGAAAAGGTTACTGTGTGGGGTAGAATCCCTGAATACCTCATTTTTTAAATTATTTAAAGGATGGGATAAATAACCCTTCCCCATTTCATAGAGATAAGATGAAATTTACATGTAAAAAAATTATTACAAATCAAGGAAGGTGTATTTGTGAAAATTCCAATAAAAATAACCTATATAAGGACCCCTCATCTACCCTCGTAAATGACTCTATGAATTTTATTTACATATAAAATGAAATTAAAATTCTCTCTCATAAACTGTTAGTATATATTCTTAGTGTCCTTTAGAAAGAAATAGCCATAAATAATATATTCCAAGGGAACAAATTTTTTGAGGGGGTAAATTTATTCAAGATATTGGGGAACATTCTTCTAAATCCAGAGTAATGGTGTGCGTTTCAATTACAAAATCACATTGAAATTTATATTTTCTCTAAATGAATTAAAAAATTTATAAATTTTGCGTACATTATCTCTAAATCCTCATTTATATTATTATCTAACATTTTTTATGTGGGTTAAATTTCTTTATACAATTTCACCTACCATGTGTTCATAATTAAACCAAATGTATGATTGTAACTGGATATAACATTGCATCTTCTATTTGGTTAAGAATATTTTCCCTCGATGTATATATTTTTCATATTGTTTTATTTATGTTTTCATCCCTACTTCTATTATTATTTATGTCATTTAATTGATTTTTATATTTCTTTAAAATGTGTAAATGATATATTTTTTCAACTTTTTACAAATAGTGGATTTCACCCCCACTTTAGTAATTTTTGGTTATAATGAATTTTTTTCAAGATTTCATAATTATCCAATGAAATTTGTATTTAAATTCACATTATTCTTCTTCAACTATGTTTTGATAAATTATTTATTTTTAAAATAAAGGTTATTAAAAAATGTTAATGATATTTCTTCTTATATTCCATATAATTTTATAGTAATTATTCGTTGTCCTTTCCACCAATATCAAAATCGTTTAGTGTTTCTATTGATTCATTGGGGAAATAATCTAATTATACCATCAAACATATTTCTATAGAAAACCTATGATCATATCTTATTGAAATGTTAATGAAACACATAACTTTCTCATAGGTTAATTATGATATGGGGGATTTATGAATGTTTTCATGTTCATAAAGAACATATAAGTGTGATTTTTCATTAAGTTATAGGTGGGTATGGATTTATATTTCCGTATAATTCAATAGTTAATGGATTATATATTATGATATGATATGAATGGGGGTAACAATTGAAACAAATCCATTATTTTTTGGGAAGGGATGTGAACCAAATCCAATATTTTATGGGTCTATTTAAATTATTTGATGATGGTTTTGATAGTTAGCCTTGTCCTATGAAATGAATTTCTATGATCATTATTATGATAAATTTATGTATTATTTCACATTAATATATTATTTTTTAATTGATTATTATAATTTTATAATGATTCCACTTCCATATAACCCATATTAAATTTTAAATTCAAAGACATATATCACGATTCGTGATTTAAGATCCATGCTTTTCTGATTATGATTTTTGATGTTATAATTTTCTAATAACCAGATATTCATCTAATTCTAAATCATCATATGCTATTTATATATATTTTATTCACCTCTTAAAAATCATCTACGATCAAACTTTCTTAGGTTTTAAGTTACTATTTAATGAAGAAGAGTATTATGTGAAATATGTATATAAGGGTATCATTTGTAAATATTATATTTTGGATATACTAATGAATGTTAGTAAAATATGTTTGTTATGTATATGATATCATAAAACACTAATCCTTTATGTTATGGGGTGTGTTATATTATTATATATAATTAATATTCATGAAAATTGACATAATATGTATGTATGATATTTTTTGTGAATATCAGAAACCATAGTTTTCCCTCATTAGGATCTGATATATATAATATAGTTTTTAATTTAGGGATAAAAATTGGTTGTCATAAATCTTGGAATTATGGTGTCCAGAATTATCGATGTAGTATAATTATAGTGTATTGTTTAACTACCTATTAAAGAATTTCATATTCATTTTGTGGAGAAGGAACTACACCCTTAGTTTGTGTCTGATTGTACCATAGTGGTAGTAATATTTAAAAAATCAAACATCAATACATATTTCTATGTGGTGGACCTATGGGTTCTACCTAATGGCGAAAGTCGTGTTATCTAAATACTCTTTGGAATAAAAATTCTCCAATGTGTTGAGACTGAGATTTGTTTTAAAAAATATGAAGTCATTGGGGATATTTTTGATATCCAATTTGATTTTTTTTTTGAGATTCTAAATTGAATAATTATCCACTATACTCATGGAGTTTCTCATGAAATGAATATTTTTCTATGATTTATAATGTCTGTGAATGTTATACTATATTTTTTTCAATCAAATAGAATATGTCCAATCTCTGGTGTTTTATGATGATTCATTGGATGTGATGTTCATTCAGTGGTTTTTGGTACTATTTAAGGAACATGGATAATGATTAAAGGATGAATATTTTATTTTCAAGGTGTTTGACGTCGAGTTAGACATACTACATAATGGTCATATAGTAAAATTATCATAAAGATGATTTATTAATAGAAAAATTTAATAGTTTCCCAGAACATGATTGATTTGACTATTCATAATTTTAGGTAACAAATTTTTTCATGCCAATATGCAATAGAGATGATGAAATACAATGAAAATAGGGATATTGTTTCAGAAATGGTAATTTTAGTTAGAATTTCAGTTGAGATGTATTCTTATGAGAAGTGATCATCATCAAACAAGTTGTGGAGGTAGATGTGGAGAGTGACTTGTGAGTATTTTTATTTTGGAAAAATAGTCATCTAAGAGTTATGCGTAAGGTTCTTATATTTGATATGAAGGGAATTTTTTTTCAATCATCAAGTGGTTTTCTATGAATTGAAAATGAATAGACCATTACATGGTTATTTTTTTTTTCTATTATGATATTTCAGAAATGTATTATCTTATGTTACAAATAAAGACCTCCAAGTCATGAAACATGTTATGGTGTGAAGAAAAATTCCCCATCCAAAATGGGAAGCTGATAACACATCGTTATGATGGGTGTGTTGAATTATGTTTAAAACAGAATATTAAAAATAGAACTAAAATAGATTAAAAAATATATGAAAGAAGTTAGGGATATTGAAATGTTTCTGAAATGATATACACGACACTATGGAAAAGAAATATGAATCTTTAACAAGGTGAGAGTTGCATATTTTGATTGGATCCATCGATGCGGGTCAGTTGATGATTTTAATCCCACTCATATTCACTCTCAAATTTTTCAAACAATATAAATTCTATATAACAGTCCATTGATGATGTAATCACTCAAAATGAAGTGGGAGATGTTTGGGAGCAGTCAAAGGGTGTTATTAGTTTGAACTCAAATTTGAAATTTAAATTTAAGCCGAAAAAAGAGGCCCTACAATATTATAAAAAAGATGATACACGACGATATGATATGTATATTATTTTCATAGAGTGGAAATGTAATTGGAATTAAGGGATACATACCAGTATCCAATTAAAAGGATGGTAAGATATAAAACTACACTAAAACAACTCGACAAAAGTCTTTACTTCTTGAATATTGTTAAATTATTAGAATACATTTTTATATCTATTTAATTTTTTGGGAACAATTTATAGATTTGGGAGAAATATGTAAAAATTTATTATATGGATAAAACCAAATTATTCACAATCCTCATAATTAAACAAGTGCATTGTATGATATCAGGTGAATCAAGATTATTTAAATGATTAGACTTAGTGTTTTAAAAGTAAATCCATGTAAAACTCTATTGTGCATGTTATTTTGGACTATTGTAGTGTGTGTGATAGTGATATTACATTCAATTAAATTGACGATGAATGGTTTTTTATGAGGACACTTATAATGGAATTTTATATACTCATTCACCCCCACCTCAATGGTCTCCCATAAATCTTGAGGATCATTCATATCATATTATACTAAGGTCACCTTCATTGATGATATTTTATTTAAATTATTTAAGATAAGGTGTTCCTCTATGTTTGTATTTTTAGTCCCTAAATTTATATTGGAAAGATTTAAATTCTTAATTTAATGAAAAATAATAGGATTCCAACTTTTTTGGAAAAAATGATTATATATATAGATAATATATGTTATAATATTTGTTATCAACAAGTTTTGATATATATGAGGTTGTGATATATGAGATTTCTCTAAGTGAGGAAGGTGCCTACACTGATTAGAAAAAAACATGGAGAATGAGGGATTTTGTAACAACCCGATATTTTATGATAAGTAGTCTTTTTAATTTATTTATTTCATGTGTTTTATGATACAACATGATTATCTTGTTCTATACACAACACTGTACTAACTTGCAGTATACGCAACACTATTCTTAGATTATGTTACACACAATTTCAAGTTCGTTTTATAATAGTCATTCTACGCAACATTGAGTGTATATATATATATATATTCAATGTATAAATGAAAAATGGTTGGATTCTATTATAAAGAAACTACTAAGGAGTCTTGCACCACACACAACCCTGACTTGGCTTACATTACATGCAATCGCGTCCTTCCCTGATAGCTTGTTTTGTACGCAATACCAGGTTTCACTAAACAACGATATATTGTTATAATATTATTATGGACTAGCTGTTATGAATAGTATTAGATACATTTTTAAATTTATAACATTATTATTCATATTACACTTTTTCTAAAACATGTTATGTGAACAAAATAAATTTTTCGGGTAAAATAAGTATTTTTTAAAAAATGCAGTTTTGCTGCCTTTTGATGATGCACCCACTTTAAATCTAGTTTTTGACATGTTTATAAGATTAATTTGACAATATAAAATTATTATTTGAGATTAAGATATAAAAATTTACTTTGGATAAAATTCTCATATCACTACGGGAAAAAGGGGGTTTTTTGACGGGTTATTGCGGGGATAAATCCCATCGCAAATAGTCCCGTTAGACACTTTTTTTTGACAGGGGCATTTTCCCGTCTCAAATAACTATTTATTTGCGATGGGGAAAGCTCACCCGTCGAAAAATGTTTGGTGCACCAAACAGCGGGAATGTTATTTGCGACGGGGGTTACCGCCCGTCGCAAATAACCGGTGGCGGTAAAAAATATTTGCGACAGGAATATACCCCCATCGCAAATAGTATGTTGGCAGGTTATTATTTGTGACGGGACCCGTCGCAAATAACTATTTAACCGTTGACCGTGATAAATGCGGGAAAAAGTATTTGCCAAGGGATACCCGTCGCAAATAGTCCCGTCGCATATATGCTAACCTATAAATGCCCCCATCCGTTTTTTTCATTCATTCTCAAACTCTATCTTTTACTTCTCTCAAAACTCTATTTTAAGAGTTTAGAGTTTCTTAAGTTTAATTTTTATTTCCGGAGTTGATATTGAAGTCTTCAAAAACTATCATAGATCAACCTCTGATCAATTTTGAAGGTATTTATGTTCATTTTAATTTAATATTTATTTTAAATTTTTTATTAGTTTTAATTATTCTTAATTATTTGTAATTTAATTATGTTTAGACTGTTTTGTTATTTAATAAATTTAAATTATTAGTATTCATTGTTCATAGTTAATGGTAATTAGGAATAATTACTAATAATTAGAAATAATTAATAATAAATTGGAATAATTAATAATAATTAGTCATAATTAGGAATAATTATTAATAATTAGTCATAATTAAGAATAAATAGTAATAATTAGTAATAAATACTAATAATTAGGATTAAATAGTAATAAATAGTAATAATTAGTACTAATTAGTAATAATTTAGAATTATTTAGAATAATTAGGAAATAATTAGGAACAATTATGAACAATATGAAAAAATACGAATAATTACTAATAATTACTACTAATTACTAATAATTATTAATAATCCTCCCCCATGCATGCATTAACCTTTAAAACTATGCCATTTCATTTTTTATACATTTAATGATCAATCTATATATATATAGTTATATTTATTCGTATATTAATATTGAATTATATTAATATAAATATATTTGGTTATATGAATAAATATATACATATATTTATTCATATATTAATATATATATTTATTCATATATTAATATATATTTATATCTATTTATATATATATATGTAGTTTTAAATTTTTATTTGTATATTTATTTGTATATTAATATATATTTATAAACTTAGTTTTAATTAAATTTATAAAATAAGTTTATTTGTGTATTTATAAATAAATAAATACATACATACATACATATATACAACACACACACACACACACACATAGATATATATATATATATGTATAGTTATGAATGAATACATAGAAATGTGGGGGTGGAAATCCATCAAGAATGTTAAAATGGATATAACTTCTAATCCGTGTGTCCGTTTCAACTCCAAAACTAGTAAAATCGAAGAAAATGAAATGATATTCGATATAATATGCGGTATAGGCCAAACGGACATCCGGATCAGAAGTTATAGCCATTTGAATGTTTAAATGACCATAACTTCTAATCCAGGAGTTCGTTTCAGCTTTAAAATTAGTCAAATCGAAGAACATGAAAGGATATTCAATTTGATATATGGTACAGTTTTATTAGACTTCGGGATCAGAAGTTATAGCTGTTTGAATGGTAAAAAACAGGGGTACCCCGACTAAAAACTCAGTTTTGGAGGCCTTCTGGGCCTTTTTTGGCCTCGAAAAAACCATGAACGGGTTTCACCATTTCATAAGGCTGTAGAGATCGTCGCAGGATTCGATTTGATATGTTTTAGAGCTCAAATAGAGTCCCAGATCAAATGTTATGGATGTTTGAAGTTTAGGTTTCATTTTCAACTTATTTTTGATCTTTCATTAATTTTTTTATTTTTTTTATATTCAAAGAGTTATTAAATGACTATTAATTGATAAAAATTATATAATTACTAATTAAAAATATTTTTTAATTTAATTTATAATCCTATTTTATTAAATATCTTGTAAATTAATATTATATTTCCATAGATCCTTTCAAATACATATTTATAAAATAAATATTATATTTATATGAATATAAATATATTAATATATTTAAATATTAATAAAAAAAATTTAAATTTTTTAAATTTTTATTATTATTATTTGCGACGGGCCCGTCAGAAATAGTCTCTTCAAAGAAAGTATTTGCGATAGGAAAAGGGCCCGTCGCAAATACTCTGTTGCGACGGGCCCGTCGCAAAATTGTTTTAAAAAAAACCAGAAATCTATTTTCGACGAGTCCATTTTCTATCGCAAAAAAAATTATTTGCGACGGGCCCGTTGCAAAAAAAAAATAGTTGCGGCGATGTTTTCCACAACGGCTCATTCCACATCACAAAGGGCCATTTGTGACGGGATCCCGTCGCAAATGACCCATCACAAATACCTATATTTCTAGTAGTGTATTATTCTTAAAACATTCATATTTTAGTGAATAGTAAAAACATGCTATATTGTAATTAAAAATAATATTTTTTCATCATAATAATTTATATGGTTAAATTATAATATTTAATGGTTTTAATGTATAAATAGAATATATTTTTACCATGTAATATAATGTATGTCATTTGAATTGATTTTACATTGAATTCATAGGTAAAATTATTTCAATCTTTTGCAATGTTTTAAACAAAAACCCGTTTTCTTTCGACAATGAGATTAATTTTAATTTCATTTCTTCAACTACTGTGTATTGAATTTGGAAAAATGGATTCCATATTTGGAATCATTGGGTCCAAATTATATTAATATACTACTTTTTATTTTTGGGCATTATGAATAGTAAGTACGATAAATTTTATTTACAATAGTAAAACGTAAATCGGGTAATTAAGGGTAAATATAATATTATAAAATTACCGTAACACTTGTATTAATAAAATTAGATGATTATATTTCATCCTAAGTCATATTTGGGTCGAAACAGAATCCATTAGAACCCACTTGGAGGTGATTAAGACCTTTAGTTTATTTTAGTTAAAGGAAAGTGAAATATATCTCACTCAAACTTTAATAAATAAAGTATTTTTAATATATGGTTATATAGAATATAAATTCGGTTATAAATAATAATTTGGAAGATAAAATGTTTTTCTCTATCATGGAAATTTATTTATAATTTTTAATAATTATTTAATTACATTATTAGTTTATACATTAATGATGCAGGAATTATTTATTCAGAAAACAAAATTAATAATATTGTTTTTATTGAAATAGTAATACATATTAAAGGGCACACAAACCTGACCAAAACTTATTGGTAGTATATATATACACCATAATCATTCAATTACTGAATATATGACCGTTTGGAGTCTTATGAAAGTGATTACGACACTTATATTATTTTATTTTATATGATGTCCATGTTTTCACCCTCATAATTTAATAAATATAATATTTTACAATTTAGGTGTTTTAGAAGATAAATCCGAATTAATGTATTATTATAAAATATATAAGATTTATCTTCATCCTAGTATTTTATTTCTAATTTTTATGCAACAAATAAGTATATTTAATAATTATACAAAAATGTTGTAGTAATTATTTTATTAAGAGAAATATCAAATAAATGGTTTTACAAATAGTAAAATAAATATTATATTCACTATTTAATGTTCTCCACTAATTTTATAGATTACTATGACATGTTAGGAACCTATTAAATATTTTATTTTGAATATATTCTTAGTGTGGATTTAATTTAAATTCAAATAAATGAATAGTATCCAAATTGATACTATTGCTATTTTATGAAAAAAAACATATTATTAAATTGTTTAAAAATCACAAAAATATTTAAAAATTATAAATTGAAATTTATATAGTCTAAAATGTCATAAATTATCTAATTATGGATAATTCACATAACATACGTAATTATTTATAACAATTTAAAATTTAGAATCGTATTACCACAAATAAATTTTAATAGATTAAATAAGGACAAATCAAGTTGATAATGTTTAAAATAAATTTCCTACATTTCTAAATTTTATTGGTTGATGATATTGGAACCCTATCTCATCTAATATTTTAATATGAGTCATTTTTGGAGGTTTTTAAGTGGGGTTAGATTTATTATAAATTAATATGTTTAAGATTTTCTTAGGCCCCCCTATCCTCCCTTATAAAAGGGCACCCCTTCCCTCTTCTATTCACACCCTTTTGAGCATTCAATATCGGCAAAACCCTGACCATTTCCCTTCTAAAATTCCCTATAAATATTCTATAGGCCTTGGTCTTCTTCAAAGACCAATTTTAGTGCCCTAAGAGGAGGTTTCAAAGAGGCGTGTCAAAGAAGAGGTAATATCTGTTACCGATTCTTTCAGTGTTCCTTCTTCTTCAACTTCTTCTTCTTTAGTTTTTTTCATTATATTGTAATAAAATCAGAATCAATAATATAAAGATATGTTATTATAAATATGAAGCAACCCCATTTTACCTTCTATTTATCCTATGAAAAACGAAATCACCGCGCGTGCGTATGTACGGAATACCGTCTCCATGCCATGGTGTAATCTATTTTTTCACCAACACCTTACATGGATGGGTATAATGGTGTAAAGAATAACTATATATGGTTATTATAACATCATACTGATTCTGATATATTATACCATCCACTTCAATTCTATTCAATAATTATGGGAACGATATCATCGCCCGTGCGTACGTACAGATTACCGTCTCCACGACGCGATGCGATTCATTCTCCATGATAACCATACATGAATGATTATAAAGTTTATATAATGAATAATAATTAAATATATGAAATAATAATTCTACTGGATTTATGTATATATATATATGTATGTCATCTATTTAGTTTCATTCAATTCAATAAGGAAAGGAAAATAACGTTCATGCGTACGTACGGCCTACCGTCTCCATGACCGGTGTATTTCATTCCTTTTATCGGTCTATAATATATATGTATATGATGAATACATATTATATATAAGTCATGTTTTACATTCTGGAATTATGTAAATCAGCATATAAGTAATAATATCATGAACGACAAGTCGAAACACATACGATAAATGAAATGATTTTACCTGAAATGCTGCTTTAACATGGAATTTACAAAAGAACGGGTAATATAAAGTCATAACTGAAACATACATGATATAATAAAAATTAATATGATTATTTAATAAGTCAATGACATTATTTAAATCATTATACATGAGGTTCAGATCCATATGAATCATATCAGACCTAAGGTAAGGGATAATCTTTCCAATCTCATTATTATCCAAGATTGTTTATTTGTAAGTATTTACTGGGGTTATTGTTATCATCCATGTCCATGTTTTCTAGAAATGATTTCATGTATGTTTAATGTCTTTTTTACACATTTTTGTCTTTTACTTCATGGTATGTAGGGAATCTTTCTTTTACGATGTACTTTTTGACTTTTCTGGAAAAAGTACGAGAAGAATGTTTTTTTAACTTATACGGCATAAACGGATTTTGTACAGTTTTATAAAGCCTTATTTTCATGAAGATTCCTCCAAAATATTTCATGAATATTTTCAAGAAAATCCTTTTCTTTTAAAATTCCATGACATTTTATGAAAAGAAAATTATTTTGAAGAAGAAAGGGTATTTTCCTTAAGAATTCATTTCAAGTGTTTTATCAAAACCATTTTTCCATCTAAGATAACATTATTTCATATATGTATGCTTCAAGTATAATTTTCCTATGATTTACATGGTTTCACTTTTCTTATTATGAAATGATATCCATTTCTTTTATATGGATTATGTGATGATGGGATGATGTTTATGAAACCCATTTTATTCTTTGGGCTATGACGAATGTTTTATGTTTAATTTGTGGCACAAGTAAGAATGGTTTCATTATTAAAAGGGTGGGACCTATATCTACCTCTAATGCATTGGGTAAAGATTTATATCTCATGATATAGACATTTCTAGAATGTTAATTTAATCCGGTTCAGTGTTACAGGACTGAAACGAGGAGTGAACTCGATTCAGAAAGGGACTTTGTCCCCTAATATGGTCTTGGCAGCAATGCCTTGGCTACTATGGAAATCATAACACGTGATGAATGGTTGCAACAATTACATGTTTTATTCCCATTATATTTTATCATGGTTGATGTTCCATTATGATATATACCTTACGTACTTCCAAGATTTACGTCTTTGCTCAAGATTTTGATGTTTAAATTTCATGTTCAAGTTTTTGTTTCCAAATGTTTATGGATTGTTTTATGTTTTCTATGTTTTCCCTTACTGAGCATTTGAGCTAAAAAATTTTATGTTTTATTTTACCCAGGATATAAATAAAGATTTTAGGTGAGAAAACAAGAGGGGAAGATCTTTATGGGAGATGTTGAAGATATTCCACCACGATTAGAAGACTACGTTCTAAGTTTCCAAAGACACTAAACTATTACGGTCCTTATGTGTCTGTTTTTGTTATGTATTAAGTATTCTGAAAAAGTAATGTAAGGTCCATGTACGTCATGCTTTGGTCCTCTATAGTTGGTATCAAAGGAATGGTTTAGTAATCCTTTAGAAACTAGGATGTGAAAACATTAGTGATATCCCTAGAGATATTTCTATGGTATTTCTAGGGATGTCCCTAAGGATATGTATACGTATAGGATATAGTCCTAGAACTACGGTAAAGATCTTAGAATTGAACCTAAGATGTTAGTTATTGAGGGTACTCCCCCTTTACTATGTTTTTTCCCTATCATGATTTTTTCCTCTCACACTATTGTTTTTGGGTTTTAGAAAATGGCTGGAAACAGGAATATTCACGATAATGGAGGATATGACGGACAATGGAATGGTATTTCTCATGAGCAACCAAATGAAATGGGATTTGGAAGTCCAAACATCGTTATTATGACTAAATAGAAATCTCATAATATGATCAATAATCTCATCTTTGGTAAGTTTCTCGACTCAGATAATAAGAGAAAGATGAAGTTTCGTGATGATCATAGAGGAAAGAAAGTTCAATTTCCCTCATGAAAATCATGTTGGAAGAGGCATTGGGGAGATTGTTTCAAAGGAATTGGAAGATGCTTTGGATGTGGAAAAGAAGGACACAATGCTAATAAGTGCAAAGGAAAATGTTCAGTTAACACCATGGACAAGGATAATGGTATTGCTATAACATCAACAATGATTAAATGTTTTAAATATGGAATGTATGGTAATTATGAAAACCAATTCCCTAAGGGAAAATATAATGAAGAGAATCAACATGGTCATATGGGTAGTATTTCTGTGGATGATGATGAGGAGACTACAAATGATATATGAGATGAAATAAGTGTTGAAGCTCAGTCAGTTGTTTAAGAAGGTAGTGGAATGATTGTTTGTTTAACAATAGTTGTGTTGTATAGTTAATGGTACTGTGTAATAAAGAATCATCTAAGTATTGTTACATGATTAATGTATTCACATGTTTGTAATTTGACCAACAAGATATATCTTATGATATATGAGGGGATAAATGATGGCATTCATGTGATTTTAATATGACATTTCAAGTAATCATTTTCTTAATACTATGAGCTTGGACCGAAGTATTTTAGATAATCCTAAAGATTGGAATGGATTATGTTGGAAATAAGATAGTATTGTTTAAGGATAAAACTTTTTTCGATATTATTGATGAGATATTATAGTAATGTTGTTTTAGAAAAAGGAAAACCTGCGGGACGGGCGACAACCCATCGCGTCAGACAAGGATATGGGAATCAAACCCCCAACCAAAGTGCGACTGGCCTTTATCACCTACCATTGGCCTACAGGAAGTCCCTGGTTAGTAGAAACTAGTTTTAATTTATTAAGCGGTATGATATATAAAGTATAAGTTCATTTTTGGAATCGTATATGACTAACCTCACCATAAATGGACTTATGTATATTTGATAAATTTTTCTAACCTTTTGTCTGAATTAGATGGAATGACCCATCATTCTATCACATGATCTGTTAACACTTCATGAATAACAGATTCAACTTCATTTTTTAAGAGATGAAGTGGAGATTGTTCCAAGCATGAACAATAGTGAGATTGTACCAAAATCAAGCAAGTATATCATATAATTCAAAATTTCTACTTTAGGGAAATGATATTGAAAACCAAAAATGTTGTCCATGTGCTCTTATATCCATTGAATCATATGGTACCTTATATCATCACAAATTTATGGCTTTGTGATTGATGGCTTTTTTCATAGCCATATTTTCTACCACTCTCCATCAGAATTTGATGGTTAGATTTTTCTTCCATATCCATATTTTCACCTATGTTCTCTTATGTGGAAACCCAGTGATTAGTTAATTTAGGTAACCATTACGTTTCATACTTTAGTTTTTAATGTTATGTTTTGGTATTTCATTTTATGATGTGGGTTTCAATTAAAGAAACATTCAAATAGAAAACCGTGTATAACCCAGACAAATTTCGAGGGAGAAATTCATTTTAAGGGGGGTAGAATGTAACAACCTGGTATTTTATGATAAGTATTATTTTTAATTTATTTATGTCATGTATTTTATTCTACAACAAGATTATCTTGTGCTATACGAAACATTGTATTAACTTGCAGTATACGCAACACTATTCTTATATTGTGTTACACACAATTTCAACTTCGTTTTATAATAGTCATTCTATGAAAAATTTAGTGTATCTATATATATTCAATGTATAAATGAAAAATGGATGGATTATATTATAAAGAAACAACAAAGTAGTCTTGAACAACACGCAACCCTGACTTGGCTTGCATTACACGCAATCGTGACCTTCCTTGATAGCTCGTGTTGTACGCAATACCAGGTTTTACTAAACAATGATATATTGTGATAATATTATTATGGACTAGATGTTATGAATAATATTAGATAAATTTTGAATTTTATAAAATTATTATTCATCTTACACATTTTCTAAAACATTTCATGCGAAAAAAATAAAATTTTCAGGTAAAATAAGTATTTTTTTTAAAAATGCAGTTTTGCCTCCTTTTGATGGCGCACCCACATTAAATCTAGTTTTTGACATGTTTATAAGTTTAATTTGGAAAAATAAAATTCTTATTTGTGATTAATATATAAAAATTTACTTATGATAAAATTCTCATATTATTCTGATAACATTCACATTTGAATGAATAGTAAAAACATGCTATAATTTAATTAAAAACAAGTTTTTTTCATCGTAACAATTTATATGGTTAAATTATAATATTTAATGGTTTTAAAGTATAAATAGAATATATTTTTACCATTTAATATAATGTATGTCATTAGAATTGATTTTACATTGAATTCATAGGTAAAATTATTTCAATCATTTGCAATGTTTTAAACAAAAACCCGTTTTCTTTCGACAACGGGATTAATTTTTATTTAATTTCTACAACTTCTGTGTATTGAATTTGGAAAAATAGATTCCATATTTGGAATCAGTGGGTCCAAATTATATTAATAAACTACTTTTTATTTTTGGGCATTATGAATAGTAACTACGGTAAATTTTATTTACCATAGTAAAAGGTAAATCGGGTAATTAAGGGTAAATATAATATTATAAAATTACACTAACACTGGTCTTAATACAATTGGATGATTATATTTCCTCCTAAGTCATATTTGGGTCGAAACAGAATCCATTAGAACCCACTTGGAGGTGATTAAGACCTTTAGTTAATTTTATTCAAAGGAAAGTGTAATATGTCTCAATCAAACATTACTAATTAATGTATTTTTAATATAAGGTTATACAGAATATAAATTCGGTTATAAATACTCATTTGGAAGATAATTTTTTTTTTCTTTATCACGGTAATTTATTTGTAATTTTTAAGAATTAATTAATTACCTTTTTAGTTTATACATTAATGATGCAGAAATTACTTATACAGTAAAAAAATCAATAATATTGTTTTTATTGAAATAGTAATACATATTAAAGGGCTCACAAACCTGACCAAAACTTATTTGTAGTATATATATACACAATGATCATTCAATTACTGAATATATGACCGTTTGGAGTCTTATAAAAGTGATTATGACACTTATATTATTTTGTTTTATAAGATGTCAAAGTTGTCACCTTCATAATTTAATAAATATAATATTTTAAAATTTGGGTGTTTTAGAATATAAATCCGACTAAATGTATTATTATGATATATATAATATTTCTCTTCATCCTAGTAATTTATTTCTAATTTTTATGGAACAAATAAGTATATTTAATAATTATACAAAAATGTTGTTGTAATTATTTTATTAAGAGAAATATCAAGTAAATGGTTTTAAAAATAGTAAAATAAATACTATATGAAATATTTAATGTGTCAACTAATTTTATAGATTACTATGACATGTTCAGAACCTATTAAATATTTTATTTTGAATATATCATTTGTTTGGATTTAATGTAAATTCAAATAAATGAATTCTGTCCAAATTGACACTATTTATATTTGATAAAAATAACAAATAATTAAATTGTTTAAAAATCACAAAAATATTTAAAAATTATAAATTGAAATATATATAGTCTAAATTGTTATACACTATCTAATTATGGATAATTAAAATCACATAAGTAATTATTTATAACAATTTAAAATTTATAATCTTATTACCACAAATAAAATTTAATAGATTAAATAAGGATAAATCAAGTTGATAATGTTTAAAATAAATTTACTACATGTATAAATTTTATTGGTTGATGATATTACAACTCTATCTCATATAATATTCGAATATGAGTCATTTTTTGAGGTTTTAAGATGGTTATAGATTTATTATAAATTAATATTTTTAAGATTTCCAAAGGTACCCCTCTCCTCCCTTATAAAAAGGAACCCCTTCCCTCTTCTCTTCACACCCTTTTGATACTTCAAACTAGAATAAACCCTAAAACTTTACTTTCTAAACTTCCCTAGAAATATTCTAGAGGTTCTGGTCTTCTTCAAAGACCAATTTTAGTGCCCTAAGAGGTGGTTTCAAAGAGGCGTGTCAAAGAAGAGGTAATATCTGTTACCGATTCTTTCCATTTTATTTCTTCTTCAACTTCTTATTCATTAGTTTTTTTCATTATATTGTAATAAAATCAGTATCAATAATATAATTATATGTTATTATAAATATGAATCAACCCCATTTCACCTTCTATCCATCCTACGGAAAACGAAATCACCGCGCGTGCGTACGTACGGAATACCGTCTCCACGCCGTGGTGTAATCTATTTTTCCCCCAAAACATTACATGGATGGGTATAATGGTGTAAAGATTAACTATATATGGTTATTATAACATCATAATTATTATGATATATTATACCATCCACTCCAATTCTATTCAACAATTATGGGAACGATATCATCGCTCGTGCGTACGTACGGATTTCCGTCTCCACGATGCGATGCGATTCATTCTCCATATTAATAATACAATAATGATTATAAAGTTTATATAATTAATAATAATGAAATATATGAAAAAATAATTCTACTGGATTTATGTATTTATATATTTATGTCATCTATTTAGTTTCATTCAATTCAATAAGGAAACGAAAACAGCGTTCATGCGTACGTATGGCCTTCTGTCTCCATGAACGGTGTATTTCATTCCTTTTATCGATCTATAATATATATGTATATGATGAATATATATTATATATAAATCATGTTTTACATTCTGGAATTATGTAAATCAGGATATAAGTAATAATATCAAGAATGAAAAGTCGAAACACATATGATAAATGAAATGATTTTACATGAAACGCTGCTTTAACATGGAATTTACAAAAGAACGGGTAATATAAAGTCATAAGAAAAACATATATGATATCATAAAAATGAATATGATTATGTAATAATTCAATGAATTTATTTAAATCATTATACAGGAGGTTCAGATCCATACAAAGCATATCAGAACTGTGGTAAGGGATAAGATTTCCAATCTCGTTCTTATCCGAGATTCTTTATTCGTAAGTATTTACTGGGGTTATTGTTATCATCCATGTCCATGTTTTCTATAAATGTTTTCATGTATGTTTAATTTCCTTTTTACTCATTTTTTATTTTTACTACATGGTATATATGGAATATTTCTTTTATGAGGTACTTTTTGACTTTTCCGGCAAAAGTACGAGAAGAATGTTTTTTTTAACTTATACGACACGAATGGATTTTTTACAATTTTATAAAGACTTATTTTCAAAAAGATTCCTCCAAAATATGTCATGAATATTTTCAACAAAATCCTTTTCTTTTAAAATTGAATGACATTTTTTGAAAAGAAAATGATTTTGAAGAAGAAATGATATTTTCCTCAAGAATTCATTTCAAGTGTTTTAGCAAAACCATTTTTCCATCTAAGATGACATTATTTCATATATGTATGTTGCCAGTATAATGTCCCTATGATTTAAATGGTTTCACTTTTCTTATTATTAAATGATATCCATTTCTTTTATATGGATTATGTGATGATGTCATGATGTTTATGAAATCCATTTTATTTTTTGTGATATGATGAATGTTTTAAGTTTATTTTGTGGCACAAGTAAAAATGATTTCATTATGAGATGGATGGGACCTATATATCCCTAAAATGCATTGGGTAAAGATTTATATCTCATGAGATAAACATGGCTGGAAAAATAAGTTAATCCGGTTTAGTGTTACAGGACTGAAACGAGGAGTGAACTCGATTCAGAAAGGGACTTTGTCCACTAAGATGGTCTTGGAAGCAATGCCTTGGCTACTATGGAAATAATAACATTTTCTGAATGGTTTCCATAATTACATGTTTTATTCCGATTATATTTTATCATGGTTGATGTTCCGTTATGATATATGCCTTACGTACTTCCACGATATATGTCTTTACTCAAGATTTTGATGTTTAAATTTCATGTTCATGTTTTTTCTTCCAAATGTTTATGGATTGTTTTATGTTATCTATGTTTTCCCTTACTGAGCATTTGAGCTCACCATTTTTATGTTTTATTTTCCCCAGGATATAAATAAAGGTTTTAGGTAAGAAAAGAAAAGGGGAAGATCTTTATGGGAGATGTTGAAGATCTTCCACCATGATTAGAAGATTAAGTTCCGAGTTTCCAAAGACAATAAACTATTATGGTCCTTGTGTGTCTGTTTTTGTTGTGTATTAATTATTCCGCAAAAGTAATGTAATGTCTGTGTACGTCAAGCTTCATGACTCTACAGATTTGGTCATAATTGTATACTATTATGTATTTTGAGGATGAATTTTCTCATGTTAATGGGGATTAAGATAAAAAATGACAAATGGGACCATTTATAAAATTTCTATGAATGCAATGATAAGGTGAAGTAATCGAAACTATATGTTTTTTGGTTGATGTATGAGGACCTAATGATGATGGAAAATTAAATTGTATAAATCCTCTTAACCTAGATTAATTAAATAGTGAGCACTATTAAATCCTATATTTTTAATTACGATGATATAGTGGTTGTTATGAATATTATAAAAATTTTCTAGGATAACTTTGATAAAGTCCATCATCTTAGTACACATTGTTTCTATAATTTACATGATATTATTATTGGATACAATATGTGTATAGAATGTATTTTAAAATATTGGGAAATTTAAGGAAATTAAATTTACTTTATGTCTTTAAGATAAAATTAATGAAATAAAGAACAAAAATTTAATGAATAAGACTCTAATGAACAATAAGATGTTGATGAAATGATTAAAAATAGAAGTCACTCATTTTTAAAAGTGCCAGAATAGTAAAATGAATTTTTAATGTAATTACACCATTATGTGGTTTTAGGTTTTTATATATTATAATATATTAACAAAATATACATATATAAAAAATTAATCTATTGAATATGAGGATGAGAGTTCAAAGATAACCTTTCATAAGAATGTAACAAAATTTAAATAATAATTTCTTTAATAAAATTTAATATTTTTAATATATCTAAATACCTAAAAGAAAAAATTATTATCAAATCATGATAATGATGATAGTGGTAATGATAATGATGATTTAAATATCTTCAATGATATTGAAGAAAAACTATTGATTTCTAAAGTGAATAGAAGAAAAATACAATTGATGGAATTATTGATAATAGGTGAAATTAAAAAAATAGAAATGTAGTTATATTTCTACAAAAACTAATTTGGGGTCACTAAAATAACTCAATATTTTGAAATTATATCAAAAACCTATTAAAATATAATTATTATTTATCGAATTGAGAATATATTTATGTTGGAGTTGAATCAAGTTTTCATAAAGGGGTCTATTTCGAAATGAAATTTCATGATGATGAAAACATTTTAAAAATAAAGATGCAAAAGAGAGTTAGTATGAAGTAGAAGGATCTTGAGACTGTCCAACTAAAATTTATTTACGCTAAAAATGAATTGGATAAAGAAAATTTTATCTTCCATAATTACATTCATGATGTTATATAATGATAAAAAAACTAGGTTTTGAAAAGTATTGATGATTCAATGATTGATGAGGGTAAATAAAATAAAAAAATAAAACTCAAAAGGTGATAATGATCTTGGAAATATTATGATAAATATTTATTTTGGAGACACATGGAATGAATCTAGGATTTTTGAAAAATTATGTGATTCTCATAAATCATGAAATTCTAGGAAAATAGAATTGATATAAAAAATTTTATAATTAATTATTCAATTTTTTTTATAATAATAATAATAAAATAATTATTGATTTGGGATTCTGAAATAATATTGTATAAAAAATGATACAAAATATATCACACAAAAAGGAAGTAAGGAAGGTTTAATCATCTCAGCAGTACATTGTTTTCATATATATATATATATATATATTATTTTTATTGGCATTATTAATAATGTAATATAGGTAATTTTAGAATAAGGGAGAAATTTTTGGTTTAATTATATATATAATTTTTTTCCATGAAGGTTTGTGAGGATGAGTTATAAAGGGATTCCAATAACTGAAATGATAATTTTTAGTGGAAACTAATAATTCCTAGTGAATGTCAGGAATAAATTTTAAAAATTAAAACAAGTTTTTTAAGATTTTATTGACCAAGTCACCTTATAGAATATTTTCTAACTATCGCTCTATCTTAAATGATTATAAATAAAAATAATCAAAATTATAAGAGGGAGAGTGTTAAATTAATGGAAACGTGCATTAATGTTGATGTTTACGTTAGATCATCCAACACATATTTTCTATAGATTTTGGATTGTTTATGTTCTCATCTCATGAATGGTTATTTTGATATTATAAAAATTATATTGAATTTAAATAATGTTTCAATGAAATTTAGAAAAATTTCGTCCCAAAAAATATAAGGAGTTAGTTTCATAATGATTAGAAATGAAATATTGATGTCCAAGAACATGTTATATTTTTATGGGTACAATAGAAATATATTATGTGTATCTTTTCAATGTTCTAATGGAAATGAATTTTAGTTTTAAAAATACAGTTTCTTGAGAAAGATATTAAAATGTGTTTGTGTGTTGTTAATAAGATATTGAATATGGGAGAACTTAATTAATGTTTATGATGCTGAAAATTTATGCCATATAAGGTTAAAGGTGGAAAATAAATTATGGAATAAAAGGAATGAGCACCTCATCAAAAATAACCCTATCAATATTACCAAAGGATATAATGTTTTTTGATGTTCCAATACTAAATTGAGAGAGTGAAACATGATATTTTCTATTTGTAAAAATATGAATATTGTTATTTCTCTATACCAGAAAGATGAGATTCAAACAACTTATGCATTGAAGCTTATTTATCCTAAAATTTATGGTCCATTTAAGAAGGATTAAAAAAGTGAAGACAAGTATTTTATTTCCTTCAATGATGAATAACATAGTTTTATTTTAATTATGCTTTTAAGTCACAAATCAGAGTCTCCAAAAATGATTTACTGTTTCAAAAGTTGTCCTAAAGGGGTGAGGTTTCCCAGTAGAAAATATTCAAAAGAGAAATGATGCAGAATATATTAATGGATGATTTGAATCAAATAATGTGAATCAAGGTATTCATAATGAGGTAAATGAATCATAAAAAAAACAAAAAATGGCATTTTTAAACTAAATAATAGATGTTTTATATAAATGGATCATTATATATTAATCAATATGGATAATTATTTTCATTTTTGGAGTCATGTAATTGGTTTAGTAGTTTATATTCAAAAAAAATGTTTTTATAGAACAAATTTAATTGTATAACCATCAAATATTCATTATAATAAGTATAAGGGTTTTAAATATTTAAGTGTGTTTGGTATCCCATGTTAAATCAAAGATAATGGTTAAAATGTTGGTAAGCTTCAATCGAAAAAATATAATGGAATCTTCTAAGGTTAAAATCTAAACAAAAGAGGATATTTCTATAAAAACCATGATACATGGAATATTGTTTATAAAACTGATGTAATGGTGAAGGAATACTTGAAGAGTGTAAGATCACATCATTTAGGATGTTCTAGAAGTAAAGATGGTGATATGTTTTATGAGAAATATTGTGATGATTCTAAAATTAATGTGAGTTACAAGGAATTTTAGAGTAAATATTTTCATTTAATCATTTCCAATGAAGAACATAAACCTCAGTCATGTCATCCATGGTGTTTAATTTAGGTGGAGGTCCAAAACATCATTTTAGAACTAGTACTTCATGTTTTATGGAGAATAATGATTATGATAGTAAAACATAATACAATATTATCCTTATTGAACCATGATATGTGAAACACACATTGAAAATTAAATTTTTTCTTTGAATATATGAGTAAATAATTTGATTAAGTAGAGAATAATGATGTATTGTAGTTATTACCTATGAAAAATGTATGTTTTCATAACAATGTTTGTGTTTTGAAAACATCTAAATGAAAAATGAGATATTGCAAGAAAAAAGGTTAGAATTATACACAATGGTTACTCAATGGTTGATAGAATTTATTTTGATAATATACTCACATCAATATCAATACTAGTAGCAGTTTTTATATTTATATCAAGTAAAAAAATGAAGAATAATGATTTTTCAAACGGTTTTCTTGTCTGTCTTCTTAAATGGAGGGTTAGAAAAGGATATATAGACTGAGAAACCAAATGGTTTCATGAATTATAATGGTGTATGCTATGTTTACAAGTTAAATAAAGAACTATTTTGGATTAATCACTACCTAAGAGCATGGTACTCAATGTTAGATGATTTCTTTATGTCATAAATTTTGAAGAAAGGATGTCTTTAAAAAATCACTATATTAAAGAGGAAAATTAGGTATAACATTCTATTATTATCTATGTTGATGATATTTTTTATAGGAAGAGAACATGGTTCTTTATAAGATTTTTTTTGAAAATAAAAAATATTTTGAAATGAACTCACATAATAAAATGATAAATTTTATTTTAATTTAAATATATAATGTGGGAGATAACATCGTTCTTTGTAAAAATAAATTCTCTCAGGTACTCTTAAAGTTGTTGGAATGGAGGATCCAAAAGCATTTTCTACCCAACATTTAGAAGAAAAAAAGCATCAAATGATGAAAAATGAAATAAATTATACCAAAAAATATTTAAAAAGAATACTGAATCGATACATATAGAAATATTATTGGATTGATCTTTTATATGAAATTACATTATTGTTAATGTATCAAGTGCATCGAAGGAGTCTCATTTCATGGCATGAAATATAGTTCTTAGGTACATAATAATCATAAAATGAAATGGATAGAATTAATATAGTATATGAAAGCTTTAAAAATGCATCTATACTAATGAACATTCAGAAAAAAAATATGATAAAATTATAATATTTGAGGGAGATTTCATTCCAGGTGAAAGGTATTGATGATCGAATTAATAAAAAAAATCCTGGTGACCTTGAGTATTGATGATATAAAATATAGTTTTTCTACTCAAGCTATGACCTAATTGATGTGGATATGGATTCAGATGGAAGATTTCAAGTTAGAATTTAATTTCATCTACTTATGGACTATAAAAATCATTGTGCTATATATTAGTAAAATAATCTAGTACAACATTATAAATTAAATACCATTGATATAAAAAATCCACTTTTCTAAGTTCATGTGTAGAAAATTGTGTTTAATTTGGAAATATTTTCAATAAATGATAAAATGAGAGATGTTCTCATTAAACCAAAAATAAAAGAAAGATTTTAATTATCAAGGTTGATGATGGGAGTTAATGCCCATTAATTTCAAGTATATGGCATGTTGAATTCATCTTCTGTCTATCTTATTAATTTTTATGTTGTTCTGATATGAATGGAACCCATTATAACTATCATTATGGTAATTTCATTATGTATTTACCAATTTTTTTTAAAAAGGGATAATACTACCATATAGAGAATCAAAAAGATATTCATTTTACCTGATGGTAGAGAGACCACTTATTTAGGGTATTAATGTATAGAGGAAGAGTTAATAAAATGGGAGAGAAATGATATTAACCTATTGGTGAGTGATTTTTTGTGTTTTATGAACTATTCTGAATGTTTTTTTGTGATTTAATTAACATATTATTATGTGGTTATATTAATTATTTTATGAAATTCATGATGAGTCGGTATAGATTTTCAATTTTTACAAAGTGGTTTTAAGGGTTGTAAATAAAATAATGAAAGTCACTATTTAGGGAAAATATTTTATTATTACTCAATGAACTTGTTTCTAACACCAATTTCAATCATGTAGGTATATAATTGTTGAATAATGATTCATAACTAAGATTGATTACAATAAAAGTGATTTATGTTTTTTTTGAAAAAAAATTAAAGGGGATGATTATTGAGACTAAGGGTTGTTTTAGAAGATAATGAATGTAATGAAATGGATTTTTGTGTGTACTATTTTTGGATATTATATGGAATATTTTTCAAACTAGCTGTTGAGACGGCTTTTGACTAAAAGTCCCGGTGTTTCGAGAATAAAGGTTGAAAATATATTAAAAATATTAAATAACACATGCATACAGATTTCAAGAAAGATTGGATTAACTCTTGAATGTGGGTTTGAATCAGAAATCCAAGGTTGTAGTTGAGTTCATGACATGGGTTTTACCTATTGAACGACAAAAACATTATCGGTGTGAGATGTTTATGAAAAGGAATGAAATGAAAAAAATAAGTAAAATAAATTTATAAATAAATTTATTTCATTTTATTTGATGTTGATACTAACTTTTTCTATTAGTAATTAGTTACAAAAATGTATTAGGGTTGGCAGCTAAACCCTGTTGGCCTCGAGATATTTTTGGAGACTGATATTGCTGAACAATGGTAGATCAGGACTGGATCGAGTATCATTGTAACAATGGAGTCTATTGATCTCATCAATGATGAAAACATAGAATTATTATTCAAAAATGATCGATCGATACTCTAGGTAGGAGGTTGTTTTGTGAATTTCCATCCCATTACTATAACCCAATCAAACTCGGATCAATTACAAGAACACAATTAATTCATGCATCGATGATAAATTAAATAGATGGATTTAATTTTTTATTATGTTGATTATTCTCTTCATCTGCATATTTATTCGATAAAGGAATTAGGTTGAATGATAAATGGAGAAAATTCATTATGCAGACCATGTAACTTATCGTTTTATCCACTATTTCTTTGAGAATTCCTGGAAGATATTTCTTTTCATTAGTGGTTCGATGATTACATGATATTTGATCGTTCCATGACTATTCGTTAGCACAAAAAATTAATAACATAGGTACGTATTGTGATGTGGCATGTGATTTGAGGATCAAAATTAATGGTGGATGATTCGAGGAGGAATAATACTTGTGATGGTTTATTTTGTTCTTCTCGGTTTAGACATGCGATGTGATGGATCAGCTCGATGGATCATTTTTTAAGGAGATCGAGGGATTGAAACCAGTGATAGGGTGATAGGAAGTTTGGTAAACCTTCCATCCATAAGTTATTGAAAGGTAGGTGTCTCGGGAAATGAATATTATGACATGTATGAGACCCCATTACATCTAGAAAATCCCATGATACATGTTAGGTTTTTCATGACACTATGCTATGTGAGACCCGTTTCTACGACAGTAGGTTTTATTAGAGAGTTAAATATCACATGCTAAATAAAACTCCATGGAGGCTCGGTGTGTACCTAAGAGGTTACATAGGAATGGATATGAGTACATAGGATTTGACATTCCATGTACTCAGAAAAACCCTATACATGTAAATGAGCATAAAAAGTGATACACAGGCACAACCAGATAGTTTCGGTAGGGTACCAAGAAACCTCTACATGTCATGTGTTTTACTCTCACACTGTGTATATTGATTTTTACATTTTTTGGGAGGCATTAACACAAGGGAATACCTAGGGAAATATGGATAAGATGTGTGCCCTTAGTTCATGATGTTTACACTCAATACACACCATGTACCCACTTTTAGGGTGTTTTTAGGCCTTCGCTTCTTTATTCTAGAACATTATTGGTTGAGTGTATTCACTTGGTCCATTCCCTCTAGGTTATTGTGTGGTATTACATACACCTCTAAGGATTCTGATCCCTTCTTGAGGATGAGTCTCTAATAGAGTTCATAGTGTCCCTCCATGATGATAGAGTGTGATCTTTGATCATCTTTATATTATTGGGGGGGTTTGTTGAATTGTCATGGCCTTCTTCAGTAGGGTTTTGATCCTCCATCTACCATGATATATCGGTAGGGTTCGTGGTATCATTTGTGTAAAACCCCCCTACGAAGCTAGTTAATCCAGATACATTTTGTGGTGTCCCCTAGAGGTTATGTCCATGAAACACTATCTAAGTATTAGGGTATTCTGAGACCATTGATATATCTTGGGTGGGATCAATGATCTTAAACACATGCATGGGTGTCTCCAGTTTTCCCATGGGTTGGGGATCAAATTCTTTTAGAATGATCATAGCTTTGAGAATAATCCTATAGCCGGAAGTTAGTTTTGGCCACCTGGTGTTGTGGTGTCCTTGCTGAGTATATCTAGGTGTTTTATATTATTCATTTATTTTTATATCCTTCTATTGAGATAACAATACTTGATTATTTTTGTTTAGTCTCTTCAGGGTGTCTTAATGGGTAGTGTTATAATCACCCCTACTTGGGCTCCATCGACACTTTTCATGCCTTATGAAAATGATGGACCTTTTAAAGGTGTCCTTGGAGGATGTGGATAAGGTGGATCATAGAATTAGATAGATATAGTGAGATTTTTTAGAAGGATTAATTTGATCATATTCCATTCCCTTAGATCAAGTTGGAATCTTTTTAGATTTTATTTGGGCTTGTATTTGGATCCTTTCCCATTTTTAGTAATTTACTATTGTACTATGGATGTAGGATAATATATGTATGCACTAATGTATTTCAATTTTTTTCATTTTAGCATCATATTGACTTAGATGCGCGTGTGTGTGTGTGTATATTAGGCTAATTCCTCCAATTTGTGGGATATGCCTACTCGAGACTAGTATCCAAACCATGACCTATTAGAGGTGGGATTTGGGTATTCACAGGTAGAACCCTAGTGGGATATTCCATGATATAGTGGTACCAGAGTAATTGATTCTAACATAGGACTGAAGTCAGAGAGACTAGTTTTGGTAAACAGTGTTTTGGGTTTTGATTTCGGATTTCATTCCAGGGACTCAAGTGTTGGTGTAGAGACTGTTGAATCCACACCCCAAGACTCTAATTACCTTCCTTTCGACTTAGTATATATATAGATTGGTTTTAGGGATAATTTTAGTCATCAATCATATAATAATGGGTTGTGGTTTTAATTTACCTTTTGAGTCGTCTCCCATGATATACTCTTTGACCATGGTACACCTTGTTTATTATTGGATGCCTCCCCAAATATAACTAGCCTTGATATCACTACATGATTTGGAGGATTATCTTTCCACTGAGGAGTCATTAATACATGGACGTATACCATATATAGTACTTTTAAATGGTTTAACAGCTATACTGCCACCCGTTGAGAAGCATCTAGCACTAAAAGTGCTAGTAGAGGATGCACACAGGATGAGTTTGTTAAAAGAGTTTTAGAGATAGGGACATCCCTAATTTTAGGGTGAGCCAATACCCTAGATGGACGATGTCTGGCTAACGGAAGTCACATGATATTTTCACTACGTTCAGCTGACTAAATATCAGATGGTAGTCCTTGTGGAGAGTCTTCTTCCAAGCTCTACTAGGCGATGGTTTAGTTTACAAACTGAGTCACATGATGAGATAGGTCTCTCCTAGAAAGACGTTGAGAATCTCTTCAAGGATTAGTTTTATCTAGACATATTGTGATTAGTGTGTGTATAAGATCATTTTCATATTTGGAAAATCAGTTTTTCCTTAGATTTTTACTCAACAAGGTTTACTGATCTCTCATGATACTCCATAGATATTGTTAGGGACCATTTTTTAGAGTGTGTGACCTTGAGCGGGGCATACACTGGGACTTCAGGGAAATGGTGGTACCCCTTTTTATTCTCATCTATAGTGGGATTCTTGAGTAGGCCTCAGTGATGGAGATATTCTTGAAAGAGCAAGAACCAATAGTGGGTTCTGGTAAGTCATTCATGAGTTGAGACCTCAGAAAAAGGATTTTGAAATAAGTCATAGAGATCCATGTGTGTCAAACGCTTTAGGAGGAAATCCCAGGAAATAGGGTCAGCAGTGTTGGGAACTCAAAATGGCTTGAATCAGTTGAGGGAGATGCATTCTTTATCATGTGAATGTTTGGGATATCTGGATTTTAATTGTTCGACCTATCATAAAACTAATCAAGATATGGTCTAAGGACCACTACGATGGAAGTGGAGGTAGGAGAAGGGTGGTATGTAGGGTAGAAGACATGTTAGAGGGACTGATAGAGAAATATGAGTTTTTCATTGGATGAGATGATTACCACTATGACGCCCAGGTGGTACAGACCATTATCTAGGAGCTGGTGGTTGGGTATTAGGTCAGTTGCAAGTTTTAGAGACCTATGACCCCGAGGTTCTAGGGATAATACAAGGTATTATTATTTATTTTCTACCTTACCTTTATTTTTGAAAGAAAAATTTGAGAGTAACTCTTTTCTTTCCACTTCACTAAAATGAGTCTTGGATAATCCAGTTGAGCCTTTAGATTAAACCTTATGGTTAGAGACTTCAATAAGTAGGGAATAAGTAATTTTACACTTCTTTAGATAGTGTGATATGAGGCTTAGAAGTGAGAATTTTTCTTGGGATCTCTATGTAGCAGCATTGAGCCTGTATGAAATAATCATTTCCATGGACTAGTTATCCTTATATCATGCATAGTTTGACTATTTTAGGCAAAGGATAAGATGTTTCCAATGTAATGGGATGAGTTTTTCCTCTTCTGGTGGAATGTAAACCATGGTGGAGTAGGATAACCTCAGGCTTAGAATAGTGTATCCTATTAGTCACTAGCTGGATAACATGACTCTTGGAGTAGTGGATTATATGTGATTACAGTTCCCTATCGAAGTGGTAGAGTATGTGGATGTGTTTCATTAAGACGTGTCAGGATTACCTCCCCCCAATAGATTGACATCTACATTGACGTGAAACCTGGGATGATGCTAATATTTGTTCTAGAATATTAGATGAACCTCTTAAATATTCAGTAGCTTAATGTAATGTTTGGGGATTTGAAGGAGAAGGGTTTTCTGAGACCTAGTGCCTACCCCTGGAAAGCCCCATTATTTTATTATAAGAAAGAAGATGGGATGTTGTGGTTTTTTGTGGATTACCAGCACTTAAACCAGATGAATATGAAGAATAATTATCCTTTACCATGGTTTGAAAAACACTTTGACTAGTTGATAGGGGTGATATGGTTCTCAATGATTTTCCTCAAATAAGGATATCATGATTTGTGATTATGAGATATAGATATATCAAAGACAACATACATATATCACTATGGTCAATATGAGTACTTGGTGAATCCGTTATAAAAGAAAAACTCCCTAAAAATATTCATTGGACTCATGAACTGGATATTTTAGCAATTCTCACACAAAATCATGATGGTATTCATCAATGAATTACTAGTGCACTCAACAACCAAAGAGGAGCACGTGAGACACTTGGTAATGGTCCTTGAAACACTTCTAGAGCACCTGATTTGTGGTAATATCACGAAGTGATAGTTTTGGATTTGAGAGGTCTAGTTTCTATGAAATGTTATCTCAAAGGTAATTATAATAGTGGACTTGGTGACAATTGAGACAATACTTTCTTCGGATCCACCCAAGAGTGTTTCCAAGGTGTATAGTTTCCTTGGGTTTATAGGGTACCATATGAGGTTTGTATCTGATCTCTGTAGAGTGTAAGAAACCTTGAATGCTTTGACTGAGAAGGGTAAGTCATTTGTGTGGATGGAAAGGACCCAATGATGATTTCAAGAGTTGAAGAAGAGGTTGGCAGGCTCTCCAATGATGAGATTTTCCGAGGAGGGTATTGATTACATAGTGTTATGTGATGCATCATGGAAATCACATGGTTATGTTCTAATGATGATGGATATAGTGATTAAATATGTGTCAAATCTATAAAGGCCACATTTGTAAAACTACATAACCAACAATATTTAGTTAGTAGTTGTAGTACTTGAACTGATGATGTGGAGACACTACCTGATGGGTGAGTGATTTATCATTTACTTTTATTATATGTGTATCAAGTATGTCTTCTCTCAGAAGCATATTAACTTGATAAATAGGCGATGGATAGTGTTCCTCTAGAAAAATTATGTTGAGATTTAATATACTTTTGGAAACGGGATTGTGGGGAATGATTCTCTTAGTGGGATATGTTTTTCTCAGTTATTAGCTGAGGAATCGGTGTAGTTATCCCCATTGAAATTGTCCATTATGGACAAGGATGGATCTTCATATCTTTATTCAATGGTTTTTACCCAACCAGTTTTATAGAATTTCAAGGATTATTAGTGTGGAGATGCTGATTGTGAGACTTTTTGTAAATAGATATCCATTATATTTACTAATATTGTATATTAGGAACGTGTGGATCAAAATATCCTTTTAAGAGGATGGAGGATGATACCATTGATGTTTCTGGAGGAGGTGATGAGGTTGTTTCATACACCCACCTTTATAGTGCATCCAAGAGTGAAAAAGGTCTAATAAGACCTTTAACATTAGTTTTAGTGCTTAGGAATTTATCATTGTGTTTTGGAGTTCGTCTCTCAATGCCTTACTTGTCTACATGTGAATGATGAGAAGGTTTATCTCAACCCCTTGATGATCTATAGTGAATGTAGGATGTGATATCCATGAAATTTTTTACGGGTTTACCATATTTGTCCAAGGAAATGATTACACTTGGGTTATCAGAGAATGACTCACTAAGTCATCCCACATCCACGCTATTAGAGAGTAGAGTTCAACAGAGGGAACGAAATTCCACTATATGTAGTAGATAGTCCGACACCATGGAGTAACCTCAATATCCATTTTAGACTATGATGTTCGCTTCACATTATGAATATGGAGTGGATTTCAGGAGGCATTCGGGACTTAGTTACGCTTGAGCACAACATTTAATCCTCAGACTAACGAATAGACTGATCCAACCATTTAGATATTGGAGGACATGATGTGGTCTTTTATGTTGTACTTTTGGTGTAGTTTGGAGGATTTTCTTCCCTTGGTGGAGTTTTTATAAAAAACATTCTACCACTCTAACAATTGTATGGATCCATTCAAGGACTTGAATGTGTGACCTTTTCTGGTAACCCCTTTTTTTGACTACATTAATCGAGTAAACACTCATGGGCCCAGAGATGCTACAAGATACAATAAAGAAGTTGTAGATCATCTAGAAGATGATGAAGACTGCATAGAGCCATCATAATCCACATGCGGACCGATGATGGAGAACTTTGGAGTTCAAGGAGGGAGACCATGTGTTCTTGAGTGTCTCGCCTCAATGTGGATTACAGAGATTTGGTTGGGGAAGAAAGTTATCTCTAAGATTCATTTTCCCTTTTCCAAACACTATGTAGAGATTTCAAGGTGGTATACTACTTAGCTTGAAAAATGATGTTAGATCAGGTACACGATATCTTCCACGTGTCAATACTGAGAAGATATGCAGTTGACCCATCACATGTTATTAACTAAGGAGAGACTGACTTTGAATATGGAGATACATTTGTTGATTACGCATTTGATATCAAGGATCATAAAGAGTGGATTATTTTAGTGAAATATATTCCTTTAGTTCATTTTTGTATATTCATGAGAATATTATAGAGCGTACCTAGGAGCGGGAGACACAGATGTGAGCCCAGAACCTTCAACCTTTTGATTAGGCTTTTCACTTATTTTTATGAAAATACCTATGTAAGGGAGAATGTAATGGCTCATATTTTCCAAGTGTCATTTTTAGATATTATATGGAATATTTTCAAGACTAATTATTGAGACGGTGTGTGATTTTGAGACTCTATGTTCTTGGAATAAATGTTCAAAATATTTTAAAAATACTAAATAACATGCCCGCAAAATTTATCTAAATAGGAAAAATAACTCTCTAATGGGGGTCCAGATCAAAATTCCAAGGGCACTTTTGAGTTTTAATAATAATTTTTACCTTAGTTACAACATAACCTTTGTTGGTGGAAGTTTATTGTGACAATGTCTTCATGGGAGAAGAATATGTAAAATAATTGTATTAATTGATTTATTATATTATATTTGACATAGAGATTGAACTTTTCTATAAGTTCATGGATATAGAAATATATCAGGGTTTCCCATTAAAACCTACCTACCTTAAGATATTTTTAGAGAGAGAATTTGGTGAATGATGATGAATAGAGATGAAGTCTCGGATTATTGTACTAAAAGGAAGCATGGATATCATCAATGATGACAATGAAAACCCATTCATCATCAATGATCGATCTAAACTATAAGTAGTGTTCCTTTTTTTGAATTTTAATCTCATTCATATATCCCATTCTAATCTGAATCAATTCCACGAAAATATTTGATTCACACAATTATGGTAGATTAAATCTATGGATTTATATTTTTCATTATTTTGATTATTCTATTTGTCTATCTATTTTTATGACAATAATGTGAGACTGAATGAAAATTTTTTAATATTAATTCATAACACCTGGTGGATTATGGTTTTATCCTTGTATTTCTCCACTCTTTCATTGTGGGTATTTATTTTTTCCTGTGGTTCGGTGATATCCCTGAATTTGATCATTTCATGACCCTTATTCACTGAAACATATCAATTCCACATGTACAACTTATGATGGTGGTTGAGATTTGGGGATCAGTGATGAATGTAAATGATTCTAGGAGGGACGAGATTAGTTTTAACCTTGAGTTCACTAATTCCATGATTAGGAATGTGGCAGGTACAAATCAGATTGATAGATCTCCTTCCAACTGGATTAAGGGCCAGAAAATGATGATCTTGTGATGGAACGGTTAGACGAACTATAATCCATAGGTTATATCAAGGGATTTGGCTTAGGTGATGCTAAAAAGGACATATAATAGATCTAGGTGGATCAAGAAAATCCCAAGATACATGGAATTTATTTCTAAATTACACACCATCTACTACCCCTATCTATGACACTATGGTTTCATAGTGAGTGAAATATCACATGCCATGTGAACATGTCACATGCCATGTGATACTTCTCAAGTAGATCGACATGTACCTAGGAGAGTACACAGGCATAGGTAGGAGTAAACATGCTCAGACATGATGTGTACACAGATATGAAGTGTACTCATACATGGGCGTGGCCAACAGACACAAAAAAATGACAAGAGCAGGGTACCAATCTACATTTGGAGGTTGTTTCTCTTTTAGAGTTCATGTTATTATTCATTTATAGAAGAGTTTGATCCTATATCATATTTATACCCTATATGGGTTCTGTTGAATTTGTATGACTTCCTTTATCAGGGTGTTGATCCTCCATCTTGCAGGATATATTGGTAGGGTTTTCAGTATCATTAGTGTATGAACCATACATAGTGGGATAATCTAGATTGGGTTCATGGTGTCCCCTGATGGTTCTGAGCATGACCCCCTCTATCTGAGTTCCATGGTCTTCTAAGACCGTTTAGATTGATTAGGCATGGCCCAATGATGTTGTCCACATGAATTATTTCCTCCAGCATTGGCATGGATATGGAGTGAAATCTCTAGGAATGACATTACATTTAGATGAATCCTATGGATGGTAGTTTGTTGTGATCTCATAGTGCTGTAGTTCTCTTCTGATGTATCTCTAGGTGTTTTCTATTATACAGTAATTTGCATATCCTTGTAATGAGTTATGTAAACTTGAATCTTCATGTTTAGTGTTTGGGGTGTCTTAAAGGGTATTGTTTTACTCAACCCTACATGGGCTCTACCCTCAATGTTATGTCTTATGCCAGTGATGACCCTTTTGATGGTGTCTTGGGAGGATTCAGATTAGTTGGGGCTTAACTTGAGCTAGACAGACTGAGGTGTCTTCCGAGAACTTTCAATTGATCGTAGGCCTCACCCTTTAAGTAGATTGGTGTCATTAAATGTTTTTAGGTCTGTATTTAGACCCTTTTATATTTTTAGTACGTTAATATTTTACTCTAGTTTTAGGATTATAGATGAATTCATGCATTGGTTTCAGTTTTTTTTATATCAACAATGTTTGGGTTTGGAGAAGTGTGCAATTGTACATGTACATTAGGATAATGCCTTATATTTGTGAGTTATTCCTACTCGGCACTGGTCACTAGCCTTGACATATTAGAGGTGGGCTTAGGTTAGTCATCGGTTGGACCCTTCTAGGTCTGGTCATGATAATGATAATTTAGGGAGACTATTAAGATCCATGATGATTTTTTTGAGATATGGAATTAAATAAGTTTCCCTAGGAATTTGGTGTTTGTCAATGGTATTAGATTTAGAGAAGATATTAAGTGTATGTTAGGGTTGGGTTGTATTTTGTTTGTAATAAAAAAATTATTTTCAAACCCCATTTTTTGATGATGATTCATTTGAAGTGGTGTTTTTTAAACAATTTTGAGGCTAAACCCCGATTATTAAATCAAAAAATCAAGAAAAATATTTTGAAAATGGGAAAATATATGACCCATTAAAATCAAATAAGCTAAAATTATTTAAAAAAATAGTCAAAATATGTCCCTAAGTGATCTATAGGATGAAAATGACAAGATACATTAAATAAAAATTTATTGTATCCCCAATAGATTGCATTTTAATATTGAGATTAGATAATTATGATGCATCACCTCCTAACAAGATGTTGTTCCATTTTGTTCCAATACTACATGGAAAAGAACCCCACCCACTCAAACTAACATGTAGAGGGATAATGAATTGTTTTGTTGCACAAATCCATCTTTCAAGACACCCACCTAATAATGATTTTGATTAAATCACTACAAACTCAACTTGAGGAAATCAAAAACCTATTAAAAACACTCTAAAAAAATCATGGTTCCCATCTATCCAAAGAGAACAAATGGTTAAATGATGAGTGTTATCAGACCCATCCTTTTTTCGAGGTCACCCATCCAGTTGTACTTGAAAAAACTACACCGCCTACCAAATGAAACAATATAGAATCCAATGAACACATTGTAATCTACAACCCAATCATGCAATTAGTCCCAATGAATAGGAAGAATTAATATTGAACCACACTTGAAACCACCCCCAAATAATGATATTCTCTAGATGGACACATGTTAGAAGACCTCTAATATGGAACCATCAACCACCAATTCAGTAATGAACATCGTAACCTCTAAATGATGACATTGAAGTTTTTCAACATCCAAGAACCCACATGAACCCCTTTATTCATACATATATATCTCAACACATTATATAAGACTGGGAATGATTTTACACACTAGATATCAAATGGCCCCATACCTTTAACATTCACCCAACAATCATTCCCAAGACACCCAATAACGACAAAAGTGACAACCAATAGTGAAATCATTTCCAAATTCACATTAACACCATTAAAACACATGGATAAAAACAAAAACCAATAATGACCACCAGTTAATTACACAACCATCATCACTAATATATATCGTAAATATGTTCTAGGAGAACACACAAAACATCAATGTAGAGTTATCATCTTTAGGTCATGATCATCTGATAAAATGAGAACGCAGAAGGCTTGGTAATAGAAATATGCAATGGTCACATAGAAAACAATCATTTTGACAAGGTACAGTCTATGGTAAATGATTCAACTAGTTATCAGTGTAATGAACAATAACTCATAGTAACTAAATGAGATGATGGTTTCCAATACATCCATTTTATAGAGTATTTTTAGTTTAGAATTTTTTATGAGAAACGGTATGTTTGGAAAATGTTATAGTAGTATCTATTTGGAAGAATGTGCAATTTTTTGGATTTTGGAAAATTAATCATTCAAATTTCACAAATAATATTCTTATCTCTAATAAAAATGGCACTAGATTTTGTTAATGATTTTGTAGTTGTATCATAGTAAAAATGGTGAAGACCATATTATGGTTAATTTTTTGAGCCATTTTGATATTTTTTTAATGTATTGAGGAGACTTCTTCCCAATGTGGTAAATGACTTTGATTTTTTATAATTTTGAAAATGAGGAGCTCCACATTATTGTATATTTTAGGGTGAAAAGAAGGTGTTTTTTTCCAAATCATAGAGTGAATAACGTGATGAGTTTTTTTGGTGTATTGAAATAAATTTTAATTTATTTACAATAGTTAAACCAAAATGATATAAAACAAATCATGAACGAATCAATGGAAAAAAGAAAATTTTCTTAAATGAATTAAAATATAGCATGGTGAATATATATATATATATATCCATGTTCTAAATAATGTTCTTAATTTTGAGTTGATATGATGATATGGATAAGGTGATAACTCATGGGTACACGTATTTGATATATAATATATCCAATAAAATAAACAGTGAATATGTGGTCATGGTTTATCCCATGGACCCAAAGGAACCATGAGAAATATTTGAGTATTTGAGTTTAGTAATTAGTTTGAAATGAAATTTGAAATGTGAATTTGAACATTAAGAAAGAAACTATTTTTATGAAATAAAAAATTTATTATATACCAAATATATATATATATATAAATATATAATGAAATAGTTAAAATGTTAATGGTAGTAGATGATACTTTCAAATGTGCATGTAAATGAAGTAAAATACAAATAATCCTCATAAAGAAATCTCAATACATGTTTGTTTGTTTTTATAATATCTTGTTATTAAAAATAATTATATATCCCAATATTTATGTAGGATCAAGTTACAAATTCAAAAGATATATTAGTAAATTGATTTAAAGAAGAAAAACTAATCATTTTTAATCAACCTAATAAAACTAGTGGACTTTATGATATCTGCAAAATTTGGATCATCTTAGGGATTACAGTTATCATCTTAATAAATGAACCTTGTAGAAATATTATGTTCCTAAAAAGTCTATTTGTTTGAGTGTTTATGAAAATGATCTTATAATCACATTTTCTTCTATCAATGGGTTTTAATGAAGTAACTTAAAAAAGAATTATAATTAAGGATTCTCCCCACTCTTAGTGAGTTCTCATTGGTTTTGGTGTCAATTTCACATTGGAATCCATTTTGGGTGCATCGATGTGAAATTAAACAAGGGTCTTCCCTAGTGGGGTATCATTATTAATAGAATATATTAGATACTATATTGGGTTATTCCAAGCATGTATCAAATATATTCTAAGCTATGGATGATTTCACCCAAATGGTTATGGGTTTAGTCACTTGAGATTCTTTGGTGTTATCCTTGGGCCTGGGTCAGACAATGTATCGTTATCAAAATGATCAACAATATAAATTTGGGGTTATGGCAGAATGGGCAACAGAGGGGAAAGGTAATGTAGATAGATAAGAATAATAATTTTATGCCATTTCAAAATGTTCTTTTTTATTGATTTTTCTAAAAAGTGACAATTTAATATTTAATTTGTTTTAAATAGTTTATGTGATCTAATTTTTTTTATTGAAAATACATATGTTAGTTTTATGTTATAATGAGTAAGAAGTCCCAATTTCCAATTTTCCAAAAAATTGAGATAGTGGTTCATATTTCATTTTAGATAAAAACAAAGGAAATTTATAATCAAACCTAGAGAACATGCTACTTATACATTCATAGAGATTGAGTTCAAAATCTCTATGATTATCCTAGTAAAGGAATTTTATTTGGGCGGACTATTAATACCTAACACTCATGATGAACTCTATTGATGTTGGGGAGAATAATGCCCCAATAAAATGTATTCTTAGTAGTTATCCATTTCATGAATATCAATAAGTCATAAGGTTTTGATTTATTTAAATTGATCGGCGATATTTGGGTAAGTTCATAACAATGGGTTGTAAAATTTATTAATACTCACCAGAATAAACATCATCACTTATTAAGGTAATTATTTTAAATGTTTTTGAGATTATTGAACCATCAGTATAGTTGAATATTGGAATAGAATTATCTAGTGTGTATAGTAAAACTGATCATCCCTTCCATATATTTTTACATTTTGGTTTTTCATAAATCCTAGAAAACTACATGTAACTTAAAAGCATGTGAGATTAAATTATTGTTCACATGGGGTAATAACCTGATCCTCTATATTATAAGATCATTTTTCCTTTTATGATTATGAAATGGCTTAGTGGTGGGAATGATGTGGAAAACCCAATTATTTTTTATTGAAACATTGTCCTTTATTGTGTTTCGATTTCGGAATCCATAAAAATTTTAGAATGGTAATTTTACCATAGTAAATAACCATGAAAATATATTTTGTTTTTCCATTATAAAAAATAATACTAATGTCTATCATTGGGTTAGGTTTTGGAAATCATCCATAAATATTGATTTTTGTCCAATAATAAATTTTTATTAAAAAATGGGTTTTTATTTTTCAATCATAAATAGTAGTATCCAATAAAAACTTCCCTCTAAAAATATTCTAATACAATTGGTGTGTTTATAATGAGGGGTTTTTCTATAGGAGTTATATATTTTCATGGGACTTATGTTAATAATTAAGTATCTTATGAGGAGAATTATTATGAGTACTAATGATGGATTTATGTTGGATATTTTTGGGAGATAATTTATTATCTCAATTTTATTATTTCATCATAATAATATATTAATAAAACTTATACAACTTTTTATTTTTAGACGAAGAAACGTTTACTCAAAAAAAATATAATTATCTCCCCCTTTGTCTCTCCCTCCACACAATGTAGAATGGTTTATCATTATCTTCACATTCATCATGGTGGATGTGATAATAGTGAATAAATTGCTTTGCTGGAGAATATTTTGATACATTGTGAAAATAAAAATGTACATCAGTGAGAGAATTATTAGTGAATTTGTAAATAACTAATGATGTTGGATATCATGCTACAAAAAATTTACATCATTATTCATTAATTGGATCCCCCATCTCTAAGATCAAAATGTTGAAATCATTATGAGTGTCAAAATAAAATATTTTATTAAATTATGGAATAATAAATTATTTGGAAACTATTTGACTATGGTAAAAATGAGGAATAATTAAAGCAATGATTATTTAGGTATTTGATATTTTTTAATTTTATATGTCATATTATATTGAATATGAAATAGTTTTTTTGTATGTTTACTTATTTAAAATAATATTTAGATGTAATTTAATATAATAATTATTATATTAAAAAATATTTTAAAATTACTAATGGTTTAAATTTATTTAATTTGTTTCCTTTGATAATGACTTTTTATAATAACAAGAAATTTTTGTTCTATGAAAATTCATTTTCCTCCAAAGTGTTTTTCGAATCCGATTAATGTATTATTTTTTTTAATGATATTATTGTTAAAAAATAGTTTTTACTTATATTATTATTAAAAAATAGTTTTTAATAATATATTATTATTACTAGAAATTGAGTGAACCATGGGTTAAAAGCCATGGCCCTAGAAAATTATTATTAAAAAAATGTAAAAAAGAAAAGTAAAAATGGGTCTATAGTGAAATAATTTGTATAAACTATACCACCAAAAAAATATGAATTAGTAGTCACCTTCATTTGTTTCTACTGACCCTTCCTTGGGAGCCACCCCAACTTCATGAGTTCCTGAATATTTTTCACTTCTTAGTAATCTTCCATATGTATATTTTGTCATCCATACTTGATGATTCAACTTCCCCATTATGAAGCTCAATGTATTGACCTTAAAATTGCAAATTTCTCTGAAATTTTACAAATTCTTCTCAAAAAATGTCCCTTTTATAAGATATATTTAATATATCAAAAAATAAAATATATTTTTATTGGGATCAGAGACTAATGGGATAGTTTCACCCACTTTCGTCTCTTCTAGTGTACCAGCTTTATCTACCCTCACCATGGTATCCTTCTCAACATTTTCTACCTGAATATATTCAGTGTTGAGAACATGATTCTATTCTTGAAATTCAAGATTCATAGTTGAATCTTTCCTAAAAACAAGTGAATAATTCCAAGGTTTTCTAGGAGTGACCAACTAAAATCCCACTTCATCCATCACATTAGATTATCTTTTCCTTTTATAAGTAATTAGTGATTCATTCCACATGTCCTAATCAACATCCCCTTAGACAATAGCCTCACATTCATAATATGTAGTAGAAGTATCATTATCTATTTAAAATCAAGTGATCTAGATAATTTCTTCTTTAAATGTGATATTATCACGAGTTACCTACACCTCTGTGTAACGAACCAAACGTTGGAATAATATTTTGTTTCCTAAGAATGTTTGTTTTATTATTCCTCATTCATTAACCCTGTACAAATATAAATTGAATTGTAACTATACATTTCCTAATATTATGTGACCATTCGTCAATAATGACTGATGATTAATATGACCATTGCAACAAAATAATAATGTTAACATTATTAATATTGTTTATAAGTAGAAATGACAATGTAAAAGTAATTCAAAAAGAAGTGTTGATGTCCTCAAATAGTAAGATTATACCCTGCAAAGACTATTTTTTGGGTATCAGGAAGGATGTATCATCATTGGGATTTTCTGTCAACCAATCCCAATTGAAGGTTCATCATGTTAAACTTGTACGAAATCACCTACAATAGAAGTTAATATTGGTGAAAATAAATACAAGGGCAATGTTATCCAAGCCAACCCAAGAGTCTATCATCATCGCACACCATAACCTTAGGCCATATATGGGCGTTATATGGGGTTAGGTAAAAAGGTATTAGTTACTTATTGTGTAATCATTTTTTATAAATAAATGACTTATTCCATAAATTCTATTCTGAGAAGAGTCTTTCTTAAAAATAGGATGAATTTGATAAATTGATTTTTCAGGAAAAAATTGCACTTTTAAGAAATATATAAATTATTATCTTAAACTAAGTGTTTATTAATAATGTTGTTATAATTTAATAGTGTTATAAAAACAATATTTATAATTTTTAATGTGTACTATATGTATTCATTATTTTCTTTACTCTACAAATGATAAAGTAATCTGTTTAATAAGAATTATATTTTTATATGATAAATAGAAATTGTATATATAATTTTAATTAATTTTTTTTGATGAATTAATGAATTTTTGGAATGAATATTATTTTAATAAAATATTATTATTGAATTATCTTTATTATATATAAATGATCATATAATTTTTATGATGTCAAATGTTGATTTTATTAAGGTTTGAAAACTGTTTTTTTCAAAACCTATCAAATTTTAATAATTTTTCCTTTTATATTAAAATTTAAAATTCACATATATAAAAAATTATTTAGATAAAATTAATATTTTTTTGGATATTGGGACATTGAAATTATCCAATGGTGAATTTTTCATAATTATTGAGATAGTCGAATTTTTGTGTCAAAAATTAATTACCGTATAAATTTATAATGTGTTTAACGATGTCATAATGACCCAACAGTAATGTAATAAAATAATATAAAATGGATATTTGGAAAAATATATTTTTTACCTTTAAAATAATTTTATTGTATATTTTTTAAAAAATTTGATATACTTTAATGAATCCTACAAGACTTATATTATATTTAAAGATTTTAAAATCATTGCTATAAAAGTATGACTCACCTACACATAATAAAGGGAAATATATTAATATATTCAAAACATATACTTATAAAATAGTGTATACCGCTCTCCTTGGATATAAACCATGTGAAAACACCGTGGGATGGGTTGTGTTTAATAAATTTTGTGTTTGTAGTGTAAAAAACAAAATAATAAAGAATTCCTCCACCTTTCCTACAGAAACCCTCCCAAGCACCCATTACCCACCAATAGAACCACTTGAAGCTCGTCCAATCTTTCATCTATACTCCCTATAGACCTCCCAAGTCAACACAAGCTCCCATGAAGCCTCTCCCAAGCCATTGGAGTTACACATCAAATTAACGCATCTTTCACCCACCTCTTTTACCGAGAATTCCTTTCATGTTATGTATTTTAATTTCCCTTTTTCCTACATTGGGATATAATGTTACAGGACACTCATAATTTAAAATTCATGTATTAATGATGATATATTAACTTAACTATCATTAATCCCCCCCTAGGATCATTTATGTACACTTGTTACTATGCCGAAATTCTGTAAGGGTTTCTTCCTTTCTCATTTTTATCAATATATCCTTATAATGATAAACTATTTTATTTTCAATTAAAAATGACAGGTTATGTTTTATCATCTCCCCCAAATTATCCTTATTATTTTATAATGATAAGTGACCCTTTTCTCTCTCATTAATTCCTCCCGTGTACACCTGTTACCATGCCGAAATTCCATAAGGGATTTCTCTTTTCTCAAGTACTTATTTTATATCATGCATCTAAATTCCATTTCATATGTTGAAATATTATGTTAAATTATTCCATTACTGTCAATTTAATTTATAAATAATGATATGCCCATTTATCTCTCATCAACCCAATTTAAATATTTCAATTTGATGTCATTTTGTTGTTGAAATTTATCTATGATTTTCAATGCTAAAATCATCATGTAGTAAATACCATACCCATTTAAATATCAAGGGTATTCAAATTTATGAACACGTACTTATTGAATGGGGACATACATTAATGTAATTCACACTCCTTAACTAAGTAATAACTTTTTATTTTGAATGAATCCACGTTATATGCTTTATGTGGAACACTTAAATATGAGATTGAAATAATTATGAAGGGTGTGTCCTGTTAATGCTCCAACGAACTGGGTAATGTTTAGTATACTAATAATCCATGTGAAATGAAGCATTAATCAAGATAATTCAGGTTTAGTGAGGGTTTAATCATGATAATTTGTGTGCAATGATGTTTTACTCATTCTAATCCATGTGTAATGATCCTTGGCTCATGCTAATATCATGTTGTATGTTGTTTCCACATTTCCATGTTATGAATTTCATGCTATATCATGCCTTTATGTTTTTATTTTTTTCTCCATTAATATGAAAATTGAATAACATGTATTGTCTTCATCATTTTATTCTATTTTTACTCCCTTACTGGGCTTTATACCTCACCTCTTTTCTTATGTATGTCCTCAGGTTATCGCATGCAATGCATTACAAAGGAATGTTGTGGTCTTGTGGAAGATGTTTTCTATAATGATGTGTATTTCCTATTTTATGTTTTTATGTAATTTTCCAAATCCCCAAATATAATAGACCTCTCTATCTTCTGAGTTTTATTAAGTTCAATTTTAGGTAAAAATCTTGTTTAAATATGATATAAAGAGTAGGGATTTTATAGTTGGCATCAGAGGATAAGTTTAGTTATTTATTGAATTAATATTAGAAAAATATAGTTAATTACTTTGGTATAAGGCTATGTATATGAAAATAATCATAAAATTTTGATGATTATTGATTAAGTGGTTTACCAAGAAAATACATTCCTGTCTGGATAGGAACAAATAGACGTGGCTCGGGCACAGTTGTATCTAGGGGTAAAACCGGAAAATAACTCTTTGAGCTAGACTCGAACTAGAATTGGTGCACAATAATGGGACTTTATACACTCCTGGTTTCAAACTCCATTGGGGTATTCTTTGGTAAATTCATAAGATTAGTATGAACCATTTTAAATGGAAAAAATCCCATAAGAATATATGTTATGAAATAAATCATGGATAACCTAGATTGGAAATTTGGGTATCACAATTTAAGATATACAATACATGATTATAATTCTATGCACAATGTTTTTCTACATTCTTATTAAATAGGTATTCAAAACCCTAATTGTATTTTCTTTTTCTTATTTAAAACATGGAAGTAGGAATATCATGAAAAACTCCTCTCTCTTTCTGAAGATCAACTTAGAGAGGTTATCCTAAAGTGATTATTAGATGGCTTTGAAACTTTTTCAAATATCCATATTACATGAAAACAGATTTATGAGGCATCTGATACCACTATCATTGAATGATTCTTTCAGGGATCTAGTATCATCTATTGGATAATATTTTCTCTCATATTTCTTACCATTTTGTGCATGAAAATTACTGTCAAAGTCTTTTCAAATTCATCTATTTATTTTAAAATGAGGAACCACTAAATTATTTTCATGATTTTTTAACAGTGTGAGTCCTCTTAGTAGCCTATATTCATCAAATTATAGATTTCTGTCTTTGGGGTAATACCAAAGCAGATATACCAATACCACATTTTTGAAATATTTAATGATGAATCTGTAAGAAGTTTTTATAAAAAAAAGTTCATGAAGATATTTAAAAATTATATATATGAAATACCTTTTTAATGACTTATTAGTGCTTCCATAGATATAATATAGGAGGCCTTAGGAGTTTTTGTGTAATGTAAGTATATGATTTTGAAAATATCTTAAGGTAGAATTGTGATACACGAACCATTCCTATATAAAAGAAATAGTAATAGGAAAGGATGAATACCTCCTTTAAAAGACGAAGGAGATGTACCCTCACTAGTTTTAACCTTAGTTTGTAAAATGAAATTTTTGGGATGACATTTCATAAGGGGGGAATAATGTAACAACCTGAACTTTTGATTAATATGTTGTTTCTTAAAAATTTATGTTTTACTATTTCAAATTCATTAAAACTATATAAGTATAGATTGAATTGTTACTATCTATTTTTTACTATTATGTGACGGTTGGTCAATTATTTCCAATGATCAATATGATGATTGGAAACAATAATAAATTTGACATTATAATTTTTGTTTATAAATAGAATCAACAATTGAAAATTTATTCAAAAAGAAGAGTCGATGCCCTCAACCAGTAGAATTTTACCATACGAAGCTCATTTATCAGAGCTCAAGAATAAGGTAGCATTATTGGGATTTACTATAGACCAAACCCAAGATTATCTTCAACTATTAATATTGAATGAAATTTCCTATAGGATAAGTTCAAGTTGGTTGAAATCACTACTCAGGTGATGTTATCCAAACCACCCAAAGAGTCTATCACCAACATACACCTTACCATTAGGCCATATAATGGTGTTATACGAGGATATGTAACAAATTATTAATTACTTATTTTTTAATCCCGTTTTATAAATTAAAGTCATATTCCAGCAATTCTATTATGAGAATATTATTTCTGAAAAAATATGATGAATTTGATAAATTTATTTTTCAGGTAAAATGGTACTTTTCCGAAATATATAAATTATTATTTTAAAATAAATACTTATTAATAATGTTATAATAATTAAATAGTTTATAAAAACATTCCTTTTAATTATAAATTATGATTATATATATTCATTATTGTTTTTACTCTATAATTTATTAAATAATCAATTTGATAAGAATTATATTTTTATACGATAAAACAAAAATTGTGTTTCTAATTTCAATAAAAGAAGTTATATTGATGAATTAATTAGTTTTTTGAATGAATAATATTTTAGAAAAATATTCGTAATAAATAATGTTTATTAACTATAAATGATCAAATACTTTTTATGAAGTCAAATGTAGTTTTTATTATGGTTTTAAAAATGTTTTTTTTCCAAACCCATCATTTTCAATAAATATAGATTTTTATTTTAAAAGAGTAAATTACCATATTTATAAAATTATTTATGTAAAAGGAATTTTATTTTTTGAATCCAGACATTGAAATTATCCAATGGTGTATTTTTAATTATTTTATGAGATAGTCATATTTTTGGGTAAAAAATTAAATACCATGTAAATATATAATGTGTTTTATGACATCATAATAACTCTATAGTAATTTAATAAAATAAAATAAAATGGATATTCTGAAAAATATATGTTCTACCTTTCAAATAATTTTAATTTACAATACTTTTGTTTTATTTTATAAAGCTTTAGTGAATCATCTAAGAGTTATAATATATTTTAATTTTTTAAAAATCATTTCCTTCAAAGTAAGACTCACCTCCACATAAGAAAGAGATATATATTTATATCTTCATATCTTACAATTAATAACTAATTTATAACAATCGACTTGGATAGAAACTATGGGGGGAAACCATGGGATGGTTCTTGGTTTGGTATATTTACGTTTGTGGTATCCAAAAACAAAATAATAATGAATTCCCCCCACATTTCCAATGAAACCCAACATAATAACTCTTTCATCTTCACTAAAACTCCATTAAAATTGTAAAAACTCTTATATAATCCCTATTGACCACCTAAGATACCCCACGCACCCAATAAGCCTCTCACAAGCCTATCGAATCACACAACCAAATAAGGGATCTTCCACCTTACTCTTTTATCAATCATTCCTTTCATGTTTTTTCTTTTATTTTCCTTTTTCCAGTATTTTAATTTAATATTACATAATCCCCATAAATTAAATTTTTTTTGTAAATTATGTGATCTTACTTTCACTCTCATTTACCCCCCTATGATCCTTTATGTACACCCATTACTATGCCAAAATTCCATAAGGGTTTTTTCCTCTCTCATTTTTATCCAAGCTTCCTTATATTGTTATGCCGTTTTATTTTCAATTAAATATTATGGGGTATGTTTTCAAACCTCTTCTATAGTAACCATATTATATTTTAATGATGAGAGACTCATTTTATCTCTCATTAATTCTTCCTATATACACCCATTACCATGATGAAATTTCATAAGGAATTTATATATTCTCAAGATGTTATTTTATATTATGCATCTAAATTAATTTTCATTTTTTAAGAAATTATGTTCCCTGATACACATACTATCCATTTAATTTATAAATTATAATATACCCATTTATATCTCCTCAACCCGTTTTTCTAATTCTTATTTGATGTCATTATACTGCCGAAATTAAACCAAAATTATCCATACCAAAATAATCTTGGAGTTAATATCATTCCAATTTCTTTATCAATGTTATTAACCTATATTCTCATGTACTTATTGATTAGGGAATAACAAGTTTGTATTCCAAATTTCATGTTTGTGGAATAAAATATAATGTTGAATTAATCCAAGTTATATAATTTATGTGGCACACATAAATGTGATATTGAAATCATTATGATTGGTGCACCCTGACAATGCTCCAATGCATTGGGTATTGTTTAGTATCATGATAATCAAAGTAAAATGAGGCATTACTCATTATAATCCATGTGCATTGAGATTTTATTCATGAAAATACAAGTTCAATGAGATTTGGATCATGCTAATATCGTGTTGTATGTTGTTTCCACATTTCCATGTTATGATTCTCATGTTATATCAAGAATTTATGTTCATGATTATTTTACGATTCATTGATATTCTTATTGAAACATTTGTATTTTATTCCCCGTGTTATTCCATGTTTATTCCCTTACTATGAGTTAAATATGACCCCTTTTCTTATGTATGTTCTAAGGTTATCCCATGCAATGCTAAGTACAAATGAATGTTGTGGTAATGTAAAATAAGATTTCAAAAAAGTTTTTTATTTCATGATTGAAGTTCTTATATAATGTTCCTAAACCCCAAAGACCATAGACCTCTTGATGTTAGGAGTTTTATTAAGTGAATGTTTATGTAATAAATCATTTTTAAATATGAAATAAAGAACATGGTTTTTATACTATGTCTCATCTTCAAATGAAATATAGATCATGATACCTTTAGAAAATGTGTTGAACAACAACATACCCCCAATACACCTTACATGCTAGTAAATACAGTGGAAATATCAGTGAATTAATTTATACCAATATATACCTACATCATTTCTATGTTCAAACCCTCAATTCAAGAATGAAAAAAATCCCTTCAAGACTAGAATATCTTATTTGACAATGTTTAATTAGATTAGAGTACCCTACCTTAGGAGACGAAACAAATATTTAGACATCCTAAAATCCATTTCTTGGATTTTAATTCATACCAATATAGTCCATCCCCTTTGAATCATGCCCAATTGGAACACCAAAGTGAACCTATGCATTCATTAGGTTATTTCCACTTTTTTTCATCTTTTAAAATCCAGCTACAAGTTCCCTTCCAAAGAAAAGGATTCCCATTTTAGTGAGCTAATTCAATTCTCCATGGCATACCCAACAACATTACAATTTCCACAAATGTTAAATTTTCCTGTATTAATTATTTTTATCAATATCGTCAGTATGAGTGGAAAATATAACATTATAAATCAATGTGAAACTGAGATAAAAATCAAACCATACACTAGATAAGTTCCCATACATGAATAATTATGTTTTCCTATCCATTTGAGTGGGTCCTCCTACTATAGTTGATATATCATAATGTATACTTAAGTTCCATAATACCCAAGACAGAACGTAAATCTGATTCCACACACGAAAAATGGATTTTTCATAGATAAGGGATCACGTCCTAGTGACCACTCATGCATATTAAGGGAAACCAATTTCAGATATATAGACACATAACTCCATGCCTTAAATCCCAATTAATCAGTTGAAAAAAAGTAGTGAATGAAACCGTGACCAATCACGACGAATCTCCTATCAGTAAACCCCATATTAATGAAACATAGTTTACTAGATCCTCTAAATGGAATCACTTCACTCAATTTGGAAGAGAAAGTTGGGCAATAATATAAAACATTGGCGTACCTAAATTTTCTAAAATAGCTTCAGAGTTAGTATAAATTTGAGGAATCGGTCTTTAATTGATTATTCTTCCCAAAGAAACATCTCTAAAGGAATCTAGGGGTTAGGGGCCCATAGACATGAATTCCAATTTTACTCCCTTTGCTTGTATATTGGACCGATATTCCAAATCATTTTCATGGGGAAGAAACTTTCATCCCACAAGAACCACATGACTGTCAAAATCATCATCATGAGGGATCACTATCTAAATAAATAATCAATCACCATTTTATTAAATGATATTATATTTATAACTTTCTATAGATTATTAATTAATCATCTTTTTGTGTGCTGGAAAATATTTATCATTTTTTGTAAATTAATTTATGATTAATAGTAATATTATTCTTAATTCCTCGTGAACCTGTATTTGGTAATGAATGAGTGAGTTAAATTCCTCCTTATGTTCTTCAACACACATTGACTAAATATATAAACCCATTTGTGGATGGGCAGATTTACCACCTACCATCAAATACAACATTATTTTTCTTCATCATTTTATAATGATTAATCCATGAATTTGGGATCCATAATGATTAATGGGTGACAATTTGAGTTTTAAAAAGGTGATGATGGTGTAGAGTTTCGGTGATCGTAGACTAATTATTTGTGATGATGGTGAAATAATAATTCACAAAATATAAATGATGATTCTAGAATTTTGATATTTTTTCAATTACATGGATTTTAGTCTATATCGAGATATAATATAGTTCCCTATTTATCATTTTTCAATTGTATTTAATTTTCCATGATACCTACCACCAAGAATGTCCCTGTGTATTTATATTTCCAAAGTGGCAAGGGTTTTCAATTAAAAATAAAAAAAATATTGTGTAATTTTAGATGGAATACTATGTATCACTAGACCCATCTCCTTAGCCTATACTTTTTGAACAATCCTAGACACTATAAAGAATCTATAATTCATGTTCTACAAAACACACAAAATTTTCATTGAGAATGGTTACTCATTGTGAACTGGTTGTACATTCTGAGTATCCATGTATACAACAGATCATATACACTATAATGAAAGATATTTTCACAAAGGTATGGAATATTTGTTTTTTGTTAAAATTCATTTTAACAGTACTTATAATGTTACCTAAAGGAGTCATAGAGATCTTGAGGGTGTTTGAGGCTTGTTTAGCGACCAAATCCTTTGAAATCTGGAAACTATATTAGCCCACATGGTTAATAGAAACTATAATGACTAGATCGTATGGTCTCTGATAACCTTGAGGGTTGAGACAAAGGACTATTAGTAGCAGTACAGATCATCTACAACCATGAGACCTAAGGTGAATTCTTATAAAAAAAACTATAGAGGATTTATAGAGACTTCATGCATAGTTTGCATAGGGTTTGGGAAACTGTGTGTCTTAACCATGTGGGGTCTCTCTTGGGATAGTAACTTGACCATGGTTTGTGCATGGTTTGGAAAAACCATGATGAAAAACCATGAGCTCATATTTTGATGGTGAATTTCCCAAATTACCTTTAATGAGTCTATTTTTATCAACCCTCTATTTCTCTCATCTCATTAAATTAGATCACCCTTGATCCAGATCTCATGTGCTCCCATCTCATTCAATCTAAGATCCTTGATAACTTCTTGATCCTAATTTTGAATCGTGATTAGTTGGATGTGTCAGATCTATCTCAGAAACATCTATATTCCTCTCCCTTTTTATTTAAATCAATATTTAGATCCATTGTTCTTTTTAGGTGAAAGATATTTTTCCCTATTTTAAGGTTGTTTGACCATTTCTTATATTTCTTACAACCTACTTAAACAATGAGGCATCCATTAAATGACAATTCATCAACGGCCATAAGGTAGCTGGTCTCATTATTTCCCCCATGTTTTTTGGTGTTTTCATAGATTTTCTATAGTTCCACATGATTGCCTTTACCATATATCATTGTTTAATTGAGATTATTATATTAAATTGAGACACACACCTTGATGTATTATCATTGAGTATTTTTTTAGTAAATTAAGGATGTACATGTCGATCACGGACACCCCATGGGTGCACCATCTTGAATTTCCCATTTTAATTTAATTTTATAAATGTATGGAATCCCTCATAAACATTTTTCCTTTATTGTAATTTACTTCTCTCACTACCACATAAATGATTAATGAAACCATGGTACCATTTAAGTGATTGTTCTAGATATAATTGGAATTTCCCATGTTGGTAATTTCCCTTTCTACTACGGCACCCTTTAAGTACCTCTTAGAGCCATGTATAATGAATTTCTCTATTTTTTATAGATTCAATGGCTTGTTTTAAAATGGAATTGTCTTTTAATGATGTAAAACCCACTTTAAATGAATCAAATGGTTTAAATGGAATTAATTTTCAAATGGTGGAAAGTCCACACTGATCACTGCTTACAAGGGTTAATTATTTCATTTAATTATGATACCCTAGTTACTGTGCATATGGTGATTATAAAACATTATAGGTATTGACTCTTGTCCATTATTATTATAGGTATGATTATTTATTTTAAATAGGCTTTTTAATGATGGTAAGGGTTCTTTTCGGCATGAAAATTAATTATCCCTTACATCAGGGGTTAAGCATGATGTCTCACACCATTGAAACTATATTGAAGGTGGGAATGACACCCTTTGTTCCTTTATCCAAGGTTTTACATGAAGAAAAATTCATCATCTCAAGAGAAGAGCATGAAGTATCCAACTCAATATGACATGTTTCGAATATACCCTATTACTTAATCTAATATGCTCATATGGACCGGTTATGGATGTCTGAGTTATTCCCTACTCCAACTATCACCTAATACTCCAAGTAAATGGCCACTTAAGTCCACACATAATTGGTCCATATAGGTGGATGGAATATATGAATATACTATATATATTGTTACTATTTGTATAGTTTCTAATTAGACATTCATTCTGGCCATGAGTCCAAGAATGTAGAGCAACCACATGTCATTTAGAAACATGTGGGAGTTGTCGTTTATTTATTCCGAATTGTTTATCATTTCATTTATACCTAAAAACTATTTATCTATGATAACTTCTTAGATTACTTCTAGACAAAATTTTTGGTTCCCTAAAAATATTTTTTCTCACATCCTACTCAGGCCTCCTTTGTTACATAAGTAGATTAATTGGCTGCGAGAATAGATAATGGAAATTTTCATACTATAGATTGTTATTATGATTGACTTATTGATTATACGTAGGAATAGAGGATTGAAAATATGATTGGGAATAAAGTGGACCAGGTTTTTTCAATTTGTTACATTTTATATAGCATGATTTTATATTCATATATCATATTCCTCTTTTTCCATATCAAAAGTCCGTGCATCCATCTATATGGAAATGCCTAGAGGCTTTTGATATTATTACTCAGTTTCATAGTTTTTTATTATTCCAATACATATTTATTATGTATATTTATATATATGCTTCCACTATTTTATGTTTATTTTTTTAATCATTGTTCAACTCTGATATGAGGTTATAGTTTCCCCACTATACTACCTTTACAACCTCAATACTAGTCGGCAGCCTCTGGCAGATGGGGATGTGCAGTTGAGGCCATGTGACCAATTGGCTCGAGGCATGAGTTAAGTGGATCCCTAGACAATACCATAAAAAGTGTAATCATTGTATATTTTTCATTTTATACACTATTTGGGTGTTAAATAAGAGATTTTTAGTTAATATAATTTGTAAATTACTATATTCCTGGAATTAGATAACCCATGTTCAAGGAAAACCCAACTTACCTAGGATGGGAAATTAAGGTTATTTGTTTTTCTATTCATGGTTCGTATGACTTCACCAGTGGGTTTCACACATGTCTTATGATGTTATTTCATGTTGATATTATTGATGTAATGATTTTCTTTACCATGGACCTATGATATGAGGGCACTGCCTGACCTGCATCATTATTGGCACAATAAGAATAACATGTCATGCATTTTTCCATGCCACATCAACTTTTTCCCATGAATTTTCTAATTTAATATTATTAGTTACTATATTATTATTTAGAAATTTGATTCCTTTACATATAGGGATGATAAAAAATATTTGACTATTAAAGTGTCTGCCTTAACCTAACAGTGTTTTCTCACATGTGTTAAGGAAAACACCATAAACATTTAATTATAGTTTATTGATCCATGGACCATTAGTTACATGGGCTAGAATTCATTATGGTTTGGGTTAAGTGGAAACCATATTTTGGTTCATAAGGATTATGAGACCTTATCAATCATAAATAGTAATCTATATAATTCAGCCATTAAAATATATTTAAATTCATAATAAGAAAAAATTCAAGAATGAATACAACTTTTAGAATTAAATACATATCTAATATGTGTGAAATAGATACCTAAACCTGAACACAAACTTATTATTGGTTTGTTGTTGATTCTATTTTTTATGGCCTTTTATAGTCTTTCTATATTACCCATTTCTTGATATTGGAGCAGGAAGAGTGTTATTATCTGTCTATAGAAAGGGTGTGATCATGTCATAGTTTCCTATATGTAATCTTATAAATGGATAATATATTATTGAGGCGTTAATTTGAAATTATAGTTTCATTCATCCATGACATATTCCATTCCTACACCCTTAATGCAGTGAAAACTAGGCACCTGAGGTGGTGGGCCTTTATCCAGTTATGAATTCTCCAATAATTCCACCTGTGGAACCTATTCCTATTACAAATATGGGAATAAAATCCAATTTATTAAAGGGTTTTTTATTTATATTGAAGAATTTTCTTGGTTCTTTTTGAGCTTCCCTTAGTATGGCAGAGTTGTCTCTAGAATTACAGCAGTAGCATCCACACACTTTTTTAGGGGGATGGCGGACCACACGTCGCTCAGTCCTAGCTCAATGCTATTATTTCTATATTCAATTATCTAGATATTCCTCTATAGTGGATGGTCAAACTTAAAGATTATATAATATGTGATTCCTCGAAACAATTATGGGATGTTATTTCCCCAGTATATTGGCATATCTATATGGTTTGGTAAAATTTTCATAATATTTTCAATAAATATTTCTTTCCCCAAAATCTGAGGGATAATCAAGATAGAGATTTCATGAACCTGTAGTAGGGGCATTTCTGTTATGGAATACTCTGCTCATTTTACTAAGTTGTTGTGTTTCACTCAAACTATAGAGGTTGAATATCCGATGACTACTTAGTGACTTGAGGATGGTTTGGTGTATTCCTTCTAGTCACAGGTCTATGTCTTTTGATTAATTACTATATCAGATATATTAAATGAGGTACTTATTATAGATTGTAATGTTAGGGAAGATGATGGTACGAGGAAAGGAAGTTCAACAAATAGACATTTCATTGGTTCTTCTTATAGGATAAAGAGACCATTTGAGCCAACTCATGGAGGTAGCATCAATCAAGCACATTTTACTGACAAATTTTTGATATGTCACCAGTGTAGGAATCTGGGACACGTGAAGACTCAATGCTTACCAGATAGAGGTTGTGGAAGTACAGACCAATTCTATCGCTTCTGCACAACTGTTCCATTAATGCCTAGAGAATGAGGATACACACCTACCCCATTTTTAGGATTGGGGCATGTATGATCATGCCAGGAAGGATAATAAGATACCACTTGATGCTCAAGTTGAGGTGTCAGTCTATTCAAAGGTAGTTAGACTTATGATTCTTAGGGCTAGCATAGCAGGCTTGCTACGGGAATTCAGGTAGTCACTAGAGGCCACAATACTGTCCAGTTATATATCGTCCAATATATTCCATATGAATAGAGTTCCAAACCTTCTATAGTTCAATGTACTATTGTACTAGCCTCCACATTAGTGTAATCGTTATTTGATATATGTGCATCTAAGTATTTTATTTATAAGACTATAATTGAGAGTATAGTCCTTGACATCAAACAATTTCATTTTATTATGACTCTTGGTACCCTGTAAGGTATCTGATTAGTGTTCATTCTCCACTATAAGTATTTCCCCATGAAATTGTAGAATACATATTCATATTTAATATTTTCATCCTTAACATGATTGGCATTGATCTAATCATTAATATAAAGAAGTTAATTCCTTATCGATCTCATATAGACTACAATTTTTAGAGTGTGATGTTTACATAACCAGAGGGAAGTAGACATGTGAATAAGGGCGAATGGGATGTGAGAGCTACAAGATAAGGAAATCAGAAGCATGGGTTTTGTAGTGTGCTAACTCAAATCTCTAGTCTTTTCCTAGATGATCAGGGTTTATGAATCATTTTTTTCTTCTTATTCTAGATCATATCATGGATTTCTTTCTTAACAACTTCTTTAGTCTACCCATGGTTCAAGAGGTATAAATAACTATTGGGCAGGACTTAGGATTAGAACCACTAAACATTCATCTTTATGGGATGAAACATATGGATCTTTGGTAGCTCAAGAAATAGTTGGAAGATATATAGGATAAAATCTTTTTACCCTCATCACTTCTCCTCTAGGTTCACTAGTTATTTTTTCCTACAAGGTGGATGGTACCCTTAGGATTTACTTGGATTACAATCAATTTAACAATATCCCAGTAAATAATTTTTATCCATCACCTAGAATAGAAGATGTATTTGATCATATCAAAGGTAAAAGCATGTTTTCAAAGATAGATTTGAGGTTAGGCTGTCATAAGGTCCATGTAATTCCATTAGATAAAACTTTCATAGCTATTAAAAGAATTCATGTTCTGTATGAGTACTAGGTCATTTGGTTCGAACTCAAGAACACACATTCTTTTTTATGGATCTTATGAACCATGTTTTCAACCCATATTTAGAATCATTGGAGGTAGTATTTGTTGATGATATCATAGTGTATTCACTCTTTTGAAAATACCATTCCGACCATCTTGATATCATAATGAATGCATTGGTAGAGAATTTTCTCAATTATAAACTCAATAAATTCTACATTCTAATACACAAAGTCCACTTAAGTGGTCAAATTACCTCAGATTTGAGAGTTTCAATATAACTAGATAAAGTGAGATTTTATTATTTCTTGGGAGCATCCCAAGGACTTTTTTGGCATAAAGTGCTTCTTGGGGCTAGTCAGTTCATAAAAACACTTCATCAATGATTCATCACATCTCATAGCTCTACTTAGGGTCTTGAAAAAGAATAGTGTGAAATTAATATGGTCAAAATATATTAAATAAATCATTTAAGAGTTTAAGGGTAAGTTGAATTCAATGTCTATACTGATTTTTCCATAATAATAAAGGATTTAAAACTATACTGTGACACATCAGGTATCTGGCTTGGAGCTATCCAAAAGTAGGGTGAGTAAGTCATTGCATATGGGTCTCATCATTTGAGGCCTCATGATCAAAATTTCCCGATATATAACCTTGAGATCACTTCTGTTGTTCATGATTTATGTTGTTCGAGACACTAAATACCTAGATATAATTCATAGATATACAATGTTCAAAAAATCCTTAAGTATATATTTACACAACGTGATATGAATTTCAGGTAGCATAGGTTGGTTAAGTATCTACAATCCTTTTATATCAGGCTTTCCTACATACCTGGTGAGCATAATGTTGTAGATGTTGCTCTGAGCTGGAATACTCGGATAAGATAAAATCATGAGTCTAGAAATGAATGGAAGATCATGGTATTATTGTTGAAGAAACACATTGATATTCAGGTGGACCATTGAAAGATTATCTTCGTAGCCATACCAATTACTTCTAATCGTCTTGAATAGGTAAGAATGAGGAAACTATCTGATCTAGAGGGCCTTTACTATAGAAATTAATTTTAGATGATTATATATATTCTATTTGGGCTATTGATAAGGATTTTAATTTACTATTCCATGGGTGTTTTAGGGTCCCATTAGAAATCATATAGGGGTTGATGTGGGAATTTCATGCCTCAGGTTGGGAAATTCATCCTAGTCTCACCAAGATGTATAGGGATCTATGAAAAACGTTTTGGATGCCTAGTAAAATACATGATATTGTCAGCTTAATCACTCTATGTTCTATCTATCATAAATTGAAGGAATAAAAACAACTTTTGGTAGGGATTTTATAGTCTTTGTACATTCTCGAGTTGAAATGGGACCATGTTATGATAGATTTCGTGACTTGTTTTCCTATATCACCTCAGGGAAATGATTTAGTGTGGGTTTTCATTGATCATTTTGAAAAGTTCATGTACTTCTTACTTGTGTGATAGAACTTATAAATATATTATCTTGGGTGAGAATATGTTAGGGAGGTTGTCTGCCTTCACGGATCTCCGTGATTTATCATTTCTGATTGAGACACTCACATTACATCAGTGTTCAGGTTGAGGTTGTATAAGGCCCTGGGTACACATGTGATTTTGATTACATCCTATCACCAGTAAGAAAATGGAAATACATTTCATATGATTTAGGTTTTATAGGACATGGTCCTTGAATGTGTCTTTGACTTTGGTGGTTCTTGGGAGAAAAAAATCCCTTTGATTATTTTTCATTTAATAATAGCTTTCAGGATACCATCGCGATGGATCCTTATGATGTATAATATGGTAGGACATTCAAATCACCTATGTGTTATTTGGATATAGGGGAGACATCAATTCATGGCCCATGTATTATATAGGAGACTATAGAGAAGGTCCAAGTGATCAGATTGTGCCTGATGACAACTCAGTCCAGACAAAATTCACATGCCAACATACCTTAATGTCCTCATGAGTTTGAGGGTAGAGATTAGGTTTTCTTTCAAGTATCACCAATTTTGGTCCATATACTTATACAGAAGCAGGTTAATATCTCACATAGGATCATTAGACCCTTTTGGGGTTTGAAGCGGACTAGACTAGTGGCTTACTAAATTTAACTTCCTTAGAGATTCAATTCTATGCATGATATCATTCATGTGTCTTAGGTTCATAAATATTATCCAAATACACCATATGTCTTTCTTCCTGATGAGTTTGAGTTGGATGTGGATGCTTCCATTGAAGAATATCTATTTTGTATTGGGGGTTAGATCATGAAGACACTCCGAGTCAGTTATGTTCCTTTGGTATGGGTGGTATGGATGAAAAACCAAGTATAGGATGAGACTTGAGAATGGGGAACTAATATATAATCATTCTGTCTAGAAATCCTTTCGTGTGATACCTATTTTCCCTCAAAAAGCTAACTTGGGGAAAAGTCTCTTTAAAGAGGGGAGGTCATAATAACTCATCTTTACATAAAGGTACAACTAATTGTTTTGTTCAAATTCATTTTAATGTTCCCTAAAATGTTACCTAGAGTTGTAAAGGAGGTATCAAGGGTGTATAGGGTTTTTTTTGAAGCCTAGATCCCCTTAAAATTGTAAAATAAACTGTTCTTCATGATCAGTAGAAACCGTAAAACCTATCTTTCATGTATAAACAAAATCTAAAATCCTATCCCTTCTAATTTTAGTTTATCATTGGATATGTTGTGTTATTTTGATACAAGCTCTTTTTAACTATTTTCATGTCATTGAAAAATTTCTTATATTTCCTCCACCCTACATAAAATCATAGGCCACCATCAAATGAAGAAGCATCAACGACCCTAAGGTTGGTCGTATCATCATTTCCCTTAGTATTTTGGTATTTCGGTATCTTTTATATAGTGTTGTACCCTGGCCTTTACAATGTGTCACAATTTAATTGATTTCTTCATGTTAAATTGATCTACACACCATGATACATCCTGGATAATATTTTTTTACTAAATTAAGGATTTTAATATCAATAATGGACACCCATGGGGTGAAACAACCAGAATTTACCCTTTTAAATTAATTGTATAAATATCTAGAATGCATCTTTATCATTTCAATTAGGTTCTAATTGAATTCGACCACTCCCATATAAAGGTTTAATAAACCCAATGAATATTTTGGTGCTTATCCCAATAATAGTTGTAATTTTCCATGTAGTAAATTTTCATTCCTACTATGGCACCCTCTAAGTGCCTCTTAGAGCCCTGTAAAATTAATTTTGATGTTTTGATAGATTCAATGGAATTTATTAAAACAGATTGTATTTTTCACGATGGAGTTACCTCTTTAAATGAATCAAATGGTTTAAAAGGTATGAATTATTAAATGGTGAAAAAGATGCACCGATCATTTATTACTCTGCTTAATGATTTCATTTAATTATGACAACCTAGTTACTATGGGTTTGGTGATTAGAAATCATGAGAGGTAATTCCTCACATCCATAATTATTATAAGTATAATTATACATTTTACATACTCTATATATCAATGGTAAGGGTTCTATTTGGAATGACGATTTAGGCTCCCTTACATTAGGTGTTCAGCATGATGTCTCACACCATTGACTCTACATGGATGGTGGACATGACATAAGACATACCTTGATTTGAGTGTTGTCTTGATAGAACACTCACCATCTCGAATGATGAGCATGACATCTATCACTCAATATGATATGTATGGAATGTAACCAACTTTTTGAGATTATAGGTCTGTTTAGAATATATATGGATTTCTAAATTAGGCCCCAGTCTACGTAGTACCTAGTGATCTATGTATCTGGCGACTTACATCTGCACGTACTTCATTCATATAGGTGGATAAAATTTATGACTATATATATATATATAATATTTATAGTTACTTACCAAACATTCATTTCCTCCATGTGCTAAAGTAGTTAGAGCTACTTGGTGTCCTTTAAGAGCATTATTGGTATATCTTTTATTTATTCTTCATTTTTTAACATTTCATTTATACCTAAACACTATTTAGTAATGAGCACAACTTGGATTTCTTTAAGACACTGTTAGTGGTACCCAATTGGGATTTTATCTCACACTCTACTTGGTCTACCTTTGGCGTCCAACTAGATTACATTTATATAGGAATGGATAAGGGAAAGCACCCTACTATAAATTATTGATATGTTTTAATTATATATATAGAATAGTAGTAGAGGAACATGCATATTCTTGAGATATTATTGGAGTAAGTTTTTTTTATTTTCATACTTTTTGTATAACATGATTGTATATGATTGTCCCATGTTCCCTATTTGTACATTAGCATGCCATGCATCCGTTTATGTGACACTGCCTAGAGGCTTTTGATATTATTATTCATTTGACCAATTGTTTATTCTTTCCTAATATATTTATTAAGTATGATTATATATATGCATCCACTATTTTATTATTATATATGTATCTATTATTCCACTCTGATACAGTGGTATAGTCTCTCTAATGTACCACCTTCACACCCATTTTAGTATTTTCAAGCCATGGTGTATGGGGAGGTGATCATCAGGCCTTGTGACCCACTTAATTAGGGCATGAGTTAAGTGGACCCCTATTCAGGATGTTACATACCCTATGAAGAAGCTATATACAAATGTTGTGTTTATTCAATGTGTATTAATCATACATGATGACTGGCCTAAGTAGTGACACACTACATGTATCATATGTATAACATTTATACATGAACGAAAAATAAACAAAACAGTTAATGACCATAATACTTAGGTGACACAACAATCTATTTACCCCACTACACACATTGTGTACTTTGTGTCCAAATTTATTAAAAAATGACATTATATGACCAATACTATGGATGGATTATAAACACCTTGTTCCTTATTAGGATATGTCTTCTACTCAGTAGATTACTATAATCATTATATATTTAAACTGGAGTTCTATGTTTTCATATATGAGTAATCTATATGGAGAATTTCACCATATAGAATGTAATAGTGCACATATCTTTATCATTTGGTCTTTATATTCGAGGTGATTGGTTAGATAATGATTCCAGGATTTGTAAATAATATGATTTGTATAGAAGGGTGATTCTAGAGATACTATTAGGGTATAACTCTCTCGGTATAAAATTTTATCCTGGGTTAATATCCTTCATGTTCTTTTGAAAGTATGTAACCATCTTATTTTTTTCCATTATGGTGTGGACTATCCACTCATGGAGTAGTAAACCCTCTTTATCAATGAATAATATATATTATGGAGAACAATTTATCTTTATTGGATGGTATCTCTATTAACAAGTTTGTTTTCAAGTTTGGTGTCAGTGCCTGATTGCTACATTTACTAAGGGATGATGTGGATGCAAAAAATAAGAGATAGTTTGGGGTGAATTGGGTTTTAAAGTTCCTTTGTTACTCCAAAATCTATTCATATGTTAGGAATATATAGATATGAAATTTAGTGATTGATATTCCTTTCCTTAATGAGGTTTGGACACCCAAATGTTTACTGAGTGGTGAGATGTGGATTTTTCATCACTGTATTTTTTAAAATAAATTTTATGATGTTCTTTGGTTCCATTAACATATTAATGAGTAGAAGGTAAACTCTAAATGGTTTGAGTATTATTCCAAGTACCATGGATCAACACCATGTTATGACTTGTTGTTGGGTTATAAACTCAGCAGAATCCATGTCTTTACTATCCAATGTGTCCCTGCACACCTATATGATGTGATTATTCAAAGAGATATTCATTGGTTTTAGGAAACAACACAATGTTCCAATGTTTCTTTCTTACAAATCATATATTGTATTTCCTTATATTATTTCTATTTAGTCAATAAATAATAACAGGGGGTTTATATTACCTTGTTGTTTTATTTTTCATATATTACATCAATTTGGTTTAACCATGTGAAAATAAATTTTCAAATAAGTATCAAAAAATTTAAAAGGAGTGATTAGGAAAGTAAATATACAGAAATGGATGAATATTGATAAGTGGTGTAACTATGTTATATAAACAAAAAAGATGTTTAATCATATCAAACTACGATGAGTCTATAAGAGTCAATTTTATATATCAAACTATAATCATATCAAAAAAATTAAGAGTCAATTTTATAATCATATCAAAAAATTTAAGAGTCAATTTTATATTTATCTAAAGATTTCATCGATTTCACATGGATTACATAATTATTATTTTGAATCATACATTAGGGAAAAAAATTGAGTCTCAAGATTCACAAACTGTTCACCATATAATTTGGTTAAGATGATGTAACTCAGTTTGTTTAAAGGCCTTGTTGGATGATTTTTTATAATAGTTATACTGTAGTGCAACTAGCTTCATCTATTGGGAACTGTTATAAAAAATTAGAATAATTGAATAACTAGAATAATGAAATTATACTCATAATTTTTTTATTTAATAAATTTTTAACCACATTTAACACATAGAAGGACTTCTACTGAACTTGGTATAATAAAATTGTTGTTATTTTCCTTTTTTCAATCAATTTAATTTCATTTATAGATGTTCTTTTCCTATTTTTATGTGATCATTTCATGTGGGTGGGGTGTTTGTCTTCTTATTTCCCTAAAACTGAATATATGGTATCAATAAGATTACCGAATATAAATAATAAAAATTTATATTTTTTTGATATTTTATATTTATGATGAGGGGTTTGTAAACTAGAAAAGGGATTCCTAACTCATCTATAGAGTTCAGGTATGACTAAACCTTTCCTAAAGTGATTCACAGAGTAGTTAAGTAACATCATTATTCCATCACCCATATAGATGAACTCCAAAAATTAGTTCATGATCCCTCATATGAGTCCCACTTTCGATAGAATTTTACTATATTTCAAAGTAATTTATTGGTTTAGGGTATGAATTGGGATATGATTTCCAAAAAGAAGTACTCCAAATTCTGGAAAATACAGATAGATGATTTCTTAATGTAGAAGGATATTTATCATACATTAAGTAGAAAAAAATTGAAAGAGATGAAGAAGAAATAATAAAAATTTCTAGATAATAAATTATTGTTTATCAAAATGTAACTAACCTAGAAAATGAACAATTACACACGTTAAGTAAAGTTAGAATTATAACTCATGAATCATTTTATCGATAGATATGAGAAGACAACTATAATGAAAAATTTGTTTCTATTAAGGTTGATATTTGGATTGATTATTTGTTTGGGAAATCCATCAGACGATCATGTCATAAAATTTAGAATTATTTGGTCTTAGTTGGAATCAATAAAGCTATATTTTATAGTTCTAATGTAGGTTTAGATGTTACATATCACCAATAAAATCTTTGGAGCTGATGATTAAATTTGTTATTTAATCTATAAGTAAGAGTGACTTAGTGTTCAAGGATATGTATAATTTATTTTTGAATGAGTATATCTTGAGGATGGAGTTCAATATATATATTTGAAATTCATTAACTATGGTTGGTAGTGGGTTTTTAGTAATATAGTAGAGAATTATGAAATGTAAAAGGAGAAAAACTTTATGTAAGTTTAGTCTGACTAAATCGCATCACTTATATTGAAATTCATAATATAAATATAATAAGAATTACAATTATAGTAATTTAAGATCCAATTTTAGAATTTATGATTCCTAATTTTCATCAACAAACCTCTTTTTGAAAGATATGAGTGATATTTCCCTATATGACTAAATATTACATGAGTATTTGATCATATAATATATGGATTATTTTCACTCTACTACTAAGAGTATAAATAAGGGAAATTTACATCCATATGGTTTGATAAGGTAGATATAGTTAATGGTGAATCTCATGAGGTAATGCGAATTGATGATGTTCCCAGCCGTACATAAAACATAATATTTGTTGAATTGAAATTAGTTTGAAACATACTATGGTTAGAGAAAATTGTGATTTTGAATGGATTTCTAGATTATATGGGTTTTTGAATAAACCCTATGGGTATATATTTTAAAATTAAATGATGTTCTGTGGTTTTGAAAAAAGGATAAAAATATATAAACATATACTAAACAAGAGTATCTAAATGATCCATTCATGATATGAAAACTTATAAAAAATTCTTCGATGAATGCATTTATAACATAATAACGAAAGGGATGAATGTACATGATGCTAATGGAATTATGAATATCCAAATAATTGAACATGGAACATGTGAATATTTCACCCTTGGGGGGTACTGGAAGGTGTCGTTATTATTAGATGTTATTGGACCCATGGACTAGAAGTTAGATCTGGTTCATATGGATATATGGGATTAACCTATAGTCTAGACTCAATGAGTATATTTTTAAAATCCTACCTTCATTAATAATGTAACACATAAGTTGAAGGTATTTTTTCCATGAAAAATTATTATTTTTTCTGAACTGTTATATGATTAAGGTCTATGGTGTAAACAATTTTATTAAGTAAACTACAATACTTGAGGTCTAAAAATGCATGGGAATATATGTGATAGGAATTCTAAAGGATATACTAAATGAAAGGAATATAGTTTTAATAGACTATACTAGGAACTCTATAAATAAATTAATTTTTAGAAATCATGAATTATACATTAGTAGAGATTAAAAGAAGCATGAATATACACACATTTTTCCTATAGAGTTTTTGGATATGGATATAAATAATGTTACCTACATAGTGAACATAGTTGAATCACATCCATTTATATAAAAAAACTAGAAGAATGTTATTTTCTAATTAATAATTAAATTCCCTACATCAAATTCATTAGTTAATTCACATATGTCTATATTGATTATAAATAATGGATGAAGATAGGGGTTAAATTCCATGCATATTTCATTGTAGTGTTACATGATGAAATCATTATAATTATTCTCGAGAATTAATTTTTTAGAAAATGGAATATTATCATCAATAACAAGAACATTTGAATAGATATAAACCATGTAGAAATTTTTAATTTTATCCAAGAATTATCGAAATATTAGATTCATATGAATGTATCTTCATAAGTTCCCAAAATTTTACGGAGCGCAGTAGTTCATTAAAAAAATTATTTTTTCTGGAATCTGTTTTAGATGGAATTCAAGTTTTAATGGTGTTTACAAGTATAGAATTACCTGAAATCCCAGTGATTGAAAAATATAGGTGATAATATTTAGATGGTGGTGTTATTAAAGTCATATTTTGGAAAGAGGGGATTTATAGAGTTAGCAATGGAGGTATAATTAGATTCAATTTAAATCTCAAAAATATGAAATTGACCTACAATAATTTCTTATCATAAAAAAGGACATAATTATATAGAATAGGCTCTAGTTTTAACAAAATTGCGTCAGTAAGAGTTTGAAATTAGGGAAAAAATGAATTTCATGCATGTTTTATAGGAGTGGAGGCTAATGGAGATACTTAATGGGAGGAAAAATACAATTTAAATAATAATTTTATAAACTAATGGATGAAGTAGATGGTATAATAATGTGTATGGTATGTTTTTTCAGAAAGGTTTTTCAACTATTTAAAGTTATATACTTCTCTAATATCATTTACATTGTTTTTAAAAACATGAGAAATTATATGGTACGTAGAATTATTTCTATAGACTAGGTAAATCCAGAGTAGTTATATATTAATAATATTTTATTTCTGGATACTTCGATGCATATGTTTACTTGGAGTAGCCATAAGGTTTCATAGATAAACAGAATGAGGTTTATATGTACAAGCTAAAATGGGTCCTTTAATGGTTATTCTAAGAATAAATATAGTGAAAATGGTAGTTTAGCACCCTTATGTTGGAATGATAGTTCACTCAATTAAGTTGGTATTATTTATATTCTATGAAGTGTTTGATGATTTGAGTTTTATCGTATTAATTATCTATGAGGATGACATAGTTATTACAAGACTGGTAAAAGAAAGGATTGATGAGTTAAAGTCAAAATTGTCATGATGTTTTGAGATAAGTGATATTGAGCCTACAAAGTATATTTTAGTGATGCATGGTAAAGGAAATTAAAATCAATGAAATTGTCTCTGAGTTTATCTGACTATATCTAGATGATACTAGAATGCTTCATATTGAGCGAGGAAAAATTGGTTACAACTCCTTTGGTCGAAAAATTTATGATGATAATGGAGATGAAATTTTTGAAAAAGCAAGAGTATTAATACACAGAAAAGGTTCCATTTTCATTGGAAAATGTATGCTTTCTGTATATTGGGGTTTTTATATAGTTCGATATTCCACATGTAAATTGAATTTTTAATAGATTCTTGAAAAATCCAGGAAGAGGACACTGAGAAGTGGTTATGGGAATAATATAATATCCTAAAGGTTTTATAATTTTTTCATTATATTATAAAATGTATGATCTACTATAGGGGATTTATGATTTAAACAGTGGTGGAGATATAGACACTTCAGAGAGAAATATTGGGTTTTTGTTCACATACGGAAGCAAAAATAAGAGTTGGATATAGATACATCAACTAATTTTTCCACTATCAAAAAAATAGTGGTGACGAATTTTTTACTAAGTGATTTAGAAAATTATTTGGCCTGGATAAATAGGATTATATAGTTTCATGGTTTAAGGAAAGTGATTATGATTCTATTATGTGATATATAAAATGTGATTCTGTTGAACAAAAATCTAAATTTTTACTCCAATTTAAATCATATATCAATTGAAGTATAACATTTTCCAATAGTTTTCTAAGCTAAGGTGTTAGAAATATGTAAGGTGGTTATACCAGGATTTAGGCAAGGATATGCTGGTGAATTTCTATGAGTCAGTTGGGTTGGGATGACCAGAAAAATTCTTGGGGATCCATGTAGCTACAAAATAATATTTAATGTGGAATAAATTATCCTATGATGATGGAGGACTTAGTGCTTAATAATATGGGGTTTTCATGTGAAAAACATTTTCCATCTAACTCATGGAACTTATAGATGGACTGATTCTAGAATTTGAATTCATGAACGTGAAAAATACGGGGGAGTAGTGTGACTAAGTTCCAAAAATCCTGAAGCATAGTAATTTGATGCAATGATGATTATTTTGGAATGATGTATTGTAGATATGAAAAAAATAAAAAAAATCTAATATAGAGTTACATAAGGGTTTATTGGCATTCAGAAGGACTATATAAGGTTGTTTTAGAGTGATATATAAGGGGAAACTTATTGAGTTTTTGAATTCACACATTTTTCACTATTGAGTTAGTTTGGGATGTGACACTTTGTCGATGGGCATGACATAATGGATGATCAGTGATAGCTTTCGTCATAATATGGAATTAGTTACATCAGTTGGGCCCTACTATAAACTATAAGGCTAAATTAATAACTAAATGTTTGATATTGTAATCATTTTTTCATCTTTGAAAAAAATATTTATAGTGTTCCCCTAAAAGAGTAGGGTTCATTCGAACCTTTTAAAATACATATAATGATCATGTATTTTGTTATTGTCTTATTTCATTATCATTCTAGAATATATTATGTTGTTTTTATATGGGTATTATGGTGTGTGGTTTGGGTTATAGTATTCTTAGTTCTAAATATATTATATACAAAGGCTCACTAATAACGAGTATGTTCTATATAATTTTTTCACATTTGACATTAAAAAGGATTTACTTAAATGGTTGGAGGTCTATAGGCAAAAAACATAAGGGAAATACTTTTGGGTATATTTATATTCACTCATGAATGTTCCTTATTACCAATTTTTTTTTATTTATGTATATATTGAACAATTTCAAATCAGGTGATCACATCATTAAACATGTCAAAATTGAATTTATATTATCCTAGGTTTTTAAAAAAAGCACATACTATGTCATTTCTAAAGTTAATTATTAATTAATTTATACTGATATTTTATTATTAAATTCAAAGAAGGATGAATATTTTTTGGTGTATTATTATATTCAAAAAAAAAAGAAACAAATTAAATAAATGAGGGAATCAAGATGGTGAAATCATGATCAACCTAGGTGAGTTATCCATGATACTAAATGATTCATTTATCTATAGTAATATGGTATATATCATTGATTACTTAAATTACATCACATAGAACAAGAATAAAATATGATTTACTACATGGTTAACCTGTTGATTTCATCAATCACATGATATTTTATTTCCAAAATCACTCAAAATTGAGGAAATTATATCACTTTAATCTCTAAAATCATTATTAAATCATATTAATGATGTCTTTATTACTATAATTATATACCATTTAAATTTATTGACAAGAAAAAATATGAATATTTTTGAATTTTAGAATGTTCATTTCATCGATCAACGAAATCCATAAATATGCTCGTAAAAGAGAAGGGCTAAGATAAGAAACCAACAACATAGGTCCTCGCAAGATTTGGTTCAGGCAAGATAACATGATAATTCATGATCGTATGATTCATATTTTTGTATAAAATAATAAATTGAAACAACAGATGGAAATGAATAAAAAAAGATTAAAATTCTATAAATTCAATTATCCTACCTTGAATTACACACAATGGGATTAATATTATAGTAAAGAACACCCCCAAGATGGATATACATGGGTTTTATAAGTACATTAGTTGGTAAGAAGAAGAAAATATTAAAGTAATCTCTTAAAATCAACTCAATCTTACACATTGACATTCCAAACTTGAAAATGAGCCATTTTATGGTTTTAAAGAAAAAAATTCAATTTGGATATATGGAATGTTAAAAGAATATGGGTGTTGGTGGACTAATCATGATAGATTTTATATTTTATTACTGTCACTAGATGACTACATAACACTTTTGGTATTAATATGAAATTTTTTGGAACAACAATGCTTCAAGAAGTTATCCATATAATTTTGTATCATCATAATTTCATATTCCTATCTTGACTGGTTACACAAAATTATAAGTGGATTCAATTAGTCTCTTCAAAATTTTAATTACATTGTGAGACTACATTAGACCACTTATGATTCATTCTGGCCTTGGTTCTAGCTTGATGAAATGAATCCCCTTGAATATAATATCCTAAAAAATCAAGTTTCCCTCTAAATAGATAATGTGATGATAAAAACATTGAACTACTGTAAAATTAGGTGATTATTTTAAAATATATAATTTTATTATTTTATTTTAAATAATATTAAGAAATATATATTTAATCATTCAAGGACCTAAAATTTTATGAGATATATGTGGAAATATATAAATTAATGTCACTCATTTACTATGTTAATAATCAAAGAGTTGGATCAGTTTATACAATGGGGATTCTTGGTGATATATGGTGCTACTCGATGGTAACATTTTACGTTAGGTGAAATATCTTAGGATTCATTTGTAAATGGTGGAACATGGTAGTTTTTATTAGGACACCTTATTTAAAAGATATAGTGTTTCATTTATAGACATCCACTGCACAATTGTTTTGTTAGCATGTCTATTGATCATCTATGAAATATTCTATAAGTTAAAGTGTTGTGTAGTTGTGGTATATGGATCAATTATTATACATATATATTGTTGATTTGCATTTAGGTAAGTTTATAGTTATATCCAATTATTTAGATCATATATTTATTTAAGGTTGATTTATACCAATTCATTCCATATATGATTTTTTTATTGTGGGTTTGGTTAAAACCCCTATCCTATTAGTGTTCTGAATATGGTGGAACACTCAACTTATATCTAATCCCTATAGGGTCTCAGTTAGACGAGTCATGTTATAGTGGTATCTATGAATTTTTATACCTAGTTAATTTTTATAGAGTTATTCATATTTTATAGGTTGGTTTGGGAAATTAAGAAATGATATTATAGGGTTTTTAATTTCAGTAATAGATAAGGAAAACCATTATTTCTTTGATGATTAAAATTTAAATTTACAAAGACTGCGATAATATATTGAGTGACTCAAAACCCTATGAAATCAGTTGTTGGGTACATTTAGGGAGTTATATTCATACAATGGTCTACTGTGATTTATTTCATGCTTATCATGCCAGATCACCTATATATGTTTTAACCAATAATGATTTATCTTATCAAATGAAGGATTCTTCCCACAGATAGTCATTTCTTATAATGATAAAGGGTTATGATATCCCATGGAAATGATGAATAATAGCAACATTTATAAAACAAGTAAAATGGGTTGATTTAGATACTTGGTTGGGATATATAATTTCGAATGCGTTGAGGAAGATTCTCTCCCCCTTTAGGATTAGTGGATACCTTATTGTATAGAATACGGAAGTTCATATTGTGTTGAATGAGACTACCCACAATCAATGGGTTCCATAAAATATAAAATTTTATAGGATTCATATAATCCAAAATAGATTCTTAATGATCATGTAGATTAGGATTTATTTGAGTCAGTGACTCATGCATTCCATCAGGTATGGACAACATAACCTAGATAGTGATTTTGACATGAGTTCCATACATGAAACTTTGAGCCATAAGTTAATGATAATTTTATTGAACTCAATACGATACCACACCACCATAGTTGGATTTTGATACCTTTTTTGGTATTTTTTCCCTAATGGGACCATGTTGTCACGTAAGAGGGTGGGGGAGAGTTAACTAGTGATATATTTTTATAGAATTCTTTTATATTGTAAAATTCACCTCATAATATTTCAACAAATTTTACTAGATAGTATATTATATGAATATGATTATGATTTCACTCACTAGTTTAATTGAAAGCGAATAAATTATACTAATCAAGTACATCACATTGTCTTTTTTCAACGTTCAATCATAATGTGGGTTCCAAATTCTTTCTAATTTTGGGTTGAGTCATTGATGAAAATATCCAATATATTAAGAAAATGAATAAAATTCAATGTATCTTGAAAAAAAAATATTACCTTTTGATAAGTATTATAATATACTAATAATTTTCTATACATTAGCTTCCACTAGTTTTGAGTGGGTCCTACCAAGTTCCCTAAACATGAAATTTAAGTCCATTTTAGATGTCAAGTCATTGCCATATCATGATCCTCTTCCTCATGAATAAGTCTATGAATAATATAATATGTTCAGTAAAACTGTATCCAAATCAAGAAAAATCATTATCTCTTTCCATATGATATTAATATATCAAAGTTAAAGACTTTTTTCATTCTTCTCACATCTTTATGTGCCTCTTAAAATAATATGTATAAAAATTCTTATCACCACATTCCATATATATTCTCAAAAATATTCAATTATATCTAGTTACCATATTAATTCCACTTCTCCATTATTCCTTGATGAACATATTCTTCTCTTCCTAGATTTCATTACATTCTATCATAAATAATCTATTTTTTCTTTTTGGAATCCATTTCAAGGTCCTTAAAAATAAAAATTCAACTTCCCCAAATTATTTTATATATTTTGATACCTAGATAAAAATCCTTTTTATATTTTCTATATAAAAATATAGAATTATACCTTTATTTTGGGAATAATTTCTATTCTTTAATTATGAATTTAAAACTAGTAATCAATATCCTAACAATTTTATCTCATTTATTCATAGTTAAGAAATTATATTTTTATTTTTCCAATAGTTTCAATATTTTATTATTGAAAAACTTTGCCAAAACCTAGGGGAAATTAAAATTTATATGGTGTAATGAATGAATATCATCACAACATGAACTATTTCCTCACGTTGTGGCTACCTATCAAAATAAAAAACTAGTTTCAACTAGTATATATTTTTCATCCTATTTCTATGGAGTGTTTTTCTTATATAGAGAGTGAAGATCACTTTCTTATTACCCAACTTGAATCATAATTACCCAATGAATAATTATGATGTTTTCTATTCTAAAGATAAGTCCAAATATCAAATGAAATAAATTTATGATTATATCTTTTGGAAAATTTAAAATTTAAATTTCCCCTTCTCAAATACCCTTATACATCATTATTGGACCTTTATATACGTGTATATTACCATTATATATCTCAATACACTCAAAACATTTCCAAAAATATATATTATACCATAAGGTTGCTATTATGCATTACTTCAATGAAACTTAAATATTGTAGTGTGATTCTACTATTATCTTGTATTTTAGTCTTCTTATAGAGATGAAGGATTATCATATATAGATATTTCATATTTTAAATGAATATTCAGTATATTATATTAACACATGACTGAAGACCATAATAGTTAATTGTATTTGGATACTAGTTAAAAAATATTCTAATTTGTGGAAATATATTCAACATATCCCATAAATATATTTCCCCTTTGTAATCTTTAAAGAATACACTACTTCAAAGAATTATTTATATTATGGTGAAAGGAATCATAAAAAAGGGTGATCTAGAATCGTCAATAGGGTAAACAAGGTAGGTATGTTAAAACATGAACATAAGGGTATGAGAATATGAGAATAACATCTGAAAACCATAAATTTTATTTTAAATATCATGACATTGGTTGATGGCCTAAATAATAGAATTTCACAAGACATGAATCATTAGGGAATAAAATATCATGATTCATGATATCATAACACTCAAATAATAACTATATTTTTAGTTTACACAATATCTTATAACAATGTGAACTAGTATAAATAGAGAGAGGTTCACTCATTAAGTCATGGAAATGAAATAATTCCCTCACATAAACAAATGGACATGAAACTAAGTACACTAATAAAATTATGGAAATGAAAGATAGGTTCATGCATAAAACCATGAACAAGTAATCAGGTTCATGCGTAACATTTTGAACTTGTAATCAGGTTCACACAAAACATTATGAACATGAAATTAGCTTCAAACATATCATTCTGATCATGTATACATGTTCATGCGTAAATATATTTATGCATGATTTATTAAACTTTTCAAATTAAATGGATGGAGATATAGGTCCCATCTATCATTGGATATAATGAAACCGTAATCCTTAGTTATAACGTATTGATAAACACATAATTAAATTCATACATATGTGTTCCAAAAGATCATAAAACATTAATCACAAAATTACCCATAGAATTAAATGGGTTTCATAAAAATTTCATAACATCATAACCTATGGTAAATGCATACAATTCATAATCATTTCATCATTTCATCATAGCATAAATCTTAGAAAAATAAATGTGTTTTACAACAATCTTATCATAGTAAATTGTGAAAGAGAAATGGTTTCAAAAAAATCATGTCATAATTAACATACACCAGTATAGGAAATAATAATAATGATATTCTTGGTTTATACCCATAGGAAAGAATAAGTTACATAAAATTACATCCTGTTTGTTGGACAATGATTTTAAAAAATCACTTCGAAAATTTCTTGTGGAATATTACTTTTCTTTGAAAATCACAATTTAAAACAAAAAATTAATAAAACATTTTTAGAATAATTTTCTTTGAAAATAAACTTTAAAATTATAAAGGACTATGAAAAGAAAATAATTGTCATTATGGAAGAAAAAAATATGCATGTACTATATGTCAAAATAAATATTCTTTTTATATTCTTAGTAAAAGAAAAACTTGCCCTGTTTGGGAAAAGATATAAATATAACATTAATAAAAATTGTAAAAAATAAAAAATCAGTAAAAAAATATTTAATTAATTATTTTTATAATTAAAAAAATTAAATATTTTTATAAACAAAGGTTTTGGAAGAAAAATGGTTTTCAAATGAATATAAAAATAAAGATGATTTCTATTAAAAACATTTTCTCTGTTATTTTAAGGGAAAATGGGTTGAAAAGTGTAATATTAATTGAATATATCATGAATAACTATAAGAGAATAAAATTAACCATAATAATTTAGTGGTACATCATAATATTTCAACATAAGAGATATAATAAAAAACAATCCAGATTAACGATGAGATTATAACATAAACCAATTACCACTTTGGTAATGATTCGAAACATAATACCCATGAAAGAGGGATGATAAAATGGATATTCAATCCCTATAAATTTAGGTATACACATCATTAAAAAAAATTACTGTTAGTTTATACACCATATAAATGTAATAGGTGTTGAATATTTCATGTGCCTCATAGAAGAAAAAAGTGAGATAGAATCCCTAAAAACATTAGTTATCTTTTGAATCATAATCCGCAATAAAGAAGAACATAAAATATAAATTTAAATATAACTAAAAGGAAGTTATTTTTTATATAAATTCCTTATTGGTAATTATATACACCAAAAAAATGAAATGAGTGGTGCATTTTTATATATCATTCAGAAATAAAATAGAGACTATAAATTTATTACCTTAAGTCTTGAATACCATCACACACATTCAAAAATCATATATAATAAATATAATTTCATTGAAATAGTAATACAGAATTATAATTACATATATTATTCCATATTAATACTTATTACCCATTTACTTTAAATTTCTTATTAAAATCACATTCTGAGTAATAACCACTTCTTTCTTTTATGGTTTGATATTTAAATTTGGGTACTATTAATTGGATCATGGTAACATCATCTCAAGAATAATAATCCTGAAATAAATATCAAATTTATACATAAATTATATAATTAATACCCTATATTAATTATGGTTTTGAAAAATTAAGTATCTTATGATCATAGAGATTGTAGGCCATACGTCTGAATGACTAACGTTTCAATTTTTCAATGACCATTATGGAAAGAAGGAAAGTAATATTTTGTATTTATATAATGATAATAATATCATAAATAACATATTATTTTTTTAAATATAATTATACATAACATCCATGTGGTGTGGTGTTGATAAATGGTAGGCACATTACGTTAAGAGGGCAGTTGTCCACACATACAAAAATGATGTTATCGTCATTCAATGATTCAAAATGAAATAAAGTGATATATTATATTTTATAAATGGAAAATATTTCATTAATATAATAATTATTTAATTTATATAACATATACTCATTAAATGTATCCTTATTATAATTAATGTAAAGTGATGGTGAAAAACTAATCTCATCTCTTCGCAAAGATGTAGTCTATCATACACACAAGTGATGTTACTGAATCCCATACTTAATGGAAAGTAAAAGGTATATATTAAATAATGATTAAATTGGTATGATTAAACTAAAAATATCATATATATACATTATATTCATCATTATACCCTACCGTGAGAGTTATTAATGAAAAAATTAATGACATCTATTTGTGTGGTAGTAGTCCCCATATACACAAATATTTATTTTGTAACAAATTTTCTGAAAGTGGAGATGGTTGTAGGTTATTAACTTAATATAAAAAATATATAATCACATGTAATATACTGAAGTTATTATAACATAAGGGTTTCATAATAATTTAATGAGGTCTTGTAAAAAATAAAATATAAATTCTCATTGAAGAACATTTCCTCTTCTTCGGGTATCCTCCACAGTTTTATGCTAAAATCCTTTATAGAATGAATTTATGAAAAAATAAGGATTATACACTACTATAAATCCCACTTTTACCAAAACATATATCCTAGTTGTTTAACTAACCCTTTGAGAATGGCTATGTATACCAACTGTTTGTTTAAAACCGTTGGCATATAATAGTTTTTAATGTTTTTTACCAACAGTTTGTAAAAACCTTGGTATAAGCCTTAGAATAGGCACTTTTACCAATGGTTATAAAAAACTATTGGTATATGTTGACATTTTCCCACCATTTACGAATGGTTTATACAAACCATTGGTATAGGTCTTAGTATAAATACATTCCCAACGGTTATTAAAAACCGTTGGGAAAGTTTTCCTCTAAATGCTGATTGGGTGCCAGTTCACCCTCCACTTGATTGTAGGTCCCCCTTTGCTTGATTGGTGCCCTAAATAAAATCACCCTCTTCCCTAGCCTGTAAAACTTTTTCCACTGATCGATCCATATTCAATCAAGGAAATTTTTTCTTCTACACCTTAAATCTATAAATGATACTTTAGTTTTGTGGTTCTGTAACTATTTTCTATACCTTTGTTTTGTTGTTCTGCAAATTTCTTTTTCTCATTTGATTTGGTAGAAAGTAGAGCTCTGTGGACATTATTCATGGTTTTGGGTGGTCATTTAGGATGTAATATAGTATGCCTTTATTTTACTTGATATATCCAATAATATTATTTATTTATGTTCAATTTGATTATCTTTTCCAAATTATATTGTTCAATAAGTTGTTTTTAATGGTTTTAATAATAACTTTATGGTATAAGGGATCACAGGGTTTTTATAAGGGTTCAAATGGTGTTTAAGATAATCTACTGTCATGGTAATGTACACAGAGTTCATGAATTGGATTGCCATGTAAATATACATGGACAATACCTTATGGTGAAAAGTATGTTTGGCCAAATTAGGTGCTGAAAATATCCCATTTAAATATTCTTTTGCGTCATAGGTATTCCGATATGATGTGGTGGCCATTCTATAGAGTGGGTAGTAATTAGATCACCCAAAAAAACATTCATCCCTGAAATCCAAGACTACATGGTTAAATGGATTAACCCATATTCGAATGACATTCCTAACCTGGTTTCTAAATCACCCAACCTTAACATAAACTAGAACATTTATTAAATTCAAGAACTCATCCTAAAAATACACAATAACATTGGTTAAGTGGAATAACCCATCCTCGTTACTGAAGTCCATACAAATATCGACAAAAAACCATCATTCATGAACATCCCTATAATGCATAGTCTTTTCACAAGACACATATCCCTTCAATGTCATGAAATTATAGTAGGCACTGATATAAACATGTTATGTTTACAGGTTGAAGCTTTATATATTTGTATAATATATTCTCAAAACTATAGTGTGGAACCCCATTCGGTGTTTTGAGGTCAACCCAACTCCACAGAAGAAAAATAAGATCGTTATCCACCAGTAAAACCAATGTAAATATATAAATGGTGATTGATATCAGTAAAATTAATATATTTCCTTAAGAATTCTTAATCCATTAGGTTGTTCTCCCAATACCTCCCATGTTGGATTTCAAATTCAATTATCCTCATTTAACACCACTTTGAGGCATCTCTTCATTTACAATTATGTGTTGGTTATAGGATATTCTGAAATCCATATCTTTTATGTGAGTTGGAGCTATTTAATTAGAAATTTGAAAACCCCCATAAAAATCCCACTTCTCACACTTTAATTTTCATTTCTAAAACCACCTATTTAATTTTAGAACACTCTTTAGTGTCTTATTAAACAGTAAAACATGATTTTCTTCATCTTTTAAGGATGTGAACAACATCTGAATTGCAAAAAATATGTCATTGTTTTTAGAAATTGGAGTAGAGGAAAAATATTTGCATTTGTTTGAAGAAAAAAAAAATAATATTTAAGGTATTTTTAATTTCAATTTCATGATTTCAGGGTAGAGAGGGGGAGTGTGCAGGTGGGGTGGGGTGGGGGGGAGGCTGGGTTGTCTAGGTGGGTTCATGGTTGGTAGGATTTCGGACCATTCCATGCTTCTCCTATCTCTATCTCCAAGGGAGTAAACTCACAAACGGTTAAGGTTTATGAGCCAATGGAGTGGTGTACCAGGTTAACATCATATTTTGAGGGAGATATGGATGGACACGATCCAATGGCACACCTAGGTGGCCATTCACAACAAGCTGAGGAGGTTAAAGAAGGCGTTGCAGCTGTGGGATAAGGATATCCCACCTAGTGACCAGAATTTGGTGGTGCTCAAGTGGGATGTGAAGAATTTGGAATCCAGTCTAGAGGAGGATTGGGATTATTCAATTTTGGATGAGCTCTGTGTTAAGAAGTGTGAAGAGGATGAGTTGATCCTTCCCAAGGAGCACAACACAAGGCAGAGAGAATTGATCAAGTCACTTCATGAAAGGGACAAAAATACCACATACTTCCATGCTTTCATAAAGGAGAAGAGGAGTCCTATCACACCAAACATAGTTTTGGAGGATGGGTCGTACACTGATGATGGGGATCTGGTTTGGGACATGGCACACAATTTCTTCAAAGACCTATTGGCAGGCCCAAGCTCGACCATGCCAAGTGGCTATCCGGTAGTGGGTAAGGTGTTTTGGGGAGAGGTCCCTACCCTCATCTAGGATCATGTCAATGAAGCACTAGAAAGGATACTAGTGGAATAGGAGATTCACAACGCCATGATGAGGGTCAATCTAGAGAGCGCTTCGAGCCCCGTTATCATCCCAAGATTGTTTTATAGGGAATCCTGGGAACTTTTTAAACATGATATCATCTCTGTTATCCAAGAATTATTTCACGGTGGAGGCCTTCCATGGGTTGAATGCACTACTTATCTGTTTCTTATCCCATAGATCGAGGATCCATCCTCTCTCATCCACTACAGACTAGTAAGCTTATTCAATTTCCCTTACAAGAGACTATATGCTATTCTTAATGCTAGGTTTTCTGAGCTTCTGCCTCGGTGGATATCCTTTGAACAAAACAAATTTGTAAGAGGCCGCACAATTCAGGGTCTATTGCGCTATCGCAGGAGATGCCGAGGGACTTAAAAATAAAAAACCATGGCTCGTACATAGTAATTAAACTTGACATGAATAAGGAATATGACCGACTGGAATGGGGCTACATCAACAGGGTACTCACCCATATGGGGTTCTCATCTTGGTCATGTGATCTCCTCTTCCATTGTTATAGATTGACATGGATGGATGTCTTTTTTATGGGGCGAACCCATAGTTTCTTTAAGGCTGTCTGAGGCCTTCGGTAAGGGAATCCTATCTCCCCCTGTATATTCATCCTTATTCAGGACTTGCACAGTTGCATGATCAATAGAGGCATTTCCAATGGGGCCATTCGGCCCTACTGAAGGAAATAGAATTTCGCATCATCTTCTAATATGATGTTTTTATATGACACTATTATTTTCAAGAATACTGGGAAGAGGTCGATGCAGGGTATCAACATAATTATGGGCGATTACTGTCGCTAGAGTGGCCAAGCGATCAACAAATCCAAAAGCTGCTTCTATGTCTCTAACAAGTGTGATGAAAAGAGGATGATGCATCTGAGTAATAGGTTGGGGTTGAATTGGGGGTCTTTCCAAATGGAATAACTTTTGTCACCTCTATCCCCTTGCAGGACTAGAGTACATGATTTTGATCGAGTGTTGAGTAGGATTGCAGGATGTGTGGTCAACGGGAAAAACTATTTTCTTACCTTTAGGGGTCAGATTGCCTTGGTAAACAATGTCTTGAAAATGATCCCAATTCATGGAATGGATTCCAATAATGTTCTAAATAGGGTCAAGAAATCCATTGAAAAAATTATATCAGGTTTTTTTTGGGATGCTCAGTTGGAGGAGAGATGATGTTGGGTGTCGTGGGAGAGGATGACGAGGACAATTCAGGACAGAGGGATCAACGTGAAAAGTTTAGATGGCATTTTAATATGGATTCATGTGAAACTGGTGTGGGAATTGACTGAAGAGTGTTCTATTTGGGGGAAGATCATGGCTCGACGTTTGGGCGGGAATGAGAAAAACGATCCCAAGCAAGGTTCCCCCCTCTGGTCCTCCATTTGCCACCTTCTTCCAACTCTGCGACGCAATTCAAAATGGATCATAGGAGAGTGGAGTATCTAGTTTTGGCACAAAAACTAGGTTGGGAAAGTGATCAGATACCTGGGTTTTTCTTCATCCAATAATATTCTATAATGTTGCAAGCCTTCATCCTCATTTAATAAGGTTAGTCTTGGGTGGAAAGAATATGAAACTTTTTGATCTCATTACCACCAACTCCGAGGTAGATCGATGTGTCTTCACTGCATCATCTTTAGGGAGCATCAATTTGAGGGAATTCGGCCACATAGTTAATACCCCGGCTCATAGTGGTAGTATGGCTGACACTATGCGGTGCATCAAAATTCCCACGAAATAAAACTTCTTAACATGGAGAATCAAAAATCATGTTATTCCATCATATGAAAGTATCAAAAGGATGGGATTAAGTATGGCATCATGCTGCCAATATTTCAAGAGTAAAAGGGAAGAAAACATGCATCATATATTTTTTTTGATAGAGAATGGGCATGTGAAGTGTGGGGATTTTTCATCCAGATTAATGTTCACCTCTCCTTAGATGCCCACGATACTTAATTCTTGGAGCGATGGTTCGAGGGAACTGATAATGCTTGTTCTGAAAGAATGGAGGGAGAAGTAATCTTAAATTCAAGGTGCTGGACCCTATGGAAAGCAAGAAATGGGTCTAGGTTTGAGGGGCTCCCTTATCAGGGAGAATCATAGTTGTGAGAACCCGGAACCTACTGGATGATTGGATTTCTTACCTCGGCAGTTGGAAAGATTTCCCCTCTCTTCGACTTCTTCAAATTTCATTATCAACAACTCTCACCAACTTCGCGACTTAGGGGAACTGGGTGGGATGGATTACTCCTTTAGATGGGTTCTAGATTAACACAGATGGGTCCTGTATCTTGAGTGTCATCTGCGGAGGAGGACTGGATAGGGATGATAGCAGAAATGTTGTTTTGGATTTCACGGATCATTATAGAAATGAAAACTCCCTCTAGGCCAAGGAAAAGGCAGTCATGATAGGTATCTCCCTTTTCTTGCAACAGAACATCATGCTTTCCTAGGTGGAGACAGACTCTAATGTGGTTCATGACTCCTTAAAAGGGAAAGGTCCCATTCTCTAGTCGATTACATACACCATCAGGATGTGCCAAGCTCTCATTAACAACAATATAAAGGTAACACACACTTGGAAGGAGGGGAACAATGTATCAGATCATCTTGCTTCCTAGGTAGATCAAACATCCAATGTTACCTGTCTCAATATAATCTCTTTCCTAAAACCTGAGGGGGTGACCTTGATACAAGGGGATACCCTTGGACTGCATTACTATAAGCCTCCTTAGGCCCGGATGGGCTGCGGGTATTGTACTCTTGAAAGGAATGAAAATAAAAATGATGAAGATGACGAGACTCCTAAGAAAATACCTTTTCACCATATATTATAAAAAATACAAGGTCAATGAAAAATGCATCACAAATCATTATATACCCAAATCTAGGATCAGAAAAAAATGGGATTTGATCCAATTTCAAACTCTTATTCCACTCTAATAAGTATTTCTCAGACTATTATTTCTATTAGAATTTGATTGGGAGGTGGGGGTGATGTGCTGGGTGGGGGGTTATGCAGGGGTTAGGTGAATTACTACTGGAAGAGTGGTTGTCATATGAATATTGAAGTGTGTGTAAATAATGTTTTAGATATTGAAACTATTATTCAACTCTACTGGAAGATTCTTGTCATAGGAAGATTGAAATAGGGAATTGTAGTACATGACATGGTTAGAAGATTTTGATGGCTTTATGTGTTTTTTGTGCTATTTTAGGCAATTTTATGTTGTTTTAAGTCTGTTTGTATTTGTTTTTGTGCTATTTTTTATACAGGTGTATACTGGAGGGGCTACTAAAGGGGCTCTTGAGAAATAGTTCTGGAAATACACATTACGAACGGTTTTAAACCGTTGGTATAATTTGAGAAAACACATTCGGATTGAGTTGATAATTTAGGAAAACTATTCATGGGTCATTTTTGACGTATATGAGTCAACCTCGCCTCAATCCGAGTAACAGTGTGGCCAGTACAAATCTAAGTGTCTCTCTTTTGTTTAAAATGGACATCATTTTAAGTGGAAACAACAACCGACATATGGACAACCGACCAAACACAATTGAATTGTGTTGATACTTTTGGACAAAGATCCATGAGTCATATGTGACGTGTATGAGTCAACCCCAACACAATCCAAGGCATGGTGTGGCCGGTATCACACAATGTGTCTCTCTTTTGTTTAAAATGGACACACTTTTAAGTAAAAACAAATGGCATACAGAAAACCATCCAAACGTATTCAGATTGTGTTGATACTTTTTCACAATGATCAATTGGACATTTGTGACATGTAGGAGTCAACCCTGCGTCAATCCGAGGAGCGTTTTGGCCGGTACCACTCAAAGTGTCTCACCTTTATTTGAAATGAACAATATTTTAAGTGAAAACCACAACTGGAATACAGAAAACTGACCAAACACATTCTCATTGTGTTGATACATTTGGAAAATTATCCATGGGACATTTATGACATGTACGAGTCAACCATGCATCAACTTGAGGAACGATGTGGCCGATACCACTCAAAATGTATCTCTTTTGTTTAAAATAGACATCATTTTAAGTGAAAACAATAACCAGCATACAGAAAACTAACCAAACTCATTTAGATTGTGTTCATAATTTAGGAAAATGATATATGAGTCATGTGTGATGTTTATGAGTCAACGTAGCTCAATCCGAGGCACGGTGTGGCCGGTATCACTCTAAGTATCTCTCTTTGTTTAAAATGGACATCATTTTAAGTAAAAACAACGGGCATATTGAAAACATACCAAACATATTTGGATTCTAGTGATACATTAGTAAACTGATCCATGAGTCATTTGTGATGTGTATGAGTCAACCCTGCCTCAATCCGAGGCGTGGTGTTCCCGATACCACTCAATGTGTCACACTGTTATTTGAAATGATCAACATTTTAAATTAAAACAACAAACAGCATATGGAAAACCATCCAAACGCATTCGGATTCTGTTGATACTTTAGGAAAATGATCCATGGGTCATTTGATACGTGAACGAGTAAACCCCGACTCAATACTAGGTGCGGTGTGCCCGATACCACTCAAAGTGTCTCGCCTTTTTTTAAAAAATCATCATTTTAAATGAAAACATCAACTGGTATACGAAAAACTGACCAAACTCATTTGGATTGTGTTGATACATTAGGACAATGATCCATGAGTTATTTAAGACTTGTAAGAGTTATCCCCACCTCAATCCGAGGCACGGTGTGGCCGGTAGAACTCTATGGGTCACTCTTTTGTTTTAAATGGACACTGTTTTATGTAAAAACTACTGACATATGGAAAATCAACCAAACTTATTCGGATTGTGTTGATACTTTAGAACAACGATCCATGGGTCATTTATGACATGTACGAGTTAAATGAGACTCAATCCGAGGCTCATTGTGTCCAGTACCACTCAATGTGTCTCACTTTTTTTTAAAATAGACAACATTTTAAGTGTAAACAACAACTACCTTAAAAAAAATTAACCAAACACATTCAGATTGGGTTGATACTTTAGGATAATGATCCATGGGTCATATGTGATGTGTACGAGTAAACCCCACCTAAATCCGAGGAATAGTGTGGGTGGTATCAATCTAACTGTCTCTCTTTTGTTTAAAATGGACATCATTTTATGTAAAAATAACTAGCATACATAAAACCGACCAAACATATTCGTATTGTGTTGATACATTAGAACTACGATCCATGATCCAGCCTCACATAATCCACTTATCATGTGTGTAATTCCTACCCCTATTCTAAAACACAAGACATTTAATAATACAATGACATATATATTCTCTAAGTTACACAAGCTCATTGATACACACCCATTATCGTCATCACCAAGTTCAAATACACTCACCCCAAACCATGGGACATTATATGTGTGTTTCGTTGAATTCATTTATTCATTTCCTTGTTTTGGGTTATTAGATTCTAATTTCTGAACTCAATCGTGTATGTGTTATACAAACTGTAATATTTTATGTATTCTTAATTATTTACCACATATAATTTTGTATTCAGTTTTTAATGTATTGTACTCAAAATTGATTATTGAATTGTATTCATAATTGATTATTAAATTATGTATCCTTATTTTATTCATAATTTATTATATAATTTCATGTAGTAAAATTCGCATAGTACCAGGCTACTGTGTGAGTTGTACAACTAAGCCCATGCCAATGGTTTTAAACCATTGGTATAGTTTATGTGTGCACTTTTTACAATGGTTTCTAAGAGAACCATTGGCAAAAACCATAGGTAAAGTTTATCACAATGGTTATAAATCCTTGGGATATCTTATCTCTATACCAATGGTTTACATAAAACTGTTGGTATAGTATAGATTTATTCACATATACCAACGGTTTCGTTGAAACCATTTGTATATGTCTATTGTCATGACTTACTTGGCAACGATTTGTAGAACCCTTGGTATAATTTCTACCAACAGTTTTACAACCTATACCAATGATTTTCAAATGTTTTTATACCTTTCATTTCCAGTAGTGATATGATGATATGAGGGGCTTTAGAAATTTATTTTTGCAGGTATTTTCTGATCCAAAATGATATGAAGGTGTGAATAAGAGAGGATAATGAGTGGCCATTAATAAGTGAGGTGAATGACACAATTGTAAAATTCGGAAATGAAAAAGGTGTACCCTCATTTTTCTCATGGAAATGGATCAAGTATGGATTATTATATAGTATTTTACATTTCATATTCTATATATTTCAATAAAATATATTTATACATGTATTTAGTTCAATTTAGGCCTTATCAGTTTAGTTTAACAACCTGATAAACCCTTTTTTACCTTAATTGTGGTAATTAATTTTTGATATTTTTAACTATTCATGTTGGTATAATATTTTGTTAAATTATTTGATAATATAATATATGATGATTACAAATATTTAATCTAATCTTATAATTTAAATTCAATGAATTGGAAAAAATTAATTTAAAATTATTCACACAAATACGACGAGAAAGCGTGTTTTCAAAGAGAAAATGTTCAAAAGATTTCAATGTTTTTATATAAAACATAAATATGAGAATGATTAAAGTAAACTAAATAAGATTAATAAATATATAATTCAACTAATATTTTTTTAAGACCGATTTAATATATAAATTATTTAAATATAAAATTAAACAAAAATGCTATTTTCCATTAAAATATTTTATTTTTTAATAATCATCAAAAGATAATAATTTTAGAAAATTATAAAAATTAAACCTAATAAATTATTGATATTATAATTTCTATGAATATTTTCTTTTCAAAAAATCTCTAAAAGTTTCAAATATTATTTCATAAAAATAAGTACGCAAAATGGTGTCAAATCATCTTTTTATAAAAAAACATTTTTAAGAATAAAATTAGATTTACCCTTATATCTTATCTATAAAACATATAAGATAAATATTAGATTTTTTATATAATATATAATATATGTTTCATTATAATCATTCCAAAAATGTATTTTGTTTATTTTTTTAAAAAAAACTAACTTGTTTGTAAAATAATAGTTTTTCAAAAAAATATTTATCATATTACCAATTTTAATTAAATGGTAACAAAATAGGTTATTTTATTTTATGGTAACCTCTATTTTTGTGCCTTGTTGACATGAACTCTTGAATAATTCCATTACTTTTGTAATGATTTTAGTTTCCCAATGTTATATTTTCTTCTAGTGATGGAGTGGACTCTTTTTTTGAGAATCCATAAGTTGTTTGGGTATTTTGTTCCTTGGTTTTCTCATGTTTTTTATTTTATGGTTATGGATTAATTTTGATATAATGGAAAATATCCCTTTTGAGAGTGTAGTGCCCTATTTTGTACAAATCTAGATGTTTGAGTTTTGTTACTAGACTTACACATACCATGAGAATATACTTGGGGAACTAAGATACTGTGGATTTTTAATGGAGCAATCAAACTAAGGTGATAGTGCTTGAGTTGATGAGATTATCGAGAGGTGAGGCTCAGTGTTAAAAATACTAGATCAGCATCGAGTATTTACTCAATAAATCCATTCCATTTTTTGTTCTTCTATGTATACATTTGATCTTAGATAGACCTTGAGCGTTTTTTTGCATATGGAAATCATGAGTTTTTTGGATGTTCCATTCCTTTATGGTTTTTGGAGTTTACCCTTAGATTTTCTCTTTTTAAAGTGGTTGAAGTCTCTACTTTGGATATTAGGGGCATGCTTTTCTTATGTTACACGATATTGATGAACCTTTAAATGGTTGTGAGTCCTTTGTTAAGTCTCCATTATTTCTCCAGTTTGATAGAATTTGATGATCTTCATGTGTTTATCTTGGAGTTGTGTGTGTTGTTATCATTTGGGTGAGATTCTTAGCAAGACTATGGGTCATCCATCTCATAAGATGATAGAGGGAGTTATTTATCTTTCATCTTGTTTTATCATTATGAATGAAATATTTCATGAGATATAAAGTCCTATGGGTGGGTGTTTTTAATATCCCATTAATTAATTTTAGGTATTTGACTCATTTATTGGATTATCCCATGATTGGACCACTTCAAAAGATTTTTTTTTGTATTTAGAGTTTTGTTGAAGGTTTTTGGGCATGTTCATGGTTGGTAAATGGTTTTAAATGTCATGAATTAAAAGTATATATCATTTTCTAGTATCCTAGGAAGGGGTGCATAGTTGGCACATGATTAGATAATACAGAAATCCCCACCCTTAATCCTTTTCCAGTAGCCATAATGGGCACATGGTTGGAACACAATTAAACTAATTTTGAATCCTAACCATGCAACTATTCCAATGGCTCTGTTTAGAGAACATGGTTAGGTGCACAGTTAGCATTAACCCTTCGACCTAACCCAATAAACCATGTGAATGGTAATTAATTCCTAATAGATTAAAATTAAAATCCAAAACACTCCCCACCATAATTAATCCCCAAACACATCCCACTATAACATATTCTGATCCTTCGGATTTTGGGAGCCCTATAGAATAATTTTAGATCTCTCAACCTCATATATTGGCAAGTTAATTAGCCAAATGAAGCAGTGATCCTATTCTAGTGAGTTTTTTCTTATTGGGTTTTGACCTCTCATTTTCAGAAAATTATTTCAACCAAGATGTTATGATGGCATTGTGTTTTAAAAGATCTTGTTTGATTGATGTGGAATTTTGGATCAAGGATCTCTTATATTTTATTTTGATATCTCTCATCTTAGATCTAATGATCACCATTAGTTGCAAAAAATCTTAGACCCATTATGGTTGGATTCCTTGTTCTACAAGTAGATGCTTCTGTAGTTTTCCTTCATTTTGTAATTAATTTTATCTTAATAATTCATAGATACCTATTTTCTAATTTCTACACATGTTCTATGAATTCTGTCATTTAAATTAGTTGTGAAATATTCTTTGACCCTTTTTTGATTTAATTAATCATGTAATCAATTTAATTTATATTATCTTGATCTCTCTCACATTATTATGTAATTTTTAACACCATGTTTAATTGGAATAATATTCAATGAAATTTTAAAGTTTGTTTGGGTTAATTAGTAGGCTTTTTCCTGGGTTTTTATCCAAAAATGAAATGATTTGATTTGAATGAAATAAGTATTACTATTTGATGTTTTCTAAATATTTTAAATTGATTGTATTTTTGAAATGAACAAGATGCCTATATGATGGATTTTACACTTTTTCTAAAATTGTATATCTCGGGTTATTTGAAATGAGTGATTTATTTACATATAATGAGTGTGCAAACAATTGATTGGATTAACCATAATCCTTTTATAATTGTAAGACATACTTGAATTACTTTTTTCTATTTTGAAAAAAAAAATAATGTTTTAAAGGATCATTTCTCATTATGATGATGATTTTGAATGGAAGTAGGTATATATACTCTTTTTAAATTATTAATTTATGAAAGGGGTTTAATTGAACTGATGAGTCATTGAAGATTGATTGACACTTAATGATGATCATATATTGTGATAATCACTTATAGTATTTCATTTGATAAATTTTCTTCTCATTTATTGGTATTAAAATAGGGATTATTTAGTTTTATGGATCTCATGGGTGGGGCTGAGATGTGATTTAAGAGAATGATACCATGATTGATTTTTATAAGGATTATCACTGTCATACTCATAACATTATTATGTCGCTAACTAATTTTGACTAGTATTAGGAACCTGAAAGAGTGCTGTCGTGGGCGCCCTCAAATGATTAGTGTGATTTTGGGGTACTTAGGTGCAGCAGAGTGGCTGACCAAGGTCTTCTCTCAAGGAGGAAGTGAATTTAACAACTTATTAGAGGTATTCTAAAAAAAATAGAATAGAATAAAATCACTAATTTAAAGGATTGGGGTTTGTTGTAGTTTATGAATCTAGAAGAAGTTTGCTGGAAGAAGATTGTATAATTTTTTTTTGTTTTTTGTTTTGAAATGATGTTTGATTAAAATGACACAACAAAAAGATGTTTGTTTAGACAATATTTAAAAGACGTAATCAATCTAACTCTACCTCTTCAATAATTTATTAATAATTATCATTTAAAATAATATTCACTTAATTATTATCCCTTAATTTGTTAAATCCCGAACCCTACGAGAATTAACTTTACTACGAAGATTGAAGTGAATTTAACCTTAGGCTAACTTCGGAACATGCAATCGCAAAACCCTTCTTTGATTGATGTTCTAAAATTATATTATGGTCAGTGGTAAATTAAGGCACATAACCACTCTGGAAATGAGGATTAATAGAGTTTAGGGATTATATTTTAACTCTATAAATTGATCCCGTGTGGTTTTGAATTACCGGTTAAGGTTGCGCTCTCACAGTTCACACAATTCCCGACCTCGCGTGTTTTGTGTTAACTATTAAATTGCTTTCCTAGTTTCATTTAAATTGAAAACTAAATTAACAGATCATAATATTTGAATTACAGTATCTCATTGATTCAAAATAAATGAATGAAGAATGATAGAGGTCGATCGATTACTAAAAAGAACTACTCTTCCATGGGTGGTGTAGTCATCGTGGAGACGTTTTGCATAAGCAACGGATTGAAAGGGTATAACCCAATCTTTTCTCCACTATTGATTCCAACCCAATTAATAAGATTAAGAGAAGAAGAAGAGGAATGAACACAGAATATTATTTGAAGAAAAATTCAAGAAACAAACATGAAAGAAAAGAAATACAAAGAAGAGGTGAGAGAGGAGAGCCTTTTTGGAAGAGAGGTTTTCACAAAGGCTTACTTCTTCCAAGAGTTGTGAGGGGCTCCCAAGAGACACCCTTTCGGACACACCTTCCCAAAGCCTCTACCAGCCCTCTAAAAGAGTTAAAAACCCCTTTAAATAGAGTTTGTGAGGGCTAGGGATACATAACTTTTTAAGTGTGAAATGAAAAACTAGTCCAAATATTTTATTCCAACTTTCACCGCCAATTTGTCCTCCAAAACGCGTGAATTGAATGGCCTTCCAGAAGGAGGATTTGTGCAAAATCATGTCCCAGAGATATCCTCAAAATTTTGGCTCCATCCAAGCCCGTATGTAGAAGCTATGGCCCAAATACAGAACCCATGTCCATTCTGCCAAGTCCAGCCCACCATTGGATTAATGGCTCATTTACTCCATCAAAATGCACTCTATAGCTCTAGTGTACTGAATGAAAGTTGTATAAACAGAAGTTAGGAACACTTTTACAAAATTTAAAATTCAAATAATAAATATAAAAATATTTATCTTTGAAATAGTACAGTACACTATTAAGGGTAAAACTGGAATTTTCACCAAATTTTCAAATTAATGATCAAATTCAAAATATTTTATAAATAAACATATTTAACACAATGTGAGGAAATTATTTCATTTATTATCAATAAAATATTCAATAAAATAGTGTTTTATCAACTCCCCCACACTTACCCTTTTGCACACCTGGGCAAAACCTCATATCAAGTAAACATCAATATCAAATCAAAACCAATTTTAAAACACATATCCTTCAGATCAAACAATTACACCTCAAGAATAAAAAGATATCATGCCTAATTAAAAACATTATTTCAATTTCTCCATTTATATCATTCAATATATTTCCACTTCATTTATCCGCCCATGCACAAAACACTTACCTCGCTTGAATTTTCTCTCATCACTCAAATATAAATTTTTTTGCAATGTCTTTCTCATCCAAACTCATACAAGGGTCACCATAGGCTTGATATATTTCTACATCTCTACCCGATGTGAGTCAAGGACATATGTTTATCATGAAGACTTTTAAGGGTTGTTATGTGGCTTTCGGTTGGTAGGATTAAGATGTGAAAAACTCTGAGGCTGAATGAGGAGGGCTTGACTCTTTTGAAACAAAATTGCATTAATCTAATTTTCACTTAAATATGGTCTTCCCATAGTATCAATTCAGATCCATCATCATGAAAAGTCATGAAAGGTTTACACCATTCATCATTTCAGCATAAAAAATGTCAATCTTCTAAAACATGATTTTCTTGAAAGCTCCAGATGGGACAGCTTTCCACCTCAATTAGAAGCTCCAGAAAAGGCACAGCTTCACTTGTCATGAAAGCTCCAGAAAAGGCACAGCTTTCAATATAATGACTTTCTTTAGCAGAATAAACATCTCTTCAGAATTTAATTTTCCACCCAAAGTATCACAGAATGTGGTGGAAAAACCCAAGGCAATTTCCCCCACACTTAAGCTCAACTAGATTATGCAATTTCACTTCAAGAGTTGGTTGGATAGGGAAAATTGGCTTGTAATGTGGCTTAACCGAACAGGATGTGCATGGATTCTAAGGGCTACAAGGATTGAATATTCATGTTAGGCCATTATAAAAAAGGATTCTTTGAAATAGGGGCTTTAATACCAAACAAATGCCTCAATCATTTAAACATTAGTACCTCAAACCCTCAAGTTTTGACAGGAATAGATCAAATTCTAGTTAAATCAAGTATGGTTTGGTTCTCTCAAGAAGTGAGGTGAATGTAAAGAATATGAAAATAATGGTTTAGAAGCCTCACAGTAAAGTGACTTCAAATATAAAGACATTTTTATTGGCATGGGATTCAAAATTCAGCATACTTTTCATGAAATTACTAAATATTTGAACATGAAAAAAAGTAATTTCAGCATTCATTTAATCTTAGTTTCAAGGGGTAAATTGTTTCACTTATTGATATGGATTTAAAAATGGTGATGAGAATCATTTCAGCCCAAAAGTTTCAAAAACACACAGAAAATTGTAAAATAAACACACAAAATTTGAAAAACACACAAATTTTTTTTTTGTTTTTTTTTTGAACAGGAAAGAAATTGAAATTATTAAACTAAAAAGTTCCCTACCTCACACTTGAAATATTGCATTGTCCTCAATGTAAACCTATGAGATGATATATGCGCATGAAATGTAGAATTTTTAAATAGGACAAATAATATAAAATTGAAAGGGTTAGGAACAGCCTGATGTGCTCAAGTGATGATGGGGTAATGCAGTGTGATATAATACACTACATCAGTAGGAAGTCCCTCGATGTATCTCTTCAAACGTTTCCTGTTGACTGTAAATCTCCTTCCAGTGTCCTCTTGTGTGATCTCCACTGCACCATAAGGAAAAAAATTAGTCACAACATAAGGACCTAACCATCTGGAACGCAACTTACCAGGCATCAGCTTCAGTCATGAACTGTAGATAAGGACTTTCTCTCTAACATGAAACTCCCTTTGTTGGATCATTTTGGCATGAGCTGCTTTTGATCTTTCCTTGTAGAGCCTTGAGTTCTCATATGATGACAGTCGAATCTCCTCAAGCTCTTGAATTTGCAACTTCCTTTGAATTCCAGCTTGGGCCAAATCCATGTTACATTTCTTTATAGCCCAATATGCCCGATGCTCGACTTCCACGGGGAGATGACAAGATTTCCCAAAAACAATCCGAAATGGGGACATACCAATGGGGGTCTTGTATTCTATCCTATAAGCCCACAATGCATCATCCAAGCGCTTCCTCCAATCCTTCCTATTTGGCTGCACAATTTTCTCCAAGATTTGTTTCAACTCACGATTTGAAACCTCAGCCTGGCCATTTGTTTGGGAGTGGTATGGTGTTGATGTTTTGTGTGTCACCCCATACTTTCGAAGTAGGGAAGCAAAATTCCTATTGCAAAAGTGTGTCCCTTGGTCACTGATGATGGCCTTTGGTACTCCAAACCTGCAAAAAATCTGTGCTTTGTCAAATTCCACAACACCATGAGAATCGTCAGTCCTGGTGGCCTTGGCCTCCACCCATTTACTCACATAATCAACAACAACCAAAATATACAAAAATCCAAATGAACTAGGAAAAGGACCCATAAAGTGGATTCCCCATACATAAAAAATCTCACAAAATAGTATGGGTTGTTGGGGCATCTCATGTCTCCAAGAAATGATCCCAGTGTGTTGGCAACGAGAGCATGACTTACAAAACAAATGGGCATCATGGAACAAGATAGGCCAATATAATCCAGAGTCTAAAACCTTCCTAGCTGTATGTTGGGGTCCAAAGTGTCCACCAGAAGCAAGTGTATGACAGAAATGCAAAACAGACTCAAACTCATGATCGGGAACACACCTCCTAATGACTTGGTCACTACACATGCGCCAGAGGTACGGATCATCCCACACATAATACCTAGACTCACTTTTTAATTTTTGGACTTGATTCTTCTTCAAATTTACTGCGATTTCAGAGACAACAATGTAATTAACTAAATCAGCATACCAAGGATGCTTACCTGAGATGGTATAGAGATGCTCATCGGGGAAAGTGTCCTGAAGTGGTACCTGGTCCAAGGTGTCACCCTCTAGTGTGTGAGTAAGCCTACTCATGTGGTCTCCCACCAAATTCTCTGACCCCTTCTTGTCCTTTATCTCAATATCAAATTCTTGAAGAAGGAGCATCCAACGGATAAGTCGTGGCTTTTCATCTGGTTTCTTTAGGAGGTACCTCAAAGCTGTATGGTCAGAAAAAACAACTACTTTAGAGCCCAATAAATATGAATGGAATTTATCTAAAGAAAATATGACAACAAGAAACTCCTTTTCTGTGGTTGTGTAATTTGATTGGGTTGAATCCAGTGTCCTTGATGCATAGGTGATCACATGTGAACGCCCCTCCACCCTCTAAGATAAGACAGCTCCAACCGCGAAGTTGGAGGCATCACACATAAGCTCAAAAGGAATCTCCCACCATGGGGGCTGTATGATAGGTGGAGTGGTCAGACGTTGTTTTATCTCATCAAATGAATTCCTGTAAGAAACGTCAAACACAAAATCAGAATACTTTTGAAGTAATCTTGACATAAGAAGAGAAATCTTACTAAAATCTTTGATGAAGCGCCAATAAAATCCTGCATTCCCTAGGAAAGATCTAACATCATGCAGACATGAAGGATATGGTAAGGATGAAATAATGTCTATCTTAGATCTATCAACCTCTATCCCATGTTTGGACACTACATTCCCTAAGACAATGCCATGCTCTACCATGAAATGACACTTTTCAAAGTTCAGGACCAGATTCTTCTCAATACAACGATTCAACACCTTTCCCAAACTCTTTAGAAATTCATCAAATGAGGATCCATACACTGTAAAATAATCCATAAATACCTCCATGCATGTCTCAATAAAATCAGAAAGAATACTCACCATGCATCTCTGGAAGGTACCTGGGGTGTTGCAAAGTCCAAATGGCATCCTTCGGTAGGCAAAGGTACCGAATGGGCAGGTGAATGTCGTCTTCTCCTTGTCCTCCAGATCTATAGGAACCTAAAAATATCTAGAAAATCCATCCAAGAAACAATAGTGTGTCTTCCCAGCTAGTCTCTGAAGCATCTGAACAATAAATGGGAGGGGGAAATGGTCCTTGCGAGTGGACTGATTTAGTTTCCTATAATCAATACACACGCGCCAACTATTTTTCACCCACATTGGAACTAACTCATCTTTCTCATTTTTAACAACAGTAACACCACTTTTCTTAGGCACAACCTGAATAGGACTTACCCACTAAGAATTTGAAATGGTAAATATTATACCTGCCTCGGAAAATTTCTCAACTTCCTTTTTAACAACTTCCAGGAGGGTGAGATTGAGTCTCCTTTGTGGTTGTCTCACCGGTTTAGCCCCATCCTCCAAGAGAATCCTATGCATGCAAATGGAGGGGCTAATACGTGATATGTCAGCCAAGGTCCACCCAATCGCCTTGATGTTCTCCCTCAAAATATTCAAAATCTTTTCTTCATATTCAAAAGGGATATTGTTAGCAATGATAACAGGTAATCTCTCACCATTCAACAAGTATGAGTATTTCAGATTTGGTGGCAATGGATTCAGTTCTAATGAAGGAGGGTGTAGTATGGATGGAGACATTGAAGGAACTGAAATATGTGCACAAAGAGCATCAGTATCAGAATAGAAATCATCAAAATCATAGAATAATGCATCAAATCCATCAGCATACTCAATAGCCATTTCATAATCAGAGTGAACATGATCAAAATCAGAATATGAATCCACATCAAAATCAAATCCAAGATAGGATTGTGTATCAGCAACATGTGCGGAAGCGCTCTTAGACATCAAACTTGAACCAATACTCATAATCTCCCTAAGAATAGGACAATCAAATTCTATGGAGTTTTTATTTGGTGGTTCAAAATGGGTGATAACAAAAGAAGAATGGACCTCAGAGGGGTACTTCATGGAATACATAACATTAAATATCACAACATCATCTCCAAACTCCATGAAAAGTGTACCCTCATTGACATTTATGATAGTTTTTGCAGTCTTGAGGAAGGGCCTACCTAAGATAATGGGGGCATGAGAACTTACCTGATCATCCTCCATGTTAAGCACATAGAAGTCTACTGGAAAGATCATGTCTCTTACCCAAACAAGTACATCCTCAAGAACTCCCGCTGGATATGTCGTAGATATATTCGCCAACTGCACCACTACTCTTGTCGGCTTCAACTCACCAACCTGCAAGGAAGAGAATACAGAGTGAGGCATCACATTTATTGAAGATCCTAAATCACAAAGAGCATTAGAGAAGTGAAACTCCCCTATGGTACATGGGATGGTGAATGTACTGGGATCCGTGTACTTTGTTGGCATTGCTAGAGTGGGTGTAATGAGTGCCGAGACATTCCTTCCAAGGTTGATCCTCTCATTTCCCTTGAGCCCTCTTCGATTGGTGTAGAGTTCTATTAAGAATTTGGCATACCTTGAGATTTTCTTAATGGATTAAAGTAGAGGAATGTTGATCTCCACACGCTTGAATGTGTCCAAAACCTCCTTTTGCATTGCTTCTTCAGACATCTTCTTGGTTTGAACAACCCTGTTTGGAAAAGGAAGGGGTTTAGGAGGAACATCATCAATATTTTTCTTACCTTTATCTTTCGCCTTGGATTTATCATCAGTTGGTTTGGAATGCGGATTATCTGGAGTTGAGGTGAATCTCGGTGGAATGGTAGGTCCAGATGTATCATTCAATTGCTTCCCACTTCTCAATGTGATGGCACTAACATTCCACTTTGGATTTGGAGTGGGTTGGGAAGGTAGATTTCCGGAATTCTTACTTACAAGTTCATGGAGGGCGGCGGCAATCTGACTCATTTGAGTCTTCAACTCTCTCAGCTCCGAACCTTGACTCTTCATCTCATTCTGTTGATTAAGAAAAATTTGTTTCAAAATATCATCAGTGTTAGAGTCTACCTTGTGTTGGATATTCCCTTGTTTCTGACTCGTTGATGTTTGAGCTTCAAATCTCCTTTGGTGTTGTTGGAAACCCTGCAGGTAAGGTAGAGGCTGCTGGAAGTATGGTTGAAAATGGGTCCTTTGTTGTTGTCCAAGGCCATACCTCATGTCTAATTGATCTTTCCACCCTTGGTTGTATACTGTATCAAACTTCTTTTGGGGATATGGTTGTTGCTGTTGCTGCTGAAATGGTCTCCCAGGGAACACTGCTGCACAATCTTCTGTCTCTTATAGTTGTGGGCAACAGTCAGTTGGGTGGCTTGTCTCAGTGAAAATGCCACATGGCCTTGAAGGAGGGGGTAGAGATGTCTTTTGTGCCAGAGCAATTTGCCTCACCATAGTTGTCAATTCTTCTAACATGGTATCAATCAAATGACTCTCAAGAGAAGAAGGACTTACCTGATGTACTCCCCTGATATGTGGTGTACCTCGATCACCAAATTGTTGGGAATTTTGGGCCATCTTGTCGATCAATGCACGTGAGGCTGCTGTTGTCTTGTCCGCCAATGCTCCTCCAGCTGCAGCATCCACCATGCTCCTCTCCATGGGTGTGAGTCCTTCGTAGAAGTTTTGGATGAGGAGTTGCTCACTGATTTGGTGGTGCGGACAGCTTGTGCACAACTTCTTGAATCCCTCCCAATACTCATACATTGACTCCCCTTGTGCTTTCTTGATCCCCAATATCTCCTTTCGAATGGATGTGGTCCTTGATGCTGGAAAAAATCTTTGCAAGAAAAGACGTTTCAAATCATTCCAACATGTTACATCTTCAGGTTGCAAATAATACATCCAGTCTTTTGTAGATCCATCAAGTGAGAATGGGAATGCTATTAATTTGATTTGATCTTCAGAAAAATTTCTTGGTTTAAGGGTTGAGAAAACCACGTTAAATTCTTTCAAATGTTTATTAGGATCCTCACCAGAGAGGCCATGAAACTTTGGAAGTAAGTGAATTGACCCAGATTTTAGTTCAAAGTCCGATTCGAGATTTGGGTATGCAATGCAATTTGGTTGATAGTTAATATCAGGTGCAACCAATTCTCAAATGGTTCTATTAAGTTAATTTCCATTGTTTTCCGCCATTGGAACCTATTTTATGTTTGAATTTGAATAGCTTTCAATTTAAATGTTTCTAGAAGAGAGGAATTCACTAACTAGTTGAATATTGAAACTTCCCGTAGACTGAGAATTTCTGATTTGAGCCCTAAGGCTACGTTCAATCTCAGGGTCACGATCTAAGAGATATTCGGGATTAGTTCGTGTCATATATCAAATAAAAATGAAAAGAAAAAAAGTGTACCATAGTTAAAAAAATAAGAAGTTTGAGTTGATGGTCCAAAAAGAAGTAGAAGAAAATAAAAGAAGAAGAAGAAAAATCAGATTGGGTAAAAAGGAAGAAAGAAGAGAGGAAGAGAATAAAATGTAAAATAAAATAAATACCTCTAATTGGTTGAAATAATTACTTGCCTCCCCGGTAATGACACCAATTTGAAAGAGCGCTATCGTGGGCGCCCTCAAATGATTAGTATGATTTTGGGGTACTTAGGTGCAGCAGAGTGGCTGACCAAGGTCGTCTCTCAAAGGAGGAAGTGAATTTAACAACATATTAGAGGTATTCTAAAAAAATAAAATAAAATAGAATAGAATAAAAGCACTACTTTAAAGGATTGGGGTTTGTTGTAGTTTATGAATCTAGAAGAAGTTTTCTGGAAGAAGATTGTATAATTTTTTTTGTTTTTAGTTTTGAAATGAAGTTTGATTAAAATGACACAACAAAAAGATGTTTGTTTAGACAATATTTAAAAGAGGTAATCGATCTAACTCTACCTCTTCAATCATTTATTAATCATTATCATTTAAATTAATATTCACTTAATTATTATCCCTTAATTTTTTAAATCCCGAACCCTACGAGAATTAACTTTACCACGAAGATTGAAGTGAATTTAACCTTAGGCTAACTTCGGAACATGCAATCGCAACAACCTGCTTTGATTGATGTTATAAAATTATCTTATGGTCAGTGGTAAATTAAGGCACATAAACACTCTGAAAACGTGGATTAATTGAGTTTAGGGATTATATTTGAACTCTACAAATTGATCCCGTGTGGTTTTGAATTACCGGTTATGGTTGCGCTCTCACAGTTCACACAATTCCCGACCTCGCGTGTTTTTTGTTAACTATTAAGTTTCTTTCTTAGTTAAATTTAAATTAAAAAATCAATTAATAGATCATAATATGTGAATTACAGTATCTCATTGATTCAAAATAAATCAATGAAGAAGGATAGAGGTCGATCGACTACTAAAAAGAACTACTCTTCCATGGGTGGTGTAGTCATCGTGGAGACGTTTTGCATAAGCAATGGATTGAAAGGGTAGAACCCAATCTTGTCTCCACTATTGATTCCAACCCAATTAATAAGATTAATAGAATAAGAAAAGGGATGAACACAGAAGATTATTTGAAGAAAAATTCAAGAAACAAACATGAAAGAAAATAAATACAAAGAAGAGGTGAGAGAGGAGAGCCTTTTTGGGAGAGAGGTTTGCACAAAGGCTTACTTCTTCCAAGAGTTGTGAGGGGCTCCCAGGAGACACCCTTTCGGAAACACCTTCCAAAATCCTCTACCAGCCCTCTCAAAGAGTTAAAACCCCCTTTAAATAGATTTTGTGGGGGCTAGGGATACATAACTTTTTAAGTGTGAAATGAAAAACTCGGCCAAATATTTTATTCCAAATTTCACCGCCCATTTGACCTCCAAAACGCGTGCATTGACCGTCCTTCAAGAAGGATTATTTGTTCCAAATCATGGCCCAGAGCTTTCCTCAACATTTGGGCTCAATCCAAGCCCGTATGTAGAATATATGGCCCAAATACAGAACCCATGTCCATTCTGCCGAGTCCAGCCCACCATTGGATTAATGGCTCATTTACTCCATCCAAATGCACTCTTTATCTCTAGTGTCCTGAATGAAAGTTGTATAAAATGAAGTTAGGAACACTGTTACAAACATTGAAATTCAAGTAATAAATATAAAAATATTTATCTTTGAAATACTACAGTGCACTATTAAGGGTAAAACTGTAATTTTCACCAAATTTTCAAATGAATGATCAAATCCCAAATATTTTATAAATAAACACATTTAACACAATGTCAGGAAATTATTTCATTTATTATCAATAAAATATTCAATAAAATAGTGTTTTATCAGAACCCTCATAGTTTTATAGTTTGAATAAATTATATACTTCCTCAGAATACTCACACCCCATCTAGTGGATCTAAAGAGAACATGATAGGTTCAGGATATGGGCGTGTAGTTAGGTAAGAAGATGTGCGTGGAAAATTTTTTCTTGAGACCTATGAGACTAGATTTAAGCCCAATGATTATTCATGATTATTTTTTATTTTATAATTTATGGTTGACTCACTATCATTACTATTTTGTACCCATTACATACACATACTTGATATTCAACACATGATAGCATTCATTGTCACTACTTGTTGCTGGAGTTTCCTTACCTGGTTTAATACTTATCTTAATTGATCTATTTATTGATATGATACACCTTGAATACATCGTATCAAATATTGTGAATATATTGATATAATGTGAATTTTCTTACGTTTATTATTTGATATGACTCCAGATTGTGAAATCTTTTTCAAATATTTTAAATTATTTTTTTTAAATGGTTAAATGGAAATTTTTACACATTTTGTTTGATGAATATTTTTAAATTTCTTATATATTTATTTTTAAACTAATTCTCATAATATATTTATTATAATCACTTTTTTCAATATTTGAATTTCATTTTTTTGATGTTACTACATATAATATTTGGTGGAATCCTACAAGAAACTATATATTACACCCTGCTTGTACCGTTTGGTGTTTTCATCCTTTATGATCTTATAACAGGTTCTCTCACTATTTTATTACATTTTGGGGTTTTTCATGGTCGACCAAGGGTGGGTGAATTAGGATAGGTTAGATTGTTATAGTCCACCAGAATATATGTTTTGGTTTTTTTGTTCTGTTTTATGTTTTTATAGTACCTATTTTTTTACTCTGAGATATATGTACTGATTTGTGTATCTGATGAGGATTCAACAGTGTAATAAATTTATTGTAAAACTTTTTGGAATATTTCATTCCCAATGGTTATTTAATGATACATAGGTGCTTGTTTTTGTCATTTAAAGTTTTATATCTATCTTCAGTTAGTGGTAAACCATCATAGAAATTAGTTGAGATGGCATGCTAGGATAGTTTGTCAAAATTTCTCCCAATAAATTTCACTCAGTCATCAATGGTGGAACATTTTAAAATTCATTCATAAAAACAAACATCATAATTTTTTTTTAAAAAATCGTTTTAAAAAATAGTAAGGGATATGTGAAGATCATCTAGAATAACAAATACAAGGTTTCAAAAGAGGAGAATATAAGTTGGAAGTGAACAAAGGGACATAAAAGTTAAACTAACACCCAAATTCTGATTGAGAGTGATAGAGAACATGGTCAAAATAAAGTTAATATAATCCATGATATAATCATAGGATGCCTACAAATTGTCATTAATATCATCAAAAAATATGATAATAGGATAAAATTTTATTTCTAGCTCTTTTTCATAACATGGTGGAATTATTTTTCGATATTGTATGATGACATAAAAAAATGTACTTAGTTGATATTTTTTATGTCATTGGAAACATTTCATTCTATTTTTGTGGATTGATAAATATATAATTAATCTCTTAATTTAAGAGATAAATTTTTTCATGTATGAAGAACTAAATAAAATCCATAAAATAATGATAAGTCATTTTTTCTATAATTATAAAAATAAATGTTAACATTAGTTATCCTGTATAGATAAATATTCACATAGTTAACTAAAATGTTAATATCTAAAACCTCATACAAAGTTCAACATAATCCATTCATAAATTGGTTAACATTATATCCCTTCCAATATTCAATATTTATAAATAAAATATCCAAATTTCTCAAAATAAACTAAACATTAATCCCCCATATATCATTAAGTAGATCTTGATTGAAATATTCTAAACATGTTAATACATTCCTCATGTATTCCATTTGAAACATGATAATAACATTAATTTCCATAAATTATTATTGAAAATATACATGATTCCTTATTCCTTACATAAACCCCAAATTATTGTATATATTTACTAAATAAAAAACATTATTGACCCTGACCCCAAAATCTTAGAGCCATTCCCTAATACCATTATATTAGCTTATAATACAAATAATTGCATCTTGATGAACCGAATAGATTAGTAGTCTTGTTAAACATGATACATACATGAGTCTTGAATTATAATTGAATGCAAAAATTACAACATAATTTTTCTCAGGAATAAATTTATTTTATCTAGAATATCCCAGTATATTAATCATAATACTCTTCATAAAATTCTTGGGAATAGAATCAAAATAATCATGAGATCAAATTCATGGTAATAGTTAAGTTCAAAAAAATAATCATGAATAAATAATCAAAATCAATATAGAATAGTAAATAACAGAACACACCTTCCATTTAAATAACATGACTATCTGGTTAATATATGGAATAATCAATATGGAAAGGTATATAATTGAAAACACATTCCATTTTACAATACATGAGAATAAAATGCATCAATAGATTTTTTCATATGGAAAATATAATGGATAATAATAACTAAATTATAAATACCAAAAATTATTAATTGTTTCACGTCACGTTTCCCTAGTTCATGAAACCTTTACCGTCAATACCTTTCACAAGATGGTTTAAAATATAATATTATTAAGAACTTTTACAAGACAGTTTAGAAAATTCTTGGTTATAAACAAAAAGTTTTTTTCATCAAATGATTTCATCTCATGAGATTGCCAATGCATTGAGGGACATACATTAAATAGTCCCCAACCCAGTTCATACTTGTTTAATGAATTAACTATATATCTAATAATCGACTGAAATCATAAATAATGATTCATATAAAATATCTGTATTGAGTAAATGGTACAGATTTATCAATATTTATCCAGTTTATTAATATCTGTGAAATAAAATATTATTTGTAAAAATGGTATACGATTTAGGGAAAAAAGTTTTGATGGCGAATAATAATGAAATTTAGGGTAAAATTAATGTTTGCAGGAAAGTGAATAATTCATGGTAAAGTTAATGGAAAAATAATGAATCAATGAAGTGAATGTCAATAAATTCCTTGGTTAAATTGAGAATAAGCAATCTATATTTGGATTAAGGATTGTTTGAATTCAATATATACTCATTTGGGTAATAATAAAGGGGTTTTTCATTGATGAATAGAAATAAGATAAAATATCTTTAAATCATTGTTGGGTATAATATCCTTTTAATTTGGAAAAACATTTTTATAATCCTTTTCATTAGAAAAGAGTATTAAAAAAAATATAGAAAATGTTTTGAATAGATTTTTTCATAAAAAATAATTTAATCATATAAATGAATCTTGAAAAAAAATTATTGGTTATGATGGATCGAAACTACGTTTATGTCATACATATTAAAACAATTTTTTCTTTCACTTTTTCAATAAAATAAAAACATGATTTCATATGAAAAATAGAAAAATATTCGCTTGAAATTTTTTTAATGAGTATAAATGGATGGATATTCATTTAATAAGTCTTTTTAATTGGATAAAAAATTTGAAAACATTATTACAAAACATATTTTTGATAGAAGAGAGAAATGAAGTCATATTTTATTAGGAATAGTTTATAGAACATTTTAAGTACAAAAAAATGAAAGATGTTACTATTACTTGAAAAATATCCTGACTAATAGGAGGATAATAAATTTAAAGGGATTATTAAATATATATCAAATAATTTCCTTTAATGAAAATTGTAAAAAAAACAATCCCGATTAGAATGAGATTGTGAAATAATCCCTTAAAAATGACATAATTTTGAAAAGAGAATAAAAAAATAATTGATTATGGGTATCCATTATAAATAAAACTAAATAAAGTATAATTAAAAAATAATATAATTTAAAATCTTTGCATATAAAATCTTATAATGACATAATTAATGAAGTAGAATTTTAACCTAATGAGTGGAAATTTTATTTAAGAAATCCATTACCTTACTCATACATTTGATTGAATTAAATTTAAACTACTATATAATGGTTTTATCCGTGTTAATAAATTATTATTGAGACTTATTAATATATTTTATATCATATATGATCCTTTTATAACATCATTTTAACCATTAATTAATAATATTTCTTTACTTTCATTTTTTCTAGTATTAATTGTCTTGTTTTTCGAGTATGTTTTGACATGTAAATTTTTTATCTTATTAATTAAATTAAGATTTAATCATCTTTAAAATGTAAAACATGATTAAAATATAATATCTAAATAGTATATATTCATTTATAGTAATCCATAATAATTACTGATAGGAAATTAAATACCCTGTTCCTGGAGATGGTAGGTCGTACGTATGAATGAATATTGTTTTCATTTTCATTTCATATTAATGAAAAGTAAAAAATATATTAATAAATATATTATTATTAATTTATTATTTTTATTTCATATATATTTAATATGGTTAATAAACCTATCCTTAGTACATTACATGTAAATTGTGAACACATCACTTCACTTCACAAGACGATAGTCCACCGTACACACGAGCAATGTTATCATAATCCAAAAAATAAAAAGCGTAAAGATATGGATAATTGAAAAATTAAAAAAGAATAAAACATAATAAATATAAAATATATCTTATATTTTATATAAACTATAAATACACCATTATTTCTAACCATAAAAGGTGGAAATTGATAAATGAATGGCATCGGTTTGCGAGGTGGTAGTCTCTTGTACACATGAATGATTATTTCATAACCCATTTGATGGGTGTGTGTGACGTTTAAGGTTAGAGAAAAAAAAAATTTATTAGTGTATGTAATATTTTAAGATTATTATTAAATCATGTAATAATACTAATTTAACGAGGTGGATATAGAAATAAAATATAATCTCTTTTAGATTAATATTACCTCTTCATTAGGTTTTTGCCTTAGGTTTTCACAAATTGATTCCTAAGTTGGAATTTTTACCAATATAAGGTCACTAGGATGAGGGTATGGAATTTTGAAAGTAAATTGGGTAGGTAATGGGAAATAAAAATTTGGTTTAATGTGTGAAGAGAGGTGGGGAGGGGTGACCTTTTATAAGTGGGGTGTGTTCCACTATAGTAATTTTTTAAAATAAAGAATTCAACCCACGTTGTTCCCATATAAAGTGGCAACAATAAAAGAAATGTATCAGACATATAAGGTATGAGGTATAAATAGGTCCCAAAATGGGTTCTTTTGAATTATCTAAGTCATTTGGTTCCTTAGGATTAATGTTTAATCCCTTCATGAACTCATTTTTCTCTTAATCACTATAATTAATTTTAATTATTTCACAAATCATTTTTGTATAAAATTAAGTTGACATTTTTAGTCTTTATAAATTAATATGATTCAAAATATTAAATATAATTTTCCAAATTCAATCCATATTAGTGGTCTAAATTAATTTAAAATGAATCAGGCGGACGGTGTCACGACCCGTCCTAGTGGGGCCCGAGCCGCAACTCCCCAAGCCCGCCTCCAATAGGGCAGAGGCCGGTGACTAGCACCGAGTAGGCGTGATACTAACATGGGAGACATTGACTATAACCTGTACACACGAACAAACATCTCCAAGCCCACAAAGCTGTAAAGTAAAAACTACCAAATGGAAAAGATGCATCCATACAGTAAAACCCAACCAATAGAGTATGACAAGAAGTAAAGTATAGTAAAGTAAAACCCTGGGCCAAAAGTAGAATCCCACCAAAAGAAAGTGTACAACAAGTCCAGTCTATAGAGAAAGGTATTGGGATTGTAATCTGTCGCCGAAGGAACACACCTCGGCCTGTCTGATCTCACAGAGCACTGTCCGGTCCTAGTCCGCCTAAAATCCTATCAAAGGATCGCTCGTCTGCACAAGACACGACACGTGTGGGAAAAGCCCGTGCAGGGGTGAGTATAACAATACCCAGTAGGACACCCCGAAAACCACAAGGAAATACAACAAATGAAAATACCACGAAGAAAGGTACACTCATCTCTACACAGTATATGTCTACGGAACATATAACAAGAATATCCATATATACTCATACAAAAATGACCATCGCGATACCGCCACTAGGATCCAGCTTGAAAATTCCACTAAGCATACCATCGGGAGGACATACTCCTAGGTCTGAAGAGAGAGGCATGAATTACTCGTTCCGGGAGAACACACTCCACAAGTACCTTGGGAACAAGATGCTCAGATGAGGATCATTGCCAAGTTATGGGGTGATTCCAACAACTCAGTCTGAGCTAATCCGCTAAGCAGAGGATCGGCGCCTGAGTAAAGTTGGTCACGTCGATACCAAGAACTATACCTAGGGTTCCAGGAATGAATAGAGGATCTGACTCGAAGTCTCAGAGAGGGGATTCCAACAACTCTATTCCGGGAGGTCTGTTGAAGGGATCATAGCCCAGTATAAAGGAGTTGATTCCCGAGCCTTCAAGGGATTACAAAGGGTACAAACCCTAAGAACTTGTCCAAGTCATAGAAGTAAAGTGGCTCAAGTAATAAAGATAAAGTTACACAATGTGTAGTATGGTTACGCGTCGTGTTCCTTGACCCTGGGTACAGCCCGTGTGAACGGCCCGTGTCCTTTGTTCAAGCCATGCAAAACCAAACTACACGACGTGTAGAAAAGGTACATGTCATGTTCCTTGTCCCAGGGTGCTACCCACGTAACCAGCCCGTGTCACACAGCTTGTCGAAAGCAACTACATGAAGTGTAGAAGAAAACACAAACCATGTTCGACCACATGGGCTCGCTCCATGTACGCTGGCCATGTGCCCGTACATGGTCTATGCCCGTGTCCGTGTCGCCTGCCCGTGTACCATACCATGGGGTACCCCATGTATCTTGATGGGTCTGGCTGGGGAGGGGTATACATGGTGTGTCCATGGCCGTGTATCCTGTCTGTGTCCGTGTACTCTTGGAGTACACGCCGGGTAACCCTACCGACAAACACAAGCTGTGTAGCCCATACTACAAGACGTGTAGTCAGGAGAATCCCAGAAACCGTGTCTTCCTCCATGCGACTCGGCCAATTCTCTGGATCTCGATTCGGTCATCTATTCTCCGCAACACTCCAGATACCGGGTCGCCTCGTCTCCGTGTAGCTGAATCCATTGGTTTTGGGCCTTCAATCGGATCCAAAATCTGATTCCAGCCATCCGAGCCAAAATCATCCAAAGAAAAATTTCTCCCGATCCGCTTCAATCCATCCACCAAAACCATCATCGCACCTCCGCAAGACCGCTGCGGTGTTGATCCTTAAGTTTGGGATCGTTGCGTTGTAGAACGGATGCGCAACGATCCTTTGTTCATCGCCCCGCAAAGAACACGAAGAACGTTCATGAGGAACATGAAGAATTTGGGGGAGAGCACACATCAAAAAGATAGGGACTAACCTCGATTGATGTTCGTGTCGATCTTGGTTCGTCACCGTTATGAGGTTGAATGAAACCAAACAAAATTCAAGAATCAATTCCCCACAAATCCCAACAAAATCCCATCCCGCAAGAACGATCGATCCGTGGGCTAATCTGTTCGTGGATTAGTCTGCGTTTATCATGGAAATCAACAACGGGGAATGGAAAATCAAAATCAACATCCTACTTGGATTCTCTACGTTTTTCGGCAAAGATCTGCTCGCCACATCGTTGTCGCCATTGAAATCCGTCAAGAACATCACCGCCATGTTGGGGGTTTCCTCCAGAGCTTTCCCGGAGCCTCCAAGGAATTTCAATGTTATGGGGATTGTAACCCTGATTCCCCTGCAAAATATCTATTTAAAAGATAAGAGATATATGACGTAACAAGCTTTAATTAAATATTTTATTACGGTTACATCCAAAAAACCAGATTTCACTACCGACCTGCGCAGGCCAAACTTAGGCCTTGCCCAAGGTAAAATCGTTGTTCTGAACGCAAAGGTGCCATCAAATTTCTGATCCGAGCACCCATTAGGGAGTTATTCCAATTTTTCAGGAAAAACTCATGCGCAAATAATTTAATTATTAAATTAAATTCAAACACTTGTTCCGGGCTCACTGGGCCTCAGAACTGCACGCCGTCTTAGAGCCTGGTCTCAAAAAAATTCCCATATAATATTAAAACAATACATGGAAAAATCCGGGACATTACCTCACACCCACCTTAGGGATTTTACATCCCCGAAAAGACAAAACAAGGGATATTCAAAGAGTTGTAGGTACTACATGGTAATCTGAGCCTCCCGCTCCCACGTGCTCTCCTGGAGATTTCTGTGCTACCACCTGACACACACCAAGGGAATAGCTCGTCCACGAAGGATCTTCTCCTGCCGATCCTTGATCTACAATGGGTACTCAGCAAAGGTCGATCCATCGTCGATGTCCAGCTCTCCCCAGTCGATGACGTGCGATGGATCATGCACGTACCTCCATAGCTACGACACATGGAAGACGTTGTGTACCCGGTCCATCTGAGGAGCTAGACCAAGCGATACACCACCTCGCCAACTCTACTCAAAATCTAAAAAGGACCAACGAACCTCATAGATAGCTTGCTGCCTCGGCCAAATCACTGCAATCCCCATCGAGTTGAGACCCGAAGGAACACATGGTCTCCTTCCTCGAACTGCAGGGGCCTTCTTCTCTGGTCAATATAAGACTTTTTCTGACTCTGTGCAGTTTTCATCCACTCCTGGACGACCTGCACCTTCTCTGTAGTATCTCTCACCATCTCGGGGCCCATGAGTGCTGACTCTCCCGGGTCAGTCTATCAAAGTGGAGACCTGCAAGGTTGCCCGTATAGAGCCTCGAATGGCGCCATACCAATAGTGGAATGATAACTGTTGTTATAATAAAATTCCACCAGTAGTAGGTGATCCTCCCAGCTACGACCGAAGTCATGTATGCAAGCACGTAGCATATCCTCCAGGACCTGGATGGTCCGCTCTATCTGACCATCAGTCTGGGGATGAAACACTATGCTCAAGCGTAACTGAGTCCCAAAAGCTTCCTACAATCCCTTCCACAACCGGGATGTGAAACGAGCATCACGATTTGAGACGATCGTGGATGGTACTACATGAATCCGAAATATCTCCTACATGTAGAGGCATCCCAAGCTCTCTACTGAACTCTGCTCCCATATGGCTAGGAAGTCTGCTAAGTTGGTGAGTCGATCAACGATCACCCAGATGGAATCATATCCCCTAGACGTATGTGGTAATCCCATCACGAAGTCCATAGATAATCCATCCCACTTCCACTCTGGTACCTCTAGGGGATGAGTCAAACCTGCTGGAACCTAGTGCTCAACCTTCACTTGTTGACAATTAAGGCACCGAGAAACAAACTCTGCCACACTCTTCTTCATTCTTGGCCACCAGAACTGACGTCGGTGGTCCCGGTACCTCTTTTCCACGCCTGGATGCACCGCCAAAGGGGATGTATGGAACTCCCTTAGAACCTCCTCCCACAACGTCACTGGTACTACCGTGCATCATATGAAAAAGAAAAACGCGCTCCCTTCCTTCTGAATATCCATCAGCAACATCACCTGTGGATATCTGAGCACGTAGAGTCTCACAGCTAGCATCATCGCGTTGTGCTTCCCTGACTCGCTGTAAGAGTGGAGGGGTAACAACTATCGAAAGATGGTAAGCTCCCTCATCTCTATCCATGAAGGACAACTACAAAGAGTCCAACGGCCTTGTCGCCTCATCCAGAAACTATGAACTGGATTTCCTACTAAGAGCATCTACCACCACATTCCCCTTCCCAGGAGTATAAAAGATCTCAAAGTCGTAGTCCTGGAGGAACTCCAGCCATCGCCTCTGTCTCAAATTCAGATCCTTCTGAGAAAAGATATATATGAGACTCTAGTGATCAGAGTAGATGGTAATCCTCTCGACCATCAGGTAGTTCTGCCACATCTTCAATGTGAAAACTACCGCTGCCAACTCGAGATCATGGGTCATGTAGTTCTGCTCGTATCCCCTCAACTGACGTGAGCCATAGGCAATCACCGCTTGCCTTTACATCCGGACACAACCAATCCCATTTCCTGATGTGTCGCAGAACACTACGTACTCAACAACCTCCTCCGGTAATCTCATGATCGGGGAACTCGTCAGACTTTGTCTCAACAGCTGGAAAGCCTGTTGGCATTTCTTGGTCCACCAGAAAGGCTGTCCCTTTCTGGTCAAAGCTGTCATGGGTGCTACAATATTAGAGAAATCATTGATGAATCTATGATATTAGCCTACCAACCCAAGGAAACTCTGCACCTCCATCACGCTTCGGGGTGGCTCCCATGCTAGCACTACGTTCACCATTTCTGGGTCCACTACTACACCATCTGCTGAGATAACGTACCGCAAGAAGTGAACCTCCTGTAACCAGAACTGACACTTTGAGAGTTTCCCATACAACTAGTGCTCTCGGAGTGTGCCCAGAACCACCATTAGGTGTCTCAAATGCTCCTCCTCGGACGCAGAGTACACAAGGATATCATCGATGAAGAACACTACAAACCAGTCTAGATAGGGCTGAATGATCCGGTTCATGAGTCCCATGAACACTTCCGGGGCGTTCGTCATGCCAAAGGGCATCACTAAGTACTCATAGTGACCGTAGCGACATCTGGAAGCCGTATTCGGTATATCATTTTCCCGTACTCACAACTGGTGATAGCCTGATCGTGTATCAACCTTCAAGAACCATCGTGCCCCTCTCAACTAGTAGAAGAGGTCATCGATCCTTGGTAGTGGATACTGGTTCTTCACGGTCACCTGATTGAAGTGCCGGTAATCCACACACACCCACAAGCTCTCGTCCGCCTTCTTGGCAAACAGAATTGGGGCCACCCAGGGTGAAACGCTGGGTATCACGAAGCCCCTCTTCTGCAGGTAGTCCAGCTACACCCTCAGCTCACGAAGCTCTGCAGGAGCCATCTGATAAGCTGATGCTAATATCGGGGTCGTCCCGGGTTGCAACTCAATGCAGAAATATATCTCTCGATGGGAAGGTATCCCATGGACATCCTCCGGAAAGACGTCCTCATACTTAGCCACCACTACTGGAAACTGGAAACTCGTAACATCTGCCGCCCCAAAGGCTAGGCTAGCCAACTGGTGTGAAATCGGCAGTGCCCTCCTATGAACGAGTCTATCCTGTGCTGCCTGGGTCTCTCTTTCACTGACACAAGGGAACCTCGTTCCATCACTACGGACACACCGCACCGTTTTCCTAAAACAATCAATCTGGGCATGAACTGTGGATAACCAATCCATGCCAATAATGACATCGTAAGGCCTCGACGCTACCACCAAGCAGTTCCAACCAAAACTCTCACCTCCAAGGGTCATTTCACACTTCCTACAATGGTTTGTGATCTCTGAATCTTCTATAGTCGGTGTTTCTATGTGTAAGGTTCAAGTCAACAACTCAACTGGAATCTCAAGGTCTCGAACAAGATAAGCAGCCAGAAAGGAATGACTAGAACCTATGTCTATCAATATGGGATCCAAATTATAAAAGACATAGACAGTACCTCTAATCATTTCGGGAGTACCTGGGACATAAGCCTCTACTGCCTGCAGCTGTCCCTGCCTCTGTCCACCAGCTCCCTGAGCCAGGGGTGGACCTCCTAGTGGTGGTGGTGGTAAAGGGTCGAAACGCCAACCACCTCCCACTTCTCTCCCAGCTCCTCTGCCACATCCGTCGCCTCACGGATCTACATGCTCCACACGTTTCCTCTGCCTCGGTGGTCCATCCACTAATCCCATGTCTGTGGCACGGTGGGTCGGACAATCTCGAGCGAGATGTCCCCTGCCGTCACATGAGTAACATCGCCTCTCTCGAGGCTGGCTGGAAGAACGCTGTGAACCATGCAAGGCTGATCCCCTGTCCTGGAATATGCTCTAGAAACATCTCCCACACCTAGGTCCCTGACGTCGACTCCCTAGCGCCGAGGTCTGTACTCCAGCTCGCCCACTACTGACAACTGCCAGCCATCCCTGCTCTGTCAGGAAGCTCTCAACCACCAAAGCTCGCTCGAGCACCCTAGCATAAGTAGGAATTCTCATAGGGATGATGCTAGCTTGGATATCTCTGTGCAAGCCTCTCTCAAAAGTCTAAGCTCTGAAGTACTGATCTCTGACCATATCCATCGAGTACCACGAGAGGTCGGTAAACCTTGATGAATAATCAGCCACCGACATGGTTCCCTGCTATAGCTGAAGGAGCTCCTGTATACGTACTGCTCTCAGGGAAACTGGTGAAAACTCCTCTCTGATGAGACAGTCAAACTCTGACCATGCAAGAGTCACCTCGTCATGAGTCTGGATGACCAAACTCCACCATCGCCCTGCCGAGCCCTATAGAAGGGTCGCTGCCAGGATCACCATGTGGTCTGCTGGCGTCCTGACCAAACGAAAGTCTCTGGACACTACCTTAATCCAGCCCTTTGCTGACTGAGGGTCAGGCTCGCCTCGAAACCTGAGGGGTCTCTGTCTCTAAAACTCGTGGAGTGCGCTCATCCTGCGCTCCTCCTCCAGTGGTACAACATGCACTAAACACTGCTCCACAGGGGGCGGGATAACTGGAACGCCACCTGGTGGTAGAAATGGGGGATCTGGTCCCTGTATCGAAGCTTCATCATGGAGGGGATCATCCTTGTGATCGAGCTGCTGGATCCTAGCGGGTGCGCGTCGCGGAGGGATCCTGTTCAAGAAACAAGATGTATCATAGTCAGTGAGTATATCTGGAGAGCTGACTCAAGAAGGACATGGAAACCACAAACCATTCCTATATGATTCATGTACCATTATTTTCCCTCATTTAACTAGTGTTTTCATGTTCCTAGTCGAAAAGAAAGTCATCAGAGTCCTGGTGTATGGATATGTCAGCTACCACACCAACACTGGGGTCCCTAGGCTGGGAGCCGAACTCGAAACACTTAACACCATTGCACCAAACCAACTCACAGAATCTTTGTCCTATGGTAGAACCGATCTCCTCTAATACCACTCTGTCAAGACTCGTCCCAGTGGGGCCTGAGCCGAAACTCCCCAAGCCCGCCTCCAATAGGCCAGGGGCTGGTGAATAGCACCGAGTAGCCGTGCTAGTAACATGGGAGGCATTACTGATAACCTGTACACACACACACATCTCCAAGCCCACAATTCTGTAAAGTAAAAACTACCAAAAGGACAAGATGCATGCATACACTAAAACCCAACCAAAAGAGTACGACATGAAGTAAAGTACAGTAAAGTAAAACCCTGTTCCAAAAGAACAAGCCCACTAAAAGAAAGTCTGCAACAAGTCCAACCTATAGAGAAAGGTACTGGGACTGCAAACCGTCGCTGAAGGAATGCACCTCGGCCTGTCTGATCTCACTAAGCACCGTCCGGTCGTGGTCCACCTAGAATCCTATCAAAGGCTCACTCGTCTGCACAAGAAACGACACATGCGGGAAAACCCCGTGAAGGGATGAGTATAACAATACCCAGTAGGACACCCCAAAACCACAAGGAAATACAAAAAAGGAAAATACCACAAAGAAAGGTACAGTTAGCTCTACACAGTATATTTCTTCGAAACATATTAGAATAATATCCATATATACTCATACAAAAATGACCATCGCGATACCGCCACTAGGATCCAGCTCAAAGATTCCACTAAGAATACCATCAAGAGGACATACTCTTAGGACTGAAGAGAGAGACATGAAGTACTCGTTCCGGGAGAACACACTCCACATGTACCTTGGGAACAAGATGCTCAGATGAGGATCACAGCCAAGTTATGGGGTGATTCCGACAACTCAGTATGAGCTAATTCTCTAAGCAGAGAATCAGTGCCTGGGTAAAGTTGGTCACGTCGATACCACGAACTCTACCTAGGGTTACATGAATGAATAGAGGATCCGGCTCTAAGTCTCACAGAGGGGATTCGAACAACTCTATTCAGGGAGGTTTGCTGAAGGGATCATACCCCAGTATAAAGTAGTTGGTTCCAGAACCTTCAGCGGATTACCAAGGGTATGAACCCTAAGAAGTTGTCTAAGTCACAGAAGGAAGGTTACTCAAGCCATGAAGAAAAAGTTACACGGCGTGTAGTATGGTTACACGCCGTGTTCCTTGACCCTGAGTACAGCCCATGTGAATGGCCCGTGTCCTTCATTCAAGCCATGCAAAACCAAACTACACGGCGTGTAGAAAAGGTACACACCGTGTTCCTTGACCCCGGGTGCTACCCGTGTAACTGGGTCGTGTCACTCGTCTTGTCGAAAGCAACTACATGAAGTGTAGAAGAAAACACACGCCCTGTTCGAGCGCCTGGGCTTTCTCCGTGTACGCTGGCCATGTGCCCGTACATGGTCTCTGCCCGTGTCCGTGTCGCCTGCCCATGTACAACTAAATGGGGTACCCCGTGTATCTGGAAGGGTCTGGCCAGGGAGGGTTATACACTGTGTGTCAGTGGCCATGTATCATGACCGTGTCTTTGTACTCCCAGAGTACACGCCAGGTAACCCTACCGATGAACACACGCCGTGTAGCCCATACTACACGGCGTGTAGTCAGGAAAATCCTAGAAACCGCGTCTTCCTCTGTGGGACTCGGCCGATTCTGTAGATCTCAATTCGGGCATCCGTTCGCCATGAAACTCCAGATACTGGGTCACCTCATCTCTATGAAGCTGAATCCATGGGTTTTGGGCCTTCAATCAGCTCCAAAATCTGGTTTCGGCCATCCGAGAGGAAATCGTCTGAAGAACGATTTCACTCGATCAGCTTCAATCCGTCCGCCAAAACCATCTTCGCACCTCCACAAGACCGCTGGGGTTTTGATCCTTCAATTTGGGATCGTTGTGTCGCCGAACGGATGCACAACGATCCGTTGTTCATCGCCCCGCGAAGAACGCGAAGAATGCTCCCGAAGAACGCGAAGAATTTGGGGGAGAACACATAGAAAAATGAGAGGGATGAACCTCGATCGATGTTCGTGTCGATCTTGGTTCGTCACCTTTAGAAGGTTAAACAAAACCAAACAAAATTCAAGAATCGATTCCCCAACAAATCCCTGCAAAATCCCATCCCGCAAGAACAATCAATCTGTGGGCTAATCTCTTCATGGATTAGTCCACGTTCATCGTGGGAATCAAATACGGGGAATGGAAAATCAAAATCAACATCCTACTTGGATTTGCTGCATTTTCCGGCGAAGATCCGCTCACCGCGTCGTTGTTGCTATCAAAATTCGTCAAGAACGTCGCCGCCACATTGAGGGTTTCCTCTAGAGCTTTCCCAGAGCCTCCATAGAATTTTGGGGTTATGGGGATTGTAACCCTGATTCCCCTGCGAAATCTTTATTTAAATGTTAAGATATATTTGACGTAACAAGTTTTAATTAAATATTTTATTACGGTTACATCCCAAAAACAATATTTCACCACCGACGTGCGCCATCCAAACTTAGGCCTCACCCAAGGTAAAATCGTTTTTCTGAATGCAACGGTGCCCTCAGATTTCTGATCCGAGAACCCGTATGAGAGTTATTCCACTTTTTCAGGAAAAACGCATGCGCGCGTAATTTAATTATTAAATTAAATTCAAACACTTGTTCCGGGCTCACTGGGCCTCGGAACTGCAGGCCGTCTCAGAGCCTGGTCTCGAAATAATTCCCATATAATATTAAAATAATACATGGAAAAATTTGGGACATTACAGATGGGATGAGAAAACATGTTTTTAACGTGATAATGTTCAAAAGTATACAATGTCATTTTATCAAAATTCATCATTAAAATGACTCAAATGGAATAAATTAGATTAATAGATGAATTATTTAAAAAATTTTAATTTTAAACCAAATTAAAATAAAATATAACATTATAAATAATTTATATGAAAATACATTTTTCAATTAAAATCAAGCGGTCTTTAAATATTCATCAAAAAGTGAAACCTCTTAGAAAAAAAAATCACCCTACGATAATTTTAACATAATTATTTAAAATTTTAAGATTAATTTTTTATATAATATTTATAAATGTGTAATTTTTTTAAAAAAAATAAGTCCGCCATTAAAAAGTGACAAAAACTCTATTAGAAAAAATACTCCTTTTTACTGAGTAAAATTGAATTTATTCATATCTTATGCATATAAAATTTATTGAATGAATGTCAATTTTTTTATCAAATTCACTATGACAATCTACTAATATTAATTAATTTAATTAACTAATATAAAATTCATTCGGCTCAAAAAAATATTTTATTATAAAAATTCATTTTCTTTATATTCAATCGGTGTTTATATTTATTTCTAGTTAATTGGAGATCAATTATTTCAACCATATATTTTTATATGTTAGGTAATAATATTTCATAATTCCAAAATAATGTATATGATATAATCATCATGATAATATTGATAGTATATCTTTGTTCAGTAAAATTTAATATTGCATGTAACACATGATGCCAACGAGCCCATACCCGAGTGGTAAGGGGTCCTGCATGGCATCCAAGAGACCCAGGTTCAAAACCAAGTGGAGGAGAATTTACCAACAATGTAGTAGTTACTTTAGTTGTTACTGTAGTAGTTATTATATCAGTTACTAATTTGTACTGTAGAAACCAAAACTATTCACCCGATTTGGGCCTTCGGGCCACCGGTTTGGGCCTATGTGTTTCTAGGGCCATCAGGTCATCAATGGCCTTCGGAAAACAGGGCCTTCGGGCCACATAGACCATGAAGTATCCCATTTCACATAGAACATGCCCCAAAAGAGGATCAGAGCAACAAGTGTAGCATCCACCAGAAGTAGAGCTAACCAGATTGGAAAAATGAGAGTGTGTGACAGCCACCATCGGGACCAGGCACCGTGCAGCTTTGTACGAGGCAATGCTAGCCGATCAACAATGCAAGGTGGGGTGCTAGGTGATCAATGACATAGAAACTGGGGAGGGTTATTTCAAGTGGGTTGGGCCTACATGTCATATATTGGGCATGGTATGCCTCTGGGACTTCGGGTCTTGTATTGCGGGTCAGTTGGGCCTCGCCTGGGGCCTACGGGTCATGTACAGTTTCCCCATAAACCCTTAAAAGGGGGATAGTCCATAATAAAATAAAATAAAAAGAAGGCCTTCGGGCCATTCGAGCATGTAACACAAGTTATCAAAGGAACTCGTTTATTCATGTAACACAAGCTAAAGTAAATGTTTAATGTGACACAAGCTAAACTCATTATTGTATGTAACTTACACTATCAAATAAAATGATATCCTTAAAAAATTATAGAGTGTTACTGAAAATTATATAAACTCATTCCATGATAATATAAATAACTTTTTCAAAAAATCATTAATCAGTTCCAAGGAAATTAGCACTATCTGATTTACTTATTCATATCCAACATATCTTTATCCCAATATTATTGGCTCAAAATCCGAAACATATTATGGTTTATCTTACTATAATAAAAATATAACATTGACTTTAAATCACTTTTCTACCCCATCAGTATTATTGAACATATTTTTGAAATGATTAATGAAAAACTGATACTGAATAATCCTTATATATTCATGATTCATATAACATAATCCTTGAATCCCAATGCATTAATAATTAAAAAATAAAATTTACATATAAAAAATTTTACTATTTTTAATTAGCTTATTTATTAATACCTCAATTCCTCCATATGTCATTCGTAGTAACTTCATTTGCAAAAACAAAACCATTACTCTTAAAACCATGCTAATTCCCTTCAAAATATTTCCAATTAGGATATCAATTTTCATAATGAGCTTTCATTAATATTTTAAAACATTAAATATTTGATTATTACTTAGGTATTCTAATATTTTAATTCATTACATTAACCAAACTTTTCTTTTTTCCTTTGTAGTTAATTTCTTTGTTCGTGATTTTCCACACCCAAAACATCTTCTCGTCTCTCTGATGCATTACATTGAGTGCTTCATCCCACATTCTTGATATATAAGAAACTAAATATTAATTACATAATTTTATACATTACATTAACTCTAAGATATATCTATCCATATTGTAATTAGTTACTCTAATAGTTAGTTAGAGTCTATGTTGTTAATTATGTTTCATGATAAAGGATTAGACATAATCACAATATCTTTCACTCCAGAAAAATACCATTTAGAAGCTCAGTAGTAAATTTTCCATTACAATTATTTTTAACCATGTTCCTTATACTTCCTTAAAATGACTAAAATAAATAATCATATTGTGATTAATACTAATCATAGTAGAAAATAATAAAATAATGGAAAATCACTTATAGGATGTTTAAATAATAAAACCTTATTTTCAGTATATGAAATCTTTTTTTCCCAATTAACTCATAGTCAAAATATATTTTAATACTTCATGATGTTTCATACATAGTTTAAGAATTTACAAATAATATCCACCTGTAATGTCAATCCAAGAGTGTAGCAAGGATCTTTTTTCTACACATTACGGTGATCAAGTCTAGCTCAATGCACCTTTTTTAGAGTTATTAGCCCTAAGAACCACTATACTAGAATGAAATTCAATCTAGTGTAAAAAATGTATATAATTTCTTTGAAACAACTCATTAAATCCTTTAACAAAATTCAAATACATTTTATAATACTTTTACTCACCCTTAGACATACCATTAGAGATATCTCTAGAAATATCTTTAGAAATATCCCTAGGGATCTCAATTTTTTCTCGTCCTAGTTTCCCAATGATAACTAAACATTTACTATGATTAAAACAAAATAAAACCACGATTTTCATTCATATATATTTAATCTTGTATGATGAATATTTAATACATTACAAAAAAACATATTTGAGAACAATAATAGTTTAGTGACTTTGGAGACTAGGTACAAAATCATCTAATTTGGTGAAATATATTCAATATATCTCGAAAATTTCTTAACCTATAGTATTATAAAAAATGTACCCACATAAAATAATTCATCATAACCTAGGGAAAGAAAAAATAAGAAAATATGAGCTAAGATTCATAGTAAAGGAAAACAAGGTAGACATATAAGTGTAACATAAACAATAGCATATATGAACATGATCATAAATTTTAAAAACTGTACCTGATAGATCAAATAACAAAATAATTAATCATTGAATAATGATTTAATGTTCATAATAAATTATCATGTGGGAATCAAAAAAAATGACCGAGAGAGTATAACACTACTATACGACATATATTCGTGGTATACACATTAGCTAATGTCTTTGTGAATATATATACATAGATACAGGTTAAATCATGACGTTAACAACAAAAAACCGTGCCCCCATACAAACTTATATATATGAAACAAGTTCCATATATATAATATTATAGACATGAAATATATTTCCATAAATAACAGAGTGAACATGTAATCAGGTTCATGCATAAAATTGTAAAGATGTAATCTGGTTCCCACATAACATTATGAACATGTAGTCATGTTCACAAAAAAAATTTAAACATGTAATTAGGTTCAAATGTAAAATATTTGCTCATGATTTACCCATAATTACATAATTTATTTGAAGGAGATATAAGTCCCACGTATAATTGGTTATAACATAAACACCATCTTTGGTTATAAGTAACCATAATCACATTATGAAAATCATACATATTTGTGCCACGAGATCATAAAACATTTATCATATCATAACCTCTAAAATTAAATGAGGTTCATATAAATTTCCTCATATCATAACATATGAAAATAACAAAAGTTTTATAAATATTTCATTATTTAATAATAGCATAACATGTGAAAAAATAAGAGGGTTTCATAATATTTTTTCTATGGTATAACCCATGGAAGAGAAATGGTTTTCATAAACATAATTCCATAATAATAATAATAAATTCATAGAAAAAATAATATTGTAATAATAGGTTCCTATACCTAGGAAATGAAAAGAAAAATCATATTATATTACCTTGGAAAAAGAATTATTTTGAAAGATCTCATGGAATATTTCTTGAGGAAAATTAACTTTCATTGAAAATATCATTTTAAAACTAAAAATTCATAAAAATTTTAAAATAAATTTATTTTTAAATAAAATTGAAAACATATAGAGAATTATTTAATGAAAATAGTGTTTATTTTGAATGAAAATTCTATTCTTTTCATATTCCTAAAAACCAACTCTAGTTTTATATTTTTGGAAAAAGAAAAACAGACATGGTTTGAAAAAAACATGAATATTCCTTTAATTTTCAATTTTGAAAAAACAAAATCATATGTATAAATGTATTTAATAAAAAAATTAGAATGTTTATTTTTTTGGAAAATTTTTAAATGACATGGTTTTAGAAGAAAATTTGGTTTTGACTGAAGAGAGAAATAAAGATAAATTTTATTTAAAACACTTTATCAATTAATTTATGTACCAAATAGTGAAAAATCAAAAATTTAAGTTGAAATATCATGAATAACCATATGAGAAGAAACTTTATGATGAATCTTGATAGGTATATCAATATATTTCAACATAGGATAATTAATTATAAATAATGACATTTTCCCAAAAATCCATTACCACTTTTGTAATTATTTGAAATATATTTCCCATGAAATAAGGATCCTAAAATAAAAATTTAATAAAAATATTTTTATACAGAATTATATTAAAATACATTTATTTGGAGTATATACATCACATAAAAAATATGTTGTTAATATGGCATGTGTCTTATAGTAGTACAAAGTGCGACAAAATTGTTTAGCGCTTTAGTAATATTTTGAATCCTAAGCCCCAATAAAACATAAAATCAAATAAAACATTAAAAATACATGATAGGAGAATATTAATTATATAAAACTTCAATGTGACAGTATATACACCGCATAAAAGAAATTAGTGGTGAATTTTCATATGTCTCACACAAATAAAAGAGTGACTATAAATCCTTTACCTGAAGTGTCAACTTACATCGTACATGTTCAAACAACTTTTATAATAAATATAAGTTTATTATACCTATATTACATAACCTTAATTAAAGATATTATTTGATAAATTATTCACCTATTACTATTTATTTCCCATTTAGTAACAATTCTTTCTTAAAATACTGTTTCAAGTAATACCGCTTTGTTTTTTGTATATATTTTGATTTTTGATTTTTAGTGTTTTTACTTTGATTATGGTTCCTCAATCTCTAGAATAAAAATTAATAAATAATTATCATATTTATAAATAAATTATTTTTTAGTAACAATTTTGAAATATGGTTTTTAGAAATAAAGTATGTCACAATCACAAAGAAGGTATGTCGTACGTACGCATAAGTAAAGATTCCATTTTTCCATTATCATTTTGAAAATTAGGTAATAAATATATCATATATCTATAATTATAATAGTTTCACTAAAAAATATTATTTATATATATATATATTAATTTAAATCATAAATATGGCGTGGTGATGAATATTGATAGTCAAATCACTTCATGAAGGTTATAGTCCACACGTACCTGACCAATATTATTGTCTTTTAGTGAGTGAAAATGTTAGAAATAAAATGATAAGTTATCACTTTAGAATGATAAATATTTCATCAATATAATAATTATTTAGTTTATATCACATATAATATTTCATTTATTACTATTATCTCCCATTTAATATGTCATTGAAAAACAAATCACATCACTTCGCTTGATGGTAGACCGCCATACACACGAGTGACATTACCATATCCACTGTGGAATAGAAAGTTAAAAAAACAAATATAAAATAATGAATAAAGATGTATTATTATGTTATAAATATAATATATATATATACACACTTTATATCTATCATTATACCCAACCATGAGAGGTTGTAATGGAAAATGATTGACATCGGTTCGTGAGAGGAAGAAATGAAAAAAGGGTTATTGAAAATGTAACATTTTATTCAATTATCCTCTTTATTTTTTCACCAATATCATTAAATGGTTGTATGTATTCCCAATATAAGGATTATAGGATTAGATAAGTTAATTTGGGATGTGATTTTGTATGGTCTTGCCTTAACCAAGAGGGTTTAAATGTGTGAAGCGGTGAGTGGAGTGGTGTCCTTTTATATGTGGAAATGATTAGAATGACCTAAATTAGACTAATAGATATAAAATACAACTAATTTTTCGATAAAACCAAAATAAAATACAATTTAAATTTATAAATAATTTAAATTAATAGGTAGTTTTGAATAAAATTTGTTATTTTTCACTATTAATCATCAAATTAATCTTGTAAAAATCTTTTGAAAAAATCACCGTAAGATAATTTTTATATGATAGTTTCAAGAATTTTTTCTATTATTTCAAATAAATTTCCTAAAATTTTAAAAAATTATTTTTAAAATAAATTTCACAAAAGGCAACAATTTGTTTTTCTAAAAAATACATTTTAAAGAATCCTATTAGATTAATTCTTATCTTTTACCTAGAAAATACATAAGATGAATGTTAAATAGTTTATTTAATATATACTATATAAATTTAATTAAAATAACACCCCAAGATTGGTTTCATTTTAAATTTATTTATGTAGAATGTTATTTTATCATAAGAATAATCTTTCAGAAAAATATTTTTATTATATGCATTTTTAATTAAACAGTTATAAAAGAATTAAATTTATATACATGTGAAAACCATAAATTTCCATAATTTAGTTAGTCTTATTCAAACACGTGATTCGAACAGCTAGGTGATATATATCATATAATAATATTTTAATAATATGTCACAATTTTTGAACTCATTGTTTCAATTAACATAAGATAACCTCAGTGTAATGTGTAATGCAAGCTAAACATGGTGTTGTGTGTAATTAACAATAAAGAAAGTTTTAGATTCGTTTTTTAAAAAATATTTCACGAAATGTTTGGGTGTTGCACATCCTATTCTTGATCTCTAATATTAGAATCATTTAATCATACCCCATATCATGTTGACTATTATGTAACTTAAAAAGATCCATTTATTTTCCAATTCTACTATTTAGATCAAATTTAATTTTATTAATTCTATGACATTGATGAATTTCATTATTTATTTTTTATGTTTTAATATATAGTATTTTTCTCGTTAATTTTATATGAATATAATAGTTACTTCAATGCACGTTTTGGATGACTCTTATATATTTAAGAAATGTAATGACTTTTCCATTTTCATATTGAATCTATTTTAGAGTTAATTTTTCACAACACATGAATTTGTTATTTTTCAATAAACATATTTGACATCCAAAGAATATTTTCATAAATAAAAAGTAAAATGAAAACCTTGTAAAGGATTTTTTCATCCAGTCTAAATTAACTCAAAAATCATTATATAACATTAGAATATATTAAAATATTTCATATGATCTTAAAAATTATTCCCCAATATATATTGAATTTTAATACTTAAATAACAATATTTCAATAATCCTTCTTGGATTAATTAATTAAATCATACAAATAGACCATCTTTACCCATAATGTAATACATACTCCTCTATGAATAAAACATCCATTATCAATAATAAATGGATGGTTCTTGTCGATATTTAATTTCATTAATGATAAGATATTTAATTAAGCTAGATTTCTTATTATCCATGAATCTAATGTAGTTATCACTACCAATATCTAACATTACATTTCATTAATTAATGTGAGGTATATAAAAACAATCATTACATGTGAATGATTTAGTGTTGAATATATTTATATATAAATTCCAATTAGTGGATATATTCTCATTTACAACCAATATATGATAGTATTTTATTATATTGATTAAATAACCTTTCTCAACATAAATATATTTCATTATAATCATGTATAATAGAAATAAACACCCAAAATGAATATATTATAACTATAATATACATCACAAAATTCATCCTAATCATTTATTAGGGTCTTACTCTATATACCAATACATATTTATAGTTGACTTATTTATTAAAAAAATAAAATCAACAAGAAATCTTACATTATTCAATCATGATGTTGTATTTTTTTCAATACCCTTAAATATTTACCACAAAAAACACGTCTATATGTGTTCAGAAGTTATTATTTTCTGTCCCCATTATGGGAAATAAATGCATAAGTGATATCATAAGGGATACTATTACTAATCTTTATACTTCATCAAGGCTTTTTTTTAAATCTTTACCACTTTATATAAAAGTAAAAACTAAATTTAATTATGAGACAAGGACATTATGAAAATTCACTTAGTATTGAAACATTAATTTTCTCATTATAGATTCCTTCATGTATTTTTTCACATAAAAACCATCAATAATCATTAGATAACACATTTTAATCATCTATGTGTAATAATTTCATTACCCTTCCTGTTCAAAAAATGTTCTCCCACTACTAGAAGAAGTTATTTAGTAATAAAAATAATGAGAAGTGTGATAATGATTCTCCATACAACATAAAAATCTATAAATTTAAGACTAAATTGAAACTAATATCATTTTAATAGTTTAATAATCCTATTAATGACCCATAAGTGAAATACTTCATAAATCGTAATCATGGTTGATAACATGTAAAAACGTTGAAATGAATCTTTCATCACCCCATGATGGATGTCTTATCGTACTGTATATTAATTAAAACCCATATCTAGTTCTCCCCTTTTATAACTCATATTTAAATCTATTCATTATTGCATAATCATACAAATATCTAGGAAATAGCGAGTTGTATATTATCTCTTCAATTAGAGAAATGTAGTTGAGTATTCCTTCTCATCCAATAACCTATCTCCTTCTCATTTCACGATTTATGAGAACATTTTAGGCATAATTATGATTTAACTTTATAGATTTATAAATACTTGTTAATAATTATGTTATTTTTATATTCAATATTTTTCTTATGATTAGAGTTATTTTTTTCCACTAGATAGAAAATCCCATGAACTAAATAGTTCTCTTACTTTTTTTCCTCATCTGATTTTATCTAAGAAATAATGTTATTCCATTATTTTGATTTTTCTAGGATACTATTACCATCAAAATAAATTCAAAGGAACTAAAATATTACTCTTAAATATATTATCAGGATAATTAACTAGTACCCAACACTTTCATTTTCACGACATGATCATTTCATTACAATTATCATACACACACTCATAAAATTATGGTAATGATATTGGAAATGTTTTCACTCATTATGGGAGTGGGAGGAAATTAGAAGAAGAAATGAAGTGAGTGGGATACTCATAACTCATGGAAATATAGTGAAGACAAGTGGTGACAAATATAGGTGGAATCATAATATATAAATATAAATGAGAACTTATGTTCTCAAGTGTATATAAATTAAATCATTATATGATTAAAATATTCATACAGTTGTATGTTATTTCAGAGAATGTTGAGGTAAGAATAAACAAACAATAGATGTGAAATTATTTTTATAGTTGTATGTAAATAAAATAAACGTTTTAATAAAGAAATAATGAATAACACCATATATTCTGGTGGATTATGGACTTATATAGGTTAAGGTTTTGTGCCCCATCATATGGGGGAGTACAAACTCCAACTATTTTTTGGGGGACATGCACCTCATCGGGATAAAGGGGGTGATAACCCCATACCTAAACAGATTTATATAAAGGACTCAATTACCAAAATAGTGTAGTATTAGATATATTATTAATGTTTACATTGTTAACATAATTTCACTATAGGAGTACATGATCCCACTTTTTTATTTGAATGTATTGACGAAACACTATCACCTTATTTTTTTATCTATGATCCTAGAACATAAAAATATTCCTATTAAATATTCTTTAATTACTATAAAAATCATTCATCATTGATATTTATGAAAATTCATTTAGAATACACTATTTAATAGTTTTATTATAACACCCAAGAAATAAGATACAAAAACCACCAAAGAAAACATAGTATACTAGATGTGCACTTCAAGTCATAGAATATTATGGTCATGTAATACTACCCATGCAATATGATGTGTACCACAACCAATGTTGAATATGGAGGTTCATCCGGTAATATTCCACTCCTAGGGTTGTGTGGTTCTACAGAACATGTTATGTGACCTGAAATCACACCTATTGATATCCATCTGGAAAACATTGTTTAAGGGAAGAGATACATGAAATGCGTGGAATTAATTTACCTGAGAAAATATATTTATATAATTCTCTAATTTTTCATTTTCTTATGAATTATATTTGATGAAATTTGGAATTTAATATTGTTGACTATAATCCATGTCAAATATGCATTTTCTATTTTTATTTGAATCTTTATAATTGATATTTTATATAATTTTTTGGATAAAAAAACCAAAAATTGGTTGATGAAACCTCAATTAATATTATAATATAATCATATAGTATATTTTAAATTGCACAATAATGAATTTTTAATGTACATATATTAACAAAATCAATATTATATATTAATTATGCCTAATGTATTATGAAAATTGTGGAAAACATATTACTGTGTATTCTATGACAACATGTTTTACATGAATGAACACACTAATGACCCTCGTATTAAATATTTCAATCTACACCATTACATATTAAGAAATTAAAAATTTATGGTGAGAAAAAATGTTATCAGTATGAATAGCATGTGATGCATGTGTAATTAGATGAAAAAATATCATAGAAAAACTCTACCTATTATGTGGGTTAATCATCTAAATTTAAAAATCAATGTAACCTAATGTATTATTAGGGATATGCATCACATTATTATATATTATCATTTGTACCTAATGGTTTAATTATTCTAAAGTCAAAACAAAACACATATCTATTAGAATATTACAATGAAATTTAAAGAAATCAATTGATATAAGTATCTATTTTGTATTCACCAACAATGTTATTATTTTATCTTTTCATTAATATAATTTCATAAAAACATATTTAATTTGAAATTGTTTTCAAATACATTTCATAGGGATGTAATTTTGAAACAAACCACTAATATACATTTTGAATGTTCTATATACCAAGTGATGATTTTTTCATTATCATATCAAAATTTAAAAAATCTGAAGTGTAATTATATTGTGTTTAGGTATATGGGGATCTGTCGGTGATTTTATATAATGTAAAATTAACCCATAGAAACCTAATAAGAAAAATTTTATTATTTCATGCTTTCAATACACATTTCAACTCTCTTGTAGTGGGATGGGTTGGATGACGATGGAGAAAAAAGATTCTTTTTCTAGGTCTTGGTGAGGCGATACCCATCCTTCCCATGTTAGAGAAAGGGTTACCCTTGACCCGTGTTGGAATTAATGATCAAAAAAGGAATTTAAAACATGGGTTTATCAAACATTAACTTAATTAATCTCATCCATGTGTGATTGATCATCCCTCTGATATGCTATGAAGAAACCTCTTCTGATGCCCCCATCTCAGTCTTGTAGAACTGAAGGAATGTCTAACTCTCACCTCTTGTAATCTATTCTTGATAAATCATTTAAATCATGAATGACATTAAATTATATGGAATATTTTTGAAAAAAATAAAAAAATATATAAATATTAAAATGAATGTACCTAAGATGTCTCTATATCATTATAGAGGTTATTGATAAGGCTAGAGAAATGGAGAAATGGTAGGACCGTGTTGACATGATCAACTACCTCATAAACAATTTTCTGACCTTTCAGATTTTATAAATGAAGTGATATGTGAGATGATAAATTATATGGAAATGAACAGATTCTCTAAGTATTCTTCCATTATCAGATTTGATTTGTTTTGAATCCACTTTTACTTTTTTTGTTATCTCCTGCATAACATTACCCACTGAATAGAAATGGTAATAAAAACTATAATTAATCATATTATCACTATGTCAACAAAAAATAACAATTAATCTTAAATAATATTTTTATTTTTCACAAAATTTTCAGGTACAAAGGGATAGGAGATTCTAAACACCTTTTCTATGTGTGGTATGTCATTGAAGCCTTATTATTTGAAGAGTTCATAGCCAATTTGATTGGTGGGGTTGAATTTATTAAAAAGATCCAAACTAATATTCTCGTAAATGTGTATGTTATTAGGTGATGAAATTCCCCAAAAAACCTGTATTATATTAATCTTAGAGCCATCCCGCAAATCTATAGATAAGATGCCTATAGATTCCTTTATTGGGAAAGAGTGGGTTTGTTCCATAAATGATGATTCACATCACATCTCGTATCCCCAAACAATATAACTTCTTTAATTATCTCTACAAAATGATCATTCCCACTATAATCAGACAATAAAAAAAGACAACAATATTTAAATATAAATTATAAAACAAATTCAAATATAAATCCATAAATAAATTATCCCTTTAACATGGAGGTTAATCTAGGAGAAACGGTGGCTATATGTGGGGAGGTTGGCTCCGAAAAGTATACACTTTTACAAATAGTTCAATAGAAAGTTATAATCATTAAAGGAATGGTCGGTTCTTTTATCTCTAGTATGTGAATTTGAAATTATATGTCCATTAATGTTTTTAGAATTTTATTTTTTGACATAGGGTCTTTAATATAGTATTTCCCATTAAATTATACAGAATTAGGTTCTTTTGAAGATTGATTTTATTTTATAGACAAATCATATTCAGACTGGAGCAATTGAAAGAAACATTATATTTGAATTTAAAATGGATCAAAAAAGGAACCAAGAATCACTGGAGACGTTTTCTTTGGTAAAGGATGTCGAGATACTGTTGTTTTGTGATCAAAATGGGTAAATTTTAGTGAAGGTCAAAAACAGTTCATTCAACATTATATTTCACTTTATCAGGATATAGAAATTTATATTTGGGATGACTTATTTAGTGTTTTTATGCACATACTAAATCACCCATATTCAATGTAGAAATAGATATTCAATCAGACCCAAAATTCAAATAAAATGATCTTCACCTAAAGTAGGCCAGCTTCCTTCAATGAAACTTAAAAATACTTATTGATCATCCAAGATGGAATCTACTATAACACCCCAAGATTCTACGATATGTTTCCCTTTGAATAATGAAATAGTTTTCATTGTATGCAACTTCGAGACTCTAACACACTACGACCAATCAAAGTAGCTCTTATGAATTGTAATACCCACAATTTGAAATTTTATAAATTTTATTATTCAAATTGAACTTCATTTTTGGATTCGAAATATCAAAATGATCTTAGGATGAACTTTTGATATTTTTCTGAGAACCTCCAATTTTTCATGAATACTGAAAAATGCTAAATTTTATTTAAATAAAACTTATCTAATAAAAATAATTTATAGTGATAAATTATAATAATAGGTGGTTTAAAATTATAATTAGATTATATTTTTCCATTTAATCCAATTTTTGTCATTGGATGTAATATCACATTTAAACTGGACATTAACAAGTGTCAATCTTTTGATAGTTATTATTTCATAAAAACACGCTTTTTGTTTTGATAGTGGAAATTAATATTTAATTAATATTTGTCACTTTTGTGTTTTGAATTTAGAAAAATGGATTCCATATTTGTAATCAGGATTTCCATATTGTGTAAATAGATATCCTTTATGTTTAGACATTATGAATAATTACTTCGGTAAATATTTTATTTACCGTGGTTAAAGGGTCAATCTGGTAAATAAGGGTAACAAAATAATATTATAATAATATAAAATTATGCTTAAACATGTCCTAACCCTATTTTATGATACAGGTCTGATCATGGGAATCCTTGGGACGATTTTGGGACCCTATGGATCCACTTTTAAGTGAAAATGACACTTTATATTAATTAAGTTAAAATGAAAAAAAAATTGCATAAGCATATATCTTTTAGTATAACAATTTTTAGATGGTGTTATATAAGTTATATTTTAGACTATAAATATTCATTAGAAATAAAAAAAATCCTATATAATGGTATTTTATTTATAATTTTTAGACATTGAATAATTATTGTTATTTATGACACAATGATGTTGCAGTATTTTCATTATTATTGAAAGAATAAAGTAAATGGTATTATAAATGTTAAAATAAATATAATTTGAAAGTTTTGATGTCATCCACAAATTTTCTAAGTTTATATGACATGTTAGGATTTAGTTAATTAACTTTTTTAGAATTAATCATTCTGTTATGATTTTCACTAAAATCAAATTCCAAATAGTGTCAAAATTGACATAAAAGAGTTTTTAAAACAAATATTATTTTATTAATTGATATTCTATTCCAAAAAATCTAAGGCTCAGACAGAGGACTTATATAATGATAGGTGTATCATTAATGGACCACTTAGGGGGTCTCTTGGTTGTATATAGTAAGTTTATTAAGTATATAATATAAAAATACAAAGAGACATGGTAAATGTCAAACTATTTAACTAAGAGTTAAATATAAATGATAAGGTTAATATAGTGACCCAAACCTATCTAAAATATATTGGTTGAAAGTATTTCGACCCATCCTCACCTTAACCTTCAAATAATCTACTTTTTATCCATTAGAAAATCAAAATGATTATATTATAAAAAATATTTCTAGCTTTTCCAAAAGTGCCTCTCAACACTCTTATAAAAGGGCACTCCACCTTCTCTCTAATTCACACATTAAAATCCTTTTTCCTCGTCCAAAACCTACCCAAATATCCTATAAACTTCTATCAATTCAACCTAGAGGCCTTATTTTGATTAGAAAGACAACCTACGGAGCCCTTTTGATCAAATCAAAAGGAAGAATCCGAAGAAGAGGTAATGTTTTCACCACGCTTTTCCAAGTTCCTTTCTTCTTCAACTTCTTCCTTCTTTGTTATTTACATTATAAAATAATAACCCTTGTATATTATATATAATGTGATTTTATTATAAATATGGTACAAACATATTCAGTATTCTATCAATCTTTTTAATGACATGTCACCATATGTGCGTACATACGGCTTTCCGTCTCCACGTCGTGGTGTAATTGTTATTCAAAAACATTATTATTTTGATGGGTATGATAATGATATGTAATTGATGTAAATAATTAATATAACATGATAATGATTCATTATATATGATATACCATCCAATTATAAATTATTTTAATATCAAAGGAAAGATATTGTCGCTCATGCGTACATACAGACTACCGTCTCCACGAATGCGATGAGATTCATTCCCATCATATGCATGCAATTATAACTCTCATTTAATGATTAAAAACAATGTTTATGTACTTCATATAATTCTGGATATGAATAATATAAAACCTATCCCTAACAAACACTGCTTATGTAACATGATATATAATTGAAAACGAGTAAGTTAACACCCAAAACAATGATAATACTAATATATTATTAACAAAAAAATGTTTAAAAATAATATATGATATCATATTAATGTATATGATTTGTGAATAATTTAATAACAATTATTTAACCATTATAAGGGATTTTAACCTAGCCTTAACTAAGGAAAATAAACAGGTAAGGTTTTATTTCACAATCTCTTCATTTTCAGACGTTGTTTAAATGTAATTATCTATTGGGAACTCTTTATCATCCACATACACGTTTCATAAAAATGTATTTCAAAACATTATTTCTATTTTACAGAATATGGGTTAAATTCATTTATACCCTTGTTTTACTTTTTATCAGATTTTTATAAATTAATCTTTCCGTCGTTTTCCAAACAAGGTACTTTTTAACCTTTTTGACAGAATGAAGGTATGAATGTCTTTTTTTAACTTATTCGGCGGATGCATCTATTTTCTTCCATTATAAAATCGTCAAAGATTCCCTTAAAAGCTTATAAGAAAAATTTTAAAGTAAATTTTTTACATTATAATTATGTGACTTTTAAATTATTTCAAAAAAAGAGATATTTCTCTCAAATAGTTTTGATTTCATCTATGTCAACATCCTTCGATGGATTTTATGTTTATTTGAAGTTGATTTATTATGATACAAAACTTCCATATTGTATTGAAGGTTTTGTGATATGTTTGACTGTGGATGTTTTATTTTTATACCATTCATGGTTTATAGAGAATGTATTGACATTTCGTATGCTAGTTTTAATAAAAATGTCTATGTTATGTTTAAACCTATTTATATGAGGAATGCATTGGACATAATAAGTGATGAGTGGAACTTGCTATAGCTTCTAAATGAATCGGTAGGTCTCATGAGAAATACTAGTGTCTTGGCACGAGGCCTTGAAAAAATTTTATTTGTAGACTTGGCACGAGGCCTTCGCTACGTGGTTATGATAGTATGTCATTATGCATTCCATCATTATGAAAGTGGTTATTGATATTTCATGTGATTATTCGACTAGTGGAGTATCCATGTGAATAAGTAAATGGAATTATTTCATTTTAGTTTTTCCATATTATGCTGAAGTTCAAGTATAAAAGGATTTTTTTTAGTTATACATTGCCATAAATGTTTATGCTGATTTATGAAATATTCTTCTATATTGTTATCCTTACTGGGCATTTGAGCTCACCCCTTTATATGTTTTATTTTTTCCAGGATGTGAAGAAGTGTTTTATGAATGAACTTCAGGGATAGTATAAGGGGATATGAGTGTGGAGAAAATATGTTGTTGTTGTTTTCACTTTATGATGTAATGTAAGACTTATTAATATATCTCGTGTTTTCAAGGCTAATAAACTAATCGGTCTTTCGAGAAGTGATCTTTTGTGATAATAACAATGTTAGTAATAATGCAACGACTCTGGGTAACTGGGGTTGGGGAATTACAGTTGGTATCAGAGGATGTTTAGTACAAACCTTGGAAGCTAGATTTATATAATCTCTGATTATAGTACATAGACCTAAGATGGACTTTGAGGATTAGTATAGAAGAACATCTAGAATTTTGGTATTGTAGAGATTTTGTGTGTTTTCCGAGAAATACATCAATGTCAAGATACGAGCAGGTAGAGGCGGCTGTGGCACAGATGCACCTAGGGGTAAAACCCGAAAAAACCTCTTTGAGCTAGACTCGAATGGGAACTGGTGCACAACAATGGTCCTTGCTGCACTCATGGTTACAAAACTCCCGGGGGATATGCTTTGGATAATTATCATTTTATTTAAAAGCCATTATGAAGGGTTTATGAGTATATAATTCCTCAAAGAAAACATTCTTATGATTATGGATTATATCCATAAATAGTTCAATTTATGTTAACTGTTTTACAAGTATGGAATTGTGTATTTTGATTCATAAACTGATCTAGTTTATGCCATTGTTTAGAAATGGAACCTAGTGGAAGAAATGGAAACTGTATCAATGCACGCACTCCCTGTAGGATTTCCCTCTTGCTGAAGATAATTATAGTGGATCTGGTGATACAATTGGTGCTGATCAGCTAATCACCATACAGGGACAACTCACTCAGGTTATGAATAATAACCTTACCTGTATGGAGCACACTGATCCACAGCGTGGAGGATCAATGTTAGATAGCTTCCTGAGGCGACATCCACCAACATTCAATGGGAGTAAAAATCCACCGGTAGCTGAGAAATGGATAAGTTCCCTAGAGAAAATATTTCTGGCTTTGGGGAGTAGTGAAAGGGAAAAAGTTATCATGGCCGTTTACCGCCTCACTGGAGATGTTGATCAATGGTGGTCATTGATTCAAAACACAAAAGAAGATAATGAAGTATCAAATATGGAATGGAGGGAGTTCAAAGAGATTTTTTTATAAAAATACTTTCCTCGTGACCATCGAGCAGATATGGAAAGGCAATTTTTGGGTCTGAGACAAAAGGAGGATGAGAATGTCGCAACGTATGAGGCTAACATTACAATGTTAGCGAGGTATGCTGCAGATTGTATACATAACCCAAGAAGTAAGATTGATCATTTCTTTGATGGGTTAAAACCATTTCACCATCGAGCATTAGTCTCACAATCTTTCTCAGCGTATGAAGATACAATCTCATGTGCTATTAAGATAGAAAAATAATTCTATAAATCTTATGACAATAATGTAAAGAAAGAGAAGAAGAGAACGATGGATCAAGAGAAAGATAATGGGAAAAAGGGAATGACAGATTTTCCATTTTGTGATAATTGTGGGAAGAAACACCCTAGTACTTGCCTAAAAGGAATGGGAGTTTGTTACAAATATGGAGAAAAAGGTCACCAGGATCATGATATCAATGGAAAGAAAGAGGCTATCAATATTGAATTCTACAGTTTTATAGAAATGGGTCATTATGCGAATGAATTTCCTAAGAGTCAGGGAAACTCACCTCAGAAAAGGCCAAGAGATCAAGTCCATGATTATGTTGTTACTGCAGTTGAAGTGGAATAAGTAATTTATTTGTGTTTTTGGACTCAAGGATTATATTCTTGTTATGAGAATAATGTGATATATATAAGGATTGTACGGCAGTACTTGTTGTTATCATTATGGTTTTAATATGACTAATGTAATCATATTTTCAGTATGTGAAAATAATAGAAACATTACTTTGTTGGGGAAATTTGATGTTGCAATTGATTTTTTAATTTAGATATCTTTTACAAAGATTCTAGACAGAGGTATATTGGATATTTATAATGTTTGGAATGGATTAGGTTGAACTATGGATAGTATTGTTTAAGGTTAAAACATTTCCTATGAATATTTTTGGAATATTATGATACTATAGTTTTAGTTAAATGGCAACCTGCAGGTCGGGTGATAAACCGTCACATCGAACAAAGCTGCATGAATCGAACCCACAACCATAGTGCGACAGACCATTATTACCTACCACTATCCTACAGGAGGTCCTTGGTTATTAAAAAATATTTTTTTCTCCATTATAATGGTATGTGTTAATGTTTGGAACCTTATACGATTAGTATAAATATAATATTTTTGAGTTTTATTATCTTTTAGAGTGAGAGATGAGTTTGTGGTAGAAATTAGTTGAAGGATGAAACTCCTCTTGTCAAGTATATATATATATATTTATCTTATTCTATGAAGAAATTAATTCTTAAACAATAGGGAAGGGATATTAAAAACAAAAATGTGGTATCCTAATACCTTATGTTTTGTTGAACTGATGATATTTTAAATCATCATAGATTGATGGCATTGAGGCCATTAATTTTACACTTGTTTGTGATTGATGACCTCAATCACTTCCTATAAATATTTATGTTTTCCTCTAATTACATGTCTATAATTTCCACCAATGTTATCTTATTCAAAACCCTAATTTTGTGGTGACATTATCATTTCCCTTTCCCTCTTATTAAAACTAAATTTTATTAAACCTATTTCCTATATGGGTTTTCCACAAAGGTATTTTCTATTTTCAACCTTTCATTTTCAATGAAAAAATTCAAATTGTGAGGACGCAGTTATTTGAAGGAGAGAATAATGTAACACCCCAAGCTTCTACGGTATGTTTCGCTATGAATAATGAAATATCTTGCATTGTATGAAACTTTGAGACTCTATCACTCCGCGACCAATCAAAGTAACTGTTATGAATAGTAATACCCACATTTTGAAATTTTATAAATTTTATTATTCAAATTGGACTTCATTTTTGATTTGGAATATCAAAATTAGCTTAGGGTAAATTTTTGGTGTTTTTCTGAGAACTTCCAATTTTTAATGAATAGTGAAAAATACTAAATTTTAATTAAAAACAACTTTTCTAATAAAAATAATTTATAATGATAAATTATACTAATAAGTGGTTTAAAATTATAATTAGAGTATATTTTTACCATTTAATCCAATGTTGGTCATTGGATGTAATTTCAAATATAAACTGGACATAAACAAGTGTCAATCTTTTGATAGTTATTATTTTAATAAAAACACGCTTTTTGTTTTGACAGCAGGAATTAATATTAAATTAATTTCTACCACTTCTATGTTTTGAATTTAGAAAAATGGATTCCATGTTTGAAATCAGGATGTCCAAATTGTGTAAATAGGTGACTACTATTTTTAGACATTATGAATAATTACATCGGGAAATATTTTATTTACAGTGGTTAAAAGGTTAATCTGGTAAATAAGGGTAATAAAATAATATTATAATAATATATAATTACACATAAACATTTCCTAACCATATTTTCTGAAACATTTCCGAACATGGTAATCCTTAGGTCGATTTTGGGACCCCATGGATCCACTTGTAAGTGAAAATGACACTTTATATTAATTAAGTTAAAATGAATACAAAAATGACATTAGCATATATCTTTTAGTAAACCAATTTTTACATGGTGTTATTTATGTTATATTTTTTACTATAATTATTCATTAGAAATATAAAACAATTTCCTACAGAATGGTATTTTATTTAAAATTTTTATACATTGAATAATTAATGTTATTTATGACACAATGATGTTGAAGTATTTTTATTATTAATGAAACAATCAAGTAAATGATATTATAAATGTTAAAATAAATATAATTTGAATGTTTTGATTTCATCCACTAAATTTATAGGTTAATATGACATGTTAATATTTTTTTAATTAACATTTTTATAATTAATTATTCTGTTAAGATTTTCACAAAAATCAAATTCCAAATAGTGTCAAAAATGATATAAAAGAGTTTTTAAAACAAATATAATATTATTAATTGATATTATATTCCTAAAAATCTACGATTTGTCAAAAGGACTTATATAATGATATATTTATCATTAATGGACCACTTAGGGGTCTCTTGGAGGTATATAGTAAGTTTATTAACTATATAATATAAAAATACAAAGAGACATGTTAAATATCAAACTATTTAACTAAAAGTTAAATATAAATGATAAGGTTAATATATTGACCCAAACCTGTCTAAAATATATTGGTTGAAATGATTTGGACCCATCCCCACCTTAAACTTTAATTAATCAACTTTGGAGCCATTAGAAATTGAATATGAATTTATTATAAAATAATATTTCTAGCTTTTCCAAAGGTTCCCCTCACCCCTCTTATAAAAGGGCACTCCCACTTATCTCTAGTTCATACCTTCAAAGACTTTTGGATTGCCCAAAACCTACTAAAATATCCTATAAACTTCCCTCACTTCAACCTAGTGTCCTTATATTGATCATAATTCCATCCTATAGATCCCTTTTGATCAAATCAAAATAGAGAACCTGAAGAAGAGGTAATGCTTTCACCACCCTTTTTCAAGTTCCTTTCTTATTAAACTTCTTCTTTTGTTGTTATTTCCTTTATAAAATAATAAATACAGTATCTTCTATATAATGTGATGTTATTATAAATATGGTACAATCATATTCGGTATTCTATCCATCATTTTAATGACATGTCACCATACGTGCGTACGTACGACTTACCGTCTCCACGTCGTGGTGTAATTGTTATTCAAAAACATTATTATTTGAATGGGTATGATAATTATATGTAATTGATGTAAAAAATAAATATAAAATGATACTAATTCTGTATATTTGATATAACATCCAGTTATATATTATTTTAATATCAAAAGAATGATATTGTCACTCGGGCGTACGTACGGACTACCGTCTCCACGAACGCGATGAGATTCATTCCCCACCGTATCCATGCAATTATAATTCTCATTTAATGATTAAAAATAATGTTTAAGGACTTGATATCATTCTGGATATGAATAATATACAACCTATCCATAACAATAATGGCTTATGTAACAAAATATATAAAATAAAACGAGTAAATTAACACTGAAACAATGATAATACTAAGATATTATTAACAAATCAATGTTAAAAGATCATATATGATATAATATTAATCTATATGATTCATGTATAATTTAATAACAATTTTTTCACCATTATACATGAGTTTAACCTACTCTCAACCAAGGAAAAGTACTAGGTGATGACTTATTTCAAAGTCTCATCATTATCCGAGGTTGTTTAAACGTAATTATCTACTAGGACCTCTTTATCATCCACATCCATGTTTCTTAAAAATGTATTTCAAAACATTATTACTATTTTATAGAATATGGGTTAAAGTCATTTATACCTTTTTTTGACTTTCTATAAGAAGATTATAAAGGAATATTTCTGTCATTTTCCAAACAAGGTCCTTTTTAAACTTTCTGACAGAATTACGGTGAGAATGTCTTTTTTTTAACTTATAAGGATGGTGCGGCTATTTTCCGCCGTTATAAATCATTGAAGTTTCTCTTACAAGCTTATAAGAATATTTTTAATGTAAATTTTTTCTTTTATAATTATGTGACTTTAATATTATTTCAAAAAAAGAGATATTTCTCTCAAATAGTTTTGATTTCATCTATGTCAACATACTTTGATGTATTTTAAGTTTATTTTAAGTTGATTTATTATGATACAAAACTTAAAAATTTTATTTAAGGTTTTTTGATATGTTTGACTGTGGATGTGTTATTTTTATACCATTCATGGTTTATGGAGAAAGCATTCATATTTCGTATGCTAGTTTTAATATGAATGTTTCTGTTATGTTTGGACATATTCATATGAGGAATGCATTGGACTTAATAAATGACGAGTGGAGCCCGCTATAGCTCCTCAATGCATCGGTAGGTATTATGAGACAAACTAGTGTCTTCGAACGAGGCCTTGACCAAATCTTATTTATAAACTTGGAACGAGGCCTTGGCTACGTGGTTATGATAGTCTGGAATTATGCATTCCATCATTATGAAAGTGTTTATTGATATTGTATGTGATCATTCGACAAGTAGAGTATCCATGTGAATATGTAAATGGAATTATTTTATTTTATTTTTTTCCATATTATGATTATGTTCAAATTTAAATGGATTTTGTTTTAGTTATACATTGCCTTAAATCTTTATGCTTATTTATGAAGGTTTCCGCTATATTGTTATCATTATTGAGCATTTGAGCTCACCCCATTCTATGTTTTATTTTTACCCAGATTTGAAGAAGTATTTTATGAGTGACCTACAGGGATAGTATAAGGGGATATGAGTGTCGAGACTAGATGTTGTTCTAGTTTTCACTTTATGGTGTAATGTAAGAATTGTGAATGTATCTAGTTTTTTTCAAGGCTACTAAACTAATCGGTATTTCGAGACTTGATCTTTTGTGATAATGCCAATGTTATGTAATAATGAACTGACTCTAAGTAACTGGGGTCGTGGAGTTAAATCTACCATTCATTTTTATGATTAATTAACTACAATACAAGTTAATATTCAAACATTTATATATATCGATAGAAAAAATTAAAAGAGTAAATTCCTAATAAGAATGTTTTGATAAATTTGATAACGTTACCAAAGCTATATTGGCACCAAAGTGATTTTAAATATTTTCCATCATCTTGTTGACTATATCACCACAAATCAAATTGAAAACATCCCCTTTGGATTCATATATTCAAATAAAATATCCCATATACCTTTTAAATATTTCCATCAAACATTTAAACAAATGAATTTAATGATTCATTTCAAAAAAATGCATCATCCATGGTAAAATTTATTAAAATGATAATAAAATATATGTACCTTACAAATTTTTAATATCAATTAGCTTAATAATAATAAAATTATAATATTAAATTTCATAGTTTCATCTAGATAATATTATGAATTTTGTGTAATTTTAAAGAAAAAATGTTAACTTTATCCCGTAGAAAATTAATATTTCTGAAAAGAGTTGATACGTTTTCTATTTTTTGATGTCAAATTCATTTAGAGTTTCACAAATTTTCTTAAGTGTAAATAAGGTATAATAATTTAAATCCTAATATAAAGATCATAATAAAATTTGACTATATGAAAAATTATAGAAAATTAACCTTTAAAACACTAATTCTGTGGAAGTATTGATAATTAGATGTATAAAAAACATAGAAAAAATTGAATGGTTAAACTTTTTCAGGGGAGGGAATAACCTAAAATAATAACATGAATCCTCTGTAAGTATAGGTTTCATTCCAAAAATATTTATATCATCCTGGTCTATATTGGCCGGTAATATCCACCAAATATAATGAAATATTCATCGAAAAATCAAATTCAAGTAATAGAAAAAAGGTAAAATGAAAAATAATCTTACCATAATCAAAAATTATTGTCAGTAAAAAAATAAAAATGGGAGAAAATATGAATAAGAATACAGATTTTTTGATGATGATTTCCATTGGGGTGATGATCTATGGAATCTTTATCATTCCAGTAGTAAGACGAAGTTGATCTGCGTTATGAATGAAAATTGTGGTGATGATACCAAAATCAACATTGACCAAAAATGGTTGGAATAACGCATAATAAAATTTAATTACTGGAATGAAAATAATCATTCCATGCATTTACGAGAAATTGGGATCTGTGTTTGGAATGAAAATGTGCATTCCAATATTATTTCAAAGTTGATTTTGAGAAAATCTATGTTGTGAAGCTAGGTCACATACTTGTTATCATTATTAGAAAAAATACCTTAGAAATATAAGGACAATGGACGATTTTTAATTTAAAACGGTATTTGTAGGATGATGAGGCCAAGTTCTAGTATTCAGTCATAGAGGCTTGTAGGACATGTTCAATATTTATCCATATTAGGTATGAGAATGATGAGGTCGAGTTGTGGAATAATGAAGACAAATAGTCAATGTGGGAGATGATATTTGATGGTGAGGACGATAAGATTACATGGATCGCAAGAATAATTGATGAGGCATATATTCTTATAAAATGAATCATATAATAGATTTTTCATGATCTAAGGAGACCCAATTTCTAGGATTCATAACATTAATCAGGGAGATAATTTTTCAGAAGAGATAATTATAGAGTAGATGAGAGAAGGATACAAGATTTCCATAAGCCAAAGAGTAAGAGCGATGATATTTCTAGGATCCAAAGAGGGGGAGAAATTTTTTAGTGAGTCCATTACAGAATAGAGGAGTGAGTTTTCAGGAGAGACAATATGAGTGTTGTTTTTTATAGTGATCTAGACATGTTAGCAAATGGGGTGAGAATGATTGAGGGAGATACATGTGGAGGGGGAGGGGACAATATATAGTATGGATAAGGCATTTCCTGTTCTTGTTAAATTACATGTTATAATATATAAATTTATTTATTTTATGATTCCACTATTTTTCTATTAATTTTTCAATAACATAGTTTAAATATTGAATATTTACATTGTAATATGTTTTTATTTAATGTATTTTATATATATATCCTTAAAAATAGTTGATTTACCCCTTCTATTTATATTATAATTCTATTGATCTTGGGTTTCTTCCACTAAAAAAATCCTCCAATTTCCTTCCAATAGTGATTATTCCTTTTTTCATTAACATAATTCCTCCACATTTGATAATCATTTCCCATTTAAAACGTCTCATTATATGGAATCTTATTCCACTGTTAAAATAGTTCTTTTTTATTTGAATGGAATAATTTAAATTGTTTTTTTGGGGAAATTTTCACAACATTTAACTTATGTTTGAATACTATGGTAGACTAAAATTTCCTCCTCTTCAACTTATAATTTCATAGTCTTCTAACATTGAGAGATTATACATAATTATTAGAATATGTATACCATCAATCCTCACTGTTTTGGCCACCATTATAATATTACTCAAAAAAATCATCAAGGCATTCAAATATGTACTTTGTGAATATACTTATATTTTATTATGAATAATGATTCTATTCGGCATATCTCCTCATAATTTCATTTTCTCTCCACCTTCATTCAGGACTTCTATAACCTCCATAGATTGACATGGTATAAAAAAATTAAATCACCTAGTGTGAAAACATATTAAATTTCTAACACTATCCAATGATTCTTGTTTACTGACCCTTTGGTTTTAATTTGGATAGATTCTAATTATTATAAATTTTTATACAAACCCTTATTTTCAGAAATAAATAGAGATATTATCTTCTCAAATATGATTTTATCCCCCCTCAATTTATTAGAAGGTTTTGAATCATTTCTATTAACCCATTATCTTATAGATTTTTTTATAATCTATAATAATAGATAAAATAATTTAAGTGAAAATAAAAATTTCTAGGGAAATGGTCATCATTTTCTAAGATCATTAATAGAATGATTTTCTATAAAAAGTCAATTAATTTTCTCTACATGGGTGAGTCCTTTTAAAGATAATAATATTTTTCAAATTTTTCAATTTTTCATATTTTCTTTTTGTTTTTTTTTGAAGACTAAATTTGATAAATTTTTGATATTATTTAATTTTACTGCATGCCCCCAAAATTTTATATTGAGGATATTTTTCTCATACTACACTAGATTCAATATATATTTACATTATTTATGAATTTTCACAATATAATGTTGATAATTTTATTTCCCATTTCTATGTAATCAATATTTTCTAAATTATTTTTACTTTTATTTCCAATTAATCATCCTTAATATCAATATTATATTTATTTGTTTCTTCTAAAGCATGGATATTCACTACGAAATCATTTCATGTACTTGATTTATAATAAATTAATCTTTTTAAATTCTCATTATATAGTTTTTATTTTTCATTATTGAATAAAAAAATATGTCTTTAGATTTAACATGATTAATGAAATTCATACAAAAGTTCATTTTTTAACCATTTCTTTTTTTACCTCATCACCTTCTAAATCTAACTATTCCTTTTCATAAAATAATCCCTTAAAAATATAATATATATTTAATAACCCCAATGAGGATCAATATAAATTAATACTCAATTTTAGAATATAAATTCAAGAGTAATTAAATAAATAGATACACATCACATCATAAACATGATCTAACAAGAGGATCATTCTCAATAAATTTTATAGATAAATCACTTTATTTCTTACATTAAATTAGTAGTATACCCTAATAATAATTTAATATATTTTTAAACTTATTTTACACTATTTTATTTATGTTCTTCACATTTTTAGTTTAAAACTCCATTTATATATCAAAAGTAATGTGTTATATATTTCCCATCTAGGGTGTTTCTACCCATTCTTATCATCTTCACTTCATGTGTCTTTTATAAAAATAAAAATGAAACAAAAAATATATTCAACCAAAAGGAATCATATATTTGATACCACTTTTTTTGCCTTAGGGGGATCATAAAATCAATTAAGAGGGCGAGGGCAGTGAATTATTGTAAACTCCATGGATTGTATTATAATTTGCATACCCACTATCACACTATTTTCGTAATAGAAATAAATAAATCCAATTAAGTGGAATTTTTATTTCATTAGTCCTGATATGTGTACTTAATACTTATTATGTTTTTGTTATCTCCATTAATCAAATATCCAGTATATTATGGATGTAAATATATTAGGATATCTCCAAAAAATAATTTTCTATCGCCTAAATGGTATTACACTTGAACAATTATTTTATTTATACAAGATTTTAGTATTGACTCAATGAATCAATTATTTAATTTCGGTTTTAAATCATAATATTTTTTATATATACATAATTTAACTTGAATGTTATATTATTTTAGTTGTTTTGTTTTTTAAGAAAGAATATATTACAACTAAAATATCATAGATGATAATAAATATTTATGAAAATATGTTAGTATAAAATTTCATTATAGATACCATTCATAAGATTTAGAGGACTATAATTCTTCCAGTGAAACTCATCGATAAATAAATAAACATGATAAGATAATTGGAAGAACGAAATATTATCATTGATATTGTTAAAATTAACACTATGATTTTTGGAATCCGACTATTGAATCTTTTTACAATACTATATATTAATTGATCCAAAAAATCAAGAGTTAGATGAAATGAAAAAAGAAGACTTAATAAATCTAATAATTAATTGAATTATTTATGAGATTTTTGACTCAATTTAATTAAAATTAGAGTTCAATCTAGGTGTTTACTAAGTGATAGATCTGTTGTTTCTTTATTCTAAAGAACATTGTACTTCTCCTATAATTTATTTTACTTGTCCTCTATGATAGGGGTAATTTTGTGATTATAATGAAATAGATATAACAGTCCTACATGATCAAGGAATTATAAGGATACCAAGTAACAGTGTTTGGGGATTGATCACTATATATTTTAACAAGTTTATGTTGATTGATTCTAGTGAAATAAAGATAGACTATCTAATATGTTTTATAATCGTGCATACCCTATGTTATATTAAATTTTTTGGATACCTTGGATCCATAAAATATATCCCCCTTACAAATTTCACTAAAAGTGTGGAATGAATATATCATTTAATAGAGTATATTTTTAACCAACTATAATTTCGTTTTTTATACTTTAATAGTTTAAATTTTTTAGTTATGGTTATTATAAAATTTTAATTTATTTTTCTTAGACTAATATTTTTATAATTTTATAAACAACTGTTACATTTATTTCTAATGTGCTAATTGTAACTCATATAGCTTATATTTCTAATTCCACATATTGAATTTATCAATATTTTTTAATTTAGATTCAAATAAAATATTAGGGTTGGATGAAACTTATAGGTTTTTTATAAAACTACAATTCACCCTCCCCTTTTATAGATTAATTCTATTTTTCCTTGTGAAAAAATTTTGTATAAATTAATTTCTATACTTGAATATGTTATTTTCATTAATTTTTATTATTTCAGCATAATTTCTTCTCATTTTCCTTGAAATAACTATATTTATAGTATAATGATTTTTAGTGATGGTGGATTTCTAATAGGAACTCTTAAAAAAATAAATCGGATAAAATAACATATTTTTTATAGACATGATTAACATTACTGGTGTTGTCTTATAGAGTCCCATTATGACAACTGAGCCCCGGTTAAAACACAGACATCCCGCTTTAGCATTACCGTAGGGTACTAGCACTACAAGTACTACTAGTTTCCCTACATACATGATGTCCCCACCCTGGGGCCTGCCTACATGCCTGAACGGGTCATCTGACTTGTGATTGTCCCCACATGCCAATACATGTCCTTTCTAGTGTGCTTTTTCCTTACTCACACACACCCTGGGAAACATCCCAGAAGGTCACCCATTCTAATCACTACTCTAGACCAAGCATATTTAACTATGGATTTCTAATCAGGTAGGCTTCTGAAAAAGAAGGTGCACCTTGTTTACATGAGTCCTATCATTTATCCATTTATCCCATTATCGTATAGGGGTGTTAAAATCACCCCATTTAGAGAAAAATGTCCTCATTGTGGGACCTACATCTCAACTCACGCAGTGTAATGTACTTAAGGCTAGGTACCTCATCTAATACCAAATGTAACAACTAATCACCGGTGATAGCACATACATCCCACCTTAGCATGAACGTCGGGTCCTAGCTCCGTTAGGTACCACCAGTTGTCCTACAGACATGCAGTCCCCGCCTTAGGGCCCACCCACATGCCCGAATGGATCCCTTAACTAATGATTTTCTCCACAAGCCAACACATGTCCTTTATATTGTGCATTTCCTCACACAAACACACACAAAGGGATACATCCCAAGAGGTCACCCATCTTGATCACTACTCCAGACCAAGCATGCTAAACTAAGGAGTTCTAATCAGGTAAGATTCCGAAAAAGAAGGTTCGCCTTATTGAAATGAGTCATATCATTTAGTCATTTAACCCTTTATGATTAGGGGGTGTTACACCCATATAATTAACAATTCATTCAACACCTTCATTATGTTTATTAGTAGTTAAAATTTTTGGAGAATTGTATTGTAATTTTTTATCATGGAGAAAATATTGAAAATCAGGTAAATTATAAAGTCCATAATAAATTATTACGCTCAATGAAAATGAACATTTGTAGTCGGATATCATTATGTGTAATGATGAATAGAATATTGTAGAAACTATAAATTACATATTATGGAAACACTAAGGGATTAGAATCTCACATATTTATTTTAACAGTGGATTTTCTATCCATTGATTTTCTATCTTATGAAATAATAATAGAAGTGCAATAACTCTTTATGACTATTATAAAGAGATTAAAAATATTGGTTGAAAAAATATATATATCAGTTGATCATATTATCAAAAATATATATCTATTATTTCAAAATAATATGAACCAAATATTTAAAACATAATTGAAACTAAACAAATTATTTTGTTTTTTCTAGGTGTCTTGATAGTTACTATTACACTGTAATAAAGTAATTTGAAGAGTGATGATGAGATAAAAAATATTAATAATGGTGTATCATTTTCTTCTAAATAGGGTAATCCAATTCCTAGGAAATTTAATTCCTACAGTTACTTTGTAAGGAACATATTTCAAATATGATATGGAAGCATTATTATTGAATCATTTTAGATGATTTTGATAATGAACTTGCACTGATTTCATGATGGATAAATTAGCTTTTCAATAATAATAACTTCATGTATACTCTTCAAAAATATTAAAAGGGAAAATATGATATGGAAGAGTTTTATGATGATATATTTTATTAATGTTGAAAGTTAAGTCACATTAAACCACTATATTAAATAAAAAATATAAAGTCAAAAATATATTTTATGAGTAAAGGAAATATAAGTCTGTAAACTATTGACACATAGAGTGCTAGTGAAGGTGATAATTCATTAATTATTTATAATTTTCTATTGGATATAAATTTCATAAAATAATTGGATTTTATGAAGACATAATTGAAGAATGATATTGGAAATAAATTTTAGAAAATAAATATATTTTCTACCAACATTCCCAATGATGAAAATTTCAATATTTCTAATGTCACTATCGAATCCTGGACAAATTAAACTACTCATTCCATTCTTACCTCTGGTGATAATTATTGAACATCTTTAGATGATAAATATGATAATCTATTAGAATATAAAAAACATAATTCATCATATGAATATGTGTAATCCTTAAATAATTTTTTAGAATGGTCAGATATATTTATCTCATTGAAAAAATATAAAAATATTTTTTTTTATTTTTCTAGATCAAAATTTTCAAATCCAGTAAAAGAAGTTCAAATTTAATAGAAAATATTACAGAACATTCCACTAAATTATATTCAAAAACTAATTTTCATATGTATTTAATTAATAAAAAACATAATGATTAGAAAAAATTTGATGAGAAATTAGTTTTTCAGATTAAATACAATGTTAGTTTCCAAAATTATCTTTTATTGAATTTTTCATATTGAAATGATTTTTTTAATATCTAATATCAAATTAAGCCTTCTAGAACCTCCAAAGGAATATATTTTATTTTGATAAATATATTTTCAAATAAAAATACCATTTAATTAATATTGAAATCTTTTCTACTAAATATCAATGGGGGATATTAGAATAAATATATCTCTTTTAAAAAAGATTAATATTTTCAATTTAATATTTTTAATGAACTGAAAAATGGTCAACATAACAGCTTTTGGAAAATGTTGCTTCCTAAAATTTTATATCACAACCTAACTTGACCCAAGCATTTTTGGGTACTGGGAACTGTGTATTATAATTCTTATGAAAAAGGCTGATTATGGGAAGATGATAAAAATGGTAACATAGATATTGGTTTCTCTTGATATATACTGACCCAGGATTGAAATACATGGATAATAATACATGGAATTGTGTCATAAATATTGGTAGTTAATAAGACATGAACCATAAATAACTAAAGGACAAAAGCCATGAAATCATAACATTGGAATAAAACATGGAATTATGGAAAACACATAACCATATAATATTATTTCCAAAGTAGTCATGGCATTAATTCCAATACCATATTAGTACAAAAAGTTTTTCACTGAACAGGGTGAACCCCCAATCCAGGATTTTATTACTAAACAATGTAAACCATCATTTCAACCCTATTTTTTGAACTGAATAAACCCTCATTTAATATTGTATTACTAAACTATGTAAACCATCATTATATCCCTTTATTACTAAACTAAGTAAAAAGTCATTCCAACCATGTATTACTAAACTAAGTAAACCCTCTTTCCAACCCTGTATTACTGAACCGAGTAAACCTTCCTTTTAGCCCTGTATTTCTGATCTGAGTAAACCCTCATTATAGCCCTATATTATTGAACACTGTAAACCCTAGTTCGAGTCCTGTATTTCTAAACCATGTAAATCTTCATTCCCTCCATATCTATTTCATGATATATAATTCACTACCCAATGCATTAGGGGGAGATATAGGTACCACCCATCACATAATTTAATCATATATACATCTTCCACAAGATCAAAAATTAACATATCATAACCCATGAAATGAAATGGGTATCATAAACATGTAAACATATCATAAACTATGTAAGGAGACATGTTTCATAATCATTTAATCATAAACATAAATTGTGAAAAGAAGTGGGTTTAAAATTATTATAACTCGTGAAAGAGAAAAAAAGTTTCTTATACATATTTCCCATGAAGTCGAAATGGTTTTCATAAGGATTATGGAATTAAGAATAAATCAATCATATAAATGATATGAATGTAACCATAAGATCATTTCCTATATTTTCATGATTAACATCAATATATTTCATCTTAGATTGAAAATGATTTTAAAATATTATCTAAAAACAATTCTTAAATAAATTTTACTTCCTTCTTTGAAAAAGGATTTTTAATAGATAAAATAATTTTGAAATAATTTTTTTAGAAATCAGTATGAAAACATATAAATAAGACATTAAATCATTCTAAAAACCTTTTTCCTTGAAATTTTTTTTCAATAAGCTTTAAAAAAAATTATAACGAATTTTATTTGAAACCACTTAAAAACTTTTAATGAAATAAAAATTTGTTTGAAAACAATTTATTTGAAAATAAAATTAATACCTAAAAATAAATATTGAAAATTTTTTAAAAATCATTTTTCATGAAAACTTATTAAATAATATTTAATAAATTTTGAAAACCATATCTTTGAAACCACTTTTAAAACATGTAAATAACACTTGAAACCATTTTAAAAAGTTTATTCCATAGAAACATATAAAAGAAGTTTAAAATCAATTTGTAAAGAATTTTCCATGAAAATATATTGTAGAGTTTTTTTAATGATTATACTTCATAGTAATTCAGATGGAGTTTTGATGAAATGACGGTGGGTAAATCCATACATGTCGTACGAGGTAAAAAAAATTCCTTTTTCATGGTAAAAAGGATGGAAAAGTACCATGTTCAGAAAGCTACAGGAAGATTAAATGGAAGATATTGGTAAAATAGAAATTGGTAAAAATAACTTTTAGATATTATATGGGAATGGTATAATATTCTTAGAAACTCTCTTTAGAAAACATCGATTTCTAACAGATGAGAGGGTATAATCGGGCATTCCTAAAAACAATTTCCTTACTGCCTTATGTACTAAAGAGTAAAAGATGGTACAAATACATTTGTACATCCAAAAACAAAATTTTATTAATAAATTCATGAATATTCTTGAGATATGGGTAATAAGGTTTCATCAAAGTCAATATAATGATAAAAAATCTCGAAAAGTAATGGGATTGTATCAATAAACTCTAATAAATTGGTATATTGGGATCATGATCTCCATATAAGGAAATAAAATTACATGAATCATATAGGATCATTAAAAGATTATATTCAATATATGTAATGTAAAATGAATGTATATTCACCCTTAAAAAGAGTTTAGGTGAATTAAAAAACATGAGTTTCAATTAAGGAAAATTAAAACAAAACATTTTTACTAATTTTGTATCTTTTGAAACATAAACCCCATAAAAGAATGATCATAAAATTGGAATGTGAATACGCATAAATTTATTTAAAATATAAAAATAATACAATCATGGGAAGTAAACACACCACAAAAAAGTAAATAGTGGTAGACACAATTTGTATTTCAAATAAATTTAAAGTGGGATTAAATCCGCTTACCATGAGTCTTGACTGTCTCTATGATCATACATGATTACATTATAATAAATATAATTTTATCATAAATATTCTAAAAAATCATATTGTTATATCTATTAACATATATTCTTTTATTATAACCTTATATTACCCGCCTGTTAACAATCTTATTTTAAGGTTTCACGTTGAGTAATATTCACTTTGATCCTCGCTTGTGTCTTAATTCGTCACATATTTGGTCATTATAATTATATCATGATTCTATAATTTAATATATTATATAAATATCATTTATATAAATTATGTGTATTATAATAATTTATATAATATAGAAGTATGAAATCAATTACACCATTTATAGAGACGGTAAGTCATACATACGCATGAATGTTGATTCCGTTTTTATTATCATACTGAAAGAAAGTATGTAAATGAAATAGGTATATATATGTACATATATATATATATAATTGTTTAATTATCATTAATGTATAATATATATATCATTTAATTTCATTAAACCTATCCTTAATACAATCTATGTGGGGTGTGAATTAGTCACATCGCTTTTAGGGGCGGTAGTCCACACTTCCTCAAACGAGATTATCGTCTTAACACCAAATAGAATGTAAAAGGATGTGTGTTTTAAAAGTAATAAAAAAATTTAAATTAATATAAATATAATATATGAAATATATAAATATATTTTTTATCATAAATACCACCCTCATTGGTGGTAAATGAGTAATTAACAATCATTGTTTAGATAGATAATATTTCACCAAACACAGAAACAATACGTTCAACATCCATTAGATTGAGGTGTGTATAAGTGTAGGTCACAATAATTTCATAAAAATATAATAATATATTGATGATATTTCTGTCTTCACACAATAAGGAAATAAATATATTGGAGGGGGTGGATAAGGAAAATAAATGGAATGATCATGAGAGAAGATGTTACCTCTAAATCGAGTAACTCGTTTTGGTTTGTGCCAAAAGGAATCTATGAGAATATTTATGCCCAAAAGGAGGATTAAAATTTAAAGTTAGGATATTTTGGAGGCTACTTGGGATGATATTGTATGTAATTAAAAGGAGTGACAATATTGGGGAATGGGTAGAGGTGGTGGCCTTTATAGGGAAGGAAAAAGACATACATGGAATTTTTTAAAACAAATTATTTGATCACATTTTCTTACCTAAAAAATGTCTTACCAAACCAACCAAACTAAATAAATACAGTGTAATGGAAGAAATAAGGAAATCCAACGGGTTTTGGATAAGTTTTTACATCATTTGGGCCCTTATGTTTAGGATATATCCCCTAATTAAGCTTAATTTTTCCTTAACCACTATGATTAATTTATATCACTTTTACTAATCATTTCAATAAAAAAATTTCATGGTATTATTAAAATATAAATATTAGACTATATAAAATGGTTTATGTCAGATTTGTTTTATTCAAATCATAGAATCTGCAAAATTGTGAATAGTGTTAGTCCCATAGACAGGATTATATAAAAGGGATTTAAATTAGGAAAAAGTTCAAAAGATTGTTAATATTTTTTATTTTGTTTCAAAGTGAAATTGATTATGATTAATTAAATTGAATTAATAGATGTAATATTTATATAATTTTACCATAAAAATATTTATAATATCACCAATCATTAATAATTAATTAGAGAAAATGTATTATTTATTTAAAAATAGTATTTTCACTACTCATCAAAAATTGATGTTTCACAGAAAAATCCTAAAAATACACCCTAGGATAATATTAATGTTCTAAATTAAGAAATTTATCTTATATTATCAAATTAAATTTATAAGTGATTAAAAACTTACATTCATTATTAAAATTGGTTTATTTTAGAGAGTAATATTTTTTAACATAAAAAGTCTTTACCAAAATTTCATATCTTTTACTATCAGTATGTTTTCTTTATATATATAATCATAACGAATATTTTGAAGCTGGTTTTTAGTATTCCCATGACAATGTTTAATGGTTAGGTTATAATTATATAATTTAATTATATATATATAAAGATGTTTCATATAAACATTGTGTTTTGTGCATCGTACACCAAGTCATTGTTGTTTTTAGTGCAAGACAAGTTGGTATTGTGTGCAGTGCAAGACAAGTTGTTATTTCATGTGAAAAAATGTTTGAATTTGTTTTATAATAAATAAATATAAATATATATATATATATATTAAAATATTCAATGTTTTTTAAAATTAAAAAGTATTGAAAAGAAAAATTAATTCGGAGAAAATTAATTATCAAAATATCAGGGTGTTACGTTTGACAACCCTTAAAATGAATTTTCCCTTGAAATTAATCTAGGTTATCAAATGTTTAATACATGAATGTTTCATTCATATAATATGACATTGTAAAAATTAATGCTAAAACTTCCCTTAAAATGGTAAAATTGGAATTATAACGGATACCCAAAGTAACATATAACTAGGTTTCCACATAAGAGAACATAGTTTGGGAGTGAAGATTGGACACGGAAGAAAATAGTAAATATTTATAGACAGTTATTGAGGCCATCAATAAAAACAATTTAATGATAAAATGTATTGTTTAGGGCCTCAAAGTCATAACTCTGTGATGGTTTAAATGGATATCATCTCAACAAAATTTAAGGTATTAGGAAAAAAAATTGATCACCTTCAGAACGTTGAGTAATTCATGATAAATTTAGATGGAAAAAATTTTATTATGGGTTTGTGCTATTAAAAATTTATAATATATTCATTACCTCATCAAATGAATGTCTAGAAATTATCATTGATGTATAATGAACTAAAACACATTTTTAAAAGATTTTAAGGCCCATAAAGAACAAAAATTATTACTACATGTCTCTTAAAAAAACCAAAATTCATTTAGATAAAAAATATTAAGTGACACTAATAGTTAATCATAATTATTTATTCCTTAAAAGTAAATATACATTAATGAGGAAATATGGTAGGCTAGTGGTTGGCTTAAAACTGTTATCATGTTTTGGTTATTGATTCAAGACCCACGACCTTGCCATACATGATTGGTTGTCACATGAGAAACATGATGTACTTTTTTAAGACCACACTAATATAATATAAAAGATGCAAATATTTGAAATAAGGGTAATTAATGATTAACCTTTTACCCAAGTTTTTCCCCAATAAATCACTTAATAAATAGTTCCTCTAAATCTTAACTTATCCGTTTCTTGAATGGTCAACCTTATAACTCTTCTCAAAGGTGAAAGTACAAAACATTAGAAAGAGGGTCTCAGAATTAACTTAACATCAATTACCCTATATAAAACAAAGTATCTCTTGGTTGTTACATTAAAAACATGTGTATATAATTATCCTATATTATCTTGAATCATGGTAACAACCTGAAATACAATAGATCTTTTTGGAAAACATTCATTCTTTCTCATTCCAAATTATATTTTATTTACTATCTAAAACCAACAATGTTGTAAACTTTATTAGTTATAGAATAATACACCTATAAACAAGCCCTTAATTATTTAAAAGGTAATCAATAATATCCAATTTACTTATTCATATCCCATGTGTCTTTATCCATAAAACATTATGATATCATAAAAAACATATTAAGGGTTACCTTACCTTAATCAAAATATCATATTGTCATTAAATCACTTCACTAGCCCAAAATTAACAAGTAAATTATATGTGAAAAAATAAGTAGAATACTACTTTTATATTTCATCCATCATAAATTTTGAATCCAAAAAAATAAAGAAATTGAATAATTTTTCCTTAATATATTAAAAATAATACCTATTTCCTTTCACATTTCATCTGTAGTCTCGTCATCATCCACAATGCAACAATTACTCACACCACCTTAATTATTCTCTTCAATAACATTCGCAATAGAACATTTGGTTGCTAAGTGGCAATTTCTTCCACCTTTAAAACACTTAACCATCAATTACAACATAGGGAGGATAAAATTTCCACCCATTTCATTAAACAGACATTTAATTTTTTCTTTGCATGGAATTTATTTGTGTCCTTTTTTTCTATAGTAAAAATATTGTCTTATTCCTTGAATACATTAAATTAGGTTATTCTTTCCAAATTAGTGATATATTGAAATTGAATCTCCATTCCTCCATGATCTCCATTATTCAAACTCTCAATAAACACTTTCTTTATCTTCCATGGTGAGTCCATGAGTTGTTTAAGGTAAACATTATTAATCATGTTCCGTGAAAATTGATTAGGCATGATCATGACATCTTTCACTCCGGTAATCATCATACTATACTACTCGTGAGAAATTCTTCCATCACATTAAAAATTAATCCAATAACTTCAGGTTCCCTCCATTGACTAAGACTATAAATATAGTGTGAGCATTTCTTGTCATATAAGAAAACCACATAGTCGGGAAAAGAATAACTTATAGGATGTCTAAATCATTAGACCATCCATAATCTATAACACCATGCGTTTATCCTAGGATATACCTAGATAAATTATATAAAAATCATTGATTGTGTCTCATGAAGAGTTTGTGATTTCCCAAAGAATATCCCCTAGGAGTGTCAAAAAAGGTAGGAACTAAAGCCCATTGTCATGTACCATATTACCCAAAGTCAAGACCAGAACATCTTGTCAGAGTTGTTACCCATAGGTATATATAGTCCAGATCCACACCAACCTGTAGTATCTAGATACAGATTTATTTCATTAAAACCACTTAATCAATCCTTTACAAAAATTCAAGGGAATTTTTCTCAATGTTAACTTATCCATATAATTGTTCTTAAAGGCATCCCTAGACATCTTCTTATAAATAAACCTAGGTATCTCCCAAAATATTTATCATCCATGTTTCCAATGATGTACTAAAACATTTTTTTGATACCATCTATAGAGACCAAGGCTTGAAAAACATGGATATCACAACATTTTAGATTAATAATAAATACATTAAAAAAATACATTCCTAATGACTGAAATAGTTTAGTGTATTTGGAAACATGGGAACAACATATTTTATCATGGTTAAAGATCTTCAAAATCTCCCATAAATATCTTCACATTCAATAGTTCTACCGAAAACCATTCCTCATGATCTGTGAAGGGAAATAGAAAAAAATGGTGAGAACAAATGATCAAGAAGCATAAAAAAGAGAGATATGTAAGAATAATCATGTGGTTAAAGGGTATGAGTACCAGATCAAAACATTAGAAGATCATACCATTCATGTAAACCCTCATTATATCCAAATATTACAAAACCAAGTAACCCATCATTCCAACTCTGTATTTCTGAACCAAGTAAAACCTCTTTATATCCATATATTACATAACCAAATAAATGCTCCTTCCAGCCCTGTATTTCTAAACTAAGAAAACCCTCATTCTAGTCCTGTATTACTGAATCAAATGAACCCTCATTCTACCCCTATTTACCTCATGATATATAAATCATTAACCAATTCATTGGTGGGAGATATAGATACCACCCGTCACATAATGAAATCATACATACATGTTCCAAAATAACATAAATGAACATATCATAACCCATGAAATTAAATGGGTATCATAAACATGTACACATATCATAACCTATTAAAAGTGGCTGGTTCCATAATAATTTCATCATAGACATAACCCATTAAAATAAGTGTGTTTGAAAATCATATAACTCATACAATAGAAATGAGTTTTATAAACATATTCCTCATGAAAGAGAAATGGGTTTCATAAAGAAAATAGAATTATAAATAACTCAACAATAGAAATTATTTGAATGGATCCTTTTTATCAATTCCTATAATGGCAAGATAAACATCTATAGATGTCATCTTAGATGGAAAATTATTTTTAGATATACTCTAAATACATTTTGTGATGAAAATATCATATCCTGTTTGAAAAAGTATTTTTAATACATAAAAAAATTTAAATTCATTTTCTCATAAAAATCTTGAAAATGTATATAGAAGACATGAAATCGTTTTGAAAACCATTTTCCTTGATAACATTTAAAATAAGCTTCAAAAAATTTTAAGAACCCTTTTCATTAAAAACCCATGAAAATTTTAAAATAAATCATCAAATTGTTTTGAAAACCATGTCTTTGAAAATAATATGAAAACAATCAAATAAACCCTGAAAACGTATTTAAAATCATTTTTATTGTAAATTTATAAAATAATCTTGTAAATGTTTTGAAAAAAATTTCTTTGAAATAATATTTAAAACTTGTAAATAAGATATGAAAACATTTTGCAAATATCATACCATAAAAAACATATAATAGAAGTTTAAAAATATTTTGAAAACAATATTTCATGAAAATTTCTTTTAAAAACATTCTCCTAAAGATTAAACATTGTAATAAAGCAAATATAGCTTTGAAGAAATGATGACCGGTAAATATGTACATGTCTTACAAGGTAAAATGAACATTCTTTTTTCACAGTAAAAAGGATAGAAAAGTTCCTTGATTAGAAATTGAAAAGAATATTCCATTTAATTGATTTGAAAAAAATAGTAAATATTCATTTTAAATGTTATAGGGTAATGGTATAATATTCATATAAACTGTTTTTTGAAAACATATATTTCTGATTGAAGAGAGGGTAAAGGCGAGCATTCCAAAAAGAAACAATATTAACTCCCTTATGAACTAAAGATTAGAAGATGGTACCTATAAATGAGTGTATAATGAAATAATAGAAGAAAATTAATGTCATTAATATTCTTTAGATGTGGATCATATGACTTTATTAATGGAAGAAAAATATAAACAATATCAGAAAACAATGAGATTGTCTCAATTAACTCTTATAACATGGTATCTTGGGATTATGGATTCTATGAAAGGAAAGGAAATTATCAGTTATATGCAGTATATTTATATTAGGATAATCTATATAATATAGTAGTACGAAATGGAATACACCATTCTTGGATTAGGTAAGTCGTACGTACGCGTGAACAATGTTTCTGCATTTATTGTCATCTTGAAAAAAAGTATGTAAATGACATATGAATATATATGAATTTATATATATATAATTATTAATGTACAAATAATATATCATATATATCATATAAATTCATTAAAACCATCTTTAATACATTCTATGTGGTGTGTGAATGAGTCACGTCGCATTGAGGGGAGGTAGTCAACACTTCCTCAAACGAGATTATCATCTTAACAAAAAATGGAAGGAAAAAATATGTGTTTTTTAAATATAATAAAAAATAAAAAATACATAAAAAATATTACATTTGACATATATAAATATATTTTCCATCATAATTTCCATAATTATTTTTGGTATAGGAGAAATTAACAAACATGGTTTCGTGAGGTTGTAGTTTGTCGTACATAGAAACAGTATATTTAACATCCATTAGGCAGAGGTGTGTATAATTATTGGTCTGAAACATTGAATTATAACATAATAGTATATGTAGGATAATTTTTTTGTCACAAAATAAGGTAATATATTTAGTGGAGTCTTGGAGAAGAAAAATTATTTGAAGGAGCTTTAGAGAAGATAAGGCCTCTAAATCGGGTTACTATTTTTGGATCTTCCCAAAAGACTTCTTTGAAAATAATTCTACCCAAAGGAATGATTCAAGGTAAAATGGAGTATTTTTTGAGGGATAATTAGTAATATATTGGATTAAAATAAAAGGTATGATAGGTGTGAGGAATGGGTAGATGTGGTGGCCTTTTGTAGGGAATGAAAAGGACCCACATGAATTTTTAGAATCAAATTAAATATGCACATGTTCTTACATCCAAAAAGTCTTACCAACCAACAAAAATAAATATTTTAATGTTTATGGAATAGATATGGATAGAAAATTGGTGTTTGAAAAGTTTATAGGTCATTTTGGACCTTAATGTTAAGGTTTATACCCTAATTAATCTTAATTTGGCTTTTCCTGATGTGATTAATTTTATTGAATTTTACTAATAATTGTGGTAAAAAATTTACATGGTCTTACTAGACTCTAAATATTAGCATGAATACAATGTTTCATTTCAGATATTTTAAATTAATATCAAAATAGAAGAAAAATTAATGTTAATGATAATCGTGTAGATAGGATGAAATTATAAGGGTTTAAATTAGGAAAAAGTTCACAAGTTTGTTAGGATTTTATATTTAGTTTCAAAGTAAAATTAATTATAATTAATTAAATTGTATTAATATATGTAATTATTATCTCATGTGACTTTAGAATATATTTTATACAACATTTATCATTAGTATTTAATTATAAAAAAGTTTGTTTTTAATTAAAAAGCTGTATTTTCACTATTCATGAAAAAATTGATGTTTCTCAGAAAAATCCCAAAAATTCACCCGAAGATAATTTCAACATTTAAAATTAAGATATTATGTTTATTTAATGAAATTAAATTTCTTATTTTTTCTAATATTACTTTCATTGTAATAATTGATTCAATTTAGAGAGTAATATTTTTTAACCTAAAAGGACATTACCATATATCTTATCTTTCTTTATAAATATGTTTTATTATAAAATAAACATAATCAATATTTGGAATGTATTTAATAATATTCCTATTAAAAATATTAATGGTTTGATTATAATTCTCTCTTTATATATGTATATATATATTAGAAGATGTTTCCTTGAAACTCAGTGTTGTGTGCATCGTACGCCAAGTCGTTGTTGCTTGTAGTGCAAACCAATTTGGTATTGAGTGTAGTGAAGGACATGTTGGTATTGTTCATGAATATATTTTTTGACTAATTGTTTCAATATATATATATATATATAACACTTTCTTGTTTTGTGTGACATAAAAAAATACTGAAAAGATAAATTGATTTAGAAAAAACTTTAATTCAAAAAATCTCATGTTTTTACAGGATACATGACGAGAAACAGTTTCAACTTCTAGAATTTTAAAATTTTTAATAGGAGATTATCCACTTTTAGATAAAATCCACATTGATAAATCATTGGAATTTGTGATGTTTCATTTCTTTGAATAAAAATTATGTTTTATGAATAACCATGTAATTATTACTCAATTATGTAATGAAGGTCATATTGTGAACATTTGGAATAAAAAATAGAATGTTCATTATCAAGAGGGAACAATAATTCTTTTTTACGATAGGCATGATCATTTATACACTATTCACATAGAATAATTTATCCCCTAGTATTTATATTTTTCTTGCAACTGGTGATTTGTCATGGTTAACGAATTGGAGACTAGGATATTGTGACTTTATAAAATTTTCCAAACATTATTGGAAAGGATATGTTAGTGATATAATTTAATATATTTTAAATTAATTTATAGTTTGTTATTATTATCAATTTTAATTAAATCATATGCCTAGTTTGAAATCTAAAAGTAACAGCTCATCTTCTAAAGTATTACAGTTCATTCACATGGATTTATTTAGTCCCACGAAACCTGAAAAGTTTTTGGGGAAAAAACTATATACATTTCTTTATTAATGATTAGATTAAATTTACTTGGGTTTATTTTCCAACTTGAAACATTGATACTTTTAGTCTTATAAATTATTTTTATGATTATATTTAAAATAAAAATGAGGATTACTTAGTGGGATTTTTACCCAGTGGATTTGTTTTGGGTTCACATTTATCATTTAAAAGTTTCATTAGATAATAAAAATATGGATTTTTTGTGGTTATGATTAAAAAAACAACAACTATTTATTATTTAATGTGATCTTGGTATTGATTTTTTTGAACTATAATATTGAATCATTTTGTAGTAAGAAAGTCATTATCAAAATGTTTTAAGGACTAAAACATTATAAGAAACTAATATAACTGAATGTAAAAATTAAATTCATTATAAAATTACCCACACATTGAAAATTGAGTATTTTATTGTAAAAAATATATTGGGAAATGATGTGAATACTTATTTGTATAATATAGATAATGTTTTAAATATAATTTTTCCTAATAAAAATATTTATGAGTTTTGGACTGAATGAAATATAAATAATTACTATTAAAGAGTATTGGGATGTAAAGTATTAAACCGAAATACTATTGATATACTTCATAAAATGGATCTAATGGATGATAATTTTTTTATTTTTTATTATACAACCATTAATGGTTATAAAGTTGTTATAATGTTAACTATTGTTTTTGAAGAAATAATTCATACAATGATTGATAAACATGATCCTTCTATTTTTTTCAAAACCTTCTTATGTTCATCCTTCAAAAGAAGATTTGAAAAGTACTCCATTTTGGTTACAAGAAATTCATTAACAACTACCAAGAGTAAATTAAATGTAAACTATACCATTGAATTTTCAATTCATGAATAATCATTCAATCGAACATATATATCCAATTTATATTGATAAACATAACCTATTCCTTAAAAACTAGTATATCTTAAGGATTTATCATAGTGATAGTATAATTACCGATGGAAGATAATCAGCTAGAAATAAGAGATTCCTAATAAATTAATCTGATCATATTTCATTCATATCATATCTCAAACTTAAAATGGTTTATTATTCATAAGGTGATGAGAGCTGGATAAGAATTTTGTATGAAGTACTCAATAAAATAAAAAAGTATCATGGTTGGTCTTTAGATGAAGAACCTATATATATATATTGTTAATATGGATAAATTGTTTTTAATAAACAAGTTATGTGAAAATGGATATATTTTTATAAATAAAGATTTTTTTTCTAAGGGTAATTATTATGATGAAGTCAAATATTATATTGAATATTTTTCACTGTTTTTATATTAGAATCCATCAATATATTTTTTAAATTTTCATCACATATGAATTTTAATTTATATAAATTGTACGTTAAAAGTTCTATTATAAATGGATCGATTTATATGATATTTTCTGTTGAACATCCTCTTTGATTTGACAACAAAAAGATTATTGAAAAATCATTTTAACAATCTAAATCACTACATTGACAGAATCAAGACCAAAGAACATGGATTGATAAAATTTCTAAAAATTTTACTTTAATTAACTTTAATAAAGTAATTTTTTATCAATCAATTTTCTTAATGAATAATATTAAATAATCTATTATTATTGAATTTTTTATTTATGAAATAATTTCTATTCTAACTAAAAAATAATGTTGGAATAGTTTTATAGAATAATGAAAATATGTTTTTAAAAAATAGTTTGATTGGTGACTTCAATTTTTATCCTTGGATTTAAAATTTCTAAAAACCAATAATGAAGTGTTTTATAACAACATAAGTATATCAAATACTTACTGAATCATTATTTTATGTAGAAACTGGTATAAGTATATTGGTATTGAATTCCATTAAACTTGATCTTCATAATTTTGGTATTTTAGTAGATCAAAAACATTATAGAATTATGATTATAGGTTTACTATATCATAAAACAAGTAAACTATTCATTTTTCTATATTAATGTGTTATATTTCATGAAAAAATAAAGGTGTCAAATTTAGAAGACAAATAATGTATTTTCCGTTTCCGTAAATAATCATCAAAACATTGTTTAATTAATTATTCCACATATGAATATTTTCTAAAAAGTTAATCCGATTCGAATTTTGGTGGCTAAATATTAGATAGAAAATATACTATCAGAACATGTATTTTTATAGAAAAATATTTATCTTTGTGTTCTAACAAGAATAAATCTTCCATAGCACTCACCGCTATGGAAGATGAATTTGTTGTTGATGGAATTTATTATAATCAACTATTGTATATTAAAAAACTCCTTGATTTTTTATTGGTCCTCAGTCAATCATCAATACTTTGTGATAATATTATAACTATAACTTTTTTATAAAAAACTCTCACATCACTCATTAGAAAAAAACATATATGTATGAAACTATTTTCTTTGGGATGACATAGAAAAAGAAGATATAATTATCATATTTTTTGGAATATAAAATCATTTTGTTGATACATCTAGAAAAAATCAATTATGATACATTAGAATAATTTATATAGAAGTTACTAGGTATCCTCCTAATGTGTTAATTAATTAAATTATTTTATAGCTATTCTCCTTATATTTAAAATATTCTTGTAGTGAGGGGGATGTTTATTTATTGATGTACCATTTATATCTTTTCTATATTTCTATATTCATTGATTTAAGTTTTAAACAATATTCTATCCATACTATTTTACATTTCTATATAAGATCAATAGTCACACCAAAACATTTTCATGAACCACACTCAAAAGTGGAATAACATCCATTATTTTGGAAAATATTTTAAGGGCTTTTTGACTTCTATAATAAAATCAATTGCTGATTTTTTTCCAATAATATCATTTTTATTACTGATTGGATTTTTAAAACTCATGGAAGATAATATCTCTTATCTCATTATCAATTTAGTTCAATAATTAATAGGATTCTTTATGTTAAATGTAACTTATATTTTTCTATAAAAAATTACAAATTAAATGCTCATAAATAAGTCACCTAGAAATTGGTTTGGCCATATATATATGTGAAAATAATTTTTTAGAATTCATTCAATAAAGTAAAAAAATTGGATAGTAGAATATCAAATTCCTTTATTAGGAATATAATATCCACAATTTTAGTCATACTAAATCTCTTATCTTTATAAACCCCTAATCTTGGATTAAATGGATTTTATTGAAAGTATCATTGAAAGAGACTAATAAAAGAAGATCAAGATTCAATTTCCAAAACTCCTATAGTCTAAACATTCACAAAAGATTGGTTTAACCTAATATATAGTATTATAAAGGTTCTTTAGAAATTCATTATTAGATAAATAAAAATAAAAAGATAATAAAAATTTTAAAAATATGTTTCCAATACATTGACTAATAAACCGAAAAATTTAAAAATATTATCATTTATTTCTGTTAAAACACTATCTTTAAATAGAGAATAAACCAAAAGTATTAGAAAAATTGTAAAACATTGGGGAACTATAGAATTTTCACAATTACTTGAACTCTACAACATTTTATTATATCATTTTATTTCCACTTTTTCCTTTTAGAGTGGTTATAAAGAGACCCATCTTTTATGGATTTATTTTAAAGATCATAGTAATTATTTTAATTTTTTTACTAAAACAACATTATTGAGGACATATAGATCTAGGAAAGAGTGATTGATCAGGGTTGTACCACTATAACCACTACCTCTTTTATGTTGAGTGATTTTTGGTATTGGAAGATACTCCATTAAATGGGTTTTAAATTTCATAATGTCTTATGATTGGTGTAAAATTGTGGATACGTAGGATTCAATGTATATATCAACATTAAATGTTGATTTAAATTTGTTTTTTGAATATATTATTTAAATAAATATATTGTTTTATAAAAATTAATTATTTTTTGTTTAAAAAAATATTGGTATGATTATTGAAATACCAGTGGTTTGAATTTTATATTTCCACTGATTAGATTACAATTAATGATTTTTTATAATTTTTTAAAATATTTATTTCTATAGTGTAACGTTTTTTATATATTTCATAATTCCTCTTCTGTGTTTTGAACTTATCAGTATTTTGTAAATTAGATTCACTTAAAACATGTGGTTCATATGAATCTTGTAATTTTTAATTAAGAAAACTATTCAAAATCACGGTAGATTACTTCCATTTATCCTTCTGAAATAAACAACCAATATTCAATGGGTAGTAATAATCTCCCAAAATAAGATCATCAAGACTAATCTAAATGTCACTATATCTCTATATAATAATCTCTTTCACCTTTAATAGGTAATTAAACTCTATAATATTTTTGGAAACACTATATACACATTATCATTATTTTTCAACTTTTCACCTTAATATATGATGATATATTATATGAGTGTAATTTGTTCTTTCTTTTGATTTCTTCACGAGAATCGACAGAAAAACTGATGTGTCATCCTTCTTCTAAAAAAAAATTATTATCTCTTTACAATAAACATATATAATATCACGATATCATATGAATTCAATTTGTTTCATCTTCCACTATTCACTTGTTCTTCTTTTCCATAATCTCTTCCACTCATCTCTTCAATACCTTCAATCCTATTTTTCAAATTCAGTATCAGGTCCTTAACATTTTCATATTGATTCTATTTTTTATATTTCAGTACCTATATAAAATCACGCGAATATATTTTCAACATTCAAATGTTGAAATATATAGTAATTTTTAATATCATATATTCCACTCAAATATTAATCTAAATAGGTTAACAATATCCTCTATCCATTGTGTTATTTAGTCTAAGTACAAGATGTATAGTTGGAGTCCCCAAAGTCAATCATGATTAAATCCATACAAAAGTAAAAATTTCATGAAATCATGCTTGAATATCATCATGGTGGGGTTCATATCTATATGGTGTAGCTACATATTAAAATTTTGAACCATCATTAGTTGGTATCACATTTTCATTCTTTATCTATAGTGTAATCTTCTTCTCCATTGACAGAAGACCAATTTTTTAATAATTATGTTTAATAAAAAAAACCCTTCTTAATATGTGTGATGTTTATTTACATAAAGAATATTTCTATTAACATTTAACATAAACTAATTAATTAATATTCTAAAAAATCTCAATAGAAAACTATTCCAGTAGAAAGGCCCTTAGACATCATAAGATCACCTTTATATAAGGTAATATTATTCTTTCATATGACAGTGAGTCAATAAGTACACTATAAGATGTTCGAATTATAACTAAGACTCACACTTATGTATGAGTTCAATTACTCATACACATATTTGTGTGAATATTACAATAAAAATATTTCTATTTTTTAATTCTTAATGAATGAAATATAACATGTACTTACTATTATGAATTCTCATTTTTACATTTACAAACCTCTATATTTTTCATGTATTTGTACAATTTTCTATTAAATCTCAAATTTACTTTTATACATTATGCACCTTCAAAAAAATTAATTATTTTACTATGAGGTTACTTTTACATGTATTGTATGTTACACTTATGTTTAATTTGTAATTCAAACTAATTTTTATATGTTTTTCAAGTGAATATTATGTATTCTGGAAAATGACTAACTTCTTTATTTTAATAATAATATGTTTCAGAGAAAAAGTATCAAAATACATGCCTTTTTTAATTTTAACTCAATTATTATGACATTCAAATAATATATTTAGAAATATTAATTCAGGCCTGATGATTTCATAGGATTTTCTAACATCGAAAAAAACATAAATCAATTTAAATAAAATTTTAAAATATCAAAATATTTCTAAATATTTTCAACCATATTTCCTATGTCAGGTATTATTTTGATACTAATTCTATTTTTAAACAATAATTCATCAAGAATCATCTAATAGATATAATTCACTAAATAGACCATCCCTCATTTTCAATAGTTCATGGATGGTTTCTCACACTTCTAGCTAGATTATTATTTCATCAATCACATGATGTCTAATACTGCTATAATTTATAGTCGCTACAAGAGTTTTATTGATCATTCTCTCTAAAAAATCTGAACCATTTCATTTATTCATATGAAGTCATGATCAAATCTATGTTTTTTTATCACGCTATCTACATCTTCTATACCTTTTCATTCATTCATAAGAAGTCATGCTCAACAACAATCACATGTGATTATTTCTATATTGAATATATTAATGTAGGAATAATAAGGAATGTTAAAATCCACATTTAATACCTACAAATGTATGTATCTTAGAAAAAACATGGGGATATTTATTAAACATGAATAAGGGAAAAAAATAGAAAACTATGGAGGCACAATCACGGGGGCCTGAAATAATGAAAACCTAGGGCGTACGCCCAAAAAAACTGTACACTCATGGGGTAGTGATCCCAATGATAAATAAATCATAGAAGGACAACAAAGATTGCATTGGGCAGCCATTAAATCAGCAAGATAATTTCCCTCGCGCCATGAGTTGATCAAGTGAGCCCGACTGATGAATCTCAATCATCTTCTGATAATTTAAACAATAGACCAAGTGGTCATTCCTTCCCTGTAAATAGTTTCAAATAACTGAGTAGTCAGTTTCAATTTCACTAAGGATGATATTCGTGGCATGAAAAAGCTGAAGCCCATTAAGCATTTCCTGGGATTCTTCAATAAGCGAGTCACCATGGCCACAGTAACTACTAAATGTGATAATGATCAAGCCGAGGGAATCGTGAACAACGCATCCACCTCTCATGATTCCATGGATACAAGATCTGTCAATATTGATTTTTAGGACATGTCTAGAGGGATTCCAATGAACCCATCAGCCCGATGTAGGTATGTCTTAGGAATTTGATGCAGATCTTTGACCATTAAATAAAAACATCACGGAAGGAGCAGTATCCAATTTTTTCAATAAAGACCTCTAGTCTATTTCTAAGACACTTGAATGAGTAAACATATCTAAACCAGATCTAGCAGCACCATTGACCCGAGACGTATTCTTGGAACTACAAATTTTCCAGTAACCAGCCAAGATCAGACTGGTTCATGCTTTCCACTCCACACTGCTATATGTGATCTTGTGAAACCAGTTATGAGAAAAATTCTCACAGTAAACATTTGGCATATCAATACTGATGATATTTACAAAACTGTACCACACTACATATGCCCAATATACATCAAAATATAATTACGTGATCGATTCCACCATGTATCATTGAAAGAAAAAGAATTTAGACACCAAAGAGATACCTCTACATTGAATGAGATCATCCACCGGGACATCACGATTCCAAATACACCAAGAATGAAAATTGTATTTCATTAGAACCACCCTGCACTATGCAATCTAGCCCGCACCTACATCGGGTATAATCTGAGTATCCTGACAAAAATTCATAGAAGATAGGACTCCTGACAAAGCTCCAATGAAAACAAGCTTGTCCCGATCAATAGAAAGTAGAATGTTATTGAAAATTTCTAATTGATGCACATCAAGTGTGGTATGAATGATCTTGGGAAAGGTACTAGCTAGAGAAAAGGAGATATCATGGGTAGGGAAATCGAGGATGTCTAGGATCTCTCCCACACAATTTTTATGCCAAAATATGATATCACCACTTCCAAAAATCCATCTATACTAGCATTGAAATTCTAGAATATGCATGTGTAACATTCGCCACATAGAGAAGACCTTCCCTCTAGGGTAACTTATGTTCTCCATGTACTTTCCAGTCACAAATTTTTACTGTATGTAATTGAATTATAAAGAACTCCAAGCCATCTTAGCATGAAGGCTATATATAGTAACCATCACACTTCGAAGGCCAGTATTGCCTGCATCCCCCTATTTGGGCATCCTTTTCTAAGAAGCCTAGTGGCAATGACCCTCTCCTTGTGCATCCCAAACAAAATCAGCCAGAGTGTTTTCAATCTTTTGAATCACTACATTAGGGACATTAAGGACTAAGAGGACATGAATCAAAATTGTTGTAAGCACACATTTAATTAGTGTAATATGACCCCCAAATAACAATAAATGACTCTTTCAATTATTGATGTGCCCTGTGATTTTTGTATTAAATCTATCAATGTGCTGGATGGGAAGACCACGAGGGAATATCGGGGGCCCCAGATATTCTATTGGAAATGGTTTCCTGATTACCTTTAGCAATTCCTCAATCTTTTTGACATGTCACTCAGAAAATTATTTTGAGATATAGAAATGTTTCTTCTCATCATTGATGTGTTGTCCACTCCACTTACAATATTTCTGCATGACTTTAATCACCCCCTTAAATTGATATATTTTTTCAGTTAATGAGAAGAATCATGTCGTCGGTAAATAGAAGGTGAGATATTCCATTAAAATGTGACCTGCATCTAAAAGGCAATATGTTTATATTTTGAATGCAATTGGATAATTAATTTCTAAAGTATTCTTGATCCAAAACGAATAGGCTTTGAGAGAGTGGATCTCCCAATATTATACCTCGAATAGATTTGAAAAATAAAAAAATCCTTCATATGAACATAAAAAAGATCTATGGTTAGATGAAGAACTTGAAGAATAAGTCTAACACCCAATTGGATAATCCCATGTTGGTCAAAACGTTCAAAATGAAACCCCATTCAATTCTATCATAAGATTTGCATGTGTCAATTTTAATTTCCCTGTTCGATCCTATGGTTTTATTGTTGGTTTCTTCAACCATTTCTTGATTTAAAGCAATTTCCCCATGAGTTGACCTCCCTCTAACAAAAATATGTTGTTCCTCTAAAATCTAATTTTGGAGGTGAGGGCCAAGCCTCCTATTGATGATACTAGCTGAAAATTTATATGGGAAGTTACACATACTTATTGGCCTATAATTCCTGATAGGGGAGGTGTCCTTAACCTTCAGAATAATAATTAAGGTTGTAGAAGAATCCACATGAGTAATTTTTCTCCCATGAAAGTAGTCCTACATAATATTAACCAAATACTTTTTAACCACCTCCCAAGAATCCACATCAAAGGAACCCAGAATTCCATCCAGTTTAGTAGAAATTTTCTAATTAAGATTGTTCACTACATCCCAAACCTCCTTCTCATCAAGTATCTTTCCCATCTCAAAATTAATACCATCAGATACCACATTTGGAATAGCTTCACATAAAGAAGACTGACCTAACAGATAGCCCTTTAGAATCTCAGGGTTACTACTCGCTAGCAAGGATTTAAAATGGACTTCCACAATATCACCCACTTCATCCAGATTTCTTGTGAAAGAACAGTCCTCCTTGCGAATGTTTGGAGGGAGGCGACGCTTTCTCTGTTTGATACAAGCATGAAAAAATGAATTATTCTTGTCAGTCGCCTTAAGAAATTTTTTTGGATTTCTTAGAAGAAGAACATTATTGTGGAAGTAGAATATCCTCCAATTTATTCTTTTTCTCAATGACATCCCCAAACAAATAATTATCCCATATTTCGTCAAGACCAGATTCAGCCACCTCATGTTCCCTCTCTACTATATCCAGCTCTCGAAAGTGAGGGGGATGGATTCTAATCCAAGTAAGCAGGTCCCCTTTCAACCTTCTGAGTTTTATATGGAACCCAAGGAAAACATTGTCCCGTATAGGCCTGCTCCAAGAAGAGTGAACCATAGGCAGAAAATCAGGATCATAAATCCACTATTTAGAGAAGAAAAATGCGGAACCAAAATAAACAACGGAAGACATATGAACCAGAAAATGGAAGTGGTTGGACATAGCATGGACAAGGAGATAAACAAAGACCCCTGGATAATCACAAATTTCATGAATGCTTTCCAAACACTGGCCCAATAAACTCCACATGTAATGGCCACCTTTTTGGTTATTGCACCACGTAAAATTGTCCCCATTGAAACCTAAATCCGTGAGTCCTTTTCTAGCCATGAATGAGATGAAGGCATTCATGTACTTACGATGAAAAGTTCGACCTCCCTTATTTTTAGAAGGCTATAATATAACATTGAAATCACTACCGAGCAGCCAAGTGATATTCCCTGGATCGAATCTTTCAAGATCGTTCCATAGTTGATCCTTCATCCCTAGATCACATTTGACATAAACAATAGTTAAAAAACATTTAGAAGTACCATTATCAACCATTACTATGTCAAGATGATTAGAGATATCATAAATATTAACTGAAACATAATCCTTCCAGAAAATAAAGATCTTTTGTTTAGTAGGTTCTCCAAGAATAAAATGACAAAGTCCCTCACTAAAAAAAATCTCATCAATATTAGAAAAATATTGTTTTAATTGAAGCATTTCTACAATAGCTGACCTGATCCTGGACAATTCATTAGAGAAAAATCAGTCTTAATGTGGGACCTAATGCCACGTGCATTACAAACAATGAAGTAAATTATTGGAATAGGTTGCCCCAGGTTTTGGCCCTCGGTAAGGCATGTTAGTTCAGGTGAAAAGATGGGCATGCTAAGCCCCTCTTAGATCGGGACCTCGTACAAACACCAAAAGTCTCCAAAGTGGAAGATGGAGACTAAGTTTCTCCTTCTTTGTCATTTGATAACTCAATGAATGAGTTAGTGGTGCTTACTATAGTGATCGACTAAGATTCTGTAACACGGGGAACAACCATCTGTAGAGAATCTTCCTGACCAATTGACTGCAAACCATGCTTTCCCATGTTGAGATGAGCACCTGATGGCAGATGACCCAGATATCAGAAGATAAGGGATTTAGCTAGGGATATATCAATGATATGATGCTGAAGAATTACATGCATAAAAGAAATCAATTAGGAAGTCACTAGCTGGAGGAGAAAAAGGAACACTTGGCATGAATGGAAACAAATTCAGGCAGTGGAGTGTCTTCGATGGCCCAGCTAAGACTACAAGTGGAGGAGATGGCTGGGGATGAAGAGAGGAGGGACCAATGACTTCTTTGGAGGGGATGGGCAACACCAGAGGAACAACAAACTCGACCGGCTTATCAACCGACGATGAGGTGTGTGACTCAAGAAAAATTATAGGATCCCATTTCTGTTCTGAGATGCGCACCGCACACAAATTCCACAAGATGACACCACATTCCCATTAATTCGATAGGACAAGCAAAACCTATGAGGGTTGGGATAAATAAGTCGTTTCCTCCACTCATAAGAACCCTAAATCTGAAGGAGGATCTTAGATGTATTCATAGCCACAAAAATCCGGACGACCAAGGCCTCCTGGAGATGAACTGATTGATCATTAGCACAAAGGAATTCACCTAGATGATCACCAATCATCTGTAAAAAAATCAGATTGATGAAGGGGATAGGGAAGACATAGAGGGAAATCTAAACCACCGCTTGAGGAGACTCATTTATAGGTATATAACTTGTAGAAACTTATGGGTTTTTATAGGATCTTCTATTCATGATTGACACTATAAATACATGGTTCAACTCAGAATTTACTTATGAAAATTTGAGTTGCAATAAAAAATTCCCATGAGTACTCATTCTATTATCAATACACTCATATCCATATTTGATTAATCATTCAAGGACAATAGATTACCCACACTCATCCGAATTGAGTCTTCTCGTTAGATTAGTCGTCCTGTAGAACAATCATTTTGATACGGATGTCGGTGGGCTTGGAAAAAAAAGAAATCTGGGGCCTCTATTGGTTTACTTGCTCTAATGGCCTCCCCTACCGGTTTCAAGAAATTTTCTGGGCTAGCATGACATCACATGGGCTAGAGATTTTAGGTTCTTGGTCTTCCATTTCCATTAGAAGCACGAGATTAAGATGAATAGCCAGCACCAGATGAAATTTCTTTTTTCAGATTGGACTTGGATAGAGTGAAATAGATAGTCAGAAATAGATGGCCTTACATAAGGGATTGACATGCAGTTCCAGTCTTAGATGTCTGGTGGAAGTCCATTGACCATCGAAGAAGGCTAAAGCACCATCGTCCAACAGAAAGTGGTCTAAATTCCCAAGCCTTGTCAAATTCAACACTTGAAGTGACAAAAAATACCGAAGGAGTGGCGGTTTAACACATAGATGAAGACAATAGCCTCTGAGCCCCTAGAGGTGAAGAAATATTGGAAAATGGGAAGTAAGGGCTTATCCATGCCTAATATAATGATGAAAGTCCATCTATTAAAATATTACACCTCTTCAAAGGACGACATTGGGATGACAAAGACTAGTGCCCCCTTCTCTAAGATAGAAGCAGTCCAGAATGGAACCTCCAGAAAACATGGAAGAGGCGACAGACGCACTAGGGGCTCTGATCTGATAAGAATGTATTTTAAATAAGGGCCAGATGAAGATGATGCCCCTGGACTTCTAGGATTGACCAGAGGTGAATCCTCACCACTGGTGGGAGGGTGGGAAGCGGAGGGGCCAAACTCTGGTGGCTGGAGATGAAATGAAGCCGCCACAAGAGCCGTCAAGGAGTAAGCAATGAGTAGGGAAATTTGAATTTAGGGAGGCACATTAAGTGCATTCGAGCTCATGGTTTCATATTTAAATCATTCAATATCATAATTCAATCACATTTTATATCATGAAAATATATCTTTTTTAGAACATCCAGTGGATGAAATCACTTAAAAGTGATCCGCTATAACTCCAATCTACATCTCCTAATTCATTCTCTTTATTTACTGGTATATTCCTCAATTCCCTAATATATATTTATATTGAACCTATATATAGAAAAAACATATAACCCACATAATCCATTTCAGGAGTTATGTTTATGGTTCTATCTGTAAATAATGAATAGAATTCATGTTTAGGAGTTTACAAACTCTTTATTTTCTAGCATGACTATACCCATATGCTTTTTGAGAACCAAAGACCTAACATGTTACTATTTAGGGATTATTTATAAAGGATTTATTCAAGAATATTAGTTCATACATGGATTTTGGTGAGTGTATTAGGCTAGGATTATACTCTCACGACTATGTTATATTCTTTGAGTGAGTATTTCTAGTAATGTTTATCTTAGAGGAGTGTTCAATGAACTGTTTTTAGTTTTAGAGATTGTAAATAATGAGTGGTTTAAAGACGATGATGCAATGATCCACTCCTAGCATAAACACCTTCACATATGTTTTATCAAGAACATAGTGTTGTTAGTCAAAATGGTGGGTTAACACATGAAATAAAGGTTTATGGTCAAATATCACATGATGTAGTTCAAGGTATGAGTTTCCCACTACTTCTAAAAACTTGTTCATATTGATTCAAATGAAATAAATTAATTTTAATATTTTTTGAAATATAAATTCATGTGGATCACATAGATAAACCCATCTTAGTTATAGAATCTGTACTAATGGAACCCATATATCACTAACACCTTTTAATGTATACAATTTGCTTTGGTGGAGAAATATTCCACTGAAGGGATTTTAACATATTAAAAATTATAAATCATGCTATCATCCTTGGTATGTATTTATTACCCATTTTATGAATTTTATTTAGATATATAGCTAACGATATGTGGTGATATCCACACAAGTGTTGAGTGTAATCTTTGAAGAAGGTGTCCCATCATTTTCCATCATTGAGAAATTACATACATAAGCTAGTTTTTCTTGATGCCAAAAATTATTATGATATGATGGTTGTTGTGATTAGTGTGGTACAATAGTGGGGTTGAGGCTTTAAACCTTGTAAATAAATTTTTTTTAAGGAGGAACCACTCCTATCTTTTGTATGAGAGTGGCTCATAGTGATGGTAATGGTTATGTGGTCATTTATAAATAGATATTTCTAGGAAATATACTTGAAGGTTATCCCTAGAATAATTAATCATTTTATCTAATTCCCATACTATATAATTCTTCTCACTTCCTATCCATTTTGGGTGTATGTATAGTGATTTGATCAATGATATTCCCCAATGATGTATGGTACTCGATGGAGTATTATGAAAAAGTAATAGATTTTCTTAACATGTTGATAATCATAACTATGTAATAATTTATTTATACTAAATGTATTCATGTTTAGGAACCTATTTATTTTATGAGACATATTTAGGTTTATATGAAAAAATATAGTGTTATCTAATTTTTAGGACCATCCACTTTAGAGTGTGGTTTAATTAGTCAATGATGAGTGGTGGTATGTTCTAAGGTATCATAAGGGTTTTTTTGTGATTTAAAGAATTATAATTAAATTTATTTCACAAAATAAATTTAAAAACACAATTGATATGTTTATAGTATTGCATGTGATATTTTTTTTACTGAAAAAATGGATGTTGGGACTTTACTACTTATAAGTAAGAAATCTATATAGAATTTTTTACATGAATCTTGTGATAGTGGGTTATACACATTGTTTTATAAAGATTATGAAAATATGATAAATAATATACATAAAATTTTATCTCATATATCTATGGATATTAATACATAATTTTTATGATGTTCTTAGTAAATTAGTTTAACATGGGTAGGTTATTCCCTTTTAAATACATCTTGAATTATCTTATTGGTGGTGATCTTAATGACCTAATAGTATATATTCATGTAAGTGAAAAATTTAAATAATTATTTCAATGGATCATGGTTTCATATTATTAAAGGTAAATTCATGGACATTGGGAATGGAAAAATAAATGGGTGTTGATATTTATTGAGACTCTCATGATGAAATACTATGTTTGTGGAAATGTGAGTCTTAAAGATGAGCTTGAGTTGATTGAACATGTAATGTAGTTGATGTTTAAGAGATAATAATCTACTAATTTTAGTGAAATATAACATACCGTTCCCATCAGGTTATGTTTATAGTTTTCATAGATTCTAGACAACCTAAGGTAAAGTATGTTTATTGGTGGTCGGGTTGTTATTCCACATGAGGTAAATATTTAAGAATCATATTTCGAAGTTTGTGTTCTTGAATAAATGGAAAAACTAATTAATGCTATGGAGGACACACTAAACTATATTTTTTCCTGATTGATACTTATCTCATTGTGCATTTTTGAGTCCTAGGTCCCTAAAAGGGTAAAATAATAATTTCACATAAGTAAACAACATCATAGTTGTTTTGATTATTTTACATGCCATGGATCATAGTGTTTAAAATTATGTTACATTTTTATAATTTTTTTGGACACATGTTTTTTTGGAATAATTAGTATTTATTAATAATAAAATGTTTTATATACGTGGGAAAATAGTATTACCCCTTTAATGAATTCCAAAGTCAATATTCTATCGTCACTATTGTGTTGAAAATGCATTTTCCCCCTATTCGTAGTATGATTTTTATGGTAAGGCTTAAAACCCATGGAATAATAAATGGAGGTGTATAATTTTTTATTAAATTTTAGATATATAAAAATAAAAATATATTAAAATTTTTCTTATAATTGTGAAAATTTGATGTCATTCAATGTTGTTGATGACATGTCATTGAAGAATCTATAATTTTTATTGTCATGTCCTGGACACGATAATATAAATATATTTATATCATTACAGTTGAGTTTTTAGTGTTTAATGTGGTATTTATTATGAAGGATAATGAAGCCATAAAGGTGGATATTATAGATAGATAATCACCCATATCTAATATCGTATTACATTATTCTGAAATCTAGAGAGAAACCCATAAACCATCTTTATAATTGGAGGAAGAGATGCTCCCATAAAGAAATCACTATATCTCTCTCTCTCTCTCTCTCTCTCCTACCTCTCTCTCTCTACATATAATGGAGAATGATAGATTGTGTTATTCAAATTATTTATGAAGGAGGTGAAATAAATTAATAGAAAATGTTATTTATAAACTATTTCATCTCACATGGGAAAGAAAAGGAAGGATCTAAGAGATAAATATTGGATTATCAAAAAACCACCAATGACGTAGAAATTTATTTATGTTAAATTTTCCATTTTCTTTATAAATTTAATACACACTAAAAAATTTAATTTTAAATATTCAACATTATTTAAATATTGAAAGAATGAGTTTAATAGTGTTATAATGAAATATTTGGCAATTGATTGATTAAGATAAAAATAAGGGATAATTGAAACATTAATTATTCATATATTAGTGTGTATTTGTATTTGTTAAATATTTTAACCTATACTAAAGAATAATTTATGGGAAACATATTTCCCTCCAAATAACAATTGATTGAAATTATTTTGAGAATAATTATTAGTAAAAATTAATGGGAGTTTTTAAAAAATGGAAATTAATAAAAAGGATTTTCTTTGACTTATATTTTTTTATAAATAAATAATTTTATCATGGGATTAATATTCGGATAATCCCACCATGTTAATTAAGACTATTACATCAATAAAATTCAATGGAGTATTTATCCAACAATGTTTTTCATGTTGGTGAATATTTTTCTATTACTGATACAATATTTTTTTTAATGTAATGATAATCATTAAAACCCATAATCCACTTAATAAATAGAATTTCTGAATATATATATATAGTTATTCTCATTCCTAATTGTGTATAATGTGGTCATGTTTTCTTGATTTTTTTTATGTATTATGTTTCTGTTGAGTTTTTGTGACATTAGAGGAAAATTAATGAAATTATAGGGGACTCATGCCATGATGTCTTGTTTGTGGAGAGACTAGTTATAGATAGACTAATATATATATAACCTTAGTTTCATATTTTTGAATTAAAATATCTTCACCATGAAATAATATCATATTAGAACCCATATAGAATATAACATGTATTTGTGTCATAATACATGGTTCATGACGAATCCATGAGATATAAGGAAAATGTATTTCCTGTGATATTCATCATAGTGAATTAATTTCTATGAAGGATTTATATTAGACTCATATGAGCTCCACACATAGTGAAGATTCCATCATGTCATTAACATCAAAACCAAAAAAAATTAAGACAAACCATATCCCGTCACCCATTGGAGAGAAAAACATTGTGAGGTATCCATCCTTAAAACAACAAATGTTGCTGAGTTTTCTATCAATGAACGGAGTATTGTGAATAATTTATGTTGGTCATTCTTGGAATGTAAGGAAGTAATAACCTATGTGCGATGAAATAATGAACAACATATATAGGGAGGAGCTAAAGGCATTTATTTGGATGATGGTTGTCACATCCATGTATTTAAAGAAGATAATTTCCAACTAAAAGATATATATGGGATATATGATAATTTACAACATGGTATAATGTTATGAAACAAACATTATATAATGGATTCAATAGATAACATGTTCCATGAATCCCTTTGTAAATTCTATTCCACAAAATATTTGTTATGTCATACAGGTTTCATCGTAATGATGTTCACAAGCTTCATATGAGTGATTAAAAATTCTATAAGGATAATTTAAGACTTCATGGATTCTATTAATGTCATTACTCTTCATGTCACAAATCATGCTAGGGAATCTATAGGATGTATTGGTTTCTATAAAAGTTCATTAAGTAACATTAATAATGAGTTATGAAAGAACTAGTAAATAGTCAACATAAAATTCTTGAGATGACCTCTCAAGGATCTGAAAACATGATTTTTATGGGATTCGATATTAAGAAATGGAAATAATGCTTCATGAAATATATGTAGAGTTCACCCTATGATATGTTTGATCCAAATCTGGGTTGAGAAGGATCCCACAATGAAACATGTCATAATATCACTAGTCATGACATGAATACTATTTTATTATAACTATTAATGTTAAGCCAGAGTTAGAGGGCTTCAAATATTAATTTGATTTCCCCTCATTTTTCATTATTTGAGATGTATTTGGTCTTCCTCTGATTCCAATATTCCATTTTTTGGTTATTTTTATTTAATATATGAATTTATTTTTGTTTTTATATTATTCTAAAGGATTATTTCAATTTTGTTTTTTGTAAAAATCATTCTGTTAAATGTTTTCCTCACATGTAATGGGGTTTTCCACTATAATTCTTGTATGTATTACTTGTGTGTTGAGGGACCGAATATATAAAGGCTATTTCATTAATGAATTATTAATTTCAAGTGTGTTAAATCCTTCTGTTTAGAATTGGTTTTGGTTAATAATCTAAACCATATATCTTACATGACTCTTACTAGGAAAACTATAATTCTAAGAACACCCAACCAATTGGGGAAAGTGCTCTATGAACAATATCTCATATTTATATTTTAATTTAAGAGTTTAACATAATGTGTCTAATTTGGAGAACTTTTCAAGGATATGGTACCTAAAAAATACTAACTAGAATAATCTAATTTGAATAGAAAACATTAATGATCATTCAATATATTTTTGGATAGAAAACATTACTGATCATTACATAAGTTAACTAATAACCATTTAATGAAAACCCTAAGAATTTATCCCAATAAAATATTTTTATAAATTATATTTCTATTGTATAAATTTAGTATTTAGTGAATCATTATCAGAATAAATCATGGTTGAGTCATCAACTGAATTATCAATCTATGAATGATCAAAATTTTATTCTCTTCATGAGATGACCATGGAATTTAATTAAAAGGGCGCTTATAGTAAATATATAATCAATTATTCTTATTATTTTTTGAATTTTTATAACTTACAGGGAATTAATGATGCTTTACTGGTGATCATGTTCATTGTGACATTTTTTGGGAGGCACGATGATCTTCAGAGTACAAATGTTTTAAAACATCCTTACTATTTATTACACATTAATTCATGATTTATTATATAAAATTATATATAATAATACACAAATATTGAGAATTATAATGTATTTGTGATTTAGGTAGAATAAATAACAACATAAAACAAGGAACACATCATCTTTATAAAAAAAAACCCATATCATTGTCATAATATTCTTTCAAACTTAAAACAGAGTCGGATAACCTTGGGTCATACATTTGAAATGGGTGAGATATAAATCATAATAAGGGAATAAAAATGGAATAAAATGAAGAAAATAATACATGTTAGATAGGAATATCAATTGGGAATAAAATGAGTGATAATAATAAATATGAATGTTCGTGCCAAAATATGTGTAGAGGAAAAGGACACAAAGAGGAAACAAGTGCTAAAGGGAACTACCTCATAAAGCTCCTTCGTAGAGCCCTTGAGTAGTGTGTCCTTGGTAGAGCCCCTCAGTATTGTGACTGACGTGAATTTGAAGCCCCCTCTATAGTCACCACAATGTAAAAGCGGCAGGAGGCCCCTTAGTTACGACGCAATTGACCGGGGGATCTGAATCATGGAGGGAAATAAATTGCCTCTATGATCCGTTAAAAAGTTATGGAAGCCTCCATGAGCACCATAGAAGGAATTCAGGAGGCCTCTACACATAGGTGGAGATGACGGTCGACTATGTGGTTATGAAAAAAATGATGTAATCTATGGATGATCGCAGAGCACCATGTGGCTTTGCAACGAGCTGTCCGAGCTTCGCGCCGCCTCATTCCTATAAATACCCAACTTCCTTAGACCCAAAGGATGGATACCCCACCTTTCACCTTCTCAGCTCTCAAATTTAGAAACACCTTCTACTCTAAAAAACCTTGCGAAAAAAGATCTCATCAAGGTACTTGAGCATTTCAAAGTACCTTTCACTTATCTCAAATACATCCCCTCTTCAATAATGGATGCCCCTCATGAGGCCCACAGGCCATCACAAAGGAATAAGATCCCCAAGGGGACTTGTGTCTTCACAGAGCACTCATGCTTCGTTAAGTACCTTCCATGAATATGTGAACCAAATGATAAGGTAGGGTCACTTTGCATAACGAAGTACATTGCTTCATAGTGATATACTTTACAAGGCACACATTCACCACAAAGTCCTACTCCATGAAAGCCTTTTTTTACTTTGTGAAGCACCATTCATATGAATATATTCCCTATAACTAGACCAAGATACTCTAATTAGTGAAGCATACCCCTTCATATATTCATTCCACTCCATGGAGCACGAGAGTTTGGAATGATCATTTCAAGTGAACCATTATTCCTCACAAAACGTTCTCTCTTATAACCCTCTAGGTTTGTACGAATTTATATCAAGGTCCCTTGGGTGGTGCTTCATGTAGCATTTCTTAGGCTCATGCTTCTTCGTATAGGTACACTAACATTTATTGATTTTTCACCTAACCACGCTAACGTGAGCCCCTTAATGGATCACATCATATCGCCGCCTCACCATTGAATTTCTGATGCCTTCGCGTCCCCAATGGTAGGTGGGTACCAGATATGTACGTCCTAGGGGTTCATAGTGAACCCACCATGTCCGAGATGTAGGACATTAAACTTCCAAGAACCATTGTCTCCAGCAGATGATGTTAAATTTTGGTCTTTCCCCGTGTGATAGACATGGTTTAATGCCCCAACCTAAGAAGCCTAGGGTTGGTGCATTATTTTAAAACATTGACATGATTATAAGGAATCAAGTGCCACAAGACTGATCTGTTTACTCGTCTTTGAAATAGATTACATATATGAATGTCACATTCAACATTAAAACATAATACACAACATAAATAGTCCATTGATAATTTAGCGGAATCTATAAACATTTAAGGTAAGATGTATAATAAAAAAAGCCTATTAAACATAAAAATGAACATAATATGGTGAAAATAAATCAAACATTCCCATATAAACAAGTACATAGATATTCTACTAGTCTAATAATCACACGTAATAATTAATTTCATAATGAGGGGATTCCTAGAGCTGAACATCATTACAACATAGTCAAGGACTCCTGCAAAGACTACAAATAAATTTTTGTCAAGACTTTATGCCAAAAACAATATTGTCTGATGAGACCTACCGATTCATCGAGGGGCTATAGCGGGCCACACCCGTCACTTACTATGTCCTCTATATTCCCCATATGAAAATTTTGAAACATGACCTAAAAATTCATATTAAAACTAGCATACAAAATGTTTATACATCAACCATAAACCATGAAAATTATATAAATAGAACATACACAGTCAAAGATATCATAAGTCATTAAACACTATATGGAAGATTTTATTATAATAAATCAACCTTAATCAACAATAATATCTAGAAAATAAATTTGACATAGTTGAAAATGGTTAGTTAAACTTTTTGAGTGGAATATCTCTTTTTGTGAAATCATTTAAAAGTAACACATTTATAAATGAAATAATTTAAAAAATATTTTTGAATCAAAGTGTCCCATACCACTTTTAAACTTTTTAAATGAATTAATATTTTAAAACAATCATTTCCATATAAATAAATCCTTAAAACCATTTTGAAAACATGGACATTAATGAGAAATATTTTGAAGAATAAATATTAAAATCATTTAAAATGATGTTTTAGTTAACGTGTACCTTAAAAGAATTAGTTTGAAATGTCTTTTATGAAACATGGACATGGATAATAAATATATCCCAGAAAATAATTACACATAAACAATCTCGGATAATAATGAAATTGAGGAATTAACCATTAACGTGCATGTTCCTTTGGTCAAGGGTACGTTTAACTTCTCTTATAATGATCATATTATTTTATTGAATTATAAAATAACCATATTCATATTTATTATATCATACATGATTTATTTATGACTTTATACTTCCCACTTAATAAGGATTCATATATTAAATTATCCTTTCATGTAATAATCGATTTCATTATCATACGATTTTTAACTTGTTATTATTGATCATATCATTTATATTATGATTTAAATACTTAAATAATGTAAATAATTAGTTATATATCATATATATTTAGAATATAAATATGTATAAAAGATATATATATGAAAAGGAAAACACCTTTTAGGGAAACGGTAGGCCATACGTACACATAAACGATGTTTCCTTTTTCATATCGTATTGAACGAAAATGGGTGGATAAAATATATATAAGTACATATATATATATATAGTATAATTATTATGGCATATATTACTTACTTTTTAATAATATATATTTCTATAATCATCATTTATTGGTAAATGTGGAAATGAATCTCATCGCGTTATGGAGACGGTAAGCCGTACGTACGCAAGAGAGATGATACCATTCTATTGATGGTGAAATATTAGATAATTGGATGGTATATTATTTATAAATAATAATTAACATGATATATTTATTATTTACATCAATTATAGTCATCATTATACCCATCCAAATAATGACGTGTTGAATAATAAACTTCACCACGACGTGGAGACGGTAATCCGTACGTACGCACGTATAGTGACTTTGTCATTCATAGAATTGGTATAATAATTAATATGATTGTATCATATTTATAATAACATCACAGTATGTAGAAGGTATTATATTTATTATTATTTTATGAAAAAAAACAAAGAAAGATGAAGTGGAAGAAGAAATAAAATTTGAAAGATGTGATGAAATAATAACATTTTCTTTGGGGGTTTATTTTTGATTTGAAAAAAATGTCACCATAGTATAGATTTATACTCAAGTAAAGGACTCTAGGATGAATTTAGTGAAGTTGGTATGAGATTTGGGCATGGTTTGGCAGCAAAAAATGGCATTCGAGGTGTGATTTTGAGAGAAGGAGATGTATTCTTTTATAAGAGAGCTCGATGCACTTTAAGAAAAACATGAAATAATAATTTATTATAAAATAATATTCAGTTTCTAATAGATCCAAATGGATTTATTTAAAGAATAATGTAGATATGGGTCTAAATATTCTCAACAAATTTATTTTAGACATGTTTAGGTCACCATATTAACCTTCTCTTTTTTATTTAATTATTAGTTAAATAGTTTAACTTTTACCATGTATTCTTCTATTGTTATATTACATGGTTAATAAACATACTATAAAATTCAATGAGAGCCCAAATTGGTTCATTAAAGACATATATATCATTATATAAGTCATTTTTTGATCCTTAGATTGGTAGGACTACTATATAATTTAATAAAATCGTATTTTTTTTATAAAACTCATTTATGTCAATTTTGACAATATTTAGTATTGGGTTTTTGTGAAAGTCATAAAAACATTATTAAGTCGAACAAAATACATTAAATCAACCATAAAATTTTATATTCACCTAAAAAATTCTTAGAGGTCATAAAAATTATGAAATTATACTTATTTTAATATTTATAATACCATTTATTTGATTCTTTCATTAATAAGGTAATTACTACATCATCATTTTGTCACAATGACTTTAATTATTTAATGCCTAAAAATTATAAATAAAATACCATGATGTAGGAAATATTTTTAGCTTTATAATAAATATTGAATGTCTAATAAATAGTATGTATAACCCCATACTAAAAATTTCTTATTATTAACATTTGAATATTACACTTTTAACTCTTCTTAAAAATAATAATAATAAATGTCATATTATAAAACATTTAAATAAAAATGGATCATATTTTATTCCTAAGGTTTATTTTGGTCCAAATACACTTATCCAATAGAATTATGACAGTGGTTGGTTAATTATAATATCACTTTTACCTTTAAATACCCAATTTACATATAACCGTGGTAAATAAAAATAAAAAGTAATTGTTCACAAAAATTTATTTTGATCTTATTGAACCATATTTTACTTAATAATTTCAACTTTTTCTCTTTTATTTTATAAATTCGATTTATATAAATGGTAAAATTACGTTTTATGCAAATTTTCAAATGTTCCTAGAAGGTGGGTAAAAGACGGTAAAAAGTTCAATAAAATTTTATACATATATATTTTTATAAAATGGATCCAATTAATTACATTGAAAACATATAGGTATTATGTATATATTTTGAAATAAAATAAATTTAAATAAAATAAAAGATTACTTAAATAAAATGTCGGTTTTAAATAATAACGTAGTATTTTTCACTATTCATCTAAAATAGAAAGTTTTAAGAAAAATACCAAAAACACTCCATAAGATAATTTTTATATTTTGAATATAAAAATGAAGTCTATTTTATAAAATTAAAAACATAGGAGTTGAATTTATTAATTTAAAATTAATTCCCATTGCCTAAACCAAAAAAGCAGGTTTTTGAAAATGTAAAAACTATCAAAAGATTGACATTTGTTTATGTCCAATTTAAATGTGAAATAAATTTTAATGACCTAAATTGTATTAAATGATAAAAATATAATATAATTATACTTCAAAACCATTCTAATGTATAACATAACACTATAAATTGTTTTGATTAAAATATTTGTTTTCAATTAAAATTTAGCATCTTTCACTATTCATCAAAATATGATTATTATCAAAAAAATACCAAAAATTTGTCCAAAACAAAATTTTATGTCCCATATATAAATAAGAATTTTATTTTGTCAAATTTTACATAAAAGTGACAATTATTTTCTTTAAAAGGGGTTCACCATTAATAGTTTGTATAATTTCATTTTTTGAAAAATACATCCATTATCTGAAAATTTGAATTGGTTATTATATTATGTATAAGAAGCACATAGTATAGAGGTTAAAATTATATGTAGTATATGAGATTCATAATTCAGTTAATACTATTCATAACCACTTTTTGAACGGCTAGTTTGGTAAGTTGTGATGCACTCGAACTCAGTGTTACGTGGAGCGTAAGCTATTGAATTACTTTAATGAGATAACGTACAATAAAATCTTGGGGTGTAACATTCTCCCCTCCTTCAAAAAATTGTACCCTCATAATTTGAAATTGTTCTTCGAATATAAAAGGTTGAAAATATAAAATATCGTTGTGGAAACCCCGTATCAGAAATATGGTTAATAAAATTTTGTTTCAATAAAATTTAAAGGGAAATGAAACATTCACCACCAAATTAGGGTTTCAAATAAAAGAACAGTTGTGGAAATTATAGAACCTTAATTGGAGTAAAAACGTAAATATTTATCGAGAGTGATTGAAGTTTTGAATAACAAACAAGTGTAAAATTGAGGGCCTCAAAGCCATCAATCAATGATTATTTAAAATATCATCGGTTCTACAAAACCAAATGTATTAGGATGACACATTTTTTGTTTTAAGATCACTTCCCTAAATTTTAATAATTAATTTCTTCTTAGAATAAGAGAAAAAAATATACATGACCAGTATAGTTTCATCCTTCAACTAATTTCTAACACATACTCATCTATAACTTCAAAATATAATAGAATCAAAAAATATACTATTTATGATAATAATACAGGGTTCCAAAAATAATGAATTTATAATTAATTTGTCAGACTATATAAAAAAATACATTATAAAAACTAGTACATCACGTTGGACCGTGGTTGGTGATGCACCCTTATCACTCTTCGGTTGCAGGTTCAAGTCTCACTGCCTTGCCAAACGCAACAAGTTGTCGTCCAACCTCCAGGTTATCTTTGTTATAACAATCCAAAAATAATCTTAAGAAGTGTTTTAATCATAAACAATAGTATCCAATTTCCAACACAATTCATTATAACCTTTAGACTTATCCAAAATACTTTTGTCCAAACTCACAGTCCATAATTTAAAATGAAGGTAATCATAATGAAGATCTCTATTTCCATGTAATAACATGTGAATACCTTGATCATGTACTCTATTAAAACATAGAAACACCCTAAATTACCATAATACCACATTGAATATGTTTATTCTCTTTTATTCTTTATAGAATACCAGATATTCTGTTTAAATCCTAAATTGTTGTAATCGCTAACAATGATGGATAAAAAAAATTAATTAGTTCCAAGGAAGTCAAAAATATCTAATATACATTATCCAATTCAATTATATCGATTTCAAAAATCATTATCTCTATGTTAGAAACATATTAAGGGTTATATTTCCCCCAACCATATATTTTAAAAAATGATTAACTTGAAACTGCGTCAATTTACATGGTACCATAAAATTTCAAATCCTTAGTGAAAATGTAATGAAGGAAAATTATTATATACATTATATTTCTTATAACTTGTACTGGAATGACACAATTTTTTAATAACGACTTAAGAACACTAATCATTCCTATTCATCTATGGTAATATCATAAATTTATTATTATCCTATAGGATCATTTGGGGTATACTATGATGATTGGGACATTGATTCATATAGTGTCCCAACTCCTTGTAGATGAAGCATTGTACATTTGAAACATTTTTCTTACCCTTGAAATCATGAACCTGGTGTCCTTTTTCCCCACACTTATAAATAACTCCCATTCCTTTGTAAAAATTCCCTGGGTTATTCTTTCCACAATTATCACATATGGTAAAATCCTTGTTTCCATTCATCCGTTAATCCATATTTCTCTATACCATCCTTTTATTTTCTTACTTCCCATCAAAGCCATATGAATCAGAAATTTTTTTTACTTATCTTATTAAAACGTCATAATATTTATTTATATGATAAGAATACATGGGAGACTTTTTCCATTCTAAATTTTGTCTTATGTCCCTGAAAGTTATGATCTTTCTTACACTTTGGATCGTTTGTATTGCAAAAGTTCTCATTCATTCTAATGGGAACCATTTCTAAATAATGTCGTACACTAGCTTAGTTTATGGATCACAATCCATAATTCCAAAATTGTAAAATATCTAACATTAATTGAACAATTTATGAATATAATCCATAATCCAAATTATTTTAGGAAGTATTTAATCATAAATCCTTCTTAATGGTTTGTAAAGACAATGTAAATTTATCCTAAACATATCCACCGTGAGTGTCGAAAAAAATAGTGCATAAAGGCTTGTTGTCATGTACTAGGATACCCTTAGTCAATCCTGAAACTCCTTGATGGATTTTTCACTCATAGATACATCTCTTCCAGAGAAACCTCTACCAAATCGTATCCAGACAAGGATGTATTGCTTGAAAAATTCACAAAATCTCTACATTACCAAAATTCTTGGAAGTTTTTCTATATTATTTCTCAAAGTCTATCTTAGGGTACTGTTCTATTATCAGAGATTATCTAAATCTAGTTTACAAGGTTATTTTTAAACTTCTTTTAACACTAACTGTAATTCCCCGACCCCAGAAGCCCTAATCCAGGTCATTATTTTAATACATTGGCATGATTACAAGGAATCAAGTCCTGAAAGACCGATCATTTTAGCAGTATTGAAAAATATATTACATACATGAATGTTACATTAAACACTCATTCATAATAAACAACATAAAAAATCCATTGATAATTTCATTATTCCCCTAGATTAACTTTTCATATCAAACATAATACACTTATTAGAATCCTGGGAAAACAAAACATATGAAAGAGGTGAGCTCGGATGCTTAGTAAGGGTAAATAATTTATCGGAATCTATAAAATTTTAAGGTAAGATGTGTAATAAAAACAAAATCCATTTAAACATAATATTTAACAAAATATGGAGAAAATAAATCAAACATTAACATGTAAACATGTACATAGATATTCTACTAATAAAATAATCACATGTTATAATTAATTTCATAATGAGGGAATGCCTAATGCCAGACATCAATAACCCATAGTCAAGGCCTCGTGGCCAGACTGCAAATAATATTTTTGTAAAGGCCTTGTTCCAAGATAATATTTTGTCTAACAAGACCTATCGATGCATCGAGGGACTATAGTGGTCCCCACTCGTCACTTACTAAGTCCATTTCATTCCTCATATGAAAATTTTGAAACATAACATAAACATTCATATAAAAACTAGAATTCTAAATGTCAATATTTCCACCAAAAACTATGAAGGGTATAAAAATATCACATCCACAGTCAAACATATCATAACTCATTCAATAAAATATGGAAGATTGTATTATTATAAATCAATCTTAATCAAGAATAATATCCTATAAAGGATGTTGACATAGTAGAAACTGACGAGTAAACCTTTTTGAGTGGAATATATATTTTTCTGAAATCATTTAAAAGTCGCACATTTATAAATTAAGTCATTAGGATTAATTTATTGAATCTATGGGTCACATACCACTTTGACTCTTTTTAAGGGAATTAACATTTTAAAACAATCATGTCCATAAAAATAAATCATAAAAACTATTTTGAAAACATGGAAATTAATGTGAATGATTTATAAGAATAAATATTTGTGACATTTAAAATGATATTTTAGTTAAAGAGTACCTTAAACGAATCATTTTGAAATGTATTTTATGAAACTTGGACCTGGATAAAAAATATGTATTGGAAAATACTTAAACATTAACAATATCATATAATAATGAGATTGAAGAATTAACCCTTACTATGAACTTTCCATTGGTTGAGGGTACGTTTGTCCTCTTGTATAATGACCATAGTATGTTATTAAATTATACCATAAACATATTCATATTTATTATAGCATAAATGATTAATTTCCAACTTTATACTACCAATTTAATAATTATTTCCATGTTAAATTAACATTTCGGGTAATAATCACTTTCTTTATCGTATTATTATTAACTTGTTATTCTTGATCATATCATTTAGATCAAGATCTAAATACATACAAAATATAAAGAATTATTTATATATCATATATATTTATAATAAAAATATGTATAATAGATAGATTTTTGAAATGTAAAACAACGTTAATGAAGACGGTATGCCGTACGTACACATAAACGATGTTTTCGTTTTCATATTGTATTGAACAGAAGTAAATGAATAAGATATATCTATATATGTATATATATATATATATTTCCATTGGCACTATTATTTCATATAATACATACTTATTAATAATATATATTTTTATAATCATCGTTTAATGGTGAATGTGGAAATGAATCTCATCGCGTCGTGGAGACGGTAGGCCGTACATACGTACGAGATTTGATATCATTTTCTTAATGATGAAATAATATGTAATTGGATGGTATATTATATATAAATAATCATTAACATGTTAAATTTATTATTTTAATCAATTAAACTCATGATTATACCCATCCAAATGATGATGGGTTGAATAAAAAACATCACCATGACGTGGAGATGGTAATCCGTACGTACGCACATATGGTGACTTTCTCATTAATAGAATAAATTGAATAATTAATATGGTTGAATAATATTTATAATAACACCATATTATATATAAAACACTAGATTTAATATTTTTATATGGAAACCACAAAGAAAGATGAAGTGGAGAAGAAAAGAACATTGAATGTGGTGATGAAATAATTACCTCATTTTGGGTGTTTTAATTTTATTTGAAGAAAAGGTCTCCTTAGGTTGGATTTATGATCAAGTTGAGGAATCTAGGATGATGTGATGGAAGTTGGGAGTAGATTTGGGTAGTCTTTTTCCGAGCCAAATGGCTTTGTAGGTGTGATTTTGGTAGAAGGGTATGTATTCGTTTATAAGAGTGGTGAGGGGTACTTTAGGAAAATCTTAAAATAAAAATTTATTTTAAAATCATTATCAGCTTATAAAATCTCAAAATGGATATATTTAGAGACTAAGGTGGGGATGGGTCAAAATATTCTCAATAAATAGGTTTTATACATTTTCAGGACACAATATTAAAATTATCTTTTAGATTTATCTCTAGTTAAATAGTTTAACTTTTACCATGTCTTCTTATATTTTTATATTACATGGTTAATAAACATACTATAAAATTCCAAGAGAACCTCAAGTGGTTCATTAATGACATATATATATTTATATAAGTCGTTTGGCCTCTCCTTATACTTTTAAGACTATTATATAATTTATTAAAATAGTATTTGTTTTAAAAACCCATATATGTCAATTTTGACAGTATTTAGTATTTGGTTTTTGTGAAAGTCATCATAACTTGATTACATTGAACAAAATACATTAAATCAACACTATAATGTCACATTAACCTTGATAATTCTTTAATGAAATCAAAACTATGAAATTATATTTATTCTAATATTTATAGTACCATTTATTTGATTCTTAAATAAATAAGTTAATTACTCCATCATCATTGTGTCATAAATAAAATTTATTATTTAATGTCTATAAATTATAATTAAAATATCATGATATAAGAAAAAAAAGTATCTTTATAATGAATATTTACAGTTAAATTTATCTTATCTATAACTCTATATTAAAAATGATTTATTTAAAAAAATTGAATTTTACACTTTTAACTCTCCTTTAAATAAAATAATAATAATTGTCCTAATCTATTCCAAGTGGATAAAATACAATCATATTTTATACATAAGTTTGATTTTGGTCGAAATACACTTATCTAGTAGAATTAGGACATGTGTTAGGGTAATTATAATATCATTTTTACCTTTAATTATGGACCTGGTTTACTTTTAACCATGGTAAATAAAATTCAAAAGATACTATTCACAAAAAATTATTTTCCGCCTATTGAACCATATTTTACATAATTATTTCAACTCCTACTCTTGGATTTTTGAAATTCAATCCACATAAGTGGTAAAATTACATTTTATGTAAATTTTCAAATGTGTCTAGAAGGTGGGTAAAAGACAGTAAAAATATGAATAAAATTTATACACCTAATCTTATTATAAAATAGATCCAGTGAATTAAATTGAACATATATAGGAATTATGTGTCTATTTTCACTTAAAATATATATAAATAAAATATATGATTATTTAAATAAAAAGTCTTTTTTAAATAATAACGTAGTGTTTTTCACTATTAATCAAAAATTGGAAGTTTTCAGAAAAATAAAAAAAATTCCCTAAGATATTTTTGATATTCTGTATTTAAAAATGAATTCTATTTTACCAAATTCAAAACATAGAAGTTTCATTTATTCATTTAAAATTATTTCCAATTGTCAAAAAAGTGGGTTTTTAAAAAGTAAAATCTATCAAATGATTGACATTTGTTTATGTCCAATTTAAATTTGAAATTACTTATAATGACCTATATAGAATTAAATGATAAACATGTAATCTAATTAAACTTATAAACCATTATAATGTATAATTTAACACTATAAATTTTTTGTATTAAAACATTTGTTTTCAAACAAAATATAGCATATTTCACTATTCATCATATTAAGAAAGTTAGCAGCAAAACACCAAAATTATATCCAAACTAAATTTTTATGTCCCAATTATAAATAATAATTTTATTTTTTAAAATTTACTATAAAAGTGTCTAATATTTCATTTAAAAAGAGTTCACCATTAATAGGCGATAAAATTGCATTTTTTTAAAATACATCCTTTATCTAAAAAATTGAATGTTTTTATATTATGTATAAGAAACACATAATATGGATGATAAAATTATATTCAGTATATAAGATTCCAAATGCATTCAATACTATTCATAAATGATTTTTGAACGACTAGTTTGGTATGTTGTTGTGAGCTCGAACTCGGTGTTGCGTGGAGCACAAACTATTTTATTACATTAATGAGATAAATATTATGAAATTGTGGGGAGTTACATATGGGGTAACCCTCCTAGAGATTTCTCCATTCCCCTTGGTATCCACGAGAGGGGAATCATTCTTTACATCGAATGCAATCCTCTTTGATGGAGTGGATTTTATCCCTCAGAAAGTGAAGCCAGCTTGGTGTAATACATTATCCTTTCTTATGGTAGGTAGCATAAATTCCACTCATTTTATCTTCGGTACACAAATGATAGAGGACAGATGGTCACAAAGACCTTCATTTCTCTATCTCTCCCCCTTTGGTATTTTTCTCTATTGGGGTTCCATCCTGGAGTAAGTCCCAATCTCCATCTCCCAAAGTGGCTAATCATGTGTAACTCCCACCACTATTCTTCAAAGATGTACATTTCATTACATGATCATCTGGCCTTTTCTACCTCCTGTTTCACACACTGAACACAACTCACGTGGGCTTAGAGTAAGAATTGACCTTGGAATCCTCCCTGGGATGCTTTAACATGTAATTCCCCACCCTACCTTCTAAACTACGTGGAATTTGATCGTTTCCATTTTCAAGAAAGGTACATAGGAAGCCTCCCTGATGTTCAAGTCCAACAAATACTTGTCTCGACCCCTTCACATCAGTTCACCTTCATCCCGCAGGATGATAAACTGTATCCTCCCTTCCGAACTACATGAGCATTAATCCTTTCTCTTTCCAAAAAAGGGACATAGGAAGCCTCCCTGAGGTTCATCCCCACCACCCATCGGTCCTGAAAACTTCATGTTGGTTCACCCTTGCCCCTCATCATGTTAACCTGTATCCCCCTTTCATCCCATATGACATCAAACAATATCTATTTGAACTATGGGGTTTTTGTTCTCTATCTCCAAGTAAGAGTGTGTAGGAAACCTCCATGAGGTTCAACCCCATCCAGCTGTAAGACATTTTGATCCTCATCTAGTGGTAAGCTGTTGTGATCCCCATCCTGTGGTAATCCAATGTGATCCCCATCGAGCAGTAATCCCTTGTTATTCCCATTCAGCAGTAAGTCGTTGTGATCCCCATCCAGTTGTAATATGTTGTGGTCCAAATCCAGTCGTAATCCATTTTGATCCATATCTAGTGGTAAACCTTTTTGAACCCTATCCAATAGTAAGCCAACATGATCGTCAATCGATGGTAAACTGTTTTATTTATCTTTGCTGGTACCCACATCTCTGGTCCCCCCTGGTGGGGTTAGACCCACTCTTGGGATACTAACCACAAGTCTATCCGAGCATGTCATCGGGTCATTGTCCTCTACAAACACCCTGATTCCATTCCCCCACCCTAAACTACATGGATGTTTATTTCCTACCATGGGGATGTGTAGGATGCCTCCCTGAGGCTCAAACCCATCACTCACCTCCCATCCTGGTCTCTCCCTTGAGCCTGAGTGTTTCAGGAAGGACATTCCCCAAATGGAGGTTCTGCTTCCTCGTGGTCTCATCTATGCATCCATTCTCATAGACCACCTCATAAGGTGTCCCATCACCGCACCAAACTACATGGACTTCGAATCCCCACCATTGGGATGTGTAGGAAGTCTTTTCGAGGCTCCAAACCAACATCATTGTCGTCTTCATGCTGGTTCCATCTCATTCTCCATCTGCTTCACTCAACCATTCATCATTCATCCTAGTATAACACGGGCCGCCATATCCTAGTGAGTTCTTATCTTCCACCTCCTCACTGTTCTTAGTAGTGTCCGGGCTGCTATCCACGCATAATCACCAATGTGTCTTTGGATCGCTGTCATATGTGCACACCCCGATTCACCACTCTTTCGAACTACATGTGTTTTGATCCCTATCTCTCGAGATAGGGTACCTAGAAAACCTCCTTGAGGATCAATCCCCACTAATGGAATACCCTGGAATCCCGTTTTTAGGGACCCAAGAATCCTTAGATCCATCTTCATTAGATTTTTTTATTTGACCATCAAGTAGGACTCCCGGGTGCTCACTCTTAGGGCTGTACCCATTTGGTCCACTCCTATCAGTATTATGATCTTTCTGATCTGTCTATTCTTGACATTAAACATGTGGAATACCATATGTTAAACATGGGAATCTGAGGAAAACGTTATATACATGCTAATGGAATATAATTCCCAGCACTCTACATGAGATTCCTTGTGCTTCTATGCTCTCAGGAATCCCAACCATAAGGATAAGAAACCCATACACATCTATATTTCAGCATCCAGACACACCAGCGATGTCCAACGTGACTACTCCCATGACCGAAGGTTGCTGTCCTAACTTTACCACTTGGAATTTCCTGATAGAAGAAGTGAAATTAACTAGCTTCCATAAAGGCATGGCATTGGGAAGAGATTCATGAACCACACCTTAATATTTAAGAGATACCTGGACAAGGTAATGATTTTCGAGGAAGAATCCATAGAGGGGTGAACTGACATCCCATCATCATATTTTGATCGAGGAGAAAACATCCCTGAATAAGATATGGATGTCTCCCACAATTGGAAAGTGGGAACACGGGGCAACAGTTAGTGTGTCCTCCATTGATGGATTCGTACCCCGACGAAAGTGTCATAAATAGAAATGGTGAACCTGACGTGATGTTATTCTTCTCAATCTGGAGATCAGTAGCATTCGAGACATCAGTGGATTAGTGATCCAATGGATCCATGAATCAAGCACAATGTCCTACCAATCTAATATTGAGCTTTGCGTAAACTCACCATAAATTAGTGTAGTCGAACGTTGGTCATCCCGGTCTATGATGTTGCCAATGTGGATCCATCTTACAATATATGGGAGACGGGACAACACTAGGGCACTGGTCATCATTATCCTTCATACAACACTAATGGTTGAATCTACCTGCTTTGTAGGACCCAAGCTGTGACAGGAAATTGATCACCACCCACCCACCGATGTAGGGGCTGAGGATTCATCAACACAAAAATCTTGTATGGCCTAATATCTTCCATGGAGGCCTCCACATCCTCGGTTGTGGGGTGACCATGCCCCATATCCCTATCTGAACTCATTCAGATAAGGGTGATTAATGACTTCATCCAATGATACGAGGAAGATGAGATTATCCCCACCTAAGATATATCCCAAATAGAGTTAGATTATTCTACACCTCTTCATCGCCCTTCCCCCAAGGTCCATGTAGGTAGCCACTACTCCCCACTCGAACCACAATCATTTCAGGAGCCTCTCCCCAGACTGCTTGGATGACTCCCTCCCCTACACCAATGTGGTGAGGGATGTCTGGGCCAGGACAACTGTAATCTCGTCATGGGGGCTACCAAGGAAGGCTCCCACTAGGACACGTTAGTGCCCCTAACTAGACCCATAGGATGAGGATCATGTGAGTAATATACCAGTTCCACCAACCCCAGTTCAGTTAACCCGACACCAACTTCAGGCAGAAGCTAAGGAGGACGCCTACCCAAGGGTGTCATCGTCAATGACTACTATGGACCATGCCACCACCAATGTATACCAGTAATACCCAATTCATATAGAACTTGGGAACTCATATTCCCAACCCTGATCGAGGCCCCAACCAACCCACGAGCATGATGGGATGACTCTCCTTGTCGCGGATACAAGTGGCGTCCGTCGTGGGATGACCCACGGTGATGACATCCAATAAAGAGGTCCTCCATGTGCAACCACCACTGAGAGCACAAGTCCTTCCTTCTCCCATATTCATCATGGAGGTACTCCACATGTAACCCTTATTTTGAGCGAAGTTCATCCCTACCTCATTGAAATCCAGTATGGAAGCCTCTTCCGCACCCATGACCTCAATTATGGAGCCATTCCTGGGGTCACAGGTCACCGATGTGAAGATACTTCTTGTAAGGACAACCGTCAGCATGGGAGTATTCCCCTTATTCTGAAAAAAACTAATGATGGTCATCCTCATCGTGAAAATTACATAAGGGGAGATCTGACTCGCACCATTGGCACCCAGCATAGAGGTCCTACCCTTGTTCATCTCGCCTAGAATGAGGACCCTCCTCATACCATCACTGCTAAGGGAAATAAGCATGATGAACTTCACATGATCCTACATGTTCCATTGGAGGTCCTACCAGGTCCATCACATCCCATGGAGTTTCCCTCTACATGATAGGTAGTGGACGCGGAGGCATCCTCGTGTTCTTTTCGACATCTGTCCGGGTGCCCCTCACACCTCGTCCCACCCAGTTGGATGTCCTCTCCTCCCCAACATTAGTTTAGTTAAAGTTCATCCTAAAGTATAAAATATACCCTATCTTGAAGAACCATCTCGGGGTTGCAGGGTGGGTCACCACTGCCAAATGAAGAAGACTGAGAATTTTCAAATCGTGTTTAAACCTGTCTGCTTTTAAAACTCTAAGGAGGAGTACGATTCAATGATAAAACCCTCACCATGATTATCTATGTCGTGGGATGGGGCAGGAATAAGGAATATAAGAATCATACTTCCAAAATGTGAGTTCCACTATATTCCCGCCTCCCTCTGAAGGTACATCCAGGAGGAAGAAGATTTGACATCTTTCTAGGTTCTGGCCATGCAATCCTCTATATCGTCAATAGGGACATCATATACCTCAACGAGAGATCAAAGAGAGTTATTCAGAGGACCGATGGAGGATGACCAGAAACATGAACCGCCATATGTATCTGTAGCCCCTTCACTTGAAACAGCAGTCTTTAGTCCATCTTACTTTGATTTGTTTCATTAGTCATAGAATTATTTGAAAGGCAACCCAAGATGCGGCAACTTGTAAGATCGCTTTTCGAATTATCCACTAGAAAGTATACCATATCAAAAATCTAATTTAGTTCCGTTATTGGTCCCTTATCCACCCCTAGATGATTAATGTAGAAACTAATGGTCGTATCCCGAGTCGGAACCAATGAGCCTATGGGACATTCTTGCAGTGGACTATTTCCTATAAATGTTCTGTCCAATTGCATCCCTGAACTTCAATGCTCCAGAATCACTTACCCAGAATGAAGTTTAATGTTTTCACCAAACCCTCTGGGTGACACACTTCCACCTCCATTATCAGCAAATGGATTACCCCATGATTTAGGAACACTTTGTAGATATTGGGATGTAATGTTGCATGGTCGACTTGGCTGCGCTCCTTGTGGCGTAGCTTCCCAAGTTGCCCCGTCACCATAGGACCCTCTAATAGCAGTGCATAAAAATATTTAAAGCGCTCCACAAGATTATCAAGTAGGATTCCCCCATGTTCATGTCCATGATTCACGGCAGTATTTTGACCTTTATTTTTGTTCTATCCAGTGCCAGCCTGACATTCCAGGCGACATTAAGGATATGCCTTCTAGATGTGGTGCAGTTAATAGGGCCAAACTATCAGTGAGAGAAAACAATATAGAGCTCCTTGAAGAGAACATACCCCTTGGGGGGTGAAACAACTATTGGATCCTTTAGGAAGGGTTACTCACCCGTAATGAAATTTACTAGGCCTTATCATATCAACTGAGTCACTAGCCCCTGGCCGGAAACCCAATAAGGTAAAAGAGCATCATGGTTCAATCAAACCCTTAGACCCATCTGTCTTAGTATATAAGAGGGGGGATAATCATGAAAAGGTCATGATATGTCAACAGAATGTGGATCATAAGAAGATGGTTGATGACATACTTAATTAACATGTTTCGGAGCGGTAATGGGACTACGGTGATCCTTGAACGGGGAAACAGGGGCACATACAACTTCTCCCCATAATGATACCTCCGGGTGACCCTAAAGATCCTTCCCACATAGACAAGGTAGAAGCCGGAGCTTATAGAAACAGGGAATGTTATGTATTACCAAATCCACCTGAGTGGTGTAATTATATTCATGACCCGACTCAGGTTCTCCCAGTCAGGACACAAGTAATCCCACCAGTTTTTCCACAAGATGTTGGGCCTACATATCATGTTGAAGAAACTGCCAACACACTGGTCATCAAGGATCCTGGTCAAGATAGGAATCACCACCCAGGTGATCCGATGATAGCACTCCTTTCCCGCCTTGAGGCATTTGATACTTGATAGGTGGAAATCCGGCATGATGTCAAGCCATATCCATCATGGTTGGATGATATGCCAGCACCTACTAGTTTTAGAAACCCAACCTTCTCTCCCATTAAGGGGACATATGAACTCCTGCTGCATCTGGCCCACTTCATCTCAAGATGTGGACCCATGCTGGGAACTCAAGTGCAGCTGGTGGATTCCAAACTCTGATGTTTCGTACAAACATTGGAAGAGCCTACATTTTTTTTCTAAATACAGCAACCCATTAGGTCATTAGTAGGCTGAGAATATTTTCATAGGAAGTTTCATTACCAATTCAGCTTCATGACAAAGAAGATGAGTAATGCAGACCTCTTGATGTGCAAGAAGAGGCTTGAAGAGAACATTGCAGACTTTTCCGCCTAGTGAAAAGGTCTCACCTACTCCCATGATATGTCACTGACTCAGGAACAACTGCTGACAATGTGTGTGGGGAATGTAAAAACTAAACATGTTTCCAATCTCATCACCAAGAATTACCCAAGGGGATTTTAATATTTCTCTAATAAAGCCCAACATCTAGAGGAATCATTTTAGCTGGCCAAGCCGGTGCGTCTGTTGCCTCTTGTGGTTCCCACAAGAAGAGTTTCTATGGATGAGCCTATTGTGGTAGCACAGATAGAGGCCCCCAAGTAATAGATATTATTACTAGTGGAGCCAGCCCCAAATCCTCACAATGGAAAACCACCTCAGGCGCAGCCTCCGGCCCAGCAGTGCCCGCCTCAGAATCGGAAATCTCCCCATGTAACACACCACCACCTCCTAGACGAGATAACTAGGTTCCACATCCACGACAAGCTCCTTCATCCCCTCATAAGGGCCAATATCAAAGATCCCACTTTCACGATTGAAGAAACCACACATACTCATTTAATAAAGCTCAGGTCCCCGGTTATTTCTAATGTGCCTTGGAAAAGGGAATTATACGGTTTCTAGAATGTAGGAGGCCCGAAGAAGTGGATCTCAATAACCACCCTAATTACTGTACCTATCTCTTTATCCTGGGGAGCACCCTAAAAAAGTTCCATGTGTTTAAATAATGACTTCAAGATTATGATGAAAACAACATAGTTAGGATAGGCCCAACACCGGCACAGGTGGCATGTGAATTCATATAGCTCGACCACGATAGTGATAGTGAAGGTGTGTGGTAGTAGCTTCTTAATTGTGGGTCTCAAAAATATGATTACTGAATGGCCAATAAGGTAATCATCCATGTGAATTGTATTATCCATTCACATTTGAATTGACCAAGCCTTCAGAAGTCGCCAGATCACCCGTAGCCACTACTTCTGCCTCGACGTCTCGACCTTCCTCCTCTCAAAAGGGAAATCATCGGCAGTGCTAGGAAACATAAATTCTCCCACTGATGCCTTCATCATCCCATAATATCTATGAATTAATTCCCTTAAAGATAGAGATTACCCAAGTATCCATTTATTGGTGGAGGATTATTCATGTGATGATCAAGGGTCAGCTTCAGTTAACATCATGGAGCTAGTAAACCCCTACATGATTCTCAACAACAAGAAATCCCAGACAAATCCTCCAGACGTCACCAACCATTAATAATGCTGATGGAGATGAGGTTATGTGATTCATCAGAATTATTTGGTCAATACTTTCATCTAGGTTGTGCATACCACTGATGCCAGAAAACAGGCCCAGCCTGAAGCTCAACACATACAACCTTCTCATATTGTCTTACCAAGTCGGCCTTCACCTCTGTTTGAGCTACTTGATTAGGAAGACATGATCCGACCATGCTATGATCAGACACATTCTATTATATATTGGCCTCAGTCATCTCTCCCTCAACTGGTATTTGTGAAAATAGTTTGAACTAGCAAGCATCAGGACATTCCCAGCACGAGTCGGCCGCCAGTTTAGCCAGAAGGGATCATCGTACCTTCTATCACAGAACGAAATACTATCTGCAGAAGTTCATGCTTAGAATAGAAGTATGATATTCATAAACATAATTCAATAATTACAGTGATTCTATCTATCCTCAAAGCCCTTATCATGTCATTTCATATGCCTGAAGTCCTTTCTGAGGCTTTATGAAGCCCCCTCTAGTTTGAGATGGCGGTAGAAGCCACATAAGCCTTCTATGCTAAGACAGGTGAGCATGCAGAATACCAGGACATCGTCTCATTCTATGAAGAGGATGAATTTTCTCCCATACATGATCATATTAAACCAATGTACATCACTGCTCACATGAATGGCATGGGGGTTCATCACTATCTTGTCGACACATGCTCTGGGATCAACATTATCCCAACCAAGACAATTCAGAAAATGGGGCTGTCGAAGGATGATCTGCATTCATGTAACCTGAAAATTTCTGGTTACGATAACACAAAATATACATCAGTCAGAAAGATATTCTTAATGACCCAGTTCTGTGGCCTAGTAACCAGCATCAACTTCATGATTGTCTCGAAAGACACCGTCTACAACGTATTGATGGGTCGGCCATGGATCCACATTCATGCAGTAGTACACTCTTCATATCACCAATTCCTTATGGATTTCCATAATGGATAAGTAGGTATACTCCAAGGTGATATATCCCTATTTGCTACTTGTGAATGTTTTTAACAAGATGTTGACTATTACAAGAGCATGGATAAGTAGATCCAGGCTAGCTATGTTGAACCCGCTATGGTTACGACCGGCCCGTGGATGAGCCTAGATGATGCCTACATTTTCCCAATCCACCGATTAGAGGATAGGACCCCGAATATGAGGCCATTATTTTTTATTTTTGGAAGATGGGGGATGCACATCCCCAAGTCTAGGGGATGCCGGAATATCACCTCATATTTCTACACAAATTATAATCAGGTGATCCCAGAGCCCCCTACTCCAATAAGGTATCAGGATGTTCGCCCCATGGAAGAAACAATATGACATACTTTCTTGTGTTTCCAGAATGGGATAATCCAGGTCAGGAAAACATGCCACTATTGATTTTATATCATCATGCATGGCTCCTTGGGTCGAAGTCCAGATGTAATCGAGTTAAAATATTTCATCATTACGGTTATGGTGGTACAAGAGTACTCTAATGCAGTGTCAACCACTTCTCAGGCTAGCACAACTATTCCATCATGATCTATAGACTCATAAGAATCACCTCCATCCCAATATCACTCTTTCACCAATGGAGAAGCATATTTGGAGGATGATCCTCCCGCATTCGAAGAGGGTGTCTCAACCATGGTTCATGATTTGGGCATGTGACCCTTGGTAATGATACAGATCTTAATCCCACATTGATCAGCGCCACTATTCCTATCTAAGAGAAAAAATGATACATGGACTTCCTAAAGAAACACAATGATGTATTTTATTTAATTTATGATGACATATCCGGACTAGATCCTTAGGTGGTTGTCCACCACCTCGGTGGTCCAGAAAATCATTGCGGTTTCAAACAACATCCAAGAAATATGCACCCTTATCATAGTTCCATGGTTGATGCCGATGTTTACAAGATCATCTAAGACTAGTTCATCAAAGAGTTCTAATACCATAGATGGCTATCCAAAATTGTGCCAGTCAATATGAAGAAGGGAATGATCTGATTCTACATCGACTTTCTGGATCTTAACCATTATTTTCAAATTGGTGATTTTCCCCTTCCTCCAACAAAACTATTGATTGATTCTACTACTGAGTTCTAGGCTCTCTCTTTCATGGATGGGTATTCTAGATATAACAAAATTTGATTCGCCTTATGTATTAAGAGTCCACAGCCTTTAGGGCACCACACATTACTTTCTCTTACCTGGTAATGCCCATTGTTATAAACAATGTAGCCACCACCTATCATTGTGTCATGCATTTCATATTTAAGCCGGTTCTCATGGGAATTGGTGGAATTCTATGTGGATGATTTGGTGATCAAATCTCTCAAATTCCATGACCTTCTCAAAGATCTCAAGAAAGTGTTTACATTCCTCTATTCTTGCCACCTAAAGATGAACCCCTTGAAGTGCACCTTCGGGGTCACTTTAGGAATGTTTATCAGCTTCAATGTTAGATATAGGGGCACCGAGATGGGTCAAGATAATATCGAAGCCATCATCTGGATTTCTCCTCTAAGAAACATCTAAAAGCTTCAAGGATTTAAAGGCCACTTATCCTATATATTCCAATTCATCTCAAATCTGGATGGAAAGTGTAAGACCTTTTCCCAACTCATAAAGAATAATGTTGATTATCAGTGGAATGTGGAGCGTTAGACTACTTTTGAAGAAATCAATTAGTACCTATTACATCCTATGATCTTGATGCCACCTGTTTCCCGAAATCCAATGGTCCTTTATATGACCACTCTAGAATGATCTCTCAACACCTTTATCTCTCTGAAGAACAATAAGAGAATAGAGAAAATCCTATACTATGTCAGTTAAATCTTACTCAATATAGAGACAGGATATTCCTCTATCGAGAAGAGATGCCTCGCACTGGTATTCACAGTGCATAAATTGTGACATTACTTGCAGCACCATGAGATACATCTAGTTTCCCTAGTGGATTCCTTGAAGTATATCCTGAATGGGCCCTTGATGATAGCTTGTCTAGATTTTTTGGAAATGATCCTCCAACAGTTTGATATTAGGTTTGTCCCCCAAAAGACTATCAAGGGAAAAGAATTGGAATACACTCTTTCTACACATACAACTCATGTGGACTAGTTTTCGGACCATGATTTTCTAGATGAGGCCATCCTCTCAGTAGATCAATATATTACTTATTGGAAGATGAAAATTTATGGTTCTTCACAAACCCTTACTGATAGAAGACTCAATGACCCCAAACACAATGGAGAGGTCTTGGTTATCACCTTCAACACACCTGCACAATCTGTTCTACCATATTCATTCTTATTGTTAGAAGGTTGTACCTACAATGAGGAATAGTATTAAGACCTCATTACTGCTCTTGAGCTGGACCTCGAGATTGTTTTTCCCCACTTACATGTGAATATGGAAACTGAACTAGTCATCGAATAGATCAATGGTGACTAAGTAGTTAGGAAGCCTAAACTCGTACCACTGTAGGAACATAACCGCCAGTTGATGGACCAGTTCCCATTTTTTCTAGATGTTACTCTATTCACTCTTCACAAAACAGCCAAACTGACACCCTGGCCAACTTGCCTACATCTATTATATAACACGGCTAGGATGATTTGATTATTCATGTGGCGCACTAAAGTTTCATCTCTCGCATCACTCCAAATGACAATGAGAGACCATAGGTAAGCCACCTTATCTCCCATACCTCCACACCAGGACCCCGAGGTCACCCTACCTCCATGTTGGGGGTGACACCTAACTAGAGGACCCCCATTATCTAGTATCTCCAGCATGACAATCACTCAATAGATCGCGCCGATCGCAAGCGAATTGGATGTGGCACGTTATAGTTTACCCTCTAGAGTGGTCCTGATCATGACTAGATCCTCTACAAGAGTGGGTTTGATGGGATTCTCCTCTATTGCATTCATGAAGGTGAGATTTCTCAAGTCATGTATGAATTTCAGGATGGTTATTGTGGGGCTCATAAAACTGGGCTAAAGATACCTCAATAGATCTGGAGATTGGGGTATTTTTGGCCCACCATGATCCACAACTGTATTTTGTTTCCAAAAAGGTTACATGTGTTCCAAATCCATGCTAATTTTTTTCATCGTCTGCAAGAGCCTCTCGACACTACCACATAATCTTATCCCTTTGCTATTTAGGGACTCGATGTCGTGGGACCCTGTCCAGTGGTGACAGCTGGCCCATACAGATTCATCCTAACTACTATGTATTTCTTTTCCATGTTAGCAGAGTCAGTTCTACTCAAGGATGTCAAGGCCCGTTCTATCATTGATTTTTTTCCCAAATATCATCTACTGATTCGGAGTTTCTCACGTCGTCCTCGCTGATAACGACGCTATCTTCTAGGCAGCTGAACTAGAAAAGTTGTAGGCTATGTACAACATATGTTCTAACCATACCTCCCACAATCACGCACAAGAAAATGGGTAGATCGAGGCATTCAAAAAAACCCTCTCTAACATTCTGTAGATAATGGTTGTTTAATAAAATAAGAGTTAGATGGATAAACTCCCCAATGCTCTCTGAGACTATTGAACGGTGACTCATAATTTCACAAAGGTGACCACATATTTCTTAGGGTACGGAATAGAGGTAGTCATGCCCATCAAGATTTAGTTGCCTTCATTATGGACAACTATCTACAAGCAGTAGACACAAGATAAGGTAGCTGAAATCTATCTGGCTAAACCAAATGTGCTTAGTGAGAATAGGCTTTGTTCCCTGCACAATATGTAGAGGTGTCAAAACAAGATAACCAACAATTTTAACAGGAAATTTCACCTCCTCTCCTTCTTTATAGGTGACATGGTTTGGTTCCAGATAACACCAATAATACCTGGTATTGAACCACCCAAATTGGATCCCAAATGAGAAGGACATTACATCATTTATAAGGTTTATCCCAATGGGTCATACTCCCTAGTCACCAAGGATTGAAAGTGTATCACTCCTCCCACCAATGCCAAATTCGTCAAGCAATACTTTTCTTGAATGCACACCTCACTCCTACATAGCCTTAAACTATTTTTTCTTCACCGTGATGTTAAACTGTGTGATACCTCTATGATGATGGACATACAACTACTTAGCACTCGTCTTGTATGTCGTTAAACTGCGAGTGGTAGATATATTTTTTTATGATCTGAGCTCTGAGACCATAAACTAAGATCTATAACATCCTGATCTATTATGGTCCTACATGACCATAAAATGTTCATTCTTCTCTGAATGATGTTAAAATGTGTGATACATTCATGCTGCAGGATGTAATACTACCCATCACTCATCCCGCATGATGATAAAATACAGAATGGTTTGATATCTACGACCTTAAATTATGATCTTTTTCATTCTCTCCCTACATGACGATAAACTTCACAACATCTACATGAACTATGTATGGATTTTTTCTCATCCTCATGGGATATGTAGGGACGGTCGGACGCCTTATCCTAGAGTCCAGCCCCCAAATTCATCCCCCTGACTACCCTTGGGTATAGTTCTCTTAGAGGATTACACACGGTATCAGGTAGACTTATTTGGACCCTATTTATGTTGGGTTTATGATAATCACACCATGTTCCCCTCATGTTCTTCTTTCATATCCACATCCTCACCACATGACGTTAAACTGTATGGATCTTTCAGAAATACATGTGCCCAGATTACCATCCTTATGGGATATGTAGGAACTCCTGGACATTTCATCCGTAGGACTATCCCCATGCTTCACGATCACTCGTTGGGTCCAGCCCCTTGGCCTAGATGCTTCTCCAGAACACATGGTGTGTTGAGTACTTTTCATTCCTCCATTTATTTTGGGTTTACAAGGAACACAAAATATCCCCCTACTTAGAGTCCTCCACCCACTTTGCTTGTCCCGCATGACATTAAACAACACGGGCATACTCACGCTTCATGCATCCCCTTTATTTGGGTCTCTATCATAATTTACATTCAAAAGGACCCCCGAATGGTATATATTCTCAGCCTTATAGCTCACCCACCATTTCATTCCAATGTTCTAGAGGATTTTGAACGACACTTTGATACAAGTCCCACGTTTTGACTACATTCAGCGGATGATTCTCATTTTTTGTTCCCATTTCAGGTCACATGATATAGATGCTATTTTTCGAACAATTTCAATGGCGATCCTCCATTGTTATTTCCACCCATATATGTCTCACATATTGGGTGAAATGATTCATTTTGTCATAATATTCCATTGAACATCAGCACTCCTCGATCCGCGATGTTGGTCTGGGTGGGATAGACCTTCCTGATCTTCTTCCTTAATTGTTGTGCCCTTATAAGCTTGGTATAAACCAATCGCATTCTTTGATTCCCACATAGAGAATTTCTCACATGTTCTTATGAACTTTGGTAGGGATATACCCATGTAAAGAGTCATAAAATCGTGGTCTGAGCTTTATGAACTTAAACTAATTTCACTATCATCCTCATCACATAACATTAAATTGTGTAATATGTCTGTCACTGAGGGATGTAAAACTAATCAACACTTGTCCCACATGATGATAAATTGAAAACTACCAGTGACCATCCTTCCATGGCCCTACCTCAGGTCCCGTGACTCTTCCGAGCCCCTTGCCCATGTTATCACCTATGATTTTGCAGTTTCGTGGGGACTCTATGTCCTCGTTCACGTTGGGCTATTATTTCCATGTCACATAGATCCCCTTGAGACACCCCTCCTTCCATCCTCAATGCCGCAAGATGTTAAACTGAACAGCCCCCCTAGGTGTCCCATCATTTGTGTTTCCATCATCTTTCACATCTGAAAGAACCCCTGAATAGCACGGATTCTAGGTTCCGGGGCTCTCCTACCATCTTGGGACAACATCACCAAGGATTCTGGATGGAAATTTGATACAAGTCATGCATTGTGATTATAGTTAGCGGTTTATACTCATTATTAGTCCCCATTATAGGAAACGATATAGATACTTTATTGCGAACATGGTTAGTAGTTATCCTTAATCATTATTGCCATTTTTTGGTCTCCCTCATGGTAGGCATGATGGTTCACCCATTCCACCCATCAATCCAATACATTTGACATTAAACTGAGAATCTATGTATTGAGCTCTATGAACATAAACTAAGATATACTACGTCATGGATGGATGATGTTAAACTGAAAAACAACTTAAGAACTACCTTTGGCTTGATTTCCATCTTCATGGGATACATAGAAAAACCCATACATTTTGTCTTGAAGTCCAGCATAGGTTCATTTATTTTTTCTCTCAACCTCTTGGTCCAAGTTATCATTGAGAATTATGAATGGTGTCATGTATGTGGGCTTATGTCCTCATTCATGTCAGGGTATTATCCATTCCATACACATCCCCCATTGAGACCCACCTTCTATTTTTGTCCAAACCTCGTGATGTTAAACTATATGCCATCTTCAAGAATTTTGAGTGGCTTGATTACTTCCCCCTTCTGATATGTAGGAAATCCAAGACATTTCATCTTTTGGTACTTCCCTGCTTCTTAGAAACCTCCTCATAAATTTGGACCATTTTCCTAAGTACTCTAGGAGGGAGGGTATGTGGTGTTGTATGAGATTAGGTCCTTATTCATGTTGGGTTTGTAACAGGCGTGCCACGTACCTCCCCCTATTTTTCAATTCACTATGGTTTCCAGGAGAACTCTGGTTCATAACTGTTTGTGTTGGATTCTATGTAGACATGTTCTCAACCATTTTCATGCTTCATGTTCTCCTTGAGTAAGACTTTCGTCTTCATTCACATCTAAAAAGGACCCTTGAACAACATGTATTCTAGGCCCTAGGCCTCTCCTATAGTTTTTGGACAACATCCCCAAGGATTCTGGATGATAATTTGATACAAGTCCCACATTGTGAATATGGTCAGTGGTCAACGCTCATTTGTTAATCCCGTTTTAGGTCACACAATATAGTTGATGTGTTTCAAACATGGTAAAAAATCTTCCTCCATCATTGTGCCACACCCATTAAACCCTAAATATTAGTGGTGTAATTTTCATCCTTTTCCACCCCATCAGGTCCAAGTGGAATTTTGACACTCTTAGTGCTATCCCTCAGTGCACATTTTCACATTTAGAGGACAAAGCCTCTGTGAGGCATCATTCAAGGCTCTGAACCATTTCTCTCTTTTTTTGTATTCCACTTATTGCGAAGACCTTCTCCAACCATTTTTTCTAAAGTGAGTGAAACTCACACGAGCTTATGGATTTGGTCAAGGTTTATACCCGTTTAGAAGAGTCTCACTACCCATGTTCTGAAATCTAAGACCTTAAACTATGATCTCTCTACATCATTTCTTCAAGACGCAAAACTGCACAACATCTTTTAGAACTACGTGTAGCTTGATTCGCATTCTCAATGGATACATAGGAATGCTCATGCATTTTGCCTTCGAGTCTAGATTATGTTCTACTATCTATCTATTATATTCGGCCTTTTTTCCAGAACATTTATAGGGTTTCATGGTGTGGGTTATGTCGGATTATTTCCTCATTCACGTCAGGTTATCAACAACCACACCATGTGCTCCCCTTTTAGGATCTAGTCTCTCCTTACTTTTTCCCCGCATGACATTAAACTACACTCTCATAACTAAATATTTCTTGATTCCAACCCTCATGGGATACATCGGAAATCTAATACATTTCAACTTTGGGTTCATCCTATATCTTTGGATCTTTTCCAACACCTTGGTCTGTGGTTTCTCACCGGGAACTACATGCAGTGTGTCATGGACCTTGTCCTTATTGACACCAAGTATGCTTTATCACACCCTACACATTCCATAAAAAACATAATTATTCTGTATGAATCCAATCCATATGACCTTAAACTGTGCTTCTTGGTCACACATGACATTATATTGTTACGTTTTTGTTGTGCGGTGTTAAGATATGTGGTCTGGTCCTATTATACTACCCTAAACTATGACATTATCGTACTAGCCACACAATGAAAAATGGCATTGTATTGTGGTATCCTAACTCAAGTGGACCTCATATTTGGTATTGATTCTCTACCATGACATTTTTCAAGGCCTACATGTGGCTTTATTTCTTTAGCGACACCAAGATTCCCCATCTTAGTTTTTCTTTTTCACAAAAAAACACATCCATCCTAACGAACAACCGAGATCTTTCAAATGTTGCTTCTTTTAGTGTGAGGGCCAGACCCGAACGATAATATATTTCCTAGAGTTGGTACCCTACCATGAAATTTCTAGAACTATGTATGGCTTGACCCCCATCATTATGGGGTATGTAGTAATGCTCATGCGCTTTTCCCTTGGACCAGTCCAACTTCTACATTTGGTTCCTCATCCCAAAATCTCCCATGAGATCACATGGTGTGGTATGGGATTATGTCGTCATACATGTATGATTTATCAATGGCTGCAACATTTGTATACCTTAATCCATTCCATTAAATTTTTATCTCTAAGAACATAAAACTAATATCCAAATATCATTATTTCATGACATTAAACTGCACGACACTTTCATAACTACATCTGGCTTGAATCTCTGCCTCATGGGATATGTTGGAACACCCAGACATTTCATCTTTGGGTCCAACCCTAGTAATCTAAAATCTTGTCCTATTGTGGCCCTTTGGATGAAATTAAGTTGGGATCATGTGGTCGTGAGTACCTTTTGGGTCCTTATTCTTGTCGGTTTTTGCAAACAGCCACAACATGTGTCTCCCTTGTCCATGGTGACCATGTTGTCATGAAATGTATATTTTACAGTGATTTAAAAATGATTTTGTGGTCTAGGGTAGATCCTAGGTTGTATCTTAAAGGGAGTTAATAGGTTTTGAGTGTGTATTTTTAATAAAAAATAGTAAAATAGGGGGGTGGTTTTGAAAGAATTTTCAAAAAAGGAACTTAATTTAAAGAGTTATAAAGTTCAAAGACCAAGTGGATTGTGAAAAATATGAGATGAATAGTTTATCATTACAAAGTTACTATAGCACTTGAAGAGTTCCTCATTTTTAATTGATTATTATGTTTTAGTGTAATCCTTTGGTTGAGGATTAACCAAGATCTTGGGTACTCACAAGCCTCTTAAAATGAAGCGATTAAAACTAAACCATGAAATAACAATCATGAAGTCAAGTTCCAACCCTTTAGCATGTGTTAAGGTTTGTAAAAGAAAATTTTGATCTCAAATGTTTGGTAATGAAAAGTATTCTTATTCTTTCTAATGAAAACAACATAAGACACACACTTAAAATCGCACACCCATCAATTATGAAATAAACAGTTTTTCAATTCAATGCATCAAAAAAAAAGGTAAGATAAATATGAAAGAAAAATTCAAACAAAAATATACACCAAACAAATAAATAATAATGCACCAAAACACTCTATTAAAGTGTGTAGCTCCCTTGCATGATCACCCACCACTTAGCTTGACATCTAAAGGAGGTGGAATCTCGGGTGGAACTCCTTCTTCAATCTTGATCCCCCTATGAGGATAAGGAAATCCAGAACCTCTAGTTTGAGGAGGAGACTCCTATAGGACTCTAAAATGGCAGGTCTTTGCTTCTGGTTTGATAATCCCAATGAGGTTCCCATGGTTCCTTTTTATAGCCAAAATAGAACATGGTTTTGATGACCCAATTTTTGAGATAACACTAGTGTCTCGGTTTTGGAATAGTAGAACGTCATATCACGACATGACCAAAAGTGAAGAGTTTTCTGACAACCTCTTTAATATCTCCATGTAAATTGTGTAATACATTAGAGATTTTTATTGGGAGATATGGTAAAAATACCAAACTAAACATTTAATTTTGGCCAGATTATGGCCCCTGATAGAATGTTTTAGACATGCCACCATATGGACGAATTGGGATTTGGTTCCATGTGAAGAGTTTTATCCCAAGATGTTATGGAGAGGACCACAAAATTTAATCCAATTTTAATGTAGGTAATTCTCTTAATTATCAAAATAGTGGGCATATGTCTATGGGATGCCATGCAATTTAGCACATTTTTCTTTTAGATAATCTTTAGGGCCTCCAAATCACCTCCACCTTCAATGAAAATATGAAAACAAGTATAATTTCCCCTTTTAATAGTGATATAAACACAATAAATTAATCAAACATGATGTGAATTTTTTTATTATATTTTAAATTTATAATAGAAATTCAGTTTAATACAATGGTATAAGGGTGAAAATGAAACAGTGAATCGTAGTGCGATCACAACACCACACCTAAACATTTTCGCTCCTGGTCAAAGTTACATTTTTAGAAATTATGCATGTAGATATTTCCAACATCATGAAGATTTAATATTTGAGAAAATTTTAATTCATTAAAGTAATGTTATCAATGCACAAACCACAATAAGGAGTTCTTCCTAGTGAGAATGGAGAAAGATGTCTCATAAATAAAATCATAGTGAAATTCAAAGTGATTAATGATACCAAATTTAGAAAAGAATTTAGAAGTCAAACATGCAATTAAATCTCAATTTTTGTGTGTGAAACCCATTCCATGATATTCGTTCCACTTTCTATTCAATAAATATAGGTTATTTTAAAATTTTTTAGAATAAATAATTTTTTTCCACCGAACCTTCCCTACATCTTTTACAATAATATTTCAAGACCCACTCACATACGAATTCCTAGAAGTAAATCCATAATCTCCCGATCTAGATATACCCATACTTCTCACATTTCATCACTCCCCTCATTTATTATTTTTTTCAAAAGACACATTAGGAAGAAATCTCACACTCTTTTGTCAACCGTTGATTCATCTCCTCATGACACTAATTGTAATAGTTATAACAAGATCAGAGGTTGACTAGGAGTGGGTTTTGACATATCCAAGATACAAACCATTTTTTAGGGTGTACAACAGTCTGATATCAAGTGCACACGCATGGGTCAATCTGGTATAGTAATGGAACAAATCATATAAGGAATTAATGTATGGAAATATCATTTTAAGGTAAAAAAATTAACCTAACATATATTTACTTTCTATTAAGAAATAAATATTCACACATTGTGGTTTGGTGCATTAATGTGTGGATATATTAGTGACACTGTTTTCCCAAAAACACCTCAGGCAATGGGAATCAACCATCTCAAAGGTTTTATAGAGATAAAACCATTTATATCATTAAAAGAAAACCATTTCACTAAAAGTCACTCCATCATGTTAAATGCATACAAACATTCATTCCATAACAATTTCAGGTGTACATAAAATGTTAAATCAACATGAAATAAAAAATTTCAACATTCACTTTCAGTAATTTCCATGATTTGGTGACCATAAGGGGTGGGGGGAAGTAAAAATACCATAAAGAAGGTGAAAAAGTGAAGAAAAAAGAAAGATGATGAGAATTAAAATGAACTGAAGAAGATGTGGAAAAGTGATTATACCATAAATAAGGGGAAAGGATAATAAAGAATAAAGATGATGAAAATCCTAATGAACTCAATAAGATTGGGAAAAGTGAAAATACACTATAGAAGGTGAAAAAGTGACGAAAGAAAAAAATGATGAAAATTCCTAACTAACCTTGGAATGTACCCCCCCCCCCCCACACACCTAGAGTGTGTAGTGTTATCACTGTAATGATTTTGATTTTGGGACGGAAGGATAAAACCATGTTGGTGTCATTAGTATGTTTCTTCTTGAACATGGAGTTCCTCCATCAGGAACTCTGGAAGGGCTTCATGGAAGTGCTTTAGCCGCTACCCATTGACAATGAAGGTTTGATTAGATTCTTCTATTTGAACATTATCAACAACAAATGGATATAAATTAGTAACATTTTATGGTCAAATCCAATAGTAAAAAAGTTTAACGTGATGAAACATCGGTCTTGAATTTTAGAGGAGTACATTCTGCCCAATCTGGAATTGAAGATGAAGGATGAGACGATAATGGTTATCCTTGGTTAGCTCTTTATAAATCCTAGAGTTCTCATATGCATATCTTCTCACTACCTCTGTCTTCTGAATCTGAAAAATATTTTGAGAACCTATACTAGAAAGATTAGAATATCAATATTTGAAGGCCTAGTAGGATCGGTGATTAATGTCAACTGGGAGGTGAAAACTCATTCCAAACACTAGCTGGTATGGCGACATGCCAATGGGGGTTTTGAAAGTAGTACGTTAAACCCATAATGAATTATAGAGTATAAGCCTATAATCTTTTAATTGGGTTGAATAATTTTTTCAAGAATCTATTTTACTTCTCTATTTGACACCTCAGCTTGACCATTAGTCTGTGGGTGATAAGAAGTAAACACTCGATGCCCGACCCCATACCGATGCAAAAGCGATTGAATTTTTCGGTTGCAAAAATGAATACCCTGGTCACTGATGATAATCATAGGTAATCCAAACCTACATAAAATTTGGGTTTTCAAAAATTCCACAACTACCTTATAATCATCAATCCTTGTACCTCGTTCTTATACCCATTTTGAAATGTAATCCAATTCCAATAGAATGTATAATATACCAAATGAATTGGGGAATGGTCTCATATTTTCAATGCCCAAAACATAAAAAATGTCATGGAAGAGAAAGTTTTTTTGTAGTATCTCATTTATTTTAGATACATTCCCCATTATTTGATAGCAAGGAATGGATCTATAAAAGTCGTGGGCGTCCCAAAACAATGTGGGCCAAAAGAGACCATAATCGAGGACCTTGCAAGAAGTCCCATTGGGGACAAAAGTTCCCCCCACAAGAAAGAGTGTGGAAGAACCTAAGTAAATACTGAAACTCTGTATCAGAAACAAAAAACCTGAGGACTTGATCACTACAATTGCTCCAAAGGTAGAGGTCATCCCAAATGTACCAACATGACACACGTTTTAGATGGTCGTTCATGTTTTTGTTAAAATTAGTAGTAATTAAAGATGCTACCAAATAATTTACATTTCAACATACCAAGGAATATCATCTTGCACATGGTACAATTTTTCATCATGAAACAAATCATTTATAGGAATACAGGGGGATGAGTCAATATTCCAGGATGGGTTGATCTTGCTGATATGGGTAGCCACCACATAATCTGCTCCTTTTTTTATCTCAAATTTTTAAATTGAATTTATGAAGTAGGATCATCAAGAGAATGATAAGTGGTTTGGATTATAGTTTCTTAAGGAGATACCGGAGGGATGTATGCTCTGAGAACATAATGGATTCTGACCCCAAAAGGTATAAGTTGAATTTCTCCAAGGAAAACACAATTGAAATGAATAATTTTTCAAGTGTGGTGTAGTTTTCATGGGCAGGGTCCAAAGTACGTGAGTCATAGGTAATTACATGGGGAGCTCGATCAACCCTTTGTGATAAGACTACCCCAACTGCATAGTTATAGGCATCACACATGAGCTCAAATGGTAAATCACACTATGGTGGTTGGATTACCATGGGTGAAGTTAGACTCCATTTTAACTTATTAAAAGCTTATTTACATTCTTTATAAAAAAATTCTTTTTCTTTTTGGAGTAATCGTGAGAGGGGGAGTGTAATTTTACTAAAGTCACAAATGAAATGATGGTAGAATCCATATTGAACTAGGAAATACTACACACCCTAAACATTTTTAGAGAATAGTAAGGAAAAATGACATCCAATTTTGATTTATCTACTTGAATACCATCCCTATAAATGACATGCCCCAAAACAATACCTTATCTCACCATGAAATGAAATTTCTCATAATTTAATATAAGATTACCTTCAATAAAATGACGTACGACTAAACCAAGATAGCTAAAAAATTCATCAAAATAGGATCTATAAACAATGAAATGGTCCATGAATACTTCTAGGCAACTCTCTAGGTAATCCTAAGAAAACACTAACGATGAATCACTGGAAAGTACCCTAAGAATTGCACAGAAAAAATGGAATCCTCTTATATTCAATTATTTAAAATGTTCAAATGAAGGTCCTCTTTTCATAGTCCTCAGGGAAAATATGGATCTAAAAGTATCTAGAATACCCATTAAGGAAACAGTAGTTGGACTTAACCTCTAGCCTCTATAGAATTTGGTCAATTAATGGAAAAGGGAAATGGTTCATCCTAGTGTGTTGGTTTAGTCGATGATAATCAATACAGACACACCAACTATTCTACACTCGATTTGGAACCGATTAATTTTTTTCATTTTTGATTACTGTAAGGCTAGTTTTTTTTGGAACTACATGAATGGGATAGACCCATTGGCATTCATATATGGGGTAAATGATTCCAGAAACTAATAATTATGTAACCTCATTTTTCAAAACTTCTAAGAGGTTTGGGTTCAGTCAATGTTGTGCCTACCTCCCTAGTTTAGCCTCATCATTTAACAATATATGGAATGTACAAATTGATGGGATAATACCAGGAATTTCAGCAAGTGTCAATCCCAAATCTTTTTTTATACTCCATCAAAATTTCAAGAAGTCACAATTCATGCTCAAGAGGGAGTGAACTAGAAATAATGATTGGTTTCTTATTTCTGTTCTTAATATATAAATATTTTAAATCTTTAGAATGTTGTTTTAGTTGAAATTCTAGTCGATTTTTGATTGATGGAAGTGTTTTTGAAAGTGATAGGTCACTAATATCATATAATTTCTCAATGGTATCATCATCATATGAGGATGAGCTTTCACAAGCTTAACAGTATCATCGATGTTCATTAGATCCTTAGTGTTCAAGAAATTATCAATTAAAAACATGCATGATACTTTTCTAGACCAATACAACAATAAATGGATGATTCATTACAAAAAATTTCAATAAAGGATGAAAAAATATATAGGGGGTTAGGAAAATGATAAGAAGTTTTTTTAGGGAAGGGAGTATCTCAATTGAATTAATAGATATGGAGGATTGTTCTTCTGAGTGGTGCCTCATGGCATCAAGTTTGTTGAAGTGTACAATGTCAGCACCAAATTCCATAGATAATGTTCCATTATGGATATTTATTATGGTTTTTGTGGGTTTTAATAAAAGTCTCCATATTATAATTTGGGCATGTCCATTCATCCTATCACCTTCCATTTTAATCACATAAAAATCCATAGGAAAAATTAAATTTTAAACCATCATAAGAACATCCTTCAACACACTAGAAGGGTGTGTTGTACTCTAGTTTTCTAGAAGAACAACTATCCTATTTGGCTTCAATTATCTAACCTATAATATAGAGTAAATGGAGTGAGGATTCACATTTATAGAAGCACCTAAATCAAGAATAGAATTAGAAAATAGATACTCCACCTATGGTTCATGGAATCAAGAAGGTTATAGAATCATTGAATTTGGTAGGCAGGGATGGTTCAATAAATTCTGAGACATTCCTCCCCAATCATAACTTCTCATCCCATTAAATTCTTCTTCAGTGTGTACACATCTCCTTTAGAAACTTGGAATACCTTTTAATTTTATTCACGACATCAATCAAGGGATTGTAAACCTCAACTTTTTTAAAATATTCCAATATTTACTTATCAAGTTCAGTTTCATTTTGTTTTCTTGGTAGGATATCCCTTTGGAGAAATTGAAGATGAGTGGTTGGGATAGAAGAATCATCGACATACACACTCTTTCTTTTTGAATGTATTCTATTAGGATAATGAATTTATTCTCTTGGACCATTTTAAGCAGTTGGGGTGGTGGTTTCCTTTATAGTGGATGAATCTAAGAGGGGTTCATTTGGGTTTTAATATGTTTCTAACTCCTAATTGAGATTTTACTAACATTTCCCTTATCCCTAGGGATAACTCCTAGTTGAGAGGGTAGTTTACCTAACCCATGACTTTGAATTTCCCCTACCGAGTTAGCAAGTTGGTCTAATTGGGTTTTGAGGTATTCTATGAATTATTGAGTGGTTTGTTGGAATTTGATAATGTTAGAAGTCATTTGTTTAATAATATTTTCTAGGCTAGGCACATGTTTGGGAGGGGTTTGATGGAAAAGACTTTGTTGTGGTTGATGATTTCTGGGTGGTGGGGGATAACTACTTTTCCCCGGTTTGTTCCATTGTTGTTGAGGTTGGTTTGAATACCCCCTTGATTTTAGGATTGGTTTTCTTTCCACCAAGGGTTGGATGGATAGTATGGTTCTTTCATAAAGTGTTGGTTATAGGGGTGGGCTAGAAATATTGCCTCACAATTCTCAGATGTTTATCTCAATTGGGGGAATATGACAGAATAATGGGTTTCAGAATATCAGATTCCATTATGGATGGGAGGAGGTGATTAATATTTCCCTTTTGTGAGAGAGAGTTGTCGTAGATGGGTACTTACATCTATGAACTTTGGGTCCACCTTCTTCTCAAATTCATTACTTTTCACCTCATGTACACCTAGAATGGGTACACTGGACCTTATATCGAATTGTTGAGTGGTCTGTTCCATGTTCTCAATCAGGGTCCTTACAATGATAGGAGTTTTTTCCACTAGTGTACCATCTATAAAAGCATCAATCATATTACGATCAATTGGAATTAATCATTCAAAAATTACGGAATTAAATATTGATCACTTATTTGGTGGTGTGGGAAACTTAAACATAACCATTTAAATAGTTCCCAATATTCATTAAGTGTTTCCCCTTGATATTTTCTTATACCACATATTTTATTCCTTATTGTTAAAGTTAGAGAGGCTGGGAAATATTTTTCATGAAAAAGGCGTTTCATGTCCGCCCAGCCTCTTAATAGAAAATTAACATAATAAATCCAGTATTTTGCAGTGTCTTATAATGAAAAAGAAAATTACCTAAGAATTACTTTTGCTTCATCCACATTTGTAGGTTATAATTTAGACCAGAAAATAAGAAATTCTTTTAAATTCATACATCAATCATCTCGATCATCTCCAAGGAATCTTGCTAATAGATGAATAAAACAAGATTTAGTATAAATTTGGGTGCCTTTCCATGTAATTAAATGTGTTTGGGATGGATATTGACATCAGGTGAGGTGAGTTATTTTAGTTTTATATTGTTTTCAACCATGTTTTACATGTTTATTTTATTTTTGATGTTTGTTCCAAAAGAAGAAGTATACTGATAAAGAAGTGTGTCAATGTTTTTTTTCTTCCCTCAAAGTGTTCTCTTCTGTGTCTCGGTATCTCTGACGTTGGATCCTATCTGTTTTGGGTTTTAAAAGAGGTAAATATTATTGGATTGGAATGCATCATGCACAAAACCTACTCAAAAAATAGATCATAATAAAAAAGTATTGAAATATTAAATAAGTATTCACAAAATTTACAAATATCTTATAAAAACACTCAATAAAAAACGAAAACCTCACCAGAAACAGTGCCAAACTTTTACCATTTTGTCGTGAATTGTCAAATTTATATTCATTTAAATAATATTTTGTAGTCTAGGGTAGACCCTAGGTCATCTATCAATGAGCATTGATTGGTTTTGAGTGTGTATTTTTAATAAAAAACACTAAAAGAAGGGGTGGTTTTGAAAACATTTTCAAGAAAGTAACTTAATTTAATGAGTTATAATGTTGGAAGACCAAGAGGAATGTGAGAAATATGAGATAAATAAGTGATAATTGATACTTTAATATATCAATTGAATAGCTACTCATTCTTAATTGATTATTAGGTTTTCGTGTATTCCATTGGATGAGGGTTAACCAAGATCTTGGGTACCCACCAGCCTCTTAAAATGATGCTATTAGAACTAAAACATGACATAAAAATCATGTAGTCAATTTCCAGCCCTTTATAAATCATTAAGGTTTGTAAAGGAACAATGAAATATCAAATGTTTCAGAATGAAAAGGGTTATTATGTTGTCCAATCGGAACAACACAAGATGCACACATAAAATCGCACACCAATCAGTTATGAAATAAAACGTTTTTCAATTCAATGCATAAAAAAAGATACATATGAAAGAACAATTCAAACCACAATAGAAAAAAACATGTTGATAATTATGTGCCATAACTCCCTCTTCAAGAGTGTAGCTCCCTCACAATGATCACCCACCAATTAGCTAGACATTTGGAGGAGGAGGAAGCTCGAGTGGAACTCTTTTTTCGTTCTAGATCCCCCTATGAGGATAGGGGGCTCCAAAACATCTAAGTTGAGAAGTAGACTCATTTAGGACTCCAAAATGTTAGATATTTTATTCTGTTTCGAACTTCCTAATGAGGTTCCCATGGTGCCTTTTTTATATCCAAAATAGAACATGGTTTTGAGCACCTATTTTTGAGATTCCACTTGTGTCTCTATTTTGGAAAAGTATAAATCCATATCACGACTTGACCAAAAAAGTAGTGTTTTTGGACAGACACTTTATTATATCTATTTTAACATTGGAAGACATTTGACATTTGGATTGGGAGATATGGTTAAAAGTCCAAATAAAACTTTTAGATTCGTATAGATTCTATCTCCTGGATAGAATGGTTCAGACTAGCCATTAGATGGCCAAATTGGGATTTGGTTCCATGATAAGAGTTTAATTCCATGATGTTTTGGAGAGGACCTAAAATGTTCAAATAATTTGGAGGAATGGAATTCTCTTAATGCTCAATATAGTGGATATATGTCCATGGGATGCCAGGCAGTTTGGCCCATTTTTCTTTTAGATCATCTACGAGGCCTCCAAATCACCTCCACCTTCAATGAAACTATCAAAACAAGAATAATTTCCCATTTTAAAAGTGATAAACAAAAAAAAATCAAAAATGAAGTTCAATTTGTTATTATATTTTAAATTTATAATAAAAATTATGATTAATACAATGGTTTAATGGTTAATATAAAATAGTGAATCGCGGTGTGATCCCCAGGAAAGGGATTCAACTCCCACTATCTGACATGTCTCATTGGAATACTAAAATGCATCATCAAAAAGGTCCCAAATTGTGCATTTATCTCATGGACATTCCCTCATTTCATGTCCATGTTTCATGATCTCTTTATTTGGATTTTCATTTTCTCCGATGTCCAATGGGACCCCCTCTACTGTCTGGTCTCATGCCACATTGGCTGACCTATCATCTTGGTCCAACACCCCGGAAGACCAGAGATGAAATTTTGTTATACGACATGTGTTTTGAACATGGTCAAATCTTGACCCTCATTTTTCTATTCCCATACCTGGATAATGAAAAAAAGACATCATGTTTCGAACATGGTAAACAATTATCCCATATCACTATAAGACCATCAATGTGATCCAGATCTCATCCATCACGATTCACATCCTTCAACTCCCATATGTTCTTGTGGAATTCCAGCACACTCGGTTGTACACCTCCATGAATATATGTGCGTTAAGAACGCGGGTCGGTAATTATGGGATGCCATTCACCTAACATTACATTTCCCCTAATGTGTGCATACCTATACCAAGAAAATCTCACCACTACTTTTTCCCCAAATTTATAATGACTCATGTGGGCTTAGTAGTTTTGGTAGGATGTGTACTAGTGCAGTTTAACCATGCATGCCACTTGTCACACATGATGATAAACTGCAATATGATTACTACGTATGGCTTGATTCCCATCCTCATGGGATATGTAGATATTCCTGGACACTTTGTCTTGGGCCCAGCTAAATTTTTTCCATCGTTAGTCTATCGACCTAATATTTCCCCTAGGTTACACAGTGGGATATGAACTTCCTTGTTCCTCATTCACGTCGGGTATATAATGGCCACACTGCGTACTCCCCATTCGGGGTCTCCCTTTGCCCTCTCTATCCTACTGTATGATGGGAAACTACATGGCTCATCTAGGACTATGTACTGCTTGATTTCCATCACCATGGGGTATATAGAAATGTCTGAGAACTTCCCTTCAAGCTCATCCCCATGTTAGGCCACCTATTGTCTATGGACTAAAGAATCCCATTGGGAACACGTGGTATGGTGTGGACTGTTATAGTCCTCATTAATGTCAGGATATGTACCAAACTGTGTGTTTCCATTCATGGTAACAATGTCCTCGATGTGTGACATTGAACTACAACCATACCGTGAACAGGCACAGGATTCCCCATGATAGTTATGAGATCTTCCAGCTTCCTATCCATAAGGGATTTCCTCCACCGGCATTGGTCTCTAGCCATAATGTGCTCAAGAACTACATATGGATTTATTCCTGCCCCAATAGGATACATAGGGACATCTGGATGTCTAGTTCCCATATCCTTCCACGTTCCATTAATACATTTATACAGTCGTCCTGACACCATCCTTTCTTTTGGGAGCGTCCATTGCCTCTTTCCCCACCATACATCATTAAACTATTTGTCTATCATCCTTATTAGTATGACATAAAACTACAAGGCATTAAAATTCCTCACACAATATTTCATATTTGGAAGTATGTTTGATATTGTTTTAGATTAATGTTCCAACCTAATGGGTTTTCAACACGGTGGCATAATTTCAATAGTGTTGGACTCCATTTAAAAAACCCATCACTCCACCCTCCACGCATTGTGTTCCCCTTATTTGGACCCTCGTCCTTTTTGATGTCTGAATGAACCCTATAACAGTATTGATGCTTAGCCTATGCATTGCCTACTATCCAGGGCTAACATTCTGGAAGACTAATGGATTACATTTTTAATCAGGCACTGTGTTTCAAACAAGGTCAGCAGTTGGCCCTCATTTGTTATCCCCATTTCAGGAAAATGAAATAGGGATAATGTTTTTCAAACACAGTCAATAGTTATCCTTCATTTGTAGGCCATCCCTAGAGTTTTTTGAATTTTGTGTGTTGTGATTCACTCAATTCACCCCCTGTTCGGATTGTTTCTAGATACCCCTGGCATTACCCCGGTCATGCACTAGAGCATTATGGGAAAACATAAATTTAACAATACTAAAAACTTCATCCTCTAGTTAGGCCTCCCTCTTTCTTTCCAGAAAAATCGGTTGGTTACTCAGACCCCGGATGCCAAAATCTAGGCTGGAACTCTCTTATTTGGATGAAATAATAATGCGATCATCCCTTATTTCTCACATTGGACACGACCCACATGATCTTAGGGATCAATCACTGGATATTTCACGAATGTGATGGAAATGTAGCTATACAAATACAATGGAATGAATGCATAAAATAAATATAAAAAATTTTATAATGAATGTACATTTACAAGTTTACAAACATTACAACATTCAAGGGTTGGCCCCTCCCACAAATGGGTTGACCAATTCAATAGAGCATTCAAGTTCAGCCACTCTCTAGTTGGTAGAATCCAGGATCTAATGTCACCTATTAAGCTCCCAATCCTCCTCAGTGGCAATGGGACATTGTTCATGAGCCATGATATGGGCCCTCTCTTCATCAGCACAGATGATATCCATCTCTTAACAGGCTTGCCTCCTATATTCTTTGGCTTCTTCCACCGAGGCCTTCAGGCGCGATATGATCCCCGACTATGCATCGAGGAAAAAAGTGTGCTTTTTCACTTGCACCATCAATAATTGGATATGATTATAATCCTCTAGGATTCTCTTGATGTTTACAGACTTCTAGAACTGGAAGCCCACACTAAGGATGAGATCATGTTCCCGCATCTTTTATGCCATGAAGTCTCGGATGATTATATGAGGATGCTAGCAATCCACCCCTCCGGTGCATAATTCACACTACTAGGAATAAATTCTCCCCATTTGAATTATCTATTGTGCCTATGGGATCTATCCAATGAATACATTAATCAGCTTCTATGACCGGCGACAGATGATATTGGTATCCTCTTCATCAGAGGAAGTCTCGTACCGGTCTGTGTGGTAAGTGGGTTTATATATAAGGAACACCTTCAGGAACTCATTAGAAGAATCTTCATCAGGTTTCAGATCAGGTAGGTCAGGACCCATGTTATCTGATTGATCCCATCATTAGATTCCACCTCGATGTATTTAGGTTCTGTCTTGCTGACGATCCCATATGTGATTGGTTGCGCTTCACTTATGTCAGTACGAGTGACCACTTCCATGACCATCGGCATTCCCCTAGGAAAAGAAGTTCTAGGGGTCCCATAATCCTCTCCCATATGTCCCATGACATTTAAAGAATTGTGCATAAGAGAATACACAGATGTTAGTTGGACTGATTCAATGGTTGATAGTTATGAATTCATTAAAAAAATACTTACTAAGATCAAACATCCAGTCTCTCCCCTGAGCTGTTGTGGCAAGAATTCCAAGGCGTGGTCCCCCATATATGGTTGGGGAATCTAAAGACTCCGAGAGAACCACCATTGGTATCTCAGCCCTGCTAGGAATGGTAATTTCCTTCGTCGTGAGTGCAGATCCCAATGTTCCCACAGCTGCATCTAATATTTCATGAGAGCGGGTCTTGCATATGAGGCCTTCCTACATAGGTCAAATATTAGTTGGCAAGGCCTCTGTGATCTGGATAAGGAATATGAGAAATTGGTTTAGGGTTTACCTCAAGAGCCTCTGCAAACTCATCCAATTCTTATTTTTCATCCTCCCCCACATCTAGAGGGATCCCTTTACCAGACTTCTCCCCCAGGAGGACCCTTATGATTCTCTCGGTAGAGGGAAAAACTCCCTCCACTCTGAGGATGATAATTGTGGAGGGGTCGTTTGATCGAGTAACAACTTCACATAATCCATCATCCGACACATGGCACCGCGAGAGTGCATGACGTTCTCTAGATTGGTGATATATTGCTCCCCATTAGCCTAAGATACTGCAAAACCAACCCTGGAAACCAATTCCTGGAAACTCCATCTCGAGGTGGTTCAGATGATACCACTTATGGGAAGGGATGTGAAATTTACTATTAACATCCCAGATGTCCCATGCCTTCAGGAAGACAACATCCTCAAGCATATATATATGGCGTAGTCTCTTCCCTAAAGCATGAGTGGGTGTCCTATGGAACCCTCTGGGTAGACTCCATTATGGATAACTTTTCTCCTATGGGACTCCAAGTCCTCTACTATCACCTACCTCCTGATTTGTGCATACCTCATCGTTACTATATCCTTTCCACAATGGGATGTCCTTGCTACCTTTCGGCCTTATCCACGAGATTGTGGAGGCTCTCTGTCACTATAACAGATGGTCTATTGGTTAAATATCTCCCCCAAGTAGGATTCCTCTCAACTCTTGGTGTACACTTTCACCGGACCATAGATGTATGTGGGCGGAGGCAACTCATTCCACTACTTCACATCCTACCTTGTGTACATGATCCATATATTCATCATCACACATTGATGGTCCTCATGGCGTGCTCCCATATAGACCCATGGGGTCAGCCTCTGCATTCACCAGAACTGCCTCACAAAGTTGTGCGGGGTGAACAGATCACATAAAGGATCACGGTCGACTCGCTCCACCAGTACTCAATCCCAAAAGGATAGAAGGTAGGAATGATGTTCATCCATTCCATGCCCTTTATCACTAAACATACCTACTGGAAATGGGAATGGGTAGAATTTAAAATCATCTACCTTCCAAACCTGGTTCAACACCAAGAGTGGGGCCAGCTTTGTCAAGAAAATCCCCACCACATATAGAATGGTCGGTCGAAATTTTAACCCTTAAAGAGAAATGGGGTTAGATTATTTATAGATTCCACTAATATGCACCTCTATCCATCCATATATAAGAAGGAACAGTCCACACAGCCTTTGTGGATTCTTCCCCTTGGTGATAAGCCTAAGTAACTTGTACAGTTTATCCATAATCAGGATTCCTAGGTTGATATGCTGCCCCATAAGCAACATGGACTCCATGATAAACATGATCAGATGCATTCCCATGTTTGTATCCCATACTGGAATTATCCAGCTACAAATGAGACCTAAAATTATTGCATCATACCTAACCACTGGTTGCTGCTTGGTACTGACACTAAATCCCAATGTATTCAACCTGCTCTCCTCCATGAGTCACCAATCGGAGTGCTCCTTGCAATGTTGTACCCCCTTCGGGCAAGTAGGAGGCCTCACAAAAAACTTTTCATTTGTATAGGAATTCAGGAACTGACTGAACCATCACTTAAAGTGGACATTCATCACCGACTTCTTATCCTCCTCAGCACTAGGTCCATCAATTCCCTTGCATGGGACATCATATACACTGATTCATCCCACATATTCACAGAAGGGAAAAACTCATCATACATCACCCCCAGTATCAGAACCACTGAGATTTTGTGTAGGTCATAGAGACAAATGCTGAACTCCCCATGGTGAAAATTGATAGTGTTGTTCCTTGAAGACCACCTTCTTAGAAATCCAACTCAACTACTTCTATAGGTATATATAGAATTAGGAGGCACATGCCTCCTCATACAAGCCCACTCACCTAAGATCTTCCCCATATTCCTTACAAGAGGCACATACCCAGTAGGCCCAGACCCAATCAGCTGTAAAGTTTCCACCCTGGTGAAAATTCCACTCATTGTTCCACCCATTCTCTAGGTTCCCCAAGGCCTCCTTATTAATGGTGCGGTACTGCGGGGGAGATACCTCTGGCTACAATGACTTTCCATCGAAATTGTTAACATGGTTATATAAACAATCGGCATTGATGGGTTTATAATCCTCCAAAGTATAATCATCAGTTTCCTTGAACCACTATCGTTGGCACGAAGTACTCCTAAAACAGTAACCTAGCTCATCCCTCCTCTCTCCATGAATGAAAAAATCATCTCAAAGACCAAATCTATATAGGGGAAACCTTTTTCATAGTGGGTAGTTCCACTCACTTTCTGACAGTAGCTCCACCAGGGACTCATGGTCTGAATGGATTTGCACAAACTCCCTAATGCCCAAATTATATGCAAATTCAGCCCTCCATGAAACATTCGGAAGGACCCCCTAGAAGCTCCTTGGTGATCCATTCACTATTGAAATTTTAGAAGTTTTTATTCTAATTTGAAGAGCTCTCTTTTAGAGCTCTTTTATAGAGCTGAGTCACAAAAGAAGGTCACTGAGCCCTGCCATAGACCTCGTAGACCCAAGCCATGATGTACACACTCATTATGCATCACAGAGCAGAAAGGTCCCGATTTTTATATAACTATTATAGAGTGTACTAAGATTATCAAATCTAGAGAACAATCTCTAAAAATACGAAGATGATAAAGGAAAAAACAGGGGTCAACCTACCCCATTTATAGGAAAATTCATTTGAGATTTGCGGCACACGTGACCGCGACAAGCTTCATAGGGTTCTCAACCCACATGCTGCCTCTCTTTATCACAACCCTACTTCATGATTACCCAATGATTTTTGGATATTTAACCTTAGACATAGACCCTCATTTTCACCTTGGCTCCTAATCCAAAGAGGGAAATTGTTGTCACCAAGACATGTTTAGAAGAAAACAATGCAAAGAGGAAACCAGTTCCCAAGGGGGATACCTCTCAAAGTTTCTTCCAAGATCCCTTGAGAATAATGGCCTTTGTAGAGCCCCTCAACACTGTGTCCTACACAATGTCGAAGCCCCCTTTTTGGTCATTGCAGAGTAAAAGAGGTGGGAGTCTCTGTGGTTACAACACAATTTATTTTGTGCTCCGCATCATGGAGGGAACACGATCACCTTTTTCATCCATAATAAATTGATGGAAGACACTGCAAGAACAATAGAGAAAATTCCAGAGCCCTCTGTGTGGAGGATGGGATTACAGTCGACTCTGTAGTTACAAAAAGCCTGATCTAATCCATGACCGATCGCAGAGAAACAAGTGGATTTACAACGAGATGTCCAAGATTCACACCACCTCTTGCCTATACATAACAGGATTCTCTCAGATCCAAAGGATGGATACCTCGACGTTTCTCCTTCTCAGCTCTCAAATCACGAAAAACATTTTTTTTGGAAAAACATGAGAAAAACTATCTCATCATGGTACTTGATCACTGTGAAGTACATTTCCATGAGCTCAAATACATCCCCTATTCAAGAAGGGATTCCCCCCTGAAGAGCCCACAAGGCTCTATGAAGGAAGGAGATCTGTAAGGGGACTCGGGTATTCGCAGAGCACTCATACTTCGTCGAGTACCTTCCATGAACATGTGAACCACATGTTAAGGCAGGGTCACTATGCTTGGTGAAGTAAATTTCTTCACAGTTCTATTCATTTCAAGGAACCCATTCTCCGGGAAGTCCTACGCTATAAAATCCTTTGAAATTCATGAAATTCCCTTCATATGCATCTATAACAAATTCTTAGGCTGGTCCACTCTACTATGCAAATCATACCCCTTCACAGAGTCTTTCTACTCTGTGGTGCACCAGATCTTCACAAGATCCTTACCCATGAACCCTTATGCTTTGTAAACCCTTCTCTCGTATGATCCTCTAGGTTTCTAAAAATTGATTTCAAGGTCCCTTGGGTGGTGCTTCATGTTGCATTTTTTATTCTCATGCTTCTTCAAATAGGCACAATAACATCTATTTCTTCTTTGCAAAGTTACACTAATGTGGTCCCCTCAATTGATCGCTCCATAGAGCCACCTCACCATGGCATTATTGATGCGTTCCCATCCCCAAGGGTGGGTGTGTATCATTTATGTAATTCCTAGGGGTGGAGAGTGAACCTGCCTTGTATGAGTTGCAAGATATTAAATTAACAAGCACCATCATCCTCATCGCATGATGTTAAACAATGTCCTTAACCCGTTCAATATACATGGGGTACCCCACCACATACATTCTCCATTCCCATTGGTCTACATAGGATTGATATAATTCCATACATGGAATGAGATCTTCTCTGATGGAGTGGAATCTGTATGCGGGGAAGGGAAACTATCTTGGTGTAAGCCCCTAACCTTTATTGCAGGAGGTAGAATCCCTACTCCTCCTTTTACTCTTTAAAGCACATAGGATAGAGAAGAGATGGTCGCCCGGACCATCATTTCCACATCCCTCCCCCTCTAGGATTTTTTTCCATTGGGTCTCCATCCTGGATTATGTCCCAATATCCATCTCACAAGGCAGCTAACCATGCGTAAGCCCCACCTATATTCTTCACGAACACACTTTTCATGATGTGATCGTCAGGTCTTTACAACATCTTGTTTCTCACACCGAGCATGAATCACATGGGATTAGAGTAATAATTGACCATGGAATATTACATTGGTGATTTAGAATGTAATCCCCAAGCCTCCCTTTTGAACAACATGAAATTTGATCATTTTCCTTTTTGAGAATGGTGCGTAGGAAGCCTACCTAAGGTTCAAGACCAACACCTACTTGTCTTGAGCTCTTGACATCAATTCACATTCATCCCGCATGACATTAAATTGTATCCTCCCTTTTGAACTAAATGAACTTTGACCCTTTTTCTTTTTCAAGAATGGTTCATAGGAAGCCTCCCTGAGGTTCAAGCCCACCACCAATCGGTCCCCACCACTTCTCGTCGGTTCACCCTCATCCTGCATTCCATTAAACTATATGCCCCTTTCATCCCACACAACTTTAAACTATATCCATTTGAACTACATTGGTATTGATCCCTATCTCATAGATAGGGTGCGTAGGAATCCTCCATGAGGTACAACCCATCCAGCATTAAGACATTGTGATCCCCATACAACGGTAAGTCGTTGTGATCCCCATCCAGTGGGAAGTAGTTGTGATCCCCATCCAGCGGTAAGATGTTATGATCCCCTTCCAGAGGTAAGCCATTTTGATTCCCATGCAGTGGTAAGATGTTGGGATCCACATCCAGTGGTAAGCCATTGTGATCTCCATCCAGCGGTAAGACATTATGATCCCTATCAAGAGATAATCCATTGTGATCTCTATCCACCAGTAAGCCATTTTGATCCCAAAATATACAGTAAGCCATTATTGTCCCCTTAGATGGGACCCACATATCTAGTCTACCACCATGGAATCAGAACCACTCTCGGGCTGCTAACCATGGGTACGCCCCAGCATGTCATTGGGTCATTGTCCTCTACGCACACCCCGATTCCATTCCCCCAATCCTGAACTACATGGACATTGATTCCCAACAAAGGGGATATGTAGGAGTCCTACCTAAGGATCATTATCATCCCTCACATTCCATCCTAGTATTACCCTTGAGCCTCTATGTTTCAGGATGGTCATACCCCAACCCCGAGGTTCAACTTCCTCCAAGTCCCATCCTTATGTCCATTCTCACAGGCCGCCTCCTATGGTGTCCCATCACCCCATCGAACTATGTGGAATTTAATTCCCTAATATAGGGATAAGTAAGAAGTCTATTCTACGTTCATGACCAACATCACCGTCATCTTCATACATGTCCTGTCTCATTCTCCATCCACTTAACTCTACCATTCATTTTCCATCTTGGTTTTACTCGGGACACCAAATCTCGGTGACATCATATCATCCACCTCCTCACTACTCCTAGCAGTATATAGGCCACAAACCACATGTAAGACCCAACGTGTCGTTGAGATTCCATCCAGAATGAACACCCTAATTCTTCACCCTTTCAAACTATATGTCATTTTATCATTGTCTTTAATATAGGGTACGTTGGAATCCTCCCCAAGGTTCAATCCTAGCTAGTGGAAAACCCTGGAGTCCCCTTTTTATGGACCCAAGCATACTCAAATCCATATTCATTGAAATTTTTGATCTTCTCATCTAATAGGACTCTTAGGTGCTCCGTCTTAGGCTTGAAACCATCTGATCTACTTTTATTAATGTTATGACCATTCTTATCTATATCCTCTAGATGTTAAACTCGGGGTATACCCTGTGTTAAACATGGGAATGTGAAGAAAAACATAGATAAATTACTATATAATATAATTCCCCACACTTTACGTGACATTCCTTGAGATTATACACCCTCAAAAAACCCTATAATATGGGGAGGATACCCATATGCATTAGTATTTCAGGGTGCAGTCATTCTAGCGATGTCCAACAAGACTACTCCCCTGAGTGAAGGTTTCTTCCATGACTTGAACCCTTGGAATGTCCTAGAAGAAGCTGTGTAATTAACCATCATCCATGAAGACATGGAATTGAGAAACTTTTCATGAACAACTTCCTAATCATTAAGGGAGACCCAAACTAGGTAACAAGTTCCGAGGAGGAATCCACAGAGGGAGGCACCAACATCCCATCACCCCTTTTCAATCAAGGAGAAAACGTCCAGGATCAAGAGATGGATGCTTCCCACATTTGTAAAGTGGGAATGTGGGGAAATAGTTAGATCATCCTCTATAGATAGATTCCTTCCCCTGTGAAAGCATAAAAAACAATAAACAATGAGACATGATATCAAATGATAATCATAAAGGCAATATGGGAAATGTGGAAACAAATTATAACACCACATCATAATCCTAGGTCAAGGATAACTTGACATGATATCATACTACAAAATTTTTCATAAGGGAATTAGTTTTAATCCCTATCCCATCATGAAGTCTCATGAGACTAAAGATTACCCAATGCATTGGAGCACTATATAATTCTGGGTGTACATATCAATTTGGATTCATTATCATGATTAAGTGTTCCACATAGATCATACAAAATGGATTAATTCATCATAATATTTTATTCCATGATAAAATAGTTTTAAATAAAAAAAATTAAGTCCCCAATAAAATAATTTTATGTTCTAAAAATTAAACACCCTTGATAGGGAATGGGTACAATTATTCACTCTATAATTTTTTGGCATGGAAAATTGTAGTGGAATTTTTGTTGCGTAATTGGGACCTATAAATGTTCCTTGAAGGGATTTATGATAGTGAAAGAGTTATGTCACCATTTATGGATCATAGAAAATATAATATAGATATGTTAGTGTATATCCCAAAATTCGGAATTAGAGAAAAAGGACATGATATAATGAAGACACTTGAATAAATTGGAGATAGAAAAGATCCCTTGCCTTCAGAGTGTGAATTTATATTCTTGGTAGAAGCTTACTGAGAGATTGGGGGAACCATAAAAAGACTTTATACATGAGTGGGATGAGTAAGTACGTGCTACATGTATTTTTATGTAAGATAAATAAGATCTTGGGTGGGTATATATAGGGAAATAGTGGGTAATTATTTATTATTTATCAAACATAGGTTTTGGATGCTATATAATAAAATAACCAAAACCCCAAACCATAGCATAGTTTTTACCATGGTTTCAGAAAATGGGAATGGTTTTCATTATTGTATAATCTAACTGGATGAAAATAATAAGACAAAACCCTAACTGACGAGGATGTGTGTAATTATCTTATAGAAATGATTTAAAAACCTTAAAATATATTAATGGCTTTTGAGGATTAATAATTGATTTATAAAATTAATAAAATACACCTAAATTAAAATTATAATAAATATAAGACATATATATGGTTATTTAAACCCTTTAAAGTATTTTTTAAATCACCTTAGGTTCATTATGATGTCATAATACACACCTTATATTTATACAATATTTAATTTTTACCTGAAAAATCGATTATCCCAGAAAATTATTAAAAATTCACCACTGAATTATTTTTACATTATCATTCAAAAAATAATATTCATTATTAAAAAAACTAATTTTTTAATTTTTTACTTTTAATATAATAAAGGATATTTTTTCAGAAATTATGGGTTTTTGAATCATAATAGTTTTTAAACCCTTATAGAAATTACCTGTGACTTCATAAAAACTATATGATAATTTATATTTAATACAAAATATTTAATAATTCTTTTATTAAAATATTATTTATTCCAAAAATCCATTAATTTATAAAAATAAATATGTTAATAGAACTTTAATACTTATTAAAAATTCAAATTGTGTTTTATGCTGTAAAAATAAGAATCATTTATAAGATAACGATAAGAAGAAAATATGAACATTATTCTATTGAAAATACAATACATATATATATTCATATAATTATTTTCTTGATATATATCTCCTTAATATAGAAAAAAACTCTTTAAGGGTAAGGTGGACGACAATGAGACTTTCCTAGGGTAGTTTAATGTACATGGTTTGGGTCATGATCTTGATGATCTTGAACGTCACCCATAAATGGTTTCTATCACACATAAGTTATTGGATCTTAGCATGCTCTTGTTCAAGGGAAAATCCAATTCATGTTATCTCACTCAGAATCATTGATAAATGGTATTCATAGGGTATGATCCTACTGGTTGAGGTCATCACATCCTTTGTCTATGTCTATTCAATTTCTTAAAACCCTATATTTATAATAATCATGTGATCACTTTTAAATGAATATATTATAATTGTAAGTGATTCTTAATGGAAATTTAAATCTGATATGATATAATAAAACTAATTAAGTTCATGTTTTTTATTTATAAAAAATATATAATAAGAAATTTGATTAAAAAGTAATGGGAATTTTATTTAACAATGTTCAGGTCATTACAATATTCTCCCCTTGAGAAATATTTCCCTCAAAATTTTATTTCCCACACTAAAATAGATGAGGGTAATTCTATGCCATTATTTTCCCTTGTTCACATACCTCTTCCTAAAAAATTTGGTTTCTCTATAGTATTTTGACTAGGTTATTTGTATTACTTCATAAAATAATGTCTCTATAATCTAAAATCATCATCAGATACTCCTTGTAATAGAGAGCATTATCCAATGGTACTAAATTTGGATTGATTACATTTAAGGGTTCTAGTATCTAATATTCAAAGGGATACATGGAATATATCATGTACTTGAGACATTTTAGGTGGTATTTCTTGTCAATAGACCACCAATATGATGTGATTGAGGATATTGAAGGGCCATATGTTTATTAGACTAAGCTTTCCATTTTTCTGAAATATCAGTACCTTCTTCCATTGAGATATGTAGAGGAATAATATATATTCAACATCAATGTCTTGGTCCTGTTGACAATTATTAGCATAACTATGTTATCATCTTTGAATATACTTGATGTGATCTTGAATGGTATTAACCCTTTCCACCATTTCCTCGACCATTTCAAGACCTAGTAGTTTCTTCACCAACATCATCCCAACATGTAGGGATTTTGAACCTCTAACCATAAATATATTTATAGGGATCCATTTGGATGCTTGAGTAGAAAATATTATTGTATGAGAAATCAACCAGAGGAAGATATTGTTACCAAAATTTTTCTAAGTCAATAGAGTGTTCTCTCAACCTGACCTCAAGTTTCATCATAGTCTATACAGACTGGACATTAGATTTATGGTGATAATCCATGTTGAAGTTCAACTTATTATTCATAGCATGTTGGAGACTATTCTATAGCATGTATGTAAATATCAGACCTCGATCAAATATAATCCATAGTGGTGTTATGTGTATCCCCACCAATGCTATAATGTATATCCCAATAAGTTTATCGAGTAAGAAAATCTCTTGAATCAAAATGAACTATTCAATATTTGAATGACAATCCACCAAACCCCATTTATCATTATTTTCTCTTGATGTATTCGGAAGACCGGTGACAATGTCTATGATAATGCTTTCCCATTTCCATGTAGGTATGTGTAATGGTTGCATCATCACCTTGTATTTTTTCTTTTTTACCTTCACTTGTTGACATACAATATATCTTAATATATATTTCAAGATATCCTTATTCATATTTTCCCTCCAATAGTTCCCTTGGAGATCGTGATACATCATTTTTCTTATAGGGTGGATGGAGAAGGTTGATCTATGTGAATCATTAAACATCTCCTTATTTAACTCAATATTTGATGGCACATAAAATCATGATCCAAATCTCACAACTCCTTATAATTTAACAATGAACACTGATGATTTACCTTTTCTTATAGTTTCCACATTCTTCTAAATTCCAACATCATCTCATTGAGCATCATTTATCCTATCTAGAGGGGATGGTTGAGAAATTATTTTTTGAAAGATTGATGATGTTCCTTCCTTTATTATTCCTTTGTACATCCCTTTCAAATATATTATTATATAATCCTTCTCAATTCTCATCAATGAAAAAAATATTGTATCCTTTCTACTTACAGTGTCGACCACATTATTCAATTTTTTAGGATGGTAGTGAATTGAGTAGTTAAAGTCCTTGATCACATCTAACCATAATCATTAGTGCATATTCAACCCTTTCTATGTGAAAATTTTCTTTGGGATTTTGTGATCTATATAAATTTCAATCTTTTACCCAAAGAGATAATTTTTTCATATTTTCAAAGAAAATAAAACTATATCAAACTCTCGATCATATGTTTGGTAGTTTTCATTATGATGTTCAAATTCCTCTAAGAATATGGTATCACATTTTCATTTTTAATTAACACAAATCCCAATCCCTTCATCAATGATTCAATGAATACCATGAAAAATTATCCACTTGTGGGAAGTGTGAGTACATGTGCATTGATAAGCCTCGTTTTCAACTCGTTAAATATTACTTATCATTCTTCATCCAATGAAAACATGACTCATATTCAAGTTATCTTTTTTAAAGGATTTAAAAATCATAATAATGTTCTTAAAAAATATTTATGGTACTAATATGATCCAAATAAACTTTGGTTATTTATCATGGATGTTGGTCTCAAACATTTTTCAATTGCATCTATTTTTTAAGGATCCATAGATATCTCATTGCTTATGATGAAATTAACAAGTAATGAGACTTCCTTCAACCAGAACTCGCATTTTTTGTACATAGAATAAATTTTATTCTTTTTTAAGGTATTTAGATCTCTTCTTAGATACTCATCATGACCCTCCTTTATATAAGAGTATATTAGATTATCATCTATAAAGACTACCACATATTTCTCGAGTTAATCTATTAATACATTATTCATCAATTCCATGAATATTTCGGGAGAATTGGTGATTCTGAAAGGAATTACAATAATCTCAAAGTTCACATACCTTGTACAAAATGTTGTCTTGGGTATATCCACGTTTTCACCCAAACATGGTAATATCTGAACCATAGATCCACCTTGGAGAAGTATTACACTCCATATAGAAGCTTGGAAATGTATTCATATTGTATAATAGGATTATTTTTCATTAACATGATCATGTTATGTTCATGATAATGAATTAAAAGGTGAATTTACCCATCCTTCTTCATACTAAAGAGGATTGGCGCATCCTAAGTGAAGCACATGAGTGTATTAACTCTTTGTATAGATTCTCCTATAGTTTTTTCTTCCCCTCATCATGTTTTACATCAAAATATATCTATATAGTCTTTGATAATGGTAACACCCCATGTATAATCTTGATTTAAAATTAAACCTCTCGCCTTGGATGAATCCCAAGAAATTTTTCATGATACACATCAACACCTTCCCTCACAATGGTAATGTTTTTAAAGATTATCTTTTTCTTAGATTCAATCATATAATCTAGATAGTCATTCTCATATGGAAATAATATCCATGTTTGAGAATATATTTCTAAAGAATATACATCCTCCTCCTTTCACTTGTACAAAATCCGGGGTCAATTCACCTTTTAGATAGTGAATTCTTTAACAAAGAAATTTATGTTGGATCTATATAGGTAAATCCAATCCATATCCAAAATTTCCTAAAATTACACTGAAGGGAGTATCACAAGGTCTATTAGGAATTATAATAGAAAGGGTTTGATATGGGAGGATTTATATACTCAGGATGTAATAATTACCCCAATTTCCATTTTCAGTAACAGTTATAGATCCATGATTTTTAGTGTTGTTTGAATAGTTCTACTAAACATTCATAATATGAAGGAATTCATAAAACCAATATCAAAAAGTTAATTCATGGTTATTTATTGAATAACTAGAATACCTATCACCACATCACTCTTAGGATCCACTCTAGTGGTTGTGATGGAAAAATTTATCCCTTGTTTCTTTCGAGGTTGTTGGTTGTCTCCGAAAACCATAGGATTGGTGGATTTTGTTTGCAAATTGATCTGGTAAATTATAGTTGAAAAAATTAAAAATTCATCATGGGTTAAATAAGCATTCATTTCCTCCACCACAAAGGTGGGATTCTCCTTTCTGTAACAACTATCTTGGTTCCCTTCCTTTCCATACCTAAATAATATGAATTTCCCCCATAGGAAATTTTTGGGGTTCTTATTTTCACACCCGTGACAAGTAAAATGTTGAAATTTCTTAGCACCAACTGATTTCTACATCAGAATACCAGAATCAAAATCCACTGTAAACTTCTTATCCCCATGATACCATTGATTTTTTCTAATATGCATCTCGACTTTGAGATAACATTAGAAAATTTACTCATATCTATCAATGTCCCATATCAGAAAAGATTTCTATGGACTCGGTTTTGGGCCACTAAATAAGTGGTCAAATTTTTATTCTAGGGTAACAGAAATACAGAGGCCTAATGTGACAGTATTGTGATGTTTTCCTCAAACACCCTGGAAGATTACCCGTTATTTTTCGGGAGTCCAAGGAAATCCCCTCTCATTTTATGATAGAGAGTGTGAGGAAAATATTGATTGAAAAACTTTTTGGGTATTCCTTCCACCCCATCACTTTTATCTCTTCTATAGGATTCATATTGTTGATAAATTCACACAAATGATCATATTCACCCCCCATATTCTAATCATCCAGTGGAACATTATCTTTATCATAAATTTCATGGATGGATAAGATCTCTTCAATAGAGTTGATCCATTGTTTCATTATTAATGGATTGTATGATCCATTTAAATTTAGATTACTTTGTCATATAAATCTCTCAATTGTAGATTTATCATTATTACGGGATTTTGTAAAGACCGGAAAATTCTGTGGAATTTTTTTTATTAAATACATGTGATTTTAACGAGTCTGCGCAAATTTACAGTGCTTGATTCCAAGGCCTGTTGTGCCTAGAATCAATTTCTAAATTTTTGTTCAGGTATGTTCAGTAAATATATGAGCATGATTTTATAACTTTTGAACCATTGATAGGAATTGAAATCTGAGGGAACCATTGAGGTTTTAGTGCCAGTATTCACTTAAGAAGACTTTCACATCGAAGGAGGATGGTTGTGAATAAAAGTTAGTTTTTGGCTTTATATAAAAATAATAAATTAAAGTGTTCAAGACTTTAATTTATTCTAAGTTGTCTTTTGTGTGTTGGCTAGTAGTTGGAACCTCCCCATGGGAGTTTGTGGTTCGACCTCCACACCCTAACCTCCCATGAGTGGTTATGGTGGTGGGGAGCACCCAAGCATTACCTCTCGTATGAGGATTAAAAGTGGTGCGGTCCACTCAAGGATGAAAAATCTCAACTATTCCTCATTAATGAGGGAGATCCTCTGGAATCCTCTAGTTTTAATTATTCCAAAGCTCGTGTATTAATTTGGTGGATCTGGGTTGTTAATGAGTCCAATTAAAAATTTTTGCCAACAATATTAATAGGATTCTCACTCCATTTTTCGGAATAACCTTTTTTTGGAACTTTGGGAGAGTAAGAACCCTTAGAGAATTATCTTCCAACAAAGAACACCCCTCTCCACCGAAGAACGACGAACACCTTGTTCATTCTTCAATCGGAATAAAGGAGGGAGAACCGTCCCTAAAGAACACCAAAAACACCATACATGGCTACTTGATTTCCGATGTTAATGAATCGACGTCCTCCCTTCCCTTGACATCATCAATGAATAATGAACAGGAGGTAGTGGGATTTGAGTTGATTTTGTTCCCATTATACGTCATTAAATTTATGGAATGTGAATTGGCCATTGATAACACCATAAAAAGGAGGGCTCAAACTGCACGAACATGGCACGACCCTACCCCATTCGATTTTTCCTAGTTTCGTGATGAGGACGACGGTGCAATGGCACCGCAAGAAGAGTGGACTACGGTGGAGCAACAACAGTCGATGATTGGCCGACCGTGAAGAAACCGTCGGCGCAAGGCCACTAGGTCGCCGAAAGGGCGCGACACCACCGTGCTACACGGAAGAGTGGGAGTGGCGTCGTTGCGCCGTGTGGAGGAGATGGGGGCCGCAGCCAAGGCAGGCCATGGAAAATGAACAGGAGTGGTTGGTGAGGGGACGACCGCCGGCGTTGTAGAGCAGCTGGCCGATCGGCCAATCGGGAGAACCGGGACCCCGTTGTGTCCCGTGTGAGATGGACTGGCACAACCTGGCACTAGTTTGGTTGCAAAAAATGGTAAAACCATTGGGATTCATGGTGGCACGCACCTTCCCCCTAGACACAGCTATGTCGGGCCCCACAGGGCACCGCCAGCTGCATTTCGGCCAGGCCACATGGGCTTCCAGCTGGCCACACGGGCCGCCAGCAAGGCACACGGGCCACAATTAGGCCTTGCGGGCCGCCGGGCCACCCCTCTCGGGCCGGTCCGCCCTTGAGTCGGGCTACCCCCTCGGGCTAGGCAACCCCTCGGGTTGGGCCGCCCTCGGGCAGGGTCAGACCCGCGGACTAGTTGGGTCCCCATTCTTAACCCGTTTTTATCCAAATACACCTTTTTGCCCATAAATTAGGCCACAGGTGTCTGATCAACGAACCGTCTATAGAGACGGAAATCTTGGAGTGAGACGGTCCATTTGGAATACCCCCACTTGAGGGTTGGACACCGTTGGGGTAAGCTAGGGTCGGTTTGAACCTAAAATCCAACATGGCCCCCAAGACGGAAATTCCAATAACTCACAGACCGAACGTTCGATTAAGGCGCCGTCTATTGTGTTGAGACCCCTATGACAAGGAAGACCTTTACAATACTTATACTTTGGAATTCATGACATTTGGAGTATAGACCAATAGCTCATGGAGTAGATCCTCCCTGAGATGAGCTAGAAGAGTATGGAGACCTAGTAGCTGGCTGATACCTGAAGACTGCAGACCTTTCGACTCGGAGTGTTTCGACTAGCCCAGTGGGGAGAGTCACTGTGTGACGCAACAGAACCACAGTGGGGAGCGCCTCTATGTGATGTGGAAGACCCACAAAACTCAACAGGAGTAGAATCTCAGTAGGATATGAGGGGAGCGCCTATGTGTGACACGACAGAACCACAATGGGGAGCACCTCTGTGTGATGCAGTAGACCCACGATACTCGATTGGAGGAGTACCACAATAGTCCAGGGTAGTGGGAAGCACCTCCATGTGATGGAGAAGGCCCACAGTACTCTATAGAGGAAGAGTACACCACCAGCTGAGGTTTCTAATGTTTGACAGAGAGTGTTACATGTTACCACCCCTAGAATAAAATCATATTTTTGAGATGAGTCAATTAATTTTGTGTTTTCTTTATGATTGATATAGGTTACTAGATAACATAGGTATATGTATGAGCATATACCAAAGTAATGGTCATCCATTGGTTTCATACGTAGTAGATTATTCTTGTTGAATTTTGTGGGACCTTGAGGGTCTCAGGGTCCCTACTGAGAATTGTTATACTCACCCCTGCATGGGCTATGAACGCACCTCGTTATGTTGTTTGCAGATGACGGACAACGCTGACTGAGGCAGAGAGTAGCAGGACTGAAGGGTACCAGAAGGTGGACCACTATGTGTAATGGTACACGGAGTGGACAGAAGAATGTGGAGTGCTGAGGAGGCCATATATACCTACCCTTCAGGTGGGAACCCCAGAGGACGACCCAGTAGCTTCTTTTCTTCTTCTATCTGCTGTACTTGTACTTTTATGTTTCCTTGTACATTACTGTGTGGCTTGTATTTCCGACCCCTTTTACATTCCATCACTTCTTTCGTATATAGTTTTACTTAGCATTTTTCTTCCATTTGTTTACTCTGATGTTTTTGTTTATAGTTATAAAGGAAAGTCCTTCCCAGTTTAAGTATTTGTGCCTTTGGTGCTAGTCGGCATCCCCTGGCCTATGGAATGCGGGCTTGGGGTAGTCACGATATTGGCCCTGGGGGACGGGTCATGACAATTGGTAATAGAGGAGTTGGTTCAACCGAAGAACTTATGACTCTGATCATTCTTTTCTGTGAAACAATAATGTTAAGGGTACTAAGTGTGGTATTCATTTCAGCGAGTCCAGTGTTTGTATGGGTGGCCAACGTATCCATACACCAGGACCCTGAATACTGATTTATGACTTCGTGCACAAAAACACTAATTGTGTGTGTGTTTCAAAAGTTTTCTCTATGTCAACTCAACCAAGTCATCTCACCAGGTATAATCTTTTGATAGTTTCACATCTTTTTCATTCAGGATACCTCCCCGCAGAGTCCCAAGAGTCGTATGCTCTGACAGCACACAGAGCGATGAGGCCTCGGTGCAGATCCCTTTACCAGGGGAGGCACCAGAAGTACCACTTCATATTGGGCAACCAATTCCACCAGCCCCAGAAGCAGATGATGCACACTGCTTGAGCGTGTTGCATGAGTTCCAGTGCCAGAGGCCACCCAGGTTCCAAGGAGAGATGGACTCATAGGTGGCTAAGGATTGGATGGAGGCTATCGTGAGAGTCGTCAAGTGGGAAGGGACACTAGCAAACCTTATGGTGATCCTTGTTTTGAGTCTCCTTTAGGAAACAGTAGCCATATGGTGGACCCTGATGCTCTAGGTCCACGACGAGGTGAAACTTCTCTGGGAAGACTTCGAGAGCCTGTTCCGGGTGGAGTTCGTTCCAGCGACCCTACGAGCATTACAGATATAGAAGATACTTCATCTGCATTAGGGAAGCATGATAGTAGCACAGTACTCAGCGAGGTTCACCGACCTCTCACGCTACTCCACAGATATGGTGCAAGACCCATTCATCAGGGCATGGACCTTTGATCAGGGGCTCAGGCGAGAGATCAGGGCAACAATGATCTCCATCAACATCCCGATGCAGGCGAGGGTGTAAGAAAGAGCCCTTCTAGAGGAGAGTTTCCTTGCTGAGAAGTCACCAGTATCAATACCCACTACTAGTCGACATGAATCAGAGTCTTCTGAAGCTAGCAGAAGATAGATGATGCAGAGGTCCAAGAGGACCAGACCAATGGTTGGATGACCGTAGGACTCAGGATCTATTGTGCGGGGCACCCGGGACAGTGACATATATTCCAGGAGCAGACATTGTTACTCGTGTCGCGGACAGAGTCACATTACTTTTGATTATCTGACCCGCCATTCAGATGATCAGTTGACGGTTGAGGGACCTCCCAGGCAGAGGCATAGGTTTGATCGAGGCAGTCCGTAGGGCCTAGATGGACGTGGCAGAGGAGCTGGACATGTATCAGGTGGGGGATAACGTTATGAGGTGTTACCACCACCACCACCAGGAGGTCCACCCTGACCGCAAGGAGCAGGTGGACAAGGGAGAGCTCAGCTTTAGGCAGCTGAGGTATACAACCATGGTGCTCAGGAGATGATTCTAGGTACTATCTGTGTCTACTCCACCATAGATGCAGTTCTTATAGACACATGTACCAGTCACTCTTTCATTTTTACTGCCCTCGTTCGGAGCTCGAAGATTCCAATGGATCTGTTGGATCAATCCTTACGCCTAGATACTCCAATGGGAGAAGGCTTGATTATTATGCACTAGTGATTGAAGGGTGAGCTTACTCTAGGAGGTGAGAGCTTTGGTTGGGATCTCCTTGTAGCTGCATCGATGCCTTACGACGTCATCATGGGTATGGGCTGGTTATCTACAGTCCATGCCCAGATTGACTGTATTAGGTGAAAAGTGCATTATGTCCGCACGGATGGGACCAGGTTCACCTTCACCGGCGAGAATGGAACCTTTGCAGCACTGAACGGACTTACTTGGAGGAGGTTGCAGCTAATCACTCACCAGTTAGATTGCCTTACCCTCTGAGTAGTTGATGTGGAGAGTCTGACTTATCCTTTAGTGTTGGACCAGTACATGGATGTTTTCCCTAATGATGTCCCAGGACTACCTCCTCACAGAGAGGTGGATTTTTACATTGACCTATACCCCGGGATGACACCGATATCTACACCAGCGTATCGGATGGCTCCCACTGAGCTTCATGAGCTTCGAGTATAGCTAGAGGACTTGCAGGGAAAGTGATTCATCTGGCCTAGTGTTTCTCCCTAGGCAGCCCCGATTCTGTTCACCAAGAAGGTGGAAATGAGCTTGAGGATTTGTGTCGACTACCGTCTCCTGATCCAGGTGACCGTAAAAAACAAGTACCCACACCCTAGGATTCATGACCACATTGACATGCTAAAGGGATAACGGTGGTTCTCGAAGATAGACCTCAAATCAGTCTATTAATAGCCCAGATTTCGATATGATGATGTGTAGAAAATGAACTTCAGGTGTCGTTATGGGGACTACGAGTTCTTGGTTATTCCCTTTGGTATAACTGATGCTCCAATAGTGTTCATGAGTGTCATGAACAAGATATTCTAGCCTTAACTCGATCACTTTGTCGTGGCCTTCATCGACTACATTCTGTTCTACTCGATTACTGAGGAGGATCATACCTACCATTTACAGGTAGTACTCAACACACTATGAGAGAAAAAACTTTATGGTAAGCTCTCGAAGTGCCAGTTTTGGATTCGAGAGGTTCAATTCATGGGACACGTCACCTCGGAGGCTGGTGTTGCAGTAGATCCAGCGAAGATTGAGGTGTTACTCGCTTGGGAGCCACCCAAGAGTTTGACAAAGGTACAATGTTTCCTATGCTTGGTTAGATAATATCAGAGATTCATTCCAGACTTCTACAGAGTTGTAGCACCACTATAATCCTTAACGAAGAAGGGGAAAACCTTCGTGTGGTCAGAGAGATGCCATCAGAGCTTTCAGGATCTGAGGCAAAGGCTGACTAGTTCCCCCATCTTGAGGCTTCCAGATGAGGGCGTATGGTGCGTAGTCTACTGCGATGCATCAGGGACCAAACTCGGGTGTGTCCTGATGCAGGAGCGAGCAATGATGACGTATGGCTCTCAGCAGCGGAGACAACATGAGGAGAACTACACTACCCATGACCTAGAGTTTGCAGTAGTGGTCTTCGCCTTGAAGATGTAGAGGTATTATTTGATGGGCCAATGTTTCACAGTATACACTGATCACAAGAGCCTCCGGTATATATTCTCTCAGAAGGACCTAAAACAGAGACAACGACGATGGCTTGAGTTCCACCAAGACTATAACTTCGATATAGTCTATACTTTTAGAAAGGGGAACGTTGTTGTGGATGCGCTCAGCAGGAAGACTGGTGTACAGCTTCTAGAAGAGGCGATAGAGCAGCTGGCTACTTTACAGATATACATTGTGGATAGAGATGGAGAATTTTTTCTACAATCTATTACAGTCACTTCTCCACTTCTTTAGCAATTCAGGGAGGCGCAGTGTGGGGACACTAACTATGAGATGCGACGTGCTCAAATATCCACAGGGTAGGCACTTTATGGGGTTTCAGAAGGTGGGGAGCACTTCATCCTCTTTAGAGAATGTACCATGGTGCCAGTTTCACTTCAAGAAGAAGTGTTGAGGGAGTACCACACTTCCCCTCTAGCGGTATATCCAAGAGTGGAAAAGATGTACCAGAACCTTCAATGACAACACTGGTGGCCAGGTATGAAGAAGTAAGTAGCAGAGTTTTTCTCATGATGCCTCACTTGTCAGCAATTGAAGGCAGAGCACCAGGTACCAGCAGGCTTGGTACAACCCTTAGAGGTCCCAGAGTGGAAGTGGGATGGGATATACATGGGCATCGTGACGGGTCTTCCACTTACATCTAAGAGTCACAATTTGATATGGGTGATTGTTGACCAACTCACCAATTCATCCCACATCCTACCGATTAGAGAGCATAGGCTCACTACAGAGATGGGGATGCCTCTATGTGCAAGAGATTGTGAGTTTACATGGAATACCTTCTTCTATTGTCTTTGAACGTGACACATGGATTAATTACCAGTTATGGAAAGGGTTTCAGAAGTCTTTCGGGACATAGCTTTCCATGAGCACCGCCTTCCATTCCCAGACAGATGGTTAGACTGAGCAGACCATTCAGACCCTTGAGGACATGCTACATTCATGTTTTCTTGACTTCGGTCGCAACTGGGAGGATCACATGCCTTTGGTGGAGTTTGCGTATAACAACAACTATCACTATACCATAGGGATGGAACCTTTTATGGCCTTGTAAGGGAGACCTTGCAGATAGCCACTATACTGGACAGTCCCAGGGGAGTCAGCACTAGTGGGACCAGAGATTGTACGAGCTACTAAAGAGAAGGTGCAGATCATCTAGGAGTGGATGAAGACTACACCAAGTAGACATAAGTCATATGCTGATAGAAGTAGGAGACCTCTGGAGTTCAAAGATGGTGACCACATCTTCCTATGGGTCTCACCTTGACAATGTCTAAGATGATTTGGCTGAGGCAGCTAGTTATCTCCATGATTCATCAGACCCTTCCAGGTCCTCAGCAGAGTAGGCGAGGTGGCTTACCTCTTAGCTCTTCCACCTCAGTTGCATCGGGGGCACAAACTCTTCCATGTATTCAAGATGAGGAGATACGTGTACGACCCTTCCCACATCATCGACCATGGAGAGATGGATATCGATGACGAGATGAATTTTACAGAGGTTCTCGTGGAGATTCTGGATCGAAAAGAGTAGGTCCTTTGTGGACAGTCAATACCTCTAGTGCACATTCGTGGGTAGCACGGGAACCTCCAGGAGAGAACATGGGAGTGGGAGGCTTAGATGCGTGCTCAGTACCCTGATTTGTTCCCTTAGTTCGAGTTGTATCTTACGAGGACGTAAAGCCCTGAGATGGAGAGAATTTGAAGACCCAGAAATTCCATGGAATTTCTTTTCTTTAATACATTGGATTTTTACGAGTCTGAAAAAATTTACGATTTTTGATTCTAAGGCCCGGTGTGCGTGAAATCAATTTTTAAATTTTTTTCAGGTACGTTTAGTAAACGTACAATCTAGATTTTATAACTTTTGAACCGGTGATCAGAATTGAAATCTGAGGGCACCATTGAACTCGCAGTGCCGGCATTCTCTTAAGAAGACTTTCACCTCAACGGTAGATGGTCGAGAATAAAAGTTAGTTTTTTGGATTTATATAAAAATAATAAATTAAAGTGTTTAAGACATTAATTTATTCTTGTATGGCTTGTTTGTGTTGGCTGGTAGATGGAACCTCCCCATGGGAGTTGGTTGTGGGACCGCCACAACCTAACCACCCATTGGAGGTTATGGTTGTGGGGCCCACCAGAGCATAACCTACTACGAGAGTATTAAAAGTGGTGGGGAACACTTGAGGATGAAACCTCTCTACTATACCTCATTAATTATAGAGAGCCTCTTGACTCCTATAGTTTTAATTATGCTATTGCTCGTGTATTAATTTGGTGGAGCTGGGTTGTAAATGATTCCAATTCCAATTTTGTGCCAACAAAATTAATAGGATTCTCACTCTATTATTTGGATGGAATAAATTTTTTTTGGAACTTTGGTAGAGGAAGAACTGTTGGTTAGTTATCTTCCAACAAAGAACACCCCTCTCCACCCAAGAGAAACGAACACCTTCATCCTTTTTCAACCGGAACAAAGGAGGGAGTACTATCCTTGAAGAACGCCGACAACGCCATGCTCGACTTCTTAATTTTCAACAACAACTAATTGATGCCGGCCCTTACCTCGACATCGTCAACGAATAACGAACCCAAGGTAGGGGGATTTGAGTTTATTTTGTTCCAATTCTATGTCATTCAATTTATGGAATGTGAATTGCCGATTGATAACACCATAACAAGGAGGGCTCAGACCACACGAACATGGCCCGACCACCCCCTTTATTTTCTCCTCATTTGTTGAAAACGACGGTGGTGCAACGTCGCTGCCAGAAGAGTGGACCACGGTGGAGAAATGGCTGCTAGCAACAGGCATGCCACGACGAAACCTGCGGTGCAAGGATTCCACGTCGCCGAATGGGTGTGGCACCGCCGTGCCGCGCGGAAGAGAGGGAGAAGCGTTGTCACGCCGTGCGGAGGAGAAGGGGGCCGAAGCCAGGGCGGGCCGTAGCGGGAGGTCGCGACGCCGTCATGCCACATGGAGAAGTAGAGTCGCGGCTAGGACGGGCAGTGGCAGAGGAACAAGAGCCGCCGATGATGGGTCTACCGCCAGCAGTGCAGAGTTGTTGGCTGCTCGGCAAGCCGGGAGAAGCGGGACCAGCGCCACCTGGCATCGTCTTGGTTCCACCTGAACGGTACAACCATTTGGGATTTCATGGGGCGTGTTCCTTCCCCCCTAGACGCGGCTAGGGTGGGTCACGCAGGGGTCCGAAAGCTGCTGACCGGCTAGGCCACGCAGTTCGCCAGCTCGCCTTGCGGGCCACCAGTAGGCCACGCAGGCCGCCAACTAGGCCACGCGTGCCGCCAGTAGGGCACACGTGCCCCCTGGCCCCCCCTTGAGTCGGGCCACCCCCTCGGGCCGGGCCACCCCATCTTTCCAGGTCGGACCCGCGGACCAGGTCGTACCCCATTTTGGACCCGTTTTGATCAGAATACACCTTTTCACCCCTAACTTAGGCTACGGGTGTCCGATCGACAAACCGTTTGTGGAGAAAAAAGGCTTGTAGCGAGGTGGTTCTTTTGGAATACCCCACATGAGGTTTTCACATAGTTGGGGTACAGTCAGGTAGGTTTGAACCTAAAATCTAGCTGGGCCCCCAGGACGGAAATGCTCATAACTCACAGACTGGGCATCTGATTGACACGCTGTTTATTGCATTGAGACGCCTATGACGAGGCAGACTTTTGCGATAATTCTACATGGGACTTTGTGATAGATGGATTATCGACCCGTAGCTCATAGAGAGGATCCTCCCAGAGACGAACGGGCAGATTATGGAGACCTAGTAGCTGGGTGATACCTGACGACTACTGATCTTTTGACACAGAGTGTTTCGACGAGCCCAGTGGGGAGTGCCTATGTGTTACGCAGCAGACCCACAGTGAGGATCACCTCTGTGTGACATGGTAGACCCATGGTACTTGAAAGTTGGAGTATCTCAGTAGGCTACGAGGGGAGCGCCTCTGTGTGATGTGGTGAAACCATAGTGGGGAGCGCCTCTGTGTGATGTAGCAGATCCATGAAACTCAACAAGAGGAGTACTGCAACAGTCCAGGATAGTGGGAAGCGTCTCTGTGTGATGTATTAGGCCCACAATACTCTATAGAAAAAGAGTACACCAACTTCCAAGGTTTTGATAGTCTGACTAAGAGTGTTACATGTTACCACCCCTAGAAAAAAAATTGGTTTTGAGCTGAGTCAATGACTTTTGTGTTTTTTTCGTGATTGTGATGGGTTACTAGATAACTTAGGTATATGTATGGGAATATAACTAAGTACTGGAAATCCGTTGGTTTCATACTTAGTGGATTATACATGTTGTATTTTGTGAGACCATGAGGGTCTCTAGGTTCTTATTGAGTATCGTTACACTCACCCCTGCATAGGCTATGACCGCACCTCGTTGTGTTGGTTGCAGATGACAAACATTGCTGACTGAGGCAGAGAGTAGTAGGACTTAACGGTACCCAGAGGTGGACCACTCGGGGTGATGGTACATGGAGCGGACAGAAGGACATGGGGTGCTAAGAAGTCCATCTCTACCTATCCTTCAGGTAGGAACCCCGAAGGACAACCCAGTAGCATCTTTTCTTCTTCTATCAGTTGTACTTGTACTTTTCCATTTCCTTGTACTTTACTGTTTAGATGGTATTTCCTGCCCATTTTAGATTCCATCACATCTTTCGTATACAGTTTTACTTAGTTTTTTGCTTCATGTTGTGTACAATGATGGGCTTTCTTACAGTTATAAAGGCAATGCCAACCTAGTTTAAGGATTTACAAATTTGGTGCAAGTTGACAGACCCTGGCCTATGGAAAGCGGGTTTGGGGTAGTCACGATATGGGCCCTGGGGGAAGGGTCGTGATAGATTTGTGTGCACATTCAAATTCAATTTTCTATTCATTACCTGAGCCAAATAAGAGAGTATCATCACTACGTTTGTGATTCCTGCACCCATCAGGTTGTTAATTTCATAGAGCCAGTCATCACATTTCCTATAACATTGATTTTTACTAGATTCCTCATATTTTGGACATTGGATAGAATAAATGTAAAAATAGGGGTGTGTATTTTTGAACTATTTAAAACATAAATGGAATCCCAAGAAATTAAAGTGATAGATTATAAATTACATGTATTTCCGTATCCTATGAATTTCTATATTTCTGTAGACGTTATCTATTGTCTATTTCTTAATAGTGAATCTTGTGGGAATTATTTTTTCCCCTAATAATGGTTCATAATGATCCTATGAATTTTCCAAAGAATATCTCCCATGTTTATCAAACCATGTGTTCAAAAAGTGTTGTTGTCGTGCACCAGTTCTCGGTCGAGTCTAGCTCAACATGGATATTTTTATATCTTCCTCTATGTACATCTATGTTAGTTCCACACTCATATAAAATATATAGATGACGATGTATTTTCCTGATAAAAAACTTACTCTATAATTAACAAAACTTTAGGATTTTATTCTTATACTAATTATTATCTAGAAAAAATTTCTAGAGATTTCTTTTCCCAATCCAAAAAAGAACTAAAATTTTCCTTCAATACCCACTATAACAACACTGATATTTATTACACATTAATTAATTATTTTTTACATAAAAGTAAACATAATAAAACTCAAAATATCAACATGTATGACATATTTTGGAATTTTTTACATTACATGACAAATTTAAATAAGGAGTATTTAATCTTTATTGAAAACCACTTTAACTTGTTCATAATATTCCTTTATAATTAAAACTATATAGGATAACCTAGCATATACATTATAAAGGGGTGACCTTTAATGACTAGTAATGGAACAAACATGGAATAAAGTAATGAAAATAATAAATTTAATAAAATAGTCATATCAATGGGGCATAAAATGAGTGAGACTATTAAATATGAATAATGAGACTTGATATCACAAGATAATCATAAAGATTACTTTGGGAAATGTCGAAAAAACTTATGAAACTGGATCGTAAACATAGTTCAATGATAACTACCAGGACCTAATGATGGAAAAATTCTCATAAATGAATCTTGTTTACTGCCTATCCCAATATAAAATCCCATTATACTAAACATTACAGAATGCATTAGCGTGTTATTTAATTCTGGGCACACTGATCACTTTCATTTCATTCTCATTCTTAAGTGTGCCACATAGATCCCACAACAAAGATTCATTCATAATCATATTTTATTCGAATATAAAAGAGTGTGGTATAAATACAATTGAGTCCCAAATAAATGACTATTAACTGCATAAAGGGGAACATCCATGATATTAAATGAGTATGGGTATTCAGTATACAATTGTTTAGCATGGAAAACTAAGGTGGAATTTTGGCAGCATAACTGAGAAATATAAATGTTTATTGAAGGGATTAATGAGAGTGAAAGGGGGTATCCCACCATCTAGAAATCCTAGGGATAGTAATGGGGATATGTAAGAGAATATCAAAACATTATGAATTATATAAAAAGGCATAAGATAAAGAAGATACATGAATATGGTGGATAAAAAAAATGAACTCTTACCTTGTGAATGTGTCATTAAATGCTTGGGAGGGTATTCTTGAAGATTGGGGAACTGTGGGAGGAATATAGATAGAGTATGGAAGTGTAAAGATGTGGTCCATCTATTTTTAGTGAAGATTAATGGGTTCTTATGTGGGTTTATATAGGAATGAGAAGGAAATTATTTATTATTTTTCCCAAATTTAGGTTTTGGACACTATATAATAAAATAAACAAGGCTAAGAACCTTGCCACAATTTTTTTACAATGGTTTTATAAAATTTGGAGTAGTTAAAATTATTTAATTAATCCATGGTCTTAACATAATGAAATAATACCATGTTGATATGGATGTGAGTTATACTCAGAAAGAAATGATTTTAAAAGCTTAAAATGAATTAGTGGTTTTGGAGGACACATAGAGGATTTATAAAATTCATAAAATAAACATTAATAACATTATATTAATGTTAAAACATATATTTGGTCATGTATACCCTTTTTAGCATTTTTTACATCACGTTTGGATCATTATGAAGCTATAATACACACCATATATTTATAAGGTATATAATTTTTGCCTGAAAATTAAACACCAATAGAAAATTATGAAAAATTTACTGTTGGATAATATCAACATTATAATTCCAAAATTAATATTAATTTTAATGAAATAATTTTCTAAATATTTCAAATTTCAATTTTAATATAAGAATATACACTTATTTAGAAATGTTGGATTTTTGACAATAACTATTTTCGAACAGTTATTAAAATCACAATTGACATCATAAAAATTATATGATCATTTATATTTATTAAACAATTATTTAATAATAATATATTATTATATTATTATTTATTTAAAAAATAAATTAATTCCTCAAAATAAATGTATTAATTTAAATTGAATAATAATTAAAAATAAGATTTTTGATTTATTGTATAAAAATGAAAATCATTTATAAAGTAACGATAAGAAAAAAATATGAACATTATTATATTATAAATTCAAAATAAATATTCATATTATAATGAAATTGATATATGTACATTTAATACACCAAAAAATTCCATAAGGGTAATGTCCATGATGGAGAGACATTGATTGAGTGGTTCATTGTACATGGTTTGGGTGGTGATCTCGATGAGCTTGAACTTCTTCTGTAAACGGTTTTGCTCATTATTATGTTGTTGGATCACAGCTTGGTCTTGGTAAATAGAAAATCCTAGTGATGCGATACCATTATATGTTCTAATAAATGGGCTTCTTAGTGTATGATTCTACTGGTGGTGGCCATAACGTCCTTTTTCTGTGACAATTGGATTTGTTAAAACCCTATATTTATACAATTCATGTGATCACTATTCAACCACTATATTATCAATATTAATGATGCTTAATGATCTTCTAAATATTATGGGATAGAATAAATACAGATAGAATCATGTATTTTCAATATTCAAAATATATAATAAGGAATTTTTTAAATATAATGGGAAATTTAATTTATAAAATTTTGTTTCGTTACATGTTTGGTCAACTGATTGATTCTTCCCTCTTCTCATTTCCTTTTTTTTAAAAGCATCGTTATGTTCCTCTAATTCATAAAATAATTTATAGATCAGAGAAAAATCATATAAAATGTATTATGACTTTAATCATGATATAGACTTTTTTACAAGACACATACTAGACATGGTGGAGTGACACCACCCTAGTGCTACCAAAGGTTTTAATACTCAGTTTAAAAATCATAAAAATAAGAATAAAGGGTAACCTATTCCTCAAGATTATTCCATCATAGATTATAAATTAACCTTCATCATTGATGCTCAATTGATCATTGTTCATCAAATTATGTTAGAGAACACTTTTGTGATCCATACCAACCACCATTATGGGATCATAAATGTGGGAAAATTCTATGGGTTATAAAGTGAGGAACCACATGGGAATATTCCATTGATTTAAGAGATTTGCAATACCTTACACCAAAACATGGTTTTGAGTGAATAAAAAATATTAGAGGTGTTATCATTTCTCTTATAGTACTAATAGTTGGATTTTTTAGTGAGAATACTATGGATCAACTACAACATTTAAAAAACATGGAATTATGGTAATTAAAAAAAATATCAGACTTGTACAGACATGGAAAATATTACGTGACATTTAAATCCTCTATCAAATTGATGGTGATTTTTTTGTGAGGAATGGGATAGATTTAAATAATATATTATAATGTTCCCACTCTATAGACATAATTTATGGATTTAAAAAGAAAATATATGAAATGTATTTTATCTTTCTTCTAGAGTAGTCACTAATGCCTTTGTTGAAAAATGCCTCATAGTGAATTCACAGAACGACAACCATGATCATCTTGATGAAATTTGATAAATTTTCTTATTAGGGAATAATGATTGAGAACCCTTTATAAGAATCATGCATCAGATTGATGATATGATAAATCATACTACTATTATTTAGGGCCTAAGAAATAAACATGAAATATTTAATTTTTCATCATAGGAGGCTTCACATCAAGAAAAATAGTGTAGGTCTAGTCTTTTGAGACGTATGTTGGTATATGAATATATTAGGTGTGTTGAGTAGTATCAGAAGATAATCACCCCCAATGTTTTTTATGTTAGTTACAATCAATGGCAATACATGTTTTGAAAAATATTATAAACAAACAAGACCTCCCTCGCCCCATAAAATAAAAAATTTGTGCTTGAATTCACAAAAAACTGGAAAAAAGTATCCCAATTCCAATGGAAAATCTTAGTATCCATCTCATAAATAAATCCCATGATCACTCATACCATTTCCACCACCTAGATATTTTTAATATCCATTACAAATTTAGTTCCATAATCAGTTTAATATAAGGAAATAACTCATACCCAAGCCTCAAAACTATAATATTGAGACATTTCAATCCACATTTATTCAAAATGTGAATCAAAATATGACCATATAATAATAATAAAATGAAAATAATTAATATTGGGCTTAGTAAAATTTGACACTATGTAGTGAATATATATAAAACACTTTTGAAATTAATTTCGTATACATTTATTGGTTATATAATAAATCATAAAAAAGAGGTATCCATAGAAATAAAATTGAGAAATGGATGTGGTCTTAGAGGGAGGCATATTTTTGAGTCTAATAATATGGTATAATGTAAGAAAAAACTGAAAATAGCTAGTCTCTAGTATCACTGAGTTGGTGTTTACATTATTGCACTGAAATAAGGTAAAATAAATCTCATACTGAATGATAAATGAATTTATTATTCTTGTCAAACTACATACATACATGATTCCTAATTTTTTATTTAAATTAAATAAAAAATATTGAATGAAAATATTCTCTTTAGTTGAACTCGTTAAAGTATTCATTCTTTATACACAAGGGAAAGAAAAAACTAAAATGTGGAGATAAAATTATTAGTAAGGGTTAAGTAAAACTAAAAATATCGTGAGTGAATTAGGAAAACAATTATGGCATGGAAAATAAATGAAAAAAATAGTTATATCAATAACATGATTATGAAAAATAATATGGTCGGATTAAATGAAGATCAAAATATTACCCAAAAATAATCACATGTTCTTGATGATTAACATGAATATTTTTGAAAATAATCACATGGAAATTAATAATTTATTCCATAATGATATAATTCATAACATCAGGAATATGTACCTTACCATCGAGGCATTGAGTGAATATAGATTAAACTAGAGGTACGTGTACACAAAAATCCCATTTAGTAAGGTTATCAAACTAGTTTGTCTCATGATACTTAGTGATTCATCAAGGGGTTATGAAATTCCATGTTCTCCCATCACATTATAATTCTAATTCATTCATCATATTAATAAACAATACAACTTAATCAATTTTCCTTAAAAATCAATAACTATCCATATTGGATGAACTAGCATAGAGAATTTCAGTACTTTACCTAATAATACTAAACATAGACATCCCATAAAAATATTTTAGATGATATCATTGTATTATATCCTCAATAAAGCTTATTATTAAACAATTTTTACTGACATATATGAAAATACATAAAAAATATCATTGGAAAATTTATTAAAGAAAAATAATTTTTTTCAATTTCAAATCACATATTTAAAATATAATTTTTTACAAATATTAAAACAAATTATTTTAAATTAAATTGTAAATTTACAATGGAATATATAAAACATTTATCATTCATTATGGTGAAAAATCTAATTTATGTCATATAGGTAAAAGAATAATTCCATTCAAACTTTTGTATGAAAAGTAGAAATGCAACTCGTTGAAACAAATACGAAAAGATTAATTTTAAACAATTTTCTAAAATTAAAACATGAGTTAAAATTTATTTTATAACCCATTAGATAATATAAAAAATACCCATTAAAACATTTTAATAAAAATAATAAAATATTAGAAAAAGTGTCCTAATAGTGTAGAAAAAAAGTCGATTTTCCACAAAACATGATTTTAGAATAATGAGTATATAATGGTCTAAAAATAAAAGGAGAATTTTTTATTTTTTGAGATAAAAATAATATAATGAAATTTATTTGTTTTGAGATATAATGAAAAATTAATTTCATTAGTGGAGGCATAAACATAATCAATCTAGAATAATGATGAGATTATGAAATAAATATCTACTACATTGGTAAAATTCGAATCATACCTCTAATTAAATATATAAATTCAAATTAATATAATAAAAATAATGATATATCCGATCAAATGGTAAGTATATAAACTATAATAATGAAGAAAATCGTGAATGGAATATATGCATCACACCGAAGTGATATGAGAAACTCTAACCACAAGTATGACTTCCTTCATATGTATTTGATCATCCTTAATAATAAATATATATTTATTATAAATATATTCTATAAAAAAAACCATATATATCATACTATATATAATTTAGTTATAAACATTTATAATTCATTTATTAATAAATCTTTAGTAAAATTCCTTTTTCGGGTGACAACTACTTCATTTTTCATGTACGTTTTGGTTAAGATGTTTTTGGTCCTTGTATATGGATCTTTTATAAATCATATAAAAATTGGTAATAATGGTATGAAAATCATATATATTCATTATATCTATCATTATTACTATCCATATATGGTGTAAATAAAAAACCGATCACATCACTTCGTGGAGGTGGTAATCCACACATACACATGAGCGGTGTTATAATTTTCCAATAGGTTTTAAGGTAAGAAGTTATACATGATATTATAATTAATAGAGTATTTATATTTAATAACTTATATATATAAATTCATTATTTCCATCCATATAACCTTATATGTAATTTTTTGATAGAAAAAATTACACCGCTACTTGGAGATGTTAATACATATATACATATAAAATATGTTTTCAATTTTTATAGGACAAAAAAAAGATGTAAAATATTTTTACCATAATTATAATATAATTTAAGAATATATAAGATACTATATTTATTATTTTATTATTTTTACATGATTTATAGTATATTGAAGAAGAATGAAATTTTAAAGAGTTTGTAAAGAAGATAGACTCTTCTTTAAAATAACTTCTTTAGATCATCTCTTAGAGGGCCAAAGTTTGGTCTATATGGAAGTAATAAACCTCGAAAAATTGGATAAGTAATTTTATAAGAGGTTTTATTAGGGTTTGGAATTATAAGAGTATCTTGGTGGTTTATATAAGATATGACACGTTGCTTATTTTTAATGTGAATGAAATGACACATATGGAATTATTAAAAAATTGAAATATAATAAATTCATTTTAATGTTTCATTAGAACAATGATAACATAATTTAGAATAAAACATTTATATGGTTTAAATACCTTAAAATAAAAAAAATATTAATGTTTTTAGTGGTATTTTAAAATTGATCATTTTTAAACTCCATTCATTAAACCATTATAAACTTGTCCGCAGTAATGACCTTTTCAATCCTAAAGGGTTAAAATTTAATTATTAGGTAATAATTTATTATAAACAGACATGTTATGAAATTTTTTCTTATTTATAATCTTTATATTTCTCATTAAATATTTTTATTATGTCTTAATATTTTAATTAAATATTGTTTTTCATAAAATATCAATAGTTATGTTTTCGGCATAATTCATTCAATTTGAACTTACTGAAATGAATAAAAATATTTAATTCAAACAAAAAATAATCTTAAAACATATAAAATATATCTTATATGTCTAATAAATTCATGGGTCACTATAAATTACACAAAAAATATTACTTTTATGTTTTTTTAGAATAATTTATTTTATTTTCTTATTTGTTGATAAAATACTGTATTGTAATTGCATAAGAATTTAAGTTAATTATATCATAAATAGAAATTAAATAGAAATTAATATTATATAAATATTATTTATCCCCAGAAAAATTTATTACCAAATAGGTTTTTATTTTATAAATTTAAAAAAACAATATAGTTATTAATTGTAAGAATGCGTTATTTTAGAAATTTTCATTTAAATAAATATTATAAATGTAAAAATCAATGAAATATGAAACTTATTTTCCTTAATTTTGAACATTTTATGAAAATGGAAATAATAAACTAATTAAATAGGATAAATATATGTTTTAGGGACTTTTTTAGTCCTTATAATATTTTTTAACTTTAATTACACTAATTACCCTTACCATGGGGTCAATTATTTACTAGTGTTACTATTCAAAATGGAAAAAATAATAGTGGGTTATTTATCAAACAAGGATCTCCAGATTAAGAATATGGAATCCAATTTAAAAAATTAAATTTCAATATGTGGTATAAACCAATTTAACATTAAATGGGATAACACAATGAAAACCAGTTTTTGAGAAAAATGTCATTTACGTATAAAAAATGATTTTATAAAAATCTAAACCATAAATTTTATTCAAATTAAATAAATTATATTACTCATAATAAAATGGAAATAGGTTTACTTTTTAACAATTTGAATGCAAAATGAATATTTTTAAATTTTGGAAACAGAAATATTGTTTTAAATGATAATCAATATATTTCATTATTCTTTGGAAAGCCAATCATTTCAAAAAAACCCCATAATTCCACCTTTACTTAATTTTGATATGGTGAATTAAAAACATATTTTTCATTTCACAAAATAATAATTCAAAAATCTATATAAATTAATTATAATTCCCACATACAAAAATCAAAACAATAATAATTTCAATTAAAATATATTTTTAAAGTATAAAATAATATTAATGAAAATTATGTACCTATTTATGATTATTAAGTAAATTATATAAACCTTTTTAACGTATAATAATAATGAGTTTGACCCTATTCATACCTTCCAATTAAACAACTGTGTTATAATAGCTATATTTAAAAACTAATATTTTGTGTTTTGTTTATACATGGGTTTTGTGTTCTATACGCTATTGAAACAAGTGTTCCTTTAAAATATCATGGTGTAACATTATACCCGTTCAAAAAATAACGTCCTAAAAATTTATAATTTTTTTAATAATGTGGGGTTTGGTATTTAAAAATTACATTGTGTAAAACGTAGATCATTAAAATGGTGAATAAAATATCCTCCTAAAAAGAGGGAAAGTGAAAAATAAAGTTCATTTAGAGTAACACAAAGATATGAATTCAAATAGGATCACATTAGTGGGAAGAAAAAATATTGACATGGAGGGGAAAAATAAATTCCAAGGAGTAATAGACATTGATAAGGAATATGGTTAGGGGAATTGAAAAACCACATACTAAAAAATTGTGATTAGAGAAAAGACCATAAATTTATAAAAATGATCAAAATAGGATATTTTTTTAAGATCCTTTTTTTGATTTGGGGAATTCCATTAAAATATATACTATGTAATTAATTAATTATACATAATTGATAAGTAAAATTTCACACTTATTGTCCTTTCTCCAAATGATGGGAATCCAAAATGAATTTTTCATGACTGAAACACTAAAATTAACTTATCACATATCACATAATCAAAAAACTAATTATTCCTCCAATGTATAAATTCTAACCAAAAATGAAATTTTATCCGCAAGGTAAGATAATATCCCAAATTATTAATCCTTCATATTAATAAATAATACATTGCATATCGAAATATCCATAGAAACACGAAATTTTCCACCTAGATAATTCCACAAGTAACACTCCATCCAAATTAACCACAAAATAAATGAATTTATTAACTTGAGTTGTAATATCAGTAAATTTAACCAAAGTTATATAAATATAACTGTATTCATCCTAAATAATATTTCATGTTAAAACCCATTTTAAACAATATTCTTACATATAATTCAACCTGGGGAAGCATCCCACCAAAATCATTAATCACCCTAATAACTCACTATATAATATTATAATTTATCGAATTTAACTATAATATTTTTAATTAAATGTTGATTCTCAATAAAATGGAGATTTTTTTGTGGACCGTAAATATCTATAAAAATATAACCTCTTCAACAAATCACTTTTTAAAAATTATGATTATTTGTATCCCACTATCAAATATTAGGGGCCCATCCTTAAGCATTATATAATATTGAGTATTTAGATAATAATTTATTCTCTTTCATTTTGATGATATATTCAAGTTGCGAGTTTTGTAGAATTAGGTTATAATTAATACATAAAAAACATATCATATAAAGAGTAAACGTATGATTAATATCAATTTTTCCCCTAGGCTAAGATATTCAAAAAGAAATAATTTTTTTTCATTAATAATCTCCATGCCTTTAAATATTAATTATTCTTTATTATTAACCATCCTTAATCCCTAGGAAAATAATTTTAAAATTTGGATTGTAAAAAATATATCTGTAAGAGATATGAAAAAGGAAAAAAAAATTCTAGTGAAAAACATGAAAAACTATAAAATGTTTACCATTATGACAATATTCTTTGAGCATGTGAAATAATTTATTCCCGTATGAGAAACAACCACCCTTTTCTTAAATGAAGCCTTTCAACCCCATAAAATGACAATAAAATCCTCTTTTTGGAATCTTATATTTTAATATTAATTTTTTTTATAAAAATAAAAATATGGGTGTCAATTCTATTATATAATCAAAATTGTTAATTCCCTTCTTAAAACAAATAATGAAAAAGATCATTTCCTAAACCATTGGTGAAAATTTTTGGGACACCCATAGTGTAAGCTATATATGGACAACTGATCATATAACATTTATTAGTATCACCCATCATATAATACTTATTGAGTTCACCCATCATCATCTATAATTATCATTTAATATGTAATTCATGCAAAAAATTTTTGATTCTTTTTTTATCATAAACCCATGAATTTTATTTTGACCATTTGAAAACACCTCTCACATATTGAAATACCCTTTATTTTCAAAACCCTTTTTCAAAATAGATAAAACCATCAGGAAGGAAAAGAGAGTTTTCATTGAATAAACCATGAAATATTATAATTGAATTCAAAAATTAAATAATGGTTATAAAGGAAGTAAAATTTTATCGATATCATATAAATTAAAATAGATCATTTCTTTGTAATTTTTATTGAACCTAAAAACATTATGTAAAAATATTTCATTTGAAAATCATTAAGAGAATGTAAAAAATACATAAATCTTCCATTAAAATTCATTTATGTACATATTAAAAAATTAATAAAATATTTTTAAAATATTTACCTGGGAGAGAATGATATAAAGAAAAATATATTTAAAACTACAAAAACAAGGTTTTTTGAGAAAGGGTATCTCATGTAAAACCATAAAATGATTCATTGTAAAAATAATTTGATAAAGTAAACTTTGATAAAAATTACTTTCATCATACAATATTTAATAACTAAAAAATTTACTAAATCATTTATAAGAACATGGAAATGGAAGAAAAATATTTTAAAGGGAATCCTTAAAAGAGGGTTTTTTTAAAAAGAAACCTCCTTAAATTGACATCAACTTATCATGTATATTTTTTTGTCATTATGAATATTTAACATATATTATTTATTTAAATTACTAAAATTTCTTTTTAAATATTATTATAAATTTTTATTTTATTCCATACAATGTTGTATTCAATTTGTTAATCACTTGAGTTCATATCATATATTTTGATGATATTCTACTAATAAGTCCTGAATGACTATAGTAGATTGAAAAAGGTCCAAGAGGTCATCATTATAAAATTTCACTAAATAATTACAGTGAAATAATTATCAATTTTACACATCCATTGTACATTAAAAAATAATAATTAATTATAGTTTTGAAAAATTAATTATGTTATAATCATGGAGATGATAGGTCATACGTACACATGAGTAACATTTCCATATTGCAGCGATCATTATGGAAATATAGAATGTATTATATTATACTTACATAATGATCATAAAATAATAAATTATATATTATTTCTTTAATGATTCTTGTATATATATATTTATTCAGTGAGATGTGGTGATTAAAAATTAATCACATTGCTTCATGGAGGCAGTAGTCACCACATACGCATGAGCGACGTTATCTTTTTTCAATGAATGGGAATGTAAAAAATAATATGATATATAACATATAAATAAGGATAATTATTTAATTAATATCATATATATATATATATATTAAATATTTTATTATAAATTTCTGTGAGAGGCTGTGATGGAAAAAAATAAAAGGGTTTTGTGAGGCGGTAGTCCACGATACACAAGAAAAATGGTTTTAATTCCCATTCGATGGAAGTGAGGGATAGATATTGGTTATACCATTAAATTAAAAAAATATTCGTATATTATATATAATGATGTTATTATATCTAAATGGTTTAAAAATATTTTAAAGTGGTAAAAGAAACAAATAAATGCTTTATTAAGAACTTTAGATCTTCATTGAACAACCTCTTAACGATTACACCAAACTATTTCTAAGGTTGGGTTTTTGATCAAAAAAATACTCTAGGATGGGGTTATATAATTAAGGAAGGTATTTGGGTAGGTATTTGAAGAAAAAATGATTTTTAAGCATGAAAGATGGGGATAGGAGGAGAAATTTTATATGTGAGGGGATGTGTACTCTTGAAATTTCTTAAATTAATAAAATAGGATAAATTAATTTTCAGGTTTAAATATATCCAATTGGGAAATTTTTAAAGGAAATATGATTTGTATTAGATATAATACCATCAATTAAAAAATTGAAATGTTTAGGAGAAGTTTTCATCATCATTATTTTGTTTTAACATGTGTAAAGCCTTTTTGAAAATTATCGTGGAATTATTGTATTTACTCTTTATGGGTAAATAAAATTACATAAAAAGGAAAAAAATAATATTAATGGAGAATTATTGGTATTAAAAAAATATTACCTTTATATGTATGAATATAATATTTCTTGTAATTTTTAATTTCATTTAAAAAAAATATTATTTATTATAAAATAACATTAATGTAATTTTGAACTATTCATTCAATTTGACATTGAAAACAACATGGAAAAAAGTAATTCTAATATATTCAATTAAATACTCTCTAAAATTATATATTTATCAAAATAATTCATTGTACAAAAAAATATTTAAAATTGTATTACATTAAATATTTTTAAATTCATAAATTTTATTTTCCTTTTAATTAAATACATACTGCGTCGATAGCACTTAAACATTTAATACAATTATTAAATTAAGAAAAATGAGAAATAATATCCATGAAGATTAAATAAATTATCTATAAATATAATATTTATATCCAAACATATATTATTTTCCCCCATAAAAATATTATAGTTATTAAAATCAATGTAGTAAATGTTTTGGATTTTATTTACATAATGTATTATAAAGGTCGCAATCATGGGAATATAGAAATAAAAGGACATACATTAGAAATATGGATTATTATAGATGAAAAAATTAATCTAATAAAAATAAGTAAAGTTTTATGGTTACTTTTATTCCATATCAAATTATTTTTACCCTTAATTACCTTATTCTACCTTTACCGTGGTACCAAATATTTACTACGGTTACTATTCATAATGACAAAATATAAAATGGATATATTTAATAAATTTTAAACACTTGATTAAAAATATTTGAAAAAAATTAAGTTATTGAAAACATGGATTCTTTACATTTTATATTAATATTAAACCAAAAAATATAATGAAAACCAGTTTTTCTGAGAAATTATTTTTAAGTTATAAATGATCTTATATTAACTCTATGACTAGAAATAATCATTATATAAATTTAAATTTATGTAAATTGATTTATATATATATATAATTAATATCTTTAATTGTTATGATATATTTCAAATCATAAAAATTGTTAAAGTTTGTGCACTTTAAAACCGTTTTTAGAAAACCGTGTTTTTATCATAAAAATAAACTATTTAAAAAATACAAAAAAATATATGATTAAAATAAAATTAATTATGTTATTATAAAAAATATTTTTTATATGTAACATTAATAAGATGTCTAAAATATATATTTATTCAATTAAATTTATTTATTTTATTAAAATAAGTGACAATATTAAAAAAACATGTAATTTTGACAATTTACTGAAAAATCAATAAATTCTAAAAATATCAAAAATTAACCACAAGATAATTTTATTATTATTATTTTAAAAATTAATTCTATATTATCAAATTGATTTTATATATCTTCATGAACTTAATAATAATATTTTTTCATAAAAATAAATAAAAAAAATGGTCGAAGAAAACCTGTTTTATGAAGAATAAAATGTCTTTATTAAAAAAGGTTTATTATTTTCATAATTTATAAATTTAGATTTATTTAGTAAGAAATATATATTAAATATATTATTTTATTGCTATTTATACCTATATTTTTAATTTATTTTTTTAAATATCATATTTAAATAATAATATTTCACTATTCATTTAGACTTGTCTTTTAAGCTATTATTGTTATCAAACATAGTTTTATTTTAAAAAATCGCAAGGTGTTACTAAATTAGACTATTATTAACATAACATGAAACCATATAAAAACAAGGGTTATTTAAACCATAAAAGACAATTCTTTGTATAATAGATTAAAAGTATAAAATCACCTCAAAATCCCATCACTTACAACCTCAAAAGAGCTATTTATGATTTTATACTGATGGAAACCTTAAAATTATAAAATAATAACGGTTTTCGTGACAATTATTTTAACAAAACACTAATAATTTACAATTCAAAATAATATCCTTATCTTTATACCTAAACTAAAATCACTAGTTATTTTCACAAATAAAAAATGCAATAAATTTCATCAAAGATGACTTAAATCACTTGGTCATCAATTGACTAACCAATTTTGATGTCACAAATACTATCATATTTCCTTAACAAATTTCAATAATACCATTATACAAATTCATTATAACTGTATTCCATTCACATAATTAATCGGAATTTCATAGGCCCTCCATTGGTTTAGGAGTTGACCCTTGTATTAGGGAATTATCTTGGACAATGCGCATCTTTTTTGGTGATATCTTGAATTCAGAGTAGATGGAGTTCTACCCCAATATATGTTTATTTTATAAGGAAAATAGGTGTGACTATTTTGGGATGTCCTCAGGAAACATCAGTACCTTTGCATTCTTAAACATAAGATAGGTGAGCAGTGGGACTGATGTTTGGGAATACATGCTCTAGTGAAAGGTTATCCCAGCGAGGATGAATTTTCTTGTATTGAGGGTGAGGAACCAAGCCATATCTACTAACGACTATGTACAAATGATGGGTTGGTCCTATCTTCTCAATACCATTACTGCACTCAGGTACATCATGAGGTGGTGTGGCATCTCTTTTTCAAATGAGAGTGGGTGGCAAAAATTTAGAGTCACATTATAAGATGTATGGGCATCGAGATGGGAGGAGGTTCTTTGTCTAAGTTTATTACTACATGGTTTCATGGATCTAAATATAGTGGTTCATAGATGAACATCAAAAGCATAATTTAAGTTGTAGTGTGTTGGGTGTTATGGGAGGTGAGGAACAAGGCACATGAACACAGGAAGCTGTCATCTCCATTCATCATGGTTCAGGTGATAGAATTAGTGGAAGAGATTGGTGTTATTATTAAAGGTGGGGATTTGTTATTTTCCTTTAGGGGTATTGTTCAATGTTATAATGGGAGAATGAACAGAGAAGGAAGAACTAATAATGGAAGATAGATTAAATGGAAGGCTCCAATATTCTATCTAAAGATCAACATGGGAAACTAATGTAATGATGGTTTCATACATGTACGTGGCTCACTTATAGATATCATAGGGTTGGTTGAGCTAGGGTTCAGATCTTTCTTTTGGGATGAAACATCTATCGAGTTTTAAACCATAGCATTGGACACTGCTATATCTTTATGTAACAGATTCAACATCTTAATTTCAGATGATGAATTAGACTTGTGATTTCTAGTTGGGTTTCTCCAAGGGAGGCTAAATCCCCCTTTAGATATTTCTTATCTTATCAAGAATTTCATGAAGACCCTCAGTCATTAAATTTGTGTGGTTCATACCCAGAGATAGTGGAATATAGTGTTAAATACATTGTCCAAAAAAGGAACATCAGATGAGTATCTGATGTTATATACATGTATAGGGTCCCTCTATAATCATTGAAATCTTATTTTCAGAGTTTATTCTCTCATCCTTCGAAAATTATTCCATCCTTTATAGGGGTAGTGTGGTAGATGGTCTATTTTTACCTTTTTCAATAAAAATTCCCCGTTCATCCTGTCATCCCTTTGACACATTATCTAGGGTGTCTCTTTCCACATTTCTAACATGATGTAAATTTAGATTTCATTCCTCCATGGTCTCAATCATTCATTCTCTCAAAAAAATATACTCTTCTCTTCTATAGTGAGTCTCATAGTTTTTTAAGTTGTTGAGTTTTAATAGTATTTCAATACATTTGAATATACATAATCCTAATATTTATCACTATAATCTTATTTTGTTTCTCTTAATCATCATATCCTCCATAAAACATATTGTTAAAAATTTCCTCCTAGTTCCAACCACTGACTAAAAACAAAAAACATAGTATGAGAAATAATAATAATAGTGGTAAACCAAATAATCAGTATGTTATTGAAATTTTCTGATGTTATCCTATACATTAAATTTTCCTCAAATTCAGTCATAGGGTTATATTCATTGATCTATCTTTTCTTAAATCATGTTCCCAATGATTCTATTAAATCGACTTTGATATCAACTATAAGGACCAACACCTCAAAAGACCATATCTAGTGGTTAATTTATTTCATGGGAATAAGTTAAAAGTAATCTCACCTCAAAATACAAAGGAATAAATTACTCTTAATAAACTAGATATATTTATTATTAATCTTTTTTAAATTGGAAATAAAACAAAAATATAGTGAACATAAATTTTGGTCATCCTTGAACTCATTTCAAGATTACTCATTTATATCCTAGAAAATGAAAAAAGACAAGTGTGATATCAAATTCTAAATAAGTAATATTTACAATGGATTCCATTATGATAAAATTTGTAACAATCATTATGGAATGGAAAATAATTGAAAATAAATTCCATTTAATTAATAACTTGAGTAAAAAAATATGTTAGGTGTAAATGATGATTAAAATATGCTATATAAATAATCACATGAGATTGAAACTTATGAATGTATACTATTTAAAATAATCACATGAAAAAAAAACTTCATAACGATTGAATTTATAATGTTAGACATATGAATCTTACTGTCATGTCCACGATCCAATATAGTTTAATCTATGGGTATGTATACACAAAACACCCATTTAATAAGGATAACCAACTTGATTTCCCCATAATACCTACTCATTTATTAACGGGAATTTTAAATATGATCCCCCATCACATCATAATTCCAATGAAACCATCATGGGAATAAGAAACACATCTTAATTAATATTTAATAAAAATTAATAACTATGAATATTGGATGAACTAGAATAGAAAATATCATTACATTCCATAAAATAATGGAGCATAAACATCCAAAAACAATATATTGGATTTTATATATAGAATATATCCTTAGTAAATCATATGATTAAATAATTTATATTTATATTGATGAAAAAACATTAAAAGGATCACTCGAATATTTTATAATGAAAACACCCCTTTTCACTATGAATTAACTTATTTAAAATATTAAAATAAACTAAATATTATGAAATTAGTTTCACTAAAAATAAACTTGTAAAATTTTAAATTAATATTCAAATCATTGAGTGATCATGATTATTGGAAATATCATTCATGTCATATATGTTAAAATACATTCCTTTCAAACTTTTGTAAGAAATGGGAAAAAGTAAATCACTCAGAAAAGGGAAGAATGATTCCCCTTAAACAATTTTTTAAAATTCAAATATTGGTAAAAAATTATTTAATAAACTATTATAAATTAGTAGATATTTAATTTCAAACATTTACAGGATAATATTAATATCGAATAAAAATAATCATGATTGAGTAGGAAAACAAATTCGGATTTTTATAAATAATGGTTTATGTTTCTTGATTACATAAAGACTGTAAAATGAAAGAAAAAAAATATTATTTATAGAAATAAATATAGGATGTGAAAAAATATTTGGTTGAAGATATAATTATCTAAAAAATTCCCCAATGGAGACTTAAATGAAAACAATCATGAATAATGATGTGATTGTGAAATAAACTCATACCACTTTGGTTACATTTGGATCATAACCCCATGGAATAAATATTTTCAAATGAAACTTTAAATATTATTTATATAATTGTAGTTATTATATATTATAAAAAAAATTCAATATAAACAACATATTAATGATGAATGTGGTGAATATAGTATACCAAACGAAAACAAAAGTGAGATGAAAAACCCTTACCTCAGGTTTGACATCCTTCATAAGTGTTCGAAAAACCTATATAAAAATTATAGATTTATTATAAATCTATTATATAACTGTATTAATATTTTATACCATATATTATTTACATAATACCTTTTATCAACCATTTATAAATAATTTTTTACTGAAATCATTGTTCCTACTGATGACTGCTTCAATTATCATTTTTGTTTTGGTTTGGTAGTTTTAGTCCATTTAATTTGATCATGATTCCATCATCACAATAATTATAATAATTATATAAATATCATATATATTCATAAAATATATCATTACTTTAATCCATGTTATGTGTAAATGAAGAATAGATCACATCACTTCATAGTGGTGGTAGTCCACACCTACACATGGGTGATGTTATCATTTTCCAATACATTTGATGGTAATAAGGAATATATGATGTTGTTAATAAATAATAATATTAAATTCATAAATACCATATAAATTAATTAGTTGTATCTATTTAACCATCCATGTAATGTGGTGGTAAAAAATTAATTACACTGATACATAGAGGTGGTATGTTGTAAATATGATGAAGTGATGTTTTTTTAGTAGTTTAGACATCAATGAGAAATGTTTTTCTACAAATCATATTAACATCCCAGTATATTTTTTATATCATATTTATTATTTTAGGTTTTTTAAAATACATTTTGACGAAATTTAATAAGAATGAAATTTAAAGGATTCAATCAAGATGATTATATATTCTTCAAATGAGATCCATTTGGTATTCAAATAAGGGAACTAGGGTTGGCCTTTTATCAAGGATAAAACATATATAACATTGATAGTGATTTTTATAAGAGTTTTTTAGGGTATTGTTGAGATATGATGCTCCTGGTGGTTTGCATAAAATAAGACTGGCAATTCCTTTTTATAGTCAATCAAATAATAGACATAAAAGTAATAAAATAATTAAAATATAATAAATTCATTTTCATGTGATGGTGAAAAAAATTATCCATATTTTAAAATAAAATATATAATATTTTAGAATTATATTCAAATAATAATATTTGGATAGTTTCAAGTAGTATTTTAAACCTCATCTTTTGGTTTAACACCTTCATTAAACAATTCTTACCTAAACTTCGGTAAAGACATTATTAATATGATGGTTTATAATTTTACATATAGCGAAATAATTTTCACATAATTTGATAAGGGATAAAATTCCCAAAAATATTGGATTAAAATTTTTATATTAAAGGTTTTTATAATTATTAAATAATTTAATAAAACATTATTTTTCCTAGAATATCAATAATGTCAATTTTGAAACTATATATTTAATTTGACTTTAAAGCATAAATAAACTTATGTAATTATAATATTTTCAGTTAAAAAATAAGAAATATTTCCTATATATATATAAAATTAATGGGTATCTATAACTTTTGAAAAATATATTACTTTTAATGTTTTTAAAATATTTTATTTTTTATACTAATAGAAATATATTTTTGTCGCATTGTATAAGATGTTCTGGTAATTATGTGATCAAGAAAAACATAAATTAAATTAACATGTTATAAAAACAATATTTGGCACCTAATAAAAATTTATAAATCAAAATAATTTTTTTATTTATGTAACAAAATATTATATATTTTAAAAGCAAGAAAGTGGCAATTTTGATGTTCTTTTACTTCAATATTATAAAAGAAAAAATGAAAGTAATATGGAAAAATGTTTTTATTTCTTCATATTAGGGATCAAAATCTAAAAAATATACTCACAATATATGACATGTAATGTTTTAAGGTCATTTTTAGTCTATATCATATAATTTTTAACTTTTATTACTTGATTTTCCCTTTAAGGGGTGGCAATTATTTTCTATGGTTACTATTCAAAATGATGAAAAATATAAGGGAATTATTTTAAAAATATAGAACTACTAAATCCATATATATAAAGAATTTCTCATGACTTAATTTATATATGAGGAAGAACTTAATTTATGATTAAAATGGAGAACACAATGAGAAACAATTTTTTTCGAAAAATGACTTTTAATTGAAAATATATTATAATAAATTATACAATTAAATATATTCTAGTGAATATAATTATACTATTATTTATATAATAGAAGTAACATTATTTTAAAAACATTTAAAAAATATAACTTTATAATGGCTTGAAGTAAACATACTGTTCAAATTAAAATCTGTGTTTTCTACTAATTAGTGGAAAATCAATCATTTCATACAAATACCAAAATATCGTCCTATTATAATTTTGTTATGATGATTTAAAAAATTATTTTCATTTAATAAAATAAGATTTCTAAATTTTTTAGAAGATATTTATAATTCACACACACCAAATACAAAATAAAACTATTTTTTAAGAATATTTATTTTTGAAGTATAAAATTATTTTACTAAAAATGAAGTACCTATTTATTATTAATAAATAACTTATATAAAAACATTATTAAACCAGTCATAATTTGGTTAACTCTATTCATAACTACCGAATAATGAACTAGGTTATATGGAAAATTTTTAAATAAAAATATTTTTGTGTTCATTTAAGTTTGGTGTTGTGTGTTGTAAATGCTATCAAAGATAATGTTTTTTTAAATCCTAGGTTGTTAAAAAAACCCAAATAAAACTATAGGGAAAAATTATTATGGGATGGAGAATATATCTTAAAATGAATATAAAAGAAAAAAACGTAAGATTCAATAGGAATAATTTATTAAAGAAAACAATGTTGGAGTGCCAATTGAAGCTAAATAGGTCTAAAATGAGGAATAATATAGAAAATTTTTACCGTAAAACTAAACAGTATTATTCTTTAAGATTATTGAATATGGTAATGTTGATATTAAACATAATTTTTTCAATTAAATGTTTTAAAATATCTAAATCAATATCCCATTCATCGAAGATATCACTCAAATAAAATCCTATAATTTATTTTGAATGATTTTTTATAGAATTAATAAAATATGGAGGATTTGGTAGTTTTAGCCCTTAGTAGTAAAAGTTTAATTAATTCTAAAAGAAGAATCATTCTAAATATGAGATACATATGAAGTTTACCACCCCATGCACTATATGGCCAATTAATTTTTGAAATTCTCTTTATCATTTGGTTATAAAAATGATTCTAATTTTTTTGAGATTATTTAAAATCATTATACATGATGAGATAAAGGTGAAAAGGGTATTTATGGAACTGGTGGATTGATCTGTTTAGTAACACTGATTTATTTTAGAGTACATTCTTTTTAAGGTAAGAAATTTTATATTCCAATTTTATATTTTAATTCTTGATACATTGGAAGAATGATAAATACTTATAATTCTAGGTAGATGATTCCACACATGGGGTTTTTTTCTAATCGATTCAATCCAAGGAAAATCATATTTTTATTCATTTATTAGAAAGTTATGTTTTATTTGGTTAAGGTAGAAAAACAATTAATAGATTCATTAGAAGGTCAATCTTTCTTTATCACTAAACAATAATAATTTTTAATATAAATATCCCTATAAGAGATACAAAATGAATAGGAGGTTAGGATGATATTTCTTATTTATGAGATATAAGATTATAAAGTAAAATAGTTTATGTGAGAAGAAGAATACATAATACATTTCATAGAGGGGTTCTGAAAAGATCCATGGACGACAGATTCTCAACCATATATTATTTATTCAATTATCAAACCATCAATTCTAATTCTAAATCCTCTATAATATGTGTTGGGATAATCAATTTTAAGGTGAAAATCAATACTTACAGTAATCAGAAACACTAATATGAACATAAATCAATAATATAATTTTTTTTGTTTTGAGATTATGAAAAAACTTCATTTCATGGTGAATCATTAAACTAATGGGAATTAGTACCATGGTGTACATAGATAAGGATTTACATTGAGAAGGATGAAATAAAATTGACTGAACACAAAGAAAAATCACACCACTGATGAATAAAGTCAAAAAAATAAATATATGAAGCTACTAGATGATATAAATATATTCTCAATTACATCTACTAAGTAGTTTATCCTATAATAATTTGTTCTTAGAAAAGATGAAAGATCAATTGTAAAAAATCGGTAGAATGAGATGATCCTAAAAAAGCATTTAAAGATAGAAAATATGTATTCATTATTGGAAACTAAACACATACACCATATTAGATCACTTAGAATTTCCATTAAGTTATTAAATGTAGGTATTTTTAGTTATAAATCAGTAATATTATTTTTTGGAACGATATTGGGGTTATAACCAAATATTAGTAGACTAGGATAACCAATATAACATCGCATTTAGTTGTCCATATCATACATTTTACTATAACCATATGTATTATGGAATTTTCAATGGATATACAATATTCCAAACTTACATGAAATAGAAATTTTATGATATTAAAGATGAGATATTGAAAATCATCCAAGATGATTTTTTAGTGTATGGAAGGCCTTTTGAGGTGTTACCGAATAGTTTTTATCTTTATATATTAGCCTATATTGGATTAATACCCTAAGTTGAGTGGGGTTTAATTAGGGTATGAAATTTTAAAACAATGTCCTCATAAAATACTTTTACATCGTTAAACAAAAAAAATATTCTCTTCCTTTCCCATAACAATGTATGAATAAATATAAAAAAATTAATGAGACTCAAAACATTTACTTGGTTCACCCTCACTAGTCTATTTCAAAGTAGAATACATTTGTAATGATTTGTTGTGCTGAATCTACCAAGGATAAATACTAAAATATGGTTCGTTCATGGTCAATTCTATGGTTGGGCTCACTTCCATTATAGTTATTAGAGTAGAGTCACTATCCCTACTAGATTAAAATCAATACCAATTTCAAATCTCACTGCTCTCTAAACTGATATGTTCTCCCTAATGAATTAGAATAATTCTATTTTGATCACTTGAATCAATATGTTTCACACCTCATTTGTTGCATCATTTTTTCCCACATTCACCCACTTGATGAATACCATAATACACAAAATTTACTGGTAAAATCATTTTTAATACTTTCTCTATGCCTATTGATTTTTTTAATATAAAAAAACCTTCATCAAATTCCCCAATTAATCACTAGGTTAATCTTATTTCTTTAACCCCAGAACTTTCATGAATCTCACCACTACAACGATGCTCAACCGGCCATCATGAAGAACTATCCTTTTTTCTAATCTCACTTAGCCACTACGATACTCAACTCTCTCAAGAATATAGCATAGACATAAAAAATATCACAACATTCATTCATATTTTTATAAAAATCTTGAAATTAAATAATTTTTTGATTCTTACAGATATCAGTAACATTTTATATCCTAAGTGAACTTCATTTCATTACAGATGTTTTCACAATAACATCCATTGTGAATCTCATTCATGAATTTATAGGCTTTATATTTTCATTAAGGCGCTCTCCCTTCAAATGAGAGTGTATATGCCTATTTATAGGCATTTCCTCTTATTCAAAGAAATTTTATAATCTCATCCCAAATTTTTTTTCAATGATCTCCATTTTAGTTCATAAAGATCCCCATTTCCATGAATGAAAAGAAATATTTTCCATTTTAAAATCTTCTAGTGGACATAAATATTTACTATCTTTCCCTCGCGCATTTGTGATACTCCACACCTTCATGAAATCCATCATTCATGGCACTAGATTCCTTATTAAAAATTCAGATCTTCATAAACCTCCAATACTGATGAAACTAAATCCTTTTTCATATTCTTATGAGGCATTTAGGGAAACCCACCTTTAATTAGGATTTAACCATTCCCCAAAATATTTTAATCCAAAAAATTGAAAAAAACTGGGAAATGGAGCTTCCATGAATAGAAATTTTTTTGTATCACCTCCAGAGTATCCATACTTTTGTATTGGAACTTTTTCAACATACATTGTTAACAACCATGACAGAATTCTATAACTGACTTTATACAATTTCATTTCTAACAAACTCAATCAACTAGAAACAATATAATGTTACCTTAAGAGTTTTTCCAACAATTTCTACAAAATATTCTATAAAAATATGATACGTTTGAATTATAAAAAAGTGTTATTTTATTGAATAATGAGCCATTAACCTTAGACAACAAATTTTCAAACATGGAATAAAGGTCATCCAAGAGATGATTATAGAGAAAAAGAAGCAACATGAACCTACATCAATAATTGAAATACAAATCAATTTTTGGTAATTAGGAATTCTAGCACTAGTTGGTTAAATATTTTTGATGATTTTTTTATATTCTTATACATTTTATGGAAAATAATTTTTTAATAAAGTGTTTCGACTTTTTAAAAACCCAATATTCTATTATAGTTAGTAAATTTTTTATAATAATGAAACTATAACACAATGAAAAATGATTTATACATGAGTGTGATGGAAAGAAAAATTCAGAAATTCATTAAATGGAATTAGAATACATAAGTTCGTATTTTAAAACCATCATGTAAAAATTATCTTAGGATTGTTTTTTTACAATTTAAAGAAATATTTTTTAGATAAATAGTAAAAAATTCCATTTCGCAAAAAAAATCACTTTTATGAAAATATAATAATACAATAATAAAATTAATTTTTGGGAAAACTTTTTTAAAGACCAAATAAATATTAAATATAAAATTTAATTAATTTAAAAATATAATTTTGAACATATAAATATATTCTTAACATTTTGAAAATCCAAGTAATTTTTCTTCATAAAATATAAACTATCTTTTGTTACGTTATTCTGATAAAATATTTACAAGGTAAATTTAATTTCTAGTTTTTTTAAAGACAATAATGGCTCATTTGATTTAAAATAATACAATTAATTCTGAAGTAATCAAAATTATTCATTCTTTTTATGTAAAATCATTTTTATTCATAAAATAAAATTTTTATTAAAAACATTTTTTTGTGTTCTTTAAACATTTATTAAAATTAGTTTCTTAAACTTAAAATAATTTTATAATATAAATTATATTACGTATTTTTAATCACAATAATTAATAGTTGGTAAAAAACATATCTTAATTTTCATTCATAATGAAATATAACCATGGTAAATATTTATCACCTCAATTAAGGGTAAAATTGGTTAAAATGGTTAAAAATAAATGGATAAGGACTTTATATAACAAAAACCATGTTATTGATCTTTATTGTCTTGTTTTGTTTCTACCATAAAATTATCATCTTTTATTGTAAAAAAATATGGATCAACATTCAAAAAAAATTATAATATAATTGAAATATTCTAAGGAATTACCCATGTGTTATTCCCCTTACTTATAGAATGGTATCATAAATCATCCCATATTTATGATATTTGGGCCCTATACTCTACCAAACCAAAAAAGCCTTTCTAGCATCTTTTCCATCATTCACGGTCTTTTTCCTTTTCCCAGGATCATCCAAATAAGGATTAATGAGGGTTTGACCCCAACCTTTCAAAAATGATTAATGTGTAAGCCAAAGAAGGAATCACAAATAAGAGGTAATCAATTATTCCAAATTATTTAATGTTTATTTTATCTTAAATATACATTAAAAATTTTGTACCCATAATAATATAGTGTATGTAGTCTCATAAATATATTTATATATATTATGATTATATGATAACTATTTTTCATCTCAATTGTATCATAAGGAAAATGAAAACATTGCTCATGTGTATGTATAGAAAACCATCTCCACATAGTACTATAATTCCTATTTCATTCAAAGATTACTTGGATGGTTATTAATATGGAAAACATTAATATATATAATATTTATAACATGATTATGATTATGGAAATATAATAAATCATTTATCTTATTACCCTTCTACTCATTAAAAATTTATAACATCTCTCATGTGTACATGTGGACTACCAGCTCCACGAAGCAAGGAGATTCATCTTTTTCATACAAATTTCATGGATGAATAAAGTTATTTTTAACCATTTTTATATTTCTGTAGAATTATTAAAAAGGAATATTCTTTTTGTTTTATAAATTGGTAATTTTTACCAAAGGTGTGAAAATAATCATTATTTTAGCATATGCTGCACAAATGTATTTTACCACACCATCTAGACTACTCTTTGGTTTGATAATTCATTTATAAGTTCCCATGGTAATTTTCAATGAAAATACCTTTTTAAAATATTTTTGGAATTTTTAATTAAAATTATATCTATATATAATGATATTAATTTCATCAATAAATGAACAGAATTTTGAAAATTTATTTAAAACAACATGTTATATGAAGTAGAAAAGAAGTTATTTTTAATATATTGATTATATTTTAGTTTATAAAATATTATTATTTCTACAAAAACATTATTTATGAAGAATTTATGGTGTTTTATCATCCGCTAATGATATATCTTATTTTTATATCATCCACTTGCTTATAATCATGTTTATATGTGCTCTCTATTACTCATTTTACATTATTTTTCACCATAACTTCCATAGTTTTTTAATATCATGGGTGAATTCAAATTAATTTATATTACTATATTGTTGTTTCAACCATATGAAATTTAAATAAGGTATTATTTCAATGATTCATACTAAGTATGTTGTTTTATTTATTAGTTAAATATTGATGTTCCATATTCTTAATTAAATGCGGATATTTTTTGACTTGTGAGAAATTTTGAGAAATAATTATTTTTTTCATTAAAAATATGATGATTTCATAGGTCATGAAGGTGATTGGTGGTACCTAGTTATATCTAACCCCTTGTTTCCTTGATAGGTTTCATGAGAAAAAACTACATGAATGGTATAATAGGTTGATATTAATTTACAAAAACACATTTGTTAAAAATGATGTCCTGGTTAAGAGTTCATGACAGTATGATTAATGATATATTGGTTGATAGGCCTTGATGATGAATGTAAAAAATTATGCATTCCATTTATTAGGAAATTTATATACATTATCCTAGTCATTATAATATTGATATTCACCGTGGATGTTCATTAAACTCAAGTTGATGAATAAATGGAGTGTTTTTCATTATCCACTATTCTGTATTGATTATAACCTATTTACCCATTGTATCATTCACTAAATAGAACCCTTATTAAGTTTCTATGATTACCATTTATTTGTTTTACATTTTATTGGATATGAAGGAGGATTTACTGAATTATTTCAAGGATTAGGAAATATTTCTAATGTTGTGATTTTATATTTTTAATGTAATATGGAAATTGATTATGTAAAAATATTTCCCAGACTGATAAACTAAATAGTCTTACATGGTGAAGTCCTTTGTATCTTATGCTAATGTAATAATCTAATCACCGAATATGGTTTTCTGGATTCGGGGTGATGCATCTAGTATCAATGGAGTATTAACAGGAACCTTGGGAACTACATTTCAAATGAAGATAAATAACATGATAATTATGACAATCCTTTAGTTTTTTGAGAACATTTAAAATTATATGTATTTTTATTTAATATCTCAATATTCATGAGAATTATAAGATAACTGAGTATGTTAAATTTTTGAGAGATGGCAATTTGTACTTGGAAGATATGTAACACCCATAGTTAATTTTTGTATTTTTATAATGTATAAGCTAATGTAGTTTATATTGTAAACAAGAATATCATGTATATATTAGGGTTGGTGACTCATGTTTTGATGAATAACATTTCATGAGTGGAGAAACATTTTTTTCTACAATTTTATTCACCAATGTTTGATCCATTCGTATTACATAACCCTATATATTTCAATGATAATATTAATCTATTGGTTTCTAAATAATGTATTGATTCCCTTAAAAGGATTTTCATAGATTCAAGGAGTAATGAATGGGAAAAGGATATTCATGAAGTGTATTGTTTGAGGGGAGATGCACATCAATGATGGTCATTAATCAAAAAAAAATACAAAGATGTTTATAAAATATAAATATTTAAATAAAAAACATTTAATGTAATAATTTCCTTGAAAATAATGAGATTAATTTTAGATTAATTTTCTCGCATTGAATAAAAAATAAAAAAAACAGGTTGTATAGTATGAGGCTAAAAATGCCCAATTATACATTCATACTATACACTATGTAAATATTCAATATAACACCATTGAGCATTTAATTAAATGGATTTATCTAAGCCTTCTAAGGAAATACGATTTTAAAAAAATTCCATCATATGATGATACAGTATCAATATTCATATAGATAGTGAAATAAATTTCAATTTCTTATTTTACAGCATGTGATAATTATGGAAAGAAACAACTAGCTTTCTAATTAAAAGAATCATGAGTTTAGGTTTTATAAATCACTTTACTATAAGGAAATGAAATAATCCATGAATATCTGCAAATTAAACTATAATGAGATGAGGTGTTATATAAACCAATATCCAATGAGTCAAGGGAAACTTCTATAGAAGTTTCCAAGGGGATAATCCCAATATTATGTAATAACTATAGGTGTTGTTGAAGTTTCCAAAAATACGGGGGCCAATACAGTGACTATAGCCGCTGAAGATCCATTTTATTTTTTTACTAAATGTATTTTATTTATTAACAACACATTTCGATGATAATTTTTTTGTTAAAAAAATATGAAATGGTTTCTAGTGATTTTGATAATGTTTTTCTTTTGAGGTTTTGTAAACTATTCTAATAATTTACTAGAGGAGGTAAAGGATTTTTTCCTTATAAATGTTAGGAAAATATTCCTTATGTTATTTGATTCTATGTGATTTTAAATGTTACTAAAATTATGATGAATTTGATGACTAAATATAAATTCATAATCATTTATAATAATAGATATAAGTTCTCTAATGTCACTAGAAAAAGACTATCAAAAACAGATCACCCAAAAAATGATAGTTTGAAGAAGATTGTGACCTAACCGAATATTGAAGGAAAAGTACTATTAAAATTTTAGATGGATAAAAATCATTCTGTATGGGAAAAATTGGTTAATATAAATTATATATTTACAAGAATACCATAAGGGAAAATAATTACAAATAAATGTGATGAATTATTTTTGGGAGGTTTTTCAAATTTAAAGATGAAATATCAACTGTAGTAATATATTATATAGAGAAAAAGTGGAATTTATTTTATGATATAAATATTTAGAGGATTCAACAATGTAATTAAACAACCAAAAACTCTAGTTCATAGGATAGACACAACTGAGTTTAACAACCATCCAATTTTTACATAGTTTAATGTCGAAATGTTAATCATTATGAGTTATAAGAAGTTTGATAATAGAGTGAACTTCATTATGAAGGTATCAGTTTGGTTCTATCAGATGATGAACCATTATACCAATAAGTATATTTAATGATAATCCTTACATTGGTTTACCTATGTAATTGTATCAATGTTTTTAAATAAAAGTATATGTGATCTCACATAAGGGTAGTGAGATGATTTTAAAGAATACATAGGGGTTTACATTATTATCTTAAGGGAATGAAAAAAATACTTAAAGTTTCCTCTAGATGAAGGTGAGTTAATACTGACCGTTAAAATGATCCTTGGATAGAAAAGATAATCTTCATTATAAATAGGAAAATTGGAAAAATAATCATCATTTCATCAGATGGATGATTATGAAAGGATATATTATGCCATATATTGACATCCATGATTCATATAGATTTTTCTCATACTCATAATAAAATAAATAGAAACATGATAACACGTTTTTTAAAATAATTTAGATTGAAGGAAGTCTTATATATTATAATTGGATGTAATGATCTTATAAGGACACTAGATAAACATTTCACAGGATAAAGTTTTTCTAAAGCTGTACATAATTTTTTAATTCCTAAAAAATTTATGTTGATCTTTATAATGTATGTCATCTAGAAATTATATTTATGTTAATATAGTTTTTTAACACAATGATTATGTTTCTTCATAGATGGCTGAATATGATATATTTTTCATGAAGCATTAGGAATGTTCTCCAGGGGTTGATAAGCATCCAATGAATTTTAGTTGATTGGGATAATGAGTATAGTCTCCCATTTAATATATTAGGAGTGAATCTATAAGAGGGTGACATGTATATTATAGGTGGTGTACTATTTACACATGAAAAATAGATTTATGATGTTCAGCATTAGTTGTACCATATAGAGTATTTGGAAAAGAATATAAAGTTAAGAGTCATCCAAGTTGTGTGATATTCTTACAAATGAATCTATTTGTTAATGAAGAATAATAATCAACCAAACAAGGGTGTAGTGATTATACTAATATGATAGAATATTCTCTATTAGAATCATTTCATTGATAATTAGCCAATAGTTTACTAGATAGATTTTCCATGTAGGTTTTGGAGAATAATTGTTTTATTCAATGGATGAAATTTATGGCAAAAATTAAGAATCATATAAATAGGTGCATTAGATGGATTAAATTAGTTGAAGGTGGAATCACCAGATGGACTCTTATATAATAGATAAGGCTAGATAGATATTTTCTAAAAATACATTCTTTGATTTATGTTGAAAATTTGATTATCATGTTGTTCCCTTGATTCCTAAGAAAAACAATTTTAACTAATGGAATTTAGTATAATCTTACTCACAAGGAGATATAAATAATTTAATGGGATTTAGATTGTTCTATTAACTTTGCTATTATATTTAATTTACATGGAATAAAATTTTTTTCCCTAAAAAGGATATAGTCACCCACATTTTGGGTGAACCTTGTAAATCTTTTTTTCCTTGCATTAAATTCTTATGATTTCATTCTCGTGAGGTTGTTATATAATGTTGATATGGGTAAATAATATTACTAGATATAGGGGTTAGTCTAAAGTTAATAAAAAATTGTTAATTAATCCCCATTACATTAACCAATATTTCTCAATGGTTCTCTTGAAACTGTGGTACTTCAATTTGTATTAGAGACAGTGCTCAAAGGATTGATCCTTATCAGGTAAAATATAAAATCAATGAATGCATTTTGTATTAAAAAAATTGTTTGGAAAAATTATAATGGTTGTAAAAGAAAAATGATGCCCTAACTTATATATCTTAGATTTGAGGTAATTGATGTAGCTAAAGTTCGGTTTTGACACTTTAATAATGTTCCTTGTATAACATTTTCTATGAAAAGAAATATTTTAGTATATGAGAATTATAGAAATTATATTCTAATACATTTCATAGAAAATGGTTTCTTCAATGTTATGGGTTATAATATATATAAGGTAACTTTGTAAAAAACTCAAAAGTATCTTCGTGGGGAATATTATTGTGATGGAATAAAAAAATTAACTCTATCGTAACAAGTTTTTATATGTTGTAGAAGGACATGTTGAAACAATTGATGAATAATTCACCATATCTAATGAAAATTTTAGGACATCAAAGGACTTAAATTTTTCTTGGATGATTCTACCATTGTTACGAAGCTCATGAGAATCTTTCTAGATATATGTTTTTCAATAAATTATTCATTTTAAGATAAATAATATTTACCTCTTAATGAATTATGTAATCTTCTTATTTCATATGTGATGATGAAATATAAAACATTTAAAATCAATGAATAGGACGAAATATATTTTTAGACTTTCAGAATGATGAAAATGAAAGATTAATATCGTAATATTTTTTATATTAGTGAATCAGAAGATATGAAAAAAGACAGAATGAATAAAAAAATCATGCCTCTTATCCCTAAACATTTCCATAATGGTAGTAAAAAATATGGAAGAAAACTACCACTCAAAATTTTTGAGTTTCTAAAATATTTATTTTTCTACAAATTTTACTATGAATAATATTGGAGTATTAGAAGATGGTTCTGAATAAACACATTTGTGTAAGAAGTTTACAAATACTTTAAAAAAATTATAAATCCTCTAGTAATAATAAAAAGTTCCTTAGAAACAAAAGAATTATGTTGAGTAGAAGATTTAAGAATTACTCTACATAAAATGGTTCTTTAGTAGACGATAAAATTGAGGAGTTTAAAATATTCTTTTACAATTTTGGGAAAAAAGTAGATTATCCACACAATAAAGAATAGAAAGATGAAAAAATGTTCAAATAATATTAACTAAGATCATAAAATATGAAATGTTAGTATAAAAAAATCTGAACAAATAAATAACAATTATGATTAAAGAAGGTGTAAAAATAATGTTCTAAAAGGAATATATTAATAAAATGTAAGACATGTACTCTGAGGAGATGAATAACCTCAAAATAAAAGTTTTAGAATAAGATAAAATGGTGGAATATCTTAGTAAGAAATGTGATTCTATGGAATATCAAAATATTTAAAACTCAATAAAGATTTATTAAGGATGAATTCACCTTAAATAATATGAGTGAAAATTTGAACATGGCTTCATAGGTAAAGGACCAAGCATCTCAAGATGTTGAAAAAACAATTCCAAAGTATTAGGTGAAATATATTCCCATGAAACATAAATTTTCATATGATCTTTCAATCAATTATGGTGTTATAAAAAACATTTAAAAATATTAGATTGATAAAGGATGTTAAAAATTCATTACATCATCAAATAATGCAAATAAATTCCATATGAAAGATATTCCACGATATGGGTAAATTAAAACATGAAGATGTTACGAGCCTTAAAAAACATTCTATAAAAAATATCATACTTATTCCTAATATCTAGATTCATTAGATATTATATGGTGTCTAGTATATATTTTAATATTGAAATTTTTTTAACAACATGTCACTCTTTGTAAAAATTAATGTAAAATGTCTTATCATTATTGGAAAAAAATAGAGTATTATTCCTATGTTATAGGAATTAATAATTTTAAAATCATCTGGTGCATGAAATTTTTCTTCACAGAACCACATAGTTTTTATAGAAGAAGCTAGTGAAATATGTTACCATCTAGGTCTCTTTGATGAAGTACGTATGAATAATATTTCATGAAAATTGTATTATGATATAATGGAAAAGGATTCTAGGAAGTAGAATATTGAGGAACAATTTTACGTTTTTAAGACATATATAACTTCATTGAAATGGAATAAACCTTGGATTATTAATAGTGGGTTTTCCTCACACATGATTTTTGATATAAATATATTGAATGATTTTTAAGGATGTGTTCGTGAAATATTTTCCTTAAAAATGATTGTTCCATAAAATTCAGAGTAATGAAAACCACTATGATTGAATCTTAGAAATATAATTTAAAGGAATCTTTGTTTTTGATGGGATAAAATATAAATAACTGAGTGTTATCCAAAATTTTGAGGATAGTAATGAAGTTATATTCATAGAAATTTATTTTATCATCAAAAAATTGAAATATGAATAATTTGTTAACTTGTTTGATAGGACACTAATAAATATATAATAAATTGGAGATATTTTTGAATCATGTTACTTAGGTATTGAAGATGAAAATTAGTTATGGCATAGAAGTCAAGGGAATCATGCGAATTAGAGTCTTAGAAAACATTATAAAGGACATTTAGTAAGAAAAATTACATAGTTGAAGAGGAAATATGATTAATTTTTTAAATAGAATATAGTTAGTAATAAGATTAAGAATATTGTAATTCTATACACAAGACATTTTGAGCTCACAAACTCTATTATTTATGGTCTAATGAGACATAATTTGAAAAAGGATTCATTACATTAATTGATGAATTCTCTATAATGACCAACATAATGTAAATGAAACAAAAATTATAGGCTATATAAATTTTTAAATATTTCAGAAGGGAAGTTGAAAGGGATAAGAGTGTTTATATACTTAAGATAAGAACTAATAAAAAATTGTAAAAAAGAAATGAATTCTAACTCTATCGATAGAATTATAGAGTCAAACCCCAATACAATTTTTTTAAAAAAAATTAAGAAAATAGAGGGTATTAATTGAAAAAAATTATGTTTTATAGAAATGGGAAGATATATTCTGGTTTAATATTAACCTTCTATGTTTATCTAAAAGGGAAAAGGTAGTAATATTATTTATGTACAAAACATATTTTGTTGTGGATAAAATATAATATGAATCACTATTAAGTGTGTTATAATAAAAAATCATCATTCAAATAATTCAAATTTTTGTAAATCTATTCGTTGTTATGATTTATAATCTTTATCTATGAATGTTCGAAAAAAATCAATGGATGAAATTTTGAGGGATATTCAGCTGATGGAAGAAGTTACAAGTACTAGAATAAATGTTTAAAAAAGTTGGTTCAATACTGTGATGTGAATGTTATTGATGATTATACTTCCTTTTAAGTATTTGTAGAAGGTTGTAAGGAAGATGGTATGGAAGAAATAATTTGGAAATCTAAAGAATATATTCTGGAAGATTACTGCACACCTATCACTATAAAAAGTTAATTAGATCTGTCCTATGACATGGAATGTTTTTTTTGGAAAAAACAATTATCTTTTTAACTTTATTAAATCATGATATAAAAAATAATATATTTGGAAATAAGAATTATTGTTGACACCCCTTAAAGAAATTCAGAAAGTTCAAAGGAAACATCAATCTATATCTAGAAGCTGCGCGCATGAGCTCTGTAGCCGAGCTGCGTGAAAGAGCTCTGTGGCCGAGTGGCGCGACAGGGATACACGACCGAGCTGCGTGATAGGGCTATGCATCCAAACTATGCACAAGAGGATTTGGGATGCCTCTGTGCGGAGCACTTGTGCGGTGCAGCTATGCGTCATATCTGCGCGAACCACGTTTTTTCATCTAGGACCATCATTGCCTATAAATTGGACCCTGGGGCTCCCCATTTCCAGACTAAGTTTTTTGAAAGTCTCTCTGATGCTCCCATTGCATAGATCTTTTTCCTAGTTCTCCCAAATTATCTTAAGTAGTTCTCTAAACTACAATATAAGGGATAATTAAAGGGATAGGCATGTATTGAAGTTCTTTACATTCTCTTTGGTCCTCATCCATACCAATGCAGTGTACGTGCACACCATACCTATGTAGTACAAATGCTTGGTACATTTGTGCTCCATACCTGCGTGATTGAGTAGTGCGGGGTACCTACGTTGCATACCTGCATGAGGTATATTCGCAACAAACTCAAATACCCTTTAAAGCCTTTAATGGTGGGGTATTTCTATCTTTGGTTCATTTTTTCAAAAGGGGCTAAGTTGAAACCTCCCCCAAAACCTCATGACTTCTCAGATTTTGGGGTAGGGAACATCGGTGTGTCTCTAATTTGGATTTTTATTTCCGCAGCCATTGGTTTCCCACATATGTTTCACAATGGGGTTAAGATTCATGGGATGCTTGTGGATTTTTATATCCATAGTCACATTGACTTTTATCCCAGTAATAGGGTTGGGAATTTATGGGCAGCCATCCTGGTATAATCCCCTCACCTTCATCCCTTCATCCTTACATTGAACCCATGTCCAATGTAAATATAATAGAGGGAAGGATCATCACCCCGCCCTCTTCCACACCCAACGTGTCGTCTTCCTTCACCATGGAGGAAAAAATTGGAAGTGTGAATGTCATTGTTTAATCATTCACATCATCTTGTTTCTAACACCATTCAAGACTCATGTGGGATTCGGGATATGTGATTGTTGCAACATGTTCAAAAAAACTCATTAGAATGAACAATGAGAACTCTTATTCCTTTTCATACTAGGATACATGGGATTCCCTTTTAGGGCCCGAGCTCATTGAATATCCTCCCCAGGAATCCAACCTTAATTCCCCCAATTTGGGCATCCTCCTTAGGAAATAATCTCCAAATTCAATCCTCAAATCATCAAGGCATCCTTTTCAGGAAGTAAGCCCAAAATCATTTCTTTTAGAGACCATACTCTCATATGAGATTCATCAAACTACGTGGGATTTGATTCCCATCACTATGGGGTACATAAGAAGCCTCTTTGAGGTTCAAACCCAACACTTAAAACCAACCCTTTCTCTTTGAACCATATTCACAAAATGTTATAATCTTACATCGATACTGATATCCTTCCCATGTTCCTTGGCCTATTTTAACATAAGTCCCACACTAAATTATAACTAATCACCTTCCTCTTATAGGTCCTTATCACATGACCTTAAAAGGTATGATGTGTCCCATTAAGAGGCATCGAACTACGAGGGTTCTGATTCCATACACAAGGATACACAGGTAGATCATTTTATGAGCACTATCCCAAGATCAAAACACACCTTCATCCCCCTGGATGACAATAAACTCTAGAGTGTCCCACTGAGTGTCTTAAAAACTAGTATCATCATAAATGATGATTAAAAGAATCTCTAATAAGTATATTTGAAGATACCATGGATGGGAAACCTTGAATATATACTGATAATTCTAATATTTTTACACATTTAAATAAGTGATTTTAAATTCCAAGGGATACTTATGATATACTTGGTGAATTAATAAAGATTCATGGAAATGTTTTAATTTCAAAGAGAGACCCGGAGTAGACAATAACTCCCCCCAAAATGGTGTGATGAGTTCAACCTCCCATCCTCTCGACCAATGCATGTTATAATGTATCGTAAATCTCAAAACTTAACGAAGGTCTTCCTTTGGAAAGTAGGTCCTATTTGGATAAGGAACTGTTGGAATTTTCCAGTTCCAGGAATAAATCCAAATAAAACAACCTGGAAACATGGATTTTTAAATATAGAATATCATGTTTCAAGGACCTGCGAAACAAAAATGGTGAACACGACGTGAATCCTTAACCAAGTTAATAATGTTATCCACATGTTAGGACAATATCAATTGATAAAGGAAAGCCATCCAAAGGAATTAAATCATGCATGTATCCATCTGACAATAGGTTACTTTAATATAACTTGTTGTTCTCTCATTTTTCCATAGAATTCACTTCAATCCAAAGAATGGCTTTCTCAAAGACAACATCTGTGAACATCCCGACTGCTGCACAAGTTAGATCTCCATCCACGGGAAGGATGTTATCACCAACCCATCATCTTCAACATTGGGTCTCTAATGTACTGATAAAGTAATATCACCAGCACTATACAATTCCGACTTTAGAGGGTGCTCTATAGGCCCTCCAGGTCAACAATAATCATCGATTATCTGGCCAACAACAACCAATGATCATGAGGAAGACTGTTCCAACCAACATTTTCAATAGTTTCGGGTCATTATCTCTAGAATGAAATAATAAATCTCACCCATACTACAAGGAGGTAAATCAAGAGGTCACTAAAGACCTCACTTCAGAAATACATAAGTCCTTGAGGACTCCGACCAGCAGTCACCGCTAGAATCGTGCAGTATTATAACCCCAACATGATGGGGATGTTTCCTATGGATGTTTGTCCCAAGTCTCTTAGACTTGGGCATGAAAGAAAAATCGCCAGGGATGACATCTGGTTAAAAGAAAGCATGTTCTCACCTCTACCTCCCCTAGAGAAGACCATTGGTCAAACTTGATGGCAAACAATTGGCCGGCACACACACCTGTTCGTCCTAATTTTGTTGCTCAACAGTCTCATCTGACAAAAACCCACCAATACCACCAGATAAACCCTATAGAGTACCATGAATAGGCACATACACCTATTTACATGTTATCTTCCAGTAATAAGGCTCGTCTAACTACAATTAAAGAGACCTACCAATCTAATATTGTGGAAACTGGTAAGAAGGAACCTATATCTATTCACAATCACTAATTCTGTCAGCCGACTAGTCTTCCAGTATTGAAGGAAACCCATAAACCATACTTGATTGAGAATATCCAACAGGCACATACACCTTCCAATGTTCATCAAGTCTGCTAACAGTCTCATTTTGTAGCACCCAGAGAAGTCAATCAGAAAACTCTCTAGACAAATTTGGAGAAGACTCATCTCTCTTCCCTTATGTATAAGTACTGTCAATATCCATTGATAGGAAAAGTAGGATATGAGTAAGCACATACTCCTACTCCATATACGGAATGGACATATATTCCCATTCTAGTTACTGAAGTCACCAAACACTTCTTATCAATGGTGAATGGGAAGAAGTACATCCCTACCCATATTCTGGAAGCATGTCAGAATATTTTAACAACTACTTCAGCTGTATCAGGGGAACATACAAATAAATTTTTTCCCAAAAAATGGGATAATGCATCAACATGACATCCCAAAGCAGATACACACCTCTATTCCAATCCAGGAGGGTCATGGGGTATACTCCCCCATACCATACAGACAACAAGATCGAGAACATACACCCTTTTCAATTAGAGGTAACTTGTCTATTCAGATAACTAATCTAAAACAGGAACATACAGCTTCCCAAGATAACCACTTTTCCTAGAATGTGGCCCCAACTAAGTATAAGAGAACATCGATGCAGGAATCTCACCAAATACCATTGTAAAATCAAGAGTCGAGCTGTAATTTAACTCCTCTTAAAGCTGGAGTCCTTGAAGCCCTTAGAGAATTATTTGTTGTTGTTCCAGATACTACTTTCTCATTACAAAAATTTTGGAGTGATAATTGTAAATCTGAAGTTTCTCACCATGAACTTTATCATGAAGGCTTGATTTATGAAAAATCAGTCAATCCAGAGTGTCTATATTTGGATGAGAGCCACGAAAACCCTCAGTGTGGACAAAAGACCATGGAACAAGAAAATTTATCCCTTAATATACTCCATCATGGGGATCCTCCCCATAATGGCATTCATTTATAATGTCCTCTCCGTAGTAGTTTTTCACATTGTCAAAACAATTCTTTAATTGAAATTGTAGCAATAAGAAAGCCATCCTTTCTTGAGGCACTTGCAAACACAGGGCTAGTCATGTCTAATGCCTCATAATTGACAGGTGAAACACTTTATCAATCAGAAGACATCTTAAGGGAATGATCATTCTCTGAACCTCCTTTGGGTCATTTATCCTCAAATTAATATCATCCACTTTGGTTAACCCAAGTGAAGAAACATATAGTAAAAGATGATGAAGCTGTGTTGAACATGAGGAAACAATTAGCTAAAGGAGAAATACCAGTCATGTTCGGGCCTTCAACAACACCTCAGTTTCATATTCCAGAATTGATGTCAGAAGATTGCATTCATGAAATTCGTCTCAACTTATGGAAAAATCTTCAACATTTGAGAACTAAATTATTACCATATGATGAATATCAAAATCACGTAAAGGTAATAGAAGGGTTGGAGTGAAAAATTGACTTGGCATCTCTTTGAATTTCCCAACATCCAAGAGTTAAAAAACAATAGATAGACCTTCAACATGCATGTATCAATTCTTTTAAAAGGATATGCCAATTAATTTAAGATTCCCCATCTAGTTTTCGCATCTTAGGATGGGGTGCATACGGATAATTGCATTTCACTGCACTCCAAAATCAAAAAAGTCCACAGAAAGTGATTTCATGCAATGTTATTAACCACTAATGGCCCCAATCAATGGGTTTTGTATGTTATCAAATGTATTCTCGAGAACATGCCTCAATCAGTTCTCATCAGAATCATGCTCAAAGAAAAGAAGTTATTGAGTTACTTTTACATCAAGCCTCTGAGATTATTGAGCAGGCATCTCATTTAGAGGATGTCAGATGTCAGAGGATGAAAATGTCTAAATTAGTACAATGATCTTATGAAATAGGTGGTGTAAATGATGATTGGATAATTCACACATCTAATGTCCGAACCAAAATCCGTAAAACCAGAAGAGCAGTTGCACGTATTTCAACTATAGCAGTTCAAGATTCACCCCAGTTTGCAAGGATGGTGGATCATCTAAATCAATATTTGAATTCATTAAATAATGTTCAAAGATTTGAAGAATAAGAAAAAGAACAACCCCATCCTACAAATATGGGGGCTTTTTCACATTTGTAATCCCCTCTACTACAGAAGTCAGTTTTCTCCTAACTATGAAAAAAGCCACAAGAGGAATGCAGAGCCTAATTATCAAGAGATTCCCTCTGAATTACGGTTTATCAAGAAGTTCCTAAGGGATCAACCAAACAAAAGGAAATGTCTCATAAAGGCATGGAAGAAGACTACATCACAGAAGCACTAACAGAAGGGCTGTAATGCGTTATGCATTGATTAATGTCATCAATGTCGTTGTCGCTGATCCCCCAAAACATGAGGCCCACTCAGATGAATCATATGAAGAAGTTCTTATTCAAGAGGATGTATACACTGAGACAAATGAAGAAGGTGTATGTACCTGAAATCAATTGCTTACCTATACTTTTGGTATTCCTTCAAATAACCAACTCCCCCCTCTTCAAAAGGCATCCGACAAGGGGAAATGAAAAAATCCAGGTTACATTCCACCCTACATCTGGAGAGGGCCAATAACTGTCATTAGAGGAAAGGTTCACACATCAAGAATAAGAAATGAAGGAGTAAAGAAGGTTTAATGCAGAAATAATTCAAGGTAGTATTCCTCCTAAGCATTCTAGAGTTAGTCACTCAAGGAAATTTGTTTCAGCTACTGGGATGGATCAAGAATATCACCCTTTACAAGTACACCATCACAGGTTTAATCCTATGGGTTGTACGCAACAGAAACCAGTAATACTACCATCAGTGATAGTACCGGTTGCCACACCCTTCAAAACTCAAGTTCTTTCACTTTCACAAGTCCAAACTCAACCAGATATTTCTAAAAAATTAATAACTAACATTGAGTCATTAACATCTCGGTTGGAATCTATGGAAGGAAAGTGTGCACCAGTTCAACCATATAAGTGAGCTTACCCTGAATGGGTGGATGCAATTCTTCCCCCCATCAAATTTTATGAGTACCACATTCCAAATTTTTAATGGTTTCGGAGATCCAAAACAAAACTTAACACTTTTTTTCTAGTTGTGATCCTATGAAGGGAACTCCTCAACAATAAGAAGTAGTTAAGATTAAGAGTTTTGTGCAATCATTACAAGGACCTGATTTCGTCTGGTATACAAGCTTGCAATCTTGATCAATTACTAGGTGGGAGGATCTTCTTAAAAAATTCATTCTTCAATTTAGCTCAACATTTCCAAAGACAACAGTTGTTGATCTTAACAATTTTAAGAAAAGGGAGAATTAAAGAGTTTCAAATTTCATTTCTCCCTGGAAGGGATTAACATATTCCTTATGTTTATCACTCCCTAAAGAAGAGTTTCTGTCAATCTGTGTTGAAAATCTACGTGATGAATTACACACATCGTCGATCCCTGTAAAATACACAGGAGGGTTTTGAGTCCTTACTTCAATCGCTCAGCCGATAGAATTCTATCTTATAAAGACTAAGCCCCGTGTCATTCTATAAATTACAATATGGAGAATAAGGAAAGCAGAAACTACTACAGTTACACTTAAACAAGTAGATGTACCTGCTTCTTCTTCAAAACCTTCATCACATCAAAGGGATCTACCTCCTGAGTATCAACAACAATGGCCACCTCTTCAGGATGATAAAAAAATTCAAAGGCGGAAAAAGTTCAAAGATTTAATGATCAAAGTTTATTCATTCCAGAACGAACTAGTTCTTGGTTATTTCATCTCGACTGTTAAAACAAATCTGGTCCAGTTTACAATCCCCAAAATGATGAACAAGGAAAGTGATGAAGACCTCCCTAACTATTTCCTATTTCATCAGATGCTGGGGCATCCCATTCAAGAGTGAATTTTATTCAAAGACCTCCTTCAAAAGCTAGTGGACTGTGGAAAACTAAAATTGAAAGGTTCTTCAGCCTAGATATCATGTGTTACTGCTACTGATCTAGAGGAAGAGGGCGAGTGGCCTGAAGTCAAAAGTAAAAATGTACAGAAATATGATGATTGGATGGCTAGGAAAATGATCCACCGAACTCACACAATTTTACGAACACAATTGAATCAGCCAATTTTGTTTTATTCTATTTCTTCTCTAGCAAAACCCCCTCCATCAAAAGGAAAATCCTCCTAGATGAAGCATAATTTGATGAAATAAGAGCAGTCAGAAGAAGAAAAACTCATGTCAAACCCTATGTTGTCTTTGACTCTGGAATATTTTATGCCATATACTTCAAAATCACAGGCACCGCCCCACCAAATCGCACGATCTCAGCTGGTTCCTCAGGCAGAATCTTCATTAGATGAAGAGTTTATTTTCGGTTCTGTTAACATGATTCATTTAACAGATCTCTATGTCAATAACAGTTTCGATTATGATGAACCTAAGTTCCCTGAATCTAATAAAATAATTAAATAAAGAGAAATAGGTCTAAGATACTGGGGAAGATGTGGATATTCCATAAGCAACTATTTTAATCCTACCCCCTCTAGAACTATACATTCAGTAGAAACTCTTGGAAAATCCCTTCAGCGGGCTCATCAAGAACAAGAATGTTCCTCCACACATGGTAGATTCGGTCTCGGTACATTTATTTTGGAAGACCAGATAGAGGTCACCCCTTCTTCCTCTCAGAAAATAGATAGACATAGTCAGTCTAATCTACTGAAGCTAGGAGTATTTCCAACTCCTACCCCGATACGGGAAGCATCTACTGCCAAAGAATCAACTTCCAAGACACCTGGAAAACCACATTTTCATGATGGGAAACACAGACCTTTGGACAAAAAGTATGATTTATTGAAACATTTGGCTCAAGTAACATCCATGTTATCATTCATGGATGCCTTGAATTGATCAAAAGATCTTCGAGAGGTGCTTATTGAGGCTTTGTCAAGCCCTCAAGAATTCAAAACTGAAATTGTTGCGGCTGAGGTCTACCATATAGATAATGATCCTGCAGAATTCCCAGTTGGGATATCTTTTATAGATAAAGATGAAGATGATGTTGAACATGGACATGTCAAACCTTTGTATCTATCTAGAAAAGTCAATGATATGGAATTTTGACGAGCTTTCATTGATAATGGCTCAGGAGCCAATTTCATTCCTATTCGTACACTTCATCGATTGGGCTTTACCAAATCTGATTTATCTCCTTCTACATTGATATTGCAAGGATATGATAAGAATGAACAATAACCTCTGGGTGAAATTACACTCAGAATTTAGTTTGGAGACCTTGTCTCTAATTCAAATTTAATGGTAGTTTGTCAGGACACAACCTTCATCATTTTTCATGGAAGACCTTGGCTACATCAACAAGCATTCGTACCTTTGTCGTACCATCAGTGTCTCAAATATTGTTTCAATGGTCCAATTGGGACATTGTATGGTGACAAGGCCCAATTAAAAATGTGTGAATCTCAATACATTGAGGCATAATTTTGTCACATGGAGGGAAAGGAAAAATCCATTGCAAACAAGGTCACCAAAATTAATGCTCCATATGATTTGGAAAAGATTCCAGTAAACCCATTCATACATTTGAGTATAGCTTATGTGTTTCCTGTTAGTCTAATTGATAAGATAGACCTAAATCCAAACACTCTTATGGAAACTTCTATAATTTCAATTACGACAATAAAGCCAAACAACATGGGAGATATTGTTTACTCCCAAAGCAATGATGAAATCTTATATGGAGATGTATTCATTTCATCTGCTGAAATCAAAAAATTCTATACTTCACCAACCAGGTCATAAGAAGTTATTTCAATACTAGAGGAAAACAATAATGTTGATTCTAAATCCATCATCTCCTATCTATCACCCCAGGAAGACCCTTCATCATCAATAGGGTCAGAAATGGTAGCCTCTTCTCCAAGATTTTCAAATTTTAACTTCTCCCTTGACCATGGAAATTATGTTGTGTCATCTACTATGAAAGTAAAAACATAAGAAGTAAAAAATATTGAAGAAGAAGAGGAAGATCTCAGAGATGCTCCTCTAGCATTTTAAGAGGGTATCTCTACCATTGTTGATGAACTTAGAGAAATAAATATAGGTACAAAAGAAGATCCACGTCCCACTTTAATTTGTGAATACATGACTATTAGAGAGAAAAAATATATACTTTCTTTCTAAAGAAAAATCGAGTCGTATTTTCTTGTAATTATACAGAAATGCTAGGTCTTGATCCTGATGTTTCCACTCATCATTTGGGTTTTCCAAACGACTTCTAGGATTCAAGAAAGACGCAAGAAGAACACACCCTACTTATTCGTCCAAAATTGAAGATAATGTTGATAAGATTATCAAGGATAACTTCATCAGAGATGTTCAATATCCCAAATTGATGGATAATATTTTCCCTCTAAAAAATAATAATGGACAAATTTGATTTTTCATTGAATTTAGAGATCTTAACAGGCCTCGTCCTAAGGATATTTTTCCAGTTCTGATCACAGAACTCCTAATTGATGAAAAACCTAGCTACAAAGATCATTCTTTCATGGATGGTTACTCTAGGTACAATCATATATGAATGGCCCCATAATATGAAGAATCTAAAGCCTTCAGAGCTTCTCAAGGTGTGTTTTTCTATCAGGTAATTCCCTTTGGCCTAAAAAATTCTTGTGCAACGTATCAACGTGCCTTGCACTATATCTTCAAACACATTTTAGGAAAATTTGTTGAGTGTTATGTGGATGCTTTTTTGGTAAAATCTAGAAAACATTCAGATCACTTGACCGATCTGGAAATCCTATTCAACAAACATCAACAACACAATTTGAAGATGAACCCCTTGAAATGTGCTTTTGGGGTAATCTCAAGAAACTTTCTTGGATTTTTTGTACGCCATTGTGGCATCGAAGTTGATCCTAAGAATACAAAATTAATCCTTAGCATGTCACCTTCTATAAATTTTAAGGAATTAAGAGGACTTCAAGGACACTTGTCATATATTCGACATTTCATTACCAATTTGGCATGCTAGTGTTTACCCTTCACCTGATTAATGAAGAAGAGAGTAACCTACCAATGGACCAAAAATTTCCAAGAGATATTTGATACCCTTAAGAAATATCTATTGATTCCACCGGTATTAATGACTCATGTTTAAGGAAGACCACTTATTCTCTATGTGACAGATTTAGAGTGATCACTAGGTTCCTACCTCACCCAAAAGAATGATTCTGGGAGTAAAAATAGCCTTTACTATCTCAGTCGCACTATGCTTGATGTGGAAACTCGGTATTCAAGTATTCAAAACTATTTCATGGAATTAATCCTTGCAGTTCAAAAATTGACGCATTATCTATTACAACATGAGTCCCAATTAGTATCTCGTAATATCCCACTCAAATTTATCCTCATTCTTCCTATGCTTACAAGAGGTTTAGCACGGTGGTTGGTTATTTTGCTGTAGTTTGATATTGAGTTTGTGCCTCAAAAGGAAATAAAGGGTCAAACCTTGGCTGATTTCCTTACTGAGCATCCATCCACATAAGATACATCATTTAATACTGAACTTCCTGATGAAGAGGTCTTCTCTATCCAGGATAATTTCTAGACATGGGAAATGTATTTTAATGGTGCTTCTAGAAATCCAACAGGGAAGAGAATGGAAAATCCTAGACTCAACAATGTTGGATTAGGAATAGTCCTTATTTCCAAAAAAAATGCAGTATTTCCTTAGTCATTTATATTATCAGAAGGTGGTACCAACAATGAGGTAGAATATCTAGCTCGCATGGCAGGTTTGAAATTGGCCCTTCAGGTGCAAATGGATCGTTTAAAGGTAAAAGGTGATTCAGAATTGGTAATCAAACAATTCAATTTGGAATACTCTATCAGAAAAGAAGATTTAATACCTTTATGTGATTACATCAGAGAATTAATGGATGAATTTCCCTCATATCCAAAAATGTCCTATGTCCCGCAATCACAAAATTCCCAATCACATGCACTAGATAATGCAGCTACAGCCATGGAAGATCCAAATCAGGATGAGATAGTTATCATCATATCCCATCTCCGCATGGTTTCACCTTTTTTTCAAACCATGAGGGGGGAAATCAATGAAATTTTCCTTATTTCTGAACTTTATCATCATACCACGGGATGTAGAACATCCATCATTGAATATATTCAAATTGGGATACTTCCACAAATTAGGGATAAGAAGGAGCAGATCTGGCGACGAACGGTTAATTTTTCTCTTTGTGAAGGTCCAAACCATCTAAAGATACTTTATAATCGGGGATTTGATGTGATTGTATTCAGATGTATTGATGGAGAATAAACTGCGACTTTCATGAATGAAGTTCATTTAGGAGCATGTGGTGCCCACGAATCTGGGCACAGACTCTCCGATCAGATTTTAAGGCTTGGATAATTTTGGCCTTTAATAACACAGGATTGTACAGACTTCACAAAAAAATGTCATCCCTATCAAGTACATTCCAACATCATTCATAAACCCCCAGAGTTACTACATACATCTAAATACTCTTGGCCATTTTCCACATGGGGAATGGATGTAGTAGGGCCTTATCCACTAGCCATGGCTAAGATTCATGTATATTCTCACTGCTACTGATTTCTTCTCTAAGTGGGCTGAGGCAATAACTATCAAGGAAGTTGGAGCTAAAAATATCCTTAGTTTCTTCAAAACTAATATCATTTCTAGATTTTTTATTCCTCATACCATATTTTCGGATGATGGCACCAACTTTTGTTCATCAGAAGTAAGAAAATTGAATCAAGAACACAATATCAGATCCAACCATTCATCTCGGTATCATCCAACAGCTAATGGTAAAATAGAGGCTTTCAATAAGACTCTTTCAAATAAACACTTTATGATGGTGGATAAATATAATAAGTCATAGTTTTAGAAACATTTTCATGCTCTATGGGCTTATTGGACCACCACCCGCACTACTACACGATCAACTCCATATTCATTGGTGTATGGAACGGACGCAGTCTTTCCTATTGAAGTCCAATTACATTCGATTTGAGTCGCAATTTTTGATTATTTATCTACAGATGAAAAATCTCAAATTCAATTGGATGAATTGGAACTACTAGATGAAAATAGATTGTGCACACTGCACCATTTAGATGTCTATCAGAATCGAATAACACGAGCTTTCAATAAAAAGTTCGTCTTCATTCATTCATTCTATGAGAATGGGTATTTGTCTTTTGAATTCCAACGATAATTGTAAAAAAACCTCCAAAACATGTTCCAATGTGGGAATGTCCTTATTCTATACATAAGGTTTATTCAAATAGAGCATATGAATTAATCTCAATGGATGGAGAGCTCATCACAACCCCAACCAATGCAATATTTTTAAATAATTTGTATAATTTTGCGTAATTAGTCCTCATTATAAGACTTTAAAAAGCATGGTACCACGTCTTTGCTACAGGACATGAAAACAAAGCTTCCATGACCTAGTTACAAGACATTAAACTACATAACAACCATGAGAGTTCATGCTTCATGACATTAAAGTGCATATCATTGTCGTCCTTGATGCATAACTTTAAACAGCATGAAATCATCCGTATAACTGATGTTTTCACTATAAAACTTTATATGTTTACATAATCCAACATTATTGACATCATCATTAATCCTTTGTAGTACATGAGTCTATCTATTTCCTATATCGGAATCAAATCGGCATAGAGGCAATGTTTCAAGAACTTTGTAGGGCTTGATTCTCATTTTCTAATGAGATACGTAGAGATGCCTGAATCTCCAATTCGGGGCCCAGCCTCAATTAAAAAAATTTCTTATTTTATTTTTTCCTCCATTACATGAATTATATCTATAAAGAATATTTCGTTAAGATATATGATTTGGTCCGTATACCATTTTATGTGTTAAGATTTACCATTCTCTTAGAATATGCTAAAGCACCCATTTTTCATGCCAAATCTGATTAACATAAAGAATGATTGTTTTAAGAACGACGTATGGCTTTATTCCCATTTTCTAATGAGATACGTAGATATGCCTAAATCTCCAATTTTGGACCCAACCGCGATAAAAAAAAAATTAACAAACCCCTTATATTTCTTGTATGAGAATCTAATCTACCTAGGAAATGTTTTAATGAATTATGCATGAATTGATTCTTTATTCATCATGACACATAATGACATTTAGATTTTGAATCCAGTTACACTATATCTTTTATTTAATATTGGTTTATTCTCATCCTTACTGCGTGATGTTAAACTACATGTAAATTTAACACTCCTATTTCTCACTTGGATCGCCTTTATATTATAAAAGGAACCCTTACTGCTTCTTGTTTCTCACACCAGCATAGCTCACGTGGGGTTAGGAATTGGGTGAATGGATTCATTATAAAAATAGGTTGTATTAAATTTCTTTTGGGTTTATCAACGTCCTCACTACATGACTCAAAACTACATAGTATACTGTCCTCACAACATGATTAAAACATCACGTTACCATACTTATTTAGAGGAAACAAATAAAGCTTCCATTTTACATATGAGTCAGATCTATGTAAAGGAAATCAAATTTATGGTGAATATTGATTCAAATATTTCTCATATACATTTTTAATAACCCCCTTCCATATATCACACTCTTAAGCTTGAATTTTTCTTTAATATTTTCATAATCTTTCTTATGGTTTCTGGCGACAGGGTTTCTAATTTCTAAGAGCTCTTTTTCCGGACTATTCAGCATGTACTCTTAGCTGGCCTTGCATAAGTTTCCTACATAACATCCCTGTCAGTCAAAAGATGCCACTATTGGATTATACAGCATATGCCCTAGTTGGCCCTGCATAATGTAACCCTGATAACGGTTTTGTCGAGTAATGGTAACTTCATTCTTGGAAAAGTCACACATTTTGGTGATGCATGATTTAAGATTTTGTATCCATAAAAAAAACATGGCCCATGATTCCCCATGGAAATATTTAATGAATGTTAAATCAATTCATATCCATGAAGTTTTTTTTGGGATATAATTCAAATTTTACGATCAATGCTATTAGACCCAAAACAATTATCACTTTATAGTCCAGTATGCATGACTTTAAACTGCCAGAAACAAAAGACTTGATACTCTTCAAACTAATAACCTGCAAAGGGTGCTCTGAACAAAAGTCGAGTCCCATCTCACTAAATATACATTATTTGTTTGATTTAGGTGATATTGAGCAATGTAAAAGTCAAAAGATACAAAATTTGTAGGGTTATACATATAACCCTAGAAATAATCAAATTATTCTCCTTAAATCCTTTGCCTTAATAAGAAAATTTTAAGCACCTCATTCTTGTTATTATATTGATGATTGTTTAACATAATGGAATCCTTTTCATCATTTACCGTTCATATTGTCATCATGAAAGAGGAATAGGAATGAGGGAAAGTATATGATTGGGAACAAAATTTCGTTCATTCATGATAAAATGAAGGGCCATCCACATACTAGAGCCTCTCTATCATGTTTTCAAATAAACTTTCAACATCAATATTCATTTGTTGAACCAATTCACAAGCTCTATCAGCTGCCTATTGAAGTTGAGATAATTGAGCAACTCCAGCCTCCTCTGCCTAATAAAGTGCTTCCTTAGCCATTAAAATGGCAGTTATCCCCTCCAATTGGGTTTCTATTATTGTCTGATTAAGTTGTTAAAGCTTTTTATGAACAACATCCAGTTGATGTTGATGAGATAACAACTCTTTCATGGATTCTTTGATTTTTTAGCTAATCTCGAGTGATTTCTTGTTATGATTTACCTCCACCTCAACCACTGTAGCTTGAAAGACCGTAATAATGACGAGTCATTTATCCTCTTCAAAATCTTATCATAGATTATGCTCTTACTCCCATTGGTAGATAGTCTCTTTTACGAATTCATAGACCAGCCGATAATTGAATCCACCAAATCCCAACATAGTGAATAATGTTGGGAGTTTTGGAAAATGGGATGATAATTCATCCAAAGGATTTTCACCAATTATGTACCAAATTTTCTACCATGTCTTCTAACTTGCCATTCCAATAGCATATTGCATCTCTAAATCTGAATCTGAGTCACTACCATGAGGTAAAATGTACTCTAGAAACATGTTTCTTAAAGAATCATTTTTTATGCTTCTCTTGGGACAGTAGAATATTCACCCTATGATCTAAGAGCTGATAGCCCTAAATAATATATCAAGGTCGTTATTAGTTTTGAATAGAAGAATCGAATATGACTCAGACAGCTGACTATATTTACCCAACAATAAGTCAGCTACTTGATTGGATTCATCCCCTGTATTTTCAGCTCTGGTGTTTTGAGAAGGTGTTTCTTGAGGATGGATATTCCCTTGAATTTTTTCAGATATAACATTTGAAGAATCCAGAACATCTCCAGATAAAGGATCCTCTATGATTATTTCTTCATCCCTAGAACAAGGATAAAGTGGAACGACCTATTCTCAAAGATCCTTTGTGACATTTTCTACCGATAATACTACATAAGGTGAATTTTGATTTAAAAAATCAAGTTGTAGAAACATTATGTATGGAAAATGCAAGATTCAGAACTTACTTCCTTGAAATTCCTCATTAAAATCTCCAAACTCCTTGATCGAACCTAGAATATCAATATTCAGATTAAGGGTGTCCATTATTTCAGTGTATACAGACTGAAATGTTACAACATCCTCACCATTTATGTTATCCAACAAATTTTGGTTGATTCCCAAATTGGCTCCGCTGACATTTTGTTCCGCTGAATCTTCAATTTGTATTCCAGCATCATATCTTTTTGGGTTCAGGTTAATTTCAGCATTGGTTTTAGATTTCACTGGGTTATTAGTTATTTCTTCTAAAGCAATAAGAATATCTGTATTAAATGTTTTCAGAATCCTTTGAAAAAAGTAACTAGGAAAATGCATTTAATCAAACCATGGCCTTATTCTTTCTCAATAGAGTTAGGAGCAGGTATTGCTAAATCTTATGATGGTACAGATACATCAGCATGAACCTGGGTTTCCCCTGGGAGTAGTTTTTCATGTTGTGAAGAATTAGTTCTTAATCCCTTGAGAGAGGAAAGATACATAGATCCTACAAGAGGATAAATCATGGTTACCATAACATTTTGAGAAAATTTTATTCCCCGATGATTGTATAAATACTTACTTCTTCGGCGAACGCTTCAATGAAATCTCATTACTCTTGCATTTATGTTCAAAATCTAGAGGAGAGATTGAAACACTTCTCTTAGCAAGGGAAACTTGAGGTAATGGTTGGGGATTATCTGTCTCCAATACCCTAGTCATGATTTTCACTCATGGAGAATGTTCTGGTGACTTGGGAGGATCATTTGTTGCGCCAATGGGAGAACCTGCATGACTATACTGAGGCTAGTCAAGAGTCAGTCTAGATCTTCCTTCTATACATTCATGCTATAGAAATACATTTTCATCAAGATTAATGATATCAAATGATAAGGCAGAGTTTAATAAAAAGGGGAAATACATTCTTAGTAATAACATAAATATCCCACTCCTCCTCATAGTCGATAATTACCCCTTCGTGGACTCATAAGTCCAACATATGGGATAATATTTTATAAGCTAGGATTTGTTCATTAGTTTCATATATAAAAGTCTCTATATTCGCAATATATTTCTGTACTTCAGCCAAGTTATTTTTCTAATTTAAATTAGATGGTGTTTTGATATCACCAATATCTGGTATTCAAATTCCATTTTGACGAAATGACCAGGAATCCCTGATATCACGGGTTATACTCTCATAGTTATGAATGGTCGATGGTTGCACATAATTTTATTTTGGATTAGTTGGTCGTGGAAGAGGTTTGACACCTTCCGATTGAAGATCTTCTTCAGACCTTTCTTCCTCGGAAAATTCAATAGGTGGAATAAGAATCTATGATTTTTGGTGGATACTAGATCACCTTGGTATTGGAGGTATTTCTTCTTTATCCTTTTTCTTCTTGGTGTCCTTCATACGAAGACGCTTTGAGGGCTCTGAAACCTTTGAAGACTCTATATCATCTTTTTACTTAGACTTCTTTCCACGATTTCCACATGAAACATTTATTATATCCTCCACTCGATATACTCTTTTTTTAGAGCCCCTTGAGGATATTAAAAAACCCAAGCTTTGGCATACCCAGCTTCTAATATGATTGACGCATCTGGTGGAGGTAATGTAATTGATAGTTTGTATACCTCTAAAGCTGTGAGAATCCATAATTGTCGTGCTACCAATGGGTGATTTTCATATCTTACATATGTGGGTGGAAAGGTTCTTGAATATTGATGACACGTTGACGCATGCCTGTCGTAGGGTGTGGAAAAACAATTATTTCCTAAGTTAAAATGTAGTTAAGTGGTTGACCTAGGATGTCTCCTAAAGAGGAGTGCACACAATACGAGTTGTCACTTTAAAATGAGGGTAAAAAATTGTTTTGTTTTTGAAATGAAATTTGAAATTAAATTGATTGAAAAACTATGATATTTAAAAGGGTGATTAGTTCGGGGTCGATTTCCTAATTGTAATGCTATCCTTGTTCAATTTAATTCAAAACTCTTCTTCTTTATTGATTAAAGTGAGTTTCCACAATCGTTTCCTCCCACTTCCTTGGTGAAATTATTATTGTGAGAGAAAACGTTACCAAGATCTTGGTTTGGTCAAATCTCCTTCCATGTGTAAAATAGTTGTATTGAATATACTTAATTGAAATGGGAAATACCCGATTGGGTTTTGTTTATCCCAAAAAATCAAGAACATTCACTACACCTTTTACACGTATTGACGATCATCGAGTACTTCGCCACTAATTCCTGGTTTATTCCATCATATATAAACCAGAAATTAGTAGAGGGAGATATTGATTATTTTACCAAGGAAAAAATAAATAATGGAATTAATATTCAAGAATGGTAGAACTTGATAATAAAATCCTCTATAAGAAAATTGAAAACAAATTTTAAGAAGAAATAAATTTATTCAATTGTGTCCAAGAACTCAAGCATTACAATGTAGGAAACCAACCCTTCCCCAATCACTCCAAATGTTTACCCCACCATGGTAATGGTAATAGAGATGAATAGGGAAGAGGAATGCATTATAAAAATTTGAAAAAGAAAAATAAAGCCGAAAAGATCTTCTTCTTGGTGTCCCGGAAGGAATGGGATGGAGAATGGATGATTTGAGAGGGTGGAGCTCTCCTCCTTTTATAGCCAGAATGTTTTTCCCAAATGTTGATGTGTTGTAGCCCCATTAAATGACATCTTCACGCATTCAGTACTTCTTCAATGTTGTTCATAATTCCCTTTTCCGTGTCAAATCAAAATCTCATCATATTTGGGCATGTATTATGAGAGTTATGACCGTTTTACTATGAGCATTTATTCTGTCCAGTCAGACTCTCCAAAACAAAATCCTCCGGATTATGGGGATTTAATGACCCCATAAACGGCCAATTAACCCGGTGCTTCCTTCATAAACGATGCTCCCAATCTCCTTGCGCGTCCACCCACTGAATTTCACAACATTTGGGCCCATCAAGGATGAGTTATGGATCCCACACCATAACTAGGAATAACTGCAAACAGTTTTATTTCGCCCAATTGTGAGCTTCTTTTGAGCTTTCATATGGTCGATTCAGCTTTTAGTCTAATAATAGTAAATGAAGCCCTGACAGCTTAGAATCTTGAGAAGAAAGAATTTTTCAGTTTAGATCAGTGTAGATAATGTTATGGCCAAACTACAGAAATAATTTAAAACTGTTAAAAATCCAAAATAGGCAATTTTTACTATTCAGCTCAAAATAACACCATTATCATAAAAATGAAACAATTCATTTTAGAGGAACCTTTTTTTGGTTTTAAAACAATGATATTCAATATAAATTAAATGAAAATATTTTCTCTATAAATTCTCCCACACTTAGCACTTGGACTCCTGGATAAGTAAAAATCAAATCAAATCAAATCCAAAACACATATCAATGAGATCTATCAAATCAATTCCAAGAAACAAAATGATATCATGCCTCATCAAAAACAATTATTTTAAGTTCCACATTTTAGATTTTAATATATTTCCACTTCATTTCTTATCCCATGAACACAAAACACCTACCTCACATGAATTTTCTCTCATCTCACAAATGTAAAGGCTGAAAAGGATTTTCTCATCCAAACTCACACAAGAGTCACCATAGGCTTGATAAATTCCCACTTCTCCACCTAATGTGAGTCAGGGACATGTGTTTCTCATGAGGAATTTTTAGGGTTTTTCTGTGGATTCCTGTTGGTAGGGTTTATATGTTAAAAGTTCTGAGGCCGAAAAAGGAAGGCTTGGCTCTTATTGAAGCAAAATTGCAAGATTCTAATTTTCACTCAAATATAGTTTCCTTCACTTCCCCTTTGTTGAAAATAGGCCCCATCATCATTCAATCACCTTAGCAGCAAAAATTTAAATCTTTTCAAACATGATTTTTTTAAATCTCCAGATAGACACTGGTTTCTTTTTACATTGGAAGCTCCAGAAAGGCACATCTTCTCCTGTCATAAAAGATTCAGAAAAGGCACAGCTTTCAACAGAATAATATTTCAGTATCACACACATCTCTTCCATAATTTATTTTCCACCCAAAGTATAACCAAATGAGGTAGTACACCACAAGACAACTTCCCCCACACTTAAGTTCAACTACATCATGCAATTTTAATTCAAGAGCAGGTAGGATATGAAAAATTGGCTTGTAATGTGGCTAACCTAACAGGCAATTCATGGATACTAGGGGCTACAATAAAGGATAAATGTAAAGGTGATCCATAATGAAAAGGATTATTTTGAAATGGGGGCTTCAAACCAAATAAATGCCTAAATCATTTAAAACACACGTACCCTAAACCCTCAAGTTTTGAAAGGAATAAATCAAATTCTGTTTAAAGAAATCATGGTATGGCTCTCTCAAGAAATGAGGTGAATGAAAAAAAATATGACAAACATGGTTCTGAAGCCTCATAGAAAAGTGATTTCAAAGATATAGACAGTGAAATGTGGCATGGGTTTCAAAAATCAGTGTATTTTTCATGAAATTCCAAAAGATTTAAACTTGAATAAAAAAGTAATTTCAACATTCATTTAAGCTCAGTTTTAGGGAATAGAATGGTTCACTCATTGACATGGGTTTCAAAAATGGTAATGATAATCATTTCAGATCAAAAGTTTCAAAAACACACCAAAACTGAAAAATAAACACAAAAAAATATGAAAACATGGAAATTTTTTATTTTCTGAAAAACAAACACAAAATAAAAATACTAAACTACAAAGGTTATCTCCCCAAAAATTAAATGATGTAGTGTCCTCAATGCATTCATGTTGATTTAACATGTAAGATAATTTTAAAATGAATCACAACATCAAGAAAGTGTGAAGGAGAGGTACAACCTGATTTATTCGTAGTGCATCATTGAGTTAAACTCCTAAGTGTTGCTCTTTGAAAACCTAAAAAAAATTAAAAACATAACATAAGAAATTTGTTAAAATAAATGAAATTAGAAATTGAATAAGAAAAAAAAGGATAAATCTTGGTGTAATCCCCCATGTGGTCCCTGGTTTTCAACTGCCTCCAGAGAGGCAGTTCTAATCGGTTATCCCCAATCTGATGGTGGGTGTGGCCTATTTCAGATGAACCAACACATGTGAATTTTCCCCATTTCCATGAGTAAACATTTCCTGTAGAGAACCCCAATGTAGATAAGAAACTTTCCAACCCCCAAGATAGAAAAAAGATAAAATTTGAGTTCCATGGTGAGAGGGAATAGAATAGAGGGGGTGCTCCCTGTTGACTTTCATGGTGTCCTCCTCTATATGGTATGTAAATTGTTGTTGAGGAGTTAGTATCACAACCACATGCATGTACAACTCTTCTTCTTTAATCACCACCACATGGGTAGTCTCTTATTTAACATCAAAGGTCTCTTCCATTTGTGTCGTATCATAAATTACTAAGAAAGAGAAATCAGAAAACAATTCAAATTGAATAAGATTAAAACATGAAGAATTAATAGATAAATCTTCCCTTTCAGGTAATTCATCTTGGTAATTGATCTCTTCAGGAAAATACACCTTGATCTCCTCTTGAGATCCCTCCAATAAATGATCAACGTGTTTGGGGAGCTCCAGTTGATCCTCTTTTGGTTCATCTTATTTTTTATCATCTTACTCCAAGGAAATACATGTGTTGGATGAATCTGAAATATTAAAATAAGGGGTGGTAATACTCAATTCATTTTCAAAAAAATAAAAAGATAACGAGTTAATGAAATGATTATCTCCCTGAGTTTGTACGTCTTCAATCTCATCTTCATTTGAAATCACCTCTTGGAGTTGAGTAGTAGAAGATATGCGCAGGTAGTCAGGATCCACTACATCTTGGATCTCCATAGAAAAATCAGGGATGACTAATGGGGGTCTTCTTGGACCTTGGAAACTTCATAAAATTATGGAAATTATTGGGAGAACTCAGTTGTCATTTCGGGCCATTGCTTAAAAAACATCTGCGTTCATGTCCTCCCTTAGTCCATCTATGGATTCTTTGAATGTTTTACCATCATTATTTGTTTTCCAAAATTACCTCACCTGTCTATCAATAGAAGAAACTCCATCATCGGCAGAAAAGGTTGATTCAATAATTGGTTCATTTATCGGTGGGTAATTATTCAATGAATTAAAAAAATAGTCATTTGAAAACAACATGGAAAGTGTGTTTATTTTTGCTTTTTTAATTTAAAAATAGTCAAATATTTACAATTTGATAGTGGCACTACCTCCCCGGCAACGGCGCCAAGTTTGAAAAATGTCTGTCATAGGGCATGGAAAAATAATTATTTCCTATGTTAAAATGTAGTTAAGTGGTTGACCTAGGATGTCTCCAGAAAAGGAGTGCACACAAAAGGAGTTGTCACTTTAAAACGAGGGTAAAAAAATTTTTGTTTTTGAAATGAAATTTGAAATTAAAATTATTGAAAAAATATGATATTTAAAAGAGTGATTAGGTCGGGGTCAGTTTCCTAATTTTAATGCTATCCTTGTTCAATTTAATTCTAACCGCTTCTTCTTTTTTGATTAATGTGAGTTTCCACAATTGTTTCCTCCCACTTCCTTGGTGAAATTATTGTTATGAGAGAAAACCTTACCAAGATCTGGGTTTGGTCAACATTCCTTCCATGTGTAAAATAGTTGTATTGAATATCATTAATTGAAATGGGAAATACCCGATCAAGTTTTGTTTATCCCAAACAATCAATAACATTCACTACACCTTTTACACGTACTAACGATCGTCGAGTACTTCATCACTAATTCCTGGTTTATTCCATCGTATATAAACCAGAAATTAGTGGAGGGAGATATTGATTATTTTACCAAGGAAAAAATAAATAACGGAATTAATATTCAAGAACGATCAAACATGAAAATAAAATCCACTATAAGAAGTTGAAAACAACTTTGAAGAAGAAAAAAATTTATTCAATTGTGTCCAAGAACTCAAGCATTATAATGTAGGAAACCAACCCTTCCCGAATCACTCCAAATGGTTACCCCACCATGGTAAGGGTAATCAAGATGAATGGGGAATAAGAAGGCATTATAAAACTATGAAAATGAAAAATAAATCCGAAAATATTTTCTTCTTGGTGTCCCGGAAGGAATGGGATGGAAAATGGATGATTTGAGAGGGTGGAGCTCTCCTCCTTTTACAGCCACAATGTTTCCCCCGAATGGTGACTCGTTTTATCCCCATTAAATGATAACTTCACATGTTGATCCCTTCTTTAATGTTGTTCATAATGTTCTTGGTCGTGTCCCCTCAACATCTCAACGGATTTGGACATGTACTCAGACAGTTATGACCATTTTACTATGAGCATTTATTCAGTCCAGTCAGACTCTCCAAAACGAAATCTTCCGAATTAGTGTGATTTAATGACCCCATAAACGGCCAATTAAGTCAGTGATTCCTTCATAAAGGATTCTCCCAAACTCCTTGCGCGTCCACCCACCAAATTTCACAACATTTGGGCCCACCAAGGATGTGTTATGGATCCCACACCAAAACAAGGCAGAACTGCAAACAGATTTCTTTCTCCCACTTGTGAGATTTTTTTGAGCTTTCATATGGCCGATTCAGCTTTTAGTCGAAAAATAGTAAATGAAGACCTGGCCTCTTAGAATATGGAAAAGAAAGAATTTTTCAATTTGGATCAGTGTAGATAATGTTATGGCCAAACTACAGAAATTATTTAAAACTGTTAAAAATCCAAAATGGGCAATTTTTACTATTCAGCTCAAAAATAACACCATTATCATAAAAATGAAACAAATTCATCTTAGAGGAACACTTTTGTGGGTTTAAAACAATTATATTCAATATAAATTAATTGAAAATATTTTCTCTATCAATTCCCCCACACTTAGCACTTGGACTCCTGGAAAAGTAAAAATCAAATCAAATCAAAATCAAAACACATATCAATGAGATCTATCAAATCAATTCCAAGAAACAGAAATATATCATGCCTCATCAAAAACAATTATTTAAAATTCTCCATTTTAGATTTTAATATATTTACACTTAATTTCTTATCTCATGCACACAAAACACCTACCTCACAGGAATTTTCTCTCATCTCACAAATGTAAAGGCTAAACAAAGATTTTCTCATCCAAACTCACATAAGAGTCAGCATATGCTTGATAAATTCCTAATTCTCCACCCGATGTGAGTCAAGGACATTTGTTTCTCATGAGGACTTTTTTGGGTTGTGTTTTGGCTTTCGGTTGTTAGGATTTAGATGTTAAAAGTTCTAAGGCCGAAAAAGGAAGGCTTGGCTCTTATTGAAGCAAAATTGCCAGATTCTAATTTTCACTCAAATATGATCTCCTTCACTTCCCCTTTGTTGAAAATAGGCTCCATCATCATTCAATCACCTTAGAAGAAAACATTTCAATATTTTCAGACATGATTTTTTTAAAGCTCCAGATAGGAACAACATTCTTTTTTCATTTGAAGCTCTAGAAAGGAACAACTTATCTTGTCATAAATGCTCCAGAAAAGGCACATCTTTCAAAAGAATAATTTTTCAGCATCACATACATCTCTTCTACAATTTATTTTCCACCCAAAGTATAACCAAACGAGGTAGTACACCATAAGACATCTTCCCCCACACTTAAGTTCAACAAGATCATGCAATTTTACTTCAAGTGCAGGTAGGATAGGGAAAATTGGATTATAATATGGATAACCTAATAGGAAATTCATGGATACTAGGGGCTACAATTAAGGATAAGTGTAAAGGTGAGCCATAATTAAAAGGAATATTTTTAAAAGGGGGCATCAAACCAAATAAATTCCTCAATCATTTAAAACAAACGTACCCTAAACCATCAAGTTTTGAAAGGAATAAATCAAATTCTGGTTAAAGAAAGCATGGTATGTCTCTCTCAAGAAATGATGCGAATGAATAGAATATGACAAAAATGGTTCAGAAGCCTCATTGGAAAGTGATTTCAAAGATATAGATAGTGAAATATGGCATGGGTTTCAAAAATCAGTGTACTTTTCATGAAATTAAAAAAGATTTAAACTTGAAACAAAAGTAATTTCAACTTTCATTTAATCTCAATTTTTGGGAATAGAATGGTTCACTCAATGACATGGGTTTCAAAAATGTTAATGATAATCCTTTTAGCTCAAAAGTTTCAAAAACACACCAAAAACTGAAAAATAAACACCAAAAAATATGAAGTCTTGCAAATTTTTTATTTTCTAAAAAACAAACACAAAATAAAAATACCAAACTACAAAGGTTCTCTCCCCAACACTTAAATGATGCAGTTTCCTCAATGAATTCATGTTTATTTAACATGTAAGACAATTTTAAAATTAATCACAACATCAAGAAAGTGTGAAGGATAGGTACAACCTGATTTATTCGCAGTGCAACATTGAGTTAACCTCCTAAGTGTTGCTCTTTGAAAACCTAAAAAAAGTAAAAACATAACATAATAAATTTATTAAAAGAAATAAAAATAGAAATTGAATAAAAAAAAGGATAAATATCGGTTTAATCTCCCAAGTGGGCCCTGTGTTTTGACTGCCTCCAGAGAGGCATTTCTAATCGGTTATCCCCAATCTGATGGTTGGTGTGGTTTTTTTGAGATGAACCACAACATGTGAATTTTCCTGATTTCCATGAGTAAACATTTAATGTAGAGAACCCCAAAGTATATTAGAATCTTTCCAACACCAAAGATAGAAAAAAGATACAATTTGAGTTCAATGGTGAGAGGTAATAGAATAGAGGGGTGATCCCTATTGAATTTCATGGTTTCCTCCTCTATATGGTATGAAAATTGTTGTTGAGGAGGTAGTATCACCACCACATGCATGTACAACTCTTCTTCTTTAATCACCACCCCATGGGTAGTCTCTTCCTTAACATCGAAGGTCTCTGCCATTTGTGTCGTATCATAACATTCTAAGAAAGAGAAATCAGAAAACAATTCAACTTGAATAAGATTAAAACATGAAGAATTAATAGATAAATTTTCCGTTTGAAGTAATTTATGCTGGGAATTGAACGCTTCATGAAAATCCACCTTGATCTCCTCTTGAGATCCCTCCAATAAATGATCAACATGTTTGGGGAGCTCCAGTTGATCCTCTTTAGGTTCATCTTCTTTTTTATCGTCTTCCTCCAAGGAAATACATGTGTTGGATGAATCTGAAAAATTAAAAGAAGGGGAGGTAATACTCAATTCAGTTTCAAAAAAATCAAAAGATAACGAGTTAATGAAAATATTATCTCCCTGAGTTTGTACGTCTTCAATCTCTTCTTCATTTGAAATCACCTCTTGGAGTTGAGTAGTAGAAGATATAGGCAGGTAGTCAGGCTCCACTATATCTTGGATCTCCATATAAAAATTAGGGATGACTAATGGGGGGTCTTCATGGACCTTGTAAACTTCATAAAATTCTGGAAAGTATTGGGAAAACTCAGTTAGCTTTGGGCCATTGCTTCAAAAACATATGGGTTCTTGTCCTCCCTTAGTCCATCTATGAATTATTTGAATGTTTTATCATCATTATTTGATTTCCAAAATAACCTCACCTGTCTAGCAATAGAAGAAACTCCATCATCGGAAGAAAAGGTTGATTCAATAATTGGTTCATTTTTCGGTGGGTAATTTTTCCATGAATTAAAAAATAGTCATTTGAAAACAACATGGAAAGTGTGTTTATTTTTTGTTTTTTTTAATTTCAAAATAGTAAAATATTTACAATTTGATTATGGAACTAACTCCCCGGCAACGGCGCCATGTTTGACGCATGCCTGTCGTAGGGCGTGGAAAAACAATTATTTCCTAAGTTAAAATGTAGTTAAGTGGTTGAACTAGGATGTCTCCTAAAGAGGAGTGCACACAAAACGAGTTGTCACTTTAAAACGAGGGTAAAAAAATGTTTTGCTTTTGAAATGAAATATGAAATTAAAATGATTGAAAAACTATGATATTTAAAAGGGTGATTAGTTCGTGGTCGGTTTCTTAATTGTAATGCTATCCTTATTCAATTTAATTCAAATCTCTTCTTCATTGTTGATTAAAGTGAGTTTCCACAATCGTTTTCTCCCACTTCCTTGGTGAAATTATTATTGTGAGATAAAAACTTACCAAGATCATGGTTTGGTCAACTCTCGTTCCATGTGTAAAATAATTTTATTGAATATTCTTAATTGAAATGGGCAATACCCGATCGGGTTTTTTTATCCCAAACAATCAACAACATTCACTACACCTTTTACACGTACTGATGATCGTCAAGTACTTCACCACTAATTCCTGGTTTATTCCATCGTATATAAACCATAAATTAGTGGAGGGAGATATTGATTATTTTACCAAGGAAAAAATAAATAACGGAATTAATATTCAAGAATGATCGAACTTGATAATAAAATCCCCTATAAGAAATTGAAAACAACTTTGAAGAAGAAAGAGATTTATTCAATTACGTCCAAGAACTCAAGAATTACAATGTAGGAAACCAACCCTTCCCCAATCACTCCAAATGTTTACCCCACTAAGGTAAGGGTAATCGAGATGAATGGAGAAGAAGAAGGAATTATAAAACTATGAAAAAGAAAAATAAAGACGAAAATATCTTCTTCTTGGTGTCCCGGAAGGAATGGGATGGAGAATGGATGATTTGAGAGGGTGGACCTCTCCTCCTTTTATAGCCAGAATGTTTCCCCCGAATGATGACGCGTTGTAACCCCATTAAATGACATCTTCACGCGTTGATCCCATCTTCAATGTTGTTCATAATTCCCATGGTCGTGTCAACTCAAAATATCAGGGAATTTGGACATGTATTACCAAAGTTATGACTGTTTTAGTATGATCATTTATTCTGTCCAGTCAGACTCTGCAAAACGAAATCGTCCGGATTAGGGTGATTTAATGACCCCATAAACGGCCAATTAACTCGGTTCTTCCTTCATAAAAGATTCTCCCAAACTCCTTTCTCGTCCACCCACCGAATTTCACAACATTTGGGCCAACAAAGGATGAGTTATGTATCCCACACCAAAACTAGGAAGAACTGCAAACAGATTTCTTTCTCCCACTTGTGAGCTTCTTTTGAGCTTCTATATGGCCGATTAATCTTTTAGTCCAAAAATAGTAAATGAATCCCTGGCAGCTTAGAATCTGGAAAAGAAAGAATTTTTCAATTTGGATCAGAATAGATAATGTTATGTCCAAAGGACAGAAATAATTTAAAACTGTTAAAAATCCAAAATGGGCAATTTTTTACTAATCAGCTCAAAATAACACCATTATCATAAAAATGAAACAATTCATCTTAGAGGAACACTTTTGTGGGTTTAAGACAATGATATTCAATATAAATTAATTGAAAATATTTTCTCAATCACACGTGAACTTAAGAGCAAACCTATAGGGCACATAAGCCTTGCAGATAATTTCACCATCATTCCTGATTGATAGTGCACCATCCCTGAAGGTCATTATATAGGATCTCAACTCATACTCTTCTTTACCGTTATCAGTAAATTTTACAGTTGGTAGATTATTAAATGGAAAGAAGTTAAATTATCTTGAGACATCCAGTACCTTTAGTACCTCATCAGGTCTCAAATTCAGAGGCTTAATAAAATAAACATTTTGTAAAAATAGGGTGAATCGACAATTAGGAACTCTGACTGAGTTCAATACTGTGTATGAAGAAAAATGTGATGAAATCATGCCCCAAAACACTTGAAATGGACCCAAAATTATAAATGGAGCCTTCCCATTGTATAAATGAAATAGGAGATGGTAAATTCTTGCAAAAACAGGGGTTTCTAGCCCAATATACTTCCCCTATACCAATTTAGTGGAAATTACAAAAGTCCCCGATCTTACACCATCACCGGATTCATGAACTGGAAGAAAATAAACACTTATCCCCATAGCAAGGAAGGAATATAAGTGTACTTTTTCATCTATATCAGCTTTGACTTTATAACCCCAGAGCTTGTAATCTCCTTTTTCTAATTTAGGCCAATATGTGACTGAACTGCCTTGGTTATCGGTGGAAGGACAAACAATAGGGTGTCCACAAGTTGGACCTTTCTATGTAGTTGGTTCTAAAAAAGCGTTCATTCACACTCTAGGATGAATATATCTCTTATATTAGGGTAAATTATTCACTATCTTAAATAATTCATGGGCCAGTGGTGTCGTTCTGGTAAAATCAACCCATGTTGAAGTAGGCAGAATGAATTCATCATACATTTCCCCAAGAATATGAATTCCGGCTTTTTGGTAAATGTCCCATAGACTAATACCAACTTCGTCGTGCATTATATGAATGGAGTTTTTTTGTGGGCTCCATCAGCTCAGTAATTTAGGAATGAGTTCATGTTTGTAAACATAAGTTTTCCCCATATAGAATGATTTATAAATTTAAATTTCTGATAATTCTTTTCTGAATTCCGTATAAGTCCGACGTACCCAGAATGACCACATCTAATCAGGTTTCACACCCCCTCCAGAACTAAGGTCCCAATATCCTTTCCAACCATTCGATTGATCTGTTTGAGAAGCTAAGAAAGTGGAATTATTACAATGTGGTCTATGTTCTACAACATGATCCTTCATATCTGGAGCACAACCACTATGATGAAGGATGCAAATAATAGGGATTATTCCTTCTTGTATTAGAACTCCCCTCAAACTAATATTCATACAGTTACTATTGGAATACTAATGAAACCAATTATTTGTAAAGTATTTCATAATAGATGGAACATGGGTGTCTTGAAAAAGTCCATGCTTGTATAGAGTTAAGTATGGACATTGGGGATAGTTATGCTGGTATGAGATTAGACCCTTATGTAGCCCAGGAAGAGTACACTCAACAGTTTCATAATAATATGGCCTGAAAATCCTCATCATTTCACTTTGGTGAGCCTTATCTTCCTCATTATGGGACATCAAACGAGTCATTATTTCCTATAAAAGAAATGAACAAAATTAAAGTTCAGATTTCTAAATAAGAAAGAAAGAAAATCGACAAAGGACACCTATCACGTAGGTCCTTCGACGAGGTCCTTCTATGAGGTCAGTCGTTTATTCGACAAAGATCTTAGTGGAACTCCATCGGTGATATCCTTTTGGCATACCTCTATCGTGTAAAGAATCCTAACTTGATGAAATTTCAATAGAATTAAGCGAGAGAACAATGCGATGTAGTTGAATGAACAACCTACGCAAAGAGAGATCCAATCTTTGGAAAGAGCAGGTGATGAAAAACCCATGAATGGTTGAAACCTATTTATAGGGAACAAAATTCATACCCAGCATAGCTATGCGCCATAGCAGTGTGACATCTCTACACGATATAACCGCATGGAATTTCCTCAATACTTGACCGTCTTTTTTATATTTTCAGATCCAATCATGTGGGGGGAATTTTGTTGAAACCCCTTAAAGAAATTCATAAATTTCAAAGGAAACATTAATCAATATCAAGAAGCTGCGTGCAAGAGCTCCGCAGCTGAGCTGCGTGAAATAGCATTGCGGCCGAGCTGCGCGAAAGGGCTACGCGACCGAGTTACGTGATAGGGCTACGCGTCTGAACTATGTGCGAGAGTATTTTGTATGCCTCTATGTGGAGCACATTCATGGTGGAGGTATGCGTCATATCTGTGTGACCCAAGTGTTTTTTTCTAGGCCCATCCATACCTATAAATAGGACCCTTGTGCTCCCCATTTCCGGACGAATTTTTTTTGAAGGACTCTCTGAAGATCCCATTGCATAGCTCTTTCACCTAGATCTCTCAAATAATCTCAGGTAGATCTCTAACCTAAAAAATAAGGGATAATTAAAAGGATAGGCATGTTTTTATGTTCTTTACATTTTCTTCAGTCTTCATCCGTACCTACGCAGTGTACCCGCACACCATACATGCGCAGTACAACTGCGCGGTACATCTGTGTGCCATACCTACGCGATTGAGCATCGCGGGGTACCTACGCGGCATACCTGGGTGGGGTACCTATGAGACAAACTCAAATTCCCTTTTAAGCATTTCATGGCAGGGTATTTCTTTCTTTGGTTGCTTTATTAAAAAGGGGATAAGTTGAAACCTCCCCCAAAACCTCCTGACATCTCAGATTTTTGGGTAAGGCACATCAGTGTGTCTCCAATTTGGATTTTTATTTCCACAGTCAAAGGATTCCTACATTTTTTTCACAATGGGGTTATGATTCATGGGATGATTTTGGATTTGTATATCCACAGTCACATGTAATTTTCTCCCAGTAACAGTTTTGGGAATTTAAGGGCAGCCATCCTGGTATAAGACCCTCACCTTCACCCCTTCTTCCTTACATTGGAACCTTGTCCAATGAAAATATAATAGATGGAAAGATCATTGCCCCTCCCGCTTCCACGGTCGACGCTCCCTCTTCCATTACCATGGACGAAAAAATTGGAAGTGCGAATGTCATTTGTTGAATCTTTCAAATGCTCTTGTTTTGCACACCGAGCATGGCTCATGTGGGCTTAGAGATAGTGATGGTTTGAACATGTGCACAAACACTCATTAGAATGAACTACGAGAACTCTGATTCCTATTCAAACAAGGATACATAGGAAGCTCTTTTAGGGCCCGAGCTCATTGGATATCCTCCTCAGGAATCCAACCCAAATTCCCCCAATTTGGGCATCATCATTAAGAAATAAACCCCAAATTCAATCCTCAAATCATCAAGGCATACTTTTCAAGAAGTAAAACCAAACTCATTTCACTCAGAGATCATACTCCGATATGATATTCATCGAACTACCTGGGATTTTATTCCCACCCATATGGGGTACGTAGGAAGCCTCTTTGAGGTAAAAACCCAACACTTTCTCATTAAACCATATTCATAAAAGGGTATAATCTTACTTGGAAACCCATATCATTCCGAATGTCCTTGGGCTATTTTAACATAAGTCCCAGACTAAATTGTAACTAAGAACCTTCAACTTATAGGTCCTTATCACATGACCTTAAAAGGTATGATGTCTTCCATTAAGAGGCATTGAAATAAAAGGATTCCAATTCCTTTCACATGGATACGTATGTAGCTCATTTTATGAGCACGATCCCAAGATCAAAACAAACCTTTATCTCCCTAGATGACAATAAACTCCATAGTTTTCCACTGAATGGATTAAAAACCAATATCATTATAAATGATTATTAAAAGAATCTCTAATCAGTATATTAGAAGATACCATTTATGGAAAACCTCAAATATATACTGATAATTATATTATTTTTTCACATGTTAAATAAGTGATTTTAAATTCCAAGGGATACTTATGATATACTTGTTGAATTAATATGGATTCATGCAAATATTTTAATTTCAAAGAGTGTCCCTGAGTAGACAATAACTCCCCCCAAAAGGGTGTGATGAGTCCGACCTCCAATCCTCTCAACCCATTCATGTTCCTAAGTATCGTAAAGTTCAAAACATAATGAATGTCTGCCTTTATAATGCATGTCATCTTTGGATAAAGAACTGTTGGAAGTTTCTGGTTCCATAAATAAATTCAATAGAAACCACCTAGAAACAAGGATTCTTAAATCTAGAATATCTTGTTTCAAGGACCTACGAAACAATGATATAGTTCAAATTAAAAGTGTGATTATATTTTTGAATAAAAAATTACTTATCTCATAACTGGAACCACAATCTATTTCAAAGGTAGTTGAAAAAAATAATAAATAAATTCTCTAAATGAAGAGTTATATGAAATTTAGAAAAATAACACCTATGATTTTAATACAAGACTAATAGTAAATAATTTTACAAGAATAATGACGGTTACTAGAAATAATCTAAATAAACATGGAGAGATTTCAAGAAAAAATTCCACACTTCTGTTCAATGGATGTTGATAAGTGAAAGGTTTAGATTATATGAAACGTATGTCCCTAATGTTATATTTGAATCTATAAAATGTTCTCAGAAGTTTTTACGCATTTTTTTCCTACATTATCTAATGGATCTTATGTTAACCTTTGTAAATGGATAAATCAAAGAAGAAGTTCGTATTGAGAAACCTAGTTGGTTCATTCTCTACAAATATGGGGAGTAAGATTAAGAAAGATATATATGGGTTGAATAGGTTCCTCATTCATAGTAATACTAATAAGATAATTTTCAAAATAATATTAAAGATTCTAAATGAAATGTTTATTGAAACCAGTATGTAATAGAAATGAGAACATGTACACATATTGTTAATGTTTTTACAGAAGATATATTTTTTACTCATGAGAGGGAGAAAAATGTTTTATGAATATTTGGAACTAATGATGATAAAATTAAATAAATATAATTTTTGGGGAATTAAATTTATTTATGATATTATAATTTCAATGGTTGGTGAAATGTTCTATCATGGGTGATCTCAAATGAAATGTAATTTTGTACTTCTTATGTGCATCAGATTAGCTGACCAAGGTCGCCTATTAAAACAGTAAGTTAATTGAATAACATATTAATGTTATTCTAAAAATAAAATAAAAGAGAATAAAGACACTACATAAAATTTATGAGGAATTTTTTTTACCATTTATAAATCTAAATTAATTATGCTAGATGAATATTGCATTTTTTGTTTTAATTTTTGAAATTAAATTTGATTAATAAGGCGCAACGAGAAGATATTTTTTTTAGAAAATATTTTTAGAATCCATAATTGATATAAATATACTTCTTTATATTCTCATTTATCATTATGATATAAATTAATATCCACTTAATTATGATCCCATAATTTTTTTACCCCTGAACCCTGCCAGAATTAACGTAACCACTAAGTCAAATTTAGTAAACCCTAGGCTAGCATCGGTACGTGCAATCGGCACACCTTTCATTGATTAGTGTTTTAAGGCTAGATTATCATCAGTGGTGAATTTGGGAACATAATAAATCTATATATGATGATTAAATTTTTTTATAGATAATATTTTAACTCTACAAATTTATTAGGTGTGGTCTTGTATTACTGATTATGATTGTGCTCTCACAATTCAAAAAATTCTCGACCTCACATGTTTTCAGTTAATTATTCTATTTCTTACTTAGTTTAATTTAAATTAAAAACAAAATTAATAAATCATATTAATAGAATAAAATTTTCTCACTAATTCTCAATAAATTAATGAAGATGGGAAGATATAGATCGATTAATAAAAAGAACCACTCATCCATGGGCGGTTTAGTCATCATGGAATTGTTTTGCCTTTGCAAAGGTAATGGAAAGGGTATAACCCAATAACATTCTACTATCTATTTCCAGATGAATGAGTATGATTAAAATAATAGTAAAATTATAAATAATAGAATAAATTATAGATAAAATAAGTGTTTATTGAAAGCACAACAATATTACAAAGTAGAGAAGAAGAAGAAGACTTCAATAAATGGGTCCTAGCTTCAGGACCTCTAACTCTTGAAATACATGGAGAAATAGAGTGAAACCAAATATATTACTACTTAAATATCCCAATTCATGTCCTAACCAAGAAAACGGTGAAAACAAATCAATTTATAGAGTGTTGGGGAGGCTAGAGTTTAAGAGGTTTCAAGGGTGAATCGAGAAATTCAGCCAAAAAATTAATACAAATTATAGTAACTATTATAACAATAAAATAAGTGAACAAGATATCATTCTAGAATTATGGTTTTTTCATAAACAATTATACAAATTCTATCCAAATATGGGCCCAATAAAAGCACGGATGAGGATGTTATGGCCCAAATACAGAACATATGTCCAAACTAGGAAGACCAACCCATCTTTGACTTCCTAGCACATTTACACCAAAAAAATGCATGATTTAGATCCTATTAACTGAATACAAGTTCAATCAAATTATGTTAGGAAAACATTTACAAATTTTTTAGTTAAAATAATTCATATAAAAATATTTATATTTGAATTAATACAGTGTAATTTAAACAGTAAAATTGGAATTTTCATCAAATTTTCAAATGAATGATCTAATCCCAAATATTTTATAATTAAAAATCATTAACACAATGTGAGGAAATTATATGATTTATTATAAATAAGATACTCAATAAAATTTATTTTTATCAAATCCCCCACACAAACCCTTTTACACTCCTGGGAAAAGTCACATATAATATATTCCAAAAAATTGTGAAAAGATATGCATGTTCATATTACTAAATCCATAGTGACAATATAGGAAAAGAATGATTCCCATCAAGTGTATATATCAAAAAAAATTAAATTAATTTTCTCATAAATTATGTCCAAACAAAATCCAACAAGGTAAATAACACTAATCAGAACGAAAATAAGTTATGGGTCTACCAAACCACTAATTCCCCACATGTGTATGTTAATCATTTCAAACATGCCTCTACACCCTTTATACAGAATATTCATGTAAAGAAAACCCTTTTTTCTTACCTGATTCTGTTCCACCAAACTTGTTCACCATACAATCAAATAAAATTCCAAAACCCAATCATTTAAGCTTCCCATAATTCAGACCATATGCTTCGGACCTAAATATCCTTGCATGTTGTAAATTTCTCTACTACCCACTTTATTGATTGTTTTATTATTATTATTATTTGTGTTCATTTATAGGGAATAAAATAGTCAGATATTATTGAACACACATAGGTCAATTTGGAATGGTGGTGAAAATGATTAGAAGATAAACAAACATATGGAAATACCATGTACATGAGCCTCAGCCTAGTTGGTGAGGTATCCTTAAGTGCATCCACAAGACCCATGTTTAAAACCAGGTAGAGTCATATTTCTGGGGGTACTGTAGCATTACGTTAGCATGTACTATTGTAGTAACGATAGAAGTACTACAGTAGAACTATACATTGTGCAGGTACTATAACAGAACTGTACACTGTCTTGGTACTGTAGATTAACTGTACATTGTGCGGGTACTGTAGCAGTTACTATAACAAATACTGTTCAGTACTGTAGTTGCTGGAAATATTCACCTTAGGCCACCAATTTGGGCTTGGAGTACATAAGTCTTTAAACCCACCTAGGACTTCATGTTAGTAGGGCTTTCGGGCCACCTATAAGGCCTTCGGGACACCTCAAGGCCTTCATGCCCCATGCAGTTTCCCCAGTGACACTATAAAAAAAGGAGCAGCCCCAAAATAGGACTTAGAACAGGTGCACTAACCATAGAAGAACCAAATAGATTTGTTAGAATAATTGGGTATAGCTATGAAATTGGGACCAGCATATGCTTACATGGGAATCCTAGCCAGATGGTCATGCAAAAGTGGAGAGCTTCTATCATGATGCAGATTCTGGGGAGGGGTAGTTCCTTATAGATAGTCTGGTTGAATTCCCAAAGACCATCAGGAAATTAAATATCCTAATGATACGGGCGATGTAATCTCTAAGCCTATGGGACTTGTAAGGGTTCCCCCTCATCCCATGAAAGGGGGGTTATCAAAAATCAATAAAAATGAAAGCCTTCGGGCCATTCGAATGATATGGAAATACCAGGTTATAAGATGAAAAACGTTTTACCTTAAATTTGCATTCAATTGGGTAAGATAATCTCAAAATTATTTATTTTTTGATAAAATGTGTGGATAAATCAATGATACAATTTACCATTAATTGAAATCAAAATTAATTGAGTCAAAATCTAAAAGGTTTTATTACGACACAACTAATCATATCACCGACGACTTCAATTTTTATAAAAATCAACCCTTAAAGATGAAATATTCATCATTATTATAATGACACAAATGAATTTTGAATATATTAATTTTCCATATATTTCACATATAATTAATAATATTACATAATATGGTTTTTAGTTTTTCTTTATTTGTTATTTTTCAAAAATTTAACATAAAACATAATAGAAAACACACACAAAACACACAAATAAAAATATTAATTATCTACCCCAAATGTTTTCCCCTCCCCACACATATAATATTACATTATCCTTAATGTGAACTGATGAGATTATATGTGCATATTAAATATTTAATTTTAAATTCAACAAACTAATATAAAAGTTATCGTGTTAGAAACACCCTAATATTCTCAAGTGATGATGGGGTCATGTAGTGTGAGGAAATCCAATGCATCAATTGAAAGTCCCTCAATGTATTGCTTTAATCATTGACCATTGACAGTAATTCTCCATTAAGTATCCTCGTGGTTGATCTCTACTACACCAAAATAAAAAACATTTGATAAAACATATGAACCTATCCATCTGCAACACAACTTACCATGCATTAGCTTTAGCCATGCATTATAGTGTAGAACTTTCTATATAACAAGAAACTCCCATTCAGGGATTATTTGGTCACGAGATATTTTTGATATTTCTTTGAAAATCATAGAGTTATCATATGATGAAAATCGAATCTTGTCAAGATCTTGAATTTTCAGCTTCAGTTGAATTCCATCTTCGGCAGAAACCATGTTTGTTTTCTTTATAGCCCAATCATCTGGTTGCTCGACCTCCATAGGGAGATTAAAATATTTCCCAAAAATAAATCCAATATTGGGACATACCAATTTGGGACTATTATTCTATCCTATAATCCCATGATGCATCATCAAAAAACTTTCCAAATTAATTCCTATTAGGATACATTGTTTTCTCAAAAACATTTTTCAAATCACAATATAAAACCTCATCCAGACCATTTGTTTGGGGTTGGTATGGTGTTGATGATTTGTGTGTCACCCTATAATTCTGAAGGATGGAATTAAAGTTACGATTATAGATGAGTGTCCCCTAATCACTGATAATATCCTACTATACTCCAAACATACAAAAAATATATACATTTAAAATTTCCACTACAACATGAGAATCATCAATCCTGGAGGCCTTAGCCTCAACCCATTTTATCAGATAATGAATAGTGGACAAAATGTATAAGAAACCAAATGAACATGGAAGTGGAACCATAAGATTAATTCACCAAACATAAAAAATATCACAAAATAATATGGGTTATTGGGGATTATTGTGTCTCCTCAATATATTTCCAGCATGTTTCCAATGTGAGAATCACATAGAACACACACGAGCATCATGAAAAAAGATAGATCAATATAATATAGTGTCTAAGACATCCCTTTATATTTTTTGTGGTCCAACGGGTCATCTACATTGTGATGTATGGTAGAAATGAATAATAGACTCAAACTCATGACTGGGGAAACACCTCTAAAAAATTATCACTTCAAATGCGTAGTAGCTGGTTCTCTCAAATGATATGTAATTTTTACTTCTTAGGCACAGTAGAGTGGCTGACCAAGGTCATATTTCAATGGAGGATTTAAATTAAACAACATATTAAAAGTATTTTAAAAATAAAATAAATGTTAAGAAACACACTACTTGAAAAGATGGGGGATTTTTATTTGGTGGTTCAAAATGGGCGATTAGAAAAGTATAATGGTCTTCTTAGGGGTAATTCATGGATTCCATAAGTTGAATAACACAACTTCATGTCCAAAATCCAATGAAAGTGTAACTTCATTAAAACTAATGATCGTTTTTGAGGTTTTTAGGATGTTTATTCCTAATATAATTGGAGAACAATAATTTACTTGATCTTTCTTCGTGTTAAACATATAGAAATATACAATAAAGATCATGTCTCCAACCTAAACAAGTACATCGTCAATGAATCGTGGCGGATATATTATAGATCTATTCTACAAATGTACCACTACTCTTATCAGGTTCAACTCACCAACTTGTAAAGAATATAAAACATGATGAGGCATCAGATTTATAGAAGCACCTAAATTACATAAAACATTCGAAAAGAGTAACTCCCCTATGGGCATGAGATGGTGAATGTATGCAGATAATTTCACTTTTTTGGAGTATCTTGAGTTTTTTTAATGTGTGATGAAAAATTCCTTCCAATATTGATCCATTCATTTCCCTTGAGTCCTCATCGATTAGAACATATTTATTTTATGAATTATTCATACCTTGGGATTTTCTTAATTGATTCAAGTAAAGGGATTTTGATCTCAACACACCTTAGTTCTCTTTTTTAATCTCCTCTTCAACCGTATTCTTGTTTTGAACAACTCTATTTATAATGTAAAGGGGTTTAGAAGGAACATCATCAATATTTTTCTTACATTTTTCTTTCTCTTTATGATACTCATCAGTGGTTCTTGAATGGGGCTTCTATAGAGTTGAGGTGATTCGGAATGGAATGGTAGGTGCAGATGTATCATTTGATTGATTACAACTTCTCAAGGTGGTGGTACTAACAATCCCCTTGGGATTAATATTTGGTTGAGAAGGAAGATTCCCAGATTTCCTACATACAAATTCTTAGAGGACGGTGGCAATCTGGATCATTTTTGTCTTTAAGTCCCTCAACATAGAACCATGACTCTTCAACGCATTCTATGGATTATGAACAATTAGTTTCAAAAGATAATCAGTGTTGGAATATACCATTGGTGGGGGGTTACATTTGTTTGTCTTATTGATTCTTGGGATTCAAATTTCCATTCGGGATATTTGAAACCACATTGGTAAGGTAGAGGGTACAAGATATTTCATTAAAAAGGGGGCTTTTTTGTTGTCCAGATCCATACCTCATGATCAATTAATCCATACACCCTTGGTTGTATATTGGGAAAATGGAATCATAAATCTTCTAGAGATGTGGTTGTTGCTACTATTGATATGTTCTTCTAGGTAATAATGTCGTGCAATCCTTTATCTCTTATAGTTGGGAGAAATAGTTAGTTGGGTGGTTTGTTTCCTTGAAAATACCATAAGGTCTCGTAAGAGAGGGTTGTGATGAATTTTGATCTGGATCAATCTGCTTCATCATAATATTCAATTATTCCAACAGGGAATCAATTAAATGAAATTAAAGAGAATATGTAATTACCTAATTTACTCACATGACATGTGGTGTATCTTGATCACCAAATTGTAGAGAGTTCTATACCATCATGTTTATCAATTAACGTGTGGCTACTGGTGTTTTCTGTACCAATGCTCCTCTAGCCACGATGTCTACCGTACTCATTTCTATTTACGGGAGGCTTTCATAGAATTATTGGATGATAAGTTTCTCACTAATTTGGTGATGCAGGCACCTTACACACAGCTTATTCATTCACTCCCAGTACTCATACATTGAATCCCTTTGGGATTTATTGATTCTTGAGATCTCTTTTAAAATGGTAGTGGTCCTTTAAGACGGAAAAAAATCTACATTAAAAGATTATTTAAATCATTCCAACAAGTTACATCATCATGTTGTAATTAATAAATCTAGTCATTTGCAGTTTCATCTAGAGAGAATGGTAATTTCCTATGTTTTACATGATCTTAAAAGACATTTCTTGAATTAAACATTGATAAAAACACATTAAATTATTTTAAATGATTGTTCCCATACTAATCAGATAATAAATTAAATTTCATAATTAGTTTAATTAACCCATATTTAAGTTCAATGTTTGATTCGAGATTTGGTTATGCAATATAATATGGTTGATAGTTAATATCTAGTGCATCAAATTCTCAAATGGTTTTATTAAGTTCATTATTATTGTTTGCAACCATTGGTTCTTTTTAATGTTTGATTAGAATTTATTCCTATTTAAATGTTTCTATAATGGTGTAATTCTCCAATCGATTGAATGTTGAAAATTACCATTCAATGAGAATTTCAAATTTTAACCCAAAGGATACATTCGATATCAGGGTCATGATCTAAAATATCATTGGGATTAGTTCATGTCATTAATAAAATTAAAATGAAAATAAGAAAAGTGGAACATAATGAAATAAAAATGAGGATTTTGAGTTGATAGTACAATGAAGAAGAATAAGAATAAAATAAAAGAAGAAGAAAAAAAATTAGATTGGGTATAGAAAGAAGAAAGAAGAAAAAAAGAGAATAAAATGAAAAATAAAATAAATACCTCTAATTGGTCGAAATAATTACTTTTATTCTCTAAAATGGAACCAATTTGAGAGGATCTATCATGATAACCGTCAAATGATTTGTAATTTTTACTTCTTCGAGGCAGTTCAGTGTCTAACCAAGGTTGATTATTAAAGGAGGAGGTAAATTAAACAACATTCTTATGTTATTATAAAAACCTAATAAAAGAGAAGAAACACACTACTAAAAAAGTATGGTGGATTTTTTTTACCATTTATAAAACTATATGATGTATGCTAGAAAAAGATTCGATTTATTGTTTTTATATTTGAAATGAAATTCAATTAATAAGATGGAATAAGAAGATATTGTTTTTAGAAAACATTCTTAGAATAAATAATATATCCAACTCAAATTATTAATTTACTCATTCATAATTATAATTTATATTAATATCCAATTAATTATTATCCCTTAAATTTTTAACCCCAAAAAACTATGAGATTTAACATAACCACCATGATGAAATTAATTAAACCCTAGGCTTGCTTTGGAACATGAAATCACAACACCCTTCTATTATTGGTGATCTAAGGCTAGAATATGATAGTGGTAAATTAGGGAACATATACACTCTATAAATGAGTATTAATTAAGCTTCAATAGTGTATTTTAACATTACCATTAATCATTTGTGGTATTTTATTACCAATTAAGATTATGTTCTCACAATTCACACAATTCTCAACCTCGTGTGTTTTGTGTTTATTGTTAAATTTCTTTCCGAGAATCATTTAAATTAAAAACTCAATTACAAGATCATATTAAGTGAATAATGTTATATCATTTATTCAATTTAAATTAATGAATAAGGTAGGAGTTAGATCGATTACTATAAATAACTATACTTCCATGAGTTGTATAGTCATCATAAAAACGTTTTGCATTTGTAAAGGTAGTGGAAAGGGTATAGACCAATAACACTTCTACTCTTAATTTCTAGAACAAAGTGGAATATTAAGAGAAGAATACAATTTCAAATTACGAAATAAATCGGGGAAAAACTTCGAGTTTATTTAAAGTAAAACAATATTACAATTTGAAGAAGGAGGAGGTTTTAATGAAGGGATCCTAGCTTCAAGAGCTCTCTATCTTAGAATGCCTAGATAAATGGAGTGAAACAAGTTCTCCTCTATCTTAAATCTCCAAATTCACGTCCCAAACCATCTAAATAATACATAAAAATTTATATAGTGGATGGGAGGATAGGGTTTATTTGGATTGAAGGGTGAATTGGGAAATTCGTTGAAATAAATTAATCTACATTTCACTGCCTATTTGACCACCAAAATGCATGAACCAACTCTCCTTTTAGAAGGATTATTTTTTTTTCAAATTGTTCTTAGAGATTCCCTCAAAAGTTTGGCACAATGGAAGCATGGATGAAGAATTTTTGTCCCAAATACAAAACGATTTTCCATTCTAATGAGTCCAACCCATCTTTGATTTAATTTCTCTTTTACACCAAATAATGCATGATTTAGATCCCATTTACTAATTGAAAGATGTATCCCATTAATTATGGATATAAGTTAACAAATTTTATGTTCAAATAATTCATATAAAAATATATATGTTGCAATAAATACAGTGTAGTTTAAATGGTAAAACTATATTTTTCATAAAATTTTCAAAAGAATGATCTAATTCCAAATATTTTCTAAATAAAAATATTTATGAAAATTTGAGGAAATTAAATCATTTATTATCAATAAAATAATCAATAAAATTATGTTTTATTAGAATGGAATATTTACCTTTTGATTATAAGAAAAGACTTCCATGGGTCTCATATAAATGTTTGGTATTGTGGAATCCAAATAAGTTTATACTACCATTTTTTTGGCATGAAGAAGAGTAATGATCAATCTAGAATAATTTTGAATTAGAAATACATAATTAATTTGATACGAATAATTCCCTCTCATACATATTCAAGTTTAAACGTTTCATATTCTATTATTTAGTGTGAAAGATATAAATGTGATCCAAAGGAATTACATATGCTAAAAGAAAGAAGAATACACATGTATGTTAATGGAACATCATCTTATAGATTTTTTTGTAAAAAATATTATGACATGAAAATTCATAGATACACTTATACTAATTTGAATATAGCTTGAAATTATATAAATTCAGTATCATGAGAAAAGTTTTTCATTGGTTAATATAGTGTACTTTTTCATAGTAAGAAATAATGTTCTTATACATTATGTATAATGATTGCAGAATACATTTTCACCATCAATTATTGTATGGAAATGGTATGACTAAAAGTTCAGCTATATGATTTGGGAATTAATTTTTTAAAAACATCGAATATTATTTATGAGAATTGAACTTCCATTAATAAATCTAAAAATTCAATTTAACATTTAAAATCAAATCACATTGACATTATGTACCATTTCATAAGACATAATATAGATATTGGAGATATAATAATTGAGAGTACATTTCAACAAAGTATAAGTTTTTTTTATGATTGATGTTCCAAGGTATTATTTTGAGTGATTGAGGCATGGAATATATGGCTAACCTCCACTAAATAAATCTAAATGTTGGTAAGGAAGATTCTCCCAATGTTTGTTATATTTTTAAAAAAAAGATTTTAATAAAAAAACATAGTAAGATGGTGAACACATAATTCTTTTCCAAATATAAATCTTTTTATATAATTAAATGGGTGAGAATATAACATTTTTGGGAGTTTATATTATAATGGAATGAATATTTCTTTTCACCTAGGGATAAAATTCCATAAAAAATTTATTCATCCAGTATTATGGTGTCAAGATATTCTCTCATACATAGTCTATAATATGATAAAATTTTATGAATTTTTATAAAAAGAATTTTTTAAAAAAAATATGTTGAGAAGTTGTTGAAAATGTTTCCTACAATTCCAAAGGTGGAGATTAAATATCCTTTGTAAAGTTTTTGTACCATTTTTTATATTTATTCAGGACATATTTTTTTATAATAGTGTTGCAAATGATGTTAATAATTTTTCCATTATGTGGGTTGGGAGAAACTCTTAACAAAGTGCTTGAAGAGGTAAATGATGTTTTCCCACATAAATGTTATGAAAACATTCCTTAAGTTAGATGATTTTATTATGTTTTTAATATTACTAACATCATAAGTAATTCCATGATTCAAGATGATCTTTTTCAATCTCATACAAAGAGATTTAAATTCCCTAATTTCACTAAAGTAATACTACATAACTTAGATCACTTGTTAAAAAACACCAAAAAAATAGAAGTGGATGTTGATTCATTACATATACAAAAGATAAGTAACACAGATCATCATGATGGAAAATGTAAAATGTTTCCATAAGGACAATGGATGTCATTATTGGTTAGCGGTTTGAAATAATTCCAAAGGGGGAAGAAGAATAATTCTATGAGAATATTGATGTTCAAATGGTGGTATAAGATTGAATCTATAATACCTGATAGAAAATGATTTTTTAATATTTAAATGTAGATATATATTTTAAAAGAAGACTTATAAGTTTTAATAATGTTATTGCACAATCAATAAATCGAGTTCACTAGACAGAAACAACATAGTCTACCAGATAAAAAATTTATATAAATATAAATGTGGAAATGTTTAATATTATGAGATATATAAATATATATATTATGGATTGATATTTGTTATGAAGGATCAGTTCTAGTTCATCAGATAATGAAACATCAAACCAAAAAGGATACATAATGTTAATCCTTATTTTTCATTACCTGTATAAAGGTATATAATGTCCTATGTAAAGGTAGATGCAATTATGCATATGGGTTACTACGTGATTTTAAGAACTATATAAGTGTTCAACTAGTTGTGAAAGTTTCATTCCAAGAACTACGTAATGGTTCCTCCAATCAAGGTTTTTGTATAGACCATTAAAAATATCATTAGATAAAAAGGTCCATGTTTCATTTGACATAAAAATATATCAAAAAAATCATGATTTCAATGTATAGAGGATTATGGGAAGATATATGACGCCAAGTAATTCTGTCTATTTTGAACAAGGAGTTTATGTAGAGGTTGAATGCATAGTAATGAATGATTGAACACACCATTCAAAGATGATTAGATATACGGTAGACAAATAGAGTATCTTTATATAGAACAATCTTTTAAATACACCATCCAAACATTTCACCAAATAGTATTTTTTAGAACCTTAACATAACATTATAAATATCATGACTGACATGACCTTTTAAACATATGATAACTGGTTGAGATAAGAATTTTTGAAAAAGTTCCTTAACATTTATGTTAGAAAATTCTATATATGGTTGAAGATTTAAGACTTTTCATGAATATTTATGAATTTTATATATGTGCTAAGAAGCATTCATTAAAATTTAGATGATTAGAAAAGTGAATTTAGTTATCTACCTTTATTAATATGATAATACCTACAAAAGGTGTGCATGTAAAATATGGGGATTATATTATCCAGGCATTAAAATGGATTTATGAAGTACTTCTGAAGTACAATCACAAATATTAATTTGAAAGAAATAAAATGATAAGATATTTTAGAGTTGTGTGAGTTTCCATCCAATGAATTTATTGGTTTAAGGTGAAGCAACCAATCCGAGGTGTAGAAATCATACATAGTAGTGAGAGTATTATAGATTATGTTTATCAGACATAGAATATTTAAATTTTTATAAAATATATATTTTTAGTAGATTTTGTGGCATAGTGTTTTTTTTCTATGGAAAACATATAGGATATAAAATAGGTTCATTATCGGTGAGGTGCACTATATCAATTATACGAAATGGTGGCATTGTGAACCGAGAAAACTCTTATCATATGGATAAATTTAGATAGTAATCCTTCTAGATGAACTTTTAGTGAGTTGTATTGAAACATTATGAGTCTTTTTGAATCTTAGTTTCCAAAAAAACATTAACTAATGGGAGTCATTATAATCATTCACATAAAGATATAGAAGGAGTATAAGATTATTTTTTATATATTTTTTCTCAATTCTATTATGATTATGTACCAAATACCAATTTCAGTTACCATGGAAAGGATCTTGTCACCAAACATTGGGTAAAACTTTTAAATCTTATGTGAATGAATTTATTTCACTATCATTAAATTCTTGTTATGTTTTTATTTAAAGTTTATAAGGATAATTAATCTAAAAAGTTATATGTTTAATTTTAAGTGAATTTAAATTTATTAAAATATCTCCCTTAGTTAAAATCCCCCCACCCCCCATTTCTTAGTTGTTCTATTGATCCCAAGGAACATAAATATCAAATTTATCTGATTCGTTATTTGATTCTAGATCATATCATTCTTTAATATCTTCTATGTTTTTCTTAAAATTATATATTTTTTTAGGACCATAAGAAGTGAGTTTTAAATTATTAGTAATAGTGGAAATTTTTATTCCATAAGAATTCATTATTAAATGAAAATTATGAAAAAAACATACCCTATTCAAAAACACAATTATTAAACCTATGGTTGAATTTTATATAATTCTTGGTATGTATTGGATATGTAATTTTAATAAAAAAAATTATTGACAAGAGAAAGAGATTATGATTTGTGAAGGATATGTGGAATCTATTATCTTCAAATGGGAGACTACATCATCTAAATCATGGAATGATACTCCTCCAATATCTCTCCTAAATGAAATTATTTCAGAAGAAGATATCATGACACCCTTTTATAGGAATGGTATCATTAGAATATAAAATGTACTTATTATGTAAGATTATATTGATGCATTTACTGAATAACTACATAGACATCCACCTAAGCACAATGTTGAGTTTTATATTTATCTCATCCCTAGTTAAAAACCTATATCTAATACTCCCTATAATATAAAAATAATGGGACTAGTTGAAATGAAGAAAAAACTATAGCAGTTTGTTTTTGATAAGGGAAATACAAGACATAGTTCTTCACCATTGGAAGCCCTGTTTATTTTTGTTAATAATAAATATGGTTATATGAGGTTTGTAATTTACTACAAGAAAATAAATTCCAGTACCATAATGAAAAATTATCATCTACCATGTATTAAATACTACTTTGATTATCTTTCAAGAGATCAATATTGTTCAAAGATTGATCTTCATTCAAGGAATCATCAACTGTAAGTGAAGAAGGGATATATTTTGAAGATGTTAATTTTTATGAGGTACATACCTTAAATATTAACAACATTTCCCTTTGTATTGACTAATTCACCTTTATCTCTAATATATCTAATGAATAGTGTATTCATGGATTGTCCTGATAATTTCACTGTGGTATTTTTTGATGTTATCATCACATACATTTTAATATTTGATTAGTATGATATCCAATTTCATAATATTCTTAAGAATCCTAGAGAAACTAATTTATATAGACAATTTATTAAATAAAAAATTTAGCTTAAAAAAGTCTCTTTTCATGGACCTATAGTCTCCAATGATAAAATATCAGTTAATCCTTCAAAGAAAAAGGAAATGATTGAATGGAAAAAGCTAATGAACATGACCAAAGTATATTGTTTCCTTGGATTAACATTCTACTCTAAATGATATGTTCAAAAATTTTCTGGACTAAATGCGACCAAAATCATGTTTACACGTAGAGGGGTTATGTTTATATAGATAAAATAATTTCATGAATTATTTTATGAATTAATGATTATATTTTTCAATGCACTAGTATAAAATTTATCATTATCAAGGGATGCAATTTTGATATATAGAGATGCATCAAATAAGGAGCTTGTATATGAATTTATGTAGTATGATATAGTAGATGTGTATGAATCAGTGTAGTTATAGATCAATGATTTTTTTTTCAAACATATAATATTTATTTGGTACCTATAATCATTTAATTGAAGATTTGGACTCATTACCTTTTAGTGAATACATATAATATATACAAATTAAAAATGCTTTAAATTTGAATACCCAAAAGTTGGAATAAGATTAGTAAATGTAGGTGGATATAATTACTCAATGATTAGGTTTTCTTAATACAATACCTCTCTAGGAATAAGAATAACGCGTCAGATGCATTGAGTAAGAAATATCATGGAGTTTTGAAAAAAATGAGGACTAAAAAATATTGAATAGTAAAGGATCTAGTAAAGTTTTGTATGGGAAACCATAAAGAGGAGGAAACCAAAAATCGATAACAAATGCTTACCAATCCATCCTTATTGATGAAAATAAACTTCTCCAATATTAATAAGAATAATATTCAAAAGAAAACTAAATCCATGAATGATGGGAAATCGAATAACTTCATCAATTAATATAGTATATTGAAATTTGGAAAGAGGTTACATATTCAATCCATGAATGAGATAAAAATATAATTATTAGATGAATGTGATTGATCAAATCCCTATATACACCCAGGTATAACTATAATTTGTAAGGATATGAAGGAAAATTACTGATTGGATAATACAAAATAGGAAATTATACATTGTGTACAATTAAATATGGGTTTTCAACATGTAATGTTAGAGATAAAAAATCATAAAGGATTCCTGAACCCACTATATGTGTGTAAATGGGAAGATATTACTATATACATTTCACATGATTTCCAATGAATCTAAAAAAGTGTGATTCCATATAGATTAATATTTATTATGTTAAAATTTACATATATTTCTTAGATATTGGGTATATATAAACTTAATCACCTTGTATTTTTATTTATTATTGATTTTTAGGGTCTTTATGGTGAACCTCTTAGGATTATATCAGATCATGACCCATGTTATATATAAAAATTCAATAGAAATTTTTAGAATTATTTCAAAACAAAGCTATATTTGTTTAATAAATTATCATCTTCACCAAAATTTATAGTTTTAGAGGATTATTTAGGCATTTTAAGACATTCTATTCTTGTACTCACATGACATCATAGTATGTGGGATCAATATTTATATTTTTTGGAATTTTAATTCAATAATAACATCAATTTGATCCTTCATATAGCACTAGATGAAATTTTGTTTGGGAAAAGATAGAATACATAAATATTTTTGGATGAATTTAGTGAAAGGAACTTTTTAGGCCATCATCCTATTAAGGTGACAACAATGAAAGTGATAACTATTCTGAGAAATATCAAATATTCTCAAAGTAGAAAAAATGGATATGTAGCTAACTGAAGGGGGAGTTACTATTTTAAGTTGGTGATTTTGTTTTCATGGTGGAAAATTTATTTAAGGGTGGTATAGGGATTGAAATGAACAATAAAAATAGTCCTAGGTATATCATGACTTTTGAAACTATGAATATAAATATAGTTATTGGATTATAATTTTGTAATTCCATATAGCCTCCCTTAATTCATGATGTTTTCTATATCACTTTTCTAGGGAAGAAAATTGTAAACCCATCGAATTATCTCACCATTGTTGAAACAAAATTAGAAGACGATTTATATTACATTAGATTAATATATATATATATATATATATATATATATATATATTCATAATATTAGGGGACTAGTGTTGTAGAATCAGACAACTTGATTAGTTAAAGTATTTTTGGAGAAACGAGAAAATAGAAGAGGAAACATTTGAAACTAAATGTGTTATGATGAAGAACTAACCTTATATTTTCATGAGGTGACATTATATAAATTTCGAGGATGAAATCTTTAACAGAGGTAAGAATGTAACACCTGAGATTCAATTATAGTATGTAATTTTTTTAAATGAGACTATAGTATAATTCACATAGATTAATCCAAATATTTGATTGAAACATATATTAATTTTTTTTATGAAACTAATTTTTATAAATTAATTTTATTTTTTAAATTGAAATTTCAAAATTTGAATAGGTTATTTTGTTGAGACATTTCAGAAATAGTTAATTTTCAATTGAAAATTGAAAAGTGTAAATTTTAGAAAACTATCACTTTTTTGACATTATAATGATACAATAAAAAAATAAATGTTTATAAAACCATTATTCTAGACCAAATATATGTTAAATAATTATTATAATTTACAAAAAAATATAATTTTTAACTTATAAATATATTCTTAACATATTTGATATCCAAGTACTATTTTAGTACAAAGAAAATATTTTTTAGTTATTTCCATTTAATAATGTATTTAAAATATACCTTTATTTATTTTCCTTCAAAGCCTCATAAAATTACATGTATTTAACATAATACATATAATTACATTGGATGAAATATTATACTTTTATTTTTTTTAAATAATAATTTACATTTATTTGTTTCTAAAAACATTTTTCATTGTATTTTATGAAATAATATTAAAATTACATTTTAAAAAATATTATATTTTAATAATATAAAAATTTAATAAAATTTTTTGACTAAAATATTTAATATTATGTAATAATCTTATCATAATATTTTTTTTCATAATTAATAATAACCATGGAAAATATATATCACCCCAACTAAGGGTAGAATATGTTAAAAATGTTAAAAATAAATGGATAAGGCTCCAATATCATATAAAACAAAATTTTAACCCTCATTGGGTTTTTTATTTCAACTATAACAATATATTATAAAATATATGACAATTTAGGGTCACTTTCAGTAAAAAATGAAATTATATTTTTTAAAAATTTAAAGAAATCCATGTTTGTCCCTCCAATAACTTATATCATTACCCAAATTCTCATCCTTTATTTAAAAACTTTTATATAGTGAACCTGGATTATCAGAAAAGGATATGGAATCAATTTTTTGAATATTTATTACATTAAAAAAACATATGGTTAAATATTGTAATAGTTTATTTCATTTGGAAACATGGAATAAAATCATCTTAACTCGTGAAAGATCTTCAATGTCTCCCATAAGGATATTCCCATACATCACTCTCCACAAAAATACATTAATTAAAAACCTTTTCATACCCTGGAGAAATGAAACATAAGAATGGGTGATTTTATATTCTCATTAATGGAAATAAGAGAGATATTTAAAACTAAAATGAGAATAAGGGAATGAGAACATGATCATAACATTTTAAAACCATACTCTGTATATCAAAGATAATAATATTGAGTAATGGAATAAATATTAGACGTTCAAAATACATGAATCAAAAGAAAATCACAGAAAAGTATCCATGATAGAATAATATTATAATAAGACATTGATTTTAGGCATACACATAAGCATATAAAATATCATGTTAAAGATACTCACCAAGAAATCCATGACATATTAGGCTTGGGATAACCACCCATGTAGCTTATTCGGGATTGGTAAAACCACCGCAGTAATATATTTTTTGTGATTGGATTAACCACTCACGTAACATCATTTTCAATATTGGGATATCCACACATTTTCCATTGAAATAGTAGTATATTTATCATTACCCAATGCACTGGATAGAAATTCAGTTCTAACACATCATATAATGAAATCATACACATGTGTGACATAAGCTCATAAATATTCATTATATCATAACCCATGAAATGAAAAAAAATTCAGAAAAATTTCATCTTAACATGTCCAATGGAAAAGTAAAATTTTTCAAAATTATTTCATAACTTCAGAATATCATAACCTATGGAAGAAGAAGCTGACTTCATAATAAAGTTACCATGGTAAAACCCTTTATAGAGATATAGGTTTCATAAAAATCTATTCATCATAAACATATACCATTCATAGAAATAATAAAAAATTTCTTCTTCGAAAATATCCCTATGAAAAGATATGTAACATCAAATTATGTCATCATAGAATGAAAATGACATTAAAAGATCAATAAGAACATTTCAATGACGAAAAATAAATTTTCTTTGAAAATATATTTATAAAACATAAAACATTTTGGAAATCCTTATCATTGATAATCAACCTAAAAAATTATAAAGGTACAATTATAATTTCATTTAAAAATTTATTATAGAAAATATCCTTCAGATCTGAAAATAATATTTGAAATCTTAAGATCATTTTGAACACATTTTTAGAAAACACAGTTCTTGAAGGAATAGGGTTCTGGACTGGAGAGATGATTTTTCCTAAAAACATTATTTTCATCCCTTGAGCATATAAAGAGTTTAAAATAAATTGAAAATAGTTATTTTATAAAAATAAATATAGTATTATAAAATTAATTTGTTTCTTGAGAGGTATATCATAAAATTTGATCACTAGTAGAATAATCAAGAGAAATCCAATCAAACGATGAGATTTTCACAAAAAACATACCGTTATTATAACATTGAATCATAAGACCCATCATTGAATATAAATAAATGAAACATAAAATATCATTATTATGAATAAATTTTGATAATAAATTCCAAATGGGTGGTATGTACACATTATAAAAGAAGATAAATGTGAAACATGACATAAGTCTCAAAGAAGCAATGTTGAGACAAAAATCCATTACCTCTTTAATTTTCCATTGAATCATAATCCCAAAAAAATAATAATATAAAATGGAACTCTAAATATCATTAAAATAATAGGATTCATGATATAAAATTTCAAAGGGAAATATATACACTACAAAAAATAAATGGGTTGGGAATTTTCGTATGTCTCCCCAAAATAAAAGAGAGACCATAAATCCCCTACAATAATTATTGACTTCCATCATTATTGTCAAAAAGAATATATAATAAATAAAGGTTAATTATAAATATAAAACAGAAGAATAATTATATATATCACACCATATATTATTTACTTATGTCATTTTATTACCCATTTATTAACAATTCCTTGTTAAAATCATGTTTTGGGTAATAACTGCTTTGGTTTTTTATATAAATTTTGATTTATTATTTTTGGTCCTATTAATATGGTCATAGTTCCATCATATATAGAATAATAATTATAAAATAATTATCCAATTTATACATCTATTATGCTTTTATTACCAACTATTTAATATGGTTTTGATAAATTATGTATGTTACAATCATGGGGATGGTATTCCATATGTATGTAAGAGTAACGTTTCCATTTTTTTCAACAAAACTTTTTGAAAGGAGGTAAGAAATATTTTATCCTTACATATTTATAATAATATAATAAATAAAATATTATTTATTTAAATATACTTATACATGGAATCCATGTGATGTGTGATGGAGATAGAGATTCACCTCACTTCTTGGAGTCGGTTTCCCACACGAACATAAAAAATGATATCATATTTCAATAATTGAAAATGTAATAATGAAAATGATATATTATCTTTTCAGAATGGTAAATATGTAATTTCTATCATAATTATTTAATTTAAATAAAATATATTTTTAAATTATTCCTTATTATCTTCCATTTATAGTGTTAGTGAAAACAAATCAAATCAATTCTAGAGTCCGTAATATGCCATAACCATGAACGATGTTATTGTATACACTATATAATTGAAATAAAAAAGGTATATACGATAAAATGACTCCATCTATATAAAAATTTTATAAATATCATATATATAATTTAAACCCATTATTATACCCAATCATGATAGGTGGTAATCTAAAAAATAATGACATCGATTATCTAAAGTTAGTCCACTGTACACACAAATAATGATTTCATAGCCCATTTTATGGATGTGTCGATTGTTTTAGGTCGTTTCCTTAACATATAAACATATATGTGTATATAGGATACTATGTTTGTTATATAATCATTTTAGAAATGTAATTTTATGGTGTGGAGGAATAAATTAAAGAAATATTTTCATTGATGGACATTACCTCTTCTTCTGGTATCCTCCTTTGGATTTCACCAAAAGCCTTCCTAGGATAGATTTATGTCCAAAATAAAGAATTTAAGATAATATGATGAAATTTTTTATATTCTTTTTGAAAGGATTGGTTGAACCTATTTTTTATGGTGTGAAATCTTAAAGGGTGGTGGTGTCTTTTTATAGGTGGGGGAATGGAACCCACATCAAAGGTACTTGGAAATTTCCCAAAAAACTCTAAAATAATTGACATTCCCAAAAATAAAATCTTCACAATGACCCTATATTTTAACTTGGGAAGGATTATATGGAACTATTTCCATAAAATATGAATTATACATGTGTTTTTTCATTTTTATCCTTTATCTTTTTATTTCAACCTTTGGTAAACCCATTTGTACCTTACATGCGGTAAATAAATTTTACTGTTTCTACTATCAATTTTGGTAAAAAATTAATATTACCTTATTATATGAAATTAAATTTTCTTATTCTAAATAAGGAAACTTTTTTTAAATTCCATTCATAAAATTAGAAAAATTTAATATAAAATTAATTCTACAGGTGCGATGAGATATGAGGTTTTAAAGAGAAATTGTTCATATTTTTATAAAATTATTATATCAAAATTCTATTTGAAATTGGTTCCAATGACCTAAATTAGATTCATGTATAAAAAATGAAATTATTTTTAATTTAAAACTTATTTAAAATAGAATTTATCATTATAAATAATTTAAATGAAAAGACAATTTTCAATTAAATTCAGTATTTTCACTATTCACTAAAAAAATCAATATTTTCAAGAAAAATACAAACAATTATTCATAAGTGAACTTCTATATGATCATTAAAAAATTTATTTTTATTATTAAACAGGTCGATAACTTAATTACAATATTTTATCATAATAACAAATAAACCCATCTTTGAAGAGAACATATTTTTGATGTATACAATCACTTAATTTAAAAATGATTTAATATTAATTATAAATTTATAAATAAATTTATATTGAGAAGAAAATTTTAATTTATATTTCATAACATAGTTAATATTATTCATTATTTTATACTTAGTGTCTTGTTTATAACTAACATATTTAATATAATATTATTCCTTTTTTCACTGAAGCTCGTTGCCACATATCTTGCATAATTTCAATGAAACCCATTTTTTTGTGTAACATAAGATAATATTATTGGTATGAAAAATGAAATATATATTAGGTATTTCATGCAATAAAAAATTTCATAAACATTAAATTCATTTAAAAAATGTATTTCACAAAAGCTTGGGGTGTTTTATTATTCCTCCCTTAAAGGGAATTTCACCCACAAAACTCATCATGGTCATCAATATTTTAAAATATGAATATTCCTACATAGAAACACACATTATTCAAATGGATATTAAATCAAACCATAAAAATGGAATATTTAAAACACAAAGTTTAACTAAAGTAACTCATAACTAGGTTTCCATATAGGATTTCATAAGAGGGAAGTGAAGATTTATACATGGACAAAAGGATAAATAAATTTAGAGAGTGAAAAAGGTCATTGATCATAAGAAATTTAATGTTCGTTAGAAATATAAGGTTCTCAAAATCATAAATATTTGATCATTTAAAAGACTATAAATTCCATAAAATGAAATTATTACAATAGAATTTTGTTTCAATATCATTTTAATACACTTAAGGAATTATTTTACCCTAACAATTATATGTAAATAAACTTATCTGATACATTTATATTTCCGAAGAATAATTTCATCCTTTACTTTTATCAATTTATAATTCATATCTTACTATAATAAATGAATATCCAAAATTTATTTTGATACCTAAAGCAATAAAATTAACATTTAAAGAACATAAGATCCATAATATATTGATAATTTATTCCTTTAATATATAGTAATTATAAAAAATAAATGGTTATCAAAATTTATGCATAGATCATCATATTATGAAGTTATATATTAATCTCTAAAACATCATCCAAAATTCAACTAAAAAGATTCCACAAATGGTAAACATTATAACCCTTCAAAAATTCAAAATCTATAAAGAAGGTAACTAGTTTTTTCAAAATCAACATAACATTATTTCCCTATATATAATAAAGTTTCTATTTGGGACATCCCAACATGGATTCCACTTTAATAGTGCTCCAATCTGGAGGTCCACATGGCCTCAAGCATGCCTCACCATATGCAAGAGGATATCAACTAGCAGCGAGGGTATAAGGTGGTATAGTGGGGAGACTATACCCTCATGATAAGAGTAGAAAAACAGTGTAATTGATAGGTAAATAGAAAAAGAATATCATATTATAAACGACAATATAATAATGTATAAAAATACATGAACTAAATAATAATTAAAATCATAAATCTTGATCATATAGAAATGATGATGATGCCATGTCTCTACATAATAGAGAGATCATGTATACATGAAAACATGCAGTCGATATAGTACATGATATAGAAAAGTAACAAAAATACCAAAATCTATCATAGCAACATGATCTCTATCATAGTCATATAATACCATGACCCCATCATAATTCATTAAATAAGTAACATATCATTAATAGTATGTTTCCAATTATCTAAAAATTAATGAATATTGGTTTACTTGGTATCATCTGTGACCCGGATGGGGTGTGAGATAAACTCAGTAGGACACCACCAATGGAATCTACAAATATCCAGTCATTGCATATAATATAGTAGTTTTTAGGTAATAATAATGAAGGTGGTAATAAAATAATCAGTCAGCCCTGGTTCCAGAAAGATACCATTCCTACAATACATAATTCGTCCTTAGTTGGATAGCCTGAACATGTAACCATATGTATTCACATATATGGACTCTATACGTAGTGATTTCTAAAAACATATATGTCGCTACTACCAATGGCCTGACATGAGGAATATCTCAGACATCCATAAGATGTAGCATAATTATCACAAGTATCAAGGGACACTATTCCCAGTATCACATTAGTAGGGGTCTTGAGGCTCCGTGTCATAGTAATGTTCATCATTCCTAGTATCATAGCTATAGTGTATTCATTATATTCAATACGAGCCAATATAAATTTCATAAGTCATTAAAATTCATTAATAACAAGGGAATAATCATTGTTCCAAATCCATTTTTTTTATATTTTACAAAAGCCACTTTATGATAAAGTGGGAAACTCACAAAACCAAACCTCAAACCATATTACAGAATTCAAAAACCATGAAACAACAAAATATCATCAAAACCACCTATCCCGGTTTGAAATTCAAAAAGAAAAGATCTATGTATCCCATCCTCGAACCAGGTTATATCGAGCTGTGAGCTGTCTAGATCCACGCCCCTTTGATGTCACCACTTCGCCAGTGATTAACCTACTAGAGATCATCCCAATACAGTTTCCATTATAGAAAAAACCACGACGTCGTCACTTCTCCTTCAATAGTTGATGTCGACGTCCGTCACCACACCATAAAAAGTCCCCGAATCTAGAAATTACATCAACACCAAACAAGGGTAAAACAACTCCATCACTTGAAGAAAAAAAACCTTCATTGATGAATTTGAGGAAGAAACACCGAGTAGATCTAAAAAACTAGTTACCCTCTTCCTAGGAGTGAACTGATTGAAGACTAGCCTAGATCACTGACGGCCACCGAACTGCACATCCCAAAACCACATAGTTACCACCGCACCTGGTCTGACCGGGAGAGGTATAGGGAAACATGAGGTCAGAGCAGCGAACTGATTGGCTGTGGGCTCCAAACAAAGCCAGCGATTAAGAAGCAGAGAACTAGACGCCTCCAGAACAAGTCGGCCATGGTAGAGTCAGAACACTCGTCGACCTCCAAACCTCCAAACCCGAAACCATGTTGTTCCTAACTCTCTAACTCCAACTTGGAGAGGCACAAAATATCATGAGGTCAGATAAGGGTTTGGATGACCGAGGGCATCACCAGCACACGATCGTCAACGGAAGGTCCAAAAGAGTAGTAGAGTAAATCCAATGACAGAGAGCACCGAAGAAGAAACCTCAATGAAATTAAGCCACTATAATGATGGATATTGAAGAATAAATCATGAAATAAGGAAAGATGGTGAGTCATGAGAAAGGGAAAGAATCATCACCGCCAAGGAGGGCCATGTAACCCTAGGAGGGGCGAGGGCGAGAGCGAGGGTAGAGAGGAGAGCCGTCGAGCGAGTGATGCACCATCTTTGGGATAAGGGCATAATCATTATTCAATTTAACCAACTAACATTGTCTTACTACTCACCACTATTAAATACTTCTTATATTTTTAATTGTGTTAGACATGATACACTATAATAATTACCCATTTTACTTATGGTGTCACAATTGAAAAAACATTACCAAAACTATTTAGATGATGGGGTTTCCATTTATTAATCTATATCAAAAAAGGCAATTTGATCATCACACCTCATAGGGTGGCCAAAATGGAAGGGGGCCTAAAACGTTCATGCAGTTCTCAGATAATAAAACTATTTATGGGGGGATTATAATTAGGGTAAAAACTAAGTGAAACCATCACAAAGAACAATGACACATATTAATAATATTTAATCTTCAAGGGATAAATACTATACCACATACCTTGAGCTCATATAACTCTCCTCATAAAATATTGTCCCATCGTTTGGATAAGATCTAGAGAAAATGAGAGAACAAATGTATGCCCTAAAAATTGGGCATATAATCCTACAACAGGATAATGTATTGAAGAGAAATACAATTGATGAAAGGATCAATATGAACTGAGTAATCATAGATTGATATCCAATGATATGAACAGAGATCGAATTAGAGTATAGATGAAGGATTAATCACCATACCTAGGAGGAGGAGCCTGAGAGTTTTAAACATGAGAAAAAGGAGTTCCTTATTACTGGAAATAAGAAATAAAAGAAGGGGAGAGTTAAAATATATTTGAAGGGAAAATCGTAAAATCACTAAAAATATCTGGGTCTCATGGTTGAATATACTATGTTCCAATCAGAAATAAATCATTTCCTCAAGGGGAACTTCGTATGGTCAGTGATCATGGTTAGAAAAACTATGCACATAACATACAATTATCCTTTATAAAAAGTCTACATCATCGCACACGAGTGTGAGCCATAGGTTTCAATGTTTCCTAAAACTGTGTGGCCTCCTTCTATGAACTAAAAAGACCACAAGTTTTGATGAAACCAAGTGTACAAGATCACATAGTTTATACTAACTTTGTGACCCAACTCTTTTCTCTAATAGTTGGGGTTCTAATCTCAAAATAAGACCCGGATATCCCTGAAGATTCCATGAACTCATAAGGTACCCATATAAGTTCAATACCAATGATTTAAACCCTATAATAAAGGATCTATACATCATAGGAAAAATATTTTCTTACTATCATCCCCCTTCAAGGAACTCAACCCCTAGTTCTATTCCAAGGGTAGTGAAACACATAGGGACTATACACCTTATAGACTAAATTATAGAGTCCACATAATACAAATCACAACATGTTCTTTTCCATGCAACCAATGTTCCATGACTCAACATGAGATAGTTAACTACATAGGGTTACTTATAACAACCCTACTCTTTATTAAAACATAATTCATGATTTATTACATAATACTCTACTTAATACATCCAAAACAATTGATAATTATAGTGTCTTCTGGAATTATGTAGATTATATATCAGTTTAAAAAAGGAAAAAACCTTATATTTATTGAAAACTACTTTAACATAGTTACACTCAAAACAGCATGGGATAACCTATATAAAACCATAAGAAATGGGTGATATTTAAATTACAGTATGTTAATAAACATGGAATATTGTAATAAATGTTAGAAAATTTTCATATAGATTGGTAATAAAAGGAAAATTAATTATAAGGCTTGTTATATCATGATAATCATAACATGGGAGATGTGGCAACAACGTAAAACACTCTATCATAAACATAGGAACATTATTACTGTCAAAGACCTTATGGTTTAAAAAGTTCCATAATTGAATAAGGTTCATTCCCTATCCCAAAATGACATCTAATGAGACGAAACACTACCCAATTCATTGGAGTGCAATATAATTCTAGGTGCACCCGTCACATTCATTTCATTCTCATGGTAAAGTATGTCACACAGATCATAAACATGGATTCAGTCATCATCTTATTTTATTCCATGATCATGGAGTTTAAAATAATTAAATATAACTACTAATTAAGAGAAGATATAACTATATAAATTTGATCACCATTGATAAGAAATGGGTATGGAATTAATAACACCATTGTGTTGGCATGGAAAATCGATGTGAAATTTGATAGTATAACAATATCACTTAAGAATTAATAAAATGGGTTGATGACATAGAAAGTGGTTGATCATGATTTGGAAATAAAATAGGTATTAATAGAGTCATGTAAATCATATCCCAATATAATGACTTGGAAAGATAAGGCGTAATATAATAAAGAATCATTAATAAGGAAGATTATGTGAGGAGCCCTTATTTGAGTGTGTGAAAAAAATGATTGGGAGGAGATTCATGGGATATTTGGGTATCTTTAATGGGAATATAGAGAGTGTAGGGTATATTAATGATGTTATAAAAGAAATTTTAGTGAATACAAATGAGATATTTGGTGGGTTTATATAGTAAAAGAGTGAATATTCCATTATTATTTCTCAAACTTAGGTTTTGGACTCCATATAATTAAATAACAGAAACCAAAAACCATCCCTTGATTTTTTACCACAGTTTCTACCAAATGGTATTGATAATTTTATAATTCCATGGGTTAAAATTAATAAAATAATTCCATTTCGTATGTAGAGGTAAGTCATACTCTTAAAGAAATGATTTTAAATCCTTAAAATATATTAAATGTTTTGGAGGTTTCATAATGGATTTATAAAATTAATAAATTAAACATAAAATGTACCTATATTAAATAGAAAACATATATTTGGTCGTGTATGAGTTTTATAGTACTTATTACATCACTTTTGGGTCATTATTATATCATAATACACTATGTATATTTATACTATATTTATTTTTTACCCAGAATTTAGTTTGTCCCAAAAAATAATGAAAACATAACTATTGTTTAATTTTTACATTGTGATTAGAAAAATATTATTCATTTTATATAAATATTTTTCTAAATATTTTTGAATTTTCATTTTTAAAATAAAATCGGCGTTTATTAGAAAATGTCGGGTTTCTTGACAATAACAGTTTTTGAACCCTTATAAAAATTACATTTGACTTCTTATGAATTATATTATAATTTATTTTTAATAAAAATTATTTAATAATAATATTTTGTGAAAACATTATTAAATTAAAAAATCCATTAATTCATAGAAATAAATTTCAATATTATACAAAAATATTGTTGGTGTTTTATTGTATAAAAAATTATTTATACAATAACAAATATAGGATAAAAATATATTTATTATTCTATAGAAACTAATTTATATAACCATATTTCTAGGTTCTCGATACATATACCATTAATAAACTTGAAAATTCTCTAAAAGTAAGTTTTGAAATCTTGAGATTTTTATTGGGTGGTTCGATGAACATTTTTTAGTCCATGATCTCGATAAGCTAGAACTTTTCCCATAAATAGTTTTTTCTCATGATTATGTTTTTAGATATGAACATGGGTTTGTTTAACAAAAAATCCTAGTGATGTTCTCACCCTCTAAAGCTCTGATAATTGAGCTTCATAAGGTATCATCTTACTGGTTGAGGTCATTCGTTCCATTGTCTATATCAATTGGAATTGTTAAACCCCACTATCAATAGTAACCTCATTATCATTATTAAATGACTATATTATCAATGGTAAATATGATTAATGGTATTTTAAAATTTAAAGAATATAATAAAACCGAAGTAGTTCATGTGTATTTTATAACCATATTATATAATATTAAATTTAATTAAATCATAAGGGATCTTTTTTTATAACAATTCAAACCATTACAATATTCCTGCAATAAGAAATTTCTCCCACAAAATATTCATTTACTAGACTACAAAACTGTGGGTAACACTATTTTATCACCTCCCATGGTTCCAACATCACTTACTCAAACTTTTGGTCTCTCCACATCAATTTGAAAAGGTTATTAGTCTTATTTTTTAAAAAAATATTTTCTTTGATCTAAGATCTTCATCAGCTAATCATCGTAGGAAAGGTCATTCTCCAATGGTACGACCTCTGGATTGAGTATATATGAGGGTTATGGTATTTACTTTCTCAATAAGGATACATGGAATACATATTGTATTTGAGTTATTTTAGGTGGGAGTGCCAGTCAATAGGCCACCAGTCTGATACGATCAATTATCTCAAAGGGGCTGATGTATCTTAGACTAAGATTTCCTTCCATACCTAATATAATTAATTTCCTATATGGAGATATGTGTAGGAACACCATTTATCCAACATCAAACTATAAATATCATCAATGATTCTTAACATGGCTCTCTCAACTCTGAACAGTTTGATGTGATGTTTAGTGGTCTTAACAATTTCCACCATTTCCTATAACCATTTTCGAACCTAGTTATTTTCATTCCCCAAATTCATCACAACAAGAAGGTTTTATACACTTCTTCCCATATTGGGATTCATATGAATCCATTTGGATACTTTAGTGGAAATTGTTATTGTACAAGAACTATACAAGAGAACGATTTTTATCCCATCCTCCATTGAATTCAATTGATTATACTGTCAACATGTCCTCAAGTATTTGGATAGTCCACATGGACTGGCCATCATTTTGAGGGTGATAACTCATTTTTAAGTTCAACATAATTTCTAAAACATTTTGGGGAATTATTTAGAACTTGGAAGTGTATCTTGGATCTCTATCTAATACAATCAATAGCGGCACTTCATATAACCTCACCATATATCAGATGTATATCATTCCAAGTAGATCCATTGATAAATAATCTCAAATAGAAGTAATGTGTGTAGATATTTTAATATGTTCCACTAAAAACCATATATCATCTTCCCCTATTGATTCTTTTTTAAGACCACTGATAATGTCTATAGTGATTTTTTCTCATTTCCATGTAGGTATAGGAAATGGCTGCATCATCCCATTGGATTTTTCCTTTCTACTTTCACTGGATTACATATAATGAATTTTTCTGTATATTTCGTGGATCTCCTTTTCCATCTTGTCCCACCAATAAAGCTCTCAGAAATCTCGATAAATATTTATAATTCTAGCATAGGTGGATAATGTTGATCTATGTGCATCATCCAAAAACTCCTTCATTAACTCAATATTTTATGGTACACATATTCTTGACCCCGATATCACAACTCCTTATTCATTAACATTGAACTCCAAGGATTTAACTTTTCTTATGGTTTTCACTTTGTTCTAAATTACCAAATCATTTCTTTAATAATCCATTATCTTCTTCAAAACAAATGGTTGAGGATTCATTTTTAAAAGTATTGAGGACGTTCCTTCAATTAAAATCCCAATTCCCATTCTTTCCAAATGTAAGGAGAACACATACCTCTCAACTATTATCAATGATATAATTAATGTTCTTTTATTCTTAGAAAATCCTCCAATTTATTCTCTTTTCTAGGATGGTAGTGGATTGAACCATCATAGTACCCGATCAGCTCTAACCATCTATGTAAGAACATATTTATAACGACCCATACTTTACATACATTGTTATAACTTCAGAATTGAAGCACACTTATTACAACATATAACCAAACCAAGAACGGACCGTATAGGTATAGTGTCTTTAGAAACTGGGAAACATAAACAACTGGTTCATAAAGCATCTACTTTGCCTCCCATTTATTTCATCATATATAGAGTCCCTTTTTGGCATATTTTACTTAATAAACTTCTTCCTGACCTAGGGAAACAAAACATACAAAAGGGTGAGCTCAAATGCTCAGTAAGGTTAAACAAAAGAAATATCAATCACATCATATACATAAGCATATAACTTTTGGAAATCTTAACCTACAAAAGAGATCATAATATCATAACATGGGATAAGACTTAGTAGTGAAATGTAATCCCAATAATCATAACATAAAACATGAAACTTTGTGGCATACACACATAATCATAGAGAATAATGTTTTATTAGTCAAGACTCATTGCCAAGACTATCTTAGTGGACAAAGTCCATTTCTGAACTGAGTTCACTCCTCGTTTCAGTCCTATTTCACTGAACTGGTATAAACTACCGTTCCAGCCATTTCTATCTCATGAGATATAAAATCTTTACCCAATGCATTGGAGGGAGATATAGTTCCCACCCATCTCATAATGATACCATTCTTATGTGTGCCACAAAATCATAAATCATACATCATTTCATAACCCATGTAGTAAAAATGGGATTCTTAAACAACATGACATCATAAAACAATTCATATAAGATAAAGGAATTCATAAAAACATTTCCATCAAAAAATAATCAAATCCATGTAATAATAGGGATAGAAACAAAACCCTATATTATCTTATATGGAAAATAATTTTGATAAAACACTTGAACTCCATTCTTGAGAAAAATATCCTTTCTACTTCAAAAACATTTTTCCTTTCTTAACATGTCATACAATTTTAAACTAAAAGAAGTTGATTAAAAAAAACATTAAAACCATTAAGGGAATATTCTTGGAAATATTGTTTTAAAAATCCATTCATGTCGTATAAGTTAAAAAAACATTCCTCTCGTACTTTTGTTGTAAAAGTAAAAAAAGTACCTCGTACGAAAAACGACAAAATATTCCTTTCATATCTTTTACTAAAAACTCACCGAAGGGTAAAATAGGATTTAAACAATTATAGTTGAATAGAAATAATATTACATATTGAGGAAACATGGATGTGGATGATAAAATACACCCCGGTAAATGCCAAAGTATAAACAATCTCAGATAAAAATGAGATTGTGATATTTCCCTTACCTTAGGTCCGATATGCTTTGTACGTGTCCGAACCTCCTTTATAATGATTTAAATAATTTTATTGACTTATTATATAATCATACGTATTTTTATGATATCATATTTTTTCATATTCTTAGCTTCTTAGTAGTAATATTTCATTGCTACATGTTATTCAGGTGTTTATAACTTTTTGTTCTTATGCGTGTTTTGTCGAATAAATTCTTATTCTTCCCTTTAGGTTATAGATACCTCATTTTCAGAATGGTATTAGTGCAATATATATCATATTCATTCATTTAATTCATTTATATAATCATTATGAAATGAAGATCATGTAGAACAAGTCGCATCACATCGTGGAGACGGTATTCCGTACGTACGCACGAGTGATGATATCATTCTTATGATCGTGGAATTGTATTGGAGTGTATGTATACAATTTAAGAATCAATATCACTTTATAATAGTAATATATAGTAATTATTTACACCATTATACCCATCCAAGTAAGGTGGTGGTCGAAAATAGATTACACCACGGCGTGGAGACGGTATTCTGTAGGTACGCACGCGCGGTGATTTCTTTTTCCGTAGGATGGATAGATGGTGAAATAGGGTTGTTTCATAATTATAATAACATATCAGTATATTAGTTATACTGATGTTATCACTTCATAATTAAAAAACTAAATAAGGAGAAGTGGAAGAAGAAATAAAGATGAACGAATCGGTAACGGACATTAACTCTTCTTTGAAGTGCTTCTTTGAGACCTTCTTTTAGGGTACTAAAATTGGTTTTTGAAGAAGACCAGGACCTCTAGGATGTCTCTAGGGAAGTGGAGAGGAGAATGTGGCAGGGTTTGGCCGAGCTTGAAGGCTCAAAGTGGTGTGAGAAAGAGAGGGAGGAGGTGCCCTTTTATAAGGGAGGAGAGGGGCACCTTTAGAATAACTAAAAATATTATTTTATTATAAAGTCATGTTCGGTTTTAAATAGCTCCAAATTGATTTATTTCGAAGATAAGGTTGGTATGGGTATAAATCCTCTCATCCAATAGAATTTAGACAGGTTTAGGTTCCTATTTTAACCTTATCATTTATATTTAACATTAAGTTAAATAATTTTACTTTTACCGTGTCTTCTTGTGTTCTTATACTATAAGGTTAATAAACATACTATATGCAGCCAAACGAACCCCAAGTTGTTTATTATTAATATATAAATCCTTATCTAATTAATGTGGCCGGACCTTAGATTTTTAAGAATAAAATAACAATTACTAATATAATATTTGTTTTAAAAACTATTTTAGGTCAATTTTGACACTATTTAGTAATTAATTTTTTTGAAAATCATAACAGAATTATTAGTTAGAAAAAAGTTAATTAAATCAATAAAAACATGTCATATTAATCTATAAAATTATTGGAATTAATAAAAAGTCTCAAATTATATTTATTTGGGTATTTATAACATCAATTATGTCAGTATTTCATTAATAAGATAATTACTGCATCATCGTTGTTTCATAAATAAATTAAATTATTTAATGTCTAAAAATTACAAATAAAACACCATTATGTAGGAAATAGTTTTATCTTTCTAATGAATATTTATAGTCGAATTTATCTTATGTATAACCACATATTAAAAATGATTTAGTTATTAAACTTTGATTTTAACTATTTTAGCCCTTCTTTAAATAAATTAATAATAAATGTCCTAATCTAATCCAAGTGGGCCTAAATGGTCATATTTTATTCCTAAGGTTGTTTTTGGTCGAATTAAACTTTTACAATAGAATTAGGACATGCGTTAGGGTAATAATAATATCATTTTTACCCTTAATTACCCTATTTATTTTTAACCGTGGAAAAAAAGTAAAAAGTTACTATTCACCAAAAAATTATTTTCATCTCGTTGAACCTCATCATACTTACTGAAATCAACCGTGTCTCTCGGATTTTCGAAATTCCACTCACAGAAGCGGTAAAATTAAGTTTTATGAAAAATTCAGTTTTTTAACTACCACTTAGTGGTTTCACTATTCATCAAAAATTGAATGTTTTCAGAAAAATACCAAAATTTCACCCTAGGATAATTTCGATATTTTGAATCCAAAAATGAAGTACATTTTGAAAAATAAAATTTATAAAATTTCAAAAAGTGGTTATTACTATTCATAATGGCTAGTTTTAATAATATTTTAATAGTATATCGTTGTTTAGTGAAACTCAGTATTGCGTACGACGCAAGCTATCGAGGAAGGTCGCGATTTCGTGGAAATCAAGCCAAGCAAGTGGTGTGTGTAGAAAATGATTCCTTTGATGATTTATATAACATAAAAGTCTCAGGTGTTACATTCCACCCCCCTTAAAAGAATTTCGCCCTCGAAATTCGTCACTTTGTAACAAACAGATGAGGATACCTCTCCCTCATCATATCCTCAAGATCCCATTTAGATTCTTCTAATTGGTGGTTCCTCCATAAAACTTTCACCAATCAAGTGGTCTTGCTTCGTAGGACATTTTCGCTACGATCCAGAATCTCTATCGGTTGTTCTTCATAAGAAAGATCTTGCTCCAGCGGTACAACTTCTGAGCTAAGTACATGTGAAGGATCAGGTATGTACTTTCTCAGGAGAGATACATGGAACACATCGTGAACATGAGAGAGATTCGGTGGAAGCGCCAATCGGTAAGATACCTTCCCAACACGATCCAGTATTTTGAAAGGACCGATATATCTAGGGCTCAACTTCCCCTTCTTTCCAAATTTCATGACTCTCTTCCAGGGAGATATTTGTAAGAACACTTTATCAACCACTTCAAACTCTAGGTCTTTTATTCGATTGTCGGCATAACTTTTATGTCAACTCTGAGCTGCTCTTATGTGTTGTTGAATATATCTGACCTTCTCTTCCATTTCATCAACGAGATCGGGTCCTAATAGCTTTCTTTCCACAACTTCATCCCATCAAGTTGGAGTCCTGCATTTCTTTCCATAGAGAGCTTCATAAGGATCCATCTGAATACTGGAGTGAAAGGTATTATTATAAGAAAATTCCACCAAAGGTAGGTGTTGATCCCAACCACCTTTGAAATCCATAGAGAAAGCTCTCAACAGATCTTCTAGAGTTTGAATTGTTCTCTCAGACTGACCGTCTGTCTGAGGATGATAAGCAGTGCTGAAACTCAACTCTGTATCCAGAGTACGCTGAAGACTTCGCCAGAACTTCGAGGTAAATCTCGGATCCCAATCAGATATAATAGAAAGTGGTACTCAATGCAATCTTACCACTTCCTTTACATATATCATGGAAAGCTGATCCAGAGAGAAATCCTCTCCAATAGTAATGAAGTGTGTAGACTTGGTAAGACGATCAACTATGACCGAGATAACATTATTGCCTTTGGATGTTTTAGGAAGTCCTGTGACAAAGTCCATAGTGATGTTTTCCCATTTCCATTCAGGTATGGGTAATGGTTATAACATCCCCTTAGACTTCTGTCTCTCAGCTTTAACTGGCTTACAAACCAAGCATCGAGAGGCATATTCAGCAACACCTCTTTTGATGCCATCCCACCAGAAGTACGCTTTCAGGTCCCTATACATCTTTGTGCTTCCAGGATGAATAGAGAATGAAGAACTATGAGCCTCATCTAGCAGCTCCTTCTTTAATTCCGGGATGGGAGGAACACAAACCCGATTCCTGAACTTTATTATCCCATCACAATCAAGGTTGAATTCAGGAACATTTCTCACCTTCTTTTGTAACTCGACATCTTCTTTCTGTGCCTCTTTAATATTCACATGTATGGATGGTTGAACATTCATTTGAGAAAGATAAGATTTTTCCCCTTTCATTATAATTCCAAGATCCATCCTTTGTAAATCCATAAATATTGGATATTTTGTGATCCTCATCATGGATACACTTTCTTGGTCTTATCAACTTAATGCATCTGCCACCTTGTTTGCTTTCCCAGGGTGGTAATGGATTGAGCAGTCTTAATCCTTAATCATCTCCAACCATCTTCTTTGGTGCATATTCATCTCCTTTTGAGTGAAAATATACTTTAAACATTTATGATTAGTATAAATGTCACACCATTCTCCATAAAGGTAATCTGTCCAAATCTTTAATGCAAAGATTGCCGCAGCTAACTCCAAATCATGAGTTGGGAAATTTTTCTCATGTATTTTCAACTGTCGTGAGGCATAAGCTATCACCATATCATTTTTCATAAGAACACACCCCAATTCCTTCTTGGATGCATCACTGTAGATCACAAACCTTTCTCCACTACAAGGAAGTGTGAGAACAGGTGCACTAGATGACCTTCTTTTCAACTCCTTGAAATTCTCTTCACATTCCTCTATCCAAACAAACTTAACTCTTTTCTGAGTCAACTTGGTGAGTGGATTAGATAATCGTGAAAAATCTTTCACAAAACGTCGATAATATCCAGCCAAACCAAGAAAACTTCGGATCTCGGTTACTGTTGTTGGTCTCGACCATCTTTCGATAACCTCTGTTTTTGCTGGATCCACAGATATCCCCTCTTTTGAGATTATGTGACCCAAAAATGCAACTTTTTAAATCCAAAATTCACACTTTGTAAATTTGGCATAAAGCTTCTCCTTTCTCAGGGTCTTCAATATAATTCTCAAGTGATATTCATGTTCTTACTTGCTCTTTGAATATACAAGAATATCTTCTACAAAGACTACCACAAACTGATCAAGATAGTCTCTAAAGACTCTATCCATTAGATCCATGAAGATAGCAGGGGAATTAGTAAGACCAAATGGCATCACTATAAATTCATAGTGTCCATACGTTGTACGGAAAGCCGTCTTTGGGATATCCTCCCTTTTGAACCTTAATTAATGATACCCTGAACAAAGATCAATCTTGGAAAAGTATTGATCTCCGCGTAGTTGGTCAAATAGGTCATCAATGCGCAAGAGAGGATATTTGTTCTTGATAGTGATCCTGTTAAGTTCTCGATAATCAATGCAGAGTCTCATTGATCCATATTTCTTCTTAACAAATAGAACAGGTGCTCCCCAAGGTGACGCACTAGGGCGTATGAAACCCTTATCAAGATTCTCTTGAAGTTGCTTCTTCAATTCCTGCAACTCAATTGGGGCCATTCTATAAGGTGTCTTTGAAATAGGCAAAGCACTCGGTACGAGTTCTATTGAAAACTCAACTTCACGATTCGGTGGAAGACCCAGTAATTCATCCTAAAAGACATCATCAAACTCTCGTACAATGGGCATATTCTTAATTATGAGTTTCTCACCAACCATTTGAGATAAATAACCTTCATTTAGTGGAATCAAGACCCATAAGATGGAAGGAATTTCCACTTGAAGGTTATGTTCATCCTTGCATCGATAGACGATCATAGATTGATCTGGAATATGAAATGTGACTTCCCTTCTTTGGAAATTGATATGAGCTCCATGTAGAGAAAGCCAATCCATGCCAAGTATCACATCAAATTCCACTATAGGAAGGATCACAAGAATTGCAGGAAGCACTTTACCACAAACTTCAATCGGAGAAGAATTATAAACTTTTTATGAGACTGTTGTGCCATTAGGTGTTGTCACAGCTAACTCAACATCTAATTGTTCAGGTAATACAGTGATACCCTTATAAAATTCATCAGAAATAAAAGAGGGGGTGGATCCAGAATCAAATAAAACATTTTCTACTTTAGAGTGGATGGTAAGTGTACCTTTCACCACATCGTTATCGTACTCCACATCGCTGATAGAAATTGCACGTGACTTTCCTTTGTCTTTAGCCTTAAGAGTTTGTTGACGTTGACCATCATAATCAACCCTTGGATTAGGGAATTTATTGGAATAATGTCCCATCTCCTTGCACTTGAAACATTGAAGTGTAGTAGGTTCATTCTGTGTATCCCTTCCTTTTTTCGCATCATTAGACATCTTCTTCCCATCATCGCGGCATTCAAATGCCCAATGACCTTCCTTTCCACATTTTAAACACTTACTTTTCCCTTTAAGACAACTCCCTCCATGTTTCTTTCCACACTTTGAGCATAAGGGAAAGCTCATCTTCTTTTCAGTGTGCTCTTTATATTTTCATTTGAATTCCATTTTCCTCTTCTTATCAAACCCATATGACTGATGGGTTACTCCAATCTCCATCTCAACTTTGAAAGCACATCGAACGATTTCCTCGTAGCTATTGAAGTCCCTTATGGATAAGGCCCTTCGAAGACTTAGTTTTAATCCACTAAAGAATCGATCGATCTTACTCTCAGGTTGGATAATAATACCAGAAGCGTACCTTTCAAGTCTTGTAAAATTTGCTTCATAGGTACCAACAGATTCATCATCCTTTTGCTTCAGTTCAAGAAACTTTGTCTCCATCTTTTTTCGGAGAATAAGAGGGAAGTACTTATTGAAAATAAGTTCTTGAACTTGTCCCATTCCATGGACTCAAATTCATCCCTTTGCCTCATATTCTTAATAATATTCCACCATTGATCAGCATCACCTTCCAAACGATACACTACTAAGATGACTTTATCATGCTCAGAACATTGAAGAACTGAAAATATCTTTTCAGTAGTACTAATCCATTGTCCAGTAACTAATGGATCAGTAGACCCGCTGAATGAAGGTGGACACTGTCTCATGAAGGATTCAACAGAATGTTGCTCCTTCCTTTGCACGTTTGGAAGTCTTGCATGATTCATAGCTTGAGAAAGTTGTGTAAGCATCGCTACAAGATTTTTCATTCCAGCTCCCATAATATTTGGTTGCTCAGGGGGACAATCATTGCATTGCCCGTCGCATTCCGCATTAACACGGTTCCTTCGGGTTCCAGCCATTGACTAAAACCAAGAAGAATAGTTTGAGCAACACTAATTATAATAGGAAAACCATATAATCAAGAATAATATTTCACACTTAAGATCTTATCCTAGGTTATTCATGGCCATTTCTAAAATACTAAGATTGTGTTCTATGCTTAGACTTATCCTTAGGGTTCTTACTAAGGCATTCACATCCTAGTTTCCAAAGGTTGACTATACCGTTCCTCTGATACCAATTATAACGACCCATACTTTACATACATTGTTATTACATTAGAATTGAAGCACACTTATTACAACATATAACCAAACCAAGAAAGGACCGTATAGGTATAGTGTCTTTAGAAAACGGGAAACATAAACAACTGGTTCATAAGGCATCTACATTGCCTCCCATTTATTTCATCATATCTAGAGTCCCTTTTTGGCATATTCTACTTAATAACCTTCTTCATGACCTGGGGAAACAAAACATACAAAAGGGTGAGCTCAAATTCTCAGTAAGGGTAAACAAAATAAATATCAATCACATCATATACATAAGCACATAACTTTTGGAAATCATAACCTGCAAAAGAGATCATAATTTCATAACATGGGATAAGTATTCGTAGTGAAATGTAATCCCAATAATCATATCATAAAACATGAAAAATTGTGTCATACACACATAATCATAGAGGATCATTTCTTTTTATTCAAGACACATTTCCAAGACTATCTTAGTGGACAAAGTCCATTTCTGAACCGAGTTCACTCATCGTTTCAGTCCTATTTCACTGAACCAGTATAACCTACCGTTCCAGCCATGTCTATCTCATGAGATATAAAATCTTTACCTAATGCATTGGAGGGAGATATAGGTCCCACCCATCTCATAATTACACCATTCTTATGTGTGCCACAAAATCATAAATCATACATCATTGCATAACCCATGTAGTAAAAATGGGATTCTTAAACAACATGACATAATAAAACAATTCATATAAGATAAAGGAATTCATAAAAACATTTCCATCATAAAATAATCAAATCCATGTAATAATATGGATATAAACAGAACCCTATGTTATCTTAGATGGAAAATAATTTTGATAAAACAATTGAACTCCATTCTTGAGGAAAGTATCCTTTCTACTTGAAAAACATTTTTCCTTTCTTAACATGCCATAGAATTTTAAACAAAAAGAAGTTGATTAAAAATAAACTTGAAAACTTGTAAAGGAAGATTCTTGGAAATATTGTTTTAAAAATACATTCATTCCGTATAAGTTAAAAAAACATTCTTCTCGTACTTTTGTCGGAAAATTCAAAAAAGAACCTTGTACGAAAAACGACAAAAGATTACTTTCATATCTTTTACTAAAAACTCACCGAAAGGTAAAATAGGATTTAAACAATAGTAGGTGAATGGAAATAATATTATATATTGAGGAAACATGGATTTGGATGATAAAATACACCCTAGTAAATTCCAAAGTATAAACAATCTCAGATAAAAATGAGATTGTGATATTTCCCTTACCTTAGGACTGATATGCTTTGTATGTGTCCGAACCTCCTGTATAATGATTTAAATAATGTTATTGACTTATTCCAGAATCATAATTATTTTTATGATATCATATTTGGTCATATTATTAGCTTCTTAGTAGTAATATTTCATTGCTACTTGTAATTCAGGTGTTTATAACTTTTTGTTCTTATGCGTGTTTTGTCGAATAAATTATTTTTCTTGTCTTTAGGTTATAGATACCTCATTTAAAGAATGTTATTAGTGTAATATATGTCATATTCATTAATTTAATTCATTTATATAATCATTATGAAATGAAAATCATGTAGAACGAGTCGCATCACATCTTGGAGACGGTATTCCGTACGTACGCACGAGTGATGATATCATTCGTATGGTCGTGGAATTGTATTGGAGTGTATGTGTACTATTTCAGAATCAGTATCACTTTATAATATTCATATATAGTCTTTATTTACACCATTATACCCATCCAAGTAAGGTGGTGGTGGAAAATAGATTACACCACGGCATGGAGACGGTATTCCGTACGTACGCACGCGCGGTGATTTCTTTTTCCGTAGAATGGATAGATGGTGAAATAGGGTTGTTTCAAACTTATAATAACATATCAGTATATGAGTGATACTGATGTTATTAATTCATTATGAAACAACTAAATAAGAAGAAGTGGAAGAAGAAATAAAGATGAATGAATCGGTAACAGACATTACCTCTTGTTTGAAGTGCTTCTTTGATACCTTCTTTTAGGGCACTCAAATTGGTCTTTGAAGAAGACAAGGACCTCTAGGATATCTCTAGGGAAGTGGAGAGGAGAAAGTTTCAGGGTTTGGCCGAGCATGAAGGCTCAAAGTGGTGTGAGGAAGAGAGGGAGGAGGTGCCCTTTTATAAGGGAGGAGAGAGGCACCTTTGGAATAACTAAATATATTATTTTATTATAAAGTCATGTTCGGTTGTAAATAGCTCAAAATTGATTTATTTCTAAGCTAAGGTGGGGATGGGTCGAAATCCTCTCATCCAATAGAATTTATACAAGTTTAGGTTCCTATTTTAACCTTATCATTTAGATTTAACATTAAGTTAAATAATTTTAATTTTACCGTGTCTTCTTGTGTTCTTATACTATATGGTTAATAAACTTACTATAAGCAGCCAAACGAACCCCAAGTTGTTTAATATTAATATATATAACCTTATATAATTCATTTGTCCGAACCTTAGATTTTTAGGAATAAAATAACAATTACTAATATAATATTTGTTTTAAAAAATATTTTCGGTCAATTTTGACACTATTTAGTAATTATTTTTTGTGAAACTCATAACAGAATGCTTAGTTCGAAAAAAGTTAATTAAATCAATACTAACATGTCATATTAATCTATAAAATTAATAGAATTCATAAAAAGTCTCAAATTATATTTATTTGGGTATTTATAACATCAATTATGTCAATATTTCATTAATAAGATAATTACTGTATCGTCGTTGTGTCATAAATAAATTAAATTATTTAAGGTCTAAAAATTACAAATAAAATACCATTATGTACGAAACCGTTTTGGATTTCTAATGAATATTTATAGTCGAATTTATCTTATGTATAACCTCGTATTAAAAATGATTTAGTTATTAAACTTTGTTTTTAACTATTTTAACCCTTCTTTAAATAAATTAATAATAAATGTCCTAATCTAATCCAATTGGGCCTAAATGGTCATATTTTATTCCTAAGGTTGTTTTTGGTAGAATTACACTTGTCCAATAGAATTTGGACATGTGTTAGGGTAATAATAATATCATTTTTACCCTTAATTACCCTATTTACTTTTAACCGTGGTAAAAAAAGTAAAAAGTTACTATTCACCAAATAATTATTTTCATCTCATTGAACCACATTTTACTTACTGACATCAACCGTGTCTCTCGGATTTTCGAAATTCCACTCACAGAAGCGGTAAAATTAAGTTTTATGAAAAATTCAGTTTTTTAACTACCACTTAGTGGTTTCACTATTCATCAAAAATTGAAAGTTTTCAGAAAAATACCAAAATTTCACCCTAGGATAATTTCGATATTCCGAATCCAAAAATGAAGTCCATTTTGAAAAATAAAATTTATAAAAAATCAAAAAGTGGTTATTACTATTCATAACTGCTAGTTTTAATAATATTTTATTAGCATATCATTGTTTAGTGAAACTCGGTATTGCGTACGACGCAAGATATCGAGGAAGGTTGCGATTTCATGTAAAGCAAGACAAGAAAGTGTTGTGGGTAGAAAAATATTCCTTTGATGATTTATATAACATAAAAGTCTCAGGTGTTACAATATTCATCTATTTATATGTGAGTATATACTTGTTATCCATATATATTTCACAGGTCCGATCAAAGAGATAATATTACCATATTTTTTAAGTGATGAAAATTGTAGCCAACTACATATCATGTTCTTGGTAGTTCTATTCATGAACATAACTTTCAACTGCCTTAAAGCATACGATTGATCATTATCATTTTGTATTAACACATAGCTTAACACCTTCTTAGAAGAATCACTGAATACTATAAAAATTTATCCACTTTTTGGTTTAGTGATAATGGGGATAATGATAAAACATATTTTCAGTTATTTGAATCTCTCTTCACATTCAACATTTCAAGAAATTTAGACTCCCTTCCAAGTCAGTTTGGCTAGAGGATTTTATAATCAAAATAAATTTCCGAAAAATTGATGATAATACCTAGATAATCCATGGAAACCATGGATATCTATGACATATGTTTCCATTGGCCATCCTTTAATTACTTATTTATTTTAAGGGTCCACATATATCCCATTAATTTTGATGATCTTCCCCAAGAATGAGTCTTCTTTTAACCAGAACACACATTTTTTTACATGGTATAAAGCTAATCATTTCCCAAGGTATTTATCATAGTGCTCAGATGATCCTCATGCTCCTCCTTGGTTTTAGATAATATTAGAATATAATTTATGAAGACTACCAACAATTTTTTGATGTAACCTCAATAGTCTCTATACATCATGTCCATAATGATTGAGGGTGAATTAATGAGTTATAATGAAATTAATATGAACTCATAGTTCTCGTACCTTATACAAAAATTCATCTTCGGGTTATCATACTTCTTCACCCTAATAGGTTAATATCAAAATAGTAGATCCTACTTAGAGATGTATTGTTCTCCACATAGATGATTAGATAAGTCATCAATCCATGGAGGAGGACTATTTTTCTTTATCATGATCTTATTGAGATCATGATAATCAAGGAAAAGTCTCATCGACCCATCCTTCTTCTTGATGAATAAGACTGATGCACCCCATCATGAATAACTTGGGCATATGAACCCTTTATCTATATTATGTTATTGTTTTTTCATCAGTTCTTAAATTTAGATAAATTCTATTCTTTATTGAGTTTTCAATAATTGTAATGACCCAACTATAAGCTCAATATAAAATTCAACATCTCAAGTTAGAAGATGACCAGACAATCCCTCAGGAAACAAATCAGTATATTCCCTCACAATGTGCATGAAATTAAGAATGATTCTTTCCTTAGACTCAATCATTTAGGATATATACAATTTCTTATTGATAAATAGTATTCATTCCTTAAATGTTTTTGCTAAAGAATATTTATCCATCTCCTTGAAATTGTATAAAATCAAAGGATAATTCACAATACGAAGAGTGATTTCTTTCTTGCATCAATTTATGTTGGGTCTATATAGGGAAATCCAATCCATTCCTAGAATTGTATAAAATTACACCAAAGGGAATATGACAAGGTTCATTGGGATGTTCAACCCAAAAATTATGACTAGGGATAAGTAAAATAATTAGGATGAAATAATTTCCCCATTTATCATTTTCATAGATAAATCCACATCCATGATTTGTGGTGGTGTTTAAAATGTTCAACTAAACATTCATGATATAAAGTAATGTGTAAAACCAAAATAAAAAAAGTATATATTTTATTCTTTAATGAATAACTAGAATACCTATCACTAATTTATTATTAGGATGCACCATAGATGTTGTAATTGAAAAAAGATCTCCCATTATGCCTTGGAGGTTTTTTGTTGTCTCCAAAAACCTTTATCTTTTGGTATTGATTAGAAAAAATCCATAGTTCCTTGTACTTGAAGTAATGAAAAATGTTCTTAGTGATGATCAAAGAATTACTTTCCTCAATCACAATAATGGTTTTCTCCATTTGGAAATCGCTAGTTAGGTTCTCCTCCTTCCTTCACCTAAAAACTTTACTCATCCCCCATATGAAATTTATGGGGTGCTTATTTCAGAACCTTTGATTATTAGGATGTTGAAAATTATTTGAACCATTGGATTTATCTATCAGACCACCGAAATTAAACTATATTTTCCACTAATTATCCCCATGATACCCTTGAGATTCATCTATATCCATTTTGAATTTGAGGGCACATTGGAAAATTTCCTCAAAGCTATGAAGGTAACAAATCCCCATGGATTTTCATATACTATGTTTTATCCCACCGAAGTGGCAATCAACCATACATTTGGGGGTAACGACAACGCCAGAGGCATATCATGAAAGTATTTTGATTTTTTCTTCATATTCCTAATAGATTCATCATTTTTTTCTTGAGATAAAGAAAATCACTTTCCATTTTATGTCAGAAAATATGAAGAATTTATTTATCAAAAAACTTTAATAGAATTATTTTCAGCCTATCACTTTGATCGCTTCCACTGGCTACGTATTCTTTATCAATGTACAACATTGATCATCTTATCCCCCCATAAGATAAATAGCTATAAAAATATTCTTTTGTTTATAATATCAATATACGGATATGATCTTCTTAATGGAGTTGATCCATTTGTTCGCAATTATGGGATTAGATAATCCATTTAATGTCGAAGGCATTCACTGCATAAATGACTCAATTGAAGTTTTTTCATTATTTGGGGGATTTATGTACTCATTCTGATCAAGTATTCTATTTCAAACCTGAGATGGCTAAGAGATTATCATCATAATGTTTCGAATCCAACTTCTATTGGGATGGGGATCTAGTTGGGTAGTCATCACATTTTCGATTGCATTGATTGTTTAACTAATTCCCCTTTTTATTTCCAATGGATATAATAAAGGTAAAATTATGGATTGTTATTTTTTAAAATATTAAAAACATAAATTGGAATTAAATTACATTATAGGGATAATATATAAATCACATTTATTTACCTAACATATGAATTTATAGGATTCAATATATGTTATCTATGATATATTTCCTAATATTTATTTGTATGGGAATTTTTATATTACCTTAATAATGGTTCCTAATTAGATTATGATTTTACCAATTATATCCCCCCAGAGTGTCAAACCAAGATCATAATAAGGCAAGTTGTCATGTACTAGGATACATCGAGTTAGGCCCAAATCACCTTTTCGGAGTTGTTACCCCTAGGTACATCTGTGCTAGAACCATTTCCACATATGATATTTATAAATGGATGTATTTTATTAATAAATCACGTAGTCTATACTTAAAAAAATTTAGGGATGTTTTCCTAGACTTAGTCTTATCCATATGGCTTTTTATATAATTTTATAATCATAATCCCAAAAATTACAAAACATTCCCTTTGATACCAACTACAACAAATATTCTCATTATTAAACAATAATTAATTATTTACAACATAATATTACACCTAATACAAAAAAAAGATCTATAAGTCTATTTTCATTTAGAATTAGCTATGTTACATAACAATTCAAAATAGGAAAACACATCATATTGAAAAAATCTATTACATGCTTGCACTTCAATCTGCATGGGATAACCCGAGGAAATATGTAAGAAAGGGGTGAGATATAACAAAAAAATATGGGATAAAACATGGAATATTTTAATACATGTTATAAAATAGTTATATCAATAGGGAATAAAAGTATCATGAATAATAACTCATGATAATCGTAATAAGGAAAATTTCCCAACAACATAAAACATTGTGTCATAAACATTGGTCAAGGATAACATTCAAGACATCATGATTGGAAAAGTATCATAAATAAATTATATTCACTTATAGAAAAATTAAATCTTATGAGACTAAGCATTACCCAGTTCATTGTATTGCAATATAATTTTGGGTGCACCTATCACATTCATTTCACTCTCATGCTTAAGTGTGCCACATAGATCATACAACAAGGATTCGTTAATCATTATATTTTATTCCATGATCTATGAGTGATTAATAAATTCAAGTATGTACCATGTCAAAGAGTAATATGTGTATATAGTCTAACAACCTTGATAGTAAGTGGGTATTGTATTCTCTACACAATTGTTTTTGCATTAAAAATAGTGGTTAAATTTCTGCCGCATATTGACATCACTTAAAAATTATTCAAATGTTTTTATGAGAAACAAAGTGGTCTAAAGTAACATATAATAAAAATAATAAATAATAGGTTCATGAAAATTCATATCTAAACATAATGAATCATAAATATAAGGCATAAGATAATAATGAAACATGAATAAAGGAGGGAAGGTGAGGATCCCTTACCTGAGTGTCTGACACCAAATTCTTAGGAGGGGCTTCTTGAGGGATTGGGGCACCATAGGAGGTGTATAGAGAGGTTATAAAAGATTAAGAAAATGCTCTATGATTTTTAGTTATGATAAATGGGAGTTTCTGTTGGTTTACAAAGGAAAGTAGTGGATATTTCTTTATTTTTTTCTCAAACATATATTTTTTTACTATATATTATAATATAACCAAAACCACAAAACATCACATGGGATTTTCCCATGGAATCTAATAAATTTAATTGGTATTAATTATTTTATATTTTTAATGGCCTAACATAGAAAAAATAATTCCCTAACTAATGTGGATGTCAGTTATACTCTTAATGAAATAAATTTAAAACCTTAAAATATTTTAATAGATTTGGAGGATTCGTAATGGATTTATATAATTAATCTAATAAACCTTAAATATTAATATTTTAAATATAAAACATATATTTTCTCATTGATACCTTTTAGAGTATTTATTTCATCATTTTGAGGTCATTATAATGTCATAATTCACAAAGTATATTTATACGGTATTTAATTTTTACCTGAAAATTTGATTATCTAGGAAAATTATGAAAAATCCACAATTGGATAATTTCAATGTTCAGATTAAAAAAAATAAAATTTATCTAATTTGTTTTTCTAAATATATGCATTTATTACTTTTCAAATAAAATCAACATTTATTATGAAATGCTGGGTTCTTTTTGACAATAACCGTTTTCAAACCCTTATAAAAATTACATTTGACTTTGTAAAAATTATATGATAACTTATATTTAATCATTATTATTTAATAATTATATTCTATCAAAATTTTATTTATTTCAAAAATAAATTTATGTATCAAAATAGATTCCTTGATTTAATTTTAATATTACCCCAAAAATAGTTTTTGTTTTATTGTGTTAAAAAATATCATTTATAAAGTAACAATAATAGGATGAAAATATATTCATAATTATATAAAAAAATAATTTACATTATACTATTCCTAGGTTATTGATACATATCTCTTTATTATTTTAGAAAACTTATTAAGATTAAGGTGTGTGATGGTGAGATATTTAGGGGTGGTTTGGCAAACATTGATTGGGATGTGAACTTAATGAGCTATAACTTCTCCCATATACAATTTTGATCATGTCTATGTTTTTATAGCTCAGCATCGGTCTGGATAAGGGGAAATCCTAGTGATTTTACCTCCCTTAAAATATATGATAAATGGGATTCATAGGGTATGATCTAACTGGTTATGTCCATCACTTACATTTTCCATGTAAAGTAAATTTTTTAAAACACTATATTTATTCTAACCTTGTGATGATTGTTCAATGACCATATTATCAATAGTAAATATTATTAATAGTATTTTAAATACAAAATGATGTAAAAAAATTGAAGTATTCCATGTGTTTTCCATAACCATATTACATAACAAGATATTTAATTAAATCACACGGGAAATTTTTGTTTATAATAGTTCTGATCATTTCATGTCTACTATATCTTACGATGGAAAAAATTATTTAGGTTGTGACATGAATTATAAGTACCAACTAAATTTATAAATCCCCTATATAAAATTTTATTCAATTTAAAAAATTTATAACATAATCCACATAAAACAATGTCATGTAATTTAGCAATACATCCTACATGTCATGTCATAATACATGACAAGTGAATTATAATTGGTGGTTAAAATGAATCATGAAAATGGAACTCCATAATTTGATCATGCCATGCTGAATTAATGTTATCATTCATAGAAATAATTATGAAATAAAATCAACTATACTAAGAAGAATATCGAAAAAACCCCATCCGAGGTGATTTGGTCATTCCCTGTATGTGGGTTAGATACTCCAAGGCAAAGATCAATACCAAATCCAAATTAATTCCTAATATATTGTATAAAATTCAGAAAAGATTATAAAAAATGAATATAAAATACACCTATGATACTACTTTGTAACTTCCTGGCCCAGATACAAATTTAACGGTGCTCTGATCCAGTGGGCCACATGGCCACAAGCGTGCCTTCCTATAAGCAATGGGATGCCAACTACTAGCAAGCATTTAAGGTGTTATAGTGGGGTGACTATACCATCATGATTAGTGTCTCATAGTGGTGAAATAGATAGATAAATAGTGTAATCATATAAACAATAAAATAGAATGAAGAATCACATATAAACATCCAAGAACTAAATAATAATCCAAATAAGTAATCTAAATCATATACAAATTATCATTATTTCATGTATCCAAAAAATAGAGAAACCATGTATACATATAAAAGGGAATTAAATACAATATGTGATATATAATAGGTACAAAAATTTCTAGATATATCCCATCATCCAGAGCTCTACCATAGTCACCTACTACCATTATCTCATCTTAAGTCTTGCCAGAACTGATGCATTCGTAAGAGGTTGTTTCCGTTTTTCTTAACATACAAGAATATAGTATTTCTTGGTATAATCGCTGGCCCAAATAGGGTGTGATATAAACTCAGTAGTACATCACAAACAACATCTATAAACATCCAATAATTTCATATAATATGAAAGTGTGAAGGTAATAATAATGAAAGAAGTAATATCAATAAAGGGTCGGATATGTTTCCAGAAGGAAACCATGATGAAAATACTTACATTATATTTAGCTAGATAATATTAACTTGTAACCATATGTATACAAATATAGAGATTTTATAAGTAGTGATTTCTATAACAAAAATTACCTAGTGCTAGTATACTAGACCCAAGGTGTAACTCAGACATCCATAAAAATTAAAATGGCTATCACAAGTATCAGGGGATGTTATGCCCAATATCACTATAGTAAGGTCTATATTACAAGTGTCACAGTTAGGGTCATCGTTCATAATATCGTAGTTTTATATTAATCATTGGCTTTAATAAGACCCAAATTAAATTTTATAACTCATTAACATTCATTAATAACATGGGCCAAACCATTTCTCCATTTAACCAAGTAAAATGGTCATATCAGTCACCTTTATACAATAAATAATATGTTTTTATGTGCATTAGCTATTATACACTAAAAAATTACCCATCCCAATCATGGTGTCATAATTTAAAAGTCACTACCAAAACCATTTAGATTATGGTTGTTTCATTTAGTCATCTATATTCACAAAGGAAATTTGATTTGAACACATTAAGGAATTTTCACAATTGAAGGTGACCTAAAAAGGTTATGATGTTCTTAGTTAAGGAATGCATTTAAAGTTGGATTAAATTTAGGTGAAAAAAATGGTGAAAGTAGTGTGATGTAGAATATATCATATTATATGACATCTCAAATTTGAGGTAGAAAATTCTAGAACACCTACCCTGAACTCATTGTACTCTCCTCATCCCGTATTTGCCCATATTTTTCCCAGATCAAGAGAAAATGGAAGAATAGATGAAGACATTGAAAATAGGTCTTATGTGCTTGCATCATGATATAATTTTTTAGGGTAAAACAAATGAATAATTGAGAATGATGAATAGAGTAGTCATTGATGGTTATCCAACGAGACAAACAAAGATGTAATTAGAGTCTAGATGAAGGATTTATCACCAATACTAGAAGGAGGTTTTTTGGAGCTTCCAACAAGAGAGAAAATGATCTCCCTACCAATATAAGTGATAAATAATATAAGAGGGTGAGTTAATGTAGAAATAAAGTAAAATTGATAAAATCTCCCCAAATATTTGAGTCATGCGGTTTGGATGTAGGGTTAGCCAAATTGTGTGTCAACCATGGAAAACTCACTATCTCCAAAGGAACCTTGCATGGACAGAGTGCATAGTTAAACAAACCATGTTTCGACCATGCACTAGGCCTTTGATAAATGTCTACAACATATCATACGAGCATTCCCCTCATGTTTCATCATTTTCTAAAACTATTAAGCCATTTTCTTCTTACTAAAAATCCCCACATGGTTTGGGGAAACCATATAGACTGGATCACATTATTTCTACTAACTATGTAGCCCCACTCTTTTCTCAACCATCTAGGGTTAAGAGCTCCAAAAGATCCCAAAAACCTTATAAACATCAATTAACTCATTCGGTACCCATATTAGGGAAATAAAAATACTTTAAACTAGAAATTAACGGATCAGTCCCTCATAGAATAGTTGGGTTCATCTACTATTGATATCCACATACCAAATATGTGAAGACCATCATCATATATTATCATGAAACATGTGATTACCTAAATAACCATTAAAACATATTAAAAACAGAAATGATTCATCAATCATCAAATTAATACATATATTTAGGAATATATTCCATAGATCCAATAATGCTGTAAAATCCATCAACGATAGTATAAACCACATTTTCAACTAATTGTTAATAAAATTCAACTACATCATTATATAAAATTTATGTTATATTTATAAATCATATTTTTATCCCAATATCATTATCTGAATATCACGAATATAGTAAGGTTTATATTTCTTTTAATCAGAATATCATTTATTTCTATTCCATCAGTACCATTTATAATATTCTTGAAAATCATAAATAATAAACTTATACTGAAAATCCTTATATATTTCATTATTCATGTATCAAAATCCTTGAATTATAAAACATTAATAGTTAAATAATCCCACGTACTTCTCAAAACATTAATTGAGATTCATTATCTCATATTTTAACACCTAGTTCCCTTCACATGTCATTCATAGTCTCTTCATCATCCCCAACAAAACCATTACTCATACAATATTGTTGATCCCCTTTATGAGCATTCACCTTAGGACATAAATTATCAAATTTCTCATACATTCCATATTTAAAACATTGAAAAAATAATTAGGCGATATAGGGACCATTATTCTCATCTATTTATTTAACTGAACATTTCATTTTATCTTTTAAATTACTTTCTTTGTGTTTATCTTTTCCACACTAAATACCTCTTCACATTCCACTAAGACATTCCCTTGAGTGCTTATTCCCAAATTCCACATATATGGGAGGTTGGATCTTCTTTCCTCTATACTCTCCATTACTCGAAACCTTAGTGAACTCTAAAATTATATTCTTTGGTGAGTTTTCATGTTTTTTCCATTAAATTTTAATAATTTCCCATGAACAATAAATAGTAGTAATCATAATATACATCACTCAAGTAATCATCCCTTTTGGTTTCTCATCCCAAATTTTTTGTCCCATTCAATTATAATATATTTCTTATGGTTCTCTCTATAGAATAAAACCAAAAGGAATAGTGTGAGAAAAACTAATCATAGTGGGAAACTACATAATCATAACAAATTACTTATAAGGTGTCTATATCATAACACCTTCTTTTAAATATATGACAACTTATGACAAATATAGGCCATTCAAGGTCATTATCTGTATAAATCATTATTTACGGTTTATTAAGAATTTTTTAATTTCAACAACATGTACCCTATGAGTGACTAACCATGTATGAATAATGGTATTTTTCCATGCATTAGGTGATGATGGAGTTCATTTCAATGGATACTTTTTAGATTTATTATCCCTATGTATATCTGTTCCAAATACATAACCACTTGTAGAATCCATACACGGATTTAATTTCTTATAAGCCACATGATCTATCGCTTAAAAAATTTCCAAGACATTTTTATATACAATGAATCATCTTTAAGACTTATCCTTATATACATTCATAGAAATATACTTAGAAATAACCCGTGGTATCCCACTGTGGTTTTTTTATCCAATTTTCAAATTTTTAAATAAACCATTCCTCTAATACCAACTATAGAAAACCGGGCATCTCATATATATATATATAACATAATTTTAGATTAATATTCCATATATTGTACAAAAACATGGTAGAAGAACATAATAGATTAGTGCATTTAGAAACGTGGAATATAATATTACTAATTCATGAATTATCTTCAATGTATCCCATAGAGATATGACCCTTTAGTAATATTCCCAAACATACCTTAATAAAAAATTGTTCTTCATAACCCATGGAAAGGAAACCTATTAAACATTAAGCTCAAAATATATGTAAGGGTAAATAATAGAGATACATAAGAATAAAATGAGAATAAGTGTAAAAACAGATGAGCATAATATTTGAAAATCATACCATACATATCAATGATCATAATCTTAAATCATGGAATAAAGATTGATAGTCTAGATGAAATGAATCATTAAGGAATAAAAAAGAATGATACATGAGTTCATAATATTAGAATAATACATATATTTTTTGAATACACGTAAGCACAGAAAATATTATATCAGTGTTACCCTACAAGATTTTCATAAAAGAATATTATTGGGATAACCACTCATGTACTTACTTTTTCCTTGGGTTAACCACTGGTTGAACCTATTTTTTAGGCTTGGGAAAACCACAAATGTTCCCTCATTTTTTTGGATTGATAAAAGAACCCACATACCATCTGATATAATATAAAATTTATCATTTCTGAATGAAAATTGGAGGGTTATATAGGTCCCAAATGTCACATAATGAAAATCATATACTTGTGTGTCCCAATATTGTAAAACATTCATTGTTTCATCACCCATGAAATGAAATAGGTTTTATAAATCGTTAATATTAACATACCATATAGAAAATAGTTAGGTCTCATAATAAATTAATCATTTAATCATATCATACAACACAGAATATCAAGTTGTTTTTAATATAATTTTTTCATGCTATAATCAGTGGTAGAGAAAGTAGTTTCATGAACATATTTTAATCATAAAAATAAACCATTTAGAGAAAGAATAACATCGGTATACTGGGATAATAACCCCATTAAATAATCAGTAACATCAAAGGATGTAATATTAGATATAAAATTTCATTAAAATATCACTTGAGACATTTCATTGAGTAAAAATATATTTTCATTGAAAATAAAATTTAAAAAAGTATTATTTTTGGAAATCATTATATTTGAAAATAAACATGATAAATTATTAATGGGGATTTAAAAAACATTAAAATATTACATGAAGAAAATATAATTTCATCTTTTAAATAACTTTTTTAAAACATAAAATATTTTTTAAACAATTTTAGAAAATACGGTTTTAGAAGAAAAAAGGTATTTAACTAAAAAGGTGTTTTTTCTTACAAAATTATTTTTAAACTATTGAGTACATGAAGAGCATAAAATGAGGGTAAAACATATATTATCTAAAACTACTAATAGTATAATAAAATTAATAATTTCATTAAGTTTTATATTATAATATTTCATCATTGTTATCATAATCATGAGAAATCTCGATAAATGATGAGATTATATCAAAACAATATACAACTTTGGTAATATTGAATTGTAATCCTCGTGAAAGAATAACATTAAATGAAACCTATATTTTAAGTAAAATAAATAAATTATTGAAATTACATGTTATTGGGATTGTATATACATTTCAAAGAATATTATATGTGTATAACCTGACATAAGTCTCAAAGAAAGAAAATTGAGACAAAAATATTTTACCCCTTTAGTAATCCATTGAATCACAATCCCCAATAAAAAATAAAATAGATTGAAACATTAAATATAATATGAATAATAGTATTCATGATATAAAATATCAAATATAATTGTATACATAATAGAAAAGATATGAGTGGTGTGTTTTCATATGTCTCCCAAAAATAAAATAGAGACTAGAAATCCCTTATCGTAAGTCTTGAATTCCTTTGTACTTGTTCAACCCTATTGTATAATAAATATAGGAATATTATAAATCCATTAATAAATTAATTATATATTCCATACCATATATTATTTACTATGGTTTTTTTATTTCTTAAGAAATAACTTACTAAATTCATGTTTTGTGTAATAACGACATTGTTTTTAATATAAGTTTTCATTTTGTATTTTTGGTCATATTAATATTATCATGGTTCAATCATATAAAAAATAATAATAATGAAATATTTATCATATTTATACATAAATTATACTTTTATTACCAATCATGAAATTTTTTTTTGAGAAATGAATTACATTATGATAATTGATATGGTAGGTCATACATATGCTTGAGTAACATTTCCATTTATCAATGATCATTGTATGTAGGGATAAGTAGTATATTATCTTCCAATAATTTTAATAATACCTAAAATAAAATATTATTTTATTAAATATACATATATATAACATCCATGAGGTTTGGGGATAAAAATAGAGAGTCACGTCGCATTGTGGAGGTCATAGTCCACACGCACATGAACGATGTTGTCATCTTTCAGTGAGTGAAAAGGTATGAATTAATATGATATATTATCTTTTAAAAATTATGTATATGTAATTATTATCATAATTATTTCTTTTCTAATATATATTTATATATTAAATTTATTCTTTTAATCTTATGCTCATAGTGTAAGTAAAATTGAATCACATTACTTCATGAGGGGGTATTCCACTGTAAACATGAATAACAATATTGTATCCATTACAGAATGGAATGTACAAATGTATATATAATATAATAAATATATAAAGGTATAATAATATTATAAATATCTTATATATATATAAATATAATTTCTATTCATCATCATACCCAACCATGAGAGGTGGTAAAGGAAACAATAATCTCATCTATTTACAAGGCAGTAGTCCAATATACACACAAACAATTATTTCATAACCAATTTGATGGAAGTGGTGACAGTTTTAAGTCATCCATTAACATTAAAAAATATTTTTATATTTAATATATTTATTTTTTATATCAAAATTCTGAAATAATAATTAAATTTTATGGATGAAGGAATAGAACAAAAACACATGTGGATGAACATTACCTCTTATTTGGGTATCCTCCTTAGGTTTTCACTAAAAGCCTTCCTTGGTTGAATTTTTGTGAAAAATAAGTCTTCATAGATAGATGATAGAATTTTAGAATTGTCTTTGTAGGGTATCAGATAAAACAAAAAATCCTTTATTTTTGGATGAATTGAAGGGTGGTGTTGTCCTTTTATAAGATGGGGAAAGGAACCCACATAGAAACTACATGGAAATTTTTCAAAAGACTCCAAAATAATAAATTCATTCAAAATAAAAAAGATTACAAATAACCCTAGAAAAATAATTTGTTAGGATAATATGTATATATGTCATGTAAAAATGATTTATACAAGTTTTGGGTCATTCTTATACTTTATCATTTTTAGTTTTAACCCACCTGGCAAACCCAATAATACGTTGACTACAGTAAATAAGTTTTTTATCTTTTCTATTTTTATTTTGGTGAAAAATTAAGTTGAAATTATTATATAATATGAATTATTCTAATTCTAAATATGGAATACATTATTCCAAATTCCATTCACATAAGTGGTAAATTTTAATTTTAAATTAATCTAATAGAGGCGATGAGAAAGGGGGTTTTAAAGAGAAAATGATTAAGAAGTTTACAAAGATTATACATTAAAATTCATTATGAAATTTATTCATATGACCTCAATTGAAATAATGGATATATAATTGAACTAAAATTACATTAAAACAAATTTAAAATATAATATTACATTATAAATAATTTAAATAAAAGAAAAAATTCAATTAAAAATCAGTATTTTTCACTATTCACTAAAATTTAATATATTCTAGAAAAATCCAAAACATTAACCATTTTTCAATTTTAATATGATGGTTTCAAAAATAAAATTAATTTTATCAAATTATATTTCGATAATATCTATAAATAAATTGTAATATTTTATCATAAAATGGAAAAAAACTTTTTTGAAGAAATCATATTTTTGAGGAATATAATTACATTAATAAAAATTAATTTATTATTTACTATGTGTTTTTAAATAAATTTTTATTGATTACAAAATTTATATACAAATTTAATAAAGTAATTAATACTATTCATATCTACTTATTTAACCTCTAGGTTAGAATGAACATTTTAAAATCATATTATTTCATGGTTCAGTAAATCTCGATGTTGTAGGTCATGAAAACTTTAGAAGAAACTCAGTACTTAGTTTAATGTTAGATAAACTAGTTGTCGTGTATAAATAAATATATACACAGCATTTCATGTTACGAAAAATATCAAAAATATAAAAAAAAAATTTAGAAAAATTGTTTCACAAAATAACAAGATGTTATTTTGTCTGTCTATCTCAAAAATGCCCATAAAAACAATTATAGCTTACTTAATGATTATTGAGATTTTGGTATACTTCTAAGATCATATTAATAAGCCTTGAGGAGTATAATAAATTACATCATTCAAATATGAGGTAATCATCATTACAGACTTTTTGAATGTCTATTTTCCCCTACTTTATATATATATATATATATGTGTTATACCCGTCCTAAAATAATTAATATAGTATTTTTAATATTATGAGATGTTATTATAGTTATTGGAGGGCCATTTTTTCACCTTTTTCTATCATATAATAAATTTAAACATCACTCATATATATATATAGACAACATATCGTCTCTACATAGTAGTGTATTTCATTTTTCAACACCACATTACTTAAAATGATATAAAGGCATAAATAATGAATATATATGTTATTTATATCATAATTCATATTTTTAAAATTTAATATATAATTTATCTTCTTACAATTCCACCCATTAAAAAAATATGATTTTGCTCATGTTTATACTTGGACCACCACCTTCATAATGCGGTGTGATCAATTTTTATGTTCACTTTTAATGGATAATTATAAATAAATATATAAGATATTTATATCATGATTAATATTATTGATATGATTTAACCATTATCATTATTTAATTACTATAACTATATAATCAAAACATATAAAAAACAAATTATATAACTCTCAAAATAATAGTGGTAATGAGTGATTGTTAATGATTGAATGTTAAAATGTAATAATTAGATAATATATTATATTATGAGTTTGTTTATGGTTACATTGTATAATTATAATAAATCAAAATTTATTTTAAAAAAGTTTAGAAGCAATTATGTGGAAATTAAAACATGATAAATGGGATTTTTATTGCAATATCTTTTCATTTCATGATTTTTTATGAATAGATTTCATTTTGGTAGATTATATGATCTAAATACCATAAAATACATCTTTATTAATCTCATATGGTTATTATTTTGGGATTAAATGTTTATATTCTATTTTTTACCTTATTGGATCAACAATAAAAAGGTTTGTTACATGTAAGATACTTACTTTTAAAAATCATGTATTGATGTTTTTCTTTGAACCCCTTTTCTTACATGTCCATATATTCTTTATAGTTTTTTCAATACTACTTTTATAATTCTCCCAAAAAAACTTCAAGACATTTTTAACAAATATTGAATTTATATAAAATAGTTTAAAAGGTATCTTCTTAAAAAAATTTGAATGATGTAATTTTAAAAAAATTTATGAACAAAATAATTGTTTAAATTAAAACAACTTGAATGAATTTTAAGGATTTCATTTATATTTATTCTTTCAAGATTCCATTTATTTGTATCCATGATTATTTTCAATGAAATTTAATTTTCAATATTTTTTTATTTAAAATTATGTAAAAAGAACGTATTATTTTTTTTCTTAAAAGAATAAAATTATTTTTGAAATGGGATTTATAAAACCATACTTATATTATGTTATTTATTATTTATTTCTTATATTTTCATTTATAATTTTTTGATTATTGTAAAAACCCATCATTTTTTTAGTGATATATAGTCATTTATTATCCCTTATTGATTAACCTTATTTTGAGACCATTCATATTTTTGTGATCATGTTATCAATCACCATCCATTTTTAATTAGGCTTTATTTTCCTTCTTCGTGTCCATATTTTATTAATATCTTAAATAACATTAAAATAAGTTTTAATTCTATGATTATTTTAATCCGTAGAACATTGATGTTTGTGAAATCATTCTAAGGAGGGTTATATTTTAAGTAATTTAATTAACTATTGAAATATTGATGTTACATATTCTTTATTCAAAATAGATAATTTTTTACTTATAATTAATTTTGAGAATGAATTTTATTTGTAACATCCCAAGTAAGTAATGAATAATAGATATTTTTATCTATGTCTATTAGTGAATTAGATTTTGTTTTAGAGGCTTAAAATGAGAATAAATCCAATCTTATGCATGGAATACACTAATATTTTTAAAAGATTGTTTTACTGACTTTTGACGGAAAACTATTTTTAAATATATCTTTTGACAATTTTATAAGCTATTTTTGTCAAAATAAACTTATTCTTTATTATTGGGACATCAAAATTTACTCTGTGAGAATTTTTGGTATTTTTCCGATAAAGTTCATTTTTTAATGAATAGTGAAAATGTTGTATTTTAATTCAAAACCTCTTTTTAATATAATTTATTTATATGATTAGATTATATTATGAATTGGTTTTTAAGTGAAATTAGAATATATTTTTACCATTTAATCCAATGGTGGTCATTGGAATCAATTTCACTTTGAAATTGGACTTAAACTGGTGTCAATCTTTTGATACTTATTGTTTCATAAAAACACTCTATTTGTCATGACAGCAGGAATTAATTATTAAGTTAATTAATGTAACTTATATGATTTGAATTTTGTAAATTATACATCATTTTTGAATTCAGAATATCAAATATAGCTTAGGGTGAAGTTTTGGTATTTTTCTAAAAAACATCAATTTTTGATGAATAGTGAAACCACTAAGTGGTAGTTAAAGAAACTGATTTTTCATTTAAATGAAACTTTTCCAGTTATGTGATTTGATTTTCAAAAAATCCGACATCCATGGTTTTCATTAAGAAGTAAAATGTGGTTCAATGAGATTAAAATAATTTTTTGGTGAATAGTAACTTTTATGTTTTTAATCACGATTAGAGGTAATTAGTGAAATTTATGGAAAAAATGATATTATAATAAAATGAAAATACCTAGAAACATGTCCCACCCTTATTGGATGTGTCATGGACGACCATGAAAATCCATGGGTCAACTTGGGAACCCCATGGAGCCACTTTGGTAGGAAAATGACATTAATATCTTTTTATATAATGTTAAAATTAAAATGACACAAACATGAGTTGTTTTACCTAAACAATTTTTAAATGGGGTGATACAAGTCATATTTTTTACTATAATTATTCATTAGAAAGATAAAAATATTTCCTAAATCAGTATAGTTTTTTTTATAATTTTTAGACATTAAATAAATTAAATTATTTATGACATCATGATGATGCAACGATTACCCCATTAATAAAGGATTTAAATAAAATGAAATTACAATGTAAAATCTATGACCTAATCATGTCCAAAACCTATTGGATGGGTGTATTTCAAACCCTTATCACATTAACCTCGAATTATTTCAATGTGGGACCTTTTCAATCCGAAACTCATTTTAAAATGAAGTAACATTTCATTACTTTCCAAGAGTGCCCCTCCTCTCCTCTTATAAAAGGCCCCCACCTCTACCTCCTTACCCACACTTCCAAAGCCTTTGTCTCAGCCAATCCTTGCCCATTTAATCTCTACAATTTCTTCTCTTACTCCTTGAAGCTTCACTTTCTGCAGAAGTCTTCCCAAGGAAGAATTTGAGCTCAATCCAAAGGGAGTTACCCGATTTTAAGGTAATGTCTTCACTTGAGTCCTTTTGTTTTATTTTGCTCCTCCAACCCCCTAAAATATTTTTATTCATTTATTTTGTAACAAATACAGTATCATCAATATACTAGGATGTTTTTATAAGAAGGATTCAAGCTACACTCACACACACCTACATCTAATGGTTAATGAACATACTGTTTCCGTGGATGGCGAATTTCTGCCTCCCGAAACGATGATTGTTCAACATTATTTTAACACCTTCAAAGGTGTCCATTAAGATGACACTATATTTATATATGATATATAATAAGATTTTTTTTTCCTTAAGATTCTGTATTTTTCATTTTGGGCATACCTTTATGGTTTCCATTATGGGTAAACGCGATATCTTCATTTAAGGAAGTGCGGACTACCGCCCCCTCAAAGTGATTTGATTCGTTAATACCATATGTGGGATGTATAAAGGATGGAGTTATGATATTATATATGATATTAAACTGGAATTATAATATACCTTTATATAATTATGATTCCATTTCGTAAAATACGAAACTGAAATGGAAGCAGCGTTCATGCGTATGTATGGCTTACCGTCTCCATGAACGGTGCATTTCATTTCTTACCACTAAATGTAATATAATATTATAAATGCATGCATTTACTGGATATATATATGATATATATGATATCTAAATCATTAATACCATTCTGGATATAATGGATACATGAAAAACTTGTAATTATAAAGGTTTTATTTTTGACTCAAGTACCAATGATCGTTAAAACGACCGTTATTATCTTAAATAATTACATAGTGTTTATGACATGGAAATAAGTGATATAAAAGGAATAATGAACTTGAAAAAGGTTCTTAAACAAGTAGAAATTAACTCAAGTTTATTATTCAGGAGATTAAAGAATGACCGAGTCAAGTCGGACCCGAGGTATGGGACTTCGTCTCAATCTCCATTCATTGAGGCATATTTTGTTTTATACACAACCTTCTTTTATAAGGTGTATAAACCCCTTTGACATTTATGTTTATCCCAAATGAATATTTTTTATACAAAGTGTTTTACTAAATTACAAAGGGGAATGTTTTTGTCATACGTATGCGGCGACAACAACTTCTCCACCGCCATGACCATTATTTGAGTTTCAGCTTCCTCTACAAGCCATACCTTTAAAAAAAAGAAAAATAAATACCATGTTTTACATTTATTTTATTTTGGTATTGAAAATGGTTTTCATAATGTTTTTATATCAATCTGTTTTATTGATATCTTGTGGTTGAAAGGTGGAAATGTTATGTTTCCTTTATGCATGTTTTATGTGATACGATTATGTTGAGGTTCTTGGGCATTATTATGAAGATGGGTGGTTCCGTGATAAACTAAGGGAGGTTGAGCCCGATATAGCTCTCCAATGCATTGGGTAACGCGAAAGAGTGAAACGTTAAGGTTTCTCTGAAGAGATTTATGTAATATACTGTGATGGGTATTCCAAACATAACCAAGAGGGTTACTCCCTACGTAAGAATGTTATGAATGCCTCAAGTTACCTTTATGTCTTATGATTTCTATGATTTATTCATGATTTGATGAGGTGTGTTAAACTGCTTATGTTTTATGGGTAAAGTATGATTTCATTCTTATGTATATATGAACTTATGTTTCCTTTCCATATTTTTATAACCCATACTGAGCTTTTTATGCTCATCCCAAGTTTTTTTGAAATGTTTTTCACAGGTCAAGGGAAAGGTACATGATGTGATGATAGTGTCAATGAAGTGTCAAAAAATAATCCATGTTTTATTTTAAATATGTTTCCTCTGATGGGAAAAATGAGTACTATCTTTTATGTAACAACTTTGTTTAAATGTGGAATGTAATGCAAGTTTTATGTTCTAATTCTCTAAAAATCTAAACCTAAAAAGATCCTCAAGGTGTAATATTGTAGAAACTCAAGATTAAGTATGGTTAAAGGCTGGGGCCTTATAGTTGGTATCAAAGGTCGGTTTAGACAACTTTAGGAGTTAGAAAATTGTTAAATTATAAATTAATTTATGGTATGACTGAAATGATATAGCATTTTAAGATTACCATGTTGCTTCTCCTAAGATATTTTTGTGTTAATAATGGTTTTTCGTAGAGGAAACAGAACAGATTTTTTGGGAAGGCATACAGAGGGAAATGACCTTTCTAATCAGCATCCTGAGATGGTCAAAATCATAATTGAACAGTTTGTTCTAGTGATGGCTCAGTAGACTCAGGTGATAAGTCGTGATTGTGTTCATTGATGATATTTTGTTGTTTTCTAAAAGTAAAGAGGAGCACGAAAGTCATTTAAGGGTTATCTTGCAAACCGTTAAAGAAAAGAAAATGTATGGAGAATTCAGCAAGTGTGAGTTTTGGTTACAACAAATTTCTTTCCTTGGTCACATTCTTTAAAAAAATGGCATAACTGTTGATCCTACAAAGACAAAGGTTGTTGAAGAATGGCCATGACCCACAAATGTAACATAGATTCATAGTTTCCATGGTTTGGAAGGCTATTACCGAAGGTTTGTTAGAAATTTTTCACAGTTATCTATTCCAATGACTAAGATAACTCAGAAGGGTTTTAAGTTTACCTGGACAAAAGAATGTGATGATTGTTTTCAGAAATTGAAAAGAAGATTGGTGAATGCTCCAGTTTTGGCACTACCTTCCAGGAATGGGGATTTTGTTATCTACATTGATGCTTCATTGAAAGGACATGGTTGTGTCATAATGTATAATGATCCGGTAATTGATTATTCTTCACGACAGTTGAAAACTCATGAGGTAAATTACCCTACACATGATTTGGAATTAGCTGCTGTTGTTTTCACTTTAAAAATTTGGAGGCATCATTTGTATGGAGTAAGTGTGAAATATATACCGATCAAAAAAGATTAAATTATATATTCACTCAGAAGGAATTGGACATGAGACAGAGGAGATGTCTAGAATTAATCAAGGATTATGATTGTACAATTCATTACCATCCGGGAAAATCAAATAAAGTGGCTGATGCTTTGAGTCGAAAAAGTAATGCTTCATTATCAATGTTGCGTTTGGAACGTGATCCTTTGGTTAAGGATTTGATGAACTTTGGAATAGAAGTTGTTGGTGCAGGATGTTCTTCTTTTTTGTTTCAGGTATCAGTAAAATCTTCTCTATCAGATAGAATCAAGCAAACACAAAAGCAAGACAGTGAGTTGTAGAAAAAGGTAGAGCTGGTTCATAAAGTTAAGTTGCCTGAATTCAACATTGATAATGACTGTGTTTTGAGATTTGGGAAGAGATTGTTTGTGCCTTGTGATTCACAGTTGAAGGGAGAGTTGTTATGTGAAACTCATAGATCCCCATTTTCAGTTCATCCTGGCAGTACTAAGATGTATAGAGATCTGTGGGAGTATTACTGGTGGGATGGAATGAAAAGAGATATTGCTGATTTTACTGTGAAGTGTTTGACATGTCAACAGGTTAAAGCAGAGCGGCAGATACCGAAAGGGATGCTTCAGCCTTTACCAGTTCCATAGTGGAAATGGGAGAATATATCCATGGTCTTCGTTGTGGGATTTCCGAAGACCCCTCTAGGTAATAATGCAATCTGTGTTATTGTTGATCGCTTGAATAAATCTACTCATTTCATTGCTATACAAGATACTATTTCCCTATATCAACTTTCCCTTTTGTATCTTAAAGATATAGTCAGGTTACATAGAGTTCCCCTCTCCATTGTATATGATCGTGATTCTAGGTTCACTTCTAACTTTTGGAAAGGCCTTCAGAAGTCATTGGATACTGAATTAAATTTTAGTACAGCTTTTCATCCTCAATCAGATGGGCAGTCAGAATGAAAAATTCATATATTGGAGGATATGCTATGTTATTTCTCTATGGATTATCAGGTAAGTTGTAACCAACAACTTTCTTTGGTTGAATTTTCATATAATAACAGTTTTCATTATAGTATACAGATGGAACCATTTGAGGCGTTATATGGGAAGCGGTGTCGAACTCCAGCTTTTTGGGATGAAGTGGGTGAAAGAAAGATGATGGTACCAGAATTGGTAGAAGAGTTGGCAGAAAAAGTTTAGCTGATACAGAAATACATGAGAATAGCTCAGAGTAGGCAGAAGAGTTATGCGGACAACAGGAGGAAGGATCTATCTTTTGAGGTAGGTGATCATGTTTTTCTCAATGTCTCACCATGGAAAAGTGTGGTGTGATTTTGTAAGAAAAAAAAGCTGAGTCCAATGTTCATTGGACCATATGAAATTATGGAGAGAGTTGGATCAGTTGCACACCAGGTGGCTTTACCTCCGAGTTTATCTCAGGTACACAATGTTTTTCATGTTTCGATGCTGAGAAAGTACATGCCATATCCATCTCATGTTTTGAGTCCAGAGGTACTTCAGTTGGAAGAGAACCTATCTTGTGAGGAACAACCGGTCCAGATTCTTGAAAATAGAGAGCAAGTGTTAAGGAATAAGGTGATTAATCAGGTAAAGGTTTTGTGGAAAAACCACATGATGGAAGAGGCAACATGGGAATCTGAGAATGTAATGAGGGATAAGTACCCCCATTTATTCGATAAGTAAATAAATTTCGGGGACACAAATTTCTAAAGGGGGGAAGGATGTAACATCCCAAGTAAGTAATGAATAATATATATTTTTATCTATGTCTATTAGTGAATTATATATTGTTTTAGAGGCTTAAAATGAGAATTAATCCAATCTTAAGCATGGAATACACTAGTATTTTTAAAAGGTTGTTTTACTGCCATTTGATGGAAAACCATTTTTAAATATATATTTTGACAATTCTATATGCTATTTTTGTCAAAATAAACTTATTCTATATGATTGGGACATCAAAATTTACTTTGTGCGAATTTTTGGTATTTTTCCGATAAAGTTCATTTTTTAATGAATAGTGAAAAATGTTGTATTTTAATTCAAAACCTCTTTTTAATATAATTTATTTATATGATTAGATTATCTTTTGAATTGGTTTTAAGTGAAATTAGAATATATTTTTACCATTTAATACAATGGTGGTCATTGGAATCAATTTCACTTTGAAATTGGACTTAAACTAGTGTCAATCTTTTGATACTTATTGTTTCATAAAAACACGCTCTTTGTCATGACAGCGGGAATTAATTATTAAATTAATTAATGTAACTTATATGTTTTTAATTTTGTAAAATAGTAATCATTTTTGAATTCATAATAACAAATATAGCCTAGGGTGAAGTTTTGGTATTTTTCAGAAAAAACGTCAATTTTTGATGAATAGTGAATCCACTAACTGGTAGTTAAAGAAACTGAATTTTCGTTTAAATGAAACTTTTCCACTTCTGTGATTTGATTTTCAAAAATCCGACATAGATGTTTATCATTAAGAAGTAAAATGTGGTTTAATGAGAATAAAATTATTTTTTGGTGAATAGTAACTTTTATATTTTTAATCGCGATTAGAGGTAATTAGTGCAATTTAAGGAAAAAATGATATTATAATAAAATGAAAATACCAAGACACATGTCCTACCCTTATTGGATGTGTCATGGACGACCAGGACAAACCATGGGTCAACTTGGGGACCCCATGGAGCAACTTTGGTAGGAAAATGACAATAATATCTTTTTATTTAATGTTAAAATTAAAATGACACAAACGTGAGTTGATTTACCAAAAAAAATTTAAATGGGGTTATACAAGTAAGATTTTTGACTATAAATATTCATTAGAAATCTAAAAATATTTCCTTAATCATGATAGTTTTTTTTATAATTTTTATTCATTAAATAAATTAAATTATTTATGACATCATGATGATGCATCGATTACCTCATTAATAAAGGATTTAAATAAAGTGAAAAGATAATGTAAAATATATGACCTACACATGTCCAAAACCTATTTTATGGGTTTATTTCGAACCCTTGTCATCTTACCCTTGAATTATATCAATGTTGGACCTTTTTAATCCGAAACTCATTTTAAAATAAAGTAACATTTCTTTACATTCCAAGAGTTCCCCTCCTCTCCTATTATAAAAGGCCCCCACCTCTACCTCCTTACCCACACTTCCAAAGCCTTTGGCTTGGCGAAACCCTGCCCATTTTGTCTCTACAATTCCCTCTCTTACTCCTTGAAGCCTCACTTTTGACATAATTCTTCCCAAGGAAGATTTTGAGCTCAAACCAAAGGGAGTTACCCGATTTTAAGGTAATGCCTTCACTTGAGTCCTTTTGTTTTATTTTGATCCTCCAACACCATAAAATCTTTTTGTTAATTTATTTTGTAACAACTCCAGTATCTTCAATATACTAGGATGTTGTTATAAGAAGGATTAGAGCTACACATACACACACCTACATCTAATGGTTAAAGAACATATTGTTTCCGTGGATGGCGAATTTCTGCCTCCCGAAACGGTGATTGTTCAAAATTCATTTAACACCTTCAAAGGTGGACATTAAGATGAAAATATATTTATATATGATATATAATATGCTTATGTTTTCCTTAAGATTCTTTATTTTTCATTTTGGGCATACCTTTATGGTTTCCATTATGGGTAAACGCGATATCTTCCTTTAAGGAAGTGCGGACTACCACCCCCTCAAAGTGATTTGATTCGTTAATAACATATATGGGACGTATAAAGGATGGAGTTTTGATATTATATATGATATTACACTGGAATTATAATATACCTTTTTATCATTATGATTCCATTTCATAAAATACGAAATAGAAATGCAAGCGGCGTTCATGCGTACGTACGGCTTACCGTCTCCATGAACGATGCATTTCATTTCTTACCTATAAATGTAATATAATATTATAAATGCATGCATGTACTGGATATATATGATATATATGATATCTAAATCATGAATACCATTCTGGATATAATGGATACATGAACAACTTGTAATTATAAAGGGTTTATTTTTTACTCAAGTACCAATGATCGTTAAAACGACCGTTATTAACTTAAATAATTACATAGTGTTCATGACATAGAAAGAAGTGATATAAAAGGAATAATGAACTTGAAAAAGGTTCTTAAACAAGTATAAATTAACTCAAGTTTATTTTTCAGGAGATTAAAGAATGACCGAGTCAAGTAGAACCCGGGGTATTGGACTTCGTCTCAATCTCCTTTTATTGAGGCATATTTTGTTTTATACACAACCTTCTTTTATACGGTGTATAAACCCCTTCTACTTTTATGTTTATCCGAAAGGAATATTTTTTATACAAAGCATTTTACTAAATGACAAAAGGGAATGTTTTTTTCATACATATGCGGAGACAACGACTTATCCACCGTCGTGACCATTATTTGAGTTTTGGCTTCCTCTACAAGCGATAACTTAAAAAAAGAAAAATAAATACCATGTTTTACTTTTCTATGATTTTGGTATTGAAAATGGTTTTCATAATGTTTTTATATCAATGTGATGTATTGATATCTTTTGATTTAAAGGTGGAAATGTTATGTTTTCTTTATGCATGTTTTATGTGATACGATTATGTTGAGGTTCTTGGGAATTATTAGGAAGACGGGTGGTTCCATGATAAACTAAGGGCAGGTGAGCCTGATATAGCTCTCCAATGCATTGGGTAATGCGAAGGAGTGAAATGTTAAGGTTTCTCCAAAAAGATTTAGAGAATATACTGTGATGGGTATTTCAAACATAACCAAGAGGGTTACTCCCTACGTAAGAATGTTATGAATTCATCAAGTTACCTTTATGTCTTATGATTTCTATGATTTATTCATGATTTTATGAGGTATGTTAAAGTGTTTATGTTTTATGGGTAAAGTATGATTTCATTATTATGTATATATGAACTTATGTTTCCTTTCCATATTTTTTTAACCCATACTGAGCTTTTTATGCTCATCCCAAGTTTTTTTGAAATGTTTTTCACAGGTCAAGGGAAAGGTACATGATGTGATGATAGTGTCAATTATGTGTCAAGAAAGAATCCATGTTTTATTTTAAATATGTTTCCGCTGATGGGAAAAATGAGTACTATCTTTTATGTAACCACATTGATTAAATGTGGAATGTAATGAAAGTTTTATGTTCTAATTCTCTAAAACTCTAAACCTGAAATGATCCTCAAGGTGTAATCTTGTAGTAACTCAAGATTAAGTAAGGTTTAAGGATGGGGCCTTATAGTATTAATAATTAAAATTATGAGGAATGCATAGGCCATTAAAGGGTTTGGGTGGGGCTTGATTATAGATATCACTTTGATGCATCAATAAGTATCCCAAGACAATAAAAAAGTAGTCTATACTACATGTATATATTATTAACACCTAATAATTTAATAAGGAGAATGTCTTGGTTGAGAGGAAATGATGGTAAGAATCATGATATTTTGGTTAAATGGACTTGATAATGAATGCACAATTTTTTTTATTTCCATTATTAATAATTTGGTCACCATTATCTTTGTGATTTATTCAATGATGTTATCCATTTATTTTTTTTGAAATTAAATTTTTTATTAAATGGAATGTATAATGATTATCAAGTATTTCATATTGATTATGAATTAATTATTTTGTACATCTTCCTCTGTAGGTAACCCTTATAAAGAGTTTGAGATCAACCTATTTTTCTTTCCATGGTATATGTAGAAGGATACCAGGAATGTTTCCAAGGATGAATGAATGATTCTTATTCGATGATTTTATATTTTGGAAGTATTATGGTAATCATGTATATATCAATTTTTCCAAGACTATTAAACTAATAGATCCTATATGGTGTGATCCAATGAATCATGTACCAATATAATGACATAAAACTTACACATAGTCAATAGAGTCGGGGTGTTACAAACTTATTGATATTCCATTATTTTTTAATGGAAATTTAATGGAATATAATACTATTTTGTTTTTAATTAGGGAAAGAGAATTCCACATTATGTGTAGTGGATGAAATATCACGATAATAAATCTTTTAGTTAAACTAGTCGATCACATAATTTGACCAATATTTCACAATAGTTATATAATAAATTATTCTAAAGTTAAATATACAACCATGAATAAATAATATCAATCATTTGTTCTTATATTAAATATATTTTGGTCATGATATAGAAATGTATAAGTTATTTTTTATACTAAACATGATACATTAAGATACCTATTGACCAAAAATAATTTATGGGTAGATATTGTTTTGAATATTATATTACTGAAAGAGTTTTATATAATAATTAAATATAAAAAAATCTCATTAAATAACATATAAAGACATTTTTCAAGGATATTTATACCAAATATTGTAGAATAAGATGATATTTTAATTATAAAATGAGTTTATATATGTGATGTTGTACAATTTAAATTAGAATGAAAATCAATTATCTAACAATATAAAAAAAATTCCACTAAGACACTATAAAATAATTTTCCAATGCAATATTGAAATATGATATTGGCTTAAGAAATACACTACTAATGGGATGAGAACAATTTTCCAAATAATTTTGGGAAAACTATATTCGTTGGTGTATACCCAAGGTTGGAGTTATGATTTTCCTAGAACATTTTCATTCATCAACCATCAATGGACAACCTAGTTCTATGAATACCAGGGAAATATTATGTTAGAGTGGATTATTCCCAACACTCTATCAATATGAAAAAGTGTTTTCTCCAAACTATAATTATTGTCAAATAGTTTGAAATATTGGAGGTAGGAATGGGATCTCATAGAACCCAAGCATAGAAATTTAGAATTAAAATGTTTGGGTTATAGATTTCCCTAGGACCTTCTAGAAATCCATTACTTACACGTATGTCCTCATTTTTATGTATTATGTATCAAAATGAGTTATGGTCAAAGCTAAAACTCTCAATACATTGAATGTTTCCATGAAATATTTTTGGATGAATAGTTTCCTTCTCTTTTGAACTCCCCAATTACTGATTATTGATCTTGGAAATATTTTTAATAAACACATGAAGAAGTATATAGATGAAAAATGAAGAGTATGACAAAAAACTAAAACCCCTTATCACTCAAAAAATGGGAAAGTTGAACATTCTAACTAACATGTCAAGTTGATTTTAGAGAATTTAGTTAACCCAATCTAAAATAATTTGAGTTAGAATCATGAAAAAAATCTGTTTAAAAGATAATTATTATACAATAATAATTTTTATGAATCCATTTTAGATTGTATATAGGAAACTATTTCATACACTTGTGTAAATTAAAAAATGCTTATATTTTTCTATGAAGATAATGAATTTGGATGTACAATGGATATCAAAGAATATATTGTAACCTTATGATGTTTTAGAGGAGGTAAGAAGTTATTTCTATAAGAACAATAAGATTTAAATGAAAAATTTAAAACAATGGAATGGATTATGCCTAACCCAATATATCCATTCACTTGAGATAAGGTACTAATGTTTAACACTCCTTTGAAGTTTTTCATAGAAAAATTAATGTCATTATGGTCAAGACCATTTGGGGTGTTATACATTCTTCCACATGGACAAGTTGAAATTAATGAAGATAAAAATGATTCATAAAATATAATTATTTAGAGGATTGTACATAGAACAACTATATGAAGTTGGTTTTTAACTAATGTTTAAATGAAGGTTCTTTAAAGAATTATACATCATAAAATTATATTAATCCATTACTGGAGGTAATAAATGTATGTTTTCATATTATATTTATTCAATATATTATATTAGAATAAGTATTTTTAATAGTAGGATGTGTAGGAAACTATTCCTGGCTCTATTAATGGATTTTGAAGACAAAAAATTGGTATAATGGAAAAATAGTGCCGAACATTTCGGTTTCAGTGCATCAGTGGTGATTTTTTACATGACACCTTCAAGGTAAAATTCATTAATTGTTCTCTCAGAAGATCCTCAAGTATATTGTTTCATGAATTCCATGAACCATGATATGATTTTTCTTAATACATATCCTATAAATTACATTGTTTTTTTATTCTTATTATAGAATGGTAGAAGTGAGTAATGCTACAACACTTTCTTGGAAATATTCATTGATTCTATTCCAAAATTAATCCATGAATTCCTAGTAGAATGTATTTGGTTCGTAATGTTTCATTTACAGTAGTTAAACCTCAAATATGTGATGTTTTTAATTATTATTAATGTTTTATATGATTATCTGATTTCCAGATGAATTCAAAGTATTTAAATTTTATGTTTCATCCCTAAATTGCATCACGCACCATAATTTTCACAATCTACCAAATTTCCCATTATTTTATAGCCTTTATCCTACCTATATGTTCCACTCCCAATATATTTCAATTTATAGCATAAATGGGTTCAAATTTATAATTTTCCACCACACTTTATTCAACTTCATTCTAGTCCATACCCCCGGTCATTTACTTCACTCTCAATATTCCATCCCTCCTTTTTAAATCATCCCCTCACTTTCTTATTCCATTTAAATTAATTAAAACCCAATTTTCATTAATAAATTCCCTTCATACTGATTCCAATGGACATACTTACATAATAAATACTCAAACCATTAACCAAAAACCCTCCATACATGAACCCGAACAAAACTAACCCACGAATTTCAAGGAAGATAAAAACATGGGAGTATTCCCTTTAATTTGACACTTCTATTTGTAATTAATTATTTTTAAATCCCATAAAAAATTATTATTCATTGGAGGATACTCCATAAAATCTCACCCATCCCTACAATCATTTATATAAATAAAAACAAATTGATCACCTTCCCATACTATGAATAATGCTAATGGGAACCAATAAAATATTCAACAGAAGACTATTTCGGAAAATATAGATTTGTGCAGTGTTCTTGGATTCTCTCTAACAAATCAATATGAAGAATATTTTTCAGGTTTAGAAAGGAACATTTCCAGAGCTCTTAAAATATTTTCTCTCCACTATAGATGTTACTCTAGTCTATATCATTTTCTTACTAGAATGAAATAATTATTTTTGTCATTAAAATATTTTCTAAATGGTTTGGAAATATATAATTAAAAATTATTTTAGATATAGGAGTACAATAATATGATTTTAGATCAATATAAATGAATCATATAAAATCTATGTGTAGATATATAAAATGATCTAGTGGTTAATGATGAAAAGAAACAACCTATGAGTTAAAAATATTTATTGTTCTTTACTATGGATTTTCCATATACCTATAACCCTTGCTCGGTTTGAATGAGGATATTCCTTGGTTATTGGGAGAAAACATTGTGTGCTTTTGTTTTCCACCCTGATACATGATTATGATATCAATATGTTGTGCTAGTTATCACATTACATTAATTGGAATTTTGTTGAAGTAGTAGGGTACATTAATGGAGGTAACATTATAAAACATTTCATGAGACATTTCAGAGTTATTATGGTTTAACATATACATTATTCTATAGTATAGAAATATATTACTGATTTTTTCTACTATTTATTATGGGAATGCTAAAACAATATGTAATATAGTATGATTGGTTAGATGGGTATGAATTTATAGAATACCATGATTATTATCCAGGTTATTTATATGATAGAAGCACCCAAGACTATGAAAATCCTTGGGTAGTTCCTACACATTCCGAACCATGTCCACCCACACCCAACTAATAGGTGTGTATCCATCATATAGGATCCCCTATCTAGTTTATTATAGAGAACATTTTTGTTCTTTTTTAAAACCATTGTCTTACATTCCTTAGTTACCCTTGAATCCATTTTATCACCCTCAGAAGCCATCCCTATATTATCCAAAAAATATTAAACTTTTTTCCTACCCATAAGATCACTTTCAAAGTCCCTCATTTTATATATCCTTCTCGTATCCTAACTGACATCACTAACCAAGGCGACTTATTAATTTTTCCTAGAAAAGATGATATTATGGAGACAACTACAAAGTTATAATTTAAGATTGTATACTAAAATAAGTCCAAGGTATAATATTTTGATAAATTTAATAAAAAAAGATAAAAAACTCTTTACTGTACATCATTTCCATATGATAAATATTACATATCCCAAAATAATCTCACAATCCCATGAATGGATGTTTTATTGTATTTGAAAAAAAATTAGATATAAAACATACTCTAAAAAACATACAATCATTCAATTAATGATTAGCCACACTAGATTCCCTTTTTAAAATATCAGAAACTATAATCATCATCATAACCCGGTGAATGAAAAAATAATAAAGGGGTGAGGAAAAGTGATTAATAAGAGAAAATTTATCATCAATTCATGAAGTTTTATATCATAATCATAAGATAAACTATTATAAGGTAAGAAATATATTATTAAAAGAACATATAATTGTGAGAGTTATCCATGATTCATGATATAAGAACATTTATGAGAAAACATATACCCTAAGAAAAGAGTCATATACCATTAGATAATACTCATTATTACTAGATAATATTCATATAAATATGGCATAGAATTGTATCACAACGTATATAAATGTTATAACAATGTTCATTAACACAAAAATAACAATAGGGTATCAATATATTGTGATCATATATAATATAGAAAACACATTAGATTCAATCAATATACATGAAGGGTCACTCATTAGTTTTTGAGCTTATCCAAGAAGGATTATCATTTAGTTTGTGATCATATCCATTAAGGATCAGGTTATATGATCCTAAGACAAAAAGAACATCAACCAATTCATTGCTGGGAGATATAATACACCACCCATTAATCATATATATATATATATATATATATCTGTTCCATAAGATATTAATTATTCCAACCATTCTTGAAAACCCATGGATAAAAAATGAGTTTTATTCATAAACCCATAATGAACCCATGGAATGAGAAATGGGTTTTACATTATTTAAAATGGTATCATATATATTTACATTAACAATTAAAGTGATTGATAAAAAAATGCAGTCACCCAATATATATTATTTCATAAGAAAATTTAGAGGGTGATTCATGAAAACTAATTTTGAAAGGGATAAAGTATTTTATGATAAATAAGAAAATGGTATTGAAACCATAAATTAGTTTTTAAGAAACCTTTTAAATATATTCATTAAATATATTTCTCATATCCCATTCTATAGAGATTTTTGAAAAGTTGATGTTAAATACTAAAAATAAGTATTTATAACGAATTATGAATAATAGTTCCTTGAAAATAAATAAATATCTTAAAATAGAGTTTAGATTAGAAAAAAAAATATTATGTATGGATGATAAATATTTTTAAAATTTTGATATTACATTATTGAAAATCGACATCATAAAAATAGTAAAAAAATATATTTTTTGAAAGAGTTGAAGGAAAATATGTGAGTTTCACAAACCGGCCTGGGTAACCTGGTAACCCAATAACCAAGCCAATCATGTCTTGGCCCGGAGGGTATTTCTGATCCCCATGGGTTGGAAACAAGAATCTGATATCATAAAAAATTAAAGTGGGAATTAATTTTCCATATTCATTTCAAAAGAAAGATAAAAAAGTCAGTATGGACACAAGAAAAACTCCACAAGGATAAATATACCAGAAGACAAATAAGAAAACAATCCCAAAATTACTATAGTACAATGAAAGAAAATAGGATAAACACCCATATCCAAATGGAAACACTTTCCAAACTCATTGATCATGAACAAAAACAATATCCATGTGGAAACATACCTTTAATAAAACCTAAAAAAATATTATCTACAAAAACATAATGGCATTTGTAGGGTGTGAGATAAAATTTATGTAGGATCTCACCAAGGATTCCATAATCATATTCAAATTTTTAATTATCCCAATAACGATTTCAATTTTAAAAAAATAGGTATGGAATTTAAAACATATTTAAAAATATTGGGATATATATTTCAAATTAATAAATTATTTTAAAGAAATTGATTAATAAGAAAAATATATAAATTCATAAGGCATGTGTACAAAAGTATACAATAAATAAATTCTTATACCTCAAACATAAACAAAAAAAGCATGTTCATCTACTGAAAGGTATGGGATTTCCAGGATACAGGATCCGTACACACTCGGAGGTGATCATAGCAATATGTGTATATACACAACCCTTTAAAACAGGCCTAGAAGGACTCATCTACATCTTATCCGGGATGTGACTTTCTATACTAGGTTTTGATTCTGTTGTAATGTATCGAAAAGAGTGATATCCCAATAACCCACTAACTACCTTGGATTTCATGTGCTTAAATAACAATAAATTATGGAAAATTTATTTTAAATCTATTAAAAATATAATTAAACCCATTCATACATTTAAAATATTCTTATTTCCATTTAAAAACTAACACATATGTTTTTAATCAAAACATGCCTTTGTAAAATATAAATCCAATGGTTTTCTATCAAATCCATTTTAAATTTTTTTCTCAAATACCAATTTGAAATCAATTTCATTAAATTAATTTCACTATTCAAATTCCACAATTAAATTAAACAATTTAATTTAAACAATTTCTTCCCAATTTCACAATACACCCTAATTCAATGGAATTGGATGTTCCAACAAATTTATTTCCAAATCAAATCCAATTCCACCAATTTAATGGAATTATATTTTTCATAAACCAATTGAAATAAATTTATCCTGAAATTAAATTAAATTTAAATAATTGAATTCAAATCAAGAAAATTAGGGTTAATCAAAATTGGCCATCCTAATAGAACTACCAACCTTTAGATCATGTTATCTCAAAACACAAATCTCTAATTGGGAAACTCTAATGAATAATGTCGGAAACGAGGATCCAAAAATAAAACCTAGATTCAAGATCCAAAATATTAAGGATTAGATCATAAAAAATTATGACGATCTATAAAACTCTAGGGATAAAATAGGAAAGAGTAGAAGAAAGAGATCAATGAGATGAAAGCTTATGGGTAGAGATCGAACACCATCCACTAAGCTTAGAACCACATATGAATGGGTGTAGAAGGTTCATAATCACATCATGGGAGACTCAAAGGGATAAAAAATCAGAGGAGGACGAGTTTGGACTATGAAATACCTAAACAGAGGGTTTTTTGAATTAAAAAAAGACTTTAATATTAATTAAATCCCATGAATGGTTTCCTGGTAAGGGTCACACAGTTATACAAACCATATGCCATAATGGTCAAACAAATTTTGGAAAGTTTTATGGTTTCTACTAGGTGGGTACATGGTTTTTCAATCCATGAACCAGCTGTAAAAACCCTCACTATTTTTTTTAACAGTTTCCATGAGCAGGGCACATGGTTTGGGAAAACTGAGCAACAACTATGCACACCCCAGAAGCCCTTCAAAATTTTCAAAACTCAATATAGAACCCCATTAAAAAACCCAACCAGAGAAAGTTAAAAATCATGGATTATGAATAACTGGAAACATAAACATGATTTTAAAAAATCCCCACCATAGAAACATTTTTATCCCAAAAAAATTACTAATAAGCTTCAACATAAAAATTATGAGTCCACCGTTTTCTGATCAGTGGTTTCCTCTCACACTTCTTCATGAAAATCAGACTCATGCTACCATGTCACAAAATCTAATGTTACATTTCCTCCCATGAAGATCCTTTCTTTTATAATGAACTATCTCGACTGGATTCTTAGTAAAAGATAAATCAGGATCGACCTGAAGATCACTCCAGATCAGAACATATGATGGATCAGATAGATACTTTTATAGATGATGTACATGGAACACATTATGTATCGACATCAGCTGTGCTAAAAGTTGTGAATTTTAAGAAACATTTTACACCTTCTAGACAAAATAAAATGTTCCCACAATATGAGGAGAAATATTGTCTTTCCTCTCAAGTGGTCGATGACCCAAAAGAGGTGAAAGACTCAAGAAAACCTGGTCCCAAATAGAAAATTACAATGGTCTGTGATGGAGATCAACATAAGATTTAAACTATCTTTTTTCCATCAACATTATTGGATGAATCTACCAAACATTTTTCCTCGTATATTGGAACATGCTTGGTCAAAATAAGGAAAATTCACCAATATCTGACTAACACGATATATATTTTGAAGACATGTAATATAAGGCCTCAAAAGGAACCAATCTAATCGTGGCCTAGAAACTATTGTTATAATAAAACTAAACCTGCATCAAATGGTCATCACAATATCCATTATTGTTGAGAACACAGGAGAAGATCATGTCCTAAAAAATTTATATAGCTCTTTCTATCTGGCCATCTGACTATGGATGGTATTCCGTACTCAAATGAACATAAGATCAGTACCTCTTGAAGGCATATCCAAAATAGATAGGTGAACGGGGGATATCTATTAGAGACTATAAAATAAGGAACTCCATGAAAATGAAAAATATCTTTCACAAAGAAATTTATCAACTCATCAACTTTAGTTGTATCAAGGAAGGCTATAATGTGATTTTATTTTTTCAATCGATAATTGGCAACCCATATTGAATTATTCATTCTTGATGTATGTGTAAACCCAACCAAAAAGTCCATAGATATCTCCTCCCACTTCCAAGTAGTAATTGGATGTGTAAAAATCTAACCCGAAGGTTATTGGTGCTTGACCTTGACCTTCTTGAATTTATAACAACGAGAGAAAATTTCCGCAATTCCCTACCTCATACATGGCCATAAAAATCTACCCTATATGAAATAGAATTTTTTTGGTTTTTTTGTGCACTAACCAATGGGAATTATGACAATACACCATCATAGAGTTCCATACCACTAATGGTATAACAAAAAATTATAATAATATAGAATCCACTCCATGGAGAGTGACATGTTAGTCACATTCTCCCAAACATAAAGAGAGTCTCTAATGCTATGGAATTCATCAACAAGCTATTATTCCTGAAGAATAATCTTAATAAGAGATGATTTTAGCTAAACACTTTCCAAAGAAACCTCACCAATGATTCATTGACCCTAATATCTAATTTTTCAAAGAGATCCAACATGTTCCACTCTTTCAAAGATTTTTCTATAGCATAAGTTAGATGATTCCTACTCAAATCATCTACAACAACATTCCCTTTCCCTACGGTATAGTAGATGTAAAATTAGAAATATTACAAGTATTCGACCAAATTACTCTTGTGGAGATTCAAATATTTTTTGTTGAAGATAAAACTCAAGATCTTGTGATCAGAAAACATTGTAAAACATTCTTCAAAAAGGTAGTTCCACCAACTCTTAAGTGCATACATCTCATGTGCAAGTTCAAGATTATGGGTTGGATAATTCATCTTGTGTGTACTAAGCTGGTGAGATTTGTATAAAATGAAATGATTACCCTACATAATAATTCATCCCAAACCTAAATCCATTGCGTCATAGAAGAAAACATAGCCCTGCATGGCCTCTATAAGAGTCAAATGGTGCTGTATTCAAAAGATTATTTATCTCAAAAAAGGAATTCTGAAATTTTTCATCCTAAGAAAACATTAATCCCTCTTAATTTATATAATTCATAAAATAATTAAACATGAAGAATTCATTATAAACCGTAAATAATACCAATCTAGATCCAAGAACCACAGAATATCAAAAAAATATTTTTGTTGTTCCCATGTCATAACAACTTCCACCTATTCAATATCAACTAAAATAAAATGTTATTAAACCATGTTTACTAATAAATTCAATTCCTAAAACTAGAAATCACATTTCAAATGTTTTTAATAATGTCGATGATTTCTCAAAAATTCAAGAACTATTCTAAGATGATGTATATTATCATCCTCTAACATTGTGAAAACACAGATGTCATCCACAAAGTCCCCAATGAAAGCATCAAGATACGCATGTAAAATACTATTAATTTAATCTATAAACATTATTGGACCATTAGTTAAAGAAAAAAGAGTTACACGATACTCATAATGTCCATACCTATATTGAATGAAGGTTTTATAAATTTCCGATTATTTTATCTATAACTGATGGTAAAAAAATCAAAGATAAATATTTGAGAACTAATTTTACCCTTTCAACGGATCTAAAAGTTCATCTATCCATGAAAATTAATGTTTTTCTTTTATTGTGACTCTACTCAGTTTTCAGTAAACTACACAAAGGCGAAGTGAACCACTAACATTCTTAGAAAAGAGTACTAGAACCATGCAAGGTGACACACTTGGGATTATAAATTCTTTTATCTAGTAGATCATCCAACTAAGTCTTATATTATTTTATTTTATCTAGGGCCATATGTTAAGAGGGAATAGACACTATTTGAGTACTTGGTACTAAATTTATAGAAAAAACGACCTCCATTAACCGTGGAAAACCTGAGAAGTCATAAGGAATAATTTTGGGAAACTTAGTAACTCCTTTAGGGAGATCACATCTCAATGATTATTGCTCCAGATCAAAAGAAGGCACTAATATTATATTCCACAACTCTGGATAAGAAGGTCCATCTTTACTTGACCTTGAGTCTCACTCTCCTTGTATGAAATAGAACACCCCATCAGGTATGGTAAAAGAGACCCACAGAAGAAAACTATCAATCTAAGATTTATTAGAGATGAGGAATTCTATCCTAATTATGTTTTCATGTGCTTTAATTTCAATAAACAAAAAACCCCAAGAGTGATATATATCTAATAAAGAGAAAAAAATAGATAGTACTACAGAGAACATGTTCTCCCTTTGTTCCAATGGGTGTAGTAATATCCATCATAAAATACAAAATCTCCATAGGAAGATTTAGAATATTGAAAATAATAGTGGAAATAAAAAATTAGATGCACCGAAATCTAATAAAGTAGTCACTAATAATGAAGTTATAGTGATGGTACCACTCCCAGTCACTGGACCCATATCTGCTTCTTCTCAAGACTCTTCCACTATGGGAAGAAGATTCTTTCTAGAAGCATGTGGCTAGAACCCCTTTTCACCTGAAACATCTAATTTCACAATAGATTTAATAAGTGGAGGTGATATTTTTCTACTACATGGAGTAGAAAATAAATGAAATAAATTATGCAAGTTACCAAAGCATATGTAGGTTCTACATATCTTAGGTTCATCAGTGCAAATGCATAGGATTTCCAAACTGGTATAAAATCTTATGGATTCACCCATGAAGTACAGGAGGTCTAGAAAAACCCTGATTTTAAGAACACCTATGATATTCATTAGGATTTATATTTACATTAGAAGAATTTACACTTTCACTTGGGAAAAAAAGGGACTCCCATCAACCTTGAACTGCAATCCAGGTCCATTTAGAACATCAATGATCTATCCAACACATCAACATAAGAAGTCTACATCAGCAAGATAACCTATGAACTAAATTCATATTGAATCCCCAACTCGAACTATCGATTATTAATATTCCTATTTGATACTAACTCGGGGAAAAATGCAGTAGATCAGCAAATCAGTTTGTGTACTTGGTCTTGGTCTTGTCAGCCTTCTTGAGTTTAAGAAACTCAATAATCTAGTACATCACCATTGAATCTAGATATAAATGTCCTATGAAAAGAGACATGATTTATTAACACTCTAATACCTCATGTTTTATCAACATCACCATCATGTCCAACCATTTCCTACTCAGTCCATATAGCATAAAGGTGGAACACTTCACCTTGATTTCATCATGTGTCTCCAAGAACTAAAAAAATGCTCAATCCTTCATAACCATTCCATAGCCTCTTTAGGACCATTGGAACTTTTGAATGATGGTGGATTATGGGGAAGGAACTCTAGAATATGCTATCATAGAACAACCCTCTTAGGTTCCACCACATGAACCTAAATGGGAACTGGTAGTGGTGACTATCTCAGGACTTCAACAGTACAGAGGATCACCTAAACTAGACTTTGGTCCATGACAGGAATCGGTCACCGTGGTTCGTCTATAGCCTCATCCTGGATCTGATTCTCACATCCTTTTAGTTTCATGATGGTACACAATATCTATAGACAATATTGATTATTTTATTTTAACACTCAAATTAATAAACAAGGAGAAATTGATCCCAATATATATACAAAATAAATTTGGATTTCAATATAATCAAATTAAAATTACGGAAATTAATATAACTAATCCTCAATACAAATTTCCCATAACACCCCAGGTGACTTATGGTTTATTGTGGTGATATATTTCTTGGAACACAATCACAACTACCTCATAAGTCTTGATAAGAATACACTACTTCAAACTGATATCATAGAAGGAAGCTCAACCTAGAGCTATGATACCAATTTGTCAGGAATCGTCCCGGATAACATGGTAACTCGATAACCGAGCCGATCCTGACATGACCGAAAGGGAATTTCTAATCCCCATGGGTTGATTTCAAGCAAATTGAAACATATATAATGAAATTTGGAACGATGTTTCCACAAAAATTGTGGAAGAAAGATAAACAAGTCAGTATACATATATGAAAAACAACCTAAGGAAAACTATACCAGAATTCAAACGAGAAAACACCCAAAGTAGTACAGAAATGTTTAAGAAAAATGGATAACCACTCAAGTCTCAATGGAAACAACTCTCCAATCCCAATGATCATCAACTACTACCACCTCAAAGTGGTTCCTTACCCTTAATCGAACTAGGAAGAAGATAATTTAATAACACCTAAAGGCACGGGTATGGTTTGAGCAAAAATCCCAGTAGGGTATCACCATGGATTTCATAATAATATTCAATCATTTAATTAACCAAATAAATCTTTCAATATTAAATAAATTTAACACCCCAATATTTCATCGTATGTTATCTCATTAAAGTAACTTAATAGCTTGTGCTACACACAACACCGAGTTCGAGCGCACTACAACATACCACACTAACCGTTCAAAAAGCGGTTATGAATAGTATTAACATCATTTTGAATATTATATACTAAATATAATTATAACATCCATATTATTTGTTTCTTAGACATAATATAAGAACCAATTCATTTTTTTAGATAATAGAAGTATTTTTCAAAAAATGAAATTTTAACGCATTTTAAGAGAGAAGCTTTTTTAAAACAAATATTTGATACTTTTATATATTCAGTTTAATGAAATTAAATTCTTTTTTATAAGAGGGACTTAAAAATTTAGTTTGGATAAATTTTTGGTACTTTTCTAATAACTGTCATATTTTGATGAATAGTGAAAAATACAATGTTTTAATGGAGAACAAATTTTTAAATCAAAATAATTTATAGTGTTAAATTATGCATTTTAATGGTTTTAAAGTATAATTAGGTTATATTTTTATCATTTAATACAATTTAGGTTCTTTATAAGTAATTTCACATTAAAAATTGACAAAAACACATGTCAATATTTTGATAGTTTTTACTTTTTAGAAAACTTGTTTTTTTGTTTTGACCGCGGAAAATGATATTAAATTAAAAAAATGAAATTTAAATATTTTTAATTCAGTAAAATAAACTTCATTTTTTAATTTGGAATATCAAAATTATCTTAGGGTGAATTTTTGGAATTTTTCTGAAAACATTCAATTTTTGATGAATAGTGAAAAACACTTTGTTATTATTTAAAACCGATTTTTTATTTAAATAATGATTTATTTTATTTAAATTTATTTTAAGTAAAAATAGATTTATAATACCTATATAACTTTAATTTAATTAATTGGAGTCATTTTATAATAATAATTGTTGTATAAAATTATATTGAACTTTTTAACCTCTTTTACCCACCTTCTAGGCATGATAGCAAATTTGAATAAAACATAATTTTACCGCATTTATGAGTTGAATGAAAAAAATCTTAGAGACATGGTTAATATCATTAAGTAAAATTTTGTTCAATAAAATGACAAGAAATTTTTGTGAATAGTAACTTTTGACTTTTATTTCCACAGTTAAAAGTAAATAGGGTAACTAAGAGTAAATATGATATCATAATTACCCTAAGACATGTCCTAATTCTATTGGATAAGTAGAATTAGACCAAAAGAAACCTTAGGAGTAAAATATGATCTTCTTTGGTCCACTTGGATTATATTAGGACATTTATTATTATTTTATTTAAAGAATAGTTAAAAGAGTTAAATTCAATGTTTAATAAATAATCCATTTTTAATATAGGGTTATATATAATATAAATTCGAATATAAATATTAATTATAAAGCTAAATAAATTTCCTACATAATTATATTTTATTTATACTTTTTAAAAATTACATAATTTTATTTAATTATGACACAATGGTGATGCAGTAATTACCATAATAATGAAATATTAAAATAATTGATATCATAAATATTTAAATAAATTTTATTCAATGCTTGTGATGAATTTAAAAACTTTTATAGGTTAAAATGACATGTTATGATTGAAAATATGAAATTATTTCAATGTAATAAAGATATTAGGACTTTAAAAAATTCATTTAGTAAATAATGTAAAAATTGACATAATTGAGTTTTTAAAAACAAATAATATATTATTGGTTGATATAATATTCCTAAAAAACTAAGGTTCGGAAAAAGGGACTTAATAATATTATATATGTCATTAATGAACCTATTGGGGTTCTCTTGGATGTTTAGTGTAAGTTTATTAACCATATAATATAAGAATACAAGAAGACACGGTAAAAGTTAAACTATTTAACTAAGAGTTAAATCTAAATGATAAGCTTTAAATGGTAACATAAACTTGTCTAAAACCTATTGGTTGAGAGTTTTTTGACCCATCCCCACCATATAGTCTAAATCAATCATTTTTTAGCAATTAGAAACCGAAAATAATTTTATTATAAAATAATATTTCAAACTTTTCATAAAGTGACTCCCACCTCTCTTATAAAAGGGAACTTCCCGTTCTCTTAATTTCACACTTACAAAGCCTTTTGGCTAGGCCAATACCTGCCCAAATATCCTTCCAAAATTCCTCCATTCATCCTAGAGGCCTTTATTTGGTCAGAAATCCATCCTAAGGATCCCTTTTGATCAAATCAAAAAGAATAACCCGAAGAAGAGTTAAATATTTCATCAACTCTTTCAAGTTCTTTTCTTCTTCCACTTCCTCTTTCATTCTTGTTTCCATTCTAAATTAATAAATCCATTATATTCTATATATTTTGATATTATTATAAATATGGTACAACCATATTCATTATTCTATCCCTCCTATAAATTACAAAGTCACCATACGTGAATACGTACGGATTACCGTCTCCACATCCTGGTGTGGTTTGTTATTTAAAAAAATAAATTATTTGTATGGGTATGATAATGAGTATAACTTGTAAGAACCCCTGTTTTTATGGATAGTCTTTTTGAGCATAAATTTGAATATTTGTTGTTGGATGCTCATGAGGGGTAAAATTGTTATTTTCCCCTACCATCAAATCTCGGATAATTTTTCCGACAACTCCGTTGGTCCCAGAATAGAGAGTTTACCCTAGGATAAGAGTTTGGATGGAATCTGAGCTGTTCAAATTTGGGCGGAATATTTAATATTTAATATTATTAAATTAAATATTAAATTATACTTGTAGGTTTTTTTTGAAATAAATTTTAAACATAGCATCATATTGATATTCCGTCTACCCCGTTGAGTCCGGAATGGGGAGTTTATCCTAGGGAAGGCATAAACTCATTTCGGGCGCCGGGGCCGGCCCAAGCCCCTTTTTCTTCCTTTTATTTTCTTTTTTCCTTTTCATTTATTCTCACTTATTTCCTCATCCTTCAGGTTCATGTCTCCTATGTTTCCCCTCCTTGGCCGTGACCTATGATAGAATTTGGAGATCGAGAAAATGGGAGAGAAGGAAGGCGAGAGTGGTACCGATTCGATGCTCTCAACGCGCTGAGTCGGTGTGCAGCAACCGTGAGCCGTGAAATCAAACGAAGCTTCGGTGGTTTCCACTCGAAGGTAGGGATATTTCTGTTTTCACCATAAATCTACAAAAAACATTTTGTTTTAAGTTTTTAAAGCTATATTTTTTTTTCTTGTGGCCTCTTCAGGCCGGATCTAATGTCTCGGGGGCGACAACGGACGTTTCGGGTGTTTTCAGGGTTTTCCCATCAGAAAACCCAGAATACATGGCATGTATTATAGGGGTACATTCCATGTGTTCTTCCCGTTCTGGTAAGACTACATTTTCTTAAGTACTCGCTGTGTAGTGGGTAGCCGTGTGGCTGGTCGTGTGAAGTAGACCACAGAATAGTGGGTTTTAAGGACTACACGACGTGTACTTAAGTTCACGTCGTGTAGTGGTACATGGGCATGCGTTCGGGTGAAAACAGACACAGAGTAACTTTTTTTGAATAGTACACACTATGTACAGTAATGTACATGCCGTGTACTATTACACAGGCATGCCCTTTGTGCTCTGGCCATGTACTCTGGCCACGTACTACTTCAGTTTAGTTATTTGGAGATATCGTGGGCTCTAGAAGTCAGAATTGGGCATGTGAGTAGTGCATTATTAGCGTTTTTCTGCGTAGATCGCAATGGAGGAATAATTTTAAAATTTATAGGTAATATAAAGGTTTTTCTGGTGGTTTTCATCTTAATGGAGGGGTTCTTCCTCCACTTATTGAGATCAGTTTTCACCGGAGAGTGAGACTTGGGGTGGATTATCGGTTGGGTGTTCTTACCAATTTAGTTGAAACCTTTAATAAGAGATGATCTATGAGCTATCTCCCATAACCCATGCTTTATAGGATGTTTTCCTTGTGATACATTCCATTATGGCCTATGAGGCTTTGAGACCGGGTACTTCTAAGAATCCCCTAAGGGATGTCTTCGCTAGTGTGCTGACCTAGGGAGTCTCGTATAGGATCTATCTCTTGTTCTTCCTTTGAGGATCCCATGTAGGATTCCTCCATTACTCATTGCTAAGAATCCCGCATAGGATTAATTCACTCGTGTTTACCTGGAGAATCACGAGTATGATGCTTCCTCAGTGTTTGACTAGAGGGACCTAATGGGTGCTTGTTGGTTGAACGACCCTGAGCTGTTATGTAAGGTTGGGCAGAGATGGAAATCAGGTGTCAACTAGAACCCCTGCCAAACTGGTAATCCATTTGGGCTTTGGATGTATCATTAGGTTGGGCGTTCGGGCCACCCTCACTATTTATTTTTATCTGACATGGTTTACTGATGTTGTAGTGTTTACCAGAGGTTCTTCCTGGTTGGTGGTTGTGGAGCCTGACGCGATGTGTCTTTCTTGTTTGTTGGGATGCCTACTATTCTTTGTGTGCCTAAGTAGAGGTGTCTTGATTGTAAATAGTGTATATTACCTTTCTTGGATGTTTTTCCCATGCTTATTATGTTTATGACCTTTGGGTCGTGTTTAGCCTTTGGTCATTATGCTTGTTTCCATTCCTTGTGACATTAGGATGGAGTGATATTCTTGACAAGCTTGTTATGTTGTAGGCTGGTTATCCAAGTAGCTCTGTAGGTGTACTTTGGCCTCATAGAATTATTATGCACTAAATGGCACGGGACCATGAGAACATCATCCTATAAACTATAAGGGATAGATCGAATAAGCTTCCCAGAGAGTCTTGGATATTATAGACTACAGGAGGGTAGACCAAATGTGCTTCCTGAGGGAGTATTGGAAATTATAGACTAAATGGGATAGATCTAGTGAGATTCCTAGACAGTCTTGGATATTATAGACTACAGGAGGGTAGACCGAGTGAGATTCTCAGAGAGTCTTTAATTTGTTTGAATTTATTTAGAACCTTCCCAGGCTAGAGGAGGAATTGACCGAGTGAGCTTCCTCAGAGAGTCTGTGGTATACCTGAGACTTTATGAGGATTGACCGAGTGAGATTACTCAGAGAGTCTCTAGACCTTGGGGCCAAGAGGTTTAGATTGTGTGATCTTCCTCAGAGAGTTCCTGACTACCCTAGACTATAAGGGTAACTGACTGAGAGAGCTTCCCCAGAGAGTCTTAAAATTTTGCATGACCAAACCAGAGGGGTTAGGTTGATTGCACTGCACAGAGGGTTGTTGGTACTTATTGGATAGGACCGTAGGGGTTGGCTACAAGTACATCCCAGAGGGTTACCTATTGTGTTATCTGCTTGCTTGTGACTGATTGGTTAAACTAGAGAATAGCTTTTTCAGAGGCATATCTCCGGAGTTGGCCGAAGCAGGTACATGTCGATGAGATTACAGACCCATAGATGGACATATTTTATATACAGCTTGAGTGGCACTACGTCCAGCTCAATTCCCTTGAATAGGATGTCCAAGAAATAGGGGTTATGGTCCCAAGGATCGACTGCTGGTGTTGTTTCTTGTTATTTGAATCACTTCACCATGAATATTCATATTTATGTATATGTGTATAGGTATGGGTCTATACCAGTGTACGTAGAGAGATATAGACATCCATGGTGGAACTTTCCCAGTTGAAAGGGATTACATGCCCTGAGTTCAACTGTGGTTACACATTTGGTTTACTTACATTGTTTGTGCTCCAGCTAGGCTGAGCACTTTATTGTTGCATACACTTTTACCAACACAGTCATAGGTTGCTTGTTGGGGGGCCCTAATGTGATTATTTCTCATCCCTGCACCTGCAACTCAGTGTAAGTGTAGAACTTATGTCTTATTTTCAGGTTGAGCATGAGTTTCATGGTGGATAGGGCTGAGGTCCAGTGTTTCATGATCGAGTGGAGATGCTCAAGTGGTTTTACAGATTGGGCTGCTGCAGTTCGACGTTGTCTGGAGATCGGGTACGTGGATTCGCTCAGAGTTAGTAGCAGAGCCCTGTAAATTTACTTTCAGTTTCTTTTGTACTTGTATCTATATGGTCGTCCCAGTGGGTGACCAGTGTTGTATTGTATTGCAGAGCTATTTGGGATTTTACAACATTGTACTATTACAACTTGTTCTATTTCAGTTGTTTGTTACTTCTGCACTCTGTTTACTTTTCGTTGTGTATGATACTTAGTTATTTCCTCTGTTTTCTTACTCTTCAATGAGGGCATAGTCTCCCCACTATCACACCCTAGGCCCTCGCTGGTAGTCGGCAACCTCTAGCGTATGGGGAGGTGCACTTGAGGCCATGTAGCGAACCGGCTCGGAGAACCGATTTAGTGGCTTCCAGGTTGGGACGTTACATAACTAATGTAACTAATAAATATATCATGTTAATGATTTTGTATATATTATTTACCATCCAATTATATAGGATTTCTTAATCAATATAATGATATTGTTGCTCGTGCATACCTACGGATTATCGTCTCCACGACAAGATGAGATTCATTTCCACGTTCACCATTCAACGATGATTATACAATTTATATCATTAATAAGTATTTAATATACGAAATAATAATGCTTCTGGAGAGATATATATATATATGTATATTTATATGTACTTACATATATCTTATTCACTTAGTTTCGTTCAATACGATATGAAAACAGAAACAACGTTTAGGCGTACGTATGGCCTACGGTCTCCATAAATAGTGTTTTCCATTTCATATATATGTATGTTATACATATTTATATTATAACTATATATGATATATAAATCATTTTTTATATTTTTGAAATATTTTAATCATGATCTAAGTGATACAATCAAGAGTAACATGTTAAAACATGTATGATAAAGAAAGCGATTATTACCCAAAATGTTAATTTAACAGGGAAATTATTATTAAATGGGTAGTATAATGTCATAAATGAATAATGTATGATATCGTAAATATTAATATGGTTATGATATAATTTAATAACACACTAAGGTCTTTATACAAGAGGTTAAACATACCCTTGACTAACAGAAAGTACAAGGTAAGTGTTAATTTCACAATTTCTGTATTATCCGAAGTTGTTTTTACTTAAGTATCTATTGGGACATATTTATTATCCTTGTCCATGTTTCATAAAAGATTTTTAAAAGGGATTATTTTTAAGGGAATTTTTTAGTAAAACATCATTTTAAATGTTTTAAATATTTATTCCTCTAAATCATTCTCATTAATGTCCATGTTTTCAAAATGTTTTTTTAAGGATTTATTTATATGGACATGAATGATTTTAAAAAGACAATTCCTATAAAAAATTTCAAAGTGGTATGGGAAATTTAGATTCAAAAATTTCTTTAAATGTATTCTACTCTAAATTTTGTAAATTTTAAATGTTTTCATGAAAATGTATATTTATCTCAACGAGTTTTACAAATCATTTTAATCTATATCAACATCCTTTGATGGATTTTAAACTTTTTTGAAGTTGATTTATTGTGACACAAATTTTCCATATTGTATCAAAGTTTTTGTGATATGTTTGAATATGGACGTGTTATTTTTATACCATTCAGTGATTATGGATAAAGTATTGACATTTCATATGCTAGTTTTAATACGAATGTTTATGTTAATTTTAAATATTTTCATATGAGGAATGAATTGGACATAGTATGTGATTGGTGGAGCCCGTTATAGATCCTCGATGCATCGGTAGGTATCATGTGAAACAATAGTGCCTTGGCACAAGGCCTTAAAATTATCTTATTTGTAGTCTTGGAACAAGGCCTTGACTATGTGGTTATAATGTCTGGAATTATGCTTTCCATCATTATGAAAGTGGATATTGATATTGAATGTGACTATTCGACTAGTATAACATCCATGAAAATAAGTAAATGGAATTATTGGATTTAATCCTTGACATATTATGCTGAAGTTTATGTTTAAAAGGATTTTTTTTATTTTAATATATTGCCTTAAATTTGTATTCTTATTTATGAAAGTTTCCACTATATTTTTATCCTTACTGAGCATCTGAGCTCACCCCTTTCTATGTTTTATTTTTCCCAAGATGTGAAGAGGTATTTTATTATTAATAACCAGGGTTAATCTAATGGATTAATGGAATTCCCAATGTATCATTTGATTGTGTTTTATTTTCTAATGTGTAATGTAATTTTCATGTAAGTAATCTATTTTCCATGATTGATAAACTGATCGGTATTTCAAGACTTGATTCCTTATAATCATGCCAATGTATTAAAATAATTCATTGACTCCCATAACTGGGTTCGGGGTGTTATAGTTGGTATCAGATGAAGTTTATTAAGAACCTTGGAAACTATATTTAGAAATACTCTAATAAGCGAACACTACCCTAAGATAGACTTTAAAGATTAATATATAAGAACTTCCTTGAATTTTAGTACTGTAGAGATTTTGTGATTTTTCCATGCAATACACCCATGTCTGGATACGATCAGATAGAGGCGGCTCTGGCATAGATGTACCTTCGGGTAAGACACAAAAAACCGCATTTTTCTAGAATCAAATGGTAACTGGTTCAAAACAACAAGCCTTGTTGCACTCTTGGTTATGACACTCTTGGTGGATATGCTTATGATAATTCTCGATTTCTTTACAAACCACTATGAAGGGTTAATGAGTATATACCTCCTCAAAGAATTTTTTTTATGATTATGGATTATGGATTATATCCATGATCTATTAAATTTATGTTAACTATTTTACTAGTTTTTAATTATGCATTACAATTCATAAATTAACCTAGTGTATGCCATTGTTTAGAAATAGAACCCAGTAGATGGAATGAGACCTCTAGCAATATACATGATCCAAAGAGTAAGAAGGATCATATCATTAATGGTGTTATGCCCACATTTAAAAAGGAAATAGTCTCCCACTTATTATCATCATATGAAGAAATAGTATCATGTGTTGATAAGATAAGTAATGAATTTTCTGAGTCCTATCGATTTCAAGTGATGTCAGAGAAGAAAAAAATGGTAGAGAAAAAAATGGATAAAGGGAATAAGGGAAAGAAGGATTTTTTTCACGACCCGTCCTCGGGGCCCGTGCCGTGACTACCCCATGCTCGCCTTCCATAGGCCAGGGGCTGGCGACAAGCACCAAGGCGTAAATCCTGGTAAAAAGGGAAGGCATTGCCTTTGTAAATTGAACAATCACACAGAGTACAAGCGGAAGAAGTAAATACACTACTGGAAAACTAACCTTTACCAATGGTTTGGAACCGTTGGTATAGTCCTCCAGACCGTTGGTATAGCCTATACCAACGGTTTGGAGAACCGTAGCCAAGTAAGCCGTTGGGATAGTTCTATACCAACCGTTTTCCAAAAACCGTTGGTATAGACCTATACCAACTGTTTTGGAAACCGTTGGTATAGGTAATATGAAATCTATACCAACAGTAATGGAACCGTTGGTATATAAATTCCAAAAATAAAACAACCGCTGGGATTTGATCCCAGGATCCCTCGTTTATAATTGAACAACTCAACCACTAACCTAACATGACTTTTGTGATCATAATTACATAAATATATATATTTATTCTCATAAATATTTTAAATTTGGATTTATATAATGTTCTCGCTACGAAGGTCCGATAAAAATTGAAAGTATCTATACCAACGGTTGTTAAAACCGTTGGTATAAACCTATACCAAGGGTTTTAACAACCGTTGGTATAGGTATTTGGTTGTGATTTTCATTCTGCGAAGGATGTTGAATTTTGGCCCACTTTTCCCAAAGGTTTGGACAAACCGTTGGGAAAGGTAGACATATCCCAACGGTTTGGACAAACCGTTGGGAAAGGCCCTCAAATTGGACACTTTTCCCAACGGTTTGGACAAACCGTTGGGAAAGGTGGACCTATCCCAAAGGTTTGGCCAAACCCTTGGGAAAAGTGGTATATTTGGGGACCTTTCCCAACGGTTTGGCCAAACCGTTGGGATAGGTCCACCTTTCCCAACGGTTTGTCCAAACCGTTGGGAAAAGTGTCCAATTTGAGGGCCTTTCCCAATGGTTTTTGCAAACCGTTGGTATAGAAGCGTTGGGAAAGAACTAATTTCCAGTAGTGATGCTAAGTAAAAAATGAGTACAAAAGTAAGTTCGGAAAGTATAAAGGGGCCAGAAATACAAGCCCAACTGTAAAGTACAACTCGAAAGGGAAAACAGCAACTGAAAAGTAAATCTGCTACGCCGAGCTGTCCACTGGAAATCCCACCTAAAGGGTGGGTACAGATAGCTCCTCTGCTCCTTAGGTCCCGTCGTCCGCTCCGAGTATGTACTGCCTAGTGGTCCACCTCCAGGTACCTCCTCGTCGTCACGTCCACCTCTGGGTACCGTCTCGTCGTGGGGTCCTCCTCCGGGTACCATCTCGTCGTATAGTCCACCTCCAGGTACCGTCCAGTCCTCGGACACTCTGCCTCTGTCAGCACTGCCCGTCGTCTGCAACCAACACAACGAGGTGCGGGCATAGCCCGTGCAGGGGTGAGTATAACGATACACAGTAGGGACCCCGAGACCCTCAAGGTCTCACTAAAACCAACAAGGACAACCACATAGAAGATCTCAATAGATAACCTCTACTTAGGTATATTCCCATACATATACCTAAGTTATCAAGTAACCCATCTCAATCATGAGGAAACACAAGGATTGTGAAATCAATGGATAACTACTACCCAGGTATATTCCCATACATATACCTAAGTTATCAAGTGACCCATATCAATCATGAGGTAAACACAATGGTCAAAAGTCTCACCTCAAACCAAGATTTTCATTATCGAAACCGTAACTGCTGAAGAGCTCCGTCTCTGGAGTGTACAGTGGTCCTCTCATGACTCTGAGGTACTGCTCACTAACCTAAGACTGCTGAAGTACTCCTCCTGTTGAGTACCTTGGGTCAGCCACCCAGACACAGTAGTGCTTCCCGCCGAGGTATGTCACCCAAACACAGTAGTGCACACCCCCTAGTAGCCTGCTGAGGTACTCTCCGGACGAGTACTGCGGGTTTGCACTGTCACACAGGTAGTGCTCCGTCCGCCATGGGTCTGCACCTCATAAAGTAGTGCTCCGTCCACTGGGCTAGTCGACTCACTCCAAGTCGAGTCGTTCAAGCAGTCGTCAGGTCTCAGCCAGTTACACGGTCTCCGTACTCCGCACGCTCGTCATTGGGAGGGTCCGCTCCACGAGTTACAGGTCGATACTCCAAGTATCTCAAAGTCCCACGAAGAAGTATCTCAAAGGACCGCCTCGTCATAGGGGTCTCAACACAATAGACGGTGCGTCAATCGGACGCCCGGTCTGTGAGTTATTAGCCTTTTCGTCCCAGGGCCCCGGTTGGTTTCGTGAGCGAACCAAACCCGGCCGTATCTCAACTGTACCCCGAACTCCCATAGGGTATACTCATAGGGACTGTTACTCAACGTGATCACCAACGCCGCTGATGGTTCGTCAAACGGATGTCTGGTCTGAAAGATATCAGCTTTTCCGTTCCAGGGGCCCGGTTGGATTTCGGTGTGATCCAACCCGGCCACTATCCATCTGCATCCAATTCTCGGGCGGAGGATGCCAAAAGTTCCGTATCATCAACATGAACTCAACGCAACAGATGGTGCGTCAATCGGACGCCAGGTCTGAGAGTTATTGTCTTTTTCGTTCCAGGGGCCCGGTTGGTTTTCAAGGAAAAACCAACCCGACCGTACTCCAACTACGTCCAATCCTCGGGCGGAGTATGCCAAAAGATCCGCCTCATCAAGAGGAAATCAACGAAACAGACGGCGCGTCAATCAGACGCCCGGTCTGTTAGTTATTGGTCTTTTCATCGCACACCCACCCTGGGAAACCTCCCAGGAGGTCACCCATCCTGATCAGTATTCTAGGCCAAGCACGCTTAACTATGGAGTTTTAACCATGTAGGCTCCCGAAAAGGAAGGTGCACCTTGAGTATAGTATACCGAAACGACCGTCTCGATCCAAGGATCGCGTTGCCGCTGACGGCGAGTCGTTTGGAGGCCCGTAGCCCAAGATACGGGCATTTGACCGAAAGTGGTCCGAAACTGGGGGTCTGGGCCCGGGCCGACTCGGCCCGACCCCCCCTGGGTCGGCCGAACCGGGTCCCCCCGCCCCGGGAGGCGACCCGGCCCGGCTCGGAAAACCCGGCACGGCCGGCGGTGCGGCAGCGCGTGCCGGTGCGGCGGCCCGGTCCGGCACGGCGGCGCGGTCCGGCGCGGTGGTGCGGTCCGGCGTGGCGGCGCGGACCGTCACGGCGGCGCGACCTCGAAGCCGTTCGTGTGCCGCGCGCGGGGGGCAATGCCCCCGCCTTTCCTCAGCTGGCGGCGCGGCAACCTGCCGCGCCTAAAGAAAAACGGCCCCCCTCACGTGGGGGCCTGCCTTCGAGAAAACGGGGGGCTGCCTTCCCCCCCTTTGTGAAACCGGCCCCCTCATAATTGGGGGGCCATTAAGGCAGGCCGGGGGAAATTATTTCACCCGGTTTTTCTCCCTTCCGGTCGGCCCGACCTGGCCGGCCGGTTCTTCCTCAACGGGACCGGCAAGGCCGGTCCCCCTTCCGGCTTCCGACACCGGCGGCCCGGCTGGCCGCCGGTCTTCTCATTCCGCCGCGGCCCGGAACCGGCCGCGGCCTTCGTTGTCCGGTGCGGTGCGACGGCACCGCGCCCCTCCACCGCGGCCCCGCTCCGGCCGTGGCGCCTTCAACTTTCTTCGACGCGGCGCGACGACGTCGCGTCCTTGCATTATTTAACGACGCGGCGCGACGGCGCCGCGCGTTTCTTGCCGCATGATCCTGCGCAGTGCGACGGCACGGCGCCACATCCATTTCAATCCACAACAAAATCAACATGAATAGGAGGAGGGTCGGCCGTGTTCGTGCGGTCCGGCCCCCTCGCGTTATTTGCTAACAATCGGCCTTTAATGAATGATAAACTTTCACAATCTTTTAAATTAAATAAAAAGATTTGGAATCAAGGCCCGACAAATATAAACCTTCAAGTTCGAAGGAGAGATCCACATAACTTTAAAAAGTTAAAACCCCTACCTTGATTTAAGAGGTGACGAGATTCGGCGTCGCGAAAAGAGATGTCACGGAAGAAGACGTCGTCGGTATTGCGGGTATGGCGTCGCGGAAGACGGTTCCCGAGAACATGGCTTTCTTCGTCGATGTCCGATTGTTATTCGCGTTCTTTGTCAAGAGGATGAAGAAACTTCATGACCTTTAAGCCTTCTTTCCAAAAGCTCTCAAACAACACAACCCAACCAAAAGAAATAAGTTCTCCACTTATTTAATTAACTTCACATGTCTTTTGAAATTCAAGTGTTTGAAATTCAAAAGACTCACACAACTCACCACATTAAAATCAACTCATTTAAGACATAAGTTATAACTAAGTTAAAATCATTTAAGTGGGAGTTGAGGGGTTTTAGAGGATATGAAGAGGTGGGGTTCGTGTGGGCCCCACCATCCTCATAACCTCCCATGGGAGGTTGGGTGGTTACCCAACTTCCACCATGAGCTAACACTTAGAGTAAGTTAATAAAAATTGTAGTGTAGTTATAAAATAAACTTCCACAATTTTTATTATCAACACTCGTGTAAACGCAACTCCGGAACAGGAGTTCCTAAGCAATTACTGGTGTTGCGGTTCCATCGGTGCCCTCAGAATTCGATTCCGGGCACCGGTTCAAAAGATAGAAATTCCCGCTCGCTCGTTCACTGAACGTACCCGAGCCAAACTTCGGAAATTAATTCCGGGCACACCGGGCCTCGGAATCAGGCTCCGTCAAAAACTGCATTCTTGTAATATTCCAAAGAAAATTAAGAAAAAAATTTCCTTGAAATTTCTGGGTCTTTACATTACTCCCACCTCAGGGCTTTACGTCCCCTTAAAGCTTCAACACAAACTAGGGTCACAAAAGCGGTACAGAGCACGCATCTTGGTCTTCCGCTCCCATGTGCTTACCTGGAGGTTCCGTACTGCCAAAGAAAGTGCACCCGAGTAATCGATCGTCCTCATAGGATCTGCTCCTGTCGATCCTCGATCCCCACTGGAACCTCCGTGAAAGACACCCCATCGCCATCGTCCAGCTCCTCATGGTCGATGGTATGCGAAGGGTTGAGCACGTATCTCCTCAGTTGAGATACGTGGAAGTCTTCATGCACCTGGTGCAACTGTGGTGAATGGGTCAAGCGGTAAACCACCCCGCCTACCTAGCTGGGGACCTAAGAAGGTCGGCTGAACCTTGGAGATAACTTTCTGCCTTGGCCACATCTCCATAAACCTCGTCGAGGTGAGACTCGTATAAGAACGTGGTTGCCATCCTCAAACTCCAGAGGTTTCCAATTCCTGTTAGAACTGGAACTCAAACGACTGCTGCCACGAGGGTAAGGTTGGCCGATTCAAGAGTGATCGGTTGCACCCTCCCGTGAAAGAGTTTATCCCGTGCTTCCTGGGGTTTCCTTTTCCCCGACCAAGGAATACCCATCCCGACGTTTGCCTAAAACCGTCAATTTGAGTATGAACAGTTATTGCCCATTCCATACTCAAACTAATGTCGTAAGGCCTCGACGCTGTCACCAAGAGATTCCAACCGAAACTCTCTCCTCGAGGGTCTGACCACACCGTCGGCGTAAGTGTGATTATCGAGTCCCCTCCCAAGGTATCTTCAGACGTGAGGGTCAAGTCCACGGCTTACCGGAAACTCTAGGTCTGGAACAATATTTGTGAATGAAAGAAATGATTCACATCGACGTCCGTTACTACAACAGCTAGTAGTGGACACAGACTATCCCTTGAATCATTTCTAGAGCCATTGGGTCAAACTCCTTGACCTCATGCATCCGCACTCTTCCTCCGCCCTCCAGCTCCCTGAGCCTGGCAGGAATAACTAAGGCGGGTTTTTGTACAATGTTAGGATGTACACCACCTCATGCTGCTCTCCTAGCTCTGCCTCCACGTCTGCTGCTTCGTAGACTCATCTCTCCTTTAAGCTTCCACTTTTTTAACACGCCCGAGTCTCTAAGATTGGCACCGGTTTTTTGTTTCTTACTGCACTGTGCAGTCTTCATCCTCTCTTGGATGTCCTGGACCTCCTTTAGTCTCACAAGAGCTGCTATGATTTCTTCTTTGCCGATAAGAGAAACCCTGTCTCATCCCCTGGATGAACCACATTCGTTGCCTAATACAGTCAATCCTGACATGAATGATGCATTCATGCCATGGATGACGTCGTAAGGCCTCGACATATCTACTAATAGATCCAACTGTCACTCTCACCTCCAAGGGTCGAGTAACACTTTCGGCATCAGTGTGAGGTCACTGGGTCCACTCCAGTAGAAATCTCGAAAGTGAGGGTCAAGTCAACAGTTTAACTGGGACCACTCAGTATCAACCAAACAAAATGACAGGAAAGAAAACAAAGATAAGTGTCTTTTTATTATTGCATCTCATAGTACAAAGACACGAATACAAAAGCAACATGGAACTAGAAGTACAAAGGACGTATCCACTAGTTACTCTCCTTCCCACCTGCTCTCGGAGCTCTACTGCCTTGTCCACTGCTCGGCTGTTGCTCAAGCACTAGTCGCTGCTTCTGTCTCGGTGGATCCTCCAACACCCGTTGATCAACCGTACGAGGATTCAGACAGTCACGTGCCAGGTGACCCTTTCCATCGCATGAGTAACATTGTCCGTTTCTGGCACGCCTGGCTCTGACCCCACCTCGGGTTCCCCGCACCATCGGTCCTAAAACCCGAGATCATCTAACTGCTAGTCTGGTCCTCCTGGACCTCTGCATCATCTGTCTACTGCCCACAGATGACTCGACTACTGATCGAAAAGCACGCGACAAAGTCATAAGCTCATGTACACGCTCGGGGTGTAGAGCTACTGGCACAAACTCCACCCTGAAGAAGGTCTCAAAGTCTTCCCATGCGAAGTTCGTCTCATCGCAAAACTGGAACAAGTGGCTCCACCACCTGCCTGCTGCTGCCTAAAGGAGGCTGGTAGCAAAGATCACCATGAAGTCTGCCGGCGTCCCCACTAGCCTGAAGACTCTCACCACAGCCTCCATCCAAACCTCAGCCGCCTGCGGGTCCGTCTCTCCCCGGAACCTGGGTGGCCTCTGGCGATGGAACTCGTGCAGCGCGCTCAAGCGTCGTGCATCTTCTACTACTGGGGCTGGTGGCATCGGTGGCCCAACGGATAGTAGTACCGTTGGTGCCTCTACTGCAAGAGGGCCCTGTACCGAAGCCTCGTCGCTCGACAGGCTATCAGCACGCACATCCCTCTGGGATCTAACTGGTTGTCCGTGAAAAGGCATCCTGAAAGGAACATCGTGCCACGGTCAAACGTTTATACCTGGTGAGCTGACCTGGTTTGAGCTGTTTTAATGGAAAACCTTTGAAAACACACACGCAATCAGTGTTTTCATGCACAAATTCGTAAATCAGTTGTCAGGGTCCTGGTGTATGGATACGTCGGCCTCCCGCACCAACACTGGACTCCCTGAACTGAAATCCACACTCGGTACTCTTAACACTATTTCTTCACAGAAAGAAAAAGTCAGAGTCATAAGTTCTGCGGTAGAACCGAACTCCTCTGATACCAATTTGTCACGACCCGTCCTCGGGGCCCATGCCGTGACTACCCCATGCCCGCCTTCCATAGGCCAGGGGCTGGCGACTAGCACCAAGGCGTAAATCCCGGTAAAAAGGGAAGGCAATGCCTTTGTAAAGTGAACAATCACACAGAGTACAAGCGGAAGAAGTAAATACTAAGTAAAAAATGAGTACAAAAGTAAGTGCGGAAAGTATAAAGGGGCCGGAAATACAAGCCCAACTGTAAAGTACAACTCGAAAGGGAAAAGAGGAACTGAAAAGTAAAACTACTACGCCGAGCTGTCCACTGGAAATCCCACCTAAAGGGTGGGTACAGATAGCTCCTCTGCTCCTTGGGTCCCGTCCTCCGCTCTGAGTATGTCCCGCCCAGTGGTCCACCTCCAGGTACCGCCTCGTCATCACGTCCACCTCTGGGTACCGTCTCGTCGTGAGGTCCTCCTCCGGGAACCATCTCGTCGTATAGTCCACCTCCAGGTACCGTCCAGTCCTCGGACACTCGGCTTCTGTCAGCACTGCCCGTCGTCTGCAACCAACACAACGAGGTGCGGGCATAACCCGTGCAGGGGTGAGTATAACGATACTCAGTAGGGACCCCGAGACCCTCAAGGTCTCACTAAAACCAACAAGGATAACCACATAAAAGATCTCAACAGATAACCTCTACTTAGGTATATACCCATCCATATACCTAAGTTATCAAGTAACCCATCTCAATCATGAGGAAACACAAGGATTGTGAAATCAACGGATAAATACTACCCAGGTATATGCCCATACATATACCTAAGTTATCAAGTGACCCATCTCAATCATGAGGTAAACACAAAGGTCAAAAGTCTCAGCTCAAACCAGGATTTTCATTATCAAAACTGTAACTGCTGAAGAGCTCCGTCTCGGGAATGTACAGTGGTCCTGTCACGACTCCGAGGTACTTCTCACTAACCTAAGACTACTGAAGTACTCCTCCTGTCGAGTACCGCGGGTCAGCCACCCAGACACAGTAGTGCTTCCCGCCGAGGTATGTCGCCCAAACAAAGTAGTGCACACCCCCTAGTAGCCTTCTGAGGTACTCTCCGGACGAGTACCGCGGGTCTGCACTGTCACACAGGTAGTGCTCCGTCCACTGGGCTAGTCGACTCACTCCAAGTCGAGTCAGTCAAGCAGTCGTCAGGTCTCAGCCAGTTACACGGTCTCCGTACTCCGCACGCTCATCATTGGGAGGGTCCGCTCCACGAGCTACAGGTCGATACTCCAAGTATCTCAAAGTCCCACGAAGAAGTATCTCAAAGGACAGCCTCGTCATAGGGGTCTCAACACAATAGACGGCGCGTCAATCGGACGCCCGGTCTGTGAGTTATTAGCCTTTTCGTCACAGCGCCCCGGTTGGTTTCGTGAGCGAACCAAACCCGACCGTATCTCAACTGTACCCCGAACTCCCATAGGGTATACTCATAGGGACTGTTACTCAACGTGATCACCAACGCCGCTGATGGTTCGTCAAATGGACGTCTGGTCTGAAAGATATCAGCTTTTCCGTTCCAGGGGCCCGGTTGGATTTCGGTGCGATCCAACCCGGCCACTATCCATCTGCATCCAATTCTCGGGCGGAGGATGCCAAAAGTTCTGTATCCTCAACATGAACTCAACGCAACATTTGGCGCGTCAATCGGACGCCCGGTCTGAGAGTTATCGGCTTTTTCGTTCCAGGGGCCCGGTTGGTTTTTAAGGAAAAACCAACCCGACCGTACTCCACCTGCGTTCAAACCTCGGGTGGAGTATGCCAAAAATTCCGCCTCATCAAGAGGAAATCAACGAAACAGACGGCGCGTCAATCGGACGCCCGGTCTGTTAGTTATTGGTCTTTTCGTCTCACACCCACCCTGGGAAACTTCCCAGGAGGTCACCCATCCTGATCAGTACTCTAGGCCAAGCACACTTAACTACGGAGTTTAACCAGGTAGGCTCCCGAAAAGGAAGGTGCACCTTGAGTATAGCATACCGAAACGACCGTCTCGATCCAAGGATCGCGTTGCCGCTGACGGCGAGTCGTTTGGAGGCCCGTAGCCCAAGATACGGGCATTTGACCGAAAGTGGTCCGAAACTGGGGGTCTGGGCCCGGGCCGACCCGGCCCGACCCCCCCTGGGTCGGCCGAACCGGGTCCCCCCGCCCCGGGCGGCGACCCGGCCCGGCTCGGAAAACCCGGCACGGCCGGCGGTGCGGCAGCGCGTGCCGGTGCGGCGGCCCGGTCCGGCACGGAGGCACGGTCCGGCGCGACGGTGCGGTCCGGCGCGGTGGCGCGGGCCGGCACGGCGGCGCGACCTCGACGCCGTTCGTGTGCCGTGCGCGGGGGGCAAAGCCCCTGCCTTTCCTCAGCTGGCGGCGCGGCAACCTGCCGCGCCTAAAGAAAAACGGTCCCCCTCACGTGGGGGCCTGCCTTCGAGAAAACGGGGGGCTGCCTGCCCCCCCCCCCCCCCCCATTGTGAAACCCGCCCCCCTCATAATGGGGGGGCCATTAAGGCTGGCCGGGGGAAATTATTTCCCCCGGTTTTTCTCCCTTCCGGTCGGCCCGACCTGGCCGGCCGGTTCTTCCTCAACGGGACCAGCAAGGCCGGTCCCCCTTCCGGCTTCCGACACCGGCGGCCCGGCTGGCCGCCGGTCTTCTCGTTCCGCCGCGGCCCGGAACCGGCCGCAGCCTTCGTTGTCCGGTGCGGTGCGACGGCATCGCGCCCCTCCACCGCGGCCCCGCTCCGGCCGCGGCGCCTTCAACTTTCTTCGACGCGGCGCGGCGACGTCGTGTCCTTGCATTATTTAACGACGCGGCGCGACGGCGCCGCACGTTTCTTGCCGCATGATCCTGCGCAGTGCGACGGCACCGCGCCACACCCGTTTCAATCCAAAAAAAATCAACATGAATAGGAGGAGGGTCGGTCGTGTTCGTGCGGTCCGGCCCCCTCGCGTTATTTGCTAACAATCGGCTTTTAATGAATGATAAACTTTCACAATGTTTTAAATTAAATAAAAAGATTTGGAATCAAGGCCCGACAAATATAAACCTTCAAGTTCGAAGGAGAGATCCACATAACTTTAAAAAGTTAAAACCCCTACCTTGATTTAAGAGGTGACGAGATTCGGCGTCGCGAAACAGATGTCGCGGAAGAAGACGTCGTCGGTATTGCGGGTATGGCGTCGCGGAAGACGGTTCCCGAGAATGTGGCTTTCTTCGTCGATGTCCAATTGTTATTCGCGTTCTTTGTCAAGAGGATGAAGACACTTCAAGACTTTTAAGCCTTCTTTCCAAAAGCTCTCAAACAACACAACCCAACGAAAAGAAATAAGTTCTCCACTTATTTAATTAACTTCACATGGCTTTTGAAATTCAAGTGTTTGAAATTCAAAAGACTCACACAACTCACCACATTAAAATCAACTCATTTAAGACATAAGTTATAACTAAGTTAAAATCATTTAAGTGGGAGTTGAGGGGTTTTAGAGGATATGAAGTGGTGGGGTTCGTGTGGGCCCCACCATCCTCATAACCTCCCAAGGGAGGTTGGGTGGTTACCCAACTTCCACCATGAGCTAACACTTAGAGTAAGTTAATAAAAATTGTAGTGTAGTTATAAAATAAACTTCCACAATTTTTATTATCAACACTCGTGTAAACGCAACTCCGGAACAGGAGTTCCTAAGAAATTACCGGTGTTGCGGTTCCATCGGTGCCCTCAGAATTCGATTCCGGGCACCGGTTCAAAAGATAGAAATTCCTGCTCGCTCGTTCACTGAACGTACCCGATCCAAACTTCGGAAATTAATTCCGGGCACACCGGGCCTCGGAATCAAGCGCCGTCAGAAACTGCATTCTTGTAAAATTCCAAAGAAAATTAAGAAAAAAATTTCCTTGAAATTTCCGGGTCTTTACAATTTTCCCATATGTGATAACTATAGAAAGAATCACCTTAGTAAATTCATGAAGGGAATGGGATTTTTTTATAATTTTGGGGAAAAAGGACAGAAAGTAAGTAATTTCAAGGGTGAGAAAAATGTTTCAAATGTACAATGATTCTTTTACAAGGATTTGGGACACTACGTGAATCAATGTCCAAATCAGGAGAGTATACCCCAAATGCTACTATTGGATAATAATCAAGTTATGATACTACTGGAGATGAAGAGGAACGATTAAGATTTATTATGTTGTTATTAAAGTATTGTGTCATTTAAGTATTGTATTAATGATGTACATGTAATAAGAATTATAGAGTATATAAGGATTGTACTAGAGTACTATTTCATTAAGGACTTGAGATTAGTAGAACAAAGAAAAGTGACTCAATGGAAATTTAAAATTCTTTGAAAATACATGGTTGAAGGAAAGAAAAAAAATTAATATGGTCCTGATACTAAGGTATTTATTTTTTAATAAGAGATGATTTACTTGGATAAAATATATTGGATATTATTTATATCCTTGGAACTGGTTATTGGTTTGTTTATTCCATAATTTTTGGAGTTTACAACATTTTCATATATAAGGAGTATATCCAGTATTCTATAAGGAATAAGGGAGAATTAATGTAATCAATATGGTTATACAATAATTCAGGGTGTTACCGTGTTTTAAGAGAATACATGATGAAGGTATTCAAATGTTATTACGTGGTAAAATGGTCTTCATTGTATTTACCTTCCTTATAAATTTTGGACTCTGAGTTTGGATAGAAGTATTTTGGATAAGTCTAAAGATTGGAATCAATTAAGTTTGACATTGGATACTATTGTTATGGTTAAATCATTTCTTGAGATTATTTTGGGATTGTCCTAAAAAGGACAACCCGGAGGTCGGATGACAACCTGTCGTGTCCGGCAAGGCCGCATGAGTTGAACCTGCAACCGAAGGGTGACAAGGGTGCATCACCTACAAATTGCCTACGTGATGTCCTGGTTTGTATAATTTAGTTTTTGTAAATAGTCTAACCAATTAATTTTAAATTAATTATTTTTGGAACCCTATACAATTAGGATAAATATAATATTTTTGAATTCTATTATCTTTTGGATGAAAGATAAGTTGTGGTAGGAATTAGTTGAAGAATGAAACTCTATTTATCAAGTATTTTTTCCCTCTTATTCTATTAATAAATTAATTCATAAACATTAGGTAAGGGATATTAAGACAAAAAATTTGTTATCCTAATACCTTATGTTTTGTTTAACTGATAATATTTTAAATCATCATAGATTGACAGCTTTGAGGCTCTCAATTGTACACATGTTTGTGATTGATGACCTCAATCACTCCCTATAAATATTTACGTTTTTTTCTCCAATTATGTCTCCCTAATTTCTATAAATGTTCTCCAAATCGAAATCGTAATATGTTGGTAACTTTTTAATTCATTTTCCCTCTTATTCAAATAAATTTTATTAACCCAATTTCCAATGTGGGTTTCCACAAAGGTGATTTCCTATTTTTAACAATTTATTTTCAAAGAAAAATTTGAAATTGCAAGGACACAATTTATTAATATAGGGGAAAATGTAACACCCCAATATTTCATAGTATGTTATCTCATTAAAGTAATTGAATAGCTTTTGCAACATGCAAGACCGAGTTCGAGCACACCACAACTTGCCACACTAACTGTTCAAAAAGAGGTTATCAATAGTATTGAATGAATTTTGAATCTTATATACTATATATAATTCTAAAATTAATATTACGAGTTTCTTAGACATAAAATATGAACAAATTTATTTTTCCAGAAAAAAGAATTATTTTTTCAAAAAAATGAAATTTTACCCCCTTTTAATGGCGTAACTTTTTTAAAACCAATATTTAACACTATTATATATTCAATTTAATGAAATTAAAATCTTCTTTAGAATAGGGACATAAAAATTTAGTTTGGATAAATATTTGGTACTTTCTTGATAACTTTTATATTTTGATGAATAGTGATGAATACTATGTTTTAATTAAAAACAACTTTTATAATCGAATTATAGTGATAAATTATGCATCTGAATGGTTTTGAATTATAATTAGGTTATATTTTTATCATTTAATACAATTTAGGTCATTATTAGTAATTTTACATTTAATATTGAGATAAACACATGTCAATCTTTTGATAGTTTTTAATTTTTTTTAAACCCGCTTTCGGTTTTGACAATGAGAATTGATTTTAAATTAATAAATGCAGCTAAAATATTTTTCATTTAGTAATATAGACTTATTATTTGAAATATTAATATCAAAATTAGATTATTGTGAATTTTTTGAATTTTTCTAAAAACATTCAATTTTTGATGAATAGTGAAAAACACTGCGTTATTATTTAAAATAGACATTTTATTTAAGTAATTATTTATTCAATTTAAATATATTTTAAGACAAAATAGATATATCATACCTATATAAGTTCAATGTAATTCATTGGAGTCTTTTTATAATAAAATTAGATGTATACAATTTTATTGAACTTTTTAACCTCTTTTACCCTCCTTCTAGGCACATCAACAAAATTGCATAAAACATAATATTACTGCTTCTGTGAGTTGAATTTCAAAAATCTGAGAGACAGGGTTAATATCAATAAGTAAAATGTGGTTCAATAAGATGAAAATAATTTTTGGTGAATAGTAACTTTCGACTTTTATTTACCATAGGTAAAAGTAAATAGGGTAATTAATGGGAAACAAATGATATCATAATTACCCTAACACATGTCCTAATTCTATTGGATAAGTGTTATTAGACCAAAAACAGCATTATTAATAAAATATGATCCTCTTGGGTCCACTTGGATTTGATTAGGACATTTATTATTATTTTATTTAAAGAAGAGTTAAAAGAGTTAAATTAAAAGTTTAATAACTAAACCATTTTTAATATAGGGTTATACATAATATAAATTAGAATATAAATATTAATTATAAAGATAAAATGTTTTCTTACGTAATTATATTTGTTTTATAATTTTTAGACTTTACATAATTTAATTTATTTATGACACAATGATGACGCAACAATCACCATAATAATCAAATATTAAAATTAATGATATTATAAATATCCAAATGAATTTAATTCAAGACTTGATGAATTCCACTAATTATATAGGTTAATATAATATTTTATGATTTGAAATATGAATTTATTCAATGTAATAATGTTTTTAGGTTTTTATCAAAATTCACTTATTAAAAAATATCAAAATTGACATAATTGAGTTTTTAAAACAAATATTATATTATTGGTTGATATAATATTCCTAAAAACCAAATGTTCTGAAAAATTTCCTTAATAATATTATATATTTTATTAATGAATATATTGGGGTTCTCTTGTAACTGTAGATTATGTTTATTAAACATATAGTGTAAAGATACAAGAAGACACTGTAAAAGTTAAACTATTTAACTAAGAGTTAAATCTAAAAGATAAGGTTAAAATGGTAACCTAAACTTGTCTAAAACCTATTTTTTGAGTGTTTTTCAACCCATAACCACCTTATACTCAAAATAAATCATTTTGGTGCCATTATAAACCGAAACTTAGTTTATTATAAAATAATATTTCAAGCTTTCCCTAAAGTGACCCTCACCTCTCTTATAAAATGGCACTTCCCCTTCTCTAAATTTCACCCCTCCAAAGCCTTTTGTATCTTCCAACCCCTTACTTAATATACTTAAAAAATTCCTCCTTTCATCCTATAGGAATTACTTTGGACATAAATCCCACCTATAGAGCCCATTTGATCTAATCAAAAGGAAGATACCAAAGAAGATGTAAATATTTCATCACCTCATTCAAGTTCTTTTCTTCTACCACTTCCTCTTTCATTGTTGTTTCTTTTATAAAATAATAACTCAAGAATCTTCTATATACAATGATTTAATTATAAAAACAGTACAACCATATTCATTATTCTATTCATCCTATAAATGAAAAGTCACCATACGTGCACACATACAGATTACCGTCTCCACATCGGGGTGTGGTTTGTTATTCAAACAGTTCATTATTTAGATGGGTATAATAATGATTATAACTGATGTAAATAATAAATATAACATTTTAATGATTATTTATATATGATATACCATCCAATTACATAATATTTCACAATCAATATAATGATATTGTCACCTGTTCGTACGTACGGATTACCGTCTCCATGACGCGATACGATTCGTTTCCATGTTCACCATTAAATGATGATTATAGAATATATATCATTAATAAGTATGTAATATATGACATAATAATTATACTGGACATATATATATATATATTCACATCAATATATCTTATTCACTTAGTTCCGTTCAATACAATATGAAAACGGAAACAACATTTATGCGTACGTATGGCCTACCGTCTCCATAAAAGGTGTTTCCCATTTCATATATATGTATATTATACATATTTATATTATAAATATATATTATATATAAATCATGTTTTATATTCATGAAGTATTTAAATCATGATCTAAGTGATACCATCAAGAGTAACAAGTTAAAACATGTACGATAAAGAAAGCGATTATTACCCGAAATGTTAATTTTACATGGAAATTATTATTAAATGGGTAGTATAATGTCAAAAATGAATCATGTATGATATCATAAATTTTAATATGGTTATGGTATAATTTATTAACATACTATGGTCTTTATACACGAGGTTAAACTTACCCTTATCTAAAGGAAAGTACAAGGTAAGTGTTAATTTCACAATCACTTTATTATCTGAGGTTGTTTTTACGTAAGTATCTACTAGGACATATTTATCATCCATGTCCATGTTTTATAAAAGATTTTTTAAAAGGGATTATTTTTATGTGACTTTTTTACTAAAACATCATTTTAAATGTTTTAAATATTTATTCTTCTAAATCATTCTCATTAAACACTATGTTTTCAAAATGGGTATTAAGGATTTATTTATATAGACATGATTGTTTTTAAAATAATAATTCCTTTCAAAAAATTAAAAGTTGTATGGGAAACATTGATTCAAAAATGTCTTTAAAGGTATTCCATTTTAAATTGTGTACTATTTAAATGTTTTCATGAAAAAGGGATATTTCTCTCCAAGAGTTTTACAAAACATTTTCATTTATGTCAACATCCTTTGATGGATTTTAAACTTGTTTGAAGTAGATTTATTATGATACAAATATTCCATATTGTATTGAAGTTTTTGTGATATGTTTTAATATGGATGTGTTATTTTTATAACATTCACGATTTATGGAAAATTTATTGACATTTCATAGGCTAGTTTTAATACAAATGTTTATGTTATGTTTAAACCTTTTCATATGAGTAATGCATTGGACTTAGTATGTGACTGGTGGATCTTGCTATAGCTCCTCGATGCATCAGTAGGTCTCATGAGACAAACTAGTGTCTTGGCATAAGGCCTTGAAAAAATGTAATTTTTTGTCATGGAACAAGGCCTTGACTATGTAGTTATAAATACTAGTATTAGGCATTCCATCTTTATAAAAGTGGATATTGATATTGAATTTGATTATTTGATTAGTATAAAATCCATGCGAATAAGTAAATAGCATTATTAGATTTTATATTTTCCATATTATGATAATGTTTATGTTTAAAGGCTTTTGTTTTAGTCTAATAAATTTCCTTAAATTCTTATGCTTATTTATGAATGTTTCCTCTATATTGTTATCCTTACTGAGCATCTGAGCTCACCCCTTTCTATGTTTTTTTCCCAGGATGTGAAGAAGTATTTTATGATTGATTAGCAGGGTTAATCTAAGAGATTAATGTCATTATCAATGTATCATTTAAGTTGTGTTTTATTTTCTAATGTGTAATGTATTGTTCATGTATGTAATCTATTTTCTAAGACTGCTAAACTGATTGGTCTTTTGGGACTTGATTCCTTGTAATCACGCCAATGTATTAAAATAATGCACTGACCCCCATAAATGGGGTCGGGAAATTAAAATAAACATTATTTAAATTTCAGATAATATTTAAAAAAATAATTCTTTACATTTCTTGTGATGGAAATATTTTAATCAAATGGATAAATAATATTTTATATGAAATATTCTAAATTAATTTATAAGGAATTTGTAAAAAAGTTTATAATGAAAAATTTCATGTAGTTAAAACATAGAAAACAATAAAAATTATCATATTATAAATGGTATGATAGTTTTAAGCTACTAGATCCTCACACAATCAATGTTGATCAATGAAATATGTATACACACACATTTATTCGACATTGGCCAAAATGGACTCGTCACCATCACATATGGGATGTGACCTGCTGCACTGGGTTTGGTTTTAGTTGTATAGCGTCAAAAAGAGTATTATCCCAATGAAAATCTAAGTACCTAGGATTTAATATGCTCTAATAACAACCAATAATGGGTAATTTATATTAAAACTTTTTAATATAAAATTCATTGCATTTCCCTATTTCAAATATTATAATTTTTATTTAAAAACCAACACACAAGTTTTAATAAAAACATTCCTTTTTCCAAGATAAACCACAGGGTTTCAATAAAAACCATTTGAAGACATTTTCTCACATACCAATTTGAAATCATTTACCTTAAAACTGTTTCACAGTTCAACTTCCACCATTTAATTTAGACAATTTCCATATAACTTCACAACACAAAGAAAATTCAGTATAATTGAAGGTTCTTTCCCATTTCATGAAAAATAAAATCCCTCCCCAATTTAATGGAATTGAGTTTTTATTAATCCATTTGAAATAAATTTATCATGAAATTATATTCAAATAAAAAAACGGAATTTAATTCTAGAAATTTAGTGTTAATACAAAATAACCATCAAAACAGAACCGCATACCTCAAGATTATGAGATCTTCAAACACAACGTTCTAATCAAGAAGAACTATTAAAGAACATCAACAATGAGGATAAATAATCACACATAAATTAATAATCTTAAATAGTGGGTATTAGAATTTCCAACAACATGGAGATCTAGAAAACCCCATGGGGTAAAAGAGGGGAGAGTAGGAAAAAGTGTTTGAGAAGTGGAAACCAATCGGGGAGAGATTAAATGTCATTCACTAAGATTAAATTAAATTATGTAAGAGTGTAAAGGGTATAATATAACATCATATGATCCCATAATGGAGAAGAAATCTTAAGAGATCAATTTGTGTCCATCAGGACATAAAAATAGGGTTTTATGATTTCTTAAAAAATAATTTCAGATTAGTTAAACCCCTTGCATAGTTTCTTGGATAGGTCCGCATGGTTAGATCAACCATGCACCCTAATTTTGGTCCCCATTTTGTAATGGTTCATGGTTTCTACCATGAGGGTGAATGGTTTTTTCAAACCAAATTCCATCTATGAGAACCCTTACTATCTGGTATTGAATGGTTTTCACTAGTAGGGACCATGTTTTGGGAAAACTGGGCATTAACATTGCACAAACCAAAATCCCATTAATATTTTTAGAACCCCACCTAAAGCTTCCTTAAAACCCTTAGAAAGAAATTTCAAAATTGGGATTTAGAAATACCTATAAATAGTAATATTATATTACCAATATTCCCCTAAGATAACAAATGACTTTTTCAACATAAATAATGACAACATTGGTGAGAAAATAAAATATAGATAGTTATGGGAAACTACCCTTAAAATGTATGGTAATTATACTCAATAATGATATACTTTTGAAAATGAAATTCATCATGATAAATGTTTTAATTAAATATTTCAATTTATCTAGAGAGAGGAGGCACTATAACAACATCACATTATAAAATAAATCTATCTTAACTAACTTATACTGAAATGAATCATTATTACTAAATAAAATTAGTTGAAGTAAGAATAACCATTACAATAGTTTACAAATTTTTAGGTGTGTGTTCCTAACATATTATATAATTATATTATATTTATTAAATAAAATTTTTTAAGCCTTATATACCTATATTTATTTCTAATAGGTCTAATTTTTCATTTGTTATTGATTATTATTATAATATCTATTTAAGTATGTTACATGTGGTTTTTAAGTTATTTTGACTATAACAAATTTTTTTGAGTATGGTCTACTTTATTGAAAAACAATTTCATGATATTGAGAATTGTATATGTGTATATCATTTTTTATTCCATTATCAAACAATATATATAGTTTCATATGTTTTAAAAAATTACTCAAATGAAGAAGGGAACTATTTATATGTTCATATAATACAATTAAGCTAAATACATCAACTAATTAGATACATTATATATATTGTAAAATATTATTTATACCAAATATTTTATGTGTCATAAGTATCCTGTATATTCATCAGGGGAAATTTTAATAATATTTTATGTTTGGTGGTAATGTAAAAATGACATAATCTATTCTTAGAGTTTTTAGTTTGAACGTATACTAATGAAGAATTAAATTTTCATAGAATAAGAAGTTGTATAAAAGTAAAATAGGTACCCTGAAAGAATATTTATCATGATATAACCAATCTTTTTTCTTTTAATAACACCTTTGGATTAGAAATGTAATGATTTTATGAAAAATATAACCTCCCATTCAGGGGTGGTAGTTCAAAAATACATATGATGATGTTTTAATTTATTGAATGGTTCAACAGGGTATTATAAAATAGATAATATAGTAGTATAATATCATTCATCATATAAATAATTCTTATGTTATCTTGATTTCTTTAATATAATAATTTTGTTGGGGCATAAGAAGGAAGAAACTAATAGAGCTTGGTTGAGATCTTTATATTCTCATTTAGTGTTCTCCCTTGGATAATGTCTTTAGATAGTATAAATTAGTTTTTTTTAAGGAAAAAATATTCTATCACATCAGAATTGGTATAATAGAGACCATAATATAGTTTTTGTATATCGAATTCTTTGTAATGGGTGGAGAAATAAGGATGAAATAATTTCCTTTTATAACTAGAGGAAAATAGAATTTATGTAAATACCCAGTATGTCTCAATGATTCCATGACTCTATTGAAGTTTTAATGGATAAATTTTTTTTGATGTAATGAAGTTTGGGTTTATATGTGGATGGAAATACTATAATACTCAATTTTACACATTTTTCTAACATGTTTCATGTTATTTACAATTATTTTTTTATATTTCACCATCTTTATTTTTGACCAAGGTAAATTGATCATAACTAAGAAATACATGTTTACTAAAAATATAAAATAAAATATTTTAACAAATTTTGGTTTTCTAAAACTAAAAATATCATATATTTAATAAAATTAAATTTACAATTAATATAATATTAAAATTTAAATTAAATATTTTAATATATGTACAAATGAGTTTTTATAAACATTTTGTGTTTATAAATTTTTGTTATTAATTATGTTTAGCATGAATTAATAATTGAATGTATCTTAAAATATTTATATATATGTTTACAAATTATATTAAAGTCATTTATAAAAATATATAAAGTTATTTTGAAACCTATATATTAGACAATGTTAGAAATCAATTTTTTAAAAAATAACAGTTTTACCATTATTGCGGTAAATAACATTTATCATGGTAATCATATTTTTGTAGTAAAATTGAAATTATCCTAAATCTATAATTCGAAACTTCTGATTCATAAAATAAAATCTATTTTACCATGTAATATTTATATAAGTGAGAAATTGTTTTTTTTTCAAATTAGCACACTAAATTATTAAAAACCAACTTTTAGAAAAAGTTTTTATAATGCATAGAAGGAATATTTTTTATTATACCATTTATGTATTTTTCATAATTGGTTACTTCATACTGATTATTTTTAATTTTATTGATATAAAATAATATTAATATTTAATTATTTTACTTTCTTAACATATCGTGGTTTTCATTTTAGTTTTTATTTTCTTACACGATAATCTACTCAACATGATTTATATAAATGTATTTAATAAAAAACCAGTTGTTACACTATACCCATGTTAATATATAGAACATCAATAGATGTATTCCCTCTTTTATAAGCGATAAAATGTTTTTAACCATATCTATCTTATTTTGGACATGTTTTTGACATATCACCTTCTTCTCTCTATCTTCAACCTAGCATATTGGAGTCATGTAAATATTTCTACAAAGATCCTCATATAGTGAAATCTTAATTCTATTATGGAATATATCTTTATATGAGAACTATACTGGGGGAATTTTTTGATCCTATAATACTGGTAAATATATTTAATAGTATCTTAACATATCCTCAAGAGAATAAATGGGTCTTGTAGTATGAACAAATATATCAGGTTTATAAGAAGTGTTAAAAATTAACTTCCTCTACAATTATTGTGGAATATATTTACAGAGGCACAAGGTAAACCTCTATTCTTGATTAAATATAATATAGTGTTGTTCTCCTTGCAGACTGGTAACCTCCCTAAGGTATATCCTGACGTGTTGTTCATGTGAGAAATCTATTTTTATGGAAATGAAATGTGCTAATGTTGATTGGAGATCCATTAAAACCCAAAATACATTATGGTCATTAGATGTCTTGGGGAATCCTAAAATGAAATACATGGGGACATTTTTCTATTTCCATACTAGTAAGGGGTAAGGGTTTCATTTTCACATTAGGATTGTTTTATTAATCCTTAACTTTCTGGAATATCAAGCATTGAGATATGTGTTCTGTGGTCTCCCTCTTCATGTTCCCCCACCAAATGTTATGTTTTAGATCAATATACATCTTCCTTATTCAAAGATGAATATAGATTTAAGAATTATGACAATCATAAAAATTTTCCATCATGAATTCTAGTTTTTATATAACCCATATTCAGGTTCCAAAACATATTACACTATCATTATAAATGAGGAACACTAGAATACTAACATCTATTTCATGTACCTCTATATCAACATTTTGATATTCTTTAATCTTCATGTGAATGGATGGCTGAGAAAACATGGGATATATAAGTTCTCTCATATTCCCTTATAACTCCAAGATTCATCCTTTTCTAATCCATGAGTATTGGGTCCTTTAAATCCTCATCGTGTATAAGGGAGCATTATCTATTCTTCTTAGAGAATCAACCATCTTATTTTTCATTCCCAGAGAGGAATGTATTGAGCAGTAATATTTTTTTATCAATTCGTACCATCACCGTTATCCTAAAATCAACACCATTTTTGTGAATATATATTTCATGAAATTTTTTTAATTATATATCACACATTTCACCATTGAGATGTTATCTCTAAATATTTAATATAAAGATCACCACTTCATACTGCAAATCATGCATTGGGTAATGTTTTACATGAGTCTCTAATTTCAATAATCCATAAACAACTACATTATAACTATCTATGAGGATGCATTTCAAAAAAATTATTGATTAATCACTATATATTTAAAACATTTCCCCCTATAGGGTAATGTAATTTCATGTTTAGTTTCCAATTACTTCTTTAGTTCCTTGAAAAATTACTAAATTTCCACATTTCAAATTAACATCACTTCCTTCCATGTTAACATTTTTATTGGATATTATAGTAATGAGAAATTTCACTCAAAGTGTCTATAGTACCTAGTTATCCTAAGATAACTATGGATCTAGATTATTATAGTTTGTTATAGAGATTACCGAAAACAATCAGCAAATAAAGATCTATATATATTTCCCCACTTGTGATTACATGAACCACGAATGATAATTTTTTCTACCATAATTTACACTTGCTAAAATTTTCATAATGTAATTTTTCTTGTGTTCTTAAACAAAGACAAAAAATTTTATTAATTATATTCAATTCTATTTAAATATATTAGAATTTCATCTATAAAGACAACCAAAATCTTATCAACTAGTCTAAAAAAAATTTATTCATTAGATCCCTAAAGATGGATGGATAATTCGTATGTAAAAATGGAATCACTTTAATTTCATAGTGTCTATACCATGTGCATAAATATTTATATGAAGTAAACTCTATTTTCATTATTAATTGATGAAATCAAGAGTAAAGGTAAATGTTACAGATGTATTGATATCCATTAATATGTTCAACCAAATCAATGATTTAGGGTAGATGGAACTTGTTCTTGATTTGTAGTTTATCAAGGTACTGATAGTCAAGGAAAAGTACCATTGATCAATCCTCCTTTATAAAAACGTTGATTAGTATACCCCATATAAAAGGACTATTATATAAAAAAATTGGCTAGATTTTATTCCATTTTATTTTTTAGTTGTTCCTATTAATTGGAGGATATCATATCAGAAAATATTTATAAATTCATATATCAAAGTCTAAGATTAATATAATGCTTGATGTCATTCTCTAGGTGAAGACCATAATGTTCACAAAAGATATATCAGTATATTCCTTTGTACATATCATGTCATCATTGTTGACATCCTTAACAATCTTTTGAGTTATAAGTCTTCCATTAATAGGTATCATGAACATTAATACTAAATTTCCTCCCATTTGGATTTCATGACAATCCTTATGTTGACGAATTATGTAGCTCCCAAGGGATCTATTCCTTGTAAATGATGTGTTAATAACTTATTGGTGAGTTGGAGAGTAAGTGGTGATTCATAGAGAATTGTTATAAATTCATAAAATGTCATTGGATTCCATGAACGAGAAATTATCCTTATTTATTTATCACTATTATTGAACCGATCATAAATCTAAATGAATCATGCCAATTATGACACATTTCTTACAACAATGGATAAAAAAGTATAGATCATGAAAATATTTATAATCATATTGAATTATATAAATACACACAAAGTATGATTTTGAATAAATAATATTAAAAGGTATATTTGAAGTATTGAGTTAATGGATTGGAATTTATTTTAATATAGAATATTTAGCAAAGATATATTTTTAGATATTTAGAAAAAAATTAGCGTACCTTACAAGTTAAAGGGATAGATCATTATGTTTATAAATGGGAAGAGGGCCAACCATAAAAGAGATATGTCCCAATGGCCCACATAGTGATAGGGAGAGTGAATTGTGCCCACAAGGATAATTTTAGATAAAGGTGGATGTATAACACCTATAAAGTGAACAGAATGTCTGTATAAAGGTTTCCAGGTAGACCACATATGTGTGGAGTCGCCCAATGAGGGCATGTATGAAGTGTTTTGGGTGACAACCCTAGTGATGGATCAAGGGCGAAGTGAGAAAAAATCGTTATTATGTGTATATCAATCCCTCATGAGCACGATGTGGGATAATGGAGTGTGGATAAATTTTCTCCTTTATAAAAACATATGCGCCCAATTATAGCCATCAGATGAGATTAATCTCAACTATCCAATCAAATGTGCAATGTTTCCTTTAAAATTATGATGTCTGCTAGTATTATTTTAATTATAGTTCATGGAAGAACCTCCAATGTTCAAATGAAGGGTCCCTATATTTTTTATGAGGGAAATATTCTTAGTAGATGAGTCCATAAACCATCAGTAAAGTTTGCTACACGTTGTAAGAAATCATGATTTTGATGAAAAATATTCAGGAAAAAGATAATTAACTTATAGGAGTACATATTTCATTCATTGGTGAGTTTTGGATTTCAATCTATAAGGATAATGAGATAATATAAATGTACATGATTTCAACAATGAGTCTTTATTAAGATGTTTCCATAATTTTTATGTATGTTTATTTGATAAACTAAGAATGTATATGGTGATATAAATTCTATTACATATCATATTTTAGGGGGATGACATGAAAACCATGAAAAATATATTTTCTTACTTCTTTGGTAGTTAAAGGATATTGTAATCAACCTATAAATATAGATGAATAATGCTGGGGAGATTTTGATTTAGTTCACCATATTTAGATCTCCTTATTTTCATAGAAATAGAGAATCTCTATTATATTCTCATAAGTGAAGAGAACAAGTTGCATGAAGATCCATTATAATATGATGAAGAGAAACTCCCAAGATACTCTTACATGAAGGTGAAGAGGAATCCATTTAAATTATAATTGGGTTACACACACTTGAATATATTTATGAAGGAGTGGTTCCATGATTCTATTCGGGAATGCGCAATACAATTATGTGGAAACATGGTTAGTGTGAACTATATTCAGATACTGTAAACATTTTTATAATGTCAAAGTGTTACTTTTGGATAAAAGAAGAAACAAAACAATTCACTTGAGATAATCATATGTAGGAAGAAGTTCTTACACAATAAACCAAGCATCTTTAGTATTGCATGGAGGGGTAAAGTGCATAAAGACCAGCCTATGCATTTAATGATAGAATGATTTGTGGAAGGAAGATAGTTTAATAAGGAAGGAACTATATGAATATAACAAAATATTTCATGCACATGCATTGGGAAATTTTTTTATTAAAAAATTTAAAAAATTATATAATATGTACTCGGGTTAAAAAAGTCAATAATTAGAGTTGACGTTATGAATGATTATTATTATATAACATAAAAAAGAAGAAATGTTTTTCACCACATTCACACATTTAGTGAGTCCAAGACTTCCACATTTTATGGTACAATTACCTATACATTGATTCATCAAGGAAACATATCATACACATGTGACCATAATTATTGAGGAAGATTGGCCGATGAATCTGTGGCAATTGAAGGAACATAAAATGTACACAACAATGTAAGATTTGAAAAAACTCATATTAGAATATAAAACGATAATATTATAGTATAAAAATAATTGAGGAAATGTTAATGTATCTTTTTTGAATTGGGAGAAGATTAAGTCATTCGATTAGAGTAGGATATCGAAGAATTTTATCATATACTATTGGGAGAAGGAGAAATATATAATGGGACTCTAGAGTAGTTTAGAAATGGTTATGGTAACACGGTGTAATGATGCATAAAGATTCTTCTAAGTTGATTTATGACTAGATATAAAGTGTGATTATAAATTGGTCAGTTTAATTGAGGAGAAGGTTATAGTGTAGAATCTATGTTAAGTGGTATATCCATTATATAATGGTGTAATCCATTCTAGAAAACCTTGTAAAACAATTGTGATATATACACTATTGTATTTTTTTTGTACATTTTGAGACAATGAAATATCATTGAGTATATAAATAACCCTAAAAAATTTATTATTTATAATTAAAAATAAAATAATTGTAATATTATACCACTAATTCTCCCCCCTCTCATTCTTCAATCAAGCATGGGGTTTTACACCTAACAACAGAATGATTCAAAATATGAAATCATATTAATATATATTGATAATTTATATGTGTCTCATGATGGGCAATTCAATATATACCCAATATTTTGTCAAATTAATCAATGGGAATAGTACATATATCTGTTTGATGTTTCTTTCCATAACTTTCTATTGGATATGAGTTATATATCATAGTCATAATCATTTTTCCACCAAGTGTTATCATAGATAGTTCAATATACAAATTGTTTTGTGTTGAATCAATATTCAAAGAAATATATACTAATATAAATGATTGTGAAGTACCAGAATCAAATAATGAATTAACAACCATATATTAGACAATGATTTTACCTCACATCACTTTATTATAGTTTTCCACCTTAGTGGTAGTTATAGAAATCACAATTCTTTACACCATTGGTTTTAGAGGTTTCTAGGGAATGTTCTCTTCATTTGATCTTGGTTTAGGGAATTTAAATTCATCATGCCCAAACTCATTTCATTTGATTTGATTAATTTTAGATGGGACATTAGTTTGGAAAAAATGTTCTCTAAAACAGTTATTGTCCACTTAATCCAACTATGACCATCATTATATCTATATCTAGTATTCCTGTAATTGAAAATATTCTTCCATATTAAAATATTTCCATGTTCTTCTCCAAAAAATTTCTACATATTTGGAATAAAAATATATTTCCCCTATGTTACATATCTACTAATATTCCATGATACTCATCATTCCATTATCTCTCTCCAATATAATGTCGGACTAATATTTTGATCTTTAATTTCATCACACATCGAAAATCCTCTTCGTTGCTTCTAAATTTTCTTATTGAAAATTCATTTTGAATGAATTTATTTAACACTTATGAAATGATCGATATTTCTCGTATGAGTATAGATAATGATAGTGGAATAAATTTTAGGCCTAATTATGTTTTCTTCAAATATGAAAATGGATTTATTCACCATTTTTTTCCAGTGTATAATTTATCTCCCCATATTCATGAAAATATTATAAGGGAAATACATAGTGTAGTAAAATTTGAGGAACTCATCTAATTTCAAAGATTCAACATCACCTTACTCCAATGATATATAATGAGAGTCCAATATTGGTCAGCCTCACCTTCCATATGAAAAACACCAAACACAAAACTCTTATGATCTAATCATTAGAGAATAAGAAACTTCAACTGCGTTCTATTGATCCATTTCCCAGTGATAAATTTATTAGAAGAGCCACTAATGGATGGTGAATATTGTCACATGGAATAATCAATTGGAAAACTCTACTTGTTGTATTTGGGTAAGCAACATAGTTTTCAGTTTTATAAAAAATCTTCCGAGATTTGAGTTATAATTACTAAAAAATTCTATACTCATTCCACTACAACATTTGGTTTTTGATTGGACAATCATTACATTTCATATCACACCAAATGTTAATTCAGTTTTTCCTTTCACCAAATTTTTTTTTAAAATAAATTAAATCTAATGATAAGAATAATTATTATTAAAATTATTATTTAAAAAAATAAATTGAATTGAAATAAATAAAAAAATACAGTTTCCCATATATTAAATTCATCGAATATCACATATTAGGTCAAAATAAAATAATATAAATTTGTGCACTAATTATTTAAAATGGTTAATAAAGAGAATGTGAATTCTCAAAGCATATCACATGGGAGTGTCTAACGGTGTCTGTATTCTTAGGCTCACCCATTTTTAACAAGTATGGACAATAATGTGATACTCAAAACACCATTTTTAGGATTATTAACCTAAGGTACATATGTTTCAGGGCCATATCTAATTTGTAGTGTCTTGAGAGGGATATAATCAGTCCATAACAACATACACTACTACAAAATTAACCTTCAATTGTGTTAAAAATGGATTGTATCAATTTTATAAAGGCATTGAAAACGTAAGAGACATTAAAATCCTAGTACATTTATTAATGCTGAAAAATCACTAATAAAGGCCATTTATTAATGCTTTTAGAAGCATTGATAATTTTTTATCAACTCTTTTAAAGTCAATCATATAGGTCCTATTTATTCGCACTTTTAAAAGCACCAATAAAGGGTCATACTATATTATGTTGTTAAATCACACTACAACACAACTGTAGTGTGCTTTAACAACACACTACAGCACTAGAAAAACATTAGATGTCATCAAAAACATGTATCAATATAGAATTTAAATGAAATAAAATTTACAAAAAAATAATATAAAAAACAATATATTATAGACATTTCAAACATGGGTTTATACGATTAAAGAAAAACAAACTATTATATACATTCAAAAAAATTCCTAACTGTCAATGTTACAATGATTTCCATTATCTTTCTTTGTCTAACTACCATCATTTCATGAGTAGTTTCGAACAAACCACCTCATATCAATAAAATCCACTTATATATGAAAACAATTAGTATGAGTAATACTAAAAAGAAATAAATTAAACATAAATATAAAAAATAAATTCATTCTATGGACAATGATTTTATTATGAAAATATAATTATTATCTCTATGATGGAGTAATGGTGGTAACATGAATGAAAGTGATAAATGTGAATACTACAGGTGTTAAAGGTTTTGTGAGAGAAGAAGTTTGTGGATGTTTTGGAGTAGAAAGGTATAAAAGATAGATAATGATCCCAAACTCGAACCAAAGAATCTGCCTATATAAGGAATCAAATTTATGTGGGTAATACTACAAATAAATAAATTAAACATACATATGAAAAAAAATTAATTCTATGGACAATGATTTTATTATGAAATCATCAAGATTACCTATTTAATTGAGCAGAGGTAGCGTCGTTGCTCTTTGTACAAATTCAGTGCAGGTAACATGATAGAAAGTGATAAATTCACCATTTTAGGGGTGAAAATGTTATACGGGAGAAGAAGAATTTTATTTGGACAGTTCACCCCAACTCAAAAAAAGAATCCACTTGTATAAGAAAAAAAATATTATGTGAGTAATATTAAAAAATGAATTAAACCTATATATTAAGACATACATTAATTATATGTATAATTATTTTAATGTGAAAACTAAAATATTTCTTCTGTAATTGAGCAGAGGCAGTGTCATTTCTATTCCTAAAATGGTAGTGGAGGTAACTTGAAAGAAAGTGATAAATTCTCCACTGTATGGGTGTAAAGGTTTTAAGGGAGATGGGGAATAGAGGTTGGATAGGGCACAAAAACTAAAAAAAACAATCCACATTTATTGGAAAATAATTATTGTTTGAGAAATACTAAAAATAAATAAATTAAACATACATGTGATACATTATATTAATTTTATGGAAAATTATTTTATTGTGAAAACATCAATAATAAAACTATAATTGAGTAGAGGAAGCATTGTTTCTATTTCAATAATGGTAGTAGAGGTAACATGAAAGAAAGTGATGAATACACCATTGTAGGGGGGAAAGGATTTAATGGGAAAAGGGCATTGATGTTTGATAGAGCACCAAAACTCAATCAAAATAATCCACTCGTACAGGAAAACAATCCTTATGTGAGAAATACTAAAAAAATTAAACATAAATATGAAACAATACATTAATTCTATGGATAATGAGTTTACTGTGAGAACATCATGATTACCTCTTTGATTGAGAAGAGACAACATTATTACTCTTCTTACAAAGTAATGGCACATAAATAGAAATATTCTAAAATAAACAAACATGGTAAAAAATAAAGAAAATTAAATCAATGTTCCATTATATAACATTTTATTAAATATAGAAATTATATTGTAACAATACCTTTTCATCTATCCAAAGGGTTTCCATCATTATAGTTTGTTTTTCTAGGGATTGGTAATAACATTATGTGAAGAAGACATTTTATTCATGAGTAGTCAAACATTTAATTCAGATTATGTCCATATATTAGATAATATATAACATTAGAATGAAAAACATAATATATTAAAAAACATTTCTACCTTCTCATTGACCTCTCTTTCATTATTTTAAATGATTAATGGATTTGGTTTCTTTTTTGAGAATCCAAATCCCCTATTTTTGGTCCCCTTTAATATACAAGACATTTTCTACATTGGGAAAGACATGAACTGATTGAGATTTCCCAATGAAACGTTCATCGTGTATTGAATTTTTATCCGAATCACCATTTTTTAATTCACCATAATTACAATCGACCAATTCATGTTGTAGGATCCAAGAAATAAAATACATACATTGCTTGTGAATGCATTATGAACTTCTCTTATTTTCCCCCTTCTATAATATAATTCACATTTACGAATCCAATTTCTTCAACTTCCACTCCAATAATATTGTTAGCACATTTTCAATGGAAAAGAGGAAATTCAAATGTTTCTATTGAACAATACAAAAATATGATATATTTCCATAAATTGAATTTCTATCCTTGGAACCAGAAATGTGCATCACTTCAGCCACATGCGTAACACCACAGTTTTTCATCATAGTCAAGTCATATTGTTATTTCATATAGAAAGTATAACCACTGATTACAAACCTATTGTATGATAATAATATTTATTTGATCATTTTTCTAGCCATTAAAGTCGTTCTACAATTGAATTAATATTTTCAGATAACTCCTTATTAATTTGATCTCTGAAGCATCCTATCAATTATTTATTATGTGTATCTAATATCCATATTTCCGCCCTTGATGGATTCAAATATCTAAGAGTTTTTTTGTGGGATTCAATGTAAGAACCCCATGTAAATAAAGAATATGACATTTTCATATTTATCCATATTTGTGAATAAAATATTAATATAACTTTAAAGGGGATGCTATGCTCGATGGCGTACCCAACACGCAACAACGAGTTTCTTGGGAATCTTACGTTGCACTCTAATAATAAAATAATATTATTTTAAATGGCAATTAACATGTAGTTGTTGTATTTGAGGGAATGGATATAAATAACTAAAATATGATTATATATGTTTTTAAAAGTTTTTACATTTATCCAATAAAAAATAAAGTCTTAAAATACGGAAAGAATTCAATTTTAGGCGTATATGCCCAAGTTTTCACTAAAGGTTCACTTATCACCTTTTGATGGTGAACCGTCATTAAATATAGTTTTTTTCACTCTTATACACTCTATTGTACCAAATAAAACTCTTATTTAGAATCGGGACATCAAAATTTACTTTGTGTAAATTTTTGGTACCTTTCTGATAAAGTTCATTTTTTAATGAATAGTGTAAAATGTTGTATTTTAATTCAAAACCTATTTTTAATCTAATTTATTTATATGATTAGATTATCTTTTGAATTGGTTTTAAAGTGAAATAAGAATATATTTTTACCATTAAATCCAATAGTGGTTGTTGAAATTAATTTCACTTTGAAATCAGACTTAAACTAGTGTCAATCTTTTGATACTTATTGTTTCATAAAAACACGCTATTTGTCATGACAACAGAAATTAATTATTAAATTAATTAATTTGAATTATATGTTTTGAATTTTGTAAAATAGGCTTCATTTTTGAATTCGGAATATCAAATATAGCTTAGGGTGAATTTTTGGTAATTTTCTGAAAAAACTTCAATTTTTGATGAATAGTGAAACCACTAAGTGGTACTTATAAAAACTGATTTTCCGTTTAAATGAAAGTTTGCCACCTATGTGTTTTGAATTTCAAAAATCCGATATACATGGTTGTCATTAAGAAGTATAATGTTGTTCAATGGGATTAATATAATTTTTTGGTGAATAGTAACTTATTAAGTTTTTAATCACGATTAGAGGTAATTAGTGTAGTTTAAGGTAAAAATAATGTTTTAATAATATGAAATGAACTTGAAACATGTCCTAACCTCATTGGATGGGTCATGGATGACCAATAAAAGCCATGGGTCAACTTGGGGACCCCATGGAGCAACTTTGGTTGGGAAATGACATAAAAAACTTTTTATTTAATGGTTAAGAAAAAATGACACACACATGAAATGTTTTACTAAAACGATTTTTAAATGGGGTTATACAAGTCAGATTTTTGGCTATAAATATTCATTGGAAATATAAAAAGATTTCCTAAATCAGATTATTTTTTTTAAAATTTTTAGACGTTAAATAAATTAAATTAATTATGACATCATGATGATGCAGCGATGACCTCATTATTTAACGATTTAAATAAAATGGAATGATAATGTAATATCTAAGACCTACACATGTCCAAAACCTACTGGATGAGTGGATTTAGAACTCTTATCACCTTATCCTAGAAATATATCAATGTGGGACCTCTTAAATCCGAATACCATTTTGAAATAAAGTGTCTTTTCTTCACTTTCCAAGAGTGCCCCTCCTCTCCTCTTATAAAAGGCCCCCACCTCAACCTCTTTACCCACACTCCCAAAGCCTTTGGCTCGGCCAACTCCTGCCCATTTTGGCTCCCCACATCCCTCTCTTACTCCTTGAAGAATCACTTTGGGCAGCAGTATTCCCAAGGAATCCTTTGAGCTCAAACCAAAGGGAGTTACCCGATTTTAAGGTAGTGTCTTTTTTTTGAGTCCTTTTGTTTTATTTTGCTTCTCCAACCCCCTAAACGCTTTTTATTCTTTTATTTTGTAACAACTCCAGTATCCTAAATATACTAGGATGTTTTTATAAGAAGGATTCGAGCTACAATTACACAGACCTACATCTAATGGTTAAAGAAAATACTGTTTCCGTGGATGGCGAATTTCTGCCTCCCGAAACGATGATTGTTAAACATTCTTTTTACACCTTCAAAGGTGGCCATTAAGATGTCACTATATTTATATATGATATATAATATGTTTATGTTTTACTTAATCTTCTGTATTTTTCATTTGTGTCTTACCTTTATGGTTTCCATTATGGGTAAACACGATATCTTCATTTAAGGAAGTGCGGACTACCGCCCCCTCAAAGTGATGTGATTCATTAATGCCATATGTGGGACGTGTGAATGATGAATTTAAAGTTATTATATATGATGTTATACAGGAATTATTATATACCTCTATATAATTATTATTTCTTTCCATTAATGTATGATATAGAAATGAAAGTAGCGTTCATGCGTACGTACGGCTTACCGTCTCCATGAACGGTGCATTTCATTTCTTATCCCCAAATGTAATGTACTATTATAAGTACATGTATATAATGGATATATATGATGAATGATACATCTAAATGATTAATATAATTCTGGAATTAAAATATACATACCTCTCATTTAGTTTTAATTCCATTAATATGACAAAGAAATGAAAGTAGCGTTCATGCGTACGTACGGCTTACCGTCTCCATGAACGGTGCATTTCATTTCTTACCTCTAAATGATTATGTGATATTTTAAATACATGTATATTATAGATATATATTATATATATGATATCCAAATCAGGAATGTCATTCTGGATATAAAGAACATTTGACCACACGAACAACATGTAATTGTAAGAAGTCCACTTTCGACTTAAGAACCAAATATCGACAAAACAAACATTATTAACTTAAATGATTACATAATGTTTATAACATGGAAATAAGTGATATAAAAGAAATAATGAACTTTAGAATGGTTCTTATGAAAATAAAAATTAACTCAAGTTTATTATTCAGGACGTTAAAGAACAATCGAGTCAAGTCGGACCCGAGGTAAGGGATCTTACTCCTCTCTTTCTTTTTAAGTACACTCTTTTATGTCATTCCTTATAAAGCTCATCATTCTTGTTATTGGGATGTTATTTTATATTAATCTTACTGTAATTTTTAGGTTGATATGACGGGAGACCCTATTCTCTCTCATCAAACCATTTTGGAAGTTTTGAGTGGCGCCATTTGGCTGCCGAATTTTCGTAAGAGATCAAACCCCTCACTTTCTTTTAAAGTACTCTCCTTTATATCACTTCTTTTAAGCTCCTCTTTGTTATGTCGGGGGATGTTCTTTTATATTCCTCTTTCTGTAAACTTTATGATAATATGATGAGATAATATATTTGATCTCATCAATCCATTTTTGTAAGTTTTATGTGGCGCCGTTAGGCTGCCGAATTTTCCTAAGGTATTTTTAATCTCACTTTTATTCCCGTGAGATTTATGCTACATTTGCCACTATTTCCTTTGAGTGGTGTATTTACTTCCCATTATTTTACTCATTGTGTAATATACTTTCATTTATTAGTATTTACATCAATGTTGTATTGTCCTTCTTTCACGGGGTGCATGTCTTGAAAGATACCCATGTCGGTAAGGGAACCTTTCACCCTCCTCTTTTTAAAAGACTTCTTTTGTTGGGTCTTTTAATTTACATATTGTTATGTTGGGATATGTTCTCATATATCCTTATTGATGTAAATTTTATTTCCATGTGATGAGATACCCCTTTTTTATCTCTCATCAACTCATTTTGATGTGACGTCGTTAGGTTGTCAAGGGAACTTCTTATCCCAATTTCGATTTCTTTGGGATCAACATGTAGTTATTGAAAATGTCATCTTTTGAATATGTGTGAATGACCTTTGATTATTTTACACTTAATATCCACTTATATTTGGTGTATTCATTTGTCACACATAATTATTTAATTGATTTATCCTTAAACCATGGATATCGTCTTTGTAAGGGACTTCATCTCAATTCCTTTCATTGAGGCATATTTTGTTTTATACACAACCTTCTTTTATACGGTGTATAAACCCCTTTGACTTTTACGTTTATCCAAAAGGAATCTTTTTTATACAAAGTGTTTTACTTAACGACAAAAGGGAATGTTTTTGTCGTACGTATGCGGTGACAATGACTTCTCCTCCGCCGTGACCGTTATTTGAGTTTCGGCTTCCTCTACAAGCCATAACTTCTTTTTAAAAGAAAAATAAATACCATGTTTTACTTTTCTTTTATTTTGGTATTGAATATTGTTTTCATAATGTTTTTATATCAATGTGTTGTATTGATATCTTGTGATTGAAAGGTTGAAATTTTATGTTTCCTTTATGCATGTTTTATGTGATATGATTATGTTGAGGTTCTTGGGCGTTATTAAGAAGACGGGTGGTTCCGTGATAGACTAAGGGAGGGAGAGCCCGATATAGCTCTCCAATGCATTGGGTAACGTGAAGGAGTGAAACATTAAGGTTTCTCCGAAGAGATTTAGGGAATATACTTTGATGGGTATTCCAAACGTAATCGAGAGGGTTACTCCCTACGTAAGAATGTTATGAATGCCTCAAGTTACCTTTATGTCTTATGATTTCTATGATTTATTCATGATTTGATGAGGTATGTTAAAGTGCTTATGTTTTATGGGTAAAGTATGATTTCATTCTTATGTATATATGTACCCATGTTTCCTTTCCATATTTTTTTATATCCCTTGCTGATATTTTTATGCTCATCCCAAGTTTTTTTGAAATGCTTTTCACAGGTCAAGGGAAAGGTACATGATATGATGATAGTGTCAAGGAAGTGTCAAGAAAGAATCCATGTTTTATTTTAAATATGTTTCTGTTGATGGGAATGAAGAATACTATCTTTATGTAACCACTTTGTTTATATGTGGAATGTAATGCATGTTTTATGATCTAATTCTCTAAAACTCTAAACCCGAAAAGATCCTCAATGTGTTATCTTGTAATAACTCAAGATTAAGTATGGTTTAAGGATGGGGCCTTATATTCAATGTATTGATCTAAATATTCACTATTATGTAATATGTCATGATGTTCCTACTCCTAGTCCATTAGGGTAATTGCAACAACATATCTTCTAGAAATCTCTTTTCATATAAGATGCTCATTGTTATGAGATATTAGGAGATTAAAGCTTTCAACATCTGAGAGGAAACTAGGATAGAATTCAATAGCTTATTCAATAATATATCATTCGACAATACAATCTTCAAAATTACTTCAATAATTAACATATGCATTCAAAATATTCTTATACAATTCAATGAGGTACATACATCTATAATGGACAATACCACATAAGTGAACCTCTTTTGCCAAGGAAACCATCTGGTGGACCATTATATCAAATAATGATGGTGGGAAAACATTTCTAATTCACAATTTATGACTGAAATCTTTTTATTAATGAGGGGAAACATCACCATGTCTACAACTTTACTGCATATTGATTTTAATAAAGAAGCATAGTCTTGTTGAACTATGTCATACATTTTTAGGAAGTATGCAATGGAAAGAAATAGGAATTAAATATTTCATCAAATCATGATAGTAATGTGTTTTTATTCTTTGTAACTTCAACTTAGTTATTTACACGATAGTCTTGATATTTGATAAATACCCCCATGGAACTTTACGCTCATCAGGAAAAGGAATTTTTTTAATTATTCTTGTCTGGATAGAGTGTATGGAGTTGTACGAAGAAAAGTATGCATTTTCCCTTCATCAGTTCCAACTCTTCCCTTATCCCAATTTGAATCATGTCCATCCTAGCCCTGATGCTATCATTCATTTTTTTAGAAACATTTAGTAATGTTCCAATAACACAATCATATACATTTTTCTCCACATGCATGACATCACGAAAATGTCTAACGTACTAATAATTACAATATGGTCTGTTGAACCCTCTACAAGATTGTTGAATTATTCCTCTGATTGCTGTTTTAATAATCACAAATCATCAATTACTTAAACCGGTTGAATTTCTCATAATCAAAATCTCTTAATGAATCTGTGTATATTGGTTGGATCATGTTTTTATCTCTTTGTTATTGATTTACAAGTATTCTGGAAGTCCTCTGGATCAAAGGACAACGGTCGCACCGATCCATGTCAAAGGACAATGGTCGCACCGATCCATGTCAAAGGACAACGGTCACACTGATCCATGTCAAAGGACAACGGTCACACCGATCCATATCAAAGGACAACGGTCTCACCGATGCTGATCGAATGAGTCACCGAAGATGTCTCACCGATGCTGATCAAATGATTCACCGAAAATGTCTCACCGATGCTGATCAAATGAGTCACTGAAAATGTCTCACTGATGTTGACCGACTGAGTCACCGAAGATGTCTCACTGATGCTGCTCGAATGAGTCACCGAAGATGTCTCACCGATGCTGATCGAATGAGTCACCAAAGATGTCTCACCAATGCTGATCGAATGAGTCACCGAAGATGTCTCACCGATGCTGATCAAATGAGTCAGCAAAGATGTCTCACCGATGCTGATCGAATGAGTCACCGAAGATGTCTCACCGATGCTGATCAAATGAGTCACCAAAAATGTCTTACCGATGCTGATCAAATGAGTCACTGAATATGTCTCACCGATGCTGATCGAATGAGTCACCGAAGATGTCTCACCGATGCTGATCGAATGAGTCACCGAAGATGTCTCACCGATGCTGATGACCCACCGATCACTTGACACAATGATAGTCATAGAAAAATGATTGAATTTCTTTATCTTTATTTTATTTAACCAACGGTCATATTAGGAATATTTTAAATGCTCTGTCATTTATTTAATGTGTGCTGTTGGATGTCAGGGAACCGTATCTCGTACCTGCAAAAAGGAAATCATATCTTTTGCCGGAGCTCGTGCTTTAAAATAAGGATGTTGTTGTCGAGATCAATGAGAGAGATACACATGCGCGTATACACACGAATAGATTATAGAGTTGAACAGGTGTTGTGAAGAGGTTGCAGCCGCACTGAACAAGTGAAGAACACTCAAGATGGTGTACATGAAGAAAGACGTCTGAGCTTACAAGAAGATCACCTACAATCGTGTGTACCAGAGAAGAGCTGAGAACAAAAAGAGAACATCAAATCAACAGCTTCTTCAACATTCTCTGAACCTGGATGTCAAGGAAACAGGCGATACTCTGTTTTCTAGACAGAAACCAGAAGAGGTCTCAGAGCGAATTCTGATCAATCAAAGGAGTCCAGAACTACACGACAATCACTAGAGCCATTTCTAAACTCTAAATATTTGCTCTGTGATTTATCCTTTTACATATTGAGCAGTGTGTGTTATATGATGTATCTTACACACACATTTTCTCCTGTACTCTAACTGGAGGATTTGTAAATCCTCACTCAACTCTCCTCATTTTGTTTTTCCCACTGGGATAGTGGTAGAGGTCGTGTGACCTGGGCAGCTGGTTGCTGTTGTGTTTTCTCCCACGAATAACTGTGGTAGAGGTCTTTGACCTGAACAGCTGGTTTCTGTTGTTATCCCCGATCCAGGGTGTGGATCATCTTTTTATAAATGCTTTTGAGAGAACTAAGTCTCGTCTTGAGACTGAACCTCTTGGTTATATCTGTTTTTTTATATCTTTCAAAGTTATTCTTTTATTCCGCTGCTAATCTCTTTAAAACCAAAACTGTTTTAAAGTCACTTTGATAATTAAATTCACAAGTGTTTATATCAGTTGTAAACCATTAAGTTGGTTTCAAAAGTTAATCAACATTTCTGTTTTGATTAACTGGGAAATAATCAATCCCTTGAGAACCCAACCAAACCCTTACTTTGATATAAATTCACTACAGTTTAATTCAATATTTTATTTGGGGATTTTAAGACAATGTTTTAGAATAGAAATTTTAATTGGAACTCAATTCACCCCCCTCTTGAGTATCCACTCCGACCAACATTTGGTATCAAAGGTTGTTTAAAATATTTTGTACTCTGTTTTTCAACTGTGATTTTAGTTGTATTTTAATGTTCTTAAATTTTCTGTTATTTCTAAATTGTTATCTTTTTAAAATATTTGCCTTAAGTAAGATATCATGGATAATAGAGTTGAATGTGTTGCTACCAATAGACCACCATTTTTCAATGGCACTAACTATTTTCAGTGGAAAATCAAGATGAAATTCATTTAGAAAGCATGGGTTTTGATATTTGGTCTGCTATAGAATCTGAATATAAAATTCCTACTACTGTTAGAACTTCTTGGAATGAATCTACTAAGACAGCCTACAATAATAATTGTAAAGCTATGAATACTCTGTACTGTGCTTTAGGAGATGAAGAATTTAATAGAATATCTACCTGTAAAACTGATTATGAAATTTGGGATACCTTAGCTGTTTCTCATGAAGGAACAACTAATGTTAAGTAGATGAGATTGAATACCTATACTATTAAGTATTATAATTTTAAGATGAAGCCTGATGAACCCATTTCTGATATGTATCTCGGGTTCAATGAAATTGTCAACCCAATGACTTCTCTGGGAAAGGATGTTCCATCAAAGGAACAGATCATGAGAATTTTTAGATGTCTACCTGAAAGATGGAGAGGAACCTATGTCTCCATTAGAGAATCGTTTGACATTGGAGAAATTCCATTCAAAGAACTAATTGGAAAACTGATGATGTATGAAGTGGAAATCAAAGTGAACAAAGAAGAAGATGATGAACCTAGAAGGAAGTCTGTTGCCTTCAAAACTACAACCTCAAAGAATAAGGATAAGGAAAAGCTTCAAGCTATCAATGAATGTTCAAGCTGTGAAGACAGTGAGAGTGACTCTAATAGTGATGCTGAGATGGCTCACATTGCTAGAAGGTTTAAGAAATTTTATAGGAAGAAGAAGTTTTTCAGAAAGAAAAACTACAAAGGTAAGTATGACAACAAGGGACATTGGGAAAAGGATTGGAAGAAATCTGACAAATCAGATGAAGTTGTCTGTTATGAGTGCAACAAGAAGGGACACATAAAAGCAGACTGTCCAAAGCTGAAATACAAGAAGAAGTATGAATACAATGATAAAAAGTATAAGAAAGACATGAAGGCTACTTGGAGTGCTTCTGAGGACAGTTCTAGTGAATCTGAAGTTTCTGAAACTCAACACAGAAACAAGAAAACATGTGCTTTATGACAAACGCTGCTGAGGTAACTTCAGAAACTCCTACTTCTAATTCATATTATTCTGGAGATGATTCTGAATGTGATAACATGTCTCAATCTGAACTGTTTGAATATTGTGATATGTTAGAAGGAACCTCTAATGAGATGAAAGACAAAAACAAAGGTTTAAAGTAACATTACGCTTCAACTGTTAAACATATATTTGATCTTGATATTGAAATGGAAAAGAATGTTCAGTTGCTTAAAGAGACCACTGAACTAAAACTATCCAATGAGAAACTCAAGAAAGACTTAGAGAAATTTACAAATGGTAAAGATACTCTTACTCAGATTCTAGGTAAGCAAGTAGCACCTAGATACACTACTGGTATAGGATACCAACCTGGACAAAGGAAGATTACCAGAACTAGATTCATTCCTAAATCTGGACAGAATGTAGCTAACTCTAGAACTTCATATGCTTCAACACGTTATATTCATAGTTATGGATCTAATAAGGTTTATCATTCAAAGAATGTTCATTCTACAAATTATATGAGACCCATTAAACAAATATGGGTACCTAAAGTATTATTGGCTAACCTGTCTGGACCCAAGAAGATCTGGGTACCAAAATCATTTCCTATATAAATCTGTTTTGTAAGGAACCTGCTTAAAGAGCTCCTGTAAAAAGACCTCGTACTTGGACAGTGGATGTTCAAGACATATGTCAGGAGACTTCTCATGCTTTAAAAGCATAGTCAGAGTTGATGGAGGTTTTGTCACGTTTGGTGATAATTCTAAAGGGAAAATCATCAGCTTAGGCCAGATTGGTAACACTGACTCAGTATTAATTTCTAAAGTTTTATTTGTTGATGGACTTAAATACAATTTGTTAAGTATTTCTCAGTTATGTGATGATGGTTTTTAAGTTAAATTTGAAAATGATTCTTGCAATGTTTTTAACTTTAAAAATGTTTTAGTGTTTTCTGCTTTAAGAAGTGAAAACGTTTATGCGGTCGATTTAAATTATTTAGATAAGCAAAATATTACTTGTTTAAATTCTTTTCATAAAGAGTCTTGGCTTTGGCACAGAATATTAGGACACTGCAATGTGCATTCACCTAGAAAACTTTCTAGGAATAACATAGTTAGAGACCTACCCAAACTTGAATTTCTAGCAGACAAAGTTTGTAATCCCTGTCAAAATGGAAAGCAACATAAAGTTTCTTTTAAATCAACGAATGAAGTGTCAACTTCTCAACCTCTCGAGTTGGTTCACATGGATTTATTTGGACCTTCCAGAGTTTCTAGTTTAAATGGGAAGAATTATGTCTATGTTCTTGTAGATGACTTTTCTAGATATACTAGGGTATACGTTCTAGCTCAATAAAGTGAAGCTTGTTCTTACCTTGTTAAATATTCCAAGTCAGTAGAGAACCTTAGTGGACTTAAGATTAAAACCCTAAGAAGTGATCATGGTCGCGAGTTAGAAAAACATGAGTTTGAATCTTACTGCTCACACAGTGGCTATAGTCACAATTGCTCTCCCCTAGGACACCTCAACAGAATGGTGTAGTAGAAAGCAGGAATAGAACCCTGCATGAAATTGCTAGAACTATGCTTAATGAGTATGACCTACCCGTTTACTTTTGGGCTGAAGCTGTAAATACATCTTGTTATGTTATTAATAGAGTCATGATCAGACCTATTCTTAAGAGGACCCCTTATGAGTTATGGAACCATAGGAAACCTAAGGTTAACTACTTCAATGTTTTTGGCTGCAAAGTCTTTATTCTTAACACTAAATATAATCTTGATAAGTTTGCATCCAAGATTGATGAATGAATTTTTCTAGGTTACTCAACTTCCAATAAAGCATATAGAGTTTTTAATAAGAGAACCAAATGTGTGGAAGAATATGTTCACATCAAATTTGATGAAACTGATCCACATGAACCTAAGACCTCTCTTGATAATCTTGAAGATGATCTCTCTGGTTTGACCCTTAATGATAAAAACAGTGGACCTGTAGTTAAAACATCCAGTTCTGGAAATCTTCCAGACCCTGCTTCTGTTGAACCTCAACCTCTAGATGAACCTGAAATCTCTTGCCCTACCTTTTCAAGACCAACTAAGATTTTGAAGAACCATCCTTTAGATGCTGTCGTAGGAAATCTAGATAGAGGAACACAGACTAGAGATTCTCATAGAAATCAGGTTGAACATCAAGCCTTCTTGTCACATCTAGAACCTAAAAATATCAATGATGCTATCAATGATGAATTTTGGGTAATGGCTATTCAAGAGGAACTAAATCAATTTGAAAGGAACAAAGTCTGGAAATTAGTAGAAATACCTAAGGACACTATTACCATAGGCACAAAATGGGCATTTAGAAACAAAGTTGATGAATCTGGAAACATCATTAGAAACAAAGCTAGGCTAGTTTCACAAGGTTACAATCAAGAAAAAGTAATTGACTATGAGGAAAACTTTGCACCTGTCGCTAGATTAGAAGCTATTAGGATCTTACATTCTTATGCATCACATCTAAATTTCAAGTTATATCAAATGGATGTGAAAAGTGATTTTCTAAATGGTTTTATTATTGAAGATGTTTTTGTAGAACAACCACTGGGTTTTTCAAATCCTCATTTTCAAAATCAGGTTTTTAAACATTATAAAGCTTTATATGGTTTAAAACAAGCTTCAAGATCTTGGTACGAAATACTTTAAAACATTCTTATTTCAAAAGGATTTATGAAAGGAATAACTGATCCCACTCTTTTTATAAAAAAGATGTCAAAAGATGTGTTAATAGTACAAATCTATGTTGATGATATTATTTTTGGATCTTCTAAAAATTCTTTATGTACTGAATTTTCACAGGTTATGAAAAATGAGTTTGAAATGAGCTTAATGGGAGAGCTTAAGTACATTCTTGGTTTTCAAATTTCTCAAACTAAAGATGGAATTATTCTAAATCAAAGTAAATATACTAAGGATTTATTAAAACATTTTGGGTTGGATAGTATTAATGAAAGAGATATACCTATGAGTACCACATGTAAATTGGATTTAGATGTAACTGGTAAACCAGTAGATCAAACTAATTACAGAGGTATGATTGGGAGTTTACTTTATCTTATTGCTAGTCGACCGGATATTATGTTTAGTGTGTGTATGTGTGCTAGATTTCAAGATAATCCTAAAGAATCACACTTATTGGCTGTTAAAAGGATTTTTAAATATCTTAAGTATACCGTGAATTTAAGTTTGCTTTATCCAAAAGGACAATCATTTGACCTACCCATTTATTCAGATGCTAACTTTGCTGGATGCAAGTTAGATAGGAAAAGCACATCTGGAACATGTCATTTACTTGGAAAATAGATAGTATCATGGTGTAGTTAGAAACAGAACTCAGTTGCATTGTCTACTGCTGAAGTAGAATACAGCGCTGCTAGTAGTTGCTATGAAAAGATTCTGTGGATGAAACACACCGTATTGGACTATGGATTTAATTTTAAACAAGTTTCAATTAACTATGACAATACTAGTGCGATCAACATATCTAAGAATCCCGTGTCTCACTCTAGAACTATGAACATTGATATCAGACATCACTTTCTAAGAGATCATTATCAAAAAGATGATATTTCTCTAAAATTTATTAGTTCTGAACATCAATTAGCTGAAATTTTTACAAAGCCTTTATGCTCTGAAAGAATGAATTTTATTAAACAAGAATTATGTATGATCGATCTGTGAAACTGATCTGTGAAACCGATCTATGAAACTGATCTGTGAAACTGATATGTGAAACTGATCTGTGAAACTGATCTGTGAAACGGATCTGTGAAACTGATCTGTGAAACTGATCTGTGAAACCGATCTGTGAAAATGATCTGTGAAACCGATCTTTCTTTATATTAATTTTTATTTTTTGATTAATTAACTACTTTTATCTTTATTATGGGAACCCTAAATGATGAAATAAATGATACGTGACTATTCCTATTCCCCAAACCGTCGACCTTTCATTTCTTTCTCGCCAAACCTTATTTTCTCTCTTCTCCTCCACTTCGAACCATCGAACTCCTGCTTTCCCCAGAATCATCAAATGGCTAAGCAGAAGAGACCGATCAAAGGATCAGAAAGCCCTGAACCGTTAAAGCGTGATCGAGGTGAGTCGAGTAGTACCACTTAAAGATCAATAAATCCGAACCTGGAAACTCGGATTGTTGCTGTAGAAAAGGAAGTTAGCTCCGCCTGGCTTTTGACAAGTAAGTCGCTATTGTTACAAGTTTTTGATTCGCAAGGATGGAAAGCCTGGTTCTCAGACAACACTCGTGTATACTACCCAAAGCTAGTGCATGAGTTTTATATAAATCTGCAAGTTACATTAGATGGTGTAGAGGCTTCCAGAATGTCTTCGGTAGTGAAAGGAAAGAAAATATCCTTTTCGTCAAAACAATGGGATGAATGATTGAATGTACCCCACGAGGGTCAGTATGAGGATTATGCTGGAAACATTCCTCCAACCACCGAGTATTTCTCTTATGAGTTAGCTTTAGAGCTTTTGACTGGAAACATAGAGTCAAGGAGAATCATAGCATCAGAGCTGGACGGTGAATGTAGACTTCTCTTTAAGTTTATTCAGCACCAAATTTGCTCCAGGAAAGGAGATTTTGCTGTTGTAATATACCAGGATGTTTTTCTGTTGTTTTTACTAAAGACCCATGAGAAGATCAATTTGTGTAGATATCTAATGGGGCACGTAGCTGGAATGGTGAAACCTTCTAAGAAAGACACTGCCCTATTCTATCCCAAAATGATCTCTGCTATGTTAAAACCTCAAAAATGTGTTGATGAATCTGATGAGATAGCTGAATCTGATAGTTCTTTCTGTATTACCAAAAGGATTTGTAAACGGATGAAGATAAACTGGAACCCATGGAAAAAATTCTGGGTTGCTGATGAAGACAAGTTGTATGAATCCTACAATCCCACTGATCTTGGAAAGAGGCCGAAGGGTTTGAGAGACCCTGGTTTGAAATCGGATGAGGAACCAATTTATTCTGATGAAGAAGAAGAGGTAAATGTTGAAAGGAATAAAGACACTGAAGAGTCTGGTAAACAAGGGATGAAAGACGCAGAAACAGAAGAAGGAAGTATGTCATCTCCTGATTATAGGAGTGATCCTGATACTATGAGTCCTAAGAGACGAATAGACTTTGGACCTACCAGTCCACCTTTACCCTTACCTGAATCAGAACCAGTTCTTGGTGATGAAGAAGCCAGTGACACTGAAGTAACTGACAGTGGCATTTCTGTGAAGAATGGAAATGAGAATGGAGATGATGATGATGATAATGATGATGATGGTGATAACCGACTGGTGGATGGTCTTACTGTACCTCCAACGGAAGCACATCAATCCTTACCAGAAACAGATGCCAATGGCAAGAGAGAATCTCTTAAAAACAGTGGAAAAGAAAGTTATGATAAACCGAAATATATTATATGTGCTGCTGTCTGGGATGATTACCCTGGTTTTGCTGTTTTGGGTTTAGAGTATTCTGAGGAGGAAGAAGAAGAATCAGAATCTACTGCGGTTATAATGGAAAGCCACCCAGTTGGGGCAAGGTCTGCTCATGTTGTTGATGCTGCTGGTGCTCATCTACCTTGTTCTACTATCTCTCAGTCTGATTTTGACATGTTAAAAACGGAGTTTCTTACTGCTGTGAGAGACAGAGTTAGAGAAGAAATTTCAAAGGCTATTACACCAGACCTGGCCAATACTGGTGAGTTTATTGGCCGACACATAGCCTCTCTAAATCATATTCTAAAGGATCTACAATATGGGTTAGTTTCTTTATCCAATGAATTTATATCCACTATCTCTGGTATGATGGAAGTGTTGCGGAGTCTGATTGAACATCTTAAGAAGTCTGATCTGAGAAAGTTGAAGGCTGAGATAACTCAGATAGTTGCTCAAGCCAGTACAGCCAAAGTAACCAAGATCACCACTCGTGATCTAGAGGCTCTGAAGTAGTTTGTACATGATGAATTGGACGCCATTAGGCAACTTCTTGATTTTGACTCATTGAGGAAGATGAAGGATCAAAATGATCACATTCATAAGATGGTAACAGTATATTCAGAAGATGCCACTAAAGCTCAGAGAGAAATCAAGGAAAAGGTTGATCACTACTTTTCAAAAATCTATTCCAAGCATGAGATGACCGCGAATTTCAAAGTGCTAGCTGAAAATCTGAGACTACCTCCAGTCACTCAAGCTTTCAAAACTCAAGTTCGACAGTTGCAATATTTTACTCCAACCTTGGAATGGTTCATGGAAAATAAGGATGATTTTGAGAAGGCTATGCAGTATGGTTCAGAAGTTATTCAGAATTTCATAAATCTTTTAGAAGCCTTATCTGAATGCACAAGACACTGTCGTTGTTCTTCCTACTGCTGACCATCTCGATGCCTCTGATGTTGCTCCAAATCAGATCTCGGTTGCTCAAGCTCTCTCTCATCTTCGACCAGTTCCTCAGCAATCTTCTCAACCAGCTCCTACAGCTCCACAGAAAATTCCGGTGGCTTCCTCTCCTCCAACCTCCAGATTCGTTTTACCACCATTTCAAATTTTCCCAGTTCAACCATTCTCCAGGCCATCCAACTTACCCACCATTGATCCATCCGACAAGGGAAAATCCCCTTTACACCCCCAGTAATAGTTTGTGTTGTTTTTGATAGGATGAACCCTGTTGTGATTGTACTATGATATTCTCTTTTCTTTTTATTCTCACTGCTGCCGTCTTTTAATCTCTTCTTTATCTCTTTTCCCTCCTTTTTGATTATCCCAAAGGGGGAGAAATCTGTATCTCTATGGATCCATGGGAGATCTGGGGGAGATTTATATCTTTGTATGGCAATTCTTGCATAAGTTTTTAATGGGCCAAATTTCAGGGGGAGAATTATATCTCATTTTTTTATGATTCTTATTATGCCTTATTATTGATGAAAGCTTATATTTATTGATGGCTAAGCTTTGTGATTGGATAAGAGTTTTGATTATCAAAAAGGGGGAGATTGTTGAACCCTCTGGAAGATTGTTGAATTCTTCCTATGATTGCTGTTTTATTAATCACAAATCATCAATTACTTAATCCGGTTGAATTTCTCATAATCAAAATATCATAATGAATCTGTGTATATTGGATGGATCATGTTTTTATCTCTTTTTTATTGATTTACAAGTATTCTGGAAGTCCTCTGGATCAATGGACAATGGTCGCATTGATCCATGTCAAAGGACAACGGTCGCACCGATCCATGTCAAAGGACAACGGTCGCACCGATTCATATCAATGGACAACTGTTGCACCGATCCATGTCAAAGGACAACGGTCGCACCGATCCATATCAAAGGACAATGGTCGCACCGATCCATGTCAAAGGACAACGGTCGCATAGATCCATATCAAAGGACAACGGTCTCACCGATGCTGATCGAATGAGTCGCCGAAGATGTCTCACCGATGCTGATCAAATGAGTCACCAAAAATGTATCACCGATGCTGATCAAATGAGTCACCAAAAATGTCTCACCAATGCTGATCAAATGAGTCACCGAAGATGTCTCACCGATACTGATCGAATGAGTCACCGAAGATGTCTCACCGATGCTGATCGAATGAGTCACCAAAGATGTCTCACCGATGCATATCGAATGAGTCACCGAAGATGTCTCACCGATGCTGATCGAATGAGTCACCTAAGATGTCTCACCAATGCTGATCGAATGATTCACCGAAGATGTCTCACCGAGGCTGATCGAATGAGTCATCGAAAATGTCTTACCAATGATGATCGAATGAGTCACTGAAGATGTCTCACCGATGCTGATCGAATGAGTCACCGAAGATGTCTCACCGACGCTGATGACCCACCGATCACTTGACACACTGATAGTCATAAAAAGCTGTTTGAATTTCTTTATCTTTATTTTATCTAACCAATTGTCATATTATGAATATTTTAAATGATCTGTCATTTATTTAATGTGTGCTGTTGGATGTCAGGGAACCGTATCTCGTACCTGCAAAAAGGAAATCATATATTTTGCCGGAGCTCGTGCTTTAAATTAAGGATGATGTTGTCGAGCTCAATGAGAGAGATACACACGTGCGTATACACACGAATAGATAATAGAGTTGAACATGTGTTGTGAAGAGGTTGCAGACGCACTGAACAAGTGAAGAACACTCAAGCTGGTGTACATAAAGAAAGATGTCTGAGCTTACAAGAAGATCACCTACAATCGTGTGTACCAGAGAAGAGCTGAGAAAAAAAAGAGAACATCAACTCAACAGCTTCTTCAACATTCTCTGAACCTGGAAGTCAAGGAAACAGACGATACTCTGTTTTCCAGACAAAAACCAGAATAGGAATCAGAGCGAATTCTGATCAATCAAAGGAGTCCAGAACTACACGACAATCACTAGAGCCATTTCTAAACTCTAAATATTTTCTCTGTGATTTATCCTTTTACATATTGATCAGTGTGTGTTATATAATGTATCTTACACACACACTGTCTCCTGTAGTCTAACTGGAGGATTTGTAAATCCTCACTCAACTCTCCTCATTTTGTTTTTCTCACTGGGATAGTGGTAGAGGTCGTGTGACCTGGACAGCTGGTTGTTGTTGTGTTTGCTCCCATGAATAACTGTGGTAGAAGTCCTGGACCTGAATAGCTGGTTGCTATTGTTATCCCCGTTCTAGGGTGTGGATCATCTTTTTATAAAAGATTTTGAGAGGACTAAGTCTCGGCTGGAGACTGGACCTCTTGGTTATATCTGTTGTTTTATATCTTTCAAAGTTATTCTTTTATTCCGCTGCTAATCTCTTTAAAACCAAAACTGTTTTAAAGTCACTTTGATAATTAAATTCGCAAGTGTTTATATCAGTTGTAAATCAGTAAGTTGGTTTCAAAAGTTAATCAACCTTTCTGTTTTGATTAACTAGGAAATAATCAATCCCTTGAGAACCCAACCAAACCCTTACTTTGATATAAATTCACTACAGTTTAATTCAGTATTTTATTTGGGGGTTTTAAGAAAAAGTTTTAGAACAAAAATTTTAATTGGAACTCAATTAACCCCCCTCTTGAGTATCCACTCTGACCAACATGGTCATTAAAAGAAAATTGATCCATTCTTCAAACCTCATTTTTTAAGGATTTTTTAAAATGGTTTACCAAAAATAGAGTCAATATTTTTATCTTCTTTTGTACAGTTGATATCCCGTTACTAGAGATGGTGTGGTACCTTTTTCGATATTCCCATTGAATTATGTTGTCCGGGATTAGTATTTATGTCATCATGGTAAAAAAATTATGATCTAAAAAAATAGACTTTGAGTAATATTTCAACCAAACTGAGAATATGTGTATTTCACAAATGGGACACCCCAAAATGACTTTAATTATATATCCTAATAAATTTCAATGAGTATGGATATCATTTATCATTCCATTAAATATGGTCATTAATGTGAATTATTCACTTATATGAGCATCATACATTGTAACACTTGTATCCTATATCAAATTCATTTATTTGATCAATGGATCCAAATAGACAACAATATCATTACCAGTTTTCATTGGTATATATATTAGTATAGAAAGCATAATTTATTTTCTCTTCATGCATAACCATGGTGGAAATTTATAAATTTTCAACATGATGGGCCATGTATTATATTTACTACTCTGTACATCAAGAGAATTTATCCCATCTTTAGATAACACAAGATGATATGTTATCGGCTCGTCAAATAATTTTGGAAATACATAATCTCTTTTCTTCTAGTGATGAGAATCTTCTGGATGGAATAGGTTTCCATATTTAATTCTCATATATTCATTCCATGGTACTTTTATTGCAGTTTCTAGAAATCCATATAGTATTTTAAACAATGGAATGATAAGAATGAACCATAGATATTTCTAAGGATTTGATTTATTTTGCTTGTATTGATCTGCACCATAATTAGGGAATTTGATGAGGGATTCAATGTCCATGATAAAAAATATGCAATCATTTTGAAAAACATGTATTTTTTTAGATATCATATCCACTGAATGTAAATTTTGTTTAGAATCATTTTTTTGGTATAACAGTTCATTTTTTTGGTAGAATATCATTCAGAATACCAAATAGTTCTTTAAAGTATGTGTCACTCCATCCATTTCTAGATTTCAAATTATATAACTTCAATACCGATAAAAATATTCTCTATTTAGTACAAATGGTATACAGGGGTTTCTTGGAAAAACTATTTAACTCCTAAAACAACTTTCGACAATAATGAAGGTCATCTTCAATTTCTATTATCTTTTCTTCCATGAAATCTCCATCATATTTTGCAAAGGTATTATGATCAAATGATTCATAAACCATAGTTTCTTCCCAATTGATGTCAACGTTCATTTTTTCCATGTTTTGATTAAAAAATTTATAGATTTGACCTATTCCATGACAAATCAAATGTTATTCCAACTCTTGGGAACTAAGGTTTCTTGAATTACAACAACTTAAACATGGATAGATGATTTTAGAATGGTTTTCTACATGATCTCTTAAAAAATATATGCAATCTTTATCTCCATCTTCAAATTCATTTGTCAAATGATTAGAGTGGATACATTTTTGGTTTATATCATTAATATTGGGTTCATAAAAATCTAAATTTAGACATTATATAAATCAATACACATAAAATATTCATTATCAAAAGTGAAAGTTATAGTAAATACAAATAAGGTAATCATGGATCATTTCTACTAGAATATTAGAGCACCTAGATATTCCAAATCTGATAATATGGGCTGTTGGAATTTGAAAAAAATAGGAAGCTATAAAGGTCGATAATAAATTATTTTATCACTAAACATTAAAGGTGTAATCTATAAGATGGATACTGTAATGAACCTAGAATCAATTACCCAAGCAACGCCATGTGGTATCATTATATGACATAAAACACACCTCAATGCCACAAAATGATGCATTAAACATTGCGGGTAAAAATACTTTCAATGGTAGGTCCCCCCCCCAAATAGAAAAATTTAGTACCAGAGGTCAAACAATATTGTAGAATGACCATTAGGGTCAATAATCATGAAGACACAAAATCATCATTACCCGATAAAGGCATACCTGTTAGAAAAATGACTATGGAAATAAATGATGTAATAACTGAATTAACACACATCCATGTCATGAAAATATAAAAACTCACCCCTTATAGTATATATGAAATATCAAATAAATAAAAACCATATTTCAATCATACCCTAAACTAAAGGCTACATATTGATTAAAAAAGTGAAGGCTTTATTTGATAAAACGTCACATGCATAACTAGGGGTGACCCCTTTGAATATACTCCATAAGAAAAGTAAGAATGATAGGGTGTTATAAGAGGAACTAGATCCTATGATACATATAAAAAATAGAGAAATATACGTCACTCCACCAACACAGTTCTTAAAAAATATCATCTGAAGCTGCATGTCCACTAAGTTGTCTATGAAAGGCGTCAACATATATATAATAATTAGGGAACCACCAATTTTCCTCAATTCATTAGTCACTGAAAAATAACAAACATGAAAATCTCTACATATTTATATATATATAAAAGAATAAATTATTTAGTAAGAAGATATATAACATACCTGTAAAACAACAATGAGTAAATCCATAGTTATATGTCATATATAAATAATAGATCATACACTGGTGGTCAATACAAACAATAGACCACATATCATTCCTTTGAAAATGGATCCAAAACAATATGTAAACAATATATTATAAAAAAATTATAGATGAAGAAATCAAAATCAAAACCAAAAACACACAAAGAAAATCAGAAGGCCTACCTCGCTATGTTAATGAAAATATGAGACCCTCTTTAGATATCAAATAAGATGTATGTAGGTAGTCGAGTGGTGTGGTTTGACCTTCGATTCACCAAGGAGGAGAACTGGTAGTGGGTGGCTTCTGTGGGAAGCTTTTATATAGTAACAGGTTCTCAAATGGTTATTGTTTTTAAAATAGATTGGGAAACTTTTATCAGTGCTTATTATTAATCACTGATTAGATGACTATTTATCAATACTAAACTAATATAATTCGAAAATATTCATTTTATTAGTGATTTATTTAGAGATGATAAATCCTCGTCTTTATTAGTATGAAAAAGGTTCTGATAAAGAATTTTTTCATAGCTCTTCACTGAAGCGTTGTTAAAGGATTTATAATTTTTATTATAAATAAATAATTTATAAATACTTATAAATACTTAATAAATATATATAAACATAAATAATGTAAATATTTTTCTTTTTTAAATATATTTATTATAATTTAATAATTTGTTATTTATAATTATAGATATATTTTAGAAAACATTATTTATACCATTATATATATATATATATAATTTTACATAAAAATATATTTAATAAATATATATAATTAGAAATATAGTATATATATTAATTATTTATGTAAATTTATTATAAATTTAATGATTATTTAAATATAAATAATTATTTATTTATAATTATATAAAAACATTAACAAAATATTTATTTATCTATTTATTTATAATTAAAAATATATAATTGTATAAATATAGTGAATGTATATTTATAAAAGTATTTATTTAAAAATATTTTTATTTATAATTTTTAAAAAAATATATTATTAACATTGTTAATGAATATCTAATTTTCAGTGCTTGTATATATGTAATAAATGAGTGAAATTAAATAAATTAAGAATATAGTTACATTTTAACAATATTGAAAAAATGGATATGTTTTATGTATGTGCATATTGTATATAAAAATCCATTAGTTACATATATCTGAAATCAATATAATATACATTTTATCTATATTAAATTGAAAAATTAAATGGAATTCAATTATATGTCGATTACTATGCAATTAGTGATTATTATTAGTTCATATTAATTTTTTTTATAAAATACCATTATTTATTTAATATGTTACAATTTAATATAAAGTGTATAAATATTTTATAATATATAAATTATTTTTATATATATTAATATATATCTATATATTTAATATAAAAAATTTAATAATTTTAATTATCATAATTATCTAATCAATAAATTTTTTAATACTTAATAATAGATAGTCAATGAAATAATTTTCATCAATAATTATTTAATTAATAAAATATAAAATAATTTTTTTATAAACACATTTTTTGTTATTTATTTTATTATTTCATTTTATCAGTGCTAAAAATGCATTAATGAAAGACATATTTATTAACGCTAAACATAAAGTGATGATAAAGCATACAGTTTATCATTGAAAATAATAAAGTGCTGATATAGGATACCCTTCATCCGTGATAAAAATGAAGCACTAATAATTTTTTCCTTTATCACTACTAAAATAAAAGCACATTTAAGAGGTTAAATTTATCATTTCATTCTTTAGCACTGATAAATATTTCATATATCTGTGTTTTCTTCTAACGCTGACAAACAATGGCACCGTAAAAGGCAAGTTTTGTGGTAGCGATAATTCTTACTTTACCAAAACATTAAAATGTTGTCCAGTACTCCGATGTATCACAAGGGGTTTTGTAACGACCCAAACATTTATGAATAAAATTCTATTTCTTTTTTAAGTCATAGGGATATGGAAAACACAATAATTTTTTTTATTTTCTATAAATATTCATTATGTATCATTACCATGGAAAATATAGTCATTGAACAATGATCACAAGTCTAGTATAAATATAGAGTTTTCACAAAACCATTTCACACAGGCAATGGAAGTGATGGCCTTCACCAGTAGAATCATTCATTTTGAATCACATTTATTGAATCATTTGAGGGAGATAACAATTCTTGGATTTTCCCAAGACTAATCCCAAGCCAAGATCCAACAACTTAAGCATGATAAAACTTTATGGGAGAAGTTCACGCTCATCTAGATCACAACCCAAACCATGTTCATCTAACGACCCCAAGAAAGACCCACCATTTCACACCATACTCTTAGGGAATATACTGGTGTAATAAGGGGATATGTAAGAAGACACTATAATTATGATTATGTGAAATATTTTTTCATATAATAAATAATATACATTCATTTTATTATTGTTACTTTGTAAATGGGTTTTAACGGAAAATAGAAATTTTAATTAAAATCAAAATTCAATATAAAAATATATTTTGATGAATTAATGTATTTTCGAATTAAATAATATATAAATAAAATATTATTACTAAATTAATTTTTAAATATAAATGATCATATAATTTATATGAATAAAATTGTTTGTTTTATTAATGTTTGAAACTGGTTTTTGTCAAAACACGTGAATTTTTAATAAATGTTTGTTTTCATTTAAAAATTAAAAATTCACATATTAAGATAATTATTTAGATAAAATATATATTATTTTTTGGAATTAGGATATAAAAATTATACAACGGTGAATTTTTTAAAAATTTTCTTTGATATTTGGATTTTTGGGTAAAAATGAAATACTGTATAAATATATAATGTGTTTTATGACATCATAATGACACAATAGTGATGTAATAGAATACTATAAAATTAATATTTGGACAATATATGTTTTACCTATAAATTAATGTGATTTTATATTTTTTTGAATAATTTTATAATGCCTTAGTTGACCATCCATGGCATATAATATATTTTAACATTTTAAAACATTTTCCTTGAGAGTGTGATTCACCTCCACATAAAGAAGACTAATTTTTCAATATTTCCATCGCATGGCCTTATAAATCATTTTATACCTCTCCCATTTTCCAAAAAAGGGGAAAACCATGGGATTTGTTTTGGTTTGAATATTTTATTGTCTAGTGTCCAAAACCAAAATAATAAAACTTTCCCCAACATTCCTATATAAACTCACCCAATCTCCCATTCCTATTCAGTCAAATAATTTAGAGCTTGACCAAACTCTGACCTCCTCTCTCTAGAATGCTCCCAAGGCGCCCCATGCTCCCAAGGAGCATCTCTCAAGCCTCTCCTAGGCCTTTGGTATCACACATCCATGTAAGGGATCCTCACTTTCATCTCCTCATTTCTAATTCAAGCATCTTATTTGAATGTAGTTCATATAATACTGAGTGTTTATAATGTAATTATTTTATAATCATTCTATTACTATCCTTTTTAGGTTACTGTAATGAGGAATTATTTATCCTCTCTCATCTTGATCATTACCTAAGTTGTTACTATGCCAAAATTTTCCTTGGGATCATCCACCCTCCCCATTTATCAAAAATTCTTTTTATGTTATGTATTTTTATTTCATTTATTCCTATTTTGGTATACTTTGTTAAATAAAAAAATTAGATCCCATTGTACTCTCATTTATCACTCTTATGAACCCTTATGAACACATGTTACGATGCCGATTTTTCTTAAGGGATTCCTTCCTTTCTTATTTTTGTCCAAATTTCATTATGTTGTTATACCTTTTTATATTAAATTAAAAATGTTTTAGAATTATTTCACACCTCCACTATACTTCCCTCCTTATTTTTTAATTATTATAGACCCATTTCTCTCTCATTAATTCCTTCCATGGACACCTGTTACAGTGCCAAAATTTTATAAGGGATTTTTCTCTTCTTATTTCCATTCAAGTATTTCTCCCATATTATGCATCTATATTCCATTTCATGTACTTCAATATTATGTTCCATGTTATTCTTACTCTATATTTAATTTATAAATTATGATATACCCCTTTCCCTCTCATCAAACTGACCTATCAATTTCCATATGACGTTGCTAAGCTTCCGAAATTGAACCGCAATCTCTCAAGAAAAAATCATCATGTAGTGAATACCATACCCATTTCTCTATCAATGGTATTTAAATTTATGCACAAATACACTTTTAATGGTACTTAAATGTTTGTATTCCACAATCTTTAATCATTTAATAACTTATTTTGTTCAATAATTCCATGTTGTATGATCCATCTGGCACACTTTCATGAACTGATATGTTTATAAACAGTGCACCATTATAGCACTCCAATGCATTGGGTCATGTTTAGTGTCATGATAGTCCATGTGAAATAAGGTTTTACTCATGATAATTCATGTTCAATGAGATTTTACTCTTTCTAATTAATGTGCAATGCGGGTTTACTCATGCTAATTCATGTGCAATGTGGGTTTACTTATGTTATTTCATGTGAAATTAGGGTTTAATTAGGATAATACATATGCAATGAGGCTTAGATCATGCTAATATCATGTTTTATGTTGTTTCCAAATTTCTAAGTTATGATAATCATGTTATGTCATGCCTTTATGTTTATGTTTCTCTTGTGCACCATTGGTATTCATGTTGCCTAACATGTACTTTATTCTTCATGTTATGCCTTATTTTCTCCCTTAATGGGATATATAGCTCACACTTTTCGTATGCATGTCCTTAGGTTATCCCATTAGGTTCTAAGTACAAAGTAATTGTGTGGCCATGTGAAATGAATTTTCAATAAAGATATTGTATTTTATTTTTTATGTTGTCCTGGAAAGTTCGTAATTTCACAAGATACTAGACCTTTCGATCCATAGAGTTGTATTAATAGTATTTTTATGTAATAAATATTATTTTAGTTTCTAATAAATAACATGGTTGTTATAGTTAGTATTAGAGGATGGGTTTAGTTATTTTTGGGATTTTGGATTAGAAAACCCTAGTGAAAGCCATAGGGAGAAGACCAAGTGTAAGGAAAACATCCCTAAATATTGGTGGGTATCGAGTAAGTGGTTTATAAAGAAATTATATCCTATATGGACATGAATGTGAAGAGTTTGCTTTATCACCAATGTATCTAGGGGTGAAACCCAAAAACACTTCTTTGAGATAGAATCGAAGGGGAACTGGTGCATGAAAATGGGCATTACTGCACTCTTGGTATAACACCCCTAGGCGATATGCTGTGGTAAATTCATACATTTAGTAAGAATCTTTATTAAGGAAAAAATCCAATAAGAATACACATTAGGATATAGATAATGGATAACATAGATTAAACCCAAAAAGTATATCAGTTATGGAGATAAATTTAATTTATATGTTATTGCTTTAATTACATTGGATTCCCCTTCATGTGTTAAAATATTTACGATACTCATCCCTAAATGTTCCTTTTACTCTATCCAATTGCTGGTAATATGTGGAATATGGATAACAACCTATACAAAGAGAAATGTGATTAATGTCCCAACCAGATTCCCAATCAAATGAGAGATTAACTAGGACATAACATGATAATGCCAAACCATATATCTATAATCATGATTAACAATTGGAACACTGTTAAATGACCAAGGAAACCATTTAAGATGAAATAGACATTTCACAAAATTTTATATAATAAAGTTGATAAGAGAATGAAGTCCCGATTTCTTTTCTTCACCAAGTGTGGAAAGAGGCACCAAGGAAAATGTCACGAAGGGACTAAGAGATGAATTATTTTTTGAAAGAAAGGGAATAAAGTATCCAATTTCCATGAAAGAATGTATAATTTAATGGTTGGAATTAGAGATCCATCTAAGGATCATACACCGTTCTATGTCATAAATGTGGAAAAGTCAGGACATACCCAACACAATGCACTATTGCAAGTGATGAGGAGCATGATGAGCATCAACAATCTTCATGATCTAGAGAGCAAGAGAAGTCCTATGATAATATGGATAATCATGAATTAATTACATGTATCCACTACTATAATTTAGTGTATGTCATAATAAATTTCAAATCATGTCCTATTAGAATCTCTTTTATGATCTCTAAGATTATTGAGTCTACATCGAAAATCATATTAAATCATTAGGGAAAAAATTCATTAAGTTTTGTATTACATGTTGAAGTTTGTTTGAATGTTCTTCTTCAAAATTTTATAAGTATCCATTTTATTTAATTTAAGGAAAAAAGACAAATTCATTGCCTATGCCTCATGTTTGTTGAAAATTCATGAGAAAAACTATCCCATTCAGGTTCGGGAGTTGGTGATAGTGATCTTTGCATTAAAAATTAGGCAGCACTATCTCTTTGGGGATAAGTGAAAAATATATACAGATAAAAAATCCTCAAGTATATATTCACATAGAAATATTTTAATAAGTTCCAATGAATAACGTTAGATCTGAAAAAATAATATGACTCCTAAATCCATTACCACCCTTGGAAAGAAAACAAGGAGGTGGATGCTTTAAGTATAAAGGACTCAGAAATACTATCATTTATGAGAATCGAAAAGGATCTAATCTTCATATATTTTATGAATATAGAGATGGGAATCATATAGAAAGGAACAGAATCAATCCATTCACAAATTATTTATCAACCATTTCATTTGAGAAGTTAAATGATTATTAAAAGGATGATGTGGTAATTCTGAAGAAAGTAGAATCTATCAGAAAAGGGAAATCGTTAGAGTTCAATGTTAATGAATAAGTAATTTTTAGATTCGGGTCAAGACTATTTCTTCTATAAAATATGGATTTAAAGAAAGAACTCTTACATGATTCACATTGTTCTAATTTCTCTATTCACCCATGATTCCCAAATATGTGTTGAGATATCCAATAGCATTAATGGTGGGATAACATGAAGAAGGAGAGAATTGGGTATACATCAATGTTCCTGGTATGTCAGAATGTAGGGGAATAGAGGAATAAGTATGAGGGGGTGATGCAACCATTACCCATACACACATGGATATGGGAAAAAATAACCATGGACATTGTCACTAGACGTCTGAAGACATCCAAAGAAAACAATGCTATCTGGGTTGTGGTGGATCTTCTTACAAATACTGCACACTTCATTGCAATTTGAGAGGATTTCTCATTGGATCAACTACAACATATATACATAAGATATGTTTTAAGTATTCATGGTGTACCACTATTGATTGTATTCGATCGAGATCAAAGATTCAATTCTTTGTTCAGAAAGAGTCTCCAACACATTTTGAATACTTAGATGAACATCAACATGACTTATCAACCTCAAACTGATGGCCAATATGAGTAGACTAAAAAACACTAGAGGATATGTTTAGAGCATGAGGAATGGACTACAAAGGAGTACGTGATCAACATATTCCTCTAGTTGATTTCTCTTACAATAACTGTTTTCACTCAAGCATCCAAATGGATCATTATGAATCCCTTTATGGGAATACATGTAGATGACCGACATGTTGGGATGATGTTGGGGATAAAAAACTTTTTGGTCCATAAATGGTTGAATAAATAGTGGAGATTGTTAAGACTATATAGTAGTATGTTAAAGCTCATCAGAGTCGAAAAAAGAACTATGATGATAATCATCGATGACACATAGAGTTTGATGTTAGAGATACGGTATTCCCCTTCCTATCACATTGGAAGGGATTTATGAGATTTGGGAATAAGGGAAATCTTAGTTCAAGGTTCCTCAGCCCTTTAGAGAAACTTGATCACATTGAAGCAGTGGCCTATTGACTATCCCTCACACCAAACGTATCTCAAGTACATGATGTATTCCATGTATCACTCTTGAAGAAGTACATACCTGACCCATTTCATGTACTCAATCTTGAGGTGGTACCATTGGATAATGACTTCTCTTATGAAGAGAATCCAGTGAAGATCATAGATCTAGGGAAAAGGTTCTTTGAAATAAGACAATTCCCCTATTCAAAATTGTTGGGTAGAAACTACAAGTTTGAAGAAACAACATCTTAAACATAGAAAATTAGAAGGTAGAGTTACCCTCATTTGATTTAGTGTTGGAAAAAGAAAATTTCAAGGGTAAAATTTCTGAAGGGGGGAATGTTTCAACGACCCAAAAATTTATAAATAAAATTCATTTCTATTTTATGTCTTATGGATATATAAAATAGATTCATTTATTATTGGGTTTAAATAACAGTTAAGTATCATTACCATTGATAATATAATCATTGAACTATGATCACAATTCTAGTATATATATAGGGTTCTAAAAAACCTTTTGACCCAGAAAAATATATTTATGGCCTCGACTAGTAGGATCATTCCCTTAGAAGCCCATTTATCATACCCTTCAAGTGAGATATCATTTTTGGGATTTTCCCTAGACCAAGAACAGTCTGATATCCAAACACTAAAGATTGAGCGAAACCGTTTATGTGAGAAGTAGATATCATTGAGATCACGACCCAATCCATGTTCCCCAAATGACCCCAAGAAAGCCACACCATCACACACCAAACACTTAGAGAATATACGGGTGTAATAAAGTAATATGTAACAATATCCTAGCTTATTATTATGTGAATTATTTTCTTTATAGAATAAGGAATATACATTAATTTGATTATTGTTAATTTTAAAATGCGTTTTAAAACACAAATATATTTTTGGATAATATTCATAATTAAATTAAAAAATATTTTTGATAAATTAATGTATTTTTAATTAAATATTATTTTAATAAAATATTATATCTAAATTTATTTTTAAATATAAATTATTGTATTATTATTATGAATTAAATTGTAATTCGTATTACTGATTGAAGATTATTTTTGTCCTAACAAAAGAATTTTTAATAAATGATGGTTTTCATTTAAAAAGTTAATATTGACATAATTATAAAATTAGTTAGCTAAAATGAAAATCATTTTGGTAATTAAGATATCGAAATTATCAAAAGGTGAATTTTTAATAATTTTCTAAGACATTTAATGTTTATGGTAAAAATTAAATATCATATTAATATATAATGTGTTCTATGACATCATAATAACCCAATAGTGATGTAATATAAAAATATAAAAGGAATATTCAGATAAGATATGATTTACCTATAAAATAATGTGATTATATATATTTTGTGATTAATTTTATAATGCCATAGTGGACCCACTAAGACATATAAAATATTTTAACATTTCCAAATGATTTCCTTGAGAGTGTGACTCTTCACCACATACAGAAGCCTACTATTTTAATATGTTCATCCCTTATATTTATAAAATATTTTATACCACTCCACTTTTCAAAAAACCATTGTAAAATCCAATGGATGGTTTTTCGTTTTGAATATTTTATTTTGTAGGGTGCAAAACCAAAATAATAAACAATTCCCACACCTCTCTAAAATAAACCCACACAATCTCCCATTCCTCTTAACTCAAACCATTTGGTGATAGACAAACCTATGAAATCTGATATCTATAATCCTTAAAAGGTGACCCAATCTCTCAATAATCTTCTCTTAAGACTATCACAAGCCTTTGGGATTACACATCCAAGTAAGAGATCCTCGCTTTCCTCTCTTCCTTTAAATTTGAAGAATCTTATTTGAAATTAGTTCTTGTAATTTAAAATTTTTATAATTTAATTATTTTAAAATAATTCTATTACTATCAATGTGATGTTATTTTAATGAGTTATTATTTATCCTTTCACATTTTGACCCTTACCTAAGCTGTTATTATGCCAAAATTTCATACAGGATCTTCCACCCTCCTCTTTTACCAAGCATTCTTTTGATGTTATGTATTTTAATTTCTATTATTCATATTTTTGGATATGTTATTAAATAATATACATACTACCCATTTGATTTATAAATCACTAGAGCCCCTTTCACCCTCATTTATCCCTCTTATGAACCCTTATGTACACCAGTTACCATGCTGAATTTTATTAAGGGATTCCTTCCTTTCACATTTATGTTCAAGATTAATTATATTGTTATAACCTTTTATTTTAAATTAATAATATTAGGGTATGATTTATCACATCCCCCATACTTTCCACATTATGTTTTAATGATTATAAACCATTTTCTCTCTAATTAATTCCTTCTATTTACACCTGTTAAAATGTCGAAATTCTGTAAGGAATTTCTCTCTTCTTATTTCCATTCATGTATTTCTCCCATATTATGCATCTACATTCCATTTAATATGTTGGGATGTCATGTTACTTTATAAAATTACTATCTATTTCATATATAAATGATTAGATACCTTTTCCTCCCTCATCAACCAAACTTATATATTTCTATATGACGACGTTATGCTAACGAAATTACAGCGTGATTTTCCAAGCGAAAATCATCATGTAGTGAATACCATAGTCATTTCTCTATAAAGGTTATTCACCTTTATTAACATATACATATTTAATGGTACTCAAATTTATTTATTCTACATTCTTTAATCATGGAATAACTTATGATGTTGAATTATTCCATGTTATATGATCCACGCGGCACACTTATGCGTGAAATGAAATGTTTATCGATGGTGCGCCCTTAGAGCACTCTAATGCATAGGGTAATGTTTACAATCATGATACTACATTTTCAATGAGGTCTTAATCATTATAATTCATGTTCAATGATGGTTTACTCATGTTAATTCATATGAAATTAGGTTTTACTCATGCTAATTCATGGGCAATGAGGGTTTAGTCATGGAAATTCATGTGTAATGAGGGTTACTAATTCTAATCTATGTGCAATGAGCCTTGGGTCATGATAATATCATGTTGTTTGTTTTTTCAACATTTCTATGTTATGATAATCATGATATATAATTCCTTTATGATCATGTTTCTCTTGTTCTCCATATATATTATTATTGCTTAACATGTTATGTATTCTTCATGTTATGCCTTGTTTACTCCCTTACTAGGATATATAGATCACCCTTTTCAATGTATGTCCTCTGGTTATCCCATGAAATTATAGGTACGAAGTAATTATGTTGTCATGTAAAATATGTTTTCAATAAAGATTTTGTATTTTATTTCTTAAGTTGTCATGTAATGTTCAAAATTTCCCAAACCACTAGACCTCTCAATCCCCAGAGTTGTATTAAGTGCATGTTTATGTAATAAATCATGTTTAAGTGTGTAATAAAGAGAAGGGTTGTTATAGGTTTATTTGTTGTTCCCTCATCTTAATCCCCATAATGTGTACTAAAATATTTATAAAAAAATAACTGAACCACTCTTTGACACCAATTATAAAAACCCATGTTATCCACACATTTTTATATCATTTCAGTAAAATTAACATTGCATCTCAAAAAATAATCACAAAAAAATATGAACAAATGGTTTAGTATATTTGCCTAATAGGTATATTGGAATGAAATTATATATAACTTGTAAACATTAATCGTTAAATGACCCACACTAGAATCTCTTCTTGTAACATCCCATGTCTTGGGAAGATTGAATGTTTCAAAGGAATTTGAGTTGTTCAATTGGTTGATGGGCCAAATATGTAACAGGGATTTGGAATATAATTATGATAGTTATAAAACAATAAATTTTTTTTTTCAATGATTTAAATGTTTCATGAGGTTTCATGGGTGTTCAATTTAATTTCAAGAGTGAAAATAACTAAAACCCAACTTCAGTAGATATAGATTGGGGTGAATACTTGGCGCATTATGTGTAATAACAATGTGGCCCAAACCACGTGCCTTTCTTTGTGTGGGGGAATAATTTATTAAAACTCTATATCCCTCTAATGGAAACCAAAAAAATATGTGTTGCTTCACAAGGTGACCTTCGTAGTTGGGTAATGGTATGTATAACTATGAACTATAACCAACTCTGTTTAGAGATACCTAGGAAAATTTTACTTTGTAGTTGGTGCATGGTTTTTCAAACCATGCAGCCAAATTTTTTGGATCATTAATAAGCCTAAAAATTACCATTTTAACTCCTTCTTTTAAAAATCCTTCCCTTCTTTCTAATATTTACACATGGAAGCCCCACCATGTGGGAGGCATCCTTTGACTGTGATTGCCAAATGTGATGGTGCTCTTTCATATGACCACTGATTAAAGTGTCACAAATCATGTTGGATCACCCATGGTTAGTCTATGATACATATTGCTTATTTTATTCATTTCTATTTCTGTATTGAATTTCAATTCTTTGAAAGGTAATATTCCCTAATATTCCTATTGTTTTTATATTTCTTAATTTTCTTCAATTTAAATTCAAATCAAAGGCTAATTATAGATGATTGAATCATCCTTGTAATATGGTAGGAGTTCTATGGATTTTTCATAAAATTTATCATGTTTATACTATATTGATGATATTCCACACACCGTACTTCTGACATATTTCTCCTAAAGTATAAAAATTATAAAAATTAATCACCTAGACCTTCTTTCTAACATGGTATGACACCCTTATACAGGGTTGGAGGTTTACTAGCTTAATATGAGCCACCCCTTCAGTGGTTCAACTCAATTCCTCATATTAGTCACTCCTCCTATTACCAAAACACCTCTGAGGTGTGTTTGGTTCATCTTGATATTTGGTTGTCCCTTCTAAGTTGATTAATTAATAACATCGTGGATTTATTAAATGTTTACTGATGCTTTTTTCTATCATAGAGTCTAATGAATGGAAAAGGGGAATACCGTAAGCACAATGAAGGTCACCCTTTGAAGAACATCAAAAATTGACAAAGACATGGACCCAGAACCCGTTTGGAGGGAGTTATGCATGTTTCATACGTGCTGTGCAAGTCACTTGCGTGCTGCCTATGGGTAGCGCAAGTCACTTGTGTGCCCTATTCTTATTACACCCATGGTTCCCAGTGGGATATAAATAGCCCTGTCCCCCCCCCCCCCCATTTCGTGGACGAATTTTCCAAAACTCAGATTCAAGCTCTGGTTGCCCATGTCCTTTTCTGACGTCTTCTGAACACTTCTAAGGTAATTCTTTACCTAGAATATAAGTTCTAAAGAGTAAAAATAAGGCCTATGTGTTAGAACTCATCAATACTTTCACGCTTAAGTTTCCACCCTTTAAGGGAAATGAAGACACTTGCACGACGCCTTGCCCTCTCAAGGGAACTTGCGCGCCACCCTTCTAGAAGCCTCTAGGGATGATACTAAGGGTGTCAGTTCAAAGTCGCCCAAATATTACCCTATAGATTCATTGTCTACCAAGGTGACTCATGTTGCGCAAGTCTACTTGCGTGACCAGGACTTGCGCGCCAGAACTATAGTTGCGTGCATCCATCCTAGTCACCTCCTTTCTTCAAATCCACCTCTCCTCTTCCAGACATAGCCTTCAAACCCATCTTCAAATCCATTTATGGAATGGTTCATTTGTTGGATTCCTTATCTGAAAGGAATTCTCTAAGAACCTCTCTAAAAAACTTGTGACTTACACGCTTTATGTCACCACGGTTAGGGGTTTCCTATATAACATCATACTTTGAGATGAGAAGATATTTTGATTTGGGCATCCTTCTCAGGAGTAGGCTCCAATTTACATGTTCCCTTAACTTGGGCCTCCTTCTTTGGAGTAAGCCCCAGTCATAGTTTCCTTAAACATTGGGAATCCTTCTCAAGTGTAAGCCCCAATATTTATTTCTTTTGTTTTAGGCTTCCTTCTCAAGAATAAAACCCAATCATAAGTCCCTCTTAATTTGGGATTCTTTTTTAAGAGTAAGTCCCGAGTTAAAATTTAAAATCTCCATAAAGTACAAATAACTTTATGGACCCTGGTATCTGGCTTTTTTCCTAAGTCCTGGTCTTTATTTACTTGAGTCATCATACATACGTAAGCCCCATATCATTTTTCATTAGAGCATCTTTCATGGCACAATTGTCATGTTTATTGATACATATTGTTTCTCACACCGATCATGACTCATGTGAACTTAGAGTGTAAAAATAATCATGAATCCTTTTTTGGGCTATTAACTATGAATAAACCCCATATTTCTTTTCCCGAACTACGTGGACTTTGATCTCTGCCTTAAAAAGATAGAGTAAATAGTAAGCCTTTATAAGGTTCAGGAACATCTTTCATTAATTATTTTCCATCCCATATGACGTTAAACTATATAATTATTATCGAACTACATGGATTCTTATTCCTTTTTAACAAGGATACGTAGGTAGCCCATCTACGGGTATGATCCCAACTCTGAAATAATCTGTGTCTTTCTGAATGACAATAAACTTCATGTTCCATACTGAATGGCCTTAAAACCAGTATGGTCATCATAACGACGAAGATATTTCTATAAAATATATTGAAGGATACCATTGACTAATGATCTCTAATACATAATAATGATTCTCCATAGATGAAGAAACCTCAAATACATATATAAGATTCTCTAAATCCCAAACATATCAATCATTGATTGACAAATCTAAAGGAAAAATCATTTTTATTCATGGTGAATTAATAAGGATTCATGAACATAATTTAAATCTATAACAGAGTCCCGTAGTAGGAAATAATTCCCCCCAAAAAGGTGTGATGAGCCTCACCTCCCATCCTCTCGACCAATGAAAATTATTAAGCCTCGTTAGTCAACAACTAATGAGCACCTACCTTTGTAATGTAGGTGTAAATGGATATAAAATCATTGGGGATTTCTGATTCGATGAATAGACTCGTTAGAAAACCGATTGGAATGTTTGACCCTTAACCTAACAAGGTCGTCCCCATTTCCAGAAGAAAAAAATGGTGAACCCGACGTGAATCCTTAACCATGTTAAATGATGTTTCACTTATTTGTTAGGCCCCTATTAAACTCAATATGAGGGGCAACAAAGTAATCAATTACATATGTGCTCATCCAAAATATGTAGTGTGGCCAAATTTATCTTCATTATATCTGCTATATCAAACATGCACTCATTTACATGATCTCTCTGCAATATAGAATGTCTTATTTAAAGTTCACACCTATGAATGCCTTGGCCGCTAATCTTGCTAGATCCTCATCCGCTCAGAATATGATATCACATACTCAGCATCTTCAATGATGGGTCTCGAATGCATTGGTGAGGGAATTCCATCAAAATGGTACCATCCCGAATCTAGAGGCCGCTCGACAATTCTTCCAATTTAACAAATCCCCCTGGTTTTCCGGCCAACGATGACCACTGGTCAAGAAGCATGTGGTGCCAACCATCGTCTCCAATAGTTTTGGGTCATTATCCCCAAAACTCAACAAATAGTCCCTCCCATATTACAGGGAGGTGAATGAAGAGGTCACTGAAGGCCTAAGTTCAATAAGACAATAGTCTTTCCCGAGAACTCCAATAAACAATAGATGCCAGACTCGTGCAGTAGCGCACCCTCAACATGATGAGGGTATCACCTCTTGGCATTCAGCTTAGGTTCCTCATGCCCGAGCATGCAAGACAAACCATCAGAGGAAAAATTCAGCCAACAGGGAGTAGGTTCTTACCTTTTCCCCTCCAGAGAGGTCCATCAATCTAACTTGATGGAAAACAACGCGCAAGCATATACACCAATACTTCCTGATTTCACTGCCCATCAGACACGTCTGGAAGTAACACACCAATCCCACCATGTAATTTCGGTGGAGTACTATAGGCAGGAACTTACACCGGTTTATAATTCATCAACTAGTTAGTGGGATCATCTGACTGTATCCAATGAAACTCGCCAATCAAATGTGGTGACCACTGGTAAATAGGCACATACACCTGCTTACACTCGTCAATTCTCCCAGCAGTCTCGTTTTCCAGTATTTAAGGAAGTTCATCAATCATATTTGGTGTAGAAAAATCAGTGGGCACATACACATGCAGTTCATCAAGATAACCAGTAGTCTCATTGGGTAGCACCTGAAGATTTCAATTGGAAAGCTCCAATGACAAATAGAAGGAAGACACAACTTTATTCCCCCACACATGAGTACTGTCAGAATTCACTGACAGGAAAATGAGGACAGCAGCAGGAACACACACCTACTCGAATCATGGAATGGACATATATTCAATGTTCCGGTAGTTGAAGTCACCAATCACATTCTGAAAATTGTGAAAGAGAATAAACAAATCCCTTCCCATATTCTGGATACCTATCAGAATATTATAACAACTTCAGCAACATCACAGGGAAAGAAACACAAATCTATCCCTATCAGTAGAGTGACTCATCAACCTATCACCCCGGAGTAGATACACACCTCTGTTACGGTCCAGGAGGGTGGTGGGGCATACTCCCCCATGTTATATGGACAATCGAGTCGGGCACATATGCCCAATTTAAATGGAAATAGTTATCCTAACATAACCATTTTTCATGATCAGGCACATACACCTACCTATAATAACCACTTTCTTCAAAAAGTGGTTTCCAAAGTGAGTAAGAAGGTGTCCAATAAAAATTCCCATCCATCACAATTAAAAAATCAAGAGCCAGTCTACAATAATGCCTTTCTCATTACTGGACTTATTGAATCCCCCAGAAAATTGTTTGTTGCAACTCAGGATTCTACTCTCTCATTCTGAGATTCCGGAAGTAACAACAATAATTCCAAAGGTATTCATCAGAAACATCCTCATGAAGGCTTAATTCATGAAAATTTGGTCTATCTCGAAGTATCATCTTCAGATTAGATCCACGATAACCCTTTATGCGGTTAGAAGATCTACGAGCAAAATGTTTCATCTTTTGCTATAACCCACCATGGTAGTCGTCCCCATGATGATGAATTTTGTTGAGAAAGTCCTCTCCACAGTAGTAATTCACATTTCCTGGAAAATTCTTCAATGGAAAATGCAGTAATGAGAATTCCCACTTATCTTGAGCCACATGAAATGTGAATCCAGTCACGTCTGATGCCTTACCAATAACAGGTGAAATACGTTCTCAATCAGAAGATAGCCCGGGGTGTAGGTCATTCTCGGAAACACCCCTGGGTCTTTCATCTTCTAATTTTACAAATTAATTCTCTAAAAATATTTTTGAATCTGATTAAGCAACAAAGAAGCATGAGCTTTGGTCCAATTAGGTAGATTAATCTTCATCAAATGAAAAAGGGGAAGTGCTGAATATGAGAAAACAACTAGTGAATGGTGAGATAGCAGTCATGTTTTGGCCTTTGGCTGACTATCAGTATCATATTCTAGATATGTTGACAAAGGATTATATTCACAATATTCATCTCAACATATGGAAAACTCTTTGTCACCTAAAATATAAAATATTATCTTATGATGAATATCAAAACCATGTCAAGAAAATCGAAGGGTTGCAAAACCAAATTGAATGGGCATCTCTCTCAGTTTCCTAACATCCAATGGTTGAAAAGTAGCAGAGATCCCTTCACCGTACATGCCTTGGAGCATTAAAAAGTTTTAACTAGTTAATTACCAATGCCCCTTCATATATTCATATCAGGGGATGGGGTGTTCATGGAGAATTGCATTTCACTATTCTCTCTAGTCAACAAAGCCTGCCAAAAGTGGTCTCATTCAATGTTATTACCCATGGCGGGCCACATATAACTTTTTTGTGTGTAATCGAAGCCTTCACAAAGAACATGCCTCAACTAGAACTTCCCAAAGTCATGCATATAAAGAACAAGTTGTCGAATTACTATTCCATAAAGAAAATGAGAATATTGAACATGCTTCTTGTTTAGAGCATTCACATCATCAAGTGACATAGGTGTCAGAACTAATCCAACTGTCATCCAAGCCAGGTGATTTGAGTGGATGTAGGATGATGCATCCGACCAATTTATAAACCAAAATCAGAAAAATCATGATGGATTTTAAGAGCGTTTTGGATGTAGTAGATCAAGATCCACATTATCTTTCCAGGATGGAGACTCTTTTAATCCAACCCTCAAGACCAACAGACAAGATTTGAGGAATTGAAGTGGAAAAATAGGAACAACCCCAGTCAACCACACTGGGGTCTTTTTCAAATTCTCTATCTATTCCTCAACGAAAATCATTCTTCTCTCGATTAGGGAAGAAGCCACAAGAGGAATGCATAGTCGAATTATCAAGATATTCCGTCTAAATTACGGTTCATCAAGAAGTTTTAAGGGATCATTCAAACAAATGACAATGCCTCCTGAAAGATATGAAAGATGGCAATATCGTAGAAGCGCTGACAGAAGGGATTCAATGCGTTATGCATCAATAAATGTCATTAATTCTATTTTCACTAATTTCACTGACCTTGTGGCTCACACAGAGGGATCAGATTAAGAATTTATTATTCAAGAGGTTGTACGTATAGAAACAAATGAAAAAGGTGTGTGTACCAGAAGCCAGAGGGTTACCTAGAGGCAAGACATTCCTTCGGGTAATTCCCTTTTATACTCCGGAAGGGAACATGCCACGGAAAACGGTAAAAGTTAGGTTACATTCCACCCTACCTCTGGAGAAATCCAATCACTCTCATTAGAAGAAAGGTTCTCACAACAAGAAGAATAAATAAAGTATTTAAGGAGGTTAAATGCAAAACTACTTCAACATAGTCTTCCTCCTAAGCATGATGGAGTTAATCAATCAAGGGAATTTGTTGCAGCTACTAGGATGGATCAAGAATACCCCCTTTACATGTACACCCTCACAGGTCTAATCCTATGAGTCATACGCGACAAAAACCGGCAATACTACCATCAGTGGCAGTACTGATCGCTACACCCATCCAAACTCCATTTATTGCACCTCCTCAGGTCCAAGCTCAACCAGTTGTTTCTGAAAAATTAATTACTCCCATTGAGTCATAAATAACTCGTTTGGATGGTATGGAAGGAAATCATGCACAACTTCTACCCTAAAAGAGATATTACCCTGAATGGATGGATGTAATTCCTCCCCCATCAAATTTTTTCGAATACCACATTCCCAATTTTTTATGGTTCGGGAGATCTAGAAAAACACATAAGACATTTTGTTTCTCATTGTGATCCTATGATGGGAGAACCTCAACAAAAAAAAAAGAATTTAAGCACAGGTGTTTTGTTCAGTCATTACAAGGACCTTTATTTGTCTAGTATACAAGTTTACAATCTCGGTCAATTACCAGGTGGGAAGATCTATGTCAATGATTTCTTCTTCAATTTAGCTCAACATTTCCAAAGAAGACATTTTTTGATCTTACCAATTGGAAGAAAAATGATAATGAAGGTGTTTTGGATTTCATTGCTCATTGGAATGGATTAGCATATTACTTAAGTTTAGAACTCCCTCAAGAAGAGTTGCTGGCAATCTGTGTGGAAAATCTGCGTGACGAATTATGCACACCATTGATCCCTGTGAAATACACAGGATGGTTTGGAGACATTACTTCAATTGCTCAGTAGATAGAAGACACTCTTGTAAAGAATAATGCTAAAACTCATGTAATTCCATCAGTTACGGGAAAGAGAATAGGGAAAGAAGATACTGCAACAGTTACACTTAAACTAGCACCTTTACCTGCATCCACTTTAAAACCTTCATCATTTCGAAGGGATCCACCTCCTGAGCATCGAAAACCATGACTGACTCATCAAGATGATAAAAAACATCAATGTTGGAAACTGTATGAGAATTTAAAGAACAAAGTTTATTCTTTCCTGAATGAATAAGTTTCTGGTCACATAATCTCAGCTTTGGAAAACAATCTGGTTCAGTATTTGTGGCCAAAAATGCCAAACTGGGATTGAGATGTAGACCTTCCAAACTATTGATCATTTAATCAGATGTTGGGGCCTCCCATTCAGGATTTGTTTTCTTCAAAGGCCTCTAGTAAAAGATGGTGGACTCCAGACAAGTAAAAATGAAAGTTCCTTCAACCTAGGTAGCATGTGTTACTGCAACTGATCCAGATGAAAATGAGAATGGCATAAAATCGAAAGTAAAAAATGAGCACAAATAGGATGAATGGATGTTCAGAAAAATGATCAACCGAACTCATGCCATTTTATAAACACAATTGAGTAAACCAATTGTGTCTTCTGCTATGTCTGCCACAGAAAAACCCCCTTCGTTAGAAGAAAAATCCTCAAAGTAGCGTAATTTGATGAAATATGAGAAGTCATAAAGAGATGAGATCATTTCAAAACCAATGTTGTCTTTGACTCTAGAATATTTTATGCCATTTTTTTAAATGGGCGGGCACCACCCCACTAAATGGAACAACCTAAACTAGTTCATCAAGAGTAATCATCATTAGATGAAGAGTTGATTTTCAGTTATGTTAACATGATCCATTTAACAAGTCCTTATGCCAATGACAGTTTCGATCATGATGAGCCTAAGTTCCCTGTATCAAACAGATGAGTTAGAGGAAGAGATAGAGGTCTATGATACAGTAGAATATGTGGATATTCTAGAAGCCACCATTTCAATTATACAACTACTATAACTGTATATGTTGCAGAATGTCATGGAAAAGACCTTCAGCGGGCTCAATGGGAACAAGAAAGTACTTCCACACGTGGTAGATTTGGTCCTCACATAGTTATTTTGTAGGAATGGTTAGAGCTTATACCTTCTTCATCTCAATAAATATATAGACCTAGTAATTTTAATCTACATAGGTCAAGAGTGTTTCCAATTCCTTCCCAGATACGGGATGCATCTAATGCCAAAGCATCAACTTCCAAGGCACATGCAAGACCACATCTTCATGATGGGAAGCACAGACCTGTGGACCAACAGTATGATGTCTTGAGACATTTGGCCCAAGTATCGTCCAAGTTATCAATTATAGATGCCTTGAATCTATCAAAAGATATTCGGGAGGTGCTTATTGATGCTTTGTCAAGTCATCAAGAATTAAAATATGAAATTGCTGCAGTTGAGGTCTTCCATATAGAGAATTATTCTGAAAAATTTCATGCAGAGATATCTTTTACAGATAAAGATGAATATGATGTTGTACATGGACATATCAGACCTTTTTATTTATCTAGAAAATGTAATGACATAGACACCCGACGATCTTTCATTGACAATGGATCAGGAGTCAATCTCATTCCTATACGTACACTTTGTCGATTGGGCCTCACCGAATCTAATGTTTTTCCTTCTACATTGATGTTGCAAGGATATAATAAGAATGAAAAAGAGCATCTGGGTGAGCTTACACTCAGAATTCAATTTGAAGAACTTGTGTCTAATTCATATTTAATGGTTGTTTGTCAGTACACAACCTTCAACAATTTTCATGGAAGACCTTGTCTACATCAACATGCAGTCGTACCTTCGTCACACCATCAATGTCTCAAATATTGTTTCAATGGTAAAATTGGGACATTGTATAGTGACAAGGCCCCATTCAAAATGTGTGAATCTCAATACATTGAGGCATAATGTTATCCCATGGAGGGAAAGAAGAAATCCACGACAAAGAAGGTCAAAAAAATTAATGCTCCAAATGGTTTTGAAAACATTCCAGTAAATCCATTCATACATTGAGTATAGATTATGTGTTTCTTATCGGTCAAATTGACCAGATTTACCTAAATCTAAACACTCTTATGGAAATTTCCATAATGTCAATTACAAAAATCAAGCCAGATAGCATGGGAGAAATTGTCGATTCACTAAGAAATGATGAAATCTTATATGGAGATGTCTTCATTTCATCCACTGAAATCCAGAAATTCTACACTTCATCAACCAGGTCAAAAGAAGTTATAGCAATATCAGAGGGAAAAAATGATGTTGATTCCCAATCCACCATCTCCTCTTTATCACCCTAGGAAGACCCTTCATCGTCAATAGGGTCAGAAATGGAAGCCTTTTCTTCAAGATGTTAAAATTTTAACGTCTCCCCAGTCTGTGGAAATTCTTCTTCGTCATCTAATATGCAATTAGAAATAGAAAAAGTAACACATATTGAAGAAGAGGAGGAAGATCTCAGGGATGATCCTCCAAAATTTGAAGAGGGTATCTCCACCACAATGGATGAACTCAAAGATATAAATATGGGTACAAAAGAATAACCACACCCCACTTTAATTAGTGTGGCCATGACTCTTAAAGAGAAAGAAATGTATACTTCATTTCTAAATCAAAATCGAGAAGTATTTTCTTGTAATTATATATAAATGCAAAGTCTTGATCCCGATGTTGCCACTCATTATTTGGGTTTTCTAGAAAAAATTCGAGAATTCACGAAATCAGCAAGAAGAACACACCCATCTTATGCCTCCAAAATTGAAGGTGAAGTTGATAAGCTTATCAAGGCTAACGTCATCAGAGAAGTTCAGTTTCCCAAATATCGGGCTAATATTGTCCCTCTAAAAAAGAAGAATGGACAAATTAGAGTTTGCATTGACTTCAGAGATCTTAATCAGCATTGGACAAAGGATGATTTTCCATTTCTGGTCATAGAACTCTTAATTGATGCAATAGATGGCTACGAAGCTCTTTCCATCATTGATGGATACTCTGGGTAAAATCAAATATGAATGGACCCATAAGATGAAGATTGTACAGCCTTCGGAGCTCCTCAATTTGTGTTTTGCTATCAGGTAATGCCCTTTGTCCTGAAGAATGTAGGTGCAATATATCAATGTGCCATGCACCATATCTTCAAACCCTTTTTTGGGAAATTTGTGGAATGTTATTTGGATGATTTGGTGGTTAAATCATGACAACGTCCTAATCACTTGGCCAATTTGGAAATCATATTCAACAAAATTTGACAACACAATTTGAAGATGAACCCGCTGAAATGTGATTTCAGGGTAACCTCAGTTAAATTTCTCAGCATTGTTATACACCATCGTGTTATCAAAGATGATCCTGAGAAGGAAAAATAAATCCTTGACATGTCCCATCCAAGAAATTTGAATGAATTTAAAGGACATCAAAGACACTTGGCCTATATTCAGATTTTCGTTTCAAATTTGGCAGGCAAGTGTTTTCCCTTCACCAGATTAATTAAGAAGGGAGTCACCAACCAGTGGACTGAAGAATATCAAGAAGAATTCGATATACTCAAGAAATACTTGTTGAGTACACCAGTATTAATGCCACCTATTTAAGGAAGACCACTTATTCTATATGTGACAGCTTAATAGAGATCACTAGGTGCCTTCCTCACCCAAAAGAATGATGTTGGGAATGAAAAAAACCTTTACAATCTCATCCGGACTACGATTGAGGCAGAAACTCAATAATCAAGTATTGAAAAGTGCTTCCTAGAATTAATCAATGTAGTTCAAAAATTGAGACAATACCTGCAACATCATGAGGTCAAATTGGTATCTTGCAATAACCCACTGAAATTTATCCTCAGTCATCCATATCTTACATGACATCTGGCAAGAAGGGCAGTTATTTTGCAGCACTTTCATATCCAGTATGTGTCTCAAAAGGAAATAAAGGGAAAATCTCTGGCCAATTTCCTTGCTGAATAACCATATGTAGAAGATACATCTTTAAATATTGAACTTATTGATGATGAAGTCTTATCTATTCAAGATAATCTTAAAACACTGAAAATGTACTTTGATGGTGCCTTTAGAAGTCCAACAGGGAAGAAAATGGAAGATCCTAAATTCAACAATGTTGGGTTAGAATTGTACTTATTTCCCCAGAAAAGGAAGTGTTACCCTATTACTTATTATTGTTGGAAGCCGGTACAAACAATGAAGAATAATATCGAGCTCTCATCGTAGGCTTGGAATTGGAGTTTCAGGCACAGGTGAATCAGTTTAAGGTAAAAGGTGATTCAGATTTGGTAATCAAACAAATCCATGGGGATTATTCCATCAGGGAAGAAGAGTTGATCCCTTTGTGTTATTAAGTTAGAGATTTAATGGAATAATTTCCTTCAGAACCAACATTTTCTTATGTACCACGATCACAAAATTTCCAAGCTGGTGCACTAGATAATGTAGCCACAACCCTGGAAGATCCAAACATAGATGAAACAATCATTAGTATTTCCCACCGTCGTAGAGTTTCACCTTATGTTCAAATCTGAACAGATGAAATCAATGAAATTAGTCCCATTTTTGAACTATATGGTCACACTATTGGATGGACGACACCTATCAGGAAATACCTTCAAAATGGAACACTCCCACCTGATAGAGATGGGAAAGAACATGTCTGGCAACATGTGGTCAATTTTACTCTTTATGATATCCTAGATCACCAAAAAATTCTACATAAGTGAGGTTTTTATGGAATTATCTTTAGATGTATTAATGGTGAAGAGACAATGGCTGTCATGAGTGATGTTCATGCAAGAGTTTTTGGTGCCCACCAGTCTGGACATAGACTTTTTGGTCAAATTAGAAGGCTTGGATCCTTCTGGACTTCAATGATGCATGATTGTGTTAATTTCACTAAGAATTATCTTTCATGCCATGTATGTGCCAACTTCATTCATCAACCCCCAGAGTTGCTTCATACAGCTAAATACTCGTGGAAATTTCCCACATGGGGAATGGATGTAGTAGGACCATATCCTCCGGCTACATCCAAATAGTTAATGTATATTCTTACTGCTACTGACTTCTTTTTCAAATGGGTAGAGGAAATACCTATCAAATATGTTATTTGAAAAGCCATTATTAGCTTCGTCAAGTCTAACATCATTAGCAGATTTGGTGTCCCTCATACCATATTGACGGACAATGGCACCAACTTAAGTTCATCTGAGGTGAGAAAGTTGTATCAAGAATACAACATCAAATCCAACCATTCATCTCAGTATCATGCAGTGGCCAATGGAAAAATAGAGGCATTTATTAAGACTATTTCAAATATACTACAAAAGATGGTGGATAAAGATAAGAAATCATGACCTGATAAACTTTTTCATGCTTTATGGGCTTATTAGACCACCACCCGCTCTGATACGCGGTCAACTCCATATTCATTGGTATATGGAACAAAAATAGTCATTCCCATTGAGGTTCAATTACCTTCTCTCAAAGTATACATTTGTGATTAGTCATCCATAGATGAACAATCTCAGAAGTGATTTGATGAATTACAACGATTAAATGAAAAATGATTATGCACCCTACACCACTTGGATGTCTATAAGAATTGAATAGCATGGGATTTCAATAAATATGTTCATCTTCATTTATTCATTCATTCAAGGATAATTGGTATTGTTCTTCAAAAACTACAATGATACCAGGAAAGAAACCTCTTATGCATGAGCCAAAGTAAGAAAGGCCTTATTCAATACATAAGGTGTACTCCAATAGAGCGTATTCTATAATCTCAATGAATGGAGACCTCATCAGGACTCCAACCAATTCCAGATTCTTGAAGAAGTATTTTTTGTAACAAAAATACTTTTTTCATGAATGACGTTAGACAATAAATAACCCCTTATACATCCTACATGATGTTAAACTGTACATGTCTATCCTACATGACGTTTAAACTGTGAAAAAGTCCCTTAATACGTCATACATGATTTAAACTGTGCATATGTCCTACAAAACATTAAAATACACATCAATACATCTTAGCTACATGAATCTAATCTATACAAAATCATTTTTACCACGTGACATTAAATTATGCATCACTAGGGTTATTACTACCCCTTGTTTCTCACACTGATCAAGACTCACGTGACCTTAGAGTAAGCTTCAACCATAACACCATCTCTGGGATACTAACCACACATAAGTCCCAACACCATCTTCTGGTAGTTTTCCTCAATTTCAACTCGATCACCAATTCAGTCTCAATCAAACTACATGGACTTTGATCCTTTCCTTCTACGATGTGTACATAGGAAACCTCCCGAGGTTCAAGCCCAAAACCAATATCTTCACATTGGTTCACCATTGTCCTACATGATGTTAAACTATGTATGTCCATTTTATCCCTGCTACATGACACTAAACTGTGAAACACCATCGTCCTTGCTATATTCCATTAAACTATACCATCCCTAATTGTCTTTGATAAAAGTCATTGAACTGTATAGCAATACGTCCTAGCTACATAATGCTAAACTGTGCCGCACCGGTCCATTCATATGAACTTAAACTATTCGAACTTTTGTCCTGTAAGACAATAAACTACAACAGTATCTGACACCCTCACCTGAGAGGGAATCATTATTGAAATTGATCTCTAATCATGTCGTATTCCAAGGACTACATGCATACTTGGCAATGCCCGAACCATTAATCTTGGGTCCAACTATCATTTCACTAAAGTCCCCTTTCACCCTTCACATGTACGAACCAAATATGTACATAGGATATTTCAAGAACTACGTATGGCTTGATTCCCATCCCTATGGGATTCTTAGGAACAATCTAGCATCCCTTGAATCCTTCCCCAAGTCTTTGGGACTAACCCCAAACTCCACTTTTAGTCCCTTGGATGAAAAGTCCCCCTACAAGCACATGAATGTGGTATGAAAACCATGGTCTTTATTCACATCAGGTATATAACAAACACACAATGTGTCTCCCTCATTAGGTTATGTGCTCTATAACCCTAAACTATGATCTCCTATGATCTCATCCTACATGACATTAAACTTTATTTTAAGAACTACATATGGCTTGATTCCCATCCTAATAAGATATGTAGTGAAGTCCAGCATCTCAATTCAGGACCCAACCACAACATGATTATGGTCAGCATTGGTCTATGTATCTCCTGCATGCATTGGACAATAACCATTTTAATGTGTCATAATCCTAACCGTAAATACTTATTGATCTCTATAACCATTTTCTTGACTTCTGGTAACAAAATTTCTGATACCCGGGAATTCTGTTTCCTGACCATACAGCACGTGCCCTTAGCCGGCCTTTCATAAATAGTCTACATAACAGACCTGTCAGCCAAAAGATGATATTATTTGACAATGCATCCAATTCCCTTAGATGGACCTATATAATTCAACCCCCCTAATGGGTTTGTAAAATAGTGGTAACTTCATTCTTGGGGGGAATCGTTTTTCCTTTTTTTATTAACGACGATATGTAGGGATCCACAAAAACAACCATCCTTAACATATTTGTCCCATACTCTTCTTCATGATCTGAAATTATTCAAGTTTATGGTTTATATTTTCCTTCCCTACATTTGGGTAAAACCTTTGTAGGAGTGACATTCACCCAATTCTTTGACAATCTTGATTGGGAATATCCTCTCCTTATTCAAGTACCTCTCTCCATACATCAGACTCTATGCTTTGGGAAATTTTAATCTCCAATAACTTTCACTATCATTTAGAAATATAAAACTAAAATTTCGGAGAGTTGTTTTGCCTGATTATGCAGCACGTGCCCTTAGGTGGCCTTGCATAAGTAGTCTACAAAACAGACCTGTTAACCAAAAGATGCTATTATTTGACAATGCATCCAATTATCTTAAGTGGACCTTCATAATTTAACCCCCTAATGGGTTTGTCAAATAGTGGTAACTTCACTCTTTTAAAATAACTCCTCTAATGAATTTTAGCCCTTTTTTCATATCATACATCAGATTCAAAATTTCTTAAGTCAAATATTACATGTTTTCCCCCATACATGAATGTGGTAATATGTTTTCATATAAATTATCGAGGAATTGAGTCAATTTTTATCCATTCGGTCAATGCTATTCGACATTAAACATTAGCCCTTTTATGTCCGACATGCATGACTTTAAACTACGAACAAGAGACAGGGTACTCATTAAATTGAGAACCTGTAAAAGGAAATCTAAACCAAAGTCATGTCCTAGCTCGCTAAATGTACACTTTATATGATTTATGAAATATTGAGCAACAAAAAGATGCAATGTTAGTGGGGTTATTTGTATAATCCTAGAAAAAATCAATATTTTCTTACTTGGCCCATTGGAATAGGTAAAAAAATTAAGTAGTTAGCAAGAGAATGCAGGTACAAATGATTTAAGATGAAATATCTTTTTCATTCATGCACATGATTTGAAGAACATGCACAGATTGGAGTATCTTATATTTTTCAAGAATTACAAGAGGCTTTTAACATAACTTTTCATTTTATATACGGCATCTCGAGCTTCATCAACAACCACTTGAAGTTCATTCACTTGACCAACTTCACTCTTTTTAGCATGATGGAGTGATTTCATATCATCTACGATGGCTTTCATAACATTCGTTTGGACTCCTTCCAATGGATTGTTAAGCTGGTCAAGTTCCCCAGTAATAGCATCTAACTATTGTTGAAGGTGCATCTGCTGGAAAACATTCTCAATGATCTTCTGCTATAGCTCTTTCAACTTTGAAACATGATCAGCCTCACCTCGGGACACCGTAGCCTCGAATTCATCGATATTGGTCAACAACCTCACTCTAATCAGATCTTGACGACACTTATGCTCCTGCTCCCTCCTAAATATGACTTGCTTCATCACGGTATGGATCTCTTGATAGCCAAAACTGCCAAGTCCCTGCATGACGAATAAGGATGACAGTCGCGGGATCTTCAAAGACAACTCTTCAAGAGGCACTTCAGATATGATCTTCCATATATTCTTCCATGCCTTGAGACGTAATAATTGGAGTTCCTTTTGCACCTATGGGTCTGATTCAGCATTGCTATCACAGGGGGGAATATAGTTCGGGATTAATGAACTTAAGGAAATTCATTATTCTGCTCCTCCCCCCCTGAGCCTTGGTACATCACTTTCTACTCCAGTTGGGGCCGAGGCTGAGGCTTCACCTCCAGATCTAGCCACTGAGTTAGACAACCCTTCATAGTCAATTGAATGCTTTGGTTAGTTTAAAAGGATAATAAAATTTGATTTGCAGTCTTGCAAATTAAGTACAACCACAAATATTATCATCTTTTACCCAACGGTAGATCATCAGCCTAAGAAGGCTCCTCACCGTATTTCCTAGATTCAGCAGGATTTTCAAGATGGGTTTTAGGAAGCTCTGTCATGTTAAGCTCCACATGAGATAGTGTCTCGGCAATGATAGGGTTGTCTCTACCCCCTTTAGGCATCGGCAGACCAGTAGCTTGCTCAGATGGATCTACACATTTCAACCAATCATGGTCAGCGATGTAATAAAAAAATCAATAGGATGAAGGATAACACTCACATCCAAAATCATCTAAATCACATGGTAATTTAACATGATATAAAATTTCATCAAAATACACTCCAAGTTGCATCATTTCATCCAGTGATATCTCAGATTCCTTGTTAGTATCACCAGTGAGAGAATTTGACATGTCATCACGGAGACCCTCCTCCTGCGACCACTGACCCCGGATAGCTTCCTCAGAGAAAATTGCGATGTCAGTTTCAGTGGTCGCCAAATGTTCTGGTGCAGGTGTTGAACCTAAAGCATCACAGAATGGAACAGAAATAGGAGCAATACTGGGAATAGACACTGGATCTTCTTCTATCATCGTTTCTTCAGGAGAAGCCAGGTCAACATGAATTTTCTACTGTTCAGCAGGACCCTCTATCATCCTTAGATGAGGGTCAGTCCTCTCCCTCAAAGGTAAAATCTAAAAATCCCCTGGAATCCCAAGAAGTACGAGAAACCTTTTCATTAGTTAGGATTCATGACAATCTGAAGGACTTATCACTACTGATGAAGCTTCTAGCTGTGGACTTCATCCTTCGATTCCATTGGTTCTTTGACTTTTTGGGTGTGTTGACATTGGAACCTCCAAATATAGGTATTGGAGAGTATAAAGCCATGTCTAACTCCTCATCCATGACTTTCTAGCTTGGAGATACTTTCTTGTCTCACGGGGAGATTCAGGGACTCCAAGAGCAGTGCCTCCAGGGCTTTACTTTAGTGAAGGGACCTTAGTAGTTCCTTCCTTAACAAGCTACATGATGAAGAAATTAATTTCCTTGAGTAACAGTTCTTTTAATGAAATCAAGTTGCAAAGAAAATAAGAAATTAAATTTACATATTCAGAAGCCACGTAATCATGCCACTCCTCATATACTGAAGCACCATTCCCTTTAGTGGTGCCACGATCCATCATTTCCTTCACCCTCTTGGTTATAGCAATGAAATCATCTGTGTCATATATGAGCATTTCCTGCTCTCTGATTCAAGCCCGAACTTCATTGGGGTTATCCTCGAAGCATATATCAGTAGAATCCCGGATATCCCCCACAATGGGGATATGTAGCCCTTCGGATTAGTCCATCTAGGTGGGTTCACCATCACAATATAAACTCTGCCATGTCTGGACAACCTCTGGTTATAAATATTCAGAATGTGCACCAGAAGGCTGTGAGGAGGGTCCTACAATCTGGGACTCCAACTTCTTCCCTGCTACTACAATCACAGATAATCGATAAGAAAATGAAACTTGTTGCTTTATAAAAAAATGTTGACTAATTTTCCTCAATGATATAACTCACTATGAGTCGATGGAGTAGGTCTCTTGAATCTGGAAGATGGATTATATCTAGCATAATGCCATTTTGATGCATGTCGTGCCTCATCATCCCTATCCTGGGAATCTGGTGAATCAGACCCGGGTGAAGAACCTGATGAATCAGCTCCGGGTAAAGAAGAGTCACCTTACAGATGAAAGGTTAATTTCCTGACACTTCTCTTTTTAATCCCCACTCGGGAGACAGGAAGATTCAATACCCCTGCTGGGTATGATGCTACACAGTTCTCCGCATACCATGTAGTCAATTGACTCGCCGCTCCAGCAACTAGTAGATCAAACATTGCCCCGGTCTTCTCCATAGCTGTCAGCAACCATAGTTGTCGGGAAACCATTGGATGTTGCTCTTACTTAACATGCATGGGAGGGGATAAAAAAAATATGCTGCAAACACTTGAATTGGCGTGAAAATCTATATGGAGTATATGCCTCACATGTAATATATCCGTCAATTCTGGTGGCCAATACACCAACTCTTAAAGACAACATATATAAACCCAATTCCAGGCTAACTATTCCATCATCAGTAAACCGCCTGGTTGGCGGGTTTCTATAAAGAAAGAAATGAAATTCCTTGAACATGCTCAACCTCATCTTCATATCATTGGAATTGAGGGACAATGGAGAAATTCCAAAAAATGCCTACACCGATGGCCTAAAAGAACTTTTAGGAACCTGTACTCCACACTATACAGTGTATGTCTTGAATTGAGTGGAGATCCATCCCCAAAAAACATGGAATGGTCCCACTATTCTCAAAGGAGACTTACCCATATAGAAATGGAGTAAGCTCATGTGAATCTTCCCCAAAAAGGGGGTGTCCAACCCAACCATTTTTCTCCCTGACAACTTAGCTGCAACAACGAATGTCCATGGCATGATGCCTCCCTTCGAATCCCTAAATGGAAGAAGACAAACACTGATCCAAATGGCTAAGAACCCCTCCAGATAGGTCTTCGCCAGAATTTTCTGGTTCACTTCATACCCCCACCTATCAAACTCTCTTGCTTCCAAAATTGGCCAGAATGTACCCGGATCACCCCTATTTGCTGCTCTAGGGAAACTAGTTGGAAGAGTTCAATAAGTTACCCTCTCTTTCATCTTAATAAGAAACATGTCCATCCCCTCCTCTGGATGGATATCTTTTCTAGAGTGGGTTTTCGTGGTTTTGGTATTCTTATGCTTGTGGAAAATTTTCATTAACTCTCGAGCCAAAGCCAGAGTCTTCACCAAATATTTCAGGGTCACCATGGGGGGATCAATTCATTATAAATATCACCCAAAATTGGAGACCCTGAAATCCTATATACATCCCACAAAATGATTCCTACTTCTCCATGAGTAATATGGAAAGAATTCGTTTTCGGGCTCGAATGACTGATTAACTCCGGCATGAAATTGTCATTCATGTAAACATATATCCGCCCAGCCCAAACAACTTCATATATTGTAGCTCCCTTCAGATCCTCTGTAACACCCCGACCCCAGTTACCCAGAGTCGGTGCATTATTACATAACATTGTCATGATCACAATAAATACCAAGTCTCGAAAGTCCGATTAGTTTAGTAGCCTTGGAATAACTAGATACATTCATAAAGTTTACATTACATCATAAAATGAAAATTACAACAATACAGTCTCTATAGTCCACACTCTTATCCCCTCATACAATCCCTGCATGTCATTCATAAAATACTTCTTCACATCCTAGGAAAAATAAAACATAGAAAGGGGTGAGCTCAAATGCCCAGTAAGGATAACAATATAGAGGAAACTTTCATAAATAAGCATAAACATTTAAGGTAATGTATAACTAAAACAAAAGCATTTTTAAAAATTGATCATCAGAATAATATGGCAGAAATAAAATGAAATAATTCCATATACATATTCACATGGATATTCTACTAGTCAAATAATCACATGCAATATCAATAACCACTTTCATAATGATAGAATTCATAATGCCATACTATCATAACCACATAGTCAAGGCCTCGTGCCAAGACCACAAATTAGATTTTGTCAAGGCCTTGTGCCAAGATACTAGTTTGTCTCATGAGACCTACCGATGCATCAAGGAGCTATAGCGGGCTCCACCCATCACTTATTAAGTCCAATGCATTCCTCATATGAACAGGTTTAAACATAACATAAAAATTTGTATTAAAACTAACATACAAAATGTTAATACTTTTTCCATAAACCATGAATGGTATAAAAATAACTCACCCATAGCCAAACATATCAAAAATCCTTCAATACAATATAGATGTTTTGTATCATAATAAATAAACTTCAAATAAGATTAAAATCCATCAAAAGATGTTGACATAGATGAAATCAAAACTATTTGAGAGAAAAATCACTTTTTTTGAAATCATTTAAAAGTCACATAATTATAAAATAAAACATTTACTATGAAAATATCCTTATAAGCTTGTAAGGGATGCTTCAAAGATTTTATAATGGCAGAAAATAGCTTCACCCACCGTATAAGTTAAAAAAACATTCTTACCTTAATTTTGTCAAAAAGGTTAAAAAGGACCTTGTTTGAAAAACGACAAAAAGATTCCTTTATAAACTTTTTATAAAAAGTCAAAAATGGTATAAATGAATTTAACCCATAGTCTGTAAATTAGTAATCATGATTTGAAATTCATTTTTAAGAAACATGGATGTGGATGATAAAGAGGTCCCAGTAGATAATTATGTATAAACAACCTCGGATAATGAAGAGATTGTTAAATAAATCCTTACATTGTACTTTTACTTGGATTGAGGTAGGTTAACCGCCTGTATAATGGTAAAATAATTGTTATTAAATTATACAAGAATCATATACATTAATATGATATCATATATGATCTTTTAACATTGCTTTGTTAATAATATCTTAGAATTATCGTCATTTCGGCTATTAACTTACTCATTTTATTTTATATGTTTTGCTACATAATCCATGTTTGTTATGGATAGGTTGTATATTATTAATATCCAGAATTATATCAGGTCCTTAAAAATTATTTTTAATCATCAAATCAGAATTATACTTGAATGGATACGATGGAGAATGAATCTCATCGCGTTCGTGGAGACGGTAGTCCGTGCGTATGCACGAGTAACAATATCATTCTTTTGATATTAAAATAATTTATGATTGGATGGTATATAATATATAAAGAATCTTTATCATGTTATATTTATTATTTACATTAATTACACATCATTATTATACCCATCCAAATAATAATATATTTAATAACAATTACACCACGACATGGAGTGGGTAAGTCGTACGTACGCACGTATGGTGACATGTCATTCAAAGGATGGATAGAATACTGAATATGGTTGTACCATATTTATAATAACATCAAAGTATATAGAAGATACTAGAGTTATTATTTTATAATGGAAATAACATAGAAATAATAAGTTGAAGAAGAAAGGAACTTGAAAGAGGGTGGTGAAAACATTACCTCTTCTTCAGGTTCTTCCTTTTGATTTGATCAAAAGAGATCCTTAGGTTGGATTATGATAAAAATAATGACTCTAGGTTCAGGTGTGGGAAGGTGAGAGAATATTTGGGCAGGGTTTTGCCGAGCCAAAAGGCTTTGAATGTGTTAATTAGTGAGAATGGGAAGTGCACTATTATAAGAGAGGTGAGGGGCACCTTTGGAAAAGCTATAAATATTATTTTATAATAAATTCATATTCGGTTTATAGAGGCTCCAAAGTGGATTATTTAAAGGTTAATGTGGGGATGGGTCGAAAACAACTCAACCAATAGGATTTAGATAGGTTTGTGTCACTATATTAACCTTATCATTAAGTATTAACTCGTAGTTAATTAGTTCCACTTTTAAAATGTCTCTTTGTATTTTTATATTATATGGTTAACAAAATTACTATATACATCCAAGAGAACCCCAAGTGGTCAATTAATGATACAAATATCATGATATAAGTCTGTTGGCCTAACATTAGATTTTTAGTAATGGAATATCAATTAATAATATAATATTTGTTTTAAAAACTCTTTTATGTGAATTTTGACACTATTTGGAAAATTGATTTTTTTGAAAATCATAATAGAATGATTACTTCTGAAACAATTAATTAAATAAATCCTAACATTTCATATTAACTTATAAAATTAGTTTAATTCATTAAAATTCTAAAATTATATTTATTTGGGTATTTATAATATCAATTATTTTAATTTTTCACTATTATGGTAATTATAGCTTCATCTTTGTGTCATAAATAAAATAAATTATTTAATGTCTATAAATTATAAATAAAATATCATTATGTAGGAAATCGTTTTATCTTTCTAATTATTATTTATAATATAATTTATCTTATGTTAATCCCAATATTAAAAATGTTTTAGTTATAGAACATTGATTTTACCTCTTTTAACTCTTCTTTGAATTAAATAATAATAAATGTCCTAATCTAATCCAAGTGGACCAAAGAAGTTCATATTTTATTACTAAAGATGTTTTTGGTCAGATTAAGCTTATCCAATATAATTAGGACATGTTTTAGGGTAATATTAATATCAATTTTACACTTAATTATCCTATTTACTTTTCACCGTGGTAAATAAAAGTAAAAAGTTACTATTCACCATAAATTATTTTCATCTCATTGAACCACATTTTACTCCTTGATATTAATCGTGTCTCTCGACTTTTCTAAATTTCAATCACAGAAGTGGTAAAATTATGTTTTATGAAAAATTCAGTTTTTTAACTACCACTTAGTGCTTCCACTATTCATCAAAAAATGATGTTTTTCTGAAAAATACAAAAAATTCACCCTAGGCTAATTTCAATATTGCGAATCCAAAAATGAAGTCCATTTTAAAAAATAAAATTTATAAATTTCAAAAAGTCGGTATTACTATTATTAATGGCTGGGTTTATTGGTTGTGGTGTGTTAGAACTCGATGTTGCATACAACACACGCTATTGCATTATTCAAAGAGAAGCGTACCGTAGAAGATCAGGGTGTTACATTCTCCCCTACTTCAAATAATTTCTTCCTTGAAATTTTTGGAATACTACGGCATGAAAAGACTCAGGTGGTTCTTCATCATATGTTCCTCATGATCCCACGTTGCCTCTTCCATCTTATGGTTTCTTCATAGAACTTTTACAAGACGAGTCGTCCAGTTTCTCAGCACTATTTATCTCGTATCAAGAATACTGACAGGATATTCGCAATAAGGCAAATCAGGTTCAAGTTCTAATTCCTCATAGTTGAGTACATGCATTGGGTTAGGAATTTATTTCCTCAACAGTGATACATGGAACACATCGTGAACTTTGGAGAGACATGGCGGCATTTCCAAACAGTAAGCTACAACCCCAATTCATTCTAGAATTTCGAAAGGTCTGATGTACCTGGGACTCAATTTACCCTTCTTACCAAAACGTATAACTCTCTTCCATGGAGATACCTTCAAGAAAATATCATATCCTACTTGAAATTTCAAATCCTTCCTTCAGTTATCGACAATGCACTTCTGCCTACTTTGAGCTGATTTGATGTGGTTTTGGATTACCTTTACCTTTTCCATTGTTTTCTCCACCAGTTCTGGGCCTACAAGTTTTCTTTCACCAAATTCATCCCAATAGGTTGGTGTGGAGCATCTCTTTCCATATAACACTTCATATGGTGCCATCTGAATACTCGAATGGAAGCTTATGTTATAGGAAAATTCTACCAGAGGTAAATATTGATCCCATATACCCTGAAAGTCATGTGATCAGGATCTCAACATGTCTTCTAAGGTTTTAATAGTCAGCTCTGACTGTCCGTCTGTTTGAGGGTGGTAGGCAGTGCTCAATTGACGTTCAGTATTCAAGGCTTTCTGAAGACTTTTCTAGAATCTTGAAGTAAAAAGGGGATCATGATCAGAAACCATCGATAGGGGTACTCCATGAAGTCTCACAACTTCATTAATATATAGTATTGATAGACGTTCGAGTGGTAAATCTTATCTTATAGAAAGAAAATGTGATGACTTGGTAAGACAATCAACAATGACCCATATTGCATTGTTCCTTCTAGGAGTCTTTTGTAGCCCCATGAAAAAGTCCATTGTAATATTATCCCATTTCCACTCAGGTATGGGTAGAGGTTTCATGACTCCTCCAGGATGTTGCCTTCCAGATTTCACTTTTTGAAAAACCGTACACCTTGACACAAAATTTGCAATCTCCCTCTTCATGTTGTCCCACAAAAAGTTTTCCTTCAAAACTCTATACATTTTGGTACTCCTCGGGTGTATAGATAAATTTGAACTATGATCATCATCCAAAAATTCGCTTTTTAGATCAGGTATATTGTGAACACAATGTCTCTTCCCAAATTTTAAAGTTCCTTCTTCATACACAAAATCTCTCAATCTCCCATCATTCACACCTTTAATATTCTTCTGAAACTATTCATCATCAGTCTGAGAACTCTTTATCCTTTCTAGTAAAGATGGTTTGGAAACCATTTGAAAAATCATTGATGTTTCACCTTCCAGGGTGATTCCCATATGCAACTTTACTAGATCCGTAGAAATAAGATCCCTTTCAATTCTCATCATGTTCAAAACTCCATGATCTTTTCTTCTCAAAGCATATGCCACCTTATTTTCCTTCCCTGGGTGGTAGTGTATCGTGCAATCATAATCCTTGAGTAGTTAAAGCCATCTCCTTTGCCTCAGGTTGAGTTCTTTTTGTGAGAAAATATACTTCAAACTCGTGTGATCAGTATAAATCTCACATTTTTCACCATTTAGGTAGTGTCTCCATATCTTCAAAGAAAATATCATAGCTACTAACTCGAGATCATGAGTATGATATTTTTTTCTCATGAATTTTCAATTGTTGTGATGCATAGGCAATAACCCTATCATTCTGCATAAGGACACAACCAAGTCATTTCTTTGATGCATCACTATAAAAAACAAACCCATCATTCCCCAATGGTAGAGTCAATATAAGAGAATTGAATAATATTATATTCAGTTCTTATAAACATTCTTCACACTCTTTTGTCCAAACAAATTTAACCCCTTTTACGTGTGAGCTTTGTTAATGGGTTATCCAACTAGGAAAAATTCTGGACGAAACGTTGATAATAACCTTCTAAACCAATAATACTACGAATCTCAGTTATACTCATCGATGTAGGCCATTATTGGATTGCCTTGTTCATAGAAGTATCAACAGAGATTCCATCTTTAGAGAAAATATGGCCAAGAAAAGAAATCTCCTGAAGCCAAAATTCACACATGCTAAACTTCCCATATAATTCAGGTCTTCTCAGAGTCTTCAGGATAATGTGCAAGTGATTTTCACGATCTTCATAGATTTTGGAGTATACCAAGATATCATCAATAAATACCACCAAAACTCCATCGAGATATTCCTTGAAAACTATATTCATCAGATCCATGAATACAGAGGGAGCATTAGTCAATCGAATAGGAATTACTGTAAACTTGTAATGCCCGTACCTGGTTCAGAATGTTGTCTTCAGAATGTCTTCCTTCTTCACACACAACTGATGGCATCCAGATCGAAGGTCAATCTTTGAATGGTATTGAGCTCCATGTAGTTCGTCAAAAAAATCATCAATTTGAGGTAGAGGATACTTGTTCTTTATTGTTATAGCATAGATCTCCCTGTAGCCGATACATAACCTCCTAGATCCATCTTTATTTTTAACAAAAAGAACAGGGGCTCCCCAAGTAGAAACACTAGGGAAAATAAATTCCTTATTACTCAATTCCTCTAGTTGATTATTTATTTCAACTAATTATACAGTGGCCATTCTATAAGTATTCTTCAATATAGGCCTTGGTCGAGGAATTAAATCAATGGAAAACTCAACATCTCATTCAGGAGGATGTCCAGGAAAATCTTCTAGAAACACATATACATATTCTTTCACAATAGGAAGATCCTCTATTTGAACATTCCTTTCCTCAGCCACCGTAATTTTATTCTCTTCCTCCCCAATAATTGAATTTAGTTGAGCTACTGGGGGTGGATCTAGATAATAATTAAGTGGTGACGATTCTGCTCTAAAGATATGGTGTTCCTTATCATCATCATCAAAAATCGTAACCTCATTCTTAAAAAATATCTTCACATCATGGTCCGAAATCCAATCCATACTGAGGATTATATCAAACTGAATCATAGGTATGACTATGAGATCAGCGGATAAAGAACATTTATGTCCTCTAATGGGGACTGATTCACAAAAATTTGTTGCAATGATACTCCCCTTAGGAGTTTTAACTGACAACTCCCTTGTTAAATAAAATTGGAAATATCTAATTTTCTTAGCAAACTGGGAATATATGAAACAATCTGATGATCAAGAATCAAATAATACATTTTCTAAACTTGAAGAAACCATTAAATTACCTGCCACCACTTCGTTCGGAGCTTCGACCTTAGCAGTAGTGATAGAATAAACTTGGCCTTGATCCCTTGGCATTTTCTAAGGTAAGTTCCCCTGACGCTTAGGAAATTCAATTCCATTATTTCCCATATCCCCACAATTGTAGCGTTGGACATCAGTAGCTTCTTTGTTCCCCTTGCTATCACGAGCATGGTGGACTTTTTCATCACACTTGTAACAGACTCCCATTCCTTTTAAGAAAGTACCGTGGTGTTTCTTCCCACATTTTCTGTAGGATGGATATTCAACTTTTCCTTTATTCCCCTTATTTCCATTCCCAGATTGATTAGCAGATCTCTTCTTCTCTTGGTTTTCTTTAAAGTCATAAGACTTAGAGAATTCCTTTTCTGTCTTGATAGAACATGAGACAATGTCATCGTATGATGATAATGATTGTGAGACTAATGCTCGAAGGAGAAATGGTTTTAACCCATTAATGAAATGAACAATATTACTTCTTGGGTTACGTATATAATATCCAACATACCTTGCTATCCTTGTAAAGTTAGCCTCATATATTGCGACATTCTCATCCTCCTTTTGTCTCAGACTTAGAAATTGCCTTTTCATATATGCTCGATGGTAACGAGGAAAGTATTTTTCTAGAAATAGATCTTTGAACTCCCTCGATTCCATATTTGATATTTCATTATCTTCCTTCGTGTTTTGAATCAATGACCACCGTTGATTAGCATCTTTAGTTAGGCGGTAAACTACCATGATAACTTTTTCCCTTTCACTACTCCCCAAAGAATGAAATATTTTCTCTAGGGAATTTATCCATTGCTCAGCTACTAAAGGATTTGTACTCCCATTGAACATTGGTGGTTGTTGCCTCATGAAGCGATCTAACATTGACCCTCCACGTTGCGGATCAGGGTGCTCCATACGGGTAAGGATATTATTCATAACCTGAGTGAGTTGTCCCAGTATGGTGACTAGCTGATCAGCACCAGTTGCATCACCAGCACCACTATAATTATCATGAGCAGGCGGGAAATCCCTACACGGAGTGCATGCATTGATACAGTTTCCATTTCTTCCACTAGGCGCCATTTCTAAAAAATGGCATAAACTAGATTAGTTTATCAATCAAAATACATAATTCCATACTTATTAAACACTTTACATAAATTGAACTATTTATGGATATAATACATAATCATAAAAAAAAATTCATTGAGGAATTATATAATCATAGACCCTTCATAATGATTTGTAAAGAAAATGAGATTTATCCTAAGAATATCCCCCGGGAGTGTCGTAACCAAGAGTGCCGCAAGGCCCATTGTCGTGCACCAGTTCCCATTTGAGTCTAGCTCAAAGCGGTGTTTTCAGGTTTTACCACTAGGTAAATATGTACCAGAGCTGCCTTTACTTGCTCATATCTAGACAGGGATGTATTGCTCAAAAAAAACACAAAATTTCTACAATACCAAAATTCTAGGATGTTCTTCTATACTAATCCTCAAATTATTTCATAGATCTACGTGCTCTAATAAGAGTTTATCGAAATCAAGCGTCCATGGTTTGTACTAAACTTCCTCTGATACCAACTGCAACTCCCCGACCCCAGTTACCCAAAGTCGGTGCATTATTACATAACATTGGCATGATTATAAGAAAGATCAAGTCTCGAAAGACCAATTAGTTTAGTAGCTTTGGAATAACAAGATACATTCATAAAGTTTACATTACCTCATAAAATGGAAACTACAACAATATAGTCTCCATAGTCCACACTCTTATCTCCTCATACTATCCCTGCAGGTCATTCATAAAATACTTCTTCACATCCTGGGAAAAATAAAACATATAAAGGGGTGAGGTCAAATGCCCATTAAGGATAACAATATTGTGGAAACATTCATAAATAAGCATAAACATTTAAGGAAATGTATAACTAAAACAAAAGCCTTTTTAAAACTTGAACTTCAGCATAATATTGCAGAAATAAAATGAAATAATTCCATATACTTATTCACATGGATATATAACTAGTCGAATAATCACATGCAATATCAATAACCACATTCAAAATGATGGAATGCATAATGCCAGACTATCATAACAACATAGTCAAGGCCTCGTGACAAGACTACAAATAAGATTTTGTCAAGACCTTGTGCCAAGACACTAGTTTGTCTCATGAGACCTAACGATGCATCGAGGAGCTATAGCAGGCTCCACTCGTCACTTATTAAGTCCAATTCATTCATCATATGAACAGGTTTAAACATAACATAAACATTCGTATTAAAACTAGCATACGAAATGTCAATAATTTCTCCATAAACCATGAATGGTATAAAAATAACACATCCATAGTCAAACATATCACAAAACATTCAATACAATATGGAAGTTTTGTATCATAATAGATAAACTTCAAATAAGTTTAAAATACATCAAATGATGTTGACATAGATGAAATCAAAACTATTTGAGAGAAATATCTAATTTTATGAAATAATTTAAAAGTCAAATAATTATAAAATAAAAAATTTACGATGAATAAATTCTTATAAACTTGTAAGTGAATATTCAAAGATTTTATAATGGCGGAAAATAGCCTCACCCGCCGTATAAGTTAAAAAAACATTCTTACTTTAATTTTGTCGAAAATGTTAAAAAGGACCTTGTTTAAAAAACGACCGAAAGATTCCTTTATAAAATTATTATAAAAAGTAAACAAGGTTATAAATGAATTTAAACCATAGTCTATAAAATATTAAGAATTATTTTAAATTCATTTTTAAGAAACATGGATGTGGATGATAAAGAGGTCCTAGTATATAATTACATATAAACAACCTCGGATAATGAAGAGATAGTGAAATAAACCATTACCTTGTACTTTTCCTTGGTTGGGGGTAGGTTAACCTCTTGTATAATGGTGAAATAAGTTTTTTTAAATTATTAAATAATCATATACATTAATATGATATCATATATGATCTTTGAACATTGCTTTGTTAATAATATCTTATAATTATCGTTGTTTCGGATGTTAACTTACTCGTTTCCTTTTATATGTTTTGTTACATAAGTCGTGTTTGTTATGGATCGGCTGTATCTTATTCATATCCAGAATTATATCATGTCATTAAACATTGTTTTTAATCATCAAATGAGAATTATACTTGAATGGATACAATGGAGAATGAATCTCATCGTGTTCATGGAGACGGTAGTCCGTACGTACGCACGAGCGACAATATAATTCTTTTGATATTAAAATAATATACGAATGACTGCTATATCATATATAAAGAATCCTTATCATTTTATATTTATTATTTACATGATTTACACATCATTATTATACCAATCCAAATAATAATATATTGAATATCAATTACACCACTACGTGGAGACGGTAAGACGTACGTACACACGTATGGTGACATGTCATTCAAAGGATGGACAGAATACTGAATATGGTTGAACCATTATTATAATAACATCACAGTATATATAATATACTAGAGTTATTATTTTATAATAGAGATAACAAAGAAAGAAGAAGTTGAAGAAAAAAGGAACTTGAAAGAGGGTGGTGAAAACATTACCTCTTCTTCGGGTTCTTCCTTTTGATTTGATCAAAAGGGATCCTTAGGTTGGATTTATGATCAAACTAAGGCCTCTATGTTGAATTGAGGGACGTTGAGAGAGTATTTGGGCAAGGGATGTCCGAGACAAATTTTTTTGAATGTGTGAATTAGTGAGAAGGTGAAGTTCCCATTTATAAGAGGGGTGAGGGGAACCTTTGGAAAAGCTATAAATAATATTTTATAATAAATTAATGTTCGATTTGTAATGGCTCCAGAGTGGATTATTTAAAGGTTAAGGTGGGGATGGGTCGAAAACAACTCAACCAATAGGATTTATACAGGTTTGGGTCACTATATTAACCTTATTTTTAAGTATTAACTCTTACTTAATTAGTTTCAGTTTTACAATGTCTCTTTGTATTTTTATATTATATGGTTAATAAAATTACTATATACATCCAAGAGAACACCAAGTGGTCCATTAATGATACACATATCATGATATAAGTCTCTTGGACGTACCTTAGATTTTTAGGAATTTAATATCAATTAATAATATAATATTTATTTTAAAAACACTTTTATGTCAATTTTGACAGTATTTGGAAAATTAATTTTTTTTAAATTCATAAAATAATGATTACTTCAAAAAAAGTTAATTAAATAAATACTAACATGTAATATTAACCTATAAAATTATTTTAATTAATAAAAAGTCTCAAATTATATTTATTTGGGTATTTATAATATCAATTATTTTAATTTTTCACTATTATGGTAATTACCACATCATCATTCTGTCATAAATAAATTAAATTATTTAAGGTCTAAAAATAATAAATAAAATATATTTATATAGGAAATAGTTTTATGTTTCTAATGAATATTTATAATCGAATTTATCTAATGTTTAACCCTGTATTAAAAATGTTTTAGTTATAAAACCTTAATTTTACCTCTTTTAACTCTTCTTTGAATTAAATAATAATAAATGTCCTAATCTAAACCATGTCGACCAAATAGGATCATATTTTATTCCTAAGTTTGTTTTTGGTAAAATTAAGCTTATCCAATAGAATTAGGACCTGTGTCAGTGTAATATTAATATCATTTTTACCCTTAATTATCCTATTTACTTTTAACCGTGGTAAATAAAAGTAAAAACATACTTTTCACCAAAAATTATTTTCATCTCATTGAACCAAAATTTACTCCTTGATATTAATCTTTTCTCTCGGATTTTCAAAATTACACTCACCTAAGTGGTAAAATTATGTTTTATGAAAAATTCAGTTTTTTAACTACCACTTAGTGGTTTCACTATTCATTAAAAAATGATGTTTTTCAGAAAAATACCAAAAATTTACCCTAGGATAATTTCGATTCTCCGAATCCAAAAATGAATTCCATTTTGAAAAATATAATTTATAAATTTCAAAAAGTGGGTATTACTATTCATAACGGCTAGTTTGATTGGTTGTGGTGTGTATGAACTCGATGTTGCGTACAACACACGCTATTGCATTATTCAAAGAGAAGTGTACCGTAGAAGCTTGTGGTGTTACATACTCGACAAACTCTGCACAGGTTTATCGCACCCAAGATTCCCACATCCAGTTCAGCTTTACACCTCCTCCGTGGCGGAAATCCCAACTCATTTTCCATCCCTTGGATTGGTCCATCTGAGAATTTCAAAAAATAGAGGGATAGAAATACGGCTGCAGATCAAGCTTGTGAGACTTCGGATCTGGAGAACATGGGCTATGATGAATTATTATTTCCTTCTCTACTATTCTAGAATTGAAAAACGATCCTGCAACTGAGACATTTTCCGAAGATAAATTGGTGTAAGTCTGAATCCATGAATGAGGAATATAATTATTTGCCTCGGGAATGTTGAATCCTTGCATATGAGCATGGCCATATAAAGGAAAGTAAATTCTATGTAAGAAATTGGCATGATATTTCTTCAAGTATATATCAAAATTTGGAAGTGTGCAATCTTAGATAACATAATAAGCATGGACGACAACGTTTATCATGTTGTCTATTCTCTTGCTGGTCAACTCATCAGCCAATCCAATCTTCCTTGGAACTATTGAATCTACACAAAGATCAAACAATTAAATTTTAAGTAAGTATGTTTTTTTTGAAATATTTGTTAAGAAAAAAAAATGGATAACACATTAAGGCATGCATGTTTTTCTGCGTAAGTATTTCCACGCAAGTAATGTCGCGTTAATGATGGCATGCAAGTCAAAATCCTTACTGGAGAAGCGCGACACAAAGAAGAGCGATCGACCGAGAAAAGAAACACACTTGCACGATGAGAGCTCAAAATATTTAAATGCAGGATGGTTTTCACGAATTGATTCCCATATATATATATGCGATCTAACAATCTCAGGCACCTGAAACCAGCATGCCACTGATCCCTAGTTTCTCTTTTTCCTCAGAGTCAAATCCTATTTTCTTTTTTAGATCCAACTATAAGGGGGACTTTTTTACGATACTTTTTTTCAAAGAGTCCAACAAATGGAAATAGGGAATACCTTAAGCACAATGAAGGTCACCCTTTTAAGAACATAAAAAATTAACAGAGACATGGACCAGGAACCCATTTGGAGGGAGTGGCGGAAGTTTCCTAGGCACTGTGCAAGTCACCTGCGCACCACCTATGGGTCGAGCAAGTCACTTGGATGCCCTATTCTGTTTTTTCCCAAGGTTCCCAGTTCCTATAAATAGCCCCCGTGGGCCCCCCATTTTTAGGAAAAATTTTCCAAAACTCAGATTCAAACTCTTGTCACCCATGTCTTTGTATGACGTCTTCCGAACACTTCTAAGGTAATTCTTTACCTATAATGGAAGCTATAAAGAGGAACAATAAGGCCTAAGTGTTAGTACTCATCAATAACTAGGCTCCTAAGTGTCCACCCTTTAAGGTAAGTGAAGAATCTTGTGCGCCGCCTTGCCCTCTCAGGGGAAGTTGTGCGCCACCCTTCTAGAAGAATCTTGGGATTATACAAAGGGCTTGATTTCAAAGTCACCCAAGTATTACCCTATAGATTCTTCATCGCCCAAGGTGACTTATGTCGCACAAGTCTACTTGCACGACCAGGACTTGTGCGAACAGGACTTGCGTTCCAGAACGATACTTGTGCGCCTCCTTCCTAGTCACCTTCTTTCCTCAAATCCACCTCTCCACTTCAATACATAGCCTTAAAAACCATCTTCAATGCCATTTATGGCATGGTTCCTTTGTTGGATTCCTTATCTGAAAGGAATTCTATTAGAAACTCTCCCAAAACCTCATGAATTACAAGCTTTATGTCACAACGGTTATGGGTTTTCTATATAATATCATCCATTGAGATGAGAAGATCTTTTGATTTGGGCCTCCTTCTCAAGAGTTATCCCTATGTTACAAGTCCCCTTAACCCGAGCCTCCTTCTCAAGAGTAATCCCCTGTCATTGATTCATTAAAAATTGGGAATCCTATTTAAGAGGAAGCCCCAATCATTATTTCTTTTTATTTGGGCTTCCTTATCAGGAATAAAACCCAATCATAAGTCCATCTTAATTTGGACTTCCTTTTCAGGATTAAGTCCCATGTTAAATTTCCAAATCTCCATAAAGTACAAATACCTTAATGGACCCTGCTCTTGGGCTTCTTTCCTATGTCTTGGTATTCATTTTCTTGGGTCTTCATACATAGGTATTCCCCATATCATTTCTCATAACTCCATATTTCCTGGCACCATCATCATGTTTATTGATACCTCTTGTTTCTCACACCGAGCATGACTCACGTGATCTTAGAGTGTAAAAATAATCAAGAAATATTTTTTTGGGCCATTAACTATGCATAAACCCCATATTTATTTTCTTGAACTATGTGGACATTGATCTATTCCTTAAAAAAATATAGTACGTAGGAATCATTTATAAGGATCAATCCCATCTTTCATTAATTCTTTTCCATCCCATATGAAATTAAACAATATCCTTCTTATAGAACTACATGGGTTCTGATATCTTTTTAACAAGGATACGAAGGTAGCCCATCTGCGGGTACGATCCAAACTATGAAATAATCCCTATCTTTTTGAATGAAAATAAACATTAAGTGCCCCACTGAGTGGATTTAAAACCAGTATGGTCATCATAATGAGCAAGAGATTTCTATATAATGTATTGAAGGATACCATTGACTAAGGATCTCTAATACATACGATTGATTCTCCATCAATGAAGAAACCTCAAATACATATAAAATATTATCTAAATTCCATACATATCAATCATTGATTGACAAATCTAATGGAAAACTCATTTTCATTCTTGGTTAATTAATAAGGAATCGTGAACATAACTTAAATCTATAAGAGAGCCCCAGAGTAGGCAATAATTCACCCCAAAAAGGTGTGATGATCCTAACCTCCCATCATCCAGACCAATGAAAATTCATAAGCCTCATCGGTCCACAATTAATGAGCACCTAACATTGGAAAGTAGGTCCAAATTGATATATAATCATTGGGTGTTTCATGTTTTACGAATAAACCAGTTAGAAACCGATTGGAAAGTTTGAACCTTAAAAAAACTAGGTCATCCCCATTTCCCGAAGAAATAATGTTTAAAATTATTATACCATTTTAACACTAGAGTATAAGATATTTAAGATGATGTTAGTGATGCTATAATATTTAAATTATCCGTGCTCAGTAAAATGTTATATGATAGAATTAGATGAAACTTGGATGGTATGAACATGTCACATGACACTCATTAAATGTTGTAGTGGAAAATAGATTAAACATGAACCATTTTTATTACTCTAAGACATGTGAGTTAAATGATTAATTGAGTTGTTAAATGGTAAGGAAAATATTTCATTGCCCATATTTTTTGATTTCACATGTCATGATTTCACCTTGCATACCTTTTTTATTGGACTTGAAACTCCTCATTGTTATTTGTAATTATTAATGTAATTGAAGTTCCTTATTATTTATATATCATTATTGGACTTGATGTTCCATTTTATTACATAAGAATATTTAGAATGGAATTACTTACAAATTGTTGAAACTAATGGATAAGTGGATCCCTATTATTTATTTAATGTTTTGACTTAGTTGTACTTATTATTTATCTAAACTCATTGACATAGCGTTCCTATTTTACTATATGTGATTATTGTACATAGTGTTTCATATCATTATTTATAATATTTTTTGGACATCGTGTTCCTTTATTAGATGTGAGACCCCATTAGATTATCACTATACCTAGACAACATGGTTATACACCATGGATACCAGATCTTTATGTAATTTCTATTTATACCAGTGACACTAACATATGTTGAAGATGCATACCGAAACATGTTTCCCCTAAAAACATGAGTTTGACATGGTTTATGATAACATTATTTTAATTTGTTTTATTCATGAAAACTAATTAATTTTATATTCACGTAATATATTTTCAGTATACACCTACCGATTTTTACTCACTCCATTTTCATAACACCATTGGGTACCCTGAAAGAGCTCCTGATTACATGTTTAGGATATTGGATTGTGTATTCTATATATTATTCTTATGGGATATGAATTGGAATGTAGATAGGGGTCGAGAAATACTCAATAATCCTATAGGAGAAGTCTATTTTGTTATCTTGCACTTTTTTATCTATTACCTACTCTATGATGAGTACTTTTATTTTGGACATAGAATGTTCATGATGGATATCTATTAGCACTATATATTTTATATAAATTTATTTTATATCAAGTTTACTTTTCTTTCTATTTAATAATTTTACATTATTTATGCCACTATTTTTTAAGTAATCCAAAGGTTGTAGTCTCCCCACCATACAACCATTAGACCCGCCTTTCTAGTCGAAAACCTCTAGTTTACGGTGAGCCATAATTGAGGCCATTTTGTCAAAAGGCCTAGGGCACTATTTTAGTGGCTCTGAGGTTAGGAAGTGACACTTCAAAACTTATCATTAGGTATTATTATATTTATTATAATAGGAATGGAAATGTAAGAAAGTGATGATATTAAATTCTTAAAAAATGATAATTTATCATCATGTCCTCACAGGTTAGATCATAAGAATAAGATAAAACAAGAGATAAGGATAAATATATTACTGAAATAAAATTGAATCATGAGATTTATCCATTAGTCCTGATATAAGAACATGAAATAGTAAACATATAAAAAGTAAAAATTTAATGAACCATGTGATAATAAATATGATCTATAGATTGTAATCATATGAATATAATATGAAATTGCAACATTACATTCAAAATTATAATAACAAAAATCATTCACACTAATTAGAATTTTTTTCATAATATTATGAGAATATAAAAGTATTATCATGATTTTTGGGGATAATATAAATTAAGTATCTTGAATTATTTTTTGAGAATTTCTAATAATCCCCACACTCTATTTTGTGAGTGCCTCCAAGACGGTCACACAATATTATCTATTGAGATATAAAATAAAGATTATGCTTTGGAGGGTGATATTTGACCCAACCCATAAATAATCCATACAAATGTGTTCCATAAGATAAAAATAATTTTAACATATCCTAAAAACACATGTGAAAAAAATGTTTTTATTCATAATATCATAAAAAACCAATGGAATGAAAAATGGATTTTAGTACATTTCCAAACGGTATTACAAGGATTCTCCATATGATTGAAAAATTAATAATACCAGAATTTCTATAACCCCAAAAGTGTATTTCATAATAATATTTTGAGGGTGATTTATCAAACATTATTTCACTATTAATAAATCATTTTAGGATAATTTAAAATTTTGTAGTGAAACAATAAAACTATTTTTAGAAGAAAAAAATTATTGTCACAATAGAAAATATTTTAAACACAATTAAGATGTTATTGATGAAAAGGTGAATTGAAAAAGTTATATATAGTTTTCTTTAATAGTAATCACCAATAAAAATATATTGAAATGATATAAGGGTAATCAAGATGAGTGTAGTGTGAAAAATGAAACTTTTGACCACAAAAGTATGGAATACCATTTTAATATTTTGAAATTCATTTATTTGAAGACCAAATCACAAAAAGAGTATCAAGATAATCTTTTTGTTTAAAATAGGAGAAGGATAAAATTTCGGAAATCTAAGATAACACACAGTCTAGTTTTTATGTAAAATTAGAACATTGTTGGAAAATGGAAATATGGAAAAGGATGGAAAATGATCATTAATGAGGATGTGAATTATTTATAATAATGACATACTTTTGAGATAGAAAATCTTCAAGATAAATATTAGAATTAAAAATATAAATATTCACCTAGAGATGATGAATTACATAATCATAACAATATATAATAAATCCATATTGTAAAACCATAGACAAAAAAAAAGTGAATCACTATGACTCAAAAAAAAGTTGAGACATGAAAACTCATATCTTATTGCTTGTTTTGTTTTTTCTATGCACATATTTAATATATAATAACTTTATGTTTATTAAACACATTAATAATAATAATATCCATATATATTTAATTTTATATGCTCTATTTTATGGAATTTATTATTCATTTTTATATATATTTTTAAAATAATTTACATTGGGGTTTTCCATTAATTTTTTAGTAACCCTTTATATTTTTTACCATGGTCAATGGTGTTATAAAATAAAACCATGATCTCTATAATTTATTTGGTTTATTCATTTATAATTTAATCAATAAAAATTATATTTTGTTCTAAAGGATTCTAAACTGGGCCCAAATGATAAATTTTTGTTCGATATATTTATTTAATGATATTAAAGCTACAACACTATTTATTATTAATAAAGTATGTATATAAAAAAATATATCATTATAAAATATTAATAGTTTAAAAATATTCGTATTTTTAAATTATGGAAATATTTTTAAAACTATCATGTTTGGATATAAAGAAAAATTGAGATATATAATTCTATAGAGGTTGTAGTTGGCGCACGTACAATAACGATGATATCATTTTTCATAGAAAAAGTGGGGTTATAAAAGTAAAATAATTATCACATAAAAATAATAATAATGTAACAATTACTATTTTTTCACTAAATAACTATTTTTTAAGACATGTAAAGCGTTTTTGAAAATTAGAACCCGCTATTCATTGATGTGGTAGTCTACATGAACACATGACGACAATTTAACATGCCAAATAGTTTTAGAGGTAAGTAGAAAATTTAAATTCTATTATTATAATAAAATGTATCATATTAATAATTATTATTTTATAATATAATCAGGGATATAAAATTGTTTTCAGGGTAGATGTTAGAAGAACAAAATAGAGATCATTGAGATCATTAACTTCTCCCATTGGAATTTCTCCCCTGGGTAACTCTTAAAGACTCTATAGAATGGTAATTTGGAAATGAAATGGATTGTAGGATGTTAGAAGAGTGTGTATAGAAATCTATGTTTTATTTTTTATGATTTAACATTTTCGAATAAGTAGGGAAGTGTGGTAAAATTGATGTCCCTCTATAAGTGGTAGAAAAATAAATTATTTTTAAATACCCTTGACAAATATATGATTTTGTGACCCTATTCAAAGTGAAATGGCTCCAAAAGTGGGAAATAATAATGGTTGGGGTGAGTTAAGTTCAACAAATCCTCTAAAAATTAACTATGATTCAATTAATTTTACATTAGGTTTTTATACAGTGACATAATGTTTTCACCTAGTTAAACAGTTTTTATCAATGTAGTATATGTTTTATTAAATATATAAAATAAACCATTTTCTATATATGGGTGTACATAAAATAATTTTTTCATATATTTTATTGATTATAATTTCCAAATAATTTTAAATATTATTTAAATTTAAAATACCAAATATATGGGTGATTTCTTTTAATGAAAAATGTTTTTCCCATTAAATTTTATTTATATTATATAGAATTGATCATTAGTTTAATGAGTGCTTATACATTTATTACAAGGATTTTAAATTATATTATAGTCACATTAAATAATTAATTAAATTATCTTATAAGATAAAAATTACACAATGTTAATAAACTAATTCATTATAAATAATAATTTTACTATTATCGTGGTAAATAACATTAATCTAGCAATCCAATTTTTATACCAACAAATAATATTGAAATTTTATGTAAATTATACCTATTGATCCCCAATTTAAATTTTATTTTACAAAATAAAATTTAAAATAGAGTAAAAAATAATAATATCTCATATTACTTCACTTAATACATAAAGACTACTTTTAGAAAAAGTGTATTTTTGTCCTTAAAATACCAATTATTTTATTATATACAATAAATTATTCTTGTAATATGTATAATTTTATTGATACCCAATAATATATTGGTTATAATATATAAAATAATTAATTGTTAAAAATTTCATTTTATTAAAATATATTGTTTTTTGCTTTATTTTTTTAATTGCGTACAGGACAAGATACTCCAAATGATTTAAGGAAAAGTATTTAACCTAATAATTTTCTATTAAAATGATGTAATCCCCTTTTGTTGTCCAAGATAAAAAAAATTCATCATTTTCAATGATTATAAGGTCTATTGACAAGTATTCCATGACAAAATCTATAACATCCTCATAGAAAAATTATGTTTCCCTATATTGGAATTCCAATTCCTAGGACCAGTATACATCCAATCATTATTTGAATTAAAAATTCAATGGAACTTATTCTATTTTTGATATAATTTTTTTTATTTATTCATTGGGTTAACATCTGTAGTCCCCTCAAGATCATGTGACCAACATAGAGTCCAAGGATATTCACCCAGAGTCTCTAGATTTCCCCACACTATCATTTTCAATATTTTTAATTGTTTTTTATGATTCATCGTGTTTTTTATTACATTACAGTAAATGTTTTATCTATTTTGAATTCACTATAATATAATAGAGAAAATATTGTGGACACTATACTTCTTCTGGTGCACCAATACATAACTACCATTGATCTAAATACTTTATAATTATTAGTTTTTTATTTTAGGTTTCAATCAATTTGATAAGGGTTGTATAGATTCTAAGATTCACCACAATCCATTCATACATACAGTAATTTTCTTATGTTAGTGTTATTTTTCTTCCAAATTTTTTATGTTCCCATCAATAAGTCATTTTACTATTCTTTCCTCCCACATTGATGAATATTAATGAGAAAAATATTTAATTTTTTTAATTGGGAGGGGGACAATCTTGACCCGAACTAGTTCCCAACATATTTATTTTTTTCTTCAATGGTCTTAAATACATTTTCCTTTACCTATATTTTATTATCAAGAAAATTTATTAACCACCATAGTAAATAAGTTCATTTATTTGATGTAATTCATTATAAATAAATTTATGTTTAATCTATGGTATAATTCATTATAAATGTTGAATTTTTTTCTATATAGTTTTAAATGCTAAAATTTTTGTTGTTTAAATTATTACTCGGTTCTCATGTCTGATGTGATTGTTTAATTTTCTTAATTTCTATTCCTTATTTTTTTCATTACTAAATTGTCCAAATTCATTCACATTATGCCATTATTATGAGATCTCATGACACATATGACTACTAGAACATACCTGTTATTCTTATAAAAACATGATGAATTCCGACCATAATTAAATGATTGAGTCTGTCTATTGATCACTATTGAACCCATGTGACCAAGACCTACCATACAATAAATCATTTGATAAACTAATAGAGATAATGAAATAAATTATATGTTTCTAAATTATATGGTGACTAATCCTTCTAACCCTTATTCATGAATTTCATTGCATGATTTTTCATTTAAATATCTAATGAAAGGAGTGGAGTGTTTCATTGAAATTAGTTTGGTAATAATTACAGGAATAATAATGGGGAAAGTGTTTTTTGATATTATTGGAAGACTCCGTTACAACTCAGATCATGTATCATTGATCCCCATTGAATTTGAAAAAATGAAAAAAGTGAGAGTGTACCTTATATTTCTTTATAACTAGAACCCCCTACACACTTCTTGTACTTACTAATAAAATTATTATTGGTAGGTTTATAATAATGGAAAATTTGGTGTTAGTGATAATTGACTTATAAGGGTCTAGATTTCATCCATGAACATTACACAAGAATATTTCATGAAAAAATAAAAAATATGAGAGGTATAGACGGACAATTTATTGTTGAATAGAATGGTATATATGTTAATTCATGAGCTTTGTAAAGAATTAGTCGGCGATTCATCATATTGGTGGAGGGAAAATGGGAAGCTAATTTTCTTGAGTTTTACATTGAATATCATGCATTTTAATAAAAGTTAATATTTAACTTCTGAGAATATGAGTTTATTATTCATATTTTAGTACACATTTCTTATTCCTCAAAGGCATTTAAATCTACATAGAAGAAGCCCTTATAATATATGTGATTTATTTTCAAAGTGGAGGTGCATGGTACATTTTTCATTATAGATACATTTTGTGTGATTAAGGTCAAATAAATGTGAATACAGAGGTTTTAGAAGTTATTAATAACAATATTAATAATAATATTATTATTGTTGTTTTTAGCACCATTATTATTTATGTCTGTAATTTTAAAAGACATTTCTCTGTACATTCAAATGGGGTTTAACATTATTTTAAAATGTACCCTATAAGATATAAATTAAATCAAATACTCCTTATACATTAATAAATGGTTCATTCCAAAAAAGTCGGTAAAACCATGTACTCTACACCATATATTATTACTCACAATAGATTAAATACATCCATTAGAATTCATCAAGTCAATATGGGATAATAGAAAGAAAATAATAAAATCCCCATACTAGAAAATGACTTGGATCATCAATAACATTAGGGTTCACCAATATCCAAAAAATACTCTTGTGAGAAAGATAAACATGAGAGAAGATGGAATTATGAAAAATCAATATTATGGAATAAAAGCTTTTTCATGAAAATTAAGAGTGGAATAAATTAATTATTTAGTATGTCTATATATAGAAATGAATTCTGGTTGTTATAATCGTGGTTTTTGAAAATAATGTTGTCGAATTTTTTGTCATAGAAAATATGGACATTGAAAATATAGTAATTTTTCATATATAAAAAATATTTACTCATGTAATTATTGTTAATTAGAAAATTTTAAATAATATAACTCGTACTAAAATAAAAATATGATATTAAAACATTATAAATATAAATGTCTGCATTAAGTATAAATATTAATATTAATATTATTTACATATGATATGATATATATATATATATATAATTAAAATTAATATTTTACTATCAATGGAATAGTAAGATAAACATTATATGATAAATAAATATTTTTAATAACATTTGTTAGTGTAATTAATATGAACGTAATATTTCATTTTTTTCAATAACCATTTTATTAAATATTTTATATTATATACTAATATAATAAATTTAATAAAATTAAAATATTTAAATATTTGAACTATGCTATTAAAAACATATCATTTATAAATTAAGGGGAAATAATATTAAGAACAATTAATGTTTAAAAATTCCATTTCCTAAAAATACACGTTTTTCTTTCTATTTTGTATTTTTTGAAATATAATTTTTAAGCATTATAAAATTAATTTTATTAATATAACTTCATTTTTGGATTTAAAATTTCAAAATTATCATAACATTAAACTTTTATATTTTAGAAAAATAATATTTTTTTCGGTAAATTATAAAGAATAGAGATATTACTAATACTGCAAGTTTTATGAAATTATTATACAATAATCTTGTGAATGTTTTTGTTTTTTTTAATTTTTTTACTATTCATAATATGTTCTATAAATTTAAATTAATTATTTATCAATATTATATTTTTATATAAAAAACTGATTTTTAACACCTTTTAAAAATTTATGTAATTATTTTACGAAAAGAGTTTTTCAACACTTCCACTTAATAAAATTTTCACATAATAGAATTAAGTTATTGACATAAATTAATGTTAATTAAATATTATTTTAATAAAAATAATCATGTTTATGTCAATACAATAAATATCATTGATAATTTTATCATATGTAGAAAACTTAATTCCAATAATACACTTTTTATAAAAATTGGTTTTTTCAAGTTACATGCAATAATAATAAAATTAATTTTTCATTCATATTTAATTTCTTGTATATATTTAATTTCATTTTAAATATACTTTGGTTCATATTATCTAACAATTCACATTTTATATTTAGTCATAAATAATGAAATACATAGGTTCAAATTTGTTACCTCAGTATGAATAAGAATAATAAAATTAAAAATATAAGATTAAATGACATAATATCATGTGATAAAAAATATTGTTGAAGAATTTATGACTGTACAAATTCCCAAAATCAACTATTATACACTTTTACTTCACATTCAATGTGAAAATTTCTATTAACTTATATTAAAGAGTTAAATGTTCCAAAAATGATGTTCTCTTCAGTTATAAAATAAATCACCACCCCTTAACATATATATACATAAAACACCACATTGAATGAACTAATATATTATCAAGTCTCCCCTAAATTCTATTATGACATCATAGATTCATTTATCATACCAATAGTCAATTCCTCGTTTCAGAAAGGTGGTGACCAAAATAGAACATCCAATGGGAGAGGTAATATTTTCAAACACACCTTCATAATTATTATCTATTTATACTAACAAAAATCTCATATATCCCTAAGAGTATTATAACACTAAAATTATTAATATTATTGTATTTTTTATACTTATGTAATATCCCTTTTTTAATTTGATCAAAACCTTTCAAAATATGATGACGTCTTCATGCGTATGTGTGGACTACCAAATACATGTATGAAATGTTATGTATTTTTCACAATCCATCACGTATAGATAATGAATTAATTTAATATGATAATATTTTATTTATAACATAATAATGATATTTTAATGATATGATATCTTATTTTCCAACCTCCTTCTATTTAGTAAAAATAAGAGCATTATCTATTTGTATGTGCAGACCACTGTCTCTACGTGATAATGTTTGGCTTGAGATTTCTATTCTGACTCACATGGGTAAAATAAAACGTGTATTTAATGGATAAAATGGTATTTACTAAATATTTATCATTCATTAATGATAATAATAGACATTCCATAGGGGATCTTAATAATAAATTAAATTTCTAAATTTAGCTGTGAAAAAGAACATATCAATGTACCTTTTAAATTTTGTGTCCATTCATGGAAAACATATTTAACTATATAAATTATTTTCTAATTCAATAACAATTGAAATAAAAATATCAAATTTATGAATCTATTTTAAAACCCTTGATCCTTTTTTGAAAAATGGTGATTTTTTTGAAACATTTTCTAAAGAACATCAAGTAACCTAATGAATAAAAAAATCTATCAAATTAGTGAAAAATTATGACACACCGACCAAATAAAAATAAATATTAATGAAAAATATTCTTATGAATTTTTCAATAAAATTTAATTGATTATTTATACTGTTATGTGAAAGTTCATAGTTCTTTCAAACAAAAGGTATGAGATCTTTCATAACGTTATTGTGACTTGTCGGTTAAATATTTTATTTAATGTTATTACTTTTATAGAATATTACTCTCACATACAGCTAATAATCTTTCATATATTTCACTTAAATATATCCTTGATAAATATAATTTTAACTTTGTTTGTTATAAATGTATTTAGTTCCCTTCAGAATTCCCACTTTTATGTTAACCTGGTTTATGGGAACATTTATATTTCTTGTTTCACATAGACCATCACCCCCTTAATTTTTTGTAAACCTTGAAAAGAATATCACAACCATAATTATATTATTGAGAACCATCTTGGTTCAATTATTGTTTTTTGGGAAACAATAATGTATCTTCTTCTTTAAATGACCCATTACATATTACTTATTTCATCACCTATGTATTTTATCTTTATTCATTCCTCAACTAGATACATATCATAAAATAACAATATTAGAATTAATAATCAAGGAATTTATTTAATTTTAAAATTTTTATATTCAAATTTTTTAATTTATTCTTCTCTTATTGATTTTCATTATTTATCCTTTGGTTATTCCATAAATCATGATTATATAATCTACTTCCATATCATGGGTTTGATCATTTATGTGATTTATTTATGAATTATTTCCCCATGTGGCACAAATATTTATGAATTTCATTTATGAAAATGGTGGGACTGGAGTTATATATGACATTAAATCATTGGGTAAACATTAATATCCCATGAGATATTAGGTAAATTAATAGGGTGTGATCCTAATCCTATATGGGAATTTGAACACTTTATGATAATGGTCCTGGGAGTGACCCCTGGCATACATTTATAATATCATGTTTTATGTTGATTATACATGCTTATTATCCTATGACTTCAATTCCCTATGACATGTCTCCATGATTATGATAATAATATTTATGATATAATGTTATATCTTTGTACTCGAATGTTATTATTTATTTCCATGATTATTATATTAATAAGATTTATAGCTCACCCATTCCAATATATATTCTAACAAGGATATCCTATGTACATTTATAAGATTAATGGGAGTTAAGATAAATTGAATGTTTATGAAATAGATATAGAATTTTTATATTTAAGATGATTTTTTTATGTCTAATATTTAAAAGAAACTACAACTATAGATGCATTGAATATATTTTTCGGTAATGTATTTTAAAAATTATGAAATAATATGTGTTTAAGGATTGAGGCACTATAATAAAACTCCAATATCATATTATATAGATTTATTTATTGAAATTATTACAGAAAGTTAAATCATAACATGAATATAATGTACAAGGATGGGATGAGAACCAATAATGGAGGGAAGGGGGAATTAGAGTGACACCCAAAGCTGAATAATAGATTGTTTTCTTTGGAAGAATGTGCTATTGATATTTTCCTTTTATCGGTTAATAATTGTTTCTATTGAAAATATTAGGGTCAAGTGTTTTTCTTATAAATGATTTCTATCCTTCAGAATATTTATTGAGATTCACATTTATTATATGAAATAAATTGTTCATTTGTAGGGTGATTTTAAAACCCTTATTCAATGATATACATTTCATCATTCTCCAAGTGATTTTAAAGCCCAATTTTATATAGTATGGGTCTATTTTCAAACGTTTTTTGACCTTTTGACATTAGATAATGTTTTTGGGTCATTGGAGGGAAATTAATGAAATTTCGTAGGATTTACGCCATTGAGATTATAGACATGATGTGGCTGTGTTCATGAAGACATAGATATGTGGATCCAAAGAGTTCATGCCATGACCCTAAGCATTGCACTAAAAAACATGTTTGGTAGAGGATATATAAATAAAGTACCTTGTATTATCACCATGACACATTATTCATGGAACACTAATTAAATATGAGGATAATAGATAAGTCTTGTAATTTTTATAAGAGTTACGATAACGATATTGAGATTTATCTCCAAATCAGATGAGTTTTCATGGTGGGATACTTACTTCATGAAATGAACCAATAAACATGATGAAAAAATAATCGATTCAACATGATTGAACCCATAAGAGAGCCCACTGACGTGAGCTAGATGACTGTTTGATTATAGGTGCTTATAAAATATGCTTCAAATATGGGTGTAGTGCACATGTCCGATGCATACCAATGTTATAGGTAGATTTAGCCCTCTGGAAAGACCTAAAGTCCCCTAGTCTTGGGAAACAAATTAGATTTGTACTTTACATGTATTGTATATACATTTTAGAAACATGGAAGTGACAACATTTCTGCTCTTGGTCTTGGTAAATAATGTTTCAAATGGTTTTCAGGAAGGTTTTTTTGTAGGGTATAATGATGAGAAATGGTTTGGGGTGGCATGGTAACCCACTAATACAAGGAGGTGAATATGGGTTTTCTTAAAAAGACGGTTTTAGCTTCCCAATATTGATAAAAGAGACTTATTAAAATGATGTTCAATGTATGTAAGAAGATTGATCATGTTGAAATGGATGTGCCACACCACAGAGGTTACACCTTAACATTATTCACAAACTTCTTAGGAGTGGTTGATAATTCTGTAATGATGATGTTAAAATTAATTGATTTTATTTTTACACTTCCAATGATCTGAGCAAGGGATACACCAGCTTTTTCAGCACTATGTAAAAAGCATTGATAAAATACATACGTTTATTTGCATAAGATAAAAGCATTGCTAAAGGTAACCTTAACATCGCTATAAAAAGCACTAATAAATAATATATTTATCACCATTATTCTTAGCACTGATAATAGTTTTTCTTAAAATATATTATTAATATATATATATATATATATATATAATTTTTTTATTTATATTGATAAATAATATTTATTTAGATAAATTAATTTAAAAACGCATGTTTATAATTATTTTTTTAATAATTTTAATAAATATATAATGTTTTTATAAAGTATTTATAAGATTATATATATATATATAAAATAATAATTTTTTATATAATAATTATATATTAGTTTATTTATTATTAAATATTTATAATTTTATATAAATAATTTTAAAAATATTTATTTATACTTATAATATATTAATAAATATATATTTAAATAGATATATGTCCATAGGTAATTTGGTCAATATATATATATATATTAAGAGATAATGATGATATTAATGGACATGATTGGCATTATTTATGTTTATACATTGATGCATGAGTACGAATAATTGGTGTTATATGAGAAAAAGTTAATTTGTCACCATGATTGTGGGTTTCTATGTTCCAAAGGATAATATTACTTATATTATGATGATGCATGCATATGTTATGTATTCATGACTTATGAATGCTCATTTATACAATGACACCCTTATTAATCATGCTTTCCATATATATGTGATGAATCATTTCTTATAATTTATACCATATTAGGCAGGATTCATTCATGTTATACACATTAACTTTTTAGGTTCCCATAAATACTTATATAATTACAATAATTATATTTAAATAATAAATATAGTTATTATATTTATAATTATAAATATTAAATTATATATAAATACTTTTTTTAATATATTTATTTATAAACATGATTATAAAAAATATATATTTAAATAATTATAAATTATAAGATATATATTTGTTATATTTTATAAATATACATTTATTTATATATTAATACATATATAGAAATAAATATATTTATTATTATATGAAAATATTTATATATATATATATATATTTATTTATTTTTATAATTATAAAAATATTTATATATTTAAATAATTACAAAATTATAATAAATATATTAATTGTATATATAGTTTTATAAATATATATAATTATATATATATATATTTAAATATTTATAAAATTGTAATAAATATATTTATTATATATAATTATACAATTAAAAAAATATTTATTTTAATTTTATAATTATAAATAAATAATTATTTATTGATATTCATAAGTGTAAATAAATATTTATTTATTTTTATAATAATATTTTTATATTAATTAAATTTATTAAATTTATAATTTTATAAATAAATATATAATTGATATATTTATTATATATAATTATAAAATTATAAATATAATAAATATATGTACTATAATACTATAATTATTTACTTAAATATATATTTAATTACAATTATAACTATAAATATATATATTTATGTAAATAATTATAAAATTATAATAAATATATTTATTATCATTTTATAATTATTTTTCTAAATCTATATTTATTTATAATTATAATTATCAATATAATAAATAGATTTATTATAATTTTGGGATTATTAATATATATATATATATATATATATATTTGTAATATTTATAATTATATAAATATATGTAATAACATAAATATTTTCATATATATATAAATGTATTTATTATATATATATATTTACATTTATAATTAGAATTAAGTAAATCCAATTTTAATATATATTTAGTTTTATTAATATATATTATAATATAAACATGTTACTAACAGTAGATCTTTATCGGTGCATTTAGCACAGATAAAGATATCCCTATTTGAACACAAAAAACCCACTGATGAAAAGGTGTTTTATCAGTGCTTTTGATTTTAGTGGTGATAAAACTATTTATTATATGTTCTCTTTTAAATGATCTTATAAAATTATTATCCCTTGTAATGGGCTAGACCTTTCTGGTCCATTAAATCGTGAAAATCATGTGTTTGGGGGTGTTCAAGGAGGCAACCATAACTCATTTCAAGTGTATTCTAATTTTTATATCCTTCCATCAGTGAGTCTAGCAACGGTGAGTCATGCAGGTAGCTCAGTGTTGGTAGGATGACATCGGTAGCCTGCATTGGTAGCTCAGTTTTGGTGACTTGAGGTGTCATTAGGTTACGACATTTGTGATTCAAGGTGTCGGTGAGTCAGGGCATCAATGAATCAGGGCGTCGGTTAGTTAGGGCATTGGTGAGTCACTGTGTTAGTAGGTCGAGGCATCGGTAGATTGGCCGTCAGTGAGTCTGTTGTTGTTGATTCACATTAGTGACTCAATGTCAGTGAGTTGGGTCAGTAGCTCAGCGTCATTGGTTCATCCGTGAGTGCCTCAGTGTTGTGGGCTCATCCATCGATGACACATGTTGGTGACTCACTCATCTGTGAGTCATTTCCAGGTTTCCCCTATTTTTCTAGTTTCACCATTTTGATGATTTATTTGATATTAAATGAGTTAAATTCCATATTTAATAATTTTTGGTCCATTTCAAATGGTATTTATCGTCTAAAAACCTAAAGCATCCTAGGACTCTAAAATCGGGCGGTCTTGATCACGATTCAGATTTAATGGCATATAAAACAGTTTTTCCTATAGATTTTGGATCTCGCCTTTCTAAAGATGAAAACTTTTATTCCCTTAAAGCCTTTTGATTTTTCTTGGTGTGTCGAAAAACTTTCTTCCCTGAGGAGTCATTGTGATAGCTAGGTCCCAATGACATCACAGTCACTCCGCCTTATCATGGTTGTAAGGTCTTGGCCAACCAGGTACCACCAGTTTCCCCACAGACACGTGGTCCCCATCCCTGGGCCCACTCACATGCCTGAACGAGTCATTCGACTAATGATAGTTCTCACAGGCCAACACATGTCCTTTCCAGTGTGATTTTCCCTCATTCACCCACACACTGGAAATCTTTCCAGAAGGTCACCCATCCTGGTCACTACTCCAAGCCAAGCAAACTTAACTTTGGATTTGTAATTCGACAGGCTCCTAAAAAAAGATGTACCTTGTTGACATGAGCCATATCATTTAGTAATTTAACCCTTTATCATTTCGAGTCCTGGACCCCAAGGTACCACATGTTGCCCCGCAAACAAGTGGTCCCTATCCAGGGGCCCACCCACATGCCTGAACGGGTCATATGACTAATGATAGTTCTCACAGGCCAACACATGTCCTTGCCTGTGTGCTTTGTCCTCATTCACCCACACACTGGGAAACTTCCCAGAAGGTCACCCATCCTGGCCACTACTCCAGGCCATGAACACTTAACTTTGGATTTCTAATTCGACAGGTAACCGAAAAAGAAAGTGCACCATGTTGACCTGAGCCATATCATTTAGTCATTTGAACTTTTATCAATTCGGGTCCTGGCCCACCAGGTACCACAAGTTCCCCCGCAAACAAGTGGTATCCATCTAGGGGCCCACCCACATGCCTGAACGGGCCATCTGAATAATGATAGTTCCCACAGGCCAACACATTTCAGGCCAACACATGTCCTTTCCAGTGTGCTTTGTCCTCACTCACCCACACCTTGTGCAGATGGTCACCCATTCTGATCACTACTCCAAGCCGGGCATCCATAACTGTGGAAATCTAACCAGGAAGTATCCCGAAAAGAAAAGTGAACCTTTTTGAAATGAGCCATATCATTTAGTCATTTATCCTTTTATCATTTCGGGGTGTTAAAATATCCCCCATTTAGAGCACAACGTCCTCATTGTGGGATTTACATCTCAACCCAAGCAGTGCACCACCCTTAATGATGAGTTCCTCCTCTGATTCCAAATCTGACAGCTGGGTCTCGGTGACAGCACAACCACCATACCTTAACATGGTCGTTGGGTCCTGGCCCACTAGGTACCACCAATTTCCCCATAGACATGTGGTCCCCATCCAAGGGCTCACCCACATGTCTGAACAGGTCATCTGACTAATGATAGTCCCCATAGGCCAACACATGTCCATTCCAATGTGCTTTGTCCGCAATCACCCACACCCTGGGAAAATTCCCAAGAGGTCACCCATCCAGATAACTACTCCAGGCCATGCACACATAACTATGGAGTTCTAATCAGAAAGGATCCTGAAAAAGAAGGTGCACATTATTGAAATGAGCCATATAATTTAGTCGTTTAACCCTTTAACATTTTGAGGTGTTAAAATCTCCCCCCTTTAGAGAACAACATCCTCATTATGGGCCCTACATCTTAACCCAAGTCTACCTCCTCACAAAGAGGTGGACTTTAACAATGAATTATACCCTGTGATGACACTGATATCTACACCAGCGTATTAGATGACTCTCACAGAGCATCATGAGTTGCGAGTACAACTTGGGGACTTGCAGTGAAGGGATTCATTTGGCCCACTGTTTATCCCTAGGCTACCTCGATTCTGTTCGCCAAGAAGGGGGATGAAAGCTTGAGGCTTTGTGTCGACTACTGGTGCATGAATCGGGTGACCGTGAAGAACATGTAACCACCCCCGAGGATTGAAGACCTCTTTAATCAACTGAACGGATCACGGTGTTTCTTGATGATAGACCTAAAATCAGGCTATCACAACTCAGATTACGAGATGAGGATGTGTAGAATATGACCTTATGGTGTCGGTATGACCATTATGAGTTCTCGGTTATTCCATTCGGTGTAACCAACGCTCCAATAGTGTTCATGGGGGCTCATGAACATGATCTTTCATCAATACCTCGATCGCTATGTCATAGTTTTCATCGAAGACATTCTGATCTACTCGACTACTAAGGAGGAGCATGCTTATAATTTGTAGGTAGTACTGATCACACTCCAAGAGCACCAGAATTATGGTAATCTCACGAAGTGATTGTTTTGGATCCGAGAGATTCGATTTCTAGGATATGTCATCTCGGTTGCTGGAGTTGTAGTGGATCCTATGAATATTGAGGCAGTACTCGTGTGGGAGCCACCTAGAAGTGTGACGGAGGTGTGGAGTTTCCTGGGCTTGGTTGGATATTACCATAGGTTTGTGCCAGACTTCTCCAAAGATTCAGCACCACTATCAGCCTTGACAAAGAACGTGAAACCCTTTCTGTGGTTGGAGAGATGCCATCATATCTTTCAAGAGCTGAGGTAGAGGTCTCCTAGTGCCCCGTCTTTAGGCTTCCAGATTAAGGTGTAGGGTGTGTAGTCTACAATGATTCATTAGGGACAAGACTCACATGTGTACTGATGTAGGAGTGAGTAGTGATCTCATATGGTTCTCGGAAACTAAGACAGCATGAGCAGAACCATGCTACCCCTGACCAGGAGATAGCAGCAGTGGTCTTCACCTTGAGAATGTATTGGCACTATCTAATGGATGAATTTTTTATAGTTTACTCTGATCATAAGAGTCTCAGTTATATCTTCTACCAGAAGGACCTGAACATGAGACAATGACATTAGCGTGATTTTATCCAAGAATATGACTTCGAGATAGTTTATCATCTTGGGAAGGGGAACCTTGTTGCAGATGCACTCAATATGTGATATGGTATACAGCTGCTAGGTGAGGTGACAGAGCAGCTGGCTGCTTTGTAGATATCCTTTTTGGATAGAGATGGAGCATCTTTTCTCTATTCTCTAACAGTAACTCCCCCACTTCTTTAGTGAGTCAGGGAGGCGCAGTGTGGGGGCATTGACTCCAAGACATGATGTGCTACAATATCCCAAGGGTAGGAACCTGATGGATTTTATGAATTTGGGGAGCATGTAATCCTCTTTAAAAGATGTATCATGTTACGAGTGATGGTTCAAAATGAAGTGTTGAGGGAGTTCCACACATCTCATTTAACGGTACATCCAGGAGTGGTGAAGATGTACTAGGATCACTGAAGACCGTGCTGGTGTCCGATAATGTAGAAAGATGTTGTAGATTTTGTCCCACGATGCCTCACTTTTCAGTAAGTGAAGGTGGGGAATCAGGTACTAGTAGGCTTGTTTCAGCCATTAGAGGTCCCAGAGTAGAAGTGGGATGGGATATCCATTGACTTCGTGATATGACTTCCACATAAATCCAAGGGACATGAATCAATCTGGGTGATCGTCGACCAACTCACCAAGTCGTCCCAATACCTACCGATCAGAGAGAAGGGTTCATTAGTGATAATGGGATGCCCCAATGTGCAGAAGATTATGCGGCTAAATGGAGTACCTTTGATGATTGTCTCCGATCATGACACAGATTGTAATTCCCGGCTATTTAAGCGGTTACAAGAGGCTTTGGGGACACAAATTCATTTGAGCACCACCTTCCATCCTCAGATGGATGGATTGACTATGCGGATCATTCAGACCCTCAAGGACATTCTATGTTCTTGTGTCCTCGACTTCGATCGCATCTGGAAGGATCACTTGCCATTGGTGGAGTTTGCGTACAACAACAGATTTCACTCCACCATTGGGATTGCACCATTTGAGGCATTGTACGAGTGACCTTGTAGATCACCTTTGTGTTGAAATAACCTAGGGTAGACAAAACTCGTGGGACTAGAGATGGTTTTTCCTACCACGGAGAAGGTGCAGATCATCCAGGAGCAGATGAAGACTGCACAGAGTAGGCAGAAGTCGTATGCCGACAGGAGACGGATACCTCTAGAGTTCGAGGATGGTGACCACAACTTTCTACAGGTCTCACCTCAATGAGGTTTGCATAGATTTAGATATGGTGGAAAGTTATCTTTGAGGTTCATCGGACCTTTTCAGGTCCATAGTAGAGTTGGTGAGGTGACATACCCCTCAACTCTTCCACATCAGTTGCACCAGGTTCACGACGTCTTCCACCTATCCCAGCCGAGGAGATATGTGCAGGACACTTCTCACTTCATCGACCACGGTGAGATGGATGCCAACGATGGGGCCTCTTTTAACGAGGTTCCAATAGAGATTGAGGATCGACAGGAGCGAGTCCTTCATGGACGGTCGATACCTCTGGTGCCCGTTCTCTCACAACACGAGAACCTTGAGGAGAGCGCATGGGAGAGGGAGGCTCAGATGCGTGCTCAGTACCCCCACTTGTTCCCTTAGTTTGAGTTGTAGCTTATGGCGACGTAAATCCCATGAGGTGGAGAGAATGTAAAGACCCAGAATTTCCATGTAAGTTTTTTTATATATGGGAATTTTAGGAGTCTGCGAAAATTGACGGTGCATGATTCTGAGGCCTGGAGTTCTCAGAATGAATTGCTAACCTTTTTTCAAGTACGTTCAGTAAATGTGTGAGTGGGTTTTCCTAACTTTTTAACGGGTGGCCGAAATTGAATTCTAAGGGCACCGTTGAACTCACAACACCAGTTTTTGCTTAAATAGACTTTCACCTCGACGGTATTGGGTTGAGAGTGAAAGTTAGTTTTTGGGTTTTTCATATAAGAATAGAATAAAATTAAAAGTGTATGACATTTTTATTTTTATTTGCAACACCCATGTGGTTGTTGGGAGGAGGGGTCCACCAGAACTAAATCTCCATGTGAGTGGTTATGGTGGTGGGGACCACTCGGGACTAAACCCGCACTTAATTGAGAGAAACTCTCAAACCCCTCATTAATGTGGAGGAGCCTCTTGACTTCATCCACATTAATTGTGACAACGCACATACCTTTAATCGTGCCAACTGAGTTAATTTTCTTGCCTCCTTTTTAAATTATGTAACATTGTCGTTGATATTTAAGAAGGTTCCTAATAAATAAACTATCATAAATTCCAAGATCATTACCTACCATTCCCCCTCCCATATATATATTGAGCTTGGGAGGAGGATGTTGGATGATTTCTCCAAGTGACGAAGTGCTGGTAAAGTGATGTGACACCCAACACATGGAGGATTACGATCTTCAACGAATAACACTTCCTCCACAAAGAACGCTTCATCTAGGAAGAACGCTGGGGAGGAACGTCTTCGACTTCTTCCTCAGAAGCACCTTGTAGAGGCAACCGATGTGGGACGCCTTTGACGGCCGAACTTACCTCCTCATCTTCGTCAATGAACAATCTGAGGTAGGGATGGTTTTTAAATTCATGAATCTTCTCGAATAATATCCCCATTCTTGATTCATGATTAATGTTTAGCCAATTTCTACCACTCTAAACGTGGAGGGTGCGGGCCACACTAACATGGGCCAAACCCCTCTATTGTTCTTCTTTGTAGTGTTCAGCGGAATGAAGGAATATGGAAGAGGCGATGAAGGAAATGGTGCTGCCACCCGCAGCCACCACCACCTGTGCCACCCCTCACTGCGCTTCGGGCCTAACCGCCCTCACGATGAACCACGAACGGTCCGCGCCCTCACGGCCTATCTGCACCCTGACGGCTCTCTATAGCCCCTCATAGCCTACTGGGCCAAACCCAACATGATGGCCCAACCAATGGGCTGGGATGACCTGAACCATGTCGGTTCAGGCTGGGTCGGTCAGGGTTGGTCCGACCGCGTCAGACCAGACCCGGGCCCACTACGACCTATTTACACACCTTCAGCCATATATTTGGCACCAGACGTCCATTTGATGAACCATCAGCAGCACTAGAAATCATGGATCTTGACGGTCCATTTGAGTATACCCCACTGATGTTTGGGGTATTTTTGAGATACAGTCAGGTTGGATTGTGCACGAATCCAACCGGGCCCCCAGGACTATAAGGCTAAAAACTAATAGACCGGTCGTCCGATTGACGCGTTGTCTGTTACATTGAGACCCCTGTGATGTGGTGGACCTTTGAGATACTTCTTTGTGGAACTTCATTGCAGTTCTAGTATCGACCAATAGCTCGTGGAGTGGATCGTCACAGAGATGACCGAGCGTAATGTTAAAACCAAGTATCTGGTTGAGACCTGACGACTATTGACTATTTTGACTCGGAGTGACACTACAAGCCCAGTTGGGAGCGCCTTGGTGTCGCGGAAGACCCACAGTGGGGAGTGCCGTTGTGTCGCGGAACACCCACGGTACTCGATAGGAGGAGTTCCTCAGTAGGCTATGAGGGGGAGTGCGTTGGGTGATGCGGTAGACCGAAGGTGGTGAGTGTGTTTGGTGACGTGGAAGATCCACAATACTCGACGTGAGGAGTACCTCAGTTGTACAAGGTTAGTGGGTAGTGCGCTTAGTTTCGCGGTAGGCCCACTATACTCGATAAACAAGGATTTCTCCAGCAGCTGAGGTTTTGAAAATGTGACTTGGAATTTTACTTGATACTACCCTTGGAAAAAAAATCCTGGTTGAGATGAGTCAAGTTTTTCTATGTTTTCCTCATGATTGAGATATATCACTTTATAACATAGGTATATGTATGGGAATATGCCTAAGTAAGTTTATTTGTTGATTTCATTCTTTGTGATTTATCCTTATTGGATTTAGTGAGACCTTGAGGGTCTCGGGGTCCCAAAAGAGTATCGTTATACTCACCCATGCATGGGTTATGCCCGCACCTAGTTGTGTTGGTTGCAGACGACGGACATCGCTGATTGAGGCATAGAGTACTGGGACAGGACGGTGCCCGTAGGTAGACCATACAGCATGTCGGCAGGAGAAGGATATGGACAGATACCTAATGATGAGGAGGATATCTGTACCTACCCTTTAGGTTGGAATCCCGGAGGATGACCTAGTAGATGCTATTCATTATTTTTCATCAGTTGCACTTTTTTCAATTGTACATGTACCTTTTATGATGGGCTTGTATTATGACTACTTTAACAATCAACACTATTTTTGTTATATAGTTTACTCGTGTTGGCATCTTGTTGTGTATGTTTATAGGTTATAAAGGCAATGCCTTCCTAGTTTTAGAGAATTACTCCTTTGGTGCTAGTCGCCAGCCACTGGCCAATGGAAGACGAGCTTGGGGTAGTCACGGCACGGGCCCCTGGCCATGTAAAGTTTTTCTATATATGAGAATTTTACGAGTCTGCAAAAATTGACAGCGCGTGATTCTGAGGCCCAGAGTGCCCGAAATGAATTTTTAAACATTTTTTTGGGTATGTTCACTAAACATGCGAGTGGGTTTTCCTAAAATTTGAACTGAAGCTTGGAATTGAAATATGAGGGCAACGTTGAACTCGCAACTCTAGTTTTCTCTTAAGAATACTTTCACATGAACAACAGTGGGTCCAGAGTGAAAGGTAGATTTTGGGTTTTTTGTGTAAGAATAAAAATAAAAATAAAAGTGTATGAAGTTTTTGTTTTTTTTTGCAACACCCATGTGGGTGTTTGGAGTAGGGGTACACTGAAACAAAACCTCCATGTGGGAGGTTATGGTCGTGGGGCCACCCGGGACTATACCCCCCTTTAATTGAGAGAAACTATCAACCCCACTCATTAACGTAGAGGAGCCTCTGGACTTCCTTCACATTAATTATTCCAATGCATATACCTTTAATTGTTCCAACTGAGTTAACTTTCTTTCACCCTTTTTAAATTAAGTAACAGCATCATTGAAATTTAGGTTAGTTCCTAATAAATGAACCATCAAAAAATCAATGATCATTTTCTACCTTTCCCCCTCTCCTATATTTATAGAGCTTGGGAGGAGGATTTTGGATGGCTTTACCAAGAGATAGAGAGCTGGTAATGTAATGTGATGCCCAACACATGGAGGATTATCCTCTATAATGAAGAACACTTCCTCCACGAAGAACACTTCCTCCATGAAGAACTCCGGAGAGGAATGTCTTAGACTTCTTCCTCGGAAGCACCTAGAGTAGGAAACCGACGTGGGATGTCTTCGACGACTGACCATACCCTTTCATCGTCGTCAATGAACAATAAAAAGTAGGGTTTTAATTATGTATGATTATCACTTCACAAGTACACCCCTTCTTTTCTTTTGCGGGTTGGGAAGAATCTTTGTGGGAGGGATTGATGTGATTTGTTCATGTGAAACTCTTGCTATCGCTGTAATGCGGAGAGTGCGGGACAGAATAACATGGCACTTCCTCTCCGTAACCCTTGTGATGATTTGTGGTGTTCTTCAAAATGGAGGAAGACGATGAAGGCGATGAAGGCAAGGAAGGAAACAGTGCCACCCCCCGTGGTCACCGCGACCCATACCGCCCCACGGCGCTCTGGCCTCCTTGCCGAACCGGCCCCGGGCCACTGCCAGCCGAACCGGCCCTGAGCCGCGCCTCAACCCGGTCGTGGCATGCCCCGGTCGTGCACTGGACGTGTCGTACCCTGTCCGCCCCGTCCAACCTGGCTGAACTGGCCCCGGACCCTCCACCCTGCGCCGCACCCTCACGGCCCTCCGAGCCAAACCGGCCCCTCACCTGGGCCGATCTGCCTTAGCGCCGCCCTCCGGGCCGAGCTACCCATGCAGCACCATATGGGCCGAACCTCCCTTACACCGACCCGGTGCCAGTTAGTGCCCTCGCGGACGTTCTGAACCCTCACAACTCTATGCGGCCCCTCGCGGCTATTTGGGCTAGGCCCAGTGGGTCCTGATGAACCCAACGGGGTGGCCCGCCCAACGGGCCGGGCCGACCGGGTCGGCCTAACCGGGTCCGACCGGACCCAGGCCCACTACGACCCATTTACACTCCTTTGACCATATCATTGGTTCTTGACGTATATTTGATGAACCTTCAGCAGCAATGGAAATCTTTGAGTGTGATTTTAACTTTTAGTGTACTCTGCTGGAGTTTTGGATTGAGAAGGGGAATGGTCAGGTTTGATCGAGCACGAATCCAACCGGGATCCCAGGACTAAAAGGCTAATAACTCACAAACCAGGCGTCCGATTGATGAGCCGCCTATTGCGTTGAGACCCCTATGATGTGCCAGACCCTTGAGATGATTCTTCGTGGGAATTTGTGGCAGTTGGAGTATCAACTAGTATCTTGTGGAGAGGATCCTCCCAGAGACGATCGAGCGCAGTGTGGAGACCTAGTAGCTGGCTGAGACATGATGAATACTGACCATTTTGACTCGGATCAACTCTAATAGCCTAGTGGGGAGCAACTTGGTGTCGCGGTAGACTCTATTTGGCGAGCGCCTTGGTGTTGCAGCAGACCCACAGTACTTGACAGGAGGAGTACCTTAGTAGGCTACGAGGGTGAGCGCGCTAGCAGACACGGCAGACCCACGATGGGGATCACGCTTGGTGACATGACAGATCCATGGTACATGATAGGATTAGTACATCAGCAGTCCAAGGTTAGTGGGAAGCACGCTTTGTGTCGTGGCAGGACCACTGTACTGGATAGATGAGGATTCCTCCAGCAGATGAGGTTTCGATAATGTGACTGAGGATGTTATTTGATACTACCCAAAGAACAAAATCCTGGTTTGAGTAGAGTGAGTTTTTTTCTGTGTTTTCCTTAGGATTGAGATGGATCACTTGATAACAAAGTATATGTACGAGAATATAACTATGTAAGGTTATCTGTTGATTTCATACTTTGGGGTTTATCCTTGTTGGATTTTTTGTGAGACCTTGAGGGTCTCGGGTCCCTACCGAGTATCATTATACTCACCCATACAGGGGCTATTCCTGCACCTTGTTGTGTTGGTTGTAGATGACTGACAGTGCTGACTGAGGTTGAGAGTACAAGGACTGGACAGTGCCTAGAGGTGGGCCATACAGCATTTCAGTACGTAGAGGAGACGAATGGACGCAAAGTGATGAGGAGGCTATATGTACCTTCCCATCAGGTAGGAATCCCGGAGGACGACCCAATAGCCACTTTTATTTATTATTCCTGAGTGGTATTGTTTTCAGTTTTACTTTTAACTTTACTGTTGGTCTTGTATTCCGGCACCTTTTACATTCATCCCTATTCTGGTTATACAGTTTACTCGTGTTTGATTCATGCTCTGTGTATTTATAGGTTGTAAAAGAAATTCTTTCTCAATTTTAGGAAATTACGCCTTCGGTGCTAGTCACCAGCCCCAAGCCAATGGAAGGTAGGCTTGGGGTAGTCACGGCATAGGCCCTGTGGGACGGGTCATGATCAATTGGTATCAGAGGGGTCGATTATACTACATAACATAGGACTATGATCTTTTCTATGAAGAAATAGTGTTAAATGTAGTTATTGTGGTTTTCAGTTCAGGGAGTCCAGTATTGGTGTGGCGACCGACGTATCCATACACGAGGACCCTGACTTCTGATTTTTGACTCGGTGCATGAAAACATAGATTGCATGTGTGTTTTCAAAATTTTTATTTATGTCATCTCACTATGTCAGCTCACCAGGTATACCACTTTTAACTGTATCGCTCATATTTATTTTTAGGATTCCTCTACGTAGATAACCGTCTAGATTTCCTAGGGTTTTACGCAGGAATAGCCCATCGAGCGAGGAGCCCTCGGTGTAGGGCCATTTTTCAGCAGAGGCACCAGCGGTACCTTTCCCCATTAGGCCATCGATGCCACCAGCCCCAGCAGAAGATGATGCACGCTGCTTTGGTGAATTTCATTTGTTATAGAACCATAGGTCACCCAGGTATAGGGGATAGATAGACCCATAGGCGGATGAGGATTGGCTGGAGGCTGTGGTGAAATTGTTCCGACTCGTAGGGACACCAGCCGACCTCATGGGGATCCTTGATGTCAGCCTTCTATAGGTAGTAGTAGGTAGATGGTGGAGCTTTATGGTCCAGGTTCATGATGAGGTGACACTTCTCTGGGCAGACTTCGAGGGCCTGTTTCAGGAAGAGTTTGTTCCAACGACTCTTCGCACAGTGGGTATACAAGAGCTTCTTCATCTGCAGCAGGGTAGCATGACTGTGGATCAATACTCCATGAGGTTCATTGACCACTCTCGCTACTCCCCAGATATGGAACAGGACCATTATTCAAGGCTCAGACCATCGAGCAGAGACTCAGGCGGGAAAATAGTTCTTCAGTGATCTCACATAGCATCCTGAAGTAGGTGGGGCTGTTAGAGAGAGCCCTCTTAGTGGAGAGTTTCCTTGCTGAGCAGAAACCATCAGCGAGACCCACTACTAGTCATCACATAGCAATGTATTCTACAATTGGAAGCAGACACACATCACAGAGTTCCAAGAGGACTAGACCTATAGCTGGATGACCGCATGACTCTCGATCGGTTGTATGGGGCACCTGAAGTGGATAAAAACATGCCCAGAGAGGGTAGTGTTTCACATGTGGAGGGATGGGTCACATGGAACATGATTGTCTGACCTTCCTTACAGATGATCATAAGAGGGTTGAGTTACCACCTAGGAAGAAGAAGAGATTCGATCGAGGTGGTCCGTAGGGAGCAAGAAGACGTGGCAGAGGAGCTTGTTGTATAGCTGGCAGTGGGAGACATTGCGAGATATTACCATCACCACCACCAAGAGGTCCACCCCGATGCCAGGGAGCTGGTGGATAAGGGAGAGCTCAGCTCCAAGTATCTGAGGCCTATGATCATGGCGCTCCGAATATGATACGAGGTAAAATCTCTGTCTACTCCACTTTAGCTGCATTACTTATAAACATAATTATCAGTCATTCTTTCATTACCACTTCCCTCAATTGGAGATCAGAGATTCTGACGGAGCCATTGGCTCGATCCTTATGGATAGAGACTCCTACGGGAGTAGATTTTATAATTATGCACTAGTGTTGGTAGTGTGATCTAAATCTAGGAGGCGAGAGCTTCATGTGGGATCTCCTAGTAGCGGTGTCGAGACCTTACGACGTCATCATGGGTATGGACCGGTTATCCATAGTCCATGTGTAGATTGACTGTATTAGGTGCAAAGTGTGGTGTATCTTCATGGATGGGACCAGGTTTACCTCCACTGGCGAGAAGGGAACATTTTCAGCGTAGGATGGACTTACCCAGATGAGAGTACAACCGATCACTCATTAGTTGGCTAGCCTTACCCTTAGAGTTGTTGATGTGGAGAGTCTGAGCTATCCTATAGTGGTGGACCAGTACACATATGTTTTTTATGATTATTTCCCATGTCTACCTCCTCGTCAATAGGTGGACTTTTACATTGACTTGTACCCTATGATGGAATCGATATCTACACCAGCGTATCGGATGGCTCCCATGGAGTTTCGTGAGCAGCGGTTACAACCAGAGGACTTGCAGGGGAAGTGATTCATCTAGCCTAGTGCTTCTCCTTGGATAGCCTTGATTCTATTCTCCAATAAGGAATATGAGACCTTGAGGATTTGTGTTGACTATCGGTACCTGAACCAGGTGACCGTGAAGAACAAGTACCCACTCCCAAGGATTGATGACTTCTTTGATCAGATGAAGGGAGCTCGGTGGTTCTCAAATATAGATCTCATATCTGGCTATCATCGGCTCAGATTTTGAGATGAGGATGTGCATAAGACATATTTTAGATGTCGGTATGGCCACTAACAATTCTTCATTATGCCTTTCAGCGTAACCAATTCTCCAACAGTGTTCATGAGATTCATGAACACGGTCTTTCAGCCGTACCTTGATCGCTTTGTAGGGGTCTTCATCGACGACATTCTGGTCTACATGGCTACTGAGGGGAATCATTCCTATCAATTGCGGGTAGTACTGGACATACTCTAAGAGCACAAGATTTAGGCTATGCTCTCAAATTTCCAGTTCTGGATCCGAGAGGTTCACTTTTGGGGACATGACATCTTAGAGGCTGGAGTTGTAGTGGATCCAGTGAAGATTGAGGTGGTTCTTTATGGGGAGCCACCCAGGAGTGTGACCGAGGTATGGAGTTTCCTTGGTTTGGCTGGATATTACCAGAGATTTGTTCCGGACTTCTCCAAAGTTGCAGCACCACTATCAGACTTGACGGAGAAGGGGAAACCCTTCGTCTATTCGGAGAGATTCCGGCAGAGCATTCAGAAGCCGAGGCATTGGGTGACTAATTCCCCCATCTTGATGCTTCCATAGAAATGCATAGGGTACGTAGTCTACTATGACGCATCAGGGACCAGACTCAGATGTTTCCTGATGTAGGAGAAAGCAGTGATTGCATATGGTTCTCGATAGTTGATACAACATGAGTAGAACTATACTACCCATTACCTAGAGTTAGAATTAGTGGTCTTCACCTTGAATATGTGGCGACACTATCTGATGGGAATTTGTTTTACCGAGTACTCTGATCATAAGAGACTCAGGTATATCTTCTTCCAGAAGGACCAGAACCTAAGATAGCGATGTTGTCTTGAGTTCCTCCATGACTATGACTTTGAGATAGTCTATACTCCTGGGAAGGGAAACGTTGTTTCAGATGCACTTAGTAAAAGGTTTGGTATATAGATTCTTGCTGAGGTGCAAGGTCAAATGGCCAAATTTCTGATATCTTGTGTTGATAGAGACAGAGCAGCTTTTCTATAGTCTCTTACAGTCACTCCCCCACTTCTTCAGCGAGTCCAGGAGGCTCAATGTGGGGATGCTGACTACGATACACGAGGTGATCAGATATCCATAGGACAAGCGCCTGATGGTTTTTCTGAATTTGGGGAGCATTTCATCCTCTTCAGAGGATAAACCATGGTACCAGTGTCACTTCAGGAGGAAGTGTTGAGGCAGTTCCACACATCTCCTCTAGCGCTACATCCAGAAGTGGAAAACCAAGATCTCCGATGACAAAATTGGTGGCTGGGAATGAAGAAAGAAGTTGCAGAGTTTTTCTCTCGATGCCTCACTTTTCATCAAGTGAAGGTGGAGCATCATGTATCGTCAGGCTTGGTCCAGCCTTTAGAAGTCCCAGAGTGGAAGTGGTATGGGATATCCATGGACTTTGTGACAGGCCTTCCACATACATCCATGGGGCATGACTTGATATGGGTGATCGTTGACCGACTCACTATATCGGCCCAGATACTACCCAACAGAGAGAAGGTTTTAAAAGATATCATGGGACACCTCTATGTGCAGAGGATTGTGTGGATACATGGAGTAAGTTCGATGATTATCTCTGGTTGTGATGCATGATTTACTTCCCGGTTATAGAAGAGGTTGCAGGGGGATTTTGGGATTCAACTTCATTTAAACACCACCTTCCATCTGCAGATGGATAATCAGACTGATTGGACCATTAAGACCCTCAAGGACATACTACGTGCTTGTGTCCTCGACTTCAGTCATATTTGGGAGGATCACATGCCTTTGGTGGAGTTTGCGTACAACAACAGCTATCACTCCACCATTGGGATGGAACCTTTTGAGGCATTGTACAGGTGACCTTACAGATCACCTTTGTGTTGGACTGACCCAGGGGAGATAGGACTCATGGGACCAAAGATGGTTCGAGTTACTATGGAGAAGGTGCAGATTATCCAAGAGTAGATGAAGACTGCACAGAGCAGGTAGAATTCGTATACCGACAAAAGATGGAGACCTTTAGAGTTCGAGGATGGTGACGATGTCTTTCTACGGGTCTCATCTCAATGAGGTTTGTGGAGATTTGGCCTAGGAGGCATGATATATCCGAGGATCAACAGGCACTTTCAGGTCCTCACCAGAGTTTGTGAGGTGGCATACTACTTAGCTCTTCTACCTCAGTTGCACCGTGTGCACGACGTCTTCCATGTAACCCAGCTAAGGATATGTGTGCATGACCCTTCCCATAGCATTGACCACATTGTGATGTATGTCGACAATGTGACAACTTTTACAAAGGTTCCATTAGAGATTGAGGATCGACCGGAACATGTCCTTTGTAGAAGGTCAATACCATTGGTGTGCGTTAGCTGGCAGTATGGGAACCTCTCGAATAGCACTTGGGAGCAGGAGGCTCATATGAGTGCTCATTACCCCCACTTGTTTACCTAGTTTTAGTTGTGGATTATGGGGATGTAGAGCACTTAGGTGGGGAGAATGTAAAGACCCAAAATATTCCATGTAATTTTTTTTATATTGTAATTTTACGAGTCCAAAAAAAATGACGGTGCTTGATTTTGAGGCCCGGAGTCCCTGAATGAATTTCTGAAAAAAGAATTAGGTGCGTTAAGTAAATGTGCGAGTGGGTTTTCATAACTTTTGAACTGATGCTAGGAATTGAAATCCAAGGGCACCATTTAACATGCAGCACTGGTTCTCTCTTAAGGAGGCTTTCACCTTGATGACAGTGGGTTGATAGTGAAAGTTATTTTTTGTGTTTTTCGTGTCTGAGTAAAGATAAAAATAAAAGTGTATGAAATTTTTATTTTTATTTGCAACACCCATGTGGGTGTCAGGAGGAGGGGTCCCCCATAACTAATCCTCCATGTGAGAGGTTATGTTAGTGGTGACCACCCGGGACTAAACCCCCCTATAATTGAGAGAAATTCTCAACCCCCCTCATTAATGTGGAGAAGCCTCTTGACTTATTCCACGTTAATTGTGCCAATGCAAATACCTTTAATTATTCCAACCAAGTTAGTTAGCTTGACCCCTTTTTAAATTATGTAATAGCGTTGTTGGAATTTAGGATGGTTAATAATAAATGAACCATCATAAATTCCATGATTGTTACCTATGTTTCCCCCTATCATATATATATGGAGCTTTGGAGGAGGATTTGGGACAACTTCACCAAGTGACGAAGTGCTAGTAAAGTGACGCGACACCCAACACTTAGAGGGTTTCTCTATCTAATGAAGAACACATCCTCCATGAAGAACGCTTCCTCCATGAAGAACGCCAATGAGGAACGTCTTCGACTTCTTCCTCGGAAGAACCTTGCGGAGGAAACCGACGTGGGACATCTTCGAGGACTGACTTTCCCTCTTCATCGTCGTCAATGAACAATATGAGGTAGGGTTGGTTTTAAATTAGTGAATCTTCTTGACTAAAGTCCTCATTCTTGATTCAAGATTAATGTTTAGCCACTTGTGACCACTCTAAACACAGAGGGTGCGGGCCAAACAAACATGGCCCGACCCCCTATGTCGTTCTTCTTTGTGGTGTTCATTGGAATGAAGGAATATGGTGGAGGCGAAGAAGGCAACAACACCGCAACTGGCGGCCACTGTGACCCACGCCGCCCCTCGCGTCGCTCAGGGACAAACCACCCTCACGCCGACCTGCGGCCGGTCTGCGCCCTCACGGCCGGTCCATGACCTCACAGCTCTCTGCGGCCCATCACGGCCTGCTGGGCTGGGCCCAGCAGGCCGGGGCGAAGCTAATGTGGTGGCCCACCCAACGGGTCCGGTCAACCCGAACCGGGTCGGCCCGGACCCGGGCCCACTATGACCCATTTATGCTCCTTCGACCATATCTTTGGCACTAGATGTCTATTTGAGGAACCGTCAGTGGTACTAGAAATCATGGAGCATGACGGTCCCTTTGAGTATACCCCACTAGAGTTTGGGGTATAGTTGATATACGGTCAGGTTGGATCATTGAAAAATCCAACTAGGCCCGTGGGACTAAAATTCTAATAACTAGTAGACCCGGCGTCTGATTGTCGTGTTGTCTGTTACGTTGAGACCCCAGTGATGTGGTGGAACTTTGAGAAACTTCTTTGTGGGAATTCATGACAGTTGGAGTAATTACTAGTAGCTCGTGGAGAGAATCCTCTCCGAGAAGAGAAAGCATTGTGAGGAGTCCTAGTAGCAGGCTGAGACCTAATGACTACTGTCTTTTTGGACTTGGGGTGACTCTACAAGCCCAGTGGCAGTGCCTTGATGTCACGGAATACCCATAGTGGGGAGCACCTTGGTGTCACGATGGGCTCATTTTACTCGAAAAGAGGAGTACTTCAGCAGGCTATGAGGGGTAGAGCTCTTGGTGCCACGACAGTCCCACGGGGGGATCATTCTTGGTGACATAACAGATCCACGATACTCAACAGGAGGAGTACCTCAGCAGTCCAAGGTTAGTGGGAAGCGTGTTTGGTATCACAGTAGGACCACTATACTCGATAGAGAAAGTGTTTTCCAATAGACGAGGTTTGTACAATGTGACTAGGGAAGTTACTTAATACTACCCCTAGAATAAAATCATGCTTGATCTAAGCCACTTTTTCTGTGTTTTCATCATTATTGAGATGGATCACATGATAACTTAGGTATATGTATGAGCATATACCTATGTAAGGTTATCTTTTGATTTCATATTTTGTGGTTTATCTTTGTTGAATTTTGTGAGACCTTGAGGGTCTCAGGGTCCCTACTAAGTATCGTTATACTCACCCATTCACAGTCTATGCCCGCACATTGTTGTGTTGGTTGCAGATGGAATACATTGTTGACGGAGACTGAGAGTACCAGGACTAGACGGTGCCTAGAGGTGGACCATATGGCATGTCGACATGTGGATGAGATGGACATATGTGGAGTGATGAGGAGGAAATCTGTACCTACCATTCAGGTAGGAATCCCAGAGTACGACCAAGTAACTACTTTTCATTCCTTTTATTCAGTTGTATTATTTTCAGTAGTACTTGTACCTTTACTATTGGGAGTGTATTCTGGCCTCTTATACTTTCATCACTATTTTTTGTTATACAGTTTACTCGTGTTCATATCTTGTTGTGTGTGTTTATAGGTAATAAATGCAATTCCTTCCCAGTATTAAAGAATTACACCTTTGGTGCTAGTCGCCAGCCCCTTCCCTATGGAAGGCGTGCTTGTGGTAGTTGCAGCATGGTCCCCTGGCCATGTAATTTTTTTTATATATGGGAATTTTACGATTTCACAAAAATTGACGGCGCGTGATTCCGAGGCCTGGAGTGTGCGGAATTAATTTCTGACCATTTTTTCTGGTATGTTCAGTAAACATGCGAGTGGGTTTTTCTAACTTTTGAACCAGTACTCGGAATTGAAATATGAGGGCACCATTGAACTCGCAGCACCAGTTTTCACTTAAAGAGACTTTCAGCTCAACGGTAGTGGGTCCAGAGTGGAAGATAGTTTTTGGGTTTTATTGTGTAACATTAAAAATAAAAATAAAAGTGTATGACATCATTATTTATATTATCAACACCCATATGGGTGTTGGGAGGAGGGGTCCACCGGAACTAATCCTCCATGTGAGAGGTTATGGTGGTGGGGACCACCCGGGACCAAGCCCTACTTTAATTGAGAGAAACTCTCAACCCCCCTCATTAACATGGAGGAGCCTCTTGACTTCCTCCACATTAATTGTGCCAACACACATACCATCAATTCTGCCAACCGAGTTAACTATCTTTCCCCCTTTTTAAATAAAGTAACAGCATCATTTGAATTTAGGAAGGTCACTAATAAATGAACTTTCGTAAATTACTTAATCATTACCTACCTTTCCCCCTCTCCTATATATATGGATCTTGGGAGGAGGATTTGGGATGGCTTCAACAAGCGACGAAGCGCTGGTAAAGTGACATGACACCCAACACTTGGAGGATTACACTCTCCAATGAAGAACACTTCCTCCATGAAGAACACCAGAAAGGAACTTCTTCATCTTATTCCTCGGAAACATCTTTTGGAGGCAACCGATATGGGACGTCTTCGATGACCGACCTTTCCTCCTCATCGTCTTCAATGAACAATACGAGGTAGGGTTTTAATGATGTATGATTATCACTTCACAAGTACACCCCTTCTTTTATTTTTCGGGTATGGAAGAATATTTACGGGAGGGATTGATGTGATTAGTTCTTTTAAACCACATTCCAATGCTCTATTGTGTAGAGTGAGGGCCAAACTATCATGGCTCATCCTGTCTGTAACCCTTATGTTGATTAGCGGTGTTCTTTGAAGCGGAGGAAGGCGACAAGTGAGATGAAGGAAATTGTTCCGCCACCCGCAGCCACCGTGAACCATGCTGCCCCCATAGTGCTCTGGCCTCCTGGGAAAACCGGCCCCGCACCGCTGCCAGCCGAACCAGCCCCGAGCCGCACCGCGCCCCAGCCGGTTGTGCCGCCCAGCAGGCACCCTAGCCGCGCTGCACCTCGGCCACCCATACAGCTCTGCGCCCCAGCCATGTCGAACCCCGGCCGCACCACCCCTGCCCCCAAGGCCGCGCCACCCTAAGCTGCACCCCCACAACCCTCTAAGATGAACAGGCCCCACACCCCAGGCCGAGCCGACTTTGCAGTGTCCTTAGTGGAAAACTGCCCTCACGCTGACCCGCGGCTGGTCCGTGCCCTCACGGCTCTCCGCAGCCCCTCGTGACTGGCTGGGCTGGGTCTAATGGGCCAGGTCGACCCGAAATGGGTCGTCCCGAGATCGGCCGGGTTGGGTAGGTCTGTCCTGGTCGGACCAGACACAGGCCCACTACGACCCATTTATGCTCCTTCGACCATATTTTTGGCGTGGGAAATCCGTTGGATGAAAATTTAGTTGCACTGTAAATCTTGTAGGGTGACAGTCCCTTTGAGTATACTGAACTAGAGTTTTGGATTGAGATGAGAAACAATCCGGTTGGATCGAGCATGAATCCAACTGGGCCTCCGAGACTAAAAGGCTAATAAATCACCAACCGAGCGTCCAATTGGTGTGCTGTCTGTTGCGTTGAGACCCATTTGACGTGGATAATACTTGAGATACTTCCTCATGGGACTTCATGGAAGTTGGATTATCGACCAGTAGCTCATGGAGTAGATCCTCCAGGAGGAAAGAGAGCGTAGTGCAGAGACTTAGTAGCTGGCTGAGACCTGACGACTGCTGAACATTTTGACTCACAGTGACTCTACTAGCATAGTGGGGAGCACTTTGGTGTCATGGAAGACCCACAGTATGGAGCGACTTGGTGTCCCAGAAGACCCATGGTACTCGACAGGAGGATTACCTCAGCATGCTTCGAGGGGGAGCGTGCTTGGTGATGCGGAAGACTCACATAGTGAAGCGCGCTTGGTGACGCGGCAGATCCACTGTACTCAACAGGGGGAGTACCTCATTAGACCATGGTTAGTGGGAAGCATACTTAGTGTCGTGGCAGGCCCACTGTACTCGATAGAGAAGGATTTATTCAGCAGTCGAGGTTACGATAATGTGACTGGGGATGTTACTTGATACTACCCCTAGAATAAAATCCTAGTTTCAGCGGAATCAGTTTTTCGTTGTTTTCCTTATGATTGAGATAGATCACATGATAAATTATGTATATGAATAGGAATATACCTAAGTATGGTAATATGTTGATTTCATACATTGTGTTTTATCCTTGTTGTATTTTTTGAGAGACCTTGAGGGTCTCGGGGTCCCTACTACGTATCGTTATACTCACCCCTGCACAGGTTATGCCCACACCTTGTTGTGTTGGTTGTAGATGACAGACATAGCTGACTGAGGCTGACAGTACAAGGACTGGACGGTACTCGGAGGTGGACCATATGGCATGTCGGTACGTGGATGAGATGGCCGGACGCAGAGTGATGAGGAGGCAATCTGTAACTACCCTTCAGGTAGGAATCCCAGAGGACGACCAGTAGCTGCTTTTCTTTCTTTTTCTTCAGTTGTATTGTTTTCAGTTGTACATGTACCTTTAATTTTATTCTTTTATTCCATCCCCTTTTACTTTTAGCACTATTTAAGTTATACAATTTACTCGTGTTCATATCTTGTTTTGTGTGTTTACAGGTTATAAAGGAAATGCCTTACCAGTTTTATGGAATTACGCCTTTGGTGATAGTCTCCATCTCCAGGTCTATGAAAGGTGGGCTTGGGGTAGTCACAGCACGAGCCCCGAGGGATGGGTCAAGACATTCATTTTTGTAACACCCTGAGATTTTATGAAAAATATTCTTTTTAATTTTATTGATGTCTTGTGTTGTACGCTACAACAAAGGAGTATTGCACAACACACAACCCTAACATGGCTGCATTACACGCAATCCGACCTTCCTCGATAACGTGTGTTGTATGCAATACCGAGTTTCACTAAACAACGATATGCTATTAAAATATTATTAAAACTAGCCGTTATGAATAGTAATAACCACCTTTTGATATTTTATAAATTTTATTTTTGAAAATGGACTTCATTTTTGGATTCGGAATATCGAAATTAGCCTAGGGTGAAATTTTGGTATTTTTTTGAAAACTTTCAATTTTTGATGAATAGTGAAAACACTGGGTTGCTATTTAAAAACTGACTTTTTATTTAAATAATTATTTATTTTATTTAAATTTATTTTAGGTCAAAATTGATACATAATTCCTATATAAGTTCAATGTAATTCATTGGAGTAATTTTATAATAATTTTAGATATATAAAAATTTCATTGAACTTTTCACCGTCTTTTACCCACCTCCTAGGAGAATTTTCAAATGTACATAAAACATAATTTTACCGCTTTTTTGAATTGAATTTCAAAAAATCTGAGAGACACGGTTGATTTCAGTAATTAAATGTGGTTCAATGAGATGAAAATAATTTTGGGTGAATAGTAACTTTTTACTTTTTTTTATCACGGTTAAAAGTAAATAGGGTAATTAAGGGTAAAAATGATATTATTATTACCCTAACACATGTCCTGATTCTATTGGATAAGTGTAATTCGACCACAAACAACCTTAGGAATAAAATATGACCATTTAGGCCCACTTGGAGTAGATTAGGACAATTATTATTAATTTATTTAAAGAAGGGTTAAAAGAGTTAAAATCAATGTTTAATAATTAAATAATTTTTAATCTATGGATATACATAAGATAACTTAGACTATAAATATTCCTTAGAAATCTAAAACGATTTCCTACATAATGGTATTTTATTTGTAATTTTTAGAAATTAAATAATTTAATTTATTTATGACACAAAGATGATGAAGTAATTACCTTATTAATGAAATATTGACATAATTGATGTTATAAATACCCAAACAAATGTAATTTGAGACTTTTTATGAATTAAACTAATTTTATAGGTTAATATGACATGTGAGTATTGAGTTAATTAACTTTTTTATAACTAATCATTCTGTTATTATTTTCAAAAAAATCAATTACTAAATAGTTTCAAAATTGACATAAAATACATTTTTAAAATAATATTATATTATTAATTGTAATTTTATTCCAAAAAATATAAGTATTGACCAAATGACTTATATAAAGTTAAATATATTAATAATAAACCTCTTGGGGTTCGTTTGGCGTCTTATAGTATGTTTATTAACCTTATAGTGTAAGAACACAAAAAGACACGGTAAAAGTAAAATTATCTAACAAAAAGTTAAATCTAAATGATAAGGTTAAAATAGTAAACTAAACTTGTCCAAATTCTATTGGATGAGAGTATTTCGACCCATCCCCACCTTATCTTCTAAATAAATCAAATTTGAGCTATTTAAAACCGAATATGGCTTTATAATAAAATAATATTTTTGGTTTTTCCAAAGGTGACCCTCTCCTCCCTTATAAAAGGGCACCTCCTCACTCCATTCCTTAGTCAAATTTGAGCCTTCAAGCTCGGCCAAAACCTGACAATTTCTTCTCTACACTTCCCTAGAGACATCCTAGAGGTCCTGGTCTTCTTCAAAGACCAATTTTAGTGCCTTAAAAAGAGGTCTCAAAGAAGCATTTCAAAGAAGAGGTAATGCCTGTTACCGATTCATTCAACTTTATTTCTTCGTCCACTTATTCTTCTTTAGTTGTTTCATTATGAAGTAATAACATCAGTATAAATAATATACTGATACGTTATTATAATTACGAAACAACCCTATTTCACCATCTATCCATCCTACGGAAAACAAAATCACCGCGCGGGCGTACGTACGGAATACCGTCTCCACTCCGTGGTGTAATCTATTTTCCACCACCACCTTACTTGGATGGGTATAATGGTGTAAAGAATGAATATATATTATTATTTTAAATTGATATTGATTTCGAAATAGTATACATACACTCCAATATAATTCAACGATCATGGGAACGATATCATCGCTCGTGCGTACGTACGGAATACCGTCTCCACGAAGTGATGCGACTCGTTCTACATGATTTTCATTACAAAATTATTACATAAATGAATTGAGTGAATTAATATGATATATATTCCACTAATACCATTCTGTAAATGTGGTATCTATAACCTAAATGAAGAATAAGAATTTATTCGACAAAACACGCATAAGAACAAAAATCATTAAACACCCGAATAACAAGTAACAATGAAATATTACTAATAAGAAGCTAAGAATATGACCATATATGATATCATAACAATGATTATGATTCTGGAATAAGTTAATGACATTATTTAAATCATTATACAGGAGGTTCGGACACTTACGAAGAAAATCAGACCTAAGGTAAGGGAAATATCACAATCTCATTTTTATCCAAAATTGTTTATACATTGGAATTTACTAGGGTGTATTTTATCATACACATCCATGTTTCCTCAATATGTAATATTATTTCCATCCACCTACAATTGTTTAAATCCAATTTTACCCTTCGATGAGTTTTTAGAAAAATATATGAAAGGAATCTGTTGTCGATTTTAGTACGAGGTACTTTTTGACTTTTCCGACAAACATACGAGAAGAATGTTTTTTAAATTATACGACATGAATGGATTTGTAAAAAATTATTTTCAAGAAGATACCTTTACAAGTTTTCATGTTTATTTTTAATCATCTTCTTTAATTTATAATTGTATAACATGGTAAGAAAGGAAAATTGTTTTTGAAGTAGAAAGGATATTTTCCTCAAGAATGGAGTTCAAGTGTTTTGTCAAAATTATTTTCCATCTAAGATAATAAAGGGTTCTATTTCTATCCCTATTATTAAATTGATTTGATTATGTTGTGATGGAATTATTTTTATTAATTAATTTATCTTATATGAATTGTTTTATGATTTCATGATGTTTAAGAATCCCATTTTTATTACATGGGTTATGCAATGATGTATGATTTATGATTTTGTGGCAAACCTAAGAATGGTATCATTATGAGATGGGTGGGACCTATATCTCCCTGCAATACATTGGGTAAAGATTTAATATCTCATGAGATAGACATGGCTGGAATGGTAGGTTAAACCGGTTCAGTGAAACCGGACTGAAACGAGGACTGAACTCGGTTCAGAAATGGACTTTGTCCACTAAGATAGTCTTGGAAATGAGTCTTGACTAATAAGAAAGGTTTTAGGTAAGAAAAAAAGGGAAGATATTTATGGGAGATGTTGAAGATCTTTCACCACGATTAGAAGTTTATATTCCGAGTTTCCAAAGACACTAAACTATTACGGTCCTTGTGTGTGTATTTTTGTAATGTACTAAGTATTCTGCAAAAGTAATGTAATGTCCATGTACTTCAAGCTTTGGGTATCTACAATTTTCTTGTGTTTCCAAAGCCTGTTTGGTTTTCCCTGAGAGTGATGCCAGCTACTAGTGTGACCCCCTATTTCAGAAGAAGGAGGTGTTATTGATCGTCAGTTATTCCAGGTAGGGATTTCAATTGTCCCTTTTTTTGTGTAACACGTGGGGTGAGTGTACTCATGTAGCTTTGTGAATATGGTTGGAACTTGATTTAAGGAAGATAATAAGTTGTTATAAATAATGGGTTGGGAAGAAGATGATGATCACTATGTTTTATATGTTATCCTTGTTTTGTAAGGGTTCTATGCCTTCTAAAAACCATAGTCTTTGGTGGTTATTTTTTGCAAACATGTATGATTTCTGGATCTTTTCTGAAAGAAATGGAAATTGGATAATCACATATATTAAGTTAAATAAATGGATATTGTAGGATCAAACATGATATGCGTTAACCTATATTTTATCAAGTTGAATTAAAGAATGAGTGTTTGTAAAATCTAAATAATCTTTTCCTTGTTTATTTGGGGGTGTGTTGTGTGTGGTTATATTCGGCCGTGGCTGGGAGTGTGGTTGTGTGTATGCGGTGCTATATGTAGTGTGATGGTGTCTCAAGCTGAGATATTTGTTGATTATTTAATGGATAATCTTTTTTGTAGTGGGGAACCATATGCGCAGTGATGAGAAGTGGTGTTGTGGGAAAGGGTTATTTCATTCACATATTTGTATATGTGATGGGTATGGTGTTATTGTGAAGTGGGGTCATCTAGTGGTGTTGTGATGAGGTGTGGTATAGATTTTACTTATTTAAGAGAAGGATAGGGAGACATGACATTGAAGAATGAGGGTAGGTGTATCTAAGAAATATGATTGTGTAGTGTGACTAAACCCTGGATGATTTCTATTTGTTTCGATGGATGGGTGTTTGAATGGATTCATTCACCTGGTCCCTAAATTCATTGAATGTCTTGGGTAGTGGTTGGTATGGCTTCTTCACCTTATATCATTTATAGTGTTTGTTAGTTGCTCAGGTAAGGATGGAATAAATAATAAAAATTGATAATGTAGAATGAAAACTAGTTAAATTAATTTTATTGGGTCTTGTTCTATGTTTTAGAGTGTAGTGAAGAAATGTTATTTTATCAAATGTTAAGTGACCATCATTATTTTTGTTATGTGCATTTAAATATGGAAGCAATGTCTATTTTGTGTGGGTTTGTAGTTTGCTTTGGACACCCATAGTTTGGCCTGAGTGTTTGGTACCTATATATATATACACTTGTAGTTCCTTGTGCTTTACATATGCACCACACATGTATTGAGAAATTTGTGCCAAAAAAACCCATTGTAATGGGGGAGGGTGTATTTCCCAATATCTTAGTGGAAGGATGTATGGTTGTTTATTGGTTCTTCTATGCTCCTTCATCTCTGTAATGATCTCCATGACTCTTTAGGAAGGCTGTAATGGCTTGAGGTTTGTTTCAGATCTATGGTACTAGTTGTGTTAAAGGTGGTTTTCTTACCTTGTGTCATCGGGATGAGGCCCATGTGATTTTGGGAAAGAAGAGTTGTGGTTGAGGCCCATCTGTCTTCAGGAAGGAATGTAGTGTGGTTTTTGGCCTAGCTGTGTCTGAGCAGTTTGTGATAGTGGGACTTGTGGAAGATCATAGTATCATGAGGACTTTCACCATTATGGGCGAGCAATTAACCTATGGGAAGTGGTGAGGGATACCAAAATATCGAAGTGCTTACTATTTACTTTACTTAACTTGAATTATTTGGTGTCTGTTCCTTAGTGAGGTTGGGGTGGATAGTATAACTTTTTAGGATAATTTTAGTTTCTAATATTTTCTCATAGTGGCATTAGTACGATTCTCCTACCTGTGCAAGAGTGACTTTGGTTTTTCCCTTCTGAGTATAATTCTATCCTCACCGTATGTATATAAAACTATTTCCATGTTTCCAGGAAGATTACATGGACCGTGTTGGACCTAACTTGCTCAAACATTGGGGAATGGTTCTATGTCACTGGTTAGATTTTTTTGGGTACTTACATCAGAGTTATCTTTTTATTTCAATAAATTTTAATTTAAAAATGCATGTCATATGGATTTTGGATTCTTTATATATTTTATTCTATTATTATTTTTAGGTTGATACATATATCTCCCAATCATGGTTACTAAAAAAATGGAAATTCCTTTGATGTTTTTTAGATTACTATACCATTGCTTCTGGTCACCACCATAGTGGCTGTTGGATGTGGGACACAAGGGTCATTATCTACCCTTTATGTTGATAAAGGAAGTTCTTGTAATTCTCCTAACCATTCCCTCATCTTGGAGAAGGTGGGTCATGAAAGAATTGTATTAGTGCTAATGGTTGAATGATAGGATGGATTTTGACATTAGGTATAGAGAGGATTCCATGGGTAGGTTGGGAAATAGAGTTAGGTGATCTTGGTGTGTGACATAGGTTAGGTATGACCATCTAGGACATGGGATTTTATGGGCCATGCGATCTGATGCAATGTCACTAAGTTTACTGAATTACATAGTGAGGCTACACCAATTGAGGGATTAATACCCTAGGAAAGGTACATGCATCATGATGACTTGTGATCTTGTTTGTCTTGGGTGTTTTCAGGAAACTTAAAATAAACAATGCGTTTAAAATGTTCCTATGTGAATTATACACTACTTGGGATTAAGATTTTTTTTGTTTACCATTCTGCTATGGCACCTGATCATCGTCCATGTGTGGATCGAGCAGTAGAGGATCAACAGGTAGACACGATTAACCAAAAGAAAATTTATCTAGAGGAATAATACAATCAATGTCATAATATTTTTCATTATTTAAAATGGAATAAGTTGGGAATACTTGAGGGTAGTGTCTCAGATATGGAGAGGAAGAGTTGGCTCAAGGAGTTGGTGATCACTTTTAGCTTGATCCAAGCTTTTATAGAGTACTGGGATCCCATGAATGTGAGCCAGATAAGGGGGAAAGTGTGTCAATGGTGGAAACTTTTCCACGGGGATAAGAAATAAACTGATGTTATGTGGGTCAACTTTAAGAAGGAGTTCCGAGAGGATTTCCATTCTACAATGATGAAGGCTAAGAAGAGGTAGGAGCTACTCTCCCTCCCGTAGGGGAGTATATTAGTGAGGGAGATGAGGATCAAGTTAAGGGAACATCTTTACTTTTCTCTATATCTATTTCTTGATAAATATTCTCATATGCTACATTTAGAGGAGGCACTTTGACCTTCTCTACAGTATGTGGTTACTACATTCACCATACCGACATACTTAGAGGTTCATAATAAGAATGAGGTAGTGGAAAAGATTCACTCATGATGAGGTTTATCGCGAGAGAAGAGACAACTGAGTTCTTTAAAGATAAAGGATATCAGCAAAAGGTTTTTGGCATCAGGGCCTTCTAGATTTCGACCAGTGGGGAACCTACCCCAACAACTTTAGTTCTGATCTTCTAGTCTTCATTCTTTACATGATGTCTTGGGGACAATGTTTTTTTTCCTATAGAGGTCATGGGAACCCTTAGAATTAGTACCCAGTTCGAGATCAGTTTTGTGGAGGTGGTAGGTTCAAAGATACCTAAATATAAGTAAAAAGACATGTCCTTCCTGTAGTATGGACTTTTGTCTCCCACTCCACCGAGGGGATATGGGATACCTAGAGGCCGACCTCTAGATGTTCCTTAAGGACCTCGACTAGGGCATGGTTGGAGAGGAATCCTTCAGACAAAGGAAAAGGAGATGGGAATGGTAAGTTACACACCATAAAGGTAGCATTTCAAGTATGGGTAGATATTTTTCAAGGTATGATTAGATTGTTTTGTACTCTTGTTTGAGCCTTGTTTGATTTAGGAGCTTCGCACACATTTGTTGCACCCATTCTAGCCCATTTTGTGGGTTTATGCATAGAGAGACCTCCTGTCCCCCTGGTGTTGAGTACACTTATTGGGAAAAATCCATCAATGTGTCCTCTCAATATGTTTTGGGTGTGATCATGTCTATTGACAATTCTAGATGACCGTAAATGACTTTGGTTGGTTTTTTCCAAAGATTCGTTTATAAGGTGGTGCAGTTTCCCAGTGTTTACCCAATATTTGGGCCTCAAAATCCATAATTTGTGTTTGAAAATTTATGGTTTTATTCATATGAATAAATCATGTGAATAACAGATAAAAAAATATAAAAAGTAAAAAAAACTCAGTGCCCGGGACATAGACCGCATACCATGTCTAGAAAGGTTTTGCGACCTAGTACCAGGCAGTGGGAACGGTACATGGGAGCAGTTCACTAAACTAGAAAATGTTCATGGCAATAGTTTTCGGTGAAGGTTGTGAGGTATGCAGAAGGAATGATGGTTCATGGTGTGGTGGAATAGAATGGTTACATATAGAAGTAAAAGTAGTACACGAACCAGAATGGAAAAATTGTTCATGGAATGGGTGTGATTTGCGGCAGGAGGATCACTATGTAGTGGAGGCTATACCGAATCAAATATTTGTAAAATCATGGATTTGTGGATTTTGAGGACATCATTGACTATATTAGGAGAGATAATACCACTGATCAGAGGTAGAGAAAATTTCATTAGAGAAAATCTATTTACATATAAAATTAAACGAAGTCTAATGGGAGTTAATGAGGTAGAATTCTATGATGGCAGAAGAAGCTCACGCCGAAGGAATTTCGCTAAATTTTTTTGCAGGATGTTGTAGACAAAAGAGGAAAAATTTCTTTAGAAGAAGAAAATGTTATGTGGAGGGGGGAGATTTTATATTTGGAAGCGAAGGCAGTCCACGAATAGATAACAGTTCGCGGACAAAGTTTGGTTCACTGAGGAGGTTTGTGTAGTCAATAAGTGGAGGCGACACATGATAGAAAAAGGAGGAGGTAGTCAGCAGATGAAGGGAGGTTCACAGAAACAATAGTAGTATGTAGAGGAGGAGATCCGTATACCATACATGGTATATAGTACACGAGATGAGCATGAATTTTTACAAAACAATATAAGAATCTTGAAAAATCTTCAAATCAGTTTGCAAATGTATTTTCTAGTACCTAATAGTACCCGTGAAGGTGGAATTCATCTAAGGGTAAAAAGGTACTTCAACATAGCATCTACCTATAGTTGAGTATTCATTATTCATGAAAATTAAGGGACATACAAATCCATAAACTCTGTTTTACCTACAAGTCTATAAAAATTGAGTGGATTCCATTCCAAAAGCAGTGAGTGAATGAATAGAAAGACGATGAACATTTCTACCGATAGTGAGTCTAAGAAAGAGGTATAGAGACTTTCCCTTGGTAATGTAGTGAGAAGACCCAAAACCAAGTAATGTTAGTGATCCTGGGCATAGAATATCGATCACAAACATTGTACTCATTATTTGTAGAGAGTCTTAGTGAATTTTGGTATATTGGCACACCATCATTGTGTACTCCTTGGACGTAGCCTAGTGAGGGTGAACAAAGTAAAAATTAATGTGTCTCTTTCATGATTTAAATTATGTTCAAATTTTTTAATGATAATGAGAGAGAAGAGATTTTTGTTTAATGATAAAACATGATCCTAAGGGGAATAATTATAATCTTTCATACCCTGATTCACCCTCACCCCAATTAGGTAATTCAACTTAGTGAACCTAACAATTTGTATTAGAGGGAAAGGGTGGAAGTTAGTTATTCTCTCTTAGAATAAGAAATGGAGGTGGTCGACCATAAAGGAATTTTGAACATTGATGGAAATAATTTTCAACTATGGAAGAATCTCAAGCAGCGAAACATCAAATTAGCAGGGATGGATGTCTTCATAGCAGTTATGCATGGAATATCAGCTGACATCAATAGTGATTCATTATCAAAAGATTAAAGAAGGGAATTGGATGTTGATTCTAAAGGAATCAATAATTTTGGGGGCGCTCTATCAAATGAAATTTATAAAAATGTGATTTATTGTAAAACATAACATTCTTTGTTGAAAAAATTGTTGAATATTTATTAGGGTGACATAAAAATCCGAGAAGCAAAGCTATAGGTTTAGTAGAACAAGTATGAGGATCTCAGAATAATCCCCAATGAGACTGTTCATGTATTCTTAGACAGGGTAAATGTCATTGTGGAAGACATTAAAGGTTATAGAGAATAAATTGAATATATAAATATTTTGAAATGTATCTTGAGGAAACTTCCACAATGATTCATTCAGAAAGTTCATGTGTTGGAAGAAAAAGACCCTAAAGAACTAACAATAGATAACCTACACAATACCCTTGTAGCATATGAATTAAGAAATGATTATAGCAATGAAATAGAAAAGTTTATATCAAAATAAGTGTAATTAAAGGCCATGATGAATCACACTATTGAATATTATCATGAGGAGGAAAATTTCGATAATGTCATGTCATTTATAAACTATAATATACAAAGGGGAAAAATAAGTTCAAAGGTAAAATTATATTTTCATGCATTCAATGCAAAAATATTGGGATTTTTGATGTAAAATTTCCTAAAAAATTTCTTATGACAATGGAGAAAATGAAGAAATTATTCAAATGAAGTATTCATCAAATGTGAATGATAGGAGAAGTACTAAGGAATGTTCTTCAAAAAGAATAATTTATTTTCAAAATAAGATGAAAATCCCAAATAATATGGGGTAGATGAGTTAAGGGACTGCATGGATCATAATGTTGATTCTTTGGTAGAAGTTGTTGGAAATTTTTTAACAGGAGAAGAATGTGACAATGAAGAAGGAGAAATTGAAGGAAGAGTTGATCATCAGACTGAATTATAAGCTTCCCTTGAAGAGGTAGATATTTTGAGAGACAAAATAAAGAAAGATAACATTATTTTTCATGACTGCAATAACAGGAAGAAGATTGTTATGAATTGAATGTATAAATTTAAAATCAAAGGTCTTTAATGCCATAAATATTAGAAAAGGTGGTTGAGTTTAATTTCAAAATTGAATAATAGAAAATAGAAATATATAGTAGGACTAAAACTAGTGAAGATCAAATAAATCATATCAAATAACTAAAAGAAAAAGTCATCAGTCTATGATGAATAGTTAAATATCAGGAGAAATTAGTAACTCTCAGTTCGACATTAGCAAAGAATCCCATATAGGTAACAGAGAATATGAGATTTGAGAAGTGTGGTATAGCAGAATAGAAGCAACAATCAAATCTGAATGATAAGGCTTGTACGAGGATTGATCTAACAACAGAAGCAGTTATGGATCAAGTCAGACCACAAGCACCCACTCAACGATTGAAGATTTATTTGAGTACAAAGAAGAATCAGAATATTTAGATAATCCAAGGTAAAACTAGTGGTTCATCACTTCCTCATGGGAATGTAACTCAAAAATGATTTTATTATTGTGGTATGATGGGACACTATAAAAATAAATGTTCTAAATCAAAGAGGTTCTAAATGGAATAAGGTCGACATAGGTGGTTGTACATCGCTCAAAATTATAGGTCATCATTTAGCATTCTTTTTTTCAGGTGTAAATGACACAGACATATGGAAAGATATTGAACATTAATAATGCAGAGGAATGTACTGTGATAGAATGAATTTATCCTTAAGAAGAATTCAAATGTATTATCTAGGGAGATAAAAATTCAAAATTGATTTTTAGCCTAGAATTTTGAAAATGATCCATCCTATTATGACTATTATCATGATTATCATTCCTTATCAAGTATGAAGTCAAATAATTGAATAAAAAAGAAATGTGTCGAGCAGGAAGTGGTTACAGAAATTATGTTCATGGAATTATATCGCACTGGGATATGGATCATTGATAGTTGTTACACATCCAATATAATGGTAAATAAGGATCTAGTGAATGGAATCATGTAAGATAAATAAGTTATCATATGAATTGGTAATTATGAGGCCATATAAATTATTGGTTCAAGAAAATTCTTGTTTCTTGGAAATGACATGAGATGAGTAGATGTCTTAGTTGTTGAGGGGATTAGACAAACCATTCATAGTGTTAGTAAATTGTGTGACTCAAGGCATCCAATGTGTTTTTTAAGAAATTATTTATAATCATGGAAACAGATGGTGTATTTTTGTTTCATGGAATGATTACAAAATGTAATCTCTACCATGTGAGTTGAGAAGAAAATATGTTCTTTCTATCCAATGATGAAGAAAACAAGTTATGGAATAAGAATCCGGGACACATAAGCCAAGATTATTTGGAATCACTTGTGAAAAAAGATGCTACTTGAAATCTCTCTAGATTATCACGTGATCGTACTCTTATGTGTAATGCCAGCAAAAAAGGGAAGATCATTCAAAAAACATAGAATCCAAAGGAGAAAAAGTCAATAGATTGTTTGAGTTGTGGTATATTGATGTGTGTGGCCCAATTTCACTAAGGGATATTGATGGGATGAGATATTATGGTCTATTAATTGATTACTATAGAGTAATGGAAAGAGTTTTAATAATCACCCAAAAATCAGAAGTGTTCAATTGCATTACAAGATTTCACATAGAATGTGAAAAGTTTCATGGTCATAAAATCTAGATGATTCGAATAGATAATGGAACATAGTTCACAAATAGATGAGTTGAGGATTATATCAGAATCATGGGATAAGGCAACAAGTTTCAGTAGTCAAAACTCTATAGAATAACAGAGTAGTTGAGAGAAGAAATTAGATTGTGGAAAACATGGCTAGAAAATTGCTCATTGAGAAAGACCATCCTAAGAAATTATGGAAAGATGTAGTGATGAAAACAATATACACTTTCAAATAGATATTTAATTTTCTGAAAGAGGATAACACTATATACGATTTATGGTATATAAAGGACCCATAATTTAAGTAATTTCAAGTCATAAAATGTAAATATTTCATTCTTAATAAGGAGAAACACATAAAGTGTTAATCCTATGGGAATGAAGGGATATTTAATGCCTACTCAAATAAACGTAAGGAAAATAAATGCTTCAATAAGACGCTATGAAAAAATAGGTGAAATTCATGGAGTTACTATAGTATGGAATAAATAGAATCTTCAGAAAATACATAGTCAAACACGAGATGATAGTGATGTAGAGATGAACAGGTTAAGAGACACTCTAGATATAGATGTTCACTTAATAGAAGACTCAGATAATGAGAATTAATTAGTGTCTTCCCAGAGACAAGTGAGAAGAGGTAAAACTGACAAGAAGAACATAATTAGTGATCATATATGTCACGACCTGCCCTCGGGGTCCATGTCGTGACTACCCCAAGCCCGCCTTCCATAGGCCAGGGGCTGACGACTAGCACCAAGGCGTAAATCCCGGTAAAAAGGGAAGGCATTGCCTTTGTAAGTAAACAAACACCACAGAGTAAGCACGCGAAAAGTAAACACTAAGTAAAAGCAGAGTACAACTGAAAGTGCGGAAAGTAAATGGGCCAGTATACAACCCCAAATTGAAAGTAAAATACAAATTGAAAGAAAAACAGCAACTGAAAAGGTTCCCTTAATCAATTTCCGAAGTTTGGCTCGGGTACGTTCAGTGAACGAATGAGCGGGAATTCCTAACTTTTGATCCGGTGCTTGGAATTGAAATCTGAGGGCACCGATGAACTCGCAACGCCGGTAATTGCTTAAGGGAACCTTTTCAGTTGCTGTTTTTCCTTTCGAGTTGTACTTTACTTTCAATTTGGGTTTGTATACTGGCCCATTTACTTTCCGCACTTTCAGTTGTACTCTACTTTTACTTAGTGTTTACTTTCCACGTGCTTACTCTATGGTGTTTGTTTACTTACAAAGGCAATGCCTTCCCTTTTTACCGGGATTTACGCCTTGGTGCTAGTCGTCAGCCCCTGGCCTATGGAAGGCGGGCTTGGGGTAGTCACGGCACGGACCCCGAGGGCGGGTCGTGACAAATTGGTATCAGAGGTGGACGTGACGACGAGGCGGTACCCGAAGGTGGACCACTGGGCGAGACATACTCGGAGCGGACGGCGGGACCTGAGGAGCAGAGGAGCTAACTGTACCCACCCTTCAGGTGGGATTTCCAGTGGACAGCTCAGCGTAGCAGCTTTACTTTTCAGTTGATGTTTTCCCTTTCGAGTTGTACTTTACAGTTGGGCTTGTATTTCCGTCCCATTTTTACTTTCCGCACTTACTGTTGTACTCAGTTTTTACTTAGTGTTTACTTCTTCCGCTTGTACTCTATGGTGCTTGTTTTCTTTTATAAAGGCAATGTCTTCCCAGTTATCGGGATTTTACGCCTTTGGTGCTAGTCGCCAGCCCCTGACCTATGGAAGGCGGGCTTGGGGTAGTCACGGCATAGGCCCCGAGGATGGGTCGTGACAAATTGGTATCAGAGGAGGTTTAGTGAGACCTTGAGGGTCTCGGGGTCCCTACTGAGTATCGTTATACTCACCCCTGCACGGGTTATGCCCGCACCTCGTTGTGTTGGTTGCAGACGACGGGCAGTGCTGACAGAGGCCGAGTGTTCGAGGACTGGACGGTACCTGGTGGTGGACTATACGAAGAGATGGTACCCGAAGGAGGACCTCACGACGAGATGGTACCCAGAGGTGGACGTGACGACGAGGCGGTACCCGGAGGTGGACCACTGGGCGAGACATACTCGGAGCGGACGGTGGGACCTGAGGAGCAGAGGAGCTAACTGTACCCACCCTTCAGGTGAGATTTCCAGTGGACAGCTCGGCGTAGCAGCTTTACTTTTCAGTTGTTGTTTTCCCTTTCGAGTTGTACTTTACAGTTGGGCTTGTATTTCCAGCCCATTTTTACTTTCCGCGCTTACTGTTGTACTCAATTTTTACTTAGTGTTTACTTCTTCTGCTTGTACTCTGTGGTGCTTGTTTTATTTTATAAAGGCAATGTCTTCCCAGTTATCGGGATTTTATGCCTTTGGTGCTAGTCGCCAGCCCCTGACGTATGGAAGGCGGGCTTGGGGTAGTCACGGCACGGGCCCCGAGGACGGGTTGTGACAATATAACACTAGTGAAGATTAGGAGGATGATGTATCTATAGTAAGAATCATATTTACCCCAATTAGATCCTTAGTGTTTTGATGAATAAGATGGAGATGAGAATTCGGTTTATGATATGAATGAAGAGTTTGAACAAATTAAGATGAATCAAATGTGGGAAATTGTTGTGAGACTAGCAGATAAGAATGTTATTGGGAAAATGGGTCTTTCATAAAAATATGAAAGAATACAGTGTTGTGATTTGAAACTAAGAACACCTAGTATGCAATGGGTACTCTTAAGTAGAGGTTATTGATGTTGATGAGGCATTTTCACATGTTGCAAGGTTGGAGAAAATCATGTTATTCTTGTCTATAGTAGTGAAAAGATAGTTTAATGTTTACCATATAGACATAAAGTCATAATTTCTAAATGATGTTCTGGAAGAATAAGTTTACATCGAACCAAGAGATGGTTTTCTCATTAATGAAGATGAAAATAGAGTCTTCCGGCTGAATAAGGATTTTTATGGTTTAAAGAAAGCACCAATTTCATGATATTCATGGCATGATCATTTTCTAGAATGGCGTAGTTAATTGTAATTTTTATTTCAACAATGACAGATGTAAAAGGATGATGGTGTTGGTTTTTGTCGATGACATAATATTTGGTGGATCACACGAAGCACAATGGAGACAGTTTCTTGAATACATGAAATGAGAGTTCAAAATTTCAATAGTTGGTGAGATGATGTTTTCCCTTGGCCTACAGGTGACATAAGGGAGTAATGATACATTTATTTCTTAATATAAATATGCCAAGTAGGTATTGAGATAGATTGGAATGGATAATTCCAAAAACATGATGACTCTGGTTTCTACCTGGTTAAAACTGTCACAGGATAATGAAAAAATGGCAGTTAATGTCATATAATATAGGAAATTCATTGGATGTCTATTTTACCTTATAGTGAAGAGTTTTGATATTATATTTTTCACTTCCCATGTAGTGAGATATCATAGAAATCCCGAGGAGAGCCACATGATTGCAGTGAAAATAATAATTTAGTTTTCAAGGGAACTAGGAATTTTTGTTTAATGTATAATGAATAATATCAACTAGAGTTTCTTTGGATATACAGATGCATATTGGGCCAGATCAATAGATTATATGAAATCAATGTCTAGAAGATCCTTTCATCTTAGAGGAATATGTATTTCATGGATGAGTAAGAAATAAGATTGCACTTATTTGAGAAATGCAGAAGCTGAATATATTTTGGCTACTCAATCCTGCACATAGCTATTGTGGATGAAGAAACAACTTGAGGATATGGGTGTGTTCATGAAATATCCAATCAGAATTCATTATGATAATTCATGTTCGATAAATCTTAGAAAAATTATATTCCATAACCCATGTACAATTCACATTGAAATAAAATATTATTTTATCAAGGAGAAGGTGGAGAAAGGGATTGTGAAGTTAGAGTATGTGCCAACAGCACAATAAGATGTAGATATTATTATAAATGACTTACCCAAAGAAGTATTATAAAGGAATCTACTGGTTCTGGAAGTCCAATGGAATCCCCACGCTTTTAAAATTATGGATTTGGGATCCCACTCTCCTAGGGGTATGGTATGTCTTTCCATAATGAGATGATATACATTCTTTACCCTATTGAAGACAAACCTGAAGTGTCCTTTAGGTTCATTGAAAAAGGGGGAGAATGTGAGACTAGTTCAAGGGATTCAAATACATGGGTAGAAGCTATTAGGTGGTGTAGTGATATAAGGGGAGTTGATGCTGAGTTGAAGTTGTCTATAAAAGCATCAATCTAGAGAGAGTGTTAAATATAAAAATGATAGACTTGATCCATCAAATACTACCAATCACGACAGCTAAGGATTGTGATGAAATCAGTTTATTGGTTTCAAGATATGGTGTTATAACTGTAGTGATTCATTGGTGACCTTTTCATTATATTTTTGTTTCTCACGCCCAACATGACTCATGTGGGATTAGAGTATGTGTTGAGTAAATCTCTAATCTATATCTTACTCACATGATGTGAATGCTTATTGAAGAAGGACATCGCCTTAAAGAAGTATCAAAATTGTATGAAATGTTATGATAAGAGTTTTAAAAAAACCCAAAATGGGGATATTATTGGGTAATAATCCCACAATGTGTCATCTAGGCATGTTTCCCATGTTATTGTGTTTGTTGAAAAATCCAGATTATCAAAAATTAGTTTGGTTCGTGTTTTTCGATGATATATTTTTATGGTGGTGCAATTTCCCAGGACATAGACCATGTAACATGTCTGATAAGGGTTCGTGGATGAGTACTAGGTAGTGAAAATGATATGCGAGAGGAGTTCGCAAAACCAGAAATGGTTCACTACAATGGTTTGCTGTGAAGGGAGGGCAGTATGTAGATTGTGTAATTTTTTGATATATAGTGGTAGAGAATAAAACTGTGTAGGAAAAAAGGTAGTACAAGGTCCACTGAGGAAACAATGGTTCACTGAATGGGTGTGGTTAGTGGTAGGAGAATCAGTATAAAGTGGAGGCTATACCGAATCAATGTTTTGCTAAATCATGGGTTTGTGAATTTTGCTAATATATTTGCCTATATAATGAGAGATAATACCACCAGTAAAATCTATAGATAATTTCATTAGAGAAAATCTATTTTCTCCACAAATTCAACGATATGTGAAGGAAATTTTTGAGGGAGAATTCCGTGAAGGCTGAAGAGGTTTTCCCGGAAATAATTCTGCTAAAGGGTTTTGCGGGGTGTTGTAAACCGAAGAATAATTACGTTCACAGAAGATGAACATGATACCTAGAGAGGGAGATTTGGTATGTGGACGATATGGTAATCCATGAAAATAGAATAGTTGTTGGAAAGAAGATGGTTTGTGAAGTCGATATGTGAAGGCGGCATGCGATAGAGAAGGCGGAGGCAGTTTGCGGATGAAGGGAGGATCGTAGAAGCAACAATAGTATGAAGAGGAGATGATCCACATACCATACCCAGTATGCAGTACCTTGGAGGAGCATGTGGTTTTCAAAACACTCAAGGAATCTAGAAAATATTCAAATTAGTTTGTGAAAGCATTTTCTAGTACCAAACTGTAACTGAGAAGGTGGACATAATCTGTGGGTGAAAAGGTGACATTAAAAGAGAATAAACCTACAGTTTAGGATGTGGTATTCATGTAAATTAAGGGACCTATATTTCCATAAACTATGTTTGACTAAAAGGTCTTCAAACTATTATTTTATTCCATTCTGAAAGTAGTGAGAAAAGGAAGAGAAGGCGACATCCCTTTCCAATTGTAGTGAGTCAAAGAAAGAGGCATAGGTAGGGACCCTTGTGAATGAAGTGAGCAGACCCTTAACCTTGTAAAGGCATAGAGACTATTTATAAAATCTCGATCCCAAATAATGTACCCATTATCGGGAGTGAGCCTTAGTAAATTTGGTAGACCAGCACGCCGCCATTATATACTCCTTGGACGTAGCCCAGTAAGGGTGAACCATGTTAAAATTGTTGTGTCTCTCGCATGATTTAAATTATTCTCATAATTTTCAATGTGATCAAGAGAGAATATAGTTTTGTTTAATGATGAAACAAGATCCAAAGGGGAATAAATTTTTATCTGTCATACCCCGATTCACCCCCCCCCCCACTCAGGGTAATCGACCGAGTGAACCTAAAAGCACTAGTTATAGGTCAGACCCAATTTCTTGATGTTTTTAGGGGATGTAAATTAATGTTGGGGACACATCAGACTTGTGGGGATCTATTTATTCTATAGATGTAGTCATACGATGTCATCCATGGAATTGAAATGTTTTTTTGTGCATGCTATTTGCGAATAATTTTGAAGAAGAGTCGTTCTTTCAGACATGAAATTCCAGCGTGTAGATTTCATTATTGAGCAAAGATATCAGGTGGGTATCCAGTGTCAGGATCCTGTTCATTCCTTATTGGCTGATCTGTCAATGGAAATAATGAGTGCTAATACAATGGAGGTCATAAGTGTTTTGAAAGAGTTGTTGAAAGTTTTATCGAAGGAGGTTGTAACTCTACCCCTTCGACTTGACATTGAGTTTAGGATAGACTGGTGACCCAGTGCTAGTACGATTTCATTGGATCCTTATCAAATTTCACTTTATGATATTCGGGAGTAACGGATCAAGATTTAAAATATAATGAAAAGGTTATTTAGATAGACCAGTGATTCTTCAAGGGTACTCCAGTATTGTTTGAGAATAAGTAATATGGTTTTCCAAGGATGTGTATACACTACTAGAGGTTAAATCAGGTAGCGATCAAGAACCCTTACCCACTCTTGAGGATAGATTTTCTTTTCGAACAACTATTGGGGCATGTTTCTTTAATAAGAATGACTTCCAGTCTCGGTATCACCAGATGAGGGTGGAAGATGGTGACATACCACAGACTATTTTTAGGTGAAGGTATGGGCACATTGAGTTTGTGGCTACTCCATTATGTATTACGAACTCACCATCAGTGTTTATGGGACTTATAAATTATTTATTCCATGAGTTCCTAGACCAGTTCTTTGTCAAATTCATCGATGAAATATTGATCTTATCAAAGTCATAGGAGAAGCATACCGATCATCTCAAGACTGTCTTAGAAGTTCTCTAATGCCACTTTCTCTATGGAAATTTTTCCAAGAATGTGTTTTAGACACAAGAGTTCCAATTCCTAAGACATGTGGTGTCTCAGTAGGGTGTAGTAGTAGAACCATCCAAATTTGTTAGTTTTTTTATAGGAAGAACCCAATAATGCATCATAGGTTCATAGGTTTCTCTATCTGGAAAGCTATTACCAGAGGTTCGTACATGATTCATATCAAGTAGTAGCTCTATTGAAAAATTTGACCAGTAAAGGGCATGATTTTGTGTAGAGCAAGTAATTCCCAAAATCATTTGGATATCTAAAGGGGAATTTGGTCAGTTCCCTAGTGCTCAGGTTTCCAGAGGAAGGGGTGATGCTCAAGGTGTTTTGTGATGCTTCCCATCTAGGATTGGGGTATGTGTTGATATAGAAATGGGGGGTGATCTCTTATGGGTCTAGGTAGTTACATCCCCAAGAACATTACTATACCACCCATGATCTGAATTCAGAAGTAGCCATGTTCAAACTAAAGCTATGGTGATATTACCTCATTGGGGAGCACTTTGTGGAATTTACATATCACATGATGTTGAGGTACATCTTTTCCCAGAAATTTTTTAACATTTGATAGTAGAGGTGGAAAAAGTTTCTCTTGTATTAGAATTTTGACATCTTATACACCGTAGGAAAGGGGAATATTGTGGCTGATGCTTTGAGCTGGAAGTCACATAAGGAAGAGGGTTGGTAATCATTGAATCCTTAGAGAGAAATGAAATATTTTGATTCCTTTCACATAGATATAGGAATGGATGGTGGAAGAGGCTATCTGTTTCAGAGGACATTGTAGTCATCTTTAAGGCATCAGGTGGAGAAGTCTCAGAGGGGAAACTCAGAGGTAGTGTCAATGCATGGATGCATTGGACAAGGTAATTCCCCATAGAGATGGTCAAAGGATTGTCCGAATCAGATGATGTAACAAGGGAAGTGGTTTTTTCTAGTTATGATTCCTGTGGGAGTTCCCTGTGAGTTTAATAGATCACCCCTAGTTGTACACCCATTAGTTTTCAAGATGTACCAGGGCTTGAGGGAATAGTTTTTGTAGCCCAGGGAGAAGCGGGTAGTGGAAAAGTGTGTTGAAAAATGCTTAGTGTGACAGAAAGTGAAGGCTATGTATAGTGTTCCAAGGGGTTTTTTGCAGCACCAAGATGCCCCCATGTAGAAGTGGGTTGACATCTTGATGGATTTCATCATAACATTACCCATCGCGTAGGGAGGATGCAATGAAATCTGGGTGGTGGTGGATCAGTTGAGGAAATCAGCTCACTTCATAGAGATCAAAGAGTCGAGTGTAGTGGATGCCTTAGCACATATGTATGTGGATGAGGTGGAGTGGATGCATAGATTTAAAAAATCCATCATCTCAGATCACAATACTTGTATTAGATTGTGTGTTTGGAAGGGATAGAAACATTCCATTGGCACTCAGTTACACCTAAACACTGCTTTCCACCCTTGAATGGTGGGAAAGTAGAGAGGACCATCGAGACATTAAGGGAAATGTTATGGTCATGTGTAGTGACCCGAAGCATGATGTACATGGACATTACATTACTTTAGCTGAATACTTAATACATAACAAAAACAGACACACAAGGATTGTAATAGTTTAGTGTCTTTGGAAACTCGGAATATAATCTTCTAATCGTGGTGAAAGATCTTCAACATCTCCCATAAGATCTTCCCCATTTTGTTTCCTTACCTAAAACATTTCTTTTAATCCTGGGGGAAAATAAAACATAAAAAGGGTGAGCTCAAATGCTCAGTAAGGGGAAAAAAATATCAATCACATAATATACATAAGAACATAACTTTTGGAAATCTTAACCTGCAAAAGAAACATAATTTCATAACATGGGATAAATAATAGTAGTGAAATGTAATCCCAATAATCATAACATAAAACATGAAACATTGTGGCATACACACATAATCATAGAGAATCATTTCTTATTAGTCAAGACTCATTGCCAAGACTATCTTAATGGACAAAGTCCATTTCTGAACCGAGTTCACTCCTCGTTTCAGTCCTGTTTCTCTGAATGGGTTTAACCTGCCATTCCATCCATGTCTATCTCATGAGATATAAAATATTTACCCAATGAATTGGAGGGAGATATAGGTCCCACCCATCTCAGTATGATACCATTCTTATGTGTGCCACAAAATCATAAATCATACATCATAGCATAACCCATGTAATAAAATGGGATTATTAAACATCATAACATAATCCATAAACATTTGATATCACATATTAAATAATGTCATCTTAGATGGAAAATATTTTTGAAAAAACACTTGAAATGAATTCTTGAAGAAAATATCCTTCCTTCTTTAAAATAATTTTCTTTTCACAAAATTAAATGAAATTTTAAAAGATAAGGGTTTTGTTGAAAATAATCATGCAATCATGTAGAGGAAGCTTCTTGAAAATGAGGAGTTATGAAACCATAAAAATCCGTTCATGCCATATAAGTTAAAAATAACATTCTCCTCATACTTTTGTCGGAAAAGTCAAAAAGTAACTTATATGGTAACCAAAGGAAAGATTCCATTCATAAAATGTGGTAAAAAGTCAATAAAGGGTAAAAATAATGTTAAGCATTCATGGAAGAATGGTAAACATTTTAGGAAAACATTTTTAGAAAACATGGTCATGGATGATAAACGTAACCCCCGTAAATACTTACATATAAGCAATCTCGGATAAAAATGAGATTGAAAATTTATCCCTTACCTTAGGTCTGATATGCTTTGTACGTATCTGAACCTCCTGTATAATGATTTAAATAATGTCATTGACTTATTACAGAATCATATTCATTGTTATGATATCATATATGTTTTACTTATGACTTTATATTACCCGTTCTTTTGTAAATTCCATGTTAATGCAGCGTTTTGGGTAAAATTATTTCATTTATCATATGTGTTTCGACTTATAGTTCTTGATATTATTACTTATATCCTGATTTACATAATTCCAGAATGTAAAACATGATTTATATATAATATATATTCATCATATACATATATATATTATAGATCGATAAAAGGAATGAAATACATCGTTCATGGAGATGGTAGGCCGTACGTACGCATGAACGCTGTTTTCGTTTCCTTATTGAATTGAATGAAACTAAATAGATGACATACATATATATATACATAAATACGGTATAATTCATATATTTCCTTATTATTTATTATATAAACTTTATCATCATTCATGTATGGTTAACATGGAGAATGAATCTCATCACGTCGTGGAGACGGTAGTCCATACGTACGCACTAGCGATGATATCATTCCCATAATTATTGAATAGAATTGGAGTGGATGGTATAATATATTATAATCTTTATGATGTTATAATAACCATATATAGTTATTCTTTACACCATAATACCAATCCATGTAAGGTGTTGGTGGAAAAACAGATTTCACCACGGCGCGGAGACGGTATTCCGTACGTACGCACGCGTGGTGATTTCATTTTCCGTAGGATGGATAGATGGTGAAATAGGGTTGTTTCATAATTATAATAACATATCAGTATATTAGTTATACTGATGTTTTTACTTTATAATGAAACAACTAAATAAGAATAATTGGAAAAAGAAATAGAGTTGAAAGAATTGGTAACGGACATTACCTCTTCTTTGAAGTGCCTCTTTGAGACCTTCTCATAAGGCACTAAATTTGGTCTTTGGAGAAGACCAGAACATATAGGATGTTTATATGGAAGTGGAGAAAATAATTTGTAAGGGTTTGGCTGAGAATTAAGGCTCAAAGTGGTGTGAGGAAGAGAGGGAGGAGGTTCCCTTTTATAAGGGAGGAGAGGGGTACCCTTGGAATAACTAAAAATATTATTTTATTATAAAGTTATATTCGGCTTTTAATAGCTCCAAATTGAGTTATTTCAAAGATAAAGTGGGGATGGGTTGAAATAATCGCATCCAATAGAATTTAGACAAGTTTGGGTTCCTATTTTAACCTTATCATTTAGATTTAACTTTAAGTTAGATAATTTTACTTTTACCGTGTCTTTTTGTGTTCTTACATTATAAGGTTAATAAACATACTATAACAAGACAAAAGAATACCAAGTTGTTTATTATTAATATATATAACCTTTTATAAGTAATTTGTCAGAAACTTAGATTTTTAGGAATATAATAACAATTAATAATATAATATTTGTTTTAAAAACTATTTTATGTCAATTTTGACACTATTTGGTAATTGATTTTTGTGAAAATTATAACAGAATTACTAGTTATAAAAACGTTAATTAAATCAACAATAAAATGTCATATAAACATAGAAAATTATTGAAAATCATAAAAAGTCTCAAATTACATTTATTTTGGTATCTATAACATCAATTATGTCAATATTTCATTAATAAGATAATTACTGTATCATCATTGTGTCATAAATAAATTAAATTATATAAAGTCTAAAAATTACAAATAAAATATCATTATGTAGTAAATCTTTGTATCTTTATAATTTATATTTATATTCAAATTTATCTTATTTATATTCCTATATTAAAAATGATTTACTTATTAAACATAGATTTTAACTATTTTAACCCTTCTTTAAATAAATTAAAAATAAATGTCCTAATCTAATAAAAGTGGGCCTAAATGGTCATATTTTATTCCTAAGGTTGTTTTTGGTCGAATTAAATTTATCCAATAGAATTAGGACATGTTTTATGGTAATAATAATATCATTTTTACCCTTAATTACCCTATTTACTTTTAACCGTGGTAAATAAAAGTAAAAAAGTTACTATTCGCCAAAAATTATTTTCATCTAATTGAACCAAATTTTACTTACTGACATCAACCATGACTCTTGGATTTTTTTTAAATTCTATTCACAAAATCCGTAAAATTAAGTTTTATGTAAATTTGCAAATTCTCGTTGGAGGTGGGTAAAAGACGGTCAAAAGTTCAATAAAATTTTTATATAGCTACAATTATTAAAAATTGACTCCAATTAATTACATTGAACTTATATAGGTATTATGTATCAATTTTTCCTAAAATAAATTTACATAAAATAAATAATTATTTAAATAAAAGGACTGTTTTTAAATACTAACCCAGTGTTTTTACTATTCATCAAAAATTGAATGTTTTCAGAAAAATCCCAAAATATCACCCTAGGCTAATTTCGATATTCCGAATCCAAAAATGAAGTACATTTTGAAAGATGAAATTTTCAAAATTTAAAAAAGTGGTTATTACTATTCATAACAGCTAGTTTTAATAATATTTTAATAGCATATCGTTGTTTAGTAAAACTCGTTATTGCGTACAACAGATGCTATCGAGGAAGGTCGTGATTGTGTGTAATACAGCCAAGTTAGGGTTGCATGTTGTGAAAGACTCCTTTATTGTAGTGTACAACACAAGATATCAATGATATTGAAAGAATATTATTCATAAAATCTCAGGGTGTTACATTCTACCCCCCTTAAAAATGAATTTCGCCCTAGAAATTTGTCGGGGTTATAAATGGTTTAATACTCGAAAGTTTGTTTAATAGAAACCCATATCGTAAAAAGGAATACCAAAACATGGATTTAAAAACTGATGTATGAAATGTAACTATTACCCAAATTAAAGTAGGAGAACATAGGTGAAAATATGGATATGGAAAAAAAATATAACCATCAAGTTCTGATGGAGAGTGGTAGAGAACATGGCTATGAAAAAGCCATCAATCAAAAATCCATAGATTTGTGATGATCTAAGGTACCATCTGATTCATTGGATATAAGGGCACTAGGACCACATTTTTTGTTTTCAAGATCATTTCCTTAAAGTTGATGAAATTTGAATTAGAATAAATACTTTCATGATTTTGGTACAGTCTCACCATTGTTCGTTCTTTAGACAATTTCCACTTCATCTCTTAAAGAAATGAAGTTAAATTTTTCATTCGTGAAGTGTTAGCAGATCATGTGATAGAATGATGGGTTATTCCATCTTTCTCGAACAAAAGGTTATAAAAGTTATCAAAAATACATAAGTCCATCTATAGTGAGATTAATCATATATGGTTCCTAAAATGGACTTATACTTCATATATCGTACTGCTTAATATAATAAAACTAGTTTCTACTAAACAGGGATTTCCTGTAGTCCAGTCATAGGCAATAAAGGCCAGTCGAACTTTAGTTGTGGGTTCGATTCCCACAGCCTTGTCCGACGCGATGGGTTGCCGCCCGTCCTGCAGGTTTTCCTTTTTCTAAAACTACATTACTATAACATCCCATAAATAATATCGAAAAAAACATATATCCTTAAACAATACTAACTTATGTATAACATAATCCATTCCAATCTTTAGGATTATCCCTAATACTGCAGTCCACTCTCATATTATAGTGAAAACGATTACCAGAGATTTCATATAACAAGCATGTCAATTCCATCATTGATCCCCATATATCTTAAGATATGTCTTGTTGGTCACATTCCAAACATTTGAAGGCCTTAATCATGAATTCTCTTGAAAAATGAAAACCCATTAAATCTTAGTGAAAACATGAGTGCTGTCAAAAGTTAACTCTTTCCACATACCAAAACCCCAAAATTCTATATACTCAAACAATGATATAACTATTTCCTTATATCAGTCATGAGCTCATTAATACTATCAAACATTTAATTTTCTCATTATCCCTTCATTATGCGTATATCATCTACTTTCCAAAAATATCTGAATAACCTTTCATGGTTAATGGTACCATTAATCATACACTTTCAAAACATATGTAAAGACAACAGTGTAACAATCCTTAGATGTCTCTTTATTCCATAGTACCATGAGATTAATTATACTACATTACACTTGATAAACATGTAATCATTCCAGTACCTTCTTAAACCATTGACTGAGCTTCAACAATTATTTCATGTCACATATCATTTGTAGTCTCTTCATCATCATCAACATAAATACTACCCTTACGACCGTACTGATTCTCTTTATGAGACATTCCCTCAGGGAATTGGTTTTTATAATGTCCATACATCCCATATTTAAAACATTTAACCATTTTTGATGTCGTAGAAATACCACTATCCTCATCCATGGTGTTAACTAAACCTTTTTCTTTGAACTTACTGGCTTTGTGTCCTTCTTTTCCACACCCAAAGCATCTTCCAGTTACCTTGAAACAATCTCCACAATGCCTCTTCCCATGTGATTTACATGAGGGAAATTGAACTTTATTTTCTCTATGATCATCATGAAACTCCATCTTTCTCTTATTATCTGAGTCGGGAAACTTACCAATGTTGAGATTATTGATCATATTATGAGATTGCTGATTAGGCATAATAACAATGTTTGGACTTCCAAATCCAATTTCATTTGGTTTCTCATGAATAATATCATTCCATTGTCCGTCATATCCTCCATTATCATGAATCTTCCTATTTCCACCCATTTTCTAAAACCCAAAAAGAATAGTGTGAGAGGAAAAAATCATGTTACGAAAAACAACATAGTAAAGGGGAAGCACCATCAATATCTAACATCTTAGGTTAAATTCTAAGATCGTTAACGTAGTTCTAGGACTATATCCAATATGTATACTTATCCTCAGGGACATCCCTAGACATACCTTAGAAATATCTCTAGGGATCTCACTAACGTTTTCGCATCCTAGTTTCCAAAGGTTTACTAAACCTTTCCTCTAATACCAACTGTAGAGACCCAAAACATGATGTACATGGACATTACATTACTTTATCGGAATTCTTAATACATAACAAAAGAAAACACACAAGGATCGTAATAGTTTAGTTTCTTTGAAAACTCGGAATATAATCTTCTAATCGTGGTGAAAGATCTTCAACATCTCCCATAAGATCTTCCCCTTTTTGTTTCCTTACATAAAACATTTATTTTAATCCTGGGGGAAAATAAAACATAAAAAGGGTGAGCTCAAATGCTTAATAAGGGTAAACAAAAGAAATATCAATCACATCATATACATATGATCATAACTTTTGGAAATCTTAACCTGCAAAAGAGATCACAATTTCATAACATGGGATAAATCATAGTAGTGAAATGTAATACCAATAATCATAACATAAAACATGAAACATTGTGGCATACACACATAATCATAGAGAATCATTTCTTATTACTGAAGACTCATTTCCAAGACTATCTTAGTGGACAAAGTCCATTTCTGAACCAAGTTCACTCCTCGTTTCAGTCCTGCTTCTCTAAACCGGTTTAACAAGCTGTTCCAGCCATGTCTATCTCATGAGATATAAAATCTTTACCCAATGCATTGGAGGGAGATATAGGTCCCACCCATCTCATAATCATACCATTCTTATGTGTGCCACAAAATCATAAATCATACATTATATCATAACCCATGTAATAAAATGGGATTCTTAAACAACATAACATAATCCATAAACATTTGATATCACATATGAAATAATGTCATCTTAGATGGAAAATAGTTTTGACAAAACACTTGAAATGAATTCTTGAGGAACATATCCTTTCTTCTTTAAAATCATTTTCTTTTCACAAAATTCCATGAAATTTTAAAATATAAGGGTTTTATTTAAAATAATCATGAAATCTTGTAGAGAAAGCTTCTTGAAAATGAGGCGTTATGAAACCGTAAAAATCCTTTCACGCTGTATAAGTTAAAAATATCATTCTCCTAATACTTTTGTCAAAAAAGTCAAAAATTACCTTATATGGTAAACAAAGGAAAGATTCCATTCATAAAATGTGGTAAAAAGTCAATAAAGGGTAAAAATGACATTAAAAATTCATGGAAGAATGGTAAACATTTTATGAAAACATTTTTAGAAAACATGGTCATGGATGATAAACGTAACCCCAGTAAATACTTACATATAATCAATCTCGGATAAAAATGAGATTGAAAATTTATCCCTTACCTTAGGTCTGATATGATTCATACGTATCCGAACCTCATTTATAATGATTTAAATAATGTCATTTACTTATTACAGAATCATATTCATTGTTATGATATCATATATGTTTCACTTATGACATTATATTACCCGTTCTTTTGTAAATTCCATGTTAAAGCAACGTTTTGGGTAAAATCATTTTATTTATCATATGTGTTTCAACTTGTAATTCTTGATATTATTACTTATATCCTGATTTACATAATTCCAAAATGTAAAAAAATGATTTATAGATAATATATATTCATCATATACATATATATATTATAGATCGATAAAAGGAATGGAATACACCGTTCATGGTGACGGTAGGCCGTACGTACGCATGAACGATGTTTTCGTTTCCTTATTGAATTGAATGAAACTAAATAGATGACATACATATATATATATACATAAATACAGTAGAATTAATATATTTCATTATTATTTATTATATAAACTTTATGATCATTCATGTATGGTAACATGGAGAATGGATCTCATCACGTCGTGGTGACGGTAGTCCGTACGTACGCATGAGCAATGATATCGGTCCCATAATTATTGAATAGAATTGGAGTGGATGGTATAATATATAATAATCAGTATGATGTTATAATAACCATATATAGTTATTCATTACACCATTATACCCATCCATGTAAGGTGTTGGTGGAAAAAAAGATTTCACCACGGCGTGGAGACGGTATTCCGTACGTACGCACGCGTGGTGATTTCATTTTCCGTAGGATGGATAGATGGTGAAATAGGGTTGTTTCATACTTATAATAACATATAACTATATGAGTTATACTTATGATATTACTTCATAATGAAACAACTAAAGAAGAAGAAGTGGAAGAAGAAATAGAGTTGAAAGAATCGGTAACTTACATTACCTCTTCTTTGAAGCACCTTTTTGAGACCTCCTCTTAGGGCACTAAAATTGGTCTTTGAAGAATACCAGAACCTCTAAGATGTTTATATGGAAGTGGAGAAGTGAATTTTTCAGGGGTTGGCCGAGTTTGAAGGCTCAATGTGGTGTGAGGAGGAGAGGGAGGAGGTTCCCTTTTATAAGGGAGGAGAGGGGCACCTTTGGAATAACTAAAAATATTATTTTATTATAAAGTCATATTCGGTTTTTAATAGATCAAAATTGAGTTATTTCGAAGATAAGGTGGGGATGGGTCGAAATCCTCTCATCCAATATAAATTAGAAAATTTTAGGTTGCTATTTTAACCTTATCATTTAGATTTAACTTTAAGTAAGATAATTTTACTTTTACCGTGTCTTTTTTTGTTCTTACACTATACGGTTAATAAACTTATTATAACAAGCCAAAAGAATCCCAAGTTGTTTATTATTAATATATATAACCTTATATAATTCATTTGGCCGAACCTTATATTTTTAACAATATTATAACAATTAATAATATAATATTTGTTTTAAAAACTATTTTATGTCAATTTCGATACTATTTGGTAATTGATTTTTGTGAAAATCATAACAGAATTATTAGTGCAAAAAACGTTATTTAAATCAACACTAACATGTCATATTAACCTAGAAAATTATTTTAATTCATAAAAAGTCTCAAAATACTTTTATTTTGGTATTTTTAACATCAATTATGTCAATATTTCATTAATAAGATAATTACTGCATCATCATTGTGTCATAAATAAATTATATTATTTAAAGTCTAAAAATTAAAAATAAAATATCATTATGTATTAAATCTTTTTATATTTCTAATGAATATTTATAGTCGAATTTACCTTATTTATAACCCTATATTAAAAATTATTTACTTATTAAACATTGATTTTAACTATTTAACCCTTCTTTAAATAAATTAATAATAAATGTCCTAATCTAATCCAAGTGGGCCTAAATGGTAATATTTTATTACTAGGGTTCTTTTTGGTCGAATTACACTTATCCAATAGAATTATGACATGTGTTAGGGTAATAATAATATCATTTTTACCCTTAATTACCGTATTTACTTTTAACCGTGGTAAATAAAAGTAAAAAGTTACTATTCACCAAAAATTATTTTCATCTAATTGAACCACATTTTACTTACTGACATCAACCGTGTCTCTCAGATTTTTGAAATTCCATTCACAAAAGTGGTAAAATTAAGTTTTATGTAAATTTGAAAATTCTCCTAGGAGGTGGGTAAAAGACGGTCAAAGTTCAATAAAATTTTTATATATCTAAAATTATTAAAAAAAAATGTCTCCAATGAATTACATTGAACTTATATAGGTATTATGTATCAATTTTGACCTAAAATAAATTTAAATAATATAAATAATTATTTAAATAAAATGTCAGCTTTTAAATAGTAACCCAGTGTTTTCACTATTCATCAAAAATTGAAATTTTTCAGAAGAATACCAAAATTTCACCCTAGGATAATTTTGATATTCCGAATCCAAAAATGAAGTCCATTTTGAAAGAGGAAATTTTCATAATTTCAAAAGGTAGTTATTACTATTCATAACGACTAGTTTTAATAATATTTTAATAGCATATCGTTGTTTAGTGAAACTCGGTATTGTGTACAACACACACTATCAAGGAAGGTAGTGATTGTGTGTAATGCAGCCAAGTTAGGGTTGCGTGTTGTGCAAGACTCCATTGTTGTAGAGTACAACACAAGACATCAATGATATTAAATGAATATTTTTCATAAAATCTCGGGGTGTTACATCATGGGTTCTAAAACGTGGTGGGTATTTGGTGTAGCAATTGCCTTTGGTATAGTGTTCTTAAAATAATATATATCACTCTTCCATTAACTTGGCCCAGTTTGAGGCTTTATACAGAAGGTCGTTTCATTACCCTTTGTAATAGAAAGAAGTTGGAGAGGCAACTGTTCTTGGTCCAGACGTGGTGCAGGGTAGGACAGAGAAGGTGACGCTTCTCCATGATAAGATGCATGCAGTTTAGGAGCGATAGAAGTTGTATGCTAATTTTAGGAGAAGGGCCTTGGATTTTGAGGTTGGGGACGACATGTTTTTGAAGGTTTCCCCACGACGTTGGCATATGAATTTTTGTATAGGGAGTAGGATTTCTCCTAGTTTAATCAGACCATTCAAGGTATTGGGGTGAGGTGGTGAGGTGGAATGCTAGTTGGAATTCCCTCCATTGTTGGGGAGGATCTATGATATCTTTTCTGCATCCCAGATTTGGCGGTATCTTCACGTTGATTCCTATGTCATTGACTGAAGAATGTTCGATAACGAGGATGACACAAAATTCGTGGAGCGTCTAGTAGAGAAACCGAATCATTGGGATAAAGTGTGGAAGGTATGGACCATTCCATTGGTTTGTGTGTTGTGTATGAAAAGTGTTCTGGAGGAGATACTTGGCATAGGGAGACATAGATTCATTCCGAGAACCCAGAGTTGTTTTGACTTTTTCTTTTGTTTTTTTCTTTGTGATGTAGTGGTTGAACCTTTTTTGTTATAAATGGGTATCTTCCTAAATTTTTAGTGTGTGATGAATTCCAAACATGTGAAAAGTGGGGAGACTTAATTCTTAAACGAGATTCAATAAATGATATGTGATTAAACCCGTGTGGATGAATCAGTTCCCCCACAAGATGGATAGTATCTTGACATGGAGGAAAGAATTCCTTAATTCACGTGTATGGAAAGTTGGTTCTTAAGTGGGTTATCTTGTGGATGCATGCGTTAGTAGATGTGGAAGGAGGTGTTCTTGGATGCTGATCTTTCAATCTATATTTTGAATAACACATGGTGGTTTGTCACTAAGAGGTATCTTATAGGTTTCTTTTTTAGACCCCTCTTTCTTCCAAGGTTGGTTTTGTATTCTTAGGGGATATAATAGTTTGAGAGTCTTTTGATGTATTGGCTCAGACTTCTTTGGTCTATTTCATTGTCAAAAGTCTACGTTTTGGGTGTTCTGGGAGGAAACAGTAGATCATTTCATGAGTTTTCCAAATTTCAATTTTTTTCATTGGTGAGTCATGCATTGGTGAGTCATGTCGGTAGCTCAGTATTAGTAGTTTGTTGTTGGTAGCCCACGCCAGTAAATCAGATTTGGTGACTCAAGGTAGCTGTAGGTCTAGGTATTAGTGAGTCAGGACGTCAGTAGGTCGAGGTGTCAGTAGGCTGCGCGTTAGTGAGTCAGTAATCAGTGAGTCATATTGGTGACTTCTTATTGACGAGTCACGTCGGTGGAACACCATCAATGGTTGATCATTTGTTGGCTCAACATCAGATACTCTTCTGTTGTTGACTCGAATTGGTGAGTCACGCATGAGTGAGTCATTTCCAATATTTCCAGTTTTGTCCATTTAACACATTTTATGACATTAAATGAGTTAAATTATATATTTAATGAGTTTTTGGCCGTTAAAAATTGTATTTATCTTCAAAATACCTAAAACATCCTTTGACTCTGAAACCACATGGTCTTGATCATGATCCATCTTTAATGTCACTTGAAACAGTTTTTCCAATTGATTTAGGATCTGGCCATTATAAAGATGAAATCCAATATTTATTTGAACACTTCCACTTTCACGAAGTTCCCCAAGAACCTTTATTCTCTAAGGAGTTGTGCAGCTATGCTATAGAATCTCATTTGTTTTTCCCCTGGAGTCATTCCTACTACTCTCATGACCCCTTTTTTTGGCGCAAGAAGCTATTATTGATCACTAGTTGTTCCAAGTAAGGATTTTAGTCATCTCTCCTTTGTTTGTGTACTATGTGTGGTGGGTGCACTCATGTACCCTTTTGAATATGGATCAACCAATATTTATGGAAGATAATAAGAGGTAATAAATAAGGGTTTGGGAATATGATGATGAACGCTTAGTATTATATGTTATCCTTGTCTTGTAAGTGTTGTATGCCTTCAAAAAATCATGGTCGTTGGTGGTATCTGTTTACGCAGTAATTCTGATTGTTAATATTTTATACAAGAATTATAATATGGTTAATCATGTATATTTGGTTATATAAATTAATTACCTAGAATCAAATGAGTTTTGTGATAACCCCAATTTTATAAAGTGAAATTAAAGAATGTGTGTTTTCTAAATATGAATAAACTATGGCTTATTGGTGTGTGTGTGTGTAATTTGTGTGGTTCTGTTCAGAATTGTGTTTGTAATGGTAGTGTGGTGAAGTGGTTGGAGTGTGGTTTTGTGTATGGGTTGGTACGGGTTGTGTGATGGTCTCTCCGACTGAAAGATTGGTTGATTTTTGAATGGATGAACTTGTTATGCAGTGGGACTGCATCTGGGCAGTGGTAGGGTTGTAGGGCCGTAGGACTGGGTTGTGTCATGTTCATGTTTATAGATGTGTTGGGTATGTTGTTTTTGTGAATTAGGTCTACTGAGTGGGGTTTTTATGAGGTGTGTTGGGGGTCTTGATTGTTGAGGGGAAGGACATGGTGTCATGGCATTGAAGAATGATGGTAGGGGTGTCCATAAAAGGGGAGTGTGGAGTGGGACTACAAACTAGTTTATTTCTATTTGTTTTAATGGATGTCTGTTATAATGGATTATTTAACCCTTGAAATTCTTTCATGGTTTGGATTGGGTAGTGGTTGGAATGGTTTCTTCTCCTCATAATGTTTTTAGTGTTTAGTAGTTTCATAAGTAGTGGTGGAATAAATAAATAAATTGATTGATAATACAGAATGGAAACTGGTTAAATGATTTGGATGGGGTTATATTAATAGTCGCATCTTTTAGTGAAGCGACGTTCATTTTTCAACTTGTAAGTAACCATAATTAATTTTGATACATGTATTTAAAGTTTTATGCAAGGGTAGTTTTGTGTGGGTTGGTTGTTTGTTTAGAAAACCCATAGGTCAGGCTGATTGTTTGGTACCTATATATTTATACTTATATTTCATTGTGTTTTATATAAGTACCCACTCATGTTGAGAACTATGTGCCAAACACCCCCATTGAAATTGGGAATGGTGTCATTCCCAACAACCCAGTGGGAGTATGCATGGAGGATTATTACCTCTTATATGATCCATCATCTAGGAAATTATATCCCAAGACTCTTCTGGCTGGTAATAACTTCATTAGGTTTTGTAACAGATCTATGGTATAGGTTATGGGATAGGTGGTTTTCTTCCTAGGTGTCTTCGGGATGAAGCCCATGTGTTTGGGGGAAGGATGAGTTGTGTTTGAGGCCCAGGTGTATACAGGTAGGAATGTAGTGTGGTTTGTGGCCCGGGTGTCTGCGAGAAGGTTGTGATATTATGGCTTATGGAAGAGAATGGTATTGTTATGATTTTCTTCATTAAGGATGAGCAGTTTATTTCAAGGAACTGGTGTGAGGTAACCTAATATCTATGTTATTACTATTTTCTATACTTCACTTGCGTTATTTGGTGGGCATGCATCAGTGAGGTTGGGGTGGATAGTTGATATTGTTAGGTGGTTTGGAGTTTTTTTTTGATTTCTCATAGAGACATTAGTATGATTCTCCAACTTGTGCATAATTTAATTTGGTTCTTCCCTACTGTTTATACTTGTATGATCACCCTACATATATTAAATTGTTTTTTGGTTTCTAGAGAGATTACAAGGACCGTGCAGGACCTTACTAGCATGGACATTACTGATGGATGTTGTGTTACTGCTTAGTTTTATTTTAGAATGTACATTGGAAAATTATTTTTATTTTTATCACTTTTAATTAAAACTTGCATGTGATATGGATTTCAATTTCTTTATATATATTTTTCCTGGAGTCATTTTATTTCGATAAATATTATCTCCCAATAATGGTTACTATAAAAAGGGTAATCCCAATGATTTTTTTGAGATTCGTATACCCTTGGTTCCAATTTCCACCTCAAGCCTTATTTGAGGCGAGACTCGGGGGGTCATTATCTTTCCTTAATCTAGAGGAAGGAAGGTCTCGACATCCTTCTAACCATTCACACAATTTGAAGCAATCGGTTTGTGACATCCCTTTTTATAAAAGAACACTAACTGATAGTCTTCTCTCGCACACATTAATGATCTTGCAGATATCGACTACCACCAAGCCGCCACTCATTCCAAACCCTATTGTCACACTACAACTTATTTTTTATTGCCACACTCATATCACTGCACCGCCACTCTCCCCAAACAATATTCCCACAATGTTTTATCTCACCGAACCCCCTGTAAACTCCCCCATTACATCCCTTAAACCCACTTCTAGTTCATATTTTTTGTGAGTTTTCTGAATATTTTTTATTAATAAAGACCTTGAAAACTAATGTTATTCTATTCATATATTGTTTTTATATATCTGTATACTGATTCTCTCAATGGTTCACTTTTTTTCTTATTCTCAATAAATATTTTGTTTGTTTCCCCTTTTCTGTTATTCCTATGATTTTTTGTGTAACTACATATGGTCTAAGGCTATTGAAATATAAAATATTCTTTAATTAAATTGATATGGTCAAGTTATGTGATGGAAAAATTGTCTTGCAAAAGTTTTTTTTGTGAGGAATGTGATCTACTAAAATATGGATTTTATGTGTTGTGTATAATTAATAATCTTTTATTATAAGTGTTTTTAAATGAAGATGTTTGAGTGTTAATATAGTAATGATGGTATCTGGGTTATTATAAGAGATAAAGGTGAGGATTAGAATTCATTGGAATTTTTGGGGAAGTGTTCTGATAATAGTTTATGTTTCAATGATTTGGTAATGGATTATTGATTCCTATAATAAATCATTTTAATTTTATATTTTTTTAAGTCATTGGTTTTGATGGTTTATTTAGTGTATGTGGAATTGTGAGTTAGGGTACCCTTGATTCTTTATGAAATAAATTTAACTCTTATAATATTTTCTTACATGGAAGGATGATTTTTATTTAGCTAAGGGCTCACTTTTTTATTTGTGTGGGTACTTAGTTTCTTCTTGTATGTGTCCAACTATAGAAAAAGATAATTTCAGTATGGTTATAATAGTCGAATTCATATTAATCTAAAGGTTATAACACACCATAATTAGATTCTTATAGGTATTGGTAACATCATAAAGGATATTTAGTATCAAATGAGAGTAATTAACCGACAATGGGTGAATTTTAATAGATCCATGATTGCCCAAACTATGTATTTTACTATAACAGTTATTTGTTGATTAGTCCTTATATTAGCCAAATGAGAATCCAAATCATTTATTTTGGACCAAATTTCACAATTCTTACATCTTTATGTTATAATGATTTCATAACTGTGTTGTTTTGGTGAATATTTTCATTCAATAAATTATAGACAAATAGAAATATTTTTTAATAAAATAAAAATAGAGTTTTGGAAAACATAAATCTTTTAAAAATGAATATGTAAGGTGAAATAATAATGTTTTAAATTGGATTTCATGATTTATTTTCAAATTATAACGGAAATATGCGTTTGATTTAATCGACTTATAAGGAATTCATGGTTTTCAAGAATTTCATTTTATTAGAAGAAAATCACATGGATAGTCCAAGACATATGATTTCACTATAATAAACATTCCATTATAATAGAAATAATTCAATACATGTTATTATATTTCATTACTCTAATTAAAAACCAAACTACAAAATTAATTTAATGAACTAACTCACTTCAAAATGCCATGTCACACGAGTCAATTTTTCACAAGGCCAGAAGTAAATTCTTGGTATCCATAGTATTGAAATAAGAACTAAGGGAATAAAAAAAACTTAGAGTAGTATTATACGAGGTAACTTGAATTGTCACATAACTATCATGCAGACAATAAGAATGGAATTCCTTCGGCAAATTATAGAGGAATTATAGGAAGCCACCAGAAGGGTGACATAAGTGAAACCATTACCATTTAAAGCAAAAATAGATTCCTATGATAATCCCTAAGATAAGAAACAATGTTAAAATGGGTAATATATGGGGTAACACTAGTTGAATATGGATATAGAAGTTTTGTTGGGAAATTTCAAACCTCTTTAATTGAATATTTATATTTTAATATTGGAAAGTGAAAAGGGGTTTTTGAAAAATAACTTTGTATGCTTTGGTTTTTTATAAAAATGTACTTCCTTGTAATTTTTAATAAAGTACACCAATTTAAAATTCTCTATTTATATCCCAAAATTTCACAAATAAAATATTTCCCTATATATATTTAAAACCATTAATTTCAAATTTAACTTCATAAAATAATTAGAGAAGTATATTTATCCATTTAAAATTCCCCTTAAAAACTCATTATTAAATTTCAAATTCTAGTATATACACAATAATTTAAATCAAGTTCGTTTTTACATTTAATAAAACATTTAGTCACATAGTGGTATTCATTCCCATGGGTCTCATTTAAAGATATTAGTTTTATCAAAGGTTCATATTCTTGTTTTTAAAAATATAATAGTTTTTTTATTGTCGAAACAATTATTATTTTCAATTGTATCATTTTATATTATCAAAATGGTTTTCAAATAATATATATATTTTTTTATTATTACATTCTATAGGTGCATTTATAAATTTTTTTCAATAAGATTTTTTATAATGTTAGATGATAAACAATTTTTTCATATTTTCATTTTCATTCAATAAATTCATGAGATCAATCTTCAATTGAACATATTTTGTATATTTATTTTTTTTAAATATAAATATTACTAAATTAAATATTATGGTTATAAATAAGTAATGGATTAATTCCCATCACATGAAAAAATAGTATGGAGATGGAGTGAAAGAGTTTATCATGTTTGAAAAAGATCATGCATATGATTTTTATACAAATAATATTTATGTGTTTACAATGTAATTATTCAAAAAAAATAAGTCTAGAGGATATGGAAATAAACTTTATCAACAGCATAATTTAACGATGTTATAAATGTTGGAGTAAACATGGGGAATAGAGAATGTAGATACTGATTGGGATAGAACGATGTTTTATGGATCATCTGATATGATTACAAGTGTTAAAAAATGAATAAGATTATATTGATGTTGTGCTTATATTTGTGAATTATGATGAAGATTATATTGAGGAAATGTCAAGGATAGTTGAAGATGATGTTCTTGATTACCAAATTTTTTTTGAGAAGTCAACGAGTTGTGAAAAGATGACATTGTATGCTAGTTTCAGTAAATATATATCAAGGTTAGCAATAATAAAACTATATAATTTGAAAGAAGGATACATATGGAGTGGCACTAGTTTTATTCAACAATTGTTTCTCTTAAATGTTCTGCACCTAGAATATAATAATCTTCCTAGATGAACATACGATTCTAGATGAAGGAAATGTTCTATGGGTATGATCTTTGAAAGAATACATGTTTTTCCAAATGACTATATAATATTTCACATAGACCAGAAATTACATAAAAGTACCTAAAGTGTGGTTCTTCTGAATAAAAGAATGTTGAATCAGTTCTTATGAAAGTCGTATAGTACATTACAATCATTCCATGGTTTATGCTCCTATATGGAAGTGAGGATACTATAAGTAAATTGACATTTCATGCAGAGAAAATAAATATATATGGAAAACTCTATCACCCAATAGAATCTAATTAGTGGAATAGAATTGATCATGAGTATCTTGAATTTGAAAATTAGACGAGAAACCTTCGTCTGGAATTATCTTTAAATTTAGTGAATCCTTTTGGTTTTCAAAGAAGCACTCATAGAACATGGTCATTTATATTGGTAAATTATAACTTTCCATCGTGGTTATTCATAAAATTAAAAAATAATCATGTTATCTATGATTATATCTTAAGAAAAAAATTGTGTAATGATATTGGTGTTTATTTGGATTTATTGATCGAAGATTTATAATTATTTTGGGATTCAAGATTAATGTTGTATGATGATTACAGAAATGAAGATATCACCATGAGATACATTTTGAATAGGGTGATAAATAAAATTCCTTATTATGGAAATTTTTCAGGATATAACATTAAAGGAACTCAACGGTGTACCATTTTTTAACATAGTACACAGTCAATTAGGTTGAAACATTAATCAAAGAATTTTTTTCTAGGACACCTCATAATTTTACCTTGATGAAATAAGTATCGATCATAGAAAATAACATTCTATGGATGTTCATAAGAAAATATTGCACTATGTCTACTAACAGGTGATCAACTTATAAAGAAAGTAAAATATGTGGACACTTATTTTTTAAACCTTTTTCAAAAAACTATATGAAAATTAGTTGGACAAAGGGAACAATTTTTTTGATTTACCATACTAGAATTATTTTCAAATCAGACAATTTTTTGATGTTATACTTTTTGAATAGAATTTACATGATAGTTTAATTGGAAACATACTAAATAAACCTATAAAAAAGAATGTAATTATGGATAGTTTGGACTTGGTTGACATGGGAATATGGGAAGAGTTGGCACCAGTAATCTGTGAAAAAAATGAACTTTTCATCCACAAACTACTTACACACTTTCCAGGTATGAGAGATATTATTTTTTAAACTTCATTAATGACATAAATTGTATAGATGGGTATTCAAAAAATATCAATAATATCATGTTAATGTATGATTTGAAGTTAAAGTGTTTTAAAACACATGCCATCCATGTTTTTATTAATTATCTAATTCCTACAGCTTTATGTTTCATTTTCCCATGAATTTATGTCATACATTAACCAATATCTTTTTATTTAAATGATATATATAGCAAAGTCATATAACTAGATAAATGATTGACTATGTAAAATGAAATTTCAGTTATATTACGTGAGGTGTAAATGTTCATCCTGTCAACATTATTTGATACGATGGTTCACATTATGGTTCACTTGGTGAGAAAGATTCAACTATGTGGTCTTGTACACTCTAGATAGATGTACTGCATTGAACAATATATAAAGATTATTAAAGGGTATATTAAAAATCAAAGTCATATATAGGGTTATATTGAAGGGTTATATATTGTTTAAAAATTTTGGAATTCTGTACTGACTACCTATCCGCTGTGGAAAGAATTTGTCTATAGAAATTTTGTCACACGTGACAGTTTGTGGGAGAAGGAATTTTTGTAGGAGATATTTTGGTAATAAATATTACATATTAATAGTACGACCACCTCTATATTTTTCAAAAATTATTAGAGGCTTCCCCATATGTTGAAACCCACAAATAAATTCTTAGTTATTTGAATCCATAAAGAGATAAAAAATGGATATCAAATACACATAATCAATAGTTTATAGAATGGTTTTAAGATCTTATTTTTAAGAATATAGATGGAAATCTTAATTTAATTTCAGAATGACTTCGATGGAGAGACAGATGACCAAGTGTGTATATATTTTCTTACAATTGTTCGATAATGAATGGTTATATGTTCTATTAAAATTAACATGATGAAGGAAATACATTGAAAAATAGTGGAGTTACACTTGTGGATAATGTGATGAATGATTATGGTACTAAGGATATAAATCCAATTTATTCGAATATGTGATACATTTGAATTATAAAAAAAATGGGAGTTGGATTATACAATATTCCAAGTGCTGATTTTTCAATACAAGTGAGTTGATAAAAGGAGTGATGTTAAAATAAATGAATTATGATTTTTAAAAGTGGATTATAATAAGAAAGGGTATAAAGATGAACCATTTATAAAGGAATCACATGCAATAAAATTATTTTATGTTCCATATCCCATAAAATAGAAGTGGTCAATTGATCTGTTATTGACCAAAAATACAGAAGGGTATGATGAAAATACAATTGAGGATGACCCTTTCATTGGAATGTCAAAATCATTTCACAATGATCCAAATGTATATAAGTTCTTGTATTTCAAATAAGACTAAAATGAATGTATTTGGACACATTTTAGAGGGGTCAAATCCCTTCATCCTTTATAGAAGATAGAGTTCAATAATCAGGTCATATTTTTTTAGTATACGTTGATTACCTAATGTTATTATCTTTTTTCTCCTTCATTTATGTAATCTAAATTAAATTTTAATTCACTTCTGTAGATAATGACTTCTATATGTGTTTGTGCTCCCAATCCTATAGAATAATAGGTCTGTAAAACTATTATTTATCAAAGTGTAGATAAACAATGGCCTTATGTGTGTGTTTGTGCTCCCAATCTCAAGTAAAAAAGGTTTCTCAACCTACTACTACAACCAGTGAAGAGGTAAAATGGCCTTCTATATAAGCTGATTCTACTGATCCATAAGATCAACATATTTATGATTTTGAATCCTATGAAATGGTTTGTGATGGAGTTCTAATGATACAGAAAAAGAAAGATCATCATTGATTGAAAAAGATTTCAAAACTAATCAGGGGAAAAAAGAAAAGGAATCAAATATGAGGTTCCATAAAATGCATGGGGTCAACATGTTAATCACAAGAAGAAAAATTCAATAGTTAAATTGGATAAATCACTCATAAATTCATGTCGATTGTTGTAGATTCATGGAACCATTTTTCCCATGCTTATGGAACTGATGTGGGACGATACTAAGGTACTATTATGATATAATTTATTTATTTTACTAAAAATTTAAATAATGAAGCATTGAATTATTATTCACCATCCCTTGTTGAGTGAATTTATAGTTGATGACTCCCACAAGAAAGATTTATTAATTATTTTGGGTAGGATTCAAAAATAATTTCACACAATTATAATGATATATCGCCTTGAAGATGTTGAAGGGAAAATAAATATACTCCCACTACTAATTTATGCACACCTAATAATCCATGAAGCCTTAGATATATTTACTAGGTGTCTTGTGGATATGCCTTTTTAGGTAAATTGTGGATGGTAATACATTGTTTGACAATACATGTTTTCATCACATTGATAGATAATATTTTATTTATGAAATAACAATTAAGTGCTGAAAATAAATAAAGGGCATCAAAACCAACGCTCCCTTACCGTAATTCAAGGATATAGTATTCTTCACATGAAAAAAATTGGTACATATTTTAAATCTACAGTAATACTTTTATGTGACATGATAAAATAACATAATTATGTTCTCTGTTTATATCCCAATTATGGAATCCAAATAAAAAACTACATCCATCACAAGAATTGTTATATGAATATAGACACATGTAAATAAATATTGGACACTAAAAGATGAAAAAAGAAAACAAGTTTGGGAAACATGTGTAATTATAGTTTAAAAAATTATCTTTTCCTTAAATTTCTATTACATAATAATGATTACTTCTTTTAATATATTTTTTATTTGAATTATTCATAGTAATCATCAACTCCTATATTGAATGAATACCAACTACCAGTGGCCTTGAAGTAGCCAAAACAGTATGTAAGGGTCATAGGTGCTGGTTTTAGGGTGGAAACCCAAACATATTTTGAAAAAAAAAACAGGTGGATAAATATAAATAAATTCCACTAATGAAAGAATTATTAGCTTCCCTTAAAGAAACAATTTGTTAGAACACTAGGTTGATATCAAATACAATGGGGAGGAGAGAAAAAAAACAAACTCAATAATATCCATTTCATGAAAAACCCTTCCCACCCACACCATCATTGAGGAAAGACATTGCCCTAAAAGAGTTTTCTTGGTTGAGGTAATCAATATTATAATGATTGTTTCTATAAAATATGTATCATATAGACACCAATACCTTTAAAATACTAATATTTTACAAGGTGAAAATTATTGTTATTTATATTTATCAAAACCCACCCATTCCCATGTAGCAAGGGATATAATGTTAAATATCCCAGATGATAATATACACATCATACCACATCCAATAGGTCATATGATATTGATGATTAACGTAGATCATGGGATAACCTCCATGCTACCAGTTCCACTCGATGAAAAAGATATTCATACGGGTGACCATGTTATTGGAACATTCATTGCAAGGCCCTAAGATCTTTTAAAAACACATGTTTACAAGGATTTATTCATTTAAAATTAATTTTTCATTCCAAAGCTTTTACAATTTTTGAAAAAATTTCTAAATCAATGAATGTTATTATAGAAGAACAAAGGTAATGGGTGAAATGATATGTCAACTCAAAACTATCTAAAGGATTAACCAATCGATCAAAAAGATCTTCCAAAATAACCTTTACCCACCCATTCAATATCAACATTTACTAACATTAAAGGGTCCTGTATATACAATGATTTAAAATTGTAGTATCCATGTATTTGATTCAGAAGAAAAAATGTTTGAATTAGAAGGTAAATACTAAATTGCTGTTGATAATGTAAATGAAATACACATCCATGAATGGCTAGGAGCCTCAGTTGTAAATGTATACATGAGATATGTTGTTATGATTTTTTTTTCTAAAAATGATATACTATTTTAATTATGACTAAAAACATTAAATATTTTTTAGACATATATATCAATACCAATTTAAGGGATTACCCCCAATAAAATAAATTTTGACTCATTAGTTCTCACATTACCTCTACAGAATAAATTGAAAAGAATCCAAAAAAATGAAAAAATAGTGAGAGACCAAGCCAAATAGTTTGAAAAAAACATGCTGATTATTGATTACGCAAAATAAAAATGATGTAGTGGTAAAACTAAACAATTTAATTATATCAAATATATATTACTTTATCTTATTACTTTTTTTATTTTTAGGAAAAATCATATGCTCATTGATATCAATTTGGATACTCCGAAGAGTTATTTATTATATTAAATGAGTGGATACCCAACAAACTTACCACACAAGAAGAAATTTTAAAAATTTTAATACACTACATTCAACAGTTTAGAACTAAAATTTAAGTAATAATTATTATATTTTGTGTTAATGGTAATTATTTTATGAAAGGGCGGTGTATAAACATCATGAAAATAATGGAATGAGGAAAACCAATGCACATATGGGCCCTTAGATGTTCTAAAAATAGAAAAGTAATAATATATATATATATATATATATATATTAATATTTCACTATATAAACACTTATAAAAAACTAATTATTTTTCAATGTTTCAACAATTTCTGAAATAAAAAATGGAAAATGTTTTGGTTATTATGTTAATAAATATTTGAGAGAGATTGTATTCCATCTACAAAATCGCATCCCTGAAAAGGTATTTTCAAAGATAATTAGTATTTCATACAAAATATTTATTAATACTTTCTGTATTTATGTTATTCTTATACTACTGGTACTATAAAAAAAATGTATTCCCAAGATGATATATATATTTTTAGAAACGAATGTGAAACATACTTTATGTTAGAATATACAAAAAATAAGATGAATATGAGACTTCTAGAGAAGTAATGGATATTTATATATTAATGTTTAATTTATTTCTTTTTTATTTTAATCACATAAGATTTTTTTCTTATACTAGTGGATTACATTGTTATTCTTGGGGTGGTTTGTTCATATTTTCTCATTCTCATGAGAGATTGGACTTAGAGAATGCAACTGAGATAATAAGAAAAAATAAATGGGTCAATGATGTTAACAACCAATATGAAAAAGTGAAATAATGCCACGTATTTAATTAATTTTATCATCATTTTATATACTATTTTTAAGATAATTTTCTTATCATTTTTATCTAATACTTTTTTTCACATATCTTTATGCTTTCCATTTATATTCTTTATCGATCTTACAACATTTCATATTGAGTTGATGCTCTTACCTGAAAACATTTTTCCTTGAAATACATAATTATAGAGGAAGATCATATAATCATTGTGGTGACTTCACATGATATAATGGAAACATGAGAATCCTCTACTCTTCTGGATTTCAATAATGACAATGGTTTTCTAACTAATAACATCATGTAAATTTTCATTGTTGGATGTTAAAATAATAATAGCAATAGAAATCATGATAACATCGGTTCTTAGGATTATTTTAAGACTTTGGTACTTTTAAAAATCATATGCACCTCAATCTGACACACGATGTGCCTGGTATTATTATATGTTCTTCTTTGTATTTAAAATTGACATAAATTTTAGTAAAAACGACAACTGGCATACTCAAATTTCAGAAAAACTATTCAGATTGTTTTGATTATTTAATATAATGGATTATAGGTCATTGTCGACATGTAACAATCTTCCACACCACAATATGATACAAGATGTGGCTGGTATAACTCAAATCATTCATTATTAGTCTAAAATTGTAATTTTAGTTCAAAAAGAGTTTCTTATTAAATACAAAGAAAAACTATTTTATTTCCTAGATAATTTAAGAAAATGATTCATAAGACATTTTTTATGTGTATTAATTATTCTCACATAAAACTAATATACAATGTGATCAGTATGTTTCAAATTACATGTATTTCATTTTAGATGACGTTATAGTAAAAAAAGGAACGTGGCATACTCAAAACTAATAAAACACATTCTTATTGTTTGGATGCTTTTTGAAAAATATCCCCACATTATTTATCATGTTTTGGAATCATTTGAACATCAATATGATGCATTGAGTGACCGGTATGACTCCATGTGCGTCTTTTTATTGAAAATTTACATCAATTTTAGTAAAATGGAAAATTGGCCAACTCAAAACTGAGAAAACACATTCAAATTGTTTTGATACATTATGAAAACTATCTATATGTAATTTTTGATGTGTAGGAATCATACTAACCTCAATCAGATACATGATGGTTCTCTTATGACATAATTTCCCAATTATAATTTTAAAAGTGACATTTCAGTCCAAAAAGTGTCACTCATAAAAAACTGGGAAAACATAATTAGATTGTTCTGATAATTTAGTTCACTAATTTAAAAGCAATTTTTAATATGTATAAATTAGTCTCATGTTAAAAAAACACACAAGGTGTCCAGTATTCCTAAAATTTTGTGTTTATATTTTAAAATGACATTTTAGTAAAATCCATTAGCAACCTACACAAAACTAAGAAAATTAGGTCAAATTATATTGATACTTTATAAAAGTAATCCATATTTAATTTGTGTTGTTCCAAAATCATAAAAACCTCACTATTAATCATCTTATGAGCAATATGACTCTATGTGTGTCTTTTTATTTAAAAATGTCTTTAATTTTAGAAAAAAAGACAACTAACATACTCAAAACCAAGAAACCACATTCAAATTATTTTGATACTTTATAAAAAAAATTATAAGTAATATTTTATGTGTAAGAATCAGTTGTACCTCAATAAGATACATGATCTTCCCAGTATGACTCAAAGTGTTGGTTAACATTTTAAAAAGTTTATTTCTATTCAAAAAGTGTCACTCACTAAAAAACAAGAAAACCCACTCAGAATTTCCTGATAATTTTGGATGATGATTCATATGAAAATTTCACATGAAGTACGTAGTCTCACGTAAAAATGACATAGGATGTGACAGTTATGACTCAAAGTAAATGTTTTGAGTTTCAAATGACATTTTAATAAAAAATTGACATGTTAAAAATTTATCAAATGAAGTCTGATTGTTTTAATAATTTTGAAAAAATATCAATATGTGATTTTTGATTTATAGGCATTTCCCTCGATTCAGTCTAAAATATTGTGTGATTGGTATAGTTCCATGTGTGACTATTTATTTAAATTTGGAATTAATTTTACCAAAAAAACAAGTGACAAACTGAAAACGAAGAAAACACATTCATATTGTATTAAATTTTTTTAAATGATTAATAATTCATTTATAACGTTTAAGAATCAACCTCACATCAATATGATGCACAATTTGGCATATTTAACTCTTAGTGTGCCTTTTTATTTAAAATTGAAATTAATTTTAGTAAAAAGAACTAGTTACAAATTGAAAATTGAGAAAATTCATTTATATTGTTTTGATACATTATAAAAATAATCTATAAGTAGTTTTTGAAATATAAGAATCGACTAAAACTCAATATGATGCATGGTGTGGCCGGTATAACTCAAATGTATCTTTTTATTTATAATTTACATTAATTTTAGTAAAAAGAACAAGTGACATATTGATAAATGGTTAAATAAATTCAAATTATTTTTTATTATTTAGGAAAAATATCCATAATTCATTTTTGATATTTAAGAGTTAACCTAACGAAAATCTAACACATGAAATTACTGATATGGTTCCAAGTGTGACTTTTTATTTAAAATTAACATCAATTTTAGTAAAAATAAAAGTTAAATACATAAAACATTTAAAAAGCATTCAGATTATTTTGAAACTTTAGTAAAATTATCCCTGAGGTATATTTGATATGCATTAATCAATCATTCCTCAATCTGATGTGTGGTGTGATTGGTATGACACAAAGTGTCTGTTATAATTTTAAAATTTACATTTTAGTTAACAACATGTGTCACTCAGTGAAAAAAAAGAAAATATACTATGATTATATTGATAACATATTATAATGATTCACAAGTCATTTGTTATGAGTATAAATTCATCTCACATAAAACTGACCCATGACGTCAGCAGTATGACTCAAAGTGCATGTTTCTAGTTTGAAATTAAATTTTAGTAATAAAACAAAATAGACATATGAAAAACCAAGAAAATGCATTTTGAATGTTTTGATACATTGGTAAAATGATCCATATGAAATTTTTAATGGATAAGAATCATCCTCAACTCAGTCTGACACATGGTGTGAACGATATAACTGAATGTATGTCATTATTTATAATTGAATTTGATTTTATTAAAAAAAACAAGTGATATACTCATAACTGAGAGAATGAATTCGAACTATTTATATACTTTATTAAAATGATCAATAAATGATTTTTGATATATAGGAATCAACCGAAAATCAATACGATTCATAATGTGATCTGTATAACATCAAGTGAGGTTTTTTTATTAAAAAGTGACATTTTATTAATGTATTATTTAATATTAATGTTTAATTTATTTCATTATAGTATTACAGACATAATATTAGTTTTCATATATAAGTGGATTCTTTTACTCGGGTTGAGATGATTTGTTTATTGTTGTACCCCACACTCTTTGATTTTCATGATCACAATCACTTTCATATGTGTTTAACCTTGTTTTTAAGTGTTGTGAATGATAGGCAAGAGATTGCCAAAGGAATGGCCCAAGAAGAATCAAGAAGTGGACTGAAATTCAGTCCACCGGCCAACAGGTGTGATAGCACCGGCCAGCCAGTGGACCTGGCAGAGGCATTGCCCACTGCCAGGCACCACCGGTCAGCCGGTGGCTTGACCACCGGCCAGCCGGTGGCACCCTGACTCAAGGCTGAGCCACTGCCTCCCCACCGGCCAACCGGTGGCCTCAGCACCGGCCAGCCGGTGGCACCCAGCCTCAACAGTGAGACCTACTGTCTCACCACCGGCCAGCCGGTGGCCTCAGCACCGGCCAGCCGGTGGCTCCTGGGCAGAACAAGTTTCCATTCTCCAAGGCACCGGCCAACCGGTGGCCCTGCACCGGCCAGCCGGTAGACCAGTCAAACTAGCCGTTGGCTTTGACCAGTCAACTCCTTTTTGGCCTCCAACGGCTCCGAGGCCTTTTCCAACGGCTACAAAGCCCTCCAACGGATACTTGAAGGTTCCTAGCCTATAAATAAAGGCCTAGGAAGCCCCGGAACTTCACCCAAGCCACCAGACACATTGTTGATCATTTTGGCGAAGCTCCGGCGGATTGTTCCAAGAGAACCCCAAGTGCTCCATCCATTTCCACATCCAAGAGCACCACTCAAGAAGCTTGGGAAAACACGCTACATCAACTCCATCATCCAATTGGCGCCCAAGTCTTCCCAATCACGGTTTTTCGTGTTTTATTTATTTTGAGCTTAACTTTGAGTTTGTGCCTACAGCACCGGCCAGCCGGTGGCTCCTGGGCAGAACAAGTTTCCATTCTCCAAGGCACCGGCCAGCCGGTGGCCCTGCACCGGCCAGCCGGTAGACCAGTCAAACTAGCCGTTGGCTTTGACCAGTCAACTCCTTTTTGGCCTCCAACGGCTCCGAGGCCTTTTCCAACGGCTCCAAAGCCCTCCAACGGATACTTGAAGGTTCCTAGCCTATAAATAAAGGCCTAGGAAGCCCCGGAACTTCACCCAAGCCACCAGACAAATTGTTGATCATTTTGGTGAAGCTCCGGCGGATTGTTCCAAGAGAACCCCAAGTGCTCCATCCATTTCCACATCCAAGAGCACCACTCAAGAAGCTTGGGAAAGCACGCTACATCAACTCCATCATCCAATTGGCGCCCAAGTCTTCCCAATCACGGTTTTTCGTGTTTTATTTATTTTGAGCTTAACTTTGAGTTTGTGCCTACAAACTCCCAATTTTCTCATCCCCTCTTTTCTTTGGGTTTCACATCACCACTAAGGTGTGACAAGGCTGCCAAGCTTTCCTTTAAATAGCTTGAGACATAGGTGAGCTATCCTTCACCTGTAATAAGGATAGTGGGTTCTTGCTAAACCATCAAAAGCAAGTGGGTTCTTGCTAAACCACAAAAGCAAGCTGTAATAGGTCCTAGTGCTACCTCAAAGCCTAGTGGGTTTCTTGCTAAAACCATTGAAAAGCAAGCGGTAGGAATCTCTCAACGGTTGAGTTGGGAGCGAAGACGTAGGCCGGGTTTTGGCCGAACTCCGTTATCAATTTCGTGTGTCTTGCCTCTTTATTTCCGCTGCACTTTACTTTGATTTTTAATTTGTTAATCAAGTTTTTTTTTAAAAGGCAATTCACCCCCCTCTTGCCATCCTACCCGTTTCTTCCGACCCAACAATTGGTATCAAAGGGAACTTTGAATAAATCCCTAACCCGGTTTCAAATTTAAGATCCATTTAGATGGCATCAACTTCTTTTTCCCCCGAGGGCTACTCATTGGGTCGGGCTCCATTTTTTGATGGGACCGACTATAATTATTGGAAAACCCGTATGACTACTTTTCTTAGAAGCATAGGTTATCCCATTTACAAAATAGTCATGCAAGGTTACACTCTCTCCTCCCCCGATGAATCCAAATGGACCCCCGCCGATATTAGAAACTTTGATCTTGATGGCAAAGCCATGAACGCTCTCCATTGCGGCTTAGATAGAAATGAGTTCAACCGAGTTTCCACTTGCACCACTTCACATGAGATTTGGAAACTATTGGAAGTGACCCATGAGGGCACTAATAAAGTGAAGGATACTCGGTTAGACATGTATAGACAAGATTTTGAATCTTTTTCCATGCATCCAAATGAGTCTATTTCTGAAATGTTTACTAGATTTACTGATGTGTGCAATGGGAGAAAGTCCCTTGGTGATGATGTTTCAGCTGAAGCAATGGTCAAGAAGATCCTATGGGTCCTTCCGAGCTCATGGGCACCAAAGGTGACGGCGATCCAAGAAGCTAAGGACGTCAAAAATATGCCGGTGGAGGAGCTCATCGGATCCCTAATGACGTACGAGATCACGATGAGGAGGCAAGCTCAAAAGGAGGGCACACCAATCAAGACACCAAAGAATATTGCCCTTAAGGTACAAAAAGAAGTAAGCTCCTCCTCCTCATCCTCTTCCTCCTCATCTTCATCATCTTCAAGCGGCGACTCAGAAATGGAGTATCTCGCCCGCCAAATGCACAAGTTTATGAAGAAGCACAAGAAGAAGAAATCCCGCAAGCACCGAAAGCAAGAACCCACCGAAAAATCCGAGCCCAAGGTGAAATGTTACGGGTGCGGCGAAAAGGGCCATTACAAGCCCGATTGCCCACTCAACAAGAAACGGGCCAAGGAAAAAGGAAAGAAGAAGGTCCTCAAGGCGACATGGAGTGACACCTCATCCTCCTCCTCCTCCTCCTCGAGCGACCAAGGTACAAAATGCCTAATGGCATTCCATGAGGTAACATCTTCCGACTCCTCCTCTTGTTCTTCAAATTCAAATTCTTTAAATCATCTTTCTTATGAAGAACTCTCACACGCTAGAGACCAACTTGAAAAAGGTTTTCATGAGGTTTCTTCAAAATTCATTGCTTTGAAAAAGAATTTCAAAAAACTCTCTTCCGAAAAAGAACAACTTCTCAAAGAGAAGGAAGAGTTGACCCTTAAAATCCAAAATTTTCCAAATGTTGATTCCATGGAATCAACCATCAAAGACCTAAGGGAGACCCTTGCTAAGTTCACCCAAGGGGAACAAAATTTGAACAATTTGCTTGGTTCCCAACGTATATCTAGAACCACCCAAGGGTTAGGATATACCAACCGAGCTTCCTCCTCCCATGCACCCACTATTTTTGTAAGGGGGAGCTCCGATTTTAAATTTTGTAATTATTGCAAAAAACCCGGGCACCTCATTTATGAGTGTAATTGCAAAAATGCCCAGTACGGTAGGCCAAAGACTATTTTCTATTCGGACGAATTTTATAGGAGAAGACCCGCCATGAGACAAGTGTGGATTGAAAAATCCCTCTTAGCGAGTCTCTCCGGGCCTAAAATCATTTCTTTTCAAAATCCCTCTCCCCGGTGATTTATTGTTTTTATTTAGGGGGAGTTAGGATTGTTTAAGCCTTTCAATTTCAAATTTTTTCAAACTTTCAATTTCAACACTTGGTTTCAAATTTTCATTTCAAAATTTTCAACAATTGGTTTAAAATATTGATTTTCAATTTTTTCCCTCAATCAAGTTTTATGCCCCATTCTATTTTGATAATCACAAAGGGGGAGAAATTTCTTGATTGATTGGGGGAGAATATTTTCTCTCATGCTTAGTATTTATTTTCAATTTTTCATTTAAAGCATGCCTTTCATTTAAGTTTTTACATTGCTTAGATAAGTGATTGTGATCATCAAAATAGGGGGAGATTGTTGTACCCCACACTCTTTGATTTTCATGATCACAATCACTTTCATATGTGTTTAACCTTGTTTTTAAGTGTTGTGAATGATAGGCAAGAGATTGCCAAAGGAATGGCCCAAGAAGAATCAAGAAGTGGACTGAAATTCAGTCCACCGGCCAACCGGTGTGATAGCACCGGCCAGCCGGTGGACCTGGCAGAGGCATTGCCCACTGCCAGGCTCCACCGGTCAGCCGGTGGCTTGACCACCGGCCAGCCGGTGGCACCCTGACTCAAGGCTGAGCCACTGCCTCCCCACCGGCCAACCGGTGGCCTCAGCACCGGCCAGCCGGTGGCACCCAGCCTCAACAGTGAGACCTACTGTCTCACCACCGGCCAGCCGGTGGCCTCAGCACCGGCCAGCCGGTGGCTCCTGGGCAGAACAAGTTTCCATTCTCCAAGGCACCGGCCAGCCGGTGGCCCTGCACCGGCCAGCCGGTAGACCAGTCAAACTAGCCGTTGGCTTTGACCAGTCAACTCCTTTTTGGCCTCCAACGGCTCCGAGGCCTTTTCCAACGGCTCCAAAGCCCTCCAACGGATACTTGAAGGTTCCTAGCCTATAAATAAAGGCCTAGGAAGCCCCGGAACTTCACCCAAGCCACCGGACACATTGTTGATCATTTTGGCGAAGCTCCGGCGGATTGTTCCAAGAGAACCCCAAGTGCTCCATCCATTTCCACATCCAAGAGCACCACTCAAGAAGCTTGGGAAAGCACGCTACATCAACTCCATCATCCAATTGGCGCCCAAGTCTTCCCAATCACGGTTTTTCGTGTTTTATTTATTTTGAGCTTAACTTTGAGTTTGTGCCTACAAAACTCCCAATTTTCTCATCCCCTCTTTTCTTTGGGTTTCACATCACCACTAAGGTGTGACAAGGCTGCCAAGCTTTCCTTTAAATAGCTTGAGACATAGGTGAGCTATCCTTCACCTGTAAGAAGGATAGTGGGTTCTTGCTAAACCATCAAAAGCAAGTGGGTTCTTGCTAAACCACAAAAGAAAGCTGTAATAGGTCCTAGTGCTACCTCAAAGCCTAGTGGGTTTCTTGCTAAAACCATTGAAAAGCAAGCGGTAGGAATCTCTCAACGGTTGAGTTGGGAGCGGAGACGTAGGCCGGGTTTTGGCCGAACTCCGTTATCAATTTCGTGTGTCTTGCCTCTTTATTTCCGCTGCACTTTACTTTGATTTTTAATTTGTTAATCAAGTTTTTTTTTAAAAGGCAATTCACCCCCCTCTTGCCATCCTACCCGTTTCTTCCGACCCAACATTTATAAAGTAATACCATGGGTTGATATTTTTTAGAGGGGATAAAAGGCCCCAAAAGAAGAATAGTTAATGTCTTTAAATGTTCGTTGATGTCTATATAGGTAATTATATATGAAATTATTTGTAATTTATATAATATTTTTATTCATGATGTCAATTTTATTTGAATTAAACTATATATTTCTCATACAGATGTTAAAGGATATTGTAGGGTGTGTTGTTATATAAACACCACAATACATTAGTATAGACATTTATTACAACTAGAAATAGCGCTGGTAAATGAAGAATTTATCAGTGCTAGGGATAACAGTGGTTTTTAGCACTATTAATAGCCTTTTTAAACACTGTTATAGGGAACATATTACTATTGTTATGATTATTAATTTCACATTAAGAGAAGGAAACTTATAATGAAAAAGTGGAGTTAATAAGATTGTTCATAACCTATTTATAGAGTATTGAAAGGGTTTATAAATATTCAATTAGATGATATATTAATATATCTCCAAATGATTTTACAATATTATTATCAATAATATTCACTAAAAGGAAATAAATCATTATATTATGGAATAATATCTCACAATATTACTATTTTAAGGAAAAAAGAGTTTGGAATGGATCAATTGATGAATCATTCTGTGACATCACTTGTCACATTGTGAATGGTGATTTTAATAAATAGAAAACATTTCTAAAATTTTAGTGGGGTTAATATTTTTATTATTATTTTCATGATATTTTTATTTATTTGAAACAAATATGGTGTTTGATTCATTCCATTGATTTGTTTTGAAGTCCATTTCCATTAATTCAACTATTTATATTTGATTCTATATATCTTTTTGAAATAATATCAACTCTATTTTTCTAAAACACAGTTTTGAAAATAATATCTTCATGTATGATGGGGCTTAAATACTTAATTTGTGGTTACATATCATTTGGGGTGTGGGATAGATAGTCGATGTATGAGGAAATTAATAAATCATTAATACCAATCATGATAATTCGTCTTGTTATGAATTATTTTTGGTGATTAGTATAAACCTTAACAGTAAAATTAATTTGACTAGGAAATGTGAAATATAATGGAATCCAAAAAAAATAATAATTTTGGTATATAACCAATATATCATATTTTTATGTCACATTAAGTGTCAATAATAATTCAGCTGGGTTGGTAAATTTCAATATGTCATAGGACTTGAACAAACTATTTAGAAAATAAGACGTTAATGATCTCTATATGAAATTATGGCTAAAAAATTTATCTAATCCATGATTGAGACGAATGATACCCTTTTCATAAAAAATTATTAGAAATTTAATCCAGGACATTGTATTTATAAGTTATTTTTCTATAATTCAATTTTGTTGTTCATGAATTATCTAAAAAGCATGATTTAGTCAGTATATCCAATTTTTATCTATGTAGGCTCGCAATTTCAGCCTCTTAGTTGGATAATATAAAAATTCATATAACTAAACTCTTGTAGTTAATAGAGGATCATTGATTCTTATAAATTTCTAGACAATGATAACCCATTGCGAATTAACGACACTTTGTGGGTGATCACCACCTATTAGTAATTTTGGAATTAGATCCATTCCCTATTTTTTTTCTCTATTCATTATTTAATATGTTTAAAAACCCATTTTTGGGTGGTTGGATACACCATAAACCACGAAAATCAATATTATATATCTTCATCCATGCATGATGATTTATTTTTTTGTTTTATGAATCAAAATTTTTAAATAATTACATCTTTTTCATCATAATATTTGGAAAAGGTGGAAGGTTTAGATGACTGTTGAGATGTGGCTGGTGACTATGAGGATAGTGGAATTCAAAACATGGTTACCATGATTTTGAATTGTGGAGTTATTCTAAAAAAAATTACATATAGACCATAGTCACATAGACTATAGTACCCTATTTATGATTCCACAGTATAGTTAATTCCCAAGGACTTGTACCCCCCAAAGAATCATACCATGTATTTTGTTATCCATGGATTCCAGGGATATCATTAGAATATAATTAATATATATTGGGTAAAATTTGGTCACATCTTGTCTATAATGAAAAATATGCCTCAATATGTACATATTACACACACATTAAAGGAATTAGTCCCAAATATTGAGTGACACATCACAAATAGATTGTACATTAAAAAATATAGCATGGACTGTATAGGATATAATCAACAAGTAGACATCTGCTTATATATTTCATTTTCCCCATAGACAATATGTGTACCACAAGTGAGGTTACTTGATGTGTATCTATAGTACAAACTAACCATCCCAACTAGATCTAAAATCCATGTATCCAATGTTAATGTCGAGTACCTTTATAATTTACAATTATACACTAGATTGTGAATGAAACAACCCATGTTGTTGAGCCAAGCTAAAATTCCACAGAAAATTGAATTTTATCATTTGGAGGATGGTATATTTTTTAAACCAAACATCGAATTCGAATTCCAAGAGTTAGAACACTTTAATTAGTTATTTTTAAAATTGGGTGCACTAACATAATAAATAATTTTAAATTAATTAATTAAATACTTAAAATAACTTCTAATCATTAAACTTCTCTTGATAATGGAATTACCCTTTATAAGAAATTTGCTAAATGGTAATGGAACCTTCTATATTTGATGTTACTCTTTATAATATTTTCCATGTTGGTTAGTTTTTCTAAAATTAAATTAAAAGTCAATTGAATTATGATTATTTAATGTTATTCTTGTTTATTATTATATTCATTTTTTGATAAAAAATGTTATGTTTTTATAAAAAAACCCTCGAAAGAGGGGTGTTGTCTCAAAAATTACAATGTGATGATTTGTAGTTATAAATTGATTATTTTATTCTTTATATTAGAACTGAGGGTGTAATAAGGGGTTTCTACATAAGGATCCCTTTGATGGAATTTTGTTATTTATTTTTAGATTTTTTAGGGTTAGTAAACATACTTAGGGATGTTTTAGATATAAATGATATGGTATCACCACACATTTTCAGTTTTTTCTTAAGACGAATGACACTCGTTCACTTGGGGAGTCCCCTTTGATAAGCTCTATGGAACGATTGGTTGTACCATGCCTTGAGAGAGACTAGGCCCCCTATGTATGATACTGGGTATATACCCAGATGTGAGATAATACTTTAAAATTCACACCATTCTTTGAGTGATATGTGGGACTTTATACATGGGTCACCATGGATGAAATCCTAATAATTGGATATGAAATAAGCCCCTTGAGCGATACATGGTAATACCTTTAAGAATTCTATGGTTGGGACTAGGGTGTCTTGATAGTTTTTATAATGTTTTTTATAAAATTGAATTAATGAAAAGGTAAATTAATGTTTTTGAATAAGTATTAATCACTATGATATTAAAGACACATGGACATATCCTCCAAGGAAAACCACAAGCTTGGGGTACATCCACCTCCTATTATATTATCTCACCCAATTTACAGTTTCAGGATTCATTGGATCAAACTCACCATATTAGGTCAAAGTAGGTAGATTGGATGGGTGCCCAAGTGGGTCCCAATATAATGCATTTATTTATTTATTTCCCTATTCCATCTATTTAATCTAGAACACTACTAAATTTATATTACACAAAATAGATTAGCCTAGAAACCATGGGTGCCAGCCTACAAAGATTTTATCTCACACACTACTCAAACATACTTTGGCACCTAAGTAGACTTTATGGTTATAGGTAATGAAAAAGGGAAGTGTTAGGTTTCTGTTACTTGTTGTATTTTTCCAACATTAGGATGGAGTTGGGGGAAGAATACTGAGCTAGTACTTAGAATGGTCATGGTTCTAGTATTTGGGATTTTAGTATTTTGTTACATTGTACAATTATTTTAATTCTTTATGGTTATACATGTAGCAAAATTTGATATTCATGCATTAATTTGAATTGGTGTTGTCCACTTTTACTCAGTTATTATATTATTCTTCCACTAATGTGTCTATTAATAGTATTTTATTTTCTGTTGCCTATTGATTTATATTATTTATACCATTGTGTGGATCTATAAATGAGGGTATTGTATCCCTACCATAACATCATTGGACCCACTCTAATTGTTTGTAGCCTCTAGTGTATGGGTAGGCATGCTTGATGCCATGGGGTGACTAGTCCTCCAACTGGTTTAATGGTCAGTTGGCCCAAGACATTATATTGTTGTATATTAATATTATTGTTTTTCATTTTATTACTATTTCGAATTTGTAGAAATTAAAATAAGAATGTTCTAGTGCTTCATAAACAACCAATCCTGGGTGTGATCAACCCCCGTATGGGGGAATGTCGAATTTTCCATGGTTGGGTTTATTTTTAAGCTATTTCTATTATAGTTGATTATGATTTCAACTTTAGTGACTCAGGTACATTATATTGATTACTAAATTATAATATTTATAAATTAACATTTAACAGTTATTAGAAGGAAATAACATTACATGAATCATCATATGCACATAGAAATTCACAATCCAAGAATATTCCATGCCATGAATACTTCATTTCTACATTGTTTAAAATGTGTTTAGGTGCTCTGTATGTTTTATTAGTATACTATTTTGTTTTTTCTTCTGTAGATGTATAAATTCTTAATTTTTATGAAATATAATTCTATTAGAATGTTTGATTGCTTACAATGTTTACGTATCTTTTTAGTGTGTTGTTTTTTGATTTTTCATTCTTCAATGCTTAGTTAGCATGGCCTAAACATACTAGTTGCGATTAAATGAGATCCAACATACAATTTGTAATGTGAATGGGTTCCTTATAAATTGGAAAATGATGTCCCATGTAACTGACCATTGTTAATGTGATTTATATTATTGAGGAATATTATATACATTTTAAGCTGTTAAATTCTTATTTAATCACCAATAATATGGTTGCGGTTAAATGGAATATTACATTCCACTTTTGATGTGTATGGGATCTTTATGAACTAGAAAAAAGTAAAAAATATAATCGAGCCATTGTAGATTCACATTAAATTCCTAAATTCTGTTGAAAAATGTTATTGTCGTTGTATTTTATTCTTTTTTTCTACAAGAAAATGGTTTTAGTTAGATGGGGGATGCCTACAACATTTAAAGTGTATGGGGGCTTTATAATTTTTAGGGTGGTCACCCATAAAACTAAACCATCTATTATGAGAATATTAACTAAAAATTGTTGTATATATAAATGATGTTAAATCACGACCTTAAATGTATTGGTTTCCTTTATAATGGTTTTATCTATTTTACATGGGCATAATGACTTGTAAAACTATCTTTTGAAATGAAAAACTGACCCAAGTAGGCCATTTGGGGGATGTTGTTAATAAAGTGAAACTATCAAGGATGTATTTTAAAATCATAGTGTTCAAAATGTTCAGGATTCTTTTTGATGAACCTCAAATGGATAAATAAGACCCTTGTAGGTCACCTATTTATTTTTTATGCCTTAGTTATTAACCCCATGGGGGTGTGCTTGTGATTTGTGGATAGGTACTTTTAAAAGTTATTATAGACTCTTATATGGATTGACATGTAAACATAGGGAGGTTTCCTTTTGAATATAACTTCTCTAATTAATATAAGACTATTTAACATTCCTTGAGATATTATTTGGGAGGAATTATAATTAAATAAATTTTGTCTAAGAAGGAAATTATATGATTAAATGAATCCTTCTAAGGTGTTCTTCTCCATAACCCTATGTAAGAGTAGATTAAATACTTATTGACTTTTTACATGAAATGAAACATAATAATATTCATAGGATTATTCTTCCCAATGTATGAATTAATGTGATAGGCCTATAAGTCAATTAATATTTCATAGGTGTGACCTCATTTTGGTTCAATGCTTTTATCTTTGGTAAGTGGCTAGCCTGTTTTAGGTAGAAACCTCGTGTATTTAGAACCCTCTCTTGTTTCATGTGATTAGTTTCTCTTAAGTGATACTATTTAGGTTTTATAATTCCATGTACAAGTTTTAGAATCTAAAATGACACCCTTGTTTTGATGGATTGTCATTTTTTGTTTGACCCTTGCTATGATTGAGATCATTCTAAAATTATTAGTTCAAGTGAGATACATATGAGAAGGGTGTGTTCAGCTGAGTAGAAGGTCATGTGACCCTTATTTAATTCCCTTTTATTGTTGTATTAATCAATAGTTCATCGTCCTATTTTATGTTTGTAAGGAGTAATGCACCTTAGAGTAAATTATTCATGTGGGACATCCAATACTGGAATGCATCGGGTTAAAAAATACATGGATAACAATAGGGATGTTCATTTGGATCTTGTAATCTTAGGACAGTATGTGTAGATATACAAGATACCTAAATTCTTTTTAATCATGTAGTGAAACCTTAATATTCACTGGAACTAGATAAAACATTGAGCTATTACACTTTTAATGCTGATCATTTCTAGAGTTTAAGGACATGGGAATTGATAAAGCTCCTCACTCGTCCAAATGTCTAATATACTGTTTTTATGCAAAATGAGGTGTTTGATTCATTGGGAAGTTGTTTTTCATTTTATGTCTATGGACATAATGTTATGGAACATGACTTAGAGAAGCATCATGTGTCAATCTTGTGGGGAATCTAATATCGAACTATTGAGTGACTTGTTGTCTTTGTATATTTAAATTAATTCTTTCTAAAATATTGTTATACAGGTATAGGAATCATAGTCAAAAATCAATAGGACATGTTCCATGGAATGAGTACCCTCTTCGGTGGTTCTGACTTCTAAAGACAATCCAAAGGTGGGAAGTGTGACATATATTCAAGTTAAATTTTTCCTCTAAGTAGAATACAAATGTCCAAGAGAGACCTTCTTGAATAGTCAGTTCTTCTCTTTGTCTCCCTTGAGTCTGGTAAGCTGGGATGATGTTAGTGCTTGTGAGGCACCACAATGATGGATGGTTTCCTAAGAATACAACCTTTATAGACACCAATCATCAGAAAAGAAAATTATTGGTTATGCTTGAGTGATCATGGATGTCCATGAATATGAAAGGTCTTGTGATTTTTTCATTGTAGTACATCGATGAAAGTATCCGAGCTATTCAAGGAAAGTCGACCTATGGTGGTTCGAAAAACATTCTCTTTTCATTATCAGTTATAAAAGGTTCAGATCCTTACCAAGCGTTTTGTATTTAATTTGGAGAAAGTGTATCAAATCATTTTGGGAGATCATTAAAACCTATTAGTGTATTATTGGATTTATAGTGAACATGCCCCCTATCTTGGTACCTCTTGAGTACACTAAGGGAGTGTTTGTCTTACACCACACTAGGGTTTTAAAATTCCATTGGGATTTCATGGATGGTTTCTATCAGAGTGTCTCCCGGATGATTGGTTATTTTATGTTTCCTGGTTATTCTTGAGTGAACACATGGGTACTAAAGTAGGAACTCCATGGACATAGTTAGGAACACCAACTGTTTCATTCTTGAATTGAATGAAAAATGGTTTCCACTTTGGTTTGTTTCAATGTTCTTGATTTAGGACATTCATCCTTATACCTTCATACCTTTTGTAAACATCTGTTGTTGTTTCCCTTGGACGAGGTCCTTAAAATTCAATTTATTATTCCAATGATATCATAGAATTATTTTTGTATTGGAAATGGTGTTTTTACCATGGTGATCAAAATGTGTTAGGTCAAGAATTGTTTGTATGATTATGTTGGGGTATAAAAAAATAGTGGGATATTTTTCTAGAGTTATCACCAGATTATGATTATGGGCATTGATGAGTGTTATATGAGGAAATAATGGGTTTACTTCATTTGAATGGTTCTGTTTTAGAATTTTTTTGTTCGACATATAAGCCTAGTGTTTTGAGAATGTATGTCCATTAGGGGTTTGATCTTTCTTCCTCTGGTTTTTTAAGAGAGGTCACTTTAGAATTAACCATTCGATCGAATCATGTTTCATGTCCCTTGTTATAAGAATCATTTCAACACAACAACATCATTAATGAAATAAAATACAATGGAATAGACATCGGGATTCAAATTTGGAACTTAAATGATAGAAATTAGGGTAGTTGTACCATAGGCCGGTTGGTTGAAGAGAAGATGAAATGATCATCTCTCACGTTGGATGGTTTTGGTTAAGCTCCATTTCGAGGCTTCAATCAAAGAATGAGAATTGTATCTTGTTTTGATAGATTATTTCTCAATTTTTAAGTATTACTTATATGAAAAGTAGGCATTTGTAAATGAAATGTGAATGTCAGAACAAGACTTCACAACCCACATAAGTTAGGTAGTATTTTCATTATTCTAGAATGCTTGTCACAGATGACATGTTCTAAGGATGGGAGGTTGTAATGACCCAAGTTTTTTAGCCAAGGTAAAATTTCATGGGAATTTGAATTTTTGTATAGAAACATGTCTATTTTGTAAACATAGCATCAAATTTGAATCCTGAGAGTTGGGACACTTCAATGTATTATTTTTAGACTTTGGTGTGCTTGATTAATTTTCCATTTTATGTTATTTGATTAAATTCTCAAAATGAATTATATATCTTATACATGGGTTGATAATGGAATTCCCATTGTAGTGAATTTAATAGATGGTAACAATACCTTCTATGTTACTTCTTAATCCACAAAATTGTTTTTCAATGATGGGTAGTTTTATTAAAATTCCTTAAAAAATCAATTGAATTTTGACTCTTGAATGTGATGATGGATTTTTATTAGATGAATTGTTTGATAAAAATTTTCATATCTTTATAATAAATTTTCTCAAATGAGGTGCACTGTTTACAAAATTACAATGCGATGATATGTAGTAATAAAATGATTGTTTAATTATTTTATCTTAGATATGAGTGTGAAACAAGCGGTTCTGACATATATATCCCTTGGTTGGACTCTAGTTCATTATGGTTAGATTTTTTTTGATGGTTAGTAAAAACGCTAGGGGTGATATCATCTATGTTTAAGGCAGGCTCGACACACATTATCTATTTTTTCTCTATATAAGTAGCACCGGTTCCCTAGGTGAGTCCCTTTAGATTGGATCGATGGAATGATTGGTTGTACCATTCCTCGAGAGAGACATGGGAGTTAATGTGTGTTACTCAGTATGGACCCAAAGGTCTAATAATACATGACATTTCACACCATTCTAGGACTAATATGTGGGGCTTCATACTTGGGTCACCATGGATAGACTCCTAAGTATTGGATATGAACAAATACACTTGAGAAATACTTGGAATGTCGCTCTGGAATGTCATGGATGGGCATTGGGTGTCTTGATACTTTTTAAAAAGTGTTTTCTCAAATTAAATTAAAAATGTAAGTTATTATCTTTAAATAACTATTAACCCCCTTGGTAATAAATATGTAGGGACATGTACTCTATGCCAAACATAAATATTGGGTTCATTCCACCTCCACTCATATTATCTCACCCATTTTACCATTTTAGAACTATTTGGTTCAGACTCACCAGCATAGGCCAAAGAAGGTAGATTGGATGAGTGTTCAAGTGAGAAAAATTATAATGAATTTATTTATCTATTTCTATCTTCTATCTACGTACTCTATAATAATGATTAATTTATATTTCATAAATTGGATTGTCTTAGACACCATGGGTGCTAGCCTACTGAGATTGTAACTCACACCCTACTTGCGAGTCCTTTGGAACTCGATTAGACTTTATCATTGAAGGTAATGAAAAATAGGAAGCATTCAGCTTCTGTTACTTGGTACATTTTTCTATCTTTATGATGAAGTTTGGGGTAGAGGGCCGAGATGGTACTCGATATGATAATGGATCTAGTTATTGAGATTTTCAAATTTTATTATATTTTATTATTTATTTTATATCTTTTTTCATGTACTTGTAGCATCATTTGACATACATGAATTATTGTAAATTTTATTTGACAACTTTTACATAGTTGTTAAATTATTCTTCATTTATTATGTCTTTTAATATTATTGTATTTTTTGTAGTTTTTTGATTTATAGTTGTTATATTGTTGTTCAAATATAACAATGAGGGTATAGTCTCCCCACCGTATGACCATTGGACCCTCACTACATATCGGTAGTCTCTGGCATATATAGAGGCATGCCTGAGGCCATGTGGTGATCGGTCCTTCTACCGGTTTAGTGGTTAGTTAGGAAGAGATGTTATAATGCACCACCATAATTCTTAAGGAATGATATATTCCATATATCATACTACACTTTCCATTTATTTGTATCTCTATGAATTTGATAGTGGAATTATATGGATAGAAAAATTAAGTGATCGTATCTTCCATATACCCTAATGAGGGATTCCATCTTCTTTTTAGATTATAATATAATTTATATCACCCAATTCTATTGTTATTTTTAGATGAATAAGAAGTCCATCCAATGTTTTTCTCAATCTAGAACATGGTTGTGTATATTTGGGATTCATATTCATCAAGTTTAAGAAAATTAAGATTCATTGCATCGTAAAGATGATGGTGATTATGTGTGAATAACTTTATAATATATATATGAGATTAGAAACCACTTGTTTTAATATTATCTCTATTGTGTGGGTACTCCGTATATATGGTGTAATATGTGACCCATGTGACCTCTATGTTTTCATATAGGGCGTGGGCACTCCAAAAAAAGAATAATTTAAAAATTTTATAAAAACAATCACGAATTTTTATATTTACTGATCTTTTGGGGTAAATGACCCTACATTTGATATGTTTCTTAAAAACATAGCAAAATTCACGACGTTCCAAGAAAAAATGTCGCAAAATTAGCAATGTTTCATAAAAACCATCACTAAATTAGAGAAGTTTCATGAAAAATGTCATTAAATTATCCATCTTTCCTGAAAGCATTGTTAAATTGGAAACCTTTCATAAAAAGAATAACCAAATTATAATCTTTTCAAAAAAAAGAACCACTAAATTTGTGGTGCTTTGTGAAAAGCGTTTACAAATTAGAAACATTTTTCAGAAAATGTCACTAAGCATAATTAATATTTATATAGTTCATTTACCTACATATATTTAAATATATATTTAGATATATATATATATATATTTATATTAATATATATAAACACAGACACATATATATAAACATATATATATATATAAACATATATATATTTTAAATGTAGTCATATTTTTTAAAAAATGGTGTTATTTTAGTGACATTATTACTAGTGTTTTATATTGTGTCTAATTATATATATTTATATTTTTACACACCCACACACACACATATATTAATATAATCATATAATATATATAACATATATATATATATAATAAACAGAAACACACACACAAGTATATATATATATATATATTAAAATATAAACATATTAAATAAACATAAAATATAAACTCACACATGCACACACACACATATATAATATATATAAACATAAATTATGAAAATATACATACATATTATATAAACAGATAAATATATATATATATAAACATAAAATATAAGCATATATAATATATATATATATCATATAATATAAAATATAATCATATATATCGAAATAATTTATATATATATATATAAACATAAAATATAAAATATAAACATATAAACTTATATATATATATATATGAATATAGGTTTATTAGTATAATTTATATATATAATATTAAATTTTAAATACTAAAATGTATTTATATATAAATAAATATAACATAATACCAATAAATATTTTACATTTAGTCATGTTTTTATAAAAACATGACTATTTTAGTTACATATGTTCCAAAATTTAAAAACATGGAAAATTACACACACATATAAGTATATATATATATATTAAAATAAACATAATATATATATATATATGATATATACATATATATAAACACACATATATATAATATAAACATATAAATAAACATAAAGTATAAACATATATTTAATATAAAACATAATCATATATATATTATATGTACATATAAATATATATGTATAAACCAAAAATATAAAAACATATATATATAATTAAAATATAAACACCCACAGATATATATATAATAGAATATAAATATATAAACACATATATAAATATACACACACACATACACACATACACATATAGTTACACACACACACACACACAGATATATATATATATATATGAACATATTTATAATATAAACATATAAATAAAAACACACACATATATATAATATAAAAATATAAATAAATAAATATAAACACCAAATAAAAACATATATATAATCCCACACACTCTCATATATATATTATTTAAAATATTAACACACACACATATATATATATAATATAATATAAACATTTGCATACCCACACACACACATATATAAACCTAAAATATAAATTATAAATTATAAAGGCGCACACACAAACACACACACTTATATATATATATATATCTGTGTGTGTGTTAATTTTTTAAACACTGATATATATATAGTATATATATATATATATAATTCAGTTATTTATTAACAAGTGAAATGGTAGACATGGAAGCTTTTTTAGCAGTGAACCAGTAGGTCCTGTTTTCGAGTTATTCTTTCCACCATTTTCCATGGTGGGTTGCAATAACATTATTTGGGGCTTGTAGAATGGGCAGAAGTAGTACTGGGTGGGTTCACACTGGCAGTGGTGGGGAAAGAGGGTGTGTGTAGAACAATACATAAAGGCTAAGGGGTTGCAATGGATATCATAAAAAAATAATAAATATACATTTTGGAAAATAATTACATATGATAAAAAAATAATAACAATAATATAATTTAAAAAAACACCTATGTTTTCTAGAAACATTGGTAAATGAGGTGTCATTTTCTGATGATTTAAAAAATGTTAGCAAATGTGGTGTCACTTAATAATGATTTCTTTAAACATCATCAATTTCACAATTTTTATTTGCTGACATTTTCTAGAAACATCGAAAAATGAGTTATTTCTAAATAGAGATGATCATAATCATCTCTAATTGAAGGGTTTTATCAACATCTCTAAATTTTCTACATTTAAAAACATCACTAAATTAGTGACACATAATTTATTGAAAATGTCTCTAATGCCAAAAAAACATCGATGCTTCACGTTTTTCATGTAGTGGGGTATTTAAATCAAGGAGTTGGATGCCTGCACAACTGATGAATATTACACATGGTGGGATTTGATCCATTATAGTGGTCGATAACCCTATAGTTCGAGGTATTTTCAACCAAGGTGAGGGTCCCACATTATTATTAAAACTAAGAGATGATATATAAGTGAAAGATGTGAGATAATTTAGTGTGTATTGAGTTCTATTTTTCTTTAGATATAACATATTCTATTATAATGGTAAGAATCTATAGTGTTGAGCCGTGGTGATCAATATACATTTCCATAATGAGGGGTGATAGAACTCTGTAGCACTCGATTTTTGATGTATGGATTTTATAGATTGGAATATTTAAAAAATAAAAATTTATGACGTTATATAGTATATTTATTATATGAGTGAGAATGATATAAATGCTGGTGATTATAGGATTAACCATGTTAGCCATTATCACTACTGAGGTGGGACTTATTTTTGGGATACAGTATTTTAAAAATCAATGCTTTTACTGACATGTGTGACCTTGGATACACATATGAAATAATTATTTAGATAAATAAGATATGGTGATTGGAAACTACAAATTATTATTCGATTTCATTCAAATATTGTATACTTTGTTTTCTTTGTCTCCTTCCAATATAGTAATTTTATTTCACTAGGGGTTTTTAGTTAAGTAGTTTTTTATATTTTATCATCTATATTTGGGAGTTGTACTTTGTATATTTATTCTCACCCATTTATGGTGTTGGGAACATAGGTTTGTTTTGTACAGTTGGAGTCCTTATATCATTTTTATTACTCTAGGGTAGTGGGAGTTCAAAATTTTTATTTCCCGCAAAAATAATACTAACAACTGAGATGTTGAATAACAGAAGTACATTTTTAACCCACAATCATGAAATTAATCATAGAAATGATATTAAATTTAATTTTCAGGCCTTCAAAATTACATGAAAATAATATGAATGAAATTAAAATATAATAATTAACTAAAGTATTCTAGTATTATAGTAATCATAAATTAGCCAAAAAATACGAAGAGAAGAAAATTGGTTTACATAGACAGTTTTTATTATTTTATAATGATTAGACTCCACTAATGAATTGAATCCACATAATAGTCATGAAACTACATAAATTTAGTATCTCCATTTCTTTATACAAATTAGTTATACAAAGTTTGATAAATTCATCTATCATATTATTATATAACTATCAAATGTTGATTAAATTCTATATGACGGTGAATTTTAAAGTTGATTTGGTTCACACATCCCCCTACCGTTTATCATATTGTTCTTCATGCAATAATAATCATCACTCTCTCTAGGTGAATAAGGGAAATTTTATTTAGTAATATAAATGTTATACTAATTAAATAAATAAAATTAATTAGTAATGATTAATGAAAAGTTATTTGGTATGATTACCTTTAAATCCTTCCAACACTCTTCTAAAACAATATTCACTCATGGATTCTGGTTCATTGGACATGAAGGGAACTATAAATCATAGATAATGGAATAAATAATGAAATTTGAAATAATAGTATTATGAAATGTAATAAAAAATACATTAATTTATGTTCACAACTTTCATAAGCATCCTATAATTAAGAAAAAAAATAGAAAAGAAAGTGAAACCAAACTAGTTCATAACATAGTGCTTGATTAGATCTCTCTTTTTTTATCCACAAAAGTTTTGATACCTTAATTTTTGTGTTATTTATCCTCATATTCCTTACTTCATATTGAAGGAAAAAGTCATGAAATAACTTCCCTTTAAATATGAGTGTAATGATGAATTTAAAATATCCTTAAAACTACTAGAAAATATTATTTTGAACAAAAATATGTTTTTATCAGTAATCATATTTGATGCGGGAAAGTATATCATTATGCAATCCTTGAATATTTTTCCAACTGGAAGCATGAGCCTCAACCTTCTTGAGTTTTACAACCCCGTTAGTATTAATCCATGATGCCCAAAATATTTATAATATGATATGAAAATAATCTCTTTTAAACAATCATGGATAATTAAGTAGCCCTTTATTCTCCATATATCATGGTCATAACTTGAATTTTAATTTATTCTCTTCAAACCATGTTGAGACGTAGTAGAATCATTTTGGAACATTACCCTATAGAAACATTTCCTGGGCCACTTCCACAACAAGGGCCTCTATAACATAGGAAAAACACTACACCATAGTCATTCTTTCTTAATGTACAACATCACCTTATTCTTCTCCTTATATCTCAATTGAAAACCCCACACCACAAAAATATCAATTCCTACTACATCTCATGAAACTATAACATGATCATTATTTCTAATCATATAGTGATTTTCATGTAAAATTCAAGCACATTCATGTGTTAGTATGTCCCCGACCTAAGAAAATGGAGATGTTATAGTGGGATCATGATTCAAAGATGTATAGTAAAAAAATTATCACCATGTACTAAAACACCTCACCTATACTCTTATAGGATAACAAAATATAATATCCTCCTTCTGGTGTAGCGATTATCAATATTTCAATGATGATCACTATCACCTATTTTGTAATAGATATTATTTAGTGTGGGCCAGATAGCTATGACACAGTGGAAATCAATGGGTATAGAGATGTGAGTATAAACCTCATAAGATTTCATAAAAGTTAAAATGAATAATTCCCAACTATATTTTTCATCTTATTTCACAATTTCACGGGTTAAGTGATAACATTATAATATATCTCATGTTTTACCAGTTCATTGAAGTGTAAATATAGTCATTGGAATCCTTCAATGTTTGGGTCGTACCCCCATGAGAGGATGTCTACTGTACATGTTTAGCCTACCCAAACCAAGATACAACCCACTTTAAACCTTCTAATACACCCATACTTTTGTCAATCCACACAGGGGAAATCATTACATTCCCAACCATCCATGAGTGTACAACACCCTAAAAAATATCTCTAGGCCCAATCCCGAGAGATACATTGCCTCTTATATACCTCAAAAAATAAAAGAAGTTACAAATTAGAATATGGGATCTAAAAACATCGGGGGAGAATATACCCTCATTATCAATAAACACCCATTTAAATAATACCAGATAATAATGGAATAGAATAAATAGAAATTACTATAAAAACTATTTGTAAATTATCTCATAAAATAAAAAATAATAAACTGCATACCCCCATTGTGACAGTTCAAAGAATATATCAGCAATGGAAAAGTAAATAAACACAAAAAATAGTCCATATTATGTCCTAAAAGTTTTCCTAACACTAAACCTATATCTCTTCATCTCCCTATTAGATGGAATTTATATTTCTTATATACATGATCTTGAAATCTACATGTAGATTCAGATACCTATGTAGGGTTTGAGATTAAGCATATAAGAAGCCACACATGTATCATAAAAGTTTGTGCACAAGAATAAGAGTATATGTCATGATAAGAAATAAATACACATGAAATAATATACAGTCTTGTACCATATGAAAGTGCACTAACTGAGAAGCTGAAAACCATCATTAGTACATGATTTGGAACCATTCTAGAAATATGAACATAAAAATTCCTGAACCATAGTAGAACTCATGGTCACCATTTGTAATCCATTGTAGGCACCAAGATAATGTGACTCAGGTCAGGCCATAAGGCCAACAACATCGTTTCTCACTCTTAGGTCTGGTTATAAGGTCGTCACAACCTATTAATATCTAAAGTTAGGTCACAATACCATCATTCACCATTTTTACCATCTGGGAGAGGTTGCAAGACCATAAATACACCAAGTTAGGCTACAAGGCCATCACACCCCATTTTTTCCTCTCAGTTCTATAATCAAGGCACATGTAGCATCTGAATGCACTCCCCCTCAAGGGTCACCGTGGCATGATAAGTCTTTCTATAACTTTTGTTTTGTGCATATAAAAACACAAAATAGAATATATAAAATAAATCACATGGATATAGTGTCATCGTATCAATCACAATGTCCTGAGGATTAGAAAAATATAATAATCAATCATGAATATTATTATCCACATACACAAATATTTTATCAAAATAAAACATTGTCTGGTCAGCTGTACATGCACACACATGCGACAAAACTCAATAATGGTTATTAGAAAATATGATCACTAAAATATATCATGATTAAGAACATATACATAACATCTACATAGTTATTAAATTCAATCCTCAATTTTTTTAATGCCAATGTCAAGGTTTTTCATGGGTGTTTTCACCCAAATAAATTCCACAAACCAATCCCTAGAATCTTGGAAGACAATATTTCCTAGAACCATTTCCACTATTATATTTCCAAAATAAATATAATCTTGCATGTGATAATAGTTTCTTTATCCTATATAATTAAAAAAAATATACAATTTATTGTAACTCCCCAAGCTTCAATGGTATGTTTTTCTTTGAATAATACAATAGCTTGTGCTGTATGTAACTTCTAGTTCTAGCGAACCACGAAAAATCAAACTAGACGTTTGAAAAGCACTTATGAATAGTAAAACAACCTTTTGAAATTTGAAATTTTATTTTTTAAAATGGACTTCATTTTTGGATTCATGATATCAAAATTATCATAGGGTGAATTTTTTGGTATTTTTCTAAAAACATTCAATTTTTGATAAATATTAAAAAACATAGTGTTACTGTTTAAAACTAACATTTGATTAAATAATTATTATTTATTTTTATTTTTATTTTAAATTAAAAATATATACATAATATCTATATTAGTCCAATTTAATTCATTGTAGTCACTTTATATAATATTAGATATATAAGATTTTATTGATCTTGTTAACGTTTTTTACCCACCTTCTAGGTACATTTTCAAATTTGCATAAAAAATAATTTTACTACTTCTGTGAATTGAATTTTAAAAATATGAGAGACACGGTTGAAATCCTTATATAAAATTTGGTTCAATAGGATGAAAATAATTTTTGGAGATTCGTAACATTTGAATTTTATTTACCACTATTAAAAGTATATTGGGTAATTAGAGGTAAAAATGATATTATAATTACCCTAATAGATGTCCTAATTCTATTAGACAAGTTTATTTAGAAAAAAATCAACCTTATTAATAAAATATGAATGTTTTTGATCAAATTTGATTTGATTAGGATATTTATTATATTTTATTTAAAAAACAATTAAAAGTGTTAAATTCAAATTTAAATAACTAAAACATTATTAATATAAGGTCATACAAAATATAAATTCGACTATAAATATTAATTATAAATCTGAAAATATTTCCAACATCAAGGTATATTATTTATAATTATTATACATTAAATAATTATATTTATATACAACCTAATGATGATGTAGTAATTACAATATTAATGAATGATTAAAATAATTGATATTATAAATAATAAAATAAAGGTAAATTTAGACTTTTGATGCATTAAAACATTTTTATAGGTGAATATGACATTTTAGGATTGATTTATAAATTTTTTTTTTATGAAATGACATTTTTATGACTTTCAGAAAAACCAAATACTAAATAGTTACAATATTGACATAAATGAGTTTTTCAAACAAATACTATTTTATTAAATGATATAATATTCCTAAAAATATAATTTTTTGACAAAAGACTTATATAATGATATATATATCATTAATAAACCATTTTATATTATCTTGTGATTTTATTTTATGATTATTAACCATTAAATATAAAAATACAGAAGACACGGTAAAAGTTAAACTATTTAACTAAGTGGTAAATATAAATGATAATGTTAATATGAAGAAATAAACATGTATAAAACCTATAGGATGATAATATTTAGATCCATAAACACCTTATAATTGATATAAATCTATTTGGATCCATTAAGAACCGAAAATTATTTTATAATAAAATAATATTTCAAGATTTTCCTAAAGTGACCCTTAAATCTCTCATAAAAGGGTACTTCTCTTTATATTAATTTCACACCTCCAAATCCATTTTTATTGGACAACCCATCATCAAATATCCTCCCAAATACTCTCACTTAAACATATATTCCTTAATTTGATCATAAAATCAACCTATGGATCCCTTTTGTTCAAATCAAAAGGAAGAACCTAAAGAAGAGGTAATTATTTCATCACCTCTTTAAAAGTTCTTTTCTTCTTCTTCTTCCACTTTCTTTGTTTTTTACATTCCAAAATAATAAATCTACTACCTTCTACATAATTTTATATAATTATAAATAAGTTACTACCATATTATTTATTCTACCCCTCCAATGAATGAAAAATCCACCATACGTGTGGACGTACGACTTACCGTCTCCACATCATGGTGTAGTTTTTTATTCAACAATTAATTATTGGGATGGGTATAATAATGTTTATAATATATGTAAATAATAAATATATCATTATAATTATTAATTAAATATAATATACCATCCAACTGCATACAATTTTTACATCAATAGAATTATACAGTCGCTCGTACGTATATACGGCTTACCCTCTCCACGACATGATGAGATTTCATTCCCCATCGTAACTATTCAAGAATAATTTTCATTTGATGATTAAAAATAATTTTAAAGAACTTAATATCATTATGATATGAATAAAATATATCATATCCATAAAAAAAATGACTTACATTACAAAACATATAAAGGAAAATGAATTAGTTAACACCCGAAGCAATGATACTACTGAAATATTATTAACAAAGCTATATTAAAAGATCATATATTATATCATATTTTTGTATTTTTATATAATTTAATAGAAATTATTTAACCATCATACAAGAGGTTAACACACCCTCGACTATGCAAGAATAAATAGTAATGGTTAATTTTACCAACTCTTTATTATCCAAGGTTGTTTACACATGAGTATCTACTAGGACGTCTTTGTCATCCACATATATGTTTCTTAAAAAATGTATTTAAAAACATTTTTACTGTTTACTAGACTATAGTATAAAGTCATTTATACCCTTCTTATAATTTTTTTAAAATGTTTTGAAAGGAATCTTTTCATCGCTTTCCCAATAAGGTACTTTATGACCATTCTGATAAATTAAGGAAAGAATGTTTTTTAACTTATATGATGGGTAGATTTATTTTACTCCACTATAACACCTTGAATGATCACCTTACAAGATTATAAGAATCCTTACAAAATAATTGTTTTTAATTTAGAATGATTTCAATGTAGAAATAAATATTTCACTCAAATAATTTTTTGATTCATTTCATCTTTGTCAACATACTTCGCTGGATTATATGTTTGTTTGAAGATGATTTGTTATGATAAAATCTTCCATTCTGTATCGAAGGTTTTGTGGTATGTTTGAATGTGGATGTGCTATTTTTGTACCATTCATGGTTTATTGTTAAAGTAATTACATTATGTATGATAGTTTTAATATGAATATTTATATTATGTTTAGACCTTTTCATAAGAGGAATGTATTAGAATTAGTAAGTGATGGGTGGAGCCCGTTATAGATCCTCGATGCATCGGTAGGTATCAAGATACAAAGTAGTGTCTTGACATAAGGCCTTGAAAAAATCTTAATTTTAGTCTTGTCATGAGGCCTTGACTATGTGGTTATGATTTCTAGCATTATTCATTCCATAATTATGAAAATAGAAATTTATATTAAATGTGGTTATTCGACTAGTAGAATATCCCAGTGAATAAGTAAGTGGAATTATTTGAATTATATTCACCAAATTATACGGAAGTTTATGTTTAAAAGGATTATGTTTTAGTCATATACATTTCCTTAAATTTTTATGATTATTTTTGAATGTTTCTGCTATATTGTTATCCTTACTGAGCATCTAAGCACACCACTTTCATATGTTTAATTTTTTATTGGATATGAAGAAGTATATTATGATTAACCTATAAGAATAGGCTAAGGGTTCTGAGTGTGTTAAAATGGGGACACAATGATGTTGTTTTTTCATTTCATAATGTGATGTAAAACCTATGTATGTATATAGTACTTCCAAGGATATTAAACTGATCAGTATTTTAGAACTGATCTCTTATGATCATGCAAATGTTATGAAATAATGCTCCGAATCTGGATAACTAGGATCAGTGTGTTACAGTTGGCATCAGAGGAAGTTTAGTACAAACATTGTAAGCTATAATTACAACGAAATTGACTAGAGAACATTAAATTAAGTTAGTCTTTGAGGATTAATATATAAGAACCATATAGAATTTTGAAAATGTTGAGTTTTTTTGAATTCTCAAAGTAATACATCCCTATCTGTATTCGAGCAGGTAGTGGTGGCTCTAGAACAGACGTATCTAGGGGTAAAAAATGAAAACACTACATTGATATAGACTTGAATTGGAACTGGTGCATGATAATGGGCTTTTCTACACTCTAGGTTACCAAACTCATGCGGGATTTTCTTTGAATAAATGAAATTTTCATTACAAACCATTATGAAGGATTTATGAGTAAATACTTCCTCAATGAAAACATTTTTCTTGATTATGGATTATATGCATAAACTATTCAATTTATGTTATATATTTTACTAGTTTGGAATTACGTATTGTGATTCATAAACTGATCTAGTGTATGCTATTATTTAGAAATAGAACCTAGTTGATGGAATGGAACCCATATCAATGCATATAATCCATGTAGGGATTTCCCTCACACTCAAGGTAATTATAGTGTAGCTGGTGATGAAACTGATGCTTAAAAACTTATAAATATACTTGGACAACTCTCTCATGTTATGAATAATAACCTTACCCGTATGGGGCACCCTGATCCACAATGCGGAGGATCAATTATAGAGTGATTCATGAGGCAGCAACCACAAACTTTCAATGGGACTACAAATACATTTGAAGCTGAGAAATGGATAAGTTCCTTAGAGAAAAAATTGCAATCTTTGGGGAGTAGCGAAAGGGAAAAGTTTTCATTGAAGTTTATCACCTCACAAGAGATTCAAATTAATGGTGGTCATTAATTAAGAACACAAAGGAGGATGAAGAAGTATTAAATATAGAAATGGAAGGAGTTTGAAGATAATTTCTTAGAAAAATACATTCTTTGTGACCATCAAGCGGATATGGAAAGGTATTTTCGGAGTCTAAGGTAAAAAGAGGATGAGAATGTCACAAAGTACAAGGCTAACTTTACATGGTTATCAATGAATAAATTAGATTATATATATAATCCATGGAGTAATATTGATTTAATATTTGATGGTTTAAAACAATTTCTATGTCTGGCATTAGTCTCACAATCCTTCTCATCATACAATGATATAGTCCCATGTGCTATAAACATAGAAAATGAATTCTATAAGTCTCTTACAAATCTAAATAAAATCAATAGAATAAGAGATATTTTGAACACCCTTGAAATGGAAATAAGTGGAAGAAGGGAAATGTTGAATTTCCATACTATAGAAAATTTTGGAAGAAATGACCCGGTACTTTCCTGAAGAGAATATGAGTTTTTTACAAGTGTGGGGGAAAAGGCCACCAAGCCCAATGATTGCAAGTAAAATAAAGGAGGTTTCCATTATTTAATGCTACATTTTTAAAGAAATGGGAATTATGAAAATTAATGTCTTAAGAATCAAGGAAACCTAGCTCAGAAAAGGCCAAGGGAAAAAGGCCAAGCTTATGCGATCACAACTGTAGAGGATGAGGTTCAAAATGATGTGGTGGTAGGAACATTAAACATTTACTCAAATTTAGCCAATGATTTATTTGATTTTGGATTATTGAATTCATTCATATCTTTCTAGTTTGCTATGAATCTTATATATTTCCAATTTGATTTAATAAGGGTGTTGTCTGTCAACACTTTTAAGGGAAGTATAGTTGCAATAAATTTTTTTGAATCAGTTACCATTATGTCATATACAAGTTCTTTATCTGCTGGTCTCCTCATCATACCTATGATTGAATTTGATATTATACTCAGTTTGGATTGGCTTTCAGACTATGATGCAAAAAATTATTGTAAGAAGAAGGTTACAATTTTTTATGATGATAAGGAATACCTTATCATTAGAGTAGAAATGTCACCATCTGATTCTCATATTGATCCACCCCCAGTATCTCTACTAAATTAAATTATTGTGGTGGAGTGAATTAATTATGGGTAAGGAAAATAATGTTCATGTAGAGGATTTACTTATTGTTCAAGAATATACTGATGTGTTTTTAGAGGATTTATATGGACATCCTCCAGAATGAGAAATTGAGTTTTCCATTGAATTAAATCTTTGTTCGAGGAAAATATCGAAGACCCCTCATAGAATGGAGAATATGTAATTATTGGAACAAAAGAAAAAACTCGAGTAATTGAGTAATAAATAAATTATTTTCCCTAGTGTTTCTCCCTAGGGTGCCCCTATTTTTTGTTAAGAAGAAAGATGGATCTATGAGGTTATGCATTGACTACATTTAGATCAATAATATAATAATAAAGAACACTTATCCCCTAACTCGCATTATTGATTTATTTGATCAACTATATGGAGATAAATATTTTCCAATGATTGAGCTTCGATCTGGATACCATCAGTTGTATGGGAAAAAGTAAGACATTCAAAAGATAGCATTTCAAACCAGGTACGAGCATTATCTATTTACAGAAATGGATTTTGGACAGACTAATAAAACCTATATTTTCAAGGATATAAGGAAAAGAATTTTCAAAAAATATGTTGATAAATTTTTAGTGGTATTTGTTGATCATATCCTGGTATACTCCAAATGCTACGAAGATCATGAAGATATCATCTACACTATTCTAAAGACTCTAAGAAGAAATTAATTATATGGGAAGCTTATAAAGTGTGAATTCTAGCTTCAAGAGATTTCTTTTCTTGGAAATATTGTCTCTAATGATGGAATCTCTATTGATCCTTCTGAGATGAGAGCAATACAAGAATGTCCAACACCGATGAGTATAATAGAGGTACACATTTTTATTGGTTTACTATATTATTATCAATGTTTTGTCTAGAATTTTTCCTAATTGGCTAACCTAATAACCAAAATCACACATAAAGGGGTTAAATTTGTTTGGGAAAAAGTGTGTGAATACTGTTTTGATAAACTAAAGAGAATATTAGACAATTATCCAATCTAGACTCTACCACCAAGTAATGATGGGATTTTAATTTATAGTGACACATCAAATAAAGGACTAGGTTGTCTCCTTATGCAAAATGACAGATTTATTACCAATTCATTATAGCATCTAAAAATTCACAAAAAAAAGTATCATACTCACGATCTTTAGTTATCAGTTGTAATATTTGCTTTTATGATATGTTGCAACTATCTATTTGTTGAAAAATGAGAGATATATAACTATCACAAGAGTTTGAAGTATATTATCTCACAAAAATAACTCAACATGAGGCAAAGGTGATGACATGAACTACTCAAATATTATTATTTCACTATAAACTACCACCCGGGGAAGGAAAATAAAGTGGCAGATTCTTTGGGGAGAAAGGATCTTGGAGTTCTGAACAAGATGAGAGTTGAAAGGGATCCTATGTTCATGGATCTAGTAAAGATTGATATGGGAATAATTATTTAAGGTGAAAAATATATTCTATTTCAAATGGTTGCTAAACCATAATTAATAGAAAGGATAAAACGTTCTCATACTGATGATGTAGAGTTTAAAAAAAAATTAATTCTTTGAATGATGAGAGATTGATCAACTTCGTATATGAAGCTGGAATTTTGAAATTTTGGAATACGATTTGTGTTCCTGATATAAAAAATATAAAAAGGGAGTTGTTGGATGGTTCTCTTAGCTCTAATTTATATATACACTATGGTAGCAATATGATGTACAGTGATTTGAAGGAACATTTTTTGTGGGACAACATGAAGAGGGAGATTGAAGATTTAGTGTCATGATTTATCATTTTTCAATAGGTAAAAGCTGAAAGAAAACATCCTAGTGGAGTCATTCAACCTCTTCCATACAAGATTGGAAATGGAATTATATTACGATTGAAATTGTCATGGGACTACCAAATACTCCTAGAAGGAGTGATCCAATATGGGTCATTGTTGATCGTCTTACAAAGGCAGCATATTTTCTTACTATAAGAGATTATTTACCACTTGAACGTTTAGTAAGACTATATGTTACTATTGTTGTAAGACTCTATGGTGGACCCCTATCAATTGTTTCATATCATGATCCCCATTTTATCTCATGATTCTGGAAAAGCCTTCAGAAATCCCTGGATACTAAACTTCATTTCAGCACTTCCAACCACCCTCAAACTAGCAGACAATCAGAACAGACTATTCAATCCTTCTAAGACATGTTAAGATCTTCCTCACATGACTTTAAAGGTATGTGGAATCAGTATTTACCTCTGGTAGAGTTTTATTATAACAATATCCTCTGTTCATGTTTTAAAATGGCACCATATAAAGCATTATATGGAAAGAGATGCCAAAAACCAACTTCATGGGACGATGTTTTTGAAAGAAAAATCATTGGCCAAGAACTTGTTGAGGAAAAAATGGAAAAGGTGAAGATCAAACAAACCCACATCAAAGCATCTCAATTTATGAAAAAGAGTTATGCCAGTAACCGAAGGAAGGAATTGGAATTTCATGGAGGATATTATGTTTTCATGAAGGAATATCCCTGGAAGGGTGTTATAAGATTTGATAAGAATTGTAAATAAAGTCCCATGAACATCGGAGTTTTTGAAATTCATGAACGAATTGGAGTTTTAGCTTATCATACGGAAATTCCGCCAAGACTCTTCAAAGTTCATGATGTGTTCCATGTATCACTGTTGAGAAAAGACATGCCTGACCCAAGGCATGTACTCACCTTTGGATAATTAGAACTAGAACCCGATCTATCATATTGTGAATAGTCTATCAAAATTCTTGATACCAGAGAAAAAGTGTCGAGAAACCAGACGACTCGCTTGGTAAATGATCATTGAAGAAATCATAAAATGGAAGAGGCAATGTGGGAACTTGAGGAACATATGATTAAGAACCACCCAAATCTTTTTATGTAGTAATATTATAGAAATTTTGAGGCCGATATTATTTTATGAAAGGAAGAATGAAACACCCCAATCTTCAACGATACATTTCCCGTTGAATAATACAATAGCCTTCATTGTGCGCAACTTTGAGTTCTTGCACACAACAAAAAATAAAAATAGCTGTTTTAAAAGCACTTATGAATAGTAATACCCTCTTTTTGAAATATTAAATTATAAATTTTTAAATTTTCAACATTTTTGGATTCAGAATATCAAAATTATCTTTGGGTGAATTTTTTTTATTTTTCAGAAAACATTCAATTTTTTATGAATAGTAAAATAAACTTTGCGTTATTGTTTTAAACCGACTTTTATTTAAATAATAATTAAATTTTGTTAAATTAATTTAAATGTAAAAACATATATATAATACATATATTAATCCAATTTAATTCATTGGAGTCATTTTATAATAAGATTAGATATATAAAATGTTATTGAACTTTTTAACGTCTTTTACCCACCTTCGAGGCACATTTCAAAATTTGTATAAATCATATTTTTACCACTTCTTTGAATTGAATTTCAAAAATATGAGATACAAGGTTAATATAAATATGTAAAATTGGGTTCAGGAGGATGAAAATGATTTTTGGTGAATATTATCTTTTTAATTTTATTACTACGGTTAAAAATAAATAAGGTAATTAAAGGTAAATATGATATTATGATTACCCTAACACATGTCCTGATTCTATTGGATAAGTGTATCAAAAAAAATCATCCTTATGAATAAAATATTATCCCTTTTGATCATCTTGGATTAGATTAGGACATTTATTATATTTTATTTGAAGAAGAGTTAAAAGTGTTAAATTAAAATTTTAATAACTAAACCATTCTTTATATAGGGTTATACAAAAGATAAATTAGAATATAAATATTCATTGCACATATAAAAATATTACCTACATCATTGCATTTTATTTATCATTTTTAGGCATTAAATAATAAAATTTAGTTATGACATAATGATGATGCAATAATTATCTTATTAATGAAAGATTAAAATAATGGATATTATAAATATAAAAAATAAGTGTAAATTGAATCTTTTGATTAATTCCCATAATTTTCTAAGTGAATATGGAATTTTAGTTTTTATTCAATATATTTGTTTCAAATAAATCATATTTTTATGACTTTCACAGAAACCAAATACAAAATACTGTCAAAATTGACAAAAATGAGTTTTGAAAACAAATACTATTTTATTAAATGATACAATATTCCTAAAAATATAAGGATCATCCAAAGGACATATGTAATGACAGATATATCATTAATTAAACATTCTATATTCTCTTGTCATTTTATAGTATGTTTATTAACCATATAATATAAAAATACAAGAAGACATGGTAAAAGTTAAACTATTTAACTAAGAGTGAAATCTAAAATACTCGGTTAATATAGTGACCTAAACTGGTATAAAACCAATTTTTTGAAAATATTTTGACCCATACCCACCTTATACTCGAAATAAATCCCTTTTTATCCATTATAATCGGAAAATCATAATATAATAAATAATATTTCAAATTTTCTTAAAGTGACCATCACCTCTCTTATAAAAGGGTACTTCCCATTCACTTAATTTCACACCTACAAAGCCTATTGGATCAGCCAAAACCTTCTCATATATCCTTCCAACTACCCTCACATAAACCTAGAGATAGTAATTAGTTAAGGAAGCCAACTTATGGATCCCTTCTGTTCAAATCAAAAGGAAGATCCCTAACAAGAGGTAATTATTTCATTACCTTTTTCAAAGTTCTTTTCTTTTTCCACTTATTCTTTCTTTGTTGTTTTTATACCTAAATAATAACTCCATCATCTTATACATACTGTGATTTTATCATAAATATGGTACAACCATATTCATTATTCTATCTATCCTATGAATGACAAAATCAATATACATGCGTACGTACGACTTACTGTTTCCACGTCATGTTGTAGTTTGTTATTCAACACATCATTATTTAGGTGGGTATAATAATGAGTATAATTGATGTAAATAATAAATATAATATTTTAATTATTAGTTATATATAATATACCATCCAGCAACACAGTATTTCACTATCAATAGAATGATCACTACTAGAAAAGGGGGCAGTGGAGCCCCCCAGACTCGGGCGACCGCCAATGGCGGTCGCTAACCTGCATAAAAAAATTCGGGGGGTTTCTGCGCCCCCCCCCCCTGCGCCCTCAATCTCCCTCCGCCCTAACCCCCTCCCTCCCTCGCCGCTCTCCCCCACCGCCCTCCCCTCCCCCGCCGCCCGGCCTCCCCCTCCGCCCGGCCTCCCCCGCCGCCCGGCCTCCCCCGCCGCCCGGCCTCCCCCACCGCCCCCCCTCCCCCGCCGCCCGCCCTCCCCCGCCGCCCGGCCTCCCCCGCCGCCCGACCTCCCCCGCCGCCCGGCCTCCCCCACCGCCCGGCCTCCCCCACCGCCTGCCCTCCCCCGCCACCTGCCATCCGGCCTCCGGCCGCCGCCCTCCACCCTCGGGCCCCCGGCCACCGCCCTCGGGCCTCCGGCCGCCGCCCTCCGGCCTCTCGGCCCTCCCCCCCCCCCCCCACCCCGGACGACACCCGCACCCCGGACAGCCCCCGGCGCGCACTCCAGACCGCCCCCCGCACCCCGGACGCCTCCCCGCACCCCAGACAGCACCCCCCCCCCCCCCCCCGCGCACTCCGGACCGCCCCCCGCACCCCGGACGCCTCCCCGCACCCCGGACAGCCCCCCCCCCCTCCCCGCGCACTCCGGACCGCGCCCCGCACCCCGGACGCCTCCCCGCACCCCGGACAGCCCCCGCTGGACTCGGACACCCCCCTCCGAACCCGGACAGCCCCCCCCCCCCCCCCCCCCCCCCGCATTCAGACACCCCCCTCCGAACCCGGACAGCCCCCCCGCACCCCGGACAGGCCCCCCGCACCCCGGACACCCCACCCCGCACCCCCGACAGCCCCCCTTCACCCCAGACAGCCCCCCCTCCCCCGCACCCCGGACACCCCCGCACCCCGAACACCCCTACCCGCACCCCTGACAGGCCCCCGACACCCTGGACACCCCTCCCCGCACCTCAGACAGCCCCCCCCCCCCCCCCCCCGACCCCGGACACCCCCCCCCCTCACTGCCCGTCCCCCGTCCCCCGTCCCCTCACCGCCTCCTCTCCTCCAGCTCCCCGCCGCCGCCACTGCCCGTCCCCTCCCTTGCCGCACCGCCTTTGGCTCCGGCTCCCCTTCGCTGCCTCCTCTCCCTCGCAGCACCGCCTTCGGCTCCCCTCCCTTTCAGGTTTGTAGCTCAATCAGGTAACATGAACTTTCAGTTACATTATTATTTTATCAATGGTTCATAAACAAATGGTTAATATTTATTTTGAATATAGTTGATTTGAAAAATGTAAATGTAATAAGGATTGTGTAAATGTTTGTTATACAGATATTATTATGGATAAGAATTGGATTGATCTTCCAAATCGAACGTCTAAGGAATATTTCAATGGCATTATGCAGTTTATTGACTTCACGAGAGGATTTGAAAGTGACTATATTAGTTGTCCATGTAGAAAATGTGCTAACAGATATCAATTCACACGAGATACTGTGAGGGAGCACCTTTTCTTTAATGGATTTCTGAAAAATTATAAGTGTTGGACTCGTCATGGAGAAGAATATGTTCGTTGTCAAAATACATATGCAGCTCAGATGGATGTTGATGCAAGGATGACTGATCCAATGCATGAAATGCTTACTGAAATGGTACGTGGGTTTGATCCTGAAGGCATTGACATCCAGAATCATGAGACCGGTGAGATAAATCTTCGCTCTGGTGCAGATCGTGATTCGAGGAGGTTTTATGAAGTACTTGATGATGCGAAAACAGAATTATATCCTGGATGTACTTCTTACATTAGATGTTATCACTTTTATTTTTCACTTTTGTAATCAATGGGATGGCCTTTGCACCCCCGGAGAGCCCCCCGCACCCCCGTACAGCCCCCCGCACCCCCGTACACCCCCCCCCCCCCCCGCACCCCCGTACAGCCCCCCGCACCCCCGTACAGCCCCCCCGCACCCCCGTACAGCCCCCCGCACCCCCGTACAGCCCCCCGCACCCCCGTACAACCCCCGCACCCCCGTACTGCCCCCCGCACCCCCGTACAGCCCCCCGCACCCCCGTACAGCCCCCCGCACCCCCGTACAGCCCCCCGCCACCCCCGTACAGCCCCCCGCCACCACGTACAGCCCCCCGCACCCCCGTACAGCCCCCCCCCTTCCCCCCCCCCCCCGCACCCCCGTTCAGTCCCCCGCACCCCCGTACAGCCCCCCCTCACCCCCGTACAGCCCCCGCACCCCCGTACAGCCCCCCGCCACCCCCGTACATCCCCTCGCCACCCCGTACAGCCCCCCGCACCCCCGTACAGCCCCCCCCCCCTCGCACCCCCGTTCAGCCCCCCGCACCCACGTACAGCCCCCCACACCCCCGTACAGCCCCCCGCACCCCCGTACAGCCCCCCCCTCGCACCCCCGTACAGCCCCCCGCACCCCCGTACAGCCCCCCCCGCACCCCCGTACAACCCCCCGCACCCCCGTACTGCCCCCCGCCACCCCCGTACAGGCCCCCGCCACCACCGTACAGCCCCCCGCACCCCCGTACACCCACCCCGCACCCCCGTACAGCCCCCCGCACCCCCGTACAGCCCACCTCCGTCACCCCCTCACCCCCGCACCCCCCCCCGCTACACCCCCCTCCCCCCGACACCCCCGACACCCCCGCCTCCCCCGACACCCGTACCTCCCCCCGCCACCCCCGTACAGCCCCCCGCCACCCCCGTACAGCCCCCCGACACCCCCGTACAGCCCCCCGACACCCCCGTACAGCCCCCCGCACCCCCGTACAGCCCCCCCGCACCCCCCGTACAGCCCCCCGCCACCCCCGTATAGCCCCCCGCACCCCCGTACAGCCCCCCGATTGTGTCCGTTTCAGCTGGCGGCGCGCGTTGAAATGGCGCGTTGGGGGGTCAAAACCACCCGAATGACGTCCGAATGCCACGAAACCGTACGACAACATCCGGGGCGTGAATTGTGAAATGTTCGGCCAGACGGAACCTCATTCGGATGTGCCGTGTGACCGCGGCGGCCGGAAACGCGTTTCCGGCGCCATTAAACACCAAAACGGCGTGCGGCGGTCCAATTCGGAGCAAACGTGCTCCGAACGACCTGAAACCGCACGGGAAACGATAGAAATATTATTCCTGAGATGCAGGAGGAGGCCGCACGTCCATCGGACGTGCGGTTGCGCGCGGCACGTCCGATTGTGTCGTTTTCAGCAGCGCGGCGCGCACTGAAATGGCGCGTTGGGGGGTCAAAACCACCCGAACGACCTCCGAATGCCACGAAACCGTACGACAACATCCGGGGCGTGAATTGTGAAATGGTCGGCCAGACGGCACCTCATTCGGAGGTGCCGTGTGACCGCGGCGGCCGGAAACGCGTTTCTGGTGCCACAAAACACCAAAACGGCGTGCGGCGGTCCCATTCGGAGCAAACGTGCTCCGAACGACCTGAAACCGCACGGGAACGATAGAAATATTATTCCTGAGATGCAGGAGAAGGCCACACGTCCATCGGACGTGCGGTGCGCGCGGCACGTCCGATTGTGTCGTTTCCAGCAGCGCGGCGCGCGCTGAAATGGCGCGTTGGGGGGTCAAAACCACCCGAACGACCTCCGAATGCCATGAAACCGTACGACAACATCCGGGGCGTGAATTGTGAAATGGTCGGCCAGACGGCACCTCATTCGGAGGTGCCGTGTGACCGCGGCGGCCGGAAACGCGTTTCCGGCGCCATTAAACACCAAAACGGCGTGCGACGGTCCAATTCGAAGAAAACGTGCTCCGAACGACCTAAAACCGCACGGGAACGATATAAATATTATTTCTGAGATGCAGGAGGAGGTTGCACGTCCATCGGACGTGCGGTGCGCGTGGCACGTCCGATTGTGTCGTTTTCAGCAGCGCGGCGCGCGCTGAAATGGCGCGTTGGGGGGTCAAAACCACTCGAACGACGTCCGAATGCCACGAAACCGTACGACAACATCCGGAGCGTGAATTTTGAAATGTTCGGCCAGACGGAACCTTATTCGGAAGGTGCCGTGTGACCGCGGCGGCCGGAAACGCATTTCCGGCGCCATTAACCACCAAAACGGCGTGTGGCGGTCCAATTCAGAGCAAACGTGCTCCGAACGACTTGAAAACCGCACGGGAACGATAGAAATATTATTACTGAGATGCAGGAGGAGGACGCACGTCCATCGGACGTGCGGTGCGCGCGGCACGTCCGATTGTGTCGTTTTCAGCAGCGCGGAGCGCGCTGAAATGGCGCGTTGGGGGGTCAAAACCACCCGAACTACCTCCGAATGCCACGAAACCGTACGACAACATCCGGGGCGTGAATTGTGAAATGGTCGAGCCGGACGGCACCTCATTCGGAGGTGCCGTGTGACCGCGGCGGCCAGAAACGCGTTTCCGGCGCCATAAAACACCAAAACGGCGTGCGGCGGTCCAATTTGGAGCAAACGTGCTCCGAACGACCTGAAACCACACGTGAACGACAGAAATATTATTCCTGAGATGCAGGCGGAGGCCGCACATCCATCAGACGTGCGGTGCGCGCGGCACGTCCGATTGTGTCGTTTTCAGCAGCTCGGCGCGCGCTGAAATGGCGCGTTGGGGGGTCAAAACCACCCGAACGATGTCCGAATGCCACGAAACCGCACCACAACATCCGGGGCGTGAATTGTGAAATGGTCGGCCAGAAGGAACCTCATTCGGAGGTGCTGTGTGACCGCGGCGGCCGGAAACGCGTTTCCGGCGCCATTAAACACCAAAACGGCGTGCGGCGGTCCAATTCGGAGCAAACGTGCTCCGAACGACCTGAAACCGCACGGGAACGATAGAAATATTATTCCTGAGATGCAGGAGGAGGCCGCACGTCCATCGGACGTGCGGTGCGCGCGGCACGTCCGATTGTGTCGTTTTCAGCAGCGCGGCGCGCGCTGAAATGGCGCGTTGGGGGGTCAAAACCACCCGAACGACCTCCGAATGCCACGAAACCGTACGACAACATCCGGGCGTGAATTTTGAAATGGTCGGCCAGACGGCACCTCATTCGGAGGTGCCGTGTGACCGCGGCGGCCGAAAACGCGTTTCCGGCGCCATAAAACACCAAAACGGCGTGCGGCGGTCCAATTCAACGATAGAAATATTATTCCTGAGATGCAGGAGGAGGCCGCACGTCCATCGGACGTGCGGTGCGCGCGGCACGTCCGATTGTGTCGTTTTCAGCTGCGCGGCGCGCACTGAAATGGCGCGTTGGGGGGTCAAAACCACCCGAATGACGTCCGAATGCCACGAAACCGTACGAAAACCTCCGGGGCGTGAATTGTGAAATGGTCGGCCAGACGGCACCTCATTCGGAGGTGCAGTGTGACCGCGGTGGCCGGAAACGCGTTTCCGGCGCCATTAAACACCAAAACGGCGTGCGGTGGTCCAATTCGGAGGAAACGTGCTCCGAACGACCTGAAACCGCACGGGAACGATAGAAATATTATTCCTGAGATGCAGAAGGAGGCCGCACATCCATCGGAAGTGCGGTGCGCGCGGCACGTCCGATTGTGTCGTTTTCAGCAGCGCGGCGCGCGCTGAAATGGCGCGTTGGGGGGTCAAAACCACCCGAACGATGTCCGAATGCCACGAAACCGTACGACAACATCCGGGGAGTGAATTGTGAAATGGTCGGCCAGACGGCACCTCATTCGGAGGTGCTGTGTGACCGCGGCGGCCGGAAACGCGTTTCCGGCGCCATTAAACACCAAAACGGCGTGCGGCGGTCCAATTCGGAGCAAACATGCTCCGAACGACCTGAAACCGCATGGGAACAATAGAAATATTATTACTGAGATGCAGGAGGAGGCCGCACATCCATCGGACGTGCGGTGCGCGCGGCACGTCCGATTGTGTCGTTTTCAGCAGCGCGGCGCGCGCTGAAATGACGCGTTGGGGGGTCAAAACCACCTGAACGACCTCTGAATGCCACGAAACCATACGACAACATTCGGGGCGTGAATTGTGAAATGTTCAGCTAGACGGAACCTCATTCGGAGGTGCCATGTGACCGCGGCGGCCGGAAACGCGTTTCCGGCGCCATAAAACACCAAAACGGCGTGCGTCGGTCCAATTCGGAGCAAACGTGCTCCGAACGACCTGAAACCGCACGGGAACGATAGAAATATTATTCCTGAGATGCAGGAGGAGGCCGCACGTCCATCGGACGTGCGGTGCGCGCGGCACGTCTGATTGTGTCGTTTTCAGCAGCGCGGCGCGTGCTGAAATGGCGCGTTGGGGGGTCAAAACCACCCGAATGACGTCCGAATTCCACGAAACCGTACGACAACATCCGGGGCGTGAATTGTGAAATGGTCGGCTAGACGGCACCTCATTCGGAGGTGTCGTGTGACCGCGGCGGCCAGAAACGCGTTTTCGGCACCATTAAACACCAAAACGGCGTGCGGCGGTCCAATTCGGAGCAAACGTGCTCCGAACGACCTAAAACCGCACGGGAATGATAGAAATATTATTTCTGAGATGCAGGAGGAGCCGGCACATCCATCGGACGTGCGGTGCGTGCGGCACGTCCGATTGTGTCGTTTTCAGCAGCGCGGCGCGCGCTGAAATGGCGCGTTGGGCGGTCAAAACCACCCGAACGACCTCCAAATGCCACGAAACCGTACGACAATATCCAGGGCATGAATTTTGAAATGGTCGGCCAGACGGTACCTCATTAGGAGGTGCCGTGTGACCGCGGCGGCCGGAAACGCGTTTCCGGCGCCATAAAACACCAAAACGGCGTGTGGCGGTCCAATTCGGAGAAAACGTGCTCCGAACGACCTGAAACTGCACGGGAACGATAGAAATATTATTCCTGAGATGCAGGAGGAGGCCGCACGTCAATCGGACGTGCGGTGCGCGCGGCACGTCCGATTGTGTCGTTTTCAGCTGCGCGACGCCCGTTGAAATGGCGCGTTGGGGGGTCAAAACCACCCGAACGACGTCCGAATGCCACGAAACCGTACGACAACATCCGGGGCGTGAATTGTGAAATGGTCGGCCAGATGGTAACTCATTCGGAGGTGCCGTGAGACCGCGGCGGCCGGAAACGCGTTTCCGGCGCCATTAAACACCAAAACGGCGTGCGACGGTCCAATTCGGAGCAAACGTGCTCCGAACGACCTGAAACCGCACGGGAACGATAGAAATATTATTCCTGAGATGCAGGAGGAGGCCGCACATCCATCGGACATTCGGTGCGCGCGGCACGTCCGATTGTGTCGTTTTCAGCAGCGCGGCGCGCGCTGAAATGGCGCGTTGGAGGGTCAAAACCACCCGAACGACCTCCGAATGCCACGAAACCGTACGAAAACATCCGGGGCATGAATTTTGAAATGGTCGGCCAGACGGAACCTCATTCGGAGGTGCCGTGTGACCGCGGCGGCCGGAAACGCGTTTCCGGCGCCATTAAACACCAAAACGGCGTGCGGCGGTCCAATTCGGAGCAAACGTGCTCCGAACGACCTGAAACCGCACGAGAACGATAGAAATATTATTCCTGAGATGCAGGAGGAGGCCGCACGTCCATCGGACGTGCGGTGCGCGCGGCACGTCCGATTGTGTCGTTTTCAGCAGCGCGACGCGCGCTGAAATGGCGCGTTGGGGGGTCAAAACCACCCGAACGACGTCCGAATGCCACGAAACCGTATGACAACATCCGGGGCGTGAATTGTGAAATGGTCGGCCAGACGGCACCTCATTCGGAGGTGCCGTGTGACCGCGGCGGCCGGAAACGCGTTTCCAGCGCCATAAAACACCAAAACGGCGTGCGGCGGTCCCATTCGGAGCAAGCGTGCTCCGAACGACCTGAAATGAGATTATTTCTTGAATCGAAGTTTTTAAATTATTATAGCACAATGATTTGATATTATATATATATTAAATATATATTAAAACATTTAAAATATATTTTATATATATATATATATATTTAAAATATTGTATTTAATAGTATATATATGAATATATATATATATATATATATTTATTTATATTCAATTCAAAAAAAAATTTAAATTTTTTTTTAGAATAGCGACCGCCATAGGCGGTCGCTATAGGGTGGCCGGCAGAGGGCCTTCAGCGACCGCCTGGCGGTCGCTGAAGGCCGTGATGTCGGCCTTCTTTAGCGACCGCCAATGGCGGTCGCTATAGGGTGCCCGACAGAGGGCCTTCTGCGACCGCCAGGCGGTCGCTGAAGGCCGATCTGCCGGCCGTCTATAGCGACCGCCATTGGCGGTCGCTAAAGGCCTCTAGCGACGAGGCAACAGCGACCGCCAATGGCGGTCGCTAATAGCCTTACTTACAGTAGTGGATATTGTCGCTCGTGCATATGTATGGCTTGCCGTCTCGACGACGTGATGCAATTTTGTTCCCCATCGTTACCATTCCAAAATTATTTTCATTTGAGGATTAAAAATAATGTTTAAGAACTTAATATTATTCTGGATCTGAATATAATACATCCTATACATAACAAACATGATTTACATAACAAAACATATAAAGGAAAATGAATCATTTAACTCCTAAAACAATGATACTACAGAAATATTATTAACAAAGCAATATAAGAAGACCATATATGATATCATATTTATGTATTCTTGTATAATTTAATAACAATTATTTCACCGTTATATAGGAGTTTGACTTTCCATCAACTAAGGAATAATACAAGATAAGTTTTAATTTTGCATGTCTTTATTATCTGAGGTTGTTTATACGTGAGTATCTACTCAGACCTCTTTGTCATCCACATTTGTGTTTCATGAAAAATGAATACCAAATTTTGTTTAATATTTATTAGGCTACGGGTTAAAGTAATTTATACCATGGTTTTAATTTTTATAAAATTATTTTAAAGGAATCTTTTTGTTTCTTTGGAAACACGTTACTTTATGTTCCTTTCGAAAAATTAAGGAAATAATTTTTTTAACATATATAGAGGGTGCATCTATTTTCCGCCATTATTACACCTTCGAAGATTCCCTTACATGCTTATATGAATATTTTCAAAATAATATTTTTATTTACATTTGAATTATTTTAATTTAAAATGAAATATTTTTCTCAAATTGTTTTTGGATTGATTTTATCTTTGTCAACATCCTTTGTTGGATTTTACATTTTTTTGAATTTGATTTATTATGGTACAATCTTCCATATTGTATTGAAGGTTTTTTGATATGTTTGACTATGGATGTGATATTTTTATTCCATTCATGGATAATGGCTAATGTATTTACATTTCATGTGCTAGTTTTAATATGAATGTTTATATTATGTTCCAACCTTTTCATATGAGGAATGCATTGGAATTAATAAGTGACGGGTGGAGCTAGCTATAGCTCCTCGATGCCTCGATAGGTCTCATGAGACAAAATCATTTATTGACATAAGTCCTTGACAAAAATCTTATTTTTTGTCATGGCATGAGTCCTTGACTATGTGCTTATGATTTCCGGTATTATGTATTCCATTATTATAAAATTATTTATTGATATTACATGTTATTATTCAACTAGTTTAATATCAATGTGAATAGGTACATGAAATTATATGATTAATATTTTCAATAATATGCTAATGTTTAAGTTTTAATGTCTTTTGTTTTAGTCTTATATATTACCTTAAATGATTATGCTTATTTATGAATGTTTCTTCAATATTGTTTTCCTTACTGAGCATCTGAGCTCACCCCTTTCTTATGTTTTATTTTTCCCAAGATGCGAAGAAGTACATTATGATTGATCTGCAAGAATAGGCTATGGGATATGTGTGTGTCCAAAAGGGGAAGAAATGTTGTTGTTTTTTAATTTCACACTATAATTTAAAACTTATGTATGTATCTAGTTCTTCCTAGGCTACAAAACTAACTGGTCTTTCAAAATTTATCTCTTGTAATCATACCACTGTTATGTAATAATGCTCCGACTCTAGTTAACTAGGGTCGAGGCGTTACATTTAATCCACTATGTGTGGTAATAAATTTTTCCACAAAGAATAATAATAAAACCTCATTAGATAATATTCTATCTATCTAGAATAATAATAAAAAATAATGAGGTAATTAATTATTATTATTTGATAATTTTGTGTTACTACAATTTAAGAATTAATTTTCAATTTTTAAAACATTATTAGGAATAACTAATTGAAAAATTTCACATAAAAATGAGGCATAAAATTTTCTTATTAAGAAAAACTTCTCTCATGAATAAAACAAAGTGGTCTGGTTTTCCCAGACCTATAATAAAAAAATAATTACTTCAGATTCCTCAAATCCTAGATGATGATTTCAATTTAAGGGTTCTTGGTATTCTCAATATCGTGATAATTTCAAAACTAATGGAAAACATGTTTCATATATTTTTAAGAAGGAAACCAATATTATACTTCATATTTTTAAGAACAACAAATTAAATTGACTATTTAATGTTTCTTTCAATTGAATCATAAATGATGAGTATTTCAATTTTCCATAACTATGAGTTACAAATTTTAAACTTGTTAAATAATTTATTTCCCATGTTTTCAAGAATTGAAAACTATGAAACCATGTTATATGTTAGAATTTATAAGCAGAAATGAAAAAATAGGATTTAAATAAATTTTTCCCCAAAAGAGAACTATATAAGGGTATAATAGTTTTATCGTTACATAGATTATAGATATCTTGTGATGGTAAAAGAATGTAAATTAGTTATAATAAAATATACTCAGTATAAATCATAAAACTATAGAACTTTAACTATAATAATAACCCCATCAACAATTATTTGGAGGTTTGTTACATATGTGATGGATTGGAGCACATTCAACCCCTTCCCGAGTCCCATATAACATAATTACAATCCACCTAGCCCAAAAATATATTCTTGAAAAAATAAAACGGGAAATATTCATTATCATATGTAAAAGGATGGTTTGAATGAGATGAGGGTACATATTGAGGACTTAGAATAATAGTGATCTATTAGGTTGAGTATATCCTCATTGGGAGCACATGTTCTATGGACCAAGAAGGAAGAGGGTACTATTCAACTCTTTATAGATGACTGGAAACTAAATCAGTTAATAGTGAAGAATATGTATCAATTTTTCAAGATAGATATTCTATTTTAACAGTTATGGGAAGACCGATGGTTCTCCACGATTGATATCAGATTAGGATATCAATAGTTATTGTTTATAAGAGAGTAAGTATAATCCCGATAGTTTTGAGCCGATTTAATTCCATACCAGTTTTAAATTTTGGTTGTTTGGTGGGGACAAAAAATATTTTCATGATTATCTTATCTTAATTATGAAATATTCCTTAACATAGTACATAGTTTATTGGATGGTTTTAGGGAACTGACTAATGTCGTGATGTTTCAGAAACGGTTCGGGTCTATCCGAGGCATTAAACCCAACGTTTTTAAAGGCAGAAATTGAAGCATGAGGTTTTGAAAAATTGATGAGGCCTTCAATGGGAAACCATTCACCCTCTAAATGAAACAAGAATGGTTTGGAAAATAATATAATAGGGGTGCACAATTATGTGAGAATCTGTATTATTTTTAGAAAAGGGATCCTCACAGCTTGTGCATTGTTTTGGAAAATTAAGCTCAAGCCACACACTTACACCCAATTAACCAATACATACACATGGTTTTAGAATATCTTAGAATAACCATGTGAGCTAACTATGTGGTTTTTGAATCTTAAGTAGTAGGATCCACACTGTTTCCTCTTGGTTTGGAAAACCATATGAGCTAACCATGTGACTTATTAAATGTGGGAAATTATGATATTCCCTTATTCTATTAAAAATTTTTCTCTCTCATTTATCCTCTATTATTCATACACATTAGATTACACACTCATTTCTTCCTCCTCTAGGGTGAGAGATAAAATCATTATTCCTGTTCTATTTCTCAATATGTATGTGGTGATGGATGTGTATCAGAAATGCTCCAACTCTTCTTTTTTGTATTTTGCCTTCCTATCACGTCATGGGGTGCTAAATACAAGAATGATTCATTACCCTATCTTCAGGGTGTTCATATAAAACACCCATTTCTTCCAAATCATATTGATTTAATGGATTAGATCACACATATAAGTTTCAACCCACCTTGGGAAGGTGTTTCTCATCATTATTTTTGATTTCATGAGTGTGTTGAGGGTGAGGCATTGAGCATTCATAGGTGTTGACAAAGAGAGTCTTTCTAAATTTAATTTGTTCCATTAATTATCTAATTATACCAAATAAATAATATTATAGGAATTCCCCTCAATTATATAAACAGTTGAGGTTTGGTGAGAGGAAAAACCTTGAGAATATTAGATTGGGGTTTCATTTTATTAAAATTGAGTTGTTCAATTTAATTATACTATATTGTTATATATATATATTTATATATATTAATTTCTAGTTATGATATCACCGGGATCATGATAGGGTCATCTTGAGGATTTAGATGGTGTTTTCTGTCTAGGCTGAGGTGATATGATTGCTAGGATGGGCATTGTAAAAAATAAATATATTCAAATGATGATAATCACAAGTTGGTAAAATTAGTTGTGTGATTGGGGAGGTGAGGCCATCAGGTTGTGGATATGGCCTGGTTTATATGAGATGGTTATGTCCATCGGTTTGAGTGACACACTCATAGGGAAAGGATGTGCTAGAATGGTGTGGCTTAGGGACTTTTTTGTGATTCCCACTCACCCATGTTTGTTGATGCGTGGTATGGAGTCGTGTTCATATAGAAGGACTAAGATGGTGAGGTGGTATTGAGAACTTGTGTGGTAGGAGGACCCTATTAGTTATGTCATATGGAATTTTATAGAGTTTCTTTCTTTATAAATCCACAGGTATGGAAAGGATCCATCAGTTGACAGAGTTAAGACTGTTGGCTGGGGATGAGGCTCTTTCTACATGAGGCCGATGGGGTAAGAATCATTTGGGAGGATGAAAATCACTATTCTTTGGGACTTCTACGATTGATATCATGGTGATATAATATTTATAGAATGTGTCTCTATGCCTCATGGATTCTGTCTTTGAGCCAGTTAGAGCTTTCAAGGAGGGGTCTGAGGGACAAGATACTGATTTTTTTGGCATGGCTTTAGGTTGTCAGTTTCTTAGATGATGGAATGAGGTGCTAGGTGATATTTAGAGGTAGAACCTGAGGTTTCACCTGGATTATTATATGTTTGGAGATTCTATGTGATATGTTCTTAGGATCTACTCCTCTACCATTATACTATTGATGACAAAAGCAGGTGAATTTTCTTCATCGTGGATATTGAGAATGAGTGAAGCATATTTATTTTTGTTTTTTTAAAATTACAATTTCATTTAATTTGCTACACACCTAAGTAATAATGTTTTTCAGAAATGAATATTTTGGTGGTGGATTAATGATATTATTTATCACAATTTACATGGTCCCTTTGGCACGTGTGTAGATTTTATAGATTTTCATTCCAAGTAAAGTTTTATATTCTTAACCAGGAACTCAGTGTTGAGTTATTATCATGGGATGGAGGGAAAGGGACCTTAAGGTTCTTTCATTAGATGGAGTATCCTATTGTTCTTTATTCTGTATTATCATGGATATATATATGTATGAATTTAGGTTGACCATTGGATACCCTTATACTTATTGTTTTTTATGACCTATTTTGATATGCATTCTTACCTACAAATTGGTAGTTTGGACTGTTAATTTATTCAACAACGATTTTTCATTATTTCTTTTGCTGTTGTTTTCTATTCATTCTTATGTCTGTTTTTCTTCCACCATGAATGGGTTTCTGATCTAGTGTCTTATGGACATTATTTTCTACTACTTTATATTTATTTAGAACATTATTATATAATCACCAGTGGTTATAGTTTCCTCACTATCACCTCTTAACACCCTCTCTTCTAGTCAGCTACCTTTTTCATAAAGGGAGGTATGCCTAAGTTCAGTAGAACTTTTCTCAAAGAACTGTTCCGGTGGCTAAACGAGTTGGGTTGATACAAAGGATATCAAAAAAGTTCTTGACTAAGAATTAATATCAATGTTCAGTTTACCCATAATTTTATCAGTTATTTTATATTTCTTTTTTGGTCTTAGTATATTTTTATGGTAGACTAAATATTTGGAAATTATTAGAACTAGGTTTAGAGGTCTCTCTTGGATTCATCCAACCCCATGCACGAGGTAAAGACCAAGTTTCCAGGTGAGGAATTATTATTTTTCATATCTCAATTTATTTTTGATATTATTTCCACCTTGAGTGGCGTACATGGTTGTTATCGTTATCTATTGTGACATGTGACCCTTAACCTAGTATAGTAAGGGAGGATTTATTCGACCATGGGCCCGGTATGGCCAGGGAGGATTGTTTATGCTTTTAATAGGAATATAGGAATTGATTATATTTTCTTGTTATGTGATGTAAAGTGCATGTGATTTTTATTGGGTAAATGGATTACACTAAGAGGTGTTGTGTTACCTAAATGTCAACAGAGAAAGCTAAGCCATTTTTTCCTACCATGCGTCTCTTTAGTAGAATCTTACACAACCAACCTAGGAATGTGGACCAAATGAAATATGTATGTGATATGTGATATGAAAATGTGATATATATATATATATATTTATATTTACATATGGATTTTTCCCTTATAAGAGTGGATAGGGATGATGATATGGGGTGATTATGATCACTAGGTTGGGACACATGGTCATCGGATTGAGGCAACATGGTTTATTAGGATGGGTGTGGTTCGAGTCATATTTGATATTTGAATCTGACATAGGTAGGTAAGTGGACAAGAAGATAGTTTCCATGTAGAATGGTTGTGATGGGGGGGGGGGTATAAGGTTAGTGACATTGCACTTCGTATTAATTATTTACTTATCTTCATTATATATGTGTGTGTGTGTGTGTTATATGGGATGTCTGACCATTCATTGGTATTCAGTGGGATGAAACCTATATAGGACCCAATGTAGCATCATGTTGGTGAGGATTTGTTGTCGATTGAGTGAGTAAAAGCTAATACTATTCAGGGTCAAGATAAACCCCATCATGGTTATGAAAATCATGAGACACAAGTATAAGATTAGGTACATGCTCTAGTGTGGGCGAGGTGGTCTCGAAATTTGACAAATTTTATGCCAAGGATTTATGAGTAGATTAGAGTGAGTCTAGTACATTTCATACATGGTGTTGATAGGGAATGATATATATTATATCATTATATACCGTGTATGACATCATATTTCTATCCATGGTTAAAATTTCTATTTTAGGGAAAGGGTGGAGCACAAGTAGATAAGAAATGGATTGAATCGATATAAATGATCTTTGAGTAGCTTGGGAAACCACCTAGGTGGATATTGAAGCTAGATAAGTATATGATCATAGCATAGGATAAGCACCAGTGGGATGTGCTAGTTCAAGAGACCAGACTTGAGGGACTATCCTGGAAGGGCATTGAGTTCTGGTTCTTTTAGCACTTATGTTGGATATTCTAATGATGGAGAATGTTTGGGTGTTTTTGAGCCTACAATAGGGAGAGACATAAACATCATGAAAAACTCGGCAATATTCATTGTGTTTTATAATTTCTCACCTTGTGTGGTTTGATAAAACACCCTGAGGGTGAGGTGTTTTGAGGATGGTTTATAAAATTCCATATGGGTGTAGGTAAACAAATTCAGGTTAGCCTCGTTTTTTGGCGACAATGAATCTAACCCTCACAACTGATGAAAATTTGAGAGACTCTTATTATTTGATCTAGATGAATAAATAAGTTTATTTTAGTGGAGAAGCATTAAATTGTAATAAGTGAGTCTGATAGGAGTTCTACTATGGATTTCATGACAAGGATTTAGGAACACCACCTCAGAGCAGATCGTCGATGGTGTGATTCCAGTGCAGGAATTCAGGTCATGTGAGAGAAAAGTGTGATCAGGAACTGAATGACTTTTGAGCATTTAGATAGGTTATTCATATTGATATGTTATGCAGGAAGGCTTATTGGATAGATGAAATTTTGTAACCAGGGTAGTTTCAGGGTTATGGGATTAAGTCGATATAAGTACAAGGTGATGGTAGCCATGTTTCAACAGTATGTAGAGGTTGTGATAGAGACAGTGAAACCCAACAGTGGGGTTAGTGTCATGTGGCTATGCAACAACACAGAGAGGTCAGTCTATAGGTAGTTGGGATTTAATCTAGGTTCATTACATGGATCTCTTAGGGCCAGAGCAGGCTTGTGATTTGATTACGGATAGATGTATGTTGTGGGAGTATCTATGATATATTTTTTTTATAATTTTTGTCATGGACCTTATGTAGGAATGCATGTTTTCGGTGAACAAGGTAAAAATAATTTGTATATAGACTAAATAGACATGGGTAATTAGGATGGAATCAGATAATATGGATTATATTTTTATATGAGTTGGGTGAAACCTAGATTTATATGTGGGCATAGATACAATATGGGAATACTTCAGGAATTGGAATCTGCGCATCGATGTGAAGTGGGATTTGTTGGGGTTCATAGGAATATGGGAAAGATTGTGAAGTAAACTCATTGTGTTATGAGGCTCCCTGACTAATTTGAGCATCTGATGAGATGCATGACCTTGTAGGTGTCATGTGTGGTATGGAAACAAGGTGGGAATCCGATGATAGGTGGGACATATTGGGTGTTCAGTATTCCACAGGAAAACATGGATGAGGTGAATGGGAGATGATGTATCATGAGGGGACCTTGAGTCCATAGATAATCAGTGGACCATTACTTTTATTTTTGCTGTGGGTCAGGATGAGACTGGGCTAAGTAACTCCAAAGGTGGGGATCCCTTGATGAAGTTGGCATATGCTTTTGAGGCTAGGGTGTTCGGGGTTAATTTAAAAGAGTTTCGTATATTCAGTATTATATATGATTTTTGTATTATATATTACGAACTAATGATTTTAAAATGGAGAGATTGTAACACCCTTTGTTTTTGATGTTGGTATAATTCCTTCCCAGTTTTAAATTTTTCGAGTTTAATGGGTAAAATAACTCTTTTATTATTTATCAGAACATAATTTCGAGAGTTTACATAACCCAATGGCTTTTTTTTGTATGGGTTTAAATGCTGGGATAATTCCTTGATGCTTGAGATGGTTTTTAGGTCTATTAGAGGTTGAAAAAAAAATTTATAAGTGCATGGACTGAGGCACATAGTTTGGGAAAAATTACACCCTCTAAAGAGAAAACATGTACCCTCCAAATTCACTAAGCCCAGTTTATTAAACCATAAAATATGGTGTGCATGAACATGTTCTAACCTCTATAGTTTTTAGAAGAGAGACCCATATAGATTTAACACTCTTTGGGAAAACTATGTGCAAGATATATGCTTAGTGCCACTTAGCCAATGTCTATGAATAGGCTCCACATGGTTTGGCCTAACCATGCGATCTGACCATGATAGGTCTATCTCTGAAGTAGTAGGAGTCACACAGTTTCTAAAAGGTTTGGAAAACCATTTAAGCTAACCATGTCACCCATTAAAAGTGTGAAATTAAAATTTTACCCTCCTTATATTAAACACCATTCTTCATAATTTTTCCTCAGTCGGTTTCACATAGTTGGGAGATCCCTCTCCCATTTATTCCTCCTTTAGGGTGTTAGATAGAATCTTCGTAACAGCTATGTTTCATGATATATCTGCAATATTGGATGCATATTGGTATGTATCCAACTCCACTTTCTTATTTTATTCAATTCTATCTCCTCATGGGGTGTTAAACTCATGCATACCATTTCAACATATTTTACATCATTCATCTAAAATGATTATTTATTATAAATAGACTCAAGTAACAGGCTATGATTGGATGTGCAGGTGTTTACCAACATGAAGAAGGTGTTTCTAATCTTTCTTAGTAAATTTTAAAGTGTCTTGGGGTTGCAACTTTGAGAAAACCATAGAGTTAGATAAGTGATACCTTATAAATTTAATGGTTTCCATTAATTAATTAATTGAACCAAATAGAGATCTCTATGGGAATGAACCTCAATTATAAAAATGGATGAGGATTGGTGAGTTTCTGAGTCATGGGAAGATTAGACTGGGGTTTCATTTTATTCAAATTTATTTGTTCATTTTAATTATACTATATATATATATATGAATTTCTTGTGATGAGATATATGGAATAGTCATGGGATCGAACCAAGAATTTAGATGGCATTGTCCATATAAACTGGGGTGATATCATCATCAAGCTAGGTGTGGCCTAAAATATATATATTCTAGTGATGCTAATAATAAGTTGGGTGAATCAGTCATCAAATTGAGGAGGTATGTCTGTTATGTATCAGGCATGGCCCAGGTTATATGTGATGGAGATGGTCATCAGATTGAGCGACATAGCCATAGGAGAAAAATGCACTATAATGGTGTTCTATAGTGACTTTTGGGTGATTTATTCTCACCAATGTTTCCCAATGCGCCATTTGTATTCATATTCACACAAATGGACTCAAATTATGAGGTGGTATTGACCACTCGTTTAGGTAGAGGCCTTCATTTGAAGTATATTAGGGAATTGGATATGGGTACTTACCATAGAAATACATGGGGATGGTGAGGAGACATTTTTTGATATGGTTGAGAATGTTTCTTGGGGTTTGTGGCTTCCCTTACTTGAGGCCAACAAACCAATAATTTTTTAAGAGGGTGGACCTCACCATTATTCATGATGTCAATTGTTGAGCGGATGATGATATTATTTGTAGGGTAGGTATCACTATGCCACATGTATTTTGGATTCATAATGATATGAGATTTTGATCTGGGCTATGGGGGACCAGGTTATGAATATTTGGGTATTCCATTCAGATGTTAGTTACATGGTATATGGAATGAGGTGTCAGGAGACATTTAGATGTTACAGAAAAGGGTCCCCATAACTTGTTATACATTAGGGGGTTTCTTGTGCTATGAGCTACAGATCCTCTCCTCTAATTTTAAAATGAGTATGGATGAAGAACATGAATTTTCTTCCTCAAGGATTTTGAGCTCGATGGAATGAGATTTTTTTATGTTCAACTATAGTTACTTTTTATTTATTTTAGTACAGACCTTTTTAGTCAAAATTTTTAGATATTCACATATTGGTGGTGGCATACAAAGATTATTTCTCACAACCATCAAGGGCCCTTAGGGATGTCTGTAGATTTTATGGCTTTGTTTTTGGGTAAAAATTGTTAGACTAGAGTGAGACCGTAGTGTTGGGTTGTTAGCATGGGATGGATGGAAAGAGACCATATGGTTCCTAGATCAGTTGGAGTTTCCTTTTTTTCTTTATTCTATATCAATATTCTTATATACATTTACATATTGAGGTCAAATATGGATACCCTTCTGCATATTGTTATGTATTAATTATTTCTAAATAAATTCGATGCTACAAATGGAATGTCTGATTGGTTTATTTATTCCAATGTATTTATTAGTTATTTATTTTTCTATTGTATGTTATTGTTTCTAATATCTTTTTTCTTATTCTATGGGCGGGGTACCGATAAACAATATTATGGTATTTATATTCCAATAAAATATAATTATATAAAATAATATTATATCATCATCAGAGGATATAGTCTCCCCACTATCACCTCTTTACACCCTCACTTCTAGTTGACAACCTTTGTTTTTTGAAGTGGAATGCCTAAGGTTAGTGGAACTTATATTGAAGAATTATTCGGGTGGTAAAATGGGTTGTGGTGCTGTAGTTGAAATTTATAATATGACATATCATAGAAGGTATGGATAATATGAGTATTTGGTAATTATGTTTGGATTGATGAATGTTCTATAATTGTTCATGTCTCTCATGAACAATATATTAAAACCATATATTTCCTTGTTTATTATGCTATTCGTTGATTATATACTCATATATTCCCCAATTCTAGAGCACCATACAATACATATTGAGATAATATTGATTATGCTCCTAGAAAGTGGGATTTATGCCACACTGTTTAATTGTAACTATTTAATTATGGAGGTGAAACTCTTTGGAATGTTGTTTTTAAATATGTATATCCATCGACCCATTTAATGTTGAGGCAGTTATTTCCGGGATATTTCCTTAGAACATGAATGATATCATGATAATTCATGGTTTAGTGGGATATTATCATTTTTTTATCAAGGACATATGTCATTTTCAATCCACATGACTATTCTAAAAAATAATGGGGTGATGTTTTAGTGGATAGACTCGTTTGAAGAGGTATTTCTAGATATGAAGATAATATTGACTATAACTATAGTGTTGGTGCTTATAAATTCTTATGGAGTCTATTTAGATGAAATAATTATGCAATGGGAGTGGGTAGTATCATATGGTGCATTAATGTTTTAAACCCATGAGGAAAACAATTCCACCCATGACTTGGTGCTAGCAGCTATGCCCAGTTATTTTAAGTGGTTTCCACCATATCTCATTGGTGAGTGGTTTATTTTGTACTCATGGAATAAAAGACTCTGCAATATCATGACATTGATGGACTTTTATTTGTGTTATATCTACTAGTAGAGTATGAAAATACATTCAACATTGAGATGGAATACAAAATAGGTAAAGGTAACATAGTGGTAGATTCTATTAGTCACAAGACATGGGTAGCTGAGGAGTTTAGTGAATGCACATTTATGGAATAGTGGTGCTGGTTCAGATTGATGCATGATTATAGGTTGAATTATTCTAAGGACCCAGAATCAATGTCATGTCCCCCATTGGTGGTCAAATAATATTTAGTAGACCGAGTAAAAATTGTATAGAAGACTCACCTATAGTGTGATGTGATAAAGGAATAGATTAACTGGTAGTGAAAAATAATTGTGCAGTAATTGGTCAACATTTAAATGATCTAGGTATATGGGAGATTTTTAGTCCATAAATACATTAGGGAGGAGATAATGAGAGAATTAAACACCTATAAATGCGTTTTCCATATCATATCGACAAATATGCACCATGTCATTAATTGATAGTTCTAGTGGTTATGGACAAAGAGTTACATTACTAGATTAATTTCTCGATGCCTTGATTGATATATTATAATAGGAGCGAAACAATATCCTGGTGGTTTTCATCACCACTTACAGTTCCCATGTGGATGTGGGATGACATCATGATATTCTTAGTGATAGGGTTCCCCTGAACCAAGAGGATCTAGGACACTATTCTAGTTATTTTTTATCTAATAATGAATATTTGTCATTACTTACCAATCCAAGAGACTATCATAGTAGGTTTTATAGGAATGATCTATATATGTGAGATTATATACTTTCATTGAGTCCCCTAAGCAATATATTTGATATAGATTCCATTTTTACATTGAAATTTTGGCAGGGCTTATAGAAATTCTTATGGGATCAGACAAGATTGAGAACATCGTAGCATATTCAAAATGGTAGATAGTTAGAGTAGATAATCCATAAAATATCAGATTTGATCCAATATTTTTCTCTAGATTTTGGGGGACATTTATGGTCACCTATCCATGTTTGAGTTCTCATGGAACAATAGTTAATAGGATTCAATTCAGATGTAATTTTTTGAGTCTTTCCAATGATGGTCATTCCACTCAATATTTTGTTGGATAACAGTGGCGAGGTAGATTTTTTTATCAGAATGTTTTACGAGACCTCATAGGTAGTGTAGTTAATCATAAAGAGGTTGTTTACTACTCAGAGAAGGAAGTGATTTCATTCATACAAGAGTAGGTGACCCATGGAGTTTGTGGTTGATAATAATGTTTCCTGTGGGTGCTGACGTCACTAGGATAACATCATTTGTGGGAGAAGTGAAATCTTGTAATATAGTGTATTAGATCATTCATGTTTACCTAGTGTATTGGCATAGTGGATTCCATCTAGACCATACTATATGATATTGACGTATGTAATATGTGTTCTATGTGTCTTATCTTCAATGGTACATGCTCAATACTACACATGTGATCAATCGTGAGGATTTTGAGATACTAGATGACATATATCTTATGGAGAACTCTATATAGATCATATACTTGATAACGAAAGTGTTCTGAGTAAATATGGTTCTACTTTTAGAGTCCATTGGAATCATTGAAAAATCTCAGAAGAAATATGGGAGTGGGAGTGTAATGTTCAAACTTAGTGGCATTATTTATATTAGAAATACCACTAGAAACACATCATAGGGATGAGTAGTTGTTAGTGGGGTGTAATATTAACATTATCAGTTCTTAAAAAAATATCAAACATAATTTAACATAATTTAAAATTTAAAATTAAATAAATTTAAGCATTATTTTTACCATGACCTAGTGAATAGGGCCTACATAACTGTATGTACACTCTACCATTATGAATGATTGTTTTTTAAGTTGTGAAACTGTAACTATGAGATTATAATGGTTATATAAAGGTAAATTATCCACTTCATAATGGTAGGATGAGATATTTTCCACTGTTCTAGGGTAAATAAGGAAACCATTTTCTAATGTAAAGGTAACTCTTGTAATAAATAATGTTAATCCTAGTTTTATTTGTGTTTCATATGGGTAACCCCAAAATTCAAAAGGATATATATGGGTTAAACCCCATTACTTAAGGGTAGTATTGAGCTATGAAATGGTAATCCCTAATTTTTAAGGATGTGTAAGGGTAAAAATAATGTTTGAAAATTATATATTTTTGTCTTTTAAGGACATATATGGTATGTCAAAAAGGATTCTAGAAAAATTAAAAACTGAGAGTGTTACAATGGTCTTGTCCATCTACCATTAGGGTTGCCCAAGTAGGTTTCCCTGGTTGATGTCTAGCCAGGTGTTGGCTATATTTTTTATCATTATTATTCTCTAGTGATTTCAAAATATCATGTTCACTTCCAAACTTTTGAAATTATAGTTCCCTAAATTGAAAATCATCATTTTACATAAAAATTTAGAACTATTTATCTAAATTAATAAAACTTTTGTGCCATAATCAATTAAAATAATTATAAATAAGAAAAAATTTCATTTAATTTAATAAAATAAATTTTAAAATATATATCTGTTAAGGTCGTAAAACAATAATAAAAAAAATTATTTATTACCCTCAAGAAAATCATCATCCTCTACTCACAAAAGTTCCCAAAATAATTAAGGAAAATATTAAAACAACCATGATCCTAAAAAATTGTTATAGATAAAATTTTTATGAAACTAACTTATCCAAAATCAGGTGTATAAATCTTACATCCTATAAAATATAAAATTCAAACCCAATTTCCACTTTAAGTCAAATCATTCAACAATTTGATAAATATTCAGAACAATTATAATTTTACCTCACTATAATGCATATCACTCAAAATTGAATAACATTTCTAATGGGGTTATGCTCAATCATAATTATTCGTACTCTATCCAAAGGACTATAAGAGATCAAAAAATATTCTTATATGTTAATGCACAAAAATATTTGAAATGACCCACTAATTCTCATTGGCTTGAGAGCACAACGAGTAATTACATGGCCTTAAGAGACATCCCCAAGGCGCCAAAGACTGGCAATAAATGCCTAAGGGTTTCAAAACAAGTGGGGGACAATTTAAACTTTAAGAACAAACCACCGAGTCAACAAGAATAACCAAACAAATCTACTAAATGATGCATGATAAAATCTAAGACAACTCAACCATTTGTTTTATCAAAACCAACCAAAAGTACCACAACAGAAAATAACACTAAAACATCATAGTAAACAGCAGAAAAACAACTCAAAGATTAAAATACAACAACCCAACTCCATGCACCACATATTCCAAGATACAACATCACAAACCAGCCCACGTATCATGAAACAGTGCTCTAAAAATGTGACACTTTACCTTTCCCAACGTCCCAGTACATGACATCTGCAAAATCACCAATGTGCCAAAGCAGGGGGTGAGTAATTAAACTCAGTAGGTTTTCCACGATGACTTCCCAACCCATACCTCTAGGATAAAACATGTTATCACATTTATATAAAATAATTTATATAAAACAATTCCAAAACAGTTTACAATATAACAAGGTCTATGTTAAAAACCATTTACCAACAAAACCCATCCTTCTTAAGAAAAGAAACCAAGAAAAGATTCCAATAAAATTCCCATTTAAATTTTGGCATATTCATTCCATTACAAAAATACACACAACCAACCATGAATGCAACCTTGACCTCCCTATACTCGTGATTGGTGAGTTATCCTTCCACTAAGTCATCACTTAGTGGACTACCTTGACAGGGGTTCTTCACAACTTTATCAATCCCAACCTATTGATGGGGGGACTTCTTGCCCTTATCCATCCCAACCTTTTGATGAAGGGTACTTCTCGCCCTTATCCATCCCAATGCATATGAACACACACCACAACCCATACAATCCATTCCCAAAACCAAGTGTGTTCAAAAACTTTCAATAAAGCGTCACCCTTTTATTGAAAACCAATTCATTCAAGAAGAAAAACCATAGGCAACTTAAAATAACTATTTTAAATTTACTTCAACAAAATCTTTCCAAAAACACACAATTTTCATCAATCATTACTTAAAAGGGATTTGAACCATTGTTTCATAAAAATAACAAACCATTTCAATCAAGGAAAAAAATTGAAACTAAGCCTTCAAGTTCTAAGAAAGAGGAATTGAGAGTGAAGCCACATACCTCAACAAAAAGGCGAAACCAAGCAACAGACGAAGAAATCTCAAGAAAACTGGGTCAAAACTCAAAGAATCCTCCTTAGATATCTTCTAATAACACAACCAAGACAAAAACTCGTCATATCAGGCATCCAAAAACATCGATCTACCCATAATGGGTGTAGATCTAAAACCCGAGAGAAGACGAGTAGTAGATCTAAGTAGATCTAAGAAACTGGTCAAGAACGAAGGAGAACGATCATATACCTCAAGAATCTGGCTTTGCTTCCCCAAGAGAAGCCTTCGGATCACCTCCAGAATGATGGGAGAACCCTCTTTGTCATTAAGAGACCCAAAATCCCGAGTTAGTGCTGCTTAAGAGCTTTAATGATTCAATAAGAGGCAAAACGAGTTAGATCCACAATTTAAGGATCTAATTTTAAGTGACCATACGATTAGTCCACACGGTTTGAAAAACCGTGCGCAAACCCTACATTGGGTACTGCCTCAGCCACCCTTCTCGCATGGTTTGGCCACACGGTTAGTCAAACTGTGCACCGACTGTGCGAGTTCCCCTTTTCCCCAAAACATCATTCCATGTTCTCTCGACTCTCCTATTTAACACCATTAACTTTAAAACCATGAAAAGCATCAAGAAAGGGTTACATACCAAAAACAGGGGGTACTACATTCTCCCCACCATTGGCCTTTCCGTCCTCGGAATGTAAAAACGCATCGCTTGATTGAAAGAGTTATGTCCACTACTCTTTCATTTCTTTCTCACATTCCCAAGTCTCTTCCTGAATCTGACCATGTTGCCACAAAACCCGCACTAGACCGATGCTTTTCCCATGCAAGACTTTATCCTGCCTATCCACAATCTGCATCAGAATATGTACCAATGAAGCATCCGGCTCAAGGTCAACGTGATCCCATCTGATCACATAGTCAGGATCAGGTTGATACTTCTTTAACAGAGATACATAGAACACATTGTGCACAGAACTAAACCGTGGTGGTAATTCCAACCGATATTCCACCTCTCCAACCCGTCCCAGAATCTTAAAAGGGCCTATATATTGAGGAGATAATTTTCCCTATTTCCCAAAACGATGATGTGAAAGTCTTGGAGAGATCCTCAAGAAGACATGATAACTCACAACAAATGCCGACGTTCTGCGACGGTGATCTGCATAAGATTTCTGACGACCTTGAGCCGTCTCCACCCTCTGTCTAATCAAATGAATCTTCTCCATTGTATCTTGGACAAGGGTCAACCCGACTAGATATGTTTCACCACTTTCCACCCAGCATAGTGGAGAACGATAAGGACGCCCATACAATGCTTCGAACAGAGCCATGCATATTGGAGCTTGATAACTGTTATTGTATGAGAACTCCACTAAGGGTGTATGCTCCTCCCATGAGCCACAAAAGTCAATTACACAAGCCCTCAACATGTATTCCAACATTTTTATCGTCCTCTCAGATTTCCCATCGGTTTGAGGGTGATACGCCGTACTCATCGTCAACTAAGTCCCCAGGGCTTACTGTAATGATTTCCAGAATTGAGATGTGAACCTAGAATCTCTGTCTGTGACTATAGGCACTGGTACACCATGCCTCTTTACCAATTCTCAGATATATATTTTTGACAGATCTTCCACCATATGAGTTTCACGAATCGGGATGAAGTGGGACGACTTGGTTAGACGATCCACTATCACCCAAATGAAATCATGTTTTCGGACCATTCATGGAAGTCCTGTAACAAAATCCATTGCTATTTGCTCCCATTTCCACACTGGGATAGGTAAAGACTGTAACATTACAGCTGATATCTGATGCTATATTTTATCCTACTGACATGTTAACCATCACGAGAAGAACTCGACTAATTTACTTTTCATGTTGCTCTACCAAAACTGCACCTTTAGTTCCTTATACATCTTCTGTGTACCCGGATGTACGTCATATCTCGAATGGTGGTAAGCATGAAAGAGTTGTTCCTAAAAAACCATGGGTACAACCATCCGATATCTGTAACACAATACCGAACTCCCATCCAGCTTCTATCCCGCAATGTTCTCCCCACCATTGAGTTTTGAACTCATTGCACCACAATCTACATCAGATGCTTGTGCCTCATTTATTATCTCCACCAAATCAGGAACAAGTGTAGCTAAAAAGAGAACTGCAACATCACCTCGGTTTTCACATTCCACATGCATATTGGCTAAGACAGACATCAATTTACATTCGTCTGAATCTTCCTTCTCCAACTGATCATACGACTTCCTGCTTAATTCATCGGCCACCGAATTTCCCTTACCGGATGTATAACTTAATTCAAAGCCAAAAAATTGAAGATACTCCATCCATCTCCTCTTACTCAGATTCAAATCTTGCTGTGAGAAAATGCGTTTGAAGCATTTGTGATCCGTAAACACAGTAAATTTCTCACAAAAGAGATAATGTCTAATTTTTTTCAAATCATGGATGACTACAACTAACTCCAAATCATGTGTTGGGTAATATTTCTCATGCACTCTCAACTGCCTTGAGACATAAGCAACCATATGGACTCCTTGCCGGAGAACACAACACAACACTATTCCCGAAGCCTCACAATACACCACGTATCATTGCCCTGATTCTGGAAATATTTAGATATGTGCTGATGTAAGGTGATCTTTCAAATCATGAAAAGATCTTGAACATTCCTCAGTCCATTGAAATGTACTGTTCTTGTTTTTCAATGCTGTCATAGGCGACGCTAGTCATGAGAAGTCACGGACAAAGCATCGGTAACAACCAGATAAACCAAGAAAAATTCGTATTTCCAAGGCATTTTTCGGCGGTTGCCATGAAATAACATCTTCTATATTTTCTAGATCCACTGAAACACCTTTCTCAGAAACAACATGGCCCAGAAAAAGTACCTCTTGTATCCAAAAATCACACATTGATAATTTGGCATACAACTGATTGTCCCTCATGATTTCCAACACTATCGCTATGTGTTGCTCATGCTCATCCCTTGTTCCTGAATACATCAATATATCATCCACAAACACAACAACAAAAGAATCTAGATATTTGTGAAATATCCGATAAATCAAATCCATGATGACCGTTAGTGAATTCGTTATACCAAAAGGCATGAATACATATTTTTACTGGCCATATCTATTTCTGAAGGTTGTATTCAGAATATCCTCCTTTCGAACTCGCAACTAGTGATATCCTGACCCCAAGTCAATCTTGGAGAACCACTGAGCTCCCCTTAATTGATCAAACATGCCATTAATGCCTGTAAGTGGATATCTATTCTTTATCGTAACTTGGTTATGTTTACGATAGTCCACACATAGCCTCAAAGTTCCATCTGATTTCTTTACAAACAAAACTGGGGCTGCCCACAGAGACATGATCGGCTGAATGAAACCCTTACTTTCCATCTCCACTAACTGCACTTTCAGTTCCGTTAACTCCATTGGTGCCATCTTATAAGATGGAAGTGAGATAGGACTAGTCCCCGGAAGGAGATCAATCGTAAACTCCACTTCTCTTATAGGTGGTAATCCTGAGAAGTTTTCAAGATAAACATCTTGAAATTGATCCACCACAGCAGGAAAACTATTTTTCACTATCTTTTCCAACGATTGTAATTTCAACGCTACCAATCGGTATGAAATTGTTCTCACCATTGGTTCCAACAATCTCTTTGCGCCTTTCTTTACTGTCCTTTCTCCTCTAAAGAGATGGTTGATGTCATCCTCAGTCGTGAAACTAACTGTTCTCCTATAACAGTCGATGTGAGCCTTAAACCTTGTCAACCAGTCCATACCTAAGATTACATCATAGACATCCATATCCAACATGGAGAAGTACCATTCCATCTCATCTCCATCAACAATTATAGAATATGCTCAACACACTAAGGCTTGAAATTCTATTTCACAAAGACGAGTTTTCAGTTTCAACACAGAAGGCATCATTTCCAGTTTTAAACATAGGAATTCAATAGCACGAGATACAATTAAGGAATGTGATGAACTGGTATCAAATAACATTTGGAAAAAGGCAGAATTCAAAAGAATCTTACCTCTTACTGTTGATGGTCCAACGTGATCATCATCATTCATCTTCTCCACTCCATACAATTGCTTCCTCACTGCACTATTCTTCTTATTGCCTTGCTGAGATTTCCCTGGTGTAAGAGTCATGGTATTTCAAGAATCACCATGGATAGGTATATTATGCTCACGAGAATGACTCTTTTTTCCTTATCCTATCAAAACATATGATGCTTGCGACGCTCGGGAAGTGTCACGTGCAACCGACCTCGGAGTATTTCTATAATAGCGTTGTAGATGCCACATCTGTTTGAAATTGTGACATTGTCTAGGTTTTGTCATACACTCTCGATTTATGTGATCAGTCGAGCCACATTGAAAACACCTTCCTTTCATCATGGGTTGTGGAGGAATATTCACTGATCCGGCCGTCTGATTCTGATTCGCACTCCCACCTTAGATGTAGGTGTCCCTCTTCCACTTGTTCTCGACAATAGAGTTCCCACCCATTCTCGTGGGTATCATCATACTTCCTCCACCCATAACTCCCGATATGTCTCATTCAGCTATTGTTTCTCTTTTTACCTTTTCTATATATTCCATAATACAGAGCACAGTTATTTTCAAGAGAATCTCCAGTCGCAACACTGATTCAAAGATGTGTGCCTTCAGTGATGCACTTGGAAAAACATCCAATGCAACGTGAACTAAATTCATGAATTTAGCCGCACATTCCATAACAGAGAGATTCTCCTACTTCAGGCTGAAAAATTATGTCGTCCTTTAGATCTTGAACGTGTGAGGATATAAATGTTTGTTGAACAAATCCTAAAATTCCTCCCATCCCAGGGCTTGATCTACCTTAGCCTGCAACACTAGCTCCCACCACTGTCATGCAAGATCCTCCAGCATATACATCACAAACTTTAATTTCAGTTCTACTGGTGTTCCGATGAAATCGAAGATATGATTCATCCTACTCAGCCACACCTCTTCTCTTTCTTGTTCAGAATCACCATGGAAGATGGGTGGATTCTGTTTTTGGAATGGGATGGAATGGTCTACATGCCTTGACTCATCCCTCCAATTCCCTATGTCCATAGCCTGGAATGCTTGAATGATTCTCTGAACCAGATCTTGGTTCACACGTGGTTCAGGTACAACCACATTCTCCGTAGCGTCTTTGGGTTGGTTTCTAGGATGCCTAATGGGAGCCATTTTCTATAAAAACAACGCACGCCATTAGTCTCACTTCCTAGCAACTGAAGGCTTAGCATTTCAATTTCTATCACATCAACTATCACATCATTGTTTTCTAACCATCCAACTTATCCACATGTTCAACCATTTTTGAAAACAACCCACATACTTTTTGAAAATCCACCAATTTTCAAAATATACTAAATATCCAGTTTTTAAAATCATTCATTTGAATATCAATTTCTTCATTTTTCAAAAAATTTCTCATTACCCAAAATCATGAATCATTCTTCACAATGAGATATTCCATCTTAGTGCAAAGTCATTCCTCTAATGCATGTCATGCTCATCCCATTGGCTAAACCCATGACAATGAGATTTGAAAAATTCTAGAAGTGTATCCAAAACACTTATGTACCCAACACCCTAGTAACTTGAAGTTCAGAATAAATGGGTTAGCTAAGATGATCACCCAAGGAATAGACAAGAAGGAATTTCAACTCAAGGGCAAGAACATCGATGGGCACATGTTAGGAAAGGACCGAAAAAACTGATACTATTTGTAATGACCCTCCAATTCTAATTGGATTAAGAGCTCAACAAGTCATTACTTGGCCTTAAGAGACATCCCCAAGGTGCCAAAGGCTGGAAATAAATACTGAAGGGTTTCAAAACAAGTGGGGGATGATTAACCCTTTAAAAACATACCACCGTTCCAACAAGAATAACGAAAAAAATCTACTAAATGATGCATAATAAAAGCTAAGACAACTCAGCTATTTGTTTTTATCAAAACAACCAAAATTAACACAGTAGAAACCAACACTAAAACATCAGAGTATACATCATAAAATCCATTCAAAACCTACGAGACAACAACCCAACTCCATGCTCCACAGGCTTTAAGCTCCAACATCATGAAACAACCCAAGTATCATGAAGCAGTGGAATAAACATGTTACACTTTACCTTTTCCAATGTCCCGGTACATGACATCTACAAAGAACCAATGTTCCAAAGCAGGGGGTGATTAATTACACTCAGTAGTTTTTCCCCGATAACTTCCTAACCCATGCCTCTAGGATAAAAAATGTTATCAAATTTATATAAAACAATTTACATAAAACAATTCCAATGAATTTCACAATATAACAAGTTCCATGTCAAAAACCATTTTCCAAAAAAACCCATCTTTATCAAGAAAAGAAACCAAGAAAAGTTTCCAATAAAATTCCCATTTCCATTTTGGCACATTCATTCCATTCCACAAAATCCACACAACCAACCATACATGAAACCTAGACCTCTCTATACTCGCGAGTGGTGAGTAATCCTTCCACTATGTCGTCACTTAGTGGACTACCTTGACGGGGGTACTTCACGACCTTATTAGTCACAACCTATTGATGGGGGGACTTCTCGCCCTTATCCATCCCAACCTTTTGATGGGGGGTACTTCTCACTCTTATCCATCCCAATGCATATGAACACACACCAAAACCCATTCAATCCACGCCCAAAACCAAGTGTGTTAGAAACATTTAAATAAATCGTCACCCTTTTATTGAAATCCATTTCATTCAAGAAGCAAAACCATAGCCAATTTAAAATCACCATTTTAAATTTACTTCAACAACCACTTTCCAAAAGCACGCATTTTCATCACCCATTACTAAAGAGGGGTTTCAACCATTCTTTCACAGCAGATAAACAAACCATTTCAATCTTGGAAAATAATTCATACTAAGCCTTCAAGTTCTTAGAAAGAGTAATGGAGAGTGAAGCCACCTACCTCAACAAAAGGCGAAACCATGAAACAGATGAAGAACACTGAAGAACACCGGGTCAAAACTCCAAGAATCCTCTTTAGATCTCTTCTCCTAACACAACCAACACCAAAACTCATCATATTTGGAATCCAAACACTTAGATCTACCCATAACGGGCATAAGTTTAAGAAACCGAAAGACGATGAGAAGTAAATCTCTGTAGATCTATGAAACTATTCAAGAACAAAGGAGAATTATCACATAACGCAAGAATCTGGATTCGATTTTCCAAGAGAAGCCTTTGGATAACCTCCGGAATGATGGGAGAACCCTATTTGACCTTAAGAGAACCAAATTCCTGAGTTAGGGCCTCTTATGAGCTTTAATGATGCAATTAGAGGCAAAACAAGTTATATCCACAATTTAAGGAACTATTTTTAATTGACCGCATCGTTAGTCCGCATGGTTTAACAAACAGTGTGCTAAAAGTGCATTGGCTACTACCTCGGCCACCCTTCTCGCATGGTTTGGCCGCATGTTTAGACAAACCGTACACTGACCATGCAGAAGCCACTAGCTCCAAGACCCACTGTGCACGGCTTGGCCACACGGTTAGACAAACTGCGCACCGACCGTGTGACTTCCCCTTTTCCTCAAAACATCATTCCATGTTCTCCCGAATCTCCCATTCAACACCCTTATCATTAAAACCATGAAAAACATCAAGAAAGGGTTACATACCCGAAACTATGGTTACTACAATATTTATGTATTTTCATTACGTTTTTAATATAGTTTTGGCTGGTGGTGGGGGGATAATAATTTGAAAAATTAATTCATAGTCAGAAAAGGTGGACTAACTTATTAAAGTGAAATACATGATATTCAAATAATTCTTAATAAAATATTCTCATCCTTCAAAACCATTCTCAATGATGATAAAAACCCACTTAATTCACCATTTCAAAAGTAAGTTATACTTATAAACATTAAAATAGGTGAAAAAATACTCCTTTTTCATTTAATTTATTTATATTATTTTTTAAATTTTCTTCATGATTTTTTATTGAATTATTTCATCGTGGAATATGTATAAGATAAATTCCAAGAACCTTAGTACTAAAACTAACAAGAATCCCATTACCCACCATCAATACCATATAAGGAATAAATAGAATAGTTATTGTAAGTAGGGGATGTGTAGTAATATTTATTTCAATTCCAGGTATCCCACATGAAATATTTTTCTCTCTTTTATTTTTATTTATTCTTTTTTCATTATTTATTAAATATTTATATTATAAAAGAAATCATGTTTAAAATGTGAGGAACCATTCATATAAAAAGTTAGGAGAACCATACCACGATTTTCTTCTCTGTATAATAATTTCATAAATTACAAGAAAATAACCAATTCCAATTTAAATACGAGTTTATTGATGATAAAATTATACTCAATGAAATTGGGTAGGAAGGATAAATTTCCATATAATGTTGATCCCTATAAAGGTACTATGTAATTTCCTTGGGTATCAAAAAGGATATATCTAAGATGGACCTCAAGATTATATGGGATCAAATTTGATCAATCGATGACCAAAATAATTTCTAAAGAGATCAAAATATTCTTGTTTCAAAAAATATCAATAAATTTATATTAGTGTAAACAATATTAAAATATCTCAACAAAAATGTATGAGAATTAAAATTTCAATGATTCCATTTATTATTGTCATGAATCGAAAATTAAGATGTCATATAATGATTTTCAATACAAGAATAGTAACACGTGGTATAAAAAATTAAAATTTATATTACTCAATTTTAGGAATTAAAATCATTTTTTATCATTTTTAATCAACTAAAAATTAGATTATGAAATGAAATTCATAAATACCCACTAATATCATTAAATTTTATAGGATTTATAAATTCAATTTTTTCCTATAAGAGGAAAAATATTTCCAAAGTTAGGATATCTCTTATGTTAGCCTAGGGGGAAAAATGAAAATACATTGTATATAAGGATTACATCCCCATAGATAAACTAAAAATTGTCCCCAATGTTCAAAAAAGATGAGGGGGATGCATGAAAAATTTCAATTTAAGTGAAACATAATAATGGATGAAAAATTGAGTGGATGAAACAGAAAATATCCTTTATTAAAGAATATTATTTTCCTTAATCCATGGATGGGTTTATATGAATTTGAAATCCTAGAATATTTTTTCTTTCAATATATATTCATGTATTTTTTTACACTAATTTTTTTAATCAAGTAAAAGTGTACATTCATTCAATTTAATATAAAAATATTTTAGATAAGACCTTGATCACAAATAAAAATATTACAAAAATTTAAAAAAATACAATAAAATTACTATAAAATTAAAATAATAAAATGGAATTATGGAAGTGATTTATCATTTTCCAATAAGCTATAAATTTACCTCTTGTATCAATTAATAAGAGTATCTAATAATGTTACTTAGTGAAGCAATTGAACTGATTTTAAATTATGATCGTATGAGTTTATTATGATCCTTTGTTTCAATTGTCATATATTCAATCTAGTTGATGGTGGAGTAATTTTTTTTGGATTGATTTAAATATTGAAATTTCATTTAATAATATGACAACACTTTTTAGCTATGTTTACCCACCAATTTATATTCCTTGATGCACTTTCATATTGTAATTAATTATTTAATTTTATTAGTTTCATATTTTTCTATTATTGGGGACCCTTCTTTCATGATTTTTTATACATACTCTTTTAAATCCACTCTCTTATGTAATTTTTTTCTCCTCTAATTCTATGAAATAAAAATGAATCTATGTAGTACGGTCCTTCATTATATGTACTGGTGGGGATTATTTTTCTATAATTACACTATATGTAAATCTCATTCATTATCAAAAAAATTGGGCCATATCAACAACTTTTATTACATATCACCATATAAAATGATGTTTTATTTAATTTTAGAGGTTTTATAATACACATCCTTGAGATTTAAAGAATATTATTAAATGATTTCAGAAAATTGATGGACCTTCCCTTCAAAATTTTCCATCACATATATGAACATTTTAGTAGATCATATAATTCTAATAGAATTGTCCTTAAATGATGATTTTATATGTAATTTTTCTATGAAAATACCAAAAAAATCAATGAAATATTCTTTTACAAACCTCAAATCATCTCTTTTTATTTGATCACTATAAAAATTCATTGAATTTCATTATCCTTTAACATTGTTTTAGGTTTTGGAGGTTCCATAAAAATTTGAACCTGATGATGGAAATCCTCCACTTATTCTCTAGAAACGTCTTTAAAAAGGGTTTCTTCTTATGATATGGCCTACAATTTTCGCTTCCCTATATTTTCATGGATGAGCATAATTATGGGATACTAATTATTGTCTGGTAAGTTCGGGAAGGAATAAAATTCTATTTTATCTCCTATAATGTCAGTGAGTGATTTTTTTCTCATTATCCCCATATTCTCTCATCCTACCATGTGCACATCCTCCATATTTACTTTATCATTGCATACTATAGTAAAAGATGCATTTAGGTTATTAATAAAGGAATATAATAAATTACCATGTTTTTCAATGTCATTGAAAAATTATTATTGTTATCTATGTAAGGTTGATTGATATAGAAGATTTTCATTATGCTCTTTCATTCCCCTTTAAGAATTAGTAGTGAACTCCCAGAAAAATTCATCAAATATTCTCATTTATTCCACTCATAAGATAATTTAAATAAATGAATTTCATGTTAGTATTTCTCATTCCAAAATTCACTTAAGTGGTTCGGAAAATTAGGAGATTCCTCAAATGAGTAGTAGTTAATTAAAAATCACTATTGTTGTTTGAATTCATTTTACATAGAATATTATTAATCATTCCATTCAATTCCTTTTTTGTGAAAACCATGTTTCATTTGGTTCCATCCATGAGGACGAATCCTCAGTATATCTAAAGTACTTCGATAATGGAATAACATAATATCCTTTCATAATTTAGTCTATTATAGACATTAAAATGAATAAAATGTATGTCAATGGAAAAATGAAAAAAAGTTTAAAAAAATAAATATTATAAAAAATCAAAAAAATTATATGAGTTGATAATAGAGATAAACTAATAAAAATATTCATCAATTGTTACTAGTTACCATCATACCCCTTACAATGGAACTAAAAACACAACATTCCATAGTGTATAGTCAATTCTATGTGATTGTAAGTGTATATAATATATATTTTTCCAAAAAAAACAACACTAACTACAAAGCGATAGAATAACATATATTAGGGGTTTTTTCCCCAGTGAAATAGGGAATTATAGCAACAATATATAATTTAATTCTCAAGTGTCCCTAATTTCATCACTAAATTATAAATTAAATTCATCCATACTAATTAAATAATCATAAACTAATATTATAAAAAATAATTATTAATATAGAAGGTTAAAGTAGACGGAATTGGTTTACATTAATGATTTTTATTAATATAAAATGATTCAACTCCACAAATTATTTTCATACTATTAATATTTTTGTGACTAGGTAAGCTAAATTTCTCTACTTATCAACACAAACTGATTATACCTCAACTAGAAAATTCATCTCTTAGTGTAATCTATAACTAAAATGGATACATTTAATTATTTTTCAAGGAGAGCGGTGGAGTTTTGTTGGCACTTTCTTCCCCATTCACCTCTGCCATGTTAGTTTTCTTAGTATAATTATCATTACTCCCAATTAGAAATTAGGGGATATGATATTCATTAATCTCAAATATATAATATCTAATTAATATAAATTAATTAAGAATGAAGAATAAAATGATATTTGGAATTCATCCTTTTCAACCCACTCCACCAATTTCTATGACACCAACGCCCATGGATAATGGTTCATTAGTAATTAAAGAACTAATAATCAATGATGTGGGAATACAAGACAAAACTACAAATAATGGTGTTTCATAATGAAATGAAACATACATGAATCGATGTTCGAAACCAACATAAACATCCAAAAATTACACATTGATAACCTAAGGATAAAATGTCACCTAACTAGGCCACAACATAGTGTTGGATCCTTGTAATATTTTTCCTCCCCTAAAGTGTTAATCCCTCATTGATTTATATTTTTTTATTTTATTAATTTTTCCATTTAAAGGTACATTGTTTTCAATAATTTACCTAGAAATATTTTTGAAACTCATAGAAAATAAGAGTTTGAATAAAATTTCATGTTGATCGATTGTCATTTTCAGTGGGGCCATATTCACCATGGAGAAAACCTTAATTATTTGAACAATAATAATTTCAAGACTCTTCCTTCATTAGTTCCATTAAACTACCTGGATAACCCAATAATGTATACATTTTTTTGAAAAAATGTAAAATTATTATCTTATAAACCGACATGGATCACGTAACATCCACTTATTCTCCACAGATAATGGACTCAACTAAGACGTACCTTTCTTCACCTAAACCCCAGTTAAGAAATAGTAGAACTAGTGAGGCCTAGAAACATATAGATTAAATTATTGATAAAATTACATATCAAGGGCCTTAACAATATAGGATTAATCCTATACCACAACCATTCATTATTTATACACCAAATCACATTTTTCTTCTCCAATGGTGAACCTGGAAACTGAAGGACCTTAGAACACCCTAAGAGGGGAGCGGTGAATCAGGGCATCAATTTTTTTTCTAATGGGACATATCTTTTTCCCACATTGATAGGAACTAATTAAATCTATCTAATGGAAACATATAGAAAACAAACAATCACCTGAAAAGAGTCATCTGAACAATTTTTACTTGGTTCACCATAAAGGGCATGTCCAAGAAGGATATAATGAAAGTGTGTATGTTGTAAAAGAAATCCACTATTTTTCATAATTTTTAAAATAAAATAGTTCTAACACAGTCAATATGTTCCTAGGTATGATGTATTTATGATATTTTTAGTATTCCTCACTAAATCCACTAGAACACTTCGGTTGAGTCCCCCTATCTCACTTTTTTAGAGAAGTCACTCAATTTAACAACATGAAGGTCACTTGAGTAGATTTTAATTTAATTGTTTTTCTATGACTATCACAAGACTTGTCCTGCACATTAGTCTTGAATTAATGTGCTTATATGCATTAATCAAAGAATGTGGATATCCAAAACCTAATATTATCTCAACAAATCACTTGCGCATAACGCCTATTCGATCACACAAGCATTAGGATTGTCACAGATGTTGATTTTTTAAAAACCATTATATTTCATGAAACACCACCAGGAAATTCACTTGGTCTAGATATACTCAAGGATCAGTCTACGTATAAGATTTACTAAACCTAATTCTTCCATTCACAATTCTTTCATGTGATAGAGACACCGGTTCTTCTTAAGAAAATGTTCCGAGTATTGAATGGAGGTATCCAAATTTTTATATCCTGTACAAGACTACATATATTTTAATTGTGATTCAAACTCTGTGCACATATGTCTAAAATTGACATTGCATTTGGAACGTAAGGACCATCCACACAATTTCATATTTTTCACACACCTCATTCCTTTTCTATATTTTTATGTAATGTAATAGAAAATCCAATTGTGTATAAGAAAAATATATTATTGTATTTGGTGCCTAATTTTATTTTTCATATCCTACTTTTCACATAAAAAATATTATTGCACAAACTATCATTCTTACCGAAATACATCATCATTTTGATTCCATCATTTCATATATTTTGATGAGTTGATCTTGAAACTACTTTTTGTACAAAATTTTGATTCAACATCATTCATCTGAATAAATTCCTTTTCAAAAATACAAATTACACATTATCTAATTTATAGACCCAAAATTATGGCTAACATTGGGAAACGACACCACCTTAAACACTACTTTCAACTTGTTGGTAATTTGTAGATAAATTCATTAAAGCACCAAAAAATATCCAAACCTGAAATATGAGAGACAATTCATCCCACACTCTAAGTATATGTGTGAAAATATTATTGTGGAAAACAATATGTCAGGCATGAATTTGGTTCTCATGTTTTGGAATGCTTAATGATGTCCAAGAAAATCTCTAACTATTTTTTCATAACACCGTATTGTAATCATGTCATAGAAGCATTTCATTTTTAAAAAAACTAAAACCAAAAATACTAAAAAACATTGAATTTATCATTATCATTTTTCTAAATTAATAATTACCCCACCATATCATGTTGAATTTATCCACCCCCTATAGGAAATAAACCCAAAGGACCTTTATTTGTACTTAAAGTGCTAAAAAAACACTCCCCTAGATCGCATCTCATCTATAATACTGCCTCACATTCAAAAAAAGATAAAAACAATTAACACTAATAGGGAAAGTGGATTTTTCGTAACCACCTCATTCATTGGGAGGTGTCCGAACACTGAGGTTTAATCGATGTTTATTAAACACACGTGAAACAAATGGATTCATTAAAATTTCATCCACAAGGTCATTAGTTTTAATGTGCTCAATATTAATCCAACATTATACATTTTTTCCCTTGATAAAGTGATATATGATCTCAATATGTTTTTTGAGAGTGTTCTAAACTAGATTCTTTTTTAGATCAATCCATCCCTTTTTGTCATAGTGAATCAACATCAGCTATTTCACCTCATCGCAGATATTAGTTAGTTGTTGCTTCATCCATAATAGATGAGTTTAATCCATTGTATCATAAATATTTGCTTGTTTAGGCGTACTAAGAGAAGTTATTTCCTATTTATTTCTTACCCAACCCACACATTTGTTTCCTATAAAGAAAGAACCACCACTTGTGGACTTTCATCCACAACATATCTAGCCTAGTCCCCATCAAAAAATTTCCCCAATTCATTATCTCTTCTTTTAGAAATGTATAAGACAAAATTCAGTGTACCTTGAATATATCTCATGATTTATTTTCAATCATCCAAATGTTCTTCCTTAGGATTTATTTGGAATCAGTCCACTAATCATATTAAAAAGGAAATATTTTTACATATATCAGTTATGTATAGAAATATACCAATGATTCTCTTATACATAATTGGATCCAAATAATTCTCATCCTCATGATTTCCAAGGATTTTCCCAACTACAATTGGCATCTTCATTTGTTTGGAGTTTTTCATGTTTAATTTCTTCAAAATATCTCTTTCATATTTATCCTATGTAAATGAATGTGTAATCCTTTTTTTAATAACCTATATCCCAAAATAGTATGTCAGTTCACCAATCATGGAAATTTCAATTTGTGATTTCATGTGATTAGAAAATTCTTTTACTACTCCCTTCTTACTTTCAACAAATATAATATCATACATGAATACGAGCACCATAAATTACTATTCTATTAAATTCTTCACATAAATAATATGATCAACACCTCCTATTTTTAATTGAAACATCTTTAGATAAGTATCAAGTTGAGAATATCATATTCATGGTTCCTCTTTTTGACCATAGAGGGGTTTCATTAATTTACAAAGCACTTATTCATCACTACTGATTAGAAAACCCACTGGTTGTTCAATGTAGATTTATTATTCAAGAACAGAATTTAAGAATGTTGTTTTTTGCATCAATATAATAAACTTTATATTTGTTTTGAATTTCCATAGCAAGGAAAATCCTGATAAACTCCAGTCTCACCAATGGATTAAATTTTTCCTTGACATCAATTACTTCAACCAATGCATAGACTTTACACATTAAGTGTGCCTTTTTTTCTGATGACATTTACATTCTCATAAAATTTGTTTTTGAATATCTATTTGGTTCCAATAACATTCTGATTTTTAGGTCTATGAATAATATCCCATGTTTGTTTTTATCAATCTGGTCAATTTATTTATTAATAGATTTATCCACTGATTATTTCTTTATTGCTTATTCAAGTGAGGTTGGTTATACCCTTGATATGATAGAAGGATATTCTTTACTTCTCATTCTAATTTTATGTGTGTGTGATATCCAATCCCTAATGAAATTATATTGATAAATTTCTTTTATTCTATTTATCCTTTGAGGTTTAGATGATGTTTCTTCAGCTATGGTTTTATCTTCTGATCATTCTTCTGAATCATCTTCATTTTGTGACCTCTAAATGTTTTTCCTTCCTTCCTTTACTTTTGTATTTGAATCTATTCCATGTCCATTATGTCCTTCATCTTCAATGATATCAGCATAATAGCTCCTCAAGATATTTTTTGGTTTTATCATCAATTATTTTAACATTAATGCTACCCACAATTCATCCAAGATGGTTATTAAATCATTTTTTTTGAATTTCTCATCATTGAATATACAAGGAATATTCTCTCCTTTGTATCATTAACATACTTCTCATGATTTATTTCTTCTATTCGGATGAAACATTTACTTCTAAAAACTTGAAAAAAATTCAAAGAGGTATTCCATAAGTGCCAAAACTCTTATTATGTCTCGGTTTCCCCAATATAAATCCCCATTTGATATTTAGTACGTACTACTTCTTGAAAATATATATTATAGTATTGATGAGAGATACGACTCTCAATCAACATCTTTATGTCCATATTGTTCACCTGTTGATTTTTTCATTCAACCACTCCACTTTTCTAGGGGGTTCTCACTATAACAAACTCATGCCTTTATTCCATATTTTCAGGTAATTTTAAAATTAATTGGATCTTTATTCCCCTACATTATTAGATATTAGAACATTTATTGTACAACTAGTATCATTCTCTGTAATTTGGTGATAACATTTGATACAGTCAAGCACATGTTATTTACTCTTTATAACTATCAAACAAGCCATTCTACTATATTAATCAATGAAAATAATGAAATAAATCTCTACATATTTTCTAGCAGCATTTAATGGAACACATATATCTGTGTGAATTAGATCCTGATGATTTGATTCCCATTTCTTCATTGGGTGATATAATGTGAAGACCAACAGAACTCCTGTGAAAGCATAACAATTCTTTTATCATTGGCATTTCAGATTGGTGATATCCATGAATATATTCATATTCGATATCTTTTCCATGTCCTTTTTATTAAAATGACCCAAGTATTGATGCCACACATTTTTTTCTTCTTCAACGGTCAGGTAGAAAATGCTCTCTTTACTTTCAACCTGATATATGTTTCCATCTATTCTGTATCACTTCATGAAAAAATTCCATATATTTTCTTTGATAGTGCACCCCTTCTAATTTATTGTCACTATCAATCCTGAGTCACACAGTTGACTGACATTAATAATAATTTCATGGAACCCATCCACATAAAGATCTTTAGTTTTCCATAACACATCATTTTCCAGTTCTATAGTTCCACAACCTTAAATCATCAAAGCATTGTCATTGCCGAACCTAACTATTCCATCAACCCTTATCTTTAAATTTTTCAATAATTTTTTATTTCCCATCATGTGGGATGATAATACACTATCATTAATCCTTGTTCTATTGTTCATTGTATCATTGAGAGAGGCTCATGCAAGATTATATTTCTTGATTTTATTCTTTAGATTCTATGACATATTTTATTGAATGGAGGATACAGATGGATTTACAATATTTTTTCAATATGAATTATTTTTTCATAATCATCCTTTTATTCTATACTAGAATTCTTAATCTCAATAGAAATTTTATTTGATTGGAAATTTTTAACTTGTCTATGAGTTCTATAGGTATTGTTTCCACCATTCCTCTTTACTTTCTAAATAGATTTGTGCCCATAGTTAGAACAATAAATATAGTATCCATAAAAAATGTATTATATAAGATGAATTATATGTGTTCATTCTCCTTTTTTGACTTCCATGATCATCCCAAACTTGATATCATCTTGCCTCATCAAAATATGACATGGTATGGCCTAAATAACCACAGAATTTACATTTCATAAGGGGGAATGTATTCTCACTTCTATTCCTCCTCATGTTTCCTTCTATAAGAAATTTATTTTACTGTTGATCATTTTGGAGTCTTGTTTGTGGTTTTCAATTCTACATTCTGTTTGATTTGTGGCTTTCTTTTTTAAGACAACTAGTTCCATTATGATAATTCTAACATTCAACATACTTTTATTTTGTGTCAGCTTATTTAAAACCCTTGATGGTTTAGCATCACAACCAATTCCACAATTTACCTTTCATGTGGATCTTTGACTATTTAAATACTTCTATACTCCTTTAGTGCCATGTTTATATATTTCTAATAGCTCAATATCTTAGAATCTTTGAAATTTCATTTTTTTTTCCCTTTGAATTTGATTAACAATATATATTTTTACTTTTAATAAAAACTTCTTCTTTATGACCCTCAACAGTCATCAACTTCTCCTTTAGTCTGGATGTAAGTTCATTGATGACCTTTTCCTTTTCTTCAAACATGAGCTTCAATTATACTATATATTTTGATATTTAAATAGTTTCTAAATGTTATTTTACTACTTCAATTTGATCAATTTTAGCTTAAATATGACCAAAATAATCTAATGATTGTTCCAGAATTGATCTCCACATTTTGTTTCTATTTCTTTGATTTTCATGATTACTAATAGCACCCGCAAGATCCAACTTGTTATCACAATCTGTAATCAACATATTATATCTAGCATTATTTGTTTATGGTTTTAACTTTTGAACCATCTCCATATTGGATTCTTGGGATCTAGATTTGAACTATGGTTCTTCATCCTAAAAAAAATCATTAGCAACATCTTTTTATTTATAGAAAAAAACATTATATGTATAATTTTTTTGTATATTTGATGTATCGATTTTGGGAAAACATTTTCTATGGGTTTTTTAGTTTCTAGATTTACTTTCTTCATCATCAAACATCCTGAACAACTGATAGGAAATGTTCTAAACTCTTCAACATTGAAAACATGTCAGGGGAAGATATAATTTAAATCTACCCATTCCTCTCTTGAATTTATTAGTAAAAATAAAAAGAATATCATTTTACTAATTACCTTAATAAACACTTTCACAATATATATCATGTTTTTCGATGGATTTGAATTCCATTTTCTTTTGATCATGATTTGTTTCATCATCTGGTTTGACCCTAATTTCAAACTCCACCAAAATACTTAGAAAACAATCCAAATAAAGTACATATAGATCAATTTCTTAATGGGATGACACATTTGGATTATAGAGAGGTGGAAACCTCATCATGATTTTATTCAAAATTTATGTGTATTTTATTTCTTCACAAAATCCTCGTATATTTCCAAAAACCTTCAGTAATTATATTTTAAAAGTTATATGAATTTTCATTAGGAGGAACCTTTAGATAATCTAACCTATTATGAAAAACATGGAGTTTCATCTCATTCAATTTGTTATCTCTTTCATATATATTTTCCATTTTTCCTTAATGGATTTGACTGAAGTGAAAATCATCACATTCAGATACATTTGATCAGATATAGATGCATTAATGGAATTCTATGCTTTGGTTTCTACATCAAGAATTATGTTTTCTGTTTTAGTCATAGATAGTCTTGTTGCATAATTTACCTGTATTCCGTGTGATGTGGTAAATAGAAAGTCTATTCCAAGAGATCTTAGATGAGATCACATCATGTTATTCCAAATATGAAAGTTGATTCCATCAAATAGGGGGACTCCCCTGACATTTTTTGAATTCTTCATGCCAAAAAAACATAATTAACTCTTACAAAATGTTACCTCTGATTCCAATTGAAGGATCCTAAGACACCATGAGAGGGGAGGGGTGTATTAGGGTGTAAAATTTTTCTTCCAATGAAACAAATCTTATACCCAAATTGGTATGAGATAGTTATACATATCTGATGGAAACATGTACAAACAAATATCATGCAGAGACATATGAAAATAATTTTTACATGTTTCACTACAAATTTCTAGTACAGGGAGTATATGTCGACAATGTTTCAATCATACCAAAATTTACTAATCTTCACTAGTTGTAGAACAAAAGAGTTTATAAATAGTTAGTCTATTCCTAATAACACATCCATTACAATATTTTATGTATAAAACACAACTTCCACCAGAAAACTATAGCTGACTACCCCAAACTCACTACATTACGAGAATTCATACTCTATTTAATGACTGGAATGTTGCTTCATTAGATTGGAATTTATGTATTTTAATTCTACTAGAATGAGAGTTTTCTTACATTGTAATCATGAATTCAAGAAATTTTAGTCACTGACAAAACAAAATGAATACTCAAAACCTCATTTTATTTCAACACAATAGTTGTCCATAACAACTATTCTTGCATTCATGTTTTGGGATTTTCAGGCAGGATACCTTTTTCACAACCATTATCTTTCACACAACACCACCATGAAATTTACTTGGTCTAGATAGAGTCAAGGATTAGTCTGATCGTAATATTTACAAAACATAAGTCTTCCATGTGCAGGTCTTTCAAGTGGTCGAGACATTAGTTCTTTATTAGAGAATGATCTGATTCTGGAATGGGGGTAGCAACATATTTATAGAACCGGATGACCCTAGATGTATGTTCCATGAGCATCAACCCCTATGTGTGTAATAAAAGAATTGATTTCACATTTTTGATGTAATATCCTTCCACAAAATTTCATATTTTGAGTGCACCTCATGTCTTTCCTACATTTTTAAGTGATAAACTCAAAAATCCACATTCATTTAAGATCAATTTGAAATTATATTTGGTGCATAAGATTATTTTGTATAGTATTCTTTTGAAATAAATATTCATATCCTGAAAACTTTATTTCATGTATAAAAAAATATTTTTCATGATTCCTTTATTTTTCATATTTTTATGAGATGATCATAAAATTCCCCATGAATGCAAGATTTCAATTCACCTTAATTATTGTGTGCAAATCCTTTTCCCAAAAAAATCCTTCTCAATTATTTAATTTTTTGACCCAAAAATTTGGCTAACATATGGAAAAAACGCCCCTTCAACACTATTTCAAGCTTGTACCATACGACTAATTTCCTTACAAACTCCTTGATCAAACAAAAGTGTATTGATAACAAACACCAACTAGATACTAATTTCAACTATTTCAATCCATGGTTCCTATAAGAACACTATACTACAACCATATTGATGACTTATATATCACATGAAACTATAAAATAGTTAATATTCCATGTATTAGATATTTAATAATGAATTATTTAAAAATTCCGAGAATTTTCATATTTATGAAACAAGTAAATGATAACATCATAGTGGCCTCATACTTTCAACATTTACCGTTCCAAATAAATGACCATGGTGTATAAAAACTACTCACCACATCTCATCCTATATCCCATGATACATTCCTATCAGTGTATTGTATCCATACATGATATATTAGTGCATATCAATATCAAATAAGGAAAAATAGTGATTCTAATGTGAATGGTTGATGGTGGCGGTGTAATAGAAACAATGAGTACTCTGAAGCAGGGCCCAACCAAAAACATGTAGTAAATGTTTAAATAAATTACTCCCGACTATATTTTAATACCACATCAGACATGTATAGGGGATTGTTCTATTTATAATAGATCACACACTATTTCTATCTCTATAAAGTTTTATTGAAACCATTTTACTTCTATGACTTCCATGATTGACCCCTGTGACGAGGTTATCCACCATAAGAACTATAACATTCTCTTTCTAGGTGACCACCCTATTGAATCATTCTCACATAATCTCACCTCTGAAAATCCTCCTAGGGTCTAGCCACATATACAGAGTTATTTTTTGACTACCCTGGGGTGGCTAACTGGTTATCCCCCAATTGAGGGATGGACATCTATTGGAAATATTTTTTTCTCCTTCTTCTCCAATTTCTTCAAAATTTCTGTCCCCTTTCCAATCATTAAAAATTACAGTGTATTCAACAAAAAATAATCATTTCTTCCAAAAACGAATTGATTATTCATTTAAATATATTAATCACAATTTTATACCTTAATTAATAAATAAAATTATAAATAGGATAGTTTTGAATTTAAATTTATAAAATAAATCGGTAATGTATATATATATATATATTATGATAAAAAACTAAGGATGAATAGTTCAATGATTAGCTTGAAGACCACCGTGCTATAGAAATTTATGGGACATAGATTCTTGTTGATGGATGGATTTAATGGATAGTGACTAGTTATACAGTTAGAAATTTCCCAGGATTACGATGTGTAAAGGGAATATTTTTGTATTTATCTATTGACCAAAAATCAATGATATGGTGTTTCCTTTTTATATTTTATTATAGATATTTTTGTCAAATATAATGATCATATTATATAGACATTCCATGTGGTTTATTATTAAATAGTTATTGTTCATGAATCCATTATTATTTAGTTAAATTATTATTTTATATTGATGTTAGTAACTAGTTATATAATAAAATTATATTTCATACTATTTTATTTTTTGTAGGCTATGGTATCTCATAAATTATTATTATTTCATAATGATAGTGACAAGCACATTGAATAATAAAAGTGGGATTGGGGTGATCACCCAAATTAACACTAAGATAGGTGGGTTATGGAATATTTGGGTTATGTCATTATACAGTTCCCAATGTAGTTGATAATGTTTTTATTGATTTATATATTTTTGAATAAAAAACTAGATTATATTTATTATTTCACATATGTCTCGATATATGCATTGGATATACATTGTGTGATGTGTATATCATTTTACTAGATACTGGATGTATGCATATCATGGTATTATCTATATCACTACCACTATAAATTCTGGTTATGATACCTTCACTTACCACAAACCAATTCTATTGCTTCACTAACTAACATTTTTTTAGTATAAGATGATATATTTGAGACTCTTTCATTACACTATAATATCTATCCATTATCGAACTATCATCAACCATTATAATATAATCACCATCTATGATATATTTATATATAAAAATTTATTCAATTTAGATACATTGAGATGTCGTGGATATCATTATTCAGTATAACCTACTCTTATTCACTCTATTAACCTCTAACACCTCTTATCATTGGTTAAACATCATTATTGCACATAGTGCACTACATTATCACCTCAAACAATGATCTATGATATGTAGTGGTTGTAATTTATGTTATGATATTCTATTTTTCTTATATTCAAACTATCATTCAAAAACATCATCTAACACACCTAAATATCCATTGTCACCTTATCATAACAATAATATTAATTAATATATTTTAAACTCATCCATTATCAATGTATCTTAATTATTTTCTCATTTAAATAAATTGAGTATCCACAATACCATCATACATATACTTCAATTCACATCCAATTCAGAATGGAAATCTCTATGTGTGTCCATGTCCATCCATATATTTTCATACACCCTCCACTAACATGTGAAACTCATCCATATATTCCTTTACATAATTATAATTGTAATGAAACATCAATAGTGTAACTTTATTAAATTGTAGTTTGATAAAAAATAAATCTACCAATAAATACTCATCTTCAAGGTGTCTGAAAAATGTATTATAGAGTGTATGAAAGATATAATATATGAATTCATGTATTATTTGTATTTTTTAAAAATTGATTTAATGTTATATCTATGAGTTAGAAGTGAAACAAACAAAAATGATGATACAAGAAATAAATAGAGTTGTTGAGCTGAATTTCTTCCAATAGAATGTCACATAAGTGTAATTATAAAAATAGACTCTTGAAAGGTAATATAAACATAGGTAAGATGTACTATTTGTCAAAGTAAATTTAAAGGAACTTAGATAGAAATTTAATAATAAAAATATATCATATATTCCAAAAATAAAAAACATTATTGAATTGTAATTATATGAATTTATTTGGTAACAAGGATAAAAAGTAGATGATATTATTGATATAGATTGTAATTGGGGTATTCTAAAAGAAATAATAACAGATTTAAAATTGATATTTTTTGAACCCATTTTTGATGGAGATATAAGATTAAATTACTAGATATCACAATATTTATATATATATACTATTCATAAAAATTACGATTTAGATAATAAAAACTATATAAAATAAATATTAATATTTGATTTATTGGTTATAAATCTATGTAATGTCATTGAAATGAGATACATGAGATACTAGAGATTGGAAGATAAAACAATTTTATGATAAAGTTATTATAGTAATGTTCATTGTATATATAATGACCCATACGACGTGATTTTTAAAAATTTGTTACAGTGTTTCTAAAATGATGAAAAATAAAGTATATTATTACATTATAGAATGAATATACTGTTTCAATAATTCCAATGGAATCATTCCCACCGATGAATGGATAATGTTAAAATTCACCAGATATATTGATATAGTGGAGATAACCTCCCTTAGTGGATATAAATTCTGTCTTATTATAATGTTTTTTATGAAACTATTCACATTGAGAGGTCACATTAGAGTAAAGGGAATTACAAAGTATTGATATGGTTTAATTAAATTTATAAAATATATGTATAACATTGAATAAAGGATTACATTATAATATACGAAAACATGTTATGGTTTTCCCATTATGTGATGTTTTGGTGAAGTTAAGTTTGAAAATCATGAAATGTATTTATAGGAAATATGAGATAAATTTTAGACTTAGAATAAATTTATCTATATGAAAATAGTATGAGAAGTATTATGAAAATTAATAGAGTAATCATGAGGTAGTTGTCCCAAATTCATTCATTATTCTTGTGGAAGACTCTTAAAGAAGAGATATATTGAAGTATCATTGTGTGATCTTGAAAAGAGGGTTTATAATGGAATTTGAAAGGTGTTATTAAATGTATAACACCATACATACTTAATAAAACATTCAAACACCCCTTTTCAAAACATATAAATTTTAAGACAAAAATAAGAAATTGAGGAATTCACCCAAGTAGGGAAAACAAAGACATGTCCCACAAAAATGATATATAAAAAATAGGGAAATAGTTTCCAAACAATCATACAAGAGGAAGGGGATCCAAAACTGGTGATAATGAACCTAGGGTAATAATAGGAAACTTGTCAATGTCAATGTTACTCTCATCAAACTATCCAAAAATAAATACTCTTTTGATCCATCAATACCAAGATAAAAAAACATGTCTTGTTCTAATGTACCATTAATCTATGTATAACTATCTTTGAATAACGAAGTAACACAAAAGAGTTTTCCTAATACATATACTTGTGTTTTACCATATACATGTCTTCTATAATATTCCTAGGAATCCAATGAAAATAAAAGTGATGTTATCAAAATTAATAAATATGTAATTCAAAAAATATATTGGAACTAACTCACATGTCACCTCCAACACCCTCATTAGAACATCCTCAATAACTAAAATTCTAGAGAATCTTATAAAAAAGCAACAATTTTAAACATACCACCATGGTATCACATTCCATAGTTTCATTATAAGAGTCACGTGGGTTTTAAGTGGGTCAAACACCTCTTTATGAAAAATTAAAATTTCATTAAGTTAAAAATGTTCTTTTTTTTCCGAACCATGCTTGGGATTCCAAGACAACATTAAATATTTCAAATATTTTCACAAAAAATCTCTATAATAAATATTATTGTATATTTTATGAAGGAAAAATTGGATCATAAACATCACTTGAATAAAAACATTTAAATTATCCAAGGCTATAAAATAGTTTCAAATATCTCACACATGGGATAATACAATACATTGAAATGTAAGAACACATTTAGATTATTTAAAAAGCATTGAAAACCAAAAAAATATGGTATAATAAATAATTTATGAAAAGGAAACATTATTAAACCACAAAATGATTCTAATAACCATGTTTATAATCACATAATACTTTTATAATCTACTAATTCACTTTCAAAAATTCATTGTCTGGTGTCCCATTCCAATAAAAGTTTTTATACCACATTATAGAATAATTTTCCCCTCACAGTTCATAAATATATACATAACATGAATTAAAAACAATTATTTTATCATCAAGAATTTAAATTCATGCAATACAAATGTTACAAAAAAGATACACCTATTTCATTTCAATATAAAACTATCAAAATTCACCACCTACGATGGGGAACACCCATATAGGACACAAGTGATCCTTATAAATCCCAAAAGTAAATAAAACTAATATTTATGTAACCTTAACCCAAAATATAACCCTTAATGGATTCTTAGGTTCATTAGAGGAACTAAAAATAGTTTAAATAGAGAGATATAATATATTAAGGGTCTTATAATGAATTACCAATGGATAAATCATCTGAAAATTAGGGGAAATTATATCAAAATGAAGGGAATAAGGGTGGATACTCCAATGGGATGTGTTCCTTATTCACATGAAATTGGGAGAGAGAAAAATAAGGTTTATATGGTTAATTTATATTGAATGTAAAATTTTAATTTCATTTTTAATGAATATAGGAAAGCTACATAGGTTGGTCACATAGTTTTTCAAACCATGATCCAACTATGAATAGGTCACTTTATTGGTAAAACCAAATCTAATGACTGAATAGGGACTTTATATATTTGTAAAAACCATGGGAAAACCATGAAAAAGGAAACATTGAAATTGAAAATTTGAATCACCATATTTTCACATGGTTTAAAATTTTTTGTGTATCCTATGCACACTTACCATTGTATAACAAACAACCAGGAAATTATCCACTAAGATCTTCATAGTTTAGACTAAATTATGCACTTACCAAGAAAAATAAATTTAGGGAAAATAATTTGATCTAATAACCCATCTATCTATGAGTAAGAACACCTATTTCTCTAAATTGGGCATTCAAATTATGTACCACATGAAAAAATCCATAATTTTCCTATTCTGGGATGCAACCTTTTAGAATTTTTAATCATCCAAAAAAAATATAAAATTATATAAATAAAACATAGTATAACATGAATTGTGTCACAATTATACCCATCGTTCCACATTCAACCCCCATATATTGTCACAAGAAAATATATGATGTCGAATGATTGATTATAAGTCAATCCCTTAAAAATAATAAATAAATTTCTAAAAACCACAAATTAATTCTTGAACTAGGCCAATAATATTCAAGTATAATTGATCAAAACCTATTTCAAAGTGGATCTTTATGAAGTCAGAGATGATTCATAACTCTCCCCACTATTTATAATTTCCCTAAAATGGTAGTATAACCAATAACATATTTTCTATAGAATAAGAGGACTTCACTGAACAACCACACTCCAAAAATATTCAAGGGTAATTTAAAAAAACCCCACTTGATAATGGGAATCCATTAAAAAATGGATCAAAATCAATGAAGAAATAATGTTATCCAAAAAACACTCCAATGTAATACAAAACATGATCATTGAACCCATGGTATAAAAAACCAATGAGAACAAGAACTGGAAAGATTCTTCATGATGAAATTGAAAAACTTTAAATATAGAATCTCAAACATCATTTGTTGATGCCAAAATGTAAAGCTATGAAATATCATACCATTGTGATTCCTATAAAAAATCATCATGGAAGCATATCTGGTCTAATTTTAAATAAAAAAACACACCCATGTTTTCATGCACATGCATAAGGATTTCCATGTATAAATAAATAAAAAAACATATTCCATAGTATATGCCATTCATGTGCGACAAAGAATTTCGTCATGTAATGAGTAATTAGATTTCCCCAAAAAACCACCACTCATAACGATCAACCATATAAAACAATTGAAATGATTCCCTAAAGCCACAACTACTCCAAACTCAATACGTTTAAATCCCAAAATAGTTCATCATCAAAAAGATACAAAATAAAGAAGACTAAAGAGAAAAAAATAATGTATTATCTAGTATAACTAAATCATCTCTATGATTTATCTAAAACAATTATAAAAAGGACACACCATAACCATTTCTTAACCAGCAGAGTCATTAATAATTCCAAGTAACATTAATAATAAGCTATAAATTCCACTCTATTCGCATCTTTGGCAGTGTAAAATCTAGATGTAGGAAAAAACCCAAGGACTCTAGTCCCACAATATAATTTTAAAAAGGTATTACAGTAAATGATGTAAGAAAGAGTCAAAAGTAGTCATGTATCCTAAAGAACACAAACATGCCCCTACATCACATGAGGAATAAATCATATCATGAAATTTTTTACAAAAACGAAATCACTTTCATAACACGTAAATTTTAAAATGAAGATACCCAAAACAAAGAGTCCAAGAACACCATTTTGAAAACTAATGTGCTATTAAAATTAATCCTAAAACCATAAAGAGTCAAACCGAAACAATTTTAGAATTTTAACATAAATCCCTAACTACAGTTGGTTAATTTAATATTTTTTTGTAAAAGAAATTCTAAAAACAGACATCAAATAGTTTTAAAACAATAACAACCCTATGTATTTTATAATAAAAGTATACAACTATTGTATAAAAATACTAAATCACACACCAATCTTAAACACATATCTAGAGTAAAAACACGACTAATCCACAAAATCTAATTCAAAAATATCTAAATTCCCCTGATATACGATACCAAACATTCAATTCCCAATGTTCACATGATTAGAAAATAAATCACATTAAAAAATATTTTTAAATTTCAGAATTAAATCTTCCATTTAAAAAAATCATTAATCAAAACTCATTATATAAGAACTACCTATGGATAGATTTTTAAATTTAATTTTTTTATTAAGAAACCTATTTTTTACACACACAAAAACTGATATCACATCCCATATGAAATAATATAGTAAATTTAATAATATAATTTTATACCATAACTAAGTTAAATGATTCCAACAAAAAAATAACTAGAATGAATCATTTGCAACTACCCTAACACACTAGTAAATACACAAATCAGCGGGTAAAAATTAAAAATAAAGTTGGATGTGGAATTTTGTTTGACAGGAAATAATTGTTGAAAAACACACCAAACTTGTTAATTTATCCATACAATCTGTCTTCTATAATGTAATTAGTTTATGTAAATTGTTTTTCTCGCTGTAAGAAAAACTATCACATTGATCCCCCTTTTCCATCACAAAATTTCAAACTTAATCCCCTAAGGAAACTCAATTCAAAAAATTTTAGATCAAAGAACCAGCACCATAGTCATCAAAATATTATCCAATAATTCAATTATTTAGGAATAAAAATAAATAAATAATCATAAATCGTTATGGCCCCTCAAGGATTACTATGACAAAGATACCTTGACAGTCTACCCATAGAAACCTCAAGATTCCATGAAACATTACCTCCACACTTCTAAAAAAATGTGGTTGATTAAAAAAATATACCAAGCCGAGAAGAAATGTTTTGTAGCATTGTGTAGTGGACCAAAATTGATTTCTATCTCACTCTGATCCTTACACATCTAATCATACGGCCGAAAAGAAATTTCTAATCTTTAAGGGTTGGAAACTATTGACTATGAGTCCTGATAGATAGCTTGGGAATGATATCTCTCTCATATTATAGTATAATTATTTAGTGAAAATAAAATTTTAAACAAAAAAGAGGAGATAATAAAATCATAATATCACTTCAAAATGTACAACTGAATCCAAGTATAACGAAATTATGGAAGAAGATACAAAAAAATCCAAACAATATAAAAATCCCATTAGAAAAAATAAATAAAAAAACTAAAAACTAAAAATTTAGTGTAGGGTCCTGAAAACTCTATAGTGGAAAGGAAAATATGAAAAAAAAATTGACGATGTAATAAGATGTATTCTCAATTGAAAATTTGAGAAGAAGATTGAAGACATCAAATTTTTCAAAGGACCAAAGTGGTCGACATACTGATATCTGAGAATGGTATGTGGATGGTATTTCCCACAAACAGAATGGTACATGGACTACCAGGGAAACACTGTCCTGTGAGGAGTTGGCCAACGAACCATTCAGTTTTCAGAAGTAAATGAGGAACGATGCTGATCCCCTATGAACCATGTCATTGGTGGAATGGAGATGGAGACATTCCACCCATAAACCATGGACCTACAAATCACATCATTGGATAAAATAGGATGGAGAGGTACACCCTCACAAACTCAATTAATGGTTTATTTGAGGCCGGTAGAGTCTTGTGAATGACATCATTCAGTGGATTTGGGTAGTGATTTCCACTGCCTCGTACCATTTCCCCGTGATCCTCAGCCCCACAAACCTTGGCTGACTATGTCTTCCACAAGAAATATCATTTTCCCATAGAATTTCTAAAATTGTGTCGTGTGACCCATAGATACATACTCCTTGGAACTATATAAAAGGGACCTAAAGGGTTTTGAAAAAGTATATAAAAGATCAGTTTTTAAGAGCTTAGAGTCTATGAATAGAATATTTCAAAGGAAAATGATCAACAAATAATAGATCCATGTACTATTTCTAGAAGGTATAAACACACCGTGATCCATAAAATGATGGTAGGATAATAATATAGAAATCCTCGAACCTAATTGGTGAAATGTGAACTATACTCCCTTCATAGATGAGCTTCCTATGAACTACAAGACCAATGCCCCTTCTTCAATCCTGATTACTGAATAGAAAATATCTATGAATATGAAACCCTAAACTGTTTAGTGTTCCAACACCTGGACTCTAGTACCACATAATACTACAATATGTAGATGGAACCAGTGGTAGTGTACCACTATGGTACATGGACCACATCCAGGTCTAGGTACAACCTCAGTTGGCAGATGACATCTAGGTCCGGTTACCGCCTTGGTACGCAGTCGAAACCTCCACCCGTATATCAGTATACCATTAGCTGGGTACCCCACCCCACAAGAAAAAAAATGAAACATGGAATATTTTACCTTCAGGATTTCCACATTTGTGTACCAATCATTCCCTTCCATTTCCATCCCATCAATCAAATACCCTCTGTGAACTAGTTATTCAACATCAGACTGAGGCCTATACCAAAGCCACTGAACCCATATCATAAAACCATCAGGGGCATCAATGCATCCCTCTAAAATTACAAACCCATGTTATGATGGGTCACATGGGTGATACTATCAAGAGTGTGGACCCCCAGAATGTCTTTATGTATATATTCTCATGGTAACCTGGGGCCCAACCTTGGAATACTCATGTGAACCTCTCCCTTATTGGGATCATGGGTAATAACTAACATTTCCATTCAATGAGGGACAATTATAAGTCAAAGGTATAATTCTTTTCTATCCCCTTGATGAAGAGAGATACTTCTCGCCTTTCTTAGAACCAGCTTCAGGGCACCGCTCCCCCCTTAAGGTGACCCCATAGCCTTTCTATTGGAGGTGGTATTCTTGCTCCTATCAGGCTCGGCTAGAGACATTTTTGGATATAATTTCAAATGTGACTATCCTAGATATGAACATGAGTGAGAGTTAGCACATTAAAATCCCCTCCCTCTCTCATTGAGCCATCTTCAAGACCACTTCCTCCATTTTCCTCCTTTCATGTTAGCGGTGAAAGAATGGTGTGTGGTCTTCTAGGTATACCACTACCTCTTGATTCTCATATGAAGAGTGATTAATTTGGGCTTAAAACATTATGATGATCACAACATCTACCCCACTCCAAAATTAATTATGAGAACTTGTATTCCTTCTCTAACAAGGACACACATGACGCATGTCTTAAGGTCTAAGCTCAAATGGGAAGCTTCCACAACTAAGACCTACCACAAATGAACTATGAAAAATATAATTTCTTCTACAACTAGGATACATAGGATACATATTTGATGGTCTGATATCAAGTGGTAAGCTTCCACACATAAGCCCCACCCCAAATAAACAATGAGAATACTGATTCTGACTCTAACCATGTAATGTAGGATTTCTATCTAAAGGCCCAATCTCACGTGGGAAGCTTCCACGCATAAGCCCCTCCCCAAAAGAACTATGAGAAATTTGATACCTGTTATAACTTGGATACGTATGATGCATGTCTGATGGATTGAGATTAAGAGACATTCTCCTTAAAATTCAGTCCCAATAAAAAATTTCCCCCAACTCAATAGGGAATCCTCTTCTGGAATAAACCCCGACATGACTCTTTTAAGAAAGGACTCCTTTATAGTGTTAGGCCCAACCATGTCTTCTGAAATTGGAATCCTCTATGGTATATTCCCCAATTTAAACTGAACAATGAGGGATATGATTCCCACCTATTTGGTATATGTAGTAAGCCTCCCTATGGTCCATACCTAGCACCGAAATCACCCTAGTGTTCACTTATCTATATCCCTAGTAGGGCCATATCCACTTAGGAGACCATGCCTCTCATGAGAGTCTGAGTCCACTTCGGTGTAAGTCCTACATGAAATTTTGAATATGAATCTTCCTCCTAGATGTCTTAGCTATATGACGTTAAAATGCATCGATGAGTCCTCATTGCACGACCTAAAAAGGCAATGTGTCCAGTTATGTGGAACCAAACTATGTGGGTTCAGATTCATCTGATGAGGATACATATGAATCCTATATCGTGTGGTTGATCATGATATTTACGCAAATTCATTCCTCCCTAGATGAAGAAAAATTATATAGCACCTCGTCAAAGGTCTTAAACTTGTGTTGTCTCTACAATTCCTTACCCATGCTTATATGTGGTTAATCTTGCAACTCATGGGTAACCTATAGACACATTCTTGTGAAAGAACAAAGGATTCCTGAACATATGAACATTGCTTAAATATATAAAAGATTCATGGAGTTGGAAATAATAACCCCAAAAATGGTGTGATGTGGCTGACCTCCCATCATCTCGATCAATGGAGTCCTTAAGTGTCGTTGGCCAAATATTTATCAAACAGGTTCCAGCCTTTGAAAATTAGGTCCGTAAATCATGAATAAAAGGGTTGTTGGGTGTTTATAGCTCCATGAATAAATACGTTAGAGACCATCTGAGGAGATCATTCCCAACATGAAACCCTTCTTAATAAGGGAAAACTAGTTACTATCAGTCGGGCCATTTTCTCTTCCCATAGTATGACACGATTCGCGTCAATACAAAAATGGTGAACCCGATGTGAATCTATAACCAAGGTGGCAGTATAATCACAACACAACCCCCTTTCATTGAAAAAGGAATAAGGCCACATACAATAATAAATTATTCATTTGATAATGAGATGATACATCAATAGAATTTTATTATATTTATTTGTCATATATATATTTCAAGAATTTCTCAAGTATCTATTTGAAGAAAATGGCATCCCAATAATTTTCTTAAATACTCATGTCAGCAACCACACATGAAGTCAGGTCCCCAAAAAAGAATGTGACTCATTCTCCTACCCAACTTCTTTAACACTGAGCTTCAAATGTGATGATCTAAGAGTACCACCAAAATGGAACACTACCTACAGTGGAGGCTACAAGGTTGACCCTCCAATCCGTGAAAACTCACAAACCTCCTCTTCACCTGCTGCTGGAAATCTACCATGGGACAACTCCACTGGCCATCTCAAATAATTTCTAGAACCTATCCACAGAATGTTAAAACAAATTCCTCCTTTATCTTAGGGATGCAGATGATTTCGACACCAAAAACCTCATCTTAACATCACATGAACTCCACTCAAGGGATACTTCAGTAGGAAATTGGTAATACTGTCATACACCTCAATATCCTCACTCTAGAGAGGATCCCACACTGAGGGTACATGCTAATGTTCAATGGAAATGGCCCCCTAAGGCTACCCTCTGAGGGCGTAAACAAAAAGTTTAGCAGTAGGTTATCATCTTGGTTTTCGAGGATGAGGTCTGCCACACAAATGAAGTTGAATTGAATAGGAAGGCGTACAATTCTGCCCCTCCTATTGAAGCCCGACATGGAAATATGACATCCATATACTAGAAGATTAATATTCCCACATGCTCCCATGAATTCCCCCATGGAAATAGGGTTGAAAAATATGAGATAACAAACATTCCAACCATTGCTTTTTGGTCCCTCCATGCAAACAGAGGGACACATTACAGGTAAATGCAAATCTTTGTCAATGCGTAAGAAGACCGTCATCCAAATAGGACAATACCCAACTATAACTAGTCACAAATCTCTGATGATGCATAAAAATCCTGTTATCCAAATAGGGTTCCATACCATGGGAAATAATATAACACTCTTGATTCATATGAATCCCACCGGTCAAATATGGTGGCAGTACACAAGGATATGCATATTCCTATTTACCACAAAAATACCACTTGTCAAAAATGATGATAATAAAATATTATCAGAGTGAAATTCGCCCGGATGCCCAAAAATCCCCCCATCAAAATATGGTGGAAACCATAGAAAATATTTCGCTGCGGACTCATTCCTCTTCAATGGCATATGAGAACTTCCAGTACCCACTGGCAACCCATGGGGGACTGGAGCATGCACAAACTCCTTCTATGACATCGGAAAGGGAATTAATACCCATTCTATCCAAAGAAATATCTCAACACATTTTGGTCATGATAGAGGAACATACACCCATCCCAGACTCAATCCTCCTGAAGTGTCAAGGTGTCACTGCATCCGCAGAAAATGCAGAGAGTTGGGCCCATGATCTCGTCTCCTCATGTGGGGTGATTCATCCGCAAAATTATATAGTGAACCCAGAGAAGAACTGTATCCCTTATATAGTATAGGAGGTTTGATGTCCATATTCTAGAATTTAAGTACAAATAGATTTGAAACAAATACCCCTTCCAACCAAGGGACACCAGTTCAACATGGTGGCCACTCCAGGGTAGACATATAACCCTACTAGAACTGAATATTCTAATCGGCATATATATGAGATTTCACTAGAACAAAAAAATAGGGACACATTTGTGAAGGCTGATACCAATAAATGGAGTCCCCATTTTCTCTCAAGATAGCACTAAATAATGAAAGGCACCAAAGGAAACTGAAAAATGAAGAATTCATTCAGGAATTGTCTTTGCTAGAAGATGGTGTTCTGGATGCCATCAAACCTCTATCAACAGATGTTCAAGATCATGTAAGTCCAATAAAAAATTATGGATGTGGTGGTAGCAGTTGTGAAGGTCATGCCTAAAATTTCAAGACTAACAGCTCTAAAGGTCCTCTATAGAGCACCCATGGGGATGTATTGCATGGGCCCAAAATGATCGATTAATAGAGGTTGTTTCTTAATTCGTGTTAGGGTAGACCTCCCCTGGACAAAAATATTGAATATAAATAAGGTCCTTACCATTATGTATTCCCCCCTAATGGTCCTCCCTATGGTATACAATGTAGGGATGTTTCTCTATATAGTCAAACGTCAAGTTGTGATGGTATTCCTCGACATGTTGGAAATCACAAAAAAAAAAAATCCCTCCCCGTAGTGACATCAAGACACGATAATATTATCCAATCATTTTTGTTCCAAATATAGGCCCTCCCCATAATGTACACTGATGATACTCTCCCTACATCCATAGCTTTGTTGTTATTCCTCCCCATGATAGAATTCATTGTGAAGGCCATCCCCTCTAGGAATTCAAGCAGCAAAAAGGTCCTCCCCTTACTACAGTCTTCCTTTAAGGTCCTCTACAAAGTATACACTTCAAAAATACTCTCTAGGGCTAGACACTAATCCACGATGGTCGTCCTATCTATCACGAAACTGACTACGAAGGTCCTCTCCGTAGTCCAAATTTACACTAGTGATAAGTTCCTCCCATCATCAAGTCAAATGCATGAAATTCCTAATATGTATAGGTGCTTGAAAAATGAAGCATGACATGTTGGATAATCTCTCCATGAAAAGAAATATACTTTCTCAACCCTAGGAGAGCCCAAGGTGACATTCATTTTTTGAGCCACCCTCGTGCAGTTCACATGTCAACAAGACTCCCACCCACCCAACAGCTTGGAACGAAATCATTATGAAGTAGTCAAACTGGGTGAATTAAGAAGAAGTGTCCCTGATGAAACATCAACCAGATATGTTTCTTGTGAAAAGAAAACTCGCTATGGATGACATAAAAGTGATTTATTGTCTCAAGACCACTTCTCAGTTCAGCATAAAAATAGTGTTTTTAGAAGAATATATGAATAAAATTCACCTCAATATTGGGGGAAAATATCTGCTATTGAAAAGAAATGTTTTTTCCTTATGATGGGCATAAAGAAAATTTTAAGGTCCAAGGAGATATTTTTTTTTCAAATAGACCAATAATCCCTTCTGTCTGTGTGGTGGAAGTAATCTAAAAGGAGAATGAAAGACATTGATCTGGAATACCTTTGTGTGTTGCACAAGATTTTCTGCCATATCAGAAATTCCTCGTCTAGTGTTCATATCCAGGGATGGGGAGAACATGGATCTCTACACTTAATCCCACTTCTTTTTCAGAAGTACCCACTAGATGTGACATCCTACAATGTCCTCATCCCCAAAAGGCACTCAAATAAAGACCCTACTTAAGAAAGGTGGAAAACCAGACAAGAACCATCCTTGAGTATATCACAGAAGCATCATGACCGAAAAGAGAAATCCCTCGAGAGGCTCCTAATGCTGGCCACCAAGAACATACAGTAAGACTTATATCTATGGGAAGCTAATCCTTGGACACTTCTAACTTCCTTAGGATAAAACAATTCAAGTGATTACCCTTCACCATAGTTGTATCATACCCACATGGGAATTCATGAGATCAGGAAAGAGGTAATAATAGTAGCGGCCGCCGCAACCGAGGATAAACCGCAAACCACTGGGCGGTGTGAATTTTTAACACTAAATTCACCCATAAGACCAGAAAATCCAGACCAAGGCACGTCAATAGATTAATGAGAGAAACAACCGCCTGTAGGGATGGGGGAATTTTTTTACCACAAATTCTGGCACAATGGACATATTTCATTTCCTAAACGAGGATAAAAATAGATAGATGGGTCACCAATTCCATCCTATCCTGTGACTCACGTCCCTGGAATAGAGGCACATTTCAAGGTCATATTGAGGATCTCTTGAAGTCGCTCTTCTCCAAGAAACCCATAGAGCATCACAAAATGGATAGAGAATATCCAAAAAAGTACGCAAGAAGGTATCCTACCAGTCAAATCCAGGTATGCCACCCCCAATGTGATATCCATCGGTTAATTTCACAGATTTAATTCCACAAAAATCCATTCTGAAAATGATACAAATAATATGGAAATGTGAGAAGAGGTTTCTCCCTCAGAGATGGTCCACAGTGAGCCTATAGTTGTGCACACCAAAAACCAATGGGTTTCATTAAATTTGGGTACCCCCTCAGTCAATCTGCAACCACCTCCTATGAAAATACCGAATATGAAAAATAATAGGAGTAAGAAATACAACCCACCACCACCTCCTCATGAAAACAATTCCCCCAATCTTGAGGACAGATTCACTCGACAAGAGGAAGAAATGAATGATTTAAGGAAAATCAATTTTTAGCTTATAAGAGAAATCCATCCTAATGGGTATATTCCTCAGGTGGAGCATCAACACACACTTCCATCAGTTGTACCTATTCCTCAAAAGCTCATCCCAATGGACGAAGCAAGGATAGAAATATCATCTAAGGAATCACTAGGACCATCATTCTACCCAAACCCAATCTTGGTATGATATTATGATTTCCCTCTCTTGGGGAAGAAACCGTAAAACATTTATGGGATTCCACAAAGGATGACCTTGGCAGGGTATCCACCTCATGTTTCAGTAGCTCCGACTCATCCAATCTTGCTTCATACTACACCTTCTCATGCTAGGGTCAAGCAGGACATGCATCAATGGTTTATGAATACCTTCGAGTTGTTTACAATTCCAATGGAAGGAATTAAAGGATGAAACACTTTAATACAATAGGAATGAAATCCCTACCTTGATTGGGTAAGAAACGTTCTTCCTCCAAAAAATCTCTAGAACCTTGGATTCATAGTTTTTAATAGATCAAAGTGACATAGAGTAGAAAATAATGCATTACTATTCTTACTGTTATTTCATGATGGGAACCCTTGGGCAATAAGATTTTATGAATCTCAAATACTTTGTGAAAACCCTACAGGGTTGATCCTTTGTACAGTACACTAGTTTATAAGATAACTCAATAATAGTATAATACGATCTCTGACATGAGTTCCTATTCATGTTCAACATAATGTTGCGAACAACAACAGTCAGTGACCTCAAGAACTAAATAAAAAAAGAGAATCCGAGAGTTTCAAACATCATTTCTAGATGGAAGGGTATGATCTAGTCCTTGAACCAGCCACTCCCCCAGGATGAGATGTTGTCCATGTGCATCGACAACCTCCGTGATGAGTTGTGAACACAACTAATTTCAGTGAAATATACAAGTGGGTTCTTGGAATTCTCCATAATTTCTCAAAGGATAGAATATTCATTGCAATAGATTAATATCAAGTATCGGGAAGACCCATAAACCCCATTAAAATTAGAAGGAATAGATTAAGAGGCTTCTATCACCCTTAAGACACCCCTACACAGGCTCTCGCTCCCATGCCCGCACCAAAAATTTTGAGCCCCCTCGATGTTAGTAACTAACACATCCATAGAAATATGATAAAATGGAATCAAAGAGGAATAAATTATATGAATGAAGGAACAATGTTTATTCTTTCTGAGATGACCATGTACGTGGCTACTTCATAGTCGGCATGAATTGCAACGTTCTTTGCCTTCTGGAGCTAAAAAGGACTGATGAGGTATGTCATGATGACCAGCCAGATTTCATTACCTTCTATCAAATATTAGGACACAACATCCATAAGTTCTTTTTCTTTATGGAACTCTAACAGAAGATGATAGATTTTGGACAAGTCAACCTAGGACCGTTGTTAGTGCAAGTGGCGTATGTTTCCACCACTAATCTAGATGAAGAAGATGATAGGATTTTGTTTTATCATAATGGGATAAAATTTGATAGTCAGAAAACCCCAAAAAAAAAATAAATTGAGTCATGGTATCCACTATGAAATGTTGAAGTAACTGACCGTGCCTCCAATAACTCCTAATGCAACACCACCGATACCCTCAACACCACAATACCACAAAGGCCGGTTGTAACACCCCGAGATTTTATGAGATATATTATTTTTAATTTCTTTGATGCCTTCTAATATACACTACACTAAGATTATCTTGTACTATACACAGCACCGTATTAGCTTTCAGTATATGCAACACTATTCTTGGCTCATGTTACACACAATTTCAAGTTTGTTTTTTTTTGAAATTAGTTTACGCAACCTTAAGTATATAATTTGTTTAATGTATAAATAAAATAAGTTTTGATTATGTTTTACGCAACAATAAACAAAGCTTTCACTACACGCATCCCTAACTTGGCTTGCATTACACACAATCAAAACCTTCTTCGATAGCGTGTGTAGTACGCAATACCAAGTTTCACTAAACAAGATATTATTATAATATTATTATGAACTAACAGTTATGAAAAGTAATAGCCACTTTTTAAAATTTTATAAATTTTATCTTTTAAAATGGACTTCATTTTTGGATTCAAAATATCGAAATTATCCTAGGGTGAATTTCTGGTATTTTTCTGAAAACATTCAATTTTTGATGAATAGTGAATACACTGGGTTACTATTTAAAAACGACATTTTATTTAAATAATTATTTGTTTATTTAAATTTATTTTAGGTCAAAATTGATACATAATACCTATATAAGTTCAATGTAATTCATTTGATTCATTTTATAATAATTTTAGATATATAAAAATTTTATTGAACTTTTCACCGTTTTTTACCCACCTCATAGGAGAATTTGAAAATTGACATAAAACTTAATTTTACCATTTCTGTGAGTGGAATTTTGAAAATCTGAGAGACACAGTTAATATCAAGGAGTAAAATGCGGTTCAATAAGATAAAAATAATATTTGGTGAATAATAATTTTTTACTTTTATTTTCCATGGTTAAAAGTAAATAGGGTAATTAAGGGTAAACATGATATTATTATTACCCTAACACAGGTTCTAATTCTATTGGATAAGTGTAATCCGACCAAAAACAACCTTAGGAATAAAATATTACCCTTTAGGTCCACATGGATTAGATTAGGACACTTATTATTTTTTTATTTAAAGAAGAGTTAAAATAGTTAAAATCAAAGTTTAATAACTAAATCATTTTTAATATAGGGTTATACATAAGTTAAATTCCACTATAAATAATCATTAGAAAGAAAAAAATTATTTCCTATATAATGGTATTTTATTTATAATCCTTAGGACATAAATAATTTAATTTATTCATGACATAATGACGATGCAGTAATTACCTTATTAATGAAATATTAACATAATGGATGTTAGAAATAACCAAGTAAATGTAATTTGAGACTTTTTATGAATTACACTTTTTTTCTAGGTTAATATGACATGTTAATATATATTTAATTAAATTTTATCTAAATAATCATGCTGTTATGTTTTTCAAAAAAATCAGTTACCAAATTGTTTCAAAATTGACATAAAATAGTTTTTATAACAAATATTATATTATTAATTGTTATTTTATTCCTAAAAATCCAAGGTTTGGCAAAATGACATATATAAGGTTATATATATTAATAATTTTCAACTTTAGGTTCGTTTGGCTTGTTATAGTATGTTTATTAACCATATAGTGTAAGAAAACAAGAAGACACGGTAAAAGTAAAATTATTTAACTTAGAGTTAAGTCTAAATGATATGGTTAAAATAGTAACCTAAACTTTTCTAAAAACTATTTTTTGAGAGTATTTCGACCCATCCCTACTTTATATTTGAAATAAATAAATTTTTATCTATTATAAACCGAATATGACTTTATTGAAAAAAATATTTTAAGTTTTTGCAAAGGTGCCCCTCTCCTCCCTTATAAAAAGGTTACCCCTTCCCTCTTCTCTTCACACCCTTTTGAGCCATGAATCTCGGAAAAACCCTATCAATTACTATTCTAAAACTCTATAGTTATAACATACACGTTTTGGTATTCTCAAAAGACCAAATCTAGTTCCCTAATAAAAAGTTTAAATGATGTGCGTCGAGGAAGAGGTAATCTCTTATACTGACTCTTTCAAGTTTCGTTCTTCTTCTACTTCCTATTATTTAGTTTTTTCATTATAAAGTAATAACATAAATATTATTTATATACTGATATGTCATTATAAATATTAAACAACCCTATTTCAGCTTCTATCCATCCTACAGAAAACGAAATCACCGTGCGTGCGTACGTACGGAATACCGTCTCCACGCCGTGGTGTAATCAGTTTTTCCACCACCACCTTACTTGGATGGGTATAATGGTGTAAAGAATAACTATATATGATTATTATAACATCATAATTATTCTATAATATTATATCATCCACTCCAATACCATTCAATAAATATGGGAACGATATCATCGCTCGTGCGTACGTACGGATTACCGTCTCATGACCCAATGAGATTCATTTTCCCTGATAACAATTCAAGAATGATTATAAAGTAAATATAATAAGTAATAATGAAATATATGAAATAATAATTATACTAGATTTATGTATATATATATATGTATGTCATCTACTCAATTCCATTCAATTGAATAAGGAAACGAAAAACTGCGTTCATGCGTACGTACGGCCTACCATCTCCATGAACGGTGTATTTCTTTACAATTATCAATCAATTATATATATGTATATTCTGAATATATATTATATATAAAATCATGTTTTATATTCTGTAATTAAGTAATCATGATCTAAGTAATCATATTAATAATTACAAGTCAAAACACGGATGATAAATGAAACGATTTTACCCAAAATGCTGCTTTAACCTGGAATTGACAAATGAACAGATAATATAAAGTCATAAGTGAATCATATATGATATAATTAATATTATTATGGTTATATTACAAGTTAATAATATTTTTCAACCCACTATACTGGAGTCTCAGAAACATACAGAAGAAATTGGACATAAGGTAAGGGATAACTATTCCAATCTCGTTCTTATCCGAGATTGTCATTCATAAGTATTTACTGGGGTTTTGTTTTTCATCCATGTCCATAAAAATGTTTTTCATAAAGTGTTTAATATTATTACATGTATGTTTAAAGTCATGATTACCGCTCTTTGACTTTTACATTATGTTATAGAAAGAATCTTTCTTTTGTCTACCATATGAGGATCTTTTTGACTTTTCTGGAAAATGTATGAGTAGAATGTTTTTTAAATAAATGGAATGAACGGATTTTTAAGGTTTCATAACGATAATTTTCATGAAGATTACTCTACAAGATTTAATTACTATTTTCAACAAAATCATTTTCTTTTAAAATTTCATGGAATTTTTTGAAAAGAAAATGATTTTGAAGAAGAATGGATATTTTCCTCAAGAATTCATTTCAAGTGTTTTATAAAAACCATTTACCATATAATATGGAATTATTTCATATTTGTATGTTTCAAGTATAATGTATCTATGATTTACATGGTTACACTATTATTATGATGAAATGATATCCATTTGTTTCATGTGGATTATGTTATGATGGAATGATGTTTATGAAAGCCATTTTATTTTTTGGGTTATGATGAATGATTTATGTTTATGTTGTAACACACGTAAGATCAATTTAATTATGAGATGGGTGAGACCTATATCTCCCACCAATTCATTGGTTAAAGATTTATATCTCATGAGGTAGATATGGATGGAACAAAAAGTTAATCTGGTTCAGTGATACAGGATTGGAATGAGGAGTGAACTCGGTTCAGTAAGGGACTTTGTCCCCTAAGATGGTCTTGGGAGCAATGCCTTGGCTACTATGGAAATCATAATATGTGCTTAATGGATGCCATAATTACATGTTTTATTCCTATTCTATTTCATCATGATTAATGTTCCCTTTATAATCTATTCCTTATGTACTGCAATGTTTTATGTCATTGCTCAAGATTTTGATGTTTAGATTTTATGCTCATGTTTTTATATTCAAATGTTTATGGATTGTTTTATGTTCTCTACGTTTATCCTTACTATGAATTTGAGCTCACCCTTTATATTTTTTCTTTTCCCAGGGATATAAAGAAAGGTTTTAGGTAAGAAAACCAAAAGGGGAAGATCTTTATGGGAGATGTTGAAAAATTTTCACCATGATTAGAAGACTACATCCGAGTTTCCAAAAACACTAAACTAATACAGTCTTTAGGCGTCTGTTTTTATCATGTATTAAGTATTATGCAAAAATAATGTAATTTCCATGTACGTCAATCGTTGATTCTCTACAATTGGTATCAGATCGAAGGTTTAGTTAACCTTTGGGAACTAGGATACGAAAACATTAGTGAAATCCCTAAAGATATTTCTAAGGTATGCCTAGGGATGTCCCTAAGGATAAGTATATGTATAGGCTATAGTCCTAGAATTATGGTAATGATATTAGAATTTAACAGAAGATGTTAGATATTGATGGTACTCCCCCTTTATTATGTTGTTTTCCCTAGCATGATTTTTTCCTCTCACACTATTCTAATTTGGATTTTAGACAATGGATGGAAATAGAAAGATTCACAATAATGGAGGATATAATGGACAATGGAATGATATTCTTCATGAGAAACCAAATGAAACGGGATTTGGAAGTCCTATCATTTTTATTATACCTAATCAGAAATCTTATAATATGATCAATAATCTCAACTTCGGTAAGTTTCCAGACACTGCTAATAAGAGAAAGATGGAGTTTCATGATGATCATAGAGGAAAGAAAGTTAAATTTGTCTCATGTAAATCATGTGGGAAGAGGCATCAAGGAGAAATATTCAAAGGAACTGGAAGATTCTTTTGGTGTAGAAAGGATGGACACAAATCCAGTAAGTGAAAAGGAAAAGGTTTAGTTTACACCATGGAGAAGGATAATGGTATTGCTATGATATCAACAATGATTAGATGTTTTAAATGCATAATGTTTGGGCATTATGTAAACCAATGCCCTATGTGAAAATCCCATGAATAGAATTAGCATGTACATATGGGTAGTATTTATGTGGATGATGATGAGGAGACTATAAATGATATATGAGATGAAAGAAGTGTTGAAGCTTGGTCAATGGTTTAAGAAGGTAGTGGAATGACTGTATGTTTATCAAGAGTTATGCTGTATATGTAATTTAATGGTACTATGGAATAAAAAAACATCTAAGGATTGTAACACTATTGTTTTTCCTAAAGTATTTGAATGTATATGTTGAATGGTACTGGTAACCATGAAAGGTTATTCAGATATTTTTGGAAAGAAGATGATATGCACATAATGAAGGGACAAAGAGCAAATGAAATTTTGATAGTATTCATGAGCTTATGACTGATATAAGGACAAAGTGATATCATGGTTTCAGTATATAGAAATTTTTGGATTTTGGTATGTTGAATGAGTAAAATTTTGATAGCATTCATGTTTTCTCTAAGGTTATATGGTAATTCATGTATCAAAAGAAGACATGATTATGGTATTAACATGTTTGGAATATGACCAACAAGATATATCTTATGATATATGAGAGATAATTGATGGTATTCACATGCTTTGTATATGACCTCTCTAGTAATCATTTTCCTTATACTATGTGACTAGATAGATGTATATTGGATAATCCTAAAGATTAGAATGGATTATGTTGGACATAAGATAGTATTATTTAAGGATATAACTTGTTTTTAGATATTATTTATATAATGTTCTAATAGTATAGTTTTAGAAAAAGGAAAACCCATTGGACGAGCGAAAACCCATCGCGTCGGATAGGGCTATTAGAATTGAACCCACAACCGAAGGGCGATAGGACTTTATCACCTACCACTGTCCTACAAGAAGTCCCTGGTTAGTAGAAACTAGTTCTATTATATTAAGCAGTTTGATATATGAAGTATAAGTCCATTTTAGGAACCATATATGATTAATCTCACTATAGATGGACTTATGTATTTTTATAAGTTTTTCTAACCTTTTGTTTGAGACTGATAGAATGAACCATCATTCTATCACATGATCTTCTAACACTTCATGAAAGACTAATTAAACTTTATTTATTTAAAAGATGAAGTGGAAATTGTCCATGGAATGTACATTGGTGAGATTGTACCAAAATCAAGAAAGTATTTCTTCTAATTCCAATTTCTTCAACTATAGGGAAATGATCTTGAAAACCCAAAATGTTGTCCTAGTGCCCTTATATCTGATGAATTTTATGGTACCATAGATCATAACAAATTTATGGCTTTGTGATTGTTGGATTTTTCATAGCCATGTCCTATACCACTCTTCATCAGAAGTTGATGGTTATATTTCTCTTCCATATCCATATTTTCACTTATGTTGTCCTATGTGGAAACCCAGTGCTGAGTTAACTTGGGTGAATTTTATGATTCTGACTTCCCTTTTTAAAATGAAGTTTTAGTATTCCTTTTTATGATGTGGGTTTCTATGAAAGATACATTCAAGTAGTAAACCATTTTTTACCCCGATGAATTTCGAGGGCGAAATTCATTTTAAGGGGGGTAGAATGTAACACCCCGAGATTTTATGAGATATATTATTTTTAATTTCATTTATGTCTTCTATTATACACTACACCAAGATTATCTTGTAGAATATGAAACACCTTAATAGCTTGCAGGATACGCAACACAATTCTTGGCTCATGTTACACACAATTTCATGTTTGTTTTGTGAAAATTATTTTACGCAACATTAAGTATAGATTTTTTTTAAAGTATAAATGAAATAATTTTTGATTATGTTATACACAACAACAAAAGGAGCATTCACTACACGCATCCCTTACATGGCTTGCATTACAAAAAATAAATACCTTCTTTGATAGCGTGTGTAGTACGCAATACCAAGTTTCACTAAACGAGATATTATTATAATATTATTATGAACTAACAGTTATGAATAGTAATACCCAATTTTTGAAATTTTATAAATTTTATATTTCAAAATGGACTTCATTTTTGGATTCGGAATATCGAAATTAGCCTAGCGTGAAGTTTTGGTATTTTTCTGAAAACATTCAAATTTTGATGAATAGTGAAAACACTAGGTTACTATTTAAAAACCGACTTTTTATTTAAATAATTATTTATTTAATTTAAATTTATTTTAGGTCAAAATTGATACATAATATTTATATAAGTTCAATTTAATTCATTTGAGTCAATTTATAATAATTTTAGATATATAAAAAGTTTATTGAAATTTTCACCGTCTTTTACCCACCTCCTAGGAGAATTTGAAAATTTACATAAAACATAATTTTACCATTTCTGTGAGTGGAATTTCGAAAATCCAAGAGAAATTATTAATATCAAGGAGTAAAATTTGGTTCAATAAGATAAAAATAATTTTTTTGAATAGTAAATTTTTATTTTTATTTACCATGGTTAAAAATAAATAGGTTAATTAAGGGTAAAATGATATTATTATTACCCTAACACATGTCCTAATTCTATTAGATAAGTTTAATTCGTCCAAAAACAACCTTAGGAATAAAAAATTACCCTTTAGGTCCACTGATATTAGATTATGACACTTATTATTTTTTTTAAAGAAGAGTTAAAATAGTTAAAATCAATGTTTAATAACTAAACTTTTTTTAATATAGGGTTATACATAAGATAAATTCGACTATAAATATTCATAAGAAATATAAAAATATTTCCTACATAATGGTATTTTATTTATAATTCTTAGACATTAAATAATTTAATTTATTTATGACACAATGATGATGCAGTAATAACCTTATTAGTGAAATATTAACATAATTGATGTTATCAATAACAAAATAAATTTAATTTGAGACTTTTAATGAATTACACTAATTTTCTAGGTTAATATGACATGTTAGTATTGAATTTATTAACTTTTTTCGAACTAATAATGCCGTTATGATTTTAATAAAAATCAATTATCAAAGAGCATCAAAATTGACATAAAATAGTTTTTAAAACAAATATTATATTCTTAATTATTATTTTATTTCAAAAAATATAAGGTTCAGAAAAAGGACGTAGATAAGGTTATATATATTAATAATTAACAACTTTGGGTTCTTTTGGCTTGTTATAGTAAGATTATTAACAATATAGTGTACGAAAACAAGAAGACACGGTAAAAGTAAAATTATTTAACTTAGAGTTAAATCTAAATTATAAGGTTAAAATAGTAACCTAAACATGTATAAAACCTATTGGTTGAGAGGATTTAGACCCATCCCCAATTTAGCTTATAAATAAACCAATTTTTAGCTATTATAAAGCCAATATGACTTTATTATAAAATAATATTTTAAGTTTTTCCAATGGTGCCCCTATCCTCCATTATAAAAAGGGCACCCCTTCCCTCTTCTCTTCACAAACTTTTGAGCCTGGAAGCGTGGACAAGCCCTGCCAATTACGCTTCTCAACCTCTCTAGTTATATGATAGATGTTTTGGTCTTCTCAAAAGTCCAACTCTAGTGCCCTAAGAAGAAGTTTAAAGGAGGTGTGTTGAGGAAGAGGTAATCTCTTCTACCGACTCTTTCAAGTTTCTTTCTTCTTCTACTTCATCTTATTTTGTTATTTCATTATAAAGTAATAACATCAGTATTATTTATATAATTTTATGCTATTATAAATATGAAACAACCCTATTTCACCCTCTTTCCATCCTACAGAAAATGAAATCACCGCGCGTGCGTACGTACGGAATACCGTCTCCACGCCGTGGTGTAATCAGTTTTTTCACCACCACCTTACTTGGATGTGTATAATGGTGTAAAGAATAACTATATATTATTATTATAACATCATACTGATTATATGATATTATATCATCCACTCAAACACAATTCAATAAATATGGGAATGATATCATTGCTCGTGCGTACATACGGATTACCGTCTCCACGGCGCGATGAGATTCATTTTCCTTGTTAACAATTCAAGAATGATTATAAAGTATATATAATAAGTAATTATGAAATATATTAAATAATAATTCTAATTTATTTATGTATATATATATGTATTTAATATACTTAATTCCTTTCAATTCAATAAGGAAAAGAAAAATAGTGTTCAAGCGTACGTACGACCTACTGTCTCCATGAACGATGTATTTCATTCCATTATCGATATATTGTATATATATGCATATTATGAATATATATATTATATATAAAATCATGTTTTATATTTTTTAATTAGGTAATAAAGATATAAGTAATCATATTAATAATTAAAAGTCAAAACATGGATGATAAATAAAACGATTTTACCCAAAATGATGCTTTAACATGGAATTGACAAATGAATAGATAATATAAAGTCATAAGTGAATAATATATGATATCAAAAATATTATTATGGTTCTGTTACAAGTTAATAATATGTTTAAACCCACTATATTGGAGTCTTGGACACATACAGAAGAAATTCGACATAAGGTAAGGGATAACTATTCCAATCCCATTCTTATCCGAGATTGTCATTCGTATGTACTTACTAGGGTTATTTTTTTCATCCATGTCCATATTTTTTTTCATAAAGTGTTTAATATTCTTCCATGTATGTTTAAAGTCATGTTTACCCCTCTTTGACTTTTACATTGTGTTATGGAATGAATATTTAATTTTTCTACCATACGAGGAACTTTTTGACTTTTATGACAAAAGTATGAGAAGAATGTTTTTTACTTATACTGCATAAACATATTTTTATGGTTTCATAACTCCTTATTTTCATGAATCTTACTCTACAAGATATAATGACTATTTTCAAAAAAATATTTTTCTTTTAAAATTTCATGGAAATTTGTGAAAAGAAAATTATATTGAAGAAGAAAGGATATTTTCCTCAAAAATTCATTTCAAGTGTTTTATCAAAACCATTTTCCATATAAGATGGTATTATTTAATATGTGTATGTTTCAAGTATAATGTCTCTATGATTTACATGGTTACACTTTTCTTATGATGAAATGATATCCATTTGTTTTATATGGATTATGTTATGATGGAATTATGTTTATGAAACCCATTTTATTCTTTGGGTTTTGATGAATGATTTATGTTTATGTTTTGGCACACGTAAGAATGGTTTCATTATGAGATGGGTGGGACCTATATATCCCTCCAATGCATTGGGTAAAGATTTATATCTCATGAGATAGATGTGGCTGGAATGGCATGTTGATCTAGTTCAGTGATACATCACTAGAACGAGGAGTGAACTCAGTTCAGTAAGGGTCTTTGTCCACTAAGATGGTCTTGGGAGCAATGCCTTGGCTACTATGAAAATCATAATATGTTCTTAATTAATGCCACAATTACATGTTCTATTCCTATTCTAGATTATCATGACTAATGTTCCCTTTATGATCTATTCCTTATGTACTGCAATGTTTTATGTCATTTCTCAAGATTTTGATGTTTAGATTTTATGCTCAAGTTTCTACATTCAAATGTTTATGGATTGTTTTATGTTCTCTATGTTTCCCTTACTGAGCATTTGAGCTCACCCTTTATATGTTTTATTTTCCACAGGATATATAAAAAAGGTTTTTGGTAAGAAAACCAAAAGGGGATGATCTTTATGGGAGATGTTGAAGATCCTTCACCATGATTAGAAGATTACATCCAAGTTTAAAAAGGAATTAAACTAATATGGTCTTTGGGTGTCTATTTTTTCATGTATTAAGTATTCCGCAAAATTAATGTAATTTCCATGTACGTCATGATTTGGGTCTCTACACTGGTCACCCAAAAAAATTCCAATCTGAAAGGAGGAAAGAAAGTGTAGGGAGATGAATTTTCACTAAATCCAAAGATGTCTTTGAATCTATCAAATTTAAATCCAATAAATTTGAAGACATAAGCACCCCCCCAAATGGAAACACAAATGGATGATGATAAGAAAAATTCATTATCAGTAGAGGAACTAATTTTTGGCTCTATCAATGTCATCCATTTGATGGATCCCTTATATTATGATGAGTATAGTTATCAAAAATAATTCATCACACCCAACCATGGTGCTGGGGGAAGATATAGAAAAAGACAAATATATCAAGGGAGACGTAGCCATGGCAGAAATCTTGCTTATAGCTGCATCCCCACTAAAACTGTTTGTATTGTAGAATCCCATGAAAGTACCCACCAGTACATCCAATAAGGAAAAGAAAAGTCGCATACACCAACATATAGCCACCCCAATCCAATATTTCAGAAATATTCATCAGAGGAAGAACAAATGACTAATTACCCTCAGCAGGAAAGAAGACATGCCCGACCTAATCCACAAACGACAAAATATTCTCTAGATCTTCCCCAAAGGGATAACCCATCTTCATAAAATGCTCAATCCCCTAAATCATATGTGAAAGAGAATCCCCAAACTCAAATGTTTGAAAAATTAGATCAGAAACATGATATTATGAAATACTTAGCTTCAGTACTATCCATTATCTCAATCATGGATGCACTGAATATATCATAAAATATTAGGGAAGAAATCATTGAATCTTTTCTATGTACCTAGGAGTTTTAAGCTGAGGTGGCCTCCTATGAAGACTACAAGACAAAGACCAATCCTTCATAATGTCATTATATTATCTACTTCACATATCAAAATGAAGATGACATAATGCATGGACACAAAATACCATTATATTTGTATGGAGTAATAAACAGAGTAGATATCCAAAAAAGTCTTCCTAGAAAATGGATTTGGGGTTAATCTCTACCCACTGTAGACAATGTTTTGGCTACGTTTTAATGAGGATTATCTGACACCATGAACTACGACCATGTCATGCAAAGAAAAAATCGAGAAGAAGCTGTTAGGAAAAATCAATCTCGAAACGTAGTTCGGTGATCTCGTAGCTAACCCAAAATTTCTGGGGGTATGAATTAATATGGCCATCAATACCATGCTAGAGAGGCCCTAAATTCATCAATACACAGCAATCCCTTCCTCATACCATAAGTGCCAGAAATATAGCATTAATGAACACTTAGGGACATTAAATGATGATAAGGACCCATTTGAACTCTTCAAATCACACTATATTGATGGAGGGTTCTATGAACCAAAAGGGAAACAAACCTATATTTTGAAAAAATTAATTAGGTCACCTCCCTAAATAGTTTGTAAATGTTTCCCACTAACACCCTCAATCAGCAAGGGGAATAATATGAACTTCCCATCAATCATATTGAAAGTACAAGTCCAAATTAAAAAGCATATTCAATAGTCCTAATGATATTAGTTATATACTCTAAGCCGAATATTGTTGAAATATTGATGGAACTCCAATATAATGGTGAGGACTCAGATAGAAATGCCCCTTAAGCATCATCAAAATCCCAAAAAAAATTCTTCCTTACCCATTAAGGCTAGAGGAAGTGCCTCATCACATAAATAATATGGGGAATTTTTTTTACCCCTAACGACATAACACCCCAATATTTCATAGTATGTTCTCTCATTATAGTAATTCAATATCTTACGCTACATGCAACACTGAGTTCGAGCGCACCACAAATTACCACACTAACCGTTCAAAAAGCAGTTATGAATAGTATTAACTAAATTTTGAATATTATATACTTTATATAATTTTAAAATTCATATAATGTTTTTCTTAGACATAATATAAGAACAAATTAGTTTTTTCTGATAAAAGAATCATATTTCAAAAAATTACTATTTTACCACCTTTTAATGGAAAACCCTTTTTGAAACCAATATTTTACACTTTTATATATTCAATTTTATGAAATTAATTTCTTCTCTAGAAGCAGGATATAAAAATATATATTGGATAATGTTTTGGTACATTTCTGATAACATTCATATTTTGATGAATAGTGAAAAATATTATGTTTTAATTGAAAACAACATTTCTAATCGAAATAATTTATAGTGTTAAATTATTAATTTGAATGTTTTTGTGGTATAATTAGGTTATATTTTTATCATTTAATACATTTTAGATCATTATAAGTAATTTCACATTTAAATTTGACATAAAGACATGTCAATCTTTTGATAGTTTTTACTTTAAAAAAACTGCTTTTTGGTTTTGTCAATGGGAATTGATTTTAAATTTTTAAATTCAAATTATATATTTTGATTTTAGTAAAATATATATAATTTTTGAATTCATAATATCAAAATTAGATTTGGTTGAATTTTTGGAATTTTTCTAGAAACGTTCAATTTTTTATAAATAGTGAAAAACACTACGTTATTATTTAAAACCGACTTTTTATTTAAATAATGATTTACTTAATTTAAATTTATTTTAATTAAAAATAGATATATAATACCTATATAAGTTCAATGTAATAAATTGGAGTAATTTTATAACAAAATAAGATGTATAAAATTTTATTGAACTTTTTAAACTATTTTACCCACCTCCAAGGAGCATTTGAAAATTTTCATAAAACATAAATTTACAACTTCTGTGTGTTTAATTTCAAACATCCGTGAGACAAAATAAATATAAATAAGTAAAATGTGGGTCAATAAGATGAAAATAATTTTTGGTAAATCGTAACTCTTGACTTTTATTTACCACAGTTAAAAGTAAATATGGTAATTATGGGAAAAACTGAAACCATAATTACCCTATCACATGGCCTAATTATATTGGATTACTATAATTAGACCCAAAAAAACCATATGAATAACATATGAAATTATTTGGTACACTGGTATTAGATTAAGACATTTATTATTATTTTATGTAAAGAAGAGTTAAAAGAGTTAAATTCAATGTTTAATATCTAAACCATTTTTAATATTGGGATATACCTTATATAAATTCAACTATAAATATTAATTATAAATATAAAAATATTTCCTACATAATTATATTATATTTATAATTTTTAGAAATTACATAATTTAATTTATTTATGATAAAATCATGATGCAGTAATTACATTCATAATGATATATTAAAATAATTGATATTATAAATATCCAAATTAAAGTAATTTTAGTCTTTTTATGAATTACACTAATTTTTTTGGTTAATAAGACATGTTAGTATTGAGAATATGAATTTATTTTGATGAAATAAAGTTGTTAGGACTTTATCAAACGTCATTTATTAAATAATGTCAAAATTGACAAAATTGAGTTTTTAAAACAAATACTATATTATTGGTTGATATATTTTCCCAAAAAATATAAGGTTCACCCAAAAATCCTTAATAATATTATATATGTCATTAATGAATCTATTGTTATGTATTTTAATTTTATAGTATGTTTATTAAACATATTGTGTATGAATACGAGAAGACATGGTAAAAGTTAAAATATTTAACTAAGAGTTAAATCTAAAATATAAGGTTAAAATGATAACAGAAATTTGTCTAAAACCTATTGGTTGAGAGGTTTTCGACCCATACCCACCTTATACTATAAATAAACGATTTTGAAGCCATTATAAATCGGAAATTATTTTATTATAAAATAATATTTCAATATTTTCCTAAAGTGACTCTCACCTCCCTTATAAAAGGGAACTCTGTCTTCTATTAATTTCACACCTCCAAAGCCTTTTGGCTCGGCCACCCACTGCCCAAATATCCTCCTGAATTTCCTACCATCATCATAGAGGGATTCATTTGTTCATAAATCCATCTTATGGAACCCTTTTGATAAATCAAAAGGAAGAACCCAATGAAGAGGTAAATATTTCATCATCACTTTCACGTTATTTTAATCTTCCACATCCTCCTTCTATGTTGTTTCCATTATAAAATATTATCTACATTATATTATATATACTATGATGTTATTATAAAAATTTTACAACCAAATTAATTATTCTATCTATCCTATAAATGACAGTCACCATACGTGCGTACGTACGGATTACGGTCTCCACATCGTGGTGTGGTTAGTTATTGAAACACTTCATTATTTGGATGGGTTTAATAACGATTATAAATGATGTAAATAATAAATATAACATGTTAATGATAATTTTTATATGATATACCATCCAAATAAATATGATTTCACCATCAATATAAGGATATTGTCACTCGTGTGTACATATAGATTATCGTCTCCACGACGCGATACGATTCATTTCCACATTCACTATTCAACAACAATAATAAAACATATATCATTAATAAGTATTTAATATATGAAATAATAATAATACGGAATATATGTATATATATTTATATATTTATGTAGTTAAAAATATCTTATTCACTTAGTTACGTTCAATACTATAAGAAAACGGAAACAACGATTATGCGTACGTATGGCCTACCATCTCCATAAATGGTGTTTTCCATTAAAAATATATGTCTATTATACATATTTATATTATTAATATATGTGATATATAAATCATGTTTTATATTCTAGAAGTATTTAAAACATGATCTTAGTGATACAATCAAGAGTAACATGTTAAAACACATACAATAAAGAAAGCGATTATTACCCGAAATGTTAACTTAACATAGAAATTATTATAAAATTGGTAGTGTAAAGTAATAAATGAATCATGTGTGATATAATAAATATTAAAATGGTTATCTTATAATTTAATAACATACTAAAGTATTTATATAAGAGGTTAAATGTACCCTCCACTAAAGGAAAGTACAATGTAAGGGTTAATTCCAGAATCTCTTCATTATATAAGGTTTTTTTATGTAAGTATTTACTGCGACATATTTATTATCCATGTAAATGTTTCATAAAAGAGTTTTCATAGGGATTTTATTAAGGTAATTTTTTTCTAAAACATCATTTTAATTGTTTTAAATATATATTCATAAAAACCATTCTCATGAATGTCCATGTTTTAAAAATGGTTTTAAGGACTTATTTATATGGACAAGAATGTTTTAAAATGTTAATTCATTTCAAAAGTTTCAAACTGGAATGGGACACTTTAATTAAAAAATATATTTTAAATGAGTTCCGTTATAAATTATGTAAATTTTAAATGATTTCATGAAAAATAGATATTTCTCTCAAATACTTTCACTGATCATTTTAAACTATGTCAACATCCTTTACGGGATATTATTCTTGATAAAAATGATTTATTATGATACAAATCCTCCATATCGTATTAAAGGTTTTGTGATATGTTTGAATTTGGATATGTTATTTTTATACCATTCATGGTTTATGAATAAAGTATCGACAGTTAGTATGATAATTTTAATACAAATGTTTATGTTATGTTTACACCTTTTCAAATGAGGAATGCATTGGACTTAGTAAGTGAAGGGTGGAGCCCACTATAGCTCCTCGACGCATCGGTAGGTCTCATGACACAAACTAGTGTCTTGGAACAAGGCCTTGAGAAAGTATTATTTATAGTCTTGGAATAAGGCCTTGACTATGTGGTTATAGTGTCGGGTATTATGCATTCTCTCATTATAAAAGTGGCTATTGATATTTCATGTGATTATTCGACTAGTAGAATATCCATAGGAATAAGTAAGTGAAATTATTTTATTATATATTTCCCATATTATTATGCATCTTATGTTTAAAAGGATTTTATTTTAGTCTAATACATTTCCTTAAATGTTTATGATTATTTTAGAATGTTTCCACTATATTGTTATCCATATTGAGCATCTGAGCTAACTCTTTTCTATGTTTCATTTTTCCCAGGATGTGAAGAAGAATTTTATGATTGATAAGAAGGGTTATTCTATGGGATTAATGGAATTTTCAAAGGATCATTTATGTTGTGTTTTATTTTTAATGTATAATGTAATGTTCATGTAGGTAATCTGTTTTCCAAGAATAATATTCTGATCGGTCTTTTGGTAATTGATTTTTTGTAATCATGCCAATGTATTAAAATAATGCACCGAATCCCATAACTAGTCTCAAGGAATTACAGTTGGTATCATAGGAATCTTAACAATAACCTTGGAAACAAGATTTATAAAAAATCTAATTAGAGAACACTACACTAAGATAGACATTGAGGATTACTATAGAAGAACTTCAAATTTTTTTGGTAATGTAGAGAATTTGTGAGTTTTCTAAGAAATAAATCCATGTATATATATGAGCAGGTAGAGGCGGCTCGGGAATAAATGTACCTCATGGTAAAATGAAAAAACACCAATTTGATCTTGACTCAAACGGGAACTGGGGCATGAAAACGGGCCTTGTATCACTCTTGGTTAAGACACTCTAGGGGGATATGCTTAGGATAAATCTCATTTTCTTTAAAAACCACTATGAAAGGTTTATGAGTATATATCTTCTCAAAGAAACATTTTTATGATTATAGATTATATCCATGAACTATTCAATTTATGTTAACTATTTTACAAGTTTGTAATTATGCATTGCGATTCATAATCTAATGTAGTGTATTCCATTGTTTAATAATGGCACTCAGTAGATGGAATGAGACCTCCATCAATACACATGATCCAAAGAGTAAGAAGGATCATATCTATCATTGTGTTAAGACAAATTTTTTAAAGGAAATAGTCTCCCACGTATTATCATCATATGAAGAAATAGTATCATGTATTAATAAGATATGTGAAGAATTTTTTTGAGTCCTATGGCTTTGAAGGGAAGCGAGAGAAGAAAATGATGGCAGAGAGAAAGATGGATAAAGGGAATAAGGGAAAGAGGATTTCCCCATATGTGATAACTGTGGAAATAATCACCTTGGTAAATTCTTAAAGAAAATGGGAGTTTTTCATAAGTTTGGAAAAAAGGACACCATGTACGTGATTGAAAGGGTGAGAAAAAGGTTTCATATGTACAATGCTTCATCATCAAGGAGTTGGGACACTACACGAATCAATATCCAAAAAATCATAGTATACCCCAAATGCTACTATTGGATAATAATCAAGTTATGATACTACCGATGATAAAGAAGAAATATTAAGAGTTCTTATGTTGTTATTAATGTATTGTGACATTTGAGTATTGTATTAATGTTGTAAATTTTTTTTAATAATTGTAGAGTATATAAGGATTGTACTGCAGTAGTATTTCATTAAGGACTTGAGATTAGTAGAACCAAGAAAAGTGACGCAATGGAAAATTTAACTTCTTGGAAAATACATTGTTGAAGGAAATACAGAACTTTAATATGGTCCTGATACTGAGGTATTGATTTTGGAATAAGAGATGATTGATTTGGATAAATTATATTTGATATTATTAACATCCTCAGAACTGGTTAATGGTTGGTTTATTACATCATTGTTGGAGTTTACATCATTTTTGGATATATAGAGTATATCCAGTATTCTATAAAGAATAAGGTAGCATGAATGTAATCAATATGGTTATATGATAATTCAGGGTGCTATCGTGTTTTAAAAGAATACATGAGGAAGGTATTCACATGTAATTATGTAGAAAAAATGATCCTCATTGTGTTTACCTTTCTTATAAATTTTGGACTGTGAGATTGGATAGAAGTATTTTGGTTAAGTATAAAGGTTGTAATCGATTAAGTTTGACATTGGATATTATTGTTATGGTTAAATAATTTCCTGATATTATTTTTGGATTGTCATAAATTGGACAACCCGGAGGTAGGACGACAACCTATCGCGTCCAGCAAGGTCGCGAGACAAGAACCTAAAACTGAAGGGTGACAGGGGTGTATCACTTACCACTGGCCTACATGATGACCTGGTTTGTATAATTAAGTTTTCTTAAATATTCTGACAAATGGTTTAAAAATTCATTATTTATGGAACCCTATAAGACTAGGTTAAATAGAATATTTTTGAATTCTATTATCTTTTGGAGTGAAAGATGAGTTGTGGTTGGAATTAGTTGAAACATGAAACTCTACTTGTCAAGTATATTTTTTCCCTGTTATTCAATGAATAAATTAATTCCTAAACATTAGGGAAAGGATATTAAAAAAATTGTGGTATCCTAATACCTTATGTTTTTTAATCAAAGATATTTTAAATCATCATAGATTGATGGCTTTGAGGCTCTCAATTTTACTCTTGTTTGTGATTGATGACCTCAATCACTCCCTATAAATATTTAAGTATTTATTTCAATTATGAGTCTCTAATTTCCACCAATGTTTTCTTAATAGAGATCATAATTTGGCGGCAATGTTTATATTCATTTCCCTCTTATTTAGAATAAATTTTATTAACCCAATTTATGATGTGGGTTTTCCATAAAGGTAATTTTCTATTTTTAACCATTTATTTTCAAAGAACAACTTCAAATTGCAAGGACACAATTTATTGAAGGGGGGGATAATGTGACACCCCATGATTTCATAGTATGTTATCTCGTAAAAGTAATTCAATTGCTTGCGCTACATGCAACACCGAGTTCGAGCGCACCACAACATACCACACTAACCATTCAAAAAGAATTTTTGAATAGTATTAATTTCATTTTGAATCTTATATACTATATATAATTTTAACATTCATATTATGTGTTTCATAGATATTATATAATAAGAAATTAATTTTTTCAGATAAAAGAAGTATTTTTCAAAAAAAGAAATTTTACCACCTTTTAATGGAGAACATTTTTAAAACCAATATTTGATAGTTTTATATATTAAATTTAATGAAATAAAATTATTCTATAGAATCTGGACATAAAAGTTTAGTTTGGATAAATTTTTGGTACATTTATGTTAACTTTCATATTTTGATTAATAGTGAAAAATAAAATGTCTTAATTTAAAACAACATTTTTAATCGAAAAACTTTATAGTGTTAAATTATGCATTTGAGTAGTTTTGAAGTTTAATTAGGTTATATTTTTATCATTTAATATAATTTAGGGAATTATAAGTAATTTCACATTTAAATTCGACATAAGCACATACCAATCTTTTGATAGTTTTTTCTTGTTTAAAAACCATCTTTTTGGTTTTGACAACAGGAATTGATTTTAATTTAATAAATGAAACATATATATTTTTAATTTATTAAATTAGACTTCATTTTTGAATTCATAATATCAAAAATAGCTTAGGGTGAATTTTTGGAATTTTATAGAAAACATTCAATTTTTGATGAATAGTGAAAAGCACTGCGTTATTATTTAAAACCGACATTTTATTTAAATAATTATTTATTTTATTTAAATTTATTTTAAGTCACAATAGATATATAATACCTATATAAGTTCAATGTAATTCATTCGATTCATTTTATAATAAAATTAGATGTATAAAATTTTATTGAACATTTTAACCTATTTCACCCACCTCCTAGGAGCATTTACACATTTGCATTAAACATAATTTTACCACTTCTTTGAGTTAAAATTCAAAAATCTGAGATAAAAGGTTAATATTATTAAGTAAAAAGTTGTTTAATATGATGAAAATAATTTTTTTTGTTAATAGTAACTTTTGACTTTTATTTACCACGATTAAAAGTAAATACGGTTTTTAAGGGTAAAAATGATATCATAATCACCCTAACAAATGTCCTAATTCTATTGAATAAGTATAATTCGACCAAACAAACCTTAGGAAAAAATATGACCCCCTTTGGTCCAATTAGATTAGATTAGGACAATGATTATTATTTTATTTAAAGAAGATTTAAAAGAGTTAAATAAAATGTTTAATAACAAAATAATTTTTAATATTGGGTTATACATAATATAAATTCTACTATAAGTATTAATTATAAATATAAAAGGATTTCCTACATAATGATATTTTATTTATAATTTTTAGACATTAAATTATTTAATTTATTTATGACACAATGATAATTCCCTAATTACCTTAATAATGTAATATTAAAATAATTGATATTGTAAATATCCAAATAAATGTAATTTGAGAATTTGGATGGATTCAACTAATTTTATAGGTTAAATTACATGTTATTATTGAAAATATGAATTTAGTTTGTAATAATAAAGTTTTTAGGACATTAAAAAATCATTTATTAAATAATGTCAAAATTTACATAATTGAGTTTTTAAAACAAATACTATATTATTGGTCGATATAATATTCCTAAAAAACTAAGGATTGTAAAAAGGGCCTTAATAATATTATATGTGTCATTAATGAACCTATTGGGGTTCTCTTGGAAGTTTAGAGTATGTTTATTAACTATATAGTGTAAGAATATAAGAAGACACAATAAAAGTTAAACTATTTAACTAAGAGTTAAATTTAAAAGATACGGTTAAAATGGTAACCTAATCTTGTATAAAACCTATTGTTTGATCGGTTTAACTATTCCCACCTTAGACTCTAAAAAATCATTTTCCATCCATTAGAAAACGAAAATTACTTTATTATAAAATAATATTTCAAGCTTTTCCTAAAGGGACCCTCACCTCTCTTATAAAAGGGGACTTCCACTTCTCTTAATTTTACACCTCCAAATTATTTTTGGCTCAGCCAAAACCTGCCCAAATATTCTCCCAACTTTCCTCCCTTAATCCTAGAGGCCTTCATTTGGTCATAAATCCATCTTAAGGAGACCTTTTGATCAAATCAAAAGGAAGAACCCGAAGAAGAGGTAAATATTTTCTCACCTCTTTCAAGTTCTTTTGTTCTCCCACTTCCTCTTTCCTTGTTGTTTCCAATATAAAATAATAACTCCAGTATCATATATATACTTTTATGTTATTATAAAAATGGTACAACTATATTCAATATTCTATCCATCCTATAAATGAAAAAGTTACCATACGTGTGTACATACAGATTACCGTCTCCAGGTCGTGGTGTAGTTTGTTATTCAAGAACTTCATAATTTGGATGTGTATAATATTGAGTATACCTGATGTAAATAACAATTATGAGATGTTAATTATTCTTTATATTTGATATACCATCCAATTACATATGATTTCTCCATCAATATAATGATATTGTCGCTCGTGCGTACGTACGGATTAGCGTCTCCATGCCGCGATGAGATTCATTTCCACATTCACCATTCAATAAAGATTATAAAATATACATCATTAATAATTGTGTAATATATGACATAATAATGATACTGGAGATATATATATATATATATACATTTACTTACATATATCTTATTCACTTAGTTCTGATCAATACAATATGAAAACAGAAACATCGTTTATGAGTACGTGCGGCCTACCGTCTCCATAAACTGTGTTTTCCATTTGATATATATTTATAATATAAATATTTATATATCAAAATATATATGATATATAAATCATGTTTTATATTCTAGAAGTATTTAAATCATGATCTATGTGATATAATCAAGAGTAACAAGTTGAAACACGTACGATAAAGAAAGCGATTATTACACGAAATGTTAATTTAACATGGAAATTATTGTTAAATGGTTAGTATAAATTAATAAACGAATAATGTGTGATATAATAAATATTAATACGGTTCTAGTGTAATTTAATTACATACTATGGTCTTTATACATGAGGTTAAATGTACGCTCGACTAAAAGAAAGTACAAGGTAAGGGTTAATTCCATAATCTCGTTATTATCTGAGGTTGTTTTTACGTAAGTATCCACTGGGACATATTTATTATCCACGTCCATGTTTCAAAAATGATTTTTCAAAGGAAATATTTTAAAGGGAATTTTTTTCTAAAATATCATTTTAAATGTTTTAAATATTTATTCTTCAATACCTTTCTCATTAATGTCTATGTTTTCAAAATGATTTTAAGGATTTATTTATATGGACATGAATGATTTTAAATGTTAACTCATTTCAAAAGTTTCAATGTGGTATGAGACACTTTCAATCAAAACTATCTTTTAAATGACATTCTTTATAAATTATGTGTCTTTTAAATGATTTAATGAAAATGTGATATCTCTCTCCAAGACTTTTACTGATCATTTTTAACTATGTCAACATCCTTTACAGGATATTATTCTTGATTGAGAATGATTTATTAGGATACAATTATTCAATATTGTATTGAAGGTTTTGTGATATGTTTGATTGTGGATGTGTTATTTTTATTCTATTCATGGTTTCTAGATAATGTATTGACATTTCGTATCCTTGTTTTAATACAAATGTATATGTTATGTTTAAACCTTTTCATATGAGGAATGTATTGGACTTAGTAAGTGATGGGTGGAGCCCACTATAGCTCCTCGATGCATCGGTAGGTCTCATGAGACAAACTAGTGTCTTAGAATAAGGCCTTGACAAAAACAATTTTGTAGTCTTGGCACAAGGCCTTGACTATGTGGTTATGAAGTCTAAAATTATGCATTCCATCATTATGAAAGTGGATATTGATATTTCATGTGATTATTTGACTAGTATAATATCCATGCGAGTAAGTAAATAGAATAATTTGATTTTATCTTTTACATATTATGAAGATGTTTATGTTTAAAAGGATTTTGTTTTATTCTAATAAATTTCCAAAAAAAATTATGCTTATTCATGAAAGTTTCCGCTATATTTTTATCCTTACTGAGCATCTGAGCTCACCCCTTTTTATGTTTTATTTTTCCCTAGATGTGAAGAAGTATTTTATGATAGATAACAATGTTAAATCAAAGAGATTAAAGGTGTTCTCCAAGGATCATTTATGTTTTGTTTTATTTTCTAATGTGTAATGTAATTTTCATGTATGTTATCTATTTTCCAATAATACTAAACTGATTTGTCTTTCGGGACCTGATTCCTTGTAATCATTCAAATGTATTAAAATAATATACCGACTCCCATAACTGGGATCAGGGCATTACACATGACATATTTTCTGGAGAATCCCCCACCAATGCCCAAGGAATAGTTGACATCATCACCTTTAAGTCAAAATTTCAATTCTTTCCTCAACCATGGAGCAATCATTTCAAAGATTTCCTCCTCATTAGAAGATGAAGTGGATGATGGTGAGGGTGTAGAGGAGGAGGAAGAATAAGACCTAATTTATTCCCTTCCAGCATCTGGGGAAGGTATTTCTACCACAATTGGTGAACTCAAGGAAATCAACATAGGTTCATATGAAGACCTATGACCCACTCTGGTAAGTGCAGCCTTGAATTCTGATGTGAAAGAGTTATATGACTCTTATTGGAAGCCGAATCGAGATGTTTTAACATGGAGTTATAATGAAATTCTAGGTCTTGATCTAGAGGTGGCAACTAACTACCTGCTCCTACCATATGATTATCGTTTTTATAAGCATGCCTCCAGAAGGATGCACACAAACATGCCTCCAAAATAGATGATTAATTCGATAAGATCATCATGGATAACTTCTTTGGGGAGGTCCGATACACCATATAGATATCATACATTATCCCCTTATTGAAGAAAAACAACCAGAATAGGCTCTTCATTGAATTGAGGGACCTCAACCAGCACTTCCCAAATGATGATATCCTAGTCCCAATCAATGCTTTTTGGATCAGTGAAACTGCTAGATATGAGGCTCTTTATTTTATGGATGTCAATTTATGATATGACCAGATCCAAATGGACCATGAATAAAAATAATACACCACCTTTAGGGCTCTCATGGGAGTATTTTTTCTAAAAGTTGAATCCTTTGATTTTGAAAAATGGCAGTGCCACATATCAACATGCCATGCACCACATTTTTAAACCCTTCTTGTGAATGTTTGTTAAATGTAATGTTAATAATCTAGTGGTTAAATCACAACAAATCTTAAACCATCTAACAGACCATGAAACTATCTTCAATAATATATTATAGACCAATCAGAACATGAACCCCCTGAAATTTTCTTTTAGTGCTACCTTAGGTAAATTTCTCAGCTTCATTATATGCCACCAGGGCATCAAAGTTAACCTTGAGAAGAAAAAAGCAATCCCTGTCATTCAACATCTTCAAAACCATGCTGAGATGAGTGCAATCCAGGGACACCTAGACCACATATGGTAGTTCATAGCCAACCTAGAAAAGAAATGCTCACCCTTCACCATGTTGGTGAAGAATGGGGTAGAATATCAATGGATTGAAGACTGTTAGGAAGCGTTCGACAATCTCAAGAAATATCTACTCATTCCACCAGTGCTAATGCTGCTTGTTGAAGGAAGATGACTCTTTCTTTATGCAACCAACATGGATTGATCCCTAAGATCCTTGCTCACTCATAAAAATAATGCTGATATTTTTAATAGTCTATATTACCTCATCCAAATCATAATTGATGTTGAGACTTGTTATTCAAATATTGAAAATAGATGCATTATTTTAATATTTGTTGTAAAAAAGATAAGTAATTACATACAACACCACAATGTTCACAAGGTCTCATGTAGAAACCTGCTCAAATTTATTCTCAGTCGTGCAATGTTTACTGGACACATGTCAAACTGGTCAGTCATCATGTAGCAGTTCAATATATTGTTCATACTATAGATATCCATCAAAAGATAATAATTAGCTAGTTTCATAGAAAAGAGTCCCTTGATAGGGGCGTCCCCATCAGAGGTTGATATACCTTATTGGAAGTGATCTACATTCAATAGAACTCCCAGATTTGGGACATGCACTTCAACAACACATCTAGAATCTCGACAGAAAAAAAGGGAAGACCCCAAGTTCAATAAGATCGATTTGGGAGTCATACTCATATCCCCTAAATATAAGTTTTCCATATTCCTTATTACATTATAAATGATTCATGAATAATGAAATAAAGTACCATGCCCTAATTGCAGGCCTTGAGTTGGCACTTCAAGCACATGCTGAACACCTAAATATTAAAGGTTATTAAAAATTGTTCATCAAGCAAGACAATACAGATTATTCTACCCTGAAAGGGGATTTGATCCATTTAAAAAACCATATCCAAGAACTTCTGGTTGAATTTCGATTAGATCCAATAGGGAATTATGTCCTCTGGTTGCAAAATACACAAGCTGATTCATTGGAAAATGTAGCCACGACTCTAGCGGACTCATATTAGAATGAAACAGTGATCTATATTTTCCACTAATGGATGGTATTACATTTCATTAAGGCCAACAAGGAAGAAACTATTGAAATTAGTCCCACTTCTCTGTTGTATGGTCCTAGAACTAGAAGGATGACTCCCATTTCAGATTACCTTCAAAAGGGAGAGCTCCCAACATACATGTTTCAAAGGGAGAAAATACAAAGATAGAAAATTAACATCATGATGTACAATGAAAAAAACCAGTATAAGGACCTTTATAAGATATTTTTTGATGGATTCCTTCTCAGGTGAATTGATGGAGAATATATTTCAACCTTAATAAAAGAAGTTCATTCTAGAACATGTGAAGCACATCCATCAGCATCCGAGAACTCATGGCAGATTCAAAGGATTGGGTACTATTGGCCCACCATGATATAAGATTACACCAAATTCACCAGGAAGTGTAAATCCATCCAAGTTCATGAAATTTTCATTCAAAAACCCCCGATTTTATATCATATATACATGTACTCTTGGACATTTTCTATATTAGAAATATATGTCATGGGACTATACCATCCCACCACCATTGGATAATTCAAACATATATTCACAAAAATAGAATTATTTTCCCAATGGGAAGATGTTTTACCTCTCAAATAGGTGAGGATAATAAGAATTTTCTAGTTTTTGAAATCCAACATCATCACCAGGTTTGGTTTCCCTCATACAATATTTATGGACAAAATCACCATTTTATGCTCTATTTAATTTGACCAGATATATCAGAAGTATGGAATTATAGCCAACAATCCACCTCATTACCATGTAGCATCCAATGGGAAGATAGAGGCCTTCAATAAGACCCTATCCAATATACTTGAGAAAATGGTAGACAAGGAAAAGAAATAATGGTTGGATAAGCACTTCCATGATCTTTGGGATTATCAAAAAAATGACCAATATTGCCACTCATGAAACCCCGTACTAATTAGTATACATGATATAGGCAGTTCTACCCATTGATGTTAAATTACCATCAATTCATATGGCCATCTATGATCAAAATTCCCAGATGAGTTGTCCCAAAAATGATTAAATGAGATGAAGTGGTTGGATGAGAAAATATTGCCCATTCTACACCATTTGGATTTTTACAAGAACCTGATTACACAAGAATTCAATAATAAGGTCCACCTTTGATATTTACTTGAGGTAGAAATGTTGTTGGTCCTCATAACCTCGATGATACTCAAGAAGAAACCTCTAAATTTTGAGAAAAAAATCTGAAGGACCATATGTTATACACAAGGTCTACTCCAATAGAGTATATGAAATAATTTTAATGGATTGAACACTCACCACATATCTCACCAATGAAAGGTTCTTGAATAAGTATTTTGTGTAATCTCATGATAAACTCGTCTTAGCTGCATGACATTAAACTGCATTGCATCACCTATGTCCTTGTTAAACAATGTTAAACTGTACAAAAATAGTCTTGATAAAGTGATATAAAATGACACGATGAATCATTTTTAGCAGCATGACATTAAACAACATATCAACATATGCGTCCTTGTTGTACAACATTAAACAAATTAGCATCTTCATCCTTACCAAAATACATTAAATAATATGGTGATCATTTTATCAAATATAATGACTTGTGGTGCATGAATCAGATCTATGTGAGATAAAGGTAAAAATGCCCCCTTTATAAGTATAATTATTACTCAGATAGAGAGTGTATCTTAGAACAAGGTATGTATTGATTCTCATTCAACAATGGGATACGTAGGGATGCCTAGATTCTACCTCATAGTTGATACACCAGTCAATGTCAATAATGCTCATATCCATGCACACAGGTCATAATTGTACAATAGGATCCACACAATTTCCTAACCGTACCATGTTAAACTATAGGGTACCTAAAGAACTACAAAAGTATTTATTTATTTCATCACATGATACATAGAGACACCTTTACCCTAAGTCTTGGTCTAGCCACAACATGATCCCTCCTGACTTGAGGGCTCCAGGAACATTGGTTTACACTCTCTACCCCCACTCTTGTATAGGGAATAATAGGAATATCCCAACATGATTATCTAATATTTATGAATGATCACTATGATATTTTTTTCCTGAAACATTACATTAATCATTGATGTCAATTTCATTTTCGCAAGGCTTAAGAAATCATTGACTCACAATAGAAATCTCATTCTCATCAAGTGAACCACATCCTCAATACATTACTCTAAATTTAATGGCACATAAATTCTTTTTTCATTGATCATACCATCACTTGGTGGTTGAGGGAAATCCATGACACCCCTTATTTCTCACACTAATCATAGTTTATATGGGCTTAGTAATTTCAGTAGGGGATTCCCCACAGAGCCAGGGTGAATCACTTTACAATGAAAGACCCTACAAGAATGACATTAAATGGAATATTAAGGTTTTCCCCACTATATTGGAAAGCCTAAAGACCCAACCAAATGAAATTATATGTAAATGTACCCCAAATATAGCTAAAACATCCACCCTCTTGTGTACAGACCAAACTTGTGCAGGGAATATGATCATGGGACACCTAGATCATCAAAACTGGGCCCCAATCCGACATAGGAGTCAAAATTTCCCAACTCACATATAGTTTAAATCTTTGTAGAGAGACTCCCTATATTGGGAATAGTCATGGACTGAGTGTTTCTGATATGTCCAAAACAACTCTCTCCATTTTTCAAACTCTCTGTTTAGAGTAATCTTGGATTATCATAATCATTCATGGCTATCGTGATTATAAGGCCAGTGTCCTGAAGACACATGTTTGAATATGAACATAATTACCCAATAGCTCTGTATATGTTACAAAGAAAAATTGTACATCACAAAATGAAAAATTAATCCCCGATATAGTATTTTCTTATTTTGGTATGTCTAATGGCTTCAAAACCTAATGTCATTTATCCTATTCCATGATCCCTCGTCACTATGATTTCTACTCTCATCCCTACCCACATCTTGGTATGAGAGAACATCTTGGTTTGATTACCTTCTAGTCACCCAGGGCTTCTATATCAAAGTCCAAATCGCATGACATTAAAACTACATGATACTCGATACCAAGTATTCCCCCACAGGATAGGTCATGTCAAAATGGTTAGTTCCCCACATGACCTTGTGCAATAATTGAATCTATTCATGAATGTTTGACACATTTCCCACTTTATTGGCGAATCCATATCCAAAAGAAAAATTCCCCATTCATATGCTTGAATCCGGTCCCCATATAAATGAGACTTAAAATAACTATACAGAGCCTGATTCTTATCGTCAAAATATATGTAGTGACATATGAATCTCATATGCCAGATCCATCCATGAAACAGAAGAGTCTCATCCCTACCAGCATAAGGGATTGACCTGTTTAAGAAAACAACTCACATGGATAGGATAAAAATGCATCCACCAATTCTCATTATTCACAGTAATGTTCAATATTAAATTACCTACTTTTCATGATCATGAATCTATCTTCACACACCATACATTGTGTCCAGAAAGGACTGAATCCCCATAACCATCTGTGGCCATCAGAAATGGACAATTTGTGTCTTGTGGACACATTTGGCTGTCTATGCGTATAATGACCCAGTGGTTCTGCATATATTGCCCACAAAAATGGAATGTCAACAAAAAGAAAAATTCAACCTCAAGATAGGCTCATCCTATCTCTAGATTCCCATATTAATTATACATCTTACCACAATCCCCATTTTTAGAAACCCCCCGAATTAATGTTTACATCTTTCCCCCATCATTCCTGATGGTGATAGAACATTGTTAGCAGAACAATCATATGAAAGGAAAAATTGCTCTCCCCCACTGGTAAGAGTAAAAATACCTTTAAACCATACGTCTCAAAAGACAGAGTTTTATGACATTAAAATGCACCGTGCATTATCACTCATTTGCACAATTTAAATTCACACACGTGCAGTTTCTAAACTATAATCAATACAAATTCTCCCACACTTTTAGTCATTATTCCCTTAACAGGCCACCCTCTGTGTCCCTCAATAGAAAATCAAATACGAATTTCAATACGAATTTTTTGTCCATAAAAAATAATGGCTGGTGTCATACATACACCTTGGTTTGGATATACAGACAATTCTCAAGTGGCTCTATATATATTTTCCACAACAATGGCATGTAATCCAAGGGAAAATTAGTCCTCAGGAATGGCCTTTACAACTTAGTTATACCCCATGGCTTCCATTCACTGTATAATGTATCATATCTAGAAATCCCTTGTCAGGGTCAAGAAAAATCCCTCGTCCATGTTTGATTGTTTCCATGACATTATTAGTTAATGAGTCCTAAAATGGGGATCCTTCCCCACATGTCATAGTTGAAGATTCTTGACATAATAAATAAGTAATGAATATCTGGTATTCAAGACTCTAAACATCCAATTAAAAAGATAGAATAATCAACATGGTAAAAACCCTCAAATGGAACCCTGGAAAAAAGATGAGTAGTAGCTCACTAAACCAATACTTTACACAGTTTAGGAAAAACATCGAACAATCAAAAAGTAATCCGGAGATTAAAATCTTGTTAGTTCAAGAAACCTGCAATGGATTTTTAAGAAAATGTCAATTTATACTTTCTATTCCCAAACCACAGAAATCTTAGGAAAAAATTAGAGTGATAATGAAAAAGGCACAAATTTTGTAGGGTTTTACATCTGAGTATAGAAAGAGTTAAACGACGATCTCTGAGCCCCTTCGCTCCAACAGAAGTTATGGCTTGATTTGAATATTTCCTTTATCTAAGACTATAAATAAAATTGATATCCAGTTAAGATTACGGTTTCAATTACATTTGGTCTTTATTGATTGATATTGTAAGAAAATGATGGAAAATCATTGGAGAGAAAACGAATTCGGTATATTACAAAAAGGTATGGAGGGATTTCACAACCCAGGGCCAATCTATGTGGGTAAGCCATGTACATTACCAAAGATGTTAAGTATACTCACAAAGTATTATCAATGTTTGATTCAACTCTTCAATGTCCTCAAAGAGATTTAGAAAAGTCATGGTCTCATCCTCCACTTCTTCACGCAATGCCTCTGCCTCCTACACTACCTCAAGGCTAGCCTTTTCTCTTTCCTCTACTAGCAGTTATCCCTCATCAACTAAGGCCACAACACCAAATCATTTATATTTGAGACACTCCCATTTTCATCTCCACTACTCCAGTTCTTGATTGAGCTAATCCTCTCTGATATTTTGTTTTTTGAGTTCTCTCTTTAGCCTCACGACCACTCCAGATATATCATTAACTTCAATGATTAGAATTTATCTAGAAATAAGAAGATGATCCATGGACTCTACTATAGAAATATGAATCTCATGTGTGGTAGATTTATCACTAGTCACGAACACTTACCTCACTATGTCATTAATTTCATTGTAATCAAATTCTACAAACCCTAGGACCAAAAACTAGAGACACAACTTTTGAAGATTCATCAGCATATCAGTAAGTGGTGATTGAGAAATCAATCTCTATATGTTCTTCTATACCCTTTGACGGTCAGGTAAAAGACTGACTAAACCCTCTTGATCAGTCATAGAATCACTGACATATAAAGAAATATATTTAAGAAATAATTTCACAAGGGAGGTACCAGATTCAATAGCCGTAGTAAGTCTTTATCCCTCAGTAGCATCAACACTAATAGTTGCATCAAAGGGTAGGATCGAATTCTCTATTGCAATCTACAATTCATTATGTTGTGATCAAAAGTAAAAAAGTAAACATGTAAACACTCTCAATCCATGTAAAAAGGGGGAAATAAAGTGAGGTGGTAGGAGGATAGGGAATCTAACCTCCACCGGTTGAACCATTGATGCCCTCAACTTTCATGCTGGCATTACCACCAGATAAACATGGTGTCACATCCTCAATATGAAATTGAGTTTTTGGGATGTCCAAGGGAATGCAAGACTCGTGGAAACAACCGACTAGACCAGTAGCATCATTAATATCACTTATAGAAATTATACTCAAAGGAATTATCAGCCTAGAAAAGGCATGATAGACAGTTCTAAACCAATAAGAACCGGGGCCACAACCACTCCTATAGTTATAGAAAAAAGAACAGTGGTCCATTCTAAATTGTCAAGAGCTAGTATAACAATCTCTCATCTTGGTGTGACTTCTAGGAAAGTAGGATTAACAATCTCAACTGGAGAATCAATCCTCCAAAGGTATTCCCTCTATAAGTTGGGTCCCATCTTGTTTGGGGTGGTTGATTCCTCAAGACTGGAAGCCCATCCGGTAGTCTGAGACAATTGGGTTCTTCACCCAATTCACCTGCTACTATCAATAATATCCCTTCTTTATCTATGGAATAGGGATCAGTGCACTCAGTTGGGATTTCACCCCTTAAATTATCCCCCCCTATCGATCCAGAGATTCTCTAATTTTGGGATGGAATGTTCGAAGGGCATAGAATTCACCTAGTCGCTTCAACTGGTCTTTTCACTCTATAGTGTTCAACCATGACAACTGGTGGTCCTTCTTCTACCATAGATTTAATAGAAGATGTAGAGGCCTTGTAAAATTCTGCCTAATTACATATCAGTTCTACATCGAAATATGTAGGGAAATAAATAGTCAGTAAGAAAATAGAAATTGGTCAAACATCAAGATGGTCATATTTGGTCGTTACATGTAATACCATTTATGATGTGTTTTTATTGTAGTGACCCTTTTTGGTGCTTCATGGTATTCCATGTGGATAGCTTCTAGACAGGAATATCAAGTGGAGCCGATAGAGGGAATACCCTAATAGGATTTGAAATAACTTCCTCTATATGTTTGGCCGCACTGGGAAAATCATTCCAATCAATCCTCACATCTGAATGGACACATTTTCCAACATTATTTCCCTCAAGGGTGTATACAGGTGAAAGAATCATCTACTGAGACTCTTCAAGTAGATGTGGAAGTAAAATAAGAGAGTTTTGAATCTTCATAATGAATGAAATTAAAGTCAATGATAGTGAATAAAACTACCTCTCCATTGATATCAATTAGATTAGAGAGTACTTCCATCCATGCAAGAAAGTAATACTAGTAAATATTTATTTAGAAGCATGGGTACACATGTCCATATTTCATAGGAATGTGGCATCCTCATCCAGATTTTCTTTAGTAAAAATAAATATATGGGTAATTGTATCCCCAAAGCCTGAACTATCAAATGCCCTCTTTGATGTAGTTTCCAAATGTCTTCTTGAGAATCGTTCACCCTCATATCATCCAAGACAATCCATGTGCTCAAAAACATGACTGTATAGGGGATGACTATAGCTGGAGGATCGACCTATGGAAGTGGAGTGGGTTTCATTAGTCACCAGTTTTTCCTAGGGGACTCCGTATCCCTAAGACCCTAAATTACAGAATGATTATGAGGCTCCAGGTGTAAGTGGAGAGCTTTCCTCACTCCGGCTACAACATGAAAATAAAAAATCTCACCACCCTATGAAGAGTGATCTTCATCATCACACTCATAATCAGTATTTTATCATAGAATCAAATGTTCTCAATGAGAGTATTTACAATAATGTTTCTAGGAATGGATCAAAGTTCAAGGTCTTGAAGGTAATGGATTATCCTCTCAGGCTCATAATCATGAAAAACGTCAGTCGGTGCTGACACACGACCAAGGATAGTGATGGAAAACGTTCTCTCTTAGAGGAACTATGACAAGGCTTGAGGGGACTGGTTCTGAAAAGATTAGAAATTGTTCAAAATATAATATTTTTTTCCAGACCATTAGAAAGGTAGCATTACAGGGGATGGTGGATGACCCCCAGTGGCAACCTCCACAAATTACGAGGTCACACCCCAGTACCTCAGGACCTTCCTTATGAGTTTAGAACCAATAGACTTCCAAAGGACTTTCTCTAGTTGGGAATTACCAACAACATACTTTTTCTTCCACTTCCCCATAGCCTCAGACTCCATAGGGGTTGTAAAAGTGGGAACTAGATCACACAAGTGTCCATATATATATGATTGATCCTAGGACTCAACATAATCTATTGTAAGGATGGGTATGGAACCCTTAGAATATACATTTTTTAAATTTCAATGTTTATCCTCTTGAGTAAACAATATCAACAACTGTCAGGTTATCATAATATTTTTTCCTAGCATGCATTTTTGATGGTAGGGGGACGCATCATTTGGAAACAGTTAAACTAAAGGCCAAATCTGTAAGGCACATATCTTTCATAGATATGTTCCCAATCAATATGGGAAACCAAAATACCCTCTCTCAATGAAAATATGTATCTTCTGATGAAAATGTATTCTGAATTTGTGTTCATAATGGTACCAGTAGGGGAATCATAAGGATGATATTTGAAGTGGTCATGAAAGTTGATTAGATACATTAAAATTCATTTTTTATTTTCAGTATAGTCTTCCTACTTATCCTGGGTGGCCCAACCCAATGGCATAACCCCACTGGTGTTTTGATGGTATGGTCAAGGAACATCATGTGGAATTGGTTAGAGATGGATAAATGTGTAGCCTCATATTTGGGCTCTTATCCATCCCAAAAGAATTTGTAAGGGGCCAGTCATCTGAGGAGGTGGAATTCCCTGTCTAACTTATCATTATAAGAGGAAGATTTTGGAAAAGACTGGAATGGCCAGCTTGATGCATTTTTCAGTGTCCAACTGAGTTACCATAAATAATGTTCTGACTATCACACCACCATAATTTTGTACTAGTGAAATAAATCCTCTCCAAAACAGGGCTGAAAAATAAAAAAAATTGTCCACATCAGGAATGAGTTCCCATATCTATTCACGGAATCAGACCTCTTACAATTTAGGCCTGTAAGAACTTTATTTCCTTCGACTTTCCTTGGATGGCCAAGACCTAATTTTACATACATTGGGAACATGAAAACATAGCATGGATATGAAATTCAACCACATAGAGAATGAAAGTTTTACTTTGGGTAGGGGTCAGAATTCGTAAAAATATTCTTTTTTGGAGAAATGATAATTTTAACCAAAGGATGGGTTCTCTCGTCATTTTCAATGGTGAAATTAGGATGTAGAAACTAATCATGAATGTCACTGAAAATACGAATATCAGAAATCAGCCAAACATCCCAGAGACTTATACCGACCTCCCTGTGGGGTAAATGAAAGGTATTGGTATCTAGATTCTGTCTTCTTTGAAGTTGTAAAATGATGGAACTGTCAAATGAGCATAGGTTTAGGATACCCAGACAAACTCATATAACCCCAAGTTCTGCAATTTGACCCATAATTCATTAAAACTATGACAGAACCAAAAAATACATCCCCAATCCAAGCCAAATGAACCTCCAGAGAGATGGTCCCACATTGACGACCATCCATGTTGCTCATTTATTATGGCCCTTCGCATAATGATGTTGTAGAAATGGGTCATTTAATCATGATTTTGTCATGGTTACTATTGAGTCTAAGGATAATAGTTCAATATGGACTAAAGAGTGTAATCCATCCTTACAAATCATCCTCTCTACAAGATACAGGCTATATGAATGGTGCTCTTGATTATCCAGGACGTAGGTTGGTTGGCCATATAGGGTTCCCAAATAGATGCATTTGACTTTAGACTGAATCCATAAATGGGAACCCAATCCGAGATTCCATACTCCTTATGGGTCATGGTAAGAATATTTGAAAAGTATATATGTAGTGGGGAAACACAGATTTTTTCATCAATAGTGTCCACCATACACTTATGCCTTTCATCGGTAGTGGAAAGGGGTGTGATGGTAGAATCAACAACAAATATAGCTCTAGAATCATCTTAAAGAAGATCTATCTTCTTTCTACATAAAAAAACACACAAAAGGGTCATTACAACAAAACGGTTGAGAAAAAGAAAAACGAATGGAAATGGAGTACCATAAGTATGCATTGTAAGGCTCCATGTACTGATCCCCATAAATAGTTCATGGATGTAATTCCACATGAACCCATAGTTCATGGAATGCCCCACAAGACACTGGCCCACAACACACTAGCAAGAGAATAGATCCTAATTCACTGAATGGGTAAGCTGTGCATTGATATTCACTATGTAGTTGTCTAAAATCATAAAATTTGATGGGTTAAACATTGAAATGAAAATTTAATGTTCTGTTCACCAAATTGATGTTTAGTCTATGGAGCAGGCAAACCATATAGTGTTTTACTATGCTCTAGTTCCAACACCCAATTTAGGTTTAATGCATCAATTTATAGATTCAAAGGAAATTTCATGGATGGGAATGACCCTAAAGAGATCACGGTTCAAAGAATGGAAAGTACGATTAAAGGATGGTAGATTTCAAGAAGGAACTACTACAATACATAAGGGAAATCAGAGACCACTTTATAGAGAACATTTTGTTGAAAATAAAGGTAAAAGAAAAATATGTGGGCCCCCTTATATATAGGCATGGTCCCCCCAATAGGATCACCGTTCAACTGAAATCCAGTTCAGTTTAGGATAGCTTTCGATATCGAAATAGACTCATTTTTGTCCTGATTGGAACCCATTATGATGGGTGGCATTTGTAGGGTCCTTAGTACTCTAAAATGGGAAGGAAAATACTCCCAAAAATTCAGTGAAGGAATAAGACACATTATTGATTGAATATTTGAGACTATGAATGAAGAAATTTAATTTAGAAAATGACCAAAGTGGTTCACATAATGGTTTCTGGGAATGGTACACAGATTTTATTGCCTGCGAAACGAATGTTTTGCTAACAAGTCACAAAATTCTAGATCATGAGGTGTTAGCCAGTGAACTAGAAAGTTCACGAAAATAAATGAGGAATGATGCCAATCCCACGTGAACCACATCATTGGAAGAATAGAGGCGAGAACTTCCACCCACGAACCATGGCTCCATGAACTGTGTCTTTTGTGAAATCATGACGGAGAGGTACACCCCCACACACCATCCTCATAAACTCATCTCTTGGACAATGTGTGGTTGGTAGAGTCCCATGAACATCACCATTAATGTGATTGAGGAGGTGATTTCAACCATCAAAAACCACATCCCTAGGAATCTTATCCCGAAAAACCTTGGTAGATTGATTCATTCACAGGTCGAATGATTTCGCGATGGGCTTCTGCAAAAGGTGTTGTGTGACCCATAGATACAACCTCCTCGAAACTATATAAAAGGGCCCATTTGGGATCCAAAAAATGATATAGAAGATGGACCTTTTGGAGTTATTGGATTTTATGAATGGAAGATATTAAACACAAATGATCGATGGAGTATGGAAGAATAAATGGTTTCTAGTAATAATAAACACAGAGTGAACTATAAAATAAAGGAAGGATATTAACATCGAAAAACTGAGAACCTAAGTAGAAAATTGCGAACCATACTCCCTTTATGGAAGAACATCCGCCAAAATATCGGACCGGTTCCCCTTCTTCAATCTAGCATACCGTGTAGTATATATCTACAGAAACAAAACCCTTCCCTACGTAGCATTCCACCACACAGATAGACTCTAGTACTATTTACCACCATGGTATGTAGATAGAACCTAAGTTCACGTACCACTACGATATGAAAATCACATCCAGGTCCACATAACACCTCAGCATATAGATGACATCTACATCCAAATACTGCGTAGGAATGTATATGACTCGTCTACCCCAATAGGAGTACTCCATATGGAGGGTACCCCACCCCAAAAGTGAAAATGATACACAATATAGGGTACCTTCTGAATTTCAACCTTTAGGTATAGATCATTGCCTTCAATTTCCATTCCATCCTCCAAATCGCCTCCACGAACCAGTCCATTGGAATCAGTCCAAAGCCTCTCCCAAAGCCACCAGAACCATTTGACAAAACATTAGGTGCATCAACACGTCTGTCTGAGTTTATATACCCATGTTAAGGGTGTAATATGTGTAATCCTAGAAAGAGTGTGGTCCACTTGAATGTATTTAAGTCCACATTTCAATGGTTACCCAAAATTCATCCTGGAAATACACATATTAACCTAACCGTTCGAGGGATCAAGGGTAATCACTAGATTTTCTATTCAATGAGGGACAATAGTAAGTTAAATTGATCATTCCTGCCTCTCCCATTGATGAGGAGTGATTCTTATCCCCATTCCCAAAACCAACATTAGGGAACCCCCCCCCCTATAAGGTGAACCCATAGCCTTTGTACAAGAGGTTGTGTTCTTGATATTCTCGAGCTCAGCCTGAGATTTATACAGATAAACATCTAAACATGACTATCATGGATATCAAAAAAGGTGAGTGTTGGAACATTAAAATCTCCAACTCTCTCAGCATGTTATCACCCGAGCCTCTTCTGCTATCGTCATACTTTTACACATGTGTAGATGGAAAGGGGTTTGGTCTACAAGATCTACCACTTCCTCTTTTTTCTCACATCGAGCATGACTCACGTGGGCTTAGAGGTTGACGATGATCAAAAAATCCACACCACTCCCAAATGAACTTTGAGAAATCTTATTCCTACTCTAATAAGGTTATTTAGGATGTTTGTATGATTGCCTGACCTCAAGTGGGAAGCTTCCTTGCGTTAGCCCCAAATCAAATGAACTATTGGAAATCAGATCCCTGCTCTAACTAGGTTATGTAGAACACCCTTATGAAGGCCCAAGATCAACTGAGAAGCTTCTACATGTAAGAAACACCCCAAATAAACTATATGAAATCAGATTTCTACTCTATCCAAGATACATATAATGCATTTTTGATGTCCCAATATCATGTGGGAAGATTACATGCATAAGACCCACCCTAAATGAACTACGAGAACTATGATTCCTACTCCAACCAGGATATATGGGATGCCTGTCTGAAGGCCTGAGGAGAAGAGAAATTATCCTAAAAAGGTAGACCCATTAATAATTTTCACTAAATAAATAGGGAATCCTCTTCAAGAATAATCACTCACATGACTCTTTTATGAAAGGCCCCTACATCATGTAATCTCTAACCATGTCTTCTCAAATAGGCACCCTCTATGGTATAATCCCCAAATAAAACCAAACTATGAGGGATTTGATTCCCAACAAACTATGATACGTTGGAAGCCTCCTTGAGGTGAAAAACCAACGCCCAAATCACCATACTGTTCACTGGGCCATATCCCTGGTAGGGCAATATCCATCAAAGAGACCATGCCTCTCCTGAGCATCCAAGGCTGCTTCGGTGTATGTCACAAGTGAAATATTAAATAAGAATCTTCCACCTAGACATCATAGACACATAGATTTAGACATCATGGATGGGTCCTTGTCGCATGACCATAAAAGGTGTTGTGTCCCATTACGTCGCATCGAACAATGTGGGTTCTGATTCATCTCATGAGGATACATATGGAATCCCATAAAATGGGTTTGATCCCGATATTGAAGAAAATTTTTTCCTCCTTGGATGATGATAAACTTTAGAGCATCTCATCATTGGGCTTAAACTAGAATTCTCTCAGTAATTCCTGACCCATGCATATATATGGTTAGTCTTGAAACCTAGGGGTAACCAGCAGAAAAATTCTTTGGAAGTTACCAATTATTCACAAATATATAAACATTTTTAAATATATAAGATAGTCATAGAGTTGGAAATAATTCCCCACCATCAGAGGGTGTGATGATGCAGTCCACCCATCCTCTAAACCAAGGGAGTTTGTAAGTTTCGTTGGTGAAATCATCATCCAATGAGAACCTACCTTTGGAAATAAGTCTCACAAATCATGGATGAAAGGGTCACTGGGTTTTTCTGGCTCCATGAATAAAGATATTAGAGACCACCATAGGAAATCATAGTTTATGTGGAAACCTACATAATAAAGGACACCTGGTTACTACCCATCGGGCCATTTTTTCTACCCATGGTATGAAACAAATCAGGTCAAAACAAGTAGTCCTATACCCCTCTCAAAATCCATCACATGATTGATTGTCACCCTAAAACCTAACCTCATCATCGAGAAATTAATATTGAATAACTAAAAATAATAATTAGACAATAGGAAATTTTTTATTTATTTTAATAATGTTAAAATAAAATATAAAATATCAAACAATAGATAATGTAAATTTATAAGGGATAATATTCTACCCAATACATGATATTTCTTTTATCAGGTGCTGAGGGAGATTGGGGATATGTAACGAATATGGATGTCAGTTGGTAATCTTGAGGGTGAGGGAAATAGTCCTTATTTCTTGATATATCACATCATGAGGATTGAATTCTAGAATGTGGTTATGGGAACGATTATTACAATTTCTACAATATAATTTGGTTTTCATTGATTTCACATTGAGTGTTTGGGTTTAAAAATGACGACTGTTATGACATTTTTAATTAATCATATATTGAATTTCAATAACATGTAGTGTTTTTGAAGTGTTGTTAATTTGACTTAGAATACTTTGAAAAAAACATAGGTATCATCCTATAAATATTTATCCATAGATAAGTAACCATTATTTATCATCTTATTCATGATCTCTCATGGCATATAGGATCTTGTTGCAATTTGGTGATATAGGTATCCTTAATTAATATTTAATGGTGTTTTTATTTACTCTCATCTAAGGAACATTTTCATGATGGTAATGGTTAATGTTCTATGATGTATTAGATTTTGAGTACCATGATTTTTTATCTCTATGATTCATCACTCTATGTTGCATGGGATACACTGTTATTCTATCCTTGAGGAAGATTATCTTGAGGGGGAGGGATGGGGATTTGAACGATTATTTATAGTGGTTTTAACACTATAGTGTGACACTCATATCAATTCAACAAACCTCCAGTTTCTCATTGAATATATGTTCATTAATCACAAGGAGAAGTGTTAAACTTGTGTGAATACTGTTCCATGATATCTCGATGTAAACTCATTTTAGAGTGAAGAATTCACAATACATCTTGATGCATTATTTTGAAACTTTTATCTATAATTTTATTTTTCCTTCTGAAATAATTTTTATTCCCCACTTCTACACTCAATACCATGTGGATATAGAAGGGGTTTTGATGAATTTGGGCCTATATTATTGATCCTTATGTCTCTTTATTGTGAATTTTCAACCTTATAACCACTATATATCTTCCTCTTCTCTTCTTCTATAATACCTCACAAATTTTGTCAAACTAATAAAAGTTCTTATTGACCCATTCATTCCAATATTTAATTTTTTCCAAACCTTTAAAAATTTCAAATGTATTTAATGGTGTATAAAAACCATTATAGTGATACAAATTTTTCAAAAATGTCATTTACATAAATTTTATGATACAAAATATATTAAAAATAATACAATCCTTATCTAAATAGCTTGGTATATTGGCTAAATTATTTCCATACATCATGACTACATAATAAAAATATCAAAATATATATATTGTGTTCCAATTTTTACCAAAAAATCCTTTCATTTTATTATTAACACATATAGTCACACGAGGGATTAAATCAATGAAAGGAGTGAGATAAAAATACATGTAAGGGGTGAAATTACTTGAATGAAACAAGATTCATGAATCAAAAAAGTATATGGGTGATAATAATCATCATAATAATATAATAAGAATTTTATCTTCATCATAAAAATAAGGAAATAATTTCAAGGTCATAAAGATTGTGGAATATTCATAATAATGAAACAATATAAAAATGTTGTTCAATCCCACTAGTAATTTTAGAACAAATAAATTTTAAGGTTTATTGACAACATGTGTTTACAAGTTAGCAGTTCATAAATTATAAAACAATCTACCATGATGTTTATACTTAATAAATATAACATAATGATATATATATATACCACATTACCCATTTAAATAAAGTGATATATAATTCTAATATCACCTATCACATTGTGAATGTATCATAATCATATATGCAACATAGAAGAGAAACATATTAAATAAAAATCATGAAATAATCTTACGAAAAAATAATGGGATTTATAAAGATTTAAATAAGCATATTTAAATGAATAGCATTGGAGGTTCTAAAAGGGAAATGGGAAATATTTTATTGAATTTAATCTTTTAATAATAGGTCATATTTCATATTGTAAAAAATAAATAACTCTATAAGTACCAATGATAATTTTTGGAAAATTATTTCTGTTAGGTAAATATTTATAAGTGGTATATAAATAAGCTCAATGATGTAAAATTCATATCCCCCAAAAGAGGAAAAGTAATGGAAATTAATATACATTGAGATAGTAATTTTAAATTAAGAAAAGTGAAAGGATATTATAATTGAAGTTAAAACTAGAAGTACTATTGTGCTTGGGTGTTACCCATATCATTGGCCCATTGTTATTTCATCAACGTTACATATCCCATATAATAAAAATATGTTTATTAAGGCATGAACGTGAAGTAAAATATATTCACTTTTTTCATTATTGATCAATTATAATGATGGGATTAATTTTTTTAATATTATTTTCTAAGAGTGAAATGTGTTAATTTCATGATTACTTTGAAATATATCATCTATATTTCAGTCTCATCATTTGGATTCATCAAAAATAATAATTTAGAAAAATTACATCAATAGTATTTAAAAACTTTAAAATAAATTTATAAATGTTATATATAATGTATTATTTATTACCATATAGTTGTTGATAGGTAGAGTTTTGAGAATGTTACCATAGGTAGTTAAATAACCATTAATAGGATGGCATAAAAAAGAAGGAGATATATATGATATATAAATATATGAAAATATCATTATTTAGTATACTAATGTAATTATTTTAATTATAACATAATATTTTAAAAAATTAATAATGTTTTATTATAATGGAATAAAGTTATATTATAATAGAGGAGAGAAACTAAAAGGAAAAGTGATTAAACTTGCCTCTTTCTTATAGTTGTTGAATTCCCACATAGCCTAGCATCATTACAGATTGATGTTGTGTGACTCTAGAACATCCAAAAGGTCACTAATGGCCATAAGGGAGGGAATTTATATAGGTAATGGTCTTTTATATGTTTAAGGGATTCTGTTTTCAAAAGGAAAGGTGAGGATGTATTGAAATTTAACGATAGGGTATTGAAGGGTAAAAATATTGAATGAATTATTATTTCCATGGAAAGACTATTAGTGGTGATATTATAAATATAATGAGTCCTGATTGAAAAATATAATGTTATTATAGGTACTTTATACCAACCACTCCCAAATTTATTTATTTTTTCTAATTGAGTGAAGAAAAATGGAAAATTATTTCATTCTTGTAATACATTAAATTTTTTGACAATGGAAATTTAATTTTATATTTTTAAATTGAGTTTTTTTATTTTTAGAAGACACATTTATAATATAAAATATATCGTAATTCATTAAAACCATTTGATGTTTTATTATTTTCTTATTACTCATGATTGATATAGTTTAGACATACGAGTTTCATAAAAACTTTATGTTTTTACTATTCACCTAAAATGTATTTTTTATTAGAAATTTTTAAAAACCTCACCCCTATAAATTTTTACATGAAGACTCTAAAAATAAAATTTATTTTATGAATATATCTTTCTATCTTATGAAATTTAAATTGTTATAATACCAATTATTGTTTTTATAAATTACGTTACAATACACTTTATCAAAAAATTGTACTTAAACATTCATTATGTTTTTATTTAGTATAGTAATATTAAATTATTATAATATTTATATTTTTAATCATTATTTGTTAAATATGTTTTTTATCCGTGACATAATATTTTATGGGTTATTATTATAATTTCAAATTACTATTCTTAAGGTTCATGTTACTCTTCCAAAAAGGAAGGGTTTTTTTTTCTAATAGTCAATTTACTATTCCAATCCCCCCTCTATATATTTATTTTATTACTTTGAAAACCACTTTTAAGGGTTGAGTGTGGGCCTGGATAGACATATATTATCCTAGAAAATGTTACACACCATATGAAATAACCAAAACATTCTAGTATAGTTTTAACCTTTTTTGATGGTAATATTAGTTTTATACTACCTACAAATACCTTCAAATTTCATCATTCATAATTTTATTATATTTATTTCCTAGTTCTATAATTTTATATTCAAAATAATGTTTTCATTATTAATTTTTTATATTATTTTTCATGATTGTGATATTTTTTAGAGATAAAAGTGATCAATATATTCATATTCTAGTAATTTTATTTTTTTATGTTTATTTTCCCATTATAATCCTTACATATTTAGTAGCATTATTTTTTCATTAAATTTAATTTTACCAATTAATGAATAAATAATTTTTTAGTTTTATTATCTGTTATATCTTATTTTTTCTCTACTATAATACTAAAGGCGACATACATTATTATCTAAATTGATAATACCAAAAATAAATGGTATGTTCTTTACAATATTCCGAGAATTTTAAATTTTATCCTAAAAATATTAACTCATATTTGTGTTGAGAATAAGGGAGGCTACTTAAATTTCAGTTGACACTCAAGTTCCAATGATTCCTCTTTAAACATGTGATTCTACTAAATTACATTCACATTGTCAGCTATCTAGTCGCATCAACATTTCTCTCTAAATCTAATTTATTCATTGGTTACCCCATGTATGAGTTATCATGTTCCAAATATACCACCTATGGATTTTTTACATTTGAGGGATCTAGTGCGTATTTTCTAATTATGGATTTGTATAATATGTCTTATTCATGAGATATGTTTGGTGGGATTTGTTGTCAATATGATATAATCCGGATTCGATCTAGAATCTCAAACAGAACAATGTATCTAGGACCATTATTTAACTTATTCCCATACACAATTACCCTTTTCATGGATATATATGTGGGAAATTTTATATTTTAATTAAAATCATAGGTTACATGAATCGTGGTTAGTATATATATTTTGTTGATTTTCTACTATTACGATGTATTTTAGAATGTAATTGAACCATTCTATCATTTCATCAAGCACTTTAGTTTCCAATAGATTATTTTCTACAATATAATCCAAACATTTTTATGTTTGATTTTTTTCATACATGAATTCATAAGGTTCTATCTAAATGATTGAGTAGAAGTTAATGTTCTATGAGAACTCAACAAGAGTAAGATGTTGATCCCAAAATGATTTATAATCTTTTGAGAAATCTATCAACATAACCTCATGTGTCAGTCTGTTTGTATATTCCATTAGTCATATGGTGATAAGAAATAATTATGTTTAAATTAATTTTCAAGTAATATCGAATTATTTTCAAAAACATTAAAGTGATCCAAGGATCTCGATTAGATACAATTGTTATTAGTGTTCTATGAAGCATATATAATTCTTAAATGAATATATTTTCCAATTTATTAAGTCAAAATTCCCCTAGATTTGAAATAATGTATTTTTCATTTTTAGGTTATTAATATAAATTCCATATCACTATATTCCCCTTAGATATTTTCAAAATTCCAATAAGAAAATATATTTTCATTTTTAGCCATTTCCATATAGGTAAGTATAATGGTTTAATCATCCCCATGAACTTTTGACTTTCTTTATTCACTTGATTTAATATTAATCATAATGATGAATATTAAAAAAATCAGATTCTTTATATTTTCCCACATATAAGTATCTATGAGTTTATTATTCATATTTATACTCCTTTGATGGGTAGAGAATATTGAGATAATAGAATTATTCAACATAATCTTATTTATAACAGCATCTCGTGGTACAAATTGTCATGGAAATAATATCACTACTTAATATTTATGAATTTTTAATTATAATAATTTACATTTATTATCACATCCACATTATTTGTTTTTATATTCACATCATCCCTTTGTTATTTCGTTATATTTTCAAGAATGAATGGTTCCGTAAACATTTGCAAAAGGTAAAATTAGATTCATTCCATTAATATTTCCATTTCTATCTTCTTTACGTATAAAAGGATTGGATCATACTTAATCCTTATCATGAATATGGTAAAAGGATATTATATATATATATATAATCTACCATGTTATTACCCTTCCCATGACAGTAATTTATTAGTATTTAGAGTCCTTTATCAACTATAACCATCATCATTGAAACATGTTGATATCTTTATATGTTAATATAAACTATTAACTATTATTATCTATAAATGGGTTACAATTATTTCTAAATACAAAATTCCTCTAAATTTTCAATAATAATATTACTATATCTAACATAATATCATGTTCCAGGAAGTTCTTCCCATGGATCATAAATTTTCTTGAGGCATAGATCATCACTTTATCATTTTTCATGAGTAAAAAAACAAAGAAATTCTCTATAGAATATATATATATATATATATCTAAAACCCTTCTACATGTGATGTGGCTGTTAGTTTAAGAGAAATCACTAGCATCTTCTTTAACTATTTAAATCATTCCTTACATTTTTCTATATATAACTACTTTACAATATTCAATGATTACATAATTAGTGGGTAATATAATATTGATCATATTATCATAAATAATTCATAGTACCAAAATAATATATGAAAATATAGTTATTTATGAAACATATGGGTCTGACCATTACTCAATTTCCTTTTTCATTAAAGGATGCATGTAAAGACCCATACTTTACATACATTGTTATTACTTCATAATTGAAGAACACTTATTACAACATATAAAAAAACAGGAAAGGACCGTATAGGTATAGTGTCTTTAGAAACTGGGAAACATAAACAACTGGTTCATAAAACATCTACGTTGTCTCCCATTTATTTCGTCATATCTAGAGTCCCTTTTTGGCATATCCTACTTAATATTATTATTCCTGACCTAGGGAAAAGAAAACATACAAAAGGGTGATCTCAAATGCTGAGTAAGGGTAAACAAAAGAAATATCAATCACATCATATACATAAGAACATATCTTTTGGAAATCTTAACCTGCGAAAGAGATCATAATTTCATAACATGGGACAAATCATAGTAGTGAAATGTAATCCCAATAATCTTAACATAAAACATGAAACTTTTTGTCATAAAAACATAATCATAGAGAATCATTTCTTATTAGTCAAGACTCGTTTCCAAGACTATCTTATTGGACAAAGTCCATTTCTGAATCGAGTTCACTCCTCGTTTCAGTCCTGTTTCACTAAACCGGTTTAACCTGCCATTCCAGCCATGTCTATCTCATGAGATATAAAATCTTTACCCAATGAATTGGAGGGAGATATAGGTCCCACCCATCTCATAATGATACCATTCTTATGTGTGCCACAAAATCATAAATCATACATCATTGCATCACCCATGTAATAAAAATGGGATTCTTAAACAACATGAAATCATAAAACAATTCATATAAGATAAAAGAATTCATAAAAATAATTCCATCACAAAATAATCAAATCAATGTAATAATTGGGATAGAAACAGAACCCTATATTATCTTAGATGGAAAATAATTTTGGTAAAACACTTGAACTCCATTCTTGAAGAAAATATCCTTTCTACTTCAAAAACACTTTTCCTTTCTTCACATGTCATACAATTCTAAACTAAAATAAGTTGATTAAAAATGAACTTGAAAACATGTAAAGGAAGCTTCTTGTAAATAATTTTTTAAAAATCCATTCATGCCGTATAAGTTAAAAAAACATTCTTTTAGTACTTTTGTTGGAAAAGTCAAAAAGTACCTCGTACGAAAAAAGACAAAAGATTCCTTTCATATATTTTACTAAAAACTCACAGAAGGGAAAAATTGGATTTAAAAAATTATAGTTGGATGGAAGTAATATTACATATTGAGGAAACATGGATGTGGATGATAAAATACTCCCCCATAAATTCCAAATTATTAATAATCTCGGATAAAAATGAGATTGTGATATTTCCCTTACCTTAGGTCTGATTTGATTCGTAAGTGTCCGAACCTCATGTATAATTATTTAAATAATGTTATTGACTTATTTCAGAATAATAATTATTTTTATGATATCATATATGGTCATATTCATATCTTCTTATTAGTAATATTTCATTACTACTTGTTATTCGGGTGTTTATTACTTTTTGTTTTTGTGCGTGTTTTGTCGAATAAATTTTTATTCTTCTTTTTAGGTTATAGATACATCATTTACAGAATGGTATCAGTGTAATATATATCATATTAATTAATTCAATTAATTTATATAATCATTATGTAATGATGATCATGTAGAACGAGTCGCATCACATCGTGGAGACGGTATTCCATATGTACGCACGAGTGATGATATCATTCACATGATCGTGAAATTGTAACGAAGTGTATGTATACTATTTCAAAATAAATATCACTTTACAATAATTGTATATAGTTATTATTTAAACCATTATACCCATCCAAGTATGGTGGTGGTGGAAATTAGATTACACCACGGCGTAGAGACGGTATTTTGTACGTACGCACGCGCGGTGATTTCGTTTTCCGTAGGATGGATACATGGTGAAATAGGGTTGTTTCATAGTTATAATAACATATCAGTATATGAATGATACTTATGTTTTTAATTCATAATGAAACAACTAAAGAAGAAGAAGTGGAATAAGAAATAAAGTTAAAATAATTGGTAACGGACATTACCTCTTCTTTGAACCGCCTCTTTGAGACCTTCTTTTAGGGCACTAAAATTTTGAAGAATACCAGGACCTCTACGATGTTTATAGGGAAGTGGAGAGGAGAAATTGTCAGGGTTTGGCTGAGCATGAAGGCTCAAAGTGGTGTGAGGAAAAGATGGAGGAGGTTCCCTTTTATAAGGGAGGAGAGGGGTACCTTTGGAATAATAAAAAATATTATTTTATTATAAAGTCAAATTTGGTTTTTAATAGCTCTAAATTGAAATATTTAGAAGCTAAGGTGGGTATGGGTATAAATAATCTCATACAATATAATTTAGAAAAGTTTAGGTCATTATATTAACCTTATCATTTAGTTTTAACTCTTATTTAATTAGATGGACATTTACCATGTCACTTTGTATTTTTATATTATATAGTTAATAAACTTACCATATCCATCCAAAAGACCCCCAAGTGGTCTATTAATGATACACCTATCATGATATAAGTATCTTTGCCAAACCATAGATTTTTAGGAATATAATAACAATTAATAATATAATATTTGTTTAAAAAACTATTTTATGTCAATTTTGATACTATTTAGTAATTGATTTTTGTGAAAATCATAAAAAAATTATTAATTCTAAAACAGTTAATTAAATAAATACTAACATGTCATATTAACCTATAAAATTAGTTTAATTCATAAAAAGTCTCAAATTACATTTATTTTGGTATTTATAACATCAATTGTGTCAATATTGCATTAATAAGATAATTACTCCATCATCATTGTGTCATAAATAAATTAAATTATTTTAAGTCTAAAAATTACAAATAAAATACCATTATGTAGGAAATCTTTTTATATTTCTAATGAATACTTATAGTAGAATTTATCTTATGTATAACCCTGTATTAAAAATGCTTTAGTTATTGAACTTTGATTTTTATCTATTTTAACCCTTCTTTAAGTAAATTAATAATAAATGTCCTAATCTAATCCATATGGGCCTAAATGGACATGTTTTATTCCTAAGGTTGTTTTTGGTCGAATTAAACTTATCCAATATAATTAGGACATGTGTTAGGGTAATAATAATTACATTTTTACCATTAACTACCATATTTTCTTTTAACCGTGGTAAAAAAAAGTAAAAAGTTACTATTCACCAAAAATTATTTTCATCTCATTGATCCAAATTTTACTTACTGACATCAATGGTGTATCTTGGATTTTTAAAATTCCACTCACAGAAGCGGTAAAATTATGTTTTATATAGATTTCCAAATTCTCCTAGGAGGTGGGTAAAAGACGGTGAAAAGTTCAATAAAATTCTTATATATCTAAAATTATTATAAAATTACTCCAATGAATTACATTGAACTTATATAGGTATTATGTATCAATTTTGACCTAAAATAAAATAAAATAAAATAAATAATTATTTAAATAAAAAGTTGGTTTTTAAATAGTAACCTAGTGTTTTCACTATTCGTCAAAAATTGAAAGTTTCCAGAAAAATACCAAAATTTCACCCCAGGCTAATTTCGATATTCTGAATCCAAAAACGAAGTCTATTTTGAAAAATCGAATTTACCAAATTTCAAAAAATGGTTATTACTATTCATAACGGCTAGTTTTAATAATTTTTTAAAAGCATATCGTTGTTTAGTGAAACTCGGTATTGCGTACGACGCAAGCTATCGAGGAAGGCCGAATTTGCGTGTAAAGAAAGCCAAGATATTGTTGTGTGTATTGAAATATTACTTTGATGATTTATATAACATAAAAACAGAATATTTCTTATAAAAGTCTCGGGTGTTACAATGCAAATATATCCTCTTTCCTTGTGATAACGTGCCCGATGAATGTAACATTCTATATCTAAAAGTATATGTTGTTTAATATAACATTAAAACTATATTGAAATTATCTCACAAAACAAATCCTTCAATTCAGATAATTTTCCTCCTTTATTATACTTTATATGAATATTTCATCAATAAAGGATAATAAATATTTATTTAGGTAGTCTCTAAAGACACAATTAATATTGTTTTTGATGATTGGATGGAAATTTATAAGTTATAATGGAATCACTATGAACACATTTTCTACATACCTCATATAAAAGTATTCCTTTTGAATATCATATCTATTTGACATTAGTGGATAATATCCAGAGATATGATCCCTCTATGAGAAGTACCGATCGCCTTTAAGATTATAAAACATTTCATCAATCATTTATAGTGGATTATTATAATTTATGGTTACATTATTTATCTCTTAGTAGTTGATATAAAATTACATTGATCCATACTTATTGGTGAAAAAGAGAACTAGTGTACCTCATGTTCACACACTAGATTATATTAACACTATATAAAAATTCTCATGAATTTTTATTTCTAAAAATTAATGTTCTATTGGGTGAATCTGATAAGGTTTCTTAAATATATGTTCTTTTTATTAGATTATTTCAATTTATAACTCTTCTTAATGATATAGGGGATGTACATGAAATTTTTTATGGAAATCATAAATTTTTTACCTTACAATGGAAATGTATTTTACAATAATTCTTTCCATCGATTCGACCATTTGAGTATGATACACTTCTACATTGGGCATAAATACCCACACCATTGAGGTATGTTATTAATTTTATTAAATATCATCCTCCTATTTGTATAAGACCATAGTATGGATAGATATACTACTATATATTTCATTTCCACAGCATTCTATCTATGCTCTGTATAATGATATCCAATCTATGACCATTATTGAATGAAACTATACCCAAATAAGGTTTATGATATTCATTGGAAGAATATTCCAATATATGTCTACTGGGGACGAATACACTACTTTGATAGAAATAATTTCACCACTAGGTGTTTTCATAGAAATATTAATTTAAAGGTATCAAAGAGATGATTAAATTGGTATATAAGAAATATAGGATAAAAATAAATTCATAAAACTAAAATCAAATAAAAAATTCTCAAATCATGACTAAATATTATTTATACCTTTTAAATTTTCATTTTCTTACTCTTTGTCAAAAGTGTTGATTGAATAAGCTTTCCCATTACCCCATAGGTTTGGTGGTTTCTAACTTTGATTTTTTTCAAAGAATATTTGATGAGTGCATAGGTTTTTTTGTTCTCTTTCTCTTAATGGATATGGAATTGATCCATGGGTTGTTCCTTGGGATGTTACTTCCATTCCTATTTCATATTGGTATGATTTATCATGAAACATTTATATTGATGATATTAATTCCCAATTATATAAATTTCTCATTACATTAGGCCATTTCCTGTTTTACACCTTTAAATATCATTGGCATGAGGGATGTTGGATCATACTTCCTCCTTTATCATTTGATCCACCAACATGAAACTGTATCATTAATTTATTATTTTAATTTATATGAGACTATTCTTAATGCTTAATTTAAAATATAATAGACCACTAAAATACATATTTATTAGTCCAAACATCAAATATATCTAGTGACATTCAATGATGTGGGTTTATAAGACAATAAAATCCCCCTATTTTATGTAATTATTGATAAAAATTCCCTAATTATACAATCCAAGCCTCGTGAAATTCATCTAAATGGTTGTAATAGATTCACCCTCCTTCTACTAAAGATCTAATAATTTTCCCTCCATCTTTGTAGAAACGTTCAAGGTAGGTTCATATTATGTTGTATTTTATTAAAGTCTCGCCACTCTAATAATTACACCTCATAATTAATCTTGATATTATTATTCAATGTTTACCATTGATTATCCTTTGTTTCTAAATGATATAAGTCCAAATTAAATATCTCCTGTAGGAAAAAATGATGTTGGAAAAAGATTATTTCCCTAGATTTGAGGAATTACTCCACAAAAAAGTGTACCATAAGATACAATAAATATCAACATTCATTTCCACAAGAAGAAATTGTTTAAAATTTATCATTTATCTGTTATGGAATATATTCCATGTGGTTTAGTCTATTACTCAAAACTAGATACAACTAGTTTATTATCACAACCCAATTAATTTGGAATCTCATTGGAATAATCATTTCATTTTCCATAATAATGTATGTTGGATTAGTTTCTCCTCATTCCCACCATTTTATAAAATTCCAAAGGTAATAATAATATGTAATTATTTAATAATTAATTTACAAATATTTTATAATAAATTATAATATCTTGACCTAAGGGTTCCCAAAGTTTAGTTTATTTTATCTTTGAGTAACCTAATTCCCAAATTTAAAAAATATATTCTATAATACCAAATATTTAGACTCACCGTATTTTTATATGATTATTATATTTTTTAATATACCCATTCTAATAAAGAAATCTATGATCAGAAGAATTAGTACAATTATACAAATAGGTTCTTACTTTATATGAATATAATATATATTTAACCATTACAAAAATAGATATTCTTATTCCTCCAAAAAGAATTAATTAATTTATTAATTATTGTAGTCACATAAGGATATACATCAATGAATGGGGTGAGATAAAAAATACCTGCAGGAGTAGTAAAAGTAGGAAATGATCATTGGGACTTGAATCTTCTTTGACTTGACATGACTGACCTCATAATTTTTTTCCTATTTAATAACTAGGGGACGTTCCCCATAATAAGTGAAATTATGATAAACTTGATGTTGAAAATATTTGATAATATAGTACCTTCAAATTTTATCGCTGTATTGGAATTATCAGAAAAATATTCCCCACACAAGGTCACCCTAATTTCGTACATCAACTAATGTAGACCATATTTTGATGTTGTTGAGAGATACATCAATGAAAATTGTGGAATTTCTCATTATTTGAAGATTTTATTTGTTAATTATAAATAAATTATTATTATAAACTATTGAAAAAAACATTTGGAACATTCTTAGTCCAACAACTCATATTTTATCAATACTTTCAATTTTTACTCTTCAGATGGTATTTCACCTGGCCCGTGAATTTTGACACTAAGACTATATTGATTTGAAAATTTTCTCCCAAATTTAACAATCTATTTATAATATCAATCCCTTTTAATGATAATAGGAAGCATCAATGTTCAATTCATAGTTGTGTATCTCAGAACCAAAGTAGTATGTCATCATATAGAGTATTTTATCTATTTTAAGGTATATATTTCAAAAACCCCATTATAAGTCATCTACCTAAAAATTGGGGGAGAATATAAACATAAGAAAAAAAATTTCTATGTTTATTAGATTATATATATCTCTTATAACTTCCATAATGGTAATTTATAATAGAGATATTATCACATGGTTTGTACTTTTCATGAGTTGATTTCTATAAATTATAAAACCATGAACAAAAATGAATTATGTCAAGAAAAGAAAAGTTTGGGAGTATAATGATTTAATTCTATGGGTAATTATTGAAATGAGTTCATTAAACCTTCTTCTGATGATGAATTAAATGTAGTGTTTATCAAAAATATGTAAGCTAGAATTAATTTTTTTGTGCCAGACCTAAAAAGATGTTAGAAATGTCCATTTAACAAGATTAAGTCTATTTACTTTTAAAGAAAGGGGATTTAGGGGCTTAAATAGTACTTGATACACTATGATTGTCATGGGATGTACCTACATGTAGAGACCCAAATCTTGATGTACAGGGAAATTACATTACTTTTTCGGAATACATAATACATAACAAAAACAGACACATAAGGACCGTAATAGTTTTGTGTCTTTGGAAACTTGGAAAATAATCTTATAATAATGGTGAATGATCTTCGACATCTCCCATAATGATCTTTCCCTTTTGTTTTCTTACATAAAAACATTCTTTAAATCATGCAGAAAAGAATACATATAAAGGGTGAGCTCAAATGCTCTGTAATGGTAAGCATAGAGAACATAAAACAATCCATAAACATTTGAATGAAAAAACTTGAACATAAAATCTAATCATCAAAATCATGAGCAACAACATAAATCTTGGAAGTTCACAAGGAATATATCATAAAGGAACGTTAGTCATGATAAACTAGCATGGTAATAAAACAGGTAATTTTGGCATCCATTAAGCACATGTTATGATTTCCATAGTTTCCAAGGCATTGCTGCCAAGACCATCTTAGTGGACAAAGTCCCATTCTGAATCAAGTTCACTCCTCATTCCAGTATCGTAACACTGAACCATATTAACTTACCAATCCAGCCATTTTTATCTCATGAGATATAAATATTTACCCAGTGCATTGGAGGGAGATATAGTTCCCACCCATATAATAATGAAATCGTTCTTACTTGTGCCACAAAATAAACATACATCATTCATAATTACCCAACGAATAAAATGGGTTTCATAAACATCATACCATCATCACATAATCCAAATAAAATAAATGGATATCATTTCATAATAAGAAAAGTGAAACCATGTAAATCATAGTGACTTTATACTTGAAACATATACATATGATATAATGTCATCTTATATTGAAAATGGTTTTGATAAAACACTTGAAATGAATTCTTTAGGAAAATATCCTTTTTCTTCAAAATCAATTTATTTTCACAAAACTTCATGCAATTTTAAAAGAAAAAGATTTTGTTTAAAATATTCATGAAATATTATGATGGAATCTTCATGAAAATAAGGCTTTATAAAACCGGAAATATCCTTTCATGTCGTATAAGTTAAAAAAATATTCTCCTCGTAATTTTGTCGGAAAAGTAAAAAAGTATCTTATAATGTAAACAAAAGAAATATTCCTTAAATACAATGTAGTAAAAGTCATAATGGGTAAAAATGACATTAAACATACATACAAACACTTTTCAAAAACATGTACATGGATGATAACAATAACCCCAGCAAATACTTATGATTAAACAATCTCAGATAAGAATGAGATTGGAAAGTTTATCCCTTACCTTATGTCTGATATACTTCGTATGTATCCAAACCTCCTGTATAATGATTTAGAAAATTTCATTGAATTATTAAAGAATCATATTAATTGTTATGATATCATATAAGGTTTACTTATGACATTACATTACCCGTTTTTTTTGTAAATTCGATGTAAAAGTAGCGATTTAGGTAAAATCGTTTCACTTATTGTACGTGTTTCGACTTGTTGTTCTTGATATTATTACAGATATCCTTTTTTACTTAATTCTAGAATTTAAAAAATGATTTATATATAATATATATTCATCATATACATATATATATGATAGATCGATAAATGTAATGATATACACCATTCATGGAGACGGTAGGCCGTACGTACGCATGAACGCTGTTTTGGTTTCCTTATTGAATTTTATGGAATTAAGTAGATGAAATACACATATATATATACATAAATCCAGTATCATTATTATGTAATATATTTCATTATTATTCATTATATATACTTTATAATCATTCATTAATGGTTAACATGGAGAATGAATCTCATCGCGTCGTGGAGACGGTAGTCAGTACGTACGCACGAGCGATGATACCATTCCCATGATCGTGGAGTTTTATTTAATTATATGTATAATATTTAATAATCAATATCACTTTAAAATAATCATATATATTTATTTATTTACACCATTATACCCATCCATGTAAGGTGGTGGTCAAAAACAGATTACACCACGACGTGGAGACGGTATTCTGTACGTACGCACGCGCAGTGATTTCGTTTTCCATAGGATGGATATATGGTGAAATAGGGTTGTCTAATATTTATAATAACATATAATTATATAGGTAATACTGATGTTATTACTTTATAATGATACAACTAAATAAGAAGAAGTATATGAAGAAAGAAACACGAGAGAATCGGAAGAAGAGATTACCTCTTCTTCGACGCACCACCTTTAAGATTCTTCTTATGGAAGTAGAGTTGGTCTTTTGAGAAGACCAGAACCTCCGAAATGATTCTTGGGAAGTGGAGAAGAGAAATGGTCATGGGTTGGCCGAGATTAATGTCTAAAAAGGGTGTGAAGAGAAGAGGGAAGGGTGCCCTTTTTATAAGGGAGGAGAGGGGCACCTTTGAAAAAACATAAAATATTATTTCATAATAAAGAAATATTCAGTTTATAATAGATCCAAATTGATTTATTTCTAAGATAAAGTGGGGATGGTTCTAAATCATCTCAACCACCAGATTTTAGAAAATTTTAGGTTTCTATTTTAATCTTATCATTTAGATTTAACTTTAAGTTAAATAATTTTACATTTACTGGGTCTTCTTGTTTTCTTACACTATAAGGTTAATAAACTTACTATAACAAGGAAAACGAACCCCATGTTGTTTATTATTAATATATATAACCTTATCTACGTCCTTTTCCCGAACCTTAGATTTTTAGGAATAAAAAAACAATTAATAATATAATATTTGTTTTAAAAACTATTTTATGTCAATTTTGACTCTATTTGGTAATTGATTTTTGTGAAAATCATAACAGTGTGATTAGTACAAAAAAAGTTAATTAAATCAACACTAACATGTCATATTAACCTATAAAATTACTTTAATTCTTATAAAGTCTAAAATTACATTTATTTGGGTATTTATAATATCAATTATTTTAATATTTCATTATTTAGGTAATTATTGCATCACCATTGTGTAATAAATAACATAAATTATTTAATGTCTAAAAATTATAAATAAAATACCATTAGGTGGGAAATATTTTTATATTTCTAATTATTATTTATAGTATAATTTATCTTAATTATTACCCTATATTAAAAAATGAATTAGTTATTAAACTTTGATTTTCACTCTTTTAACCCTTCTTTAAATAAATTAATAATAAATGTCCTAATCTTATATATGTGGACCTAAATGGTCATATTTTATTCCTCATGTTATTTTTGGTCGAATTACACCTATCCAATAGAATTAGGATACGTGTTATGCTAATAATAATATTATTTTTACCATTAATTACCCTATTTACTTTTAACCTTGGTAAATAAAAGTAAAAAGTTACTATTCACAAATAATTATTTTCATCTTATTGAACCACATTTTAGCCCTTGATATTAACTGTGTCTCTCAGATTTTTAAAATTCCACTCACATAAGCGGTAAAATTATGTTTTTTTGTGAATTTTCAAATTCTCCTAGGAGGTGGGTAAAAGACGGTGAAAAGGTCAATAAAATTTTTATATATCTAAAATTATTATAAATTGACTCCAATGAATGAAATTGAACATATATAGGTATTATGTTTCAATTTTGACCTAATATAAATTTAAATAAAATAAATAATTATTTAAATAATAAGTCGGGTTTTAAATAGTAACCCAGTGTTTTCACTATTCATCAATAATTGAATGTTTTCAAAAAAATACAAAAAATTCACCCGAGGATAATTTCAATATTCCGAATCCTAAAATGAAGTCCATTTATAAAGATAAAATTTATAAAATTTTAAAAAGTGGGTATTACTATTCATAATGGCACGTTTATATAACATATCATTGTTTAGTGAAACTCGGTATTGCGTACAACACACGCTATTGTGGAAGGTCGTGATTGCATGTAATGCGAGACAAGTCAATAATTCATGTAGTGAAAGCTCTTTTTGGTGTCGCATACGACACAAGACATCAATAAAATTAAAAAGAATATTTTTCATAAAATCTTTGGGTGTTACACTACATGTGTGTCTAGGTGGTGGCCTATAGAGTTGAAAATCAGAATAAGTGTGCAATGTTTAGTGATTTTTGATTAAAATAGTGGAGGGGTTGAATAATGAGGATATAGTTCATGAATATGAATTTTTTTGGGTGGTATTAAAATAACATAGAGAAATATATTGACAATTTTAAAAGTTTTACTAAGAGAATTAATATGAACAAGTGAAAGAATACATTCTTTTATCAACCATAAAAGGAAATAAAACTATAGTGATCATTTAGGGATTCATCAATACTACTAGGATTCTATGGTAATGGAATGAATACTCTTCTTTACCTAATATATTATCTAATAGATAATATTGTGTATGAATTTATATTCAAGATAAATGACTATGTCTCATTGACAATATTGAAAAAATTGACATATAAAAGGACCATTATAAAATAAATGGCTAGGTTGGAAGGGGACAAGGGTCAATTAAAATCATTAAATCTTCATGATATGGTGAATAACTACTAATGGATAGATCTAAAAACAAAATTTCCCTTATGTCAAGATAGATAGAGGATGAAAATATCATTGGGCATAATGGGACCTACAATTTTTAATATTGATCAATAATTTTTGGGTTAGGGATACTCTAATCTCTCATCTTATTGGAAGATGGAATCACAAAAGAAAATTAAATATATATTTTACTCTACTATAATTATATGATGTTGTAAAAGAGTGTAAAAACCAATGTTTGACCAGAGGATATTGAAAAAACTTATGATAAATCGATTCATGTCATAATAAAGGAGGAATAAATAGAATGGCTTCACAAAAAATATTGGATTCTGCACCTCATATTTTATGAAGGGAAGAATAACATAGAAGAGTTTATTATGATGGAAACAATATTGCTTTTTGTTTCAATTAATTAAAAAAAAATAACAAAAGAATAGGGTAACATCTATTAAATGATACTACGTATGGTAAATGACTCAAATATTTTGATTTTCTTTAGGAATAGTTTAATAATATCCTATTCACCTTCATTTCATGGGAATGTTTAGTCTTTCTTTGAGGATTCATACCAAAACAATAAAAAAAATTATTTTAAATTGAAAAAAAATATTTAATTTGAGTTAAAATCATTACATTATGGTTAAGTACCACATGTAAAATTTCAAAAAAGGTATCATCATCTTCATGAATAAAATAGTGTACAGGTCATTACACCATATATTACCAACAAAAATAACACCTTGGCCCTAAATAATAAAGATAATATAAAGATATATACAACACCAATCAATGACCAAAAGGTTCATAAAATTATGGGAAAACTAGTCACATACTAAAATTATTATTATCATGAATTCCACAATTGGGGGAAATATATGAAAATCATAATTTTGAAATAATCTCACGAAAAATGAATTGTTTTAATAAAGCTGTCTTAAAGAATATTTCAACTAATTATCCAATATGATACCAAATAATAAATAGAATTTTTTTTACATTTAATATCAAAATAATTTGGTCATAGTTTATGGAGAGAAAATTAAACAACTTAATATAAATCAAATATTTTTTTTAAATAATGACCATTTGAAAAATCATTATAGTTGGGTTAAAACATAACTCAATAAAGTTAAAAAATTAATATAACTATAGTAATTTAATGTAAATGAACGATAAATAAATTAAAAACATATTTTTTGATCAATAATATTAATATTATAGAAGATAGAAAGATAAAGCTAGAATAATTGTGGGATTTGATAGTTCCCCATACCTTAACTACCTTTTAATTTCATCTCCTTTACACCTACAATGTAATTAAATTATTTTTATTAAAAGAAGAAACTATAAGTGAATTATTATAAATTCTTTCACTCGTAATCAATTATAATATTAGGGTTTAATATGTAAATCATCATTATTAATGTTGAATGTTTTAATGTTATTGTTTCCTTAAATAATTAATTCCTAATTTTAGTATAATTGTTTCAACTATTTTGAAAATTATCATTTTTTAAAATTACATCAATAAATATAGAATAAATTAAAATAAATTTATATATATAATAAAAAATATATAATATCCATCCATGTATGGAGTAATATGTAAAGAATTCATAATATCCTTGCAGTTAGTTAACCGAGCATTAATAAGACACTATAAAAATAAAAAGATAGATTTATAAAACATAAATATTTTTAAAATATTGATTTTATGGAGATAAATATCATTAACATCATTATAACAAAATATTTAATTTATTTAAGAAGGTTTCTCTTAGAAGGGAATAAAATGATGATATAATAGAATATAGAAAGAAAAGTGGACAATGATGTAATCATATATCTTTCTTAATATTGTATCTTTTTGAGGACCATTAAAATCTTGAAGTATTAGTGATTAATTAACATAGTTCATCCCTATGAATAATAATGGTATATATATAAAGGATTTTATAAGTGTAAGGGAATTGATAAGTTTATGGTATGTTTGTTTTCAAGGGACCTGAGAGAAGGTATTTATAATTGAGGACTGGATATATTTGAGAGAAAATAATAAATAAATTATTATTTTCCATGAATGTCTTGTAAAAGAGAAATTTTTGAAACTATGAATCATATTTTAAAAATATATTATCTTTTTTTATTCTATAAAATTACAAAATGGAATTTAATAATTTATTCAAAAAACAATGAAGATGAAAAATCATTTCTCTAATGAAATACATGCATTTTTAGATTAGGGAAATTTATTTTTCGGTCTAGAAATTGAGTTTACGATTTTAAATGAATCATTTATATTATTAAATATGTTTTTAGTTGATTAATCTGATCTTAATTTGAAAATATTATTATAACATAACTATTTATTTAATTGAAACCTATCAGTTGCATAAGAACTATATATGTACTATTCACTTAAAATCTGAAGTTATTTTTAAATAAAAACATTTAAAACATAGAAAATATAGATTTGAAAAATCTAAATATTTAATTCCATCTATCAAAATAATTTATTATCATAATAATTGTATTTGTAATCAAAAGAAATTATTTTTTATAAAATAAATTAAAATTAAAATAATCAAAAAATTACATATAATTATACCGTGTTTCTAATTGTAATTATTATATTATTATATTATAATATTTTTTCTTAAATTTTACTTGTGTAAAATATCATTCAAATGTAATTTACTATTTTTGGTTGCAATTTTAATAATAAAAATATTATTTCTTATGGTTAGGTTACTATTCATAATGGTAATGTTACTATTCCTATGGATATGATATTATTCTAATGGTCGTATTGGTTTTCTAATTCCAATAAATTTCTAAAAATTAATTAATTCATTATTAACATTAATTAAACTCAAGGATCAATATTATTTATTTAAAAAATGTAAATTGTATAATTAATATTAATTTCCCTTTTACAGTTGTGTTTGTGTAGTATTTTTTGGAGATAAAAATGATATTTTATTTATATTATTGTTTTTATATGATATTATTGTCCCCTTATAATCTTATTTGTTTTATTAGGTTTATTAATTAACTTAATGTAAAGTTCTTAATTAATTAATTAATTAATTATTGTTATTTATTATGTGTTGGATTTGTTTTATACTACACTATATTATTAAATATGAAAAAGAAGTTTATCTAGAATGAAAAATCCAAATGTATGAGATTTGGGTCAATTCATACATGAAACACATACCTATAATAGTGATCTATGTATTGGAGACTTATGCTAACCTTCTCTCCCCATGCCCATATCTCACAATAGTATCGTGTGTGTGTGGGACCACGAGTGCATGGTTGATTCTTATATCGCTACATATCTATGAATGAAACTATTTACCATGGTGTTGTCTCCCTACTCCACTCACCCATTCCAGATAAACCAAAAACTTTATCTATCTATGTCATCAACCCCTGAACCCATGATTCTTTCATTCCATTCATACAATCTTTCATGCATCTTTATTATTTTCCATCAACACTATAAGGCCCCAGCCTTAAACCTTACTTAATCTTGAGTTATTTCAAGATTACACATTTAGGATCTTTTCGGGTTTAGAGTTTTAGATAATTAGATAATAAAACTTGCATTACATTCCACATATAAACAAAGTGGTTACATAAAGATAGTATTATTCATTCCCATCAATGGAAACACATTTAAAATAAAACATGGATTATTTCTTGACACATCCTTGACTCTATCATCTTATGATGTACCTTTCCCTTGACCTGTGAAAAACATTTCAAAAACTTGGGATGAGCATAATAACTCAGTATGGGTTATAAAAAAAACATGTAAAGGAAACATGAGTTCATATATACATAAGAATGAAATCATACTTTACCCATAAAACATAGTCACTTTAACATACCTCATAAAATCATGAATAAATCATAGAAATCATAAGACATAAAGGTAACTTGAGGCATTCATAACATTCTTACGTAGGGAGTAACCCTCTTGGTTACGTTTGGAATACCCATCACAGTATATTCCCTAAAATCTCTTCGGAGAAACCTTAACGTTTCACTCCGTCGCGTTACCCAATGCATTGGAGAGCTATAACGGGCTCACCCGCCCTTAGTTTATCACGGAACCACCTGTCTTCATAATAATGCCCAAGAACCTCAACATAATCGTATCACATAAAACATGCATAAAGGAAACATAACATTCCCACCTTTAAATCACAAGATATCAATACAACACATTGATATAAAAACATTATGAAAACCATTTTCAATACCAAAATAAAAGAAAAGTAAAACATGGTATTTATTTTTCTTTTAAAAAGAAGGTATGGCTTGTAGAGGAAGCCGAAACTCAAATAACGGTCACGACGGCGGAGAAGTCCTTGTCGCAGCATACGTACGACAAAAACATTCCCTTTTTTCGTTTAGTAAATGCTTCGTATAAAAAAGATTCCTTTTTAATAAACGTAAAAGTCAAAAGGGTTTATACACCGTATAAAAGAAAGTTGTGTATAAAATAAAATATGCCTCAATGAAAGGAGATTGAGACGAAGTCCCATACCTCGTATACTACTTGAACCGACCGTTCTTTAATCTTATGAATAATAAACTTGAGTTAATCTCTACTTTCTTAAGAACCTTTTTCATGTTCATTATTCCTTTTATACCATGTTATGAACATCATGTAATCATTTAAGTTAATAATGTTCATTTTGTCGGTATTTGGTTCTTAAGTCAAAAATAGACTTCTTACACTTACATGTTGTTAATTTGGTCAAAGGTTCTTTATATCCAGAATGATATTAATGATTTGGATAACATATATATCATATATATTCATCATATACATGTATTTATAATATTACATCACATTTAGAGGTAAGAAATGAAATGCACCGTTCATGCAGACGGTAAGCCGTACGTACGCATGAACGCTACTTCCATTTCTATTTCGTATTTTCTAGAATGGAATCATAATGATATAAGAGTATATTATAATTCCATTATAATAACATATATAATATCATTAACTTTATCCTTTACACATCCCACATATGGTATTAACGAATCAAATCACTTTCAGGGGGCGGTAGTCCGCACTTCCTAAAATGAAGATATCGTGTTTACCCATAATAGAAACCATAAAGGTATGCCCAAAATAAAAAAAACAGAAGCTTAAGGAAAACATAAACATATTATATATCATATATAAAAATAGTGACATCATAATGGCCACCTTTGAAGGTGCTAAATGAGTATTGAACAATCATCGTTTCGGGAGGCAGAATTTCGCCATCCACGGAAACCGTATGTTCTTTAACCATTTGATGTAGTTGTGCGAGAGTTTAGCTCAAATAAATCTTATAACAACATCCTAGTATATTGAAGATACTGGTTTTGTTACAAAAGAAGTAAATAAAAAGAGTTTAGGGCGTTGGAGAAGCAAAATAAAACAAATGAACATGAGAGAATGAATTACCTTTAAAAGTGTAACTCCTTTTGATTTGAGCCTAAAGGCTTCCTTTGAAATGATTCTGTCCAAAGGGAATCCTCTAGGATGAGGAGAGGGATTTGGAGAGATTAAATGGTCAGGGGTTGGCCGAGCCAAAAGCTTGAGGAGTGTGTGAAATGAGGTAGAGGTGGGGGCCTTTTATAAGAGGATAGGAGGGGCACTTTTGGAAAGTAAATAAATATTACTTTATTTGAAAATGTGTTTCGGTTTTAAAAGGTCCCACATTGATATAATTCGTGGATAAGGTAATAAGGGTTCGAAATCCACTCATTCAATTGGTTTTGTCCATGTGTAGTTCATAGATATTACATTATCTTCCCATTTAATTTAAATCGTCAAATAATGATGTCATCGCTGCATCATTATTATGTCATGAATAATTTAATTTATTTAATGTCTAAAAATCATAAAAAAATAATATGATGTAGGAAATCTTTTTATCTTTCCAATGAATATTTATAATCAAATATCTGATCTTTATAACCCCATGTAAAAATTGTTTTCGTAAAACATATTATGTTTGTGTCATTTTTACTTTTACATTTAATAAAAAGTTATTTATGTCATTTCCCAACCAAAGTGTCTCCATGGGGTCCCCAAGTTGACCCATGGTTTGTCTTGGTCGTCCATGACATAACCAATAAGGGTAGGACATGTGTCAAGCTCATCTCATTTTATTAAAGCATTATTTTTACCTTAAACTACACTAATTACCACTAATCGCGATTAAAAACTTAATAAGTTACTATTCACCAAAAAATCATTTTAATCTCATTGAACCACATTTTGCTTCTTAATGACAACCATGTATGTCGGATATTTGAAATTCAAAACACAATGATGGAAAAATTTCATTTAAATGGAAAATCAATTTTTATAAGTACCACTTAGTGGTTTCACTATTCATCAAAAATTGATGTTTTTCAGAAAATTACCAAAAATTCACCCTAAGCTATATTTGATATTCAGAATTCAAAAATGAATTCTATTTTACAAAATTAAATAAATATATGTCACATTAATTAATTTAATAATTAATTCCCGCTGTCAGAGCAAATAGCGTGTTTTTATGAATCAATAAGTATCAAAAGATTGACACAAGTTTAAGTCCAATTTCAAAGTGAAATTGATTCCAATGACCACCATTGGATTAAATGGTAAAAATATATTCTAATTTCACTTCAAAACCAATTCAAAAGATAATCTAATCATATAAATAAATTAGATTAAAAAGCAGTTTTGATGTAAAATGCAGTATTTTTCACTATTCATTAAAAAAATGAACATTGTCAGAAAAATACCAAAAATTCACACAAAGTAAATTTTGATTTCCCAATCATAACGAATAAGTTTATTTTTACAAAAATAGTTTATAAAATTGTAAAAAGCTATATTTAAAAAGGGTTTTCCATTATAAGGAGGTAAAATAATCTTTTAAGAATATTAGTGTATTCCATGCATAAGATTGTATTTATTTTCATTTTAAGCCTCTATAACACTATCTTAATAATTAATAGACATAGATAAAAATATCTATTATTCATTACTTACTTGTGATGTTACATCCTTCCCCCCTTTAGAAAATTGCGTCCCCGCAATTTATTTACTTATCGAATAAATGGGGGTACTTATCCCTCATTGCATTTTCAGATTCCCATGTTGCCTCTTCAATCATGTGGTTTTTCTACAAAACCTTTACCTGGTGAATCACCTTATTCCGTAACACTTGCTCCCTGTGGTCAAGAATCTGGACCGGTTGTTCCTCATAAGATAGGTTCTCTTCCAGCTGAACTACCTCTGGACTCAAAACATGAGATGGATCTGGCATATACTTTCTCAACATCGAAACATGAAAAACATTGTGTACCTGAGATAAACTCAGAGATAAAGCCACTCAGCAAGCAACTGATCCAACTCTCTCCAGAATTTCGTATGGTCCAATGAACCTTGGACTCAACTTTCCTTTCTTACCAAATCTCATCACACTTTTCCAAAGAGAAACCTTGAGAAAAACATGATCACCTACCTCGAAAGATAGATCCTTCCTCCGGTTATCCGCATAACTCTTCTGCCTGCTCTGAGCTGTTCTCACGTGTTTCTGAATCAGCTGAACTTTTTCTGCCATCTCTTCTACCAATTCTGGTCCCATCAACTTCCTTTCACCCACTTCATCCCAGAAAGCTGGAGTTCGACACCGCTTCCCATATAATGCCTGAAATGGTGCCATCTGTATACTGGAATGAAAACTGTTATTATATGAAAACTCAACCAAAGAAAGATGTTGGTCCCAACTTCCCTGATAATCCATAGAACAAGCTCGTAGCATATCCTCCAATGTTTGAATTTTTCATTCTGACTGCCCATCTGATTGAGGATGAAAAGATGTACTAAAATTTAATTCAGTACCCAACGACTTCTGAAGGCCTTTCCAAAAGTTAGAAGTAAACCTGGGATCACGATCCGATACAATGGAGAGAGGAACTCCATGTAACCTGACTATCTCTTTAAAATACAAACGGGAAAGTTGATCAAGAGAGAAAGTATCTCGTATAGCATGGAAATGAGCAGATTTGGTCAAGCGATCCACAATAACCCAGATTGCATTATTACCTCGAGATATCTTCGGTAATCCAACAACAATGTCCATGGATATATTCTCCCATTTCCACTCTGGCACTGGTAAAGGTTGAAGCATCCCTTTCGGTAACTGCTGCTCTGCTTTAACCTGCTGACAAGTCAAACACTTCACAGTAAAATCAGCAATATCTCTTTTCATTCCATCCCACCAGTAATACTCCCACAAATCTCTATACATCTTAGTACTGCCCAGATGAACTGAAAACGGAGAACTATGAGCTTCACATAACAAATCTTTCTTCAACTGTGAATCACAAGGCACACACAATCTCTTCCCAGATCTCAAAACACAATCATTATCAATGTTGAATTCAGGAAACTTACCTTTCTGAACCAGCTCTACCTTTTTCTGCAACTCACTGTCTTGCTTCTGTGCTTGCTTGATTCTATCTGATAGAGAAGATCTCACTGATACCTGAAACAAAACAGAAGGACTTCCTGCACCAACAACATCAATGCCAAAGTTCATCAAATCCTTAACCAAAGGATCACGTTCCAAACACAACATTGTTAATGAAGCATTAATTTTTAGACTCAAAGCATCAGCCACTTTATTTTCTTTTCCCGGATGGTAATGAATTGTACAATCATAATCCTTGATTAATTCTAGCCATCTCCTCTGTCTCATTTTTAACTCTTTCTGAGTGAATATATACTTTAAACTTTTGTGATCGGTATATATTTCACACTTTACTCCATACAAATGATTCCTCCAAATTTTTAAAGCAAAAACAACAGAAGCTAATTCCAAATCATGTGTAGGGTAATTTACCTCATGAGTTTTCAACTGTCGTGAAGCATAAGCAATTACCTGATCATTCTGCTTTAGGACGCAACCAAGTCCTTTCAATGAAGCATCACTGTATATAACAAACTCACCATTCCTGGAAGGTAGTGCCAAAACTGGAGCATTCACCAATATTCTTTTCAATTCCTGAAAACAATCATCACATTCTTTTGTCCAGATAAACTTAACACCCTTCCGAGTTAGCTTAGTCATTGGACTAGATAACCGTGAAAAATTTCTAACAAACCTTTGGTAATAGCCCGCCAAACCAAGGAAGCTACGAATCTCGGTTACATTTGTGGGTCTAGTCCATTCTTCCACAACTTTTGTTTTTGCAGGATCAACAGTTATTCCATCTTTAGAAACAATGTGACCAAGGAAAGAAATTTGTTGCAACCAAAACTCACACTTGCTGAATTTCCCATACAATTTCTTTTCTTTTATGGTTTGCAAGATAACCCTTAAATGTTTTTCATTCTCCTCTTTACTTTTAGAAAACAGCAAAATATCATCAATGAAAACCACCACAAACATATCCAAGAACTCATGGAAAATTCTATTCATTAAGTCCATGAATACAGCAGGTGCATTGGTTAGCCCAAAAGGCATTACTACAAATTCATAATGGCCATATCTCGTACGGAACGCGGTCTTCGGAATATCTGCCTCCTTTACCTTCAGCTGATGGTACCCCGATCTCAGGTCAATCTTTGAAAAATACTGAGCTCCCCGGAGCTGGTCAAACAAATCATCGATATGAGGAAAAGGATATTTGTTCTTAACAGTGATATTATTCAAGGCTCTATAATCAATGAAAAGTATCATAGAACCATCTTTTTTCTTAACAAAAAAACCAGGAGCACCCCATGGTGATGTGCTAGGTCTAATGAAAACTTTCTCTAATAAATCTTGCAATTGCTCCTTCAACTCTAAAAGTTCAATTTGTGCCATTCGATAAGGGGGTTTTGAAATTGTCTTAGCATCAGGAACTAAGTCAACAGTAAACTCAACTTCCCGATCTGGTATTATTCCAGGCAACTCATCAGGAAAAACATCAGGATACTCATTTACCACTGGCACATCATTAATCTGAATAGTCCCTTTATTTTCAACGATGTGTTCAAGGTAACATTCATTTCCATATTTTACAAGTTTCTTGGCCTCTTGATATGTTATCAAAAGTAAGGGTTCATTCTTGAAAACAAACTGAAAGTCTTTCTGAAAAGAAACTTCTTTAGCTCTACATTCAATCTTAGCATGGTAAATAGAGAGCCAATCCATACCCAGGATAACCTCAAACTCTATTAGAGGTAGAACAATAAGGTTTGCAAGCAGGTTCTTTCCACAGATAAGGATATGAAGATTCTTATAAATTCTTTTTACCTAAACATTTCTCCCAGGTGTTTTTACCAAAAGTTCAGGATTCATTTCTTGAGATGGTATTCCCATTTTACTAGAAAAGGTTTCAGAGATGAAAGAATGTGTAGACCCCGAATCAAACAACACAGTGGAATAATCTGAAAAAACAAACAAAGTACCTGATACAACTTCATTTGATGGCCCGACATCTGCTGAAGTAGTTGCAAAGGATTTCACCACCCCTTTCTGCTTGTAGTCTAACTGCTTCCCATCAATCAAGATCTTTGTCGGACACTCGTTTGCATATTGACCCATCTCATTGCACTTATAACACTTCACTAACTGTAAATCAAATTTGTTCTTACCTTCACCTTGATCCTTTTCAGTGCAATCACGAGCCTTGTGTCCCATCTTCCCACATCGGTAGCACTTTCCAGAATTCAGAAGACATTCCCCAGCATGCCTTTTGCCACATTTATCACAAACTGGAAACTTAGTTCTCTTACCATCAGACTTTTTTGAATAATTCTTACCTTTCTCCTGCCACCTCGGTCTCTTCTTCTGCTGGTTGTTATAGAAAACTTGGTCATCGGCAAACTCCATTTCCACCTTCTCAACACATTGAACAAGCTTTTCATAACTTTTAAACTCATGAGAAGCTAATGACCTTCGATATTTTGGATTTAATCCTGAGTAAAAATGATTGATTTTACAATCAAGGTCTCGGATAAAATTTGGAGCATACCTTGCCAATCGAGTGAACCTTTCTTCATAGGAAGCCACTGAGACTTCCTCTTGCCTCAATTCCAAGAATTGCTTTTCCATCCTAAGTCAAACATCCTTAGGAAAATACTTCTCAAGAAACATACCTTTGAATTCATCCCAGTCGAGAGCATCAATCTCATCGGCGTCCCTGATATTTTTAACCATAGACCACCACTGATTTGCTTCACCCTCCAAACGATAAATAGCAAGACTAACCTTTTGATTGTCTGAACACCCCATGACATCAAAAATCTTCTCCAGTGCTTTAATCCACCCTTCAGCTAGCACAGGGTCAGATGATCCTCTGAATGATGGGGGATGTTTCCTCATGAAATGTTCCACCACTGACATGTTCCTCTGCGGTTGGTCTAGCTGATCTCGCGCATGGATACCACCACCATTTATATCCTGAGTCAACTATGCCATTACTGCAACAAACTGTTCAGTTCCAATTCCGACCATCTCAGGATGCTGATTCGGAAGGTTATTTCCTTCTGTATGCCTTCCTAGCACTGCTTCCCTGTTTCCTCTGCAGAAAACCATTCTGAACAAACATGTCTTAGATGAAGCAACATGGTAATCTTTAAATGCTATATAATTTCAAAAAAAAAAATTTGGATAATCATTTAATATAGTTCTAACTCCTAAAGTTATCTAAACCGACCTTTGATACCAACTATAAGGTCCCAACCTTAAACCTTACTTAATCTTGAGTTATTACAAGATTACACATTGAGGATCTTTTCGGGTTTAGAGTTTTAGAGAATTAGATCATAAAACTTGTATTACATTCCACATATAAACAAAGTGGTTACATAAAGATAGTATTCTTCATTCCCATCAATGGAAACACATTTAAAATAAAACATGGATTATTTCTTGACACATCCTTGACTCTATCATCTTATCATGTACCTTTCCCTTGACCTGTGAAAAACATTTCAAAAACTTGGGATGAGCATAAGAACTCAGTATGGGTTATAAAAAAAACATGGAAAGGAAACATGAGTTCATATATACATAAGAATGAAATCATACTTTACCCATAAAACATAGGCACTTTAACATACCTCATAAAATCATGAATAAATCATAGAAATCATAAGACATAAAGGTAACTTGAGGCATTCATAACATTCTTACGTAGGGAGTAACCCTCTTGGTTACGTTTGGAATACCCATCACAGTATATTCCCTAAAATCTCTTCGGAGAAACCTTAATGTTTCACTCCTTCGCTTTACCCAATGCATTGGAGATCTATAACGGGCTCACCCACCCTTAGTTTATCACAGAACCACTCGTCTTCATAATAATGCCCAAGAACCTCAACATAATCGTATCACATAAAACATGCATAAATGAAACATAACATTCCCACCTTTCAATAACAAAATATCAATACAACACATTGATATAAAAACATTATGAAAACCATTTTCAATACCAAAATAAAATAAAAGTAAAACATGGTATTTATTTTTCTTTTAAAAAGAAGGTATGGATTGTAGAGGAAGCCGAAACTCAAATAACGGTCACGACGGCGGAGAAGTCCTTGTCGCCGCATACGTATGACAAAAACATTCCCTTTTTTCGTTTAGTAAACGCTTCGTATAAAAAAGATTCCTTTTGAATAAACGTAAAAGTCAAAGGGGTTTATACACTGTATAAAAGAAAGTTGTGTATAATATAAAATATGCCTCAATGAAAGGAGATTGAGACGAAGTCCCATACCTCGTATCCGACTTGACCCGACCGTTCATTAATCTCCTGAATAATAAACTTGAGTTAATCTCTACTTGCTTAAGAACCTTTTTCAAGTTCATTATTCCTTTTATACCATGTTATGAACATCATGTAATCATTTAAGTTAATAATGTTCATTTTGTCGGTATTTGGTTCTTAAGTCAAAAATAGACTTCTTACACTTACATGTTGTTAATTTGGTCAAAGGTTCGTTATATCCAGAATAATATTAATGATTTGGATAACATATATATCATATATATTCATCATATACATGTATTTATAATATTACATCACATTTAGAGGTAAGAAATGAAATGCACCGTTCATGGAGACGGTAAGCCGTACATACGCATGAATGCTACTTCCATTTCTATTTCGTATTCTCTGGAATGGAATTATAATGATATAAGAGTATATTATAATTCCAGTATAATAAAATATATAATATAATTATCTTTATCCTTTACACATCCCACATATGGTATTAACGAATCAAATCACTTTCAGGGAGCGGTAGTCTGCACTTCCTAAAATGAAGATATCGTGTTTACCCATAATGGAAACCATAAAGGTATGCCCAAAATGAAAAAAACATAAGCTTAAGGAAAACATAAACATATTATATATCATATATAAAAATAGTGACATCATAATGGCCACCTATGAAGGTGTTAAATGAGTGTTGAACAATCATCGTTTCGGGAGGCATAATTTCGCCATCCACAGAAACCGTATGTTCTTTAACCATTTGATGTAGTTTTGTGAGAGTGTAGCTCAAATAAATCTTATAAAAACATCCTAGTATATTGAAGATACTGGTTTTGTTACAAAAGATGTAAATAAAAAGAGTTTAGGGGGTTGGAGAAGCAAAATAAAACAAATGAACATGAGAGAATGAATTACCTTTAAATGTGTAACTCCTTTTGATTTGAGCCTAAAGGCTTCCTTTGAAAGGATTCTGTCCAAAGGGAATCCTCTAGGATGAGGAGAGGGATGTGGAGAGAGTAAATGGGCAGGGGTTGGCCGAGACAAAGGCTTTAGGAGTGTGTGAAATGAGGTAGAGGTGGTGGCCTTTTATAAGAGGAGAGGAGGGGCACTTTTGGAAAGTAAATAAATCTTACTTTATTTGAAAATGTGTTTCGGTTTTAAAAGGTCCCACATTGATATAATTCGTGGATAAGGTGATAAGGGTTCGAAATACACTTATCCAATTGGTTTTTTCCATGTGTAGTTCATATATTTTACATTATCTTTCCATTTTATTTAAATCGTCAAATAATGATGTCATCACTGCATCATTATTATGTCATAAATAATTTAATTAATTTAATGTCTAAAAATCATACAAAAAATACTATGATGTAGGAAATATTTTTAGCTTTCCAATTAAAATTTATAATCAAATATCTGATCTTTATAACCCCATTTAAAAATTGTTTTCGTATAACATATTATGTTTGTGTCATTTTTTACTTTTACATTGAATAAAAAGTTATTTATGTCATTTCCCAACCAAAGTGTCTCCATGGGGTCCCCAAGTTGAACCATGGTTTTTCTTGGTCGGCCATGACACAAGAAATAAGGGTAGGACATTTTTCAAGCTCATCTCATTTTATTACAGCATTATTTTTACCTTAAACTACACTAATTACCACTAATCGCGATTAAAAACTTAATAAGTTACTATTCACCAAAAAATTATTTTAATCTCATTGAACCACATTTTGCTTCTTAATGACAACCATGTATGTCGGATTTTTGAAATTCAAAACACAATGATGGAAAAATTTCATTTAAACGGAAAATCAATTTTTATATGTACCACTTAGTGGTTTCACTATTCATCAAAAATTGAAGTTTTTCAGAAAATTACCAAAAATTCACCCTAAGCTATATTTGATATTCCGAATTCAAAAATAAAGTCTATTTTACAAAATTCAATACATATAAGTCACATTAATAAATTTAATAATTAATTCCCGCTGTCAGAGCAAATAGCGTGGTTTTATGAAACAATAAATATCAAAGGATTGACACCAGTTTAAGTCCAATTTCAAAGTGAAATTGATTCCAATGACCACCATTGGATTAAATGGTAAAAATATATTATAATTTCACTTCAAAACCAATTCAAAATATAATCTAATCATATAAATAAATTATATTAAAAAACATTTTTGATGTAAAATTCAGTATTTTTCACTATTCATTAAAAAATGAACATTGTCAGAAAAATACCAAAAATTCACACAAAGTAAATTTTGATGTCCCAATCATAACGAATAAGTTTATTTTGACAAACATAGTTTATAAAATTGTCAAAATATAGATTTAAAAAGGGTTTTCCATCATAAGGCAGTAAAACAATCTTTTAAGAATATTATTGTATTCCATGCATAAGATTGTATTCATTTTCATTTTAAGCCTCTATAAAACTATCTTAATCATTAATAAACATTGATTAAAATATCTATTATTCATTACTTACATGGGATGTTACAATCACTACAAGCTGGGGAAATCCATCGCCCCTGAAAAGAAGGTAATAAAGAAGAGTAATTTTAATCATAATAATTTTCCTTAGTATTGATCATTTATCATCCCATCTATATCATTAACAAATGAATCATTTATTTTACTAATGTGATTAAAAAAAATTTATCTCTATATTATGTGTAATTGTTTCAACACATTTCATTCGTTTCAATTAGATAATTACTGAAATTTGATTAAGAATATATCAATAAAAAACTGTAGAATTGGAAGGAGTAAATATTGAAAATAACATGTGATTATTATTACATCCATGTAACTATGTAATTATACTTTATATATTGTGTGATATCCATTAATGATATTATCTAATCCTCATTAGCATATTTTTTTCCTAAAAAATATTAATAAACATAATGAAATTAAGACAAGTTTGATAGTGAAAGAGGAATTCAATAATGTTGTTATTATTATTTAAAATTTCATAATATGATCAATAATTATATTAAGTCTGTTACTTGATTTATATTACATATATTAGTATCTATTTAACATGATTTAATTTCATTTAGATACAATATTATAATGAATTAAATTTGTCAAAAAGGAAAATATGTTTTTTTAATTAATAAAGGTGATATCTTATGTTCAGTCCAAATTTTCATAACGATTACATGCATTAATTGACATAGTGTATATTGTTACTTGATATTTTTAATATTGATTTTATGATTTGTTTCCATTTATTTTTGAACATAGATCCCTTATTTCAATTTGAAACAAAAATATGATTTAGAGTTGGTTGAAATGTGGGGGTAAAGTTGATCTTTATATTGTTTTGGTAACAAATATTGTGTACGATGGGGGAATGGTTTGGTTTATATAGACATTTTTTGTGGAGAAATTTTGGTATCTGTATTAGAATTTTTGTGGTTGTTTTCTACTAGTGGTGTTTTTCTATCTAATATATTACAATTTTCCATTCAATGTTGATTTCATTCTAAATTCTATAATTTTTATATATAATTATTGGATTAATATTTTCATGAATCATAAATTTCATTACAATTTTTTTGATATTTTTTTTCATAGTTGAATATTGTTATGGAATGGTAATTAATTATTAATTTAATAAAATGTGGATAGGTTATACTGATTTTGAAATATCCTTGTAAATGTATATATATATATATATGTAGAAAACATTAAAGTAATATATGTGAATAGATTATGGTAAAACTATTATATAAAATTAAATATATATATCTTTAAAGGGATGTTTTTAATGTTAATCCAGAATTAATAATCCATCTAATTACATGATTAGTAATTTTTAGTGATTTTATTTTGAAAATATATCTTGGTTCTTATTGTGTGCTTACGAGAGTTCCCATTTTCTAGTAACATGTGTCAAAAAATTGGATTTTATGAGGGATTGAAATTATTATCTCATTATTAGATTGGTTAGTTTCACTATTATTTATTATGTCCTCTAAAATATTCGTTATGTTTTCTATTTCTTACAATCTATCACACAAGTTGTTTAATGCTGGGGACATTGATATATAATGGAGGGTTGTAGGTGTTCTACTAACATCTAGGTTTTAGAGGATTCAAATATCTATTTACTCATTAAAATCATTATCATCCATATATAGTTTGTTATGTTTCATAGTCTGGTCTATGATGGTATATGATCATATGGTGTGTACTAATACAAGTTATTGTGGTAAAAAGTTATGACATACATTTATAATATGGTTGGGCTTCCATATGTTTATGGTGTATTCATGTTTCTTGTATATAATGGGGTACAAATATTATATCTATTTTTCTAAAAGGCAGTAATGGATTAAAGATTAGATTCTAATGACATAAGATATAAGGGATTTGAATTCTATTATGTGATTCTGGAGATGTTATTATAATTTGGTTTTGATACATTTTTATTAATTTTATTGTATAGATATAGTTATTGAGTATTTCAATTGATGTGCGAACAGAGCCATGGATAATATAGGTGTTCCAAGACATATGACATTGAGTCATATGGTTACTAGTATTGTGTTAATGTAAAGGGGGGATACCATCCTTTATAATTATATGTAGATATATAAATACTATTTCAATATTCTTTCGTTACGTATATACAATGTTTGGTGAGTAGTCCATTGTCATATCAGGAAATTAGATTATCTAATTTACATGACAATGTTTTGTTTATATTTTTTCAATAGGACATTAGTATGAATATAGAACATTTGCATAAGCTGTTTTCTGATGGACACTACTAAGTTAACCTATATTATCACCCATATTAATTTATTTTTTCTATAGGTTGGGGTTGGTGGTCAAATTGATTCTTATTATCTTATAAATGTTTATAAAAGTATTTTTAGTGGTTGCAAATCCATTTTGGGGGTGTTATTTGTTGTATTTCCTCATATTTTATTAAATTACATGGAAATAAATGAATTTGGAAATTTTTATGTTTGTTAAGTTATTTATTGTTATTTTTTTACAATTTTCGTTAAATTTTGATAGAGATTACTCCCATTTTTTTGTTTTATATATCCTCAGTACTACTCACCAAACTAATTCCTACTTTATGTATCCTTTAAGAGTCAAAACTACCATTATATTTTTTATAGGAGGGGTACAAAAGGGGTAAATTCCTGGTAGTGTGGTCTCAATGATTAATTTTACTATATAGAACATAGCTTGTGGATCATAACTATTGGGGATTAATTTTTTTATAAGCAATCAATTTTAACTAAAAATAGTTCAAAATGAATGAAAGAGTAACCATATCTAACACAAGACATTAAAGCCCATTGTGGTCATACAAAAGGAAAATAAGATTAGTAAAAGTAATAAGTGAAGGGATGTTTATTATAGGGTAAAGTTATAGGTAAGGATAATTCATCACCATTTTTTTCAAGTGATTGATTAAAAAAAATTACAGAGAATTCATATCTATTTTAACTAAATAACTTTTAGGATGAAAAATTACATAATTAATAATTCACAATAATTTTCTTACTTCTTAGAAATGGATCTCAGTTGAAATCATTTTAAGGATTGTTTCAATGATATGTCGAAATATATAATATATATCTTCATAAATTCAAAGATGATGTGGTTGTTTCCTAGAAAATGATTATTTGGGAGTTTTAGTGACATGGCCTATAGAAATAAAATGGATACATTTTAATTTAGTTACTGAGGCATGGTTTTTGGAGGTGTATATTACTTTTGGTTTGATCCAATGTTGGAATGAACAATTAATTTGGTTGGCTATTAATATACTATGATGAGATTCTCATCAGTATTGAGATTTATTCCTTGCTGATCAGAAAGAGGAACAAAATTTATGGGATAAGTTTTGTAATCTCTTTCAGGTTGAGAAAACATCATCAAAAATAATAGTGGAAAATCGTTGATAGATTCTTTCTATTATTTAGGTTATTTTCAGCGTGATTTAGTTTATTATATTTTATATAACTATTTATGTAATATTCTAACCTCTAACAAGAAGAAGTGGATAAAGAGATTCATTTAAAGGAGGCTTTACATATGATGATATATCACAAGGTAAAACTCTTATTTTTTAATATAACTTGTAGTGTTGGTAATAGAATATTTTATTGAGAAAATATATGCTTAAACTAGAAAACTATAGGATAGAAGTCATTAGTACATCTCAAGGAGAAGATATATTAGAAGAAGTTGTTAGTTAGATATTTAGTAGATGTTTTGGGCATTTAAGAGACAACTTTAGCTTCCCTCATATAATTTTCTAAGATATGATTATTCTCCTGTAAATTATAGAATATTACCCTTAAAGAGTTCATGGAATCATTATATTTTGTATCTAACCATCATTAGCCGTCAATGTGGAGTTAGGAACCCACACTATGTTCAATAATCACAGAAGTATCCTCCATCTAAGTAGTATCAATAGGAAGATCCAGGATTTAGTCGATAGTGAGGATATACGGTGAGAATATTATATTTTAATGATTTTACACATACTTAGGGATATAGGATTTATAAATGTCAAGTAGGGAGTTTAAATCATTGATATGATAGTGAAAGATAAAGGCATAGATTAATTCCCATGATACTGTTTTGAAATCAAGGCAAACTAGCTGTCAATAAGGGTAAAATCCATATATTTTCTACATGTATGTATGGTTTATTTAATTTATGATCTATTAACTTCCTCATTCCACTGACATTATTAATTTTTATTGGGAATGAGGTGGAAAAATTATAAAACAAACATGGGGTTGTTTATCCCATATTAACGTCAATTTATCTTCGATGATATTTTTATATATTGTGAGATAATGCTGGGGAAGAACATGTTAAATAAATTTTTCTTTCATTTTGGAGAAAAATCAATATAATTCAACCATTGATATGAAATACTATTTTTGGTTTATGATGTCTTTAATATTATTTGGAAGAGAGTAATATTATTTTATGATGACTGTGAGTGTGTCATGATCGTCAGTGACAGGGTTCACAAGATGGTTTAGAGGTATTAAATCCCATTATCTTCTAGGATGAAAAAGATAATGTTGAAATTAAAATAGTCTTATCAAGTTGTGTTTCAGATGGTTGTAGAAGCATACCCTACTATTTATACATAATATATTTTTATTCAACCCCAATGATGTAAAAAAAATTTAATAGAATTGTAGTTGGGTGTATCTCTAATAATAATTTATCCTTACATGATGGTGCATTCAATGTTTTATGAGTGATAGATACATATTAATTATCTTCTAATTAAGATACTCATTCAACCCAATATTTCACCATGGGGTTATTTGGTCTTATTCATGATGAATGAAATCCTAGTATTTGACTATGATTTGATTATCATCTCTTAAGGTGAAAATTAATTATCTTTTTATGTCATTTGATGTAATATTTAACTATTTTTATGGATATATATGGTTCCCAAAGATTTATTTTGCATTTTGTGTATCATTATATGTGGTTGAATGATGAGTACATTACATAGACTACTGTCATGTGTTCTTATATGAAATAAAAGTTCACAGTAATCCATTTTATTGTCCAAAATACACAAATCATATTCTAAGGATTGATGAACACTATGATTAATTTGTTCCTGGACTACATTGTGCTGGGGATCATTAATGATATCTTATTGAATTCCAAATGAGAATAATATCATAAATATAATCTATGAGTAGTTTTGGATATTCATTGACATTATCATCTATATTAGAAGATATAAATGTGTAGATTTTATACCCCTGAGGTTATTTCATTTGGATATGTTATATATCAGTGGGTAATATATGATGATTGTTCAAAGATAAATAAAATTGTTTCTTGAGCATCAACCATGACTGTTGCAGGGTAGTAGAGTTGTCTATGTATTATAGGATATTATAATATGTTTTTTCATAATTATACATATATTTTTACTACTTAGATAGCCTTAAAAATGAAATATTAGTTCTTTATATGGGATAAATATTGTTTGGTTACTTTATTACTATCTAAAGTACAAGCTGGTAAGTTATTGTGATCTTTGGTTTCTAAAGTAAGGCATAATATTGGATGTTTTCTACAATTCTTTATGCATTATCTTGGGTTGTATTCCGATGAAATAGAGAGTAGTTGTCTCCCATTATTCCTAATAGTTATCAACCAGTGAGAAAAACTGCAAGTCCAATGATATTTTTCCAATCACAATTTTATTTTCCTTAAATATGTAGTGACCATATTTCATTGGTGTTCACTATTTTGACTTCACATGTCACAATAATATCTGATATTCTATCACCTTGAAATATTTAATCTTCTTAAAATGCTGGTAGATAGAATTATTCTAGAATTAGGATAAAAATATTTCCAATACACTACATAAATGAATATTTTTTTCTGATACACTAAGTAGGGTATCTTATGGTGATGGTATTCATGATTTTGGGGATTCTTAGAGAGTAATAGAGTATATTTATTGGATTTATTATGTTATATGAGAATCTTCTTATTTATGGTGTCTATACTAGATGACATTATAGTCATCCTTAGTAAAATAAGTGTAATAATCTTATTTGTGGATGAAATGGGATAGAAATTTATATGATAATATTGTTACTGTGGATTCTATAGTGGAATTGTATAAGGATCATTAAAATGGTGTTTGTTTCAAGGGATTCCCTTCATTCTATTGGAAATTCATATGGCGGTTCATCATAAGATTCATAGTTCACCCTTGGAAGTGAATCCATGTGAAGATAATATTTATTATTCTGTTATGTGTCTATTCTTCAAATCAAAGGTGAAGTGATCAATTAAAGAGTTTATATATTGATGCTTAGTTTTCTAGAATGTGACAAATAAATGTTTCTTTCCTTTTGGGTTGATTATATTTCTAAATATCCCTCAATGGATGTTGTAGGACATTTTGATGGATTCTATGACTATATTACTTTATTCATAATGAAAATATGATTTTTTGGGTGATCATGGATAATTTGATTAACTATATCCAATTCATAGAGATTAATGTATTGAGTGTGATGTATATAAAATTGAGGTAGTATTTATAAGATATTGTTAGACTCTTTAGGGTATTGAAGATGTTCAAATTTGACTGTGATCTACTCCTCCATTCATTAGTATAGAATGGTCTCCAGTAAAAATTTATCAGTCAGATATGACTGATCATAGTATTTTATGCATTGATTAATGGTTTAATAAAGAATAGGATATTAACATTTTGAGACATGTTGTATACACATGTTCTAAATTTTGGATAATCATGGGTGTATCACACACCCATGTTTTCATTTTTCTATAGAAAATGCATTCAATTGACCACAGGTATGTATCCACTAAGAGAACTATACTATTGAACTTGAATATTACAATTGATCTTGACCATGTTTTTAAATTCAACAACCCTCAAAGCATAATTGTTTCAAAGTACCATAACATTTTTGAAAATTATTAATAAGTGTATGAACAATGCACAAGATAATAAATATTTCTATATTGACCATATGTGGAGGCCTATAGAGTAAAACATTAGATTTCATGTCTTTTTAATAATATATAATCTAATCATGATGGGATGTAAGGTTTTAATTATGGGAGTATGTTTCCTTCATGATTTATGAGGAACTTCAAGGTATTAAAGTGAATCAGTGTGGTTACATATTGATTTGTGTATATCCAAAATTGGTCTATATACATAACTTTTTCTATGATATATAATTTAATATGTGTCTTTATGATGAATTTAATGTAATAGACTATAGTGAGTTGGATATTGATGATGATTTCATGATTTTATAATGTCCCATTGAGATTTACGGTCACAAAGAGAATGTGTTGGAAGGGATTTTTATTCCCATGGATCTTGTCTTGTGGAAGAGTAGTGTATTGGAATATTATACTTATGAATGTGAGTTGGAATTTCATTATAAATATCCCTTCTTCTATAATAGTTGACTTTTTGGGAAGACATGTATGAAAATGGGTTGATTGTTGATGATGATGTTGATTGAATTTTCTCCCTTTCCATATGATATATATTTTTTCCTGTTAACATAATGAGATATCTATTTGTGAGGCATATTTTTGTTGTTTTATTTATAACTAATTTTATATTTATTTTTTAAACTTTTATTATGATGTATTCAAATTATTTTTAAGGTATCAAATATATTGGATAATTTTATCCCCGAAACCAACCTTATAATTTATAAGGTGTTAAGGAATGTTGAAGGACAATATGCAGTAGTCTTGAGGGTGAGAGAAGGAGTCTGGATGATTTAATTACATAACACACATTTTGGAATATATTATAGTATTATAGCTTTAGAGTATCTAAGGGTATAGTTATGAGATTTATATTCATTCCAATTTATGTTGGGAAATTTTTATTGAACAATAATATTTTTTTCCACCATGATGAGTGTCAGGAAAGTTATATAAAATAATACACTAGATGATCATGGCAAGGTGTGTGTCTACTATATTGTGAATGTATATCAGGATCTATTCAATCTAGATTATGTATCAACATTTTAGGATTTAACCATATGTATATAAATTTTAACGAGACCCCTTTTTCATATAGGTAGCCTTACAAAATTAACCCATACATAAAGTCACACATGGGATCCATCATGTTGTGGAGGGTCTTCTCGGGGTGTGTGGATATGATTTGTTTGATTTAGTCTAACATTGTGGTTTTAGTTTATTCACAAATTATGACATACTATATTGTGATTATGAGAAGTATTCTATTAGGTCATTAATGGAAACATCCATTATTCTATTTCTCTAGGAATTATTTCACTAGGATTCATTTTCAACATCCCGAGAATGATCTAAAAGTTAAAAGTTTGATGCTAAAGGAATTTGATGTGTGTATTAATTTTTAAGTGATTAAATATAGTGGTATGAAAACCTTTTAATATTCCTAAAACTCATTATTATCATTGAATAAATGTCCATTGATCATGAATAAATAAGGGAGACATAAAGGATTATCACATCTCGATCTTTAGATATAATCTAATTGACAAATAAAAAAATCCATGTCACATGGTGGAATAATTTTTTATACATATTAAAAAATTTATATGACTCTTGAATTAATTTTAATTACCCCATTCATCCCTTGATATTAAATACTTTTTGGAGTATTTTGGATAAACTAAGGTTATTATGATTGATCCTTAAACATTTTCATTGTGTAGTAAACACAATTTTACCAAAGAATATCTTCAATTATCCACTTTGTTATTCAAATATTTTAGAAATAGTCATTCTTATTCTACCCATTTTATGAATTCCACATTAAGTAGTGATGGTTTTTTACTAATGATTTATGTTCTTAGTGTCTAGGGGTTTATTATAAGCTTGATTATTTGTATTTATCATCCCTCATTCCGTCTTGAACTATGATTGTGGAGGATTTACATAGAGGAAGGATATTTAATACATCTTTTACATTTATTATGTTTAAGTGTTGGATATCATGCTTTAGTTTCAATGTGTAAATTTTTCTAGTTTTCCTAAAAATATAATAACCCATGCTCAAATAGTAGAATGAATTTAAGGTTGATAAGGGCATGCAATAATAATTTTATTCATATGAATACCTTGTTATATATATATATATATATGAGATAGTGTGATATCATGATTGATGAAATTATAAATTACATTTTTGAATATTCTCATTCTTAAAAAATGATAGAAATGTTAAATACATTGACACAGTGAGGATAATGAATAGAGAAAACATTGATGTTTTCATTATTCTTGTATTTTAATTATAAAATCGTTAATTGTATCACATTTTTATATTGATTTGTATTTCTATTACAATAATTTCTTTTAACAAGGACCCATTTCTTATTAAAAACTTTTCATAATAGGTATAATTGATAAAGATGGTATGTAATGATGATGTTGGTGAGTTTAATAAATGTGATCAATTATGTTCATTCCTTATTTTTCATAGGATTACATTCATGGAGTAAATTTTTATTTATTTCTAAATAATGTTATTTTTTACTAGTTTTATGATTTTTATGATTTATATTTTATATCTTCAACCATTTTTGTGATTTGAAATAGAAGTGTGATTGTGGGTTGGCTGAAAAGTGATGGATGATTAGTTCCTGATATGGATGTTGTGTTGGTTGTTGTGATTGGTAAAAGGATGTTCTGTTTTATGTGGAGATGTTTATGGGATGAAACTATGATGGATCTCAGGAGATGATCATGGTGCTTAAATGATAGTGAATTTTTACTATCTATGGACTTCTAATTTCTATAACCATTATTTTATTTCATGGTAGTTGTCTATGAATTATTTTATTTATACAATTTTCTTTTCTAAACAATTATGTTGTCTTTCATGTAGTATAACATTAGTTTCCAAGTTCCCCATCATTATGGAATATTACATTATTAATATATAAATCAAATGTGGATCATTTAAAATGATTCAATGACAACCTTATAAATGATGGTATAGATGGGTTAAATAATTATAGATGTTGTGAAAATGGATTATAGTTAAATAAATCCGTTTTTCAAATTAAATCTTTTTGTATTTAGATTCATAATGTGAATATTAATTTAGAATTGATTATGTATTATTTAAAAATGATTGGTAATTTATTAATGACATATGATATTCTTTAATTATATATCTTTTGAGTTCATCAGTGTATAATAGAGTATTAGCTTCATAGCGTCTAATATATCTTTCTTTGATGGAATGTAGGAAATTAAATATGAATTGAGTTTTATAGAGTCTAATTTACATTAGATTGGTTGTGAGCTATTACATTGTCATTATGTTTTTTGTATCTTATTATCCAATACACGTCTAATATAACATGAAAAATTCCCATATATTTCATTGGATTCTAGGAGTTCTAATTATATATTGGTTATTAATCATATGGATATCTATCTAGTCCCCTAGACTTCTCTCTCTACCAAATAAAGAATGTTCTGAGTGCTGGTATGAGATCAAATGGCTTAAGGCCATAGGTTGTGAACTACTTTGATCTATATTGGATCAATGTTTTTGTGTAAATATATATGAGGTAAGTGGTAGCTTAATATTATAGAGTATGAATTTACCCATAATATAATTAATCATAGTTATTTCACAAATATATTAGTGGAATATAATGTCTTAAGGTATAATGGTTTACTATATGAGCTTCAATGGATCTACGTTTTGTTATGTTATTATTGGGATGTGATGGTTATTTTAATGTGATTATGTGGCTATGGTTATGGTTCCCTTTTATAGATATATGATATGACTTATATATGGGTTTGGATTTCTATGATTTAATAGTCTAGGGTTTACTATTATCAGTTTTTTTAGAAATTCAATATAGAGTACCTACCTTTATATATATAATATACATATGACTTCAATTTTATATTACTTACTTCTACGTGATATCGGGTGAGACAGTATCACATGTATGGGGAATATATATGACCTAATTTAGGCATTGAAATATGTTTTATATTTATTATCTTGGATATTAGTTTTTTTACACATAATCATGAGGTTTTTTAGAAGAACAATTTTAGTATACATATATGCTCACCCATATATATATATATACATGTGTTTTTGTGCGTCTTATTGGTCTTTAGGTGAAATATTGTGATTTATTTGGGCCTTAATAACTCATATTCCATTATTTTAGGTTTTTTGAATTTCATGAGTTTCTATCCAAGTTGATGTTTGTAAAATCTATCCTTTTTCAGTGTCATTCTATAAAAATAAAATATTTGGGATTAGTTAAATTTTAATTATATATTTTTTGACGGATTCATTATCTTTTGTTATCAATTTTTATGGTAATTTCTTCCATTTTATTGTGTTAAAATCCATCTATGTAAACCATCAACCCATCACCTACTATGGGCATACTTCATGGGTTAGTGACGCCTTCTTTGTCGACCAAGGTGTGGAACTATTTAGTGATGGTTTTTCAAAATTTATTATAATCTTATTAATAATTATTAACAATTTTATTGATATATTACTTTTAATACGATAATATATATAAGATATGAATATAAAATAGGTACCTAAATTAAATTTCATTTTATTAAAAATCATCTCTATTGGTTCAAGCATCAAAATTTTTCTCTCATTATACAATATATGATTAAATAAAATAATACATACTAACCAATATTATTTTATCATCTAGACCAAATGTATTTTATTTTTGAAAAAAACCTTTTTTGTTTTCTTAGATTTGGATCTTTTGATACACTAAAAAGATGAAATTTTATCATTTATTTATATATATATGAAAACCAATTTTGTAACAGACAACTTTTATTATATACCGTTTTGAATAAAAGAATTAATATATATATATATATCATTATCTAAATATATTTATTCAGCATTCTATTTTTAATAATATTTTATATACTCTATAATTTTTCATTTTCATTGTCCCATTTTTCATAAAAGAAACATTTCCCTTATTGATATATACATTCTATTTTAATATAGATGTTATGGACTCTCCATGTCCTTTCACATTTTCCTATTTACTTTTTACCCAAGTAATTTTTTTCAATCATGATGACACTAGATCTTCTACATCTTAATATAGTTCTTTTTCATGTTTTCTAGTATAGTTATAGTTGATTTATATATGTTCGATAAAAAATTATGCATGTTTAGTTTATATTTTTCATGTTTTTCTTTTATAAATCATTTTGATATCAATGTATAAAATGATATGATTTGGACAAATTGTATATTCTTATAGTTACATGGTGTAATTGTATTAATTTTTTCTATCATGGGTGGGGATTGAAAATGAATTACTATAATAAATATTGGTATCATTTATTCCTTGGGTTATTGACATCAATATAAATTTGTATTTAATAAAAGATTGATTGAGAATAACATTTTTTCATTACCCCTCCACTCATGGTGTACCTATCTTGGATCAGAAATGGGAAAAGAGAGATAATGACTCTTGAGTCCCACCTCTAGTGGTCATCGAGTTGGTGACTAGTATGGATGGTATAATAAACACGTAGACAAGAGACATTACACTATAATAGAACACATGAAAAAGAGAGATATTAAGAAAAAAAACCAACTCAGGTCCAGACTGTAATAAAATATAATACCCCAGTACACATATGTAATTTCATATAATAACTACTTAAAATGAAAGGGGAAACTACAATTACCAAAATAAATGTAAATATGGTAGCGAACATGAACCCCAAACAACTAATTCAACCCACAAACTAGTAGTAACTTGAATTATCTCAAATTGTTTCCAACTGAACTACAAAAAAACTATGTTATGTTGGGTGAGTATAACAATATACTCTGTAGGATCCTCTTTATGGTATGTCATGAAAATGTAATGAAATCATGATAAAGCATAGTTAACAACAAGTGAATCTAAATCTTCACCTAAATAGGTATACTATCTTCCTAGACTTTTTATAGATAATTTCACCATGTATCACATATAAGAGAATATAATATAATAAATAATATCAAGGGTACCCCACAACCACTTCCCTTGTAGTTTTTTTATTTTCCCCAACGTTGCACATCCTGAGCATCTCTCTCAAAAAAGGCTAGCCCACATACACCTGGGTGAAGCACAAAAACATGAAACTCATGTAATAAACCCCACTACATCCACTTATCCAAAAGTAACCAGGTAGTTTCTAATATCCACCACATCCCACAAAACATGTATCATACATTGGGTATTTTATTTCAAGCCATTAGATCCCATAAACCAAGGACCCTCAATCCATCCCAGCCTATACACGTAATACCTATAATATCCCATAGAAAACGATATAAAGAACATATGTGTGAGAATTAACCAAAATTCATTAAATAACTCCACAAAAAAATATTGGAAAACCAACCACTGTTCATACCATCACAAGTAACTACAAAGGGAGAAGAGTGGGGATAAAGGGTGTATTCATCCATCTATCCTTCCACTGAGATGTTTGTAGAAAACATTCCATAGGGATTAGAATCCTAATGGTGTTAGTTTCCCCAAAAAATATGGTGAAGTAACCTATAGAAAAAATAATTTACATTATATTACATAACCCACTACCAAGTGATGTGTATAACTTAGTATTAGACTCAACTATACCTAGGATCTCTCAGACTCCGAGATGCCACCACTAAGACCAGATATCCTATATGTACACAAACATTGAAAGAGTTATAATAAATTAAATTATCCATTTTTATATGTTTCACTTTATTTTAATAAATTATTTATCCATTAATTAACCATTAACATTTAAACATTACATTTTGTTAACCTTTTAACAAATATACATTCCCTCCAAGTAGAATAAAACTATGTCCATGGATTCTCAAAATTAAAACCTCAGCATTGCATCCCAGCAAGCCCCAACCCCATGGATTTAAAATGAATTAATTTATTTAATAGAATTACCACATTCTATATTTCTAGGTATTCTAGAAAAACATTCTATGCTTCTAAACATAAGGGGTCAACATGAAGTGTAAATGAACAAGAAGTCTAGTTTTCAACAATAATAGTAGAAGCATGGACTCGTCCAACAATAATAAGATAAAAATAGAAAGCATGTTTTATACCCCACATATCTTTTTTTCTCTTAGAATTTGAGTAAAAAATGATCAACCTTAGAAGTTGGGAATGTATAACAGTTTTACAAAAAAAATTCAAAAAAACATCCAACGTTCATATCAATGTGTAAGCTAAACAATAACCCATTCCATCAACCCCAATGTCCTCCCTAACACCCGCATCCATAAACTAATGAATCTCACCACTGCGGGCATCAACTACAGCCACAAAAAATAATGCCTCCCTGACCTATATACCACGAAACCTCTCTAGGATCATCCATCATAGGCTCGTCTCACATCTAGGCCTCCCCACCACTACAAACCAAAAAAACCCTACAGTCTCATTCATATCACATTTAGCTGGAAAAAACATATAAACCGGGCTCTTGGCCCCAAATAATCACATTCAACCATCACAAACAATGAGCTCTCACAGCTCCAAGAATAATGAACATGGCATATAATAATGTTGGTAAATAAAGCCATACAAATGCATTATCATTTATTAAAAAACAGTTCTTATTCCATATTGAATTAAAATATTCACTATTCAAAGGTTCCATCTATGGAAAAACTAAGAAAAATACTATCACAAGAAATCACAAATTAATTAAACAATTAATTCCACTTTCCAATAATTATTTTATCAATAGGAATACACAAGATTGAAGTTCATTAACCATTTAAATTAAGTATTTATATCTATATAAATTTGATTATAAACAAATATCGAAAACAAAAACTAGATTCATTAAACATGCATCTTAAGATCCTTTATCCAATTAATTATCAATTAATTTCATATTTGAATTATTTACCAATTTCTTTCAAAAACAAGAATCTAAACTAAACGAGGCATAATTATCATACTATCTAAAAAATCAAGAGGCAATCCGTTATCACAATAAAAAGAAACAACATCACTATGTGATCAATAATAATTTATTAATCTAGTTCAAATATTTATTAGTTCAATTTAATTGAAATCCAAGGGGATAAATCTTGATATATGTATTTTTTCAATGTAAATAAATTGAGAAAATATGAATCCCATACCTCAAAATGTCACCGACGTTATTTACATGATAACGGAAAAAAACAATGGATCTATGATCACCTCTCCTGCAAGATCTGCATCCATCCAAGGATGTTGCGAACCCAATACAGTAAAAAAATTTGATAGAAATCCCATTTGAACTATTTGAGATCATCCTCCATCACATAAAAAGAACAATAGAAGGAAAAATAGATAAAACCAAGATAAAACACAAGAACGGGGGATAAAAGAACATTCGATTGAAGGAGGAGCAGTACGAATTGAAGGATGGAAGCTAGGAATTGATTATTATAAAACGAATCCCCAAAACATCGATGTGTAGTCTCCTGATCACCTAGATTCCATATAGATCCACTGAAGCCGTATGGTTTGAACACCCGATCGGTTGAAAAATGTTTTAAAACATATAATAGTGGGGGATTAGACATTCTGTAATACCCTTTCATGTTGTGTAATGACTCGAGGTCAGTTTCCATAGAAAGAACCACTCCCACTTTAGATTTTTTTTTATTTTAGAAGCCTTGAACTATTACATGCCGTGAAAACCCTATTCATGTTGTGTAATTTTCTTTCACAACGTAAAATCTAATTACCTCAAGATTTTTGAAATCAATTACCTCTAGACTTCCTCTAATCCTCTTTCGAGTACCTTAGTCTTCAAAAAAATGCAAAGGGACATTCCATGGGGATCTGAGTCCTTTCATTAGATACCTATCAAAACAATATATTACGTGAAAATCGAAAACCAATCCTGAGAGAAATCATAAAATGGGTCATTAGAACAACCACCCCATGAGATACCTCTCAAGGCACTCTCCACCGCATGGGATTAACCGATTCATCAATGGAACAATGTGAACCCGTGAAAAAACTACAATGAGATCCTAAAAACTCTATTAGGAGAGATAAATTCAAAAAATATTAAGCCACAACACGTAATAAGGGAAATAAATAACATAAACAAGAAAGGACTATAACCACCAAACAAACAACATTACAAGAGAATAGATAAACATCAAACAACTTTTCGTATTGAGCCTGTATATGTGACTCATGTTCCAATGTAATCTCCTTCATGACACCATGCTATCATAATACATTATCTAAGGGGATAATATTCCTATTAAAAACATCCTCCTTATGTTCCAATATCTCTATAAGTGACTCCTCGATGGTCGCATTATCATCAACATCAATATCAACCCAATCAATAACGTGAGAGTCATCAGGAAGATAACGAAGGACCTATAACACATAAAAAACACTGTATATTTGGATCATATATAGGGGAATATCTATCCGATATGGTTTAGATCCAACATGGGCCAACACCTCGAAAGTCCCAAATCCCAGGGACAAATCATTCTCTCACAACCAAACCTTCAATTCCTACAATGAGGAGTCACCTTCAAGAACACATGATCCCCAAAGTCAAACTCTATAGGCCTCCTCCAATGATAAACAAATGATATATTATTATCCATTACTACCATAATGTTCTAATGAAGGATCAACAAAGGATTTATTATTATCCACTACTACATTAATTCTCTAATTAATTACATGAACCATCTATATCAAATTCAATACCAGTTTCATCCTGAAAATTACTAACTCTATAACACCATTCTATCACAAATAAGAACGGAAATGTTAGCCATAAATGTCTTCAAACGACTCAATGATGATTGTGGAGTGAGAACTATTATTGTAAGAACTCCACGAGGGAAGGCTTCTAATCCAAGAACCTCCAAAATCCAAGACATAAGAGAAAAACATGTCATAAAATGTTTGGATGGTCTACTATGTTTGACCATCCATCTACAGATGAAAATAAGAGCTAAGGCAAAGATGAGATCCAAAATCATGATAATGAACTCACAAAAACGTAGAGATAATTTTAGGATCTCATTTTAAAATTATTTTCCTCAAGAATCCATGGAGTCTCATCACCTCTTCCAGACACTACCATGAAAAAACCTTATCTAAGATTGACTTCATGATTGCTATAAAGTGGGATGATTTCAACAAATGATCCACTACCTCCCATATATAATCATAGTCGCAATGATATTGTATTAAAATAGTAACAATGAAAATTGACATTTCTTCCCAATTCCACTGAGGAACATAAAATAACTAGAGAAAACCACTTGGAACATGGTTCTTGGTCTTCATCTATTGGAAGATCAAATATTGAGATACATACTCTACAATTGCATGCTCCAAACTTGGCCACCAAAACTGAGCACTCAAGGATCAATATATCTTTGTAAATTTAGGATGTTCTACCAAAGGTGAACTATAAAACTCTTTGAGATCCATCTAATTAATTTCTAAAGGAATGAAAAATATTCCCTGAAACAACACTTGGTGTTGTTAATCCTCAGACCAACCATCAGGGGCCTCACCATAAAAAAATCATTCTCTCAAGACCTCCTCCTCAAGATCACTCAACTGTGATTCCACCCCCTACTGTACCATAGGCGACTTTACTGTCATTTGAGATATAAAATACATATGCCAAATTCTCAAATATCTAGATGTAGTGCTGAATGTTGTTCCATTTCCCTCTAGGAATCACCTGATTCATGCAATGCATCACTACTTGACATCCTAATAAATGCATCATCCATGAAATATCCATTTAAAAGTGTATATGAAATCTTGAAGTCATAATACGATAATAACATCATACAGAGATGTTGATATAGGTTCATGTCCGCTGTGGGACAACATATCTCAAGATTTTCTGCTTGGTGAAGACTACAATGTTCCCACCGATGAGGTAATGCCTCCACAACTTCAAAGAAAACACCGCTTCTACCAAATCATGATCATGGGTGGAATATTTATTCTCATGTGGAAATAACTTCCAAGACCTATAAGAAACTACTAAAATATGATGCATCAGAACACATCCCAACCCAAGATACGATGTTTCATTGAAATCATGAAACTGAACTCCTTATATTGGAAGAAAAATAATTAAAATTATTATCAGCTTCTCTTACAAATATTCAAAAGATAACTAACCCTGATTAGTACATAAAAACACATGATTCATCATGGTTAATTTTATCAAAGGAGTCATAACCAAGGGGAAATCAACTATGAACCTCCTATAATAACTTGAAAGGCCACAGATACTTTGAACCTATACCACTATCATGGGGGTTTTCCAAGACACAAATACATCTTTTTTCGATGGATCCAAAAATATTCCATACTAGGAGACAATATTCCATAGGAAAATGACTTCTTTATCCCAAAACACACACTTCGGTAACTTACCAAACAACTTCTCATTGTGAAAAACTCCCAAAATGGCTCACAGGTACCCTACATGCTCCTCCTTGGATTCAAATTAAAAAAAGATTCCATCAATGAAAACATTTGTGAACTTATCCAGGAACTCACTAAACATTATGTTCATCAACCCCATAAACATAGCTGGATTATTCATCCCATAGAACAACACCACAACAAACTCTAAATGCTTCTGAGAAAAATGGAAGACGTTCTTCAAAATATTCTTATATGTTACATGCATCTAAGGATACCCTGACTTAAAATCGATCATTGAGAACCAACTTGCACCTTTCATTTGATCAAACAAATAAATAATTCTAGAAAGAGGATTGTGGTTTTTCACTATCACTAGGTTTCAAAAATGATAATTGATACACAGCTACAAAATACCATCATCCATCTTTATGAAAAAATGTTCACCCCATGGTGACATACTCGACTGAAAAATACCACTATGCAAAAAAGCAACAACCTATATACATAACTCTCACACATTATAAGTTGTCATCATATATAGATATATCTAGGTAAGAGACACGCCTGGAAGTAGATCGATCCTGAACTCAATATCTCATCAACTGGGTAATGATAAAACCACCTCTAGAAAGTCATATGGGTATTCTTCTATGACCATGGTAAATTCCAATTTCATAACCTTTGATTCAATCATCATAAACTCAACCATCAATGATAATAAGGATAAAATAGATTATTAACCCATTCAAGGGTCTTTCTCGCCAAAAAATACTATTGTCTATCTATCAACTTCAAGGAACCCATCCTTTATTCCAAATCAATCCAAAATTTGCTACATTAATTAAAACTAATTGAGGCTGAGGATGATGTCATATGGTTTTATCCATAAACATTTGAAATATCGCAAATAGCAGTGCCATCCCAGCAATAGATCATAGTATCTACATACTTTAAACAAGTTAGCCTGACCTCTAACTAGTGTAGTAAACTCCAAGGGAACTGGAATTATCTCTACCTCATTTCCCAAATAAAGGACAAGAGATGGTGATATGAAGGAGTATGTCACTCCTAAATTAAACAAGGCATTCACCCAAGTAGAAAAACATAAATTTGTACCTCGAACGGTGTCTATATCACCTTGTGCAGAAAATTATTAATCATGAATCTTACCATAATATGATCCATAACCTCTCTGACCATGATAAAGACCACCTGCACAGTTGTTCTCTACTCTCTGGGGATGGGGAGAATCATGGGGATGTCCTCTGCTTTCCCCATATACAATCTAGTAATCCAAAATGGCTACTACCTATTATTGTTGAATCAGCTAGAACAGCCATAATGGTGGAACGTGAATTGGGACACCTGGTACATAATGAATCCTCATAATGTTTGGGCACTATCATTGCTAATGACCACATACTCCACAAGGAAAATATTCTTATGATCCCTTGGCATAGGCTGGAGAGCTACTACCCCAAAGCGGGATATTGGGGGATAGTACCTGACCTCATTTGATAAAAATCTCTTCTATCCTAAATATTGGGAGTCTCTTACCACAATACTGCATTGTGAGGAATCCAGATTGCTCCCCTATTATGATGATCTGGTTCTAACTAACATCCCCTCAATGACATTTATTCTTTCTACCACCATGAGATATTTATTTATCATAAATGTGGGGAACTGGCACTTGATATCTTGAGGAAAATACTCCTTCAAATTCCTCACCATAGCCTCCTCATATGGAAACAGGTCCAAAGAATACCTCAATATGTTCATGAAACAGATCCCAAACCCTCAAACATGGGAGGTCTTCTATTGAATGTCACATATTTCATTGTGACAGGAAACCTTCATAGTCGTAAAACGAAACTCAACTCTGAAATGGTATCAAAACTCCTCCCATGAGTCTACCGACTCCTTGTGATATCTGAGGAATAAGAACCAACACTTCCTTTATACCCTTTTCCGCATCACTAGAGCCAATGATATCTAGTTCTCTTTTTGAGAAAGGATTGAACTGCATTCTATATCAACATCCTCCGAAAATTCTTCTATGATAACATCTAAAATAGAGCCCTTATACCTTTGTAGACTCTGGGGATGAAACTTTAAAATTTCATCATCTAAGTATCTTTTTCAACAACTTCTACTATGAGGAAATCTACTGGCACAACTTGATAAACATATTCTGTTCAAACATGACAATGTCATTGACCTCGAGCTATACCTAAAAAAGAAAAAGTTAGTTAGAGCTCTTAAAACTGGGATATAAAATAATTTTATATTAATTAGTTGTTTTCTTTTATTAATTTTATGTCAACTTATCCCAAGGTCTTTGTATTCTAACACAGATGAATAGAAGAATAGTGTACGATCCATTCATAGGCCTCTACCCTATAACTAGTATCACCTCATTTACTAGCCACTATAAGATTTAATGGTTCATACATCAGATCCCAGGGGGCCCTAAATACCTATGTCTCATCCATTAAATCATGTTTATATCACTTGATAGACGGAGCTGACACCATTTCCCTACCAACCCAGACAACCTCACCTATGCCTAACTCAAGAATCCATACCCCTCCTTAACTAGAGCTCTGATAAAACTTGGTTACGTCCCCCTCTCCACAATGTATACTGCTAATGGTCTAGTAATGGGTGAAGAGAGATAGTGATACTCGATTCCTGCCTCTAGTAGGACCCAGGTTGGTAACTAGAATCGAGGGTATAATAAACACACAGATGGGATGCATTACCCTTTAAGAGAACACATGTAAAAGAGAGAGAGATAAGAAAGACACTGACCAACTCCTTCTCAATATAAAATATAATAGAAACCCCCAGTACACATATATAATGTCATGCAAGAACTACTACAACTTAAAGGGGAAACTCAAAGTAGTAAACGAAAATTAAAGAAGGCAGTGACCATGAAGCCAAAATAGATTCTTCAACCCACTAGCAGGTAGTAACTTGCCTGATCTCAAACTTGTTCTAATTAACCTGAAAATAGATTATATAATATAGGGTGAGATTAATATTAAACACAATAGGGTCTTCCCCATAGCCTCTCATGTAATAGTAAATATATCATGATAAAGCATAGTGGAAAAAAAATTGATACTAACTTGTCACCTAAATAGGTAAACTATGTTCCCAACCACACAATGGACACACTCACCAAGTATCACATACAATATAATATAATATAATAATGGATATCAGTGGTACCCCGCTACCTCTTACCCACAAGATTTCCTCTATTCTACAACATCACACATCCTGAGCATCTCTCTCCAAAAGGTTGTCTCATAGACACCTAGAAGAAGCACCAAAACCTGCACCTCATGCAACTCACACCACCACATCCACGTATCCAAAAGTAACTAGTTAGTTTTTGGAACTCACTAAAGCCTTCATAACATGTATCATACATCAGGTAATATACCTCAAGACATTACAACCGATACACTAAGTAAGGATCCTCAATCCATCATAACCCATACACATTATACCTATAGTATCCCTTAGGAAATTATATAGAAAATATAGGCATGTGAAATAACAATAACCCATTACATCCCTATAGATTATTTTTTTTATAAAAAATAACCATCATGCATACCAGCAGAAGTATATAACAAAAGAAGAGAGTGGGACCAAATGGGATAGTCTTCCATCCATCCTCCCATTGAGATGTAATGGAAAACACCCCCAGGGATCAGAATCCCTGAAGTGTCAGTTTTCCTAACTGATAGGGTGAAGTAGAGTATAGAAACAAAAAATGTACATGATATAATATACCACACAACCTCACATTGAGAATAACCTAGTATTTAACTCATCTAAAGGTAACATGTAACACCCTAAACTTCTATGGTACATTTCCCTTTGAATAATACAATAGCTTGCATTGTACGTATCTTCGAGATTCTAAAATGCCACAACCAATCAAACTAGTCGTTATGAATAGTAATAACCAATTTTTTAAATTTTTTAAATATTATATTTCAGTTTGGACATCATTTTTGGATTCAGAATAACAAAATTATCTTAGGGTGAATATTTGGTATTTTTCTGAAAACGTTCAATTTTTGATAAATAGTGAAAAACAATGAGTTATTTCTTATAATAGACTTTTTATTTAAATAAAAATTTATTTTATTAAAATTTTTAGGTCAAAATAGATACATAATACCTATATAATATCAATTCAATTCATTGGTGTCAGTTTATAAATTTTTTTGATATATAATACTTTTATCGAACTTTTTACCGTCTTTTACCCACCTCCTAGGAGCATTTGCAAATTTTCATAAAACATAATTTTACCACTTATGTGAACTGAATTTCAAAAATCCAAGAGACACAATTGATCTCAGTATGTAAAATGTTGTTCAATAAGATAAAAATAATTTTTGGCGAATAGTAACTTTTGACTTTTATTTACCACAGTTAAATATAAATAGGGTAATTAAGGGTAAAAATGATATTATTATTACCTTATCACATGTCAAAATTATGTTGGATAAGTGTAATTAGACCAAAAATATCCTTTGGAATAAAATATGATCCTTTAGATCAACTTGGATTAGATTAGGACATTTATTATTATTTAATTTAAAGAAGTGTTAAAAGTGTTTAAATCAAAATTTAATAAAAAATTCATTTTTTATATATGGTTATACATAATATAAATTCGAAGATGAATATTAATTAGAAATATAAATTTATTTTATAGATAACTGTATTTTATTTATAATTTTTAGACTATAAATAATTTAATTTAATTATGACACAATGATGATGCAGAAATTTCCTTAATAATAAAATTCTTAAATAATTGATATTATAAGTACCCAAATAAATGTAATTTGTGAATTTTTATGAATTGAACTAATTTTAAAGATTAATATGACATTTTAGGGATGATTAAATAATTTTTTTTCTCAGTAATATTGTTGTTATGAATTTAGATAAAACGAAATACCAAATAGTGTCGAAATTGACATAATAGAGTTTTTAAAACAAATATTTTATTATTAATTGATATAATATTCCTAAAAATCTATGTATTGACCAAATTACTTAAATAAGGTTATATATATTAATAATTAATCACTTGGGGTTTTTTTGGAAGTCTATAGTATGTTTATTAACCATATAATATAAAAATACAAAGAGACCTGGTAAATGTCATACTATTAAACTAAGAGTTAAATCTAAATGATATTGTTAAAAAGGTGACCTAAAATTTTCTAAAACCAATTGGTTGAGATTATTTCGACCCATCCCCACCTTATCCTCAATATAAATTGTTTTTGAGCCATTATAAATCGAAAATTAGTTTATTATAAAATAGCATTTCAATCTTTTCCTAAGGTCCCCCTCACCCATCTTATAAAAGGGAACTTCTCCTTCTGTCATATTCACACCTTAAAAGCCATTTTTCTCGGCCAAAACCTTCCCAAATATCCTCCACACTGTCCTCCCTTCATCCTATAGTCTTTCATTTGGTCATAAAGCCAACCTAAGGATCCCTTTTGATGAAATCAAAAGGAAGGACCCTTAGAAGAGGTAAATATTTCATCACCTCTCATGTTTTTTTCTTCTTCCAATTATTATTTCCTTGTTGATTCCATTATAAAATAATAAATCTAGTATCTTCTATCTACCATGAGTTTATTATAAATTTGCTATACTTATACTCATTATTCTATCCATCCTTGGAATGACTTGTCACTATACGTGCGAACGTATGACTTACCGTCTCCACGTCATGGTGTAGTTGTTATTCAATACATTATTATTTGGATGGGTATAATAATGATGTATAATTCAAGTAAATAATAAATATAACATGTTAATTATTCTGTTTATATGATATACCATCAAATTTTATATGATTTAAAATCAAAATAATGATATTGTTGCTCGTGCGTACGTATAGATTACTGTCTCCACAAACATGATGAGATTCATTCCACATCGTATCTATTCAAGAATAATTTTTGTTTGATGATTACAAATAATTTTTAAAGATTTTATATCATTATGAATATGAATAAGATACTTCCTATACATCATAATCATTAATTATGTAACAAATCATATAAAGGAAAACGAATCAGTTAACACCTAAAAGGATGATAATACAAACATATTATTAACAAAGAAATATTAAAAGATCATATATAATATAATATTAATATATATGGTTCTTGAATAATTTAATAACAATTATTTCACCATTTTAAAGAAGTTTCACCTACCATCGACCAAGGAAAAATACAAGGTAAGAGTTAAGTTTAAAATCTCTTCATTAACTGAGGTTGTTGATACCTAATTATCTATTGGGACTTCTTTATCATCCACATCCATGTTTCATAAAATATATTTAAATTTTTTTTACTATTTAATAAACAATGGGTTAATGTCATTTATACCCTTATTTTACCTTATATGTATTTTAAAGTAATATTTTTGTCGTTTTACAAACAAGGTACTTTATAGTCTTTTTGACAAAATAAAGGTAAGAATGTATTTTATAACTTATACGGTAGGTGTGACTATATTCCACCATTACAACATCGTCAAATATTCCCTAAAATCTTATAAAAATATTTTCAAAATAATTTTTTTCTTTTATAGTTATTTAACTTTAAATGATTTATAAAAGAAAAATATATTTCTCTCAAATAATTTTGATTTAATCTATTTCACCATCCTTTGATGGATTTTATACTTGTTTGAAGTCAATGAATTATGATTAAAATCATACATATTGTGTTGTAGGTGTTGTGATATGTATGACTTTGGATGTCTTATTTTCATACCATTCATGGTTTATGGTTAAATTATTGACATTTCATATGCTAGTTTTAATACGAATGTTTGTGTTATATTCCATCCTTTTTTACATGAGGAATTATTGACTATGTATTGGACTATGGTGTATTGGACTATGTTTGTGTTATATTCCAACCGTTCTATTGTTCCTCGATTCCTCATTAGGTCTCATGAGACAACTAGATGTGAAATTGGTTGAGGCCTTTACCAAATTGATATGTGTTTTTGGCTGAGGCCTTAATTATTTTTAGACGTCTTGGTCGAGGCCTTGACAAAATGTTTCAGAATGTCTGGCATTATACCTTCCCTCATTATGAAAACAATATTGATGGCTCATATAGTAATTCGACTTGTAGAATACCCATGAATATGTTTTATTATGGCATTATTTACCCAACTCATTTTCCTGCCATAAAAGTGTTCATGTTTATTATTGATAAAGGCATTTGTTTTCAATTATTCACCATGCTTAACATTTATGTTTTCTTCCACTATATTTCTTACCCTTATTGATCGTTTTAGCTCACCCGTTTATTATGATTCATTTTCCACGGATATGAAGAAGTCAGTTATGAGTGACTTGCAGGCATAATCTAAGAGGCTTGGATGTTTCTAATGGAATAAATTAGTGTTGATTTTCTTTTCAAGTTGTAATGTTGAACTTATGAATGAATCTTGTTTCCAATAATACTAAAATTATTGTACTTTCAAGACATGATTTCCTTGTGATCACGCTAATGTTATGTAATAATGCACCGACTCTGGGTAACTTGGGTCGGGGAGTTACAGTTGCTATCAGAGAAACTTCAGTACAAACCATGGAAACTAGATTTAGAGAAACTCTGATTAGACCACATTAACATAAGATAGACTATGAGGACTAGTATAGAATAACGCCCTAGAATTTTGGTACTATATAGATTTCATGATTTTTCCAAGAAATACATCCATGTCGAGATACGAGCAGGTAGAGGCAGCTCTGGCACAGATGTACCTAGGGGTAAAACCTGAAAACACCTCTTTGAGGAAGACTCGAACAGGAACTGGAGAATGACAATGGGCCTTGTTTCACTCTTGGTTATGACACTCCTAGGGGATATTCTTATGATAATTCTCATTATTTTTACAAACTCTTATGAAGGGTTTATGATTATATAATTCCTCAAAGAAAATATTTTTATGATTATGTATTATATCCATATACTGTTCAATTTATGTTAAGTGTTTTACAAGTTTGGATTTATGTATTGCGATTCATAAACTAATATAGTGTATGACATTATTTAAAAATGGTACCTATTTGAAGGAATGGAAACCATATCAATGCATGTAATACATGAATAGATTTAAACTCTACTTAGGATAATTATAGTAGAGCTGGTGATGTAACTGGTGCACATCAGCTTATCACCATACTGGGATAACTCACACAAGTTATGAATAATATCCTTACCTGTATAGAGCACCCTTATCCAAAATGAAGAGGATAAATGTTAGACTGCGAAATTAGAAAACAATCACCTACATTCAATGTAAGTAAAAATCCATTAGTGGTTGAGCAATGGATAAATTACTTAAAGAAAATATGGAACTTTTTGGGGAGTAGCAAAAGTGGAAATGTTGTCATGGTAGTTTAGCGCCTCATAGAAGATACTGATCAATGGTGGTCATTGATTCAAAACCCAATGGAAGATAAAGAAGTGTCCAATATGGAATGAAGGGATCTTAAAGATATTTTCTTAGAATAATACTTTCTTCGTGACCATCTAGTGGACATGGAAAGGAAATTTTTGAGTCTGAGGCAAAAAGAGGATGAGAGTGTCTCAAAGTATGAAGCTAACATTACAAGGTTAGCAAGGCATGCTATAGATTATATACATAACTCAAGAAGTAATATTGAATGTTTCTTTGGTAGGTTAAAACCATATCTCTGTCGAGCATTAGTATCACAATATTTCTCATGGTATGAAGATATTGTCTCGTGTGCTATCAAGATACAAAAGGAATTGTCTATGTCTTACGACTTTAATGAAAAGAAAGCGAAGAAGAGATCTTCTAAACACTCAGGGAAATGAAATATGGAAATAGGGAAAAAAGAATGAATTGAATTACAACCCTGTGATAATTGTGGAAGGAATCACCCTTGTGCCTGTCTATAAAAAAGTAGTATCCTACAAATGTGGATAGAAAGGCCATCTTGCTGCTGATTGTAAGGTAAATAATGATGCTTCCAATGTTCAATGCTACAATTGATGGGAGATAGAAATTATGAAAATGAATGTCCTATGTGTCAGAGAATATTATATCAGAAAAGGCCAAGGGATCAAGGACATGTTTATGTGATCACTACTACTGAGGTTGAATATTTGAAAGACCAGGGGAAAGTAATTTAATGGTTTCTTCTAGTTTAGCCAATGCTTTATTGGATTCTAGATTATCACATTGTTTCATATCTTCCCTGTTTTCTAAGAAAATTAGATATTTTTAATTTGATTTAACAAGGGATTTTTCTATAAAAACTCCTAAGGGAAGTATCATTGCAACAAAGTTTTTTGAATCAGTTCCCATTAGGGCATATAAACGTTCTTTATCTACTAATATCATCATCAAACCCATGGTTTAATTTGATATAATCTCCTGAATGGATTGGTTTTTGGACCACAATGTGAGAATTTATTGTAAGAAGAAGGAGGTTACAATATTTGATGATGATAAAAAGTACCTTATCTTTAAGGCAGAAACATCACCACCCCACTATTATCTAGATCCACCCTAGTAGCTCAACTAAATTTAATTAATGGGGAGGAAGAGAATAAAAAACTGTGGGTGAGGAAAATAATTTTCAAATAGAGGACGTTCCTATTATGCAAGAATATGTTGACATGTCTTTAGAGGAGTTACCTAGACATCCTCCAGAACAATAAATTGAGTTTTATATAGATTTAATTCCTGGTTCATGGTCTATATCAAGGAACCCTATTAAAATGGCCACTGTGGAATTGGTGGAACTAAGGAAACAACTAGTGGAATTGAGTAATAAGGGATTTAGTCTCCCAAGTGTTTCTCCATGGGGATCCACTATTCTTTTTGTTAGTAAGAAATATGGATATATGAGGTTGTGCATTGACTACAGGGAGATCACTGCTATAAAAACAAAGAACAAGTATCCCCTAGCTCACATTGATGATTTATTCGACCAACTTCAAGGAGATCAAATTTTTTTCAAATATTGGAATTTGAAATAGATATAATAAGATGTGTGTGAATAATGAAGACATTTGGAAAACATCATCTCAGACCAGCTATGGGCATTACAAGTTTATAGTAATTCCTTTTGGGCTGACAAATGCACCATATATATTCATGGATCAAATGAATATAGTTTTCAAGGAATATCTTGATGACTTTGTAGTTCTATTTATCTATGATTTCTTGGTATACTCCAAAATCTATGAATATCAGGAAAATTATGTGCATGCCATTATGAAAATCCTCAGATGAAATGAATTATATAGGAAGTTTAGCAAGTGTGAATTTTGGTTTCAAGAGATTTCATTTCATGGTCATATTGTCTCTAAGGATGGAATCTACTTTGACCCCTCTAAGTCAAAGGAAATCCAAGAATGACTAGCACTGACAAGTATAACTAAGGTACATAGATTTATTAGTTTAGTGGGTTATTATCGACGTTTCGTCCATATTTTTTCCTGGTTGGCTAACACATTAATGATGCTCACACGTAATGTGGCAAAATTAGTATGGAAAAAAGAGTGTGAATAATTTTTTGAAGAACTGAATAGAAGATTATTCAATGCATTTATCTTGAATATACCATTGGGGAATACTGTGTTTGTTATTTATAGTGATGCATCAAAGAAATGACATGGTTGTGTCCTTATTCAGAATGATAAAGTTATTGCCTATGCATCACGACAGCTTAAAATTCATGAGAAAAACTATCCTACTCTTGATCTTGAGTTAACATCTGTAATATTTTCTTTGATGTTTTGGAGACACTATCTCTATGGTGAAAAATGTGTATTTATACTGATCAAAAGAGTATGAAGTATATTTTATCTTAGAAGGAACTCAACATGAGGAAAAGTTGATGGCTTGAACTACTCAAAGATTATGATTTCACTATACACTACCACTTTGGGAAGGTAAATAAGGTGGAATATTATTTGCGCAGAAAGAATCATGGAGTTCTGAATAAGATGTGATTTGAAAGATATCCTTTGTACATTGATCTAGTAAAAATGGATATGGGAATAATTATGGGAGGTTAAACATCGATACTTTTTTAAATGGTTGGAAAACCATATTTTCTAGAAAGGATAAAAAGTTCTCATGCTGATGATGAGGAGTTTCAAAAGAAAATTAATGCTGTGAACAATGTGAGATTGATCGAATTCATATATGAAGATGGTATTTTGAAATTTGGGTAGAGACTTTGTGTTCCCGATATACCTAATCTGAAAAGGGAATTGTTAGATGATGATCATAGCTCCAATTTCACTATACACCCTAGGATCTCCAAGATGTATTTAGATTTGAAGGATCATTTTTGGTGGGACAACATGAGGAGGAAGATTGCTGATTTTGTGTTAAGATGTATGGTTTGTCAACAAGTGAAAGCTATAAGGCAACAACCTAGTGGAGTCATGCAACCTATTACCATACCTAAGTGGAAATAGCATAATATTACGATGGACATTGTCATGGGACTACCAAGGACTCGTAGAATGAATGACGCAATATGGGTCCTTCTTGATCATCATACCAAGTCAGTACATTTTCTTTCTAAAAGATAGGATTTACCACTTTAACGTTTAGGAAGAATATATATTAATTGAGTTTTAAGACTTCATAGAGTACCTATATCAATATTTTATGATCATGATCCATGTTTTACATCTAGATTCTGGAAAAGTCATCAGAAACCCCTGGATACCGAACATCCTTTTAGTAACGCCTACCACCCTAAAACTGATGGAAAATCATAATAGACTATTCAAAACCTATAAGACATATTGAGATCTTTCTCACATTAATTTCAAGGTATGTGGGATCAATATTTACCTATGGAAGAATTTTACTATAACAAAAGCTTTAATTCAACTATTTAGATGGCACCATATGAAGCGTTATATGAAAAGAGATATCACACACTAACCTGTTGGGATGATATTGGTGAAAGAAAACTCATAGGCCTAGAACTTGTGGAGGAAATGATGGAGAAGGTGAAGGTTATCCAAACCCACATCAAAGAATCTCAATGTATGAAGAACAACTATGTAGATAACTAAAAGAAGGATTTTGAATTTCAGGTAGGAGACCGTGTTTTCTTTAAGGTATCTCACTAGAATGGAGTTATACGATTCGGTAAGAAGGGTAAATTAAGTCCCAGGTACATCAGACCTCTTGAAATTTTAGATTGAATTGGTGTTGTAGCTTACCATTTGGAAATTACGCCAAGTCTCTCCAAAGAACATGATGTGTTCCGAATATCACTATTGGTAAAATTCATGCCTGACCCAATGCATGTGCTCACCTATGAAGAATTAGAACTGGAAACCAATTTATCATATTGAGAAGAGGTTGTCATGATTCTTGATACAAGAGAACAAGTGTTGAGAAACCAGATAACTCGTCTAGTAAATGTTCTATGAAGAAACCACAAAATGGAATAGGTAATGTGGGAACCTGAGGAATTTATGATAATGAACCACACAAATCATTTTATGCAGTAATATTCTTGAAATTTCGACAGTGAAATTATTTGATGAAGGGGAGAATGCAACACCCCAATCTTCTACAATATGTTTCTCTTTGAATAAAGCAATAGCTTTCCTTGTACGTAACTTCGAGATTCTAGCATGCCATGACAAATCAAACTAGCTGTTATAAATAGTATACCCACTTTTTGAAATTTCATAAATTTTATTTCTCAAAATGGTCTTAATTTTTGGATTCGGAATATTGAAATTAGCTAAGGGTGAATTTTTTGGTATTTATCTGATAACATTCATTTTTTGATGAATAGTAAAAAACACTGAGTTATTTTTTAAAACCGACTTTTTATTTAAGTAATTATTTTTTTATATAAATTAATTTAATTTCGAAACAGATAAAAAATACTTATATATGTTCTATGTAATTCATTGGAGTCAGTTTATAATAATTTTACATATATAAAAATTTTATCGAACTTTTTACCATCTTCTACCCGTCTCCTAAGAGCATTTGAAAATTTGTATAAAACATTATTTTACCACTTCTATTAATTGAATTGCAAAAATCTGAGAGACACAGTTGATATTAGTAATTAAATTTTGGTTTAATAAGACAAAAATAATTTTTGGTGAATTGTAATTTTTGACTTTTATTTACTACGGTTAAAATTGAATAGGGTAATTAATGGTAAAAATGATATTATTATTACCCTAACGCATGTCATAATTATATTGGATAAGTTTATTTTGAACAAAAAAACCTTATGAATAAAATATGATCCTTTAGTTCCACTGGAATTAGATTAGGACATTTATTATTATTAAATTTAAAAGAAGAGTTAAAATTGTTAAAATGAATGGTTAATAACGAAACCATTTTTAATATAGGGTTATACATAAGATAAATTCAACTATTGAAATTCATTAGAAATATAAAGACATATCCTACATAATGGTATTTTATTTATAATTTTTAGACATCATATAATATAATGTATTTATGACAGAATGATGATGCAGTAATTTGCTTATCAATGAAATATTAAAATAGTTTATATTATAAATACCCAAAAAATGTAATTTGAGACTTTTTATGAATTACAATATTTTTATAGTTTAATATAAAATTTTAGAGTTTATTAAATTAATTTTATTGAAGTAATAAAGATGTGATGAATTTATAAAAAACAAAATACAAAATTGTGTCAAAATTGACATAAAAGAGTTTTTAAAACCAATATTATATTATTAATTAATATGATATTCCTAAAAATATAATGATCTTCCAAATGACATAGATAAGGTTATATATATTAATAATTAACCACTTGTGGTTCACTTTTAAGTTTAAAGTAAGTTTATTTACCATATAATATAAAAATACAAAGAGACAAGGTAAATGTCAAACTATTTAACTAAGAGTTAAACCAAAATGATAAGGTTACAATGGTGACCAAAACATATCTAAAACCTAATGGTTGAGAGTATTTCGACCCATCCCCACCATATCCACCAAAAAAATCATTTTTTAACCATTAGAAACCGAAATGAGTTTATTATAAAATAGTAATTCAATCTTTTCCTAAGGTTCCCATCACCGCTCTTATGAAAGGGAAATTCCCCTTCACTCAAATTAACACCTTAAAACCCATTTTTCTCTTCAAAACCCGACCCAAATATCCTATCCTCTTCCCTAAACGCATCCAAGAGGCTTTAATTTATTTATAAAGGCAACCTAAATATACCTTTTGATCAAATAAGAAGAAAGAACCCAAAGAAGAGGTAAATATTTCATCACCTCTTTCATGTTTTTTTCTTCTTCCACTTATTCATTAATTATTGTTTACATTATAAAATAATAACTGTATTATATTCTATATATTGTTATGTTATTATAAATATGGTATAGAAATATTCATTATTCTATTCATCCTTTGAATGGCATATCATGATACATGCGTACGTATGGCTTACCGTCTCCACGTTGTGGTGTAGTTGTTATTAAATACATTATTATTTGGATGGGTATAACAATGATGTATAATTTATGTAAATAATAAATATAAATGATAAATATTCCTTATATATTATATACTATCCAATTTATAACTATTTTAATATCAAAATAATGATATTATCATTCATGCGTATGTACAAATTACCATCACCACGAACACGATGAGATTCATTCCCCATCGTATCCCTTCAAGAATAATTTTTATTTGATCATTAAAAATATTTTTTTAATATTTATTATAATTATTTATATGAATGAGATACATTCAATCCACAACAAACATTACTTACGTAACAAATCATATAATGGAAAATGAATCTTTTAACACCCAAAACGATGATAATACTAAAATATTATTAAAAAATAAATATTAAAACATCATATATAAAATCATATTAATATATATCATTCTTGTATAAATTAATAAAAAATATTTCTTCATTATACAGGAGGTTATCCTACCCTATAACAAGTAAAATTACAAGGTAAGGGTTAATTCTAAAATCTCTTCATTATCTGAGATTATTTATATATAATTATCTACTGGGACCTCTTTATCATCCACATCCATGTTTCGTAAAATTTATTTCAAAACATTTTTAAGTTTTACTATACAAAGGGTTAAAGTCATTTATACCCTTGTTTGACCATATATGTTTTTGAAAGTAATCATTCCGTCATTTTCCAAACATTGTACATTATAGAATTTTCGACAAAATTAAGGTAAGAATGTCTTTTTTAAATTATATGACAGGTGAAACTATTTTCTACCATTATAACATTTTCAAAGCTTCCATTACAAGCTTATAAGAATATTTTCAAAATAAATGTTTTATTTTATAACTATTTAACTTTAAATGATTTCAAAAAACATAAAAATAAATTTCTCTCAAATAGTTAAGATTTCATCTATGTCAACATCCTTTGATGGATTTTATAATTGTTTGAAGTTGATTTATTATGATACAAGTCATTCATATTGTATTGAAGTGTTTGTGATATTTTTGACTGTGGATGTGTTATTTTTATACCATTCATGGTTTACGGTTAAAGTATTGACATTTATTATGATATTTATATTTTGAATGTTTATGTAATATTTCAACCTTTTCATATGAAAAATGCATTGGAATTAGTAAGTGATCAGTGGATCTCGCTATAGCTCCTCGATACATCGGTAGGTCGCATGAGACAACTAGATATGGAATTGTTCGATGCCTTTCCCAGTTTGATATATGGTTTTAGACGAGGCCTTAATCAATTTTAGACATCTTGGACGAGGCCTTGACAAAATGTTTCAGAATGTTCGACATTATATATTCCCTCATTATGAAAATAATATTGATGGTTCATGTGGTCATTTGACGAATAGAATACCCATGATTAGGTTTTATTATGGCATTATTTACTTACAAAATATTCCTTCTATATAAGTTTTCATGTTTATTATTGGTAAATTCATATGTTTTCAATTATTCACAATGCTTAATATTTGTATTATATTCAGCTGTATTTCTTAACTTTACTGAGTGTTTGAGCTCACGCCTTTCTTATGTTTCATTTTCCCAAGATATGAAGAAGTTAGTTATGAGTGACATTCATGAATAATCTTGGAGGATTGGCTGTTTAAAATGGAATAAATTAGTGGTGTATTTCTTTTTCAAGTTGTAAAGTTGAACTTATGTATGAATCATGTTTCAAATAATACTAAACTGATCAGTATTTCGAGACATCATTTCCTTGTTATCATGCCAATTCTATGTAATAATGCACAAACTCGGGGTAACTAGGGTCGGGGCGTTACATAACGTCTCTCGGATTCCGGTATGCCATTGTTAAAACCAGATATCATATAAACATGAAACCATTTAAAGGGATACATTAAATTACATTAGCCATTTTTATCAGTTAAAAATCATGTTAATTAATTCATTAACTATTAATTAACCATCAATACTTCTACATCAAATTTAAATAACATTTCAACAAATATCAATTCCCACCATGCATAACCAAGTTGTGTACATGACTTCTTAGAATTATAACCTTATCATTATATCCTAGAAAGCTCCAAAACCACTGGTTAATAATTTATTCATTTATTTAACAACATGTAATATTATTTCAGGATGTGAAATCTCCCTTCTTAAAACGTTTTGAAGATGAGTCCCTCCGAAATTCCTCTGAGGCTCCTCTAAGAACCTTGGTCTTCAGAAATACACAAAGGGTCGAGCCACATAGACTCGTTCCCTTACACATTTTAATAATTTTAAAAAATAAATTTTTCATTATTGAATAACAAATTTATGAAATTATATGCATTTAATTAAATTGATTAAATTTTTATATGTAATAGGAATAAATTAATATAAATATAATATCTAGTTTCAGATTAAGGAGGATTCAATGAATGAAAAAATAAAGATAAAAAATGGAGGATTTTAAATATTATATTATGTTTGATTAGTACATTTCCCATGTTACATTTACTCTCTAGATGCATTCATGGTATATTTATTTAATATGCAAATAGAAAAAAATGGATCCTTGTTGTATAATTCCTTATAGATTATGAATATTATTCAATTAAAATGAATTTTTTATATTGGGAAAAACTTTTACTTCATTAACAATCCATAAAAATAAATTTCAATGTGATATTAAATTACTCAAAATTATATAATAATACGAAAATAAGTCTGATTGGGGGATAAACATATTTCATAAAAATGAAAATACAACAAAAACGATATTTATTTTACAATAATTATACAAGATTCATATTTTAAAATCCAATTTAAAATTTTATAGACAATAATACGATCCAACATTATGATTATCCAAAATAATATTTTTTTGTGATAATTATTTATTTACTTATACACTTTCCAATTTACTTACAAAATTATTATAATTAAGATACATTAACAAATAGTTAATATTTATTTATTTTTAAATATAATAATCACTTATATCCTAATTTTTTTTAATTCAAATAATCTATTTCTATTTAAAATTAACCATTTTTATTCATATATTTTAATTAGGTTTATGATATGCTCATGATTTTTGAATCAACCCTTTTGACATAAACTTTATGTCCTTTTATACTTCCATAGAGAGAAGCTCTAAGTGTTATAAATTTATAGCCAGTTGTTTGTCTGATGATAACAAACATTGTTTTTAGAACTGTTTCTATGAATAATTATTATAGAATCAATTATCCATGATCACTTATTCATCGATAAAAATATTTATCATGAATCCTTTTTATTATTTAATTTTTTATTTCTTTTTCATCCAATAATAATAATATTTTATCTTCTGAAAGATGATAATGTTTAATAATAAGTTATTTACTCATTATATAGTTTAATTGAAAAATTATGTATTTTGAACCATTCTATTGAAATTACACACAATGATATCCCAAAATATTTGATTGTATATTCTATTGAACAATGAAAAATATTTATGTGATATAAAAGTGTCAATAAACACATTTATGAATTACAAAAGGAAAAAAAATAGGTAATAGAATAATATTTGAAACCATCAATTATGGGTAAAAATATTTATGTTAATTAAAATATTATTTGTATAGTTCATAATCATTTTCAAATAACTTTATTTAAAATAGGAAACACAAACATATATTTCTCTATTTTTTGTGAAAATATTCAACTCATTAAAAATAAATGTTGTCCCATAGGATGTAGTTAAACACAAAATAATTCAATTAATTTCATGTAAAAATAAAAACATTAACATATTTATTTCATTAAGAATCAATAATCAAAAGAAATGATATAATACTTTTTTTATGTTTTTTCATTTTTCTATGATGTATAATCGATGGAATGAAATTTAAAGTGTTCTATAATATAATAATGAAGTATTATAATAATCATGAAAGTTATTGGAAGATTTATAAAAATTATTTATTCATCATGGGATGTAAATTTTTATTCAGTTTTTTATATTTAATAATGGACTAAAAAATGATTATATAATCATTTTGATGTAATAGAATGAGGATTATTTATTTGGAAATCATTATTGGATATCTTTTATTAAGTTAATGATATGAATTGAATAATTATCAATTTTTATTTAGAGAAAATATGATAAAATACAATTTAATCATGTGGGGAAAATATTAATGTAAAATTAAAATTACTGTCTCTAAAAAACAAGTAAATACTATGAAAATAAAACCATATGTTTAGGGAATAAATGGTCTAAATGAGGATGCAATTTTTCAGTTGATATATGTATACTCAAAAGGAAATGTAAATTTTTTACCTCCATCTTAATAAATAAATAATCTTAATTAATAAAACATGAAATTTATACTAGATTTATATCAAATATACAATATAATGAATAAAACTATGTGCTCTTAGAGAGTATTGAATGAAATTCTATAAAGGATGTTAATTCAGAAAAATTGAGATGTGGTGAAAACAATTATGATATATGTTTTTTAGAATATAGATGATAAAAAATTGATTATTGATAAATATACTATGTAAAATCTTTTTAATGAACAACATAAAAAATAAATGATTTTGAAAAATAAAATATTATGTTCCAAAATTCCTTTTATAAACACAACTTACATACCTGATTTGATACTTGATTCAATGTTCCACATAACCCATGATTCATTTCCTTATATCAGTGTAGGTTGTTAAAAAGGAGTAGGTGATGAAAAACACTATAGAGAAATTATTTCAAATTGAATATAAATTAACTTATAAGATGAATATTTTAAAAAATAAAAAATTTATGCCTTATTTGTTTGATACAAAAAATTGTAATTAATAAATTTTATTAATAAAATCAGTCAAATACTTTAATAAAAAATAAAATAAATAAATTATTAATATAATATAAACTAAATAATCCTATTGTTCTCTACAACTTGACTTGGACTATCGTATAATCCACTATCAAACCAGAATGGTCAACTTTAAACTCAGAAAAAAATAATATATAGGTGTGAAATGTGGTACACATGTATTGGTTTAACATATAAATATATTCAGTAGGATTTCACTAAAAACCCTAATTTTGTTTTCTTGAAAATCTAAAACATGTTCTCCTATGAGAGACTTGTGATAAGTCCTGTACACTCTCTATAAAAATTTATATAATAACTAATATGAAATATATAAAAATAAACCATGTATTCCATAAACCTTAAATGTAACTTTTTATTAAAAAAATCATCAAACATACCCTCACCAAAAATAAACATCCAAAAAATATAACAAACAATTTTTTCCCAAACCCTCCTATGTGAATTCTAGGACAGTAATGCTCCATTTAACGTAACCAATACAAATGCTTAACAAAATTATTCTCTTTATATTCTATATTTTTCTCATCAATCCTAAGATGTGTTGTTGTATAATTGTCCCCATCATTAGAAAACATATTAATGGATTTAAAAAAAATATTTTTATAGAATAAAATGATAAAATCTCAACATTTAGAAAATCCAACAAAAATGAATGTAATGATATTTTCTCAAAACATTTTAAGTGAGGTTTTTTTCATACCAAATGTGAATCAAGAGTCAACAACTACCTACAATCAATGTTTTATATATAATATTGAAATAAAAATTTCATAATATCCATTCATAACACAATACAAATAATATAATATCAATATCGAAAAATAAATTTATTTATTTAAAGTAAAGATTTTCCAAAAAGGGGGGAAAACATATCAGTTTACTATATCGAATTCCCAAACCCTATAATGAAATATTTTCACTAGTAATTATCCTTCTTTTATCTCTTTTATTATAATCCCCATAATTATTGAGGGATTTTATATGACTTAGGGAAACCAAAAAAATTAAATTCAATGTTTTTTAAAATAATTCATGTCAATATATGTGTATGGATAATGAGTTGAAGTTGAAAAAATGAACATGAAAATAACATAATTCTGGGACCATCCAAGGAAGAATCATGAGAATAATAAGAGAAAAAAGAAAAAAATCACCGCCCACATTGGATATAAATATGTTTCTCAACACACACATAATAAAAATGAGGGTAATTTTAATAATTTTATCTAATAATAATAATAATAATAAATATATAAATATCTATAAAAGTTAATCCACAAATTAATTATAAATTCATGTTAAACTGGTAGCTAAATAGGAATTAATGAGTCATATAAATGTTTTTATGAATGTATTTTTCATGACATGAAACATATTTGATGAAATTTTCTATATATCAGGAACTAAAATCCTTCTTATTGGTATATTTGATGGGTTGTAATGATTATTTCCACACATTGATGGTCATTTAAAAGTAGTTTGATTCATGGGAAATTCTCACTCTTGAATTTGTGGATTGGATTAGCTCCAATATTTAGAGTACACCACATGAAATGGATTATAAGAAAATATTTTTAGTTATATTATTTAATCAAGACATTCCATAAGGAAATTGGGATCATGTGGTGACGGATTTACCAATTAATATTTCAACTTTAATATATTAATATATATTATGTTGGAGATTTTTGGTAAAATAGACCACATCATTTTAAATTTTTAAAAAACCATGGATTAAATTCTTCTAGATCTATTGGTATAATTGAAAAACTTATATTTCCATTCATAATACATAAATTTTATGGAAATATATATGTATGGATAAAATACCAAATGATTAATAAGTGATCCTTTGATGAGTTGGTTGTATTGAAATTAATGACACAGTGATAAATGAAGGGAACATATTTTTTTACGGAAAAAATAATATTCAACTCAATATGTCATAATTGTTTTATGAAGTTAATGAAAATATATTTAGGAAGAAATTTTTATCAGTACAATTGATAAGACATGTTTAAGGGTTTAAAAATAGTCAAATAACTAAATAAAATCTATTTAATGTTGGAAAATCTAAGCACTCATGTATTTATTCATGAGGTATAATAATACATTGAGTTTTAACATCATTTTTTATAAAAATGTTTTTGGTATAGAGGATAATGTGTATTGAAACTATTTTTATTATTTAATACATCTTCAGAAGCATAGCAAGGTGAAAATGAAGAAGTTAAAATACCATAAAAAAATAAAAAGTTTTTAAATAGTGGATTAAAAAGGTATACACGTTCGTGGTTATTAAACACTATATATTAAATTTAATCTTACTATTATGAGATTGAAGAATGAATAAAAAACTAATGAAGTAAATAATGTAATTTTTGCAAAATAATTTTTTTATATAGAACCCAATAAAATTAAAATATTTTATAATGTAAAATTAATGTAGGAATATTATGATTTTATGTGAGAATTTACTCATATTAATGAGTTTGTTAATATTGTAGTACAAAAATACATATAAAAGTGGTATTGTTGAATAATCTATTGATTGTGGATGTTTAAAAAATATTTCATTATGATTATGGTATGAATAGTTTTTCCCATCCATTAATTTTTGGATCATTTTTTCAAATGTTATGAATAATATAAATATAGATTATATTATATATATTTCACATAATGTAAACAAAAAAATAATGAGGGATTCAAAGATTTATATAAAATGTTCATTAAATTATTTTGATATGTTTTTTATGTTATGTGTAAATATAAATATAATATTTTCAAAGGGGGATGTTATAGAAGATGAGTTCTCTCATCCAAGTGATGGAAATATAAAAATGAATGTATATTTATAGAATTTATTAAATTTTTAAATATTTTAGTTAATTCATTATGATATTTAGAGTTTATAAAGGGTAAATTGAAATCTATTTAATAATTGATATATCACAAATATATTTTATAATGTTTAAACACATGTAGTAATATTATTTATTGGTTAATATTAAATTATTAAGAGTTGTTTTAGGTCTATTCCATTAATTACATGTTTCTTATGTTCTAAACGATTCATATGTTTTTTTTATTTAAATGGTTTTTTTAAAGGGGGTATTTTTGGATATTTAATGTTGGTGAGGTCATTATTTGGTACTTTTCAACTATTAGTATCTAAATGGGGAGTATATATTGAGATTCATATAAATAGATACCTATATATATCCATCATTCATGTATAACTTAATTTACCATCATGATTTCCTGGGTCTGTCAAAAATTTAATATTGTAATTTCTAAATATTTAATAAACCCAAATAATTTTATTATTTTTCTATTTATCAAGGATCATGTCGCTTACCCTTTTATTATATTTGCTTATTTTATTAAACTCCTTGATTTTAATGGAATATTTTTTATTTATTGGTAAATATAAATTTATTACATGAAGATAAAAATTAATATCTATTAAATGAGATCTAGAAAGAATATTTATACATCGTAGTTATGTCTAGAATTTAGTTATTTTCCTTGGATAGGAAAAAGATATTTTCTTCTGTTTGGAGCCAATGATCATGTAATTTGTTATCATAATTTAAAACATTATATAATCTCATTAAAATAATTTTTTTATTTTTGTATATAATAGTGAAATTAACATCGACACATAGTGGTGTAATGGAATAAACATTATATTCTGGTAATGATATTTTTTTTGGTAGATTTTAGATAATAATGTTTTTTTAGAGATGGTTAACTAGTTTAAATGGAATGATTTAATTCATGTAAATACAAGGCGAATTAGTTGAAAAATTTATGTGGAGATGTTAGGGGAATATATAATTCTCCCATTTCCATCTAATATATTCTCACTATTGAGGGATAAAAATTATATAAAATTATTTTTTGTATATCACTTAGTGCAATGATGAGTGTTTTTTCATGTTCTTTAGGTTCTTTATTATGTAGTTGACAATGATAAAAGGCGGATTCTCATAGAAATACTGATTACACAACCTATAAATGATGAATGAATATTGATGTAATGGTTTTTAATGTATGATGTAATAGTAATTTTTCTAATCCTATTTTTGTAATTTTTTTTGGAAAATAAATAATCCCATTCTCATTATTAAATATAAAAAAATACTTTGCTTATATAATGATTAATCTGCTAACAATTTTAAAATATGAATAATTAAAATGTATTTTATGGTAATTAAAATCATTTATTATAATGAATATTTATAATGACTAAATTATATGGGAAATGTTAATTACAATAAATATTCAAATGATAAATTAAATATGGATTATATAATATTATATAATTTTAATAAATGTTATATATGGGTTTTTGATAATATTATTTTTTGAAATAAACATATATGTGACTAAAAATTTATTATTGATAATTACATTTTAATGAATAATGGTTATTAAAATCAATGAAATTATTTATTTTTCACATGATGATCATATTTTGAATCATGAGATAAAAATTTTGTATAATTTTGTTTACTTCACATAGAAAATGGATTAGATACTATTTCAATGTTTTCTTCATGGAGGATAAATTGTAATTTTATGAAAATAATAAACAAGATATTCAAGTACTAATCAATAAATATTCTTAATATATGAAATAATATTTTTTCATTTGAAATAACTGGTATTTTGGATTTCATAAATTATCATCATGTATTATGATATTTTTGTCCAATAATCATGAAATAAATTGAATGTTGTTGAAAAAAATATTTATTTGGAAATTTATTTCATGATAATTTGTTGGAAATGAAGAATTATTATTTTATATCATATTATTTTTATCATATACTATTTCATTATCTCTTATCATCTTTATACTATAGTGGGATTGATATTATGTAGGGTATGAATTCGGTAGAGAAAATATAGTTCATGATATGGGAAATTTGTAAAATATTATTATAAATAATAATATTTTTCATGTTGATAATGATTATTGTTTATAAAATCCCATAATATATAAATTATCCAAATTTTTTACTTCTCATGAATTGTTACTAACCTTGAAAATAGAATATAATATTCCCTCTCAGTTGTTTTCTTCGAATAATCTCATGTCTAAACCCATTCATTGGTAGTCAGGTAATCCACCAAATATTGACCTCTTCATTATTGATGTTCTACTCTTACCTATTATAGTTGGTCATGAAAATTTATAATATAATGGTGAATATCCACTGAAATTTTAGTATCAGAGTATGGTTGAGATGAAATAATTGGTTTTAGATATAGTTCAGAGAATAAATAAATGAAAATAAATACAAGATGAAGGATAATGGAAAATCACCCTGGTGAGGTGTGATGTTCAACATTAGGGAAATGATATTACCAGATTGTAGAGGCATTTATAGAGGTGGAGGTGCAATATGCATTATAATTGAGAGAAAGAAGGTTTCTTATATTCTCATTACTCTTCATGTATACTACAGGTAGTCTCCAATCACATTATATATATATCACTAGTTAAATTTTCAGCATTGTAATGAATTATACATAGTATATAACACCATGTAAATAATTATATATTAATCATAAAATGATATGCTATGGTTATATGAATTTTTATGCATCATACCCAATGTGAAACTATCATATTATTACATGTATCATGATAATGGTGGCTCAATGTTCTTATATGATATAATCCTACAATATATTTCTGACTCTAATTCCATATAGGTATTAGTGATAGAGGTATTCTATAAATAATTATAAAAAATATTTATATAATAATATATCATATCATATGATTTAGAATATCATAATATCATCTTATATGAATTTATATGGAAAACATGTGTGTAATTTATTCTACCGCCATATGCATCACAATGATATGAATGATATGTTATGATTCATTTGGATTTTTTATGTTTTATTTATTCAATAATAATTGAAGTGTTAAAATTTATGTGAATCTTTAATATAAGATAAAATTAATACTAATAGTTAACGGGATAAATCAAATAAATTTTTAATTTGTTAAAATTTAATGATTTTTATTAAATTAAATATTTATCAAAATGGTTGTAAAATTATATTAAATTCCATGGATGGATCTAGAAATTTAAATTAGTATAGAATAAAGAAAATTAATATGTATATTGGTTGGTTCCTTCATTATAAATATAATATCTCCCATCATTTCCACATTTCATTACATCATAATATTCAAACATGTTGTGGAATTTAATAAAATCCCAACCATGTTATGGGTGACTTAAGATGGCCTATAGATACATAAAAAATGATGAAATAATTAAACTACATATACAGTTTCTTCCTCATGATCATATATTTGAATATTATATTGATAAATCATGTGTGTATAATACAGATACTATTTCATCACTTTATATAAAACATAGTTTACGGTTTTATACATGGTGCTATTAGAAATTAGAGTTATTTCCTATTTCTAGTAACATCATTAAGTGTTATTATATCTTTATAAACTAGTGAATGATTTTAAAGAATCACAATGTGATATTAATAATGAAATCATTTTTTTAAATTAATTTTTAATGCTATGGAAAATATCATGCTTAATAATATTATGTGAACCTCATGAACTATCATTAAATATGATCGATGGTGATTTGGGTTGTTTTTACATAGACTATGAAACTATGTTTTTTAAATTGTTAATATTATTTATGGCCCAATCATAATTAATGATTTATCAGATTATTTGGGTTAATCCTTCATAGTATTCAAAATGTTGGTTTTAATATTAAATTTTTCATGTATTGTAAGATTTGATTTCTTGTTGAGATTTATCACCATGTATAAGTCCCTATGATTTCTTTTAGTATTATTAGAGAAATATAAATATATTATAGTTCCAAATCCAATTATAGAAGTTTCATTACTACATGTACACTATGTTGATGATTTTTTCATGTACAAGGAAAACACACTATTGGTTACTCTAATATAGCCACCGACAAGTAGGTTTTTCCTTATGTCGGTTGTTATAGTATTGGATATTTCTAGAGTGAACATGAAATTATTCTTAAATGGGTCATATTTATAGTATCCCAAGTCTCATACACATGTTATTAAATCAATTTTAACATTAAACATATTAAAACACCACCATTCAATCTATAGGCTTAATATATTTGAGAAATTAGATACACAATACATCAATATAGAAATAAGTTTCATCAATGTAGATTTGATCGTCATAATATTCTATAAATTCCCATTTTTATTTTATTATGAAAATTGATCCATTATTGAATTAACTAAACAAAATGGTGTTCTATAAATCACAACATGGAAATAAAAACTATTAGGAAATACAAAAAAAATTGATGTGTCATAATATTATATCATAAAAGAGAATAGTAACATGGAATAATTGAATAAAGGTGATGATATAATATGATCATGTAACCATAATATTTAAAAAAACATTTACTCAAAATAATAAATAAAGTATAACTTCTAAGAGAACAACACATAGTGTTGTTGGTAAATTCACATGCATCATACATGGAATCATGTGAGATTAAAATATTAACCAAAGCATTGGTAGGATCATGATTTCATTCCCAAAAAACATATAAAAATATGTACATGTATATGTATTCCACTTAATGAATTTTTTCATATTATCTAATCTTAAAAAAACCCTTGAAAAGGGAATGGGTTTCAAAATTTTATATCAAAATATAAACAATGTATTTTTACTTATGATTACAAATAGAAGTTTCAATTAAATACATTTGAATTCTTATATTTCTATAATGTGAAACAGAAATTTGAAAAGAATATTACAGGGGTAAAATTTAGAAAAAGGTATGTACAAGTATTAATATAATTGTTCATATTTAACAATGTTTGAAGGAATGGGTAAATATCTTTAGAAGAAGGCGATCATATGGAATTTTCCCTAAAATTTGTAAAACAATAGAATTTTTTTCCATTAATAATATTTATTTAATAAGAATATTGTATGTTAAATAAGTTTAAAATATTAACACTTTTAAAGTAAAAATGAATAGGAATGTTTTCTTTATCACATTTTTTTAAAAGAATGATTTACAATAGAATATGAAAAACACATATAACCCAAAAGATTTATGAAAAATTAAAAACGATACATATTTGTGAAACATATATATTGTAAAGACCCTAAGCTTGACGTACATGGACGTTACATTACTTTTTTGGAATACTTAGTACATTACAAAAACACACACATAAGGACTGTAATAGTTTAGTGTCTTTGGAAACTCGGAATATAATCTTGTCATCATAGTGAAATATCTTCAACATCACCCATAAAGATCTTCACTTTTTTTCTTACCTAAAACCTTTCTTTATATCCTGTGGAAAAGAAAACATAAAAGTGTGAGCTCAAATTCTTAGTAAGGGTAATCAAACGAAATATCAATCACATCATATTCATAAGAACATAACAATTTGGAAATCTTACCCTGCAAAAGAGATCGTAATTTCATAACATGGGATAAATCATGGTTGTGAAATGTAATCACAATAATCACAACGTAAAACATGAAGCTTTTTGGAATACACACATAATCATAGAGAATCATTTCTTATTAGTCAATACTCATTTCCAAGACTATCTTAGTGGACAAAGTCCATTTCTGAAACGAGTTCATTCCTCGTTTCAGTCCTGTTTCACTAAACCGGTTTAACCTGCCATTCCAGCCATCTCTATCTCATGAGATATATAACCATTACCCAATGAATATGGGGGAGATATAGGTCCCACCCATCTCATAATGATACCATTTTTATGTGTGCCACAAAATCATAAATCATACATCATTGCATAACCCACGTAATAAAAATGGGATTCTTAAATAAAATGTCATCATAAAACAATTCATATAAGAAAAAGGAATTAATCAAAATAATTCCATCACAACATAATCAAATAAATGTAATAATAGGGATAGAAACAAGACCCTATATTTTCTTAGATGGTAAATAAATTTGATAAAACACTTGAACTCCATTCTTGAGGAAAATATCCTTTCTACTTCAAAAACATTTTTCCTTTCTTACCATGTCATATGATTTTAAACTAAAAGAAGTTGATTAAAAATAAACTTGAAAACTTTTAAATGAAGATTCTTGGAAGTGATGTTTTAATAATCCATTCATGTCGTATAAGTTAAAAAAACATTCTTCTCGTACTTTTTTCGGAAAAGTCAAAAAGTACCTCGTACGAAAATCAACAAAATATTCCTTTCATATCATTTAATAAAAACTCACCGAAGGGTAAAATTGGATTCAAAAAATTGTAGGTGGATGAAAATAATATTACATATTGAGGAAACATGGATGTGGATGATAAAATACCCCCATTAAATTCCAAAGATTAATCAATCTCGGATAAAAATGAGATTGTGATATTTCCCTTACCTTAGGTCCGATTTGCTTCATAAGTGTCCGAACCTTTTTTATAATGATTTAAATAATGTCATTGACTTATTCCAGAATCATAATCATTTTTATAATATCATATATGGTCATATTATTAGCTTCTTATTAGTAATATTTCATTGATACTTGTTATTCGGGTGTTTATTGCCTTTTGTTCTTATGCGTGTTTTGTCGAATAAAATCTTAGTCTTGTTTTAGGTTATAGATACCTCACTTCCAGAATGGTATTAGGGTAATATATATCATATTCATTCACTAAATTAAATTATGTAATAATTATGTAATGAAAATCATGTAGAACGAGTCACATCACATCGTGGAGACGGTATTCCGTACGTACGCACGAGCGATGATATCGTTCCCATGATTGTGTAATTGTATTGGAGTGTATGTATACTATTTAAGAATCAATATCACTTTAAAATAATCATATATTCTCATTATTTACACCATTATACCGATCCAAGTAAGGTGGTCATGGAAAATAGATTACACCACGGCGTGGAGATGGTATTCCGTACGTACGCACGCGCTGTGATTTCATTTTCCGTAGGATAGATAGATGGTGAAATAAGGTTGTTTCATACTTATAATAACATATCAGTATATTGATTGATACTTATGTTATTACTTCATAATGAAAAAAATAAATAAGAAGAAGTGGAAGAAGAAATAAAGTTGAAATAATCGGTAACGAACATTACCTCTTCTTTGAGACCTCCTTTTAGGGAACTAAAATTGGTCTTTGAAGAATACCAGGACCTATAGTATGTCTCTAGGGAATTGGATAGAAGAAACTATCAGGGGTTGGCCGATATTGAAAACTCAAAGTTGTGTGAGGAAGAGAGATAGGAGGTTCCCTTTTATAAGGGAGGAGAGGGGCACCTTTGGAAAAACTAAAAATATTATTTTATTATGAAGCCATATTCGGGTTTAAATAGCTCAAAATTTATTTATTGTGAAGCTAAGTTGGGGATGGGTCTAAATCCTTCTCAACCAATATAATTTGGACATGTTTAGTTTACTATTTTAACCTTATCATTTAGATTTATCTTTATGTTAGATAATTTTACTTTTACTGTGTCTTTTTGTGTTCTTACACTATAAGGTTAATAAAAGTACAATAAGAATCCAAAATATCCCCAAGTTGTTTATAATTAATATATATAACCTTATCTAAGTCATATGGCAGAACCTTAGATTTTTAGTAATAAAGTAACAATTAATAATATAATATTTGTTTTAAAAACTATTTTCTGTCAATTTTGAAACTATTTAGTAAGTGATTTTTGTGAAAATCATAAAAAATTTATTAGTTCGAAAAAAGTTCATTAAATCAATAATAACATGTCATATTAACCTATAAAATTAGTGGAATTCATTAAAAGTCTCAAATTACATTTATTTGGGCATTTATAACATCAATTATGTCAATATTTCATTAATAAGATAATTACTGCATCATCTTTGTGTCATAAATAAATTAAATTATTTATAGTCTAAAAATTACAAATTAAATACCATTATGTAGGAAATATTTTTAGATTTATAATGAATATTTATAGTCGAATTTATCTTATGTATGACCATATATTAAAAATGATTTACTTATAAAACATTGATTTTAACTATTTTAACCCTTCTATAAATAAATTAATAATAAATGTCCTAATCTAATCCATGTGGGCCTAAATGGTCATATTTTATTCCTAAGGTTGTTTTTGGTCGAATTACACTTATCCAATAGAATTACGACATGTTTTAGGATAATAATAATATCATTTATACCCTTAATTACCCTATTTACTTTTAACCGGGGTAACAAAAAGTAAAAAGTTACTATTCACCAAAAATTATTTTCATCTCATTGAACCCCATTTTACTTACTGACATCAGCTGTGTCTCTCTAATTTTTTGAAATTCCATTCACAAAAGTGGTAAAATTATGTTTTATGTAAATTTGAAAATTCTCCTAGGAGGTGGGTAAAAGACGGTGAAAAGTTCAATGAACTTTTTATATATCTAAAATTATTATAAAATTAATCAAATGAATTAAATTGAACTTATATAGGCATTATGTATCAATTTTGACCTAAAATAAATTTAAATAAAATAAATAATTATTTAAATAAAAAGTCGGTTTTTAAATAGAAACCCAGTGTTTTCACTATTCATTAAAAATTGAAAGTTTTCAGGAAAATACCAAAATTTCACCCCAGGATAATTTCGATATTCCGAATCCAAAAATGAAGTCCATTATCAAAAATAAAATTTATAAAATTTCAAAAAGTGGTTATTACTATTCATAATGGCTAGTTTTAATAATATTTTAATAGCATATCGTTGTTTAGCGAAACTCGGTATTGCGTACAACACACGCTATCATGGAAGGTCACATTTGCGTGTATGTAAGCCAAGTCAGGGATGCGTGTTGTGCAAGCTCCTTTTGGTGTAGCGCACAACACAAGACATTAATGAAATTAAAAATAATATATTTTGTAAAATCTTAGGGTGTCACACTCTACCCCCCTTAAAATGAATTTCACCCTCGAAATTCGTCGGGGTTATAAATGGTTTACTACACAAAAGATTCGTTAATAAAAACCCACATCGTAAAAAGTAATACCAAAACATGGATTTAAAAACTAATGTATGAAACGTAACAGTTACCCAAATTAACTAACCACTGGGTTTCCACAGAGGAGAACATAGGTGAAAATATGGATATGGAAGAGAAATCTAACCGTCATGTTCTAATGGAGAGTGGTAGAGAACATTGCTATGAAAAATCATAAAGCCATAAATTTTTGTTGATATTTGGTGCCATCTAATTCATCGGATATAAGGGCACTAGGAAAAAATTTTGGGTTTTCAAGATCATTTCCCTAAAGTTGAAGAATTTGAATTTGAATAAATACTTACTTTATTTTGGTACAATATCACTGTTGTTCGTGCTTTGAACAATTTCCACTTCATCTCTTAAAGAAATGAAGTTGATTTTGTTATTAATTAAGTTTTAATAGATCATGTGATAAAATGATGGGTCATTCCATCTGTTTCAAACAAAAGGTTAGCGAAAGATATCAAATATACATAAGTCTATCTATGGTGAGGTTAATCATATACGATTGCAAGAATGAACATATACTTCATATATCATACCACGTAATAAAATAAAACTAGTTTCTACTAACCAGGGACTTCCTGTAGGCCAGTGGTAGGCGATAAAGGCCAGTCGCACTTCGGTTCTAGGTTTGATTCCCAAAGCCTTGTCCGACGCGATGGGTTGTCGCCCGTCCTGCAGGTTCTCCTTTTTCTAAAGCTATATTACTATAACATCCCATCAATAATATCGAAAAATGATCTATCCCTAAACAATACTAACTTATGTCCAACATAATCCATTTCAATATTTAGGCTTATCTAAAATACTTTGGTCCATGCTCATAGTATAAAGAAAATGATTACTTGAAATGTCACATAACAATCACGTGAATTCCATCATTTATCCACTATATATCATAAGATATATCTTGTTGGTCAAATTAGAAACATGTGAATACCTTAATAATATATTCTCTTGAATAATGAATACCCATTGAACCTTAGTGAAAACATAAATGCAGTTAAAATTTCACACTTTCCACAAACCAAAATCCACAAAATTCTTTATACTGAAACCATGATATCACTTAGTCCTTATATCAATCATGAACTCATGAATACAATCAAACACCTCATTTTCTTTTTATCCCTTCATTATGCACATATCATTTGCTTACCAAAAATATCTCAATCACTTTCCATGCTTACCAATACCATAAAATTATTGAAAACCACAATAGACCAATACATAAATATTCCAATATTCCACGATACTATATAAAACATTATTTTGGAATCCCATTACATAAACACTTAATCATTCCCCCACATCATTTTCATATTCAACATCGCCAATAGTGATCGCATGTGAATTACCTTTTTCCTTTTCCGTAAGTGGTAGCTCATGTCGATCATCATTAACCCTTGGATTAGGGCATTGATTAGCATAATGCCCCATTTAATTTCACTTGAATCATTGAAGTGTTGTTGGTGCGTTCTCTGTAGTCTTTTATTTATTCACACCATTAGCAACCCTTTTTCCATTACATCGACACTCATCTGCTCGATGACCTTATTTTCCACACTTAAAACATTTTCTAACCCCTTTAAGTCAATCTCCACCATACTTCTTTCCACACTTTGAGCATAAGGAAACATTCATCTTCTTTTCACCATTATTCTGAGATTTCTCCTTGAACTCCATCTTTCTTTTCTTGTCAAAACCATGAGATGGATATGTAACACCAACTTCCATTTCTACCTTAATAGCACAGTGCACAATTTCTTCATAGCTACTAAAGTCTCTTATAGATATTTCCCTTCAAAGATTTTGTTTTAAGCCACTGAAGAATCGATCAACTTTACTTTCAGGTTGGATGATAAAGCCAGATGCATACCTTGCAAGCCTTGTAAAATTCGCTTCGTATATACCAACAGATTCATCATCCTTTTGTTTTAGTTCAATAAACTCCTTCTACATCTTTGTTCGAAGAATATGAGGGAAGTACTTATTGAAAAATAAGTTCTTGAACTCGTCCCATTCCATGGACTCAATTTCATCTCTTGGCCTAAGATTCTAGATAAGATTCCACCACTGATCAGCATCACCTTCCAAACGATATACTGCTAAGATGAATTTATCATGTTCAGAACATTGAAGAACTGAAAATATTTTTTCAGTGGTACTGATCCATTGTTCAGCAACAAGTGGATCGGAAGACCCAATAAAAGAAGGTGGGTGTTGCCTCATGAAGGACTCAATAGAATATTGTTCCCTTCTCTGCTCATTTGGAAGTCCAGAATGATTCATAGCTTGTGTAAGTATAGCAATACGATTTTTCACTCCATCTCCCATAATGTTGGTTTGTTCAGGAGGAAAATCATTGCATCGTCCATTACATTGATCAATATGGTTCCTTCGGGTTCCAGCCATCATCTAACACCCAAAAATAATAGTGTGAGAGGCAAAAATCACGCTAGGGAAAACAATATAATTAAGGGGGAGTATCATCAATATATAACATCTTCGGTTTAATTCTAAGATCTTTACTATAGTTCTAGGACTATATCTTATATGTATACTTATCCTTAGGAACATCCCTAGACATACCTTATAAATATCTCTAGGGATCTCACTAATGTTTTCGCATTCTAGTTTCCAAAGGATGACTAAACCTTTCCTATGATACCAACTGTAGAGACCCTAAGCTTGACGTACATGGACATTACATTACTTTTGCGGAATACTTAGTACATTACAAAAACACACATATAAGGACCGTAATAGTTTAGTGTCTTTGGAAACACGGAATATAATCTTCTAATCGTGGTGAAAGATCTTCCACATCTCCCATAATGATATTCTCTTTTTTTTCTTACCTAAAACCTTTATTTATATATTGGGGAAAAGAAAACATAAAAGGGTGAGCTCAAATGCTCAGTAAGGGTAAACAAAAGAAATATCAATCACATCATATTCATAAGAACATAAAAATTTGGAAATCTTACCCTACAAAAGAGATCATAATTTCATAAAATGGGATAAATCATGGTAGTGAAATGTAATCACAATAATCATAACTTAAATCATGAAGCTTTTTGTAATAAACACATAATCATAGAGAATAATTTCTTATTATTGAAGACTCATTTCCAAGACTATCATAGTGGACAATGTCCATTTCTGAACCAAGTTCATTCCTCATTTCAGTCCTGTTTCACTGAACCAATTTAACCTGCCGTTCCAGCCATGTTTATCTCATGAGATATAAAATCTTTACCCAATGCATTGGAGGGAGATACAGGTCCCACCCATCTCATAATGATATCATTCTTATGTCTTCCACAAAATCCTAAATCATACATTATTGCATAACCCATGTAATAAAAATGGGATTCTTAAATAAAATGTCATCATAAAACAATTCATATAAGATAAAGGAATTAATAAAAATAATTCTATCACAACATAATCAAATCAATGTAATAATAGGGATAGAAAAAGAACCCTATATTATATTAGATGGTAAATAATTTTGATAAAACACTTGAACTCCATTCTTGAGGATAATATCCTTTCTACTTCAAAAACATTTTTCCTTTCTTAACATGTCATACGATTTTAAACTAAAATAAGTTGATTAAAAATAAACTTGAAAACATGTAAATGAAGATTCTTGGAAATGATGTTTTAAAAATCCATTCAGGTCGTATAAGTTAAAAAAACATTCTTCTCGTACTTTTTTCGGAAAAGTCAAAAAGTACCTCGTATGAAAATCGACAAAAGATTCCTTTCATATCTTTTACTAAAAACTCACCGAATGGTAAAATTGGATTTAAAAAATTGTAGGTGGTGGAAATAATATTACATATTGAGGAAACATGGTTGTGGATGAAAAAAGACACCCCAATAAATTCCAAAGTATAAACAATCTCATATAAAAATGTGTCACAAACCGCCTTCACCAAAAGGAGGGAAGGGTCAGCAGATTTCTAGGCCCTTCCTTCTTTAAGTTGAAGGAGAGATAATGACCCCCGAAACCCGCCTTCAATAGGTCCCGGAGTGGCGACTAGCACCAAGGGTATAGAAAATTATCGCAAATGGAAGGCATTACCCTTTTTATTTTATAGGATCGAAAGATAAGGAGAAGAAAACCAAACAACACCAAGGTAGAAAGAAAAGTAAATCCAAAAGTAAACCATTCCCACATGCATGTTTCAAAAGTGAAAGCCACAAAGTGCAAAAAGGTGACTACAAGGTAAGTACCAAAAAGAAAAAAAAAAAAATGCAACTGCTCCAAAAGTCCGAGCTAGTAAGGTCCTGCGTGATCCCCGAAGTCCTCCTAGAAACCTGAAAGCAGTTTTATATACGTAGGGTGAGTATACAAGTACACTCAGTAGGGATAACCAGGACTCTCGTGCACAAGTGGGGGAACGTACTAAAGTCCCGTGAGAAAAAGAGTAAACCAAACACCTAACAAGGAAAACTATCCATCCCAGGCCTCACCAAGGCTCACTCCCCAAATAACGCAAGTCAAGTAATATATATAATAAGAGAACATCGATGTTTGGGTACCCTGTGACACTTTCCCACTGGTTATTGAGACATCCTACGCATCGGACCAATCCCGCCATTCTCACCGCAGTCCCACTACCACACCCGCCCGCACACACCTGGGCCACAACCACACGCAGTCCCACTGCCGAAATCCCGCCCGCACACACCTGGGCCTCAACCGCACGCAGTCCCACTGCTGAATCCCCCCCGCACACACCTGGTCCACAACTGTCACATGTAACCATGCCTGCAAACACCTAGGCCAGAACAACCACCGCCACGCCCGAAGACACCTGGGCTAAAGGATCCACTGCCACGCCCGAAGACACCTGGGCCTCATCCCGAAGACACTTGAGAAACCACCTGCCGCACACACCTGGCCAACCACCACAATGCCCCGCCCGATGGTTCTTGGGCTAATAATGGACTTCAGGCCTTCACAGCCTGCCCGAAGGTACTTGGGCTATCCGGGAAAGGGAGCAAAAAAGGAGCCAATAACCAGCCACTAAGGATAGTGTTGGGAAAAACACCCTTCCCCCATAAATGGGGGTGTTCGGCACTGAGTGCTCAACTTGGGTGGGGCGCGAATAAGAAACACAAATATACAAGTATAGATATAGGTAACAAACACTCACCCAAAGCTTAGGTTTTCCTAACCAACCTACAGAACACAACACCACTGCGTCTGAGTCACAGTTCACGACCTTTGCCCACAAAAAAAACCATTTGTCCCATTCTTGTTTCACGTTCAGTTAAAATGTTCAATTAATTTTAAACACTACTGGGAAACTACCATAAGCATAACCAAGGAAAGAGTCAAAAGCATGGATCAACCAAAACACTCACACCCGGTTCTGTCAACAGAGGATCTCTCCCCAATTTGTGATATAAACGAGTACCCACCAGGTCTCAAACTCACAACCACCGAAACCATACCAACAGGGAATCCCATCCCCAAATTCACACAACACTGAGAGTATAAAAGAACAGGGGATCCCATCCCCTCCCACATTTCCAGCAATCGGCCCGAAAGGAAAACAACCAACTACCACTACCAACACAAGTCAGGGATTTTCAGATTTAAACGACTTAACACACTCCATGATTTCAAATTCCATGTGTTCTAACCGAGAGTTATCACAGAAGGGTTGATCCTGGTGCTTTCAACTTATTCAGCCGGGCATACGTGATTAACCAATTTCACAGCAGGAGTTCACAATTTCAGCAACCCATTTAAAACAACATGAGGGGATTCATCAGTGCACATACAACGACCACCAACGGCATCAATTTTCAGAAAACATAAACCAGCACAACTAAAAAGGATGATCACAAGATAAAGCATAAACAATGATCACAACCCCTTCCCCTTCTTTCTTTACAACTTCGTTTATTATCTTCATTAAGGTTCGGTTCAACCAATTCCATAGGAAAAAAAATAACGCCCACCCCACATGATACACAAAAGTGAGACACGAGAGAAATTCCCTACTTGTTGATAGATGATCGATGTTTAGGCCGGGGCGCAGAACTTTACGGATAACGATTCGGTGGGACCAATGCATCAGAAGAGCCACGATCGAGGAAGGGGGAAACCACGGCCTAACCCTTAATTTATAAGATCCGGGGACGGTTGAGGTAAAAACGCTGAACCGCGTAAGACGTGGAAGTCGTGGGTTGACCACGCGGCTTGACTAATCATTAAAGGTGATGGCTGGTTTAAACCGACTCATGAGTCGATTCAGTATCTAATTAAAACTTTCGTGCGCGTTCCGGGTATTTAATACATTTTCTTTTCTTTTAAACGAGGCAGAATACGGTTTAAAACCCTATTTGCGAAAAAGGAGCGTTACTGAAACAACTTGGCAAGGCTGGGTGACGTCGGCCGGTTCCGCCGATCGGTCGCACCGATCGGTCTCACCGATCGGTCTCACCGATCGGCACCCCTTAAGGATCCGGATTTTGGAAAATGAAGGGACTAAGGGGGGTCTGGGTCATCACATCAGATACCTCTTAAACGATTCTCATCCTCGAGAATCACACCAAACCAGAAGGAAAGAGAGGGTCCGAACAACCATCTTCGAAATATACCTCTTAGGAGTGAACCTCTGCTAACTAAAAACACTCCCCTGAAAAGAACCAAGCAACATACCACGCCAAACCACCCGGTCATGTGGGTTTGGGGAGTTTCCCTCCCCCATGTCAAGATATTATCCGCTTTGGGTGGCACTGACTCACCCACACGGGTTTAATCGCATCCACCTTAATGCGTCTTGATTAGGGGTCGGGTTCCCTCTTCCCTTTAGCCGGGGCTTTTCACACACAACAGAGGAAATAAACCAGTACATTTCATAGCCAAAAGTCAAACGTTCTACCACAACAGGTACAAAAAGGAACAAAGCTCAAAACAACCCGGGGTATTGAGAACGCATCTGTGCTTCCCTCTCCCACGTACTCTCTTCGAGCCCGCCATGTCTCCACAACACAGGAACCAAGGGCATGGCTCACCCAAGAAGCACCTTCTCCTTGTGATCCTCGATCATCACTGGTTTTTCCACAAAGGTTCCGTCGTCCTCGATGTCCAGTTCACCCCAATCAAGGACGTGTGAGTCATCGTGCAGATAACGACGGAGCTGGGATACATGAAAGACATCATTTATCCTTAGCAGCGGCGGAGGTAACGCTAGCTGATAAGCCACTTTGTCGAACCTCCGCAACACTTCGAAGGGTCTGACGAATCTGGGGGAAAGCTTACCCCCATTTCCGAACCTCCGTTGCCCACGCCGTGGGGAGACCTTCAAGAATACGTGGTCTCCAACCTCAAACTCCAAGGGCCTTCTCCTGGTATCAGCATACGACTTCTGTCGGTCCTGGGCCGCCTTCATCCTTTCCCGTATGAGCTGAATCTTCTCTGTCGTGTTCTGCACCACCTCCGGGCCAAGGATTCCCGCCTCTCCTACTTCGGTCCAACACACAGGTGAACGGCATGGCCTCCCGTACAAAGCCTCAAACGAGGCCATACCGATGGTAGAGTGGTAGCTATTATTGTAGGAAAACTCTACTAGAGGAAAGTATCGCACCCATGACTCTCCTGAGTCCAGAACACATGCCCGTAGCATATCCTCCAAGGTCTGGATGGTTCGCTCCGTTTGTCCATCTGTCTGGGGATGGAAAGCAGTGCTAAGGCGTAACTGGGTGCCAAACGCACGCTGCAATCCTCTCCAGATTCGCGAGGTAAACCGTGAATCCCTATCCGAGACTATAGACGTCGGAACTCCATGCAACCGCACCACCTCATTCACGTACTATCATGCCAAACCATCCACAGTACTTGACTCTCTGATTGCCAGAAAGTGAGCCGATTTCGTCAACCTGTCCACCACCAACCAGATGGAATCGCACCCTCCTTGGACCTTGGGTAGTCCCGTGACGAAATACATTGAGATGTCGTCCCACTTCCACTCGGGAACAGCAAAAGGCTGCAGTAGGCCGCCTGGAACCCGGTGTTCAGCCTTCACTTGCTGACATACTAAGCATTTAGCCACAAATTCTGCCACCGCTCGCTTAACTCCGGGCCACCAGAACTTCCTTTTCAGCCCCTGGTACATATTGGTAACTCTTGGGTGCACCACTAGGGGTGAGTTGTGGAACTCACTGAGAACCTTGCCATGCATCACTCTTGGAACAAACAACCTTTTCTGGAAAAGCATCTGGTGCTGACCGTCCTCTGTCCATTCTCTTGGAGCATCGCCCTGGTCAACCCGATCACGCATCACTTCGCACTCGGGGTCTCCCCACTGAGACTCCTCCACTCGTCGAAACAAAGATGACTGCACTATCATCTGATATAGCCAGCCTCTGCCACTATCCATCTTCGCATCCAGGTGTAAGGCAGCCAACTCCTCCATTTCCTTCCAGGCATTTTCCGACTCTCAGACCGCATCCTTCTACGTCCTCCTGCTCAAGGCATCGGCCACCACATTGCCCTTGCCCTCAGTATAAGAGATTTCAAAGTCGTAGTCCTGGAGGAACTCCACCCATCTCCGTTGTCGCAAGTTCAAGTCCCGCTGGGAGAAGATATACTTTAAGCTTTTGTGATCTGTGAAGACCACAAAGCATTCCCCGATGAGGTAGTGCCGCCATAACTTTAGCGCAAAAAGGACCGCTACAAGCTCCGGGTCATGGGTGGCGTAGTTACGCTCATGGGGGCGTAGCTGCCTGGACCCGTAAGAGATCAACCCTTGTTGCTGCATCAACACGCATCCCAGGCCCTGTCCTGAAGCATCACAAAATACCTCATAGGCCATCCCTTCTTCTGGTAATCTCAACACTGGGGCACTAAACAGCTTTTCTTTTAGGTAGCTGAAGGACGACTCGCATTTCTCGCTCCACACGAAAACCTGGTCCTTCTTGGTCAAAGCCGTCAAAGGGGCTGCTACTCGGGAGAAGTTGGGTACGAATCTTCGGTAGTAACTTTCCAGTCCGAGGAAACTCAGGACTTCCGCCACATTCTTGGGTGCTGCCCAAGAAACAACTTCCTTATCCTTTGATGGGTCGACTGCTACCCCCTGCTCAGACACTACATGCCCGAGGAAGTGCACCTCTCGTGCCCAGAACATGCATTTTGACAACTTCCCGTAGAGCTGGTGCTGTCGGAGGACTTCCAAAACTGTCCTCAGGTGCTCTGCATGGTCCTTTTCTGACCTTGAATAGATCAGGATATCGTCGATGAATACCACCACAAACCGATCCAGGTACTCCTGAAAGAAGGAGTTCATAAGCCCCATGAACACGGCCGGGGCGTTCGTAACACCAAAGGGAATGACCACGAACTCGAAGTGCCCATACCTGCACCTGAACGCCGTCTTCGGGACGTCGCTATACTTCACCCTCAGCTGGTGGTATCTGGACCGTAGGTCGATCTTCGAGAACCATCCTGCCCCTTTCAGCTGGTCAAAAAGATCATCTATCCTTGGGAGAGGGTAGCGATTCTTGATCGTCACCTGATTCAACCTCATGTAGTCTATGCACAGCATAAGACCTCCATCTGCCTTCTTTGCAAACAAGACCGGAGCACCCCACGGTGATGCACTTGGAAGAACATAACCCCTCTTCATCAGATCGTCAATCTGTATCTGCAACTCTCGTAGCTACGAAGGTTCCATCTGGTAAGGAGCCATCGAGATTGGACGAGAGCCGGGCTGCTGGTCTATCCCGAACTCGATATCACGTCGAGGGGGTAGAGTCGTCACCTCCTCAAGAAAGATGTCCATAAACTCATGGACGATCTCTGGAACTTCCACCATTTCCGCATCTACTGATTCTACCGTCAGTTCGGTCGACAAGGAGAGTAGAGGTTCCTCCCTCCTTTTCCCTTCGGACAGCTCCGCTCGCCGGTGAAGGTAACACGCTGGGCATCCAAACCTGAGAACACCACCCTTCTTTGGAAATAGTCGATGATGGTGCACACAGAAAATAGCCAGTCGATGCCTAGGATGACATAATACGGCTGAATCTGTAGCAAAAGGAGATCCCTAACCGACTGATGTGGCCCTAACATCAGTCTACACCCCCGACAAATGAACAGCAAGTCGGTCTGACCTCCAACTGGTGTGCTCAACACCAGGGGCACTGGAAGTCTCTCGGCATCTAGACCCAAGTCACGGGCTAGACTGGGTGCAACAAAGGAGTGCGAAGCTCCGGTATCGAACAAAGCATAAGCAAGAGTTCTACACACATTGATCGTACCTCGAACAACCTCTGGCCCTGTTGGAACTATTGCCTCTGTGGCGTGTAACTGTCCACGCCCAGCTCCCCTGCCCCTCGGCTGTCGGCCACCTCCCCGACCACGCCCTGGTCGAGGTCTCCGGGGAGCGCCCTGAGGTCGGCCTCCTCCTCTTATGTCTGCCTGCGGAGGACCGGGAGCTCGCTGTCCCTCCTGCTGCTGCCGGAAGGGTCTGGCTGGAAACTACTGCTGCGGCGGATGCTAGGGATGACTGCCACTGCTGTACTGCACCCGATCGGGGCACTGACTCCGGAGATGTCCAGGGCTCCTGCAGATGAAGCACCGTGGTCCCGAGCCTGAAGGGAAAGAACGTGGGCCAGGGGATCGAAACTGAAACTACTGCGGTCTTCTCCCTGTGGGTCGGAACCTGGAGTGTCCCGATGCTGGAGGCCTGGTGCTGACGGCCTTCCCCTTCGATGGTCCCAGCTGGATCCCTTCTCGTGACACTCCGCCCAGAACATGCATCATTTCCACCACTTCGGCCTTCTTCTGGACCTCTAAGTATGTCAGAAGGGTAAAGGGGGTAACAGCATACTAGAGGGAGGGTCGGAGCACCTCCTCCAAACGTCTTGCCCGAGACTCCTCATCGGGAAAGAGGTCCGGAGAAAAACGTAGGAGGTTCTTGAACATGATTCCAAGTTCCCTCATGGACATGCTCCCCTGCTGGAGGGAGAGTAGATCATGCCTCTTCTCCGTCTTCATTGTCGAGGAGAGGAACTCCGCCCGGAACTCCTTCTCGAAATCCGCCCAAGCAACCTCAGACTCTTTCCTATTCCCCAAGTGAAGCATCCACCACTGACGTGCAGCTCCTCGCATCTGGCTAACAGCCAGAGGAACCCAGTACTCAGTCGGGGCCCGAATCAGGCCGAAGGCTATAACTAGCTCCTCTAGCCAGCCTTCCATCTTCATATCGGAGGTGCTGCCCTCATACTTCTCGAGGGCCTGTCGCTGGAAGGCTCGAAGAGTCTTCTGCCACTGGTCGTCCTCTTCCTCTCGATCCGCTCTCTGCCGATTGGCCAAAGTAGTCTAAGGGGCCTCGATCTCCTGTACCACACGTGGTCGCCTTCCAGGTGCCATAGCTGCAAGGTAAACAAGGAATGCCTAAGCCCAAGTAGTGCAGAATATCGTTCTTAAAACTTCTTCAGATTTAATTTATTCTTAATTCCCAAGATATCCCAGAAACACAAGAACACAAGTCATTATGATGCATGTACCTTTCCTTAGGTCTCTACCCTGCAATTAGTCTGGCCTCACTTGGTCGTTCGGTAGGTCTAGAGTCCTTGCATCGGATCACGGGGGGCCCTAAAATCCCGTTTCCTAGCCGGTCTTCCCTGGCCTAATTCACGCTCCAAGGTCACCCAACACCGTTGCCTTACCATCCCATGCAATCCTCACTGTTCCTAACTCCAGACTCCGTACTATCTCTCAACCATCACCTCTGATACCATTCTGTCACGACCCGCCTTCAACAAAAGGAGGGATGGGTCAGCAGATTGCCAGGCCCTTCCTTCTTTAAGTTGAAGGAGAGATAATGACCCCCAAAACCCGCCTTCAATAGGTCCCGGAGTGGCGACTAGCACCAAGGGTATAGAAAATTCTCGCAAATGGAAGGCATTACCCTTTTTATTTTATAGGATCGAAAGATAAGGAGAAGAAAACCCAACAACAGCAAGGTAGAATGAAAAGTAAAGCCAAAAGTAAACCATTCCCACAAGCATGTTTCAAAAGTGAAATCCACAAAGTGAAAAAGTGACTACAAGGTAAGTACCAAAAAGAAAAAAAACATCTGCAACTGCTCCAAAAGTACAAGCTAGTAAGGACCTACATGATCCCTGAAGTCCTCCTGGAAACCTGAAAGCAGTTTTATATACGTAGGGTGAGTATACAAGTACACTCAGTAGGGAAAACCAAGACTCCCGTGCACAAGTGGGGGAACATACTAAAGTCCCGTGAGAAAAAGAGTAAACCAAACACCTAACAAGACAAACTATCCATCCCAGGCCTCACCAAGGCTCACTCCCCAAATAACGCAAGTCAAGTAATATATATAATATGAGAACATCGATGTTTGGGTACCCCGCACCACTTTCCCACTGGTTATTGAGACATCCTACGCATCGGAAAAATCTTGCCATTCTCATCGCAGTCCCACTGCCACACCCGCCCGCACACACCTGGGCCACAACCACACACTGTCCCACTGCCGAAATCCCGCCCGCACACACCTGGGCCTCAACCGCACGCAGTCCCACTGCTGAATCCCGCCCACACACACCTGGGCCACAACTGTCACATGTAACCATGCATGCAAACACCTAGGCCAGAACAACCACTGCCACGCCCGAAGACACCTCGGCTAAAGGATCCACTGCCACGCCCGAAGACACCTATGCCTCATCCCAAAGACACTTGGGAAACCACCTGCCGCACACACCTGGCCAACCACCACAACGCCCCGCCCGATGGTTCTTGGGCTAATAATGGACTTCAGGCCTTCACAGCTTGCCCGAAGGTACTTGGGCTATCCGGGAAAGGGAGCAGAAAAGGAGCTAATAACCAGCCACTAAGGATAGTGTTGGGAAAACACCCTTCCCCCATAAATGGGGGTGTTCGGCACTGAGTGCTCAACTTGGGTGGGGCGCAAATAAGAAACACAAAGCTACAAGTATAGATATAGGTAACAAACACTCACCCAAAGCTTAGGTTTTCCTAACCAACCTACAGAACACAACACCACTGCGTCCGAGTCACAGTTCACGACCCTTGTCCACAAAAAAAAAACCATTTGTCCCATTCTTGTTTCACGTTCAGTTAAAATGTTCAATTAATTTTAAACACTAATGGGAAACTACCATAAGCATAACCAAGGAAAGCGTCAAAAGCATGGATCAACCAAAACACTCACACCCGGTTCTGTCAACAGAGGATCTCTCCCCAACTTGTGATATAAACGATTACCCACCCGGTCTCAAACTCACAACCACCGAAACCATACCAACAGGGAATCCCATCCCCAAATTCACACAAACACCGAGAGTATAAAAGAACAGGGGATCCCATCCCCTCCCACATTTCCAGCAATCGGCCCGAAAGGAAAACAACCAACTACCACTACCAACATAAGTCAGGGATTTTCAGATTTAAACGACTTAACACACTCCATGATTTCAAATTCCGTGTGTTCTAACCGGGAGTTATCACAGAAGGGTTGATCCTGGTGCTTTCAACTTATTCATCCGGGCATACGTGATTAACCAATTTCACAGCAGGAGTTCACAATTTCAGCAACCCATTTAAAACAACACGAGGGGATTCATCAGTGCACATACAACGACCACCAACGGCCTCAATTTTCAGAAAACATAAACCAGCACAACTAAAAAGGATGATCACAAGATAAAGCATAAACAACGATCACAACCCCTTCCCCTTCTTTCATTATAACTTCGTTTATTATCTTCATTAAGGTTCGGTTCAACCAATTCCATAGGAACAAAAATAAAACCCACCTCGCATGATACACAAAAGTGAGAGACGAGAGAAATTCCCTACTTGTTGATAGATGATCGATGTTTAGGCTGGGGGCGCGGAACGTTACAGATAACGATGATGTGGGCCCGATGCACCAGAAGAGCCACGATTGAGGATGGGGGAAACCACGGCCTAACCCTTAATTTATAAGAGCCGGGGACGGTTGAGGTAAAAACGCTGAACCGTGTAAGACGTGGAAGTCGTGGGTTGACCACGCGGCTTGACTCATCATTAAAGGTGATGGGTGGTTTAAACCGACCCATGAGTCAATTCAGTATCTAATTAAAACTTTCGTGCGCGTTTCGGGTCTTTAAGACATTTTCTTTTCTTTTAAACGAGGCAGAATAGGGTTTAAAACCCTATTTGCGAAAAAGGAGTGTTACTGGAACAACTTGGCAAGGCCGGGTGACGTCGGCCGGTCGTACCGATTGGTCTCACCGATCGGTCGCACCGATCGGTCTCACCGATCGGTCTCACCGATCGGCACCCCTTAAGGATCCGGATTTTGTTAAAGGATGGGACGAAGGGGGGTCTGGGTCATCACAAAATGAGATTGTGATATTTCCCTTACCTTAGGTACGATTTGCTTCATAAGTGTCTGAACCTCCTGTATAATGATTTAAATAATTTCATTGACTAAATTCAGAATCATAATAATTGTTATGATATCATATATGGTCATATTCTTAGCTTCTTATTAGTAAAATTTCATTGTTACATGTTATTCGGGTGTTTATTTCTTTTTGTTCTTATGTGTGTTTTGTCGATTAAATTATTATTCTTCTTTTAGGTTATAGATACCTCATTTTCTAGAATTTTATTATTGTAATATATATCATATTCATTCACTCAATTCATTTATGTAATAATTATGTAATTAAAATCATGTAGAATGAGTCACATCACATCATGGAGACGGAATTCCGTACATACACACAAGCGATGATATCGTTTCCATGATCGTGGAATTGTATTGGAGTGTGTGTATACTATTTCAGAATGAATATCACTTTACAATAATCATATATTCTCATTCTTTACGCCATTATACCCATCCAAGTAAGGTGGTGGTAGAGAATAGATTACACCACGGCGTGGAGACGGTATTCCGTACGTACGCACGCGCGGTGATTTTGTTTTCTATAGGTTGGATAGATAGTGAAATAGGGTTGTTTAATACTCATAATAACATATAAGTATATGAGTGATACTTATTTTATTACTTCATAATGAAACAACTAATGAATAAGAAGTGTAAGAAGAAATAATGTTGAATGAATCGGTAACAGACATTACCTCTTCTTTGAAGCGCTTCTTTGAGTCCTCCTTTTAGGGCAGTAAAATTGGTCCTTGAAGAATCCCAGGACCTCTAGGATGTCTCTAGGAAAGTAGAGATAATAAATTTCCAGGGTTTGGATGATCTTTAAGGGTCAAAGTAGTGTGAGGAAGAGAGGGAGGTGGTGCCCTTTTATAAGGGAGGAGAGGGGCACCTTTGGAAAAACAAAAAATATTATTTTATTATAAAGCCATATTCGGTTTCAAATAGCTAAAAATTGATTTATTTTGAAGATAAGGTGAGGATGGGTCGAAATCCTTCTTATAAAAGAGAATTTGGAAAAGTTTAGTTTACTATTTTAACCTTATCATTTAGATTTATCTTTAAGTTAGATAATTTTACTTTTACCGTGTCTTTTTGTGTTCTTACACTATAAGGTTAATAAACATACTATAGAAATCCAAAATAACCCCCAGTTGTTTATTATTAATATATATAAGCTTAGCTAAGTCATTTGACCGAACAATAGATTTTTAGGAATAAAATAACAATTAATAATATAATATTTGTTTTAAAAACTATTTTATGTCAATTTTGACACTATTTAGTAATTGATTTTTGTGAAACTCACAACAGAATGATTAGTTAGAAAAAAGTTAATTACATCAATAATAACATGTCATATTAACCTATAAAATTCGTGTAATTCATAAAAAGTATCAAATTACATTTATTTGGGTATTTATAACATAAATTATGTCAATATTTCATTAATAAGATAATTACTGCATCATCTTTGTGTCATAAATAAATTAAACTATGTAATGTATAAAAATTACAAATAAAATACCATTATGTAGTAAATCTTTTTATATTTCTAATGAATATTTATAGTCTAATTTATCTTATGTATAACCCTATATTAAAAATGATTTACTTATTAAACTTTGATTTTAACTATTTAATCTTTCTTTAAATAAATTAATAATAAATGTCCTAATCTAATTCATGTGGGACTAAATGGTGATATTTTATTCCTAATGCTGTTTTTGGTCGAATTACACTTATCCAATATAATTAGGACATGTGTTACGGTAATAATAATATCATATTTACCCTTAATTACCCTATTTACTTTTAACCGTGGTAAAAAAAGTAAAAATTACTATTCACCAAAAATTATTTTCATCTCATTAAACCACATTTTACATACTGACATCAACTGTGTCTCTCGGATTTTTTGAAATTCCATTCACAAAAGAGGTAAAATTAAGTTTTATGTAAATTTTCAAATTCTCCTAGGAGGTGGGTAAAAGACGGTGAAAAGTTCAATGAAATTTTTATATATCTAAAATTATTATAAAATTACTCCAATGAATTACAATGAACTTATATAAGAATTAGGTATCAATTTTGACCTAAAATAAATTTAAATAAAATAAATAATTATTTAAATAAAAAGCCAGTTTTTAAATAGTAACCCAATGTTTTCACTATTAATCAAAAATTCAAAGTTTTCATAAAAATACCAAAATTTCACCTTAGGCTAATTTCGATATTCCGAATCCAAAAATGAAGTCCATTTTCAGAAATAAAATGTATAAAATTTCAAAAAGTGGTTATTACTATTCATAATGGCTAGTTTTAATAATATTTTAATGGCATATTGTTGTTTAGCGAAACTCGGTATTGCATACAACACACGCTATCGTGAAAGGTCACACTTGGGTGTAATGCAAGCCAAGTCAGGGATGCATATTGTGGAAGCTCCTTTTGGTGTAGCATACAACACAAGAAATTAATGAAATTAAAAATAATATTATTCGTAAAATCTTGGGGTGTCACATATATAGAATATAGAAGAAGTATATGAAAATTTAAAAATAATTGACATTGAAAAAGAGATAGAGAATGAATTTCGTAAAGGAAAAATTATGGTTCTAAAGTAAACCATCCATAGGTACTGAATCACTTAGAAAATGTGACTAACATCATAAATAATCAAATTATATCCATTAAATACATTCTTCTATACATTTCACAAATATATATTATTTACAATTTTTATATTATGTTTTTCTAAGGTGATTTTATTATGAAAATATATTTGTGTTTTCTATCTTGAGTATGTTTGTTTCTTAATTCAATGGTTATACATGTTTATTAATATTGATAAATTTCTTAATAAATGGGTCAAAAACCCTATAAGATTAATGGTTTGGAGTTCACAACTTTTTATAACATAAAAATTAAGTATCAAAAAATCATAAAATATACATGATTGATAATGTATATATGTTATATTATAATTTTATGTTCATTTAATAATTTTATAGACCATTATATATTATTTTTGTTTTATTTAGTTTCATGATTTCCAACCATTTTGGAACAAGAATAAAATTATAATATATTTATCATTAACAACTTTCACTATAAAAATTATTATTATAACTAGTTATGAAGTCAATAATAGTTGAACAACCAACTAGGTGGTTACATAGGCCATAAAGGAATGTTTGTTAATAAAAACATCTTCTTGTGTCATTATATTTTGTCAATATTAATATTTCACTATATTAATAATGTTTTAATTTATTTATTTATGAAATAATTATATAATAATATCAAATTTAAACTTTTCATGTTTTTGGAGATGAATAATGGGACACATAAACTATAAAACCACCCAAAACAAGGATGATGGTTTCCATTTAGAATAAATGTGAAAGAGTAGGATAATTTATATTCCACTAATTTTATAATATTAGAGTATAAATAGTTTATTTAGTTCTTTATATTATTATATATTTGAGATATTAATATGAGTTTGATGTGGAGAATCATTTAGTTAAATGTGGTTAAAATAATTACCCATTCCCCTCAATGCACTTCTTTCATCCTCAATTAAAGCCATCATAGAATGGACCAGTTGTGAGATGAAAACATCTAAAAATTTATACATCTATTGAGGAAGTAATTTTTTAAACTTTAGGTAATCTAAGAGTACTATGGTGTTTGGAGAGTATATAAGTTTTATTTATAAGTGGATGAGAGGGGAGTTATAGATTAAAATAATGATTACTTTATCATTTAGTAAATTTTTTGTTAATATTAATAGTTCCCATGATATTAAATAATTTTTTATTAAACTATTTGGGTTATTGACCAATTAAATTAATTAAACATAAAATTGTACATTTGAAAAACTATATTAAATTCAAAGAAACAATTTTTATTATTTTTAATCTTAATTATTTCAAATATAGTTTCATAAATTTTTTTGTTCTGTAAAAATATATATTAATGTTCCATGAACTTTTTTATATTATTTTTTTAGAGATATCATGCTCCAAATATACAACATATGGGTTTAGTATGAGAGAGGGGTCAACTATGTTCTTTTTCAATGGAAACACATAGAACACATCATCCACTTTAGTCAAATTCAGTTTGATTTCCCATTAATTGTATAGAACTCCAAAGGGATCAGGATTATAAAATGGGAAAATATATATATGAAATAAAATTCTCTGATTCCACAACCTTATTACAATATTCTCATAGGATATATAATGGATCACTATTTATCTAACTTCACACTATGGGTATCATTGATAATTATTTTAATAACTAATATATTGACCCGTATACTACCCTGATATGTTATTGAATGGATTTGACCTTCTATTACATTATATAAATTAATCTTGAATCCAATACCGTATGTTATACATCATCAAACCAACATTCAAAAATTTGAATTTTTTAATTTTTGTACTCAAACTCATCCATATGAATTCTTGAGTTGATATTATTTTTTTTAGAACTCAACAAGAGGAATATATTGTTCCCATACTTCCTGAAATTTTCATATAATGCTCCAAAAATATAATCATGTTTTTGGATAGTCTATTCTGATTATCCTTCTGTCTTAGGGTGATATTTCATACTGATGTGTAACACTATTATCAAAACATGTTGATTCCATTTCTAGAACCTCGATGTAAACATGAGATCTTTATTAGATAATATCAAAAGTAGTGTTCCACATAGAGCCACTAATTCTTTATTGTGTATAAGTAAAATCTAGAATGTGGGATTTTCTCTTGAATTATTATGAATTTATCAATATTGGTATTATAATCTATTGCCTCCCATATTGAATAACTTAGATTGTTTCTTTGGATGTCCTGTAAAAAAATATGGTGATTTTATTTTATATATGTGTGGGTAATGGTTTCATTATCCCCTTTGAAATTTTCATTTCATCCACCACTTTCAAACATACCACGATCTTAGATGAATATTATGTACTCTACTTCTTAATCATGTCCCACCTATTATGCTATTATGGATGCATATATGACATTGTGGTTCCAGGGTAGAGAAAGAAAGTTTTTCACTAAAAATCGCAAAATAAGTCCCTCTTTTTATTATTCTATGATGGTACATGTATATGGGTAAAAAAAATGAAAATCCATTCTTACAAATGTTAAAATATGAAACATTTTCACTTATTATAGATTCTACCTTTTTTATCTCATCATAATCACTTTTAGATATCATAGTAATCTATAAAATGGATGTTTGAGTGATCATTTGATAATGGTATAGTGTTGTACATTCATTTATGATTCCCTTGTATATCTAATCTTATTTAAGAAAATTGTATCCTTATAATTTATTTTCATGGATAGGGTTTCAATTTCATTTATATATATATCATCTACTACATTCTTATACTTCACTGGATTGTAAATTTTTGAGAAATTATAGTCTATTACTAGATTTGACCATCTTCTTTGTCATATGTTGAGCTCATTTTATGAAAATTTAAACATTGATCTCTTATGAATAGTCAGCATTCCACTCTTTTCTCTATAGATCTAATTCCTTAAAATGATCAATTAGAAAATGTCCAATGAGAATTCCAAATCATGTATTTGGTTATTTTTCTAATGAATCATTAACTAACGTGAGGCACATGGAATAAGTTTATCAATTTTCATGATGAAAAGACTTTATAAATTCTTTATAAAATCATTAAAAATCATTAATAAATCCCTACATGTATGTAGTGAGGGTATATATGTGATGATTATCTACTTATCAAACCCCTTAAACCACTCTTCATATTCATCACTAACTGATACAATTACATGATAAATATTTATCTTTATTATTATTTTGGAAAAAAGAGATTCATTCTTTTCAAATCACTAATAATTACTAGATAATCCAATGAAATGATGTATATCTATTAAAGATGTTTTTTGGGGTCATTCCTTAATAACTTTTTATGTGATGTATACATGAATATCAACTATCTTATGATTACATTCCCCAAAAAAATTAGTTACCCAATTGAAAAATATCATTTACTAAACATTTGATATAACCTCACCTTTCTTAATTTGTTTTTGGTAGTACTAAAATACTCCTCATGTTTACCGTTATTTTAGAGTATATGGGAATATAATATATAATTAAAACCATAATTATATTGAGATAATCCCTAAGTAAATTTTTTTTAGGTCCACGAAAATTAAAAGATCATTTATGAGGCCAAATGGTATCACATGAAATCATTTTTTCCATATATTATAATGCAGGTAGTGTTGTAAATTCTTTCCTCATTCACTAGTAATTGATGATTCTCACACCAATGGTCAACCTTATGGAATTATTGTATCCATCATCGATGATAAAAAATTGGTCTATCAATGAAATAAGATAATTTTCATTTATCATGAACTTTTATATTCACTATTAACAATTCATAGATTAATTTACTGATATTATATATTAATAAGGAGAACTAGTCTTTCCCATGGTGAAAAAATTGGGGTTATGTAACTCTAGTCAGAATTATCCTAATGTTTTTTTCGTTTTGATATTATTTTTCAATTTGTGTCATTTTATAAAGATTCTTTGTATGAACATAGCATTAGGTATAAGTTTAATAGAGAAATAAACCTCTTAGTAAAGAGGAATACAGAGTATATGTTTGGGGAATACATATACATATTTCCTTAAAATAGCAACACTTTCAATTTACATTCCATAATTTTTTATAATCCTTTTATATTTATATCATTTCACATAAAAATAAAATACTATTACTTAAGGTTGATTTTCCAAGAAAGAATTATTATCCTCAATGTACATATACAAGAACAAAAGATGATTTGGGTAATGGATTGTGATATCATTTTACTGATAGTAGATGTTAGATCTACAAAATGACACACATACCAAGCCCAATTTTTCATTTAATAACACTATAGAGTGTGTAATAATTTTTTTGGAGAATCAACCCATAATTTTTATTTTCAAAAGATATATATATTTGAGATGCAATAATTTCTCCAGTCTGGGATTTCACCAATAACACATCCTCAATCAGTTGAGATGGTGTCATAAAATTTCTAAAAAACAATAATGGTCATAAATAATTCATAGAACCATAATAAAATTGTACATTCAATCTTCATAAATGAATTATAAGTTTACTAATTAACATTTTCTTCATGAAAAACATTAGTAGTAGTGATAACGTAATCATATCCTTAATCTATTAACCATATGGGTTCTTTTAATTAGTTATCATTGATAACCATTTTATTAATAGAATAAGTTTAAGATTAAACATGTTTTATATAGTTGAAATTTTTACCATAACTATAGGATATACTGAATCCATCTTTTATTCTGTTATATTAGTTTTATTATTCAACTCTAGTCTATAATAATTTTTTTTCATTCCCTTCCATTATGTTAAATTAACATACATTTTTTCACTGGAGGTAGCTTTACATATACTTGTTCCCACATTTTAGACATATAGGTAGATGGATTATATTCCCTTTAAGATATTTTTCCATTTTACCTTCAAAATTTAAGTCTACTCATCGTTTCTTATATCCATACAATAGAAAAATTTGAGAATCACAAGTATCCATCTCAACATTAAGGGTAATAACAAAATATTTCATCGAATATATAAAAGTCTAAAATTGAAAATTATTTCCCATGAATATTCTTTAGTCCCGTATAGAAGTGTTTACACTTTTATTTAAGGACAATGAAAAAGTCAAATTCATTTTTTCATGCCTTATGATGTTTACTCAATAAGACTATATTGATTTTTCATATCTTTCCATGATTCCAAGAAACTCCCTCTCCATATTATGATGTAGACTGAGATTAAAATATTAATTAAAAAATATTTTCTTAAATTCATATAAAAAAAATTATTACATGAAACACTTAAATTTAAATTATTGATAATTCTATTCCAAAAAACTAATTGTACCTTTAAATGATATACAACCAATATAATATTTTATTTCTCAAAGGATTTGAGGACACTGAATATCATCTCAATGTAATTAATACATTCTTTTACAATTTAGGGATCAGAAGATACACTTAAAGTTGTATTCTTTTATTGCATGAATGAATTAAATAAATGTTATTCCCCATTGGGAGAAGGATGGAGTTATACATCATTCATGTTATTAGTCATAAGTAAATTATATTCATTAAGTACTCCCTTATGGTTCTCAACTCATGCTCCCATAATTTGAGGAATATAATTTTAGAAATCAATATATTGTCCATAAAATATTTTGTTGAAATATTCATCCAATTTATATCAATTTAGTAAAATAAATAATTTTTGTGAGTCAGAATATTGTCTCCCCGATGAAGTCACATCCTACAGATGTTCATGGGATCCTTTTCATGAAGTCCATAGATATACCACCCAAAATAATCTTTGGAACCTCATGGGATTATGATGAACCTAATAGTAACTATTTTCCAATGATTATCTACCTAAAATGAGGCATAGAGAGAGAAGATCTTCTACACAGTTCATCATTCTTGGATTCTGTAAACAACAAAGAAGGTCTATGTACATTTTATCCACGTATTGATGAACCAAAAAGTGGGTCATATAAAACTCCCTTAGAACCTCTTCATGATACATCACAGGTATCATTACCCATCCTCTAAAAAGGATGATGTTAACCCAAATTTTAAGAATCCATCAAGAGAAAACATTGTGGATATTTGAGAATGTTGGGAATCATAATCAGTTTCTCAATATTAGCCTCTATAATATTCTGTAGAATTTTTGGGGTAAAAACCATTTATTGAATACAAGTTTCGTCAACCTAATCCACTATGAACAATTGAAACAAGGAAAACTGATATTATGAATCAATTAAATACTAAAAACACAATCTCATACTGAGAGAATATTTGATCACATTCTCATTCATGTGGTTATAGAGTATCTCAAAGTCATAATATCATTGTAATTATATCCCTATAATCAATATGAATTTATGATCCTACTGAGAAATTGTATACTTGTGACTCTTGTTATTAGAATATAAGATAAATGCCTCACGCATAATTTGGTATCACCACATGACATACAACACTCTTTCCAGATCCAAATATTGTGTAGTGTAGCTGTGCTCATGTTTTCTCAAATTCAAAGACCCAAAAGAAATAACTACCTACATATTCACCAGAACACAAACAAGTCTATTCCCTAAGGAATTATAGAACATTAATTACTCAATATCCCCAATTGGATGTCTCATGATGCGGGTAATTTTCAACCTATACAAAAACGTATAAAATTCAATATGGAAACTATCTACCCACAAAATGGTTCCCCTTATCGATCAAAGAGGTCAAGGGAGTTGATATCATATATAAATTGTGCACACATATCTTATATTTTTCTTCTATACTAAGAAATATTTTTACCTCCTTCAATATATTTAGTGGCATCCATGGTACCATTTCATCTACATTAATTGTGTATACTACCACACATTAATTATAAATTTCATGTCCCATAATGTGGACCTCATGAATCTAGAACTGAAACTTCAAGATATTCCCAGATAGATTTTTCTCTTACAGTATGTGTAGGAGTATCTTCAAGTGTCTCTCATGTTCCACCTCAGACACCATGTTCTATATTACTTGATCGACGAAGACCTCTATAAAATAAGCTAACAGAGGATAAAATATCTGGTACATGAGTTCATTGAAAACATTATGAGAGTTCATCATTTTGAATGGTTTCACCATGTACTCATAGTGAATATAGTGACATCGAAATGAAATCCTTGATATATTCACTTCGTATAATTATAGTTATTGAGAATTTTATCAGAGTTTAATATTTGAGATACAGCTTTCACCTCTCAACTAGTCGAATAGGTCATAAATCCTCAATAGTGGATATTCATTCTTTATGTTCACCTATTTTAGGTAACGGTAATATATAAACATAATCTAATAACTATCTGAATTCTTTACAAACAATACTCATCATTCCCATGGGAAAAATTGGTTATGAAAATACCCTTTCTCTACTAGTCCTTCAACACCACATTCAAATATCACAGCTCTTTAAGAGCTATTAAATATACTGGCATAGATATTTTGGAAGTCCTTATGTGTAATCCTAAAAAAATGTATTTATGGGGCAGTAAACCAAGATATTCCTCAGGAAAGACATCCTCATACTCCACTACTACTGTAGGAAGAAAAAATCACATTATATATACTCCTTCAAGAGTAACACTATAAAATATGTGATTAATTGGTCATATTGTCCTACGTATATGTCCATCCTACTCTTCTAGGGATTTCTTCTCACCCATGAAGGAAACCCTCATCCCATAATTAAGGAAACACCACAACCTTTCCTTAAAACATTCAAACCATCAATGAATAATGGATAGCTAGTCTATACCTATGAAGATGTTATACACCCTCGTCATTGATAAAATGAGATCCCATGAGATTCTATCTTCACTAAGAGAAATATTACATAATAAATAGATGTGTGTGGTTAATGAATATCCTTTTATATGAGTATCTAGGAGAAAGGGTAGATCTAAGGGATCAATAAGAATCAATATGTCTTGAATAAGAGATGTTTTGGGATAAGACTAGCTCACACCCTTGTCTTTCAATGCTACAACCAAAGTGGAGAAGACACATATCATACCTATAATATTAAATAGATACTATGAGTCATAGGCCTCTATATAATACTCTTGTCCTCACCCTGATATACTATCTTCCTATACCTAGTGCTAAGCACATGGGTGTGGAGATGGTAATACTTAAAACCATTGGCCATCTCCTACTACTCTTTATGCTATTATTTGATGGCCACCTCACTATAGACCTCCATAATCCTTCCATTGTGTCTTATTGGGTGGGATATTTATAATATCTATGTTATCTACAAGATGTGTAAGAAAATCCCATATGATTCTCCCCATACTGTCACAAGAGAAGCAGTACCTCCCTCTCAAATGACATGAACCATATAGAGACCCCTATACTCTAAACCCTATTCCTAATAAAATCTCATGAAAATCCTCTCATTCCCGAATCCCTATGTTTTTTAATATATACAAGAAACAAAATTCACAACCCCTCTAATCCCACTACTATAACATATACTCAATTTATAATCAACTAATAATATATCCACTACCAAATCCCACTCGAGCACTATCGGATATGTTAGAATGATAATCGATTACACTCTAGACCTAATATATCATCCTAGACCATGTTTTATGGTCTATTCTAGAATAAATCGATCATTAACCATGTATGAAGAGTATAAAGAGAGGTTGGAGAACTATAATTAATATTCTACAAAGTTCATTCTATGTTGTTGATGCTTTAGAATCTCTGGAATGTGAATTGATCACCAGATGGATGGGTAAAAAACCTTCCAAAATAGATGATCATACTTTTCTGAGAAAGAGTTGTATCATTGTGTGTAGAGGTTACCATACTCTAACATCACCTAGTGGATCTCTAAATAAGACCCAATTCTAGGACCACCATCTGAAATGAAGGTGGCCTAAAATGGCTAGAAACTAAGGTAACTTCCTCTAGACCATCCTATGATTCCTGGGTTCTCGATATTCATTATAACTGTGTGGTATATAAAACTAGAAATTTCAGGTTACACTCAGCCTATGCATATATATAGATATTCCTTATATAACTACCTACTACAGAACTGGTGGTGGAAAAACTGGAAAACCAGTTAGATGTTCCACCTCCTATACAAGACCCTTTACTAAATCATTATCACTAGGTGGATCATCATCATGATCCTATAGTGGTCTAGCTATAATTTAAGATTCATCATTAAATAATCTATAAAAAATTAGCAATGAGTTTATTTTGGTATCTACCATATGAAGAATGTAGAAACCCCAATTTCTATATGATTCATTTATCAATGTTTTCCCTTAAACTAGTCTAGTTCCTACATGTAATGAGTCAAAAAAATGGTTTTTAGAGTCATAGTAAATTAATATGTTCATTTTTAGACCAATACTAGATTCCCTATCTTAAGAGACAATCATGATAGATTTAAAATTGTTTCCTTAGCTGCAAAAACCAATCCTCACTGTTTGAAGAACATCCAAGAAATTATGCTAAGATGAAAACCCCATTATATACAACTCTATCATGACTATACCCACTCGGGACCACTTGGATTTTGGTAAGCCAACTATAACACCCAAATCCCACCTTAAATAGGCTAATGTTTGGATACCAACATTGAGTAGGAATATCACACACATGTGGGGACACAGTCTAAGGTATATGTCCACAGAGACACATATACAAATACCTATTCAATTTATAAATTTAAGGTGTAAATTATACCAAATGAATGTAGAAATTTTTATTTCACAAATATAGTGTGTAATATGTAACAAAAAAACATATTGAATGAATATTATCCCACCCAGAACTACAAGTGTCCAACCATTTATGAATGAGGGGAATGCTGTCAATGGTAACACAAGGTATAAACCATGGTTTTTCTAGAAAAACTAAATGCAACTTTACCTAGTACTCCTAGGACTCCTTCAAATGGTCCACCATCTGATTAAGATATGACAAATTTGGGAACATCTCTTGTAGGGTGAGTATAACAGTTCATAGTAGGACACCTTAAAATAACTAAACCTAAATCATTAAGAGAGTAGTCTAATCATTATAATAAAGGTATGTCAGTCAAGATATGATACATAGATATAGTAAAACTCATATATATTCATAATAGACACCATGTCTCAAATAGGTCTCAACCATACCACTATCCAGATGATTTTTCTCAAGGCATCAAATTAAGGCTCATTCAAAAGAGCTCACTCCACGATACATACAATCACTGACCATTCTCAATCAAGAGGTCATGGTCATCTATTATTCTCAAATATGTATTCTGTAGAACTCTGAATATATTGATATATAGATAATGGAAATAACACAAGACCTCTAGTGTATACCATACCCTACCTAAAATTACACTATATTTAAGGGAATATAAACCTGAATAAGTTGGTTGTGATGATTCCTCAAACCAAACCACGGGAAGATGAAAAAATGATAGAGGATCATACCTTGGGTCAAACTAAAGGATTTGAAACTCTATCCAATACCAAAACAATAGAGGGGATCTAAATCATATTCACAATATGTAATTACTCATTGTACCCAAATACATATGGAATAAGGGAACACACCCAACTGATACATGCCTACAATAAATAGAATAATGGCTTTAAACTGACTAGGAGAAAGTACAAAACAAATAATGAGAGTGAAAAAAATGTATTTTCTACCCTAGGTCAACCTATGTCTCACTGTCTCACAAGAAATATCTTTTTCCATATATATTACCTATCCTTTTAGAGTATATAGTGTGTAAAGGTCATCTAGATCATTGTGTGTGATGTCTTATAGTGTCTATATTATATAGTTATTCCCATTTATATTACATTCCCATGTACATCGTCATATTGGGATACCCTATCTGCGTTTGAGTACACAATTGAGTCTTTTTATTCTAGACATGCTCATGTTCCTAGCAATGTTTATTCCTATGTAACTATTGGGTGTAATCCAAGCTACAATCACTAGGGAACATGAGATGTCATATTTTTCTCTATGTGTAAACCCTATCATTGTAGGAGGGGAAAATGCGTTATCTGTTCTTCTATTGAAAACATAGCATAGTTCTGATGTTCATAAAAAATCATACTATTTTACACGTCTTTATTATGAAACAAATACAGTTGATTTTACCACTAGACTCACCGATAAACATGGATTTATGATTAATGAATCTTAATTATCTTAGATGAACAGAATATTGTCATAAAATCCAATCAAGAAATCACATATGTCACCCCACATCATCTCTGCATGCCCGATCATGAGACAAGTAACTCTGGTATTATCTAAATCAGGATCAAATATCCATCATTTTTATTGAACCTAAATTAATTCATTTATAAAAAACATGTACCCATTGTGTGGATTTATTGTGCTAAATAATGATTTCACAATGATCATACACTAGGTACTAGTTGACCTATTGGACAAAGAGAATACAAATGATGAACGTGTGATGAATAGGTAGAATAAATGAAAAAACAAAAAAAACAGGATCAAAACTAATCCATTTTTGGTTTTTCCTTGATTCATTTTCAATTCAATGATGTAAAAATAACCAAAATAAAATAACATAAATTCCCAATTCCAAGGAAAATAACCCCACACCAATAATTCATGATCGACTATAAAACTAATATACTATTGGAATTGTTTCATGTTCATCATGTGACAATAAATAGATGAATAAAGTAATGAAAAAAATTCCACACCACTTTTTTATATTGACCACTAATGAAGAATAGCTCTACAATGCAGTCATTAGTGAGACCCAAAAGCAATAATTGGCATGCCAATTGAGAATTCATAATCTATTATTGGTCATCCGAGAGTTCATCTCCAATAGACCTCACTCATTTCATATGTTTATGAAGATAATAGTAGGGATTATATATAATAGGGATTATATTTTTTAGGATTAGGATTATTCATTAATTATAATAATTAAAAAATATAAATTTATTAAATAACTATTCTACTCATAATGGTGCATCAGTGGAACACCTGATGCACTAAAATATTGTAATTTTCCTATGGAAAAACATATATTATAGATTCAAAATAAGTCTCATATTTTCGACATGATAATCCATTTTGTATTTATCCTAAAAATTCAAAGAAATCATTCAGCATACAATATATTAATAATTTTTCATATCAATACTGATCCACTTCAGGAACCTAAATATCACATAGACTCCGCACCTAGCTCCAAAAAATTATTTAATATATTGCAATGTATTAAAAAAATCATTACATTTCCTTAAATATAATATTTAATTAATTAAAATTCATAAAACTTTATTAGGTAATTTATAATAAAATTGAACATCCTAAACACAATTTTGTGCAATGGTTGAAGATATCATAAAATAGTGAACACATGGTGTTTTCCATAAAATCCATAATAAAGTTGAATTGATTTCCCTAAAATAGTAATTATTTTTATAAATCGAGGAAGGGAAAAAATGAAATGACTTATACCTGAGAAGGAATAATGAATATGAATGTTCTCATTAAATAAGTTTCACTTAAATAATTAATCAGAAGGGAAGTTAAAAAACATTAATAACAAATCGATAAGATGGAAATTAAAAAAATAATATAGGTTATTACCATGTATAAAGAATAAAGAATAAGTAGAGTATAAATATGTTGAATAAAATATATATAGAGAGAGATAATTTATATTATAATATAAATTAGGTTGGATTAAAAATTTCATTATCCCATATATCAACTGACATGGTATGTGCTCTTAAATCTAGAATAATCAAATTATGATTATTTAATAATTAATTAAAATAAATTTTTCAAATATAAATATTTAATTGCTAAATCTTATTTTATACTCTTTAGGATCATATTAATTCATATAATTTTTTCCCACCTCAATTATGCTTTCATCACTATTCCATGGTTACATTTGTTTGTTGGTAATTATGAATGTTCTTTTGATCTGGGTTCATAACTCTGTTAGGGATAAGGTATTAAATTCATATCATTAAAGAAGTTATTAATGTTTTAAATCTCATATAGACATTTTAAATAAGAAGTTTCACAATTTTTGAATGTTATTTTATAATGTTATGTTCATTTTTGTGGTGTTATCGACCATTGTGAAGTTATTTTTCTTATTTTTGGTTTATGATTTTCAAATATTATCAAACATGAAATAACATTTAATATAATTATTAAAATTATTTTTGAAAATAATATTATTATGTAAATGAAACATGAATTTGGAGATAGTTTTTTAGAAACAACGTCCTAATTGGTTGTTATACCATACATGAATTGGTGTATGTTTATAAAAACACATATTTACTCATTATATGGATTTAATTTAAAAAATATAGAATTTTTAATTTATTAATTCAATATATAATTATAAAATAAAATCAAATTTGGACTATACATGGTGTTAGTGGTGAGAAATATAATGCATCATCTATGGAGGTGGTGACAAAATTAAATCATTTTCGATGAATCAATTTTAGAATTAATGGGATTGAGTATGAAAATTAAGTTTCCATTAATATAATATCATTTAAATACACTTATTTAATTTATTTCATTATATTATAATGAATGGAAGAGATTTAGAGGTGTAAAATATTGGAAAAAAAATAAAAAACATGGTTGAGATAGTTACCTCTTCGGTTTATTATCCTAATTTGAAATAAACCTTATGCTCTCAAAGCGTGTTTTATTACTATGACCAAGACCACTACGATGTGGGTATGAGTGTTAGGGATAGATGTTTAATTTTTTTGTTGGTATCGAAATCATATTGTTTCAGAATTGCTAAGGTGGTAAATAAAGTTTTTTATATGGGGAAGAGAGGGGTTTTTAGAGTAAAATGTAGATTGTTTTTTCATTTATCCAATATTTCATGAATCATAACGCTTCCCATAAATTTCATTAATTTTTTTTTCGATTTGTGAGGGTTACATGTCATTTAAATATATTGAATAAAATATAGAACCTTTAAACAACTCAATTAAATATAACAAACCAACGATATTTTCTATTATTATATAATAAATATTTAGTTCCAAAATGAGAAATAATGTTTTTAAAATATAATTATTATTGTTGAAATTAATATTTTATTCCTTGAATATTTGTTTTTTGAGAAATTTGTTTCATAATCTATAGATTTGGTGTATTGATTGAAAAAAAAATTAAAATTTTTAAATATTATTTTCTAAATTTTAGATATTAAATTTTTAATAAAATACTTAATTATTATGTTTTTTATTTTTATAAAACTATCAAATATTTGTTCGTTTTAAAAATTACATGCGATTTAATAAAATTATACAATTATATATAAAAATTTAATTTAAAAGTTTAAAACTATTTTCTGATAATATATTTTAATTTTAATTTATAATATTATTATAGAAACATATTTTCAAAAATATAAAACATATATGTTTGACAAAAAAACTATAATTATACCATAAAAAAAATATTTTATCATATTCAATGCACATTTATGTAATTATATATATTTTAAAACATATACTTTTAATTTATAATAGTAATGATCTATGTTAATTTATTGAAGTGACATATTTATTATTTGGTTCATCTGTTTTATAGTTTACACAATATGAAACTTGTTTAATAATATAAATAATTACTTATATAAATGTTTGAGTCATTAAACTATGCCAATTTTATATCACACCAACCATGGATATTAATCATTTTTAGGATTGAATGTGCCAATAAGAATCCCTATTTATAGCATTGAAAATTATATAAGATTAAAAGATTGAAAGGTTAATTTTTTTTGATATTTCAAAATATAATAAACACAAATGGTTTATATATTGTTTATAAGTCAAGATAAAATGAATTTTTTGTATTTTTAGTAGTTTATAAAGTTTTTTTAATCACTTAATTATAGAATGTTTTGAATTATAAAATTATATTTTTATGGAATATTTTTCAAATAAAAATTTGTAATATTAAATATCAATTCTAAACTACATATTTTGATTTATTTAAAATTAAATATATTCCATATATAAAAATTTATATTGTTATTATATGTATAATTTTTAATGTGCTTCAAAATTACAAAATATGTTTAACTATAAAGGATTTATATTTAAAAGTAGGAGTTCTCAAAAATATTTACATTTAATTATTACTAATAAATGAATTATTGGAGAATTTACTTATACCATATCAAAATTAATTTTATAACTAATATGATAATGTTTTAAATAATAATATATATTTTAAATTTATATTATGTAAAATTGATTAGAAAATATAATTTCAATATAATTTTATTATGTTTAATTTAATACAACATATTTCTTATAAAAGTATATATAATTGATAATATAAATTAGTTCATATTCCAATAAACATATATTGTTTATATTTGTTTAAATTATATCATTTGAATAAAAGATAGAAAAAATTATCAATTGTCTATAATTTTCTTATATGGATTTTTCAAAAAAAGGTTTTATTCATATTTAAATATATGATGTGCTTATTTAATTTATATCTATATTTAATATATATATATATATATATATATTAGTGTTATATAATTTATATATGTTTCATTTTATGAGAAGAGTTAAAATTCTTCTTTAAATTACCATATGTCCAAATATGGTTCTACATATATGGGTGATAAATGATTTATCTTTTTTCTATATTACCATTAACTTGAATTGAGTGATGATATTGAATTAGGAAATTAATTATGATTTATAAATATTTTTTGTCAACAATATTTTGAAATTAATTCCTCTCTTGAGTGCATATAGTTTGTGGTTTGAAGACCTATTTTTTAAAATAAAAATGATTAAATATATATATAGTGAGATGGAGAGGATTTGAAAAAATATGGTAAGACTTCTCTAATCTCTATTCATTTGTAGAAGGTGTTTGGGATGGATTCTCAGTTTATTTTATATTTTTTATATAGAATTTTATCGTAACAAACCAGCCTAATCCATCTATCCAATGAATGATCAAACATTCCCTTGGATAGAGTGAAGGGCATTCAATATCCCTATTGGTGTGAAATTAGTTCCTCGAAATCACATGAAAAAATATTGGAACTATTTTCCTAATACTTATAGTAAATGGTATATCAATAATAGAATAAAAATATGACAATAACCATATGTATACTATATTACTAAATTTAAGTATTGGATAACATAAGAAAAAATAACCTCCCTCACAAACTCGATCTCCCTCCCTAGTAAGGAATTGATTTCCAAAAAAAATTTATAGTAGGACATTACAACATCATTACACCTAAAATTGTATAATGTAATAAAATCATAAATGTAAAAAAGAAAATAATTTAAAGGGAAAATTACAAGACATTTTATGAAATTTATGGTTGGTACCATAAAAATATGGTAATGGGAACCGTGGATGAATGTGATAAAATAATGAATATACTTAGATAAATAAAATCTCAAAGTGTTATTATAAGTATATCCAAGAACCTACAAATGAGAAAAATAGGTGTTATAACATAAGCACACAACAGACTGAAAAATCCTCATAACTAATATATCACATTCATAATTTATCTTATGTATTTTATAGTTAAATAAATTTTAAAAATATACATTATACATAAGGATTTCATGGAAACAAAATCATGCCATATGAGTGATAAGGCACCTTTTCAATGATTTTTATTAAATAAAAACAATCCTTTGAATACAATTCCCTACCCAACCAACATGGTAAATTGCGAGTTTCAAAATCCCACTTTAAATAAATTTCATAAAGTCATCATTTATAAATACACATTTAAAAACAGAATTTGGTTCCCAACCATCACATGATTTTCAAAAAACATGTTTTAATACTAACAATTTATAAATCAAAGAGCAATGTGCTAAAATATTGTTTTCAAATCACACAGACACATAGAGTTTAAAAAGAAAATGTTTCTACTTTTTACCTTAGATTAATACAACTCAAAGTCATTTTTAAAAATATTTTCAAAAACAATAATACTTAATCATTCACTTTTCCTTTAATTTAATAAATATTTCATAGCCCATTTTAAAATCATTTAAAAATTCACCTACCAGAAAAAGAATACAAGGAGGAACTATTAAGTAAATTCACATAAAATGTTTAAATAAATAACAGTATTATATTTAAAAATAAAAAAAAAATAATGGATATAATCGATGTAGAAATTAACCCCATAAATTATCCTAATTTCATGGTACTAAACAATAGGTTCAAAACATGCAACCGTTTGAATCATAATTACCAAGTATAAATTGTAGACGATAACATGAACAAAAATAGATGAAGACTCACATGGTACACCATCAGATCTCACAAACCTAACTAGGGTTCTCTCTGGCCCAAAAAAACCATGATCACATGTGGTCAAATGGGATAAAATTTAGGAAATGGGATCTCTCATCCCCTTGGGAAATGTTCTTTATCACTAACCTATGTTAGTGAATCAACTACTTCATCCACCTACACCATTTCACAATGTCTTCTAAGATTAATCCAAAGAATGTTTTCTCAATCAAAAATCCCTTACACAACGATAAATAATTTAAGGGAATAGGTGAACAACCTCATACCCTCATCAAATTATCCTAAAAATAAATCATAATCAACATATATATTTCATCAAAATAAAAATCCACACAAGAGAAAACATTATACTGATTTCTATAATATTTACATATGGGATCAAGTGGGGATCACATTAATTATGAAAAATCATTTCAAAAAAACCCAAAATAGACCATTTTGTTAAAACATTGTTGGAATTAAAATCCATTTCAGGCAAACATTTTTGGAACTAAAATGGGATCTCGATCTTCCACTTTTTTTGAAAACAATTGAAAAAACTCAAAGCAAAAATGAGTTTCAATGAAGAAAACTCATGTTGGAAAAATTGATCATTTAAAATCTCCGAACCCATTATTTAACATTGAAAAACTATTTATATACCCAACTCTTCTTTTGAATGTATAATTAGTTAAATAAAAGTTTTAAAATAACAAACTAGCACTCACCTCTACTTTTGAAAACCAAAATCATTAATTAGAAGTCCAAAATGAACTTTTAACAATCACTTGGAATGTATTATCATCCAATTACATGAATTAAAATATTTTTTATAAAAATATTTCCCTCATGTTATATATATATATATGAATACTTTTAAAAGATAATTTATTTGAACAAATAATGTAATTAAAGTCATGTGATAGAATGTGATGACAGAGAGATATGTACCTTGTACCGATAAAGGTCAATACAAAAGAATGTTTTATAATGAAAAAATATATTTCTTTAGAAGGTGAAGTATCAAAAACATGAGAGGGAGTCCCTTTAAACTCATAGAGGGTCTTAAGATGAATGAAAAGAATTTGAATCACCCAGAGGTCTAGCAATTGGTGGAGAAATTTCATGAGAGGAGAGGAGGAACAACATGTTGGGGGGGGGGGGGGTTATGTGAATGTGAGAGGGTTGAGATGAGGATATTCCTTTTTTGGAATATTTATAAAATAAATAAATTTAAAATCAAATAGAAAATTAATATTTTAAATCTAGAAAAACCAAAGAGCTAGGCCGCATGGTTTACCTAATACTATTCCAAATATATAGGAGGAATTACTTTAGAAAAAACCTCCATGTATAGTTTATCTAGGAGCTACATTATCAAATGAACCATGCTCCAACAATTCTAAAAGGAACTATTTACCAATAAAGATAAAACACACACTTGTTTCACAGTTTACCTAATCATACACAAGACATTCTCTACACCCTAGGTTTACCAAAGACTCGAACGAAAACATAAATGAATCACACAATTTTTACTTAACAAGGTGAATCCCATGAAACCTCAATAATGGATGTTCAAAATGAACTATACATTTGGTGGTTGCATGATTTTCCTTAGAAACATGCTACTTCATTATGCATAGATAAAAAAAATAAATATTTTTTATGTTTTATATTGAAACATCGTAAAAACTGAGAAGAAACATCAAAATCTTAAATTAACATAAAATAAAAACCACAATGACATTATGGGTGTCACAGAAACGCATCTATACCACATTATGTGCCTAGAAGGTCTCTGGTCTATATTTATTTTAAAGGGGAATTAATCCTAAGGAAAATTTCAAGAAAACATAGAATCCTTAAAAAACTAATCTTTTTTACAAAACTGAAGAATAATAGATCGGCAAAACTAACGGAGAAATTATAAGGAAATGAAAATAGAGAATCATAATCACCCCTAATTTGAAATGATTTATTTTTTCAAAAACTAGAAACCAATTTACAAAAAAAATAATATAACTTTTCCAAACAACTATACTCCCAAGTCTCTAGTGTGTATTACAAAACTCCACCATCCCAAGACAACCAAAAGAAACTAGATGAAAACAACAAGTAGAGGGATAATGTAAGAAACATCCCAACGGATCACAAAACTAGATCACTCAAGAAAGGTGTGAGTGAAAGGAACTCATAAAAGAATAGATTCCCTGATATGAAATGACATGATTCTAACTTAAGGGTCACATCCCACATATTAGGGTGTCTAGATCCAACTACATGGAATACTATTATAATGAAATTTGAACAGAAAACAAATATTTTTTAAATACACATCCCAACTAAAAATAGAAATACACCCAGGTATCCACATATTCACCATATGCTCATTATATATCCAAAATAGATAATAACATACATCACATGATCCACACCATACAAAGAAACCATGATATTCATCCACCAAGGAAAAAAATACCTAATGGAACACCACCACAATTTGAATCTAAAAGAATATCAAGGAAAAAATAATTTAAGGCCTCTTCAAGGTGGAAAATACTCTAATATCAATGGGAATAAAACCCAAAAATGGAATATCACATACAAGAGACAGAACCAAGAATATAAAATATTCCTCAAATGATGGCCACTCATCTATAAAACCTTAAATGCTTCCAAACTAAGATAAAAAAACAAACTTAATAAAGATATAATCTAAGGTATTATGTGTAAAGAGATCCCCATTGATCCATCCATCAATCCAAGGCACACTGTTTTATCCAACTGGACTAAAAATTCTCAAAAGGAGCCACAAAAGAAGCATTTTCATAGTTACAACTATAAAACATCACTCAAAAAAGGAAACTATACCTGCCAATCTAACAGGATATTGGGAACAGTTATGAAAAATAGTAAAAAACCTGAAAATGATCGATCTAGTTTTACATTAAATATATCTAGGATATTTTTTGGTTTGGCTCACATAATCAACTAGAAACACAGACCGTCACTTGGTCGTATCACAACAATCACATCAGAAAATCCCAAAACTCACAAGGGGAAAAAAGAACCTCTTTTAGTAAAAAAATAAAAACTTTTATTCAAAAATCTCAATTTAAAAAATAATTAACCAATAAAATTAAACCCACATTCTTTCAAAACCAAAAAAAAAAATCATTTCAAAAAATCCAACATCAATCCCACCCTCAAAATTATATATTTTAATGTAGTTTAGTAACTAATTTAAAAAACACCACTTCTTTAAAAAAACATTATATATTTCCAAATTGAACAACTAAATCCCCATTTAATGTTTTTTTGAAATAACATACATTTTCAAATTAGACCCAATGATAGTAAATGTGTAAATATTCTACAAAATAAATTTCCATATCATATATTTACAAAAAAATTGGAAACTCTTTTTTTAAAAGAATATCCACTATACTTCATAAATAAACCACATGTAAAAAAGTTTTAGAAATTACAAATTAAAACAACTACACATAAAAATTATGGAACAATGTCTATTTTACAAATTATATACAAGGACTTGTTTCTAAACCAACAACATTTTCTCTCAGGAAAATAATTTTCACTTATAGAAAAAAAATTCCATCGTATGAACAATTTTATAAAAAAGGCATGAGACATGACCCAATAAAAACTCCACCCATAAATGCGAATATATCACATGAAAAAAAATAAATCATATCCCATTTCCTTTACACATAATAAGAAATACATGGGCCATTCAGTCTAAATTAAAAAAATTGGTATGGGGATCTATGATAGAATTAGCCACATGGTTGATTTTTAGATGTCAATCATGATTTTATTCCAAAATAGTGTCCAAAATGAATAATTTGGTTTTAATATTGGTTTAAAAAACCTAGGAACCAATATTAAAAAAATAAAATCCGTATTAAACATCATCCAATAAAAAAATTCAATCCCCAAGGAAACTCATACTATAAAAGTGGGGATCAAAACATCAATAATAATAAATCAAATAAAATTTAAAAAACAATATTCAAATCTAACTTGATTGAAAACTCAATGATAAGGTTTGGAAGGAGATATATAAACACTACCTAAATGATACTACCTTGTTCTAAAGAAAAATTATAACTTGATATTACCATAACAACCCCAAATAACAAAAGATGTTTTATAGGCTGAGGCCAGTACAAAAAAGTATATCCAATCCTATGATTCAATTTATAATGAACCCACCCATTCCTTCTATCTAATGGATTCTTGAACAAACCCAATATTGGATTGAAGGTTATTCTTGATACCCATGGGATTGTAGCTGGTGCCTGGGCATCATAGAAACACACGTGGGAATGGTATATCAAAATAATAATAGTAAATGAGACCAAAATTATAAAATAATAATATGAAATGAACCATATTTATACTAAATATACATCCCGAATGAAAATGGATGAAATAATAGTAATAATGAATGAAGTAAATAATAACAACAACAAAAAACTCTTTCACCACTTTAAAATCCCTCTCATAAAAGGAAAAAATACAACCAAATTCATATCCCAAGCTATAGCAATATCACTGCACCTTTAACCATATATACCAATAGAAGAATAAATAGTTCATGTAAATTATTATGGGATATTTCCCTAAAATTATTTGAAATTTCACGAAGGTTTTACCCAAATAATGTTACAAGTGAACAGAATGAATTTGAAAAAATAAAGACTAACCGCATATTGATCAATTATCCAAGATGTTTTCTAAGGAGAATTAATATCATACAACCGATATAAAATTTTTATGACAAAAAAATAACTCATTAGGATACCTCTACACACTATAACTAAGAAGTCACTTTCATTTTACATCCTAAGAATCTTTTTTTGAAATATAATATAAATGTATTTATTTATCTAAAATATATAATGGAAAATAAATCAAATAACATGTGTATAAATAATCATTTAAAAAAAATCTAATAAAAATAATCATTTTAAAAACACCTTTTTTCAAACCAAACCCACTTGGAGAAAAAATCATTATAAATTAGCACTTTGAAACATTTCAAAAAGAAAAATTTTAGAAATACAACTTCTTAAACTCAAAGATGTTTTCAACCATAAATGGGGTTTCCAAAACAAATTTCACAACTAAGAATATATAAAATAAAAAATGAAATCCAAAAAATCAATCTTGAATCTTGGAAAGAAATTAGAGTCTCATGAAAAAAAAGTTCAAATTTTTTTAGAGTATAAGACATTTAAAAATAATTTATAAATTATATTATAAGTAATTTAAAATCAATAATTACTTTAATAATTATATAAAATATATATTTCCAAATACCTTTCTAAATCCTTTAAAAGTAACCCACATAATTAAGGACGAAAACACATAGTCTAACACCACTATGTCATGTCATACCATAAGAGAAAATAAATGACATGAACATATACAACATGAAATAAAACAAACAATATGATACATAATTTATATAAAACTAAAATACCCTAAATGATCCTAGAAATGTTCCTAGAGTCATGTTACTAACCAACAAGATCTAAATAGCATTCGTAAGAATTTAAGTAACCCTAGGATAAACTATAGAACATAACATGAATAAAATTATTTGGAGGATCATGCGGTCCTCCCTTGTATCTCATATTCCCCTACCACCCAAGATCATACATAGTCTCAAGGCGAAACATTTCCATAATGGGCTATCACAATCCTTAGGGAAATGGGACTAAGCTCCGACCTTGGCCAGGGCATTAACTTCCACATCCACCTACCCCATATCCCATGTTCTACCATGAAGATTAAAATAGAGGTGTGAATAATAAATCATCCTATACTCAATGATAAATAATTTAAAATAAAACAATCACTAAATCCTACCCATCAAAAATTATACCCATAATTATGAACAATCAATATATCCAATTCATTATTGTAAACTCCCATGCATGAGATCACATACCACAATGTGCCACAAGAATTAAAAATGGTATCAAGAGAGTTTAAAATCATTCATGAATGATCAATTTCATTAATATCAAAATTATACAGTTCATTAAATCATTCTTGGAAATCTAGAATATTTCATCAAAAAAAATTAAATATCAAATGGAAAATATCTCTTCCAATTTTTATTAAACCTAGAAAATAATTCAATTAAAAAATGAGTTATATAGAACAAACCCATGTGGGTTTACTCACCCCATTAAAACATCATGACACATGTTTAAAAAAAATTTAAGAAACCTAATTCTTGGATTGATAGACAAATTAATTAAAGAAAATTTTTTAAAAGAATGAGCGAGTGTTCATTACCTGTTTGAAAAGAAAAAAGATTTACTTTAAAATCCCATTATATATTTTATGAAACACAGTGCTTGTATTCTCATCCCATGGAACGTTTTAAAATTAATTTCATATAATGTTATCCCAAAATGATTTATATATAAAAAATTTAAATGAAAATAAATATTAAAATATCATAAAATTAATGTAATGTAATATATTGTGATTGAAAAGAAACACCTACCTCATACCAATGATGATCAAGTTGAATGTAATCACTATTTAGTCTAAATGTGAAACCTTTTATGGTGAAGGTTCCCACATGTACGATATAGTCCCTTCAAACCTATAAAGGATCTCAATATGAATGACTATAATTTGTGGATAAAATAAGGATAATGAGAGGAGAGATAAGTGTCATTCAAGGATATGATGAACGACGGAGGGGGGGGGGGTCACATAATAGAGTGAGTAGTGATTTAAGAGTATTTATATTTTATAGGATTTTTAAATAAATATAATAAATGAATAACTAAATTAAAAAATTTGGAAAAACTGCTAGGTTTGGAATTGTAGGTTTCTTAACTATGCACCAACCATGCTAGAAAAACTAACTTTCCAAATCCTACAATATACGGTTTTACTTTGTCACTACCTAGTATAAACCATGATCCAACTATGCCAAATGGTACTATAGCAAAATAATACTAAACTACACATCTATATCATGGTTTACCTATCCTTGTGAAATCCATGTGACACAGCCTAGTCTCACCAAAGGCTTATACCTTTACTCATTTGGAATACCCAGTTTTGACATAACCACATAAAACTCATGAAACCCCAATCGTACAAGTTAAAAATGAAATGTTTGAAGGGTGAAAACTTATTTTCCTACAAACTGTGCACCGTAACCATTCACAAAACTGAAAACACAATGTTTTCCATGTTTTGGGTAAAAACTCTATGGAAATTTAAAAGAATCCCCAATCACATAAAATGACATAATATAAAATCTACAGTGTCATGATGGGTGTTACATACATGTGTGTGATATCTATCACTGAAATATTTACCCTGTAAAGATTTTTAATTTTATATTATTCCATCATACTATATAAAAAAGTTTCATATATCATAAACATTGAATGTATTTATATTTGAGAGTATATAGTTTCATTTTATTGAAAGTAAATACAACAAGTTATGATTTTTGTAATGAGTTACCCAAAAATATAGTTTCAACATATTAGTTTAAATGTTGGATTATGATTCCAATGAAAATCATTAAAATAATTCATAAATATAATCAATGTATAATGATATAATATGGTGATAATTAATCTATATTACATATACTATGATTTAGTTTTCTTTCAAAGAGGAACATAACTATGAATCATCTATCCAACAGGGTAGGTAATTCCAGAATTGGGTTCCTCTATGTTATCTTATGTATGGAATGTAAGTAATTGGTTGCACTAATTTGACTAAGTGTATTTTGTTGGAATTTAACTAGGTTAGATTAATCTAAGAGTCCATAATAGAATTATTTTATGAAAAGAAAAAATATTTTTATCCTTATAGTGGATCTTTTCAAAGCGTCTCCATTTAAATATCGAAGAGTCTTTTATGAAATGATTTAGCAGGGTCCTTATGTAAAAAAATTAGTGTTGTGATAAATGATATTGTGTCCAAAACAATAGTGAATAATGGATCTTCTACCATTTGTAAATGTTCTATTTTTATAAGGGATGTCATTTTAGTGGGAACACATTTATTTAAATTCCATATTAATTTTTTTCATACATTCCCCTAGTTTGATAAAATATTCTATTGTAGATAAATTTTACCACCATAATAAATGTTTATATTAAAATCATTTTTGTAAAAAAATACACTTAATTTAGTAATCATCATCAACATGAAGAAATATTATGATTTATTTTTATAACATGAAAATTATATTTGTAATGTAAAATAGCTTCTCAAGTAAACAATTTAAGAATTTGTTCAGTAGGAAAATCAATATGCCTCTGAAAATTATAGAATCATTTATATAAAATTTTAAATTAATTATATACAAGATTAAAAATTCTAATATTTTCCCTAATGGTATAATTAAAATAAAATAATGTTCCATGTTCTTTGTGAAATAATGGTTTCTTATATGGGTTTTTGATGTTGTGGAATTTATTTTTCTATCATTAATAAAACTGATTGAAAACTGTGAATTAATAAAATAAATATTTACCAAGTATTCTATATGTTCTAATGATATATGATCTAGAAATGTGATTTGTATGTTTTAGGGTGATATTGATAACTCAGATGGGAAAAATTATGAATTAAAAGTAGAAATATTTATTGTAAAGTATAGTTTTTTTTATTTTAAATGTTAGTAAAATTATTTAAAAACAATTGCGTATTTAGAAAATATATTTAATAATTCTATATGAAATAATTTTCCAAAAAATTAGGAATTTGTAAAATTTAAAGAATTTTAATGGAAGGTATTCATGTTATAAAAATAAAATCATCAATTTTAGCTAGTATATAATACTGAAAGATTATTTAATGCATTATAAAAGTAAAGATGTTTAAAAATAAGCAACTAATTGATATAACATTAATTTTTTATTAAACTATTTATGTATAAATATGATAAATTTAAAAATGAGTGAACAAATATTTTCATGAAACGATTAATCTTGTTTTTTAAATGTTGCTACTATAATAATTAAGTAGAATTTTATAACAAAATAGTGTTTATATATCTTAGTATGATATTTTGTAGACGATATCTTGTCTACATATAATGTGAGAGTTTTTATAGACATTGATAAATTCAAATATAAGAAATAAAGGATTATTATTCTCAAAGTACAATGTGAATTCCAGTTTTATGGAAAAATTTGATGGAATTAATGCCAAGAATGATGCTGATGGAAATAATGCCTGAATGATTTCGATGTAAAAAATATAATTTATTAAAATTTTAATTATGGATGTTGTGAAGGTAATGTGTTTTTATTTATTTTATATGAATTAAACGTTAGGAATATTCATCCGGTGTTTAAATATTATTCAATAATTCTTTAATGATATTACTTGAGAAAGATTTTATTAAGATGATTTCATTATTGGGCCTCATTGAGATGTGGCATGAATTATACAGAGATATAATAAGTTTAACAAAAACATGAAATGTGAAGAAAACTAATGTCTGATCTAATAGTATATAATATTTCATTTGTTAGTAACATGAATAAGAACAATTTTTTATATATTATTAAAGGATTTTAAGAATATAAAATTTATCATTTTATGTATAAAGAAACATATACTTGATTGTTTTTTCATATTGTCTACATATAAATATCAATAAGTAGACACATTTATATCTATACATATATATACTATAGAGCTAAATGTTGATTGACCACACAATTTATATCATTGAGTTATATATAACTGATGTTCATAAAGGATTATTATATATTATTCAAAAATTATATAGCTAGCATGAATGTGATTCTTTTATCTGGATACAAAATACACTCTTGAGGAAAGCTGTTTTATTGTTTTGGATGTCATACTATATATATACTATATAGAGGTTCATTCAATATGTATTTAGACTAATAGAGGATAATTGTTAATATATATATTATTGAGAACATGAGATTGATGAGAATACTAGCATGAGAACCTTTATACAATTAATCCTTTCCTACAGAAGATATGATTATTAACTAATCAATTGATGGTTATGAATGATTAAAATTGTGTAATTAACTAAATATTGACCCAAAATGGATTTATCATCTGGTGTGAAATGTATGAAATATTTTTCCTCAATCAAGAGAGAATAAAGAAGTGTATGGTTTTACATCCATAACAAATATGATTTCATTTTATAACTAGAGAGGGGAATGCAATGTTTTCATCTATATAGGAATGTGGAATTTTATGTACTTGTTGAAAAGGGAAGTCCATCTTCAAGGCACACTGTTATATCCCATTGGACTAAAAAATCCCAAAAGGAGCCACAAAAGAAGCATTTTCATAATTAAAACTACAAAACATCACTCAAAAAAGGAAACTACACCTGCCAATCTAACAGGATATTGGGAACAGTTATGAAAAATAGTAAGAAACCTGAAAATGATCGATCTAATTTTACGTTAGATATATCTAGGAGATTTTGTGGTTTGGCTCACATAAACAACTAGAAACACAGACCGTCACTTGGTCGTATCACAAAAATCACATCAGAAAATCCCAAAACTAACAAGGGAAAAAAGAACTTGTTTTAGTAAAAAAATAAAATTTTTTATTCAAAAATCTCAATTTAAAAAATAATTAACCAATAAAATTAAACCTGCATTCTTTCAAAACCTAAAAGTAATCATTTAAAAAAATACAACATGAATCCCACCCTCAAAATTATATATTTTAATGTAGTTTAGAAACTAATTTAAAAAACACCACTTCTTTAAAAAACAACATTATATATTTCCAAATTGAACAACTAAATCTCCCTTTAATGTTTTTTGAAATAACATACATTTTCAAATTACACCCAATGATAGTAAATGTGTAAATATTCTACAAAATAAATTTCTATATCATATATTTACAAAAAAAATTGGAAACTCATTTTTTAAAAGAATATCCACTATACTTCATAAATAAACCACATGTAAAAAAGTTTTAGAAATTTCAAATTAAAACAACTACACATAAAAATTATGGAACAATGTCTATTTTAAAAATTATATACAAGGACTTGTTTCTAAACCAACAACATTTTCTCTCAGGAAAATAATTTTCACTTATAGAAAAAAAATTCCATCACATGAACAATTTTATAAAAAAGTCATGAGACATGACCCAATAAAAACTCCACCCATAAATGCAAATATATCACATGAAAAAAAATAAATCATATCCCATTTCCTTTGCACATAATATTAAATACATGGGCCATTCAGTCTAAATAAAAAAAATTGGGATGGGGATCTATGATAGAATTAGCCACATGGTTGATTGTTAGATGTCAATCATGATATAATTCCCAAATAGTGTCCAAAATAAATAATTTGGATTTAAAATTGGTTTAAAAAACCTAGCAACCAATATTAAAAAAATAAAATCCTTATTAAACATCATCCAATAAACAAATTCAATCCCCAAGGAAACTCATATTATATAAGTGGGGATCAAAACATCAATAATAATAAATCAAATAAAATTTAAAAAACAATATTCAAATCTAACTTGATTGAAAACTCAATGATAAGGTTTGTAAGGAGATATATAAACACTACCTAAATGATACTCCATTGTTCTAAAGAAAAATTATAACTTGATATTACCATAACAACCCCAAATAACAAAAGATGTTTTATAGGCTGAGGCCAGAAAAAAAAAGTATATCCAATTCTACGATTCAATTTATAATGAACCCACCCATTCCTTCTATCTAATGGATTCTTGAACAAACCCAATATTGGATTGAAGGTTATTCTTGATACCCATGGGATTTTAGCTAGTGCCTGGGCATCATAGAAACACACATGGGAATGGTATATCAAAATAATAATAGTAAATGAGACCAAAATTATAAAATAATAATATGAAATGAACCATATTTATACTAAATATACATCCCGAATGAAAATGGATGAAATAATAGTAATAATGAATGAAGTAAATAATAACAACACCAAAAAAATCTTTCACCACTTTAAAATCCCTCTCATAAAAGGAAAAAATACAACCAAATTCATATCCCAAGATATAGCAATATCACTGCACCTTTAACCACAGATAATAATAGAAGCATAAATAGTTCATGTAAATTATTTAATGGGATATTTCCCTAAAATTATTAGAAATTTCAGGCAGGTCTTACCAAAATAATGTTATAAGGGAAAAGAATGAATTTAAAAAAATAAAGACTAACCGCATATTGATCAATTATCCAAGAAGTTTTCTAAAGATAATGAATATCATACAACCGATATAAAATTTTTATGACAAAAAAAATAACTCATTAGGATACCTCTACACACTATAACTAAACAGTCACTTTCATTTTACATCATAAGAATCTTATTTTGAAATATAATATAACTGTATTTATTTATCTAAAAGATATAATGGAAAATAAATCAAATAACATATGTATAAATAATCATTTAAAAAAAATCTAATAAAAATAATCATTTTAAAAACACCTTTTTTCAAACCAAACCCACTTGGAGAAAACATCATTATAAATTAGCACTTTGAAACATTTCAAAAAGAAAAATTTTAGAAATACACCTTTTTAAACTCAAAGATGTTTTCAACCATAAATGGGGTTTCCAAAACAAGTTTCACAACTAAGAATATATAAAATAAAAAATGAAATCCAAAAAATCAATCCTGAATCTTGGAAAGAAATTAGAGTCTCATGAAAAAAAAAATCAACTTTTTTTAGAGTATAATACATTTAAAAATAATTTATAAATTAGATTATAAGTAATTTTAAATCAATAAATACTTTAATAATTATATCAAATATATATTTCCAAATACCTTTCTTAATCCATTAAAAGTAACCCACATAATTAAGGACGAAAACACATAGTCTAACACCACTATGTCATGTCATACCATAAGAGAAAATAAATGACATGAACATATACAACATGAAATAAAACAAACAATATGATACATAATTTATGTAAAACTGAAATACACTAAATGATCCTAAAAATGTTCCTAGAGTCATGTTACTAACCATCTCGATCTAAATAGCATTCGTAAGAATTTAAGTAACCCTAGGATAAACTATAGAACATAACATGATTAAAATTATTTGGAGGATCACACGGTCCTCCCTTGTATCTCATATTCCCCTACCACCCAAGATCATACATTGTCTCAAGGCGAAACATTTCCATAATGGGCTATCCCAATCCTTAGGGAAATTGGACTAAGCTCTGACCTTGGCCAGGGCATTAACTTCCACATCCACCTACCCCATATCCCATGTTATACCATGAAGATTAAAAAGGAGGTGTGAATAATAAATCATCCTATACTCAATGATAAATAATTTAAAATAAAACAATCACCAAATCCTACCCATCAAAAATTATACCCATAATTATGAACAATCAATATATTCAATTCATTATTGTAAACTCCCATACATGAGATCACATACCACAATGTGCCATAAGAATTAAAAATGGTATCAAGAGAGTTTAAAATCATTCATGAATGATCAATTTCATAAATAACAAAATTATACATTTCATTAAATCATTCTTGGAAATCTAGAATATTTCATCAAAACATTTTTAAATATCAAATGGAAAATATCTCTTCCAAATTTTATTAAACCTAGAAAATAATTCAATAAAAAAATGAGTTATATAGAAAAAACCCATCTGGGTTTACTCACCCCATTAAAACATCACGAAACATGTTTAAAAAAATTTAAGACACCTAATTCTTGGATTGATAGAAAAATTAATTAAAGAAATTTTTTTAAAAGAATGAGCGAATGTTCATTACCAGTTTGAAACGAAAAAAGAGTTACTTTAAAATCCCATTATATATTTTATGATACACAGTGCTTGTATTCTCATCCCATGGAACGTTTTAAAATTAATTTCATATAATGTTATCCCAAAATGATTTATATATAAAAAATTTAAATGAAAATAAATATTAAAATATCAAAAAATTAATGTAATGTAATATATTGTGATTGAAAAGAAACACCTACCTCATACCAATGATGATCAAGTTGAATGTAATCACTATTGAGTCGAAATGTGAAACCTTTTATGGTGAAGGTTCCCACATGTATGATATAGTCCCTTCAATCCTATAGAGTATCTCAATATGAATGACCATAATTTGTGGATAAAATAAGGATAATGAGAGGAGAGATAAGTGTCATTAAAGGATATGATGAACGACGGGGGGGGGGGGGGGGTCACATAATAGAGTGAGTAGTGATTTAAGAGTATTTATATTTTATAGGATTTTTAAATAAATATAATAAATGAATAACTAAATTTAAAAATTTGGAAAACCATGATATTCATGCACCAAGGAAAAAATACCTAAGGGAACACCGCCCACAATTTGAATCTAAAAGAATATCAAGGAAAAAATCATTTAAGGCCTCTTCAAGGTGGAAAATAATCTAATATCAATGGGAATAAAACCCAAAAATGGAATATCACATACAAGAGACAGAACCAAGAATATAAAATATTCCTCAAATGATGGCCACTCATCTATAAAACCTTAAATGCTTCCAAACTAAGATAAAAAGAAAACTTAATAAAGATATAATCTAAGGTATTATGTGTAAAGAGATCCCCATTGATCCATCCATCAATCCAAGGCACACTGTTATATCCCACTGGACTAAAAATTCTCAAAAGGAGCCACAAAAGAAGCATTTTCATAGTTAAAACTATAAAACATCACTCAAAAAAGGAAACTATACCTGCCAATCTAACAGGATATTGGGAACAGTTATGAAAAATAGTAAGAAACCTGAAAATGATCGATCTAATTTTACATTAAATATATCTAGGAGATTTTGTGGTTTGGCTCACATAAACAACTAGAAACACAAACCGTCACTTGGTCGTATCACAAAAATCACATCAGAAAATCCCAAAACTCACAACGGGAAAAAAGAACTTGTTTTAGTAAAAAAATAAAAAAATTTATTCAAAAATCTCAATTTAAAAAATAATTAACCAATAAAATTAAACCCACATTCTTTCAAAACCAAAAAGAAATCATTTCAAAAAATCCAACATCAATCCCACCTTCAAAATTATATATTTTAATGTAGTTTAGAAACTAATTTAAAAAACACCACTTCTTTAATAAAAACATTATATATTTCCAAATTGAACAACTAAATCCCCATTTAATGTTTTTTTAAATAACATACATTTTCAAATTACACCCAATGATTGTAAATGTGTAAATATTCTACAAAATAAATTTCCATATCATATGTTTACAAAAAAATTGGAAACACTTTTTTTAAATGAATATCCACTATACTTCATAAATAAACCACATTTAAAAAAGTTTTAGAAATTACAAATTAAAACAACTACATATAAAAATTATGGAACAATGTCTATTTTACAAATTATATACAAGGACTTGTTTCTAAACCAACAACATTTTCTCTCAGGAAAATAATTTTCACTTATAGAAAAAAAAATTCCATCGCATGAACAATTTTATAAAACAGGAATGAGACATGACCCAATAAAAACTCCACCCATAAATGAGAATATATCACATGAAAAAAATAAATCATATCCCATTTCCTTTACACATAATAAGAAATACATGGGCCATTCAGTCTAAATTAAAAAAATTGGGATGGGGATCTATGATAGAATTAGCCACATGGTTGATTTTTAGATGTCAATCATGATTTAATTCCAAAATAGTGTCCAAAATGAATAATTTGGTTTTAAAATTGGTTTAAAAAACCTAGGAACCAATATTAAAAAAATAAAATCCGTATTAAACATCATCCAATAAAAAAATTCAATCCCCAAGGAAACTCATACTATAAAAGTGGGGATCGAAACATCAATAATAATAAATAAAATAAAATTTAAAAAACAATATTCAAATCTAACTTGATTTAAAACTCAATGATAAGGTTTGGAAGGAGATATATAAACACTACCTAAATGATACTCCCTTGTTCTAAAGAAAAATTATAACTTGATATTACCATAACAACCCCAAATAACAAAAGATGTTTTATAGGCTGAGGCCAGTACAAAAAAGTATATCCAATCCTACGATTCAATTTATAATGAACCCACCCATTCTTCTATCTAATGGATTCTTGAACAAACCCAATATTGGATTGAAGGTTATTCTTGATACCCATGGGATTGTAGCTAGTGCCTGGGCATCATAGAAACACCCATGGGAATGGTATATCAAAATAATAATAGTCAATGAGACCAAAATTATAAAATAATAATATGAAATGAACCATATTTATACTAAATATACATCCCGAATAAAAATGGATGAAATAATAGTAATAATGAATGAAGTAAATAATAACAACAACAAAAAACTCTTTCACCACTTTAAAATCCCTCTCATAAAAGGAAAAAATACAACCAAATTCATATCCCAAGCTATAGTAATATCACTGCACCTTTAACCATAGATACTAATAGAAGCATAAATAGTTCATGTAAATTATTTAATGGGATATTTCCCTAAAATTATTTGAAATTTCACGAAGGTCTTACCAAAATAATGTTACAAGGGAACAGAATGAATTTGAAAAAATAAAGACTAACCGCATATTGATCAATTATCCAAGATGTTTTCTAAGGAGAATGAATATCATACAACCGATATAAAATTTTTATAACAAAAAAATAACTCATTAGGATACCTCTACACACTATAACTAAGCAGTCACATTCATTTTACATCCTATGAATCTTATTTTAAAATATAATATAAATGTATTTATTTATCTAAAAGATATAATGGAAAATAAATCAAATAACATGTGTATAAATAATCATTTAAAAAAATCTAATAAAAATAATCATTTTAAAAACACCTTTTTTCAAACCAAACCCACTTGGAGAAAACATCATTATAAATTAGCACTTTGATACATTTCAAAAAGAAAATTTTTAGAAATACACCTTCTTAAACTCAAAAATGTTTTCAACCATAAATGGGGGTTTCCAAAACAAGTTTCACAACTAAGAATATATAAAATAAAAAATGAAATCCAAAAAATCAATCCTGAATCTTGGAAAGAAATTAGAGTCTCATGAAAAAAAAAGTTCAACTTTTTTTAGAGTATAAGACATTTAAAAATAATTTATAAATTAGATTATCAGTAATTTAAAATCAATAATTACTTTAATAATTATATAAAATATATATTTCCAAATACCTTTCTAAATCCTTTAAAAGCAACCCACATAATTAAGGACGAAAACACATAGTCTAACACCACTATGTCATGTCATACCATAAGAGAAAATAAATGACATGTACATATACAACATGAAATAAAACAAACAATATGATACATAATTTATATAAAACTAAAATAACCTAAATGATCCTAAAAATGTTCCTAGAGTCATGTTACTAACCAACAAGATCTAAATAGCATTCGTAAGAATTTAAGTAACCCTAGGATAAACTGTAGAACATAACATGATTAAAATTATTTGGAGGATCACGCGGTCCTCCCTTGTATCTCATATTCCCCTACCACCCAAGATCATACATAGTCTCAAGGAGAAACATTTCCATAATGGGCTATCACAATCCTTAGGGAAATGGGACTAAGCTCCGACCTTGGCCAGGGCATTAACTTCCACATCCACCTACCCCATATCCCATGTTCTACCATGAAGATTCAAATAGAGGTGTGAATAATAAATCATCCTATACTCAATGATAAATAATTTAAAATAAAACAATCACTAAATCCTACCCATCAAAAATTATACCCATAATTATGAACAATCAATATATGCAATTCATTATTGTAAACTCCCCATGCATGAGATCACATACCACAATGTGCCATAAGAATTAAAAATGGTATCAAGAGAGTTTAAAATCATTCATGAATGATCAATTTCATAAATATCAAAATTATACAGTTCATTAAATCATTCTTGGAAATATAGAATATTTCATCAAAAAAAAATTAAATATCAAATGGAAAATATCAATTCCAATTTTTATTAAACCTAGAAAATAATTCAATTAAAAAATGAGTTATATAGAAAAAACCCACGTGGGTTTACTCACCACATTAAAACATCACGACACATGTTTAAAAAAATTTTAAGAAACCTAATTCTTGGATTGATAGAAAAATTAATTACAGAATTTTTTTTAACAGAATGAGCGAGTGTTCATTATCAGTTTGAAAAGAAAAAAGATTTACTTTAAAATCCCATTATATATTTTATGAAACACAGTGCTTGTATTCTCATCCCATGGAACATTTTAAAATTAATTTCATATAATGTTATCCCAAAATGATTTATATATAAAAAATTTAAATGAAAATAAATATTAAAATATCATAAAATTAATGTAATGTAATATATTGTGATTGAAAAGAAACACCTACCTCATACCAATGATGATCAAGTTGAATGTAGTCACTATTTAGTCTAAATGTGAAACCTTTTATGGTGAAGGTTCCCACATGTATGATATAGTCCCTTCAAACCTATAAAGGATCTCAATATGAATGGCCATAATTTGTGGATAAAATAAGGATAATGAGAGGAGAGATAAGTGTCATTCAAGGATATGATGAACGATAGAGGGGGGGGGGTCACATAATAGAGTGAGTAGTGATTTAAGAGTATTTATATTTTATAGTATTTTTAAATAAATATAATAAATGAATAACTAAATTAAAAAATTTGGAAAAACTGCTAGGTTTGGAATCGTAGGTTTCTTAACTATGCACCAACCATGCTAGAAAAACTAAGTTTCCAAATCCTACAATATACGGTTTTACTTTGTCACTACCTAGTATAAACCATGATCCAACTATGCAAAAGGGTACTGTAACAAAATAATGATAAACTACACATCTATATCATGGTTTACCTATCCTTGTGAAATCCATGTGACACAGCCTAGTCTCACCAAAGGCTTATACCTTTACTCATTTGGAGTACCCAATTTTGACATAACCTCATAAAACTCATGAAACCCCAATCGTACAAGTTAAAAATGATATGTTTGAAGGGTGAAAAATTATTTTCCTACAAATTGTGCACCGTAACCATTCTAAAATCTGAAAACACAATGTTTTCCATGTTTTGGGTAAAAACTCTATGGAAATTTAAAAGAAGCCCGAATCACATAAAATGACATAATATAAAAACTACAGTGTCATGATGGGTGTTACATACATGTGTAAGATATCTATCACTCAAATATTTACCCTGTAAGGATTTTTAATTTTATTTTATTCCATCATACTATATAACAAAGTTTCATATATCATAAACATTGAATGTATTTATATTTGAGAGTGTATAGTTTCATTTTATTGAAAGTAAATACAACAAGTTATGATTTTTGTAATGAGTTACCCATAAATATAGTTTCAACATATTAGTTTAAAGGTTGGATTATGATTCCAATGAAAATCATTAAAATAATTCATAAATATAATCAAAGTATAATGATATAATATGGTGATAATTAATCCATATCACATATACTATGATTTAGTTTTCTTTCAAATAAGAACATAACTATGAATCATCTATCCAACAGGGTAGGTAATTCCAGAATTGGGTTCCTCTATGTTATCTTATGTATGAAATGTAAGTAATTGGTTGCACTAATTTGACTAAGTGTATTTTATTGGAATTTAACTAGGTTAGATTAATCTAAGTGTCCATAATAGAATTATTTTATGAAAAGAATAAATTTTTTTATCCTTATAGTGGATCTTTTCAAAGCGTCTCCATTTAAATATAGAAGAGTCTTTTATGAAATGATTTAGGAGAGTCCTTATGTAAAAAAATTAGTGTTGTGATAAATGATATTGTGTCCAAAACAATAGTGAATAATGGATCTTCTACCATTTTTAAATGTTCTATTTTTATAAGGGATGTCATTTTAGTGGGATCACATTTATTTAAATTCCATATTAATTTTTTTCATACATTCCCCTAGTTTGATAAAATATTCTATTGTAGATAAATTTTACCACCATAATAAATGTTTTTATTAAAATATTTTTTGTAAAAAGATACACTTAATTTAGTAATCATCATCAGCATGAAGAAATATTATGATTTATTTTTATAACATGAAAATTATATTTGTAATGTAAAATAGCTTCTCAAGTAAACAATTTAAGAATTTGTTCAGTAGGAAAATCAATATGCCTCTGAAATTCATAGAATCATTTATATAACATTTTAAATTAATTATATACAAGATTAAAAATTCTAATATTTTCCCTAATGGTATAATTAAAATAAAATAATGTTCCAAGTTCTTTGTGAAATAATGGTTTCTTATATGGGTTTTTGATGTTGTGGAATTTATTTTTCTATCATTAATAAAACTGATTGAAAACTGTGAATGAATAAAATTAATATTTACCAAGTATTCTATATGTTATAATGATATATGATCTAGAAATGTGATTTCTATGTTTTAGGGTGATATTGATAACTCAGATGGGTAAAATTATGAATTAAAATTAGAAATATTTATTGTAAAGTATAGTTTTTTTATTTTAAATGTTAGTAAAATTATTTAAAAACAATTGCGTATTTAGAAAATATATTTAATGATTCTATATGAAATAATTTTCCAAAAAATTAGGAATTTGTAAAATTTAAAGAATTTTAATGGAAGGTATTCATGTTGTAAAAATAAAATCTTCAATTTTAGCTAGTATATAATACTGAATGATTATTTAATGCATTATAAAAGTAAAGATGTTTAAAAATAAGAAAATAATTGATATAACATTAATTTTTTATTAAACTATTTATGTATACATATGATAAATTTAAAAATGTGTGAACAAATATTATCAATAAAAGATTAATCTTGTTTTTTTAAATGTTTCTACTATAATAATTAAGTAGAATTCTATAACAAAATAGTGTTTATATATCTTAGTATGATATTTTGTAGAAGATATCTTGTCTACATAGAATGTGAGAGTTTTTATGGACATTGATAAATTCAAATATAAGAAATAAAGGATTATTATTCTCAAAGTACAATGTGAATTCCAGTTTTATGGAAAAATTTGATGGAATTAATGCCAAGAATGATGCTGATGGACATAATCCCAGAATGATTTCGATATAAAAAATATAATTTATTAAAATTTTAATTCTGGATGTTGTGAAGGTAATGTGTTTGTATTTATTTTATATGAATTAAATGTTAGGAATATTCATCCAGTGTTTAAATATTATTCAATAATTCTTTAATGATATTACTTGAGAAAGATTTTATTAAGATGATTTCATTATTGGGCCTCATTGAGATGTGGCATGAATTATACAGAGATATAATAAGTTTAACAAAAACATGAAATGTGAAGAAAAATAATGTCTAATATAATAGTATATAATATTTCATTTGTTAGTAACATGAATAAGAATAATTTTTTATATATTATTAAAGGATTTTAAGAATATAAAATTTATCATTTTATGTATAAAGAAACATATACTTGATTGTTTTTTCATATTTTCTACATATAAATATCAACAAGTAGACACATTTATATCTATACATATATATACTATGAAGCTAAATGTTGATTGACCACACAATTTATATCATTGAGTTATATATAACTGATGTTCATAAAGGATTATTATATATTATTAAAAAATTATATAGCTATCATGAATGTGATTCTTTTATCTGGATACAAAATACACTCTTGAGGAAAGCTGTTTTATTGTTTTGGATGTCATATTATATATATACTATATAAAGGTTCATTCAATATGTATTTATACTAATAGAGGATAATTGTTAATATATAGATTATTGAGAACATGAGATTGATGAGAATACTAGCCTGAGAACCTTTATACAATTAATCCTTTCCTACAGAAGATATGATTATTAACTAATCAATTGATGGTTATGAATGATTAAAATTGTGTAATTAACTAAATATTGACCCAAAATGGATTTATCATCTGGTGTGAAATGTATGAAATATTTTTCCTCAATCAAGATAGAATAAAGAAGTGTATGGTTTTACATCCATAACAAATATGATTTCATTTTATAACTAGAGAGGGGAATGCAATGTATTCATCTATATAGGAATGTGGAATTTGATTTACTTGTCGAAAATGGAATTCCATCTTCAAGGCACACTGTTATATCCCACTGAACTAAAAAATATCAAAAGGAGCCACAAAAGAAGAATTTTCATAATTAAAACTACAAAACATCACTCAAAAAAGGAAACTACACCTGCCAATCTAACAGGATATTGGGAACAGTTATGAAAAATAGTAAGAAACCTGAAAATGATTGATCTAATTTTACATTAGATATATCTAGGAGATTTTTTGGTTTTTCTCACATAAACAACTAGAAACACAGACCGTCACTTGGTCGTATCACAAAAATCACATCAGAAAATCCCAAAACTCACAAGGGGAAAAAGAACTTGTTTTAGTAAAAAAATAAATTTTTTTATTCAAAAATCTCAATTTAAAAAATAATTAACCAATAAAATTAAACCCTTATTCTTTCAAAACCAAAAATAAATCATTTCAAAAAATCCAACATGAATCCCACCCTCAAAATTATATATTTTAATGTAGTTTAGAAACTAATTTAAAAAACACCACTTCTTTAAAAAAACAACATTATATATTTTCAAATTGAACAACTAAATCCCCCTTTAATGTTTTTTGAAATAACATACATTTTCAAATTACACCCAATGATAGTAAATGTGTAAATATTCTACAAAATAAATTTCTATATCATATATTTACAAAAAAAATTGGAAACTCATTTTTTAAAAGAATATCTACTATACTTCATAAATAAACCACATGTAAAAAAGTTTTAGAAATTACAAATTAAAACAACTACACATAAAAATTATGGAACAATGTCTATTTTAAAAATTATATACAAGGACTTGTTTCTAAACCAACAACATTTTCTCTCAGGAAAATAATTTTCACTTATTGAAAAAAAATTCCATCACATGAACAATTTTATAAAATAGGCATGAGACATGACCCAATAAAAACTCCACCCATAAATGCCAATATATCACATGAAAAAAAAATAAATCATATCCCATTTCCTTTACACATAATATGAAATACATGGGCCATTCAGTCTAAATTAAAAAAATTGGGATGGAGATCTATGATAGAATTAGCCACATGGTTGATTGTTAGATGTCAATCATGATTTATTTCCAAAATATTGTCCAAAATAAATAATTTGGTTTCAAAATTGGTTTGAAAAACCTAGGAACCAATATTAAAAAAATAAAATCCTTATTAAACATCATCCAATAAACAAATTCAATCCCCAAGGAAACTCATACTATAAAAGTGGGGATCAAAACATCAATAATAATAAATCAAATAAAATTTAAAAAACAGTATTCAAATATAACTTGATTGAAAACTCAATGATAAGGTTTGGAAGGAGATATATAAACACTACCTAAATGATACTCCATTGTTCTAAAGAAAAATTATAACTTGATATTACCATAACAACCCCAAATAACAGAAGATGTTTTATAGGCTGAGGCCAGTACAAATAAGTATATCCAATCCTACGATTCAATTTATAATGAACCCACCCATTCCTTATATCTAATGGATTCTTGAACAAACCCAATATTGGATTGAAGGTTATTCTTGATACCCATGGGATTGTAGCTAGTGCCTGGGCATCATAGAAACACACATGGGAATGGTATATCAAAATAATAATAGTAAATGAGACCAAAATTATAAAATAATAATATGAAATGAACCATATTTATACTAAATATACATCCCGAATGAAAATGGATGAAATAATAGTAATAATGAATGAAGTAAATAATAAAAACACCAAAAAACTCTTTCACCACTTTAAAATCCCTCTCATAAAAGGAAAAAATACAACCAAATTCATATCCCAAGCTATAGCAATATCACTGCACCTTTAACCACATATACTAATAGAAGCATAAATAGTTCATGTAAATTATTTAATGGGATATTTCCCTAAAATTATTTGAAAATTCAGGCAGGTCTTACCAAAATAATGTTACAAGGGAACAAAATGAATTTGAAAAAATAAAGACTAACCGCATATTGTTCAATTATCGAAGAAGTTTTCTAAAGAGAACGAATATCATACAACCGATATAAAATTTTTATGGCAAAAAAATAACTCATTAGGATACCTCTACACACTATAACTAAACAGTCACTTTCATTTTACATCCTAAGAATCTTATTTTGAAATATAATATAGATGTATTTATTTATCTAAAAGATATAATGGAAAATAAATCAAATAACATATGTATAAATAATCATTTAAAAAAAAATCTAATAAAAATAATCATTTTAAAAACACCTTTTTTCAAACCAAACCCACTTGGAGAAAATATCATTATAAATTAGCACTTTGAAACATTTAAAAAAGAAAAATTTTAGAAATACACCTTCTTAAACTCAAAGATGTTTTCAACCATAAATGGGGTTTCCAAAACAAGTTTCACAAGTAAGAATATATAAAATAAAAAATGATATCCAAAAAATCAATCCTGAATCTTGGAAAGAAATTAGAGTCTCATGAAAAAAAATTTCAACTTTTTTTAGATTATAATACATTTAAAAATAATTTATAAATTAGATTATAAGTAATTTTAAATCAATAAATACTTTAATAATTATATAAATATATATTTCCAAATACCTTTCTAAATCCTTTAAAAGTAACCCACATAATTAAGGACGAAAACACATAGTCTAACACTACTATGTCATGTCATACCATAAGTGAAAATAAATGACATGAACATATACAACATGAAATAAAACAAACAATATGATACATAATTTATATAAAACTGAAATACCCTAAATGATCCTAAAAATGTTCCTAGAGTCATGTTACTAACCATCAAGATCTAAATAGCATTCGTAAGAATTTAAGTAACCCTAGGATAAACTGTAGAACATAACATGATTAAAATTATTTGAAGGATCACACGGTCCTCTATTGTATCTCATATTACCCTACCACCCAAGATCATACATTGTCTCAAGGCGAAACATTTCCATAATGGGCTATCCCAATCCTTAGGGAAATGGGACTAAGCTCCGACCTTGGCCAGGGCATTAACTTCCACATCCACCTACCCCATATCCCATGCTCTACCATGAATATTAAAATGGAGGAGTGAATAATAAATCATCCTATACTCAATGATAAATAATTTAAAATAAATCAATCACCAAATCCTACCCATCAAAAATTATACCCATAATTATGAACAATCAATATATGAAATTCATTATTGTAAACTCCCATACATGAGATCACATACCACAATGTGCCATAAGAATTAAAAATTGTATCAAGAGAGTTTAAAATCATTCATGAATGATCAATTTCATAAATATCAAAATTACACATTTCATTAAATCATTCTTGGAAATCTAGAATATTTCATCAAAACATTTTTAAATATCAAATGTAAAATATCTCTTCCAATTTTTATTAAACATAGAAAATAATTCAATTAAAAAATGAGTTATATAGAAAAAACCCACGTGGGTTTACTCACCCCATTAAAACATCACGACACATGTTTAAAAAAAATTTAAGACACCTAATTCTTGTATTGATAGACAAATTAATTAAAGAAATTTTTTTAAAAGAATGAGCGAGTGTTCATTACCAGTTTGAAAAGAAAAAATAGTTACTTTAAAATCCAATTATATATTTTATGAAACACAGTGCTTGTATTCTCATCCCATGGAACGTTTTAAAATTAATTTCATATAATGTTATCCCAAAATGATTTATATATAAAAAATTTAAATGAAAATAAATATTAAAATATCAAAAAATTAATGTAATGTAATATATTGTGATTGAAAAGAAACACCTACCTCATACCAATGATGATCAAGTTGAATGTAATCACTATTGAGTCGAAATGTGAAACCTTTTATGGTGAAGGTTCCCGCATGTATGATATAGTCCCTTCAAACCTATAGAGGATCTCATTATGAATAACCATAATTTGTGGATAAAATAAGGATAATGAGAGGAGTGGTCAGTGTCATTAAAGGATATGATGAACGACGGGGGGGGGGGGGGGGTCACATAATAGAGTGAGTAGTGATTTAAGAGTATTTATATTTTATAGGATTTTTAAATACATATAATAAATGAATAAATAAATTTAAAAATTTGGAAAAACTGCTAGGTTTGGAATCTTAGGTTTCTTAACTATGCACCAACCATGCTAGAAAAACTAACTTTCCAAATCCTACAATATACAGTTTTACTTTGTCACTACCTAGTATAAACCATGATCCAACTATGCCAAAGGGTGATGTAACAAAATAATGCTAAACTACACATCTATATCATGGTTTACCTATTCTTGTGAAATCCATGTGACACAACCTAGTCTCACCAAAGGCTTATACCTTTTCTCATTTGGAATACCCAATTTTGACATAACCACATAAAACTCATGAAACCCCAATCGTACAAGTTAAAAATGAAAGGTTTGAAGGGTGAAAAATTATTTTCCTACAAACTATGCACCTTAACCATTCACAAAACTGAAAACACAATGTTTTCCATGTTTTGGGTAAAAACTCTATGGAAATTTAAAAGAATCCCCAATCACATAAAATGACATAATATAAAAACTATTGTGTCATGATGGGTGTTAAATACATGTCTGTGATATCTATCACTCAAATATTTACCCTATAAAGATTTTTCATTTTATATTATTCCATCATACTATATAAAAAAGTTTCATATATCATAAACATTGAATGTATTTATATGTGATAGTATATAGTTTCATTTTATTGAAAGTAAATACAACAAGTTGTGATTTTTGTAATGAGTTACCCATAAATATAGTTTCAACATATTAGTTTAAAGGTTGGATTATGATTCAAATGAAAATCCTTAAAATAATTCATAAATATAATCAAAGTATAATGATATAATATCGTGATAATTAATCCATATTACATATACTATGATTTAGTTTTCTTTCAAAGAAGACCATAACTATGAATCATCTATCCAACAGGGTAGGTAATTCCAGAATTGGGTTCCTCTATGTTATCTTATGTATGGAATGTAAGTAATTGGTGGCACTAATTTGACTAAGTGTATTTTATTGGAATTTAACTAGGTTAGATTAATCTAAGAGTCCATAATAGAATTATTTTATGAAAAGAATAAATATTTTTATCCTTATAGTGGATCGTTTCAAAGCGTCTCCATTTAAATATCGAAGAGTCTTTTATGAAATGATTTAGGAGATTCCTTATGTAAAAATATTAGTGTTGTAATAAATGATATTGTGCCCAAAACAATAGTGAATAATGGATCTTCTACCATTTGTAAATGTTCTATTTTTATAAGGGATGTCATTTTAGTGGGATCACATTTATTTAAATTCCATATTAATTTTTTTAATACATTCCCCAAGTTTGATAAAATATTCTATTGTAGATAAATTTTACCACCATAATAAATGTTTATATTAAAATAATTTTTGTAAAAAGATACACTTAATTTAGTAATCATCATCGACCTGAAGAAATATTATGATTTATTTTTATAACATGAAAATTATATTTGTAATGTAAAATAGCTTCTCAAGTAAACAATTTAAGAATTTGTTCAGTAGGAAAATCAATATGCCTCTGAAAATCATAGAATCATTTATATAACATTTTAAATTAATTATATACAAGATTAAAAATTCTAATATTTTCCCTAATGGTATAATTAAAATAAAATAATGTTCCAAGTTCATTGTGAAATAATGGTTTCTTATATGGGTTTTTGATGTTGTGGAATTTATTTTTCTATCATTAATAAAACTGATTAAAAACTGTGAATGAAAAAAATAAATATTTACCAAGTATTCTATATGTTCTAATGATATATGATCTATAAATGTGATTTCTATGTTTTAGGGTGATATTGATAACTCATATGGGTAACATTTTGAATTAAAAGTTGAAATATTTATTGTAAAGTATAGTTTTTTTTATTTTTAATGTTAATAAAATTATTTAAAAACAATTCCGTATTTAGAAAATATATTTAATGATTCTATATAAAATAATTTTCCAAAAAATTAGGAATTTGAAAAATTTAATGAATTTTAATGGAAGGTATTCAGGTTATAAAAATAAAATCATCAATTTTAGCTAGTATATAATACTGAATGATTATTTAATGGGTTGTAAAAGTAAAGATGTTTAAAAATAAGCAAAAAATTGATATAACAATAATTTTTTATTAAACTATTGATGTATACATATGATAAATTTAAAAATGAGTGAACAAGTATTTTCAAGAAAAGATTAATCTTGTTTTTTTAAATGTTGCTACTAAAATAATTAAGTAGAATTTTATAACAAAATAGTGTTTATATATCTTAGTATGATATTTTGTAGAAGATATCTTGTCTACATAGAATGTGAGAGTTTTTATGGACATTGATAAATTCAAATATAAGAAATAAAGGATTTTTATTCTCAAAGTACAATGTGAATTCCAATTTTATGGAAAAATTTGATGGAATTAATGCCAAGAATGATGCTGATGGATATAATGAAAACAATCCAATACATAAATGAGGATCTAAAAATACTTCACAAAATTCTAGACATCTCTTGACCCATGGAAGCCACTACCATCATGGAAGTATGTATAAGAATAAAGTGCCTTAAAAATACATTTAACTCATTAATTTACCTATATCATCCAAAACCAAGTCCTCATACACCCCTAGGTATATGAATGACATGTGGGAATTCCCATTTGGATACCATCATATATATACATAATTTCTATCAAAATCCAAATAGTTAATTCTTGTTTTAATATAATATCATATATGAATTTAAAAAAATTATAAAATCTTCTAGTTTCATTAAATTATTACAACTTCACTAAATAACATTGACAAGAAAATAAAAACATAAAATTGGTGGCAACATATAATTTCTAACATAAAAAATTCAAATAATTACATGATAAATCAGTTGTTGATCTTATCAGTCAATTAAAAACTCATATAATTTGGGCATTGAAAAATGATTACATGAAAATGAAGAGTACCCCATTAATTATATCCACTATACATGAACATAGTAATTTTAAGAAGTTAATCAGTCTCACTATGATCAACAAACATCTCATTAGATCACTTAATCTAATCAGAACAGTATCCCTATACAACCAACAATCAATACATGTGGTCACATTTTTCTTGGCTAATACCACACTAAATGTATACTTTTTCCATGAAATCATCAAAATAATATATAATCAAATACTATAATGTTATAATAAAGAATACATCTGGTCCATGGTAGATTCTTTTTGAAAATACCAATTTAAAACTCAATAGGAATCAAATAATTTTTTTAAATGTTTTATCAAACAACTTCTTCAAACAAAATAATAATCATTTTGAAAACAATATGAGATTTTTATATTGACAAACACTCACTATTATAATTATAAAATTTTAACCAGATACCAATAACATAAAAAATTAACATAATTATAAAAATAAAATAAAATTAAAACCAAAGAAATTAATAAAGTAACAGGAGAATATAAATAAATAATAAATTTTATTAAAAACTCATCCATAAACATAATTTTGATCCCTAGAGAAAAATAATGTCCAAATACTTAATAGATATGGGATAAAATATTTATAAATAAATAAAGGGGAAGAAAAATAAGTAAATTAATGATTTACGTCGACCAAATCCCCTAAAATCCATGGAAAATAATAAAAACACAAGGGAAAATAAGGATTCATTATTGGGAGAATATGGAAAATGTGAATGGGGATAGGTGGGGAGATGATACCCCAAAATTACTTATTGGTATATAAATAGTTTTTAAATTTTAGTAAAATCAGATATATTTCACTATTTCACTAGAGTATTAATAATACTATGTAGAGACCATATACAAATAACCAGATTCAATTAGATACATAACTTGGTTCCCCATATGGCTTCCATTAACCATGATCCAACTATAAATTTAAACCCATTTAAAAACTAGGTTTCATGGTTACTTGAAAATATCAAATGGTTCAATAAAATGTTTACATATCCTGAGAAACACCACTAGAAAGACATCCATTTTCTACATGGTATGGGTGCCCAATTAGATATAATTTTATGTAAATCATGATCCTCGACATGTTATCTAATTTTCAAAAAAATTCATCATCTGCATGAAAAAAATTGAAAAAATAAATAATATTAATATTAATAACTTGATATAAAAACATAAAAATGACACTGCGAGAGTTACAATTCTCTCAATAACGTTACATTAAACCCATATAGAGTCCTTAATATTTGAATATGTGAGATCGCTATGCCACTAATAAATATCCAAAGTCGTATGAATGTATGTATAATGTATATAGAATCCAAAATGTCATAGAATAAAAACAAAACAAAATTATTAACCCTAAATCAAATTTTTATTATAATACATAATATAAATTAACTTCCAACATTAGAGGTGTTTGGATCTACCTACTGATCCTTCTACTTAGTGATGTGGGAATGATATAGATTGTAATTTTCATGCTGGGATATATGAAATACATCATTAAAATTTATATTTGTATGGTAAATTTAGTAGGTCTAAATCCATTCTGAGGCATTTTATGATCTGAAATGATATTATATATAATTAAACTAACTTTTCTTTCCCTTCGAACAAATGGTGTCCCAATTAAAGGGAAACCCCTAGAAACATTTTATTGCAAACCAAAAAATATTATTGATTTTGATTATAATCCAAATAGTATTTCGTAATGGATATAATATTTGGACAATATATTTTTTTATCAACTTTACCTTATATATTTTCCTCTAGATAAAGACTAACCCCATCAAGGAGCACTCAATAAATTATATCTAATAGAATGGAGATCATTATGGTAATCTGTATAACTAATCAAAGGGAGATATCATTGTCAAATTTTATATCACTGTTATTATATAAATACCCAAACAAAAAATATATTTCTCTTAAGAAATACTAAATTTGAGAAAAAAATATTGAAGTATATGTTTATTAATCATGATTATTTACTTATTGAAAATCCATCAATTGAAGTTATGTGATTCATATAATAATTTTAGGGCTGTTTGTTTTTATATTCCACACCAAAAAATAACATGTAAAACATTGGACTCTATTAGATAAAATAGTTGAAGGAACACTATAGAGCTTCACCATATCATAGAGTAATAGGTTTGTGAGATCCTCCACATTCATCGACTCTATAATGGGACATAATTGGTCTGATTTCATTAATCAAATTATTGTGACATACAAAGACTCATATCATTGATAAAAATTGATTCCTAATCAATAAAAATATTATATAAATAAACAATTCCAAATATATCATAATTTTTATTATCGTTGTGTAATTAGATAAATATTATAATAACATTAAAAATGGATATATTGACATTGTTTAAAATCTCCATAAAATTTCCTTAAGAATCTATTTATCATCTCAAATAGATTTGGACAACCGAGGGATATATATACTAATGAGGTGATCTATATACCACAACAACATAATAATTAGAGTTACAACATAATGTGAAGTAATATATGTCAGTTAAGGGGAAGAACATAGTGACATAGAATAGTGATAATAAAAAATGTGATATATGATGAAAACTAATGAATTATAGGAAAATGGAAACAAAATAACATGATATCATAAGTATAATTTATTTCTATCCACTGATAAATCATAACATAGAGTTATTATGATGAACAACAATGCACAATAAATAGTTTCTCATGTGATTATAATATTTACCAATTCATTTGAGGGCTATATAATTGCAATACCACCCATAAAATTCATATGATGTACATGAATATTGATTCCATAGAGATCATTAAAATGAAATAAAGACATTTATAAATTTTAATATATGGTATTAAGGCATGTAAACATATTATGAAATTATTTTAAGGACAAATATCCATTACATATAACCAATGGTTCGAAATCGTTTGTGTATTTGGAAGACTGGGTAAAAAAAATACTATCCAGAAACTAAAATTAAAATTATTTATCTTAATTTCTGTAATGAGCTACTAAACCCCTTTGAGATCCTAAAATTGTATAGAATGACTTGGGGAATGCATAAATGAATGGGTTGAGCTATAAATCCTATTAAGGGAATAAACATGATGGATAAGCATAACATATCAATAAAAATACATAATATGATATCATAAAGAATAAAGGAACATGAATAATCCTTTGGAGGAATAACATAAAGATCATGGAATCATATTATCATGAAATTATAGGAATTCAGAATAATAATATAATATGAAATAAAAAAAATTCATGTCTAACCACTGTGAAAATATCACATGGTGGACTAACTACCTTCATGGATTAAGTTAACTCCCTAATCCCATGTGTACCATCTCATAAGAAAAATGCAATACCCAATGAATTGGAATGAAATATTTGAACACCTCTAATATAATGTACATTCTCATATGTTTAAAAAATGGAAATCATTCATAAGGTATAAACAAAATATTTACCCTTGGAATGAAATGGGTTGTATAATATTTCCACATATAATAATCCAAGGTTATTTCATAAATAATAAATTTAAAAAATTAATTTAAGGCATGTATTACCCATAAAAGTAAGGAAAAATAACCATGGTATATATATAAGATATATATTTATAACAAATTTATAATAATTTCATAAAATTAATAAAGGATAAAATTGAGTTTGGAAGATAACGGTCATAACCCCAATAAAAGGGTGGGGGTGGGGGTTGGACAGATCTCTTACCTTATGCCATTGAATCATTATTCAGTTATAGTTAATGTATTTAATAATAAAATAAAATTAAACTAATTACTTATTTTTTTCATTTCCTATAAATATATGATTTATTATAATTTTTTATGAACATTTCCTTGAGATATAAACACTAAATTTCATTGTTTAATATTGATTATTTCATTGTTTAATGATTGATTATTTCATTGTTCCAAGGATAGATCACTATAAGATAATTTTTAAATACATTATAAAATAGGATAATAACTCTATAGGTTAAATGAAATGGTATTTATTACTTTACATAAATTGAAATGGACACATGTACCAATGTGTGTTCTGAAAAATAAATCCTTTATTTAGTAAAATTTTAATGTCATATGTTTATTTTATTTTGTAAATTTTACTAAAATAGAAAAAGTAGTTTTATATTATTTAATAATTTGAACATATATTTATTCTGTAATCTAAAATAATAATAATATATGTATATATATCATTCCTGACTATTCTATGTTAATTTATAACATATATGAAGATGGTAATGGGATATGAAAATATATCTTCCATAGAGGTGATGGACTAACATAATATAGATTATTTTTTTAGTTTTAGATGAATATGAGGAGGGAAGACAAGGGATGACATATATTTAATTAACATAACAAAATTTCAACATATATTTGATATTGAAGTTTTTTCCCTATTTAATGGATTTTTTTGGGATGGGGAGGAAGATAAAATAAAAAAATTGGTTAAGGGTCTTACCTTCTCATTTTTATGTCACCGATTATTCATAAAATTATTACAACTTGGATTTGAATTTTGGTGATACCATATGTAGTAGGTCATGGTGGATGGGATTTAGAAGATAATTTTGTGGAATATTAATATATCTAATGGAATAGATGTTGTGATGAGAAGGGGTTATGGGGGTGAAATTTATAAGGGGATGAGATGTGTTTTTTTGAATATTATATTCATTATTGACTTATTTTGGATCAAGAATGTAACACCTCGAGATTTAATGAAAAATATTCTTTTTAATTTCATTACTGTCTTTTGTTGTATGCTACACCAAAAGGAGCTTGCAAAACACGCATCCTTGACTTGCCTTGCATTATACGCAATCACGACCTTCCTCGATAGCATGTGTAGTACGCAATACCGAGTTTTACTAAACAATGATATGCTATTAAAATATTATTAAAACTAGCCGTTATGAATAGTAATAACCACTTTTTTGAAATTTTGTAAATTTTATTTTTCAAGATGGAATTCATTTTTGGATTTGGAATATCGAAATTAGCTTAGGGTGAAATTATGTAACTTTTCGGATAACATTCATATTCTGATGAATAGTGAAAATTACTAAATTTTAATTAAAAACAACTTTTTTAATTGAAATAATTAATAGTGACAAGTTGTTAACTTGAGTGGTTTTAAAGTATATTTAGAATATATTTTTACCATTTAATGCAATTTTGGTCATTGGATGTAATTTCACATTTAAACCAGACATAAACAAGTGTCAATCTTTTGATAGTTATAATCTCTTAAAAACACGCTATTTGTTTTGACGACGAGAATTAATTTTTAAATTAATTAATGCTACTGATATTTTTTTAATTTGGTAAAATAGACATCATTTTTTAATTCATAATATCAAATATATCTTAGGCCTAATTTTTGGTATTTTTCTGGAAACTTTCATTTTTTGATGAATAGTGAAGCAACTAAGTGGTAGTTAAAAAACTGAACTTTTCATAAAACATAATTTTACCGCTTCTGTTAGTAGAATTTCGAAAATCTGAGAGACACGGTTAATATCAGGGACTAAAATGTGGTTCAATGAGATGAAAATAATTTTTTTGAATAGTAGCTTTTTACTTTTTTTACCACGGTTAAATGTAAATAGGGTAATTAAGGGTAAAAATGATATTATTATTATCCTAACACATATCCTAATTCTATTAGATAAGGGTAATTCGACCAAAAACAACCTTAGGAATAAAATATGACCATTTAGGACCACATAAATTAGATTAGGACATTTATTATTAATTTATTTAAAGAAGGGTTAAAATAGTTAAAATCAAAGTTTAATAAGTAAATCATTTTTAATATGGGGTTGTACATAAGAAAAATTCTACTATAAATATTAATTAAAAATATAAAGAAATATCCTACATAATGGTATTTTATTTGTAATTTTTATACATTAAATAATTTAATTTATTTATGACACAACGATGTTGCAGTAATTATCTTATTAATGAAATATTGACATAATTGATGTTATAAATACCCAAATAAATGTAATTTGAGAGTTTTTATGAATTCCACTAATTTTAAAGATTAAAATGGAATTTTAGTATTGATTTAATTAACTTGGTTCGAACTAATCATTCTGTTATGATTTTTGCAAAAATCAATTACTAAATAGTGTCAAAATTGACATAAAATAGTTTTTAGAACAAGTATTACATTTTTAATTGTTATTGTATTCTTAAAAATATATGGTTCAGCAAAATAACATAGATAAGGTTATATATTTTAATAATAAACAACTTGGGGTTATTTTGGATTGTTATAGTATGTTTATTAACCTTATAGTGTAAGAACACAAAAAGACACGGTAAAAGTAAAATTATCTAACTTAAAGTTAAATATAAATTATAAGGTTAAAATAGGAACCTAAACTTGCCTAAATTCTATTGGATGAGAGTATTTAGACCCATCCCAACCTTAAATTCTAAATAAATCAATTTGGAGCTATTTAAAACCGAATATGACTTTATAATAAAATAATTTTTTTAGTTTTCCAAAGGTACCCCTCTCCTTCCTTATAAAAGGGCACCTCCTCCCTCTCTTCCTCACACCACTTTGAGCCTTAAAGCTCGGAAAACCCTGAAAACTTATCTTCTCCACTTCCCTAGAAACATTCTAGAGGTCCTGGGATTCTTCAAAGACCAATTTTAGTGCTCTAAGAGGGGGACTCAAAGAGGTGCTTCAAAGAAGAGGTAATGTCCGTTACAGATTCGTTCAACTTTATTTTTTCTGCCACTTCTTCTTATTAGGTTATTTAATTATGAAGTAAAAACATCAGTATCACTCATATACTGATATGTTATTATAAGTATTAAAAAACCCTATTTCTCCATCTATCCATCCTACGGAAAACAAAATCACCGCGCGTGCGTACGTACAGAATACTGTCTCCACACCGTGGTGTAATCTATTTTCCACCACCACCATACATGGATGGGTATAATGGTGTAAATAATAACTATATATGATTATTGTAAAGTGATATTGATTCTGAAATAGTATACATACACTCCAATAAAATTCCACGATCATTAGAATGATATCATCGCTCGTGCGTACGTACGGACTACCGTCTCCACGACGTGATGAGATTCATTCTCCACGTTAACCATTCATAAATGATTATAAAGTTAATATAATAAGTAATCATGAAATATATGACATAATAATGATACTGTATTTATGTGTATATATATGTACGTCATCCACTTAATTCCATTCAACTCAATAAGGAAATGAAAACAGCGTTCATGCGTACATACGGCCTACCGTCTCCATGAACGGTGTATTTCATTCCATTTACTGATCTATTATATATATGTATATTCTAAATATATATTATATATAAATAATTTTTTATATTCTGTAATTAATTAATCATGATCAAAGTAATCATATGAATAATTACAAGTCAAAACATAGACAACATATGAAACGATTTTACCCAAAACGATCTTTAACATGGAATTTACAAAAGAACGTGTAATATAAAGTCATAAGTGAACCATATATAATATCATAATAACGAGTATGATTCTGGAATAAGTCAATGACATTATTTAAATCATTATACAGGAGGTTCGGACACTTACGAAGCAAATCGGACCTAAGGTAAGGGAAAATATTACAATCTCATTTTATCCGAGATTGTTTATAATTTGGTATTTACTGGGGTGTATTTTTTCATCCACATCCCTGTTTCCTCAACATTAAACATTATTTCTATCCACCTACAATGTTTTAAATCCAATTTTACCCTTCGGTGAGTTTTTAGTAAAATATATGAAAGGAAACTTTTGTCATTTTTCGTACGAGGTACTTTTTGACTTTTCTGACAAAAGTACGAGAAGAATGTTTTTTAACTTATAGGGAATGAAAGGATTTTTAAAACATTATTTCCAAGAATTTTCCTTTACAAGTTTTCATGTTTATTTTTAGTCAACTTCTCTTATTTTAAAATTGTATGACATGTTTGGAAGGGAAATCTTTTTTGAAGTAGAAAGGATATTTTCCTCAAGAATGGAGTTCAAGTGTTTTATCAAAATTATTTTCCATCTAAGGTAATATAGGGTTCTGTTTCTATCACAATCATTACATTTATTTGATTATGTTTTGATGGAATTATTTTTATGAATTATTTTATCTTATATGAATCGTTTTATGATGTCATGTTGTTTAAGAATCCCATTTTTATTACATGAGTTATGCAATGATGTATGATTTATGATTTTGTGGCACACATAAGAATGGTATCATTATGAGATGGGTGGGACCTATATCTCCCTCCAATTCATTGGGTAAAGATTTTAGATCTCATGAGATAGACATGGCTGGAACGGCAGGTTAAACTGGTTCAGTGAAACAGGACTGAAACGAGGAGCGAACTCGGTTCAGAAATGAAATTTGTCCACTAAGATAGTCTTGGAAATAAGTCATGACTAATAAGAAATGATTCTCTATGATTATGTGTGTATGCCACAAAGTTTCATGTTTTAAGTTATGATTATTGGGATTATATTTCACTACTATGATTTATCCCATGTTATGATATTATGATCTCTTTTGCAGTTTACGATTTCCAAAATGTTATGTTCTTATGAATATGATGTGATTGATATTTTTTTTGTTTACCCTTACCGAGCATTTGAGCTCACCCTTTTATGTTTTCCTTTCCCTAGGATATAAAGAAAGGTTTTAGGTAAAAAAAGGATGATCTTTATAGGAAATGATGAAGATCTTTCACCACGATTAGAAGATTATATTCTGAGATTCCAAAGACACTAGACTATTACGGTCCTTGTGTGTGTGTTTTTGTTATGTACTAAGTATTCTGCAAAAGTAATTTAATTTCCATGTACTTCAAGCTTAGGGTATCTACAAATAATATTAGTTATGATGTTTTCTTGATATTATATATAGTACATAGTGTAATATATTTCAAACTAATGAATTCTTACATTATCAAATACTCAAAAATTCATGGAATTATCTTATAATGTTAAATAACATATTTTACTATTTTTCTGCATTCACCAAAAATTCAACTATTTTATAAAAATAACAACAATTCACCCTAAACTTGTTTCAATACGTATATTTCAAAACTGAAACACATTTTACAAAGATAATTTTATAAACACAAAAAATTTAATTTTTAAATAGACTCCCCAATTATTTAAAAAATACAATTTTTAATATTAATATCAACTTTCCAAAACATTGAAAAAGTAGATATCATATTATAATAATATGTTATAATTATATTAAAGCATAATATTAATTAATTAATAAATTTTATGAAAATAAACATTCATTTAAATCATTATAATTTTTATATAAAACAAATAATTTTTTTTTTAAAAATGAACTCTTATTTTGTGATTTTAGAAAACATTGTTTAATGATATAATTATGTAAATATGAGATATTTTTATTTTATAATATTCTTATATATTATTTACAATTTAAATAGGTGGGTTTACTATTCCAATTGGAATGTTAATATTCATAAAAATCAATGTACTATTCCTAATGTTCATATTACAATTCCAATAGTCTTATTACTATTATGTAGGTATGATTTATAATAGTCACATGGGTATATAATTTCTATAAATATGTCAAATTTCATTCACCATAAATTCAATTCCATTTCTATAAGTTTATATATTTTTTCATTTCCCAAATTCATTTTAATTTTATAATATTATGCTTCATTTCCACATAGTTTTTTGTGGGTGTGACGATTTTGGTGGGATGAGGATGATAAATTTTTTCCTATTATTACTATTTTATTTTCCAAAAATTATAATAATTTCAATTATTGTGGCCATATTTATTCTCTAAATGTAATTCTTAAATAATATTTTTTGTTCTATCATGTTTTGTATATGCCTTATAATACATTACTTAATATGAAATAATTATAAGAATATAAATTACATTGATAGAATTTTTTCCCATTATATTTTCCCCACAATAAATTTCATTATAAAATATTAATTTTACATAATAATGTAATAATAGGAAACTATATTTATACTTCATCACTTTCCCTGGTTTGCATATTTCCGCCTAAAAAAATTACCCATGGTACTTTTACTTGGTGAGTTGTCATGTTGAATATAACTTTATCTTTATAGTTTAATACCTTCCCCAAGGTCACCATATATGTTAAATTATTTTCTATTTATATAACCTCTACATTTAGTACATATGAAATATCTAGTATATACTCCCATAATAGAGATAAATGGAATACTTCATGTATTGGAGAAAGGGTTGGTGGGATTGTTAGTCAATAGTCCATAGTTCCAATGAAATCAATAATCCCAAAGTTTTATATTTTTCTGGGAATTAGATTTCTTTTATTCACAAATATCATGCTTATTTTCCATAAATATATGTGGAAGAATAAATTATCTACTACCTAAAACTCTCGGTCTCATAGATGATTATGATCATATTTTTTTGACTCAAAGTAGCTTAGAAGTGCTACTGAATGGTCTTCAATACTTCTTAAATTTCCTCAACCATTTCAGGACCCAATAGATTATGTTCTAAAACTTCATCACAGAACACTAGTGTTCTACACATATTCCCATTAAGGCATTCATATATAGCCCTTTGTATTATTGATTGGATACTATTATTATAATAGAAATCATCCAAAAAAATGATGTTATTAAAATCCTCCTTTAAATCACATCCATCATAATATCAAAATCTCTTATAGTGTTTGGCTAAATCAATCATAATGAACATTTTTTTCAGGGTGATATATTGTAATGAAGTTAAACTCAATGATTATAACATGTTGGGAAATCTTATAGAATGTGGAGGTAAGTCTATGATCTAGGTTAGATTCAATCGATTGTGGTTTTCCATGAAGCCTCACCACCGCTTTGATGTATATCCTTCTAGGTTATCAATTCATAATTCCTATTGAATAGTAATTCAACGATAAATATTTATATAATGACCGCCAAATTCACTATAACATTATTTTTTATTGATTACATTGTATAACTAGTGATAAAGTCCACAATGTTATTTTCCAATTTCTATGTATGTATATGTATTAAATGCATCATTCCCTTGGATTTTTTCCATTCATCCAGTAATTGATTATATAACTATAACTTTGATGTATATTTTTCAATATCATCTGATATATCTCCCATCCAACAGTGCTTTGAGAGATCTCAATACACCTTCATTGACTATGGGTGGATTGTGAAGGTAAAGTATGTTAATCATTCAATATCTCCATCTTTGTCTTTTTATTTTATGATAACCATAGTCATGAATCGAATAACATAGCCCATGCTTCATAAAAATTTAACACATTGGTTTTCTCCTCTTTTATAACATCTATATTTTTCCTTATTTCCACAACACCTTTCTGAAAATCATTATCTTATCTAGAAGGTATTGTTGATAAATAATTTGATAAAGTAATAATGAAATTCCTTTCTTTATAATCCCCACATCTATCCTTTTTAATTTTAAGAATATTGTATCCTTTTTAATACTCATAATTGATATGTATTCAAGATAATTATTATTTAGAGGTTTTGAATATTTGTTTTCCTTCTTAGGATTCTATTGTATTGAGCAGTCATATTCCTTTTTCAGCTCTAACCATATTTCTTTTGTAAAATTTTAAAATCATTTTGTGTTAATATATATTTCAGTCTCTCATGATCCATATATATTTTACCCTTCTACGTATAGATATAATATTGTTATATTTTAAATGGGAATATCAGTGCTTCCATCTCTAGATCATGTGTAGGGTAGATCAAATCATGAGCATTTCACTTCCTTGATGTGTAGGATATAAATTTATCATTATTCATTAGTAAGCATCCCAATAATTACTTTGAAGATTCATATTATACAATGAAATGGTCCATAGTTGAATTTATCATGTGCGCTGGTGCAATGATAAAAATCTTCTTTATGTGTATAAATCTTTATTCAAATTCATTGGTCCAAAAAAATTTTACCCTCTTCTATGTTATCATGGGTATAGGGTCTGATAATCGTGGTATGTTTCTCAAAAACCGTCAGTAATACCCAGTTATTCCAAGGAAAATATGGATCTTCATTAAATATTTGGGTCCTATCCACTCATAAATATCCTTTTTATTAAAAGGGTCTACATATATCCTTTAAACGGTGAATAATTTTCCAATGAATATTACATTATCCATCTATAGTATACATTTAATGATCCCTTTCATATAGATATTTCATTTTCAAAGTCTTTATCACAATATTCAAATGATTCTAACCCACCTACATTTTTTCAGATTATATAATAATGTCATCTATAAAGACAATGAAAAAAATCAAGGAAATTGATGATGAATCTATTCCTGAAGGAAAAACGTTTTTAGAGAAATAGTGAGTCTAAATGGAGTTACTATGAACTCATATAATCTATACCTTGTTTGAAAGTAAGTTTTGAGAATATATTCATTATTAACCTTAAATTAGAGATTTCCCATTTGAAGGTACATCTTAAATAAATACTAGGACCGTAATTTATAATTAGACAATTCGTCTATCTATGGTAGGGGAAACTTGTCTTCTATCATGATATTGTTGAGATGACAATGATAAATTAAAAGGTGCATTGACCCATCATTCACCATGTTTATGTATATCAGGGAACCCCATGACGAGCCACTGAGGAATAAAAATTAATTTTATAGATTCTCATGTAACTTCTTCTTCAATTATTTCACATAAATGGTCCCATTATATAATGATTTTTTGATATGGTAATTGATCTAGATATAAGATCAATTTATAACTCAAACTGTCTATTAGGAGGTAGACAAGACAAATATCTATGTAACACATAGTTATAATTCCTTACAATGAGAATGTATTAAAGCATTATTATAATATATTATTTAATCATTTTTTAAGATATAATTTCTTATATAGAATTACTATACACACTTGAGATAAATATTCCAAAGGATAATCATTATCTTTCCTAAATTTTTCTAAAATCAATTAATGACTCGTGATGTAAAGAGTTATCTACCTCACCCAATATTTTATGTTGTATTTGTAAAAGAATCAACAATACATGCCCAATATTTGATAAAAATATAATAAAAGATGTATGAAAATATTTTCTTGGAGGTTAGGTCTACTTAAATTGACTAGAATGGAGTAATATACTTGAGATATGCTAATTACTTCGTTCTTCGTTCTCAAGGATATCTTAACACCCATGTTATGAGGTGGCGTTTAGATAGTTCTAATAAATTTCAGAGATATGAGTTAACATGTTGAACTGTAATAATATAGTATGTTTCACGTTAAGTAATAGATGATGAGAAAATCATTCACTATTTGACAATGTTTCTATTAATTTATGAAAATAAGAATAATCTTATGGATGAGAATAAATATACTAAAAATTTATAAAATGAAAAATATTAACCTGAAAAGAATCATATTTAAATGAAAAGTTTATTGTAATTTTTGGGTCTATAGGTTTCAATGAATGCTATCAATTTTCATTTCCATATAATTTTTCATAACATAAAAATATATTAATGTCCATTATAATAGTTGATAAAGACAATGGTGAATTTTCAAAATCAAATCCCATAGGTATATCAAATTAGGTGTGCAGTATGGCTACTTTTTCGTACACCAAAAGATGATATAGTTAATACCCAATTCCCCATATTTAATTTTATTTTGAATATGTAAAAAATTTCTGAAGACATATACACCTTTAGTATTACTACATGGATGTAATTTCTTGTAAATTACTCTCTATATACTTCACCAAATTTGTAGAATATCTTCTTATACATAAACATATCCCTAGGATTCTCACTAATTTGTTACGTTCCAAATCCAACAAAAATAACTAAACCTTTTTAAAATACAAAATATAGTGAGCCAGGTATTTTAAACATATAATTATATAATTTTTTTAAAAAATATTTATTAAATAGAACTGATTGGTATAAAGACGAAAGGAATTTGGATGACTTGGTACATAAAACATAACATGAAAATAAAATGAAACATCACTATTTTAATGTTTTTAATGATCAAGAAAAACTATTTTAGATAACATGGGGAATACATAAATGAATGTCGTGATCTATAAAACCTAGAAATGGAATAAAAATGATGGATAAGAATAAAAAATCAATAATATAACACAAAATGATATCATAAAGATGAAATACTCATGAATAATCATAATTAATAATTACATAAACATCATGGAATAAAAAGATTATAGAATAATTGGAATGTGGAAGTATCATATAAAATAACATAATAAAATTTCAAGGATAACTACCAATAAAACATCTTATTGCGGATAGAGTCCCATTATGTATTAACATCACTCCCCAATCCTGTAAAAATCATCTCATGGGATAAAAACATTACCAAATAGATTAGAGATATCTATTGGCACAACCATAATATCTTTTACATGGTATTCTGGGATAAAAATGAAATCAATATTAATTAATAAATATAATAATTAAAAATGAAAAGAAATGGGTTGCCTAATATTTCTCCATAAAATAGTAAAATAATATTTCATAAATAAAGAATTTGGTAAATGAAGTTAAGGAATGTATTACCCCTAAAAAATAGGATATAATAAGATAGGTTTGTATGTGAGGGAAATAGAGATATGTTTCAGAATTATTATGTAAAATAAAAGATGGAGAAAAAATAATTTAGAGAGAGAATGGTCAGAACCCTATGAAAAATTGTGGTTACAATATAGAATATAACTTCTCTCAAGAATCAATATGTGCTTTCACTTAATGACCTAAATTATAAAATTAAATTAAGTAATTAATTAAGTCAAAACCTTTATCATATATATTATATTTATTATAATTTTACTTTGATCATTAATTACCATTTCTTTTAGTTTATTTCGGAGGTATTACCAAACATCAAAAAATAGTATCCTTTTATTTAATATTTTAGCCACATATTTATTCTTGAATAAAAATATACGTATAATATATATTTATGTCAGTTTAAAAAATTTTAATTGAATTTATACCAAATATATAAAATGTATAAGGAAAAAATGTATTTTCCATAGAGGTGGTGAACATAAAAAATATTGATAAGGATTTCCTTTTTAGAATAAGAGGAATCAAGAAGATGATGGATGATAAATATTCAATAAAAAATAAAATTCCATTATATATATGATATTGCGATTATAATTCCATCTTTAAATAATTTTCCTTAGCTAATGAGGACTAATGGAAAATTAATTACTCAATAGAGGGTATTACATTATTCATTCTGTAGCCTCTCTCGGGATTCCAATTATATAACCATGGATTGGAATTTTGGGAAGCTAGCATAACTAGGAAGTGTGGAGATGAATGGAAAAAGAAATGGGTAGAAATTTTGGAATAACCAAGGCATAAAAGTTGTGAGGAGAAGGGGTTGTGAGGGTTGGTTTTTATAAGGGTTAAAGAGTGGTGTTTTTTAATATTATATTCATTTCATTATTATTTTTTCTCAAGAATAATAATACTTTTTATTATTTTGAAAATATATTGTAAATGGTTATTTGTGTTCTCACTAATGTTTTCATATAACCTCCATGACTCTAAAATTTATCTATTTAGCTTTTGAAGTTATATATAATATTTTACTATATTTCACAATTCACTAAAAAGTAATATATATTAGAAAAATTACAAAATTTAACCATAATAAATATTTTATTTGTATATTTCCATAATGAATTTTTTTTTTAATTAATATGATTAATTTAATTTTTGAATAAAATCATCATTTATTAGAGGAATACCAATTTTAATATTAAAATAAATTTTCATACCCTATGAAAAATTACATAAGGTCTTATTAAATTTTATTATCAACATATTATATGATAAAATTAATTAAAAAAATAAATAAAAATAAAAATTATTTTATATTGTTATATTTTTTAATAAAATTTAAATAAAAATACATGTTTTACAAAATTATTTAGACACTTATAATATAATTTTTAAAACATTTCTTTACTTCTATCAGTATATAAATAAGCCAAATTTTCATTTTATAAGATACTAAAATAACATTTTACATTTTAATATGTGGGGATATTATTTTACCAGTCATGTTAATATTCATAATGATTGTATTACTAATCCTAATACTCAAATTATAATCCAATCATTCATATTACTATGCTGATGATCAGATTTGTAACAATCGTATGAGATTTTTTACATTCTAAAAATACCTCATATATCATTCATCACATATTAACATTAATTTTATGTCAAGGATATATATTTTTTATTTTAAATATTTCAATTTCATTATAAACATTATTCAATATTTCTATCGAGTTGTTTTTGAGTGAGATTGTTATGGGGGATCAAACATATCCAAATTTTACAACTATTATTATTAAATTGGTTTAATTTTTTTAGCCATTTCAATAATTTAAATTTTTATGGCCATTATTATTCTATAAATTTAATGTTTAAATTATAAAATTTTGTTGGTTATATCATGTGGTTCATTTATTTTATATCATATTACTAAATATGATAATATTATAAAAAAATTCCATTTATATAATTACGGGATGATTCTTGTATAATGAATTTGGGTAATATGCATACAAATCCATAATGAAATAATGATATTTACATCTAGTTTAATACCATTGATTGGAAATTGCGATTGGTATTCAGAATACAAAATTAGTGTGTTGAAAAAGATAGGATAATTTTGGAATCATAACAGGTGTAAAAAAGGTTTATGGAAGGATATAATGAGAGTTAAAGGTGGTATATCATTAAATAGAACTCATATGGATAATAAATTGGGGTTTCAAAAAAAATAAAACATTATAAATTTAAAATAAAAAGGCTTAAAACAATGAAATTTGTTGAATAAAATAGAAGAGGATGAGAGTCCCTTACTTGTATGGGTGTATCTAAAAATGTGGGAGGTGATTCTTAACAGTACTTGAATAACATTAGAGGGATCTAGATAGGGATAGAGAGATTAAATTATTAATCAAAGGGTTTTCAGTGAAGAATAATGAGAGGATGTTTGGTTATTTATAGAAAAAGAGATGATAAATCTTTATTTATTTCATTACATAGGGTTTTGAATCAAATTGAAAAAATAATCAAAAAATGTAAAACATCCAATGGTTTTCCCATAGATTCTTATAATGACTTTTTGTTTTCAATATTTTATTAGTATAATAATTAAAACCCTAAAACTAATTCCACTCATGATATTGAAGAGAATCGTGTTTATAATGATTTTTTTTTAAACATTAAATTATAATATAGGATTTGATATACACATTAATGTATTGTGAAATATATCAAATCATATAAAAATAAATTATTATAAATAATTGTTTTATTTTTTGGTCTGGGATTATCTTTATAGTATTTACGACATCCATTTTGGGCAATTATGATGTTATAATACATACCGTATATTTATACTCTATTTATTATTACCCAAAACTTCATCTATGTCATAAACATTTGAAAACATAAAATTAAGATAATTTTAAAATGATAATTTTAGAAATAGTAATTAATAACTTAATATCATTTTTTACATATTTTAATTTTCAATTTCAAATAAATGTTAGTATTTACATGAAAATACATGTTTTTATGAAACTAACAACATTTTGAATCATATCAAAATTTAAAATGAAATTGATTATATTAAATTACAAGTTATATGTAAATGAATATTTTATATTAATAAGTTTTCATTAAAATATGATATATTTTCAAAATTACTAAATTTATAAAAAATAAAGTCTTAATGTAATAAATATATTTCCAAAAAATATAATTCTGTTTTCTTCTTATCCAAATCCAGATTTTATTCAACTCATTATATAAGATTGTGTATAAATTAATAATTAAAAAAGATAAATATAATCCTTATTTTATTGAAATTAATATTTAAAAATTCATACAACTAGGATATAGATATATAATATTATATTACCCTAGTGTATTCCTTAATAGTAGAGTGTATAATGGTGGTATATTCTTGGTGTGGTTTGAAGAACATGGTTTTTTTTCGTGATAACAATAATCTTGAACATTTAATGTAAATTTCTTTAATCTTATTTCAGTTATTGAATATGAAATCATAATAGGTTATGGAAAAAGACTAGTGTTGTTATCTTCTTTAGAATCTATAAGAAATGGGCTTTATAGGGTATAATTCTACTGTCGCAACCATCTCTTTTTCCATCTATGTTAATTAGATCTTATCATAACAAGTAATAAATAATAATATTAATTTTAAATATAGAGTATCAATATTATCAAAGGTTATGATGCATAATGGCCTTTTATATTTGACAATAAAATAATGATTATATTTTTTAATAGTCCAAAATAAAATATCAAATACAGTTTATGTGTTTTCTATAATGATTTTATTAATTTAAATTTTAATGTCCTTAATAATGGTTTGTGTTGTTATATTCACCCCCTTTAGATATTTATCACTAGAAATTTCATTTCATAAAATTTAAAATATAGGGATACTTCTATTTAATCACTTCTTTTAGTTCCCCTGTTTCCTCCTCAAGCATCTGGTTCCACCATAATACATTGACTATGTGATTATTATTATTTCATTGATCTTTTTCTTTATGGTAAAATATCACCACTGACTTCTCCTAATATGAATTATTTTTCTTTTAAGGTTCCACATAGTGATTTACTATATGTGTGGGGTCCTAAATGTACTTCTACAAGAGAGATAAATATAAAATTTATTATAATTTAGATATGATAGTTTTGAGTTCTATTCAATAGGCCGTATCTCTGATGTGAATCAAGACCATAAAGGGTTCAATGTATATATGAATATGATTTTAATTCATCCCAAACATCGTGTATTTATTTAGTTTTGATATTCTAAAGAACATATTATCTTCAATATTAATTTCCACCCATCATTTGTGATTATATTTAATGATTTTCTATCATATTTTCACATATATTAAATTAAAAAAGAATGATGTTAACATTTTGTATAATATCATGGATAAGATCAAGTTTTTAAGCTTAAACGCTCCAAAATCACCCCCATCATGATGGATTCTAAACCCAATTCACATAAATACATCATATGGCTCCATTTGAATGATTTAAATTGAATTTTTGGTATATTATAACATCATTAAGAGATGTTTTCCATCCCTATATCCTTGGAAATCCATTTAAAAATATATCAACATGTCTGTTGGGGTTTGAATGTTTCTATCAAACTAACCATATATCTAAGGGTGTTGAAAAATACTAAAAATTAGTATTGAATCATACTATTTCTGAGGCTTATTTATAATGAATTAGTAAACCACATATCTTGATCCCATACAATGAAGTGTGGTACTGCATGTTGCCTTACAACATCCCTTTTGTATGCCATGGTGAGTTATTGAGATCTTCTTTGATAGAAATTATATTAACTATATTTTTACCATTATTGACTACAGTAAAACAATAAATACTTTTTAAAATAAATTTTTCAAATAAATTTAATATTTTTGATATTTTTAATTACATGAATCACTTAGTGTATCTTTTGTTACATACAACATGAAGATTACATGAAATGTGAAAACTATTAAAATTTTGTTAATTAATATAATATTTATAACTGAGCCATTTTAATGGTGGGTATGAGTAGTATTAACTAATTAATAAACATATATTGTCAAAACATGTATATAAAATTAATTCTTTTGTGAACAATTAATTATAACATAAAAAAATTCTTTGTGAAAAATAAAAGAAATCATTTTTTGAAGACAATAATTATGAAAAAAAACTTATTTTACCTTAAGAAATTATTAAATTCACATTTAGTAGAATTTTAACGAAATTTATATATTATATATTCAATAAATTTTTTTAACATTATTCTTTTTTTAGACATGAGATAATAATAAATCTAATTTTATGCTTAAATGATACATTTTTCTAAAAAGCAGTTTTTTCATCTTTTTTACACTTATTATAAAACGGTAATATGGAATTTTTTAAAAATTAATTTGAAATAAATGTTCATTTTTTAAATATTTAGGTCATAATTATATTTGGGTGAATTTTCGTACAAGATAAATTTTCGAATAAATAGTAAAAACTTGTGGGTTTTTATTAATAATTCTCATTCAATTTAAAGGTTTTAAAAAAATTATTTTATGATTGTTATTATATAATTATTTTGTTAAATATATATATGAATACGAATTATTTTGTTTTAATAATTTATGTATTGATTTTTTATATGCTTTTTTTAAAACTTTTTTACATTTTTTCATTGAAAACATGTTTTCTAACTGCTTCCGTGGTAATGATTTGAAATAAAAAATTTCAATTATATGAATCGAATATTGAATAATGTGTTACATATTTTGATTCAAAATAATCTACATTATCTACTCTGTTGTATATTATTTTTTACCAAAAGGAAAATAAAAAACATTGAAAATTATTTATTGTGTATAAAGTAAAAATGATTATACTGAAGGATTAAACTAAGAAGATAATTATATAAAATGAAAAAGAACATATAAAAGCCATATTTTGACCTATTTAGATCATAACTATTATTTTATTGCCAATGGTAAATTTTTAGCCTTTCTTAATGTGCGAAATGTGGTAACACCTTTTTATTTACCAGAATTGCAGGTGTGCCACTCACCTCACTTATAAAAGGAAACCCCATCTACTCTCTGCTTAACATCTTCAAAATCGATAGGATACACTAATACATGAAAAATGAAATAACTAATTCCATAATATAACCCTATAATCCTTATTTTGGTAATAAGACCAACCTAGGAAGGCTTTTGGAGAAAACATAAGAAGGTTACTTGAAGAAGATGTAACATTTTTTAATCAGCATTTCTAATTTATTATTTCTTACACTTCACTAAATTATTATTAAAACATAATGATATAATATTATCATAATATTTAATATAGTGGTATATTTTGTCTTAATTTCATGTTCTATAACCATCTCAACTTCAATAAAATAAGTTACAAAATCATTATTTGTGTGTGTCGTGGACTAAAAGCATGTAAACTAATGTGATTCATTTTTAAATTACCACCTCTTAGGATCTGATATAATGTGTTATTTATTCTTTATATATAATATATATTATATAATTCTGCTTCTTGATTTATGATATCACATATTTATTTTTAAATTCATATTCATGGGAATATGATAACATCATTCGTGTGTACGATGAACTATTGACTCACGAAGTGTTATTAATCATTCACGATGTACATGAAAGTTAATAATGATGGGATTAATGATAATATTGATATAAATGGTATAAAAATTACTCAGTAATGGTAAGATTTTATTTACCTGTATCTCATTATTTCCATCATGATAATGGACACAACGCTAATGTGTACATATGGATTAGTGTTTTTATGAATGGTGTATTTAATTTTCTACCTGTAAAATTTATATATCACTGTAAATAGATTTATAATAAATATATATTATATTAATATTATTTATAATATTTAACCATGATCAATTTAACATTATCAAAAATTAAAAAATCATGGTCTACATGAAAGAAAAGTAGTTAATGCTCAACAAAAGAAATTTAACAAGGAGTGGTTAATAAAAAAGTAATAAAAGATCATACATAAATAAAATATGATAATATATATATATCTATAGTAATATAAGATATTTATAATAAACTTATTTTTATTATATAGGTGTTTTTAACATGTACGAAGGTGTTAGAGAGTTATGGTAAGGGATTCTCATTTCACATATTACTTCAGTGGGACACATGCCATATTCACCAACTATTCTTTTATGTGGTGTATAAACATCCCAGGAATACATTTAAATATAGATATCCTTAAATTTATTATTATTTACATATCCATTTTATTATATATCTTTTATTGGGTTTATGATTCCCATGTTACCAATTTGGTAAGAAATTTTATCTCTAAAATTTCCTTCTTTGGGAGATAAGTTATGTTCGACACCAATCATATACAATGAAGTGTATATACTTCTTCATCGACATGTTATATTATAAACATATTTAATTTAGTTATTTTATATTTTTCATTTAATTTTATTCTTTCATGTGTATTATGATTCAATTTTAACAAATTAGTAACATTTATATGTAACAATCTCATCTTTAATTTTGATTATTTATGGTTATATTTCGAATAATGAAATATTAAAATCTATCTCCGAATAAACCCATGAATTTTATTTTCATTGAGTTATTTTATGATTTTACATGTTTTACATTCATTTAATAATCTTAATAGAGACAATATTTCAAAATAATGTTTATAAGAAAAAGAATCATTAGTTTTATCTTTGGTCTAAACCTCTTTTCTTCTAAAAGAATATTTTCTATAAATGTTTTAAACATTACTAAAATTATTTATCAAATAATGTTTTACCGATGTTTTAATTTTTAAAACTGTTTTAAATAAAAATTGATATGATTTTACAGGAAATTCACATTTTGATTTTATAGAGAACTTGAAAGGAAAAACTATTTCGACATGTACATCATGGAAGGTATTTTCAACTATCATGACTGGTTCATTTTTTTTAAATACCCCCATTTTATGTTTTTAAGGTTATTTTCAATGAAATGTTTTTATAAAATGATATCTCTTATAAAAAAATCAACAAGTAAGGAGTATTTTCTTCTAGGAATGTTTTAAAATATTGTTATTTATTCACTTATATGTTTCTATATTTATTTTGAAAAAATGATTTAGAAAATATTTTAATTTATTAATTTTTTTTCATTATTGAATAGTTATTTTACAGAATAAATGTTTTAAATTATATTCAATGATTCCCATATAGATTTACTTGTTTATATTCATAAAAATAATTTTCAAAACATTTTATGTCTTAAAAAGTATTTTACAAAGTGGAAAGGCTATTTTTTTCAAGAAATAGTCTATGTGATCTTCAAATTTTTCCCCATCTATGATGAAATCCTTTGATGTTACTTATGATTTACTAGGGATAATATTGAATGATATAATATTTGTTCATTCCATGTATGAATAATTTTTATGTTGATGAATTATTTATGAAACACAGTTACTTTCCATTGGTTATAACATAGAGAATTGATGAAATCTTTATGAACCCCATTTAATTTACATGGGATATGATTTCATATTATGATGTGGGTTTAATGATATTTTTTCCCAAAAAAGTATAGTTTTTATTTCCATATGCAAGGAAACTATATCTCCCTCAAATAAATTGGGTATATATTTATATCTCGTGAGATAATAATGGGGAAAAAATCCAATTAGTTGATCAACTATTGGGAAAAATAGTGTTTTGATCAGCAGTGTGAAATAGGTGCTTCTTGATCCATAATTAAAATCAAGTGATATTTCATGATCTACTCTATTGATGTTATTTTTATTTAACATGGTCATATAAAATAATTTTTTCTATATTTATGTTGGTGCCAAACTTTCATGAAATGAGATTATAGTTACAGATTGATTTATAATGATTCATCCCACATATGTACCGTGATATCAGAAATGAAAATGTTTTATTCCAAAACTCATGTATATGTTCTATTACATGTTATTTATAAAATTCATTATCATTATCACATGAAATTTTTCATATATTATTATTTATTATGATCATATATTGATCTCTTATTTTTACCATTTCTAAACATCTATGCTCTCCCATTCTTATTATTCATTCCCTAGGTTATGATAAATCTTTTAGTTAGTGTATTCAAAATAAGAGTAATGTGTTAGAATAATTATTTGGTAGATGATGAATATCATTCATGAAATAATAAAATGGTGTTTTTAGTCTCCCAAGTTAACAAAAATATTATAGTCATCATGGTTTTTTTTAATGTTTGGAGTATTTATCTAAAAACATGTGTTATTTATGTTTGATGATCCGATGTATTTATAGCTATTATCATTGGATTGGTTATGTTAACCATTGGAAACTAGGATGATAAAACATTATTGAAATCTCTAGGGATATTTATAAGGATATTATTAAGGATGTCTATATGGATAATTCCAATGATTAATCAATGTATAAGAAAATGCCTTGAATTTTTTTAAATGGAAAGAGAATGTGTTTTAAAATTATTGAATCCAAATATAGATACTTTTACTAGATTTGATTTTGTATCAATGGTTACATTGGGTAATAAATCTAAAAGGGAACATTTATCTATACTTAATAATTACTTGATGAAGGAAAATAGTCATTTTTTGATACATGATTTGACACTCTTATGGGATATGAATTGGGAATTAATAAAAGCATCATAAACCATAATGAAATAATTAAATAATTGCTATGAATTTACTAGGATTAAAAATAATATTTCAATGATTAAAAATATTTTTTCCAGACGTATATATTAGATAAGAGATTTTATATGACCATGTGGTTCCCCATTGTGATCTTTTCTCACAATATGTATTTTGGTTTTAGTTATTGGAAAGAAATAGAGGGAACAAGATTAATGTTTAACGAGATGAAAAAAGTGTTAATGAGTAAATAAAAGGAATGATTACCACTTGAATGTAAATTTTTATTATTTTTAATTAGTTATCATGATACATGATTAACAACAATCACCTTACGAAACTCTTGAAACCACCAAATAAAAGAAGTACTAAGATTACTGAGAGTCTATATGGTAGAGACAATAGATTATAGAATATTATGTTTCATATATATTAGGAATTTTGGTAGAATCATTATAGGTAATGTCTCAAAGAAATGCGATTGTGTTTTGATTATGGAAATGATGGAAACAACGAAAGTAATTGTAGATGAAAAATGAAACTTTTGGTTAATGTAATGGTAGGGAATATTGGTCTCATAATGTATTTTAAGTGGATGAATGTTTTAATTATATAAATTATGGCCATTATGAAAATTTATTTCTTATGGGGAACATTTTGAATATAACCATCAATATAGTATTAATAATTAATATACAGATGATGGAGAAGACACCACTAAAGACATGTAATTTCTATTTTCTATTTTAAATATAATTTCTAACTTAAACATAATAAGTATAATTAAAATTATGGTAAGGAATCTTAAAAAAAGATTCACATTTCATTTTCTAAGAAAAATGTGTTATGGAACAAAATTATTAAGCAATGTTAATGGTCCAAGAATTAGGTGGAATGATTGATGTATCTATGTATTGGAATTCAAGAATTATGTTACATGAGAAATGAATTATATAATGATTTTTTTATTAAAGAGTTTCCATAATGATATTTAATCATATGATGAATTGTAGTAATAAAAAAATAGTTATTTAATGGTTAGGTGATATTTTGATTATGGTAAGGTAACCCTTATTATGTTCTAGATGTTGATAAAACAGTGTTTATTAGGGGGAAAGATATTATTTATATGAATAATTTAAATTGGATAGTATTTATGCCCTTTGGATTGATAAATAATTTGTGGTAAAAGTGGATTATGTTTCAATTGATGGAAATTACAACATTATTGAAATTATGGTATATATTCAATAATCTATGGTTTTATTCAAGTAATAAAAAAATATGCATTTATTAGGGATTTATGGAAACTCTGGTTATTTTCATGATTTGAGAAAATATATGACCAAGGTATTGACATATTTGGTATATTTTAATAAATATCAAATTTATGTTACTTTTTGTATTAATTCTATTAATTTGGTGATAAATTTAGTGACCATATTAGTAAATTTTTTATTTTGGAAGGGTAATAGGGGTAACCATTTATGGAATGGTTTATGTAAAATTTGGATGAGGATTTAGTGAATAATTTATTATTTCAAAATATAAATATTTATTCATAACTACTATTAACCAATATTTTTTGAAAATAACAAGAGAATGAAGGAATTACTTATTATGATTTTATAGATCTTATTTTGTTTTTTAGACATGATGAATTTATCTCTTAGATTACGGTTTGAAGGGTAAATTTTTCATAGAAAAACTAAGGATGAAAATGTTCTTATGAAATGAAATGAAATCAATTAAGTATATATTTTAACAAAAATTTCACAAAATTTGTAAAAGGATATTCAAATAAAATTGTGTCCTATTATCATCATTTCTGATGATACCAATTACCTTTTCCACACCCATTTCATTTATAGATTATTGGTTTTAACTATCTCTTAACTATGTTCATAATCAGTATCCTCTAGTTTATAGCTATTATTTTTCTATATTATTTCATATTTTAACTTCCCGCCCATGTTACACAATTTAGAAAAATATTATGTGTTATTATATTTTCAATTTAACAAATCACTTTCACCCTTTTGAATATGATTTTTGATTTTACCCTTTTTATGATACGGGCTTACCACAAATGGATTTTCAAATATTCCAACACTTCAATACCAATATGAAGATAAAATTATAGGAATGAGATTTATTTAATGGGTAGAAATTAATACCTAATGATTTTTTGAAATATTTTTTCTTGAAAGAATTTAATATTTTTTTTTATATTTTTCATTACACACAACACTGAGTTTAGCTTGTATTACATACATTTCCGAGTTTATACAAAATGTTACTTATTATTATGATATTATTATTTAATATTATAGTTATCACCTAGCCATTTTAAAAGATTGTTTGAATATTACTAACTAAATTAAAAAAATATATTGTTTACACACATATATATAATGATTTATTTGATGAAATATTAATTATAAATGTATATAAAAACTATTAAAATAAAGCAAATCTTTTTATGAAAATTATTTTTTGGAAAAAAAATGGGTTACCTCAATAAATTAAGAAATCAATTAGATAATGATTTTAATGAAATATATATATTATATATTCAATAAAATTCTTCACATTAATTATATTGTACTATAAAAATATAAGAATAAATAATTTTTTATGCCTAAAACTATATTTTTCTAAAAATCAATTTTGTTACCCATTTCACGCATATTATGAAGATAAATTTTGAATATTTTATAAATTTTTTGGAAAAATATATTTCATTTTTGAAATCATCCTGAAAAAATACTCATAGGGTGAAGATTTAAGAGTTTTTGGAGAAGATAATTTTTTAATAATAGTGAAAAATACCGTCTCATTATTAAAGTTGTCATATATTTTATAGATTTTTTTAAAATAAAAATAATTTTCAGGTATTTTTAAATGAAAAGTAATTTTTATTATATATCTTATAATTCAATTTATGTATTTTTAATCATTTTTATTTTTAATCATGATAGAAATACTTTTCCAACTTTTGAACATTTTCAATTTGAAAATTGTTTTCTCATCAATTCCACGAGATTGACTTTAAATTAAATATTTCCACATCTATTAATGGATATATATAATAGTAGATTCCATATTTTTAATTTTAATAATTTATATATAAAAAAAATTTCAACTGAATTTTTACCATAACTAATAGTAAAAAGAGAAAAAAATATTTTCTTCCCATAACATATAAATGGGTTTTCTATGGTGTTAATCTAAAATGATAAGGGTTGAAAATGACCCAAAACTAGTCTTACACCCCTTTTATTGAAATATTTATTCCTTATATCTACTAATAATTTGAATTTTCTAATTTTTATCCTTATTTTATTTGATAAACATTGTCACCACATTTTCTTTTCAAAAATTAAATATATGTGACTCACCTAACTTATAAAATACAACCCACACTACTATCATTTTCACGTATTAAAATACTATTATTTCCACTAAATAGATGAAAACATAACTTTCTTAGTTACCTCATATCACAATAAAATACTTATTTTATTCATAAATCCATCATGGGAAGGATTCTAGTGAAACCCTAAGGTGGTTACTCGAAGAATAGGAAATAATCTTCAATGAGAAATTTTATTTTATTTCTTCCTCCATCTATTAAGTTAATATTGATCCATAAAGATATAATTAAATCAAAATATTCCTTATACTATTAAATTTTTAGGTTATTTTTAGGAACTACATCAATCGCCACTTCCATTTAATAGATTATAAAGTCATCATTAGTGTTGAATTTTGACTATCACCTTCCAAACCGATGTCATTGTTTTCCATTACACCTATCACATATGGATATAATGATTGGATTATTATTTTCATATGATAAATATGATATTTTTATACTTATTTAATCAAGATTTAAAATATTTCGTCTTACTATAAATTTCATGGGTATACAATATCTTCATTTATGTGTAGAATGGACTACCACCTCACGAAGCGATGTGATTCATTCACACAATACATGGAAGGTAATAAGTATGTGTTTAAAGAAAATATGAGACATATAGGAAATATATATGATTATTTAATTTTTAAATATTATTTACCTTTATTAATTTTTGGGAAAATGGAATCAACAAACATGCATACATACGCCCCTATTGTTTACGTGAATAATATTTTTCATTTTCTATATCTAAATTTCATTGAAAATTTAAAATACATTTATAGTGAATATATTTTATATTTATATATTTTTTAAAAATTTATATATTATTTTAAAATGATTTTTTATGTTTAAAAGAGTAAAAAATCAAAACAGACATGAAAAACAAAGTAGTTATTTCACAAAATGTGACTTTAACATGGGATTATAAATAAATAGGTAATGAAAGGTCATAAGTAAATCATATATGGTATTATATATATGTATGGTACATTAATATATTTTTAATAAACTTATATTTATTATAAAATAGGTTCTAAATTGTATTAATGGAGTAAATACTTATAGTAATGGGTTCTTGTCTCACATTTTACTTATGTGAGACAGATTCCATATTCACCACCTATTTCATTTTTATGGTCTGTATAATAATAATGAATTTATTTTATGATAATTATAATTATATTAATGGATATTTAAATATCCATTTTATTATAACTTTTTAATTTTTTGTGGTTCAAAAATTACTAAATCGTTAAGGGATATTTTTATCTGAAATTATATTTTATGGGAAAAAATTTATGTTCTGCACCAATATTCTTCTATGAGGTGTATATACAGACCATATGACATGTTATATCATGAATATAATTATTTTAATGAAATTATATATTTCAATTAATGTTATTATTTTATGGGGATTGAGATTCGATGTTACCAATGTGGTAAGACTTATATGTTAGAATCTCATCATTTGTCAAGATTGTTTATGATTATGCTTATAATGATGAAATATTATGATCAATATCCCCAGAAAATAAATTGATATAATCTCTTATGTTTATCTTATAAAATTATCTATCTTTATTATCTCAAGGGTTCAAAAGAATTTTTTTAATAAAATCATCATTATTTCACTCTTCAGACTAAAAAATTATTCTTCTAAAACCGTGTTTTCTATAAATGTTATAAAAAGGTTTTCATAATTATTAATATGATTTATTAAAAAAATATAATCACTAGATTAAAAAAATTTCATTAAATAAATTTTCATATCGTATTCCAAACAATTCCCATTTTTATTTTACCAAAAATCTGAATGGAATCATTGTTTTTACCCATCTTTTATAAACTGTTTTTTACACAGTCATGAAAAAAATCATTGTATTAAGAGATTCATTTAATTTTTTGGATATTTATTTTCAAATAAATTATTTTTAAAAATTAATTACGGTTTAAAAGGTTCTTTTAAAAGTGGATAATTTATTTTCTACAATAAATGTTTTAAATTATTTTAATGTATCCCATAGATTTTTGGAAGGTTATTTTAAATGAAAAAGTTTTTTAAAATGTTTTATGTTTAAAAAAGTTCTATTTAAATTGTAAAGGCTATTATATTAAATATGTGATTTATATTAATTTTAAATATTTTATTATACATTTATATTTTTGTTTTAAAAAAAATTATTTTGAAAATTTGTTAGGTTTTAAGATGTTTTTTAAAAGCGAAAAGGATATTTTCACTGAGAAATGTTCCTAGGGATCTCCCAAAATAAATTTCTATCTAAGAAGGAATACTTTTATGTCAAGTATTTTTTTGGTGGGGATAATATTTAATTATAGCATACTTATTCAATCTTTTGATGGTTAATGACTATATTTATGAAAACAACATGAAAACCAATTATTTTTAAAGGTTTATGCATTAGTGAATTAATTAAATGATTATAATATTTTTTCCTTTACATGGGTTATGATTTGATGATATAATGAATGCTTTATGATATACTAGCACACATAACTATTGGTTTCTTTATTATATGGGTTGTACCTTTTTTTCCCTCCTGTACATTGGGTAAATATTTATATCTCATGATATAACAATGGAAAACACATCAATGTGATTCATCTAGTATAAGAAACATGTGAGTCCTAATCAATGGCTGGAAACATTTGAATCCTAATCTTTAATAAGAAATAGGTGATAAGATCATATTTATTGTAATGTAGGTCTTCATATTTAACCTTCATATATGAAATGTGTTTTCCAATATTTATTTTGGAATGACACTATTATTATATGATTTTCTGGTTCATGATTGACTTTGTATGATTTCTCACACTTATGGAACATTTTCTCTAAAATGACAATGTTTCATTTCATGAATATTGTTTATAATCTATAACAATCTACATTTGAACTTATTAAGTAATTTCAATGATCACACACCCTTATTCTTAACTTTTTATTTCATATGATCATAGATAGATATCTATAATTTTTACCCCTAATAATCATCGGAGAACTACCATTATTATTTTTCCATACCCATGTTATGAATACTATTTTATGATGGTTCTTTTTAATATGAGAACTATGTGAGATGCTAATTTTTTATATGATAATGATATTTCAAAAAATACAAAGATTATGTTTTTAGTCTCCAAATACAGTAAACTAATATGGTCCCCATGCATGTGTTTATGAAATTAATTTAAAATTAATTTAAAAATATATGATATTCATTTATTAAAGTCATGGGTCACTATAACTACCATCAAAATGGGGTTATTTTTAATATATGTATCAGGTATTTCTAAAATAAAATATATGGCTATTTTATCCCATTTCCATAATAGTTTAGGAAGTAGTTACATCTTATGATTATACTTATATCTTTAATCCTTGAATTGTTAGAATACCAAGAATTATGAAATAAATTATACAATATCTCTCTTAGTGTTATTACACCATATGGTTTGCAATATATATACATATATATGTTATTGTTTAATTGATTAATAGAAAGTAATGGGGTATGTGCATAATTTAGAAGTTCCCTAGATATTTTTTGTTTTAAGGTTATATATATCTGGAATCCAGACACTATGACAATATATTTGACAATTTTGAAATCTTAAATATTCACTAATATTTTCTATAGAACCTTAACATTTTCTTTAGATAGATTTATCAACCCAATAATTAATTATTGTGAAGTTATTTTACAAAAGAAATAAAATGTTTCTTTTATGATTCCCAAGTCTATCCCATGAATGTCCAAGAGGGCTGGACCCTTTTTAATCCTCACCATGGATATAGTTGCATTATCTTTTCTTCTTATAGAATATTCCTCATTTATCTCCATCCTCTGATGGTGATGTATTGAATAGTCAAAGTTATTGATTAAATATAAAAAATTTAATTTGTTCATATTGATATCTTTTTGTGTAGATATATATGTGGATTTTATGATCCATATACATGTTACACTTCTCTGCATACATAAAATCTCAAAAAATACTCTATTTTAATATTAATCCTACAACACCCTAACCCAAACCAATAGGTGTATGTTGGGATTCCACACTAAGTCATGTGACCTTCCCCATACTAAATTGGTTTCTGACTAGTGGGGAGGCCCTATAAAACATTATTGGGACACTATGAACGTAGTTATAAGAGAACATCTAAGTACAATAATGACCCAATAATTAAAAATAAATAATTAATAAATTAATAAATAACCATTAGAGTAGAATAACATATAATAAAACCCATCCATGAAGTATCTATAGAAAATGATTGATACAAAAACTAAAAGTAAATAAAATAACCCAATGTAAGAGGTAAATAATTAAATAGAAACATCAGTAACTATCCCTCCTGGAGCCCATCTAGAAAAGTCTACATCATTCTAATAAATATCTCAATTATCTATAACAAGTCCCTCACCCTTTAGGATCATCTGTAATGAAATCTATATTTTCACCAAAATTCCGAATTATCTTATGAGTATAATACTTTATAGGAAAAGACCAAAAAACCTTAACATAATTGAATAACATATAAAAGTTATTTCTATGAATGTAAATAGAGTATAGACAGAGAAAACTATATCAAAAAGCACAAATAAACTAACTGGTTCCCCAGATAATAGACCTACCTACATTAGCCCCATGATGAAAGGAACATCGATCTATATCATGAAATATCCCCATTAAAGGGATTTCCCAAAATATTTTTGATGCATCCCCCATGATGTGATATTCCAATTCATGGTGACCTATCACCTTAAATATCCCTTGTGAGGAATAGTGTATTAGGTACAACCATCATGCTCAATTTTAGAAAAAAATACACCACAAAAGATACAAGAAAAAATTAAATAATAATACAAGATGTAAAATAAACCATGTATCAACATCCTCACAACCCATATGATATAAAAATTTGAAAAGTTATCTGGGTAACAGATGCACACACATCATGTGATCAATAATCAATTATAGATCTCACATGTCTATACTAACACACACACAAACATGAACCCATATAAACAGGCACAAATTTCAAGAGTTTCGCACCTTATTTTAAACTATGATTGATGGATATAATTTTCATCATAGTCCAAAATTTCAAATAAATCCTACATTCATTCCGATATCTATGAGAATATAGATTGTTGGGTCATGGTTGAAGAGACACTATAATCAAAATGTCGGTCATGATCTAACATAAATGAGAAGATCATTTTCCGATAACAATATGGGTATAATTGATATGTGGCCACCAAATCCTTGAATCCTTGAACAAATTTTCTTAGGGATCCCTGAAACCTTGTTATACCATTCAATAAACCATATATCCTATCATAAATGAAATATTTAGTCTGTTTAGATCTTTTAGAAGAGATGGAACCAATTTATAATTAACATGATATCCATGCATAATAAATATAGTATAAAACTATTTTTTGGGAATCAGACATATGATATGGATTGGAATGAGATCACTCCAAATCAAATGAAAGGTTTCATATGTTATTTAGAGTCAAATAATAGTTTAAATATTTTTTATAAGTGAGAAGAGGTTGCATTTTTTTTAAAATACATCAAATCCTACATTCATGATGGAATCTAAAATATACCTTTAGTTTGTTGATCTCCAATGGGAAGAACTAGTTATTCCATGTAACTATAACATCCCTAGCCTTTGAAACATATATTTATATGATTTTAAGGATAATTAACCATAATATACAAACAAATGTTCATAATGACTAGTCCATTTTTAATATTAGGGAAAAATTTTGAAAAAAAAGAAAAACCTATTTTATTAAATCTCTATAAAGAGATCCTAACTTTATTTTATCTCTTATATATATATAGGTTAACTTGGGGTATACATGAACAAAATGTATGAGCTATAAATCCCAGTAAGGGAATAAATATACCAATAATGAATATCACATTTGTTATAAAGAATAACATGGGTAAATTAAAATTCATGGAAAATAAAGAATAAAATTTATTACATGGGATCATGTAATAATGGCATAATATAAATGTGGAAACAACATAAAACATGAAATAATTACGAGTCATGGATAACTACCAATACCATTTCACATGGTGGGAAAGGATCCATAAAAGAATCAGGTTCACTTCTTGTACCAACATGAAATATCATGAGATTAAACATTACCCAATGAATTGGAGCACTATCTAGACACACCCATCATAACATGCTCATGAATATTTGTTCTATATAATGAATCATACATAATTAATACAAATAAGGGTAACCCATGGATGGAAAGGGTATCATAATCAATTCATAAGTCATAACAAATCAGGATATCATATAGGTGTCCATAAAAGAATAGATTTCAAATCATGCATGGAAATTAATAAGGGAAAATAGGCACATATAATGATAAATAATTTATTGTTTAAATGAAAACATATAAAAATAGTTTTTATGAAACATTAGAGATGATATATTTTAGTGCGGTTTAAGGTACAATATTAAAGAGTCATTAAAGATAAAAAGTCATAACTACTTTAATAAAACATAAAAATAACCAAGAATGTTTTTCATGGTAAAATTATAGATTTGGTAAAAATAATTATTTCATAAATTAGTCTATGGAGTGTACTTTAAAATTGGTTTGAAATTGATAATTTCACTTTAATCGGGCTTGCTTATTGAGAATGACTGAAAAGTCAACCTTATAAAACATGTGATTACCCTTCAAAGAAAGAATAATAGAAACATGTAATTATTATTTTAAAATACACATATAATTTATGAGGAGTACATAAAAATAATTAGAAATTATATTTTGTTAAAGAGAGACAATGTGTAACTCGAATGAAAAAATAGTGGTTCGGAGAGAATCCCTTTCCTTATATCCAAAATTGTTCTTCACGTGTATTTTATTTCATAGATAATAAAATTACATCCATTAATTTATTAATTTAAAACCTATTATATATGTATTTTATTTATTAAATTTTTTTATGTTTTTTATGGGCATTATGAAGATTTATAGAGTTTTATTCTGTCATTTCAGGAGAGGTCATATCTTGGTTTTCATAATTTGTTTTCTTGTATTCAAGTATATAAGTTCATGTAAAATGAAAATAATTATATAAAATTGAAATTATATGTTATTTATAAAAATATAAATTTTTATATAGTTTTATATATCAATTTTTATATGCTATGAGGATGAATCATTAGATGAAACGTTAATGAAAAATGATTTAATTGATTTTGAAACTTTTTATGACAACCAAAAACATATATAATTTGATTTAATATAATGTTCATAAATTTCATCCATAAAATTATATGAATTATAATATTTATAAAAAAATTAATTTAATAATAATTAGAGTTTTATTACCATCTTTTAAGGAATTAAAAGAAAATGGAAGCACATCATTCACGATCGTGGTAAATTGACACATCATGGATGTTGTTTTTCATTTTTTTAATAAAAGAGAGCGGAGAAGGACTTTGATGGTGGATATTTCATTAATAGAATAAAAATAAATTATATAAAATATAAAGGAGTTATAATTTCACTTGGAGAGGGGGAGGTTTTTATAGGGTATGAAAATAAATGAAATTGAAAATAAAATAAAAGAAAACGAAGGAATATTTTACCTCTTTAATTTATTCTATATGAAAACCTCATGAGGAACTTGGTTTTGTTCTTTTATTGAAATAAAAATAACTTCGAAGTAGGGGAGATATTTTTGAATATTATTTGAAATAATTTGGATGATTTTCGAGGCTTTTGATGTTTGAGGAGAAGAGGTTGTGAGGGGTTGTAATTATAACGAATAAGAGGGATGTTTTTTATTATATTCGTTAGTTTATTATATTTGATCAAGTATAAAAATAAACATTATCCTTATCACTAAATATATTAAATAATTAATTATATTTCATTATTATGTCCATACATCATCCATACATCATACATGGCTCAAAAAATTTTATACTTAGCTTTTATCGTAAATTATCAAAATTCCTTATTCACAAAAAAATTCCACAATTTTAGAAAACTACCCAAAAATAACCCTGAACAATTTTCAATGTTTAAAATTAAAAAATGGAATCCATATTAAGAAAATAATATTCTAAATTTGAGAAAATTAATTTTTTAAATAAAATTTTCATTTACATAAAAAATACAGATTTTAATATTATAACACATTTTATAAAACTTTAACAAATTAATTAAGGTCTTGTTAAATTATCTTATGATAATAAGATAACAATATATTAATTTTTGAATCTATTTTATGAAAATAAATTTAATTTTAAATTCTTATTCTAATTATAAAATTATAAATAAAAATTCCAGTTTCGCAAAAAAATGAACACATAAATTATTATTTTTAAAACATTTATTTATTTATACCATGATACAAATTTATCATACTTTCACATATAAGATATATAAATTTTATTCACACTTTTATATGTGAGGATACTATATATTATTGATTATATTACTAATCTTAATGGTCACAAAACTATTTAAATTTTCAAGTTATTATTCTATTGGTATATGTTCCCTACTTTTTTTGAAATACATCTTATTTATTTCATTATTCATTTATAATGTTTGTATTTTTTTCTCTATGTTATTTGATGTGATTTATACTCCATGAAATAATTATAATAATAGAATTTCTATCGATATATTATTGGGTCATTACATTCTTCGCCACCATATTAAGTGTATCCCTCAAAATTTCATTTTATAAACTATGGTGAGAAACGGTAAGGTTAATTATACTTCATCACATCTTCAAATTCTCATGAAATCTCTTTATAATTATTTTTCATCCACAATACTTTGACTAGGTGAGTAAAATTATTGGGTATAGAATTATCCTTATGGTCCCAGATCATCACTGGATTCTCCTAGAAAGAGAGATAATTCTCCAACTTTACCACCTCTAAACTCTGTACATGTGATGGATCGATTATGTACTTCCTCTAGAGAGTTACATGGAATATAAAATGCACTTAAGAGATAGTTGGTGGAAGTTCTCTGCGACATGCTACATCTATGACATTATTAAGAATCATGAAGAGTCTAATGTACTTAATAAATTGATTTAATTTCTTCCTAAATCTCATGATCCTCTTCCATGGAGATATGTTGTGGAATACCATGCCTCCAACCTCAAACTATTGGTCCTGTAGATGGTTTTCTACATAGTTATTCTATAAAATTTGGATTCATTAATGTGTTGTTGAATGTTTTTCATGTTTTCTACCATTTCATCGACCATTTCACATCATAACACCTTGCGTTCATTAACTTCTTCCTAGAACACTAGTATTGTACATATTTTCCCATGTAGGAATTCATATGGATCCATTTTGATGACCAAGTTGAAACTATCATTTTAGGAGGACATGGCCAGAAGTATATTTTGGTCCCATCCTCTATTTATGTTCATAGAACATTCTATCAATATGTCTTCCAATGTATGATTACTCTTATTAGATTTTCCATTAATTTGAGTATTATTATCCATACTGATATTCATCTCAGTGTTTAGATTATGATAGAGGAATATCTAGAACATATAGGTAAATCTCAAATCTCAACCAAATGTAATATATTGTTGTATTCCATGAGGCATTAACACTTCTATGATGCATATCCATTAATTTTTATCTAGTGATAAGTCTTAAAAAATTGTAATAAACAATGTTGTATTTTTAAGACAATCCATAACAACCCATATTGAATTATTTCTTTTCGATATCTTTAGAAGACGGTAAAAATTCTATGGTTGTGTTTTAACATTTCCATGTTCGTATAGGTAATGGTTGTGTTATCCCCCTGGAATTTTTCCGTTAAACATTCATTGGTGACATACTTGAAACTTTAATGTATATTCGATGATCTCAGTCATCATATTATCCAACTAATAGATCTCTCAATGAACTGAATACATCATTATGCTCCGTGAGTGAATAGAGAAGGTTGTTATATATGCATCATTCATAATATATATCTTTATCTTTTTATTGAATTGTACACATAATCATGAACCAAATATTATTAATCCTTTCACATCAATTTTAAACTAGGTGGATTTCCCATTTCTGATAGAATCTAGCTTTTTTTAAATTTATACATCATTTCATTAGGCATCCTTTATTTTCTACATGAGGTATGGTTGAGAAACCATTTAATAAAGGATTGATGATGTTTATTCCCTAATGATTCCCACTTCTATCCTTGTCAAATCTATGAAGATTTTATCATTCTCAATTCTCATCATTTGTAATTATACAAGATTCTTTCTACATATATCATCCACTACTTTCTTTGTCTTACCATGATGGTAGTGGATTGAGAAGTAATAATTATCAATTATAACTAACCATCTTCATTAGAACTTATTAATATCCTTCTATTTGAAAATATATTGTTGGGTCTTATAATTAGTATATATCTCACACTTCTCCCCGTACAGATAATGTGTCCATATTCTAAATGCAATGATCATAGCAACTATCTACAAATCATGTGTGGGATAGTTTTATCATGAATTTTAAACTACCTTGATGTTTAAGTTGTCAATTTTTCATTTTAAATCAGTATATATCCAAATACTTCTTTTAAAGCATCATTGTATACCACCAAGAGTACCCCACTTATTAGAAGTGTGATACTTCTGTAATGATATGCCTATTTTCCAACTCTTTTGAACAATATTAACATTCAATGGGATAGAAAAATATTATTCCCTTTTGAGTCATTATTGTTAGTGGGTTTTAAAATCATAATAAGTTCTTCATAAATCATTGGTCCTAACTAGTTAGACCCAAGAATCTACTGATCAGTATTATAGATGTTTTCAATGGACAATCATTGATTTATGTTGTCTTGGAATGATCCACAGATATACATTTTATAGTGATAAATTACCCAAAAAACTATACTTCCTCCATTCAAAACTCATATCTATAGTACATTACATATATTTTCTCCCTTTACAATGTATTTATCATAATATTTAAATGATCATAGTGCTCCTCCATTCTCTTGTACTATATCATAATATCATTTATAAAGGCTACAACGATTTTTCCAAGGTAATCTCTCAAGACACTATTCATTAATTACATGAAAACTATTGGTTAATTAGTTAATCTGATGGGAATCACTATTAAATCATATTATATATACCTTATTTAAAAGGAAATCATGGTAATATCTTCCTTCTTCACCTTTAGTTGGTGATATCCCAACTAATGTTAAACCATAGAGAAATACTTGGCATCACGCAGATAATCAAAACAGTCATATATCCATGGTAGGGAATACTTGTTCTTTATCATGATTTTTTGGTACTACTATAATCAATACATAAGAACAATTGCCTAACCTTCTTAATGTCTATGAGGACTAACACACCCAATGACGACACAATCAAGTGTATAAAACCTTTTTTCCCGATTCTCTTGCAACTGCTCTATAGTTCATCCTACTAAATGGTGGATATTCCATAAGGTGTATTCGATATAAGAATAGTTCTATGAATAAGTACAATTATGATATAATCCTCTCGATCAGGAGGAAGTCCAGACAATTGTTTAGGGAACACATTAGTGTAGTCCCTCATAATGGGCATGTCTTGAAGCATGATCATCTAATTTGTCGCAATAATTTGGAAAGTATATGTTTTATCATAATGAAATAGTATCCATTATTAATATGATGAATCTATAAGTGATTCATCATCCTCCTAAAAGTTTTAAAAAATTGGAGGATATCATGGGATGTGAATAGTTCTCCTTTTCATGAAAGTAGATGTTAAATTTGAATAAACATATCCAAACTATGCCTAATATAGCATCGAACACCACCAAAAGAATCATGAAAAACATTTATGTGAGTTTTGGTCCACTTAAATTATTGGAGGGGAGTTATATACATTGGGTTAAATAATTTCCCTATTTTATTATCACAGATAACTCAACCTCCATTGTTTAAGGTGTTGTATCAGTAGATATAGCAATCATACAAGATTATAAATTATTAATTGAACTAGAATCGAATAGTACATTCTCTATTATTGAATGAATAACCAATGTACTTGTCACCACGTCATTTTTGGGTTCTACATCAGCAATAGTGATAACATATTCCCTTATGTGATTCCTAGGATGTTTTTTATTGTCTCTAACAAACCTTGGATTTTGGAAATGACTAGGATAATGCCCATGTTTTATGTTGATGAATCACTACACAATAAGTTGAGTGTAGGTTAGAACCTTTATTTATTCAACTACATTTGTGGGATTATTCATATAACTTTGGGAGTTATTAGAAATATTTACGTCTCTTCCATAGTTGAAAAATCTCCTCGTTCCTCTTATACAGTTACCAAGATTCTTATTCCCACACTTTTTCTCATGGAATGTTGGGATTTATTTCCATAAAGTTATTTATCTATTGGACCTCTTATATGATACTATATTTTATGATTTTTATCTCTAATCCCACGTTACCACTAAGATTCTATGATCTCCATAACAATATGAAAGTAAAAATGAAAAATCTTCACATAGCTATCAAATTCTCAAATAACAAATTATTTTCATAGAATCTACATTAGTCCAATAAATAAGTGATCCTAATTTCATTTAGTGATATTGAAAAATTTGGAGGAATACCTTGAAATTATTTCAATGTATTCTTTATATGTCCCAATAGACTAATATTACTTTTTCATAAGTCTAATAAACTCCCTTCCCATTGTGAGGTGGAGTTTTTTTGGAAAATATTTATTGGAAAATATTTTCATGAAATCAACACATTACATGGAATGAATTTCCTCCGTCAAATATTTGTTCCTGATTAGTTTCCACCATTGATTGGCTTCCCCATCAAAATGAATGACTATTGTCCCAACATTCCCTTCTTATAAGAACTGGAGGATAGATAATATATTCTCAATGTATTTAATACATTATTCTATGATGATAGGATCATAATATCTGCAAAATATGGGTGTCCTTTTTCACATAAAGGATTCATTTAGTTTATATATTTCATATGAGAATGAGGAAGTTACACATGATTCAAGTTATTATTCATAACTTCATATAGTTGATCATGTATTTTGAAGAATTTTTAAGAACCCTTTCCAATCAGATTAGGAATTTCATTTGGGAAGTCATCACATTTCCAATCATATTGAATATTTTCACGGGTTCTACTATTTCAACCCATTACCTTCATAAAATAAATAAAAATTATGGGGTAATAAATACTTATCTAACAATATTATAAAAATTAAATCTTAATAATAGAAGAATAATCTTATAAATGTAATGTATATCATAACATGTGATTACCTAAGCTTAAATCTAGATTATACATGGTGATAGAATTATCACTACTATTATTAATATAGTTATGTAATACTAATACCCAAAATAACGTAACTGTTCTCTATAACCAACTATAATATGGGAATTCATGAAAACAGGGGATGAGCTACAAAGCCTGGTAAGGGAATAAACATAGGAATAAATTGTATCACATGCGATAGAACGAAGACATGTTAATATAAAAAGGAATCGAATAAGAAGCATAATATTTAAAACATGGGATTATATAATAATGTAATAATAGAAATGTGTAAACAATATACACCCTAACATAAGCATTATTCATGAAGAAATGCCAAGATCATTGCACATGGTGGAGAAAAGTCCCATAAAGCAATCAGGTTCACTTTCTGTGCCAATAAGACATATCATGGGACTAAAAATTACCCAATGAATTGGAGTGTTATTTATATTCACCCATTATGTAATGTTCATGAATATGTGTCCCACATTAATACTCATATGTAATAAATATGCATAAGGGTTACCCATGGAAGAAATGGGTATCAAAATCATGTTATATGGCATGGAAATTGGGTATATCATAAAGGGGTCTACTAAATAATAGATTTTAAATTATACATGGAAATTAGTATGGGAAAATATGCATATATCATGATACATAATTTCTTTATTAAGTGAAAACATGTAAAAAAGTGTCTTTAAGAAACATTAAAGATGATCCATTTTAGTCTGATTTGAGGGAAAATAATAATTAATATTTAAATAGAAAAAGGTGTAATTGCTATAAAAAACAGAAAGGAACCAACATATATTTTCATGATAAAATGTGTTATTTTATAAATATAATGGTGTATTTAATTATATTATGTATTTTACTTTAAAGTTAGTATTAAAATGATATGTTCACTTTAATTGATCATTCTTATCTAGATGGATTAAAAAGGGAACCTTATAAAACTTGTATTTACCTATCAAAGAATGAATAATTGAGTATGGTAAATATGTTTGGAAAATAAAAAAATAATGTAGGGGGAGTGAATATGATGAATTAATAATTAAATTTGGTTAAAGTGAGTGAAAGTGTAATCCAAAGGTAAAATGGAGGTTCTAGGAGAATGTCTTACCTTATGTCTGAAACAATTCTACAAATGTACTTAATATCATAGATAATCAAATTATATCAAGTAATTAATTATTTATGAACATATTATATAATTATTTTGTTTAGTATGATTTTATGTATTTTTTATGGCCATTAAGATAAGTTATAGAGTTCAATTTTATCATTCTATGAGTGTTCATTTTCTTTGTGGTTAGGATTATTTTTCATCTATTCTTGTATAGAAGTTCATGTAAAATGAGAATAATTCTCCAAAATTGAAATTATATATTATTAATAAGCATTTAGAAGTTTAAATGTTTTTTTATTTCATTTTATTATATAGTATGAGGATGAATCATTAGATAAAAAATTAATGGAAACGATTAAATTTTTTTGCCGTTTTTCTAACCATCACAAAAAAATATTATTTTACTTAATATAATATTTATAAATTGTATTTAGAACACTATATGACTTATAAAATGTATAGTAAAATTTGATATGACTATAATTATGGTTATTTTTTTACCATACTTGAAAGCAGTAATGGAAAATTGAAACACATATTCCATAATGGTGGTAAATTGATACATCATGGAAAATGATTTAATTATTAGAATAAAAGTGAGAGGAGAAGGAGTGTGATGATGAATATTCCATTAACCTAATAATATAACAGTATATATATGATAATGGAGTTTTCATGTCACATGGATATGTTTAGGTTAGTGGAGAATAAGAAAAGAAAAAAATTTGAAAAGGAACAAACAAAAAATGAAAGAGGACTTTTCCTTTTAAATTTATCCTCCTTGAAAACCACTTTGAGGAACATGGAATTGGAATTTTCAATAGAAAATAATCACAAGTATGTTAGGGATATTATTTTAATGGTTATTGGGAATAATTTAGAAAATTTTCCCGGATTTTTTTGTGTGAGGAGAAGACGTGGTGAGGGGTGGTATTTATAAGAGAGGGGAGAGGTGTTTTTATTATTATTATATTCCTTATTTAATTATTTTGGATCAAGACGATAAATAGTGTTGAAAATTATAAATAAATATATTAAATAATGAATTTTATTTGTGTATTATGTTCTTACATCATCTATACATCATCCATGACTCAAAAATTCATGTATTTTTCTTATATTGTAAATTATCGTATTTCACTATTTAATAAAAAATCAATTACTTTTTAGAAATACCAAAAATTTATCCAAAATAATTTATGATGTGTAGAATACAAAAATAGGCTCAATTTTATTAATCTAATTTTAAAAATATGAGAAATTCATTTTTTAAATAAAATTATCATTTTCGCAAAGAATATTGATTTTAATATTACAACCCATTTTATGATACTTTAAAAAATAATTAATGTCTCATAAATTTATATGACAAATCATTAGAAAAAAAATATTAATTTATGAATCTATTTTATGAAAATAAATTTTCTCTGAAATCATTATTTTAATTATAAATTTGTAAATAAAAATATACGTTTCAAAAAAATACCAACAATTAATTTATCATTTTGGAAACATTTATTTATTTATTCCTTGATATAAATATATCATATTTTAACTTAAAATATTCCAAAATTTAATTAATAATTTTTTAGATGGTTATACTATTTTACTGGCTAGAATACTATTCTTCATGGTCAGATTAATATTCTATTGGTCATGTTACTATTCCATTAGTATAGGTTGATTATGTTGTTTTTAGAAATACCTCTTATCTCAATAATTCTTTATTTATAACGTTTTTATTGTTTTCTCTATGAAATTTTATGTGATTTATACTATATGAAATATTTATAAGAACTTAATTTTTATTGAAAAACGTTAGGGTTATTAATGGAACCCCACTAGACAAACGATGTATTCTCAATAGCTATATGGTGGGATCTGTAACCATAATGCATATCCTACAAACTTCAAAGTCAAGGTGATAGATCTCACCTACATGTTAGTGGAACTAATATATTCCTTTATTCTATAATAATATCACCTACATAGCTCTGCTCATTTTCCCTCCTATCTGATTACTTTGACCTAGCTCAAAAATAGATAATAACTTTCTCAAAATCTGCTGAAATTTTAAAAATGGTAAATCACTAATATAGGTTTCACAATTCCCCCCACATTTGATTTATATTCCTCGAGATTTATCCCTTGAGGTCTACTTTAAAAACTCAACACATTAAGCCTAAATTTCAATTTCCTTCTCCATTATCTCTTCCTAAAACCTCATGTGATACCACTAAAACCAAACAAGAGGAATAATTTACCCTTGCAACACCTTCTTGCTTCAGTTCACTATCCTGATAGGTCACTCCCAAAAAGATTCACACAGCTTCAGGTAAACACCATTATAATCAAGATAATTCATAAAATCAAGTTCATTCTTCTAAGGATAATATCCATAGAATAGATTATTCATATATTATACCATGGATGATGATCCAAATGATAAGATACTATATAGAAATTTATTATGAACTCAAATAGTCCAACAATCCATGGTTTCAATTTCACTTAACTCCTCAAATACCTATTTCCCAATCAAGAAGATGGCTAGAATAAAAACATAACAACCATTGAAAACTCGATGGTTTATCTCCATCATTTGGAAGAAGACCTCTATTTACTCTGAGCCCCACCCAACTGCTTCTGAATAAATTCCACCCACTCCAAGTTCTCATGTACCATACCGTAATAAAAAAACTAATGATTCAGATGACTAATTTCCATAGAGGGGTCAATTACATAGACACCCATACAGAGCTTCAAAAAGATCCATATGAATCAAGTATTAATAGTTTTAATTGTAATAAAATCCTATTATTTCCATGTGATCATCCCAATATCCTCCAAAATAATGAATACATTCTGAAAGAATATCCTATAATGTATATATTATCTAGCCAAACTACCAATTAGACCAAGAATGAAGGGTTTTACTCACCTTAAATTATTTCCCCATCCCCAAATATATAGATTTCCTAAATCATGATGCAAACCATGCCTCTCTTGTAGACAACATGCTCAAAATACGTTTGTGAAGTCATACAGTTTCTAAAACACTGAGCATTCCTATATTGTAACTCCCGAGACTTTTATGAGAAATATTTTGTTTTTATCAAAGGAATCATTCACTACACACAACACTAGATTGGCATTCTTTACATGCAACCGCGGCCTTCCTCAATAGCTTGCGTCATATGCAATACCGAGTTTCACTAAACAACGATATTATATTAATAAAACTAGCCGTTACGAATAGTAATAACCAATTTTTGAAATTTTATAAATTTTATTTTTCAAAATGGACTACATTTTTGGATTCGGAATATCAAAATTATCCTTGGGTGAAATTTTGGTATTTTTTCTGAAAACTTTCAATTTTTGATGAATAGTGAAACCACTAAGTGGTAGTTAAAAAAACTGATTTTTTCATAAAACTTAATTTTACCGCTTCTGTGAGTGGAATTTCGAAAATCTGAGACTCACGGTTAATATCAAGGACTAAAATGTGGTTCAATGAGATGAAAATAAATTTTGGTGAATAGTAACTCTTTACTTTTTTTACCACGGTTAAAAGTAAATAGGGTAATTAAGGGTAAAAGTGTTATTCTTATTACCCTAACACATGTATTAATTCTATTGGATGAGCTTAATTCGACCAAAAACAACATTTGGAATAAAATATGACCATTTAGGCCCACTTGGATTACATTAGGACATTTATTATTAATTTATTTAAAGAAGGGTTAAAATAGTTAAAATCAAAGTTTAATAAGTAAATAATTTTTAATATGGGGTTATACATAAGATAAATTCGACTATAAAAATTAAATAGAATTATTAACAAATTTCCTACATAATGGTATTTTATTTATAATTTTTATACATTAAATAATTTAATTTATTTATGACACAATAATGATGCAATAATTATCTTATTAATGAAATATTTACATAATTGATGTTATAAATACCTAAATAAATGTCATATGAGACTTTTTATGAATTACACTAATTTTCAACGTTAATATGACATGTTATTATTTATTTTATTAACTTGGTTCGAACTAATCATTCTGTTATGATTTTTACAAAAATCAATTACTAAATAGTGTCAAATTTGACATCAAATAGTTTTTAAAACAAATATTATATTATTAATTGTTATTTTATTCCTAAAAATCTAAGGTTCGGAAAAATGACTTATATAAGGTTATATATATTAATAATAAACAACTTGGGGTTCTTTTGGCTTGATATAGTATGTTTATTAACCTTATAGTGTAAGAAAACAAGAAGACAGGGTAAAAGTTAAATTATCTAACATAAAGTTAAATCTAAATGATAAGGTTAAAATTGATACCTAAACTTTTCTAAATTATATTGGATGAGCGTATTTAGACTCATACCCACCTTATAATCTAAATATATCAATTTGGAGCTATTAAAAACTGAATTTTACTTTATAATAAAATAATATTTTTAGTTATTCCAAAGATTCCTCTCTCCTCTCTTATAAAAGGGAACCTCCTCCCTCACTTCCTCACACCACTTTGAGCCTTAAAGCTTGGCCAACCCCTGAAAATTTCTTCTCTCCACTTCCCTAGAGACATATTAGAGGTCCTTGTCTTCTTCAAAGACCAATTTTAGTTCCCTAAAAGGAGGTCTCAAAGAAGCGCTTCAAAGAAGAGGTAATGTCCGTTACCGATTCTTTCATCTTTATTTCTTCTTCCACTTCTTATTCATTAGTTGTTTCATTATGAAGTAATAGAATTTGTATCACTCATATACCGATATATTATTATAAATATGAAACAACCATATTTCACCATCTATCCATCCTACGGAAAACGAAATCACCGTGCGTGCGTACGTACGGAATACCATCTCCACGCCGTGGTGTAATCTATTTTCCACCACCACCTTACATGGATGGGTATAATGGTGTAAATAATGACTATATATGATTATTTTAAAGTGATATTGATTATGAAATAGTATATATACACTCCAATACAATTCCCCAATCATGGGAATGATATCATCGCTCTTGCGTACGTACGGAATATCTTCTCCACGATGTGATGCGACTCATTCTACATGATCTTCATTTCATAATGATTATATAAAAGAAAGGAATGAATTAATATGATATATATTACACTAATATCATTATGTAAATGAGGTATCTATACCCTAAAAAAGACAAATAAGAATTTATTTGACAAAACACGCATAAGAACAAAAAGTAATAAACACCTGAATAACAAGTAGTAATGAAATATTACTAATAAGAAGCTAAGAATATGACCATATATGATATCATAAAAATATTTATGATTCTGGAATAAGTCAATAACATTATTTAAATCATTATACAGGAGGTTCTGATACTTACGAAGCAAATTGGACATAAGGAAAGGGAAACTATCATAATCTCATTTTATCTGAGATTGTTTATACTTTGGGATTTACTGGGGTGTATTTTATCATCCACATCCATGTTTCCTAGATATGTAATATTGTTTCCATTCAACTACAATTTTTTAAATCCAATTTTACCCTTCGGTGAGTTTTTAGTAAAGGATACGAAAGGAATATTTTGTCATTTTTCATACGAGGTACTTTTTGACTTTTTCAACAAAAGTATGAGAAGAATGTTTTTTTTAACTTATAGGGAATGAATGTATTTTTAAAACATTATTTCCAAGAAGCTTCCTTTACAAGTTTTCAATTTTATTTTTAATCAACTTCTTTTAGTTTAAAATTTTATGACATGTTAAGAAAGGAAAATTTGTTTTGAGGTAGAAAGGATATTTTCCTCAAGAATGGAGTTCAAGTGTTTTATCAAAATTATTTCCCACCTAAGATAATAAAGGGTTCTGTTTCTATCCCTATTTTTACATTGATTTGATTATGTTATTATGGAATTATTTTTATGAGGTCCTTTTATCTTATATGGATTATGTTATGATGGCATGATGTTTAAGATTCCCATTTTTATTACATGCGTTATGCAATGATGTATGATTTTTGACTTTGTGGAACACATAAGAATGGTATCATTATGAGATGGGTGGGACCTATATCTCCCTCCAATGCATTAGGTAAAGATTTTATATGTCATGATATAGACATGGCTGGTACGGTAGGTGAAACCGGTTCAGTAAAACAGGACTGAAACGAGGAGTGAACTCAGTTCAGAAATGGAATTTTTCCACTAAGATAGTCTTGGCAATGATTCTTGACTAATAAGAAATGATTCTCTATGATTATGTGTGCATGCCACAAAGTTTCATGTTTTATGTTATGATTATTGGGATTACATTTCACTACCATGATTTATCCTATGTTATGAAATTATGATCACTTTTGCAGGGTAAGATTTCTAAAAGGTTATGTTTTTATTTTGATGTGATTGATATTTCTTTTGTTTACCTTTACTGAGAATTTGAGCTCACCCTTTTGAATTTTTTCTTTTCCCAGGTCAGGAAGAAGGTTATTAAGTAAAATATGCCAAAAGGGACTATAGATATGATGAAATAAATGGGAGACAGTGTAGACGCTTTATGAACCAGTTGTTTATGGTTCCCAATTTCTAAAGACACTATAACTATACGACCCTTTAATGGTTGTGTTATATGTTGTAATAAGTATGCTTCAATTTTGATGTAATAACAATGTATGTAATGTATGGGTCATTATAGTTGGTATCAGAGGAAAGTTATAGTCAACCTTTGGAAACTAGGATGTGAAAGCCTTAGTAAGAACCCTAAGGATAAGTCTAAGCATTGAACAAAATCTTAGTGTTTTAGAAATGGACATGAATAACCTAGGATAAGACCTTAAGTGTGAAATTTTATTCTTTATTATGTGGTTTTCCTATTATAATTAGTGTTGCTCACACTTTTCTTCTTGGTTTTAGTCAATGGATGGATCCCGAAGGAACCGTGTTAATGAGGAATGCGACGGGAAATGCAATGATTATCCCCCTGAACAACCAAACATTATGGGAGCTTGAATGAAAAATATTGTAACCATGCTCACACAAATTTCTCATGCTATGAATCATGCAAGACGTCCAAACGAGCGAATTAAGGAGAAACATTCAGTTGAATCCTTCATGAGGCAGCGTCCGCCTTCATTCAGCGGGTCTACTGATCCATTATTTGCAGAACAATGGATTAGTACTACTGAAAAGATATTTTCAATTCTTCAATGTTCTGAACATGTTAAAGTCATCTTTGCAGTGTATCATTTGGAAGGTGATGCTGATCAATGGTGGAATCTTATCAAGAATACAAGTAAAATAGATGAAATTGAGTCCATGGAATGGGACGAGTTCAAAAACTTATTTTTCAATAAGTACATCCCTCGTATGCTCCAAACAAAGATGGAGAAGGAGTTTCGTGAACTGAAGAAAAATGATGATGAATATGTTCGTACCTATGAATTAAATTTTACAAGACTTGCATGGTATGCTTCTGGTAATATTATCCAACCTGAGAGTAATATCGATCGATTCTTTAGTGGCATAAAACCATGTCTTCGAAGGGCCTTATCCATAAGGGACTTCAATAGATAAGAGGAAATCGTTCGATGTGCTCTCAAAGTTGAGATGGATATTGGAGTAACCCATCAGTCATATGGGTTTGATAAGAAGAGGAAAATTGATTTCAAAGGAAAATCTAAAGAGTACAATGAAAAGAAGACGAGCTTTCCCTTATGCTCAAAGTTTGGAAAGAAACATTGAGGGAGTTGTCTTAAAGGGACAAGTAAATGTTTCCAATGTGGAAAGGAAGGTCCTCGGGAATTTGAATGCCACAATGATGGGAATAAGATGTCTTATGATGCAAACAAAGGAAGGGACAAACAAAAAGAAACTACTACACTTCAATGTTTCAAGTTCAAGGAGATGGGGAATTATGCCAATAAATTCCCTAATTCAAGGGTTTTTGATGATGATCGACATCAACAAAATCTTAAGGCTAAAGACAAAGGAAAGTCGCATGCAAATTCTATCAGCGATGTGGAGTATGATAACGATGTCGTGAAAGGTGCACTTACCATCCACTCTAAAGTAGCAAATGTTTTATTTGATTCTGGATCCACCCACTATTTTGTTTCTGATGATTTTTCTAAGGGTATCATCGTATTACCTCAACAATTAGATGTTTAGTTAGCTGTGACAACACCTAATGGCACTATAGTCACATCAAAGGTTTATAATTCTTCCCCGATTGAAGTTTGGGGGAATGTGCTTCCTGCAAATCGTGTGATCCTTCCTATAGTGTAATTTGATGTGATTCTTAGCATGGATTGGCATTCTTTATATGGAGCTCATATCAATTGCCTAATAAGGGAAGTCACATTTCATATTCCAGATCAATCTATGATCGGCTATCGATGCAATGATGAACATAACCTTCCAGTGGAAATTTCTTCTATCTTATGGGTCTTAATTCCACTAAATGAGGGTTATTTATCTCAAATGGTTGGTGAGAAACTCACGATTAATAATATTCCCATTTTATGGGAGTTTGATGATTTCTTTCCGGAGGAATTGCCGGATCTTCCACCAAATCGTGAAGTTGAGTATTCAATAGAACTCGTACAGGGTGCTTTTCCTATTTGAAAGAAACCTTATAGAATGGCCCCAACTGAGTTGCAGGAATTGAAGAAGCAACTCTAAGAGAATCTAGATAAGGGATTCATACGCCCTAGCACGTCACCTTGGGGAGTACCTATTATATTTGTTAAGAAGAAAGATGGATCAATTAGACTTTTCATTGATTATTGAGATCTTAACAAGATCACTATCAAGAACAAATATCCTCTCCCACGCATTGATGACTTATTTGACCAACTACGCGGAGCTCAATGCTTTTCCAAGATTGATCTTCATTCAGGGTATCATCAATTAAGGGTCAAAAGGGAGGATATACCAAAGACAGATTTCCGTACAAGGTATGGACACTATGAGTTTATAGTGATGCCATTTGGTCTTATTAATTCCCCTACTATCTTTGTGGATCTGATGAATAGAGTCATTAGAGACTATCTGGATCATTTTGTGGTAGTCTTTATAGATGATATTCTGATATATTCAACGAGCAAGGAAGAACATGAAGATCACTTGAGAATTACATTGAAGACCCTGAGAAAGGAGATTCTTTATGAAAAATTTTCCAACTGTGAATTTTGGCTTCAAAGAGTTTCATTTTTGGGTCACATAATCTCAAAAGAGGGGATATATGTGGATCCAGCAAAAATAGAGGTTATCGAAAGATGGTCAAGACCAAAAACAGTAACTGAGATCCGAAGTTTTCTTGGTTTGGCTGGATATTATCGACGTTTTGTGAATGATTTTTCACGATTATCTAATCCACTCACCAAGTTGACTCTGAAATGAGTTAAGTTTTTTTGGACGGAAGAATGTGAAGAGAATTTCAAGGTGTTAAAAAGAAGGGTATCCAGTGCACCTGTTCTCACACTACCTTATAGTGGAGAAAGGTTTGTGATCTATAGTGATGCATCCAAGAAGGGGTTGGGGTGTGTTCTTATGCAAAATGATATGGTGATAGCTTATGCCTCACAACAGTTGAAAATCCATTAGCAAAATTACCCAACACATGATTTAGAGTTAGCTGCGGTAATATTTTCATTAATGATTTGGAGGCATTATCTTTATGGAGAAAGGTCTGACATTTATACTGATCATAAAATTTTAATGTATATTTTCACACAAAAGGAGCTGAATATGTGCCAATGAAGATTGTTGGAGCTGATTAATGATTACGATTGCTCAATTCATTACCACCCTGGGAAAGAAAACAAGTTGGCAGATGCATTAAGTCGACACGACCATGCCAGTTTATCCATGATGAGGATCAAAAAAGATCCAATATTTATGGATTTACAGAGGATGGATGTTGGAATTATAATGGAAGGGGAAAAATCATATCTTTCTCAAATGAATATTCAACCATCTATACATGTGAAGATTAAAGAATCACAAAAAGAAGATGTAGAGTTACAAAAGAAGGTGAGAAATATTCCTGAATTCATCCTTGATTGTGATGGGATAATAAAGTTTAGGAATCAGGTTTGTGTTCCTCCCATCCCCGAATTAAAGAAGGAGATGCTGGATGAGGCTCACAGTTATTCATTCTCTATTCATCCTAGAAGCACGAAGATGTATAGGGACCTGAAAGAGTACTTCTGGTGGGATGGAATGAAAAGAGATGTTGTTGCATATGTCTCTTGATGCTTGGTTTGTCAGCAAGTTAAAGCTGAGAGACAGGAGTCTAAGGGGATGTTACAACCATTACCCATACTCGAATGGAAATGGGAAAACATCACTATGGACTTTGTCAAAGGACTTCCTAAAACATCCAATGGAAAAAATGCAATCTAGGTCATAATTGATCATCTTAAAAAGTCTGCACACTTCATTACTATTAGAGAAGATTTCTCTCTGGATCATCTTGCCAGGATATATGTAAAGGAAGTGGTAAGATTTCATGGAGTACCACTTTCTATTATATTTGATCGGGATCCAAGATTTACCTCGATGTTCTGGCGAAGTCTTCAGCATACTCTGGATATAGAGTTGAGTTTTAGCACTGCTTATCATCCTCAGACAGACGGTCAGTCTGAGAGAACAATTCAAACTCTAGAAGATATGTTGAGATATTTTTCTTATGGATTTCAAATGTGGTTGGGATCAACACCTACCTTTGGTGGAATGTTATTATAATAATAGCTTTCACTCCAGTATTCAGATGGCTCCATATGAAGCACTCTATGGAAATAAATGCAGGACTCCAACTTACTAGAATGATGTTGGGGAAAGAAAGCTATTAGGACCTGATCTTGTTGATGATATGGCAGAAACAGTCCGATCTATTCAAAAACACATAAGAGCAGCTTAGAGTCGATAGAAATGTTATGCCGACAACTGAAGAAAAGACCTAGAGTTTGAAGTGGGTGATAAAGTGTTCTTACGAATATCTCCCTGGAAGAGGGTCATGAAGGGGAAGTTGAGCTCTAGATATATCAGTTCTTTTGAAATACTAGATCGTGTTGGAAAGTTAGCTTACCGATTGGAGCTTCCACCGAATCTCTCTCAAGTTCACGACGTGTTCCATATATCTCTCCTGAGAAAGTATATACCTGATCCTTCACATGTACTCAGCTCAGAAGTTGTACCACTGGAGCAAGATCTTTCTTATGATGAACAGCCGATAGAGATTCTGGATCATAGAAAAAAAGTCCTACGAAACAAGACCACTCGATTGGTGAAAGTTTTATGGAGGAACCACCAATTAGAAGAAGTTACATGGGAGCTTGATGATATGATGAGGGAGAGGTATCCTCATCTTTTTGTTACAAAGTGACGAATTTCAAGGGCGAAATTAATTTTAAGGGGGGTAGAATGTAACACCCGAGACTTTTATGAGAAATATTTTGTTTTTATAAATGGAATCTTTTACTACACACAACACTAGCTTGGCCTGCTTTACAAGCAACCACGGCCTTCCTCAATAGCTTGTGTCGTACGCAATACCGAGTTTCACTAAACAATGATATGCTATTAATAAAAATAGCCGTTATGAATAGTAATAACCACTCTTTGAAATTTTATAAATTTTATTTTTCAAAATGGACTTCATTTTTGGATTCTGAATATTGAAATTAGCCTAAGGTGAAATTTTGGTATTTTTCTGAAAACCTTCAATTTTTGATGAATAGTGAAACCACTAAGTGGTAGTTAAAAAAACTGAATTTTTCATAAAACTTAATTTTACCGCTTCTGTGAGTGGAATTTAGAAAATCTGAGTCTTGGTTAATATCAAGGACTAAAATTTTGTTCAATGAGATGAAAATAATTTTTGGCGAATAGTAACTTTTTACTTTTTTTACCACGGTTAAAAGTAAATAGGGTAATTAAGGGTAAAAGTGTTATTATTATTACCCTAAAACATGTCATAATTCTATTGGATAAGTTTAATTCAATAAAAAACAACCTTAGGAATAAAATATGACCATTTCGGCCAACTTGGATTAGATTAGGACATTTATTATTAATTTATTTAAAGAAAGGATAAAATAGATAAAATCAATGTTTAATAAGTAAATCATTTTTAATATGGGGTAATACATAAGATAAATTTGACTATAAATATTCATTAGAAAGATAAAAAACGTTCCTACATAAGGGTAGTTTATTTGTAATTTTTAGACATTAAATAATTTAATTTATTTATGACACAACGATGATTCAGTAATTATCTTATTAATGAAATATTGACATAATTGATGTTATAAATACAAAAATAAATGTAATTTGAGACTTGTTATGAATAAAACTAATTTTATAGGTTAATATGAAATGTTAGTATTGATTTAATTAACTTGGTTCTAACTAATCATTCTGTTAAGATTTTCAAAAAAATCAATTACTAAATATTGTCAAAATTGACATAAAATAGTTTTTAAAATAAATATTATATTATTAATTGTATTTTATTAAAAAAAATCTATGGTTCGTCCAAATGACTTATATAAGGTTATATATATTAATAATAAACAACTTGGGGTTAGTTTGGATTGATATAGTAAGTTTATTAACCTTATAGTGTAAGAAAATAAGAAGACACAATAAAAGTTAAATTATCTAACTTAAAGTTAAATATAAATGATAAGGTTAAAATTGATACCTAAACTTGTCTAAATTCTATTTTATGAGAGGATTGATACCCATACCCACCTTATATTCGAAATATATCAATTTGTAGCTATTAAAAACCGAATTTGACTTTATAATAGAATAATATTTTTAGTTTTTCCAATGGTGCCCCTCTCCTCCCTTATAAAAGGGCACCTCCTTCTTCTCTTCCTCACACCAATTTGAGCCTTAAAGCTCGGCCAAACCCTGCTAATTTCTTCTCTCCACTTCCCTAGAGACATCCTAGAAGTCCTGGTCTTCTTCAAATACCAATTTTAGTGCCCTAAAAGTAGGTCTCAAAGAAGCGCTTCAAAGAAGAGGTAATGTCTGTTACCGATTATTTCATCTTTATTTCTTCTCCCACTTCTTCTTCTTTAGTTGTTTCATTATTAAGTAATAACATAAGTATCACTCATATAATGATATGATTTTATAAGTATGAAACAACCCAATTTCACCATCTATCCATCCTACGGAAAACGAAATCACCGCGCGTGCGTATGTACGGAATACCGTCTCCACGCCGTGGTGTAATCTATTTTCCACCACCACCTTACCTAGATGGGTATAATGGTGTAAATAATGACTATATTTGATTATTGTAAAGTGATATTTATTCTGAAATAGTATATATACACTCCAATACAATTCCACAATCATGGGATTGATATCATCGCTCGTGCGTACGTACAGAATACCGTCTCCACGATGTGATGTGACTCGTTCTACATGATCTTCATTGCATAATGATTATATAAATGAATTTAATTAATTAATATGATATATATTACACTAATACCATTCTGTAAATTAGGTATCTATAACCTAAAAAGGAAAATAAGAATTTATTCAACAAAACACGCATAAGAACAAAAAGTAATAAACACCCGAATAACAAGTAGTAATGAAATATTACTATTAAGAATCTAAGAATATGACCATATATGACATCATAAAAATAATTATGATTCTGGAATAAGTAAATAACATTATTTAAATCATTATACAGGAGGTTCGGAAACTTACGAAGCAAATTGAACCTATGGTAAGGGAAAATATCACAATCTCATTTTATCAGAGATTATTTATACTTTTGGATTTACTAGGGTGTATTTTATCATCCACATCCATGTTTCCTCGATATGTAATATTGTTTCCATCCACCTACAATTTATTAAATCCAATTTTACCCTTTGGTGAGTTTTTAGTAATGGATATGAAAGGAATCATTTGTCGTTTTTCGTACGAGGTAATTTTTGACTTTTCGGACAAAAGTACGAGAAGAATATTTTTTTAACTTATACGGAATGAATGGATTTTTAAAACATTATTTCCAAGAATATTCCTTTACAAGTTTTCAAGTTTATTTTTAATCAACTTATTTTAGTTTAAAATTGTATGACATGTTATGAAACGAAAACTGTTTTTGAGGTAGAAAGGATATTTTCCTCAATAATGGATTTCAAGTGTTTTATCAAAATTATTTTCCATAAAAGATAATAAAGGGTTCTTTTTATATCCTTATTTTTACATTGATTTGATTATGTTATGATGGAATTATTTTAATGATGTCCTTTTATCTTATATGTATTATGTTATGATGACATGATGTTTAAGATTCCCATTTTAATTATATGGGTTATGCAATGATGTATGATTTTTGACTTTGTGTCACACATAATAATGGTATCATTATGAGATGGGTGGGACCTATATCTCCCTCCAATGCATTGGGTAAAGTTTTTATATCTCATGAGATAGACATGGCTGGAACGAAAGGTTAAACCGGTTCAGTAAAACATGACTGAAACGAGGAGTGAACTCGGTTCAGAAATGGACTTTGTCCCCTAAGATAGTCTTAGCAATGAGTCTTGAATAATAAGAAATGATTCTCTATGATTATGTGTGCATGCCACAAAGTTTTATGTTTTATGTTATGATTATTGGGATTACATTTCACTACCATGATTTATCCCATGTTAGGAAATTATGATCTCTTTTGCAGGGTAAGATTTGAAAAATGTTATGTTTTTATTTTGATGTGATTGATATTTCTTTTGTTTACCCTTACTGAGCATTTGAGCTCACCCTTTTGAATGTTTTATTTCCCCAGGTTAGGAATAAGGTTATTAAGTAAGATATGCCAAAAGGGACTATAGATATGATGAAATAAATGGGAGACAGTGTAGACGCTTTATGAACCAGTTGTTTATGTTTCCCAGTTTCTAAAGACACTATACCTATACAGTCCTTTAATGGTTTTGTTATATGTTGTAATAAGTATGCTTCAATTATGATGTAATAAAAATGTGTGTAAATTATGGGTTATTATATATATCATAATCTAAGTTACTCTCTTATATTGGTATAAAGAGAACCACCATGGTCAACTAGTTAACTCCAACACAAACAAAATTCAAACCACTTATCGTCCTGGGAAGCCCTAGCAATAATTCTTGTGTTACCTCCGCCAACTTCCACATATGAACTTGAATAGGATGGATCAACCCACTTAGTTTAATATGATCAGAAAATATTTTCTAAAAAAAGAAACAATGGGGGAAAACTATTTCAATGTAGTTTCATTCATGTTTGGAAACCATATCATCCATTTGACATAATGAAACAATTTGTTTGGATCATGGGTGTACTTTCCAATGTGAAGCATGATAGGCTCTCATCAACACCACTCCTATAGAAGAGGGATCCATCACCATACCATAAACAAGAAGAAAACCATTTTAATCTAAATACCATCCAAAAAATGGACCCATTTTCTACCAACATTTCTTGAATCGTGACACACTCTAGATCTACTCATGACTGGACTCCACATATTCCGCCAATGAGGATGTGATCACTAAGGGTACATAAATCATTTCTCTTCATCATAAACTATACCCACATTCTATTATACTAATAATGCTCTGATATTTGACCTGAATTATAAAATCCGCTCTCTGATATCATGCGTCATATATATCCATTAATATAAAACTACATTACCTTTTGTAAGAAAATAATCTATATCAATATTGACCATCATTAATTATTCTACCCATTTTGTATAATTATGATTTAGATTAAACATGGGAAAAATTTATAATAGACTACTTTGGATGGTATATATGATAATACTCTCACCATAGAGTTATTTTACCAAACATTTCAAAGAATAAAACATAACTTCCATCTATAAGCCATGAAAAAGGTAGTTTCACTCCTGGGATCTCAACTCACGAAATCAGTAAAAAACCATATCATTCAATATCAAAACAACTTATAATACAATGTTTTATGCATCAAAAAAAATTTATAAACAACATTAGGATTCTCAAAAATTTGGTTCAGTACCAATATAGACAAATTCATACAATTTATAAATAATCATTCTCATTATTTTTTCCATTCCAAACCGACTCTTCTTTGTATGTGTGGTCATTGGCACTTCGTGGTGAGAAAAATATAAAATGATTCTCTTATAGTACCTAGTAAAAAAAACTCTATATTTAAAATAATATCATCTGCATTCAAAAACATTTATTAAATCGACCTTTTCTAAATGAACTGAATATATTACTTGAGAAATAATAAACCCATTAAAATGTACCTCATATATCCAAAAGTTCCTTATTTAATAGATGAAATAAATATGATGTGCTTTAACCATACTCAATTATATTTCATGGTTTTGTAATGTGATTATGACGTATTAGAAAAAATTAGGATTTCATCGATCAATATAAATAAAATTGGTTAATTTATTAGTGAAAGATTGTGTTTTTGTGGGCCATGAACATTTTAATAGAAATTTTTTCCATAGTGAATCAAAAAATACTCATACAATCTGTACCTGCCTATAAAAATTGACTTCATTACGTCGTCCACTATGAAATTTTTCATATGGTATCTTATATGAAGATATATATTAGAAAACCATTTGAATTAATTGAAACAATTAAAATAGTCATCAGATCATGTAAATGGGAACCTCTTATTCACAATGATCAAATTCATTTTTTTGATAGTCCACACAATGTCAGGGACTCCAATATATATTATTTGAGAAAAACACTAAAGCACCTCAATGGATTTTATTGGTGTGATGATGCATATAACCTCATGATCTTCTAGTCATACATTGATCTCTTTAAACATCGATGGTTCCTTGTGATACTGTGGAATAAATATGGATCATGCACCATACACGATCTCAATATGAAACTCAGCACCACTCTGTAGAGGTAACCCTAAGAAATACATTGGAATGACATATCATTTAATTTCTATAACCAAATTAAAAGACTAGGGAAACTCCATATTAAAAAAATCAAGGATTATAATAACCACTTCTAATGAACTTACTTCTCCCTTATGATGATACATTATCACTCTACCAACCTAAATGTCTAAATGAATGTTCAGCATGATCTCCTACCCATTATGAGATGTCAAATATAATCATCTATGACAATAATAAATATGGTAATTTTAACATGTTAACACATCCATAACTAGGATCAAATCTACACCTGTAATATCCATAATCATGATGTTATACACAAGCTCAATGTTAAAAACTATTAGAATACATTCTAGACAAATATGGAGACCATCCACATTCCTTCCATATGGTGTATCAATGGATAATATCTCATTATATAATATTATTGGTAAGTCAAACCCAACATAAAATTGAGAATGTTTGAATAAATGGTTTAATAATTTATCAAAAAAATGTAATCAGATGGAGGATAAGAAATCAAAACCATACATTTATGTTTTGATAGTCCCTCTCCACTATTACCCAAATCCTGATAAACCACATAATCATTGTAAATAATTAATCCATGAACCCACATAGGCCCATGAGTCTATTGATTCATCGATCTATGTGGGATATCCACCTAATACAGATTTCATATGACTACCCTTGTTTTGATTATCACTAAATACCTATCATAGAATAGATTTAGCTGTATTTCCTTTTCAAATGGATGAAAATTCATGAGAGAAAATGTATAGTCCTTGAGAATGTTTCCCTTTCTACCATATATATTCCCCTTATCATAGTAATTTCCTATAATGAGAGTCGAGGATCATATACTATACCTTTACTATAGTCCCTAGTGTCCATCTTAGGAATACATATTTCAATTCCTATAATGAGAAATTATGATTGAATATGAGGAAAACCTTACATCCCATTAATAGAAATAAGAATAGCTACCACACTATCCTCCACAATTTCCTTCTATGTCATCAACACCGTATGAATTTTTATGAAATAGATCATTAGATTAGAGTTCTTACTACACTGTTTAATAATTTATTTTAGAACAATATCGATCATTATTGCCTTCTTCGCCTTGTTCCCCACTATAAGAGGAGTCATAAAAATTAACTTTGTGATTCGTGTAAATTTGGTGACATTGTTATCATCCCCTGTTGTAACTCCATTAACTATTGAGAGTGTTATATATTTAGTTAATATATGATGAAATATTTGAAAAATAATTCATTAAAAGACACCTACCTCAATCATTCACATCTCCATGTCTACAACAATATATCCCATCATCACACAATAAATTATTTAATAATAAAGGTTTTAATCATATCCTTGAGGTTCATTGGGGTATCCACGGGGTCAAAGATCCTCTCAAAGAATAATATCTAAACATAAAAGTACCATGGTAGTCCTATGTGTCAAAAAAATTTCAGTAAATTCAATATCTATCTCATTGATTTAATCACCTCTAATTTATTCTATTTTAGAGGAATTTCATCATTTTTTGGTTTTTTGTGAAATTTGAGCTAAATTGGGATAGTTTATTAACTATGTAATTTTTACTAATTTATATGAAATGTATATTGATATTATATTGTTTTCTCCCTCACACTTGTTTTATGCTGATGATATCCTCCTCTTCAAAAGAGTGGACAAATGAACCATTTCCTGCATTAAAAGAATTTTTTCTCACTATGAAGAGGTTTCATGTCAGGTAATTAACTGGAAAAAATCCTCTATCATGTTTGGTAAAGGTATCTCTGTTTAGAAGCAGATTAGAGTGGCTCGATAGCTTGGGGTCAGGAATGGGGTGCTCCCTTTTATCTATCTTGGTGTTCCTCTCTTTTGGGGAAGGATCAAGATAGTATTTCTAGAGAATATTGCTTTGAAAATTATGACTCAACTATCCAATTGGAAAGGGAAAAACTTGTCTCAAACGGGGAAAATATGTTTAGTTAATTTTGTGATTACATCGATGTTTGTCTATTCCATTTTAGTTTATTTTTAGCCCAGAGCATTGATTAAATAGATTACTGGTAAAATAAAAAATTTCATCTGTACTGGTTCTATCCATGAGAGGAAGTTGATCACTGTTTCCTAGAAAGACTACATTAAGCATATTAATATGGGAGGAATGGGTGTTAAGGATATTCGCCTCTTCAATGACACATTGATAAATAATCTCACATGGAACATAATTTATTTTCCTGATAATTCTATGGATTTTATTCAATGAAGATTTACTGATAAGCTTCATAAACGGCATTGAACATGTCTTTTCTCATCCATTTGACCTGCACTCAAGAAATATTATTCTTATATGATGTTACCATCTAAATGGATGGTGTCAACAAATTCTGCTTCTAATTTCTGGACCACTCATTGGATATCAAGGACGATTTGTGATTAAATCTGCATCCCTATTCCATTATGGGATTTGACTATTTCTGAATATCAAAGTAATTCCTCTATTATTTGCAATCTCCCCAGTCAGGTTGTTTGTGAAATTGACATATACTCCTTTCATGACTTTGATCTTGACATCTTAATGTCAAATTTGAATGGGAATTTCACTACTAGAGAGAGGTATAGAAGCATATGTGGTCATTCTTTGCAGCCCCTGCCTTGGGTTATTTCTTTCCAAAAGCCCTTCATTCCTCCAGCTGCTACATTGTTCATATGGAGGGTATGGAAAAAATGACTGCCTCTTCAATACTATTTACAGAAGATTGGAATTAATTTAGACTCAGTTTTATATTTCTGTCTACATGAGGCTGAATCTGATGAGGACATTTTTCTTACATGTATGTTTGTTGCTAAAATCTGGAACTATTTGCAGAAAACATTCCATTGGAGCCTCTAAATGAATTCAATTGATGACCTGTTCTTCTCACTGCACAATGTAAAATTTAGTGAGCAGATTCATTCTCTATTATATACAGTAGTGGAAAATCTATTTTCTTATATCTTGAAGCCTATAAATGATCTCATTTTCAATAACCATGTCCCCTCCTTTAATGGTGGTGTCTTGGATATTCATTTGGAAGTGCGGACTGCCTCATGTATTCAAACCGGGGAAATGAAAAATTATGCCTCTGACGTAACCATGATCTGGTCTCTTGGTATCAATAGTAGGGCATGAAATCCTTTAATTTTGAATCATGTTAGATGGATCCCTCCTATTTCACGTTGGCATAAGGTTAACGTTGATGGTGAAACATCTGGAGCACCCGGTCCAGCTGGTTGTGGAGGTGTCTTCCGTACCCATAGGTGATTTGTCAAAGGATGATTTTTTCACTACATTGGTAATGTTTTTTCTCTAGAGGTGGAGTTCTGGGAAATTATTAATGCTATCAGGTATGTTGTTTTCATTGGATGGCATGCCATTTCGATTGAATCTGACTCATCCACTCCTATTCAAATTCTTCAGGATCGGTCCCAAAATGTGCCATAGAGGATGCTTTCAGCATGGGTGGAATGCCTTCAGTTAGCAGACTCCATCTATGTTGAAGTGCATCATGTTTATCGGGAGGTGAATCAAGTCGCAAACTCTATTTCTAAACAGGCGATTATGGAGGTAAGTTCAAGTTGGTCCATTGTTGCTCTTGAATTTTTTGATCACTTTGCTCAGGCTGATTTATGTGCTGATGTTTATAAACGAATTTTTAAAATGACTTCCATAATTTGCTTATACCTTTTCCCTTTTATATTTAATAAATTTCAAAGGAGTAAGCTCACCTGTCTCCCGATTTTCATGGTATATATTGATAGTATAACTTTTTCTATATCGATCTATTTTGGGGAATATTTTATTCTTCTTTATTTTATGGGCCTCACCTTCAGCAACTAGTCTAATTTCTTATTCAATCAACATGGGCCCAAATTATACCATTCAATATAGAAAATATTTTTGGATTATAGAATTGAAAAATACATAATAAATAAAGTACATATTAGGATACGTGGAACCAAATTATATTATTTATATGGTTATTATTGATCACTCAATAGAACAAGTGAACATTAATTTTCTAGGGGAAATTTGATTATTATTTTAATAGAACTGCATGCCAAATTATATATTGATGAATTGCTTCTTCATCAATAAAAATAATTCCTCGATAATCATAGGATATAGTTAATAACAGGTGTAAAAAATTGATAATTTTATAGTTTCTAGTAAAATAAATATTTGAAAACCCATAAGAATAAATATTGGAAATAGTTTTTGGGATTGTGGGAAGAAGTTATGAAAACTTTTGATGGACTAAATTTAGAGAATTAATTTTTGATTCTTCCATTTCATTATTCATTATATTATAATTCCTTCCCATTACTCATTATTATTTTATATCCTTCACATTAAGGGGTAATATTATGATTAATTGGGGATGATTGGTAATTATTTTTCTTATTATTGAGTTCTTTCACTTAAATGAATAAAATATCTTTCTTTTTTAGTTAAGTTGGTTTTAATACTCTAATAAAAGTTTTTTATTATCAAGTTCAATCATTTTTTTTCTAGATTATTTTATTGTTATATACTTGGTATATATTTATTATCTACCTATACTTGGTTTTTTAAATATATGGTAGAATATACTAGGTCTTGGTGGTTATGTACTCAATGATTATTAGTATGTGTAATATTGGAAGAGGTCACATTTGAAAATCAAGGACAAATAAGACTTGATCAAGTATTACCTAATTCAATTGAGGTTATTAATCATATCAATATCAAACTATAACACCCCAATATTTTTTAGAATATTTTTTTCAAATGAATTTAGTTTTTTGATATTTTTTTAACTTATAACACTTCTTTTAGCTTCTGTTACATGCAACCCCAAGTTTAAAAAAAATATTTCTTATTATTAAAATATTGTTATTTAATATTTATCACAAAAATTATGGGAATGAAAGGTAAGAATAGTATTAAATATATTTTTAAAATATATGTTTAATAATATACTTAAAATTAATTCTATTTTGACCAATTAATTAAATATTAAAATATAGATATCATTGGATAATGGAAGAAATCATTCTATGAAGAACAATTTCCAAGGAAATATGTTTTACCTCACTAAATCAGAAAAACCACTTTTACTGAATGATTTTAATGAAATGTATATACAATATATTACATCATCTTTTTTATTTTTTAGACAACAGATAAAAATAAATCCAATTTTATTTTTAAAAATTTTATTTTTCAAAAAGAAGTTTGTCACATTTTTGTATAGTTATTTTGAAATTAAATTTTGAAACATTTAAAAAATTATTTTAAAAAAAATCTTCATTTTTTAAAATATCAGTTCAACATTTTCTTAGGATGAGTTTTTTATAACTTTATGAAAAAATTAATTTCATGATGAATAGTGAATGATAATGAGTTTTAATTGAAATTTTCCTTTATTTAAATTATATATGAAGTTTAATTATAAATAAATTATGTTTTAAACTAAAATTATCTCAATTTTACATGTATTAGTTCATTTTATTGATTATAATTGTTTTCATAATAAATTTTCATATAACAACATTGTAAATATTTGAATATTTTCCCTTTAAAAACCCCACTTTCTCATAACATCATTGGAATTAATTTTAAAATAAATGTTGATAATTATATGAATTTAATTTTGAAAGATATAATCAATATTTGAAATTAGTATAGTTTTTTATCTAATGAATCTTTATTAATTATTTACGAAAATCAACACTGAAAGTAATAAAAATTATTTACCAATGTTAAGATAAAAATGGGTTTACCTATGGTTTAACTAAAAAGATATGGGATTGAAATGACCCAAAACAAATCCAAAACACGTTTTCTATACCTATATAGAAAATATCACCTCTAATTGTATATAATAATCTTGGTTAGATCATTTTAGAATGTAAACAAGGCGGGGAAAACTTTTAAAAAAAAATTATATGTCTCACTCACATCAAATATAAATATACACACCTCTCCTTCCATATATAAAAATTAATAACCTTTTGGATCAGAAAATCCATAACCAAATTACTCTAAAAATCCCTCCTCTTATCATATAATCCTTATTTCGAGCATAATTCCAACATATGAAGGATTTTGGTGCAAACATGAGGAGCTTACCCAAAGATGAAGTAACATTATTCAATGATTATTTTTATTTGATTTCTTCTTCCAAATGATTAAATTATTATTACGCCATAATAAAATAATAATATCTATATTTTATATATATTGTGAAGTTTTTATGTTATGTTCGCGAACTAGAAATAACCCCTCTTCAATGGAATGTGTTAAGGAATCATCAATTGTTTGTAATAAGGACTACTACATTAGGAACCGAATTTTTTCATTCAAAACTCTAATAGTTAGGTACGACTATATATCTAAATTTTATATTTGAAATTTATAATATAATCATATATTTTGATTCATTGTATCATATGTAAACTTGTACATTTCATTACTGATGGGATACTATAATAGCAAAAGTGTGTATGGAAAACTTCTACGTAACGAAGTGACACAATTTGTTTTAACTAATTATTTACATTGAAAAAATATATTTAAAATGTTAATTAATTTATATGATATAAATGAAATAATTATGATATTAATGAATATTTATTATTCTGAAATGTTAATATCTAATTTACATTTTTTCTTTTCACTCACTCGAAGATGATAACGTCGTTTGTGTATGTGTGTACTAACACATTCAAGAAGAGATGTGATGCCCTGGTTTAATAAACACACCATAGGGTTGATATTTATAAGTATATTTATATAAATAATAAGTTATTTAAGATATTATATATTCCACTTTATTTTTTTTACATTGGGTCTGTGGTTTGGAAGTTCACACGCTCTTTACAAAACATGGTGAAGGATTTAAATAAATAATGACTATGAATGATCTAGAATTAATATTAGGTGTCATTGTATAAAATTACGGTGTCAGTATTAAGTCATACTATAAGTTATATTCATGATTAATTGGTTTTCCATTTTGATTAGCATTGTTCACACTATGTTTTTTGGTTTTAGTAAATGGAGGGATCTAGAAGGAATTGGGTTAACACTTAATGTGATAAATAATGTGTTTATGAGAAACCAAATGAAATGATAATATGATTTATATATATTTTGAATATGCCTATCAGTCCATAAAGAAATATTATTTGCAATGTGAACCTTATCCTACTTTAAATCTATCCATAGATTAAAATGATAGAGTTCACAGAAAGTACGAGTAGTGGAGACCATTGATGAAACAATATTTTTCTATATGTTGAGAATTTTGGAATAAACATTCAAGGGAATGTATCCAAATAAAAAAAGATTTTTTGGGTGTGTAAAAGAAGAAGAAAAATCAATAAACTAAAACAGAAAAATTAACAGAGTGTTTATCACAATGTGTGGGAATAATGGTATCCCTATTGTAGAATAATCTATTTAATGGTTTAAATGTATAATGTTTGATCATTATTCAAATCAATATCCTAAGGGGAAAGAACTTGAAGAGAATTAACATATTTGAATGGGTAGTGGTATTTCAATTGATGATGAAGAGAGTACAAAAGATATACGAATGAAAATTGGTAGTAAGGAATAAGATGATGAATCCTAGTTAATTTTTTAAAAGTGTTTTGGTTGATTGGAGGATTAATGTATTGGAATCCAAGGATTATGCTATGATAATAACAATATATATTATGATATTTAAGTATATTTTTTTCTTTATTGATTTTCAAAAATATTTTATGTGGTACTAAAGGACAAGAAATGTTATTTAATGGTAAAATAAAACTTTTATTATAAGAAGATAACCATTAATATGATTCGTATGTAGAGATAATGATGTTGGGATAAATAGATATTGAATATTAATAAGTAAATTTTTTTGTACTGATTACCTTAGAACTAATTAATTACTTGTTTAAAAATTTAACTATCCTATCATTTTTGGAGTTAACACGATTATTAGATTTAAGGAATATATCCATTTAATAAAAGAGTTAGTGTCCTATAACCAAGTTGTTTTACATTGATTACATGGATATTTAATGTATTATTACATATTGTTCATTGTTCTGCATGACTATAATGTAATAATGTCCTAGAGTAATTGTTGTATTGATAAGTTCATAGCAGTTCCCCGTAAGGATGAGATCCTTGAAATGCTATAATAATATTCTTAAATATATTTCTATGGTTGGATGACATGATATTATAGGACACACCCCTTTCTTCAACTAGAAATGGTCCACACACATTGGTATGAACAAATTAAAGAATCTCTTCAGCCCTTTCACATTTCCCACCAAATGGGTATTTGGTCATTTTGACTTGTAAACATGAATGACATACTCCAAGTGGTTTTAGTTCAAAAGAATCTAAATATCCATCTTGATGTAAATTTGTAAATTTTTTATCATTTATATGACCTAGCGGATGATGCCAAAGTTGGGTGTGGTATGAGTCATGTGAAGTATATTTGTCATCGATTACCATTACATGGTTTGTGTTATTAAACACATGAAGACCGTTGTATAAATGTTCCCTACCAAAACAAATTCAATCATTGTAAAAGAAGAAACATTAATTTCTGAACATGAAAAAAATTCCATCTATATCTAGTCTGGATACCGAAATTATGCTTTTGGTTATATAAGGCACATAAAAACAACCCTTTTACACCAAGATCATCCCAGTTGGCAACATGAGGCGGTAGTCCTAGTTGATATCAAAGTTATAGATGCCCTGAGGGAGTGATGAAAGAATGATTTCGGTGACCATTTATTCAAGGAGTTTAAACCCTAGAACCTCTAGGCACTCAATATAGCCAATGAGTTTGACTACATTAGTCCCAACTGGGGAACCTTATCTATGATTACTCTGAAAGAGTGAATTAGAGGTCTCAAACATTTCTTGTCTTGATCTATCCTGGTAATGACCACGGAGGTGCTCGAGCATGATATAAGCATCCATGTTTTCATGAGCCTTTTTGAGATCAGTAGACATTGATGATAACATTAAACATTGAACGTCAGCCATGTCATTCATATGTTTTACATAGTCCAGGAAATCCTCATCACTTGACTCCATGGAAAGCAGATCAGGTAATGCTGACTCCATCACGTAAGACATCTGTTCATGGAATAGGATAACCTGAGGGTGTCAAAACCATTCATGGAAGTTAATACTGGTGGGGATGTTTTCTTTATCCAAAATTGATCGCTGGTTTAGTGTGGTGGTTGAGATTGTCATTTTTATTCTAAAATTAAAAGAGCAGATCATTAGTACTTTCTGGATTACAGTTTATGAGAAATAATAAATTTTATTATGTCTCCCACTATTTTATCATGTCCTAATGGCCCTCACCATAGAACTCAAAATATCTAGTTTCCATGAAATTATAGTGGCACAGATCCATACTTCCCATTACATAACCCCAACATGGTTTGGTCAAGCTATTAGAAGGTATTTAGGTAGGCAGGTCTTTGCCAACTGCAGGATTGAATCTCCTTGATATGTTGAGTGGACTCCCCAATCCTGAAATCTTGACATTGGATTTACTCAACTCTTGCATCCAATATTACACCAATTATATCAAGGGATACTTAGCTTGGTGTAATATAGTTAAGTAAATATGAAACCTCTCATAAGGAATTCTTGTATTAAAATATGTGTCCCAACAAGGGTTGGTCAAACACGTAGTTTTATTGACATTTTACCTTTAATCAATTAACAGAAGGCTTGTTCTGACACAATATTTTATTTGATGGATTTTTATCTCTTATGCATGAATTTTTAGTAAGCAGTATGTCCATGGAAGACAACGTCGCATACCCCTTGACTAAAACCTTGACTCACCAAAAACCTGATCATCATGTGAGGTCTAGCGGACTGAAATTCGTAGGCAGTTAGCTATAGTCCAAGTGGTAGTTTGTAATAGTTGGTGGTTTAAAACCAAGAGGTTTTACTTTGATAAAATGTAGAATTAATGTATTATTACATATTGTTCATTGTTATGCATGACTATAATATAATAATCTCCTAGAGTATTTTTTTCATGGATAAGGTCATGGCAGTTCCCCGCTATGATGAGAACCTTGAAATGCTATAACAATATTCTTAAATATAGTTCTTTGGTTGGAAGACATGCTATGATGGGACACATAGCATGCAGATTGTCCAGTGTGAGTACTCTTAATAAGATGAGACTTCCTCTCATGAAGTTCGCATTTAGTAATCTCGATGATTGGATATTATGAGAAATTACCCACTAGTTGTAATTCCTAATGTTTTGGTGTCGTCGGATATTTCTAACTCCGAGCATGTGTAGTGATCCTTAGACTATAAGATTATAATTAATAAATTTCACGACTTATGCAGTTTGATTTACTGATGAAAACTATCATTTAGAAAGTTGGCAGGAAGTAGGGTACATTGGGTGCGTTATAAATGGCATGTTATTAATGGATAATTTGAGGAAAGATTTTTCCCTTCCATTTTTTGGATGTTGATATCTCGACCCGTTGATTGAAATAGAACCATTGCATGAAATTCCATGGACATGGTGTAAAGATAAGTTTATTTCAGGTAGTCAAAGAATGACGTGCCAAGCATAATATTTGATGACATAATCATGAATCCTACTTGATGGGATATTGCGACCAAGAGATTATATTACACAGTCTTTGTTCGTATATGGATGTCGTTTTTGGGACTTTACATTCTTTCTCTTGGATTCCATGACCTATTGCTGGATATTACTCTTGGTCATTAGGTAAGCATGCCTAATTCCAACAATAAATAATCCTAGATGGTCGCACACTAAGTGTTTTTAGTGGTCTCGGTTACATTTTATTTGAATTTAATTAATGAAATAAATATTATTATCAAGACTGTGGAATAATTTTTTTCAAGTTAAGATGATCACATAAATTAAATAAAATATATTAATTAATTTTATTAAACATTTAATAAATATTTATTTACTATTTTTAAATAAAATATTTATTTAAGCCAATAAATTATTTATTTATTTAATCGAGTGTTCAATAAATGGAATTGGAATTCGAGCGGACCAAGGTCGGTCTGGTAGTAAAAAAATTATTTTCATTATGGTAAATAATTATTTAACTAGTTGGCACAAATTATAGTAACATTGCTATTATTTTTGTGATGCCGAATATTATTTATAATTCTATTTTGAGCAAGCTGGCACACTATAAATAATTAAGCGATATTATTATTATTAAATGCATGGGTTTTCTATAAGTTCATGAATGTATTTAATTGTTGATAAGAAAATTAATATTGTAACTAAAATTTCATTTATATAAATAGGAAAGTACCCTTATTGTTCCATACACCACACCACATGCCTCGTGAATTGAGATTTATTGAGTCAAACAATTTCTCTCTCGAATCCACTTCTCTCCCCTCTCAAAAATGAGAGGTATTATTCAAGGCCAAAGAATGATCAAGAATGAACAACACAAGACACTTGCTTCACCACAATAGCACCCAATGAAAGAGCGGTGTTGATTGGAGGACATTAGAGCATGTGTGGATCACTGCTAGAGGGATTCTAGTATGGATCCTTACAACCACAATGAGATAATCCGAAAGGGTCAATCCAGACAATCAACATCATCAATGAAGAAAAATACCATAGGCATAAGTATTATTTTTCTTTGTGAAATTAAATAAATAAATTATATAATTTATGTGCAAGATCCTCTCTAAACATTTTGAACCACTTTTTTAATTATCTAAATCTTTGTTTATATTCTATGGAGGCTGACGTTCATCATTTAATTGGTCCTAGAATAATCATTGATCATTGTGAAAATAAAAATTGGGTGTCTTTCCCACCATTCTTCCTCTCCACTTGGAACCTTCATTATATATGTTTTATATATGTAATGATGAATCATGTATGTTTTCAATAAGGTTTTATGGTTATTCATTTTATTACAATGTTTTAAGACCATAAATAATGAATATATTCACAGGTCTAGTATATTTCAATCAAGAGATACATTATGATATATGGATGATTTGTGTTATGTTTTTTTTTAGAAATTTAGTAACCATCATTTATTATTTTAAATTTTTTAAGGGTTATAAGTTTAACCATTTATTGAATGTTTTTAGTTAAACAATAGATTAGGTTTTATAAATTAAAGAATCAATTCATCATATGAACAATTATATATATTTGAAATCCAATGTAAACCTTATTTACTTGAGATATGGGTAATGTCTTCTCATTCTACTATGGAACTTATTTAGTGATTCAGACATGAAAAACATATTCTCTTATAGTAAGGAATGAAGTAGAAAATTGATGAAGGCATAAAAAAGTATAAAACTGTGGCTATGTAAAAAAATATATCATGTATATTTTCATATGTTCATAGTCTAGATGGAAAAAAATTCCCAAAATTTGGAAAAGGATATTGAAATAAATTTTTATCCAATTTTCATGTTTTTTATAACAACAATGAACATTTTCATGCATCATTGGTTTATGGGTTTGTTATCGTTATCTGTCTCCTGACCATGTTCACTATTAGTCTCTATCTGTATTTGGGTGTTAGTTTTCTCTTATATGTCAAATTTTTTCCTTCCCCCCAATTTTATCATATTTGTAATCCTATTATGTGTTAATCTAGATGAGTTTATCAGATTATGTTTTTTTGATGATATTGTTTTGTTAACACTTTTTACGTTGTTTATTTCAATGAAATAATTTTTAAATTTTACACCTTGGATGACCAAGATGTAATTAAAGGGGTAAATTTATTTTTAAGGGGGTATAATGTACAACCATGGGATTTTTTATTCATATTTTTTATATTAATTTAATATTTTTGATATTTTATATTACACATATAACCAAGTTTAGCTTTCATTACATGAAACCATATGTATAAATGAAACGTGTCAAATTATTAAAATGTTTTTTTGTTATAGTTATCACATCTTTGATGGAATGAAGATAATAAATAAGATTAAAAAAATTAGGAAAATATATAGATAACCCATGTACATAAAATGAATACTTTATTATGTAAATAATTAAAAATGAAAATAAAAATCAATTTGGAAATTAAGGAAATCATTCCCAAAAAAACTATTTTTATGAAAAAAACTAATTTTACATCAATAGAACAAAAAATCACATTTTTTAAATATTTTAATAAAATTTATAAATTATATATAGAATAAAAATTTTAACATTCCTCTAAAGTTTTCCTAGATAATTTTTAAGAATAAATCAAATTTTATGCATAAGAAGTGTATTTTTATAAAAAATAGTTTTATCACCATTTTGGGAACTAACTATACTTTTTTTAACTTTTAGAAAAATTATTTGAAAAAATAAAGCCAAATTTTTAATAAATATTTTCATATTTATATTATGGTGATTTTATTAGAGATTTTTTTAAAATAATAATTCTTTGATGAATATAGAAATATACTATGTTTTAATGGAAATCGTTTTTTTCCTATAAATTATTTATAAGTTAAATTATATTTTAAATTAAAAATAAATTAAAATTAGTTAATATATATATATATATTAATCAATTTTATTTATATAAAATTATTTTCTTATTTAATTGTCATATAAATACATTGAAATATTTGGAAAATTTCTCTTGAAAAAACTAAATTTTTAATCATATCAGTGTGATTGCTTTTAAAATAAATTCTTCCACATATGTTAAATGAGTATGAAAAAATAAATTCCATATTTTAAATCACAATAATTTATATTATCTGAAAATATAAACATAATTTTTTACCCAAATGAGTAGTGAAAATAGTAAAAATCAGTGACAATGGTTAATGTAAAAATGGGTTTATGGATGGCAGATGTTTACAAATGACCCAAGAAAAGTCCAAAACACATTTTATTGAAATATTTTAAAATTATTATGACTATTTCTTGATAATTATTCATTTTTATACTTATTTCCATGTGAAAAACTATATTACACATTTTTCATTTCAAAAATTACATGTTTACCCCTTAATTCACTTATAAAATTCAACCACCTCTCTTTTCCACTTCCCATCTTCAAACAATTTTTTTCATCCTATCCCCACCTGAATCACATCCAATATTTATTCCTCTAATCCAAGAATCATTATTTTAGGAATAAATCCTTTCATTGAAGGATGTTGGTAAAAACCTAAGGAGGTTACCAGAAGAAGAGGTAATATTCTTGAATGGGAATTTTTTGTTTATTTATTCATCCACCTCCTTAATTATTATTATACCATAATAAAATAATAAAATTAGTATCTTATAAATACATATATATTTTCATGTTATGTTACATACCGAATATCATCCCCAATTCCATAAAATTGGTTACAAAATATCATTCTTGTGTATAAAGGACTACCTTCGACGTAATCGATGTCATTCAGTTTTCCATTATCACCTATTATAATTGGTAATGATGATGGAAATAATATATATATATATATATATATTAAATTTATAACATAATTATAAATCTAGAGTGATTATATTATATATAAATTTTTTATATTTTATTTCATAGCGGATACGATAATGCCGCTCACGATTACAGAGGAACACCACCTCAAAAATTGATATGATTCATTTACAATAACTATATACATGAAAAATAATATGGATAAGGTTAATGAATATATAAGATATTCATGTAATAATTATGATATTCATGTCATTTTTAACATTCTTAAAATATAATATATCATTTTATTTCTTACCTTTTCAGTCACTAAATGATGACAACATCAATCATGTATGTGTGGACTAAAGCCTTCACGATGCAATGTGACTCTCTATTTTCATCACCAAATGACATGAATGGTATTATAAATATATTTTAGGAATTAATAAATTGAATATTATATCATTATAATTATAAAAATATAAATATTACCATCATACATTCTATAATGTTTTTTGAAAAATAGAAATCTTACTCAACTGTACATATGACCTACCATCTCTCTGATCATAACATACTTCATTTCAAAAACCATATTTCATTTTTGGTATTAAAAGTATATTTTTTTTAAAAAAAATTATAAATATTTCATTATTATTATTATAGATAATATGGAACAATGATCAATATAAGAGGATCAGAAATTAAAAATAAAATCATATGTAAAAAACATAGAATCTATTTCCCAAAAGGTAACATTATCAAGAATTGTTAATAAACGTGTAACAAAAGGTCTCAATCATGTCACAAATCATGTGATATATTTTGTTATGTTTATTTAATTTTTTTTTAATAATATTATATTTTTTATACTAGGTGTTTGAACATGTACGATAGATTTCAAGACTTACCTTAAGTGATTTGTAGCCTCTCTTTAATTTCTGGTAGACCTATGAAAATTCACCACTAGTTTCTTTCGTGTGGTGTATAATATTCCCAATTTAATGTAATATAATTAATATAATCCATTTATTTATATTATTATTATTATTTTATGTTTTTATTTATTGGGGCTTACGATTCAAAATATTTCAAAAGTGGTAAGGGATTTCCATCTCACTTTTTACTTATGTGAGACATATGTCATAAACACCACTTATTTCATTAATGTGGTGTATAAACTAACCCTGAATGTCTTTTATGATTTTATATTTAAAATTATGAGGGATTTACATGTTCATTTTATGATCTATCGTTCATGGTGCTTATGATTAAATGTTACCCAAGTGGTAAGTGTTTTATGTTACAATATTATAGTTTTTTATGATTTATCATGATTATAATTATAGTGATGAAATATTATGATTTATCTCTCATGAAAAATATATTATTTTTATCTTTTATTTATTCCATGATAATACATTTTTTTCATTCATTTTACCCTATTCATTTAATCATGAGTTAAAAGTAATATTTTCAATAATAATTTTTTTTCCTGCTTCTTCGATTAGCATTTTTCTTCTTAAACCATTATTTCTATTTATTTTTTATTTTTTACCATTATTAATATGATTTTTTAATGAATTTTTTACCCATGTTTTAAATTAGAAAAAATATTTTCAAATTATTTTTCATGTAATTTTTCCAAAAATTACTATTTGTATTTTACTAAAAATATAAAAGGAATCTTTTTTAACATGTATAGAATAAATGGATTTTTCTTAAATTATGGAAATTATTTTTATTGAATCTTTCTTTATATGATTATATGTTTTTTTAATTAAATTTATTTCAAAATGATTTATTTTTTATTTTTTAATAGTAGGAAACATATTTTACTTATGATATTTTGTAAATGATTTTTAAAGGTTTCATTACAAGTTTTCAAAAAAAATTATAAAAGAAAAGATTTTAGTTTTAATTTTATATTTACATTTATTTAAATAAATGTTATCTTCCTTAAGAAATTTTTTAAGTAATTTATTATTCAATATCATTCCCCATCTTTGATGAAATACTTTGATATAATATTTGTTGTACTGAGGAAATGAACCAAGGATACTGTTCTTATTTGTATAATAAATTTTTTATGATGAATATATGTTTATGAAACCCATTTCTATTCCCCGGGTTATACCATGAGCAAAAAACTTATGTAAACTGAATATTTTTATTGTTCATGGTATCTCATAATGATGAAATAATTATAAATCTTTTTTCTTTTCTATATGTTATAATATAATGAAATGTTTTAAAAATGATTTTTTTTCTTGGGTTATGATATGATGACTGTTTTTTGATATTGTATCGGACATATATATTATTTTCATTATGTGATGGGTGGGACCTATATTTCCCACCAATGCACTGGATAATATTTATATCTTATGGGATAGATTTAATTGGAATGGGGTGTTAGACTAGTTCCGTTAGGGGATATATCCACTATGACTGTCTTGGGAGTGAACCATGACTATTATGATGGTTTGGGGAGTAAACCCATTATAATTTTATATCCATGTTAGTGGTCCAAGACTATTGTGGAAATAATTTTCTATCATTATGTGTATACAACAATTCCATTTCTTATACCAATGTTATGCTATCTCAGTTTATTTTGTCTAATTTATTTATGATTCATGTATTCTAAATTTAAAATCAGTTTATCATGACTAAAGATTATGGTCTTTTCTATAAAGGGTATAGTTTTTAAATATTATTCTTATACTCTCATACCCTTGTGTTTGGGTTTTGCATACCTGTATCACTTCTTTAACCTTACTTTCCATCTCAACTCATTGTTTATTATGTTTCCTTTCCCCAGGGTATGTAAAATGTTTTAAGTATGGTATGTTTGTAAAGTGTACAAGAAGGGATGATCATTAAGTGATTTGTTGAATATCATTCACCAAATTAAGATATTATGTACTCAGTCTCCAACGAAACTAAACTATTATGGTCCTCAGGCATGTGTTTGTATGATATATCAAATATTCATCTAAAAAATATGTAAGATCAATTTATGAAAAATCCCAGGTTAATATACACAAATTTTAAGAATAGTTTACCAAGAAAAGATTCTGCTGAGGCTTCTTCTCATAATAATAACCAAACTGAGGGAGTGGGAGGAAAAAATTTTGGAATCCAAAATTAAAAATCATTGTAAATGATTATTGGGTATATTAGAACTATGATAATCCTGAAATAGGAAAACAAACATTGAACCCTTGACTACTTTAATTTATATGTTTTCAAACTCATTGTAATTTTTTTTCAAAATATCAACATTTTAAAAACACCCCCATTTTCTTCCAATTAATTGTAAAATATACACTAATGAGAACTTCTATATAAATAAAACCTTAGTTAACCAGTTGAAATCATTTTAATAGAAGAAATAATATTGTTTTTATAGAGCTCATAAGATAATTAGGAAAACATTTTGAATTTTTTATGAGGAAGATAGGTGAATAATATAATTATCATATTTTATATATAGATTATTTAATTCCAAAAAATATTAGGTTTATTATAATGTATTTCTATTGAAATTATTTTGAATGGGCTTAACACACTTAGGTGAGATAAAAAAAAGTTTAAAATGTTTTTTAGATCAGTTATAATGTATTAGTGATACATTATAGAGAATAGAGTGAAAAATGGAATGTATTTGTGAATACTAGGAGTGGAAACTTGAGAAAGAATCAGAAATATTTCTGGAAAATAGTCATATAATTTTTTTCCAAATTTTATAACCATATGATGTCAACAATGAATTCAATAAATTTGAATTCTACCTCTCCCAATAATTTATGTGGGATATTTATTAATATTAAATTTTTTTGGAGGTATATAAAGTAGATTAGTTTTATTTTTATGGCTTTATATTCAATATAAAGTGAAATATGATCACAACATACTTAATAAATCATATTAATTATCACTATTATGTCATTAACTTACCCAGAATGATGAAACCAATACAGTTCATAAATTTTTATAAAATATAGAAAAGATTTAATTACTACATTAATAAATAAAAATCAAACTCTAATATAAAATAATATTAGAAAGTACAGTTAAATCCACGTAACTTAATTTATATAATATTTTTTAAACTCTATTCATTCCATTTTTATTGAAGCTATATTGAGAATTAACTTACCTTGTTTTAAATTTTAATAATTAGTCTGCATGTGGATTACTATATAGGATAAATAAAAATGATTCACCTAATAAGGAGCATATATAGATGTTTGAAAATGTTAAAGATTTATTAGAGGGAGTATACGATGACATCTAAGTGGATTTTTCTAAGGAACCCAAGTCAAAAGTTTAAAATATAAATGTGTAAATTTTGATAATAAATATTATGGAACTAATTTTATTCAAATATATTTTCACAAAGAATCCAATATTTATTGTTAAATTGATTCATAATACCTAAATAAATATTTACAAAAAGGATGAAGAGTTTGTGCACATGGAAATTAATAAGGAGTAGAAATCATTCTTTATATTGAGCCCAATATTAAAATTTTAACTTATTATTAAGGTGGTGGATTTTGTGCAATCTTCCCTAGGATTCCTAAAAAAATAATTATGAAGTATAATATTGGAGTAATATATGATGGTGGTTTATCTCAAATAAAAACCAATCATCATTAGACTATGGAAAACATTGGAATATCCAATCTGAATTTAAAACCTATGGATCACTTAGGTGGAGTTAAACCAAGATATATCCATATTTTATTTACCAATTCTAAATATATTTATATTTATATTTATTTTGATAAATTTGTTATGATGTATTTTTTATTTTGAATGTGTTATTTTGGTGGGAAACACATAGGAGATTACTTGAAGTAGAACTGCCAATTAGTCGGTTTGTATCACTACTTAAGACGTATTTCTTATTTTTCAATTTAAAATATGCTTACATGTTAAATTTTTTTTAATGCATCCATGGAATAAAATCAATTAATTGTGGGGGATGTAACCGTTTTATTTTAGTATTTTCATAATTTTTATCAATTATTTTGTGTCCTTTTCTAATCACTACTTGTATGTTTATATATTTTTTTGTTCTTTATAAATTGTGAGATTAAGTGATTATATTTTATATTTTTGAAACCCATAAAATGAATGATCTAATATTTTCCATGAATCCAAACATAAATAAATTTTGAAAATGAAATTTTTTCAAGATCAAATATTGATTTGTTTAAAAAATAATAATATTTTTTGAATCTGATACCAATAAAATTATCATTATGTTTAAAATTTCCTTTTCATAAATCTTATGGATTATATTTGACCTATTTATAAAATTTACATCATTTATTGAGAGAACCAATTAATTACTAATTTAACTAAAATTTAATTTATTTACATAAAAAAATATGGGTTTTAGGTCCTTACGGTTTAAAGGATTGATACATTTATTTTTCAATAAAATAGCAATTTTCATAAAAAATACTTGTTATTGTTTACCTCATAGTTCATTTAATCCTTGTATACCTTAGTATCCATGAATGTCTACATTGGCTAGCCACATTACAAATCATTTTTCCATTTTCAACCAATAATAGAAGTAAATTTTTATGATCTAGTATAACTTCAGTGTAGTAGAAGACATCGTTTGGTGTTCTATATCATTTGGGGTCACATTGGGTCTAAAATAAAATAATGATGATGTTTATTTCTATTGAATAAATTATTCTGCTAAAAGTTTTGTGCTTCTAGATGTTTTGAGAATAATTATAATAAATTATTTAGGGGAATATGTTGTATTAATAATCATAAAATCATGTTTGTAAAGATAAAAATATGTACATTAATTCAGTATAAGGTATTGTAAGTGAAATCAACTTCACTAAAATCATATCACCCTCACATCATTCAAAAATTGATCAATATGTATTTTGAAAATATTAATTAACAATTCAATTCTATTGAAGATAGTTAAAGGGATATAAATTTCTATACTGAAATTATGAATGATGATCAATTTCTATAATGTTTTCATAATGATTTTAGTTTATTTTCTAATAATGTGAGTGATATGGAGAACATAATTGAGGAAAAATTAGAATCATATAATGTTTCTTCAAAAAGAGCCAATCACTACTTATTCCACTTTATAATTTTTTAAATAAAAAACATTCCTACTAAAATACACAATATAATATAAAAAATACCTCCTGAAAATCACATAATGATGACTTAGATCATGTGGATATGTAGGAATTTATCAATATTATTGTGAGTATTTCATGGGGATGGAGGACAAAAGTCCTTGTTGAAAACTAATATTTTTCTGCTGAGATAAAATTCATGTAAGGTAACAAAATTATGTGAATTGTATGATAAATGATATGAAAATATATATAATTATATAAATGGATAAATTAAATTAGTGTATTTTTATTAGTATTATATTATTTTCTTCATACTGTAAAATTTTTGGATCGCATGGGTATATGTTTTAAAATTTATTTCATTTAATTTTGATTCTTACTTATCTAGAATGTTATGTTCTATGTGTGATGGAATTTATATCGATGAACATTTCATTATATTCCATATGTATTTTAATGATTAAATCACAAAACAAATGTCATTTAGAAATGAATTACAATATTTTTTTATTTTGGTGAATTTTGAGGTAAATTGTTAAATTTTCATAATTCTAGAATTTCAACTCTTTTATATAAATTTTTTATTTTTTTATAAAAATATTTTCCAAATTTATTCAAATTGAGGAATTATATTTTTAGGCCTCAATTTTAATTTGGATTAAACTTGCTAGATGAGACACAATGCTCATTTGAAATCCATAGGACCAAAATAAATCAATTATTGTGGAAAAATATTTTTGGATGGTGGAATCTAATAATCCTCAATAAATGATGAAAAATCTATGCATATAAGTATCTATATAAGTTGATTATAGTATGATGCGTAATATAATACAATTTATCATATCCATATTAAATTTATTGTAACATTTCTACCATAATCCTAGTAGATGAATCCATTAATGTGTAGGAATATCCCGAGCCACTTCAACCCATAAAAGAGACATTCAGTAACATTGTAATATCATCACATACATGAGTCCAATAACTTTTAAAATTTTACTGTACATATTAAAGAAAATTTTCAAAAACTAATAAGAATAATTATTAACATTATTTAATATGATGGTGGGAAATAACTACGAAATATTTGAACATGTGGTTATGGAGAGTAAATATTATGTTGTTACTTTTCTATTTTTTAAGCTTATTTAGTCATTTTTATTCCATATTTTTTCCAACCACCCTTAAAATGGAGTGGTAATATTTTGGGGTACTCAGTTTGGGGAGGTTTCATTTTGTAATTACTCAGTTTTTTAACACCATTGAATATAATGTCATTAATTATCTTGTTATGTTTGTTTTAATAATCTAATAGAAGTTAATATTATCAAGTACAGTCATATAAGGGGTAAAATTGTATTATTTTTATTTCCCAGTTTAATAATCATTATCTCCCTATCATATATATGGGTTTTTATATTACTGAATAGACCAGAGCTTATTGGTGATATACTCAGGGATTTTTTTTATGTGTGGCGGGTAGGGGTGGGGTGTGGGGGACACTGTTTATTTCCTATGAAAAAAATACTAGATTGGGTATTACCTATATCAATTGGGGGTATTTTATACAACTCTATCATATATATAAATAATTTTAATCAAGTTAATATTAAGAAAATTTTTATTTTCACTATCACTATTTAATCATATGAGTGAGAGGAAGTAATTTTGGAATATGAAATTAATATTCTTTGTAAAAGAAGATTGGATCTCTTAGAACATTGATAACATTGAAATTGGAAACCAACTCTCAAAACCATCACTTGATTCATAATTATATTTTCAAAATCTAATTTAATTTCATTATTTTTTTAAAAAATAAAAAATAAATCCAGTACATTTTTTCTTAAATTCAATGTGAAAGTTTGATTATTGAACACTCTACATTGCAGACAAACAAGGTTAAACACTACACAAATTTTTTTCCTAAAAAAATAATTTCTATTTCCACAACCCATGATAGAAACATATAACATATCACTCCCTAGAATGATGTGGGTGTGTTTTCATGAATTCATCAACAAAATCGATTCGCATTTACCCATACCTATGGGATACTCATAACTGAACTGGTAGTAGTAAAATTATTCTCTACTGGAATAGTTTTGTAGCTTGAAGTACAGGTAAAAATAGGGGATCATTCTTATATTCTCCCGATGAACAACATGTCGTGTAACTATGTTCAATAGATGTATATAAGGGGTAATTTCTTGACAATCTATTTCAAACAAAATGGAATGATTTTCTTTCATAGGTTCGATAACTGACCACAATCCCCTACAAGGGTTGAAAATAAGGTAAAAAAAGAGGATACATATATGAACTTGAAATAACCTCAAGTAACTACCCATAAACCAATAGAATCTTCCAGTACCATTTTTTTATTCACAACCAAATATACATAGACTCACGCATTGAATAATCATGTTCAATTAAAACAATGAATGAAATGATGAACCAAAATAATAGATCATAATATCTTTAAGAATTTAATTATTTGGGCCCAATTTAATACAAGAAGTAGGATTAAGACACATGATCCTACATGCATAAACATTATGCATGAATACACATAAGATCACATAAATTATTCTACCAACACCATGTGCACCACCCAAGTTGAATTCATTCAACTGTATCATATACAATAGAAACATTAAATTATAAACAATAAACACTCATAGGGACACTATACAGTGATGGAAAAACACTGGAATATAAAATATACCTATGTCACAAACATCTTATCTCTTGTATTCTCTATCCCAAATCAAGTCAACATGAAGAAATAAGTTATTAATCCTGGTCTTATTATACTATTTTTGAAGCAAACCAACCTAATGTAGATGGTCTGAGCTGGTATGACATAAGACCGCATGCATGCCTCCCTTGATATATGAGGTTGTCAATAAGGTAAGAGGGCTATATAACATCATGGGGATATTATTCCTTAAATACATGGTAAAAAGTTGAGAATAATAATTAAAATGATAATATTTAAATTAAAAAATAATGAATAAATAAATAATCACCCGAGTAAAGACATACAAGAAAATACCTTCCCATGTAGTATATTTATAAAATATTAGATACAAAAAAACATTGATCCCACGTATGATGTAAATCTAATAAATAGAAATATCAGTAACTATATAGCCTAAATTTCTTCTTGTAATGGATATATCATATTGCTAAACCACATAACCATACAATATAGGGCCTTTTCCCTTCATTGAATCCCTTTCCATGAAATCATTTAGTATAAAAAAATACCTGAGTAGGGTTTATGTATAAAGCTAAGTAAGACACCACTAACATTACATAACATAATTGGAAAATATATACTAGTTTATTCTATGAAATTAAAATGATTAAAGAAAATAATCAATGTATCACCCATGAACAAAAATATAATCTAGGTCTTTAAATACCAATTATGACTACATCAACTGTATTCAATAAGTAACATTGATTAACAGCCCAACACATCTCCCTAGATGGTGTAGTCTGAAAAACATCTATCATATCCCCCCTGACTTTATAATCCAATGCATTCCAACCTCTTTTCTAATACATCCCCATTTGGGGATAGTCTATTAGGATCAAACAAATTCTCAATCGTTGAAAAAAATAGATACATCCCATGACATAAATGATAGATCAAAAATTTTATCAAATAAAAATTACCATATTCAGGACAACCCATGAGAAATAAAAAATGAAAAGGTATAAGTTTGGACACACACCTTATGTGATTAAAAATCAATATTATATCACACGGTTCTATACAATCTAAAAAATTCATAACAAGACCTCATATTAAAACTCGATAATGTTAAGGGTCTCCTAGATCGGGTGAAACAATGACTGATGAACTGTGCCACTATCAGAGTCTAAAAGAACCACTAAATCCAAGAACCATTCCTCAATTTAGATGATTTTTAAATCATAGATTTAGTTTGAAGGGAAAAAAATACCAAATATTGTTTCACTATAAAACATACATGATATGATATGTTGCTGATAATGATCTAGGTATGATTGATACATAGATCATAAATACTTGATTTTGGGTGCCTATTCTATCAATGAGCAAAGAATTCCTTGTCATAAAATTAAAAAATCGTTATATCTGAAAAGAAAATTAAAAATATTGTCAGTTCTGATCAAATTTATGGTAAGGGAATGAATTTTTTATCAAGAAGAACATGAGATAATATGAACATAGGATCAAACAATAGACCAATCATTAAACAGAGGAGATGGAAGTTGATGAGGGCACATTAAATCCCAATGAGTTAGATTTAAATATGTTAGGAGTTTTATAGATCCATAGAGTATATTTATAAGTTTAAATATTGTAATTTTTTTTAAAAACATTCCTATAATATCAGCATGATCATTATTCTTGGAGAAATGGATCTTGAAAAATGGTGTCCTCTACTGGCCAACTGATGACTCTTAAGAAGAAATAATTTTTCCAAAGTACCTAATTTTCTGACATATGGAATCTCATTGACTATATATTTCCATCTTTATCCATTATTTAGATCCTACATTCCATTTTGTAAGGATAGTAGGGCCCACTGATGAGATGGTAGAACTACAATAACTTCATCAAGCTACAGGAAGCTGGCCAGTTAACTTGCAAACTTTTACGGCCTCCAAACACATATAAAGGAACTCAAAACAAATAAAATATCCTAAATGATCTGTAAAAGTTATTAAATAAAGGCATAAAAGCTATAAATAATTCCAAATTATTCTTTGGGTAGCTCTACTTATGGATATTTTATTGGTGGGAGGAATATGTTCTCACTTTTTCATATTTTAGGGGTATAAATCCCATGAATTTTTTGTTATATTATGGTAGGTCAAAAATACTTCTCAGTAGTGGGTAAAGTGAAAATTGGTTTAGTGATTAACATATTCCTTAACTCATTAAATATCTCATTTCCCTCATATGTCTTGAAAAACATCTCTCCCAACTGAGATAACATTATTAGTAGGATTGAAAACCATGATTAATTTCTCTTAAATCGATGATATTACCCAACTAATCTGGGGAAACTACAACTCTCCATAAAAATATTTTTGTTTTGGAAATAATTAACCTTCATCTATCATTTATGTATCCAGAAAAAAACATTTTTTAGTGATAACATTCCTAGATAATGATACTTTATCCTTCAAAAAGTCACATTTACTGTACATCACATATAACTTTTCCTTTCTCAAGATCATTAGTATATCATTGAAATGATCCTCACATTAATCCATTAATTTAGAGTAGACACTAATGTAATCTAAAAATATGAACATACTTTTTTTAGGTTATCCATGTGGAATATATTCCTCAGTTTTTTGAAGACAGATGGGGCATTACTGATTCAAAATGGAATCACTGTGCACTCAATGTGCTCATATATTAAATTAAAAGATTTATTGGGGATATATTTCTTCTTAAACATTACATGATTATATTATGAGTGAAGATCCAACTTAAATAATTTATAGGATCCACATAGATGTGAAAAAAGTTATCAATCAGATAAAGATGATAATTTTTCTTTATCATTATCTCTTTGAGATCATGATAATCAGTATAAAGGGACATTGGCACATCCTTCTTCATGAATAAAAGGACCAATGAACCCCAAAATGAAGAATATGTTCTTATTAACAATTTATCCAAATTATCTTGAAATTTCCCTAATATATCTTTATGTTCAATAGTGTCCATTCAATATGGAGTGTTTTATTTCTGAAAAGAACTTGGTATATGTTCAACCACTAACTAAAATTTTGGCTATTAGGAAGACCATGGATATTTTTGTAGAACACATAAATATATTATCATACCATGGGAATGTCATCAAGGATGATAGTTTCCTTAGTCTAAATCATTTTTGTTGGATACACATTCCCATAAGAAAAAAAACTCTATTATTGAGGTGTTGATTAAAATTTACATAAACCATATTCATTTAAGTTTTATAGAATCAATGAGTTATTAAGGATGAATAATGTGATTTTCTTCTCCTTAAAAATTATGTAGGCTATGTAAGAGTGAAGATAATTTATATGAAGAATATCATAAAATTCAATGAAATAGTGAATTATAAGTATTTACAAAAAATTAAATATAAAAATTTCAATTGGGGATACGTGATATACTTGGGATGAAATAATTGAACATTCTTATATTTCCCTTGATAACACAAAATGTAACACCCTAGGTAAATAAAGAATATGACATTTTTATATTTATCCATATTTTTGAACAAAATATTAATATTACTATAAAGGGAATGCTATGCTCGAGGGCGTACCCAATACGTAACAACGAGTTTCTTTGAAATCTTATCTTGCACTATAATAAATAAAATAATATCATTTTAAAAGTTAGTTAACACCTAGTCATTTTACTGGCAGGAATGAATGGAACTATCTACAAATTTATTATATATTTTTGTAAAATAATTTTTCTTTTATCCAATAAATTTTGGAGGCTTAAAATGAAAATGAATCCAATTTTAAGCATCAATCTTCTAATATTCTTTAAAAGGTCGATTAACCGCCTTTTGATGGAGAACCCTTTTTAAATATACTTTTGACAATTTTATATGTTGTATTTGACAAAATAAAATCCTTCTTTAGAATCTGGACATCAAAATATACTTTGTGTAAAATTTCGTTATTTTTCCGGTAAGGATCATTTTTATTGTAAATGTTGCATTTTAATTCAAAACCTCTTGTTAATCTGATTTATTTATATGGATAGATTATATTTTTAATTTATATTAAATTGAATTTAGAATATATTTTTACCATTTAATCTGATGGTGGTTATTGGAATTAATTTAACTTTGAAATTGGACTTAAACTAGTGTCAATCTATTAAAAGATATTGTTTCTTAGAAACACTCTTTTTGTTTTGACAGTGGGAATTAATTATTAAATTAAATAATGAAAAAATATATGTTTTGAATTTTGTAAAATAGACATCATTTTGGAATTTGGAATGTCAAATATAGCTTAGGGTGAATTTTTCATATTTTTCTGAAAAACTTCAATTTTTTATGAATAGTGAAACCACTAAGTGGTAGTTTAAAAACTGATTTTTCATTTAAATGAAAATTTACCACATCTGTGATTTGAATTTCAAAAATCCGACATACATGGTTGTCATTAGGATGTAAAATGTTGTTCAATGGGATTAAAATAATTTTTTGGTGAATAGTAACTTTTAAGTTTTTAATCGCGATTAGAGGTAAATAGTGTAATTTAAGGTAAAAATAATGTTTTAATAATATGAAATGACCTAGAAACATGTTCTACCCTAATCAGATGTGTCATGGCAGACCAAGACAATCCATGGGTCAACTTGGGGACCCCATGGAGCCACTTTGGTTGGAAAATGACATATATAACTTTTTATTTAAAGTTAAAATAAAAATATCACTAGCATGAGTTGTTTTACTAAAACAATTTTTAAATGGGGTTATAAAAGTCAAATTTTTGACTATAAATATTCATTAGAAAGATAAAAATATTTCCAACATCATGATATTTTTTTATAATTTTTAGACGTTAAATAAATTAAATTATTTATGACATCATGATGATGCATCGATTACCTCCTTAATAAAGGATTTAAATAAAATGAAAATATAATGTTAAAACTATAACTTACACTTGTCAAAGACCTATTGTATGAGAATATTTCAAACCCTTACCACCTTATCTTCTAAATAAATCAATGTGGGACCTTTAAAATCCGAAACTCATTTTAAAATAAAGTAACATTTTGTAACTTTCCAAGAGTACCCCTCCTATCCTCTTATGAAAGGCCCCCACCTATAACACCTTACCCACAACTCTCAAGCCATTGGCTCGGCCAACCCCAGCTCATTTTGTCTCTCCACATCCCTCTATTACTCCTAGAAGCCTAACTTAGGGCAGAAGTCTTCCCAAGGAAGCCATTAAGCTCAAATCAAAAAGAGATAACCGATTTTAAGGTAATGTCTTCACTTGTGTTATTTTGTTTTATTTTTCTTCTCCAACCTCCTAAAATATTTTTATTCATTTATTTTCTAACAAATACAGTATCTTCAATATACTAGGATTCTGTTATAATAAGGATTCGAACTAAACTTACACACACCAACATCTAATGGTTGAAGAAGATACTGTTTCTGTGGATGGTGAGTTTCTGCCTCACGAAATGATGATTGTTAAATATTCTTTTAACACCCTCAGAGGTGGCCATTAAGATGTCACTATATTTATATATTATAGATAATATGTTTATTTTTTACTTACGCTTCTGTATTTTTCATTTATGTCATACCTTTATGGTTTCTATTATGGTTAAACACGATATCTTCATTTTAGGATGTGCGGACTACCGCCCCATCAATGTGATTGGATTCGTTAATACCATATGTGGTATGTATAATGGATAGATTTAATGATATTATATATGATACCATAAGGGAATTATAATACTATTATGTATCATTATGTTTTAATTCCATTAAATAAGAAATAGAAATGGATGTAGCGTTCATGCGTACGTACGACTTACCGTCTCCATGAACGGTGCATTTTATTTCTTACCTATAAATGTTATGTAATATTATAAATGCATGTATATATTGGATATATATGATATATATGATATATACATAATGAATATAATTCTGGATATAATATATATTTTACCACATGAACAACTTGTAATTATAAAGAGTTTATTTTTGACTCAAGTAGAAATGATCTACAAAACGACCATTATTAAATTAAAAAAAATTACATAGTGTTCATAGAATGGTAGTAAGATATATAAAAGGAATAATTAATTTGGAAAATGTTCTTAAGAAAGTAGAAATTAACTCAATTTTATTGTTCAGGAGGTTAAAGAACGATCGAGTCAAGTGAGACCCGTGGTAGAGGATCTCACCCCTCTCTTTCTTTTTAAGTACACTCTTTTATGTCATTCCTTTTAAGATCATATTTCTTATGATTGGGATGTTCTTTTATATTATTCTTACTATAATTTTTATTTTCATATGATGAGAGACCCTATTTTCTCTCATCAATCCATTTTGAAAGTTCAAATTGGCGTCGTTAGGCTGCCGAAATTTCGTAAGGGGCTTTTTATCTCACTTTGTGTTTTCGTGAGATTCATGGTACATTTTCCAATATTTCCTTTTGAGTGGTGTATGTACTGTCCATTATTCTACTCTTTGTGTAACATACTTTCATTTATGATTATTTACATCAACGTTGTATAGTCTTTCTTTCATGGGGTGTACGTTTTGAAAGTTACCCAAATCGGTAAGGGAACCTTTCACCCTCATCTTTTTAAAAGACTTCATTTGTTATGTCTCTTAATTTTCATCTTATTATACGAGGATATGTTCTTATATATCCTTATTTCCGAAAATTTTATGTCCAAGTGATGAGATACCATTTATCTCTCTCATCAACACTTTTTTTAAAAATTTGATGTGACATAGTTAGGCTATCAAGGGAACTTCTTAACCCAATTTCGATTTCTTTGGGTTCAACGTATAGTTATTGAATATGTCATCTTATAATTATGTGTGAATGAAGTTTTATTATTTTACACTTAATATTCAATTATATTGGGTGTATTTATATTTTTCAAAGATAATTATGAGATTGATTTATCCTTAATTTAAGGATACCATCTTTATAATGGATTTCATCTGAATTTACATTTCCATTGAGACTTCATTGTTGTTATGCACCAATTAACTATTATATGGTGTTTATACTATCCTTTGGAATATTATATCATGAATCCCTTTATTCTCATGATATTATAAAGTTTTTATTAAATTTTATTCCACAATTATTGTATTCAAGTGCCTCTCATTTTGTTAAAAACCCTTTAACTGAAATATCTTTTTAAATGTTTTAAAGATTTATTCTTATAAATATTTATCATTAATATCCATGTTTTCAAAATTGTTTTAAGGACTTATTTATATGGATATTAATGGTTTAAAATGTTAAAAGATTCAATTTGGTATGGGACATTTTGATTTAAAAATCTCTTTATTAAATGTTCTAAATGGTTTTGAAAATGGTTTTTAGAATGGATTCATTATTTAAATATCTTAAAATGTTATATTGTTATTGTAATGTGGGAATGTTATATTTACTTTATGCTTAAGTTATGTGCTATGATTACGTTATGGTTATTGGGCACTGTTTATGAAGATGGGTGGTTCTGTGATAAACTAAGGGCGGGTGAGCCTCATATAGCTCTCCAATGCATTGGGTAACTCGAAGGAGTTAAACGTAAAGGTTTCTATGAAGAGATTTAGGGAATATACTATGATGGGTATTCTAAACGTAGCCAAAAGGGTTACTCCCTACGTAAGAATGTTATGAATTCATCAAGTTACCTTTATGTCTTATGATTTCTATGATTTATACATGATTTTATGAGGTATGTTAAAGTGCTTATGTTTTATGGGTAAAGTATGATTTTATTATTTTGTATATATGTACTCATGTTTCCTTTCCATACATTTTATAACCCTTACTGATCTTTTTATGTTCATCCCATGTTTTTGAAATGTTTTTCATAGGTCAATGGAATGGTACATGATATGATGATAGTGTCAAGGAAGTGTAAAGAAAGAATCCATGTTTTATTTTAAATATGTTTCCGTTGATGGGAAAAATGAATACTATATTTTATGTAACCACATTGATTAAATGTGGAATGTAATGCATGTTTTATTCTCTAATTATCTAAAACTCTAAACCTGAAAAAATTCTCAATGTGTAATCTTGTAATAACTCAAGATTAAGTAAGGTTTAAGGCTGTGGCATTATATTTGATATCAGAGGGTTAGTTTAGATAACTTTAGAGGTTAGAGTGTTGTTTAAGAAAAAGGGACATGTTGTGTATAACCACAATGGTTAGTATATTAGATGGAGTCATAGTTTTTTAAAGTTAGAATGTGTTTGAGATAACTTGGATAAGTATATCTTGGTGTTTATCTTCCTATTTTTTATTTTATGATTTTACTGATATAATCACACTGACCTTTTTGGGTTTAGTAAATGGCTGGATCTAGCAGGCACCAAAGTAACAGTTGATTTGAAGAAAATTGTGACGGTTTTATGAAATAACAACTGAATGATATGGGAGATGCAATGAGAACTCTTATGGTTATCATAAACCTACTATCTGGAGTCATTATTGACCACCTGAACCTTAGTGATTTTTATAAGTCATCGTATATGCGAGAAAAAATTACCTACGGATGTTCAGGTAATAATCATAAAGGTAAGAATGTTCAAAAACCTATGTGAAGAATATGTGGAAAGAAACACATAGGAAAATGTTTCAAAGGGACAGAAAGATGCAATAGGTGTGGAAATGATGGTCATAAAGCAAGAACCTGCCATAGAAAAAGGAAGCATCCTGTTGACTCTAGGAAAGGGAAAGAATTTCATTCTGAAGGATCAACTGAATGTTTTAAATGTGGTGTGCATTGTCATTAGGCAAACAAATGTCCTATGAAGATGTTTCGGGAATGGGGTCACCAAGATCATACAAATATTAATTTACCAATACCTAATTCCATTCTGATTGAGGATGAAGAAACCGACAATGAAGAATGAAAGGTATGGATTATTTCTTAACATATGTTTTCCTATTATTAGAATCTTAGGATATGATTCATGATTTTTTTTAGGAAATAATTATTTTAAAATAAGTTGAAAAGGAATGGCTAATGGATCATGAAGAATGTTGAATGAGTAATAAGTCATCATATAAGGGATTAAAGAGTTATGGTAGATTTTATGATGGTGAAATTCTAAGATGTATTAATTCTCTTTTGATGATGGGGTTACATTAGAAGACTTTTTATAGTAACCCTGATGTTTGATATAGAAAAATTTTATTCAAGGAATAATTATCCTTTCTTTTGTGGATATAGTTATAAAGAACCATTTGGGTTTATATGATCCTTGAATTTGAGGAAATTACTTGTTAATACATTTTGGGTTTCAATCTTAGTTTGTTTTACTATGTAGAATTTTATGGATATATTTTTATTGAATGGTCTTTGTTGAACTTTGGGTTATGTTTGACAAATTTTGGAGATTAAGAATATTTTTTTTATATAAAGGATTATCATTTTTGGGTATTATCTGATCTCATACTAGCCTTTTTTGTTTTAGTTTTGGTTAAGGTCTAAAGACCTGAGAAGTATATAGTTCTCTTTTTTGGATTAGGTGATTCTCTAGAAGTTGATTATAGCTCTCTTAATGTGAACAAGTCATCCTAAATACTCATATATTGGAGAAAATATGAGTTCGTGTAAGAAATATAGTAAAAGTTGAAAGTCAACATGACAATTAAGTATGCTTCCTAATGTTTTAGTTAAGCTCATAAATAAATTCATCGATGAAAAGTAACTTAAAACAAAAATGATATATGCTAATTTTTCCTACTGGGGAATCAAATACCATTTAATCCAACACAAGTTTGTGATTTTCTTATTGTTAACTTTCTCCTAGACATGATTACTATCACTGTCCATCAAAACATGACCCTTTATTTTTTCCTCCATATCCATATTTTCATACATGGAATCCCAGTATGGGTTAACTCGGGTGACTTTTTTAATTCTCTCCCATTCTTTTAAAGTGATATTTTTACTGACTCTTGTTCCGATGTGGGATTTTCAATGAAGCTTCCAAGCCCAATTTTAAAATTGCGAGGACGCAATTCCCAAAAGGGGGGAAGTATGTAACACCCCAAGTAAATAAAGAATATTACATTTTCATTTTTATCCATATTTTTTAATAAAATATTAATATTACTTTAAAGGGAATGCTATGCTCGAGGGAATACCCAATACGCAACAACGAGTTTCTTTGAAATCTTACGTTGCACTCTAATAAATAAAATAATATTATTTTATAATGTAGTTAATGCCTAGACATTTTAATGGCAGGAATGAACAGAACTAACTACAAAATGATTATATATGTTTGTCAAATATTTTTACTTTTTTCCAATAAATGTTGGAGGCTTAAAATGCAAATGAATCCAATTTTAAACATAAATCTTCTAATATTCTTTAAAAGGTCGATTAACCACCTTTTGATGGAGAACCCTTTTTAAATATACTTTTTAAAATTTTATATGTGGTCTTTGACAAAATTAAATCCTTCTTTAGAATATGTACATCAAAATTTACTTTGTGTAAAATTTCGTTATTTTTCCGATAAAGATCATTTTTATTGAAAATGTTGCATTTTAATTCAAAAAATATTTTTAATCTGATTTATATATATGGATAGATTATATTTTTAATTTAGATTAAAGTGTATTTAGAATATATTTTTACCATTTATTCTGATGGTGGTCATTGGAATTAATTTTACTTTGAAATTGGACTTCAACTAGTGTCAATCTTTTAATAGATATTGTTTCTTAGAAACACGCAATTTGTTTTGACAGCGGGAATTAATTATTAAATTAATTAATTCAACATATATGTTTTGAATTTTGTAAAATAGACATCATTTTTGAATTCTGTATTTCAAATATAGCTTAGGGTAAGTTTTTGGTATTTTTCTGAAAAACTTAAATTTTTGAGGAATAGTGAAACCACTAAGAGGTAGTTTAAAAACTGATTTTTCGTTTAAATGGAACTTTACCACTTCTATGATTTGAATTTCAAAAATCCTACATACATGGTTTTCATTAGGATGTAAAATTTGGTTCAATGGGATTAAAATAATTTTTTGGTGAATAGTAACTTATAAGTTTTTAATCGCGAATAGAGATAATTAGTGTAATTTAAGGTAAAACTAATGTTTTAATAATATGAAATGAGCTAGGCACATGTCCTACCCTCATTGGATGTGTCATGGACGACCAATACAATCCATGGGTAAACTTGGGACCCCATGGAGCCACTTTGGTTGGAAAATGACATAAATAACTTTTTATTTGAAGTTAAAATAAAAATGTCACAAGCATGAGTTGTTTTACTAAAAAAATTAAATGGTGCTATAAAAGTCATATTTTTGAATATAAATAATCATTAGAAAGATAAAAATATTTCCTACATCATGATATTTCTTTTATAATTTTTATACATTAAATAAATTAAATTATATATGACATTATGATGATGCAGTGATTACCTCATTAATAAAAGATTTAAATAAAATGAAAATATAATGTTAAAACTCTAACTTAGACTTGTCAAAGACCTATTGGATGAGTATATTTCGAACCCTTACCACCGTATCCTCTAAATACATCAATTTGGGACCTTTAAAATCCTAAACACATTTGAAAATAAAGTAACATTTTGTAACATTCCAAGAGTGCCCCTCCTCTCCTCTTATAAAAGGAATCAACCTCTACCACCTTACCCACACCTCTCAAGCCTTTGGCTCGGCAAACCCCTGCTCAATTTGTCTCTCCACATCCCTCTTTTACTCCTAGAAGCCTCAATTTGTGAATAAGTCTTCCCAATAAAGCCTTTGAGCTCAAATCAAAGAGAGATTCTCAATTTTAAGGTAATGACTTCACTTGTGTTCTTTTGTTTTATTTTTCTTCTCCAACCCCCTAAAATCTTTTTATTAATTTCTTTTGTAACAACTCCAGTATCTTCAATATAAATGTATGTTGTTATAAGAATTATTAGAGATACACTTACACACACCAACATCTAATGGTTAAATAACATACTATTTCTTGTGGACGATGAATTTCTACCTCATGAAACGATGATTGTTCAATATTCTTTTAACACCATCAAAGGTGGCCATTAAGATGCCAATATATTTATATATGATATATAATATGTTTTTGTTTTACTTATGCTTCTGTATTTTTCATTTATGTCATACATTTATGGTTTCCATTATGGTTAAACGCGATATATTCATTTTATGAAGTTCGGACTACCGCCCCCTCAAAGTGATTTGATTCGTCAATACCATATGTGGTACGTATAAAGTATAGATTTAATGATATTATATATGATACCATACTGGAATTATAATACTATTATGTATCATTATTTTTTATTTCCATTAAATAAGAAATAGAAATTGAAGTAGCGTTCATGAATACGTGCGACGTAATGTCTCCATGAACGGTGCATTTCATTTCTTACCTATAAATGTTATGTAATATTATAAATGCATATATGTAATGGATATATAAGATATATATGATATCTACATAACAAATATAATTCTGGATATAATATATATTTTACCACATGAACAACTTGTAATTATAAAGAGTTTATTTTTTACTCAAGTAGCAGTGATCTACAAAACAACCATTATTAACTTAAAAAAATTACATAGTTTTTGTAGAATGGTAGTAAGAGATATAAAATGAATAATGAATTGGAAAAGGTTATTAATATAGTATAAATTACCTCAAGTTTATTATTCAGGAGGTTAAAGAATGATCGAGTCAAGTCGGACCCGAGGTAAGGGATACTACCCCTCTCTTCCTTTTTATGTACACTCTTTTATGTCAATCCTTTTAAACTCATCTTTCTTATGATTGGGATGTTTATTTATATTACTATTACTGAACTATTTATGTTCATATTATTAGAGACACTATTATCTCTCATCAATCCATTTTGAATGTTTAAATTGGTGCCATTAGGCTGCCGAAATTTCCTAAGGGGCTTTTTATCTCACTTTGTGTTTTCGTGAGATTCATGCTAAATTTGCCAATATTTCCTTTTGAGTGGTGTATGTACTGTCCATTATTCTAATATTTGTGTAGGATACTTTCTTTTATTATTATTTACATCAATGTTGGATAGTCCTTCTTTCATGGGGTGTACATTTCGAATGTTACCCAAATTGGTAAGGGAACCTTTCACCCTCCTCTTTTTAAAAGACTTCTTTTGTTATGTCTTTTAGTTTTCATCTTATTATATGGGGATATGTTCTTATATATCCTTATTTCCATAAATTATATTTCCAAGTGATGAGATCCCCTTTTTCTCTCTCATCAACTCTTTTTCTAAAAATTTTATGTGACACTGTTAGGCTGTCAAGGGAACTTCTTAACCCAATTTCGATTTCTTTGGGTTCAACTTGTAGTTATTGAATATATCATCCTTTGAATATGTGTGAATGAACTTTGATTATTTTACACTTAATATGCACTTATATTGGTTGTATTTATATTTTTCACACATAATTATGAGATTGATTTATCCTTAATTTAAGGACACCATCTTTATAATGGATTTCATCTCAATTTACATTTCCATTGATACTTCATTGTTGTTATGCACCAATTCACTCTTATATAGTGTATATACTGTCCTTTGGAATATTATATCCTGAATCCCTTTATTCTCATGATATTATAAAGTTTTTATTAAATGTTATTTCTCAATTATTGTATTCAAGTGTCTCTCATTTTGTTAAAAACCCTTTAACTAAAATATCATTTTAAATGTTTTAATGATTTATTCTTATAAATATTTCTCGTTAATATCCATGTTTTCAAAATGGTTTTAAGGATTTATTTATATTGATATTAATGGTTTAAAATGTTAAAATCTTCAATGTGGTATGGGACACTTTGATTTAAAAATCTATTTATTAAATGTTTTAAATGGTTTAAAAATGGTTTTTAGAATGGATTCATTATTTCAATATCTTAAAATGTTATATTGTTATTGTAATGTGGGAATGTTATATTTCCTTTACTCTTTGGTTATGTACTATGATTAAGTTATGGTTCATGGGAATTATTTATGAAGACGGGTGGTTCCATGATAAACTAAGGGTGGGTGAGCCTAATATAGCTCTCCAATGCATTGGGTAACGCGAAGGAGTTAAACGTTAATGTTTCTCTGAAGCGATTTAGGGAATATACTGTGATGGATATTCCAAACGTAACCAAGAGGGTTTCTCCCTACGTACAAATTTTATGAATGCCTCATGTTACCTTTATGTCTTATGATTTCTATGATTTATTCAGGATTTTATGAGGTATGTTAAAGTGCTTATGTTTTATGGGTAAAGTATGATTTTATTCTTATGTATATATGTACTCGTGTTTCCTTTCCATACTTTTTATAACCCTTACTGAGATTTTAATGTTCACCCAATGTTTTTTAAATGTTTTTCACAGGTCAATGGAATGGTACATGATATGATGATAGTGTCAAGGAAGTGTCAAGAAAGAATCCATGTTTTATTTTAAATATGTTTTCGTTGGTGGGAAAAATGAATACTATCTTTTATGTAACCAATTTGTTTAAATGTGGAATGTAATGCAAGTTTTATGATCTAATTATCTAAAACTCTAAACCTGAAAAGATCCTCAATGTGTAATCTTGTAATAACTCAATATTAAGTAAGGTTTAAGGCTGGGGAATTATACAAAATCTATTTTTAAGTGGTTTTTAGAACTTCTATTAAACATTCATGATTGGAATGAATAGATTGAATAAGAATCAAATAGTACATTCATTATCCAGAAATAAATATCTATATTACATGTCACCAATTCATTTATAGGACCCACTACAGTAGTTGTGATGGAATGAGAACTCCCTCTATCTCTTTTAAATGGATTTTTATATTTATAGTTATCTTCAACAACTGATATCATAGTGCAATGGTTCACAACATGTCCTTTGTAACACCCAATGATATTAAAATATGAATATAATATTTTATAGTGTGTATGACATAAATATTATAATATAAAAAGGAATATAACATTTAGATACATTACTATATATTAAATTTTTAAATAAATCCAATCCCATCTATATATTTGAATGCACACCACACTTTCTTTTAACAAAGCACAATACTTTATAATGCCATTATTACCTATCCATTAAATTTGAGGTTATGAATAATACATAATAAATTACTAAAATTATATGGTTCATAAGGGTATAAAATAAATAAAATTGATATCTATTGGTTATAGATAAAATTACTTCAATTTGAAATAAAAATAATGGATCATATAAAATCATGGGTATAAGTTCTTCTTTCAAAAAATTAAAAGTGTGCCCCTCAGCTCAATTAAAGAAGACCGCACACTCTCGTATACTCTTAAATAATTAAATTTTTTTTACAAACAATACATACACATATCACTTCCCAAATCCCATACTATCATCCAATAATCATTATTTTGGGATGAAATTCAACCTACGAAGAATTTGGTGAATACTTAAAGAGGATATCTTGAGAAGAGGTAATGTTATTCAACGAGCTTTTTTATTTAATTTCTTCCACCACATTTTTAAATTAAAATTAAACCATGATGAAATAATAAAAAAATTATTTAAAATATAAATATATGTATTATTATAAGTACATGACAAACAAACATCTCTGGTTCCATAAAATGGGTTCTAAAATCATCATTCATGTGTACGAAAGACTACCGCCTCACGAACTGATGTCATTAATTTTTTTCATTACCTCCAATAATGATATTACATGATGAAGTATATAAATACATATATGATACTTATAACATAATTATACATATATAATAATTATATAAAATAAATATTTTTTACCCTCCATTCATTAGGGGAAATGATAACAACACTCGTGTGTGTGGCAGACAACCTCCTCATGAAGCAATGTTATTCATCTTTCACTATGAATTTTATGGGAGGTTATAAAAATAAATTTAATTAATATATGTGATATAAAATATATTATTCTGATATTCATGAAATATTTATGATTTTTAATACAATATATCATTTTCATTATTAGATTGAAAATGATAATGATGATTTTGTACGTGTGGACTACATCCTTTACGAAGTGATGTGAATCTATTTTCATAAAAAACCACATGGAAGGTATTTATAAAAGAAATGATATGATATAAATATGAATTTATGATTATTTTGGAAAGATAAAATATTTATTAACATTATTCCATAATAGTCACTAAAAAATAGAAATGTTACTCATGTTCATGTATGATATATTGTCTCTATCATTGTAACATAATTCAATTTTCATAAACATATTTCTTTATTTGTTTTAATGGTATAATTGATGTATCAATACTATAATTATTTCATTATTATAATTCAATATATTTTTAAATAATAACCTATTTTACCATATTCAACATACCAATTCAATTTTGACAATAAGCCAAATATCATGGAAGCGTCCTACGTAAATATAATTGAATATGAAATCATATATAAAATTCAAATAAGTTAAATAAAAGAAAAAAAACTGGAACAGTTTATTAATAATTTAAATAATTAAAACAATTTTTTTATTAAATAAGATAAATAACATACATGATGGGTCAAATTCAATTTAATAGTTTCTCATCTCAATTTCACATCTATTAGACATACGCTATATTCACCACGTATTTCTCTTGTGTGGTTTATGCAATGTCTTATTTGTATTATATATAATTAATTGTTACTCCACAAGTAATTATAGAACATTAATTTTTTATGTTATTTAATATTTATAAATTAGATAGTAATTTTATGTTAAATGGGTGTTATTTCTGATAACATTCCTGACACACAACAATGTGTTTCTCATAAATCTTACGTTGCACACAAGATTGAGTTATACCAAAACATAAAATATTATTAAAATTATTATTTTAAGTTATAGTTAATGAAAAGCCATTAGAATGGAGGGAATTAAATAAATTAATTAATTTATGAAAGTAGGTTTTACACATATTTATATCACGATTCATTGGTTTACAGATTATTTAGAAATGTAAAAAAACCAATTGAATATAATAGATGTGTTTTATATGAATAAATATTTACGTGAGAATAATTATGTTTATAATATAATACAATCAAACTTTTTAAATTATATTAGTGAAATTTTAATTCTTTATAAAATTTTAATTTCATCTTATTTGTTTTCTAGATAGTATATATGAACAAATACAATTTTACAGATCAAATGATTGTTTTTATAAAAATGTAGTTTTACTGCCTTTTGATAGAGAACCCATTTTAATTTTTCTAACACTTTAATAGATTATATTTTTTAAAATTAACTTACTCTTTGTAAGCTGGACCTCAAAATTTATGTTGGTTGAATTTTTTATATGGCAGATAAAAATCATTTTTAGTGAACAATTAGAAACCATGCATTTTAATTCAAAAGTTCATTTTCATCTAAATTATTTATATTGTTAGATTTTACTATTAATTGGACTAATATTTTAATTAGATTGTGTTTTTATAATTTAATCTAATTTAATTAATTGGAAACAATTTCATATTGAAAATTGATTTGAAAAACTATGTGAACTTTTGAACGTTTTACTCAAAAAATTATAGTATCATTCTGACCAAGGGATAAATTATAAATTTATTTTTTCCCCTTATGTTAATTGAATATTTTAAAAAATAAAACTCATGGTTATAATTATTATGAAAAATTTAATCCAATAAGATCAAAATAAATGTTGGTGAATAATAACTTTATTATTTTATTTACCACGATTAAAGGGTAAATCAGGTAAATAAGGGTTATAGTAATATTATAATAATATAAAACTACCCGATCACATATAATAATATTATTGGATGAGTTATGGCTAGAAACAAAAATACCTAGGAAAAAATGTGGCATTTTAATGCCACATGGGTGTGATTAATACATTAATAACATTTTATTTAATGTAAAAATAAAAATATCATAAACATATATCTTATTACAGAAAAATTAATATTGTGTTATAGAAGTGATCTCTTAGAATATAAACAGTAATTAGAAATATAAATATATTAAATACATAATGGTTATTTATTAATAATTTTTACAAAATAAATAATTAAATTTAATTATGTCCCAAAAACGATGCAATAATAGATTTTTTTAAATGAAAGATCAAATAATTGATTCTAATAATATTAAAATGCATATATTTTGAAATATCTAGTTTTATCAACAAATTTTCAAGGTGACCATTACATTTTATAAGTCTATTAAATGATTTTTTTAATTTATCTCCATATTTGGATTTTATTTAAATTCAATCAAATGAATAGTGTCAAAATTTTCAAAATTGATATTTTATAGAAATAGTAATTTATTAAATTATATAGAAATACTAAGAATATTTTAAAATTAAAAAGTGGATTTAATAAGGTCTAGAAGTTCATTAATTGTAATGTTATATATAATTTAACCCCTATAATTATAATTTATAGACTCTTAATATTTAAAATGTTGCTACCAAAACTAAAAATAAAATAGAAAATTTAAGTGTCAACCTAACAGGTAAGGATTAAAATAAACTAAATACATGTCTAGTAATTATCAAATGAGTGTATTAAAAACTGTATTCATATTATCTTCAATATAACTCAATTTAGATTCAATCGTATCAAAAAAATTAAATTATATTAATTTAATATTTTGGGAGTTTTAAAAAGTGGCCATCCACTCCCCTATTAAAAGGTACCCACTCATCTCTAATACTCACACTTCAAGAACAATTTATTTTGGAAAATATATACCCAAAACCCTTAATATAATCACTATAAACATTATTAAGGGATTAGTTTAGGGATAAAATCCTTATTCGTGGTGTTAAGTTTTCTTTAAAAGTGATCAATCGAAGAAGAGGTATCATTCTTAAGTGTTTCTGTTTTATTTCTTCTCCCATTTCCTTTAAATATTCTTCATCCCTAATGAAAAAATATTTCATGTATCCTAAATATGCTTATATTTTATTATATTAAAATAATCACCTAAATACATCTCCAATTTCATCAAATTATAAATGATCATTTTGTTCATGTTTACTACAGACTAACGCCTCACGAACTAATATAGTTCATCTTCCATTACTATCTATAAATAAAACTTTTAACAATGTATATATATGATTTTAATGAAATATTTAAATTTCTAAAATAATAATATTTCATTTTTGTTTTTACTTTCCATACACATAAAAATGATAACATCGTTCCTGCGCACATGTGAACTATCACCTCCACAAAGAGATGTGAATCATTTTGAGTCACCACGTCACATGTCATATATATAAGTTTATTTAAATTAGTATTATGATGATAATATTAATAAAATAATTTTATAAATAGAAAATAATAATTTATTTCATATGATAATGATCAATACCAAATGGAAAATGCTACCCATGCCTATGTATGACTGACCATCTCCATGAATATAACATTATTCATTTTTCATACCATAAATAAATGGTTTTATTTCTAAATATAATTGATGTATAAAATATTATTTATGTCATGAATATTATTATTCAATAGATTATTTTCTTATGATCACATGGACAATTTACCTCATAACAAGTTCATTTTAGACTCACATACCGAATATAGACATAATGTATGGTATAAACATAAATAATATTTTAATATTTATAACATATGAAAAAGTGATATAAAATAAATAAAAAAATTTAAAAAGGATCTTAAGAAATTAGAAATTAACCAATGTTTATTATTAAAAAATATATCAATTTTACCTGAAAAGTCAAAATCAAGGTACGAGACTTTATATTAATCTTCTGTCATTGAGGAATATTTCGATATTAGGAATCACCTATTAATATACAGTGTACAATTAACCAATTTGAATTTTAATTTCATTCAAAGGTTTTTTAATGGAATATTTTTCTATGTGGTTTTTTACTAAACGAGAAAATGAATTTCCTGATGTATATGTTTAAAACAAATTTTCCCCTACGGTGACCATTATTTGATATTTTATATCCTCTATAAGCCTTATTGTTTTAAAAAAGGAATATAAATTTTGTATTAATTTTACCTGAATTTTTGTATTGAATTTTTTTTTGATAAGCGATTGAAAATTTAAAAATATTGTAATTATATCTTGTGATTGCAGCGTGGAAATTTTATTTTTTCCTTTATGCATGTTAATATGTTATGATTATGTTATGGTTCATGGGAATTATTTATGTATATGGGTGGATCCATGAAACATTGAGGGCGGGTGACCCCGTGATAGCTCTATAATGAATTGGTTGATGAGGCATAGTTAAATGATAAGGTTTATCCAAAGATAATTAGGGAATATACTATGATGAATATTCAAAACATAACCATTAAGGTTACCCCCTATTTACCAGTGAAAGATACAATGTAAGTATGATATGGATGTCATAATTTACCATTGTGATAAACAATTTATAGGTTCTTTTTTGGAATCTTATAATTTCATGTGGTATTTTCATGAGATTATGATTCATGGGTGAAAATTATGATTCCATGGGCTTATAAGTATTCATGGAATAACATTTTCAGTTGTTATTTTTATTCCCTTAAAAATATTTTTATACTCATCCCTAGTTTTTGAAAAAAAAATCATATGTTGTAATGGTTGGTAAGAGATATTAATACGTCATTATAAATGTTTTGAATATTTTTATCGTTAAAAAGAATTCATTTTTTATTATAAAAAGTTTTATATTATGAAAAAATGGATAGTGAGTAAAATTGTCTACTTGGTAAATTTTGAGTGGTTATATAACAGTTATGGTCTAATTCTATAATAATCAAAAAATGAAAAGATCATAAATGTGAATCCATGACATAACTCAAGATTATGTAATGTTTATGGATAGTTACTTAAAGTTGGTATCAAAGATCTATTAAGATGATTTTAGATGTTAGGAGATATTTAAGCATAAGTTACAAGATATATATAACCAAAATGGTTAGCATATATAAAGAGTCATAGTTATTTTATATATATTTAATGAGTCTAAGATAACATGAATAAGTATATCTTAGTATTTATCTTCCTCATAGCATAGTATATGATGATTTTGTTGATATAATCATAGAAACATATTTGGTTTTAGTATATTTCTAGATACATCAAGCATCAAAGTAACAATTTATGTGAAGGAAAATGTGGTGGCTCTCTGAATAATGTACCAAATGAAATATATTCTAATATAAGAACTCTCTTGGTAAATCTAAACCAACTATCGGGTGTCATGACTAGACATTGTATCCTGGTGAGTTTTCTGATTCATCAAATATGAGAAGAATTAATCCCTGTCGAAGTTAAGTTAATTATAAAAATAATAATTATATTCAATGACATATGTGTTGAGGGTATGTAAATAAACACATGTGAAAATGTTTTAAAGTGATTATATGATGTTATAGATGTGGTAATGAAGGACATAAAGAAATAACCTTCAATAGAAAAAATTAAGATTTTAGTTGACTATAGGAAAGGGAATGAATTTCTTTACAAGTTATCAATTAAATGTTTTATATGTGGGGAGTGTGGTAATTATAAAAATCAATTTCCTATGAAGAAGGTTCAAGAATGGGATTAGTATTACTGTATAAATATTTGTTTATCAACACCTAATTCCATTCCAATTAAAAATGAGGAAACATGGAATGAACAATGAACGGTATGGATTATTTCATATCTAATGATTTAATAATATTAAATCTTAGGACATGATTCATGATTTAGTTTTTTGGGGAAATGTATTATGAAAAATGATAGAAAATAATGGTTAAGGGATTAGAGAGAATGGTGGATGATTATGATGTCTACATTTTAAGAATTCAAGAGTTAGATATATGGATGATAAGATGTTAAAAGTATTAATTTCCTTTTGATTAAAATATTACAAGGGAGGACTTTTTTTGTGTATCCCAGAATATTATTATGTGAAAATGGTATTCTTAGAAGAATTATCTTTCCTTTTGTGGACAAAATCATGGATAGTATTTTGTTTTTATATATTTTGGAGGTAGATATGGTTTATTATTTTTTGGGATGCAAAATGTAATGTATGAGATAACATGTGAGGTTAACACGTGTTATGGTTATTTTTTTGAGGATTTTCGGTTGGTAATTTTATAAGAAATATATATTTTTGGAAAAAGGAAAAGATTCATATCATGTGACAACATGTCATGATGAACAAGGCTACAACAATAGAACCCAAAACTAAAGTGTGGCAGGGATTTATTGTCCACCATTGGACTATGTGGAGTGACTAGTTAGTTTGCCTTTTTCATTTAAGTTAAAAAATTTATGAAATAAGAATATATTTATTATAGGAACTTATGTTTTATCAAATGAATAGCCTTGGTATTTGAAAATGATTTAGTGATTAATTAATAATGTAATTTCGAAAGAAGTTCACTATTTTGGGAACACTATTTGATCATGGTAAATAGAATACTATGAAATTTTATAGGATGGATAAAGGTTGAATTATATTTTTGAAGAATCTATGATAGATTTATGGTGATTCAAGTTATTTTTGTAAATAGTTAATATATCTTGAATATTATTTTGACCATTACTTTTTTCTGTGTGACTTTAAGAATAATTTATGATGTTTGGATATAAATATTAAAATTTATATTGGAAATATATGTTATCAAATTATTCTGATTTTAGGACTCAATCATAGTTTGAAATATGTTGTGTAATTTTAAGGATATTTATTTGTTGAATGGTCTATATTGTACTTTTCATATTATGTTTTAATTTTTTAGATTAAAATAAGTTATTCTTCTTTTAAAGTTTATTATAATTTCTGAATTATATTAATTTTATCATAAGTTTTTAGTTTTTGATAATTTTTAAAGACATTATGAGTATACTGTTAATCTTATATGGATTATGTGATTATCTAGAAGTTTATTCTTGTGTTTCAATCATGGAAATAAATTGTATTAAATACTCACCAATTGGGGAAAAGGATGATTTTGTTTTGGAATTTGATTAAATGATAAAACTATACTTGTCAAGTATGTTTATGTGCCTATGATCTTAGTACAGTTAATTCCTCAAATTTAAGAAAAAGATCTTAAAACAAAAATATTACTTATTTACTTTTCCTACTACAAAATCAAAGACCGTTTAACCCATCACTAGTTTGTTGTTTTCTGATTGTTAACCTTCCCTTGATCATGTTTTTTATCACTCTCCATAAGAAATAGATGGTTAAATTTTCTTCCATATGCATGTTTTCCTACATATAATCCTAGTATGTGTTATCTTGGGTGACCTTTGTACATAACTTTATATCATTTAAAGTATAAAATTTATTTAATGTTTTTCCGATATGGGATTTTAATAACATAATTTTGAAAAGTGAAACATAAGATACTGATCCACAATTTAAAATCTAAAGAACGAAATACAAAGGGGGGGTGGAGGATGTAACATCCCAAGTATTTATAGAATAATACTTTTTTATTGATTAATATTTATGAATTAGATAGTAATTTCTCCTTAAATGGTACGCTAGGTCTTGTATCAGACTTGACATATAACAATGGGTTTCTCTGATATATTACATTGCAAAAAAGACTAAGTTGTACTGAAAAATAATATATTATTAATATTTTTATTTTTTTTATAGTTATCACATATCCATTATAACAAAAGGAAGTAATAATATTAAAAAACTTAAAATAGGACTTACACAAGATTATATGATGATTCAATGGTTATAAAATTATTTAGAAAAATATATTAAAACCAATTGAATATAAAGGATGTGTTTTTTATGAAAAAATATTTAAATATGAATAATTGGGTTTATAAAATAATTAAATATCTAAATTTGGATTATATTAATGAAATATTAATTCACTATAATTTTTAAAATTTATTTTTTGTGTTTTATAGACATTATATAAGAACAAGTAAAATTTTATGGATAAAATGTGTATTTTTAAAAAAATACAGTTTTACCACCTTTTGATGGCGAACCCATTTTAAATATTCTTTTTATAGATCTATAGTTAATGTTTTAAAAAATACATGTCTTATTAGTAATTGGGCCATAAAAATTTACTTTCGTTTAATTTTGATTTTTTTGGATAAAATTCATTTTTTAATGTATAATGAAGAAAACTAAATATTAATTCAAAAGTTTTTTTGTCTAGTTTATTAATATCGTTAGATTGTATTTTTAAATAGTTTTAATTTTTAATTAGACTATTTTTTATCATTTAATATAATTTAGTTCATACGATGCAATTTCAATTGAATATTGAATAAAAACAAGATAATTTTATATTTTATATTTTCAATTTTTGAGAATTGAATTTTTTTTAAAACATTAATATATAGTAGTTATAGTTATTAAAAATGTGGTTCAATATGATAAAAAAAATTTTTGGTGAATAATATCTTTTGTATTTTACTTACACTGTTTAAGTGGTAAATCAGGTAAATAAGGATAAAAATAATCGTATAATCATATGAAACTGCCCAAACACTTGTCCTATTATTATTGGATCAGTTATTTCGGAAAAATATAATAATTGATCCGAAATTGTGGCATTTTTAATCCACCTGGGTGTGATTATTACATTACTAACATGTTATTTAAAGTAAAAAATAAAAATATCATAAACATGTTTCTTATTAATAACACAATTTTAATATGGTTTTATATAAGTGATATATTCTACTATAAATTTTAATTATACATATAAAATTATTAAATACACAATTGTAATTTATTTCTAAATATTAGTAAATAAATAATTAAACTTAATTATGAAACAATGATATTGCAATAATAGATTTATTAAAGGAAGAATAAAATTAATGATACTAATAATAATAAAATAAATATAATTTTTAATTTTTTTTCATCAACAAATTTTATAGGTTACTATTACTGGTTATAAGTCTAATAAATTTTTTTTGGTGAAGTTATCACTCTATTTAGAATTTATTTAAATTTAATATAATGGATAGTTTTGAAATTATCAAAATAGATATTTTAGAAAAATAATAATTTATTAAATTATTTAAGAAGCATAAAAATATTTTCAAATTAAAAATAATATATTCTGCATTCTATAATATCATATCCTACTTAATTATGGGAAATTAACCCCATATAATAAAAATATATTGCCTCTTAATATTTAAAATGTTGTTACCATAATTAAAATTAAAATAGAACATTTATGGGTAAACTGAAACGATAAGATTTAAATTAAAAACAATACATGTCTATATATTGTTTTATAACAATATTTTTAACAATACTCATCTTACCTTAAAAAAAACTCATGTTGGGGTCATTTTGATAAAAGAATTAATTTATATTAATTTAATATTTTTAGAGTTTCTAAGGGTGCCCCTCCCCTCAACTATAAAAAGGTGTCCACGCTTCAGTAACAATCAAACATTAATAGCCATTTGGTTCATCAAATATCTATTCCAAACCCTTAATAGAATCTCTCCCCACATTATTTAGGCCTTTTTTAGATAGAACACCCTTATTAGAGTTGTTAAGGTGTTCCTCAATAGAGATCAACTAAAGAAAATGTATCATTTCTTTATGTGTTTCTATTATAATTTTCTTCAATTTCATTTAAATCCCATTAATCCAAGATGAAATGATAAATACATATTAATGAGTATAATTATATTTTTTACTTTTAATATCATCACCTAAATCCATCTCTAACATCATCAAATGTGAAATGAAGATTTCATTTATGTGTACTATGAACTACATCCACACGAAACTAATATAGTTCATTTTTCATTACCATCTATAATGACTAGTTATAATGCTGAAATAAATGTTTATATATTATATTTATGAAATATTTATCATTTTAAAAAAATTATTGTTTAATTATGTTCTTAATTTCCATACAAATATAAATTAAAATTTCGTTCGTACGAACGTGTGAACTATCACATCCACGAAGCAATGCCAATCATTTTTATTCACCACATCATTTGTATAATATACATATATGTATATTGAAATTATTATTATTATGTTAATAATATTAAAATAATTATGGAAATATAATGTAAGAATTAAATAATTACCATAATTATCAATGAAAAATAGATGATGTTACTCATGCGTAAGTATGGCCTACCGTCTCCATGAATATAATGTTATTAATTTTTCTTACCATAAATAAATGATTTTATTTAAAAGTATAATTTAGGTATAAAAGTTATTATTATTTCATGAATACAGTTATTTTTTATATTTTTTACATATTAACTCCTTGACAATTGACATCATAATATGTTCATTTTTTACCCAAGTACTGAATATCGACAAAACATCCGATACGAAGATAAATAATTTTGTAATTTTTATGAAATATTAGTATGTTATATGAAAGGAATAATAAACCTTGAAAAAGGTTCTAAATAATGTATAAGTCAATCAAATCTTATTATTCAGTAATATAACGATTGTATGAGACAATTCGATCTCAAGGTAATATACATGGTCTTAATATTCTTTCATTTATGCGTATTTTGATAATATACACCACCTTTTTCTATATGGTGTATAAATAACCCCTTTGAATTTTAGTTTTTTTCAAAGGTTTTCAAAATAAACATTTCTCTATAATGATTTTTACTAAATGAAAAGGACTAATTTGTTAAAGTATGCGAGAAAAATGACTTTTCTGTAGTCATGACTATTATTTGATATTTATCTGCCTCTAAAAGACATATTTTTTTTAAAAGGAAAATAAAATCTTTATTCCTTTTACATATATTTTGTTATTGTTAATTGTTTTGAGATTAGATTGACTATATTAATATCCTGAAATTATATCTTTTGATTGCAATGTGGAAGTGTTATTTTTGTTTTATACTTTTCAATGTGTTATGATAATATTATGGTTCATGGACATTGTTTATGTATACCAGTGGTTACGCGATAAACAGAGGATGGGTGAGCCCATGATAGCTCTCCAATCCATTGGGTAATGAGACTAAGTAAAATTATATTCTTTCTCCTAATATATTAAGGTAATATACTATGATGGGTATTCCAACCACATACATGAATTTCACCCCCTATGTAGCTGTGAAATCTACAATATATGTAATATATGGAGGCCACAAGTTACATTTATGAATATTTATTTCTATGAGTTTTTAGAAATCATATGATTTCTTGAGTAATGTTAAAGAGATTATGTTTTATGGGTGAAAATTACGATTTCATGGGTTTATAAGTTCTCATGGAATAACATTTTCATTCCTTATTTTATATTCCCTAACCAAGCTTTTTGTGATCGTATCTAGTTTTTATGTGTTTTTTATAGGGAATAAGCATGGGTAAGAAAATTAGTAACTCATCATGAATGTTATGAATATTTTTGTCAATGAAAATAATTCATGTTTTATCATAAAATATTTTAGATTAGGAAAAAATAGATACTAAGAAAAAGAATCTACTGTATAATTTTTGAGTGGCTATTAATAGTTAGAGCCTAATTCATTAAAACTCTAGACCTAAAAAGATCCTCAATGTGAATCCTTGAAATATCTCAATATTATATAACTTTTTAGGCTAGTTAATTATATGAATTCATTTATATTCATGGTATTTAATCTATAATTCAATGTTGTTTCTTCATGGGGCTTATGATTTACACATTACTAAAGTAGTATGTGTTTATATCCAAATATCATCATTATTCAATAATTTTTTAAATCCATATTATAGAAATTATTTTATTTTCGTATCTTAAGGTTAATATATTTTCTTATCCTATGGTTATAAATGAATTATTTTGGGTAATAATACCATTTGCCTCTCTTTTTTACTTAAAATGAATATGGAAATGTTTTTTAGAAGATCCAACTTTATTTCTCTATTAGTTTAAAAATCATTTTTATTATAAAACCATGTTATATAAAAATTATTTAAAAATGATTTATAATTCATTATAATATTTATTGACAACATTTTTATCAGTGTTTTACTTTTTACGAAAAGGTTTGAAAGTAATCTTCTTGTTGATTTTTGAATGAGGATCATTTTATACATTTTTATAGTGAATAAAATGTTCCAAGTGATATTTCAAATTAATATTGCATATAATAATAAATTATTTAACGTGACATATTATTTAATGGTGGTATAATCTAATGATACCTTCATCATTATTTATCTGGATGGATTATGACCAGTTTTTTTGGGAACACACTATGATTATACCACTTATTTCACTCTATATGTTGATTAATTTTGTTTGTAAATTGGGGAATGTATTTATATTTTCGTATTCTATATTATATTCAAATTTTTTATGTACATTATGGTTCACCCATTTAATATATGGAATTAATTTCACATATTAATTGATGTGAGGGTCTTTCTATAGGCCCTCGATGATTTGGAATGTCTCATGATAAAAAAATGATATGGTGTGGGTTGTGGCCTCACCCATTTATATAAATGTCGTGGAATAATACTCAATGGTATTAGACATTTTGGCACAAGGCATGATGACATTTGATGTCTTGGAACTGGCCTCGATGGTATTATATGTGTTTGATAAATCCTCAATAATATGTTTTAGATGAATTAAATTTTTCATTCCATCTTTATGAATTCATATATTGATATTCCATGTAATTATTTGATTAGTTAGTATATATGTTGTCAATTTTAATGCTTATGTGATTATTTATGTGAAATTATTTTATCATCTTTTATTCTAATGGTATTATGATCATTTTATTGATTGAATGATAAATTATTCATCTATTTATGTTTCTATATTGATTATTCGTTATTTCTTTATAGACTCCACTGTATTCTTACCCATACTGATCATCTATGCTCACCCCTTTCATATGTATTTTTTCCCCCGGATAAGAGGATGCATTTTTGTGATTGATATAATGGGATACACTAATGGTAATAATGGAATTCTCAATGAAAATTCATTGTGTATATTATGTTTTCTTGTGGGTATTTCTTATTCTCCATAGGGTTGTTATTCTAGGGACTTTTAATACCTTTTAGGGGGTTCACATTCTGGGGTTTTCCATTACTCTTTAGACTTAATTAGAATGTCTATATGATTTATGTGAACATGATTGTGTATGTTATGTACGAATTTAATAGCTATCCAAACCTAGTCTTACCCTTGCTATGATGTTACCTATGGGTTATGACTGATTTGGGATTCTTTTGGATTGTAATATTTTGATTGTAGCACAATGTATTGATATTATAGGTGATTCATACATTTCTTTGACATGATATATCTACTTTTATATAAGTAAATGCAATGATTTGAAATTTATTTACATACTTTATTTTGAAATTTAGAAGATGGTTAAATAAATTTTTTCCAATATTTTTATGTATAAAATAGTAAACTGTAAATCATGAATTATTTTATTTAATGTTAAAATTATTGGATTATTGTACAGAGGATTGTTATAGAATTCTTGGGTGAGACCCTACTTAGCCTGGTATCTCACACCATGTGCACTTCATCAGTAGTGTGTAGAACTAGTTGTGTATTTCGTTGCTGGGAGAGGTAATGTGGAAATGTCCTCAATCAGATGGGTTATGGGTAGCTGGTTGTGAGATTGTGGTAGTGTCACAGACTATCACAAGAAGTTGTTTTTTCAGTTCATTATACTTTACTGTTTTACCTGTCTCTTGGATATTAGTTTTTTACCATTTCAGTATTTTTGTATATCTAATTCTCTTTATGTTATGACATATATATAAATATATATATATATATATATTCATTCTTCTTCCATTATTTATTTATTTACATGTGTATGTATTTCATTTTGTCTATGCTATGATGGGATAAATAATTCTATCTATTTTTTTTCTTTATGCTCGAGTGCAAGATGAAAGTTTATCGAGAATGTGAATACCCATCAGGTATATGGAAATTTGGGCTTCGTACCATTTTGAGAGGGTTTTCAGGTTTTGGTTTACCATAAAAATAATTCTATATGTATTATGGATTCTAAGGTAAGAATTAAAAGAAGTGGATGAAAATGAAAAATATTGATACATGGTAGAAAGGAATGAAGGATTTTCCTACATATGATAATTATTGAATAAAAACCCCTCATAAAAGCATAATAGGAATGGGAGGTTGATACATGTTTGGAGATAAAGGCCACCATGATCATGATAACAAGGGTAAGAAAAATATGTCCAATTTTCAATGCTTTAAAAATAAGGAAATTGGGTACTATACGAACAAATTCCTCAATCCTAAAAAGAATAATAAACAAAAGTAAATAATGGATTTTGGTCAATCCTATATTATTAAAATGAAAAAATTTGAATGATTAATGAGCAAGTTTTTTGATCCAATAATTATTTCATTTTATAATGTTATCAATGATTACCTTGTTATATGAATTAATAAATGTATTATAATTTTACTATAGTAATTTTTCTTTTATGATTTAAAAATACATGTTGAACAGTTCCCAGGATAAATAAAAATGATTTAGTTCCAAGTTGAACATATTGGAGAACAAATTATTTAGTGAAATAATACCGTTAATATGTTATAGATGATGAGATAATGAAGTTGGTTAAAAGATATGATTTATATTGAAAAGTAAATTGGATAGTTTTGTATACCTTAGAAATGATTAATTATTTTTTAAAAAAAATCAGTTTATTCTATCATTAATGGAGGTAATGATTTTTATTTAAAGAATATATCTATAATATATGTTTTACACTAGGAATAAAGTGGAATTCAATTTTTTTCAATAAGGTTTTTTTGTATGTTAGGTTGTTACCATGTTGTAATGGAATACATGATGAAGGTATTAATAAGTTTGGTATGTGAAAATTAATAGATACTTCTTGTTGTTTTGGATATTAATGCTAATTTTTTTTAAATTTATCTACATTAATATTAATGATTTGGATTGTAAAAATTTGGGTGTTTGATTTGTTTAACCATTTATGAAGTGTTTTATGTTGAACATTAGTTAAGGGTTTTTTAGATTAATGTATTTTTTCACATTATGAATATTTATTTATATTGGATAACCCTTTATATCCATTTTTTAAATAATAATAACTACGTATTTAACGAATTACTTATCATCCAATAATATATATTACAATTCCTTAAAATTGAAATTATAGCTCAGATATAAAAAACAGGATATTCATTTATTATAGTAAAAAATGAAGTGGTAAATGATCAAAGGATAATGAAAAAATGAAATTTTTCCAATTAAAAAGAATGATATCATGTAATTATATTTTCATATATTATCATTGAATATGGTAATGAAATTCTTAAAATATTGGAAAAAATATACTAAAAAAATGTATCCCAATTCATCTATTTATGTTGTACCAATTGTATTTTAAATCATCACTGATTTATGGTTTTTGTCCTATAATTTTCATTGATCATTCTCTTTATTTTGATCTATTACCTTTATTAATCTTGATAATTATTTATGATTTTCTTCCATGTCCATGTCTTCACCTACCAACAATGTTCTCCGACTTTAAAAATTGTTATATGTTATTTTATATGACCACTATATTTTCATTCTCTATTATCAAGAGGATGTTTTATTGAACCTTATCATGATGTGTAATTTTAATAAGGTTATTCTCAAATGAAAAAATCTTGATTTCCGAGACCAATATTTAATTTTGGGGACAAAATTTATTTATGTTGGGAAGAATGTAACAACCCAATAATTTAAAATATGAATATCATATTCGATAGAATGTATGACATAACACACCTAGCATACAAGGGAATACAACATTATGAGACTTTACAATATATATATATTTTAATAAATTAAATCTCTTAAATGGATTTCAATTCACAAAACATTAGGTTTTTTTATGAAATTCAATACATTATATTATAATTATAACCTAACCACTGTATTGGAGAGTATGAATAGTAAAAAATTAATTATTAAAATTATATTGTTTATAAAATTTTAAAATATCTAAAATAGATATATATTTATTATAGATAAAATTTATATCATTTTTATGAAAAATAAATGTTTTTTGAAGAACATGGGTACACCTTTTTATTTAAAAAAATACTAGAGTTACACATACCTCGTTTTTAAAAGGCCACCAGATATCATCTCATATTTAAACCTTTAAAACCTTTTGGATCATAAATAAATTGTAAAAATAATATACCAAATATCCTCCCCTCATCCTAAAATACTTTTTTGGGATGAAAACTAATCTAGGATGTCTTTGGTGCAAACCTAAGGAGGATACCTGAACAAGTGGTAAGGTTCTTCAACAGGTGTTTTCATTTTATTTATTCCCACAACTCCTTAAATTGTTATTATAACATGATTATATAATAACCTCAGTGTCTTACATATATTTATATGTTTTTATGTTATGTTAATTACCAAAACCTACCACCACTTCCATCAAGTGGGTTATGATATTATCATTCATTTGTGAGATAGACTACAACCTCACAAACTAATTACATTCATTTTTTCATTACCACCTGTCACGGTTATGTATGATGGTGGATATAAATTATATATATATATATATATATATTTTAAATTTATAACATAATTAAAATTTTTTAATAATTATACCAGATATACTTTTACCCTTTCTATTTAGTTGGGGATACAATAATGTCGCTCGTGTATATGGTGGAGTACCGCTTTATGATGTGATGCGATTAATATTTCACTAAATCATAACATGGGAGGATATAGTATAATTTTAAAGAATATATTTTATAAAAATTAATGTATTATGTTATTTAGGAAAAATTGATATTTCTGAAATATAATATATCATTTTATTTCTTGAATTGAAAAACGAAAACATTGCTTGTGTACAAGTGAACAACCACCTTCATGAAGTGATTTGACTCTCTTCTCATCACCAAAACACATGGATTATATATATAAGTATATTTATAAAAAATTATATATATATATTATAATGATCATTCTGTAAAGATAAATTATTTGTTACCTTCTTTCTATAATGATAATTGAATAATGGAAACATTACTCAAGAATACGTACGACCAACCATCTCCATGATTATAATGTAATTAATTATTAATAAACACATTTATTGATTTGTTTTAAAAGTATAAGTGATGTATAACTATAAAATTTATTTAACTTTTATTTATATTTATATTTCTAAATAATAACCTCTTTAAACATAGTCATCCAACCAAAGTTATTTTTGAAACATAAGTGAAATATTATAAAAACATATTACATAAACCTATTACACTATGTAATCATATATAAAATGGTAATAAGATAAATAAAATAAATAATATACTTTTAGAAATTTATTATTAAAGTAAATAATTGAAATTTATTTAATTTGTAAGACAAATAATTCATTTGACAAGTCAGGCTCAATGTAAGGGTTTGTCACCTCACTTTTACTTCTGTGAGATATATCCATATTCACCACTTATTTCCCTTATGTGGTTTATATAATTACGTCCTTGTATTTTATATCACACATTAATTTATCTTCAAGGAAATTAAATTTTTTTTAATTTTATTTCATTCATGTTCGTTATGATTCAAAAGTTACCATTGTTTTAAATGTTTATTTCATAATCCCACCATTATTCAAGATTAATTTTGTTTGAGTCTCCCTTGGGGAATTTCTTTGATATTTAAATCTTAAGATAAATATATTTTCTTCTCCATTTGGTTTTCATGAACATTTTCTAGTAATGGTACCATTTTCTCTCTCTTTAGTACTTTCAATGATTATGAAAATTCTTTTCAAACAAATTTGAAATTATTTATCTCTCCATTCGAACATACCTTTTCTTATAAAACCATGTTTTCATAAAATGATTTCAAAAAATTATTTAGAAATCCCCAAATGACATATTAATGAATATTTTACACATTTTTTACTATTTTACAAAATGATTTAAAACAAATATTCATTTCATTTTCAAAATGAGGCACTTTTCAAATCTTTTTACACTACAAATGAAATGATCCATGCGATCATTCAGTATAATTTTCAATTTATGAATAATTTATTTGATGTTACATATGATTTAAATGGGATATAATCCAATGATTTCATCTTTATTATTTCATTAAATAGTTTATAATCTGTTCCAATGGTGATTTACTATATTGATACCATTTATTTTCACTCTAGATTGTTTATGATTATGTTTATTGATTGGGTAAATTATTTACATTTCATATTATAATTTATATACAAATGTATATGTGCATTATTTTTCAGCCATTTCATATGAGGAATGAATTGAATAAAGTAAGTTATGCGTGGGGTATGTTATAACCACTCAATTCATAAATGGGTCTTATGAGACATACATGATATGGTTTTGGTTGAGGCCTAACCCATTTTTTATATGTTTTGACATAAGTTTCTATGGAATTTGTTGTCTTGGAAAAAGCCTCAATAGTATTAAATGTCTTGGTACAAGACTTGAAAAAATTATAATTCTTGGAAAAAGCCTCAATATATGTTTTAGAAGGGCGTCATTATATATTCCATCATTGTGAATTCAGTCATTGATCTTCCTTGTGATATCTCTATTAGTTAAAATATACATAGTCATGTTCCAAGATCATATGATTATTTATATGAAATTATTTTATCATCTCTTATTCCTGTTATATTATGATCAGGTTATGGATTAAATGAAACATGTTTTTATTATTTACTATTATATATTAATTATGCCTTATTTATTCATTGATTCTGTTATATGCTTACCCATATTGAGAATCTATGATCTCCCCTTTATTATGTTTTATTATACCTAGGATACCAAGAATTATTTTTTGATTGATATAGAGGGATATGATAATAGGGATCAATGAGATTATATAATAAAACTCACGAGGTATTTTATGTTTTACAATATAATGTGAATTTTAATTATGTATCTAGTTTTGTAGGACTATTAAACTATTAGGTCCTTATGGTTGTGATTTCAATGTATCTTTTTCCAATGTAATAAAGTATACACTGGAAATAGGATAGTGGGGTCGGGGAAATATGTACATTATCCTTGCATTTGAAATAATGGATAGTAGGATGAGGGTTGAGTAGGGAATTAGTTTTTCTAATCATATTGGTGGGTTTCTCCCATCGACATTCACTATCATTGATACCCTCCTTAACATAACTAACAGATATATTTTCCCCCTTCAAGAAATTTAATTATTATTCTTCCTATACATTTGACAAGTGGGATGCAGGACTTTCATGTCACCATAATATTTCTCCATCAATCCTCCAGAATATAACTGAAATCTATGCTTCATATCACTATACTCATGAAACCCTTGATATTAACAAATACATATTTCTATATTGATAGAACATCATAAAATTTATACATGGTTATAAAAGTCACAAATATCCCATAATTTTCATATATTCAGCTCTACCCCACTAAAGTAGTGGTCATCATTACATTTTTAGTCAACGAAAAGACATGAGGTATAGCTTTATATCCTTATCCAATTTTATTTTTACACCCCTATGGATTTGTACTCCATTTTTTAGAGTCCATAGAACTACCTATTCATTTTATGTTAGTAGGTGTGAGGAAAAGTCTTATTAGAAAAAAATTTCTTGAATTATTTCTAATCCTTATCTTCAATTACATCTTTTAAATTCACATTCTTTATCAACATTACCCCCTGACATTATTCTCAAACCATACAATAAATATTTTTCATGGAATTACCTATCTCTATTAAAAATTATAGAGAATATATTTTCAATAAAGTCCATCCATTATAACATGATTAAGGGATTATAAGACCCATTAAAAGTCAATGTACTATTTCTGTTAATGTTATTAATTGAAACTTCATCTATCCAAGGGGGATGTAGGTGTTACCCCTGATTTATGTTTCTATTTATAACATGAGTCAATTTGTAATGAATTCTGTTGATGTTATCTAGTATCTCTCCAATCGGGGTGGGTGTCACTTTTGGGATGTCATCACATTTCAAATTACATTTTTTGTGGTCATTGTTTCCCCTGTTTCTATCCACTGAATAAAAGAAATTGTAAAATTAATGATGATAAATTTAGTAATATTAAAACTATAAAAGTTAATATATGAACATTGAAGTGACAACTACGAAATGACTTATAATCATTAATAAATAAATTTTTATGTTTAAATCTATGTTTTCAATGGTCAATTTAATAACATTAAACATCATTGGAATTTTTTCATTCGTAATGATTGTTAATGATCATGTAAATTTAAAAAATAAAATCACACAAGAGTGAAAACCAAGGAGTGTGGTAATTCAACATTTTTATGTTACAGGTGACAGTCGAGCTAATACCCAATCATCCATTTTAGAGTTCATTACCCTTATGTATAAGTATAATAGATCCACATCCACTTGTAGTATGAAGACATTGTTTTCATTTCTTTTATACCACTCACTCTATAATATACAAAAATTAGTGTATGTTTTCTTATATTTTGAATAATGAATTTGGTTCTCACTAGGGTTTTCTAATATTAGTCCCCTAAAATTACTACAACATTATATTATACAATCTATGAAAACCAATATTATTTATACACAATATTTCATGATATAAAAGATTATGATTCTTATAACTCAATACTAAAAGATCAAAGGGTCAAATTTTATGGATTTATTTTACACATATCGTTGTAAATTTAAACAAGTATACAATGAAATTATTTAAATACACAATTAAATGTCTTAAAAATTTCACTGATCTTCTAAAATTTCGTGGGATAACCTAAGGATTCACATTTGTAAAGGGTGATCTACGAAGTCTAGTAAGTGAAAAATCAAAATAAGATCCAAAATGTTATGTTGTTTATGTGATTCAAGAATCATAAAATGATGACATATAGAGGGTATAATCACTATCATGAGCATCAAAGAATAATATGAGATAATAACATCAACGCATCATAGAAATGTGGAAAAAAATAAACAATGAAATCATCATCATATGTAAATTCTAATCATTAAGACATTATCACATAACATTCTTATGCTAACTACATGTACAACATAAATGGTATCTCATGAGATAAAAACATTATCTAATGTAAACCAGACCCACACATCATATTCCAATCATGTACATGAATTTGTTATTAGAAAGATAATTCATAATAATAACTTCGTTCATCAATTTTAATCCAATTATTAGAATTTAGTGTTGCATAAATAGAAGTCCCCAATTAATTAATTACAGTTACATTTAGGTGAATATTATATTGTATAAATTGATCTGGGTGTTCGAAAAATTAAAAATAGGTCATATAAAATCCTTGGATAAATTTGGCAGTATAACTAGTGAATGTATCTATTTAGAGATTGGTTTAATGAGAGTGAAATACAGTCTAACATTATATGGGAATAATAAGGGATGTAAATGTATATCTATAAACACATTATAAAATGAAAAACTGGAAATAAAATTATTTTTCATGAATAATAGGAAACGAAAGAGAATTCATTACCTTGGGAGGGTGCTTATAAAATATTAGGCAGAGCTTCTTAAGCGATTAGGGACATCTTAGGTTCTATTTAGAGGAGTTGGTGAGGAGAAAATCAAAAATAATAAGTTTTGAGTGATGATAAATGGGAGGTTTGGTTGGCATTTTTAAACAAAGTGAGTGGAATTCTATATTAACATTCAAACATAGGAATTGGACTCTAAGTGTTAAAATAATAAAAACTACAAACCATCACATAGTTTTTTATAATGTTTCATCTAGAGAGTAGCGGTTTTAAATAATTTTTTAATCTATGAACCGAAATCATTAAAATAATAATATTCATGATGTTTAAGTGTGTCATGTTTATAAATATTTTTTTAAAATGTAATATATAATATTTGTTTTTTAAGAGATATTAATAGTTTTCAGAATTAATAATATAACATATAAAGTAAATTATTCTATTTGGGAGATCTATTTTTGGTCATATATTCCATTTAAATTATATATTACACCCCTTTCGGTAATAGTGTCATTTTCGCATGCCTCACCCCGAACAACCGCAAGAGGTGTCCCACGCCTTGCCTTAGGAGGGCCCAAATAGTCGGTCTAAGCCATGCTTTTCAGGTTGAGCCATGTGCCGGCCTTTTTGAGTTACATTATTTTTAAAATAAAATATATATTAAATTGAAAACATTGTTATATTTTTTTAACATTATTTAAATTTTTTCTCAAAAATTTAATTTTTAAAAGTTTATTATAGAATATTTTTTAATAATTTTTTCAAACATTTTATTTAATTTGTTTTAAGATAATTTAGCAAGGTTTTCTGAACCTATATTTTTTTTTAAAAAAAATTATTTTTTTTAACATTTTTTTTAAAATGTTTTTTAAAATCTTATTTTTAACATTTTTTAGTTTTTTTAATCTTTTAACACTTTTTAGAAATTTTTTTATTTTATTTTTTATTAATAGTTATATTTTACAATTAAAACGTTTTTAAAAAAATGTAAGGTGGTTATAGGGGTGTGCAGTAGTTGGTGGGTGTGTTATTTTTTTTCTAAATAGATTTTTTTAAATAATTTTTTTTCTAAGCATTGATTTTTAAAAGTTTATATTAAATATATAATTTAATATGTTTTTTAATGTTTTTAATGTTTTAATTTCTTCAAATAGACTTAAATATTAATATATATATATATATAATATGTGTAAGTTATGAAAAATTATCAGGGGTTGGTGGTGCGTAGTAGTGGGTGGGTGTGTTAATTTTTTTTTCTAAATAGAATGATGTTTTTGTAAATGTTTTTGTTAAAACAATTTGTTTTCTAAAAAATATTTATTAAAAGGTTATATTAAATATTTTTAATGATTATTTTAATTTTTTTAAATATTTTTTTAAAACGTTTTTTAATGTTTTAATTTTTTAATATATATATATATATATTAATATATGTATACAATATGCTAGTTATAAAAAAAATCAACGAGGGGTTGGGGGTGCACAGTCGTGGGTAAGTGTGTTAATGTTTTTCCTAAATAGATATATACATAGTAATATATATATATATATATATATATATATATGAAAGTTGTAAAAAAATTAATGAGGGGTGATCAAGAGCAGGTGAGTTAATTTTTTTTTAATTTTTTTATATATGTATATAAGATATATATAATATATTTATATTGAAACATACAAAAAAATTAATAATGTACGACGAAGGGAGGGGTGTGTGCAAACATCAGTGGGTGAGTGTTTTTTTCAGATAATATATAATGTCTATATATATATATATAGATATTATGATACATCATTTATTTTAAAAAAAAAATTCTGTTATAAATTTTAAAAAATAAATATATATTTATATAATATGTGTATGTTCTGAAATAATGAATGAGGGTTCCTCAATAGTGAGTGAGTGTGTTAATTAGTTTTCAAAGTAGGTTAATACATGTGAATATATATATATATATATATAATTTTTGGAAGTAGTAAAATAAAATTATTGAGGGGTGCACAATAGTGGTCAAGATAATTTTTTAATTGATTTATATATGTATATATAATATAAGGAAGTTGCAACATAATTAAAAAAATATTGAGGGAGGGTTGGGCCTGTAGGAACATTAGTGGGTGATGTTTCTCTTAATATATATATATATATATTACGTTAAATCGTTGATATATAATTATATATAAATATATTATATTAATATATATATATATATATGTATATATTTATATATATATTTAGTCTGGTAATTTCGAACCAGTAGTGGGTGGATGTGTTATTTATTTAATAGATTTATGTTTTTGTAAAAAAATTATTATTTTTTTCTAAATATTCATTTTAAAAAATTTCTATTAAAATTTTAATTTAAAATGTTTTTCTACATTTTTTATTCATTCTGAAAACATTTTTTACTGTTTTTTGATTAGATTTATATTTTTTAATATATATATTTATATAATATGAACAAGTTATAAAAAACTAAAGAGGGGTTGAAGCTGTGCAGTAGTGGGTGGGTGTGTTTTTTTTTCAAAAAACATTTATACCTATGAATATATATATATATATATATATAAATATATAATATGAAAAGTTGTAGAAAAATTAATGAGGGGTGCAGAGTGGGTGAGTTAAATTTTTTTCTAAATTTATTTATATATGTATATATAATAAATACAAGTTAGAAAATACATAAAAATTATATTAATGTGGAGGGGGCACAAACATAACTTAGTGATTGTGTTTTTTTGTTAATATATTATGAGTTATTATTTATATAAATATATATAATGTTTCATTGTTTAATTAAATGATTTAATATTTATAAAAAAATATTTATATATATAATATGTGCATGTTTTAAAAAATTGAATGAGGGGTGCGTGCACAGTAGTGTGTGAGTATGTTAATGTTGTTTCTAAATAGATTTTTAAAAGTTAATATATATATATATAATATTAAAGTTCAAAAATAAAATTTTTTATGGGTATACATTAGTGGCTGAGTCAATTTTTTTCTAAATAGATTCATTTATGTATATATAATATATATAAAAAATTCAAGTTGCAACATAATTAAAAAAATTAGGTGGGAGGGTGCGTGAATGAACATTACTAGGTGAACATTTTTTATATATTATTATATATATATATATATATATATTATTTTGAATTCTTGATATTTAATGTTATATATATATATATAGTATTGTAATTTTAAACCTGGTGCATCTCTTGGACCAGTTGGTCTAGACACAACTTTTGAAACATGTGGGAGGGTGTTCAATATTCTTATCGGCAGTTTCTAAGTATTTTTCTTGAAACGATAGGGGTTTTATGAGTCGGGCTTTATAGGGGCATGCGGGATGGGTTTTTCGAGTCGGGCTGGCCCAGTTTGACTCGGATTTTCTGGGTTAGGCTGGTTGGGATTTCTGGCCACCGATCTAGAATTACACCCTTAATTTTAGATTATTTTGAAATATTTATTTCTATAGTAATATTAATTTTAATAATATAATTTTCTAAATATGAGTACTCAAAATATTTGGAAATTAAATTATTATTTATGGGAAAATACTAATTTTTACGACTCTAAAAACTTTCTTTCCTTTATAAAAAATTTAATTTGACTTCACAAAATTATAATAACAATTTTATTTAAATAAATATTATTTTTATAATAATATTTCAATAAAATTAAATTTATTTGAAAAATTATTTAATTTATCAAAATTTGTGTTTTAATTGAAACTACACATTTCCTAAAAAAATTCATTGTATGAGAATTTATTTTTTATAAATCTTATCATGTAATAATGTGTATAAAGAAATAAGAAAAATGGTAAAATATAATAATTATACTAATATAAAGAAAATATATAAATTCTAATATCTAGGGTCTGAATACATAACCCCTTATTATGCAATCATCAACCCTAAGAGTCACGTGTGAGATCATTGTACATTTATTGGTTTTTTCAGTGAATTTGTTTTTGGAATCAGCTTTAAAAGATATAACATATACAATTAACCTTTTCACTCATTTTTCACTTATTTAGTATCACTTTGGCCTTAGTTAGGGTTATATCCTAATGATTCCATCCTACTTATAAGATCCGATAAATAGGATTCATAGGGCATGATCCTACTAGATGTTGTTATATCTTCTTTCACATGTGTCAGTTAGATCTCATCGTAACCTTTAAAATATATTAATCATAATGGTTATTGTAGAATAACTGCATTATCATCAATTATGAATTATAATGATATTTTATGTCTAACAACCTAATTTTTTCTATATCTTATAATATCTGGAAATAAAAAATTTAATATAGGATTTATTTCTTCTATAATAGATTTAATCATTTAGAAGATAACTTTATTTATTAATGTTTTGGGACATTAGCTATGAATTTCACATCATTCCATCATATAGTCCAGAAAATATGATCATAATGACCATAAAACCTCCACCACTTTGATACTTAAATAGGAAGAGGATACAAGAATCACAAAGGTCTCTAATAATTGTATTTAATCCTTCGATTGGTGAGACACTGAGATATAGAATATAGAAAATACAATCTCATTATAGTCCATAAATATCAATTTTTCATATCCTATAACATTTTTGTAGTATAGGGGTGAATGAACAAATGGACGGGTGCTTAATTCCCATGACCTTCTCCCTAAGAGGTTAATGGAAAACATTTATCTATGAAAATAAATAGAACAATATAGAGACTATGACCCAACACCCAAGGCCTCAATAGTATTTATAACTTTTTTTGATTTATTTATGCATTCACTACCTTCTTGTACCAAATATTATCACGTAGGGTATCCATATATTATTAAAAATTAAAAACACCTTATCATCCATTTAGTTCATATCCAAATTTATCACAAAAAATAATCCCATGATGAACCAATTTTCATCTAATTCCTTCACTCCATGAAGCTTAACTTCATACTCATAAAAATAGCTAACACATTCCACTTTATAAGGGCTTATGATATATAGAAATCAATAGTCTATAGATATTAAACCTAGAATCTCTATGAAGATATTGGTCTCTCATTGTGATGATATACTCAAAACATTTATGATCAAAAAAATTCTAAAAAATTCTAATTAAACCTATAGTAGAGATTTATTTTTATGGCATGCATCACAACTTTGAAGGCATGTTATAGAGTTTGGTAATTATTCTCATGCAGAAATAATAAGAGAGATCCATAAGCATATAAATGTCAACCTTGAATAAAAAAACACCCCAACCAAAAATAGAGTTTTTTAAACACATAAAATAACCAATTCCATATTTAGGATGGAAAAAATAGGAGAATCATTCAACCACAAATTTAATTCTTCAAAACTGCTCTAACACTTCTTGTTCATATCTAACCTGACCCCCCTTTATGTCAATGATGAAAAAGGTGATGTCGAACTAGAGAATACTAGAATGGATCAACTATAATACCCAAATAAACCAACAAAAATCCTGGCCTCTAAATCATTATTATCCACTCAAATTTCATCAATAATTGGATTTTCTAATGATCAATTGGGTTTCCATTCTTAGATACCACATGACCCAAAATTCATGATATTTTGATCAAAAAATAAAATAATGTGAATTTTATGTAATGTTATTTTCCTTTTATGGTTCCCAAAATAGTTTTTATTGGTATTCAACATCTTAATATTTCATGGTGTGCATTAGGATATCATCTTAAAACACCCCCATGATTGAGTATATATAAAGGATGAATATAATGAGCCTCAAGGACATATAAAATAATAGAGCATTAGTAAGAACAAATCATATAACAGAAATAATAATTTCAATTACTTATTCTAAAATAAAACCAAGATATATTCACTTTTAAAACATCATATCAGGGTTCCCTAGAAATTAATTTATTTTTTTGAAAACTATTGTCTCCATATTGTTAATTAGTGAAATTATTAATAAGGGGGGTGTTTATTTATTTTTGACGTTAAATTGATTGAGTATCTAATAATCAATTCAATGTATGAGTATTTAATCTTATTTAATTTAGTGGATAAAAATTTATTCTCCTAATGATATGGATTTTATAATTAATCCCTTTCCATTCAAACATTCAAAGAGGGCTTTCAACTAATCCAGCTCATAAGGATATGTTCAATAAGAAGGAAAAGTAATGGGGTTCATCCTAGGATGAAAATGGTGTGGGAAATCTATCTATATTTGTTGTATAAATCTCGAAAAATTATATTTATTGACCTTAGGGTATCTTTATACAACTATTTGAAACAGACCAACTAATCATTACCCAATCACATCATTAAGTAGACTAGATATCAGAATGAGATCAACCCAATATCTGTAAAAACATATCGTTCCACCATTGACTTGGATGCTACTCACACTATAATATATGAGTGGTTATATCAATATAAAGTAGTTATAATATACTATATTAGTAGTCAATATAGTATATAATGGTAATAGTATAATATATATATATTGATAATTTGATTGGAAACATCAATATTTGGGACTATGAAAACCCATATATTCATGAAATCTGTAATAGGAGCCTGTCATTTCAGAAATGTGAATCCATATTCTTTCTTTATATATGGTGTATAAAGATCCATGAAAAATCATATTATCACTGATTGGAATCCCAATGAATCAATAATCATTAATTAATTAAAATAATGGATTACACATATATTAGGCTTTGCAAAATCAATAATGGACGAAATTAATATTATACCACTCATAAAGGATGGGGAAACATTAAAATAAACAGGAATTTGATCAACTAAATATAAGAAAACATACAATATCCCCCTTTGCATCTTCATAGTCAGGTGTAAATCCCATTTAATCTAACAACGATAACATTCACCTTTAGATGGACCAGAATAAACCAGATATCCTCAAGTGAAAGAACACCCAACCTTGATAACCTATATAAGACTTATAAATATTCTCTAAATTTTCCCAGATGGCCAAATGAGTGGCATATATTGGATATCTCTTGGGAATTAGTTTTAGTATAGATTAATTTTAAAAAAATAAAAAAAGATTAATTGTAAGGTATTTTAGAAAACCATTGAAAAAGAATATAATGGATGATAAGTCCACCCACCACCACTTTGATGGTAATCCCCATACTTCATATAATATATGGATAAAAAATTATGACGACAACTGATTCAAACGGGAAACCACTAGGGCCTGTATATTAAAAAATTCTCTTATTGACAATTATAGTATCTCAAACCATGTTAAATGTGATAAACATGTTTAATAGAATGTGTATTCACTTTATCTCAAGGATAGACCCAATTTTGAATCATCAAGCCTTTAGATAATCATTCTTTGTTAGTTTGGGAGAATGATAAATCAGTTTAGAAAATAGAAGGGAATAATCCATTATAGTGGTAATCCATTTCTCCAAGGACAATTTCTCCCAGAATATCATAACCCTATAGATCATTGTGAATAGTTTCATATTTAATGTCTTTTAAATGTATCTCTAACACGATTCATGTGCAATATAGAATACTAAAATAATTCTAACCATTTTAAACAAGTTCTTCCTAAAACATAGGTGGTGAAGAAAAAAATTAGATGTCCCAAGTTTCTTATAGAAATAAAATATATTATTTATATTTTTGTTACACTCTTTGGGTTTTTGAGGCCCTTTTCACGATGAGATACTTATGTGAATTTCATTGAAATATCTTGATAATGTTCCCTTATTCATGTTTGATGTCCCAAACCCACAAGAATCATATAATGAATGGTATATATAAATAATTCTTTAATTTTATTGTTTATAGAATGGTTATCCTGTGGTAAATACTCCACATCTCCATCTTCTTGATACAAATAAGGTATTCATGGAGGAATAATATAGACTACATATAAATTCAATAAAGATAAAAAATTTAATTATAAAATCCCTAATTTGGTCATAAAAAATAACTAAATTACATAAAAATTTAATAGAAATAATCACAAAATACAAAATAAGAAAGTGGTGATGAAAATTAATATTTATGCATTATATTACTATACATTATTTTGATGAAAAATATAGAAAAACATGCATCAAATTTTTAGGTTCAATAAGTAGGTGTCTAAATAGGGCCAACCAGATGCACATAGTTTTTCACACTACACACCCAAACAACTTGCCTATAGTTTCCACCCATGTTTCACCTCAAATCATTAATCATAAAAAACAATATTACATATAATTCCAAATCTAAATATTAATAGTTTGAATTCTAAAATCCAATAAATATGGCCCATAATTCATGCTCACATATATAATATAATTCACAAACAAATACAGTAACATGATGTTCATTGAGAGGATGTGTAGCTAACAAACATCCCTACTTAAAATTTTTGATATCTGATGAACCTATATCTAATCTATAGTTAATACCCTAATTATAGGTGTTCATTGATGCATAAATGTAATAAACCAAACCTAGTCAACCTAACACATCAATTGATTTTTCTTTCCATAATAATCTAAGTAAATTTCTAATTTCCATGGGATAAAAAAAGTACTTGGGTATAATGATGTGACCATTGGGAGTGGATTCACCCTCAAAATCCAATAACCAAAATATTGATTCCACCAAAGAATTTGGAATGACCCATCCTTATACCGGGTACTTATTCTCATAAATAATTTTTTTCAAAATCTATTCTCCAAAAAAAATTGAACAATGCATCAATGATATCCAATATACTCATAAACATAATTTTTAGGTGTAAAAGATATAATAATCTATATAAGTGTATTAATAAAACTAGTATATAATCATAGATGAAGAGAAAGACGATAAATAACCCATAATTTCATCATATTTAATAGAATACCCCAAAAAATCCCAAAATCCTCATATCTTATGATATCCAAAAACTACCAATGATGGAAAGAATATACAATAAATATACACAAAAATAAAATAAAAAACCATTTCCTTTACCTATATCCTTTAAAATTTGGTCAACATTTTCACCATGGCTATATGTACTAAGTAAGGAAATTATCATTAGGATAACACTAAGAATCTATATAACATCTTCCATAATAAGAACCATTATTTCTTGTTTGAAAACATTATATAAAATTACATTTTTATTTTTTATAAATTAATTTATTTTCATTTAATTAATCCATTATATGTTAAAAATGAAAAATATTTTCATAATTTAAAACTATGTGTTTCATTGTATCAATGAAATAAAAAATATAAATAATGATATTTTATATAAAAATTATCTTATCTCAATCAATTATAATACATTTATATTGGGATTAATCTTAAGGGCCTAAGGCCACTATTACTCTCTCTATGAAATCTAAACAATATACATAAACCTAATAATTCAATATGCTAACATGGATTCACTAAGATCAAAAACCATCCCATTAGATTTATATGGCTTTTTTCAATGGTATGGAAATTTGTTTTGATTTTAATTTCTTCCAAAAACCCTAATAATGATACATAATATACGTAAGGATGTCATGGGTGCATCTGGGGGTTTTTCAAAGGCCAGAGCCCTGATGTGGGAAACAAAGACTAGGCCACATAGTTTTGAAAAACTATGCACCTGAGCCAGCACGGTTTCCCCAAACCATGTGGATGTGAATAGTGGGCACCTGGGGGATGAATTATTTTTGTATAACTCGGAACCCCAAGGTACATGGTCGTGTGCTCCATGATAATAAATTACATGATAGATGTGAGATCATCAATAATTTGGATTCTTTTTCATGTTCTTCGTCCCATCTATTTCACTATATTGTTGAAAGGCCATTTTTATCATCTTCAGGTCATTTGATATTTTATTTGTCTTATTATAACCCATCTCAAATGAATGATTTATGATGGATGAGGGAAGATCTATGAGTCTTATTTAGGTGGACTTGGTACTTTCCATTTGTTTCATTTCATTATATAAAATGCACCGTTTTACTATAAGACATACAATTCATGTGTCAGATCCACATTTTTAATTAAATTTAATTAAATTCTTTATTTAGACTTTGGAGACCCAAATTAGAGGTCAATAAACCCAATGGGTTGATTTCAATGTCTTGTGCCACCCGATTGGGTGAGTAACACACTAGAGTCTTATTTCCCCTTTGTTCTAAAATGGTCAACACCCCCTTGAGGTGTGTTTTCATAAAATCAATGTTATTATTTGGGTTAATTTGTGTAATGAGCCATATGTTAATCCATATAACCATGAAATTAAATGATGTCGATGAATTAAATGAATTGGATAAGTTCTTAATGCATTATGATTTATTCCATAGAGGAATTGACGACTGAAATCCCTTGAATAATATGCCTTACACAATCTAATGGATCTAATTAAAGGTAACTCTCTTTCAATTATACATGACATAAGTAGCTTTGTTGTTTAACACTTTCACCTTATTAATAAAGGTTAAATAGGGGGATCCTACTTAAGGGACCCTTGGATAGACTCTTTTCCTTTCTGTTAGAATGTTTAAAGCATTATAAACATGTCAGGGGAAATATAAAGTATTCATGGGACAATATTGCTGAGAATGACCTTTATTTTCCTCTATATAAGTGACACTAGTACATAAGGGATACACCTTGTATGGGATCGAATGAACGATTTTTGTACCATGCATCAAGAAACTCAGGCCCCCATGTGTGATACCTGGTATAGACTTGGAAGCTAGTACATGACATTTCACACAGTGCTTGGAGTGAAATCTGGAACATAATCCATGGGTCACCATTGATGAACATATTATAATTTTTAATCAACCTATCCCTCGAGCGATACATAGAAATTCCATCCAGATTTCTATATATGGGCTCTGGTTTTCTCACAATATTTTATCAAGTGTTTTTAAAATGATATTAAATAAAAGGTAGATGAATGATTTTAAAATGAGAAATGATCCTTTTGTTTTTGAAATGTAGTCACGTATCCTAAAATACCTATCATAATCTTGGGGATAGTAATAATTATCATAAATTATCATACCCATTTACTGACGTTGGATCCTTTGGTTCAGATTCAACGGCATATGTAGATGTTTGTAAATTGGATGTGTGTCCAAGTCGAACCTAGTCCAACACATTTATAGGTTTATTTTTGTCATAAATTTACTTCTTATGGAACATTGATCACATTATATTACATGAAGTGGGTTATACAAGATACCATTGGTAGTGGCAAGCTAAGATTGTATCTCACACCCTACATGGGATTCCCTTAGATTCCAAGTAGACAATATAGTTTTAGGTATTGATAATGGGAAGATTCCATTATCCAGTGCTACACTTTCAGTTCTAAGAAAAATATTGGGGAATAGGACCAAGCCAATATTCGAGTCGATAGTCTTCAATGATTTTTTTATTTTTGTATGTTTTGAAAGCATGTGGTATATGAATTTATCCAAATCCACTACATAGTCATTTTTTTGTATAGTTATATGACATAGCATCATTATAACTTTTATCTAAATATTACTCAGCTTCTGCATATTGATTATTTAGAATGCATGTTTCATTATAAAATTTTCAATTTTTATCTATTATTTTTGTTCCTTCTACTATTTCTAGTTCCTTATGTATATATATTTTAGAACTCCACCATGATCAATGGGGTAATTGTATCCCCAGAAGAAACATCATAGGCCGATAGAATTTGGCATTTGGGGAGTCTCACTAGAGGCCTTGTGGCCACTATTTCTGGGAACCTTTAAGTGGAATTTGAGGTGGGATGCTAGAAAGTGGTATAAGATATTTTTTTTATTTTTGTATTATTGTTTGGGTTAGACAATAGACTATAAAAAAGGAATTTGACCATGATCTTGTGCCTATGATTGGTTAACCCACATACATTGGAAACCAAAATAACCTAGGATGGTTAAATGATGTTATTGCATGAGTTGTTACCATTTTATGGATTTCATTATTGGGTGACTGACATTATTTGTTCCTTTATAAATTTAGACATTATTTGAATGTCATTTTTTCCCTAACTAGATTATATGAGGGTATTTTAGAATCATTCATCATAAAATGAACCATACGATCTACAATTTCATACATTGTTCTATTTCATATCTACATTCCTTAGTGAAGTTCCCAATTCGAATTTGATTTTTTCTATTTCTTATTGTTATGTCTTATTGTGCCTTGTTTGTTTTATATATAAGTGTGTTGATATTTCATTTTAGGAATGAAAAAACAAAATAGGCACTTAAAGCATCTACCTTACCCTAATAGTGTTTTCCTATATAGGTTATAATTGAAGCCTTAAACATCTAATTATGGCACATTGTTCCACGGAAATTTAGTAACAAGGGATAGAACATGTAGGGGTTAGAATTAAATAGACTCCACCATTTTATTTATAATGATTTTGAGGCCTTATAAATTAGAGGTGGTGATCCATTCAATTCAACCATTAAAAGGAAAGTCTAAATATATAAATGAATTAAAATTTATGAAAGCCTTAAAATGAATTGAACATTATGTATCTAACAAGAGACCATAACCTGATCTAAACTAATAGTGGGAAGTAGTTTATGACTCTTTTTCTCATTCTATGAATCATTCTGATCACCCAAACCTAATTCCAAGAGCAGGAATAGGGGGTTGTTTTTTGTAGTCAAATAGAATTGTGCCTTCCCTTCCTTATCACATTCTCAATATATTAGAAATCTTATCTGAGGCGTACAAATAGCCTTATAAAATGATGACACCATGAAGACGTTGTGTTGTACACCAAGAAAGTGGTGATGAGAATACAACATAGGCGGTGGGACCTGAGACGCCCGTGATTTCTCTTATAGTTCTACCTAAGGTACCTCATCAATAACCTCCACTGGGTTTCTATGCACAGTTTCATGATAGTTTCCATCAGTTAATGAAATATGATTAGTTAGTGTCTTGACATACCCATTCTATAGTAGATCTTTCCAGGGAGTTCCCATAGAAGCATCCTCCAACCTTCTTAGGGGATAGAGGGACTCAGGCTGCTATGTCTTGGTTTTAGGCTATGGTGTGAATCTTTGAGAATATCAAGATTCCTCCAAATAAGAAAGTCCACACTGTGACCTACATGCTACGTGACTCTTCCAAGCATTGGGGGTATGTTATGATTCAGGATGGTTGACTTGAGGGTATGGTTTTGGGGTACTTCCAAACAACATTATTTAACTACTTCATTCCACATGCCTTGAGAATAGACCACATCTAGGAAATTATGCACCTTCTACATGGAGACATTACAGTGATGGAATAATCATCTCTCTTAACCAAATTATAGCACTTTTCACAAAACATGACTGATTATGAGATTACTACAATGTGGTTTATTGAGGATGCTCTTGCTTATGACATCCACACGTAGGCGAACATCTTTTTGCTGAGGACCATCTCAGAGATTGTGAACCAGAAGCACATCACTGAGTAGATTATGAGGAATAAACTGATGTGAAATGTAGTAGTTCACCTATTAGGCATAACATTGGTTTATATAGCGGAAGGAAGTGAAACTTTGGTAGTGCATGTGGGGTTAGTACCAACTAGGTGGCATGCACTAACATCCTTGTGGTGTGTCACCAGTGTTGCAGGCTATACCACAAGAATCCCCAAAGTACGAGGAACCTAATTGAGTGTTGGTATTATTTTAAGATGGGTCACCTCCATTACATCTTCAAAACTTGTCATCTAGTTCCACGTTATTAGGGTTCTGTGCCAAACCTACCCTCGGTTGAAGGATCAGTGAATCCCCATCTGGCTGAAGGTAAGTCATTTATTGGACATTTAGGCCAATCCAGACATCATGGGTATGCAAGTTAGGCCTCAAAGAAACAAAAATAGAATATGGTATCAACTTTGGTTACCCATACAGCTTATTAGAGCCATGGTTCCAGCTGAATGCATATTTAACAACATACACTAGAGGATAAGTTTCTAGGTCTATCTATATTTAGAGGTACTATTCGAGTATCCTTTACATTAGTATATTTCTTATTTGATATAGGTTAATCACACTCTTTTTTATCTGTTGCGAAATTTGGATGTTTGTGCTATATAATAAATTACTTTGATGGTGTTAAGAACCATGAAATGTTGTTAAGTGTTTGAAAAGAGGGTATACACAAGTGAAAGGAGTGTCACCTTGAAATAGGTGGGTACCATATTGTGTGGAGTTTGTTTTTCCATGATATTACTAGCTTCAACATCATTCTCAGTATGGATATGATTGTGCCTTATTGAGCCTAGGTGGATTGCTATCACCACCATGTTTCATTCACAATAATTGAGGGGAACAAATATATCCTTACAAAAAAATAAGATCTCAATGCCAATCAAGTCTGAGTCAAGGGTACTAGGATATGAGGAGATGTAGACCAGTTGGCTATTATATTTATAATAAATAAATGAATACTACATGTGGAATTTCCTCTAACAGTTTTTTGTTTTAGGGATGAATTCCCTGAGGATTTCATTGCCTTTCCTCATGAGAGAGATATGAAGTTCATTATCGACATTATGATCGGTGCAAAAGCAGTGTCCATTTATCCATATATTAATTCACCTAAAAAGCTCCTGGAACTCATGAATTAGCTCAAGGACATAGTGGTTAAGGGTCTTATTCGACCAAGAGCATCACCATGGGGTCCAACAATCATTTTTACCAAAAAGGATAGTGGTAGCCTCATATTGTGTGAAAATTACTACCAAAAGATCCCGCATATAGTGAATATATTTTTTTTGTTTCCTTGTATAGATGACAGATTGGATCAGATATAATAATAAAATATTATCTATAATATCAATTTCTGGTTAGGCTATAATCAGGCGCATGTGAGGCTGTCAGACAGACCATGTACATCATTTTGGAGAAGTTATATTCTATATGAGTATCTAATTATGTCGTTGGTCCTAGAAAACACACTATAAGTCTTCTTAGACTTTATGAATAATGTTTTTCACTCATATATTTATTCATTTGTGGTATTATTCATGGAAAATATCTTAGATTATTTATTTATAAGACACAACCAAGCGAATAATATTGAGATTGTGATGAGTGCACTGAGAGAGATCAATCTAAATGCAAAGATAAGTAAATTCCACTTTTTTCATCCACAAGGTTCACTTATTGGGTCATATCAAATCTGAAGTAGGTATATTTTGCAACCCATAAAGGGTGAACACTATGATTTCCTACGAGGAGCCTAATAATGTGTTTCACGAACAAAACTACATGAGGTCGGATGGATATTTAGGTGATTCATCGATGAATTATCTAACATGATAGTGCTGGTTACAATATTGACTATGATTGGTATGAAATTCAACTAGAATAAACATTATGAGACATCATTTTAGAAATTAAATGGAAGACTGAATTTAGCTCTAATCTTGATTCTTCTTGAGTTGGGAAGAAGCTATACTGTTTACTGTGATAGTTCATGAATTGAGCGTGGTGAAATTCTAATGTAGAGTGATTGGGTTGTATCTTTTGTGTCTCACTAGTTGAGCCCTTATGAGTGGAATTACCATACTCCTGACCTCAAGATAGAAATCATGATTCATAATCATAAATATTGGAGGAAATATCTATTTTTTTGAGTGATTCATCATATACAAGGATCATAAAACTTTGAAATATATCTCTACACAATGAAACATGACGTTGACGTAGCATATGTGGGTGGATTAACTATAATCACAAAACATTTATATTTCATACACGCCATGAAAGAGTAATTTCATTGCTAATGCCCTGATCTAGAAGACTGAGATGAAATAATTTTAGGAGGATAGTTGTATGAGGAAGTTGATGGTTGTGTTCTCTAAGATTCATATTGAGGATCAAGAACCTCAAGGGAAACCAGTATTAGAATCTCTTATAGTAACATCTTTCCTTTTAGTGCAGGTCCATATGAGGACACTATCTGGTTAAGAAGGCCTCATTTTGAGGGAGAGTGTCACGAGAGTGAACCCACCTCATTGTTGGGTTGTAGATGGGATTGAGACCCATTCTTTGGTTGAGTATGGGTGCCTTCAGACATACAAGAGGAGATTATTTTAGAGTCTCATACCATTGTTTCGGAAGATCACCCTAGTCTCACCCAAGAGTTACATGATATCAGCCATCAGTATTAGTGTCCTGGTATGAAGAGGAAGATAATTGGATTTATAAGTTAGTGATCTACATGTCAAAAGGTGAAAATAGATAACCAGTTACCTAATAGTCTTCTACAACAGCTATCCATTCTTAGGTTGAAATGGAACGATGTCACTATATATATTATGATAGAATATCAGATATCCACATAAGGTAGCGATACATTATGGGTGATAATCGATAGGTTTTCCAAGGTTTTAATCTTTCTAACGATATGATAGTCCTTTGTTGTTGATAATCCGTAATTTATTTACATCTAAGAGGTAGTTATACTTCATGTTGTTCCATGTTCTATTGTATTATATAAAGACACTTGTTTTGAATTGTAGTTCTCAAAAGGGTTTCAAATGGAACTGGGTTTATAGGTTCTCTAGAGTATAGCTTATCACCCTCAAACTGATGGGCAGTCCAAGTAGAAAAGAAAGGTGTTAGAGGATATTCTACGACCCTATATCGTTGGTTTCAAAGGTTACTGGGAGAATAATATTCCTCTAATTGATTATTTCTATAACAACAGATTTCATGAAACAATTCAGATGTATTTGTATTAGTCCCTATATAGTAGAAATTTTTGTTCACCTATATTATAGATAGAGGTAGGTGAGGAATCTTTTCTAGTCCTCGTCTCATTCAAGAGACTTTAGATCATTTCCAGTTGATTTAAAAGTCTATGGGTACAACATTGTCTTGGAAGAAGTATTATATCAATTTTTACCATAAACCTCTATAGTTCAGAATGGGAAATCAGGTTTTTTGCGTGTGTCACCTAGATTGGGTCACAATCAAATCATTAGACATGGCATGAAATCTCCTCTATATGTCAGGCCTTTCATGATATTGAAGTGGTTTGGGCTGGTATTCTCTCAATAGATGTTACCTCAGACGTACCACTCCAAAAATGATGTATTCCATTTATCTAATGTTTAATAGTATCATCATGAACTATCTCATTCAATCGACACTTAAGATTGTGAGCTTGTGGTAGATACATCATTTAAAGAGCATCTGATATATATCATCGATTGGATCATGAAGGCTCTCTAAGTCATTTCATTTCCTATGGTCTGGGAGACATTGTTGAATTGATAGATATATGATGAGACTTGGGAGGGAAAATTTAATGTACATGCAAATTACCCAAAACTATTCTCAAAATACTTTCTACTAGCATCATAATGGAAACTTAGGGATGAGTTGTCTTATGATGGGAAGGTTATAAAGCATAGGATTTATCCAATGGAATGGAAGGTTTATTTTTATTGGAATTCCTTCAAAACACCCTAATAATGATGCCTAATTTACTCAAGGAGTTCTTGGGTGTACCTGGGGATTTTTTAGATATTGTATCCCAAATGTGTGAAGAAAAGACTTGGCCACATGGTTAGAAGAAATCATTCTTCCAATACCACATAGTTATCCAAAATTATGTGGCTGAAAATAGGGGGAACCTGGGGGATACATGTTTTTTATGAAACCATTCTGCCCGACGAGTATGTTCATATGATCAATCTTTAGTTTTTTTACAATGGGTTTTTTATTGCTTAACAGACCATGCACTTAACCATGCGAAGTGCCCCTTTGAAGTTGTAACTGAACATAGTTGGCCCATAATTTGGACAACAATGTGAAGAAATAATCCTCGCATTGTTTTTAGTTTTAAATTACTAAACTAACCCTCTTATATGATTTAAAACACTTTTATTTTCCCCTTTAATCATTTAGTGATTTTTCCTCCTCCACCCACACGTATGAGATCTCTTAATTCAAGAGGTGGAGATCCATGTATCTCCTCTATATGATCTCCAAATCAATCACCATCAGAATAAATTGAATTTTATAGGTGTGGACTTTAGTCCTCTTACCTTTATTTCATGTTCGTTGTCATATCTTTTGTACAGTCTTGGTGAAATTGCATTTTTTAGGGAATTTGATGATTTCTTCGATTTCGTCCAACCTAGCTTAAATCAAAAGTTAACACTAGATGTGGGAAATTATGAGATATTATCGAAGTTGTTCTATGTCCTTTCACTTAATTCCATTACAATATATGAAATAAACTATTATACGGAAATCCAAACCATTTCAGCACCGCCTCTAGTTTTTCAATTGAATTAAATTAAATGCCTTATATAGCCTTTGGAGATCCAAGATAGTGGAAAACAATGCCATTTTCTTCTGCCTTATATAAGCTTTATTCTAAAATAGTCTAACACTCCCTTGAGGTGTGTTTTCATATAAACAATGTCATGAGTTCTTAATTGATTTGATTTGGTTAATTATCCATGTTTTTATATATATAACCATTCCTTTTAATGAAGTGGATGATTTAAATGAATTTCCCATGTTATTATTACGTTATATACTATGCCATAACTGAATTCTAAAATGACATCCCATGAACAATATGCATAACATGGTCTAATGGATTGAATTAAATGGAACATACTGTCAATTAAACTTGTCATAATTGTGTCCCTTGTTAAATTATTTCACCTTAGTGTCAAGGGTGAATACGGGGTTCCAACTTAAGGAACATTTGGATAGACTCTCATGCCTTTATATTATAATAGATAATTCTTTATAAACACACCAGGAGATACATTTTCTATGAATAATATGGGTTCTATGATAATTATCCATTTTTACCTATAGATGAGTGAAAATAGTTCCCTAAGGGGAAACACTTTGGATAGGCTTGAATGCATGATGGTCATACCATGCCTCAGGAGAGACTCAGGCCCCTATATGTGATACCAGGTACAGAATAAGAGTCTAGTACTTGACATTTCACATCATGATTTTAGTGACATGTGGGACTACATCGTCAGGTCTCCATGGACAGACACTTTGGCATAGGTTCTAGATTGTTCCCTCAAGAGATCCTTTTAAAGACCATCTAGATTCCCATGGGCAGGATCATAGTGTCTCACTAAATTTTTTAAAGTGGTTTTCAAATGTAATTAAAGAAAATATAAATGAATGATTTCAAAATGAGATGATATTTCAGTTTCATAAACCTAGGAAAGTGTCCTCCAAGAACAATTAAAATATTGGAGATAGTAAAAAATCTCACAAATTATCTCACCCATTTACTATTGTAGGATCATTTGGTTTGGATATTCCAACTTAGGCTGAAGCATGTAAATTGGATAGGTGTCTAATTGGAACCCATTCCAACACATTTATTAGTTTATTTCCATTAGGAATTAATGTATTACGAAACATTGATAATTTTTATTGCATGAAATGGAATGTCTTAGACACTATAGGTTCCATCCTACTAATATTGTATTTGAGACCCTTCTTGGTATGCCCTTAACATCTGTCTAGATTTTTTGGGTATAGGTATTGATAAAGGGAGTCAATCAGATTCCAATTCATGTCTTTCAGTTATTGGATAGAGATTAAGGTGGAGGACCAAGCCTATTCTCGATATACTAGTCTTAGCAGTTTTTTAGTCTTTTGTATTTTTTCATAGCATGTTGTATATTCTTGTATCCCATGCCCCTACATAGTCAATTTTTTTATAGCAACATGAAAAAGAATTTTCATCACTTATATCTAGATTTTACTCAGCTTCCAATTATTTCTTATTTATCTTTAATGTTTTATTATAATTTTTTCCACTACTATATGTTATTATAAATTTATTTTATGATTCTTATTCCATATATATATATATATATATTGTTGTGATTCACTCATATAAATGAGTGTATAGTCTCCCCAAATACACACCCAAGCACTCGCTGCTAGTCGGTAGCCGCTAGATTTAATGGTCTCATGATTGATGTATTGTGGACACTATCTCAGGATATCATTATGTGGAATCTGCATCAGGATGACACAACATTAAATCAATTAAACTTATTTGGATACTATCCTTTAAAAACTAACTCTTTACCCTAATCATCACATTCATCTAGGATACCAACACAACTAAGGTCTCCAATGTACTCGAAATCACTAATCACATATATAATAAACGACCATAATATTTCAAATACATAGTCATCAAAACAATTTCATATTAATTTTTTTAAATACACTTTTAAAAATCTATCTCAATATAATAATTCATTAGAACATATCATAAAAACATGTTATGTACAATACATGTTTCATTAGAAACATTTTAAATTTATAATTGACTAAACAAATTACAAGAGTTTTCTTAAATGATAACCAACCATCTTAAAAATAAAAAATCAAACATAATTATTAAAAATGAAAAGTAAAAAAAAGTGTTACATTGGATAAAATAATATAGTAGAGACATAGACCTCCAAATTTATACAAAATCATTATATTCATTTAATATAACAAGAATTGAGACCTATGTTTCCATTTGAACCTATACATATAAGATAATTAATATAACCAAAATCCATAACCTTGGGATTAGTCCTAATAGCCAACTAGGGTACATAAACTCATGGTATAAAGAAGAACATATTGATATTGAAATAAATAGGAATATAACTAAGGGTATTCTAGTATTTAGTTAAGGAAATCAACTAATGTTTCAAGTAAATTCACGATAAGACGAGTTAATGAAGGAATTTTTTGTAATAGAGGTTATGTTGTGTGAATGGGGAGAATTGGGGATAATAAGAACAAACATTTTATGAGGGTATAATGACAATATTTAATTTTAATGAAAAATAATATTTCCAAGATATTATAAAAACAATTCCCAACCATAAGAATGACCTTATTTTCAATAATATATATCCCACAATTTGATGACATGGTTTCCACTAATAGTGCACCAATAGTGTGAGTCACCCCATAGAAAAACTAGGACACATAGTCACTACGAGAACTCACACTCTTTAGTAAAATGTGTTATAATCATGAAAAATTCCACTTAAAACACCTCCCCATTCTACATTGCATGGTTTATGGTTTTCTCTAATGAGGTTATAAATGTGCACCCTAAATTATTTTTCAAACATTCAAGAATTTTGGTATAAAACCCTAGAAAATCCATAAATAAAGAAAATAAAAAATAAAAAATAAAAATAAATACATTCAAATGACCTAGTGGGAGTTATATATTTAGAAGAAATTTGTTATACTGTTTCAATAATAATTATATAAGATGCATTATACCATTACGTAGAACATATTCTTTATGGATTTAGTCTAATTGAGATATTTATGAAAATAATTACTAAATCCTTATAATTATTAATTATATAAGGCTATATAGCAGGATATGATTGTTAATTTTAGAACAGAATGTTAAAAGACATCATGATCACTATGTATGAATGTTGTACTATAGTACATGTTAAATAATTATTCGTCTAATCTAATACTATGATTCATATATATGTTTATTGATTAATTTGTCTAATAGAATGTTATATGTTTATGTTCACATATATCTTACAAAATAGATATCATTAATATCAATTTATGATGAGATGAAATGTAAGGGATTTTAATTGATCAATAGTTATTAATTTTTTATAACCAATGAATTTACACAGATTTTTATACCATTGAGATAAATACATGATATAGATTTTATATTTTCATTGGGTATATGATAAGGATTATTTCCAGGAATATGGGTCAATGAAAACAGTATAACTCTAATATCATAGTTCATTTCATCTTTTCATTTTATCATTAGACAATAGCTTATAATGGAATATTTTAATGTACCTCTTATGGGATATATGACTCACATTCTCTTATAGATACATCATAGAGGTGGTAATATTTCAGATGCCTCTAATGAATCATCATCATGCTCATATTTTTTAATATAATTTTATAATTTCATATATTTAAGGAAGACACAGAAGTATTGATTTTTTATATAGCATGGTTTTTGGTTTCCTATGTGTTGATCATATGAATATGGTAATATAATTATTTCCACCACCCCAACTACGAGTTTATTGATCATAAGAAAAACAGAAATCATGAATCACATTATAATGTATATTTTTATGAGTTAGGATATGATAGTACATGAACATCCTATGCGAATGATCATATGTATAGTGTACCCAAAATGGAAATGATGTGTACTTGGAAGGATATTATACTATTTTAATCATTCCACATGGGTTCTAGTTTGGGACATATGAGTGCTCAATTATTATTCTATTTCTATGTCTAATATGATGGTAAAAATATCTCAATCAACTATGATTTATATATGTGGTATACAATAATCTAATTCTTTTTAGATTCATAGAGATGATAATGTGTGTGGGTGGATGATTAGACTACAAACAGATTATGTAACCCTCTCATGGACACATGGTTTAAATCACCCATATATATATATATATATATATTTCTATGTAACCCTCATATTTGAGGTTTATTCTACAAGTATTTGGGTCCTCCTCTATTGTAGTAGGAAACACTCTTGATTAACTCACGTAACACCTGGAAGAGTACAGTCCCTCTAAGGGGGTTATTAACCTTCCCAATAGAGGTGGTTCCTAGTGAGGTGTGGGTTATCCATCATTAGTTCGATTGAGAACTATTGTGAAGGTGGCATTATGATATAGTTTAGGAACAATTGAATCTTTTAGTGTTCTAGGAACAATAAATTTATTTCTAGTGTAATAAGACTATTGAGTTAAGCTATAGATATCATTGTACATTTCTCGGATGAGGCCCAATCGTTATTCTTATTCCCAATGTGGTTAATTAAGGATTTTTTTGTAATTGAGTATTTTGATGAAATCTATTCAATGAGGTTTTAGGGTTATATCATTTCAATATCCACAGGGTGTTGAACATTCATAGTTTATGAATTATCCAAATTATAATAGATCACCACCAAGGTATAACTTACAAATATGTTGTGGATGACAAGAATTCCAAATATTTTTTTAACCTATGTATCCTTGGATACTTGTATTATGGAAATATTTATTGAACTAAATATATATATATATTAATTGGAGCCATCTAAATTTCTTTTTTAAAATTTCATATAAATTATATTGACTTTTTCTTATCCTCGTTACTTCTTAGTTACAATTTTATGATATTTTCTTCATAATGGATATTTAATGGATATATTTATTTACTATTTTTTGGAAATGGGTTATTTAAATTTTAGTTCACCCATATATGAGACTTTTCCAACAGTTTTTGTTTCTGTGTAGATAATTCATAGTTTGTTGATGTGATAATGATTATAGATCTGGGGTTACATATATTGAGTTGACTCTTGGTGATTTAGGGTGGTATTTGATAGAGGATGTTTATGTTAGTTGGGTTTTATTATGACCCCTTATCATATGGTTTAAAATGGTGGCTCTTTATAAGAGTCCTTTATATTATGAGATGGTGTTCCATTTATACCCATCAATTTCATGGGGTGAGTAATCCTGTGAATTGGCCATCAAACAAGGTTTCCAAAGGTGAAATTTTCTAGGTGTTTTCCATCTCTTCATTGTTATATTTTAAAGAAAATCATTTTTATCAACGTCATATTCTAGTTAAATTTTTCCAATTTTATAGATTATCTATTGAAAATCATTATATCCTATAGCCTCCAATATTTTATTATTCAATATTAGTGATATACATCCTCCCATGACCAATTGGAGGTAGGAAAGGGGTGGCACACATCAGTCATCAAAGGAATAGGAGGTCTCCCAATGGGTTGGGTCTTGTTAAAATGGTATTAGAGAGGTTTAAATACATGTGATATTGAAAAAAGATAAATGTATTATGTGTTTTGTTTGAAAAATTAATAAATTATGTGAAGGGAAAATTATATTGAATGACATACTAGGTAACCTAGTGTTTGTATGGATTACATTTTATAAATTCACTGAGAATTTAATAAGTTATTTTATAACTATAGACCCTAAAAATGGATTAGGGTTTAATATAGATTATACATGAATCATATTGTTGAGATTAGTTGTCTTCAAGTTTCTTCCATGTCATCACACCCATTTTTTCCACAATCATAGTGGGTCAACCCTTCTGACTAAATTATAAAACCAACAAATAGTAAGTTATTATATTGAGTCAAAGTAGTAAGATATTATGATTGTAATTGATACTCTTTGTAACGCCCCGACCCCAGTTACCCAGAGTCAGTGCATTATTACATTACATTGGCATGATCACAAGAAAGATCAAATCTCGAAAGACCGATTGGATTAGTTGCCTTGGAAACACTAGATAAATTCATAAAGTTTTACATTAAATCATAAAGTGAAAAACGACTACAACAACATAGTCCCCATATTCCACACTCATATCCCCACATAAAATCCCTGCAGGTCATTCATAACTTACTTCTTCACATCCTGGGAAAAATAAAACATAGAAAAGGGGTGAGCTCAAATGCCCAGTAAGGATAACAATATAGCGGAAACGTTCAAAAATAAGCATAAACATTTAAGGCAATGTATAACTAAACCAAAAGCCTTTTAAACTTGAACTTAAACATAGTATGGCAAAAGTAAAATTAAATAATTCCATTTACTTATTCACATGGATATTCTACTAATCGAATAATCACATGTAATATCAATAACCACTTTCATAATGTTGTAATGCATAATGCCAGACTATCATAACCACATAGCCAAGGCCTCGTGTCAAGACTACAAATTAAATTTTGCCAAGGCCTTGTTCCAAGACACTAGTTTGTCTCATGAGACCTACCGATGCATCGAGGAGCTATAGCGGGCTCCACCCGTCACATATTAAGTCCAATGCATTCCCATATGAAAATGTTTAAACATAACATAAAAATCCGTATTAAAACTAGCATACGAAATGTCAATACTTTCACCATAAACTATGAATGGTATAAAAATAGAACATCCACAGTAAAACATATCACAAAACCTTCAATACAATATAGATGTTTTGTATCATAATAAATCAACTTCAAATAAGTGTAAAATCCATCAAAGGATGTTGACATAGATGAAATCAAAACTCTTTTTAGAGAAATATCTCTTTCTATTTTGAAATAATTTAAGAGTCATATATTTATAAAATAAAATATTTTCTTTGAAAATATTCTTATAAGCTTGTAAGGGAAGCTTCGACGATTTTATAAGGGTAGAAAATTGCCGCACCCTCCGTATAAGTTAAAAAAAACATTCTTACCATAATTCTGACGAAAAGGTTAAAAGCACCTTGTTTGGAAAACGACAGAAAGATTCATTTAGAAAAATCTTATAAAAAGTCAAACAAGGGTATAAATTACCTTAACCCATATTCTATTAAATAGTTAAAATGTTTTGAAATACATTTTTAAGAAACATGGATGTGGATGATAAAAAGATCCCAGTAGATTATTACGTATAAACAACCTCGGATAATGAAGAGATTGTGAAATAACACTTACCTTGTACTTTTCCATGGTTGGGGTAGGTTAACCTCCTGTATAATAATGAAATAATTGTTATTAAATTATACAAGAATAATATTCATTCATATGATATCATATATGATCTTTTAACATTGATTTGTTAATAATATCTTAGTATTATCGTGGTTTCGGGTGTTGACTTACTCATTTTATTTTATATGTTTTGTTACATAAGAAATTTTTGTAACAGATAGGTTGTATATTATTCATATCCAGAATGATATCAAGTCCTTAAACATTATTTTTAAATCATGAAATGATAATTATACTTGAATGGATACGATGGAGAATGAATCTCATCGTGTTCATGGAGACGGTAGTCCGTACGTACGCACGAGCGACAATATCATTATTTTGATATTAAAATAATATATAAATGGATGGTATATAATATATACAGAATAATTAACATGTTATATTAATTATTTAAATGAGTTACACATCATTATTATACCCATCCAAATAATAATATATTGAATAACAATTACACCACGACGTGGAGACGGTAAACCGTACGAACGCACGTATGGTGACATGTTATTCAAAGGGTGGATAGAATACTGAATATGGTTGTATCATAGTTATAATAACATCATATTATATATATGATACTGGATTTATTATTTTATAATGGTAATAACAAAGAATGAAGAAGTGGAAGAAAAAAGGAACCTGGAAAAGGGTGGTGAAATCATTACCTCTTCTTCAAGTTCTTCCTTTTGATTTGATCAAAAGGGATCGTTAGGATGGCTTTCTGATCAAACTAAGGCCTTTAGGTTGTAGTGAGGGACGTTGGGGGAGTATTTGGGCAGATTTTGGCCGAACCAAAAGGCTTTGAAGGTGTGAAGAAATGAAAATGAGGAGTGCCCTTTTATAAGAGGGGTGAGGGGCACCTTTGGAAAAGCTAGAAATATTAGTTTATAATAAATTCATATTCGGTTTATAATGGCTCAAAAGTTTATTATGAAAATTTTAAGGTGGTTATGGGTCTAAAAACACTCAACCAATAGAATTTAGACAGGTTTGGGTACTTATATTGACCTTATCTTTAAGTATAAACTCTAAGTTAATTAGTTTCACTTTTACAATGTCTCTTTGTATTTTTATATTATATGGTTAATAAACTTACCATATACATCCAAGAGACCCCCAAGTGGTCCATTAATGATAAAAATATCATGATATAAGTCTCTTGGCCGATCCTTAGCTTTTTAGGAATTTAATATCAATTAATAATATAATATTTATTTATAAAACTCTTTTATGTCAATTTTGACACTATTCAATAGTTGATTTTTGTGAAACTCATAACAGACTTATTACTTCTAAAAATGTTAATTAAATAAATCATAATATGTCATATTATCCTAGAAAATTATTTTAATTCAATTAAAGTCTCAATTTTTATTTATTTGGGTATTTATAATATCAATTATTTTAAATTTTCACTATTATGGATATTACTGCATCATCATTGTGTCAAAACTAAATAACATTATTTAATATCTAAAAATTATAAATAAAATATAATTATGTAGTAAATCCTTTTAGCTTTTTAATTAATATTTATAGTCGAAAATCCATCATATATAACCCTATGTAAAAATTGTTTTTCTAAAAGATATATGCTTGTGTCATTTTTGTATTCATTTTAACATAATTAAAATTATGTGTCCCTATCACCTACAAGTGGAACCATGGGGTCCCAAAATCTACCCAAAGATTCCTATGGTCGAATATGTATCAACCAATAAGGCTAGGACACATTTTATGGTAATTTAGTATTATTATAATATTATTTTTTAACCCTAATTTACAGGATTTACCCTTAACCATGGTAAATAAAATATTTACCGCAGTAATTATTCAAAATGTCTAAAAATAAAAGTTACCTATTTACACAATTTGAACACCCTAATTCCAAATATGGAATCCATTTTTCAAAATTCAAAACACAGAAGTGGAAGAAATTAATTTAAAATTAATTCCCATTGTTAAAACAAAAAGCGTGTTTTTAAGAGACAATAACTATCAAAAGATTGGCACATGTTTATGTCCGATTTAATTGTAAAATTATGTCAACGTATCAACATTATATTAAATGGTAAAAATATATTCTAAATATTCTTAAAAACTACTCAAATTCATAATTTATCACTATTAATTATTTTGATAAAAAAAGTTGATTTTAATTAAAATGTAGTAATTTTCACTATTCATCAAAATATTAAAGTTATCCGAAAAGTACCAAAATTTCACCTTAGGCTAAATTCGATATTATGAATCCAAAAATGAAGTCCATTTTGAAATATAAAATATATATAATTTCAACAAGTAGGTATTACTATTCATAACGACTAGTTTGATTGGTTATGGTGTGTTAGAACTTGGTGTTGCGTACAACACACGCTATCACATTATTCAAAGAGAAGTGTACCATAGAAGCTTGGGGTGTTACATTTTCCTCTCCTTCAAATAATTTCATCCCCGAAATTTATAGAATACTTATCACATGAAAAGACTTGGGTGGGTCTTCATCATAAGTTCCTCGGGTTCTCACGTTGCCTCTTCCATCTTATGGTTTCTCCACAAAACTTTTACCAGACGTGTCGTCCGGTTTCTCAGTACTTGTTCTCTCGTATCAAGAATCCTGATGGGCTCTTCTCATTAAGACAGATCGGGTTCCAGTTATAATTCCTCATAGCTGAGTACATGCGTTGGGTCAGGAATGTAATTCCTTTACAGAGATATGTGGAACACATCGTGAACTTTGGAGAGACTTGGCGGCATTGTCAATCGGTAAGCTACAGCCCCAATTCGTTCTAGAATTTCGAAAGGTCCGATGTACCTGGGACTCAATTTACCTTTCTTACCAAAACGTATGACTCCCTTCCATGGAGATACCTTCAAGAAAACATGATCACCGACTTGAAATTCCAAATCCTTCCTTCAATTATCGGCATAGCTCTTCTGCCTACTTTGAGCTGCTTTGATGTGATTTTGGATTACCTTCACCTTTTCCATCATTTCCTCCACCAGTTCTGGGCCTACAAGTTTTTTTTCACCAACTTCATCCCAACAGGTTGGTGTGCGACATCTCTTTCCGTATAACGCTTCATGTGGTGCCATCTGAATACTTGAATGGAAGCTATTATTATAGGAAAATTCTACCAGAGGTAAATATTGATCCCACATACACTGAAAGTCAAGTGAGAAAGATCTCAACATTTCTTCAAAGGTTTTAATTGTCCGTTCTGATTGTCCGTCTGTCTGAGGGTGGTACGCAGTTCTCAAATGAAGTTCAGTATCCAGGGATTTCTGAAGGCATTTCCAGAATCTTGAAGTAAAACGGGGATCACGATCAGAAACAATCGATAGGGGTAATCCATGAAGTCTCACAACTTCATTAATATATAGTCTTTCTAGACGTTCTAGGGGTATATCTTCCCTTATAGCAAGAAAATGTGCTGACTTGGTAAGACGATCAACAATTACCCATATTGCATCGTTCCTTCAAGGAGTCTTTGGTAGCCCCATGACAAAGTCCATCGTAATATTGTCCCATTTTTACTCCGGTATGGGAAGAGGTTGCATGACTTCTCCAGGCTGTTGCCATCCAGCTTTCACTTGTTGACAAACCATACATCGTGACAAAAAATCAGCAATCTCCCTCTTTATGTTATCCCACCAAAAATGTTCCTTCAAATCTCTATACATATTTGTGCTCCCAGGGTGTATAGAGAAATTGGAACTATGAGCATCATCCATCAATTCCCATTTCAGATTAGGTATATCGGGAACACAAAGTCTCTTCCCAAATTTCAAAATTCCATCTTTATACACAAAGTCTCTCAGTCTCCCATCATTCACAGCTTTAATCTTCTTTTGAAATTCTTCATCATCAGTCTGAGAACTCTTAATTCTTTCTAGTAAAGATGGTTTGGCAACCATTTGAAAAAGAATTTATGTTTCACCTTCCCTGGTTATTCCCATGTCCATCTTCACTAGATCCATGAAAATTGGATCACTTTCAATTTTCATATTGTTCAAAAATCCATGGTCTTTTCTGCTCAAAGCATCGGCCACCTTGTTTTCTTTCCCCGGGTGGTAGTGTATCGTACAATCATAATCCTTGAGTAATTCAAGCCATCTCCTTTTCCTCATGTTGAGTTATTTTTGTGAGAAAATATACTTCAAACTCTTGTGATCAGTATAAATCTCACATTTTTCACCATAGAGGTAGTGCCTCCATATCTTCAAAGAAAAGATCACAGCTGCAAACTCGAGATCATGGGTAGGATAGTTTTTCTCATTAATTTTCAACTGTCGTGTTGCATAAGAAATAACTCTATCATTCTGCATAAGGACACAACCAAGTTCTTTCTTCGATGCATCACTATAAATAACGAACCCATCATTCCCTGATGGTAGATTCAATATAAGAGCATTGACTCATATTTTCTTCAGTTCTTCGAAACATTCTTCACACTCTTTTTTCAAAGCAAATTTAACCCCTTTACATGTGAGCTTCGTTAATGGGTTAGCCAATCGGGCAAAATTCTGGACGAATCGTCGATAATAACCTGCCAAACCAATAAAACTACGTACCTCAGTTATACTCGTCGGTGCTGGACATTCTTGGATTGCCTTAGTCTTAGAAGGATCGATAGAGATTCCATCTTTAGAGACAATATGGCCAAGAAAAGAAATCTCATGAAGCCAGAATTCACACTTGCTAAACTTCCCATATAATAATGTCTTCTCAGAGTCTTCAGGATAATGCGCAAGAGATTTTCATGATCTTCATAGATTTTAGAGTATACCAAGATATCATCAATAAATACCACCTCAAATTATTCAAGATACTCCTTGAAAACTCTATTCATCAGATCCATGAATACAGAGGGTGCATTAGTCAAACCAAAAGGAATTACCGTAAACTCGTAATGCCCGTACCTGGTTCGAAATGCAGTCTTCGGAATGTCTTCCTTCTTTACACAAAACTGATGGTATCCAGATCGAAATTCAATCATTGAAAAGTATTGAGCTCCATGCAGTTGGTCAAATAAATCATCAATGCGAGGTAGGGGATACTTTTTCTTTATCGTTATAGCATTGATCTCCCTGTAGTCGATACATAACCTCATAGATCCATCTTTCTTTTTAACAAAAAGAATAGGGGCTCCTCATGGAGAAACACTAGGGAGAATAAATCCTTTATTATTCAATTCCTCTAGTTGTTTCTTTAGTTCGACTAACTCTACAGTGGCCATTCTATAAGGGCTCTTCGATATAGGCCTTGATCTAGGAATTAAATCAATGGAAAACTCAACTTCTCGTTCTGGAGGATGTCCAGGTAAATCTTCCGGAAATAAATCTACAAATTCTTTCACAAAAGGTACATCCTCTATTTTAACATTCCTTTCCTCATCCACAGTAATTTCATTATCTTCCTCCCCAATAATTGAATTTAATTGAGCTACTGGGGGTGGATCTAGATAATAATTATGTGGTGACGATTCTGCTCTAAAGATAAGGTGTTCCTTATCATCATCATCAAAAATCGTAACCTCTTTCTTCTTACAATAAATCTTTGCATCATAGTCTGAGAGCCAGTCCATACTGAGGATTATATCAAACTCAATCATAGGTATGGCAATGAGATCAGCAGATAAAGAACATTTATGTGCTCTAATGGGGACTGATTCACAAAACTTTGTTACAATGATAATTACCTTGGGAGTTTTAACTGACAACTCCCTTGTTAAATCAAATTGTAAATATCTAATTTACTTAGCAAACTGGGAAGATATGAAACAATGCGATGATCCAGAATCAAATAATGCATTTGCTAAATTTGAGGAAACCATTAAATTACCTGCCACAACGTCTTTCGGAGCTTCTACCTCAGCAGTAGTGATAACATAAGCTTGGCATTGATCCCTTGGCCTTTTCTATGGTATGTTCTCCTGACTCTTAGGAAATTCATTTACATAATTCCCCATCTCCATGCAATTGTAGCACTGAATGTTGGTGGCTTCCTTCTTCCCCTTGCAATCACGAGATTGGTGGCCTTTTTCACCAAACTTGTAACAGACTCTCATTCCCTTCAAGAAAGTATCGGGGTGTTTCTTCCCACATTTACCACAAGATGGATATTCAAACTTTCCTTTCTTCCCCTTATTTCCATTCCTAGATTGATCAGCAGGCCTCTTCTTCTCTTGATTTACATTAAAGTCATAAGACATAGAAAATTCCTTTTCAATATTGATAGAACATGAGACAATGTCTTCGTATGATGAGAAGGATTGTGAGACTAATGCTCGACGGAGAAATGGTTTTAACCCAAAAAAGAAACGATCAATCTTACTTCTTGGGTTACATATATAATCTCCATCATACCATGATAACCTTGTAAAGTTAGCCTCATAATTTGTGACATTCTCATCCTCCTTTTGTCTCAGACTCAACAACTGCCTTTCCATATCTGTTCAGTGGTCATACGGAAAGTATTTTTCTAAAAACAGATCTTTGAACTACCTCCATTCCATATTTGATACATCATCATCTTCCTTTGTATTTTGAATCAATGAACACCATTGATCAGCATCTCCAGTGAGGTGGTAAACTACCACGATAACATTTTCCCTTTCACTACTCCCCAAAGCCTGAAATATTTTCTCTAGGGAAATATCCATTTCTCAGCTACTAAGGGATTTGTACTCCCATTGAATGTTGGTGGTTGTTGCCTCATGAATCAATCTAACAATGATCCTCCACACTACGGATCAGGGTGCTCCATACGGGTAAGGTTATTATTCATAACCTGAGTGAGTTGTCCCAGTATGTTGATTAGTTGATCGGCACTAGTTGCATCACCAGCTCCACTATAATTATCTTGAGCAGGAGAGAAATCCCTACATGGAGTGCATGCATTGATACGATTTCCATTTCTTCCACTAGGTGCCATTTCTAAAAAATGGCATAACTAGATCAGTTTATAAATCAAAATACATAATCCCATACTTATAAAACACTTAACATAAATTAAACTATTTATGGATATAATCCATAATCATAAGAACGTTTTCTTTGAGGATGTATATACTCATAAACCCTTCATAATAATTTTTAAATAAAATGAGAGGTATCCTAAGCATATCCCCCAGGAGTGTCGTAACCAAGAGTGCATCAAGGCCCGTTGTCGTGCACTAGTTCTCGTTCAAGTCTAGCTCAAAGCGGTGTTTTCGGGTTTTACCCCTAGGTACATCTGTGCCACAACCACCTCTACCTGCTCGTATCCAGACAGGGATGTATTGCTCAGAAAACTCACAAAATCTTTACAATACCAAAATTCTAGGAAGTTCTTCTAAACTAATCCTCAATTTCATCTTAGGTCTATGTGCTCTAATTAGAGTTTGTCTAAATCTAGCTTCCAAGGTTTGTACTAAACTTCCTCTGATACCAACTGTAACGCCCCGACCCCATTTACCCAGAGTCGGTGCATTATTACATAACATTGGAATGATCTCAAGAAAAATCAAATCTCGAAAGACCGATTTGTTTAGTAGCCTTGGAAACACTAGATATATTCATAAAGTTTTACATTACATCATAAAGTGAAAAACTACTACAACAACATAGTCTCCATATTCCACACTCATATCCCCACATAAAATCCCTGCAAGTCATTCACAACTTACTTCTTCACATTCTGAAAAAAAAACATAGAAAAGGGGTGAGCTCAAATGCCCAGTAAGGATGAAAATATAGCGGAAACATTCAAAAATAAGCATAAACATTTAAAGCAATGTATAACTAAAACAACAGACTTTTAAACTTTAACTTCAACATAGTATGGAAAAAGTAAAATGAAATAATTCCATTTATTTATTCACATGGATATTCTACTAATCGAATAATCACATGTAATATAAATAACCACTTTCATAATGATGGAATGCATAATGCCAGACTATCATAACCACATAGCCATAGCCCCGTGCCAAGACTACAAATAAAATTTTTCCAAGGCCTTGTGCCAAGACACTAGTTTGTCTCATGATACCTACCGATTCATCGAAGTGCTATAGCGGGCTCCACTCGTCGCATATTAAGTCCAACGCATTCCCATATTAAAAGGTTTAAACATAACATAAATATCCGTATTAAAACTAGCATACGAAATGTCAATACTTTCACCATAAACTATGAATGGTATCAAAATAGAACATCCACAGTCAAACATATCACAAAACCTTCAATACAATATAGAATTTTTGTATCATATTAAATCAACTTCAAATAAGCGTAAAATCCATCTAAGGATGTTGACATAGATGAAATCAAAACTTTTTTTAGAGAAATATCTCTTTCTATTTTGAAATCATTTAAGAGCCATATATTTATAATATTAAAAAATTTCTTTGAAAATATTATTATAAGCTTGTAAGGGAAGCTTCGACGATTTTATAACAGCGGAAAATAGCTACACCCGACATATAAGTTAAAAAACATTCTTACCTTAATTCTGTCGAAAAGGTTAAAAGCACCTTGTTTGGAAAACGACGGAAAGATTACATTATAAAACTCTTATAAAAAGTCAAAAAAGGGTATGAATTACCTTAAACCATATTCTTTTAAATAGTTAAAATGTTTTGAAATACATTTTTAAGAAACATGGATGTGGATGATAAAGAGATCCAAGTAGATTATTACGTATAAACAACCTCGGATAATGAAGAGATTGAGAAATAACCCTTACCTTTTACTTTTCCTTGGTTGGGGTAGGTTAACCTCCTGTATAATAGTGAAATAATTGTTATTAAATTATACAAGAATCATATTCATTCATATGAGATAATATATGATCTTTTAACATTTCTTTGTTAATAATATCTTAGAATTATCGTTGTTTTGGGTGTTAACTTACTCGTTTTATTTTATATGTTTTGTTAAATAAGACATTTTTGTAATGGATAGGTTTTATATTTTTAATATCCATAATGATATCGAGTCCTAAAACATTATTTTAAAATCATGAAATGATAATTATACTTGAATGGATACGATGGAGAATGAATCTCATCGCGTTCGTGGAGACGGTAGTCCGTATGTACGCACGGGCGACAATATCATTCTTTTGATATTATAATAATATATAAATGGATGGTATATCATATATAAATAATCATTAACATGTTATATTTATTATTTACATGAGTTACACATCATTATTATACCCATCCAAATAATAATATATTGAATAACAATTACACCACGACGTGGAGACGGTAAGTCGTACGTACGCACGTATGGTGACATGTTATTCAAAGGGTGGATAGAATAATGAATATGGTTGTACCATATTTATAATAACATCACAGTATATATATGATACTGGAGTTATTATTTTAGAATGGTAATAACAAAGAAAGAACAAGTGGAAGAAGAAAGGAATTTGGAAAAGGGTGGTGAAATCATTACCTCTTCTTCGGGTTCTTCCTTTTGATTTGATCAAAAGGGCTCCTTAGGTTGGATTTAAGATCAAACTAAGGCCTATATGATGTATTTAGGGAAGTTGGGATAGTATTTGGGCCGAGTTTGGCCGAACCAAAAGGCTTTGAAGGTGTGAAAAAATGAGAATGAGGAGTGCCCTTTTATAAGAGGGGTGAGGGGCACCTTTGGAAAAACTAGAAATATTAGTTTATAATAAATTCATATTCGGTTTATAATGGATCCAAAGTTTATTATTCAAAGTTTAAGGTAGGTATGGGTCAAAATCACTCAACAAATAGAATTTAGACAGGTTTTGGTACTTATATTAACCTTATCTTTAAGTATTAACTCTAAGTTAATTAGTTTCACTTTTACAATGTCTCTTTGTATTTTTATATTATATTGTTAATAAACATGCCATATACATCCAAGATACCCCAAGTGGTCCATTAATGATAAAAATATCATGATATAAGTATCTTGGCCAAACCTTAGATTTTTATGAATTTAATATCAATTAATAATATAATATTTATTTTAAAATCTCGTTTATGTCAATTTTGACACTATTCAATAGTTGATTTTTGTGAAACTCATAACAGAATTATTACTTCAAAAGAAGTTAATTAAATCAATCCTAATATGTCATATTATCCTATAAAATTATTTTAATTCATTAAAAGTCTCAAATTATATTTATTTGGGTATTTATAATATCAATTATTTTAAATATTCACTATTATGGGAATTACTGCATCATCATTGTGTCATAAATAAATTACATTATTTAATCTGTAAAAAATATAAATAAAATATCATTATGTATGAAATCTTTTTATCTTTCTAATATATATTTATAGTCGAAACTCCAACATATATAACCCTATGTAAAAATTGTTTTTCTAAAAGATATATGCTTGTGTCATTTTTGTATTCATTTTAACTTAATTAAAATTAAGTGTCCCTGTCACCTACATGTGGCACCATGGGGTCCCAAAATCGACCCAAATATTCCTATGGTAAAATATGTATCAACAAATAAGGCTCTGACACGTTTTAGAGTAATTTGTCTTATTATAATATTATTTTTTAACCCTTATTTACCGGATTTACCCTTAACCGTGGTAAATAAAATATTTACCACAGTAATTATTCAAAATTTATAAAAATAAAAGTTACCTATTTACACAATTTGAAAATCCTAATTCCAAATATGGAATCCATTTCACAAAATTCAAAACACAGAAGTGGCAGAAATTAATTTAAAATTAATTCCCGTTGTTAAAACAAAAAGCGTGTTTTTAAGAGATAATAACTATCAAAAGATTGGCACTTGTTTATGTCCGGTTTAATTGTAAAATTATGTCCAAAGATCAACATTATATTAAATGGTAAAAATATATTCTAAATATACTTTAAAACCACTCAAATTCATAATTTATTACTATTAATGATTTTGATTAAAAAAGTTGTTTTTAATTAAAATTTAGTAATTTTCACTATTCATCAAAATATTAAAGTTATCCGAAAAGTGACAAAATTTCTCCTTAGGCTAAATTCGACATTCCGAATCAAAAAATGAAGTCCATTTTGAAATATTAAATATATATAATTTCAAAAAGTAGGTATTACTATTCATAACAGCTAGTTTGATTGGTTATGGTGTGTTAGAACTTGGTGTTGCGTACAACACACGCTATCAAATTATTCAAAGAGAAGCATACCGTAAATGCTTGGGGTGTTACACTATTTCCACTAATTAATTGAGTAAGAATGTATTAAATAATTTATTAATATATTTTTTCCCTTAGAGAAGGTACATCATATTCCCCTTTTAACTAGTTCATATGTGTTTATTGAGTAGATTGTAGTTGATATTGGATAAAATAGATTAAACAACTTTTTTATATGTTATGGGAGCTCTATTAAAAGAAATTTATTAACCAATGATACTACCTAACTCTCCTATGAGAGAGGGTTATTTGGGTTTAGTGACATTCTCTTTCTCCACTTCTCAAAAATATATTTTCTATTGATTGATTCTTTGTTGACTACTTTTCAAAATGGAAAAAAATATTTCAGGATGGTGTTTTTGTAAAATATATGAACATAAATAATCTATCATGGATGAATATTTTTCATTATTAATAATGGGATCACATCATGTGTCATGGTGATTATAAATGTTCCGAAGAAACTAGAACATTTGTAGTAATGTATGATTATGATTGAGTGCATGTTATAGACCACAAACAACATAATGTACTATAAACAATTGATTCATATAATATATATTTTTTATATTGGTAGTTGATGTTTATCCTTTTTGGATAGTGGATAGGATTGTTTTTTCTTATGATATTGAGGCTCCCTTAGATCCAAAAACCCTGATCTAGTTCTAAAAATAATAATCTCTACACACTGGATTTGGAACATACCCCAAATTACAGGATATTTAACACGTAATTTTATAATTAAATTATAATGACCATTTTATTTTTAGACTTTTAGATTGGTATGAATAATATTAAATTAATAAAACTCATATTCTTGATTCAAATGGATATTTCCCAACAATATAAAAAACTACATAATCTAAAATAAATTATTGAAATTCTCTTTAAAATCTCCAACCATAATATTCTTATAAAAATAAAATGTAATAATTATCATAATAACCCAAGGAAATGGAATCATAAGAAAGGGGTGAGGTCAGATTCTCAATAAGGGTAAACAAAATCTATGGAAACAAAATCTATGATAATCAAATTTCATGTGTGAAAATAAGATGAGCATATGAGTATAATCATGGAACATAAGAGTTTTTATATGTAAAAGGTATAGATAATAAATCATTAAAAATAGAATGGTATAAGATGAGAAATGAATAAGATCATATGGAAACATGATTAATTAAACATGATTCATAATTGAATAACATTATCATAATAATAATAATAATTAAATAATTAATCTTATTTCATATGTGGAATGAAATTAGCATATGGAAACATTTCATTCTTATGTCATACCTTCAGTTCCCACACATATGAGTTAATAAAAAGTACTCAGAAAATAATTTTTCCCACGATATATGAAATTTTAATCAATTATTTGGATTGGGATACAATATCCCACCAGTCATCGCCCATATATATGACTTCTATGGGAAATCAATCATTCATCAAATTATATTGAAAACATAGAAACAAAATGGGTTCCATTCCATACATAATGAAAAACCCTTAGAAGGATAATGAGTTTCATATCCTATTCAAAAAGATTCATATAAGAAAATAATTCAAAAATACATCAATAATAATAACATCACAAACCAATGGAATAAATTGTTTATCCAAAGATATCCATTAACATTTTAGGTAAATACCCATTGATTATGATAATAAATAAATAAATATTTACACCCTATGGATAAAGGGTATACGATTAAGAAAATAATTTTACAAAATATATTGATGTGTAGAATCATGGTGGAAACCCTTCAAATATGGGATGTAAATTTAATGTTTTCATAGAGTAAATCATTGGAATAAAAATTTAGGTTATACACTAAAGATGATTAAGAATGAAAAAGTAAATGATAGAAAATTCCTCAAAAAAAGGTTGAAATTACCAAATTAATTTTGAGAATAATGTATAATGATGATATTCAAAGAATAACATCAACTAGTCATTATATGTTTGAAATAAAATTGAACTATAATAAATAAATACATTTTCTATGTTTTATAAAAATTATATTGGAAATAAAAAATAGACTTGATCATTTGAAAACATTTTAAATAAATATATTAAAAATCCCGGCCAAAAATTAATTATTATAGTTACCATGAAAAAATTATTAGAAATATTTATATATAATTTCAATGGAATTGGAATCTCATGTTTACATAAAAAAATTTTATATCATCCATGGGATATAGACATGGAATAATAATGGTATCTCACATAGTATAAGATATATGTTTAGTCTCACACATAAGAAGCACTCTCGTTAAAATGGTTTTTAGGGAAAATAAAATATTGAGGGAAAATGTTAAACCCCATGATTGACCAAATATAATTATGGGTGGTTATAAAAAAACATTTTTACCAGATATAATAAAATCAGAAACAAAATTCATTTAAAAAAATATTTTCAATGAAACCATTACTGTTTAAATAAAATTAAAATCAAAAAACATAATATACAATGATTTTGAAATTAAAAATCAAATATGATAAATAAAAGATATTACATTATATAATATAAAAATATAAAATATACTGAAAATATATAATTAAATTGGTGCATAATAGGTAGCCTGTCCCAATAAATAAAAATTGAGTCTATGAAACCCTTAAAAACATAATCTTCAAGGTAATAGTCCTTAAAAAACTAGGTCCTAAGGAATAATTATAAATCCCGAGAAAATATGGATAAAAAAATTATAATTTATTTATTTTTTATAATAATATAAATTTGTAATAAAAAAGTCCAATAAGAAACCATGTAACTCAATATAGGGAAATTTGGTTCACAAAACCCTTTATAACCTTGGTGTCTGTAGAATCAAAGGACATTTAAATATAGAACTCCATATAGATTATAAAAAATATATAATAACATAAATATTGAAAAATAATTTCTTTAATTAATAATTAAACTATATTAATAATTTCATGGTGCAGAATATGTTATATGTCTTAAAAAAATTAAATTTGAAGAAAGTGCCCCTCCAGTTTCATTCTTTTCAAGATCTTAACTTCCCAGATAGTAAGGTTAACTTTTATATAAAATCATTCTTATGAAACTATATTCATCCATATTTCATAATATAATGTTTCACTATTATTAAATATAATTTATTTATTATATAGTGTTCTTTTATATTAGTTAGTCGAGGTTGTTTGTTTAATTTTTCAGTAACTCTTTTTGTATATTTAAAATTTTCACGGGAGTTATAAAATTTCATAATAAACTTTATATTTAATTTTTCTATATTATTACATTATTATCAAATTCATATAGTTCCATATGTTTTGGAAGAAGTATCCATGTATTATTGGTAACTTCAAATGTTCATTTTTTATTGTTAAATTTAATATGAGGGTTTATTATTAATATCAGTTATTCAGTATCATGTATTTTTTGTTAAAAAAATTAAACAAATACTTATTTTGTTATTATTATAAAACATCACCATGAATTATGTTTCCATTTTCACCCATGATAAAAAAAATTAAATTGTTCATGTAGGTGGTTACACTAAATAACACATGAACATGCTATAATTAATGGTGAAAAGTGATTATTATAACAGTTCATACATTTCATACATATATATTAAATCATATTATATGAATATTCATTACATAACATTTTGAACAATATTAGAATTTTTTAGGTCTAATAACATTGGAAACTTGTATCTATAAACAACTAGTATATAAAAATATTTATATCTTCACCAACTTACTTCATCATTGTGGATATAGTTCGTTACTAAATTGGGTTCACCCCCAATTTCAGTCCTATTTATCTAATGAGATATCAATATTAACCAAATTAAATGGAGAGATATATAGGTCCCACTATACACATAATGGAAATTGTATTATGTGTGAAACAGGATCATCAATAATTCTCCATATCAGAACCCATGAAATGAAATGGATTTCATAAAATTTTCATTATAACATAACCCATGGAATAGAAACATGTTTTTATAAACATTTCATAATAACATAATACATGGTAATAAAATGGATTTCATAAATATTTCATCATTTAGTAATAAAAATAAACAATTGATAGAATGAATAATGATGGTATACATGTAACACCCGAGATTCTTAGGAGAAATGTTTCATTTTTATGTTATAAACATCATCAAAGGAATATTTCCCTACACAAAACACTAGCTTGGCATGCTTTACACGCAATCACAACCTTTCTCGATAGCTTGCGTCATACGCATTACCGAGTTTCAGTAAACAACGATATGCTATTAAAATATTATTAAAAATAGCCGTTTTGAATAGTAATACCCACTTTTTAAAATTTTGTAAATTTTATCTTTCAAAACGGACTCCATTTTTGGATTTGTAATATAGAAATTATCCTAGGGTGAAATTTTGGTATTTTTCTGAAAACATTCAATTTTTGATGAATAGTAAAAACACTCGGTTACTATTTAAAAACCGACTTTTTATTTAAATAAATATTTGTTTTATTTAAATTTATTTTAGGTCAAAATTGATTCAAATTACCTATATAAGTTCAACGTAATTCATTGGAGTCATTTTATAATAATTTTAGATATGTAAAACTTTTATTGAACTTTTCACCATCTTTTACCCACCTCCTTGGAGAATTTGCAAATTCACATAAAACGTAATTTTACCGCTTCTGTGAGTGGAATTTCCAAAATCAGGGAGACACGGTTAATATAAAACACTAAAATTTGGGTCAATGAGATGAAAATAATTTTTGGTGAATAGTAACTTTTTACTTTTATTTACCATAGTTAAAAGTAAATAGGGTAATTAAGGGTAAAAATGATATTATTATTACCATAAAACATGTTCTAATTATATTGGATAAGTTTAATTCGACCAAAAAACAACCTTAGGAATAAAATATGACCATTTAGTCCCACTTGGAATAGATTAGGACATTTATTATTAATTTATTTAAAGAAGGGTTAAAATAGTTAAAATCAAATTTTAATAACTATATAATTTTTAATATAGGGTTATACATAAGATAAATTAGATTATAAATTTTAATTTGAAATCTAAAAAGATTTCCTACATAATGGTATTTTATTTGTAATTTTTATACATTAAATAAACTAATTTATTTATGACACAATATTGATGAAGTAATTATCTTATTAATGAAATATTGACATAGTTGATGTTATAAATACCAAAATAAATGTAATTTGAGACTTTTTATGAATTAAAATATTTTTTTTTGTTAATATTACATGATAGTATTTATTTAATTAACTTTTATCGAACTAATGATTCTATTATGATTTTCACAAAAATCAATTTCCAAATAGTTTCAAAATTGACATAAAATAGTTTTTAATACAAATATTATATTATTAATTGTTATTTTATTTATAAAAATCTACGGTTCGGAAAAATGACTTATATAAGGTTATATATATTAATAATAAACAATATGGGGTTCGTTTGTCTTGTTATAGTAAGTTTATTAACCTTATACTGTAAGAAAACAAGAAGACACGGTAAAAGTTAAAATATCAAACTTAAAGTTAAATCTAAATGATAAGATTAAATTAGAAACCTAATATTGTCTAAATTCTATTGAATGAGAGTATTTAGACCCATAATCACCTTATCTTCGAAATAAATCAATTTTGAGCTATTAAGAATAGAATATGACTTTATTATAAAATAATATTTTAATTTTTTCTGAAGGTTCCGCTCTCGTCCCTTATAAAAAGGGCACCCATTCCCACTTCTGTTCACACGCTTTTGAGCCTTGAAGCTCATACAACCCCTACCTATTTCTCATCTCCACTTCTCTAGAAACATTCTGGAGGTTCTGGTCTTCTCAAAAGGCCAAATCTATTTCCTTAAGATGAAGCTTAAAGGAGGTGCGTCGAAGAAGACGTAATCTCTTCTTCCGATTAATTCAAGTTTCATTTTACTTCTACTTATTCTTCTTTAGTTGTCTCATTATAAAGTAATAACATCAGTATTACTTATATACTGATTAGTCATTATAAATATGAAACAACCCTATTTCACCTTCTATCCATCCTACGGAAAACAAACTCACTACGCGTGTGTACGTACGGAATACCATCTCCACGCCGTGGTGTAATCTATTTTCGACCACCACCTTACATAGATTGGTATAATGGTGTAAATAAATTACCATATATGATTATTGTAAATTGATATTGATTCTGAAATATTATACATACACTTCAATACAATTCCATGATCATGGGAATGATATCATCGCTCGTGCGTACGTACAGACTACCGTATCCATGACGCGATGAGATTCATTCTCCATGTTAACCATTCAAGAATGATAATAAAGTATATATAATAAATAATAAATAAATATATGAAATAATGAAGCTATTTTATTTATTTGTGTATATATATTTCATCTACTTACTTCCATTCAAGTCAATAATGAAAGGAAAACATCATTCATGCGTACGCACGGCCTACCATCTCCCTGAACGGTGTGTTTCATTTCATTTATCTATCTATGATATATATATATACTGAATATATATGATATATAAATCATGTTTTACATTATTGAAGTAAGTAAATCATAATATACGTAATAATAATATCAATAACAACAAGTCCAAACACATACGTTAATTGATTCATTTTTACCCAAAACGCTTCTTTGACATGGAATTGACAAATGAACAGGTAATATAAATACCTAAATGAACCATATATGATATAATGAAAATGAATATGATTCTATAATAAGTCAATGACATTATTTAAATCATTATACAGGAGATTTGGATACATACGAAGCATATCAGACATAAGGTATGGGATAATTATTTCAATCTGATTCTTATCCAAGATTGTTTATCCGTAAGTATTTACTGGGGTTATGTTTATTATCCATGTCCATATGTTATCAAAATGTTTTCATAAAATTTTTACTTTTCTTACATGTATGTTTAATGTCATTCTTACCCTTTTTTTAATTTTACCACATCGTATGGAAGGAATATTTCTTTTGTTTAACATAAGAGGTACTTTTTGACATTTCTGACAAAAGTACGCGAAGAATGTTATTTTTAACTTATACGACGTGAACAGATTTTTATGGTTTCATAAACCCTCATTTTCATGAATCTTACTCTACACGATTTTATTACTATTTTCGACAAAAAACTTTTCTTTTAAAATTGCATGAAATTATGTGAAAAGAAAATGATTTTGAAGAAGGAAGGATATTTTCCTCAAGAATTCATTTCAAGTGTTTTATCAAAACCATTTTCCATCTACGATGACATTATTTCATATGTGTATCTTTCAAGTATAATGTCTCTATGATTTACATGGTTTCACATTTCTTATGATGAAATATCCGTTTGTTTTATATGGATTATATGATGATGGGGCGATATTTATGAAAACCATTTTTTTGGGTTATGATGAATGTTGTAAGTTTATTTTATGGCACAAGTAAGAATGATTTCATTATGAGATGGGTGGGACCTATATCTCCCTTCAATGGATTGGGTAATGATTTATATCTCATGAGATAGACATGGCTGGAATGGTAAGTTAATCAGTTTTAGTGATACAGGACTGGAATGAGAAGTGAACTCGATTCAGAAAGGGACATTGTCCACTAAGATGGTCTTGGCAGCAGTGTCTTTGATACTATAGAAATCATAACAAGTGATGAATGGTTTCCACAATTACATGATTAATTCCCATACTATTTTATCAAGATTGATGTTCCTTTATGATATATGCCTTATGTACTTCCATGATTTATTTCTTTGATCAAGATTTTGATGTTTAGATTTTATGTTCAATCTTTTTCATACAAATGTTTATGGATTGTTTTATGTTCTCTATGATTACCCTTACTGAGCATTTGAGCTCACCCTTTATATGTTTTCTTTTCCCCATGATTTAAAGAATGGTTTTATGTAAGAAAACAAAAGGGGAAGATCTTTAGGGGAGATGTTGAAGATCTTTCCCCATGATTAGATGATTATTTTTTGAGTATCCAAAGACAGTAAACTATTACGGTCCATGTGTGTCTGGTTTCATTATGTATTAAGTATTCTGCAAAAGTAATTTAATTTTTTTATGACACAATGATGATGCAGTAATTATCTTATTAATGAAATATTGACATAATTTATGTTATAAATACCCAAATAAATGTAATTTGAGCATTTTTATGAATTCCACTAATTTAATAGGTTAATATGACATGTTAGTATTAATTTAATTAACTTTTTTTGAATTAATCATTCTGTTATTATTTCCAAAAAAATCAATTACCAAATAGTGTCAAAATTGACAAAAAATTGTTATTAATTGTTATTTTATTCCTAAAAATCTAAGGTTCGGAAAAATGACATAGATAAGGTTATATATATTAATACAAAGCAACTTGGGGTTTGTTTGGCTTATTATAGAAATTTTATTAACATTATAGTGTAGGAAAACAAGAAGAAACGGTAAAATTTAAATTATCTAACATAAAGTTAAATCTAAATGATAAAGTTAAAATAGAAACCTAAACTTGTCTAAATTATATTGGATGAGAGGATTTCAACCCATCCCCACCTCAGCTTCAAAATAAATCAATTTGGAACTATTAAAACCCGAATATGACTTTATTATAAAATAATATTTTAATTTTTTCCAAAGGTACCCCTCTCCTCCCTTATAAAAAGGGAACCCCTTACCACCTCTCTTCACACCCTTTTAGGCCCCGAAGCTCGGCCAACCCCTGCGCATTTCTCTTCTCCAATTCCCTAGAAACATTCTGTAGGCTCTGGTATTCTCAAAAGGCCTTCTCTACTTCCTTAAGAGGAAGCTTAAAGGATGTGCATCGAAGAAGAGGTAATCTCTTCTTCCGATTCTTTCAATTTTCATTCTTCTTATACTTATTATTCTTTATTTGTATCAGTATAAAGTAATATCATCAGTATTTCTTATATACTGATATTTTATTATAAATATAAAACAACCTTATTTCACCTACTATCCATCCTACGGAAAACAAAATCACTTCGCGTGTATACGTACGGAATATCATCTCCACATCGTGGTGTAATCTGTTTTCGACCACCACCGTACATAGAAGGGTATAATGGTGTAAATAAATAACCATATATGAATATTTTAAAGTAATATTGATTATGAAATATTATACATACACTTCAATACAATTCCACGATCATGGGAATGATATCATTTATCGTGCGTACGTACGGACTACCGTCTCCATGAGGCGATGCGATTCATTCTCGATGTTAACAATTCAAGAATGATTATAAAGTATATATAATGAATATTAATGAAATATATGACATAATGAAGCTACTGGATTTATGTATATATATATATATATGTCATCTACTTACTTCCATTCAAGTCAATAAAAAAAGGAAAACATCATTCATGCATACGTACGGCCTACCGTCTCCATGAACAGTGTGTTTCATTTCATTTATATATCTATTATATATATATATACTGAATATATATGATATATAAATCATGTTTTACATTATGGAAGGAATTAAATCGTGATATATGTATTAATAATATCAATAACAACTAGTCAAAACATGTATGATAAATGAAACAATTTTACCCAAACCCCTACTTTAACATGGAATTGACAAATGAAAGGGTAATATAAATACCTAAGTGAACCATATATGATATAATAACAATGAATATGATTATTTAATAAGTCAATAACATTATTTAAATTGATATACAGGAGGTTCAGATACATATGAAGCATATCATACATAAGGTAAGGGATAATTATTCCAATCTCATTCTTATATGAGATTGTTTATTCATAAGTATTTACTGGGGTTATGTTTATTATCCATGTCCATATGTTCTAAAAATGTTTTCATAAAATGTTTAATTTTCGTCCATGTATGTTTAAAGTCATTCATACCCTTTTTTTTAATTTTACCACATCGTATGGAAGGAATATTTCATTTGTTTACCATACGAGGTACTTTTTGACATTTCAGACAAAAGTACGAGAAGAATGTTATTTTTAACTTATACGGTGTGAACGGATTTTTATGGTTTCATAATGCCTCATTTTCATGAGGCTTACTCTACAAGATTTTATGACTATTTTCAATAAAATAATTTTCTTTTAAAATTAAATGGACTTTTATGAAAAGAAAATGATTTTGAAGAAGAAATGATATTTTCCTCAAGAATTTATTTCAAGTGTTTTATCAAAACCATTTTCCATCTAAGATGACATTATTTCATATGTGTATGTTTCAAGTATAATGTCTCTATGATTTAAATGGTTTCACTTTTCTTATGATGAAATATCCATTTGTTTTATATGGATTATGTGATGATGGGACGATGTTTATGAAACCAATTTTATTTTTTTGGGTTATGATGAATGTTTTATGATTATTTTGTGGAAAAAGTAAGAATGATTTAATTATAAGATGGGTGTGACCTATATCTCCCTATAATGCATTGGGTAAAGATTTATATCTCATGAGATAGACATGGTTGGAACAGTAAGTTAATCCGGTTCAGTGATACAGGACTAGAATGAGGAGTGAACTCGATTCAGAAAGGGACATTGTACACTAATATTGTCTTCGCTGCAATGCCTTGGATACTATAGAAATAATAACAAGTTCTGAATGGTTCCCACAATTACATGATTTATTCCCATGCTATTTTATCAGGATTGATATTCCTTTATGATATATGCCTTACGTACTTCCATGATTTATGTCTTTGCTCAAGATTTTGATGTATAGATTTTATGTTCAAGCTTTTGCATTCAAATGTTTATGGATTGTTTTATGTTATCTATGCTTACCATTACTGAGCATTTGAGATCACCCTTTATATGTTTTCTTTTCCCCAGGATTTAAAGAATGGTTTTAGGTAAGAAAACAAAATGGGAAGATCTTTATAGGAGATGTTGAAGATCTTTAACCACGATTAAGAGATTATTTTCCGAGTTTCCAAAGACACTAAACTATTAATGTCCTTGTGTGTCTGTTTTCATTATGTATTAAGTATTCCAAAAAAGTAATGTAATTTCCATGTACATCAAGCATTGGGTCTTTACAATAAAAGGATCATATCCACATTAAATCGTATGTAACATTAGTTAATTCTTTCTTATATTGAAATTTATTTTCAAATACCACATGGAATAATTAGTTTTGAAATTCACCTTTCTATATTGAAATCATTTCATTTTAAAATTGTAAGAAATTATAAAAGAAAAAATTTCCATTTAAAATAAATTTGTAAACATTTAAATGAATATTCAATGAAAAATGTTGTCATGATGGAATGTAAAATTCATTCATTCTTTAAAAATTAAATAAAACCCTTGTATATTTTCGGTCGATAAATCCAAAAAGTACCTTATTTTTAAAATGAATAAAATACCCCCTGAATTTTTTTGTTAAAATTAAAACATGGGATAAATGAATTTAAAACTAATATTTTAATTGTGAAAATATATTTTGAAATTTTATTATAAAATCATGGACATGGAATGGAAATATTTTCCATTATAGACTAGAACATAAACAATACCAAATATTTACATGATTGTGAAATAAATAATTACCTCAACCTCACATTGCTTCAAAATTACTATAAACTTCAATTTAATGAACTTATAATTATTAAATTCATAATAACTTTTATTTTCACACTTATAATATCACATATGATCTCATTATAATATTTCAATACACCCTTTCATCCATAATTTCTTATTAAAATTAGTTTTTATGGGAATTAAATATTTTTTTATCATGAGTAAAATCGTTCAAAGGTAATAACCATGGAATAATGATAATAGAGATGAGAATAAAAGGTAATAACCAAGGAATCCAATAATGATGATAATAGTAAAATAGGATCCAACGTAATAACCAAAGTCATCCTTAACCATAATGGTTAATCAAACTCAGTAATTACATGTATCTTGGATATAATGGGTCTAACAGTAATCCAAGGGGAAACTCACAAGGTATTCTACTATAAAAGATTATAACTGATTACATGGATATCTTCCAATATAATGATAGGCTAAGTGTCACTAGGCCCAATCGGCTGAATCCATGGTTCCATGTTTCTAAAGACATCAAGGTTGTTTAAAAGTGTGTATTTAAAGAATCATAATATTTGGATGATAGTTAAGGGATCCTACGAAGTCATTCTATGCTTCTGTTAGTAGATAAAGACCATATTCCAAGGTGGGTAACTCTCTTCACAATTGGCTTCTCAAATCAGAATTACATCCACTGAGTGCTCAAGGAATTTCATTGGGAATCCAAGACTGTCTAATATATGACCACTCCTATAATGTATAAAATATTTATATCAAATAAGAACCTTATACATATTTCATTATTTAATTTAAGTTTTAGTAATTCTTATTCCATTTGATAATTCAGAAGGTATATTCACTTTCTATTAGTTCTAGGTGTCAAGGATAAATAAGACATGCATCTATTTATTACTTCATTATATAATAATTAATTAGGTTCACTAATTTTCCTTTAACATGTAATAAGTGAACGACTAAAGACATTAAACCATTTCAAATTCAATTATAATTTACAAGGAAATGTAGTCTATATAATTATACATTTTAGTTAACATTTGAAAAGGATCATTAATTAATTAGAATTCTTACCTTAGTGCTCTTAAGTGATAACTAAACATTCTAGACATTAAAAATTCATAATTAATTTATTTTAAGTGTGATTCCCATTAGCTGGGACATTTAACACACCCAAACAGTGTCTCAGATAACCCACATGTGTTAACAGGGAAAAATTTAAGAACCACCCTATTTGGGGTCGAAATCATTGAGGTATCAACCTCTAATAGTTTGGTGATCATGTATATAAAGGGATATAGATTTTGAGAACAGTAACTCTAAGAATAGAATATGAACTTAATAATAAATTCTTTGTGATACTAGAATGATCCCGCAATTACTATTTAAGAAATGATAAGAAATTGATATATGAATCACAAAACAAATACCTTGAACATATAGCAGTCTCTTTGTCCAATATTAGTACATAGTTTTTCTTATATTGAAATAATATAGTTTAATAGATCAATTCCATGAAAATATGAAATATGATCTTGAATCAAAATAAAATCATCAAGAGAAAGAAGAATGACGAGATAATCATGAGTACTAAAAAGATTACCTAGAGGAATCCAAGGAGAGAAATGGTGATCGAATTAGAATGTCGATGATAAAAAATGATTAAAAGCTACGAATAGGGTATTGAGAGATTTTTTATGATGAAAAGGAGGCCTCTTATGATAGAAAAAATAAAAAAATAAAGGGTGAGTTAAATATGTTTTTAATGTAATTTTTTCTTAGTAACCAAAATACATGGGGTCGCATGGACTGGCCATACTACTGGAAAACCCATGTTTTAACTGAGAGCACCTCACTAACATATGATGGAATCCACATGGTTAGGCCACACGGTCTGAAAAACTATGTGCCAACCATGCATGGTGGCTATGTTAAAAACCATAGTCCAATTACACAAGTGTGTTCCCCTGGTTACAAGGTCTTCACAAAATATGTTGCCTCACGCTCCCCTCTAAAACTCTCCAAATATATAGGGTAATCCATGCATACATTCTCTAATGGATTCTACTAACCTTGTGGCTATGTTATCATCTCCACTAACCTAGGTTTTGATATCCAAAAAAATCCCCAGAAATATTTAAAACAACTATTATCTCATTATGCATCCATATTATGTCCAAGATAAAGAATTATACTGAACATTAAAGGATCCATAAGTCATAGAAAAAAAATTTCTGACTAATATTCATTACATATCATGATAAAACAAAATAAAGAACCTATAGGTTTATTTTATTCTATGTTTAGGTAGATAAGAAAATTATTTTTGCATGATAATTAAAAATTATTCAAAATAATTATTTGAACTTCATACCATTATATATATTTCTTTCATAATAGTGTACATCAATACCAACGATAATGGGAACAAAATACAAGGAGATTTCAGATGCTTAGTTTGGGTAAATATGGATGAAGACAATTAAATATCATAATTATGGAAAAGATTAACATGTGGGTATGAGAACATAATGAAGGTGTATGGATATAACTACAGAGAATCATTCCTAAAAAAGAATAGATCATAAATTATATTAAATGATTTTTTTTGAATAACATAATACATGTGTAATATAAATGTTTAATAATTATTTAATAATGATGTCCCATGATAAAATTACAAACTAATAAGATTATTGGGAAAATTTAAGCATGTAAAATCATTTCTTATATTTAATCTCAATTATATGATCATTTTAATATAGTGTATAGAGTCTCATAGTGGATTTGGTTGACACCTCAATCAAATAACCATTGTAAAAAAATTCCTAGAGTGGATTGAGTTTACTCTATAATAATATACATTTCATTCCATGAGATATAAATCATTATCCATTTCAATGGTGATATATGTAATTCAAAACCCACTAATAAGATTTTGAAATCCCATATATATATATAAGTATGTGTGTTCTATGTAAACATGAAATCATTCTTAATTGTGACATTTCTTAATTAACCTTGGGAAGAAAAATGGATCGACAAAAACATTCATAATACATTTTCATAAGCTATACATATAAAGAATGTGGGTGGTATAATTAGATTATATTCCTTGTAAATCATGAGAAAAATTAAACAATATTGACATAGATGTAAAATAAATTTAAGAGAATGAATAACTACTTTAAAAATAATAAATAACACCCTCTACATTTACCAAACCATTTATTTGAAATGAAAAAAACTTTTAAACCAAATAGAATAAGCTTTTTGAAAAATTAGCTAAAATTTTAGAATAATTTTCATAACAAATAGTGAAGTTTGGTGGAAAATTTAATTGTTTGGAAAATGGTTAAAAATGTTATTCCTTCACACATTTGTAAAAAAATTCAAAATTGGTGGGAAAATACCAAATCCAAAATGATAAAATAATATTATTGTCTAATGATTTTCATGTAAATTGAGAAAATATTGAATCTGTCATAAGTTCAGAGATAAGGATATCTATAAAATTATATAGAAAATATTTTCATTAAATATAAATATTCACAACTAAAAATAAAATATAAGATCTAATTCACTTACAAAATATCAATTTTCTTGAATATTGATCTAAATGGAGAAAAAATGGTTTGAAGACAATAAAATACCATTAAGAAAAGTGGACATGATAGAATATTGGTTTTAGGGAGAGTGAAAAGATAGATTCCCTATATAGAACATCATATTAGATCCCCTAAAACTACACACCTGGCTTCAACAATAAAAACATCTACTTTAATTTCTATCTAGAATACCACATGATATGAAAAAAAAAACAAATGTAATCTAATTTTAAATAATTCATACATAATATTATCAAAATAATAACATAATTACATAAACAAATGGACTAGTTTATTTTTAGAATAAATACAAAAAAAATATTAATGTTATTTTTTTTCTTTAACAGTACCATAAAAATCATTTTAAAGGCCTCTAGTAGGTTATATTAATATATCAAATATAGGGAATAGATACATAATAATGTCTTGATATAAAATTAATAGTAATGGAAAAAACATTTCAAGAATTACAGATGTTTTATATAATAATATTTTTGAGAAACATGAGGATAAAAGATATAACTTATAAAAACGATAATGGAACAATAAGAATTTCCCACAAGTCAACAGGGAAGGTCATGTATTATAAAATGACTAAAAATATACAATAGAATATTATTGAAGAAAAAAAATCAAATAATTAGGGTCCATTGAACGAAATAAAGGCATATAATAGAGAAATGAAGAATATAAATAACTATATGAAAACACAACATTGTGAAATAACTACCCATAATCATGTCGATATACAATATTATTACCTCATGTGATAAAAAAAATTAAATTAATTCTCCTCATAAATTTTACAAATTAATGTTATCTAAAGGTTTTGAAATATATAACCCATCTATATAATATTATATAACAATACCTTCTCTTGGGTACAATGGTATGAACCCCTCTCAATGATTTAATAGACCCAACCCATCTTAGGTCTTTATGCAACCAACCAATGATAGGGTTTTAATGGACCCAAATGTTCAAATGTATTTAATGGATGAATTTATTCTAAAGGCTTTATGAAATCCAACCTGAATTATAGTGACAATATAAATACATATATTCTTAAAAAAATCAATCTTAAGCAATTTTTGAATAATCCATGGGGACAAAATTGATCTAAAAATCATTCCCAAAAGTAGAAAAATTAACCTCATTAGTTAGATTAGTTGATAACAAAAATTAATTATCCTACTATGAGTATCTTATAAGATAATTATGATGGTGAATTAGGAATAATAACTCAAACGAAGATATATTTTTTTTTTGATAAATTAAAAAATAAATGATATTTCATAAATAATTTTTAATATAGGTATAAAAATGACATTATAAATCACCTTAAAAAATAATTTTCTTGAAAGTAACAAAAAATAAAATTTTAAAATAAAACATTTTAAAAATTAATGATATTAGAGACTTGAAAATTTCATAATAGTTTTCTTGAAGAAATATTTTTCATATGATAATATGTATTATCATCCAAATGAAAAATCATTTTACTGTTTTTAAAATATTTTAATTAAGACCCACATCAAAAAAAAGTTTCATCGATATTAAATTTTAATATAATAGAGAGGATTTTTTTATCAACAAAAATTATACATGTTTTTATTTAAAAATAAGAAATTATAACATTAATTATAAGAAATAATATATATATATGTGGAAGAATATTCTTTATTTCAGATCTGAATTATTCATAATAACATTGAACATTCATTAGAAAATAAATACATCAATGAAGAAGATTTAAACTTAAAAATTCAATTTCCCTAGAGATAAATAAGAATATTAATATAATATAATCATATTTTCTATAAATCCAATCATTAATTATAGATGTTCATAGTGAAGATTTATAACCCAAAAATGCAGGTATGTGTTATTAAATTCCATTACATCATTGGTATCCATTGAATCAAAATGACTTCAAAGGTATAACGTGGGATGTATTTTGATATAATTTTAATTAGAATAATGTATGACAAAAAAATCAATAGTGAACTATGTACAACCCATAAAATAAAATAAGAAGTGAATATGGAATATGTGTCAAACCAAGAGAAGTGGGATGAGAAACCCCTATAAATTTTTTACCAGTTGAATAAAAATAATTTTAAGTATTTATTCATAAAAATAATTTTAAACACAATGAATGAAATGTTAATAATTATAACATAATACATTGGGATTTATTTAAAACATATAATTCAATAAAATGTGAAAATTATAAAAACATTGTTCAATGAATGAAAATTGATAATGAATCCCTTACCTTAATTATTGAATTATATGAAATTTGTTTATCCTCCTCTATAATAAACATTACTATAATAATAAATTATCTTATTTTCATAATAATATCAAATATAGATCTTAATATTTAATTCGAATAAATTTTTAAGTTTTTTTAGTATTATTAGTTGTTTCAATCATCGTATATCAGTTATATTTAATACTTCACACATGCATTCTAAAGTCGTTGTTGATACCCATACATAGAGAAAAATATCATAATTCTTTTATTAATTATGTTACAAAAATATATTCAAAATAATTATTTATCTTTTTATTCCTCTATATTTTTTTAATGAGTTGCGTTGATGGAATCATTGAATCACTTATTTTATGTAATTTAATGAAATTAGCAGAAAACTTTATATTTATTTCTGAATATTTAATCATTATTTTATAATAACATTCATGAAATATGTTACTCAATAATATCTTAAATATTTAAAATATATAATTTTAAATCAATATATGTAAATAATTGATTGAAAATTGAAGATGTCATCTAATAATACGTTAGGATTCACCTACACACAAGAAACATATAAATGTTACAATGGATTAAAATAATAAAGGTAGTATTTTATCTTTATAGAATCATAAATTTTTCATATATATCATAATTATAAATTGATTAAATTATTGTAATTTCCTATGTGAGAAAGAGAGGAATGAAATATGTTTTCCATGGGGGAATTAGTCGGTATGTATAGTATAACGACCCATACTTTACATACATTGTTAATACATCAAAATTGAAGTACACTAATTACAATATATAACAAAACCAAGAAAGGACAGTATAGGTATAGTGTCTTTAGAAACTAGGAAACATAAACAACCGGTTCATAAAGCATGTATATTATCTCCCATTTATTTCATCATATCTAGAGTCCCTATTGGCATATCCTACTTAATAACCTTATTCTGGACCTGGGGAAAGAAAACATACAAAAGGGTGAGCTCAAATTCTCAGTAAGGGTAAACAAAATAAATATCAATCACATCATATTCATAAGAACATAACATTTTGGAAATATTAACCTGCAAAAGAGATCATAATTTCATAATCATGGAATAAATCATAGTAGTGAAATGTTATCCCAATAATCATAACATAAAACATAAAACTTTGTGGAATACACACATAATCACATGGAATCATTTCTTAGTAGTCCAGACTCATTGCGAACACTATCTTAGCATACAAACTCCATTTCTGAACCGAGTTCACTCCTCGTTTTAGTCCTATTTAAATGAACTGGTTTAACCTGTGGTTCCATGCATGTCTATCTCATGAGATATAAATCTTTACCCAATGCATTGGAGGGAGATATAGGTCCCACCCATATCATAATGAAACCATTCTAATGTGTGCCACAAAATCATAAATCATATATTATAACATAACCGATGTAATAAAAATGGGATTATTAAACATCATGCCAACATAACATAATACATATAAGATAAAATGACTTCATAAAAATAATTCCATCATAACATAATCAAATCAATGTAAAAACAAAGATAAAATAGAACCCTATATAATCTTAGATGGAAAATAATTTTGATAAAATGCTTGAACTCCATTCTTGAGGAAAATATCCTTTCTACTTCAAAAACATTTTCCTTGTTTAAAATTTCATATAATTTTAATCTAAAAGAAGTTGACTAAAAATAAACATGAAAACTTGTAAAGGAAGCTTCATGGAAATAATGTTCTAAAAATCCATTCATGTCGTATAAGTTAAAAAACATTCTTCTTGTACTTTGGTCAGAAACATCAAAAAAGTACCTCATACGAAAAAATGACAAAAGATTCCTTTCATATCATTTACTAAAAACTCACCGAAGGGTAAAATTGGATTTAAAAAATTGTAGCTGGATATAAATAAAAATATATATTGAGGAAACATGGATGTGGATGATAAATATTCCCCATTAAATTCTAAAGTATAAACAATCTCGGATAAAAATTGAGATTGCAAGATTTTCCCTTACCTTAGGTCCGATTTTCTTTGTAAGTGTCCAAACCTCCTGTATAATGATTTAAATAATGTCATTGACTTATTTCAGAATCATACTCATTGTTATGATATCATATATGGTCATATTTTTAGCTTCTTATTAGTAATATTTCATTCCTACTTGTTATTCGGGTGTTTATTAGTTTTTGTTCTTATGTGTGTTTTGTCGAATAAATTCTTGTTATTATCTGTAGGTTATAGATACCTCATTTCCAAAATGTTATTAGTGTAATATATAACATATTTAATCATTAAATTCATTTATATAATCATTATGTAATGAAGATCATGTAGAACGAGTCGCATCACATCGTGGAGACGGTAGGTCATACGTACGCACGAGCGATGATATCATTCCAATGATCGTGGAATTGTATTGAAGTGTATGTATACTATTTCAGAATCAATATCACTTTACAATAATTATATATAGTTATTCTATACACCATTATACCCATCCAATTAAGGTGGTGGTGGAAAATAGATTACACCACGATGTGGAGACGGTATTCCGTACATACGCACGCTCGATGATTTCGTTTTCCATGGGATGGATAGATGGTGAAAAAGGGTTGTTTCATAATTATAATAACATATCAGTATATTAGTGATACTTATTTTATTACTTAATAAATACACAACTAATGAAAAATAAATATAAGAAGAAATAAAGTAGAAAGAATCGGTAACAGACATTACCTCTTCTTTGAAGCACCTCCTCTTAACCTCCTCTTAGGGAACTAAATATGGTATTTGAAGAAGATAAGGACCTCTAGGATGCTTCTAGGGAAGTGGAGAAGAAAAATGGGAAGGGTTTTTCCGAGTATGAAGGCTCAATGTGGTGTGAGGAAGAGAGGGAGGAGGTTCCCTTTTATAAGGAGGAGAGGGGAACCTTTGGAAAAACTAAAAATATTATTTTATTATAATGTCATATTCGGTTTTTAGAAGCCCAAAATTGATTTATTTTGAAGATAGGGTGGGGATGGGTCTAAATCCTCTCAACCAATTGGTTTTAGACAAGTTTAGGTCATTACATTAACCTTATCTTTTAGTTTTAACTCTTAGTTAATTAGATTGACATTTACCATGTCACTTTGTATTTTTATATTATATAGTTAATAAACATAAAATATATATCCAAGAGACCCCCAAGTGGTCCATTAAAGATACACCTACCATGATATAAGTATCTTGTCCGAACCATATATTTTTAGGAATCTAATAACAATTAATAATATAATATTTGTTTTAAAAACTATTTTATGTCAATTTTGACACTATTTGATAATTGATTTCTGTGAAACTCATAACAGCATGATTAGTTCGAAAAAAGATAATTAAATCAATACTAATCTGTCATATTAACCTATAAAATAAGTGGAATTAATAAAAAGTCTTAAATTACATTTATTTGAGTATTTATAACATCAATTATGTTAATATTTCATTAATAAGATAATTATTATATCATCATTGTGTCCTAATTAAATTAAATTATCTAATGTATAAATATTATAAATAAAATACCATTATGTATTGAATATTTTTAGATTTCTAATAAATATTAATAGTCGAATTTATCTTATGTATATCCCTATATTAAAACTGTTTTACTTATTGAACTTTGATTTTAACTATTTTAACTCTTCTTTTAAATACAATAATATTAAATGTCCTAATCTAATCCAAGTAGACCTGAATTGTCATATTTTATTCCTAAGGTTGTTTTGGGTCGAATTAAACTTATCCAATAGAATTAGGACATGTGTTAGAGTAATAATAATATCATTTTTACCCTTAATTACCCTATTTACTTTTAACCGTGGTAAAAAAATTAAGAAGTTACTATTCACCAAAAATTACTTTCATCTCATTGAACCAAATTTTAGTCCTTGTTATTAACCATGTCTCTTGGATTTTCGAAATTCCACTCACAGAAGTATTAAAATTATGTTATATGTGAATTTGCAAATTCTCCTAGGAGGTGGGTAAAAGACGGTGAAAAGTTCAATAAAAATTTTATATATCTAAAATTATTATTAAATGACTCCAATTAATTAATTTCAACTTATATAGGTATTATGTATCAATTTTAACCTAAAATAAATTAAAATAAAAAATTATTTATTTAAATAAAATGTTGGTTTTAAAATAGTAACCCAGTGTTTTCACTATTTATCAAAAATTGAATGTTTTCAGAAAATTAACAAAATTTCTCCCTAGGCTAATTTCGATATTCCGAATCAAAAAATGAAGTCCATATTGAAAAATAAAATTTCAAAAAGTGGGTATTACTATTCATAACGGCTAGTTTTAATAATATTTTAATAGCATATCGTTGTTTAGTAAAACTTGGTATTGTGTACAACACACGCTATCGAGGAATGTCGTGATTGCGTGTAAAGAAAGCCAAGATAGTGTTGTGTGTAGTGAAAGATTCCTTTGATGACCTATATAACATAAAAACAAAATATTTCTCAAAAAAATCTCGGGTATTACATTCTACCCCCCTTAAAATGAATTACGCCCTCGAAATTCGTCACTTTGTAACAAACAGATGAGTATAACTCTCCCTCATCATATATTCAAGCTCCCATGTAGCTTCTTCTAATTGGTGTTTCCTCTATAAAACTTTCACTAAGGGAGTGGTCTTGTTTTTTAGGACTTTTTTGCTATGATCCAGAATCTCTATCGGTTGTTCTTCATAAGAAAGATCTTGCTCCAGTGGTACAACTTCTGAGCTGAGTACATGTGAAGGATCGGGTATGTACTTTCTCAAGAGAGATACATGGAACACATTATGAAATTGAGAGAGATTCAGTGGTAGCACCAATCGGTAAGATACATTCCCAACACGATCTAGTATTTCTAAAGGACCGATATACCTAGGGCTCAACTTTCCCTTCTTTCTAAATCTCATTACTCTCTTCCAAGGAGATATTCGTAAAAACACTTTATCACCCACTTCAAACTCTAGGTCTTTTCTTCGGTTGTCGACATAAATTTTTTATCAACACTAAGCAACTCTTATGTGTTGTTGAATAGATCGGACCTTTTCTTCCATCACATCAACATGATCACTTCCCAATAGCTTTCTTTCCCCAACTTCATCCCAGCGAGTTGGAGTACTTCATTTCTTTCCATAGAGATCTTCATAAGGAGCCATCTGAATACTGGAGTGAAGGCTATTATTATAAGAAAATTTCACCAAAGGTAGGTGTTGATCCCAACAACCATTTAAATCTATGGAGAAAGCTATCAACATATCTCCTAGAATTTGAATTTTCCTCTCAGACGGACGGTCTGTCTGAGGATGATAATCTATGATGAAACTCAACTCTGTATCCAGAGTATGCTAAAGACATCGCCAGAACATTGAGGTAATCCTAGGATCCCGATCAGATATAATGGAAAGTGGTACTCCATGCAATCGTACCACTTCCTTTACATATATCCTGGAAAACTAATCCAGAGAGAAATCCTCTCTAATAGAAATGAAGTGTGCCGACTTTGTGAATTGGATGAGCCCGTAAGGGGAGCCACTGCGAGAGCTCTCCCCCATCGCCGCCACCTCCCTTATCCCGCTCAGGGTCCTTTCCACTTGGTTTCTATGTTCATGAAGACGGTGTCCTTGGCTCGGTATTCTCGACGGTGCGCTTGATTTACTGGCTTCTTGGCTCGACTGCACTCTTTGGATAGGGTTTCACGGCTGCGCACCTGCTCAAATGCTGAGTCCCGGTTTCTGCAGGTTGAGGGAGATGCTTCTTCTGTTGATGCATGCAATAGGTGGTGAAGTGTGTATCCAACGGGCTAATAGATGGTGGTGATGGGATATGGATCGGGTTCTCCTCTAGGATTTTGTCCGGTATTTTGGGCAATTTCTTCGGTTTTATGGCTTTAATCTGTTGAGTAGGGTAGTGCGGGTTTGATGTTTGGGAATATTTTGATGGTATGTTGATTTTGGACTGGATGTTATTTTGGAGGGTTGGAGTTTTGGTTCTGGACCGTTGACGGTGGTGTCGAAGGTTGATGGTGATGATATCCCGTGTTTCGGTGGGTGCAGATATTCTTTTTTTCTTGTTTTTTTGAGAAAGGTCGTGGTTCGTGGTTCTTTTTGTGATTTTCCGGTGGTCGTGATGCTGATTGTGGTCAGTGGGTGCTTCAACTCCGACGCTTGATGTTGTTCCTGCTATGAAGGGTGTGCAGCTCCGACGTCGGCTCCACCGTCTTCCACATAGTGGCGCGTGGTGATCCGACAATTGGAGTGGATGTTAGATTTGTTATGATTCTCAAGGTTGTGCGGCTCAAGGTGTTCACGTGGGTTGGTCTGTTTTTTAATTTGAATTCTGATGTGTTTCTGCTTTTGGATGTTGGGGTTTCGATGTACCCGCGGTTCGCATGATGGCGGTTTGGTTGTGTGGTTTCCAGTTATCCTAAACCGGCTTTGAAAATAAAATAAAAATTTCCAGCCGACTTTGAAAGATGATCAACTATGTCCTAGATAGCATTATTACCTTTTGATGTTTTAGGAAGTCCAGTGACAAATTCCATATTGATGCTTTCCCATTTCCATTCAGGTATGGGTAATGGTTGTAACATCCCCTTAGACTTCTGTTTCTCAGCTTCAACTTGCTGACAAACCAAGCATTGAGAGACATATTCAGCAACATATCCTTTCATGCCATCCCACCAGAAGTACTCTTTCAAGTCCCTATACATCTTCATGATTCTAGGATGAATAGAAAATGATGAACTATGAGCCTCATCCAGTAGCTCCTTCTTTAATTCTGGGATGGGAGGAACACAAACCCGATTCCTGAACCTTATTATCCCATCATAATCAAGGTTGAATTCAGGAACATTTCTCACCTTCTTTTGTAACTCTACATCTTCTTTCTGTGCCTCTTTAATCTTCACATGTATAGATGGTTGAAGATTCATTTGAGAAAGATACGAATTTTCCCCTTCCATTATAATTCCAAGATCCATACTTTGTAAATCTATAAATATTGGATCTTTTGTGATCCTCATCATCGATAAGCTAGCATGGTCATGTTGACATAATGCATCTGCCACCTTGTTATCTTTCCCAGGGTGGTAATGAATTGAGCAGTCATAATCCTTAATCATCTCCAACCATCTTCTTTGGAGCATATTCAGATCCTTTTATGTGAAAATATACTTTAAAATTTTATGATCAGTATAAATATCACACCTTGCTCCATAAAGATAATTCCTCCAAATCTTTAATGCAAAGATTACCGCAGTTAACACCAAATCATGATTGGGTAATTTTTCTCATGGATTTTCAACTATCGTGAGGCATAAGCTATCACCATATCGTTTTGCATGAGAACACACCCCAATCCCTTCTTGGATGCATCATTGTAGATCAAAAACCATTCTCCACTACAAGGCAGTGTGAGCACAGGTGCACTGGATAACCTTCTTTTTAACTCCTTGAAATTCTCTTCACATTCCTCTGTCCAAACAAATGGAACTCCTTTCCAAGTGAATTTGGTGAGTGGGTTAGATAATCGTGAAAAATCATTCACAAAACGTCGATAATATCCAGCCAAACCAAGAAATCATCGGATGTCAGTTACTGTTGTTGGTCTCGACCATCTTTCGATAACCTCTGTTTTTGCTGGTTCCATAGATATCCCCTCTTTTGAGATTATGTGACCCATAAATGAAACTTTTTGAAGCCAAAATTCACACACTGCGGCAAAAAAGGCATTTAGTGGCAGTTTTTTTCGTTTCGCGGCGGTTTAAACCGCCGCTAAATCGATTGGCGGCGGTTTTGAAAAACCGCCGCGAAATCGTGCGTTGGGAAATGATTCACAGCGGTTTTCAAAACTGTCGCAGAACATTTTGAAGCAGTTTTTTAGCGGTGTTTTAAACCGCCTCTAAATGATTTAGCGGCGGTTTTTTTTTATTTTTTTATATTTGTTATTTTTTTTAAATTTTTTAAATTTTAATTTTATATATTTATTTATATATTAATTAATTAATCTATTTACTTATTTATTTATTTATTTGTTTATTTCGTATTTATTTTATTTATTAATTTTTCGTATTTATTTTATTTATTTATTTATTTCGTATTATTTTATTTACTATATTTATCCATGCATGCACATCCCATGCACATGCATGCCCATGCAATATAATGAAATTCTGTGTTTGGTGAGATTTGAACCTCTAACCTCTTGCATATTTTGCAAAGACTTTACCACTCCAGCAAGCTCGCCATGTGGTTAATAAACAGAATTTAATATACTTATATATATTAATTGAAAAAACATATAATACATAAATAATAGATATAAACTCAATAATAATAAATAATAAATAAGGAATAATAAATAGTAAATAGTAAATAATAAATAATAAATAAATAAATATAAATAAAAAATATTAATTAAATATAAATAATAAATAATAAATAAATATTAAATATTAAATATTAAATAACAAATAATAAATAAATATAAATAATAAATAATAAATAAATATAAAAATTAATTAAATATAAATAATAAATAATAAATAATAAATAAATAAAAATAATAAATAATAAATAACAAATAATAAATAATAAATAATAAATAATAAATAAACATAAATAATAAATAAATACAAATAATAAATAATAAATATAAATAATAAATAATAAATAATAATTAATAATTAATAATTAATAATTAATAATTAATAATTAATAAATAAAAAATAAAAAATAATAATACATATAAATAATAAATAATAAATAATAGATATAAATAATAATTAATAAATAATAATTAATCAATAATCAATAATCAATAATCAATAATAAATAATAAATATTAAATAAATATAAATATTAAATATTAAATAATAAATAATAAATAAATATAAATAATAAATAATAAATAATAAATAAATATAAATAATAAATAATAAATATATATAAATAATTAATAATAAATAATATATAATAAATAATAAATAATGAATAAATATAAATAATAAATAATAAATAATAAATACATATAAATAATAAATAAATATAAATAATAAATAACAATTAATAAATAATAAATAATAAATAATAACTAATAAATAAATATAAATAATAAATAATAAATAATACATAAACATAACTAATTAATAAATATAAATAATAAATATAAATAATAAATAATAAATAATAAATAATAAATAATAAATAATAAATAATAAATAAATAATAGATATAAATAATAAAAACTAAATAATCAAAACTAAATAATAAATAATAAATAAATAATAAATAATAGATATAAATAATAAATAATAAATAATAAATAATAAATAATAAATAATGAATGATAAATATTAAATAATAAATAATACATAATACATAATAAAGAAATAAATATAAATAATAAGTAATAAATAATAAATATGAATAAATATAAATAATAAATAATAAATAATAAATAATAAATAATAAATAATAAATAAATATAAATAATAAATAATAAATAAATATAAATAATAAATAATAAATAAATATAAATAAATATAAATAATAAATAATAAATAAATATAAATAATAAATAATAAGTAAATATAAATAATAAATACTAAATAAATAATAAATAATAAATACTAAATACTAAATACTAAATATAAATAATAATTAATAAATAAATATAAATAATAAATAATAGATAAATATAAATAATAAATAAATATAAATAATAAATAATAAATATAAATAACAAATATAAATAATAAATAATATGTAAATATAAATAATAAATAAATATAAATAATAAATAATAAATAATAAATAATAAATAAATCATAAATCATAAATAAATAATAATTATAAATAATAAATAATAAATTAGAAATTATAAATTATAAATAAGAAATTATAAATAATAAATAATAAATAACCAGTAACAAATATTATTATTATTATTAATATTTTATTATTAGTAATAATAAATAATAAATAATAATTAATAATTAATAATTAATAATTAATAATTAAATATAAATAAATAATAAATAATAAATAATAAATAAATAATAAATAATAAATAATAAATAAATATAAATAATAAATAATAAATAATATATAAATAATATATAAATAAAAATAATAAATAATAAATAATAAATGAATAATAAATATAAATAATAAATATAAATAATAAATATAAATAATAAGTAATAATAATAATAAATAATAAATAATAAATAATAAATAATAAATAATGAGTAAATATAAATAATAAATAATAAATAAATATAAATAATAAATAATAAATAATAAATAATAAATAGTAAATAATAAATAACCAGTTACAAATAATAGATAAAAAATAAATTAAAGTATATTATAAATAATAAATAATAAAGGAAACACATGAAAAAGTATGAAAAGACGTGATAAGGGATGAAAAATCAGGAAAACGCGTGAAAAAGGATGGAGAAGCATATGAAGAATGAGGCATTAGAACGAATCAGAACACATGAAAACTCGTGACAACTCGGGAAAACTCCTTAATAATTCAACATAATCATCATTATAACCCACAAAAAACCATTGATAAAGATAACAAGTCATGGAAACCCAAATAAAAAATAATAAATGGAGCAACTATTAAAACCCGTCAAAACGGTCATAAAGAGACAAAAGCATTGGACTCACATTAATGGAGACAACTTATGATCCGAGAGTCCGTTCTAGATCTGCGACATGTCAAATCAAAGATCCTGAAATGATCTTTGGCCTGAAAGGTGAAAGATTCCGAATGGACAGGCGGATCGAAAGTTACGACCATTTAAAAAAAAGCTGACGGGGAACGAGTGCTAGAAACGATGCATTGAAAAACATAACAATCCCAATACCCACTAAAAAGGCCATAACATATGATCTAGGAGGGCATGTGGGCGCCGCGACCAGTCAAACTGAATCTCATGGAAAGAGCTATGATCTGGTAGGTGGAGGAGGCCGAACTGACACACGGACCGAAAGTTAGGTCCGTTTGAAGACAAGTTCGACGGGACACCGATGACGGAAACAGGGTTTTGGAGGCCTTCGGAAGGGTTTTTGGGGTCCAAAAGAAAAAAATAAGCTTCCACTATCAAACTGGTGTGTAGATTTGATTGCTGGCTTCGATTTAGTATGTGGTAGAGCCCAAACTGACACCCAGAGCGAAAGTTATGGCCGTTTAAAGTTAGAGAACATTTTTAAACTTTCTTATAACTCTAATATCATCCACACCTTAGACCGTCTGATGGTTTTGATTATATGTGCCTCTAGATCACTTCATGTGATTCGATTTGACTGGTCGCGGCGCTTCAACGGATGCCCGGATCAAAAGTTATGGTCGTTTTAGTGATTTTGTGGTTTCTCGTGTTTGTTTATTTTTTCATTTCATTTCGCGGCGGTTTTACCGAAACCGCCGCTATTTCGCTGCGGTTTTTTAAAAAACCGCCGCTAATCCTAAAATAAATTAAAAAAAAAATTAATAAAAAAAAATAAATTTTCTTTTGGCATTTCACGGCAGTTTTTTCGCGGTGGTTTTAAAACCGCCGCTAAACGACAGTTTTCTTGTACTGACACTTGGTAAATTTGGCAGAAATCTTCTCCTTTATTAGGGTATTCAATACAATTATCAAGTGATCTTCATGTTCTTCCTTGCTCTTTGAATAGACAAGATTATCATATATAAGGACTACCACAAACTGATCAAGATAGTCTCTAAAGACTCTATTCATTAGATCCATGAAGATAGCCGGGGCATTAGTAAGACCAAATGGCATCACTATAAATTCATAGTGTCCATACCTTATACAGAATGTCATCTTTGGTATATCCTCCCTTTTGTCCCTTAATTGATGATACCCTGAATGAAAATCAATCTTGGAAAAGTATTGAGCTCCACGTAGTTGGTCAAATATGTCATCAATGCTTGGGATATGATATTTGTTCTTGATCGTGAATTGTTAAGTTCTCAATAATCAATTCAGAGTCTCATTGATCCATCTTTCTTTATAACAAATAGAACAGGTTCTCCCCAAGGTGATGCACTCGGGCGTATGAATCCTTTATCAAGATTCTCTTGGAGTTGCTTCTTCAATTCCTGCAACTCAATTGAGGCCATTCAATAAGGTGTCTTTGAAATAGGTAAAGCACCCCGTACGAGTTCTATTGAAAACTCAACTTCGCGATTTGGTGGAAGACCAGGAAATTCATCCAGAAAGACATCATCAAACTCTCGTACAATGGGCATATTCTAAATCATGAGTTTCTCACCAACCATTTGAGATAAATAACTTTAATTTAGTGGAATCAAGACCCATAAGATGGAAGAAATTTCCACTGGAAGGTTATGGTCATCCTTGCATCGATAGAAGATCAGAGATTGATCTGGAATATGAAATGTGACTTCCCTTCTTTGGAAATTGATATGAGATCCATATAAAGAAAGCCAATCCATGCCAATAATCACATCAAATTCCACTATAGAAAGGATCACGAGATTTGCAGGAAGCACTTTCCTACAAACTTCAATCAGAGAAAATTATAAACGTTTGATGCGACTATTGTGCCATTAGGAGTTGTCACAGCTAACTCAACATCTAATTGTTGAGGTAATATGGTGATAACCTTATAAAATTCTTCAGAAATAAAAGAGTGGGTGGATGCAGAATCAAATAAAACATTTGCCACTTTAGACTGGATGGAAAGTGTACCTTTCACCACTTCTTTATCGTACTCCACATCACTGATAGAAATTGCATTTGACTTTCCTCTGCCTTTAGCCTTAAGTGTTTGTTGACGTTGATCATCATCAACAACCCATGGATTAGGGCACTGATTAGCATAATTCCCCATTTCCTTTCACTTGTATCATTGAAGTGTAGGAGGTTCACTCTGTGTGGCCTTTTCTTTTTTCACATCACTAAACATCTTCTTCCCATCATTGCTGCATTAAAATGACCGATGACATTCTTTTCCACATTTGAAACATTTACTTGTCCCTTTATGACGACTCCCTCCATGTTTCTTTCCACACATTGAGCATAAGAGAAAACTCATCTTCTTTTCAACATGGTCTTTAGATTTTCCTTTGAATTTCATTTTCTTCTTCTTATCAAACCCATATGACTGATGGGTTACTCCAATCTCCATCTCAACTTTGAGAGCACATAGAACAATTTCGTTATAGCTATTGATGTCCCTTATGGCTAACGCCCTTTAAAGTCTTGGTTGTAAGACACTAATGAATCGTTCAATCTTACTATCAGGTTAGATAAAAATCCCAGAAGCGTACCATGAAAGTCTTGTAAAATTTGAATCGTAGGAACCAACGGATTCATCATCCTTTTTCTTTAGTTCAAGAAACTCCATCTCTATCTTTGTTCGAAGAATATGAGGGAAGTACTTATTGAAAAATAAGTTCTTGAACTCGTCTCATTCCATGGACTCAATTTCATATCTTGGCCTCATATTCTTGATAAGATTCTACCATTGATCAGCTTCACCTTCCAAACGATATACTATTATCATGACTTTATCATGTTCAGAACATTGAAGAACTAAAAATATCTTTTCAGTAGTACTGATCCATTGTTCAGCAACTAATGGATTAGTAGACCTGCAGAATGAGGGTGGACGCTGCCTCATGAAGGATTCAACAGAATGTTGCTCCTTCCTTTTCTCGTTTGGAAGTCCGACATGATTCATAGCTTGAGAATGTTGTGTGAGCATGGCTACATGATTTTTCATTCCATCTCCCATAACTTTTGGTTTCTTAGGGGGACAATCATTTCATTTCCCATTGCATTCCACATTAACACAGTTCCTTCGGGTTCCAGCCATTGAATAAAACCAAGAATAATAGTGTGAGAAACAAAAATTATAATAGGAAAACCACATAATCAAGAATAAATTGCACACTTACGGTCTTATCATAGGTTTTTCTTGCCCATTTCTAAAACACTAATATCATGTTCTATGTTTAGACTTATCCATAGGGTTCTTACTAAGGCTTTCACATCCTAGTTTTCAAAGGTTGACTATACCTTTCCTCTGATATACCAAAAATAATGGTCTAGAATTACATCCAGTGGAATATAATTGATACCTATTAGGTCACACCATGGGCGGCTACACCCCCTGGGTAAGACACACCACCATCCCCAGTGGCAGCCATTTCCTCATGAAGCCCTTGGGCAGAGAGCCATGCTTTGTCCAACGCTCACATGTGATAGTTCCCAAGTATCACATTCATTCCTACCTCCGTTTCCTCTGATACCAACTATAATGAATCATAATTTACATACATTGTTAATACTTCAAATTTGAAGTACACTTATTACAACATATAACAAATCCATGAAAGGACCATATAGGTATATTGTATTTAGAAACTGGGAAACATAAACAACTGGTTCATAAAGCATCTACGTTATCTCCCATTTATTTGATCATATCAAGAGTCCCTTTTGGCATATCCTAATTAAAAACCTTCTTCCTGACCTGGGGAAAGAAAACATACAAAAAGGTGATCTAAAATTCTCAGAAAGGGTAAACAAAAGGAATATCAATCACATCATATTCAAAAGAACACAACATTTTGGAAATATTAACCTGCAAAAGAGATCATAATTTCTTAATCATGGGATAAATAATTATAGTAAAATGTAATCCCAATAATCATAACATAAAAAATGAAACTTTGTGGCACACACACATAATTATAGAGAATAATTTCTTAGTATTCAAGACTCATTTCCATGACTATCTTAGCGGACAAAGTCCATTTCTGAACCGAGTTCACTCCCCATTTCAGTCCTATTTCACTGAACCAGTTTGACCTGCCGTTCCACCCATGTCTATCTCATGAGATATAAATCTTGACCTAATGCATTGGAGGGATATATAGGTCCCACCCATCTCATAATGATACCATTTATAGGTGTGCCACAAAATCATAAATCATACATCATACCATAACCCATGTAATAAAAATGGGATTCTTAAACATTATGCTAACATAACATAATCCATATAAGATAAAACTACTTCATTAAAATAATTTAATCATAAAATATTCAAATCAATGTAAAAATAGGGATAGAAATATAACCCTATATTATCTTAGATGGAATATAATCTTGATAAAATTCTTGAACTCCATTTTTGAGGAAAATATCCTTTCTACTTCAAAAACATTTTCATTGTTTAAAATGTCGTATAATTTTAAACTAAAAGAAGTTTATTAAAAAGAAACATGAGAACTTGTAAAGGAATATTCATGAAATTAATGTTCTAAAAATCCATTCAAGTCTTATAAGGTAAAAAAACATTCTTCTCATACTTTGGCCGGAAAAGTCAAAAAGTACCTCGTACGAAAAACGAAAAAAGATTCATTTCATATCTATTACTAAAAACTCACCAAAGATTAAAATTGGATTTAAACAATTTTAAGAGGATATAAATACTATTATATACTGAGGAAACATGGATGTGGATAATAAATATTCCCCAGTAAATTCTGAAGTATAAACAATCTCAGATAAAATTGAGATTGCGAGAGTTTCCCTTACCTTAGGTCAGATTTGCTTCGTAAGTGTCAAAACCTCTTGTATAATGATTTAAATATAGTCATTGACATATTACAGAATAATACTCATTATTATGATATCATATATGGTCATATTCTTAGCTTATTATTAGTAATATTTCATTGCTACTTGTTATTCAGGTGTTTATTACTCTTTGTTCTTATGCTTGTTTTGTCGAATAAATTCTTATTCTTCTCTTTATGTTAAAGATAACTCATTTCCAGAATTGTATTAGTGTAATATATATCGTATTTATTCATTCAATTAATTTATATAATCATTATGTAATGAAGATCATGTAGAACGAGTTGCATCACATCGTGGAGACGGTATGTCGTACGAACGCACGAGCGATGACATCATTCCCATGATCGTGGAATTTTATTGAAGTGTATGAATACTATTTCATAATCAATATAACTTTACAATAATAATATATATTTATTCTATACACCATTATACCCATCCAAGTAAGGTGGTGGTGGAAAATAGATTACACGACGGCTTGGAGACAGTATTCCGTACGTACGCACGCGCGGTGATTTCGTTTTCCATAGGATGGAAAGATGGTGATAAAGGGTTGTTTAATACTTATAATAACATATAAGTATATTATTGATACTTATGTTATTACTTAATAATGAAACAACTAAATAATAAGAAGTAGAATATGAAATAAAGTTGAAAGAAACGGTAATGGACATTACATCTTCTTTGAAGCGCCTCTTCTTATCCTCCTCTTAGGGCACTAAAGATGGTCTTTAAAGAATACCATGACCTATAGGATGTTTCTAGGGAAGTGGAGAAGTGAAATTGGCTGGGTTTGGCTGATCTTGAAGGCTCAGAGTGGTGTGAGGAAGAGAGGGAGGAGGCGCCCTTCTACAAGGGAGGAGAGGGGCACCATTGGAATAACTAAAAATATTTTTTTATTATAAAGTCATATTCAGTTTTTAATAGCTCCAAATTGATTTATTTTGAAGATAAGGTGGGTATGGGTAGAAATCCTCTCAACCAATATGGTTTAGACAAGTTTAGGTCATTACATTAACGTTATCGTTTAGTTTTAACTTTGAATAATTAGATTGACATTTACCATGTCACTTTGTATTTTTATATTATATAGTTAATAAACTTACCATATACATCCAAGAGACCCCCAAGTGGTCCATTAATGATACAAATATCATGATATAAGTATCTTGGTAGAACCTTAGATTTTTAGGAATATAATCACAATTAATAATATAATATTTGTTTTAAAAACTATTTTATGTCAATTTTACCACTATTTGGTAATTGATTTTTGTGAAAATCATAAGAGCCTGATTAGTTCGAAAAAAGTTAATAAAATCAATACTAAGATGTCATATTAAACTATAAAATTAATTTAATTCATAAAAAGTCTTAAATTACATTTATTGGAGTATTTATAACATCAATTATGTTATTATTTCATTAATAAGATAATTACTGCATCGTCATTGGGTCATAAATAAATTATATTATCTAATGTCTAAAAATTATAAATAAAATACCATTATGTAGGAAATATTTTTAGATTTATAATGAATATTTATAGTCTAATTTATCTTATCATAAACCCTATATTAAAAATGATTTAGTTATTAAACATTGATTTTAACTATTTAAACTATTCTTTAAATAAAATAATATTAAATGTATTAATCTAATCCAAGTCGACCTAAATGGTCATATTTTATTACTTAGATTTTTTTTGGTCAAATTAAACTTATCCAATAGAATTTGGACAGGTGTTAGGGTAATAATAATATCATTTTTACCTATAATTTCCCTATTAACTTTTAACCGTGGTAAAAAAAAGTAAAAAGTTACTATTCAACAAAAATTATTTTCATCTCATTGAACCAAATTTTAGTCCTTGATATTAACAGTGTCTCTTGTATTTTTGAAATTCCACTCATAGAAGTGGTAAAATTATGTTTTATGTCAATTTGCAAATTTTCCTAGGAGGTGGGTAAAAGACGGTGAAAAGTTCAATAAAATTTTTATATATCTAAAATTATTATAAAATGACTCCAATGAATTACTTTGAACTTATATAGGTATTATATATCAATTTTGACCTAAATTAAATTTAAATAAAATAAATATTTATTTAAATAAAAATTCAGTTTTTAAATAGTAACCTAGTGTTTTCACTATTCATCAAAAATTGAATGTTTTCTGAAAAATTAAGTCTATTTTGAAAAAACAAATTTCAAAAAGTGGGTATTATTATTCATAACAGCTAGTTTTAATAATATTTTAATAGAATATCATTGTTTAGTGAAACTCTGTATTGCGTATAACACAAGCTATCGAGGAAGGTCACGATTGCGTGTAAAGCAAGCCAAGATAGTGTTGTGTGTACTAAAAGATTTTGTTGATGATTTATATAACATAAAAACAAAATATTTCTCATAAAAATCTCGGGTGTTACATATACACATGAGGAATTTTCAGTTTTTCAACAGATCAGTGGGGAATAGATAATGGTTTTAAATTTAATGTAATTAAATTTTAGTAAAATATTATAATAATGATATTGTGTTAATATTTTTAAAATATTTTTTTTGAAGGATAGATGAGAAAATGTAATGAATAAAATATTAGAGGGTGTATAAGACTTACGTTGAGGAGTTGAGTCCTCTCTTGAAAGACTACTTTGAATAATGGGATTATGGAATTTTTTGTAACCATGGGACTCAAAATGTTTATTGGTATTAAAATAGAGTTTAAAAGGGCATGTGCTTCTTGACTAATGTGAAGGACACTATTCTTTTAAGAGGGATAATGTAAAGTCTTCTCATAGGTGAAGATGATGGACTTTTCCTTGGAATTGAATGGTGAGTGAGGTGTAAAAATTAAATAAAAATATAGTTAAGTGAGTGTTGTTAGAAAATGTAGTTCAAAAATATATGTAAGAAATTAGAAAAAAATGTTTTCTATAAGGTTCTTGTGTAAATTTGATTTATTAAAGTTCAATCCACCTTTTGAAAGTAATTTTAAACATTATTAGCAATTATTATAAATTAAATTTTGTAATTATTTATTTATTGAAAATATTAGATTACCCCTATCAAAATATTTCATTATTCATAATAAATATTTGGACTCCATTTACTAAAATTTAATTACTATATTTGATTTAAAATACTCTAAAATTGTAAAATAAGATGTAAAAAAATTTATATGAAAATTTCTTTAACAACCAAGAGCCTAGTAGCCTAGAGTTGATGGTTATTTTATTATAGTACTGTAGATACTAGAGATCACTTCAACAATTATCAATTATTTTTATAGTTTTGAAGAACTATACCCATACATGGTTCTCTTATTACCTTGGTAATTAACTATAGAACATACAAAATAAAAATAATTTACTTCATTCGCACATATTCTAAGATGAAATATTCATAACCCGTAGAAGGGAAAAAATTAATGTGTGAGCCCAAATTATCAATAATACTTACATACATCAGGATCATGAATTTATAATAAGTGATGTATAATCAATACGGAATAATAAATATGGAATGTTAAATAGCTGAAAACACATTCAATTTAATCAATAAAATGTTAATGAAAATGCATCAATAGATTTTTTTCATTGTGAAAATCACATGGATAATAATAAATGAATTCTGAATGAAGGTAATGAATTATTTCTAGACATAATGTATCTAACACATAATCCCGTATAGTCAAGATCTTTCACATTATGTTTTATGTCTTTTGGTAGAAACTCGTATGATTTTTCTTGTAAAAAAAGTGAAGGGTTTATCACCAATAATTTTATCTCATCAGACTTGTTGATGCATCTAGGGGATATATAATTTCGATCCCCACCCATCACTGTATGTAAAAAGAATTATTTATAAACAGATTTAATTCATGAACAATATTTGATTTCAAAATATTTGTATTTAGTATTGGATATAGTTTTATCAATACTCCTCGTGTTAAAATAACTTTCAAAGTAATCATCATTTGTAAAAATGGTATACGACTTAGAAAATAATCATATCCTTGATACAAGAAATAGAGATATTTAGGAGAAATTAAATTTCAAACAAAAAATATTGTCTGAGAGGTAGTAGATACACCACATAAAAATTATGAGGTGTACAATATCATGTAAGTCTTTATGAATTGAAATTCAGACGAATTCTATTACCTTACGTCCGAAAGTGTTCAAATCATATACTTAGTGTCACAGATAATAATATTTGATTCACAAAATATATAATTAAAAACACTTTCAACAATTATTTTTTTTATTATTATTTTTTAAGTTCATTTATGGCCATTCTGCTGAGTTATAATATTTAACTTTGTTGTTTCTAAAGTGTTCATTTCATGGTTTTATTGATTATTCCCTTGTGTATTATTATTGTAGTTCTTTTAAAATGGATGAAAAAATCTAGTATTGAAATTATTTAGTATTAATGAACATCAAAAAGTCTAAATTCTCTCATATATCATTTGGTTATATGGTATGAGGATGACTCATTAGACAAAGTATTGATTAAAATGTCTTAATTTGTTTTGGAAGTTTTATGACCATCATGATTACATATCATTTTATTTAATATTATGTTTATTTGTAGGTTATATATCATGATATAAATTATAATATTTATATATAAATCTTATATATCAATAATAATTTTTTTTGGTTTATCTATTAAGGTGGTAATGAAAAATGAAATCTCAACGCCCAGGAAGACGGTGAATCTACACATCACGAATGACATTTTCATTTTTCAAATAAACGAATGAGAGAAAAGATTTGATAATGTTTATTTCTTTTATATAATTAATTTAATGTATATATATGATACTATATTTATAATTCCTCTTTTTATAAGGGTATTTGAGGAGATAATGAGAAAATAAAATAAAATAAAACTGAAAAGAGGATTTTACCTCTTGGATATCATCTCCTTGGGATCCTCCTTAAAACACTTGGATCTTTTATTTTGGAAATAACAATCATTATAGAATTAGAAGAAGATTATTGGGAATTTAATTTTGAAGGCATATATGGTTTGAGAATTGGGGGTAGTGTGGGGTATTATTTATAGGGATAAGATAACCGTTTTTTGTTATTTTATTCATTTGTTTATTAATTTTGGTTCAAGACTATAAATAGTAATGATTCCAATGAATAAATATAGTAACTTGAGAATTTGATTTAGAAATAATGAGTTCCTACCTCTTATATACATCATCCATGACCCATTAATTATTTTATTTACTTGTAATGTTAAATACCATAAAATATTGTATTTCACTATTCTCTAAAATTCAACTATTTTAGAAAAATCTAAAAATTTCACCCTAAACATTTTTTGATGTGTAAATTTAAAAAATAAACCTAATTATATGCAAATTTTTTCAAAATATGGAAATTTTAATTTCTAATTAAATCATTAGTTATTCAAAAATATTGATTTAATATTATAACTGATTTTAAAATACTTTGAAAAATTAATTTTTGAATCATAAAATAATATTATAATTATAACACAACTAATTTTTATTTTGGAATCTATTTTATGGAAATATATTTTATTTTAAATAATTATATAAACTATAAAATTTTAAATAAACATTTCTATTTCACTAAAATACCAACACTTAATTTATCCTTTTGAAATCATTTATTTTCTTATTCCCTAATATAAATTTGTCATATTTTTTTATATGAAATACCTAAATTTTATTTGAAATTTCATATGTGAGGTATTATCCAAATGGACACATTAAAATTACTAATGTTAACATTACTGTTTCACTTTTCATGTTAGTATTTAATAGTATATCGCAGTTCATTTAAGAATAGTGTTGTGTGCAATGTAAGCTATCAAATAAATTGAATTTATTTAAGAACATATGTACCATAAAATCTAGGGGTGTTGTAATCTTCCCTAAATAAAAAATTTAAAACACAAAATTCTCTATAAATATTTCATTATAAACAGATGTCGGTGGTTCTTCTTCCTATTATTTTTTGGGTCCCACATAGCTTCTTCCATTTTATGGTTTCTTTAAAAAGAATATTTACCACCCGAGTCATCTGATTTTTCAATACATTCTATATAGTGGTAAAAATATCCTTAGTCTCTTTAGAGTATGCAAAATTTGGATACAAATCTATTACTTCATAGGTAATTACACGTGTTGGGATTGACATGTAATTCATTAATAGTGATATGTGGATCACATCATTATCTTTGGAGAGGCTTAGAGACATTGATAATCAGTAATCTATAGCTCAAATTCTTCTCAGAATTTCAAATGGCCTATATACCTAAGGATTAGTTTTCCTTTCTTAATAAACCTTATTACACCCTTACATAGATATATTTTCTAAAATATGTGATCTCAAATGTTAAATTCCAAATCCTTTATCTAGTTTCCAATAGAATGTCTTTTACTAATTAGATCTCTTTAAATATGATCTTAAATAGTATTTACCTTTTTCATTGTCTCTACAGTAAGTCCTAGTCTATAATTTTTCTCTCACAAAATTCATTCCAACAAGATAGATTATGAAATAACTCTCTATATAATGCTTTATGTGGTGTCATTTCAATAATACATTGGAAACAATTATTGTAGAAAATTTATATCATATTTAAAAATGATCCCACTTGCCTTGAAAGTTATGTGGGCATGATCTCAAAATGTGATCCAATGAGTGTATATTCTTTTATGACTATCCATTATAGTGGTGGAAGAGGAAATGTATCAACGATGGAAACTATAGCGGTAGTGTACACTGTAGTAGAGGCAGGTACTTTGTAGGTACTGTAGCGGATGGGTACTGTAGTAGTACTATTCAAAGAATGGTCCTTGGGCCAAAAGATTCAGACCTACGGGCCATGTAATGGGATACATTCCCACTAGGCCTTCGGTCTATGTAATGGGTCTCTCTCTACCCAGTCAAAATAAGACTTTTATTTTCTTCAATAATAAAATGAGGTTTCGGACCAATCCTTTAAAAAAACTTCTTGTATAGAATGTTGTCTCTTATCCTTTACTTGATGAAAAACTAGAAAAATTGCCAAATAGTCAACAATGTTTTGCTTCACATTATCCCACAAAATATTATCCTTCATATCTCTATACATCATGGAACTTCTTGGGTGTATAGATAAATTCGAGATATATGTATCATCAAATAGTTCCCTTATTATCTCAAGTACTGATTGAACACACAATCTCATTCCATGTTACAGAACTCTACCCTCATACACTTAGTATTCCAATCTTCCATCCTTATCTTCATTCATTATCTTTTTAATATTCTCATAATCATATAGAGATATTATTATCATTTATAATAAATATTTTTTGAAAATAATTTCTAAAAGAAGTGATGTTTTCCCTTCCCTAAAAATTCACATTTCCATAATTTTTAATCCATCAACATATGATCATTCTTAATCCTCATATGGGTTGTAAGGAAATAACTTTTATTTATTAATGAATCTTATACCTTGTTTTTTTCTTTGGTGGTAGTGTATTGAGAAATCAAAATCATTGAGTTACTTATGCCATCATATTTTCCTCATGATGAGTTTTTTATATGTGAATATGTATTTAAAACTCTGTTGATCTATATATGTCTCACATTTTTTACTATAGTGATAGTGTCTCCATATCTTCAGATAAAATATTATAAGTACTAACTGAAGATCTGAGTAGGATAATTTTTCTCATTAATCTTCAACTGGCTTGATTCAAATGTAATAACATAATCATTTTTTACTCGAATGGCCTGAAGGCCTTTTTTTATTATGAATAATCCCACTTTTAAGGGATGAAGGGGAACCCTTACATGACCAATCAGCTCAAGGTAGAAAGCCCGACATGACCCGCAATACATGACCTGAAGGCCCAAGGGCATATAAGCAGTTACAATGGCCCATAGGCCAAACACACTACATTTTCCCCTCCATAGATTCTGCATCATTGATCACCTACCTCCCTACCTTGCATTACTGATCAGCTAGCATTGCCCCATACAAATCTGTATGGTGCCTGGTCCTGATGGCGGTTGTCATACCCTGTCATTCATCCAATCTGGTTCACTCTTCTTCTAGTGACAACTACTGTTGTTTCTATGATACTCTTCTAGGGCCTGCTCTGTGTGAACTGGGCTACTCTATGGCCTTTGTGGTCTGAAGGCCCTATGTACCAAAGTCCCTATAAACCTAAGGCCCAATGGACCGAAGGCCTTATGGACCTAAGGCCTTGATGACCCGAAGCCCTTTGAGACCCATAGGACCAAACTGCTAGCCCAAAATCCCAAATCGGTTGAATAGTTTCAATTGCTACAGTACCAAACAATACATGCTACAGTAACTAATACAGTACTACTACAATTCCCCTTGAAATTCAACTCCACTTGGTTTTGAACTTGGGTCTATTGGATGCCAAGAACGAGCCCTTAACACTTGGGTGTAGGCTCGTTGGATTTATAATTTTTCATATGGGCACAATCTAGTCCAATCATTGATGCATCACTTTATATCATAAGAACATAACTATTCAATGGTATATTCTAAATCAGAGCATTGAATAATGTATTATTCAATTCATTAAAATAGTTTTAATATTATTTATTCCATATAAATTTATCCCCTTTAAATATGATCATGGTTAATGGGTTATCCAATTATGAAAAATTATGAATCAAAAACTGATAATAACCTGCTAAACCAATGAAACTACTTACCATTGTAATGCTCTTTTGTGTAGTGCAACATTTCATTTCAATTGACATTAGATAATGAGCTTAAATTTCATCCTAAGAGATAATTTTTCCATGAAAATAAATTTCTTGAATCCATGATTCACACTTTCATAATTGACAATATAAATCTTTCGTTATGAGAGAATCATGTGTAATATACCAGTGATTATCATGTTCTTCATAGATTTTATAATACACTAGAATATATTAAATGAATACTACAACAATATCATCATGATATTACATGAATACTATATTTATTAGATCCATGAAATTAGAGGGTGAATTACTCAATCCAAAAGGCATTATTATAAACTCACAGTGTCCTTACCTCATCTGAAAATATATCTTTGAAATAGATTACAACATTAATAAAAAATGATGATATTGAGAATTAAGGTCAATGTTTGGAAAATATTGAGCTCCCTAAAGTTGATGAAAAAATTCATTAATGTGATTCAGAGTATACTTGTTCATTATTGAAACAACAACAATTTATCTATATTCAATACAGAGCCTCATGGATCCGTATTTCTTCCTAACTATTAGAATAAGGGATCCCCATAGAAAAACACTATGGAGAATAAATCCATAATCAATCTACTCCTCTAGTTGTTTATTTAGCTTCACCAATTCCACTATGGCCATTCTATAGGGAGTCTTTGATATTGGCCTGGCCTAAGAAATTAAATTAGTGGTTCAGTCAACATCACTCTCAAGATGGTGTCCCAGTAATTCCTTAGTAAATGAATTAATATAGTCATTTAAAATATGAAAATACAAAATTTGAACATTACTTTACACATATCTAAATTTTATTTTTCTCTTACTCTAAATAAATCCATTTAGTAGATCAAATGTAGTTGGATGTAGATACGAATCTGATGCTGAAGTTTCTGCTCTAATGATAATGATTTCTAAATCTTCATCCAAAATTGTAATTTCATTATTCTTGAAGTATATTTTCCCATCATATTTTTAAATATAGTCCATACAAAGAAATATATCCAAGTTAACCATTGGTATGATGATAATTATTTAAAATAATGGGAGTGTATGTATCATAATGGGGATTTCTTGATACATTTTTGATGCAATGAGACTTACCATAAGAGTATTGACAAACAACTCCCTCATTAAATCCAATGGTAAATGTTTTATTTTCTTGGTAAAATTGGTAGATATAAAATAGTTTGGTGATCCATAATCAAATAAGGGATTGGATAAATTTGAATACAGTATTAATTCTCAGGTTTATTTAACATTTAGTTCCCAACGTTTCTACTAAACCCACTCTAATACAAACTGTAAAAAACATACCCCTATTTCCCAAAGTTAGTGGTTATTTAATTATAATGGAATAGATACAAGAGATCACATCACCAAGGAATTATTATATTAGTATTATTGAAGAAGAAGATACATGCATGGTTACCTTATTATATTGTTAATTTAACATAGAACATAATGAAGGAAAATAAAAAGCTTCTTTGAAACTTTATCAAATATTTGATCTTTATAACCAGGGGAAGGAAAAAAGATTAAAGTGTGAGCTCAAATTCTCAAAAAGGATTACATTAAAAAAACATGAATCAATAATATGTGAACTGTAATCAATAAGTAATAATCAATAATAAATGTTAAATATGTAAAAACACATCAATAAACTGAGAATGAAAATGCATTTATAGATTTCGTCTTAGTGAAAATATTAATTATTGAAAAAGATAAATTCTATGTGATGTAAATTCATAGTTATTTGATCTCATTTATCCAGAACATGAATACCTTACATAAATACATATTTTAAGTTGTTTTATGTCTATATTTAGAAACATTTATGATCCTACATGGAATCAAATGTTAAGGGTTTGTTGCCAAATTTTATGTCTCATGAGACATTATGATACATCTAGGGGATATATAATACTGAGCCCCACCCATCACTTCATTAGAAAAGATTTATTCATAATTTTATTTCATTAATGAATATTATTCATTATCTAAATATACATATTGATTATTGGATACTTTTTAAACATTATTTCTTTTATTAAAATATCTTTCAAAGTAAACAATGCATATAAAAATAGAATACGTCATAGAAAAAAATCATTTCTTGAAAGTAAGAAATATGGATATTTAAGATTAATATAATAAAAAATTTAAACTTATATCAAAGGGGTAGTAGATTCACCACATAAAAATAAAAAGTTTGATAATACCAATTATGTCTTAATGTAATCAAAATTGAGATGAAGTCTCCTACCATATGTTTGAAGGCATTCCATACTTGTACATAGTGTCCTAGATAATAAATTTAGATTCATAAATTAATTAATTAATAACCTATTCAACATATATTTGAATTATTATAATTTTATTAACTTAAATTATGGATAGTCTGATGATTTTTAATGTTTAATTTCATTGTTCCAAGAGCTTTTGTTTCATGGGTTTATGGTTGTTTCCCTTTTTTATAGATATGGGAGTTCTTATCAAAGAGATGAAAAATTACAAAAGTAAATTTCCTTATTATTAATGAATATTAATATGATTAAATGGACTCATATGTCATTTGGTTATATGTAATGAATATGAATCATTATATAAAATTTTTATGATGAGGATTTAATTTATTTTTATGGTTTTTTTGAACATCATTCACCTGTATCATTTTATTCAATATTTTGTTTCAATGTTGGTTACAAAACATGATATAACATATAATATGTATGTTAAAATATTATTTAACAATAATAATGGTTCTAGTACCATCTTTTAGGGTGTTAGTGGAATATAAAAACTCAACATATACAAATGTGGTTAATAGACACATCACAAACAATGTTGTCACTTTTAATATAAAAGGATGATAGAAGAAATTTGATGATTTCTATTGCATTGAAACAATAAAATTATAGTATATATATGATGATGGAGTTATCATTTTATTTTTGATATAAGTTATGAGTTAATAATAAAAAAAATAATAAAAATAAAATAAAAGATAATGATGGTGGATTTTACCTCTTGAATATCATCCCCTTGGTGAACTCTTAAAGACACTTTATTTTTGTATTCTGATAAGACCAAAAGGTCATTGATGTGGGTAGGATGATTGGTAATAGAATAGGGTAACATTAAACATGATTCAAGTGTTAAAATTTGTGAGGATATGATGTGGTGAGGTATGGTATTTATAAATAGAGGGGAGGGGTGTTTTGATTATTTTATTCGCTTCATTATTAATTTTCCCCAAAACTATCAATAGCTTTGATTCCCATGACTAAATAAAGTAACTAGAGAATACGAATTCATTATAATGTGTATTATCTCAATAATACATCATGTGTGACTCAATAATTCATTTATTAAATTATAATTTAAAATATCATAAATTATTGTATTTCACTATTCACTAAAAACTCAACAATTTTAGAAAAATCCAACAATTCTCCATAGCTATTCATAAATGTTTATAGTTAAAATATAGACACCATTTTAATTAAATAATTTTTTAAATATGATAAAGTTAATTTCTAATTAAAATAATCATCTATTAAAAAAATTATTTGTTTTAATATTATAATTTATTTTAAGACAATTTGAAAAATTAATTATTGCCTCATAAAATTATTTTATAATTATAACAAAACAAAATACTTATTTTTGAATCTATTTTATGAGAAAAAATTTTCTTATAAATCATTATATTAATTATAAAATTTTAAATAATCATTTACATTTCACACAAATACAAATAATTTATTTATTTTTTAGAACAATTTATATACATATTAAATGATATAAATATAAAATATTTTGATTTAAAAGATACCTAAATTGTATTTATACTTTCATAGTTAAGGATTTAATTATTATGTTCACATTACTATTCATAATGGTCACATTACTAATTCAATATCCATGTTAATATTTAATAGTATCTCATAGTTCATTTATGATTACTTTTGTATGAAACATAAGATATTGAATAAATTGAATTTATTTAATAAGATACATTCAATATAATCTTGGGGTGTTATAAAGTTCATATACATTAAAATTTTTATTAAACATTCCAATCAATATCTAATATAATGTGATCATTTTTTTAAATTTTTTTAACATTATATGACAGTAATTATTCAAAAATATTACAATTTAATATATTTATATTAATGTCACATAATAATTATGAAAACAATCCTATGAAAAATAACAGAGTTACCATAGAAACTAATATTTACATTAGTAACTGTTTTTTATATTAAAAATGAATATATCCACGTTAAAAATTTAGATATGATAAAATATTATAATAATTTTATTAGGTTCCATTTCTAGAGTTGATAATTATTAGTCTTGATATAATCATGCCTAAACAATTAAACTTGTTTTAAGAAATATATATTTAATATGAATTTATTGAATTTATCCAGATTTTACACTAGGTGAAAACAAGTAACTTAAAACTAGTTTTAATAAAAAAATTGAATTGCATTGTAGTGATCAATTTATTTAAAAATAAATGATATATATAAAAATTAAAATTCTTTTATAAATTAATTTTCATCAAAAAATTATTTTATTCATAATTATGGAAGATATAATACTTATTAGGTAAATTTTATCAATACATTTGTAAAAAAATCCATCATTGAATTTTTTAAATACACTATATTATAAAACTATGTAATGCTTTTATATATACGTAAATATTATTATAATTTTATTTAATTAAATATTATATTTTTTTCCAATTACATCCTCATAATGCTTCAATGTGCATTTTATATCCTAATATTTTCTCTAAAATATATCGTGGTCCATTTAGGTTTTATTTTTCAAGCAATGAATGATATTGAAAATATAGTTTTTTAATTTAGAAAATATTCATTAATATCTCCAGTAATTATATTCTCCCCCTCATTAAGAAATCATACCCTCATTATTTTAATTATTTCTAATTATGGAAAATATTTAGGTGATCCCTAAGAAATTATTGATACACTTTATACTAAGCTATCAATATCACTACCATATATAATATGTTTCTTCTAATTTCATTCCTAATAAGAATTCATTATTATTTTTCATTTATCTCAACAAGTTACCCCAAATATGCATCCTTTTTTTATTTGAGTTTCTAGGGACAAACCTTTCATAGGTTCACTTTCATGATCTTGTTGTCAATAGCATACAAAAAAACGAAAATTGAAAAAATAATATATAATAAAATTGGAGAAAATGATCTTAGGAAAAGGAAAAATTAATCCTATGATTCCTTATCCTTTGACACAATCACGTAATGTTATGATACATTTCATTAAAACTTGACATAATTGGATTAACCTCTAAATACATTAGTTTAAACTAGGTTATCCATTCTTGTACATCTATTTTGTTCTTTAACCTAATTATTTTTATGTCGCATATTTAAATTCTATTTAATGGTTCGTTATTTTTTATAAAGAGTATGTGAACATCCCAAATCATATCCCCCTAGTGTGCCAAATCAAAACTATAGTTTGACTTATTTTTTATACACCATTTAAAGATAAATTTAAAATACAACCAAATTATCAAGGTTACTAAAAATACCTGAATCTGAATCGGGTCCTACAACCACATTTTTCATGTAGACATGGATAAAATTTATAGGAAACTACACAAAAAATTACCAATATATTGGACAATTTTCAACTTTTAGTCTTATAATTATGGTTTTCAATAATGATCTATTGTCCCAATACCCAAAAATAACTGATCTAATAACACAAAATAACAAAAAAAATACTATATTACAAAGTAATATTACCCCCAAACACGCTCTCAAGTAATGAACTATAAAAAATAATTTAATATTTTTCATCAATGCCAAGTTAGATATCTAAAATTAAATTTACATTGATTTTTGAAATTAATTAATTACATCTCAGAATAATCCCAAAATCCTTACACCCAATGGTTTATTATATTTTGATTTTAGAAATATAAAATTATTTTTATGAAATTTTATCCATAATCACACCATAATATCTCCCCTTTAGCGATTCAATTTATTTATTCTTATCCATATAACTTGGTGAAAGAAAAACATAACAATGCGGTGAGGCTAAATTCATAGTAAGGAAAATAGATATCGACATGTAATCATGGTTTAGATTATAATATTATGATATAAATAAGAATTAGAGAAATATGCTATTAAAAATAACATAGAATAATAAGAGTTTTCCATAAGTTAATGAAGTAGGAGATGTAATGTTGAATAACCAGACATAAAAAATGGAAAATTATTGAGAAAAAATGAAATAATCATAGTCAATGGAAAAAAACATAGGCATGTGTCATGGAAATATAGAAAAAATTATGCATAGGGAAAAAAACATTGTGAACATAACAACCCCCAATCATGTTCATGGAAAACATCATTGTATCTTGTGATATTAATCATTAACCAATACATTATTGGTATTTAATATACCCATCCTATCCAAGGTCTCTAACCAAGAGAATCTATGATAACTTGAATAGACCCATTGGTCTAGGGAGGATTGAGATGTTACTAACCATTGGTGAAATCCCCTAGAAACCAATCGATGGTAATAAATTTCATTGGTTTTATCCAATATTCATAGGATAATTTTTCTATATATACATAACAGAACCAACATTATAATAACTAAAAAATATAAATAATAAAAATTATGATATAAAACAAAAAACCCTGAATGATATAAAATAAATAGCATTAGTTTTCTAAAAGTAAAAAAAACAATAAGATTAAAAAACCTACATACACTAAGAGATAGTTTGGCATTGATGTTACACCAATGAAGAACTTCACTTTAATGCATTATCTAAGATGAAACTACAATATTACATGACAACAACATGCTGATGCACATATAGAATAGTATGAAATTATCCCATTATTTGGTTTCATGATAAAAAATATTTATATATAATCCAATGTTCATATTAAGGGGGTTTAAATAAGTCCTTGTACAAAATCAATAAGGAATCCCTCACATGACACAAGGATATGAATGGGTTAACTTATAACCATAAATTTGTATATAACAAAATAGGATATCCTGAAATATAAATAAGGAATAATTATTAATTATTAACAAAAACTGATACATGAAGGACTCCTGTACTGGAAATGCACACACCCATATAAGAACCTAAGTAACAAATTGCATAAAACATGTCCACTGAATAGCCTAAACTTATGAGTGGTACTCATGACTAAAAACCAAAGAAATCACTTTTTTATAAAATTTAGTGAGATGAAACACTATTAGTAGAAGCCATGTTTGTACAAAAAATCCACAATATGAATCTATTTCTCACAAAACCATTTCCATACTAATTTATTGCACACAAGAATTATTTGAAACTAAAAAATAATAATTTATTAAATCTATGAAATTTATTTTTTGTAATTACCACAACCTTGATTCCTCAGACTCAAACTCTATAGATCTGGTGTTCATTAACATTTTATTTAATTAAAGACCACTATGTGAACTAAAGTGGCCCAATTTTTACAATAAATAATTACTAAAAAAATTAAAAAACTAGTTTCACTTACCTTCAAATGAAATTTTGTGTTTCTTGTTTTATGGATTCAGGAATAACATTTAACAAATATATCCCTTATAATTTTCATAAATTGGATATTTTTCCACCATATAAAAGACTACTTCTTCTATAACAAATCTATACTCTCTCCCACTAAATTCCCTGCACATGCTACTCTTCTATTAAAATACCATGGAATATTTTTATTCATTACAAAGGGAAATGAACTCATAAGATTTGTGATGTCAAATTATCTATAAATTAAAATGTAAAACAAAATCTATCATGGAAGGACTAACATGGAAATAGTAATAATTATAAAGTAACACCATATAACAAAACACATGAGCTTAAATTCATGGATGACATAATAATATAAATAATCACATAGATAAAAATAATTGATTTTATTGTGATGGAATGCATAAATCTATATATATTGATCATTACCACTAATACCTTAGGTAAGACAATATTCAACCCATCAAGGTTTTTTTAAAGACATCATTGTTTCCATGAATGTCATAAACAATATAGGATAACTACATTATGTAATAATATTCCAAATACACAATAATTTTGTCTCATTAAACCACCTCATCCATCTATGGGCTCTATAATAATAGGCCTTTCCCTTCACTTATTTATGTTGAATTCATTATCCATTTGAATGATAAGAATATTAACTATGTAACGTCCAAACCTAAGTCACTATGTATTGGAAAAACGTATATAAAACCCATGTGGGCCTCCCTATATTTAGGAGGTTTCCAAATAATAGTTATGGTCTATACATCATAAAAGGGGATGATATTCTCTTTTTATCCAAATTCTTGCATCATACAAATAAAAATATAAACTAACATCTCAACATACCACATTATAAATGAATAATAATAATCCTATAAAAATGAAATAGTTTGTTACATGGTTAATGAATGTAATTAAATAGTGAAACCTTAACATGGTTGGTTGATTCAAATAATAAGTCATAGAAGGAATGTAATAATGGTATTGGGGTACTACTCTAGAGGATATATACATACTCTCTCTAAACCCCATTACTCATCTCCTTAAATCCATGTCTCTTATCCCTTTCCCTTTTTTGGATCAATGATCATGATGTTTATATGCACATAAAGATGCTCGATAAGTGTATGATTATAAACCCAGTAGGACACAAAATATTTATTATTAAAATATGTTCAGAAAAAGAAGAGAGGTATTCTATAATACTAAGAGTTCTGATGTAAAAACAATCACTCATATTCCACTATGTCATGCACTAACAAAGACACCATGAACCCTGGTTAAACCTTTTTTTTTCTCTATAATGGATAAATATTTCTAATAAAATTCGTGATCATGGGTTGGCTATAGGGATACCTACCATATGTTGGGGAACTCATAAGTCCATAGAGTCTTGTCCCAGTCCCTAGGGTTTTCAATCCCCATCTATATCATGGGTTAGGTTGTGAGGCCACATAAACCCACCTTATCCCCAACTCATGCCACATAGAAATTGTACCCTGGACCATATCTTGTGAAAGGTGATAAGGTCATTGTTTCCTGGTAAATCCTTTGGTTGGTCTAGAAGGCCATCACACCACTACCCTATGTCTTCTCCCATTATCTTCATTGTCACACGTTTCAAAATATCCCCACATAAATGAAAATAATTTCATGATTGTCTGCCTGTCATTTTCTACCTGATGAAAATACCCCAAAGGCTATACATCTATACAAAACAGGGAAAAACCTAGATAGGAAAAACATAAAAAATCTAGATTGAGTATCCATAGTCACACACAAACACAAATGGTTTCAACAAGAATCAAGGGTTTCATAGTCCACCCACACATGAAATGAACAATAAAATTTGTCTCATGCGACACACATGAATAAACACGTCAGAAAACATAGGAATTGATCCCCAAAAACAAAATCACATATCATCATATCATGTCAACAACCAAGTATATGGGTTTTAATAGTATGTAGAATACTATCTCAAACACCACAATGAAAACAATAATATTTTCCATGAGTTGATTCTTTAAACATGTTTTTCCACTATTCGGATCAAACATTCATGAAAATGATCCCTAAAACCAATTCCAATCCAATAAGAAATTGATACTAGATTGGGATTCAATTAGTGAATCAATATGAGATTGTATAACAACAAAAAATTAACTAACAAAAACAACCATCAATTGAAAATGTTACCATAAAAGAAAACAACCTATCTCTTCTAAAAAAACATCATATGTAGGAATGGGAGACCATAATCCTACAACAACAAAAATATACCACAAATGAAATAATCACCCTAGACTATCACACACAAAAAATATTGTACAATCTTTCACCCTAGGTTTTTCTAGAAACCTCCTAGATTGGATTATCTCCCAAAAGGAGTATTGTGAATGAATTAATATAGGGAGAAACTATTTATAAAAATAATTTAATATTCTTTATTGATAATTGTATGCACTTCCAATTGAAAATTATCATAACCCTTGATTGATGGCAGTACAATACATCATTTCAAAATTTTAAAAACGGTTCCAACATGGTTTAGTGAGGCCTACCAATCCCTTGGTAGCGTCAATCACACTATGCCTAGGAGATCCACCCTTGGAATCCACCACAACAGAAATGATAATACATTCCCATCTAAGAATGACAATGCCATAAACCATAGAGTTGTGAAGTCACTCTATCTATAGTCCACTAGAGGATTAGTATACTTCCATGTCTGATACCATTCCAAGCTAATGATGTTTTTATCATATGATTTCATGTTATTGAGATGCAGGAATGAAACTTCCAACAACAAGTCCTATTGTTATATATGGTTCTCCCTAAAATGACTAAAAACACCATTTATCCATAAAGACTTCGAACACTTTATTAACCAGGATTTACCATACATAAGGATAAAAATTAAATTTATATAAGAATGAGGATGTTAGAAATATTCCCCCATAATTACTTCTCACCCTAGAGAAGTTCCTCTAGCAGTCCTTATCATATAACTCCAGCTATTGAGATATAGTAATAATCTCCTTTTACTAAGCCTCATATTTATTAATATATGATACTTCATGCCTCAGAGAAGTGGAATCATCTTTCCTTGCAACACTTTATCACTCAATTATATAATAATCACTAAGATATCCATTAATAATGGATAGACCTCTATCTCAACATCTTCAAAATCGATCACATGTAATGGATCATGTGTGTACCTCCATAGCTTAGATACATAAAACACATCATACATACCTTGATACTGTGGAGAAATATCCAAATGGTAGGTCACTATAGGGACTCGCTTTGTATTCTTGAATGATCCCCAAAATCAGGTAACTAGATACCCCGACTTATGTAAATTTCAAAGTCCTAATCAAGGAGGTACCTGCAAGAAAACTATATCACCCATATGGAAAAACCAAGGTCACCACTATTGGAATAAAATATTTTACTACGCTAAATTGTGAAAAGCCATCTTTTTTATTAAATGATCCTTAATGGAGGTATCAAGTTCCATGTTTGGCACCCATACTACTGCCTCACCCACCTAATGCCAATATATTAGTGTGCAACATGACTATCAATAATGACCCTCATATGGTTTCATATGAATTGAATCCTAGTAGATATTGTTGCATGAAAACATAAAGAAGGAAAAGTGCTCCAACAAAGCTCCACTAATGAACAGAACACATAGTAACCACATATACACTCAAATCTAGATTTTCATCTCTTACTATTCATTATCCTTTAAATGAAAGGTATAACTCAGTATTTTCATGGAAACTAAAGCCTATTGATGTCCCAAAAAAAGAATTAACGAAGAACATGTATGTATTTATGATATTATACTCAATGTATCTCTATGTAGGGTTATAAAATATTGTAAATATAGTTTCTTATCTCATACACAAAAATAGTATCTCATATCAGTATGAAATTATCAACATTCAACGGTAGATAAATTATTTCCTAGAAAACAACACAACTTCTTTAGGGTCTTCTGTAACCTCATCACAAGGTCAATCTTCATGTTATCCCACTTTGACATGAGCAATAAATGTTTCTAAATAAATATAGAAGGTTGTAGGTGCTCATTCAACACCATCTTCAATATAAGGAATTTCAATACAAAACAGTTGATATCATTGTCTATACATATCCAAAAAACTAACATTTGATACCATGGAACATGTTCTTTGATCATGTATGAACATCCATATTTTTTTGAATGCAAGTATGTTATCAATGTTTCCCTTAATGAAGATTTCATAGCGAATTTTTCAGGAATGTAGATCGCATCATCTTCATGAAAGGATCACTCTATAAATGGGTGGCTTTCTATCACCATTCATGAATCACTGCACAATTAGGATCCAATTTATAGCTGGCATTTTACTAGTCCATAAATGAAGAAAATATAACTAATGGAAAATAAGTCTTAATTTTATCATCTTTAAATGCATCTTAAGGCCACTCATCCCTCAAACTGATGATAGACTGAGACCAACACTCCTAGATGTGGTGATAAAACATGTAGTTAAATTTCATTATAAAATGAAAATGAAAAATATATATTTATTTATACCATCATGGATATGTTTTTATAGTTTTTGGTGGATTAAGAAAATTAATTACAATATATCAGAGTTTTAAAATTTAAAAATAAAACAACTATATGGTTTCACACATAGTAGCTCCATAAAATAAACCAAATACCATTGGAAGATCTATAGATCATGAGAAAAGAATGCTAAAATATAGGGGGAGGATAAAATTTCCCATGTAAGGGGTTTTAAATCTAGTGAAAAGTCCTTTTCTTTTAAATACTATAAAAAAATTTGAAAAATATTTTATTATATATAAAACATTTGACAGAAAAAATAATTTATCAAAATATATCATTAGGGTTTCCAAAATATAATCTTGTGAATAATTTTTCAGCAATCATTAACCAAAATATAAATAACATTGAAAAAACAATTTATTTTCAAAATATAATATCCTTTAAAATATATACATTGAAATTAATTTCCGAAATAAAATAATCCTATCAATATTCAGAAAAATAAAACATAAAATCAGAACACAAAACCATGAGGCATGTTGGATCATTTAATATTATATAGGGCCTACCCATCTTAGTTTTATGGGTTTACTACCAAAATCCATCTCATGTATACGAATTCCAAGTACTAATTTTTTCATAAATCATTTTTTCCTTATCCATTTTTTCACTGAATTTTTTTACTATACATTTGAATTTTTTAAAATGAATACTTACATATGTATATATATATATATGTTTATATATATATATAATAAATCTATCAATGAATAAATAGTATCTAAATATCATGATAATTAAACTTAGAAAACTTGCATGGATTGGTAATTACATACATATTTCTCATCCATTACCAATACACATGTGAATCATTAATAAATTCAATGAAAAATTTTATAGAAAAATTGATAACATAAACATTTTAGAACATATATATAAATAAAATTATTATAATATAGATAAATGATTTTTTCCAATAATTTTTATTTTCTTTTGGTGTCTAAGAAAAAGTTTTTCCATAAAACATGGTCATGGAAAAAATAAAGAGGATTGATTAAACCAAAAATTACTTTTGAAATCATAAAATTATCATACTAAATTGAATGAAAATATGAATAAAGTATTTGTACATAAAATCATATTTCTTAAAATAGATTCCCCCTAACATAAAATATATGTTTCATAATATAATCCAAAAAATAATTTATATAAAATTACAACATTAAATAAAACTATGTTATAAAATGAATTAATACTTTTCATGAAAAAGTTTGTTATTAAGATAGTTTCCATTTTCCTAAAATATATCTGTTGAAAATATAAATCCCCTATATAGGAGTTTTAATAAAAATAATCATAGAATAATTATTATAAAGATAATAGTTCCCTTACATGATAAGGGATGTTATAAAAGATAAATTAAAAAAATACATTTAGAATATGTTTACGAAAAAAATTAATTATGGGGAGTAAATTAAAATAATGGGTAATTTTATGAAATTAAATTTCTAAAAAAAAATTCATAATTAACTTCCCTTAACTGGTTTCAATTAAAAATCAGAACATATCACCTAAATCCTACACCTTCAAACTGGACATACTTTCCAAGGAAATTAAGCATAACACCTCTAAAACATCATAACTAGGAATCTAATATTTAATGATCAAGACAAATTAGTGGATTTTATTGGCCCTTCTTCCATCTTCCTGGCTAACATGGAAATCCAATCGAATATTAAAAAAACATGAGTTGACTCATATATATTTACTCAATTGTTCAACACTTTTTTTGGTTATGTTAACCCCCCCATTATTCCCTGCATTTTTCCCAGCACTCATCCGAGTCTAACCCCACAACCATTACACACCCACCCCTCTATTTATTATAAATATTTTATAAATAATTAATATTAAATATATAAATAAATATAAAAAACATAATAAATATATAATTGTAAATAAAATATATATAATTGTAAATATAATATTAAAAAATAATAATAAATGGAATAAATATATAATATTAAATATATAAATATATTATAAATGTAATAAATATATTATAAATATGTATTATAACAATTATAATAATATAATATATATATATATATAATAAATATAAAAAATAATAAATAGAGAATTAAAAATTGAAATATATAATAAATATTTAAGTGTAATTCTAATAATAAATATAATAGATATATAATTATAAATATAAAAGTAAATATAATAAATAAATAATAAGAAGAATTTATTATATTTATTATATTTATATATTAATATATGTAAATAAATTATAAATATAATAAATAAATTGTAAATATAATAACTACATTATTAATATTATATATACTATAAATATAATAAATATATAATAAACATAAAATATTATATCATTAAAAATATTATAAATTTATTTTATCACTAAATTACATAGACTTATTTATAATTATTAATATATAATTATAAAATTACATAAATATTTAGAATATATAATTTTAAATATTTATTTATTGTAATATATTTGTAATTATATTAATTATTAATATGTATACATAGATTTATATAAATAAATTCATATTTACTAATTCCAATATATAAAAATATAGTAATAATTATAAGTATATTACATTTCGTTATAATTATTATTATATAATATATATATATTATAAATCAATCTTTTTAAATAAATATTTATAATTATATATTAAATTATAAATATAATAAATATATAATTGTAAATATATAAAAATTAAATTTATATTTATAATATATTATATATGTTTATAATTATAAATTTATAAATATATTATATTTTCAAATATATAATTAATTTAATAAATATATAATTAGAAATATAATACATATATAATTGACAATATAATAATAAATATAATAAATATATAAGAAATATATAATTTTAAATATAATGCTAAATTTAATAAATATAAAATAAATATATAATTGTAAGAATTTATTATATTTATTATATTTATATATAATTGTAGATAATTTTAAATATTTTTTTTTAAAATATGATAAATATATTATAAATATTACAAATAAAATATAAATATAATGAATATGTTATAAATATAAAATATTATATCTTTAAAAATATCATAAATTTATTATATCGTTAAATTATATACACCTACTTATAATTATAAATATATAATTATATATATATATATATATTTAAATTATATAATTATAAATATGAATTCATATGGATGAATTTTTAGTTATATTTATTAAATATATATATACATATATTTATATAAATAAAATCATATTTATAAATATATATATTTATAATTATATATAATATATTTATTTTTAATTATTAATATTATATATATAAATATATTATAATTCTATCATTATAAAAAATATTTATAATTATATATTATGTTTATTTATAATTCTTCTTATAGATTTGTTTTTTAAAGGCGTGAGCTCAAAATCCCCTTTACATTTATATTTAATATATTTTTTTATTATATATGTATTATATTATATATTTATTATAAACTTATTGAATTTATAATATATTTTTTATATATATTTAATTTATTTATAGTATATTAATTATATGTATAATAAATAAATAAATTTATTATATCTATATATTAATATATAATAAATTTATAATATTTATCTATTTATCTATATAAATTTAATAATTTTAATAAAATTATTTATTATATTTATTGTTATATATATTTATATTTATTTAAAATTAAACGTATAATAACATATTTTTAATTATTTAAATAAATTTATAATCATATAAATATTGATTTGTAATTAATTTTTTACATTTTTATAATTATATATATATAATATATATTTATATATTAAGAATTATAAATAAATATAATTATGAATATATGTTTACAATTATAAATAAATGTATTTATAAAAATACACACACACACACACATATATATATATATATATAATATAATAATAAATATTTATTTATAGAGAAATATTTGTAATTATATTTATTATTTATATATTTATTATATTTATTACATATATAATTATATATTTATTATATTTATGATTATATAAATTATATATATAATATATGTTTATAAATCTAAGTTTATTTAAATAAATATAAATTTTATTTTATAAATAAATTTTATTTATATTTTATATTTATTTATTTATATATAATTATATAAATATAAATAAACCTTATATTTTACATTAAATATGTTTTTTATATAAATAACTACATTTAAATTATATTTTAATAATGATTTATATCTAAATTGATAATGTCCCACCCTTTATCAATGCTTTTAAAAAACAGTTGATAAATGGGGTCTTTTATCAGCGGCTGTAAAAAAGTGTTGTTAAAGTTGTTGTTTTTATCATTGGTTTTTTATAAAGGCTGATAAAATTACACCTCCAAAATATATATATTTCGTTAAAAAATATTAATATATAAATATATTTATATGCATTAAAATAATATATATATTTTGTAAAATTTATTTTAGGTAAGGTAAATGGGCATTTACACTTAATATAAATGATATTTAGTTAGTGGCTTATAAAATAACTAAAAAATATATTTTTAATTAATAATTTTCATGTTATTACCAGTTAATAGTAATTTAATATCAATGTGAAGATAACAAAAATCCAAAATTTATTAAAAGATCCAAAATAAGATGAAAACATAACTTGAACTTCAAATAGCTATAACTTTTGATCTAGGTGTCTATTTGGACTCTACCACATATCAAAATAGAAGCTGGTGATTAGATATTTTCCCTTAATAATATAAGTAATATTTTGTCACATGTTTGGGGGAAATAAAGGCACATAAGGCATCCAAAACTGAGTTTTTAGTCTAGGTACCTTGATCTTTTAAAATTCGATGGAATTTCAGCCTCATTTGGGGGGGGGGGCTTTTCCCTTTTTCAATGGGGAATGAATATATTCCCATGTATTACAGTCATATTGATATTATTGTTCGTAATCATTATCATTTTTCAAAACACAATTTAGATTATAATTAAATATATGCATGTTTTATTATATTTACATATAGTAAATCACTCATATAAATACATATATAAACATATTTATGTAAAATATTATATTCTAATATATCTAAATAAATACATATTGTAAAAAATTATTTAAAACAATATCTAACTATTTTTATGTTATATTAATACATTTATAATGATTATATAAACATATATGTTTGTATTGATAAACAGATGTATATTAATATTTTATTCCTGTATATGTAAATGAATATAATATTTAGTATATTTAAATAAATATAAGTATATATAAATATCACTGACACACATATATTTTATAAATGTATTTAAAATAATAATATTAATATATTTAAATATATATGTATATATATAAAAACATATCATCAAACAGAAAGAAAAACAACATGGTGTAGTGCAAAAGGCGTTCCATCTTCGAAGGAGAGGTGCAGGGTTCAAATTCGGGCAGGCACACAAGAGCATGGAAATTCACAACATGATGTTAAAATGGGTGGTGGGGAAAATAACTAATAGGGGGTAGAGCAATTTTAAAGAGGTTGTGGAAGCACTTATAATGGGGTTCAGGCTCATGGATGTATGGATCTTTTTACCCCCTTTAACAGTGAATCTTTTATCATTGCTAAAAACATCTGTTAAAGGCCCCCTTTAATAGAATAAAAAATGAATTTTTTAATTTTTTGGGCTTTTAACCACACACTGATTATCAGGGCATTTTTAGAAATGATAAAGGCCTATTAAATCACTGTTAATGGCCTTTTTTGTAATAATGAATCGCTATAATGAAGGTTTCCAAATAATAAATGGGCATCCTATAAGTGGACATTGAGATTGATTCTATACCACTCCATCCATGTAAATCCAGTACAATGTCTGAATCCTAGATCCTAATCGATAGGAATTCATGAAATTTGGACATGGATAATCCCTAAGAGGATGACCCTTAGGCGATATGTAAAGGAATGCACTCTAGATCATAGTACATACTTGACATCCATTCATATAAGTAGCTCAACATCCCCTTCCATATTAAGAACATATCAGATATTATTGAGTAAAAAAGGTTTCCTTAAGACTTTTCCATTCCTTTTTTTTGAAAATCACAAACACCTTATCTTAACGAAATTTTCATTTACCCTAAATTTTGCATGATAAAGAAAATATTCCTCCCTCATGGAAAATTTATCCTTACCATGTTTTTCATTTTTCATGTCATGTATAAGTATAAAATTCGGTTTCATCTCCAAAACCTCAGAATCCAATAAATACTTTGATATAGAGGATATTATTTTCAGGATACGAATTCAGACTCAGAATTATAAATGAATTCAGAATCCGAACATTCTATCTTCAGACACTGAATTCTTATCAATTTAGACTCCAAACTCTTACGAATCCTGACTCTAAATTTAAATGAATTCAGAATCCGATCATTCTAAGTTCAGACTCTAAATTCTTTTACATTTAGACTCCGAACATTATAAGTTCATATTTTTAATTAAACTGAATTCAGGCTCCGAATTTCCTTGAAATTTAAACTCTAGAATTCTATAGAATTAAGGTTAACAATTCATTGGAAAAAAATCTAAATATTTACATATTATAAACACTTAAAGTTTTTTTGGTTAGGATCTGAACTTTTATTTTTCCTTACACTGTGAAAAAAGAATTTGGTTAAGTAAACATATTTTTTATTACTCATGTTCTGGTTATAAAATGATGTCGTGCCTATAGTGACTAACAAACTGTTGTTTGAGTGACACTTGTACAGGTCCCTATGGAATTCCATGTAAAATATGACTATTGGAGGAGGGATACGACCGTTGAAGATGTGCCGATAAATAAGAGCTCATTTGAACGAGATCTCAGCAAGTTGATCAATCTAGAGATTACATTCTGCTAAAGTGATTTCTAGAGAGAGAGACTTTATTTCTTTGTGCATACTGAACATCTTGTTCAGAATTGCTTCGTGAAACTCCGAATGTTCCAGAGTACATTCGAGGGCTTCCCGAGATAGGAAGACAGAGGTGCCGACTTCCTTGAAGATCAAGGGATTGTATGGATAACAAGACAGATTCCAATATTTGTATTGATGAATTACCCTAGTGTGGGTAAGACATACTTTTTGAAATTATAAATCAAGGGACCTTTATCCAAGGTTGTTGGATAACCTTCTCTGTAGGTTAAAATATTTATTACATGTTACTTGTATGGTTTCAAGTTTTCCGCTGTATTTTGGTTGTTGAGGAAAGTATAACTATCTTATACTTTCATATACATGTACTATGATTTTTGAGATTCTACACGCTTTATGGTAGAATCATTATCTTTGTAAACTTTTCTTATGTTTCATTTCCGGAAACATATTTCTGGAATCAAGGAAGTTTTTATAACTAAAAGATTTTGTGAATTTTCCTTTTTTAACATTTGTAAAAATTACCATCATTAAAAGTTCCAAAGAAATTTCTGAAAGTATACAATTCAACCCTTCTTGTATATTGTGCATCTACAACTTCATTTCGATGCTACAATCATTATCACTTTGATCCAATGATTGGTATCAGAGCAGTTATCTGAAATAATTATATTCACATATAATTTTTCTTGCTCGCGTGTTTCATTGTTCTATATTTTCCTTGCTTATGATATTTTTATCCTTGTTTACAAACTTTTATTACTAAGAAGTTTGTCTGGGAAGATTTATTTTAAGATTACAGGAATGAATGTTGCTTCCAAATAAAAAAAACCTACTAGACCACCTATTTTTTTTATGATAATGATTATGAATATTCGATAGATCACATGAAGACTTTTGTTATCAATTCTTTAGTAGAAAATTTTGTCATGCTTACTGGAGGTTATAAAATCCCTGACAAGGAAGTCAGTACTTTTACCAACCAAGAAAATCATGAATATAAACTAAAAAATAAGGTACGAAATACTTTTCATTGTTTTATGACTAGAAATATATATAGACATATTTCATCTTGTGAAGTAGAAAATTTTATTTGGAAGAAGATTTAAGATACACACTTTGGAACTTCAAAAGTTATTGAAACTTGAAGAGCCATGCTCAAAGCTGAATATCATAATTTCTGATTTCCCTATAGGGAACCTTAATGTAATGTACAACAAGGATTTATGATTATTGTTAATTGTTTACAATATATGGGTGAAAAATGATTTTATGATGAAGCTCATGTGGATAAGATCATAGACATCATGCCCAATGAGTGTAAATCTAAGAGGACCGCTATATATGAGAATAGAAAAGTTACACAGATTTCTCTTGATGATCTTTTGGGACCTCTTCTTCAACATGAGACTAGAATGAAGAGAGATACTGATAATATTAATAAGATGAATGGAAATGGCATTGTTTTTTACAACAACTTCAAATCATATGAATGCCAAGACTCCTGATAGATTTACTTGATCTAAATATAAGAAGATTGTTATTTAATCAGAATCTAGTGGAAGTGAATCTTCAAAAAATGAATTTTCTAATCTTGCTCGAAGGATGAAAATGATTGTTGGATAGAAGAAATTTCAGTCCAGATATAAGGAGAAATAAATAAAGGATAAGAAAGACTCTGAATTCACTTGTTATAAATGCCAAAGAGCTAGACATATAAGGCCTGATTGTCCTATACTTAAGAGAAAAGAATAAAGGTAAAATAATTTTGAGAGAAATAGAAAGATGTACTACAAAGCGAAATCTAGAATGTAATGAAAGATAATGACATATGGAGTTCCATTAGTGGAGACTCTTCTGATAGTTCTTTAGATTATGAATCTTCTAGATAGTAGAATCTTGGATTACATTCCATGCTACCTATTGAAAATAATTTTCTAATGGATAAGGAACAAAATGGTGAATCTATTACCAATGTCTTCTTGAATTCTAATTATAATGATAGTAAATAATTCAAATCCCCAGATAAAGAATCTTCTTCTGATGAAGATAACACTTTACCTTCCTATAAAGAAGTGTCTAGGTTTGCTAAGATTCTATAGAATAACAATTGTTAAGTCAAAAAAAATCTTGATAAGGAAAATTCTAGGATTTATATTCTTACTAATGAAATATCCAATATTTCTAATGATCTTGATATATGAAAACCCATGATTTTTAAAGTATTTCAAAAAACCTAGAGGAGGTTAATTTTGATAAAGATAAACTCTCTATGGATCTAGAAAATGTAATTTCTTAGAAAACTATTTTTGAGCCTATCCATAGTGATAAAGCTAATGTTTTGGAAGGTAAATGCTTAGTTATTAGACTGATGTCAAGAAATATTTTCCTTGGGGAAGTGTTTGTCAAACTTTACCGTAGGTAATAAATTTTATTATAAAATGTATTAATAGAACTGACCTTAAAGAATAATTCCGGTTTTGGTTATACGAGTTAAAAACTGATAATAGTAACAATTATTTTGTTCCTCAAAGTGCTCCATTATGCACAAAGTGTTAGTGTGATGGGAACTGGATAAAAAAATTTCTTTTAAAATATCCCAGTCTTTAGGTTTTCATAAAGATTATTTTTCAAAGAAAATATGGGTGCCTATGATTTTGCTTTAGGAAATTTCAGGATCCAACAATTTTTGGGTTCCAAAAGTCTAACTCTACAATTTTCAAGAAAACAAATATAGTTCCAACAGAAATACTTGGTACATGGATAGTGGATGTTCACATTATATGACTGGTAATGAAAACACCTTTGAAAATATTATCAAGATGAAAGGAGGAAAATTAAGTTTTGGAGATAATGCTAAGGGAAAATTATTGGTATAGGTAAAATTGTTCTTCTTGGAAAAAAATTGATTTCAAATGTTTTATTTGTGAAGGGTCTTAAGAACAACCTCATCAGCATAAGTCAATTATGTTATGAAGTATACCTTGTGAATTTTAGGAATGAAAAATTATTAGTACACAATTTCAAGGAATATTTTATTCTTTTTTCCAATAGGAAAGAGAATATACACACACTAAACATAGAACACCATAGGATCCAATATCTACCTTGCCTTAGTGAAATGGAAGATCATTCTTGGTTATGGAATGGAAGGCTAGGAATCTATATCCTTAGAAACCTATGAAAACTCTCTAAGAAAAAACTTGTTAAGGATCTACCATATCTTAGATTTTATGTATTTGTCTTAGTTGATGAGTACACTAGATTTACGTGGGTCTATTTTCTAGTAAAGAAATCTGACACTTTTTATTATTTCAAAAGTTTTAAAGCCCAATTTGAAAATGAGAAACACCTTATATTGATAACTATTTATAGTGATCATGGAGGAGAATTAAGAAATTCTGATTTTGAAACTTTTTGTAGTAGAAAAGGCATTACTCATAACTTCTCAGCACCTAGAACACCTCTAAAAAATGTGGTTGTTGAAAGAAGAAATAGAATTTTTCAATAGATAACAAGAACCATGTTGAGTGAGTAATATATAACCAAACATTTTTGGGATGAAGATGTAATTACTTCTTTTTATACTATAAATCATGTTTTGATTAGACCTTTTCTTAATAAAACTTCTTATAAGTTATAGAATCGTTTATAACCTATACTTTCCTACATCAAGGTTTTTGGTTGCAAGGTATTCATTCTGAATACTAAAGACAATCAAAAAATTTTTTCACCAAAATCTAATGACGGAATTTTCTTATCCTACTCCACAACATCAAAGGCTTATAAAGTTTTCAATAAAAATACATGTACTATTGAAGAAACAATACATGTCACATTTGATGAAACAGGTCCTCTTGTTTTTAAAAAACCTCAACCTAAATCTTTGGATGTGTTTTAAAAAAATGATTATCAACCATTTTTAGAATATCCTTCTGATAAGGAAAATGTTCAAGAAAATATTTTTGAAGCATTTACCCTAGAAAACTTATTACCATATGATGATGAATAGGTTTTACAAAATGCAAATCAGTTGTTTCTAAAGAATCATTCCAGTGATGGTATCATTGGTGATGTAAATCAACCTGTAAGTACTAGAAGTTCCTTATGAAATGAAGTAGAACATATACCATTCCTTTCCCAATTAAGGCCAAAAACCACTGATGATGATTTAGGTGATGATAATTGGATAAAAGCAATTCTTCCTGAGCTAAATGAATTAAAAATGAATAATGTATGGACCATGGTTGAAAGACCAAAAGAAACTTCTGTTATTGGAGTCAAATGGGTCTTCAGAAATAAGTTTGATGAAAATGGATTCATTGTAAGAAATAAAGCTAGATTTGTTGTTAAAGGATATAATCAACAAGAAGTAATAGAATATGAAGGAACCGATACTCCATTAGCTAGACATGAATCTTTTAGTATTCTACATTCCATTGCAGTATTCCTCAATTACAAACATTATCAAATGGATGTGAAATGTGATTTCTTTAATGGTTATGTTCAAGAGGAATTATTTTGAACAACCTCAAGGTTTTAAAGATAGAAAACATCATGAAGATGTTTTCAAACTTACCAAAGGTTTGTTTGGACTTAATCAAGCCCCTCAATCATGGTATAATATACTTACAAAAATTTTGCATCAAAATAGTTATTTTAAGGGAAATGATGATCCAACCCTTTTTATAAATAAAGATACAAAAAATGTTTTGGTTGTTCAAGTTTATGTTGATGACATTATATTTGGTTCAACTCAGAAATATTTAATTGATTCTTTTGTGGATCTAATGAAATCTGAGTTTTAAATGAGTATGATAGGTGAGTAAACATTTTCCTTGGTTTTAAAATTTCTCATCAACCAAAAAGAGTCTATATATCCCAATATATGTATATTAAATATCTGCTTAAAAAGTATGTATATGTCAACAGTAAGAGTATAAGTACTCCCATTGGTACCTGAAATTCACTTGATCTCGATGAAGCTGGGAAACCAGTATATTAAAAATATTTTATTGGTATGATAGGAAGTCTACATTACTTAATAACTTGTCATCCAGAATTAATGTTTTCAAAATGATTATGTGAAAGATATCAATCCAATCCCAAGGAATCTCATTTAAAGGAATTGAAATGGATTTTTCCCTACCTAAAGGGAACCATGGATCTAGGACATTTTAAAACTTCTGGAAATGATATTGTTTTAAAAAGATTTTTGAATGCTGAATTTGGTTGATGTAGAATTGATAGGAAAAGTACATCCGGAACTTGTCATTTCTTAGAAGATTCATTAGTTTCTTGGTCATTCAAAAAATCAACACTCAGTAGCACTTTCCACTGCTGAAGCTGAATATGTAGCGGCCAGAAGTTGTTGTGATAAAATGTTGTAGATGTAAAACTCACTCAAAGACTATGGTATGAGTTTTACCAAAACATAAATTATTTTTGATAATACTAGTGCCACTGCCTTAAGAAAAAACCATTCCCATCACTCTCATGCAAAACATATAGATATTAGACATCACTTTCTTAGGGATCACACATAAATATGTGATATCATTCTTAAATTTATCGAAACGCAAGATCAACATGATGAAATTTTCACAAAATCACAACCCACCTATAGATTTGAATACATTAAACAGAAGTTAGGAATGATAACCGTAAGGAAATCTACCATATTAACATCTTTTTGAAACCTACATCCTTATAGTAACAAACAAATCTTTATAGGGGGATTATATTTTCTTGTTAGTTAGTTTATAAATTTTATTAATGATGATTTTCTAAATATTCAAAATGAAGATTTTCTAAATTTTCGTAATGATGATTTTCTAAATCTTTGTAAAGAAGATTTTCTAAATTTACTTACAGAATATTTTCTAAATATTTGTAATCAAGATTTTTAGAAATTTTTGTAATAATAATTTTTCAAAATTTTTATAATGAAGATTTTTTAAAATTTCCATAATGAAGATTTATCAAATTTTTCCTAATGAATTTTTTTTAGTTAGGTTCTTTGTAATGCTTTTTTTTTGTTTTTTTCCATAATAAAATTTTTCAGAATTTAAAGTTATTCAAGATGTTTTTTCCATTATGAATAATCATCCTAGAAATCCAAAAGGTATGATTTTCCTTCCTAAATTCTCGTAATCATATTTTCTAGTTTGTATTTTCTTTTGGTTTTATTTTTTGTATTCAAATTTACTTAAATCTGAATGTTTTTCTTTAAAACCTCAAATGATCAGATTCTACCAAAATTTCCTTCTAGCTATCATCTCAACCTTCAAATATGATTAGAAGGTTTCTAAACCATTGGATTGTGAATAGAAGCTGAACTGTTGCCTCAATTGCCTATATTAAGGACCCCCTGATGGTTTTCCAACATCGAGATCCAAGATTTCGCATGTTGAAGCTCTGCCCTCTTACATAATCCCATTCCAGATTTTCAAGGTTTCCTCAACTCCGAATGTTTATCGAAGTATCTTTCCAGAAAGACATGTCAACTGTCAAGCAGATTTCTGAATGGAATATTTACAAGGAAAGGTTGGTACATCCAAATTATATTTCTATGTATGATTCTATCATCTCAATGAACATCAAGCTCAATGGATGGGAGAGTGTTTTCATATCGAAACTAGGAGATCAAGATCCGATATATCCAGACTTGTTGGTTGAATTCAATGAGTCAAAAATTATTTTTAAGAAAGAAGGAAAAGATAAATTCTCTTTCAAGAGATATGGGAAGACTTATGATCTTTTTTACACCAAGGCAACTATTTTGATTGTAGTTCCTTATGAAGGTGAGGCACAGTTCTTCTCACATAAGCTGCCTGATGTTAAATGATGTTTTGATAAGGTGAAGGCTATGGTTTTCCTCGTTATTTAATTTGTAAAGACTTTAAATATTGTTCACATATATAATAATTTTCATATTCTTGAATTTTGTGTTCAAGGGTTCATCATTCCAAGAAATAGGGACAAGGATACATGGAAGAACGGTGACATGTCTATCTTGGTTTTCTTGGTGAATCTAGGAAAGATTAACCTGGTTAAGAATATTATGATTATCACGTATCTATCCATTCTATCATAGATTATTGTTCTGTGTTTAGAGTCCATCAAAATACCTTGTAGTTCTATGCCAATAAATTTCAATGTCATTTTGGTAAGTGATGATACTCAGAAACGGATGAAAATTGTTTTTTCTAAAGAATTCAGAGAATTATTTGGCTTTCTTGAAGAAGAAGCTGAAGATATTTCACTGAAATATGAGGTAGCTAAACCAAATAAAAGGGGTGGATGGAAGAGTAAGCTGAAGTAAGTTGAAAAGAATGAAAATCCCTAGAGGATAAGGAAACCCAATCCGTACCACCAAATCCTAAGATGCAAAAATCATATTTGAATGAGGTAGTTTCAAAATGGAGGGATGTCCAGGAGAAAATGAAAGAAAATGACCCTTGATCTGTTTTGGATCCTTTATAATTAAAATATTTAAAAGAAATGACAACTGATGAGCATGAAAATCAATCAAAATAAATGAAACAAGAGAAGAAGACGACTAATGAAAAGATTGTGTAATCTCTTCTGAAGGCTGCTGAGAAAGCCTCTAAATTTTTTCTGGAACCATAATCCTTCTTTGTAGAAGCTTTACCAGAGACACCGGGAAAGGAATATGTGACTCCAGAAAAATTCCAAGTAAAATTAGTATAACAAGTAGAAGAAGATGAAGAAGAATCCAATGATGAAACTGATGATCTCATTAAGAAAGTATATGATTTTCATGTCAAGGAAAGTCCATCTGATAATATTTCAATCCGAACATCTAAAGCTAAATCTTAAAATCATTCTACCCCTTTGAAAGATGAGAATGGTAAAGATGATAGGGTTGATGAAGAAGTGAATAATCCATTTGAATAATAAATCATCAATAGAGATCTCATTCATCTAGAGGATCTTGATCCTGGAGCTTAAAAGGAAGAATTTGATGAAGTCATAATTGTTCAACTATATGATAGTGAACATGAATCCCCTAACCATAAGGAAGTAATTCCGATGGTTGATAAGAGAAATAGGTGGTTATTAATACTCTTAGTAAAGTTATTGTGAATATGAAAGAATTTGGTGGATCATCGATGAGGAAGGAAGTTGAAATAGAGAAAGATCCCTCACCATGTAATGTTTCAGATTCAGAATCATCCTCCCTTGAACATGATTTCATAGTTCTGTCTTTAAAGAAGCTTGTTGGAAATATACCAATATTTCCCAGTATAGACTTCAGATTCCAAATGCTTCAACACGCCTTGAATCCGAAATCAGATTCTGTAACCATGGTGATGTATATGTGTGTCAAGCCTGTGGCTAATTTCAAATCCTTTTTCATAAACTATGAAGCCCCCGAATGATCTTGCAATAAAATGACCAGTTGGTCGAGGAATACTATATAATACATGAGAATTCTTGATGTGTTTCAAGATAGTGTCAAGGAAGCATTTGACACTAAAGATATGAATATCAAGGATTATACAAATAGCATTGAGGAAAAGATAACTTTAGAACAGAGTTCCCAAATGCAAGAAGTAAAAGATCTGAATGGGAAGTTATATTCAGTTGCTTAGAGTTGGAAAAGATAAAGGGATCTCAAGATTAAGATATATGAAAATCTTTTCAAGTAGTAAGAAACCTTTAAGGCTCACACTGATATTCTTAAGGCTCATGAAAAAAATGTCAAATCCTTAGAGAAGAAATCAGAAGACCAATATCAGCTTCTCAAACGAGCATAGGAAGATCACAAGGATCTCAAGAAGCTCAAAAACATAGTAAAGAAGTTGATGCCAAAGGATAAGGAAGGATAATCTTGTTTAATTCCTATCTTTTTTTGTATTCCTTACTGGTATAAGTGTTTCCAACCCTAATGAAATTTTTAGTAGCTCTTTTTATATCTTTGGTTATCTTGTACTAGTATTTCAGGTACCATATCTACTTCTACATTCCCAGTATTCCTTTTTGAAAATCACAAATGCGGAGAAAGGAAAAAAGAATACTATGAAAAGAAGAAATTTCCCTAAGAAAGGGGGAGTTCATCTAAGGAGGAGTGGTTCTCCAAGAATATTTTTGTATGCAATAAAATGAAAATCCACTATCCAGAAATTTATAATATGATCCTTAATGTGTCCAAATCCTTAGAGGTAGTTAGTTGTATTCATCTTTTCCCATGTGTTATAAGAGATAAGTTTTACTTTCAAAGCCCGTAATTTTTTTTCTATGTCCTTATATTCTTTTTCGTATGAATGTTTTTGCTTTCCCAAAGGGGGGGGGGGTGTTGTTGTGAAAATAATGTTTCCTTATGAATTTTCCATTCCTTCTTGTTTTGAAAATCACAAACACCTTATATTAAGGAAAATTTCATTTACCCTGTGTTTTACATAATATGGAAAATTTTCCTTTCCCAAGGAAAATTTATCCTTGCCATGTTTTTCAATTTTTATATCATGTATAAGTATAAAATTTGGTTTCGTATCCAAAACCTCGGAATCCAATAAATACTTAGATCTAGAGCATTATGTTTTCAGGATACGAATTCAGACCCCAAATTCTAAATGAATTCTGACTCTGAACATACTTTTTTCAAACTCAGAATTATTATGAATTCAGACTCTGAAATCTTAAAAATTCAGACTGTGAATTCTAATGAATTCAGACTCTAAACATTGTAATTTTGGACTACTAATTCTAATGAATTTAGGCTCCGAACATTCTATGTTCAGACTCTGAATTCTTATGCATTCTGACTCCGAACATTGTATGTTCCGACTCTGAATTCTACTGAATTCAGACTCCAAATTTAATTGAAATTCAGACTCCATAATTCTATAGATTTCGGGATACTAATTCTTTGGAAAATAGAATATGACTATTTACATGTTATAAACACTAAATGGGTTTTTGGTTAGACTCAAAATTTTTATTTTTTCTTACACTCTGAAAAATGTATTTGGTTAAGTAACCCTATTTTTGTGTACTCATGTTTTGGTTATAAAACGATGTCATGCATTTAGTTACTAGCCAACCATTGTTTTAGTGATAGGTGTATAGGTCCCTAAAAAATTCAAGGAAAATATGATCGTTGGAGGAGGGAGCCGACTGTTGTAGATGTTCCTTTAAATATGAGCTCATTTGAAAAAGCTCACAACAATTTTATCAATCTAGAGATTACATGATGTTGATGTTAATTCTAGAGAGAGTGACTTTATTGCTTTGGGCGTACCAAAAATCTTCTTCAGAATTGCATCATGCGACTCTGAATGTTGCTGATTAAATTTGACGGCTTCTGGGGATAGCAAGATAGAGGTGCCGACTACATTGAATTTTGAGGGCTTGCAGGGATAGCAAGACAGATTCCGATATTTGTGTTGAGGGCTTACCCTAGTGTGGGTAAGACAGACTTTATTGAAATTATAAATCAAGGGACCTTTATCCAAGGTTGATGGATACCCATCTCTTTGGGTTAAAAGATTTATTACTTGTTACCTGTAGTGTATCAAGTTTTCCGCTATATTTTGGTTGTTGAGGAAAGTATAATTATCTTATACTTGAACCCTGATTTATGAGATTCTATATTCTTTAAGGTAGAATCTTTATAATTGTAAATTTTTCTTAACATTCATTTCAAGAACCATATTTCTGGAATCAAGCTAATATGTAGAACTAAAGAGTTTTGTGAATTTACCTTGTTTAACTTTTTTAAACATTACTGTCTATAAATGTTCTGAAGGAATTTTCTAAAGTATACAATTAACCCTCCTCTTGTATATTGAGCATCTACATCATTATTTTGAAACTATAATAAGCTTCATTTTGATCCTACCGATATGTGTTAGTAGAGTGTCTACCATACCCTTAGGATCAGCCTAGGCATCAATCAAGGAGAGAGTAATCACTTATCAAGTATATGCCACTTGAACAGGGGTTTTCAAACATTTTGGAACCCATTGCATTCATCATGTCAAAAAACTAGAGTGGAATTCTACACAAGATCATAAATTTCACAAACAAACAAATTCGTCCCTATTGGGATCATATAAGGTTGATGATTAGAAAAGGAATCCTACTCAGGACCATCAACAGTGACAATAAAAGGTTGAATCCTACACGGGGTCCTCAAACTATATGAAAATGTAGGAATCCAAATGGAATCCTAAATATGGTATACATAGGAAGACACGTCCTACATGGGATCCTCATTATGATTAAATAGGTATAGGGATCATATTATTGATTCCTAGGTTAGCATGTAAGTGAATGAATCTAGCTGGGGAACTTTTTTAATAGTAATAATGTAGAGACATCCAAAACGGGATCCTCTAACTCAAAATTTTAGATGACCTCTCAGAGAAAAAGGAAAATTCATTAAACCTCATAGTAGATAGATGAATCAAATCCCATCACGAATCAGGTGTCTCACCATAGAATGTTTTGAGCACCCAACTAATCTATCTCACTCTCTGAAGATAAACAAATCCATTTAATAGAGGAATCACCTCTCCATAATATATCATTAACCCCATAACATTGTTAAGGAATCCTCAAATCACCTAAAGGGTATCACCATCACGATCTATGTGGGAAAAAACTCTTGATGGACTACTCAATAATATAATTCTGAATTTAGTGTGTAATGATATGAAAACCCCTCGAAAGTGTAGCGAGGGAGGAGTACACAACGTGTATACCCTGGTACATGACATTAACCTCAAAGCTATACATTTTAATGAACCTTATTTATATATGGGGTGTAAAACCCATGTTTATGGTTTGTATGTAAGGTACAAGATGTGGTCTCACCCAAATTTATGCAAGATATTAGGGTTAAGTGGTTGCTTGTAGTTTAGCTTGCAGTGTCGAATCCCCAGAGACCTAAGAAGTATCCTACAGAACCGTACATTCTAGGGATTGTTTTTTCAATGAAGTTTCCAACATGGGTTGGTTTTAGATTGGTTTGAGTGAATTCTAAGAGGCTTATTTAAATTGAATTTAAAAAAATGACTTGATCCTATGTTATCCCTTAGGATGAAATGGATGAAAATCATTTTCCACAGTTTCAATTTTTTATATTCGAGAAGGGTTTATTCATGAAGATCAAAAAACATAATCATTTAGTGGTTCAATACCAACACACCATAATACTTATCACATATACACTTGGAGGATCATATTTATGAGCACTCCAAGGTAAAGGTTCGTATCATCTCTTGAAGTTTGTGGCTTTAAAATTCAACAAGGACGAAGAGGTTTTAAAATAATCAAATAAAAATATCTATTAAAAGTAGTGATTAAAAATTAATGGGGTGATAAATAAAGACCTATGAAAAACCTTTATACTCCCTTAAATCATCCCATAAATGGGGTAGTCCTCCGTTGATTCTATGGTTTCAATGGAAGAGGGAAGTAGACTCATAAAGGATGAATTTTTTAAGTATAAAAATGATAAAATGATCACTCCCCCATTGTGTGATTATATCACAAAGGTTGGTGTAAATAAATTCACACCGTGAAACAATGGTATCGACATTATATAAATATGAAAAAAACAAGAGGATTAGAAGAAATATTATTAAGAAAATAAGGTTAATTGAACAAGATACATGTGAAATAAAAACTCTAGGCAACATAATCGTAGCATAACATTTCAATTAAATAAAGCCCCAACGATGATAAATCCTCCAACACCACTGCCTTAAATAATAATTTTTGGATCCTTGGTATGATCCTTAAATAGTGAATGTCATTCCACTTGAATATGGTATTCTTAGGATGGTGGAAAGCTTGTGGAAGTTAGACTTTTCTACTCTTGACTCGAGGAAGAATCCAGGTAGAATCCACTGAACTGACGGGTCTAAATGACCTTTTATATTGTCGAATTACAGTGGGCCATAGAATAAAAAAATGGATCTCTAGATGTCTCCTAACCGCGTGGGAATTTTCATGAAAAATGGAATTTTGGATTTCAAGATATTATCAAAATAGTGGGATGTTTTTCTAGGCCATAGAATCTAGCCCATAATTTTATCTCCAAATTGGGCCTCTTGAAACTCCCTTAAAACATCTTAATTAGATCTTGTCACTATTAAATGAAATGTTCCCAAGGAAAACCTATACCTTAAGTTAAATTTGTAAAATAATTGGTCACGTATCTTGGTCTCTATAGTTACATTATTAGGTTGATGTCCTATTTACATTGCCTAGATTGTGCTATCATGAAAGCCCATTTTGTTTTTCTTCCAAAATGAATCTTCAAGTACTCCAAAAGCTTGAATTGTTCCCTATATATAGAGAGACCTCAAAATAAAATATGAAAAATAATATCAAGACCATTTTGTATTTTAGGATGTGCTAAAATATGTACCAAGTAATAGTTCACTTTAACAAAGAATTACAATAATAATGTGAAATAATGTTAAAAAGTGTAAAATTCACTAAAATAGTGTTTATGAATTATTAATCTCCTAAATATTATAAATATTAACAATGAATAATAGCCTATTTTAGTTTCTAATCAAGATGTGTATACCCTATATAGGGTACTATTTTATGCACTTTACTGGGCCTATCCATATGAATCAGCCAAACCTTTTACATGTACCCATCGTACTACCCATATAGGGTCTGACCAAGTACCCAACATGTAATTGGGCCCCTCATGGGATATTTAACCATATACTCGACTACGAAGATAATAAGAATCACATGATGTGCATACATTGTACATGACATGTACTTCTAAAAAGTCTAGCTTACCTGAATGGAATGAACGTATATCATGTGCTTCGAAACTACATAATGAGTGACAGGGATTTTTAAATGGGAAACTCCTCAAAAGGGGATGAAGCTTGGTTTTTCTCTAAAAGGGAAACCGATTGAACCTTAAGGGGAACTATGTATTGATAGTGGGATTGTAAAACAAGAAAACATAAAAGCTATAAGGTTTAAATAAAAACATAAAATGACCTACCTTCGGGAGGAATCCATTGAATATTCACCCATATCTACTGTTCATAACTACTACGCAATGATTTGATTCCTCCTGATCTCTACAAAAATACCTCCATTCCTCTCCCGATTTATATCTATCTATCTCCCAAAAACGTTTTCACTCTTGGTAACATGATGGGGAATCCCATAGGGAGTGAATTAGAATCCTATGGGAGAAGAAGAATAGAAAAGAAGAATGTGAAATGGAAGAAAAAAATAGAAGAAAATGAAAAGGGTCTTAGGCTCTCCCCAAAAACCCAATATGATTTTATGTCATACATAATAAAAAACCACGATTTTAGACTCAAAGATATAGATTGAATCTCAATAAGACACCCAGATAAAATGATATGATATAAATGATGCATATAAATAAATTAATATTTAATTATATATATATATATATTAAATATTAATAATTTCACGAATATTATAATGGTTCATAATAACACCAACCTCTTTCTGTAGGATAAAAACCTATTTTAGGAAAAACAGAGTGGCCAAAAAAATTATTTATGTTCTTTTGCGAAATAAAATTATTTTACCCCTTAAAAGCATTTGAGAGAAAAAATTCAATTGATTTATAAAAGTTCCATTCTGGAAAATCATGGGTCATTATAAACTCCGTATCATAAATATTATCATCCACAAGAAGCCTTGGTGGTGAAAATAGTAATGATTACATACTGAGCATCTGACCAACCATTATATCGTGACCATCACATGACTAGTCTCTCAATATCAACAACACTTCCGTGAAGGAGATTTTTGAACTATGACTGATTTAATACTCTCCGCCATAGAAGTATCCTTTTCATCACCTCATAACATTTCTTATTCCATATTACCAGGAACAATTTCCATTCAAAATACTTAATTTTGACTAAAAATTAGGGTCACCGCACTTAAACAGCCAGTGGTTAACTCTCCACCATATGACATACTTTATAACACTCCTCGAGCAAACCCCCAATTGGTTATTTCATCAAACTAGGAGAGATATTTATGTAGAAAATAGTCAGTGTATGGGATGACGCTCTATCACCATACACTGGAAGATTTCATGATATAGTGAATGATCCTATCTAACTAGGTGTACACAATAATTCCATATATAGTCTAGTTTAGGTCTCCTAAATCACTATATCATAAAACAAGAAACACGTTAGATTAACTAACTCCTAACACCATATATCCAAATAATGTATGTCCTTGTTCATCCATGAGTTCACCACCTCATGAATCCCAATTTATCATTGATGTATCCTATAATTTATAGTGATATTTATAAATTTATCAAATCTCTAAAATAATATTCCCGGATGATGTCGTCAAAACCATTGTCCCTTGGATTTCACACAACCACAAAATGCTTTAAGATCTAAATTGTAAAATATGCAACAAAAGTGTACAATTTTCTATTTCACATAGCGTAACATGTGTACACACCAATATGACATGTTCATCACCAAAATCATACTCATCTGAGCCACATGTTATTAAATTTAAGCTGACCATGCTACCCGGTATGTAAATTTCATTAATCTATATTTACACATAGAACTCCTCTCCAAAATTGAGACCTCTCGTGTGCCACAACTTATTGCAATTACCCCCAATCACACAAAATATTTTTTAAAATTTTATAGTTAATAATGGAAATAAATGTCAAAGAGGATGGGCTCCCAATCTATCTTACCCTTTGAATCCTTGCCGAAAACACAAGTACAGTAGGTGGTACCTCAGTAAAAAACAGAATCATCACGCCTATATAAAAAAACTCAAAAAACAACCAGGAATCAGTCTCAAATGAGTATATAATCTAACTCAATGACTTAAAAGGAATTGATAAACCTAGTCCAACCTAGCCTTATCAATCAAGTCATATATTAAGGTTTTTAGGTCCGACCACCTAACCCAAAAGTCAATCATCCAAACAAGGTCGCCTATCATGGAGCATCATCTGCATAACCGTCAAGATATAAGATATCTAACACACTAGTTGACTCTCTCTATACATTTGTTATAAAATACATCATCTTACAAGGTTCAATACTATCATGAATCAGCCTACATAGGCCCTAATGTTCTATGAACATCCTCATAATTTACTACTCCCATGATTTTACAATTCCATGGAAAAGGTAAATAAATCAACCTCCTCATCCATCTATGTATGGTAATACCCCCTAGAGGTTATAGTTCTTTATAAACATTTATGTGTTTTTCAGAATCAAAAAAAGAGACCCAAATAGATCATCTAAAATTAAATTATTATCTACTTATATTGATCTATGAGGGTTAACCATATAAAAATAACATCATCATTATGATCTATATCATATCATAAGCATGTATTTTGGCTATATAGGATGTTTTTCTATGCTATGTAGGAAAAAACTATATTGGTTTTCACTAATACATTAAATATACACACCTATGTAACAACACCATAAAATGGGTTCAAGACATGGTAATCATATGCCCAACTGACCTACAATGTTTACTGAACATTCTATTCATAAGGACTAAGTCATTAGAATCACCATTATACATCTCACCATAAATTTATATAGAATTACATTAGAAGGAAAAATATTTTCATATTTCCCCATTGAGTATAAATCCACTAAAAACAAATATTAGAGAACCGTATTTTATTACACATAAAACAATTATAATATACTACCAGTAATAACCACAAACTTGAATTATAATAATATGTGAATATTATATGGAAAATATATATTTGATATGCCTCTTTTTTGTGTCATACAAGAGTCAAAATTAGTCAATGTCCACTTTCCTACTAGCCAAGAGCCATAAATACAACATAAAAAATAAAATCCACACAATAGGGTCATTACTCAAATAAAAATGTGTATAAAATTATAACACCCCATTTCAAGAACGTCAATCCCTCCTCCCTGGAAAATAAGAATTATTATTTGAACATGTATTCTCAATACACCATCCTAATATCAATGATATGTTCCAATACATTCATAATAATCTGGTATACCATATCCCAAGTAGTAATACAATAGAAATGAAATAGATCAGATACCAATATTCAAAATCCCAACATAGGTTCCACAAATCCATTTCATTGTGATTATTTTCTAAAAGTCTTCATGACTGCCTCCCCATAAACCAGAGGGTAATGACGAGTAGTGAGGGCCTAAGGTGTGACAATGAAATGAATATGCCCTCATATCAGAGTAAAAATAGTTTAAATGACCAGATATCATTCATATAAGTAAAAAAATAGATTACATGAGAAATAAATAATCTTAAATAAAATAATTCTATAATAAAAAAAGAAATTCAACAAAACCCTGAACATTCGTGTCATACATACAACACTGATCAACGATTGGGTCGACCATACAAGTCGGAGTACATAGAAGAATATGTAATTAATTAATTGTAATATCCTTTTATCTGTGTGATATACCATATTCCTGGTCTCCAATACCCATTCTAGTTACTCCAACCTAGAAATAAGAATCTCTTTGAGTGGTTCTGCTCGATTAAAAATCACTTGGAAATATCCCTATGCATTATGAAATATGTTCTCAATTTGAAAAGCATACATATGGATTCTATTCACACTAAGGATAACATAAATGGGGTGAGAAATAATATCAGTAGGCCTTTCTGATGATAAACCTAAAAATATGATTTCCTAAGTATATTCTCTTGCAATACTCTCAGTATATCCATGAAAAAATAGGACATGATAAATAAAATAAATAAAGTAAAATCATAGTTGATCGTTGGGGGAGTAATATTGGTTGAAATGGTAATGTGCATATATATATATCCCCATATATATAAATACACACACATATATATATATGTGTGTGTATGTATGAGTAAGTTGAAAATATCATAAAATAATAATTGTCAATCCTTGGGTCCATATTCCCAATCCTATGGACATCCGATGAAAAACATTGAGTTTTATGTTGTAACACTCAATCAATCTATACAATTTTTGATCCCTAGGTCTGTAATCTCGTTTGACAATACATACTTAATCATGTTCTTTAAATGACTATGGGAAAGCTAATTCACAATTAAGGGATACATTTCATTCACCTAGGTTCACCCATACTCACCTTTATTCACTATAATAATGTATTCTGAGTAACAAAAAGACATCTTGTAAATGGTCACTAAGTAGGATTCCATACCATTTAAGCCATGTAAACCGACAATGATGTCAAAATCCTTGGTCCATGTCAACAAGAAGTCCTGAAATTGTGAAATGGGCAATCCCTAAGGGGATGTTCCTTATGATGTCTATAAAATATTGCACTCTGAATTCAAATAAATCCTTGGAATCCTTTTATATAAATGTCTCAAAATCCCTACCCATATGAATTAAATCTATGAAGTGCAATAATGGTCTATCATCCCGACCCTCAGGAGCATCATAGACATCTCTCAAGAATAGAATATTCATCCTTTGAGAATTTGTTTCATTAATGGTGAGGAGATCCATGTCCACCACAATGATCAAGTAATCAATCAAGGAGAGAATGATCATACCATCATTCAATTATCAAAATTAATAGGGAAAACATTACAGAACATCATAATCATTGGGATTACATGCCACAATTTCAAAATCCTAGGAGATCCTGGAAAATATTATAATCTCAAGGATAAAAATAAAAATCAAAGGAAGTACATATGAAAATCTCAAATATATAAATAAAAGGGTTTAGATACCAGACCCCACGAAGTAACTCTGGGCATCCTAAGAAATTAAAAATCATTAAAACACATAGAATTTGGATCCCATGAATTTTTTTTGGGAAACCCAATAAGATATAAAAAATAAAACGAATCAGAATTTGGACACTGGGAAATACGTCTTGCCATCCCAATAATCAATTTCCCATCATGTATGTCTCATCTTCTAATTGCTAGGAATCACATCTAGAAATAATAATAGAATCAATAGTAGCCAAATGAATTCATATATAAGAAATTAGTGGTGGTAGAATGCCTAAAACCAACACTATAATTACAACCACTTTGGTCTTAAAAAATTGGTATAACATTTAAGGTTATAGTAGCTACCATCCCTAATCACACCCACAAAAAAATCCATTAGCATTGGTCAAACATCAGGGCACCTTATGTGTCGCTCATGTCAAAAAGTATGAGTGGTATTCCAAAATAGGATCCTTTTAGTCCATGGATAAACAAATGAATATATCATGTGATCCACTCTGTTAAAAAAATTGATGTAATCATACTTGGGAACATAAGAATTGAATGTAAAAGGAGAAATCCTTCATGGTCTCCTCAAATGGTAAATACAAGAAGGAATCATACATGAGGTAGTCCGAAAGGTATACATGGGTAGAATAATCCAACATGGGATCCTCTGGAATATTACATAGGTAAAGTGATCCTACTAGGTATTCCCTTGGTTAACACATAAATAAATTTATGCTAGATGGTAACCTTATAAATAGTAATAAGGTTGAAGCATCTCACATGGGACACTCTAAGTCAAAATATAATACATTATCTTATCAAAAATTGAAAATTCATTAAACATAATAATAGAATGATAACAGATATCCCATCACAGATCATATGTATCACTCTAGGTTTATCTGAACACCCAACCAATCTATATCACACTTAGAAGATAACTGAATACAACTTTTAGTGGAATAACCTATCTATAATGTATCATTCACTCTGAATTTTTTTTTTTTGATTTCTAGAATCACCTAAAGGGTTCCACCATAATAATATATTTTTATAAATACACATAATAGAGAAATCATGCATCTAATTTTGAATTAGGGGAGTAAAGATATGAAAATCCCCCAAAATGTTACATAGGTAGGAGTACATGACATGCATACTCAGGTATATTATTTGTACCCTCAAAGCATCAATAGGGTTTGTACAACATTAAAAATTAGAATGTAAATCCCATGTATATGTATTATATTTCACATAAAAGGTGTGTGTACCCTGCTTTGGGTATCTGACCATGTACCTAAAAATGATTAGACATGTGTATTAGTAATCCTGTGTACTTGTATAGTGTGTACAACCCACACGGGATATGGTCTTGTACTTTACATGGCCATGTGCCCCCACATGGGATTTCTGGCCATGTAATCCACTACATGGATGAGTAACTACACCTGATGTGTATATCTTATAAATAGAATAAAGTTATTAAAAGGTCATCTTTCCTATATTGGAATAGAAGATGATTGTTTTTATTGAACAACCCGCTGTGAGATCTAGATTTCCAAATCTGGAACCACTAAAATTAGTCAGGAACTCAATTTTATCCACAAAGGATACAAATTGAGAATCAGTGGGTCATAACAAGTGATAATAGGGATTTAAAATAAGAAAATATTAAATCAATGGGTATTTATGGGAAAACAAAAAATGACCCAGATTTGAGTGGAATCCACCGAAGCATTTCCCATATCCATGGTTTATAGTTGCCGAATAATTATCAGGATCATCCTAAGATCTGTAGTGGAACATTCCCTCCTATCCATATTTCTCTATCATCCATATAATTGTTTATCTGTAATTGTTGTGATATGTAATCCTATATGTAATTCACATGTATCTAGGGGAGGAAATGAAAATAAAATAAGAAAACAAATGAAAAATTAAAAGAAACAACATGGGGCTTGATTCTGGACCTAACTCCCAAATTGATTTTATGCCTTACCTAAAGAAGAAACCCCATTTCGGACTCAATAGTGACGAAAAATATTAATCCCACTCTCATCTCAGAAGATATGACCGAACGAATATGTGATAATAAATTAATATTTTATTATATTTATTGTTTAAATATAAATTATTCCATGAAAATTCAAAAACCTCATAATTGTAAAAAATCTTATCCTAGGGTAAACATCATATTTTAGGACCAAGAGAGTAGTTAATTATTTTTCTAATATCACATGTTAGGGGTATTGGGAATTCGACACCATATATGGAATTGAAGGAAAATTGAAATTTTGGCTCAAATTTCCAATCCAGAACAAGACTAGTCCTTTTAGCCAAGTCTTAAATAGATGTCTTATATTTTAAGAGAAGGTAATGTGGTAGATGATAATATTTTTACTAGTGAGATGCTAAAATGTTTGGAAATACTTTTCTCACATTTCCCTAAATTATCAGAGGTTCTAAACCTATATAATGGGCGATTCTAAATCAAGGTGTGGTTTGGAATGTTTGGTAGTAAGGTGAATAAATGAAAAATTATAAATTTAACAAGAAAAATTTGTTAAAGAGGAATCAAAACGAAAAATAATAGTCTAAGATACCTATCAGTTAGAATGATATGAATATTATTTTGAGGTGGTCAGATGGTGAGTGTGTTGGAAGTGGATTTTGTATACTAAAAAGAACTAGGTAGAGTATATCGAATGAACATTATATATATTATACTGAATGAATCCATGGGATGAACTTCCATCAAACTAAAGAAGAATAATAATCTCATTTGTATAATATTGAATAAAACATCTCATTCATCTATGACTTCAAAAAAAATATTTAAATGAACTTCAATATATTACTATATATTTGAAAATACAAAAAAATAATCTATCTATACCTAAAAAATTAGAGGTAACATATAAAGGGTTAATTTATTAGATCCCTAAAGATAGAAGGTATGTCATCATGTTGAAATGGAATAACTATAAATTCATAAAAATCATACCTCATATGGAATTATATCTTTGTTATGTCCACCTTATTCATCCCTAAATAATGATATAAATATAAACGATAAATCTTGGGAAAAAATTGGTCTCATATTAATTGATCATAAATTTAATTGATATAGTGTAGAGGATATTAGTTATTTTTTGTTATCATGTTGTGTTCTTAGTAATCAATAAAATGATGAATTGTATCATCTTCCTTCATTACAAAAAGAACATATGGTCCCCAGGGAGATTCAGTAATTCATATGAATCCAATGTCAACATTATTTTGATTTTACTTATTAAATTTCCAAAACTCAATCAATGTAATTCTATATCGAGTCATTGAAATAGGGGTATAACTTTGTATGAGTTTTTTTGAAAGCACAACATCAAAGATTAAGAGAAGACTAGAAAATTCATCATGAATTTCTTCAGAAGACTCTTAAAAAAATGGAATAAAATTTATTTTGAGTATCCCCTAACCATTGATGATAAATATCCATCATAAATTGGCAATGAAACCCATATAGTAGAGGTAACATTTATTACATGTTCATATTCTTCCTCACACTAAAAGAGGATCATAGGTCTGTATAGAATGTAAAAAATGACATCTATTCCTTGAAAAATAATATGGTATCTATATTGGAGTTCCAACGAATTATAAAAATAAAATAAAATAAAACAATAAGGAAAATCACAAGATTCAATGAAATTAAATTACAACAAAATTCTATCATAGAGGAGAAATAGACATGAAATGCTATTATCTTATGAGTATTAGTTTTTACTTATAAACCAATATATATTCATTATAGAGGTAAAAATATATCACATAAAATTCAGCACATATAAAATTATTGGTAGATGTATATTAAATTAAAACATGTTTAACTCTTGAGTGGATGGTTAGAGTACCATTTTGCACATTATTCCCATAACTGACTTCACCAGTTGTGATATTTTTAGCTTTCTCATTGTATGATGGCTTACATTGTTGCTGATTCCATTTTTCATTAATAACCCTTAGATTTATTAGATTATTGTCATAATATACATACTCAATGAAATTATAGAGTTAAATTGTGTATGTCACATTTGGTTTACTATATTCACAAATATATTTATTGACTCACCACTTCACATCACAACAAAACTCTTTTTCTCGATGGCATTCTTCACAACACAATGCATTTAACCTATCCACCAAACCAATTTCATTCATAATTACATAAACACTTATGACATGAATGAATATAAATATTAATTCCACCATGGGATTTATTATTATAATTTCCCTTCAATTCGATCGTTGTCCTTCTAGAACCAAAAAACAATAAATCGTAGAATCATCAATTTCATTTTCTATATTGAGAGAACATTGAATGGATTATTCATTTTTTCATATTATAGTATAGAAAATTTCATTCAAAGATTGGGACAGAAGACACTAAATAGTTGATAAATTTTTATTTTATAATCAATAATAAAACAAGAATGATACATCCTATCTCTGGTGAAATTTTCCTCATCAGTAAAATGGACTCATTATCTTTCATTTCTGTTTTATTAATTCCCTTTCCATTTTCATGAAAATAGTTCAGATGGAAATAATTTATAAAAAATACCTTATTAAACTCTACTAATTTCATGGTATCAATTGTGTCCTCTGGGATCATATTTGCTATAATATTTCATTATTGATCTACATCATGGTTAAAATGATTTACTTTGAGGATAATTTTTTGTTAAGAATACTAGAGAATGGAAAATATATTTTCACTGGTACTGATCCATTTTTGATGAATTTTTGAAATATAAGACCATTAATTGAAGATGTATAATCACCCATAAAATTTTTATTTTTATTTTTTTCCTTCATTTATCCATTTCAAACATTGATATAAATCATGTTACTATTCATATCATGAGATATCGGTGTGAGTTTAACCAACATATTTTCCTTCCAATTTCAATTTAATTTTTTTCTAATGATGTATTTCATTTAATTATGTATCAAATATGACATTATTATTATTATTCCATGGTCTAGTAATTAACTATCATAAAAAAAATGTGTGATCAACTAAAATCATAATGATAAAAAAAGTATTCATGAAAAAAATTAATATATGTCTAAATTATGAAATAATATTTTCAATCTTTGAAACCACAGTTTTAATCTATTTCATTCATGGTAATTTTCTATTATAATAATTTATAATGTTTGATAATTAAAATCATAATTAACCAAAGATTATCCCCATGGAATTTCTATATATGTTTTTATTCTTAGGCGTACTAATTCATCACAATTAAATATCAAGTTAATACCGAATCATCCACTTTCAAAGTTATTATCCCCCGGAGAATTTGTTCCACAACACTATATATTTACTAGTATCCAGATTCGGGTGAATTTTCTATGAAAAGCACAAAATATCTACATTATAAATACTTTATAATGTTATCATATAAATATAATTATCCATAGATTTTTCAAAAAAGTTGTCTAACCACAATATTTAAAATAAATAAACACTTCTCTAATACTGACTAAGATGATATTATTTTTTCACAAAAATATATATATTACATAATTTAATATGAATATTAAATACATCTCTTCAGAATATATTCCCTAGGACTATAAATGGTTAGAGTCTTCAGATACTATATTGGTAATCATTTTAGTTTAGGAAATATCATCAAAAAGCCCAAAATTTACATCCCACGCTGTACTTTTTAAAAAAATACAATATGTAAAAATTTTATTTAAAACCTATGTAAAGGATATATGACAATGTGTGAGCTCAAATACTCTATAATAGAAAATATAAGAGCTATAAATCAATGATCATATGTCATTATAATATAAGCATAATGGAATGACACCATGACTATAACATAAAATAATAATACCCATTCAATTAATTATTTTGAATAATATATCGTTTCATGAGGATTTATCAAAAAAATTACATGAGACATAACTATTAAAAATCATCAATAATAAATCCTATTTCTGTAGAATAAATCATAAGTATAAGAACTATTTTTTTCTATACAGATGATAATAGGAAAAAATTTCTTTAGTCAAGGATCATTGATGTGACTATAATTGTTGAGTCTGTACATACCCAATCGATTATTTCCATAGTCAATGTTCATTACCAATGTTATCTTATTGGACAGAGTCCCTTACTAATCTCAGTTCAATCCCAATTCTGATTTATATTATCTCATGAAATATTGATCTTTACCCAATGTATTAGAGGGATATATAATTTTCCCCTATCAAATAATGAAAACCACATATATGTGTTACATAAGACCATAAAATATTCAAAATATAATCATATCATTAAAAAATGATACAAAAAAATTATTATAAAAATTTCATTAATTCGTCATAACAAAACCCATGGAAATGAATTGAGTATATTAATGGTTTTATCATAAAATAATTATCCTCTGAAAAAGAAACAAATTTTTTAGAACCCACCTTAAATCATCATCATTATAAGACATCTTGATAATTAAATAGGATTTAATCATAAGATAATATACCTAGTATATAATATCATAACAAAAAATTCTATTTACCTAGATGAAAAACCCATTTAAAAATATTTTAATAATTTTATTGAAAATATAAGAAAATATTCATTTAATGTGAAAAAATTTAAACTAAAAAATTCAAGTATTTTGATAAATTATTTTCATTAAAAATAAATAAGGAAATATGTAAAGTAATCTTTAATTCAATTAATGATAATAATGGAGTTTAAATCTATTCATGAAGGATCCATTACAAGAAAACATTCCTTTCAAATTTTTGTAAAATATAAGAAACAACATGTTTGGAAAACATTTAGAAAGTAAAATTTATGAAGCATTTAAAAAAATGGTTGTCAAAATTCCCATTTAAATATATTTCTAGTTTATAAAGGAGTATTAATAAATAAATTTTCTAGAGTATGAAAACAAATGAAAAATATCTTTTCCCAAAGAGGATATAAATTCGTCTTTTATTTAAAAATATTTTCTTTATAATTTTATGTTCCAAAGAAATATAATTGGTAACAATACATAAAAATCATAAAATAACTCTAAGACGGAAAAATATATGGGTTTCAGAGGATAATATACATATAATTTCAATTAATAGTAATTTAGCATAGACAACCTCGAATGTAAATGAGATTATATCATAAATCCCTTACTTAAAATATTATCTTTCTACATACATGTTGAAATGTATTATATAATAAATATGTATTTATTATTCCTATATCATTATTATTTATATTTATCATTTATTAATAATTTCTTCAACAAAATGAACATTTGGGTAAAAACTTGTCTGTTTTTGTGCATGTTTCAGTTAAATGGTTTGTGATCTTTAATAATTTTCTTGTTTTTATCTATATAACAAATATTAATAATGACATAAGTATCATATTTATTCATAATTTAAATTTTTATAACAATTCATTTTAATATGTGATGAAGAATAAATAATATTACTATGGGGAGGTCGTAATCAACATGTACGCATGAGATACCATATCACATTACAACTAATAGAAATGAAATATTTTAAAAGATATTTTATATTTCAAAAAAAATTATTTAATTAATATCATATATATTAATTAAATCCATCATAATAACCAACCATGAAATATAGTGAAGGAAAATAAATCATAATGTTTTGTGGAAGTGATTGTCCAAACATTCACACCACCGATACATTAATTTATCATTCAACGGAATAGAGGTGGATAATGGTCAATCTATCATATGAATACTAATTCATTATAATGAATATAAAAATTTAATTATTTTTTAAAGTATACCATTTATTAATAGGAAGTGTAAGATGAAATAAAAAAGAAAGTATATGGTTAAGAGCTATATCAATTTTTTAGAGATCTCCATTACCTTACTTCTTAATCCTGAAAATATAGAATTATGATCTATCTATGGAATCTAGTACGTGGGTAGGGATAATAGATATATGCAACTTTATTTTCATTATTTTTCACATGATGTGTGAATAATTTATGACATGTTTTGTCCTTTTATAAAATAATGAGATGGAAGACATAGAATTTATTTAATTATTGAAATTTATTAATGTCATACTCAAGGAATTTGGCTCAAAATTGATAACTAATATTATATAATAAATATATGTTCAAAATACCATCAACTAAAAAAATTATAAAGAACTATGATATTTTAAAACTTATCTCATAGGATAATCCATCCAGTAAAATCATTTTATCATTAATCAATGTAATAAGTTTTCAGTTATTTCTAATATTATTTATGAGAAAATATTTTGTTGAAATTATTATATATTACCAATTATTATAATTCCAAGTGAATAATCAATTTTAGAAGATTTATTTTCCATAAGTTTCTGAAATTGTTTTGAAAATAAGTGTTGAAATTGAATAAGAATTATTTCTATAAAAATTTGTTTTGATGAGTAAAATTTTGTTTACCTTCATTCACTTCCATATAACAACTATTATTTGATTTTTAAATTATTTTATTGAATATATTCTCTACAATTTTAACTAAAATCAATTATAAATACATGTTAATTTAAATTAATAAGATAAAAATATATTGTTCATTTTAATATATTTTTTTATAAAATGATCAATTTTTATATGAAAATACTTTTTATTTTAATTATTAACAAATTAATAACTAATGATTTCATTTGAAAATTATGAAAGAAATATATTTTTTAGTTTATTTAATCAAACTCATAACCTCCAATCCAACTCATAAGTGATAACTATAACATTAAATAATAATATTTTAATAGTATATCACGGTTCATTTAAACTCGATGTTAAGTGTAATGAATTTTATCAAGGAAATTAATTTTATTTAAAGAAAAATATAACATAAAATATTTGGTTTTCAGAAAAAATATTTTTATCACATAGTTTAATATTTGAAAAAATATATATCTATATTCAATACACACACAACAAAAAATATGGAAAGTGGTGAACATGAATCATCTCATAAGGAAACAAAATTGAGATAAAAACCCATTACATTGGGCCTTTATTCATACTGTGCATGGACCTAAAATATTGGATAATAAAATTGTGTTTATAAAACGAATTACTAAATTTTTTATCTATATTTGTTATTATGATCAATTTATAATAATTTTTATTCATTAATTATATAGTTTTATATTATATCAGATTCATGAGGTTTTCAACTAATTTACCTATAACACACTTGGTATGAAGACCATTATCAAATTGGTTGAAAAATACTTCCACTATAATAAGTAATACATTTTTTTTATCCATCATCATTCTGATAAATTATAATAAATTTCAAGGAACCAAACATAAAATTATTATATAATCCTATGATTTATTAAAAAATTTATAGTTCTATATTTAAAGAGACATCGTGGTTTATAGTTTTACTGAATTATTCCAAAACTCTAAAATAAAAAAAGAATATACTAAAAAACGAGAAATTATAATTAATAACGAATTTCCCACAATGTAAAACATTTAAAATGAAACATGTTTTCTCTTCATGATAAATCTTTATACCTTTCAACATGACATCTTATTTTTTCTTACTCCTCTTTAAATAAGGTGAAATACATTTAAAAAATATGGGGTGGGAATAAAAAAGTTTAATAAGGGATATAAATAAATGAAATATATTATTCTAGTGAGAAATTAAAAAACCCATAAATTCTTAGCTTTATCAAATATTTTTTGGAGTATATGATGTAAATAATTTACAAATGAAAAACACACACAATTAACTAAAACCATTAAAATAATAGAAAGAAATTAGAAACCAATATTTTATATCTTAAAGAATCTTATTCATAAGACATATTATAAATTACTAGATACATGTTAAATCCATTTAATCAACCACTATTATTAACACCATAATTCTTTCTAATGATTATTAGTAACATTTCTCAATACATTATAGATGCATAATGGGTACACCCATATTATAATCCATATCAGACACACATGCTTGTATAAGCTATGTGAGTATCACATTCTCATATAATATGTATTAGGAAAACCTTATCGTTTTCTATAATTATTGTTTACCATATAAAAAAATAACATTTTTATTCTTGAAATTATTATCATAAAACCCTTGAAAAATCTTTTAAACTAGTAATTAAATCACATTCAAATATCACAAAAAAAAACTTTCTCATTAAAAAAGATTTTAAAAAAACATAGAAAAAACGAAAATATGGTTTTTATTTTAATAAACATTAAATCTAGTAAATTAATCCATAAATCAAATAACAGTTATAGTAAAAGTAAAATATTTTGATGTTGTATACATTAAAATTGATCTTTACTTTTGTCTTCTATAAATAATGTGAAGGTATTTTGTAAAAATATTACTTCTTAAAACCATTAAAAAGAAGTAAAAAAGAGGCCTAATATTTCCTCTATAATTATTTTATATCCATTGAAATAATTTCATAATTTAATTTCAATAATACTAACATGGAAGAGAATGTTTAAAAATTTATCACTTTAAGTCATTTAAAACCATGTTTTGTGTTAAAAATACACCCACCTCAACTTCGGCATGTCACAAAACATATATATCATACATAATAATAACAATAACCTAATTATTTTAATTATAAAACACTTATTAATTTTATTATTTGTTTTTATTTATTATAATGTTAAATATAAATAAATAATCATTTATATTGATGTCGAATGTTATGATGATATTAATCACATATGTCCAAAATGAATATGATACGTTGAATGTGGTAAAATTGTTTATTATTACATCATATAGAGAATAATAATTAGTAAATAATTAAATTTTTCACATCAATTTTTTTTAAAACTAATCATTAAATATGGTTATAAAAAATGAAATATGTAACAATCATGGAGACAATGGGTTGAACACACACCAGAGTTAAATTTTCATTTATCAATGATCATGAAAAAAGGGGGAGTATAATTTTTGAAATGTATAAGTATAATTAAATATTAAATTCATTATTATTCCTTAAAATATGGTTATCTATAACATCCATGATATGTATTATTGAAAAATGAATCCCAATGATTCATGGTGGTGGTAATTTACAAGTACTCATGAAAGACATTATTATTTGGAAATTACCCATAAGGTATGAAAATATATGATATAATACATTTATATAAGGATAATAGTGTCATTAATATCTTATATACACAGTAAATCCATCATTATAACCCTATTTGATAAGCGGTGATGGAAAACGAATTATATTGGTTCCGAAGACGGTATTCTGTCATACACACAAATAACAATTTGGTTTCTCATTTGATGGAAGAGGGTAATAAAATAGGTTATTCCATTAAAATAATAATATCTAAGTATATGTAGCATACTGATGTTACAATTTCATGTAATATGATGAAAAATTAAAGGAGGAAGAATAAAAAATAAAAAAAACCATTTAGTTAAAAAGTACACCTTTTATTCAGACCATCTTATTTTCACTATACCTTACGACCTATATGGTTGGTGTTATATAAAAAATTTATAAAATAACATAGAATTATAGAAAATGAAATACATAGTTCATAATAAAACCAAATAGTTTTTGAAATTTGAAGAAAAGATGGGATGTGGAGCCCTTTTATAAGTGAGTCATGAGATTTCATGGAATTTTAGGAAATATTGTATTATTAAAAATTAATTATAATAGAAAATGGATTCAAATTGATAAAAATGAAAGGTAAGATGGTGATGGGTTAAAATCCACTCATAAAAAATAGTTCTAATAAATTTATATTTTTAATTATCATTTTATTTTAAACCGTGTTAACCCTTTTTGATAATAACCATGATAATAATCTTTCTTACACCTTAAAAGTAAAAATAGTAACTATAAAAGGGAAATTAGAAAATAATTGGGATTTGTTTGATATTTTAAAAGGTATAATAATCACTTACACTGAGATATTATTTTTATGAAATTTAAATCATGTAATAAAATATTATTTATTATAAAATGTCATTAATGTAAATTTTGGAAGATTTCAATTAAATTTACTTTTAAAACAACATGCTAGATAACAAATATTAATTTAATACTTTAACATGTTCATTAAATATTATATTTTTATTATAAAATATTTTAATATAATAATTCTTTCAAATTATATTACACTTTATATTTTTATAATATTTTTTATATTAATAAAATAATTAATGGGGTGGTGTTTCATATTAATTTTAGATAAATATTTAATTAAAAAATTAAATAAATAAATAAGATAAAAATAATAATTTATCATTCAAAAAATTATTTATAACTAAACATATAGTCTTTTCCTGAGAAAAATAATATTGATATTAAAAGTAATAATGTGATATGTTTGACTTTATCTTTTACAAAAATATTATAAAGGTCCCAATTAATGAGATATGGCACTATGTTACAGTATTATTGTAAATTTTATAGAAATTTATAAACATCTATTATCTAATTGGATAAATAAATGTTTTACTGTCATATATTTATTTTATATCATATCAAATTTTTCCATAATTTCCCAATTCACCATTAATATGGTGACAATTATTCACTATGCTTACTATTCATATTGACAAAAAATTTACATATTTAAAAAAATTTAGTACCTTATTCTAAAAATAGAATACCTTTTTAAATATTCAATTTCTCGATTAAGACGAAAATAATTTATGATTAGATCAAAAAAACCCTATAAAGTTTATTTTCTAAGAAAAATGGCCTTTTATTTATAAAAAATGTTTCTACATCAAATTTAGCCATAAAAATGATTAAAATTGACAGAATTAAATTTTGGAAAATATTATTGAAATAATTTTACTTCTAAACTTTTTTAAATGGAAATTTAGGTTTGTAAAATCTTAAAATAAAAATATATTTTTTTAAAATGCAATTTTTTCACCATTCATTGAAAAATAAATCTTTTGGGAAAAAACAAAAAAATGAACTTAATGGTAATTTTCACAAGAATATTTGAGAAATTATATCAATTTTATCAAACCAAATTTATAATTTTTTTAAAAAATATTAATATCTGATAGAATCCAATAATATCATTTTTAAGTAAACTAATTATTCAAGAATAAAATATATATAAAAAAATTAGTACAAATTTACAAATATTTATCTAATAAATTTGTATGGATTAGGAACATTATGCATATTTCACAATGTGCTTAATCTATTTCACACCTACTAATTAAATGACTTGTTTATAAAAGTCGTATTTATATAATAATTTTTGGTTGTTAATTTAATCTCAGTTATGTGTTTCATTGATAATATCAAACATAGTGTTTTTTTAAAATATCAATATATTAATTTCTTCGAACATTAAGTAATTGCATCATCATGATTTGAACATGAGATTGATAATAAATCATTTGACATTTGAATACAACACTATGAAAATAACACAGTGTAAAAAAAGTTATTAAAACATCCAATTGAAAAGAGGGAATGGGAAATAAGAATGTTATCTGGAACAAAAATATGTGGTTTCCAAATATGATAACATTATTAAGATGTTAATATATATACATTGAGTAAATTTAATATCCAAATAATATTGGAGAGTGACATAGAACATTGATAAAAAATTGAATGATCATGAGAATGAAAATGACCACTAAATAATAAATTCAAAAGGTGTGAAAAAACCTTGATTCAGGCAAAATGAAAGTAATAGGATACTATTTTCTTTGAATAACTTTTTACTTGACTTGGAGAATTACATCACTGACTATAGTAAATAAATTAAGAGATATTCTCACTTAAAAAGTATAATTTAATCCATTAATCAATTTACAACACAATATCATATTTTCCTTTAAATGATGAGTATACAATATTATTTTTTATACATGAATCAATAAAATCAAATTCTAATAGATTAAATATTTCTAGATAAGGATAATAAGATATTAAACCATTTTTTAGAAATTAACCATTACCAAAATGGTTTGAAAAAGGTGAGATAATTATGAATATGAGTTATAACTCATTTATAAAAATACAATAGTAATCATTAAAGACTAAATAATAACACATATGGTTCAAAATATATCATTCTATAAATATAAATCCTTAAAATATATCAAAAAAATTCCCAAATAATATTTAAAAAATATTTTAGGATGATTTTATCTGATATTCCACCAAGATAAATACAACATTAATCTCAAATCAACACAGATTACTCATAAATTCTCATACCCAAAATGTATATACCATAATTTTAATACATACATTATTTAAAAAATATATCTATAAATGATTTGAATCACCAGAATACCAAATTAATGTATTATGTGATTCTAAAAGTATACTTAATATTTATTCCACAAATAAAATATTTTCTTACACAAAAAATATTTTCATTTAACATAATCATATAAGGTTCCCCAAATATTTAAATTCTCAAAACATTACATAAATAACTTAAAAAAATAATACATTTTTAATACCATTATTATCTAAAAGCTAATAAATATTTTCCCAAAATCATCTTAATCATTTATGTCAAATATTTTATGTACAAAAGTCGTACTAACTATGAATTTACATGGGATAATGGTTGGAACTTAAACCCTTTCAAACGTAAATCATTGATTCAAGACCCATGGTATTACAAGATGAGACTTGTTGCCACCCAGCTTATGTGATTTCATTTTACTGAAAATATATAAATATATTTCCTCTAATGTTATGCCAATATTATGAAAATATTAAAGAAATAATCTAATAACTTGAACAGTAAATAATGTTTCATCTTCATTATTTTTCTAAAAATATTTACATTAAATAACTAAAAATATAAGAACAATATTATGAAATAATTCTACATGTTAATCCATAAGGTCACATAAACCTCAAATCTATAAAAAATAACCCAAAATTTTATTAATCACTTTATTATCCTATCAATTATAACTGAATAAAATTTTATCTAGGCCCTTGAACTTATGATCAACTATAAATATATAAACATATGATTTGATCTATATAACTTATGTAAACCACACATGAGATAATAATAATCTCTAATGTAATCTAAACATTTACATTGATAAAAAAAAGTAACGGTTCAGCCTTAAATTCTTTTCCTAATCATGAGTTTTAGTCACAAAGTCATGTTATTACATTTGAGGGATTATTATGGTTTAATTTTTGATATAGTTAGTTTATATGTCTTATATTAATAACACCTATAATAATGTGTGGAAAATTATAATTAGTAACCCTATTTCCACAATATAAAACATTTAAAATGGAAAATGTTAACTTTTCATTAAAATTCATCAAGAATATTTATTTGAAATTCATATTGTTATTACCTATCCTTAATCCTTTTAGAAAACATTTCAAAACAATTGGATTAGTGAAAAAATATTTGTAAGGGAAATAAAAAGAATATATTTGTTATTCTAATGAATAAAATTAAATCCCATAAATAGTGCACCTTTATCAAAAAAATTTATCTTTTTAAATAACTCATATCGAAATGTAAATATGAACTAGTTTTCTTAATAAAAAATTAATACTTATAGAACACAAATAGAATACTATTTTAGGTTACTTATAACATTATATTCATAACCAATGTTTGTAATAATAATATCCTAGTTAAATCCTCATAAATTTTTTTGGTTAACTCCCCCCTTCATTCCATTTATGACAAGGAACATTGCCTAATGAATTGGAGAGGTATAAGGGGATCACATGTCATATAAGCTATATCAAGCTTACGTGTTCATACAAGTTATAACGGGATCATCCAGTCGTATAAGATATAATGGCATCACACAATATTCATATACAATTCTCATTTAATACATAAAAAACAATACATTTGTATGCTTGGACATTTAATAATTAATCCTTCGAAAAACGCTTTTGAAGCTGCGTGAAGAAGAATTTTTTATATCAAAAAACCATTTCCATTTAGAAACCAACTCTCAAAAATAAAATAACCAAAAAATGGGATATATGGTTTTTCATTGATAGTAAAATGATTTATTTTAATGTAATTTGAACATAAAATATTATTTACAATAATGGTAAAATCCATTATCACTATATATGTTCAAATAAATATTCCTTTTATCTTTTATAAAATAAATTTAAAATTTTAAAAAAAAATATTACTATATTATTTTTTTAATAAAATCAAAATAATAAATAAATGTGATTTATATTATTTAATTTTCATTTAAATAAATTCATTTATCAATTTCAAAAATATAGACATTGAAGGGAAAAATTTTAAAAATGAAAATTTTAAACATAAAAAATGATAATTTAAATTAAATCTTCCCTTACCTCGAGTCTGACCCATCACATATATTCCTTATCTTCCTGAATAATAATATTATTTAAATTATTTACATTATTATAATCCTTATTTAATAATTTTAATTATTATTGATTTTTATTTTTTACAATTTCATATATAATTACAAAATAAATTAAGTTCATGTTAGACATTCTGAAGATATTCATCTCTAATGTCTAGAATGACTTCATTAGGATGAATATGGTAAAAGTGGATATTATTAAATCATGTAAAGAATTATAATATTTAAATAATTACTAATTATATTCAAGTATCAGAATATTTTAACTAATCTATAAATATGGTTATTAAAAATTAAATAAATTATAATCATAGAGATGGTAGGTTGTACATACTCAGGAGTAACATTTCTATTTTTCAAAGATTATATTAGAAAAAGGTATTTAATATTATTTATTTATAAAATTATAATTACATCAAAAATTAATAATTATTTCTATAAATATAATTTCATATATCAACCATGTGGTTTGGTATAAAAAATGAACCACATTACTTTTTGGATGTGTTAATCCACACCTATACATGAAGGGTGTTATAAATTATCAATGAATTGAAATGTATAAAAGTAGATGATTTATTACATTGAAATAATTATAATAATTCTATAAATATTATATATATATATATATATATTAAATAAATCATTATAAATCTTCATTAGAGGCATTGATGGAGAACAAATTTCGTTGATTCATGAGGCGTTAGTCATCTGTACACAGGAACAACAACTTCGTTTTCCATTTAATGGGAGAAGCAATGGGTATAGGTTGTTAACATCTTAGTATATAAAATATTCTAATTTTACTATTTCATAATGGTTTAGGAATATATAAAAAAGGTAAAATAAGTAATAAAATAAAAAACATCAGTTAGAAGATATTCTTCTAATTCAGAAAATGTCATTTTCATTATACCTTATGATCTATAAGGATGATGTTATGCCCAACCAAATACTTGTAGAATATTGTTAGAGAGATTTGGAACTATTTTTTTTGATTTTATGAACCAAATGGTTTGGGATGTGTGAAGAAAACAGGCAATGAGGCACCCATCTATAAGTGAGGAATGGGTCATTCTTGTAATTTTTAAAAGTATTAAATAATTAAAAATTAAGTATCATAATTAAATCTCTAAAAATTAATATAATTAAAATATTATATGATTATAGGTTGAATTAAAATCATATAATAAAATTATTACAAGTTATTATTATGTTTTTACCATTACCTATTTTTCTTATCCTGTTTTAACCCTTTTTTATAATTACCGCCATAATAATACTTTTTACTCTTTAATGGGAATGATAATTATTAAAAAGATAAATTATCCTATTAATTTATCTATGAAGATATTTTCATCAAAATACCAATCACTTGAATGATTATAGGTTTTTTTTGAATTTTAAATCATTAAATAAAATATATATTCTTATAAGATATCATTACTATAACTTCTGGAACTATTAATTTAATTTGACATTGAAACATCATGGATAGAATGTAATTAAAATATAATACTTCAAAAATGTACAACATGTTATATTTTGTAAAATATATCATCAAATACACTAATTCATTTAAATTATACTTCTTTTAGTATTCCTAGAATTGTTATTTTATTGTTCTATAAATTGAATAAATATTGTGTTGGCATTGCCTATGAATTTAATATATCATTTCGTCACAAAAATGAACAAATAAAAAACCAATATAAATAAATACTTTTTAAAATAAAAATTTATAACTAGAAATTAGTTATTTTTATCCCTTTCACAATTTATTATAAATATTAAAACCAGCAAAGTGAGAATTTTGACTTTATTTATGAAATTTATATTATAATTGTCCAAATCGATGAAATATGGAACCATGTATACATATTTTTGAAACATAGATGTAATTGGGAATATACACTATACTAATATGGTAAATTCTAGTTTTAGAGTAACTTTTAATCCTTATCATATTAGAATTATCCTTAACTGCTGGATTTACCCTTACCGTGGTGACAATTATTTTCTATAGTTACAATTCATAATGAACAAAAATAAAAGGTGTTTATTTACCAAATTTTTAATTCATAATTCCATATATGTATTAAAATTTTCATGATTCATTTTTTAGATGTGTAATAAATTAATTTATTATTAAAATGAAAAACACAATGAAAAATAGTTATTAAAAAATATTACATATTTTTTATAAAAATGGTATTATGCCAAATTCAATAGTAAAATTGATTCTAATAAACCTAATTGTATTATTCATAATATAATATATCTAATGTTACTTTGAAACATTTTAAAAAAATAAATCTTTTTAAATATCAGAAACAAAAATAATGTTTCCAAAATAATTATTAATGTTCACAATTCACTGAAAAATAAATATTTTTTCAATATTACAAGAAATTAACTATTATTTATTTAAAAATATTTATTTCAAAAATTGTGTACCTTTTTTCAAAAAAAATTCAATATTTTCTAGATATTAATATTAACATTTACTTATAGAATGAAATAAAAACAATTTTTGTGAAAATTAATATTAATATTGAGACATATTTTTTATTATACACCATGTTTTCTTATGTATAGTGTATCATAATATGCGTATTTATCTATTGATTAATGATTCACTAATTATTAAAAGTATTTAAAGTTTTATTTTAAATTCAACACATCAAGGTATTATTATTTGAATTTTTCTCAATTTAAAAATAATTCATTGATTTTTTTTATTTTTAAGATACTTGTTTGATTTTGCACACAGCTTTTTACTGATATGGTGTAATCACTACCCTAAATATATTTTGGATTAAATATATTATTATTATTATTACTATTTTAACAAAAAATGATTACCAATCAACTATAAACATGAAAAAGAATAGTTAATATTTTAAAATTTTATTTTCTAATGAAAACGATTTACACTATATATATTTTTCAAGGGGTCAAATTTCAAACTATACACTATTACAAATTTTGTATCTTTCGAATAAAAATAATTCTATTAATGAAAATGAAAAATATCTCAAAACAACATTAATTACTTGAGTAAGTTTAAATTATTTCATTATAAAATAATAACACATTACTAAATATAACATTTTTCATAAAAAAATTATGTCTTAAGTAATTATCATTGATTTAAGAACCCCTTAAAATGTAATAATCACTCAAAATTAAAATTATTAGAAGGTAGAATATAGATTAATTTTTATATCATTTTATTTTCTTAAATTTTATTACAAAATCAACTCTATTTTTAATACATATTATGGAAAAAACTAATCGGGAAAATGAATCAAATCTCAATGAAACACAATTGAGGTAAAACCCCCTTACCTTACTTTTTTATTCATTTTGTGTGTCTAAATAATATAAAAGTTAATAAATTTATGTTTTTAAAAACTATATTAGGTTTTTTTGACTAAATTAAATTTTACAAGGTCTATTTATAATCATTTTTTATTCATATATTAAAAATAATATCTTATGTTTCTTATTTGATGTAGTTCAATAAATTTCACTCTAACATTATTTGTATATTGACCATGGTCAATGATGTAGTTAAATTTATTAATAATATTTATATCTAGATATATATTTACATTATTATTTCATTAGAAATAAATATACATTGTTCTATAGTTATCTAATGTGAACTTAAATTATGAATGGTTACTCGATATATTAATTTTATTTGGTTAAATTTATTATAAACCAGTATTATTAATGTTTTATATATGATTTTAAATATTATAATTATATAATATTAATATTTTCATAAAAACAATTTAAAACATTTGATAAATTATTTAAATCATATATGTTCAGAGATAATGGGAAAATAAAATATTTCATTTTGTAGAGGTGGTAGAGTAGATGAATATGGATGATGCTCTCATTTTTTATATAATGAGAGGGGGTTTAGAAATTTTATAAATAATATTTTAGAATTTTAATCATGTTTTAATTATTTTATTTGTTTAATAACTTAATATTTTTTTCCATTTATTTTAAGAGTTTATAAAAAAATTTACACTTCCTGGGGGTATTAGTCCACATAAAAGTCGGATAACATCATCATTTTTCAAATAGTTTCTGAGGAAGGTAGAAAAGTGATATTACATTAGTATAAAAACAATTTATAATATTAATAGTACAAAATTCATCATACATTCATGGGTATATGTAGTTTTAAACATGAATATTAGTAATGAAATTCTAATATGAATGTATTACACATGTGGAGAGCTTCAACATTCTCTTGAAATTATTATAGGGAATAATGGGATATAACTATATTCTTGAGGCCATGTAATTGTTTATATTAATGGTACATTGAAGAGAAGTAATTTTGGAATATTTTTATGAATATTTATAAGGTTGAGTGTAGTATTGAATTGGTGTAAAAGATCTATATTGAAATGTGGATTAAACTGAAATTTTTATAAATACCCATTACATCTCAAGGATTATATGATACGATTAAAAAATCAATAGATCCAAAAGTGGTGAATAACTAATAATAGAGGTCTGTGAGTCAAAAAATACTGATCTATTCATTTATACACATGTTTTTAATATTTTTTTTACTTTTAACATTATATTTTGACACATTACCAATCTTATTATTAACATGACAACTAGTTTTTACCTTAGAAATATAATATAAATGTCTGAAATAAATTTCCTCATTATATTGTTTTTTCACACATGTTCTCAATATGGGATCCATTTTATTTAATAATATTTCTTTGTGAAAAAAGAATTACTTTATCCATTAGCGTATTCTTCCTAAAAATATATTTTTAGAAAAAGTGTTTTTTTATGATTAAAATTTATGTGTACAATAAAATTTTCAATGTTTTAGATTAAAATAATTTAAATTTGATTTTTAATAAGAAAATATTGTTTCCTTAGAAGAAATACGGCACCTAATTATTTTCATAATATAATTTAACTAAATGAAAATGTAATTTTTTCAAAATAATACATAAGTTTATAAAATTTTTAAAATATGTTTTCTAATGAAATTTGTATTTGGAAATGTATGTTTTGTTTCCTTAACTACACAACAGATCATGTAAAATGTTTTGTAAATTTTTTTTATTCTTACTTCTTGATATGTCCATAAATACAATGTGTTTAATAAGAAATATACATTTTTTCACTTTTCATAGAAATACAAAATGTATTTCCAAAAACAAAAAAAATTAATCCTAATATAATATTTTTATTCTATATCAAAAAATGAAGTCGATTTTCCGAAATTAAAATTCTAAAATTAGATAATTTATCTTTTATATAAAAACAAAGATATATAATGAGATCCATTTTTGTAGGAAAATAAAATATTATATATTTACTATTCATATTCCCATTTCATATAATATAATAATAATATTTAATGTTAATATATTTTTCATATCAATAATTTCTTTTACACATAATATATATAATATCTTTAAATATATAGAATAAAATAAGGGGTTTTAACTCTCTCTATAGACCACCGTCACCAGGAACCTGGAGACGATGACCTCTACACCCGCCCCTCCCCCGCTAAAGTGGGAGGGACCATATTCATCCCCCACAGAGGTCCACATGTGCTCTTTATCCCCATTTTAGAAGCATTTATTTTACCATCTTTCCCTCAAATACCTATTTTCTCTAAAATCCTTGATTTTGTCGATGGTCTTGCATAACTTCCTCTATCGGCATTAGGGTTCATGGACGCCTCGACTATCCATAATCTGATTCTCGTCACTTGATTTAAACAGTTCCATTTGTCTATGGTCCTATTCAATTGATTTTTTAATCATTAAATTTACAATATCCTGAAACGGTCATTCTGCTAGATAACAGAGATATTATGGTTCGATTTTCATTAAAATGTGATTTATTATTAACTTGGTCTAGTTCCCTCTTATGTCTAAGAGGGCTTTAGATTCTTCTTGTTTAGATGGTCCTTTGAATTTCCCATGCAAAATGACTCATCTGTAATTTCCATTTGGGTATGTTTTCCTGAGAATCCCCACAAATTTCAATACACTTCAATAATTTGAGAGGATAGTAATCTTGTGGTTTGGTACTTATGTTTTTATTTTCAAACTCATCTGGTAAGATATCTGAATTCCCCCAGAATTATTGTCTGGGTCGATGTTTCCGGATTTCTAGTTAACCATGTGTGGGTTGTTGGTTGGAGAATAATTTTGATATAAACACCATGTTCACATTGAGAAGTGGGTTTTTTCTACTCTTCCTGCAATCATCTTGGTCACATGAAGTCTTTTTGAAGGAGAGTTAACTGGCTGTAATAATTGAAGGAGGGGTCGCCAGGACCTAATTTCAATTTTCGGGATCTTGTGGTTGATTACGGTAGGAAGGATGTTGATTGATTCATGAAGATAGTGGATCCATCTCAGAAATAAGTCCATCCAAAGAAGACTGATCGAAAAGTTTTGGGTGTTCTCTAATAATTGAAGCATGAACTGGATATTACAGTTGTATGAACCAATCATAGATTAGGGGGGCTTGTGGTATCTTTATGTATCAATTTATATGTTGAGGTAGTGTGTTATGAAAATTAAACTAGCATCATAGAGGGGTTATTATAGTCAAGGGTAGCATGACCTAGCCTTGGCTCTACTCCATATATTTTTTCAAAAGGGTGATTTCTGGTCAAAAGACCAAAAAAATAGAGATTTATTCAAAAGAAAAGAGAAGCATGCAAGTTACATGAGATGGAAATAGGACCATTTTATAGAGTCCTTAATAAAAATAGTGTCAACTCCGGAGGGAGTTTATTCCTCTAATTGATCTCATGTGAGACACCCATGTTGGCAAGCCCATCAGTGATCATATTAGCCTCACGATAGGTATGAGTGGAAATAATGTTGAGTCCATTGAGCGTGGTGAGGTGGTCCATCCAATGGGGGTGAGAGACCAAGCAACATGAGAATCACACTTCCAGATGGATTGCACAATAGTAGTGGAGTCTCTCTCAATCCAGATATTATTCCAGTTGAAAATATTTTCATAGGAGATGGCATGAATGGTAGCAAGCATTTCTGTCTCCAGCGTAGAAGAAATGTTCCAGCTTCCATAGAAGCATCCGAGGATCTGATCCTGATGGTCTCTGAAAATTCCTCCACATCCCAAAAGTCCAGGGTTGCCTTTTGAGGCTCCGTCCACATTTACTTTAATCCATCCAGGTGGAGGTTCCTACCAGAAGACTTCAAGAGTGTAGTGCGGCTTCGGAAAATTACCTTTGACACAAATTCAGCGGAGGGTTTCAAGATCTATGAAAGAACTATCACAATAGCATTTTTAGATTGTGGCTGCCTCTTTTATAGAAATATGAATCCTCATTTTACCTTTATTAATATTAAAATAGTTTCTGTTGAAAAAATAATTGTTTCTACCATTCCATAGAATATGAAGAAGCTCTGCAACAATAGAAATAATGAGATTCTTGATTTGGGGAGACCTCAAAAACTCCAATGTTCTTTTCAATTGTGAGAAAATAAATGTGTCCAGAAGCCATCTGCACTCAACAAGGTCAAAGATGTAATTCCAAAGGGCCATAACAGTATCACAAGATAAAAAAAGATGATTAATGTCCTCTCGATTTTTATTGCACAATCGATATTTAAAATAAAGATAAAAGCCAAAAGATTGTAGGCAAACTTCAGTTGGGATTTTTTGATGAGCAATACGCCACATGAGTGTAAGACGAGAGGGCTTGATCAAGGCCTTATTGAATTTGGAAATCTAATTAAAATTTTCATCCTCATTTGGGAAATGATCGTAATAATATTTTTTAGAATCCAACAGGCCATTATGAGCAGGATCCCAAACTAGAAAATCCTCATTGGAAGTGACATAATAATTATCAACATTCTCCTTGATAGGATCCGAGAGTTGAGAACTAGAGGAATAGATCATATCGCTGATAGGGTAGTTCATGGGATTAGAGGAGAAAGTATTAGGAATATCTGATATGAGGGGGGATCTATCCCAGTTATCAAACCAAAAATTTAAAGATGAATTCTAATTAACAAGCCATATAGAATTTTCCAAGATAGAGTGAAATGAATCTTTGATCGATGGCCAGATAGAAGAAGTCATGTAATAAAAAGAACCAGATTTAAGCTTATCAATGAAACAAGTTTTGAGGAATCTCATAGAAAGAGAGTTATTATGTATGAGAGTCCATGTGAGTTTGTCTTGAAGGTACTCATTAAAGGTTTTTAGATTCTTAATACCGATGCCTCCGTTTTCAATGGGTTTACAACAAGTGGCCCAAGAGAATGTAACCAATTTTCTATCCAGAGTACTTCCACTCTAGATGATGTTTCTCATAGCAGTATTTAACCGTTTAATCAGGCCCAAAGGCCATTTTTAGACCATCATTAAATAAACCAGCTTAGAGATAATGGTGGATTTGACAAGTCAAATTCTTCCAGCCATTGAAAGGGATTTTCCTTTCTAGGAAGAAAATTTCTTTTGTATTTGATCTACAATGTGTTGAAAATAACAAGTTTTAGGACGACCCCAGAAGATGGGGTCAGCAAGGTATGTTAAATGTAAGGTGACTTCCTTAACCCCTAAGACATTGGTGATAAGAGTTTTCCTATTATAGGGGAAATTTTTTACCAAAGCAATAAAATATTTTTTCCAGTCAATACACTGTCTAGAGACCTTTTTCATAGTGTGAAATGATGGATTTATTTTTATGGATATTTCTTTTATCTCTTTATAGGAATAGAATAATACAATCGGCATAGAGAAGATGTGAGGGAGCATGAAGATTTATGGAAGCAATAATAGATTTGATTATGCCTTGCTCAACGTTGAGGGAGAGCAGTCTGGTAAGGTAGTCTTCAACAATAGAAAAAATGATAGCAGAGAGTGGGTCACCTTGTCTGACGCATTTTGAGAATTTGAAGTATCCCCTAGATGAACCACTAATAAGGATAGAGATATTGGATGAGTTGAAGATGTTTTTCATTTTACTGTGAAAGGAATCATTAAATCCAAAACTAGAGAGGACTTTAAAGATGACGGTCCAGTCAATCGTGTCAAAGGCTTTAGTGATGTCCATCTTAAGAGCAACATTTCCACCTCTAGTGTTTCTATTCAAAAAAATTAGTGGATTACGTGGCAAGGAAAATGCAATATTGTATAAATATTCCTATAATAAATCTAAACTGGTTCCAAAAAACAATTTTGTTGCTGATATTAGAGATCCTATTAGCAAGGATCTTAGTGATAATTTTAAAGAGAGAATTTAAGGGGGCGATCAGTCAGAAAATGTGGATTTCGTCTGCATTTTCAACAGTAGTAATTAATGTGAGGAATTGAGAGTTGAGAGAATGGGGTAGAACCCATTTTTCAAAGAAAGATTTAACTAAATTTCATACTTCTTTTTGAAGGAAATCCTAGTTTTTTTGATAAAATCCATTGTTAAAACCATCAGGACCTGGAGCACTGTCTAGATTAAGACCGAAGACAGTGTCTTTAACTTCTGAATCAAGCGGGATGTTGTTGAGGAAATGATTATCCTCTGAAGTTACCATGCATGGGATAATGTTCGGAAGGATATCTTTGTAAATGTTGGGACCGTTGAAAATGTCAGGGAAGTAGGAAACAACATGATTAAAAATCTGTTCCTCCGAATCGATGAGTTTGCCACCAAACTCTTAGGAAAGATAGAGGCTTACAAGCTTTACTAACACGCTTATGAAAGTTGTAAAATTTTGTGTTTCTATCACCATCATTGAGACATTTTGTTTTGAATATTTGATTCCTTATGTTATATTTAAAGTTAAGTAGAGTGATCAATTTAGTAGATATGTTGATTTCTTCCCGGGGATCAGTATTGAAACTGGATATGCTATTATTATTCTGAATGAGAGTCAAATCCTTCTCCAAATCCTGAATATCTTTATCAATTAAAGCATATTTAGCAGTGCACCACTTTTTAAGAATGATTTTAAGGTTTTTCAACTTTGTGGTTCAAGCAAAGGCGTCATTGTGGTTACCCATATTAGTTAAAGAATAATTGATAAGAAAAACACAGTCTGGGTCCAAAGGCCACGGCAAATTAAATCTGAAAGAAAAAGAATGTTTCCGAAAGGTTTGAGGGATGCTGAGTAAGATCGGATGATGATCAGAAGCAAGTTTAGTGAGGGTAGCACACAAGATCTAGTTCCATTTATCAAGGATAGGCTCATTAATGAAATCTCTATCGAGTTTACTCACCACCACATGGTTGTAATGATTTCTATACCAAGTAAATTGGGAACCTGTAAGGTTAATATCAATAATATTATTGTCTTCTATAGTAGCTTTGAATTCTCTAGCATATATTGAGGAGAAAGAATGACCAATTTTTTCAGAGGGTGAAAAAATAGCATTAAAGCCACCAACCAAGACCGAAGGTTCTTGAATCTTGGCATTGATGTCTGAAATCTCATTCCAATGAGATCTTAGATCTAGGTAATTGTTTTTTTTCATAAATAAAAGTATTGAAAATGTTACTGTTATCCAGGTAGTACTCACATGTCAGATAATGGGATTGTTCCTAGATAATTAAACTCATAGAATTTAGTGCATTGAGGTTATTGAGGTTAATGAAAATGGGATTGTGCCTAGGAAGGTCATTCTATGAGTTATGTTGGAAAACCATTTTGATGGTTTGATATTTGAAGGATTGGATTACGGTCAATAAGATTAACACCGGATGATGTTTTTTATGAAGGTCAAGGTTTCTAAAAGGCAGAGGAAATTGATGAGACCACCTTCTTCTATGTAGATGATGGAGTATAGGGTAGTTATATTAGAGGGACTTATATCCTAGGGAGGTAAAAGTGGGAAAAACTAAGTATTTTGGAAGCTTTATTATTAGGGGAAAACACAAACCCAAATGTCTAATGGACTATTAATTTCCACCAAAACTCAGAAAACTAGATCTACTAAGAAAAAAGTAGGCCAATGAAAATAAATTACTTAACAGTGAGAATTATTAGAAGAAGGTTCATTTTTAAAGACATTTAACAGTCAATGAAAATAACATAGATTTTATGATAGGAGAAACAAATAGGTCATAGGAGGCTTTGGTTTTTTGTAGAACGGGTATGCACTAGTGATCATTTTAAAGACATTATGAGAGAATCCTCTATCTTGTATCTTGAAGAATCCAAAAGAGATCCAACCCAATACTGGGACCTTATTATTCCATCAAAGGAGGTTATATTGGAATATTTAATTTTTATTAATGCCTCACAAGAGGATACTAATACGATTACTGAAATAATTCTTCTAGTGGATACCAATAAAAAGAAGACAATATAAATTAAAAAGAAATACCTTATTCTGGTAAGTGGTTTTAATGAAGGGAAAATGAATATGGATGAGTACAACCAAACATGGCACAAGATGACTTATTAGTTCAAAGATCTCATCATGGATAATCCAACTACAGAGGTAAGTTGTCTATGATAGAAATTATTTATGGATAGTTTATCGAATATGCTTAATTTAGACATTAATGGTTTGACCATCTCAAATGGTACTTGATGAATTTTTTCTATGCTATTTGGGTTCTCACATTCCCATAAAATTGTTTGGAAAATGAAAAGTAATTTTCAGGAAGAGAAGAAAATCATGTTTTAGAATGATTATATTTTAAGGCATATGTTGGTCTAATTAGTAACCAATCTACACTAATATAATTAATTTAATTCCTTAGTATTAAAATTGACTATATGTAGAATTTGATAAACTATATTTTTATAGACTAATTCCACAACAACATTTTAATAGAAATATATTATTCTATGTCTCATTTTGGTTTGGTGTTGTATGTCCTGAAATATATCAGACACATTAGTTTTAAATGGAATATTAAATTTGAAATTTTATATTTCTATAAAAACTTATTTTTTCAAATATAGAATAGAAGAGGTTTTTTTTAAAAAGTATCTGAAAATATTTCAATTAGAAAAAAATATTCAGAATTTTGAAATACTAAATCCTTCTAGATCAAGAAAGAGTATAATGGGTGAAAAATAACCTAACTAAACATAATTGTTTGAAGGAATCACTTCTAAATCATTCTGATAATGGTTATAACATTAATTATTTTAATATATGATAAACAATTTCAATAGAAAAACTCTATAGAAAACATCTATTTTATGCATCTCTTCTATATGACCACTCTCAAAATAAAAAAAATATATTCCAAAACAAAAGAGAAATCAAAACCTTTACCTTCAATTTTCTATGTCCCACACCTAATGAGAGACCTAAATTTGATACGTAAGTAGATACAATCCTCATATTTATTAGAGAAAAATTTTATGTTAGGTTTCATATCTCCATGTTAAACTATTATGAATCTATGTGAGTAATAAGGTATTAAAAATAATTTTTATTCTTAATTAAAAAGTATCATGATTGGGTTACATGGTTTGGAAAATCATACACCAATCATGTACAATCCTGAAAATTCTATTATCATATGATAAATATATGTTTTTTTACATATTATGTGCCTACCATTAACTTAACCTGAGGACCCCTTTTCATATTTCGGAGACACCTAGGTGAACTATATGGTCTCCCTTTACCAAGTGGCAACCAAGGACCCTCATAAACCCCAACAAAATATCATGAAAATATCTAGAAATACCAAAATAAATACTCCTCCATTAAAAAGAATAAATATACATTAAATATTGGAATTTAATTATATTTAGGGTGCTATATTCTCCCCACCATTTGGATACCCGTCCATATAATGGTGGACGTTGGTAGTGTTTGGAAGATCTCTTTCCATTACTCTAACATAATCATTTATCTTTAACATTTATCATCTTTAAAGATCTCATACTGTCACAAAACTCATATTAAGGGAATTCATATTTCTCACAACATTTTATGTTACCATTGAATAATATTTATTAGGGTGTGAATCAATGTAATAAATGTCTCATGAGTAACTTGATGCCATTGAATTTCATAGTCAGGATCAAGTTGTTTCTTCTCCAACTAAGATACTAGAAATCAATTATAAGTAGAATTGAACCATAGATGAAAATATAATTGATATGGAACATCACTAATTCATTCATTAATTTTAATAGGTCTTATGTATCAAGGAGGAATGTTCCCTTGTATACCAAAACTATGTTGTCCCATTCTCAGTGACACTCTCATAATATATGGTCCCCTACATTAAAATAATAGGGTAGATGATGAATGTATACATATGATTATGATTTTGTTAGGTAATATCCATATATTTCCTAATCAATTTAATTTTTTACATAGTCACATGGATATGTATAGTTCTATATAGTAAAGTTTCCATAGATTATATCCAACAACATGTAGGTCCACATGGATGACAGTATAATTCCTAAAATGGAGTCGTACAAATTTCATCATGTGAAAAATTGATTTATGAAAACATCACTAATGGTTAAATGAACCATGACCTAAAAAATATTATTACATATTTTATAACATAGTTCATAACATAGTTTATAATAAAAAAATACAAGGATGTAGTCTATAGTGTATTTTTAGAGTTAAAAAATAAATATAAAACCTAAAAACATAAGATCGTTGTTATTATCGAATCTATATATAATGATCCTAAATCCCATAAGTCCTTATAAAATTTTATTAGATAACCTAGGGAAAAATATAAGGAAATGTGTGGGTTAGATAGTTCATTATCAGAATGAACATGATAACGTTGGTATGATGGGATTCATATAAATATATCACAATGAAAATGACCATAAGAATAGAATCATGGTTTAAGGAATTAGTAACATAAGTGCATGTATAAAAATGATCATATAATAGAATCATAGAATCAGAGGGTTTATTAAGAAACATAAAATATGACATCCAATGAATGTTTCAAGGATCTTGGACTTGTTAACATAACAATGTAGGCTAGACTAATTTCCAATGAACCATTGTTGGCTTTTCTTATGTCCCACACACCATGATATCCCATGATATGTAAAAATTAACCAATGAATTATGTGGTAATATAATTCTATACCCACCTAGAATATAATTATTATCATATATATGTGTTTCAATTTAAGAAAATGAACCATAAATATGTTTTAAACTTGTTAAAAACACAAGACATGGAACTGAGATTCATTATATTTTCTAATGGAATATCTAAAAGCTAAAATATATGGATTGTTTAAGAGACGATGTAATTAAATTTAAATGTATATTCATTTCTCATAAGAATATATATCATTATATTCAAGTTCTATCATATAAACTTCCATGAGAATGTATGGATATATAAGAATAAAAACAACCCACTTTGGTGATGCTTTTTGAAATAAGCAATAGAACATTTTTTTAAAGGGATCAAATTTTTCATTTTATATTAGAATATACTTGAAGGGTTTCCCCTATAAAATTAATATTTTTAATAAATATTAATGTTTTAAAAAAATATGGGGGTTATGGGTGATGATATATAATAATATTGAAATTACCCTTATATCAGATTTCCTTAAAAATAATTATTTTGAATAAAACATAAAAAAATTGTAAGCTATAAAATAGAAAAGATATAAAAATTGTATATAATGAAGGAAAAAATAAAATATTAAAATAAATACATGATAAGTAAATTTCATAAAATGGAGAAAAAAGAAAGAGAACATGTATCCAGGAAATAAGATTGGTGGTATAGAAGATCCCTTACCTCATGTACGAATTCATTATGTTCGCATGCCCAACTCCAAGAGTATTCAATTAAAATTTATTAAAACTTTTACAATTACCTTATTCATAAAAAAATAGTTTAATTGGGAATTTTTATTTTAGTAATATTTTCATTTTTTAAATATTTACATCTCTTATCTGTTACCAAAGGTTGATTGGACAATTGTTACACATTTCTCTGACCATGTTGAACATGGTTAATTTTATCTTATAAATTAATTCAAATCCCAATAATATAAATGGTTTTATGAATATTATTTCAATGAATTAATTTTTTTTAATTTCATCCACTATTTTCATTAACAGAAATTGAAATCTTTCGTTGACGTGGAGGAGGTAGTCAGCATATACAGACGGATAATAAATTAATTTTCCGTAAAACGGGAGGGGTGAAAAATAATTATGAAAATTATGAAGGTTATAATTTGGAATTTTAAAACTTATTTATTCATAATTACCATCCATGTTTATATCCATGATTTTCAGTGACAAAATCTAACTGCATCATTTTCTGGAAGAGGTAGTTCATAGAAATTCATGACCATTGCTTATGTTTTCTCTGGGTTCATGGGGAAGAAAAATTGTTGTTAAATTATCATAATGAATATTATTTATATAAATGATACTCAATAAACATTATTAATATAGTTATGGAAGATAAGGATATAAAAAATTTAAAAATAATGACTTAGATGAAGATATAGTCATGTTTGAGACTTAGATTTCCCATGAACTTTTTCTTTGAAATAAATTGCCTTAACAATTAAATGCATAAAAAGGCTTATTTTCATTGTATATTGTTCTATATGGAGTAAATTGTAATATTCTTATCTAGTAAATAAATATAAATCATGTACCTTGAAGTGGTGGCAAGGGTCTATTTTCTAAGATAAAGAAATCGTAGTTTTGGAAACAGATTCACATATTTGAAATATTTCATTACATTATTCACTATTAGAGATTAAAATAAATCAATAATATGTAGTATGTGAAATTTTATGGATGAATATACTCTCATCCTTTAAGGTTGGGGACATCAATTTGTGAAATTAGATTTTTATATTCACTATTGCCTTTTACTCATCTGTAACTTTTTATAGGTGACTTATACTTTCCCCATTGATAATCAAATAAAATGACATAAATTAATATTCATATTACCACAATAATAGTATATTATAAAACTAGATATGATATTAATTTCACAAAATAAAATCACTTTGATTATTAAATGTTAATTTCAATATAAACTCATATAAATCTCGAAAAAAAATTATGTTTATCATGTTATTAAGAATAAATTTATTTTGGATTTAATCTTTTTTAATGTTAATAAATTGGGTCATCTAAATTTATTTATTATAAATCACATTAGTGTTATGTTTAATTAAATTCAGTCCATAAATTAATTCCAATGAAGAGTGAATTAATAAAAAAAATATTTTTTACTAATGAAATAATTTACATTAGTTATAAAATTAGTTTCCATGAGTTTTCTATGTGTAAATAATTCATAAATGCTTTTATTGTTATTCTATTATTTCATTTTTGATGTCATAAAGTGTATTTTTTTCCTTATAGTTCATTCTTATTTGTTGATAACATTATGAAAATTGTAATTTGTGTAAAAACAATATTTTTAACTAAACATATATATTTTATTAAATTAATCAAAAATTTATACATATAGAATTTAATTATTATAAATTAAAAACATATTTTAAAATTATTATTATAATATTTCCATAAATTATATCATTATATTTTTATAGAATATAAAAAATTTCATCAAAATCTAAAAATATTTAAAAAACAACCTTCTTAAGCCTTAAGTGTTTCTAATATTATTTCATACCACCTTTTTAATTTAATTGTTTTTAATATTTTATATCATTTAAAGATATCGTATATGTTCACATAATGATATTTTAATGATTATTATTTTACTATTGTATAAAGATCTACATTCTCATGCGTGGGTAGAAATATATTGAACACATATTTATTTAATGGAATATATATATACTGAAATTATGAGATAATACATTATTCCCCCATTAAGAAATATAACCATAAAACTTTCGTTACATATTATATGGTATAATTTAGGGTGGTCCAATTTCATGGTCTCTTTAAGATACTATATTATATCTTCATACATATGGTTTCTCCAATGTACTTTGACAATGTTAGATTTCTTATTGATAAAAACTTTTTCTCTACCATCCAAGATCATAATTGGATACTATTCCTTGGAGATATCGTCCTCTATTTGTCCCATTTTTCAATCAAGTACATTTGAGGGGTCTATAATATACATCAAAAATAGGTATACATGGAACACATCATGTAATATCATTAGTTTATGAGGTAGAGGTAGTAGATATAACATAACAATCATATTATCAAGGATCTAATATGGGATAATGTATCTCAAATTTATCTTCCCCTTCACCACAAAACTCATGAATATATTCTATAGATATATTCAATGAAACACTTTATGACCAACAAATAATTATAGGCAATTTTTGGACTTATCTTCATAAATATTTTATTGAATCTATACTTGATTGATTTTCCATTGAAATGTCTTTTCATTTTTTACAATTCTTTCAACAATATCAAGCCCTAGAATTTTTATCCCACCTAATTCATCAATTCTCACATGTGTTCTAAATTTCATCCATTAAATGGTTTTTAATGGAGCCATTTGTATACTTTAATGAAAAATGTTTTCATATGATTAGTCTATTGAAGGAATGTTATAATCCCAACCTACAATAAATTCATTTGGGAAATCCCTTAACTTATCCTTAAATTACTATATTGTCAGTTTATATTTTCTATCATTTCAAGGGTGATAATTAATAATGATGTTTAAATCAATGTTTAGAGAATATTGGAGACGTTTAATGATATGTGAGGTGAACATCAGATATTGATCTGAAACAATTGATAGTGGTATATCATGAATCCTCACTACTCCTCTAATATATTTCATCACATGTTGATTGATCATGAAATTATATTTAACTAAAAACATTTTAGTAGTATTTTTTATACTCTCCACTATAAACAATAAGGAATTATTCCATTTTGATATCTTATATTGACATATGAAATAATCCATTGAAATGTTATCCCATTTCCATATAGGTATCCGAAATTGATTAATCACAAATTTTCATATTTTTAAATTACTCCTTCAATGGTGACACAAAATGAAACATGAAGTATATTCCACAGTCACAATCACCAGATTTTCACACCAGTTGTTCTCTTGTTGAATTTTATAAATCATAATTATTTGTGGGTAAATGGAGAATATTGAGATATTACCATTATTCAATACCCCTTTCTTCAACATATGATTTGTTTTTCCACATTTCCATTTAAAAAATCTCATTACTCATTTACCATCATTGTTGAAACGAAACGATATTTTTTTACACATTAACCACTATCCACTATATCACCATGTCATCCCATTGTAGATTCTTAATCTTATATAATAGAGATGTTTGAGAAATAACTTGATAAATTTATAATGTTTTCATTATAATATGATTCCCATGTCAATACCTTTCATTTCTCATATTATTATGCCCTTTTTAGTACTCATCTTGGATAAATATATAAGATCCATTCTTCAAAATGAATCTAACACATTATTCTCCTTGAATGAATCATAGCATATTAAGAAATCACAATCATTGTTCTGATCTAACCATCATCATTTTTGTATATTTATATCCTTCTATGTGAATATATATTATAATATCTTACTGGCCTTATAAATATCATTATTCTCTCCATTGATGTAATGTCTCTAAAATTTCAATGTAATAAATTTGTATGCCAACTCTATATCATGCCTTATATAGTTCTACTCATCCATCATTAAATTTCATGAGGTTTAGGGTATCAATTTTATCATTCTATATGAGTACACATCATAAACCATTCTTTAATGCAACTATATATATCACCAACACCTACCCACTTGTGGGAAAGGTGAGTATCTGTGTTTTGGTATGCCTTATATGCATATCCATGAATCTCTATTCACATTCATCACAATATACATAATTCACTCCCTTACGATTAATATTAGATAGTGGGTGTGAAAATATTAAGAATTTTCTAACAAATAACAAATGAAACCCATCTAATCTAAAGGAACAAATGATCACTATAATATATGAGGGTATTGTTCAATCGTCAATCACCTTAGAAATTGATTTTTCTATATATAACAATTTATGTTCAATAACATTCCCAAAAATTAATCTTTTTTTATATAATATAATATTAAAATTTAATTAGTATATAACTTGTCCCTCATTAATGTTTTAAGCATATTATGAAATTAATCCTCACATTCCTCTTTACTTTTCGAGTATATATAATAATTTCTATAAAAACTACCAAATATTTGGGGATATAATCTCCAAAAGACTATTAATTAGGTCCGTAAATATTAATAGAACCTTATTTAGTCTAAATGTAATTAATTGGAACACATTTTCCTCATACCACGTAAAAAAGGTAGTGTTAAGAGTATCCACATTCTTCATTTTTAACTGATCATACCATGATTTATGTGCCGCTTTATAAGAGTATTGATATGCTTAAAATTGAAAAATAATTATTCAATCTGTTGAAAAATATAATTTCATAATAATCTAATATTTTGGAGACCATGATAATCAACATATATGTATATTAATCCATCATTTTTCTTGAAAATATAACAAGTGAACCACATGGTGAAGCACTTGGGTTTATGAATCCCATGTCTAGATGTTATTATAATTTCATGTTTTTTTATAATATTTCAATGGGGGAAATTATATATGCTTTCTATGATATTATATAATATCACGGAAAATGTTTAATTGATAATTAAATCTATGATTTTAGGAGGAAGAATAGGGAACACTTCTGTAAATACTTCATCATACTCCCTTACAATTGACATAAATTAAGGAGTATTCCTCTAAACTGATTCAATCATTTGAGATAAATAATATTTCAAAAAAATAACCATGTCACTGGAAAATATTACAAATAATATTAATACACATCACAAAACTCTTATAAAATCAAAGGATAATTCAAGATATGGAATGTGATTTTTTTCCCAAAATTTGGGGTGAGTTATATACATTTATTTCGATTCCATTAATAGTATAACAAAAAATTAGACTAATGTTATTATGACTTGGTCCAAATGGAAATTTAAATAAAAAAATAACATATGGGTAAGAGTTATGTTCTAGAAATTATAAAATTTCTATATTATTTTTTCAGGGATAATTTAATCACCATGTTTTTCAGTGTGTTTTGAATTCTCCTGCTAAACATGAGTGATATGAAAGAATAAATTGATGCGAAATAAAATAGTAATATGTATTTTAAAAAATGAATAATTATCATATCATTCACCATATCATTGTCTTGTCGAACCTTTGTAGTGGTGACAATATAAGACAATGCTTGTTATCTTAGAATTGGATGTTTTTGTCATCGGTTGGATTCAACAACCATCTGTATAGTGAATTTATGTACATAATATATGTGTTTCCTATAGTTGAAAAACTATACAATATGATTAATATTGATCAATATATTTTTTTCTAAGACCGAATTAGTGAAATGTTTCCCTTAATATATATATGCATGGAAAAATGACCCTCTTTCCACACTTGATTAACTTCCAGGTCCCATTGATAATGTATTTACAAGATTTCACCCCACACCTTTTAGAGGTAAGATGTTGGAATTTATTACCATAATATGATAAATTTATAAATTCCAAATAATAAATCTTATTTAACATATTATTTTATATACTCTTATAAGAACCAGTAATTTACATCTTTACATTGAGTGAACAGTAGAAAATTTCATCATAACTATCAAATTATCAAATCAACAATGATTTTGAGGTTCACGAATCATTCTATTTAGGAAATGATAAATGTAAATTATAGTTAAATGGATATGGATGAATGAATAGTGTTCATGTATCATGAATATTTCATCATAACACAAAAAATATTCCACGTCATTTTTATTTAGTGAAAGAAACACCCTCACTACTTTAAGATATACAGTGCGTGTGAAATAATTATTTATTGTAATCTTTTTGAAATCCTTATATATCTTGTATTATTTTTCCTTACTACTATTTCTAATCTTGATTATTGTCCACCAAATACTAGGTCTTTCATCAAGGTGATAAAAAGTTAGTATAATCTTATCCTATACAAATATTTGAAGGAAGATGAATATATTTAAAATGGATTTAATATACACTTCAATAATTATATGACAAATATATTAAATAAATTTTGGATTCCTTTTAAAAATAAGTGACCCAACTATATATTTCCCCCTCATATGGTGTTCCAAGAAATTATTGTTATTGTTTATAACATGAGTTAATTTGTCAATTACAACCATGATGTTCTCTACCCCCATTCCCATCACAGTAGACTTTTCATCTGGTAAATCATAAAATTTCCCATTTCACATATTGTTAATGAGATTCCAAATATATATATATATATATATATATATATCAATTTTATAAAATTAATTAAATTTAGGAATGAGGAAACTTATATTTTCAATGGTTTAAAATTTGAACTACAAATATAATATTAACTCATGGGTGAAAAAAATAACAGATAAAATGATAAGATTGAATATTTTTCATCCATGGTTATCTTCTAGTTAGGTTCTCTGAACTCATCTATTTATAAAATATGTTTATATTCTTCATAATGATTTGTAATGAGAATCTGAATTAACTAAATCATACCACATAGGAGTGTCTCTCCAGGTGCATAGTAAGGACCCATTTAAAACACATAGTAATTTTTACTATGATATACCCAACCAAATATTTATAGGGTTACTACCCCTAGATGAATCTATTAAGAAACAACATATATTTTCTAGTGTTCATATACAGATTTAATTTCTAGGAAAACCCCAGGATATATAATTTACTAAAATTAGGTATATTTCACTATACTTATTCTTATTTATAGTGTTATCACTACCTTTATCATATTATAATATTTAAAAAAACAATACCTTAAATTAAAACCATATATAATAATACAATCCTTATTGTATCACCTTATGTTTTTGGGATGGATAAAATTCCAAAAGAATTTAAATTTTTTTCATTTGTTGGAATGTCTGTTTGGTAAACTTAGCTTGGAAATGGAATTCTAGATGTTTGAACATTTAAATTTGATTCTTATAGTTATTTTAAGGCCTTTAGGGGACCCTATGATGTTCTATCATGTTTTAAGAGTGTCAAGGGATGCAGACCCACTTTAATGAAGTGTATGATATGGAAAAAAGTTTTTCAGAAACCATGCAACAATTAATAAAAATTACGAGACCTATTCTAGTGGTCAAGGAGGTTCCACATGGTTTGATCTTACCATTTGGGTGGATCTACATGGTTTTATGGCTTGATATTGTTCTTTTATAGTAGGGAAAATCCCAATTTTTCCTGGTTTCCAAAACTATGTGTACTCCCTCATTAAGTAGCAATATAAATATGGGTTGTGCATTGTTTTCCAACGATTTATCTATAACACGAGCCTCACTATATGGGTGAAGCATTGGTTATTACCCAAACTCATTATTTACTTCTTCTTCCTATATTTCTCCCCCCCCCCCCCCCCGACCACATGCAAAACCACCGTCATAGAACTCCTACATTTCACTTCATGGCATAGTTGTATCTTTATATTCTGATCTCTATTTCAAATTTCTAAAATTGCATTATATAGCCTTTAGTATGGATGTGACTACCCTTTTATTTCATTATTCATCTATATTTTCTCCCTCACTTCTATTTTGGGGGAAACTAATTCACATTATTTTTATGGATTTCATCGATTTATCTGATTTCTCTTTAATCATAACAAATGAATCATCAATATTGGATGTTTGGGTCCTACTTGGTATCATGTAGGTGGTATAACTTATTTTATGTAGTTTTTTTTTGTGTTTTATATAGTGATACAGTGTTTCATGCACTGATCTCTTTTGGAGATGCCTCATTTTTTTCAGATATATTAAACAAATCTCATTAGCATGTCCATTATGACCCTTATGATTGAATTATCAACCCATCGGTTGATCTCCATGACTCTTTTCACTTTGTTGGGTGTTTTTCATCCTTTGGGTCCAAATTACCCTGACCCTTTTTTGTTTAAACACCCTAGTGTGTGTGTTTCACACGTAATAAATGCCCTACATTATTAAATTGAATTGATATAGATTTTTGGCTAAGAGTTAGGCCTGGAATCATAATTCCTATGATTCATGTCATCGTTGAACACTTTTTGTGAAATAAATTTTACTTAAATGACTATATAATACTAATACAATGCCATATGATTTATGATTATTCTTTGTACCATTTTCCTTTAGCTTATTCTCCATTGCTCAAATTTACTACTATTTCCTATACCATGTTTTTTATATTTAAAGATTTTTGATTATTTACTAATGATTATGAATTATTCCTAGTTATTTATGATTTTATATTATTTCATACCATGTGATATTAATTTAATTATTTTATTATTTTTTCTTTGTTATTTTTAATTATAACTCATTTATTATGCATTATGTTTATGTCATACCGTGTGCATTACAATTAAGGATGGTTTCTTATTTTTGGGTGTTTATGATTACTTCCATATTCCTATTACCGTATGAAACAATTAATTGGATTTTATTAAAAGCGTGGATAAATTAGTTATCTTATTTCACAAGCATGTCCTTGGCTACTTGTAGGTCGATAGAGAACCAAGGTCCCGACATAATGATGGAAATGGATAGGCTTTTCGAGAATGGATTGGTAATACATGATGTGCTATGAGTGATACATGAATTTACTTGTACAAGCTCTATGGGAGTTTAATTATAATCTTTGGTGACATTATTTTCCTAGGGAAGAATCCTTCGACGAACTCATTGAAAAGATGAATACTCCGAAACTCGAGTAATACTCAGTCCCATATGTGAGATACCTAGTATAGATATAGATTTTACCATAGAATGATGGATACAATGGATTCCATTACATGTTTCCGTAGACAGACACTATGGTATTGGTTATATCGAGGGTTCTTATATATGCACTTTGGATTCCGTTATATATCACCTTAGACGAACACCGGATTCCATTACTATATTTGAAGGATACAGTTCATGGATTACTTGTGATTAATTATTAATATTATTTTTAGGATTATAGTATGAGAATGCTTAAATATTTTACTAGGGGTTTTACTACAAAGAAAAATAACATGCTCAGGGTCATCCAACATATGTTACTTCATATATTATGCATTGTATATACAATATTTAATCAATAGGTTCTCATGGTTAAGTCATTCAACTTAAGATGAAGATGGTATAATTGATCATAAATCCATTTAGGAACTCCGAGTGACGTTTTATTATTTATCAATATATCAAATTGTATTCACTTATGTTGGAACACAATTATTTTTATACTGAATGAATTAGATTTATATAGAAAATGTTCATGGTGGTTTATTGGGATTGTATCTAACAAACTTATCAGGATTCCATTACATTTGGGAATCATAGTATATCTCCATATTAGCATGTCCATGTATTTATTTCATATTTTGTGCTTTATACTTGGGAGCCCGGTTCTCTAGAACTGAGGATGCTCATGGATTTATCCTTTGATATCTTTTTCATTTTTTACTACCTATTATAAATTATGATTGTGTCATGTAGCATAACATGGATATGTATGACTTATTATACGTATTGGTCTTGTCCATTTTCATTTATTCAGTCATTGTATTGATTTTCCTCTATATCACATTTATTATTTCATCTTGTACTATTTTCCATTTAATTACACCAGATAATCCATTGTGTGACTCTGAGCATGAGGGTATAGTTTCCTTTCCGTTGCACTATTAGACACTCAATACTAGTGGAAACCCTATGGTGTATGGAGAGAAATGTTTGAGGCCATGTGGAAATCAGTATGGCTGTCAGATCAGTGGTTAGTCTGGTCGCGACATTATAAAGTGGTGTCACAACATATTTTCCTTTGTCTATCTATTTTGGGATAGTAAAAAAGAGATAAAGAATGTGTTGGCACATGGTTTATAGTCATGTATAAGATTGATTTACCCACATATGGTGGAATGTCCAAATGTCCAAGGATGGGATTGCTGTTCATTTTTCTCATTATTATAGTTGATAATGATTTCACGTGGAGCGATTAGAGTATTTTACAGTACTTAAGGATTTATAAGGTTTATGGTATTTTACACTCAACCCATTATATAAAGGATGTATCATAACATTATCATGATAAAAAATATTAATACACATTCCATGCATATTGCAAGGAATATATATTTTACTGTTAGGCTATTTGAAATTGTTGGTGTGCCTTGTGTGTTAATTTCATGCCTATTATATACCATTCATGGTGATTTTGGTACCATGATTTTATTTTTACTACTTTTTTATTTCATTCCATGATTATGTATAACATGTTTTAGAGGTTAATTAATATTCTATCCTAGATCATTATTCCATGATTCAACTATTTTATTGTTATGAATGACATGTTGTTGGTATTTCCCTAGTTATGTAGTAGCCTTCCATGGTTAATTTCCATGCTTCCCTATTTTCTTACCATGATAAATAAAATATAATTAATATGTTTATAATGACTAGTTATGAATTTTAAATTGTTCAATTTTTTATTAATTGAGGCAATTAAATAATAAATTATGACTTGTTTGAATAAAAAACCATTGGTTTCATGGGCTGGACATTTATGGGTGCAAATATATGGGAGCCAATTTCCAATTTTTAAAGTATACGGGTGCATTATGACTTGATATTGGGTAACCCAGATAATCACTCCATTATAGATGAACTTTTTATTCTTAAATTATATTGCAAAAAATTTAAGGATGTTGAATTATCTTTTAATCATAGATAAAACCAGTGTGGTTAGATGGGATCCACAAAAAAGTTATTTACTGTATCGGCACATTGTATATTGAGAAATTGTAACCCATATAACCGAACCACATATTTTTATCCTTATACATAGAGTATGAGGTATAAATATAAAATATTTTTACCCTTAAGTGAATTGGTAGCCTTATTAATTCTTGTACCTCTCATGTGGGAATAACAACCCGTGTGGAAAAAAAATTCTTAAATGCACAACTAAACCCAAGTTGGAAATTCAGGACATGTTGCTTATGTAATGAAGCAATAATGTTGTTTTTTAAATAAAAAGTAATAAATTTTTTAGGTTGTTTTAGTTGAACACAAGACTGCTTATTGAGACCCTCATAGGACAGCTTTTCATTGGACATTACTTAGTTAATAACCCCATGGGGATGTTCTTAGGTGTTGAGGGTCATTTAATGTACCCATAGCTGGCTATATAGATTTTCATGTAAACATAAGGTTTAATCATTTTATATTGGACCTATTTATTTCTGAAAATATATTTTATTGACTTTTGAGTTGTATTATTCATTAATTAATATTCAAATTATAACATAAATGATATATTCTTTTATAAAATACAATTAAAATTTTCTTCATCTATGGTAGTTGTGAAATATTGTAAATAAAATAATGTTTTTTAATGTGGGTTTATTTATTCAATTCCCTAATTATGATAGTATTTCATTAAAATAAATAGTTCATAAATATAATGTTTAATATAACTTACTTTTTTCCCCGTGGCCATATACAGATGCATTTTCTGTATGATTTTTTTCTATTTTTCATTAAAAATTAAACATTTAAATGTTTCATGAATTAACTTATTATTGGTTTAATACCTTATAACGAAACCATATTTGGTGTTCTTATTATATCCCTCTTGTAAATATTGTTTGGTGTTCATTGAGATCGCCTTATAATGGGAGTGTGAATGATTTTTGTAGGACTCTTCTCATATAGATCAAACCTAAGTTATAGTATATTTATCCTAATAAAATTTTATAGAATTATCCCTTTTTAGGGTTAATGATTCTTGTTTCGATAAGGGGTTGGCCTTTTGAAATAAGTGCTCTCAAATATTCAATGATTTTTTTAGTCGCGTATGTTCCTTTTCCTAATGCAGGGTATTGTTTGATTGTCGTTGTCCATATAGGACTCTTATATTCAAATATATAAACCCAATTTTTATGGGATGTAATGTGTTATTTCACATATTCTATGAGTTTGGCCATTAGTAACCGCTTAGTTATAGGGGATAGACATTCCAAGGGCACATATGACCACATATATGGTTTCTTGAGCATTATATTACATAAATTTCTATCTTGGATGACTCGAGAAGTCATCAGAATTTTTTACAGTCATACAGAGTAATGTTACTCCCCACATGTTCCTGAGAAATAAGATAAATTAATTCATAGGTTTGATCAGTCTATGGATAACATTTGGGATGTTTCGTTATCTGTGTTGATATCAGTGAGTTATACAGAAAAATATATGATACTGTTGAGTGATAAATGGTAAAATATACTATTTCGTTTGGTTGATGTAATTTAATCCATGAGATATTATTCATTCAGTATAGGTCATATTTCGAGTACATTAACCTTTTTTTAGAGAAATAAAACTTTTCCTAATGCTCAAGGTGATTTTTGGGAATGAATGTGTGTCTTAACAATTCCGCATAGGAGGATTTATCTCTCATGACTAATGTTATGTCACAAATGGACATAAATTAGGATGAGAGTCACATGTAAATCTAAATGGAAATATAATATAATTATCTTATGAATCTAGTTTTCTATCCCTTCAATTTAATGCTTTTTAAAGCATAATGTACACATATAGGAACCACAATCAGTGGTTGATGATGTGCTCACCAAGGGATAAGATCCCTTCATCACCAAAAATGTTGACTAAGATTATTATAAGGTTTTTAACAACATATCAAATGCATAGTAGTGTTTCCTCTATGTAATACGGTGAAACTGTGGAAATTCTTTTTGGAAGTGGACAGTTATTCTTAAAATGAACATTGGATATTAATATCTCATCTATTGTTGGGGGCTTGTATAATATAATAAAATTTTTGTGGTTGGATGTGTACAAAATCTATAAAGAAATCGTTAGTATGGAATGGAAAATGATTGTTTTCCTTGATATGTTACAATATTATCATGTTTGTATAATCAATTGTGACCAGTAAATGGAGATGTTCCAATGGGAGAATCTAATCCTTCTCAAAAGAAATAAACTTTAGATGTAGAAATATCCATTCATTATGAAGTTTGTAGGGTTTGTTTGAAACTGTCCCATGAAATTTTACATCATGGGAGAAGGAGAGTCTCATTAATTTTTGGAAACAGTTAAAAATCCTTTTGGTGTACTCTTAGATAAATGATAATCATGTCACCTAACATGGCATTGTCTTGGTACACTAAGATATTGTCCATTATACGTTGTGTTAAACAAAAAATATGTTGGTCTAGAAAGTAGGTATTTGTTATAATGCTCTCAAGAAGTTTGGTTTGTTTTATATAATCTTTATTTCTAAGTGAAACCTATGTTCCAAAGAATTAATTCTTTATATCGACTCATGGACACCAACTGTTTCCCTTTTTACTTGATTTCCAGGAAAATTCCGTATTGGGAAGGGTAAGAGTTCTCGATATGTGGACCTAAATACTTATACATACAAATATATTATCAATTATACTTATGTTTTAATTTTAATTAGAACATTGGACTCCTATTACCGATTCATAGGATACTACAGACATTAATCAAGCTTAGAAGGGATGTTTAAAAAGGTTATTGATCTATGTGTGATGGATAAGAAATGCACCAATGTTTGTGCTGGGGAATGATAATTTAAAGTTTTTGATTGGTCTAGAAACTTCACGAGAGGATAGTTATAGTATTAGATGAGAATTATTTTTCAAACCTCAAGATACCTTTATAAAAAATCATGAAGCTTAATTTTGGAGTACACTATAAGTTAATACAAGTGTTTTGAGAGTAGTCAACGAAAGATGATTCAAATAGTTTTTATTCTATGTTTTCATATATGGTTGTTGGGTGAACAACTTAATGGAACATTATCAGGCTAAAGAAAGTGTAGTGAGGTTAATCTAATAGATTTCATGAAATATCATCTCGACTAGGCCTCTAAGGTCAAAAGGGGGTCGATCGAGTTTTACCAAACTGTAATATACTGTTTATGTTATGGTTAAATTATTATTATAGTTATCACCTAGAAATTGTTATGGAAGATATAATAGGGATTAAATAAAGTATGAAAATATTTTTCCTAAATTCCTATAAAATTAATTCTTTTGTAAAGATTTAATTATAAATGAGTTTTGTAAAAATTTGAAAATAAACAAATTCTATTTATAAAAAAACTATTTTATATGCATAAATATGTTTTATCTAAATAAACTAAACAAAAAAATATAAAGAATTATTATAAAGTAATATAAATATTCTATATTCTATAAAATATTTAACATTCATCATAAGTATTTTCTAGAAAATGGATAACAATAAAACCAATTTTACGCATAAAGGGACAAATATTTCCTAGAAGAAATTTTACCACATTTAATTATAAATCTTCTTTTAAAACTAATTGAGAAACAATTATAATTTACATTTGAGTAAATAATATTAATTTTTGAAATAATAATATTTAAATTTTATATTTTATATTTTTTTGGACTTTTCTGAGAAGTTTAATTTTTTATGAATAATAAAAAACCCTGAACATTAATTTGAAACAGCATTTTCATTTAATATATTTATATAGTTAAAAAATATTTATATTTCTGTTTATAGTATAAATAATTAAAAATTACTTTAATTCATATAATTTAACTCATTTTAGGTTGTTTCACATTATAATGGGATATGAAAATATTTCAAATTTATTATATTTTTCGATTTAAAACACCGTCGTCTCATCCACTCGGCGTGATTAATTTTTAGTTCATGAATTCCACTTATATGATTAAAATTTCAAAAAATGGTTTCATTTTTTTAAAAAAAAATAATATATATTTTCCAATAAAGAAAATTCTTAATTTTTACTAAATTTATTAGTGAGAACAGTTAAAATTAATTACATTGATTTTGAAAAAAATGAGTCTACCTAATTACTAAAATTAGAATATAAGGTGTAAAAATTACCCTAAAATTCAACAACAACAATTTTATGGATATATTTATACCATAAACATTAATTTATATAACATTTTGTGTTATCTAATCCACATTGTGGGTAAATAATTGGAGAGAACACAAATTCCTTTCAAAAATGCCAACTGTATCTGTTCTCCCACATTTAAAAAGAAACTCATCCCCTCACTTATTCACACATATAAATCCCTTTTTCATAAAGAACCCACATGAATAATCTGATAACATACCTTATATCATCATACAAACCTCACATTGGGTAGAAATAAATCGAATAATGTCTTTTAGTGTAAACCAAAGGAGTTACCTGAAGAAGAGGTAACATTCCTCAATGAGATATTTTATATTATTTATTTATCCACAAATTCAGTTATTTGAATAAAAACATTATATATAAATCTATGTATTGTAAATATAATTATATGTTTTTATTTTATGGTTGTGAACAAATACTTCACAAACATCCAGAAAATGTAATACACAATCATAGTTTGTGTGTATGGAAGACTACCACTTCGCGAAACGGTGTTGTCTCCACTTCAATTACCACCATTCAAGGTTGGGAATAATGGTGAATTAAATTTTTATATGTTATTTATTATATTTATGATGTCTTTATGGTTATTTAATTATAGTTTAACCCATAACTTCATTCTTACCATTTTTTGAAATAAGATAACATTGTTTTTGGATGTGTAAACTACGACCTCCTTATACTGATGTGATTAATTCACGCTTTACATAAAATGTATTAGAGATGCGTTTAATAAAAATATGTTATATATATGATATAGTAATTATACTATAAATTTAATATATATATATATACACATATATATCATTTTTTTACTTTTTTTTAATATATGACTATAAAACCGAAACATCATTCGTGCGTACGTACGGTCTGCTATCTCCATAAACATTGTATTTTATTTCATATTTATATATTTCATATATTATTATAAATAATTTTATAATAAATATATAAGTTATTTATATAATTTTATAAATTATTTAAATAAGTAAATCTGATTCTATGTAATATGATTGACAATAATAAGACAAAACATATATGAAAAATAATGTGATTATTACCCAAAACGTAACATAAACATGAAATTTTTAATTAATAAATAATATAAAGCCATAATAAAACCAGATATGGTATTTTATATAAAAATCGCTTTCTATGTTATGTTTATAATACACTTATATTTGTTATATAGTTTTTTCTAACAGGTACATAGAAATTCCTGACGTAAGGTAAGGGTTTTCTCCTTTAACTTTTATTTCTATAAGATATATTCTATATTCAACACTTATTCTGGTGTGAGGTGTATATGTTATAATTTTAAAAGTGAAATCAGTAATTTAATTTATTTAATTTTATTAAATGTTTTAATTGATTTAATTCCTTAATGGGGATCATGATTTAATGGTTACACATTTAGTTTGTTGCTTTTTAGACTCAAATTTATTTCCGTGAGACTTATGTCATATTAAATACTTTTTTCTTTTGTCAAATTTATATACTACCCATGATTTCATCAAATGATTTTTAACCTAAAATTAATGGGTATTTAAATATACATTTTTTGATATCACTTTCATGGGGTTCAGGGATAAAAAGTTACCAAATTGGCAAAGTTATTTTTTCCTCAAATTGCTTTCTATGAGACACAAGCCATGTTAAGGACCTGTATTATTATACATAGTGTATATACTACCCTTTGAAATGTTAAATAATGAATATACTGATTTTTTTTGATATTATATGATTCATGCAATTCTATTTATTCATTGGTTTTATGATTTAATGTTTCCTATGTGGAATGTGTTTATTTCTACAATGTCATAATTTATCAGGATTGGTTATGATTAGGAATCCATTAATGAAATATCATGATCCATCTCTCACGACCAGTCATGAATTTACTTCTCCAATATTTATTCATGATACAATCATGTAAAGTACCATATTTTCCTCTATTTGGAACATAATATAATTAAGAAAATGTTTTTAAGAAAATCATACTTTATCTCTCTCTTCTATAAGAAATCCATTTTATTCAAAAACCATGTCCTATACAATTTCTTAAAAAATGTTTTCAAAGGATATTTCATGATCATTTCCAATGAAATATATTTCAAAAATTAAATATGTTTTAAAAATTGTTTTAAGTTATATTCAAATATTCATTGGTAAGTTTCACAGGTTTCATTCAGTGAAAAAGTTTTTCGAAATGTTTTATGTTTTAAAACATATTTTTTCAAAGAGGAAAAAATAATTTTCTCAAGAAATGTTTTAAATAATCCTTTCAAAATTATTTTCCCTATATGTTCAAAGTATTTGATATTTTTTATTATTTTATGGGGATATGATACAAGAAAAACATTATAATTCTATCTATGTATTGTTTTTTTTAAAATAATATGTTTTTATAGAACTCATTTCTTATACATTGAGTAATCATGATTATAAGATATTTACAAAGAATACATTTATTTCCATGGGTCAATAAAGAAGTAAAGGGTACAATGAGTTTATTATGATGAAATGAAATATATTTGTACTTTATTCATATTGTCATTCAAGAAAATTATGTATAAAATGGGGTGGCCCAAATAACGCCAGTTAAGCCCATTATATCTTATACAATGGGGTGGCCCCGATAACACATGGTAAGACTATTATAGTTTATACAATGGGGTGGCCTATATAGTGCATGTTATGAAAATTATAGATTATATAATACAGTATCCCTGATAGTGTTGGGTATGCCCATTATATATTATATTATGGGATGTACCCGATAGCATCGAGTAGTCCAATTATAACATATATAATGGGATTTCCTATATAGAACTGGGTAATTCTATTATTGATTATAGGATGGGGACACTGAATGCATTGGTAAATGTTTATATCTCATAAGATAATGATGATAAAAAGTCTATGGGCATAATTTTCTATAGAAAAAAGGTATAACCTCATCCACTATAAGAAATTGGCTACGATTGGGGATGGTGGTGTGTCCGACCCAGTTGGTAAAGCCCCCATCATTTGACCTGATATGTTTTGGCATTAATCATGTACTTATTGGGAATGATTTTACATTCTTATTTTGATATCAAAAATACCATGTATTATTCCTATGTTATTATTTCATGTATTATGCTATCAATTACCATATGATTCATGTCTTATCAACATTCAAAATTTATTCCATGACTCTTTATTTTGATCTTTCATATGCATGGTATGATACTGTAATGATACAATCATATTCCTATACACTTATTCTCATGTTATTCTAAGATGTATCTATTGTTTACCCTTTCTGAGCATGTGATCTCTCCCCTTTCATATGATTCCTTTCCCCTAGTTATGAACAAAGGTTATGAGTAGGAGTACTAAAGGGGAAGACCTTTAAGGGAGATGTTGAAGATCTTCCACAATTATAGAATATTATGTTTCAATGTTTCCAAAAGGCACTTAACAATTACAGTACTTGAGAATGTTCAATTGAAATGTTTATAATATTCATATAAAATTATGTAATATCCATGCATGTGTAAAACCCAGAAATTCCGTGGAATATTGTTTAATACATGGGAATTTTACAAGTCAGCAGTTTCTTACGGCGCCTGATTCCGAGGACCGGTGTTCCCGAAATCAATTTTTGATGTTTTATTCTTGTACGTTCAGTAAATGTACATGCGAAATTTTATATATTTTGATGTGGTTCTCAGAATTGAAATCGGAGGACACTGTTGAACTCCTAGCACCGTTATTCGCTTAAAAAGACCTTTACTACAGTTGTGTTTAATCGATTTTTGGAGTTAATTTCTTATGGTTTCTAATTAAAATTTATGAAAAATGTGTGTAACACATTTTTATTTGAATGGGGGTTAAAACCACCCAGTGGAGGTTAGTTGTGGGGCACACCACACCTTAACCACCCTTGGGAGGATATTATAGGGTGGGGCCCACCCGAACCCATTAACTCCTCTAAACCCCCTTTGAATACCTTTCAGCTCCCCATTAATGGGAAATATTCTTGGACATCCCCTTAATGGTGCCAACACAAATTAATTAATGACTTAATTAATTAATTTTAGTGTTTTTAATTCTTTTGAATTCATTATGCCAAAATTAAAATAAGAGATAATATTCTTTTATTTGGGGTTGGCATAATCCTAGGAGAGCTTTGTAGAACTCTTAGAATAACATCAACCACTTGACAAAGAATTCTCCTCATCTCCAAAGAACGATGATAACATCTTTGATATTTGTCCAAGCCACAATAGAAGAATCCGCCCATGAGGAACATCGATGATGCTTCATCCTCGGACATTTCCCAACGTGAACGAATCGACGTCTTCCCTCTTTCCGTAACATCGACAACGTACTTCAAATTGAGGTAGGGGAAAATGGATTATTTTTTTGTATGAGTTATACTCTCCTTTCCTCATTGCGTGTTGTGCTCTTGATTCCAAATGATTACAACATAATGAGGAGGGACAGGACCTCAAGAACACGGTCCAACCCTCCCCCCTTGTTGTTGTTCTCATTGTGATCATGATGGAGGCGGATCACAGAAGAGGCTGGTAGTGCAAGGTCCATCGTGGCACCACCCAAAGAAAAGCCACAGTGAAGCTGGAAGGGTGTGGTGTCATTGCACTGCACCCGAGAAGGGTTGCGGCCTGGGAGGGCCATGGAGGAGGAAGCACAGTGTCGTTGTGTCGTGTCGGTGATGTGGAACTGTGACAGGGCTGGGCTGCGGCGGTGGGCGCGACGCTGTTGCGCCGCACCGTTGACAGGGAGCGGCTGGCACAAATGGTCTGCTTGGGTGTGTGGGACCCCGTCAGGTCCCACATGGGCTGGATCAGTGCCACCGGGTGCTGGTTCGGTTCTACCCGAACGGTTAAGCCCTTCGGGAGCTAGGGGTTGCATGCCTCCCCCTGGCGCGGCCAGGCCTGGCCACCACAGATGGGCTGCCTTCAGCCAGGCCACCCTCAGACGAGCCACCCCTCGGTTGGGCCGCCCTAGGCCCAACCGCCCTTCGGCTAGGCTTCCCAAGGCTGGGCCGCCTTCGGCCGCGCTGCCCAAGGGCGGCCTGCCCAAGGCCAGGCCGCCCTCGGCCGGGCCGCTAACGATTGGGTCGTCCCCTTGGAACGGGATGCTTCCTCAGACCGGGTCGGACCCACGGTCTGGGTCAGACTCTGGTTCTGACTGGGTCGGACCCACGGTCCGGGTCAGACTCTAGTTCTGACCGGGTCGGGCAGGGTCAGTCCAACTGGGTCAGATCGGACTCGGACCCGCGTTAGCTGTTTACACCTTTTAGCACAAATCTAGGGCTACGGGTGCCCGATTGATGTACCGCCTATGGCTATGGAATTGCTGGAGTGATACTATACTTTTGTAATACCCCTATTGAGTTTTGAGTGTAATTGGGGTATGAATGGGTTGGTTTAATCCTAAAAACCATCTGGGCCCCTGGAACAGAATTGCCAATAACCCTCAGACCAGGCGTCTTATTAAAACGTCATCTATCACGTTGGGTTTCATATGATGAGATGGAACTATGGGATACATCCACTGCGGACTTTGTGATATTTGATGTATCCACACATGGCTTGAGGAGCGGACCCTCCCAGAATCGAGTGTCCAGTGTGCGGGAACCCGAGGGCTGGCTGAAACTGAGATGAAAGAATCCTTTGTCGGTTCGACAGTGACAATAATGTACCAGGATCCTCTGTGGCTTCCACAGTGATGACTACTATACCGAAATCCTTCGTGGGATTAACAATGATGACTACTGTACCAAGATCCTTCGTGGGTCTGACAGTTCTGACTTCTGTTCTTGTATCCCGTGTGGGTCCGATAGAATATCTGGTCTTGTATCCTGTGTGGGTCTGATAGCTTAGCTAGGCATGTATCCTATATGGGTCCAACAGATTAGATGAATGAATGACTACATCAGATCATCTCTAACACTCTCTGAAAGATGTATACCTGAGTGAGTTGATTCATGTCTTTCAACCATTATCATTATGGTGATTGACTTTACTTCCTTTATGGAAGGGTTTGTTCTTGGGCTCGAGAGTTGAAGTTGGACTATGATTAATAACATAGGTATATATATGGGCATATACATAAGTAGGGTTTTTTTATAGTTCATGATTGTATCTTTCTACTATGGTTTATCCTTTCTGGATTCCGGGAGACCTTCGGCGGTCTTGGGGTCCCCTACTGAGTATTGTTATACTCACCCCTGCACGGGCTTTGGCCACACCTTGTTGTGTTCTGTGCATATGACGGATAGTAGTGATCAAGGATGAGGGTGATGAATGGGAGGCTACTCTGAGCTCGACTAGATGGGGCATACAATGAGGATAATTTTTTTGATTTCTGTTCCTACCCTTCAGGTAGGATTCCCTGGTGGATGATCCTGGAGCTATTTTCCCTTTTTACTTTTACTTTTTGTTCATTTGGGTTTGTATACTTGCCCACATACATTCGACACACTTTTCAATTGTATTTTAGTACTTGTTGCTTCTACATCTTATGTTCTGACAGTGTGTGTTACTGGTTTAAAGGTAAAGACTTCCCTATTTATCGGGATTATGCCTTTGGTTCTAGTCACCAGCCCTTGGCCTATGGAAGGCAGGCTTGGGGTAGTCACCACATAGGCCCCGAGGATGGGTCATGAAAAATTTGTTTCAGAGGAATTGGTTCTACCACAGAACATAGAATCTGATTCATTTAACATCAATAGTGTAAAGTGTTTTGGGTGTGGTTATCAGTTTAGGGAAACTGGTGTTGGGGCGGCGGCCGAAGTGTCCAAACATTAGGACTCTGACTTTTGACTTCTGAATCAGTGCACTAAAACACTTATTGCGTGTTTGTTTCCCTTGAAAAAGTCTTCTTTTTGATTACTTTTTGTCATCTCACCAGGTATACTATTTTAACCGTGGCACACCTGTTTGTTTTAAAGATGGCCCCATGAAGGTAGCCAGCTAGGGTTTTGAGTCACATACGAGATGGTAGCCCACCGAGCGATGAGGCCTCGTTGCAGGTCCCCATCACAGTGGATGTACTAGCGGTACCTCTACCAGTTGGTCCACCAATACCACCAACTCCAGTAGCAGAGAGTGCACGCCGTCTGAGTGCGTTGCACATGTTCCTACGCCAGAGGCCACCCAGGTTCCTGGGAGAGACGGACCTACATGCAGCTGAGGATTGGATGGAGGCTGTCGTTAGAGTTTTTAGATTTGTAGATACATTAGCCGACCTCATGGTGATCATTTACACGAGTCTCTTGCATGCAGCCTCAGGAAGATGGTGGAGCCTGATGCTTCAAGTGCAGGATGAGGCATCATTACTCTAGACAGACTTCGAGAGTCTCTTTCTCTCAAAGTCTGTTACAGCAAACCTTCGTGTGGTTTGGATTCAAGAATTACTTCATCTGCTACAGGGAAGCATGATAGGAGCTCAGTACTCAGTGAGGATCACCGACCTCCCATGCTACTCCACAAATATGGTGCGGGTCCCATTATTTAGGGTCCAGACCATTGAGAAGGGACTTAGGCATGAGATCAAGGCTTCGATAGTCCCCCTCATCATCTCGATGCAGGAGGGGGTGCTGAAGCGAGCCCTTCTAGTGGAGATTTTTCTTGCAGAGTAGTCACAAGTAGCGATACCCACCATAGGGTAACACATAGCAGAGTCTTCTGCTCCTGGAAGTAGACAGATGTCGTAGAGGTCCAAGAGGACTAGACCATCAAGTGGGTGACCCCAAGATACAAGTTTGGTTGTGCGGGGAACACGAGACAGAGCCAGCTATACGAGGAGCAGGAAGTGTTATGCTTGTGGCAGCCAGGGCCACATGGTTCGTGATTGCCTCACCCACCGTGAAGATGAGTAGCCGATAGTAGAGGGACATCCCAGGAAGAGGCAGAGGTTCGACTGTGGCAGTATAATGGGAGTTGGCGGACGCGGCAGAGGAGATGGCCGAGCAGCGGGTGGTGGACGACTTTTCGAAGCTCTACCACCACCACCACTAGGAGGTCCACCCTGACCAGAGGGAGCTAGCGGAGACAGGCGGGCTAAGCTCTGGGCTATTGAGGCCAATGACCATGGTGCACCTGAGATGATTCGAGGTACTATCTATGTCTACTCCACCCTTTTTGAAGTACATATAGACACATGTGCGAGTCATTGTTTTGTTTCCAGTGCCCTCATTCGGATCTCTGAGATTCTGACTGAGCCTTTGGCTCGATCCAGACGGTTAGAGACTCCTACAGGAGCAGACTCGACGATTACGCACTGGTTCCTGCAGTGTGAGCTTACTATAGGAGGCGAGATCATCAGTTGGGATCTTCTATTAGCGGTGTCGAGTCTTTACAATGTCATCTTGGTATGGACTGGTTATCAACAGTTCATGCCCAGTTGGTCTGTATTAGGTGAAAAGTGTGGTGTATCCATACGAATGGGATCAGGTTCACCTTCACCGATGAGAGGGGATCCTTTTCAGCACAGGATGGACTTACACAATGGAGGGGGAATCCAATCACACATCATTTGGATAGTCTCATCCTCGGAGCGATTGATGTGTGGAGTCCAAGTTTCCCAATTGTGGTGGATCAGTATGCAGATGTTTTCCCTAAAGATGTTCCAGGACTACCTCCTCACAGAGAGGTGAACTTCAACATTTACCTGTACCCCAAGAATGCACTGATATCTACTCCAGTATATCGGATTGCTCCCACCGAGATTCGTGAGTTGTGGGTACAGCTGGAGGACTTAAAGGGCATGAGATTTATCTGACCCAGTGTTTCACCCTTTGCATCTCCGATTTTGTTCGCCAAGAAGGCGTATGGGAGATTGCGACTATGTGTTGGCTACCGTCGCCTGAACCAGGTGACCGTGAAGTACAAGTAACCACTCCTGATGATTGACGACCTCTTTGATCAGCTCAAGGGAGCAAGATGGTTCTCAAAGATAGACCTTAGGTTAGGCTATCACCAGCTTAGAGTTTGGGATGAGGATGTGAAGAAGACAGCCTTAAGATGTCGGTATGGCCACTAAGAGTTCTTGGTTATGAACATTGGAATAACCAATTCTCCAAAAGTGTTCATGAGTCTCACAAAAAATATCTTCCATCCTTACCCCGATCGCTTCGTCGTAGTCTTCATCGACGACATACTGATCTACTCGAATACTGAGGATGAGAATTCCTACCATTTGCGGGTTGTAAAGAACACACTCCGAGATTACCAGCATTATGGTATGCTCTTGAAGTGCCAGTTCTGGATTCAAGAGGTTCACTTCTTAGGAAACGTCATCTTGGAGGATGGAGTTGTAGTAGATCTAGTGAAGTTTGAGGATGTTCTTTTTTGGGAGCCACCCAGGAGTGTGACAGAAGTATAAAGGTTTCTAAGATTGGCTAGGTACTGTCAATGATTTGTGAAATATTTCTCCAGAGTTTTTGCACCTATTTCAGCATTGATAAAGAAGAGGAAACCCTTTGTGTGGTCAGAAAGATGCAAGTAGAGCTTTCATGAGATCAGGCAGAGGTTGACTAGTGCACCCATCTTGAGGCTACCAGAGGAGGGCTCTGGATTCGTTTTTTACAGCGATGCATTAGGGACTGTACTCGGATGTGTACTGATGCAGGAGCGAGCAGTTATAGCTTATGGTTCTCTTTAGAAGAGAAAACACAAGTATAACTATGCTGCCCATGACCTGGAGTTTGAAACAGTGGTCGTCACCTTGAAGATGTGGAGACACTATCTTATGGGTGAACATTTTATAGTTTACTATGACCACCAGAGTCTCAAGTACATCTTTTCGTAGGAGGATCTAAACCCGAGACAACGATGATGGTTTGAGTTACTCCAAGACTATGAATTTGAGAAAGTATATAATCCTGTGAAGGGGAACGTAGTAGCATATTCTCTCGGTAGGAGATCTGGCATTCGTCTACTAGGAGAGGTGACATAGTAGTTGGCCACTTTGCAGATATCCTTTGTGGATAGAGTTGGAGGAGCCTTTCTGTAGTCTCTCATAGTCACTCCTCCACTTCATCAGTGAGTCAGGGAGGCACATTGTGGGGATGTTGACTATGAGACACGACGTGCTCATGTATCAACAGGACAGGCACCTGATAGATTTTCTGAAGATGGGGAACATGTCATTCTCTTTAGAGGATGTACCATGGTACCAGTTTCACTTCAAGATGAAGTGTTGCGAGAGTTCCACACATCTCCTTTAGCGCTACATCCAAGAGTGGCGAAGATGTATCAGGACCTCTGAAGACAACATGGGTGGCCAGGTATGAAGAAGGTTGTAGCAGAGTTTGTCTCACGATGCCTCACTTGTCAGCAAGTGAAGGCGATGCACCAGGTACCATCAGGATTAGTTCCGCCCTTAATGGTTCCAGAGTGGAAGTGGGATGGGATATCCATGGATTTTATGACAAGACTTCCACGTACATCCAAAATACATGACTCTATCAGGGTGATTATCGACTGACTCGCCATGTCAGCCCACTTTATACCAATCAGAGAAAAGGGTTAAGTAGAGAGCATGGGGTGCTTTTATGTACAGGTAATTGTACGGCATCATGGTGTGTCGTCAATGATCGTCTCCGATCGAGATTCTCGTTTCACTACCCGTATATGGAAGGGGTATCAGGAGTATTTCAGGATGCAGCTTCACTTGAGAACCACCTTCCATCCTTAGACGGATGGTCATACTGAGAGGACCATTTATAATCCCGAGGACGTGCTTTGTGAATGTGTCCACGACTTCATTCATAGATGGGAGGATCACTTACCCTTGGTAGAGTTTGCGTATAACAATAGCTACTACTCCACCCTCGGGATGGCACCTTACGAGGAACTTTACAGGCATCCTTGAAGATTGCCTCTTTGCTGGACAGACCCAGTAGTGTCAGCACTTGTAGAACCAGAGATGGGTCAGGCTATGGTGGAGAAGGTGTAGATCGTCTAGGAGTGAATGAAGACTACACAGAGCTGGCATATGTCCCATGCTGATTGAATACGGAGACCACATGAGTTCAAGGATGGCGACCACATATTTCTACGGGTCTCACCTCAATGAGGTCTATGGAGATTTGGCCGGCGTTGAATGTTATCTCTACGATTCATCAGACCTTTCCAGGTCCTTATTAGAGTAGGCAAGGTGTATTACCTCCTAGCTCTTCCACCTCAGTTGCATTGGGTGCATGACGTATTCCACGTATCTCATCTAAAGAAATACGGGCATGAGCTATCCCACATCATCGACCATGGGGAGCTGGACATCGATGATGGGGAGACATTAATGGAGGATCTAGGGGTGATTGAGGATCGATAGGACCGGGTCCTACATGGATGTCTGATACCTCTGGTGCGTGTTCGCTGGTAGCATGGGAACCTCTCAGAGAGCACATGGGATTAGGAGGATCAGAAGAGTGATTAGTACCGCCATTTGATCCCCAAGTGTGTGTTGTAGCATACAGAGACATAAAGACCTAATGTGGGGAGAATGTAATGACCCAGAAATTCCATGGAATTCTTTTTAGTACATTGGAATTTTACAAGTCCAGAGTTTCTGACGGCGCCCTATTCCAAGGCCCGGTGTGTATGGAATCAATTTATGATGTTTTGATCTGGTATGTTCAGTAAACGTACATGCTTGATTTTATATCTTTTGAAGTAGTGCTCGGATTTGAAATCTGAGGGCACCGTTGAACTCGCAGCACCCGTATTCGCTTAAGGAGACCTTTACCTCTGTTGTGTTTTATCAATTTTGGGAGTTAATTTCATGGGGATTCTAATTAAAATTAAATAAAAATGTGTGTAACACATTTTTATTTGAATGGTGGTTAAAACAACCATGTGGAAGTTAGTGGTGGGTCCCCCCACACCCTAACCACCCTTGGGAAGATATTTTATATTGGGGTTTACCCAAACCGTTTAAATCCTCTAAACCCCATTTTAAACCCCTTGATCTCCCCACTAATAGGGGAAACTCTTATACTTCCCCTTAATGGTGCCAACACAAATTAATTAATGACTTAATCAATTAATTTGAGTGTTTTGGATTCTTCTGAATTCATTATGCCAACATTAAAATAAGAGATCATATTCTACTATTTTGGGATGGCATAATCCTAGGATAGATTTGTAGAACTCTTGGAATAACGTCATCCTCTCGACGAAGAACGCTCTTCATCTCTGAAGAATGACGATACCATCTTCGATCTTCTTCCATGCCACAAGAGAAGGAGCTTCCCACGAGGAACGTCGACGATGCTTCATCCTCGGACGTTTCCTGACGTTAATGAATCGACTTCCACCCACTTTCCGCGACTTAGACAACGTACTTCGAATCAAGGTAAGGGGAAATTGGATTATTTTTATGTATGAGTAATACTCTCCTTTCCTCATCGTGTCTTGTGCTCTTGATGTATATTGTTAACAACGTTACGAGGAGGGCTCGGACTGAAAGAACACGATCTGACCCTCCCCCCCCCCCTTGTTGTTGTTCTCAATTTGTTGAAGGGGGAGGAGGATCACGGAAGGGGTCGGTGGTGCAAGGGCCGCCGTTACACCACTCAAATAAAATCCATGAGCATGTGTGTCGCGGCGGTGCCGGAAGGGCACGTTGCCATCGCATCGTGCCGGAGAAGCGCCATGGCTAGGGCGGGCCGCAGAAAATAAAGCACGATTCCATCGCACCGAGTCAGTGATGCAGAACCATGGCCGGGCTGGGCCATATTGGTGGGTGCTGCACCATCGTGCCTTACCGGTGACGGGGAGCGGTAGGCCCGAGCGGCTAACTGGGAGGTGCGGGACCCCGTCGGGTCCCACGTGGGCCGAACCAGCCCCACCGGGTTCCGGTTCAGTTCTTCCTGAATTAACAAGTCGTTTGGGTGCTAGGGGGCTCACTCCTCCCCCTTTGTGCGGCCAGGCTGGGTCGCCCGAGGCCGGGCCACCCTTAGCCGGGCCACCAAAGGCCGAGCCGCCCTCGGGTCGGGACGCCCGTCGGGTCGGGTCGTATCTTTTGGTCGGGTCATCCCCTCGACACAGGATGATTCCTCAGACCGGTTCAGATATGTGGTATGGGTCAGACCCTAGTTCTGACTAGGTCACGCCTGGTCAGTCCAACTGGGTCGGACCGGATACATACCAGCTTTGGCCGTTTAGATCTTTTATCCCATATATAGGGCTACAGGTGTCCGATTGACGAACCTCCTGTGGATATGGAATTATTGTAGTGAGACAATACTTTTGGCATACCCCTCTTGATTTTTGGATGTAGTTGGGTTATGACCAGGTTGGTTCATGATTAAAAACCAACTGGGCCCCTGGAACGAAAATGCTAATAACTCTTAGACCGAGCATCTGATTGAGGCGTCGTCTATCACGTTGGGTTACTTATGATGAGGCGGAACTACGTGATACATCAACTCAGGAATTCATGATATTTTATGTTTAAAAACTTTTCTTGAGGATCAGACCCTCCCGAAATCAAGAGTGATGTGTGCGGGAACCCAAGGGTGGGCTGTGACTGAGCTGACAGAATCCTCCGTGGGTTCGACATTGATAACTACTGTACTGGAATCCTCTGTGGGTTAGACATCGATGACTACTATACCGGGATCCTATGTGGGTCTGATAGTTCTGATTGCTATTCCTATATCCTATGTGGGTCCGAGAGAATAGCTGGTCATGTATCCTGTGTGGGCCCGATAGCTTAGCTGGTCATGTAACATGTGTGGGTCCGATAGCTTAGATGAATTAGTGACTACATATGACCATATCTAACACTCTATGAAATATGTATACCTGTGTGAGATGAGTCATTTCATTCAACCATTATCATCATGGGGATTAACATTACTAACTTTGTGGAATGGTTTGTGATTGGGTTCGAGAGTTGAAGTTGGACTGTGATTGATAACTTTGGTATCTGTATAGGCATATACCTAACCTGTTTTGGTTGATATTTTGTGATTGTATCATTCTACTATGGTTTATCCTTTTTGTATTCTGGTAGATCTTCATGAGTCTCGGGGCCCCCTACTGAGTATTGTTATGCTCACCCCTACACGGGCTCCGCCCACACCTTTTTGTGTTCTTTGCAGATGACGAACATCAGTGATTGAGGCTGAGGGTGACGGACGAGAGGCTTCTTGGAGCTTTACTAGATGGTATGTACCACAAGGATGAGTTTTTCATGTTCTGTTCCTACCCTTCAGGAAGGATTCCTAGGTGGATGATCCAGTAACTGTTTTCCATTTTTACTTTTACATGTTGTTCAGTTGGGTTTGTATACTAGCCCACTTACTTTCAGCACACTTTTATTTTCAATTTTAGTACTTATTGCTTCTACAGCTTTTGTTCAGACAGTGTGTGTTACAGGTTTAAAGCCAATGCATTCTTTTTATCGGGATTACGTCTTTGGTGCTAGTTTCTATCCCCTGGCCATTGGAAGGCGGTCTTGGGGTCATCACAGCACGGGCCCCGAGGACGGGTCGTGTCATCATGTTAATCCTGAATCTCTATAGTTGGTATGAAAGAAAAGTTTTAGTTAACCATTGGAAATTAGGATAAAAAATCATTTTTCGGATCCTTAGGGATATTTTAAAGGATATGTATTGGTATTTCTCTAAGGATATGTCTAAGGAAGAATAAAAATATAGTTAAGAGTCCAAATTTTTTTTGTAATGTATTTAGAGTGTGGTTTCAAAAAAATTATATCCTTTTTTAAATACTATAAGTGTATGTGGCTCTAAAACATATGTATATAGGGTTAAAGACCCTAAAAACACTATATTGAGATAAAATATATTGGGAACTGGTGACCAACAATGATCCTCGCTACACAACTAGTTTGAAACACATCAAGGACATGATTGGAAATTTATATACTCTTTATGATCCAACAAGAATGGAATAGATAAATAACGACGTTGAATAACCATAGATGAACCTAAGGTTTCATAGGTTAAACAATTAGGTGACATTATTTAGACATAATATCATTAATGTTTCATTATTATGTGGTTTTCCTATATGATAAGTGTTTTCCACCTCTATTCATGATGATTTTAGTCAATTGATTGATTTAAAACAATCAACGTTAATAGTGAATACAATAAATAATGTGATGACTATACACATGTTCTACAAAATGATATGGGGGATGGAATTAAACTTCTTGTTGATATTATATAACAACATTCTCTAGATATGAATCACGATTTACATATAATAAAGGAATAGTGTAAAAAACACTATGTTGAGTCCATTATTAGAAAATTCCCACATTTTTTAGGGGTTCTACTGATCCACTTATTGTTGAATAATTGAGAAATACAACTAAAAAGATAATTTTAATTATTCAATCCTCCTATTATGATAAATTCATATTCTCTACTTATTATTTCAAAGGTGAAGAGGATTAGTAGTGTACTCTTACTAAAAACAAAAGGGAACAAGAAGAAATTGAATTTGCGGAATGTTAAAAGTTTATGGGCATATTTTTTAGTTAGTAATTACCATGTATTATATGAAAAAATATGTTAATATAAATCTTTAATAGGAATATAAATAAAGTTGATTCCATTAGTAATTATAAATATTATTTTACGTGATAGTCAAGTAATTTTTTTTTGTTTTATCATTAGTCCTGAAATAAAAATAGATCGATTATTTGGTGGCATGAAACCAATCATTCTAATTTCCTTTGATATAAGAGGCATTAGTAGATATAACAATTTTTTTTTCAATTTGATCTAAAGTTATAAATGAAAACTAGATATTCCCACCATTCCTTAAGTTTTTATTATAAAATTTGATTGAGTCTCAATAAAATTCATTAAATGGAATGAAGTTAATAGCATCTGTGTTCAAGAAATGTGGGAAGAAGTATCAACAGAATTTCATGAATGGTTAAAGGAGGAGTTTTAAATGTTGACAGTATGGTCATAAATTCAATGAATTTTTATGTATGATTAATCGATGGATAATGAAATAGAGGATAAGAGAATTCTAAATAATGCACCACCTCCACTTCAGTTTTTCAATTTTATGAAGCTTTGTTATTATATAATGTTCTTACCCCAGTTACCCAAAGTCAGTGCATTATTACAAAACATTGGCATGATACAAAGAATCATGTATCAAAAGATTGATCAGTTCAGTATCCTTACAAGTGCTATATACATTCATAAGTTTTACATTACATCATGAAATAAAAACATCAACAAAATTTTCCCCCTTTTGAACACACTTATAACCTTAGCATGTCCCTGCATTTCAACTATAAAATACTTATTTACATCCTTTGAAAAATAAAACATAGAAAGGGGTGAGATCAGATGCTTATTAAGGATAAAAATATAGTGGAAACATTCATAAATAAGTATAAACATTTAAGGTGATGTAAAAGACTAAAACAAAAGCCTTTTAAAATTAAACATCATCCTAATTTGGAAAAGATAAAATCAAATAATTCCATTTACTAATTCACATTGATATTTTACTAGTTGAATAATCACATGAAATATCAATATCCACCTTCATAATGATGGAATTCATAATGATAGACTTCATAAACACATATTGAAGGCCTTTTGCCAAGACTACAAATAATATTTTTTCAAGGACTTTTTCCAAGACACTTTTTTGTCTCATGTGACCTACCAATGAATCGAGAAGCTATAGCGGGATCTACACATCACTTAGTATGTCCAATGCATTCCTTATATGAAAAGGTTTAGACATAACATAAATATTCATATTAAAACTAGCATAAGAAACATCAAAACCTTATCCATAAAACATTAGTGGTGTAAAAATAACACATACATAGTTAAACATATAACAAAGCCTTCAATATAATATGGATGATTTTTATCATAATAAATCAGCTTAATAATTGTTGAAAATATATCAAAGAATTTTGAAATAAATACCTTTTTCTATTTTTGAAATCATTTAAAAGTCACATAATTATAAAATAAAACATTTATTTTGAAAATATTTATATAAGATTTTATGGGAAGCTTTGAAGACGATATAATGGCGGAAAATAGCCAGACCCTCCATATAAGTTAAAAAAACATTCTTACCTTAATTTTGTCGTGAAGATCATAAAATACTTTGTTTGGAAAATGCTAGAAAGATTCCTTTCAAACCATTTTATAAAAATTCAAAAAATGTTATATGTGACTTTGAACCATTGTTTAGTAAATAGTAAAAAGGTTTTGAAATACATCTTTAAGAAACATGGATGTGGATGACAAAGAGGTCCCAGTATGTACTTATGTAAAAACAACCTCAGATAATAAAGAGATTGTGAAATCAACCCTTACCTTGTAAATTTCCTTAGTTGATGGTATGTTAACCTCCTGTATAATAGTTAAAAAAATTGTTAAATTATACAAGAACTATATACATAAATATGATATCATATATGATCCTCTAATATATCTTTGTTAATAATATTTCAGTAGTATCATCATTTCGAGTGTTAACTGATTCATTTTTCATTATATGCTTGGTTACGTAGGACATGTTTGTTATGGATAGGATGTATTTTATTAATATATAGAGTGATATTATTTTCATAAAAATTATTTTTAATCATAAAATGAAAATTATTCTTTAGTCTTTACGATGGGGAATGAATCTCATCGCGTTCGTGGAGACGGTAATTCGTACGTATGCACGAGAAACTATATCATTATATTGAGGGTGAAATCATTTGTAATTCAATGGTATATGATATATACATAATAATTAATGTTTTATATTTATTATTTACTTTAGTTATATTCATTTTTATACCAATCCATATAATGAAGTGTTTGAATAACAAACTACACCAGGACGTGGAGACTGTAAGCCGTGCGTACACACATATGGTGACATTATCATTAATACGATGGATATGGTTGTACCATTTTTATAATAACATCACAGTATATATAATATACTAGAGTTATTAATTTATAATGGAAAAAACAAAGAAATAAGAAGTGGAAGAAGAAAAGATCTTGAAAGAGGTGATGCAATATTTAACTCTTCTTCTGGTTCTTCATTTTGATTTGATCAAAAGGGCTCCTTAGGGTGGCTTTATACCAAAATAGGCCTCTCGGATGAAGGGAGGAAAGTTAGGAGGATATTTGGGCTGGTGTTGGCCGAGCCAAATGGCTTTGGAGGTGTCAAATTAAGAGGAGGGAATAACCCTATTACAACAGAGGTGAAGGGTCACTTTAGGATAATCATGAAATATTATTTTATAATAAAATCATTTTTGGTTTCTAATGGATCAAAAATGATTTATTTCTAGGATAATGTGGGGATGGGTCGAAAACACCTCAACCAATAGGTTTTATTCAGGTTTATGTCACCATATTAACCTCATCTTTTGGATTTTACTCTTAGTTAAATAGTTTGACATATACCATGTCCCTTTGTATTCTAATATTATATGGTTAATAAAAAAACTATAACAAGACAACATAACATCAAGTGGTTAATTATTAATATATATATCCTTTTCTTTGTCTATTGGCAGAACTTTATATTTTAAGGAATATTATATCAATTAATAATATAGAATTTGTTTTAAAAACTCAATTATGACAATTTTGACACAATTTAGTATTTGGTTTTTGTGGAATCATAACAGTATGATTACTTAAAAAAAATTATTTAACCGACCCTAAAATGTCATATTAAGCTATAAAATTACTTTAAATAACCAAAAGTCTAAAATTAAATTTATTTGGATATTTATAAAATCAATTATTTTTATCTTTCATTAATAAGGTAATTACAACATCATCATTGTGTCATAAATAAATTAAATTATTTAATTTACAAAAATTATAAATAAAATACCATTATGTGGGAAATATTTTTATCTGTATAATTAATATTTATAGTTTAATTTTTCTAATGTATAACCCTATATAAAAAATGGTTTAGTTATTGAACTTTGAATGTAACTATGTTAACTCTTCTTTAAATAAAAAAATTACAAATGCCCTAATCTAATACGAGATGAAGAAAAGGGATATTTTTTTATTCCTAAGATTGTTTTTGGTCGAATTAAACTTATAAAATAGAATTAAGACATGTGTTAGGGTAATTATAGTATCATTTTTCCCTTAATTACCCTATTTAGTTTTAACCTTGGTAAATAAAACTCAAAAATTATTATTCACAACATATTATTTTCATATTATTGATTCAAATTTTACTAACAAATATCAAGTTTGTCTCTTGTTTTTTTAAATTCAACTCAGATAAGTGGTAAAATTATGTTTTATGCAAATTTGTAAATGCTCTTAGAAGGTGGGTAAAAGACTGTAAAAAGTTCAATAAAATTTTATATATCTAAAATTTTTATAAAATGACTCGAATGAATTACTATGAACATATATATGTATTATGTATCTATTTTGACCTAAAATAAATATTAATAAAATGACTAATTATTTAAATAAAATATCTCTTTTAAACTATAACACAATGTTTTTCAGTATTCATCAAAAACAGAATATTCTCAGAAAATTACCAAAAATTCACCCAAAGTTAATTTTGATAGTCCGAATCCAAAAATGAAATTAAAATTGAAATTAAAATTTATAATATTTCAAGAAGTGGGTATTTCCATTCATAACGGCTAGTTTCTTTAGTCATGTTGTTTTATAACTCCCATGCGTACAACACATGCTACTGCATTATTCAACGGGAAACGTACCGTGGAAGATTGGGGTGTTACATTCTCTCCTCCTTAAAAGAATTTTGTCCTTCAAATTTCTTGAATATTATTGCATAAAAATATTTAGGTGATTCTTCTTCATAATTTCCTCGAGTTCCCACATTTCCTCTTCCATATTATGGTTTCTCCATAGAACTTTTACTAGACGAGTCATCCGATTTCCCAGCACTTGTTCCCTGGTATCAAGAATTTTGACATACTCTTCACAATAAAAAAGGTCAGGTTCCAGTTCAATTTCCTCATAGGTGAGTACATGTGTTGGTTCATGCATGTATTTTCTCAATTGTGATACATAGAACACATCAGGAACATTGGAGAGACTTGTTGGCATTGCCAACTAATAAGCTATATCTCCAATTAATTCTTGAATTTTGATAGATATGATGTACCTAGGACTCAATTTACACTTATTACCGAAACGTATATCACCCATACTTGGAGATACATTCCAGAAAACATGGTTTCCTACTTGAAATTACAAATCCTTCATTATTTTATCGGTATAGCTATATTTCTTAATTTGGGATTCTTTGATGTCGGTTTAGATAATCTTCTCATTTTCTACTATTTCCTCAACAAGATTCAAGCCTACGAGTTTTCTTTCACCAATATCATCTCAACAATTTGGTTTCCAACAACTCTTGTCATATAACGCTTCATATGGTGCCATCAGAATACTTGAATTGAAGCTATTGTTATAGTGAAATTCAACTAGTGGAAAATAATGATCCCACACACCCTAAAAGGCATGTGAGAAAGATATCAACATGTCTTCTATGTTTTGAATACTCTGTTCTGATTGTCTATTTATTTGAGGGTGGTCGGAAGTGGTCAAACAATGTTCAGTATCCATGACTTTCTAAAGACTTTTCCAGAATCTTGAGGTAAAATGGGGAACACGATCAGAAACAATTGATAGGTGTATTACATGGAGTCTTGCAACTTCATTAACATATAGTCTAGACAGACGTTCAGGTGGAAAATCATCTCTTATAGAATGGAAATGTGCTGACTTGGTAAGATGATCAACAATGACCCATATAGAATCATTCCTTCTAGGAGTCTTTGGTAGCCCCATGACAATGTCCAATATAATATTATCCCATTTCCACTCAGGTATGGGAAGAGGTTTCATGAATCCTCTAGGTTGTTTCCTTCTATATTTCACTTATTGACAAACTATACATCTTGACACAAAATCAGAAATATCCCTCTTGATGTTGTCCCACTAAAAATGTTCCTTTAAATCTCTATATATAATGGTGCTCCCAATGTGTATAAGGAAATAAAAGCTATGAGCATCATCCATATATTTTATTTTTAGAATAGGTTTGTTAGGAACATGAATTCTCTTCCCAAATATTAAAATTCCAACTTCATATACGAAGTTACTAAATCTCCCATCATTCACAGATTTACTCTTCTTTTGAAATTCCTCTCCTTAGTCTGAGAACATTTTATCCTTTCTAGTAAGGATGTTTTGGAAACCAGTTGAATAATCATTGATTTTTCACCTTCCGTGTTTATTACCATATCTGTCATTACAAGATCCATGTATATAGTATCCTTTTAAACTCTCCTCTTGTTCAAAACTCCATGATCCTTTCTATTCAAAGCACTTTCCACCTTATTTTCCTTCCCTGGGTGGTAGTGTATAATGAAATCATAATCCTTGAGTAGTTCAAGCCATCACCTTTGCCTCCTGTTGAGTTATTTTTGTGAGAAAATATACTTCAAACTCTTGTGATTAGTATAAATCTAAAAAGATTTACCATAGAGATAGTGTCTTCATATTTTCAAAGAAAATATTACAACTACTAACTCAATATCATGAGTGGGATAGTTGTTTTCATGATGTTTTAGCTACTGTGATGTAAAGACAATAACTCTATCATTCTATATAAGTACACAACTATTTCCTTTCTTTGAATCATCATAATAAAAAACAAACCCATCATTCCCCAATGGTAGAGTAAATAAATGAGCATTAACTAATATTATTGTTTGTTATTTATAACATTCATTACAATCTTTTGTCCAAAAAAAAAATAACCCCTATACGAGTGAGATAGGTTAATGGGTTATCCAATTGGGGAAAATTCTGCACAAAATGTCAATAATAACATGCTAAACCAATAAAACTATGTACCTCAGTTATACTAATTGGTGCTGGCCATTCATGGATTTCCTTGGCCCTTAAAGGATCAAAAGAGATTCCATCCTTAGAGATAATATGGCCAAGAAAAAAATATCCTAATGACAGAATTCCCACTTGCTAAATTTCCCATAGAATTCATTTCTTCTAACAGTCCTTAGGATAATACTCAAGTGATTTTCATGATCTTCGTAGATTTTTGAAAACACTGAAATATAATCAATAAATACCACTAAAAAGTCGTCAAGATATTCCTTGAAAACTCAATTAATTAGATCCATGAAGACAGAGGGTGCATTATTCAATCCAAAAGGCATTACTATAAACTTGTAATGCTTGTACCTGGTTTGAAATTCTATTTTCAGAATGTATTCCTTCACACACAACAGATGATATCCAGATCAAAGGTAAATCTTTGAAAAATATTGAGCTCCATGAATTTTGTTGAATAAATCATCAATACGAGTTTGGGTATATTTTTTCTTAACCGTTATAGCATTGATCTCCTGGTAGTCAATGCACAACTTCAGAGATCCATTTTTCATTTGAACAAAAAGGACAGTGGATCCCCATGGAATAAAACTTGGGATAATAAGTCTCTTATTACTCTATTTCTCTAGTTGCTTCTTCAGATCCACTTATTTTATAGAGGAAATTCTATAAGGGGGCTTCTATATATGCCTTAGACCAAGAATTAAATCAATGGAAAACTCAATTTCTCATTCAAGAATATGCTCAGGTAAATCCTATGAAAACAAAATATAATATTTTTGAACAATAGGTATATCCTGTATTCGAACATTCTTTTCCTCACCCATAGTAATTTCATTCACTTATTCCATAATAAATAAATTTAGTAGTGTTATTGGGAGAGATATAGAAAATAATCAGGTGGTGATGTTTCTACTCTAAAGATCAGGCAATCTTTATCATTATAAAAAATTGTAACATCCTTCTTCTTACTATAAATTTTCACATCATGGTCCAAAATCCATTCCATTTTGAGGATTATATAAAACTCAATCATGGGTATGACGACGAGATCAGAAGATAAAGAAAAATTTTATTCCTCTACAGGAACTGATTCACAAAACATTATTGCGGTGATACTTACCTTAGGGGGTTGGACTAATAACTCCCTTTTTAATTCAAATTGAAAATATCTAATTTTCATAGAAAAATGGGATGACATGAAAAAATGCATTGATCCAGAATCAAAAAAAGAATTGGCTAAATGTGAGGAAACCATTAAATTACATACCACCCGCATCTTTTGGAGCTTCAACCTCTACAGTAGTGATCGCATAAGATTGGTATTTCACCCTTGGCATTTTCTGATGTACATTCTCTGGATTCTTAGTACATTAATTTTTATAATTCCCCTTTTTTCAACAATTGTAGCATTCAAAAATGACAGCCTTTTTCTTTCTATTGCAATCAAAATATTGGTGGCCTTTTTCACCACACTTGTAACAGACTCCCATTCCCTTCCAGCAAGTACCGGGGTGTTTCTTCCCATGTTTACCATAGGATGGATATTCAACCTTTCCATTATTACCTTTATTTTCATTTAAAAAGGGTTTAACTAATACATTTTTCTCTTGCTTTGCTTTAAAGTCGTAAGACTTAGAGTATTCCTTTTCTGTGTTGATAGCACATGAGACTATATCTTTGTACGTTGAGAAGGATTGTGATATTAATGCTCAACAAAGAAATGGTTTTAACCCATCCAAGAATCAATCAACATTACTCCTTGGGTTATGTATATAATCTACTGCATGCCTTGTTATTCTTGTAAAGTCAACATCATACTTTACAAAATTATCATCATCTTTTTACCTCAGACTCATAAATTTTCATTCCATATACGTTATATGGACACAAGGAAATAATTTTTATAAGAAAATATCTTTAAACTCCCTCCATTACATGTTCAATACTTCTTCATCTTCCATTGTGTTCTGTATTAATGACCACTATTGATCTGCATCTCTTGTAAGGCGATAAACTTCCATGACAGCTTTTTTCCTTTCCCTACTGCCCAAAGCATGAAATATTTTCTCTATAGAACTTAACCATTACTCAACTACCAATTGATTTTTACTCCCATTGAATGTTGGTAGTTTTTCCTCAATAAGAGGTCAAACAATGATCCTCTGCGTTGTGGATCAGGGGGCTCCATATGGGTAAGGTTATTATTCAATCCTGAGTGAGTTGTCCCAGTATGGTGATAATATTATCATCACCAGTTGCTTCACCATCTCCACTATAATTATAATTAGTAGTAGGGAAATCCCCACATTGATTACATGCATTTATATAGTTTTCATTCCTTCTACTAGGCTCCATTTGTAAACAATGGTATACACTAAATTAGTTTATGAATCGCAATACATAATTCAAAACTACTAAAACCGTTATGATAAATTGAACAGTTTGTGTATATAATCCAAAACCCTAAAAATGTTTTCATTGAAGAAATATATACTCATAAACCCTTAATAATTGTTTGTAATGAAAATGGGAATTATCCTAATAATATCCCTTGGGAGTGTCGTACCTAAGAGTGCAAGAAGGATCATGGTCGTGCACCAGTTCCCGTTCAATTATATCTCAAAGTTGTGTTTTCGGGTTTTACCCCTAGGTATATCTGTTCTAGAGCCACCTCTAACTGCTCATATCCAGACATGGATGAATTTCTTAGAAAATACACATAATCTCTACATTACCAAAAAACGAAGAAGTTCTCCTATACTAATCCTCAAAGTCCATCTTAGGGTAATGTTCTCTAATCAGATTTTATCTAAATCTAGATTCTAGGGTTCGTACTAAACTTCTTCTGATACCAAAAGTAACGCCCCAACCCCAATTACCCAGATTCAGTGCATTATTTCATAACATTTTCAGGACATAAGGAATCTTGTCCCGAAATAATGATCTGTTTAGTAGCTTTGGATGTACTAGATACATTCATAAGTTTTACATTACACCATGAAATAAAAACATCAACCACATTTTGTCCCCTTTTGAACACACTTATAACCTTATCCTATCCAAGCCGGTCAACCATAAAATACTTCTTCACATCCTGGAAAAAATAAAACATAGAAAGGGGTGTATATCTGATGCTCAATAAGGATAACAATGTATCAGAAGCTTTCATAAATTATAATAAACATTTAAGGCAATGTATAAGAATAAAACAAAATCCTTTTAAACATAAATTTCAGCGTATTATGGAAAATATAAAATCAAATAATTCTATTTACATATTCACATTTATATTCTACTAGTCGAATAATCACATAAAATATGAATATCCACTTTCATAATGATGGGATGCAAAATAACGAACATCATAACCACATAGTCAAGGCCTTGTGCCAAGACTACAAATAACATATTTTAAAGGCCTTTCTACAAGACACTAGTTTATATCTTGAGACCTACCGATACATCGAGGAGATACAGTGGTCTCTACCTATCACTTACTAAGTCCAATTCCTTCCTTATATGGAAAGGTTTAAACAATACATAAACATTCATATTAAAACAAGCATAAAAAATGTCAATACTATATCCATAAAAAATTAATGGTGTAATAATGACAAATCCTTTATCAAACAAATCACAAAACCTTCAGTATAATATGGAATATTTGTATTAGAAAAAATCAACTTCAAAAAAGTTTAAAATCCATTCATGGATTTTGAGATAAATATATCTTTCTATTTTAAAATCATTTAAAAGTCACATAATTATAAAAGAAAAAATTTATTTTGAAAATATTCTTATTAGCTTTTACGGGATTATTTGAAGATTACATAATGCCAAAAAATATCTACACCCACCATATAAGTTAAAAAAGACATTCTTACCTTAATGTTTTCGAAAAGGTCATAAAGTACCTTGTTTGGAAAATGACGAAAATATTCCATTCAATTTTTTTTTTGAAAAAGTAAATCAAGGGTATAAATGACATTAACCCATATTCTAGTAAATAGTGAAACTATTTTGAAATACATTTTTATGAAACACGGATGTGGATAATAAATAGGTCCCAGTAGATACCTACATAAAAAACCTCGGATAATAATGAGATTGTGGAAATAACCATTACCTTGTAATTTTCCTTAGTTGATGGTATGTTAACCTCCATTATAATAGATAAAAATTGTTATTAAATTATAAAATAACTATAGACATAAATATGATATCATATATGATTCTCTAATATTGCATTGTTAATAGTATTTTAGTAGTATCATCATTTCAGGAGTTAACTGATTCGTTTCCCTTTATATACTTGGTTACATAAGCCATTTTTGTTATTTATAGGATTTTTGTATTCATATAAATAATGATACTATGTTCATAAACATTATTTTTAATCAAAAAATTAATATTATTGTTGAATGATTACGATGGGGAAGGAATCTCATCGCGTTCGTGGAGACGATGATCTGTACGTACGCAAGAGCGACAATATCATTATATTAATGGTGAAATAATATGTAATTGGATTGTATATCATATATACAGAATCATTAACATGTTTTATTTATTATTTAAATCAGTTATTCACATTATTATACCCTTCCGAATAATAATGTGTTTGAATATCAAACTATACCACGACGTGGAGACGGTTTGCTGTACGTACACACATACGGTGTCTTTGTCATTCATATGATGGATAGAATAATGAATATGTTAGTACCATTTTTATAACAACATAATAGTATATATAATATACTAGAGTTATTATTTTAGAATGGATACAACAAAGAAATAGGAAGTGGATGAATAAAAGAACTTGAAAGAGGTGATTAAATATTTACCTCTTCTTCGGGTTATTCATTTTGATTTGATCAAAATGGATTTTTAGGGTGGATTTATGACCAAAGGAATGCCGCTAGGATGAAGGTAGGAATGTTTGGAGAATATTAGGTTAGGGATTGGCTGATCCAAATGGCTTTGTAGGAGTGAAATTATGATAAGTGGAAGTAACCTTGTATAAGAGAGGTGAGGGTCACTTTAGGAAAAGATTAAAATATTATTTTATGATAAAATAATTTTCGGTTTCTAATGGCTTTGAAATGATTTATTTCTAGGATAAGGTGTTTGTGGGTCTAAAAACTCTCATAAATAGGTTTTAGATAGGTTTAGGACACCATATTAACCTTATCTTTTAGATTTAACTCTTAGTTAAATAGTTTGACATTTACCATGTCTCTTTTTATGTTTATATTATATGTAAAATAAATATACTATAAAAATACAAGAGATCCCCAATTGGTTACTTATTAATATATATAATATTATCTAAGTCATTTGGCCAAATCTTATATTCTTAGGAATATAATATCATTTAATAATATAGTATTGGTTTTAAAAACTCAATTATGTCAATTTTGAAACTATTTAGTATTTAGTTTTTGTGAATATCATAATTGAATGATTAATTCAAAAAGAAATTTGTTAATAAACTCTAACAAGTATTATTAACCTATAAAATTAGTGGAATTTATCAAAAGTATCAAATTACATTTATTTGGATATTCATAATATCAATTATTTTAATATTTTATTAATAAGGTAATTACTGCATCATCATTGTGTCATTAATAAATTAAATTATTTATGTTAAAAATTAAAAAAATTACCATTAGGTATGAAATTGTATTATATTTATAATGAATATTTATAGTCGAATTTATCATATGTATAACCCTTTATTAAATATGGTTTAGTTATTAAACATTAAATAAAACTCTTTTAACTCTTATTTAAATAAAATAATAATAAATGTCCTAATCTAATTTAAGTTGACCAAAGGGAATAATATTATATTTTTAAGGTTGTTTTTTGTCGAATTAAATTTATCCAATTGAATTAAGACATGTTTTAGGGTAATTATAATATCATTTTTACCCTTAATTACCCTATTTACTTTTAATTGTGGTAAATAAAAGTCAAAAGTTATTGTTCACCAAAAAATTATTTTCATCTTATTGAACCTCGTTTTACATACTGATATCAACAGTGTCTCTTGTATTTTTGAAATTAAAATCACAGAATCTGTAAAATTATGTTTTATGTAAATTTTTAAATGCTCCTAGAAGGTGGGTAAAAGACGCTAAAAAGTTCAATAAAATTTAATATGTCTAAACTTATTATAAAATGACTCCAATTAATTACGTTGAAAATATATAGGTATTAGGTATCTATTTTTACCTAAAATAAATTTAAATAAAAAAACATCTTATTTAAATAAAAAGTCGGTTTTAAACAATAACATAGTGCTTTTTACTATTCATAAAAAATTGAATGTTCTCAAAAAAATACCAAAAATTTACCTAAACTAATTTTGATATTATGAATCCAAACATGAAGTCTATTTTGAAAATTAAAATTTATAAAATTTCAAAAAGTGGGTATTATTATTCATAAGATCTAGTTTCATTGGTGGTGGTCTGTTAAAACTCCAAGTTGTATACAAAGAATGATACTACATTATTCACAGAAAAATATAATGTGGAAGCTTGGGGTGTTGCAATTATGCCAGTTAAGTCCCTAATAAAAGGGCTAATATTGTTGTTGATCGACAACAAACATTATGGGAAAAGGGGAAAGAAGAATCTTATTTAATACAATGGATGAAGTGAATAATGATAATTAGGGAACACTTATCGTCCACTCCTTAGTTGAGGAATTTCATGTATGATTTTGTATGATTAAGCCAGAGGAATATATAATTGGTCATCCATTGGTGAATTTTCATGTGATTATCTACCTCTATAGATACACTAGAACAATAAAAACCACATTAAATATTATATCAGTACAAGGATATACCCATGTTTACAATAAAAAGTGTTTTTTATATATTTAAGGAATAAAGGGTGAATTGTATTCTATAATGCTTAGAAGGATATCCATTTATAGAATGGTTTGAGTTGAACTTTGGTTGATTTATTTGAGACTAAAATATTACTTCACCATATTAATATTTATTAAAACTATGTAAACCTTTTTTTATAGTAATAACAGGAGATATATGAAATGACGTATCAGTCTATCTAGGGATCTTGTGATCCATTAGTGCTTCATATATAACAAATTCCCATACATTTTTACAGTAAGAGATGTATTGAAATTTTGTCAAGACACAGCCAAAGGGTGATATAATGTATATTAAATAGAAGGAAATTATGTATGTATATCTCCTTGAATTGTTTTTTCAACTTTATAAAAAGGGTTTTGAAATAAAATTTCGTTATAGTATTGTCATTTTTAACGAAAAAATGACCACATTCATGCCTCATTGTTTTTGAATTTGTGATAGTTAACTTTCTTTTGACCATTTTATCCATCACTCTCTATCTGAGATAGATAGATATATTTCTCATCTATGTCAAAATTTTCACTTTCCACTTATGTTATCATGTTTGGAATCATATTTATGATTTACTTTGGTTAACAAAAATATTACCAATATTATTTACTTAAAGTAAGTTTTAGTGTTAATTTTTATGATGTGCATTTATATGAATAGAAATTTTCATGTATTAAACCATTAATGGCCTATAATAATTTCAAGGGATAAATTCATAAGATGCAGGGTAGAATGAAACACCTTGAGAGTTTTTGATATTTTTATCAAATTATTTTAATCTTTTTAATACTTATCATTTCACGCAAGAAAAAATAAATATTGTGTTATATAAAAGAACTATGTATTATTTTCATTATATGTAACACCATTTTAATAATGAATTACATGAACCCCATATATTATCTTGAATAATAAGAAACACTATGTTTTTATTGAGTTACACATAATGTTGAGTTCCTTTTATATCATATGTTAAATGCATGAACAAGTTTTACAGAACAATAATAATGTATTTGACTTATTATGAAAATATTATTATAGTTATAAAATAGAAATTAGGATGGAGGGTATCAAAATGATCAAATAAATTATAAAAATATGATTTAAGCATGTTTATAAAATGAATTAATTGGAAAAAAAATTAATTAGAAGTGAGAGTAGAAACAATTTTGAAAATAAAGAAATTCATTTTTTAAAAAAAATTATATAAATTTTTTATATCATTAAATTAAAAACCCAATTTTGAAGAATGATTTTGATGGGATTTAAATATTTTATATTCAATGAAATACTTAAAATTTATATTATTTATCTTCTACATAATAGATAATTATAAATCCTATTTTATGCATAAAATGATGTATTTTTCTAAGAAGAAGTTTTACCTAATTTTAATGGAAGACTAGTATTAAAATTATTTTTTGAACCTTTTTTAGTTTATATTTTAAAAATTTAAAATCATTTTAATGTTTAATATTTAAATTTAGTTTTGGATAATTTTTTGGTACTTTTATAAATGTTTTCCTTTTTTCTAAATAATGAAAAACCTTAAATTTTAATTGAAAACTACGTTTCCATCTAATTTTTTTATAGATAAAATAATTTTTAATTTTTATTAATGTAAAATTATATCAATTATAAATCCATTTATTCATTGTGATTCATCGGAATTAATTGAACAATGAAACTGGATATGAAAAAATTTCAAACATTTGAATGATTTCACTTTAAAACCGTATCTTCCTATATAGTCATTGAGATTAATTTTAAATTATTTTCCACCACATCATGGAAAATAATTTAGAAAAATGGTCTAATAATTGGTTATAATAATAATAATTTATAATTTATAATAATGCTAAAATAATTTTTTAACAAATATATTTGTGAAAGAATTCAAAATACATTATTGGGATTAATGAAAAAACAGATTTACCAAATTATTAATATTATAATATAAGGTGTAATAATTACCATATATATTAAAAAACCCATTTTAAAAAATTATTTATCACTTAAACGATCATGGTTCTATTTTTTATAGAAGCCTCTTTCTTGGTAAAAATTAGGGGTTAACACGAATTCTTTTAAAAAATTCCATATGTATCCTTTACCCTACCTAAAAAATCGAACTCACCCCCTCACTATTCACAACCTTCATTCCATTTTTGTGAGAATAACTATACAAAAATCACCTACCAAAATACTTAATCACATAACATATTCCTCGCCATTTGAAAAATACAATCCAAGGAAGTCCATTGGTACAAACCAAATAGAGTTACACGAAGAATAGGTAATATTCATCGATGAGAACATTTGATTAATTTATTTCTAGACTGATTAAATTATTATAAAATAAAGAATATATACTAACCTAATTATAATGAATATATTGATGTTTTTTAGGACAAATTTACTATAAGGACACAAAATTAAACAATTACATAATCTTGAATTAAATTTATAATTCACATTGAGGGACTTTTCAGGATTAGAGTTTTAGAGAATTATGCAATAACTATTACATTACATCTCAAAAATTAAAAATTAGACATATCTACTCTATTTCCATTTTTTCATAAAAAAATCTTGAAAGCTCATACCTCATTAAATAATCAGATTTATGAATAACACAAAGAAATCATAAATCATAAAGGTAACTCATGAAAAACATAACATTCTTACATTGTATCTTTCATAGCACCGTAGGGAGTTATGTTTTAAATATCCATCATAGTATATTCTATAAATCTTTTAGGAGAAAAATTAACATTTACCTCCATCACATTACCCAATTCATTTGAGAGCTATCTCGGGCTCACCCGCCCTAGGTTTATCACCGAACCACCTGTATTCGTAAACAATTACCAAGAACCATAACACATAAAACAATCATAAAGGAAAAATAAAATTTCCACAATGAAATCACAATATATAATTTCAAGATATTGAAAAAATAAATTCTTTTTAAAAAACATTTTTAATACCAAAATACATAAATGAATACATGGTATTTATTTTTTTTATAAAAATATTACGGCTTGTTAAGGTATCCAAATATCAAATAACGCTTACGGTGGTAAAAAGGTCATTGTCACCGCAAACGATAAAAATAAACATTAATTTTTTGTTCTTTGGTAAAACATTATGTAGAAAAAATATTCCCTTTGAATGAAATGAAATGTCAATGGGGATAATACACCGTATAGAAAAAGTTGTGTATAAATCAAAATATGCCTCAATGAAAAATGATTGAGGTGAAGTCTCTTACATCTTGTCTGACTTGACCTGTTCATTATTTAATCTTATGAATAATAAATTAATGGTAATTTATACATTATTAAAAAATATTCATGTTTATTATTCCTTTTTTATTACTTATTACCATGTTATAAACATTATGTAAATATTTATGTAAATAATGGTCGTTTTGTCGATATTTGTTACTTGAGTAAAAAATGAACTTCTTATAATTACCAGTTGTTCATGTGGTCAAAGTTCCATTATATCGAGAATTATATTCATTATGTAGATATCATGTGTATAATATATATCAAATATATATATATACATATTTATTATAGTATATATCATTTAGAGGTATGAAATGAAATGCACCATTCATGGAGATGGTAAGCCGTGCGTACGAATGAATGCTACTTTAATTTATATTTTCATATTTAATGGTATGAATACATAATTATACATAGGAATATTATAATTCCAGTATAATATCATATATAATTTCATTAACTGCATCCTTTATACATTCCACTTATGGCATGAACTTTTCATATCACATTGAGGGGGCGGTAGTCCGCACTTCCCCGAATGAAATTTTTATTTTTACCTACTGTGGAAACCATAAATGTATTGTATAAATGAAAAGTTAAGAAGAATAGAAGAAATATAAATATAATATTAATCACATATAAATAAAGTGCCATCTTAATGGCCACCATAATAGGTTGTTTGAAAATATTGAACAATCATTATTTTGTGAGGGAGTAGTTCGCCCTCTAGAGAAACAATATGTTCTTTACCCATTAAACAGAGGTGTGTGTAAGTATAGTTTAAATACTCATCATATAAACAACCTATTATATTTGAGTGATTGTTTTTGTTATAAAATGAAGCAATAAAATAATTTTAGGTGGTTGTAGAACTAAAATAATAGACAATAAATTAAGAGAAGACGTTGCCTTTAAATAGGCTATCTCCCTTCGGTTTGAACCCAAAGGTTTACTTTAATTGCCTTCTGCCTAGTAAAAGGATACTAGAAGGAAGAGATGGATTTTGGAAGCTTAATTTGGTATAGGATATATGAACCAAGGGGTATGAGAGTTGTGATTAATGTGTTAGAGGTGATGACTTTTCATATGCGGGGAGGGGCTCTATTGGAATGATTAAAATAATTATTTTATTATATAATGATTTTCAATTTCTAAAGTCCAAAACACATTAATGTCAAAGATACTATGACTATTTATTTATATAAAATCATCAAATAATAATTGGATAGGTTTTATATATTGTTTTAATATTTATAATCTTATTTTTTTAAATCATTCATTAATGCTGTAAATACTGCATCATTATTGTGTCATAAATAATTCTATTTATTAGATGACTAAAAAATATAAAAAAAACTCCATGATGTAAGAAATATTTTTGGGTTTCAAATTAATATTTATAGTCGAAGAGATATCTTATATAATCCCATGTAAAAACTGATTTACTAAAAGATATTTGTTTCTGTCATTTTTGACATTACATTAAATTAATTAATATAAAGTGTCATTTTCAATCTTAAGTGGCTCCATGGTGTCCCAAAATCGATCCAAGGATTCCCATGGTCGGACATGTATCAACCAATAGGATTAGGACACATGTTAGAGTAATTTGAAATTACTTTTTATCCTTATTCACCAGATTTAACCTTTTACCATGGTAAATAAAATATTTACTGAAGTAAATATTCATATTTTCAATAAATAAAAGTTACTTATTTAAAAAATTTAGAACTCCCAATTACAAATATGAATTCCATATTTCCAAATTCAAAATATAAAAGTGGCATAAATATATTTTAAATTAATTCATGTTGTCAAAACAAAATCGTGTTTTTATGAAATAATAACTATCAAAAGATTGGCACTTGTTTATTTCTAGTTACAATGTAAAATTGCTTACAATGAAAAAATTGGATTAAATGGTAAAAACATAATCTAAATACACTTTTAACCAATTAAATATATAATATTACAATAAAAATAAATTTGATTAAAATGCAGTTTTGAATTAAAATACAGTATTTTTCACTATTCATTAAAAAACGAACATTATCTGAAAAATTTCAGAATTTCTTCCAAAGTAAATTTTGATGTCCTGATTCAAAAGAAGAATATTATTTATTCAAAAAAAAATATAAACGTGAGAAAAACTATATTTGAAATTGGTTCACCATTAAAAGGCAATAAAATGACATTTTAAAATATATTAGAGTATTTATTCTTAAATTTGGATTTTAATAATTTTAAACCTCTAAAATTTATTGAATAAATGTAAAAACATTTAACAAACATGTATAATAATACTATATTTAGTTATTTTCATTCCCACCAATACAATGACTAGGCATTAAATACCATTTAAAATAATATTATATTATTATTTTTGAGTATGATTAAACATTGTGTGAATGATATGAATTAAAAGAAAACCATTGTTGTGTATCAGGTACACCATCAAACATAGAATACCCTTTAATGTAAATTTAATATTTATTTAAAAATATTAACAAATATGAAAATTAATTATTCTTTATTTACCTGGGATGTTACATCCTTCCCCTCATTTGGAAATTGCGTCCTTAGTTTTTTTATTCAGTTATCAAATAAAATGGGGTATTTATCCCTTGTATCATTTTCAGATTCCCCCAGTGCCTATTCAACCTTATGGGTTTTCCACAAAAATTTTACACGATGAATTAACTTATTTCGCAACACTTACATTCTCTACGGTCAAGAATCTGGACTATTTGTTCCTCATAAAAGAGATTCACTTCCAAATGAACTGACTCTAGGCTCAAAACATGAGATGGATCCGACATATAATTTCTTAACATTGAAACATGAAAAACATTGTCTACAATGGATTAACATAGATTTAAATCCACTCTATAAGAAATTAATCAAACATTATGTAGGATTTCATAAGGTCTAATGAACCTCGGACTCAAGATTCCCTTCATACCAAAACACATCACACATTTCAATGGAGAAACTTTGAGAAAGAGATGATATCATACCTCAAAATAAATATCCTTCCTCTTGATATCTGTATAAATTTTTTGCCTGCTCTGAGCTATTCTCATGTGCTTCTGAATCAACTGAACATTTTATGCCATCTCATCTACCAATTTGTGTCCCATCAACTTCCTTTCACCTTCTTCATCCAAATAAGGTGGTGTTCGACACTGATACCCATATAATACGTTAAATAGAGCCATCTATATACATGAATAAAAATTGTTATTATATGAAAATTTAACTTAAGAAATATTTTGGTCCCAAAATCCTTGGTAATACAATAAAAAATCACTTAGAATATCCTACGAGGTCTGAATTATTCTTTCAGACAACCATTTGAATGAGGATGAAAAGCTGTAATAAAATTCAATTCATTACCCAACGAAGTCTAAAGGCCATTCTAATGTTTAAAGTAAACTTGGGATCATGATCATACACAATATGGAGGGGATATCCATGAAACATGATTATCTCTTTATCATACAAATAAGAAAGTTGATCTAGAGAAAAAGTATCTCGAATAGGAAGGAAATGAGTAGATTTAGTCAATCAATCAACAATAACCTAGATGAAATTATTACCTTGATATGCCTCTGGTAATCCCATGATGAATTCCATGGATATAATTTTCCATTTCCACTCTGGAACTGGTAAAGGCTAAATCATCCCTTTTAGTAACTGCTGCTCGACATTAAACTATTGGAAAGTCAAACACTTCACAGTAAAAGCAACAATATCTTTTTTCATTCCATCCCACTAGTAATACACTCGATGATATTTTTATATCTTGATAGTTCCAGGATAAACTGAAAATGGAGAACTATGAGCTTCACATAATTACTCTTTCTTCAACTGCGAATCGAAAGGAACATATAATCTCTTCCCATACCTTAAAACATAATAATTATCAATTTTAAAATCAAGAAACATACCCTTTTGAACCAACTCTACCTTTTTCTATAACTCACTGTTTTCCTTCTGCACCATCTTAATTCTACCTGATAGAGTTGATTTCACTGACACCTCAAACAAAATAGAGGAATTACATGCACCAACAACTTCTAGGACAATGTTCATAAATTCATTAATCAAAGGACATTGTTACAAAAATAACATGGTTAATATAGAATTAATTGTTTTGACTCAAAGCATCAATCACTTTATTTTCCTTTCCTAGATTGTAATTAATTTTGCAATCATAATACTTACTTAATTTCATCAATCTCCTCTGTCTCATGATCTATTCATTCAGAGTGAATATATACATAAAAAATTTGTGGTTAGTTTATATTTCACATTTTCCTCAATTCAAATGTTGCATCCAAATTTTTAAAGAAAAAACAATAGAAACTAATTCAAAATCATGTGTAGGGTGATTTAACTCATGAGATTTCATCTTAAGTGAAGAATAAGAAATTTCCTGATCATTATGCATTAGTACACAACCAAGTCCCTTAAACAAAGAATCACTGTAGATAAAAAACACACTATTTCTGGGAGGCAATTACAAAACTTTAGCATTCACAAATCATATTTTCAATTCTTTAAAACAATAAACAAATTCTTTTTTCCAGATGAACATTACATCTTTTTGAGTTAAAATAGTTCATGGACTATATAAGTAAGAAAACTTTTCAACAAACCATCTATAATAACTTTCCAAACTAAGAAAACAATAGATATCGGTTATATTTTTGGGTATTGGCCATTTTTGAACATATATTGATTTAGGAGGATCAATAGTTATACCATTTTTCGAAACAAAGTGACCAAAGAATGAAATTTTTTGTAACCAAAACTCACACATGCTAAATTATCCATAGAGTTTATTTCATTTAAGTTTTTGAAGACAACACTTAAATAACATTCATGGTCCTATTTACTTTTAGAATAAATCCAAATATAATCAATGAACAGAACCATAATCTTAGGCAAAAACTCACTAAAAATTATATTCATATGCTCCATGAATATAGAAGGTGCATTGGTGAACCAAAAAGGCATAACTACAAATTCATAATGGCCATATCTAGTACGAAACACGATATTCAAAATGTCTGCTTCCTTTACTTTCAACTGATGGTACCCCGAAATAATGTCAATCGTTGAAAAATAATGCGCTCCCTAGAGGTGATCAAACAAATCATCAATATGAGGAAAAGGACAGTGGTTCTCAACAGCGATGTTCTTCAATACTCTATAATCAATTAAAAGTCTCATTGAAACGTCATTCTTTTTAACAAAAAATATAGGATCATTCCATGGTGATGTGCTAGGTTGATCAAAACCATTATCTAATAACTCCTAAAATTGCTTATTTATCTATAAATGTTCAATTTGTTCCATTCGATCAGGGGGTTATGAAATTATCTTAGCATCAAGAACTAAGTAAATAATAAATACCACCTCCTAATTAGGTATAATACCAGGAAAACTAACAAAAAATACATCAAGATACTCATTTACCATAGGCACATCATTTATATGAACCATTACTTCATTTTCAACAATATTGGCAAGGTATCATTAATTTCTATCTTTTCCTAGTTTCTCAGCTTCTTGATATGTTTTCAAAAGTAAGGGTTCATTCATTCCCAAAAAATGAATTTTTTTTCTAAAAAGAACCCTCTTCAGATCTACAGTCAATCTATGTATGATAAATATATATCCATTCCATACCCAAAAAAACATCAAACACTACTAGAAAAAAAACTATAAGGATTACTGGTAGATTTTTTCCACACACAAGGACATTAAGGTTCTAATAATTTATTTTTGTCTTAACATTTACCCCAGTGTTTTTAATATAAGTAAAAGATTCATATCTTTAGATGAAATTATAAATTTTGTAGAAAACATTTCAAAAAATGAATGAATGTGTAGACCCTAAATGAAACAATACATTTTCATAATTTAAACAAATAAATAGTATACCTGATACTAATTCATTGGATGGCCCAACATCTGTAGAAGTAGTTGCAAAGGATTTCACCACCCCTTTCTACATGTAGTCTGGCTGATTTCCCTCAGTTTAGTTCTTCATTGGACACAAATTTTCATAATAACCCATTTAATTTCTCTTAAAACATTTAACTGATTGTAAATCATATTTTATCTTACCATTACATTGATCTTTTTTAGTGAAATTATGTGACTTATGTCCCATTTTACAACATCGATAGCACTTACTAGATTTTAAAACACCTTCCCCAACATGATTTTTACCAAAATTTTCCCAAACTATAAACTTATGTTTCTTACCATCAGTCATTTCTTAAGAGTTTGTCTCTTTCATCTACCACCTCGACCTATTATTTTATTATTTGTCAAAGAATAGGTGATCATCAGAACACTCCATTTCCACCTTCTTCACACATCAAACTTGTTTTTCCTAACTTTTGAACTCATGAGAAGTTAAATCGCTTAGATAATTTGGCTTTAATCTTGAGTAAAAATGGTTTATTTTACAATCAAGACCTTGTATGAAATTTGCAGCATACATTACCAGTCGAGATAATTTTTCATCATAAGAATCCACTGAGTCTTCCTCCTACCTTAATTCTAGGAATTTTTTTCCATCCTAAGAAAAAGCATCTTAGGAAAATATTTCTCAAGAAACAGACCTTTGAATTCTTCCCAATCAAGAGCATAAATCTCCTCACCATCACTGAAATTTTACACCATCAACCACCACTAATCAGATTCTCCTTTAAAACGGTAAATATAATGACTATATTTTTGTTGTTATGAACACCCCATGAAATAAAAAATCTTTTCCAATGCATTAATTCACCCTTCTGCTAGCATAGGGTCAGATAATCCACTGAATGATGGGTGGATTGCCTCATGAAATGCTCCACTAATGACATGGTCCTCTATGGTTGATCTGGCTAGTCTCTTGCATGGATACTGCTACCATATATAGCCTGAGTCAATTTCTACATCATGGAAAAAAACTGTTCAGTTTCGATTCCAACCATCTCAGGTTTCTGATTTGGAAGGTTGTCTTCCTTCTGATGTCATCCCATCATAGGTTCCCTATTTCCTCTGTAGAAAACCATTATGAACAAAAAAAATCTCTTAGGTAAAGAATCATTGTAATATTTATATTCTATATCATTTCAGTATTACCATTAATTAAAAATAAATTATGTATATTAGTTTAACAATATCCAAACTTCCAAAGCTGTCTAAACTAACCTCTGATAATAACTATAAGGGCCCAAGCTTAAAATATTACATAATCTTGAATTTAATTGATAATTCAAATTAAGGATCATTTCAGGATTACAGTTTTAGGGAATTATGTCATAACTATTAAATTACATCTCAAATATTACAATGTAGAAACTTCTATGTAGTTGCCATTTTTTCATAAAATAAAAACACTTGAAAAAAAGTTTCATGTATAGTTCCATGTTTTAGATAGCCTGAATTTTCCTTGATCTCAACCTTGACCCTATTCAATTTTATTTCTTGTTAAAAACATTTCAAAACACGAGATAAGCATAAAAATCTCAGTAAGGGTTATAGAGTAAAAAAATAAAACATCATTCAATCAATACATACCAACCATAAGATCGTACCTCCTGAAATTATCATATTTATGAGTAACACATAGAAATCATAAATTATAAAGGTAAATCATGACCCAAGGACATAATTATAGTTCTTTATTTGAATGGTTGATGTTTAAAATGACAAGATATTTATTTAAACTATTTCTTTCCCATGATTTAACCATTATTATAGGAGATTAACTTGAATCACATTTATTTTTCCTAGTTTAATCAAGTTATAAAGGAAAAAAATAATTATTTAGGATGATATTCAATCTCGTACATTATTCATGTTCTGGTTTATAGACATTTCTTATATTATGGGGTGGACCAAAAAGAACATGGTAAGACTATTATATATTATATGACAGGGTGTCTTAAATAGAAAGCAGTATGATTTTTAAAGATTATAAAATGGGTCGTCCTAGAGATTTCTTGGTAATACTGTTATATATTTTATAATGGTGTGGCCTAGATAGCAATAGGTAAGCCTGTTATAGCTTATATGATGAGTTGGACCATATATAAATTGGTAAGACTGTTAAAAATTATTTTATGGGGTGGGATAGATAGCACAGGTAAGATCGTTTTGGATTATATGACGGGGTGTACCAGATAGTGTTTTAATGAATTGGTGGAATATTTATTTCTCATAATAAAATTATTGGAATCAATTTTATGGGATTGATCGACTATAAAAAGAAGATATAACCTGATATACTATAAGGAAAGGGTTTTGATAAGGTATAGTGGTGTGTCTCTCCCTGTAGGTATAACCCCCATTATGTTCCTCAATATGTTTTTGAAATGTTCATTGACATATATGGAATTATTTTACATGGTTATGATTAATTTCTTATTAACATCCTTTCATTATTCCATAACTCTTGATTTTTATCTTTGATATAAATGGTATCATAATATAATGATATCATCATATTTTCATACCCTTATACTCATGTTATAATTATATATCTCCCTTGTTTGCCCTTATTGAGCATATGATCTAAAAAAATTCATATTTTTACTTTCCTATGGTTATTATTAATTCTTTTATGTAGGATTACTAAAGGTTAATATCATTAAGGGAGATGTTGAAGATTTTTCACAAATGTAAAATATTATGTTCACATGTTTCTAATGGACCTAAACTATTACATTCAAGGGAATGTTCTTTTGTAATGTGCTAAATATTTATTTAAAATGATGTAATATCCATGTATGTTAAGCCTTAGTAACTACAACATTCTATATATCTCTGAATAAAATTTCTCGATGTGACTATTATTCATTATGGAATGATCCAAATTCCTTATATTATAATTTTTATAGTAATACACTTGAACATGGTTACCAAATATTGGTTGTTCATTTCATATATGGTAATTATAATACATGATATTACATACAAGTATCATAATGTGTTATCCATTCAAAAAATAGATACATAAAAATTACATTTCAACATTGAACCTGAATTCATTAATGTATAATTCATTATTTCTTAGGTTTATCCATAAATCTATTCATGTATAATGTTTCACATCATTACATTGGGAAAGGGTTAAAAAAATGATTCCCTCACATAATTGATTAGGGATGTCATAAAACATAAAATAACATGGAATAATAATTCCATAGATTGATAATTTAAAATATATAACAAATAATTAAATATAAAGGGATATATAAGAATGAAATAATCCATGGTTGATATAGAAAAATACTACTATACCCTATAAGATTGTGATTGAGATACAATTAGGAATCATAATAGCATCTAATAAAGTGATATTGTTGGGAATGATATTTTCATAAAAATATACAATAACACAATATAATAGATTATTATTTTGTACATTTCTTAATTCATGGATTAAGATTTCATAAAAATATGTAGTTTCAATTTTTTGGTAAGTTAAATTATTTATTGTTGGGATATTTGTGTATAAATTGTATGGTAAAGTTATTAAATCATAATTCATACTCTAATTATAATATGAAACTTGTTTTCCATGAATAAAATTATAAGATTCATTTTTGAGGGTAATGATTTTTTTATGACATCCAAAATTTAATAGTTAGAATTCATATAATCATCATTTAACACTATCATTTAGTGAAACATCTCACGAGATAAAATGATATTTGGGAAGTCCATGCATGTAATGATTTTATTTTCTATTTTAGAATCTATAGAGTTGAAATGAATGATTTAATGAATAATCGATGTTAATCCTCAATTCTTTTATAAGAGACAACATCCACAAAATTATAATAGTTCATGGGTAAATATTTTCATGTTGCTCAATGAAATATCCCTATAACACAAATTTTCTTGATCTTACTCACAAGATTAATGAGTCACTAAAACAATAATGAATAAATATGGATTCCATTTGAATGTGAAATGTTTTATAAATTAATTGATATAACACAAAGTGGGGAATATATAATTTTATAATGATTCTATTCCTCAGACTCAACGAATGAGGATACAGTAAATAGATTCAGTGTATGTTATTAATGAGTGTTATAGTATTTATTCTTTTTTTGTAACACCCTAGGTAAATAAATAATATGAAATTTTCATATTTATCTATATTTGTGAATAAAGTATTAGTATTACTTTAAAGGGAACGCTATGCTTGATGGCGTACCCAATACGCGACAATGAGTTTCTTTGAAATTTTACGTTGCACTCTAATAATATAATAATATTATTTTAAATGGTAGTTAATGCCTAGCCATTGTAATGGTGGAAATGAACGGAACTAACTACAAAATTATTATATATGTTTTTCAAATATTTTTACTTTTATCCAATAAATTTTAGTGGCTTAAAATGCTATTGAATCCAATTTTAAGCATGAATCTTCTAATTTTCTTTAAAAGGTCGATTAACCGCCTTTTGATGGAGAATCCTTTTTAAATATACATTTGACAATTTTATATGTTGTATTTGACAAAATAAAATCCTTTTTTAGAATCTGGACATCAAAATTTACTTTGTGTAAATGTTTGTTATTTTTTCGATAAATATCATTTTTAGTGAAAATGTTGCATTTCAATTCAAAACATCCTTTTAATATGATTTATTTATATGGATATATTATCATTTTAATTTATATTGAAGTGTATTTAGAAAATATTTTTACAATTCAATCCAATAGTGGTTGTTGGAATTAATTTCACTTTGAAATTGGACTTAAACTAGTGTCAATCTTTTAATAGATATGGATTCTTAAAAACATGATATTTTTTTGACAGTGGGAATGAATTATTAAATTAATTAATGCAACTTACATATTTTGAATTTTGTAAAATAGACATCATTTTTTGAATTCAGAATATCAAATATATCTTAGGGTGAATTTTTGGTATTTTTCTGAAAAACATCAATTTTTTATGAATAGTGAAACCACTTAGTGGTAGTTAAAGAAAATGATTTTTCATTTAAATGAAACTTTACCACTTTTGTGATTTGATTCTTAAAAATCCGACATACATGGTTGTCATTAGTATGTAAAATGTGGTTCAATGAGATTACAATAATTTTTTTGTGAATAGTAACTTTTAAGGATTATTAATCGTGATTAAAGGTAATTAATGTAATTTAAGGTAATGATAATGTTATAATAATATGAAATGACCATGAAACATTTCCTACCCAATTTTTATGAGTCATGGCCGACCAAGAAAATCCATGGGTCAACTTGGGGACCCCATGGAGCCACTTTGGTTGGAAAATGACATTAATAACATTTTATTTAAAGGTAAAATTAAAATGTTACAAACATGTATTGTTTTACTAAAACAATTTTTACATTATGTTATACAAGTCATATTTTTGACTATAAATATTCATTAGAAATATAAAAATATTTCCTACATCATGATATTATTTTTATAATTTTTAGACATTAAATAAATTATATTATTTATGGTAACGTGATGATGCAGTGATTACCTCATAAATGAATGATTTATATAAAATGAGAAGATAGTGTGAAATATAAGTCTTACACTTGTCAAAAACCTATTGGATTGGTGTATTTCGAAACCTTATCACCGTATCCTCTAAATATATCATTTTGGGACCTTTAAAATCCGAAAATCATTTTATAATAAAGTAATATTTTATAACTTTCCAAGAGTGCCCCTCCTCTTCTCTTTTAAAAGGCCCCCAACTCTACCACCTTACACACACCACTCAAGCATTTGGATCGGCCAAAACCTGCCCATTTAATCTCCCCACATCCCTCTATTCAACATTTAATCCTCAGCATTGGCAGAATGCTCTTAAATAAACCCTTTTGGTTCAAACTAATAGGAGTTACCTGATTTAAAGGTATTGTCTTCACTTGTGTTCTTTTGTTTTATTTTGCTTCTCCAAACCCCTAAACTCTTTTTATTCCTTTATTCTATAACAGAACAAATATATTAAATATACTAGGATTTTGTTATATTAAGTATTAGAGATACACTTACACACACCTCCATCTAATGGTTAAAGAATATACTGTTTCTGTGGATGGTGAATTACTGCCTCCCGAAACGATGATTGTTCAATCTTCTCTTAACACCTTTCATGGTGGCCATTATGATGTCACTATATTTTATATATGATATATATTGTATTTATGTCTTCCATATTCTTCTGTATTTTATATTTAAAATATACCTTTATGCTTTTCATGTAGTGAAAATGCAATAATTTCATACGACGAAGTGTGGACTACCACCCCCTAAAGTGATGTGACTCGTTCATGCAATACATAGAATGTATAAAGAATGAAATTAATGAACCTATGTGACCTATAAACCATATATATTATACATTAATTATAATATATATATCTATCAATTATATTGAATTCCATTAATATATCAAAGAAATGAAAGCAACGTTCATGCGTACGTACGACCTACCGTCTCCATGAATGGTGCATTTCATTTCTTTTTATCTCAAAATGTTATGGAATAGTATAAAATTAATATGTACTGGATATATATGATATTTAAGTGATTAATACTATTCTAAAGATGATGTACTTATAACTACATGGAAATTTTTTTTTCCAACAAGTTTGATTTTTACTCATGTACTGAACATCGACAAAAACGTCTGATATGAACTCACATTATTAACCAATTATTATAAAATTATAATATGTGATATGAATTGAATAATAAACATTAAAGTATGTACTTAATCAATTATTAATTGACCAAAGTTTATTATTCAAGAATATAAAGAAACGAACAAGACAAGTCGGACTTAAGGTAAGGGATCCCACCTCCCTCTTTCTTTTTAAGTACTCTCTTTTATGTCATATCTTTTAAGCTCATATTTATTATGTTTGGGGATGTTGTTTTATATTCCACATTCTGTAAATTTTATTTTCATATTATGAGAGACCCTATTTGATCTCATAAATCCATTTTTGGACGTTTTATGTGGCGCTGTTAGGCTGCCGAATTTTCATAAGGGGATTTTCATCTCACTATTTATTCCCATGAGATTCATGATACATTTGCCACTATTTACTTTTGTGTGGTGTATGTAATTCCCATTATTCTACTCATTATGTAATATAATTTCCTTTATGGGGATTTACACCAACGTTTTACGGTTCTTCTTTCATGGGGTGAACGTTTTGAAAGTTACCCAAATCGGTAAGGGAACCTTTCACACTCCTCTTTTAAAAAGACTTATTTTGTTATATCTTTTAATTTACATCTTTTTATTTTGGGATATGTTCTTATATATCTTTATTGATGTAAATTTTATGTCCAAGTGATGAGATACAATTTTCTCTCTCATCAACTAATTTTATGAATTTTAAAGTGACGTTGTTAGGCTATCGAATTTTACCAAGGGAACTTTTTAACACAATTTCGATTTCTTTGGGTTCAAAATGTAGTTATGGAATATGACATCCTTTTAATATGTTTGAATGACATTTGATTATTTTACACTTAATATCCACTTATATTGGGTGTATTTATATTTTTCACACATAATTATGAGATTGATTTATCCTTAATTTAAGGATACCATCTTTATAATGGATTTCATCTCATTTTACAATTCTATTGAGACTTCATTGTTATTATGTACCAATTCACACTTATATGGTGTATATAATATCCTTTGGAGTATTATATCATGAATCCATTTATTCTCATGATATTATAAAGTTCTAATTAAATGTTATTCCTCAATTATTATATTCATGTGTCTCTCATTTTGTTAAAAACACTTTAACTAAAATATCATTTTAATTGTTTTAATGATTTATTCTTATAGATATTTCTCATTAATATCCATGTTTTCAAAATGGTTTTAAGGATTTATTTATATGGATATTAATGGTTTAAAATGTTAAAAACTTCAAAGTGGTATTAGACACTTTGATTCAAAAATCACTTTATTAAATGTTTTAAATGGTTTTGAAAATGGTTTTTAGAATGGATTTATTATTTCAATATCATAAAATTTTATATTGTTATTGCAAGGTGGGAATGTTATCATTCATTTATGATTAAGTTATGTGCTATGATTATGTTTTCTTTCTCGGGCATTTTTAATGAAAACGGTTGGTTCCGTGAAAAACTAGGGGCGGGTGAGCCCGATATAGCTCTCCAATGCATTGGGTAATGTGAAGGAGTTAAAAGTTAAGGTTTCTCTGGAGAGATTTAGGGAATATACGATTATGGGTATTCCAAACGTAACCATGAGTGTTAATCCCTACGTAAGAATATTATGAATTCCTCAAGTTACTTTTATGTCTTATGATTTATATGAGTTCTTTCTAAATATTAAGATTTAATGAGGTATGTTAAAGTGATTATGTTTTATGAGTAAATCATGATTTCATTGATTTGTATGTGTACATGGACTAATGTTTTCTTTCCTTATTGTTATAACCCTTACTGAGCTTTTTATGCTCAACCCAAGTTTTTTGAAATTTTTTCCATAGGACTTAAAGTGTAATACAGTCAAGGATGGGATCAAGGAAATGTCATGATGTCTAAAACAAGGAACTAGACATGACTCTTTTATTAAAGAGTTTTTATTTTGTGAAAAAATGGAAGCTTAGTAGATGTGTCTACTTTGTAATCTTTGAGATGTAATAGTTATGTCCTAATTCTCTAAAACTCTAAACCTGAAAAGATCCTCAATGTGAATTATTTATTTAATTCAACAATAAGTAATGTTTAAGGTCGGGTCCTTATATTTTTATTACATGTATTTCATATATATACATATAATTTGATCAGGGATTATGATTAATTGATAACTTATATTGGTTTTAAAATTTTATGTTAAATCCAATCAATTCTAATAGGTCTAATATTGAAATCCATGTGTTTTTTTGTGAAATCATGTGGGAAATGAAGTATGTCTGAAATGAATTATATATCCAAATTGTGGGTGAAAAATTGGGAATATTGTGTGTTCCATGAGGTTTGTATCATGATATACAATATATGATATTATAATTCATAACATAACATAATTTATTATATTTATTTGTGGATATGTTATATTTCTATGATATCATGGACTCTTATTTCTTGTGCCAATATTATAAAAATAAAGTATCATATATGATATATGATATTCTAGTGTATTATAAGATATGACATTTGGTAACATATAATCAATCAGTCTATCTGTAATAAAATATGACTGATAACATGATTTGTTTGTGTATATATCATAGTAAATTACTTCCCCTTGATCATATAATATGATTTTTATCTCTTCATACAATTAGAATTATATTGAAATATACAACTAAAAAATAAATTTTAATTATTTTCAAATATAAATGGAATTTATTATTCTTAAATTCATTGAAAAATTAATGATAAAAGGTATTTTTTGTATATTTATTAATTTAAATATATTTTACAAAGAAATTAAAGATATAGAGTTTATAAATAATTAATAAAATGATTATGAAACATTTATTTATAAATATTAATTTTCATTCAATGTTAATATTAAAATACATTTTATTAAATTCATACAGAATACCTTTTGGATTATAAATAAATTTTTTTTCTGTTATCATAAGGGTAATTTATAAAAAGCTTATAATTTAAAAAATGAGTTCAAAATGTAATGATTCTATAATAATTTTTGATTTTTTCATATTAATTTGAATTTCTCAAATTTTATATTGGTGGTGATAGTTGAGATATATTATAAAACACATTGATGGTTTTTTGATGAATGATTTGATTATGGTTTAAATAATTTTTATTTATGAAATTTTTGAATTATATAAAAATTTTACATATTTGTAATTAGATTATAAAGTATATTTTTTCTCCATAAATTTCCATCTATACTTAATGTAAAATTACATATAAGAATTATTTCAGGGAGTTCATAAATTTTATATATTTAAAATGTTTATATTCATATTTATATAATGTTCATAAAGAATAAAGCTAAAATTATAATTTGTTTACAATTATTTATTTTACTAAATTTTTATAAATTGTTATAAAATTAATAAATGTATAAAGAGTTAATTCTCTATAATTTTATTCCATTGTTTTTATTAGTGAATGTAAATTGATTATATTTTGAATATATTTATTATTTTGTTTATGTTATCAAATAAATTCATATTGAAATTTTTAAACAATGTATTATATACTAGATATGATAATATAATTATTAATTTATATATAACTTATTTATGATTTTTAATTAAAACAATTAATTGGATTTAGTTATTGGACATAATTTATAGATATTTCTATTAATATTTATTATGAATTGGGCTATCTATTATTTAATGTATCTTCGGAAAAAGGGGCATGGAGCTGAACATATAGCTATATTTGAGGGTTAAGCCTTCTTTATGAATGATGTGGGTAGAAATCTATAGCTCTTTGATTAATCCGGAATATATTTACAATCTTATATAAATATATCCTTTAACTGAAGAGTTCATGTGAAATAACTATGAGATTCATTTTTATATGATTTAATATCATCGGAATCAATTTTCTTGAGTAATTTCAACTCTATGATTTTTGAGGTGTTATATATCAATATGATTTTAACAATTTGGTTTTAAGGAAAGAATATGATTCCAAAAATAAATCACTATAATCATTCATACAAAAATGGAATAACACAAGATAATATGGTGATATTAAATCCTCTTCAAAATACTAGGCATTAGATTCATTCTAGAGAAGTATTGTTTAAAACCTCAATCATTTTATTAGATAGTTTCATGCTAATCCAGGGTGACTTTAGATTATATTGTGTATTTAGTGAATGTAATGGGTTAAACTACATCTTCCTCATTAATAGGTATTTCTAAAGTAGGGTTCCACTATATTATATTTTGTTTTTCAATTATTTTTAATTTTATTTGGATTAAACATATCTACAAAACCCTAATAGTTATGATTCTATAAAAATTTGGTTGAAATTACTTATATAATGGATTTCAATTTTATTTCATAACCATTTATCTAAGAATAATATAAGAAAATTTTAATTTTATTTCCTACCTAAATAGCTCAGCGATGAGAGGAATGAAAAAATTAAACTCACTATTTATTGCAATAAGTGTCATGGAATACTTATTAATATGATGAATTAAAAAGATAACAGAATTTTACTAGGTTATTTAAAATAAAATTCCTTAGTAATTTTTAATAAACAATGAAACAATATGAAAACATATCATTAGATGTAAACAATATCCATATCATAATAAGACATAATAATGAGATTAATACTATATAAAGATAAAGTTAATTTAAAAAAATCATTTTTTTGGTAAATTATGGGAATATATTATGTATGGAAAGAATATAAGTGTTATAGAATGACACCCTTGAGAAAAAATTGTTAATGTTTTTCAACAAGTTGACCCATTTTAAAATAAATATATTTAAGGATTCATTTATTGGTTCAAAGGAATTATATATTTATAATCTTATAAAAATTATGTCCCATATAATTAATATGATTGGTTATGTCAATGAAACTCAACATGATTGAGTATTTTAGTGAATTTTTAATACTAGTAGATTATTTATGTATTATTATGCTTATAAGATTCAATATGTTATCATATAATGAAATGTTTTGATTAGATGAATTAATTCACGAATTAATTACATAATATTCTCAGTAGTTAAGAATTGATAAAGTTGATAACTGAAGTCTATGTTCCTGTGTGTTAGGGATAGTTCATGTGCCCCAAATTTCAAATGGGATGAAGGGTGAAATTTTGTTATATTAATTTCATTCATCATATAGATATTATAGTTCAATGAAATTGGATAGTGATATGGGGACGGAAGAGTAATTACTATATTTCCTTGAATTATTTTGAGACACTAAAATGGGTCTTAAAATCAATTTTGACTGGCTATTATATGTAATAGTGTTTTAAAAATAAATTATCTAATTTGGAATGATATATATCAAAAAATTTGAAATTTATATGTGTTAAAAATATACATGAGTTAAAAATAATGGGAATAATTAATAGAATCAAACAAAGCATCCAAATCACCTTTAATTGTCACCCGAGATGCCCTGCCACATGGTGATAATAAGAAAAGAAAAGAAAGAATCGTGTATAATAAAAGAACAACATATTACAATATAGGAAACAAAGATGAAAAAATCATTGAAATAAATAATTTCTTGATAAATAGTTGAAAATAAAATGATAACACATGACTGTTCTAGAAAAATACCTATGTGACCAATTTCCACAACTAAAACCATCACACTATGAAGATAATGACAACAAGAGAAACAAACATGCTATATAATGCCGTTATCTTTAGCCATGTCCAAAATAACAAAATCTACAACCACCAAAAGGTAGAAGTAGGATGAAATAAAAAATATCAATATGATTTCACCAAAGAATCTATAAAGGTTCTAATATTAAAATATCATTAGATATAACTTTTAAAAAATATAATTTGAAAATTATTTTCATAAAATGTGAGTATTTTGTATAATATTCATTTTTTACAAAAAAATCATACTATATTCACCAAATCCAGAAATATTTCTTGTATATTCAATATGGTGTTATACCATAATCAAAACTAACCCTGGATAATCCATAATAATTCATGTGAGAAAATTACAATGAAAATACCTTCATCTGATAAACAAAACAGAAAAGAAAAAGAACAACATTTGTGCTCCAAAATTATTGGAATTCATTCTAGAAACAAAATAAAACCACCAATAAAGGCCTTTGGGGGATCCAAATTATACAACCCCTAGTGGAATTATAGTCTAAAGGGATATACATCCACTTGTTTCATTAGACACAAAATGTGTGGAGAGTATCATTCCAGACACATCTAAGGTTTACCAATGTTAATGGTTTCCCAAAATAAATTTAAAAAACATAATTATATGTAATTAAAATTATTACACCATATCCTCTCTAATTATGGAATTAAATATCCATTTAAAAAAACAATACAACTACTAAAGAATTTAATAAAACTACTGAAGCATTTAATAAAACATGTGGAGTGAGAAAAACTATTTTAAAAGAAAACCCCTATAAAACCGTTAAATATTCCAAAAAGTCCTTTGAAATATAAAATCATGATATTTTTTCAAATTAACAAATGTAATGTACATGTACATATGGAAATTCATGAACTAGGACCTTTATATAGAGATACATACCTCAAGAAAAGATTTAAAACTAATCACCTTTAAAATGGTGACCTGAAAATCATAGATCAAATCATCATGATCCCAGAACAATAATAAAAAAATCAACCTTCCATCAAACCCACTATATGAAGCATCTATAGCCCAATTTTTATCTAATGAGATCAGAGAAGAATATATATAGTGAGGATCTACAAGTAAAAATGGAAATCTCAATTTTTTTTAGCAAAACACAAAATTATCAATCGGTAATGAAATAAATATACAAAAAAGTCTGGAAGAAGCCTCCTGAGTACTCAGAAAGGATTAGGTCAATACAATAAGTGATTTTTGGGGCATACTATGGTAATACATGTGGTCTTTTAATTTATAAAATAATTATTTGGTAATTTAATATTTTATGCATGGTTTGTTATATAGGGCCACATGGTTAAAAAACACCCCCCACCTTGATTTTCTACTAGACTCTTATATGGTGTTCACAGTTTAGTTTGATGGTATGATGAATTGTGAATCATCCCTGAAAAAAACTATTTGTTTAATGGTTCATGGTTAGGGTTGTTGTACAAAATGTTAAAATAAATGTACACTACCTCTAATGTCACAGAACTGGGTGCAAAACTTTTAGAGTAAAACTATATGGTTTTTCATAACTGTGAAAAAACTATGCAAAACACCATGTACATCAACTATAAGAACCCATCTTTTCTTTCAAGTATATCCCTCTTTGAGTTTTTCCTTGATCCACATTGATTGGGTTTCCCATAATCTTTAAACTTTGGCGTCCATTTCATGTTTGAATCTATAGAGATTATGTTTATGAAAATAACCTATTGTTTGTGGATGTATATTTTCTTGAATTAATGGATCCCATGTATATGATTGTTAAAAGATATTATGATGGGTTTTCATGAGTATGTGGGGATTCAAATGTGTTTTGGGATTTCTTTTGATTCAAGGATAAAAATATATTTCAAGACATTTAGTCATTGTGTATATGTATTTCATGACGTTTAACTATCACTGAAAGGATGTTCGGAAAGGGTTAAAAGCTGTGAACTAGTTTATGGACATGAATATTTAAACACAATCAATATAAATTACAAGATGAGTAATTTTTGATAAAGGTTAAATACACCTGTGGTGACATGAGTTTCAACATAACTTTTAAACTAAAAATACCCAATATGAAAGGGGGTTACATACCATGTATTTTTAGGGTTGGGTGATTTTAAAGCCCTAATTCATTGTATTATTCATTTATTTCATGTCAATACCTCCAGTATTAATTCCTACATGATTTATATAGGTTTTAGAGTTCCGTTTATTATTCCAAACATCATGTTCATGTAATCGATAGCTAGTGAGTTATTTCCTTTAATTTTCCCTCTATTCCATTATTCTCTACTTTTAGAAGAGGAAGGCCTTGACTACTATTATTTTAGGTGTTTATTTGGATAATTAATTATTTAGGTTCCTTCTTGTTATCATGTGACCCTTATTCATTAGTAGAGATTATATTTATAATCATTTCTTAACTGCCAGATAAATATAGGGTGTCTAAAACCTAACCCTATTTTACAATTAGTTTTTAAGTATATCCAATTATGTGATTTTCACTAACACAACATTCTCATTAATTAATTGAATAATTAATGATGATAAATAATGTTTTTGATTATGAACTAGATCTATTTGTATTTAATAGATGATGATACCTGTCTTGTGGATATCGGTTGGGTGAGTGGTCATTTGAATAATGACAAATTGACTAATGAATTAAATTTTTTATCATGAAATGAGTTCATATGTGATTTATTCTAATAAAATCACCTTAGAAATGGAATAATTTATTATTGAAATTTAAATATTTTATATAATATGATTGGGTGGAAACATTCATGTTAAGGGATCATGATCAACATTTTTAAATGAAAAGGTTTCTTGAAGGAAAATATAAATTTTTATAATTAACAATTGAGGATTATGATATGATATTGTAATATCTATATTGTTATAAATTTTTTGAGTTTTATTCTAAAATTATTATATATTTTCTTACACCAATTTTATTCTGAAATGATTACAAATCAATCATGGCCTAGTTTTATGATGAAATGATTATATAGAGGGCCTGACCCTGTTTGATGTTGTGTTGATTATATAGAGGGATATGAATAGACATTGAAATGTTAATAGAGTGGTATTTACCAAACTTATGTTGAAGTTCTTATATATAGGGATTATCCCAAATGATTAAATGACCCCATAATTGAATTTTCATCATTTTGTGAATATATTGTTGTTTATCACTATGGATGTCATGGTTATGGTAGATGCATGGAGATATTCCGACTTGTTGCCAAAGCATGTTGATTTTTTTATTTTATTGTGTTGATTAATTTATTCCACTACTAGGACATAATTAATTGAACTATTTATAATATTTGTTTTTCGATATGTTGGTGTCAACCTACTAAGTTTTACTCGCAACCTATTTAGGCCTCTATTTGGTATCTGAGAAGATTACATGGATGTAGGTTTGCACAAAAGAAGGAGACCTTATTTCTTATTTGTCGAATGTTATATGGGCTAGAGTATAGAGATAAGAAAAAATGTGTTTTGATATAGTGGGGTTTGAGTTTATTTTTTTCATATGGATCATTTATTTTTATTAATTGTAGTTTGAAATTTACATATATTTCATCTTATAATTCAATGAATCATTAATATTGGTTTATTGGTTCCTCCATCTATAATCTAGTAGGATAGTGTATTGCTCCACTAATTTCCATTACTCTAATATTTATTTATGTTTTTAGTTCATATATTTTATAACTCCATACTAGTTGTTATAATATTCCCACTATATTAATTCCACCCAAGCTAGTAGTTGGAAAACTCTGGCATACAGTGAGAGAAACTTTAGGTTTGATAAGAAAGAAAATATTTCCACATGTGAGAGTTTCAGATCAGGGAACATTAAAAAGTTGTATTAATAGGGCATGTTTTTATTTTTTATATATTTAACATTTGAAAAAATGTAGAGAGGGGATTGGTATGTGTCAAGACCAAGTAATGTGTTTGTGTACTGGAGTATAAAAACCATGTATGAGCTAAATCTACATGTTGAGGGATGCGATTATTGTGCATGGTGTTTTTAATTATGGTTTATGTAATTTTTCCCATGGTGATTTACATGATTTGTGAAATCATTATTTCTTGAGATATAATCTTATGGACCAATATGGGAAAATATGAGTATTCATCCATCATGATTATCCGATAAGGATATATCTTTACAATAATTTTTCATGAAATGATATATTTATTTAATGTGATATATTTTCCTCTATGAACTGTACAATGATATTCCTAGTATATCTAATAAATGAAATGAAATAGTAGTAATGTAATTCTAAAACACTCATATTCTAGGTTTAGATTGACCAAGAGCTAGTGGTTTTATGTTGTTCTCACCTATTTTGGTTTTTCCATTCATTTATGAAGTTTTCTATGGAGTGTGTTTGTTTTATAGAAAAAATACCTTCTCATTATCATTGGGTTGAGCATTTGGAGAGAGGAAATCAGATTTATCATAATTGAATTGAGATGGTTATTTATATATATCTTGAAGATTATATAGATGGTTAGCATCATGAAAAATTTATAATGGTCATGTAATCTATGGAAAGGGATATTATCCATACATTGTGTTCGATGTCTGATTTCTTGAAGGATTTTCAAATATACATCCTACTATAATATGTGGGGAGGGAGGCCCCCAGGAAGCCATGATTTGGTTCATGTATGTCTAGATGATCTTCAAGAACCCCGGACACCTCCATATAGTGGTTTGAATCTTTCCACATATATGGTTCATAAAACTATCAAGAATTGGAGGGACACAAAGAAAACTGGTTTGATTAAAGAGGAGCTATCTTGGAAGTACATAATGCTGATGTTACTGAACCACTTATATCCCGAGACATTAAGGGATAGGAAGTCTTGAGATTTAAATCACATGAAACATGATAGTATTTGATTGATGGACTATGCAAGATGTTTAATTTACCTAATGTGTTTTATCCCATTTTTTAGCTAATTAGATATCTAGGGTTAGGAATTTTTTGGATGGGATTCTCTATGATATTAGGTCACTGGTGAACATATATCTTTATAGTATATTTTTCTATGTGATGATTTATGCACTCATCCTATAGAGGAACCTGAGAGAGGCCCCATGAATAGGCTATGTTATTTTTATAGGGTGAACTATTGAATCTTCATCTAGTAGAATGGAGAAATACTATGAGTGTTTTTTATTAGGAAATTTCCACCATAGTTTTCAGTTAAATTGATGAGTATATTAGGACTATATATCACGGTACTGATATTAGTGTGAAATGTTGGGCCACCAGAGGCCTCAGTTTCTATACCCTACATTGGGGTGATATTTATATGGTAGTTATGGTCATATTGAGAAGTTTTATATGAACTTCCAACATATTGAAGTGGTAAGAGATTGTGAAAGGTAACAAAGTTATGGAAAGACATAACAAACAGGTAGTTGGAGTTCTATATGATATTCATGTTGAGGTAGTGGATGTGGTACCCCAATGTAGGAACAATAGTATTAGGTATAGAGAACAACATTGGATAGTAATACTAGAGACTAAGGAAGAGGGAATGGTCTGCAATATTTGTTACACACTACTTTGGCTAGTGTGGTTCCAGGATCTTCTACTATTAGAGGTATGATTCTTTTTCCTTAATACATTCAAGTGTATTTATTAAGGGATTTCCGAAATCCTTTTTATCTTATTTTTTTCAAATAGTTTGGGTTTTTTTGTGGAATTTAGGGATGGTACTTTTACCAAAAACAGACCATAGTAAGTATGGCCAAACAATATCAAATTTTTCAAAGAATGTTTCCTAGAAATTTTTTGTTACGATTTCATTTGGGAACCGTGTGTGCTCGAATTGAAAGGTTTGAATTTGATTAATGGTTTTTATTGGATAGTTCTATACCAGGACGATATTGACTATGAAAATAGGGGAGTTAACATTTTATTTCTATAAAGATACATCTATATTCACTAGGATTACCGAGATCTTCATCCAAGTCATACCGAACTAATTTAGTGTAGATTGGATTTTCTCATGGATCAGATAATAGGTACTCCAATAGATGATGGTGGAATGAAGAAGGATTATTTTAATCAAGTGGTATAATGTTTTTAGGTACTATTTACTGATGAGTTCTATAACTTACCACCTGCAAAAGGTATTGAGTTCATGATTATGTTGGTGTTGGGACCAGATCCAGTTTCAACACTACTATAGAGAATAACACTAGTAGACCTTTTGGAGTTGAATGATATGTTGGATGCTCATGATGAAAAATGTATCATATGGACTATTAGTTCTATATAAGTTTTCTCTAGTTATTTCTACATGATGGGTTTTAGGACATTTAACTTGTCTGTGGATTATCAAAGACCTAACCTGGTGAAGAATAAGTATACTTATCCCCTTTTGTGTATTGAAAATCTGTTTCATTAGCTGTGAGGTGATAATATATTCTCTAATGTTGATATGACATCATGATACAACCAGTTGAGGGTGATACACTTATACATGCATTGTGATTCTTTTATGGCTATGTATGGACTATACAATTTCTTAGTGATTCCATTTGGTTTGAAAATTTCACCCGTAGTATTCATATAATTGATGAATTAGTTCATTCATCCTTTACTGGATCAATTTGAGGTAGTTTTTAATAAAAATTAGTGTACTACTAGTCATTGAAGCATCTTTCCCATCATATTGACATTGTCAAGAGTACATTTAATTTGAATTGTCTTTATTCTATGAAAATAAAATATTGTTTCCGGATTGATAGTTTTCACTTCTGGGTCCATGTCATCTCAGAGGCCGGAGTGACAGTGGACCGAGAGAAGGTTTCAACCACGATATTTTGGGTGGGACAAAAGAATTTATTTGATATTAATAGCATTGTAGGTTTATAATTTTATTACCAATGATTTATCCAGGATTTTACCATCCTAAAGAACTGGTGTCTAGGCATAATAAAAAGGGAGTTAATTTTATTTGTTTTTTTTCTTACAAGAGAAAATTTAAGGTGTTGAGTAAAAGGAATACCTCAACACTTGTCCTCAATTTACCTAGGCCAGGTAAATAATATACCATATTATAGGATACATCCAAATATGGGCTTAGAGAAGTTCAAATTCAAGAGGAACTAGTGGTAGTTATGGTTCTAGAAATATAAGACCGTATTAGAGGAATTATCATACTACTGCTCTAGAGTTAGCTGTAGTGGTATATGACCTATGATGTGGGAGAAAATAACTTTTGTGAATGAATTTTATGGTTTACATGGGAAAAATAGCCTCAGGTATATCATTTCTAAGTGGGACCTAAACCATTGGTAGAGGAGGTGGGCGATTATCTATAGTATTTTGACATAAATAAGGATTATAAAAAAGTAAAAAAGAAAATTCATTGATAATATCTTGATATGGAAGACATTAATAGAGGAAGTGTTAGAGTCTTATGATGAGTGGTGATTATCAAACTCTTTGTATACATGTATTAAAATTTATAGGCACCTTAGAGATGAGTAACTCTAACATTAAAATATATTATGAATATTATATTCATATATTCCAACACATAAAAGATAATTAATCTAGAGAGCCTAGTTATTATAGAAATTGTTTATGTTATAGAGCAACCTACACGAAGGACTCATGGATGTTGAAATTATATTATTTTTCATGGAAATGTATGGGTTTATATGGGCTTGTGCAAGGATTTCATGAGAGAGTTTCATAATTCTAGTGAGTGATACGTCAATGTTTTACAAATATGTATCATGATCTCTATATAAAGTAGTTGTGTATAGGGATGACGAAGGTGAAAATGGGATTTTTGGTGAGACATTTCACCCATTATTTGGTGAAAGATGAGAATCAGAGGCCTTCTCAGTTGTTTTAACCTCTAACCATTCTTGAGTGTAAATGGGATGAGTTCACTATATATTTTTTGATATTATTACAAAAGAAATCCCATAAGAACGATTAATTGTACATGATAGAAGATCTATTAATGAAAATATAACACTTCTTTCATGTTAGAGAGACCTTCATTATTGATGATCTTGGTAGTCCCTATTTTGGTGAGATAGTTTGGATGTGTGGTTTTCTAAGGAATATAGTTAATGATAAATATAAATATTTGGTCTTAGTTTTGGAATATTACTCAGAATGCTTCATCATCACATGATACTCTATTTATTTCCTATATTCGATAAATTGACTATCAATAAACGTAGAATATTCATATTTTATAGGATATGTTATATGCCTTTGTTTAGGATTTTTATTGATCATGAAATAAACAAATATATCTTGTTGATTTTTCCTATAATAAATGATTCTATGAATAAATACAGAACGAACCATTGATTGATATATAATGAATTTCATGTAGTTGACCTCTTTGTTGGTTCGAGTCAGGAGATTTGATTCTTGTTGCACCTAGTCTCATGTTTGAAATGTCAAAGTAGGTTCAGTTTATTAGGATGCAATTGGTGACTACAAAGAGTAGGAATATATTATATGTAGAGTATCGGAGATAAATTCTATAGTTTTAGGTTTTTCATCATGTTTTCCCTTGGGTATCACCTTGTTTGGGGAAATGATTTATTTGGAAACATGGAAACCATTCACCTAGGTTTGTCATAGAATTTGAGATTGGGTAGATTTTCAGTACCATGTTATACCAATTGTCCCTTCCACAATGTGAAAATTAATTACATGATGAGTTACACATGTCACAACTTAAGAGATATAATATTAACCATTATCATGTGGTGGAAATTGAGGAAATTGTGCATTGTGTTGGTGATTCATTCAAGGATCATCCAATACAAAATGTGTACTGTAGTGAGATGTACCAACTAGGTAGGACTATACCTCTGGTATGAGTACAAAGGAATCATTGACATGTTCTATAGTACCCCATGTAGAGGGAATTTGATATTTAATCTTAATGGCCATTAGTTTTGTATAAACCCAATAGTTATGCTTTCAGTATCTTTGGGACAAGATTGTATATGGTGGTGAGGTTGTAAGAGATCATATTTTCTATATAAGCTACTCTTAGAGTTTTCATTGAACCTAAAACAGTGGGTTTTCCATTTCCATCAAACCATGGTGGAAAAGTCTCATTTGTATATGGATATATATTTTTACAATAAATTACCTAATGTTAAAAGATTTTTGTTTGTTTGAATTAATTGATTAATGATATAAATGTGCTAAGATTAATTTTTAGGTATTTTATTTGTGAACAACACTTCAATGGGGTCTTGGGATTGTCTGTGGAAGAAGGGATTTAAACTTCTTGAAGTATAATTACACATTGTGTTTATGTATTACATGATGTTTAATTATCTCTGGATGAATTCATGGAAAGGGTTACATACTAGGAAGTAGTTCAATGAGTGAACTGGTTACACACCACAAATCTGAATTACACAACTTGTAATGTTTAAGAAGGGTTAAATTCCCATGTGGTGATGAAAATTTAAGCGAAACATTTAAATTTGAGATATGTTAGGGGAAAGGATATCACATATCATATATTTCTTGGGATGGGTCATTTTAAATCAACTATTTATATGTTTTATCCATTCATTTCTCCCATATACCTCCTCTCTCAAGACATGGATTATTCCTATGAAATTTTTTAGTGACTTCCTCTATTATGGATGTCTTGTTCATATAGTTGACCTATATTTATTTTTATTAGCTTTTCTATCTCTTTCATTGTCATCCATTTTTGGTGGGGAATAATTTTACCATCATAGATTTGGGTGTTGATTTTGTTTTTTATTTAGGTTCCTTCTGTTGATAATATTAACCATCATTTTTATTATAGATTCTAGTAAAAAGTGTTTCTTAATTACATGAGTATGGTAGGGGTCTAAAACATAACCCTATAGTATTTTTAATTGTTTGGTAGGTGAAATAATATAATTTTAACTAACATAGTGTTCACATTAATAAAATTAATGATGATTGGCGATATATCATAAGTTGGAATATTCCTTGGATCCCTTGAGATTCAATTTATGATGTGACCAGGGTTGTGGCTAATTGTTGGGTGAGCGAACCATTATTATGTGATGAATTGGATAATTTCATAAAGTGTTTTTAGAATGAAATGATATCCTAGACAATTTTTTGATGTAGTATAACCTTTTTAATGGCATAATTTATTATTGAAATGATTATTCTTGATATGAACTAATTAGGTTTAAACTGGAATGTAAATTTTTCAAGACCAACATGATAAATGAAAATGTAATTCGATGATAAATATTAATTTATAGAATTGAAAATTTATTATTTTGATTTGGTCTTGTGATATAATTTAAGTTATTAATTTGTTTTGGTTATATCCAAAAATGTTTATATAGTGTGTTTGTTTAAATTTAATTATGAAATGATTATATAGAAGGCTTGGATATGTTTTATGTTAAAATGAATACATATTAGGATTTACCCTATGTGTAGTTGTAATGATTATAAATAGGGATATTACTTGATGATGAAATGTGTACATAATGATCTTGGCCTAGTATGTGATGAAATTATTATATACATGCCTTTTCAAGGGGGAAATTCGTATATAGATTGAATTTTCATGGTAACATTCTTATTGCATGGTTTATGTTTATGGGGGCATGTCTGTTGTACATGATCATTGATATCATGGCAAGGTGGAAATATAGGGTGATTTATGAATTATATTAAGTTTATTAATTAATACACCAATTATCTCTTTATTTCAAGAACTTATTATCATACCACGTTTGTTTAGAAACAATGGTTTTGTCCTATGGTGTTTTAATAACAACCTATTTGGGCCGTCGTGTGTTACCAAAGAATATTACATGGATGTATGTTGGTAAAAAGTACAGGGACATTGTTTCTAATTTTTTTCTTGATGTTGTTGGAGTTTATAGATAGGACCAACATGGGTTTTGGGGCTATATTGATTGAGCTCATATATATTATCTGGTTATTCTATTTGTATTACATTCAGTTATATATTTAGATAAATTTTGGCCTAACAGTACATGATTCATTAGTATTGCTTTCTCAGTTCCTCCGTCAACATTCCAGTTGTATTTTGAATATTTCTTATATTTTCCATTAATCTAATATTTATTTATATTGTTCTGTTCAATTTATTTTAACACTATATTTGGGGGTAATGTTTCCCCAATATTTTCCACCCACCACTACTTCTAGTAAGCATCCTATGGTATATAGGGAGGATTTTATGAGGTCATGCACCCATCATAATAGGGGAACATAAGGGAGTTCCAGACCGGGGGATGTTAAATCCATAATATAAAATAACAGCAGAAATGACCATAAAGAAAGAACCAGGTAGTTTTTTAAATAAAAAATGTTCAAAAAGGACATAAAACAAGTTAACACAATGTTACAATTTCTACAATATAAAGTCAATGTATACCAAAAATGTGCTCATGATTATAGACTCATGAATACATAAGGCAAATACCACCTCATCAATGATTCTCTCTACTACATATCATGTGTATCCCAACCACAATGACATGGTGCAAGGACTAGAGGAATTTTTTATCATGTATTATCATATCATGGTGATCCATTATATGAACCATTTTATCATCTACCATGGTGTCAGTTTCAATATAAACATCCTCATGTTCCATTAAATATGATGGATCTGGTAGATACATACTCAAATAGGAAACATGAAACACACACTGAATCTCTTTTACATTATATGTTATGTACAATTGATAAGACACCTATCTAAGATTATTCATGATATCAATGGGGTCAAAAATATTTGGTACCAACTTATCATGCATACCCAAACTTATGGAGACCCAATGGAGATGAAAAATGAAGTAAAAAATGATCACCGACGTCAAAATCTAGAGAGTTATGATAACAGTCAGCAAAGGATATTTGATAACATTGTACCATGAAAAATATATTCTATATCAACTACATCTTTTTAGTGATTTATTGAACAAGGTTATGTCCAACCAAGGACCACTCTACAAATATTTATCATTTCAAGGGAGATCTACTTTGCTTTCAATACAACACTTCAAAAAGTTTCATCAATAATTGAGTCATGAAAACTGTTTTTATTTGAAAACTAAACAAGGTGAAAATTATTTTCTCATGAACCAATACAATCAAGCACACATACCCCTCACATATCCTAGAGAACGTAGATATCTATCTCTATTTTTTCATCTATTTCTGGATTATATTCCATGATCAATATAAGCAAGGAACCCATAACCTATAACAAAATATACCAGAACATGGATGTCAACCTTAGGTACCCATCAAGAATAATCACATTGGAAACCCTTTGTAAAATCACAGCCTCTTAGAAATAAAAGATCAAAGTTATTCTGTTGTTGTCATCTCGTTGATTTGGAAAAAATTTATTGATTTCCTGATTCAATCAATGATCCAAAGAATCAAATGATTTCTTATTTGAATCCATGGTAAACCAAGGATGATGTACAATGGAAATATAATCCAATATCCATACTATAATGGGAAAGGGTTTCAAAAACCCTATAGTTATTTGATTCTATACTGTAATTCATTGACAAGTTGGACACTATGATGTAATGTATATAATTGACCATCTCACCTGTTTCCAAAAATTCTGGTTTCTCCTGTCATGATACATATTTGTAGTCCATATGTGAAAGGATCAACATGATTGGTCCCCAAATTCCATAAACTCTTACCTTAGATAATTTAGAATGAAAATCCCAATCTCAAAACATAAAGCACAACTGGGATACTAAGACACCTTACCCGAGGTATTCCCAGCATTTATGATTTCACTAAAGTGTTTTAACACGGTGTCAGTTTCCTAATCAATATATAATCATTCATAAGACAATGATTTTACCTTTAATAAAGCTAAGAATAACTACCCTAAAATTTATTACACTTTAAATATCATCTCATCAAATAATATCATATAGGACCACTAATCAATAAATTCCTTCAATAATTGATTCAGTAATTTATTACTCAATCTATTAGTGAAAAATTTTCAATTTTCAAGAGTATAAAAAATAGAAAAATCAGAATTTTGGAGTTTATCAATCCAAGATATCAGTAAAATTTTTACACCCCTCTCAGTGAAATTATACTTTAGTATTTATGATTTGAGTATTCTTTAATGGGATCCATATAGAGAGCATGATTCCACATTTTGAGTGCATTCATAACCACATCCAAATCAAGATCATGTGTAGGGTAGTTCTTCTCATGAGAATGAAAATATTAAGATCCATATGCCACAACATGTTTCTCTTTCATTAGTAAGTAGCCCAAACCCAGAATAGAGGCATCATAGAAAAAATATGACCAAAAATTAAATTCCTCAAGGATAAAATACTACTACTAAAGTTTAATTAACCTTAAATTCTTCAAAATATCACTGTAATTTTTTATTCTATTTAATCATTATTCCAATATCATTTAAAACTAAAATAAAAGATTCATTATTGAAAAATTTAGTAAAAAAAATACATATAATAACCGACTAAATGAATGAAACACTAGATCCCAAACAAATATTAGGGTTTTTACCTATACATTTCCACTTATATCGTTTTAGGATCAACTAATATACCCCTCCCATTGATAAAATTACCCATATATTTCATTTCATTAATCTAGAATTCAAAATTGAATAAATTTCCATAAAATAATTGTTCCCTCATGGTTCTAAGAAATATATCTAATTAGTCTATGTGGTCCTAAATCTGTAAAAGTGTCACAAAAATATCATTTACAAACATGAAAAAAAAGTGTCTAAAAAATGATGAAAAATCTAGTTCCTCATCTACATAAATACCTCAAGATTGTTTTTGATAATAATTGGAAAACCAAAAGATCAAAATTCCTATACAGGATCCAAGACACTACCCTAGGTATTTATAGTACTCAAACAATCAACTGCTGGTGCCATGATTGGAGGTAAATATATGGAAACTAATGATCCCCTCTTAGATGATGATAGTGATCATCAGTCGTAATAAAGGGATGTTTGTTCCTAATGGTCGCATGGTATAAAATTAGGTAACCCATGTAATGTATATGGATATCATATCCTTTCTGTAAATAAATGCAGGCGAATCCCATGGAGACATTATAGGATAAATAAATCCCTTAACTCAAGGTATAAAATCTAAACATAATGTTCCTCCAACTCAACTGGTTCTATATGATAAAATGGAATTGAAATTGGCCTCATTTAAAGTATAAAAATGCAAGGGTAAAATCAATCCCTATATATGGTTTAAACCATAAAAATAATCTTGAAATACATCTGCGTATAGACACATCGTAATATGAAGTTGGTAACTCAAAAAAATTCCAACAACATCATGAATCATCTATAAAAACTAAAATGAGATTACCCTATAATATTTTAGAATAGACCCTACTCTCCCATACCTAAAATCCTACTCTCATTAATAGACCTGAGTGAATCCATTGGGGGATAAAAAATTAAATATAAAATAATAACAGTCGATATTAGCCTTAATATTGTTCATCCAATCCATTTAGATAATCTGGACGAATATACCATGATCATGACCCATGAAATCCTACCCCACTTTGACGCTAACTATCATCACGAGACACAAAGGTCATTTGAAACATTATCTAGAGATCTTTCACAATGGTGTGGAAGGATACAACAAGAACTTCATATCATTTATATGTTATCCCATCACATAAAATAATTTTCATAATATAAAACAATTATTAAAACCTATATCAAACAAAGGTAGCAGTATAGAAGATAAAGTAAACATTGTACAACAAACATTTTCCATTCCTACTTCAGGATCCTTAGGTATATACTCCTCTACATGAAACAATATAGTTTTAGATCTAACCTAATCATTCTAATATTCATGAATATCACCATTTACATAAAAGAAAGACCCACCACCATTGGAATATTCAGAATGAACCTGAAAACCATTAATGATAAGTGATCTATCCTTACTTCCTTTCTAAATACTTCAACAAAAACATACCAAATGACAATAATTTTCATAAATACAACATGAATTAGTATCTTATATAAAAAATTTGAAAGATTTAATTGGGACCACTGAACAGATAGAAAAAAACTTGCTGGTATTCAAGAGAGGACTCTATTATTGATCTTGAATAAAAAAGGCTCCCTTATTCTTCGTTTTCTTCCTAGAATACACACATTAGTTAATATCTTTATCAGATGAAGCTCCACACAAATAAATCATCCAATCTATGCTTTCATCATTGATAATAACTTTATAATCAAATTTCAAAAAGTTATAAGGGAATAATAGAATTAGCACAAAATGAATATTGTCCCTCATACCCAAATAAAATCATATGATTTTAATGTAAAAATTGGTTAAATTTTCAGTGACCAAATGAACTAACTTAGAAATATGGGTGGAATACTCTAGATTATCATGATAAACTTCCATTAATATTAAAAACTCCATTTTCCATTCTGCATGTACAATATCATGATAAAATTAATTGTTTTATATTTTACTAAAGGATGCAAGATTACAATCTTTATTGAAATTTTCTATCATAATTTTGTCCCACCATCCCATTCATGGACTTTAAGGTATGTACATAAAAAATAAACCATATATTCCTTTGGGATATGTATAAAATTGATGATCAGCTCAATAAAAAAATCCACTCCTGAGATTATTGGTGTCATATATCACCAAAAAATATGGGTCGTTTCTATAGAATAAATTCTAAACCTTAATCATCCTCTCGTATTGGGATACAAACAAATGATTGAACCAGAGTATGAATAGTGAAAAGAATTAATTCCACCTTGGAAGGGTCAACAAGATATTTTGGGTAGTGACCTAACCCTAGAATCACGATGCAATTGTCTACTACCATTACCTTTTCATGATTACAAGAAATCAAATATATAAGGACAAATGAGTTTAGTAGTCTTGGTAAACTATATACAGTAATGATTCTTATATTAAAATGACTTTAGTAATTACAACATTGTTTTTTCTATTAAGGATAAATTTATTTCATCTAAGATATCTTTTCACATATTATTTAGAACACATCTTGAATTCCAGGGTAAGGGAAAGAAAATAATGGTGATATCAAATGCTAAGTAAGTTCATGTATAGAAGAAGAAATAATTAATCAATGAGAATAGTAAATATAGAAAGGGAATTTATGAAAACAGACAAAATTTAATCAATAAATTGAAAAGTATGTGTGTGAACAATATGAAAAGGTAAATTACTAAAATAAATGATATTTAATCAATGAACCGAGAATAAAATAAATCTATATATAAGTGAATGAAAAAACTAATTTATTAATAAAAACTGAATGCGAATGAATAAAATACATAATTATTGGATGTCTTGTCTTAGGAACATGAAAACCACTACTATCAATATCTATCTTCCAGACAGTTTAAAAATATTGGTAGAAACGTGTTTAATTTGTAAAACTAATTTTTCTCAATAGAAACAATCAATGTTTTGAAGGGACATATAAATTACGGGCCCCACCCATCAATACATGTCCAAATAAATCTTTATATGGAGTAATGAATTTAATTAATAGACAGTATGACTTATCAAATATCTTGGATGACAAAATATTAAGGATTTATCAATATTTTCCTAGTAGAGAATAATTAATGATAAGGGTTGTTGATAATGATGAATGGAGATTCCATTGAAATATTAACAAAACATTCATTGTAGAATTAATAATCTAAAATTTTCCCCATAAGACATTGAAAATTTTGAATCAAAATTTCCCTTGAATCAAATTAAACATAGAATATCATGTGATTAAGAATATTCATGATATAACTTATTCAAGAAAACGCCGCATGAAATAATGAAATATATATTAGACAATTAATATTTCCATGATAAATGATATGTTTAATTAGGTGAAATTCATTGTCAAATGATTTTTGAAAATTAAATATTTCCAAGGGGACTGACAAGGGAATCAAGTAATGTAATATTAATACTATTTAGGTAAAAAATAAATTATAATCAATTTAGAGGAAGAATAAGTATTTTATCAATAAAAAATATCCCACGTGGAATAAAATAAAGGGATGTAATCATTTATGAAATAATAGAATAACATTAAAAACATTATCGACTAAAATATCCTTTTTTTTGAAAAAACCATTTCATTGAAAATATAATTTAAAAATAATTTCATTACAATGGGATGTTTTAAAAATTAAAAAGTTGTTTTGATGAAATGATTACAGGTAAATACATGGATTCTGTATAAGGTAAAAAAACATTCCTTTTTCACGGTAAATTTATTGAATATAACATCTTTTGAAAGAGAAAAGATGATTAATTTGAAAAAAAATTAAAAGAAAAATGTTTAAAAATTTCATTATTAGTTATGTTGGGTATTGTTAAAAAAATTGTAAAACCTTGTAAGAAGATAGGGTTTTTATAATAATATATGTTCTCTAACTAAATATATAAATGAAGTCATATTTTCCCAAAAATATTTATTAAAACATTTTAACAAACAAAGAGAGGAAAAAAGATACTATAACATGATAATTATGATGAATAACCAAATGATAAGAAAATTAATAGGTTTATTGAGTAATTATCCACTAATTTCCTTTGATGGAATTTCCAGTATAAACAATCCCAAAAAAATTATATTGTGATGTAGACCCCTAAAAAGACCATAATATTTATCTGAGAATTAGTAAATAAATAGACTATGTGGGTCAAATGTAAATAAAAATAAAAATTGGAGATACACTAATAGATATTAAAATTTTATTACACATATAATTTTAGAATAATAATGATAATTAGGATTTAATATAACCCAATAAAAAATTGGATTATGAAATTTTTTCCTCTTGGTAAATTTTTACTCAAATCCCCATAGAAAAAATAACTAAAATGAATATTAAAATACCATAATGAAAAAATAATTCATGATATAATATATAAAAATGTGAATTAGATACATCCCACAATATCAATAAGCGGTGAATGTGATATTTTTCCAAAAGATGTACAAAGTGAGATAAAATTCCCCTACATTGTGTTTCCTTTGGTGTGAACGACCATTAAACTCTTTTAAAATGGTTTTAAGAGTATTAAATTCGTATTAAGGAACCATATTCTTGTTTATAATATCACATTTTATCTTCTTATTAAATCTTATTACCGGTTTAAAAACCAAATTTCATTATTTTCACTATTTTTTATTGTTAATTTCAAATTTTTTATTTTTTATTTTAACTTATTACTTGTTGTTCTTATTTATTAGATCCTAGTATAATCATATATATAATGTATAACCTGATTTAAATATTATATATATTTATAATTTATCTATTTAAAATAATCCATAAAATTTGTAGATATTAATTCAAATGAACCGTTCATCGAGAAGATAGGCCGTACGTATGCAAGAACACCACATACATTTCCTTGTTGTATTAATATAATGAAAATTAAATGATATATATATATATATATATATATGATTATTTGTATTATATGTACATTATAAAAAAATCATATATTTCAAATAGATTTAATAAAACCATCCCCAATATGTTCCATATATAGTGTGAACAAATCACATTTTTTGGAGGAGGCGACAGTCCACATTTCCATAAACAATGTTATTGCAGTTAAAAAAATGGATTGCATGAATTATGAGTTATATAAGAATTAAATAAGTATAATTAGATTAGAAATATCCAATATATTATATATGAATGGTGCTTATATCATAATTACAAACCATGAGAGGTTCTATTGAAAAAATGAGCATAATCATTTTATGATGTGGTAGTTCACCGCACATGAGAGGTATGTTCATTACCAATTATATGAAAGTGTGTATAATTTTAGGTATAACCCATATATTAAAAAATATATATGTATATTAAATATAATTAGGTAGTAATGTAGGCATATAATAGTAATATATTCGGGGTGGAGAATGAAAATAAAACTAAAGAACTTGAGGATGGATATTACCTTTTAATCGGGTAACTCCTTTGATCTTTACCAAAATACTTCCATGGATGGATTTCTTCCCAACTATAGGCTTGTATTTTTATGGTATGTACATTTTGGAGATATTTTAGAATATCTTCTTTTATCCAATGTGGCTTTAGAGGAGTGGGTAAGAGGTAGGGGTGGGTTCCATTTTATAGTGGAGAAGGAGTGGTATTATTGTAAATTTTCGGAAAGAAAATTCCACCCATGATTTTCCTAGGACAAGTGGCTCTAATAATGGACCCAATTCTATAAAATGGATTTTATAGTAAATATATGGAAAGAAAATGGCCTTTGTAAAAGTACCTAGGTCATTTTTGGGTCTTAAGTGTAATTCTTAGTTTTTAAGCTATTTTTTCTCTTAATTGTTGTAATTAATTTTAATTACATTCACTAATATTATTGGTAAAAAAGTAAGTTTAACATATTATAAATTATAAATTATACTAATTACAAATAATTAATAATTATTTTAAAATACTAATCACATAATTGGAATAAATTAATTTAAATTTAACCCCGTATAGTGGACGACAATGCGGGTTTGTATAGTAAAACTATTCTAAAGTTGCTATGTTTTTATATAAAATTTTGAAGTCAGAAATATTAAAATGACCTAACATGGATTAACTAATAAAAAAATTAATCAAACTAAACTTTAAAAAGAATTATAAATTGTATTTAACCATAAATATTTAATCGACGAAGAAGCAGTTTTGATTTAAACATTAGTATTTTTTCACTATTCATCAAAAACTTGACATTCATAGAAAATTAACAACAATTATCCATAAGATAATATTAGGTTCTTATTACAAATTTGGAGTTTGTTTTGAGATATGATATTTTTAATGATTAAAAATTATTATTTAATATATGTTCATTATTAAAAGGTGGTAGATGTGCCTTTATAAAAATATTGATTTTTTTGAATAATTTTAGGCATGTAATTATCTTTTGACTATCCAATATATTGTGTGACTGTCAAAAAAATTAATTGAATATATATATATTTAATATAACTAAATAATTTTAATTTATTAGGATAAAACTAATTTATGAGCATAAAATGGTTTTTTATAAAATTACTCCCTTCATATTAAATTGGTTTTTATATTCATTTCTAATTAATTTATAACCAATAAATTAATTTAAATTTTTTGTACACTATAAATTTCCATAATATAGTTAATAATACTTATAAAATATAATTTAACATGAAGGTTATATCTTAATATATTAAATAATATTATTTTAACAATATATTTTTGTTCTGTAAAACTCACTATTGTTTGTAATGCAAGTCGTCGAAGAAACTCATTGTTGCATGTGATACTTGATAACTCAGTGTCACGTTATTTACAAAATATACCATAGAATTATTTTATTTAATATACTAAATATATTTTAATTTATCAAGATATTATATTATCTTATTCCATTGGTGTTTCATGTCACACACTCTATGAAATACAATGTCCTTATTTTATATTTTTAGGGGGTTACATTCTACTCAAAATAAACAACTCTATTCAACAATATTTAAACTCAATCTCAGAAATCTCGTGTTGGAAATTTAAAATTTCTTTTGTTGAAATAGTGCATCATGAGAATATTTAATAAAATTTCATCTTAAAAATATATAATGGGAAGTGAAAAAGTAACATGGAATAACAAACAACTAGGTCTATAAGCTGAAGAACACTAGTGGAATGTAGACATTCGTACATAGACGGAAAATGTATATATATATCAAAAGTGATTGAGGTAATCAAAAAAAAGTGAATGATCTATGGATATTTGAGGGTCTAAACTCCATAAATATATGATGATTTAGAAAAAAAATTGTTCAATAAATAATAAGGTATTTTAAATAAAGTTATTTTATCTTTTTTTATTATTTTTTTAATAATGATTAATTTATTAACTACCTAATAATATAATGAAATATGCTTATATGATATATCCCTAAAAATATAATATTACCATTTTTTGTAATGTCGATCAAATTTAGATTCATTTGTTACATCATGGAATAGATATCCAAACATTAACATTGATTATTGAAGCACTAAAATAAACTTTTAATGAATCGTAAGGCCCATAAATGTGTGAAAAGTATAAATATTTTTCTCTAACTATTCATTAAATACAAAAGAATTAATACATTAAGCTCTAAACCTAAAATTTGATACTATTAGTTCAAAATAAATATTTATTCATTAAATTTCTTAGTTATAAACAGTGACATATTAACAAGGACAATAAATATATTAGTAGTTGGTGTTGTACCCCTATCATCCTTTGGTCTTGGGTTCATGTCACATTGCCTTGGCAGATTTGTTGGGATATCACCTAAAATACATGTTTCCTTTTCTAATACAATGTTAATTAAATTTTAAAAATAAATATTATGGTCATTCTTGAGAATATGTTTATTTATAAATATCCTTTTAACTAATGTTTTTAATACAACCTCAATACATAAATAATTCATCTATTTTATTTTAGCATATTTTCTCCTCCATTGTTCTATGTTTTATCCTGGGTCATTTATTTTTATTCTCAAATAAAATCCTTCAAAACGGTTTCTCAATAAAATTCATATTATTTGAATTATATCCTCCCTAGAGTGTCAAACGAAGAGCACAATAGGCATGTTATTGTATACTAGGTTATGCTCCAGTAAGGCCCAACACACCTTCTCAATGATGTTAACCCTAGGTATATCTATTTCAAAACCACATCAAAATACATTATCCATACATGGATGTATTTCTTGTATTGCCCACATAATATATTACTTAACAATATTCTAGTATATTCTTCTATACATATCTATAATGTATACCTTAGGGAAATGATCTCTAATATTTGTTTTCAAAATCTACTTTCCATGGATGAAACTAAATTTCTTCTTATATGAACTGTAGAGATATGACCCTATGACCCTCGAGCCATGGTCTACTACCATTATATTGGAATTATTACAAGGAATTACATCCAAAAGTACTGAAGAGTTTAGTGGTCATAGTAATATTGATATATATATGAGTTTTTTTTTTGAAAATTAATACACTATTTACAATATAATTTTTTATTTCAGGGATAACATTATTTCATCTATGATATATTTTCACTTATTTCATAGAGAACATCTTGGATTTTAGCGGATGTGAAAAAATAATGGTGTTATCATATTCTTCGTAAGTTCAAATAAACAATAAGAAATAATGTATCAATGAGAATACATGATATTTCAAGGTAACAAATGAAAAAACATAAAATGTAAAAAATAAACTAAAAAGGAAGTTTTCAAAATTTATAAAAATGTAAATAACTGAAACAAGTTCTATTTAATAAATGAAACATGGATGAATGGAATCCATATAAATGTAATAGCAAAATCCCGTTGATATATAAATACTGAATCATAATTAAGTCAATGCTTAGTTATTAGAGTTCATGTCTTAGGAACATGATTGTCATGAACCAACCCGGGTACCCTAGTAAACCGATAACTGAGCCATATCTGACATAGGCTAAAGGGCGTTCCCAATTCCCACAGGTTTCCAACTAGCACCTGGCATCACATAACAAAAAAATGGGAATGATTTTCACACCAACACTATGGATGAAAAGAAACAATAAAATATGAATAACTAATGAATCTCCACCAAAAGTAATGTACTAGAATACAAATTGGACTTAAACACCTAAAGTACTATAACCCAAGTACTAAAATGGGAAAAAACACCAAGCTTCCTAAGGACACAACTCACCAAGACCAAAGCTCAACATCTGGATCCACCTCCAAGAGATCCCTTCCCTTGCTCGAACCTGGAAGAAGAAAGTCAACAAACACCCGAAAGCAAAATTAGGGTGTGAGCCTAATCCTAGAAGAATACCACCAAAGATTCTATAGTAGATGCTAAACATATATTATCCAAAGGCAAGCTTTCAATTTTAATGTAAAAAAGGTTTGTTAATCCAACATTATATTTAAACAAAACCTGATATACATTTTCAAATGATGGAAATAATTATTTTATGCAATGATTTTACAAATGATGGAATATTTTTAAAACAATGGCTTATATTAAACATTTATATAAAAAATTTATATAAAATCAGAAGGCATGTAACGCAGTTGAGAAGCATTGGCATACATTTATATCTAAAATATAAATAAACTAGAAAGCAATATCTTCATCTGCTAAAAGGTACATAATGTTAACCAGTTATATGATTTAGCACTCTCCATGTGAAGTCAGAAAAATTTATATACATGCATCCCTATGACACTGGCCAAAGGTGACTCGTCACCAACCCGTCTGGGATGTAACCCGCCACAAGTATGTTTTATAAATTTGTTGTTGCGTAGAGTGTATCCAAATAAATCACTAACTACCTAAGGCTTTCATGCACCCTTATATGATGGGTGAAATATTTAAAGAATGATTAAAAATATGATAAATCCCATTATTCCATTTCAAATTTTACAATTTCTTTTCATTTTAAACCAAAATAGGTTTTATTCAAAAAAAACATTCATTTTTTACAAGATAAAACCAATGAGTTTCTATCAAATCATTTTAAGCCATTTTGACCAGCATGAAATCCAATCAAAACTAATTCCATAATAACACAATTTACTCATACAATTAAATTCAACAATTTAATTGATATAATTTCCATAAAATCCACAATTTAAATTATATAATATAATTCAGAAAATTTCCATAAACACACCCAATTCAATAGAATGGGGTTTTTTTCAAATTTTCATGCCCAAACCTTTTCAAATACCTCAATTCATTGGAATTGACATGTTATTAGTTTAATTGAAATGAAATTTGAAAAATTTAATTGAAATCAACAATTGAAATAAATTGATAAATACAAGGATAATCAATTTGGAAATTCAAGACGGAACCACCTACCTCAAGGTCGTCAATAACAACTACAATGATAATCTACCCAGTGAGGTTCAACACACCTTTACATGGCCCTATTATCGTATGAATCGACCCACCTAATATCATTTTCATCAATGGCTCCTAGAACCAAAAACATCAATTTTATTTCACAAGGAATTAAAATATTACATATCATTACATTTTCTCTCTCCAAGATAATTTCTGAATTATCATATTATGTTAAGGATTGAAATCACAATAAAAATCCTTAATAATAATTATAAACCCAATTTGATAATTATATACCTCTATTTTATTTCGAAAGGAAATACAATATTACATGGGAAAATATTTTCTCTCTCTTGGATTGTTATTTAGATTATCGTTTAAATTACCGCATGTGATGATAATTTATCTCATGAGGATAAGTTTTAAATTATTATACAAAATATTATATGTGATAATTTTTTCCCTCTCATGGATAATCTATGGATTATCATGTTATGTAAATGTATTAGTTTGAAATTATCCTTCAAAAGTTTATGCTATCACACATTGATAATTTTATATTTAATAAAATTATACTTAACTTCCAAAATAATTATCAAAATACATATTTAACTATATATATATGTCTCCATTTATAATGAAAATAAATTAAACTATATAATTTTAATAAATTATCACAAATGTTTTTCTCGATATATATATATATATATATATATATATTCAAAATTAATTGTCTTTTGATAATCCAAAATAATTATTGTTTGCAAATTTTGAAAATTATATCTTGATAAAAAATATACTATGCATTGATAATTTTTATTCTAGAAATCATCCGTCGATATTCCAGCAATTATCGTTTGATAATTTAAATAGATTTCCTAAGATAATTTCATGGTTTTATCTTTAGAAAAATTATTTTAGTAATTATCATTTAGAAATCTCACGATTATCTCGCTATTATTCATTGTAATTATAATTTGATAATTATTTATAATTAACATTTCAAAAAAGATGAAATTATCATTCGGTGATTCTTCATAATTAATATTTGATAATTAACATAATTAAATTTTGATAATACACATAATTATTTACTTATAATAACCCATTTAAAATGTGACAAATCATATTTATCAAAACCTTTCTACCTTTAAAACAAAAGTATTATTTTGATTCTTCTCGTCGAGATGAATTCAATGGTACTGATGGCACACATTTCTGATCAATTACAAAAACGTTATTAAAATTAGAAAATTGGAAGAAATAATGAAATAAAATAAAATAAAAGATAGAGAAGAACCTACAAGTTGTAGTGCCCCAATGTGGTGGGTGGTGCATCGATCGAAGGAGTGAGGAACAACGCACCCACAGGATTCCGATGTATTTTCCACATGGCGGGATCAGCCACTAAAAATAAGATCTCCATGTTATTTAAATCCCCCAAAACCATCATTTTTTAATATTTTGAAAAATATATAACCCTATATTAAACCATTTGTGTCCTTATGTTTTATCTATATTTTCAAAAAAAACATCATTTATTTCTTCCAACTAAGTCGTTTCCACTGAAACGGATTAAAACGATGAAGAAACAGATGTTTTTCAAAACTTACCACATCAAAAATGGAATTTTGGTTTATGAGAAGCCTCATGAAGGGGATGATGAACATGGTAAAAAGAAACGTAGTAGATAATTAAAACCATATTTATTTAACAATTTAAATTATCAATTTAATATAAAAATTAAAGAACATCAAAAATTCATTGCGAATAAAAGTTATACCCTGTCTAAGGTAAACACCCCATTTCAAACAAAATGGTGGCCTTAGATTTCTCAAACGATGAGTGCTTTGAGATATATTAATGATTTATTAATGAAAACTGGGAATAATTAATTAAATAATATAAAAAGTTGTATTTTTGTGAGTGAGGAATCCAAACCCCCGATTTGAACAAATGTTATACCTTTTCTAGGGTAAACCCTTGATTATGGACCCATTATGGTCTCAGATTTCCCATACGACTCACCACTAGGAGATAATCAATTTTAATAAATAGTATATTAAATATTATTTAAAAACATTGTATTGTGAGCGAGGCATCCAAAATTATTGCACCTTCAAATGTTATACCCATCCTTGAGAAAAAAACTATATTTTGGACATAATTGTGGTCTCAAATATCTCATATGATGGGCCATTTTGGGGTTATTCAATAATTTTCAATAAATTGTTTGTGCTTAAAATAATATATTTAATATTTTGATTCTGACCTCCCCAATACTTTTCAAACCTCAAACACTCATACTTACTCAGTGTTTAACTCAGAAAATATTTAATTGAATATTCCATTGTATTAATTGAACATTTTACCATTCCGTGACATGTTTAACAAAAAAACAACATTTTACAGATAAACCATTTTTTTATTATTTAACACAATATAAATTTAACAAAAGTTAGTTTAGAAATATCTAAAATAGAAATGAGAGGTTACAACCTCCCATTATTGGAACTTTGTATCCCCAGAAAGTCTATGAAGAACCACATCAAAAAGATAATGCCACTGTTCTATCATCAGTGTCTCCCTCTCTCACATATCATGAGAATTAAAACTATGATTACATATCTTATTGACATGAGGTTTCATCCTCCCATGAAGTACCTTGGTCTCAGAATCAACAACCATGAATGGTCGTTCAATCACATATAGAACAGGTTCCACTTCAAGATCACGCCAACTCCAAACATGATATGGGTCAGATAAATAATTCTAAATCTAAGATAAATGAAACAAATTATGTATTGATGTTAGTGTTAGTGGTAGTGCTAAATGGTAAAAAAAATTATCCACTTAATCAACATCCTCAAATGATCCGAGAAAACAAGGAGTTGGCTTCCCTTACCCCTCAAGCTGCCGATGACCCAACTATAGTGAAACCTTTATGAATACAAGGTCACCAAAACATCTACATCATGTTATAGAAAGACTTGGTGCTTCCAGGGTGCACAAATCATTAGTAAAAATAGATTTCCCCTATTATAGCATTCATTGTTCCTAATAGTGCAACATAATAGTTCTGATAACACAATACACTGTCTTTAGAGAAAAACCATTGGACATTAGTCTCCCAACCATAAAGAGAGTCTCTAATGCTTACGAAGTTGGTCAATAAGCTTTTGTTCTTAAATAATCGTCTCTAGAAGAGAAGATGTCATAGAACTATTAGCTTTCATAGTGGAGAAAACCGGCACCACCCAAAATGACACACTTGGGTGAATAAAGGATTTTTCAAGAGATTGTCCAACTGGGACTTTAATTTTTTCAGTTCATCTAGATTCATTTGGTAAGAGGGAAAAGAAACTAGTTTAGTACCAAACATTAAGTCAATAGAAAACTCAACCTCCATTACCAGTAGAAAACTAGAGAAGTCAGAAGGAAACACGTTGGGAAAATCGATAAAAACTCGAGGAAGATCACCACCCAAAGAATCTCACTCGATATCAAAAGTAAACAATGATATGAATTTCCGAAACTTAGGATAGGAAGGTATAACTCCAGTTGACAATAGGTCTCATTCTCCTTAAAATACAGGAGGCACACCACTGGGTGTAGTAATGTAGAACCTTCTAAGATAACAATCAATCCGGGATTTATTGTTAATAATCCCATCCATCTCGAATGTGACGTCATGAGGTTCCATGTGGAGTATGAGAAAACTCAAAGAAAAAGTTACATCTGATAGAGAGAAGACACAAAGAGAACTACATAGACCATGCTATTTCTTCACACCAAGGGGTGTAGTAATATCCATTGCACAAGATAAAATCATCATAGGATGATTAATAAGATTAAGGATATGCTTTCAAATAATCAAGTAAGATGCACCAGTATCAAAAGAGAAGTCACTAAAGATGAAGCTATAGTAATGATATCTATTATGGTCACTGGACATGTATTATCTTCCTATGGAGACACTTTCACTATGTGTAGAATCTTCATTCCTGATGCCTATGGATGTAACTCTTTTTTATGTGATGCATTTGTTTTCCTAGTAGTATTTGAAGGTTCTAATGATCTCATATAGTGTCTCCAAGAGCATAAACAGAAGTTTTATACGTCCCAACTGTTCTATAGAATGTTGAGGATCAGTGGAGCGTTTGAAAATGGTGGTTTCTGGTGAAATAACTCTTGATAAAAATTTCGAAGATCACCTCCAGTTTCCAGATCTAGATCCTGAAAGTGGTTTTAGAGGTGGTGCCTATCGCAAAGCATTGATAGTGTGCACAATCACCTGAACTAGGCTCGGGTCCGCTGAAGGATTCACTCAAAAATGTTCAATAGTAGACCCTTCATTGATCTGATTCGCACGTCTTCACAGAATCATGATGTTACACAACATCAAAAGATAATAAAGATAACATTAGATAATGTTCTAATATAAAAATGAGGGAAAATTGATCCTGACTGGTAGAACATAAATAATTTGGATTTCACTCTCTCCAAATCAAAATAGGAAAAGACTAGAACTAATTAAAAAGGTGCACCTTCCTTTTTGGGAGCCTGCCTGATTAGAACTCCACACATAATCATGCTTGTCTTGGAGTAGTGATTAGGATGGGTGACCTTTTGGGAAGTTTTGCAGGGTGTGTGTGAGTGAGGAAAAAGCACACTAGAAAAGACATGTGTTGGCATGTGGGGACTATCATTAGTCAGGTGACCTATTCAGGCATGTGGGTGGAGCCCATGGTGGGTACCACGTGTCAGCGGGGCAACTGGGGTACCTGGCAGGCTGGGACCCAACGACCATGTTAAGGCAGGGTGTCTATGCTGTCAGTGGGGCCCAGTTGTTACATTTGGTATCAGAGGTGGTACCCAGCCTTAATTGCGGTGCACTGCCTAAGTTGAGATGTATGGCCCACAAAAAAGATGTTGTTCTCAAAAGAGGGGGGTGATTTCAACCCCCCCCCCCCCAATAATAAAGGATTAAATGACAAAGTGATATGACTCATGTCAACAAGGTGTAACTTGCTTTTTGGGAGATATCCTGATTAGAACTCCACAGTTAAGCGTGCTTCGCTTGGAGTAGTGATTAAGAAGAGTGACCTTCTAAGAAGTTTCCCAGGATGTGTGTGAGTGAGGACAAAGCAAACTAGAAAGGACAAGTGTTGGCATGTGGGGACTATCATTAGTCAGATTTCACGTTTAGGAACGTGGGTGGACACCATGGTTGGGACCACATGTTTGCGGGGAAACTGGGGTACCTAGAGGTCCAGGACCCGATGAACATGTTAAAGCTAGGTGTCTATGTTGTCACTTGGACCCAGTTGTTACAATGAACACATCTACAGTAAAAATAAATCCTCTAAAAAATTTAAAACCATATATAGAATACTATTTATTTTTTTTCAAATAATTTGTCTCATGACAACCTTTCGATTCATAGATGGTCTATACAATTTCCAAGTCCCACACATCACTTCCTATCTAAAACATTAATCATATCAATTAATCGATAAAATTAAAAGATAATATGACTTTTTAAATATTACAAATGAATAAAGAATAATCATTTATCAATATTTCCCCAGAAGAGGATAACTAACAACAAGGGTTGTTGAAGTTGATAAATAGATATACTATTTAAGGAATTATAAAACATTTTTGCGGATAATAATATTTAAACATTCCAAAGCGTGTCATACAACATTGAAAAATTTGAATCATATTTCCCTAGAAATCAAATGAAACATATAATATCTTCGGAATAATGATATTTATTATATGACATGTCAATGTAAACACCGTATCTAAAACATATATACAGTTTATTTACTAAAAATATCCATGATAATTGATCTGGATAATTAAGGGAAATTTATTATAAAATCATCGTAGGAAATTGAGTATTTCAAAGGGTAATAACAAAAGAATCAAAAAAGTGAATTCCAATACTATACTTGTAAAAATAAATCATAAACCATTTCTAAGAATAATATGGATGGTATAAATAAAAAATATTCCAAGTGGAGTAAAATCAAAGGATGTTTTCATTCATGAAATAAAACCAAAGGTGAGGTTTGTTGGGTAGGGCCACATGTTTAAACAAAACATCCCCTAACCACGATCCCCTACTGGAATTCTATATGGAGTTCACAGTTTTGCTGCATAGTTAGTTTAATTGTTCATCATGCATGAAAACACTATTTGTTAAAAGGTGCACAGTTAGAGGTGTTTTACACAAGGGTAAAATAATAATGCGCCACATCCAATGACTCATAACAAGGTGCATTCTATTGGGAAACTACGTGGTTTTTCATAACTATTAAAAAACTAAGCACAACCCCATGTACATCAAATATAACACCCCATATTTTTTAAGGTATATCCCTCTTTGAGTTTTCCTTGAAGCAATTGTATTGGTATTTCTATAATATTTACGCATTGGTGTCCATGTCTCATTAAAAGATATGGATGTTTCATTTAAGAAAATAAAATATTGTTCATCGATGTATGTTTGTTTGAATTAATGGTTTCTATGTTAAGCATGTTAAAAGATATTATAAGGGTTTATCAAGAGTATATGAAGCGTCAAATGATTTTTAGAATTTCTTTTAATGCATGGATAAAAATTTCATGCAAGGAATTTACTCATTGTTTAAATTTATTTCATGACATGTAACTATCACTGAAAGGATGTCATGAAAGTATTACATGTTTTGAAAAGGGTTATGGACTAAACTATTTACACACTATGAATCTAAATTACATAATGTAAATTTTTTGATAATGGTTTAATACACCTATGGTGATGTGAATTTCTATATTACCTTTAAATTGAAACTAACAAATGTTAAAGGGGCTATATTCCATTTATTTCTTTTAGTGGGTGATTTTAAATCATTGATTCATTGTATTATTCATTTATTTCACATGAAACCCTCCCATATCAATCCCTAGATGATTTCTAGGGGTTTTCAAATGCCATAATTTATTCCAGACATCTTGTTCATGTAATTGATATAAATTGAGTTGTTTTCTTAGGTTTTGACTCTATTCCTTTATTCTCTATTTATGGAAGTGGAAAACCTTGACCATTGTTGTTTTGGGTGTTGATCTTGATATTTTAATATGAAGGATCCTTTTTGATATCATAATCCCTTTATTTCTTGTTACATATTCTAATAATAAGTGTTTAATAATTTCTAGATAATTATAGGGGGTCTAAATCCTAACCCCGTGGTACAATTAGTTTTCAACTATGTCCAATTAAGTAATTTTAACCAAAACAATATTCTCCTTAATTAATTGAAGGATTAATGAAGATAAATAATGTGTTTTATTATCAAATGTATCAATTTTTATTTAATTAATGATCAGACCTGGCTTGTGGATTCTTGTTGGGTGAGTGGTCCTTTGAATAATGATTAATTTACTAATGATTTAATGTGTTTTTATCATGAAATGATATCATAGGTGATTTTTTGAAATATAATCACCCTATTAGTGTCATAATTGATTATAGAAATTGATATATTTGGTATAATATTATTGGGTTCAAACTATCATATTAATGGATCATGAACAAATTGATAAATGAAATGGTAATTGAAAGAAAAATAGCTTTTTTAAAATTAACCATTGAGGGTTATGATATGATATTTTGATATAGTTGATGTTATGATTGTTTTTGAGTTTTATTCTAAAATTATTATATAGTAGGATTGCCATATATTTTTGATAAAATGATTACATATCGTTTTTCTTCAAGTTTTCTGTAGAACTTATTATATAGAGGGCCTGGCTCAGTTTGATACTGTGTTGATTATATAAAGTGGAATGCCTATATTATGAAAGGCTATTAAGTGTTATTGGACACATTTATGCTGAAATTATTATATATATGGATCATACCAAAGGTTGAAATTCTTAAATAGGGGTATTTTCCTAATTTTATGAATATACCATGGTTTATTACTATGTTTTTCATGGTTATGGTAGATGCTTAGAGATATTTTGGCATAGTGCCAAAGTTGGTTGAATTTTCTATTTTATTATTTTGATTAATTACTAATTGTATTATTGTTTAATTGATTAAAATTTTTATAACATTGGTTTTTAGGCATGGTGATGTCAAACTACCGAGTTTTATGGACACCCTATTCAGGACACTATTTGGTATCTGAGATGTTTAAATGGATGTAGGTTTGGACAAGGGAAATAAACCTTCTTTCTAAATTATTGCTGACTATATGGGCAGGAGTTTGGAGATAGGTAAAAAATGGGTTTTGATACCATGTTGTTTGAGTTTATTTGTGTCGTATATATCATTTATTTTTATAACTTTTAGTTTGAAATTTAGATATATTTCAACCTATCATTCAATGATTCATTAATATTGGTTTATTGGTTCCTCCATCAACATTCCAGTTGGATGTTGTAATGTTCCACTATTTTCCATTACTCTAATATTTGTTTATATTTTATGTTATAATATGTCATAACTCTATACGAGGGGGTATATTATTCACACTATATTCAGTGTACCCATGGTTTATGTCGGCAACCTCTGTAATATGATGTCGGACACTTGAGGTCTCATAAACAACCTAATTTACCCACATGTGAGATTTTCAGATCAGGGAACATTACAAAGTTATATCATTAGACAAGGTTTTTTTATTACATTTACATTTGAAAAAATTTAGAGAGGTTATTGGGATTTTTTCAAGACTATGTAAAGAGTTTGTGTATGGGAGTGGAAAACCCTTGTATGAGGAAAAATCTGAGTACCTACGAATGTGATTGTTGTTCATTGTGTTTTTTTATAGTTTATTTTATTTAACCCTTGGTGATATACATGATTCATGATGTCATTATTACTTGATATTTTATCTTATAGCCTAGTATCGGACATGATGGGTATTCATGCATCGTGATTGTCATATACAGATATATCTTGACATTAATTGTTCATGATACGACATTTTGACTACATCTGATATTTTTCCTCTATGAAAAGTAAAATGATATACATATTATATCTAATAAATTAAAATAAATAATAGTAATGTAATTCTAAAACACTCATATTCCATGTTTAGAGAGACACTGATCTAGTGGTTTTATCTCATTCTCAACTATTGTATTTTACCTTCTTTTTATCCAATATTTTTATTGAGTGTGTCTGTCTTATATGGAGAATTAAATCTCATTATCTTTGAGTTTAGCTTATAGAGAGTGAAAATTAACACACTCTTAATGTAGCAGAGATGGAGCTTTATATAGATCTATAAGATCATATGGTTTCTCATCATCATGACTACTTTATAAGGGTCATGAAATCCATTGAAAGGGATACTCTACACACCTTACCTTAGAAGTATGATTTGATGATGGTGTTTCACCCATAAATCTGACAATATTTTGTAGGGAGGGAAGCCCAATGAATCCATGTTTTGAATCAATTATGTATATATTATCTTTAGGCACCCAAGACACCATCATATAAGAGGGTGACTCTTTCCACATATATGGTTTTTTAAACTACCAAAAATTGGAGGAACATTATGAAGAAGGGTGGGAAGAAAGAGGAGTGGTCTTAGAAGTACATCATATCGATGTTACTAAGCCACTTCTATCATGAAAAATTGAGGGATGAGAAGTCTTGATATTTAAAACACTTGAAACATGAGATTTGTTCATCGATGGAATATGTTGGGTATTTCATTGACATGATGAGTTTTTTTTAAAAACAATTCAACTGATGATATCTCTAGGGTTATTCATTGTTTGGATGGGATTCTCTATGAGAATATGTCACTGGTGAAAATCAATCTCTAAAGTATATTTTTCGGTGATTAATCATGCACTCAACATGAATGGGAACCTGAGAGATGCCTCTTGAAGAGGCTAGGTTATTTCTATAGGGAGAACTATTATATATTCATCTAGTAGATTGAAGCAATAATATGAGAGTTTTTCTAAGGCAATAGCTAATAGTGTAATCAATGAAATAGGTGACTATATCGAGAATATGTTTCATTACAGTGCTATTAGTGTATAATGTTGGTCCACAAGAGGACTTAGTGTATGTACCCTACATTTGGGTTCTATTCATGTAGTATTCCTTGTCATATTTATTAGTTTTGTAAGAACTACTCATGAAATAATAGTGGTAGGAGATTATGATATGTAACAGAATCAAGGTATGACTTAATAAAGAGGTAGTTGGGGTTCTATATGGAATTCATATTGAGGTAGTGGATGGGGTACCCTAGTGCAAGAGTAGCAGTACTGGGCATAGGGAAAAACATTGTGGAGTAATATTAGATCATAGGGAAGAGGGGACGGTCGGAAGCATTTTTACATACTACTTTTTCTAGTGTGGTTGCATGACCCTCTAACATTAGAGGTACTATTATTTTACCATCTACCCATTCATGTGTATTTTTTTATGGGATAATAAAAATCCTTTTTATCATATTTTTATTCAAATATTTTGGGCTTGGTTATAGAAATATAGGATAGTGATTTTACCCTCAACACACCATAAGAATTATAGTGAGATAATATCAAACGATTCAATGCATGTTTAATGAAATTGGTAGTTAAAATTTATTTTGGGAACTTTTTGTGCTCAAAATTAAAGGTTTCAATCTGATTCGTGGTTTATATTGGGTTTTTATATTCCATGAATATATTGATAGTTTTTAGAGGAGAGTTACCATTTTATTTTTAGAAAGATACATCTATTTTCCCTAGGACAATTGTATTCTTCAGTTTAGTCATATAAAACTAGTTTAGTGTAGATTATATTATCTCACCACTCATATATTATGTCCTTTTATAGATGATAGTTGAATGAAGAAGTATTCTTTGACCCTAGTGGTATAACGTTTCAAGGTTGTATTTCTTAATGATTTCTATAACTTACCACTTGAGCAAGATTTTGAGTTCACGATCTTGTTGGAATTGGGAGCAGAGCCAGTTTCAACACCTCTAAATAGAATAACACTCATAGACCTTGTGGAGATGAAATATATGTTGGAGGATTCCAATAAAAAAGGTATCATATAAACTGATACATCTCTATGGGGGTTATCTATTTTTTTCATTAATTTTTTTGGTACATTTAACTTATCAGTGGGTTATCAGGGAGTTAACCAGGCGATGAATAAGAATAGTTATCCCCTATTATTTTTTGATTTTTTTTCATTAGGTGTGAGGTGAGAAGATCTCTTCCAATATTTATTTGAGAATATGATACAACTAGTGGAGGGTGATACCCTCGAACATACCATGGTATTCTTTTATGACCATGTATGACATGTATGATTTCTTAGTTATGCCATTTTGTTTGAATAATGCACCAGTAGTATTCATGGAATTAACAAATCAGATCACTCATCCTTTAAAAGATCGATTTGTGGTAGTTTTTAAGACAACTTAGTGTACTAGTATTCGTCGAATGATCATTACCAACATATCGACATCATCTTGAGTTCAATTAGAGTGAATTGGATTTATTCTAATCTAACCAAATAATGTATTTGGATTGATAGTTTTCACTTATGGGGCCATGTCATCTCATAGGAAGGAGTGAAAATGGACCAAGATAATATTTCATGCATTGTATATTGTGTGTGTCCCAATAATTTATTTGAGATTAATAGAATTTTGGATTTATAATTTTTTTACCAGTGCTTTATCCATGACTTTTATTATCTCAAATCACTGATGTTTAGGATGACCAAGAAGGGAGTAAAGTTTCATTGATCATATTTATACAAAATATAATTTAAGTATTTGAATAGAAGTATGACCTCACCACATATTCTCAATATACCTATGATGGGTAAAGAATATACCATGTACTATGACACATCCAAATATGGACTCATGGAGTTCTAATGAAAGTGGATCAAGTGCTTGCTGATGGTTTTAGAAAACTAAGAAAACATGAGAAGAATTATCATACAACTGATCTAGAGTTAGCTGTAGTGATCATATGACCTATGTTATTCAATACACAATCTTTTGGGAAAGAGTTTTACGGTGTACATGGGACAAAATTGCCTCAGGTATATCATTTATCAGTGGGACCTCGGCCTTTGTTAGAGGAGGTGGTAGATTATCTATAGTATTCTTACTTCAATAAGGATAATGAACCAGGAATAAGATACCTCATTGATTATCGCATGTGATGGAAGACATAAACAGATAAAGTGCAGGAGTCTTATTATGAATGGTGAGGATGGATGTCTTTGTAGACATGTATTCATATTTCTTGGAGTCTCATATATGATTAACTCTGACAATGATATCTATTTTAACTATTCGTTTTTTATATTCCAACACAAAGAAGTTATTTAATCCTAAAATCCACATTATGAACGAAAAATTATATTTGGAGACAAACACACATGATGGACTCATGGAAGTATAGGTTATCTTACTTTTCATGGAAGAGTATGGGTTTCAACAGGCTTCTGCGAAGAGCTCATGAGAGAGTTTAATTATTCTAGATGAGTGATATATCTATTTTTTACAATGATGTATGAGGATATAAATAGAATATAGTCATTTCTATGGATAAAGAAGGTGAACATGGGATTTTTGTTGAGAAATATCACCTATCAATATGTGAAAGCTGAGAATCAAAGGCCTGCTAGGTTGTTAGAGCCTCTTCCCATTCTTGTGTGTAAATGGGATGATTTCACTATATATTTAGAGATATTATAACCATGGAAACAACATAATAATCATTAATTTTTTGTGATATAATATCTATTAATAAATTTAGATCACTTTATTCATATTAGAGAGACATTCACTATTGATGGTTTGGTTAGTCTCTAAGTGAGAAGATGGTTTGGATGTATAGTTATCTAAGGAATATATTTTATGATAGATAAACTTTATTTATGTATTTGTTTTCGAATTTAATTTAGAAGGCTCTAGGATCACAAGGTATTGTATTTATTTTCTATATTCAATTGACATAATATGAATCTATGTACAATATTGAGGTTCTATAGGATATGTTACATGCCTATGTTTGGGATTTTGATTAATCATGGGAGAAACATATATTACTCATAGAGCTTTCATATAATTACATCTTCCAAAAGTCAATCCAAATGGAACCATTCAAGGATTTTTAATTCAGGCGATGTTTCTCACCTATTTATTGTTTAGAGTAAGGAGATTCAGTGCTTGTTTGACCTAGTCTCATATAGGGAATTTTTGAGTAGGTTCAGTTGATCAGAAGGTAGTTTGTGTCTATGTAGAGAAGGCATATATAATATATTTAGTATTGTAGAGGACCTCAATATAATTAAGTTAGTAAAATTATTTTTTTTGGGTGTCTCCTTTGTTGGAGAAATGATTTATTATGAAACAAGGAAATCTTGATCCAAGGCTTTCCAAACCATTTGATATAGTGCTGACATTCAGTCTAGTAAAATACTAATTATCCCTTCCACAATGTGATATTTCCTTTCAAAATGGGTTTCCTATATCACAACAGAAGAGATATCATCTTGATCCTTTTCATGGGGTGGAAATTGAGGAAATTGATATTTGTGTAGATGTGTCATTTGAAGATGATCTTATACAGAATGTGGAATGTACTGATATGTACATCTGGGTTAGGACTATACTGATGGTATGTGGATAGTGTAATCATAAGTGTGTTCTAGATTACACATTGGGGAGAAAATCTTATACCCAATCATAGTGTCCAAAAACAATATGAGAAACGAATGTGCTTTTTTGAATAGCTATTTGACATGATGTTATGTGGTGGTGAGGCTATAAGGGATAATATTTTCTATGTATTCCACTCTAGGAGTTTTCATTTAACCTATATAATTGGGCTTTCCTTTTCCATTAAACCTTGCTGACATACTCTCATTTCGATATGGAGATATTTTTTGTGTGGAAAATAACCTAATGTTAGAAGCTGTATGTTTTTTGGAATTAATTAATTAATGGAATAAACGTGTTAAATTTTTATATGGGGTTTCCCCATGTATGTATTATGCTACAGTGGTGTCAAGGTATTTTTTGTGGAAGATAGGACTAAAACATCTTGGAGTACAATAACACACTATATATGTATATATTACATGATGTGTAATTTTCTCTAGATACATTCTAGGAAAGGGTTACAAGCCCTGAACTGGTTCAATAAGTGAACCAGTTACACATAGAAAATATAAATTACCCATCATGAAATGTTTAAGAAGTGTTAAATTCAACTTAGGTTATAAAAATTTTAGTCTAACTTTTAAATTGGAGATATGTGATGGGAAAGTGGTTACACATCGTGTATTCCATGGGATGGGTGGTTTTAAATCAACGATTTATATGTTTTATCCATTAATTTCTCCCATATATATCATCAATAAATACATGGATGATTCCTAGGAAATTTTTGATCACCTTCCTCTATTATGGATTTCCCTTTCACGTAGTCGATCTCTCTTGATTTTTATTAGGTTTTCCCTCTCATTCATTTTTATCCAGTGGTGGTGGTGGAAGCACTTCCCCACAGTGGGTTTGGGTGTTGATTTTGATCTTTTTGATCTAGTTTTATTATTGTGATCATATTCAACTTATTTTTTATTGGATAATATTTTTGGAAGTGTTGATTAGTCACCGGATAATATTAGGATTCTAAAACAAAACCATGTAGTCTATTTAATTGTTAGGTATGGGAAATACTATAATTTTAACTGACAGAGTGATCATGTTAATTAATTTAATAATTATTTGTGATAAATCCTAGGTTTGAATATTCATTAGATGACTTGAGATTCAATTTATGTTGCGACCATGATTGTGGCTACCCATTGGGTGAGTGAACATTTAAATAGTTATGAATTGGATAAATGTTTAAAGTGTGTTTCACATGACCTGATATCAAAGATGATTATTTGATATAGTATAACTTATTTAATGGAATAATTGGTTATCAAATTGGCTATTCTTGATATGACATGATTGGGGGGAAGCTGACATGTAAATTGGTCAAGACAAATATGATAAATGAAATTGGAACATGAAGATAAATAGTAATTTATAGAATTAACAATTGATTCTTATGCTATGATATTGTGATATCATTTTAGTTATGAATTAGATTGAGCTTTATCCAAAAATTTATATATATTAGTTTGGCCAAATATTATTCTGAAATGATTCTATAGTAGGAATGGCCATGTTTTATGTTGAAATGATTAAATTGCACACTTTACCCTTTTTGTAGTTTTAATTCTTATATTTATGGATATTCATAGATAATGAAATGCTTATATAATTTTCTGGGACAAGTTAACAATGAAATTTTTATATACATGGCTTTTTTGGGGGGAAATTATTATACAAAAAGATATTCGCAGTTATATTATTATAACATGGGTTATGGTTATGGTGGGAATGGTCATGGTACATGCTCATAGATATCCTCAAAAGGTGCCAATTTAGGTCAATTTCTGAGTTATATTATGTTTATTAATTAATACAAAAATTATCTCTTTATTTTGAGAACTTATTATCAGACCAGGTTTATTTGTACGTAATGGTGTCGACCTACTATGTTTTACTAACATATTTTTTGGGTCACCATTTCGTACCCAAAAATATTACATGGATATAGGTTTGGAAAAGGGAAAGGGACATTATTACCGATTTTTTTTCTTACTATTTATGATGGAAATTGTTAATGGGACCAACATGGGGTTTGGGACCAGGTTCATTGAGCTTATATATATATTATCTAGTTAATTTATTTGTATCCATTTTAGTTAAATATTTAGATAAATTTGATCCTATTATTACATGATTCAGTAGTATTTATTTCATTGCTCCTCCTTCAACATTCTAGTTGTATGTTGTATATTTTCTCTATTTCCCATAAATCTAAATATTTTTTATATTGTTAAAATCAATTTATTTTAAAACTATATTTAGTTGTATATTATCCCCAATATATTATTTCTGCCACTACTTATCATCGAAAGCCTCTAGTATATATGGAGGCATTCAGAAGGTCCTATAACAAACTCAATATAGGTACAAGAGAGAGTTCCTAATCAGGGGATGTTACATCCATAATTTAAAAAACTCTTGAAATGACTATATAGAGATAAACATATAATTTATGAATAAAAAAGTTTCAAAAATAACCTAAGAATAGGTCACATAATGTTACAATCTCTCCAGTATAAAGGAATTCTATACTCGAAATGTGCTCCTAATTATGGACTCATGAATAGATAAAAACACTACTACCTCATAAATTATTCCCTCTACCACATATCATGTGTATCCCGTCCATAAAGACTTAGTCCATGGACTAGTGGAATTTTTTTTCCATGTATCACCTTATCTATGTGATCTATAATATAAAATATTTTATCAACTACCAGGGTTTCAGGTTCAATATCAATATCCTTTTGATCTAGAAAATGGGAAGGATCTGGTAGATACGTACTCTACCTGGAAATTCAAATGAAATGATGAATCTATATTAAATTATAAGGTTTGTACAATCAATAGGACACCTATAAAAGATGATTCATTATCTCAATGGTGTCACAAATCCATGGTACCAACTTATCTTTCACACACAACTGATGGTGTCCTATGGGATATGAGACATGATGTACAAAATGATCAATACCCTCAAACTCTAGCGACTTATGATGATGGTCAGCAAAGGATAATTGAAGACATTATATGTATTTCCATATAACACTTCATATGGCCCCATCATTAATTTTAAAAAATAATTTTTATTACAAAACCCAACATTGTGAATATTAATTTCCCAATAACCAATAAAATCAAGCGTACATCCCCTGCACATATCCTGAAAAACATAGATATATCTCTATATTTACCCTTCCATATATGGATTATTTTCCATGATCAATTTCATCTAGAAACCCATTACCTGTTACAAAACATACAAGAACATAGATGTTAACCTTGGGTACCTATCAAGAATAATCATAGAGGATTCCCCTAGATGTCTCACAGCCTGTTAGACATAAAAATCACAAGATATTCTACCATTATAGTATACTTGGTATGGAGGAAATTTAATAATTTCATGATTTAATTAATGTTCACCAAAATCACATTCTTCCCACTAGGACTCTATGGTAAACCAATGATGATGTCCATTTAATTATAATCCCATATCCATACTAGAATGGGAAAGGGTTTGAAAACCCCTACAGTTGTTTGATAATTTACCTTAATTCAAGGAAACTTTGGACTCTGTGATGTAATTTCTATCATTGACCATCTCATCCCTAGACAAAAATACAGGTTTCACATGTCATGATACATATTTTTAATCTCTTGGTGCACATACCAACCTGATTGGTGCACACATTACATCAAATCATACCTTATAGAAATTGGAATGACAAACCCACCATGAAAACATGAAGAACAACTTGGAGACCATGACCCCTAAAATATTTTATTCCCACCATTTAGGATTCCAATAATGTGTTGTCACTCGAGGTTAGGTTCCTGATCAATCTGAACTCATTCATCAAATAATGATTCAACCTTTATTAAAGGTATTAATAACTACCCTATAATTTTTTCCACATCCAATCGCATCTCATCAAACAATCCCATATAAGACCACTAAATAACTGATTCATTTAATGTTTGAGTTATTAATTCATTTCTCAATCCATTATTGACAACATTTCCATTCCCAATAGTACAAAAAAATATAAAAATCAAATTTTGAGAGATACTCAATCCATAATCTCAGTGAAAAGTTTAGAGCCCTCTGAGTAAAAATATACTTCAGTATTTTATGATCTGAATATAGCTTAAAAGGATCCCAAAATAGATAGTGATTCCAAATTTTGAGTGCATGAATAACCAAAACAATCTCAAGATCATTTGTAGGATAATTCTTCTCATGATAATGAAATATTATAGATCCATAGGTCACAACATGTTTCCCTTGCATCAACACATATCCCAAACCCAAACCGGAAGCATCATAGATAAAATATGACCCCAAAATAAGTTCATGAAGAATAAAAATTACAACTAAAGTATAATAAACCTTTAATTACACAAAATACCTCAAAATATTTTTATTTTATTAAATCATTACATCGTTATAGGTTAAAGCTACAATAAAAGATTCATTATTGGAAAAGTCATGAACAAAATACCTATACTAACCCACCACACCAGGGAAACTATAGATCTAAAACACATTTTAGGGTTTTGACCATGACATTTCCACCTATATATTTTCATTACCTACTATGATACCCACAAAATGATAACATTCCCCATATATTTCATTTATTTAATCAATAATTCAAAATTGAAAAAAATTAACATTAAAAAATTATCAAACATGGTTATAATTAAGGTATCCAAATGGTCCATGTCCTCCTCATTAAACATAGAGTACCCAAAAATATCATTTAGAAACATGAAAAAAAATTGTCCAAAAAACAATAAAAAATATGGATCATCAAATACATAAATAACTCAAGAGTGTTAGTGATAATGATTGGAAAACCCAAAAACTCAAAATAGTATGACATATCAAAAACATTTTACTGGGTATATCTTCTCCTTCAACACTTAACTAGTGGTAAAGTGATTGATGGTCAATATCTGAAAACCAATGAGCCCCTATTTGATGATCGTATAGATAAACAGTCCAATGAAAAGGATGTATTTTCTTAATAATCACATGGTATAACATTAGATAACCCATATAATGTATATGGATATCATATGAACTCTTAAAATATTAATAGGTGAAGCCTATGGAGACATGGTAGTATAAATAAATCCTTTACCTCAAGGTCCAAAAACCAAACATAATGGTCCACTAACTCAGTATGGTCTATATGATAAGATGGAATAGAAATTTCCTCGTACAAGGTAAAATTTCAAGGGTAAAATACAACCCTCTCTAGGGGTTAAACCATAAAAATCTTCTTGAAATACAACACGGGATATGAATACCATAACAATAAGTGGATAAATTAAAAAAATTCCATCAACATCAAGAAACAACTCTAAAAACTAACATGAGATCAATCCAAAATATTAAATAATAGGCCCTACTCTCACATACCAAAAGTCCCACTTTCACTAAAAGAACTGAGTGAACCCATGGGGAGATAAAAAATGAACTATAAAATAATAAAAATCGATTTGGGCCTTACCATTGATCATCCAATCCTTTTAAATAATATATCCAAATATACCAATATCAAGAACCATGTAATCCCACAAACACTAATTGTCATTATCATCACCAAACATACAAGGCATTAGAAACCTTATCCCAAACTATTTCATAATGTTTTAGAATAATCCAAAAAGACCTCTATAAAATGTAAATTCTATCCCATCACATCAAATAATTTTTCTAAAATAAAAAAAATGTTTAAGGCTAAATTAAACATCGGTAGCACTATAGAAATGATGTAAACATTGTACCACAAATAGTATCCATCCCTCCTTCATGATCCTCTAATGCATACTCCACTAAATGAAGTAATGTAGTCTTAGATCCACCATGATGATTCAAAGCTTCATGAATATCACCTTTTACATAAAAAATGACCCACCACCATTCGAAGCAAAAGAATGAACCTAAAAACACTTAATGATAGTGGATCTAGCCTTACTTACATGATATGTACTTCCACAAAAACCTACCAAATGGATAGATCATCCAAAATGACGAAACAAATGATCATATTCCATAAAAATTGTATAGAATTAAATAGGGACACTATATTGTTAGAAGAAAACCAGGTGTTATCCTGGTGAGGACCTTATTATTGGTTATGAATAAAAATGACTCTATTGGGATTATTTTGGTTTTGATAAGACCCAACTAAGTTAATAAATATTTCAAATGAATCTCCAAAAATATCAATAATCCATGATATTTGTTTATCATAGATAATAACTTTATCAATTACTTTCATAATGGTCAAAGGGGACAAGAGAATTTGCACTAAATGAATATTTTTCTCACCCCCATATAAAATCCTATGACTTTTGAAGTAACCATTGGTAAAATATTTAGTGACCAAATGCACAAACATAGAAAAATGGATGGAATATCGTAGATTAGTACGATATACTTCCTTTAAGGTTAAAAACTCTATGTTTTGTTCTATATGTAAAATACAGTGATAAAATTAATTGTTACATTTATTATTGAAGGAAGCATGGTTATGATCCTTGTTAAAAATTTCAATAATAATTTTGTCCTACCATCCCATTCCTAGTCCATTGAGTATGTATCTGAAAAAACACAACATAGAGTTTAATGGGATATGCAGAAAATTGAAGATCATCTCAATTATTAAAGCATGTCCTCCTGATTCTTGGTGCCTTATGTCACTAAAGAATACAAGTGTTTTATATAGAGTAAATTTTGAGCCTTGATCAAATTCCCATTTTTGGATAAAACCCCCTACTGAACTAGATTACAAATAGCGAAGATCATTAATATGACCACAGATGGGTCAACTAATGAATTTATGTAGCAACCTGGCCCTAGAAGCACGATGTGAGTATCTACTACAATTATATTATCATGAATAAAGGAATAAAATCTATAAGGACTAATTATTTTAGTAGTCTTACTAAACACGATACATAAATTATTCTTGTATTACAAATGAATACAATAATTTCAAAATAAATATTTCTTTTGGAGGATAAATTTCTTTCATTTATGATATATTTTCTCATATTTCTTATAAAAAATTTTGGATTACTAGGTAGGGTATATAAAATAAGGGTGAGCTCAAATTCTATGTAAGGACAAGTATAACAGAATAAATTACTAATCAAATAGAATAGTTAATATGGTAAGGAAATATATGAACACACACAACATGTAATAAATAAAAAGAAAATGATGTGCATAACAATTATGACAAGGTAAACAAATGAAACACATACTATTTAATCAATGAACACAGAATGAAATGCATCGATAGAAAAGTCGACAAAATTACTCATGTATAAGTAAATACTGAATTAGAAAAAGGAAATTCATAATTATTGGTCATCATGTCTAAGGAACACAAATACCTCTACTTTAAAGATATATCTTTAAAAAATTTAAACTGATAGGTATAAATGTGTTTAATCTATGGAACTAATTTTTCTCATGAGAACCTATCGATTCGTCAAGGGGATATTTAATGTTTGGTCCCAACCCATCAATACATGTTCAAATAATTCGTCATATAGAGTAATCAATTTAATTAATATGTAATATGACTAATCTAATATCTTCAATGACTAAAAAATATGGATTTATCCATATTTATTTAGAGTATAATAACTAAAAACTAGGGTTGATGATGTTGATGAATGGAGATAACATTGAAAGTTCATCAAACCATTCTTAAGGAAAATAGTCATTATACATTTCAAAGTGCACCATATGAATTTGAAACAATTGAATCATAATTTACCTTGAATAAAATGAAACCTTAAATATCATTAGATTTATGATATTCATGATATAACATGTAAAAATAAACACCTTATGTTAAAATGATATATATTTTAATAAATAAATATATCCATGATAAACTATATGGGTAATTAGGGGAAATTCAATATCAAATGATCATGGAAAATTGAATATTTAAAAGGGGACTAATAGAGGAATAAATGAATTGAATATCAATACTATACTTAGAAAAATAAATTATAATCCTTATATAGGAAGAATAAGTATGGGAAAAATAAAAAATATCATATATGGAATAAATTAATGAGTTGTTGTCATTGATGAAATAAAATAATAAGTTTTGAAAAATTATTGAAGAAATTATACTTTCATAATGAAAAACATTTAATAGGAAAATAAATTTCAAAAAAAAAGATACAAAGTAACCTTAAAATTTTAAAAAATGGATATGATGATATAATGGTGGCTAAATCCATGTTTTTTTTATAAGGTAAAATTAACATACATTTTTCTTGGTAAATGATTTGAATAATTACTTGTTTGAAAAGAGAAAACAAGATTACATAGAAAACATTTTCTAAAAAAATGGTTAAAAAATCATTTAATAAATATGTTGGGTATCTTTGAAAACATTTTCAAAAACCTATAATAAAATATGGTTTTTATAAGAAAACATGTTCACAAACTAATGAGAAAAATGAAGTCATATTTTCTAAAAATTATTTCTTCAAACACTTTAAGTACAAATGAGTTAAAAATAATACTATTATATGATAAAGTTCATGAATAACTATTGGATATTAAAATTAAAAGGTATTATTGAATAATTATCCAATAATTTTATCATATGGAAATTCATGTATAAACAATCTCGAACAAAATGAGTTTGAGAAGTAAATCCCTGAAAAGACCATAACGTTGGTGTGAGAATCAGTCAATAAATTGAATATGTGTGTCTAATGTAAATATACATAAAAAGTTAAAATTAACCAATAGATATTAAAATTATATTACACAAATAATCTTAGAATAATAATTACAACGACGATATAATATATCCCAAATAAATAAATTGGGTTACGAAAGTATATTCCTGCTATTAAATTTTAACTCCAATACCCATAAAATAATAATTCATATTGAAAATTAAAATTCCAAGACGATAAAATAATTCATGATATAATAGATATAAATGGTATGTAGATCCAATATACAAACAAATTAGGTGGTGAAGGTGAAATTTTATCTTATATATGTACAAAGTGAGATGAAAATACCTTACACTGCATTTTTTTGTGTGTGAACGACCATTAAAATACTAATTAATGGTTTTAAGAGTCTTAATAAATTTTTAAAGAACAATAATCATGTTTATAAGATAATATATTATGTTATTAAAATATCTTATTACCCGTTTGAAAATATTATTTCATTATTTACACTATTTTGGTTGTTAATTTCATAGTTTTTCTAGTATGATTTCACTTGTTACATATTGTTCTAATTTATTAGATCATGGTTTAGTAATACATATAATTTATACACAAATTTAAATAATATGTATATTTAGTATATATCTATTTTTAATAATCCATAAATCTTTTGGATATGAAATGAAAAGAACGATTCATGGAGAATGTAGACAATGTGTATGAATGAACACTACTTATATTTCTTTATTGTATTAAAAGAATAAAAATTAATATATATATATATATATATATATATATGCATATTATAATTCCATTGTCATATTTATGTCATATATTTTATATAGTTTTCTTAAAACCATATATTATATGTTCCATGTATAGTGAGATCAAATCAAATCGATTTGAGGAGGAGGTAGTCCATACTTCCATAAATGATGTTATTGCATTTACAAAAAATGGAAAGCATGAGTTATTATTTGTATAAGAATTAAATTATCATAAATATATTATAAATATATTTTATATCATATATTAATTGTGTTTACATCATAATTTCCAACCCTTAGTGGTTGTAAAGGAAAAATGAGCAATCATCGTTTCATGATGTGGTAGTTCACCGTACACGAGTGGAATGTTCGTTACCCATTAGATGGATGTGTGTATGAGTGTATGTATAATCCCTAGAATAAATAATTATTAGTATATTTTGGAAAAATAGGTAATTATGTGGGCATATAATAACAATATTTTAGGGGTTGGTGAATGAAAATAAAACCAATGTGCTTGAGGATGGATAATACCTCTTATTTGAGTAACTACTTTTGGTTCGCTCCAAAGGTCTTCCATGGATGGATATAATATCATGGTTACGATTATAGGTTTATTTTATGGATATTTTGGAGATATTTGGGAATATATTGGTTGATCCAGCGTGTCTTAAGAGGTGTGATGAATATGGAGGTGCGAGTTTCTTTTTATAGTGGAGGATTAGTGGCATTCATGTAATGTTTTGGACAGAAAATTCCACCCACTCTCTTCCTATGAAACATGTCTCCTATAATGGAACCAATTATATTAAAGGGATGAAATAGTCAAAATATGGTAGAAAGTGGCCTTTGGTAAATTTCAATGGTCGTTTTGGGTCTTAAGTGTAATGTCTAGTTCCGTTTTACCCCAATTTATCTCTTAATTGTTGTAATAAATTTTATTTACATTCACTAATATTTTTTGTAAAAAATTAAATTCTAAATATTATAAATTATAAATTATTTTAATTCCAAATATGGAATATTTTTTCCAAATTCAAATCACATAAGTGGAATAAATTAATTTAAATTTAATCCCAGAGACAATGCAACAGTACAGGTTTTAAAGTAAAAATGTTATAATGTTTGCTTTGGTTTTGTATCATACTTTGATGTTAAATTGATTAAAATAACCTAATTTGGATTAATTAATAAAAAATTAATTTATCTAAACTTTCAATAAAATTATAGATTTTATTTTATCATATAAATAGAATATACCAAGAAGCAGTTTTGAATTAAAATTCAGTATTTTTCACTATTCATAAAAAACATAAACATCACAGAAATTTATGAAAAATTGTCCCTAAGATTATTTTTAGGTTATTATTTTAAAGATGATGTTTTTTTGAGATATAATATTTTTAAATGTTCAAAATTTTTTATTTAATATAGGTTCGCCATTAAAAGGCGGTATAAGTGCCATTATAAAAATATTGATTTTTTGTATAATATTAGGTATCTTCTTATGTTATGACTATCCAATATATTAGATGAATATAAAAAATATTTAATTTAATATATATATATATATATAATAAATATTACTTAGTAATTTTAATTTATTTTGATAAAACTAATTTGAGAATATAAAAAATAGTTTTTTATAAAAACATTCCCTTTATATTAAATTATATCTTATATTGGTTTCTTATTAATTTATATGAAAATATTTAATTTAGAATATTTGTAAACTAAATATTTTCATAATGAAGATAATAATATTAAAAAAATATAATTTAACATCTAGGTTATATTTTATTATATTAAATAATAATAATTTAACAATATATTTATTTTGGTAAATCTTCGTCCTGTGTGTAACACAAGTCATTGAAGAAACTCATTGCTGAAAGTGACACACACTAAATCACTATCACTTTTATTGAAATATATATTATAGAATGATTTTATTTAATATAGTAAATATATTTTAATTTATTAGGATATTATATTCCCTTATTCTCTAGTTCTGCATGTCACACAAGAAATCAAATATTGTGTTATTATTTTAGGATTTCAAAGTGTTACAATCTCCCCACAATAATTTACTTACGTCTTCAAAATTTAAACCCAATAAAAGAAATATAGGGTTTGAAATTTGAAATTTCCTTTTTTTAATCCCACATCATGAGAAGATTTAATAATATATCCTTTTAATTAGATATAATGAGAAGTGAAAAAGTATCATGGAATAACAAATAACTAGGTCTATTTGTTGAAAAAAAAATAGTGGAATGTGGAGATACATACATAGAGAAAAGGCATACATATTTATATATAGTGATTAAGGTCATAAATAAAAAAATTGAATGATCAATGGAAATTTTTTTGTCTAAAAGCCATTAATCTTTGATGATTTATAAAAGAATTTGTTCAATAAAAAATAATGTATTTGGAAAAAAAATTATTTTATCATAATTTTTGGATCATGTTCCTAACAATGATTAATTAATTTACAACCTAAGAATATAAGGAACTTTATTTATATGATATATCACTAAAAATATAATTTTTTCATTTGGTTGTGAATCGATCAATTTCAAATTCATCCATGACATCAAGGAATTGATATCCAAAAGTTAACATTGATTCTTGAAGTAGTAAAATAATCATTTAACAAATATTAATGCCCAAAAAAGAGTTAAAAGTCTAACTATTTGTCTCTAACTATTATCCAAATCCAAAATGATTAATAAATTAATATCTATACCTAATATGTGATACCACTGGTTCAACATTAATATTTATTTATTAAATTTCTCAACTAGAAATAATGGCTTATTAATAGAGACATTGCGTATGTCAGTGGTTGGTGTTAATCCCTTATCGTCATTTGGTTATGGGTTAAAGTCCCACAGCCTTGCCAGATTTTATAAGAGATCAACCGACATATATGTTTTTTCACTTCTATAAAATGTTAATATAATTTCAAAAATAAATACGATAGATGTCATTGATATAAGGTTTATTTCTAAATATCCATTTAAATAAGGGTTTCAATACAACCTGAATACATAAATACTTCATCTGTTTTATTTAAACAGTGGGCATCCTTCCTTGGTATAAGGTTTAAACATGGACATTCATTTTCATTCTCTGTTCAAATCCATCATAATGGTATGAAAATAAAATAAAATAATCTTAATTATAACCTACTAGAGTGTCAAACCAAAAGCATGGTATGGCGTGATATTATATACTGGGTTACGCTCGAGTCAGGCCTGACACACCATGTCAGAGATGTTACCTCAAGGTACATCTATGTAAAAAACACGTCAAATTACATTATTCATACATGGATGTATTTCATGGGAGACCCACATAATATCTGAATTAAAAATTTCTATATTGTCCTTATATAATTATCCAAAAAGTATACCATAATACTATGTTCTCCAATTTACATTTTGTAAATCTAGTTTCCAAGGATGCTACTAAATTTCCACTGATACCAACTATAATGACCTAACCTAAGAATCCATTAGGTAATTTCTACTACCATTACATTTTAATGATTACAAGTAATCAAATCTAGAAGGAATGAATATTTTAACGGTCATGGTAAACTTGATACATATATGACTCCTATCTTATAAATTAATACAGTAATTAAAACATAATTTATTTCATTTGTGGATAACATTATTCAATCTATAATATATTTTCCCATATTTCTTATAACACATATTCTACTTTAGGGGAAGGGGAAAAATAATGGTGATCTAAAATTCTTAGTAAGGTCAAGTATAACACAAACAACAGTGATTCAATGAGAATAGTCAATATGGAAAGATAATAAATGAACACATATTACATGTGATCAATAATCCAAAAAAGAATTTTGTAAAAAATATGAAATGGTAAAAAACTAAAACACAATCCATAAAATCAATGAACTGTGGATGAAATGAATCCATAGATATGTAAAAACCACATTTCATTGATATATAAATACTGAATCAAAATAATGGTAATGATTAATTATAAGATTTCAGGTCTAAAGAACATTAAAACCTCTTCCATTAAGATATATCCTCTAGAATGTTTAAAACCATATTTATAAATCAATTTAATTTTTTCAACTAATTTTTCTCCTAAGAACCTATCGACTCATCATGGGTCTAAATAATTTCTTGGTCCCACTCATCACTGTATGTTCAATGTATTCTTCATATCACATAATCGATTTAATTAATAGATAATATTAATTATAAAATTTCTAAATTAATAAATAATAAGTATTTATAAATAATTCTACAGAAAAGGATAACTAACAACAAGGGTTTTCGACATTGATGAATGGATATAATATTGAATGATCTTCAAAACATTCTTTAAGAAAATAATCTTTAAACATTACAAAGTATAATATACCACTTTGAAACATTTGAATCATAATTCCATAAGAATAAAATTAAACATTTAATATCTTGAGAATAATTATATATCTTATGTAAAAATTATATCCAGTTTAGGAAATAAATATATACCTGATAATTGATATAGATAATTAGCAGGAATTAAATGTAAAATGATCATGAGAAACTGAACATTTCAAAGGGTAATAAAAAAGGAATAAATGAAGTGAATTTAAATACTATACTTGTATAATTAAATCATAAAATAGGAATAGGACGAATATGTATGGTATCAATACCTAATATCCCATGTAGAGTAAAATAAAAGTTTATTGTCGTTCATGAAAAAAAAACATTAAAAAATTTATTGAGGAAAATATACATTTGTTTTGAAAAATAATTTCATTGAACATTAATTTTAAAGTAATTTTCTTTAAAAATTAACCATTTTCATTTGAAAAGAATGATTAAATGAAATGCTGGTGGCTAAATCTGTATATGTTATAAAAGGTAAAAGAATATTTTTTTACATGGTAAAATGATAAGAAAAAACATTGTTCAGAAAGAGAAAAGGTGATTAATTTATAAGAATTTGTTAAATAAAAAGGGGTAAAATATATTTACTAAATATTTTTATTAACCCTAAAAAAATTTTGGAAAACCATTTTATAGAATAATTTTTTAGAAGAATATAGTTTCTCTAACAAAATAGATTAATGAAGTTGGGTTTTCTCAAAAATATTTTCCTAAACCATCTTATGTTCCAAATAGTAAAAAAAGTGTACTATTACATGGTAATGGTCATGAAAAACTATATTAGAAGAAAATTATTGATTTTATTAAAAAACATCCTATAATTTCATCAAAGAAAACTTCTAGTATAAAAAATCCTAAAAATGTGATTGTGAAGTAAACCCTTGAGAAGGCCATAATATTGTTTTGAGAATCAATCAATCAATAAACTATGTATTTCAGAAGTAATTAATAATATAAAAAGTGTAAATATAAAATAAATATATTAAAAAGTTATTTCACATGTAATCATAGAATATTAATGAGAACAAGGAAGTAATATAACCAAATTAATGAAACTGGATTATGAAATTATTTTCCACTATGTAACTTTTAACTCAAATACACATAGAATAAATAACATGAATTTAAATTGAAAATAATATTAAAATAAAATAAATAATTATATAATATATAAAAATGGGATGTACATACACCACATAAAATAATTATTTGGCGAATGTGACATTTATCTCATAGATGTAAAAAAACTGAGATTAAAATCACTTACCTAGCATTTCCTTTTGTGTGAATGGAATTTATACATCCTTATAATAGTTTTATGTTTGTTAATAACATATTAAATAATCATATTAATTTTTATAATATGATTTATTAATTTATAAAAATCTATTATCACTTTTTTGAAAAAAAAATTGTTCATTATTTTTCCTATTTGTCGTGTTAATTTCCTTGTTTATCGAGTGTGTTTTAACTTGTTGCTTGTTGTTATTATTAATAAGATAATTGTTTAATAATATCCAGAATATAAAACATTAATCAAAATATTTACATATTTGGAATATAATAATTTATAATTATGAATAAAATTTTGAGATATGAAATGAAATGAACCATTTTATAAAGATAGTTGGCCATATGTAAGTAAGAACACTACTTCAATTTCATTGTCAAATTAAGAGAATAAATATTAAATTATATATATTTTTATATGTATATTATAATTATAGTATCATATTTTTATGATATATATCACATATTTTTATTGAAACCATCCTTTTTATTTTCAATGTATAGCGTGAAAGAATGAAATCTTTTTGAGGTGGCAGTAGTCCACACTCCCACAAGAATCGTTATCGCAATTAAACAGAACATAAATCCTGATGGTAAGAGATATATCAGAATTAATGAAGTGAAATGACATTATAAATATAATATATGTCATATATAATCATTTTTTCCATCATAATTCCCAAATATGACAGGTGGTAAAGGTAAAATGAGTAATAATTGTTTAGCGAGGCGGTAGTTCATCGTACCTGAATTGTATGTTTAGTACTGATTATGCGTAATTTTTTTCAGTGTAGTTATAATAACTAGAATAAAATAATCTCAGTATATTTAGTATATTATGTTTAATAAATAATCATGAAATATGAAGAGTTGAGGGGGTGGAGAATGAAAATAAAACTAACAAACTTGAGGAATAATGTTAAATCTTATATGGGTAACTCCATTTGCTTTTCACCAAAGGGATTCCATGGATGTATATTTTCCCAAGATGAAGATTCTAGTTTTATGGGAGGTATTATGGGAAGATTTCTGGGAAGATCTTGGTCGAGTCAATGTTACCTGAGAGGTGTGAATAAGAGGGAGGGGTAAGTGCCTTTTTATAGAGGAGCACTGGCATTCTGGTAATGTTTTGGAAACAAAATTCCAACCACATTTTTATAATGAAAATATGTTCATATAATAGTCTATATTACATCCATGAGATTATAGGGTTGATGTATAAGAATAAGATAACATTTTAATAAATTTATGGGTTTTTTTGCTATTATTTTCAAGGATTAGTCCTATGTTAATCTAATTTTTCTCATAATCACTGTAAATTATTTTAATTAAATTCACTAATATTTTTTTCAAAAAATAATTTTTCCCTATTAAATATTATAAATTATTCTTATTAAAAATATTTAATCCATTATACCTAATTCCAATCATATATGTGGATGAAATTAATTTAAATTTAATCCCACGGACAGGACGACAATGCATATTTTAAAAGTAAACATTTTCAAATGATTGATATGTTTTAATATCCAATATCAAAGTGATACTGATTAAAATGAAATGAATTACATTAAAAAATAAAACATGTTTTAATTAATCTTTAAAACCAATAATTTTTTTTAACTTTATAAATATATTAGATTAAGAAGTAGTTATGATTTTTTTAGATTTTTGTCTATTCATTAAAAAATGAAACATTAATGAAAAATAAAATAAATTCACTGAGAGATAATTTTTATGTTCAAAATTCACAAATAAAGTTTATTTTTGACATATAAGATTTAAAAAATTTCAAAAAAATGTATTTAATAGAGATTGTCTCTTATAAGGTGGAAAAAGTGCCTTTAGAAAATGTTGATTTTTTGTGTAATATTGAGTTTATCCTAATAATATACCTATCCAATATATTGGAAGAATTTTAAAATTATTTATTGATTATTTAAATATATAAATATATATTAAATTAATATAACTCTATAATTTTAATTTATTTGAATTGGAAAAAATATTTTTTTATAAAAAAATTCCCTTTATACTCAGTTGCTTTATATATTAATTTATAATAAATTTATGACCAATTAATTCATTTTATATTTATGTGAAAATATATTTTCAAAAGATATTTATACTATTCATAACATCAAATTTAAGGTCTTGGTTTTATCTTCTTATATTAAATAATAAAATTCGAACAATATATTTCTGTTCCGTAAAACTCAGTCTTTTGTATAATTCAAGTCATCGAATAAATTTGTTGTTGCATGCGATGAATGCTAACTCAAAATCGTGATAATTTATAATTATATCATTGATTTATTTTATTTACAATTATATCGAGATATTATATTACCTTACGCACATAGTGTTTCATGTCATAAAGGCTATAAAATAAAATATTATTATTTTAGAATTTTTGGGTGTTATAGTTTATCAGTGGAACCTTCATTACTAAATCCTCATAAAAAATTAGATCAGATATTCTAAGAGGAGTTATTTAATGAAAAAAATACAATATCAAATTATCTTTAGAAAAAATTCAAAAATCAAAACACCATCATTCATAATCTGTATTAAGGCCATCAGAAAATTATAATGGTAATAATTTATTTATTTTATAAATGAAAGACAATGCTTAATAATATAATTTGTTCATTTTTATAAACAAAACAATAAATTTATTCATAAAAGCTGAATAACCAAGTCCTAATCTATGATAAAATGTATGACAACCCATGGTAATTTGGGGTTCAGTCAGGGATATGACCTTTTCAGGCCCCTCCCGTACTTATTATACAATTTCTAATAGTACAAACTCTAGTATATCAATGACACTGAACTTGCACTTGTAAGTGTATCAAACCATCAAACTGTGTATTTTTATTTATTTCAATTTGTATCAAACCATCCTGAGTCAACTAGACCTATCACATGATATGGACCGAAACATGTTGGCATCAAACAATGGAAGGCATGTATTGTGTATAATTAAAAAAAAGAGTAAAATAATGAACAAAATAATTAAAAATACATGATACAAAAAAAATTTATCAAAATATTCCAAACTGTAGTGATAACATATGAAAATTCAAAACAAGTCCCATTGTGACCATTCAACACCGCAAGTCCATCCTTATATGAATGTGCTGATAATAAGAGAAAATTGAATTCTACAATATGCACTTATCATTAAGGGGGCCTATTAAAAATCATATAAAAACACCCAAAAAAATTATGGTGTGAGTATAAAACCAAATAGGATTTCAAAAAATAATATATACAAGTTTTAATATCAATAATGTATTCTATGTTTCTTTTAAACAAACCCATATTACAAAAGATATTCAAAACACTTGCACTTTGATTATATCAAACTATGGTTTTCATAAAATAATACCAAATTCTACAAATACAAGAATATTTCAATTACATTTAGTTTTTAATTAAATCATAATCATTAATAACCATGCATACATCATAAGTATTCATGTGATTAAATGACCATGAAAATACCATTATGTGATAAACCATTCATAAATGACAAGGAACACCATTTGGGATCTAAAATATCTGAATGAATGAAAAAAATAAATTTAAATCCAAAAACTATGTGGAAAGTGGGCCCAAACAATATAAAATCTTGTGGAATTAGGCATAATAAACTAATATATATCATCTTATGGAATTCCATAAAAAAATATTGAAAATTATAATTCTGGAAACACCAAATGTTACCAAATTTTCTAACATTTCCATAATACATCAAAAAACATACTCATTTTTACTAAAAAACATCCACACCAATTACTTTCTACTAACTGGATTTCAGACCCATTTTCAATACCCTTGTCACCATTGAAATATTACGTCAAATACATTGTATCGCCAATTATATTTCTTGATAAAACTCTAGAAAAATAGTAATATATTCCAAATATTCATTTTCAATATAAAATCATTAATTCTCATTAAATAAACTAATGTAATTTATAAAAAACATAATTCAATTATGAAATTGGAACCCTTATAGAGGGACACCTACCTAATTAATATAGGGAAAACCAATCACCATTGAAATTAGACATTTGGAAAGAGTATATTGGGTAATCCTGATATGAGATCCAAAAGAAACAACATAAAATATATTTCAAATAACATAGATCAGATATCCAAAACTCAATTAGGTTCCAACAATAAGATAAAAGAATATATATTGTGAGGATATATAAAGAAATGGGAAAACCAGATGAAAAATGTAACATACCTAAAATAGATCAAAAAAATAAAGGAAATATGACAAAAATATAAAAAAACAATCATCTTGATTGTTTTGGAAGGATTATACTGAGCCAATATGATATTATGGGTGTGTAAGGGTCAACACATCAAACTTATTATTTTTTATTTTTTATTTAAAATTAAAAACCACACACACAGTTTTTTGGGTAGGGATATGAAGTTAAAAAAACATTTCCCAATAAAAATATTCCCAAGAAATAATTATTAATGGTGTACATGATCTTCCAACATGGTTAGTTTAACTATTAATCAAATGGTTAAACCCCCACCTTCCATGTATGAATGGTTTTGTGGATTTTATAGCATTATTAAACTCACCATGAACCCCTTATAGAGGCTCACAATTTAGCGTAATATTTTTATGTCAAAAAAACACATTTTTTCCAAACCATGGTATAATCATGCATTACCCCATGAAATTATTTTTCAATGACACATGAAACAACCCCAAACAAAGACCCCAAAAATAATCATCAAATCAAGGGTAAATATGTACATGAAAAAATGTAACAAAATTTTACATAGATAATGAATATTTTGTTAATGAAAGGAAGAATGGAGTTCATCATTAGGGAATTATTATATGTTTATTTATCAAGATAATATAGATATATTAAAAGGATAAGTTTCATTATCACATTTCTCTTATTTGATAAAATATTTTTTTCATTAATATATATTCATTATGAAAATTGTGAGTTATTTACTTTCGTACACAATATTTTTAATTTAATTAATTCTACAAGATTTTTTGAAAATGGGAAAGGGATAAAAAAATTTATCTTAGAAAAAGTATTTATCATGATATTTATGGAAATGGGAAAAAATGTTTTCCCCTGACACATCAATTTTATATTTTATCAAATAAATTTTTATTTTCATGGAAAATTATCCAATCCTATAGAGTACCATATATGTTATAAATATAGTAGTTTATTAGTTTAATATTAATATCAATGTCAATAATTGGTATTCCCTAAACCAAAATTAATTTCAATTCCATATCATGCTATTATTAAGATAATATGATGCTTAAGTTACGTATTGTATATATTTATACATAAATGAGTCCTAAGTCTACAAATATTGGATTATATATTTCAATTAAAAAATATTTTTTTCATAATTTACTAACGTGTTTAAAATAATTTATGGTAAAGATAAATGTAATTATTAAATTTATATACCATTAGATGTGAATTTAAATATTTATTAAAGGTTTTTTTATATCAAAACAAAAAGTGATTCCACTTGATATGATAAAAGATTTATTGTATATGTTGGTAAAGAGAAATATATTGTTTAACATTTATATACCAAAAATATTTTCATATCACAAAATGATGAAGTGATTATGATGTCTTTGTAAGTAATAATATAATTTGTAATATTTATTATTATAAGGTCTCAATGGAAATGTTTAATTAATATGTCTCAACTTATGATAATTTATAATATAGTAGTATATCTAAGTAGAGAATTTATGTTAACATCATAACATTTTATGTTGTAGTGTTTTGTAATTAGAATATATTAAATGATTAAACATTAAGAATTTGATTCCTAATGTTCAATATTATCTCTACATTATTTATTATTATATGTTGGTCACTAATGTGTATATTTAGAGTGTATTTATTATATTTTCATATAGAGATGTGGAAATAAATACATATTGATTTCACATATTAGAAAAACATCATAAAATGTAGTAAACATAATAATGACATATGAATCTGTCATATATGATACTGTAGATAGGTTATTATGTTTTTTATTAAATATTATTAATATATTTTTAAAAATATAATGTGTGTCATATAAAATGATGTATATACTGGGAATTATTTTATATTTTTTGAATAAATGTATATAGATATATAGATTACATAAAATATATATAATTGACACATAAAGAGGTGAAATAGTGTATCTATAACGAATGTAGGTAATGGAGTGTTATAGTTTTTGAACAAAATATAGTATTTTTTGTTGGATTGGATCCCCTAGAAATATCATGATGCCCTTCCTCTTCAAGATTCTCTATAATGAGATGGACACATATCTGCCTCCCCCTCCTCTATTAGAGTAGGGGTGAGATCTCTATCCACCCTCCTCCCCTACAAGGTCGTTCCCTTTTATACCCTTATATAATTCTTATTTCCTTTCTCTATTCCAAGTTATCACTCTCATCATAAAGGTTCTGGATATCTTCAAAGGCTCACCACAAATTTCGATCCAAACATCAGAGTTTATAGTTTACTCTAGTCTCATGCATATTACCTTAGTTGCTTTATTTATCAAGTATATGCCCTCATTCGTCTCTTTTGATATGTTTTTATATGGAACATGGGGCCTTGAAGACCATGAGGCTGTGACAATTAATGAAAAGAATCAAATGATGGTGTGATTTCATTTAATGAATGACTTTATTCTTTTTTGTTTTAGAGCTTTAAGATTCAGCAATAGGTGTACCTTCTATATATTTTGAAGTCTGTATGATTTTAATATGTGTGGAGATACTCATATAGTGGCATTGTGGTTAAGATTTCCAAACCTTCTACTCACCTTCGAAACCCCCGCTTTTTAGGCATGATTGGGATCATGGTAGGAACCTACTTCTACTCCGATAGTAAGATCAACACTATTGGTCACCCAATTTCTATTTATCGATGTGTTAAAGTTGATGTATCTAAACCACCAGTGGAGGGGATTTGGATTTCTACTAGGGAAGAATTTAGATGTAATGAGGAAGTAATTTTAGAATCTTGGATAGATTTTTTCTCCGTTTGTAATCACATGGAGAACTCCTTCCACTATTCTCATCATGGTCTCAGATAATGACATAAATTTGTTGATGCAAGACAGTCTATTGGTGTTGATACAGTAGGTTCCCACATAGTGGATCCCTTGAAAAAAAATATTTCTTGTAATGTCCCCATCTTGATGGGGTTAGACTGAATAATTCTAACTCGGATGTGGTTTATACATTCCATAGGTTGAGTAACGATATGTATGATATAAATATTACTATTTATGTTCTATTGGGGTTAATGGATATTGGAAATGATACCCTTCAACATGATTTACGTTCTTCTAAGACTTTTTTTAAGCAGATATTACTCATATTTAAAACAGCTATGCTCAAGGGCCATGGGATGTAATTTTCAATTGTAGGATTTATCATATGATATGAGGGACTGGGTGAATGTGGTGGGAAAATAATCCCAAGGAATTTATTTTTCTCTATTAACATTAGTAAGCATTTTGAATTCTTGGGAACTGATACTCCAGGCTAGTATCACAATGAATGCTTTTAATGGGCCATGTTAAGGGAGAGTTGTAATCAGTTTTCATATGGTAGTTCAAAGAGACGATCCGTTAAATGTCTTAAAATACAAAGGATAAAGTAGGGACTTGATGTAAATATGGATCCAGGTAGTTATTTAGTGAAAAGGTGGTGGAAATCTAGAGGTCAATAAAATTACTGATTCATTCCTAGACTAATAGAGAAAAGATCAGATAAAAACTTCAGGACCAAGCCAATGGAAGGATATCCTTATATGACAAAGAATGTCAAGGATGTAAACATGAATCTGGTGAGTGTATGTGAAATGGTCTAAAGTTGTGACTCATTGGATCAATTCCTTAAGAATATTGGTGATTTAGTGTAATAAACTCCTTAGATGAATAGAGGATCAATGGTTTTTGATAATTATTTTTCTATTCCTTGAGGGTTGTTAGTATAGGATGATTATATAGTTGATGTTTCATTGGAGAACACGGTTGGATCATAGTGGGAAACAGTTATAGTGGCTAACAAACAACCTTCTGATCTTCTTCTACAAACAGAGGAAGAGATACATGGGAAGGTATTAATTATTAATTATTCAAATGAGGATACAGAAATGATGAATAAGATACCAATTCCAGTGGAAAAAACAAGGTTCAATATTATTAGATCGATAAGAAATATATAATTCTAACCTGGGGATTCAATGACAAAAAGATAACTATGGAGGTGTTATTGTAGGTTTGTGAAAAAATGGCCTATCAATTCTAAGACATTATAAAATATGCACCAGAATGATATTTAATTAATCATTTTGGGAAATTAAATAAGAAGATTATATATACTATTTTTAAGTTCTATTTCATTAATTTTATCATCTTCTACAATGTCTTATGTACATGGTATAACTTTTAGGTTTCATACTTTTTTATGTAAAGGGTTCCTAAAATAAATATAACTTAAGGTAAGGTGTTTGTAGGATTCCTGTATGATATAAATAATAATATCTTATGGTAAAAAAATACATTATACACACGATGACATGGTAATAAAACCATATAGAATTTTATACAGTATTTATATGGTATTCCAATAGTTCATGGATCATACATGAGTTCTCAGTATCTTTGGTTGGTGAAATATCTAGTACATGAGCCTTTATACATATATACCATTATTAATAAATCCCAATGGCTTAGAAAACCATGGGGTGATTGGATGTTTTTCTAGTCCTGTCATCAGTTGGAGATCATCCAAAATTGGATTTGTTGTATTATAGAAAAAACGTGATATATAAAACCCTAGATTGAGATAGACTAGGGAATTTACATTTACACATATATAATATATTTTATTTTTTAATATAATTATAGAATCAAGAATATAAGAGTTTCTATTTTTGGATTGAAATAAATTATGTGAAATAGTAAGAAGATTTCAAATACAAAAGAAATATATGATATTATATTATTTCATGAGAAGTGGATAGTGGACATAGGTATAGTAAAACCTGAAATTTAAAGATATTATGATGCAGAAATTTATAATGTGTGTTGAAATTATTCATTAATTGCATTCAATATTTGGTAAAATTTATAGATATGATGACTCATATTTATTTTCAATGATATAAAGGAATCTATAGTCACCCAATGTAGTTTATTGAATTGGGAATGAGTTATTTCTACGAGAGACACAATACATGTGTATTAGAGTTAATCAAATAGAGTTTTAGAATTGTATTTATAACAAACCATACTTTACATACATTTTTAATACTTTAAAATTGAAGTACACTTATTTCAACATATAACAAAACCATGAAAGGACCGTATAGGTATACTGTCTTTAGAAACTGGGAAACATAAACAAATGGTTCATAAAGCATCTACATTGTCTCCCATTTATTTCATCATATCTAGAGTCCCTTTTGGCATATCCTACTTAATAACCTTCTTCATGACCTGGGGAAATAAAACATACAAAAGGGTGAGCTCAAATGCTCAGTAAGGGTAAACAAAAGAAATATCAATCACATCATATTCATAAGAACATAACATTTTGGAAATCTTAACCTGCATAAGAGATCATAATTTCATAATCATGGGATAAATCATAGTAGTGAAATGTAATTCCAATAATCATAACATAAAACATGAAACTTTTTGGCATAAACACATAATCATATAGAATCATTTCATAGTAGTCAAGACTCATTGCCAACACTATCTTAGCAGACAAAGTCCATTTCTCAACTGATTTCACTCCTCGTTTCAGTCCTGTTTCACTGAACCAGTTTAACCTGCCATTCCAGCCATGTCTATCTCATTAGTTATAAATCTTTACACCATGCATTGGAGGGAGATATAGGTCCCTCCCATCTCATAATGAAACCATTCTTATGTGTGCCACAAAATCATAAATCATACATCATAAAATAACCCGTTAATAAAAATGGGATTCTTAAACATCATGCCAACATAACATAATCCATATAAGATAAAACTACTTCATAAAAATACTTACATCATAACATAATCAAATCAATTTCAAAATAGGGATAGAAACAGAACCCTATATTATCTTAGATGGAAAATAATTTTTATAAAATGCTTGAACTCCATTCTTAAGGAAAATATCATTTCTTCTTCTAAATCATTTTCCTTGTTTAAAATGTCATATAATTTAAAACTAAAAGAAGTTGATTAAAAATAAACTTGAAAAATTGTAAAGCAAGCTTCATGGAAAAAATGGTCTAAAAATCTATTCATGTCGTATAAGTTATAAAAACATTCTTCTTGTACTTTGGCTAGAATTGTCAAAAAGTACCTTGTACGAAAAACGAACAAAAATATTCCTTTCATATCTTTTAATAAAAACTCACCGAAGGGTAAAATTGGATTTAAACAATTTTAGGAGGATATAAATAATATTATATATTTCAGAAACATGGATGTGGATGATAAATATTATGCAGTAAATTCTGAAGTATAAACTATCTCGGGTAAAAATTGAGATTGCGTGATTTTCACTTACCTTAGGTTCGATTTTCTTCGTAAGTTTCTGAACCTCCTTTATAATGATTTAAATAATTTCATTGACTTATTAAATTATCATACTCATTGATATGATATCATATATGGTCATATTCTTAGCTTCTTATTAGTAATATTTCATTGTTACTTGTTATTCAGGTGTTTATTACTTTTTGTTTTTATGCATGTTTTGTAAAATAAATCATTATTATCCTCTTTAGGTTATAGATACCTCATTTCCAGAATGGTATTAGTGTAATATAAATCATATTTATTCATTAAATTCATTTATATAATCATTATGCAATGAAGATCATGTAGAACATGTCGCATCACATCGTGGAGACGGTAGGTCATACGTACGCACGAGCGATGATATCATTCCCATGATCGTGGAATTGTACTGAAGTGCATGTATACTATTTCAGAGTCAATATCAATTTACAATAATCATTTATAGTTATTCTCAACACCATTATACCCATCCATGTACGATGGTGGTGGAAAATAGATTACACCACGGAGTGGAGATGGTATTTTGTACGTACGCACACGTGGTGACTTCGTTTTCCATAGGATGGATAGATTATAACGACCCATAATTTACATACATTGTTAATACTTCAAAATTGAAGCATTCTTATTACAACATATAACAAAACCACGAAAGGACCGTATAGGTATAGTGTCTTTAGAAACTGGGAAACATAAACAACTAGTTCATAAAGCATCAACTTTTCCTCCCACTTATTTCATCATATCTAGTGTCCCTTTTTGGCATATCCTACTTAATAACCTTCTTCCTGACCTGGGGAAATAAAACATAAAAAGGGTGAGCTCAAATTCTCAGTAAGGGTAAACAAAAGAAAAATAAATCGCATCGTATACACAAGCACATAACTTTTGGAAATCTTGACCTGCAAAAGAGATCATAAATTCATAACATTGGATAAATCGTGGCAGTGAAATGTAATCACAATAATCATAACTTAAAACATGAAACTTTTTGGAATACACACATAATCATAGAGAATCATTTCTTCTTAGTCAAGACTCATTTCCAAGACTATCTTAGTGGACAAAGTCCCTTTCTGAACCGAGTCACCCTCGTTTCAGTCCTGTTTCACTGAACCGGTATAACCTACCGTTCTGGCCATGTCTATCTCATGAGATATAAAATTTTTACCCAATTCATTGTAGGGAGATATAGGTCCCACCCATCTCATAATGATACCATTCATATGTGTTCCATAAAATCATAAATCATACATCATTGCATAACCCATGTAATAAAAATGGGAATCTTAAACATCGTGACATCATAAAACAATTCATATAAGATAAATGAATTCATAAAAATAATTACATAATAAAATCAATGTAATAATAGGAATAGAAACAGAACCCTTTATTATCTTAGATGGAAAATAATTTTGATAAAACACTTGAACTCCATTCTTGAGGAAAATATCCTTTCTACTTCAAAAACACTTTTCCTTTCTTAACATGTCATAAAATTTTAAACTAAAAGAAGTTGATTAAAAATAAACTTGAAAACTTGTAAAGGAAGCTTCTTGGAAATAATGTTTTAAAAATCCATTCATTCCGTATAAGTTAAAAAAACATCCTTCTCGTACTTTTGCCGGAAAAGTCAAAAAGTACCTCGTATGAAAAACGACAAAAGATTCCTTTCATATCTTTTACTAAAAACTCACCGAAGGGTAAAATTGGATTTAAACAATTTTAGGTGGATGGAAATAATATTACATATTGAGGAAACATGGATGTGGATGATAAAATACACCCCAGTAAATACCAAAGTATAAACAATCTCGGATAAAAATGAGATTGTGATATTTCCCTTACCTTAGGTCCGACTTGTTTTGTAAGTGTCCGAACCTCCTGTATAATGATTTAAATAATGTTATTGACTTATTCCAGAATCATACTTATTTTTATGATATCATATATGGTCATATTCTTAGCTTCTTAGTAGTAATATTTCATTGCTACTTGTTATTCTGGTGTTTATAACTTTTTGTTCTTATGCGTGTTTTGTCGAATAAATTCTTATTCTTATCTTTAGGTTATAGATACCTCATTTCCAGAATGGTATTAGTGTAATATATATCATATTCATTCATCCAATTCATTTATATAATCATTATTAAATGAAGATCATGTAGAACGAGTCACATCACATCGTGGAGACGGTATTCCGTACGTACGCACGAGTGATGATATCGTTCCTATGATCGTGGAATTTTATTGGAGTGTATGTATACTATTTCATAATCAGTATCACTTTATAATAGTCATATATAGTCATTATATACACCATTATACCCATCCAAGTAAGGTGGTGGTGGAAAAAATATTACACCACGACGTGGAGACGGTATTCCGTACGTACGCACGTGCGGTGATTTCTTTTTCCATAGGATGGTTAGATGGTGAAATAGGGTTGTTTAATAATTATAATAACATATAAGTATATGAGTGATACTTATGTTATTACTTCATAATGAAACACCTAAAGAAGAAAAAGTGTAAGAAGAAATAAAGATGATAGAATCGGTAACGGACATTACCTCTTCTTTGAAGTGCTTTTTTGAGACCTTCTTTTAGGGCACTAAAATTGGTCTTTGAAGAAGACCAGGACCTCTAGGATGTCTCTAGGGAAGTTGAGAGGATAAATTGGCAGGGTTTGTCCGAGCTTGAAGGCTCAAAGTGGTGTGAGGAAGAGGGGGAGGAGGTGTCCTTTTATAAGGGAGGAGAGGGGCACCTTTGGAATAACTAAAAATATTATTTTATTATAAAGTCATGTTCGGTTTTAAATAGCTCAAAATTGATATATTTCGAAGCTAAGGTGGGGATGGGTCGAAATCCTCTCATCCAATATAATTTAGAGAAGTCTAGGTTCCTATTTTAACCTTATCATTTAGATTTAACATTAAGTTAAATAATTTTACTTTTACCATGTCTTCTTGTGTTCTTATACTATAAGGTTAATAAACTTACTATAAGCAGCCAAACGAACCCCAAGTTGTTTATTATTAATATATATAACCTTATCTAAGTCATTTGGCAGAACCTTAGATTTTTAGGAGTAAAATAACAATTACTAATATAATATTTGTTTTAAAAACTATTTTATGTCAATTTTGACACTATTTAGTAATTGATTTTTGTGAAACTCATAACAGAATTATTTGTTCGAACCAAGTTAATTAAATCAATACTAACATGTCTTATTACCCTAGAAAATTAGTGTGATTCATAAAAAGTCTCAAATTTCATTTATTTTGGTATTTATAACATCCATTATATCAATATTTCATTAATAAGATAATTACTGCATCATCATTGTGTCATAAATAAATTAAATTATTTAATGTCTAAAAATTACAAATAAAATACCATTATGTAGGAAATATTTTTAGATTTCTAATGAATATTTATAGTCGAATATATCTTATGAAAAACCCCATATTAAAAATTATTTACTTATTAAACCTTGATTTTAACTATAATACCCCTTCTTTAAATAAATTAATAATAAATGTCCTAATCTAATCCATGTGGGCCTAAATGGTCATATTTTATTCCTAAATTTGTTTTTGGTCGAATTACACTTATCCAATAGAATTAGGACATGTGTTAGGGTAATAATAATATCATCATTACCCTAAATTACCCTATTTACTTTTTACCGTGGTAAAAAAAAGTAAAAAGTTACTATTCACCAAAAAATTATTTTCATCTCATTGAACCACATTTTACTTACTGACATCAACCGTGTCTCTCGGATTTTGAAATTCCACTCACAGAAGCGGTAAAATTTTGTTTTATGAAAAATTCAGTTTTTTTAACTACCACTTAGTAGTTTCACTATTCATCAAAAATTGAAAGTTTTCAGAAAAATACCAAAATTTCACCCTAGGTTAATTTCGATATTCCGAATCAAAAAATGAAGTCCATTTTGAAAAATAAAATTTATAAATTTTCAAAAAGTGGTTATTACTATTCATAACGGCTAGTTTTAATAATATTTTAATAGCATATCGTTGTTTAGTGAAACTCGGTATTGCGTACGACGCAAGCTATCGAGGAAGGTCGTGATTTCGTGTAAATAAAGCCAAGCAAGTGTTGTGTAGAAAAAGATTACTTTGCTGATTTATATAACATAAAATTCTCGGGTGTTACATTCTACCCCCCTTAAAATGAATTTCGCCCTCGAAATTCATCACTTTGTAACAAACAGATGAGGACACCTCTCCATCATCATATCCTCAAGCTCCCATGTAGCTTCTTCTAATTGGTGGCTCCTCCATAAAACTTTCACCAATCGAGTGGTCATGTTCCGTAGGCCTTTTTCGCTACGATCCAGAATCTCTATCAGTTGTTCTTCATAAGAAAGATCTTGCTCCAGCGGTACAACTTCTGAGCTGAGTACATGTGAAGGATCAGGTATGTACTTTCTCAGGAGAGATACATAGAACACATCGTGAACTTGAGAGAGATTCGGTGGAAGTGCCAATCGGTAATCTACCTTCCCAACACGATCCAGTATTTCGAAAGGACCGATATATCTAGGGCTCAACTTCCCCTTCTTTCCAAATCTCATAACCCTCTTCCAGGGAGATATTCGTAAGAACACTTTATCACCCACTTCAAACTCTAGGTCTTTTCTTCGGTTGTCGGCGTAGCTTTTCTGTCGACTCTGAGCTGCTCTTATGTGTTGTTGAATAGATCTGACTTTTTCTGCCATTTCATCAACGAGATCAGGTCCTAATAGCTTTCTTTCCCCAACTTCATCCCAGCAAGTTGGAGTCCTGCATTTCTTTCCATAGAGATCTTCATAAGGATCCATCTGAATACTGGAGTGAAAGCTATTATTATAAGAAAATTCCACCAAAGGTAGGTGTTGATCCCAACCTCCTTTGAAATCCATAGAGCAAGCTCTCAACATATCTTTTAGGGTTTGAATTGTTCTCTCATACTGACCGTCTGTCTGAGTATGATAAGCAGTGCTGAAACTCAACTCTGTATCCAGAGTATGCTGAAGACTTCGCCAGAACTTCGAGGTAAATCTCGGATCCCGATCAGATATAATAGAAAGTGGTACTACATGCAATCTTACCACTTCCTTTACATATATCCTGGAAAGCTGATCCAGAGAGAAATCCTCTCTAATAGCAATGAAGTGTGTAGACTTTGTAAGACTATCAACTATGACCCAGATAGCATTATTGCCTTTGGATGTTTTAGGAAGTCCTGTGACAAAGTCCATGGTGATGTTTTCCCATTTCTATTCGGGTATGGGTAATGGTTGTAACATCCCCTTAGACTTCTGTCTCTCATCTTTAACATTCTGAAAAACCAAGAATCGAGAGACATATTCAGCAACATCTCTTTTCATGCCATCCCACCAAAAGTACTCTTTCAGGTCCCTATACATCTTCGTGCTTCCAGGATGAATAGAGAATGAAGAACTATGAGCCTTATCCAGCAGATCCTTCTTTAATTCAGGGATGGGAGGAACAAAAACCCGATTCCTGAACATTATTATCCCATCACAATCAAGGTTGAACTCAGGAACATTTCTCACCTTCTTTTGTAACTCGACATCTTCATTCTGTGCCTCTTTAATCTGCACATGTATAGATGGTTGAACATTCATTTGAGAAAGATAAGATTTTTTCCCTTCTATTATAATTCCAAGATCCATCCTTTGTAAATCCATAAATATTGGATCTTTTGTGATCCTCATCATGGATAAACTAGCATGGTCTTGTCGACTTAATGCATCTTCCACCTTGTTTGCTTTCCCAGGGTGGTAATGGATTGAGCAGTCATAATCCTTAATCAGCTCCAACCATCTTCTTTGACACATATTCAGCTCCTTTTGTGCGAAAATATACTTTAAACTTTTATGATCAGTATAAATATCACACCTCTCACCATAAAGGTAATGCCTCCAAATCGTTAATGCAAAGATTACCGTAGCTAACTCCAAATTATGTGTTGGGTAATTTTGCTCATGGATTTTCAACTGTCGTGAGGCATAAGCTATCACCATATCATTTTGCATAAGAACACACCCCAATCCCTTCTTGGATGCATCACTATTGATCACAAACCTTTCTCCACTACAAGGCAGTGTGAGCACAAGTGCACTGGATAACCTTCTTTTCAACTCCTTGAAATTCTCTTCACAATCCTCCGTCCAGACAAACTTAACTCCTTTCCGAGTCAACATGGTGAGTGGATTAGATAATCATGAAAAATCTTTCACAAAACGTCGATAATATCCATCCAAACCAAGGAAACTTCGGATCTCAGTTACTGTTGTTGGTCTCGACCATCATTCGATAACCTCGGTTTTTGCTGGATCCACAGATATCCCCTCTTTTGAGATTATGTGACCAAAAAATGAAACTTTTTGAAGCCAAAATTCACACTTGGTAAATTTGGCATAAATCTACTCCTTTCTCAGGGTCTTCAATATAATTCTCAAGTGATCTTCATGTTCCTCCTTACTCTTTGAATAGAAAAGAATATCGTCTATAAAGACTACCACAAATTGATCAAGATTGTCTCTAAAGACTCTATTCATCAGATCCATGAAGATAGAAGGGGAATTAGTAAGACCAAATGGAATCACTATAAATTCATAGTGTCCATACCTTGTACGGAAAGCCATCTTTTGTATATCCTCCCTTTTGACCCTTAATTGATGATACCCTGAACGAAGATCAATCTTGGAAAAGTATTGAGCTCCGCGTAGTTGGTCAAATAAGTCATCAATGCGTGGGAGAGGATATTTGGTCTTGATAGTGATCTTGTTAAGTTCTCGATAATCAATGCAGAGTCTCATTGATCCATCTTTCTTCTTAACAAATAGAACAGGTGCTCCCCAAGGTACCGCACTAGGGCGTATGAATCCCTTATCAAGATTCTCTTGGAGTTGATTCTTCAATTCCTGCAACTCAATTGGGGCCATTCTATAAGGTGTCATTGAAATAGGCAAAGCACCCAGTACGAGTTCTATTGAAAACTCAACTTCACGATTTGGTGGAAGACCCGGTAATTCCTCTGGAAAGACATCATCAAACACCCGTAAAATGGGCATATTTTTAATCGTGAGTTTCTCACCAACCATTTGAGATAAATAACCTTCATTTAGTGGAATCAATACCCATAAAATGGAAGAAATTTCCACTGGAATGTTATGTTCATCCTTGAATTGATATAAGATCATAGATTGATCTGGAATATGAAATGTGACTTCCCTTATTTGTAAATTGATATGAGATCCATATAAAGAAATCCAATCCATGCCAAGAATCACATCAAATTCCACTATAGGAAGGATCACAAGATTTGCAGGAAGCGCTTTCCCACAAACTTCGATCGGAGAAGAATTATAAACTTTTGATGCGACTGTTGTGCCATTAGGTGTTGTCACAACTAACTCAACATCTAATTGTTGAGGTAATACGGTGATACCCTTAGAAAATTCTTCAGAAATAAAATAGTGGGTGGATCCAGAATCAAATAAAACATTTTCTACTTTAGAGTGGATGGTAACTGTACCTTTAACCACATCGTTATCGTACTCCACATCGCTGATAGAAATTGCATGTGACTTTACTTTGTCTTTATCCTTAAGAGTTTGTTGACGTCAACCATCATCATCAACCCTTGGATTAGGGAATTTATTGGCATAATGCCCCATATCCTTCCACTTGAAACATTAAAGTGTAGTAGGTTCATTCTGTGTATCACTTCCTTTTTTTGCTTCATTAGACATCTTCTTCCCATCATCGCGGCATTCAAATTCTCGATGACCTTCCTTTCCACATTTGAAACATTTACATGTCCTTTTAAGACAAATCCATCCATGTTTCATTCCACACTTTGAGCATAAGGGAAAGATCGTCTTCTTTTCAGTGTGCTCTTTAGATTTTCCTTTGAATTCCATTTTCTTCTTCTTATCAAACCCATATGACTGATGGTTTACTCCAATCTCAATCTCGACTTTGAGAGCACATCGAACGATTTCATCGTAGCTATTTAAGTCCCTTATGGCTAACGCCCTTCGAAGACTTCGTTTTAAGCCACTAAAGAATCTATCGATCTTACTCCCAGGTTGGATAATAATACAAGAAGGGTACCTTGCAAGTCTTGTAAAATTTGCTTCATAGGTACCAACAGATTCATCATCCTTTTTCTTTAGTTCAAGAAACTCTTTCTCCATCTTTGTTCGGAGAATATGAGGGATGAAAAATAAGTTCTCGAACTCGTCCCATTCCATGGACTCAATTTCATCCCTTTGCCTCATATTCTTAATAAGATTCCACCATTGATCAGCATCTCCTTACAAAGGATACACTGCTAGGATGACTTTATCAATTTCAGAACATTGAATAACTGAAAATATCTTTTCAGTAGTATTAATCCATTTTTCAGCAACTAATGGATCAATAGACCCGCTGAAAGAAGGTGGACGCTGCCTCATGAAGGAATCAACAGAATGTTGCTCCTTCATTTGCTCGTTTGGAAGTCCTGCATGATTCATAGCTTGAGAAAGTTGTGTGACCATGGCTACAAGATTTTTCATTCTAGCTCCCATAAAGTTTGGTTGCTCAAGGGGACAATAATTGCATTGCCCGTCGCATTCCGCATTAACACGATTCCTTCAGGTTCCATCCATTGACTAAAACCAAGAATAATAGTGTGAGCAACGCTAATTATAATAGGAAAACCACATAATCAAGAATAAAATTTCCCACTTAAGGTCTTATCTCAGGTTATTCATGGACATTTCTAAAACACTAATATTGTGTTCTATGCATAGACTTATCCTTAGGGTTCTTACTAAGGCTTTCACATCCTAGTTTCCAAAGGTTGAGTATACCTTTCCTCTGATACCAACTATAACGACCCATACTTTACATACATTGTTAATACTTCAAAATTGAATAATTCTTATTACAACATATAACAAAACCACGAAAGGACCGTATAGGTATAGTGTCTTTAGAAACTGGGAAACATAAAAAACTGGTTCATAAAACATCAACTTTGCCTCCAACTTATTTCATCATATCTAGAGTCCCTTTTTGGCATATCCTACATAATAACCTTCTTCCTGACCTGGGGAAAGAAAACATACAAAAGGGTGAGCTCAAATGCTCAGTAAGGGTAAACAAAAGAAATATAAATCGCATCGTATACACAAGGACATAACATTTGGAAATCTTGACCTGCAAAAGAGATCATAAATTCATAACATGGGATAAATCATGGCAGTGAAATGTAATCACAATAATCATAACATAAAACATGAAACATTGTGGAATACACACATAATCATATAGAATCATTTCTTTTTAGTCAAGACTCATTGCCAAGACTATCTTAGTGGACAAAGTCCCTTTCTGAACCGAGTCACCCTTGTTTCAGTCCTGTTTCACTGAACCGGTATAACCTACCATTCTAGCCATGTCTATCTCATGAGATATAAAATCTTTACCCAATGCATTGGAGGGAGATATAGGTCCCACCCATCTCATAATGATACCATTCTTATGTGTGAAACAAAATCATAAATCATACATCATTGCATAACCCATGTAATAAAAACGGGAATCTTAAACATCGTGACATCATAAAAAAATTCATATAAGATAAATGAATTCATAAAAATAATTCCATAATAAATTCAATGTAATAATAGGGACAGAAACAGAACCCTTTATTATCTTAGATGGAAAATAATTTTGATAAAACACTTGAACTCCATTCTTGAGGAAAATATCCTTTCTACTTCAAAAACACTTTTCCTTTCTTAACATGTCATACATTTTTAAACTAAAAGAAGTTGATTAAAAATAAAAATGAAAACTTGTAAAGGAATCTTCTTGGAAATAATGTTTTAAAAATCCATTCATATCGTATAATTTAAAGAAACATCCTTCTCATACTTTTGCCGGAAAAGTGAAAAAGTACCTCGTACGAAAAACGACAAAAGATTCCTTTCATATCTTTTACTAAAAACTCACTGAAGGGTAAAATTGGATTTAAACAATTTTAGGTGGATTTAAATAATATTACATATTGAGGAAACAAGGAAGTGGATGATAAAGTACACCCCAGTAAATACAAAAGTATAAACAATCTCGGATAAAAATGAGATTGTGATATTTCCCTTACCTTAAGTCCGACTTGCTTTGTAAGTGTCCAAACCTCCTGTATAATTATTTAAATAATGTTATTGACCTATTCCAGAATCATAATTATTATTATGATATCATATATGGTCATATTCTTAGCTTCTTAGTAGTAATATTTCATTGCAACTTGTTATTCGGGTGTTTATAACTTTTTGTTCCTATGTGTGTTTTGTCGAATAAATTCTTACTCTTATCTTTAGGTTATAGATACCTCATTTCCAGAATGGTATTAGTGTAATATATATCATATTCATTCAATCAATTCATTTATATAATCATTATGAAATGAAGATCATGTAGAACGAGTAGCATCACATCGTGGAGACGGTATTCCGTACGTACGCACGAGTGATGATATCGTTCCTATGATCGTGGAATTGTATTGGAGTGTATGTATACTATTTTAGAATCAGTATCACTTTATAATAGTCATATATAGTCATTATATACACCATTATACCCATCCAAGTAAGGTGGTGGTGGAAAATAGATTACACCACGGCGTGGAGACGGTATTCCGTACGTACGCACGCGCGGTGATTTCTTTTTCCGTAGGATGGTAAGATGGTGAAATAGGGTTGTTTCATACATATAATAACATATCATTATATGAGTGATACTGATGTTATTACTTCATAATGAACCAACTAATGAAGAAAAACTGGAAGAAGAAATAAAGATGAAAGAATCGGTAACAGACATTACCTCTTCTTTGAAGTGCTTCTTTGAGAGCTTCTTTTAGGGTACAAAAATTGGTCTTTTAAGAAGACCTGGACCTCTAGGATGTCTCTAGGGAAGTGGAGAGGAGAAAGTGGCAGGGTTTTTCCGAGCTTTAATTCTCAAAGTGGTGTGAGGAAGAGGGGGAGGAGGTGTCGTTTTATAAGGGAGGAGAGGGGCACCTTTGGAATAACTAAAACTATTATTTTATTATAAAGTCAAGTTCGGTTTTAAATTGCTCCAAATTGATATATTTAAAAGATAAGGTGGGGATGGTTCTAAATAATCTCATCCAATATAATTTAGACAAGTTTATGTTCCTATTTTAACCTTATCATTTATATTTAACATTAAGTTAAATAATTTTACTTTTACCATGTCTTCTTGTGTTCTTATACTATAAGGTTAATAAAAATACTATAAGCATCCAAACGAACCCCAAGTTGTTTATTATTAATATATATAACCTTATCTAAGTCATTTTTACAAACTTTAGATTTTTAGGAATAAAATAACAATTAATAATATAATATTTTTTTTAAAAACTATTTTATGTCAATTTTGACACTATTTAGTAATTGATTTTTGTGAAAATCATAACAGAATTATTAGTTCGAACCAAGTTAATTAAATCAATACTAACATGTCATATTAACTTAAGAAATTAGTGGGATTCATAAAAAGTCTCAAATTTCATTTATTTTGGTGTTTATAACATCAATTATGTCAATATTTCATTAATAAGATAATTACTACATCATCATTGTGTCATAAATAAATTAAATTATTTAATGTCTAAAAATTAAAAATAAAATACCATTATGTAGGAAACCTCTTTATATTTCTAATGAATATTTATAGTATAATTTATCTTATGTATAACCCCATATTAAAAATTATTTACTTATTAAACATTGATTTTAACTATTTTAACCCTTTTTTAAATAAATTAATAATAAATGTCCTAATCTAATCCAAGTGGGCCTAAATGGTCATATTTTATTTCTAAGTTTGTTTTTGGTCGAATTACACTTATCCAATAGAATTAGGACATGTGTTAGGGTAATAATAATATCATATTTACCCTTAATTACCCTATTTACTTTTTACCATGGTAAAAAAAAGTAAAATGTTACTATTCACCAAAAAATTATTTTCATCTCATTGAACCACATTTTACTTAGTGACATCAACCGTGTCTCTCGGATTTTGAAATTCCACTCACAGAAGCAGTAAAATTATGTTTTATGAAAAAATCAGTTTTTTTAACTAACACTTAGTGGTTTCACTATTCATCAAAAATTGAAAGTTTTCAGAAAAATACCGAAATTTCACCCTAGGCTAATTTCGATATTCTGAATCCAAAAATGAAGTCCATTTTGAAAAATAAAATTTATAAAATTTCAAAAATTGGTTATTACTATTCATAATGGCTAGTTTTAATAATATTTTAATAGCATATCGTTGTTTAGTGAAACTTGGTATTGTGTACGACGCAAGCTATCGAGGAAGGTCGTGATTTCGTGTAAAGCAAGCCAAGCAAGTGTTTTGTAGAAAAAGATTCCTTTGCTGATTTATATAACATAAAAGTATCGAGTGTTACATAAATGGTGAAAAAGGGTTGTCTCATACTTATAATAACATATAATTATATGAGTGATACTGATGTTATTACTTAATAATGAAACAATTAAAGAATAAGAAGTAGAAGAAGAAATAAAGTTGAAAGAATTGTTAACGGACATTACCTCTTTTTGGAAGCACCTCTTATTAACCTCCTCAAAGGGCACTATAGATGGACTTTGAAGAAGTCCGGGACCTCTAGGATGTTTCTAGGGAAGTGGATAATGGAAATTGGTAGGGTTTGGGTGAGCTTGAAGGCTCAAAGTGGTGTGTGGAAGAGAGGGAGGAGGTGACCTTTTATAAGGGAGGAGAGGGGCACCTTTGGAAAAACGAAAAATAATATTTTATTATAAAGTCATATTCGGTTTTTAATAGCTCCAAATTGATTTATTTAGAAGCTAAGGTGGGTATGGGTCAAACTCCTCTCAACCAATGGGTTTTAGACAAGTTTAGGTCATTACATTAACCTTATCTTTTAGTTTTAACTCTTAGTTAATTAAATTGACATTTACCATGTCACTTTGTATTTTTATATTATATAGTTAATAAACATGTCATATACATCCAAGAGACCCCCAAGTGGTCCATTAATGAAAAACCTATCATGATATAAGTATCTTTTCCAAAACATATATTTTTTGGAATATAATAACAATTAATTATATAATATTGGTTTTAAAAACTATTTTATGTCAATTTTGACACTATTTGGTAATTGATTTTTGAGAAAATCATAACAGCATGATTTGTTCGAAAAAAGTTCATTAAATCAATAATAATATGTCATATTAACCTATAAAATTAGTTTATTTCATAAAAAGTCTTAAATTACATTTATTTGAGTATTTATAACATCAATTATGTTAATATTTCATTAATAAGACAATTGTTGCATTATCATTGTGTCATAAGTAAATTAAAGTATCTAAGGTCTAAAAATTATAAATAAAATACCATTATGTATGCAATCTTTTTAGATTTCTAATGAAAATTAATAGTTGAATTTATCTTATGTATAACCCTATATTAAAAATGTTTTCGTTATTAAACTTTTATTTTAACTATTTTAACGCTTCTTTAAATATAATAATATTAAATGTCCTAATCTAATCCAAGTGGACCTAAATGGTCATATTTTATTCCTAAGGTTGTTTTTGGTCAAATTAAAATTATCCATTAGAATTAGAAAATGTGTTAGGGTAATAATAATATCATTTTTACCATTAATTACCCTATTTACTTTTGACCGTGGTAAAAAAAAGTAAAAAGTTACTATTCACCAAAAATTATTTTCATCTAATTGAACCACATTTTATTCCTTGATATTAATCGTGTGTCTAGGATTTTATAAATTCCACTCACAGAAGTAGTAAAATTATGTTTTATGTGAATTTTCAAATTCTCCTTGGAGGTGGGTAAAAGACGGTGAAAAATTCAATAAAATTTTTATATATCTAAAATTATTATAAAATGACTCCAATGAATTAATTTGAACATATATATGTATTATGTAACAATTTTTACCTAAAATAAATTTAAATAAAATAAATATTTATTTAAATAAAAGGTCGGTTTTTAAATAGTAACCTAGTGTTTTCACTATTCATCAAAAATTGAAATTTTTCATAAAAATACCAAAATTTCACCCTAGGATAATTTCAATATTCAGAATCCAAAAATGAAGTCCATTTTGAAAAATAAAATTTTAAAAAGTGGGTATTACTATTCATAACGGCTAGTTTTAATAATATTTTAATAGCATATCGTTGTTTAGTGAAACTCGGTATTACGTACAATGCAAGCTATCGAGGAAGGTCGTGATTGCGTGTAAAGAAAGTCAAGCTAGTGTTGTGTGTAGTGAAAGATTCCTTTTATGATTTATATAACATAAAAACAAAATAATTCTCATAAAATTTTCGGGTGTTACATTCTACCCCCCTTAAAATGAATTTCACCCTCGAAATTTGTCGCTTTGTAACAAACAGATGAGGATACCTCTCCCTCATCATATCCTCAAGCTCCCATGTAGCTTCTTATAATTGGTGGTTCCTCCATAAAACATTCACTAAGTGAGTGGTCTTGTTCCGTAGGACTATTTTTCTACAATCCAGAATCTCTATCGGTTGTTCTTCATAAGAAAGATCTTGCTCCAACGGTACAACTTCTGAGCTAAGTACATGTGAAAGATCGGGTATGTACTTTCTCAGGAGAGATACTTGGAACACATCATGAACTTGAGAGAGATTCGGTGGAAGCTCCAATCGGTAAGCTACCTTCCCAACACAATCTAGTATTTCGAAAGGACCGATATACCTAGGGCTTAGCTTTCCCTTCTTTCCAAATCTCATTACTCTCTTCCAAGGAGATATTCGTAAGAACACTTTTTCTCCCACTTCAAACACTTGGACTTTTCTTCGGTTGTCGGCATAACTTTTTTTTCGACTTTGAGTTTCTCTTATGTGTTGTTGAATAGATCAGACATTTCATTCCATCTCATCCGCAAGATCAGGTCCTAATAGCTTTCTTTCCCCAAATTCATCCCAGTAAGTTGGAGTCCTACATTACTTTCCATAGAGAGCTTCATAAGGAGCCATCTAAATACTTGAGTGAAAGTTATTATTATAAGAAAATTCAACCAAAGGTAGGTGTTGATCCCAACCACATTTAAAATCCATAGAGCAAGCTCTCAACATATATTATAGAGTTTGAATTGTCCTCTCAGACTGACCGTCTGTCTGAGGATGATAAGTCGTGCTGAAACTCAACTCTGTATCCAGAGTATGCTGAATAATTCTCCCGAACATTGAGCTAAACCTCGGATCCCGATCAGATATAATGGAATGTGGTACTCCATTCAATCTTACCACTTCCTTTACATATATCCTGGAAAGCTGATCCAGAGAGAAATCATCTCTAATAGCAATGAAGTGTGCCAACTTTGAAAGACGATCAACTATGACCCAGATAGCATTATTACCTTTGGATGTTTTAGGAAGTCCAGTGACAAATTCCATAGTGATGTTTTCCCATTTTCATTCAGGTATGGGTAATGGTTGTAACATCCCCTTATAATTCTGTCTCTCTGCTTTAACTTGCTGACAAACTAAGCATCGAGAGACATATTCAGCAACATCTCTTTTCATGCCATCCCACCAGAAGTACTCTTTCAGGTCCCAATACATCTTCGTGCTTCCAGGATGAATAGAGAATGAAGAACTATGAGCCTCATCCAGCATCTCCTTCTTTAATTCTGGGATGGGAGGAACACAAACCCGCTTCATGAACATTATTATCCCATCACAATCAAGGTTGAATTCATGAACATTTCTCACCTTCTTTTGTAAATCTGCATCTTCTTTTTGTGCCTCTTTATTCTTCACATGTATATATGGTTGAACATTCATTTGAGAAAGATACAATTTTTCCCCTTCTATTATAATTCCACGATCCATCCTTTGTAAATCCAATAATATTGGATCTTTTGTGATCCTCATCATGGATAACATAGCAAGATCTTGAAGACTTAATTCATCTGGAACCATGTTTGCATTCCCAGGGTGTTAATGAATTGAGAAGTCATAATCCTTAATCAGCTCCAACCATCTTCTTTGGCACATATCCAGCTCCTTTTGTGTGAAAATATACATTAAACTTTTATGATCAGTATAAATATCACACCTTTCTCCATAAATATAATTCCTCCAAATCTTTAATGCAAATATAACCGCAGCTAACTCCGAATCATGATTTGGGTAATTTTTCTCATGGATTTTTAACTGTCGTGACGCATAATCTATCACCATATCGTTTTTCATGAGAACACACCCCAATCCCTTCTTGGATGCATCACTATAGATCACAAACCTTTCTCTACGAGAAGGCAGTGTGAGCACAGGTGCACTGAATAACCTTCTTTTTTACTCCTTCAAATTCTCTTCACATTCTTCTGCCCAAACAATATTAACTCCTTTCTGAGTCAATTTGGTTATTGGGTTAGATAATCATGAAAAATCATTCCCAAAATGTCGATAATATCCAGCCAAACCCAGAAAACTTCGGATTTCAGTTACTGTTGTTGGTCTCGACCATCATTCGATTACCTCTATTTTTTTTGGATCCACAGATATCCCATCATTTGAGATTATGTGACCCAAAAATGCAACTTTTTGAATCCAAAATTCACACTTGGTATATTTGGCATAAATATTCTCCATTATCAGGGTCTTCAATACAATTTTCAAGTGATCTTCATGTTCTTCCTTTCTCTTTGAATAGACAAGAATATATTCTATAAAGACTACCAAAAACTGATCAAGATAGTCTCTAAAGACTCTATTCATCAGATCCATAAAGATAGTAGGGGCATTAGTAAGACCAAATGGCATCATAATAAATTCATAGTATCCATACCTTTTACAGAAATCCATCTTTGGTATAACCTCCCTTTTGACCCTTAATTGATGACACCCTGAACGATGATCAATCTTGGAAAAGTATTCAGCTCTGCGTAGTTAGTCAAATAAGTCATCAATGTAAGGGAGAGGATATTTGTTCTTGATCGTGATCTTGTTAAGTTCTCGATAATCAATACAGAGTCTCATTGATCCAACATTCTTCTTAACGAAAAGAATATGTTCTCCCCAAGGTGATGCACTTGGGTGTATGAATCCTTTATCAAGATTCTCTTGGAGTTTCTTCTTCAATTCTTGCAACTCCATTGCAGCCATTCTATAAGGTGTCATTGAAATAGGTAAAGCACCCGGTATGATTTCTATTGAAAACTCAACTTCACGATTTGGGGGAAGACTGGGCAATTCATCTGGAAAGACATCATCAAACTCCCGTACAATGGGAATATTCTTAATTGTGAGTTTATCACCAACCAATTGAGATAAATAACCTTCATTTAGTGGAATCAAGACCCACAAGATGGAAAAATTTTCCACTGGAAATTTATGTTCATCCTTGCATCGATAGAAGATCATAGATTGATCTGGAATATGAAATGTGACTTCCCTTCATTGGAAATTGATATGATATCCACATAAAGAAATCCAATACATGCCAATAATCACATCAGATCCCACTATAGGAAGGATCAAATGATTTTCAGGAAGCACTTTCCCACAAACTTCAATAGAAGAAGAATTATAAACTTTTGATGTGACTTTTGTGCCATTAGGAGTTCTCATAGCTAACTCAACATCTAATTGTTGAGGTAATATGGCAATACCCTTAGAAAACTCTTCAGAAATAAAAGAGTGGGTGGATCTAGAATCAAATAAAACATTTTCTACTTTATATTGGATGGTAATTGTACCTTTAACCACTTCTTTATCGTACTCCACATCATTGAGAAAAATTGCATGTGACTTTCATATGTCTTTAGCCTTAATAGTTTGTTGACGTCGATCATTATCAACAACCCCAGGATTAGGGTATTGATTAGCATAATTCCCCATTTCCTTGCACTTGTAACATTGAAGTGTAGGAGGTACACTCTGTGTGGCCTTTTCGTTGTTCACATCACTAGACATATTCTTCCCATCATTACGGCATTCAAATGCCCGATGACCTTCGTTTCCACATTTGAAACATTTAAATGTCCCTATAACACAACTCCCTCCATTTTTCTTTCCACACTTTGAGCATAAGGGATAACGCATCTTCTTTTCATTGTGGTCTTTAGATTTTACTTTGAATTCCATTTTCCTCTTCTTATCAAACCCATATGACTGATGGGTTACTCTAATCTCCATATCAACTTTGAGAGCACATCGAACGATTTCCTCATAGCTATTGAAGTCCCTTATGGATAACGCCCTTCGAAGACTTGGTTTTAAGCCACTAATGAATTGATCAATCTTAATCTCAGGTTGGATAATAATCCCAGAAGCGTACCTTGCAAGTCTTGTAAAATTTGCTTCGTAGGTACCAACAGATTCATAATCCTTTTTCTTTAGTTCAAGAAACTCCTTCTCCAACATTGTTCGAAGAATACGAGGGAATTACTTATTGAAAAATAAGTTTTTGAACTCATCCCATTCCATGGACTCAATTTCATCGCTTGGCCTCGTATTCTTGATAAGATTCCACCATTGATTAGCTTCACCTTCCAAATGATATACTACTAAGATGGATTTATCATTTCAAAACATTAAAGAACTGAAAATAGCTTTTCAGTAGTACTGATCCATTGTTCAACAACTAATGGATCAGTAGACCCGCTGAATGAGGGTGGGCGCTGCCTCATGAATGATTCAATAGAATGTTGCTCCTTCCATTTCTTGTTTGGAAGTCATTAATGATTCATAGCATGAGAAAGTTGTGTGAGAATGGCTACATGATTTTGCATTCCAGCTCCCATAACGTTTTGTTTCTTAGGGGGACAATCATTGCATTGCTCGTCACATTCCGCATTAACACAGTTCCTTCGGGTTCTAGCCATTGACTAAAACCAAGAAGAATAGTGTGAGAAACACTAATTATAATATGAAAACCACATAATAAAGAATAAATTTCACACTTAAGGTCTTATCATAGGTTGTTCATGTAAATTTCTAAAACACTAAGATTGTGTTCTATGCTTATACTTATCCTTAGGGTTCTTACTAAGGCTTTCACAACCTAGTTTCCAATGGTTGACTATACCTTTCCTCTAATAACAACTATAACGGTCTGGAATTACTTCCAGTAGACTATAATTGATACATATCAGGGAACTCCATGGGTGGCTACACCCCATGGGTGGGACACACCACCATCCGTAGTGGCAGCCATTTCCTCATGAAGCCCTTGGGTGGAGAGCCATGCTTCGTCCAACACTCACATGTGTGAGTTCCCAAGGATCAGATTCATTCCTACCTCCTTTTCCTCTAATACCAACTATAATGACCCATACTTTACATACATTTTAAATACTTAAAAATTGAAATACACTTATTACAACATATAATGAAACCATGAAAGGACCGTATAGGTATATTTTCTTTAGAAACTGGGAAACATAAACAACTAGATCATAGAGAATCTACATTGTCTCTCATTTATTTCATCATATATAGAGTCCCTTTTGGCATATCCAACGTAATAACCTTCTTCCAGAACTGTGGAAAAAATATACAAAAGGGTGAGCTCAAATGCTCAGTAAGGATAAACAGAAGAAATATCAATCACATCATATTAATAAGAACATAACATTTTGGAAATCATAACCTGCAAAAGAGATCATAATTTCATAATCATGAGATAAATCATAATAGTGTAATGCAATCCCAATAATCATAACATAAAACATAAAACATTGTGGCATACACACATAATCATAGAGAATCACTTATCAGTAGACAAGACTCATTGCCAAGACTATCTTAGCGGACAAAGTCCATTTCTGAACTGAGTTCACTCCTCGATTCAGTCCTGTTTCACTAAACCAGTTTAACCTGCTGTTCCAGCCATGTCTATCTCATGAGATATAAATATTTACCCAATTAATTGGAGGGAGATATAGGTCCCACCCATCTCAAAATTAAACCATTCATATTTGTTCCACAAAATCATAAATCATACATCATAACATAACCCATGTAATAAAAATGGGATTCTTAAACATCATTCCAACATAACATACTCCATATAAGATAAAACGACTTCATAAAAATAATTCCATCATAACATAATCCAATCAATGTAAAAATAGGGATAAAAATATAACCCTATATTATCTTAGATGGAAAATAATTTTGATAAAATTATTGAGCTCCATTCTTGAGGAAAATATCCTTTCTACTTCAAAAACATATTCCTTGTTTAAAATGTCATAAAATTTAAAACTAAAAGATGCTGATTTAAAATAAAAATGAAAACTTGTAAAGGAAGATTCATGGAAATAATGTTCTAAAAATACATTCATGCCTTATAAGTTAAAAAAACATTCTTCTCGTACTTTGGCCAGAAAAGTCAAAAAGTACCTCGTATGAAAAACGACAAAAGATTCCTTTCATATCTTTTACTAAAAACTCGCCGAAGGGTAAAATTGGATTTAAACAATTGTAGGAATAAATAAATAATATTATATATTTAGGAAACATGTATTTTGATGATAAATATTCCCCGGTAAATTCTAAAGTATAAACAATCTTGGATAAAAATTGAGATTGCGATATTTTCTCTTACCTTAGGTCTGATTTGCTTCGTAAGTGTCCGAACCTCCTGTGTAATGATTGAAATACTGTCATTGACTTATTCTAGAATCATAATCATTTTTATGATATCATATATGGTTATATTCTTAGCTTCTAATTAGTAATATTTCATTGATACTTATTATTCGAGTGTTTATTACTTTTTGTTCTGATGCGTGTTTTGTCGAATAAATTCTTATTATTCTCTTTAGGTTATAGATAACACATTTCCAAAATGGTATTAGTGTAATATATAACATATTTATTCATTCAATTAATTTATATAATCATTATGTAATGAAGATCATGTAGAACTAGTCGCATCACATCGTGGAGACGGTAGGCCGTACGTACGCACGCGCGATGATATCGTTCCCATGATAGTGGAATTTTATTGAAGTGTATGTATACTATTTCAGAATCAATATCACTTTAAAATAATCATATATAGTTATTCTATACACCATTATACCCATCCAAATATGGTGGTGGTGGAAAATAGATTACACCACGGAGTGGAGACGGTATTCCGTACGTACGCACGCGCGATGATTTTGTATTCCCTAGGATGGATAGATTATAAAAAGGGTTGTTTAATAATTATAATAACATATCAGTATATGATTAATACTGATGTTATTACTTAATAATGAAACAACTAAATTATAATATGTATAATAAGAAACAAAGTTGAATGAATTGGTAACGGACATTACCTCTTCTTTGAAGCGCCTCTTCTTAACCTCTTCTTTGAAGCGCCTCTTCTTAACCTCTTCTTAGGGCCTAAAGATGGACTTTGAAGAAGACCAGGACCTCTAGGATGTTTCTATGGAAGTTTAGAAGTGAAATTTTCAGGGTTTGGCCCATCATTAAGGCTCAATGTGGTGTAAGGAAGATAGGGAGGAGGTGCCATTTTATAAGGGAGGAGAGGGGCACCTTTGGAAAAACTAAAAATATTATTTTATTATAAAGTCATATTCGGTTTTTAATTGCACTGAATTTATTTATTTAAAATATAAGGTGGTTATGGATCTAAATATTCATAAAAATGGGTTTTACACAAGTTTAGGTAATTACATTAACCTTATCTTTTAGTTTTAACTCTTAGTTAATTAGATTGATATTTACCATGTCACTTTGTATTTTTATATTATATAGTTTATTAACCTACCATATACATCCAAGAGACCCCCAATTGGTCCATTAATGATACACCTATCATGATATAAGTATCTTGGCCGAACCTTAGATTTTTAAAAATATAATAACAATTAATAATATAATATTTGTTTTAAAAACTAGTTTATGTCAATTTTTACACTATTTGGTAATTGATTTTTGTGAAACTCATAACAGCATGATTAGTTCGAAAAACGTTAATTACATCAGTAATAATATGTCATATTAACCAATAAAATTATTTTAATTCATAAAAAGTCTTAAATTACATTTATTTGAGTATTTATAACATCAATTAGGTTAATATTTCATTAATTAGATAATTACTAAATCATCATTGTGTCATAAATAAATTAAATAATCTAATGTCTAAAAATTATAAATAAAATACCATTATGTAGGAATTTTTTATATTTATAATGAATATTTATAGTCTAATTTATCTTATGTATAACCCTACATTAAAATTGTTTTAATTATTAAACATTGATTTTAACTATTTTAACTCTTCTTTAAATAAAATAATATTAAATGTCCTAATCTAATCCAAGTGGACCTAAATGGTCAGATTTTATTCCTAAGGATTTTTAGGTCGAATTAATCTTATCCAATATAATTAAGACAAGTGTTTGTGTAATAATAATATCATTTTTACCCTTAATTACCATATTTTCTTTTAAGAGTGATAAAAAAAGTAAAAAGTTACTATTCGCTAAAAATTATTTTCATCTCATTGAACCACATTTTAGTCCGTGATATTAACCGTGTGTCTCATATTTTCTAATTCCACTCACAGAAGTGGTAAAATTATGTTTTATGTGAATTTGGAAATTCTCCTGGGAGGTGGGTAAATGACGGTGAAAAGTTCAATAAAATTTTTATATATCTAAAATTATTAAAAGATGACTCCAATTAATTAATTTGAACTTATATAGGTATTATGTATCAATTTTGACCTAAAATAAATCTAAATAAAATAAATAATTATTTAAATAAAAAGTCTGTTTTTAAATAGTAACAAAGTGTTTTGACTATTCATCAAAAATTGAAAGTTTTCAAGAAAAATACCAAAATTTCACCCTAGGCTAATTTCAATATTCCGAATCCAAAAATGATGTCCATTTTGAAAAAGAAAATTTCAAAAAGTGGGTATTACTATTCATAACGGCTAGTTTTAATATTATTTTAATAGCATATCGTTGTTTAGTGAAACTCAGTATTGCGTAAAATGCAAGCTATCGAGGAAGGTCGTGACTGGGTGTAAAGCAAGACAAGCTAGGGTTGTGTGTAGTTAAAGATTCCTTTGATGATTTATATAACATAAAAACAAAATATTTCTCATAAAAATATCTGTTGTTACAGTATTCAAAATGTATTATATAATTTGTGATATATGAAGAAAATAATGACATCATTTCAATAGTGTTTTAAAAGATATCACAAGGATTTTTTGAGATTATTTCAAACGTTATTATATTATATAAGATTTAAGTCCACGTGACCTAATGAAATATTATTTAGTGATAATTGAAGATTTAATGGAATGGATATTCCCTCAATACATTTTTCATGCGATGAATATAATCCAAACTATAAGCCACGATATAGTGATATCATAAGGAATGATACTTCACTCCACTATATGGATTTTATCAATCATATAGTATGATTGAAAGGATTTCATAATTCATGAATGATACATGAAATATTATTTCATCCAAAAATCATATTTGTATAGTATGTTATGGTAGAAGTTATATTGTAAGGCTATAAATTGAAAATGATTAATGTCGGTTTTATTTATCCAAGGAATACTATCATGACAATATTTTAATTCATTCCATGAATCCTGTAAAATGAATTATTTATAATGTCTACATTACATATATGGAAACAAAAATTGATGATTAAATATTTATACAATTCTTCCATAAAATATGTCATTTAAGGAATCATCAGAACAGATTTAGTAGAAGTGCTGAAGCCCATGCATGTGGTTCATGTGTTCATCATGAAATTTAATTGTTTATTATAATGCATGAGTTAATGAATAAGATATGAAAGGGAATCCTAGAGGGTATGTATATGATCCCAATACCATGGGAAAAGCGGGGTGTTGGTATATGATTTAACGATTTATTTTTGAATCCCCATATGACCCAAATATCACTAAATATCCCTCCTTAGAACCATAATTAACTAACACATTGTGGTGTAATGGTATATTCCATTCAAATTTTATATGATTAAAAAATAAAAAGACTCATCATGTTTAGAAAAAATTATGAATAACATTTGGTGTTCTTTGTGAAGCTCAATGATTGATAATTGTTGTGGTTGCTTCAACATCTGTTACCTAATGATTTTCCAATGTTTCTTCATTTTTAATAAAATTATTTAATTTATTTATGCATTGTGAAGATTTTTTTGCGATTTGTTGATCTTTTCCACTACATCTATTTTTTTTGTAAAAATCATATGATTAATTTTTATTATATATTTATAAAAAATAAAAAATGGACAATAATAAATATACTCAAAAAAATGGAAATGATGGGAATGCAGAATAGTAGATATCGTAATCGTAAAATTATGGTCATGTTCGATGACATCCTTTTAAAAGGGTAAGGAAATTACAATCAGACTATCTTAGTTGTATGTTGGTACATACAAGGCACTATAAGGATATATATTTTAGAGGTTCACATATCAAATAATATTCTAATACACTCCATTATATATGAAAATAGAATAAGAAATATATAGAATTATTTTCATGAATGAATATCTTATAATTACATAACATAAATACTCAATGGATTTCATATTTATAGATATTACTATATAGAAAATAATATTATAGAAAAATTTCCCCATCCAATGAATATTTTTTTCTAAGATAAATCTCTTTAAAATATTATATTAATTAGGTAATAATTTTTTTAAAATTTATGCTTATGAATAAATTAATATAAAATTGTATGTATAGGATTGTAATTAATATTATCTTGATCAATGGGTGTGTGTTTTTTGTAAAAAATAATTTTAAAATTTTATGAGATCAACAAAATTTTATATAAATACTAGATTAAATTAGGAGTGTGGGATGAAATGTATTTAGAATTCATTAGGGATAAAAAATTTCCATCTGGATAAAACATCCAGATATAATGCTTTGATGTAAAATGTGAACTTGTGTCAAGATAAATATTAATCCACTTAGGACCTAATTAAGTCTCCAAAAGTTAAATAATCACCATAATTACATTGAAAATGTATCCTTTATGGAATAATGAATAAATAATACCAAAAATATATTACATGTATAGTGATTTTATTCATTTTTCAATATATAATTCTATGCATATTAGTGTAAATTTGGAATTTTAATGGATTTTGAATTGTGTATAACAAGAGAGAAATGGGATATCATAATAATATGATATCATAATTTAATTAAATTCTGTGATATTAAAGAAATATTATAATAATAAAATATTAATAAGATCATGTACAATTATAATATACCAGACTGAAATTTGATGAATCAAATAACCAATAGTCCATAAGGGTATTCTTGACCCCCTTAGTCTGGTAACTAGTGCCTAGTTATCATGGTTGATCATTGTAAATTGTTTCTTAGTAAATAATAATCATATATAATCTAATTTAATTGGAAAAATAAGATAAAGAAAACATCTTTATATAACAAATAATTATCCATGTAAAGATAAACAACTCTTAGAAAAATATAGAAGTATATATAAATAAACATACCAACATGAATTGATGAAATACATCCCAAATGTAAATAAAATGAATATGGGACCCAAATGACTAAAATGTCACAACTAGGTCCCCCTATATAATAACCACATCCCATTCATTCATCATAGACCAATGATTAATAAAAAATAATTAGTTGATCTGGGAACATAAAGGAGATACATAAGAGTAATATACACATCTCCGTACAAGTGTATATAGAGGGTGTGAGACAAAAATTCCTAATATTATCCCGTCATATAGTCTCTTAGAAACAATTCATAATATATTCCGTAATGCAATAATTTTAATAGAATATATAATTTTTTTTTTCATATTCATTATAAATAAAATCCAGTAACATGACACACTAAAATTTTAAAAATGCCTTTTAACATAACAATCAAGATGGAAAAATAATAATGAATCATTTAAAACCATGTAATGAGGTCATTTTATACTATAGAAACCATTCCAAATCAAAATATTCCCATATTTTTAAAAATTTACTAAAAATAATATTTTCCAAATAAACATCAATAAAAATCATTTCATAACACATATTTAATAAATAAACAAAAAAATTCCATTAAAATTTCGATTTCCCCTCCATCGTAAATAATAGTTTGAATCTTAGCTAGAAAATTTACAAGATGATACATATTTAAAGACATTCACCAAGGAATAATATATGGATAAATAGGATAAAAATCAATCAATTTATTTATGTAATAAAACATGCTAGGGGAATACAAACAATCTAAGGCCTAAATTCTATTGTATTTTTGGAAGAAGCGCTGATGATTCAAGAAAAAAAACTAATAATCAATTATAATGATCCTAATATATAATTTAGGAACATATAATATATTTATAAAAAAATTTATTCAATCATTATTTCTATAAAAAAAATTCTTAGATAAAACATCATTTGAGAAAGTGGCTACCAGAATACATAATCTATCCATCTTCCTAATTCAGTCTAATAATATCGGTTTAGCGGTGATGCATTCCCTAGTTAATGAAGAATATATTTTTGAATTTAACTCATATGGACCCCTAAATATTATCATAGGACTCCTATTACAATTCAAAGGACGATGGTAAGTCATACAATGTTCATAGAACAAGTATAAATCATTTCTAAAAAACCTCATCTCATGTTGGTGTACCTAAAAATATATACCAACCTTGACATTCATTTATAATAATTGAATAAAGAGAAATAAATATAAAGAATACCCATTTGTGATCACAAGACACTACTTTCATAAATATAATTTGGTGTTCAATTGGGGTCTCTTATATTTTTGAAAAAAAAACTATTTAAAAATTTACTAATGTGTCTTAATAAGAACCATTGAATTCCAACACATTTAATACTATTAAAAATTTTAACTTAAAATGTAATTTGGATGGAAGAAACTGCAAAACCATTTAAACCTATTTTTTAATACATGCATATTATATAATAAACTGTAGAAAAACATTTCCAAATCAAAAATATGTCTCAATGGAATCAATACAATTTATACATGGTAAAAAACAATCTATTTAAAAAAATACTTTAAAAACAACAAACAACCCCTTTTAAGATAGAACTGGTGTCAATCAACCATTTCAAAATATTTAACTATCTTGAAAATATATTCTCAGAAATTTCCACAAGAAATTGGAATGAAATGATCCTAATCCATGTTAAAACCCACATCATTCCTACCATATGTAATCAATATACATAATGTAGTTAAGAAATAATTTTAGAACATGTAATAAATTTATAACATGATCTATTTGTTAATTCCATATAAAAACATATAACATTCCAAATAGAACACATCCAAAAATAGAGTCTTTACTTTAAGAAAACATATTAGGGGAAAATAAAACACTAAAAACCCCCTAAACATATAAACCCATTTTATTTATATGACAATTAACCCTAATCGCAACCTTAAAAGTTTTAATGGTTAAAAAGTAAATAAAATATGATTGAGTGGTAAAGGATAATATATGGTATGAGTATTAATATGGAAATAATGGTTTACTACTTGAAATACGAGAGTAATGATCTCCAAATAAAAATAGTAAAAATGTATGAGCTCAAAATGCATACCCCATGGTTCTGGGGAGCCATTGGTGGATAATATGATAAGAAAAAATTAAAAACTGAAGGTTTTAAAATTTTATTTAACGATTTTAATGAAAAATATTATTCTAGATTGGTTTAACAAATGGATTTTCAAATCATTAAATAATAATAATGATGGAAATTTTTAAGAAAAATGTCATCAGATAGTATTTTCACATTGTTTATAAACCATTAACAAATCCTGGAAATCCATCTACTGGAAATACTTACCTTGTCACATTCTTTCTATATAGTTTCCTTTAACCATTAACAATTCTTTCATTACTATGTTTTGTATAAAACAAAATTACACTATTTTTTTACTTTGATTTTCGTGGTTTGGATCAAACCATGACACCCCTATATGAGTAAAGCATGAAATAAAAAACTGAACTAAAATACGCTTCGAGTTATAGTGAAAACTTTGATTCCCCTATAACATACTTTAAAATTACTAATAAATTATAACTAAAATTATTTTACATGTTTTTGTAGAAAAATATCATAAACATAAATTTCACATCATTATGAAAAAAATTAAAAATAAAACATAACACTTATAAGGGAGTGCCACAATTCTCCACACCGTGACACATTCTTCCAACATCATTTTCCAAAAAAATTAAGATTATATGAAAACCCAAAAACTTATCACAAGAAAATAAGTGTGAGATTTGTTAAATACTATTAATGACTTATATGAAAATGTACAACCACTCAAAAAAAATCTTAAAATCCATGTAAGTATTCCTCTTGTATTAATAATAAATCATAAGATGGATTTCAATTTATAATTTTTTTAGAATGGACCTAGAAATGATAGAGACCCAAAATGAGTCTCTGTAAAATTTAGGGAAACAATAAAATGTTAAAGTAGATGATTACTGCCTAAACAATTAATGGACCATTAAAAACAATCCTTCACATCTTGATCACTCAAAAAGTATAAACATAAACTCTATAGCCTCTCCACCTATAGGTTATCAAGATGATACCACTGAAAAACATCAACTTGAATATCAATCAATGATATAACAAAATCCAAGGAGAATTATAAATAATATATACTACTCTATTCGGAGTATTGGATGTGTAAAAGTTTTATACAAGTATACAAAGAAATAATATGGTTCACCTAGTAATTAATCCACTGAAACAAACTTCCTATTATTCATCAAAAAATTTGTAATAGTAAAAAAATTCCCAATAAGAAAGAAAAACCATTCTCATTCAAATTTTCAAAAATATAATCATTTCCCTATACATATAAATGGAAAAATCGAAAAACACATATTATGAATGTCATAATATATGCCAAAAAATTATTTTCTGAATAACCAATGAATTCCCTATGTAATCAAACCATATATTCTTAATGATCTTATGTTTTTTAAAAAAATCCATTTAAAAAACATCTCACTTCAATTTAAATCCTAAAACATATATGGAATTTGAAAACATTAAACTCTCTAGCAGAAACACTCTAATTATCTTTATTTAAATATAACTTCTCGTTTTAATACACTTTCCCCCTCAATATTTATACATTTAAATTCAATTTATCACTCAAATTTAATTAAATTACAAGTATTAATTTTAAATCAAACCCCAACTGGGATAAAAATTCCTTACACTTTTATAATCATCAAATTATTAAAATAAAATCATTATCTATGAATAAAAAAATTTATTAGCTAAAAAATTCATTCCAAAATCCTTTTCTAGAAATCATCTACACATTATATATTAGACTAATGGCATCATTTATTCCCTAATTTTTTTTATGAAATCCACAACTATTTTTGTCAAATCTATGAGGATAACTTTAAAACCAAAAAAATATTCCCCATAATGTCATATATTTTCATAGAAAAATATATTTTTTAAAATAATTCCATTAAAATACGAACACCAACAAACTAATTAAAATCAAATCCTTTATTTAATATATTAAAAAACACCCATGAATTCACCCCCATCACATTTTACTACACATGTGAGGTATATTTAAAAAACATAAATGGGGAAGAATCATTCTTATCTTGTATATAAGGACATATGGGAAATGGAAAGTCACACAAAAATTCTTAAAACCTATTTATGTTAATGTGTGTGGCCACTACCAATATTAAAATTCAATTAAAACTAACCTTACACTACTAATACATTCTTTTTTTCCACTCTATGTTCCACCCCAACCCCAAAGTAAACTAACATACTAATAATAAGGATCAATAGATCATCAATTATAATCAAATAAGAACCCCTAAATTTAAAATTCTAATATCACTACAATGTTGACTTGGGAAGCAACAATTAAGGTGCTGATAAATCTCCCACTTATAACTAATCACCTTTGTTCCGATGAGACTAACAACTCAATCTTACCATGAAATACTGAAATATAATTAGTTGATGTTAATATACTAGGTAGATACTATAAAAACTAGACTCAAAAAATATTTTCAATGAATTGGACTCATAAAGCATATCTCATACTTCTATTGGACTTGAAGAGAATTACAATTCTACATGAGGTATAAATTAGTTTCTGGGTATCATGATTCCTCATTGGGAATGGTTTTATGATCAATAATATTATAAATTTAATTGGAAATAAAATACAAAAAAACAAAACATATAATATTATAAAAACACTCTTGAAATAATATGCAACTATAAAAAATACCTAATAGAGACTTATAGAAATAAACATGCCTGGGTGAGAGGATAATTAAAGAAACCAAAATAATATTAAAAATTAGGTAAAATTAATGAATCCTACATCAACACTTCTTACTATTTGTCATTCACTACACCCCTCATGTCCATCACAAACTAATGAACACATATTTTGGAATGAAGAAACCTCCATGAAACTCCGAAAATTATAATACCAAACATTAAAACTATCCAAATACGTAATCCAAAATAAAAAACATTTTTAGGGTTTCATAAAGGAATGAAAATATAGAAGTGATGGAATGAAAAATATATGTTAGGTTTAAAAGAGAAAAAACAATGGCTTACCCAATTGATGTATATGAAGAATGAGATCCAATATATGGGAGGAAGAAAGAATATATTTCCTATGTGAACCCCATGGCCCATCAAATTATGAGTAGTAGAAGAAGGAAGAAACCATAAAAAATATATCAAGGTAAAAATTTAATTTCAATATTTAAATGGAATTTAGGGAAGTACAGAATTTAGATGAACGATTTTAAAATCTCTATTCCATCATTATGGATGGATATTTTAATGAAAATAGTCTCGAATAATTTTTCCACATTGTTTAAATATAATTCAAGATTCATGAAAATATCCTATAATGAGACTACAGAACTGATCACACACATGCCATGTAGTTTCCTATAACTATGTGCAAGATATGTGAAAGTAAATGAAGCACAACAAGAATCTCAAATGTTTCTACAAAATATAAAATGTTTTGAAATAAACTCTATAATACCCATATATAGAATCTATATAATGAAAAAATGAACTATAAAAATATCATATCATATAGGTTACCATACAGTATCCTTTAACACATCCACAAAAATTGTACATGAATGGAAAATTTCATTATTTTCCATTTTCTAAAATTAATATCCCCAAAAACGTTAATTACCTAAAATTAAGATAAAATGATATAAAAATAAACAATAGACACATGTGGTTGTTAAAAATATAATTTAATTTTAATTAGTAATTGAAATGGGAGAGAAAAGGGACCCTCAACTTGTCATGATAACTACAAAGAAAAAGGGGATTAAAGTGAGTGAATGAATATTTTTTCCATAATACTTTAAAGATATGATAAATACTAGAAATTTATTCTTGTTATCACAATATATAGGATTTATAAATATAACAGAAAAATGAATCACAATTGGAAATGAATTATGGAAAATATAAACCCATACAATGACAAGATAACAACTTATGAATTGCTTAATATGAGAGAAATTTGATATTATATCATGGATAAATGTAAGAGGTAATATAGTATAATAATTAAATGTTTACAATAAAAATAAGGGAATGACTAAAATGGTATAATTCAAATTTTATGTAATAGAAATATGAAACAAAATGAATAGAACCGTATAACATACCTATTGTTCTAATCTTGGATCCCATATATAGAAAATTCCAAAATCTGAAATATTTAATAGAAATATATGTAAGAGAAACTTATGTAATGATATGAGTAGATAAATTTACTGCAAAATAATGATTAAGTATAATTGTTTTTATATATGTTTTGGGATTTATTATATCGAATAAATTACTCAATATTTTATTTCCCAACAATTTATTATGCATTAATACCTCAAAAATTGTGATACATTTACCCCCATAACGTTCCAACATATTTGGTAGTTTCATAATCAAGAAAATAAAAAAACATGTTATATTTGATCCATGATTACAAATATATGATGTCATATTTACTTTTTTTCAATATTCCATCATTTTAAACATATTTGGATATTTTTTACCAATTATTTTCGATGCTTAACACATAAATAATTATAATATTGTATTTAAAAAGATGGAATATATTTATATAAAATAAATATTATAATATAATTACATTATTTTTTAAATAAATACATCAAAAAATTGTTTTTATATTGTTTTTGTTACTCTAAAAAGCTATATATCTACTCCAAGAGAAACATTATTTTAATAATTAATACATTTGGAAATGTTGATGTCTATTTTATGTTGATATTTTCAAAAATATAAGAATTTTTTAAAATTAAAATTAATAAATTAGTTATGAAATATTTTCTCCATTTAATGTATTTTTATTAACAATTTTAAAATAATTTTTATCAATCCCATTCATGAATACAGATTTATTTACTGCTGTATATATATAAAAACAGTCTTTTAAAATTATAAATTAATTATAATTAAGTTATAACATATTTTAATTTTTTATAATATATTATGTTTCCTTTAAAGTAAAAATACCATTAAACAATTACCCACGTTCTTGACGCCCGATTGCATCCCTTACTTCCCTCAGACAGCTCTTATTCTGTTATTTCTAGATTTATTGGATGAAGCCCACAATAGATGATTTCAAACCCAGTGTTCTCCAATGGTTATTCTTTATTCCACCTCACATTGATTTCATGTTTCATGCATCACTGAACATCATTGGATTCCATCAACTACCTCATTTTGGGATCCATGGGTCCACAGGAGCACGTGATAGTAGGGATCCTTATCTCTAAACACATCATGGTCATATCTTCTTCATAAGATGTTCTAATCTAGTATGGGTTTATTGTATGTCATACCTTTAATGGTGCTAAATTTCTTCTCCTCAAATAGATAAAATATTTTCATAGGAAATTTTATTCACCAAACAAGGCGATATGTGTAAGGCTACCAAAACATCTGATTAATTTTCATAATTCATTGATAATTTTGTATGATAATAAATCATGTTGGTCTTTACCTTTGTTCAAATAGTTGTACTAAGTCTGTATGTCATGTAATTTGACCCTGAAATTATGTTGTGGTTTATGTGTTTAATGCTCATATTGATTATTTCTAGGTCACTATTGGTGAAGATTTATTATATAAACAATCTGTTGTTTTTGAATCATGGTCTTACTTTTCTCACTTTATTCAAAAATGGGGAATATATTAAAAGTATTCACACATGTATAATTAACTCAGGACCTTGGTTTTATTGAAAAGTTGATGAATATAGCCCCATGTGATGTGCCTTCTGTTCAAGGAATATCCTCGTATGTGAATTGTGATAGACCAATTGTGGGTCATGAGTTGATTATGTCTGAACAGCCTCATAATTAGGATGATGGTTCTATGTCTGTGTATAAGGCACAAAAATAGATGTCAAATAAATAAAGGCTCTACATTTCGACATAAATGTCACTGAAATTTATGATTAGTTGAAATGTGATCTAAGAGTGTCCAGTTATCGAAAGGATATTGTGATTTAGGTTGTTGTATATGCATTGGGTGATGGTGTTGAAGGGGTTTCTTATCATAATGAAGGTGCCATGTAATATGTTTGTAATTAGATATTAGGGAACACCTTTGATATATTTATAATCATAGGGGTTTCTAAGACTAATATTGTCGGAACTATTAAGGGAGAGGCTATCTTATCTAACGATGCTAAGGTGATTGTAGGAGCACCCGTTAACCTTAATGCTTTGAAAGATACCATGTGTATGGCTTTGGAGGATAAAAACACATTTTTACATTTTATGGCATGAGGATTCGTTCAACAGAGTGGTTCTGTAATTTAATTATAGGATCTAAATGCTGACTTTAGGCCTTGTGAAAAAACAATAAATATCTATAGAATATTAAGAAATTATACATCTCCTCTACAATTTCTAACTAGTGGGAACATGTTTTTGATGATGAAAAAGTGATGGAAAACCCCTCTATGCACGTGGGTTGCGATAAAACTTCTTTCAAATATATTATGAAACATGGAAAGAAGAATATCATTTATTATTAGGGTTTCATCTCTACCCCCACCCAGAAGAGAAGGTTGAGGCCAGGCTACTCCAATACACTAAAGTCAAGGACTTTCAGATCTTCTAATAAGATTTTAAAAAGAGAACATATTGATATCCTGAAGATCTTCATTCAAGGAACCTCTAAATATAAATGGGAAATTATAGATGAGTATATTTAAGAGAATGAACATTATTATTATGATTTGTATTTTATATTTTTCTAAATGTGGTAAATAGTTGTTTGCCCCATCTTCTTTCTTTATTTACTTTATTTATTCTTTTTATTAAATGGTTATGGACTTTCCTCGTATTAAATTTTTTTAAAGCAAAAATTCTATATTTACAATTAAAATATTTTCACTACTATGTGAAAATTTATATTCCAAAAAAAAAATTAAATTTAAATTTACATAATAAAATAAAACTATAAATATGATAAATATTTTATCAAGGAATCATACATTCAGAAATAAAATATTTTATACAACTATTTTAGGAATGTATTGTTATTTAGAGATATAAGAATGTAATTACATTATGTCTTATGGGATTTGAAATCTTTTTTATTATTATTACACACAAATGTTAAGTGGTCTATATATAGATAAATCAAAAATATAAAAAATTTAGAAATAGAATCCATTATTCATTACAAATCATAATTTCAAGTTGAATTAATTTTTATACCAATAATGTACCATTATATTAACTTATATGTATATATAAATAAAATATTATTGAAAATTATGTATGAATAAATTTAATTGTTTCACATGAGGATTAAATTATGACAATGAAAAAGTAGTCTGTGGTCATATTATAAATAATGAATCCATATACCAGTGTAATGTAATTATAAAATAATTTTGTTCAATCAAAATATTTTTATTTTAGGTTTTGTCATATTATACATAATAATAATTCTTATTATAATTTTTTTTTCTGGAGACTATGAGTTACATTGTATTATATACCTACTTTTACTTTTAGTACATATGAAAAAGGTATATTTCATGATTTGATGAATATAAATAATGGACTATTTCATGGATAATTTTTTTGAACATTTTATGGGGGATTTTGAAATTTAGATAACATAGTCATTAGATTTTATTTTATAATTTAGATATTTAATTCAAAATTCAATATCGTTTGTGTATATTATTTATTCAAATTAGTTTTTTAATTATGAAATTATTTTATAACATAGTCTGCATAAAATTAAAATTAAAAAATAATATAAAATTATACAGAAATATATGAGAGGGAGAAATATATATAAAGTGGGTGTTAGTTTAAAATAATAAATCTTTATAACTTTTAATTTTGAGGTGCAATAAAAACTATGTTTGGTTGCATTTATCTATCTCTAAGAAATATTCACACATTTATAACATACTCAACTAAAATATGTACTCAACCCATAAATGAGAATATAATGGAAAAAATATCTAAACAGACCAAAAAAAATTAAATAATTTAAATTATCAAGAAATAAGACATAAAACTGTATCAATTTGATAACGAAATATTTGAATTACAGTATTTGAGAAAATGTTTTCTATGAGGTTTCTTCTTTCTGGGTGTGAATATTGACATTATTTTGACTATTTTATAATTTTTTTGTTCCCAAATACCACTTTACCAATTAATTTCATTTTGATTATTTAATATCCAAGTTATTTTCAATCTCCACATTTTTATTTTAATGTATACATGTTAAATAAATTATATTCTCTTCATAATTCTGGTTTCAATTATGAACACGCCATCCCCCACCCTATATTAAAACCTCTTTTTATCCTATAATTTTTTCAACTCTCCATGTTAAAAGAATATCTCCCCCATTAGAAGATGAGTTTCAAAATAGTAATCCCTATTTTTCAACAATTTCCGAGGAATGAAATTGTAAAAAATTGAAATGAACACATTAATATTTTTCGAGAAAATTAACCCTAAATGAAATATTAAGATCAATAAGGGAACCCTTATTGGAATAATAATATTAATATTTGATACATGATCCATTTTTCAATCATAATCATAATGTATATAACTATATTCCATATTAAACTAGAAAATTTGGTATTTTATATCATTTTATACCCTGACTTTTTTTTCCAGATTCAATGAAAAATTGATTACACAATTATTATCCCACAAATTTTTCAAAGTGTATAATACATTTATCAAAATTTCAAGAGGTTGTGATCTCATTTGCACTATTTGAGTTGTTCATTTTTAGAAAAATATATATTTAGATTAATTTTTACTTATTATAACTAAATTTTTATTTTGGGAGTGTTGGTAATCACAACATTATCTAATAATTAACAATCCTCTAGAAGATGAATTATATTATCTATCATCACAATCACAACTAGAATTAGAAAAGGCCATAAACTATTAATTTTCTATATTTTCTATATTTTATTAGAAAAAATGGAGTTATATTAATTCGATATAACATATTTTTAACTTATATAAGATATAAATCCTTTTTATTTCTATTTAATGATAAATAAAATGATATAGAAAAGATTATATAAAGTAATGATACTATTTTAACTACCGTAAATTTTCATGTAAATTACACATGATTTTCAGTGGTTAATAAAAATATTTTGAGTTTTACATTTAATGACTGATGTATTGGGTAAAATATGGAAGTTTTTGACAAGTTTTATTAAATTTTAATGGGGTTAAAAAATTTAGAATCATTGGGTAAAACCATCTAACTCTTTTAAGGAAACCACAAATCTTTTTAGAGAGTAAAAATAGATTGTTCATAGTTGGAACAAGCAAAATGTTGTCCATGATTATTTCTAAATAAAATCATGTCACTTTAGATAGAAGGGGAATATCTATTGGTATAATGTTTATAAAATGATGTGGCAAAACCATGTGGGTTCTTCTAATAAAAATTGATCCTTATAGGGTTTCCACAATTTTTGAATAATCGTGTATCCAAATCATCCATAAAAAATAATTTAATATTAAAATTTATGTTTTAATATAAAAATATTATGAATCCCCACATTATTCCTCTTATGACTAGGGATCACGAACTTAGGGACTACATTAGTGGATCATGATGATTCATCTCCCTCTTAACCTTAATTCATTTGGACCTAGAGGTTTCGGATTATGATAATTATAGGAAATATATTATTCTCTCACATTCCCCACATTTATTCTAGATCACCTATCAAAAATCATTTAAGGAATCATAGATTCAAGATATCATATATATTTTTATGTTTTCTAATATTATCTAATTAATAATTCGTGAATTTGGAATGGATCGGTTGTTGAATCAAGATAGTTTTTTTATTTTCATCAATCAGATCATGATCTATCATTAACATATCATCACATTAGATATTTTAATTTACCTCTACGACTATTTATATTTATTGTTATTTAATCTTTACTGTGAAACCTAAAATTATATATAGGTTTTCCTTAAAAATTATTACTATATTGGACCAATTAAGGTGGAATTTTTTGACATTAGACATCAACACTCAAGTTGTTGTATTTCCTAACTATATAAGACTATTATATACAATATAGGAAAATTTTGAATATTATGTTTTTCATAAATATGATAATTGAAGTTTCATATGATATACTTCACTTTCACGTGTAGACATTGTGACCTATTCTTAATTAATGTTCATATGTGTGCATGTATTGTCAATATAAAATTGCATGATATATTGTTCTTTCGCTTATTAATTAGGGACTTATTGGAGATATTTTATATCCTAAGGAAAAATCATCATAGGTATCAAGATAGTAGGTTACTGATGGGAGACAATATGACTTCTCAGTGAGAAGGAATGAATAGAGAACTGGTGAATTCTGGATCTACAATTGATTGATGGTGAGTTATGAGATATGGAACGATATTTCAGTGGGAGTTGAACATGCTCATGGGATTATATTGTTGATTTAGAATTTGGTACATAATTAGAGGATGGTATGAGAGAGACTATGTCAATATATAGGCTAATCATGCGACACAATGTGATATGTATAATATGATTATGGTAGGATTTGACATTGGAAAATTTGAGATGATGGTGGATTGACCTTTATTCATTAATATAGTTTGTAATAGTTGATAGTGGGTAGTGGATGTACCAAAAATTATAGATTATGATAGTACTCATATGGTCTATTGGATGAGTTAGGTGTATCCTCCTTTAATATATACGTCGCATAGATCTTGAAGGTGTGAGAGTATTATTCCTTCCTAGAATCATGGTTATCATACTATGACTAGCCACTTGAATATTTTTTTTTGAATTTACAATATTTATCATTGAATAATCCATTATATATATTCTCACTAATATTTGAGGATGAATTGGTGGTATACTTCTTGGTTTATACATACACCCTCCATGGAAATTATAGTGCCCAGATGGACTTCATAATTGGGTATCTAAGGAAAGGAAAGGTCTAAGTGAATAGTGTCTATGGAAATAAGGATCAATGATCAGAGGAAGTACCCCAATAGTCTCTAAATATATTTCACATTATATTAAATTTTTTTACAACTTATTATATTTATAGTATATTCTGACCTACTACACATGGAATCAATGGTTGTTTTTAATTATATAAACTATGTAAAATTTTAATATAATTATGATATTTCATTTAGTTACTAATGTGTTGTTGGTTATATTATTTTTTTACTGTTGATTCTGGTGTGTGGATATTATTACTGAGGTCATAGTCTCCCAATGACATTGCTCGTGCCATCACTGATTTTTTGTATCCACTAGTTTATAGGAAGGTGTGCATGAGTTTATGTTTAACATCGACCTAGATGAAGTGATTTAGCTATTTGTGTCAAAAGATTTATTAGATGAGGTCAATTTTTTTCTTCTTGTACATAATTTTTTACATGGTGTGATCAATTCAGGATGTGTAAAACTTGGGTAGGGTTTTTATTGTGTTCTTAGGAAACTAATGTGTAACAGACATTTGAGTAACTCATCATGGAATTTATATTACTAATTTTGGTATTAAATTTTCATATTGATCTTTTATACATTTTTATTGTTATAATTTATGGGATTTGGGTGATTTCATGCGTTCAAAATTGGCATGTAGAATCACATGTCGTATATACCAATTTCTTTCAATTCATGATAGATCATTTTATTAATTGTTTTGATATGTGATTTGTGATTTTTTGATATAAATTTTTGATATTTGGATGATTTTAACATTATCTTGACTATTTTAATAAATATGTTACAAGGTCAAATGAGAAGGTGTAGAATGTGTGGCATAAGACAAATATGCTATTAGGAGAGTTTTTCCTTATCTCTATGGATATACTCCTAGGATATTTCTTCCCATAAAAATATATTGTGTAATCCTATTAACAATTTTTTGATATATTATTTATTCTAAAATAGAAATTGTTGGAAATCATTTATCAATACATATAATGATTTCTAAAAGACATCTGATATGACTTCCATAAAATGTAGTTCAAAATGAATTTTCAAAGGATGATTCTCTAGTTCCACCACCATATAAATAAGATGATATATTTGAAAACGGTCTTATACATGTTCCATTTTGTCATAAAGAAAATATTCATTACCATATAGAATTGATCATATGTCATGTTCATGGAATTAATGATACCTAGATGACGATGAATTATTCCAGGGACATCCAATATTAGTATCCCTAGGACTTCTTAGTAACTAGATGCTTAAAGTATTATAAGGGGAGGATTGATGAAATTAATGGGATTCTTAATCTACTGGATACACTAGATTATTTGGGCACCCCATGTATCACCATTTTTTATTTATGTATTATTTTACTCTATATTGAATCTTTGGTGTTTTGGTCTCATTCAGGAAATAAGTTTAATGTTTTAGATGATTTCTTTTTGATTATAATGCTTATCTTTTATAGTAAGGTGTAAATATGTGCTGCTCATATGGGTTGTCCTATCATTTTGAAAAATATACTATTATGGATTATAAATTTTTCTAAAAATACATGAGGATATCCCCATAATCTATGTGGGGCTTTGGGTGTATAAGAGGAGTGGGGAATGGTTTTTCCAAACATTGTGGCATAAAAGAAGTAAATACATGGTCTCTTTTTTAATAAAAAGGATGGAACATAGTTGGTATATAGTTTGAAAAACTCTATGGATATTCCATTTGGTTTCCCCGTGTATAGGAATTAGGCTATGTAAATTTTTTACCCAAATTGGGAATCCATATGGCTAAATTGTGTGGCATGTCTAGGTGTTTAATTTTTTTGGGAATTTACTATTTTTACATTATTGAATTTAATGTGTTTGAAATCCATTTCTCAACACTCATGTCGGCCAACCATTGGAAGCTATATGGGAACACTATATTTTTTCTTATCCTTGTCCATTCTCTTAGATTAGTTATTTTAATGTGTTTTTGTAGAAATTAATCATATTGTTTCCTCTATCTTCCATATCCCTCTAAATTATACTTGTTTTGGTATCGCACAAACCCTAGATCATGATATATGATTTTAGTGTTCTCTATGGATGTAATGTTGGGTTTTTTGGTGTTTATGGTTTCGTGTCACTATTTATATCATTGTGGGTGTGATTTTCATCAAAGGGTACACATTATAAAGTGTTTAGTCTTAGTTCTCATGAATGTAGGTGTTTCTAAATTTTGCAAATATATTTTGAGTTTGAAATGGGTTTAAAATAATTTTTTATATTGTTAATTTTGTTTTGGATTTCAATGAGATAAAACTATGTTTTCATAGCTGATTTGGATTAAAAGATAGGTATTGACCCCAAAATGATTTAGAAATGGGATCTATGATGAATTCCTAGTTGTTATTTTAAATTATTATGTAGTTTTCCACTTTTTAAAATGATATTTTGGATCTTCAAAATGATTTCATGTAAATGGATATCTTATGGTCTTGTTTATGTTTTCATGGATAAATAACCCTCATTTAAAGGTGACATTGAAATTATTTCAATACATGGCTGATTTCCATCATTTTAAAAATGGTTTTTATAAATGAGTATTATGAAATGTGAAGTGGAATGGAACTATGATTCATGATTTGTGATAGTTTCATAGTAATCTTTTTTGTTTTAAAAGGGTGATTGTGTAAGGAACCCCTTGGTTTACCTGCGATCTACTTAACCTCTTTCGTATTCTTGATCACTATGTGATGATTTATTTCTCCCCTCATGTTTGAATGTTCTTATTATGATATTTTTTATATATATGAATATATTCATAATTGGGTGTTAGGTGTAAGGGTATTATGGCTTATACGTTGTGCATTAGACTTGGATTGATTTTTCTTATGCTTAGCTTCCTTTATTTTTCATGAGAAAAATTTTACTATGTAGGATATGTAGTTTTTTCAACTAGTTGGTTAACATTACACATGTTTCACAATATTTATTTAAAGGATAAGGTCTAGGAGGGGGGTATCATCCCAATGAATCATATGTGGGATAATTTAGAGACTTGTGGTTTGAGCATCTGTTCATATCGATATCTTGTTTACTGGTTGGTATACTGTTATATGGTTAGGTGCTTCACATGTTAGGATTTCGTTGGTAGATCCTACAACACATTTGATTATATTGTTGGATATTGATTGGGGGAATTTGATTTAGTTCTTGTTTTTATCATTTCTCATACATTCATTGTTATAGAACATATTCTTTTTTATAATTTATATATTCCTTTTTTATACAGTTCTTTATTTTTTATGACTAACCAACGTGTTTAGGGTTTTTTAAATTTGGAAATATATTTTAATTTTTTTTTAAAAATCTATATTTAATTTAATAAGTCTTTTTTTGTAATCTAATTTGGATTTCAAAATAGGTGTATTGATTTAGAGGTGTATTCTTCTATTGAAATGATTTTATATGACCATTTTCATTTAAAATAAAACAAGTGGGTTTTTTAAAAAATGTATATAGGTGGTTGTGGTTGAGTTGGATTAGGCTGGTGGGTTTTTTCATGATGTGCGAGTGGGTTTTAAAAAATATAGAGTAATATTATAAAACATTTTTATGTGTTATTTTTTGATTTAAATACTTTATATACATGAAGAATCATGCATTCTAGTTAATTTCAAACTAGTATTGATGAATTTATTTATGAAATATACAGAATATATTAAGTGTGTTATAGTGAAATATTTTAATTTTTATATCCAACCAATATATTTATGATTAAATATTTTCAATTGGACCCATCATATATCATTTTTTATTATTTGGGGAGATTTTGGTAGTGGCATGTAACATGAGGTTTTGTAAAGATTTTTTGAAGCATGGATGGAGTTGGTTTGTGTTGTGTTTGTGTAGTGATGGTTTGGTGCATGGATGGAGTTATTTTATGGTGTTTTTTCCACATTTTTGGAGTGTTGTATATGTTTCTCCATTGTTTCCTCATTTTTATTTTTAACATATTTATATGAAAATGGGTTAGATTATTGTATTTAGTTATTTACTATTTGGAATGTTCTACTGTGTTGGATTTTTTATTATTTATTACACCATATTTCATATGTAATTAGGATAAAACCATTCCTAATGTGATTCCTGAGATTCCAAGCACTCGTTTCTAGCATGTGTGGATTGGCAACAACTATTTTGAATTATAGAGAGTCGGCTGAATGTCTTTGTGGAAACTGAGGAAGATTCATTACAAAATGGTATCATATAATTTTTATTTTTTGGTAAGAAACTAATAAAGTATTTAGACCTTGTTATTTATGGATTTCATGTTATAAAAGAGATTATGGTTTTCCAAGCATGAGATATAAGGTGGGGAGAGAGTCTAGTTATCTCTATCTTACCCGAGTATCATAAAGCATGGGACATTATGTTTAGAAATTGAATATGAGTTTATTTAGATTTTTATTTATTATTTTTATTCTATTTATTTTTTTGTTTATCAATTTTTATATTATGAGTGATATTGGGAGTGGATTTTTGTTTTCACAAAGTATGTGAGGGGAACTTGAGCATGGTGGTTAGGTTGGATGACTTGGGAATCCGTGCGATGAGAGTGTGGTCAACTTTACCTTAATTCCAAGAATGCGGTGCTTCTTTGGAACAATATCTCACAACCTATAAGGTTAAGGCATGCATAACAAAATTTCTTCCTCACATATCATATTTTTACTCTTCTTGATTTTGGATTTCTTTAAAATTAGTTTAGACATGTTGGAGGTGGGTTATAGATTTTTTAGTTTCCCTTTTACGGATGTGGTTATTTTGAACCATGAAAAATGCTAATATAGTTATTTTATTTCACATTTATTATTAAATCCTTGTTATGGAAAAAGGAAATGAGTTTCTAAAATAGTTTTTTTTCCAACATGGGATTAAAGGAATGTTCAATTAGGTGTTTTCTCGCTTCCAATATTTGGAAATTGAAATTTTTTATGAATGCATATTTGGGGGTTCCCAAAAGAAAATTATTTTTAAAATATGTTTTGAAGGTTATTGAGATCCAAAATAGAAGTCCAAATTTTAAAAATATTTTACTGTTATTTTCAAAATGGAAATGAGTTTTTATGGGTATTCATTGTATTACTTGTATTGAAACAAAATATGGACCTCTAAGGGAATTTTTGGATTTCAATGTTTGGGAAGTTTTGATTCTAGTGAGGATATTTTTTTTTTAAATTTAGTCTAGATTGGTTTTCATTATTTCAATTTTGAGGTGACTGATTACCAAATTCATTACTGAAAATGGTGGTTTTTAGAGAAATGTTATTTTTGCAAGAATGTTTTATGCTTAATTTGATGAATTTTTATTTTTTTTAATCAAGAATTATTATGGAATTTTTTTGTGTTTGTTTTGAGGAATTAAAAGAGGATATGGTCCTTGTTTTCTTCCCCTATAATATTTTGAAAGGTTTTTTTTATTCTTAGGCCTACCCAGACTCTTAATGAAGTGCTGGATGTGCATCTATCTATGTACTCAAACCCCATATTAGATGACTTGAATTAGGAAAGACTTTAATTTAGTGTTGATAATGTTATAGTGGATGTAGTGTGGTTGTTAGAAGATATTGAAGTGATCATAAAGTCACTTGGGAAACTTAGAGATTTAAAATTGAGAATATTTGAGATCATGGAAGTCTATAATAACTAATTTTATTGAGAGTCTGTAGTACCATCATAGATCTGTAATGGTATATCATCATATATCATCATGGGGAAATTTTTTCTATTGGTTCTTCCCTAGGGATTTGAAAGATAAGAATGAGATCGACCTTTTATGAATTCATTTGGTTGATCAATTAATGATAGAGAATGTCAATCACTTTTTTAATGTCAAGATTCTTATTTGAATCCAATTTTAGGAACCCAGTTTTTGCTGTGAAAGGCTTTGGAATATTCTTGATGTTATTCCAGTGCAGCGCCCTCAGACGGTGTGCGATTCCGAGCCCCAAAGTGGCCGAAATTAAATTTTCAGTGCGTTCACACTGAAAACGCCAACTAAATGGGATAACTCCTAAACGGTGATCCAGATCAGAGATCTGAGAGTATGAATGGGTCCGGAATGGGGTTTTTACCCGAGGAACGACATAATACATGTCGGTGCGGGACGTTTGGACCCCTCAATCACTATCGGACCGTGGAACGGATAAATTAAATAATTAATTTATTCGTTTAACGGCTTAATTCAAGTATCTCTTAAAAAGTGGCTCAGATTGGAAAACCTAGGGAACCATTGAGATTGGAATGTGCCTTTTACCATAAGAGGGGTGTAACTTTCGCGGGCGCGGCCCGTCTGTGAATAATGGCCCCAGGGGCGTTTTTGTAATTTATCGGATTTGGGAGTTCAGTTTTATAACTTTTGAACGAGATATCAGATTAAAATTCCAAGAAATACGTTGTGCTTTGGAGGTGGTTTTTACCCTAGGGTTGGTTTAATAATGACCACGCCGGAGGTTTCAGATGCGGGTCTTTTTGGGGGGTTTTAAATTAATTAACTTTTTTAATTAATTTTCATTACTTAAGTAAACCCCCACACCTTCTTCCCCGCCTCTCCATTTCTCTAGCAGTGGAACTCCCAAGAAATCAAGGAATCCCTCCACCACGTCTTAGCTCTCCTCTCCACTATGGTGCACGGTCGGCGGATCGTCGCGAAGCGATGGGCTTAGTTCCACGAGGTAGGATCATTGATGTTTATATTTTATATTTCTGCATCTACTTCGAGAACATATTTTTGTATCAAACCTCTATCTAATTTTTTAAAAAATCTCATGAATTCGTAATAGAGTTTATTCCCTTTCCAACGCATCTTTAGGATATATAATCTGAGTTTGGAGGATCTCTCAAACATCCACCGATGTTTGCGGGTTTAAGGGTGTTTCGTGGTTTTTTGAAGTTTCTGGCGGTTGTTCTTTGTTTTCCGGCGAGCTCAAGCGGTGGTGGTGGCTTCCAGCGCGGCGGCGGTGCGTGGTGGCTCACAGACGGCATGAGGCGGCACATGGCTACGGACCGCGGTTGAGCAGAGCGGGCGGTAGGTGGCCGCGGTGTCACGGTGGAGCGGAGGCCGGCAGAAGCGGCATGCGGTGGAGGTCCGCTAGGGCTACAGGCGACGTCGGACGAGCGAGAGGGAGAGGCCGGCCGGCTGGTCGGCCAGCATGCGGGCAAAGCAGGGGTCACGCGATGCAACCCCATGTGAGAGAGAGACTCACCGTTGTGGGTCTCTGCGTGGAAAACAGCCGACCGGCCAGTGCCGGTCAGTGGACTCTTTTTTTTAAAAGAAAAAAATAAATGGTTTATAATAATAACAATATTAGTATTATTATTATTATTATAAAAATAATTTTCATATCATAAATGGCATCCTCTTTAGGCACCGTTTGTGGTGACACATCACTTAAATTGAGACAAACTTTTTGAGATGGTTTTGGGGAATTTTAATTCCCGAAATGAGGGGCTCGGGGGCGCGGCATGACCGTTAAGTGGACGTGCGTTTTTCCGAGGATATTTTTTTGGACGGCGCGGACGCATCCGAAGTCCGTTTTGAGCACCGTTACTGGAGTTGGAACCCTGGCACCGAGTTGGATCTTTCCAGGGTGGTTTCAGGCGTTGATGCCGAATTTGAGGCGCGGGCCCCACGGCCCGTCTTTTGAGCTGTGTGCAGCGTTTCACGACTTTTTCATCGAACGTCCATTCGGGGCATGCTAGTAGTTATTTTTGGGTATTTTTCCGAGGGAATTGCATTGGCGTAGTCTACCCGCTTTAATTCCACACACTAATGTGGGCCCCGCGAGGGCCGTTTTGGGAGTTGACGGTGATTTCCAGCTTTATCACCGGGTGTCCATTTTGGACAAGTGATTAGTCGAACATGTGTACTTTTTTGAGAGGATCGCAACGGTGAGATCCTCCTATTGAGTTTAGGGACCGGGATGTGGGTCCCACGAAGCACTGCTCGTGTTCGGTGCGCCGTAATGCATCTTTTTCTCCAGATATCAATTCCACTCAAGTGAGTAGACCTTTTGACGTTTTTTTTTGAGGGGATCAAAATGGTGTGATGCGCCATACAATTTTTGGGGCTGAGGCTCAGGATCAAAGGATTTCGTTCGGGCGTGAGGCAATGTTGGTGAATTTTCCTTCGGATATCTGTTTGAGGCAAGTAAGTAGTCAATCTTGCATGGTCTTCCACGAGGATTACAACGGTACGATCGAATTGGTTGTGCGGAGCCTCTTACGTGATCTTATTAAATGTGGAAATGTGAAGGTGCCTTGGTGGTGGTTCTTCTACCGTGTTTGTAGAAGACCCTTGGCGTGTGATCGCGTGCACTCCCGTGTGAGTGATGTAAATTCTTTAAGAGATGTGGTTGGCTGCACCTAAGCTGTTGAGTTGGAAAATTTGAGTCGTTATATTACGCCTTCACGTTGACGCTGAGTAACATGTGCACGATAGCCTTTGGGATGGAACAAGGTATACTCTGGGAGTATACGGGAGCTCTTGGAGGTACGTGTTGTTTGAACCTGAGAATGTTTGTGCCCTTGGTTGGGGTTGACTTGGGGACACACGTCCTGTGGGCCCCATGTGCGTGATGTGCTATGATTTACGTACTTTTTACCTCTCGTGACGTAGAGGGTCCCTTTGTTCTCGTTTTTTGACTAGCAGGGTTGAGTTTTCCCCTAGTCTTATTCTCGTTTGGCTGATTGAGATGGTTTGTTCCTCTGTTTCTTCAGCTGTGAGGGGTTTCTGTACTGTTCCTTTTCACCGGACTGCGGTACCATTTGTGACTATGTGTGATCGTACTGCGTGTGTTTTTTCCCACTTTCTGGGATGCGTTGTCTCTGTATTCTATGATAGTGACTTAGCGGATTGGAGTGTGATCACCCTGAGAGGCGAGGGGAGTTTCTCCCGTTCCTTTGTGTTCCCTGGTAGAGTTATTGTGGATTTGGTGTGACCAACAATTTACGCGGGCACCGAACCTCTACCTAGGAGGTTGTTACCAGCAGGGCTGAGGTTGTTACCAGCAGGGATGAGGTTATTACCAGCAGGGTTGAGGTTGTTTCGAGCAGGACTCTCCAGTTGTACCATCCAGCAGTGATGGCCAGTGGGTTATCATCCAGCAGGGATGACCATAGTAGTTCCGGGTTTACCTCCAGCTAGGCTGGGCAGTGGTCCACGATGCCGGTCTTACCTCCAGCGGGGCTGGGCAGTGGTCCCCGATGCTGGGCTTACCTCCGGCGGGGCTGGGAAGTGGTCCCCAATGCTAGGCTTACCTCCAGCTGGGCTATTCAGTGGTCCCTGATGCAAGGCTTACCTCTAGCTAGGCTGGGCAGTGGTCCCCGACGCCGGTTACCTCTAGTTGGGCTAGGCAGTGGTCCCATCGCTGACTTTAGCTGGGTCACCCTCTGGTTTATTACCCTATTACGGGACTCGGTAGTGTGGCACCCATCGACTCTTTCCGGGTCTCCCTCTAGTAGGAACTCGTCGACTTCCAGGGACCCTCCAGTGGGGCTGAGCAAGGGGTATCGTCTCAAATTTGAGCAGTCCTCTTAACTGCAGGGTAGTAAAGAGATGTGTTTTGACATTCCCCCAGAACTCTCAAGTATGAGGGGTGCTTTCGCCATCGATACGCGTCCTTGTGATGCGACCTAAAACCGTGTGGGCGAGTCAGTGTCACCCAAAGCAGATAGTGTCGAGGTGCGGTGATTGAGCCCTTGACTTGTAGTTTGGGGCAGTCGTGGGGATGTTGGGCATCGATGGTGTTACTTCTGGGACTGTTGGTGACTCACATTCTTGGGATGAGCTACGGGATGTAGATCCCATTACGACCTTGTTTGGGCTTCATAGTGAGCATATGAATATGTATATACCTTGTTCTGGTACCCACCTCTTGGGTTTGGTTACTCTCATTCCAGGTGGGGCGAAGATGTGTGGGGTATTCCATGTTCTTTTCGTGTCTAGCTTCTCATTTTTGGAAGAGTCTACTCTCCTTCTATTGGTAGAAAAGACTCGACGATAAGTTCATCATATCACCATTTCCATCTCCTTGTGTCTAGACGAGTCTACCTCCTTTCTCTTGTTGGGTTGAGCTGGACTCTCTGATGTACTCTTTACTGCACTTTCGGTTGTACTCCTTTACTTTTCCACGTTCACTCTACTGCTCACCCTTTGGTACCTCCTTTGTTGCTCCCTCGAGCCTTCGGGGTATCCTACTGAGTATATTTATACTCACCCCTTCTTGGGATTTTCTCGCACTTGGTGTGCCCTTGCAGACGACGGACAGGTTGGTCATGATGTCAGAGGAGCTTCAAAGCTTGGGAGCTTGGACCGCGTGCGGTGGTTGGAGTCGGGTTTCAGGTGGGGGACCCTACCAGCTGTTTTCTTTTGTTTACCTATTGCTGGGTTGTGGCACTATTCTGATTGGCTATGTGTTTTTTCCCTTTTCTTTTTAGCTTTTATTTTGTACTGTTTAGAGGTCGATGCACTCTTGAGGTTATTTATAGCAGTTGTGCTTTTATTTTATTTTTTACTCTACACTTTTTCATTGAATGTGTTTCATGGGTGTGTGTATAGGTACATAGGAAAATTCCTCCCCGACTAATTGTGCCTTCGGCGCTGGTCTCCATCCCCTGGCCTAGGGAGGCGGGCTTGGGGTAGTTACGGCTCGAGCCTGGGTAGGGTCGGGTCATGAAAAAGTGGTATCAGAGGTGGTTCATTCCGTGGGACATGTTTTTATGTCCCTAAAATAAAATGAATTGGTTGGGATTTTAGTCAATAGAGTTAACGTGTCTAGAGAGCGGCTCCCAGGCCAGGGAGTCCAGTGATGGTGTGACGGTCGACATATCCATTCACCAGGACCTCGATAACCCGCTTGTCGACTCGGAATGATGAGACACATGTTGCAGGTAAATATTTGGTTTGTGCATCACATAGGATTGAGTCTTTGACTGTCCTTCTTGAGTCAGCTCCCCATTGTTGTTATTGTTATATACATATATGCTAATCTGACTACGGCACTCCTTGATAATATTCAAGATGTTCTCGCGAAGACAGCCAACCAGGATACCAGCTATGGTTCGTGACGATGACCTTGTGATCTATGAGGCCTCAGTACAGGACCCATCATGCAAGCCCCTTTCTCTAGGTGGGCCGGTAGCAGCACCCCCACCTGTTGAGTAGGAGACAACTTCAGCAGAGCAGACGGGGCTTGAGCGCAGGTTGAGCGCGCTCTGTGAGTTCCAGTGGTAGAGACCGCTTAGGTTCAGTGGTGAGCCAGACCCTCAGGCAGCAAAGGATTCACTAGAGACAATGGTTCACCTTTTCAGGCTTGATCAGACGTCGACAGATTAGAGAGTGGCTTTGGAAGCTGACCTTTTTTGTGGAGAAACTTGGCGTTGGTGGAGTCTGGTGGCTCTGTTTCTTGACGAGTCCTCGCCTTCGTGGGGAAAATTTTGGTTGTTTTTCCATGTGGAGTTTTTCCCCTCCTTCATGTTCTCCATTAAGATTCAGGAGCTCCTGCAGTTTCAGTAGAGAGGGATGACGATGGTCGAGTACACAGCTAGTTTCGCAGACCGTGCACGCTTTTACCCGGACTTGGTCCATGACGACAACATCCGAGCACGGAAGTTTAAGCAGGGTCTCCGCCGAGAGATTAGTGTTGTCATAGTACCCTTTGGAATTTCCCCATATGCCGGGGTGCAAGAGTAGGTGCTGGTGACAGAGAGATTTCTTGTCGCAGTCTAGAGTTGGTGGTGGCAGCAGGCACGTTAGTGTCGAGAATTCTGCCGCAGCTAGCGGGCGTCGACAAACAGAACCTCAACGCAGGTGGATTTAGGACAACCGGACTTAGGGGCGTGGTCGTACACCACAGTGGCACTGAAAGGCACCAGTCCATCCTGAAGAGAGTCGGTGATATGCTTGTGATGGGCAAGGTCACTTGGCACGAGACTGCCCGACCAGGCAGGCAGAGAGCTTCAGGCAGGCAGCAAGTGCACCACCCTGATGGAGGCAGCTCCATGATCAGAGCAGCGCCCAGAGAGGTGGTGCTAGTAGAGGAGCCGGAGGAGCTGTAAGTGGAGGATGACCTCACGAGGTCTTCCCATCACCACTAGGCGGTCCACATCTGGCTCCAGGAGCTGACAGTTGGGACCACATACAGCCGCGAGCTTTGGATGTCTCTGATCCTGCAGAGCATGAGTTGATAAGAGGTACACTCTATATCCCTTCTACTTTTTTCAGTATAATTGTTAGACTCTATGTGTGAAATGTTTTTATCCCCGCTCCTTGCTTGAGGTGTTACCAGGGTGACGCGGGGCGTCGGCGTGGCCCTATGTTGGTAAGGTAAAAAGGCGTGGGACCTTTTACTTTAGTCGATGGTGCCGACTCCATCACTTTCCGAGCATGTAAGAGAGTCTTGGTTGCGAGACATTGACTGTGAAATCTTGTGTGACCAGATATCCTTTGGTGTTTCACCATATGGATATTCTGGAGGAGGGAATCACCAGGCCTTGTTCCATGTGCGGGCGGTCATTCCAGTCGCGGCGTACGACATAGGGGTTCGGTCGGGGAGGTGAGCTACCCCCGAGATCCTTCAGGCCATTTCAGACCGTGCAAAGGGATGACGAGGTTCCCTGCCGCCTTTCCCTAACCACAAGGCTAGGTGTGGCTACATGACGTATCCCGCATGTCTTACCTGAGGAGATGTGTGCTTCCTCCTATGCACTCATCGGTGATGGAAGACCTTGCGTGAACAGATCAAATCCTTTAGTCTGTGTGCAGTGGCGCAGAGCTGTGCAAGAGGTCTTCTGGGTATGGGAGATCCTGGTGTGGGCTTAGTACCCTGAGTTGTTCCCTAGTTTTGCTTTTTGGGGATGGAAATATTGAAGGAGGGAAGGATGTAAGAACCCAGTTTTTTCTGCGAAGGACATTGAAATATTCTTGATGTTATTCCAGAGCAGTGCTCTCAGACGGCTTGCGATTCCGAGCCCTGGAGTGGCCGGAATTACATTTTCAGTGCATTCACACTGGAAAGGAAAAATAAATTGGATAACTCCTAAACGGTGATCCAGATCAGAGATACGAGTGTACAGATGGGTCCACATTGGGTTTTTTGCCCTAGGAACGACATAATACATATCGGCGCGGGACGTTTGGACCCCTCGCTCGCAATCGGAGCGTGGAACAGAAAAATTAAATATTTAATTCATTTGTTTAATGGATTAATTCATGTATCTCTTAAACGGTGTCTTTGATTGGAAAAAAGAGGGCATCGTTGAGTTCAGAATGTGCCTTTTACCCTAAGAGGGGTGTAGCTTTCGCGGGCACGGCCCGTCTGTGAAAAATGGCCCCAGGGGCGTATTCGTAATTTGTCGGCTTTGGGCGTTCAGTTTTATAACTTTTGAACGGGGTATCAGATTAAAATTCTGAGACTTCTGTTGTGCTCGAGAGGTGGTGTTTACCCTAGGGGAGGTTTAATATTGACCGTGCCGGAGGTTTCAGATGCGGGTCTTTTGGGGTTTTTAAATTAATTAACCTTTTTAATTAATATTATTTACTTAAGTAAACCCCACCCCTTCTTCCTCGCCAGTCCATTTATCTGGTAAAGGAACTCTAAATAAACCAAGTAATCTCTCCACCACTGTCAAGCTCTCCTCTCCAAGGTGGTGCATGGCTGGCGGATCGTCGCGAAGCGACGGTCGTAGTCCCACGAGGTAGGATCATTACGGTTTTTAATTTTTATTTCCTCATCTACTTCGAGCACAAATTTTTGTATCAAACCTATGTCGAATTTTTGAACAAATCCCATGAATGCGTAGTAACGTTTATTCCCAATCCAACTCATATTTCTTATTTAAAATCAGAGTTTGGAGGATCTCACAAACATCCGCTGAAGTTTGCGGGTTTAAGGGTGTTTCGCGGGTTTTTGAAGTTTCTGGCGGTTGTTCATTGTTTTTCGGCGAGCTAAAGCGGTGGCGGTGGCTTCCTGCGCGGAGGCGGTGCGCGGTGGCTCACGGACGGCATGAGGCGGCTCATGGTCAGGGATCGAAGTCGAGTGGAGCGAGTGGTAGGCGGCCGCTGCATCACGGTGGAGCGGAGTCCGGCGGAAGCGGTGTGCGGCAGTGGTCCGCTAGGGCTGCTAGCGGCGTCGGCCGAGCGAGAGGGAGAGGCCGACCAGCATGCAGGCAAAGCAGGGGTCGCACGACGTGACCCCTTGGGAGATAGAGACCTGGCGATATGGGTCTCTACGTGGAAAACAGCCAACCGGCCAGCTCCGGTTGGTGGACTTTTTTAAAAAAAAACAAATGGTTTATAATAATAATAATATTATTATTATTATTATTATTATGAAAATGATATTCATATAACTAATGGTGTCCGATTTGGGAAAAATTTGCGGCGACACATCCCTTAAATTGAGACAAACTTTTTGAGATGGTTTCTGGGAATTTTAATTCCCGAAATGAGGGGCTCGGGGGCGCGGCATGACCGTTATGTGGACGGTCGTTTTTACGAGGATTTTGTATTAGACGGCGTGGATGCGTCCGACGTCCGTTTTGAGCGCCGTCAGTGTCGTTGGAACCCTGGAACCGAGGCGGAGCATTCCAGGGTGGTTTCAGGTGTTGAGGCCGAAGTTGAGGTGTGGGCCCCACAACCCGTCTTTTTAGCTGCGCACAGCGTTTCATGACTTTTTCATCAGACGTCCGTTCGGGGCGTGCGAGTAGTCATTTTTGGATGTTTTTCCGAGGAAATTGAAATGGCGTAGTCTACCTACTTTAATTCTGTATGCTAATGCGGGCCCCGCGAGGGCCGTTTCGAGAGTTGACGGTGATTTACAGCTTTATCATCGGGTGTCCATTTTGGACAAGTGATTAGTCAAACATGTGTACTTTTTCAAGAGGATCGCAACAGTGTGATCCATCCATTGAGTTTTGGGACAGGGATGCGGGTCCCACGAAGCACCGCTAGTGTGCGGTGCGCCAGAATGCATCTTTTTCTCCAGATATTTGTTCCACTCAAGTGAGTAGCCCTTATGATGTGTTTTCCTGAGGGGATCGCAATGGTGCGATGCGCCCGAATGTTTTAAGGGCTGAGGCTCGGGATCACGGGACGTCGTTCGGGCGTGAGGTGGTATTGGTGACTTTTCCATCAGATATCCGTTTGAGGCGAGTAAGTAGTCGATCTCGCATGTTTTTCTGCGAGGATTATAGTGGTATGATCCAATTGGTTGTGTGGAGCCTCTTACGCGATCTTATTAAATGTGGACATGTGAAGGTGCCCCGGTGGCGGTTCTTCATCCGTGTTTGTAGCAGAACCTTGGCATGTGATTGCGTGCACTCCCATGTGAGTGATGTAAATGCTTGAAGTGATGTGGTTTGCTGCGCCTCAGCCGTTGAGTTGGCAAGTTGGAGTTGTTACATTATACCTTCACATTGATGTTGGATGTTGTGTGCACGATAGCCTTTGGGCTAGAACCAGGTTTACTCTGGGAGTATACAAGAGCGCTAGGAGGTACGTGTGGTTTGTACCTGAGAATGTTTTTGTGCATGGTTGGGTTTGACTTGGGGCCACACGTCTTGTAGACCTTGTGTGCATGTTGTGCTCTGCTTTATGTACTTTTGAACTCTCATGACGTAGAGGGTCCCTTTGTTCTCATTTATTGACCAGCAGGGTTGAGTTTTCCCCTGGTCCTGTTCTCGTTTGGCCAACAGAGATGGTTTGTTCCTCTATTTCTTCAGTTGCGAGGGGTTTCAGTACTGTGCCCTTTCACCGGAATGCGGTACCGTTTGCGACTACGTGTGCTCATACTGAATGGGTGTTTTCCCACATTATGGGATGAGTTGTCTTAGTCTTCATTGATAGTGACTCAGCGGATTGGAGCGTGATCTCCCTAATAGGCCATGGGAGTTTCTCTCGTTCCTTCGTGTTCCCTGGTAGAGTTCATGTGGATTCGGTGTGACCAACACTTTACGTGGGCACTGAACCTCTACCCAAAAGGTTGTCACCAGTAGGGCTGAGGTTGTTACCAACAGGGCAAAGGTTTTTACGAGTAGGGATGAGGTTGTTTCAAGCAGGTCTCGCCAATTGTACCATCCAGCAGGGATGGCCAGTGGGTTACCATCCAGTAGGGATGGCCAGAGCAGTTCTGGGTTTACCTCCACCTGGGATGGGTAGTAGTCCCTGATGCTAGGCTTACCTCCAGCGGGGCTGACCAGTGGTCCCTGATGCCGGGCTTACCTCCAGCGGGGCTGGGCAGTGGTCCCCAATGTCGGGCTTACCTCCAGCTGGGCTGGGCAGTGGTCTACGATACCGATCTTACCTCCAGTCGGGCTGAGCAGCGGTCCCCGATGTCAGGTTACCTCCAGCTGGGCTGGGCAGTGGTCCCATCGCCAACATTAGCTGGGTCTCCCTTAAGTGGATTACTCTGTTACGGGACTGGGAGGTGTGGCACTCGTCGACTCTTTCCGGGTCTCCCTCCAGTGGGAACCCGTTGACATCCATGGACCCTCCAGCGGGGCTGGGCAGGGGGTCGCCTGTCGACTTTGAGGAATCCTCTTGACTGTGGGGTAGTGATGAGGTGTGGTTTGACATTCCCCCAGAACTCTCAAGTACGAGGGGAGATTTCCCCACCGAGACGCATCCTTATGACGCAACCTAAAACTATGCGGGTGATTCAGTGTCACCCAAAGAGGATAGTGTCGAGGTGGGGTGATTTGGACCTTGAATTCTAGTTCGGGGAAGTCGTGTGGGATGTTGGGCATCGATGGTGTTACTTCTGGGACTGTTGGCGACTCACTTTCTTGGGCTGAGCTACGGGATGAAGATCCCCTTACGACCTTGTTCGGGATTCTTAGTGAGCATATGAATATGTATATACCTTGTTCGGGTACCCACTTCTAGGGTTTGTTACTCTCCTTCTAGGTGAGGTGAAGACGCGTAGGGTATGCCACGTGATTTCCGTGTCTATCTTCTCGTGGTTGGATGAGTCTACTCTCCTACTATTGGTAGCGAAGATGCAACGAGATGTTCATGTTCTCACCGTTTACAGATCCTTTTGTTTGGACGAGTTTACCTCCTTTATTTTGTTGTGTTGAGTTGGACTCTCTACTGTACTCTTAACTGCACTTTCAGTTGTACTCCTTTACTTTTCCCTATTAGCACTACTTCTCACCCTTCAGAACCTCGTATGTTGCTCCCTGGATCGTTTGTGGTATCCTATTGAGTATTTTTATACTCACCCCTTCTTAGGCTTTGCCCTCACTTGGTGTGACCTTGCAGATGACGGACAGGTTGGTCGTGACGTTCGAGGAGCATTGGAGCTTGGGAGTGTGGACCGCGTGTGGTGGTCGGAGTCGGGTTCCAGGTGGGAGACCCTACCAGTTGTTTTCTTTTGTTTACCTATTGTCAGGTTGTGGCACTTTTCTGATTGGGCGTGTATTTTTCTCCTTTTCTTTTCAGCTTTTACTCTGTACTGTTTACATGTCGATGCACTCTTGTATTTATTTATAGCAGTTTCCCTTTTCATTTCTTTTTTACTTTGCACCTTTTCATTGAGTGTGTTTCTTGTGTGTGTACAGGTACTTAGGCAAAGGCATCCTCGAGTTATTGTGTGTTTGGCACTGGTCTCCATCCCCTAGCCTATGGAGGAGGGCTTGGGGTAGTTGTGGCTCGAGCCTGGGTAGGGTCAGGTTGTGACACCAATGGTCAATGATTATGAGAAATATCATTTATTTAAAGGTGGTACTCACCAATATCACGGTTCATCTTTAATTATATTAAATCTGAAATAATTTTAGATGATTATAATGTAGTCCATCTAAATTGAACTTTACCATTGTATAATTCATTATAGTGGGTAACGCCTTAGTTCCATTGAGCGCATATTCAAAGAATGATGGGAAGAAGGATAATTGGTGAATAAGTAATAGAATATGTATGAACCAAATCCTTGAGAAAATTTTCATTCTCATGGGAATAGAAGATTATTTTTTCTCATCTAATGTGGAGATCATTGTAATAATAATCCCATCTATCCTAATCCTCCAAATGTTTTTCACAATTTGTTTGGTTTGGGTTATCTCCAATCATTATGTATATAGATATTTCATGAGGACTTGGTTTTGAACCTATTCTCTATAAGGTGATTATTTTTTAGATATTTTTTATGATTATAATATTGTTATTGATGTATTGGATATGATTTTTGGAATCCTATGGATGGTTCTATTTTAAGATTTTTCTTATGGATGTTTTTTTCCGGAATCCTTTTTCATTATGGAATTATTTATTTATCTATCACCCTCATGGTTGTTTATGGTGGTTAGTTTTGGGCGTTATTTTTTATACATTGTTGTATTCAGAATTCAACATTTAGAGTTTTAGTTCTTAGAATTTATTTTCTTGATACTTATATATTCTCATTGTTTTTTCTTGCAAGAGGCATTGGGTTCTAGTTTTATTACTAGGCTATATGATCTACTAATATATTTTTGTCTATTTGTTGGTGTTTCAAAATTGCCTTTTATAATGCACCATGTGAGGGTAATCTTGTTTTTAAACTTATGTTATCCATGTGTATCATGATAAAAATTAATATATCATGTCATTATTTTGATTTTCCTTATATTATTTCATCCTTACATTGATTTTGGAAGAAATTTAAGTTTGAGATTGGGGTTTTCGTATGGTATATCATTGTTTGATGATTTATTTTCAGATTCTCTATCTTTGTTCTGCCACAATAGAGGACTTATAAATGGTGAATAACACATTTTAGATATTCCATGTTTCTTTTGAAATATTAATTGAGGTTCCTATTTTGGTTCTACATAGAGATGTTGATAATTTGTTTTTGATCAGTTCGATCATTTTGAGATTCTCATTTTCTGGCTTTGAGGTTGATTGATTTTTAGTAGTTCTTTTGAGTGACATACTTTTTTGGATATTCTCATTTTTCCCTAGATTTTTGTAGACATTTTGGGAGAATAATGCGGCATGGTGGGGAATTTTTAACACCTCACCTGTCATAGTTTTTTTTTGTTTTTATATTATTCTACCATATATTGAGTTGTTTTTAGTTTCAGTTGGTTATGATAAAATAATCATATTTTTTGAGGTGTTTTGGTTGCAAAACAGTTATCCGTGATTTTTAAGAGTAACCTTATAGAAACTAATCCAGTGGGTATGTCATTTTTATCGAGCTATTTTCCATATATTTAATTTTGTTTGAAAAATAGAGAAGAGATCCATTGACGTTTTTTTGGGCATTGGTTGTGTCTAATATGAGGTGAATCATTTATCCAAACCAAATGGTGCCCCAAGAGAAATTATACAGCCTATTTTTCTTAGGAAAATTATATCTCATGGTTCGAACATGGTTTAGAAGTTGTGTTGCGATTCTATGTGGGTTCCTAGTGTAAATGAATTGGGTTGTACATAGATGGAGCAAAGTTTGACAAACAATATAAACAAATAGTGTGGGATGTTCAAATATTTAATATTTTGGGAATTTCTCTCCCCCCTTCTTTAATTTAAGAGGTTTTCACTCTAAATTATATACAATCACACCATCTAACCCATTTTAGACTATGATGTGGTACATATTCATCTTTTTCTTGATCATTTACATTCTGATGGTCATGTCCAATATATTTTGTTGTAATTTTTTATTTTTTTATTATTTATTCTTTATCCCACTATTTTATCTTGGTTTTTGTTCCCCCGTGAGCTATATGTCTCATATAGATGATTTTACAGATTTTTGTGGATCAAAATTTGGAATTTTTGGTTTCTAGGGTTCATATACACCATTTATAACCCTTTTTGTGTGATCTCCTTTGAAGGTGATATGTTCTGAAGCATTCCATTTTGGTTCTCATTTTTTAGTTTTAAGGGTCTCAACACAATTGTTTCATTTTAGAATTCTATGTGTTATTATACTATCTAAATTCAATTAATTTTAATGTATGGATATATATAATATATCCATAGTGTTTTGAATCAATTTAATTATGTTTTGAGAATGGTGTAAATTTGTTTTCAAGGGAATTACACGTTTTCATATTTTATACAGAAATGGTTGCAAGTTCTAAGATTTTTTTTAAGTGACGTGTGGCTTTTGAAATGGGTTTAAATGGAATCCCTAGATAGTAAATGATATTTTGGATTGAAAATAGTGAAAAGTATGTGTTGTAAATGGAATTTGGTTGTAATACGATGTGTTTACCTAGAAATGATTTAAGAATTGGTTCTTTAATGGATTTCATATTTTTATTTGAAATTCTTTCAGGAGTTTCCCTTTATTAAAATACTATATTGGATCATTGAAATGGTTTTACAGAAATGGATGGTCGGTGGAATTTTTTTAGTTTTCAAGGATGAAGACCCTTTATAAAATATGAATTTGAAATTTGTTTAATGATTGGTTGATTTCAATGATTTTCCAAATGTTTGTGGGAACAATGTTTTACGAATGATATGTTATTGTCAATCTGGTCCATGTTTAATTTTTAAAGGACTAATATAAACAATAATTTTAAAATGATGATTGTTTACAATACCCCTTTATTGAAACATGATCATTTCACCCATTTTGTTGGTTCTTAATAACTTTTTGAGGCTTGTTTTATCCCCCATTATAGATATTTTAATGTTATGTGATGGTGTATTTTATATATGAGGTTTTTAATCATTTTTTATTATGGTTGAGGGTATAATTGTTTATGACTTATGCATTAGATATGGATTATTTTTTCCAAAACCACCCATTATTTGAAATGATAAATTTCGTAATAAGTGGGATATCTTGTTTGTCACAATAGTAATTTTAGACATCTCTATTTTCCCTCTAGCAGTACTATGAATAAGGGATTTTAGTCGATTTTCCTCCCAGTGATGCTTGTGTGAGATAATTGGATAACTTGTGGTTTTACCTTCTTAGAATGATGATGGATCCTTCATTGATTGGTATAATCTTATATGGGTAGGTGATTCAATCATTAGGAATGACATGTAAGATCCCATGAAACATTTGATTTCTTTGATGAAATCGATTGATGGGAATTTTATCGAGTTCCGGTTTTTTTATTTCCTCTTATTTCATTATTATATAACATATTATTGTTTAAAAATGATATCTAAATTAAGGTTTGTGGTTCCTGAAGGGTTAGGCTGGTCCCATTTATATGTTACATCATGCCCTTTATAAAATTAGTGGAAATCATTTTTTGAATTTATTAATACTTTTTTGGGTTCATAAAGGTGGATATCAAAAGTTTTGGTTAATTTAAAGGTCGTTTGGTGTTTTGAAATGATTTCATGTGATGATTTTAATATAAAATAAAATAAGTTAGTCATTTTTTAAAATTCAAATTGGTGTGGGGTTTTGAGTTTTCATAGACTGGTGTATTTATTAAAAGATGTGAGAGTTGGTTTTAGAAAATAAAGATGAATATTTTGAAATATGTTTGTGGATTTTTTTTTATTTTTATATGTTATGTGAATTTGTAAAAAAATTAATTATTTTTAAACTGTAAATGGTGAGTTTCAATATGAATCATATGGAATATATTAAAAATGATATTGTAACCCACTGTTATTTTTATCTCATTCCTATATAGTAAGCATACAAATATTTTGTGGGACCCGTTCTTTGCTCGTTGTTGCCAATATAAGGTGATTTAGGTGGTGGTTATCCACCATAGTATTTTAGGAGAAGGTTTGATCCTCAAATAAAGTTGGATTTATCTTCCATTTTTTTGTTTTATCAAATTCCTTGGTGTGTCCTTCTATTTATGATTATATTATGTGTATGGAACTGGGTTAGATTGTTATAGTTTGTTTTAACCAATTTGGTATTTGTATTTATATTTAATTGTTTATTATTTATTACTATTCAATTTAACACTTATTTGGGTGAAATCATTCATAAAGGGATTGCTATGATTCCCAGTGACTGGTTTCATGTTTGTGGGGATCAAAAAAAACCTTTGGGACTTATGGAGTATATGATTGGCTGCCAAATTTAGTGGAAGCATCAACAAATAAATTAAAGATTAGTGTGAGATGGTTCTTTGTTAATTTGTGATATCACAATACTATTTTATTGATATTGTTATTCAGGTATGTCCATATAGAAAAAATGATTAGGGTTGTTGATGAATGAGTGTTAAGGGTGCGGAGAGATTCTAGCTAGTGATTTGTTACCAAGAGCCTTATTATTCCTCATATGTTGGGATTCAAATTTTGAATTCACGTTTTTCTAGTTGCTTATCATTAATTTTGATGTGATATAATATATTATAGATCCCATTTTATTGTTTAATGGATATTGGGGGTTTTAATTTTTCTTTGGGAATAAAATGGAGGAGAACATGAGTTATAAGGTAAGCTCGCATGGCCTAAGATACTATATGGAGTCTTTGTGTCTGAGTGTACCATCATTAGAAGAGTTTTTTACTTGGATGAAACACCATTACCCAAAATGTATGGCTGAAGAATAGATAAAACAATTCAATCCCCTATTAGGTTATTTTGACAGCTACAGATTCCAGATTTCTCCAAAAGTGGTTTCTATTAGATAATGGTGGATTAAGGAGTGTTTTGATTCCCTTTATGGAAGTGGTTATTTTTAAGCTTGGTTGATTATTTTGTAACAAGTTTATTTTCCTTAGTTTTATTGAAACCATTTTGTAAAAAAATTAAATGGGTTTTTGAATTACATTTATTCCAACATGTTTTTAAAATAATGTTTAATAAAATGGTTGTTTCAACAGTAGTATTTAGAAATTGATTTTTTGAAATATTAGTCCATGGGTTTTACTAGAAGAAATTGATTTCCAAAGTGAGTTTTGGAATTATTTATTAATAAAAAAGGGTAATTATATTTTGATACAAGCTTAAATGGTGTTTTCAAATGGAAAATGAGTATTGTGTATATTCTGAGTATGCATGATTTACAAAACCAAATAGGATATTAAAATGAAAGTTTGATTATTTTATTTTTTAGTTAGTGTATTTTCGACATGTTTTTTATTTTATTAAGCTTTTTTGTTTTCATGGTTTTAAAATTTCATCTTTAGTGGAGGGTGATTTCATGATTCCATAGTGAAAATGGTGGTTATAATATAAAATTTATTTTTCCAGGAATTTGTTTTCATTATTTAAGGGATTAGTGTTTTGGTTTATTTCATGGGTCATGAAGGAATATTTTGGTCTAGTATTTGATCAAATATTTGATGATGATATAGTTTTTTTATCCCCATAAATTGGAATAAAAGTTTTTTCAGTTATGGTACTTATCTAGTCTTCTAATAGATTGGTGTACATGAAACCATCCATGTGCTCAGACCCAATCATGGAATCCTTGAATTAAGATATTCCTTTATTAGATGGTGATTAATGGCTAGTGAAAGAACTGTGGGGGTTTGAATAGATTTATGTGTTCTTAAATTCTCTTGGGACAATTGAAGCATCATTGGGGATATTTTTCGGGATATTTATTGTGGGTTTTAGAAATTTCTTACGGGACTATATGGTACTATATTAGATTTTGGAAGGCATGTATTAGGTGATATTCATCGTGGTGTTTATTTAGTGGTTCTTAACTAAGCATTTTAAATTAGTGAGGGAGATTGGGTTTTTCATCCATTATTAGGATGACTGATCTATATTTGAGTACACTGATCACTTTTTTATGTTTGTCATATATTCTCCAATGCAAGTGGTCAAAAATTATATGATTCTTAATTTATTTAGATGTGATCATTTCCCAAATATTAGATAATATATACATTACTTGGACCTGAAAGCTTTTCATGATATTGTTTTTAAGGCCATGGGTATAGAATATATCCAATATAGACAACTTGTAGTGGGTGACTCTATAGTTGAAAAATGTATTCCAATGAGTCATTGTAAGAAGAAGGATAAAAGACTAAATAAGAATAAAATAAATTATAAGGAAAATCATTGTAAAAATGGAATATCTAGTGGCATTAGAATATCCTTAATGTGCTTATATTATATGGTTCTAGAACTTGATAATACCTCCTATCATAAGACCGCATGATATTTCCTCTATTTTTACCATATCAGTCATCTTCATAAGTTTTATTAGTTTATCATTCAAAAGTTGTCTTAGATTTTATCCAATATTTAATGGGATATTTGATTCTTAGAAATTCTCTTTGATGGTTGTAATCGTGGTTTTAGATCTCTAGTTATAGTTATTAGAATATCGTGGATGGTACCATTCTGAGACACTTCTATTGGATTTTATTTTTTGGAATTACTTGATTAATTATGGAATTATGTTCCCCTCTATCATTCTTATGAGTGTTTGGGGTCATTGAAAGTGGCATCATTTCATTGAGCCACATTATTTTGATTAATTTTCCATTATAATTTGGCTATCACTGATTCGTTTTGTTGAGCCATTAATATTACTATTGTTTCATTATGAAAGATGAATTGGGTGCATTATTGTATAACTAGGGAATATGATCTGCTAATTGTGTTTGGTATAAAAATTGGTGTTTGTATTGTGCTGGTTAGGATATATAGTTTGTGGTTGATCCATTTTTTGATTCTAAGTAATTAGTGAGTGTATTGGAAATAGGTACGATATAATGTCATTATTTTTAGGCTCTTTATATTTTTTCTACCAACCATTTGGTTTGGAAGGGATTTGGGTTTGAGAGTCATTTTCTCTTTTTTTATTGTTCTATGAATTTTTAGGGTTTCTTTTTCTCGATGAAACTATGATAGATTCATTATAAATGAAGGGGATAACATATTATATATCCCATTATTCTTAAAAAATATTTGGTTTAGGTTCATTTTTGTCACTTCTTGGATATTATTAGTATATTTTTTGGTGACCATTTTAATAATTTTTAGGATCTCAGTTTTTAGATTATAGGTTTTTTAGTGTTTAGAAGTTTCTTTGATTAAGGTAAATTTTTGATCTTCTATTTTATTTCATCCCTAATTATGACCAAACTATATAAAGATAGAAAGTGGAATGGTGGGGGATTTTTGACATCCCACATTTCATATTTTTAATGTTTTTTTAATTATTTTATCTTATCTTGAGTGGGTTAGAGTTTAGGTTGGTTGAAAAATGAACATTATTACTTTTAGTGGATTTTATGGATGGAAACAACTAGTTCACACATTTAGAAGTATCATTAGACTGACTAAATGGGTGAACATTTTATTATTATAGATCCGTTTTTCATGTCTTCTATGTGGTTTAACAAACCACACAGAGCTCCCTAGAAGCAATTCATGGCATAGGGTGTGTCTGAGGTGAGGTACACATATTCTCAAAAACACATAGTACCATAGGAGTAACTGTGAGGCCTCTTTGTATTAATAAGGTTCTAGTATGTTGTTTAAACATGGATTCAGAAACAATTATTCCAAACCAAAAAGGTTCATAGTGTATATGCAATATGCTACACACAATTAGTGCTTGAATTGGAAAATTGTACAACCAACTCACAGAGTATGACTGTGTGTGAAATATTTTAGGAATTTACAATTTTTCATTCTCAAATTTAAGCTGTTTTGACCAAAATTACTCCCAACGCACATCGATTAACCCTTTGGAGCTAATGAAGAGCTCCATATCTTTTCTACTCTTTACCATTTCCAATGTTTCTATGATTTAAAATAATTGTTTTTGGTAAATATTCATAATTTCATATCTTTATTCCTTATCCATCCATTTTTTATTGGTTTTGATTGAACCCCTGAACTTGATATCTCTTGTGGCCAATTTTATAATTCAAGGTGGATCTAATGGTGAGGGGTTTCTCTCTATGGTTTATAGACATTGATTTTGTACATGTGGGTATGATCACAATTGAAGTAGAAATATTTCATAGTGTTTCATATTTCTTCTCATCTCTTAATGTTAGGTGTTTCAATTTATTGTTTCATTTTTTAATTCAAAAGTGTGATTATGATGTATAAATTACTTTTTATTGGAGGTATTAATACGTGATATTTTCAAGGTAATTTTAAAAGAATTTAATTTTTTTGTTCATGGAATAAATTGGTTTTCTGGTGAATTCAATGTTTTCATGTTTCAGATGGAAATGAATGAATTTATTAAGATTTATGTGAAATATCATATGTTTTTTTTGAAATTAAAATTTATTTGAATTATTGGATTTGTAAATCTTGTTTTGTTTTTAAAAGAGTGAAAACTCTATTATTAAAGATATTTTTTTAATATAAGCTTTTAGAGTCAAATTGTTTTATAAATGGGTTATTTAATGGATCTAAAAAATATATTTTAAATTTGTGTGTGGTTTACCCATGTTAAAATAACCCTTTTAAATGGTTCAATAGAAATAGATGGAATATATCATTATTTTTGGGTTTCAAAGAGAAAATATATATTTATAGTGGTGAATATGAAATGTTTTGAAAGAAAAGGTGATTTCAATAATTCTTTATATTTTTTTGGAAATTTTTTCCATTAAATGAGATAGGCCTTGGAATTTTGTGACATGTTTGGGGTTAAAGGAATTACATGAACTAAGGTTTTAAAATGGTTATTATATAAGGAATTACTTAATGGACCCATGATTTGGTCAACCCTTGTGTATATCATTGACTTCAATGTGATTATTGTTTACTCCCCCATGTGGGAATGTAATTGCTATTAAATTTTTAATTTTATATTTGAGATTATTCATCTTTTATTGTTAGGGGAAGCAATGGAATTTGTTATTCATTTTTTGTTAGGCTTAGCGTGTTTGTTCCAATTCCTCACATCTTTTATTGGTCTTTGGAAAATAAGAAATAAGTATCATATGTATGTTTAATCCTATAGTTGATTCATACACAACTTTATACCTTCTATTAATTATAGGAACAATTCCATGTATGGATTTTCTTCATTATGATTCTTTTTTTGGGAGAATTGGAAAAAAAAAATTGAACTTCAATGCATTCTAGTAGCTAGTTCCGAAGTTAATATAATATTATAGCATTTAATTTTATGAATCCCAATGTAGGTACGAATAAATATTATATTACATGGTTGGTTATTCATTGAGGGGAGTTCTATATAGCACTTGTTTATATTATATACCCTAATATCAATGTTATGGAACATCTTCTAGTTTTTAATTAATCCCTGACTTTTGATATTTATTTCCTTCTTTGTTATGTTTTTCCAATGTGTGTGTTGGGTTTTTCCTTTTAAAATGAAATTTTAGTGTTTTTATAAATCTTTTTCTATATCTAATGAATATTGTGTGGGTGAATTAAATTGGATTTAAAAATGAGTGTGATTATTTTACGGACGATTCTTTTAGTGTAATGAATTCATTTTACTGATTCGTTTGAAATATAAAAAAACTAATTTGTTTTGATAAATCTAAATGGTTGTGTATTTTTAAGTTTTATTAGTTTGATGGATTTTTTTTCAAAACATGTTAGATAGTTTTAGACTTCAATAAGTAGGTTTTTAATTATATTTATAGAATTGGTTTGATTTCTATCCATTATATGAATGATTAAAAATAATATTACCATTATTTAAAATTAAAACTTTTAATTTCCTAAGGAAACATATTCTATAAATTCTACAGGTGTTGGTGGCCATATGGGGGATTAGCTCATGTCTATATATTTCAGGATCTAGGTTTTTTGTGGGAATCATAATTTTATCATCATCTTCGACATTTTTTTAGTTGGGTGGCTGTGAGCAATCATATGTTTCATCAACATGGTTTTTGTCTTGAATTTATTTGGTTTATTGTAGTTTTATTTTCCTTTTAGTTTGTTTTTTTATCTCCTACAGATTTGAACCCTCTTATTTCCATATATCTTATGTATATGAAAATTGGTTGGAATATTTTATGATGTTAGAAAATATATGAAATATTCTTTTATATTGAATATTTTATTATTTATCTCATTATATTTTATCCCTTATTTAGGAGAAATCATTCCCAATGGGAATATTGTGTTACTTAGGCACTAGTTATGAGCCTATGTTGATTAGGAACACCCTTTTTCACTTGTAGAAAAACAAATTGGGTGATGGATTCAGTGCCATCTCAAGATGGTTCAATACAAGGATCAACGAGTAAATATTTCAATATTCAATCATCAAGGACCCTATTAGAGGTTGTGTTGTGTTATCATAAAGTTGATAAGATATCAATTTATTACATGGGAGACTGTAAAGGATATCTTAATTTAGGATTTTTTACCAAAAATACTGGTGCTAGATCATGATCTAGGGTTTATGTTTATTTTTTGGGGTTCTATTTTGTTCTTTAAATCTCATAAAATTTCATGGGGAGTATTTTATTTTCTCACCTAATGGATTGTAATAAAGAAAAGATGGCCAAAAAAATTTATAACAAGCCTTCATCGAGAGTTGGGGAACTAGGTTGGAAGTTTTGACTCGAATATTTATCCTGAGGTGTTACAAATTACATCAAATATCATGACGGGACTAGATGAGTAAAAAAATAGATGAAATAATTCATACTTCACTATATCAACAAGTGGATTCTCCATTGAGGTAGTGGGATCCACGTCCTGTAGTAGGAATTTTATGGCCATGGATAGTTTGCAGGGTGGAAATAAACATGTAGAATATAGTAGGGGGAAAATGTTCCCACATTAGAAGGGACATATAAAATATTATATGTATATTGTGAAACATGTTCATTTACATTAATCATGTGTAAATTAGATGAAGGAGTTTCACATGGTTTGAAAAATGGGTCATTTACGAAATTAAATTTCTAAAGTGATTTATTGAGGCTCTAGGATGATAATTCTATGTGTAACATTGGGTCCTCAATAGTATATTTAGACTCTACAGATCATTGTTACCTAATTGAATCATGTTCCATAGGGTTATGATAGTGGTTTTGATATAGGAAGGATGTATGCAGTAGGAAATACTCTTGCCGATATTGGAGAGTGAACATCAAATGTGATGTATAAAATCCAAAATACTTATTCACATTATTCTACATTGTTTAATAATGGGGATTCCAATTCATTTATGTATTCTCTAGTTATTACCTAACTTGAATTTCTGGTCATGTCACCTCTTGATTTTATCTCTCTTGATACTAAATTTGGGAATAAAGTGGTTCATCTTAAGAGATGTCCAAAATGTGTTATTTTAGTTTATAAGAAATGAAATATATGAAATTTCATTAATTTAAGATGAATAGTTTTTGTGTGATATTTTCATTCCTTGGGATACTAGATATCATGATCAAAACTACATCTACGGGATACGAGTTTCCATAACATCACTAAAGAGATATCATTTCATTTAGATAAGATAAATGAATTTTGTAAAAGGATGATTGGTTACATGAATTAGTCAAATTAGGGTTATCACATCACATGGAGTAGTCAGGGTTTATGTAGTGTATTAGAATCCAACTCCATCCACTTTTTATCTTATAGTAGAACTATAGTAGGATGTCTTCCCCGTTGACATCTTACGTCTTCCTCATAGTTATGAAAAAGTGTTTTAGATATAACTAATGAAATTATCATATCCTATAATTATTCTCCCATTTTATATGGATCCTTGTGATCTGAAAAGGATAAATTTTAATATGAAGTATTTGGTGGGGAGTGTATTTATAAAAAAATACCACTATATGGTACTCTACTGTAGTTATCAAATAAGGAAGATAGTTTTTATTGTTTGTGTGGTGAATACAGGTATCCAAAATAGTTTTCCATGATGAATACATTGCTATTTCCATTGATTAATGAATTATGTAATCAATAATGGGGAGGAATATGGTTCTCCGAGATTTATTTTCTATAATTCTATAAGTATCATTAGATCAGATTAGAAGATATTACAAAGTCATTAGTCGGGAGTATATAGTGTGTATAAGTTATTCTTTTCATGAAATTTAGGTTGCAGAAATATACAATCTAGGGACTAGTTAGGAGTGATGATTGGGTGAGGGGATCAATGAACAAGAGGTGCCCTTTTTTTAAAAATTCTCTATAAATTTATCCTCTTTAACATCATTCAGGTTCTCAATAAATTCAATATAAACACTCAATATTAACTCTGTTGTAGTTATGATAAGAGTGAACACATCACATAATATTTATAATGTTCGATACAAAAGACACACTCGTTTTTATATTGATTATTATCCCCAACATGGATTCTCCCATATAATCATTGTATCAATTAAAATGGTTTTGATATAAAAATATTATACACCAAAGAAGTTTTCCTCTAGTTTATCCTGGTTATACACTCATGAAATACCACACTTCTACATCTATTTCTTATACATACAAATCTTATTCAATTTACCCTGAACCTCCAATATAAATAGAAATATCTTCCAGAAACATGATATATCTTCTATTTAATGATATTTTATAGGATTATCTCCTAATATTCATTAATGAACTTGTTGAATCTAACATTTATGTATATTTACTCAAAAAATAATATAAATTAAATTCTCAGACCGCAACTTCTCTCTTCAATAAAATGTTATATCAGGTTCTCAAAATAATATTTCAATTTTTCTTTCAAGATCATCATCAAATATATTATGAATTTTATCAACAAAAAAAACAATAATTATGTATTTGATAATATATATTTAATTTCATCATAAAAATGGGTTATAAATAAAACCATTATTCTATAGAATTTAAATTTGAATACCCCATTCCTTTTCTGAATTTATTTCCTCACAATTTAATATCTGAAAATACTATGGGTTTTATACTTCCTTATTTCTGAATCTGTATTTCTCATGGATACTACTTTGTACACATATCTTCCATGGTGAACCACGATAGTGATTGTGGTGTAATGATTCATTCACAGTGCATCACCCACATATTTTATAGAACCACAAAACACTTTGATTTTCTTATCATGTAATCTAAAATATTATTTTTTAGTAATAAAGTAGCTCAAAAAAATACATTTCCAATTTGGATCCCTCTAGAGTTTATTGAAATACTACGGTGTGGACATCTCAGTATCATATAACATCTATGGGTATTAGACCATACCATCAGAATTTACATATCAATATGGTCATTTGTAATAACCAAATAAATCAATTTCTCATAATATAGAAAAACCAGAACTCATCAAAACACCAAATGGTTTGAGTCTGTTTAATTTCTTATGTGGCATCACACATACCACACCTCGTCATTTCATATTTATTCACACTATAATAAAACGTCCCAATACTCAAGCTAAGTTAATTATTTAGGTCATCTCATTATCATGAATAAATTGTTTATTAATCCTTATTTATTCATTTAACCACATTATGAAAAATGACTCATGTTCTTTATCATTTTCTAAAAAAAATCAGTACCACTAGATTTTGGGATGTAGATGTTCTCATTATCTTATTCAATATTCATTGAATGAAATTGTAACTTCATAAATATCAATTTTTCTCACATGTGCTTGAATTATTAATATCAATAATTTAATTTTTCTAAAGCTTCAACATTATTATGTAAAATTGCGACTTTAGATATTGTCTTCTTACATTTAAAAATGATATAATTTCATAGAAACATATTTCTAGATCTCTCCCATGTGTAAGAAGGTTGATATGGGCTTATTAAATGTATAACCTCATTTTTGTTTAATAAAGTGGATGTGAGTTATGAAATATTGATGTATTGAAGTCTCTAAGAGGGGTGGAGGTTGATTATGATCCTCACACAATCAAATAACTCACATTGAATAGAAAATATTACTATAGAAATGTATATATATTTTTACAAGGTTGGATATTATGTCATGCACCACTACCCCACATCATATTTTTGTTTTGTTGATCCCTTCCTTTTCTATTTCCTCACTCCATCACTGCTCATTCTAAGAGTAGGTCTCAACACCCACAACACTCTCACCCAACACCCTCATTAGGCCACACCACTCCTTTACGGTCCTCCTAAGAACCTCTATTTTCTATATACATACACCACATGCACCATTTTCAAGATCATATGGGAATCATGTGGACCATACTATTATGATACATGACGGAGGTATGCCTCAACATGACTCTTGCATGAATGGATGTAGTTTTATCTACCCTTAAAATAAGTAGTTTCAGATCCATTTGGTTGGATTAGGTTGTTGGATGATTTTGGGGAATGTCTCATGAAAATATTTTTTCTAAATTTTTATATAATTCCATTCCATATACTAAACATAAAAAAATTCCATATAAAAATAATTGTTGACATAGTCCTATGAAACATATTATAAAAAATATTCACTTCATCAAATTTGGTTCAAAAATATATTTATCATTTTTAATTAATTCAATCAATCTCTACGTTTAACAAGGATATCATTGCAATCCAAACATCCAATTCCACAATAAAAATCCATTATAATTCTATAAGCATAATAACATCACCATTATTAAATAAAACACATATTGGAAAAACATTAACAACAAATACAATAATTGGCCTAAAAAATATATCATATTGTATTTTTATACCAATATCATATCACATCATAAAAGGTAATATGTGTTCCCTAATTATGCATCCACTTATTTCAAATCAAAGGAAATGGGTTAGTGGGTAATTTTAATCTCATTAATTAAAAAACATTATATTCTCTATTTTTTAAAATTAGTAATGATATCACATGAAATATTGAAAAGAGCCTTTAGGTTATCAAATATAGATCTATATAGGATAAAACACTCTAAAAAGGGAGATATAAACAAGGTTATGTAATATGTCCACCAAAATTAATATCAAGTGAGACGAAGCTCATATTTTTCACAATTCCCAATATAAGGATAAAATAATTTAATTAATCAAGAAAATAAAAAATCTTAAAAACATATAAAAATAAAAATATTAATATTTAGATTCGTAAGAATAATTCCACATTTTTATCTTATTTTAGTTAACAAAGATTTTCACATTAATAACTAAAACAAAGAACAAGGGATGAGTGTGTGATGGGAATACCTATAACATAAAGTATGCTCACCCTTACCCTTAAGTGATGCAGTCATTGATCATCATGTAAATTAATTAATTCCATGATGAGAAGTACTTCTTATTTAATTCTATGCATTTTATCTCTAAAAATACTATAATGATATTTCTTAGCTCGATCCATTAATTCATTAAAAAAATTAGGTGATGAATTTATGTCATCCCTAATCTCTTCATAATTCTAAGCCCATAAAGTGATGTGATTTATTTTTTTACTAGTTTCACAGATTGTGCTGATATTTTCTTCTGATGAATTTTACATCTTTTGTGGAATTAATGTTTCCACCTCGTTAATTGTTGGGAATGTCACTTGCCTTTAATTCCATTTTTAACTTCTTTTATTTCATGTATGTTATTGTAAGGGATTTTTTTTAGTTATTGATAATAAATTTGTTGAGACTATTTTTTGGACTCAAAAACATGGATCATATTTTATAGGTGAATTGGTATTTTTAAATGATATTCAATTCTTTTATAATTTATTGTAGTGGTGTGTGTCCATATGGATTAGTTATTTCTCCATGTGTCCCTCCAAGTGAAATTACATTTCTAATGGTTGTTGTAAGAACAAGTAAAACATTTACAATAATTCATACCTCATTTAGTCTCAAATTTATTGAGAAGTGGTCATTGTAGGATTTAATCTACCATTTTGAAATTTTTGGCATCAAAACATATAGTCATGTTGTAATGAAATATTCTACGATAAAAACCCTTTGGTTTCCTAATCATTTATGGGAGAAAAATTCCATATTTTTCATGGGAGAATTAATTTTATCTATAATATGTTTCTATGTTCCACTTTGTTTTTATACATATTGGGATATATTTTCATGGTGTCTTAATTTTCAAATTAGAGTTTTTCATAATCTCCTAAAGAAATCTTATTTTCAAATCTCTCTCTTTTATCTAAATAAGCATAAATTTTATATTTGAATCACCATCCATAACTGATAGTTATATTTCTTGGTATTTTTTGGGATATATGATTCAATCCTTGAAGTACTTCTGCATGACCATTAACTTTATAATCTCTTGAGAAAAATCGTCTATCATATAAATTTTATCCTTATATAGGGTTACCATTTTTCAAATACTGATATTCAGAGCCAATTATTCTATTCTAAATATTTTATATTCAATGTAAAAATCATTTTCAATTGAATAGTAAAAATCATGCTTGATTCTCACTTAGTCTACATTAGCATTACTTGAGAACTCCTTTGAATAAAATTTTGATGTTATTTCCTATTGAAAAAATAGTCACATATCCTTTTTAGAATCAAATCCATGTTTTAAATTTCATATCCTTTCTAAAAAATAAGATTAGAATCATAAATAAAATTTTGTTCATATTTTACCTCCACTAGAATAATAAATAACATTTGACACTCACCTTACCTCTTCTATTAAAAATATATCTTGGTTTCTCAAAATAATCAAGAAATTATTCTTTTTTATTCTTCATCACATGTATGCAAGATATTATCTACAAGATAATAATAACTTTTTGTGTAATAATATCTCATTTTCTCCCATAATTGAATGTGTTATGATAACAAATTTATTCTCCCATATTTAAATGTGAATACCTAAAATCTCATGGGAATTAATGTCCTCACACATTAATACATAAAAATAGTTTTTATTATTCTTCCACATTTCTCACATTATAGTTTTGTGGATTATAAGGACCTGAAAATAATAATTTCATATTCTAGGGACATTAAAATAAAATTAAAATTATTACAATCCCAATGATCATTATTCGTAGATTTTTAGAGATTTAGGTTACAAATATCATATTAAAAATATATATAAATATAAATTGGATAATTTCAATCATTATCCTATATTCTCACATTATGAAATATTTTTAATAAAACATTATTAATTTTCATGAACAATGTTAATGGATTTCGTCAAGAATCATTCATTTCCCTTAACCATCCATAAACCATATGAAAATATTTTTAAATCATTATATAAGCACAAAAATCCTTTTAATTGACATAAATTAAATAACTAATCCAAAAAGTCCATGATTATTTATAAATATTTCACTTTAGAATTTAATCATTGGGCTCAAAAGAGTCATTTTTTTTACCCATGTAGTCACTTTATTTTTATAAATAATTTCCAAAAAACCATTCATAAAAATTAAAGGAAAAATTAATATCCGAATGAACATGAAAAACTAATGAAAATATTTTCACAATGTTTTACTTTTCACCCTTAAGAAGTATTAATTACATTATTTTGAAAAAAAGGATGTTGCATACATTTTGGGAAATCACTAGATTATCATAAAAACTGATTGTAAAAATAGATAAAACATAATTGTATCTTGAGGAATCATTTTCAAAATCACTCTAATAAATTTAATAACCCTATGGTCAAAATATTTAACCAATGCATTTGAGAGTTTTCACAAACCCACATTTCCTTACATTAAAATGTAACCACCTATCCTTTTTTCAAAACCTAAACAATCATCCTTGTATTATCCTAAAACCACACATCCCATGTTTATAATAGAACCACCCATAATTATAATAAATTTCCAAGAACTATAACATAGTAATAACATATAAAAATGGGAAATTTTAAACATTAAACACATAAAATATAATTAGCACCCATAACACAAAAAATCTAATATTGATGTATCCACTCCATTTAAAAACCCCATTACTAAATAAAAAAACCAAGAAAAAGAAAATATGGGGTTTATTTGAAGAAAAAATGAAATATTATTAAAGAAATACCATAATAAAATAATGGTTATGGTGGCGGGAAAATTCATTTTCAAAGTATATGATAAAATAGATAATTATTTTTTCTTTTTTTCAAAACATTTTATACAATACACATAAAAGACGCCTTTGAAAAATATTGAATGTGTGTAAAAAGTTAACATTACAAAACTTTCATGTATATATATGTTCATTTGTAAAATCATTTTAAAAACATGGTTATCAAAGTGAACAAGTTATGGGAACTTTTTAAAAACTATTAAAAAAGTATCTTACGACTTTAGAAACATTTGTTTTGTAAGATCCATGAAAGAAAAATATTATAGAAAATTTAAATAACCCAAGAATAGAGAAATTATTGATATAAAAAATAAAATTTTTTGTACATAAAACTCATAAAATAATCAATGTGAATAAAAACAAAATATTCCACATCATAAGGAAACTAAGACAATATTCATTACCTAAAGTTTGACTCATGACGTTCATTCTTTATATTCAAGAATATTAAACATAAGCCAATTATTTAATTTCTGAAGATCCTTTTTATTTTTTAATATTTAATTATTAATAATTTAAACAAAATGACATTATCAATTATTATTACATTGGGTTTTTTGTGATATTAGGATTATGTGTCAAAAATTACTTCGATAAAAAGATTATTGGTCAAAGAGATAATTATTTAAACATATATAGAGTAATTATAATAAAATAATTATTATATTTATATATGAATACTACATTATAAAAAATAATTAATAATTTTTTTAAAATAAAACACTTTTTTTAAGATGGGACCATAAAGGGCGTTGTTCTGCGAGATCTTCCCCTGTCACTGCCAGTTTTTTTCCTCGGGTTGGCCCAGCTTCTCCCCTTCGCACTCCTCCTCAGCAATCTATGGTGTGTGATTTCAGGTCCATCGGTGGTGTCGATGACCTCGTGGGATCGGACATCATCGTTTGTCAGCCTGTCCTCGCCTTTTCCTTGCTGGTTAGGGTTTCTTCAAGCGGCGCGGTGTAGATCCAACAGTCGACATCCATCCTTGGTGGTCAGAGGTTTGCTGGCTCATTTTCAGTCGGATGGGAGTGCGGGAGGTGGTTTGCTTTTGTCTTCACCATAGGGTCTGATGGAGAGATGGGATCTGAAGATCTGACTTGCACTGGATTAGAAAATGGGTTCTTTTCACCTATTTTTTTGTTTCTCGTTTGTTGATGGAGATGCGATTCTTCTTGTGTTGCATCAGGCTGATGAAGGTGTGGGCGTTGGCTCTCGGTGGAAGCATGTTCGTTGCGGCGGTCTATCTCTTCAAAGCCAGATCTGGTTCAGAATACCAGATTTGGTCTAATTTGGTCTCAGTTGGGCGGGATTCAGTGTGGCGATACGGCTTCACGACCGTGCGGAAGGCTGATTCCGGCTTTTGGGGTGGTGGCTTTCAGCGGCTCATCCCTTGGTGGATGGTATGCCGATCGGCTAGGGTTTCACTATGGATTTGATTTGCTGGGTTTTTTGTTTTTACCTGTGTGTTTCTTCACTTTTGTCTCCATGGCTGTTTTCCTCTGGCTTCGTGCATGTAATGGGTTACCCTCTCCCACTTAAAGAGGGCTTTTTTATTTTATTTTAATAAATAGGTCTCTGCCCTAACCTTTCTGTTAAAAAATGATTTTTTTAAAAAAAATGAACAATATTATGATCATGTCGACGGTAAGTCGTACGTATGCCAGAGTGTTATTTCCATTTTTTGACAATCATTATGGAAAAGAAGGTATGAAATATTTTAAAATTATATAATTATAATAATATAATAAAAAAAATATTAGCTTTTTAATTAAAATTATATAGATGTTTTTAGTTATAGTTATTTGGTGGTGAAAAATTAATCACATCACTTTGTTAAGGTGGTAGTCAACATGTATGCCTGAAGGACGTCATAAGTTTTAGTCCGTGGAATTATAAGAAATAAAAAAAAATACATTTATGAATGTTAAATATTACATGAATACAATAAATTTGTAGAATATATTCATTATATTTACCCTTATTACTATCCATGGAAGGAATTAGTGAAGAAACGAATTGCATCGCTTCACGAGCCGATATTCTGTCGTACACTTGAGTGACATTATCATATCCCAAGAGGAATAATATGTAAAAAGGTATTTTTTAAATTACAATTACATAATTATAATTATGTTAAAAATATAATATATTTAATTGAAATACATCACTATTGAAATATGTGAGAGGGGATGACTAAAAATCAATCGCATGGCTTTGCGATGTCGTAGTCCACCGTAAATACAAATGACGATTTTTAACTCATTTGATGGAAGATGGTATGGATTTAGTTTAGTACATAAACATAATAAGATATAATTATATGGGGTTAATAGGGTTATTATATCTTCATAATATAAAAATATTTCATGGTTGTGGAAGATGAAATAATATAAAAATCATCGGTTATGAACAATAACTCATCTTTAGAAAACCTCATTAGGTGAGAACCAAAAGGAATTCATAGGATAGATTTATGATCAAAAAAATTATTATTGGATTAGTTTAGGTAATTATATGAGATATATGGGTAGGTAGGATCTGATCCATAAGGCATTGAATGATTTAATTTGAGAGGATCGGGGGTTTCCTTTTATAAGTGAGGTGACAGGTACACTAGTAAATATTTTAATAAGAAATTGTTTAAACACATTTTTCATCGAATAGGGTACAAAATAGTCCATAATTGATAATGATAAATGATAAGGTCTATATATTTCCATCCAATATATTTTATTAATTTTTAGGTCATTTTAAGACTTTTTCTTTTAGTTTAACCCCTACAAATCCGTTTTTAAAGTAATAGTGGTAAAATATTATTACTTTTTTACAATTCATTATAAAAAAATTTGTTGACCGTATTGAATAAAATTAATTATTATTATTAGAAATATGGAATAAATTTCACAAAATTCCATTCACATAATTTCTAGAATAAAATTTCCAATTAAACTCCTAGACATGATGGAATAATTCTTCCAAGAAGTATATTTTTCAAGCATGAGATGATTTTATATTAACCAAATGACTACTAATAATAATTGTAAAAATTGAAATTAAAATTAATTGATTTATAATATTAAAATTTTAATTATATAATTCTTTTTTGGGGTTTTTTTAGAAGATAAATATTTAGAAACTTTATGAATATGAAAATCGTTCTTAGAAAAAACATGTTTTTAATCCCAAAAAATATATCTATTTTTAAATACAATATAACTATGATTCAAATGTAATTAATTAGATTAAATATTTATAAATTATACATAGGATTCTTTAAATATTATTTAAAACCTAATGGGAATACTAAAATATTAATTTATAGATAAAAATGATTTTTTTACACAAAAATTATTTTTTTCTCTATTAACAAAAAAATCAATATTTAATAATACATCCAAAAATAATCACCCATAAGATAATTATAATATATTTATTTCAATAATGAAATTAATTTTGAAAAATTACAGTTTAATAATTTAAGAATTATTATTTTCAATAAAAACATATATCAAAAGAGTTTAATAGAATGTATTTTATTTTTCATTTAAAAATTACGTAATATTTTAATTATGAATATAAATATATACTTAATATTAGTAAACCTGAAAATTATTTATTCTATCATTACCTAGGTTGAAAAATATACACCCTTTTGTAAATTTCATTCTCACAATTCTGTTGACTTGTTAACCATGTTGGGATGTCATCCCCTAGTAACATTTTCAGATTCCATTATCGCTTATCGAAATATACAGATTTTCTAAATAACCTTAGAAAGGTGAATTTCCTTTTTCAAAGATACATGGTTCTATGATCAGGAATTTATATAGTTTATTCCATATATGAAGTATTCTCTTCCAACTAAACTACTTGAGGTATTAAAACATTAGATGAATCTGGCCTATAATCTCTTTACATTGAATCATGAAATACTTTGTATACATGGTAAAAACATAGAAGAAAACAAAAATAATAATATAATTAGTCAAAAATTCTATGGTATTTAAAATAGTCAATTGAACTTGGGTCATAAATATACGTTTTTAAAATACTCATTACATATTTTCATAGAGATACTTTGAGAAATACGTGATCACCTACCTCGAAAAAAATATCCTTCCTCTGATTATTTTAATAACTTGTATTCCTTATTTAAGCCATATAAACATGTTGATGAATCAACTACAACTATATATAAACTTCCTCTACCAATTTTTCGTTTATAAACTTTTTATCTCCCACCTTATCTGAAAATGTTGTCATTTGAAACTATTTTCTATAGAATTTCAAAAAATGTTCCATCAATAATCAATAATGAAAACTATTGTAATAAAAAATACACAAAACTTATATAATGTTCCCAAATTCTCTATAAATACATTTAATAGGAATTAATTATATCTCACATTGTTTAAATCATTTTTTCAAACTATTTATTAGATTGGAGATGAAAATATTTACTGAAATTTAATTCAATACACAATAATTTCTGAAGTCCTTTCAAAAAATTAGAAGAGAATTTTTGATAAAAATTTTATAAAAGAGATATTTAAAATCCATGTAACCTAATAATATCCTTTAAATACAGCCAATAAAACTAATATATTATCATAGTATCTCAAAATGTATGGAAATGTGTATATTTAATAAATATATCCGGAGAAACCCATATTACATTGTTACCCGGAGATGTATTTGGAAATCCTACCATAAAATCCATTGATATGTTGTCATATTTTTATTTCAAAATTAATATGGGATGAAGAATTTTCATAGGTAATTATCATTGAATCCATGCGATCTTGTGCTAAGAAAAAATAAATTTTATAATTGTTTTCTAGTGAATCATAATGGTTGACAAGTGTTATCTCACTTAAGGGGCTTCACATATATCTACATACTTTATCAATTCAAACTAAGAAAAAATTCATTGAATTATATTTTTATTATGATGATATTTATATTTAATAATATGATGAAAAATATAAAATAATAAGAAATTAACGAAGGTGGATAATAATTAATGAACTTGTCTGTTATTGTTTTGTTTGTTGGTTATATCATTTTTCTTGATGTTGTTTAAATTTTGTTTGATTACCCAATAATGAATACAATGAATGAATTTCTATTATTTTGTTTATCGGGTTTTATATATTTAATACATATAGAAAATTAAATTCCACCTCATTATGTAATAAAGGTTTACGGAAAATCGCAATCGAAAATTTGACATCTTCATGGACCTACCTCAATCGTATGTCATTTTATCCACTAAAGATCTCAATCCCATCATATAAAGTTCATTAGTCTAGAATATGGGAGGGAAAAGATTTAATTAAAAGCATATAAACGTGTTTGAGTTAAATTTCTTGGTCTAATATCACTTTACCCATTCAATAAATAAATTCCCCCTAAAAATATAAATGAAACATTAAAATTAGTTAGAAAATACCAAAAACTCCACTTACCTCACCAAGACGATCCTATAGTTTTCCCCTCATTATCATTGGAATGATGTCACTATTAAAATAGTTAAATAAAAAAATAGAATAAAATAAAAATAAGGGTGTGAATAAAATAAATATAAAAACATTTGATGAGAGAGAATAAATAATATTGATAAAGAACGAATAAAAATTTAAAAAATAGAATATTTTAAGTAAAATAAAATTAATAGAATGAAAAAAATTAGATGATGATGAAAAAGAAGGATAATAATAAGAAGAAGAAGAATAATAAGATGTAGAATAGGATGGGTGATAACAATTGGTGAAAAAATAAATTCAAAAATTTTAATTTACAAAGTATGTTTAAACTACCAAAAAATAAAAATAAAACATTATAGTATGGAACAAATTAAATCCGAGTAGCAGCTCCTTCAGTGGTCCAACCTCCCTCTATTAAGTGTATAACCTCTTTCTTACTACAAATACCCCTCTATTTATATAGGGTGTAATTCCATGTTCCTTATTTTTTGTTGGTCAGGGGTATATCTTTATTTGGATACCTATTTGAATAATGATATTAAAAACCTCTTATAGATAATGGGGAATTCAATTTGTATCAGGGACTTGTGGGGTTGCTTCTTTCATATGTGCTAGATCATAAATGGTTCATGGATTAGTGGCCATGTTGCAGGAGTTGTGAAAAAAATAGTTGATAACGGTCACTTCTTTAATTCATTTTCCATTCAAATTTCCAGGATGGATCTCCATTATCATTCATGAAATCATACTTCTTTTAAAAGTGGTTCACGGTGTTTGACCAAGGTCGCATAAGTGATCTATGGTGTATTGGAGTGGCAGTGGTGGAAGGTGACTCAACCTTGATCTATATATGGGCACCCATGTTGTATTAGAATCTATTAATTTGATGGAGGGCCAGTGTCAAGAGGTGGAGACCATGATGAGAGGTAAAATAGTGTCGTCTAAGAGGGATTCATGAGAATAAGAAACAAGAAAACATTACATCAGTAAAAGGGAAAAGTTCTTTTTAGATCTCTTCCCTAGATCAATTTTTCACATAATTTAGGTGTTGATTAATAATGAATCCCATTAATAGATTATCTTATAATCCTATATTTGGATGGGATAGAAAATATAGGAACACACACTCAAATGGTTCATGCCTCAGATGCACCACAATAGCTGGCTTTGCCCCAACTATGCACCTGCAACCACTTTCTGTGAGCTACATGCTACCCAGGCCATGTCACACTATATACCTCACTCATATGATGGATCTTATATCCCTCTTAATGGTGTATTGGTATAAAAACCCTATTTTTCTAGCATGGAGGCTTCGTCTCATTGGACGAGGGTTTTCCAATCATGAACCATATTCTATTTACCTGAAAATAATCCAACTCATAGAAATATTACTAATAATAATATCTTAATTCGAAATAAATTAATAAATTTAAATGAATTATTTTTATAACCTTTAATGTCAATTTTAATGTTTCATTTTCAATTACTTATAATTTAATAATCTAATTAATTTCATGTTTATATAGATTAAAATCCTTTAGATATATTTAAATTATGTTATAAAATATTCATGAAATAAGAGTGTGTCAAATTACAACACACATAAATTATAATTTTCATCAAGTATAAAATTTCATCATTGAATTTAAGAGGTTACATATTCTGTCAATATTAAAATTTTAATTGAGTAAAATTATATGATTTTAAATAGTAAATTGAATATATCAATTTCCATATAAAATTTCATTTTAACATCTCATTTTTCAAAAGTATAATCTATCAATGAAATTTATTTTTTCAATGTAAGTTCTCCTTTAATTCATTCAATCATATAAATTCATTATTAATAAACATTGAAAATCATGATTTACATCAACATTGATACATTTCACTCATAACTCAGGGTGACAATTCAAGTAGAGTTATTCTCAAATCTTGAGGACATGCTCATTATCCATGTGCTTGGGAATAAAGTAATTTACCCACCTTATAAAAAAACAAAAAAATCATAATGAATTTCAAAAAATGATTAAGTGACTCTGAGGATTTTGGTTGGTAACAATTTATGTTTAAAAATTAAGCCTGAATGAAGAGGATACACTAAAAACTAAAATGAATGATATAAAATTTAAATGTTCAATAAATTTATCCCCCAAAAATTATCAAAAACACCCACTTCACAAACTCAACATAAAGGTCATAAAATATGAATTCATAATGAATCATTTTCATATTCATGATTTTTCTCAACTTTTTTTTTTGAAATTATTTTTTCATTTTTTTTACTTTTTTTCAAATGTTATGTTTTGAATGATTCTAACATCCACCTTCTAACAAAATATAATAAAAGGAATTTTTTGGTAATAGTGAATTTGGATTCCCCTAAGTCAAAACCCATTATTTTCATTTTTCATTTTTTAAATTAATGAGGGGGAAAATTAATGAGTATAATGTATGAATAAATAATACTTATCAATTCTCAATACCCAAAATAACACCATCAAACTTTTTTCTATAAAATATAGTGAATACCTCTCCCCATTAACTACCTAACCCCACACTTCGACATTAAAATATCATGAAAATTTGAAGTGTATATCATGAATAGATAATAATGGCTTGAAATATGGACCATTTCTAAAAAATTAATTCATAGATTCTATGGGTTAAATAAGAATAAATGTATAATTTGGACTCAAGTATATGGAATTATTGTTAAAAATTACATAATATTTTGGAATTTTCTTCACAATCATTTATTTTTAATGATCCAATGCATATTATAACATATATATTGTATTTATATTAATCAAGAAATATTATCAATAATAAAACGAATTTATTTGTTCTAAAACCCACTAGGGAATGGACATATAATGTTGGAAACTCACTCATTTAATAAGTAATAATAAATAAATTCACATAATTTTAATAAATTCAATTCATAGAATATGAAAGGGAAACATCAGTTAAAAATATTAATCTAATACTTCAAATCATGAGTCATCATTTTATTATCCATTCATCACTCTTATCCTGAAATTATCCATTTCTCTTATTTAATATCATAATCTCAATAATCGAAAACATTGAATAATAGGGTACCTATAAATTTGATGAATCCGTGATAATTCAATTAAATCATGAATTCAAATAATGGACATGTAATTTATAGTTTAAATGATATAGAAGAAAAATTGTAAAATTCAAGATCAGAAAAGGTAGATATAAAATGTAACATTTTTTTGAAATGATGCTTTATTACTCCTCTTTAAATTTTCTTTGGGGGCTTTCTTATGCTATCATGGACTAAGAATAGATAAATAATCATTCATGTATACGGGAAAAATCAATGAAGATAAAATATTGATAGATTTAGTGGGATGCAAGATAAACTAATTTGAAGAATAAAATTGTGATTTCTAGAATGAATGTAAATATAAATCTTATTATGATCAACCATGTTTGTAACACCCCGGGATTTTATTTGATATATTATTTTTAATTTCTTTGATGTCTTCTACTATACCCTAAACCAAGATTGTCCTGTTCTATGTGTGACACCGTATTAGCTTGCAGTATACACAACGTTGTTCTTGGCTCGTGTTACACACAAATTCAAGTTCCACTTCCACAAAAACAGTTTCTCCCAGTGCCCCCCGTTATCAGTGCTAACGAAAAAGCTTTGATAAAGGGGGGTCCCTTTATCAGCGCTGATAAAAGTACCCTTTATCAGCACTTTTTTTAGCACTGATAAAGGGTCAAATTCAAAACAATTTAAAAAAATACATTAATATATTAATATATAACATTAGTTATATTGATATAAATATAATATCTAATTTTTAAATATATTTTAGATAAGTATAAATGTACATTTACAATTAATATACTTAATATATAAGATATTTAGTGAAAATGGATTCTTAAAAAATTTAAAAAATAATTTTAATTAATAATTTGCTAACTATTATGGAGTAATAGTCATTTAATAACAATTTTAAGACTAAAAAAATTAAAAAAAATTAAAAAAAGATCCAAAATATGTTGAAAACACAACTCAATCTTCAAACGGTCATAACTTTTGATTCGGCTGTCCGTTTGTGCTCTACCACATATCAAATCGAAGCCTACGACGAGCTCTACATCGCTTTATTTGGAGGGACCCTTGTCAAGGGACGTTTGAGGCCAAAAGAGGCCTATAAGGCCTCCAAATTGAGTTTTTAGTCGGGGTACTCTGATTTTTTAACATTTTGTGGATTTTCAGCCTCATGTAAGGGTGTATTGTTGGATTTTTTGGTGGGGACTAAATTTATTCCAAGGTATTAAATTCATATTGATATTATGTCTTTGATATTTTATTGTTTTTTATAATGCACTTCTATTTATAATAAAATATATAACTATATTTACATATTTTTTATATATTTTTTATATATCCACACCTAAAAATTATACTTTTATATTAAATAATTAAACATATTTACATATAAAATATATTATCTTTATCATAATAATCACTAATATCCATTTTATTTAAAATACCAATATATGAATATTTATATAACTACTATATATTAATATGACTATATATATATATATTAATCTAGCTTATATATATATTAATATAACTAAATATATATTCATATTACTATATATATATTAATATCACTATAAATATATATATTAATGTCACTATAAATATATATATATATATTCATATAACCAAATATATATATTAATATAAATATATATTAATATAACTATATATACATATATTAATATAACTATATATATATTAATATAAATATATATTACTATATGAATAATTATAACTATATATATATAAATAGAGATATATATTAATATAGTGATATATATATATTAATATAACTATATATATTAATATAACTATATATATTAATATTAATATATATATAATAATATAACTATATATATATATATTAATATAATTATATATATATTAATATAACTATATATATATTAATATAACTATATATATCTTAATATAACTATATATATATATTAATATAAATATATATTACTATACGAGTAAATATAAGTATATATATATATAGATATCATGAAATATCAAACAAATCAAAATAGAGTAGTGGTAAGGGCTTAGGCACGCAGGGGAGAGGTCTCGAGTTCAAAACCTTCTGGAGGTAGAGGTGCGCGCATGAGGGTGGATGTGGGGGGCTAGCGCTGATAAAGGGTGGAGGGGGTGCGTGCGATACGCTGGAGGGGGTGGAAAGCGCTATTAAAAGTGGGGGATCAAGCACTATAAAAGCCCCCCGGATTGGCATGGTTTTTTAAATTTATTGTAATTTTTTTTAATTTTTTGTAATTTTTTTTAAATTTTTTAAATTTTTTTAACTATTGTCAGTTCTTTTTTAAAATCTTTGAAAAAAGAGTTCTTTATCAGTGCTAAAACAAAAGTTCTGATAAAGGAAGTGTTGATATAGGACCCCTTTATCAGTGCTAAAAACGCTGATAAAGGGGTACTTTTATCAGTGCTTTTTTTAGCGCTGATAAAAGACCCCTTTTAACAGCGCTTATTTTAATGCTGATAAAAGGAATTCTTTATCAGTGCTTTTTTTGAGCACTGATAAAAGGGACCCTCCCCCCCCCCCTTATCTTCGTCGGCTTTAACGGCGCTTTTCTAGCACTGTTAAAGGCCATTTTTAGCGCTGATAAAGGGGTACTTTTATCAGTGCTTTTTTTAGCGCCGATAAATGACCCCTTTTAACAGCGCTTATTTTAATGCTGATAAAAGGACTTCTTTATCAGTGCTTTTTTTGATCACTGATAAAAGGGACCCTCCCCCCCCCTTATCTTCGTCGGCTTTAACGGCGCTTTTCTAGCACTGTTAAAGGCCATTTTTAGCGCTGATAAAGGGCGTATTTGTAGTAGTCATCATTTTGTGGAAATTATTCTACGCAACATTAAGTATAGATTTTGTTTAATGTATAAATGAAATAAGTTTTGATTATGTTATACGCAACACCAAATGGAGCTTTCACTACAAATAGCACTTACTTGGCTTGCATTACACGCAATCAAGACCTTCTTCGATAGCGTGTGTAGTACGCAATACGAAGTTTAACTAAACGAGATATTATTATAATATTATTATGAACTAGCCGTTATGACCATTTAAAACTTTTTGAAATTTTATTTTTCAAAATGGAATTTATTTTCGGATTCGGAATATCGAAATTATCCTGGGGTGAATTTTTGGTATTTTTTTGAAAACTTTCAATTTTTGATGAATAGTGAAAACACTAGGTTACTATTTAAAAACTGAATTTTTATTTAAATAATTATTTATTTTATTTATTTTTTTTAGGTCAAAATTGATACATAATACCAATATATGTTCAATTTAATTCATTGGAGTCAATTTATCATAATTTTTTATATATAAAAATTTTATTGAACTTTTCACCCACTTTTACCCAACTCCTATGAGAATTTGAAAATTTACATAAATCATAATTTTACCACTTCTATGAGTGGAATTTCAAAAATCCGAGAGATATGGTTAATATGAAAAAGTTAAATCTGGTTCAATATGACAAAAATATTTTTTGGTGAATAGTAAATTTTTACTTTTTTTACCACGGTTAAAAGTAAATAGGGTAATTAAGGGTAAAAATAATATTATTATTACCATAACACATATCCTAATTCTTTTGTTTAAGTATAATTCGACCAAAAACAACCTTAGGAATAAAATATTACCCTTTAGGTCCACTTCGATTAGATTAGGACACTTATTATTATTTTATTTAAATAAGAGTTAAAATAGATAAAATCGATGTTTAATAACTAAAATATTTTTAATATAGAGTTATAAATAAGATAAATTCATATATATTTATTCATTAGAAATCTAAAAAGATTTCATACATATTTTTATTTTATTTATAATTTGTAGACATTATATAATTTAATTTATTTATGACACAATGATGATGCAGTAATTATCTTATTAATGAAATATTAACATAATTGATGTTAAAAATACATAAATAAATGTAATTTTATACTTTTTATGAATTACAATAATTTTATATGTTAATATGACATGTTATTATTTATTTAATTAAATATTTTCTAACTAATCATGATTTTATGAGTTTCACAAAAATCATGTACCAAATAGTGTCAAAATTGACATAAAATAGTTTTTAAAACAACTATTATATTATTAATTGTTATTTTATTCCTAAAAATCTAAGGTTCGTCCAAATGACTTAGATGAAGATATATATATTAATAATGAACCACTTGGGGTTCTTTCGGCTTTTTATAGAAAGTTTATTAACCATATAGTGTAAAAAAACAAAAAGACACGGTAAAAGTTAAATTATTTATGATAGAGTTAAATCTAAATGATAAGGATAAAATAGTAACCTAAACTTTTATAAAACCTATTGGTTGAGAGGATTTCTTCCCATCCCCAACTTATCTTCTAAATAAATCAATTTATAGATATTAAAAACCACATATGACTTTATTAGAAAATAATATTTTATGTTTTTCCAAAGGTGCCCCTCTCCATCCTTATAAAAAGGGCTCCCCTTCCCTCTTCACTTCACACCCCTTTGAGCCTTGAAGCTCGGCCAACCCCTGACAATTCCTCATCAAAACCTCTTTAGTTTTATCATAGAGGTTCTTTTTTCTAAAAATACCAACTCTAGTGTCCTAAGAAGAAGTTTAAAGGAGGTGCGTTGAGGAAGAGGTAATCTCTTCTACCGACTCTTTCAAGTTTATTTCTTCTTCTACTTCTTCTTCTTTAGTTGTTTCATTATAAAGTAATAACATATGTATTAATTTTATTCTGATATGTCATTATAAATATGAAACAATCCTATTTCACTTTCTATCCATCCTATGGAAAATGAAATCGCTACGTGTGCGTACGTACGGAATACCGTCTCCACGCCGTGGTATAATCGGTTTTTCACCACCACCTTACTTGCATGGGTATAATGGTGTAAAAAATAACTATATATGACTATTATAACACCATACTGATTCTAAGATATTATATCATCCACTCCAATTCCATTCAATAAATATGGGGATGATATCATCACTCGTGCGTACGTACGGATTACCGTCTCCACGACGTGATGAGATTCATTTTCAATGTTAACAATTCAAGAATGATTATAAAATTTATATAATAAGTAATCATGAAATATATGATATAATAATGCTACTGGATTTATTTATATATATATATATATGTATTTCATCTACTTAATTCCATTCAATTCAATAAGGAAACGAAAAACAACATTCGTGCGTACGTACGGCCTACCGTCTCCATGAACGGTGTATTTCATTCCATTTTTCGATCTATTAAATATATGTATATTCTGAATATATATTATATATAAATCATGTTTTATATTCGAGAATTAATTAATCATGATCTAAGTAATCATATTAATATTTACAAGTCTAAACACGGATGATAAATGAAACGATTTTACCCAAAACGCTGCTTCAACGTGGAATTGACAAATGAACGGATAATATAAAGTTGTAAGTGAATCATATATGATCTCATAAATGATTTTATGGTTCTGTTACAATTTAATAATATTTTTGAACCCACTATACAAGAGCCTCATACACATACAAAAGAAATTGGACATAAGGTAAGGGATAACTATTCCAATATCATTTTTATCTGAGATTGTTTATTCGTAAGTATTTACTGGGGTTGTATTTATCATCCATGTAAATGTTTTATAAAAATGGTTTCATGTATATTTAAATTCCTTTTTACCCATTTTTTAATTTTACTACATGGTACGTAAGGAATCTTTCTTTTTTTTCCATATGAGGTACTTTTTGACTATTCAAGCAAAAGTATGAGATGAATGTTTTTTTAACTTATACAGCATGAACAGATTTTTACGATTTTATAACGCCTTATTTTATGAAGCTTAATCTACAGTATTTTATGACTATTTTCTACAAAATTATTTTCTTTTAAAATTGTGTGGCATTTTGTGAAAAAAACGATTTCTATGAAGCAAGGATATTTTCCTCAAGAATTATTTTCAAGTGTTTTATCAAAACCATTTTCCATATAAGATGACATTATTTCATATGTTTATGTTCCAAGTATAATATATCTATGATTTACATGGTTTAACTTTTCTTATGATGAGATGATATCCATTTGTTTTATATGGATTATGTTATAATGGGATGATGTTTATGAAACCCATTTTTATTCTTTGGGTTATGATGAATGATTTATGTTTATGTTGTGGAAAAAGTAAGAATGATTTCATTATGAGATGGGTGGGACATATATCTCCCTCCAATGCATTGGTTAATGATTTATATCTCATGAGATATACATGGCTGGAACGGTAAGTTAATCTGGTTCAGTGATACAAGACTGGAACGAGGAGTGAACTTGATTCAGAACAGGACTTTTTCCACTAAGATGGTCTTGGTAGTAATGCCTTGACTACTATTGAAATCATATCAAGTGATTAATGGTTTTCCACAATTACATGTTTTCTTACTAGGATATTTTATCAGGATTGGTGTTCCATTATGATATATGCCTTACGAACTTCCAAGATTTATTTCATTGATCAAGATTTTGATGTTTATATTTTATATTCATGTTTTTGAATTCAAATGTTTATGGATTGTTTTATGGTTTCTATGTTTACCCTTATTGAGAATTTGAGCTCACCCCTTTTATGTTTTCTTTTCCCCAGGATATAAAGAAAGGTTTAGGTATGAAAAACAAAAAGGGGAAGATCTTTATGGGAGGTGTTATAGTTCTTTCACCAATATTAGAATATTATATTCAGAGCTTCCAAATACACTAAACTATTACGGTCCTTTAGTGTCTGTTTTTGTTATATATTAAATATTCCACAGAAGTAATGTAATGTCTATGTACGTAAAGCTTTGGGTCTCTATAGTTGGTATTAGAGGAAAGGATTAGTCAACCTTTGGAAACTAGAATACAAAAACATTTCTGAAATCCCTAGAGATATTTCAAAGTTATGTCTATGGATGTCCCTAAGGTTATGTATACGTACAAGATAGAGTCCTAGAATTATGTTGACAATCATTAATAACATAGGGTGAACCTAAAGTGTCATGGATTAAATAATTTTTGATAAGTTAAAAATCCCATAAGTGAATTATTATGATTTTTTGGTTCCTCATTATTTTAACTATTTCTTACACTATGGTTTCTGGTCTTAATCAATGGATGGAACGAGAAGAAATTCAGTTAACATTAATTCCAATGGACAAATTGGTGACTATGATCAATGAAATTGTGTAACTCATGGAGAGAAAGATATTTTGATTATGCCAAATCAGTCATCTCAAAATATAATTAACAAGGTGAAATTTAGTTGTATTCCTAAGTCATTAAATAATAGGAAGATGGAATTTTATGCATGTTCACATGGGGAGGAGCATAGAGAAAGGATGATTGAGATTTCTAAAGAAGGGAAGAAGAACCTTGAGGAATACCTCAAATGGAGGGGAAGATGTTATCTATGTGGAGAAAAGGGTCATAGAGTTACAGACTATGATGGAGTCCAATGTCCTATCTGCGGAGAACATTGGAATTACCCAACTCAATGTCTTGACCTAAGAGTTTACTTCTAAATCATGGAAGGACTTATTCCATGACAATCATTAAAGAGGATGGATTGAAGGGTTTATTTATTGGTATTCAAGAATAATGTTGTTGAGGTACTTTTATGCTATATTGGAATATCTATGAATTAGTCCATTGTAGTTTTCCATAAGAATATGGAATCAGTAACCATGAAAAGTGATTAAAATATTTTTGGAAAACAGATGATATGCGTATAATGAAGGGATAAATAGAATATAATATTTTTGATAGTATTCATGAGCTCATGAGTAATATAAGTACAAATTGATATCATGGTTTGAGTATAAATAATTTTTATGATTTTGGTATGTGGAAAGAGTTAAATTTTGACAGCATTAATGTATACACTAAGGTTCAATGTGTATTCATTTTTCAAGAGAATACATGATTAAGGTATACACATGTCTGGAATGTGACCAACAATATATATCATATGATATATGGAGGATAAATGATGGTATTCACATGCTCAACGTATGACATTTCTAGTAATTCTTTTCTTTATACTATGAGCTTGGACAGAAGTATTTTGGATAATCCTAAAGATTAGAATAAATTATGTTGGAATGGATTATATTGGACATAATATTGGAATGGATTATGTTGGAAATAAGTTAGTATTGTTTTCAATAAATTTTGACGGGTGACAACCCATCTCGTCGGACAAGGATTCGGGAATCGAACCCACAACCGAAGTGTGACAGGCCTTTATCACCTACCACTAGCCTATAGGAAGTCCCCGGTTAGTAGAAAGTAGTTTTATTAAGAGGTATGATAGATGAAGTATAAGTCCATTTTTGGAATCATTTACGATTATCCTCACCATAGATGGACTTATGTATATTTGATAACTTTGTCTATCCTTTTGTTTGAGACATATAGAATGACCCATCATTCTATAACATGATTTCCTAACACATCACAAATGAAAAATTTATCTTCATTTCTTTAAGAGATGAAGTGTAAATTGTTCAAGGCACGAAAAATGGTGAGATTATACCGAAATAAATTATTTCTTCTAATTAAAATTCTTCATCTTTAGGGAAATGATCTTGAAAACCAAAAATGTTGTCCTGGTTCCCTTATATCCGATGAATCAGATGGTGCCTTAGAATATCACAAATTTATGGCTTTGTGATTGTTGGCTTTTTCATAGCCATGTTCTCTACCATTCTCCATCAGAACGTGATGGTTAAATTTCTCTTCCATATCCATATTTTCACCTATATTCTCCTATGTGGAAACCCAGTGATTAGTTAATTTGGGTAACTGTTATGTTTCATACTTTAGTTTATAATGATAAGATTTGGTATTCCTTTTTACAATGTGGGTTTCTATGAATGTAACTTTCAAGTAGTATAGCATTTATAACCCCAACGAATTTCGAGGGAGAAATTCATTTTAAGGGGGGTAGAATGTAACACCCAGAGATTTTATGAGATATATTATTTTTAATTTATTTTATGTCTTCTATTATACACTACACCAATATTGGCTTGTTCTATATGGAACACTGTATTAGCTTGCAGTATACGCAACACTATTCTTGGCTCGTGTTACACACAAATTCAAGTTCGTTTTGTGGAAATTGTTCTACTCAACATTAAGTATAGATTTTGTTTAATGTATAAATGAAATTAGTTTTGATTATGTTATACGCAACACCAAATGGAGATTTCACAACACACATCCCTGACTTGGCTTTCATTACATGCAATCAAGACCTTCTTCGATAGCGTGTGTTGTACACAATACCAAGTTTCACTAAACGAGATATTATTATAATATTATTATGAAATAGCCATTTTTAATAGTAATAACCACTTTTTGAAATTATATTTTTCAAAATGGACTTCATTTTTTGATTCGGAATATCAAAATTAGCTTAGGGTGGATTTTTGTTATTTTTCTAAACACATTCAATATTTTATGATTAGTGAAAACACTGGGATACTATTTAAAAACTGACTTTTTATTTAAATAATTATTTGTTTTATTTAAATTTAAATTAGGTAAAAATTGATACATAATACCTATATATGTTAAATTTAATTCATTGGAGTCATTTTATAATAATTTCAGATATATAAAAATTTTATTGAACATTTCACTGTCTTTCACCCACCTCCTAAGAGAATTTGAAAATTTACATAAAACATAATTTTACCACTTCTTTGAGTGGAATTTCAAAAATCCAAAAGACACAGTTAATATCAAGGAGTAAAATGTGGTTCAATAAGATATAAATATTTTTTGGTGAATAATATCTTTTTTCTTTTTTTTACCACGGTTAAAAGTAAATAGGGTAATTAAAGGTAAAAATGATATTATTATTATTATTATCCTGAAACATGTCCTAATTCTATTGGATAAATATAATTCGACCAAAACCAACCATAGGAATAAAATATTACCCTTTATTTCCACTTGGATTATATTAGGACACTAATTATTATTTTATTTAAAAAAGAGTTAAAATAGTTAAAATCAAATTTTAATAACTAAAACATTTTTAATATAGGGTTATACATAAGAGAAATTAAACTATAAATATTAATTATAAATATAAAATGATTTCAAATATAATTTTATTTTATTTAAATTTTTTAGACATTAAATAGTTTTATTTATTGATGACATAATGATGATGTAGTAATTACCTTATTAATGAAATATTAACATAATTGATGTTATAAATACCAAAATAATTGTAATTTTAGACTTTTTATGAATTAAAATAATTTTATAAGTTAATATGACATGTTAGTATTGATTTAATTAACGTTTTTCGAACTAATCATGCTGTTATGATTTTCACAAAAATCATGTACCAAATCGTGTCAAAATTGACATAAAATAGTTTTTGAAACAAATATTATATTATTAATTGTTATTTTATTATTAAATATCTAAGGTTCGTCAAAATGACATAGACAATGATATATATATTAATAATTAACTACTTGGGGTTCGTTTGGATTTTTATAGTATGTTTATTAACCATATATTGTAAGAAAACAAAAAGACACGGTAAAAGTTAAATTATTTAACATAGAGTTAAATCTAAATGATAAGGATAAAATAGTAACCTAAACTTGTCTAAAACCTCTTGGATGAGATTATTTAGACCCATCCCCACCTCATCTTCTAAATAAATCAATTTAGAGCTATTTAAAACCAAATATTACTTTATTATAAAATAATATTTTATTTTTTTCCAAAGGTGCCCCTCCCGTCCCTTATAAAAAGGGCACCCCTTCCCTCTTCTCTTCATACCCTTTTGAGCCTCGAAGCTCGGCCAAACACTGCCAATTAATCTTCTAAACCTATCTAGTTATATCATAGAGGTTATGGTATTCTCAAAAGACCAACTCTAGTTCTCTATGATGAATTTTAAAGGAGGTGATTTGAGGAAGAGGTAATCTCTTCTACCGACTCTTTCAAGTTTCTTTCTTCTTCTACTTCCTCTTATTTAGTTGTTTCATTATAAAGTAATAACATCAGTATAAATTATATACTGATATGTTTTTATAAATATGAAACAACCCTATTTAACCTTCTATCCATCCTACGGAAAATGAAATCACCGCACGTGCGTACGTACGGAATACCGTCCCCACGCTGTTGTGTAATCAGTTTTTCCACCACCACATTACTTTGATGGGTATAATGGTGTAAAGAATAAATATATATGATTATTATAAAATCATAAGGATTATAAGATATTATATCATCCATACCAATTCCATTGAATAAATATGGTAATTATATCATCGCTCGTGCGTACGTATGGATTACCATCTCCATGATGCGATGAGATTCATTTTCCATGTTAACAATTCAAGAATGATTATAAAGTATATATAATATGTAATCATGAAATATATGACATAATAATGCTACTGTATTTATTTATATATATATATATGTGTATGTCATCTACTTAATTCAATTCAATTCAATAAGTAAATGAAAAAAAGCGTTCGTGCGTACGTACGGCCTGCCGTCTCCATGAACGGTATATTTCTATCCATTTATCGATCTATTATATATATGTATATTATGAATATATATTATATATAAATCTTGTTTTATATTCTGGAATTAATTAATCATGATCTACATAATCAAATTAATAATTACAAGTCAAAAACCGGATGATAAATGAAACGATTTTACCCAAAACGCTACTTTAACATGGAATTTACAAATGAACGGATAATATAAAGTCGTAGGTGAATCATATATGATATCATAAATATTATTTTAGTTATATTACAAGTTAATAATATTTTTAAACCCGCTATAAAGGAGTCTTGGACACATAAAAATAAAATTTGACATAAGGTAAGGGATAATTATTCCAATCTCATTTTTATCTGAGATTGTTTATTCGTAAGTATTTACTTGGGTTATATTTATCATCCATGTCCATGTTTTCTAATAATGGTTTCATGTTTGTTTAAATTTATTTTTACCCATTATTTAATTTTAATACATGGTACGTAAGGAATCATTCTTTTGTTTACCATACAATGTATGTTTTGACTTTTTAGGAAAACGTACGACAAGAATATGTTTTTTAACTTATACAGCATGAATAGATTTTTACGGTTTTATAACACCTTATTTTTATGAAGCTTACTCTAAAGGATTTCAAGACAATTTTCAAAAAAATAACATTCTTTTAAAATTGAGTGGCATTTTGAGAAAATAAAATGATTTTAAATAAGAATGGATATTTTCCTCAAGAATTCTTTTCAAGTGTTTTATCAAAACCATTTTCCATCCAAGATGACATTATTTCATATGTGTGTGTTTCAAGTATAATATCTCTATGATTTACATGGTTTAACTTTTCTTATGATGAAATGATATCCATTAGTTTTATATGTATTATGTTATTATGGGATGATGTTTATGAAACCCATTTTTATTCTTTGGGTTATGATGAATGATTTATGTTTATATTGTGGAAAACGTAAGAATGGTTTAATTTTGAAATGGGTGGGACCTATATCTCCATCAAATTCATTGGGTAAAGATTTATATCTCATGAGATAGACATGGCTAGAATGGTACGTTAATTCAGTTCAGTGAAACAGGACTGGAACGAGGAGTGAACTCGAATTAGAAAGGGACTTTTTCCACTAAGATGGTCTTGGAATAAATTCCTTGGCTACTACAGAAATCATATAAAGTGCTTAATGGTTTTCCACAATTACATGTTTTCTCCCTCGTATATTTCATCCGGATTGATGTTCCATTTTGATATATGCCTTACGTACTTCCAAGATTTATGTCTTTTCTCAAGATTTTGATGTTTAGATTTTATGTTCAAGTTTTTGCAATCAAATGTTTATGGATTGTTTTATGATCTCTATATTTACCCTTACTGAGAATTTGAGCTCATCCATTTTATGTTTTCTTTTCCACAGTATATAAAGAAAGGTTTAGGTAAGAAATCCAAAATGTTGAAGATCTTTATGGGAGCTGTTGAAGATCTTTCACCAAGATTAGAAGATTATATTCCGAGTATCCAATGACACTAGACTATTACGTTCCTTTAGTGTATATATTTTTATGTATTAGATATTCAGAAAAAGTAATGTAATGTCTATGTACGTCAAGCTTTGGGTCTCTACAATGTTACCCTTGTAATTTTATTGCCTTTAAAAGGCAGTACTAGGTGTCATATTTAATCAGTTGGTGGATGGAGATTCATATAATTTAACCGCCACAAGTGGATTTCCATAACATATACTAATTCATTATTATAGATGGGTTTGTGGGTATATCACACAAATTCCATCACATTAATAACAAGGTATATCTTTGATGGAGGGGAATGATTAAGTATAGATCATCTAACTTCTTGGATACTAATTTTGAAACCTCTTCCTTCTCATCCAAGTAATTCTCAAATTAGATTAGGTGAATTGAATATTTAATGAGAATGTGAGTAAGTAATTTTAATGCAATTAAATTTTAATGCAAAAAATTCATTAATTTTCACACATTCAAAATTACCATATTGTTTCTTGATTTATTCAAGATTAGATATTTGGTTCTCCTTATGGACCTATTTTAATGCATATTCAATTAAATGATGGTCTTCCATATGTTCTTCAATGGATAAGGGTACATTCTATTTACATTAGTATAATGAAAAAAAATGATTATCCCACTATGAAAATTTAATTTTTTTGAAATTAATAATTAATTCATAATTAATTAAATAAAAGGAAATAGTGTTCAAGGAAATATCATATCCTTATCTTGGTTTTACCTCAATCAATTAATCAGTACTAAGACCCTCTTGAATATAGATCTCACTAGATTAAATTAGGTAGTTGGGATGCTCTATATTTTCTTGAAATTTCATTACTTGTGTTGTTTCATCATCTTCTATGGATAGAATTGGTATTCACGTGTTGATTCTTAAATCTTGATGATGAGAAGATCTCGTTGCATTTCATATTCTTACCAGCTACTCCAAAATTGATCTGAATCTTTTCCCATATTTTTATAAGGATGAGAGACTCTATAGTCACTCTATAACTTTATAAAGAATTATTCAAATTGATATTTTTGATGTTTGTGTTGTGGATACACTTCAAGTGTAGACTCATCATCTTGGTTATATTCAACATAACTAAGAATATCTAGTGGTACTTCTTCCTTGTTATTCAGTCTTTGAATATCATCCTTGAATTGATTGAGCATTATCATTAGCTCTATAATTTAGAGAACTATATCATGATCATTCTTCATATGTTTTTCTTGATTAATTAGTAAGTTATGAAATATATTAAAGGGCTTATATAGTATCACTATCCATTAGTTCTTTCATCTAAGGGAAATTGATCAATGTATAAATGTTTGAAATGCTTTGATACATCATGAAAAAATATTTTTTTATGTTTTTTATAAAAGGAAGAAAATTATTTATACAATGTGGAAAATAAATATAAATGTGAAAAAATGATTGGATCCTAAAAAATGGGGTAAGTTTTGATACTTTCCTATCACGAGGAACTGAAAAATCAAATTTATATTTATTTCATAATGTGTTATAGTGGATGAACATGGTCCTCTCACTTAAGGAACCTCACATTTGTATACTTACTTATCTAAATCCACCTATTAAATACATATTTCTTAAATTATCATTATAAATAGTGACATTTAAATAAATGAAAATATTAAAAAAATTAAACTTGCATACTATTAAATAATTAAGTTAGAGAAAAAGTAAAAACCCATTATGGTTTATTTTGTGGGTTCCATCTGTCTTATTATTTTTGATTAAATTTAGTGTGATAGCCTAATTATGAAATCACATTCATTAATTACAATGAATTTATTTATTATAAATAAAAACACAAATTATTAAACAAAAATAAATTTCATCTCCTCCTATACTAAAGGTTGAAAAAACACATTAATTGATAATGTGACCTCTTCCAATAACATTCTCCATCGCATGTAATTTCGTCCAATTAACGACTAAACTACATCAAACGAGGAGATTATGTACAGTATAAGGGAGGGAAAATATATAAATAAATTCATAGAAATTTGTTTTATTTTAGTGTAATGGTGGAGAGTTTACACACCTATGTAAATCAACCTTTCTCACCACAAACATAATTGAAAAATATAAATTAAGTGAAGAAATAAAAAAAATAACATAACACCCCCAGGACATGCCTGAGTTTTCCTCTATTTATCAAGGGTAACAGGTAACTATACAAATATGAGAATAAAAAATTAAATAAAATGAATCATGAGAATAAAACAAGAAAATAAATTTGTTATAATAAATAATGAATAAGATACGTAAATAATGAATAAAAATAGAATAGAATAGAATGAATTGCGAAAAATAAAATAGGAAGAATGAAAAAAAATAACAAGAACAAGTAGAAGAAGAATAAGTAGGAGAAGAAGTATATGATTTTATTACACTTTATAAGAAAAATAAATAAAATTAAGTTTCATGAATAAAAATTTTTATGAAATGATAAAAACAGAATAGAATGAAAAAAAAGTCGCAACTCCTTTGGTCGTCTGACCTCCCTCTCTTCAGTGTCTATTCTACCTCTTAGAAGCAATCCACCTATATTTATAGAGGGGGGATACCTATATAATTTTTTATAATTCATAATTAGTGTATCTTTATTTGGATATCCATTCTAATAAATAAATGAAAAAAACTGCTAGTTAGTAGGGTTTTTAATTTTTAGTGCGAACAAGTGGGTAAACTTTATTCTTATATGCTAGCTCATTCATGGTTCATGGATAAGTGGCCACTTGGTGGTAGTGGTGAAATAGTAGAGGAGATTGGAAATTCCTCAATCCCACAATCCTTAAATGTGTTTGAAAATAAATATATTATTTTGTATGGAATCATCCTTCTTAGAAAGATGTTCTTGGTGGCTAGAAAAGGAAAAAAATCGATTTTTGGTGGAATAGAATGGAAGTAGTGGTAGATGGATCGATCCCAATCTCTCCTAACACTCACATGGTGTTTTCCTATGTGTGGTTGTGTAAATGTCCACGTTTTGATCGGAAGAGTTGGGAGGAGTGGTTGTGTCGGGGTGTTCAACTGAAAGGCGCATGAGAGAGACACATAATTACACTTTTTTCTTAAAAATAAAATGGTTATCACAATTCTCCTTCCCAAATTACTTTTACACCGACATTAGGTTCACATTTATAAATAATTGCACGGTTGAGTCATATTAGAATCATAAAATAGTATAGTCTCTCAGATAACCATATACACATAGTTAAATGAGATAAACATCACAGGCATATCCCTCATAGGATTTGTATAAACTATGTACCCGTGAGAACTCATCATGGGTCACTTGTTTCATGGGCCCGAACCCCCATATAGAGCAATCAATTACTAGATCTACTGTCCATATTGATAGTTTCATGGATTTTTTACCCCTTTTGGGATGGATGGGTGGCTTGTTACCACTAGTTTAGGGTTACCCTATCTTGGATCATATTGGTTTTAAATTAAAATAATTTAACAATTACAAATATATCACATAATAATCCATTTTTTAAAAATAAATATCTAAATTTCCAATTATAATTTCATTAATTTTAAATAATTTTTATAATTTTAATTGTAATTAATCATACTTTAATATATCTTTTAATTTCATCATAATATTTAGTAAAATCTTTTGAAAATTAATAAATAATGTTTAAAAATTTTGAATGAAATATATGTTTATTTGAGATTTTGATTTAACCTATTGATGAGTCAAAAATTTGATGATATAGTTAGAAATATACCTTCTCATACCACCACAACAATAATACTGATGATAGTCATAGTACATATTGGTGCTTCTAGAATGAATAATAAATAGATAACAATGAGATTAACTACAAAAATCTCCCTTTAACTATGAATCACAAGGCAGGCATAATTGTTTCACAAATCTAATAACAATATCATCATTAAAATTAATATTATAAAACATAACATTGATAAATGATTACGTATTTCAAAACAAATCAAGATCCTCTTCCAAACTGATCTTCATTCATTCTAAAAGAGTTGACCACAGTAAAACTGAAAAATAGAGGATGTTCCTGAATCCATAGATACTAGGAAAAAATTTCTCAAATCATCAACTAAAGGGTTATATTGAAAATATAACATGGTTAATATATCTTTATATTTTAAACTCAAAGAATCACCCACTTTTTCCTTTTTTGTGATAGTAATTATTCATGATATCATAATACTTAACCAGTCCTAACCATATTCTCTATCGCATGTTAGGTTAATATTGAGTCAATAAATACATCAAAATTTCATAAAAAATATATGTATCACATGGTAGTTCATAAAAATGATTCCACAAAATTCATAATAAAAATATTCATAGTAGCTAATTATGGATCATGAGTAGGGTAATTTAACACATGAGGATTTAGTATCCATGAAGTATATGAATTGAACTAATTATTTTGATTGAGGACACAACCAAGATATTTAAAATTAACGTCACTATGGATGAAAAATTAACCATTTATAAATGGTAAGGTATAACAAGAGAATTCAATAGCCGTATTTTTAGTGACTAAAAAATCACTTCATTCTTCCCATATAAATTTCACTCATATTATAGTTATCTTAGTAAATGAGATAGAAACAAAAATCAACAAACCCATGATAGTAACCAACTAAAATAAGAAAACTGTGTATCAATTTTACATTTATTGGAATTTTCCTATTATAAAAAAACACTATTTGTAGTTGTTTTAAAAGTAATTCCATAATTAGATAAAATATTCCCACGAAAATGATTTTTTTACCTAAAATTCACACATACAAATAATTTTCATATAATTTCTTTTTATCCAAGGATTGAAAAATAATTCACAAGAATCGATCATGATTTACATGTATTTTAGAATATACCAGTATGTCATTAATAAACAAAAACAATAATATATCTCAATAGTCATGAAAACTGTATTAATCATTTCCATCAATATAACTAGTTCTCTATAAAACCCAATGTGAATAAATAAATTCTCATAATTCCAATATATAGTTCAAAATTATATAAATACAATTTCATCTTTTTTAATATTCATTTGATGGTACCTAAACCTCATATCATACTTAAAAATATTGATCACCTTAGTGTTGATCAAATAAATCATTGAAAAAAAATTATACATGTTCTCAACAATTATGTTATTCAACTATATAAAATCAAAGTAAAGTTTCATTGAACCATATTAATATATAATAAAAAATAGGGGAACCCCATGGTGATGTTCTAGGATGAATAAAACCTTCTTCTAACAAATCTGTTATATTTTTTCCATAATAAGTATTCTACATGATCTATTTGATATGAGGATTTTGAAATAGGTTTAGCATAAGAACTATGTTAATAGTAGATTAAATATCCCAATAATTAATAAAATGAAAAAAAATCATCAGGAAATATATCAAAAAATTCATTCACTACTGGGACATCAAAAATATGAACATTTTCTTTAATTATAAAAAAAATAACTAGATAAATTTCGCTACAATATCTATTTAGTTTCTCAACCTATTATTGTGTTTTCAAAAGTATAAAATCACTGAATAAAACATTTTACACTTGAAAATATATCTTAGCATTATTAACTAAATGGAATTAAATAACCAAATAAATAAGAAACTCCAATATTTTAAATTAGATAATATTTATACGAAAGACCATCCCTCAAATGAAAATAGGTTGATTTTAATAAATATAGGTTTCCTTAATACTTTCACCAATTTTTTTGACCAATTTTTTTATCTTTTATTCTTGGGGATAAATTCACTATTTATATGTAGATTTATATGAAATGAAATATTGTGAATATCCAGTGTCAAAAATTGTATTTTCCTAATTCTAATAGATAGTTAATATACCTTTCACAATAATATTTTATGGGCTAACATCAACTGTAGTTCTAGAAAATAATTTTTCTTCACATTTATTCAACCAACCATGATGATTTACACCATTAACACCAAAATTTAGACATGCATTGGCATTATTCCTCAAGTCAATGAAATTAAAAATAGCTTACCAATGGATTCCAATTAATTTTCGGATCATTGTTGTTATAATCAAATAAAATATAACAAAATGTACCACATTAGAATCACTTCATAAACTTCACAATACATTAAACATTATGATTTTTACCACACATATCCCAAGATGGGAACTTGATCATCCTACCTCCATACTTATTTGATCTATTCATCCCATTTTAACACTATTTGGATATATATTTTTGGTTATAGTAATAGAATACATGATCAGTACTAAAATTCATTTATGACTTATTGACACATCAAACTTGTTTCTAAAAACATTTTAATTCATTGGAAGAAAATTATGATCAATATATTAGATTCAAAATTGAGTAAAATTGATTAATATTTTTATCAATATCCTAAATAAAATATTCTAAATACCTGTAGAATCCTATAAAATCTACATTATACACAACTATTGAGTCACCTTCCTCTTTCCTAAATTCCATGAAGTGTTTCCCCATCAGGATTCTACATGTATAGGGATATATTTATCAAGGAAAATATTCTTAAATGAGTCCCATTTCTAAGAATCATGCCCATATATCTTTTGGTATTCATAACCAAGTACCACCATCAATCAAATTCACCATCTAAAAAATAAATGGAAAGGTTAAAAATTTTACAAACCAAATTACCCATGACATACAATATCTTCTCTATCAAATTGATTTATCATAAAACTACCACTATTTTACAAGATGCACTAAATTATGGAAGATTTTATTTCATTAAATTCCCTAATATTGACATATTTCACTATTACACATCTAGTTTATCTATAGCATTGATTCCACCACAATTAATAACATTCATTAATTAATCCATCATAGTAATAAAATATTATGTTATAGTTCCAACAATATTAGGATGATGATTTGGAACCATATTTTCATCTTGTTTCTCTTCCCACTATACCTTCTTTATGTCCTCTATAGAAAAAAGTTCTAATAATACATAGTTTCGGCAATGAAACCCTGTAATCTTATTATTATACATCATTTCAACTTAAACATTATTTAAAATTAGTCTTTTTCATGATATTAATATTATCATAACCTCTAAAATTTTTTAAATCATTATCTTATATAGAATATAATGACTTAACCATAACCATTATATATTCTAGTGACTCTAAACATAATTTAATTTTCATTTATTCCCATTTATATTTTAGGTTTAAAGTTTTACGTAGCTAAATTATATCTATTACAATTAAATATCATATATAAACAATGTGGATATTTCTAATCATAATATATTTCCAACAAAATATAAATTTTTTATAAAAAATGATTTTTTAATGAAAAACATCATGATGCTCCACATGATGTGTTCCATTGCTTTACCAATACTTAAACCCTATGAATTGTTTTTAAAACATGGTGTGAGAATAATAATCTCAATAAGCGACATAACTAAAAATAAATAAACACTTTATTCCAAGATTACTTATAATTTTTTTTCTTTTTTAATGTAACCATTGGGCTAAAAATAGCGTCATTCTTAACCAAAGAATCATCTTATTTCCAAAATAAATTATAAAACTTTTTGTATGGATGATTAATGGAAAAATAAAAATCATAAAGTATTTTTATTAATATTGAAATCCCCAATTATTATTTTCACAAATATTTAATTTTCAAACATACAGATTACTAAATAATTTAATGTGAGAGATAACTATATTTATTACCTTTTTAGAATCATATTATTACCATAAAAACTTATAAAACGTAATAGGTAAAACATACTGTTTTCATGAGATATCAATTTACATATTGTATTTACTAATTAAATAACCATATGGTTTACTTCCATATGTAATGGAAGGGTATCATGGATCAACCAATCATTGGTTTAAAACATAACCACTAATACTTGTTTAATATTGAATGCATTGGTTTGTGGTTTAATAATTAACCACCCATCTTTGGTTTTTAATTGAACCACACCCATCATAATTAATGTATAAGATGTAGAAACCCTATACCTATTAACCTGTAGTAGGGGTCTACTTTATTACACTATCACAATATACATTATATCACATCCCAATATACCAAATATATTTTTAGTCATGGTAAACTAGTCACAAACCTGATTCATATATTAAATTTTAATACAAAATTAAACATTCGTTTTTTTAGAATATCATTATTTCCTCTACCATATCCTTGCATATCATTGATAATAAAATTCATGTTTTCCTATATAGGAAAGAAAAATAATGGTTATAATAGAGTATTGTTAAGGATTATGTATAATATAATATATCATGAATCAATAAAAACATTAAACATATAATGGTAAAAAAATTAATAAATTCCATTTAATAAATAAAATTACATTAATGATTAGATAAGGAATAATCAATATGGAAAGGTAAATAACAACACCCATATGCCACTTAAATAACATGAAATTCCCTAATAGATATGGAAAAATAAATAGGTAAATTTAATTAATTGAACCCACATATCATTTAAATAACATGACTATCCAAAATAGATAAGGAATAATCAATATGGAATGGAAAATAAATGAATATACATGACATTTAATCGATAAAATAAGAATGAAAACGCATACAGAGGTAATTAATTTTTAAATATATCATGGATAATAAAATATTGAATTCTCAATGATGTAAATAATAAACTATTAGAAGAAATTATCTCAATTATCATGATTACCCTACTGTCAAGACATTTCACAAGATTTTTTAACACTAACGGGTAGGAATATACTAGAAACTCATTTAACTATGGCTGGAAAACTAATTCATCACATTAAACTACTAAATCATAAGCTGTCATCTATAACCAAGACCCACTCGTATTTCTATGTCCAATGTATAGTACATATATCAAATTATTGATATAATTTAGAAACAATATTTCTTATCAACAATTTTTCATATCAAGTAATAAATACATATTAACAATCATTTACCTATTCGATCTTATGATTTTTCTGTAAAATACCATTTGTAGAAATTATAAATGGTTAAAATAGTATGTTTATACTTTATAAAAAAATATAGATATTTAGGGGAAATTTAATATCCAATGAAACTAGTAGTGAACATTTCAAAGGAAGGTTAATGAAAAAGAAAATAATCAAGAAATATAATGTTAGTGCTTCCTTTATTCAAAGTAATTGTAAAACATAAATATAAATAATATTAATTTTATAAATACAACATATCCCCAATGGATCTGAAGTACAATAAAGGGTTTAATTCATTAATGAAGAAAAATATAATAAAAATTCCAGTCAAAACATACTTAAAATAATTACAACTTCTCATTGAAAATATTTTCTAAACTAAAAGTTCATAAAATATTTTGAAATTAATTTTCATTAAAATTGACCACTATATGTAATAAATTAATCATTAAAACATTGAGATTTTATGATGATAGGAACTCTAAACATGACGAGTGCGTTTAAACAATGATTCCATTAAATTTTTCAGTAAAATTTAAATTTGGATTTCTTTCAAAACAACATGGGGAATACATTATTTTTTTTAAGTACTGAAAAAAATAGACAATTTTCTTTAATGAATAATGTTAAGAATAATAAAAACAGTTTTGAAAAAATTTTTAGATAACATAGTCTTGACTGAAAATATTTTTTCGACTAAAGATAGAAATGAAGTTGGATTGTATTAAAAACAATTCTCTATAATTTTAAATATCAAGTAGTGTAATATGGTATAATATCTTAAAAGAATAAATATTAACCAGATGAGTATAAAAATAAATCATTTTATTAGAAAATTACCAAAAAAATTTGGAATGTAAATTTAAGTATAAATAATCTCAATTAAAATCTTATTGAAACACAAATCAGTTAAAAAGATCAGAACATTTATGTGAGAATTATATATGAATCTATTACTAATATAAAATGTAAATAAAAATTTAAAAATTTTAAATATAATAAAATATAGAAAAAATTATTTAGTCATATAATATCATATATTCATAGACCTTGAAGTTGTTAGATAACATAATGAAAATTGATTCCATCCCGAACATCTTCACCACTTGATATTTTTCATCTAAAAAATAAATTGACTAATGAATTCAAATTAAAATATGAAATAAAATTATTTTTGATCTATTGATGATATTACATTATAAAGGGGTAATATATATATATATATATATTATTTACAAGAAATTTGAACTATAATATTAAAATATGCCTTAATAAAGGAAGATTGAGATGAATTCCCTTTCCTCACACTTTATTTTTGTTAATCATTCTTCTATATTTTGTATAATAGTTTAAATAATGTTATTAATTTTTTATATAAATAAATTCACATTTATAATATCATATAAGATCATCTTATAACATTTTACCACCCATTTATTAATAATATTTCACTATTTCATTGTTTCGGGTGTTAATTGCCTTATTTTCTCATCCATGTTTTGTTATGAAATTTATTGTTGTTTCGAATATTATATAGATCTATAATATATATATTGTTATTAACTTTATAAATATAATATTCACTATTCTTATTCTTATATTAGAATAATTCACAAAGGTTTTACTTAGAAAATGAATAACATAGCTTTGTCGAAATGGTATGCCATACGTATGCACAACCAATGATATCATTCCATTAACGAGTGAAAAGACAATGATGTGGGTGATATAATAATTATATATAATTAATATCATGTCATATATATTACATATATTTATTTAATTTAACTATATTACTTTCATGTAATTTATATGTGACAAATGAAACACATCGCTCTGCGAGGCAGAAATCCACTTCACTCACGAGCAATGTTATAGAATTTAAAAATGAATAGAAATTAGGAAGGTAAATGTGATATTATAATTATATGAGTATAATATTGTCCTAAATATCATATAATTTGGTTAACTTCATCAATATATAAATATATATCATAAGAAGGTGGTGATGGTAAATGAATTGCATTGTTTTATGAGGAGGCTGTCTTCAATATGCAGGATCGAAGGTTTTGTTTACAACTAGATACAAGTGGATATGGATATAGTAAATTACCATAAACTAATAACATCATGGTATGATTATGATAATGAGTTTATTATATAATTATCTCTTAATAGTATTTTATTGATGCTGGGGATGAAACAAAATAAAAAAATGATCATTAAGAATGTTACATCTTCTTCAGACTAATTATTTAGGTTTGAACCAAAATCATTACTAGATTTTATTAATTATACCAAAATATGATAAATGTTATTTTGAGTGTATACATTATATTATTTGGGTAGTTATTGGTTAAACCATGTGGATTTTGATGTTTTATGATTGGTGGGGAGGTGTTAGAGTTTAATAAGTGGGGGGAGGAAAAACATTGAATTTTTGAAAAGATAATGTGATACCGAAATTACCTCATGAAAAATATCTCCCAAAAGGGATATTATCAGCCTTTAAAGGTGGTATCCTTGAAATAATTTCATAAAATGGGTGATGAATTAAATTTATGTCATGTTTCACCCTTATCTTTTTAGATTAATCACTCGTAAACCCTTTTTACCTTAGCCGTGGTAATTATTGTTTAGTAAGTTTACAATTCATAAATGTAATAAAATAACTTGACTGTATTAGATAATATAAATTATTCAAATTATAAATTAGAATTTAAATTTTATGAATTGGTTTCAGAAAATTCCATAATTCAATTTTAAATTAAACCTCTAGACATGTTGAAAAAATGTTTTTATAAATGAATACTTTCAAATGTTTAAAATGTTTTCATATCAAAATTCACGAATAAATTGATTCAAATGACATAAGTATGTTAAATTGTTATATAAATGAACTAATTTTATATTAAAATAATTAAAATAAATTAATTTAACAATTTAAATTATTTAAACGAAATTGATTTTTTCTTAAAAAATCAATATTTTCACTGTTGATTGAAAAATGAAACATTCCATTAAAATATCAAGACCTCGCAAAAAAAATTGGCATAAAGAATTATTTTTTAAAAATTAATTTTTATAAAATTAGCTAATTTTTTTATAATATCTGTGATAAGATACACATAACTCCTTTTATAAAATATACATTTTTTCCACAAAAAAATTTCTTTTTCGTTCAAACTATTCTTATATGATTTCTAAGAAATAGAGCAACCATGTTTTTTTAATACATATTTAAACCATATAATTTTCATAATTTATCTATTAATATTCCTATTCAAAAAATAAAACTACCTGTTTATAATCATAGACTATCTTACTATTCATTTAGACTCAGGGTTACGTATTCTGTAAGATATCGTTGTGATTGATTTTTTTAAAGGATATATAACATAATGAATCAAGGTTTTACATTATCATTAAATATTGGTGATTACTGTAATATATAATATTAAACATTATTTTCCTCTTATATAATATTTTTTTCTTTCATTCTTCTCAACATCAATAAATAGCATGCTCATAATTTGAACTTGGACATTTAAATAATGCATTTGAAATTTGAATATACCTCTAAGGAAATAACACATCATAAAAAATAGTTAAAAATAATATTAATAAATGATATATTTAATTATAATATTCAAATGGAATAACACATATATAGGTTTCCATGTAGGGTAGAATTTTTGGGAATACATATATGAACACGGAAGAAAGGTATAATAATAATAGTGAGTGATAGTGGTCATTGATCACAATAAAGTGAATGATCAATGAAATGATAAGGAACACAAAACTATAAATCTATGATGATTTAAAATAGATTCATAAAAAACAATATTTATAGGATAATTTTTCTTAGGGATACTTTTCCTAATGTCGAGTTATTATTTTACTCTCTAAGAATATAATGAAGTATACATACTTTGTAACACACTATTTCATTAGCATAATTTCATCCTTTTTTTATGCCTCGATCAATTCCATATTCACCACATAATCCAAAAATGAATATTCAAAATTTATTTATTTTGAATAATGTACTAAAATTAAAATTTAGTGGATCATATGATCTATAAAGCATTTATAATATATTCCTACTATCTTTAACTATTTTCCAAAACTAATATTTTCAGAAGAGTTTGTCCAATATAAAACATTAATCTATAATCGTTAACAATAACACAACTATTTCAACATTAATATTTATCTGTAAAATATTTTATGTAATAAAAATGAAATATTAACTATAACATCATATTGTAAAATTGTTGTCACCATTCAGTTGTGGGTTTTCGCCCCATTTCCTTATTAAATTCGATGGGATGCCACCCATTATGTAGTTTTTCCTTTTATTAATACATTATTAATAAAATTATTACATAATTTCCAAGGTTTAATAAAACATAATTACCTCAACATAAATGTTATGGTAAACCGTAGGGTTACCAATACCTTTTAACATATTCCCAAAAAATATAAGGGAATTCTTTCATAATTTTTTTTTACAAAATATATACTAAAAAATGCATTCTATTTCAATAAATCTCCTAAAATATCATTAATCTTAACTAAAACCAATCATATAAAAATGGGGCTTATTCTATTGAACATGTGATCATTTCTAAACACATAAACCCATGAAGGGGTCCATAGATATTTATTTAATAAATATATATATTCTTCCAAAATATTAAAAAATCCAAACATATTTCATGATTTTATAAACAAAATACTAGTTGTAAAAAATAATTCTACCATATATTTCATGATTTATAATACATAAATACTTTGACCATTTTATTTAAATACTTTTCCATCCAAGTTCTAGATATTAACCTTTAGAAGTGGTAATTGACTCAGCTAATTCCCAATATCATTAAATTTAACACAACAACCTATAAATGGATCCCTGGGATAAAATTTATCATATTTTTTCATACTCTTCATTTTCAACATAAAATCGGAAATTTATGACAACATTTCCAAAAGTGTAAAATTTTCTTCTTCCTTTAGGAGACATTAAATTGTGTGTATTTAAATATTAATTACATAAATTAAATTGAGAATTATTTCTTCCTCAGTCTCCAACACTTGAGGTATTAGTCGTGTACATAATTCTCAGTTTGGGGAGTATAATACTTAGTTAAGGTATAAATTATTAATCACATTTGTGATAACTAATTAGTAATAATTACAATATATTTCACACCAGTCATCATCCAATTTGGTTACTTATATTCACCACATTATCCATAATTTTAAATGTTAACATTATTACTCTAGGTTCTATACATAAACTGAAACCAAAAACGAGACTGTGATAAATAATAATAATAGTACGAAACATTATAATCATTTGTATGATGTCATAATCATGAGCCCATACTTTCAATATAATAATATGTATGTTTAACCAAGTAAATTAATTTCCATCATCTATTCAAATCATTTATAATGTTTTTTATATAAATTCGTAATTATCAAAAATATATACCCCAAGAGTGTTAAACTAGGAGTGTAGTTTGTCTAGTTGTCGTGTACCAAGTAATTCTCTAGTTAGTCCCAAAATCATTTTTAGGATTTATTATCAAAAGATATATCTAAAAAAGTACCTTTAAAATTAGTTTTCTCCACTGATATCAGAATAACCCTCCATTAACATAGTGATTGTGTCCTTACCCATCAGGCACCACTAGTTTACCCACGAACACATGATCCCTAACCTAAGGCCATACCACATGCCTTAATATACAATCAGAATAATGATATTCCCCATAGTAAAATATTTTTTCTTTCTAATGTTCTTTTTCCTCACTCATAAACACCCTGGGAAACATCCTAGAAATTCACAAATCCTGGTCACAACTTCTGGAAAAGCATTCTTAACTATAGAGTTATAATTAGGAAGCCTCCCAAAAAAGAGAGGTTCACCTTAATAGAATGGAAAATGTAATCTATTAATGTATCTCATAACATATTGTGGTGTTAAATTCACTACCTTTCTAGATCACAAAAACATCATTTTATACCCTATATATCATCCTAGGGAGTTCTATAATAGTTTTGGTTGGGTTACTCCTCTAATACCAATGTTACAATTGGAAACTGAGGACAGCACAATAACCCTCCATTAACTTGTCCATCATATCCTTGATAGATAATAACCACCAGTTGACCCATATACAGGTGGTCTGTAAACTAGGGTCCACATATGTGCCTTAACAAAACATCATACTAATGATAGTCCCCACATGGACAACACTTGTTCTTTCAAGTGTTCTTCTTCCTCACTCTCACACACCCAATGAAACTTCCAAAAATCTTATCCATAATTTTCAATACTCCTAAAGAATAATTCTTAATTGTATAGTTCAAATTAGTTATTCTCTATATTATAATTATTCACCATGTTGACATAGTTCATATCATCTAGTAATTTAACCCTTTATCAACTTTGGGTTATAAAAACATGTCCACATTAGTATTCATCCAGGAATTTATTACACAAAAATACCGAATAATCAATTCCTTAAAAAAATATTATTTTATTCTTATCATCAATTTCTATTATAGGGTTATATTCCCTAAACTATGTTTTCTTAATAGTATTTCCCAATGTACCTATTAAACATGCTATAATACCAACTGTAGTTTCCCCAACTATAGTAACCCAGTGCCAATTTTAACATTATTATATTTTTATAGGATACATGTGATAACATCACAAAGGACTAAATAGTTGATTATTTTTATCAAACTTAATACATGCATGATTCCCTTATTATATTTCAATTCACAAATTGAAAAATAATTTATTTTTTAATAATATAATTATTCCATCAAGAATATTCTTTAATATCATTCAGATTACACATACTAGATTCAGGGGAAGGTAAACCAAATATGGGAGAGAATAAAAAATTATTATGGGTTATGTATAGTTGACTATATAATAAATAAATATGAATAATAAACATGTCATGGTAAATATCTATTCACATATTCCATTTATTAAATAACATCACAGTCATTGTTATATAAGGTATAATAAATATGGGATGGTACATAAATAAATACATATGTCATAATTTTTTTACTACCATAAATAGATATGGAATAATTAATATGTCATGGTAAATTTCTTAACACACATTCTATTTCAATAGATTGACTGTCATGAATAGATTAGGAAAAATCAATATGGAAAGGTAAATAAAAAAATAGATTACATTTAATCAATAAATAAGGAATGAAAATACATCTAGAGATAATATAATTGTAAAATTATAATATATAATAATGAAAAATTTCTTTATGAAGGAAATTCCTAATTATTGGATTTTGGGATATTTGGAATCATGATACCTCTACTATCAATACCTTTCACATTATAGTTTAAAATTAATGTGTATGTATACAAAATAAACCCATTAAACTTAGGTTAGAAAATAGATTAATCACTTGACACTACAGATGAATCAAGGGGATATCTATATCTTGGTCCGACAAATATCTATTAGTAGAATGAATTCATAATATATCAAATTAATGATTTAACTCCCGAAAAATATGTCTTATTAAAATATTTCTATTTGAACTAAAGAATACTAATTTACAACAATTTCCTTTATCAATAATATAAAATTCTATGTAATATACCATATACAAAAATAATATATGGTTAAATTAATAAGTATAACTTTGATAAATAATATATAAATTTAGGTAATATGTAATATACAATGACAAAAAAGTGAATATTACTGGGGAAGGGTAATGATTACAAAAAGTATTCAAAAAGGAGAATTTCAATACATTCCATGGTAAATCTAATAAAAACTATAAAGAGAAATATTAAGGATGGTATCCTTAAAACACAACCCTAGTAGATCAAAAGTGAAATAAATGGTTGATTTTTTTGATTAACTGAAATACCATAAAAATATCATTCAAAACAATCTCTATGAAAATAGTCTTTTCACATTGAAAATAACTTTATAAACTATATGGTCACAAAATATGTTTAATATATATTTATTTTGAAATAAAAATTTTAATATTTAAAAAAATTATTTAGATCATTTAGTGGACATGACGTCGGAAACTCTGTACATGATCTAAATTTGAAAATAATGATTGTTATTGTATTTTTAATAAAAGACAAGTTTTTATTTTTAGGAAAAATCATGAAGATTATATTTAGGGGAATATGTAATGATTAAAAAACTGTAAAAATTGTACTTAATAAATCATTTTTCTTATGATAAAAATATTTCAAAACATTTTTATAAATCATTGTTTTGGATGAAAACTATTTTCACCGAAGAGTGAAATGATGTAAAATTTTATTAAAAAAAATTCTCAATCAATTTTTCTACAAAAGAGACGAATGCAAAACTATTACTTTAAAATTTTGAGAATAACTAAAGGAAAATAAAATTAAGGTATTAATATTCAAGTGATCATATAATTTCAATTGATTAAAATTGATATATGAAACTCCAAATTAAAATTATATTCAAACATAAATCTATTATAAAGATCCCAGTGTTGATCTAAGAATTTATCAAATAATAGATTTTTTTCATCTAATTAATTTCCACTAAAAAAATGGAAAAAAAACATATTAATGTTAAATGTATATACAAAAATAATCATATAAGGTCAAAGAGAATGAAAAAGTAATAGAACCCAATGAAATGAAATTAAATTAGTAAATTATTAACCAAACAATAATTTTCATGTCAAATCCCCTTAGATGAAATAATTTAAATTAAAATAAAAAAGTTTATAAATTATGAATTATTCATGATATTAAATGAGTGACAGGATATAAATAAAACGTATAAAAGAAATGAGGGGTATAACATTAAAATAATCCTCAATAAAGGTAAATTGAGATGTAGATGCTTACTATATGTAGTTTGATTATACATTACAACATTCATGTTCAACAGTTGTAAAAAGAGTAATTCAAAATTTACATGGTCCTATTCATATCCTCTAATACAATAGAAATGTGATACATACCAAATTTAATAATAATATTTAAAATAAATAATGAATTTTTCTTATACTTGGTGTTCTATGTAAACTAAGCCATCAACGTACTCAAAATTATTTATAGAGAAATATATCACAAATAATTTGGGTGATATATGGTCCCTCTATATAATCTAATGTTATTTTTTACAACTTATATGAGATGGTCCCAACCACCACCATTAAAGGTCATTATCATTATATTTTAATTTCCTATTCCAATTGAAATAATTATACAAAACCATCAATATATGTGAATGTCACTCTCATAACATAATAATAAATATAATCCTTTAATGATACTGTCAAAATCAATCCTAATATGAAATAAATTATTTCCCAGGACAAGTTAATGAACTCTCATAAAAACAAGACTGATTCAATGGTGATGGAATTTTCCAACCACCTAAACCACATTCATTCTCATTGAATAAAAGGTTTACTGATGCTCATAACATGATGCATAATTTTGATATACAAAACATGTTTTTACCATCTAAGAAGAATTAAAAAAAATTGACTCTCCAACAAAAAATAAAACTTTCATTAAAGTAAAAAATAATCATATTAGGTGTCTATTGACATTTTTTGGGCTACCATGGACTCTCATGTGGAAGAGTTCTATCTAGGTGGTTATTTAATGGTTTAAAATTCAATGCATTTCATTATAATAATAGACAACACTAATTTTGATGATATTTTGATTATGAATTGTCAAGAGGCTGTGAGGTTACATTGGTTTCACGCTATTGTTTTTTCAGACAAGGATCCCAAATTTACATCGTAGTTATGGAAAATATTCAAGATGGTAATGGGTACTCGGGCCCAGTTGAGTATAACATTCCATACACAAATAGATGGTCTGGTAGAGTGTGCTATTTAAATCATAGATGATACTTTTTTTCCAACATCTTAAATTTTGGTGGATCAGGGTATATCCAATTAAAAGTTTCATATTTTGATATAAGAATAGATATATGTCTTTAATAATAATGTCTCCCTTTATGGCATTGTATAGTCACACATGTAGGTCTAATTATTATTGGGAAGAGTTTTGTGAGGCCTCTCTTGTAGGACCATGTATCATTCATGAACCACTGGTGGTTAATCATGATATTTTCCAACATATAGTTATATATTTGTGTCAACAGTAATCATAAAATGATCATCAATGTCATCCTTTTAAGTTTTCCATTGTTGATTATGTTTTCATGTAAATTTCTCCTCCGTTTGGTCATCACTCACTTGGGAAAAAATTTTCTATGATAAATGTTGGACCATTTTTAGCCATTAAGAATATTTTTATGGTTGATTATTGGATGGAATTATTGTCATAGTAAACAAAATTTCCTGATGTTTTCCATATATCTCATCTCAGGAAATATCATCATGATACCTCTCATGTTAATTGTTTGGAAGAGATTGAGTTAGAGAAAAAAATTATATCATAGTGCAGATAATGTAGAGCATTGAATCTTATGTATAATTATTTAATGGTAAGTATAACAAGTTACTATGAATTTTATGAATATATGAATCAGATTATTATGTGACATTGTAGGAAGAAACTTCAGTGAGGGTGCTATAACCAATCAAATTTATGAATATATATTCTTCCACATGGATTCTTATAGTTTTAAATTCCAATGGTGTAGTGTAATTATGATATTTTATCCTTTTTCAGCTATTCATTATCTCTCATTTTCATTTGGGTGCATTTTGGATCATTCAAGGCTATGAGCATTGGTTGGTGATAATGACCTGATGTTTGAGATGTATGTTTTTTTGAGTTAATGGAGTCTAGATATAAATGTGATAATGTATTTTTTTATTACGGGGATGGAATGATTCAAGGATTAGTAAGTAGAATATGGCTATGGTTGTATCTATAAGACCATAATATATAGAAAGACACATTTATATAGTAATACTTTCACTGGGTATAAGCTATGATGTTGATTTATTTCATGAAACACTTAGGCAATGGAATACATTTTTACAATGTTATTTCCTCATACTCTAAAATATTATTTTATTCCATAAGATCATCTCTTATGAAAATAAAAAAATACAAGGTGGTGTGTTATTGGAATACAAATCTCATGGAGGTGTTACACTATAAAAGAGTCATTTACGTCATAATACCTTGGAAAAAATAGCTTTAACCATTCATAACATCTACAGTTTTCATTATTTGAGAATGTTCCCCTATCCCGGAAGCACATGGCTATCTACTAGGTGATTTCAAGTATCTTCTCTCATTCTGGATCACATATTTTAGTGATTTATATTCATTGGGGTTACACATTTTTTTTTGCGTATGAAATATTATTATTCACTCATTTCCATTGATCAAATAAAGGGCTTTACACTATTCTTATGGATCCATTGTTCCTGTGGTGATGTCCTTTTTTATCTATTACATAGCATTATCTTAGATTTTGACACTTTTTTGGTTTTAGTGTAGTGTGCATGTTTATTGATATATGTTTCATTTATCTTGTCTGCTAACTACTTCAGTTGATAAGTCAATTATATGATATAAGAGTCATTTCTTGGGCATCTAGTTTTTTATTTTCATTCCTTGTATTTTGATTAAATTTTGTATATATGTTACCCAAGTTGAGGAAGGTGGTTATGAATATGGCTTATGTTGGATGATCCTAGATTTCCCTTTTATTAAAAATTTGTTTTATACATAAAATATAATTATTAATTGATTTATTTGTGAGTTTGGAAATATTTTTTTAGGTCTTCCCCCTTGATTTGGTAAAAGAAAATTGTATTTTTAATTAATTTAGAAATAGAATTATGAAATGGTTTTGAAAGAATAGAATGGATGAAATGTTTTGGAAAATGTAACCCTTGGGAAGACTTGGGATGTTTAGAGGACGGTGTGGTTATAGGACTCATTCATTGGTAATATTAGGGGTTTCACCCATGGGTTATTACTCTTCTCTCTAGTCCTGTTATTCTAGGTACTTGATAGACACCTTTTGGAGGATCTCTTTCTTGGTTTTTCTGATTCTCTATACATTTGATGAATATTTCTTGTGACCTGGTGAATGTGATTGTTTATATTGGGAATTAATTCTATGGTTACCATTATCAATAGATATCCAAAGTGTAATTTTACATATTATTTTGATTGTACGTTTTTGGATTTGATATAATATGTTATTAATTCATTGAACTAAATGGATAAATATAGATCATTTGATTTGAAACCATTTTACCTAAAATACACAGAACTACTGAAAAATGATAAATTTTAACGATGATTGGGATATAAATGTTGTTTAAATTGATATCATTCATTTCATTCTTTATTTTTATCATGTTCGAAATATTATATAGAGACATGTTATAAATCACATTGGTAGGAAACTATAGGGATTTATATCTCAAAGCATATCCACCCATTCAATTGTGTTTATACATTATTATATATTTGGATGCATTGAATGGATTAACCCTACAGTGATTCAGTTATGGTTGGGTAGTTGTGTTGAGGTAGTTGGTGGTGTGATTGGGAGAGTTTTCACAATATATCCCATGTAGTATCTATTTATAGTTTTCGTTTCATCTGTTTTTGTTAGACATATAGCTTAGATATACTATAACTACTTCTTGGTAGTATAGTTTCCACTATCACCATTAAGTTATGGAATATATATTTATCCCTATTTTCACTTCCACTATAGAGACCCGAAGCTTGACGTACATTGACATTACATTACATTTGCGGAATACTTAGTACATAACAAAAACACACACACAAGGACCGTAATAGTTTAGTGTCTTTGGAAACTCGGAATATAATCCTCTAATCCTGGTGAAAGATCTTCAACATCTCCCATAAAGATCTTCCTTTTTATTATACCTAAAACCTTTCTTTATATCCTGGGCAAAAGAAAACATAAAAGGGTGAGCTCAAAAGCTCAGTAAGGGTAAACAAAAGAAATATCAATCACATCATATACATAAGCACAAAACATTTTGGAAATCTTATCCTGCAAAAGAGAGCATAATTTCATAACATGGGATAAATCATAGTAGTGAAATGAAATCCCAATAATCATAACTTAAAACATGAAACATTGTGGCATACACACATAAACATAGAGAATCATTTCTTGTTAGTCAAGACTCATTACCAAGACTATCTTAGTGGACAAAGTCCCTTTCTGAACCGAGTCAGCCTCGTTTCAGTCCTATTTCACTGAACCGGTATAACCTACCATTCCAGCCATGTCTATCTCATGAGATATAAAATATTTACCCAATGCATTGGAGGGAGATATAGGTCCAACCCATCTCATAGTGATACCATTCTTATGTGTGCCACAAAATCATAAACCATACATCATAGCATAACCCATGTAATAAAAATGGGAATCTTAAACATCGTGACATCATAAAATAACTCATATAAGATAAAAGAATTGAAAAAAAAAATTCCATCACAACATAATCAAATAAATGTAATAATAGGGATAGAAACATAACCCTTTATTATCTTAGATGGAAAATAATTTTGATAAAACACTTGAACGTCATTCTTGAGGAAAATATCCTTTCTACTTCAAAAACATTTTCCTTTCATAACATGTCTTACAATTTTAAACTAAAATAAGTTGATTAAAAATAAACATGAAAACTTGTAAAGTAATATTCTTGGAAATAATGTTTTAAAAATCTATCCATGCCGTATAAGTTAAAAAAACATTATTCTCGTACTTTTGTTGGAAAAGTCAAAAAGTACCTCGTATGAAAAACGACAAAAGATTCCTTTCATATCTTTTACTAAAAAATCAACGAAGGATAAAAATGGATTTAAACTATTTTAGGTGGATGTAAATAATATTTCATATTGATGAAACATGGATGTGGATGATAAAATACACCCCAGTAAATACCAAAGTATAAGCAATCTCGGATAAAAATGAGATTGTGATATTTTCCCTTACCTTATGTCTGATATGCTTTGTACGTATCCAAACCTCCTGTATAATGATTTAAATAATGACATTAACTTATTACAGAATCATAATCATTGTTATGATATCATATATGGTTCACATATGAATTTATATTACCCGTTCTTTTGTAAATTCCATGTTAAAGAAGCGTTTTGGGTAAAATCGTTTCATTTATCGTAGGTGTTTGGACTTGTTGTTCATGACATTATTATTACTTATATCATGATTTAATTACTTCCAGAATATAAAACATGATTTATATATCATATATATTCTGTATATATATATAATATATAGATAAATGAAATGAAACACACTGTTCATGGAGACGGTAGTCAGTACGTACGCATGAACGCTGTTTTCCTTTCCTTATTGTCTTGAATAGAAGTAAGTAGATGACATACATATATATACATAAATCCAGTAGATTTAACATGTCATATATTTCATTATTATTCATTATATATACTTTATAATCATTTATGAATAGTTAATGTGGAGAATGAATCTCATCGCGTCGTGGAGACGGTAGTCCGTACGTACGCACGAGCGATGATATCGTTCTCATGATCGTGAACTTGTGTTGAAGTATGTGTATAATATTTCAGTATCAATATCACTTTATAATAATCATATATAGTTACTCATTACACCATTATACCCATCCAATTAAGGTGGTGGTGGAAAATAGATTACACCATTGTGTGGAGACGGTATTCTGTACGTACGCACGCGCGGTGATTTCCTTTTTCCGTAGGATAGATAGAATATTAATTAGAGTTGTTTCATATTTATAACAACATATAAGTATATAAGAAATACTTATCTTATTACTTTATCATGAAACAACTAATGAAGAAGACGTTTAAGAAGAAAGGAATTGGAAAAGATCGGTAATGGATAATACCTCTTTTTGACGCGCCTTTTCTTAACCTCCACTTAAAGAACTAAGGATGGTCTTTTAAGATGACCAGGACCTATAGGATGATACTAGGGGAGTGTAGAAGAGATTTTGGAAGGGGTTTTCCAAGCTTGAATGCTCAAATTGGTGTGAGGAGGAGAGGGAGGAGGTGCCCTTTTATAAGGGAGGAGAGGGGCACCTTTGGAATTCTTAAAAATATTAATTTATAATAAATCTAAACCCACTTAAAAACCACCAAAAATGACTCATATTCGAAGATTAGATGATATAGGGTTGTAATCTCATCAACCAATCAAATTTAGACATGTTTGGATCTCATTTTAAACCTTATCATTTTGATTTATTCTTATTTGATCTATTTAAGTTTATTTGTGGTAATAAAATTCTAAATTTTAAATTATAACAAATATTTACTTATTTGTTGTTAATTTTCCATAATTGTTTACTTAATAACATTATAGACCATATAAATTTAAATTTATAATTTTTAAATATTTTTGTGATTTTTAAACAATTTTATAATATGTTATTTTTATAAAATAACAATAGTATCAATTTTGACACTATTCATTTATTTGAATTTAAATAAAATATATACAGAAGATATGTTCAAACTAAAAGCTTTAATATATTAATAAAAGGTCATATGTATCTATAAAAGTAGTGGATCACATTAAATAGTTCATATAATATTTATTTTATTATTTTTAAAACCATTTATTTGGTTTATCTCTTAATAAAATAATTACTACATCATTTTTGTATAATTATTTAATATACTTATTTTTTGCATAAAAATTTAAAATAAAATCCTATGATGAAGATAAATATATTAACTTTCACAATAATACTTTTACTCGAATTTATCATCTTAAAATCATCATATTTAAATTGTTATATTTATTAAATTATGAAGGTGACAACTTTGGAATCATTTAAAATAAAATAATATAAGTGTCATAATTGCTTGTATAAGACTCCAAATAGTCAAATATTCGATCATTGGATGATTATAGTTTACATTGACATGACCAATAAGTTTTGGTCAGGGTTTTGTGCCTTTTATGGTCACTATTAGTTTAATAAAAACAATATTCTTGATTTTTCGCTAGATAAATAATTTCTGCATCACTATTGTGTCACAATTAATGATAATTATTTAATCCCAAAAAATTCTAGATAAATTCTCATGATGTATATAATTTTGTTAGATTTCTGGAGACTATTCACGTTCAACGTTTTATGACGTTTATCACTAAGTTAAAATTATTATACTTATAAGATTTAAGAGAGTGACATGGTGTCACTTTCTTTGGTTTTAATAATAATTAAATTATTTTCATGGTCAAAGGTCCATAAAATGAATCTAATCCGACTCTTAGATGATATGGGTTTACTTTTAGCCATCAAATAGAATTTTGGCATGTGTTAGGATAATTTTATAATATTATATTTACCCTTAATTACCCGATTTACCTTTAACTATGGTAAATAAAATTTACCGTAGTTACTATTCATAATTCCCAAAAATAAATAGTAGCCTATTAACATAATTTGGACCCACTGATTCCAAATATGGAATCCATTTTTTTAAAATTCAATACACAGATGTTTCAGAAATTAAATTAAAATTAATCCTGTTATCGAATAAAAACGGGTTTTTGTTTAAAACATTGGAAAAGATTGAATTGATTTAACCTACGAATTCAAGGTAAAATCAATTATAATGACATACATTATATTAAATGGTAAAAATATATTCTATTTATACTTTAAAACCATTCAATATTATAATTTAACCACATAATTTATTATGATGAAAAAAGTTGTTTTTAATTAAAATATAGCGTGTTTTTACTATTCATTAAAATATGAAAGTTATCGGAAAAATATCAAAACTTTATCTAATGTAAATTTTTACATCCTGATTCAAAATAAGAATTTTATTTTGTCAAATTGAACATATAAACATGTCAAAAACTAGATTTAAAGTGGGTGCGCCATCAAAAGGCGACAAAACTGCATTTTTTGAAAAATACTTATTTTACCCGAAAAAATTATTTTGTTCTTATACCATGTTCTAGAAAATGTGTAAGATGAATAATAATGTTATAAAATTCGAAATTTAGTTAATACTATTCATAACGTCTAGTTCATGACAATATTATAATAATATATCATTGTTTATTAAAACCCGGTATTGCGTACAACACACGCTATCGAGGAAGGTCGTGATTGCGTGTAATGCAAGCCAAGTCAGGGTTGCATGTTGTGAAAGAATCCTTCGTTGTTTCGTATAATATAATCCAACCATATTTCATTTATACATTTAATATATATATATATATATACTCAATGTTGCGTAGAATAACTCTTATCAAAATTGTGTGTAACACGGTCCAAGAATAGTGTTGCGTATACTGCAAGCTAATACGGTGTTGCATATAGCGCAAGATAATCTTGGTGTAGAATACAACAAAAGCCATTAATGAAATTAAAATAATATTTTTCATAAAATCTCGGGGTGTTACATCCACTGTTTCTCTCCACCATGTATATATATTCCATGTTTTCTTCTTTTGGATAGGTGAAATGTTTCCCTAATGTTATTATTGATGTCTCGATGATAGTTTCCAACTGATGGGGATCAGACATTCCATTCAGAGTAGTGAAAGATCAGTTCATGTTATAGGATTTAGGGTAACCTATGAATGTTTTTTGAAAGTAAAATAAAATTTCCAAATAATCTACTAGTTACATATTCCCACTAAAATATACATTTTGTTGAAAATTGGTTCATTTTCTCAGCGTGTTTCGGTTCAATGGTTTGGGTGGTTACAATTTATTCATGGATTTATCATCTTCATAGTCCTAAAAATATAATAATTATAATAATTATCCATTATATTAAATATTATAACAATTCATATAATATGGTGGTAAAAAATTAATTACATCATTTGTGGAGATTGAATTCCATACATAGGAATGAATAATGATTCAACATTTTAATGAATAAAAGATGTAAATATAATAATTAATCATTAAATATTAATAATTTAATCATAAATATCATACTTATTCATTAAGTATATACATAGGGTAATTTATATAAAAATTTAAGGAATAAAGAATCACATATCTTCATGGAGGTGGTAGTCCGCAGGTACAAAGGAGTGATGATATCATTTTCCAATGATGAGAAGGATATAAAATGTAAGAACTTGATTTTCACCACTGCATGGATCCTTTAATTTTAGGTCTAAATCTTCACTTTATACCTATTATAGATGAATAAAAATTTTGTAATGTTTCTGAGGGTGTCTTGGGATTCTTCAAATCCCATAACCCATATTTTTGGCGGAAATAGACTCTGTGCATAGTTTAGAGTAAACTATGATGGATTTCCACATGGTTTTTTCCAAATGGTGTAGATGCTGTTTTTTTGGACAGTGGAACCTTGCATGGTTGGTGAATGACCTTGAAGACAAACTATGTGAACATCACATTTTACTAGGTAACCATCATCGATGATTCACAATTTGATCAAACCATGCAGAAAGAAGACTTTTCAGGCAGAACCATCTCGCACGGTTTGCGCACGACTTGACAAACCATGAGGAAAAACCATGTGCAGGCTAAAAACATGTGTAAAATGTCCAAAAATAACTTAATAATCTATTAATCCCCCTATTTTTTATAAATTAGAGAACCAGTGGGATATTCATCCCTTTTCACCCATTTAGATCTTTTGTAAGGACAAAAATAGGTATAAAGATATCTCTTTCGTCTTACATCCAATAGAGCATTCGTTCATCATGTTGGATGGGCAATGGTAAGTACTCAATTCCCCTTTATCCACTCTTCTTCTCATTGACTCTCAGCCAAGATATTTGCATGTGATCATTTTTCACCTTTTCTTAATATCTACTCAGATCAATGGAAAATCAAGGACCGATACCTGAGGACAAGGATCGTACAACCCTAAGGTGGGTGGTCTATAACTGACCCCTAATGTTTGTTGTTTTTAGAATTTTAGTGTGGGTTCTACCAATTTTGTTGGGAAACTGTTTTTGAATTTACATTCCATGACTATACTTGTTAGAATCATATGATTATGCTCTTTTTAATTATGTGATTTGTTGTTAGAGGTTACACCCACAACTCTATCCGCCCCATGTTAAAGATTATGCCATACTTGGTTTTTTAGTGTTTTGACACATTTGATCTATTGTTTGGGTGTGCCTTTTCATGAAAATCCTAAAAGTGCACCTTTTTATAAAAAATGATTTATAATTAATTATAATTTCATAATGGCATGTACCATGTATGATAGACACTTGACCCACCTAAGGTAATTTCTTCCAAATTATTATGAAATCTGAAATGTCAAATGAAATGTATACTAAGTATGTGACTTGTCCTTACAAAAAGAGATTTAATAAAGATTAAATGTCCATAGAAACAATTCTATGTTGATGGAAGGTAGTAGAGTGAACCTCAATAATTGAATATTCCTTAATGGCCCACTAAGAATTTATTAAATTGTTTCAGTGCTACTTGGCATATGTATACTAATGGAAAACATGGCTTGGACCAATAAATAAATGGGTTTAACTCTACCTGACCTATCCATAATAATGGAAGGAAAAACATTAACCAAATGAATCACTACATCATTACAATATCAAATAGAAATGTACTGACTCGATCTCAGCTTGGATTTTGAGAGGAGAATACCTTAGGTCATTGGAACCCTATTATGATTCATGGATGCGGTTTTCTTTGGTTGATACCCACCTAGATTATAATAATTGTCTACTCCTGGGATGCTCGGTATGCTACCATTGGATCCCTTTCTTATTACATGATTCATCAGATACACTCCTTGAATCCAGAATTGAATGGTAGGTTCCATTGTGAAATCCCAATGGGCCCTGTCTTTTCTTAGCCCCGTTTTACCTTGGTCGATAACCTTGGACTCATAATGCACCTTATTGTTGACTTCCTAGGATTATGCACCTTGGATTAAACTCTTAACTCTTATCAAGGTATAGATACTACTGAGTTAGATATTTGTGTGATTTATGTTACCTTAGTTATTACCCTACAACTCCCTCACTGGATATCATTTTTGGGTTGCCATGTTACGTCCTAAGAACATCAATATTTATACTATCATGAGGTTATGTCCGTGTTAGCTTTGCCTCATGTGACTTATTAACATGAAATGGTAATTCCTTTATTAATTAATTGGTTACATGTTCATAGCCCAGTCGAGGGATGAAGTAGGATTTTTGGTATGTAGTTATATTATATTTCTTGTTTTACTTTATGTATGCATGCCTGCACACTGATATATTCCGTTACATGGGCCAGATTTTATAGACATCGTTGGTGATGGCCCACTGAGATTTATCTCACACCCTCTCCTGGTATTGTTTGGTACCCAAAGTAGATTACATGGTTACAGGTATTGAAAAAGGAAAGCATACATCTTCAAACACTTGATTGTGTGATGGTAGGATAGAGGTTGATAGCTGATGTCCTAGTAGGATCTCAGGATTCGTGGAGTATACTTTTTTTTTCTTTTACCCTATGAAACATGTTATGTCTGAGTCTTGTATCCATGTTTTAATTTTTCATGTGACATAACATTACATCATCATTGATCGATGTGATACTATTATTATTATTACTCTTTTTTATCTATAGCATCAGTTTTCTACCACAATTTACATATATTGTTTCAAATGATTAATATTCATTATATTCATTCTTTTGTGAAATAATCTGATACTAAAATAATTGTTTTCCAACGTACACACCCTAGGACATCAATACTAGTCAGCAGCCTCTAGAATTTGGGATGATGCGCTTGAGGCCATATGGCCCACCGGGCTCGGGGCACCCATTAAGTGGAATCTGGCACTAGGTCTTCACATTGAAAATAGATATATTATTAATAAAAGAAAATATTTATTGAAAAAAATACTAATTCAATCATTTTGAAAGTATTATTAAACATCTTGATGAGTAATATGTAGAAAGAGACATGAAATAGATTGGTAAGTACATATACATCTTCTTTGGGTGTCCTCCTTTGAAAATAAATTCAAAGATTCTTGGATGAGCCAATTGGGAATTTCAAAACACCAATTTCACGAATAATGAAGTTATTTGTGTATTTAGATAGATAATGGTTGAGATAGAGGTTTTATATGTTCTTTATAAGAGAGTATAAGAGGTGTTCATTTAATAGTGTGGGAGGGGTGACACCTTGTAAATAATTAATACATTAAAATATAATAAGGCTATATTCAAGTGTAAGTGAAACCAAGAAAACCCAAATAAATTTATAATTTATTAAAAGCCCAAAATATCATCAAAAAATCAAATTTAAAATTGATTAGGTGATATTTTAAACCATATAATCAAGTAAAACCACCATGGTAACCCATTTTCCCCTTACCTGAGGTGACATATTTTTATCATAGTTACTATTCAATATGAATGAAAATAGAAGTGACCTCATTGAAAAATTTTCATTGGATTATTGAAAATATATGAACCATTTTTTTCAAATTCAATACATATAAGTGATTAAAATTTATTTTAAAATCAATATGCATTTTCAATGAATATAAATTTTAAGAAATTATTTTTTAATAATAAAACTACATGTATTCTATTTCAAATCATGGTAAGAACAATTAAATTAATATAATAATATTTTACTGAATATAATAACTAAAATTTTAATTATTATTATTAATTAATAGAGACTAATTAAAAATTTTATGAAAAAATATTTTCTCATAAAAACAATTTTTCATGAAACATATACTTCATTCTTTCAAATTACTTAATTTTAATTTAAAACTAATGATATCCACAGAATTAATTTTATACATATGTAAACAATGTTTTTTCATAATATAGTGGGCTCTATTATAACCCAAAAATCCAACTACTATGAAATACCTACCACATTTGATAAAAATATTTTAATTGTGTGTTCTGGTTCTTTGAAACTCACTATTGAAGGTAATGAAATATATGTCATAAATTATTTTTAAAGAGAAGATTATTATATAATCTAATGTTGTTAAATTATAATCCAATTTTACAGATTTTTCCATCAAAACTCTATGACTATTTCACAAACAATCTAGTATACATATACCTCATCACATCCTTAGGTTTCTAAATAGCTTCACCAAATTAATGATTTTGAAATAAAACATTGACCAAGTGAGTAATCTTGTTCTGGGTCACATTATCTCTATGATCAAAAATCCCAATTGGTTGTCACATATAAGATATAACATGATCTGATTGTATAAACTCCATGTTATGTAGATATCATAAATCAAATATGTACATCGTCAAGATATATATATATAGAACAGATCATGTACTTGAGAGAGATTTGGTGGAGGTAGCATGAAAAATGAAACCCTCCCAATATAACTAAAAATTTCTACAAAATCGATAAATATATTGTCCAAATATTAAAATTATATATAAATATCTTAATAGTCTTCCAAGTTTATCTTTAATGGAATACAATTCCACAAACATTAAATTTTAGATCTCACAAATTATTTTCATCATAACATGTTAGTGAACTCTATTATACATTATTATTATACAGAATGGTTCTAACATTTTTTTACCATTTAATTTGTAAGATTAGGTACACAAAATTGTTTTCACACACTCTATCCCAATACATTGAAATTCAATACATACTACCATAAATATGTTTATAAGGATATATCTAAATGATTGGGTGAAATATATTATTATAAGAAAAAAAAGACCAGATGATGGAGTTGATACCAAACACCATTAAAATACATAGAACATTCTCTCAACATACTTTCTAGGGTTTTAATGTTCATCTATGACTGACCATCATTATGAGGATAATATGTTGTGATGAAATTCAACTCTTTATTCAAATATTATTGAGAACTTTTCCATAATAGCCATGTAAACCTTATATCTTAGTCAAATGTTATTGAATGTGGTTCTCCTCACAATAACATCACCTCATTAATGTATATCTCAAAATAATTATAAAAATATTACTATTCACTTATTTCATTTAAGTTTGCTTAATATTTATGGAAATCATCAATAACCCAAATAACATTATGGGATTTAGATGTTTTTAGGAGACTAAAAATGAAATTTATGAGGATGTTATATAATTTTCTATTATAGTATGGGTAATGGTTGTAGCAGCCCTTTAAAATTATGACTCTTACCCTTAGCATGTTGAAATACTAAGTATCTATGTATAACATTACAATATCCTTTATCATTATGTCCCATAAAAAACACTCTTTCGAATCTCTTTACATATTTATACATCTAGGATGTATATATAATGATGAACAATGAGCTTCATCCAAAAAACATACATAAAATCACTTATCAATTGGACACAAATTTTATTCTTGAACATTATCATTTCAATTCCTTAACTTTTTCTCTATAATTATATGTTGAATAAATGGTTGAAAATCATTTTAGAACGATATGTTATTTATCAATTCCATTTATTTGAAGTCACACTCTCTACCAATAAATTTATATTGGATCTCAATAAAACATCATCATGGAATAAAATATAATGGACCTTATGACTCAAGGAATATTCTACCCAGTTCTCCATCCTATAGTGGCAATTATTTGAGAAGTAATAATCATTAATTAACACCAACCATGTTTTTTGTTGCATATTTACCCATTTCAGTTGTAATAAATAGTTCAATTATTCCCAATCAGTATATATATACATATACATATATATATACCATTTTTAACCATAATGGTAAAGATTCTATATTATTATAAAAAAATATACAATTACCATCTCCAAATCATTAGTTTATTAAATTGTCTCTTGAATTTTCAAGTAGTGTTAGGGATATGAAATCGGAAAAAAAATCTCGAGTACACATCTTGGTAGTTTTTTAAATGCATCAATATAGATCAAAAACACATCTCTACTGTAGGGTATAATGATCATAGTTTCATCGACTGAAATTCGCTTCATTTCCATGAACCTTTCCTATTAATCTACTATTAATAGTATGTTTTCTCCGTTCATTGTCAACTTGGATATTGTATTAGATCACAATGAGAAATTTATCCCAAATAATATATAGTATCCAGATAAACACTAGATACTATAGATCTTTTTCACCCTGTTTGGTATGAGAAATTTTTTATGTACTTTCTCATTGGATGGATACACAAATATACCCTCTATTTAGATAATATGATCTAAGAATAAGACACTATGTGCTAAAACATCACACTTGATTAATTTGTTTATATACGTTTTCATTTATAATGGTCTCCAAAAATAATCCTCAAGGAATTTTATTTACATTTATTTATCTTGGAATATATGATAATTTATTCTAAAAACACTACAACAAAATTTTTGTGGTAATCTATGATTTCTATATTCCTTAAATCTATGATGATAGTTAGGGGACTTTTTGATTCTAAAATGAATTAGAATAAATTCCTAATAATAGTAAATCATAAAGAAGGTTTGTAAAGTACCGTAAATTTCAAGGAATCTTTTTTTTAAAATACTTTGGAATTTTATGAGTCTGTGGTTTCTGACAGCACTTGATTTCAAGGCCCGGTGTGCTCGGAATCAATTTTTGATGTTTTGTTCGGGTATGTTCAGTAAGCATACGTGCGGGTTTTTCTATCGTTTGTACTGGTTCTGGGAATTGAAATTCGAGGACCCTGATGAACTTGCAGCGCCGATATTCGCTTAAGGGATACCTTACTGTAGTTGTGTTTTATGCATGTTGAATGTTAATTTTTGGGGATTTAGAATAAATTAAATAAAATTATTGTATACAATTTTATTTATATTTTGTAATTATATCCTACAAGGGGAAGTTATATGTGGGGCCCACACCCACATAACCTCCCATGAGAGGATAAAGTGAGGTGGGGCCCACATAAACCCCAACCTTTCAACTTCCCTTAACTCCCCATTAACACACCCCTTTAATTAATTTGACAACTCTGCCCTCAATTAATGTGATCTCTTCACCTCCCTCTCTCCCATTAATTTTTTCCAACACTTTTTAATTAATGAATTGAACACTTAAATTCATTAATTAAGGTGTTTCAATTTTGAATTCATGTCTGAATAAAATAATATCCTTAGCTATTATTTTTATTTTTCACATGTTGTGTTTTGAGAATTTTGGGAAGGCTCTGGAGAAATAGAAGAACACCGTTCTTCTCTCGCCGAAGAATATCTCTGACGAAGAATGAGAAGTCACTAATGACGCTTCTTCTTCAGGTGCACTCCAACGTCAACAGACTCGACTTCCTTTTTCTGCGATGCCCAACCTCCACGACGCTGGTCTTCTGTGACTCATTGACGTGCTCTGCTCATGAAATCAAGGAAGGGGGTAGGCTTTACTTTTTAATTGAATAAAATGGTTCTTCATTCTTCGTTAAAACCATGTTTTATCTTTTTCTATATGATTCCAACAAACATGGAGAGCAGCAGCTGAATGAATACGGCCTGACGACCATCCGTTGATCCTTGTTCTATTTTGATAGCAACGGTGACGGAAGGGGTGGCGATGACCGGAGAAAGAGGCGGCCATATTCCAGCCATGTGGAGAGGAACTGATGCCCACATCTAAGGGCCACTCGGCCGATGAAGAACCGGCCCGCCATAGCCATCCGGGCTAGGGGAACCGCGGCACCCCATGCCACTACAATGTGGAGAACCGTGGGCTGGGCTCTATCGGTGGCTTCTGCGGGCGAACCGGCTGGCTCATCCGCCGACTGGGTTGGAAAAGGTCGTGGCACCCGGAGGTGCCGCATGGGAGGAGAGCAACCTGCATGGGGTGATCACGCTGGGAAGACCATCCGGATAGGAGGTCAATGCCGCTCAGTTCTACCGGTTCAGGAAACCGGGGGTCTGTGCCCCCCCCCCCCCCCCCCCCCCCGCAGCGCCTGGCCAGTCGGGGAAAGCCGCGGCTAGCCGGGTCGAGCCGTGCCACGCTGGGTCGGGCCGTGCCGTGCAGGGCCGGGTTGGGCTTGGTCGTGCCCCTCCGAGGCATTCCACGCTACACTGTCATGTCCGACCTTCTTCCGGGTCGGACAGGCCGAACCAGGTCGGGCCGACCCACCATCCCACTGGGCTTGACGGGTCGGGCCCATTTCACTTAAATGGAAATAACATTAAGCACGCGCGTCCGAATGACGTGTCGTCTATGGAACTAGGTTCCTTGGGACGATACGGTCCTTTTGAGATACTCTTAGTGAGTTTTATAAAAACTTTGGAAAATTTCCAAGTTTGGAATGAGAATAATTCCAACCAGGCCCCTAGAACGGAAAAGCCAATATCTCTCAGACGGGGCGTTTGATTGACGCGCCGTCTGCCACGCTGTGTTCTTTTTGACAAGATAAAACTTCAGAATACATCAACTCCAGACTTCATGATTGTTCATGTATCGACCCCTTCACTCAAGTATCATACCCTCCCAGAATCGGGCGTGCGGTTTGAGGGAACCCTAGAGCTGGCTACGACTACGACGACTTCCGTACAGTAATCTTCTGTGGGTTCGACGGCGATGACAACCGTACTAGAATCCTCTGTGGGTTCGATGAAGTTGAAAACTATACTGGAATACTCTATGGGTTCGACAGAGATGACTACTGTACTTGTATCCTATGTGGGTCCAACAGTTTGAATTCTGTACTAGTATCCTGAGTGGGTCCGACCGAGTAGCTAGTCTAATATCCTACGTGGGTACAACAGATTAGCTGGTCTAGTATCCTACATGTGTCCGACAGCTTAGATGAATCAGTGACTACATCTGATCATCTATATCAACATACGAAAGATGTATACCTATTTGAGATGAGTCTGGACTTTCTATCATTATCATCGATATGATTGACTTTCTTTCCTTTGTGAATTGGGTTGTTCTTGGACTCTAGAGTTGGAGTCAAACTGTAATTGCAAACTTAGGTATTTGTATGGGCATATACCTAAGTAGAATTTCTTGATACTTCCTATTTTGTATCTTACTTCTTGTTTATACTTAGTGGATATTGTGTGATCTTGCGGGTCTCTGGGTCCCTACTGAGTATCATTATACTCACCCCTACATGGGTTATGCCCGCACTACGTTGTGTTGGATGCAGACGATGGACAAAACTGATCGAGGTAGAGACTTGTAGAGCTGGACGGTACCCGGAGGTAGACCACTTGACGAGACTTACATGGAGCAGAAGGACGGACCCGAGGTACTGAGGAGACCATCTTTACCCACCCTTCAGGTGGGATTCCCATAGGATGACTCAGTGGTTGATGTTGTTCTTTACTATAGTTGTTCTAGAATTTCAGTTCTATTGTACTTTACAGTTGGGATTGTATAATGGCTCATTTACTTTTCAGCACATACTTTTGTACTCAGTGTTACTTAGTGCTTTAATATTTTGTGTACTCTGTTGTGTTTTTTTACTTTTATAAAGGCAATGGATTCCCTTTTTATCGGGATTTACTCCTTTGGTGCAAGTTTCCAGCCCCTGGAATATGGAACGCAGGCTTGGGGTATTCACTACACTGGCCCCGAGGACGGGTCTTGACAAGTTTGTATTAGAGGAGTAGGTTCTACCGAAGAACATAGACTCTGAATTATTTTCTGTTAAGAAATATTGTTAAGAGTATTGAATGTGGTTCTCAGTCCAGGGAGTCCATTGTTGGAGCGGCGGCCAACGTATCCATACACCAGGACCCTGACCTATGATTTCTGACTCAGTGCATGAAAACACTAATTGCATGTGTGTTTCGAAAGTTTTCTTTTTGATTACTTAGAGTCATCAGACTAGGTATACTGTTTTGACCGTGGTGCACATGTTTCTTTTTAGGATGGTCCCACGAAGGTAGTCATCTAGGGTTCCGAGTTACGTACGAGATGGTAGCCCAATGAGCGACGAGCCCTCGGGGCAGGGACCCATCACTGCAGAGGCACCAGCGGTACCACTACCCATTGGGCCACCAATACCACCAGCCCCAGCAGTAGAGAGTGCACGCTGCCTGAGTGCGTTGCATGAGTTTCAGCGATAGAGGCCACTTAGATTCTGCAGAGAGATGGATCTGCAGGTAGCTGAGGACTGACTGGAGGGTGTTGTCGGAGATTTCAGATTAGTAGCGACACCAGCCTACATTATGTTGATCCTTGACATGAGTCTCATGCACATAAGAGAATGTAGATGGTGGATCATGATTCTCTTGGTGCATAATAAGGAATCTTTACTCTGGAGGAACTTTGAGAGTATTTTCCACTTGGAGTTTGTTCTAGACACCCATCATGCGGTGCAGATTCAAGAGTTACTACATCTACGGCAAGGCATCATGAAAATATCTCAGTACTCAACAAGGTTCATTGACCTCTGACTCTACTCCACGGACATGGTACGAGACCCATTCTTTAGGGCCCAGACCTTTGAGCAGGGACTCAGACATGATATCAGGGCTTCGATGATCTCCCTCGGTATTTTGACGTAGGCAGGAGTACTGGAGTGATCCCTTCTTGTTGAGAGAATTCTTGTTTAGCCGACACCATTTTGCAAGATCCACCGCAGGACGACACATAGCAGAGTCTTCTGATGCCAGTAGTAGATAGTTAAGGCAGTGGTCCAAGCGAATCAGGGCATCAGGTGGGTGATCTAAGGATACAGGTTCGGTTGTGCAGGGCACACGAAACCGATCTAGCTATACAAGGAGCATGCAATGCTATGCATGCAGCGGGAAGGGTCTCATGGATGGAGACTATCTAACCTGCCATGCAGACGAGCAGCAGACAGTAGAGGGACCTCCCAAGAAGAGGCAGAGGTTTGACTGTGGTGGTTCTTCGGGAGCAGGCGGACAAGGCAGAGGAGCTGGACGAGCAGTGGGTAGTGGATGACATTTGGAGGCCCTACCACCACCACCACTAAGAGGTCCACCCCCGACCATAGGGAGCTGGAGAACAGATACAGGCTTAACTTCAGGTAGTTGAGGCCTAAGACCACAGTGCACCTAATATGATTTGAGGTACTATCTGTGTCTACTCCACCCTTTCTTCAGTACGTAAAGACGCAGATGCGAGCCATTATTTTATTGTTGCTTCCCTTTTTTGGAGCTCGGAGACTCTGACAGAGCTGTTGGCTCGATCTTTATGGCTAGATACTCCTTTGGGAGTAGACTCAATGATTACACACTGGTTCCGGTAGAGTGAGCTTACACTAGGAGGCAAGAGCTTTGGTTGGGATCTTCTTTTAGCGGCATCAAGGCCTTACGACGTCATCTTGGGTATGGACTGGTTGTCTACAGTCCATTCTCAGATTGACTGAATTAGGCGCAAAGTGCGGTGTGTCCGCACGGGTGGGACCAAGTTCACCATCACTGGCGAGAAGGGAGACTTTGCAACATAGGATGGACTTTCGTGGAGGAGAGGGCAGCCGATCACACATCAGTTAGCTAGTCTCATCCTCGGAGTTGTTGATGTGCAAGGTCTGAGTTTTCCTATTGTGGTGGATAAGTATGCAAATGTTTTTCCTAATGACGTACCAGGACTACCTCCTCTAAGAGAGGTAGACTTATATACAGACATGTACCCCGTGAGAGCACTGATATCTACTCTATCATATTAGATGGCTCCCACTGAGCTTTTTGAGCTGCGGGTACAGTTGGAGGACTTGCAGGGGAAGGGATTTATCCAACCGAGTGTTTCACCCTGGGCTTCTCTGATTTTGTTCGCAAAGAAGGTGGATAAGAGATTGTGGATGTGTGTTGACTATCGTCGCGTGAATCAGATGACAGTGAATAAAAAGTATCCACTCCCAAGGATTGATGACCTATTTGATCAGCTCAATGGAGCATGATGGTTCTTGAAGATAGACCTCAGGTCGGGCTATCACCATCTTAGAGTTCGAGATAAGGATGTGTAGAAGTAATTATTCAGGTGTCGGTATGGCCACTACGAGTTCTTGGTTATTCCATTCAGCGAAAAAAACTCTCTAGTGCTGTTCATAAGTCTCATGAACAAGATCTTCTATCCTTACCTTGATCTATTTTTTGTAGTTTTCATTGATGACATACTGATTTACTCGACTACGAAGGAGGAGAACACCTACCACTTGCGGGTTGTACTGGATACACACCGAGATCACTAGCTTTATGGTACGATCTTGAAGTGCCAGTTTTGGATTCGAGAGGTTCATTTCCTGGGACATGTTATCTTGGAGGATGGAGTTGCATTGGATCCACCGAAGATCGAAGCATTACTTTCTTGGGAGCCACCTAGGAGCGTGACGGAGGTGTAGAGTTTCCTGGGTCTGGATAGGTACTATCAGAGATTTGTGTCAGACTTATCTAGAGTTGCAGCACCGCTTTCCACCTTGAAGAAGAAGGAGAAATCCTTCACATGGTTAGATAGATTTCATCATAGCTTGCAGGAGCTGAGACATAGATTGACCAGTGCGCCCATCTTGAGGCTACCGAAGTAGGGAGTTGGGTACGTAGTTTACTGCAATACATCAGGGACCAGACTCAGGTGTGTCCTAATGCAGGAACGAGCAGTGATCACATATGGTTCGCGGTAGTTGAGACAACATGAGCAAAACAATGCTACCCATGACCTTGAGTTAGTAGAAGTGGTATTTTCCTTGAAGATGTGGATGCACTATCTGATGGGAGAGCTCTTAACAGTCTACTCTAACCACCAGAGTCTAAGATATATCATCTCGCAGAAGGACCTGAACGTGAGACAACGGCGATGGCTCGAGTTCCTCTCAGACTAAGACTTTCAAATAGTCTATACTCCTGGGAAGGGGAAAATTGTAGCTGATGCTCTCAGCAGGAGATCAGGCATTCAACAGCTAGGAGAGGCGATGGAGCAGATAGTTGCGTTGTATATATCCTTTGTGGATATAGATGGAGCATCCTTTCTTCAGTCTCTCATAGTCACTCCTCCAATTATTCAGTGATTCCGGGAGGCATAGTGTGGGGATGTTGACTATGAGATGAAATGTGCTCAGATGTCCTTAGGGTAGGCATCTGATGGATATTCTGAAGGAGGGGAGCACTTCATCCACTTTAGGGGACGTACCATGGTACCAGTTGCAGTACAAGAGGAGATGTTGAGGGAGTTACACACATCCCCTCTAGTGGTACATATAGGAGTGGCGAAGATGTATAAGGACCTCAAATCATAGCACTAGTGGCCGAGTATGAAGAAGGTAGTAGCAGAGTTCGTTTCATGATTCCTCACTTGTCAGTAAGTGAAGACGGAGCACCAGGTACCATCAGGCTTGGTATGGCCTTTAGAGGTCCTAGAGGGGAATTGGTATGGGATATCCATGGATTTCATGATGTGGATTCCACGTACATCCAGAAGACACGACTCTATCTGGGTGATCATAGACAGACTCACCAAATTAGCCCAAATCCTACCAATCAGAGAGCAGGTCTCAGTAGAGTGCTCTGGATGCCTCTAAATTCAAGGGGTTATAAGGCTTCATGGTGTGCCATCTTCTATCATTTCCGATCGTGATGCTCATTTCCCTTCCTGGATATGGAAGGTGTTATAGGAGGCTTTTGGGATGCAGCTACATCTGAGCACCGCCTTCCATCCTCAGATGGATAGCCAGAGAGAGATGATCATTCTAGCTCTCAAGGACATGCTCTGTGCATGTGTCTTTTTCATTGGTCACAGCTGGGGGGATCACTTACCCTTTGTGGAGTTTGCGTACAACAACAACTACCACTCCACCATCAGGATGGCCCCTTACGAGGCATTGTATGACTGACCTTCCAGACCACCTCTGTGCTGGACTGACCTAGGAGAGTCAGCACTTGTATAACCAGAGATGGTTCAGGCTATGACGGAGAAGGTGCAGATCATCCATGAGTACATGAAGACTAAACAAAGTAGACAGAAGTCTTATGATGATAGGAGACGGAGACCACTATAGTTCGAGGATGGTGACAACATTTTCTTATGGATCTCACCTAGAAGAGGTCTATGGAGATTTGGCCAGCGCGGTAAGTTATCTCCACATTTCATCAAACATTTATAGGTCCTTAGAAGAGTACGTGAGGTGGCTTACTACCTGGCCATTCCACCTATGTTGCACCGGGTGCATGACGTCTTCCACGTATCTCAGTTGAGGAGATACGTGCACGACCCGTACCACATAATCGACCACGAGGAGCTAGACATCAATGATAGGGAGAAATTTATGAAGGTCCCGGTGGAGATCGAGGATCGATAGAATTGGGTCCTAAGTGGACAGTCGATTCCTCTGGTGTGCATTCGCCGGCAGCACGGGAACCTCCAGGAGAGCACTTGGAAGCGGGAGGCTCATATGCGATCTCAGTAACACAGTTTTTTCCTAGTGTGTGTTGTAGCTTTACAGGGACGTAAAGACCTAAGGTGGGAGTAATGTAATGACCCTGAAATTTCAAGGAAATGTTTTTCTTAAATACTTGGTAATTTTATGAGTCTGTGTTTTTTGTCGGCACTTGTTTCTGAGGCCCGGTGTGCCCGGAATAAATTTCTGAAGTTTTGTTTGGGTACGTTCAATAAATGTACATGCCTGTTTTTTCTATCTTTTGAAATGGTGCTTGGAATTGAACTCTGAGGACACCGATGAACTTGCAGCAGTGGTATTCTCTTAAGGGAACATTTACCACAGTTGCGTTATATATGGGTTGAAATTTAAGTTTTGGGGATTTAGAATAATTTATATAAAATTGTTGTACACAATTTTATTTATATTTGGTATTTATATCCTACAATGGGATTTTATATGTGGGTCCAACACCCACATAACCTCCCATGAGAGGATAATATGATGTGGGGCCCACATGAACCCCTATCCTTTCAAATTCCTTTAACTCCCCATTAACACCCCCTTTAATTAATTTGAACAATCACCCCTTAATTAATGTGATATCTTCATCTCCCTCTCTCCCATTAATTTTTGCCAACAATTTTAAATTAATGAATTGAACTATTCAATTCATTAATTAAAGTGTTTGAATTTTGAATTCATGTGTGAATAAAATAATTTCCTTAGCTATTATTTTTATTTTTTACACGTTGTGTTGGGAGAATTTTTTGATGGCTCTGTATAATTAGAAGAAAATCGTTCTTATATCGAAGAAGAATATCTCTGATGAAGAATGTGAAGTCACCAACGATGCTTCTTCTTTAGGCTCACTGCAATGTCAATAGAATCGACGTCCATTTTCTTCCATGCCCGACCTCTGCGGTTCTTGTCTTCCACGACTCGTTGACGTGCTCTGCTCATGAAAATCAAGGTAGGGGTTTTTTTCAATTTTTAATTGAATTGAATTGTTCTTCGCTCTTCATTGAAACCATGTTTTATCTTTGACCATATGATACTGCCTAACGCAGAGGGCGCAGGTTGAAAGAACACGACCCGATGACCCTCTGTTGATCCTTGATTTAATTTGTTAGAAATAGTGATGGAAAGGGTGGCGGTGACTAGAGAAAGTGGTGGACATATGCCAGCCGCCTGGAGAGGGACAACGGCCCACATCTGTGGGCCTCTTGGCCGGAGAAGAATCGGTGGGCTGTAGCCGGCCGGGCCGATGGAACCGCAGCCCCCCATGGCGCCGCACTGGGGAAAACCGCGGCCCGCGCTCTGTGGGCCTCTTCAGTGGGTGAACCGGCTGGCTCGTCAGCCGGCAAGGTTGGAGAAGGTTGCGGCACCCACAGTTGACCAGCAGAAGGAGAGCGGCTCACTTGGGCCACTCGCGCCGGGAAGACCGGTCGGCTTCAGAATTCCGGACAGGAGGGCCACGCTGCTCAGCACTGCCGGTTCGGGAAACCGGGGGCCGCATCCCCCCGCAGCACTCGGCCAGCCGGGCCGAGTCGCGGCCAACCGGGTCGAGCCGCAGCTAGTCAGGTCGGGCCGCGCCGCCTCGGGCCGGGCTGTGCCGCACCGGGCCCGGTCTCGCTTCACCAGGCCGGTCCGACCCTCTTCCGGGTCAGACCTGCCGAACCAGGTCAGGCTGACCACCCAGCCCACATGGCTTGATGGGCTGGGCTCGTTTAACTTAAACAAGAATAACATTAAGACCGCGCATCTGATCGACGTTCCATTTACGGCACTGGGATCATCATGATGAGATGGTCATTTTGCGATACTCTGAGTATGTTTTGGATGACTATGGAAAATGGCTGGGTTTGGAACGAGCGTAAATCCAACTGGTCCCCTGGAACAGAAAATCCAATATCTCTCAGACCGGGTGTCCAATTGACATGTCATCTGTCGCGTTGAGTTCCATTTGATGAGGCAGAACTTCAGGATACATCAACTCTATACTTCTTGATAGTTGATGTATTGACCCCATGGATCGAGGACAAGACCCTCCCAGAATCAAGCATGTTGTGTGCGGGAACCCTAGAGCTGGCTGCGACTGCGACGACATCCGTACTGGAATCCTTCGTGGGTTCGAAGATGACGACAACCGTACTAGAATCCTCTATGGGATTGACGATGACGAAAACTATACTAGATCCTCGGTGGGTTCGACAGTGATGAATAATGTACTTGTATCCTAAGTGGATCTGACAATTTGACTTCTATACTAGTATCTTGAGTGGGTCCGATAGAGTAGTTGGTCTAGTATCCTACGTGGGTCCGACAGCTTAGCTGGTCTAATATCCTACGTGGGTAAGACAGATTAAATGAATCGGTGACTACATCTAATCTTCTCTATCTCCATAAGAAAGATATATACCTTTGTGAGTTTAGTCTTGACATTCCATCATTATCATCGATATGATTGACTTTTTTCCCTGTGAGGAGTGGGTTGTGCTTGGGAACGAGAGTTGGAGCCGAACTGTAATTGATAACTTAGGTATATTTATGGGAATATACCTAAGTATAATTGTATGATACTCCGTGTTTTTTATCTTACTTCTAGTTTATCCTTTGTGGATATTGTCATACCTTGCGGGTCTCAGGGTCCCTATTGAGTATCGTTATACTCACCCCTGCACGGGCTATGACTGCACTACGTTGTGTTGGATGCAGAAGATGGAAAACACTGATCGAGGTAGAGACTTCTAAATCTTGATGGTATCCAGAGGTGGACCACATGACGAGATGTAAATGGAGCAGAAGGATGGACTCGAGGTGCAGAGGAGACCATATGTACCCACCCATCAGGTGGGATTCCTAGTGGAAAACTCAGTGGTTGCTGTTTTACTTTACTGCAGTTGTTCTAGCTTTTCATTTGTACTGTACTTTACAGTTGGGTTTGTATACTGGCCCATTTACATTTCAGCACATACTTTTGTACTCAGTTTTACTTAGTGATTTCTTCTATTACATACTCTATTGTGTTTGTTTACTTTTATAAAGAAAATTCCATCCCTTTTTATCGGGATTTACGTCTTTGGTGCCTGTCGCTTGTCCCTGGCCTATGGAAGGCGGGCTTTTGGTAGTCACAGCATGGGCCATGAGGACGGGTTGTGACAAGGTTCTTTACTGCATATCCTCATTTATGTTCCTCAATTAATGATATTTTGAATATAGTTAAATCTTGAAAATGTATTGAGCTTCACATAGTTGATCAAACATGTAATCAATATATGTAAGAGGATACATGATCTTGATATTTATCTTTGTTATGTTCTAGATAATTAATCCAATGACACATTGAAACCTCTTCATAAAAGATGAACTTGTACACCAAATATTGATGTGATGGGGTACATGAATCCCTTATCGAGATTTTCATACAACTCATTATTTCATTCCTATAATCAAAATAAAGATATTATACTTGGATTTATTAAATAGGTACAACACATGGTATGAGTTCCATTAAAAACAAAGCGTCACAATTTTGTTGAAGACTAAGAAAATTTTCATGAAATACACTAAAATATTCCATTAAATAGAAATATCATGTAAATTCTTGATATTTAAAAATAAAAACATTTTATATGGAACAAAACAATTATATTATTTTTGTTGCACACAAGACTTAGTTTATCTTGTGCTACATGCAGTAATTATTTTAAATAAAATGTGAAACATTATTATTATATTATTATAATGGTTATAACGTTGTCTTCAAATTTTTGAGAATGAATATTACTAACTAAATTATGAAAAATATTTTATTAAATTGATTATTTATAAAATAATAATCATTTAGAAGAAAGTGAAATGTTTTTAAAAATAAAAATATATTTTTTAAAGACTGATTAGTCACACATTCCATGCATAAAATTAAATTTTAATTTTACCAAGTTCATATATTATTTTTGAAAAAATAAAATTTATTTTTAAAATATAAATAGAGAAATCATCGTAGCGTGTATTTTTAATATTTTTCTTAAATGTTTCTTTTTTTGATGAAAAATGAAAAGAACAGGATTTAAATTAAAAACCATCTTCTCATTTTAATAATGTATATTGTAAAATTATATTTTAAATAGTTTTTTAAGTAAAATTAGTAAAATTTTATAACAATAAATCTAATTTATGACAATTAATTAATTTTTATATTTAATTTAGATATAAAGGCATTGTAAATATCCGAACATTTTCACTTTAATAACTTGCTTTCACATCGTGCTCCTAGATTAATTTTGAATTTTGTTTCTCCAAATCGGTGTATTACATTTTTAAAAATTGATTACATATTTTTAATCATCATGATTTATATCATCTAATATGTTCAACAATTATTTTGAAAAATATGAATTATGAATGTTGTAAAATAAATTATTGTAGTTAAGGTAAAAATGGGTTTACCAGGGGTTAAAATCATAATATGTAGTCAAAATATCCTATAAAATTGGATAAATACTATTATATGGAAATATTTAGACCATTAAACCAATGATGACACATAATGGTCCATTTTTTTAACCATTTTTACATATGAAAATAATGCGGGAGCACTCAATTCAATTCAAAAATACCATGTTTATCCTCTCCCCCACTTATAAAATTTCATGCAATATCCATTTGAATTTACACCTTGAATCAAAGTTGGATCATAAAAGACCATAAAAAATCACATTCTTAATTTCCCCCATTTCAAATAGAAGCCTTCTTTTAAAAATAAATCCAACTTGGAAAGATTTAGTGCAATCCTAAGAAGGACACGCGAAGAAAAGTTAATGTTCATTAACATGTGTCTTTATTTTATGTCCTTCTCTAACTCCTCTAATTATTATTAAAAAATGATGATATAATCAACTTAGTAACATCCATATTATGTAAATTTTTTTTAAAATGAGATTTCCTACATCTTTATCTACTTACATTAAATGGGTTATGAAATCATATTTCCTGTATATGATGGACTACTTCTTTGTGAATCAGTGAGGTCTGTTATTCTGTTAACAACATTAATGATTTGGTATGATGTTGGATATATTATATATATATATATATATGATATTTAAATCATACTTATACATCAATATTTTCACGACCCGTCCCAATGGGGCTCGAGCCGTAACTCCCCAAGACCCCCTTCAATAGGCCATGGGTTGGTGAGTAGCACCAAGTAGGCATATCACTCACATGGGAGGCATTGTCTATACACATGTACACACACACACACACACAAATCTCCAAGCCCACAAATCTGAAAAGTAAAAACTACTAAAAATGAAAATGCATGCATACACTAAAAACCTAACCAACATAGTACGACAGGAAATTAAAGTACAATAATGTAAAACCCTGGGCCAAATGTACAATCCCACCAAAAGAAAGTCTGTAAAAAAGTCCAACCTGTAATGAAAGGTACTGAGACTGCAATCCGTAGTAGTATGAACACACCTTGGACTTTCTGATCCCACTGAGCACTATCTGGTCCTGGTCCTCCTAGAGTCATGTCACAAGCTCGCTCTTCTGCACAAGACATGACATGTGCTGGCAAATCCCGTGCATGGGTGAATATAACAATACCCAGTAGGACACCCCAAAACCACAAAGGAAATACAACAAGGTAAATACCACAAAGGAAAGACACAGCCAGCTCCCCATAGTATATGTCTATAGAATATATAACAAGAATATCCAGATATACTTATACACGATCGACTATTGCGAATACCACCACTAGGATCCAGCTCGAGGATTTCCACTAAGCATGTAGAAAGGAGAACACACTCCTAGGTCTAAAGAGAGAGATACAAAGTACTCATTCTGGGAGAACACAATCCACATGTACTTGAGAATATGATGTTCAGATAAGGATCACAAACAATAGCTATGGGGTGATTCCAACAACTCATTCTGAACAAATCCTCTAAGAAGAGGATCGGTGCCTGGGTGAAGTTGGTCATGTCGATATCATGAGATCTACCTAGGGTTCCAGCAATGAATAGAGGATCTGGCTCTAAGTCTCATAGAGGGGATTCCAACAACTCTATTCAGAAAGTCATGCTGAATGGATCATACTCATGTATGTAGGAAATGATGCTGGAAACCTTCAAGGGAATGACCAAGGGGATGAACCCTAAGGAAACTAGTCCAAGTCACAAAAGAAAATTGGCTCAATCCATTTAAAATAGGTTACACGGTGTGTAGTATGGTTACATGCCGTGTTCCTTGACACAGGGTACTACCCATGTAACGGCCCATGTCATCCATCCATGTTGTTTAAAACTCAACTACACGACATGTTAAAGGATCACACGTTGTGTTCCCTGACTCCGGGTACTACCCGTGTAAATGGATCATGTCTGGAAATGAAGTCATGTAGGAAATAATCTGTACAACATGTATGTCAAAGAAGACGCCGTGTCTGGTCAACTAGAAAACACCCGTGTACCCTGGCTATATGCTCGTACATGGTGTTTGTCTGTGTCGCCTGCCCGTGTACCAGTACACGGGGTACCCCATTAATCTAGTCGGGTCTGGCTGGCTAGGGGTACACACGCCATGTCCTTGTCTGTGTACCCAACCCGTGTCCGTGTACTCCTGAAGTACACACCAGGTGATCCGCCGACGAACACACGCCATGTAGCCCATACTACACGCCGTTTAGTCGGGATTTTTCCAGACCACCGTCTTCTTCCTCGCACTTCGGCCGATCTTCCAGCTCCACGAACTCTCGTTTGTTCATCCTGATGATTCAAGGCTTGGTTTTTCCCATCATATGAACACTAAATCGGGTGTTTTTGGTCCTTCGATCTGGTCATAAACCTCCAACGATCCATCCGATGAAAAACTCCCAAAAGAAAAATATCTCAAAATCCACTCTGAATCGTCTGCCGAAACCGTTGTTGCACCTCCATGAGATCACCATGGTGTCGATTATTCAATTTGGGATCGTTGCATCGCCGAACGGATACCCGACGATCCGTTGTTCATCGCCCCGCGAAGAAAAGTTTAGACGCCAAAAAAGTCCATAACTTCTAAATGAAGTGTCGAAATGATGAAGCAAAGTCATATTTGGACCCGGAGGCTCAGTCTGGAGGGCCCGGAAGTGCCGAACTAAATAAAGGAGGATGTGAGGGATAAATGGTTGGTCGTGCGGAAGGATTCCGGGATTCGCGAAAGGTCCCTGGCTCCAATACGCAATTTTGCAAGCCCACCCCATGCGGTCCCCGTTTCTACGCCACCATCTCTGGCGTGCCATATTTCATGAACCGACTAGCTTCTGTGATGCCAGGAGCCTATAAATAGAAGGGGAACCCTTCAATTTCGGGGTTTTGAAATTTAAACGGCTCTCATGCATGAAATAGGACTCCCACATGCGCAATATGAAATTTAGGTATTGACTCTTTTCGCGCAACCTTTCCCCGGGATCCGCCTTTACGCACAATCCCACTGGCTTTGATAAGATTCAAAACCCTCAAGGTTCCTCTGTTGCATGCAATCTCTCCTATTTTTTCACAAAACGTTCCAATTGTGCGCAATCCCTTCATGGAGTGTGGCCTTTGCTTAGGATTTGGTCATTGCCACTCACGCGCAATTCACCTCCTTTGTGCACAATCCTCCTAGGAACGCGCAATCTCGCTACCCCCAATTATGCGCCACCCCAGTGTTTTGCGCGCAATCCTTCCCTTTGCGTGAAATCCCTAGGGCCCCTCATCTTGACACCCCATGGGTGCGTCCCTACGTAGGTGCCCGATGTCCCCCATACCGAGCATGCATGCCCTGCGTTGTTTTCCCGTACGGCCTTACAGGCTCGTACGAAGTAACCTCAAGGTCCCTTGGGTAGTTTTTCCCATTACATTTCTTTTCCTCATGCACCTTTTCATAGACACGCTAATTTCTATTGATTCTTTGTATAGCCACGCTAACGTGGACCCCTCAATGGTTCACCCTGCGCCCCCCCCCCCCTTTACTACGGCCTTGTTGATGCCTTCCCTCCCACAAGGGATAGTGGGTTCCAATTAAGTAGGTCCTAGGGGTGTGGCACGAACCCACCTCGTCCGAGCTGTAGGTCGTTAAACTGCCAAGCACCTCGTCCTCAACACATGATGTTAAACTGTGATCTGACCCCGTACCTCGCACATAGGGTCCCCCGGGCTCAGGCATTCTTTACACCGCTCGTATCCATGGGAATGGAATCTTCATCACATAGAATGATATCCTCCGTTTTGGAGTGAAATTTGTCCACGGGGGAAGGGAAGCCACCTTGGAGAATCTCCTAGTCTCTCTTGCATAAGGTAGCACCCATGCACCTCCGTACTTTCCCACTGCCCGGGCCAGTGGAGGGCGTGATAGGGAATGAGGAATCTCTTTTTTTCGGTCCCAAATCCATCTCCCTCTATGGTTTGTCACAATTTGGGCCTCCATCCTGGAGTAAGTCCCAGCACCAAGGGCCGCTCAATGCGTAAGCCCCTCTTCGCTTCTCACAGACACACCCTTTGCGACGTGATCGTCTGGTCCCTGCTGCCTCTTGTTTCTCACACCGAGCATGGCTCATGTGACCTTAGAGTGAGCATCGACCATGACATCCTTTTATGGGCCACCTCAGAGCATAAGCCCCATCCCAAGGAACTATGAGAACTTTGATCCATGCTAAGGCATGGTACGTAGGAAGCCTCCATGAGGTTCAAGCCCACCACCTGGTTGTTCTGACCCCTTCGCGTCGGTTTACCAATTCCTTGGTCTGACTCATAGTGTAAGCCCTGAATGTCATTGCACATGAAGTTAAACTGTATGTCTTCATCCAGTGGGACGTTGAACTGTATGTCTTTGTCCTGCATGATGTTAAACTGTATGCCGTCCAGCACGACGTTGAACTGTCTGCCTTGTCCCGCATGACGTTAAACTGCACCACCTAAACTATGTGGACCTTGAACTGTGTCAAGGCATGGTACATAAGAAGCCTCCATGAGGTTCAATCCCACCACTCAGTTGTTCCAATCCCTTCGCATCGGTTCGCTAACTCTATGGGCCACCTCAGAGCATAATCCCCATATCCATCCATTCTGTGCCGCCTCAGAGCATAAGCCCCATATCCATCCATTATGGGCCGCCTTAGAGAGTAATCCCCATATCCATCCATTATGGGTCGTCTCAGAGCATAATCCCCATATCCATCCATTGTGGGCCGCCTCAGAGAATAAGCCCCAAATGCCCCTATCCTGCATGATGCTAAAATGTATACCCGAACTACGGGTACTTTGATCTGTGTCATGGCATGGTACGTAGGAATCCTCCATGAGGTTCAAGCCCCTTCACTTAATCATACATCCTGATTCTTCCCCGGGCCGCCACATCCCGGTGGGGATCATGACACCTCATTCCACTCAATAGTATCTAGGAAGCTGCCCACGTGCTGGATCCAACATAGGAGTTCCCTTTAGGGGGGTCCTTATCTCTGATCCACTCTCAGTGTTCTGATCAGTCTGATTTGTCCCTACTGGACATTAAACTTGGAGAATATCCCGTGTTAAACATGGGAAGATGATGAAAACCTCATAAGGCACGCTTTTGGCGTAACCGTCTCCACAAGATGTTAAACTCACGGCATACCCCATGTTAAACATGTGAAGCTGAGAAAAACCATAGATACATGCCTATGGAATTCCAATTCTTGTCGTTCGATGTGGAATGCCTCGGGCTTCCGTGCCCTCGAGAAGACCTATAATAAGGTACAGAATACAGACATACCAATCCCTCGGCGTCAAGACATACCAACGACACCCCAGCGTGACCATTCTCCTCACTGAAGGTTGCTGCCCCGACCTGACCCCTTGGAGCGTCTTGACGGAATCAGCATAATAAACCGGTGTCCATGAAGATATGGCACCGGGAATGAGATTCACGATCCCGTATTAAATCTATGTGGGAGACCCAGACTAGGTGGCAAGCTCCAAGAAGAGTCCATGGAAAGAATAACTAACATCCCATCATCTCGGTTTTGATCAAGGATCAGACGTCCCTACACACGGAACCGATACCACCCGCCTTTGGAAAGTAGGAATGTGGGGAAATAAGATGCGCGTCCTCCCCTACGTGATGAATGCATGTGTGAACCCTAGCGGAATGTGTTGCAAATAGAAAATGGTGAACCCGATGTGAATCTCTTCTCCTGAATATAGAGACTGGTAGTGTTGGGGGTGTCGGAATATTAGCATGTCACCAGGTCCAGGCACCCAGCCCCAGGACGTGAAACCTGCCAGGGGTTGGGGAAGTCAAGAAGTTGAGCACTCCGTTCTGTGACATTGTCAGCGCGGATCCCTCTTACCAACCATGAGGGACGGAATGTCACTGGGATGTTGGTTGTCTATTTATTTTCTTATTAGTGTTAATGAATTCATCTTCCTGCATTAAAGAATCAGATCGCTGCATCAGGAGCTCGATCGCCACCTTCCCACCGGCGCAGGGGCATGGGCAGTACCGACGTGGCCACCCCATACAGTCCTGCCTTTTCCACAGCTGCTCTGACCGCCGCGACTTCTAGGCACTCACGCCCCCTCTCCCCGTCAGTGATTATCCAGTGGAGGGTGATCAACGACCTTGTGCGTAGGTACGAGGAGGAAGGGGTCATCCCCACCAGGGACATGGCCCGCTTGGATCTTGAGGCAGCGGCGCCTCACCACCGACGCTGCCCACGAGGGACGCGTAGGGAGCCACTGCTCCCCACCCTGACATTCAACCATTTCAGGATTCTATACCTAGAATGCCTCGACACCTCCTTTCCCTACGCGGATGAGGTAGGGGATGTCCATGTTCGCTCGATTGAGGACCTGCTCCAGGGGTTCACGGCAAGGGACCCCTCCAGGCCACTTCAACGCCGCCGCCCAACTCCCCGAGCTAAGGAGCAGGCAATCTATGTGCCTACAACACCAGCTCCAACCCATCTGAGCCGACGCCAGCATCGGGCATGAGCGGAAGAGGATTCCTGCCCTAGGGCCTCAACATCAGCAACCACGGTGGCCCGAGCCACTACTGACTCCTATCATTAATACCACACGCATTTTGAGCGGGGGAAGTTATATTCCCAAACCAGATCGAGGCCCCCACTTCCCCACAGGCAGGTTGGGTCGACTCTCCCAATCGCTGGCACAAGCAATGGATGTCGTAGACCAATTTACGGTAGGGCCATCCAGGTTGAAGACCTACTCCGTGCCACCATTTTGGAAGGCGTGGTCCCTCCCTCCTTTCAACCTCGTCTTGGAGGCTTGCCTAGCTCCACCCTCGCCGCAGGTAAGGGGCATCCCTGTGTCATCTACGCTCTGCGTGGGGATCTTTCTAGCACTCACGACACTAGGTACAGGGTCACTTCCCCTACCACTGGCTGCGAGTATGGAGCCATTGCATATCTGGTCACTCACCCACATGCAGGTCCTCCCCATTTCCCTCTCGACATCTACCCCGGTGCTCCTCACACCCCCGCCTTCGATCCTCTCTGCCTTAGCACCATTGCGGCCAGAGGACTCCATGACGGAAATCGGCCCTGCCCCGAGGAGCTACCCAGGGGCAGGAAGGTGGGACATCGTCGCCGCAAGAGAAATGTCAGGGATGTCCGGACGAAAATCAGACCAGTCCGTTTCTCAGACTCCAAGGTAGAGTACGAGTCGGTGACGGCACCATCCCCCCGGTCCTATGTGTCAAGGGCAGGTATAGGGACACGACGCGTTAGCCTCGTACTCCCCGAATGCGGGATCCATATGTTCCCTCCTCCCTCCGAAGGTATATCTAGGAGGACAAGGACCTAGCATGCCTCGAGGGATCACACTTTCAGCCACCATCGGCCTCTCTAGAAGCACCTTCCACCTCGTTCAGAGAAGATGATGAACTTTTTTGGGGACCGACGGAAGATTCGCGATATGGAACACTCTCGGAAGGAACCAATACTATGATAGGAGGTCCGTTCGTCAGACCATCCTATCATGACGTGGCATCCAGGAAGCTGCAACCCTTAGAGGATGACTTATGATTTGGCGGCCAATCGGCCTACTCGCCGTATTTGCCACATGCTAGCCCACTAGCCTAGCGACCTGCCTCGGCGCCACTGCCAGTTCCCCAATTTCTCCCAGTCGATGAGCGGGGATATGAGGGGCTGGATCCCAAACCTATGTCATGGAGCTTCTAGACCGTCCTCATAGAAGGCCACTTCCCTGAGAAGTTTTGGTCGGCCGAATGGTCGGATTTTGATATACCAGAATCGCTCACCCTGGGAGAGTTTGAATGTTCTTGCCAGACTCTTCGGGCGACTCACTCACGTCTTTTCCATTAGCAAGTGCCCTAACCCAGGAGCCAAGCACACCTTGAGGATATTGGAGAGCAATTTCATCTGGTCATCCTAGCCACGATCCCCACGGTTCGGCACCCCAAGTCACTTGGCCACCACAGGGCCCTCCAACAACAATGCATTCCGAGTTTTCAAGTACCCCGCAAGGTTATCGAGGAGGCCACCCCCCACACGCACATCCGTGGATGGGGACAGTATGCTACCCTTCTCTTCAGTGTGATTCACCGACAGCCCGACTCACTGGGCGACTCTGAGGGTATTCCCCCAAGCGAAGTTGTGGTCAATATGGCCGATCTGTCGAGAGAAGGGGACGGTTTGGAACTTCTTGATGAGGACTCAAACCCCGGAGACAAGCCACTATTGGACCCATCCGGGAGGATTACTCACCAACATAGGAACCTCCTATGTCTCCTCACACCCACTGAGGCATTAACACTAAGCCGGAACATCGGCAATGGTAAAGAACACGTTGGGGATGTCAAGCTCGCCAAACCATCTACCTCAGTACAGAAAGAAGAGGAAGATCCCGAGAAGACCATGCTGTGCCAACAACTTAATGAGAAGAAGAGGTTGGTCGATGAGATTCTGGATGAACGCATTGCAGAGCGGCGGCCCGACATCGGTGATCCTAGGACGGGACAATAGGTCCAGGAACAACTACCCCTCGACGAGATTCTCCCAGGCAACCGCGATCATGCCGTGTTCTCCGAAAGAGGATAGGATGGAGCACATGGAAAGAGGGCGCGATATGTTTTGGAAAAACCTCCTGAGCAGTGTGACCAACCATGAGACCCCGCTCGGGTTCCTCCCGCTGCCCCAAGAGTCGCTCCACCAGTCGCCCCGCGAGATGATGAGTCTGACTACTGGATTGAAGAGCCCGACATTGCACTTGTGGTTAGGGATCCCTGTCAGGATATGAACCCTCATCCAGACGATCCGATGTCAGCACTCATCACCCCCTTAGAGGCTCTAGAAACTCGACATGTGGTGATCCCACAGGATGGCAAGCCATACCCAGCATGGGTGGATGATATTCCGGCACCTCTGGGATTTGGGAACCCCACTTTTTCCCCCTTTAACGGGACAGGAGACCCACCACAGCACCTGGCCCACTTCAACTCGAGGTGTGGGCCTGTGTTAGGGACTCCAGTGCAGTAGGAGGCCGCTATGCTCCGTTGCTTTGTTCAGATGATAGAGGGGCCGACATTCATCTGGTATAGCCAGCTCCCTGTCGGATCTGTTACTAGATGGGAGGACCTTCGCAAGAAATTCCTCTACCAGTTCAGTTCCACTACCCAGAAGACTAACATTGCAGACCTCTTCAGGTGCAAGAAAAGGCCCGATGAGTGAGTCGCGGACTTCATCGCCTGGTGGAAGGGGCTCACATACTACCTTGACATGCCACTAACTCAGAATCAATTACTTACTATGTGCATAGGGAACATCAAGGAAGAGCCGGTTCCTTCTCAGATCACACAGAATTACCTCGGAGGGTTTTGGGCCTTTCTCAGACAAGGCTCAGCGCCTCGAAGAAGCCCTACAATAGGCCAGCTAGGCATGCCTGTGGCCACCTGTAATCCCTGAAAGAAGAGCAGCCAGAGTCGAGCCTGCTAATGTGGTCCAGATAAAGGCCCCCAGGTAGTGTGAGTTGCTACCAGTGAGGCCAGCTCCGCAGCCCCATAGGGGTCCACCTCCGTGAGCACAACTTCCAGCCCAACAGCGATCGCCTCAAAATCGGCAAGCGCCTCCACGCAACGCACAACCACTGCCTAAGAGAGATAATCAGGTTCCACCTCCTTGACACACTCCTCCGGCCCCTCATCCAGGACAGCCTCCAAGAGCCCCCTTTCCAGACAGAAGGAATCGTACCTACTCGTTTAATGATGCCCAGGTCCTTGGTTACTTCCGTAATGCCTTGGAGCAGAGAATCATACGGCTTCCTGAGTTCTGAATTCCAGAAAAGGCGCATCTCACTAATCACCCTAACTACTGCCCTTATCACCAGACCCTGGGGCACAACATCCAGTAATGCTATGTTTTCAAGGACTGGCTCGAAGACCATATTTACAACAATATAGTCTAGTTGGGCCCAGCCCCGACACAAGTGGCATGTGTATTTGTGAGATCAGATGGCAGTAGTGGCAACGAGAATGAATAGAAGCAGGTTTCCGACCGTGGGTCCCAAAAGTATAGCGACTGCATGGCCCGCAAGATGGTCGCTCGTGCCCATGGAATCATCTGTGCATGCCTAAATCAGCCAGAGCCCTCAGATGCTGCGGTTTCAACCTCGACGTCATCATCCCAGCCAGCCTCTTCCTAGAAGAGCAAGCGGCGATGGCGCAAGAATAAAGAACATGCCCTGCCAATGTCGTCACCATCCCACACTCTTGGCGATTTCATGCCCCCAGAAATGAGGATCCCTCTGAGACTCCACCCGGTAGTGGATGGCTCCTCAAGTGATAGTCAGGGGTACACTTTGGTTTACACCGTAGAGTTGGTAAATCCCTTTTTGACTCCCGACGATGAGGATCGCCAAGTGGACCTTCCCAATGTCCCTAGCCGTTGCCAGCGTCGTCAGAGAAGTTGTAACATAAATCGCTGCAGCACAACAGTTGGAACCTCTAGCCAGGTCGTGCACGCCACTAAGACTAGGCAGAAGGCCCAGTACAGAGCTCAGCACATACAGCCCCTTCATCCGGGGTCGACAGGTTCGCCTCTACCACTGTTTGTGTTGCTGGATTAGGCGGAACCACCTCGGCCATGTCGCGACCCGCCCCGCCCTGCCACCAGCCGACCCCAGCCTTCCAGTCCTAATCCGGAAGCTACTCTTCAGGCTTCTACTAGTGAAAACGAGATATGCCTAGTACCAGTCAGCCACCTGTCCAGCTGATAGGGCCCATCATGCCTCCAATCGCAGAGCGGGCTCCTGTAAGCATAGGCACGCATTTGGCCCGAAAGTATGATGTCCTGAAGCACATGGTTGGAATTCCCGCAAGGCTTTCTATCCTTGAGGCTCTTCTCCTATCATTTGAAATGAGTGAGGTGCTCACCGGGGCCCTGAGGAACCACCTCGAGTTTGAGATGGTGGTAGCAACTGCTGAAGCCTTCCACGCTGAGGTAGTTGAGGACGCCGAATGCTAGGCAGTTATCTCATTCTATGGTGAATATGAAGACCCCCCCCCCATACAGGGGAACATTCGCCCGTTGTACGTCACTAGTTAGTTCAATGGCGTGGAAGTCCACCACTGTCTTGTTTACATGGGTTCTGGGATTAACCTAATCCCAACTCGGAGACAGCGGAATTTGGGGTTGTCTGAGGATGATTTAACTCCCTGCAACCTCAGGATCCAGGGGAATGATAGGACCGATAAAACTCTCGTTGAAATGATCCACTTGAAGACCCAGTTTGGTGGCCTAATTACCAGAACCGAATTCATGGTTGTCACCCCGGACACCGCCTACAATGCATTGATGGGCAGGCCATGGCTCCACCTTCACACGGCGGACCCCTCATCATATCACCAATGCCTCAAATACTCCTTTAGTGGTCGAGTAGGCATGCTCCAAGGAGATGCACCTCCTTTTACCTCTTTTGAATCCTTTTATTTGGACGCCCACTATTACAAGAGTAAGGATAAAAAGATTCTAGCAGGTGAGGTTGAGCCCGCTGCTATCACAAGTGATCCCTAGGCAGGCTTGGATGACGCTTGTAACACCCGATATTTTTATGAGAAATGTTTTGTTTTTATGATATATAAATCATCAAAGGAATATTTAACTACACACAACACTAGCTTGGCTTTCTTTAAACACAATCATGAACTTTCTCGATAGCTTGCGTCGTACGCAATACAGAGTTTCACTAAACAACGATATGCTATTAAAATATTATTAAAACTAGCCGTTATGAATAGTAATACCCACCTTTTGAAATTTTTTAAATTTTATCTTTCAAAATGGACTTCATTTTTGGATTTGTAATATATTAATTATCCTTCGGTGAAATTTTGGTATTTTTCTGAAAACTTTCATTTTTTGATGAATAGTGAAAACACTGGGATAGTATTTCAAAAACGACTTTTTATTTAAATAATTATTTATTTTATTTAAATTTGTTTTAGGTCACAATTGATATATAATACCTATATAAGTTCAAATTAATTCATTGGAGTCATTTTATAATAATTTTAGATATATGAAAATTTTATTGAACTTTTCACCGTCTTTTACCCACCTCCTAGGAGAATTTGAAAATTCACATAAAACATAATTTTACCGCTTCTGTGAGTGGAATTTAGAAAATATTAGATACACGGTTAATATCAAGGACTAAAATGTGGTTCAATGAGATGAAAATAATTTTTGATGAATAGAAACTTTTTACTTTTATTTACCACAGTTAAAAGTAAATAGGGTAATTAAGTGTAAAAATGATATTATTATTACCCTAAAACATGTCCTAATTCTATTGGATAAGTTTAATTCGACCAAAAACAATCTTAGTAATAAAATATGACCATTTAGGCCCACTTGGATTAGATTATGACATTTATTAATAATTTATTTAATGAATGCTTAAAATAGTAAAAATCAATGTTTAATAACTAAATAATTTTTAATATAGGGTTATACATAAGATAGATTTGACTATAAATATTAATCTGAAAGAAAAAAAAGGTTTCCTATATAATGGTATTTTATTTATAATTTTTAGACCTTAAATAATTTAATTTATTTATGACACAATGATGATGCAGTAATTACCTTATTAATGAAATATTGACATAATTGATGTTATAAATACCCAAATAAATGTAATTTGACACTTTTTATGAATTCAACTAATTTTATAGGATAATATGACATGTTATTAGTGATTTAATTAACTTTTTTCTAACTAATGATTCTTTTATGATTTTCACAAGATCAATTACAAAATTGTGTCAAAATTGACATAAAATAGTTTTTTTAACAAATATTATATTATTAATTGCTATTTTATTCCTAAAAATCAAAGGTTCTAACAAATGACATAGATAATGTTAAATATATTAATAATAAACAACTTGTGGTTCGTTTGTATTGTTATTGTAAGTTTATTAACCTTATAGTGTAAAAAAACAAGAAGACACAGTAAAAGATAAATTATCTAACTTAAAGTTAAATCTAAATGATAAGGTTAAAATAGAAACCTAAACTTGTATAATATCTATTGGAAGGGAGGATTTATATCCATACCCACCTTATATTCTAAATAAATCAATTTTGAGCTATATGAAACTGAATATGACTTTATTATAAAATTATATTTTAAGTTTTTCCAAAGGTTCCCCACTCCTCCCTTATAAAAAGGGCACCCCTTCCCTCTTCTCTTCACACCCTTTTGAGCCTTGATTCTCAGCCAACCCTGCCCATTTCTATTCTCCAAATCACTAGAAACATTCTGAAGGTTCTAGTCTTATAAAAATACCAACTCTACTTCCTTAAGAGGAAGCTTAAATGACGTGCATCGAAGAAGAGATAATCTCTTCTTCCGATTCTTTCAGGTTTCTTTCTTCTTCTAATTCTTCTTATTTAGTTTTATCATTATAAAGTAATAACATAAGTATTAATTATATACTTATATGTTATTATAAATATGAAACAACCCTATTTCACCTTCTATCCATCCTACGGAAAACAAAATCACCGTTCATGCGTACGTATGGAATACCGTCTCCACGCCATAGTGTAATCTGTTTTCGACCACCACATTACTTAGATCAGTATAATTGTGTAAATAAATAACCATATATGATTATTGTAAAGTGATATTGATTCTGCAATATTATACATACAATTCAATACAATTCCACGATCATGGGAATGATATAATCGCTCGTGTGTACGTACGGACTACCGTCTCCACGACGCGATGAGATTCATTCTCCATGTTAACCATTCAAGAATGATTATAATGTATATATAACGAATAATAATGAAATATATGAAATAATGAAGCTACTGGATTTATGTATATATATATATATATATGTCATCTACTTACTTCCATTCAAGTCAATAAATAAAGGAAAATAGCGTTCATGCGTACGTACGGCCTACCGTCTCCATGAACGGTGTGTTTCATTTTATTTATCTATCTATTATATATATATATATATATACTGAATATATATGATATATAAATCATGTTATAAATTCTGGAATTAAGTAAATCATGATATAAGTAGTAATAATATCAATAACAACAAGTCTAAACATGAATGATAAATAAAACAATTTTACCAAAACGCTACTTTAACATGGAATTGACAAATGAACGGGAAATATAAATACCTAAGTGAACCATATATGATATAATAACAATTAATATGATTCTGTAATAATTCAATGACATTATTTAAATTATTATACAGGAGGTTCGGATACATACGATGCATATCAGACATAAGGTAAGGGATAATTATTCCAATCTTATTTTTATCTGAGATTGTTTATTCGTAAGTATTTACTGGGGTTATGTTTATTATCCATGTCCTTATGTTATCAAAATGTTTTTATTAAATGTTTACATTTCATCCCTCTATTTTTAAAGCCATTTTTAACCATTTTTTACTTTTACGACATCATATGGAAGGAATCTTTCTTTTTCTTACCATATGAGGTACTTTTTGACTTTTCCAACAAAAGTACGAGAAGAATGTTATTTTTAACTTATACGGCGTGAACGGATTTTTATGATTTTATAACACCTAATTTTCATGAAGCATACTCGAAAAGATTTTATGACTATTTTTATCAATATACTTTTCTTTTAAAATAGCATGGAATTTTGTGAAAAGAAAAAAAAATTCAAGAAAAAAGGATATTTTCCTCAAAAATTCATTTCAAGTGTTTTATCAAAACCATTTTCCATATAATATGACATTATTTCATATTTGTATGTTTCATGTATAATTTATCTATGATTTATATGGTTTCACTATTATTATTATGAAATATCCATTTGTTTTATATGGATTATGTTATGATGGGATGATGTTTATGAAACCCATTTTATTCTTTGGGTTAGGATGAATGTTTTAAGTTTATTTTTTGGCACAAGTAAGAATGATTTCATTATGAGATAGGTGGGACATATATCACCCTCCAATGCATTGGGTAAAAATTTATATCTCATTATATAAACATGGAAAGAATGGTAAGTTAATCCAGTTCAGTGATACAGGACTCGAACGAGGAGTGAACTCAATTTAGAAAGTAACTTTGTATACTAAGATGGTCTTGGAAACAATGAATTGGATACTATAGAAATCATAACAAGTGCTGAATGGTTTCCACAATTACATGATTTATTCCCATGATATTTTATCAATATTGATGTTCCTTTATGATATATTCCTTACGTACTTCCAAGATGTATGTCTTTGCTCAAGATTTTGATGTTTATATATTATGTTCAAGATTTTGTATTCAAATGTTTATGGATTGTTTTATGTTCTCTATTCTTACCCTTACTGAGAATTTGATCTCACCCTTTATATGTTTTCTTTTCCCTAGGATTTAAAGAAAGGTTTTAGGTAAGAAAACAAAAGTGGAAGGTCTTTATGGGAGATGTTGAAGATCTTTCACCATGATTAGAAGATTATTTTCCAAGTTTCCAAAGACACTAAACTATTACAGTCCTTGTGTGTCTGTTTTTGTTATGTATTAAGTATTCTGAAAAAGTAATTTAATGTCCATGTACGTCGAGATTTGGGTCATTCCAGTGGGTATCAGAGGAAAGTTTTAGTCAACCTTTGGAAACTAGGATGCGATAACTTTAGTGAGATCCCTAGAGATATTTCTAAGGTATGTCTAGGGATGTCCCTAAGGTTAAGTATAGGTAGAGGTTATAGTCATATAATTATGGTAACGATCTTATAATTTAACCTAAGATGTTATATATTGAAGGTAATCCCCATTGATTATGATTTTGGCATCTCACACTATTTTTTTGGGTTTTAGAAAATGGCTGGGAATAGAAATATCCACGATAATAGAGGATATGATGGACAATGGAATGATATTCTTCACGAGAAACCGAATGAAATTGGATATGGAGGTCCACATATAGTTATTATGCCTAATCAGAAATCTCATAATATGATCAATAATCTCAACTTTGGTAAGTTTCTTGATTCATCTAATAAGAGAAAGATGGAGTTTCATGATGATCATAGAGGAAGGAAAGTTCTATTTCTATCATGTAAATCATGTGGAAAGAGGCATCAAGGATAATGTTTCAAAGGAACTGGAACATGCTTTGGGTGTGGAAAATAAAGACACAAATCAAGTAAGTGCAAAGGTAAAGGTTCAGTTAACACCATGTATAAGGATAATGGTATTTCCACAACATCAAAAATGATTAGATGTTTTAAATGTGGAATGTATGGGAATTATGCATACCAATGCCTTAAGGAAAAATATCATGAACTGAATCAGCATGGTCATATAGGTAGTATTTATGTGGATGATGATGAGGAGACTACAAATGATATATGAGATGAAAGAAGTGTTGAAGCTTGGTCAATGGTTTAAGAAGGTAGTGGAATGATTGTATGTTTATCATGATTTATGTTTTATTAGTAATTTAATGGTACTATAGAATAAAGAAACATCTAAGGATTTTTACACTATTGTTTTTCCTAAAGTATTTGAAAGTATATGATGAATGGTACTGGTAACCATGAAGGTTATTCAGATATATTTGGATAGAAGATGATATTCATATAATGAATGGACAAGGAAGAAATAATATGTTTGATAGTATTCATGAGCTCATGATTATTATAAGGACTAAGTGATATCATGGTTTGAGTATACAGAATTTTGGGATTTTGGTATATGGAAAGAGTTATATTTTGACAGCACTCATGTTTTCACTAAGGTTCAATGGGTATTCATTTTTCAAGAGAATACACAATTAAGGCCTTCAAATGTTTGGAATATGACCAACAAGTCATGTCTTATGATATATGGGGATCAACGATGGTATTAACATGCTTGTTATATGAACTCTCTGGTAATCATTCTCACTCTAATATGAGATTGGAAAGAAGTATTTTGGAAAAGCCTAAAGATTGGAATGGATTATGTTGGACATAAGATAGTATTGTTTAAGGCTAGAACTTTTTTGATATTATTGTTGGAAATTTATAATTAAAAAGAAGGACAACTTGTAGGATGGGTGAAAACCCGTCACGTCGGACAAGGCTGTGGGAATCGAACCCACAACCGAAGTGCGACAGGCCTTTATTTCCTACCAATAGCCTACAAGAAGTACCTGGTTAGTAGAAACTAGTTTTATTTTATTATTCAGGATGATATATGAAGTATAAGTCCATATTGGAACCATATCTGATTAATCTCACCAAAGATGGACATATGTATATAACTTTTTCTATCATATGTTTGAGACAGATGGAATGACCTATCATTCTATCTCATGATCTACTAAAACTTCTTTAAAGACAAATTCAACTTCATTTCTTAAAGATTTAAATTGGAAATTTTTCAAGGCATGAACAAATGTTTGATTATACCAAAATAAAGTAAGTATTTCTTCTAATTCAAAATCATCAACTTTAGGGAAATTATCTTGAAAACCAAAAATTTTGTCCTAGTTCCCTTATATCCGATGAATCAGTTGGTAACCTAGATTATCACAAATTTATGGATTTTTGATTGTTGGCTTTTTCATATCCATGTTCTCTGCCACTCTCTATCAGAACATGACGGTTATATTTCTCTTCTATATCCATATTTTCACCTATGTTCTACTACGTGGAAACCCTGTGATTATTTAATTTGGGTAAACATTACATTTCATACTTTTGTTTTTAAAGATAAGTTTTGGTATTCCTTTTTATGATGTGGGTTTCTAATAAAGAAACTTTCGAGTAGTAAACCATTTATAACCCTGACGAATTTCGAGGGAGAAATTTATTTTAAGGGGGGGTAGAGTGTAACACCTGAGATTTTTATGAGAAATGTTTTGTTTTTATGTTATAAACATCATCAAAGGAATATTTCACTACACACAACACTATCTTGGATTTCTTTACATGCAATCACAACCTTTCTTGATAGCTTGCGTCGTACGCAATACCGAGTTTCACTAAACAACGATATTCTATTAAAATATTATAAAAACTAGCCGTTATGAATAGTAATACCCACTTTTTGAAAAGTTTTAAATTTTATCTTTTAAAATGGACTTCATTTTTTGATTCGGAATATCGAAATTAGCCTAGGGTTAAATTTTGGTATTTTTCTGAAAACTTTCAATTTTGATGAATAGTGAAAACACTGGGTTACAATTTAAATACCAACTTTTTATTTAAATAATTATTTTTTTTATTTAAATTTATTTTTGGTCAAAATTGATACATAATACCTATATAAGTTCAAATTAATTCATTGGAGTCATTTTATAATAATTTTAGATATATAAAAATTTTATTGAACTTTTCACCGTCTTTTACCCACCTCCTAGGAGAATTTGAAAATTCACATAAAAAATAATTTTACCGCTTATGTGAGTGTAATTTTAAAAACCCAAGAGACACTTTTAATATCAAAGACTAAAATTTGGTTCAATGAGATGAAAATTATTTTTCGTGAATAGTAACTTTTTACTTTTATTTACCAGAGTTAAAAGTAAATAGGGTAATTAAGGATAAAAATGATATTATTTTTACCCTAACACATGTCATAATTCTATTAGATAAGTTTAATTTGACCAAAAACATCCTTAGGAATAAAATATGACCATTTAGGCCCACTTGGATTAAATTAGGACATTTATTATTAATTTATTTAAAGAAGTGTTAAAATAGTTAAAATCAATGTTTAATAACTAAATCATTTTTAATATAGGGATATGCATAAGATAAATTCGACTATAAATATTCATTTGAAATATAAAATGATTTCCTACATAATGTTATTTTATTTATAATTTTTAGACATTAAATAATTTAATTTATTTATGACAGAATGATGATGCATTAATTAACTTATTAATGAAATATTGACATAATTGATGTTATAAATACCCAAATAAATGTAATATGAGACTTTTAATGAATTACACAAATTTTATAAGTTAATATGACAAGTTATTATTGATTTAATTAACTTTTTTAGAACTAATAATTCTTTAATGATTTTCACAAAAATCAATTACCAAATTGTGTCAAAATTGACGTAAAATAGTTTTTAAAACAAATATTATATTATTAATTGTTATTTTATTACTAAAAATATATTTATATTCCAAATGACTTATATAAGGTTATATATATTAATAATAAACAACTTGGGGTTCGTTTGTCTATTATATTAGGTTTATTAACTTTATAGTGTAAGAAAACAAGAAGACATGGTAAAAGTTAAATTATCTAACTTGAAGTTAAATCTATATGATAAGGTTAAAATAAAAACCTAAACATGTATTAATTATATTGGATGAGGGGATTTCGACCCATCCCAACCTCAGCTTCAAAATAAATCAATTTGGAGCTATTAAAAACCAAATATGACATTATTATAAAATAATATTTTAAGATTTTCCAAAAGAGCCCCTCTCCTCCCTTATAAAAAGGGCACCCCTTCCCTCTTCTCTTCACACCCTTTTCAGCCTTGAATTTAGACACCCAAAGCTTGACGTACATGGACATTACATTACTTTTGCGGAATACTTAATACATAACAAAAATAGACACACAAGGACCGTAATAGTTTAGTGTCTTTGGAAACTCAGAATATAAACTTCTAATAATGTTGAAATATCTTCAACAACTCCCATAACAATCTTACCCTTTTTGATTCCTTACCTAAAACCTCTCTTTATTTCCTGGGGAAAATATAACATAAAAAGGGTGAGCTCAAATGCTCCGTAAGGGCAAACATAGATAACATAAAACAATCCACAAACATTTGGAAGCAAAAACTTGAACATCAAATTTAAACATCAAAATATTGAGCAAAGACATAAATCGTGGAAGTACGTAAGGAATATATCATAATAGAACATCAACCATGATAAAATATAATGCAAATAAAACATGTAATTGTAGAAAACATTCAGCACATGTTATGATTTCCATAGTAGCCAAGGCATTGCTGCCAAGACCATCTTAGTGGAGAAAGTCCCTTTCTGAATCGAGTTCACTCCTCATTTCAGTCCTGTAACACTGAACCGGATAAACATACCATTCCAGCCATGTCTATCTCATGAGATATAAATCTTTACCCAATTCATTTAAGGGAGATATAGGTCCCACCCATCTCATAATGAAATCATTCTTACTTATGCCACAAAATAAACACACAACATTCATAATAACCCAATGAATAAAATGGGTTTCATAAACATCATCCAATAATCAAATAATACATATAAAAGAAAAGGACAAAATTTCATAATAAGAAAAGTTAAACCATGTAAATCATAGATACATTACACTTGAAACAAACACATATGAAATAATGTCATCTTAGATGGAAAATGGTTTTTATAAAACACTTGAAATGAATTATTGAGGAAAATAACCTTTCTTCGTCAAAATCATTTTCTTTTCACAAAATGCCATGGAATTTTAAATGAAAAGTATTTTGTTGAATATAGTCATAAAATCCTGTTGATTAAGCATCATGAAAATGAGGTGTTATGAAACCGTAAAAATTCGTTCACGCCGTATAAGTTAAAAATAACATTTTTCTCGTACTTTTGTCGAAAAAGTCAAAAAGTTCCTTGTATGGTAAACAAAAGGAAGATTCCTTCCACAAGACATGGTAAAAGTCAAAAAAGGGTAAAAAGGACTTTAAACATACATGAAAACATTTTTATAAAACTTGGACATGGATGATAAATATAACCCCTGTAAATACTTACGAATAACCAATCTCGGATAAAAATGAGATTTGCAAAATTATCCCTTACCTTAGATCCGATATGCTTCATACGTTTCCGAACCTCCTGTATAATGATTTAAATAATGTCATTTACTTATTATGGAATCATATTCATTGTTATGATATCATATATGGTTCACTTATGACTTTATATTACCCGTTCTTTTGTAAGTTCGATGTTAAAGCAGCGTTTTGGGTTAAATCGTTTTATTTATTGTACGTGTTTGGACATGTTGTTCGTGATATTATAACTTATATCATGATTTACATAAATACAGAATGTAGAACATGATTTAAATATAATATATATTTCAGTATATACATATATATGATAGATCGATTAAATGAAATCAAATACACCGTTCATGGAGACGGTAGGTCGTACGTATGCATGAACGCTATTTTCGTTTCCTTATTGAATTGAATGAAATTAAGTATATGACATACATATATATACACATAAATATAGTATCATTATTATTTCATATATTTCATGATTACTTATTATATATACTTTATAATCATTCATGAATGGTTAATATGGAGAATGAATCTCATCGCGTCGTGGAGACGGTAGTCCGTACGTATGCACGAGCGATGATATCATTCCCAAGATCGTGGAATTGTATTGGAGTGTATGTATACTATTTCATAATCAATATCACTTTACAATAATCATATATTGTTATTATTTACACCATTATACCCATCCAAGTAACGTGGTGGTGGAAAATAGATTACACCACGGTGTGGAGACGGTATTCCGTACGTACGCATGCGCGGTGATTTCATTTTCCATAGGATGGATAGATGGTAAAAACGGGGTTGTTTCATACTTATAATAACATATAAGTATTTGAGTGATACTGATGTTATTACTTCATAATGAAACAACTAAAGAAGAAGAAGTGGAAGAAAAAATAGATTTGAAAGAATCGGTAACAGACGTTACCTCTTCTTTGAAGCGCTTGTTTGAGACCTCCTTTTAGGTTGAATAAGACCAGGACCTCTAGGATGTTTCTAGGGAAGTGGGGAGTAGAAATTGGCAGGGGTATTCCGAGCTTGAAGGCTCAAATTTTTGTGAGGAAGAGAGGGAGGATGTGTCCTTTTTTAAGGGAGGAGAGGGGCTCCTTTGGAAAAACTCCGAATATTATTTTATTATAAAGTCATATTCGGTTTTTAATAGCTCTAAATTTAGTTATTTAGAATCTAAGGAGGGTATGGATCAAAATACTCTCATCAAATATAATTTATAAAAGTTTACGTTTCTATTTTAACCTTATCATTTAGATTTAACTTTAAGTTAAATAAATTTTCTTTTACCGCGTCTTCTTATTTTCTTACACTATAAGGTTAATAAACTTACTATAAAAAGCCAAAATAACCCCAAGTTGTTTATTATTAATATATATTACCTTATCTAAGTCATTCTGCTGAACCTTAGATTTTTATAAATAAAATAACAATTAATAATATAATATTTGTTTTAAAAACTATTTTATGTCAATTTTGACACTATTTGGTAATTGATTTTTGTGAAAATCCTAAAAGAATTATTATTTCTAATAAAGTTAACTAAATAAATACTAACATGTCATATTAACCTATAAAATTAGTGGAATTCATAAAAAGTCCAAAATTACATTTATTTGGGTATTTATAACATCAATTATGTCAATATTTCATTAATAAGATAATTACTACATCATCATTTTGTCAAATATAAATTAAATTATTTAATGTTTAAAATTTATAAATAAAATACCATTATGTAGGAAGTCTTTTTCTCTTTCTAATGAATATTTATTGTCGAATTTATCTTATAAATAACCCTATATTAAAAATTATTTACTTATTAAACTTTGATTTTAACTATTTTAACCCTCCTTTAAATAAATTAATATTAAATGTCCGAATCTAATCCAAGTGGGCCTAAATGGTAATATATTATTAATAAGGTTGTTTCTGGTCGAATTACACTTATCCAATATAATTTGGACATGTTTTAGGGTAATAATATTATCATTTTTACCCTTAATTACCCTATTTACTTTTAACCGTGGTAAATAAAAGTAAAAAGTTACTCTTCACAAAAAATTATTTTCATCTCATTGAACCACATTTTACTTACTGACATCAACCGTGTCTCTCCGAATTTTTAAATTCCATTCACAAAAGCGGTAAAATTAAGTTTTATGTAAATTTGCAAATTCTCCTAGGAGGTGGGTAAAAGACGGTAAAAAGTTCAATAAAATTTTTATATATATAAAAATTATTATAAAATGACTCCAATAAATTACATTGAACTTATATATGTATTATGTGTCAATTTTTACCTAAAATAAATTTAAATAAAATAAATAATTATTTAAATAAAAAGTCGGTTTTTAAATAGTAACTCAGTGTTTTCACTATTCATCAAAAATTGGAAATTTTCAGAAAAATACCAAAATTTCATCCTAGGCTAATTTCAATATTCCAAATCCAAAAATGAAGTCCATTATGAAATATGAAATTTAAAAAATTTCAAAAATTGGTTATTACTATTCATAACGGCTAGTTTTAATAATATTTTAATAGCATATCGTTGTTTAGTGAAACTCGGTATTGCGTACAAAACACGCTATCGAGAAAGGTCGTGATTGCGTGTAATGTAGCCAAGTTAGGGTTGCGTGTTGTACAAGACTCATTTGTTGTAACGTACAACACAAGACATCAATAAAATTAAAAAGAATATTTTTCATAAAATCTTGGGGTGTTACATTCTACCCCCCTTAAAATGAATTTCACCCTCGAAATTCGTCGGGGTTATAAATGGTTTACTACTTGAAAGTTTCTTTTATAGAAACCCACATCGTAAAAAGGAATACCAAATACAATCTTTAAAAACAAAAGTATGAAACATAATGGTTACCCAAATTAACTAATCACTAGGTTTCTACATAGGAGAACATAGGTGAAAATATGGATATAGAAGAGAAACCTAACCATCATGTTCTGATGGAGAGTGGTAGAGAAGATGGCTATGAAAAATACAACAATCACAAAGCTATAGATTTTTTATGATCTAAGGTACCATCTGATTCATCGGATATAAGGGAACTAGGACAACATTTTTGGTTTTCAAGAACATTTCCCTAAAGTGGATGAATTAAAATAAATACTTACATGATTTTGGTAATCTCATTGTTCTTCGTGAATTGAACAATTTACACTTCATCCCTTAAAGAAATGAAGTTGAATTTGTTATTCGTGATGTGTTAGTAGATCATGTGATAGAATGATGGGTCATTCCATCTGTTTCAAACAAAAGGTTAGCAAAAGTTATAAGTCAATCTTATGGTTAGATTAATCGTATATGGTTCCAAAAATGAACTTATACTTCATATATCATACCGCTTAATAAAATAAAACTAGTTTCTACTAACCAGGGACTTCCTGTAGGCCAGTGGTATGCGATAAAGGCTAGTCACACTTCGGTTGTGGGTTCGATTCCCACAGCCTTGTCCGACACGATGGGTAGTTGCCCGTCCTGCAGGTTGTCCTTTTTCGAAAACTACATTACTATAACATCCTATAAATAATATCGAAAAAACTTCTATCCTTAAACAATAATAATTTATGTCCAACATAATCCATTCTAATCTTTAGTCTGATCCATAATACTGTAGTACACTCTCATAATATAGTGAAAACGATTACCAGAGATTTCATATAACAAGCATGTTAATACCATCGTTGATCCCCATATATCATAAGATATGTCTTGTTGGTCACATTCCAAACATTCGAAGGCCTTAATCGTGTTGTCTCTTGAAAAATGAATACCCATTGAACCTTAGTGAAAACATGAATTCAGTTAAAAGTTAACAGTTTCCACATACCAAAATCCTCAAAATTCTATATACTCAAACCATGATATCACTTAGTCCTTATATCAATCATGAGCACGTGAATACAATCAAACATCTCATTATTTTCTTATTCCTTCATTATGTGCATATCATCTACTTTCCAAAAATATCTGAATATCATTCCTTGGTTACTGGTACCATTCAAAATATACTTTCAAATACTTTAGGAAAAACAACAGTGTAACAATCCTTAGATGATTCTTTATTCCATAGTACCATTAACTATACAACATAACTCTCGATAAATATACAATCATTCCACTACCTTCTAAAAAAACTGACTGAGCTTCAACACTTCTTTCAGCTCATGTATCATTTTTAGTCTCCTCATCATCATCCACATAAATACTACCCATATGACCATGCTGATTCTCTTCATGAGATTTTTCATTAGGGAATTGGTTTGCATAATTCATGTACATTCCACATTTAATACATCTAATCATTGTTGATGTCATAGAAATACCATTATCCTTGTCCATGGTGTTAACTTAACCTTTTACTTTGCACTTACTGGCATTGTGTCCTTCTTTTCCACACCCAAATCATCTTCCAGTTCCTTTGAAACAATCTTCCTAATGCCTCTTCCCACATGATTTACATGAGGGAAATTGAACTTTCTTTACTCTATGATCATCATGAAACTCCATCTTTCTCTTATTATCTGAGTCGGGAAACTTTCCAAAGATGAGATTATTGATCATATTATAAGATTGCTGATTAGGAGTAATAACGATGTTTGGACTTCCAAATCCTGTTTCATTTTGTTTCTCATGAAGAATATCATTCCATTGTCTGTCATGTCCTCCATTATCGTGAATCTTCCTGTTTCTTGACATTTTCTAAAACCCAAAAAGAATAGTGTGAGAGGTAAAAATAATTCTAGGGAAAACAACATAGTAAATGGGGAGTTCCCTCAATATTTAACATCTTAGGTTAAATTCTAAGATCATTACCGTAGTTCTAGGACTATATCCTATATGTATACTTATCCTTAGGGACATCCCTAGACATACCTTAGAAATATCTCTAGGGATCTCACTAACATTTTCACATCCTAGTTTCCAAAGGTTGACTAAACCTTTCCTCTAATACCAACTGTAAAGACCTAAAGCTTGATGTACATGGACATTACATTACTTTTGCGGAATACTTAATACATAACAAAAACAGACACACAAGGAACGTAATAGTTTAGTGTCTTTGGAAACTTGGAATATAAACGTCTAATCATGTTGAAATATCTTCAAAAACTCCCATAAAAATCTTCCGCTTTTTGTTCCCTTACCTAAAACCTTTCATTATTTCCTGGGGAAAATAAAACATAAAAATGCTGAGCTCAAATGCCCAGTAGGGCCAACATAGATAACATAAAACTATCTATAAACATTTGGAATCAAAAACATGAACATGAAATTTAACCATCAAAATCTTGAGCAAATACATAAATCGTGGAAGTACGTAAGGAATATATCATAATAGAACATCAACCATGATAAAATATAATGGGAATAAATCATGTAATTGTGGAAACCATTCATCACATGTTATGATTTACATAGTAGCCAAGGAATTGCTTCCAAGACCATCTTAGTGGACAAAGTCCCTTTATGAATCGAGTTCACTCCTTGTTTCAGTCCTGTAACACTGAACCGGATTAACATACTGTTCCATCCATGTATATCTCATGAGATATAAATCTTTACCCAATTCATTGGAGGGAGATATAGGTCTCACCCATCCCATAATGAAATCATTCTTACTTGTGCCACAAAATAAACACACATCATTCATAATAACCCAAAGAATAAAATGGGATTCATAAACATCATCCCATTATCACATAATCCAGATAGAAGAAATGGATAAAATTTCATAAAAAGAAAAGTTAAACCATGTAAATCATAGAGACATTACACTTTAAACAAACACATATGAAATAATGTCATCTTAGATGGAAAATGGATTTTATAAAACACTTGAAATGAATTCTTGAGGAAAATATCCTTTCTTCATCAAAATCATTTTCTTTTCACAAAATTCCATGGATTTTTAAATGAAAATTATTTTGTTGAAAATATTCATAAAATCATGTCGAGTAAGATTCATGAAAATGAGGCATTATGAAACCGTAAAAATCCGTTCGCGCCATATAAGTTAAAAATAACATTTTTCTCGTACTTTTGTCGAAAAAGTAAAAAAATTCCTTGTATGGTAAAAAAAGGAAGATTCCTTCCATAACACGTGGTAAAAGTAAAAAAAGGGTAAAAAGGAATTTAAACATACATGAAAACATTTTTATAAAACTTGGACATAGATGACAAATATAACCCCAGTAAATACTTATGAATAAGCAATCTCGGATAAAAATGAGATTAGAAAAATTATCCCTTACCTTAGATCCGATATGCTTCGTACGTTTCTGAACCTCCTGTATAATAATTTAAATAATTTCATTGACTTATTACAGAATCATATTCATTGTTATGATATCATATATGGTTCACTTATGACTTTATATTACCCGTTCTTTTGTAAGTTCCATGTTAAAGCAGCATTTTGGGTTAAATCGTTTTATTTATCGTACGTGATTGGACTTATTGTTCTTGATATTATTACTTATATCATGATTTACTTAATTACATATTGTAAAAAATGATTTAAATATAATATATATTTCAGTATGTACATATATATATGATAGATCGATTAAATGAAATGAAATACACTATTCATGGAGACGGTAGGTCGTACGTACTCATGAACGCTGTTTTCGTTTCCTTATTGAACTGAATGAAATTAAGTATGTGACATACATATATATACACATAAATATAGTATCATTATTATTTCATATATTTAATGATTACTTATTATATATACTTTATAATCATTCCTGAATGGTTAACATGGAGATTGAATCTCATCGCGTCGTGGAGACTGTAGTCCGTACGTACGCACGAGCGATGATATCATTCCCATGATCGTGGAATTGTATTGGAGTGTATGTATACTATTTTAGAATCAATATCACTTTACAATAATCATATATAGTTATTACTTACACCATTATTCCCATCCGAGTAACGTGGTGGTGGAAAATAGATTACACCACGGCGTGAAGACGGTATTCCGTACGTACGCACGCGCGGTGATTTCGTTTTCCGTAGGATGGATAAATAGTGAAATAGGGTTTTTTCATAATTATAATAACATATAATTATATGAGTGATACTGATGTTATTACTTCATAATGAAACAATTAAATAAGAAGAAGTGGAAGAAAAAATAAAGCTGAAAGAATCGGTAACGAACATTACCTCTTCTTTGAAGCGCTTCTTTGAGACCTCCTTTTAGGGCACTAACATTGGTCTTTGAAGAATACCAGTACCTATAGGATGTTTCTAGAGAAGTGGAGAGGATAAATATTCAGGGATTGGCCGAGCATGAAGCTCAAAGTGGTGTGAGGAAGAGAGGGAGGAGGTGTCCTTTTATAAGGGAGGAGAGGGGCTCCTTTGTAAAAACTCAAAATATTATTTTATTATAAAGTCATATTCAGTTTTTAATAGCTCCAAATTGAGTTATTTCTAAGATAAGGTGGGTATGGGTCGTAATCATCTCATACAATAGAATTTAGGAAAGTTTAGGTTTCTATTTTAACCTTATCATTTATATTTAACTTTAAGTTAAATAATTTTTCTTTTGTCGTGTCTTCTTGTTTTCTTACACTATAAGGATAATAAACATACTATATAAAGCCAAACGAACCCCAAGTTGTTTATTATTAATATATATAACGTTATATAAGTAATTTAGACGTACCTTATATTTTTAAGAATAAAATAACAATTACTAATATAATATTTGTTTTAAAAACTATTTTATGTCAATTTTGACACTATTTGGTAATTGATTTTTTTGAAAATTCTAGCAGAATGATTAGTTAGAAAAAAGTTAACTAAATAAATACCAAAATGTCATATTAACCTATAATATTAGTGGAATTCATAAAAAGTCTCAAATTACATTTATTTGGGTATTTATAACATCAATTATGTCAATTTTTCATTAATAAAATAATTACTACATCATCATTGTGTCAAAAATAAATTAAATTATTTAATGTCTAAAAATTATAAATAAAATAAAATTATGTAGAAAATATTTTTAACTTTCTAATTAATATTTATAGTAGAATTTATCTTATGTATAACCCTATATTAAAAATAATTTACTTATTAAACTTTGATTTTAACTATTTTAACCCTTCTTTAAATAAATTAATATTAAATGTCCCAATCTAATTCAAGTGGGACTAAATTGTCATATTTTATTCCTAAGGTTGTTTATGGTCGAATTAAACTTATCCAATAGAATTAGGACATGTGTTAGGGTAATAATAATATCATTTTTACCCTTAATTACCCTATTTACTTTTAACCGTGGTAAATAAAAGTAAAAAGATACTATTCACCAAAAATTATTTTCATCTCATTGAAACAAATTTTACTTACTAACATCAACCTTATCTCTCGGATTTTTGAAATTCCATTCACAAAAGTGGTAAAATTATGTTTTATGTAAATTTGAAAATTCTCCTAAGAGGTGGGTAAAAGACGGTAAAAAGTTCAATAAAATTTTTATATATCTAAAATTATTATAAAATGACTCCAATGAATTACATTGAACTTATATAGGTATTATGTGTCAATTTTGACCTAAAATAAATTTAAATAATTTAAATAATTATTTAAATAAAAAGTCAGTTTTTAAACAGTAACCTAGTGTTTTCACTATTCATCAAAAATTGAAAGTTTTCAGAAAAATACCAAAATTTCACCCTAGGCTAATTTCGATATTCTGAATCCAAAAATGATGTCCATTTGGAAAGATTAAATTAACAAAATTTCAAAAAGTGGTTATTACTATTCATAACGGCTAGTTTTAATAATATTTTAATCGCATATCGTTGTTTAGTGAAACTCGGTATTGCGTACAAAAAATGCTATCGAGGAAGGTCATGATTGCATGTAATGTAGCCAAGTTAGGGTTGCGTGTTGTTCAGGACTCCTTTGTTGTAACATACAACACAAGACATCAATAAAATTAAAAAGAATATTTTTCATAAAATCTTAGGGTGTTACATTCTACCCCCCTTAAAATGACATTCTCCCTCGAAATTTGTTGGGGTTATAAATGGTTTACTACTCGAAAGTATTTTTAATAGAAACCCACATCGTAAAAAGTAATACCAAAACCAATATTTATAAACTAATGTATGAAACATAATGGTTACCCAAATTAACTAATCACTGGGTTTCAACATAGGAGAACATAGGTGAAAATATGGATATGGAAGAGAAAACTAACCATCATGTTCCGATGGAGAGTGGTAGAGAACATGGTTATGAAAAAGCCAGAAATCACAAAGCTATAGATTTGTGATGATCTAAGGTACCATCTGATTCATCGGATATAATGGAAGTAGGAAAACATTTTTGGTTTTCAAGATCATTTCCCTAAAGTTGATGAATTAAAAGAAATACTTACATGATTTTGGTACAATCTCACTGTTGTTCGTGAATTGAACAATTTCTACTTCATCCCTTAAATAAATGAAGATGAATTTGTTATTCGTGATGTGTTAGCAGATCATGTGATAGAATTATGGGTCATTCCATCTGTTTCAAACAAAAGGATATCAAAAGTTATAAGTCCATATTATGGTTAGATTAATCATATATGGTTCCAAAAATGAACTTATACTTTATATATAATGTCGCTTAATAAAATAAAACTAGTTTCTACTAACTAGGGACTTCCTGTAGGCCAGTGGTAGGCGATAAAGGCTAGTCGTACTTTGGTTGTGGGTTCGATTTCCACAGCCTTGTCCGACGTGATGGGTTGTCGCCTGTCCTGCAGGTTGTCCTTTTTCTAAAACTACATTACTATAACATCCCATAAATAATATCGAAAAAACTTTTATCCTTAAACAATACTAACTTATGTCCAACATAATCCATTCCAATCTTTAGGCTTATCCATAATACTACAGTCCACTCTCATAATATAGTGAAAATGATTACTAGAGATTTCATATAACAAGCATGTTAATACAATCGTTGATCCCCACATATCATAAGATATGTCTTGTTGGTCACATTCCAAACATTCGAAGGCCTTAATCATGTATTCTCTTGAAAAATGAATACCCATTGAACCTTAGTGAAAACATGAATGCAGTTAAAAGTTAACACTTTCCACATACCAAAATCCTCAAAATTCTATATACTCAAACCATGATATCACTTAGTCCTTATATCAATCATGAGCTCATGAATACAATCAAACATCTCATTATTTTCTTATTCCTTCATTATGCGCATATCATCTACTTTTCAAAACTATCTGAATAACCTTCCATGGTTACTAGTACAATTAAACATATACTTTTAAATACTTTTGGTAAATCAATAGTGTAACAATCCTTAGATGATTCTTTATTCCATAGTACCATTAACTATACAACATAACTCTCGATAAACATACAATCATTCCACTACATTCTAAAACAACTGACTGTGCTTCAACACTTCCTTCAGCTCATATATCATTTTTAGTTTCCTCATCATCATCCACATAAATACTACCCATATGACCATGCTGATTCTCTTCATGAGATTTTCCCTTAGGGAATTGGTTTTCATAATTCACGTACATTCCACATTTAAAACATCTAATCATTGTTGATGTCATAGAAATACCATTATCCATGTCCATGGTGTTAACTAAAGCTTTTCCTTTGCACTTACTGGCATTGTGTCCTTCTTTTCCACACCCAAAGCATCTTCCATTTCCTTTGAAACAATCTCCCTGATGCCTCTTCCCACATGATTTACATGAGGGAAATTGAACTTTATTTCCTCTATGATCATTATGAAACTCCATATTTCTCTTATTCTCTGAGTCGGGAAACTTACCAAATTTGAGATTATTGATCATATTATGATATTTCTGATTAGGCATAATAACGATGTTTTGACTTCCAAATGCAATTTCATTTGGTTGCTCATAAAGAATATCATTCCATTGTCTGTGATATCCTCTATTATCATGAATCTTCCTGTTTCTAGTCATTTTCTAAAACCCAAAAAGAATAGTGTGAGAGGAAAAAATCATTCTAGGGAAAAAATAGTAAAGGGGGAGTTCCCTCAATATCTAACATCTTGGATTAGATTCTAAGATCTTTACCGTAGTTCTAGGACTATATCCTATACGTATACTTATCCTTAGGGACATCCCCAGACATGCCTTAGAAATATCTCTAGGGATATTACTAACCTTTTCGCATCCTAGTTTCCAAAGGTTGACTAAACCTTTCCTCTGATACCAACTGTAGAGACCCGAAGCTTGATGTACATGGACATTACATTACTTTTTCAGAATACTTAATACATAACAAAAATAGACACACAAGGACCGTAATAGTTTAGTGTCTTTGGAAACTCGGAATATAAACTTCTAATCATGTTGAAATATCTTCAACAACTCCCATAACAATCTTCCCATTTTTGTTTCCTTACCTAAAACCTTTCTTTATTTCTTGGGGAAAATAAAACATAAAAAGGGTGAGCTCAAATGCTCAGTAAGGGCAAACATAGATAATATAAAACAATCCATAAACATTTGGAAGAAAAAACTTGAACATGAAATTTAAACATCAAAATCTTGAGCAAAGACATAAATCGTGGAAGTACATAAGGCATATATCATAATAGAACATCAACCATGATAAAATATAATGGGAATGAAACATGTAATTGTGGCAACCATTCAGCACATGTTATGATTTCCATAGTAGCCAAGGCATTGCTTCCAAGACCATCTTAGTGGACAAAGTCCCTTTCTGAATCGAGTTCACTCCTCGTTTCAGTCCTGTAACACTGAACCAGATTAACTTACCATTACAGCCATGTCTATCTCATGAGATATAAATCTTTACCCAATGCATTTGAGGGAGATATAGGTCCCACCCATCTCATAATGAAATCATTCTTACTTGGGACACAAAATAAACACACATCATTCATAATAACCCAACGAATAAAATGGGTTTCATAAAAATCATACCATCATCACATAATCCATATAGAAGAAATGGATAACATTTCATAATAAGAAAAGTTAAACCATGTAAATCATGGAGACATTAAACTTGATATAGACATATATGAAATAATTTCATCTTAGATGGAAAATGGTTTTTATAAAACACTTGAAATAAATTCTTGAGGAAAATGTCATTTCTTCGTCAAAATCATTTTCTTTTCACTAAATGCCATGGAATTTTAAATGAAAAGTATTTTGTTGAAAATAGTCATAAAATCTTGTCGAGTAAGTTTCATGAAAATTATGCGTTATGAAACCATAAAAATCTGTTCACGCCGTATAAGTTAAAAATAACATTTTTCTCGTACTTTTGTCAAAAAAGTAAAAAAGTACCTTGTATGGTAAACAAAAGGAAGATTCCTTTAATAACATGTGGTAAAAGTTAAAAAAGGGTAAAAAGGACTTTAAACATACATGAAAACATTCTTATAGAACTTGGACATGGATGATAAATATATCCCTAGTAAATACTAACGAATAGGCAATCTCAGATAAAATTAGATTTGCAAAATTATCCCTTACCTTAGATCCGATATGATTCGAACATTTCCAAACCTCCTGTATATTGATTTAAATAATGTCATTGACTTATTAAAGAATCATATTCATTGTTATGATATCATATATGGTTCACTTATGACTTTATATTACCCGTTCTTTTGTAAGTTCCATGTTAAAGGAGTGTTTTGGGTTAAATCGTTTTATTTATCATACATGTTTGGACTTGTTGTTCTTGATATTATTACTTATATCATGATTTACTTAATTATAGAATGTAAAACATCATTTACATATAATATATATTTCAGTAAATACATATATATATGATAGACCGGTTAAATGAAATGAAATACACCGTTCATGGAGACGGTAGGCCGTACGTACGCATGAACGTTGTTTTCATTTCCCTATTGAATTGAATGAAATTAAGTAGATTACATACATATATATACAAAAATAAATACAGTATCAATATTATGTAATATATTTCATTATTACTTATTATATATACTTTATAATCATTCATGAATGGTTAACATGGAGAATGAATCTCATCACGTCGTGGAGACGGTAGTCCGTACGTACGCAGGAGCGATGATATCATTACCATGATCGTGGAATTGTATTGGAGTGTATGTATACTATTTCAGAGTCAATATCTCTTTAAAATAATCAAATATAGTTATTATTTACACCATTATACACATCCAAGTAACGTGGTGGTGGAAAATTGATTACACCACGGTGTGGAGATGGTATTCTGTACGTACGCACGTGCGGTGATTTCGTTTTCCGTAGGATGGATAGATGGTGAAATAGGGTTGTTTCATACATATAATAACATATAAGTATATGAGTGATACTGATGTTATTACTTAATAATGAAACAACTAAAGAAGAAGAATAGGAAGAAGAAATAAACTTGAAAGGATCGGTAACGGACATTAACTCTTCTTTGAAGCGCTTCTTTGAGACCTCCTTTTAGGGAAATAAAATTGGTCTTTGAAGAATAACAGGACCTCTAGTATGTTTCTAGGTAAGTGGAGAGGAGAAATTGGCAGGGGTTGGCCAAGAATGAAGGCTCAATGTGGTGTGAGGAAGAGAGGTAGGAGGTGTCCTTTTATAAGGGAGGAGAGGGGCTCCTATGGAAAAACTGAAAATATTATTTTATTATAAAGTCATATTCGATTTTTAATAGCTCCAAATTGAGTTATTTACAACATAAGGTGGGGATGGGTCGAAATACACTAATCCAATAGAATTTAGACAAGTTTAGGTTTCTATTTTAACCCTATCACTTAGATTTATCTTTAAGGTAGATAATTTTTCTTTTACAGTTTCTTCTGTTTTTCTTACACTATAAGGTTAATAAAATTACTATAACAAGACAAAAGAACCCCAAGTTGTTTATTATTAATATATATAACCTTATATAAGTCCTTTGGCCAAACATTAGATTTTTAGGAATAAAATAACTATTAATAATATAATATTTGTTTTAAAAACTATTTTATGTCAATTTTGACACTATTTGGTAATTGATTTTTGTGAAAATCCTAACAGAATTATTAGTTAGAAAAAAGTTAACTAAATCAATAATAACATGTCATATTAACCTAAAAAATTAGTGTAATTCATAAAAAGTCTCAAATTACATTTATTTGGGTATTTATAACATCAATTATGTCAATATTTCATTGATAAGATAATTACTACATCATCATTGTGTCGAAAATAAATTAAATTATATAATGTCTAAAAATTAAAAAAAAATACCATTATGTAGGATATCTTTTTATCTTTCTAAGGAATATTTATAGTTGAATTTTGATTATGTATAACCCTATATTAAAAATTATTTACTTATTAAATATTTATTTTAACTATTTTAACCGTTCCTTAAATAAATTAATATTAAATATCCTAATCTAATCCAAGGGGGCCTAAATGGTCTTATTTTATTCCTAAGGTTGTTTCTGGTCGAATTACACTTATCCAATAAAATTATGACATGTGTTAGGGTAAAAATAATATCATTTTTACCCTTAATTACCCTGTTTACTTTTAACCGTGGTAAATAAAATTATTAAGTTACTATTCACCATAAATTATTTTTATCACATTGAACCAAATTTTACTTACTGACATCAACCGTATCTCTCAGATTTTTGAAATTCCATTCACAAAAGCGGTAAACTTATGTTTTATGTAAATTTTCAAATTCTCCTAGGAGGTGGGTAAAAGACGGTATAAAGTTCAATAAAATTTTTATATATCTAAAATTAATATAAAATGACTCTAATTAATTACATTGAACTTATATAGGTATTATGTGTCAATTTTGACCTAAAATAAATTTAAATAAAATAAATAATTACTTAAATAAAAAGTCGGTTTTTAAATAGTAACCCAATGTTTTCACTATTCATCAAAAATTGAATGTTTTCAGAAAAATACCAAAATTTCACCCTAAGCTAATTTCGATATTCCGAATCCAAAAATGAAGTCCATTTTGAATGATTAAATTTACAAAATTTCAAAAAGTGGTTATTACTATTCATAACAGCTAGTTTTAAAAATATTTTAATTGCATATCGTTGTTTAGTGAATCTCGGTATTGCGTACATAACACGCTATCGAGGAAGGTCACGATGGAGTGTAATGTAGCCATGTTAGGGTTGCGTGTTGTGAAAGACTCCTTTGTTGTAACGTACAACACAAGACATCAATAAAATTAAAAAGAATATTTTTCATAAAATCTCGGGGTGTTACATTGAAGCTCAGCCAACCCCTACCCATTTCTCTTCTCCACTTCCCTAGAAACATTCTGGAGGTTCTGGTCTTCTCAAAAGACCAAATCTACTTCATTAAAAGGAAGCTTAAAGGAGGTGCGTCGAAGAAGAGGTAATCTCTTCTTCCGATTCTTTTAAGTTTCTTTCGTCTTCTACTTCTTCTTCTTTAGTTGTATCATTATAAAGTTATAACATCAGTATTACTTATATACTGATATGTTATTATAAATATGAAACAACCCTATTTCCCCTTCTATCCATCCTACGAAAAACAAAATCATTGCGCGTGCGTATGTACGGAATACCGTCTCCACGCCGTAGTGTAATCTGTTTTCAACAACCATCTTACTTAGATGGGTATAATGGTGTAAATAAATAACCATATATGATTATTTTATAGTGATATTTATTCTGAGATATTATATATACACCTCAATACAATTCCATGATCATGGGAATGATATCATCGCTCGTGCATACGTACGGACTACCGTCTCCACAACGCGATGAGATTCATTCTTCATGTTAACCATTCAAGAATGATTATAAAGTATATATAATGAATAATAATGAAATATATGACATAATGAAGCTACTGGATTTATTTATATATGTATATATATGTCATCTACTTACTTCCATTCAAGTCAATAACAAAAGTAAAACATCATTCATGCGTACGTACGGCCTACCGTCTCCATGAACGGTGGGTTTCATTTCATTTATCTATCTATTATATATATATACTGAATACATATGATATATAAATAATGTTTTACATTCTGTATGTAAGTAAATCATGATATAATTAATAATAATATCAATAACAACAAGTCCAAACACGTACGATAAATGAAACAATTTTACCCAAAACGCTACTTTAACAAGGAATTGACAAATGAACGGGTAATATAAATACCTAAGTGAACCATATATGATATCATAACAATGAATATGATTCTGTAATAAGTCAATGACATTATTCAAATCATTATACAGGAGGTTTGGATACATACGAAGCGTATCAGACATAAGGTAAGGGATAATTATTCCAATCTCATTCTTATTCGAGATTGTTTATTCGTAAGTATTTATTGGGGTTATGTTTATTATACATGTCCATATGTTCTCAAAATGTATCCATAAAATTTTTACTTTTCTTCCATGTAAGTTTAATGCCATTCTTACCCTTTTTTAATTTTACCACATTGTATGGAAGGAATCTTTCTTTTGTTTACCATACGATATACTTTTTGACTTTTCCGACAAAAGTATGAGAAGAATGTTATTTTTAACTTATATGGAATGAACAGATTTTTACGGTTTCATAATTCCTCATTTTCATGAAGCTTACTCTACAATATTTTATGATTATTTTCAACAAAATTCATTTCTTTTAAAATTTCATGGAATTTTGTGAAAAGAAAATGGTTTTGAAGAAGAAAGGATATTTTTCGCAAGAATTCATTTCGAGTGTTTTATGAAAACCATTTTCCATATAAGATTACATTATTTCATATGTGTATGTTTCATGTATAATGTCTCTATGATTTACATGGTTTCACTTTTCTTATGAAGAAATATCCATTTGTTTTTTATGGATAATGTTATAATGGGATGATGTTTATGAGACCCATTTTATTCTTTTGGTTATGATGAATGTTTTATGTTTATTTTTTGGCACAAGTAAGAATGATTTCATTATGAGATGGGTGGGACCTATATCTCCCTCTAATGCATTGCGTCAAGATTTATATCTCATGAGATATATATGGCTGGAATGTTAAGTTAATCTGGTTCAGTGATACAGGACTGGAACGAGGAGTGAACTCGATTCAGAAAGGGACTTTATCCACTAATATGGTCTTGGCAGCAATGCCTTGGCTACTATGGAAATCATAACAAGTGATGAATGGTTTCTATAATTACATGATTTATTACCATTATATTTTATCATGATTGATGTTCCTTTATGATATATGTCTTATATACTTCCAAGATTTATGTCTTTGCTCATAATTTTGATGTTTAGATTTTATGTTCAAGATTTTGCATTCAAATGTTTATGGATTGTTTTATGTTCTCTATGCTTACCCTTACTGAGAATTTGAGCTCACCCTTTATATGATTTATTTTCCCCAAGATTTGAAGAATGGTTTTAGGTAATAAAACAAAAGGTGAAGATCTTTATGGGAGATGTTGAAGATCTTTCACCACAATTAGAAGATTATTTTCTGAGTTTCCAAAGACACTAAACTATTACGGTCCTTGTGTGTATGATTTCGTTATGTATTAAGTATTCCGAAAAAGTAATGTAATGTCCATGTACTTCAATCTTTGGGTCATTAAAATTCCTACGTCTTCCCAATCCATCGTTTGGAGGCCACAACCCCCAACATGGGAAAGTGTTTTGTTGTTTCGGGTACACGAGGAAGGCATATTCCCAGGTCCAAGAAACGGTGGAAAATCACCTCGTACTCCTACACCAACCAGGCTCAGGTGATTCCCGAACCTCCTACCCCTTTACGGTATCGGTACGTTAGGCTCATGGCAATGGCGGTACGCCATATGTGTCTATTTTGTCAGGATGGAATTATCCAGCTCAAGCCGACGCATCACTACTACTTTGATGTCATCAAGCGTGGCCCCTTGGGCCGAAGACCCGATGGGATTGGATCGACTGCCTTCATCACTATAGTCTCAATGGCGCATGAATCTCCCGATATGGTGACCACTACCACCCAAGCCGGCACCAACTTCCCTTCAGGTTCTGGTAGCCCCGAAGAAGCTCCCCCCACGGATGACCCCTCCACAAGTGGAAAGGAGGACATGGATGATGTGCCCCCCGCCTTTGAAGCGGGAATCTCCAACACATCACCGAGTTGGTACAGGTGAACCTCGGTAGTGTGGCAGACCCAAGACCCACGTTGGTCAGCTCCGCTATGCCCCCCGAGGAATAGCAACGGTATGTGTAATTCCTCAGACTGCACCGTGATGTGTACACCTTGAGTTACGACGAGATACCAGGACTAGATCCTCAGGTAGCCATCGACCGCCTTGGCCTTTCGACAAACCATCGTGGGTTCAGGAAGCCTCCCAGAAAGATGCACCCTTTTCATAGTGCCATGTTTGAGGCTGAAGTTGACAAGATTATCAAAGTTGACTTCGTCAAGGAGGTCCAGTACCCTCGGTGGCTAGGCAACATTGTGCCAGTCATGAAGAAAAACGGACAGATTAGGGTTTGTATCGACTTCCGCGATCTCAATCGCCATTGTTCGAAGGATGATTTTACCCTTCTAGTGACAGAATTTTTGATTGATCCTACGACAAGGTTCTAAGCCCTCTTTTTCATGGATGGGTATTTCAGGTACAACTAGATCCAGATGGCCCCCGAGGACGAGGAGTCCACTGCCTTCAGGGAACCCCAAGGTACTTTCTATTACCAGGTTATGCCCCTTGGTCTGAAGAATGCGGGTGCCACCTATCAATAGGATATGCATAGCATATTCAAGAAGATTATTGGGACACTAGTGGAATAATACATGGATGATCTGGTGGTCAAATCTTGTCGGCACCAAGACCATCTCAATGACCTTGAGAAAGTGTTCAGCTTCCTCCATTCCCACCACCTGAAGATGAACTCGTTGAAGTGTGCCTTCGAGGTCACCTCTGTAAAGTCGATTGGCTTCTTCATCAGATTCCGATGCATCGAGATAAACCCGGAGAAGATCAAGGCCATCAGCCAAATGCCTCCCCCGAGAAATATTCTAGAACTTCGAGGTCTCTAAGGCTACTTAGCCTACATATGCGGATTCATTGTGAATCTGGACGGAAAGTGTAATTACTTTCCTGGATCATGAAGAAAGGCGCCACCTATGAATGGGATGAATAGTGTCATACCACCTTTGAGGAAATCAAGTTGTATCTGCTCTAACATCCGGTCTTGATGTCACCTGTCTCCGAGAAGTCACTGGTCCTTTATGTGACTGCCCTAGAATGGTTCCTCAGTGCACTTCTCACCCAGAAGAAAACGAGGGGACAGAGAACAACCTCTACTACCTCAGTTGCAAGCTCCTCGATACAGAAATTAGATATTCTCTCATCAAGAAGAGATTCCTGGCACTTTTATTTTCCATACAAAAATTTTGGTACTACTTGCAGCACCACGATGTACAACTGGTCTCTCAGGTAGACCCGTTGAAGTACATCCTAAACTGGCCTATGTTAACTGGTCATCTAGCACGGTGGGAGGGGATCCTACAGTAGTTCTACATCAGGTTCGTGCCTCAGAAGGCTATCAAAGCACATGCATTGGCATACATTCTAGCTACCCACCCACCCACCGAGGATCAACTGCTGGATCTAGGTTTTCCTGACGAGGTAATCCTCTCATTCGATCATGTCCTCCCATGATGGTAGATGCACTTTGATGGTGCCTCCCGGATCCCCACTAATAGGAGACTCAATGATCCTAGGCTCAACAGGGTGGGTCTGGGTATCATCTTCATCACCCCTGAGCAATCCATCCTTCCATATTTGATCCTGTTGTAAAAGGGCTGCACCAACAATGAGGCATAGTATCATGCCCTCATCACTGACCTCGAGCTGTCCCTCGAGATTGACGTGCCCCATCTGCATGTGAAAGGGGACTCCAAGCTGGTCATCAAACAATTAAATGGTGTCTATGTTGTCAGAAATACAGAACTCGCACCATTGTTGGAGTGCACCCTCCATCTAATGGCCCTGTTCCCTTCTCGGCCAGAGGTCGTTCATATTCACTGATCAGAGAACGATCGATATGATACTTTGGATAGCCAGGCCGCGTCTATTGCGGAGCCCGAATAGGATGACCTGATTATCCACATGGCGCTCCAAAGATTCATCGCTCCCGTTACCTCGGTGAATGATCACGGCCCATGGGCAAACCATCTTACCGTGGGTGCCCCTACGTCGAGAGCCCCAGGTACTTCAGATATGGTGATCGAAGTAGTTCCTGATTAGAGGACACCCTTGGTTGAATACCTCCAATGAGGCAATCTTCCATCAGACCGGGCCGAGTACGAGCGAATCCGACATCGCCCGCTGCAGTTTACCCTTCAGAGTGGTCCCATCCTTGAGCAGATCCTTTACAGACACGGATTTGATGGTGTTCTCCTCCATTACCTTCAAGGAGTCGAGATCTCACAGTTCATGCAAGAGGTTCATGCTAGTTCTTGTGGCGCCCATCTAGCCGGGTCAAAGTAGTCTCACCAAATTCGGAGGCTGGGGTACTTCTAGCCCTCCATGATCAATGACTGCATCAAATTTTCCAAGAGGTGCCATGCATTCCAAGTTCATGCTAACATTGTGCATAGGTCACTAGAGCCTCTCCACACTACCAAGTTTTCTTGGCCCTTTGCAGTATGGGGTTTGTATGTCGTAGGACCTTACCCACCGGTGACAGCTCGCTAATGCCGGTTCATTATGACCGCTACAGATTTCTTTTCCAAGTGGGCAGAGGCAATTCCGCTCAGGGGAGTCAAAGCTCGTTCTATAACTGACTTCGTGAGTTCCAACATCATCTATCGATTTGGAGTACCTCACGCGATCCTCACTGATAACGGCTCCAACTTCCGAGCATCCACACTGAAGAAATTGTAAGCCAAGTACAACATTCTCTCTAACCATACCTCCCGCTATCATGCACATGCAAATGGACAGATCGAGTCGTTTAACAAAACCCTCTCTAACATTAAGAAAAAGATGGTTGGTCAAACCAAGAAAATTTGTCTGGACAAGCTCCCCAACACCCTCTGGGATTATCATACGACGACTCATAATTACACCCAAGTGACCCCATATTCCCTAGTGTACGGACCTGAGGCCACCCTATCCATCGAGATTTAGTTTTCCTCATTGAACATGGAAGTCTATGACCAGAAAGCACCAGATATTGTTTCCGAAATCTGTCTAGCTGAATTTGATGCACTAGACGAGAATACGCTTCGTTCTTTGCACAACCTGGAAAGGCATCAGAGCAGGATGGCCCGAGCTTTCAACAAGAAGGTTCGCCTCCTCTCTTTCCTGCAAGGTGACCTGGTACTAGCCCTCAGAGCACCAATGATTCCCGGCAGGAAACCACCCAAGTTAAAGCCCAAATGGCAGGGGCCTTTCATCGTCCATAAGTTCTATCCCAATGGTTCGTACTCCCTCATGACCATGGATGGCGAGCGTGTCACTCCTCCCACCAATTCCAAGTTCGTCAAGAAGTACTTTTCCTGAGCCTTTGATGCATGCCTGTCGTGGGCGTGGAAAAACAATATTTTATTTACCTAAGTATAGTATAGCAGTTGATCCTAGGTAGTCTCCCGAAGAGGAGTGCACACAAAACAAGGTTTTCCCTTTTTGTTGGTTTTCTTAAAAAGATTGGTTTTAATAAATGATAAAAATGATGATCGGATTGGGTTCAGCTAGACCTAGTGTTGTGCCATCATGGTTTCCAAATTTTATCTCTTATTCTTCCAAAGATTGGTAAGAGAGAGATTCATCTACCGAGTCCTCTCTCTCCCTTAGTCAGATAAATGTGATGATAATTTTCCTTTCTAAAACCTTATATTGGTCTATCCTCCTTCCAATGTGCTTAGGGTTGTAGAAGGTATCTTGATTAATTAGAGCAATCCCAGTCCTGTAATTGTTGTTCCCTAATAACCCAAGATTTCCACATACAATCCTACACACGTTCTTGACAACCGCCAAGAAATCGCTACCCAACCCTAATCTTTTTCCCCCGTATACAGATTATAATTGGGTAGAGGGAGATGTGATCATCGACCAAAGCAATTTATAATTTCAGAATCAAAAACTTAACACTACTGAATTTGAAATTTAATACTGAATTAATAATTGAAAACATTATAATAATGAAGAAGAAATTTTATTCATTTCAAGAACAAAAACTCAAACACAACACATAGGTCCAGCCTCCCCTCTATCCGGTCACTCAAATGAAACTACCCCTCCATAGATGGGGTAAACGAGATGATGTGGGAGAGGAGAGACATTTTAAAGTAAATAAAAATAAAAGAAAGAAACAAAATTATGCTGAAAAAGAATTTCCCCGAGTGTCTCTTGGCTTCCTCCCGTCTCCGATTGTGGTGTCCCAGAAGGAATGAGATGGAATATGGGATGCTTTGAGAGGGTGGAGCTCTCCTCCTTTTATAGACATAATTTCCCCCCCAGATTTTGACGTGTTGTATCCCTATTAAATGACATATCCACGCATTTAGCATTTCTTCAATGTTGTTCAAAATTCCCTTGTCCGTGTTTCCTCAAAATATCAGTGGATTTTGACATGTATTCCAAAAGTTATGGCCGTTTTACTCTGACCATTTATTCTGTCCAGTCAGACGCTCCAAAACGAAATCTTCCGGAATTGGGTGATTTATTACCCCATAAACGGAAAATTCACTCGGTTATTCCTTCATAAAAGATTCTCAAAAACTCCTTATGCATCCACCCACTGAAATTCACAAGCTTTGGGCCCACCATGGATTATTTATGGATCCCACACCAAAACTAGGCAGAACTGAAAACAATTTTCTTTCTCCCAATTGTGAGCTTCTTTTGAGAATCCATATGGCCGATTCAGCTTTTAGTCCAAAAATAGTAAACGATTCACTGGATGTGTAGAATCTGAAAAATAATGAATATTTCCATTTGGATTAGTGTAGATAATGTTATGGCCAATATACAAAAATAATTTAAAACTGCTAAAAATCCAAAATGGCCAATTTTTACTATTCAGCTCAAAATAACACCAATATCATAAAAATGAAACTATTAATCTTAGAGGATCACTTTTGTGGGTTTGAAACATTTATATTCAATATAAATTAATTGAAAATATTTTCTCTATCAATTCCCCCATACTTAAACTATGCTTGTCCTCAAGCATAAAATCTCAACATGGAATTCAAAGGGCTCCAATGTCACCAATATTAAAATTTCAAATGAAATAAAATAAAATGATTATCAATGTCCAATAAAATTTTCCAATTCCACAAAAATACCAATTTAATTTCCCATTTTTCAAAGAAACAATCAATTCTTGCATTTTACTTTTCCCCTTTGAAAAATAATGGAGCTTCTCTTTTCATTCATTCAAGATTCTCAATTTTTTATTATTAAACATGCCAAAATCATAATCTACCTCACTTTTGAATCATTTATCTCATCACTATAGATAAAATTAATAGTGGAGTTATGCTCATATCATTAGAAGATGCTCCTTACCCATAGTCTTGTAAAGGAACTACTTTATCTACATTGTAAAGACAAAACACACATAAAATCACGAGGACTTTCAAAAAAGGTTCAAATGAATCTGTGGCTTAGGGTTGGTGGGTAAATGATTGAAATAATTTAAGGCCATAAGTAGGAGGTCTGAATATTAATTACAATGCATGATTAATCAAGTGAAATCACCAGATTAACCTCACTCAAATCCCCTTGAAATGTGAATCACAACACCGCTCCCCTTTTAATGACATGGGTCATGAGTCAATAAATGATTTACAAAGAATGATATCATCCAATTTATCCTTGTTTTTTTTGTAAAGATCCAGGAAGGCACGACTTTATTTTCAATTTTTGTAAAACTCTAGACCGGAACAACTTTATTTTTAATTTTTTTCTCTCTTTTTTTATGGAGAACCTGATGAAATGAAAGAAGCATAATGAAATAATGACTCATACCCAATTTTCTAATAATACATTGCCCAAAATGATGACATACACATTACACCACCCAAAAATGATACATATTCCAATAAACTCACAAGAAAGGCCCTTCCCCCACACTGAAACATGAATTACCATGAAAAAATAATAAAAGTGTGGGTAGGTAAAGAAATATCGGCTTGTAATGTGGCTTAAACCTATAAGGCAATTCATGGATTCTATGGGCTAACGAAAGATAAATGTAAGAGTGGGTCTCAGGTAAATATGTGGCTAGCCAATGTAGTGCCTAAATCATTTTAAATGTGGTTTTTTACAGTCATAGCTTTGACAATATTCAATACAAGTTATAACAGGTGGCACGTCCCAAGATCACTCAAGAAATATGCTCAAGATAAAATAGGAATTATTTGGTCTATAAATCCTCTCAGGAATGAGAATATGATATTGTAAAATCACTCATGGAATGATTAATAATAACAAATTAATGACCATGAATTTTAGAAATTCAAAGAATGAAAAATGGAAGGGAAATTTCATTTACATGAATCAATTAATTCCCCCAAATCATGAGCCCTTATTTCAATATCCTTGCTTCACTTTAATCATCCAATTATCCATTTTAATCATTCAATATCATTAACATTGAAATCTAAAACATGAAATCATTGGATTTCTATGAAACTAATGTCTCCTAGATAAGTCAAGTAAAACATGAATTCAAGCATGGGCATGCATTTTTTGATTAATTATTTAAAAGACTAAAAATGAAGGGAATAAAGTTGGATAATATAGAATTGAAACTCTTACTCCCCTGTCAAATGGATTCTTTTCTTCACAATGTATAATACCACTACAACTTCTTCATTAATGGACATGAAATATAAAAATGAAAACAATTGATAGTGCAGGCATGTTCAATCATACTAGTAAATGACTAAGAAGACATGTGGACAATGGGGAAAAATGAGGGTTGCCTCCCGGTAGGGCCTTTGTTTAATGTCATTGGCTCGACAAAACAAAACAAAAAAAATAAAAAATTTGAAAAATATCTTAGACTACAAGATTCCCTCCCCCACACTTAATTGATGCTGTGTCCTCAATGAATGTAAATGGAATTTTTTATGTAAGTTTCAAAAAGATGGAGTTACTACATTTAATCAAGTGTAAAGGAATGATGTTACTTGGTAGGTGTTCATTTGTATTCAGGGTGAAGGAGTGTGATCTCCTCCACCGGTTCTTGAGGTACGGTCCCATGGAACTTATTCAGCCTCTGCCCATTTACATTGAATGGGTTTCCTCCTCCTTTCTTTTGAATCTGCACAGTACCAAATGGGTATACATGAATAACAGTAAAGGATCCTTCCCATCTGGAATGAAGTTTACCTAGCATAATCTTAAGTCTGGATTTGAAGAGTAACATGTGATCTCCAGGGTTGAAGGTTCTTGGTTGAATAATCTTGTCATGGTCCATCCTTGTTCTCTCTTTATAGATCATTGAGTTTTAAAATGATTCCCTTCTAATTTCCTCTAACTCCTACAACTGCAATCTTATTTCTTTCCCAGCTTTCTCAGGGTCCAGATTCATCTCTCTGACCGCCCAGTAGGCTCTATGCTCCAACTCCATAGGAAGGTGGTAACTCTTTCCATAGATAAATCTATAAGGACTCATCCCTATCAGTTTTTTGTAGGCCGTTCTGTATGCCCATAATGTATCATCTAACTTTTAGCTTCAGTCCTTCCGGTTGGGTATAACAGTCTTCTCCAGAATGGATTTGATTTCTCTATTGGATACTTCTTCTTGGCCATTTGTTTGGGGATGGTATGTGGTAGATGTTCTATGATGCACCCCATACTTCTTCAGAAATGATTCTATTTTACTATTGCAGAAATGAGTTCCCTGATCACTAATGATTTCTCGTGGCATGCCAAACCTACAAAAAATGTTATCCCTGACAAAATGAAAAACAACGTTTTCATCATCAGTTCGGGTTGCTTTTTCTTCCACCCATTTTGAAACATAGTCTACAACCAAAAGAATATATGAATTTACAAATTACATTGGGAATGGTCCCATGAAATCTATTCCCCAAACATCAAAAATTTCACAAAAGGTTATTGGTTATTGTGGAATTTCATATCGTTTGGATATGTTACCAGAAAAATGGAATTTTTCACTTCTTTTACAAAATTCATATGCATCCTTGAATAAAGTGGGCCAGTAGAGTCCTGATTCTAGAACTTTTCAAGAAGTCCTATGTGGTCCAAAGTGGCCTTCACAAGATAATTTATGAAAAAATTCAAACACTGATTCAATTTCACTTCTTGGAAAGCATCTTCTTATGATTTGATCATTACAAATTTTCCACAAAAACAGGTCTTCCCAAATGTAAAATCTTGATTCAGATTTAAGCTTCTCTTGTTGATGAGAGCTTAGATGAGAGGGTACCTGAGATGTTACCAAATAGTTGACCATGTTGGCATACCATGGTACTTCACTGTTGATGATGTAGAGTTTTTCTCTAGGAATCTCATCATTAAGTGGGTTCTGATTTGGTATTTCTATTTCAGCGGTGTGGTGTAGTCGACTCAGATGATCATCCACATGATTTTCATTACCCTTCTTATCTTTGATTTCCAAATTGAACTCTTGTAAGATTAGAATCCATCTCACCAACCTTGGTTTAGCATCCGCCTTTTTCATTATGTACCTAAGAGCTGCATGATCAGAAAAATCAACAACTTTAGTGCCCAGAAGATATGATCGGAATTTATCTAGTGCAAAAACGACTGCAAGGAACTCCTTCTATGTGGTTGTGTAATTTATTTGTGTTGCATCCATGGTCATTGATTCGTAGAAGATGACTTAGGGCTTGCTGTCAATTTTTTGTGATAGAGCGGCTCCCACTGCTTAGTTGGATGCATCACAAAGTAGCTCAAAAGGGTAATCCCAATTGGGTGGCTGCATTATTTGGGGTGTTATCAGTCTATCCTTTAATTCATCAAATGATTCCCTACATGCACAGTCAAAATTAAAGTCAGCATCCTTTAAAAGTAATCTTGAGTGAGGGAGAGAAATCTTATTGAAATCCTTGATGAATCTTCTGTAAAATCCTGCATGCCCTAAAAAGGATCTAACATGTTTGTGACAAGTTGGATATGTCAAGGAATTTATTACATAAACTTTTGATTTATCAACCTCAATCCCTTTTTGTGAAATTATGTTCCCTAACACTATCCCTTTTTCAACCATGAAATGAAATTTTATCGAAATTTAAGACAAGGTTCTTTTCAATTCATTTTTTTAAAAAATTTTCCAAATTTCCCAAGAAATGATCAAATGAATTTCCAAAAACTATGAAATCATCATGAAACACCTCCAAACAATCCTCAATGTGGTCCGAGAAAATATTCACCATACACCGTTGAAATATACCTGGGGCATTGCATAGCCCAAAAGGAATCATTTTGTAGGAGAATGTTCCAAAAGGGCGGGTGAAGGTTGTCTTCTCTTGGTCTTCTGGTGCAATTGTTACCTGAAAATATCCTAAGAATCCATCTAAAAACAATAATGAGTTTTTCCAGCTAACCTTTCAAGCATCTGATCAATGAATGGAATAGGAAAGTGATCTTTTCTGGTAACTTCATTTAGCTTCCTGTAATCTATACACACTCTCCAGTTGTTTTGTATTCTCGTGGGGATCAGTTCATTTCTTTCATCTATAACAGTGGTCAGGCCGGATTTCTTGGGGACTACATGAATTGGGATGACCCATTGAGAATCAGATATTGGGTAAATGATATCAACTGATAACAATTTTTCAATCTCTTTCTTAATGAAATCCATGATTGTGGGATTGATTCTTCTTTGAGGTTTTCTAACTGGTTGAGAATCACTTTCTAAAAATATCTTGTGAGAGCATACCTTAGGGTTGATTCCAGGAATATCACCTAAACTCCATCCTACAGCTTTGACATCCCTTTTGAGAAGGTCAATCAATGTTTGTTCTTGTGAATGGGATAGGTTATTGGAAATGATTACTGGCAATTTCTCTCCTTCCATTAGGTAAGCATACTTCAAGTCACATGGAAAAGGCTTCAGCTCTAAACATGGGGGTTGTTCAAGGGATGATATTGCATTTAGGTTTCTTCCTTATAATGTTGAATTCTCTAGAATAATCTCACTTCCTTTTAACAAATCATCGAAAAAATCATATTTTACCTCATCTTCTAACATGATATCAAAATTTTCAGGTTCAGGGGAGTTATAAAATTCAAATGAAGAGTGTTATCCCATAGAAAAAAATTCATGAAGCATACCTAAGTCTTCAATTGGTTCTACACCTTCATCATGGGAGATTGCATAAAGTGAGTGATTACTGGACAAGTGTTTCATCGTATCAAGAATATTGAAGTGTACCGTACTATCTCTGAGCTCCATGGTGAGTGTTCCTTCATGCACATTTATGATTGTCCTTGCTGTTTTCAGGGATGGTATCCCTAGGATGATGGGAGATTGGGATGGTTCTTGGTCTTCATCCATGGTATGGACATAAAGGTCTGCTAGAAATATTAATCCTCTCACTTCTACAAGTATATCTTCAACGACTCCAACTGATAAAATGGTGGATCAGTTTTCTAATTGTACCACCACCGGAGTTGATTTTAGTTCTCCAATCTGCAAAGATGAAAACACTGAGTGAGGCATCACATTTATCGAAGCTCCAAGATCATATAGTGCATCAGTAAAATTTAAAGAACCGATAGTGCAGGGAATAGAGAAAGTCCCTGGATCTTCACATTTTTGTGGTATCGGTGGTGTGATCAATGCTGAGATGCTTCTTCCAAAGTTGATTCTTTCATTTCCATCCAGTCTCTTTCTTTTAGTACACAGATCCTTCAGAAATTTTTCATATTTAGGGATTTTCTTGATTGCATCCAGTAGAAGAATGTTAATCTCAACTTTTCGGAATGTTTCCTGAATTTCCCGTTGAAGTAGTTCTACTTCTCCCTTCTTTGACTCAACCAATGCTGATGGGAATGGTGCTAGGATATCCTTTTTTCCATTTTTTGTTTCTGCAATGGTGTTTCAAGTATTTCTTTCTTGAACCTTGTTCTTTCTACTTTGTTGTTGACTCCATATTTTGGTTGGACAGGACAAGCTTCAGTAGGTTCCCTAGATTCATCCTCCTCACATTGTACTGGTGGTGTGATCTCCTTCCCACTTCGGGTTGTGATATCACTAACATTATCTTTTGGATTGAGAATTTTTTTTCAGGAAGCTTACCTTGGTTCTTGGTGAGATCATCCATAATTATTTAAAATTGATCAGCTAGCTTGTCCATCTTATCTTCTATTCCGGAAACTCTTTTCTTTAGCTGTTGGTCTTCATTTGTCGGTGCACATGTGGATGGTTGCTCATAATTCTTCTGATGGAAAGGTGGTGGTTGGAAAGTTTTTTTTTGTTGGAAGGGCTTATAATAAGGTTGTTGGAATGCTATCGGGTTCTGATATTGCTGATGAAAAGGTGATCTAGCTTGGTTCTATTGAAACCCATACCCTGGTTGTGTTTGCGGTTGGTATTGCCTTTTTTGATAGGCTACAACACAACTTTCTATCCCCTGCACTTCTGGACATTGATCAGTTTAATGAGAATTAGAAGAGTATAAACCACATACCTTATTCGGTCCTTGTTGTTCCTTCACATGGTTCACAGCTATTTGTCGCACCAACCTGGTGAGTTCACCCATTTCATTCCTAATTAAATCTACTGAATCAAATGTTCTTACCTCATGGATTCCTCTGGTGATCATACCTCGAGTGCCAAACTGCTATTAATTTTTTGCAGTCTTTTCAATCAGAATTCGTATATCTACATGTGATTTATCAATGAGGGCTCCTCCCAACGAGGCATCTAGTAGATTCCTGTCATTGTTAAGAAATACTTGGTAGAAGCACACAAGGAATTGTTCCTCTTCAATTTCTTTGTGTAGAAAACTTGCACAAAGCTTCCTGAAACATTCCCAGTAATCATATAGTGTTTCTCCAGTTGATTGATGGATGAAATAAATCTCCTTCTTTATTGCAGTTCTCATGGATGTTGAGAATAATCTTTGTAGGAAGCATTTTTTTAGATCTTCTCAGTCACTGATCTCCCCGGGTTTCATATTGTACAACCATTCCTTCGCTTCTCCCTCTAGTGAGAAGGGGAAAACCCTACACTTCACATGTTCTTCCGTGACTGCTCGTGGTTTGAAGCTGGAGCAGACATAGGTGAATTCTTGAATATGTCGATTCAGTTCTTCACCTGCAAGACCATGAAATTTAGGAAGCACTTGGATCATGTTAATTCTCAATTAAAAATCATTTTCTAAGGCAGGAATTGCAAGTTGATAATTTTGATTGGAAAATTGAGGTGCACAGATGTCATGTAGGGTTTGGTTGGGATTTACAGCCATTATTAATGGTTCAAAGTCTTCACTCAAGGTTTCACTTGAATCGGTGAGATTGATTTCTTCAAAATCTTTGGAAAGATTTTGATTTCTCAATTTGGTTATTGTGCACTCAATTTCTAGATCTAATTCTAATAAATTTCTATTTGATCTACGGGTCATTCAAAAGAGATTGTTTTTTTTAAAGATTTGAGGCACTGCCTCCCCGGAAACGACGCCATGTTTAACGCACGCCTGTAATAGCGCATGGAAAAACAATATTTTATTTACCTAAGTATAGTATAGTAGTTGAACCTGGGTAGTATCCCGAAGTGGAGTGCACACAAAACAAGGTTGTCACTTTTTGTTGGTTTTCGTAAAAATATTGGTTTTAACAAATGATAAAGACGATGATCAGATTGGGTTCGGCTAGACCTAGTGTTGTGACATCATGGTTTCCAAATTTTGTCTCTTCTTATTCCTTAAACTAGTAAGATAGAGATTCATCTACCATGTCCTCTCTCTCCTTTAGTCAGATAAATGTGATGATAATTTTTCTTTCTAAAACATTAGATTGGTCTATCCTCCTTCCCATGTGCTTAGGGTTGTAGAAGGTCTATTGATTAATTAGAGAAATCCCAGACCCGGAATTGTTGTTCCCTAATAAACCAAGATTTCTACAAACAATCCTATACACGTTCTTGACAACCGTCGAGAAATCACCACCCAACCCTAATCTTGTTCCACCGTATACAGATTAGAATTGGGTGGAGGGAGATGTGATCATTGACCAAAGAAATTTATAATTTCAGAATAAAAGACATAATACTACCACATTCGGAATTTAATACTGAATTAATAATTGAAACCATTATAAGAAATAAGAAGAAATTTTATTCATTTCAAGCACAAAAACTCAAACACAACACATATGTCCAACCTCCCCTCTTTCTGATCACTCAAATGAAACTACACCTCCATAGATGGGGTAAGCGAGATGATGCGGGAGAGGAGAGACATTTTAAAGTAAATAAAAATAAAACAAAGAAACAAAATGATACTGAAGAATAATTTCCCCGAGTGTCCCTTGGCTTCCTCCCATCTCCGATTGTGGTTCCCCAGAAGGAATGGGATGGAATATGGGATTCTTTGAGAGGGTGGAGCTCTCCTCCTTTTATATCCAGAATTTGTCCCCCGGATGTTGACGCGTTTTAGCCCCATTAAATGACATCTTCACGCATTTAGCCCTTTTTGAATGTTGTTCATAATTCCATGTTCCATGGCCCTTCAAAATCTCAGCAGATTTGGACATGTATTCCAAAAGTTATGGTCTTTTTACTCTATGCATTTATTCTGTCCAGTCGAACTCTACAAAACGAAATCCTCCGGATTAGGGTGATTTAATGACCTCATAAATGGACAATTCACTCGGTTCTTACTTCATGAACGATTCTCCAAAACTCCTTGCGTGTCCACCCACCGATGTTCACAAGATTTGGGCCCACCATTGATGAGATATGAATCTCACACCAAAACTAGGCAGAACTGAAAACAATTTTCTTTCTCCCACATGTGAGCTTCTTTTGAGCTTCCATATGGCCGATTCAGCTTTTAGTCTAAAAATAGTAAATAAATCCCTGGATGTGTAGATTATAAAAATAGAATGTATTTTTCTATTTGGATCAGTTTAGATAATGTTATGTCCAATATACAGAAATAATTTAAAACTGTTAAAAATCCAAAATGGCCAATTTTTACTATTCAGCACAAAATAACACCAATATCATAAAAATGAAACAATTAATCTTATAGGATCACTTTTGTGGGTTTAAAACAATGATATTAAATATAAATTAATTGAAAATATTTTCTCTATCATCCTTGTGGTCCTGCATGACCCTAAACTGCATTTAGTCCAGCACGACCTTAAACTGCATTTGGCCTTACATCTTGGCCCCTTTGGTCCGAGTTCTAAGAACATAAACTATGGTCGTTGTGGTCCAGCATAACCTTAAACAACATGATCTTCCTCACTATAAGACGTTAAATAGAAAGCTTGTTATGCCTTCCTGACCGAGGCCCAGCCTCAGGCCCCTTGGCCTTCTTGGGCCCCATAGCCTCAATCTTTGCCCAGAGTGTGTGGTGTGGTGTTGGATTTTGTCCTCATTCACGATTGGTCACTCACCATTCCATAAAAATTCCTGGATGAAATGCCTCTCATCTTCTTAAATGATGTTAAACTGTGCTTCTAGAACTACATGTGTCTTGATTCCCATCATTACAGGATACGTAGAATCACCTGAGCACCTAGATTTCAGGACCAGCCCCATCTCTTAAGAGATCCCATGATCTCTCGGTCACCTTAGTCTCTTGGCTTGTCCCTCCCCATGGGGGGATATATAGGTGTGGTATAGGGTTTTTGGCACCATTCTCCATTCTCCCGAGAATCCTCCATCATTTGGCCGCTCTCAAACTGAGCCCTTCGACCCTTTCTAGTGGTCCGATAATGTGTTTAGAGTGCTCTGGTGTAGGACTTGGAGTGTCAGATTCAACTAAGGCAAGTTCCGCCAACTTTCCAAGCTTCGTGCTCCCCTTCATTCGGGCCCCCATTATCCTTCACAACCGGAGGGACCCCTAAGAACAGCTTGGATACAATGCCTAAGGGCTCTCCTACCATCATGGGCCAACTCCCCCGAGGGTTTCAGACACAAAATTGATACAAATCCTGCATTGCGAATATGGTCAGCGGTTGATGCTCATTTGTTTGTCCCCAAGGATAATGCAACAGGATGGTGTGTTGCGAACATGGTCAGTAGTAATATTCCTTCGTCATGCCAACTCCTACAGGTCCGCAATGTTGGTTGCATGATTTGCATTGTGTTCCACCACATTGTGTCAAGGAGGAATCTCTACACTCCTTGCACTAACCCTCAGTGCACCTCCACATGTTAGGCGAATAAGGCTGTGTGATGGCATCTCTCGAGGCTCTCGATATCTGAGCACTAATATTATATGCTTGTGTTTTCTCTAAGGACCATGTGCATCTAGACTCTCATCCCCACAGGAAATGAGGAGTCACCCAGACATTGCGTTTTGGGCCCAGCTCAACTGAATTCTAGTTTCTTCTGCCCCCTGATTGTTAAACTCTCATCGGCTCCATGGCCCTAGGTTCCTCTCCCGAAATCGCTCACAGTGACAGAATGAGGTTATGTCCTCTTCTACATTGGGTATACCTTATCACATCATGTGTGTTCCCCTAGGTACAAGCCATACGACCTTAAACTATACTGGTTGGTCCCACCACATGACCATAAACTGTGATGATTTCATCTTGGACGCACGATGAAAGATGGCACTGCATTTTGGTGACCTCCCCATAGGGGAAATCACGTTGGGTATCAGTCAATTACCATACCATTTGTCAACTCTCTTTATAGCTTTATTATTGTGGCGATGCCAAGAATTTCTACCCGAGTCTAGTCATTCCACGAAAGAAAAACCATTCACCTTCAAGGACAAACAAGACATATCAAATGCCGCTTCTTTTGGTGTGAGGGCTAGACCCACACACCTCTTTCAACCTTTGCACAGGTACCATGTCATGTCGTGCCACGCTTCAAGAACTACGTGCATCTTGATCCCAATTCTCATGGGGTATGTAGGAATGCCCAGACCTCTGGTCTTTGGGTCTAGCTTGAGGTCTGCTAATTCATCATGTCTTTCTCGCCTTTGGGACCATGACTGCAGGACTGCATGGCGTGGTGAGCTGGACCTCATCCTAATTCACGTCGGTTTTGCAATAGACACCATGTGTACACTCTATTATGATAATGATCCCTCCTATTTCTTATCTTAAATGAAGTTAAAAGTCTCCCCAAGAACTATGTATGGATTTATTCCCATCCTTATGGGATACGTAGGACCGCCTAGGAACATCCCCACAGGCCTGGCCTAAATTTCGTGTTCAGTTCCTTGGCCCAAACACTTCTCTAGGGAGAACATGGTAAACAAGACCTTGTCCTCATTCACGTCGGGTTGCACAACCTCTTTACCATGTGTCTCCCACTCCCCTTACTCTTTGGTCTGAGCTGTAATAACTTAAACTAAGATCCTTTCCAGAACTACAAGTGGCTTGATTCGCATCCTTATGACGTATGTAGGAACACCCAAACATTTCGTCTTGGGTCCAGCCACATGAACTACCAAATCCCGTCCCTCCTCTCTATCGGCCCCTTGGACTGACTTTTTAGGGCATCGTGTAACTGCATCATCTGCTCCGAATAAGTTCAGGATGCCCCATAGTGGTGTTGTTAAGTGATAGTTCTCTCGGGAGAGTGGTCTTGTCTAAAAATTGGGATGATCCATGACCCGATTATTGCGTAATCCCAATGAGCCTCCACCACATTGGCACAATTTTGGGATTGTTGGATTCTGTTTGAACAAACCACCGCTCTACTTTCCATGCTTTGTGTGCCCCTTTATTCAGATCCTCATCCTCTTTCATGTTTTATAGGACCCCATAATAGTATGGATGCTCGACATGTGTTCCGCCTGCAGTAGCAATATCGATGATAGACCTTTGGTCAGCCTATTGTAACAGTATGGATGAGTGATCTATGGTCTACCTACTATCCTGGGCCAACATTCTAGAAGAATTTTCATGTTTGATGGGACCCCCTAAAAGTATGGATGCTCGACCTGTGGTCCGCCTGCTATAGCAATATGGATGATAGACCTTTGGTCCGCCTATTGTAACAGTATGGATGATTGATCTACGCTCCGCCTGCTGTCCTGGGCCAACATTCCGGAAGACTAGTCATGTTTGACGGGACCCCCAAATAGTATGGATGCTTGACCTGTGGTCTGCCTACTGTAACAAAATGGATGATATACCTTTGGTCCGCCTATTGTAACATAATGGATGATTGACATACGGTCTGCCTACTGTCCTGGGCCAACGTTCTGGAAGACTGATCGACGATATTTGAGTCAGGCCCCATGTTATGAACATGGTCAGCAGTCAACCCTCATTTGTTGTCCCCACTTCAGGCCAACATGATATTTATGGTTCGTTTCCACCACGGTTAATAGTTATCCTCTATCGTCGTGCCCACCCATACTGTTCCAAATTTGGGTAATGTGATTTACCTTTTTCATTTACCTATGTTCGGATTGATTTCAATGCAACTGGAATTTCCCCTCTTGTGTGTTAGAGAACACTAAGGATATGATATATCGATTCTTCTGAGGTCCCCTCCCTTCAGCTGGACGTCCCTCTCCGCCTCATAAATCCGGGCCTGATTTCAGATGCCTGAATTTTGGTTGACGCCCCACGGTCGGATCAAATGATAACATGGGCATCCTTTGTTTCTCACATTGGGTGCGACCCACATGAGATTAGTGGTGAGTTGTTATTCATTTCAAGATTATGGTTGAGAATATTAAACCAAAGATACATGTAAATATATTGGTCAATACATTGGATCGAAATATTTAGCAGTGAAAGGAAAATGTTCATGAGATGGACAAAATAGAGCCCTTAAGGATCAGCGGGCTGGATTGATCTTTCCAACGATGATACCCTTTGGATGGTAGCCTCTAGGTCTACTTTTCATTCCCTAAAGACTCTCTCTTAATCAGAAGACGCAGAGCACAGTTCGCCAACCCTAGCATATGCATGTTCCTGTTCGGTTTGAAGTACGGTCATCTGGTGACTCGTCTCCATCAATTGTTCTTGGGCGTTAGCCAACTGGGCCATCAGTTGCTCAACGAACTCGGAGCATGTTACAATGAAGGCCACCTACTCTGCCACCTGCCCTTTGAGGTGCCAGACTTCCGGCTCCGCCCTCAGGAATGCTCGGGTGCTCGCTGATCTTTCCCAACACTGGGCAACTTCGGAGCACCGGCTGCTCTCCGTTATCTTCTCAGCCATGAAATCATGGATCGTCAGATGAAGGCATTGAGCGTCAGCCCCTACAACACACAAGAAACGCATCCAGGTCTAGATTGATCCCATCCACCTCATCCAATTCGCCTGAGGCTGCCTGAGAAAGAACTGGATACACTTCCACCCTTTTCACTGTGTAATCTGGCTCTCCTCGTCCACTTCTGAGTCTTAATCTTCTATCTCCTCGGGTTCAGCGGGCTGGTATGTAGGAAAGGTAGCCAAAAGGTCGGCAGGAGGGTCTGCCTCAGGGATGTCTTCATGAGGAATAGGATTCTGGATGTCTAGGCGACCTTCCTCTCTCGCCGCGACCGCGGCGGTGCCTTCATCATCTTCCGGCCTTGCTCCAATGATAGCACCGCTGATGTCCGTCACCCCCTGCTCACCAATTTCCGGGGCTGACTCAGTTTGGGAAGTATGTTCTGGACGAGGTGGTATGTCCTCCATTGGTCCACTCACAGACAGTCTGGGCTCAGCAGCCCGACGAGCCTCCAACACCGAGATCACTTTACAAGGAGCATCCTAATTAGTTGGGTTTTCTGACAGTAATCACCAGTAGAGAAACAAGGGATTATGGGAACCCAGAGAATTAGCCTCTAATTTTTTGGCCGCTGCAGGAGCTATCGTGGCAGGAGACCCCTCAGATCTTGTCAGTTCGATGATGGGCGTCAGAGTCCTACCCTATCCTACCGGTGCCTCCCCTTCTTATCCTATTGGGGATGCTTGATCAGCCCCTATGTGCTCCTAAGTGAGATAGAGAAATGGATCAGAAATTGCAGAAGAGAATGGGCAAGGAAGGAGGGTGAATAAGGATAGAGACGGACCTCGAGAAGCTTAGTTATCCCCATGTTGGAGCCGACGATCTCGCCACTCTCTTATAAGCTCCCGTGGCAGGACCCTCCCTGAGATCCTTCATCTTCTCTGTCGCCTTCATCTTCTCATGTTTCCTCATCTCCCTCTGACTCGTCATCACTGTCGCCTTCTCCCGACAGCATCACTTCCAGATCATGCTCTTGGTCGAGCATCACTTTCACCGGGAAAGGTGGCTCCGCGTGCCGACCCCTTTGGCGCGCGTATGTGTCCATGGTCGTTAGATACGCATGCCGCCAATAGATGGTTATTCTATTGGTAAATCAAATGATCCCAACCTATGGCAATTGGATCTCGTCCTGCATTATCTTCTTCCAGATGTCTTCAACGCTCATTGATTGCCGTAGATTCATCCAGGCTGACCACAAAGCCGGGAAGATTTCATCATGGGAAGGTTCGAGCAGGTATCTTATCTTCTTCCTAGGAAAATCTCTGGACACCATGTGTGACCCCCCTCCAGGCAACGATGTCGCAACAACACCATCTGATGACCCCGCTGCTGAGGTCCCGGCCTACGCAGGCCTCGCTGCCAGGCGCGCCCCTGGTTCCCTCCTCCTAGCAGCACCTTCCCTGCTCCAATGTCCCACAGTTTCCACATGGGTAGTCTCAAGTTGACGGACTCACTTGCGTAAAATCCCCTCAGGGTACACAATAGTTTAGTCATCGGCATACTCAGTTGATAGTCCAGCGTCGACCCCAGTGGGAGGAAGGGTAATGATGTCACCAATTCCATATATGGTGAACATTAACCACATCTGGTGAAGGACACATGGATTCTTCTCCTACCGGATATCCATGAATACCTTCTCTGACATTCGCTGGAGGCACTCGAACTGCCTAGCGAATCGGGACAGCACGTAAGGCTCACAGATGATCTTCCCGTTGATCTGAGCCACGAGCACCCCACCTGAGATGATCTGGAAGTACTCTTGCTGCTCCAGCGAGCCTTTCCCATTGACCACTATCTGGCCGACCGGGGTGGGGAACGGGCTAACGTTGAAATTGGCATGGTTACCAATTTGGATCCTTATACCCTCCTCGTTGAGTGTCATCGGCGCAACCCCGGCAATGTTCAGTAGAGATGGTCATAGGCCGTTGCCCGGAGGATGAATGGCGTTTGGGAAAGTGTATCTACCAGGATGAGATGCCACCAAACCATGGATGATCTGGAAAGGTCCACATACCCTCCGAGGTGACCCCCTCATGAGATGCGTCCCAGGATGGCATACAGCCTAGCAGCACGAGGACTCCTAAATTGAACTTTTTGTTAGCAGCCATGGTGCCCCCCATAAAAAGTGTTGTTGGACGGATGCCCATCCTCACGTCCCGCACCGGCAGGAGACACCCACTCTGGAAGGTGGCAAAGCACCTGGCGTATCGGACGTTCGAGTCCCGGGCCTCAATGAAATAGTAGCCCCACGATTGGTATTTCCCCACCTCCAGGGTCCTCAAGTATGATCCATTCTTACTCCTTTGAGCCGTAGTTGGGCACCATTTTCCCCATCCTGGAATCTTGACCGCCTGGTCCTTCTCTAGGAACTGGCTGAACTAGTCCTTGTAAGTGATGTCCTTCAGGAAATCCTTGACCTGCAGCCTCTCTATGGACAAATCCAGCAGGTGACATGTCATCATGGGGGTACGTGACCTGTCTTCCCAAGTGTTCAGTGGGGGAATGAACTCATCATACTGGTATCCCTATAGTGGGATACCTCTGATGCAGTGAATGTCCCAGAGGATAATGCCAACATCCCCATGGTGAAAATGGAATGTGTTTGTGTCAGGGGACCAGCGGGTAAATAGATCCATCCCAAGTTCAGGTAGGAGCTAGAACTGGAACTAAGAAGTCCACACTGCCTCGAACAGACCATTATGCCACAGCTCGGCCCCAAATTGGTTGCATTTATGGCGAAACCAGTACACCCAAGCCCACTCACTGGTTAGGTTTCCTTTGGACCACAGGTCCCAATCTTGCAGCCATCCCTTGGTGTCGTCTGTGTTGCTCTGACATAATGTGCTTGCGTAACGGGCCGAAGATCTCTTCACAACAAGATCACCTTTAGCAATGGTCCTGCTCCTCGGGTTCAGGACATACACATCCATGTGTCTGGTTTCCTTGACAGGATGACCATTTTTGGTGGTGTTGTATCGGAGAAGGTTGTCCTCCCGGGTCACCCATGACCACGGTGTGTCCACCTCAATGCCCGGCAATGGAACCTCCTCCAGGACGCCGAAGTTCCAGAGCGGGGGATTTTTGGATATAGGATACTGTTTCTGGGATGGGGTCATCAAGTTGAACAAGGTAAGGTTGTCGGAAACAACAACCTTGGTTCCATAAACCTCTTTATTTGCCGCCATTTCACCTCTACGAGCAGCGGCTTCCCCCTCATTGACGTGGATTGCTTCCATCTTGTGTTCTTTGAGAGTTGCGCAAAATCCGGATGGGTTGTGTGAAATCCTGATGGGTTGCGCTAAATGGGGAAGAGTTTCATGAAAACTGGATCAGTGCCAGGCAATTCCAGAGTTGGGCATGAAATTAGAACCATCGGCATGAAATATCCTGGGTTGCTCGTAAATGCTGTCGAAACTCGGAAGGAATTCTGCGCTAACACAGTGTGTTTTCCGCACAGTCACAAAAGCAATTTCGTGCATGAGTTCTTAGAGCTTATCGCAAGGAAAAACTTGAGTACAGAGTAAGGGAACCAACGCCCCTTTTATAGGCGAGATCGGGGTTCCATGCTACGTGGAAAGAGAATTACACGCCCAAATAGAGTTTTGCGCTCCGCGTTGGCTTTTGCATGCAAATTACCCTAGAAATCCAACACTTCGGCGTTTCAGCATTTTCCTGGGAACCTGATCGTTGCGACCTCTCACTGATCCAATTCCGAGGGGGGGGGGCATTTGTAGATGCTGGAAAAGTCTGAAACTTCTAATGGAAGTGTCGAAATGATGAAGAAAAGTCATATTCTAACCTAGAGGCTCAGTCCGGAGGGCCAGGAAGTGCCGCGCGAAATAAAGAGGATGTGCGCGAAAAGATGATGGATGCACGGAAGGAGTCTGAGATTCGTGAACGGTCCCAGGTTCCAGTGCGCAATTTTGCGCACCCGCCCCACGTAGTGCCCGTTTCCACACTGTCGTCTCTGGCACGCCATATTTCGCGCGCTGCCTGGATTTCACGACACTAGGATCCTATAAATAAAAGGATACCCCTTCCATTTTAGGGTTTCGGAATTTCAACCAGCTCTCGTGCGTGAAATACGACTCCCGCACGCACAATATGACATTCATGTATTGACTCTTTTCGCGGAACCTTGCCCTGGGATCCGCTATTGCGCACAATCCCACTAGCTTCAATAAAATTCCGAACCCATCAGGGTTCCTCTATTGCACCCTATCTCTCCTATAGAATGAAAAATTTTCTACTTGCACGCAATACCTTAATGGACCTTTTCTTAGGATTCGGTCGTTTCCACTCGCACACAATTCACCTCCTTTGCGTGTGATCCTCCTAGTTGCACCCAATCCCGCTGCCCCCAATTACGTGCCACCCTAGTGTTTTACGCGAAAACCTCCCCTTTGGGCACAATCCCTAGGGCCCCTCATCTTGAAACCCCTCCGGGTGCCTCCCTGCGTAGGTGCCCGATGTCCCCCATACCGAGCGTGCATGCCATGTGCCATTTTACTGTATGGCCTTCCAAGATCGTACGAAGTAACCTCAATGTCCCTTTGGCGATGTTTCCCATTGCATTTCTTTGCCTCATGCTTCTTCGCACAGGCATGCTAACGGCTATTGCTTCTTCGCATAGCCACACTAACGTGGACCCCTCAATGGTTCGCCCTGCAGCCCCCCTTCACTCTGGCCTTGCCGATGCCTTCCCTCCCATAAGGGGTAGAGGGTGCCGGTTATGTATGTCCTAGGGGTGTGGTGCGAACCCAACTCGTCCAAGCTGCAGGACGTTAAATAGCCAAGCACCTCATCCTCAACACATGACGTTAAAATGTGATCCGACCACATGCCTCGCACGTAGGGTCCCCCCCTCTCGGACATTCTATACACTGCTCGTCTCCATGGGAATGGAATATTCCTCACATGGAATGATATACTCCCTTTCAGAGTGGCATTTGTCCACGGGGGAAGGGCATCCACCTTGGTGTAAGCCCCTAGACTCTCTTGCGGAAGGTAGCAACCATGCACCTTCATACTTCTCCACAGCCAAGGCCAGTGGAGGGCATGATGGGGAACAAGGCATCTCCTTTGTTGGGTCCCAAATCCCTCTCCCTTTATGATTTTTCACAATTCAGGCCTCCATCCTGGAGTAAGTCCCAACACCAAGGGCCGCTCAACGCGTAAGAACCTCTTCGCCTCTCACAGACGCACCCTTTGCGATGTGATTGTCTGGTCCCTACTGCCTCTTGTTTCTCACACCGAGCATGGCTCATGTGGGCTTAGAGTGAGCATCGACCATGAAATCCTTTTATGGGATGCCTCAGAGCATATGCCCCATCTTAGTGAACTACAAGGACTCTGATCCATGCTATGGAATGGTACGTAAGAATCCTCCATGAGGTTCAAGCCCACAACCCAGTTGTTCCGACCCCTTCGCATCGGTTCACAAATTCCTTGGGCCTCCTCGGAGTGTAAGCCCCAAATGTCGCCCCGCATGATGTTAAACTGTATGTCGTGCAACACGACGTTAAACCGTATGCCTCATCCCGCATGACGTTAAACTGCACCACCCAAACTACGTGGACTTTGATCTATTTCAAGGCATGGTACGTAGTAAGCCTCCACAAGGTCCAAGACCACCACTCAGTCGTTCTGACCCCTTCGCATTGGTTCTACAACTCTATGGGCCGCCTCAGAGTGTAAGCCCCATATCCACCCATTCTGGGCTGCCTCAGAGCGTAAGCCCCATATCCATCCATTATGGGCCTCCTTAGAGCGTAATCCCCAATATCCATCCATTATGGGTCGTCTCAGAGCGTAAGCCCCATATCCATCCATTATGGGCTGCCTCATAGCGTAAGCCCCAAATACCCTCATCCCACATGACATGAAATTGTATACCTGAACTACGGGGACTTTGATCCGTGTCAATGCATGGTACGTATGAAGCCTCCATGAGGTTCAAGCCCCTTCACTTCATCATCCATCCTGATTCTTACCCTGGACGCCACATCCTGGTGGAAATCATGCCACCTCATTCCAATCCACAGTATCCGGGAAGCCGCCCACGTGCTGGCCCCAACATCGGAGTTCCCTTCAGGGGGTCCTTAATTCTAATCCACTATCAGTGTTACGATCAGTCCGATCCATCCCTGATAGATGTTAAACTTGCGGCATACCCCGTGTTAATCAATGGAAGCTGAGCAAATCCTCATAAGGCACACTCTTGGTGTAACTGCCTCCGCAAGACGTTAAAATCATTTCATACCCCGTGTTAAACATGGGAAGCTGAGGAAAACCTCAGATATATGTATATGGCATGCCAATTCCCCGCGTTCGATGTTGGATGCCTACGGATTCCACACCCTTGAGAAGCCCTATAAAAGGGACAGAAAACAGACATGCCAATCCCCCGGTGTCAAGACACGCCAACGACACCCCAGTGTGACCATGCTCCTCACTAAAGGATGCTGCCCCGACCAGAACCCTTGGAGCGTCTTGACGGAAGGAGGGTAATAAACCGGTGTCCATAAAGATATGGCATTGGGAATGAGATTCATGAACTCGTCTTAAATCTATGAGGGAGACCCAGACTAGGTGACGAGCTCCGAGGAGGAATCCATGGAAGGAAGACCCGACATCCCATCATCCAGGATTCAATCATGGAGCAGACGTCCCTGCACAAGGAACAGATGTCGCCCGCCTTTGGAAAGTGAGAATGCGGGGCAACAAGCCATGCATCCTCCCCAGCGTGACGGATGTGCACGCGCGTCCCGACAGAAAGCGTTGGAAACAAACGCGAAGAACAAGAAGAATAGAAAGGGGAGAAATCCAATGAAACAAGTTCGAGGAACTAACCTCCACCGTCATTTGTCACGGTGTTGATCCACTACCATTAATAGGATTAAATGGAGCAGAAAATAAACAAGAATAGATCAACATGGATCCAATCCCCCAAAATCCCCGCAAAAGCCCATCCTGCTAGAACCATTTATCCTCGGGCTAATCTATTCGTGGATTAGTCTACGTTCATCGTAGAAATCCATAACATGGAATAAATCACAAATTAAACACCCAACCTGGATTCGCGGAGTTCATTGGCGATGATCCGGTCGCAACATCGCCGTCGCCAGTGAAATTTTTCAAGAATGTTGTCACCGCATTGGGGGTTTCCTCTAGTGCTTTCCCCGAGCCTCCAAGGATTTTAGGGTTATGAGGTATGTATCCATGAACCCATGCGCAAATCTCTATTTAAAAATATTAGAGATATTTGATGAAACAAGGCTTAATAAATTATTTTAATTAAATATTTTATTATGATTGCGTCCAAAAACTGGATTTCACCACCGGCCTGTGCCAGCCGATGTTAGGTCTCTCCTAGGGTAAACTCGCTGCTCTGGATGCAATGGTTCTCTAAGATGTTTGATCCGAGCACTCTTTCAAGAGTTATTCCACTTTTTAAAGAAAATAACATGCGCACGTTATTTTATTATTTAATTTAATTCAAATATTAGTTCTGGGCTCACCTGGCCTCGGAACTGCACGCCGTCTTGAAGCCTGGTCTCGAAATAGTTCCCACATAATATTAATATAAAACATGGTAAAATCCGAGACATTAAATCACACCCACCTTTGGGATTTTACGTCCCCTAAAAGCCAAAACAAATTCTAATAAAAAAGATGTGGGTACTGCAAATGAATTTGAGCCTCCCACTCCCACGTTCTCTTCTAGAGATTCTCCTGCTGCCTCCATACACGTACCAAGGGAATAGATCGCCCACGAAGGATCTTCTCCTGCCGATCCTCGATCTCTACTGGGTAATCAACAAAGGTATCTCAATCATCTATGTCTAGATCTCCCCAGTCGATAACGTGCGATGGATCATGCACGTATTTCCACAACTATGACACATGGAAGACGTTGTATACCCGGTCCATCTAAGGAGGTAGAGAAAAGTGGTAGACCACCTCACCAACTCTACTCAGAATCTGAAAAGGGTCGATGAACCTCAGAGATAGCTTTCCACCCCAGCCAAATCACCGCAATCCCCGTCGAGGTGTGACCCAAAGGAACACATGGTCTCCCTCCCCGAAATCCAAGGGCCTCTGTCTCCGGTTGTAATAAGACTTATGCCGACTCTGTATAGTCTTCATCTGCTTCTGAATGACCTAAACGTTTTTGTAGTAGCTCAAACCATCTCTGGTCCCATGAGTGATGACTCTCCTGGGTCAGTCCAGCAATGTGGTGACCTGCAAGGCTGTCCGTACAATGCCTCGAATGGTTCCATACCAATTGTGGAATGATAAATATTTTTTAAAGAAAATTCCACCAGTGGTAGGTGATCCTCCCAGCTATGACCGAAGTCAAGTATGAAATCTTGTAGCATAACCTCCAGAACATGGATGGTCCGCTCCGTCTGACCATCAGTCAGAGGATGGAATGCTGTGGTCAAGCGTAACTGAGTCCCAAAATCTTCTTGCAATCCCTTCCACAACCGGGATATGAAATGAGAAACACGATCTGAGATGAACATCGATGGAACTCCATTAATTCAAACTATCTCTTGTAGGTAGGGGATTCCCAAGCTCTCTACTGAACTCTTCTCCTGTATGGCTATGAAGTGGGCCAACTAGGTGAGTTGGTCAATGATCACCCAGATGGAATCATGTCTGCTGGACGTACGTGGTAAACCTGTCATGATGTCCATGGATATCCCATACCACATCCACTCTAGTACCTCAAGGGGCTGAGTCAATCTTGATGGCACCTGGTGCTCAGACTTTACTTACTGAAAAGTAAGGTTCTGAGAAAAAAACTCTTCCACACTCTTATTGATTCCTGGCCACCAGAACTAACGTCGGAGGTCCTGGTACATCTTTTCCACACCTAGATGCACAACCAAAGGAGATATATGGAACTACATCAAAACCTCCTCCCACAACATCACTAGTACTACGGTACGCCCTATGAAAAGGAAACTGTGCTCCCCACCTTTTGAATGTCCATCAGCAATGTCGCCTACAGATATCTGAACATATAAAGTCTCACAGCTAACATCCTTGAGCTGTGCTTCTCTGACTCACTATAAGAGTGGAGGGGTAACAACAATCGACTGAAGGTAAGCTCCCTCGTCCCTGTCCATGAAGGATAACTCTAAAGAGGTCAACTGCCTCGTTTCCTCATCCAGCAAATGCGAAATAGATTTCCTGCTGAGAGCATCTGCCACACCGTTCCCCTTCATAGGAGTATAAACAATCTCAAAGTCATAATCCTAGAGAAACTCAAGACATTGCCACTATGTCAAATTCAGATCCTTCTAAGAAAAGATATACTTGAGACTCTTCTAATAATAGTATATGATAAACCGCTCACCCATGAGGTAGTTCCACCACATATTCAACGCGAAGACTACCGCCGGCAACTGAAGATCATGGGTCGCGTAGTCTTAATCGTGTGGCCTAAACTGACGTGAGCCATAGGCAATCACTGCATGCTTCTGCATCAGGACACAACCAATCATAGTTCCTGATGCGTCGTAGAACACTACATACTCGACACCCTCCTCCGGTAATCTCAATATCGGGGCACTCGTTAGACTCTTTCTCAACTGTGGAAAAGCCTGATGTCATCTCTCGTTCCACATGAAAGGCTTCCCCTTTTGGGTCAAAGCTGTCATGGGTGTTGAAATCCTCGAAAATTCTGGAATGAATCTCTGATAGCATCCTGGAAACCGAAGGAAACTCCGCACCTCCATCACGCTTCGAGGTGGCTCCCATGCTGACACTACCTCTACCTTGGTTGGGTCCACTTCTACACCATCTGCTGAGATAACGTGTCCCAGAAAGTGCACCTCCTATATCTAGAATTAACACTTCGAGAGTTTCCCGTACAACTGGTTCTCTTAGAGTGTATCCAGAACTATCCTCAGGTGCCCCTCGTGCTCCTCCTCGGACGCATAGTACACTAGGATATCATCGATGAAGACCACTATGAACCAATCTAGATAGGGCTGAAAGATCTGGTTCATGAGTCCCATAAACACTTCTGGGGAATTTGTCACTCTGAAGGTCATCACTATGTACTCATACCGACCGTAGCGACATCTGAAAGCTTTCTTCGGTATATCCTCATCCCATAATTGCAACTGGTGATAGAATGATCGTAGATCAACCTTCGGGAACCATCGATCCCCTCTTAACTGGTCAAAGAGGTCATCGATTCTTTGTAGTGGATACCGGTTTTCACAGTCACCTGATTCAAGAACCGGTAATCCACACACACCCTCATGCTCCCATATGCCTTCTTGGCAAACAACACTGGGGCCACCCAGGGTGAGACACTAGGTCTCACGAAGCCCTTCTTCTGCAAGTCTTCCAACTTCACCCTCAGCTCACAAAGCTCTGCAGGAACCATCTGATAAGTAGATGCTGATATCGGTGTCATATTGGGGTGCAACTCAATGATGAAATATATCTCCCGAAGGGGATTTAGCCCAAGGAAATCCTCTGGAAAGACGTCCTTGTACTCAGCCACTACTTCTGGAAATTGGAAACTCATAACATCTACTGCGCCAAGGGATAGGCTAGACAACTGATATGAAATCGGTTGTACCTTCCTACACACGAGTCCATCATGCGCTTCTTGGGTCTCATTTTCACCAACAAAGGAGAACCTCATTCCATAACTGCGAACACACAGCACCCTTCACCTAAAACAATCAATATGGGTATGAATTGTGGATAACCAATCCCTACCAGGAATGACATCGTAAGGCCTCGACGCTACCACCAAGAGGTTCCAACCGTAACTCTCACCTCGAAGGGTCAGTTCACACTATCTGCAATGGTTTGTGATCTCTGAATCTTCTCCAGTCGGTGTTTCTAAGCGTAAGGGTCGGGTCAACAACTCAACATGAATCTCAAGGTCTCAAACAAGATAAGCCGCTAGAAAAGAATAAATAGCACCTGTGTCTATCAGTATGGCCGCCAAAGTAGAAAAGACATAGATTTTACCTCTAATCATTCCAGGAGTACCTGGGTCATAAGCCTCCACTACTTTCAGCTGTCCCTAACACTGCCCACCAGCTCCCTGGGCCTGGGGCAGACCTCCTAGGGGTGGAGGTGCTAAAAGGTCAAAATACTGACCACCTCCAGCTACTCTCCCAACTCCTCTACCATGTCTGCCGCCCCACGGATTTGTCTGCTCCACACATTTCCTCTGCCTCAATGGTCCATCCACTGCTCCCATGTCAGTAGTATGGCAGGTCGGAAAATCTCGGGCGAGATGTTCCCTGCCATCGCATGAGTAGCATTTCCACTCTCAAGGATGGCTGGATGCACCATGCGAACCATGTATGGAAGATCCCCTATCTTGGGATCTCCTATGGAAATGTCTCCCATGCCTGGGTCCCTAGAGTTGGCTCCCTGTTGTCAAGGTCTCTACTCCTGCTTGCTCACCACCGAGAACTGCCAGCTGTCTCTACTCTGCTATGAAGTTCTCGACCACCAAAGCTCACTCGAGCACCCCCACATAAGTAGGAATGATCATAGGGATGATGCTAGCTCATATGTCTCTGCACAAGCCCTGCTCAAAAGTCTGATCTATGAAGTACTGATCCATAACCATATCCATTGAGTACTATGAGAGGAAAGTAAACCTCGATGAATAGTCAGCCACCATCATGGTCCCTTGCTGAAGCTGAAGAAGCTCCTGTATACGTACTACTCTCAGGGTAACCGGTGAAAACTCCTCTATGAAGAGACACTCAAACATTGACCATGCAAGGGTCCCCTCATAGTGGGTCTGGATAACCGAATTCCTCTATCGTCCTGCCGAGACTTGCAGAAGGATCGCTTCTAGAATCACCATTGGGTCTGCTAGTGTCCTGACCAAATGGAAGACTATGGTCACTAAATCAAGCCAGTCCTCTGCTGCCTGAGGGTTAGGCTTGCCTCGAAACATGAGGGGTCTCTGTCTCCAAAACTCATGGAGTGTGCTCAGCCTGCACACCTCCTCCACTCATACAGAAGACACTAAACACTGTTCCACAGGTGGTGGAACAACTGACACACCACCTGATGGTAATGATGGGGGATCTGGTCCCTGTATCGAAGCTTCATCACTGAGGGGGTCATCCTCGTGATCGGGCTGATGGATCCTAGAGAGTGCACGTCACGGAGTCATCCTATAAAAAAACAAGATGTATCTCAGTCAGTGAGTATATCTGGAGAGTTGACTCAAGAAGGACATGGAAACCACAACTTGTTCCTATATGATGCATGTACCATTACTTTTCCCTAGAACTGGTGTTCTTGTGTTCTGATTTGAAAATAAAGTTATCAGAGTCCTGGTGTATGGATACGTTGGCCACCCGTACCAACACTGGGGTTCCTGGCCTGAAAGAAGAACTCAAAACACTTGACACTATTTCCCCAAACCAACTCCCAGACTCTCGGTCTTATGGTATAACTGACCACCTCTGATACAACTCTATCACAACCCGTCCCAATGGGGTCCGAGCTGTAACTCCCCAAGCCCACTTCTAATAGGCCGATGGTTGGTGACTACCACCGAGTAGGCATATCACTAACATGGGAGGCATTTCTTATACAACTGTACACACGCACACACATCTCCAAGCCCACCAAAAGAGAGTCTATAACAAAGTCCAACCTATAAAGAAAGGTACTAGGACTACAATCTATAGTCGTAGGAACACACCTCATCCTGTCTGATCTCACTGAGCACTGTCTGGTCCTTTTCCTCCTAGAATCCAGTCAAAAGCTCACTCATCTGCACAAGACACGACACGTGCGGGCAATGCCCATGTAGGGGTGTGTATAACAATACGCAGTAGGACACCCCAATACCACAAAGGAAATACAAAAAGAGAAATACCACAATGGAAAGATACAGTCATCTCCACATAGTATATGTCTACAGAACATATAACAAGAATATCCAGATATACTCATACACGATCGAATATCGCGAATACCACCACTAGGATCCAACTCTAGGATTTCCATTAAGCATGTAACAAGGAGAACACACTACTAGGTCTAAAGAGATAGATAAAAAGTAATCATTCCGGGAGAAAACACTCCACACTTACTTGAGAATATGATGTTCAAATGAGGATCAGAACCAATAGATATGGGGTGATTCCAACAACTCAGTCTGAACTAATCTTCTAAGCAGATGATCGCCGCCTGGGTGAAGTTAGTCACGTCAATACCAAGAACTCTACCTAGGGTTCCAAGAATGAATAGAGGATATGGATCTAAGACTCATAGAGGGGATTCCAAAAACTCTATTCAGGAAGTCCTGTTGAAGGGATCATACTTATGTATATAGGAATTGATACCGGAACCCTTTAATAGAATGACCAAGGGGATGAACCCAAAGGAAACTAGTCCATGTCACAGAAGGAATCAGGATCAAACCATGTAAAATAGGTTATACGGTGTGTATTATGGTTACACTCCATGTTCCTTGTCACCGGAAACTACCTGTGTAACAGCCTGTGGCATCCATCCAAGTTGTGTAAAAATCAACTACACGCGTGTAGAAGGATCACAGGCCGTGTTCCCTGACTTTGCGTACTTCCCGTGTAAATGGCCCATGTCTGGAATCGAAGTCATGTAGGAAAGCATGTACATGGAATGTAAGTCAAGGAACACGTCGTGTCCGGTCAACTGGAAAACACCCATGTACCCTGGCTGTATGCCTGTACACGGTGTCTATCTGTGTTGTCTGCCCGTGTACCAGTACATGGGGTATCCCATGTATCTAGCTATGTCTGGCCAGGGAGGGGTACACACGCCGCGTCCTTGTCTGTGTACCCAACCCGTTTCCGTGTACTCGTGAAGTACATTCTAGGTGATCCGCTGATGAACACATTCTGTCTAGCCCATACTACGCGCTGTGTAGTCGGGATTTTTTCAGAACGCCGTCTTCTTCCTCGCACATCGGCCAATCTTTCAGGTCCGCTATCTCTCGTCCATTTGTCCCAATTCTTTAGGTCTTGGTTTTTCCCATCATACGAACCTTGAATCGGGTGTTTTTGGCCCTTCAATCGGGTCATAAACCTCCCACGATCCCTCCGAAGAAAAACTCCCAATAGAAAAATATCTCTTGATCCGCTTCAAATCATCCGATGAAACTGTCTTCGAACCTCCGAGAGATCGTCATGGTGTCGATTCTTCAATTTGGGATCATTGCTTCACAGAACAGATGCACAACGATCCATTGTTCATCACCCTGCGAAGAACGCGAAGAACGTGAAGAAGATAAAGGGGAGAAATCCAATGAAACAATTTTGAGGAATGAACCTCCACCATCGTTCGTCACGGTGTTAATCTTCTCCCTTTAATAGGATTACACCAAGCAGAAAATCAACAAACATAGATCAACAAGGATTCATTCCCCCAAAATCCCCGCAAAAGCCTATCCCGCAATAATGATTGATCCCCGGGCTAATATGTTCGTTTATTAGTCCACATTTGTTGTAGAAATCATGAAATGGGTATAAATCAAAAATTAAACATCATACCTAGATTCACAGCGTTCGTTGGTGAAGATCCTATCGCCGCGTCGTTGTCGCTGGTGAAATTCGTCAAGACCGTTGTTGCCGTGTTGGGGGTTTCCTCTAGAGCTTTCCTAGAGCCTCCACGGATTTCAAGGTTATGAGTTCTGTAACCCTGAACCCCTACACAAGTCTCTATTTTAAAATATTAGAGATATTTGACTCAATAAGGATTAATAAAATATTTTAATAAAATATTTTATTACGGTTGCGTCCAAAAACTGGATTTCACCACCGGCCTGTGCCAGCCGATGTTAGGTCTCTCCTATGGTAAACCCACTACTCTAGACGCAACGATGCCCTCATATTTCTGATCCGAGCACCCATTCAAGAGTTATTCAAATTTTTATGGAAAAAGACACGCACACATTATTTAATTATTTAATTTAATTCAAACATTTGTTCCGGGCTCACCGGACCTCAGAACTGCACGCCGTCTTGAAGCCTACTCTCAAAATAAATCCCACATTATATTAAAATAAAACATGGTAAAATCTGAGACATAACAAATATTCATTAGGTCATATATATATATATATATTAACCTTACATTCTGTAAGAGATATGATAATGTCACTCGGTTGTACGGTGGACAACCAACTCTCAAAGTGATGTGATTCATCATTCAAAAATACTTCCCATGGAAGGTGATAAGTAAAACAAATTCATTATAATATGTTATATAAAAGAAATAATCATGATATTCATTAAAAATTTATCATAATGGGAAAATAATATATATCATTTTCTTTCTTACCCTTTCACTAACATAAAGAAGATAACATCGTCTGTGTATGTGTGGACTGCCACCTTCATGAAGAAAACTGACAATCCATTCATCACCACAAAAAATTGTTGATATATATAATTATATAATATGGAATATATGTTATTAGGATCATTATAGGAAGATTATGTGATAATTATCTTCTTTCTATATTGATCATTGAAAAATTGAAGCATTAGTTATGCATACGAATGACCTACCCTCAACATGATCCTAACAGACATCATTTTTCATAACCATTGTCCATGGTTGGGTTTTAATGTATAATTGATATATAAATATAATAATTATTTCATGATTTTTATTTTTGAATTGTTATATGAAAAGATTCATCACGGATTCCACTAAACATTTTCCTCATGTTAGTCATTCACAAGACCTCAAGTGTGCCTCCTCATATGATATAGGATGTCAACACGCATTGGGGGTACAAAGAAGAATTGTGAGGAGACCATACCGCATATTATAATGCATAAATAGATTTAAAATACCAAACATCATACACATAAGAGTATTATGAATGGATAAATAAATGTTAATAGAATCATGTTGTAATAAAATTAAATATAGGAAAGGTCCAAATATACATACCATACATAAAACCTAGACAACCCACTGGGATGATCACATATATAAAATTGAAACTATAAAATAAACTTCCATGGACCTACTTCCAACTCCAATCCATATCACATACCTGATTCCCAGTACCATGTCGATCTTCTTCAGATTGTTCATCAGACACTATATGAGCATCCTCGTCAACCATTGAATCTTGGGGGCTCAACCACATCCATTGTGCGTACATTATCAAACCAAAACAACACATAAAATATTCACACATAATTAATTTCATGTCTAAGGGGTGAGGAAACAAATATCAGTAGGATAACCCCCTAGGGGAACCTATATCCTCATACCATAATTGTATCCCTTTGAAATATTCTCATTATAGAAGAAATATAAGTATAATAAAAATTATCTAAAATTCAGCATTCATCCTTAGTACTGTGACCTTGATAGACCACTCCTGCTTCAAACCATTATGTTCATCTAAAAAATATAACATTAGGGTCACCTGTTGATATATAAGGATAATCAGTCCATTTATCTTACCAAGATTCCACTCACAATGTATGACTATCCCAACAATAATTCAAAATGTTCACTAGTTGACATAGAAGGAGTCTCAGTCCAAGTATCCAACTAAGATCTACAATTCCATGTTTGACCATCCAAACCACTATGTCACAAGATAAAAACATTGATCATTATTCCATGAATCCTATAAAAACATGTAATTCCATGTCTGAACTTCCAACCATGATATAGAATGTCAAGTCCATACCCAAGGGATTATTTCTATTAGTCATTCCCCTAAAAAACTATGGTGCATTGGGGTGCCTGGAGCATCAGTCTAGTCAACAAAAAACCAAGGTGTGCATAATCAGTCCAACATCGTAAAACTATTATTCACAAGTCATCAAAAATGTAGCATCAGCCCATGAATCCGATCTGGAATTTCCATATCCTATCCAACCATCCCAAATCAATCCATACATAACATTTGTAGTTCTTAGAGGATCTGTTCGGCATCTAAAACTACTGGTAACCTAAAGATGACTGAACCCCCATTACAAAGACTCAAACATGAATGTGGAACATAAATATCCCCACACTCAATAAATTAAATAAATGACCCCAAATCCCCAGTCCAACACATTGCCATAAAAAACCTATCGATACAGACACACAATGTTCTGATAAACAACATATCTTAAGGGCATGGTGCATATTGTCCAACCTACCCATCCTTGGATGTGGAACACCACATCAGACATTTCAAACCATACCTATGGGACTTCATGTCCACACTCTCAACCAAAATAGCCGATCTCGTTAACCTAGGTCCAAACTACTGAAACACACCCAGTTCACAGAGACCCAATGATATAACCCAATCCTCAAACTCAACAAACCAAGAATCATATTAGGAGATTTTTGAATGCATATACCATTATCCAACATCTCATCCCCAATGGAAAGCACACCGCTTTGGGTCCCAACAGGACACTCATAACCATCACTATGCAAATGGAATCACCCACTCGCATTCTCCCTAGTGATCAATCACTCACCTAGATATCGTAATCTAAAAATAAATAATGGAATCCCTTTTTGGACCCATAGAAATAGTACTCATGCAATGCCCTCCCATCATCAAGCCTATATTCCATATCATAAGAAGAGGTATACACCTCCAAAATAATTTATAACAAGTATCCTCTTGGGACAATTCCCCTCATTTAGGGGTCACATATACAAAAACTCTTTCTTTTGAATCTCACGGTCTCACATGATTCAATGGAAGTAAACATAGTTAGTAGAATAAGGAACGTTCACATCATATTTATAGGAAATCCTATGTTTATCCAAAAAAACCAACCTCCCATCACCTCTTATCACAACTCAGTATCGATAACCATGAGAAATATCATAACCACACTAATCGGTTCTTTAATAAACCAATAAAACCTTATATAATCATTCTCAGGTCCCTTGCTCAAGTCTCATCACATATCTATCTCTCAGAAGATAGATGGACTCAGTTTATAAAGGAAAAAAACACTTTTGCAACATAGTCAACACAAATTGCCTCTTGTCCTCTAAATTCCAAAGGGAAACCACCAATTCATTCTATATGAAAAAATCACAATGTGAAATTCTATAATTACCAATTCTGACTCTAGAAAACAAAAACATACAAACACTCAAAAACGGAATCAGAGGGGAAGTACATGACATGTCTACCTGAGTGCACACCTTGTTCTACCATATCCCTAAATGGGTGTGTACTCTAGCTATCAAGGGTGTGTAAAAACCCATGTACATGGAATATAAGTCAGCTACATGGTGTGTAACCTACATGGGGAACCTACTGGTGTCCCTCACCTGGACTATCCTTGTATCTATATCTGACTATGCACTCTTACACAACGTTGAACCCATATAGAGTCTAGATGCATTCCCTACATGGAGACATCCCACCCACAGAGGTTTTTAACCATTTACTCAGAAACACACCATGAAAAACTACACAGTGTGTACTCTAGAATACACTTCATATAGCTTTCTTCTTATCGTATTCCTAGAATAGAAAGAACTCACATGGTGTGTTCTTAAAATAACCTACCATATAGTGTGGTTTTTTGAGCTAGAAACCAATATTAACCTCTTGAAACCCTTTTTCCTTGATTGAGGTAAACATAGACCCTTGTGTTGTCTTTATTTGACATAATATTTCTTTACAACATGAAAAAACTGATCTACATGGATTGGGGCATAAAAATAAAACAATCACACTACCTCCTGGAATAAACATTTTTTCTTGGGATCCAAATCCTCTCTTGAATACAGTGCACATTGATCTAGTCCCGATCTCCAGCATAGATGAAGACTATTGGCATACCCCTCTCCATCCCCAATTTTATTTTCCTTTGAGTGTAGGTATAATCCGTCCCAATTTTATGACGTGTGTGGGACGATAAATGAGTGGGGGGGGTTTTTTAGTTAATTTAATTATAAAATTAAATAAATAATTAATTAAAATTTTAATAACAGAACAGAGTCCCAGAACCTAATGTGATTTTATACCTCTTCTTGAAACCCCCCTATTCCTGACTCACCGATAGGGTCCGAATCTCAATCTGAGGCTTTTTTCAATAGATATCACCACCGTAAATTTCAAAAATAATTTATTATTTCATTAATTAGATATTAAACATTCATCTAAAACATGAACAACTTGAAATTCGACAATATTCCCATCATAGGGTAAACACCTTAATTTCCATCAAATCATTTTTTAAAAAAAAATATTTGTGTTCATATTCTAGGGAAAAGAGATCATTTTACCCATTAGAAGAACCTAAAAGAAAAATTTCATATTTCTATTGAAATTTAGAAACTGGGAAAAACTAGGGTCTTCAAAATCACTCAACCATAAACCTTCTCATATGAAAGAAGACTCAGTGATCTTAGAGGCACACATACCATCCAACAATTGTCATCAAATCAAGCTTTACTCATTTCATTCTACTCGAATACAAGAAAAATGTTTCTCTTCATAACTCCTATGATAAGGCATGCCAACCATCAAAGTCAAATCCAACATTTTCCTCCATAATTACTCCACTACGATGTTCCTAACCGCACCCTCGAATTTTGATACATCAAAACATGATTTGAAAATCATCAGTAATAAAATGGTTATACCCACCATATAACTAAACTGAAAACTACCGATTTCTACCTAAGAAGCTTCCCACTATTAGAGTTTCCAATCCAGTCAATCTCCCACTGTCCAAAAACATGTCTGATGTGTTCTTCAGTAAATCTTTGACACTGCCCACACCATGGGAACATCACTATACTAGTCTGTTACACTCTTTCATACGAGTTTTATTATAGTCATCACACAAACAATCATATTTTTCACAAACCATGCCCCCAAACACAACAAAACCTCATAAATGGAAAAGTTAATCCCACTCCATTAGAGTCAAAAACATATACTATTGTCCATCGATAGAATACAATAATGACACCCAGGGTATTCATAGACATCTGATCTTTCACTAGGGCCTCACTCATAGATTTCCACTCATAAACTCCCCACTAAAAAACTTCACTAACAATTCTCCATGAGAATAATCTCACATGAGGACCCTTATCATCCCCAGGAAACATCTATATGTCATGGAATATTTTCAATTATCTCTTATAATACTCAAGATGATTTCAAGATGTTTGGATTGATCATATTTAAATTGGGTGTATACTGTGACTTCATCAACAAATACCACCAAATCCTCATCCATTTTAAAGGATCAAAGCTCAAACCCATGGGCCTTGTGTCACTATGACCATAAGCCTAATGCCCGGACAAAACATATTCTTAGCACACTCAATGCTACCTTCACAAATCAAGCCCCTCAATCAAACATTCACGTAATGTCACATCCATAAGCCAAACAATATAGTGTTTTACTAGTGCTTGAATCTCCGAGGTTTATCAATAATAATAATATTACATGAAATTATATAACCCAAAAATAAACATTCCCTAACTCTAAATAGTCACATATGATGAAATATTGACTCAGAAGTTAATTCAACTGGCCATGACTACTTCGCATTCCATTATCACAAAACGAAGTGGACTCTTTGTGCAACATTTTCATAGTCCAAATAAACTATTTATGTCTACTAATCCCAAAATCACTCATTAGGAAGTCAACCCCTCTCATGGGTCACCCATGAAAGACAGAAGAAACCACTACCAAAACTACAGTCACACCAAAAAAGGAAACTAGGCACTCCCACAGGGCCCTATCGATCACATCTCACAATAAGTCACTTGGTGCGTCCACATAGTTTTATTCGAACTCAAAGAAGGACATTTCTCTCAGGATATCAAACATTCTCACACACCATTCACACATAACATTAAAATTTCAAACAATTATCTCTAGGTTCCCATAGCTAAATGAAGTCATACGTCGAACCAACCACCAAAAACATGGGTACTTATCCTTTCCAAGATTTATCACATCAAACTGCTCCCTAAAGGACAAGTCCACACAACCACTTTCAAATTAAAACCCCCACCACATTTCCAACCATTATACACCCATACAATTCTCACCCACTAGAGTCATTTCACGTATTATGCATGAGAACTACATTTCAACCTTCATCATAAAGCATCTCACTATATATCCACATAACCTTCCATAAAAAATAAATGCATCAGATCAAACACTGTAAATCATAGAATCGGGGTATCATACATGCCTAAAATGGTGCATGAGATGCCTATTACCTTTAAAGTCCAAGAGTCAAAACAAAATCACTTACCTCTTTCCAATGTACAAGATCCTGAACACCATAATATATCATCAAATCCATACAATATGTGTGTATCCCAAGGAAAAGAATCATATAAAACTATAAAATAACAAAATATAATAGAACTCATAACCCATGGATTCATGGAATTCCTATTAGATCATGTTTTTACGATGCACCATCCCAATATCCATATCATGATCTGACAAATTCCTATATCTATAGTCTGTCAATCCATATGTAGTTAAATAATAAGAATGTTACACTCTGATATAACTTTGTATCATCTTGTATTGAATGCCTATAAACTGGTTCCCAAAGCCTATTCTCTACATAACCTCCTTCACCCCTCCTTCTACACTAGATGCAACATATTAGAATTAGGGGTATATAGTGGAATTGTGAGGGGAATATACCCCTATATCAGAGTTTACAATAAGAAGTAAATAACCAAAAATCATACTTATTAGAGTATACAGAAAATAAAATAAACTGAAATAAAAGCATACTGTAAAAAATGAAATACATTAATTGGCTGATCATCTATTCCATACATACCCAGTCACCAGTACCATGTGCAGTTTCTCTAAATAGATCATCAAATTCTACATGAGCATGTTGATCAACCATGAAATCATATGTCGTGACCTTATCAATCGTGCATCATTTATCAACCTAAAATAATACATATGGGTTACAGAAATACTATGGTTAATTTAAAAGGAGTGAGAAATAAATCCCATAAGGTCGCCACAATGGTGATCTTATAAGAATATTATATTAGTACATTCTCACGAAATATGCTCAGCCAAGATGAAAAATAACTGAAATAAAAATAAAATAAAAAACAACATGGATCCATGGTTTGTTGATCTCAATCAATCATACATACTTCATCCCATTATATTCATCTGAATAATATACCATAGGGTTCACGGGTCAACATACAAGGAACATCAATCCATGTATCCCTTAGGATTTAGAACATTATATATAACCATCCCATCTATAATTCATAGTGGTCACTGGTCAACATACAAAAAGAGTTATTCCATGTATCTAAACAAGATCTAGTATACCATGTTTGGTTGTCCCAACATACAGGTCACATGTCAAAAAATAGGGAGAATTATCCCATGAATCTAACCATGAACCAGAATTCCATGTCTGACCATCCCAACCCTGATATGAAACACTATGACTATACCCTTGGGTTCATGAGCATTTATCCTTCACCCAAAAACTTCAGTGCATCAGTGTTCCTAGAACATCTCTCTGGCCTAATCAAAATCGGGGAGTAGATTGTCAGTCCAACATCACAAAACTGTTAGTCACAGGTTGGAAAACAAGAAGAATTAGTCCATGAATCCAAATTTTATACCCAATCATCCCCAATCATTCCAAACATAACATCAGTTATTACTAGAGCATCAATCTGCACCAAAAACATGATTTATCCTACATGTTCCTAGAGCATTAGTATTATATATACAATAAATATGTGGAATTTCCAGTCCACCATACTAATTGAAAAGAAATAACAGGACCATATCCTTATTTAAGAAATAAAACCATAAAGAAACTATCAATATAGATATAGAACAAATTATCCATCCACATATCATTAGGGAATATATATTCTTGACCAAACAAACTTTACTCAAATTTGGAAAATCACATCAAACATACATAACCATACCTCTGGGATGTCATGACCATACTCTTAGCACTAACATCCCATTTTAATAACCCATTCTCCAACCATGGTCACTCACCATTTTCAGAGTATCCCTATGGAATAACCCAACACTTAACATCAACCAACCGATAATAATTTTAATTACATCTTGATCGACCATGACTATAATGAACATCTCATCCTCAAAATCTCACATGTATTATTGGTTCCTAAGTGGACACCCATACCCATCACAATCCAATCAAAATAAAACAACTCAGGGTAACTGTACAAATTGAAAAATCCTTGGGTTTTTTAAATTTACATGTTAATACATGAATCCCTCTTAGGATCCTTCGAAACAATACTCATATAGATGCATCGCACCTTGTATCCTCTAATGAATAACATGAATGAATGTATCCCTCTCCAAAATCATCAATAAAAACCATATTCTTAAGCCAACAACCCTTACTCCGCGTTGAAAATTCCCAAAACCCTATCTCTAGAATATCATGACCTCACAGGACTCAATGGAAGCAAAACTCATGAGGGAAAATAATTTCATGCCCATACCCATTATAATGAATCCTAGGTTGGTCTAGAAACCCAATATTCCCATCACCTCATGTCACAAATTAGTACTACTAATTGGGGGAAATATCATACCAAATATGATCGGCTCATTGACAATCCCTTTATACATTCTATAATCATTCTCATGACCCTCACTTGGGTCTCATACCGTTCCTCACTCATAAAAGATAATAGAACATACATTCTAGACGAAAATACAATGTCACAATATAATCACCTCAAACTGTGTCTTATAAATACTTGAAATTCTCTAAGTCCCCCGTCATCATGTTCTATTTGAAAAAAAACTAATTGTGAAGTCCTCATGTTCCCAATTCTATCTATAATGCACTAACACATCCAAACACTCTAATTGGACAATAATGGGATATTACATGGTGTTTGTTCCCAAAAATATAGAGTGTACTTGCACAACCATACATGGAAATGTACTTTATCCCCACATGGCATGTAGAAACCCAAATCTCAATTCTATAAATTATGTACACTATGTGTACCCTACAGGGGGAACCTACTGGTGTCCCCCACTTGGACTAGCAATTTATATATGTCTGAATATTTACTCGTACACAACCTGGAACCCACATAGAATCTAGCAGTGTTCCCTACACATCCATGTCCCTCTAAACCGGCCATCTATCCATGTACTCGACCACACATTGAGATACACTACAGAGCATATCCTCTAAACTACATGTTGTGTAAGCTTCTTTTTCTCTTTGTACCCAAATAAGAAAAACACTTGATGAGTGTTCTTGAAACCATACACTGTTTAGTTTGGTTTACCAAACCCTAAAACCTTTCTAGCCTCCTGAAGCCATCATTTTTCTGTAATTTGGTATAGATTGACCCCCATGTGTTTCTTATAAGTATTAATAGGTCTATAAAAAATGAATAAAAATCAATCTATGGTATTAGGTAATGAATATTAAAAACAAGCCTACCTTATGGAACAAACACCAAAGTGGTGTAAATCTAAATGAGGGGTGGGGTACTATTTTATTTAATTAAGTTATTTAATTAATTAATTAATATCACTTTTGATACCTTACCTAAGTCCTGAATTCCGATTCGAGTTTATAGTTTTCCATGGAAACACCACCCATTCTAGACTCAATAGTTGAGTGAGAATCTCAATCCATCACACTACAGAAAATATATCACCACCTGAAACCACATGAATAATTTAATGTTTAATTAATTAAATATTATATATTCAGATAAATCCTGAATGGATTATAATTTAACCAAAATCTTATACTAGGGTAATACACTTTTCTATGACTTATAGAGTGATTAGTTATTCGAGATCATATGCTACGGGAAGTAGACCATTTTACCCCTCACAAGAACCCTCAAGGAAAAAATCAAAATTATTATCAAATTCAGAATCTATGGAAAACTCATTTACTTTCAATAAAACAATATAATATGTTCAAAAAATGGATATTTCAAGATGAATCGTGCATGAGAAGACAATGAAATAGACACCTGAAGCAATTAAATTAACAAAATATTATTGATGAACTTGTGAAAGGATATTATAGAAGGATAATATATGATATTATAAATATTAAAGTTATTGTAGTGTAATTTAGTAACACTTTTAAAACCACCATGAACGAGGTTAAATAATGTTCAATCAAAAATAAATGTGAGGTAAAGGATTTCATAACACATTTTTTTTCATTAGGTTAGTCTTCCACTTCATTGATTATGTCATTATAAGATGATGTGTATAATGAATTTTGATTACATTAAATTGCATTTCCAATTGATTTACATGGATTTATAGTTGAAATGTGTAATTTATTTATATATTAAATGTCACATTAATGTGATAAAAATTTTAAGGGTTTATTTTACAATCACTTTATAATTAATATTATTTACACTTACTTTTTAGTTGAATGTAATTATTTGAAAATTTATTAATAAACCGATTTAATTTCATTCTTAAATTGTTATTCATGATATTTTAATTTTATAGTTATATTTTTTCCACTCATTTCTACTGAGAATAATTTCAAAATATTTTTAAGAAAATTTAACATTATTTCTCTCTTCTATAAGAAATCTCCTTTCTTCGAAAATCATTTTTTCTAAAAAAAATTATAAAATATTATTAACCCTTTACAGATTATTTATTAAATTAATTTTCACGCATTGTTAATATTCACATTTATTTTCCATGGATTATTATTTAATTATCAAAACAAATTGTGTTTTTAATTTACTATAAATATAAAAGGAATCTTTTTATGGTTTTCTGAATAAGGAATTATCATAAATATTTTACAATGAAATGGAATATTCTTTTTAACTTGTAAAAGATGCACATAGTTATCCTCCATTTTGAATATCATTTATTAGAATCTTTTCTGGAATTTTGATAAGTATTTTTCAAATAACATGTTTTTAAAAGTGATTTTCAAAATGATTTTCAAAATGGAAATGATATTTTCCTTAAAAATTATTGTAATGAATCTTTTATTGTATGTATGTTCATCAATGAAATCAACCCTTTATTTTACTTATGATACACTAGAGTAATGTTGTATTGATATCATCCTCATTATTTAATTGTATGATTTATGATCAGTTTGACTATGAATGTGGTATTATGATGGCATTCACCATATTACTCTGTATGGTTTATGGTTTTGATTATTGATTAGTGAAAGTAATCACATTTCATATGATACTTTTAATACATTAATTATTATGTTTTTATATTTCTCCCCTTCATTTAAATAATTAAATGGACTTAATATGTGATGGGTGGGACCCAGATATTATATAGCATCTCATTCCATTGACAATCCTCATGAGATAAATAAATTATCATAATTAGACATTTTTATAACCACAAATTTAAAAAATATTGAGGATTTATCTTCATATTAACTATATTAATGATAAATCATAATAGTAACTATCTTGAGGATATACTATGATAGTTCAGATGTCAAGAATTATTATTCCCCTCATTATGAATCATGTTTTGATATTTCATGCGATTATTCAATTAGTTAGAACATCTATGTTTTGGTTTAAAAGATAATGTTATTACATATATGCAATTACTAGATCATAATTTATTCCTTCAATATTCTTCTCTAGTTATCAATTAAATTTCATGTGTATCAGTTAAAAAGATTTTCATGTTGATTATTATTTTTGGTTCAAGGTTCCATACACTATACATAACCCTTAATGGGAATTTTAGATCAACCATATTTTCTTCCTTTTCCCCAGACCCCAAGAAATTTACTTTGTATGAAATGCATAGATATTTTAGATGTCATAATGTTATTCAGAAAAACAATATTATGAGATTTTTTCGAAAAGTTATTTTCTGATTATAGTATATATAATGTTTAACATGACTAAAATACTATTTGGCCTATTTGGATGTTATTACTTGTATACATTTCCAACTTATTAGAGCATTAAATAGCACTGAGCTACTTGGGTTGGGGTCACTATAGTTGGTATCAGATGAATTTTAGTAGAATCATTTGAAAGTAGATTTAAGGGGGAAAAGTTATGGATCAGGAACCTACGTTTGAATTTGTGGATAAGTATAAAATAAAATCTTAATGGTTTTTAAGATAGATATTAAGTGATTCAAAAAACACAACCTTTTATATATACTAAAAAATGACATAGTTCTAGAAAAATTCTACATAGTGGTAAAAAATCAATAATTTCTGTATTTGGATTGAACCATATTGTAACATGGTGCACAAAAATGGGACTTACTATGCACCTAGTTTTAAAATCTCTAAGAATATAATTAGTATAGTTCTTATTTTGTTTTTAAACCATTATAAAAGATTTGAGAAAAAATATATCCACCATGAAACTGATGTTTAGGATTTTGAGATCACCAATTCATAAATTTTAATTTTTTTTAAAATATAAACCATATTTTTAATTATACATTATGATTTAAAATTCATAATATTATAAACTCATATATTATATTTTATTGTATAAAAATGGTACATAGAAAGAAGATGGTTGTTAATACAGATGTCTAATTTAGAGATTTTCTAGCTAGGGAAGCCAATAAAATTGGTATTGGAACTAAGAATTTTATGGCTATATTAGGGTACATTTATAAGGTTATTAATAATAAGATCTCCCATATAGAGAAACCAATTCGAAAATAAATTTTCCCTATATTCGATCAAATTACTTGATAAAGGCCATCATAATTTAGTGGGACTATTGATGCAAATGAAGGTTACCAATGGATTACATATCTAGAAAAGATATTTATGGTTTTTGGATTAAGTGAAAAGGAAAAGGTTACACCTACTATGTGTTGTATCAAAGTGGATGATGATCAATAGTGGAATTTTATCTAGAATACTTAGGAGGAAGAGGAAATTTAACTCATCGAATGGAAAGAATTTAAGTACCCATTACTTGATAAAAATTTGAGATAATATGTGTTAAAAAGAAATTTACTTACATAAATGAAATAGGAAGAATAAAGATTTTCATATTACAAATTTACCTTTATATGGTTGTATAGGTATTATATGGATTACATATGTAGTATGGAGTCCCATATTAACCATTTCCATGAAGGGATTATTCCATGTATTTGAAAAGAATTTGTCACTAAAAATGATTCTTTATATGATGAAATTTGTTTATGTTTTATCAAGACTGAGAATGAATTATATAATTACTATATATTCTAAGGGAAGAAAGATTAGAATAAGATGTAAGAGAAAAAAAGGATAAAGGGAAGAAGGGAAATAAGGATTTTCCAACATTTTATAACTATGGAATGAATCGACATAATAAATGTTGTATGGGATTCATAGTTTGTTATATTTATAGAGACTATGATAATAAGAAATAAAATGAATGGGGAATAAAGAAAACAATACTAGTCAGTGTTTCAGTTGTAGGGAAAATGAGGACTATAGATGTAAATTACCTATGCATTAATGGAATATATCTCAGAAGAAGATAAGGGAACATGGTCAAGATGAGGCTTTGGATAAAACCAAAGTTTAATTACTAATTTTATTCTATATTTGGATCTATGAAAAATGTTTTAAAACTATTTTATTAATGATATTATCATCAAATGAATTATTAAATATATAATTATTATACAACAGATGTATTCAATTATGTATTTAAAAGAATATGTTGAATGGTTGTAATGACCAATAAGAATGATCCATTGTAAATTTGTACTTCTTGGAAAACAAATGATCAATGGAAATTAACCTCTAATATTTTCCTATCATAGAGATAATATTTTTGTTTTGTGGAGTTTTTTATGGATTATGTAAATTTTATTGTACTAACTACCTTGGAAATGATTAATGATTCATTGAAAAATTTATTTATTCACTCATTGATGGAGTTTAAAACTTCTTTTCATTTAAAAAATATATCGAATACTCAAGGTTTTACACATGTAATAAAGAATCCTAAATTTTTTCAACAAGGTTTCATAGTAATTTGGTTTTTTTCATGTTTCTAGAGAACACATGATAAAGGTATTCTTATTTATATTATGTGACGATTATAAGCTACTTCATGTTTTTTGTGGATTTATGATAATTTTGTTTTAGAAATTTGATAAAATTATTTCTAAAGATATGGATCATAATAATTTTGAATTTCTATAAGGATAATAATTTATTAAATGGTTATGGTTGAACATTAAATGTGGTTTTAAACATTAATGTATTTCATCAATATATATATATGCATATAGTATATATTCTACTAACCATTTTTTCATTATAATATCAAAATATCAAAGGATTGAATTATCACAATATTATTGATATTATGATCCATTGAAAGATAATTTTAGTTATTAAATTATTGTAAATTCATTTTGGGATATTAATTTCTTTTAGTAAGGTACAAATTTGAAATTGATCATTGTACTACAGAAAGATAAAATTAATATCCAAAAAATTCAAAGGTATATATTTCCATATATTCATATAAAGTAAAAGAATTACTCAAAACTAGAAAACTTATAATAAAAAAAATGTTATCCTAATACCATAATTTATCTCTAACTTATGGTATTTTATATTATCAAATATTTACGGCTTTAAGGACCTTAGCATTCCATTAATTATTCACTTTCTTGGGATCAATGACATTTAACACACTCTAAAAATATTTAAGATTTTATTTGATATACATATATTCACTTTCTTCCAAATTTCACCTATATATAAACCGTGTTATGTGTTATTCTCTTTGATCGTTGTACTCTATTTTCTCTCTTATTAGAAGGAAATATTTTTAAGATATTTTTAAGATATTTTTTTTCAATAAAAGAATTTCCAAATATCAAATCATGGAATATCAAGATAATGATAAAATTCATAAAAAAAATTTATTCAATGTGGATAGAATAAAAAACCCCAAAATTATAAAATAATAACATTTTATGTAGAAAAAAACATTGAATTTATATTTTCGTACATGAAACATTGAATTCATATTTCATTACATGAAAAACTTGCTTAAATAAAATTTGAAAATTTACTAAAATATTATTATAATAGTTATATCCTATAAATTAAATTAGAGAGAATTAATATTTCTAATTTTATTATGAAAAATATTTTTATCTATTTATTAGTAATAGAATAACAATCTTTTAGAAGAAAAAATGTTTTCTGAAAGTTATTATTTTTTCCAAAATATTTATTCGTTAATCTTTAAAAATATAATATATTTTTTAAAATAAATTTTAGAAAATTTATTTGAAAATATTAATTTATTTTTTAAAATTAGAATACTAAAATCAACTAAGGGTGAATTATTATTAATTTTATTTTAAAATAATCATTTTCATGATGATTAGTAAAAAATACTAAAATTTAATTGAAAATGAATTCTTTTAAATAAAATGTAATAAAAAATTATATTTTTAATTGTTTTTAATGTAAAATTACATAAATTTACTACAAATTAATCTAATTTAGGAAATTTATATCTTTCTAAATTGAATTTATATATAAAAACATTGTAATCTGTGGAACATTTTAACATTAAAACCCTGCTTTTTCATAACTTCTAAGATATTGCTTTTAAATTATAATTTTCTACATCTATTAATTGAATTTTTAATAATATATGATATATTTTTAATTAGAATATTTTATAACTTCTAAATATTTCAAATTAATGTTTTTCCCCAATTAATATTTAATTTAGTAAAAAATATTTTTCTCAGTTAAAGTTAAAAATGGGTTTACCATGGTCTAAAAAATGATAAGGGTAATAATTCCCTATAATCTTCTCTAAAAACTCTTTTCTAGACATATCTAGATTATTAAACCTCTATGGTTATATATTGGACAATTTTGGTTCCTTTTGACATATGGAAAACGTCATAACACTTAATTACATTCAAAAATACCAAGTGTGCCCTCTCCCCCACTTATAAAAGGATACCCACTCTCATATCCTCTTCAAACATTACAACCACTTTGGATACAACATGACCCGATCAAATATGTTTCCATATTCACTCTCCTAATTAGTGTACCCTTATTTTTGGAATAAATCTAATCTCGAATGGGCCTAGTGTAAACAAAAATAGGATACCAGAAGAGGAGATTATGTTCATCAATAAGAATCATTATTTTTTCCTTCCCCGCCTCCTTCAATTCTAGTTAAAACGTTATAATATAACAATATTATTATGTTCCATATAATTAAATTTTATTATAATAATTTAATGAAATACAAATATAAAAAACACCGTCAAATTTGTTAAAAAACACCATTAATGTGTATGACAAGACACTGCCTCGTGTACCAATGTCATTAATTCATCCATCATCACCTTTTACAGTTGGGTATGATGATGGATATAATGTATATATATTATATTTATAAAATTTCTATATCATTTATATAATTATACCATTTATATATTTTTACCTTCCATTTTGTCGGATATACTCTAACATCACATTTGTGTACGACAGAATACCGCCTCACGAAGTGATGTTATACATCTTTTAATAATGCTCATCATGGATTCTGATAAAGATAATTTTAATCATTATGTATTATATAAATGAAATAATTATTAATTTTATGAAATATTTATCAGTCTATTTATTACATTTTCACTCACTTTGGGATCCTAATATCATTGTTGTACATACAGACTATCTCCTTCATGAGGCGATGTCACTCTCAATTAATCACAAAATAAAGTTGATTACATATAGATGAATATAATATGGTATATATGGTATTATGATAATTTTAAAAGATTTTACATTACAAACCTTATTTCGATATTGATCATTGAAAAATAGAGGCGTTACACGTGCCTATGTACAACCTACCATCTCCATGATCATAACATATTTAATTTTTCCTTACCATATTTCATAATTGGGTTAAAATTTATATTTTATATATAAATATGATAATTATTACACTATTATTATTATTTATATGATAGAACTATATAACATTCCTTAAATAAGGATCATTAATGGATAAACACGTCTGAGAAAACAAAACAATTAACACCCAAAACAATGAAAATAATGAGTGATTATTAATATATTTGTAATAAGATATTTGAAAAGGATCAAAAATGATATTATAAATAAAAATATGATTATGGAGTAATTTAATAACATGTTTAAAACCATTATACTATATTTTCATGAACATTCAATCAAAAGGAAGTTTGAGGTAAGGTATTTCATAAATCAATTTTTATTCATTTTTTCAATCATCAACTTCATTAATTATGTAATTATATGTTTATGTGTATTATTACTTTTTAAAACCTTATGTTGTATTTCCACATAATTTTTGTAGATTTACATTGGAAATTAATAATCAATTTATTGACTAGTTCTAACTTCAACTTTATTATCATTATGATTGTTTATTTCATATTCTCATTCTAATTTATATTGTTTACTCTTGAATTTTAGTTAATTGGTATTGTTTGAAAATTTCACAAATAAACCATTTAAACTTGATTTGATATAGTTGTTCATAAAATTTTCAAGTAATATAGCAAAAACCACTAACTAGGAACAACGGAATACATTAATTACAAACCATTTTCTATCCCTATAGAAATATAGAAACATCCTAAAATATCATAGTAATGATGTTGTGTGACATCCCAGATAAATTAACAATATTAAATTTCATATTTTTTAATATTTTTTAATTAATGATTAAGTTTACTTCAAAAGGGATGAAATGTTCGATAGCATACCTGATATGCAACCATGAGTTTCTTTGAAATCTTATGTTGCACACAAATAATATAATATTATTATTTTAAATGGTTATTAACACCTTGCTGTTGTAATGGAATGAATGAAAAAAATAACTATAATATGATAATACATGTTTTTTAAATGTTTTCACATTTATCCAATAAAAGACAGAGACTTAAAATGTGAATGAATATAATTTTAAGAATAAATACCCAAATATTGTTTAAAAGGTCGACTTACCACCTTTTGATGGCGATCTGTTTTTAAATATAGATTTTTCACTTTTATATGTTCTATTTGAAAAAATAGTATTATTTTTTAGAATCAGGAGATAAAAATTTACTTTGGGTATACATTTTGATATTTTTTTTGATAAAGTTCCTTTTTTATTGGATAGTGAAAAATACTGTAATTTAATTAAAAACTACATTTTAATATAATTTATTTATATGGTGATATTTTCTTCTTAATTTGTTTTTATGTGTAATTAGATTAATTTTATACCATTTAATCCAATTTCGGTCATTTGAAGTAATTTCACATTGAAATTGGACATAATGAAGATTCAATCTTTTGATAGTAATTATTTCATAAAGACTCTTTTTGTTTTGACAACAAAAATTAATTTTAAATTAATTACTTCCAATTTTGTGTTTTGAATTTGGAAAAAAAATTCCATATTTAAAATCGAGAGGTCCAAATTGTATAAATATGTAACTTTTATTTTTAGACAATTTAAATATTTATTTTAGTAAATAATTTATTTACCCTGGTTAAAGGGTAAATTTGTTAAATAAAGGTAAAAGGTAATATTATAATAACATTAAATAACCATAATATCTTTCATAATCCTATTGTTTGATACATGTACAACCATGGGCATCCTTGGTTCGATTTTGGGACCTAATGAAGCCACTTGGGAGTGATAAGGACACAATATGTCAATTAAACCAATTTTTAAATGGGGTTATATAAGTTTTCTATTCGACTATAAATATTCATTTTAAAGATAAAATATTTCCTACATCATGTTTTTTTTATAATTTTTGGGCATCCAATATATAAAATTATTTATGATAAAATGTTTATGCAATGTTTTCCTCATTAATGGGTGATTTAAATAAATAATATTATAAATAATAAAACAATATCTAAAATCTATACAATTATTATTGGATGATTTTATTTAGAATATGAGTCATATTTTCTTCGACTTTAATGAGTTTAAGACTTTTTAAAACTTAAGATAATTTTATAATGAAATAATATTTTTAATCATTCCTAAAGAGCCCCTCCTTCCCTTATAAAATGGAACCACTTCTAACCCATTCCTCACACCTCTGAAGCCCCATGGATTATCTAGAATCTTCCTAAATAAGCCTACAACATCCATTTATTCCTCCTAGAAGATGTAGATTAGGCATAAGGCACTTCATGTAATCATATTGGTTCAAACTAAGGGGAGATACATGATTTAAAGGTAATATCTTCTCTTAAGTTCTTTTGTTTTATTTTCCTTCTCCCACCCCCTATACGCTATTTCATCCTTTCTCTTATAAGAACACTAGTATCCTAAATATACTAGTGTTTTTGATATAAGTAGGATTCAAACTACACTTACACATACCTCAATCGTGTGTATACAAAAATACTGTTTATGAGCATGGTGAACCACAACCTCACAAAACGATGATTGTTTAAATATCTCCAACTCCCTCTCATGGTAGCCATTATGATAGAAATGTATTTATATATGATATATATTATTTTTATTTTATCTTTATGCTACAATAGTTTTCATTTATAGCATATCTTTTATGGTTTCCATAATTGTTAAACATCATAATTTCATTTAAATAAGTGTGGACTACCTCCCCATCAAAGTGATATGACTCGTTCATTCCTTTTGTGGGACGTATAAAGGGTGGATTTAATGATATTATATATGATATTATAATGTAATTATAATATACCTATGTAGCATTATGTTTTCATTCCATTAAAATACGAAATATAAATGACATTAGTGTCCATGCGTACGTACGATTTACTGTCCCCATGCACGATGCATTTCATTTCATATCTCAAAATGTTATGTACTACTCTAAATAAATATATACTAGATTTATATGATATATACTATATATAAATCATAAATATAATTTTAGAGGTAATGAAATTTTGACCACATGAACAATTTATAATTATAACATGTTCATTGTAAACTCAAGTTTCAAACATCAACAAAATGTTGGATATTAACTAAAATAATTAAATAATTGTTATTCCAAGGTAATAAGTGATATAAAAGTGGTAATAAACTTCTGAAAGGTTATTAATAATGTAAAAATTAACTTATGATTATTGTTTAGGAAATTAATGAACGAATGGGTTTCGTCGGACAGAAGGTAAGTGACTTCGTCTCAATCTCCTTTCATTAAGGAATATTTTTCTTTAGAAACGACATTATTTTAAATGGTGTATAAACACCTTTGACATTTCTTTTCATTCAGAGGAATTATTTTTTCTATAAAATGTTTTACTAAACTAAAAAAGTAAGGTTTTTAACATTTGTGGTGACAATGACCTGTCTGCCACCATAATCGTTATTTGGATTCCACTATAAGGATTAATGTTATTAAAAGGAATGAAAACACTTATTCAATTTTCGGGTGTTTTGGTATTAAAAATGGTTTTTGAAATGGATTGATTATTTCAATGTCTTGAAATAATTTATTGTGATTACAAATGAAATTTCATTAGTGAAATTTTTATATTAGTAATATTTTATGTGTTGTGAATTTATAATGGTACTTGAAAATTTTACTATTGGTTATGTGATAAACCAAATGACAGGTGGTTCCATAATAAATAAGGATTGGTGGTTATGTTATAACCTCCAATTCATATGGTATCGAAGTCAGCCATATGTCTATTCCATTTAGTTATATCTGTGAATGTCGACCATATGGTTATTCCATTTATGTATGTTAATGTCCCACGTTACCGTTATATGTTATGTGTTCTTTCTATGAGTTTTATTGTAATCTTTTGGTTACAAAATGGTAAAAATGATCTTTTATTATGTGAAACGTAATTACTACTTTTTAAAGGTGAAAATTATTACTTAGGATATGGTATTCATAGTTTACTAGTTGTTTTGAAAAACTAACAGTTTTCTTTCTTTGTGTATCCCTTAGAGAGATTTTTATGCTCATCCCATGTTTTTGAAATGTTTTTCACTGGACATTAAGTGGAAGAGGGACAATGACGGGATCAAGGAAAAGTCATGCTATTTAAAACATGGAACTAGACATAACTCTTTTTTCAAAGAGTTTTATTTTATAAAAAAATGGATACTGAGTAGAAGGGTCTACATGTAATATTCAAGTTGTTCTATATATGTTATGATCTAATTAACTAATGATCTAAACATGAAAAGATCCTCAATGTGAATTATTAACTCAGTTCATGATTATTTAATGTTTAAGGCCAGGTCCTTATACTTGGTATCAAAGGTCAGTTTAGACAACTTTTGGATTTTGAATGTTGATAAATTAATGTCTAAACATTTTTGGTAATATTGAAATTATATATCATTTAAAAATTACCATGTTGCTTCACATAAGATATTTCTATTACCAGAATGGTTTTCCATAGAAGAAACATGGAAGCTATGTTGGGAAGGCATACAAAAGAGAATAACCTTCCAAATCAACAACCTGAGATGGTCGGAATCGGAATGGAACAATTTTTTGAAGTGATGGAACAATTGAATTAGGCTATAAATAATGGTGGTATCCATGAATGTGATCAGCCAGATCAACCATTGAGGAGAATGTTAGTAGTAGAGTATTTCATGAGGCAACTTCCCACATCATTCAAAGGATCATCTGACCCTATGCTGGTTGAAATGTGTATTAAAGCACTGAATAAGATTTTTGATGTTGTGGGGTGTTCATAACATCAAAAGTTTAGTCTCTCTATTTACCATTTTGAAGGTGAAATTGATCAGTGGTGGTCAACGGTGAAAAATATCAGGGATAGTAAGGAGATTGATTCTCTTGATTGGTATGAATTTGAAGATATATTTCTTGAGAAATATTTTCCTAAGGTGGTTCATATTAGGATGGAAAAATATTTCTTGGAATTAAGGAAGGAGTATTAATTAGTGGATTCTTATGAAGAAAAATTCACTCGACTGGAAAGGTTTTATCCAAATTTCTTTTTGAGATCTTGATAGTAAGATAAATCGATTTTACTCAATACTGAAGCTGGGATATTGAAGATCATTAGCCTCTCTTGAATTAAAAAGGTATGAAAAAATTTTAAGATGTTCCGAGAATGTAGAAATGGAGTTTCCTAATGATCCAAAGTTCCAAGAGAGAAAACAAAAGATGAGGACCGATTAGAATGAAAAGGAAAATAATACATCAAAGATGCCTAGAGGTAAGAAAATTAAATATCCATCTTGTGAGAAGTGTGGTAAAAATAATCCAAGAGAATGTTTTTCAAAGAATGAAAACTTCTTCTGGTGTGGTAAGTGTAGTTTTATTTCTCGTAACTTTAAGCAATATGATCAAACGAGCAATAAAAAACCAATAATAATATATTTTAAGTGCAGTGAAATGGGTCATTATGTAATTTTATTGTCCAACTAAGAACACAATTAAGGGAAAGAAGTCGGACTACAAACAGAAAGGGGTGGTGATATCATTTTCAACTACATCAGCAGATGTTGGTACATTCAATTGAGTACTATCAAGTACACTATTTGTTTTCTCAGATTATGAGAAAGTGTTTTTTGATTCATGGTCATCAGATTCTTTCATTTCTAAGAAGTTTTTAAATAAATTGGGAATTCCATATCTAGATATGAATCATGATATTATGGTAAAAACAAAAGAGAGAATGATGGGACAAAAATAAATTATATGAACATTCATGTCCTTGTGTACGGAAAGAATCTACCATAAAACCTTATTTTTTTCCCCTGGTAGAGTTTAATGTTATTTTGGGTATGGATAGGATTTCAGTTTATCATGCTAAGATTGAATATAGATAAAAAGAGTTTTCTTTTTAGAAATAATTTTAGTTTGTGTACAAGAATGAACCCTTACTTTTGATAACATATTGGGAAGTTGAGAAACTAGTAAACGATAAAAATGAATATTACCTTAAAATGTTGTTAAAAACAAAGGAACTGTCCTGATTAATCATGTGCCATTTGTAAATGAGTATCTTGATGTTTTTTCTGATGAGTTGTCTGGTATTATACCTGATCGTGCTGTTAAATTTACTGTTGAATTAATTCCTGATGATAATCCAATTTCAAAACCCAGTTAACGAATGTCTCACATTGAACATTTAGAGTTAAAGTATAAATTTCTTGAGTTACTAGATTAAGGATTCATATGACCTAGCACATCACCATGGGGTGTTCTTGTCTTGTTTGATAAGAAGAAAGATGGTTCAATGAGGCTTTTCTTTGATTATAGAGCATTGAGTAACATCACTGTTAAGAACAAGTATCATTTGCCTCATATCGATGATTTTTTTGATCATCTCTAGGGAGCTCAATATTTATTAAATATTGACAAGAGGTCTAGGTACCATCAATATAAATTAAAGAAATAAATAATTCACAATATTGCGTTTTGTACTAGATATGGCCATTAAGATTTTGTAGTTATGCCTTTTGGGTTAACCAATGCACCTGATGTATTCGTGGATCTTACGAATAGAATTTTCTGTGATTTTTTTGGGATAATTTTGTTGTTGGGTCTATTGATGATATTTTGTTATATTCTAAAATAAAATAGGAGAATGAATGTTGTTTAAGGGTTTTATAGAAAACCTTAAATGAAAATAAACAGTTTGGGAAATTCTGAAAGTGCGAGTTTTGGTTACAACAAATTTCATTCCATGGTCACATTGTTTAAAAAAATGTCATAAATATTGATCCTTCTAAAACAGAATTTGTTGAAAAATGGTTGATACCCCCAAATATAACTAATATACATTGTTTTCTTAGTTTAGTAGGTTATTACCAGAGGTTGGTTGAGAATTTTTGACAGGTATCTAGTCCAATAACTATGTTTACTCGAAAAGGTGTTATGTTTATCTGGAAAAAAGAATTTGAAGATTTTTTCCAAGAATTGAAAACTATATTAGTGAATGATCTTGTTTTGGAACTTCATTCTAGAAATGGTGATTTTTTTATCTACAGTGATGCTTCATTGAAAAAACGTGGTTGTTTTTAATGTAAAATGATAGGGGTAATTGTTTATGCTACACATTAGTTAAAACCTCATGAGTTAAATTACCATACACATGATATGGAATTAGTTGTTGTTGTTTTGTTCTTCAAAATATAGAGGCATCATCGGTATGAAGTTAAATGTGAAATATATAAGGGCCTAAAAATATTGAAGAATATATTCACACAGAATAAATTGAAAATGAGACAGAGTAAATGGCTAGAATTAATCAAGGATTAAGATTTCACAATCCTTTACCATCAACAAAAGGAAAATAAATTTGTTGATGCATTGAGTCTAAAAAGTAATGTTACATTAACCATTCTATGTTTGGAACAAGATCCTTTGGTTTTTTATTTGAAATACATTGGTATAGAAGATGTTGGTGCACAAAACTCCTCAGTTTTGTTTCAGGTTTTAGTGAAATCATCTCTATCAAACAGAATAAAGCAAGCACATAATGAAGACAGTGAGATGTAGAAAAATGAAGACTTGGATTAGAAGGGTAATTTACCTAAAAGAAACATTGATAATTATTGTGTTTTCAGGTTTGGGAAAATATTATGATTTCCTTGTGATTCATACTTGAAGAATGTGTTATTATGTGAAGCACATAGTTCTCCATTTTCATTTAATCCTAACTGTAATAAGATGCACAGAGATCTTTGAGAGTATTACTGGTGGGATAGAATGAAAAGAGATATTTCTAACTTTACTATGAAGTGTTTGACTTATCAACAGGTTAAAGAAGAGCAGAAGTTACCGAAAGGAATGCTTCAGCATTTTCCGGTTCAAGAGTGGAAATGGGAAGATATATCCATGGAATTCATTGTTAGATTATGAAAGACATATCAATGTAACAATGTAATCTGGGTTATTGTTGAACAATTCACTAAATATGATCATTTCATTCCTATTTGAGATACTCTTTATCTAGATCAACTATCTCGGTTTTGTGTTAAAGAGATAGTCAGGTTTCATTGAGTTATCCTCTCCATTACATCTGATTGTGATCCAAGGTTATCTTCTAAATTATAACGACCCATACATTACATACATTGTTATTACATCAGAATTGAAGCATACTTATTACAACATATAACAAAACCATTAAAGGACCGTATAGTTATAGTGTCTTTAGAAACTGGGAAACATAAACAACTGGTTCATAAAGAGTCTACACTATCTCCCATTTATTTTATAATATCTATAGTCCCTTTTGGCACATCTTACTTAATAACCTTCTTCCTGACATGGGGAATGAAAACATTCAAAAGGGTGAGCTCAAATTCTAAGTAAGGGTAAACAAAAGAAATATCAATCACATGAAAATAAAAACATAACCTTTTGGAAATCTTACCCTGCAAAAGAGATCATAATTTCATAACATGGGATAAATCATGGTAGTGAAATGTAATCCCAATAATCATAACATAAAACATGAAACTTTGTGGAATTCACACATAATCATAGAGAATCATTTCTTATTTGTCAAGACTCATTTCCAAGACTATCTTAGTGGACAGAGTCCATTTCTTGAATCGAGTTCACTCCTCATTTCTGTCCTATTTTACTGAACCGGTTTAACCTGCCATTCCAGCCATGTTTATCTCATGAGATATAAAATCTTTACCCAATGCATTGGAGGTAGATATAGGTCCCACCCATCTCATAATGATACCATTTTTATGTGTTCCACAAAATCATAAATCATATATCATTGCATAACCCATGTAATAAGAAAATCGAATTATTAAACAACATGACATCAAAAAACAATTCATATAAGATAAAGGAATTCATAAAAATAATTCCATCACAACATAATCAAATCAATTTAATGATAGGGATAGAAACAGAACCCTATATTATCTTATATGGAAAATAATTTTGATAAAACACTTGAACTCCATTCTTGAGGAAAATATCGTTTCTACTTCAAAAACGTTTTCCTTTCTTAACATATCGTACAATTTTAAACTAAAAGAAGTTGATTAAAAATAAACTTGAAAACTTGTAAAGGATGCTTCTCGGAAATAATGTTTTAAAAATCCATTCATGTCGTATATGTTAAAAAAACATTCTTCTCGTACTTTTTTCGGAAAAGTCAAAAAGTACCTCATACGAAAAATGACAAAAGATTCCTTTCGTATCCTTTAATGAAAACTCACCGAAGGGTAAAATTGGATTTAAACAATTTTAGGTGGATGGAAACAATATTACATATTGAGGGAACATGGATGTGAATGATAAAATACACCCCAGTAAATATCAAAGTATAAACAATCTTGGATAAAAATGAGATTGTGATATTTTCTCTTACCTTAGGTCCAATTTGCTTCATAAGTGTCCGAACCTCCTGTATAATGATTTAAATAATGTTATTGACTTATTCCAGAATCATACTTATTTTTATGATATCATATATGGTCATATTCTTAGCTTCTTATTAGTAATATTTCATTACTACTTGTTATTCGGGTGTTTATTACTTTTTGTTCTTATGTGTGTTTTGTCGAATAAATTATTATTTTTCTTTTTAGGTTATAGATACCTCATTTCCAGAATTGTATTAGTGTAATATATATCATATTCATTCATTCAATTCGTTTATATAATCATTATGAAATGAAGATCATGCAGAACAAGTCGCATCACATCGTGGAGACGGTATTCCGTACGTACGCACGAGACATGATATCGTTCCCATGATTGTGGAATTATATTGGAGTTTATATATACTATTTCAGAATCAATATAAATTTCCAATAATCAAATATAGTCATTGTTTACACCATTATACCCATCCAAGTAAGGTGGTGGTGGAAACTAGATTACACCACGGCGTGGAGATGGTATTCCGTACGTACGCACGTGCGGTGATTTCGTTTCCCGTAGGATGGATAGATGAGGAAATAGGATTGTTTCATACTTATAATAACATATGATTATATGAGTGATACTGATGTTATTACTTCATAATGACACAACTAAAGAAGAAGAATTGGAAGAAGAAATAAAGATGAAAGAATCGTTAACGGATATTACCTTTTCTTTGAAGCGCTTCTTTGAGACCTCCTTTTAGGGCACTAAAATTGGTCTTTGAAGAAATCCAGGACCTCTAGGATGTCTCTAGATAAGTGGAGAGAAGAAATTGGCAGGGTTTGGCAGAGATTTAAGGCTCAAAGTGGTGTGAGGAAGAGAGGGAGGAGGTTCCCTTTTATAAGGGAGGAGATGGGCACCTTTGGAATAACTAAAAATATTATTTTATTACAAAGTCAAATTCGGTTTTTAATAGCTCAAAATTGATATATTTCGAATATAAGGTGGGTATGGGTCGAAATAATTTCATCCAATAGAATTTATACAAGTTTAGGTATCAATTTCAACCTTATAATTTAGATTTAACTTTAAGTTAGATAATTTAACTTTTACCGTGTCTTCTTTTTTTCTTACACTATAAGGTTAATAAACATACTATATCAAGACAAACAAACCCCAAGTTGTTTATTATTAATATATATAACTTTATCTAAGTCATTTGGCCGAACCTTATATTTTTAGGAATAAAATAACAATTAATAATATAATATTTGTTTCAAAAACTATTTTATGTCAATTTTGACACTATTTAGTAATTGATTTTTGTGAAAATCATAACAGAATTATTAGTTCAAACCAAGTTAATTAAATCAATAATAAAATGTAATATTAACCTATAAAATTAGTTTATTTCATAAAAAGTCTAAAATTACATTTATTTGGGTATTTATAACATCAATTATGTCAATATTTCATTAATAAGATAATTACTGCATCATCGTTGTGTCATAAATAAATTAAATTCTTTAATGTCTAAAAATTACAAATATAATATCATTATGTAGGAAACTTTTTTATCGTTCTAATTAATATTTATAGTCGAATTTATCTTATGTATAACCCCATATTAAAATTTATTTACTTATTAAACTTTGATTTTAACTATTTTAACCCTTCTTTAAATAAATTAATAATAAATGTCCTAATCTAATCCAAGTGGGACTAAATGGTCATAATTTATTCCTAAGGTTGTTTTTGGTCAAATTACACTTATCCAATAGAATTAGGACATGTGTTAGGGTAATAATAATAACACTTTTACCCTTAATTACCCTATTTACTTTTAACCGTGGTGAAAAAAGTAAAAAGTTACTATTCAACAAAAAATATTTTCATCTCATTGAACCACATTTTATTCCTTGATATTAACCGTGGATCTCGAATTTTCAAAATTCCACTCACAGAAGCAGTAAAATTAAATTGTATGAAAAATTCCGTTTTTTAACTACCACTTAGTGGTTTCACTATTCATCAAAAATTGAAAGTTTTCAGAAAAATACCAAAATTTCACCCTAGGCTAATTTCGATATTCCGAATCCAAAAATGAAGTACATTTTGAAAAATGAAATATATAAAATTTCAAAAAGTGGTTATTACTATTCATAACGGCTTATTTTATTAATATCATATCGTTGTTTAGTGAAACTCGGTATTGCGTACGATGCAAGCTATTGGGGAAGGTCGTGGTTGCGTGTAAAGAAAGTCAAGCTATTGTTGTGTGTAGTGAATGATTCCTTTGATAAAAACAAAATATTTCTCATAAAAGTCTCGGGCGTTACATTCTACCCCCCTTAAAATGAATTTCGCCCTCGAAATTCATCACTTTGTAACAAAAAGATGAGGATACCTCTCCCTCATCATATCCTCAAGCTCCCATGTAGCTTCTTCTAATTGGTGGTTCCTCCATAAAACATTCACCAATCAAGTGGTCTTGTTTTGTAGGCCTTTTTCGCTACGATCCAGAATCTCTATCAGCTGTTCATCATAAGAAAGATCTTTCTCCAGCGGTACAACTTCTGAGCTGAGTACATGTGAAGGATCAGGTATGTACTTTCTCAAGAGAGATACATGGAACACATCGTGAACTTGAGAGAGATTTGGTGGAAGCGCCAATCAGTAAGCTACCTTTCCAACATGATCCAGTATTTCGAAAGGACCTATATATCTAGGGATTAACTTCCCCTTCATGACCCTCTTCCATGGATATATTCGTAAGAAAAAATTATCACCCACTTCAAAATCTAGGTCTTTTCTTCAGTTTTCGGTATAACTTTTCTGTCGACTCTGAGCTGCTCTTATGTGTTGTTGAATAGATCGGACCTTTTCTGCCATCTCATCAACAAGATTAGGTCCTAATAGCTTTCTTTCCCCAACTTCATCCCAGCAAGTTGGAGTCCTGCATTTCTTTCCATAGAGAGCTTCATAAGGAGCCATCTGAATACTGGAGTGAAAGCTATTATTATATGAAAATTCCACCAAATGTAGGTGTTGATCCCAACCACCTTTGAAATCCATAGAGCAAGATCTCAATATATCTTCAAGAGCTTGAATTGTTCTCTCAGACTGACCGTCTGTCTGAGGATGATAAGCAGTGCTAAAAATCAACTCTGTATCCAGAGTATGCTGAAGACTTCGCAAGAACATCGAGGTAAATCTCGGATCCCGATCAGATATAATAGAAAGTGGTACTCCATGAAATCTTACCACTTCCTTTACATATATCATGGCAATCTAATCCAGAGAGAAATCCTCTCTAATAGAAATGAATTGTGCAGACTTTGTAAGACGATCAACTATGACCCAGATAGCATTATTTCCTTTGGATGTTTTAGGAAGTCCTGTGACAAAGTCCATAGTGATGTTTTCCCATTTCCATTCAGGTATGGGTAATGGTTGTAGCATCCCCTTAGACTTCTGTCTCTCAACTTTAACTTTCTGAAAAACCAAGCATCGAGAGACATATTCAGAAACATCTCTTTTCATGCCATCCCACCAGAAGTACTCTTTTAGGTCCCTATACATCTTCGTGCTTCCAGGATGAATAGAGAATGAAGAACTGTGAGCCTCATCCAGCAGCTCCTTCTTTAATTCAGGGATAGGAGGAACACAAACCTGATTCCTGAACTTTATTATCCCATCACAATCAAGGTTGAATTCAGGAATATTTCTCACCTTCTTTTGTAACTCTACATCTTCTTTATGCACCTCTTTAATCATCACATGTATAGATGGTTGCACATTCATTTGAGAAAGATATGATTTTCCCCCATCCATTATAATTCCAAGATCCATCCATTCTAAATCCCTAAATATTGGATCTTTTGTGATCCTCATCATGGATAAACTGGCATGGTCTTGTCAACTTAATGCATCTTCCACCTTGTTTGCTTTCCCAGGGTGGTAATGAATTGATCAGTCGTAATCTTTAATCAGCTCCAACAATCTTCTTTGGCACATATTCAGATCCTTTTGTGTGAAAATATACTTTAAACTTTTATGATCAGTATAAATGTCACACCTTTCTCCAATAAGATAATGCCTCCAAATATTTAATGCAAATATTACTGCAGCTAACTCCAAATCATGTGTTGGGTAATTTTGCTCATGGATTTTCAACTGTCGTGAGGCATAAGATATCACAATATCATTTTGCATAAGAACACAACCCATCCCTTTCTTTGATGCATCACCGTAGATCACAAACCATTCTCCACTACAAGGCAGTGTGTGCATAGGTGCACTAGATTACCTTCTTTTCAACTCCTTGAAATTCTATTCACATTCCTCCGTACAAACAAACTTAACTCCTTTTCGAGTCAACCTGGTGAGTGGATTAGATAATCGTGAAAAATCTTTCACAAAATGTCTATAATATCCATCCAAACCAAGAAAATTTTGGATCTCAGTTACTGTTGTTGGTCTCGACCATCTTTTGATAACCTCTGTTTTTTCTGGATCCACATATATCCCCTCTTTTGAGATTATGTGACCCAAAAATGAAACTCTTTGAAGCCAAAATTCACACTTGGTAAATTTGGCATGATGCTTCTCCTTTCTCAGGGTCTTCAATATAATTCTCAAGTGATCTTCATGTTCTTCCTTTCTCTTTGAATAGACAAAAATATCATCTATAAAGACTACCAAAAATTGATCAATATAGTCTCTAAAGACTCTATTCATCATATCCATGAAGATAGCAGAGGCATTAGTAAGACCAAATGGAATTACTTTAAATTCAGAGTGTCCATACCTTGTACGGAAATCCGTCTTTGGTATATCCTCCCTTTTGACCATTAATTGATGATACCCTGAACGAAGATCAATCTTGGAAAAGTATTGAGCTCCGTGTAGTTGGTCAAATAAGTCATCAATGCATGGGAGAGGATATTTGTTCTTGATAGTGATCTTGTTAAGTTCTCGATAATCAATGCAGAGTCTCATTGATCCATCTTTCTTCTTAACAAATAGAACAGGTTCTCCCCAAGGTGACGCACTAGTGCATAGGAATCCCTTATCAAGATTCTCTAGGAGTTGCTTCTTCAATTCCTACAACTCAATTGGGGCCATTATATAAGGTTTCTTTGAAATAGGAAAAGCACTCGGTACGAGTTCTATTGAAAACTCAACTTCATGATTTGGTGGAAGACCTGGCAATTCCTCTAGAAAGACATCATCTAACTCCCGTACAATGGGCATATTATTAATCGTGAGTTTCTCACCAACCATTTGAGATAAATAACCCTCATTTAGTGGAATCAAGACCCATAAGATGGAAGACATTTCCACTGGAAGGTTATGTTCATCCTTGCATCGATAGACGATCATAGATTGATATGGAATATGAAATGTGAGTTCCCTTCCTTGGAAATTGATATGATCTCCCTATAAAGAAAGCCAATCCATGCTAAGAATCACATCAAATTCCACTATAGGAAGGATCACAAGATTTGCAGGAAGCACTTTCCCACAAACATCAATCGGGGAAGAATTATAAACTTTTGATGTGACTGTTGTTCCATTAGGTGTTGTCACAGCTAACTCAACATCTAATTGTTGAGGTAATACGGTGATACCCTTAGAAAAATCTTCAGAAATAAAAGAGTGGGTGGATCCATAATCAAATAAAACATTTGCTACTTTAGAGTGGATGGTAAGTGTACCTTTCACCACATCGTTATCGTACTGCACATCGCTGATAGAAATTTCATGTGACTTTCCTTTGTCTTTAGCCTTAAGATTTCGTTGATTTTGAACATCATCAACAACCCTTGGATTAGGGAATTTATTAGTATAATGCCCCATCTCCTTGCACTAGAAACATTGAAGTGTAGTAGGTTCATTCTGTGTGTCCCTTCCTTTGTTTGCATCATTAGACATCTTTTTCCCATCATTGCGGCATTCAAATGCTTAATGACCTTCCTTTCCACATTTGAAACATTTACTTGTCCCTTTAAGACAACTCCCTCCATCTTTCTTTCCACCCTTTGAGCATAAGGGAAAGCTCGTCTTTTTTTCAGTGTGCTCTTTATATTTTCCTTTGAATTCCATTTTCCTCTTCTTATCAAACCCATATGACTAATGGGTTACTCTAATCTCCATCTCAACTTTGAGACCACATCGAACGATTTCCTCCTAGCTATTGATGTCCCTTATGGCTAAGGCCCTTCGAAGACTTGGTTTTAAGCCACTAAAGAATTGATCGATCTTACTCTTAGGTTGGATAATAATTCCAGAAGCGTACCTTGCAAGTCTTGTAAAATTTTCTTTATAGGTACCAACAGATTCATCATCCTTTGGATTTGGTTCAAGAAACTCTTTCTCCATCTTTGTTCGGAGAATATGAGGGATGTACTTATTGAAAAATAAGTTCTTTAACTTGTCCCATTCCATGGACTCAATTTCATCTCTTTGCCTCGTATTATTGATAATATTACACCATTGATCAGCATCACCTTCCAAACTATACACTACTAATATGACTTTATCATGATCAGAACATAGAAGAACTAAAAATATCTTTTCAGTAGTACTAATCCATTGTTCAGCAATTAATGGATCAGTAAACCCGCTGAATGAAGGTGGACGCTGCCTCATGAAGGATTCAATAGAATGTTTCTCCTTCCTTTGCTCATTTGGAAGTCCTGCATGATTCATAGCTTGAGAAAATTGTGTGAGCATGGCTACAATATTTTTCATTCCATCTCACATAACGTTTGGTTTCTCAGGGGGACAATCATTGCATTTCCCGTCGCATTTCGCATTAACACTGTTCCTTCGAGTTCCAGCCATTGACTATAACCAAGAAGAATAGTGTGAGCAACACTAATTATAATAGGAAAACCACATAATAAAGAATAAAATTTCACACTTAAGGTCTTATCCTAGGTTATTCATGGCCATTTCTAAAACACTAAGATTATGTTTTATGCTTAGACTTATCCTTAGGGTTCTTATTAAGGCTTTCACATCCTAGTTTCCAAAGGTTGACTATACCTTTCCTCTGATACCAACTATAACGACCCATACTTTACATACATTGTTATTACATCATAATTGAAGTGTAGTTATTACAACATATAACAAAACCATCAAAAGGACCGTATAGGTATAGTGTCTTTAGAAACTGGGAAACATAAACAACTGGTTCATAAAGTGTCTACATTGTCTCCTATTTATTTCATCATATCTATAGTCCCTTTTGGAATATCTTACTTAATAACCTTATTCCTAACCTCGGGAAGGAAAACATTCAAAAGGGTGAGCTCAAATGCTCAATAAGGGTAAACAAAATAAATATCAATCACATCAAAATAAAAACATAACATTTTGGAAATCTTACCCTGCAAAAGAGATCATAATTTCATAACATGGGATAAATCATGGTAGTGAAATGTAATCCCAATAATCATAACATAAAACATGAAACTTTGTGGCATGCACACATAATCATAGAGAATCATTTCTTATTAGTCAAGACTCATTTCCAAGACTATCTTAGTGGACAAAGTCCATTTCTGAACCGAGTTCACTCCTCGTTTCAGTCATGTTTTACTGAACCAGTTTTACCTGTCGTTCCATCCATGTTTATCTCATGAGATATAAAATCTTTACCCAATTCATTGGAGGGAGATATAGTTCCCACCCATCTCATAATGATACCATTCTTATGTGTGCCACAAAATCATAAATCATACATCATTGCATAACCCATGTAATAAAAAAATGGTATTCTTAAACACCATGACATCATAAAACAATTAATATAAGACAAAGGAATTCATAAAAACAATTCAATCACAACATAATAAAATCAATTTAATGATAGGGATATAAACAGAACCCTATATTATCTTAGATGGAAAATAATTTTTATAAAACACTTAAACTCCATTCTTGAGGAAAATATCATTTCTACTTCAAAAACATTTTCCTTTCTTAACATGTCTTACAATTTTAAACTAAAATAATTTGATTATAAATAAACTTGAAAACTTGTAAAGGAAGCTTCTTGGAAATAATTTTTTAAAAATCCATTCATGTCGTATAAGTTAAAAAAACATTCTTCTCGTACTTTTGTCGGAAAAGTCAAAAAGTACCTCGTATGAAAAATGACAAAAGATTCCATTCGTATCCTTTACTAAAAACTCACCGAAGGGTAAAATTGGATTTAAAAAATTGTAGGTGGATGGAAACAATATAACATATTGATGGAACATGGATGTGGATGATAAAATACACCCCAGTAAATATCAAAGTATAAACAATCTCAGATAAAAATGATATTGTGATATTTTCCCTTACCTTAGGTCCAATTTGCTTCGTAAGTGTCTGAAACTCCTGTATAATGATTTAAATAATGTTATCGACTTATTCCAGAATCATAATTATTTTTATGATATCATATATGGTTATATTCTTAGCTTCTTATTAGTAATATTTCATTACTACTTGTTATTCAGGTGTTTATTACTTTTTGTTCTTATGCGTGTTTTGTCGAATAGATTATTATTTTTCCTTTTAGGTTATAGATACCTCATTTCCAGAATGGTATTAGTGTAATATATATCGTATTAATTCATTCAATTCATTTATATAATAATTATGCAATGAAGATCATGTAGAACGAGTCGCATCACATCGTGGAGACAGTATTCCGTACGTACGCACGAGCGATGATATCGTTCCCATGATTGTGAAATTGTATTGGAGTGTATATATACTATTTCAGAATCAATATCACTTTACAATAATCATATATAGTCATTATTTACACCATTATACCCATCCAAGTAAGGTGGTGGTGGAAAATAGATTACATCACGGCGTGGAGATGGTATTTCGTACGTACGCACGCGCGGTGATTTCATTTTCCGTAGGATGGATAGATGGTGAAATAGGGTTGTTTCATACTTATAATAACATATCAGTATATGAGTGATACTTATGTTATTACTTCATAATCAAACAACTAAGGAAGAAGAAGTGGAATAAGAAATAAAGATGAGAGAATCGTTAACAGACATTACCTCTTCTTTGAAGAACTTCTTTGAGACCTCCTTTTAGGGCACCAAAATTGGTCTTTTAAGAAGACCAGGACCTCTATGATGTCTCTAGGGAAGTGTAGAGAATAAATTGGCAGGGTTTGGCCGTGAATGAAGGCTCAAGGTGGTGTGAGGAAGAGAGGGAGGAGGTGCCCTTTTATAAGGGAGGAGAGGGGCACCTTTGGAATAACGAAAAATATTATTTTATTATAAAGTAAAATTCGGATTTTAATAGATCCAAATTGATATATTTAAAAGATAAGGTGGTTATGGGTCGAAATACTCTCATCCAATATAATTTAGACAAGTTTAGGTATCGATTTTAACCTTATCATTTAGATTTAACTTTAAGTAATATAATTTAACTTTTACCGTGTCTTCTTGTTTATTTACACTATAAGGTTAATAAACTTTCTATATCAAGACAAACGAACCCCAAGTTGTTTATTATTAATATATATAACCATATATAAGTCAACTTGCCGAGCCTTAGATTTTTAGGAATAAAATAACAATTAATAATATAATATTTGTTTTAAAACTATTTTATGTCAATTTTGACACTATTTAGTAATTGATTTGTTTGAAAATCATAACAGAATGATTAGTTCGAACCAAGTTAATTAAATCAATACTAACATGTAATATTAACCTATAAAATTAGTTTAATTCATAAAAAGTCTCAAATTACATTTATTTGGTTATTTATAACATCAATTATGTCAATATTTCATTAATAAGATAATTACTGAATTATCATTGTGTCATAAATAAATTAAATTATTTAATGTCTAAAAATTACAAATAAAATACAATTATGTAGGAAATTTTTTTATATTTATAATGAATATTCATTGTTGAATTTATCTTATGTATAACCCCATATTAAAATTTTTTTACTTATTAAACTTTGATTTTAACTATTTTAACTGTTCTTTAAATAAATTAATAATAAATGTCCTAATCTAATCCAAGTGGGCCTAATTGGTCATATTTTATTCCTAAGGCTGTTTTTGATCGAATTAAACTTATCTAATAGAATTAGGACATGTGTTAGGGTAATAATAATAACACTTTTACCCTTAATTACCCTATTTACTTTTAACCGTGGTAAAAAAAAGTAAGAAGTTACTATTCACCAAAAATTATTATCATCTCATTGAACTACATTTTATTCATTGATATTTACCATGTCTCTCAAATTTTCGAAATTCTACTCATATAAGCGGTAAAATTATGTTTTATGAAAAATTCAGTTTTTTTAACTACCACTTAGTGGTTTCACTATTCATCAAAAATTAAAAATTTTCAGAAAATTACCAAAATTTCACCCTAGGCTAATTTCGATATTCCGAATCAAAAAATGAAGTCCATTTTGAAAAAATAAAATTTATAAAATTTCAAAAAGTGGTTATTACTAGTCATAATGGCTCTTTTTATTAATAGCATATCGTTGTTTAGTGAAACTCGGTATTACGTACGATGCAAGCTATTGAGGAAGGCCACAGTTGCGTGTAAATCAAGCCAAGATATTGTTGTGTGTAGTGAAATATTCCTTTGATAAAAAAAAATATTTCTCATAAAAGTATCAGGAGTTACATAAATTTTAGAAAGTCCTTGAAAAGTCATTGGGTACTGAATTAAATTTTAGTACAACTTTTAAACCTCAATCAAATTGGCAGTCAGAATGAAAAATAATGACTTTGGAAGATATCATATGAACTTTTTCATGGGATCACCAAGGATGTTGGGACCAACATCATTATTTGGTTGAATTTTTATATAATAATAGTTTTCATTCCATTATATAGATGCCACCATTTAATGAATTATATGGAAAGTGTTGTCGAACTCAACTTGTTGGGATGAAGTAGGTGAAAGGAAACTAATGGGACTGAAATTCTTAGATGAGATAGAAGAAAACATTCAGTTTATTCATAATAAAACGAGAAGAGAACAGAGAAAGAAGAAATGTTTTGGGGACAACTAGGGGAATGATCTCTTGTTCGAGGTTGGTTATCATGTCTTACTCAATGTTTCTCTATTAAAAATCTTGATGCATTTTTAAATGAAGGGAAAATTGAGTCTGAGGTTCATTGGACCCTAAAAAATCCAGAAAAAGGTTGGATCAATTGCCTATAGAGTGCATTTACCTCCATTTTTATCCCAGGTACATAATTATTTTCACGTTTCAATGTTGAATAAGTATATGCCAGATCCATCACAATTTTTGAGCCCATAAGTAGTTTAGTAGGAAAAGAATATCTCTTATGGGGAAAACCAGTCCATATTCTTGACCTACTAGTGAAAGTGTTGCCAAATAAGGTAATTAATCGGGTTAATGTTTTGTAAAAAAACCATATAGTTGAAGAGGTAATGTGGGAATATGATATTGTGATGAGGTATAAATACCCCCATTTATTTGATAAGTGTATAAAATTGTGAGGACACAATTTACAAAAGGGGGGAAGACATAACATCCCAGGTAAATAATGAATATATCATTTCCTATTTATTAATATTTGTGAAATAAATATAAATTTTACTATAAAAGGGATGCTATATTAAATGGAGAACCTGATATGCAACAACAGGATTCTTTGAAATCTTATGTTTCCCAATAATTAAATAATATTATTATTTTAAATGGTAGTTAACACCTAGTCATTGTAATGGATAGAATGATCAAAACTGGCTAAAATATGATTATAAATGTTTTCTAAATGTTTTCACATTTATCAAATAGAAGTAAGAGACTTAAAATGTGAATGAACATAATTTTAAGCATAAATACTCTAATATTCTTTAAAAGTCTGATTTACATCCTTTTGATGGTGAACAATTTTTTAATCTAGTTTTTTCACTTTTATATATTCTAATTGAAAAAATATTATTCTTCTTTTGAATCGGGGCCTCAAATTTTACTTTGGAAAAATTTTAGGTATTTTTCTGATAAAGTACATTTTTTTAATGAATCGTGAAAAATACTATATTTTAATTCAAAACTAACTTTTAATATTATTTATTTATATGGTAAAATTGTATTTTTAATTAGTATAAAAGTTTAATTAGATTATATTTTTACCATTTAATCCAATTTTGGTCATTTGAAGTAATTTTACATTGAAATTGGACATAAACAAGTATCAATCATTTGATAGTTATTATTTCTTAAAAACACATTTTTTTATTTTGACAACGATAATTAATTATAAATTATTTTTTGAGAATTATGTGTTTTTAATTTGAAAAATGGATTCCATATTTGGAATTAGGTTGTCCAAATTCTATAAATAGGTATCTTTTATTTTTAGACATTTTAAGAATTTACTTCAGAAAATATTTTATTTACCATGGTTAAAGGGTAAATCTGGGAAATAATGGTAAAAAATTATATTATAATAATATTAAATTACCCAAAAATGTGTATTAATCCTATTTTTTGATAGATTTCTGACCAAGGTCATCCTTTGGTCGATTTTGGGTCCCCATAGATCCACTTGGGAGTGATAATGACATATTATGTTAATTTATTTAATGTAATAGAAAAAATGGAAAAATCATATATATTTTAGTAAATATTTTTTTAATGGGGTTATATAAGTTATCCATTAGACTATAAATATTTATTTGAAATTTAATATTATTTCATACATCATGGAATTATTTGTATAATTTTTAGAAATAAAATAAATAAAATTATTTAGCACACAATAATGATGTTGTGTTTACCTCATTAATGGATGATTTAAATAAATAATATTATGAGTATTTAAAAAATATCAAAAACCACTCCACTTATTATATGATTATTTTATTTTGAATATGATTCATCATATCTTCTACTTTAATGAGTTTTGGACCTTATGAAAATGAAGATAAATTTATAATAAAAAAATATTTTCAAACTTTCTAAATGAGCCTCACCTGCCCCTTATAAAAGGACACCACTTCTAACCCATTACTCACACCTCTCAAGCCCCTTGGATCATCCAAAATCTTTCTAAATAATATTAAAACATCCCTCTTATACTTTTAGAATCCTTATTTTAGGCATAAGTCACTTGAAGTAATCCTTTTGGTTCAAACCAAAGGGAGGTACCTGATTTAAAGGCAACATCTTTTCTAAAGTTCTTTTGTTTTATTTTCCTTCAGCACCCCAAAACTATTTTTCTTCCTTTACTCTATAAAAAAATTATCCCCAATATAAAAGGTTATTTTTATGTGTATTATTCAAACTAAAAATACACACACCTTTGTTTAATGGATACAAACATATTGTTTCTGTGGAGAGTGAACTACTGCCTCATGAAATGATGATTGTTCAAATATCTTCAACTGCCCCTAAGTGTGGAAATTATGATGAAACTTTATTTATATATTATATATATTATATTTATGTTTTCATTATTAATATGTTTTTTCATTTATATCATACCTTTATTGTTTCTATAATGGGTAAAAACGACAGTTTCATTTGAGTAAGTGTGAACTACCGCCCCCTCAAAGTGATATGACTCATTCATTCCTTATGTGGGATGTATAAACAATGGAGTTAATGAAATTATATATCATATTATACTATAATTATAATACACATATTTATCGCCATGTTTTCTTTCCATTAAAATATGTAATAGAAATGAAAGCAACGTTCATGCATACATATGGCTTTCAATATCCATTTACAATGCATTTCATTTCTTATCTCAAAATGTTATGTACTATTATAAATAAATATATACTGGATTTGATGAAAAATAAGATATATAAATCATAAATATAATTATGTAGATAATGTAATTTCTACAACATGAACAATTTATAATTATAACAAGTTCATTTTTAACTCAAGTTCTGAACATCAAAAAAATGTCTGATATGAACTCAAATAATTAACTATTTGCTATAACAATGTATTATGTGATAAAAAGGTTTAATAAACTTGAAAAAGGATCTTAATCAAGTAGAAACAAACTTATGTTTATTATTCAAGAAATTAATGAACGAACGGGTGATGTCGGATATGAGGTAAGGGACTTCATCTCAATCTCCTTTCATTGATGTGTATTTTTCTTTATACACGAATTTATTTTATACAGTGAATAAACACCTTTGAGATTTAATTTCATTAAAAGGGAATATTTTTTATATGAAACATTTTACTAATTATCAAAAGGAATGTTTTTAATGATTGGGTTGAAAATGACCTCTTCGTCGTCGTAATCGTTATTTTTCTTCCTCTATAAGCCATACTGATTTTAAAAGGAAAGAAATACCTTATTTTATTTTTAGGTGTTTGGGTATTGAAAATGGGTTTTAAAATAAATTGATTATTTCAATATTTTTATATAATTTCATGTGATAACAAATGAAATTTTATTAGTGAAATGTTAATAATTGAACGAAATCCCTTATTTTGTTTTTGGGTGTTTTGTGTATCCCTTACTGATAATTTTATACTCTTCCCAAGTATTTGAAATTTTTTTCACAGGACATAAAGTGGAATACGGACAAGGGTGGGATCACTGAAATTTCATGATATCAAAACAAAGAACTAGGCATGACACTTTTTTCAAAGAGATTTTATTTTATAAAAAAATGGATAGTGTGTAACACCCCGAGATTTTATGAAAAATATTATTTTTAATTTCATTAATGTCTTGTGTTATACGCTACATCAAAATTATCTTTCACAACATACATCTCTGACCTGGCTTGAATTACACACAATCGCGACCTTCCATGATAGCGTGTGTTGTACGCAACACCAAGTTTCGCTAAACGACGATATGCTATTAAGATATTATTAAAACAAGCCGTTATGAATAGTAATAACCACTTTTTGAAATTTTGAAAATTTTATTTTTCAAAATGGACTTCATTTATGGATTCGGAATATCGAAATTAGCTTTGGGTGAAATTTTGGTGATTTTCGGATAACTTTCATATTTTGATGAATATTGAAAATTACTAAATTTTAATTAAAAACAACTTTTTCAATCAAAATAATTAATAGTGATAAATTATTAATTTGAGTGGTTTTAAATTATATTTAGAATATTTTTTTACAATTTAATACAATGTTGGTCATTGGATGTAATTTCACATTTAAACCAGTTATAAACAAGTGTCAATCTTTTGATAGTTATTATCTCTTAAAAACACGCCTTTTGTTTTGACGACGGGAATTAATTTTTAAATTAATTAATGCAATTGATATGTTTTGAAATTGGTAAAATAGAAATCATTTTTGAGTTCATAATATCAAATATATCTTAGGCCTAATTTTTGGTATTTTTCTGAAAACTTTCAATTTTTGATGAATAGTGAAACCACTAAGTGGTAGTTAAAAAAACTGAATTTTTCATAAAACTGAATTTTACCACTTCTGTGAGTGGAATTTCAAAAATCCGATAGACACGGTTGATTTCAGTAAGTAAAAGGTGGTTCAATGAGATGAATATAATTCTTGGTGAATAGTAACTTTTTACTTTTATTTACCACGGTTAAAAGTAAATAGGGTAATTAATGATAAAAATGATATTATTATTACCCCAACACATGTCCTAATTCTATTGGATAAGTTTAATTCGACCAAAAACAACCTTAGGAATGAAATATTACCATTTAGGCCCACATGAATTAAATTAGGACATTTATTATTATTTAATTCAAAGAAGAGTTAAAAGAGTTAAAATCAAAGTTTATTTAATAAAACATTTTTAATATAGGGTTATAAATAAGATAAATTCGACTATAAATATTCATTAGAAAGATAAAAATATTTCATACATAATGGTATTTTATTTGTAATTTTTATACATTAAATAATTTAATTTATTTATGACACAACGATGATGCAGTAATTATCTTATTAATGAAATATTGACATAAATGATGTTATAAATACTCAAATAAATATAATTTGAGACTTTTTACGAATTCAACTAATTTTCTAGGTTAATATGACATGTTAATAGTGATTTAATTAACTTTGTTAGAACTTATCATTCTGTTAGGATTTTCACAAAAATCAATTACTAAATAGTGTCAAAATTGACATAAAATAGTTTTTAAAAAACAAATATTATATTATTAATTGTTATTTTATTCCTAAAAATCTAAGGTTCGGCCAAATGACTTATATAAGGTTATATATATTAATAATAATAAACTTGGGGTTCGTTTGGATTGATACAGTATGTTTATTAACCTTATAGTATAAGAACACAAGAAGACACGGTAAAAGTAAAATTATTTAACTTAATGTTAAATCTAAATGATAAGGTTAAAATAGGAACCTCAACATGTCTAAATTCTATTGGATGAGAGGATTTCGACCCATACCCACCTTAGCCTCAAAATAAATCAATTTGGAGCTATTTAAAACCGAACTTGACTTTATAATAAAATAATATTTTTAGTTATTCCAAAGGTGCCCCTCTCCTCCCTTATAAAAGGGAACATCCTCCCTCTCTTCCTCACACAACTTTGAGCCTTCAAGCTCGGCCAAACCCTGCCAAATTCTCTTATCCACTTCCCTAGAAATATCCTAGAGGTTCTGGTCTTCCTCAAAGTCCAATTTTAGTGCCCTAAGAGGAGGTCTTAAAGAGGCGCTTCAAAGAAGAGGTAATTTCCGTTACCGATTCTTTCACCTTTATTTCTTCTTCCACTTCTTCTTCTTAGGTTGTTTCATTATGAAGTAATAACATCAGTATCACTCACATAATGATATGTTATTATAAGTATGAAACAATACTATTTCACCATCTATCCATCCTATAGAAAACGAAATCACCGCGCGTGCGTACGTACGGAATACCGTCTCCACGCCGTGGTGAAATCTATTTTCCACCACCACCTTACTTGGATGGGTATAATGGATTGAATAAAAACTGTATATTATTATTTTAAAGTGATATTGATTCTGAAATAGTATACATACACTCCAATGCAGTGCCACGATCATGAGAACGATATCATCGCTCGTGCGTACGTACGGACTACCGTCTCCACGACGCGATGAGATTCATTCTCCACTTTAACCATTCATGAATGATTAATAAGTATATATAATAATTAATCATGAAATATATGAAATAATAATGATACTGGATTTATGTGTATATATATGTATGTCATCTAGTTAATTCTGTTCAACTCAATAAGGAAACGAAAACAGTGTTCATGCGTACGTACGGCCTACCATCTCCATGAACGATGTATATCATTCCATTTACTGATTTATTATATATATGTATATTCTGAATATATATATAAATATATATATATCATGTTTTATATTCTGGAATTAAGTAATCATGATCTAAGTAATCATATGAATAATTACAAGTCAAAACACGGATGACAAATGAAACAATTTTACCCAAAACGCTCTTTAACATTGAATTTACAAAAGAACGGGTAATATAAAGTCATAAGTGAACCATATATGATATCATAACAATGAATATGATTCTGGAATAAGTCAATAACATTATTTAAATCATTATACAGGAGGTTCGGACACTTACAAAGCAAGTCGGACCTAAGGTAAGGGAAATATCACAATCTCATTTTTATCCGAGATTGTTTATACTTTGATATTTACTAGGGCGTATTTTATCATCCATGTCCATGTTTCCTCAATATGTAATATTATTTCCATCCGCATACAATTTTTTAAATCCAATTTTACCCTTCATTGAGTTTTTAGTAAAAGATATGAAAGGTATCTTTTGTCATTTTTCGTACGAGGTACTTTTTTTACTTTTCCGAAAAAAGTACGAGAAAAATGTTTTTTTTAACTTATACGACATGAATGGATTTTTAAAACCTTATTTCCAAGAAGCTTCCTTTACAAATTTTCAAGATTATTTTTAATAAACTTCTTTTAGTTATAATTTTATGACATGTTAAGAAATGAAAAGTGTTTTTGAAGTAGAAAGGATATTTTCCTCAAGAATGGAGTTCAAGTGTTTAATCAAAATTATTTTCCATCTAAGATAATAAAGGGTTCTGTTTCTATCCCTATTATTACATGGATTTGATTATGTTGTGATGGAAATATTTTTATGAATTCCATTATCTAATATGAATTGTTTTATGATGTCATGATGTTTAAGATTCTCATTTGTATTACATGGGTTATGCAATGATGTATGATTTATGATTTTGTGGCACACATAAGAATGGTATAATTATGAGATGGGTGGGACCTATATCTCCCTCCAATGCATTGGGTAAAGATTTTATATCTCATGAGATAGACATGGCTGGAACGGTAGGTTATACCGGTTCAGTGAAACAGGACTGAAATGAGGGTAACTCGGTTCAGAAAGGGACTTTATCCACTAAGATAGTCTTGGAAATGATTCTTGACTAATAAGAAATGATTCTCTATGATTATGTGTGTATGCCACAAAGTTTAATGTTTTATGTTATGATTATTGTGATTACATTTCACTACCATGAGTTATTCCAGGTTATGAAATTATGATCTCTTTTACAGGTTAAGATTTCCAAAAGTTATGTGCTTATGTATATGATGTGATTGATATTTCTTTTGTTTACCCTTACTGAGCATTTGAGCTCACCCTTTCATGTTTTCTTTTCCCCATGATATAAGGAAAGGTTTTAGGTAAAAAAAAGATGATCTTTATGGGAGATGTTGAAGATCTTTTACCAGGATTAGAAGATTATATTCCGATTTTCCAAAGACACTAAACTATTATGATCCTTGTGTGTGTGTTTTTGTTATGTACTAAGTATTCCACAAATGTAATGTAATGTCAATGTACGTTAAGCTTCGGGTCTCTACAGTTGGTATCAGAGGAAAGGTTTAGTCAACCTTTGGAAACTAGGATGTGAAAACGTTAGTGAGATCCCTAGATATTTTTCTAAGGTATGTCTAAGTATAGAGATTTCCCTAAGGTTAAGTATACGTATAGGTTGTAGTACTATAATTACGCTAACGATCGTATAATTAAACCTAAGATGTTAGATATTGAAGGCACTCCCCCTTTATTATGTTGTTTTCCCTATCATGATTTTTGCCTCTCACACTATTCTTTTTGGGTTTTAGACGATGGCTAGAACCCGAAGGAACCGTGTTGATTAATGCAATGGACAATGCAATGATTTCCCTCCTGAACAAACAAATGTTATGGGAGATGGAGTGAAAAATCTTATTGCTATACTTACAAAATCTATGAATCATTCTGGACTTCCAAATGAGCAGAGAAGGGAAAAATATTATGTTGAGTCCTTCATGAGGCAACGTCTACCTTCTTTCAGTGGGTCTTCCGATCCACTTGTTGCTAAACAATGGATCAGTACCACTAAAAAGATATTTTCAGTTCTTCAATGTTCTGAGCATGATAAAGTAATCTTAGCAGTATATCGTTTGGAAGGTGAAGCTGATCAATGGTGGAATCTTATCAAGAATACGAGGCCAAAAGATGAAATTGAGTCCATGGAATGGGACGAGTTAAAGAACTTGTTTTTCAGTAAGTACTTCCCTCGTATTCTTCGAACAAAGATGGAAAAGGAGTTTCTTGAGCTGAAGCAGAAGGATGATGAATCTGTTGGTATATACGAAGCGAATTTTACAAGACTTGCAAGGTATGCATATGGAATTATCATCCAACCTGAAAGTAAAGTTGATCGATTTTTCAGTGTCTTAAAACCAAGTCGTCGAAGGGAATTAGCTATAAGAGACTTCAGTAGCTATGAAGAAATTGTGCGTTGTGCTATCAAGGTAGAAATAGAAGTTGGTGTTACATATCCATCTCATGGTTTTGACAAGAAACGAAAGATGGAGTTCAAGGAGAAATCTCAGAATAATGGTGAAAAGGAGATGAATGTTTCCTTATGCACAAAGTGTGGAAAGAAGCATGGTGCAGATTGTATTAAAGGGACTAGAAAATGTTTTATGTTTGGAAAGGAAGGTCATCGAGCAGCTGAGTGTCGAAGTAATGGAAAAAGGGTTTCTAATGATGTGAATAAAGAAAACACTACAGAGAACTCACCACCAACACTTCAATGCTTCAAGTGCAAGGAAATGGGGCATTATGCTAATAAATGCCCTAATCCAAGGGTTAGTGATGATCGACATGAGCAACCGCTTAAGGCAAAGGACAAAGGGAAGTCACATGCGATCACTATTGGCGATGTTGAAAATGACAACGATGTGGTGGAATGATTAAGTGTTTATGTAATGGGATTCCAAAATAATGTTGTATCATAAAGTATTTAAATATTTATGTATTGGTCTAATGTGGTATTCAAAGTGATTGAGATATTTTTGGAAATAAGATGATATGCACATAATGAAGGGAAAACGAGAAAACGAAATGTTTAACAGTATTCATGAGCTCATGATTGATATAAGGACTAAGTGATATCATGGTTTGAGTATATAGAATTTTGAGGATTTTGGTATGTGGTAAGTATTAACTTTTAACTGCATTCATGTTTTCACTAAGCTTCAATGGGTATTCAATAGAGTACATGATTAAGGCCTTTGAATGTTTGGAATGTGACCAACAAGACATATTTTATGATATATGGGGATCAACGATGGTATTAAATCTCTGGTAATCGTTTTCAATATATTATGAGAGTGGACTAAAGTATTATGGATAAGCCTAAAGATTGGAATGGATTATGTTGGACATAAGTTAGTATTGTTTAAGTATAGAAGTTTTTTCGATATTATTGATGAGATGTTATAGTAATATTGTTTTAGAAAAAGGACAACCTGCAGGACGAGCGACAGCCCATTGCGTCGGACAAGGCTGTGGGAATCGAACCCACAACCGAAGTGCGACTGGCCTTTATCGCCTACCACTGGCCTACAGGAAGTCCCTGTTTAGTAGAAACTAGTTTTATTTAATTATGCGGTATGATATATGAAGTATAGGTTCATTCTTGGAATCGTATACGATTAACCTCACCATAGATGGACTTATGTATATTTGATAACTTTTTCTAACCTTTTGTTTTAAACAGATGGAATGACCCATCATTCGATCACATGGTCAATTAACACTTCATGAATAACAAATTAAACTTCATTTATTTAAGATATGAAGTGGAAATTGGTCAAAGTACAAACAACAGTAAGATTGTACCAAAATAAATTAAGTATTTATTCTAATTCAAATTCTTCAACTTTAGGGAAATGATTTTGAAAACCAAAAATGTTGTCCCAGTGATCTTATATCTGATGAATCAGATGGTACCCTAGATCATCACAAATTTATGGCTTTGCGATTGTTGGCTTTTTCATAGCCATGTTCTCTACCACTCTCCATCATAACTTGATGATTAGATTTTTCTTCCATATCCATATTTTCACCTATGTTCTCCTACGTGGAAACCTAGTGATGAGTTAATTTGGGTAACCATTTCATTTCATTTTTTAGTTTTTAAAGCCATATTTTGGTATTCCTTTTTACGATGTGGGTTTCTATTAAACAAATTTTCGAGTAGTAAACCATTTATAACCTCGACGAATTTCGAGGGCGAAATTCATTTTAAGGGGGGTAGAATGTAACACCCCGAGATTTTATGAAAAATATTTTTTTTAATTTCATTAATGTCTTGTGTTATACGCTACACCAAAAGGAGCTTTCACAACACACATCTCTGACCTGGCTTGAATTACACGCAATCGCGACCTTCCACGATAGCGTGTGTTGTACGCAACACCAAGTTTCACTAAACAACGATATGCTATTAAGATATTATTAAAACTAGCCGTTATGAATAGTAATAACCACTTTTTTAAATTTTGTAAATTTTATTTTTTCAAAATGGACTTCATTTATGGATTCTGAATATTGAAATTAGCTTAGGGTGAAATTTTGGTGATTTTCGGATAACTTTCATATTTTGATGAATAGTGAAAATTACTAAATTTTAATTAAAAACAACTTTTCCAATCGAAATAATTAATAGTGATAAATTATTAATTTGAGTGGTTTTAAATTATATTTAGAATATATTTTTACAATTTAATACAATGTTGGTCATTGGATGTAATTTCACATTTAAACCAGTTATAAACAACTGTCAATCTTTTCATAGTTATTATCTCTTAAAAACACGCCTTTTGTTTTGACGATGGGAATTAATTTTTAAATTAATTAATGCAATTGATATGTTTTGAATTTGGTAAAATAGAAATCATTTTTGAGTTCAAAATATCAAATATAGCTTAGGCCTAATTTTTGGTATTTTTCTGAAAACATTCAATTTTTGATGAATAGTGAAACCACTAAGTGGTAGTTAAAAAAACTGAATTTTCCATAAAACATAATTTTACCGCTTATGTGAGTGGAATTTGAAAAATCCGAGAGACACGGTTGATGTCAGTAAGTAAAATGTGGTTCAATGAGATGAATATAATTTTTGTTGAATAGTAACTTTTTACTTTTATTTACCACGGTTAAAAGTAAATAGGGTAATTAAGGATAAAAATGATATTATTATTACCCCAACACATGTCCTAATTCTATTGGATAAGTGTAATTCGACCAAAAACAACCTTAGGAATAAAATATTACCATTTAGTCCCACTTGAATTAGATTTGGACATTTATTATTATTTAATTCAAAGAAGAGTTAAAAGAGTTAAAATCAAAGTTTATTTAATAAAACATTTTTAATATAGGGTTATACATAAGATAAATTCGACTATAAATATTAATTATAAATATAAAAATATTTCCTACATAATGGTATTTTATTTTTAATTTTTAGACATTAAATAATTTAATTTATTTATGACACAACGATGATGCAGTAATTATCTTATTAATGAAATATTGACATAATTGATGTTATAAATACTCAAATAAATATAATTTGAGACTTTTTATGAATTCCACTAATTTTATAGGTTAATATGACATGTTTTTATTTATTTAATTAACTTTGTTCGAACTTATCATTCTGTTAGGATTTTCAAAAAAATCAATTACTAAATAGTTTCAAAATTGACATAAAATAGTTTTTAAAAAACAAATATTATATTATTAATTGTTATTTTATTCTTAAAAATCTAAGGTTCATACAAATGAATTAGATAAGGTTATATATATTAATAATAAAAAACTTGGGGTTCGTTTGGATTGATATAGTATGTTTATTAACCTTATAGTATAAGAACACAAGAAGACACGGTAAAAGTAAAATTATTTAACTTAATGTTAAATCTAAATGATAAGGTTAAAATAGGAACCTAAACTTGTCTAAATTATATGGGATGAGAGTATTGCGACACATCCCCACCTTAGCCTAGAAATAAATCAATTTGGAGCTATTTAAAACCGAACTTGACTTTATAATAAAATAATATTTTTAGTTATTCCAAAGGTGCCCCTCTCCTCCCTTATAAAAGGGAACCTCCTCCCTCTCTTCCTCACACAACATTGAGCCTTCAAGCCCGGCCAACCCCTGCCAAATTCTCTTCTCCACTTCCCTAGAAAAATCATAGAGGTTCTGGTCTTCCTCAAAGACTAATTTTAGTGCCCTAAGAGGAGGTCTCAAAGAGGCGCTTCAAAGAAGAGGTAATTTCTGTTACCGATTCTTTCACCTTTATTTCTTCTTCCACTTATTCTTCTTAGGTTGTTTCATTATGAAGTAATAACATCAGTATCACTCATATAATTATATGTTATTATAAGTATGAAACAATCCTATTTCAACATCTATCCATCCTACGGAAAACGAAATCACCGCGAGTGCGTACGTACGGAATACCGTCTCCACGCCGTGGTGAAATCTATTTTCCACCACCACCTTACTTGGATGGGTATAATGGTGTAAATAATAACTATATATTATTATTTTAAAGTGATATTGATTCTGAAATAGTATACATACACTCCAATACAGTCCCACGATCATGAGAACGATATCATCGCTCATGCGTACGTACGGACTACCGTCTCCACGACGCGATGAGATTCATTCTCCACTTTAACCATTCATGAATGATTATAAAGTATATATAATAAGTAATCATGAAATATATGACATAATAATGATACTTGATTTATGTTTATATATATGTATGTCATCTACTTAATTCCGTTCAACTCAATAAGGAAACGAAAACAGCGTTCATGCGTACGTACGGCCTACCGTCTCCATGAACGGTGTATTTCTCTCCATTTACAGATTTATTATATATATGTATATTCTGAATATATATATAAATCATGTTTTATATTCTGGAATTAATTAATAATGGTCTAAGTAATCATATGAATAATTACAATTCAAAACACGGACGACAAATGAAACAATTTTACCCAAAACGCTCTTTAACATGGAATTTACAAAAGAACGGGTAATATAAAGTCATAAGTGAACCATATATGATATCATAACAATGAATATGATTCTGGAATAAGTCAATAACATTATTTAAATAATTATACAGGAGGATCGGACACTTACAAAGCAAGTCGGACCTAAGGTAAGGGAAATATCACAATCTCATTTTTATCCGAGATTGTTTATACTTTGATATTTACTGGGGCATATTTTATCATCCATGTCCATGTTTCCTCAATATGTAATATTATTTCCATCCACATAAAATTGTTTAAATCCAATTTTACCCTTCTTTGAGTTTTTAGTAAATGATATGAAAGGAATCTTTTGTCGTTTTTCGTACGAGGTACTTTTTTGACTTTTCCGACAAAATTACGAGAAGAATGTTTTTTTAACTGATACGGCATGAATGGATTTTTAAAACCTTATTTCCAAGAATCTTCCTTTACAAGTTTTCAATATTATTTTTAATCAACTTCTTTTAGTTATAATTTTATGACATGTTAAGAAATGAAAAGTGTTTTTGAAGTAGAAAGGATATTTTCCTCAAGAATGGAGTTCAAGTGTTTTATCAAAATTATTTTCCATCTAAGATAATAAAGGGTTCTGTTTCTATCCCTATTATTACATGGATTTGATTATGTTGTGATGGAAATATTTTTATGAATTCCTTTATCTTATATGAATTGTTTTATGATGTCATGATGTTTAAGATTCCCATTTGTATTACATGGGTTATGCAATGATGTATGATTTATGATTTTGTGGAACACATAAGAATGGTATCATTATGAGATGGGTGGGACCTATATCTCCCTCCAATGCATTGGGTAAAGATTTTATATCTCATGAGATAGACATGGCCGGAACGGTAGGTTATACTGGTTCAGTGAAACAGGACTGAAACGAGGGTAACTCGGTTCAGAAAGGGACTTTGTCCACTAAGATAGTGTTGGCAATGAGTCTTGACTAATAATAAATGATTCTATATGATTATGTGTGTATTCCACAAAGTTTAATGTTTTAAGTTATGATTATTGTGATTACATTTCACTTCCATGAGTTATTCCAGGTTATGAAATTATGATCTCTTTTACAGGTTAAGATTTCCAAAAGTTATGTGCTTATGTATATGATGTGATTGATATTTCTTTTGTTTACCCTTACTGAGCATTTGAGCTCACCCTTTCATGTTTTATTTTCCCCAGGATATAAGGAAAGGTTTTAGGTATAAAAAAAAGAAGATCTTTATGGGATATGTTGAATATATTTTACCAGGATTAGAAGATTATATTCCGAGTTTCCAAAGTCACTAAACTATTATGATCCTTGTGTGTGTGTTTTTGTTATGTACTAAGTATTTCGAAAATGTAATGTAATGTCAATGTACGTTAAGTTTCGGGTCTCTACATAGTGAGTAGATGTGTCTACATGTAATATCCAAGTTTTTAGGTTTATGTTACGACCTAATTCTCTAAAGCACTAAACTGAAAAAATCCTAAATGTGAATTATCAACTTAATTCAAGATTGTGTAATGTTTATGGTCAGGTCTTTATATTTTGTTTCCTTAGTTATTAATGGTACTAACTCTCATCAACTAAACCCTTGATGATTATGTCACAACATACCTAAGTGTGTGTAATAACACTTTTTATTACCAGAATATCATGGAAATATAAATTTTATAATAGGGTTAAATACTATTTTTATAATATAAATTTCATTTATTTATACATCGTATATCTACACATATCGTTCATAACTAACATACCCTAAAAACCTAATACCATTTGTAAAATCTTGGTCAACCCTATTGGCTTGGGTAGGATTGAGATTTCACTTGACATTACTGACATCTCATGGAATCAAACTGAGGGGGGGGGTGATTTTCCCATATATACTCAAGAAAAACTGAAATATAAAATATAAAACTATATACATTATCGTAAGGAATTATATTAAGCAAATTAAAAATGTAGGACGGAAAATAATTTTCATTAAATTAACAGCCAAAAAGTAGACATGAGTATGCCTACAAAACCTAATGACTATTATATACACTTACATGAAGCCTTGACTAACTCCATGATAAGAAATTATATAATTTCTAAATCATGTAGGATATGAATACAGTATCAATATTCCCCTCTTGGGAATTATGAAACCATCTCCTTACTTGTGGCATGGTACATAATATTTATATATGTGCTAAGGTGATCCTACTTGGGGTATTCCTACAACCCAATAAGGAATCACCAAGACTTACCACCCAATGCAGTATTTCATAAATAAATAATTTCAGGATAATAAATAAATATATATACATATATAATGAAATAGAAAATCAAGTCTTATAAATAAAAAAGAACATATAATTAATGATAAAAACATAGACCATGAATGTCTCCCATGTTACAAATTCACACACCCATGTAACACAAAAAAATCAATTATATTGAACATAACTATAGAGACAAAAAAAATTATTTATCATTATTATATCATTAGTTGAATAATCTATACAATAAATTATGATTCATTTTATAATCATATAGGGTATAGGCCATTGGAAACATAGATACATATTAAACATTTCCATAAAATATATTCATCTTCTACAGATAAGATAATCATAAATAGAACCACTCATAGACATATCATTCATAAACTCATTCTTCACAACTCAACGAATGGAAACATAATAAAAGTTGATTAATGATGTTCAGTAACTGTAAAAAAGGGAGATATCATTGATCAATAAATCATAACTTGTGTGTAAGGTTACAAGAACATGACGTCAACATTATAAAACTGTATCCAACTTATTATATATCATAATCTTGAGTAATGTAATTTTTCCTTATAGTTTATTTTAAATTAATCATAATGTAATCGAAGAACATTATATACAATTTCATGACATTTACATAAGAGATAAGTTTTTTGGAATACACATTACTATAGAAAATCATTTCCTTAGTCAACTATTATAATAATGAGTATAATATTCTATTTGTTTCGCTCACAATTCATTCAAATCCATGATCGTTATACAATTAAAAGAAAAATATATTTGAAACAATCATTTACTAATCTATATTCATTCCCCATTCCTTTACATATTATCTAACGATATATTATACTCTATCTGAGGCATTAGAGGGAATATTAAAATCTGGGAACACCACATCAAATAATCAAAATTATTAATACTTGTCTCACAAGATTATATTATGTTCAATAGTATTATAACTCATCGAATAAAATTTGATTCATGAACATTTTATTATTTTATCTTATAATATCCTATATAAAAGAAACATGTTTCATAAAGGATTCATCATAACTCAAAAAAAATTGTAATGAAACATGATTCATATAATATTCATTAAATAAATATCATCATCATCCTTATAAAGAATTAATATGGATCATATCATTATAAAATATTTATATTAAATTATATGGGGTGTCAATGGATTCTATCATAGATGAAAAATTACTTTTTAAAGATCACTGGAACTTTTCATAAATAAAATATGGATTTATATTTAAAATAACTAAATTAAATTATAAAAATTTTAAAAATGTTATGGAATATTTTTTCTTTTAAATTAAAAATGGAAAATGTAATTGAATTTTTAATGCATTGATTAGTTATGGTAGTGGTAAATTTTATTTATGTTGTGTTTGATAAAAATGATTCCATTCACTATTTCAGAAAAAATTAAAAAGTACCTCATTCTTAAAATGAAAATATGTTTCATTTAAAATATTATTTAAAAATTAAATAAGTTATCAAAATTACTTTAAATAATTTATCCAGAATATAAAGAACTTTATTAAATATTTTTTTAGAAAACGCGAGTTAGATGAAAAATATGCTCGTTCGAAAACTAAAACATTATAAATTTTCAATAAAAAAATTCATTCATTCTCTAGAGAAGGAAGCATAATGAAAATGTAAAGAAAACAAGAAATCTAAAAAAATAGATATACATAATTAAAATTCAATTGATTATTTATATTTACTTTATAAAATTTATTTATAAAAAAGTTAATCATAAACAACCTCAAAAAAGAATGAGATTATATATTAAATCCATTCACACATTGGTATGTTTTAAATCCAAAAATTATGAATGAGATAAAATAATATATACATGTAAATAAGTATTATTTTTAATATAATTATTATAATATACATTCATGGAACGTCTGTACATGAGACAAATTAAATAAGTTTTTACTATGATATGTGTCTCATAAAAATAAAAGTGAGATAAAAACTCATACTTAAAGTTAAAATTTCATAAATACCTATAAAATCCAATATAATAAATTTAAAATTTTTATAAATATTTTAAAGAATAATTATTATCTTTATAATTTCATATATGATTGAATAATTACATTTGAACAACAATTTATTAAAAATTATTAAATAAAGTCCTCTTTTTCAGGTGTTAATTATTACATTTTTCATGAGAATTTTACTATGGAAGATTTTATCCTTGTAAATTAATCATTGTTAAATTATATATTGAAACATAATCATGATATAAATATAATATATATTTAATATATATATATTGTTTTCAGGAAAGGTAGAGAATGAAAAATAAATTACACTATTTTTGCAGATGGTGAGCTGTATGTACTCCTGAATTGTGTAATCACATTTTGGTGGATGGAATGAAAAAAAAGATAAATAACAAAAAACCATTATATAATCATTATTATATAATATATAAAATATATATTAATAAAATCTAACCTAATTACCATCCACGTATAGGGGAAATAATAAGAGAATCAAGTCACTTTGTTGAGTTGGTAGTCCACAGCTACATATTGGTGATGTAATCTTTTTCAAATAGAATATACAAAAATGTAGTATATATTATATTAAAATTTTAGAAGAGTAAATATTTTATAAATAAAATTTTTAAACATTAAACCAATCATAATACCTATCACATAAGGATGTTGATGGAAAATGAATTGTATAACTACACAGGGGTGATAATCTACACGTATGAATGAGCGATACTTTTAATTTCCATTTGATAAAAAATAGGGATAATAATGAAGGTTTCACAATAAAAAAATATATTTTATTGAGGATACTAATTTTATTATTTAAAGATGATTAAAATTGATTTATTGTAAGGGGTGAAAGAAATTGTTTAAATGGGTCAGAAAGGATGAACATCACTTTTTCAATATGCCTCCTTTAGATCCATTTGTATGGTTCCATGGAATGGGCTATTAAAAATTTCCAAAAAAACATCATGGATTTTGACTTTTAGGGTATAGTTTTCTATATTTGGTGAAGATATATTTCTCAATTTCATGTAATGAAAATAATGGATTGCAAGCTTTTTAAATGTTGGGGAGAGGACACAATTATAATTTCTTTATGGATTAAAATATAATAAATTTGTACTCTAGAAATATTATTCTAAATGGGAATATATTAAATGTTGGGATAGGATTAGGGTTAAAATTTTCATAAAAAAGTATTACTTAGGAATAATTGATTAGAAAACATACCATTACCTATTAGTTTAATATCCCCTGGTAAATCTATTTTCATTTCAACCATAGTAAAATATATTTTTTTACATCTTAAATATTAATTATATTTAATAATTAGGATGGAATTATTAGAACAATATTAATTATTCAAGTTAAAAATATGGAATAAAATTTTCCATATTCAATTCACAGATATGAAAAATTTTAATTTTAAATTAAACATGAAAAATGAGAGATAAGATATTTTCTCGAAAGAATGTCTTCCTATTAAAAAATATATTTTATACCAAACCCCAAAAAAGAATTAATTAAAATTATCAAACCTAGATTGATCATAATTTAAAAAATATATAATTACTTTTTAAACAAATTGGAACATTTAAATTATTTAAACAAAAAAAACCTTCAATTAAAATTGTAATTTTTTATTTATTTATAGAAAAATAAATTTATTCATAAAATTTTTAATCAATCAATAGACGATTAAATAAGATGATGATATATAAAATGAAGATCATTTTTTCGAATAAATATTCTATAATTATAAGAAATTACTTATATTATTTTCATAAAAATATAAATAAAAATATTTTCTGAGGAAAAACATATTTCTAAAGAATATGATGAATTTAGTAAAAAATGAATACTTAGTTACCATGATACTTTCACAAACTAGATATGTTATTTTTTTATAATTTGGTAATATATATTAAATCTAAAATTTTAACATCATGGTTATAATATTATACTATATTATGGTACATTTTGTCTCAGGGTTTCATGTTAGAAAATCTCTTAATGAAATTTAATGGATTTGATGTGAAATATATCATAAAATCACTTGGTGTTACATTCTAACACCATTATTATTAATTTATCCAATAAATTCCTTCACATTGATGAAAAAAATTAGGGGTTGTCTATCTCATCACATACATGGGTTCCCTTGTATCTTCTTAAAATTTATAACTCCACTAGTCATCATTTACTAGGGGAGTAGTTTTGTTTCAAAGCACATTATACCTATGAACAAATATTTCTACAAATATTTCTTTATTGGAGTGATCATGATCCAGTAGTGTAACCTCTATATTATATACACGTGAGGGGTTTGAAATGTATATTTTCATAAGAGATATGTGGACCACATAATGAATTAGAGAGATATTCATTTAATGTGCCTAGAAATAAGCTACCATCCCTACACCATAAGGAATGTTCCTTGTGAAAATATACTTAACTATTTTATTTAAATTATATTATAATCCAATAATCATATTATATATATATTCATAATAATTCCTTCTCACAAACTTCTAATTATATATTTTTCCAATTATTGGATACATAACACTAATGTTGATACTGAGATACCCTGATATTTTATTGATTATCCTTGACTTTCTCATCTATTTCATTTTCTTGGTTACGACACCATAACATTATTTTATTAACCTAATACCAACATATTTTATTTCAAATTGTATTTTCATATAGGTATTCATAAATAGGAATATAAATTCTCTAATAATAGCTATTTTTATAATACAATTATACAAGATTAAGGTATTGATCCCTAACACCTATGAAATCCAAACAACTGAATCTCAAATCATGATGAAACATTTGAATGGATATCATATATAGAACATAAATATGAGGAATATTAGAATAACTAAAATGTAACTCTAAATATACGAATTTTTATAAAATAAAAACAATATTATTCCCCAAATCCTGATCAGATATAATATAATGTCAAATTATATAAAACTCTACCACTTCCTTAATATATATTCGAGAAGTCATATCAAGAAAAAAATATTCATTGAAGTAAATGAATTATTATAAATTTTGATGAAATATAATGCCACTAAACATGGATCATGGACTTTATTTTTCTTGGGTAGATTGATGATAAAATCTGTGGTAATGTTTTCACATTTTCATTAATATCTATGTAATAGTTGTAACATTACCTTTGACTTATACCCTTGATTATTAATATGACGGCATACCAAGCACTAATATAGATATTCTAAAATATCTCTCCTCATTTTTTCTATCTATAAATAATCATTTAGGTATTGATACATATTTCTTCTTTTAGGATATATAGAGAAATATAAATGATTTCTTTCATCCAAATTCACCTTCTTGATATCTGAGTTCAATAAAAAATAAGCATGATTCCTAAGACATATCATTATGAAATAATTAATGTTGAGATCATGATAATTTCAAAAACTCATTTCTAGATCCACATAATCCATTGGGAATATTTAATATTCCATTACCTAGAGGGTTGAAACCTTATTTAAACATAAGAATGTTTATCTCATTCATTCATTATCTCCTGTAAATGTTTTTTAAAAATGTAAATATTGGATCTTTTGTGATCCCTATCATATATAATATAGAATGTTCCTTCTAGATTAGATAATCTTTCACCATATCCCCATTTATATTGTGGTATTTAATTGAGTAGTAATATTCATTAATAAAATATTACTAATATTCTATAGTATATTTAATCTTTTCTGTGAGAATATATACATTACACTTTTATGATTAGTATATATGTCACAAATATATCCAAATAATAATAATATATCCATGTAATTAATTCTAAAATTACCAAATTAAAATCAAAATCATGATTTATAAAATTTCTCTCATTGCAATCCATTTATAGTTAGGAATTGAGAATAACCATATCATTTTATATGATTAAGAATCCAAGTAATATCATCGATGGATCAATATAGATCATAAAAACTTTTCGACTATGGTGAAGTGCAAGAATATGTGTGCCAAATAAAAATCTACTTATTTTCCAGAATTGTTTCATACACTAAACTATCAAATAAAACATGGATCCTTTATTAGTTATCTTGTATTAGTGGTATAAGTATTTGTGAGAAATCATCCAAAAATCATCGATAATATCTGACAAGATAAATAAAAAAAGGATCTCAATAACGGTGTTTGGTTTGTGGAAATATTCAATTAAATTTTAATTTGAAGGACCCTCTGATACAACCTTTTTTTATATGACACAAAATAATTTTTCTTGTAAAAAATTATGTTTTTATAAATATTGATTAAAAAATACACATTAATTGGGTGTTTATGAAAATTCTCAATTGATAGTGATTCTATTACTATATCTTGGAATATATATGAATATCATCTATAAAGAATACCAATCCCAGAACATTATAATTTTTAAATAATACTAATTAAATCAATGATAATATTTTGGGTTTTAGTAATACCAAATTGTATCCCTATAAATTCATTGTAACAATAACTCATATGGAATGATTTTTAGGTATGTATTTACATTAAACCATAAATTGACATCGTCTAGAATAACTATCAATCCTATAAAAATATTTAGATCCTCAAAATTGTGAATAAAATCCATCAATATTATTAATATCATACTAATTTTTTCATTTTGTATTTTTATGGTTCTGGTAATCTTGTTAGAGTTGTATTGATATATATTTTTGCATAAAAATTTACTAATGAGCCCCTAGGTGACACACATGCACAAATAAATCCTATTTCAATATTCCCTAGGGGGTTCTTATTAAATTATTGTATCTCAATTGAGACCATTTAAAATGGATTTTTTGAAATATAATTAGCACTAGTTATGAGTTCTTTTGAAAGATCACATTTATAATTAAATGGAGGACTTGGAATATATTAAAGGCATCAAAAAACCCCAAATAATAAGAATATTTCAAATTTTTAGTTTATCCCCAAACATATGAAATAAATAGTCTTTTTGAATTCGAATTAGGACCCTTATATTGAATGAATTTTTTATCCAATGTTCATATTTGTTATCCTTCAGATAGACGGTCCTCTGATGGTTCATAATAAGAAAATTGAAATTCATTTCCTTGTGAATGATGTGAGATTAGTGTAATGAATTACAATCTTTGAATAAGATAACATTAAATCTTAGTAAATGGAGAAAATGATATTTAAAAAAATAATATTCCAAAAAATATCAATTTGAGGTGAATCATAGAATGGTGATTTGATCATCATACAATTAAGTGTTTTCACCTCTAACTCAGAATATAATCATTGAGGATGTGTATTTACATTTCTATATTATTTTCATAATATAGAGGAATTTGTTTAAATAAGGTCAAATAAGATACTACAATTTCTGAGTGTTTATGTCACAATCACATCAATATTGTCATATTTAAATTCTCTAACTAAGAATAATCATCATAGTGGCAGCAACAATAGTTATAGTATGAAACAATATAATCATGAGAATTCATTCGTAGGATGTCTAATTCTTGAAACCATTTTTAAATATATTATTCCATTGATTAAACCTATATCATTCATTTTCATCATCTATTAGAATTATTCCTACAGATTCATAAAGAACATGAATTTCAAACAAGGTTCACATTAAGGAAATGCTCACCATACACCATAATGATGGTTATGATATATATATGAACACTAATTTTGAGGTTTTAACCCCTAAATGCATTTGTTTCATACTCATGTCCACATATATTATTTAGACTGAAGTTTTTTCCAGGAAAACCAATCTCATTTATTTACTATAACATAGGCTGCTCTCCTATACATTGGATTATTTGAATGCTTCTGTCTATTGTTTTATTATCCTAGTTTCCCAAGTTAATAAATAAATTCTTAGATACCAACATTAGAGACCCATAATTTCATACAAAAAAGTACATCTTATGATTTGATTATTTTATACATAAAATTATTATCAATTTGAAGATAATATTGGTTTAATTTCATTAGAAGTGTGTATATATCAAATTATTTTTCTTAAAAGATCTTTATCATCTGCCACTATGTAATTAATAAATATCAAGCTTCTTAGAAATAAAATAAATAACTCATTTATTAATTACATTGGTAGGGGAAGCATCATAAAGACTCATATATGATTCTGAATAAGGGTAAAAATGAGAGATATTAATGATCACATAAATATAAAATTAGAATAAGGGTACTAAAAAATGAAATTAACATTTGAGAACCATACCTAAAATAAAATAGATCATAATAACAAGTCATTAAATAATTATTGGTTGTTCATAAGACATGAATCATAAAAGATGTAAAAAACATGATGGAAGGGGGAATACCATTATCATAAGACCTATGTTTATGGCATACAAATAGGTAAATAACATCATTTCCTTAGTCAAGGCTTAGTGATATGGATTTTATAGTGGATTGGGTCAAGTCCCCATTCTATCATACCCCATGTCAATGTTCACACCCATGAATATAATATTTGTTGGATTTAATTACTAATATTATTTCACTCCCTATTCCAGACCTTATTATCTCAATTTATATTCATCTTTAACAAATTAATTGAAGAGATAAATAAATTTCATCCCACCCATAAGATAATGAAAAAGATATATATGTGTTCCCTAATGTCATAGAAAATTCATCATAACATAACATATGGGAAAAAAATTTGGTTTGTAATCAGTAATCATTTCATTACTCCATAACCAATGGAAAATAAATAGGATTAAAATTGTTTTATCATAACATAATTATGCCTTGGGAAAGAGACTATAACACCTTGATATTTTATGAAATATTTTTTATTCATTATATATATATTTTTATTCATAGATAAATTTTTCTTATATGACATACAAAACTATGTCTATATTTCATTATATTAAACATTGAGTTTGTCTCACATTACACATAACACTGATTTTAGCTTGTGTTACATGTAACACTTATTTTAGTTGAAATTTGACATATTATCCAAACATTATCATATATTAAATATCACTTAACCATTGGAATCAGTTATATAAAAATCATTGACTAAATTATAAAAATATATGGATAAACATGTATATATAATTAGTTATTCAGTGACTAATTAATCAAAAATGAAAATTAAAACATTTTTAAAATAAAATAATATTTTTTTCTCGAAAACATTTTTTTTATAGATGTGTATTTTACATAAATAAATTAAAAAGATAAATTATAGTGAATTATATAAATAAAATTTATATATTATATTTTCTATATAACAATTAAAATTAAACTTTTGTGTTTTTTCCTGATAATATCTTAAAATAAATGAACTTTTATGTGTAAAAGTATATTTTTATAAAAATAGTTTTGTCTTCTTTGGAATCATTATTTTAATACTCAACGTCGAAATTTTTATAAAATTTATTTGAAAAAGTACACTTCATTTTTTATATCATCATATAAAAATAATCTACGAAATAATATTTGAAAATTTTCTTAAATGATTAAAATTTGGATGAATAGTGAAAAATAATGAATTTTATTTATAAATCACCTTTACATTTAAAATATTTTTTATGATAAATTAAATTATTAGAATTGGTTTTAAAGTAAAATTAGTAAAATAATTATTTATTATTCCAATTTAGTTCATTATAATCAATTCAATTAGGAAATTGGATATAAAAACATTGTAAACTGTTTGAACCTTTTCACTTTAAAAACATGCTTTTTCGTCACGTCTTCGAGATTACTTTTAAATTAAAATTTTCCACATATTTTAATGTAATTTTTAATAATAAACTCCCTATTTGGAATCAAAATATTTTATATCACTGGATATATTTAAATTACTTTTTATCAAAATAGATATTAATAATAGTAAAAAACATTTACTATATTTACGGTAAAAGATGATTTACTGAGGGGTTAAATTATGATGATATAGCTAAACAATGAACTATAATTTTTAAAAACACCCATTATCTTCTAATATTTAGAAACTCTCACTTATTGTATTTAAAATGTACCATTTTTAATCAATGTGGCATCTGAAAAATGTGGGTACATCATTTTCATTCAAAACATTTTTTCTCTCCCAATCACATCACTTATAAATGATCACCCATGATCCTATCTTCTTTAATAACATAAAACCTTATTGATTAACAGAATACCTACCAAAATACATTACCAAATCCCCCTTATAATTGTAGAATCGTTAGTTTTTTTAATAAAAACATCCTAGTAAATATTTTTGTAAAAACCAAAAGATGATACCCAAAAAAGAGGAAATGTTAATGGATGAGGGTTTTTATGTTATTTCTTCCCCCAAATCCTTCCATTATAATTTAAAAATTAAAATATAATAAACTAATTATATGACATATAATGAGATGTTTTTCTATTAATGTAATTACAACAACTTTCTCTACTTCAATCAAATTTGTAATGAAATCATTGTTTATGTGTAAGAAAGGCTACCACCGTGTGAACCAATGTCATTCATTTTTCCATTACCACCTCTCATGGATGGTTATTATTATGTATATAATATACATATATGGGTTTTCTAACATAATTATACAAATTTATTCCTTACATTAGATATTAATTTTTTTTACTTTACATTAATTATGGGATTGAATAACGTTGCTCATGTGTATGAAAAACTATTGCCTCACGAAGTAATGTGATTAATTTTCACTAAATATTTACCTAGAAGATAATATGAAATGTTTTTAATAAATATATATTTTATTTACACAAGTTACAAAAGATATTCATAACATATCTATCATTATAATATGATAATATATTATATTATTTCTTACCTTTTCACTCATTGAAAGATGATAACGTCATCTGTGTATGTGTTGAATACAAATTTCATGAAGTAATGTGACTTTATTATCACCACCACAACACATGGATGTTATTTAAATGAGAATTTAAATAAATAATGTGTTATTTAAGGTATTATGATAATTCAATAAGGATGACAAAATACTTACCAATGTTCATACTGATCAATGAAAAATTGAAATGTTACACAGGTGTATGTATGGCCTAATTTCTCAATGATCATAATTTACTTCATTTATCAACCCAGTATTACATTATTTTTCATAAAGATATAACTTGTTTATAAAAATTATAATTATAGCATGATTATTATTCTGGGGAAACTACAACTATTAATAATTTCAATATACCAAAAATAAAAAATCCAAACATACACAAAAAAACCTATCAGTTATTGTCAAAAACCACAATCCATATTTTTTTGTATTTTAAAGGAAACTTTAAATGGGAAAGTGTGAACCCAGTACAACTCCAACCAGCTACCATCAGTTATTATCTAAAATGTGAAAAGTGTAATAAAAGTTCATACATATATTACATATAGTATGATATATATATATATATATTTGGTTCTATAATATATGTATAATAAAATTATATTTATTATAAATTAGGTTTCAACATGTATGAATCAATTCAAGACATATATTAAAGCATTTGTGTCTTACTATTTTTTACTGTGATATAAAGTCCATATTCACAACTTGTTTGTTTAATGTGGTGTATATACTTCCCAAAAATTTATTTTACAATGCATCTAATTATAATTATAATTATTTCTATTTCTAGTTTATGATCTCTCATTCATGGTGTTCAGAGAACAACTGTTACCAATTCTGCAAGGGATATTTCTCTCAATTTTGCATCTTTGAGACATAATTCATGTTATGAACCTATCTTCCACTATGAGGTATATATAAATCCACCTTTTCCATTAATATCATGAATATTTTTATCCTCATGATATTTTTTGCTTCATTTAAGATATTTTCTTCATAGGTATTATGTTTTAATTTTTCCATGGTAGTGATGATTTTGTGTTCCCATATTATCATTAATCAGGATTATTTAGGAATAAGTGTTAAATTACAAAATCACATGATCCCTCTCTCCAAAAACTCATGAAATTCCCTAAGATTTAGTTATTTCATGAAAATAATAATAATACCTTTTTCACTATTTATTTACTCAATTGTTCAAATAATAATTTTTTTATGAAAAATTATTTTTATATTGAAAATTATTTTTCATCAAAAACAATGTTTTCAAAAAAAATATTACAAAATATTTTTATAATTCTTGTAAAAAAATTTAAATACATTTTTACCCATGTTTTAATTTTTATGATATATTTTAGAAGTAAACATCATTTCATTTTAAAAAACAATTTATGTTTAGATATTACCAAAAATGTGAAAGGAATCATTCTGTATGATATGAATAATTTTTCCTTCCATCATGGACATTATGATTATTTAAGATGCCCTTATAAAAATTTTTACGTTTTTTCCATGAAATGTCTTTTTAAAACTTTTTATCTATTATTTTTTTTAAAATTAGAAAGAATTATTTCACCAATTAATGGTTTGAATGAATTTTGAAGATTCCTTTATATGTTTTCACAGTTATTTATAAGGAAAAATACCTAGATTATCTTTTTAATTTTATATTTTAAATACTGGTTTTAAAAAATTGTTATATTCCTCAAGAATCATTTCATGTGTTTATATGTAAAAATCATTCTCCATTTAATATTACATCCTTTTATGTGACTTATGAATAGATGGGTCTATGAACCAATGACATTATTATTCTTTCTTTGAATGGTTTATAGATATGATGGAATGATTTTTATAAACCCCATTTCTCTTCCATGTGTTATACCATAATATAATTCTTATGAAACCTATTTCCTTCTCTATGGGTCCTGAAATGATGAAATTATAAAATTATTATGAAAACAATGTTTTTTTCTTAGGTGAGGATTTATGGAAATGTTTATGAAACCAATATCATTTCATTGGTTATGATATAATGATTTTTTTATGATCATGTGGAACACATATGTATGATTTTTATTCTGTGATGGGTGGGACCTATATCTCCCTTCATGAATTAGGTAATAATTATTGTTTTACGATATCAGAGGTTACACAGGTTGTTAGGCCAAACTAAAAATCGAGTGTATAAGGGTGGTTAGCCCAATACTAAAAAAATAGGGTACACTGGTGGTTATTCCTATCCCAAAGATGGTACATGGTTGGTAAGACCAAGCTAAACATTTTTTGATTGTCATTGGGGGTATACTTGAAATGACATTTTATACGATCATTTACATGAAACAGTTGATGTATTATGCTATGTTTATACTATAATAGTTCATTTTCATTTATTCCCTTTTTATTCATGTCTTATGAATAACCAATCCTTATGAAATGACTCATGATTATGATTTTTGAAATGGAGGGTATGGTTCTCAAAGCTATGATTATGTTCTCATACCATTATTCTAATGATATTTTTATGTGTATCCCTTGTTTACAACTACTAATCATCTGAGCTCACTCGTTCTTATCATCCCATTATCTATATTTTGAATAATAGTTTCTAAGTAGGAGAACTAAGGTGGATGATCTTTATTGGAGACATTAAATATCATTCATTAATTAGGAATATTTCATTCCATGTATCAAAAGGCATTGAACTACTACTATCCTTACTAATATGTTTGTGAAATGTAATGAATATTCATATAAAAATATGTAACATCCATTTATAAAAATCATCAATTTCTAGAGATGGTATTAATGAAAAAATAGTGAATCTTATCCTTGGAAACTATTAAGTGTGATCATTGGATTAAGATGCCCCCAAGGGCATTATGAGGGAATGGATACCACTAGAGATGTTGGTGTGTCCTTCCATGGAGGTGTAGCTGTCAATGGAGTTCCCTAATTAGTATCAGTTATAGTTCACTATAAATAATTCCAAACCACTATCATTGGTACTATATGAAAGGATTAGTTATCCTTTTGGAATCATGGTTGGGAAAAAATAAGTGAGATATGTAGAGATATTTTTATATATTTTTTGTTGGTATGTATACAAGGATCTATCTTAGAATGAGTCATAGTATAAGAAAATATCCATGAATTTCTGCATATGATAGAAATTATAGTCTCTAAGAAATTAAATCTCTATCAAGTTATTATAAGTGGGTGTAGATTTAGAAAAAAGGTACATATGTGGAATAACATTGAAAATGGTGAATTGAGATGGACTTGATCATCAATTGATACATGACAACAACACTTCCAAAAAATCATGGTTCGACACACTTATGGGATATAGTTTTGGAATTTAAAAACTCTTTTCATACCATCACGAAGTATTTAATAAGATAATGATAATGAATTTCATATATTGAGTTTGAGGTTTTATATATTGAAAAAAGGGGTCCTAATTTAGGTAAACTATTATTTATTTTTCATGATTATAAGGTCCTATGATATGATTAGTTTTGATCACACTATGATTTTTGTTTTAGTCAAATGATTAAAATCAAAGGAACCATTTTAATGATATGTTAGATGAAAAGTGAATTTATTTTCCTCATATAAAATGAAATGATATGGGAGACAGAATGATTTTTTTGTTATGGTCAGAAAAAAAATCATATGATTTGAATCATGATGGACTAAAGAAGAAGAAAAGGTGGGAACCATGTCTATAGAGTCCTTCAACAAGAAACTTCCACCTTCTTTCAGCGGGTTATATGATCCCCTAGTTGCTGAGAAATAGATCAACACTATTGAAAAGGTACATTCCATCCTATAATGTTTAAATCATGATAAATTCATTTTTTATATTTACAGTTATAATTTAATGAATATCAATGGTGTAATCTTATCAATAATACAAGGAAATAGGATGAAATTGACTACATATAGTAGAAAAAGTTCAAGAACATATTTTTTAATATTGAACGAAGAAATATAATTCTATCAAGATGTATAATGAGTCCCTTATGATAGAGAAAAAGGATGATGAATATATTAGTGCCTATGGGGAAACACTTACATATATTTTTAGGTATAATTTAGGTATTATAGCTCAAACAGATAGATGGGTTGATCGCTTCTTTACTTGTTTAATACTAACCCTTTTAAGGGTGTCTTCCATTACAGAAATAAGTTTCTATAAATATTTTGAGTGAGGATATGTCAAGGTGGAAATAGATTCTTGAGTTACATATCAATCTAAGGGTTTTTATAAGTAGATAAAAATGGAATTCAAAAAAATATAAGAACCATGGAGTAAAGAAGGAGATATTTCATTTATACTCAATGAGTGGGGAGAAGCATGGAGGAAATTGTCATAATGGAACTACTGAATATTTTACATATTGAAAATAATGCCTTCAATTGAATTTGATGACGTGGTGGGATGGATTTATCTAATGATGTTAATAATGATAAATCATCACAGAATGTACCTCCAAATCTCATGTGTTTAAATTCTAATGATTTTGTGAATTTTGATTACTAGTTACCAAATACAAGGGTTAATAATGGTGATATGTTTCATAAACCTATTATGATAAAGGACAAAGTGAAATCTTATGAGATCATTATAGTTTAAATGCTTCATTATAATTATGGAACACTAATCCTACCCTAGAAATTTTGTAATTTCATGTTTTATTTTCAATGATTGATACTTATGAAAATACTAGTGTTCATAAGTTTGTGAAATTATTTTAGATTATCTCTATATCCATAAATTCTAGAATAATGAAATAACAATTGATATTCTATCAGTATAATGTTGAACCCATGCTTCCAATATATGTGTTTATATATAAGAGAAATAATTATTTATTGAATAAATTTTGAATTATCATATGGAACTATTGATGTATCCATGTAAGAGTAATTAATAGTTATGGATAAAATGATGGGTTTATGAGTTAATGGTTGATAATATTTTCAAATTCATTGAAACCCCTTTTAGGTTTTATGTGATCTTAGTTTTTCAAGACTGGGGATATTTGAAAAGAAATTTATAGAAATGAAACTTTTTGGTTTTGTATATAGTAAAAAATAAATTTTCAGAAAAATTATATTAGATATTGTATATATATAATTAATGTTACTGGTAAAATTTAGTGTTTTTATTATCATTCATTTGATAAAAATTATCAGTTATAGTCTATCACCTCACAAATTCATAACACATAATTACTAACTGAATTGATTTCTCTTTATATCATCTTGATAGAATATAAATTAAGGATGTGGTAAGGTTACATGGAGTACCAAATTAATTTATATTTAACATAATATGAAGATGAATTGTATTTCTGGTTATGTATTTAGTAATCTCTTGATATGGCATTGATTCTCCTCAATACATACCATCCTAAAAAATATGGAAAATTTAAATGAACAATTTTAACCTTATAAAACATTTTCAGATATTCCTCTTTGGATTTCATAGTTGGATTGTATAAAAAACTCACTAAAGTATAGTTTTCATTCATCAATATCTTCAACTCAAGGATCTATATCCATATTTATTATTAATTTTATATAAAGAAGTGTATAACATAAATATACAAGAATGAATATTTTAGGACCTGAGAAAACTGACAAGATGAAAGTGATGGTTAAATTCATTCAATAAAAAGTAAGAAATACTCATAGTTTATATATATTTAATAATGTTAATCATCACTAAGATATAAAATATGATGTTGGAAAGGATATCTTTGAATGAGTTTCTCTAGGAGATAATGAAAGGAAAACTAAGCACTATATATATAGATCCCATTAAAATACATGATATTATCGAGATAATATCATATAACTTGACACTTCCACCAAACCTATTTTAGGTTCATGATGTACTCCAAGTATCACTCACAATAATGTATATACCTAATCATTCATATGTACTGAACTCAGAGTCTTTAGCACTGGAGCGAGATATTTATTGTGAAAAAACCAGTAGATAATCTGGACCGAATATAGAATGTTCTTTGAAACTAGGCCACTTACTAGGTCAATTTTTTGGTGAAACCACTAGAATGAGGAATCAACAGAAGAAACTATTAATTCAATGATGTATAATTATCCTAAGTTTATTAGAACAAAGATATAAATTTTTAGGGTGAAATTTATTTGTGGGTGTTAGAATGAAACACCCAATGATTTTATGGAATATATTTTCTAATAACAAAATATTTGAAGTTCAAAGTATAATTATTTTGTCTCATATTACATGAGTCAGTGAGTTTATCTTATGCTATACAGAAAAACACATTTGGATTGTGTTACACATTACACTGATTTTGACTTGCGTTACATGAAACACTAGGTTTAGACAACATGTTTAATATTATTAAAATATTATTATATGATAGTTATGACCTAAACTATAGAATAGAATTTATAAATATTATTAACTAAATTATTATAATACATATTTTAAATATATATATATAATAAAATATATAGTGATCAATTATTAAAAATGAATATATAAACCTTTAGAAAATAAAAGAAAATATTTTTCTGGAAATTAATTTTTTTGAGCAAGAGTTTGTTTTATTTAAATAGATAAAAAAATAACATTTTTTAATTAATATTAATTATTTTTTTATATTATACATTCCATATAATTTTTAACATTTATCTTATGTGTTTTCTCGACACGAGATAAGAATATATCTAATTTTACACCAAAATATATATTTTTCAAACCTATAGTTTTGTTCCCATTAGAACACATATTTTGAATATTATTTTTCAAACAATTGAAAAAATTATTTTAAAAAAAATTTAAATCATCATATAAATATTATTATGGGTAATTTTTTTTATAATTTTCTGAAAAGATTCATTTTTTATATATAGTGGAAAATACTGAATCGTAACTGAAAACTAAATTTTCAATTAAATTATTTAAAATCTTAAATTAATTTCAAAAGTATTATTAATGTAAAATAATTTCAATAATACATCTATTAATAACATTTATGTCATTGGAATCAATTCCATATTGAAATTCAATATGAAATCTTTTTAGAACATTGGCCATTTTCTTTTTAAAAACCCTCATTTCAAGAGCATCTAATGATAAACGTTAATATATAATTTCAATACTTTATATATTTAATGTGGTGGAATTAATTTCATATTTTGAATCCAAATAATGTATATTCATTAATAAGGCCAATTTAATTTTTTTAAAATATTAATAATAAAAATAGTAAATATTATTTACTACAGCCAAGGTAAAAACTAATTTACTGGGGGTTAAAATAAGAAGAAAAGGGTAAAAAACCTAAAAACTGTTAAAACACCCATTTCATGACCTTATTTATACCTTTTCTCTATTAGTATGATATACACATGTTTTAGTGTTTTTTTAATTTGATAAACATGGTAACACCATTTTTTGCTCAAAAAATCGGGAGTGTGATTTGCCTCACTTATAAAAGGCCACCCATTCTCATCTCTTCATTAAAAATTCAAAAAAAATTTAATCATCAATTACCTACCCAAATACCTTTCAAAATTAAATAAACACATCCTAAATAGTTATTTTTTGTGTAAATACATCATATGAATGCTTTTATTATAAACATAATGAGGAAACCAAGAGAATAGATAAAATTAATGAATAAGTGTTTTTATTTTATATAATCCCATCCTTTATAAATTATTATTATTCCATTATGATATAATATATTAAGGATCATACATATTTATTTTATTTATATTTCAATTTAATTAAATAAATCCACCTGTAATTTCGTAAAATGTGTTATGAAATCATCATTCTTGTGTATGATGGGCTACCTCTTCACAAACCAATGGAAATAATTTATTTCATTACCACCTATCTTTGTTGGTTATGATGATTAATATAAAAATATATATGATATCTAAAAAATAATTATACCAATTTATTCATTATATCATATATAAAATTTTACATTCCATTCAATACGTGATCTGATAATGTTTCTCATGTGTACGGCTAACTATCTACTTGCGAAGTGATGTGATTTATTTTCACTAACACATTACATGAAGAGAGTAAGGATAAATTTAATTAATATATGTGATATTAATGAAATAATATTTATATTAATGGAATATGTTTTATTATTAAAAGATAATATATCATTTTATTTCTTATTTTTTCACTAACAGAAAGATGATAATGTTATTTGGGTATGTGTGGAACACCGCCCTCTCGAAGAGATGTGACTCTAGTTTATTAAATAGTACATAGATGATATGTATATGTATATTTAAAGATATAATATGGTTTTTAATAATTGTTTTTTCATTGTTAAGGATAATATATTACTCACCGCCTTTTCTTGATGATGGTTGAAGAAATGAGACACTACTCATGCATAAATGTGGCATACCATCTCAATGATATTAACGTACTTAATTTATGAAAATAGCCATTCATGATTGGAATTGAAAGTATTAATAAAGTTAAATTTTATAATTACTTCATCATTATTATTATATATATTATAGAACAATGGTAAAATTAATAATACTAAAAATAATGAATCAAAATATACACGGGAAAAAAGTAGTTATTTCATGAAACATGGCCGTAACATGGAATTGATAATAAACAGATAATAAATGGTCATAATTATATCATATATGATATATATATATATATATTCATATATTTATTTTATTAATATATTCATAATAAACATATGTTTTTATATAATATTTCTGAATGTGTATAAATGAAGTCAAAACATAAGGAAATAAATTTTCATCTCAAATTAATTTTCTATGAGAAAAATTTTATATTGACCTAATGATTATTTTCAGTGGTATATATAATTCCCAGGAATGAATTTTATTTTTATTATACACAAAATTATTTGAATTTACATATCAGTTTGCATGTCTCTCTTTCATGAGGTTTACAGTTCAAAAGTTTCTCAATCAGTACGGGATATTTTTCTCAATTCTTCTTTTTGAGACATTTGATATTATATGTACCTATATTCTTGTACTAGGTATATATACCTCCCATTTTAAATTTAATATATTGAATTTATTTACCCTCATGATATTTAATGTCTTATAAAATTATATTCCAACATGGGAATTGAATTTCAATATTATCAAACTAGTAAATATATTTTGTTATAACCACATCATTTATCAATATTGTTAATTATTATGTTTCAGATGATATAATATTATGAACCATCTATAAATAAACCCATTAAATTCATTATCTAATGGTTTTTCCATGGAAATACTTGTTTCCATTCATTTTACTCTATTTATGTACTCAACATTTAAAAAAATATTCTTAAGAAAATATTCTAGTTAGTCAAATATAATTTTCCATATAAAACCATGTTTCCTAACAAATAAATAAAATTGTTTTACCATTTCTCATAAAATGATAAATTAAATAAATTATTAATTTTTTAAAATATTTATAAAATGTTATAAATGTAATATTCCTGTTCATTTCAAAAACAAAATCCTTTTGAATTTTAATAAAAATTTGAAATGAATATTTGTGTATTGAATGGATTAAATATCCCTCCATCTTTACCATTATTTTCTTTCAAGATTCCTTTTTTAAAATTCAAGGTAATTTTCAATGGAAATTAATTTAAAAATGATATATGAATTAAAATGTTTTTTTAACTGAATGAATATTTTTCTCATGAAAATTTTAGATGATATTGAAATATTCCTTTATATGTTACCAAGGTTATTTTTGAAGAATAGAATTTGAAATATATATTATAAATTATTATTTTTAAAATTTGATTTAAAAAAATGTTATCATCATATTAAAATGTTCAATGTGTTTTATAGTTCAAAATCATTCAATATATAAGATAAGAACCATTGATAAAAAACTATTATTTTTGGATATGATCCATTCATACCATTCATATTCTTTCATTTAATGGTTTATGTAAAGGATGGATTAATGTTAATAAAACCCATTTATCTTTAATGGGTTATAGCATGAAAATTTTCTTATGAATCTTTCTTCTTTCTCCATGTGTTATAAAATTTTGAAATAATGGAATGATTGTGAAACCTGTCACCTTCTACAATGTTTGGATGTTGTGAAATGTTTACGAATCCTATTTTATTTCAATGGTTATCATATGATAATTTTTTATGATTCCATGGAACAAAAATGTGTGATTTTCATGAGGTTATGTGTGGGACATATATCTCCCTCTATTGAATTTAAAAATTAAAAATGTTCTATGTTCCCATAGGGTGAATGGGTTGTTACCTCAATCCTAAAATGAGGGTACACATGTAGTTATCCCATGCTCAAAAAATAGGGTACATTGGTGAATTATTATATCCCTAAGATGGTAAATGGGTGGTTATACTATGTCTAACACGTAATGAAATTAGTATAGGGTGTCCTTGATAGAAGATATTCTATGATTATATTTATTCCATGGTTTTATGTCTTATGCCAATTATATGATCACATGGTTCATGTTCATATATTCTCTAATGATTTATTCCTTATGAAAATACAATCCTTTTGAAATGACTTAATATTATGATACATGATATGAAGGGTATGGTTTTAAAATTTTATTCTCATGTCCTCATTACCTTATGCTCATGTAATTCATATATATATCCATTGGTTAACCTTAATAAGCATATAGGCTTATATTTTCTCATGTTTCCTTTTCCCAGATATTGAGGAATGGTTTTTAAGTGGGACTACTAAAGGGAGTTATATTTATGGGAGAAATTGATGATATTTAGTGAATTAATAATATTTAATTCCATGATTGAAAATTCTTTAAAATATATCTATACTCAAGCTTTAATTTGTTTAATGTAATAAATATTCATATAAAAAGATATAATATCCATGTATTAAAATAATGTGTCTATAAAAAGAAAAGATTAATAAATTTATCCTTATATAATAATCTTCATAATTAATCCAAATAGTAAATTTGTTTTCATTTCATTGGATTTGATCCCCAGTAAATCATATATAATAAAAAAGGATGTTATCAAACATGAAAAATTCATTTAATGGATCGGTTGAACATTTATTGAGGAAAATTCTAAATTCACCTAGGAATCACGTATATAAAATATAAGAATAACTCAAATATTAGGGATAAACATTTCTTTTGTAAAAAAACATGGAAAAACAAATGGATGATTTAAAACAATGGTTGTTCATGAAAATGGTAAATTACGTTCTTGAAGTATATGTCACGAAAAAATTTCCACTAACATTTTTATAAAAAAATATGTAGAACATCATTTAGAATATAATTCAGAGGATCATTTTGAACCAACTTGTAAAAAATTAAAAATTATTATAATTTAATTTAATCTACTGGAGGGTAATATAAAAAATTTATTGATATAATATATAGAATACAAAGATATCAAAGTAAATTATTCTTGAGAAAAAATTAAATTATAATATTTAAAAAAAAATTATATCAATCTCTTAACTAATTAGTGTGGAAAAAATGAATTAAAACATTTAATATTTAGAAATTCATAAAGTAGAGTAATAATCATGGTATTCTGGAGATATTTTTCATAGTATTACATTACCAATAACTTAACTATAAATAATCCAATTAAATAATTTTATTTTAACATAAACCCCCTATCACATTGGTAATATTGATTCATTACATCTTAAAATACATAAAAAGTATGTAAATCTAAATCCAAATATTTTTAATTAGATTAATCTATAAATACATTCATGGTTAGTCTATATACCCCAAAAAAATGTGGTGAATATGGGATGGGTATCTAAGAAATAATCATGTATTTTAAATCCATTGTCACATGTTTGACCTATATTTGTGGAACTGAAACATTATACATAATATATTTAAATTATTTATAATTCTAAAATAGAATAATTCACATATTTATAACAACATATATGATCTACATATAACATTTTAATAACCATTTATTAATGATTTTTTATTAAAATTATCATTTTCAAGTGTTAAATATTAAGTTTTTCATGAGAATTTTGGTCTGATGATTCTTTTCCATATACATTTATCACGGTTCCATTAGCCCCACAATTTTTATACTTATATTAATATTATATATATTTATTAAATATAATCTATATTTATCTATATGAGGTTCGTATAGATAAATTTATCACATCGTTCATGGAGATGGTAGGTTGTATGAATGATATTTTCACAATATGATAGATAGACCGAAATAAAGCTAAATAATAATTCACATTTAAAAATAATTATTATTTATTATAAATAATATATAGTCATTAAATATATCAATATTACCATCTATTTAATGTGGAGATGAAAACTGAATTAATAACTTAATGAAGGCGGTAGTCAACACGTAGGCAAATGGGATGATATCATTTTCCAATAGAATGGAACTCAAGAAATTATATATTATAATATAATCAATAAGAATAAATATTTCATTTATATAATTTATATAATTAAACCATTCATAATACCCATCCATGAATTATGGTTATGGAGATTGAATTGTATTGCAATGTGGAGGCGGTAGTGCACATATACTCAAACAACACTTTCACTTATCATTGGATGAAAAAACGGTAAATTATGTTTTTTACATAATTATAATAAAAGATAAATATATTTAGGATAATGAATGTAATATTTTATTTTGAATACCATATATTTATAAGTGGGATAAGAATAAATAATTTTAAGCAGTACATGTTAGATGATTGCCTCTTCTTCGATAGGCCTCCACCAGATCATTTCTTAAGGACCTAAATAATGGTGTTTTAATGATAGAAAACCATTTAATTTATGGATATGGATGTTGAGAATATAACTAGGTCTGGTTTTTTTATGAAATAATTTTCAATCTTGTGTTAGTATATGAAAGGAGGGGTGTCAATTTATATGTGTTGGAGATAAAACACATTTATTTTCATAAAATAGAACAATATAATAGAAGTTATAAAAATTTATATTTATGGATAAATAATAGAAGGTATGATAGGACGTGGTCTAAATATTCCTATTCAATTTGAATTAGATATTGTTTAATTTGAAAATGTACCATTATATACTAGTCAATATCCTAGGTAAACCATTTTTTACCTTAATATTATCAATTCATTTTTATGATATAGAATATTCATTATAAAAAAAAATTCATTAAACATATTACATATATATTATTTTGTTTCAAAATATGGAATCAATTCTATAAAATTCAGTACATATAAGTTGGAAAAAAAAATTTTAAACCAATCCATCAAAATGAGACAAAAATTAGTTTTCCTAAAAAATCTTTAGCTAAGTATTATACTTTTTATACCAAAGTATATCATAAAATTAATTCTAATGAAAAAAAATATTTACAATAATATAAATTCACTAATTTTAATTTTAAAACCATTTTCTTAAATAAAACATTTGATTACGTTAAAATTAAATATAGTTTTCAATAAGTCAGTATTTTTCACTAACTATCGTGAAATCGGTTTTTTCTGAAAAAATCCAAAAATTAACTATATTAAAATTTTTACATAATGTATTAAAAAATGATGTTAACTTTTTTAGAATAAATATTATAAATTTTCAATAAATTAATACTTTTATTCTCTAGAGATATCGATAAAAACCATTTTTTATGGAAATATATTTTTATTGTATATAATGACTTCACTAAAAATTTAGTTATTTATCTATATATATTATTTGTCTCAAATATTAAAATATTTTTTCTTAAATTTTTTATTCATATTCACACAAATAATTTATTAGATATGTTATAATTACATACTATATAATTTTTTATTTAGATTTGGTCTTGCATATAGGACAAGGTATTAAATAAATTAAATTTATTTTAAGTAAAATATATTATTAAATATAGGGTTGTGATAATAATATATGAATAGTCCCAAGTAACAACATAAAACATTCCCGTCAAACCCATGCTTTCACGTAATATTATAATTAAGTCTTCCCCATCATCAGCATTGAAATCTACATATGAACCTATAGGTCCCAACATACAACATGAAATATTGCACCCAAATCTATTCCATGTTATCACATGAAAAAGTTTATTAAAAATGACAACATAATATTGGAATATTATTTATTATGTTGTCATAGATTCTAAAAAGCATTATTTTTAATGTAATTCCACAAGAGTTGTTCCAAAATAAAATATCCTCATTTTTTCATTATAAAAAATTCATGATTTTAGAATAAAAAAATTATAAAATTATTGGAATAGTAGATATGCCACCAACCAAAACACATTAGTTTGAAAGAATCACTACATTATCTCATCAATCTAGGGTCCAAATCTATTTTAGTTAAAATATGAAAAATAATTTCAATCAAAAACCCCTCCCCAAAAAATATTATCTGTCTAATATAACCCAGAACAAGAATTCCAATCAATTTATTATAATGATATCATAAAACAAAATAATATACAAAACCCTTAAATTTGATATCATGGGATGTACAAAAATTAATCCACAGAAATAGTCTTTATAAGTGAATATGGTGCCTAAAATTTCTTTAACGAATCATGGAACTCTCTATTTATAGACAAATAAGTATAATAGGGATTTTCAAGGAGTATTTTTTATTTATAAATAATTTTTATGTTAAATTATTATTTTCACATTTTTTTTAGATACATGGTTTTGAAAATCATGTTCTAACATATAAAATCATCACTATATTGTGAAATATAATGTCGCCGAACTACCAATAGATTAACCAAACCAAGTAATAATTGTGATGCTACCTCGAGGATGCGTTTATTTCTCACATTATTACATGAGGAAACCACCCAACTTCCCCTAATTCTGGGATTCACATAAACCCTCCAAAACCACTCCAAAACCTCGTAAAAACATATTAAATATCCAATACAAAACAATCATCCAAGATTATCACATAAATATACAAAACAAATTGTGAAATATAACAATCTAACTCTGTTATATAACATAATAACCTACCTATCTCAATGAATTAACTGACACATCCCATCTCAAAGATTGAATGGGAAAACCCATCTTTGGGATTTAATAGAAACAACCCCTCATAGGACATTAATAGGCCTGCCCATTTCTAGGGTTTTATGTGTCTGACCTTTCTTAGGGATATAACATACTCAAAATATAAGGCCACGGCCTTAAACCTTACTTAATATTGAATTAAATGAATAATTCACATTGAGGATCTATTCAGGTTTAGAGTTTTATAGAATTAGGACATAACTATTACATCTCAAAAGATTACAATGTAGAAACTTCTACTAAGTTTCCATAAAATAAAAAATCTTAAAAAGAAACATGTCTAGTTCCATGTTTTAGGTAGCATGAATTTCCCTTGATCCCATCCTTGACCCTGTTCCACGTTAAGTCCTGTGAAAAACATTTAAAAAACTTGGGATGAGCATAAAAAGCTCAGTAAGGGATACACAAAGAATGAAAACTGTTAGTTTTTCAAAACAACAAGTAAACCATGTATACTTTAACAAAGTAATACTTTTCACCTTTTCGAAGTAGTAAAAACTCTTCACTGAATAAAAGTTCATTACTTACCCTTTTGTAACCAAAACATTACCATAAAACCCATATAAAGATCACATAACATATAAAGGTAACTTGGGACATAAACATACTTAAGTGGAATCACCATAAGGTCGACTTCCACACATATCACTTAATGGAATATCCATTCGGCCAACTTCCATACATACTTAATGGAATAGCCATACGGCCGACTTCTATACCCAATGCATTGGAGGTTATAACGTAACCACCCATCCTGGTATTCACGGAACCACCCGTCATATGTTTTATCATGTAACCACTGGTAAAATGTCCAAGTACCATCATTACACATAAAATATTGAAAATATAAACATTTAAATAACAACATTTCATTTTCAATCACAATAAGTAATTCCAAGATATCAATCCATTTTCAAAAACCATTTAAAAGAGATTTTTGAATCAAAATGTCCCATACCACTTTGAAGCTTTTATTGGAATTATAATTTTAAAACATTAATGTCCATATAACTAAATACTGAAAAACTTTTTGAAAACAATTACATTAAAGATAATTATTTAGAATAATAAAACTTTAAAACATTTAAAACGATATTTTTGTTAATGAGTTTTTAACAAAATGAGAGACTCTTGAATACAAATAATTATGGAAAAACATTTAATACGAACTTTATAATATAATGAGAATAAAGGGATTCATGATATAATATGTCAAAGTATAGTATACACACCATATAAGATTGAATTGGTGCATAACAACAATGAAGTCTCAAAAGAAACGTAAAATGAGATGAAATCCATTATAAAGAAGGTATCCTTAAATTAAGGATAAATCAATCTCATAATTTTGTGTGACAAATATAAATACACCCAATATAAGTGGATATTAATCTTAAAACAATAAAAGGTCATTCACACATATTCAAAGGATGACATATTCAATAACTACGTGTTGAAGCCAAAGAAATAGAAATTGGGTTAAGAAGTTCCCTTGGTAAAATTCGACAGCCTAACGGCGTCACATTAAATTTTACCAAAAGGGTTGATGAGAGAGATAAAGGGGATCTAATCACTTGGACATAAAATTTAAATAAATAAGGATATAGAAGAACATATCCCAACATAATAGTATGTGAATTAAAGTACATAACAAAAAAGTCTTTTAAAAAAAAGAGGAGGGTGAAAGGTTCCCTTACCGATACGGGTATCTTTCGAAACATACACCCCGTGAAAGAAGGACAATAAAAAATTGATGTAAATACTCATAAATGAAAGTATATTACACAATGAGTAAAATAATGGGTAGTACATACACCACTCAAAGGAAATTGTGACAAATGTAGCATAAATATCACGGGAATAAAAGTGAGATGAAAAATCCCTTACGAAAACTCGGCAACCTAACGGCGCCACATAAAACTTACAAAAATGGATTGATGGGATCAAATAGGGTATCTCATAATATTAACATAAAGTTTATAGAAATATTAATATAAAATAAAATCCCCCAACATAAAAAAGAGGAGCTTAAAATAATTAACATGAAGGAGAGTACTTTAAAAGAAAGTGAAGGGTTTGATCTCTTACGAAAATTCGGCAGCCTAAAGGTGCCACTCAAAACATCCAAAATGGATTTATGAGAGAGAATAGGGTCTCTCATAACATGAACATAAAAATTACAGTAATATTAATATAAAAGAACATCCCAATAACATGAAAGATGAGCTTTAAAAGGAATGACATAAAATAGTGTACTTAAGAAGAAAGAGTGGAGTAGGATCCCTTAGCTCGGGTCCGACTTGACTCGATCGTTCTTTAATATCCTGAATAATAAACTTGAGTTAATTTATACTTCCTTAAGAACCTTTTTCAAGTTAATTATTCATTTTATATCACTTATTACCATGTCATAGAAATTATGTAATCATTTAAGTTAATAATGTTTTTTTGTCGATACTTGGTTCTTAAGTCGAAAGTGGGCTTCTTACAATTACATGTTGTTCATGTGGTCAAAGGTTAATTATATCCAGAATTTTATTCATCATGTATATATCATATATATCATATATATCCAGTATATTCATGCATTTATAATATTACATAACATTTAGAGTTAATAAATTAAATTCACCGTTCATGGAGACGGTAAGCCGTACGTACGCATGAACGCTCCTTCCATTTCTATTTCATATTTAATGGAATTAAAACATAATTATACATAATATTATTTTAATTCCAGTATGGTATCATATATAATATCATTAAATATATCCTTTATACGTACCACATATGGTATTAACGAATCAAATCACTTTGAGGGGGCGGTAGTCCGCACTTCCTTAAATGAAGATATCGCGTTTACCCATAATGGATACCATATAGGTATGCCATAAATGAAAAATACAGAAGCTTAAGTAAAACAAAAACATATTAGATATCATATATAAATATAGTTTCATCTTAATGGCCAACTTTGAAGGTGTTATAAGAATGTTGAACAATCATCGTTTCGGGAGGCAGAAATTCGCCATCCACAGAAACAGTATGTTCATTAACCATTAGATGTAGTTGTGTGTAAGTGTAGCTAGAAACCTTCTTATAACAAAATCCTAGTATATTGAAGATACTGTATTTTTTACAAAATAAATGAATAAAAAGAGTTTAGGGGGTTGTAGAAGCAAAATGAAACAAAAAGACTCAAGCGAAGACATTACCTTAAAATCGGGTAACTTCCTTTGATTTGAGCTCAAAGGCTTACTTGGAAAGGATTCTGCCCAAATTGAGGCTTCAAGGAGTTATAGAGGGGTGTTTAGAGACAAAATGGGCAGGGGTTGGACGAGCCAAAGGCTTTTTAAGTGTGGGTAAGGAGGTAGAGGTGGGGGCCTTTTATAAGAGGAGAGGAGGGGCACCCATGGAAAGTAAAGAAATGTTCCTTTATTTTAAAATTATTTTCGGATTTAAAAGGTCCCACATTGATATAATTCAAGGATAAGGTGACACGGGATCGAAATCCACCCATCCAATAGGTTTTGGACATTTTTAGGTCTTAGAATTTACACTATCTTTCAATTTTATTTAAATCGTTGAATAATGAGGTCATCGCTGCATCATCATGATGTCATAAATAATTTAATTTATATAATGTCTAAAAATTATAAAAAAAATACTATTATGTAGGAAATATCATTATCTTTCCATTTATTATTTATAGTTCCAAAATATGACTTTTATAACCCCATGTAAGAATTGTTTTAGTAAAACATCTCATGTTTGTGTCATTTTTACTTTAACATTAAATAAAAAGATATTTATTTCATTTTCCAACCAAAGTGGCTCCATGGGGTCCCCAAGATGACCCATGGATTGTCTTGGTCGGCCATGACACATCCAATGAGGGTAGGACATGTTTCTAGGTCATTTCATTTTATTAAAACATTATTCTTACCTTAAACTACACTAATTACCTCTAATCGCGATTAAAAACTTAATAAGTTACTATTCACCAAAAAATTATTTTAATCCCATTCAACCACATTTAACTTCTTAATGACAAAAATGTATGCCGGATTTTTGAAATTCAGAACACAATGATGGAAAAATTTCATTTAAACGAAAAATCTGTTTTTATAAGTACCGCTTAGTGGTTTCACTATTCATCAAAAATTGATGTTTTTTAGAAAATTACCAAAAGTTCACCCTAAGCTATATTTGATATTCCGAATTCAAAAATGACGTCTATTTTACAAAATTCGGAACATATAAGTTTCATTAATTAATTCAATAATTAATTCACGTTGTCAAAACAAATAGCGTGTTTTTATGAAACAAAAAGTATCAAAAGATTAACACTAGTTTAAGTCTGATTTCAAGGTAAAATTAATTCCAACGACCACTATTGGATTAAATGGTAAAAATATATTCTAATTTCACTTTAAAACCAATTCAAAAGATAATATAATCATATAAATAAATTATATTAAAAGAGGTTTTGAATTAAAATACAACATTTTTCACTATTCATTAAAAATTGAACTTTTTCGGAAAAATACCAAAAATTTACACAAAGTAAATTTTGATGTCCCGATTCTAAAGAAGAATTTTATTGTGTCAAAGATAACACATAAAATTTTCAAAAAGTGGATTTAAAAGAGGTTCTCCATCAAAAGGCGGTTAATCGACCTTTTAAATAATATTAGAATGTTTACGCTTAAAATTGGATTCATTTACATTTTTAATTCTCTAACATTTATTGTAAAAAGTAAAAATATTTGACAAACATATATAATCATTTTTTAGTTAGTTCTTTTAATTCTCTCCATTACAACGGCTAGGCTTTAACTACTATTTAAAATAATATTATTTTATTATTATAGTGCAACGTAAGATTCTCAAGAAACTCGTTGTTGCATGTTGGGTACGCCATCGAGCATAGCGTCCCCTTTAAAGTCATATTAATATTTTATTCACAAATATGGATAAATGTGAAAATGTCATACTCTTTATTTACCTGGGGTGTTACATCCTTCCCCCCTTTTGGGAATTATGTCCTCACAATTTTAAAATTGGGCTCAGAAACATCTTTGAAAGTCCCACATCGGAACAAGAGTTGGTAAAACAATCACTTTAAAATAAATGGAGAGAAGTACAGAGGTCACTAGAGTTAACCCGTACTATGATTCCAAGTAGTAAAATATGGATATGGAATAAAAAACAAAGGGTCATGTTCTGATGGAGAGTGATAGTAATCATATCTAGGAGAAAGTTAACCATAAGAAAATCACAAACTTGTGATGGGTTAAACGATATTCGATTACCTAGTAGGAAAAGTTAATAGACAAAATTTGTGTTCTAAGTTACTTTTTATTGATGAATTTATTCATAAGGAAACATAATTACTTATCATGTTGACTTTCAACTTTTACTAGATTCCTTAATCAAACTCATATTTTCTCCAAAAGACGAGTATTTAGGAAGACTTTTTTGCATTAAGAGTACTATAATCAATTTATAGAGAATCACCTAATCCACAATAGAGAAATATATACTTCCCATGTCATTAGACTCTAACCAAAACCAAAACCAAAAAGGTTAGTACAAGATCAGATAATCCAGAAAAGGATAACCCTCTATAAAAAGAAAATATATTCTTAATATCCAAAATTTGTCCAAAAAAACCCAAAGTTCAACGAGGACTATTTGATAATAAATTTGTCCATAAAATTCTTCAAAGTAAACCAAACTAAGATTGACACCCAAATATTTGAAGGATTTAGTCACAAAGTCTTCCAAGTTAAATCGCAACATTTATCTCCAAACAACATCAGTTGCTCTTAAAGTCTCGAATTGAAAAGTAATTAACCTAATCACATATCCTCCATGATAGGTTAATAAATTTCCATAGATAACCCAAAATCAACTTACTCTTAATTCATAAAATCATATAACTAAAAATAATTAGTCAAAATAACCAGGGACTTCACGTAGTCCAGTGGTAGGCGATAAATACCAGTCTCACTTTGGTTGTGGGTTCGATTCCCGCAGCTTTGTCCGATGCGACGGGTTGTCACACGGTCTACGTGTTGTCCTTTTTCCAAAACTATATAATTTTAAAAAATTCCACAAAACGAGTTGAAATCTTCAAAAATGATCATATCATATTTTAACCTCAATTTTATATCATGCCTTTCATTTTCCATCATATCATAGAGTAACCCATAATTACCTAAAAAGTAAGGATCATATAAACCCTAATGGTTACCTTTATAATTATTGCCTGAACTTCCACATCGATTGGTCATCTTGTACATGATTCATTATAGAACATACCAAGGTTCAAGTGGTTGATCATGACTCCTTGACAGTTGGTTTAGAACGACCGCGAGTTTCCTCATTGAATCCCCCATTTCATCCAGTCTCTTAATCATAGAACCACCATAGTTTCCTTCAAACCTATTGTCAATTTGGTGCCTGCTAGATCCATCCATTCACTAAAAATAGGAATGTCAGTGTTAGTATATCAACAAAACCATCATGTACTTATGAGGAAAATAACTACTAAGATATACTTACTAATTCACTTTATCTAAAACTAGGACTCTTTCTGAAATCCTAACCATTATGGTAATGTCACTTATGCCTAGAGAATACCCTAACCTCTAAAGTTATCTAAACCGACCTTTGATACCAACTATAAGGCCCCAACCTTAATCCTTACTTAATATTGAATTAAATTAATAATTCACATTGAGGATCTTTTCAGGTTTAGAGTTTTAGAGAATTAGGACATAACTATTACATCTCAAAAGATTACAAAGTAGAAACTTCTACTAAGTTTCCATAAAATAAAAACTCTTAAAAATAAACATGTCTAGTTCTATGTTTTCGGTAGCATAACTTTCCCTTGATCCCATCCTTGACCCTATTCCATGTTAAGTCCTATGAAAAACATTTCAAAAACTTGGGATGAGCATAAAAAGCTCAGTAAGGGATACACAAAGAATGAAAACTGGTAGTTTTTCAAAATAACAAGTAACCCATGTATACGTTAACAAAGTAATAATTTTTACCTTTTCGAAGTAGTAAAAACTCTTCACTGAATAAAACTTCACTACTTACCCTTCTATAACCAAAAGATTACCATAAAACCCATATAAAGATCACGTAACATATAAAGGTAACTTGGGACATAAACATACTTATGTTGAATCACCATAAGGTCGACTTCCACACATATCACTTAATGGAATAGCCATTCGTCCAACTTCCATACATACTTAATGGAATAGCCATACGGCTGACTTCCATACCCAATTCATTGGAGGTTATAACGTAACCACCCGTCCGGGTATTTACGTCACCACCCGTCATATAGTTTATCACGTAACCACCCGTAAAATGTCCAAGTACCATCATTACACATAAAATATTGAAAATATAAACCTTTCAATAACAACATTTCATTTTCAATCACAATAAGTAATTCCAAGATATCAATCCATTTTAAAAAACCATTTAAAAGAGATTTTTGAATCAAAGTGTCCCATACCACTTTGAAGCTTTTATTGGAATTAAAAATTTAAAACATTAATGTCCATATAAATAAATACTGAAAACCGTTTTGAAAACATGGACATCAAAGATAATGATTTAGAATAATGAATCTTTAAAACATTTAAAACTATATTTTTGTTAAAGAGTTTTTAACGAAATGAGAGACTCTTGAATACAAATAATTGTGGAATAACATTTAATCCGAACTTTATAATATCATGAGAATAAAGGGATTCATGATATAATATGTCAAAGGACAGTATACACACCATATAAGAGTGAATTGGTGCATAACAACAATGAAGTCTCAAAAGAAACGTAAAATGAGATGAAATCCATTATAAAGAAGGTATCCTTAAATTAAGGATAAATCAATCTCATAATTAAGTGTGACAAATATAAATACACCCAATATAATTGTATATTATGTGTAAAACAATAAAAGGACATTCAAACATATTAAAAGGATGACATATTCAATAACTACGTGTTGAACCCAAAGAAATCGAAATTGGGTTAAGAAGTTCCCTTGGTAAAATTCAACAGCCTAACGGCGTCACATTAAATTTTACAAAAAGGATTGATGAGATAGATAAAGGGGATATCATCACTTGGAAATAAAATTTACATAAATAAGTATATAGAAGAACATATCCCAACATAATAGTATGTGAATTAAAAGACATAACAAAAGAAGTCTTTTAAAAAAAGAGGAGGGTGAAAGGTTCCCTTACCGATATGGGTATCTTTCGAAACATACACCCCGTGAAAGAAGGACAATACAAAATTGATGTAAATACTCATAAATGAAAGTATATTACACAATGAGTAAAATAATGGGCAGTACATACACCACTCAAAGGAAATTGTGACAAATTTAGCATAAATCTCACGGGAATAAAAGTGAGATGAAAAATCCCTTACGAAAACTCAGCAGCCTAACGGCCCCACATAAAACATAAAAAAATGGATTTATGATATAAAATAGGGTATCTCATCATATTAACATAAAGTTTATAGAAAGAGGAATATAAAATAACATCCCCCAGAATAACAAAGAGGTTCTTAAAATAAGTAACATAAAAGAGAGTACTTTAAAAGAAAGTGAGGGGTTTGATCTCTTACGAAAATTCGGCAGCTTAACGGGGCCACTCAAAACTTCCAAAATGGATTGATGAGAGAGAATAGGGCCTATAATCACATGAACATAAAAATTACAGTATGATTAATATAAAATAACATCCCAATAACAAGAAAGATGAGCTTTAAAAGGAATGACATAAGAGAGTGTACTTAAGAAGAAAGAGTGGAGTAGGATCCCTTACCTCGGGTCTGACTTGACACGATCGTTCTTCAATCTCCTGAATAATAAACTTGAGTTAATTTATACTTCCTTAAGAATCATTTTCAAGTTCATTATTCCTTTTATATCACTTATTACCATGTCATAGACATTATGTAATCATTTAAGTTAATAATGATTGTTTTGTCGATACTTGGTTCTTAAGTCAAAAGTGGACTTCTTACAATTACATGTTGTTCTTGTGGTCAAAGGTTCATTATATACAGAATTGTATTCATTATGTATATATCATATATATCATATATATCCAGTATATTCATGCATTTATAATATTACATAACACTTGGAGTTAAGAATTGAAATGCACCGTTCATGGAGACGGTAAGTTGTACGTACGCATGAACGCTACTTCCATTTCAATTTCATATTTAATGGAATTAAAACATAATGATACATAATATTATATTAATTCTAGTATGTTATAATATAAAATATCATTAAATATATCCTTTATATGTACCACATATGGTATTAATGAATCAAATCACTTTGAGGGTGCGGTAGTCTGTGCTTCCTTAAATGAAGATATAGCGTTTACCCATAATGGAAACCATAAAGGTATGTCATAAATGAATAATACAGAAGATTAAGAAAAACATAAACATATTAGATATCATATATAAATATAGTGTCATCTTAATGGCCACCTTTTAAGGTGTTAGAAGAATTTTGAACAATCATCGTTTCGGGAGGCAGAAATTCGCCATCCACGGAAACAGTGTGTTCTTTAACCATTAGATGTAGGTGTGTGTAAGTGTAGCTCGAAAACTTCTTATAAAAACATACTATTATATTGAAGATAATGTATTTGTTACAAAATAAATTAATAAAAATAGGTTAGTGGGTTGGAGAAGCAAATTAAAACAAAAGGACTCAAGTGAAGACATTACCTTAAAATCGGGTAACTTCCTTTAATTTGAGCTCAAAGGCTTCCTTGGAAAGGATTCTGCCCAAAGTGAGGCTTCAAGGAGTTATAGAGAGATGTGGAGAGACAAAATGGGCAGGGGTTGGCCGAGCCAAAGGCTTTTTATGTGTGGGTAAGGAGGTAGAGGTGGGGGCCTTTTATAAGAGGAGAGGAGGGGCACCCTTGGAAAGTAAAGAAATGTTCATTTATTTGAAAATGAGTTTCATATTTAAAAGGTCCCACATTGATATAATTCTAGGATAAGGTGACAAGGGTTCTAAATCCACCCATCCAATAGATTTTGGACATGTGTTGGTCTTAAAATATACATTATCTTTCCATTTTATTTAAATCATTGAAAACTGAGGTCATCACTGCATCATCATTATGGCATATATAATTTAATTTATTTAATGTCTAAAAATTATAAAAAAAATACCATGATGTAGGAAATATTATTATATTTCCATTTATTATTTATAGTCAAACATCTGACTTTTATAACCCCATGTAAAAATTGTTTTAGTAAAACATCTCATGTTTGTGTAATTTTTACTTTAACATTAAATAAAAAGATATTTATGTCATTTTCCAACCAAAGTGGCTCAATGGGGTCCCCAAGTTGACCCATGGATTGTCTTGGTCGGCCATGACACATCCAATGAGGGTAAGACATGTTTCTAGGTCATTTAAGTTTATTAAAATATTATTCTTACCTTAAACTATACTAATTACCTCTAATCGCGATTAAAAACATAATAAGTTACTATTCACCAAAAAATTATTTTAATCCCATTCAACCACATTTTACTTCTTAATGAAAACCATTTATGTCGGATTTTTGAAATTCAAAACACAATTATGGCAAAATTTCATTTAAACGGAAAATCAGTTTTTATAAGTACCACTTAGTGGTTTCACTATTCATCAAAAATTGAAGTTTTTCAGAAAATTACCAAAAGTTCACCCTAAGATATATTTGATATTCCGAATTCAAAAATGATGTCTATTTTTAAAAGTTCAGAACATATAAGTTTCATTAATTAATTCAATAATTAATTCCTGCTGTCAAAACAAATAGCGTATTTTTATGAAACAAAAACTATCAAAAGATTGACACTAGTTTAAGTCCGATTTCAAGGTGAAATTAATTCCAACGACCACTATTGGATTAAATGGTAAAAATATATTCTAATTTCACTTTAAAACCAACTCATAAGATAATATAATCATATAAGTAAATTAGATTAAAAGAGGTTTTGAATTAAAATACAACATTTTTCACTATTCATTAAAAATTGAACTTTTTCGGAAAAATACCAAAAATTTGCACAGAGTAAATTTTGATGTCCCGATTCAAAAGAAGAATTTTATTTTTTCAAATATAACACATAAAATTTTCAAAAAGTGGATTTAAAAGAGGTTCGTCATCAAAAGGTGGTTAATCAACCTTTTAAATAATATTAGAATGTTTACGCTTAAAATTGGATTCATTTGCATTTTTAATCCTTTAACATTTATTGTAAAAAGTAAAAATATTTGACAAACATATATAATCATTTTTTAGTTAGTTCTGTTCATTCCCTCCATTACAACGGCTAGGCATTAACTACTATTTAAAATAATATTATTTTATTATTAGAGTGCAATGTAAGATTCCCAAGAAACTCGTTGTTGCATATTGGGTATGCCATAGAGCATAGCATCCCCTTTAAAGTCATATTAATATTTTATTCACAAATATGGATAAATGTGAAAATTTCATACTCTTTATTTACCTGGGGTGTTACACAAAAAATTTCATAATAATAATCCATTCACAAGTGTGTCATACATTATAAATCATTTTTTATTTCAATAAGTAACCAGTGAGAGAAAATTACTCTCATAAAACTCTTAAAAGGTTTATATAAAATGACTTGATATGTTAAATTTATTGATTTAATAAATTCATCAAGAAAAAATAATGATATTAAAATTTAATCTAATATATTATTTATTAAACATTAATCTAGAGGAGATATAAATTTAATACATGAAGAGAATAATTTAAGAGGCATCATAAAATATTTTTTACCTTGTAATAAAATGATGAAGTTAAGAAACACGAATAATTTTTTTAATGAAAATATACTGAAAAAATTTAAAATATTTTTCTTTTCGTAATATAAATAATGGATCCTTTAAAAATAAAAAAAATCCCTAATAAATATAGAGAGTAATACAAATATTAGGATTTTGAAAGGAACTATAATTTCTAACACTTTAAACTACCTTTATTGTAACTAACTTCATAAAAACTGTAATAAATAATCCATTCAAATCGAGTTAAACAAAAAATTTAATAAAAAAGAATTCGTATTTTTTACATAAAATATTGAAGTTATAAATTTATGGGAATAAATAATATCTATATATAAGGAAAAGATTCATTAACAAGGATACAAATTATTTTTAACAAAAATAACTACTTTATGAGATTAAACCCGTCATAGAAGTGTATTTGGAATATAAAACTACAATACCTCACTTTGATGGGGAAGTAATAATATAATAAAAATATTATGATTGATATAACTTATCATAGAAGAATTTCATTTATGTATATTTAGTAGAACTCAATGAAAGGAGGTTTGAGTTATGAAAGTCCCTTTAAACATTGGTATCTATTAAATGAAAATACCATCAATGATAGAACATAATAAATATATTAAAATATATATAATTTTATTAAAATAAGATAAAAACATAAAATTTAAAGTATATGTAATAGAAATTACAAAATAGGTTTTTCATTTTTCATATATCACAAAAAAATGAGATAATAAACACTACAAAAATTAGTAAAAATTGAATCAATAGAATTAAAAATTAGGACTACTAAAAAATTAAATATTATTTACAAAAAATTAATAACTATAATATTATACAATGTTATATTAATTAAACTATATAAAATATTTATTTTTTTAAAACAAAAAACCATGGGTTATATAATGGAAATTAATATAGAAATCGTTACCTTAATTCTTAGCATCAACTAAAGATCATTATCCTCTTATATAACAAAAAAACCAAATTAATACATTATTTTAGAACCATATATATATATTATATTATATTTCATAATATTTAACTAAAATTTGGTATTATACATTTATTGGTTGGTTATTATTTGATTCCATCATCTGAGGTAAGTGATTTTGATTGTTTACCAAAAGATTCGAAATGTGGATAACAATCACTATATTTTGATAGAATGATTATCAAAAAATTATTATTTATGGATCTCTAATATATATTCTGAAATTATTTATATTTTCTTCATTTCTTTTTTATAATCTTTTTAATCCTTATTTATGAAGATGAAATCAATGAGATGTTGTTTTTAGGTAATTTACAAATTTGAAGATATTTTTTTGTAATTATTATATATTTTTATGTCAACATATCAGAATCATATTTATGAAATTTATTACTATTTAATATGATATATATTAATTAATTACCTTTTTCTAACCATATATGTAATTATTTTGTTAAAAATTAAATAGATCATCTGTGGTGGTGTTTGTCTGAATATACTCAAGATTTGCATTTTTTCCATGATATGAAAGAAAATAAGGGAAATTTTTTTTCATAAAATAATAATATTAATAATTTCATATAAATGAAATTTATTCATTATTTTTTTACAACCATCCATGGAATGCAGTGATAATAATTAATTATTTTTCCCAAGGAGGCTTTAGTATGGATATCCACCGGAGAGATATTTACATTTTTCTAATAAATGAGAGGGAAATATAGACTGTACTTTCCATGAATATAAAAAATGTTGATATAAAATTGATAAATATGACATTATATAAATACGATGATAATAAGTTTATAAAATGATGAAAAAGATAAGTAATGAAGAAACTCATAATGGGGGACAATACTTATGCTGATGAGTTGACTCTTCTCTAGAAAGGATTCATAGAAATGGAGGAGTTCAGGTGATTTAATTTAACAATGGGATTCAAAATTTGTATAGGTATTCTAGGATATGTATATTGAGTAGGGTTTGAAGAGTAATTTTAAGGATATAATGGTTTGAAGATAGAGCAAGTGAGATCCTTTATTGGGTGAAAATAAAAATATATCATTTGAATTGAATGGTAGGAAAATAGTAAAGATTAAATCAAATTATAATTAAGTGATTCTGATGAGGCAATTGATAAAATTCATCTATTTTTTACATTAAAACTTAAAAAATATCATCTATATGGTTTTTTCATCATAATAATTTACAAAAATTCTAGCCACATTTTTTACTCATTTTTGTATTTTCTAACCTTTATTAAAAGTTAAATATGGAAAATATATTTTTTCTAAAAATGTAATATGAAACATCATATATATTTTTTACATTTATAATATGATTTTTCAATCCATTAATTTTATTTTAATTTATAAATTTGGAAAACATGATATCTAATTAAAAACAAAACATAAAAAATATATCTTCTTAGAAAATCGTCATATCATACATTATATATTATCATTAATATTTAAAAAAATTAATAATAAAACTCATTTGAATAAATTTTTATATGATTTAAAATTATATTATATTCAAAATTTTAAATAGTGAAAATTTAATTTGTATACATAAATCATATATTTAGTTTAAAAAATATTTTTATGAACAATAAATTTTTATACTATGTTAACTAATATTTATATATAAATGTTTTTTATATGTTTATAAATAATATAAAATAAATAATAAATTGATTTATTGTTATTTAAAATATTGAATTTATTTTTTACTCTCAATTTTTAGTGTTTATAAACATTAATAATGATATAAAAACACATAACACATGAAAATTGTTTTTTTAAAAATAGCAGTATTTATGTTTGATTTTTTTTCATGTTCCTTACAACTATAATATAATCAGATCTAAGTAAATATATTAATATATTGAATATTAATCAAAAGTAATAAATTTATTTTAAAACAAATAGTATATAAAATTATTATAATTAATTTTTAAACGGTCTTCATATTAATAAATTATTTTATTTCTAATTATCTAAGATTCAATAATTATTAGTCAAATTTTATTAATAAATTTGTAATAAAATAATTTTTTACATTTTATAAATAGATAATATAATAATATTGTTTCATTCTTTATTATATATATATATATATTTATATTTATAATAATAAAAATTCATTAAATATTTTCTTTTATCTTGATTCATATTTCATTATCATAATGTATAAATTTTTATTATCATTGTTATATATTACCAGAAATATATCAAGGATTATTTTACATATATGTTTTAGTAGAAAAATTCTTTTCAAAATAGTATTGAATCAAAAATATTTATTAAAAAATCTTTTGGAATTCAATGAAATATAAGAAATATAAATTTAAAAAAAATGAAAAAAACATTATTATTACAACCTATAATCATTAAATTTATTTAGGATCCTATATAAAACTCATATACATATTAATAAATTATTTCAAAACATTATTCATTTCGATTATAATTTATTATCTTCAAGTGCATTTGTTCCTTGTAGATATATTATTTTTTATTTCTATTTGCATAATTGAATGTTTGGGATTTGGATTATTGTGTACATGTTTCAAAATGGTGTTGTTGATCATCATTAAGAATTTAAATTTTAACCATTACAATATTATTCATGGGAATCAAGGAATTTTATTGTAATTATAATTTAACCATTAAATTTTTTATATATGTTTTACTAGAATAAAATCCATGATGAGCATATTATATGTAACTTTCAAATAAAAACATTCATTCTCAGGACCATAACGTTTATTATTCAAATTTTCATAAAAATATTCATGATAAAATTTCTTTATAAAAATGTATATTATGATTATCTACGTCATGATACCTACTCATGATAAAAATAATAATTTCATTAAAACATCATTCTTGTGGTGGTTTAAAAGTCAAATATAAAAATTGTTATACTGGAGAATGGGTAAAATTTTAGAGTTACATAATAGTAGTATAATTTTACCCATAACATAATATTGATAATATTGCCACACTACAGTTGTTGATGTGACCTACAAAGAGTGTAAATGATAACAAAGTTGAATAAAATGGTCAAGAACAAGTTACTTTGACAGATTCACAGTTTCCTAACCTAGGATTATTCACAATGAATGATTTGGGAATATATATTGTAACAATATTCTACAATTTTTTTATGAATACTTTAGGATTGTTAAAATTATTATGGATTATATAGGAAATGACAGGGTTTTGTCTATTTTTAGGGGTAGAGGAGGGGTCGTTTTTAGGACATCATTTAGTGGTATTTTCATAAATATTTCATCATTAATGTATAAGGTTGTCATTCTAATATTCATATGGATAAAAAGTGTAAAAATAATATACATGGATTTTCATTCATTTCATCCAAAAAATTTGAAATATTTTTCCCATAATATTTCATGTCTTTATGACTTAGTTTAACTCTTTTAACCACAAATTATCACTACCATAGTTACTCAATTTTAACGTTGGTAAGATATTTTTATTTTAAAAAATAAAATTGAACATCATACACATTTTTTTATTTTTATTATGATATTAATATCAATTTAATTTTATTCACTTTCTAAATGAAATAAATCAACAATTAAATGGAATATATATATATATATATATCTTTTTATAGAAAATTGAATTTTTAAATTAAGTGTTATAAATATTATTTTATACAAACTAGATGTTAAATAATTAATAATAAATATTTTTATTCATCAAAATATATCTTAATATTCAACTTTTAAAATTTTTCAATTTAATTGCATCAATAAAAATAAAAACAACTTTTAAAACAGTTCATTGAAAAATATCCTTTTTCCTAAAATTAAATTAATATAATTAGATCCCTGTAAATTATTTATTTATCAGCAAAAAATTAAATTTCATTAGAACAAAGGTATTAATATTATAATTTTAATTTGATAAGTATATCAAATCATTCCTAATTAATAATTATTATATATAATTGATTAAAATAAATTTTTATAATGATATTTTTTAATTAAAGTTTAGAGTATGATTTTATAGAAAAATCATTAATTATTTACCAATTATATAATTAACATTTAATTAAAAATTATTATAAAAATTCAATATACCTATTTGATACATTAATAAAAAATGACACAATTTCAAAATAATGGTGTTTCCAACAATTATATATATATATATATATAACCATGGTATTTTATTATTATATATATCATTATATAAATTCATAGAATCATTCATCTGATCCGTTTACTTTTCCCTCAAAAATTATATTGTTTTTTTAATTTGTTTTCTTATTTATATAGTTACAATTAGGATTTTAAGGTTCCTAAAAACAATGAGTATAACTATTTTCTGTTGTATTTTTATTTATTTTTGGATTTGAAATTTTTCTCATTTCATTATTTTTGTTTCATATTGTACTGTCATACTTTATTCTTTTTTTCATGTTGTATTAAAATGTTATACTATTCATTTTAGTTTATTTTTTCTTATGATACTATCTATTCCACAAGTTATTTATTTAAATGAAAATAATAAAATTAAATATTGTGGTGTTATAATATTTGATGCCTCACTACATTGCTAGAATGATTTCTTATTATTATTATCATTAATCATTCATTAAAATAGATATAACAAGATAGATATGAGTAATTCTTATCATATAAATCATGTATTTACTAAGGAATTAACTCATAAAATATAAAACATTATTAAAGTCATACATCACAAAGGATAGTTCTCAGATCATATATAAATCCATAACCATAAGATGGTAGTGTGTGTCATTTTAGTATGACACACGGTCAAGACCTCCCCTACCTATGGTAAGATTTATCCTCTTAATCCGATCATAATACACTAGCACAATTTTAAATAAGAGATAATATCATTCATATGATTAATGATTCATGTCATCCTTTGGTAATGTTATAGAATGGGGATGTAATTTATTTTCTATTAGTGATACATATCAAACCAATCTATTGATTGATGATATAGTATATTCTCTTTGTGGTAAGGTGTAGTTTTATTCTATTACATACAATCTATATTATGTGGTTTTAATATATTTAATAAATTATGTATTACTATTATGATTTTAGTTCATATAAACATTCATTTATTTTATTATAGACCACTAGTAATCCATATAGTGGTGTCTAAGCAACCCATGTTCATAGATTTATAAAAAGATATTGTAAATATTTTTTCTATAAATTTTATTACATATCACACAGCAATCATTAAATAAAATATGATGAAATATTTTTGTGTAATTTATATCATGATATGATATATGGGGTATCATAATCAGCAACATTATTGAACATCATAGATTTTGTACTAGTCATAAGTTACAAAATTTATAGGTCATAAAATATGATTTTATAAGTGATATTATAATTAAATAACATCATATCATTAATTTTTAATGATTCATATGCTAATATAATATTTCGATGCATCAATTACTTATGTCCTTCAGTAAAATAAGATTGGTAATATTGTAAATTCCATTTTTTGAAATACATTGCTTCATTAAATATGATTGATTTATCAAAATTTATAATTCTATATATTCAACATTAAAATAAATTTTTTTATTTATAAAATGTCTCTAAATAAAAAATATCGTATTTTTGGGATATTAAATAATTTATAAATTATTTGTAAATTATTGAATTATAACTTATTTGTAATTAATAAATAAATTTTTTTAAAACATTTATTAAATAAATATATATCAGTTTTAAAATTTAATATTAAAATACATGATTAATTAAATATATGTAATATATAGTGAACTGAAAAATTGTTTCTTTAGTAATCACAAGTTATTACTTGTAAAAAGTTAACAAAATTAAAAATAAGGCATAATATATTGTTTTTATATTCAAGATTTGTTAATTTTTCAAAATGATTTATTTAAATTGTCCAAATTAAAAAGTTCCATTTTTTAAATAATATTTAAACCCCATTTAAAGTGCACTGATGAATTATTTGATTGTTCTTTAAAAGGAATTTATTTTGTTTTATCGATATTATGTAAATTTATTACATAATATTTATTAGAATACAAAATATTTATATTTATTTATAATATGATATATTTTACATACAATACCATGAAGAAAATAATATTATTATTTAATACGGTAGAATAAATATATTTTTTTATATAAAATTATTATAGAATGTCCATAATTAATAGCTATGTTATAATTAGTTTGTAGTTAATATTTATTCCATAATTTTTCATAGATATGTAGAATGTATTTAAAAATGTGATGTTTTATATATTTACATATTATTTTATAATTTACTCATAGTTATAAAAAACATTATTCTAAATATTATAATTTTTTAGATTTAGTTGTTAAAGTTTATCTTATAAAATTGTCAATAATTATTTTATTTCTATATATATTTATATAATATTTGTATTTCATGCAACTTGAACTGATTTTGAAGTTAATTTTATTATCTTAAATATAATTTATGAATTTATTATATATAAATCATGTGATATATCTATGAGTAATTTTAATCACAATGGTGTAATGTATCCCTGGGTAGAGGGGTATTAGGTTATAATTCCAACTTTTCTATGAGATCATTCCTTAATCTATAGAGATTATATAAGATATACATGAATATGGGGTCGCTATCATAAATTGAGGCATTGTAATTTACTTCCATTTAAATAAATTTTATTTCATTGAAATATTTTCTTTCATCCAATATCATGTTTAAACGAACCACTTTATATTATTGAAATATTATTATTTGAAATTTTCTGTTATATCCTATCAATTAAAAATAGTGGTACGAATTGGAATAACAACATTATTAAAAATATTCATAAAGTTTTTCTATAATAAAAAATTCATTGATTATTGTATAATAATGAAGTTACCATATGTTAATAATGATATTTTATCATTCAACAAAATAATTTCTTAAAACATTTAATAGAATAATATGTGAAAATATTAAATTTACCTTCAATCTATGGTAACAATAATATTTTACAAAAAAATTATGTCATTTTGGGATTCATTATATAAAAATTAACATAGTAATAATTTTTTTTGTTTATTTGGAAAGATTATTTTTTCACTAAATAGTAGAAATTACTGATATTTTGTGAAAAAATGTCTTTCAACTTCAAGAAATTAAAATTTTACATTTTTTTAAATGGGTTCTAATAAAATTTATTCTGTTTTAAATCCTATTAATAACTTTATAATCTATTTTTTTCATGATTATGATATAAATGCTTTTTGCACTTATAAAATTTATTTCCCTAGGAAACTGCATTTTTTCATGTTTTCCATGGTTTATATTGAATTAAGTTACTATATATCTGTGAATTTAATTTTATTTAATATATTAGTTATTTTGAATTATTATAATTCAAAATATGTTATTAGGTCCGAATAAATTTTGTTTCATTATAAATAGAAACAGTGGTAAGAATTTTTCATCTTGGTAATGGTAAATTATATTAAAGTAGAATAAAACAACAAGATAAGGCTTTAAAATATCTCTAACACATTAATTTATCATTTTGGATGAGTATTTTTAAATATATTTATCTATAATGAGTTAAATAATATATTTTAATTCATTATTTTCAATTTACTAACCCAATATTTGATTTGGTGATGGACAATTTATATATTATTAAAATAAAAATTATTTTTAGTATTTGAATTTATATAACTGTTGGACGGTTCCATTCGATTTTTTAATGATCCAAATTCAAAAACCCATAAATTTTTTATTTAACAATATAAATTTGGAAAATAATTTATATTTTATTTTAAGGTGAAATAAGTTTTACTAAAAAGGTAGGTATTTTCTAAAAAAAATTGTTTATCATGCATTTTGTGTTCCTATATTAAAAATAATTTATAAAAGTTATAGAAATTAAATATTATAAAATGAATCCATAATTTTTAATCATAAATTAACAATTTTATAGAATAAACAGTTAATTTTTGTTCATATAATTATTTTATAATCATAAATAGTTGAGTTATCATGGTTAAAGTTAAAACGAGTTTAAAGTTTCTTACAAGGATTTTAGGACATAAAAATGTCTGAAGAACTTAACAAAATAGGATTTTATAATTTTTTTAGACTATATAACATATTATAATAAAATTTTGGGTGACTTTGGTCAACATGAAAGGATTATGATATATATATATATATTAATATTTTCTATTCCATGTCTGTCATTTCCCCACTCTTTAAAAGGATGCCACATATTTGTTATTAAAAATACTTACTGAGACTTCTATATCATAAAATCCCTAAAATAATATCTTCATAGGTTACCGCCACAAATCATAGAGCTTATGTACTTTCCAAAATTCTATCACATCAAGGCATGTGGTGAATGAAAAAAGTTATTTCTCTAAGAGAATGTAATCACCTTCAACAACATCTTTCTTTTTACATATTTATTTCACCACCATCACATATTTCATAAAAATTAAAATATAATAGATAGTGTGTATCCCATATAATGATATATTATTATATTGATTCTTTATTTATTATCCATCCCCTTCTAAATAATATGGGGAATAAAACCATCGCTCGACTATATGACTGACTACTGTGTCACAAAAAGATGTAATTTTTCATCAACCGTTGGCTCAGATTCATAGTCATAAATAAGGAAATAATGAATATATATATATATAATATTCTATTGATTATATAAATATAGAAAACCATCCACTCCCACAGCCTTTCACCCTTTATTAAATGATTACATTGCTCCTATGTACATACGACCTACCATCTCCAAGAAGTGATACGATTAAATTTCCATATACAACATTCAATATTGATTGTAAAATGTATTAATTAAATAAATTTTATTTTTATCAAATTAATATAATATATTAGATGTTCTAACTATATAGTATTCCTATTAATATGATCTTACCCAAAAAAAAATACATCAGAAAGTGAATTAGTTAACATAAAAACTAATGGTAATAATGAAATATTATTGATGAAAATTAGATAATATGTTATAATAAAATCATATAAGATATTTTAAATATTAATATTTCTCTATTATAAATTTATAACATCTTTAAACCCATTGTATAAGAGTTACAATATTTTTCAACTAAGGGGAAGTTTGATGTATAAGGTTTCTTAACTCAATTTTTTTTAATTTTTTATACCTATTATTTATTCAGTATGTTATCCCATCATTATGTGTGAAATATACACTTAATTTATTTTTAATATTTATACATTCATGGAAAAAAATTTGTTTCACATAATTATTTTATATATTAACTATCCTTTTAGTGACGTGTTCATTGTAATATACTTTCCCTCATTTACCACTATATTTATGAACCTATTTACATATATGTTGTGTATATACTACCCGTCTGATATATTTATCATGAATATATATTTAATTATTATTATTAACAATTCAATCCATTTTTAAACATTCATCGGTTTTTAATTTATATTTTACCAAAGTGGTTACAATTTATTTTAACATTCTAATTTTTTTGGAATTTATTTATTATTATTGAAGCTGTCTTATAATATATCATTCATAAATTTCATATATTTCCATTTACACTATATATCTAAAGAAATCCATTTTCTCTTTAAAAATTCCATAATTATTTAATTAAACCATAAACATGTAATATCTATAATAAAAATAATCTTATTTCATCTTTATTAGGTATATTTTTCTTCCATGACCATATTTTTCAAAATAGATTTAAAAAATTAATTTATTTACTCTAATTATTTAACATGGATATTTTATGTAATGCTTTACTTTTTATGTGGTTGAATGGAATCATTATAATTTATTTTGAAAGTTTTATTTTTTTACTTTCTTTACAAAACTCAAAATGAATGTTACTTTTTAACATATATAGTGTTAATGGATCTTCTGGCCACTATAATTATTTTATGATCTTTAGATTCTTCTATATGTTTTAAGTGGTTTAAAAGATAAAACCCCTTAATGAATGAATATTTTAATATGTTGACTCAATATTATTTATTTTTCCAAATCACATGATATTATAACATATCATATAATTATAATAATTTATTTAATATCATTTATATCACACTAATTTTTTGGTCATTAACTTTATCATTTAATAATCACCTTCTTATTTCCATATTTATTTAAACATTACATTTATCATAAATATCCATATCCATTTTATCATTGAATTTTTTTTTCTTAAACTATATATCATGTCTACATATAGTGCTTAATTATGAATTTAAACTTATTAACATCGTAAATATTGAAATTTTGTGTCATCAATTCAATACAGAATTTTTTTATAATGTATAATGATTAGGTACTAAGTCATTCATTCAGAATATGAGTAAATACTTAGACATGTAAGGATGAGTAGTGTGAAAAATTATATATCCCCTTGAAGCATCGACAAGTCATATGAGAAATTGTTTTCCAAACATATTAAATGGATTTTGTGTGTATAACATCTCTGAGATTAAACAACCTTTGAGAAAGGATTTGATAGTAATGATATCATGATATATGATTTCACAATGTTCAATATTATAAATTTTAATAAAATCCAATTCAGTCATTATTGTCCAAGATGTTACTACATTGATATTATCTATTAATGAATTTCATACACATGTATTCAATTAAAGGGAATGTGTTTTCAGTTTTGTTGAAATATATAAATATTTTAAAATTTAATACTATATTTGATAGCTTAAAACATACTCAACCTCAATCTTAAATGAACAAGGAAATATTATTATTTAAATTTCACTATTTCATCCTATTTATTGAAATTTCAGGTTTGAATAAGAATAACTAACTTATTAAATAAATAGAAATGTTATACTCATTATGAATTCATTGGTAAATTTTTTAAAATAATCACATAACTTTTATTAAAGTAATTTTATTCTTCAAATATATGTTTTCATTAAAATGGGCCATTATTATTTTTATGAGTGAATATTATAATTAAATTCTAGAAATATTGGAAAATATATTTTAAAAAAATAATTTCATTTTTTAATTCAGAACCTCAATATTATCTTTCAATTAATTCTTACGATGTTTCGTAAAATATTAATTTTTCAAAGAATAGTGAAAAATACATATTCTTTTTGAAAACATTATTTTTTATAATTATTTAAATAGTTAAATTATATATTTTATTATTCTTAAAATTAACAAGCTCCCTTCTGTTAGTAATAATCTAAATATGTTTTTTAATTTATTTTTATACATTAATTTAGTAAAAAAAATATTTCGTACATAAAAGGTAATTTTTCTGAAAAACCATTTCATTGCATTTTTAGGCTATAAAATTAAATTAAATTATTCCACTTCTATTTTTGGTTTTTTCAAAAATTTAATACATATTTCAAATCAGGTGAGTCAAATTTATTAAATATGTCCCTTTTATTTTTCATCAAACTGAATAGTAACCATAATAATTTATTTTTAACATGGTAAATGTTAAATCAGGTAATTAAGGGATAAAAATTATTTAAGAAACACTATAAAATGACTATAATACTTGAATTAATTTTATTTAGTGAGTATAAATTTCCCAAAATCATCCAAAGGATTAATATATGAGCTTTTTTCAATTTTAAGGTGACTATGATAATTATAATAGTTTTTAAGGGAATGTTATAAATTTTATATGTTTTATTTCTATTGACTGTAATATTTTAAATATATGCTTAAAAGATGATATATTAATTTATAAATATTAGTTTTTTAAAAATTTATTCATCTTGGTTATTTTAATTTTTATTAAAGAAATAATTACATTTAATATTTACACAACTCTAGTGCATTAATACCCAAAAAATGGAAAAATAAAACAAATGATAATAAAAATATTACAAGAAATATAATGTGAGATAATTAATGTGCTTCACAATTTTTATTGTCACACATGAAATATTAACGATATAATTAATTTTTTTTTAATTTTAGATGTATTTTTAATGCAATTATAATAAAAATAATCAATAGTTCTAAAACGGCATTAATGATATATTATAATAGAAAACATTTTATTAAATGCCATAAAATTCATAAAATTATTATAATCATCCATGTGAATACTATATTAATTATATTATCAACAAGGGTCTTTTTATGGGATGCTTTTTTATTAATAGTTACTATATTAACCCTTAATGTATAAAAACACATTGTGGACTTGATAAGTTTACAAATTGTTCATGAGGAGTTAATACTAATAAATAGGGGAATAAAACATATCAAAATAGTATTTAATTTTTATTTTATTAAATTATTTGGATCCATATTCATCCAATATTTAAATTCAATAATATTGGATCAAATTATAATTAAATATTAATTTATATTGATTAAATATTTTTGAGGATCTAGAAGGTATCTCCTTCCCTATCTTATAATAGAGAACCCCTTGTTCTTAATTATTGACACTTATAAAACCATTTTTCCGCCATTACTGAGTAAAATAACTTCATTGAATCCCTAACATCATTCCTTATGTACTGGTTTAGGAAAAAAAATAGACCATAGGAGTCTTATGTTGTTAAGTAGAGGAGGTTTTTTCAAAGAACATGTATCTTTTTTAATTGTGCATTCATAATTATTTTTTTCTTCCGTAACATTTAAATATTCTTTAACCATAATACAATAATAACACCAGTATCCTTAAAGTATATATTTTTTATTATGTTAATAGAATTACCATTATCAATCTCTTATTCTGTCAAATGGGAATCTAATCGTCAATTCAAGTGTACAAAAGACTACCACCACACGAACTGATGTAATTAATTTTCTATCACCGTATCTCATTGATGTATTATAGTGATAAAATTAATCTTTATATATTTTTTTCATTAAAAATTATTTATTTTAAAAAGATAATTTATCATTTAACTTATTATTTTTATATTCACTGAAAATTTAACATGTTGTTCATGTGATTGTGTGGAGTACCTCCTCCATGAAATGATGCAAATTTTTTTTAACAGCACAAAATTTTTAAAATAGTAACATTTTTTCAATAGGATGTATGAAATGAAACAAAAAGTTTATTGGGTAATATAACATCATGATAATTTAAAATATATTTCCTAGTTTAAATAAATTCAATCCATTATATATATTTCAACGCATGCAGTGTTATGCTAGCTTGCATTATATGCAACAAGGACCTTCTCCAACAGCTTTCATTACAAACAAGATTGAGTTTTACTAAATACACATTATATAATTATTTAAAATTAAAATTTTATCATATAATTTAAATTAATATTTAAAAAAGTATTAAATAAATAATTTAAATAAGGTTTAATTCACTTATTACAAATAAATTAGAAATAACAATAAAAACCAATTGAATGTAATGAAATTACTTTATAGAAAACTATTTTTATGAACCACAATGAAATTTATATTTATAAATTGAATTTATTAATATTATTAATTGAATCTAAAGGAAATTTATAAATTACATATTCAATAAATTGTTTTAACACGAATAAAATATATTTTATAGGTATAAGATAAGAAACAAAACCAATTTAACGAATAAAATGATATAATTTTCTAAAATAATTTCATCCTCATTTTAATGGAAATCATATTTTAGAAAAAAAAATATACACTTTAGTGAACTCCATTAGACTAAATAAACATAATTTTTTTAATATGCAGTGTTTCACCTTGATTGGTACTCAATAGTTCCTTAATAAGATGGCTACGAGACCTCAAATGCACATCCACAAACATTAGAGGTTGTTGAATAGAAGCGAGGGCCTATGGTGTGTCAGTGTGGATACTATGCTATCATAGACCAGATTATACATACTTGTAGACCATAGATAGTATATAGTATAATAAATAATAAAAAAGATAGTAGTAAAAAATAACATAAATAATCTAATAAAGTAGATTAATTACTAGAGGAATCTAAATAAAATTATGGTCAAAAAATTGATGATCATGATTTCATGTATATTTACCAAAATATGGGAGCATAAGGATTAGGTGATACATAGACCACATGCTATAAAAAATCTAAAAAAGGCCAAAAACTGATAAACAACATCACAAGCATATGCTTTGTCTTATACTCACAAACTCTATTATATACAACACATAAATCAAACATCAAAAGTATCTCTCTTACCTTTATGCACAACCATAATAATAAATTCTACATGGGAAACAAACACCACCATATCAGGGTGTGAGATATAATATTATTATGATGTAATCCACAATGTATAAGATGATCCATTACCTTGAATAAGTAAATCAAAACGTTCAAGATTAAATAAAAGTATAGAAATAACCAAATTAAATGTAACCACCATGGTCGGGGTCCTTAAAAGGTCCTCAACATATACCACCTGCATTGGATTCATTCAGACATCTGAAAAAGAGAACATGTGAGAGATGTAATATGTATACAAGGGAAAATTCAAAAAAAAATCTAAAAATTCATACATCCTATGATTTTATATCATCTTGGGGTCTACATTAAATTTATTAATTCAATTTCCCATAAATATGATAATTACAAAAGACAGATCATATATGAAATGAGGAATAAAATCCATCAATTCTTATTATGGAGTCTGAGCCTATCCAAGGAAATCTATACAGAATCACATGGGACACTTCAGAACATCTTATATAACCAACTTCATCATGTCCATCCATGGAAACCCCAACATCATCCCTTATATCAATCATGACACAATAACTCTAAGTCTGTACCAAATATCTCACGTAGGGGACCAGGTTTGAACCATGGATTGGAGTAGCCATAATTCCAATGTATCTCTCCTTATTTTCTCCCCTAGGGAACCAATTTCACTAATGAGTGTAATTAAATATTACCTAAGAACTAGTACCGGGTGGGATAATGTATCACTCCATTGCATCAATTAGTAACCAACATAGTACGGTGAGTCCATCGATGGAATATATGACAACCATACTCTTATATTTTACACTTAAACATGTTTTATTATATAAACGTCACTTGATACAACATCGAATATCGAGAGTTACAGTGTCTTTGGGGATTATGATAATTACATAACAACTTATAACATGAAATACAACATCTTTATTGAAAACTACCTTTACATTACCACTACATTCCCTCGTACTTAGCATTGCATAGGATAACCTGAGGACATGCATGAGAAAAGGGTGAGCTATAAATCTTCTTAAGGGAATAAACATTTAATAACATGATGAATACAGTACATGTTAGGCAATAGGAATATCAATGGAGCACAACAGAATCATTAACACAAAGGCATGATAAAGCATGATAATTATAACATGGAAATGTGGCAGCAACATTTAACATGATTTTATCATGACCAAAGGCTCATTACACACAAAGAAAGAGTAAAAACTAATTGCACTTGAATTATCATGAGTAAAACCTCATTTCACTTGACCTATCATGATACTAATATTTACCCAATGCATTGGAGCGCTATCAGGGTGCACCCTTCTTAAACATTTCATTTCATGCATAAATGTTCCATGTGAATCATATAACATGGACTCATTAAACCTCATAATGTATTCCACGATAAAGGAAATGTGTAATTAATACATGAAACACTATAATCAATATGTAAATTTCCATAAAGGTGAATACACTTGATAGGGAAATGGTCATGGTATTCACTACACAATGACATTGGCTTGGAAAATCACTGTGTAATTTTGGCAGCGTAACAACGTGACATAGGAATTCATAAAAATGGTTTATGAGAGAGAAATGGGTGTATCATTATATGTACATTAAATGGAAAGTAAGGTTTTAATATAGATACATGCCCCAAAATATGTAATGGAATTTATATTCACAATACAAAAGTATTTCTAGAATGTAAATGAGGAGAGAGATTCTATACGGAATTTCAACATGGTAACGAGTGTACACAGAAGGAATTAATGGGAGAGAAAGAGGTATATAATCATTTAAAACATAAATAGGGAACTATGGGGGAGGTGTGAAATCATACCTTTTCATTTTTAATTGAAATTAAAAGGGTATAACAACATAACGGAATTGAGACAAAAATGAGAATGAAATAAATCCCTTACATGGAAGTGTGATCCCAAAGGCTTTAGAGAGTCTTGAGAGAGGCTTATTGAGAGCTTGGGGCACCATGGGAGGATTCTAGAGAGAGTGTTGAAGATGTTGGATGAACTCTGAAGGATTTTAGTGAAGGGGAAGTGAGAGCTTTGGTGGGTTTATATAGGAAAGGAGAGGGAATTCATTATTATTTTGGTTTGGGTCACCACATATTAAAGTAATCAATACCACAAACCAGCCCATGCTTTTTTCCCATGGGTTTTTCCAAATGGGAGTGGAAAACAATATTTTATAAAGACAATGGCCGATATTCTTAAAATATTTAAGGTTTTTATGTGGAGGTGAGTCACACTCTCAAGGAAATTAATTTTAAAAAGTGAAAATGTTTTATAACTCTTGGAGGGTCCACTAATGTTTTTTAAAATAAATCAAAAAAAACGAAAATAAATTTATTTTAATGTTAAAACATATATTAGATGATCATATAATTTATAGTATTTTATTACATCAATATTGGGTCATTATGATGTCATAAAACATATTATATATTTAAATGGTATTTAATTTTTACCAAAATATTTAATTGTCTCAGAAAATTATGAAAACTTCACCATTGGATAATTTCTATGTCCTGATTCCAAAAATAATATTCATTTTATCTAAATAATTTTCTAAATATGTTATTTTTTACATTTAAAATAAAAAAGTCATTTATATAAAATCATTGGTTTTGATAATAATAGCTTTCAAACCTTAATAAAATTTACAATTGCATTCATAAAATTATATGATAATTTATATTTAATAAAAATTAATTTAGTAATAATTATTATTTTTAAATATTATTTAATTAAAAAATCCATTAATTCATCAAAATATATTTCTTAGTTGAATATTAACTAAAAATACTATTTGTACTTTAAAAACTATTTACAAACTAACAATAATAAAATGAATGCACATTCATTATACAAAAATAATATAAATATTTATAGTTCTAGGGTCTTGTTACATAACCCTTTATAACACCTGCATAAGTCTTATGGGTAAGGTGTGTGATGGTGACAGACTCTTGGGGTGGATCTGATAACATCTCTCGGGTGGTAATCTCTATTAACTTCCATTTCTCCCATAGTTGGTTCCACTCAAGGTTAATGTGTTCAAGATCGGATTGGGATTGGTCATGAATGAAGACCAATGATGACACCTCATTTATGAGCTCCAATAAATGGGCTTCATATGGCACAAGTCTAGTGCATGTGGCCATTTCTTCCTTTGTCTGAGTAAATAAGATTTTTTAAATCCCTATATTTATACTAATCAAGTGATCATTGTTCAACAACTATATTAGCAACGGTCACATTTCATAATGGTATATTAAAAATCCAAATCATAAAACCAAAGATATTCACAAAACATTTTACATAATGAGACATTTAATTATATCAAGAGGGACTTACATTAATTAATGTTTGGGCTGTTAGAATCTTCCCCCCTTAAGAAATTTCACCCCCGAAATTTCATTTTCCCACACTAAAACAGATTTTGGTAACTCTTCTTCTTTACTTATCCAATTCCCACATCACTTCTTCAAACTTATGGTTTCTCCAAAACACCTTGACGAGGGGCATTATCTTATTCCGTTGATCATTCTCTCTATGATCTATGATCTTCACTGGTTGCTCCTCGTAAGAAAGATCATCCTCCATTTGAACCACCTTCGAAGAGAGTACATGTGAAGGTTCTGGTATGTACATCCTTAAGAGGGATACATGAAAGACAGCATGTATGTTTCCCATGGTATGTGGAAGTGAAAGTCGATAGGCCACAACCCTGACATGATCAAGAATCTCAAAGGGGCCGATGTACCTAGGACTTAACTTCCCTTTATTTCAAAACTCTTTAACTTCTTCCAAATAGATATGTGTAGAAATACCAAATCTCTAACTTAAAACTCATGGTCTCATCGAATATTATCTGCATAACTCTTCTTTCGACTTTTGGCTACCTTGATATGTTGCTGAATGGTTTTCAACTTCACCACCATCTCTTCGTCCATTTCTGGTCCAAACATCTTATGCTCAACGACTTCATCCCTACATGCTGGTGTTCAACACCTTTTCTCATAAAGGGCTTTATATAGTGCCATTTGGATGCTTGAGTGGAAACTGTTATTGTAATATAATTCAACCAGTGGATGATGTTGGTCCCATCCTCCTTCGATGTCCATTGAGAAAGCTCTTAACATGTCCTCAAGTGTTTGGATAGTCCGCTCGGATTGGACACCAGTTTAAGGATGATAGGCCATACTGAAGTTTAGTTCAGTATCGAGAGTATGTTGAAGAATCTTCCAAAACTTAGAGGTTAATATTGGATCTTTATAGGATACAGTAGATAGTGGTACACCATGCTGCCTTACCAATTCCTGGATATATATATCGGTTCCAGTTGATCCAGTGAGAAATCCTCCCAAATAGCAATAATGTGTGCAGAATTGGTAAAATGATCCACAGCAAACCAAATTTCATTCTTTCATTTGAATGTCTTCAGATGTTCGGTGAAAAAAGTCTATGGTTATGTTCTCCCATTTTCATGCTGGTACGGTTAATGGTTGTGTCATCCCCTTAGACATCTACTTCTCTTCCTTCACTTTCTAACACACTAGATACTTTGATGTAAAGTCCACAATATCATTTTTCATATTGTCCCAAAAAATGTTTTCTCAGTGTTCTCGATACATATTTGTGCTCCCCGGGTGAATAGAGAAGGTGGATCAATGTGAGTCATCTAGAAGCTCCTTCATTATCTATGTATCGGATGGTACACATAATCGTGACCCAAATATCAAAATTCCATCTTTTTCAACAACGAACTCTGAGGATTTCCATTTCTGATAGCTTCCACCCTTTTCAGAATTTCTACATCATTTCTACGAGCATCCTTTATTTTGTCCAAAAGAGACGATTGAGAAATCATTTTTGAAAGGATTGATGATGTTCCCTTATTTATTATTCCCATGTCCATATTCATAAAATCTAAGAAGATTGGATCCTTCTCAATTCTCATCAATGATATAATTGTTCGGTCCTTTCAACTTAGAGCATCTGCCACCTTGTTCACTTTCCCAGGGTGCTAATGGATTGAGCAATCACAGTCTTTGATCAGATCTAACCATCTTCGTTGGCACTTGCTAAACTCTTTCTGTGGGAATATATACTTGAGGCTTCTATGGTCCGTATATCTTTCACACTTCTCCTCAAAGAGATAATGATGCCAAATTTTTAAAGTGAAGATCATCGCAGCCATCTATAGATCATGTGTTGGATAATTATGCTCATGAACTTTCTAAGGCAGTGAAGTAATGGAAATGAACTTTTCATTTTTAATCAACACACATCCCAGGATCTTCTTCGAAGAATCACTAAATACCACAAAAATTTATCCACTTGTGGGTAAAGTGAGCACGAGCATAGTGACAAGCCTCCTTTTCAACTCCATGAAGCTGTCTTCACATTCATCACTCCACGAAAACTTTACTCCCTTCCAATTTAGATTGGTAACAGGGTTTGGCAATCGTGATAAATTTCTCACAAATCGTCGATAATATCCAGGTAAACCCAAAAAGATACGAATATCTATTACCGATGATGGCCTCATTCATCCCTCTATTACCGCTATCTTGGAAGGATGCACATATATCCCATTACCTTTGATGATATGGCCTAATAATGAGACATCCTTCAACCAGAAATTACACCTGTTGTACATTGCAAAGAGCTTCTCCTTCGTCAAGGTCTCTAGTGTAGTTACTATGTACTCTTCATGATCCTCCTTGGTTTTGGAGTATATTAGAGTATCATATTTAAAGACTACCAAATATTTGTCGAGGTAATATCTAAAGACTCTATTAATCATGTATTTAAAGATTACTAGAGCATTAGTGAGTTAGAAAGGAATTACTATGAATTCATAGTGCCTGTATCATGTACGAAAAGCGGTCTTGGGGATAGCTTCCTTCTTCACCCTTAAATGATAATATCTCAACCGCAAATCCACCTTGGAGAAGTATTTTACTCTATGCAGTAGATCAAATATGTCATCAATTCTTGGGATAGGATACTTGTTCTTTATCAAGATTTTGTTAATCTCATGATAATCTATGAAAAGGCGCATTGATCCATCCTTCTTCTTGACGAAGAGGACTGGTGCACCCCATGGTGAAGCACTTGGGTGTATAAACACTTTATCCATACTCGACTATAGTTTTTTCTTCATCTCCTCATGCACCACAATAGCCTTTCTATATGGAGTCTTGGATATTAGAAACTCCACATGTATAAGATCAATTGTGAATTAAAAATATCTTCTAAGAGGAAGGCCATGAAATTCCATAGGAAACACTTCATCGAATTCCCTTACAATTGGAATTTCTTCAAGGATGGTTGCTTCTATGGACTCAATCATATGAGCTACATATTCCTGCTCATAGGGAAATAATATCAATGCTTGAGATGATGGAGGTAAAGAAGATTCATCTTTCTCCTTTTACGTTTATAGAATCGAGGGTCTATTCTTCAAATGGAGAGTGATTTCCCTCTCATGGAAATTTATAATGGTTATATATAAGGAAAACCAATCCATGATAATAATTGCCTCAAATTCCACTAGTGGGAGTATGAAGAGGTTCATTGGGAAGTTCAATCCACAAATTATGACATGGGAGGAGTTATATTCATGGGATGAAATGATTCCCCATTTTCCACACTCACCGAAATTTTTACTTCCATGATTTGTGGTTGTGTTGGGATTGTTCTACTAGACTTTCAGGATATAAAAGAATGTGTAGAACCAGAATCAAAAAGTATGTCTGCTATTCATGAATGAATAACTACTGTAACTGTCAAAATTTTGTTGTCGAGGTTTACTTCAGCGGTAGTGATGTGAAAATCTCTCCCTTGATGCCTTGGAGGTTGTGGGTAGCATCAAAAAAACACTTGTATTAGGGAATTTATTTGAAAAGTGCCCCAGTTCTTTTCTATTGAAGCAATGAACAATGTGTTAAGTGTCGAGCGAAGTGTTACTCTCCTCTATCGTAGTTGTAGTTTTTCTTGCCGATAGTTAACAACTAGGTGACATTGTCCTCTACACCTAAAGCATTTCCTTGTCCCCTTCAAGAAATTTTCTGAGAGCTTCTTTCATCACCTTTGGGAAGTGGGGTGCTGGATCTTCATAGAACCATTGGATTTATCTATCGGACCACCAACATTGAATTCCACCTTACACTTCTTATCCCCATGATTCCCCTGATATTTTCATATCTCCATTTCATCCTTGAGGTAACATTAGATAATTTCCTCATAGCTGTCTAAGTCACGGATTTTCAGCGCTTTCTGTAGATTAGTTTTAAGCCCACCAAAGAAGCGGTCAACCTTTCATTCAGGGGTAACGACAAAGCTGGAGGTGTATCGTGGAAGCCTTATGAATTTTTCTTCATACGCTCTAACAGATTCTTCATATTTTTTTCTTTAGGGTAAGGAAGTCCCTTTCTGTCTTAATTCGGAGGGTGCTCGGAAAATATTTATCGAAAAATATCTTCTGGAAATCCTTCCATTCCAATGCCTCAATATCCTCATTAGGCTTCATATTTTTTAGCAACATCCACCATTGATCAGCTTCACCCTCCACATGATAAACTTCAAGGATAACTTTCTCTTTTTAGAACATTGAAGGATGTAGAAGATCGTTTCCATTGAGTTGATCCATTGTTCAACGATTGAGGGATCATATGTTCCCTTAAAAGTAGGAGGCCTTTGTCTCATGAAGCTCTCTATAGAGACTTTTTCGTTCTAGGGGGGTTGAACATTATTCTTGACCCATGTATCTCTTCAAATCATTAGTTAACTGAGAGAGAATCATGATAATGTTTAGATTCCCACTCCCATTGGATTGGGAATCTCATTAGAAGAAGCATCACATTGATCATCACATCAGTTGATAGCCCGAGTCCTCCAATTATCGGCCATTGGTTAGAATAAAAATAAATTTATGGGTAACCCATAAATGGTAATCTAAATAAAAAATGATGACATATACATTATTTTTATCTCCATAACATATGAATCTATAGGTTTCAATCATTGTTATAAATGATTTACATTCCAACATATATTCTTAAGGGAATTTTTTTCCTTAATAATGGTTCATGCTAATCATGTGATTTTACAAATGCATATCCTTTAGCAGTATCGTAACCATGAGTAAATCAATGCCTGTTGTCATGCACCAGTTCCCGTTTGAGTCTTGCTGAACGTAGTGTTTTCGAGTTTTACCCCAAGGCTACATCTGTGCCAGAGCCACCTCTACCTGATCATATCTGGAGAGGGATGTATTTGCTTGACAAACCACTTATTCAATAATCACAAATACTTAGGGATGTTTTTATTATACTTATTCTTGTCTCTAAGTCTTCACAATGGTTTTCAAATCCTAATCCCAAAAATAACTAAACATATACTCTAATACCATATATGACATCCCTGCTCTTTTTATTTTACAGTTAAACACGATTTATTAAAAAACATCACTTGATACAACATATAATGTTGAGAGGTCTAGTGTATTTGGGGATTATGATAATTAAATAACAATTTATAACATGAAATACAAAATCTTTATTGAAAACATCCTTTATATGACCACTACATTCCCTCATACGTAGCATTGCATAGGATAACCTAAGGGAATGCATGAGAAAATGGTGAGCTATAAAGCCCAGTAAGGGAATATAAATGAATTAACATGAGGAATATAGTATATGTTATACAATATTCATATCAATGGATCACAAGAGAAACATCAACATAAAGGCATGATAAATCATGATAATCATAACATGGAAACGTGGCGACAACATTTAACATGATATTAGCATGAGTCAAGGATCATTGCACATGGAGCAAGAGTAAAACCTCATTGAACATGAATTAGTATAATTAAACCCTAATTTCACTTGGCGTATCATGATAAAAATATTTATCCAATGCATAAGATCACTATCAGGGTGCACCCTTCTTAAACATTTCATGTCACGCATAAATGTGCCACATGGATCTTAAAACATGGATTCATTAAACCTAATCATTTATTCAACGATAAAAAAAATGTGGAATTCATACATGAAACGCTGTAATCAATAATTAAATGTGAAAATTTGTGAATACCCTTGATAGGTAAATGGGCATGGTATTCACTACACAATGACATTGTCTTGGAAAATCGCGGTGCAATTTCGGCAGCGTAATGACGTGACATGGGAATTCATAAAAATGGTTGATGAGAGAGAAATGTGTGTCTTATCATATTTAAATGAAATGGAAAGTAAATTTATCATATATATTTGTGTCCCATCATATGTAATGGAATTATTATTCACAATAAAAAAGAATTTCATGACAGTAAATGAGAATAGAGAGATTCCTTACGGAATGTCGGCATGGTAACAGGTGCACATAGAAGGAATTAATGAGAGAGAAAGTGGTCTCTCGTTATTTCAAACATAAAAAGGGTAGTATTGGGGTGGTGAGAAATCATACCACAACTTTTTAGATTGAAATTAAAAGAGTATAAAAACATAATGAAATTGAGACAAAATGAGAAAGGAAGAAATCCCATACTTAGAAGTGTGATCCCAAAGGCTTGGGAGAGGCTTGAGAGAGGATTATTGAGAGCTTGGGGCACCTTGAGAAGATTATAGAGATAGGAGGGAAGCTTTTGGATGAACTTAAAATTCTTTGAGTGAAGAGGAAGTGTGTGCTTGGGTGGGTTTATATAGGAATGGAGAGAGAATTCTTTATTATATAGGTTTGGGTCACCACATATTAAACTAATCAATAACATAAACCAGCCCATGGTTTTTGAACATGTTTTTTTCCAAAGGGGAGTGGAAATTTTTTTTATAAGGCCAATGGACTAACTTATTAAAATATTGAGGGTGCTTATGTTGACGTGAGTCACACTCTCAATGATATTCATTTAAAAAGTGAAAATGTTTTATAACTCTTGTAGGGTCCACTAATGTTTTATAAAATAAATAAATAAAACCTAAAATAACTTTATTTTAATGGTAAACATTATATTGGCCGAAAATATACTTTATATTTTGTTATTAAATCACTATTGGGTCATTATGATGTCATAAAACACATTATATATTTAAACGGTATTTAATTTTTACCCAAAAATCCGACTGTCAGAAAATTATGAAAAATTCACCATTGGATAATTTTGAACTCCTGATTAAAAAAATAATATTCATTTTATCTAAATAATTTTCTAAATATTTTAATTTTAACTTTTAAAATCAAAATGGATATTTATCGTAAAATCATGGGTTTTAATAAAAATAGCATTCATACCTCAATAAAAATTTCAATTGAATTCATAAAGGTATACGTTCATTTATATTTAAAAAAATAATTTTATAATAATAATATTTTATTAAAATATTATTTAATTCAAAAATCCATTAATTAATCAAAATAGATTTCTTAGTTGAATATTAACTAAGAATACTATTCTTTCTCTAAAAACTATTTACAAATTAACAATAATAAAATGAATGCACATTATTTATACAAAAATAAAGTACATATTCATAGTTCTAGTGTATTATTACAGAACCCTTTATAACACCCACATAAGACCAAAGGGTATGGTGTGAGATGGTGACAGACTCCTGGGGTGACTCGGATAACATCGCTCGGGGTGGTAATCTATGTTAACATCCATTTCTCACGTAGTCAGTTCCACTCAAGCTTAATGTTTTCAATCTCAGCATGGTATTGGTCAAGTGAAAATCCCAATGACACCACCTCCTTTATGAGCTCCATCAATTGGGCTTCGCATGGGGAAAGTCCACTGAATGATGTCATCACTTCCTTTGTCTGAGTAAATCAGATTAGTTAAAGTCATGTATTTATAATAATCATGTGACCACTGTTCAATGGCTATATTAGAAAATGTCACATTTTATAATGGTATTTCAGAAATGAAAATCATACAACCAATGATGCTCATAAAACATTTCACATAATGAGTCATTTAGTTAGATCAAGAGAGATTTCCATTAATGAATGTTTGGGTCATTACAGAATCATTTAATCGGGACCCACGTTCTCTCCTAGCATGTTGTAGGTGACCATATGTAACAAAAAATGTCATAATAAAATTAATATATTTTTAATTTAATGTGAAAAAATAGCATCTCAATTTCACATTCTCAATATCAAATAATGATATATAATTAATCTAAACAACAATGAAAACATTAATATATAAAGAACAAGGAATCACATGTATAAAATAAAAATTCTTCATTTTCATTACAGTAGCCCAATATAGTGATCTTAACCAATAATATAATTAAATTTAATCCAATGAATTATGGAATGGAAAAATAAGCATAAAATGAGTCATCGATCATGATGAACTTGATATAACATAAGTGTAAGCAATGATATTTAAAAAACAAGGGGCTCACCAAATTTTTCATACATAATTATGTGTAACACTTGTAGAATTTAATGTGAGAATGAGGCAAGATTATTTAAAAATAATACCCAAATCAGGAATCATAAGGGACAGTCTCAAGGCTATCCATTCATCATAATTCAATTATAATCTAAGTCATTTAATAAAATTTTAATTTGAATATGGTAACTAATAATTAAGGAAAAGTAAAATAGGCCATTCAAAGTGGCAACACAAAAGGGGTGGCCATAGATAAGTCAAACACACTAAAAATGGGATTCTCCAATATCTAAGGTCACTTAGGATATATAAACCATTTAAATCAATTTAATATGCATGAATGAATCATCATTGGAAGGATCTGGTGAGTGGTACAATAAAAAATCAAATCAAATGTGACAAAATGATAAAAATATAATATAACCATATATTTTTTTTCGTATCACTCCACTCATAAATTTTCGGTCCTTGATTCAACCTAAAATGGATGAAATCAAAGGGTTTGTCAAATTTCAGAAAAATTGGGCCATAATCCATCGATAAAAAATATCAGGATCAATTAAATAATAACTAGGAAAGGATGAGTTAGGAAGGAAGATATTATTTAAGGATTTCATTTGCTTATGAAGGTGTAGGAATTGGTCCACAGAGGAGGAGGTATCACAAAACATATATTAGGGGGATAAGAAGATCCATGTATGGATGAAGAGAAGACAATACCACTAGAAGTGAAAGAGGGTTCAAACATTCACGAAGGAAAAACGGATATTTCTGCCAAAAAATACTTTGTTCATGGATCGGCTACACGGTTTGGCCAATATCTCTACCTACCATTCACAATTCAATACTTCAATTGAGAAGGTCTCATGGTAGGGCATAAAATTTGACTTATCATGCAAAAACCTTTCCTTTGGTTTCTCTCCCAAACATATGCAACCCTGCATGTCTGTGCATCATGGGGAACACAGTTTTAGACCAAATGTGAGGCCCAATCTGTCTTTTCCCTTTTTGGTATCTATGTTTGGAACAAGCATCAGATGCAAATGGGTCCTCCTTTAACCTATTAGGAATATTTACTATGGCTATTTTATAGAATTAAAACAATAAATGGTTCGTACCCTTAGATAAAGTTATGATGTTATAAATTTCCCTCCATAAAATGATGGGTCCTTGAGTATCTTTTTCGATGGTGGTAGAATATCTTTTGAGAAAATTTATATCCACTTCACATTTCTATCAGCCACTCACCCCCGTGTTTCATCATGCACATGTATGTGTTTCCATGGAACCCAATAGAGAAGAACTAACCCACCTTATAGGAATTTCATGGTAATATTGAGGATATGAATTAGATCCTCTGTGAAGGACACTTCCACCTCCACCTCAATATCTTCTTGATCAAACAAATGATATGGGTCTGGATGATACTATCCAAGTCACAATATGTGAAGGAAATATTATATGAAAAAGTTACTATGAGGAAATAACAATCAATAGGCTATTGGCCCACCTCCTCTAACTGACTCTAAAGGAAATACATATACGATCTATAACATTTCCTTTCCCTTGATTCTTCTATAACTCAAATGAGTCGATACATGTTGAATGACCTGATATCCCACCTCAAACTCTAGGGGTCTGTAGTAATGATCAGTAAAAGACTTCTTCCAAGGATAATCTTTATCCATATACTTCTGAATCAGCTAGACATTCTTCGAAGTCTCTTGAATGAGATTAGGTCCTAGTAGAGCTATCTCACCTACCTCAAACGAGCACAGAGATGAACAACATGGTCTACCATAGAAGGGCCCATATGGAGCCATATTAATTGTTTCATGAAATATATTATTATAGGAAAACTTGACTAGAGAAAAAATGTTTTCATAGGAACCTCCGAAATCAAGGAAATAGTTTTGTAACATATCCTCTAACACTATTATGGTCAACTCGGACTGCCCATCAGTTTGATGGTGATATGTCGTACTCAAGAGAACCTATGAACCCAGTACCTTCTCTAACCCCTTATATAATCATGGTGTTTACAATTCATATCGATTAGAAACAATATGACATGGTATTCTATGAATTCCCACTATATTCGAGACAAAAATCCTTCCTTACTCATCAACAAAGAAGGATTACTAAATCATTAGGTAGATTCCAGTTTGTTCATCCTATTGAAGATCACCCATTCTAAATCACTACCTTATAGAGATATGAAAAATCCTATCATGATATCCATGGTGACATCATTACATTTCCACTTAGGAATATATATAGGATATAGATGTCGATATGGTCACTGGTTCTCAGCCTTCACCTACTGATAGGTGGAGCACCAAGTGATAAAGCCTGCAATATTCATCTTCATACCTAGCCACAAGTAATAAGGATGTATATCTCTTTACACCATGGTATGACAAATATTAACTTCAAAAATAGAGTCATATGATTCTCTCATAATCTCTTCTTGTATATATGAAGGAACCCAAGAATACCAATGGTAGATTAGGGTCTCACTGTCATCAACAACCCAACCAAGGGGTTGGTTATTTTCATTGATTCTCTCCCATTGAAATAGGCCTTATAAATCTAATACAGATGCATCAAAAACCATTCTTAAAGAGAGTATTCTACTACTAAAGCATCTAGTAATGGTTTCTCATGATGTTAAAATAACTCCATATGTAAGTCATAGCCACATCTTCCACTCAATATTGGACACATTAATGTCTTCTGTTTTTGTTTTCTTGATCAAGGAATCACAACACAATTTCCCTTGCCAGGTGTGTAAGCAATAAAAAATTTGAATGACATTATGTATTCCATGATCCCATGATTACTTGGTTTCATTTATTAGTAATCATAGATATATTTGAGACATTTATGATCTGTGTAAACAATGAACCTCTATACCAATAGTGTATCTAATAGTTTAGATCATGAACAAAAACTGCTATCTCATGGTTGTGCATTGGATAATTCCACTCCACAGGCCTTATCTGGAGAGATCCATATGCTACAACCTGCTAACCTAGTATCAGAACTACACCCAGCCTGATCACTAAAGAATTGGAGTAAAAAAGATAGTCATTTTTTGACTTGGATATATTCAGAATTAGAGCATAAGTGAGTCTTCCATTTAACTCATTAATACTTGTCACACAAGAATAAACCATTGGAAATGCACACACTTCTTTTTTAGTTTCATAATATGCACTGCTAAGCATGATAATTCCTATATGAATCACATGTAATAGCCTTCAAGCCCTATGAAATTGTGTATATCCAACAAATTCTGGGGTTGTTTTCTAGAAACTATGAATCTCATCTTCTCTAGGTCAACTTATACACCTCCCTCAGATAAAAAATTCCCCATGAAGGTAATCTTATTCAGTTAAAAGTGGCATTAACAATGTTTTACATATAGATGGTTCTAATTCAGTGTAATAAACATGATCTGAAGATGATTTCCATGGTCTTCTCTTGTATGAGAGTACACTAACATGTCTTCATGGAAGACTACTATAAAGTAATCAAGGTATGAGTGGAAAACCTGATTTATCAAAGCTATAAGGACTTCTAGTGTGGTCATCAAACCAAATGTATAAATTAAGTAATTATATAGACCATTCCTACTTTAGATAATTGTATTTGGTATATCTAATGGCCTCACATGAACCTAATAGTATCCCAACCTCAGATGGACTTTAAAGAAAGACGTTTCTACTTGGAGAAATTCTAAGAGTCCGTCTATACGAGTTAGTTGATAAATGTTCTATACTGTAATCTAGTTTATCCAATTATAATTCATGCACAACCGAAGGCTGTCATATGGATTTATGTAAAATTTACCATTGAACCATATGGGGATGTGATGGGCCTAATAAATCCTTTAGCCTCAATATTAATGTTTTTGATGCTTGTCACGGCCAGCACGCCTCCTCGCATCATCATCGCTAACAATTGTCATGTATGCTTCCCCACATTCCCACTTTCCAAAGGTGGGCTGCATTCATCACTTCTTCAGAGATGTCATCTCCTTGATCGGAATAAGATGATTTAATTTTGGCCTCTCTTTCTTTGGATTCCTACTTATAAGTCTTCTCATAGTCTGTATCTCTCTTACGGATTAAGACATTGTTTGTGATCATCATTCCTAGTGAAATATTTTTGTAGACACTGATTAATTATGATGATTCTATCTAGACATTCCAAGGGATCTTAACATTGGAGATACCTTCAGTCTGAGTATATGGTACATCAGTCATGTTGGGGCATCAACAGATATAGGAACATTGGAAAGATATATCCTTATTCACAAGAAAGCATCTTAAGGGTACAGAAACTTGAGGCTTCTCGCATCTATCATAGGGTATCTTATACTAAAGTCATGTCTTAGAGGTTTTCTTCAGCTTCTCATTTTTTAATACAGGGTATGATGTGATTTTAACATCTTGAGGAGTTGGATAAAACTGATTGGAACACTGATTTGAGTAGATTAGATGAATACATCCCTAAAAGGGAGAACCTGGAAGGTTTACGAGATGGGTGGATCAAAATTCCTAATGAGGACAAACTTTATATTGGTACGTCAAAAAAAAGGTATTTTTCACACAGTGAAGGCTGCTCTGGACACCATAAAGGGAGGATTAGAAGATGAATGCCCGGAAAAGGAGGACATCAAGGATTATCATTGGTTTGGATTGAACCTCAGAGAGGCTTCATACATACCATGTATAGAGAATAAGTATCAAAACCCTTTTAGTTCAAAAGTGTGGTTTGGGGCTTATACATGGTTAGATGCCCGTATAAATGGAATGATCCGACTAGGATGTGGCGTACCAGGTTAGAATCAGAATGGATAATGGAGGGTTAGATTATGTGGATGGTATTAATGGGGTGAAACTAATGTGAATATGATAGAGTGGTTCGCCTTGAACAACATTTATGCTTCCTCCATATCCACATGGATATGATTAAAGTCTATATTGTTCTGAAGGGGGAGATGAGACACGTAAGGGGGTGGCTTGTGAGTAATGGAGCACATGGAAAAGGATCTGACACTAGGATGGTAATGAATTATGGGAATGAAATAGGGGGAGGCATCCTACATATCTTGTGTAAAATATGGGGATCAAAGTCCACGTAGATAAATAATGGAGGAAGGGATTAGGGTTCACACAATGGACATCGACCTGGAGACCTGCTAGTGCTTATGCATGGATAGTATCCCATCAAGAGAGGGGCACTCTTGGTTGGTGGAGTATGTTGAAGTGTGGGGAATATGAATGGATAGCTTCCCGGATGGATCAAAATAGTCTAGGGAGGCCGATCTATGAGACGGGTCCCAAAAAGAAAAGATGTCACATCAAGAGGGTACGTCCCTAGAAGGGAGAACTAGAGTTTACAATTGTTTGGGGTTGAACATCGAAGTGGATTCCTACATACCCTAAAGGGATCAAAACACTTGTATTTTGGAGGTTAATATAGTTTAACATCATGTGGGATGAATGAGTTGACGTGAAATAGTCAGTAAAAATTGATTGTAGGGAGTGAGTGGATTGAACCTTATAGACACTTCCTATGGACACAGTTTGAAATATAGGGATCAATGTACCCATAGTTTGGATGGGTTTAGTTTAACTTCAAATGGGATGATGGGCAATGGGATTATTCATGGTTCGTATCTCGGGTGTATTTCATGGTCGACGCTTACTCTAATCCCATGAGATTCATGCTCGGTGTGGGAAAAAAGAGGTAGAGGAAGACATGATGATCGTGTCATGAAAGGTGTGGCCACGAGGGATGGTGTGAGTCTTACACATGGATTGATTCCAAAGGATAAGGATATTGGGACTTACTTTATAAGGGAAGCCTTAGGAGGGTGATTTAATGTACATGGAGTATATGGCCATTGTATAGGTAACACCACATCAGAGTGTGTTAGGGTATACATTAAGACTACCTAAGGCACGCATGGAGACGAAGCCCAAAGGGAGATAGGAGGAGATTGATGGTGATCATTTTCATTCACATATACCTTAGATTCCCACACATGAGAAAACTGAAAGTTTGACATCATGTGTCGATGATGTGGGTACTTGGAAGTTTAATGATTTGTAGCTCAGACGATGATGACTCAATCCGCACCCTTGGAACTATCATAACTTATACCAACCCACAAATGGGTAAAAGAATGAAAAAATAAATTCCGTGAAACAAAAGGGTGGATTAATTATTGCATGAAGAGATCACATTAGTGTGGCTATGTGATGAAGAAATAGTTTTTAGCATGCATATGAGAAGAATCATAAGGCAGAGCAGCACTACATGAAACACCACTCGAGGAACCATTAAATCACTTCACTCATGCATGGAAGACTGCACAGAAGAATGATTCATGAAGTAGAAGGCCTAATAGAGAGGGGATCTATAAAAGAGAGGTGCTTCGGGATGAAAAGGTGTGTAACAAAGGAATGGTCTTCCTGAATTATGATGAAAGGTATCTCTATAAAGAAATGAGCCTCATGAATCATGATAAATCGGCTGAGGCATGGAGTCAAAATGTCTTTAGAGGGTGCTTCAAGAAGGTTGAATGATCTGGGAAGAGCTGAGTTCCCAAAAGGGACTCCTACCTTCTCGATGTCCATAAGACTTCTTTGGGCAAAAATCCCTTAAGGTAACATTGCAGTATTTTTGGGTTGATTGTGTTTGTTGACAAAGCCAGTTTCCATGGGGAATTTTCCAGTTCCTAAGAATTTGTTGACAATCCATGTTGACAAAGAAGGATGACAAAGGAATGGATGATCAAGAGGCGGTACTAAAGAGCAGTACAAGGTGGCGTCGTTTCCCAGTGTTTGCCAAATTTTTGGGGTCCAAAATTTGGAAGTTTGGTGTGCATCATGAAAAGTGGATATCCATGAAGATCATATTTTTATATGGAAAAGGCATGAATTTCGCGAAGAGAGGATGCGTGGATTGGATTTCACGAAGACCAGAAAAATGGAGGTGGTGATGCTTCACGATTACTTCAAAGCTTCGGGAACAGCAGAGTTGAAGCGCATCGCAGCAGTGAAGGGCTTTGTGAGGGAGCTTCGCGGCGAAGGCGCAATGGAATGTTGATGGTAATGCTCCGTGATTACTACGAGCTTCGCGATTGGAAAATTTCCATGGTGCTTTGCGATTTAGACAGAATTCCGACGGAAACTTCGGAGCTTCGCGATAGGCAATGACATGGCACTGACTTCGCGTGGAAGAGTCGAGGGTTGGTGGAATCGCTTATAAATAGAGTCCAACCCCCTCCAGAGAAGTAGAGATAATTTTCAGAGAAAATCATTTTCTCTCGGTTCGTGAAGGTAGTTCACATAGCCTGTGTGCTTCATGAAAGAAGAGCTTCGCCGCGGCTATTGTAGCTCCGCGGAAATTCTGTGCTCCGCATTGGCTCAGTGAGCTCCGCGAGGGAAGTTTCTCTGCAACAACTTGAGCTTTGTGGTAGTGTTTCACAATAGTTCTTCGCGACAGTGCTTCGTGAAAAGGTAGTAGCTTCGCGAATCCTTGTTTGAGCTTCGTGAAATTGAGAGCCTAGCGAAGTAGGGTGCTTTGTGAAAGTGTTTCCAAAGTGAATTGCCCAGTGGTTAAGAGGAAAAGTAGTATTCATCAGTGGATGAAAGTTGGACTATAATAGAGCATCCATCAATAGTTAAGGATGCATGTATTCATGAAAATGAAGAGACCTACAGGTCTATAAACTGTGAGTGGATTCCCTTCCAGAGCAGTGAGCTTAGGAAGAGGAAGAAGGTGATACTCTCCACCAGTAGTGAGCTAGAGAGAGAGAAATAGGGAGTAACCCTTGGGAAAGCAGTGAGCTGACCCTAAACCTTGCAAAGGTAGTGATTCTAGGACAGAGTGACTGTACCCGAACATTGTAATCCACAGCTAGTGAAGTATAGTGGAATTTGGTACGACCGGAAACTTGTCGGCGTATGCTCCTTGGATGTAGCTCGTAGCGGTGAACCAAGTAAAATTGTTGTGTCCTGTGCTTACTTTACTTTTTGTTTATATTGTGCAACATGAAAGAGAGAGAAGAGTGTTTTTCTTAACAGCGAAAAAATATCAGAGCGGGCATTAATTTTAAATTAGCCATACCCTGATTCACCCCCCCCCCTCTCAGGGTATTCAGCCTTGTGGACCTAACAATTGGTATCAGAGGAAAAAGATGACAGTAGTAATGCTCTCAATGAAGGTCACTAATCAAAAAGGGATTTCGATCTTCATTGGAAACAATTTTTTTCTATGGATGAATTGGATGCAACACTTCTTCCGATCTTTAGTAATGGATGTGTTCACAGCAGCAATGCATGGTATAATAGCTGACATCAACAGTGGTGCATTATCAGAAGCTGAGCGTAGAGAGAAGGATGCTGATTCCAAAGCTATCAATGCCTTAGGGGGAGCCCTATCCAATCCTATATATACAAAGGTGATGTCTTGAAAAACGTCACATGCCATGTGGGGAAAACTTTTGAATAAATATGAAGGGGATACAAAGGTGAAAGATTCCAAGCTACAAGTGTTGTGGAACAAGTATGAAGATCTGAGAATGAACCCAAATGAGCATGTTGATGCATTCTTTGACAGGGTAAATGCTGTGGTAAAATACATGCGGGGTCTTGGAGAAATTATCGAAGATATAAATATTTTGAAGTTCATATTGAGAAAACTTCCACCTCGTTTTAATCTTAATGTTTCTGTTTTGGAAGATAAAGACCCAAAAGAACTGACATTGGATAACCTACACAACACTCTTGTTGCATATGAAATGAGAAATTATGATAATGATGTTGTGGAAAAGGTGAAATACAAATAAGTGTCATTCAAGGCCATGAAGAATCTCACCATTGAAGATTCTCAAGAAGAAGAAGAGACAGATGAGGTGATGTCATTCCTTTCTTCAAATATGCAAAGAGGAAGTGGAATGTTTAAAGGGAAACTTCCACTAGCATGATTTTTATGTGGAAAGGTTAGTCATCTTGTGGAAAGATTCCCCAAGAAGTTTCAAGATAATGATAATGATGAAGTTGAAATTCCCAAGAAGAAGATGTCAGCGTTTGTGAAAGGGAAGAAGCAATTCAAGATAAATTTCTTCAAGAAGAAGAATCTTCTTTCACAAGAATTTGAAAGTTCAAATGAGTTTGAGGATGAAGAGGTTGAGGAGATATAAAATTGCAAAGATCATGGGGTAAATGCCTTGGTGGCGATTGTTGGTAGTTCTTAGGAAAAGGAAGAAGCTGACGCTAAAGAAGAAGAAGAAATTGAAGGGAGAGTTGATATAGAAGCCGAATTGGAATCAGCTCTTGAAGAGATAGATGTTTGGAGAGCCAAAATGAAGAAAGAAAATAAAGTGGTTCTTGATGCCAAACTCTATATGCAACAACAGGATGAAGAAAATTATGAGATATTAGAATAAATTGAACGACTAAAATCATCAACACCAGAGAGCTCCGAAAATATTGTTGAGTATAAGTTTAAAATTCAGGAACAAAAGAATGAAATAGATTGTTTACCTAACACAGGAAAGGAGCAGGTTAGACGTATCAAAGAGATTGAAGAATAAGTGGTCAGTCTATGACGAAAAATGAAGGATCAAGAAAAAATCTTAACCCCCAATGTGATATCAGAAATGAAGGATATTCAGAAGACATAGAAGATGAAAGAGGAGGCTCATAGTTCAGTAGGAGTGAAGCAGCAAGAAAGATCAAATTCTAAGGTTGATTCAGGGCTTGATAAGAAACAAAAATATATGGTATTTGATGTCAGACCGCAAGCACCTGTCCCGAAATTGAAGGATTATTTGGGCACAAAAAAGAATCAGAATATTCAGAGATCCCAAAGGAAAAATCATAGTGTTGAAGTAACACGAAAGAATGCACCTTATATCAAGTGTTATTGTTGCGGGAAGATGGGACATTCACAGTATGTGTGTTCCATAGCCAAGAGATATCAAAGGGAATAAGAACAGAGTTGGCACCCAAACAGTGAATGATTTTCAAGAACTTATTTTGAAGGACATTGTTTTTTTTGTGGAGGATTTGGACACATGGCTAGGTACTATACTTCGACCATACCGAGAAATGAGCCAAAGCAGAATCAAAACGTTCACAAGCAGCAGATCAATAAATCCACAGGTGAGTTAAAAATGCAGAATACATTTGCGGCTTTGCAAGATGAAGCTGGTCCATCATACTCTGAGAAAGAACATAAGTCTCAATCTATGCTGAGTGTGAAGGCAAACGTTTGGACTAAGAAGAAGAAAGAAGAAAAGGCAGTAGTTGCAGAAATTGACCTTAAAGAATCAGATTGATTTGGTGTGTGGATCCTTGAGAGTTGTTGCACATCCCACATGATGGGTAACAAGAATCTTGTTACAGGCATAAAATATGACAAAGAAGGAGTTGTGAAATTTTGAAACGATGAAGGCCTGATGATTTTTGACTCAGGGAAAGAAAATTTTGTGGGAAAATAAATGAAACATGCGGATGTCTTGGTAGTAGAGGGTCTTAGTCATAACTTACTCAGTGTTAGTCAACTATGTGACTCTGGGCACTCTATCCGATTTACCAAGAAGATGTGTGTTGTGAAAGGAAAAGATGGAGCAGTTGTTCTGCAGGGAAAAAGAAAAAAGGGAAATCTCTACCTTGTTGGTGGGGAAGAAGATACATGACTTTTATCCAGAGAGGAAGAAAACCAGCTATGGCATAAGTGACTTGGTCATCTATGCCAACCATCTATGGAGGATCTTCTAATGTGTGATGCTGCTAGAGACCTTCCCAAACTATCACGTGATCGCACTCATACCTGTGATTCTTTCCAACAATGAAATATCATCAGAAAAACAAACAGGCCAAAGGAACAGAAATCATCCAGTGTGCTCGAATTGGTACATGCTGATGTATGTGGAAATATTTCACCACGAGATATAAATGGGAAAAGATAATATGTCCTTTTCATTGATGATTATAGCAGAATGGCCTGAGTATTCATCATTACCCATAAGATAGATGTGTTCTATTGCATAAATCAGTATAGGAGGGAATCAGAATAGATGCTTGGGTAGATAATTCTGAAGTTTCATACTGATAACGGTACAGAATTCAGAAACAGTCATGTCGAAGACTATCTCGAGAAACATGGGATAAGGTATCAAGTTTCATGAGTGAGAACTCCCTAACAAAATGGAGTGGTTTAAAAGAGAAATAGGATCATAAACAACATGGATAGAACGATGCTTATTGATAAATACCTACTAGAGAAATTTTGGAAGGAAGCTATTTTGACATCGATCTATTTTTCGAACAGGTCTATGTTGTGTCCGAAGCAAGGGAAGACTCTGTATGAACTGTGGTACAGAAAGAAGCCAACGTTGAAATACTTTCAAATCTTTGGAAGTAATTGTTTCATTCTCAAAAAAGAAAATCACAGGAAGTTTGAGTCCCGAGGAGATGAGGAGATATTCCTTGGCTACTCCGGGAAAAGAAAAGCATATAAATGTTTTAACAAAAGGCTGGGAAAAATCATTGAGAGCAATGATGTCACTATAGTTGAAAATGAACAGAATACTCAACGACCCAGTGATCAGTTCCTAGATGAAATTGATGATGAGGTAAGCAACCCAGGGGGAGCAGAAGTGGTAGAGGCTGACTCAGAAGAAGATACTGATGATGAAAAAGAATGTGTCAAGTCTATGTCTGCAAGGAAGCCAAAGAGTCGAGCTGAAATTGATAGACAGAATATCATTGGTGATCAGACAGCTCCAGTTCAGACTCGAAGAATTAAATCATTACAGAAAACATCGTTTTTATCTCAGGTGGAGCCGAAAAGTTTTTCCGATGCAGATGAAGATGAAAAATGGGTTCAGGATATGAATGAAGAGCTTGATCATATTGAGAAGAACCAAACATGGTAAATTGTTTCAAGGCCAGCAGACAAGAATGTCATCGGGACTAAATGGGTCTATCGCAACAAGATGAATGAAGATGGCACAATGATTCGAATCAAAGCATGACTAGTGTGCAAGGGATACTCCCAGATAGAGGGAATAGATATTGATGATACATTTGCACCGGTTGGAAGGCTGGAGATAATCAGATTATTTTTGGCCATAGTAGTGCAAAGAAATGTCAAAGTGTTCCAGATGGATGTCAAATCCGCATTCTTGAATGGTGTTATGGAAGAGGAGGTGTATATTGATCAGCCAGATGGTTTTCTCATTAATGAGGATGAGAACATAGTTTGCAGGCTGAAGAAGGCATTGTATGGGCTGAAATAAGCACCAAGGGCATGGTACTCAAGGCTTGATCAGTATTTGAAGAAACCTGGTTTCCAACGTGGAGGAGTTGATTACAATCATTATTTCAGAAATGACAGTAATCAAAGGATGATGGTGCTGGTGTATGTCAATGACATAATTTTTGGTGGATCATATGAAGCTCAGTGCAGATAGTTTTCCGAATTCATGAAAAATTAGTTTAAAATGTCAACAATTGGAGAGCTAGAGTTTTTCTTTGGTCTACAGGTGACACAAGGAAGGAATGGAACTTTCATTTCTCAATCCAAATATGCCAAGGAGGTACTGAGAAGGTTTGGAATGGAGAATTCCAAAGAGATGAAGACTCTGGTTGCTACCCGGATGAAATTATCAAAATATGAGTATGGAAAGTCAGTTAATATCACAGAATATAGGAAAATAATTGGAATTCTGTTGTACTTAACCACAACAAGGCCTCATATTGATTTTGCCACATGATAAGAAGCGAGATATCAGAGTAATCCCAAGGAAAGACACATGCTTGTAGTGAAAATAATACTTTGGTATATCTAGGGCACAGTGGATTTTGGCTTGAAATATACTGAAGAATCTCAGACAGAGTTATTGGGATATACTGATGCAGACTGGGCCGGTTCAGTAGATGATAGAAAATCAACGTTAGGTGGAACATTATATATTGGTGGATTGTGTATTTCATGGATAAGAAATAATCAAGATTTCATTTAGTTGAGAACCGCAGAAGCTGAGTATATTGCGTCCACTCAAGCATGCACACAGTTATTGTGGATGAAGCAGCACCTTGAAGATATGGGAGTTGAGGTGAAGTCTCTGATCAGAATCCAGTCTTATAACTCAAGTTCTATGAACCTCAGAAAAAATCACATCTATCTCTCAAGGACAAAGAACATTGAAATAAAGTATCATTTTATCAAGGAGAAGGTAGAGCAGGGAGTCGTGAAGTTAGAGTATGTGCCTACAGAGCTACAGGTTGCAGACATTCTGACAAAGGAGTTACCCAAGGAAGCTTTTGAGAGGCATCGACTAGCTCTTGGAGTTCATTCGATTCCCCGCACATGAAATGGTGTGGATGTGGAACCCCTCTCTCCCCAAGGTATGATGTGTTTTTCCCTAATGTGCTGATATGTGTTCTCTACTATGTTACAGACTACAAAAAAGTGACCTTTGGGTTCGTTGACAAAGGGGGAGAAAATCATGATTGATTAAGGGGAAGACAGTGTGGCTATTTAAGAAATAATGACAGATATGGGGAGAAGCTGACCAGTGGAGCAGCCAGATAGGGGGAGAAATGAGAATGGGGGTGATTTTTAAATCTGACGATGCTAGAAGTGATCGATCAAAGCATAGAAATCACGACAGGTGAGGATAGTGATAAAAGTAGAACAGTGGTGTTGGAATGGTGTGAGAAGGTGTCCAGGTATCATGAATTGGTATCAATGTGGTTCAAAAATTAGTATCAATTTATGAATTGGTATCAGGTTAGAATCAAAAATTTGTGTTTGACATGAAGTGATTCAATTATGAACTTTCACACTACTCTTGTTTCTCACACCGAGCATTGCTCATGTGGGCTTAGAGTACGTGTTATATGAATCTTTGAATTCTATCAGAATCGCTAGAGGAAAATGGTGGTAGCGGATGGAAGAAGACTCAGTGAGGTATCAATATGCAGAAAATTATTCTGAGAAGAGTTATGAAGAGTTGTCAACAAACCCAAAGGGGGAGATTGTTGGGAAAAATCCCTCAAGGTAACATTGTAGTATTTTTGGGTTGATTGTGTTTTTTAACAAAGCCGGTTTCCATGGGGAATTGTCAAGTTCCTAAGAAGTTTTTGACAATCCATGTTGACAAAGAAAGATGACAAAGGAATGGACGATCAAGAGGCGGTACCAAAGAGTAGTACAAGGTGGCACCGTTTCCCAGTGTTTGCCAAATTTTTGGGGTCCAAAATTTGGAAGTTTGGTGAGCATCACCAAAAGTGGATATCCATGAAGATCATATTTTTATATGGAAAAGGCATGAATTTTGTGAAGAGAGGATGCATGGATTGGATTTCGCAAAGACCAGAAAAATGGAGGTGGTGATACTTCGCGATTACGTCAAAGCTTCGCGAACGGAAGAGTTGAAGCACATCGCGGCAGTGAAGGGCTTTGTGAGGGATCATCGCAGAGAACGCACAAAGGAATGTTGATGGTAATGCTCCGTGATTATGACGAGCTCTGAGATCAGAAAATTGTCGTGGTTCTTCGCGATTTGGACAAAATTCCAGCAGAAACTTCAGAGCTTTGCGATAGGCAATGACGTGGCACAGACTTCGCATAGAAGAGTCAAGGGTCAGTGGAATCGCCTATAAATAGAGGCCGACCCCCTCAAGAGAAGTAGAGAGAATCTTTAGAGAAAATCATTTTCTCTCAGTTCGTGAAGGTAGTTTGTGTAGCCTGTGTGCTTCGCGAAAGAAGAGCTTCGCGGCGGCTATTGTAGCTCCGCGAAAGTTCCGCACTCCGTGTTGGCTCAGTGAGCTTTAGGAGGGATGTTTCTCTGCAACGACTTGAGCTTCGCGGTAGTGCTTCGCGTTAGTTCTTCGTGAGAGTGATTCGCGAAAAGGCAGGAGCTTCGCGAAGCCTTGTTTGAGCTTCACGAAATTGGGAGTCTAGCAAAGTAGGGTGCTTTGCGAAGGTGTTTCCAAAGTGAATTTCCTAGTGGTTAAGAGGCAAAGTGGTATTCATCAGTGGATGATAGTTGGACTATAACATAGCATCCATCAACAGTTAAGGATGCATGTATTCATGAAAATTAGGAGACCTACAGGTCTATAAACTGTGAGTGGATTACCTTCCCGAGCAGAGAGCATAGGAAGAGGAAGAAGGTGATCCTCTCCACTGGCAATGAGCTGGAGAGAGAAAAATAGGGAGTGACCCTTGGGAAAGTAGTGAGCTGACCCTAAACCTTGCAAAGGTAGTGAGACTAGGATAGAGTGACTGTACCCGAACATTATAATCCACAGCTAGTGATGTATAGTGGAATTTGGTACGACCGAAAACATGTCGGTGTATGCTACTTGGATGTAGCCCTTAGCGGTGAACCAAGTAAAATTGTTGTTTCATGTGCTTGCTTTAATTTCTGTTTATATTGTGCAAAAGGAAAGAGAGAGAAGAGTGTTTTTCTTAACAGCGACACAAGATTAGAATGGTCTTTAATTTTAAATTATCCATACCCTGATTCACCCCCCCCCCCCACCTCTTAGGGTATTCAGCCTTGTGGACCTAACAGTCTTCATGAAGGTTATCCCCACTTAAGGTGGAGGAAACTTTTAGTAAAGGGAAAGTGGGTTTGTAGTGCTCAGGTACCTTGGGTGATGCATTTTCTCACTGGTTATTAGTGGAAAGGGAACTTTATGAATCGAGACCTCGAATGGTGATTGGTCAGGGTATCAATCTATTGAGGGGGAGCCATATATTTATAGTAACCATGTGTTATGATGCTATACGGGTGTGTCATGAAGGAAATTAAGCTTCTCAATTGGAGGTGGATCTGTCTAACTAGAAGAAGCTTCCGTCATATATTTTTTGTGGTTGCAAACATATCCTTTAGGATCACAGAGGCCTACTTAATTTCTTTGGGGTGTTCATATATGTATCTGTTAGGTTTACAGAGGCTAACATAATTTCATTATAGCTGTCACATAAGACTTCATTATGTTGGATTTGCTTGGTTAGTGGTGTTGAATGACTTTGTGATGAAGCTTCACAAGGTAGGAATTTTGGTGATTATTATTCCATTTCCACTGAGGCATGGATTTTGGATCCAATAATATACAGGATTCTTCCTGATTTCCTAGATCTCTATTGGTTCTATCCTAAATAGAGGTATCAACTCCAATGATTTACATGAGAGTAGCACTATAATGAACATGACCCCTATTTAGAGGTAAGCAAGATAAATCATTATAGAATATGTCCCTAAAATGATACCCTATAGGATGGAGCTCTACTATTGGCATTCCATGATTATTCATAAAGAAACATTCCAACAGATCTATCACTCTTCTTAGACCAGTTCACTTGGTTTCATCTCCATATTCCGGGATATCCCATTCTCCCTTGTGTATATATATGTTTCCCTTGATTTTTATTAATTACACCCATCGGTGATAAAAATATACTTGGGTACGATAAGGCACACTACATTCTATATTGATATTACCATCGATGCTATTCATATTGAGGATGATGAAACTCCACAAGAAATTCAGCCCACCTATCTTGATGGGGAAGTGCTGACAATAAATATTCCATTTGTTTTAACCCTAAAAGAATTGTTGAGAGACAAGACACCATAGAATTACTCGATAGGAAGGCCAATGCATTCCACCATAGAAATAGATATGAAAAAGTATGAATCACTTATATCAAAAAGGGTTGAAACTAATATATTGTCTACAATAATAGTACCTCTATCTGTAGACGACCTTGGACTCTTCCCCACTATTTCTTTTTTCACGTCATACATATGGAATGATTCTCCTCCATGAGATAATTCCTGACTATCCTATGATGCTCAAATTTTATTAATGTTGAAACTCTTGGTCCAGGCTTCCATGATGAATATAAATACCACCTCAGCCCGATTGACCAGTGGAAGGACAACTCCTTGATAGACAAAGAGTCGTAGATCCTGTACCTGATAGAGAGTCCAGTATAGATCCACTAACATTGGATCCTAGAGGAAAATAATAGTATAATAATTATATATGAAAAATCATTGTCTCTGATCGACATTAAATTGGTTTCTTTAGGCACTGGGGATTCTTATGGGTTTCTATACTACACTAGTGACATACAATGGAGATTTCACCTCATGTCACCTGGCTATGACATCCCCCACTTGCTCCTTCAAAATGAATCTTCTTTTCTCCCAGACAACAAGTCACCTTATTTCAATACTATACTTCCCTAGCTCAAAAGATCATTTACTCTAAGATATCATTATATGATATGGTCCTAGTTCACTTTCAATTTAATGGTCATAAATGGAAATAAATTCACATATGTGAGAAAATAACTCCAAATAAAATCCTTGAAATTCCTCAGAGTCATCAATTAATCACCAGTCAGAGAAGGATAAAAACATTGGTGCTTCTTGAAAGGAAAACTACACTCAGGTACATTCATAAATCACTTCAATAGATGGATGAACTACCTATAAAAATCCACTCTCAAAATCTATGGGATGGAGTGATTGATGAAAGCTGTTTAAAATTCTTCTCATATCATACCTTAGAAATTCTCGTTCTAAGAAACAATTTCCCTCCCAACACTTAGAGAAGTCACGTAGCATACATATATCCAGCATGACCCTCTACTATATAGTATTATCCTAATGGTCAAAGATTGAGACTATGACTTCATGCCATGACTCAATACCCTATGATCCTCCATCCCCTGATAATAAGGGAGGATTCTTCCCCTATAAGTCCCGAGTCACCTCTCCCATAGTTGGGGTATAACTGAAAAAATCATGATCAAACCACCTAAAATAAAGGAAACTCTCACTAAACTGAGCATCGATGCCCAGAATAGTATCATCATGGAGTTCCATAGCTGGGACCCTAGGAGGTATTATGGATGGCTCAAGGCCAACCACCTATAGAGTGTTCTCATAGACAATTTCATGGTGTATAACATGAGGAAGTGATAGTGGAATAGATCTACAATTTGAAATAACACACCTCTGATAGAATAAATAACTTTTAAGGAAAGTGGATAAGAATGAAATAATATGGATATTTAGAATTAAAACCTTAGAAAAAAACATAACTTATGACCTACTCATAAATCCAATCATAGATAATAATTATTAGACCTCAAAAAAACCACAACAGAAACAGGCTAATCTCATTTTCAAGGTAAAGTGAAGGTCAAGGTATCAAATTACACTATAATGTGTTGATATCATTTAGGTTTTGTAATCATTTAAATTTTTGATGTATTTAATCCCCTATCTAATTATTTGTAATTTGTAGGATCACAATTAAAATTTGTATGGGCCCATATACCAAATTTTTTAAAATTGGGAATCCATTTAATCCAATTTATCAAATGTTCATGAAAAATGTATTTTGAAAACTCTATAAATACATTAATATTTGTCAATACAAGGTTTAACATAATAAATGAAAATAGAAATCACATGCAACAAGCGATGCATGCTAAAAAGTGATATGGAATTGCAATATTCCTGCCATTTCAAGTTATATAGTTCCTTGTTTGATTAATGTAATTGAGGACCCTAATTTCATTGGGATGAAGTAATAGAAATCATTATTTAAACAATACCAACACAATAACAAAATAAAACAAGTGCACCACCCAATTATGAATTTGTATCATCCATAAATAGACTAGTCAAAAACTAAAATTCCCCAACATAGATAATTCGAGTTTCTATTATACATGGGTAAGATTCTTCCAAGAATAGGGTAAATTACCAATTCCAATGTCTAAGTATCCCTTCCAAACCCAAATAGTAAGACATAATAAAAATAAACCCTCTGATACCACTTTTTAGAGTCCCAACAAGAGTGAAACTCAACAGCTCCCTGAGATTATGGGTATAAGACCTTAATCACCCCTGCCTAGTTTTCAAATGCTACCAACTAGCAGTAAGAGCCCAGGGTGTGTCTATGAGGACACTATGACCTCATAAATCATATTATTCATAATGATTAACCAAATTTAGTAAATAGTAGGAGTAATAATTGAAAAATACAGTAGTGTAAAATTACATTAATAGAAAATGAAATATTATTATAAACTGGATGAAGATGAATAAAATAGTGAATAGGGAAAAATTTTAGGTCATGATGTTATGTATATGTAAAAAATAGAAGCACTTGAAAGAGGGGATTCAAAGAAAATAATGCATTCTATACAAAAAATTACAAAAAGGCCGGAAAATACAAAACATCATATCAATCATACGACTGGTCCTATGTTCCCAAAGACCATCCTAAGAAGAACATAAATCAAGAATCATAAGTAACAAACTTATCTTTATCCATACCTATAATCATAATGTCTACTCAAGTAAAAAATGGTGGCTGAGCATGTTGTGATATACTATCTTAGTAGAATAGTAACCTTGGTGTCTAGGATGATCCATTTCATGAAATAAGAAAATCACAGAGTTCTAAAAAGATATATGTAGATAAATAACCAAATAAAAATTAACCACCTCAGTATAGGTCCCTAAGAGGATACCGACCTATACCACAGACTTCACCCTCATCTAAATGTCTAAAATGTAGTACATGTTCAAGGAATAATATGTATACAAGGTCCAATGTAAAATAGGAAACCCAAAATGGAATACCAAAAAATATTATTCTTTTTCTTAGGGTTTAATTTTTATGTTATCATAAAAGTAATCATAAAAAACGATAATTGCAAATGATGTACCACATAAGAAATGAGAAAATAAAACTTCCCATAACTTCCCATTATGGATTCTGAGCCCATCCAAGGAAATCCAAACAAAATCATAAGGGTCACTACAGAAGATCAAATATAACCAATTTCATCTAGTCCATCAAAGGAATCCCATAGGAAATTCCTTATATAACTGTTGAAAATGTGAATCTAAGTCTGTACCATGTATATAACTTAGAGGACTAAGTATCATCCATGGAATGGAATATCCATGTTTCTAATGGATCTGTCCTGGGTTTCTCTCCTAGGGAACTACCATCACTCATGAGTTTAAGTAAATCCACCTAGAGATCTCATACCTAGAAAGCCAGTGTATCCCTCCTAGTGTGTCAAGAAGTACCCAAATGATTATGGCATGTCTACCCACAACATCCATAAATAGGGACCCATGTTCTCCCCCACCCGATAGTAGGTGAACCATATAAAAAATTACATTATAACACAAAGAATATATTTATAATTACATTCCAACAAAACAGCATAAAAATATCTCATGATCACCATCAAATCCAGATATACAATTAAACAAATCAATAGTGGAAACATTTATATAGAAATCATAAGTAATCACATGTATAAAAGAAAAAGTCATCATTGACATTTCAATAGACCAATCTAGTGATCGTAACCTAGCCTAAAATTCAATTTTATCCAATCAATTATGGAATAAGACAATAACCATAAAATGGGTCATAGAGTACGATGAACATGTCATATTGTAATTGTATGAAATTGAATATAACAGAAAAAAGGGGTTCACCCAATGTTCCATAAACAATTAAGGGTATGTATTGTTCAATAAATGTGATCATGAAGCTTGAGTATTTAAATATAATATGTGGGGAATAAATCTCAATGACAACTCTCATGGATAGCCATTCATCTTAATTCAAATATAATTGAAGGAATTTAATAAAATTTCTATTGGAATAATTTTACTAACCATTTAAGTTATAATCATAGTTCATTAAATGTTTGAACAACCAATGTGGTGGATAAAGACATGTATAACACCCTATATATGGGGCCTTCCATAAGATAACGTCACTATGGACATGTAAAACAATTTTAGTCAATTTTTTATAGATGAATGAAGCCTCACTGGAAGGGTTTGAAGAGAGGTACAATGGCATATAAAATAAAATGCTTTTAAATGATGGGAAATATAATATACCCCATGCATTGACCTAATAATGCTTTACTCATCCATTTTCAGGCCATTATTCGACCTAAAATGGAACAAATCATTGGATTTTTTAAATACCCATAAATAGGAAAAAATATATTACCGAAAAATAGCACACCATATGAAAGAAGAAATATGAAATAGATGATTACATGAGGAATATATTACCAATAGATTTTCATAGTTTTAATGGTGAAGGAATCGGTCCACGGATGAGGGAGATATCAAAAAACCAAGGATTGGGGAGGAGGAAGCTCCAAACCTAAAGGAAGAGAGAAAGATCCTACTAGAAATGAAATTAAGATGAATTATAGGGGTTTAAAACATTAAATAAACTAAAATTGGGATTTCATCCATAAAAAACATTGTATATGGTTTGGACCCATGGATTGGACAAATTGTGTGCCAACCATGCGATATTCACTACTTCAAGGGGAAATATAGAACAATTTGGGGAAAATTTGCCTCAACATTCAAAAAACATGCATTTGGGATCTATACCAAACTTTTAAAAACCTAAAAATCCACACATCCTAGGTTAAATGGTTTTATAAAAACTATATGGCCTAGTTTGTATCCTCCCTTTTCAAGCTTCGAGCATCCAACGAGCACCATATGCACAAGAGACCTCCTTTACCTTTAATGAATCTTTACTATGGGTATTTTAATGAATTAAACAAAAAATTAAGTTTTCTATAAATGTGGATAAATCTGGTACATAAAAAGAGATATTTCACAATTATCTTAAGGTAATATTTTTTACTTTTATGAGAAGCTTCATTTTTTGATGAATGGTGAAAAATAATGAATTTTAATTGTAAACTAACTTTTCCTATAAATAATTTATAATGGTAAATTATATTTTAAATTTTTATTGTAAAAATAGATTAATTATGAATATAATAATCAAATTTAGGTTACTTGAATCGTTTTTTTATTGAATTTATATATAACAACTCATTAAAATTATGACCATATTACCTTTAAAACTATACTTTACCATCATGTTTGGATGATTAATATTAAATTAATTTTATCCAATCCTATTATTTGAATATGAAAAAATATCTTCCATATTCTAAAAAATTATATTTTATAATTTCTGTTATGTTCAACATATTTATAAAAAATTATTAGTGAAATAAAAGTAATTAATGTGATTAGGAATAATATGAGTTTACTTAGTGGTTAATATTTAATATTAATTGGATAAATGACCATGTAACTTTTTCAACAAACATTTTATAAAAATATTTAAACAATATTCCACACATTATCAGAAAAGGTTCATTATTTGAGTCACATTATGTAAGGTAGACCTCCCCATAGGGTTTACCATTTGGTATTTACAGGAATAGACCTCCCCCTCCACTATAGATGGACTCTAACCCCCACACATATTCACAAAAATGATTCCATTTATATTGAAAAAACCTACCAAAATTCACATATCAAATTCTCTCCCCTCATCTATGAAGAATAAATTTTGGAATTAAGGATGACAATGATGTCCTTTTGTGAAAACCAAAAGGATTAACCTGAAGAAGAGGTAGTACTCTTTACTGATATCTTTTATTTTATTTATTTTTTCACCCGGAAAATAATTCATATATATTTCTAATATAATATCATACATGTTAAAAGCATAAATATTTTTTATCACAATGGTAATACCTACATCTTCACACACTTCCAAAAAATTGGATATACGATATTCATCGTGTGTATGAAAGACTAACACCTCTCAAACTAATATCATTCATTCTTCGATTACCACTATTAATTGGTAGGAATAATAATTTATTTAAATTTTATATATGATATATATTATATTTATAATTTATTTATTCTTATTTAATTACTATATAACACATACCTTAATTCATTCCATTTTGTGGGAATATGAGGACATCATTTGAGTACATGTGGATTTCCACCACCTCAAATCGATGTGATTTGTTCTCACCTTATATGGAATATTTTAGCAGGGGATTTAATAAACATATTTGAGATGTATTTAATAAAAATTATTCTAGAATTATAATATACATATATATCATTTACTTTTATCTCACCTAATATGAAAAAATAATGGAAACTACTTCATGCATACATACAACCTATCGTCTCAATGAATGGTGTATTTTGTTTCCTATCAAAAACTCCTATAGATTATGTTAAATACATTTATATTAAATAATAGATATATTTACATCTTGGTTTCAGTTATGTATATAATTAAATAATCATCTAAGACAAATGATCAAAAATAATAATTCAAAACATACTAGAGAAACAAATAAAGCAACACCTTAAACACTTAAAATAATAAAATATTATTAACAAATGGGTGGTTATATGTTACAAAAGGATCATATATAATATAATAAATAATAATATAGTTCTAGTATAAGTTATTATCATTTTTAAATCTATTATTTTGGATTTTAATGTTCATTTAGCCAAAAAAGAACATAAGGTATGGGGATTTATAGTCTCACTATTTCTTTGTGAGACATATGCCATATTCACCACTCATTTATTTAATATGGTTTATATAAATCCTAATGACAATATATATCATGAATTAAATTTATTTCCTAATATTAAATGTTTCAAATTATGTTCTTCTTTCATGTGGATCATGTCTCAAAAGTTACACAACTAGTGAGATATTTCCTATCGATATGCATTCCCTTGGGAATTTTTTATGGACCCTTAAATTTATGTGTGTATATATTTTCCATTTAACATGTAAAATCATTATTAATTCATAATAAATTATATATTATGTTTTAATTTTAATTATCTTATCCAAGGTACATTTCGTAAAAATTATCATGTGGTAAATGTTATCGTACAATCTGAATTCCTTTTGTGATTGTTAACATTATCTTGAAACAATAAATTTTTTGTAATAATTTTTAATTGGGAAAGATATTTCTTGTTAATATCTATATTATTTTAGGAAATATATTATTTTTTCTTAAAAAATATATAATTTTTACATATGAAGTTTACATTGAAATTTATATGATTAATGGGGGAAATATTCGTAAATCTTTATCTTCTACCCAGAAAAGATACTAGATAAGGCACATTGTTTATAATATATGTTGATTATTAAATATATAATGAAAACTTTGAACAAACTATTCATGGGTTAGGGACCATATAATGTATTCTCTTTGACACATTGGTTATATCAAAGGATGAAGTTAGTTGGTGACAAACCCTTCGCATTTGTTTTCCAAAACAATTTAAACATTCTATAGTGTACATATTGACAATGTAGTCTTAAGAAAGGTCTTGAAAAAATTTAGATATGTTCCCGCCCAAAAAAATAAACTATACTGAGGATATATGTTAAATATAACTCTCTTGAGGTTATTTCATAATATTTCATATGTCAAACATTATACATTTCATCATTATTATAATTCTACTGATTATTTAATTAGTTAAAACATACCCCATAATGCTACAAGATCATGTGAGTATTTATGTGGAATTATTTTTTGTTACTATATTTTTCCCATATTTATGATGCTCTATAAAATAATTTAATGTCATATATGATCATTTATTTACATTTCCATGTTTATTATTCACATTTATTAATTATTTCATTCATTGCACATAACCCTTACTCAGCATTTGAGCCCACATTTATTTTTATTCACTTTCCAAGGATTACATGATGTTTACAATGACTGATATGTTTGGATAATATAGAGGGAACAAAATTATTCTCAGGATAAAAGAAAAACATTATTATGTAATTTTTGTATTCAATAGTAATTCAAGATTAATATATGTTTCTTGTTAACCAAAACTGTTAAACAGTACAGTTCTTAGGGATGTGTTTCATTATATAGAATAGTAATTTAATTTTAGCATGAACTAGTTCCAATTATACTTATTTCATTTCAATATATTTAGTATTAGAGGAATCATATCGATAACCTTGTGAACTAGAATTAAGAAAAAATATATCATTAAAAACAACCATATGTGTGACTTTGAAGATAATTAAATAAGAACATCTTGATGTTTTTGTAAGGTAGATATTATGAGTAATTTTATAGTATTAAATAAATATTGAGATATTATCATGGGTTTATTATTTAATGATTAAATATAATTTCAATGACTTAAATTTGCATTTTTATGTTTTATTTTATGGGAGTCTTCCATGATTAAGAACATTTTGGGTGAAAATTAATGGAAATATATATTTTAGTAGAAAACATATTTTAGTAATAAATCATTCAATGTTTAGTGAAATAATTTTATAGGTATTGATAAACTTTATGGATTATAAATTCATTAATTAATATGTAATGATAGTCAAATAATATTATTAGACTTCAGAAAAAACTGTTTTATTGAAAACCATAGAGAAAATATTATTTAATGATTAAATTTCAAGGATGTCCGTCATTTTTCTAGGGTAATATAATTGAAATTTTATTAATATTTTTTGAGAAAAAGAAAAACCTGAAATCATGATGTAAAACCTTCACATCAGTTGAGGTTGTGAGGATTGAACCCATGATTGAAGAAAGATATGGATTTTGGGCCTACCATGTGCCTGCATGAGGTCCTGGTTAATATTTCACTATTTTAATTTAAATAATTTCATGAATAAATATTAATAATGAACCAATAATATTAATTTTTTGGTTATATGAATAAGCTATTTATCATATTCTTTTTGAAAAATAGTTAAAGTCAATTATAAACAAGTTTCACACTTTTATGGGTCTATCAATCCATTAAAGGTAAATTTTATTGCTTTAGGTGTACAAAAATAATTTTTTGTTATTCATTTATTATATTAAAGGGAAAAATTGGAAATTGATCAATGTAAAACCAAAGGATAAAATATTCATTATTAAATAGAAACATTTCAAGTAAGTATATTTCCATATATTCTTAGATAGTAATGGAATTCATCAATATTTGAAGAAAATGATCTTGAAAAAAAATTAGTCATATTACCTGCAATTATGATAATATAAATCCTTTTTAATCCTATTATATTTTATGTTTTTAGAGACTAATAATTATATCGATCATTCACTTGTTTATTATCAAATACCCCAATCACTCTCTCTAAATACTTAATCTTTTCTACATTTTACATACCTTTACGTTCCAATAATGTTCACCTATTTGGTATTCAATTTATAATATTTTCCACATTACTACTGTTACTCCAATTTTTTTTGTTAAGAGGTTATTTCATAACCCTTTTATGATGAAGATTTTTCCATAGTGGAATCATAACATATCAAAATATTTATTATCGAGATCATTTTTGAACTATAACGATAAAATTTATTTCAAGTGTAGAGAATGTAACACCCTAAAAATTTTAAAAGAATAAATTTTTATTCATGAGTTTGTATGAAATGAAACAACATGAATAGAAAAAACATAACCTAAAATGAATTTAATATATATTTACTATTTTAAATAAATTCAGTATATGTTATAACTTGAAATTAATACAACACTATGTTTGTTGGTGCTATACGCAACAATGTCTTTCTGTGATAGCTTGTGTTACATGATATTCCATCAGAGTGTGTTGGGGGTTACATAAAGACTACCTACTATTCACATGGAGAAAAACTCAAAAGGGATATTGGATCAAGAGGGTGTTGATTCTCGTTCTCCTGTGAGTCTATTCTGGCATGCCACACATGCAATAACTCAATGTTTAATGTAATGAGTTGGGATGAGGGTTCTTAGCAGTTTATCATCTTCTATCTCAGATGATGAGGATAAAATCATCACCCATATGACATACATAACTTGTACCAACCCACACTTAGGGGAAGGATGGCACACACAATGCCAAGAAACAACGTGGTGGATGAATGTTTACTCAAGGGGCTCACGTTAGAGTGGCTATGTGAAGAAAATAATAGTCGTTAGCGTGCCTATGAAAAGAAACACAATGCAGAGAAGAACTATATGAAACACAACTCTAGGAATTATAAAATCACTTCGCATAATCCTACAGGGCCAAATGGTAGAAGGATTTATGAAGATGAAGTCCTCACAGATAATCGCTTCACAAAGGAGTGGCATTTTCGGAAGGAGAGGTATTTCATGATGAAAAATGTATTCTCAATGGAATGTTCTTAATGAATCATAATGAAAAGGATCACTGAAAAGGGAGAAGCTATGTGAAGCATGATTACCTATAAGAGGCATGGAGTCAACATGTTATTGGAGGGTTCTTCAGGAAGGTTGAATGCTCAATAAAGACCCGAGTGCCCAAAAGGGACTCCTACCTTCGCGATGGTCATATAACATCACAAACGGAATCCTCACTTGAAGTGGATGAAAATTAAAGAAAATGGAAACATTTTTAGTAGTTCTCAAATTCCTTGGTTGATGTAGCACACCCTGTGAATGCTCTTTGCGAACTGGGTTCCACGGATCGGTGCTCTACAAATACTTCTTAGCGAACTAGAACATCATGATCCCTTGTTTCTCTGCGAAGCATGCTAACTTTTTTAGGATCTGAAAACATGTTCTCTATGCGGTTCGCTTTGTGAGAATTCCTTTAAAATATAGAAGAAGAAATAAATGATAATGTATTGGGACAAAATGGCCAACCAAGAAGATGGTCGGGATGTCCTTGCAGATGTCCCTCAAAGGGAAGACATGACAAACAATCTCGAGCTCATAAATTGTGGGTGAAGTCATTATGATCATGTGTCTTTGGTGAAGATATGGAAGTAAGGGTATAAAAATTATATTCTTTATGAGAGATTTTTTTTGTAGGAATTTGGTCTGTGGGATGATGTCATTATCCCCAAAGAGAGAAGGTATGAACTAGCTTACTTTTTTAGGGGCACACCATGCCAATATTAGTGGTTCGGGGTTGTCGATGTCATTACCTAGATAGACCATGAATTAGTTTTCACTAAAATCATGTAAAACCATGTCAATAATATCAATGGTAATGCACTAAAACCAAAGGTATCTCCATCTCAATATGAATCCATTCTTGAGGGATGCTTTGGGAACCCGAAGAAATCATGGACTGAGGGTTGGGACTTGTAACAGGATTGAAACACCATGGACGAATGGGTATGTATCAATTGAGAATGTGAATACTACAAAGAATTAAGTATTGATATGTGGCGTGTAGGACTATGTAAGTCTACATGGGCTTCTAAATTCCACATCTACCTATTGAGGCACATGATTACAGAGCTGTTGAGTATGTGGTCAGAGAGGACCAACACATTCCTTTTTTACCATGGGGATGTAAGAATCAGTCTATTGTACCTCCACCAAATTTTAGGGATCCCCATCATGGGGGTGTTGTGTGATGAATTCCTCCCTATGGAGAATAAATGGGTGTATTTTTAGCAGATTCCATAGATGTCAAAGATGCTGATAGATCTAGTGTCAAACGATGATAATCAGTCAGTGAGAGATGTCCACTTCAAATAGTGGTTTGCAAGTTTCCTAATATTCCCACCAAAAACATCTACTGAGGCATAGGAGGCACCTAAGAAACATCCAACTAGGCACCCCACAATCCCATGGGGGATCATCATGGTAAGGAAGTTTCCTACTTGTGAATTATGGAGGAAAACCAATTATGGTTTTGGGGTTACAACAATAGAATAAAGTAGAAATCCTTGGTTAGGTTGGATTGGTTCATTTTTGCACTTATTTGTAGATGGATATTGCTGGTAAAATATGCAGACTTGGGTTCACAGATGACTATATTTGTCATGGTGTCTATGCTAGTGATGGGGTAATGTGTCATCTTTGGGATCCCAGTATTGGAGAAGTGGTACAAGGTGTTATGGAACATCCGCGAGGGGAAGAAGCCACATTGTGTATGTAGACCATTTCAATTTCCATATTGTTGGACAACATTTAATAATAGGGTTTACGAATATCTAAACCCCATTTATCCTCTTTATTCCAACATTCAATTAGGTATTCTAATTGTAGTGGAATCCTTCCCTACTAAGCTTGATTCACCGACAACAATGAACAACGTCTGCAATGAAAAGGAATTCAATTTCTATTCATTCTCACAACCAGCACGACTATTCAATAATAAAGGTCAAGAAACTAAAGAACATAGATCATATCTCTTAGGTTTCAAAGGTGGTGTTCTGGTGGCACGGGTAGATAGTTGTCTTATCTGTGATCCATATAACCTACACCACCTTGTGAGGAAGTTTTGGTGCATGAAGAGGATAACCCTAGATTCTATCTACGGGTACGCAATGAGGATAATCTCACTGTGATGAGGAAGATGTTTCTCATTTTCACACAAGATTATGGGAAGATGCTGAATGAGTTACCTCAACCTACTACTTCTTAAAGTCTAGTTGAGGAGTACAGAAAATGGTGTGAGACACCCTACCCATGGGATATTCTGAGGAAACAGATTTTCCATGTTGATGATGGGGTGACCCTCAACCCTAGGGTTGGGGTCGGACAATGGAAAGAACACATCGTGGTGGCAGGGGTGGTGCACATCACTGTGAAAGATTCATGCAAGGGAAAAGTATTTTTATTACAAGGCCCATTGAATGAGGTAACATAAGAGTAATGACAGTAGTAGATCTATTGGATCCAACTGGGTAGATATGGAAGGATATAATGCCACAAATAGGCATCCACATAATACCTACTGATGCTCCTGGAATGTGGTTGTGTTGTATGAACATACCTAAGGATGTTGTTTACCCAATGTGTTTGGAAACCTGGGATGTTAATAGGAAGTTAATTATTCATTCCTAAAAGTGGTATCATCTCAAACATTTCAGTATATGTAGTTCAAAGATTGTTCATGCCATGGTGATCATTCTGGTGTCTCTGACAGAGGAGGAGAAGTACATAGCTGACATGGATATATTGTGCATTCTCAATGCACCCTTATTCCCATAATGGATCATGTGAATGTACTCCTTGACTAAAAATCCCCACTACAACCATATACTTCTTATATGAGTTATTGACTCCCTTTTCATTAATAATTATTGGGGTCCTGGGGAGAAGATGATGACATGGGTAGCCCTTTAGAGGAAGGAAAGGTTGCAGCCTCCGATCATGGACGGTTGATCAAAACTATTGAGGTAAACTCTAAAACATTCCATTTTACTACTTAATCAGGTAATACATGTTTCTGAATTAAATTTTGTCTTTTTTTTTCTAGAGATCCTCATTGAATGGACCCTTCTAGTGTGGAAATTAACAAAGTGGGACTAGATCTAGAGCATGTGTTCGGAGCGATAGCGTGCACAAGCTCTAGAAGAACTGTGGAAACCTGTGTAGACAATCCCGAACCTTTAGAGTTCCTAACCATATATGGGGGGCCTCATCCTTGGATTCCAATGGTAACAACCTTAAAACACTATCAAGTATTCATCCATTGTATGTATTCTTCCTAATCGAGTTATAATTGTCATCTTCTCAATCAGACCAACTGACCTTATCTCTATCTGAGGAGTTCCCCAAGTAGTGGATGTAATAAAAATGTGGATGGATGAGGTTACTATATCTTATTTTCAAAGAGGAATACTTATAAACATGTAATCAGACACACGATTTTACCAGAACACAACACTCATAGTTTTGGACTAAACTACTGGTGGGACGGAACCTGAACATATCGAGGTGAAATCTAGTGATAGAGATCAAACCTACAATATTGAACTCTAATCAATTGATGAAATGAAAGAGGAGGATCCTACATCCAAACTATTGGATGAATTACTATAATATAAACCTATTGAACTATTTGAGATGGATGAATCTTATTCTGATGTGGGGTAAATTTAGGATATCTGTCACTGGTTATGGAATATGATCAAGCACTTAATTTAAAACACCTTGAATTTGTAGTGGATAATATGGATGGGAACACTATTCCATCAGAAATATGACGTATGTGTTGGGGGTGTGGATTAATGAATTCTAAACCTTCTCATATGGGATTAAATTATAGAAAATGTTCGGGAGAGAGACCATAGCTTCATTATTTTCTGGAGGTACAGAATCACTACCAACATTCAGAAGCATGATGAGGAAGGATAGGATATCTGGTTCCTAGAAACATTTATAAATAATATCTTCTTATTTACCAACACCTAATAAGAACTCATATCATGACTATAGGTCTAGTTGGTGAATGTCAAGTTGCAGCTGAGGCAAGCGTCTAGTGAGGTGGCTGATATCCACGATGGGCAGGATTGAGTACATATTAGGGATGATGAACAACCCCCACAAACAAAAAATAAGGAGGAGATCTTATAAAACCACATTAAATCCTGTATTCCACCAGCCAAATGGTGGGGGAGTTGAGATGCTCATTCAAAGGGAAAATTACCTAGGGAATTTTCTTTTTTGAAATCAGAAACACATTTTTATGCTTACTTCCTCACTTAATTTGCATGTTTGGAAATATTTATTGTTGTCTTTGATTATTGTGCCAAAATCATATTTGTGAAACAACTAATGACAAATACCAAAGATTATGTGGGCCATTACTTATGTTAGAAACAAGGGATTACTAGGTAATTTTCCACTTTTTATACAAGGGAACCATCTAATAATTGAAGACTTGGGGTCTGACTGACCACTCGGAGTTTTCGGACATAGATAATGGGACATGACTAGAGAATATGATTCGTATAGATTCCAAATTCCCCTCCCTAATGTGCTCTAATGAATGTGTGGGGCAACATCAAGGGTGTTTTAATCAATTAAAACAATTGGGAATTAGATGTGTGAATCATGACACTAAAAATTGTGAACACATTGAAGGTGGAATGACAGAGGAGGATAATGGATATCCATGTTTGGGACACAATATCCATATCGCATTAGTTCGAAATGGGAGATAACCAATGCGGTCCAACCTCTAACCAAATTAAAAAACATAGGTCCTAACTATAAATAATGTTCGATGTCTTCCAGAATGTTCTCCCAAAATAGGAGGTGATCCATGAGTTTGGGCATCCATGCCATCAAGGGCTTCCTTAAAACATGAGAGGAGGTGTAAAATAAAATAAAGAGAATGTAAATCATATATATGGATTTAGGAACATTCAAATATATTTTAAAACTCTTCAAATTTTTCCACAATAACGAAAGAACAATTGAGTGAGAGCATTGGTCTGAACAATGATCAAACCTATCTTCTAGGTAGAACCTCTCTAGCGAGGATCTAAAACACCATTCAATTTTAGGTCATGCCAATAAAGATTATGCATACATATCTTAACGTCATACGGTATGGATGATACATGGTATAGTTTAGTATCATATAACTGTGATGTTTCACGATGCTTTATGTCATAATGCCTAGACCCTATCTAGTAGGTTAATGTCATGTTACCCGGATCGGGAGCTCCTCATTTAAGGTCATTGAGTTTGGTCCATAATTGAGGCCAAAGGACTATAATTGGGTCCAATGGACCAAGAGGGTTAAAGAACACATGGATGGGCCTGAAGTGAATTACCAGTAGTCACTACAAATCCCATAAGTATGGGATTCATTCTACATGTAGTTCATGAAACATGGTGTGTTGAAAGGCCAACACTAGTAAGGGTAATCCTCTCCAGAAAAGAAGAAGAAGCATCCCATAATTATCAGGGGATTCCTAAAGTGGTTCATGTTAATGTTTCAGTATAATTTCATACATTGAGTACATGGACAACCAAAATGAGAAATGTGTGGTGTGGTACATAATCCAATGTCAATGAGAACCAAAGTGGTCCACACCACACCACACATACTCAAAAGTAGAGTCAATACTAAAAGGCTAAAATGTGGAGTTTATAATTCTATGGTTGGACCTAGGGAAGAGATGTTTAAATGCCACTACATATCCTATGAGGGTATGAATCAATCCACACATAGTTCAAAGAATAGTCCTACCATATAGGTCTGACCCGTGCATAGATAAATGGAGGCATTTGATATATCATGCTTTTCTGGTATTGTTGGTGTTTTTTGACGAGACCAACCCAGTATGAAATTTCTAGGTTCCTCTATAGGAATCAAGACATATAAAATTATTGGAAAATAGCATGGTGAATCACATGTTCTATGGGTGATTCCCTATCATGTTAGAACACAACATTGTTGTATTGTTTTTTTCAAGCATCCAGGACAATGATGTGATATTTTAAGGACATATTCATAGACTAGTCCCTGAAATTTAACATCATGTGTTATTGATGCAATATTTTAACATCATGTAGGATGAGAAAGATATTATTTTATCTCTATTGAACTCAGACCAATTGGTTGCGTATTTATATGTGTGGGTATTACCCTACCAAAACTCCTATGTCTATGTCACCTATGTTCGGTGTTGCAAATAAGGGGTGGCATTACAATTTTTCCATCACATGAGAGTGCACAAAAGTGAAAGAGAAATTTCTCGGGAGAAAAAATACCGACCATAACCATATTCCAACTCGACGTATGTAGATTTATGTAAGAATAGAATGGATGGAAAATATGAATCACTTTACCCCATATTGGGGACACAATAGGAGTGGTGTAAAGTTACAGGACAACTACCGACCATGTTTGAGACAAAAAATCAATATCGTGTATCCTGGGAAGGGAATAGATACCTAAGGGTTGGCCACTAAACATATTTGAAATGCAGATCCTCACTCAAAATCTCATTCAAGATCTACGAGTACATTGGGATAAAATGGTAGGAAATCCTAATTTCTAAATATTTGTACAATTCGGGGTCCTTTCTGAAAAGAAATATGATGAGGAAAAATAAAGGGGATTCATAAAGTTAGAACATTTCGATGCAATTTAATGTAATGTGGTAAATACTAAGGAGAGGAATCATTCTATCAAGGGGGTACATGGTGAGTTTTATCATAAATCCAACATGAAATTGGATCAAGTAGGGTCCATAACACAACATAGACTTCTAGGAGAAACCTAGGGAAAAAAGGGGGAACAAAGGATCCTAACTCTATGGAAGGACCCTGGGACAACATGTTAGGGCATCACTACGTATCCCACTAGGGTAAGATTCATGCCACATGTAATGATTAAATATTGAATGGTATATGTGTAATTCCAAAAGGGAAAATTCTTCTCAGATGATTAGACAATAGTACTAGGTAGATTATAATTATACAACTCAGATGAAAAAGGTGTAGCTTAATGTCGTATGATAAGGCTGATGAGATCATATCTTACGGTCAGGGGCTCGAACCATAAAGTGGGGATTTTAAAGTGGTAATGTGTAGTGTAGAACCATAAAGAAATCCTACGTGAATGAGGACCAAATAGGTCTCATACCACACCAAAAATTTCAAAGGGAACACATATGTGGTTTAGGACCATAATGCCTGGACCCTGAGATATAAAATCCTAGTTTAAGGTCATAAGGATCATATCTCAAGGTGGTACAATTAATACATGTAGGTATAAATCATTACACGAACAATAAGCCCACATAATTTATGCTTAGTCTGGGAAAAATGGGGAGAAAATATCATACTATATATAGAAGAAAATGATGGGGGAACCGAGATGGATAGTCAATAATGGCCACACCACACTGATTTTCCCACTTAACATACAAAGGATCATGGAGCGGTAAAACCCAAAATTTCAATATTTCTACTATACAATAGGATTTGAATAAGGATGTGAATGAAGGGATCTGATATTTGGGAAAATATGAGGGTACCATAATGGTGATGGATAACTACTAACCATGATCAAGACAGAGTACGCATATCGTATAGCATGGGATGGGGACAAACACCTAAGTGTCAGCCGCTGACCGAAATCAAAACATGAAACCTTGCTCAAAATTTATTTCATGATCCTCTAGCATGTTATCCCAAAAAATTAGTAAATCCTAAATGCTGATAATCCATACCATTTTGGGGTTATTTTGAATTTTAATGATAATGGAGAACCAAACAAAGAGACATGTAAAGCATTGAATTATGATGAAAGAATGTCCATGTAGAATCCAACACTCTAAGAACAGCACCACAATACATATGAACATGCTGATGAGGCATAACATAGGTTTAGGGACTCAATAAAGAAAAAATAACTTGAAAAGGCATGTAAATGAATGAAGCAATGTGGTTTGGCAAACCCAGACTAGACTAGGAGGCAAATTTTCTAGGCATTCCAATGTATCCCTTGAGTATGGGAATCAATACATATGTTTTTCATAAAGGTGTCATGAAGTTTAACATAATGTGGTAAGGATGAATGTGGGAGAGGTATCCCAATGGTGGAAATGGGTATGGTTTGTTCATGTTCCCAACAAGAATGAGGGAAAAATGAGGTATCACCCCACACAATTCACAGTCCATGAAGAGAATTTTGGTGAAGTGTCAGAAGAGAAATTGGAGAAAAAATGGGTGGACCTGAAGGAATAATGTTCTGGCGTTCTTGAATATCCCATTAGGATGGGAAACAATCCATATGTAGTTCAATAAGGTGCAGTGCAGTTAAACGTCATGTAATAAGGTTGTCGGTAAGGGATGATCTCAGGGGAGGAACATGGTGCAGCTATTACAAACCTGACATGAATGAAAACTAAAGAGGTCTCCACTAGACCATCGATTCCTTTGATAAATATTGGCCAAAAGGCCAAAAATATGAACGATTTTTAATTATTGGGGATGGACCTGATGATAAAATTTCTGTGCATTCCTATATATCCTACAAGGGTGGGAATCTAGCTTAACGTAGATCTAGAATGCTATATAGTTTATAATCATTCAGTGAGGATGAATATATTGTTTAATGTCATGTGTGATGATGAAGTTGGGATGTTTTACATCCTTTGTCCTGGACTGAGAAGTGGTGAAGTTCCCTAAGGAAGGAGTACATGATTTGTATTTTGTAAAAGCTATTGTGAATGAGAACCAAAGAGGCATCATGCCACACCATGTGATACAGGGACACTTAGGCTATGAGTATATAAGTATGGAAAGATTCAAGGTACCTAGGGCTTGACACAATGACATAATGTCTAGGTGTTCCTATGTTCCATGTGAGGGTATGAATCAAGGTATACATAGTTATCATATGTTCTGTGTAGTTTAATGTCTGGAGGTAAATACATTATACTAATGAGGATTTATATAGCATGATAAAGTAACCCAATATGAATGTTAACCATAGAGGTCTCATATTTCCCTATTCACAATCCTAGGATAAAAATTGGAACATTCCTTTATGGTTATGCAGGAATGTCCATATATGAAATCTAGTTTAATGCCTTACAACTTGAACAGAGCAGTTTAATGTCTTGTGGGAAGGGATATATCATATATTAAGGTCATAGAACTCACAGCATATGGTAATTCCATGATGGGCCCGAAAGGTTGTGGAACCTAAGGATAGAACCAATGAATAAATTTCATGGTGTTCATACTGTGAGGGAAGAAATCAAGCCCCAAATAGTTCTTGAATTTTGTGATGATTAACACCATATGGTAAGGATGAAGGTAGAAGAAAATTTATTCTCAAGGGAGGTGTATAGTGCAGCTATTACAAACCTAGTGAGAATGAGAACCAAAGAGGTCCCAACCACACCATATTCACTCACAATAGAAACCTCAAACTATGTGGCCGAAAAAGGAGAAACATGGGCTTGGATCCAAATACAAAATGTATGGGTGTTCTTACTTATCCCATAATGACAAGAATAAAGTCAAACATAGTTTAGAAGATTTTGTTCAATTTAACATAATGCGGTAAGGAAAAATGGTGAATGTTTAATTCCTTGTAGGACAAGCTAACGCAAAATGGTCATTTTATTTTGATGTCATGTATGAAATTTGAGGCATTTTTCATCATGTGGGATGATGATGTTGGGTAGTTTTACATCATGTAGTCCAAACAAAGAATTTTACTGTCATGGAAGATGAGAGATATCCTCATGCGAAATAGTGCTTGATGAATTTATCATTGGTGGGAGGAGTGATACGCTTGCAATAGCAACCCATCCTTTTCTAACACTACTATTACAAAATTTAGAATATAAACAACCTAATAATATTAAACAATGTGGATCCAATGGTTTTGTGTCTTGCTAATACTAGAACCAGACATAATATTTACTATATAAAATGTAAATATTTATTCAGTACATTATTCTCTAGATTCTTATTATCCATTAAAAACTACTAAGTACACATAATCACCTGAGGATATTAATTTAAAAATGGGTGAGATAAAATCATAGTAAAAAATATATGTGAATAATATAGCATGAGGTGAGCATATTTAAAACATCATCATCAAAATCAAAAGAGGAAACATTAGATAATTTAATGTAATGTGGAGAGGCATAAAAAATGAAAACATCATGTCTTAGTGGTTAACTACAATACATAGTTGTGAAAAAATCTTCCATAATGTTCACAAATCATTTCACATTAACTAACAATATTCATAACATTACACAATGCATTGGATAACTATACAATTCCAGGCACACCTGTCATATTCAAACATTCATATTGCACTGTATAATTCCATGTACACCCCTCTCATTATATCATTTACATTATCACGCATGCCACATTGAAAATATTTAAAATTTTAACATAAAATAACCCATGGAAATAAATGGGGTTTATATCATACATTCATAAACTATTAGTTTCCAAAATTAATATGGAATATCATTCTTGACAGAGAACCATTACCTAGAGTGAAGAGTGAAATAATCATCAAGAAGTAAAAATGGTGTGTTTATTTAAAAAGAAGAGTTCTTTTTGAAAACATTTTTTTGTTAATAAAATAAATTAGAAACTTGTAAATCCTTGAAAAGCTAAGATAATTATGGGTAAATTATTTTTATGGCATATCCATACTGAAAATGGGTTGAAGAGGGAATTCGCAAAGAAAGAGAGTTGGGTTTTAGAATTTCCCCCGACCTTATCTCTAAACGCTTTCTTCCCATTAGTGTCATGTATAACAAAATTATATTCATTAATAGACAATTAAATAAACTTTTATATATGAACATGGTTCAATATAGTTTCATTAATTTATTTTATGGTCCTTTGGATGATTTAAAGAGTTTAAATTTATTGTTCGAAAATGTTAGCTTTTATAATATTCTTAAACGTTTCACTTATCTTCATTAATGGACGATCATTAAAAATGTGGTTTTACATCTAGATATTATAATATACAGTATTAGTGAAATTAAAGTGATATAAATTATATAATAAGGAATTGGGTTTTGTACGATGAGGATTAATCATTAGATAAAATTTAATAGTGACCACTTTTGGTTAATTTGGGTAGTTTTTCTATCACAACGAAGTTGTTTTATTTTATCACATAGTGTTATGTAAATAAGTTATTTCTAGAAAATTAATGGGGAGAAAAAAATACACATTAAAATATACTTTCAACCGTTTTATGATTTTGTTTACATTCTTGATGGTGTTGATGGAAAATGGAAGTGCATCACCCATGTTGTAGGTAAATAAACACAACACGGGCAACGATTACATTTTTATTAACAATGGGAGGGAGGGAGGAGTATAATGAATAATATTCAATTAACATGATATCATAATAGGTTATAAATAATAATAGATTTATCATCAAATTTGGAAAATTGAATAAAAGAAATGACATTTGTAAGGAAATTGAATGAAAAGAGGTAGTTGAATTACCTCTTTAATCCTCCTCATGAGACCCTCCTCAAAGAACATGGTTTGTCCTTCTAATGAGACTAATAGCTCTTGGAAATGGTGGGGGTAGATAGGGAAGATGTTTGGGCAGAGTTTATACATGTGTTGAAGCAAGATAGGTGTGAAGTAATGAGGCTGTGAGGGGTGGTATTTATAGTGGAGGGAAGATGGGTTTCTCATAATATTTTAATCATTAGTTTATTAATTTCCACTAAGATAAAAAATAGTGATTATTCTATGAGAAATTAGTAGTTAGGGTATACAAGTTTGATATTTGGGTGCTTACATCACTCTTGATGTTAATAATAGTGGATTTAAATAATAATGTATTTTTACGGTAAATAAATTTCTTTTACTATTCACCAAAAAATCAAGTACTTCATAAAAATATATAAAATTCTCTCTAACCATTTTTCAACATGTAAAATCCAAAAATCAACTCTATATTTATAAAATTAGTTTCTAAACATGATTAATTTATTTTTTATATAAAATCATAATTTACATGAAAAATAATAATTTTAAAATTAAAATTTATTTTATAATACTTTTAGAAATTACATAAGTTCTTATAAAATTATATTAAAACTAGAAGTAATAGAATTGTAAATTTATGAACACATTTTATGAAAATAAATATTATTTTAAATTAACTAATTAATTATAAAAAAATATTTATGACTTACAAAAATACCAATACTTTTACTATGGTCATATTATAACTTATAAGATGCCTAAATATTATTTAATCATCATGGGTGAGGTTAAATTTATTTTGGACGATTTATTATTCATAAGGGTTATATTGAAATTAATGAATGTAGGTTACTATTCATAAGGCTAGGATACTATTGAGTAAAAATTATGTTTGTTTCATTAGACTCCAAAAATCCCCCTGAACACAACTATGCATGTTAGATTTTTGAAATTCAAAACATAGAAGTGGAAAAAACAATGTTTAATGGTCACATAAAATTTAGTATAATGATATTTCATTTTTCTTAATAATGTTATTAAGCTATAATATAAGTCCCCAGCCTTAAACCTTACTTAATCTTGAGTTACTACAAGATTACACCTTGAGGATCTTTTCAGGTTTAGAGTTTTAGAGAATTACAACATAAAACTTGCATTACATTCCACATTTAAAAAAAGTGGTTACATAAAAGATAGTACTCATTTTTCCCATCAACGGAAACATATTTAAAATAAAACATGGATTCTTTCTTCACACTATCATCACATCATGTACCTTTCCCTTGACCTGTGAAAAACATTTCAAAAAAACTTGGGATGAGCATAAAAAGCTCAGTATGGGTTATAAAAATATGGAAAGGAAACATAAGTTTATATATACAAAAGAATGAAATCATACTTTACCCATAAAAAATAAGCACTTTAACATACCTCATGAAATCATGAATAAATCACAGAAATCATAAGACATAAAGGTAACTTGAGGCATTCATAACATTCTTACATAGGGAGTAACCCTCTTGGTTACGTTTGGAATACCCATCATAGTATATTCCCTAAATCTCTTCATAGAAACCTTAACGATTCACTCCTTCGCATTACCCAATGCATTGGAGAGCTATATCGGGCTCACCCGACCTTAGTTTATCACGGAACCACCCGTCTTCATAATAATGCCCAAGAACCTCAACATAATTGTATCACATAAAACATGCATATAGGAAACATAAAATTTCCACCTTTAAATCACAAAATATCAATACAACACAATGATATAAAAACATTATGAAAACCATTTTCAATACCAAAAAAAAAGAAAAATAAAACATGGTATTTATTTTTCTTTAAAAAAAAGGTATGGCTTGTAGAGGAAGCCGAAACTCAAATAATGGTCACGGCGGCAAAGAAGTCGTTGTCGCCGCATATATATGACAAAAACATTCCCTTTTGTAGTTTAGTAAATGCTTCGTATAAAAAAAATGTTCGTTTTGAATAAACATAAAAGTAAAAGGGGTTTATACACCGTATAAAAGAAGGTTGTGTAGAAAAAAAAATATGCCTCAATGAAATGGGTAGTAGCAGGGTTTGTAGAAAAGTGCATCGTGTTTCAGTAGGTGAAGGCCGAAAACCATGTTCCAGGAGGCCTACTACAGCCTCTAGATGTCCCCGAGTGGAAGTGAGAGGAAATATTGATGGATTTTTTCATGGGACTACCCATGGTTCAAGGGGGATGTGACGCAATCTGGGTAGTGGTGGACCGGTTGATGAAATCGGCTCATTTTCTGGTGATCAAGGAGTCAAGTGAAATGGATGCTTTAACACAAAGGTACACAGATGAGGTGGTGCGGTTGCATGGAGTTCTAAGATCCATAGTTTCAGATAGGGTTGCATGGTTTACCTCATGAATCTGGAAATGATTACAACATCCTTTTGGCACCCAGCTATGTCTTAGCCTTGCTTTCCACCCCAAGAAAGATGGGCAGACCGAGCACACCATCCAGATGTTGGAGGACATGTTGCATGCATGTATTCTGGACATTGGGGGATCGTGGGAACGACAATTTCCTTGGTTATAGTTCACCTAAAATAACATCCATAACTCTAACATTGGCATGGTTGCGTTCGAAGCATTGTATGGGAGGCCATGTCGCTCGCCTGTGTTCTTGACTGAGGTCGGGGAAGCAAGTGTCCTTGGCCAGGAAGTGGTGCAAAGCACGACGGAGATGGTGCAGCTTATACAAGAGAGGATGAAGGTGGCTTAGGACTGGCGTAATTTGAATTCCAATAATAGGAGGAGACCTTTGGAGTTTGGGGTTAGGGACCATGTGTTCTTGAAGGTCTCCCATCGATGTGGACAACGAAGTTTCGGTAGGGGAAGTAAGCTTTCCCCCAGGATCATCGGACCCTTCGAAGTGTTGCAAAGGGTGGGAGAAGTTGCTTATCAGCTAGCATTACCACTGCTGCTATTGAGGATATATGATGTCTTCCATGTGTCCCAACTTCGTCAGTATCTACATGACGATTCACACGTCCTCGACTGGGGAGAGCTGGACATCAAGGACGACGTGACCTTTGTGGAAAGACTAGTGAAGGTCGGGGGGTCGTGAAGAGAAGGTGCTTCGTGGATAAACCATTCCCTTGGTTTGTGTGCTGTGGAGGCATGATGGGCTCGAGGAGAGTACCTGGAATGTGAGTCATAGATGTGTTCCCAGTACCCAGAGTTTTTTTGAGTTTTGTGATGTTCATTTTTTGTATTGTTGTGACGGAATGCTTTACCTTGTTAACTATGGAGTGTGTGGTTTTCCTTTTCTATGGATGTGGGTGAAGTATCCTGAGATGTGGGGAGGGGAGGACCTAATCCCTAATTCAGACACATTAGAGTGGATGTGACTAAACCCATGCGGGCAAGTTAGATCCTCCCAAAGAATATAGTATCTTAGCATGGAGGAAGGGAAACCCCTCACCATATGACCGGACAGTTTAATCCTGGTCTTATAGGGTTTTTAATTGTTCGAGTGCACTTCTAAGAGGTATCTTTCAAGGTGGTTGTTGGGACCCCTCTCTTTTATTCAGGTCTGGTATTAATTCTCGAGGGTGAGAATAGTTTGATAGGTATCTGATGTAATGGCCCAGACCCCCTAGCCATTACATTACCAAAAACACAGCTCCACCATGCCGGTGGCCCCGGTCACAGTGGCACCAGTCAAGGTGGAACCGTGATGGTCTCACCACTCACGGTGGCACCATGACGGTCGCACTGGTCACGGCGGCACCCTTACGGTGGATCCATGAGGGTGACACCATGATGGTGTAACCATGTCCCCTTGCCAAGCCTTTCATTATTTGTTTTCCAGTACCTGACTTTTCCACTCCAATAACATATCTTTTGATGTAAATTATTCTTAATACCCTTTTTAATTTCATTAAAAGCCCAAAATTGACTCCTAAGAAACACCCAGAAACATCCCCAATGGGGGATATTAAATAACAACTTAGTATCGTCATGCGTAATCGCCCAATCCACGTAAGAAACCACGATCCATTTTTTCAGGCGTTCAAAATTCCTTATCCCGATCTCCTCTATATATATCTCTCTAGAGTTCTCCTTTTCTTATCGGTTGAATTTATTTCTTCTTCCTGGTGCGCTTGGAGTCCTTCTTCCCGTGGTTTGTGGTGCGCCTCTGCTGGAACCTTCTGCACGTCTTCCACAGATTTCCTCCCCTGCAGGTCGTGCATCCCTTGTTCCTGGCGCGTGGAGAAAAACTTCGATCTTCGATCAATCATGTAGGGTTTTTCGTCACCTCTCTTTTCCGTGTATCATGCAGGGTGGGTACGCTTTTGTCTCTGTGGTAATTGATGAAACCAATCTTAATGAAGATAATGATCAGACCGTTAAAATGAAGGGGGGTGATCGATGTTTTGTTGTACTATTTTATGTTTATATGTGTTGTTAATTGTGAGGGCCTATGCTCACTGAAAATCATGGTCGTTGGTGGTCTTTCCTTGTGCACTGATGAACCATATCTTCTGTGATAATTAAATGAATTACATTTAATTTGGTTAATCACATAAACTCAGCTTGTTAAATGGATGTTTAGTAAAAAAAGAATCCATGTGTGATCACCCCAGTTAATATACAGAGAAATGGACTTTATGAATGATTTGTTGAACCTGGATGTTTCCCTGTTATGTTTTGCTAGCATGCATGTTGTTCTGTTTGTTTTTCTATGGGAGATGTGGGTGAGGATGGGATCCTCTGATGTGGCACGGTTTCTGGTTGTGAATTTGGGGTTGTGGTTTCTCTTCTTATATCACGAATTGGGGTGGAATCCTCTATTGGTGAGAAATCATTGGTTCCTGGTTTTGGGGACATGGGCCAGTGTCTTAGTGTTTTCTTTGGTTCCAGTACTTTGAGGGATCTCACTAATACCATTTTGTTATTGTAACTTTACAAGAGAACCGGGTGTGAATTCTTAAATTGATGTTTGGCTGTTACTTTCTATTTGGATTGTGGTTATGCCTATTAGTTTCCCGGTAGTGCAGAATTCTCCCTAATGGGATCACTTGAACATGAAATCAAGAATGGTTGAATGGGGATTTAGTTGGGAGGGAGTTGTGACTTGGTCGTGAGTGTCGTGACTTCTTTTGTGAATTAATAGTAACTAGGGTGTTTGTTCTTAGGTTTTGGAGCCCTTAGGTTGGGATGAGTGCATGTTACCTATACATATACTATATTTCTCATGTTTCGTATTCGCGCCCTACCCAAGTTGAGAACTTATTGTCGAACACCGCATTTCATGGAGAGGGTGTTTTTCACAACACTCCTATGAGTGGATGGTTATTAGATCCTTTTCTGCTCCCTTTCCCGAATATCCCAAGACTCTTTAGGCAGGCTGTGATGGCCTGATGTCCATTATTTTCCCAAGAATCTTCGGGCAAGGTAGTTGTGGTGCTTGGACCTAGTGTTTTCGGGAATGTTGTTTCCCAAGTGTCTCCGGAATGAGGACCAGGTGTCTTCGAGCATGGCAGTAGCTGTTTTGACCCAAGTGTTTTCGGGTGTGGTTATGCATGGGGGTTGTGGCCCAGGTGTCTGTGGGAGGGATATCGGTTATGGCCCAGGTGTGTGAGGGTGGGGTTTGGAAGTGGGACTGCGGTGAGGTTATGGCATAGGTGTGTGTGGGAGGGGTTCGGCAGTGGGACTGAGGTGAGAATGGAGGGATTGGTTCGATGCATAGGATGTCATCAATAACCAGAGGGAAAGTGGCATAGGGTACCCAAATATCGATGAGATATTACTATACTTTACTTGTCGTCCGTTATTTGGGGAGTGTGCCTTGGTGTGAATTGGGTGGATAGTTTTTCCTTGCAAGGTGCTTCGGTTTTCTTTTCTCACAGGGCATTAGAATGCCTCTCCACTTGTTCATGAGAGTCTTTGGTTTTCCCTACAGAGTGTACTTGTACGCTCACCCTACATATATAAAACTATTTTTAGGTTTCTTGGAGGACTTCAGGGATCGTGCAAGACCGTACTAGCTCGGACCTTGGGGCAGTTGTTGTTGTCGTTTTCCTTTTCTTGGTATATTACCTTTTGAGTTTTTGTGGCTTGTATCCCATACTTTTGAGCATGCATATGGGTATGGTTTACTTTTGGATTTACCTTTACTTTCAGCTTTTGTGTTGTTGGGATTTCTATCTTATCTCTCGATCCTATTAAAATAAAAAGGTTAATGCCTTCCATCTTTTTTGTGATTCTATACCCTTGATGCTAGTATCCACTCCGAGACCTATTAAAGGAAGGTCTTGGGGGTCATTATCTCTCATTCAACTTATAGAAGGAAGAGTCTGTCAATCTGATGTCCCTTCCCTCCTTTTGGTGAAGGCGGGTCGTGATATTTATAAAGAACTATTTTTATGCATCCAAAGGATATTTTTATTAATAAATTTAATTAGTTACCATTAATGAATGAATATAAATTAAATTTATATATTATAAATTTAATCATGTTTTTAATTTTAATAGAATATATTTGATAGTTATAATATACAAAAATCCAACAGTACTTTTATAAAGTTTTATTTTTTTAATGGTGGGTTTTCAGGCTCTCAATGGAGAACGTGTTTTGAAACATTATTTTTACACTTTAATAAAGTTTATTTAGAAAAAAAACTTAATTTTTGAAATATTTCTGTCAAAATTAACATAGTTTAAAATTTTATTACTTTTCTAAGAAGATTCATTTTTTATAAATAATGAAAAATTTGAATTCTGATTGAAAACTGACTTTTAATATAAATATTTTATAATGATAAATTATATTTTGAACTGGGTTTAAAGTCAAAATATATCAATTATAAAGAAATTAATCCAATTTAGTTGATTATAATCATTTATATATTGAATTTAGATATAAACATTAGCAAGCTTTTGAATATTTTCACATTGAAGACATGCTTTACCACCTCATCTACATAATTATGTTTAAATAAATATCTTCAAATACTATGATTTTAATTTTAAAAAACGGATTAAATATTTGGTATTTGAATTATTTATAATTTCTATTTTTGATAACATAATTTTTAAGAAAAAATATTAGTGAAATGAATTATAATTAATATTAGTGGTTAAGGTGAAAATGAGTTTATGTAGGGATTAAACATAATTCTTAAGGGCCCAAATGAACTAGAAACTATTAAAAATCCCATTTTATCCCAATAATTAAACCATATCTCTTATCTTGTCCAAATTCGTTCATTATTTAAGTCAAATGATATTAGGGATACCTCCCAATAGTGATAATATTTTGGCACTGACAAGAATGGCACTCCTCCTTCACTACAAAAAGCCACTCACCCCTAATTTTTACCCACATATCAAGCATTTCACTTGACAAAAAATCTTAAATAACATTAAAACTTATATAAAATCATCATATAATCCTAAAATTGGGTATAAATACAACAAAATAATCTCTTTGGTGCAATCAAAATGTTGTAACATGAATAATTTGTAACATTCTTTAACAAGTAATTTAGTTTTATTTATTTATCAACACCTTAAATTATTATTATATATAACTTATATAATAGCTAAATTATCCTAAATATACATAGATTTGTTTCTCATGGTTACATGAATGAACTACACAAACATCCATGATATAGGATTCGCAATCATCGATCATGTGTATGGCGGACTCTCACCTTGCCAACTGTTATCATCAATTATACTATTACCACTATTCATGGTAAGGAATAATGATAGATTTAGAGTTTTTAAATGTTAAAAATTATATCTATAATGTGATTATTTTTCTTTATTTATGATATAATACATAACTTTATCCTTTCCATTCTCTGCGAATATGATAACATCATTTGTGGATGTGAAGACTACTACCTTCGCAATGCAATGTGATACGTTAATGATGTACATAGAATGTAACTAGTGTAGGTTTAATTAAAATACCTATCATATATGAAATAAAAATGATACTTTAATTATAATAAATATATTTATCATTTATTTTTAACTTTTTAAAAGCTACAATAAAATGGAAAGAGTGTTCCTATGTACATATGTCCTACTGTCTCCATGAATGGTGTATTCCATTTCCGATCAAAATAATTTATAGATTAATTAAAATTATTTTATAATAAATATATATTATATTTACATAATTAATTAATTTTATTATATGAGTATATAAAAAATTTATTTAGAATAAAAAAATAATAATTCAAACATACTGGAAGACCAAGGAAATCCACTTCTAAAAGAATGAGAAAAATAAAATATTATTAACAAATATGTGGTAAGATGTTATAAAATGATCATATGTTATATTATAAAATTTAATATGGTTCATGTATAAGTTAATTAATTTTTATAAATATTTTAAAATATTCTAAAGTGAATTCAACCAAATGGGAGTGTTAGGTAAAGAGATTTCTACTCTCACGTTTATTTCTACAAGACTTTTTCCTTATTAACCACTCACTTCATTTATGTGATTTATAGACTACACTATGAAATTTTATATCATCAATTTATATTATTTCATGGGATTAAAATTTTAAATTGAATTTTTCTTTCACGTAGATCATGATTCAGGTGTTACTCAAATAGTGATGTATTTTTATTAATTTACAGTCTATTGGAAATTATTTGTTCCTATTTACCTATTCAGTATTATGTAGTGTATATACTAGAACTATGACATGTAACATAATACTTCATTCATAATTATTGGTATTTTTTATTTCAATTTGACTAATCGTATCCAATGGGGTTTTTCTTAAAAATTACAAAGTGGAAAATTTTTGCATTCAATCACAATTCCTTTTTTGATTATTATCTTTCTCTTCAACAGTAACATTATTTTAATTTTTTATTAGAAATTGTATATATTTTAAATATCTTTATTCTTGTATGATTGATATGATTTTTTTAAACCATAAAACTTATATTACAAATGGTTTCTAAATTGAATGTTATTTTATTTATTATAGAAATATTGATAAACCGATATCTTGTACTCAATATGGATATACGATAAGGCACATTGTTTATTTTATAAATTGATTATTAAATATATGAGGAATGCTTTGGACATAATTTACATCAGTTGGGGACCATTTAATAAAATCACCTCGATTCATCGGTAATCACATTGGATGAAATCAATTATCTCAATCCCATATCTATTGTTTCCAAGAAGTATAAAATATCTAGAGGATAATTCCTAAGATTATTGTCTTGTGAAACATCTTGACATAAATCAGATTGGTATTTACCCATAAACATAAATAGTCTATATAATAGATCTTCATGGTAACTATCTTAAGGATAAAACATAATATTTTAGATATCCAACATTTTTAATTACATCATTATTGTTATTCCATTTTATTATTTGATTAGTATAATATCCATGGACATGTCTCAAAATCATATGATTCTTAATATTGAAGAATTCAAAAACATTTTATTCATTCCAAATTGATCATGATATACCAAGTTATTTAATTATATGTGTGCTTTGTTATTTATCTTACATGTTTATTATGCACATTAATTCATTATAGATTCTATTGTAAAAAAATTACTAATAATTTGACCTCACATGTTGTTTTACCTTTCCCCAGGATTCATGGATATTTACTATTATTGATATGTTGTGATACACTATAGGGAAATTTTTTTTCTTGAAATAAAAATGAAAAATATTATGTTTTTATTTGTGTATTAAAATTTAATTAAAGAATCATGTATATATCTAGTTTACACATGATAATAAACTATAAATTCTTTTTGGACGTGTTTCCTTGTATCATATTCCAATTTAATGGTGGAAGGCACTAGATCTGGTCTTACTGGGGTTGGTTCAGTATAGTTTATGATCATTACATCATAAAGATGATATATATATGTATATTTACAGATCTAATAAAATATATATGGTATTATTAAACAATTGTAATGATAAAATAATACACATCTTCATTAAATAATGACCATTGAAAAAATCAAAACATTACTCATGGATAAATAAGACCAACTATCTCCATAATTGTAACATAATTCATATTTTCATATCCATATTTCATTATTTATTATAAATGAATAACTGAAGTACAAAATGACAATTAAATCAAGAATATTACTTCCCAGATGATAGAATAATTATCACTTTTACCATATTCAACTTAACGATGTCAATTTTGACTTATGAACTGAATATCATCCAAATATTCTAAATTCCCTTAATTTCTTGAGTAATTATACATAAAATGGGTTTAATTAAAAATAAATGAGTAATTAAATTTAAAATTGATGTTGTGTATGTAAAAAAATTAACTTATGTTTGTTATTTATGAAGATGAATAATGTTTTTGATGAGTCAGACTCAAGGTAAGGAACATTCATAAAACAACTTTTTTAAAAGTTCATCTTTCAACACATTTTAAAAAATTCCAAAGTAATATATATTTTTATATATACAAAATTTATTAAATTTACTTCAATCATGATTTTTCAAAAAATTTAATATTACTTTATGATTTTACATAGTTATGAAAAATGTTTCATTATTTTGTTCATTGATTTTATATTTTTATAAATGGTTTCGTTTTACATTATTCCAAGGGGTTTTAAAAGGAAATTTTAATGAAATGTTTAGAGTTCTTTTGAAAAAGACAAGAATGAATATTATACTTTAATGTATATATGGATGAGGAATTTTCCCTCTATTGTAACTATTGTTTGATGTTTTTCTTCCTCTATATGCCTCATGATTTCTTTAATAAAAACCATGTTTTTCAATTTTCTTATTTATTTTGGTATTAAATAATATATTTTTTAATAATAAATGGTATTTTGATATCTGAAATATATTTCACATGGGATTAAAATATTTTTTAAGGGGTTAATTCATAATATGATGAGTATAATTTTTTTACAATGGGTTATAACTCACTATAGCTCTTGTATGTGCCAGATATTGCATATAATATTTGTGAACCAGATAGCGCTTGGTTTGCCCGTTATAGCTTATAAATGGGTGTTCCAAGAAGACTCTATAATGTATTGGGTAATGATTTTTTCTCTAGATAATTATATTGGAATTTAACTATATGGTTATTCCAATTTTAAGGGGATTTATATGAGTTTTAATACGATGATGTGTTAAGAAACCTTCATGAATATTCTATGCATGATAATGTGTTTTCTTAGAATCTTTTGGCTTTCAAACGATATGATAATGAAAAAATTAATTTGATGTAGTGACAATTTTTTTGATAAAAATGTATTTTTTGGAATAATTTGGTTAAATATCCTTAAGGGGGTTAATTGGGGTGTGGTTGATAAAACAACCGACCCTTCATATATTTTTTCATTGTTAAAAAAATATTCTCTCTTATTGTTGTAGAAATATATGAACAATAATGAAATCATGACTGAGGCCTACCAATATTTACTGGGTTAACCCTCACTGGGCTACATATATAGAGCATACAATAAAAATGTGCCAATTTACCAAATCCATTAAGGCTCACATTCAAAATTACAAGGATTGGGTTATATCACTTTGATGAAAATTCTAAATGACTTTATAATATTTAGGGTCTACACACTACATTCCCATTCATTACTCCTGATGTATATTTCTCTAAATAATATTAAAAAAAGGATCATCGTCAACCAATTCCATTTCTCACTTCTCTAAGAAGGGATCCACTCATAGTTTACAGAATTATTGGTCCTGTTATTTTCATGAAAATATGTATCCTAAACTATAGATATATGATATGTTGAAGTATTGTTTTCACCTGTAGATGATATCCAATTTTCTACATACTATTAGTTTGTTGAAATATCATTTTCAAACTATTTTAGTCTCTTTGTGAAAATCCTTGATTTCTCCTTAGAATTCCATGATTCCTCTATGAACTACGCTGCACCGCATGACACAAGTTCCTAAAAAAACAATGATACTTTATTATTTCAATGTTCCCATTAAAACATATCCTTTAAATTTTAATGTATGAATATGAATAACTAATTTAAGAAATAAATATAACTTTCTTAATTAATGTAATTTCATTGGTAAATTCTAATAAAATAATCACTTATTTTTTAGCAATGTTATTTCATTTTTCAAAAGTGTTTTTTCATTGCAAATTAGATTCATTACTTTTTATGAGTGAATATTATAAATAATTTCTATTTTTTGTTCAAATGTTTTTTAAAAAAAGAATGATATTCTTTAATTCATAATTATTGTTTTATTTTAGGATTTTGTTTTGATTATTTTAGGAAAATATTGATTTTTTTGGAATAATAAAAATAATGATTCTTACTGACAATTGTTTTTTATTTTATCAGTAGTAAAAAATTAAAATAAAATTTTAATTATTTTTAAAATATAGTTATATAATATTGATTAATATTAATTTGATTTTGGTTATAGAAATAAATTTTATACATAAATTTAGTAGAAAAAAATTTATATTTTAAACAACATCCTTCTAAGAAACTATTCAAAGTTGTGTTTTTATTAATTAATTTTAAATTAAATTTTAATACTTCTATGTTTTGTGTTTTGAAATAATGGTGTCCATTTTTTTACTCATGTGGTCCAAATTTAGTAAATAGGTACCTTTAATTTTTTATCAATACGAATAGTAACCTAAGTAATTTTTATTACCACAAAATGGGTAAATCACATAATTTAGGGATAATAATTATATTATAGTGAATAAACAATTACCCAAAAAAATTACTAGATATAATATTATGAGAATAAATTGCCAATAATCATCTATATTTTTAATATATAACCTTTATTTCATATCAGAGTGATTATGAACTCTATAATATTTTATTCAAAGAAATTTCCAAAATTTCAAAAGCTTGTTTTTAATGTCCATAATATTTTTATCATGGTGCAAAATACAGGATATTATTTGTTATAATATTTATTGAAATATAGAATAATTATATTAAACATGGTAATTTTTTTTAAATTTTTTTGTTAAATAATTATCATCAATAATTTTCACAATTCTAACATATTAAATGTTAATTTAATTGAAAATTTAATTTAAAGATATCAAAAATACTAAAATTTATATATATTTTTTGATAATTAAATTGATAAATGAATTTTACTGATTTAAATGACATTTTATTGATATTATATAATATTTGGTTAAAATTTCTCTTGTTGTATTCGTGATATTAAAACTAGAATAACGATTAGTTCTAAAATTTGACAGTAATGAAATTTTATAATACGTAATATATAATTAAATGATATAATGTTACAAAAAATATTATTTTAAAAAAACTAACTAATTTATATTTTATAATTTTCTCCAAGGTCTTTTCATGGTCATTTTATTCATTTATAGTATCTATGATGACCCTTAATGTATAACAAACATTGTGGTCACTGTAAGTTTAAAAATATTTAACAAGGTGACAAATCCAAAATATTAAGAAAAAAATAGTCATAACATGTATAATTTTTATATGAAGATTTTATTTAGACCCATAATTATCCTATATTTTAATTAATAAAATATAACGGTATTTATAATTGGTTATTAATTTAAATTAATTTAATATTTTGAGGAATTTTAAGAGTGCCCCTCCACTCTCATATAAATGGGAAACTCATATCATAAATCATTAACACTTCCTAACCAATTTTAGTTATCCAATATATTTTCTACACCTATAATAATCCCTCCCCTCATTATAAATGTATTTATAATGGAATAACACCATCTTTTTATGTGTTAAGGTATTTATAAATGAGGTTTTTCAAAGAAGAGGTTTCATTTTTAATCGATTGTTTCGGTTTACTTTATTATTACATCTCTTTTAAATATTTATCAACCAAAATGAAATAATAAAACCAATGTCCAATATATAATGATATTTTTTAATTTTAATATAATAACCTATATCAATCTCATTTCCATTAAATTGTAAATAAACCCATCGTTTAGGGGTATGGTGAACTACTGTTGCACGAACCAATGTAATTTCTTTTATCTCACCATCTCTCGTGGTTGGATTAAAATGTTGTAATTAATGTTTTAATGTTATATGTATAATATATTTAATATAATTAAATATAATTTACAATTTACCATACTCCATTTCCATTCACTGAAAAATGATAACGTCATTCAAGCATACGTGTGAACTATCACCTCCATGGCGCGATGCGATTTTTTTTCATCACCAGAACACGTGGATGATATATATAAGTATATTTACATATATAATATAATATATTGTATATAATAATCATTATTTTATTATAAAATAAAAGTTACTATATTTCTATAATGATCATTGAGAAAAAAAGGAAACATTACTCATATGTACGTATGCCCCACCGACTCCATGATTAAATGAAAATAATTTTTTCAAAAACATAATTCAAGGTAGTTTTTAAAAATATAACAAATATATAAATATGATAAATATTTCAATAATATTATTTTTTAGATGATGTAATAATGAAATATTTTGTCAATGTTGACTTAGACTAGTGATTTTGGTACTATCATCTAAATAGCATCAAAATATCTGAAGTGATTATAAATAATAAATTAATTGTATATAACATTGGATAAAAAAATATAAATTAATAATGGGCTTAAAATAGGTTCTTAATAAATTAAATATTTAATCTATTTTTATTATATAAGAAGATAAAAACATATGTGACATGACATACTCATGGTAAGGGACTTTATTGTAAGAATCATATTTTAAATTTCTTCTTGTAACACCTTTTAAAAATGATAAGGGAATGTATATTTTAACCAATATTTCATGAAATTAATTTTACCCCATCATGATACATTAATTATTTAATGTTTCCATTGTATTTTTCTACACTTATTTTCAATGAAAATGATTTCTTTATTGTGTTCAAAAATTTTAGACTCTAATAAATGATATTTGTGTGCACAGTGTTTAGATGTTAATAAATAATTTTCATTGGATCTATATTCTAGTTTTTAAATATTAATATTTGTATGGAATTTTTTACTTTATTTACAAAAGGGAAAAATTTAATGGTAGATTTTATCATATATAGAGAAAATTACATGTCCCTCCATTGTAACCATTATTTGATGTTATGATTCCTAGACAAAGTTTTATATGTTCTTCAAAGAAAAACCATATTTCCCTTATTCATGGAACTTTGGTCTAGAAAATTGATTTTATGAAGAAATGGTATTTTAATATAAGAAATTAATCTAACATGAATTTAAAAATATATTCTCAAGTGGTTTTATTATTAGTATGGTCCCTGGACATTGTTTATGAATGTACGAGCTATATTATAGATCATGGGTCTTCCAAATATAACTTATTAAATGGGTGTTCCTAGATAGCACTATGTGAGCCTATTATAGCTTATATAATGGGTTTACCTAGGTATCACTCCAATGAATTTGGTAGGTATTCTTTCTTAGGATATTTTTATTGGATTTTAATTATATGTTTATACAAATTTGTATGAGGGTTTTAAGGGTTTTTAGATATTGATATCTCAAGGATCCAAAATTAATTCTCAATGCATGCTAATGTGTTTTCATGGAAATAATTTTATTTCAAAGGTTAAGATAATGAAAATTTTGTATGGGAAGTTATAGTATTTTTTTAAAAAATTTATATTTTCATTAACTGTTTTTCGAAGGTTTTAATTATTTTCTAAGAATAATGTATTTCTTCATTTTTTAACACTTATTGAGATTTTGGAACTCATCCAATATTCTAAACTAATTTTTATATGGTTTAAATATGCACATGGGAAAATATGAAGTCATGTTGAAGGTCATGAAGATTTTCCATGAAGTAGAAACTCTTTTTATTTTTAAGGTTTTATATTTTAGAACAAAATGGATACTGACAAAAAGTGTCCACTTTGTAATATATGGGATTATTATGAACGAGTTAATATGTAATTATATAAAACTCAGAGCCTAAATTATCCTTGGAAAATTTAAGTGAATTCTAGTTTATACACAACATATTAGTTGATGTTGAAGGTCCGAACCTTACATATTTACCTTTCCATATGTATTTTTAATTATTTACTCATGATAAATTCTATTATATATAACCATTAATTAGAATTTAAGATCAACATATTTTATCTCATTTATCCTGGATATGATGAAAAAGTAAGTGAATATATCAAATAATATAGAATAATTACATTACAAATATTTTAAATTTCATTACCAATGTAAAATTTTATGAATTTATGTATCTAGTTTAAAAATACAAATATAATTTTAATTTATCTAAGTGGTGTTTTATTGTATCTAGGGCCAACATAATAATGTGATCAAAATATTTGGACTTCTATGTTTAAGGTATCTATAGTTGGTATTAGAGTATTTTTAGTATAAATAGAAGGAACTATATTAAAGAAAACATATATTAATTAACATGACACTATATAAAATAGTAAGTAAATATAAAATTATAAGAAAATATCATAAATATTTTTTGTGTATGTATTATGCAGTGTTTCTATAAATAAATATTTGTGTTGATTTAGTAGGTGGGAATGGTTTTGGTATAGATTCATATAGGTGTAATTATTCTAAAAATATTATAATATATATATATATATATGAGCCCTCATTATGGTGAAAGGGGAGTTTTCTCTTACTATGCACATAATTCTTCACTATCGAGGGATATTCTAGGGTTAATTAACATTTTAATTTTGATCTACTATTAGAAAAAAGGGAATAGAACCTATGGAAACATATTATATACTATAATTACATGGTATAAACGTAATGTTTATTAGGTTGATAACTCTTAGTTTGATCATAAGTTTAATAGAATAAATACCCATTTGAGGCCATATGTGATTGGAGTTTAACATGATTAAGGATATTTTTGGAGAACTTTATGGGAATAAAACCCTTTGGATTAGTATATTTCATAGTTAGAAGGTTATTTAAGGAAAATGGATTTTAAATTTTTTGGAAATTTTATTTAATTGAGAAATAACATTTTGGATTAATATGATCATTGGTGTAAATGTAATCATAGTTAATTAACATTAAATTATAATTTCGGTTAAAGAAGATGCATATAAAAACACAGTGCTTTAAAATTATTTAATTTATTAATGATATTTTTTATTATGTTAATAATATTTTAGGTAATTTAATAGGAATTATGTTTATAAAATTTTACAAGAATGACACGCCATAGTCGACCTGAAAACTCATCGCATCCATCAAGACCACAAGTCTTGAAGATACAACTAAATCATGACATTGGTGGAACACCTACCCCAGGCCTATGTCATGTCTTATTTATATTTAATTTGTTTTCATTTAGACAATTTTATGGATATATATTTATTACAATTTTTGAAGCATATTACATGATCGAATATTTTTCAATTATTTGTATTTTGAGGTTGTGAATGATATTCAAGGTGGAAATTTTATTTTTTTTGGGTTATATATATCTTTTAGGCACAACATAAATGATATTTTAAATTAAATATATTATATTATTGTAGATATAAGATGTTGGTTATAAGATAATCTTTTAGTTTAAACCATTCAATAATGATGTGGTTATTTATGTTATTTGATATATATAGTTACTTATTAAAGAATTATCTATGTTAATGCCTTGAATTTATTATTAAATTTTAGAGATTAATGTATTATTATAAAATTTAAGTACTATCTATATTGAAAATTTCTGATAATTATTTTGGTTATAGTAAATATTTAGATGTAGGGGAAATGAAAAAAAAATTATATTTAGGATTACATTATCCATTAAATGTTAACTTTAGTTCTTCATGAATAAAAAATTCATTTTGATTATTCATTTCATGGTGTAATTGAGGTAGTTGAAATTGATCAAAACAAAACAAATGGTTGAAATTATATATAAGCAATGGAAGAAAATCAATTAAGTCCATTTTCTATTGCTTTCTATCATTATAGTAAATTAATCTGTCAACATTAAAAAAATGTATCAGGAAATATAACTACTATAATATTTTATTCATTATTGAGGAATCGATGGGAGATTCACCATTCTATGATTTATTTATTTTTGGTCATTCTCATTCTCATGGCCATTTTATAAATCACTATTTATTCAAACATTGACTTTATTTTTATCCTCAATTTCTACGATTAAACATCCCACCAATGTGTACCTTATCTGCGAACATGATTATATTTTATTCCCGTAATCATTAGTCTTCACAATTCTTCATTTTAAAAGATGATATATTATCACTCTATAAAATGTGGGGTTTTATTAAAAATTTTTTAAAATATTGATCACTAAATAAAAATGATGCAATTGTGAGGGGGAATTTATATAAGGGGGTTCAATGTAATATCCAGATATTTTAGAATATATATATCTTTAAATAAATAGTATTTATTTAATATCGTTTGTTATGTGAAACACTGATTTTAATTGAACCACAATATACTATTATAATGAAATTATATAAATATTACAATTATAACCAAGATTCTTAAACATTATGTATGAATATGAATAAAGAAATTAAAAAATATTTATATATGTTTAATATAAGGAACAAAAATTGATTAACATATCAAAAATATATACTAATAATTAAAAAAAACTTATGTTTCAAAATAACATTTTCTATATGAATTATTTTTCTTGTATTTTGTGTGAAAATAATGTCCTTAATTTATTCCCATTGTAAAAATAGTTATATATTTTTTAATGTTTTTGGATTCAAAATATCAAAATTAATCTATGATTGAATGTTGTAATTTTCTTCAAAAATATAATGATTTTATTGAATAGTATAAAATATTGATTTTTATGGGAAAACTGCATTTTCATTTCAAACGTTTTAAAATTACAAAAAAAAATTCAAAATTATTCTAAAGTAACAATATTTCTTTTATAAAACTGTTATCATCATTGGAATCAATTTTTAGGATTGCTTTAAAGATAAAACCTTTTGACACTAATAATGAATTTTTCTTTAGTAAAACAACTTATCATTACATTTTTTGGTTTAGTTTTGAATTATATTTTTCTAATTATGTGAACTGAATTTGATAAATTGGATTCTATATTCAGAATCATCAAAATTGATATATTTTTATATGGTAAAATTAAATTTTTTATCATTTTGAATAGTAATTTTCATCATTATATTTCAATATAGTAAATGTATATCAAAAAAACATTGTTAAAACTTCTCAGTGAAGAATTAGAATCAAAATTGGGTTATAGTAATGTTCTCAAGAGAATTAAATTGTAATTTTGCAGTCTATTTATTTCAAATATTATGTGTATGATGGGTTTTTAGAAGATGATGTATCATTGATCCTACATGACTTTTATGTGCATGGTATAGAGTTTTCAAGGAAATCATTTGATTCCAAAAGTTATGATGATGATCTTTTTATTGGGAAGTGGTTCTATTTTCTGATATATATGTATGTTTTTATGAACGTTTAATCATTGGGTTTTTTCATTTTCACTACACTAAGAGATTACTTTTAATTATGTTCATTACATTGATTTTTTTCTCATTTTATGGTTTAAATTGTTTCTGACGTGCTTTAAATATGGATATGGGAAAAGAATAAGTCAAGTTTACTGTCTAAAAAAATTCATTAAATTTAAATAAGTTTTCTTTTAATGTTTCTATTTTGTTGAATAAGGATGATAATGATAATTAGTGTCCAATATTTAATATATGTGATTATTGTTAAATATTCATGAGTTATTATAAAAAACAATAATTTGAGAAGATCATTGGAAATTTTTTGCAAATTATCGTCTATAAAGACTAAGTTATGGGATTTTTAAGGATGAGTCCTTATATATCCAACATTATGTAATAATTATGCATTATTTACTCATGATAAAGTATAGTTTATGTAACCCTTAAGAAGATTATCATATCACAATTTTTTGTTTTCATTTTCCGAGTATATAAAGACAAAATATTTGAATTTTTCCAAAAATGTAGAATAATTAATCTTAAGATTTTTTATATTTTATTTCCATTATAAAATGAAAATAATTTTTTTTATTTTACTATGACTATTAATTGTCCATTTCTTTTTTATGTGATCACGTGAATCTAGTTCTAGTATAATAAAACAACCTAAATATTTGGCCTTCTAGAGTTTAATTCATTTCATTATCTATAATATAAACTTGATAATAATCTTTGGAAACAAGATTTAGGAAGAAATACATTAGGGAATATAAACCAATGTCAGAAATTTTAGAAATCTTTAGTTTTAAATGGGTTCATATATTGAAATTATGTTGTTTTTATAGAAAGACAACATAGTATTGATATTATATGTGAGAATTATTTTAGGGAAGATACATCAAGGGGTAATAAACATAAAGAATGTACTTGAAATATATTTCAACCATCACTTTGGTGAATGGTAAGTGTTCCCTTACTGAACATTTATTCTTTTACTACTGAGTGGTATTCTAGTGTTAATTCAGATGTTATTTATGAACCATTATGATAAATAAGTGAATAGAACCTATGGAAAACTATGATATACCATAATGAAATGGGATAAACCAAACATTTCTTAGGTTGATAAGTATAAGGATGATCATAAGTTAAAATTAATAAATTCCCCTTTTTAGGCTTTATGTGATGGGTTTTTATCATGAATAATGATATTTTTTGAATAATTTATGGGAATACAACCCTTTCATGGGACTTTTTAGGGTTCACACTCACCCCTTAAATGTTTTATTAGAAAATAAAAAAATATGGATTGTGTGAACCATTTTGTTGGGTATATGTCTTTGTGAGATGGTAAGTTGAGGAAAATTTATTTTATATTTTATAGATACAATTTTTATGTAATAGTAAACCATTAAGGTTAATATTATGATTTATATTAGGGTAACAAAAGGCAATAAAATTAATTATTTTATTAGGAAAAAATTAAAATGTATATTTTTAAAAAAAAATATAATTCCCACCATTAATGATATTTTTTATGATTTTCATAAATTTTTTAGATTTTTATTTGGAATAATATTTATATAGATTTAGATGAGGATCCGACCATAAGACACATGACAACTTTTCACATCTGTTACATTCATGGGGCATGGTCCCACAACCAAATCATGATAGAGGCACAACATCTACCACGGGTATACGTGATGTCATAATGACATTAATGTAGCTGAAATTTTCTTGTTGAACGATCATAAGGATGAAATTCCCCATGATGTACCCTCCTCGGAGGAGATACAAGCTGTTTTAAATTTGGACAAGCTCTTGACTCTTAATGTGAGATTAGATCATAATTAGTTTAACATGATATAATTAAAGAAAAGAGATAGGAACTCTAAATTATTCAATTGTATGCATAAAGAATTTAGTGATAGGAGGTGTCTTAATGCCATTAATAATGATGGGAATATGTTCTTTTATGAATGTGAGATTGTCAAACCTACTACAGACTACATTGAGAGGATTTATTCAGATAATGGAGTAGACAAATATGATAAAATTATCCATTGTTTTAATCCCTCTATCAGTGATATTTAGAATAATAGGCTTACTAAAATTCCCAATGCCAAAGAGTTATATGATGCTCTCCTATATTTAAATATTAATAGTGTGGCTGGTCGTGATGGTTTCACCAACATGTTTTTTATGATCTACTAGGATACTGTACGTTATGATGTCAGAAATTCGTGAGATATTTTTATTGATCCTATTTTATTCCTTTTGGGATAAACTCTAAATTTATCGCTCTAATTCCAAAGAAATAATGTTCCCCTGATATTAATGAATTTTTACCAGTGGCTATTGGGAATACCATACCTAATATTTTCAGTAAAATAATGACTTAGAGGATGGGTAAAATTGCCAAGGGTCTTATTTCCAATAATCAAATTAGTTTTGTACCAGGGTGAAACATTCAAAACTACCATTTCACTTCTTTAGGAATGTTTAAATACCATGAATAATAGGTAAAAGGTTGATGATATGTCTTTTAATATTGACATCTATAATTCGTTTGACACTATTATAAGGAGTTTCCTAGTCAAAATTGTCTTCAAATGCATGGGTTTTAGCTGAGATTTATTAGACTTGTTGGCTCTATTTTGGGAAGTCGGAGGCTCAATATTCTTATTAATGTTTCCCCAGGGTGACTTTTTTGATGTACAAGAAGATTAAGGAATGGAGACCCTCTATATGGACTGATCTTTCCTATTGTAGAAGAATAATTGAGATGATGTCTTAATAACCATGATAACGTTGGTTGGTTTCAAAAGATGAAAATTGGGAGGAATACCCTAGCACACTTTCAGTTATTCTATGGTGATAACTTTTTTTTGTTTAGTAAGGCATAGAAAGAGACCATTTACATCACGAGCATATTTTCACATTATGAAGATGTTTTATGAGAGTTTATTAGTTGGAACAAGTATTCGGTTTTGTTTAGGAAAGGCATCACTATTTCAAAATATAATATAATTTCTTTGAAGATTGGAATATAGAGGGGAACTCCACCCATCACTTATCTTGGAGTTCCTCTATTTTGGGTAAGAGTGAAGAATTTATATCTTAAGAATATTGCACTGAAAATAGGTAATCAACCAACGAACTAGGAAGGTAAAAACATGTCTAAGGATGGACAAATTTTCTTGCATAATTTTCTGATTACCTCAATTTTTGTCTATTATTTCTCTCTTTATAGATAGAAAAGGGAACTTGTTATTAAACTGAGTGGTAAGATACAAAATTTTATCTAGAATAGATCAATTAATGAGATAAAGTTAGTCACAGTGTCTTGGAAATACTTTACTAAACTGATCCAAGTGGTAGGAATGTGGGTTAAAGACATGAGGTTATTCAATGATACTTTGATTAAGAATTTTGTGTGGAATCTATTCTCTAGATCTGATCCCTCTTTGGATTTTTCTCTTCTAGGTTTATGGGAAAGATTCAACATGGATATGGATATTATATGACTTCCTCAGTTTGGCGTGCCCTAAATCAGGCTTATACTTATCTTATGGAAAATTCTAGATTGGTGGTTTGTGAGAACTCTCCACTGAACTGTTGTATAACCCCTAGGTTGTTCGCAGACATTTTTAAAGACATTGTTCTTCCTATATCTCTGATGAACCTTACTATTGATGATATTCTTAGTACTATGAATATGAACTGATTGTAACCTGACCACCTTTTCTTGCAGATCTAATGATACATGTATGTGGATTCTGATACTCTAGATTAGATGCCCAATAAGAATGGGATATTTTCTACCAAAGATGCCTACAGATTTTTGTTGGCCCCTCTATGAACCTTTCCTCATGGATAAGGGGTGTGAAGAATTATTTTATCCCACCTACTTCAACTATCATTGTCTGGAAAATTTGGAAACAACTTCTTCCATTTTATAATCTGTTGTAGCATACTAGTGTCAAGTTGGCTCCTACCTATCTCTTCTTCTCAGAGAAGGATGAAACCCATTAGTATCTATTCATTTCTTACAAACTCACGTGTAGGATCTGGATGTATCTGCAGGCTCTTTTCACATGCTGCTTTAACATGCAGTCCATGGAGGATCTTTTACAGTCCGTTTGTAGAATGGATTGAAGTGAACAGATTCACTCTCTTCAGTTGGCTACTTCTGTGAGTTTGTTCTCTTTCAATTGTTAGGAAATAAATGATTTAGTAATCAATAAAATAAATCCCTCCTTTCATAATGGTGTTCTGTTCATACATTGTGTAATTTATACTACCTCCCTTATTCAAATAGGGTCTATGGATAATGATGTTACTGACCAAGTTCTTTTGAGATCACTTGTTGTGAATGGAAGGTTCATGAAGTTGTTAATGATAATGTATATTCTATGGATATCACCCACATCCCAGTGGCTCAAAGTCAATGTTGATAGAGCATCCTTGGGTGCTCTGGGACCTATTGGATGTGGTGGTGTTTTATGATATTCATGGGGGTTTGTGAACGGTTTATTCTTTCAAATTTATTAGCAACGATCTTGCAATTGAAGCAGATATTTGGTAAATGATTAAATAAATTAAATATGCTATTCAATATAATTGTCATCAATTATGGTTGGAGTATAATTCGACTATTACTATTAAAATTCATAGGGATCAATCCCAAAATGTGCCATAGATGATCTTTCCAGCTTGGATTTAATATATTAGCTTTGCAATGGTGATTTACCTTGAAATTACGCATGATTATCACGAGGCCAATAGGTTTAATGATACTAATTCTAAGAGAGCAATTTTGGAGGTCATTTTAAGTTGGTCCAGCATCATACCTGATTTTTGTAATGATCTTGTCAAGGCTGAACTTCGTGGTCAGGTCTATACAACCTTTGTTGAGATGTTTCGTGACTATTATACTATGCATTTTTATTTTTATATAATAAATTTTCCTAGTATTAGGATTCTTTCATGCCTCCTGGATTTTTTTGTATATTACATTTTTAAAGATGTGTGATTAAGGTAATGAGATAATATTTGAGGAAAATAAATTCATTAATTCTAATTTCATTAAAGATAATTGGGATAAATGATTATTTTGTAAAGAAATATCTTTGTTAATCCTTTAGTTTTATATTCAAATTTTAGATATAAATTTATTATTTCATAATTTTAATATTTAATTATATTGGATAATAAATGTTAATAAATTTGGTTTTTATAAATATCTATAAACATAAGGTTGGAAATAAATTTATTTTATGTATCTAATGAAACCTTAAATGTTACTTTTAGTGATTTAATCACTAAAACAACTTTTTTATTATTCATTCCTTAGAGTAACTGTTGATTTGTAAAATTATTGAAATGAAACCAATGGATGAAATTGAATTTTTTTAATGAAAAGAAATAAATAAAGTACATTTTCTCATGTTCTCTATAATCACATTAAATGAAAGGGGATTGGGAAGGAAAATAGTTATACTGTAACATTAAATTTTGAGGAATCAATGAGATTTTCACCCATTAATGATTTATAGTTTCTTAGGCATTATCATTCTCATGACCACGTTACCCATTATTATCTACTCATAAATGGTTGTTAGTTTTATCCACCTTGTCTATAATCCAACATCACACTAATGTACACCTTATTTTGGAACAATATTATGTGTAGTTTTCAGCGAATATTATACTTTTAAATTCCATATTTTAGGAGTTTTATTATACATCTGTACAATTTAGTTTCCTAATAAAAATATTTTCAAATACTATAACTATGATGAAAAACGTAAAATTATGAGGTATAAATTTATTTAAAGCATTTTTATGTATCATTATAATAATTTTAGAATATACTTATCTTTATATAAATTTAATTTTGTTAATAGATTGTGTTAGTAAAAATACCGAGTATAATAGAACATCAATATACTTTTAAAATATAATTATGAAAATATGAAAATTATAATATAGCTATTAAAATTTGATATATGAATAAGAATAAAAAGATTATAAAGAATATTATTAAATCATTAATAAAATTTATATACATTGATTAATTAATAATAAATAAGTACTAATCTTTTAGTAAACTGATTTTAGGTTCCAACAAATTATTTTAACAAAAATGTATTTTATGAATTTTATAAAAAATAAATTATATTTAATTTCAACCACATTTATAAATATTAATTTAAAAAAGTGACATAATAATTTTATTCAGATTATCAAAACTAACTTCTGATGTTTTTTTGTAATTTTCTGAAAAAGTTACTTTTTAGTGAATAACTGAAAATATAGATTTTTATTGAAATATTATATATTCATTTCAAAAAATTTAAAATATCAAGTTTGTTTTATAATTTTTTCAATGTAATTATAGTTCATTTATAACATTATTACCATATTTTAAATTAATTTTATGTTTTATTTTTATATAAATTCGTTAGACAATTATGAAGATACTTTTTTTGGAAAACCACTTTTAATAAATGTTTTATGAGTTTACTTTTTAATTTAATTATACTAATTATATGAATTATTATTGATGAAATGTATATAATATTTAGAATAATCGTAAAAAAATTTGTAGATTTGGAAAAATTAATTTTTTTTCAATTTGGATTGTAACTGTAGTCAATACTTGTATCTTCGATAGGGTAAATCATCCAAAATGATGTTAAAAATTTGGGTTAAATAATTAAAATTTATATAACATATGAATTTTTATAATTTTATTTTTTTTTTCGAAAAAAAATATTATAATAGATCCAAATTTATTTTTTAAATCATTATATGTTTTTTGGAACCCAATTATGTCTTTTGTGAAAGATAAGTTATATTTTAATCTATAGAAAGTTATTTTTGAGTATTTTAATTTAATTTATTATTTGTAAGATTTTATTTGGTTTTTATGTAATAAAAAAATAATTTTTTTATCTGAAATTTAAAATTCCTTGATACCAGTTAAATAATTTATTTATTGTTGAAATTATTTTTACATATAAATATGCTATTTTTATGAAATAGTTTTTTATGTGTTTTGTGTTATTTATTAAATGTAATTTCTTCCACAAATATATATTTATACTAAAAAATGAATCAAAAATTTTAATCAGAATTTAAACAAAGGGTTATAGGTTCTCTTTTATTTTTTCCATATAATTAGGATATAATTATAAAAATTTGAATTATCACATTAGAGGATAAAATGATTTTATTGTTGTTTAACTAAATAATTTTTGGTAAAATGTTTTCAAAACATATCAGAATTTTATTTTAGGAGTATTCCTAGATACTATCACATGTTATATTTGAATTTGGGGTTACTTTGATGCATATGAAATTATTAAGATATATATAATTCATTAGTTTATTTAATCCCTAGTTCTTCCTTTACCACCCCAATAAAATTGTACCACATTTTCTCTTTCCTTCACACTCTTTGATAAATATATATTAGAAAAATAATATTAAAATAAATTCAAAGGTTCATTCAAAAAATTCTAGATCTTATGTTCTTTTCAACATTTAATCATTTAAAGGTCAAAAGAGTATACTAAAAGACGTTTCTCTAAGGGAATGTAACCACATTCACTAAGATCTTTATTTCTACATAATTATTATACCACTATTAGTTGTGTCATATAAATTAAAATACAATAAAACATATATCTACAATATAATGTGATTTTATTATGTTGATTGCATAATATTTATATTATTATCCTCCAAATTGGTAACAAACCCACTACATGTGTGTAATAAAAACTACCTCCTTTTGAACAAATGTAATTTTTTTTCGAATCCAAATCAAATGAATTTACATAATCATGTAAATAATGAAAATATATTATAATAATGACATAATATTGTTTCTTTATATTTTATATATCATCTCTATCCTTAAAATTTCACCCTTTCTTAATTGATAATGTCACTCCTATGTACGTATTTCCAAACAACCACAAAATATGATGTGATTCATTTTCAATTTCCATAATTTGTGAACGATTATACAAATTTTTTTAAGAATAAAATATGATATTTATTAAATTAATACGTTTTTGAAGATGATGTAACTATAACAAATTTGAAAAATCAAAAACTTTAATGCCAAAACATGCATGAAAAAAAATAAGTTATCAGCCGAATCAATAGAAATCATGAATGATTGTTTACTAACAGCTGATATGGTATTATAAGTGGATTGTATATGATATTAAAAATATGAATACATATCTTGTAAAAATTTATAAAATTTTTAAAACCATTATATATGACTATAAATTATGTTCATTTTTGTTAGAGCATGGGGTAAGGGGATTCTTAGCTTAATTTCCATACATGGGGATATAATTCAACATCATTAATAATGTTATTCCATGAATATATGTGAAATGACATATAATCATATTATGTTTCATTTAATATTTTTTTAATTATATTTTTTACACATTAACAATTCATTGAGTAATTACCACTTCAGTGAAATGATTATTATAAGATATTTTATCTCAATGGTCAATATATAGGGAACCATTTTGTATTATGACCATATTTACCTTTATACAATTTATATAACACCACATTGATATATTCATCATGAATATATATTTATTAATGATGACTAATATTTTAATTCCTATTTTAAAATTATCGGGGATTCAATTTATATGTTTTTAAGAGGTATGGATGTACTTTAATGAAATAATTTTTGGATTTCAATAATTTTTATTCAAGGAATATTATATTATATTGTGTATAAATAAAATATAATTTATTTTATACATGATATTTATTTAGTTTCCTTTTTTATTCCATATTTTTACTCTTTGTAACTTTAATTAAAGAAATTCAATATTTATTTTGTATGTGGATCAGATTTTCCATTTGTTCATGAATGTTTTTATTCCATACATATAATTTTCCAAATTATTTTACAATTAGTTTTTATTTAATTAAACTATTTACAAAGGATAATTTGTTTATCCATGTAATTTTAAATCTTTTTAATGGTACCTTACTATTGTTTTTTAAAAGTTACATTTTAAACATTCTGTACAAAAGTATGAAGAACTATTTCTTTTTAACATATAAAACGTTATCATATTTTCCTAGTAGCCTAAAAACTTTATACACTTTAGTTTATTCTATATATTATAAATTGTTATACAAAGAAAAATATTCAATTAAATCGTATTTTAATATTTTTATTCCATTTTCCTTATTTATATAATGGACATGATATTAGAATAAAACACGTATATCTAATAAAATAATTATCAAGTATTATCACTTACTCATTTTTTGTCATTAAAATTCTCTTTAAATAATAACATTTTTATGATTTTTTCTTAGAAATTTATATTTCTCTTATATATAAATATTACTTTTATCATTAATATATATAGTTCTAAAAATATATACCATTTATAAAAATAATTTCTTATTATGAATATTATTGGATTAACTAAGTAAATATCGATATTATGCATCCTTTACTCAATGCACATATTTTTTATATGTTGTAACAATGAAATATTTTATCAATGTTGACTTAGCCAAGTGAATTTGGTACTATCAGCTGAATACCATCAAAATATCTGAAGTTATAATAAATAATATAATAATTGTATATAACACTGGATAAAAAAATATAAATTAATAATGGGCTTTAAATAAGTCCTTAATAAATTAAATATTTAATCTATTTTTATTATCCAAGAAGATAAAAACATATGTGACATGACATACTCATGGTAAGGGACTTTATTTTAAGAATCACCTTTTAAATTTATCCTTGTAACTCGTTTTAAAAGGATAAGGGAATGTATATTTTAACCCATACTTCATGAAATTAATTTTACCACATCACGATACATTAATAATTTAATGTTTCCATTGTATTTTTCTACACTTATTTTCAGTGAAAATGATTTCTTCATTGTGTTCAAAAATTTTAGACCTTAATAAATGAAAATTGTGTGCATAGTGTTTATATGTTAATAAATAATTTTCATTGGATTTATATTATAGTTTTTAGAAATTAATATTTTCATGGAATTTTTTAGTTTATTTACAAAAGGGAAATAATGAATGGTAGATTTTATCATATATAGAGAAAATTACATTTCCCTCCATTGCAACCATTATTTCATGTTATGATTCCTAAAAAATGTTTTATATTTTCTTAAAAGAAAAATCATATTTCCATTATTCGTGGAACTTTAGTCTAGAAAATTGATTTTATGAAGAAATTGTATTTTAATAAAATAAATTAATCTTACATGAATTTAAAAGTATATTCTCAAGTGGTTTTATTATTACTATAGTCCCTGGACATTTTTTATTAAGGTTTGAGCTATATTATAGATCATGGGTCTTCCAAATATAACTTATACAATGGTTGTTCCTAGATAGCACTATGTGAGCCTATTACAGCTTATATAATGGGTTTACCTAGGTATCACTCCAATGAATTGGTTAGTTATTCTTTCTTAGGATATTTTTATTAGATTTCAATTATATGTTTATACAAATTAGTAAGAAGGTTTTAAGGGTTTTTAGATATTGATATCTCAAGGATCCTAAATGAATTCTCAATGCATGCTAATGTGTTTTCATGGAAATAATTTTATTTCAAAAGGTAATATAATGAAAATTTTGAATGGGAAGTGATAATATTTTTTAAAAAAATTTATATTTTCATTAAATGTCTTTTCCTAGGTTTTTATTATTTTCCAGGAATAATGTATTTCTTCATTTTTTAACACTTATTTAGATTTTGGAACTCATCTGATATTCTAAACTAATTTTTATAAGGTTTAAATAATCACATGGGAAAAAATGAAGTCATGTTGAAGGTCATGAATATTTTCCATGAAATAAAAACTTTTTTTAAGGTTTTATATATTAGAACAAAATGGATACTAACAAAAAGTGTCCACTTTGTAATATATGGGATTATTATGAATGTGTTAATATCTAATTCTATAAAACTCAAACCCTAAATTATCCTTGGAAAATTGAAGTGAATTCTAGTTTATACACAACATATTATTTGATGTTCAAGGTCCGACCCTTACATATTTACCTTTCCATATGTATTTTTAATTATTTACTCATGATAAATTCTATTAAATATAACCATTAATGAGAATTTAAGATCAAAATATTTTATCTCATTTAACCTAGATATGATGAAAATGTAAGTGAATATGTCAAATAATATAGAATATTTACATTTCAAATATTTTAAATTTCATTACTAATGTAATATTTTATGAATTTATGTATCTAATTTAAAAAGACATATAAACTTTTCATTTCTCTATGAGGTGTTATATTGTATCTAGGGCCAACATAATAATGTGATCAAAATATTTGGGCATCTAGGTTTAAGGTACTTATAGTTGGTATTATAGTATTTTCATTATAAAGAGAAGGAAATATATTTATGAAAACATATATTAATTAACATGACAGTATATAAAATAGTTAGTAAATATAAAATTATAATAAAATATCATAAATATTTTTTGTGTATGTATTATGCAGTGTTTTTATAAATAAATATTTGTGTTGATTTAGTAGGTGGGAATGGTTTTGGTATAGATTCATATAGGTGTAATTATTCTAAAAATAGTATTATATATATATATGAGCCCTCATTATGGTGCAAGGTGATTTTTATCTTACTATGCACATAATTCTTCACTGTCGAGGGATATTCTAGGGTTAATTATCATTTTAATTTTGATTAACTCTTACAAAAAAAGGAATAGAACCTATGGAAACATATTATATACTATAATTACATGGTATAAACATAATGTTTATTAGTTTGATAACTCATACTTTGATCATATGTTTAATGGAATAAATACCCATTTGAGGCCATATGTGATTGGAGTTTAACCTGATTAAGGATATTTTTGGAGAACTTTATGGGAATAAAACCCTTTGGTTTAGTATATTTCATAGTTAGAAGGTTATTTAAGGAAAATGGATTTTAAATTTTTTGGAAATTTTATTTAATTTAGAGATAACATTTTGGATTAATATGATCATCAGTGTCAATGTAATCATAGTTAATTAACATTAAATTATATTTTAGGTAAAATAAGATGCATATAAAAATACATTTCTTTATAATTATTTAATTGATTAATGATATTTTTTATTATGTTAATAATATTTTTGGTAATTTAATAGGAATTATGTTTATAAATTTTTACAAGAATGACATGCCATATTCAACCTAAAAACTCATCGCATCCATCAAGACCACAAGTTTTGAAGCCACAACTAAATCATGACATTGGTGGAACACCTACCCCAGGCCTGTATCATGTCCTATATATAATGAAATTGTTTTCATTTAAACAATTTTATGGATATATATTTATTAAAATTTTGGAAGCATATTACATGATTGAATATTTTTAAATTATTTGTATTTTGAGGTTGTGAATGATATTAAAGGTGGAAATTTTATTTTTTTGGGTTATATATATCTTTTAGGCACAATATAAATGATATTTTAAATTAAATATATTATATTATTGTAGATTAAGATATTTGTTATGAGATAATATTTTAGGTTAAACCATTTAATAATGATGTGGTTGTTTATGTTATTTGATATATGTAGTTACTTTTTAAAGAATTATCTATGTTAATGCCTTGGATTTATTATTACATTTTAGGGATTAATGTATTATTCTAAAATTTAAGTACTATATATTTTGAAAATTTATGACAATTATTTTGGTTATGGTAAATATTTGGATTTAGGGGGAATGAAAAAAAAATTATATTTAGGATTACATTATCCATTAAATGTCAACTTTAGTTCTTCATGATTAAAAAATTCATTTTGAATATTCATTTCATTGAGTAATTGAGGTAGTTGAAATTGATCAAAACAAAAAAAATGGTTGAAACTATATATAAGAAAAGGAATAAAATCAATTAAGTACATTTTCTATTTCTTTCTATCATTATAGTAAATTAATTTGTCAACATTAAAAAAATGTATCAGGAAATATAACTATTATAATATTTTATTCATTGTTGAGGAATTTATGGGAGCTTCACCATTCTTTGATTTATTGTTTTTTGGTGATTCTCATTCTCATGTCCATGTTATAAATCACTATTTATTCACACAATGACTCTATTTTTATCCTCAATGTCTATGATTAAACTTCCTACCAATGTCCACTTTATCTGCGAACTTGATTATTTGTTATTCTAGTAATCATTAGCCTTCACAATTCTTCATTTTAAAAGATGATTTATAATCACTCTATACAATGTGGGGTTTTATTAAATTTGTTTTAAAATATTTATCACTAAATAAAAATGATGCAATTGTGAGGGGGAAATTTATATAAGGGGGTTAAATATAATATCCTGATATTTTAGAATATATATATCTTTAAATAAATAATATTTATTTAATATCTTTTCTAATGTGAAACACGGATTTTAATTGAACCACAATATACTATTATAATAAAATTATATAAATATTACAATTATAACCAAGATTCTTAAACATTATGTATGAATATAAATAAACAAATTTTAAAAAATATTTATATATGTTTATTATAATTAACCAAAATTGATTAACATATCAAAAATATATACTAATCATTAAAAAAAGTTATGTTTCAAAAAAAAATTCATTATGAAATATTTTTCTTTCATTTTGTGTGAAAATAATATCATTAATTTCTTCCAATTCTAAAACGAGTTATATATATTTTAATGTTTTTGGATTCGAAATATCAAAATTAATCTATGATTGAATGTTTTAATTTTCTTTGAAAAGATAATGATTATATTGATTAGTATAAAATATTAAATTTTATGGGAAAACTGCATTTTCATTTCAAACGTTTTGAAATTACAAAAAATTTCAAAATTATTCTAAAGTAATAATATTTCTTTTATAAAACTGTTATCATCATTGGAATCAATTTTTAGGATTGCTTTTATTATAAAACATTTTGACACTAATAATGAATTTTTCTTCTGGAAAACAACTTATCATTATATTTTTTGGGTCTAGTTTTGAATTATATTTTTCTAATTATGTGAACTGAATTTGATAAATTGGATTCTATATTCAAAATCATTAAAATTAATATTTTTTATATGGAAAAATTATTTTTTTATCATTTTGAATAGTAATTTTCATCATTATATTTCACTATGCTAAAGGTATATCAAATAAAACACTGTTAAAACTTCTCACTGAAGAATTAGAATCAAAATTGGGTTATAGTTATGTTCTCAAGAGAATTAAATTGTAATTTTGTAGTATATTTATTTCAATTTTTATGTGTATGATGGGTTTTTAGAAGATTATGTATCAATGATCCTACATGGATTTTATGTGCATGGTATGGAGTTTTCAAGGAAATCATTAGATTCCAAAAGTTATGATGATGATCTTTTTATTGGGAAGTGGTTCTATATTCTGATACATAGGTATGTTTTTATGAACTTTTTTTCATTGGGTTTTTTCATTTTCACTAGACTAAGATTCCTTTTACTTATGTTTCATACATTGATTTTTTTCTCATTTGATGGTTTAAATTGTTTCTGACGTGCTTTAAATATGGTTATGGGAAAATAATAAGTCATGTTTAATGTCTAAAAAAATTCATTAAATTAAAACAATTTTTCTTTCAATGTTTCTATTTTGTTGAGTAAGGATGATAATGATAATAGGTTTCCAATTTTTAATATATGTGATTATTATTAAATATTCATGAGTTAATTCTCTAAAACAATAATTTTAGAAGATCATTTGAAATGTTTTGCAAATTGTAGTCTATAAAGATTAAGTTATGGGATTTTTAAGGATGAGTCCTTATATATCTTACATTACATAATAATTATGCCTTATTTACTAATGATAAAGTACAGTTTATATAACCCTTAGAAAGATTATCATATCACCATTTTTTGTTTTCATTTTCCGAGTATATAAAGACAAAATATTTGAATGTTTCCAAAAATGTAGAATAATTACTATTAACATTTTTTATATTTTATTTCCATTATAAAATGAGAATAATTAATTTTATATTTTACTATTACTGTTAATTATCTATTTTTTGTGATCACGTGAATATAGTTCTTGTATAATAAAACAACCTAAATTTTTGGGCTTCTAGTGTTGAATTCATTTCATTAGCTATAAAATAAATTGAGAATAAACTTTGGAAACTAGATTTGGGAAGAAATACATAAGGGAATATAAACCAATGTCTATAATTTTAGAAATATTTAGTTATAAATGGTTTCTTATTTTGAGATTATGTTTTTTTATAGAAATACAACATAGTAGGGATATTATATGTGAGAATTGTTTTAGGGAAGATACATCAAGTGGAAATAAACATAAATAAAGTAGTTAAAATATATGTCAACCATCACTTTGGTGAATGGTGAGTGTTCCCTAACTGGACATTTAGTCTTTTACTACTGAGTGGTATTCTAGTGTTAATTCAGATATTATTTATGAACCATTTTAATAAATAAGTGAATATAACCTATGGAAAACTATGATATACCATAATTAAATGGGATAAACCTAACATTTCTTAGGTTGATAAGTATAAGGATGATCATAAGTTAAAATTAATAAATTCCCCTTCTTAGGCTTTATGTGATGGGTGTTTAACATGAATAATTATATTTTTTTGAAGAATTTATGGGAATACAACCATTTCATGGGACTTTTTAGGGTTTACACTCACCCCTTAAATTATTTATTAGAAAATTAAAAAAATATGGATTGTGTGAACCATTTTGTTGGTTATATGTATTTTTGAGAAGGTAAGTTGAGGAAAATTTATTTTATATTTTATAGAAACCATTTTTATGTAATATTAAACCATTAATGTTAATATTATCATTTTTATTAGGGTAAAAATAGCAATAAAATTATTTATTTTATTAGGAAAAAATTAAAATGTATAAATTTTTAAAAAAATATAATTCCCACCATTAATGATATTTTTTATGATGTTCATAATTTTTTTAGATTTTTATTTGGAATAATATTTATATAGATTTAGATGAGGATCAGACCATAAGCCACATGACAACTTTTCACATCTGTTATGTTCATGGGGCATGGTCCAACAACCAAATCATGATAGAGGCATAACATCCACCACTGGTATACGTGATGTCATAATGACATTAATGTAGCTAAAATTTTCTTTCTTAACTATTATAATGATGAAATTTTCCATGGTGTACCCTCATCGGAGGAGATACAAGATATTTTAAATTTGGACAATCTCTTGACTCTTAATGTGAGATTAGATCATAATTAGTTTTACATGATATAGTTAAAGAAAAGAGATAGAAACTCTAAATTATTCCATTGTATGCATAAAGAATTGAGTGCTAGGAGGTGTCTTAATGCCATTCATATTGATGGGAATATGTTCTCCTATGAATGTGAGATTGTCAAACCTACTACAGACTACATTGAGAGGCTTTATTCAGATAATGGAGTAGACAACTCTGATAAAATTATCCATTGTTTTGATCCATCTATCAATGATATTTAGAATAATAGGCTTACTAAAATTCCCAATTCCAAGAAGTTCTATAATGCTCTATTATATTTAAATATTAATAGTGTGGCTGGTCGTGATGGTTTCACCAACATGTTTTTTTATGTTCTACAAGGATATTATATATTATGATGTCAGAAATTCATGAGGTATTTTTATTGATCCTCTTTTAAGCCTTTTGGGATAAACACTAAATTTATCCCTCTAATTCCTATTAAATAATGTTCCCTTGATATTAAAGAATTTTTACCTGTGGCTATTGGGAATACCATACCAAATATTATCCGTAAAATAATGACTCATAGGATGGGTAAAATTGCCATGTGTCTTATTTCCAATAATCAAATTGGTTTTGTACCAGGGAGAAACATTCAAAACTGCCATTTCACTTCTTCAGGAATGTTTAAATACCATGAATAATAGGCAAAAGGTTGGTGATATGGATTTTAAGATTGACATATATTATTCTTTTGAAACTATTATAAGGAGTTTCCTGGTCAAAATTATCTTCAAATTCATGGGTTTTAGCTGAGATTTATTAGACTTGTTGGCTCCATATTGGGATGTGTGAGGCTCAATGTTCTTATTAATGTATCCCTAAAATGATTCTTTTGATGTAAAAGAGGAGTAAAGAAGGGAAACCCTCTATATCGACTGATCTTTGTTATTGTAGAAGACTAATTGAGATTTTGTCTTAATAACCATGATAATGTCGGTTGGTTTCAGAAGATGAAAATTGAGAGGAATACCCTAGAACCCTTTCAGTTATTCTATAGTGATAACATTTTGCTGTTTAGAAAGACAGAGAAAGGGAAAATTTCCTATATCAAGGGCATATATTCAAATTATGAGGATGTTTAAGGACAGGTTATTAGTTGGAACAAGTATTTAGTTATGTTTAGGAAAGTCATCACCATTTCAAAATATAATATAATTTCATTGAAGATTGGAATATAGAGGGGAACTCTACCAATCACTTATCTTGGAGTTCCTCTATTTTGGGGAAGAGTGAAGAATTTATATCTTAAGAATATTGCACTGAAAATATCTAATCGACAAACGAACTAGAAAGGTAAAAATATATCTAAGGATGGACAAATTTTCTTGCTTAATTCAGTGATTACCTCAAATTTTGTCTATTATTTCTCTCTTTATAGATGGAAAAGGGCACTTTTTATTGAACTGAGTGGTAAGATCCAAAATATTATCTGGAATCGATCAATTAATGAGATAAAGTTAGTCGTAGTGGCTTGGAATGACTTCACTAAACTGATCCAAGTGGTAGGAATGTGGGTGAATGACTTGAGGTTATTCAATGATACTTTGATTAAGAAGTTTGTGTGGAATATACTCTCCAGATCTGATCCCTCTTTGGAGTTTCTCTCTTCTAGGTTTGTGGGAAAGCTTCAACACGGATATGGATATTATATGACTTCCTCAGTTTGGCGTCCCCTAAAGCAGGCTTATACTGGTCTTATAAAAAATTCGAGATGGATGGTTTGTGAGAACTCTCCACTGAACTGTTGTACACCCCCTAGGTTGTTCACAGACATTGTTGAAGACATTTTTGTTCCTATTTCTTTGATGAACCTTACTATTTCTGATATTCGTAGTACTATGAATATTAACGGAATGTTTCTTGACCACCTTTTCTTGCAGATCTAATGATACAGGTATGTGGATTCTGATACTCTTGATTAGATGCCCAATATCAATGGGATATTTTCTACCAAATATTGCTACAGATTTTTGTTGGCCCCTCCATGAACCAGTCCTCGTGGATAAGGGGTGTGAAGACTTATTTTATCCCACCCGCTTCAACTATCCTTGTCTTGAAAATTTGGAAACAACTTCTTCCATTTTATAATCTGTTGCAGCGCACTGGTGTCAAGTTGGCTCATGCCTATCTTTTCTTCTCAGAGAAGGAAGAAACCCATTAGTATCTATTAATTTCTTACAAACTCACATGTAGGCTCTGGATGTATCTACAGGCTCTTTTCACATGTTTCTTTAACTTGAAGTCTATGGAGGATCTTTTACAATTAGTTTGTAGAATGGATTGAAGTGAACAGATTCACTCCCTTCGGTTGGATACTTTTTTGAGTGTGTTCTCTTTCATTTGGTAGGAATGAAATTATTTAGCAATCAATAAAATAAATCCCTCCTTTCATAATGGTGTTCTATTCATACATCATGTAATTCTGACATCCTCCCTTATTCAAATAGGGTATATGGATAATGATGTTACTGACCATGTTCTTTTTAGATCACTTTTTCTGAATGGAAGGTTCATGAAGTTGTTAATGATAATGTATATTCTATGGATATCACCCATATCCCAATGTCTCAAAGTCAATGTTGATGGAGAAGCCTTGGGTTCTCTGGGACCTGTTTGATGTAGTGGTGTTTTACGAAATTCGTGGGGGGTTTTTGAACGGTTTATTCTTTCAATTTTATTAGAAACAATCTTGCAATTGAAGAATATATTTGTTAAATGATTAAATAAATTAAATATACCGTTCTAATATAATTGGATCAATTATGGTTAGAGTCTAATTCGACTATTATGATTCAAATTCCTTGGGATTAATCCCAAAATGTGCCATAGATGATATTTCTAGAATGGATTGAATATATTAGGTTTGTAGCGGTGCTTTCCCTTAAAATTATGCATGATTATCAAGAGGCCAATCAGTTTAATTATGATCATTCTAAGAGATCAATTTTGGAGGTCATTTCCAGTTGGTCCTACACCATACCTGATTTTTGTAATGATCTTGTCAAGGATTACCTTCTTGGTGAGGTGTATACCACCTTTGTTGAGATTTTTCGTGACTCTATTATACTATGTATTTTTATTTTTATTTAATATATTTTCCTAGGATTATGATTCTTTCATGCCTCCTGGATTTTTTTGTATATTACATTTTTAAAGATGTGTGATTAAGGTAATGAGATAATATTTTAGGAAAATAAATTCATTAATTCTAATGTCATTATAGATAATTGGGATTAATGGTTATTTTGTAAAGAAACATCTTTGTTAATCCTTTAGTTTTATATTTAAATTTTAGTTATAAATGTATTATTTCATAATTTTAATATTTAATTATATTGAATAATAAATGTTAATAAATTTGGTTTTTATAAATATCTATAGACATAAGGTTGGAAATAAATTTATTTTATGTATATAATGAAACATTAAATTTTACTTTTAGTGCTTTAATCACAAAAACATCTTTTTTTATTATTCATTCCTTGCAGTAATTGTTGATTTGTAAAATGATTGAAATGAAACCAATGGATGAAATTGACATTTTTAAATGAAACGAAATAAATAAATACAATTTCTCATGTTCTCTATAATCACATTAAATGAAAGGGGATCGGGAAGGAAAATAGTTATACTGTAACATTCAATTTTGAGGAATTGATGTGATTTTCACCCATTAAGGATTTATGGTTTATTAGGCATTATCGTTCTCATGACCATGTTACCCATCATTATCTATTCATACATGGTTGTTAGTTTTATCCACCTTTATTGTAATCAAACATCACACTAATGTACAGCTTATTTTGGAACAATATTATTTGTAGTTTTCAGCAAATATTATATTTCAAAATTCCCTATTTTAGAAGGAGTTTTATTATACATCTGTACAATTCAGTTTCTTAATAAATTATTTTCCAAATAATATACCTATGATGAAAAATGTAAACTTTTGGGGAATAAATTTATTTAAATCATTTTTATGTATCATTATAATAATTTTAGAATATACTTACCTTTATATAAATTTAATTTTGTTAATAGATTGTACTAGTAAAAATACCGAGTATAAAGGAACATCAATATAATATTAAAATATAATTATGAAAATATGAAAATTATAATATAGCTATTAAAATTTGATGTATGAATAAGAATAAAAAGATTCCAAAGAATATGATGAAATCATTAATACAATTAATATACATTGATTAATTAATAATAAATCAGCACTAATCTTTTAGTAAACTAATTTTAGGTTACAAAAAATTATTTTAAAAAAATATATTTTTTATGCATTTTATAAAAAAATAAATTATATTTAATTTCAGCCACATTTATAAATAATAATTTAAAAAAGTGACATAATAATTGTATTCAGATTATCAAAACTAACTTGTGATGAATGTTTGTAATTTGCTGAAAATGTTAGTTTTCACTGAATAACTGAAAATATAGATTTTTATTGAAATATTATATATTCATTTCAAAAAATTTAAAATATAAAGTTTGATTTATAATATCCTCAATGTAATCATAGTTCATTTATAACATTATTGCAATATTTTAAATTAATTTAAGGTTTTATTTTTATATAAAATCGCTAGAAAATTATGAAGACACTTTTTTCAAAAAACCACTTTTAATAAATGTTTTACGAGTTTACTTTTTAATTTAATTATACTAATTATATGAATTAATATTGATGAAATGGATATAATATTTAGAATAATCATAAATAAATTAGTAGATTTGGAAAAATTAATTTTTTTTCAATTTGGATTGTAACTGTAGTCAATATTTGTCTCTTCGATAGGGTAAATCATCTAAAATGATGTTAAAAATTTGGGTTAAATAATTACAATTTATATAGCATATGAAGTTTTCTAATTTTATTTTTGTTATTACGAAAAAAATTATTATAAAAGATCCAAATGTATTTTTTAAATCATTATATTTTTTTGGAACCCAAACATGTCTTTTGTGAAAGATAAGTTATATTTTAATCTATAAAAAGTTATTTTTGAGTATTTTCATTTAATGTATTATTTGTAAGATTTTACTTGGTTTTTCTATAATAAAAATATAATTTTTTGTATTTGAAATTTAAAATTCCTTCATACCAATTAAATAATTTATTTATTGTTGAAATTATTTTAACATATAAATCTGCTATTTTTATGAAACAGTTTTTCATGTGTTTTGTGTTCTTTTTTAAAAGTAATTTCTTCCACAAATATATATTTATACTAAAAAATAAATCAATAATTTTAATCAGAATTTAAAAAAGGGCTATAGGTTCTATTTTATTATTTTTATATAATTATGATATAATTGTAAAAATTTGGGTTATCACATTAGAGGATAAAATGATTTTAATGTTGTTTAACTAAATAATTTGTGGTAAAATGTTTTCAAAACATATCAGAACTTTATTTTAGGAGTATTCCTAGATACTATCACATGTTATATTTGAATTTTGGGTTAGTTAGATGCATATGAAATGATCAAGATATATATAATTCAATATTTTATGTAATCCCTAGTTCTTCCCTTACCACCCCATTAAAATTGTACTATATTTTTTCTTTCCTCCACACTCTTTGATAAATCTATATTGGACAAATAATATTAAAATAAATTCAAATGTTCATTAAAAAAATTCTAGATCTGATGTTCTTTTCAACATTTAATCATTTAAAGGTTAAAAGAGTATCCTAAAAGACGTTTCTCTAAGGGAATGTAACCATATTCACTAAGATCGTTATTTCTACATCATTATTATACCACTATTAGTTGTGTCTTAAAAATTAATATATAATATAACCTATATCTACATTATAATGTGATTTTATTATGTTGATTTCTTAATATTTATATTATTATCCTCCAAATGGGTAACAAACCCACTACATGTGTGTACTAAAAACTACCTCCTTTCGAACTAATGTAATTTATTTTTCAAATACAAATAAAATGAATTTACATAATCATGTAAGTGATGAAAATATATTATAATAATGACATAATATTGTTTCTTTAAATTTTATATATCATCTCTATCCTTAAACTTTCACCCTTTCTGAATTGATAATGTCACTCCTATGTACGTATTACCAAACAACCACATAATATGATGTGATTCATTTTCAATTTCCATAATTTGTGAACAATTAAAAATATTTTTTTAATAATAAAATATGATATTTATTAAATTAATACGTTTTTGAAGATGATGTAACTATAACCTATTCGAAAAACTATAACTTTAATGCCAAAACATGCATGATAAAAAAGATTAGTTATCACCCGAATCAATAGTTACCATGAATGATTGTTTACTAATAGCTGATATGGTATAATAAGTGGATTTTATATGATATTAAAAATATGAATATGTATCTTGTAAAAATTTATAAAAATTTTAAAACCATTATATATAACTATAAATTATATTCATTTTTGTTAAAGCATGGGGTAAGGGGTTTCTTACCTTTATTTCTATTCATGGGGATATAATTCAACATCATTAATAATGTTATTCCATGAATATGTGTGAACTGACATATAATCATATTATGTTTCATTTCATATATTTTTCAATTATATTTTTTACACATTAACAATTCATTGATTAATTACCACTTCAGTTAAATGATCGTTATATGATATTTTATCTCAATGGTCAATATATAGGGAACCATTTTGTATTATGACCATAATTACCTTTATACAATTTACATAACACCACATTGATATATTCATCATGAATATATATTTATTAATGATGACTAATATTTTAATTCCTATTTTAAAATTATTGGGGTTTCAATATATATGTTTTTTAAGAGGTATGGATGTACTTTAATGAAATAATTTTCGGATTTCATTAATTTTTATTCAAGGAATATTATAATATACTGTGTATAAATACAATATAATTTCTTGAATAAATGATATTTATTTAGTTTCCTTTTTTATTCCATATTTTTTCTCTTTGGAAATTTAATTAAAAAAATTCAATATTTAGTTTATAAGTGGATTAGATTTCCCTTTTGTTCATGTATGTTTTTATTCAATACATATAATTTTCCAAATTATTTTACAATTCTATTTTATTTAATTGAACTATTTACCAAGGATAATTTTGTTATCCGTGTAATTTTAAATCTTTTTAAAGGTACCTTACTATTGTTTTTTAAAAGTTATATTTTAAACATTCTATACAAAAGTCTGAAGAACTGTTTCTTTTTAACATATAAAAGGTTATCATATTTTCCCCCTACACTAAAATTTTATACACTTTAGTTTATTCTATATATTATAAATTGTTATACAAAGAAAGATATTCAATTAAATCGTATTTTAATATTTTTATTCCATTTTCCTTATTTCTATAATGGACAAGATATTAGAATAAAACAATTATATCTAATAAAATTATTATCATCTTGTATCACTTACTCATTTATTGGTCATTAAAATTATCTTTAAATAATAACATTATTATGATTTTTTTCTTGGAAATTTATATTTCTCTTATATATGAATATTACATTTATCATTGATATACTTAGTTCTATGAATATATACCATTAATAATAATAATTTTTTATTATGAATATTATTGGATTAACTACGTAAATACTGATATTATGCATCATTTACTCAATGCACGTAATTTTTTATAAGAAGTATTCATTATGAATAAATTGGATCATTTAATATTTACAGAATTAATGGGTAATAATGAGATTGTTGGGGAACAAAATTATAAATCTCCTTGATCCATTGATGGGTCTCAAGAGACAAACTAGTAATCCAAAAAAACTAAATGGGTTTTTGGTGTATATGTGACCATAGTCTAAAGTATCTTTATACATTTCCTTAATCGTGAAGTTATTCTAATATATAATATCATTAAAGAAGATTGTATGTATCACAATAATTTGGAATTTAGTTATTATTACCAATGAGTTTAAAAAAATTATGTTCAACCATGGAATCATTTTATGTTCAAGTTATTGATTAAATGGAATTGAATTTCAGTTATCTAGCATATAATAATGATAAATCCTCATTTACTCTTTATAGTTTATATTTAACATAATCGATACTAAGTATTTTATATTACCCATATTTTATTTTTCATTACACTATATATTAATCATAAATATTTTATTGATTTTAAGAATGAAAAAAATTACTCTCACTATGTTTTAGAGTTTATTTCTAATGTAAAATGTTAATAATTTCAGTACATAGATTACCAGGAATACAAACCAATCAGATAATTTTGGATTCAATCACTTGTATCCTATTACAATATAATAATGTAACCAATGAATATATTGTTCAAGGGAACGGTTATTTATGTTTTCCATTTTGGATATTATCAATCTTAGATAATTAAAAACCTTTACAAGAAGAGTTTATATACCATATGTATGGTATGCATTTTTATTTGTTTTAATATATTTAGAATTTATATAAGACTTTGTAACGAAAAATATTGTTGGGTAAAGAGTTTCAAAACAACATGGATTTAAAAAAATTATTTCTTGGAGGGAATATGATTCAATACTATATTTTCAGATTCAAGCATAAATATAGGTAATAATGGTAGAAAAGGTATTGAGATTCAATCCCCTTAAAATATTATGTGTTATAAACCATAAAAATATGATCATTATATGAACCTGATGATTAATTATGTGTGACCTTAACCATTGGTTCCCATGGATAATCATGATTTCCTATTGCAGGTAATGAGGTTATCCTATCTATTTGGTTCCTTGTTCGCAGTGTTCTTTTTGGGTAACAATAGCCAGTAAACCCCCACCATTAAGATATAAGTGGAATAGTGTTGAATAGATCCAGATGGAATAGTTTGTTAAATTATTTGTTCAATTAGATATCAAAGAGTCATATACGATATACTTAACAACTAATGTTTACCATTTATAGTGATGGATTATTTACATGAACAACCGGATGCATGTCATGATTATATATAAATCCGCACCCACTAATTCATATATAGTATTTAAATGGGTTAATCATTTTATTTGGATCAAGATAAATATTATTCTTTACTAAATGGTTTAAAGACATTATACTCAAAAGATAAATACTTTCTTTGTTGTATTTAATAGATACTTCATCATAAAACATAACATTTATATCATTCTTTATGATATATAATCTTAATGTATATAAAAACTTCCACGGAAAATATGAGGAAACATTTCATGTAAAGAAAATATTTATATGTTGGATCCAACACATTCTTGAGTATCGATGTGTTGATTTTGTTCAATAGTGGAATCTAGATTCTTATGAGAATCATATAATGATTCAATTAAGTATTGAAATGAATTCGATGAAAAAATAAAAAAATGAGATACAATCTCAACTCATATACTCAATATGGTTGAGTTTGTTAATGTTATAGTGAGACTATGGTATACGTATGGCTATATTAGTGTATAAAAATTATGTTTTTATTAAAGGATGTGATTTGGAATTGTGAAATTATTCAGAAATATTTTACATGATATTCATGAGTGTTTAAAATAGACAATCTTGAAATATAATGTCCATGTTCAAGATCTATATTGATAGTACATGATGGTATGATTTTAAAACCAAATAAGATATGATATTTAGAGATATTATATTTGTTTATTTATGTTACCTATCATTGTTATTGATAACAAATATTAAAATTTTGTATGATTAAGGATTCAATATAATAGAATTATATACGATATCTGAGAGGATTTATGAAACATGGTCAAATTCTTGTGTTGAGTACCCGTTTTATAGAAATCAATTCAATATATTTTAAGGTAATGTGATAATGAATATATAGTTAGCAAACATGGTAATTAAACAATATTTCAGAATCAACTTAATAACTGTTATAACATTTATTTTTCTCTCATGTGGTGGAGAATGAGCTACCATATTAATGATAATCATTTAGAGGAGTTTATCAAGATAATTATCTTTTAAAAAATGAATGTGTATCTTCAGTTCATTTGGGTTGTATTATTGTATAATTTTTAATTACCAAAGTGATTTTCTGAAAAAAAAATTAAATGATTATTTATTTAATTATTGTCTTTGATTCATTGCCTTCTTTTTTTGAAGATTATAAAATGAAAAAAAAATATTCAGGATATTTCGTTATCGAATTACTTTTCGAAATATTAAATATTAAATTTCAGACACCAATCTATGTAATATTTTAATAAAATATTTTTCATATAGAAATAAACTATCATATATAATATCATCTATTATATGTAAATTATAGTTTATTTTCTGAACACTCTTAAATTGAATCATTGGGTTATTTATTAAACACAATGGAGTCTATGAATTTGATAAAGATATTAAAAGAAAATATAAACATTAATATGGTACTGGGAGTATATTTTATCTTAAAAAATAATTTGGTTTGATTAAAATCCTAACGAGTCTAAGATTTGTTAAAATCATGGAAAATAAAATGAGTTACATTTATTTAATAAGAGAACTATTGAAGAATATTCCGAAAGATAATTATAATAATAAAAAATTAAGTTTACTTTATTCTAGATGAGTTTAGAGTTTTTTTGGGTAATAATATAAATCCATACATTATTTTGGAAGGAAACGTTTTTTGGAATGGTTGTAAAGTTTATGATAAGGAATATAAAAATATATTAAGTAGATAATAAATATTTATATCATGACATATAACACTATGTAATTCAAGAGATTGAATATGTAAAATAATATGAACATTAAGATTATGATCTAAAATATCACTATCATTTTAATTTTCATTATTCATAGTTTTTTCATAATATAGTTTTTATTTGGAGAATTTTATCATATGATTATATAGTTATATGTCTGTAATTTCAAATATATATATCAAGTTAATAAATCTTAATAATGTTTAGCATGCAAAAGTCTGATATGTAATTTCATTATATAATATACTTTAAAGAGGTTATTATCTATTGTTTTCATTAATTCTCATAAAACAGTATTTAGAATACAAAATTTATCATATCGATGCAAATATTTATTTATAATTCCTTCACATATTTTTAATTTTATATATATATATACATTTTATGAAATGTAATAATAAGTAACCTCTAAATATATTATTTTGAGTAATACGCAACAGATTTTCATCATAGGGTATTACATATTGTGATAAAATGTTAAGGATAGCATCTGCTTTATTCTTGTATAAGATATGGAAAATAATTATGAGGTATAAATGGGAATTTTTTCATGTACTGCGTGACCCTATTTGTATTCCACATTAAGTTTCAAACAATATATTATTTTTATAATAGGTGTTCATTAGTCATGTAGTAGTTCACATTAACCTAGGATGGAAGAATACTTAGCTTGAGAACCTATATAAGTTGATACCATTCTTATAAAACTCATTAAGGCATGGCTAACTATGGTTGGTCAGTTATTTTAATGATCATGTAATCAATTTTATTAAAATCAATACTGTAATTTTCGACTCAAAAATGAGTATGAAATTTTGTTCTTCAATTGACATATATTAGATATTTTAGGACATCATATAAATAATATATATAATGCTATTATCTATCTAGATGATAGAAAAATGATCTTTATATAAATAAAGATGATTGAAATGTAACATATTCGTTTAAAAGGTTATTTTATACACAAAGAGTCACAAAAATTTGAGTCATATTTATGGGATTGAATACTTCATATCATATTCTCACTCGATCTCATTGAAAAATGTAATACATAAGAATACCTATAAACATCAAATATGTTTGGGGGAAATAAGTATAAAGATTTATATTGGAGATAAATCTATTTACCATTTATAACATTTTTATATTTTTTTTTTCTTATGGGTTCTATTTTCTAATGTTTATAGACCTGGTTATTGATATTTTTTGTCAATGATATGAAGGCCTATCAAGTCACACTATGTTGTATCCATAACAAGGATTGATATTGAGAGAAATAATTTCCCTCAATGTGATTTAAAATTAATAGATAAAATGTATTGAATTGTTATTAACAAGGTATTTCATATTATTTGATATACTATGAGGTTATTGGCCTATTTCAATTTTTTTGTATTTGTCCATAATTGTTTCGAATACGATTTCTTGAGGTACCATTTATGATATGGTATATGATAAAAATAATGATGCCCATTATGATTTAGTGAAATGGTATATGAAAGGAGTTAAGGATCACTAAATCCCCTAATGTTTATTTACCAATGATATAAATTATGGTATTCATATTTATTGATATAAAATAATCATAGAATGATATTTTCATTTTATTTCATGAGATCAATGGTGGTGTATCTATTTTCCATTGACGAAATTATAGTGTGTACAAGAAAAAAAATCTTGTCACTACCATATTCTATATATCCTTGTGATATTATTTGATTAATGGAGTCATAATGATTAGATACATGTAATCAGATTTCATGACTATGCCTTTCCCGTATATTCATATTATATATGTTAACATAATTGTAATTCCAAAAATGAGATTATTTACTTAATACTTTAATTTATATTCCGTTATATATATTTGTAAATATCTATTATAATTGATGTTGCATAAAATATTTGAGTAATTGATGGTATGTAATGCATACCCAGGCAAAGAAATAACCAATGAATTATAATTCTTGATTTAAATTATTTGTCACTATGGATCATAATCACGTGTTATACTAATCCAATTACCTATGGGGGGACTATGTATTATGTTACCTTGATGCATGTATGAGACTTGTCCTACCCGATTCACTCTTTCCACTAATCTTTTGTTCGACATGAATAGGTAAGCCATTGAAGAATGGTGGTCCTGATTCATATAATGAATTATTCTTTTCATGTCAACTATATATTATTGATAGGTGATTCCATTTGACATTCCATGGTGATACATATTAAATATTTTTCCATTTTGAATATATTATAGAAGAAATTCAATGAAATGTATGGTGTAACAGTAAATCTTTATTTCTAGTTCATGTATTTTTAATAAATCTATATAGAGTGATCTTGGATTTATGATTTATTCACTTCCACATGTTATAATGTACGATAGAATGAAAATATAATTCCTCACTAGAAATATATAAATTTATTTTGTTCTTGAATGACTAAATTTATAAAAATTTAAAATATGAATAATTATAAAAAATTCATTGAAAATTAAAATGGGAGGTTTATCAAGAAATATTTAGGGTAACTTATACCATTCTCAATGTGAATTATGATAATACTCCAAACACTAAGTATAATAAATTTTTGATTCATTTAAATATTTTTTTTATGATTTATATTGGTCTATAACATTGAAATTTACTTTATAGATAAATTTTATGTTATTAAATAATATTTATTTATTGAGTTTTTTTCAATGATGAAAGACCACTAAAACCATGATTTTTTTTCATCATAATATGTTATTTTTTGATAATTTTATTATAAGGAATTGTTATTTATATAATATTTCATGGAATAAGAATTATATACTAAGTCAATGAGTTATTTTCATTGATGAAAAAAATTAGTAAAATAACAAACAAAATATTCCTTGACATATAATTCAAATAATTTCATTTAATATGTTACATAATATTATTTCAATTAAAATTACTGGTTTATTATATTCCAATTTTTATAATTTAGTATTTAGAATTGATATATTAATTATATTGACTATAAATTGATTGAGGCTAACATGAAATATTTTTTTGTAAATTTTTATTAAGTATATTTATTAAAAAAATTATACACATTTTTTATTATCATTTCAAATGTGTATGATAGGATTATCTAGTGTAATTTTTTTGAGATTAACCATTTCCATATATTATAATGGGTAAATAATCATCCAAATAAATCTAATATCAATAAATTTTGAATTTTTATATAGTATTATACTAATTGAGTTTGTTAATATTTAAGAAGTATTATTAAAATAATTGACTTTGAAAATAACAACAATGAAAACACAATAAAAGTTTTATATTTCATGAATTTTTACCCCCAAAAAATTGATAATCAAATTTATTCTTCTTTATCACATTCATTATTTATGATATTACCTTAATAGGTGTTCATGTATTCCAATAAGAACCTCTCCTCTAATTTTCACTCATACATTATAAAATTTATTAATTAATCATGACACTCCAAACATACAATGATGAAAGGATATGGTAACATTGGTTCAATGGTATGAAAATATTGGGTGATGTTTTCCCAGAATGGACGACTATATAAATAGAATAAAATAAATAGTTGATGAACGATACACAATAATCACCCTAATGTAAAGTGATTGTGAGCTAAGGGGACATGGATGTGATCTACTATAGAGGCATTGTAAGTGGAAAGTATGGAAATAATCATTATGGAAAGACTATAATTGAAACAAAAAAGGTAATTTTATAATAAATAATTTTCTTATATTATAAATATTGATTATTTAGATATTATAGAGTTATTAAAATTATATAATTTTTTAGTTAAAAGGAAAAATCATTATTTCTAACCTAATCTAGGTTTCATGAATTATATGGTTTTTTATAAAATATTGAAATATAGTAAAGTCATTATTATTTATTCAACAATCACATAATATCATTAAATTTTATAAATAGAATTTATTAAAAATTTATATCAGTCAATTAATATTTATATGATTACCCACATATATATTATAATAAAATAAAATTTACTAGATAAAGGGTTTTTTAATTTTAGTTTGAATGTGCATGCTTTAAAAATACATAAGTATCTTTCCATAATAAAATTCCATTTAGATTGACAAATATTTTTCTTGAATTAGGCCTTCAAAATTGATTAATCATGTTAATATTATCAAATAATAATTTTCCTAATTTTTTAACCCAATAAAATTTTATTTCTAAAAAGAAAAATATAGTATAAATATTATATATGAATTATTACATAATAATTAGCTAGAAATGAAGTCATATGAAATATAATAGTGTTCTAAAACAATTTTATTTTACATTAAAATATATTATATTAATAAAAAATATTTTTTCCAACTTGTACAGAATCATTTGAAACCATGCATATAATTTTATATTTGAAAATATATTAAATATGAATTATGTTTTTTCACATTAAAAGTAACATATTTAAAATGGAAATAGGACTAAAAACAATTAAAATCCCAAAATCAGTCCGTATATACCTTGATCTATTAGCTAAAACCATGTCAATTCTAATGGCTCTTGAGTTTTTCATCCCAAGGTCTAAGGCCCATACATTAAACCCAATTTATAGATTATTATTATTCTAAATAATTTCTAACAAATTATTCAAAAACTATCAACTCAATATCCATTTCAAATGAATTTAATCTAATTTTCATTCATAATAATCTATTAAATGATTTTATATGGTTTTTTTATTTTGAGTAAAATATTAGAAGATTGATATCAAGGTAAGTGTTCTTAGACTCTCCTTAACCATAATTTTTTTCATTGAGTATATTACATTTTAATTTAAATGAGATATTTTATTGTGATTAATTATTATAAAATCATTATAATATTATCTATGAGATATGAAAATTACCTCTCATTATTTGACCATCATAATACCTTATAATCCTCACACATTCTATTATCCATAAAGCATCGTAATGTTTTTTTAATTTAATGAGTTTATATTTTCTTAGATATGGAATCCCTCTCTAGATACTAAAAAATTATGTAGTATTTGAAATATATTAATGGGCTATAATGATCAAAATAATGGTTGTGTACTAAATTGAACCACACTCAAGGCATAAATTATGGTACTTGTAACAGTCAATGGTTATCTATTTATTTTAATTGATATAAAATTTATGTATTTGATTACTTTATTTATAGGGAACCCTAGTCCAAATAATACCATGATATAGTATACCTTTTTAACATGGCCAATCAATTAATTAGTATGGATCAGATTAAAAATATTATTAAATAAAAATAGAAATTTTTTTATTCATATTTATAGATAAATCAAAGTAAATACTCATTAATTTTTTAATAAAATCTTTTAATGATTGAAATTATTATTTTTAAATCTTGTGTATCTTTAATATATTATATTATATTATAAAAAATATATTCATCACTATTAATCAATGATTTCAATAAAATATATATATAATTTATATGAATAAATTAATAACCATTCATATCTTTTTATATAATGTTTTGAAATGAAGATAATATAATTTAAAGTTAACAAGTGTTATTTTCATTAAATTGGTTTTATGTTTGATATTGGTCTTTAAGAAAATAAGTGAGATAAAGAAATAATTATTAATGTTAATAATATTTATTATATTTATAGAATATATATTCCATAAAATATTTAAAAAATAATTATTTTTTAAAATACTAGAGATGAATATAAATTCAATTTTATTCCTAAAATTATATTTTTTTTATAAAATGGTTTAATTGAGTCTTATTAGCTAATTTTATAGTTCAATTATACATTTTTTATTAACATAATTTTAAAAAATGATTAAATATTTTGAAAAACATTTATATAGTCTTTTATTAGTTCACTATCATTTTTGTTCATAATGAATAAAAAATATTAAAAAAAGATTCCACTATTAATGATAAAATAATTTTACAAGGGGGTAAACTAGATATAAGGGTAATATTTCCATGTAATCATGTATAATAATAATTTTATAAGGACATTTAAAAACTATGTTTTCTAATATTTTATTCCATTTCCATTTGGATGATTTATACCTGAGGAATACATTAATAACATGTAAATATTATATGTAATTTCATTTGTTCCATCTTCCAATATTATAATGAGGACACATCTTTGCACCAATATTCCAAAATATTAAAATTTTAATAATTTATTTTCATAAAGTGAAGAAAAATTTTTAAATAATCATATAAAAATTATATTTTTGTGATTTTCTTTAAAATTTCTTAAAAAGATGATTTTTTTATCATTATTGAATATTATTTTTTTAATATTAATCTTCATTTATTTTAAAGATTTTAAAAAAATTAAAAATGATATAATGTAGTTTAAAAATAATATTTTTTCCAATTATATATCTATAAATACAATTTAGGGCATTTTAATTATTTTATTATTAAATATTTATATAATATTTTTTGAAATATTTGACCATCATCTCTTTGAAAACCTGTATTCTCATCGCATCTACAAGAAAAATATTAATTTAAATTAGGAAAAATATGTTTGAAGGATTTTTGAAAATTGATTTAATATTTTTAATTAGTAGAATTTATATTATCTAATAAGTTAAACTTAATTTTTAAACATATTTAATTATAAAAAAATTGAAGGTTTTTTTTCACAGCAAAGGGAAAAAATGTTTTACTAAGGGTTAAAATAAAATAGTTTTGGTGAAAATTGACCCAAAACATGTTCAAGAAACATTTTATATACATATACGTACCTTATCAATTAATGGTTTATAAATGAACCATTTTAGAGCATTTTGTCTTGTAAAAATTTGTTAAACATTTTTATTGTCTAAAATTTAATGTTTTCCACTCACATCACTAATAAAAGGAAACTCAATATTCTCTATTGTTTATACTTCCGTAACCCATTGGTTAAGATAATACATGAATAAATTACTTCCTTACATCCATCCAAACATATTAGAATCATTTTTTTCCTAAATCCATCCAATGAAACTTTTTGGGGAAACTCAAAAGAAGGTGTCTGAAAATGAAGAAACATCCCTAATCACGTGTTTTATTTTTTTCATCCTCATACTCAATAAATTAATAATAAATATAATTTTCTAATATAATTATTAAATTCTATATACTAATATTGTATTATGTTAATGGGATTAACAATTTACTTCTCCCCTTCAATCAAATGTGTTACGAAATCATCATTCATGTGTAAGGTGGACTACCTCCTTGCTAATTGATATCATATTTTTCCCTCACAGCATCTCATAGATTGATATAATGATGGGTTTATTTTTAATATACAAAATTTATGATATTACTCTTATTCTAGAATCATTATATTACATTTTTTCTTTAAATTCTATTATGTGGGAATATGATAACATCATCCATGTATAAGGTAGACTACCTGCTAGCAAAATGATGTGACTTGATCATAATTTTAATAGAAAGCGACAAATATGGGTTTAATGAAAATATGCGATATAATGTCATTAAAAAATTTCTATTGATAATATATTATTTACATTTATTTCCATCTTTACATCAGGAAAACAACATCAATTTTTTATACGTACGACCTATCATCTCTGTTAATTGGGTATTTGATTTTCCATCTCTAAAAAATATTCATCTCTCTATATAAATTTATACAAAATATATGGAAATATATATATATATTTTAAAATTACTGAAATTATGGACCCATGATCAAACTATAAAGACCAACAATAATAGATCAAATCATTCACAATGAACAAAGAATTTATTTACAAAAACATGACATTAACATGTTGTTATTAAAAAAATTATAAAAAAATGTCATAATTAATTTATATATGGTATGATATATATTATTATTATTCTATAACATATTTATAATAAAATTTATATTTTTATAAAATTGTTTTTAACATTTTTGAAGGAATTTTTGACTTATGTTAAGGGACTCTCATCATAACTTTTACTTCTGTTAGATACAAACAATACTCATCACATATTTATTTTATATGGTCTATATATTGTCCCTAAATTTATTTTATGATTATTATCCTTAAATTTATGAGTAATTACATATACATTTTATTATCACTCTATCATTGGTATTATGGTTCTATAGTATCCAAAGTGGTAAGGGATTTTTTGTATAAAATTTATTTCTTTGGAAAATAAATTAGTTTATGCATATATTTTCATCAATGAGGAATATATATTGACACATTTAAATGTATTATATTGAATATATTTATATTAATTATATTCTATGATTTAATAAATTTTATTCTTTTATTCTTTTATGATTTTATTTTAACAATTTGGTTAGAGTTATGTGTTACAATCTAATCATTTATTGTTATTGCTTATGATTATACTTCCAATGATGAAATAATATGATCTATCTCCTAAAGAACTAATGACTTTTCTTATATGTTGATTATGTAAATATGTTACATGGGTTTCCTTTATTTTTCTTTGTTATTGTAAAAAATATTTAAAATGATTCATTAATAAAAAACGTCTTTACTTGTCACATCGATCGAAACCCATTTTTCTTCTAAAAAATGTTTTTTTAAAAAATTATATTTTTGTCAATATTCATTAAATTATATATTAAAATAATTTTAAACCATTTTTAATTTTTAAAATATGTTTTAAAATGAATCATCTTGCCATTTTCCCTATAATAGGCATTTTGAGTTTTCTAATAATTTGAAATAAATCATTGTTTTCACCCATACGACATGAAATTGTTTTTCTATCACTAGAAACAAATTTTGTTAAAATATTTCATTATAAGTTTCCCTGGTTATTTAAAAAATATATATTGTTAATTTTTTATTTTAATTTTTTTTCAATGTTGAATGGCTATTTTCCAGAAGAAATACATTAATTAATTTTAAATCATACTTTACATGATTCAAAGTTTGTTTTCAAAGAAATGGTTATTGAAATGGTTTTATGTTTCAAAAAGTGTTTTTCAAATTTTAAAGTCTATTTTCATTAAAAAAATTCATTAAATTATTTCTAATGAATCTCTAATAATTTTTTATGGTTATTTTTGAAGAAATAAATTTTGAAAATTTTTTATTTATTAAAAAGTGTTTTCCAAAGTTTAAAAGAAAATTTTCTTTAACAATTATTCATAATGATGATCCAAAATCATTTTACATCTATGATAACATCCTATGATGTCCCTTATACAATAACAAGAATAATATTGAAATATTTCATCTGCATTGTTTCTATGGATGGTTAATGTTTATGGTGATGAATTATTTTTGAAACACATTTATTATTCATGGGTTATACTTTGAAGAATTTATAAAATGTTTATGATCCCCATTATATTAATTTTTTTAAAATGTGATGATTTGATGAATGTTTTATGATATTTTGGTAAACATAAGTATGGATTCTATTATGATATGGGTGGAAGATATTTCTCTCTTCAAATCATTAGGTAAAATAGTTAATCTCATGAGATAAAAATAAGAAACAAGTTTATTGGATTGATTCACTATAGTAAAGAGGTTAAATCTCATCCATTATGGGAAATAAGTGTTTCATTATCCATAATGGGAAATACATTATTATCCGTGTACCACTATATTTATGTCTTTAGTAGTTAACATTATTATATGAAATGGGTTTTTTAAATATTAATGATAATGACACGCTTTTATTACATGGGGACATAGCTAATGAATGATTTATTTATTTTTTCACTCTTATGTTCCATGTTTTTTTAAATAATAATGATTTTTTACACGATTCATGTTTATGATCCGTGAAAGGTAGGTATTGAACTCTGTAAGTTATGATCATGATCAATTATAATTATTCTTATATTATTAGTTCATATGACCATATATTGATATATTATACATTTTAATGTACTAATAATCTAAGATAATTCTCCCATGTGATTGCTTCCTTTGTTATGATGAATTTTTAGGTCATTTATATCTAAAATAATTACAATGTGTGATGTTATTTTAGGGATATATTGAATATATTTCATGAAATAATAATGATCTTTTTTTCATTTCCATGGATAGTAATCTATTATGTTCCTTATGTGGTTGTTTATGAAATTTATTGAATAAAAATATATGAATATCTAATCCAACAAGCTTGTATTCAAGTGGTAGAGGCCCATACTTGGAATCCAAAAGACCCAGGATCGAATTCGAGTAGGGATGGATTTCTGGGTACTGTAGAAGCATTGTATCAATACTCTAGTAGTGGAAGAAATGTATTAGTAGTAGTACTGTTGCAGCGAGTCACTGTAGCTAGAACTATAGCGGCGACAGTACTATATTAGGAACTATAGGAGACCAGGTATTATAGAAGTATTGAACACTGAAGGGCCTTTTGGGCCCCAAAATGAGATTTCAGACCCTGTATTCATGCCACATTATCTTGGGCCTTCGGGCTATGTAATAGGTCTCTCTCTACCCAGTTTGAAAGAGGTTATTGCTTTATATAAAAAATTATTCTTCAACCCCAACATTTTAAAAAAACTGAAAAAATATTTGATATTTATGTATTAAAAGACTTACTCTCTATATTTTGTTTTATAAAAATGGATTTGATAACCATTAGAAACTAGGATGAAATAACATTAGTGAAATACCTAATGATATTCCAATAGATATATCAAGGCACTCATTTAAGGATATATATATATATATATAGTGACCCAACACTAGTAATCCCAGAGTCTATGCCTTCTACAATTACATTGGAATACGATTATAGAAAACACATCCCAGAGGGAAAATAAGATTAGTAGTCTTGGTAAGCTAAATACATATATATATCTTACTTTAAATTTGAATAATCAAAATAAAACATTATTGTTTTATTCACTATATTAACTCTATAACTTATATTATATCCCTACAAATTATTTATAATAAATTCAATGTAATTGTTGGTAAAATAAAAAAAATACAGGTGTTATAAAATTTTCTATAAGGGTTAAATATAGAAGAAGCTATAATTAATCATTGATAATAATCAATTTTGAAATTTAATAATTATACACATATTGAAAATATTTAATCAAATGAGAAGGAAGTGAATAATAATATATAAGGATAGATAATGGTAAATATATTATATTCAAATAGATGGATAAGGTATAATCAACAAGGAACCTAAAATAACTAAAAACAGAATAATTTAAATCAATAAACTGAGAATAAAATGCATCCGCATATTTTTTTCATAGTGAAAATATCATATAAAATATTTACATAAATATAATTAAGTAAAATATTAGTTATTGAAATCCATTTTTCCTAGGTACATGGTACTTTTACCATCAAGACTATTTACAAGATAGTTTAAAACATGCTAGGTGGAAAACCCACCAAGGCTAGCCGACTAACTCATCACTTGAGAAAACTGCTGCAACAAGGGGATATCTATTACCAGGCCCCACCCATGTCATATCTATAAAATGAAATATTCATATATATAATAATTAATTTAATTCATGAAAAATTTTATTTATCAAATATACATATTGAGTATAAGATAAACATTTATTAATATTTCTCTGGGTAATCAAATAACATTAAAGTATATGCAATATATAAAAATGGTATATGATTTATGAAATGATCATAGACAGGATCATGTTTATGGAAAATTAAAATAAATTTAATTTCCAAATGAAAGTGGTCATAAGGACATGATTTTATTAAGAGAAGTTTTACTATCACAAAAGAATTTGTGATTTCAACGAAATTTTTTACCACTTCATAATATTCATGTAATACCACTTGGATGTGGTAATTAAAATTGAAACATAAAATAATGATATGTATGAGTAAATCCTGATATAAAATTACAAAGTTGTAGTACATACACCACACTAACATGAATTGGTGCATAATAACAATCAAGTTTCAAAGAAATATAGATTGAGAAGAAATGCCTTAGAACCTAGTAACTTTTGATTTATATGCCCCTTACATGAAATAAAATCATATGAAAAATTTAATACTAGTAATATAAATGTATTCATGATTTAAAAAACAAAATGGGAATTATATACACTATAAAAAAACTAAGTTGTTAAAATGGAATATACAACATGAAAGAAAAAGTGATATGAGAATTCCTTAATACCTGAGTAATTTTACTTTGATCATATACCCTATAATATAATTACATCAATCAAAAAAATTAAAATTATTATATAATATAAATTAATGACATAAAATTTCATTGGGATTTATATACACAATATAAAGATGTGAGTGGTGAATAGGACTTAAATCTTGATGAAATAAAATTAGAACTAAAAATCCCCTTAACATAGGATCTCTTTTTTGTTGAATGTAATTTAAAATCCTATATAATTTATTAAATAAATTTATAAATATATAAAATAATATTATTAATTTTTATAACATCATATATAATCCTTTTATAACATCTTATCATCCATTTGTTAATAATCATTAATTTTTTCATTGTTTCGAATGATAATTGCATTTTCTTTTGAGTTTGTTTGACTTATTATTTTTTGTCCCTTTTACTTATATATTGATTTAATAATAACATAAATTTAAAAAATTATTTTAATATCATATATATTATATAAGTATCTATTTATAGTAATCTATAATATTTGGTGATAGGAAATGCAATACAGCATTCATGGAGATGGTAGGTTGTTCGTACACATGAACATTGTTTACATTTTCATGTTTTATTAAAAAAATTAGGGATATATTTATATATATTTTATCATTTAAGTATCATATTAGGTGATATATATATCACATATTTTAATTATAACCTTCCTTAATATGTTCCATGTAAAGCATGAACAAATCAAATTGCAATAAGCAGGAAGTACTCCTCACGTCCACAAATGATGTTATCAAATTCCCATAAAATAGAAAGCACAAAAATATGTGTTATAAAATAATTTAGATATAATAAATACATTATAAATATCATATATGAAATATATGAAATATAAATACATCATTATTATTTACATTAAATGTGGTTACATTATAACAATTGACTTTAGTTTTTGAGGTCGTAGTCCTCCATACACAAGAACCATGATTTCATATACCATTTAATGGATGTGTGTGATTTTTTATGTAATACAAATAGAAAAAAAATACATATATATTTAATAGAATGTGGTTATTATATAAACATGATATGAAAATAATTGAAGTAGTGCAAAAGGAAATAAAAAATACTTATGGATGAACATTAAATCTTCCTCAGGAACTCTTTTTGGATTGCGCCAAAGGACTTATTTGGTTTATTTATAGAAACTTAATGCTTGTCAGGTGAGACAATTGATGTTTTGTAGTGCATTTTTGATATTTCTAATGAGCCATATGTTTTATTGGTATAAATAAAGGGTTTTAGTAAACTCCCTTTTACAATTGAGGTGGAGTGGCATTTTTGTAAAAATAGAAACGAAAATATTTTTGGTGGTCTTACTTATATAAATAACCTCTATTTCGGATTTTTTTATAAAACAGAGTATATGGTCTAAATATGGTCCTATAATGGGTTTTTTACATGTTTCTGAGAGTTTTGGACATCTAAAAAAATTTAACCACCAAGTAAACTCATTTTTACTTTAAATATTGTAAATAATTTTAATTTCTCTCAAAAACATTTTTGGTCAAGAAATAATTTCATATCAATAAAAATTTTGAATTTTTATGATTCTAAATATTGAATCCATTTATCCAAATAATTAGGTTATTATAAATGGATTAAATTAATGAGTTTTTATATTGATGCTTGAGTGTGGGTTAAGGTTCCTATCATGTTGATATTAATTGAAATTTTAAATTATTTTTTATCTAGACTTAATTGTCACCTAGTAAATGAAAAAATCCATTGTTGCATAACCATTTTGACACTTCCATGAGAAATAATTTGGTAATTCATTATCATTTTATGAAACATCATGATGGTTATATATAATGAACATGAATAACATAGTACAAACTTTTGGTATCATGGATTTAAAATAATTTGTGATGATTTATACATATTATAAACAATTTTTATTGACTATTGGATTCCCAGTATGATTATTTTTCCTCACACAATTATTTTTGGTTTTAGAATATAGAGGGAACTAGATGCAAATAGTTCCTTGTTTAATGTGACAGATAATTTAATGATAAGAAACCTAATGGGATGAAAAACAGAGTAAAGGATTTATAATTATTCATAATCAGTTATTATAATATATAATTAACAATTTGAACATTAACCAACTCTTGAACTCACCAAACTAGAGAAGGATAGTGTTAATTGAATTTTTAGGTGTTAGATACCATAAATGAATGAAGATTTAGTTTCTTATATGTATTGAATATGGTAAAAATAACACATGAAGAAATATTAGTGTAATGTTAAAATGGTTTTATTATTGAATAGATGGACAAAAGGTAAGTAATTATTGAGGAAACCTGAAAAGATTGGCTGAAATAAAAAATGCGAATAACAGTCTCTCTAAGATACCATCAAATTTTTAATGTTAAAAATAAAAAAATTATAGACATAAAAAATATTGATTTTTTAATGGGAAAATCATTATGTGTATATACATGGTGGCATTGAAAAATTTTATATTGGTGATGAGGAGGAGTCTACAAATTACATATTAATGGTATGTGATTTTCTAATAGATGTTTTTTGTTAAATGTGAGAAGCATGAATATATAGATGTGGATGAATTGTAACACATTATTCATATCACATATTATAGGAATGAGTAATTAAGTAATTATATGATGAATCATATTTAATTGTTTCAGAAAGATGTGTAATAATTATATTGTTTATATTTTGGAATTTTGGAATTGTGTTATATGAATCTCAAAATATATAATGATTGTTTTGTATAAATTTTTCATTAACTACATTCAAAAATATATTGAATAGTTCCAATTACCTTGAGAAGTGATTTAATAAAAGAGTGAAATTTTGATTATGTTAAGAAAACACTTAATATATAATAAATGATTAGAAAATGGTGTTTTGTTTTCATGAAGATATTGTTGATATGAAAAATGTAATTTGAATAGTCTTGATGACCTTGGAATTGATTAATGATTTATTAAAAAAATTATTTTTGTAATCATTGATGGAGTTTAAATATTATTATAATAATGGAATATTTTAAATAATATATGTATTTATTCAAGGAATGAGGAAGTATGTATGTTTTCCTTATGAGTTTTTTTGTAATTATTGTTATTACTATGATCATGAAAAAACATGAAGAAGGTTTTAACATATTTCATATGAGATAATCAATAGCTAGTTTATTTTATTTGTGGGACTAATTTTATGTATTTTTTTAATAAAATTATGTCCTTTTTAAGAAAAATTAATTTTTTTAGGGTTATAAGGGAACAAAAATATGGAATAGTTTAGGATGAATTTTTGAACTGGTAATAGATATTAATGGATTATTTCCTCACATAAAACATTATTCATAACTGGTTCTAAGCATTTTATTTTTAATATTAAGTAGAGACATTATTAATGTCTTATCATTATTTTGTGGATCTTATTTAGTTCTTTAGAAATGATAAATTCATATCTTAGAATGAGAAATAAAGTGGAAATTTATCAAGTCACAACAACATGAGAGATTATTATTATGAAATTGAATTAAATCAAGTAACTATATAATATGATGAAAATTCCCCATAATTAGGAAAAGTATCTTGAAAAAATTATTTTCTCTATTATCGTAATTTTTTATGATATCAATGACCTTTTTCACACAACTACATATTATGGATTTATGATCAGTGACATTCCCCTAACAATGTTCTCTATCAATCTCCCAATTTTTTTTGTTTTTATTTATCCCTTTTTTGTCGATTTTTGTACATAACTTCCTATTTATTCCTATTTAGAAACATAGAATGGGTTATTCTAAATAAACATCAACCTATCTTTCTCTCTTTTCAAGAGGAAATTGTTTTACCAATTTTATGATGTGGGTTTCCTAAAATGGTATCATAAAAAGTTTAACCCTTTTTTATGAGTACAAATTCTATATTCAATGAAAAATATTATTTTAGGGGATTATAACTTAACAATAATGATTTTGGGAAATATAATTTTTGAAATCATTTAATCCTCTTGATATTTTTTGTTACACGTATCACTGAGTGTAGCTTGCATTACATTCAACACCAAGTTTAAACAAAGCATGACATAATATTAAATTATTTTCTTAATATGATATTTATCACCTATGTGTTGAAAAATATGGTATAAATAGTAAAAATTAAGTTATGAAAATAACAATTTTACTCAAGTATATAGAATTAAATCTTCGGCGACCAAATTATTGGTGATAAAAATAATGTCTATTTAAAAATAAAGGAAATGTGTTTCTAAAAACTATTCTTATGAATAAATATGGTAATAATCTATATGTTAAAAAACTTCTTTTGGTGATTTATTTTAATGAAATTTATTTTTCATATGTTCCATAAAATGTTTAACATTAATATTATGTGTATTCCAGACAAGATATAAAAAAGAAAATGTTGTGCTTAAAATTTTTATTTTTTTAAAATGAAGTATTATTTCTATTTCTATAGACATTATAAAAATATATTTTTATTATTTTATACAACTGATTTAAAATTTTTTATCATCATTTTAAAATTATATTTGGGTGAATTTGGGAAAATTTTCAAAAAAGATAAATTTTCTAATGAATATTGAATAATAATGTTCTTTATTAATATTTCACATTAATATAATATCTTTAAAAAAATTAATATGGTTTTACAGGAAAAATAAGTTCAATAATATTTCAATTTATCTAATTTTGGTTTTTAGAATAATTTTCATATAAAATACTTTCAAACACTTCAAAATTCTCTTCTTTAAAACCCACTATCACATCTCATCGACAGTTTAAATATTAATTAAAATTTTCCAATTATATGTATTGAATTAGGAAAAATAGATTCAATATTTTGAATTAACATAATATTTATTATATAATATGGTTAAAATATTTTTTTACTACAATGATTAGTAAAATTACTATATATTATACAACACAATTATGGTAAAAATTTATTTATTGATAGTTAAGCTTAAAATATAATTTCTAAAAATCAACCAAACCATATAAAACCTCAATTTTATGTTAATATATTTACCTTTAATATTATATTCTATATATTGGACCAATTTAGATACATTTTTTTATTTCCAAAATATGTGTACACCTTGTTCTTTTCAAAAATTACAAGTGTGCCACACACCTCAATTTTAAAAGGTCACCCCTATCCTCTCTTTTTCACATTTCCAAGACCACTTTTCTTGTAAATCACTACAAAATAAAATACATACATTACTTATCACGTTATATAGGCCACATTATTGTAAAAACCCATCGTATAATTCAATTTGGTGTAAATCTAAAAATGTTGTCTGATGAAGAGGTGATGTCACAAATCATGAATTTTATATAATTTCTTCTAATACCACATTCAGTTTTTATTAAATCATAATGAAATAATATCCTTAGTTCCATAAATATTATTATATGATATTCTGTTAATTCTTTAATACAAATCATTCTTCTCTTCTATAAAATGGGTTAGGAAATCCTTATTCATATATATGTCATATTACCTCTTCACGAACATATGTTATTAGGTTTTTATCACCACCTTCAACAGATGGATATAATGATGGACTTGTTATTTATATATGATTATTATTATATTATTATACTTATGTTATAATTATATCACATTTTCCATCTTATAATACATTCCATGGGAATATGATGACTTCATTTATGTGTGTAATAGACTATTGCCTCAAGGGGATATTTGAATCATTCATGCTTTACATTGAATGTAAAAAAGATTTTTTTAATGAAAATATATTATATATGTATGACATAAAAACAATTATATGATAGTAATATATTATTTAGCATTATTAATTTATTTCCATTGATAATATGGAATCAATATTTATGCATAGGTACAACCTAAAAATAGAATAATAATGTTATTTGGATTTCACTCTTGACGAGTTATCACATATTCAAGAAGAGATAGTGATTGAAGATCACCAATTGGACTCGAATCACAAAGTGTATTTTTATTTTACTATAGATTCTTGACCTACAGTGGATTGGGTCCTTGTAAACCCTTCGAACAAGGTGGATATGGGACCCTCATCTTTTAAATTGTCAGATGTGGGTAAATCCAGTAGATCTCCTATAAACAAAAGGAACATTACAAATGTGAGTGATGAAATTCCCATACTATTTCTAAAAGAGAGACTATCATCGATAGATTCTAGATTTGTTAGAATTCAATTATTTCTATACTTGTTATTCTTGGTGGATAGAAAATTTAGTGGATTGATGATTTAGTTTGAAAACTAACCTCTAAATGGGAGTTTTTTATTAGATTTTTATACCTATAGTACGTTAATTTTTTTAAATAATTTTTCCATCATAGGGTCAGAAGAAGAGAGTTTGGGGGTTCGAGTCAATTTCTCTAGAGCCATGTTTGGATTTCATTCAATAATGGGACTTATGTTTCGATACTTTTCCATAAATAATACCAGGATTCTTGTCTTCATCTAGATTATTAGCCTTTATAAGATATTATGGGATCCTAAAATTGTATTTTACATTACCTCTGCAGTTGGTATTCCAATTAAAATAGAACAGACCATTGAGGCTATGAAATTTGGACACTATGCTACAGTATTGTGGAAGTTGATCTAATTGTTTTTATATTTCTTAATATAGTATTATATTCCATAGATGATGATATCTCTCTAAAGGTAGAGTATGACAGGTTGCCAAAATTCTATTGTAATTTTTAAATTATCATACATTTCAAAGAGAGGTGTTTCAATAATATTTCATGTGATTTATTCTCATTAAAATCCCACCAAAAAAATTCTTGAAGGGTGGAAGAGAAACTAATAGAAAACTATCCTATATACATAGACCTATAGCCGCATTTTTCAATAACCATGGCTATAGGAATTTATACAAGGTCTATATCTACGGTTTTATATAAAACTATGGCTATAGGGTATACATTCAAAGGCTATACCCACTACTTCACTAATTAGTGGCTATAAAAACCTTCTTCAAAATCTATAGCCACAATTTGGTTAAACCAGGGCAATAAGATCATTTTTACCAAGGTTATATCCATGGTTTGGGTAAAACCATGGCTGTATGGCCATTTTCATTGGCCTATAGCCACAGTTTTTGTAAACCATGCATATAGGGTATTTTTCCAAGGTCTATATCCAAGATTTTGAAAAAACCATTATTATGACCCATCCCCTAGGGCCGGTGTCATGACTACCTCAATCCCACCTTCCATAGTCTAAGGGATGGAAACTAGAACCAAAGGCGTAATTCCCAAAAATTGGGAAGGCATTGCCTTTATAACATGTAACACACACACAAGCAAGCACACAGCTAGACGAAACATCAAGTAAAATGAATAAAAAATAGTTTTAGAAGTAAAAGGGGCTAAAATACAAGCCCAAATAGAAAGTACAAGTAAAACTGAAATGCAATAAATTTGAAGAAAAAGAGAATACCACTACTGGATCATCCTTTGAGGTTCATACATGAAGGGAAGGTACAGATCACCTCCTATGCACTCCACTTCCGTCCATCTCCTCCGTGTACCGAAAAGCCCTATGGTCCACCTACAGGTACTGTCCAATCCTGGTACTCTCAGCCTCAGTTAGTGTTGTCTATCATCTGCATCCAACACAATAAGGTAGTGGCATAGCCTATGCAGGGGTAAGTATAACGATGCTCATTAAGAACACCAAGACCCTCAAGGTATCACAAAATCCAACATGGATAAACCACAATGTATGAAATCCAAAGATAACCCTACTTAGGTATATGCTCATATATATACCTATGTTATTAAGTAATCCATCTCAATAATTAGGAAAACAAAGAAGTATTGACTCAACTCAACCAGGATTTTATTCTTGGGGTAGTATAAAGTATCGTCCCCAGTCGCATTATCGAAACCTCAGCTGATGGAAAACTCTTACTCAATCGAGTACATTGGGCCTATCGTGACACTAAGCGCACTTCCCAATAACCATAGACTGCTGAGGTACTCCTCCTGTCGAGTATCGTGGGTCTGCCGTGTCATATAGAGGCGCTCCCCACCATCGTTCTGGATCATCACCAAGTGCGCTCCCCCTCGTATCCTGCTGTGGTACTCCTCTTGTCGAGTACCATGGGTCTGCCACATCACCAAGTGTGCTCCTCCACCATGGGTCAGCCGCGACACCAAGGTGATCCCCACTGGGCTAGTAGAGTCACTCTGGGTCAAACGGTTAATAGTCATAAGGTATCAGCCAGCTACTAGGTATCCGCACTATGCTCGCTCGTCTCGGGGAGGTTCCTCTCCATAACCAACTAGTAGATACTACAACTGTTATGAAGTCCCAAAAAGAATTATCTCAAAGGTTCGCCACATCATAGGAGTCTCAATGCATCAGACGGTGCATCCATGAGACGCCCAGTCTATGAGTTATTATCCATTTAGTCCCGGGGGCCTGGTTAGATTCGAGCATGTTCCATCCTAACCATATCTCAACTATACCCCAAACTCCATTTGGGTATACTCAAAGGGACCGGCATGCTCCATGATTACCAGTTCCGCTGACGGTTTGTCAAATTGATGTCCAGTTCCAAACATATGGCCCAAAAAAGGTAAAGGGTCATCGTGGGCCGAGGTCTGATCCTACCCAGTTGGTGAGACCCAACCCGACCCAGTTTGGGTCGACACATCCTGACCTGTGGGGTTTGACCCGACCCGTTAGGCGGGCCAGCCCGTTGGGTTTTCCCCAGCCCGCTAGGCCAAGCCCTGCAGACTGCGAGGGGCCGCAGAGGGCCTAGAGGGAATGAACCGGTCACGAGTCAGCGCGAGGGCTGTTCGTCCATGAGGGAACTGTGTGGGCGGCTAGGCCCGAAAGGCTCCTTGAGGGCAGCTCGACCTTAGGCGCATGTCCGGTTCGGTCAGGGTGCCGCAAGAGCGTGTGACAGTTCGGTCGGGGCGCCACGAGGGAGTGGGCCAGTTTGGCTGGGGCGCCGCGAGGGTGCGATCCGGTTCAGCCGGGGCGCCGCAAGGGGAAAGTTCAGCCGGGGGCTCGAAAGGTAGGTAGGCTGGCATGACCCTGGTAGCTCGGAAGGTCGGCAGGTTGGCACAGCCGGGGAAGCTCGAGAGGCTAGAGGAAGGTGCGATGGGCGGGCGGTGAGGCCGGTAGCAGGCACGGCCAGCGGGCGGCGCGGTTCGGCCCGATGCGGCGGAGCCGGTTCGGCCGGGGCCCCAAGGCATCGTGGGAACGGGGCGGGTCGTGGAGGTCACGGGCAGTGCGTCCATTGCCTTCGTTGCCTTCGACGGCATTGTCTGCTTCCACCATTTCGAAAAACACCATACATAAGAACAATAGGGGGGTCGGGCCATGTTTGTTTGGCCCGCACCCTCCATGTTTAGAGTTGTAACAAGCGATTAATCAATAACATAAACAAAAAAAGAGCATGGAAGATATTTTAAAACATCAATTACCATAATCCTTCGATAATTTCTATTCCTAGACTTTCCAAGGAAAAAGAGGGGAGAACATGGGAAGTGTTAGTCAAATAATGAATAAACCCCTACAACTTCCTACAAAAATTTATTCCCAACCCGCAAGGAAAACATCAGCAGATCAACTTGATAATAAGTTTATCCATTTTATTTGTTTTTAGAAGGAAATAATCAAGAGGAAAAAAAGAATACTTAATCAAAAAACCCTACCTTATTCCATGTCAGTTGATGTTAGCGTGAGAGGGCAGACGTCGATTCGTTGTAGAAGAACACGTACTACTTCAGAGGAAGTTCCAAGAATGAAAGTCGAAGTCATCGACGTTCTTCATGGATAAAGAATTCTTCGATAGAGAATATTTCTCCCAATAGATCCTCATCTCCCCAATTCCACCAAATAAAAGAGAATCCAATATAAAAAGTGTTCCCCCAATTTAATCCTAGACACAATTCAAGTTGAATTAAATTAAACCGGCTCAATTATGTGGTGTGTTGGCAAGATTAATGGTATGTGTGTTGGTACTATTAAAGTGGAGGAGGTCAAGAGGATCTCCCTTATTAATTGTGGGAGTTGAGGGTTTTCTCATAATAAGGGGAGTTTCAAGGGGGTTCAATCCTGGGATGTCCCTACCACCATATGGTTTGGGTGGTCCCCACCACCTTGACCTCTCTTGTGAGGTTATGGTCTGGTGGTCCCGACTTCCAACATCCACATGGATGTTCAGTTCTGGGGGACCAAACCAGAAATATCCACATGGAAGCTCAAAATTTGAATTTTTTTTATTTTATTATTTCCACTAAAACCCAAAAACTAACATTCACCCTCATCCATCTGCCATCGAGGTGAAAGTATCCTTAAGTGAATATCGGCACTACGGGTTCAAAGATTCCCTCAAATTTCAATTCCGAGCACCAGTTCAAAAGTTAGAAAAACCCACTCGCGCGTTTAGTGAATGTGCCCGAAAAAAAAATTTAGAAATTCATTCTAGGCACTCCGGCACTCAGAATCATATGCCGTTAATTTTCGTGCACACTTAAAATTCACAATTATTTTTTTTTAAATTACAATGAAATAACGGGTCAGTACATTCTCCCTATCTCAGGAATTTCTTCTCTATAAGCCACAACTACAACTAATGGAAAATGTGGGGGCACTTAACATGCATACGAGCCTCCCGCTCCCATGTGCTCTTGTGGAGGTTTTCGTGCTACTAGAAAACATTCACTAGAGGTATCGACCATACACGAAGGACCAGCTCTTGTAAATCCTCAATATCTACTGGATCCTCTGTAAACTTCACACATCGTCGACGTCCAGCTCACCATGGTCAATGATGTGTGAAGGAGCCAGAATATGTGGAAGACGTCGTGCAACTGGTGCAACTGAGGTGGAAGAGCTAAGCGGTATGACGCCTCACCAACTCTAATGAGGACTTGAAAAGGTCTAATGAATCTCAGAGATAACTTTCTGCCTCGGCCAAATCTCCATAGACCTCGTCGGGGTGAGACCTATAGAAAGATATGGTCTCCATCCTCGATCTATAGAGGTCTTCGTCTCCTGTCATAAAATGACTTCTTCCTACTCTATGCAGTCTTCATCTACTCCTAGATGATCCGCAGCTTCTCCATGGAAGCCCGTACCATCTTTGTTCCCACAAGTGCCAACTCCCCTGGGTCTGTCCGACACAAAGTTGATCTGCAAGGTTGCCCATACAACACCACAAAAGGTTCTATACCAATGGTGTAGTGATAGCTGTTGTTGTATGAAAAATCCACCAAAGGTAAGTGATCCTCCCATTTGTGACAGAAGTTGAGGACACAAGATCAAAGCATATCCTCGAGAGTCTGAATGATCCGCTCAGTCTGGCCATCCGTTTGAGGATGGAAAGCGGTCCTCAAATGAAGCTACATCCCGAATGCCACCTACAACACCTTCCATAGCCGGAAAGTAAAATGTGCATCACGATCAGAAACAATCGTCAATGGTACTCACTATAGCCACAAAATATCATACACATAAAGGTGTCCCATGCTCTCTACTGAACCATGCTCTTTGATCAGTAGGAAGTGGGCCCACATGCTGAGTTAGTCAATGGTCACCCAAATTGAGTCATGTACCTAGGATATATTTGTAATACATTTCACAAAGTCCATGGATATCCCATCCCACTTCTACTCTGCGACCTCTAAAGTGTGAACCAAGCCTGGTGGTACCTAATGCACCCCCTTCACTTACTGACAAGTGAGGCCTCGAAAGACAATCTCTGCAACTACTTTCTTCATTCCCGACCTCTAGTGGTGTCTTCAGTGGTCCTGGTACATATTCTCCACTCCTCGATATACCGCTAGAGGGGGTGTGTGGAAATCCATCATCACTTACTCCTAAAGTTAAACTGGTACCATGATACGTCCTCTGAAGATAACGACGTGCTCTCCACCTTCATAAAATCCATCAGGTGCATGCCCTGGGGATATCTGAGCAAGTCATGTCTCGAAGTCAGTGTCCCCATGATGTGCCTCTCTAACTCACTGAAGAAGTGGGAGAGTGACTGTAATATACTGAAGAAAATATGATCCATCCTGATCCACAAAGGATATTTACAAAAAATCTAGGTGCTCTGTCACCTCACCTAGCAGTTGTATGACAGATCTCCTACTAAGTGAATCTACATCAACATTCCCCTTCCCAGGAGTATAGACTATCTTGAGTTCATAGTCCTGGAGGAACTCAAGCCAGCGTCGTTATCTCAGGTTCAGGTCCTTCTAGGAGAATATATAACTGAGCCTATGGTTATCAGAGTACATGGTAAAACGGCCACCCAACAGATAGTGTCACCACATCTTCAATGAAAAGACCAATACTGCTAACTCTAGGTCATGGGTAGAATAGTTCTACTCCCGTTGTCTCGGCTATTGAGAACCATATTTAATCACTGATCACTCCTGCATCAGGACACATTTGAGTCTGGTCCCTGATGTGTTGCAGTAAACTACGTAACCTACTCCCTCCTCTGGATGCCTCAAGATGGGGGCACTAGTCATCCTCTGGCTAAGCTACAGAAAACTATGCTGGCATTTCTCCGACCAAACGAAGGTTTTCTCATTATTCATCAATGTTGAAAGTGGTGATGCAACTTAGGATAAGTCTGGAACAAACCTCTAGTAATATCCAGCCAAACCCGGCAATACTTTTTTCACTATTCTGGGTGGCTCCCAAGAAAGTACTACATCATTATTTATAGGATCCACTACAACTCCAGCCTCTATGATGACATGTCTTAGAATGTGAACCTCTCGGATCTAGAACTGGCACTTCGATAGCTTACCATAAAGCTAGTTCTCTCAGAGTGTGTCCAGTACTACCCGCAAGTCATAGGCATGATCCTCTTCAATAGTCGAGTAGATCAAATTTTCATCGGTAAAGACTATGACAAAGCAGTCAAGGTATGTCTAAAAGACCATGTTCCTAAGTCCCATGAACACTACTGGAGCATTGGTTACACTGAAATTCATAACCAAGAACTTGTAGTGGTTATACTGAAATATGAAAGCCATATTCTTCACAACCTCATCATGAACTCTCAGATAGTGATAGCCTGATATGAGGTCTATCTTTGAGAACCATCGTGTTCCCTTCAGCTAATCAAAGAGGTCGTCAATACATGAGAGTGGTTACATTTTCTTCTTAGTCACCTGGTTTAGGCGCCGATTGTCAGAACAATGCAAAAAGATTCCATCATCCTTTATGGAGAACAGAATTTGGGCTTCCCAGGGAGAAACACTAGGCTGAATGAACCCCTTCCCCTGCAAGTCCTAATGTTGTACCTACAGCTCATGAAGCTCTATGGGAACCATCTGATATGATTGTGTAGATATCGGTTCCATCCCTATGTACAAGTCAATGTAAAATTCTTACTCAATGTGAGGAGGTATACCGGAGACATCATCAGGGAAAACATCCATGTATTGGTCCTCCACTACAAAATAACTCTTACTCTCCACATCAATAGCTCCGAGGGTAAGGCTAGACAACTAATGAGTGATCGGATGCACTCTTCTATGAGTAAATCATTACTGTGATGCAAAGGATCCCTTCTCGCTGGTGAAGGTAAACCTAGTCCCATCCATACATACACACCACACATTGCACCTAATATAGTCAATCTGAGCATGGACTATAGATAACTAGTCCCTACACTAGATTACATAGTAAGGCCACGATGCTGCTACTAGGACATCTCAACCGAAGATCTCACCTCCTATAGTATGATCAAACTACTAAAACCACTACGTAATCGTCAAATATTCTCCTATAAGAGACTTTAGCCATAAGGGTCCATCTAACGACTCTGTTATAATCTCCAAGCTCCTAATGAGGGAAATCTAAAAAAGAGAATGATTGGAACCTATGTCTATAAGTACATCAGCTATGGTGGAGTACACACAGATCGTAACTCGTATCATCTATAGACCACCATGATCATAATCCTCAGCTGCCTGGAGCTGAGCTCTCCCCATTCCACCTTCTCCCTGTGGTTAGGGTAGACCTCTTGGTGGTGGAGGTGGTAATATCTCAAAATGTTTCCCACCGCCAGTTGCATGACTAACTCTTTTCCCTCGTCCGCCTGCTCCAGGTGGATGACCCTGATCGAACTTCTTTATCTATCTGGGCAGTCCTTTGGTCGTCTTCTAATCATCTGAATGGTGGGTTGGACAGTCACAAGCCATGTGACCCTGCCTACCGCATGAGTAACAATGCCATCTCCTGGCAGTTCTGTCTCCACCTCGGGTGCCCCGCACAACTGGCACTGAATCAATCGGTTGACCACCTGTAGGTCTGGTCCTCTTAGACCTCTGTGACATCTATTTGCTACCAGCTATAGAAGACTCTGCTACATGTCGACTAGTGGTGAATCTCGCTGCTGGAGACTGCACAACAATGAAACTATTTACTAGGAGGGATCTCTCTAACACCCCCACATGCGTCGAGATGTAGAGTGAGATCACTGAAGTCCTGATCTCCCTCCTGAGTCCCTGATCGAATGTTCATGCCCTGAAGAATGGGTCCCACACCATATCGGTAGAGTAACATGAGAGGTATGTGAACCTCACTGAGTACTTAGCTATAGTCATGATGCCCTGTTAGAGATGAAGTAGCTCTTGAATGCACACTGTGCGAAGAGTTGTCGGGACAAACTCTGCCCGAAACAAGCTCTCGAATTCTGCCCAGAGAAGCGTCACCTCATCATGGACTTGGAGCATCATGCTCCACCATCTTCCTGCTGCTTCCTGTAGATAGATGGTGGCAAGGATCACCGTGAGGTCTACTCGAGACCCTACCAGTAAAAAGACTCTCACTATAGCCTTCATCCAATCCTAAGCTGCTTGTGGGTCCGTCTCTCCACTGAACATGTGTGGTCTCTGGCGTTGGAACTCATGAAACATGGTCAATCGTTGTGCACTGTCTGCTGTTGGGGCTGGTGGCATCGGTGGCGCAATAGGGAATGGTACTGATGGTGCCTCCGCTGGTTCCTCTATTTTAAAAGGGCCCTGCACCGAGGCCTCAATGCTCGGTATGCTATCAGTGCATACAACTCTCAGAACTCTAGACAGATATCTACATGGAGGCATCCTCAAAAGAAACAGGTGTGCTACGGTTATATGTTATACCTGGTGAGCTGACCTAGTTGAGCTGAATTAAAGAAAACAACAGAAAACAAAAACGCAATCATTGTTTTGTTTCAATGATTCAGAAATCTAAAGTCAGGGTCCTCGTGTAAGGATACGTCAGTAGTTGCCCCAATACTAGACTCCCTGAACTGAAAATCACACATACTACAATTAAAAAGGTTGCTTCACAGAAAATATTAGAGTCATATGTTCTGCAGTAGAACTGACTCCTCTGATACCAATTTGTCAAGACCCATCCCCATGGGCCCATGCTGTGACTACCACAAAACCGCCTTCCATAGTCTATTGGCTAGTGACTAGAACCAAAGGCATAATTCCCTAAAACTGGGAAGGCATTGTCTTTGTAACATGTAATACACACACAAACAAGAAAACTGCTAGACGAAACACCAAGTAAACGTTATAACAAAATAGTGCTGGAAGTAAAAGGGGCCAGAATACAATCCAAACTACAAAGTACAACTACAACTAAAATGAAATACAACTGAAGAAAAATAAAAGGCAGCTACTAGATCATCCTCCAAGGTTCCTACCTAAAGGGTAGGTACAGATCGCCTCCTCAAAACTCCACATCTGTGCATTCCACCTGGTAGCGACATGCTGTATGGTCCACCTCCGGGTACCTTCCATTCCTGGAACTCTCAGCATCCTTCAGTGCTGTCTGTCATCTGCATCCAACACAAATAAGTGTGGGCATAACATGTGAAGGGGCGAGTATAACGATACTCAGTAGGGACCCTGATAACCTCAAGGTCTCACAAAAACAAAAAATGATAATCCAAAAAGTATGAAATCAACAGATAAATATACTTAGGTATATTCTCATAAATATACCTAATTTATTATGTAATCCATCTCAATAATGACTAAAAACAATATTACTAACACAACTCAATCATGATTTTATTCTAGGTGTCGTATCAAGTAACATCCCGAGTCACATTATCGAAACCTCATCTAATGGAGAACTCCTGATCAATCAAGTATATTGGGCCTACCACTACACCAAGCGTGCTTCCCACTAAACTTGGACTACTAAGGTACTCCTCCTTTCAAGCACCATGGGTTGGTCGCGTCACATAGATGTGGTCCCCACCGTGGGTCTGCCGCATAACCAAGAATGCTCCGCCTCGTAGCCAGCTGAGGTACTTCTCCTGTCGAGTACTGTGGGTATTCCTTGTCACCAAGAATGCTCATATACCTTGGGTCTGCCATAACACCAAGGAACTACCCACTGGGTTAGTATAGTCACTCCAAGTCAAACAATCAGTAGTCGTCAGGTCTCACCCAACTACTAGGTCTCTGCATTATGCTCACTCGTCTCCGAAAGGATCCTCCCCATGAGCTACTGGTCAATACTCCAACTATCACGAAGACCCACAAAGAAGTATCTCAATAGTCCACCACGTCATAGGGGTCTCAACGCAACAGATGACACGTCAATCGGATTCCTGATCTTTGAGTTATTAACATATTAGTCCCGAGGGCCCTGTTGGATTCATGCACGATCCAACATGACCATATCTCAACTATACCCCAAACTCCAGTGGGGTATACTCAAATGGACCTTCATTCTCTAGGATTACTAGTTCCACTGACAGTTTATCAAATGGACGTCCAGTGCCAATGATATGGCCCAAAAAAGGTAAGGGTCGTAGTGGGCCCGGGTCCGATCCGACCCGGTCAGACTGACTCGGCCTGACCCAGTCTAGGCCCACCTAGTTCGTGTCTACCTGACATAACCTGTTAGGTCTGGCCCTACTCATTGGGTGGTCCATCCTATTGGGTTCTACCATGCCAGCTGGGCCTAGCCCAGCGGGCCGCAAGGGGCAGCGGAGGGCTAAAAGGGCGCAGACCAGTCATGAGCGTGTGGACCGGCCACGTGTCAGTCCGAGGGAGATTCGATTCGGTGGGCACCGTGTGGGTATCTCATCCCGGATGAAACTAAGAAGGTGGCTCAGCCCAGGGTGCGGGGCCAGTTTGACCGAGGCACCGTGATGGTGCGGGCCGGTTCGTTCAGGGCGCCACGAGGGGCCAGTTCCGTAGGGTACTCGAATGGCAGGAGGGCTGGCATGGCCGGGGTGGCTCAGACGGACGACAGGAAAGTATGGCCAGGATGGCTCAGGAGGCCGGATGGCAGCGCGAGCCGATAGGTGGCGCAACTGGTGGGTGGCGCGGTCAGTGGGTGGCATGGCCGACGGGTTACACGGTTTGGCCCGGGTGGCGAAGCTAGTTCAGTCGGGGCGCCATAGCATCGTGGGAGAATCGCAAGTCGTGGAGCCCGTGGGGGGTGTGGTCATTACCTTACTCGCCTTGGACGTTGTTGTCATCTTCCTCTATTTTGAAGAACACCACAAAGAAGAACAGCGTAGGGGGGGTGGGTCGAGCCATGTTTGTTTGGCCCGCACCCTCCGCATTTAGAGTGGTAACAAGTAGTTCATCAAGAACATAAATAAACAACGAGCATGGAAGATATTTTAAAACAAAAATTCACATAAACCCTTGATAATTTCTATTCCCAGCCCTACAAAGGAAAAAGATGGGAGAACATGGGATTTTTTAATCAAATAATGAATAAACCCCTACAACTTCTAGCAACAATTTATTCGCAAACCGCAAGGAAAACATCAACAAACCAACATGATAATAATTTGATCCCCATTATTTGTTTTTAGAAGGAAAAAATCAAGGAAAAATAATACTTAATTAATAAACCCTACCTTGTTCGATGATGGTTGACGTTAGCGCAAGAAGTTGAAAGTCAATTCGTTGTAGACAATCACGTCCTACGTCAGAGGAACTTCCGAGAAGGGAAGTCTAATTTGTCGACGTAATTTATAGAGGAAGTGTTCTTATTTGAAGAATATTTCTTGCAAGATCTCATCCTCTCCCTAATTCCACCAAATAAAAGAGATAACCAAAATAAAAAGCGTTTCCACAATTTCATCATAGTTACAATTCAAATTGGATTAAATTAAATTAGCTCAATTAAGTGGTGCATTGGAAAGATTAATGGTATCTGTGTTGGCACAAATAACGTGGAGGAGGTCAAGAAGCTCTCCCACATTAATTATTGGATTTGAGGGTTTTCTCCCAATTAATGGAGGTATTCAAGAGGGTTTAATCCATGGTGGTCCCCACCACTTTATCCTCTCATAGGAGGTTACGGTTTGGGTGATCCCCACCACCTTAACCTCTCATAGGAGGTTAGGGTTTATTGGTCCCAACTTCCAACTTCAACATGGGGGTTAGTTCTGGTGGACCCCACCTGAAATATCCACATGGAAACTCAAAATAAAATAAAATGACTTTTATTTTATTTTATTATTTACATGAAAAAACCAAAAACTATCTTTTTCCCTTGTCTATCTGCCATCGAGGTAAAGGTCTCCTTAAGCGAATATCGGCGCTTCGAGTTTAGTAGTGCCTCAGACTTCAATTCCGAGCACCGGTTCAAAAGTTAGAAAAATCCACTGGCATGTTTACTGATTGTACCTGAAATAATGTTAATTAATTCATTCTGGGAACTCCAAGCCTCAGAATAATGCACAATCAATTTTCACGGACTCGTAATATTCCCATTTATTTTTTTAAAAAAATGTAAATGTAAATTTTGTGTCTTTGTAACCATGGCTATAGAGTATTGTTTTTCATTTTCTATAGCCACAGATTTTGTAAAAATATGCCTATAGAGTATTTTTTTTATTTTATATGGCCACAGTTCCAGAAAACCATGGCTCTTGGTCTCCCAAACTTGCACAGGAAAATAAATAACCTACAAAAAATGGAAGGAAGGGTTATAGCCACAATTTATATGTTATATCCATGGGTTATACAAATATTTTTAACAATATATAAATATATATACCTTAAGAAATTAGTGGTATAGTGTAAAGGGGGATGGTGCATATAGCATAGGAATAAAGATCGAATCTTCGAAGGAACATATTATTTTTCGGCTATAGACATAGTTTACTTGGGTATATCCATAGTTAAAAACTGTGGATATATTCATATTTCCACAAGGGACAACCATGGCTATAGCCCAACTACCACATCTGATATCTATGGGGGGTATAACTATAGTTTTAAAAATCATGGAAATAAGTCTATCGCCATGGGTTTCAACCATGGATATAGCCTAATAAAACCATGGCAATATATTTTACTTATAGAAATTCCAATACATTCCACGACCAGTTCGAACTGTGGCTATAGATTATAGTTATGGTTTTGACCCTTATATCCACATTTTTGGACCATGCCTATAGCTCGATTTTCCAGTAATGAGTGAAAGTAACCAATACAACCTAATACCTCACCAGTGGTGGATGATGCTTCTATTGAGATTTTACATGAGCCTCAAGATGATGATTTTATAGAACTAAATTTGTTAGTGCATCAAATATTGGAGTGTAGGACTGCCTTTCATGAACCTATGACAATTTTTCCTGAGTGTGTGACCATGGGTGAAGGTGACATGATGTTATAAGTGATTGTGAAAAAGGTAGAGAAATGCATGTACCCTATTATTGAATAGATATGTGAAAGGATTTCAAGCACCCAAATTCAAATTCATAAATTAAAATAAACAAAGGGAACCCATAGAAGGTCGGATGAAGAAGAGGATGACTCCCCAAACAACCAACATACAGTTAGGTTTTTTCCAAAGGAAAAATCTTATTGTGGTTATTGATGGGATTCAACCTGTTAATCCTAGAAAAATGTGACAGAGGATAGACTACTAATACATGAATCCATCCATGGATACCATATCTCATGGACCTCTTGATTATGAGTCTGTATTGGATGGGAACTATGAAGCTTCTGATCAATAAAACTTTGACTATTGAGTTCTTCTTATATTTGGTTAACATTGGGTACGAGGGTATGTGTGCTTAATGGACATCATCAAATTCTCTATTTTCTTTTCTTTTAATTTTTTAATAACAAGGCCTATGCACTAACCTTTCTCATATATATCCATTTTTTTCTTTTATTGGGTTTATAGTTCAAAAGTTATCAAAAAAGAAATTAATTGTTTTTATCAAATAACCTTCTTTGAGACATAAGTTATATTAGTCACATATCATCATCTATGAAGTGTATATACTTATGATTTTAAATTTTAAATCATTAATAGTCTTATTTTTATGATAGTACATGTTTAATTTAATTATATAAATACATGGGTATTAAAATTATTATATACCAAATTTGAAAGAGTTATATGCTATAATAAAATCATTTATCAAGATTGTTTGTCGTTATGATTACAATAATTAAATTTTATGTTATATATCACAATAAACTCATTAATTTAATTAAAATATGTTTAAATCATGAGAATAAATGAGTTTACATCATTATCCTCTACTTATGTACTCATGAGTTCAAATAAATATTTTATGAAAAATCATCTTTATTTCTCTCATCAGTTGAGAAAAAAATCATCTAAAACAATGTTTTATAAAACTTATTTCATATTTTTTAACGTTATTTTAATGATTTATTGAATCAATTTGGAAAGATTTTTTATTTATTTTAATTTTTTATGGAATATTTATCCCATTTTCGAAATAATTCCCATTTTGTTTTACTAAAACATGCAAGTTATCGCTGTTTTAACACACTTGATAGGAATGTTATTTTTTACCATCATCAACAATTAATTTTTTAAAAACTTATAATATAGGTTTTTAAAGTTATATTAAATAAAATATATTTTAAAAATAAGTTATATTTTAAAGAGTTTTTTTCAAATATGAAAGGATATTTTCGAGAAGGAATATTTTAAATTATTTTTTATGTCTCCCTTATATGTTTCAATGATTATTTTAAAAGAAAAACAATTTGAAGTTGTTTTATATTTAATAATAGTTTTTATAAATGGAAAGGTTATTTTCTACAAGAAATGTTATAATTGTTTTTTAAATATTACGTTATATTTTTCCAAGGAGATTATGAATGAAAATAGTAGGAAAATGTTTTATGTTTTAAAATGTGTTTTTCTATGTTGAAAAGAAATTCTACACATGAAATATTTATAATGATCTTCTAAAATAATTTTCCAAATAATATGAAATCCTTTCATGTTATATATGATTTAAAAGTGTTATGGCTAAATTATTAAAACCTATTTATTTTTATGAATTTTTGATGTCTATATTGATTAAACATTTCTAAAATACATTTATTTTTCATTGGTTATGCTATAGATTATTTAAACAATGTTTATGAAATATTATTCCTTTATATGGTATATTATGTGATGATATGATATATTATTTATGATAATTTGGAACATAAGAGTATGGATTTCATCATGAGAATCGTAGAACCTATTTCTCCCTCCATTTCATTTTTCCAAGACTTTTATCTTTTGAGATAAAAATCAGAAACAAGTAAGTGGTATTTTTCCACAATTGGAAACATGTGCATCCTAATCCAATATACAAAAAAAATGTGACTTGATCCAATATGGTAAATATGTGATAAGTCCATATTAATAATGTTAGTGGTCGTGGTAGATAAACTTGACGTATAATTTTTTTTGTATATTTGTAATGGTGAAACCCTTTTATGATACAAGATTATGGTCCATTATTCATTTGGGATGATTTTTCCCAATTATGGACCATGTTCTATGAAATGATAATTTTTAAGAAATAATTCATTTTTATTATCTATGATAGTTTGGGTATGAGAATATTATGTTATATTCATGATCATATACCCTTATTACTATTTAATGATTTAATATGATCATAGATCGATATATCAAATGCTTACCCTTGTTGAGAACCTCATCTCACCCATTCTTTTGTTTTCATCCCCTTGTTATAAATAAATGTTCAGATTAGTTATTACTAATAGGAGTACTATGTGAGAAGTTATTTTTGATAGATGTTGAATATATTTCACAAAATCAAAATATTGTGTTTCTACTCTCCAAAGAAAACTAAACTTTTATAGCCCCAAAGTGGGTGTTCATGGAACGTATTAAATATTCATATAAAAATATGTGAAATTTATTTATTAAAATCATGGATTACTATAACTAACATTATAAATATTATGCATCCATGATCAATGTATAAGGATTAAAATTTAAAAAACAAAAATTTCATGAAAAATGTAACCTTTAAGAATGGGAAATGATTCAATAAGTAAATATTTATTTATAAAATTTCATTGAATTGTTATAATATGAATATAAATATGATATTGAATTATAATAAATTTGATATTATTATATAACATGTTAGACCACTTCTTAATTAGGTAGAAATTTAGACAAGGGTTTTAATTTGATATACAATTTTTATCAGTATTTTTTATAAATAAAACTTAAATGATTAAATTTTATGTTCAATCAATAAAAAATATCATGATATTTCATGTCCAATTTCTTTTTAATCAAATTATTTTCTTTCATATCATTTTCAATTATTTATGTATAAAAGAGACTGAAATGAATTGTTTTATGAAGAAACAATATTATTTTTCTCAATGGGTGTGAATATTATTCATTTATAGTAATAAATTTTTCAACATGATATGATGAATAATGTTCTAATTACAAAAACATTAATTAGGTTCATCTTAACCCATGTTTTACTTTCAATTAAATGTTTTTTAACAAAAATATCTTTTTACAATTCCATGTGAGGGAATTTTTACCAATGGTGTTGAAAAAATATTTATTTTAATATACGCCTAAAGAATGAATTTTCACTCTTCATTAATTAATCATTAATTTTAATACTTATTTAAAATTTTCTCTGTTTATTTTAAATTCATATTCTTCAATGAATTTTATTAATTATTTTTAAATAAGTAATATCAAAATTAAAAGCATTCCTTCCTCATGAAATTGTTTTATTAATCTTTTAAAGGTGTTATCATCTATAGAAATATCAATCCATGATCCTCATTTTTAACTATGGATATACTCTCATGATATCTTCAGTAATGTCTCTTTAAATAGTTATTTATTATGATGACTAAATATTCATGTAACCCATTTTATTTTCAATCAGTTATGTTATGATGACATGATTAATATTTTTATAATTTTTTGAGACCCATATGAAATGACTATGATTATCTGATTGGTGGGTATATTAAATTCTATGTATGAATTATGATATTATTAATTCTTAATTATATCAAAGGGTACTTGATAGGTCATTATAGTAACAAATGGGGTATACTCGTGGTTATCCCAAGGGTAACAAGGGTACTTATGTAATTAACTGAAATTCTTGATCCTTTAAAATATATATTAGGTTCTATAACTCCATTCATGTGGTGCACCCAATAGAAAAAAAACAAAAAATAATAATGGAATATAATTAAAAAATAAATTATAAATACTTTTTTTGTAAATTATTAAATATTCATATGGTAAAAAATTAATCAGATTTAATTTGTAAAAGGTTATTTTCAATAAAAATAAATTTCATTGAGTTATTTATTTTTATTTTAAAAATAAATTTTAAAAAAATTATTATTTTAAAAAATAAAAATCATTTTCTAATGTCTCCTATAAAATGTTAATTATAAATATTTTTGGAATTTTTTATATAGGATTAATTTTAGTAAAAATATAATATTTATATGAAAGTTATACATCTTATGATTTTATAATTTTGTAAGCATGTTCTAAATAATTAGATAACCTTTTTTGTAAAAAATATATATTTAAAGAATAAAAATATTAATTTTAAAACAATTTTTGAAGATATAAGTCTATGCATAATTTTTAAGAAACTATTTTTTAATTAAAAAAATGTTTTCTATTTTTTCCTCCTAAATTATTAGTTTGATGAAGATATTTATTTTTTTATTTCCTTGAATTCATGAATTTTTTTATAATAAAATAAATTTATGTCATCAAATTAAGTTTCTTGTAAAATTATATCTTGTATATAATATTAAAATATAATCTTTTTTTGAAACAGTTTTTACATGATTTAGTGTGATTATTTAAAAATTTACATTTCACACAATTAAAAACTATATGTTATTGAGTAAGGGTATATTTTTTCAAAGTGTTTAATGTAAAGAAAAAATAAGACTTATATAACTCTTACCATATTTCAAAATTTTTAGAATAGAGTATTTTTTTTATTATATTATCCCATAAACACTATTTTACTAACTTTTTATCACTGATCCATGATTTGTTTCATGATGTTATTTAAAATTGTTTAATATTTAAAAAAGACCCATTTTTCTACTAATATTAAAGGGTACCAATTACACCCATCAAAGATAAACTTATAATTTTATATATTCAATTAGAATATGGAAAAATGTTATCCATAAAACACTTTCTGAAAATCACAAGCTCATGGAGACTAATAGTTAGGATAACCTATTAAATTTCAAAGGAAACTTCTAATGAATGATATAGTCTCTAATGTAAGTATAATTTCCTTCATCTATATTATATATGAATCACATAGATTAAAATATAATATAAAATTAATAATATGGTCAATTTAAAATTATTGTGGTATTATTATTCAATAATATTAATGGAAAATTCTTATTTATGAAATTTTATCCAATTAAAAATCAAAATAACATTGTTAGTGAGTTATGTAGACTACTACCTCCATGAAGTGATGTTATTTTTTTCATTAACTCCATTAATGGATGGTACTAAGGATTCTAATGATGAAAAAATATGATATATAATATGTTATTATGATATTTATATGTCAATTTAGTATACACCATCACACCCTCCCAACCATTGTGACATGATAATGTTAAACATTTATATGTGAGTAATCCCACATACAAGATTAAATGTTGTTTTTTTCTAATATATTTTAATTAATTATCTAAAAATCATAAAATATTGTTCAACATGATAAATAAATAGAAATAAATTTCCTTAAAATTATGTGATAATTATATTATTTCAAAAAAACACCATATTAACCATACTCTTACATCTAGTTAATGTGTGTTTATGATTTTATTGATTTAATCACATATATAAAAATTACATTAAAATATAGTAATATATGACTATAAAAACATGGAATGAATTTTTATTATAAAATAATATGATCATAATAATTATTATATGGTTTTGGAAATATTATATTAATAATTTTACTATTTATGAATGAATGATTTTCATTTTCAAAGATAACTAATATTAGAAGACATTGATTCAATTTCAATAAAAACAAAAGAAGGAAATAAATAATAAATAAATAAAAAATGATAAAAAATGGTTTATTTTGAATTTAAAATAAAAGTACAGGATTCCAATAACTATATCTATTAAAATTATTTTTTTTCTTCATAAAGATAAGAATGTTTTTATAATGAATATGGAACAAGTTAAGTGATTTCATCTCAATTTCCTTATATTAAAAAATAATCATTTTTTTGAAAAAATTATTATTTATGTGGTCTATATACTACACAAATGATGTAAAATTTCTTCTATAATTTTTGGTTGTTGGTATTTCAGGTTCAATTCCATTTTCTCTATTTTATAGTGTTCTTGATTGAATTCTGACAATGATAAAAGGGGTTTTGTTGGAGAATTTATTTCTATGATACAAATATTCTTTTATGGACATAGATAAAATTAAATGGTGTATACATTTCTTATTTGAAATATTATATCTGGAATTAAAATTTATTAATTATGAATAGTTTATATTTTAATCTTCTTATTTTATGAGGTTTTAATTTAAATTATCCCCATTTTGTAAGATATTTTCATGACTCAAATATCATACATGGGTCATAATCACTATTAATGAATTATAATAATTATTGATTCATATATTACAACCCATAATGTTTTTTATTTAAATGTTACCTTACTTTATAGAAAAATATTTTCTCACACCAATTTATTCTTCCTTGATTATTCTAGGGTTTCATGAAAATAAATTTTTTTAGAATAAATCACAATTATTATAATGGATTTTCAACAATATCATTATTAGAACTTCCCAGCAATGTTCTAATATCATTAGTGGAATATTAAATTATTTTCATATTCAATGATCCTTTTTCAACTCGTTATTCATTATAAAAAATGGTTTCATTATCAATTTAATGATGTGGGTTTTCAAAAACGTTATTTCCAAATAGAAATATAGGTTTTCCATCTTTTCCAAAAAAACCCATATATATTAAGGATTATTTTTATAATATTCCTTTCTTTTTTGTTTCTATTATTATTGAATTTTTTTAAAAAATTATTTCATGGTTTTTGTACTCCATTTATTAAAAAACGCAACTTTTTCATGTTTCTATAATTAAAAATTCTGTTTAAATTTAAGAGTCTTAATATTATTATCATATTACTTTCGTGAAAATATTATATAATTTCCATCTTTAATTACTATAAAATACTTTAAAATTTATTTAATTTTTTAAAAAAAAATTCTTATATTTTTTTAAAAATTATTATGTATTTTCAATTATATTTTCTTTAAATAGTTTTATAAATATTTTAAACATTATTTTTATTACCTTTATAATTTTTTTGGAAGTCAATTTTTAGTTTTTCATTCCTGAATTTTTTTATTTTCATATATTGTTACCTAGTATGTGTTATAATTTATCGTTTGATTCTTTTTTACCGTAAATATGTAATTTTAATAAAACATCATTCAGTATTTGAGTGTTTTTATATCCTATGATTTCTTTTGATCATCTTATTTGAATTTTTTTTTCAAGTATTTCAATTAAAGTAATTAAATTCATGATGTTATTTTATACAATGTCAATGTATAATGAAACATATTTAATTTTCAAGGGTTATTTATAAAAAGTGAATAATTTTTATTTTGATTCGGAAAAACCCATTAATTATTCATTAGGGGCATTATAATATGTTTATGATTGTCTTTTTCTAGAACTATATTGTATATATGATGATGGGTGGGGTCATATACCTCCCTTAAATGAATTTTTCTATGATTATGTCTCATGGGATCAAAAGGGTACGATGAAATATTTATCTTAATCCATGAAGTATATGAAATCATTTTTCCTAAGACAATGTAGTACAAGGGGTGATTTATCTAAAGAAAATATAGACAAATAATAGGATTAATACAAAGAAATATGGTATATGAGATGATTTATCCTAAGGAAATGGTGAAAATATGGGGATTTATCTCATGTTAAATTATATATAGGAGGATTTATTCCGAATACAATTTTGTAATCTAGAGCTCATATCCCAAGCCCAAGGGTATATGGGAGAATTATAACAAGCCCAAAAATATACATTAATGTTCATTTTTTTAATTTCACTATTGAAATTTTTTTCCACATTTCTATGTTGTTTGTAAAATTGTATAAATTTTCTATGTTTAGTTTTATTTTCATGAAATTCTTTATTTTCAAGATTATGACTTTTTATAATCTATTCTATACTATTATTTCATGATTATATTTTATATAATAAATAATGTGTGTTTTAGTAATGTAATATCTTATATGTTTCCTAAATTATGATATTATTCTATTATGTTACATTGACAGGTTTTATGATTATCATATATGATATGTTGATAATTTATTGTGACATTTATTCCTTCCTCATATTCTCCTCTATGTTTACAATTTATTACTCCATGAAGTGTTGTCCCTTTATGAAGCATTTCATATCACTTATCTCATATATTTCTAATCACTGGTTTATAAAGATGATTATTTTATGTGAGATATATAAGAAATGCTATGGATGAGCATAAATGTAGATTAATATTCTTAGTCCTATTAAAATAAGTTACTAATAAAGGAAATATCAATGATACTAAACCTATTTGTCATAATGTTGTGAGAATAATTAAAATATTTCCTAGAAAAATCATTGTGTCTATGAATTTTTATGTATTTTTATCCTTGTTCAATAATTTTGGAAGAATTTCCCAGTTATTTTTTGACATTAATTTTAATAATTATTCTAATTATTTTAGTGATCCTTAATGAATAGTATATGAAAATTTGAAGGGTTGAATCTATGTGGTAGACAATATCTTAAAATAGTGTTAAATATATAATTAGATTCTTTTACCAATAAATACATCCCTAAAATGATTAAAAAATGAATATATGTTCTCGAATATATGTACCTAACAGTAATAACCTTAAATATGGTGTGTTTGGTTTTAACTCAATTGTTTCCTAGTGAATGAAAAGTAAATATAACTGCATAAATTTTCTGAAACATCTATGATATATCATTTTACTAATTGTGTTTTATTTGATATACATTAATAAGTATTTATTATTTTAAATAATTCGTATATGATTTACAGTATTACTCCACCTAAAGAAACATAGATTCAATTTAGGATAATTTAGACTAAATTAAAAAATAATTTTATGGGTTCAATGAGTAACACATTTTGAGGATGATAAATTCTTAATTCCTTTTTTTTGTAAGTACATATAAATAATTACTGAGTCATTTTGATTTATAAATTTAAGGATAAATGATAATTTAGGTTAATGATAAATGTTATGGATAATACAGTAATGGAAATCCATGTGGTGTACAAGTATGGATGGGAAACATTATGGTTATCCTCACCAATATATATTGAGTCTTGACTAATAAATTGAGTCTTTAAAAACATATAAACTTCCCAATAATGATAAAGATGGAGTTTCATATATGATCAGGTGTTGTAAATAATGAAGGGAAAATGATTCAACTCCTTACATGTAAATAATTTCTAAAGAATTATACAACTTAATGACTCATAATAATAATAATTTTTTTCAACTGTGGATTTATTTTCTATAAATATCATTATTTTAGAGATGAATAAAAGAATATGAAAATCAAAAAATAGGTAAATAATGAACAAATCCCCAATTTTTTGCAGTTTGGGCATTATTGAAAATGATTCCCTAACCCAAAATATAATAAGGAAAAAACAACAGCTACCTCATAATCCAATGAAACTAGGAAAATAGATAATATCCCTAAAACTAAATGTATCTTTTGAAGAGAGAGGGATATATTTACACACACAATCCACTCTAGAGTTCTATATATCCAATTGTATATTAGTTCTACCCACCATAGTAGACCTATGATTTTTCTAAGATGATTAAATCAACCCCCCAATTATTTGATATTATCTTCATTAATTATTTTATCCTAGTGTAATTTTTTTATGATAATTATTCATGTGAATCCTATAAAACCATACTTTTTGAGAATTTAATATAATTTTAGACATTAAATACATCTATTTAAATGTACTCTAAAATAATTGTGATAATTAGGAACTCAAAATTCTTATTTGAAATAAACATATAATCATCTATCAATATATGTATTACTATGGTCCCTCTTTGAAAACTAATTCTATTATAGGAGTTGTGATACCTAATCATAAGGTATGCTTAGATAAAATTATTAGAAAAAAAGGAAATACATGGATATTCGACCTAGAAAAGAATTGGAGAGTTTTATAATACCTTCCAAATTACTAAGTTTCATTCCACATTATAAATTAACTCTAATGTCATTAATTTCAAATCAATAATTTTAAAAATATATTTCTGTAATTGAAAATTTAAATTGTAAGGAAACAAGTTATTCAGGGGTATTGAATTTAATTTCCCTAGATTTTGGTTCCATTAATATACAAACAATGATCTATAATATCTATCACATTCATCACCAAACACATAAAACATCCAACATTATAATTTTATATTGTTATTAAATCTATAATGAAGTCTATGATGATATATAATATAATATATATGAGGTTATTAATAAAATAGTATATTAATAAAAAATTGTTATCTTAAATAAAACCCATTTATTTATATTATGTTATTTATTTTAAATGATTTATTTGAAAAAAATTAGATCTAAATTTACTAAATTAAATTTCATTATTGTATTCCTCACATCAAAATTTTTATAGAATAAATTTTTGAGTTTTTCCTTAAAATTTTTATTTAATGGTGAAAAATACGATTGTTGTACAAATTATATTTTTATTTGATTTTATAATTATATAATATTACCTATGAAATTTAAAAAGTTGTAATAAAATATATGTTTAATTGTTAACATTATGGATTTTAATGTATTAATTGATCGAATAATTCCATATTTGTTATGTTTTAAAATAAATTTTATATGTTACATTAATAATTAAATTATATTCATTTATTTCATCCAATTATGTTTTTTATTGTGAATTGTTTCTCATATTTCCTATAATCCCTTCTCAAATTTATTTTTTATGATAAAAAAAATTTCTATAATTAAATGTTTTCCCAATTAATTATATCATATATATAATTTTAAATCATAAAAATGTACTTTTTCTATATACACTTTTAATGTGATGAAGTATATTTATTTGATAATTATCCTTCCATAATAATACAAAATTATATATGGATGGATGATTATAAAATGTAAAATTTTAAGGTGAAAATTTGGTTAAAGGATCCAAACATTATTTGATTCATAACTATTAATTACTATGGATAAATATTTATTACCAATGTAAAAGTTTATATTAGGGAAAGGTAAAAAGTAAAAAAAATCCATAAATCACATTTAACTTATTTTAAAATCAATTGATAAAATTAGTTTTGAGTATATATATTACCATATCAACTATTTTACTTTTTTAGTCATTTAACAATGATTTTTATTTTGGAATATTCAAAAATGGATTATATATCAATAATTTATCTATCATCCCCTTATAAAAGGATACCAATTATACCCTTCCAAGACACAAATAACCATTAATTTCATGAAAAATATAAAATTTTAGTATGCCTAGAACATTATCATATATAAATAATCTCATGGTAATATGTCGATAATATAATCCCATCAATTTCAAGGGAACATATATGGAAATATCAAGTCACAATTGTAAGTTTTAATTTTTTTAATAAGTTTTTTTTATCAATATTACTCATACAAATATCTTATAAACATAAGAATGACTTCTATGGAAATTTTCTTCTCGGATGTGCTGAATGTCGATTTTCTTCTTTGAAATAGTGATTCCCTGTGGACTAATTTCTATGTTAGATCATGAACTCGTTCAATCCAAAATTGGTGTTTGCATTTAAGGGTTTTTTACATTCCTCTATCAGCAGAATCTCTAAAGTTATTTCTCACAAAATTATTCGTGTCTCTTTTGCAGAGGCACATTCAGTTGTTTAAGATCTGGTAAAAATAGATGATCCCATTCCCTCATATATTCATAAATTAATGGATGGAAGCTTATCATTTGTGGAATATCTGGATCCTTTGAAACAACTATTTAACCTCTAAAGTTTCTCACTTCTTTGGTGGATGATTTTATTAAGGAGGATAATCCTTTGAAATTTAATGATACTAAGCATAGGATCTTGATCTATAGGGGTATAAGTGTTTGGAAACTTATTCCAATTAGAAATTGTTTTTCCATATTATCTTCCAGAATGTGGATGATTTGTAAATTGATCATTCCACTATAAATCTTCATCTTAAAACAAAACTATTTTTGATCTCGGAGTGGGATTGCAATTTTGATACCTTCAATATAAAACAATTTAATTCCCAAATTTGGGTTAGACTTCAAGGATTATGTTTGGTGTATTGGCACCCTAAGATTCATAATGATCTAGATTCTTGTATTGGCATCCCTGTTAAATTGGCTCAAAGAACGTTGGAAGATGAACTTGGCATGTATGACCGAATTCTTATTGATGTCAATTTGGATACTTATTGTCTAAATAACATCATTCTGATTGACAATGATCGAAAAATAGAAGTCGAATATGATTTAGATAAACATAATCCCTTTTGTGAAATTTTCAATATTGTGGGGTACACTGTGGATACCTATAGAGTTATTCAAATGAAGGTAAGGGTGATTCTTAACGTTAATGAATGGAAGGAAGTAAAAAATTCTCAAAGAAACACAAGTGAGCTCCCTAGGAAGAATTATAATATCCCACATTTGGAGTGACATTCACAAGACTTACCTCAATCCTTAAGTGTCTCTTTGAATAATTTCAGGGGTGAGATTACTGAGGATGAAGATGATCTTCCTTCACATCTTTGTCCTTTAAATCTTCTAGTGATTCAGGAGCCTACTGGAGGTGTTATCGATGATGATTTCTTGGCTTGTGATATTTCTCAAGATATTTCTGATTTGGTTTAAAATAAGAAACTAAGTGAGTAGGAGAACTATATTTTCAACTCTATTGCTAAAGATATCTCTGATATTGTTAAAAGGATACAGAATGAACTCTTGTTCTTTGACACTTCTCATATTTCTGCTCTTGTGCCCTTCAATTTGAATTAGGTGTCTGAATCAAATGTTTCCCCTTTGACCATTCAAGGATCTCATCTGAATGAAATTTTTATTTTGTATTCTAGTTTTGAAAAAAATTATATTATTATTATTTTTTAACATTCCTTGGACAAGTATGATTTCAATACTATTAAAGTGTAGGAGTTTTCTGTTACTAAAGAATATGTACTTGATTTTAATGATTCTTATAAAGATTTTCAACCAAATTTAATAGATAAATTGGAACCAGGTTTTGAAAAGAATGATATATATATCAGTACATCGCATTCCTTGGACAAAGATATGCACAATGCTATTAATTTGCATGATATTGCAGGTTCTAATGAGTATGTACATGATTTGAGGGATATTTTTATTCATTTTTTGGGTAGGGATGGCATTAATGTGGTCTAGGATGAGGAATGAATGAAGGATGAATATATCATTAATTCACCAATTTCAGACATGGATGATTTAAATACCATTCAAGTGTAGGAATGTACATGTTCAATGGAATCTAGAAAGGATATGAAAGATCTTTCTTCTTAGTCTTTGAGTAGGGATGACACTTAGGATGTTCAAGAAACAGAAAATAAGAAGAATAAGCTAGTGGAAATCAGAATTTTGGTTCAAAATATAATGGTTCCTATGTAGAAGACAGAGATGCCTCCAAAAATCATTAAAAAAATTAAGGAGATGGGAATAAGAGGGGCCATAATTTCAAAATTGGGTCTAAATGAAGATTTTATTTTAGAATTGTTAGGGTATGGCTAATGAAGACACTATCTGGTCTCTTAAAATCTATATTAACCTTTGAAACCCTATTTTGTTGGGTGTGGAAAAAACTAAAACTGTTTTTTCAAATAGAATTGCTATCCTAAACTTATGGGAATCTCTTTGTTAGGTGGGAACAAAAGTTTATCAGAGGTCAAGAATTTATGGGTTTTGGCCCATTATTCTCTTTTTGATACTCTTCTGGTTCACTATCACCCTCTATATATTACTTGTTCATTTTCTGTGAGGGGATTCAAGAAATTTTGTTCTTTAATTTATTCCAATAAGTGTTATCTGAATCGTAGAAGTCTCTAGTTTGATATTACTCATCTCAAAATAATCGTTGATGGACCATAGATCATTCTTGGTGATTTTAATTCAATTATTTTCCCTAATTAAAAAATTGGACCAATGAATAATTCTATCTCATTAATAGAGTTCAATGAATTCATTGAGAAAAATTAACTTGTTGAAGTCAATCTTTTCGGTGTGATGTTCACTTAGTATAGATGAAATCTTAGAGGTATGTTTGCTAGTAAACATGATAGGTCATTTCTGAATGAGACTTCTCTATGTTCTTATGACTCTATCTCTAGTATTACATTAACTTGTCTCAATTATAATTGGAATCCCATCATGTATGATCTCATATGTAAAGATTCTAAACCCCCCTTTCCATTCATATTTAATATGGCTAGGGTTTTACATCCTGAATGTGAAATTCTTGTTAGTGATATATGGGTTTTAGTGGGTTTAAAGAGATATTCTTTCTCTTGAATCCTAAAATTAACGATTCTCAAGGGGAATCTCAAGCTTTGGAGTAAGGATAGGTTCAGTCACCTTAATAAGGATATTTTATACTTTGAAAACGCCCTTTAGTGTTTTCAGAAGCATTATTCTCAAGATGATTTTTATGGTAATGTTTTGTTTCAAACAAATTTGACTTTTAAACTCAACAATCTTCTCAATATGAATGATGCCATGAAAATAGCTACATTAAAGGAATATTGACTCAAGGAATGAGAAATGGACACTATGTTTTTTAACTATCCATAAAGAGTTTAGAAAACCTCTCAACCTCTTGCTTTGCTTATGAGCATAGATAAAATTTTTAATAATAGACAGGATCTTTCTAAGAACACTATTTCTTATTTTAAAGGCCTATTTAATGGTTCTAACACTATTTTTTCTCATTTGGATGGTGTTACTCCAAATAATGTTAATTAAGAGGAGAATTCAAGGCATAATTCTATTCCCTTGGAACCAGAGATCAAGCCTGCAGTATTTAGCCTCAACCCTGCCAATTTCCCAAGTCCTGATGGTTTTAGTAACTTCTTTTTTCAGAACTACTAGGAGTTTATTAGAGATGATGTCTTCAAGATTGTTGTACATTTTTTTAGAGGGGGATGTCTTCCTCACGGATTAAATGATCAATTCCTTACATTAATACCATTGGAGGACAATTCTAAAGAAATTCATCTTTTTAGGCTTGTGGAATTAATAAATACATAGTTTAAAGTTATTACAAATATTCTTTTTAACAGATTAGAGAACATATCTAGTAAATATTTTTCCTATAATAAGATTGTTTTTGTAAAATAGAGATCAATCCATGATTTTCTTTTTTCTATATCAAAATATGTCAAACTTCTTATGAAGCCTATTCAAGGAGGGAATATTATGCTAAATAATGATATTAAAAAAGTCTTTGACACGATTAATTGGAATATTAATTTAAAAATCATTGACATATTTTTCATTGAAGATACTTTTATTGGATGGATAATTATTATTCTTGAATATTCTCATGTTTATATTCTTGTGAATGTTTCTCTAGAGGTATATTTCTCTTGTTTCAGGGGGGTTAGATAGGGTAATACCCGTTAGTCTATTACCTTTCCCATCTCTGATGATTATCATATTAGATTATTATCCAAGATGGCTATTAATGGAAAACTGAAGTCCATTGGTGCTGGTAGAGGACTTTATACTCTAACTCATCTTCTTTATGTAGATGATCTTATCTTATTCACTCAAGTATCGAAGAAAACATTCCAAATAACAAGAATTTTCTATTTCATTATGATCAGGACTCTGAACAGCAGGTTAGTTTGAACAAATATTTTGTTTATTTTGGTAATAATATCTCCTTTGTTAAAGAAAATTGATACCATTAATCAATTGTGGATTAGAGAAGGAACCTTTCATTTTACCTACCTTGTGGTGTCTATGCTTTTGAGTTATCCAAATTCTTGTTATTTTTCTAGAATTCTTGGTTTGATCAAAAAGAAATTATCTTCTTCGAAAGGTAAATCCCTCTCTATGGAATGTCATTTTAGCCTTCTGAAATATTTTATTAATTCTAAATTGGTTTACAATTTTATGGTATAAAAATGGCCATCTATGCTTCTTAAAATAATTAATGTGCCCAATAATAACTTCATATGGACCGGTAGTGTTTTGGAAAGATGATTGATTATTGTTTCTTGGAATAATTGTTGTAGGCATTTTGAGATGTGGGGTCTTGGTTTAAAAATATAAAAATTTTAAATCAATCCTTACAGGATTATTTTCTATTATGGTTAGTTAATGATAATTCTAAATCCACTTCTTTTTTAAGAGCGAAGTCTCTTGTTAATATATTTTCTGGTTTTTCTAATCATTTGGACTCCTCAGTTTGACCCTCTCTCAAGCAAATTTTTTCTTTTAATGACATTAATGATCATTGTTCTATCTCTAAAGATACATCTATTCAGTTATAAAAGTCTAACTGGATTGGATCTCCTCTTATATATTCTTTCAATCAGGTGGTTACCAACATTGATCATGATATTTTAATAAATGACCAATTTTTGAACACATATGCTGTTCTGGGCATATTAAATAGGTTTTCAAGGATTACTACTTTTCTTCTATTGGTGATTTTTGGATTTGGGAGCTAAATTCTTTAGGTATTATTTCCTTAATGATTTTTTATTCTCAATCCATTTCGCATGTGTTGTGTCTTCAATGAATATGAAATTTCAAAAGAAAGATTCATTCTCTTTCTTTGTTTACTCTGATTTGGAGGCTGGGGCATGGTAATCTTCGAACTGATAATTCTCTCCAGGATTGTTGTATTTATTTGTTCTCTATCTGTGTTTTTTCCATCCGCATTGTTAGGAACTGTATCATTTATTCTTAATATGTGTTACTACTTCAACAATGGGGAAGTATATCTTTGAAAGTTTGATGTTAGTCAGTTGAGTTATGCCTCTGTTTGAGATTTAATTTCATGAATGGTTTGTCTTCCCCTTTACCCTTTTATGTTGTTTCTTATCCAGGTTGTAGTGGAAGAATTATTTAGCATCATTTGGCTGTTGAGGAATAAGTGTTTTCATGATGGGGTGGTTTTCAACCCCTAGGCTGATTCAACTATAATTTTTTATACTCTTCATAATGTTAAAATACTTCGGAAATAGTACTGTTATAACTCAATACATGAGTTCTTTGTTCTCAGACGTTTCAATATTAAGGGTAATTTTCAGCCTTCGATGGGCACTGTTAAGGTTTTATGGAAATATCTTTTTATTGGTTGGACTATGAGTAACACTGATGGTACTTCTAGAGGTAATCCAGGACCTTCAGGATATGGGGTTGTTTTTCATAATAGCTCTAGGGATGTGGTGGGTTTCTTATATGGTTCTTGGGGTATTGTTTCTTCTTTATATGTGTAGATTCTTTGTGTTAGCATTTATTTGGATCGTGCTAAACATATAGGTCTAAAGAAGATATGACTGGAATGAGATTCTACTATTATTGTTCATGTTATTAGATCTACCTCTATTCATATTCATTGGTGATTTGTTAACCTTTGGATTTCTTTTTTATGTTATCTAACATATATTGAATATATTGTTATTTATGATTTCATGGAGGGAATTTCATTGGCTGACAGTCTTTCCAATACATTTGCTAATGGGAATAGTCTTATTTGGTATGATTATCTTCCTTTGGATGTTTTCCCTATTTTTGTTAATGAAAAATGTAATTTTCCATCTTTTAGACATGTTAGATTCGTGGTTATATTTTTTAATATAATATAAGGGACATGTTTTCAGGTAGGTGCTATGTTTATTCAAAAAATATTATAACCATAATAATATAATGAATTGAAATAATTACTATACTAGGTTTTTGTAATATCAATTATAGAACCATTAGTTATTCATTTCAATCCACTTAAAAAAAGAAAAGAGAGAGTTATGCAGAATACAAACTCAATGAAGTGATGTCATCTATTTTTTCATTTATTCCATGAATGGGTGGTCCTAACGGGATAAATGATGTATAAATATGATATATATATTTTAATAATAATTTAGAAATTTCAATTTAATATCCACCTTCTCTAACACCATTATATTTTTTGGAAAATTTTATTCAATTGAATTTCTGATTTCTGGAAATATATTGCACATAATAATAGGTATATCTTTAATTATATGGAATTCTATGTTTATCATATGTAACATAAAATAATTATTTTCCTTGAAATCTATCCGTAAATGAGACATATAGCATCATTGAATCGAGAAATAATATCAATTTATATATTTTTTTATTACATATCCATTAAATAAGTGGAATTAAATTGTGTAAACTAATTTATAAAATACTAATACAAATTTAATAATCAATATAAATTTATTTATAAATTCCTAGTAAATACTCGATCAAAATTTAGTAATATAATTATATTCATCAAAATATGTTTTCCCCAAAAATTATTTTTTATCTTTATGTGAAATTATTATATTTAATTTATATATATTTTAGAAAATTTACTTAGTGATGATAATTTAATTTCATGAAAAATATTATTGAAATTTACCAATATTGAATATTTTTTGTTTTTCTATAAAATATTGATTTTTCAATGAATGGTGAATAATATTGAATTTGAATTTAAAAATGATTTTTAATTTAAATTATATATGAAGTAAAATTATATTTTTAATTTTTTTGAAACGTTAAATTAGTTCAATTATATATCTAGTAATTAAATTTATGTCATTTTAATGAATTTCAAATTGAATATTGATTTAAAAACATTATAATATTTGAAAACATTTCTCATAAATAAATATTTTTCCTTGTCGCATCTGTGGGTTTAATTTTAAATCACATTATGTCACATTTGTGAATGGAACAAAGAAAAAATTTATTCAATATTTGGAATAATTTTAATATATATTATATAATTAGGTCAACTTAATTTAACACTAAAAATTTATTGTCAAATTAGTAAAAATTACATACCATGTTTAAAGTAAAAAATGGGTTTTTTGGGGTTAGTTTAAAAAGATAAATGTTAAAAATAACCCAAAACATGTTTAAATCATACTTTCAAAAAAATATTTTCATATTTTCCATCCCCTTTTATAATATATATTCATTTTGAAGCTTTTTTATTATAAATGGATTTATTATCTTTGACCCTTTTTAGATATTTCTAAGTATACACTTAGTATGTTACTTTTCCCAACATATGAAGGCCACCACCACCCATCACTTCATTAAACCATCATAAACTTTTTTTTTAGAAAATACCTTTTTAAAACACAAACTATATTCCCTACTCTCAACCTATAATCCATATTTCAGATATAAATTCAACATAGGAAGGCTATTTGTGCAAAACTAATTAAAGATACCTAAAAAAGATGTAACATTCATCAATGAGCCATTTTGTATTATTTACTCATCCATCCCCTAAAATTATTATTATACCAAGATGACATAATATCCTCTGCATATAAAATATTCATATTTTTTTGTTTAATCACCAACAATAATCTCTACCTCTATCGAATGTGTTACAAAACTATCATTCTTGTGTATGGTGGACTACATACCCGTGAACTGTTGTCATTCAATTTTCTATTACCAAATCACATAGCTGGGCATGATGAGGTATACAAATTATACCTATGATATTTATAACATTAAAATAAATTTTAGGTAATTATATTATATATAATTTTTTTTCTATTCCTAAAATAATATGATATCATTTTTGTGTGTGTATGGTGAATTATTGCCTCGAAAAGCAATGTGATTAGTTTCCCAAAACACATTACATGGAAGATATTAAACATATTTTTAATAAATTTAGATAATATAAATTTTATAATTATTATATTAATGACAAAATAATAATTTTTAATAGATAATATATCATTTTATTTCATACCTTTTCATGCACTTAATGATAATAACACCATTCATATACCTTTGGAATACTTGTTTCTTGAAGCGGTGTGACTCCCATTATCCTCACCATAAAAAATAGTTGATATGAATAAGTATATTTAATTAAATTTTATTTTATTTATGATATTATGATCGTTATTTAATGTGAAAATATTACTTATATCCTTTATTAAATAATTGTTGAATATTGGAAATGTTACTCATTCATACATTGACCTACCATTTCCATGATCGTAACCTAATTCATTTCTAAAAACCATCATTCATGATTTCCCATAAAATTATAATTGATTTATATTTATTATAATAATTTCAATATTATTATTCTTGATATGATGAAACCTTTATCATAGTTAGTGGATTGAAAATAAAAAAAGTAAAACGTATATGAAAAAAATCGGTTATTATTTGAAATATGATTTTAACCAGGAATTGTTAATAAACAAGAAGTAAAAGGATATAAGTAAATGATATATGGTATTATATATGTCTGGAACCCTTCCAACCAAGGATACCAATCCTATGATAGAAATTTATAAATGGAGATAACGACCCGCCCAGTCCTGCCTCCACTAGGCCCTGAGTTGGCCTGCAAATCACTTTTTTTGGATTTTTAAAAGCCGGTTTGAGGGTTATCTGGTTCCCGATGAAAGCCGGTTTGTAAGGGTTGCCGGGACCCGTACCACATCTTCACATCCGGATAAAAAATCACATTTCAAAATTCAAAACCGGACACCGCCAGCCGCCTCGAACAACGAACCCGAATCATCACGCGCCCACGATCTCATCACGCCTGTCAACCACTCCCGCGACAGCACTGACACCTCGCGCCGCGCACCGTACGTCAATCCATCATCCTGCACGCAAATCCAGCCTCCATTCACCGGAGCGCCGGCGAGATGCACCGGCTCCCGTCGTCATCCTCTCCGGCGACCCTCGAGGTCGCCCCTGGTAAACACCACCAAACAAACCAGCATGTCTCCGGCGAGAGAACCCGGCTAGCAACATCCATCGACGTCGTCGAACAACGACGGATCTACACCATTCAAAAAGCTTCCCAAAACCACAGCGCCGGTGAGCTTCACCGACGCCCATCGACACGCACTCACCCGCGCCGGTGACGAGAAAGCACATCACCGCCGGTCGAACCGTTCACCGATTACAACGAGGCAGAAACCCTCGTCCCTGGTATCAGCGAGGCAGGAACCCTCGGCGAAAACCGCTAGACCCAACCACAAAAGCGCAAAACAAAACACAAAAACGAAGAAAACATCCAAGGAACGAAAGAGCCCGCCGCAACCAGACAGACCAACCGCGTCAACCATAGGTAAATCCCAGCTAACTCACCCGGGAGGGAGCAGAAGACCCGCCGACGCGTGAGCACAGCCCTCAAACATGAGAGAAACCCTACCGGGCAACAGACAGCCGCCGAGATCTGATCCATGGGTGCTCCGAAGAGTATGCCGTCACCAAGACCGGTCTTACACCCGTGAACCAGATCCAGCCACCACCAACGCCGGAGAGCATCTCACCGCCAGAGAAGGACCGTGAAGCATCACAGCAGCAGCAGAGATCCACCTCCAACCCACCGAGCGCAAGACAACCCTAGATCAACAGCGGAGGAGCCGGCCGCGGCGAGAAAGCGAAGAACCCAGAGCGAGAGCCCCTTACGGGCCCATCTGCTCTCAATTGATTATCAAGAGTTGGCGAATAACACTAAGGGTGTATAAATCACACAATATTGTAACCATTTCCCTTTATAAGAATAGAAAATTGATAGATAAGATGAATAATCCAAAACAACTACAATTCACACACACACACACACACACACACATATATATATATATAAGTGAAACCCAAAACACCCCACATGCATGTATAAATATGAATGATACAAATACAAGTCTCCAATGTAAATACCTAAAATAAATATAGAGTAGTGACCCAATAACTATCAAGGCTATGAGCTAGTAATGAGAAACATAGTCTGCATAATCCATAAGGAAACAAAAAAATGTTTTATATGCATTGGTTGAACATAAAATTACACTTATAGAAAAATTTTGGTATCTTGTGTATATGTGGAAGAAGCATACTAATGCACCTGTGAGAAAATAGCAAAATCAAACAACTCCTAAAAGGGTATAATAACCAAACTAAACCTCACGAAGAAACTATAACCATGTAATTCGGGTAATTTAATATAACATTGAGAAATGAATACATGATAAGGTAACACACACCACTTTAAAAATGTATTTCTACTCTCTCCCAATATTGTATGTCATAGCACTCACATCACTTTTGAATAGAACATCAAATAATGCTCGCACACACCTTGGCCTCACAACACATCCTTCCTGCACACACCTAGGCCTCATAACACATATTTCCCACACACAACTAGGCCTCACAAGACATAAAATTACATCTAATTTATATGAAACCTGTGAATGTATATCACAAATCATCCTAAAGCTACCTAGAAAAACAAACCACCTCTCCTACAAGCACCTGGGCTTCCACATCTCACCTGAAGACACCTTGTCCACAAACCACCTCATTTGAAAACCCCTAGGCTATCACAACTACCATATGAGGAACTAACAAACCTCCAACCATATTATTATGTCCCATACCTTTCTCTCATATAAGATATAATAGAATGTAATCAGTACCTTCCATATGTACTCCTCACCGGATGTTGGAAAAAAAACCCATGCAGGACGATACGGTTGTTCATCACATAGAGCTCAATGTGGGTGGGGAGCATATAAAAATCACAAGGAAAATACAAGTATATATGTACGTAATAAAAAAACTCAATAACAGTCTATGGGTTCTCATAAAAAAGACACTCACAATACTATCACATTTTTTAATACCTCTAAATGTGCAACAAGACCCATCAAGCCACAAACCCCATTTCACATTTCCAACCAATTCACTTAACCATTTAAATTACGATAATCCAACAAGAACAAGATGTTCCAAAAAGTATTAAGCAATTATTTATTCATTACATAAAAACATGGGAAACTATCAGGAATGAAAGACTACAAGAAACCTTGTAATAGTCATTCAAGAGGTGAAGGGACTAGGTAAATTGACCCACTTCAAATTAATGACACTTCATACCATGTCCTATAGATACATGATGAAATTTTTTTGTATATTACTATTGAAAATACTCTTGATTATTACCCAAAAAAGACAACATTCTTTCTTCAGACTCATCCACCCAATTCATCATGTTAACAAAATCGACCCCTAACTCCCAACCACATTCAGAAACACATTACAACATAACAAATTTTTTATCCCTACTACATAATCACACCATTACTATCATATCCCTCATTATACAACAATATTTCATGCAATTCCCCCACATATACAACCCACATATATCCCACACATCACATATCCTCATGTTCCAATGAAAAAAAACATATTTCTATTTAATAATCCAGTCAAATTTAATTTCACTTGTTAATTTAGGGGCTATCAAAGAAACTATATGATCCTGTGATATCCATTTCTTAATTTTATAAAGACGGTTTACCATATTTTATATATAATCTTTCAATAAAAACAAAAAACATGCATTCCACAGTGCATACAGTGTGCAAATAAGGACCCCTAATGGCTAGGATTGTGAGTGGGTTGTCATCCCATACAAATACAAATATCAACAATATAAAACATACATCATGATAATGCACCACTTTCCAAATATCATATATATAGATTCTTAAACCAATTAGATTATCATTATTAATCCATAATCAACAATATTATCAAATAAAAACAACAATTTAAGCATCCATCGTAATGTGAAATTTGGAAATGTGAAGGAAATCCAACACTTTTGAAAAGAAAAGAAACACTTCTAGGTTGAACCAATAATAGGGGCACCTAGTAGGGACTCTCCATGGAATCATAGACCAAATTCATCATCATGGATATAAGACTCATATGGGAAGAGGGATTCATCATGTCATGTTTCTAGAAAATGTAATATGTATTGAACGATAGGGAAGATATCTAGAATTTAGGAAGATAAGATCCAAGTAATGGGATTATATACAATATTCATTTTCTATTAATGGATTATTTGACAAAGACCAGGTTGTTTTACTATTTTATGTACACCCAAATCTAATTGAATTAATTACATGATGTATTTCATTTAAATTGGTCTCAAATCCCTTAAAATATAAAATTAATCTATTTTTTGCATTAAAGAAAGATGTAAAAAGTGCATGAAATGGAAGAACATTGAACACTACTCACAAGGCACCACATGTGAGACAACACCAGACGAGGAACCACCATTGAGGCACTGATAGACAAGGCACATCCAGTGAGGGACTTCAAGATGAGGCACCACATGTGAACCACCACTAGATGAGGCACCACCCGTGAGGAACTTCTAGACATGGAACCACTGAATGACCTACCAAAACTGAGCTACCACCTTATACCGACCACTAGAGAGATACCACCAGAGAGAATCTTCCAAGGTGATACACCACCTGTGGTCCACCTCCAGGGTGATACATCTCTAGTGAGACACCTCTAGTATGAGACACTACTAGTGAACCACTACAAGGGTAAAACAACACTTGGGTGAGCTACTATCAGTGAGACACCACCAATGAAAGAAACCATTGGGAAGATCCAACATTCGGATGAGGAACTAGTGGGATAATGCACCATTAAAAAACTTTAAAAATTAGGAATTTGGAAAACTGTAGAAAAAAGTCACCTTTATTTCCCAGGGCACTACAAACAAAATTCTTCCCACAAATTAGTGGACAATAATGGTCTTAGCCATAATATTTTATACCTATAAAACTATTCTTACGCTCAATAATTCAAAACCAACCTGATGGGAAAGAGAGTAAAGGTTCGAAAAACCATAACTTGAGATACCTATCATGGATCTTGTCATACATTAAACAATTCCACCAACTAAAAAGATTAATGTTCAATGATAAACCAACTTGATTGCTGAAAATATAGAGGGGAAACCTCTTAACTTGTGAAAAACTAATCTAAAATATGCTAACTATGCCTTATCATCATCATTATTGACACACGAACACAAACAATGAAAAAAATAGTTTCAAAACCCAAAATAACATGACCATCCAAAGGAATGAATCTTATAATTTCATCTAATATATCATGATATTATCCACTCTAGGAGGTGCAAATTCTCCTTCATGGATTTAATCACATCATAGTTAATGTGTATTGTTTAGGAATTAGTTTTTCCACTTTTCATATTTCAATACATTATCAAACATCACAAACCATTGAAAAATATATCATCTCATAATCAACAAAGTTCAAACATCACAACCCAATGAAAAAACATAATAAGGAAAAATTTCTAATAACACTTGGCACTGGGTAGGAATATGTGTCTCTCATTCCCAAGTATTCTTCTCTAGGAAAAAATGCCTCCACAACAAGAAAACCAAAGGAATGTTCCATCCACACACCAACATTTATCTATGATCCTAGATCTCTACTAGACACTCAAAAAATTTTGTTTCATCCTCAATATCTAACTCTCCCTTGTCAATGACATGAGATTCATCCTGAAGATACCAAAAAATATTATTGATGTGAAATATTTAGAATATCCTCTCTAACAATGATGAAACATCCTAGCGGCACACCACCTCATCAACACACTGAAACACCTAAATGGGTACAATGAACTTGTAAGAAAGATTCCTTCCCTTTGGAAAACCTATGTTGCCCACATTGATGGGAAACGTTCAATAAAATTTTGTCCCCAACCTCAAACTTAGAAGGCTTCCTTCTGTGATTGATAAAATAATTCTATATATCTTGCACTGCATTCATCCTTTCATGTGTGAGATGAACATTCTCTGTTGTCATTTGCACAACATTGAGGCCAAGAACTGTTGTCTCCCCAACCTCCACCCAGCACAATGGAGAATGAAACAGTCTCCCACATAATACCTTAAATGGGGTCATGAAAATGGAAGATTGATAACTATTTTCATAAGAGTACTCTACCAAGGGAAGGTTTCAAACCCAACATCCACCAAATTCTAAGATGTACACTCGCAACATTTCTTCTAATGTTAAGATAACCTATTATGTTTGCCATATTTTTTAGGGTGTAAAGTTGTACTGAGGTCTAACTATGTTCCAAAATCATGCTACAATCCCCAATAGAATCATTTGGTAAATCATGCCTCCAAATCTATGACAATGGACAACAATACTCCCCCAAACTGTACCACATTAACCATGTACATTTTTTCCAAGGTATCCACTAAGCCAAACTCTTTCATAACCAAGAAGTGGGATGATTTTGTCCACTGATCCACAATCAACTAGATAACATCAAAAACTCCCTGAGATATTGGCTAACCTATAACTAAATCCATTGATATTTTGTACCATTTAAAATAAAGACAAATCATAAGATGTATAAAATCACTAGGAACCTGTTTCTCAGTCGTTACATACTAAACAACCATGAAATTTTCCAAAAAACTCTACCATAACCCATTACATCTTGGGCTTCAAAAAATAAATCCTTAATCCATGGTACATCATGGAAACTCTTTGGTAAACCTCCAAGGGAGATCTTTGAAACTCAAAAAGGACTCTAATGTGCATCACTACCAAAAAACATGTTACCACTAAATGAAATCCGGTTACGATCATCCCTCGGAAGAATCACCATGTACAACATTATCACACAACACCTATACCTCTGAATTTACCTAATAATACTTCTATAGATACTGTATCAGAAAATATTTCACCTTCATTTGATATAAATAAACTGTACCACCATCTACCCATGCATCCAAGTGCAAGGCATCGAACTCCTCAACCACTATATAAGGATTTACAAACTTAAGAACAATTTCCTTTAGTGAGTTTCTACTAAAAGCATTGGTCATGAAATTCCTCATTCTTGAGGTATAGGTTATATAAAAATCATAATCACAAAAAAATTCTATCATCCTCAAATGCCATAGGTTCATATCATGGGGAGAAAATATATACCTCATGTTCTTCTGATCTGTAAATACCATAAAACATTCCCCAATGAAGTAATGACACCAAATCATCTGTGAAAAAATTATTGATTCATGATATATATTATTGGTGTAGTAGTTACATTTATGAGGAATTAGTTTACTAGACCCATAAGATATCACTTCTCACTATTACATCATCATGCATCCCAGAACCATATAGAAAACATCACAAAACACCTCAAACTTTACCCCTTTCTCATGAAATCAAACTATTGGGGAAATGACTAATTCCCCTTCAGGTAACCGAAAACTACCTGGTATTGATCACTCCACACCAAATTTTGGTCCTTCCTAGTCAAAAATGTCAACAGTTCTTTAAATTGAGATAAATTGGGTACAAAACTCTGATAAAAGATTATGGGACCAAGGAACCTACTAACCTCTTCCACATTCTTGTGTACTCCCCAAGAAATAAATACTTCAACATTTGATCGGTCTACTCCCACACCCTGATGAACCACCAATTTCCAAATGAAATACAACTCTTGTGTTCCGAACTTATACTTGGAAAATTTCCCATAGAGATGGTGGTGTCGAAGAGCATGAATGGTAGTAATGAGGGGATTGAAGTGATCATCTTCTGACACAAAGTATCTTAAGATATCATCAATGACTACGAAAACAAATTCATCAATGAACTCATGCAATATGAATTTCATAAACCCCATGAACATGGTTGGTTCATTTGTAACACAAAATAGAAAGACTAAAAACATTTAATCCCCATACCGACATACAAATGTTGTTTTTGATATATCGCCCTCTTTCACACTCTACTGCATATATCTAGACCATAGTTCCATCATAGAAAACAAACTCACCCCTCTTAACTGGTCAAAAATATCACATATCCTTGGAATAGGGTAACGGTTCCTGACCATCACCTAATTCAACCTTCAATAGTCTATAGAAAACCATATACCATTGTTTTTTTCATTGCAAACAACACTGATCACCTCATGGTGACACAATAGGATAGATAAAACCATTCTTCATTAGATAATCTATCTCAGTCCTAAAATCTTATTAGTCAAAAGGTTACATCTGATATAGATCCATCAAAATTGGAGAATCACCTCTCTATATTTCTATCCTGAAATCAACATCATGTCGAGGGGGTAGCATGTAACACCCCGAAATTTTATGAAAAATATTCTTTTTAATTTCATTAATGTCTTGTGTTATATGCTACACCAAAAGGAGCTTTCAAAACACACATCTCTGACCTGGCTTGAATTACACGCAATCGCGACCTTCCACGATAGCATGTGTTGTACGCAACACCAAGTTTCGCTAAACAACGATATGCTATTAAGATATTATTAAAAATAGCTGTTATGAATAGTAATAACCACTTTTTGAAATTTTTTAAATTTTATTTTTCAAAATGGACTTCATTTATGGATTCGGAATATCGAAATTAGCTTATGGTGAAATTTTGGTGATTTTCGGATAACTTTCATATTTTGATGTATAGTGAAAATTACTAAATTTTAATTAAAAACAACTTTTTCAATCGAAATAATTAGTAGTGATAAATTATTAATTTCAGTGGTTTTAAAGTATATTTAGAATATATTTTTACAATTTAATACAATGTTGGTCATTGGATGTAATTTCACATTTAAACCAGTTATAAACAAGTGTCAATCTTTTGATAGTTATTATCTCTTAAAAACACGCCTTTTGTTTTGACGACGGGAATTAATTTTTAAATTAATTAATGCAATTGATATGTTTTGAATTTGTTAAAGAAATCATTTTTTATTTCATAATATCAAATATATCTTAGGCCTAATTTTTGGTATTTTTCTGAAAACTTTCAATTTTTGATGAATAATGAAAGCACTAATTGGTAGTTAAAAAACTGAATTTTTCATAAAACCTAATTTTACCACTTCTGTGAGTGGAATTTCAAAAATCCGAGAGACACGGTTGATGTCAGTAAGTAAAATGTGGTTCAATGATATGAATATAATTTTTGGTGAATAGTAACTTTTTACTTTTATTTACCACGTTAAAAGTAAATAGGGTAATTAAGGATAAAAATGATATTATTATTACCCCAACACATGTCCTAATTCTATTGGATAAGTGTAATTCGACCAAAAACAACCTTAGGAATAAAATATTACCATTTAGGCCCACTTGAATTAGATTAGGACATTTATTATTATTTAATTCAAAGAATAGTTAAAGGAGTTAAAATCAAAGTTTATTTAATAAAACATTTTTAATATAGGGTTATACATAAGATAAATTCGACTGTAAATATTCATTAGAAATGTAAAAAGATTTCCTACAGAATGGTATTTTATTTGTAATTTTTATACAATAAATAATTTAATTTATTTATGACACAATGATGATGCAGTAATTATCTTATTAATGAAATATTGACATAATTGATGTTATAAATACTCAAATAAATATAATTTGAGACTTTTTATGAATTCCACTAATTTTATAGGTTAATATGACATGTTAGTATTTATTTAATTAACTTTTTTCTAACTTATCATTCTGTTAGGATTTTCACAAAAATCAATTACTAAATAGTGTCAATTTTGACATAAAATAGTTTTTAAAAAACAAATATTATATTATTAATTGTTATTTTATTCCTAAAAATATAAGGTTCGGCCAAATGACTTATATAAGGTTATATATATTAATAATAAACAACTTGGGGTTCTTTTGGATTGATATAGTAAGTTTATTAACCTTATAGTATAAGAACACAAGAAGACACGGTAAAAGTAAAATTATTTAACTTAATGTTAAATCTAAATGATAAGGTTAAAATAGGAACCTAAACTTGTCTAAATTCTATTGTATGAGATTATTTCGAACCATCCCCACCTTATACTAGAAATAAATCAATTTGGAGCTATTTAAAACCGAACTTGACTTTATAATAAAATAATATTTTTAGTTATTCCAAAGGTGCCCCTCTCCTCCCTTATAAAAGGGAACCTCCTCCCTCTCTTCCTCACACAACTTTGATCCTTAAAGCTCAGCCAACCCCTTCCAAATTCTCTTCTCCACTTCCCTATAAAAATCCTAGAGGTTTTTGTCTTCCTAAAAGACCAATTTTAGTGCCCTAAGAGGAGGTCTCAAAGAGGCGCTTCAAAGAAGAGGTAATTTCTGTTACCGATTCTTTCACCTTTATTTCTTCTTCCACTTATTCTTCTTAGGTTGTTTCATTATGAAGTAATAACATCAGTATCACTCATATAATGATATGTTATTATAAGTATGAAACAATCCAATTTCACCATCTATCCATCCTACGGAAAACGAAATCACCGCGCGTGCGTACGTACGGAATACCGTCTCCACGCCGTGGTGAAATATATTTTCCACCACCACCTTACTTGGATGGGTATAATGGTGTAAATAATAACAATATATTATTATTTTAAAGTGATATTGATTCTTAAATAGTATACATACACTCCAATATAGTCCCACGATCATGAGAACGATATCATCGCTCGTGCGTACGTACGGACTACCGTCTCCACGACGCGATGAGATTCATTCTCCACTTTAACCATTCATGAATGATTATAAAGTATATATAATAAGTAATCATGAGATATATGACATAATAATGATACTGGATTTATGTGTATATATATGTATGTCATCTACTTAATTCCGTTCAACTCAATAAGGAAACGAAAACAGCGTTCATGCATATGTACGGCCTACCGTCTCCATGAACGGTGTATTTCTTTCCATTTACTGATTTATTATATATATGTATATTCTGAATATATATATATATAAATCATGTTTTATATTCTGGAATTAAGTAATCATTATCTAAGTAATCATATGAATAATTACAAGTCAAAACACGGACGACAAATGAAACAATTTTACCCAAAACGCTCTTTAACATAGAATTTACAAAAGAACGGGTAATATAAAGTCATAAGTGAACCATATATGATATCATAACAATGAATATGATTCTGGAATAATTCAATAACATTATTTAAATCATTATACAGGAGGTTCGGACACTTACAAAGCAAGTCGGACCTAAAGTACAGGAAATATCACAATCTCATTTTTATCCGAGACTGTTTATACTTTGATATTTACTGGGGGCGTATTTTATCATCCATGTCCATGTTTACTCAATATGTAATATTATTTCCATCCACATACAATTGTTTAAATTCAATTTTACCCTTCTTTGATTTTTTAGTAAAAGATATGAAAAGAATCTTTTTTCGTTTTTCGTACGAGGTACTTTTTTGACTTTTCCGACAAAAGTACGAGAAGAATGTTTTTTTAACTTATACGGAATGAATGGATTTTTAAAACCTTATTTCCAAGAATCTTCCTTTACAAGTTTTCAAGATTATTTTAAATCAACTTTTTTTAGTTATAATTTTATTACTTGTTATGAAATGAAAAGTGTTTTTGAAGTAGAAAGGATATTTTCTTCAAGAATGGAGTTCAAGTGTTTTATCAAAATTATTTTCCATCTAAGATAATAAAGGGTTCTGTTTCTATCCCTATTATTACATGGATTTGATTATGTTGTGATGGAAATATTTTTATGAATTCATTTATCTTATATTAATTGTTTTATGATGTCATGATGTTTAAGATTCCCATTTGTATTACATGGGTTATGCAATGATGTATGATTTATTATTTTGTGGAACACATAAGAATGGTATCATTATGAGATGCGTGGGACCTATATCTCCCTCCAATGCATTGGGTAAATATTTTATATCTCATGAGATAGACATGGCTGGAACGGTAGGTTATACCGGTTCAGTGAAACAGGACTGAAACGAGGGTAACTCTGTTCAGAAAGGGACTTTGTCCACTAAGATAGTCTTGGCAATGAGTCTTGACTAATAAGAAATGATTCTCTATGATTATGTGTGTATGCCACAAAGTTTAATGTTTTATGTTATGATTATTGTGATTACATTTCACTGCCATGAGTTATTCCAGGTTATGAAATTATGATCTCTTTTACAGGTTAAGATTTCCAAAAGTTATGTGCTTATGTATATGATGTGATTGATATTTCTTTTGTTTACCCTTACTGAGAATTTGAGCTCACCCTTTCATGTTTTCTTTTCCCCAGGATATAAGGAAAGGTTTTTGGTATAAAAAAAAGAATATCTTTATGGGAGATGTTGAAGATCTTTTACCAGGATTAGAAGATTATATTCCGAGTTTCCAAAGACACTAAACTATTACGATCCTTTTGTGTGTGTTTTTGTTATGTACTAAGTATTCTGCAAATTTAATGTAATGTCAATGTATGTTAAGCTTCAGGTCTCTACAGTTGGTATCAGAGGAAAGGTTTAGTCAACCTTTGGAAACTAGGATGCGAAAACGTTAGTGAGATCCCTAGAGATATTTCTAAGGTATGTCTAAGTCTAGAGATGTCCCTAAGGTTAAGTATACGTATAGGTTATAGTACTATAATTACTCTAACGATCATAGAATTAAACCTAAGATGTTAGATATTGAAGGTACTCCCCTTTATTATGTTGTTTTCCCTAGCATGATTTTTTCCTCTCACACTATTCTTTTTGGGTTTTAGACGATGGCTGGAACCCAAAGGAACCGTGTTGATCAATGCAATGGAAAATGCAATGATTTCCCTCCTGAACAAAAAAATGTTATGGGAGATGGAGTGCAAAATCTTATTGCTATACTTACACAAGCTATGAATCATTCTGGACTTCCAAATGAGCAGAGAAGGGAACAATATTCTATTGAGTCCTTCATGAGGCAACGTCCACATTCTTTCAGTGGGTCTTCCGATCCACTTGTTGCTGAACAATGGATCAGTACCACTGAAAAGATATTTTCAGTTCTTCAATGTTCTGAGCATGATAAAGTCATCTTAGCAGTATATCGTTTGGAAGGTGAAGCTGATCAATGGTGGAATCTTATCAAGAATACGAGGCCAAAAGATGAAATTGAGTCCATGGAATGGGACGAGTTCAAGAACTTTTTTTTCAGTAAGTACTTCCCTCGTATTCTTCGAACAAAGATGGAAAAGGTGTTTCTTGAGCTGAAGCAGAAGGATGATGAATCTGTTGGTATATACGAAGTGAATTTTACAAGACTTTCAAGGTATGTATCTGGAATTATCATCCAACCTGAAAGTAAAGTTGATCGATTTTTCAGTGGCTTAAAACCAAGTCTTCTAAGGGCATTAGCTATAAGAGACTTCAGTAGCTATGAAGAAATTGTGCGTTGTGCTATCAAGGTAGAAATGGAAGTTGGTGTTACATATCCATCTCATAGTTTTGACAAGAAATGAAAGATGGGGTTCAAGGAGAAATCTCAGAATAATTGTGAAAAGAAGATGAATGTTTCCTTATGCACAAAGTGTGGAAAGAAGCATGGTGGAGATTGTCTTAAAGGGACTAGAAAATGTTTTAAGTGTGGAAAAGAAGTCCATCGAGCAGCTGAGTGTCGAAGTAATGGAAAAAGGGTTTCTAATGATGTGAATGAAGAAAACACTGCAGAGAACGCACCACCAACACTTCAATGCTTCAAGTGCAAGGAAATGGGGAATTATGCTAACAAATGCCCTAATCCAAGGGTTAGTGATGATCAACATGAGCAACCGCTTAAGGTAAAGGATAAAGGGAAGTCACATGCGATCATTATTGGCGATGTTGAATATGACAACGATGTGGTGGAATGATTAAGTGTTTATGTAATGGGATTCCAAAATAATGTTGTATCATAAAGTATTGGAATATTTATGTATTGGTCTAATGTGGTATTCAAAGTGATTGAGATATTTTTGGAAATAAGATGATATGCGCATAATGAAGGGAAAACGAGAGAACGAAATGTTTAACAGTATTCATGAGCTCATGATTGATATAAGGACTAAGTGATATCATGGTTTGAGTATATAGAATTTTGAGGATTTTGGTATGTGGAAAGTATTAACTTTTAACTGCATTCATGTTTTCACTAAGCTTCAATGGTTATTCAAGAGAGTACATGATTAAGTCCTTTGAATGTTTGGAATGTGACCAACAAGACATATTTTATGATATATGGGGATCAACGATGGTATTAAATCTCTGGTAATCGTTTTCACTATATTATGCGAGTGGACTGAAGTATTATGGATAAGCCTAAAGATTGGAATGGATTATGTTGTACATAAGTTAGTATTGTTTAAGTATAGAAGTTTTTTCGATATTATTGATGGGATGTTATAGTAATATAGTTTTAGAAAAAGGACAACCTGCAGGATGGGTGACAGCCCATCGCGTCGGACAAGGCTGTGGGAATCGAACCCACCAACGAAGTGCGACTGGCCTTTATCGCCTACCACTGGCCTACAAGAAGTCCATGTTTAGTAGAAACTAGTTTTATTTTATTATGTGGTATGATATATGAAGTATAGGTTCATTCTTGGAATCGTATACGATTAACCTCACCATAGATGGACTTATGTATATTTGATAACTTTTTCTAACCTTTTGTTTGAAACAGATGGAATGACCCATCATTCTATCACATGATCAATTAACACTTCATGAATAACAAATTCAACTTCATTTCTTTAAGATATGAAGTGGAAATTATTCAAAGTACGAACAACAGTGAGATTGTACCAAAATAAATTAAGTATTTATTCTAATTCAAATTCTTCAACTTTAGGGAAATGATTTTGAAAACCAAAGATGTTGTCCTAGTGATCTTATATCTGATGAATCAGATGGTACCCTAGATCATCACAAATTTATGGCTTTGCGATTGTTGGCTTTTTCATAGCCATGTTCTCTACCACTCTTCATCAGAACTTGATGGTTAGATTTTTCTTCCATATCCATATTTTCACCTATGTTCTCCTACATGGAAACCCAGTGATGAGTTAATTTGGGTAACCGTTACATTTCATTATTTAGTTTTTAAAGCCATATTTTGGTATTCCTTTTTAAGATGAGGGTTTATATTAAACAAACTTTCGAGTAGTAAACCATTTATAACCTCGACGAATTTCGAGGGTGAAATTCATTTTAAGGGGGGTAGAATGTAACACCCCGAGATTTTATGAAAAATATTCTTTTTAATTTCATTAATGTCTTGTGTTATACACTACAAAAAAAGGATCTTTCACAACACACATCTCTGATCTGGCTTGAATTATACGCAATCGCGACCTTCCACGATAGCGTGTGTTGTACGCAACACCAAGTTTCGCTAAAAAACGATATGCTATTAAGATATTATTAAAACTAGCCGTTATGAATAGTAATAACCAATTTTTGAAATTTTGTAAATTTTATTTTTCAAAATGGACTTCATTTATGGATTAGGAATATCGAAATTAGCTTAGGGTGAAATTTTGGTGATTTTTGGATAACTTTCATATTTTGATGAATAGTGAAAATTACTAAATTTTAATTAAAAACAAATTTTTCAATCGAAATAATTAATAGTGATAAATTATTAATTTGAGTGGTTTTAAAGTATATTTAGAATATATTTTTACAATTTAATACAATGTTGGTCATTGGATGTAATTTCACATTTAAACCAGTTATAAACAAGTGTCAATCTTTTGATAGTTATTATCTCTTAAAACACGCCTTTTGTTTTGACGACGGGAATTAATTTTTAAATTAATTAATTAAATTGATATGTTTTGAATTTGGTAAAATAGAAATCATTTTTGAGTTTATAATATCAAATATATCTTAGGCCTAATTTTTGGTATTTTTCTGAAAACTTTCAATTTCTGATGAATAGTGAAACCACTAAGTGGTAGTTAAAAAAACTGAATTTTTCATAAAACATAATTTTACCGCTTCTGTGAGTGGAATTTCAAAAATCCGAGAGACACGGCTGATGTCAGTAATTAAAATGTGGTTCAATGAGATGAATATAATTTTTGGTGAATAGTAACTTTTTACTTTTATTTACCACGGTTAAAAGTAAATAGGGTAATTAAGGATAAAAATGATATTATTATTACCCCAACACATGTCCTAATTCTATTTGATAAGTTTAATTCAACCAAAAACAACCTTAGGAATAAAATATTACCATTTAGGCCCACTTGAATTAGATTAGGACATTTATTATTATTTAATTCAAAGAAGAGTTAAAAGAGTTAAAATCAAAGTTTATTTAATAAAACATTTTTAATATAGGGTTATACATAAGATAAATTCGACTATAAATATTCATTAGAAAGCTAAAAATATTTCCTACATAATGGTATTTTATTTGTAATTTTTATACATTAAATAATTTAATTTATTTATGACACAACAATGATGCAGTAATTATCTTATTAATGAAATATTGACATAATTGATGTTATAAATACTCAAATAAATATAATTTGAGACTTTTTATGAAATCCACTAATTTTATAGTTTAATATGACATGTTAGTATTGATTTAATTAACTTTTTTAGAACTTATCATTCTATTAGGATTTTCACAAAAAACAATTACTAAATAGTGTCAAAATTGACATAAAATAGTTTTTTAAAAAAAAATATTATATTATTAATTGTTATTTTATTCCTAAAAATATATGGTTCGGCCAAATGACTTAGATAAGGTTATATATATTAATAATAAACAACTTTGGGTTCGTTTGGATTGATATATTAAGTTTATAAACCTTATAGTATAAGAACACAAGAAGACACGGTAAAAGTAAAATTATTTAACTTAATGTTAAATCTAAATGATAAGGTTAAAATAGGAACCTAAACTTGTCTAAATTATATTGGATGAGAGGATTGCGACCCATCCCCACCTTATCCTAGAAATAAATCAATTTGGATCTATTTAAAACCGAACTTGACTTTATAATAAAATAATATTTTTAGTTATTCCAAAGGTGCCACTCTCCTCCCTTATAAAAGGGAACCTCCTCCCTCTCTTCCTCACACAACTTTGAGCCTTCAAGCTCAGCCAACCCCTGCAAAATTCTCTTCTCCACTTCCCTAGAAAAATCCTAGAGGTTCTGGTCTTCCTCAAAGACCAATTTTAGTGCCCTAAGAGGAGGTCTCAAAGAGGCGCTTCAAAGAAGAGGTAATTTCCGTTACCGATTCTTTCACCTTTATTTCTTCTTCCACTTATTCTTCTTAGGTTGTTTCATTATGAAGTAATAACATCAGTATCGCTCATATAATTATATGTTATTATAAGTATGAAACAATCTTATTCCACCATCTATCCATCCTACGGAAAACGAAATCACCGCGCGTGCGTACGTACGGAATACCGTCTCCACGCCGTGGTGAAATCTATTTTCCACCACCACCTTACTTGGATGGGTATAATGGTGTAAATAATAACTATATATTATTATTTTAAAGTGATATTGATTCTGAAATAGTATACATACACTCCAATACAGTCCCACTACCATGAGAACGATATCATCGCTCGTGCGTACGTACGGACTACCGTCTCCACGACGCGATGAGATTCATTCTCCACTTTAACCATTCATGAATGATTATAAAGTATATATAATAAGTAATCATGAAATATATGACATAATAATGATACTGGATTTATGTGTGTATATATGTATGTCATCTACTTAATTCCATTCAACTCAATAAGGAAACGAAAATAGTGTTCATGCGTACGTACGGCATACCGTCTCCATGAACAGTGTATTTCTTTCCATTTACTGATTTATTATATATATGTATATTATGAATATATATATATATATAAATCATGTTTTATATTCTGGAATTAAGTAATCATGATCTAAGTAATCATATGAATAATTACAAATCAAAACACGGACGACAAATGAAACAATTTTACCCAAAACGCTCTTTAACATGGAATTTACAAATGAACGGGTAATATAAAGTCATAAGTGAACCATATATGATATCATAACAATGAATATGATTCTGGAATAAGTCAATAACATTATTTAAATCATTATATAGGAGGTTCGGACACTTACAAAGCAAGTCGGACCTAAGGTAAGGGAAATATCACAATCTCATTTTTATCCGAGATTGTTTATACTTTGATATTTACTGGGGCATATTTTATCATCCATGTCCATGTTTCCTCAATATGTAATATTATTTCCATCCACATAAAATTTTTTAAATCCAATTTTACCCTTCTTTGAGTTTTTAGTAAAAGATATGAAAGGAATCTTTTTTCGTTTTTCGTACGAGGTACTTTTTTGACTTTTCCGACAAAAGTACGAGAAGAATGTTTTTTTTAACTTTTACGGCATGAATGGATTTTTAAAACCTTATTTACAAGAAGCTTCCTTTACAAGTTTTCAAGATTATTTTTAATCAAATTCTTTTAGTTATAATTTTATGACATGTTAAGAAATGAAAAGTGTTTTTGAAGTAGAAAGGATATTTTCCTCAAGAATGGAGTTCAAGTGTTTTATCAAAATTATTTTCCATCTAAGATAATAAAGGGTTATGTTTCTATCCCTATTATTACATGGATTTGATTATGTTGTGATGGAAATATTTTTATGAATTCCTTTATCTTATATTAATTATTTTATGATGTCATGATGTTTAAGATTTCCATTTGTATTACATGGGTTATGCAATGATGTATGATTTATGATTTTGTGGCACACATAAGAATGGTATCATTATGAGATGGGTGGGACCTATATCTCCCTCCAATGCATTGGGTAAAGATTTTATATCTCATGAGATAGACATGGCTGGAACGGTAGGTTATACCGGTTCAGTGAAACAGGACTGAGACGAGGGTAACTCGGTTCAGAAAGGGACTTTGTCCACTAAGATAGTCTTGGCAATGAGTCTTGACTAATAAGAAATGATTCTCTATGATTATGTGTATATGCCAAAAAGTTTAATGTTTTAAGTTATGATTATTGTGATTACATTTCACTGCCATGAGTTATTCCTAGTTATGAAATTATGATCTCTTTTACAGGTTAATATTTCCAAAAGTTATGTGCTTATGTATATGATGTGATTGATATTTTTTTTGTTTACCCTTACTGAGCATTTAAGCTTACCCTTTCATGTTTTCTTTTCCCCAGGATATAAGGAAAGGTTTTAGGTATAAAAATAATAATATCTTTATGGGAGATGTTGAAGATCTTTTACCAAGATTAGAAGATTATATTCCGAGTTTCCAAAGACACTAAACTATTACGATCCTTGTGTGTGTGTTTTTCTTATGTACTAAGTATTCCACAAATGTAATGTAATGTTAATGTACGTTAAGCTTCGGGTCTCTACATAGCATCACAACATCCATGGGGAAAAATCAATTAAATCCCCAACAATCATGGTAACCTCCATTATATTAGTGTCTGCTAATTCCATTGAAAAGTCATCCAACATGGATAGAAGGTTCTCCACATTCTTGTTAGCCTACTATTAACTCCTCTCATAGGCAAAATCCACATAGTAAATATCCACACCTGAAAACACAACTTCTCTTAAGATGTATTCGAATACATCATGTACATAATATAACCAGGAAATGCTGATGATGACATCATTTGAATGAATCTTTATAAAGTAAAGATCCTAACGAGACTTATGTAGTGAAATCAGACTTTTACACCCTTGATACACATAAAAAATGTTGGTCTAGCATCTAAATATTGGACTCAAAACAAGTGTCATGGGAAGCATATCTATTTACAGTCCCATAGCATGGGTCAAATCAAGTGAAACAAATGATTTCAAATCTCTTGAATAAAACATGGAACAAAAAAGGGTACTAAACAAACTGATCGTAACTCTACCAGTCTCTTGTCCTGCTGGAAGTGCTGCCTCCGTTGCAAGAAATTGACCACACATTAACTCCTTTTCCACTCTGTTAAATACCATATTCAAAAAAATTATTGGTTCGTGGTCCCAAAACATGAGGTGCATCCTATGGTTGTCCTTTGAATGCTCCATTTTCCCTTATCGAAGAAAAATCATAGAGGCCATGTAGCTGAAACAGTATCACTGGATACTACTGGTGAGGATATAACTAAACTTTTCCACCTACACTATACTGAGATCTGGGTACTTCTAGGCATTATCTCTGGTGAAGACCACAAACCCAACAACCAAAAAACACTTCCACAAATCTCCATGAAAAATCCTAAAAAAACATTGGGACCAGAATGCTGTAAAAGAAGCTGATGAGGTCAAATCGGTGTCTGTTGGAACCTAAAATGTCCTAGAACATTAGATTTTCCATTTACAACCCTAAATCTCAAAAAACAATGATAGATACCCTATCATAGTTGGACTATTCATGAGTGAATACACTCGATCACCTATGCCTTAATCTAAACCTCCAAATACATTGTCAAAGAAAAAGGATTCATAACATACCAGATAGAAGGAATATGTGCATTCTCAAGAAATATGGAATAAGACTCCTCATCTAGAAAATGTTATGGGGAATAACATAGAATGTCATAAAACTCGATTCCCAACTATCGCACTAACACACCCCCTTAGAAAATAAGAGTAACTCCTACCTCTTTTCATAATTTGTTATTGATGAAAGGAACTATACATGAAATCCTTCTGGAATTCAATCCACGAAATGTGAAACTTTTTTTACCTCTTAGATATAGCATCCACCATTGATACGTAGAACCACACTTCTGGATGAATTCCAAATTGACCCAATACCCCATTTAAGCTCGGATCAAACTGAAAGAAATCTCAAACTCCTCAAAAAAATCTCCTTGTCTCTACATTTGAAACACTATGCTCATACTTCCTTAAATCCTACCACTGGAAAGAATGTAGTTTCTTATACCAGTGATCATCCTCCTCAACTTTATCAAACATACAATGATTAACCGAATTAGCCTAATGAACCTTAGCTTCCTAATCCACATGCGGATGATGACCTAGAGCATAACTGAATTGAAAAAAGGATTTCATATTCCATGAGTAGTATTGAATTATCATCAAGATTTATTTTAATTTATTACATTAAATTTAACCATTTTAACCATCCCAAAAAAATCTAATTAAAGAAAAAAATAGAGTCATTATGACACATATACCATTCAAATATATCCACACTTCAAGTAGGTCCTTCTCACTTGGTCATTCAATAACCTCTGATTTTATGCAGCAGATCATGGTGAGGTATAAAATCACATTTCTAAGACGGTCTCCCTAACCTCTGTAACATACTGATGTCAATTACAACTTTTTTCATATGAACCCTTGAAATCCTCATTGTTACTAACTCCAAAACCAATATTATCACTCAACCATTAGATCTTATACCACTCTATCACCTTCCCTTCAACTAAAGACATACCTCCAGGGATAGAAATGAATAAACGATGATAATGACACCCGAGCCCTGCCTCCAGTAGGCCCTAGGTTAGTGACTAGCACCAAGGGTGTATAAATTTCACTATAAGGGATGAATTTACCTTTATAGGAAACCATGATTGGAAGATAGCATGAATCATCCATAGAACCTCCAATTTATATAAATATAAAATAAAAAACCAAAAAATACCACATACATGTGTAAATAAGATAAATAAAAATACAATTCTCAAAAGTAAAAATCCAACATAATTTTAGAGTAGTGACCCATCAACTATCAAGGATCTGATCTTGTAAGGTCCAACACGGTATATGAAATCCTCTTGGAATCCTAAAAACAATTTTATATATATTGGGTGAGTGCAAAAGTATACTCAGTAGGGAATCTAAAGTCTCTCGTGCACATGTGAAAAAAGCATAGTAACGTGCCTTTGAGGAAACATCAGAATGAAACAGAACCAAAAAGGTGGTACTATGCCACCCCAACCACACCAAATAATTCTCACTATGTAATTCATATCATGTAAAATAGAAAATTGTAAATCAAATACATGATAGAATACCTCGAACCACATTTACATTGTTATGATTCTCTCCCTAGATGTCGTAAATTTGGGTGCTGCCATCCCTTATATATACCACATCACATCCATCCCGCACACACCTAGGCCTCACAACACTTCCCATCCACACACACTTGGTCCTCAAAACACATCCCACCTTCACACACATGGGACACAAGACACCTAAAATTATATTTCATCCCAATGAAAAATGGGAATGAACATCACAACTCATCTTGAATACACCTGAGAAAAAACCACCTCGCACACAAACACCTAGTATGTCACATCTCACCCAAATACACCATGGATACAAAACACCTAACCCACAAACATCTAGTTATTCAAAACTACCATATAATTCTCTAACGGACAACTTATCATCACAACATATGCCATAACTACCTAAAATAGAAGATAGAGTTGAAAAGAGTGAGTACTCAGTGATCCATAATCCTACATGGATGTTGGGGAAAACACCCCCATATGATGATGCAGGTGTTTGATATATAGTATTGAACGAGGGTGGGTGCATATAGAAATCACAAGGAAAATAAATGAATATATATAACACCAAACAATAAATACCAACCTATGGGTTATTAGAAAAATAACCATCCCAAAAAATCTAATCCTATGCTGGTACCTCTAAATAAAGAACACCATACATCAAAACAGAAACCCCATTTCACATTCCTAACCAATTTATTTAACAATTTCCATTCCATTATACAAAACATCCCATGCAATTAAAAACATTATTAAATGATTATTTATTCATTCCATCTCTACCTATGTAACTGTAGGGAACCAAACATAAAAAGAAACACCATAACCCTCATTCATGAGGTGAAGATCTAGGATAAATTAACAAACTTCACATTAATGAAATTTCATAACACAACCTATAGATTGAGGATGAAGATTTTTTGATGTTATTAATGAAAATAATCTCAGTGATTACCCATGAAAACACTACTATCCTTTATCAAACTCATCTACCCAATTCATCATGTTAACATAACCAACCCCCAACTCCCAACCAAATCTAGCAGCACATTAAAACCCAACCAATTTCATTTCCATACTCCATAATCACACTATTCCCATCATAGACCAACTATACAACCACAAATTGTTAAATTCTATCACAAATAAAAACCACAATAATCGCAGACATCACACCACCTCATGGTTTAAGGAAAACCATTTTTTAGATTTAGTAATCCATCACTTATTTTATTCGCCTAGTTAATTTATGGGTTATCATAGAAACTATATGATCCTAGGGAATCCAATTATTAATTGAATATATGGTTTTAACCCACTTATATATATTATTTCAAATAATCCAAACAACCTGAATTTGAAAAACCATCTAGTTCACAATCAAGCAACCCCAACCACCCTAATTTTTAGTTGGTAGTTAGCCCATAAAAATCCCAATATCAACAATATCAATCATATAGAAAGATCATGAACCACTTCCACATCCCATGTACAATGATTCTTATACTAATTATATTATCATTACTAATTTAAAATCAACTATCTTCACAAATTAGAACAACTTCATACCCATCCCACATGATGAAATTTTTATAAAGATTAAGTAAATCATTCTTGGGATAAAAGATGATCGACACTTCATGGTTGCACAAAAAAATATGGGCACACAACTCTCACTCTATAGAGAATAATGAACCAACTGCTTCATCCTAAACATAAGACTCCTATGGAAATAGGGATTCATCAAGTCCCATAATAAGATAATGAAAGAAGAAATGAACACAGAGAAAGGTATCTCAGTTTTAGGAATATTACATTCGAGTAATAAGATAAGATTTAGTTTCGATTATCTATTAAATGATAATCTAACCAAGGCCATGTTGTAGGACAATTTCAAGGCCTCCCAAATCATAGATACTTAATCATATGATTTATGGTATTTTAATCGATCTCATATCACTTTAAATGTGTCATTATACTCATTTTACATCATAGAAATATATCAAAAGAGAGAAACTGGATGAACTAGGAACACTTCCCATGAGGAACCACCAAATTTGAACCATAGGACGAGGCACCACTAGAGAGGTACCACCAGAGAAGGAACCACTAGACAAAGCACCACTTTCCATGCACCACCAGAAGAGACACCACTAGACGATACACCGCCCCTGAGACACTGCTAGATGAGGTACTTCTAGAAAAGAAAACAAAAGCATGCTACTGCTATCGGGAGACCACCGGTGAGATACAACTAGATTGAAACATCCAAGGAGAGACATCACTGGTAATCCACCCCTAGGGTGGGATACCTCCAACAAACCACCTCCTGGGTGAGACACCGCTAGAAAGCCACCACCAGGGTCAAACACAACATTGTTGAGATACCGTCAAAAAGAAACCACCATTATGAGACGTAGTTTGGATGAGGCCCCATTGGAAACCTTGAAAAACTGGTAATTCAGAAAACTATTAAAGTAATTCACCTTTATTTACCATGACACTGCAAACACCAGATTTTCCACAACGTAACGGACTATAAATTCTCATTTTATTATAATATATATAAATATTGTTCTTTAATAGATTTTTAATTAACATATATTTATTATATAATAGTTTTAATAAAGTACAACTGAATTTAAGATAAATAGTATAGTATTTCAAGTATCTATTTTATTTATGGGAGACATATCCTAATAATCCACCCATTTATTTTACATTATGTATAAACTGACCATTCCCATGTTATATCCTGAATCTTATTATTTTCATGATATTTAATGTTTCATTTGACATTATTCATTACGGTGTTTTAAGATACAAATGATTATTAAAGTGGTAAGGTAATTTCAACTTTTTTTTTGAGAGTTATGTCATGACATGCACCTATATGCTTTTATGATGTGTATATACAAAACCTTTGAAATGTAATATTAAAAATTTATATATTCTCATGATATTATAAGTTTTATTTAATTTTACTATTTCATGGGGCCTATGATTCAATGTTAACAAAGTTTAAGGGTATTTATGTTACAATCCCATCATTTATGAATATTTCTCATGAATATTTTTCAAATGATGAAATTTTATGATTTATATCTCTATAAATTCAATGAATTTCTTATATTTTATTTATTTTTGTATTATAAATTTTTTACTTCATTTAAAACTTTTTATATACTCAAGAGTTAGAAAAAAACATATAAAAATTCATCTTTTAGATCTGAAACCATTTTTCATACAAAATAGTGTTTTCTAAAAATGGCTTCAAAATGTTTTACATTTTAAAACAGTAATTTCCAAGTGCAATATATATTTTCCTCATAAATTATTTAAATTATATTTATCTCTTACTTTATAGGATCTCATGTTTCTTTTTAATAAAAATAATTTAAAATATTTTAATGTTTTAAATTTATAATTTCAATGAAAACAAATTTTTCCTCAATGAATTTTTTCATTCGATTTTTCATTATTATTTTATAACTAATAAGAATTATTTTTATGTATCTTATGCCTTCATGGGGTTATTATCAAATGATTACTTTATTATTATTTCAATCAATCATTTATTTATATGATGAAAATATGTTTTTGAAACACAATTCACTACCATGGGTTATAAAATGGTAAAATTCATTTACATACTTCTTATTTTTTTCATGGGAAATATTATGATGAAACAGTGAAATGTGTATGCAACTTAACTCTTCATAGATGGTTCTAATAATGTGAAATATTTATGTAACCCATTTCAGTTCATGGGTTATGATATGATGAATGTTTTATAATTTGTGTAAAACATGTGTACGCTTTTCATTATGTGATGGGTCGGATCTATATGTATATCCAATGAATTTGGTAATGATAAATGTTCTATGATATCAATAAGTGAATGAGTTTTTACCCCACCCCCAAAAGGAGGGTACAAGGGTGGTTATTTTAATCCCAAAAATTGGGTACACAGGTTGTTAGTCCATGCTCAATGAAGTTACACATGTGGTTAGCCCAAGACAAACATCTTATGAATGTCTCAGTGGATATCCTTCATATAATAAATTATATACTTGTGTGTGTGCTAGGGTTATATGTATTATTCCGTTATTATACTCTCATGGATCATGTTCTTTGATTCCCTTATGATTATGTCCTATGAACAACCAATATTTATTCCAAGACTCGATATTATTATATTTGATATGAATATTATAGGTTTAAAATGTTATAATCATGTCCTCATACCCTTGTTCCAATGTTATTCTTATGTATCACCCATGTGTACCATTATTGAGTATATGAGCTCACCCTTTCTTGTGTTTACTTACTTTAGGTTATAATGAATAGATTTTTGTAGGGTATGTTTCTGAAGTTCACTAATGATGAAGAACTCTAAGGAAGACTTTGAAGATATTTGGTAAATTGTGAAGATTATGTTCCATGTTTTGAACGACAATAAACTTTTGTGGTCCTTAGGTTTTTGTTTGTGTAATTTAATTAATATTCATAAAAAATGATGTGATATACTTGTATAATATGCCTTGTTCTCTATAGTTTTTATTGTAGGAAATGTTTAGTTATTGTAACACCCCGAGATTTTATGAAAAATGTTATTTTTAATTTCATTGATGTCTTGTGTTGTATGCTACACCAAAAGGATCTTGCACTACATGCTTCCCAAACATGGCTTGAATTACACGCAATCACGACCTTCCACAATAGCGTGGGTTGTACGAAATACTGAGTTTCACTAAACAATGATATATTATTAAAATGTTATATAAACTAGACGTTATGAATAGTAATACCCACCATTTAAAATTTTATTTTTCAAAATGGACTTTATTTTTGGATTTGGAATATCGAAATTAACCTAGGGTGAATTTTTGGTATTTTTCTAAAATCTTTCAATTTTTGATGCATAATGAAAACACTAGGTTACTATTTAAAAACCGAATTTTAATATAAATAATTATTAATTATATTTAAATTTTTTTTAGGTCAAATTTGATACATAATAATTATATAAGTTCAATGTAATTCATTGGGGTCATTTTTTAATAATTTTAGATATATAAAAATTTTATTGAACTTTTCACCGGCATTAACCACCTCCTAGGAGAGTTTGAAAATTTAGATAAAACATAATTTTACCACTTTTATGAGTGGAAATTTCAAAAATCCGAGAGAAACGGTTAATATCAAGGATTAAAATGTTGTTCAATAAGATAAAAATAATTTTTGGTGAATAGTAACTTTTTACTTTTATTTACCACGTTAAAAGTAAATAAGGTGATTAAGGGTAAAAATATTTTATTATTACCCTAAAACATGTCCTAATTCTATTGGATAAGTGTAATTCGACCAAAACCAACCTTAGGAATAAAATAGTACCCTTTAGGTCCACTTGGATTAGATTAGGACAGTTATTAACATTTTATTTAAAGAAGAAATCAAATAGTTAAAATCAATGTTTAATAAATAAACATTTTTAATAGTGTTATATATAAGATAAATTCGACTATAAATATTCATTAGAAAGATAAAAAGATTTCCTACATAATGGTATTTTATTTATAATTTCTATACATTAAATAACTTAATATATTTATGACACAATGATGATGCAGTAATTACCTTATTAATGAAATATTAACATAATTGATGTTATAAATACCAAAATAAATGTAATTTTAGACATTTTAGGAATTTAAATAATATTATAGGTTAATATGACATGTTATTAGTGACTTAATTAACTTTTTAGAATTAATAATTCTGTTATAATTTTCACAAAAATCAGGTAAAATATAGAGTCAAAATTGACTTAAAATAGTTTTTAAAATAAATATTATATTATTAATTGTTATTTTATTCCTAAAAATCTAATCATCAGCCAAATGACTTACATAAGGATATATATATTAATAATGAACCACTTTGGGTTTTTTTGGCTTGTTATAGTATGTTTATTAACCATATATTGTAAGAAAACAAAAACACACAGTAAAAGTAAAATTATTTAACTTAGAGTTAAATCTAAATGATAAGGAAATAATAGTAACCTAAACACGTATAAAACCTATTGGTTGAGATATTTTCAACACATTCCCACCTTATCTTAGAAATAAATCAATTTCGAGCTATTAAAAACCGAATATGACTTTATTATATAATAATATTTTAAGTTCTCTTAAGGTGCCCCTCTCCTCCCTTATAAAAAGGGCACCCATTCCCTCTTCTCTTCACACCCTTTTTAGCATTTAATCTAGTCCAAAACCTGGAAATTCTTTATCTCAAACTCTCTAGTCACATTATAGTGGTTCTAGTATTCCCAAAAGACCAACTCTAGTGCCCTAAGAAGAAGTTTAAAAGAGTTACGTCGAGGAAGAGGTAATCTCTTCTACCGACTCTTTCAAGTTTCTTTCTTCTTCTACTTACTCTTATTTAGTTATTTAATTATAAATTATTAACATAAGTATTACATATATACTGATATGTTATTATAAATATGAAACAACCCCATACAACCTTTTATCCATCCTATGGAAAATGAAATCACCGTGCGTGCGTACGTACGGAATACCGTCTCCACACTGTGGTGTAATCTGTTTTCTACTAGCAGCTTACTTGGATGGGTATAATGGTGTGAATAAATAACTATATATGATTATTTAAAATTTATATTGATTCTGAAATATTTTACATACACTTCAATACAATTCCACGATCATGGTAATGATATCATCCCTCATGCGTACGTACGGACTACCGTCTCCACGAACGCGATGAGATTCATTTTCCATGATTAACCATTCCAGTATGATTCTAAAGTATATATAATAAATAATAATGAAATATATTACATAATAATGATACTAGATTTACGTACAAATATGTTTCATTTACTTAATTCCATTTAATTCAATAAGGAAACGAAAATAGCGTTCATGCGTACGCACGGCCTAACGTCTCCATGAACAGAGTATTTAATTCCATTTATCAATATATCATAAATATTTACATAATGAATATATATTATATATAAATAATTTTTTTAATTCTGTAATTAATTAAATCAGGATATAAGTAATAATATAAAGAACAACATGTCGAAACACGTACGATAAATGAAACGATTTTACACAAAACGCTGCTTTAACATTGAATTTACAAAAGAACGAGTAATATAAAGTCATAAGTGAACCATATATGATATCATAACAATGAATATGATTATTTAATGAGTCAATGACATTATTTAAATCATTATACAGGAGGATCAGATACGTATGAAGCATATCGGGCCTACGGTAAGGGATAATTTTGCAATCTCATTTTTATCTGAGATTGCTTATACGTAAGTATTTACTAGGGTTATATTTTTCATCCATGTCCATAAAAATGTTTTTCATAAAGTTTTTCATATTATTAAATGTATTTTTAAAGTCATTTTTACCCCTATTTGACTTTTACTTTGTGTTATGGAAGGAATCTTTCTTTTGTATACCAAATGTGGTACTTTTTGACTTTTCCGTTAAAAGTACGAGGATAATGTTTTTTTAACTTATACGGTGTGAATGGATTTTTACTGTTTCATAACACCTTATTTTCATGAAGCTTACTCTACATGATTTCATGATTATTTTCAATAAAATCATTTTAATTTAAAATACAAAGGCATTTTGTGAAAAGAAAATGATTTTGAAGAAGAAATGATATTTTCCTCAAGAATTCTTTTCCAGTATTTTATCAAAACCATTTTCCATTTAATATGAAATTATTTAATATGTTTATGTTTCAAGTATAATGTCTCTATGATTTACATGATTTCACTTATCTTATTATTAAATGATATCCATTTGTTTTATATAGATTATGTTATGATGGAATGATGTTTATGAATCCCATTTTATTTGTTGGGTTATTATGAATTATGTATGTTTATTTTGTGGCACACATAAGAATGAATTCATTATGAGATGGGTAGGACCTATATCTCAATACAATGCATTGGGTAATGTTTTATATCTCAAGATGTAGACATGGTTGGAATGGTAAGTTAATCTGGATCAGTGATACAGGACTGGAACGAGGAGTGAACTCGATTCAGAAAGGGACTTTGTCCACTAAGATGGCCTTGACAGCAATGCCTTGGATACTATGGAAATCATATCATGTGATTAATGGTTTTACACAATTACATGTTTTATTACCATTTTATTTTATCATTATTGATGTTCCCTTATGATATATGCCATATGTACTTCCATGATTAATGTATTTTCTCAAGATTTTGATGTTTAGATTTTATGTTCAAGTTTTTTGCATTAAAATGTTTATGGATTGTTTTATGTTTTATATGTTTACCCTTATAGGGAATTGGAGCTCACCCTTTTTATGTTTTCTTTTCCAAAGGATTTAAAGAAAGGTTATTGGTAGGAAAATAAAAGGGGACGATCTTTATGGGAGATGTTGAAGATCTTTCACTAAGATTAGAAGATTATATTCCTAGTTTCCAAAGACACCAAACTATTACAGTCCTTTGGTGTATGTTTTTTTTATGTATTAATTGTTCTACAAAAGTAATGTAATGTCCATGTATATCATGCTTTGGGTCTCTATAGTTGGTATTAGAGGAAAGCTTTAGTTAACCTTTGGAAACTAGGATGTGAAAACTTTAGTGAGATCCCTAGAGATATTTCTAAGGTATGTCTAGGGATGTCACTAAGGTTAAGTATAAGTATAGGTTATAGTCCTATAATTACGGTAATGATATTAGAATTAAACCTAAGATGTTAGATATCGAAGGTACTCCCCCTTGATTATGTTGTTTTCCCTAGCATGATTTTTGCCTCTCACACAATTCTTTTGGGGTTTTAGACGATGGATAGAACCCGATGGAACCATGTTGATCAATGTAATGGACGATGCAATTATTTTCCTCCTAAACAAACCAACATTATGGGAGTTGGAGTGAAAAATATTATTGCTATACTTACACAGGATATGAATCATCCTGGACTTCCAAAAGAGCAGAGAAGGGAACAATATTATATTAAGTCCTTGATGATGAAATGTCCACCTTATTTCAGTGAGTCTTCTAATCCACTTTTCACACATCGAAAGATGATAACATCGTTCGTATATGTGTGGTATAAGACCCTAAAAAATATGTGACTAAATATTTTCATCACCAGAATGCATTGATAGAATGTATTAGTTTATTTAAATAAATAGTGTGTTATTTATGATATTATCATGATTATATACTGTTAAAATATCACTTAACTTATATCCATTATGATAGTTGAAAAATGGAAACATTACCCATGCGTACGTAAAACATACCATCTCCATTATCATAATGTACATCATTTCTCAAAAACACCATTATTGATTATTCATAAATGTATAATTTATTTAAAAATATTATAATTATTTCATGACTATTTTTCTTGATATGAATTAAAAAATATCGTATTAAGAGGACATAATGAAACTAATCAAAACTAATAGGAAAATCAAACTAGTTTTAACTCGAAACATGGTTCTATCAATGAATTGTTAATATATGGGTAATAAATGGACATATGTAGGTAATATATGATATTATGTATATAATAATGGTCCAATAATATTTTAATAACACAATTATATTTAATATACAAGATTTTATAAGAAGTATTATTGAATTCCACACTCACGGCAAGATATTTCTAGTCTCATATTAATTAAGAAGAAACACATAAAAATTAATGACTTTTTTCTATTTTTGGTGTATATAAGTGCACGTGAAATGTTATATTAAAAATATTATTCTTTTCTTGATATTCAATTTTTCATTTTGTGTTATGATTTATCGTGTATTAGGATTCAAAGGATTACTAAAGTGGTAAAGGATATTTTTCTCAATTTTCTTTCTTTAACACATATAGCATGTTATGCATCTATCTTATTCTATGATATGCATATAAACTGTATCTTAAATTTAATATCATGAATTTATTTATTTCAATTATTTTATAAGTTTCATTTAATGTAATTATTTCTTGGGGATTGTAATTCAATATTAATATCGTGGTTATATTTTTATTTTATAATGTAATTTTTTACTTGGATTGTTCTTGAATATGAATATAATATTGAAATCATATGATATAACTCTTATTAAACTCAATAAATTTATTATACTCTTTATTTTTGTATAGAATACATTTTTTCCATAATTTCTCAATCTTCATGTACACATGACCCTAAAAAATGGTTTTATGAAAAATAATCTTTTCTTTTCAAACCCCCTTTTCCTCCAAACCCATGTCTTCAAAGATTTTATTAAATTTTTTGTGTCTTAATTTAGAGTATTCTATTTAGAACAACTATTTTCCTCAATAATTTGATAAATGATTTTTAAATCTCCCTTTATAATTTTTCATGTTTAATTTTGATAAAAATGTTTTCAAAATGGATTATGTTAAAAAATAGATATTTTCAATTAATACATATTTTTTTCAAATAAATGTTCCAAATTATATTTAATATTTATTTTTATGTCAAATATGACATCCATTTTTGTTAAATACGATTTAAAAGGGTCATGATACAAGGATACCATACTTATTCATTATTTTAATGGGTTTTTTTTATTAAAATAGTTTTATGAAACCAGTTTCTCTACCATTGGTTATATAAGGGTAAAATTGTTATGAAACCCAATTATTTTTCAATAGGTTATTTTTTAATGAAATGATAAAATGATAATGAAACCTTATTATTTCATACTTTTTAAGATTAGTAGAAATTTTAATGACACTAATTTCATTTTAGTGGTTATGATATGAGAAATATTTTATGATCTTGTGGCACACATGTATATTATATTCATTATGTGATAGGTTGGTCCTATATCTCACTCCAATTAATTTTTAATGATAAATGTTTTATGATATATAAGGCTGAACAAGTATTTATCTATTAGAAGAAAAGGAGGGTACAGAGGTGTTTATCTCAGGCCAAACAATTAGTGTATAATAATGGTTATCCCAATCTTGAAGCATGTACATAGGTTATTTCCCCAATCCAAACATGTTATGAATGTTTTTGTGGGTATAAATAACATAAAATTTCCTATTATTGTGTGTATAGAGAAAATCATTATATTATGAAAATTTTATTATCTCACGGATCATGTTTTTTTATTCACTTATGATTAATTTATTATGAACATCCATTCGTCATTTCAAGGCTCAATATTTTTATATTAGACTTGTATGGAATGGATTAAAAATGGAATGATAATTTTCTCAAACCATTATGCTCATGTTATCATTATGTATCTTCCTTGTGTACCCTTACTGAGCATATAAGATCACCCTTTATTGTGATTCTATACCACATGTCATGAAGAAATGCTTAAAGTATGGTATGTTTGTTAAAATTAATAAAGGTTCAAACTTTATGGGATATATATTATCGATATTTCATGAGTTAAAAAGATAATGTTTCAAGTTTATAAAAAAAATATTACAGTCCTTACGCATGTGTTTGTGTAATGTAATGAATATTCATCTAAAAATATGTAATATCAATCTATAAGAATCTAGGTTCTCTATTTATTTACCCCTTCTATAACACTATGAAATGAAAATTCTAAACTGGTATATGTGATGACATCTGCCTCTACAATGATTTTTTTTCATTTTTCATGAAAAATGTCCTAAATTTCTAAAAACAATAAACAAATATTGTCTAATAAAATAAATAAATAAAATTAATATCATTATACTTCCATTATAATGATATTACATAAAAAGACAACAAATATATAACCATACTCTCTAATCAAGTTAATGTGCGGTCATGTTTTGGTTGATTTAACCACCACAATGATTAATTATTGAAATTAAGATTTTGGTTGAATAAGTAAGCATAAAAAATTTATTATAATATATTAATAAAATAATTATATGTATTTTTATCTATAAATGTCATATTATGTTTTAAAGATATTATTAATTTAATATTTTTTTCTCTTTGAATAATAAAAATAAATAGACACTCGATAAATTTATAAAAAAAGAAATAGGAACAATATAATAAATAAATAAAATATAATAATAAAAAGTAAATAATTAATTAAATATATAAGTATAATATTATTTTGATTTCATACAATAAAATTAATTTGGTTATTCAAGAAGTGAATTTAACACTCAAAGTAAATATATAACAAGGTAAGGTATTTTATCTTAGTTTTTTCTAAATTGAGACATAGTTCTTATTTAAGAACTTTTTCATATTTTTGTGTTTTTATGCTTCCTAAATGTTATAAAGTTTCATTATTTTTTTATTCATGGTATTTTATGTTTAAGTCCAGTATCATCCATTATTGTGGGTTTTGATTGAATTTATTACCTTGGTCATAAGGCTTTTCTTTGAACCTTTTCCTCAAAGATACAAATTTTTTTTGAACCTCATTCTATTTAATAGGTGTATATAATTTTTATTCATGATATTATATATATATTTTTTCCTTTTATTCATCACAAAACAAGTTTGATTTTAATATCATTATTTTTATTTGTTTTAAATGAACCTCATATTGAAAGAGGTTTTGGTGACTCAAATCTATTTTTTTAGGCCACAATCAATCTTCATGGACTTTTATAATTGAAAATTTATCCCTTATAACAAATGATTTTTTTTGTTGTATTATATACTTATTTTATGGGGAAATAAATTACAACACTAATGTATTATTGTTAAATTATTCCATAGTTTCGTGAAAATGAATTTTTATTAAGAAACATTTTCTTTTTTTATTTGACTTTTCATCCTCAGGAATGTTTTTACTTCCCAATAATGTTATAATTTTATTATATAAAATCAAATGGTTTTTATCTCTAATGATCGTTCTTTATAAATTTAATCATTAAAAGAATGATTAATAATCATTTTAATGATAATGGTTTTTTAAATGTATATTTCAAAATGTTAAAATGGTCGTTTGGTCCATTTTAAATAAAATGTTTTATCTACCACACAATATTATATTTAATAAAAATTATACCAGATTCTAGGTTCAATTACAAATTATTCTTTATAGAAATGATATTTTTCAATCTATTTCAACTTCTATTATTGGAAACCTTTTTATTTTTTAGGATTAAATTATTAAAGATCATTTTTAATAGTATAAATATTCAATGTATATTGAATTCCTTTTCTCAAAAAGATTATATGAATTTCAAGTCCCAATTATTAAACATTATATTAAATGAAAAAAAATTAATTTTTTTTCATGCCCTGTTTATAATCATTTATGAATTTTAAATTATCATTTCTTTGGAACTCATTATATTATACTTATTAGAATTATGTTGTTTCTATTTAATTTTTTTAAAAAAAATTCAACTATATTTTTATTTATAAGTATTTTTTTGAAATGTTTTTATTTTTAATTCTCTTTATCCACAAATATTTATACATTATGATGTTATATGTATATTAACCTAAAAATTTTATTATGATATAATTTATTTTAGAAAAATAAATCATTGATTTTTTTATGACTCATTTAGATATTATTATATACTTATTTTGGAAGATCATATTTTCCATTTCAAAGTACTTTATTAATGATTTTATTTTTTTTACTATTTGGATTGTTTCTATTAAAACAATATTATTTTCATAGTTTCATTAGGAAAATATAATGATTTCAATTTATATATTAAAGAATTTTATTTTCAATTGTTTCCTTAAGATGGGATTATGATTTATTTTTTATGGTAGACGTATGTATAGATGATAACATGTGGGGTCCTATTTTACTATATAATATTCTTCTTTAATTTTCTGCCCCATTAGCTCAAAAGGGAGCACATAAAGATTTATCTCAAGAAATTTATGTAAATAAGAGGATTTATCAATAATTAATGAGGTAACAAGAGTAATTATCCTTATATAAAGGGTATAAAGGAGTATTTTTTCTAAAATAATGAGTTACATGGGATGGTTTATCCAACGTAAAATGGTATAAGGGCTGGTATGTTCCTATGATAAATGGATACATGTGAGGTTTTATCCCAAGCCAAAGGGTTCACAAAAGGATTTCCCCAAGAACAATAAGGTGGATGAAATTTTTTTATAATTTTTCATTTCTTTTTGTGTTGGCAAATTTCCAAGTTGTTCATCAAAATATATTCAAATTCCATGATGAATTAAATTTCCTTGAAATGATATTCTTTTATGATAATTTTTTATTTTCAATATATTCTAATATTTTATTTCATTATCACATGTTATAAAAGTATTTTTTTTTTGGGAAATGTCATATCTTTTAGGCTTCCAAGATGATCTTTCTATGATATTATATTACTATAACATGTTTTATGAATATCCATATATCGTATATTGATAATTTATTATGAATTTATTTATTTTTCATGATTTCATACATGATTATTATATGTTACTCTATCATAATATTTTTTACTACTGACCATGTGTGCTCACCCTATATTTTTATTTACAATCTCCTAGTAATAAAGATGAATTTTTCAATTAATATATACAATAAAATTTCAAAATAATCATAGTTTTAGAGAATGTTTTATATGTTTAGTAATATTAGATGTTTATATAAATATTAACCTAGAAACTAAACAAATAAGTCTACAATTTGTGAAAAAAATTATCAGATGTTCTAATTAAATTATGATATCTGTGTATTATTTATGTATATTCATCTATGGCTTATATAACAAATGATGTTTTCCAAATCCTATAAAATTTACACAAGTGGTTAGCCAAATAATGTCATGTGAAGAATATATTACTGTTTATCCATGATATTTGATTTTTAAAATTATTATTAGGCCATAGTTTTTTCCACTTCTTTATGACGTGATCTTAAGAAAGTATTATTCTCATATACATAATATCTACTGATTACTTTTTCAGTAATTCCATTTGAAATATAATGATTTATTCTATAGTGGATAATTATGATAAATGAGTTAATGTGTATGATTTATAATGTTAATATCATGTTCGCATGCACTTCTCCGTCTATTTATATATAATATTATTAATATCTCTCTTGTATACCTATAATGTTCATATAAGATCATCCTTTATTATGTTTCATTTTTCATAAGATGTGATGAAATGTTTTATGTATTATATGTCTAATAAAAGTTAATGTTGGGAATAACTTATTGAGCGATTATGTCAATCTATTATGTATGTGCTATCTATATATAAATGTATATAACGACATTAAACATTAATGGTTATGAATTTTTTAGTGATGCCCTTTAATGAAAATTCCTCTAAAATGTTGTAATATCTTTGTTTATAAAGTATGGTATTACATATTTGTTATTAAATAAATGTAAATTTTTTAAAACTTTGTTGAGAAATCATTAAATACAACCCTTTTGATTACACTTTGAATAAGAGAACATATGATATTTTGGAATAAAAGGTGGTGTAATTTTCATAGAAATTACATCTTTTTCCAGATAATGATCTGTGAATATAGATATGGAAAATATGAACCTAGGAGTAACAACTCTAAATAAGGTATATTTAGTAGTATATCGATTATCACAAATGCATATTGAGTGGGTTTATTACTTTACACATAGATAAACACTCCTTAAGATTATTCTTTGGTTAATTAACATTAATCTATGAACCATTGTAAAGGATTTGAGTAGATGATAATTATGGATGTCCGCATTGAAACAAATTATTTCATAGATTTAATATAATATTTCATGATTTAGAAATATTATTAATGTTATTTCATTATTGTTTGCACTCAAAAAGTAATTATTCTTTATCAAAATTGTTCTTTTTTTATTATAGACATTAGATAGAAAAAATTAAATATTTTAAATAATAATGTTATGTATAATGTAATGATTCAAAACATGATTCACTAACGTTATGGGAGATTGAATATGGAAATATCATTATTATTCTAATGAAACATTCTTAAGCCATAAATCATACTCTACATCCAAATGACAAAATGAGGGAAACTTTTTTTATTGATTCCTTAATGAGGCACCATCCACATTCTTTTAGTGGGTTCTTCAATTATCTAATAGTTGAGAAAAGGCCTATACTATGGAAAAAAAAATTCCATTCTTTGGTGTTAATATAAGAAAAAATTTATTTTGGATATTTATTTTTTGGAAAAGGAAGTAGATTAGTCGTTGAATGTAATAAAGGACATAAATAAAAATGATGAAATAAAATATTTTGAATGGGAGGTGTTTATATTATTATTTTTAAATATTTAATTCTCATATATTACTCATAAAAACGAACATGTAATTACTATATATAACATAGAATAATGATGAATCCATTTAAACATATGAAGTAAATTTTAGAAGACTTATGAGGTACACTTTTAATGTTATCATCCAATATAAAATTAATATGGACATATTCCTCTGTGGAATAAATTCAATTCTCCAATTGGATTCATCAATTATATACTAAAATATCTATAGATAAAAAATTTATATATTTTCAAAGGAAATTTATTGATTTATTTCACAAATTAATATCACAATTTTGATAATAAATTAATAATGAAAATAAATATAAATTATTATAATAATAAACATGGAGGGAAGATGATGAATGTTTATTTATTATATATGTGTGGAAAGAATAAAGGAGTAAATTTTCATTATGGGACAAGTAAATGATTTTTTTAGGGAAATAATTGTTTTTAGGGAATCAAATTCCAATGTGATATGAAGGAATTTTACAATTATTTAATTAGATTGAAATCTCCATTGACTTATCAACTTACACTCCAATGTCTCAATCAGTAGGTGTATCTGAATTTTACAAAAAAGGGCTATAATCATTTGGTAAATGATGATTATGAACTCTAACAACCTCTTAATACCATGGAAAAAGGGAAATATCATGTGATCTATGTTGTAGATGTGGGATATGATAATGATGTGGTGAATAGTAAACATAACATCCACTATTGAACTGGTAATTCCTATTTTGATTTTGGATTTACCGAGTATTTTTTATTCAATGAATTTTATAAGGTAATCACATTAATAAATACACAATTAAATGATTAATTACCATCGAAAACCCCAAATGTTATATTGATCATGTCCGAATAATTTTATTTTTTCATATTTCAATTTTTGGTAATGTGATTCCTATAAATCTCATTATTCTTTTCTATGAATTTAATGTTATTTTTGGTATTTATTAGATAATTATATATAAATACCATATTAATTGTCATGGAACAGAAATTAAAATTGATATTTCGAAGAAAAATATGATTACATATTGGTCTGATAATAAATCTAAAATTAAAATAGAAATTTATATAATTTTATGGATCTTGATTCGTATTAAAATTGGTATTTATCATTAATTGTTTTTGAGAATATATATATAAAATATATTCCTATTGTACGATAGATTATTGATGTATTTATGGAATATTTTTCAATTATTCCACTAAATCATTATATAGTCTTTTTAATAGAACACATACCCAGTGTTACAAATTTTTAGAAAATTCGTATAAAATATCCCTAAATGGGATTCATGAATTTATAAACATACTGTAGATGAATATTTTTAATATATTCATTCATCCTCATGCATCATTATAGTATGCACATGCTATTTTTTTATTAATAATAATTTTGGATCAATGTCACACTTAAATGATTGTCAAGAATATAACAACATCAAAATATTAAATAAGTATCCTCTAACACATACAAATTATTTGTCTAATCAATTAAAGGGATATTAATATTATTATTATAATTTTATTTGATATGGATACTATCAATTAATGGTAAAAAGTGAATAAATATGTTGTTTATACTTCTATATCATGTGTGGAAACTATATATTAATAGTGACACTATTTCGTATTACTAGTTCCACTGCAATCCTTATGTATTTCATATATTGATTTTTTAGAGAATACATAGTTCATTTATTATTAGTATTTATATTAGATATTATTATATATTCATATACAAACAATTGTAAGAATATATTATTAAAATTATACTGAAGTCTGTACAAAAAGATCGGGGTTTTGAAAAATTTTCCATGAGTGAATTTTAGCTATTTAATGTTTCATTTTTTGAGACATATAATATCATTTGGGGGTTTATTGGTGGATCCATCGAAGATGGGTGTTATTAAACATTATACCCAACTAACCACCATGACCGAGATAAATATATTTCTTGGATTGGGTAGTTATTATAAACATAATGTTTCTAATTTATCATGGTCATATAATCCACTCTCCATGTTAACATTGAATGGAGTGAAAACCCCTCTTTATCGAGAAATATTAATAAAGATTCATATAACCAGTGAGAATGATTGTTTCTAAACCTTTACTAATAGTACACGACAATATAGAGGGGTTTTTCATTTTCATGGTTTCATCAAATTAGGGGCTCGGATTTTTTTTTAATGCAGAATAATATGGTAATAACTCGTGTCTCCTTGAAATTCAATGCACATGAGAAGAATTAGCTGAATCGTTATTTATAATCATCATTGGTAGTCATTAAATTGAATATATAGAGGCATTATAATTATAGAGAAGTTTGTGGAATATATAGTAATCATAATTGTAAAAAATATATTTTTATCCAAATATATTTTAATATTCTAAAGAGAATATAGTCCAATATGATTAAATATTATGAAAAATTAATACATTACTATCTATCAAAAGTGACCAAGGTGAATGATTCTCTTCATTAAAAGGATCATTATAGATTATCTATTATGGGGACTATAATAGATCATATATTTAAATATTTTCAATGAATAGAAATTTAAATCTTAAAGTAATGGTTTAAATTTTATTATCATTAAATGATAGTTTAACCATCTAACCATGTGAAGTATCATGTGGTGTGGAAAAAAGATGTATAGTATAAAAAGAATTTGATAAATGATCTAAAGTTTGTCTTTCATTGGGATAAAATGATTTATTTATGGAATATAGTATGTGTCCAACATATAATATATATGAATGAGTTATTAAATGAAGCACATGTATCATTACTCTATATTCATCCTTGAATTACAAATTTGTATAAATATTTGGATGATTATTTCTATTATAAGAATATGAAAAATATATTTTATAGTATGTATCATAGAGAATGTATGTTAAGGCTATGAGATTGTATTTTAAGTATATTTCACATATATTACCTATATCATAATGGAAATAAAAAAATCACCATTTATTTTGTCATTGAGATCCAAAAAACATCAAAAAACAATATTTTGGTTTTGGTTTTAGTCAATCACCATATAACATCAACACACATCAATGATATTGGAATATATTTTTTCCAATAATATCCTTATAGAATACATATTAAAGAATTGTGAATGTTTAATGTTGTACAACATTTTATTTTATCTGATGATGATATGAGTGGAACCATATTGTTTTAGTACATTATAAAAACTGGTTTGGATAAATATCCCGGTTGCAATTATACATATAATACACATATATATTCTTAGTATAAGATGTCATTTTATACCATGAAGGATATTCAAGGATCCAATTATCTATATTTCAAATGGTTTTTATTAACACCTCACCTATTTAAATTATATTAAAATAATTGACTTCAAATAGGAATTCAAATGCTACCTTATGAATACCTATATGGAATTAAGTATATACAAAAATATTATAGGACGATGTTAGAGAAATTTTTTTTTTTTGTAGAACTCAAATAGATAAAGAAATGGGTGAAAAGGTTTGAAATTGTGAACAACACATTGAGGTATATTAGAGTTGAAAAAATAGTTATGTTTAAATTAATCAAACAAATAAAGAATTAAATGCTAGTGTGATAGTATTCCTATTAATTTACCTATCAATGAGTGTTAATATGTTTTCATATAAGGGAAATATGATCCCTAGTTATATTTATCCCATCATGATTTTTGTTCGAGTAGGGACTAAAGATTCTTTATTGAAACTTCCACTGAACCTCTATCATGTTTTTGATGTGTTCCATGCATATCACATGAGAATGTAAAATCCTGATCATTAAAATTGACTATAATTATAGTTCATGCCTTTAATTCATGAAAATTTTAATAAATAAAAACTATTATAAATCAAGGAACATAGAGATAAAATTCTACAAAATAATACTACTCTCGTTGTTAATATTCTCTCATGGAAGTAGAAATACAAGAAAGATACAATGGAAAATTAGTATATGAAGAAGGTTATGTATCCTTATTTTTTTCTTTTAATAATGTAATTTTGATCATGAAATTTATTTGAAGGTGGTTGAAATGTAACAACCAATGAATTTATTTTTATTTCCATAGAAAAAAATATGAAGTATTTGAAATCGTAATTTAAACGATACTCTAAGTCAATGTATATGATGAACCCTTATATTCATATGTAAAACTCCTAGGCCAAAACATTTGTTTGAAATATAAAAGATACTAATACCTGCCTCCATTATAACTTAGGTTGGTGACTGGAACCAAGGGTTTAAAAATATCACATATTGAAGGAAATACCCACTATAATAATTTGGATATGGAGATTGGATAAGAAGACACTAAGTGATGATTCATGATAAATGTAAATTCATAATATACAATTCTACATGTAAATACCAAAATACAAGTCATACATCTGAGAGTCATCAACAACTCCAAATCCCAGAGGTGTAATGCCCCACATGGTTCTTAAAGTCCTACTAGAAACCTTAAATCATATAATATTCATAGAATGAGCATAACACTTATACTCACGAGGAAAAAACCTATGGTCCCCAACAAACATGGGGAAACACCATACTAATGTGGTAGTAAATAAACAATAGAACCAAAAAAATCTAAATTGGCCAACTAGTCAATCTCATCTTCACTATGGCACACACGCCAAATCAAGAATCCAATATAGTAACATAGTTCTGAAAACATAATAAATAAATTGTACTACTGATTCCCTACTGATTTTATGTTCTCTAGACCAAACATTAATCACATGTTTCTCCCATTCGTTCCAAACATATCACATCACCAAAACACTATATCTAATTTGGGTCTGGTTTCATCTCTATATAACCCACCTTTGCAATTTCTAACATTAAAATATTTCATTATTCCTCAGCACATCACATCTATAATAAAGGCACCTATGCCATAACAATACAACTTCCTTGAATACCACTAGACCATCACATAACAAAGGCAACATGGTAACATAAATTTGAAGTAAATCAACCCAATTCCTTCCTCCTAACATGTATGAACCTGACCACATATCAAATCCTTATATATACTAAGAAATATCCAACATCAACCAATATCATCACTGTGAAAGGGAGTGTGTTAAACAGGGGGTAGTAAGTCATCCATGTTACTATAATCTATGATATTGGGGAAACACCCAGAACCCAAAACCGTTGGTCCTTGGTATAGATATCTATCTCAGAATGGGAACATATAGATATATCCAAAAATGCATTATAATAGATAGAACACAATACCCATGAAATAGTTTCCCATCAATTTAACTATTATACTTGAATCCACCACCACTACACCACACAAAAAATACCACCACCATTAAATGTATCACTCAACTCACACCCCAAAAAATATAAAAACCCCTCTATCAATTTTACAATCTTCCATTTTACACATTGATGAGATATAACTATCTGACATTTGTTAATCCATTTTATTTCAGGTTTACAAATCCATTCATTTAATATTCATATTATTTAATCAAATAAAAAAATCTGTCAAATTTATATTTATTTACTATTAAAAATAATAAATAGAAATAAAATTTACCCTATTTATCACTGGGAAACTATTAAAAACCCACAAAACATATCAATTATCTCACATCATCCGTAATTGCTACACACCACCAGCCAAGACATTTCTTCATAACAATAACCGATCTTGACCACAACACCACACAACCGCAACACATCATACCACATCACATCCCATGCCAAAAAAACACATCATTTCCCCCATACATTAAACAATAGAGCCAGTCAAAACCATCAACTCATAATATCCAATAATAGATTTGTTGACAAAACCCTTGAAAAATTACATGGAAACGCATTTCAACTTAAAAAAACTATTCTTAAGGGATTATATCACTTCACTACATTATTTAGAATGGATATCAACCCAAAAACCATATTTCCATGGTCATAAAATTTATTTGACATGTATATATTATTTTCCATTTTAGGGTGATATAAATAAAAGGCCCAAAAGGGTCTCATAAAAAAAACTACAACACAAAAAGGATCTCATATTCCATAATTTATATCCATGTAATAATTCATATATAATATCATCAACAATATCAAAAATGTATAAAAACATGCAATTTATCCCCATCCCCAAAAAAATCAAATTAATACTATTAGTTATATATATTATTCATATTATTAATATATACTACATGTAAGGAGAATTAATGAAATCTAAACACATTCACGTAAATATGGAGTGAACAATGATCCCTTACCTCAATGTACCTTTGTGATTAATGTGTGAAATATGGGAAATATATAAAAACCTTAAAACTAAAAACATACATGGGAAACCTAGTACCAACTTGGATCATAATAATGGATCATCAAAACTAAATCCATATAGACACTAAACAAAAAAACATCACATATATGATTACTATATAATGGAAAAAAGAAAATAATGGGATAAAGGGAAGAACTCACCTCAGATCGAAAACGATCAATCTCTAGAACCAAAGGATCGTGGTGGGAGGAAAATAGGAATGATGATCCTCCATTTTTCCCAACTTTTTCCAAAAATATTAAATGTAAGAGTGTATAATAAAGATTTAATATGAAATATAAACATACAAATAGGTTGAAACTCACTACATAAATTTCTTGAATCACTGACTCATGTTGTGAATTTTCATGTTGTCAGAAAACTCAAGTAGTGAACCTAATTAATGATGTGAATTTATCATTCATAATGATATTTCTAAAATTCATGGCACATAAAATATATTTAATTAATTTTATACATTAAAATTTCTATTCATGAAATCATTATGCATAAAATCCTCATTAGAACATAGGATGTAAACTATGATCCCTAAAAACCATGATTGATAATATCACATATTGAATCCTGCATTAACAACATGAGTTTCAATACCTAAATGTGTTACATCTAAAACTATTTTAAATCCTCCTCAACCACCAACTAAATACCTATAACCATAAAACTATAAATGTGGTAGTCTTAGAAGAGATGAACCATTATAAAATGACTTAGAAATATAGTATACCATTATTACGAATCCATTATATTAGTGCATATAAATAGTATTAAAGGAAATAATATATATATATATATATATATATTTAATAATTCAAATTTATTGATTAATATATAGGAAATATTCATTATCATTTAACAAAAATTGGTATTGATTAAAATCACTATGTTTTGGAAGGGTTTTTTTCAACATATTATGTATTTGTATTTTAGAAAAGAATATTTAAATCTACATTAAATTTATTTCAATATAATATATTAATTTTTTATATTAATAAATAAAAAATTGTCCATACAATTGTTATATAATCATTTTGATTTAATATAAAATCATTTTAAGGTAAAATAAGTTATTATTAATGAAAGTGTTTATATGTGCACAACAAATTTTTATAATAATAATATAGAAAATTAATTATTGATTAATAATTTTGATTTAATTTTTATATTATATATTCAATAAAATATATCAAAATTAATTTTTATAGTTTTTAAAATAAATGGAATTAATGTAAATTAAGTATCATGATAAAAAATTTGTTATGATAAACTATTGATTTTTTTTTTGCATATTATGCATTTGTTATAATTTTAATTTATACAAAATATAGTAATTTAATTTTCTAAAATATATTCCATATTTAAAATAAATATTTTCAAAATTGGTAATATGGATACCATATATTTTTTAATGGAATTATAAATATAGTAAGAAAATGTGACAACAATGTAGGTTCCATAGGTTTACCGGTGGCGGTGATGGTTTAGATAAGAGATAAGGGTATTAATTACACATAAAATTTTATAATGGTTATTTTTAATGATATTGATTCCATATATTATCTTAAAATATAAACATTTTCCATTTGTAATAATTATTGTTTAATAAGGAAACAATTATTTTTATATCTTTTAAGTAATTATAATTTTGTTCTCTACCTCGAATATAAATGGGAAACAACTCTCCAACGGTTTTCATAAATATCGATATTTGTAACATAACCAATTATATCCCCAAAACATTCTTATATAAATTTCATTGGTCATAGGCCCCCTCGACTTCTTTATGGGCCAATCAGTGATGGATCATGGATTTAATAAAAAGATATTTCTCAAAGAAGAGTTATAAATATTAACCGATCACATTAAATTTTATTTCATCATCCACATTCTCAAAAATGATTTTATAAATTATAAAATGGTGAATAATTTCTCATAAGTATAATTTTATTTTATCATGATGTTGTAAAACCATTTCCACAACTTTTTTATCAAATTGTAAATTATATTATATCTCATGCATACACATATATTACCACTTTCACACATCAATATGAATAATTTTCTGTCACTACCTCACATGGATGTATATAATGAAATATTAACTAAATATATCTGATTTATATAAATAGAAATAAATTAGGAATTGAAATAATTTTTTTAATTTCATTTCTTTTTTAGAAAATAGTAATTCCATTCATGCATACTTACAAAATAATATATCCATGAATGATGTAATTCATTTTACTCTATTTATGATATATATATATCATGAAGGTAATTATAGATATTATGTTTTTACGATCAATGTACAAGTTTTAAAACTAATAAACCAAATCTCACATGAATAAAGAAATAATTAGCACCCAAAAATGAAAATTTTAATAAATAATAACTAATAAAAATGTTTTGAAATGTAATCCATAGATAATATATAATATTAATTATTTTTATATTAATTATATTGAATTATAATAAATTTAATATATAATAAATGAGGTTATAATGATTACTATTAAAGTCAAGTTTGAGGTATGATTTTATGTTACTTTAAAAGTTTTAAATGGTTTTCTTGTTTCTTAAAATACAATGATAAAATTATATAATATATATCCCAAAATATTGTTGAAACATCTTCAACTATATTTATTTATATGTGTTATATGATTTTTATATTTTATAACTCTTTATGATGTAAAGAGACTAAAAGATTATTTTTAAGAAAGGACGAATTTATTTTTCCCTTCACATGTGAATTATTTTCATTAATATACATATTAAAAAAGCAATTATAAAATTTTCTAACAGTATAAAAAGTTTTATTCATGTAGTTTTTAATAATATTTTACTTTATATAATTTTTTTAAAGGAATATTCTTTTAATTTTCTAAACAAGATATATAATTCAAAATTAGTTATCATAATATTTGTTTTAACATACACTACATGAATGAAATTTCAATTCATGATGATTATTCATTGCATTGAATCGTCCGGCATATGTATTCCTGCTTATTTCCATGGAAATTTTTTTAGTTAATAATTTTTTATTATTTTATTTTAAATAATTTATATAAAAATAAAAATATTAGTTTTTACCAAAAATGCTTCTGTAATATTTCAATGGATTTTCCATGTCTAAAAAAAATTAACAGATGTTACATTTAATTCACTACGGATATAATCAAATTACACCATATTTATTCTTTCTATGAATGGTTGATTATTATAAAGATAAAATATTAATGAATAAACATTAATTTCAGTCTAAAATGTTATGATGAAATGAAAAATGTTTTCATGATATCATGATATACATATAAATTGGTTATGATTATGTGTAATTTGGAAAACCCAAGAAAAACATGTTAATGTCTCAATGGGTATCCTTGAAATAACATTACTATGATTTAGATTATAGAACACATTACAACACTATTTTATGAATTTATCATATTAAATTGTTGTGTCTCATAGCCAATATTGTTATATTACTTAATAATATTGTCTTATGAATTTAGATTATTTAAGACAAGATTTATGATTATTTTATATGAATTTTTGGGTGTAATTTTCTTAATATTACACACATGTTCTCCAACCCTATCCTCTTGTTATGATTAGATGATTAATTATATCTCCCTTTATTTCCACAACCAGGCATATCATCTCATCGTTTATTATGTATAACTTTACCTAGTATATCTAGAAATTGTTTAAGTACTGGATAAATAAAAAAGGAATTAGTTGTAAGGAACATAGGTGAAGATTATGTAGTTCTTTTATTTAATAGTAATTAATGTAACCATGTTTCCAAACACACAAAACCATTACAATTATACCATTGATCATAATTAGATTTAATGAATATTCATAAAAAATGATGTAATGTTTATGTTTGTAACTTTTGGGTCACATTAGGAAAAATTGTACACCTATTTTTACAGTCCTCATGATAATGTTTTTTATGATTCGTGTGATATTTAAAATAGCATAATGATGTATTGTTTTTTATAAATATCCCATCACCATGAAACTAGTCTTCACCAATAACTTGTTATCCTTCCTTTGATATATTATTTCCCATTACATAGTTAGTATCCTATTAAGATAACTGTGTGATATTCATATATAAAAAAAACTATTCTAATAAATTCGATAATATTGATATTCTATATATCTATATTTTAAAATATAGAACTATTTGTTAAATATCCATGTCCATGTATGTGATTCATAAGGAATATTTTTATATTTATTTAAAATATCATTATAAAATAAATGCATTGATATTTTAATGTGATGGATGAGCTAAAGTTTTATATAACCCCTTTGTTCATGGGTAGATTACATGAGAATAACTATTTGAGTACTTCATATAATCTATACACATTTAGGTATTGTGTCTTAGTATGAATCCATAATTATATATTTATGTTATACAATATTATACAATATATATGTATATGATAAATAATTATTATCTGTGAATAAATTATTGTAATTTTATCCAATGATATATAATTTATTATGTTATTAATTTATTCCTATGAAATAATTGAGTTCATGTATATGTACGATTGATTTTGTTGTATATTACCCCTGACTGAGGTATTATATTATAACATTTATATTTTATCATATTTCTATAGGAAGTATTGAAAATTACATTGTGTTATATATGGAATTGGATTAGGAAATAAAAAAATTAATATATTATAAATATATACTTTATGTTTTCAGTGTAATATAATTTTCATTTATATATCTTGATTTCTCAGACTTCAATGTTATGTGATCATATTTATTATGATCTACGTATTCTATGCCATTTTAATTAAATAAACACCATCTCCGTGTTATTAGACTCTATTCTTTGGAAATATGATTGTTTATTTAAATGAATTGAATCGTGAATAAATATTATGACGAAATTTAAAAGAATTCATAATTTTGAAAAATAATTACATTATTTTAGATGTTGACCATAAACCATTCAAAGTTTTAATGACACCATATAAATCTCTATACATGAGTGTAAAACTACTTAATAGTGGAATGAATCCTTGGAAACATGCAATCACTGAATTTGAGTTTATGGTTAGGATATATTAGAGAAGTATAGATACAAGCTAAAAGTTATCAATAAATATATGGCCCATGTACCACATTGTTAAGGAATATTCCATATTTCATAAACACCATATTTATATCACTAACTTATAAGTATAAAAAATTATGGTTTTGTAGAATTTAATATCTATAATCTGGTCTAAATTATTGTAATAATGAATATATAAGTTATATCCTCCATAACCAAACTATATAACAAATTATTTCTATCTAGTCACCTTCCACTTATCCCACAATCGAATCTCACACCCTCATAATAGAATGAATTATATTTAGAGGGATCAAAGAGATAGAATTGAACCTACATCATTGGAAATTCATTATTTTTTAGAATCCTATCATCTAATCCATTAAATACTCATGCCAATCCGTTTCAGAATTAATCTTTATTAACTATCCTAATTGAATTATTTCTCCATCTCTCTAAACTATAAGACATGTACAAAAATATATTTTATTCCATATATTGATATATATTGGACATCCATGAAGATTCATTAAATTACATCCTCCCAAATTGTCTAATTCGACCATAATTCTGACAATTTTCCACAACCATATACTATTAAAAAAATTTTAAGAATATACAAATTATATGGATCTATTCATTAACACACAAATGAAATTTATTTTCAACAATCTTATGACAGTACAAGTAATATATCATAATTTATAATTTAAATATTAATTAAATTATATAATATAAATAAATCCTTTATTAAATCAATGTTATAATACGTATAAATTAATAATCATAGAAATATGGGTGTCATAATACAATCCTCAAATGGAATTTATTGGTTTTGAATATTTCCTAAATTAATTAAAAAAGTATTTTCTAATTTATCTGTAGAAAATATTTTCCCTCCCATATTTCATCTAGAAAATTATTATACTATTGTAATAAATGAACCATAGGAATAAGAATCTCTTTTAAAATAGTCTCATTCAATTAAAAAAATGTCCCAGGTTTTAATAATTTACATATTGGGTGCCAATTGCAATGATTTCAAGTATTGAACATGTGTTTATTCAAAATTTTATCTCTAAAAACCAAGACATAAGAAGGGAATATGAGTTTTTTTATATCATGGAGTTAATAAATAATGGTATTCAACTTCTAAAATCATATCTATATTCTCAAACATACTTACAAATCATGGTGTTACATTTCATTAACTTCCAGGTTTTGATTTTACTAGAGGAGGTGATAGTCCAAAAATCAGGCGATCAACAACATTACCTTCCTTGAGTACTCAATATAGATCAATGTGGGACATATGTGGACATTTTTTTCTCCTCTATATACTTTTCAATAATTCTAATTCCCTATGTTGTCTCTTATACAATACATAATCTAGTAAAAGACAAATCATTTGATTCCACACATCATATAGGTGATCTTTAAGGACAATCATATAATCCCTAAAAAAATTATGTTTTTTGATGATTGGTAATTATTATTATTGAAAAATTTCACTGAGCATAAATATATATCTTATGATATTAAAAAAAATTAGACATTCCAAAATCATAATATCAAAAATATATAAAATCCACTCTATTTTCTCATCCTTCTATAGATGTTGCATTGTTCTCATATTAAAAATTGTAACCAGTGTATTTTAATATCCATTCTATAATATTGATGAAAAACGAGGGTCTAAATAAATAATATGTTTTTAAACTCCATGAATTTTAATAATTTCAACAGCATAAAACATTGTAATATTATAAATTTAATTTATCACAAAATGTGTATGAAGTATTATTACATTGTGATTAAATCCTTTACATACCATATATAATCATTATTTGAGACTGATCATGCTAAAATAATTAGTACGTATACAATAATATCCTACCACATATCAACAGATATAGGTTAATGTTTCAATATCCTATCTAGACATTGATGCTTCTCCTTTATATATTGAAAATTAAATGTTGGGGAACAAACATAGTAATTTCCTATAATATTCTTTTCCAAAAAAATTACTTATTTACATCATGATAATAATTTATTATTCCCAAATGTACCACCTATATATAAATATGAAATCACCAAATAAGTTCATTCCATAAATTTTTTGGAACATCCATTCTCCTCTTAAAATAAAGAGTCATATTCAATCCCTTGTTCTATCCATTAATGGTCCCCCATAAAAGGTTTCTAACATTCCCCGACATTATAGGTCAATTTGTTTACCTCTTTTACATTATTCCATTATGTAGAAGAGTTATTTACAATATGGATAACGATTTCATTCATTATTCCATTCATCTCTAAATAAAAAATCATATAATATACCAATCATGTTCCCCTGTTCTTCATCATCCTTAATAGGTTGATCTGGGGTATTAATATATAATTTTCCACCTATAATATTATATTTTTTATGGTATATCCATTTCAATTATATAACACCATGCGACATTATAATATGGACATTTTAGAATTAGTTTATATCTTCAATATATTGTTATATATGCAAAAATTAGTTTAAAACACAAATTATTCTATGAAAATATAATTATTTAAATGTTATCATTATAACATATACATTAAAGAATAATTAAATAATGAAAATTATATGGTTAAAATTTTATGAGATAATTTAAATGATTACCTATTACTTACAAATAAATTAAGAATCACTTGGAAAAAAACTAAACGTTCTTTGAAAAACGTTATTTTCTCTGAAATGATGTTTAGTCGCTCTTTGAAGAAATAATTTATTTTTTTAATAAATAAATAAAATACCTTTTAAGAAATTATTAATTTTCCTTAAATCATAATTAAAAAATTATTTAGGAGTTAATTTTTTAGAATTATTTAACAGAATAATGTTTTAGATGAATATTAAATAAATAACGATATTTATTTAGAACATCTATTTCATTAAAATTATTTAAAGGGAAAAAATATAATATTTTATTTAAATTTATTGGACCTATATTATAATTTTACATATACAGTCCATTAGAATCAATTTAATATAGAATTTAGAAATTAAATATTTTTATACATTTGAGTTTTTTTATTAGAAGAACCTTATTTTCGAATCATTTATGGGTTTAATTTTTAATTGAATTATTCCCCTTAAATTAAATATATTTTTAAAAATGTATTTTCATATTATTAATCATAATAATTTATACTCTCTAATATAGAGAAAATAATTTTTTAGCATACTAAATAGTGACAACATTAAAAATTAAATAATGAGGTTAAGGTGAAAATGACTTTATGAGGTTAAATTGAGAAGCTAGGGATTTATAATGACCTAAAACATGTCTAAATAATATTTTATGGTAATATTTAGAAGATATATATTTTTAGGATATAATATAGATCTTTTTAGAGCCTTTTGGTATGAAATAAATGTTTGTGTCACTTTTTCCTTTAAAATATTTCATGGGCGTCATCCTCTTAAATTATAATAGGGAATTGACTCCCTTGGATTAATAACACCTATCAAACCATTATGTTGAAGAAAATCCTTATAAATAATTCATGAAAATCCTTAGAAACATTTTTGAGCATCATGGATACCTAAAAGACCACCCTTGTAGACATTTTGAGGTAACCAAAAGGAGGTTTCTCTAAGAGAATATAATTGAATTAATGAAGACAATTCATTTTCATTATTAATTTCAAAAATTAATTTATATCTTAAAACAGAAAAATTAATAAAATATATATATTTCATATAAATATATTTTAATATGTTTGTTTAATAATATTTATGCATCTCCTCCTACATCAAATGAGAAATTTTGTTATTCAATGTGTGTACGGCAGACTACCACCTCACGAACTAATGTGAATCGTTTTCTATCAAAACATATAACAATTTTGTATAATGATTTATTTTATGTATATATAAATATAATATTTATGATATTATTATACTTATTGAATTATAATACCAAAAACTCTTTCCTACATTTTATTCCATTAGAAATATAATAATGTCGCTCAAGTGTACGGCGAAAAATCACCAAGCAAAATGGTGTGATTTATATTTCAGTGATACATTACATTGACATTAATAAGAATAAATTTAATTATTAAATTTAATATATTATTAATTATAGTTATTCTGTAAAATTTATATATCACCCACTTTCGTAACCCTTCACCCATTAAGATACGACATCTTCACTTGTGTGTATCTATAATTTACCTTCTTCATGATGTATTGTGATTAATTTTCCAGGTCTAATTTTGAATAAATGTTTTATAAAAATATCTAATGAGATAATTCAATATTTATAACATTATTATAAATCTAGGTATTATGTCTCTATATCCTATAAATAATAACCTAAATAGTAAAAAAAATACAAGCATGAGAAAACAAGGAAACTAACACACAAAACAATTAAAATAATGAAATATTATTGACAAAAGAGTGGTAAGATATTATAAGAGAATCATATATGATATTAAAAATATTAATATGGATCTAGTATAAATCTATAACATGATTAAAATCACTATATCATAGTATAAATCATTTTCAACCAAAAGGGATCATGTGGTGTGGGACTTCTTCTCAATTCCCATTTATTTGAGTCATATTTTTTAACATACACCTATTCAATTTTATATGGTGTATATAATTCCACATTTATGTATCTAACATGAATAAATATTAGTTCATTTTTTATTTAAAACATATATTCTTGATTTACAAGTGGTCAACTCACATTTCATGTTAAATTTTGGGATTGTGATTATTTTCTTGAGATAATCACTTTATTGTGATCATTCTTAAATAGATATTTCATTTCAAAAAATATCTATATTCTTCGTATCATTGATATGATCATTTCAGAAATTTTTATTCATTTCTACATATTTTATTTTCATTGATTATTATTTTTTTTAACTTGGAGAATATTTTTAATTCTATGTTCATTACACAATATAAATATTTGATTAAAAATAATATTGATTTATAAATTAAATCAAATATTCAATATATGAGGAATAATTTATTCATATAGTGGTTAGTGGGGAATAAAATTAAATACAACCTTGATTAATTGACAAGTCATGTGTGAAAAATCTGTAATATATAATTAATTTGGTTTCAAAACATATTTTTAAATTGTCTTAAGAATGGTCTTAATAGTAGAGGAATCATGATTCTTGAGATTTTGACATCCACGATTTAATCATTTCACTCATTGAGAATATAGTTATTATTGTTATTCATGATATTTTCACACTGATATTTTCTATGAATTCATTTCATTATCATGTTATTGATTAATTGGGATGTGTGTAGTTATTTATTTTTTCATGTTTATTATAACTTATCTAATTAAGATACTCATGTTATTGATTAAATAGAATTTGTTCTCAGTTATCTATAATGAAATATTTATTATTATATATTTATTAATTATATAATATATAATACCCAATCCATACTAATCATTTGAGATTTCCCTTTTTCTCTTTTCCCCACTATTGAAGATTAATTCATTGAATCAGTTCAAGGATGCCAAATGTTTTCAATTAATATGCTATGTATTTTTATTCCCAATGTAAAATGGGTAGAATATATGTATTCTGTTCTCCAAGGAAAATAAATTGATCAATACTTTTTAATATGAACCATTATATCTTATTCCATTAGATAAATTTTTAATAGGATCTCAGTTACTAGATTTTGGGATGTAATTATTGGTCTCAATGTAATTTTATTATACCCATTGGGAACTAGATTACTAAAACTAATTATATTTTTTTTTATTTTAAGAATCACTTATAAAGAAAAGTAGGATACCAAAATAATTATCCAGTATAAAAATAGCAAACCACAATTTATATAACAAGGATATTCAAAAAAAATATTATGATAATTGGAATGGATTACCCAATAAAGTATTCATTCAAATGAAATTACTTTAAAGAATATAAGTTCATCGATGATATCCCATTAATAGATGTCAATCTTTTCCTAGGTCTTCATTTTCCCACCGTAATTTTGTTTTCCCCTCATTAAATATACGTATAAAAATATGATTCTTTTTATCAATTAGATTTTTATTTTAATTAGTAAGATTAAAATGAAGAGGTATTTATGACATTTTATGGAAAACCTTTTTTAGGATATTAATCTTAAAGGACTCCTACATTATATCTTTTTTAGAGTGGAGGATAAACTCTGAGACTATTGAACATTCAACTTCAACTGTATTTGCACCCTTCAGAACTTGACCTTTTGAGTCTGTCTTGAGATGTAGGGGATATATATGTCAGTTTTATTCTCTATCCGATGTTTTGGGTTTATATGATTATCAACATCTACCATCTTAACTATATCACTAGAGTATGAAACTTTCATTCATAACATACAATGTTTTTGTGTAACATCTTATTCAAGAGTGAATTCACCTGATCGAGGCTCTTCCCTAGGTTTATTTTCTTTACCAAAGGATCAGGTATCCATGGTTTTTTGTAAGTCTGATTAATCCTTTTGAGGAATTGTTTTCTTCCCCTAGTTGGTTCGGAAGTATCCAGAAATGTTTTTGTCTTGTTTTATACTTCCTGAACCAAACCCAAGACTAAAAATTGGGTGTAGATCCTATTAAAAATTCATCATTAGTTAGGAGTTGTTTTACATGTCACATGGTTAAAGATCCTCATAGTAACTTTTCCATTCCTTCTAAATTGTCCATATTTGATTGTATGTTTTCCATCTGTCATGATCAGTAACATCCTTTTCATTTACACTCAATAACGAGAAGTTGTTCTGGAGATGTATTGAACTGAAAGTAACACAATATCCAGAAGAAATTCACCTTAGATATTTTGATCTATTATTTTCATGGAAAAACATGAATTGGAGAGGGAATACTTGAATAAATTTGATATTTACGAAAAAATACTTGATAAAAACTAGTTGATTGAGTTCATATTTCTAGTTTCCATTACATCTAGACTTCATTGTTTCTTGAAATATGGGGGAGAACTTATTAGGGAATGGACCAAGAAACCTTGAGTCCTACACATATGAAATTTGATCCCCGATAACGCATCTAAATTTGGAAAATATATATCTATGCTCTAGATATGGATACATGGTACCCAAATCCATCTAAAGATAATAATCATTAAGAACATCTATGATTTCCAAAAGATCAATTGGGAGTTTAAAAAGAAATATTCCCATATAAACTTTGACTTTGGATGACCACCCCCATGAATCTACCTGTGACCATATTAACATGAAGGTAACATAAGAACTAATCATTTTGAATTAGAAAAAATATCCTTCCATGACTCAAAAATCACAACCTATTTGTAACACAAATCATCCCCTACTATGATTCATACCTAATACCATGGTTGTTTCAAAAAATTATCCTCTATACAAATCTAAGGATAAATAGGTTGATAGATAGTATTTTTTCTATTATCTATGCTGAAAAAACTCCCAACCTTATTTCTAAGCATGCAGATAATCGAAGGGTTTTGAAATGGAAGAGGATGTTCAGGAAGCATACCCACAACACTATATTTGGAGAATCTCCCATGAAATTGAATTCATAATACTATTGAAATATGTATAAACTGGACCCATTTCATTAACAAGGATTCATATATCAAGTCAATATTATATCCTCCATTAACTAATATAATACTATAAGGAAATAAATCACCTAGTCTATTAGTCCCAAAGAACCAAACACAAATCATTTAAATGAATAATAACTCTAAAAAAGGTGCATTAGGCTTGACTTGAGTGATACACAAAACATGAATCTATTCCCTAACGAACAACTAGTATAAAACTAATGGGGGTATGCTTAGTATAATTAATATTTTAATTAAAAACCTTAAGAAGGATTTGAAAATTAATACATCCCAAATGAAAAATTGTTTTTTATTATATGATTAACAATGCATAAATATTATAATTATATTAAATATTAAAACATATAAATAATATTATATTATGATTTAAAATTCATAATTTTGTGATCTAATTCATTATAATCCATTATTTAGAAATAACACTTTGATGGAAGAAGCGTATCAACACCTCTGACCAATTTTGAGATTTCATTGCAGAGAAAACCAATATTGTGGGCATTAGAAGAAAAAATATTTTGTATATATTTAAGATTATTATCTATGTTATGAAAAAAAACATTTCCCTACTAAAGAAACCTAATGGTCCATTGTGTTATTCTACTACTTTGGATTGATTTTAGTTATAGAATCCCCCGTCACTTAGTGGGACTACAATTCCAGTGACAGTTGAGTAATGGATTAATTCCATTAAAATCATATTTCAAGAATTTTGATATGATAAAATGGTAATAGTTATATTATAAGTATAATATACCACATGAAATGATGATCAATGGTGATCATTGATCCATAATACTAGACAGGTAGAAGAAATATAACATTTGTTATGGGGATATTTTGAGAAGATAGTCTAAGATAGATAATTTACTCAAGAGAAATTAATTAAAATGAAGATAATGTTATTTATAATAAATAAAAATAAATAAAAAATATATTTCTAAGTCTTATGTTACCTTTACATGAACTGATGTGTATGATACAAATTATATAAAAAAATGAATGATTGAAAGTTTTATTAAAGAGAAATAGACAAGTCTCCCAAGGGCACTGATCTCTCCATATTTTTTCATCATAAGTTTAAATAGTATTCTATTCCAATAAAATGGAGAAGAAATTATATATATCAAATAAGTTTAAAGGAAATTAATAAAATTAGATTTCAATATAGAAACATGAAAAGGGAATTCATAAAAGAAGAAGAGGACAATGAAGACATTTTACCCTTGGTAAAACTATAGAATGTATCATCCATTAGAATGTTTTAAGGGCATTGGAGTTTGATACATGTTTGGTAAAAAGGTTAATCTAAAGTAAAAATTTAAGGGGAATAAATAAATAAATTATGCCTAGTGATTAAACTGTAAAGGAATGGGGCATTATCAAAACCAATATCCCAAGCATCAAGGGTATCTACTTCAAAAGAGGCCAATGGGATAAGGTCAAGATTATGAGATCACTATTGCTGAGGTGAAAGTACCCAATGAAGTGGTGGTTGGTACATTAATCATAGATTATTATTTAGAGAATGATTTATTTTATATTTTTTATTCCCACTATTTTATATCTTCAATTATATATATAGTAATTATATATTTTCTTAGCTCTTTAAGAAGGTTGTTGTCATTATAAACTTAAAATATATGTCTAACTTCAATTAATATGTGTCAAGAAGTCCCCTTTATGACACATAAAAATATTCCCTATTAAAACTTTATAAGCATACCTATGGTTGATTTCAATATAATCCTTGATATGGTCTACCATTCAATGTATGCTGTAAATATTTAGTGTAAGATTAATTAAATTCTAATTCATGACGAAGATGTTGAATAGATTATTGTTATAGGGGGGCCTTTATCAATAGAGTAATGTCAAGATCCACCTCCAATAGAAATTTTGAATGAGATTCTACATGAAATAGAGAAAAATTATGTGGTTATTGGGGAGCTTGTATGGAAAACTCTTCTTGTTTTGGACCACCATCTTCTGCACAATATTAGATAGTGTTTTGTTAAATGCTTTTAAATGTCTATTTCCCCGCACATGATTATAGAATGTATGGTTGGGAAATATAATCTACTTGGAATAGAACATCTTTAGTTTAAAACCATAGATGTTCATACTGTTATATGTGAGAATGGAACGAGGAACTCATAATCAATGGATGATGTAATGATGTGAACTATTATAAATAAAATCCCCCTTGTGATGTAATTAAATGTCTTATTATGTAATATGGTTATAGAAAAGCAATGCACTTGTTTGGGTATATTATATTCTATCACATTTAAAAAATTGTTAAGTATCATTTGCATTGATATTATAAACATTTAATAGTGATCACATGATTATTATAAATATAGGGTTTTAACAAATCCAATAGGAATAGAAAAAGTAGTGATGACCTCAACCAATAAGATCATGCCCTCTAAATCCCATTTATCAGAGATTTTGATGGAGATTAAATAACTGGGATTTTCGATTGGCCAAGTCAAAGTTGACAATGTACCACTTGTGAGTGAGAAAAACTATTTATAGGATAAGTTCAAGCTCATTTAGATTGCTTCCCAAACCATGTATATTGAACCACCCCATGAAAGTCTCACTCTGGCACACCTTACTCTTAGAAAAAAATTTCATCTATTGAATGGATATGTATCAAGACTATATCAATATTGGTATTTATATAATCTTTTATCGAATAATGAATATAAATTCGTCCTATTATTAATAATTTTTTATTTTTTATTTTGATTCAATAAAATAGAAATTTTATATTTAATCTGTATTCATATTTAATGAAGACATGTATTTTGATGAGTTCATGAACTATAAGAAAAATAGATTTTTATGACGGGTTATTTGAGACGGGATTAATCCCTGTCCCAAATATCCCGTCTTAGAAATTATTTGTGACTCGTGATTCTTCCCGTCACAAATAATTGGTTATTTACGATGGGATTTGGGGTCCCGGTGCAAAAATTTCGGTGAGTTTTGCACACCAAACCGCGGGAAGGTTATTTGCGACAGTGGGATTCCCCCATTGCAAATAATGTGTCGGTTGGAGGGTATTTGCAACGAGAACCGTCACAAATACCCTGCGGTGGTAACTAGTTTTTTGAGACAGGACGTTTCTCGTTGCCAAAAGTTTATTGGCAGGTTCCTTTTGCGATGAGACCTGTCGCAGATAATCTTTTAACTACCGACTCTAATTAATGCGGGTGATGATTTTGGTGACGGGACCCATAGCTACAAATGCTATTTGCGATGGGTAACCCGTCACATATAGTCTCGTCGCCACTAATCCAACCAACATATACCCTCATCCGTTTTTTCAAATCTTCCTCTCAATTCTCACACTTTATCTCTGAACTCTATTTTCAGAGTGAAAATTTTCAAGAGTTAGTTTTTTTTCATGAAAAAGTTGTGAAGTTGTCTATATCAATAAGAGATCAAGTTTAAAAGTATTTATATTTTATTTAATATAGTATTTATTTCATTTTTTATTTTAATTTTAATTATTTTTTATTAGTTGTGACTAAATTAGATTTAAATTCTTATGTTATCAGTATTTATTTATAATAATAATTGGAAATTATTAGTTCTAATTTTTAATAATTAGTAATAAATAGGAATAATTAGTAATAAATAGTAATAAATAGTAATAATTTGTAATAAATTGGAATAATTAGTAATAAATATTAATAATTATTAATAAATATGAATAATTAGCAATAAATAGTAATAAATAAGAATAAATAGTAATAAATAGTAATAATTAGAAATAAATAGTAATAATTAGAAATAAATAGTAATAAATAGTAATAATTAGAAATAAATAAGAATAATTAGTAATAAATAGGAATAATTAGTATTAAATATGAATAATTTGGAATAATTTGGAATAATTAGCAATTATTAGTAATAGTTAGTAATAAATAATAAAAATTTGTTATAAATAGTTATAAATATGAATAATTAGAAATAATTAGGAATAATTTGTAATAATTTGTAATAAAAAGCAATAATTAGGAATAAATATTTATAATTAGCAATAATTATGAATAATTAGCAATAATTACGAATAATTAGAAATAATTACGAATAATTAGCAATAATTACGAATAAATAAGAATAAATACGAATAAATAGGAATAAATACGAATAAATTGGAATAAATACTATTAAATAGTAATAATTAGTAATAATTAGCAATAATTAGTAAGAATTAGCAATAATTAGGAATAATTAGCAATAATTAGGAATAATTAGGAACAATTAGAAATAACATGAAATAATTAGAAACAATTACCAATAATTAGCAATACTTAGCAATAATTAACAATATTTTGGAATAATTAGGAATAATTAGGAATAATTAAGAATAAATATTTGAAAATAGTAATAATTAATTAGTAATAATTATTAATAATTTGTAATAACTAGTAATAAATAGTGATAATTAGTAATAAATTGTCATAAATATAAATATTTAGTAATAATTTGTAATAAGTAGTAATAATTAAGCATAAATATTAATAGTTAACAATAATTTACAATAATTGACAATAAATATGAATAATTTGCAATAATTATGAATAATTTTCAATAAACAAGAAAAAATAGGAAAAAATAGGAATAATTGAAAATAAATACGAATAAATAGAAATAAATAGTAGTAAATGGTAATAATTATTAATAATCAGTAATAATTAGGAATACTTAATAATAATTAGAAATAATTAGGAATACTTATCAATAATTAGGAATAATTAGCAATAATTAAGAATAATTAAAATTAATTAGCAATATTTAGCAATAATTAGGAATAATTAGCAATAATAATCAATAAATTGTAATAAATAGTAATAAATAGGAATAAATAGTAATAAATAGTAATAATAAGTAATAATTAGTAATAATTAGAATTAATTAGTAATAAATAGTAATAATTTGTAAAAAATAGTAATAATTAGTAATAATTATACTAATTAGTAATAATTAGTAATAATTAGAATTAATTAGTATTAATTAGTATTAATTATTTATAAATAGGAATAATTAGTTTTAATTAGTTGTATTAATTAGTAATATTTAGTACTAATTAGTAATAAATAGAATTAATTAGTAATAAATAAGAATAATTAGTAATAATTAATAATAATAAGTAATAATTAAGAATATTTAGTAGTAATTAGTAATACTTAATAATAATTAGTAATAATTATTAATAAATAGTAATAAATAGTAATAAATAGTAATATTTATTAATATTTATTAATAAATAGTAATAAATAGTGATAAATAGTAAAAATTAGTAAAAATTAGTAATAAGTAGTAATAACTAGTAATAATTACCAATAATTATTACTAATTATTAATAATTAGTATTAATTAGTATTAATTATTAGTAATTAACATTAATTAGTAATAATTAGTAATAACATGTAATAATTAGAATCAATTATGAATAATTTCAAATAATTAGTAATAATTAGGATTAATTCAGAATAATTAGGATTAATTAAAAATAATTCAAAATAATTACTATTATTTAGTATTAATTAGTATTAATTAGTAATAAATTGGAATAATTAGTAATAATATTAATTATAATACATTGTAATAACTTATAATAACATGGTACAATTTGTAGTGGACTGATGATGCTGCATTTACATGATGACTCTTCTTCTTTCAACTTTAACAAACTCAAAAAATTATGATAAGTATGCTTATACGTATGCATATCCAATCTTGTATGCATGCGGTTGAATATTTATTTGTATAACTACATTTTTTATAATGATTTGTGGTGGTGATAGTTGCAAGAAGACGATTCATCAACGAAAAGGGGCTCTTTTTCCGAAAAATAATTTATTTTCATCTTTCTCACACTGAAATCACAATGAAAATTCTACTCAGAGGTACGCTAATACATTCTCGTATGCACAAGAATTAATATATGTACCTCTGAGAAGATTATTCATTGTGATTTCGGTGAGATAAATTTTCATGTAAATGAGTAGTCAGACAAAAGAGTATCTTTCAATCCACTAGAAATTGTGTCGCCCAAAATTAATGTTAGTTATTAAGAAGTAGTTGTAATTATTTATCTACTTTTTTTATATATTGTTTTTATAATTTCAAATTATTCAAAAAAGCGATGATTTTATATTTTAGAGACAAATATAGAATTAGGAAATTGACATTAGTTATTATTAGATGATAGCGCTTGGATAAATTAGCACCGAAATCCAAACAGCTTGGGTTTAAATCCTGTATATATTAATGGTGTTGAAGATTTCATATCATTTGCATCATCAAAACTAGAATATCTTTTAGAAGGCACAATTAAGGTTCCTTGAAAAAATGTGATCGGAGAATGTTTGACAAATTTGACAAAGTTGGAGGACATCTCTTGTGGTTTGGTTTTCAACTAGATTATGTTTTTTGGTATAAAAACGGTGAATGCAGCTCTAGAGAAGATACTAATAACTTGATTTCAAATAAATCATGATTTTAAAATTTAGTACATGATTTTTTTGTTCTATCTATTAAAAAAACTGAAACTCAAGATGATATCGATTTAAATCATAAGTTGGCACCATCTGAATTTTATGAGTTGTTGAGGTCTGGTGAGGATGCAATATATCCCTGTTGCAAGATATGAAAATCAGAAGTGATTGTAATACTTATGGATATTAAATCAGATAATGCAATGTTAATAAACTGTTTTTATTAGATATTTTATTTGGTTAAAACATTGTTACTAGAAAGAAATGTGTTTCCTGAAATTTACTATGAAAGCAAGAGTTTGGTTCGTAATCTGGAACATAGTTATCAAAAGATTCATGCATGTAAAATTTATTGTATCTTATATTTTGTAGAAAGTGATTCACTCGGTAGTTGTCCCACATGTGGACAATCGAGGTATAAAGAAGCTCAACCAGGGACGTCTAGATCAATTCATGTAAAAGAGTTGAAATATTTTTTTACACCCAGGCTGTAATGATTATTTATGTCTCTGAACACAGTTTCAATGATTTCATGGCACAAAACCAATATTTTAACAGATAAAATCTTGATTCCTCCATATAATGTTGATTCGTGGAAATATTTTGACTGTCTGCATCTGTCTTTAGCTTTAGAATCCCGAAACGTGCAATTGGGTCTTTCTACTGACGGTGTCTATTCGTTTGGTTCTTATGGTAGTAAGTATTCATGTTGTCCTGTCTTTATAACTCTGTACAATTTACCTACATGGATGTTGATGAATGAGCCTTATAAATTTTTTACCTTATTAATCCCAATACATCTGAAAATGAATATTGATGTTTATTTGAAACCATTTATTAATGAGTTAAATGCATTGTGGAGTAATGGTGTTAGTACATATGATATAGATGTGAAAAAAAAAATTCATATTAAAAGCTGCATTGATGTGGATGATTAGTAACTTTACAGCATATATCATGTTATCTGGCTGGTGTACGCATGGTCCAACATCATTTCCTTGCTATATGAAAGACAAAAAAGCCTTTATGCTCATCAATGGAAAACAAAATTTCTATTTTGACTATCATCTCAGATTTCTTCCAACCAATCATCCTTTTCGAATGAATAAATCTCATTTTAAAAAGCACACAATTCAAATGGTTGAACCTCAAAAAATAATCTTAGGTACATAGTAAAATAATTTTTATTTTTGTTACCTCCCATCACATTGGGGCCAATAGTAATCCAACAGATAATTCAAGGATTTGGGAAAGAACATTATGGGATAAACATAGCATTTTTTGGGATCTTCCAAATTGGTTTGATTTTTTAGTCCCCCACATGTTGGATGTCATGCATATTGATAATAAATATTTTGATAATTTTTTTCATATAGTTTTGAATACACCAGGTAAGACCAAAGATACTGTAAAAGTTTGATTAGATCTTTCCCAAATTTGTAGGAGACCAGAAAATAAACTATATGAAAATGTTAGATCATAGTGGTTAATGAATCCAAAAAAAACTTATACACAATCCAAAGAGATTCTATTATTATTTTGTCAGTGGATTGAAGATTGGAGTATAATAGATGGCTATACATACAATTTGGGAAGATGTGTTAGGAATGGTCATCTTAATAGATTAAAAAGACATGATTTTCATGTTATAATGGAAAGGATTATTCCTATTGGATTTAGAATTTTTTTGAATTCTATAATTTGGGATTCTATAATAGACACGTCATATTTTTTTCGAGACATTTGTAAAGTGACAACAGACTACGATGCGCTAATCAAACTAGAAGAACATGTTTCTATATTTATATGTAAACTAAAAAAAATCTTTCCACTGGATTTCATTGACTTAATGAAATGTCTGATATTAAATTTTACACATGATGATAAATATAGAGGTCTAATACAGATTCGATGGATGTAACCTTTCAAGAGATGCATGCAGAAATTGAAGAAAAAATTATGTAACAAGGCATCAATTGAAGGATCAATTACTGATGCTTATTTGCAAGAGGAAATTTCTTTTTTCTGCTCTCGTTATTTTGAATCTGAATATCCATCAAAACAAACCCACATGGTATAAAATGAGGTAAATGTGAATGATGAAATGGACAATAAATTATGAGTTTTTAATCTTTGAAATCTTGGCTTTAGTGGAGTTTAAGAAAGATGTATTTCAGACGATGAACATCAGAGTGCTCATACATATGTTCTACTCAACTGTGAAGAAATGACATCATTTGTAATATGGGTGGTTCTATCACTTATACTATAATTTATGTTACTGTATGTAAAATTATTTTATTTGTATTTCATATGATAATCATATCATGAAACAACCTCCAAAAATTAAATGAGCTTCTCTTGAAGAACGTAGATAAAAAAAATTATCAATGGCTTCAAAAACTGGTAACATAAATATTAGATGGTTTAATATAAATTCATTTTTCTATTTATTGTATTGAAATTTGTTTTACAAATTTTTAGGTGTCTCAACTTGCTGATAAAATTGTTATGAGACTGTGTATATTGAGTAACCCACCATCCAAAATGGTTAAATATTATAATGCATTTGTGGTGAATGGTTTTCAATTTCATACACATGCATACAGGGAATCAAAAAAAATAATGAACAGTGGAGTTTTTTTGAGAGGATCACATCATAGAGAAATTGATGTTGACTTTTAAGGCATTCAGGATGAAATTATTGAGCTATGTTGTATAGGACAGAATTACATAATGATGTTTAAATGTCGATGGTTTGATACCGAGAGAGGCTTTCATGTTCATCTGACTCATGGAATCATCAATATTAAATATAAAAGTCCTCTTGCAGTAAATTATCCATTTTACTGGATCAACAAGCACATCAAATTTAATACAAAAATTATTGTGCTACTTCAAGAGACCTGAGCGATTGGTGGAGCATAGTAGAAATAAAATCTCGAGAAAATCAGTTTACAGAAACTAAATGTGGTTCTTCTGAAGTGGAAGGAATTGAAATTTTTCAAGAGACTACTCAAAATACATATTTTTCACAATGAGACGTGAATATCGATGATGACTACCCACAATTAAGGGTTGATGGTGACAAAGATGTTAATGTTGTTACAAATGAATTTGAAATGACAAGAGATGATGAAACTGAAACTCATATGGATATTGATGATACCGAGGAGGAATAAGAGAACATTGACATCGTCAGATATGAAGATGATGATAAAGGTCAACATTGAAATAGTTAAATACTGGTTATAATCATAACTAATATAAATATATATATATATATATATATATATATAATATTTATTTTCAACTATATTTTAACATCAATCATTTTGTGTTTCAGATGGACCCTGATCTATTTCATGAGTTACACTTGGATAAGATACATTTGGATGAGGGGGATTTGGGATCATCTGATCCTTAGCATACTGGCGGTTCATGGGGTACACAGGGGGTTCTTGCACGAAATTTGATTCCTTACCCTATCCTCAAGTTATATACACGTCTTAGATTTGATCCACACAAATAGAGGTATGGTAAACCGAATATTTTAGTTATCTTTCATTAATTTCTTTATATATATACACTCATTGTTTGATTATTTATTCTTTATTCATAGTTTTGAGCATGTAGCTATTGGACAGGGGAGCACTATCTTGCATAATTATATTTCTCAACTATGTATCACATGGGAACAGATTCCTGTTGATGTGCAGCTCAGCATGTTCAATCATTGGCTGGTACGTAAATAAATAATATTTATTTTGAAATTTATTTTATTAGTAACTGTAAATTATAAATTATTTGTAGGGTTTATGATATCTCATCGATGATAGCCTGCGTGACGCTATTCATGCGGCATAGGAGGCATCTATGTGTGACTATTTCGGTCAGTTTTTGCACAATTTGAGAAGGACGACCATTAAGAAAGCAGGAGTGATAGATTTTGATGATTCATATAGAGACCACTGAATAGATAACATTTCATCTCATGTTTGGGATTGATTATATTTAAACTGGTTGGGTGGTAGATTTCAGAGGAGGTCTTCAGTGAGTCGGTAGAACTGGGGGAGACAGAAGGTGACACATCGAGCTTCTTGTCATACATTCAGTACGCATAGAGAGAATTTTGTAAGTATAATTTTTAAATATTTTATATAACATTAAGTATAAATAGTTTATTTTATATTTTTATATGTAGTCGAGCATCCCGATATTACGGAGAATGTCATTTATCAGAAGATGTACAGTGATCCTACCACAAGAGAGATTAGAGGTGATCGCCAGCATCAGATTTCGGTTAGTATTATTTTTTTCAGTTTGACAATTAATTGTATATAATATTTTCAAAATTTTAATTTCCAATTGGAATTTAAGGAGTCATATGAGGCAGAGAACTCTCAAACACGGGTTGGGAGTCAGGATGAGGTGACTGATCAGACCAGTGGCGACCATTTCGATGAGGCGGCATGTTGGCAGGCAACTAAGTATTTCTTTGAGAAGGGACTAGTAGTTGGAATCGAATTTCATGTGACTCCTAGTATATATTATGATACTGATATGATGTTGGAATCTAAATTGAGAGGAGCTCATGGAGAGGCATCATCTTCTTCCTCACAGTATCAGGAGTAGTTATGTACTGAGGGTGATCTTATAGAGACTTTGTAGAAGCAGAATGAAGAGAAGCATCAACAGTAGTAGCAGCAACATCACGATGAAAAGAGGCGTCGATGGAAGTAGCAACATTATTGGTAGATGGAGTCCATGCCTCATCTAACTCGTAGTTTAGATATGGAGTTTCCTCCAGCATCTCCTACATCTCATCAAACTCATCCAAAAGACGACCCTAGTGATTTTTGTATTTTAAAAACATTTGAATTCAAGATATGTTATAATATGAACATTTTTCTATTTCTTTCTTTCATATTGGTGCAAATATTGCACAATTTAATTTTTCTATTTTTAATATTTTTTTCTTTATTATTACTACTATATTTTTTAATGTTTGTTTATTTTATTAATAATAATGTTGATATTTTATGATTTTTCATATTTTTTTGTCAATATTGAAAATTTTAGTATTTTTTTATTATTTTAACAATATGAAAATTATTTATTCATAAATAATAATTTTATTAAATATATTTTTTAGTAATATATTTTTAATGATTTTTTTAATAATAATTATAATAAAAATATTTTATGAATTTTTTAGATTTTGTTGAGAATATTGAGAATTTTAATATTTTTTAATTTTTTATTATTTTAATAATATTACTATTATTTCTTTCAATAATTATTGTTTATATAAATATATTTTTTTTTATTTGGTTATTATTTGGGACAAGACCTGTTGCGACGGGATCCCATCACAAATAGTTTAAATATATATTTTTTAATAGTATTTGCGACGGTACTAAGGGCCAGTTTCAAATACTTTTTTTTTGTGAGGAGCACAACAGAAAAAATTTATTTATATATAATATATATAATCGGAGAGTTATTTTCGACAGGGAACTTCCCTGTCACCAATTTTTTTTGCGATGAACCCGTCGCAAAAAATGGTATTTGCAGCACCATTTTCTGCAACGTTCTATTTACGACGGTACCCCGTTGCTAAAGCTTATTTGTGACCAGATCCCCTTGGAAATAGCCCATTGCAAATAGCACAAATTCCAGTAGTGATGAAATTTTTAAATAAAAATATTTTAATAATAAATTATTAAAAATAAAGTATCATATTATTTATATGATGTCAATTAGAATTTTTTATAAGGGTTTAATAACTATTATATCTAAAAAACCTGAGTATTTCTCAATAAATTTCCCTTATTATTTTTAAATTGAAAATTAACATATTTATAAAATTATTTATTTAAAATTAATTTTATTATTTCAATCATAATTTCGAAATTTTCCCGCACTTAATTTGTCTTATTTTTCTGATGAAGTTGAATTTTTAGGTAAAATTTAAAAACTGTGTAAATATTTATTTTGTATTATCTCATTATAATGGCCAAAAATCGATGTAATATATAAAATAAATTGGTTATATGAAAAAATAGAATTTTTTTATTTAATATAATATGATTTTATATTTATTTTATTGTGTTCATAATGCCATTATGAATCTTCCTCAACCCTTAATAAATTTTATGATTTTAAAATAATTTCTTTTAGAGTGTGACTTACTACCACAAAATCAAGGGTATTATTTTATTTAGTTCAACCCATGTATATATAAAATAATGAAAAAACTCACATTTGGTAGAAACCCTATTAAAAAATTGGTTGTTTTATTGTTTTAGTTATTTTAATATATTTTTTCCAAAACCTATGTTTGGAAAAACAAAATAATGAAATCCCAACTCATTTCCTATATAAAAACTACCATTATCCCATTTTCCTTCACTAAAAACTATTTTACAAAGTCCATAATATTCCTTTCCCTCTCTAGAGTCCTCACAAGGCTCCCCCAAGATCTCAAGAAGTTTCTCCAATGATTTTTGAGTCATAGACTCAATTAAGGGATCATTACCTTCTCTTCATTATTCAAGTTTCCATATTATCTTATGCCTTCTATATAAAATTTCTAATATTGTAAAATTTCATTCCATATCCTCATTACATTAAATTTTATATAAGAATTGTTAAATACCTCTATCTCTCTCCCATTTAGATTTTAGGAATTCTTAAATGACCCAGTCATGTAGCGGAAATTTCCCCACAATTTTCCGTATTAAAAAAATTGTACTGTGAATACCATACCCATTACCTATTAAGGTTTTTATGCATTAGAAACTATTACTTATTCGACTTGAGGATTATATGTATTTATTGAAAACATAATTATCATGGAATAAAATATTATTATTAATGAATCCATTATGTGATATCTTTGTGTAAAACTTAAGAATGTGAATTAAATGAATGTTATGGGTGAACCTAGAATTATAAGGCACTCCAATGCATTGGGTAATGTTGTGTCTAATGAGACATAATGTTGGGATAAAGAGTGAACCTAGTTCCTTTATGGTCCATTTTTTTAAGGATGTATTGGTAGTTAGCGTTGACCTCAGATTATGATGAAATATATTATGTTGTTCCCACATTCCCATTGTTATTACTATCTTGCTAAATAATGTCTTATTATTCATGTTTATTATTTTCAGACCATTTATTCCACATTGATATTCCTATTTTCGGCCATGTATCACCTTATTCCGTGATTATTCCCCAACTAGGATTTATAGAAGAGAACTTTCTTATATAATTCCCCGATTTATCCCAAGCACTTATAAATTACATGGAATTTTAAAAACATGTTAAGGAAGTTTTGAATAATGTTGTTGTAACCCATGCCTAAAAGGTTATATTATAATCCAAATTCCCAAATACATTATAAATATAAATCTTATTGGTTTTATTATATGTAGTTTTATGTAATAAATCATTAAATAATGTGTAATAAAAATAAGGGTTGTTATAGTTGTTATCAAATGATAAGTTTTGTTATTTTGGGGGTTAAAAGTAGATAATTCTATTGAAAGACATAGTGTTAAAACTAATTATAAGAAAAAACTCCCCAAATTTTTGTAAGCATAGTGTTATTGGATTATCAGAAAAGTACATCACTATCTGGATACTATATTTGGAAGTTGTTCTGGCCCAGATGATCATCTTGGAAACAACTGTGACAAGGTTTTTCAACCAGAGTTGATGTAATATGGTATATGATAATGGATAGTACTGTGCAATTAGTTTGATAATCATAGTGCATTGTCATTGATAATTCATAATCTCATTATAAACCACTATTAAGGGAACAAAAAATACACATAAGATCAAATTTTAGGAAATATATCAAGGATTACATTGATTAATTCCCATAAATTCATAAGTTAATGAAATAAATGTAAATTAGAAGATATATATTTAAATTAATTATATTAATTTTTATGTTTTTAATTTTTTAAAAATAATCCTCCCTAATTTTCACTTTATTGCAGAAAATGGCCGGAAATATAATGAATTAGTTAAATAATCAATGATTCAGAAAATGTGATGACTTCCTCTAACGAGATTCCCAACCAGATGGAAATAGGAATCAGAAAATTTATGTTGATTTTGTCTCAGAAGACCCTATTTCTAAATAGTATCCTTGATTAGGAGGAGTTCCCAATTCCCCCAAATAGATACAAAATGCAATAGATAGATTTATGTGACAATTTCCTCTGACTTTAATTGGATCATCTGATCTGTTGATCACAGAATATTAGATCAACTCAATTGAGAAGATCTTCCTCATCCTTCAATGTTATGAATATGATAAGGTTCTTTGATTATCATATATATGGAGAAAATGATCAATGGTGGAAAATGATCATGAACATGAACCCTAAGGAAGAGAATGTATCAATGGGGTGGAAGGAATTATAGAAAACTTCTTTCAATAAATATATTCCTTGAAATAGTAGTATTAAAATAGAAAGGGATTTCCATTCCCTAAGGATAAAAGATGAAAAATATATCAGGGAATATGGGAAAAAGTTCACAAGACATTCATGAAACACCTATATCTTCGTCATTACCTATGAATGAATGGTTGAACACATATTTTGTGGGATAAAACCGAGTCTATCAAAATCCATGGCGATCCATGTTTTTGGTAGTTATAATTAATTTTTTTGATGTTATCTCAATGTTGAAATGGATATCAAGGAATCAAAAGGATTTAATGGGGATACGAAGAAGAAAGTAGAGTTTAATTCTGAAGGTATGATGGAGAAATCTTATGGTACCATGAAATTTTAACATCCCACTTATCTATTGGTTGGAAATATGCACAGAATGAATTTTTGAAGGGGGTGAGGAAATAATTTAGGTGCAGAACGGATGGTCGCCTGGATATAAATTTCTAACAATAAAAACCATCTAATGCGAGAAAAGAAAGGAATGTTATAGTCCACCCTCAATACAATTTTCATTGCTTCAAATTCAGGGAACCATGGCACTATTCAAATCAATTCTCTAATCTATGGGTTTTCAGAGACATTAAATAAACATTATAGTAGCTAGGGAAAGTTTCTTCAATCACAACCATTAAAGTGGATCATTGAAATGAAGTTGGGATATGTACACAAGTTATTCATTCTTGAATAGTGCATGTACTTTTTTATTATGTTACATTGCATTCCTTCATATCATGATGTTTTACTTGAACTATTCAAACAACGCCACAAATCTTGGAAGTAGAGCTGTTGATGAAAACAATAAATGGGGAAATAATTGCATCCCTAGTATATAAATTGTCCCATATCACATTTTCTGGGATGAACATCCTAGTGAACCTTGTTATACTACCTTTTCATGAATTTAATGAAATTATTGTCATGGACAAGATTTCCCTATATAGATCCAACATAAATTTCCATGAGAAGTAAATCACTTTCTATATCTTGAATCCACCCCTGATTCAATATAAGTGCAACGAGGAGAGTGAATCTTCTTTAGCAACAATATCTCAATAATGGGTTTTATTTCCCTACTATCAAGCATATATAACTCAAATGATATAAGGAAAACATCATCTTTGAAGACATAAAAATTATGAGTTAATATGCTAATGTGTTTCCTGAGGAAATTCCTAGCCTTCTTCCATGTACATAGGTTTAGTTTTCAATCATTATTATACCTAAGAAATTACCATTATCCAAGACGCCATATAGAATGTCTATTGTGGAACTCGAGGATTTAAAGAACGAAATAAAGAAGAATTTAGGAAAAGGGTTCAAACTCCATTTTTTTTCACCATGGGGTGCACCTGTCCTAATTTTCAAGAAGAATGATGAGTCATTTATCCTTTACATTGATTATCATGAGCTCAACAAGATCACGACAAAGAAAAAGTTTCCCCTGTGAAATACTGATGAATTTTTTGATCATATATGTGGAGCACAATACTTCTATAAGGTGGATATTTGTTGGGAAATTACATAATTATGGTGAAGAAGGATAATATCCCCAATATTACTTTTTGTACAATGTGTGGGCCATATGATTTCGTAGTAATTCCATTCAGGCTTCCTAATTCTCCAAAAATCTTCATGGATTTGATGAATAGAGTTTTTAGAGATTATATTGAAAAAGTTTTGGTAGTATTTGTAGATGATATTCTAGTATTCATCAAAACCTAGGAGGACCGTGAAGTACATCTGAGAACAGTGTTAAAGGCCTTGTGAAAGAATAAGCATTATTACAAGTACAGAAAATGTAAATTATAGTTGAATGAATTATCATTCATGGGGAATATCATCATAAAAAATGGTATTTTTGTAAGTAATTAAATGATATAAGTAATTGAATGATGACCAAGGTAGACATCTATAACATATATTTATATTTTTCTTAAATTATCAAGGCATTATTGTCAATTTATGATAAATTTCTCACAATTTTCAAACCATCTAACCAAGATAACATAGAACTGATTCATTTTTATTTGGGATGAAGAATGTGAAGAGCGCTTCAAGGATATGTAAAGTATTCTTATCACAACCAGTGTTCTCAAACAACCAATACGTTTTGAAATTTTAATAATAGTCAGAAATTCTTTGAAGAAGGGAATGAACTTTTTGTTAATGAATAATGACAAATTCATACCCTATGCTTCATGGAAGTTAAATAATACTGAATATAACAACCCGACACATTATCTAGTGTTGTCTATAGAGATATTATCTTTGAAAATGTCATGAAATTGTATCTTTGGGGGAGATGTGTGAAATATATACAGATCAAAAAATCCTCATTTATATATTCACATAGAAAGAGATGAATATAAACAAACAAATATGGTTAGATCTAGTAAACAAATATAAAAACTCAATTCAACGCCATATTGGGAAAAAAATAAAATGGATAATTCAATAAGTAAAAATGATCCATCAATTTTATCATTGATGAGAATTTATAAGTATTTGATCATCTAAAAATTTAACTATATGGACGTAAAAATCATAAAGGAAGGAACATCCTCAACCCTTTCACAAATGATTGGTCAACCATCCATTATAGAGGGGATTACATATGATCAAATTTCTTATGTGGTAATTCATAGGAAATTGAAAACTTTAAGAAAATGAAAATCCATTAAGATCAATTTTAATGAAGTAAAAGTTGTAAGACGTGGGTTAAGGTAGTGTGTACCACCAAATCATGAGTAAAAGATGGATTTTTTGGATGATGGACATAAGTCCACCTTCTCCATCATCCTAGGATGAATAAGGATTAATCAAGGTCTTCGTGAACACTATTTTTGGGACAATATAATGAATCTAATCACATAATATCCATCAAAATGTATTGTATGTGAATAAGTGAAAGCAGAAAAGAAAAAATTGAAGGGTATGACACAATTATTTTCCATACCTATATCGAATATGGAAAACATCACCATGGATTTTTTAGTAGTATCTCAAAGAATTAAAAATGGAATATTGATATATTGGATGTGATGGATATTCATGAAAATAATGCACACTTCATTAATATTTGATAGTATTTCTCCCAGGATCAAATGGAAGGAATATACATTAGAGAAGTGGTATGTCTGCATGAAGTACCACTATCAATTATATCTGATTGAGATACAATATTTACCTATATGCTCTAAATGATTCTGGAACATTATTAAACTGATATGTTGATATTTATTGGACTATCTGAGTTGACTATCAAGAAATATGAGGAAGGGTTGAGAGAATTCTCAATTGACATCAAAAGAAGATGATATCAACATCTTCCTCTAGTCGAATTCTCTTACAACAATAGTTTCCACTCAAGAATCCAATTGAATCCCCAATAATACCATTTTGGTAAGAGGTTTGGAACGCCTTCATGTTGAAATGATGTCTAGGAATGAAGACATCAAGGTTCTGAAATTGATGGAAAAACGGTGAAAAATGATAAGAACAATCAATGGCACATCAAGGCTGCATATAGTAGACATAATAGGAATGTTAACAATCATCAATGAGACCTAGAGTTTGATATTGGTGATTTGGTATTCCTCATCATATCTGCATGGAAAAAATGATAATATTTGTGAATAAGGGAAACCATAGTCTAGGATACATCAGCCTATTTATGATTTGTGATTGCATCGGAGAAGTGGACTATCGACTTGTAGTCCAACCCAATTGATCTCATATAGATGATTTAATCCATGAATGCTTATTGAGAAATTAGTTTCCATACCCCTCACATGTACTAAATCTAGAGGTGGTACTGTTGGATAATGATCTTCCCTATTAAGAGTAGCCTATAAAGATCTTATATCGTGGAGACAATATTCCACTGAATACGAAAAATCACCTTGTAAAAGTGCTATGGAGAAAAAAAAATTGAATAATAGACATGTGTGTCTAATATGGTAATGAAATAGAGTTATTCACATCTTTTTTAGTATGGTTAATGAAAATTTCATAGATGAGATACTATAAAACATGCCTTTAATAGTGCTAAAATTTATCGGTGCAAGAAAAATGAGGTGAGAAAGTCCATATTTATCACTGCTAAAATATGCACACATAAAGTGGGGGACATTATTAGTGAAAAAATAAAATTATTGACAAAGAGAAACATTTAACAGTGATGTTTATTTAGAATTGGTAAAATTAACTTTTATTAGTGCTTTATTTTAGCAATGGTAAAGGTTTCCCTTTATTAGTACTTCATTTTAGAACTAATAAAAAATAACCCTAATGGGTGCTAAAAATAAAGGGCTGATAAATGGTAACATTTATCAATTCTTTATTAGCATGATAAAGATCACAATAAAATGAAATAATTAAATTAAATTAAATATTATTGAATAATTTCATTAATTATTTTATTATTATTAAAAATGAATAAATTTAATATATATATATATATATATATGTATAAATTTTAAAAACGAAGAAATAATATAAATTTAATGTATAGGCATGTAAAATGAATTAGATAAAAAAATCAAACAACTAAAAAATTAAAGTGAGTAAATTAAGAAAACTATTAAAATTTTATTAATTAAATGATTGTTAATAAAAAAGAATAAATTTTGTATAAATATATATTTATTATAAATATTGATAAATAATATATATTAAATATAGATTTATAAATGAATATATAAATAAACAAAATAAAAAAAATTATTAAATTAAAAAATTAGTTAAAAATATATTAATGGAACAATTATTAATAAAAAATTAATTATTATAATATATATTTAAATATTAATTATAAATAGTAATAAATAATATGTATTAAATATAAATATATATAAAATGGGTAAAATGTTTATTAAAAAATATTAATATCTTATTCATTTTTTATATTGTTTACTTTTTCAATTTAACATATATCAAATTTCATATGTTATATGGATTTCACATACACATATATATATATGTAATTAATTCAGTTTTATATAAAAACACACACAAAAATATATTTAACCAATATATAGAAACACACACACCTGATATTTAGTTAATTTCTTAAAAAAAATTATATTTCATAATTTCATTATAACATGATACGTTTAATATATTATGTTTTTATTTAGATAATTGTATTTAATTTTTTAGTACTATTGTAGTCTAGGCATTATATTTTAATTATTTTTTCTTGAATTTGACCATTTTGTATTATATATTTATATATATTTACTTTTTATGGTTTATTATTTTAAATATATATTCATCTTACTTCAATATATATATATCCATATTTTTTCATAATTTATATTTAATTAATAAACCATATCCATTTTTACAAAATTATGATAGTGTACTCATTTTGAATTATTCAATTAGATTCATTTTTAAAATCAATATTTTTAAGATTATATATCCACTAATATTGTTAAAATATATTTTTATGAAAATATATTTATAAACAAATATTTACTATATTTTTAAATTTATTTATTTATAATTATAAAAAAATTAATTATATGTATTTAATTATTATAAAAAATATTAAATTTATTTAAATAAAGAATTTATGTACACTAAAAAACACTCATAAATATTTAACTTTATCAGGTAAAGAAAGTGTTGTTTACAGAATCTTTATTAGCTCTAAAATATTGTCACTAATATAGATGTTTTTTATCTGCCCTTTTTTAGTGCCAATAAACCTAAATATTTATCAGTGCTCTTTTTTAACTGATAAATATCCCTTTTATCTGCGCCTTTCAATTTAATGCTGATAAATGGTATATTTACTAGTGGTTTTATGAAAGAACTACTAAAAGTGTTCCCGGTCTATTTAAAATAATCTTAAATGCTACTTAGTCAGTCATGATTCTGAATATATCATGGAACTCCTCTATTTCTTGTGTGACTCCTCTGCATTCCCTCAGATAAATCAAGGAAATAATTTATTTTATATTATTCTTTAATTTTCCTCTCTCGATGTTTGATATTTTGGGTTTTTTGTGGTGTGTTTTTAAATTTGGCAATGTTCTTAATCATAACGAACCTTATATCTCATCTCCTCACAAAATATTAAGTGAATCATCTATATTCCCTCAAATGATTTAAGGATAGAATCCAATGTATGTTATTTTCTACTTTTACTCTATCATTTTATTATCTTTTGGTTTTTGTGTTTTTTGTTTTTCAATTTTCACTATTCTTAAATATGATAAACTCTACATCCCAACTCCTCGCCACTAAAGTCATGACATCATTAGGTTCATGAAAGGATCATAATGTTGTACCATAATATTATTCAATAGGTTTGTATCCTGTAATCATGAAATGAATCAAATTATTCATTGAAAAATCGTATACCTCAAATACTGTGATGAAGAAATACAAAAAACCAATAATTACTCTTTAAATAATTTCTTTTCATATTAGAAAAAGGGATGAAATCATGAGAGGTTTATTGAATAGTTTTCAATATCAACTACATAGAAATATGTGGCATGGTTTATAATGTATCACATAACTAATATGACCAAATTACTATAAATTTAAGAGGCTTCCTCAGTAGATGAAATTGATTAATTGTATGTTAAAGAGATAATAATTCTTACAGGTTTCCCAACTAGTGTTGTATTTGAAAGGTTTGTGATTTTTTTATCTTTTTTATTGAAAAGAAATTCATTTTCAATGAGTTTATGGGTGAAATTTTATAATTTCAAAATTCCATATAATAACGATCAATCTAATCAGAAAGTCATGATATTGATGATATTCATTGAGCCTTAATTCTTAACTTCAGTGGTTCCTAGAAGGATTAAATTTCTTAGATGTAATTATTATATAAAAATAATTATCAACCACTTATCTGAATAGACCCATATAATGAATCATATTAAATATGTTTTTACTCTTTATTGAGGGATAAATATAGAAAAATATCCTTTGAGTATCCCTAGTATTGTTCAACAAATTTTAGACTGATTGATATTAATTCATTTTTTTGGAAATAATCAAAGTCATCCAATCCCCTATAATAACCATTATCGGTGACCCTTATAGTTTAAGGTTAATGATAAATGTGTTTGTTTATGATTATTTTTATTTGTTTAACTAATTAATTATAATGAAGATGAAATTAACCTCGAAATACATCAAAAAATTTAGAATTGTTTGAAAAGTTATGGAAATTTCTAAATAGATAGCCTTACAAATATTAAAACCCAATAGTTGAATCTATTCCCTAAAGAATTCGGTTGGATATTATTGTGTATGAAATTATTTAAGATATTTAGGTTTTAAATGGCCCTTATGATCTAATAAGGAAATTCCCTTTAATGTTAGTATCTTACTCACATTTTGGGTGTATTTTGGGTTTAAGGATTTTAATATAGGGGTTATAGAATTTGATAGGAGAGAGTGGTGAAGAAATATAGGCACCCTTGTGTAGTAGGAAATGAGTACCTGATGGAATGGAACCATGTACTAGTTGATATTCTAGTGTATGTAGGGTCAATTTTAACTGAATGAAGAACACAGTGTCCGGGTATTATGTATATGGTGGTACTTTTGAGATTTTATTAGTGTTGGGGGTTGTTGATATTTTTAATCATCTTAAACTCATATACTATGTAAACTGTGTCCCACTACCATGTATCCATTTTAAGTAGGAATACTAGTTCCTCATTCCAGTGGTTTATTGTGAATTATGTATTGTTTTGGTCTCTATTGTTGTGAGTAATCTTTTAAAATGAAAAAAAACTTTGAAAATTAAATTGATTTCATTCAAATGGTCTGAGATTGGAAAAAAATGTGTTTTCAAATAAATTTTCTTGGATTTATAATTTGTTAAATTATTGTTTTTGGTGATAAAGTGGTAATTGTAACCCTCATTATTCCTTATAATAATTGTTATAGGTGGGGGTTTGTTAGGAATTAATTGTAAACATGATTTTATGATTTTTTTGTTATTCAGAATATGCGGCCTAGAAAGGTCCCTTAAGATACTTCTGGGTCTATCCTTGTTTATTGTTCCCCTTAATTTATGGCCATATTTTAGGGAAATAAAGTTTTGTTAGAGGTAGTTAAGTGGAATAAGGAATTTGGTCACATCTTCAGATTGTTGGGAACTCTTATAGTCGTTAGAGTTAATTCTATTTTGGGCCTTCATGGGGTACATCTTTGTAAGAATGGGAGTTTTCCCCCACTAATGATGTAAGTTGGGATTATGTGGGATTCTTTTACATACTTATCTATTAGATTTTTTATACCTAAGGATGTGTAGATGAAGATAATGGAAGAGATCATTAGTATCCATAAAGGTCTACAGATGGTGAAGTCTTATGTTGCAATTTTCAATGAGATGGTTTCCTCTTCTCCAGAGGTGGGGTCACATGATATATTGAAATATTTTCTTTTTACAAGGGGTATATATCTAGGGATAAAAAACATGACCAATTATCCAAAGATATCCATTTTAGATGTTGTTGGTGGAAGTTTTTTGGGGTTGTTTTTGTGAAAGAATCATACAACACATTGGCTCAGTTGTTGTCTCTCGTGTTTGGGTGAAGATATTTGGAGATTCCTTATTTTTGTTTTTGGATTTTTTAAGTTCATAATTCATTATAAATGACTGATTAAATCATCCTTTTGTAGTTCAAATGGTTTTTTTGAATGTGAACTATTAAATATATATCCTTTCTGGAATTAGTTAACCTCTTTCAATCGTGCCTGTTTTGGGATGTCTATTTTTTGTGTGTATAAATCACTCTTTGTTCCTTTTCTGAATGTTAGTTTTTTGGTTATTTAACAAATTTTATGGTTTTATATGATTGAAAAAATATGTCTATGAAGGCATGTAATTTTTTCACACATATGAAGATGATCCAAAATTCATTTGAGATTTTTAGAAATTATATGCACCTCAATTTTATGTACGGTGTAACCATAATGAAAAAATGTGTCAATACTTTGAAATAATCTATCACACCATAAAATTGGAAAACCACATTTATATTTTTTTGATATTTACTTCAAAAAAATTCACTCACTAAAAAGAAATCAAACACGCTCATATTTTCATCATAATTTAGTACAATTATAAATAAAATTTTCCTTTTAATTTAATTAAATGTATTATTATGTAATATAGTTACAAAAAACACATGAACTTCTGTAGTTTACTTATATTATATCATATTTAAAATACAATAATGTACATTACCATTTATAATATCATCATTTAACAATGTTTACATGGTTAGTATAAATAAAGATTTTTTAAAAATCCAATTGACACAGATAAAAGAAGTGATAACCTCAACACGTAGGATCATTCACTATAAATATTTTTATTGGAGATTCTGAGGGAGATAAAATCATTGGGTTATTCCTTTTACCAATTCCAAGCTAAGATTAAAAAACATAATCATGATAGAATCTTTTTATGGGATAATTTCAAGATTATCAAAATCACAACCCAAACAATGTATGTCGAACCATGCCATGAATGTCTCACTATCACAGACCATAATCCTTTTGAGTTTTATTGTTTATTAACAGTATATATACAATGAAACTATAAATATTAGTATGTATATTATTTGTTAAAATATAATGAAGTTATATTCATCCTATTCTTGTTACTTCATAAATGATTTTTATTTTATACAATAAAAAAATTGTATTTTGAATTAGTATTAAATTTCAATGAAGTAATTTATTCCAATTAATTAATGGGCTATAGAAATAAAAAATATTTTAAAAAATTATTATTATTAAAAAAATTATTAAATATAAATGATAATATAGTTTTTATGAAGTCAATTGTTATTTTAATAATTATTAAAAAACATTTATTGTAAAAAACCAAATATTTCTCAATAAATGACCATTAATATTTTAATAGTGAAAGTGAACAAATTTAGGAAAAAAATAGATAAGATTAATATTATTTTTTGGAATCCAAATTTCATAATTATCCTATGATGAATTTTTCATAATTCTTTGAGACTGTCTAAATTTCAGGTAAAAATTAAATACTATATAAATATACTTTATGTATTAAGACATCATGATGACCCAAAAGTGATGTAATAAATAATAAAAATAATATCCACAACTTAATATATGCTTTCCTATTAAAATAATTTGATTTTATGTTCATTTTATTAATTTCATAAATACATTATGAATCTTCCAGAACCATTAATATATTTTGAGGTTATAAAATAATTTCATTAAGATTATCAGTCACTTACACATAAGTAAGGATATTATTTTATTATTTTATTCCATTTACATATAAAATAATGAAAAACTATCCAATATTGATGAAATAATGGGTAAAACATGGGTTTTTATGTGGTTTTGGTTATTTTATTATATAGTGTCCAAAACCATAGTTTGAGAAATAATAATTAAATATCCACTCATTTCCTATATAAAACCATCCAAGATCTCATTTATCTTTTCTCAAAACCCTTTACACATTTACTTAATATTACCTACCCTTTATAGATTCCTCCAAATATTCTCCATGCTCTCAAAATGATCCTCCCAATCATTTAGTGTTACACACTCAATTAAGGGAACCTCATATTCTCATATTTATTCAAGTTCCCTTAATATCATATAATTTATATTTCCAATTCCTAATGTAGTTACATGTCTTTCTATGTACCAATTAATTGCAATTTATTGTAAAAATTATTATACACGCATGTTTCTCCCATAAACCCATTTTATAAATTTTTAAATGACATTATTATGTTGCCAAAATTTCACCATGATTTCCCAGAACAAAATAGAAGTACAATGAATGGAATACTCAATTTCTATCAATGGTGTTCATGTTTATAAAATAATAATTATTTTACATGGGTATTTATTATATTTATTCCACACCCTTTGATCATGGAATAAAATATGGTGATTATTGAATCAATGTGGAATGATCTATGTGGAACACATAAGAATGAAAATGAAATAAAAGTGATTGGTGCGCCCAGAATTTTATAGAGCTCTAATGAATTGGGTAGTGATCAGTCTCTTGAGATATCTGGTCGGGATAAGAAGTGAACCTGGTTCTTTTTTGGAACTTGTTTCCATCACTATTTTTTAGCATTTTTCCTTGACCAATGTTAACGATTTTGTATTTTAGGTTGTTTCCTTATTTCCCACGATATGATTATCATGATATATCATGCCTTATTATTCATGTTTATGAATTTTACACCTTTTATTCCCAGTTGATATTTCTATTTTCAATTGTGTATCAACTTATTCTATGTTTATTCCCTTAATGGGAATTATATCTCACCCCATTTTTATGTATGTCCATAGTTTATCCTATGTAGTTTTAAAATCCATGTAATTTTAGAAGTATGTTAAGGAAGTTTATAATAATGTTGTTGTATCCCATGTTATATATGTTTTGTTAAGTACCTAACTCCCAAATACACTGCAATTATAGATGTTAAGGATTTTATTATGTGTAATTTTATGTAAGAAATCATTAATTAATGTGTTATAAAGAACACAGTTATCATAGATTATGTGGGATCTCACGAATTCGATCATAGAATGTGATCGAATTATGTAAGAGGAATAAATTTAGACTATATGGGTAAGAAATATTCCATAGTCAGAATGAACTATCATTGGAGATATTGTGTTGGTGGGTATGACCCCACAACATTAATTTCATATACATTAAAGTGACTAGAATATTTGTTACTGTTAAGGTGATCTGGTTGTTGAGTAATAATGTAGGAATGGATTTGAAATGCATGAAAACTCTTGGAATGTTCAATGATGTTGTGGAACATGGGGGGCTAGAAGTATTTCAACCTCCAAATATATCAATAGAGTTTCAATCCTTATTTATAGAAACTAAATGAACTGGAAAGAACTTCATACATAACCTGGGTAATATTGTATCCCTGTATGCATCAGTGGATAATACCATCAAATACATGCCTGTAGAGAGTCAGCTCAAGGTTAGGCCCATTTTAGAGGCTGAAGTATGATGTGTCCCAAAGTTTTCACTCATGTTTGGCTCGATCTGGCAGAAGAGAACTGCGTTGGGGATAATCAATGAATGGGGTGTCCAATCAATGTTAGCATAAAGTGAAAAATAATCCAAAAGTCCTGATGTAAAATTACAGATATCAAGATGGATAACATATTGGCTATCTTTAATATATGTAATGATGGTAGAATGACTCTATAATGAGCTATGTAAATTAAAATATCATACTGGACATGATATGTATGATAAAAGGCTATTAAAAATAAGGCATCATCTTTATCATTCTGCAACTAGGGAATATAGGTCACCCGTGGTTAATATGGGAATTATGCCATCACCTAGATCAGTTCGTTCTAGTATGGGAAGGATTTGTGGCTTCTGGATGGTATAGTGACCATTTTTTCTATTTGATGACTAAATTAGAGTGTATATTTGCATTCAAGTAGGTAACATCAATCATGAGGGCCAAATTGAGACAAGTAATTACATCCAAATATTGTACTTCATTATTGGTGCATCCATATGATAACATGAATGAGTAAAGAAGAAAATCCTCTGTAGTAATGATGAATACGATCTGCAGGGCTACACTAATATGCTTGGAATCACTGATTGTCCTACCAATTTTCCTTTGGGAGGAACCATTGAAATAAATAATCCTGAATGACATAGACGGGTCCTCTAAAATTATTTCCTCATCTATGAAATTGATATCTAGAGATGATTCCTCAGGAACCAGATGAACTACTAGAAAGTCATAAAATTCTTGACCCCTGAAGGCCTTGTACATAATGAACCTAATATCAAACTGTTGAAGTATCACATCCCATTTGTTATCCATCCTATCAATAAGGGTGATTCTGGATATAATTTAGTGGATGCAAAAAATAATAATAGTTTTATCTCATGATACTGAAGATAATGTTGAAACTTATACACTTTGAAAACCAGCATGAGTAATCTCTTCTCGATAGAAGAGAGTATTACCTCTGTGTCATGGAGCATATAATAGATATCATATAAAATATTCTCTTTAACATCATTATTTTGGAGATAAGGGTACTTAGGGACCATTCTAGGGCAGTCACATAAAGTACTTGAGGATTCCCTAAGATAGATGGAATCAGCTCTAGAGGTTGTAGTAGATACTGCTTGATTTATTTGATTGCATCCTATCACTCTTAATCGCATTGATAAATAATTAATTTTTTTATGATCCTAGAAAAGGGATTACACTTTCTAGATAGATCTTTGATGAATCGGAATATGTAGGCTAAATGGCTTTGGATGCCTTGGATCTTTTGGTGGTTTCTTTGGGGAGGCATCTTGCTGATGGTGTTGATCTCTTTTTGGTAAATCATGATGCCTCTATATTAAACGACAATACTAGGGAACAACCCATAGGTAAACCATAAGGCATAGTTCAAGGGGTTCATCTTCAAATATAGGGAGTAGATGAAGAAAAACAATTTTTTGAGATATCTAAAATGATCCTCATGTTGGTGTGACTTAATGACCAAATATTCTAGATAGGATTATACTACCATCTTAAGGATCAATTTGAGGATGCCGTGCATGGATCATTGATATGTAACTCATGTATTCTCTATACTAAACGAATTTACCAACTAGTAGAAGGTTTCCTATAGCACAATAGAGGTGGTAGACACTATATCTTTTGGGGCATCGAGATCTAATTGTACTCGTAATATCAGTACAAGAAATAGAGATTCTGGAACCAAGTTATGGAATTGATCAAAAACTATATCACAGGAAGGGGAAAATCATCCTTCGAACTGTGGTGGTTGATATCCAGGAAGTCAATTTGGACCCTATTATTTATGTTCTTCTTCTATGTAGGGATGATGTAGTAAATAAACTTATGGTACTGAATTTTAATGTCAAAGGTGGATTTTATAAGATTATATACTTCAACCATGACCATAGAACCATGATAAGGGTTCTTTTTTTGGGGAGGCTTCTTGAATCTGTGATGACTCACCATGATTATATGATGGTGGATGATGATCTGAGGGTCTATTCCTATAATCTCATCATATCTATAAGAAAATAAATCATGATTTTTCTTCATTAATGTGACGTAATGTGGTCATTCCTCTAAGGGTATGGTCACACTAATCAATGTTGGCCTCAAATTTTCCTCAATTCCAAGGTTCAGCTAAATCAACTCATCAAAAGTAGTGGAGACACCCTACTCAAATTAGGGAGGATCATCTTCCAAATATTATTCACCATATGAGTAAAGGGAATGAATTATAGGATATGGTTCATCCATGATGGTTGATTTAGGGTGAACTCTAGTTCTGGCTAGGGCAGATGTGGAATCCTCACTGCAGAAATCTTGTTATGATGAAACCATGGAAATAGAGGCAACAATTTGGATCCCATATGGAATTTTATAACATATTCTATGTTTCATTTCAAATAAATGGTGTTGGTTTAGATTTTTCCATTCAAACATGTCTCAGATAAATTGACATGAATTCCACGGAATGTTGGCCATATGAAAAACATATCAGTACTTCATATGTGTAGAGATTTATAGTATCCCTGGGGTCGGTCATATATAATATTATAGGGAAATCATCCAACATTTCATGTACATAGGTATATGACTCCCTTTTCTCTTGGAAACAATAATAAAACCTCAAATGTCTGCTGTCGTGGCCACCAACCAGTGAATCAGGAGTACTAAAGCACCATCCATTTTCACCCATAGTCCAACCACAAAGGTGTTGTGCTCAAATTCACTAGTCTGAACCTAATTATCATGCATATTGTAATAGAAGACATCCAGATAGAATGATTTATAGGATATGAAAGGGAGTGGAATCACTATGATGCACTCCCAATGGAGCATTGATGGAGTACATGATCCATTTTTGAAGTGAGGAGGTGAATATTGCAATATTATAAAACTAGGGCATACCCATGAACTCAATATAGGTAGTATACCATGGGTAAAAATTCAATTTAGAACTCGAAACCAATAATATATACTATTTTTTTAACCCGATCCATCCTCATGGTCTCTACTCGGTATACTCATAACCCTAAGTCTTCTGGTTAGAGGGGCGCAAGTCTACTTCAGTCAGTACCTTATTACTAAGTGTTCGGATCAAGATGACAATGATCCAAAAACATATTTGCAATAGTATGATGCGTATTCCCATAATATTGAACTAGCCTGTGATGTACAACGGGAAAATGTTCCACTAAATTAGGGTTCCCCAATCTTCTCTAGAAAATGAATTGGAGGCTTGACATTCTACTTTCCAAAAATCCTCTATATATTAGGTATCTATGACCACGAATTATTCAATGAACTATTAGAATATTTTAAAGCATTTTAAAAGAGCCTCTCAAATTTTTTTTATAAATTAAGGTTCTTGAGAATCAAGAGTATTATAGGTATGATGGAAAGGGGCTTTAGTACATCATACTTCAATGCCAAATTCATGTTTCATTCTAAAAAGGGTCTCTATTTGGAAAGGGTAATAACCTATGCACATTTTTGTGTCACTAAATTTTTTAATGGTGATTTCATTATCCAAATTTTAGTTAGCTAAATAATAAATAAACACTACTTGATTATTATCAGCAAGCTTCAATATTTCATTAGAAAGATGAAGATGACCATAATGTGGATGTTGTTGTTCTTCCCTGCTAGTTAAGACAATAATTTTTGGCAGCATATCTTAGAGAGTGGGCTAGGAGGACTATGCCTACTGGGTATTGGGAAAAACATGCTACCTCATATTGATATCATAAACAACTTGTCACAGAACATTAACCTAAATATTATGGTGATTTTTTTGCATTATACTATTAATTTGATGGTGTCACCTAGAGGCCCTTTCAGGGGTTTCTTGGTGCAAATCATCGCCATTGACCATTAATGTATCAACTAATTCAATGGTATTCGTAGAGGTATAATCTTGATTATCATAGGATGTTTCCAACACTGGGTTGACCATGTGGGGATCTCCATATATAGTGGCATGAAATCACAAAGTGTTTGAGATAGCATTGACACCGATGAGGGACTTTAGTTTCCTTTCCACGGTCCAGGCCTACTCTTATAAGACAAAGATGGATATGATGTGAATGTGGGAGAATAATTGAGAAAAGGTAAAGACTATAGGATATTTGATCCAGCCTAAGTTGGTATGTATGACACCATGGGAACATAAAACATTCATGAATATCAAACTGTCATCATTCTTCCTAGTCCTGTAGTTGGAATCATGCTTCCATTCACCTTCATAGTAACTATTAGCATTAGAAGAGATGAGTTCCACCTATACTCTAAAATTTACCAACATTACTATACCACTATCTACTTGTTCTTATTTCTAATATTTGAATACATAATTTTTGGGATGGTATGTCTGGGGATCCTATGTTAAGGGAAATGATCTTAGAGATCTGTATGCTCGGCTTCAAGGGGCTTCCTGCACCCTAGTATCTCCCAAATTCCATACTTAGGGGAAATGAGGAAATAAATGGGAAACTATTCATACTTTATGGAATAAACGATGTTCCTTGTATTAGGGAAGGTAACTCCAGGTGATAGGTCTTGATGAGGAGTCAGATCTTTTTTATGGGATGGCGCCCCATTTTTTCTTCTAGGTAGCTAGGCTTAGTGAGGTGTCTCTTGTCAATTCCATTTTGGGTGAGGATTATATTGATGAGGTTCCTATATTTTTTTATGTTCTATGAGAATATGGGTAAAAAAACTAGTATCGGGGTCCTCCACTTACACGATGGTAGTTATCATGGCCTTAGATGCCCTTGATGTAGGAGTTAGAAGAGGCAATGGATGTTCCTCTTTGGTTTGCTGAAAGGCTTCCTCCAGGCACTGGCCATTTTCATAAAAATTTAGAAACTCACCCAGAAGGTTCTTATTGATGACTTTAGGGACTTAATTAGTCTTTTCATTATCCACACACATCGTTAATAGCTTCTGTTGTGTTAGGGACATATCAAATGAATACACGAGGACCTTCCACCTAGAGAATAAGTATGTGACATGATCATTGAGCAGTTTACTACAATTGATGAGGTATATAATGATTTTATTATGAATACTATATCTGAATTAGTAGAGGAACTGACTACAAAGATCTTCTCAACTAGTAACAAACCCTACGGGTAAATAAAAATATCAGATTAATGTTGGCCCTTCCAATGTCTGTACAAAAAAATTGTAACATGGAAGACTCTTACTACTCCAAGGTTCCCAACAATAGCCCACACCTCATGATGTTGTGGGACATATGTTCTGGCAGGTCACCCAACACTTTAAATGATGAAAATGTTGGGTTCCCAAAAACTGGTGGTTCTCTCATGTAATCCACCCATGTCAGGTAAGAATTTTCATCAGGTGGGATTTCCACCAATCGTTTCTCAAGGACATCATGTAATGAATTGAGGGTGGTTATAAAATAATCATAGAGGTGGTTCTATTATTGATGTGGATCCCTAGACAACAATGCATTGACTGGATCATCAACCTAGTATATTGGTTCACCATCTCATGGAGAGAATCTATATGGCTCCTAATTGAGGCTATGGGGAAACTCAAATAAATTTTGTGACTCGTATCATGGTCCTTTTTAATACACTCCCACCTAGTTTCTATTGGGATGCATGGGGTCACTGGGACAAACATAGATAAAATTGTCAGAGAGGACCTACAAATTCACCTACTTCCCCAGTAAAAGTAGAATATGTTCTTGTAGAGGAGTGTTCTAGTCCAGGTCATGCACACCAAGGATCTCATTGATGATCCTATTATGATATATAGTTTTCTAGAGAAAAGATGTGATTTCTAGATCCACCACTATCTCTTGGACAATATCATATGGATCATAGGAACTGAGATATCCCATTTCATAATTGATATTCCAACTAGGAGGGAATAATACGGGGGGATTTCTTAGTAGGAGTTCCTACCAATTCATGATAATAAGAATACCTTTATAAGTGTCAGTTTGATAATGAAATTCCCTCTATGGTGGTTTTTCCTATCATATCCTATTTCAAAGTCCATAGTTTTATGTAACATTGGAATGAAATTTTTCACTGTAACTATACCTGAAAAAAAAATTGTCAATATCAATGGGTAGTTCTGGTTATCGAAGGATAGGGATGAAATATAGACAATAATACAACCCCCAATCCTGAATCTATACATGTGTATACTTCTCTTTCCTGATTATATGAATCAGTATATGGCACTTGGTACATCATTGATGGATGAACTAGTGGTAGCTGATTAATTCATATGTTGATGAACTTGATTTATTCCAATTCAACCATGCGACACTAATGATCAATGTCTTCAAATTGAACTAGAATTTATAGGTAGACCAATTGACAATGATGGATGTGATGAAGTGTCATCCATTTAGTCTCCCAGAGGCATAAAAACTAGAAACAAGTGAGGGACTATGAGATATCAATGTTGGAAGATTCATTTATACAAAAAAAAATTAATATCTGATTAGTATTCAAAGACTCCAACAAAATTTCTTTCTCAAAAGACGGTATACGCTCGTGGTTGGACAAAGATTTGATCACTACTAACTGAGATGGTGGTAGTGTATCTCATGTGGATAAGTGTAATGGTTGGATGGATGGTGTAGTATTCAATTCGTGATTTGACTATTCTCTCCATGTAGGGTTATCTTTTGAGTTTATTACCAACCACATCACTATGTCCTTATAAGACTAGGTGGTCACCACTTCCTCTTGTGAAAGGGAAACATCGCTTCATAATGGCTCAATTAGATGCTTTCCATCTCTCCAGTTAAAAAAATATCACTATAATCTGGGGCAGAGGTGGATAAGGCAGCAATATATGATAAATATGGCTAAACCATGATCCCCTAGAAGGAATTCAAATCATTTTCCACTTGAATGGACATGTAGAGGGATTTAGGGATTATGTGGATATCACCATTTTTGATGATGAACATCACCTATTGGGATCCTTCCGCAGAATCTAATGATAAAAACATGGGTGAAGGATCCATCATTGTGTCACATTCCCCCTTAAAAAATGAGAGGTCAAATAGGATTACAATGATATGTCACTTCCAATGATTTTTCATTTGGTGGTGGTGGTTCATCCTTTTTCCAAGAGATAGTTCATCGGGGTACGGATGTTCTTTAGTATTGGTAAGACCATTATATTGGTGGAATAAATCATTGGGATGACTAACTATTTGATCAGTTGGGATATGCGGAGGGCCTTCATATAAACATTTTTTGGTGTAGGGAGGTCCTCTGCTATGACTAATGGAGGAGTAGGGAGGACCTCCACTCTGGTTGTAGAAAAAGTAGGGAGGACCACTTCTTTCATTGGTGGGGACATAGGGAGTACCACCATGCTAACTGGTAGTAATGGCATGGGGAAGAACACTATATTGGAGATTCAAATCATTGTTGGGACCATTGATCCTGGAAGCATATGTATGGAGAGGTCCTCCATAAAAACTATCTAGAAGCATGGAGGACCTTCAATTTGATCAATATGGTGAAAGAGAGGACCCCCATCATGATTTTAGATGATGTGGGGAGGACCTCAGTATAGGTCGATGATGGTTCAAGTAGGAACTCCCCTTGATATAGGAATGATGTGAGGATGACCTTGGGGATGACTGACTACATAACGGGGAGGGCCTCGATGTTGGCTAGCGGTAGCGGCATGGGGAGGACCTCTATACTAGTTTTTGAAGTGGGGAGTACCTCCACTTGATCTAGGAATGAAATTAGGAGGACATTTTTGCTCACTGTGATATTGGGGAGGACCTTCACATGTCTGGATGACAAAATAGGGAGAACCTCTACATTAAAAATCATCACTAATAGTTGGTCCAAAACAGTTGTTGGTGGTGCTGGAGATTGACTAAGTCAACCTATCTTGCCTAATTAGAGGCTAAAATCTTGATCCCAATTAAAAATTTATTAAACCATTATTGTCTATATTTGGAATATGGTGGAATACACTGGTGGTGATTGGATCCACTAGATCTATATAAAATAATGCCCCATGATGAGAGTTATCTTGAGATTGCGCTAAACATTGATGTTATGTTGTCCAAAACTAGGCTAGAATAGTATGTGTATAGTTCTTCTACACGTCATCTTAAAAGAATTTCCATTTTTGTCACTAACGGGGATTGGTGGGAGCCCATCATGGAAGCTCTGAGGAAGTATTAATAGGTGGGGTGACTTAGAAAACTTTATCCTCTTCTACATAGGGGAGTGAGTCATAAGATCGATCTAGGGAGAGGCTCAAAAAGAATCTCCCAACTAGATTGGGGAGGGGTTTCACCCTACACGACCCTTTCTATAAGTGGTGTCTCTAAAGAATTGAAGTCTCCAGGTCTCTGAGGGCCATATACTTTATTGGAATAACCCCATCCTACTCGAACCGTCCTATGAGGGTGTCCATCACCCTTCCTTAAATAATCTCTGAGGGTGAGATGGGGCATGGATGCCTAGTGGTTGTAGTCATAGAGGAAGTCATGGAGAAGGTGGTGTTATATGGTATTGACAATGTAATATTTCTCCAGCACTTGTATCTGTATATGTTGGTTGTTTGATTTCTAATAGATATAGTCTTGAAAATAAAGCGAATTCAACTGTTAGTACATGTGAAATAAAATTGATATCAACTTCTCTAGTGTTGTCAAATCTTCCAAAGGTGGATATAGATAGATACAAACTAATAGTGTAACATACCGGAATACCTAATGATTAACTGACATAATTTCTGGTGAGTTTCATTCACTGTACACTATTTTATTTGTGGGTCCTAGTGGGTCCTTCTGATAGATAGTTGGATCGAGTGACATGCTAATCCACTGATGTATTCAATTATAATAGTCCCCATATTAAGGGGAATAGTTTCACATTGGGATTACGATTACAATATATGATGCTTCCACTGGGGAACACAACCTGTGTGTTAATATTAACTGGTGTGAATTGTTACCCAGCATTCCCACATTCTAGAGGATGGCGAATTTTATCACTTTCAATGATGATGTATGATCTTGGATTGAAATTGGATGGTGGTATATTGGTTCCTCATTCCATGGATTCCATATTGGATCTTATCTCCTAGTCTGTAACTCCCTCATAGTGTTATGTATTGTTCATGGAGATAATTTCACATTTCTTATCTTTGTGAACACCGGTTAATTATACATTTTCTCTTGTGAAATTCCAATGGGTCTTGATAGGTTTCAGAAGTTTAGTATGGGGAGTAGTCATTTTGGGAATCACAGGATTGTCTAGATTCTAGGAACATTTTTACATGTATTCTTCCATATATGAGGGAATCTCACAAGGGAATCAAAGGTATGGAACAAATGGAATCTTGTTTTGATCATGAGGTATCGAATATTGAAGATTTATATATTACAAGGCTTTCAATTTAGTCATTTCATGTTTTTTATGAGGTATGTGACATTGTATGTGCATATTTTCAAAGTCTTCAATCTTGAGCATCCCATGTATTTCATGAGGTGTGAATTTGTGGTCACAAGTTTAAATATATTATGAATATGAATGTGATTAACCAGAATGACTCATGAAGGAGGACCATGGAGGTACATCATTAGGAGGAAATATTTCACACCTACAATTGTACAGATTGATGTATTATAATTCCCCATGGAGTTAGATCCTGGGGGCGTGACCCATAATGGGAATATTTCAAATCATCATGTCTGATTAGAACACCCCTATAGATGGACAAGGGAGGTGAATACCTGGTAGGGGGACCCTATATTTACCATTGTCTGATAATGAACCTAAAAGTGGAATCCAACATTCCCTTTTCAGAGGATAGTGAACAAGACCCAAGTAGTTCAATACTATAGTTTATGGTGTTTGAGAGGACTATGTGATGCAGTTAATATTTATGACGTAAGGGAATTTTCATCACAGAAAGATATCCTTCAAAGGATGGTGTGGGGCTTATGCATGTATTAGTCCCTTCACAAGATGATTTCTCTTGGTTGGAGTTGGCATGAATCTCTCACAATGAGCTGCCCAAGGGTACTAGAGGATATGTTGTATCCCACGTGAGGGGAATGATCTTACTAGGGATGTATCCTAGAGAATATCAGGATGGATGTGGATATTGGGTTTTGAAATCATGAAGTATTCCTACATATCCTAGTTATTTATGAATCAAAGCTCATGTAGTTCAGAATGGTAGGATGCTTATACAGTATAGAAGGCCCAACTTAGAATTGGATTGGTAGTTTCACAAGGAAGACACCCATAAGGTGTTTATGGATGTTGGGGAATACACTTATGGGGATTACCATTAGTTTAGAGATGGATGTCATGGACGCACCTAACCTCTTAGACCATTTGAGTCTTGCTCGAAGTGAGAAACAAGAGGAAGAAGTAGACCTGATGCTAGTGTCAAAAAAGATGCACCAATGATAGATGGTGTGGTATTTTGCATCTATACTTCCTAAGGAGGATTTCATTCCATGTTGGGATGATTTAACTTCTTTTTAAAGATGATTTCATTTCTTGTGAGGGTATAATGTGTAGAGAACATCCCATTCCACTCATATATGGACTACCTATAATTGTTTTTCTGGGTAAATCCCCAGTTTAACATCATATGTTGAGGATGTTGGTACTTGGTATTTTTAAATCATGTTCCTCGGACATGGGGGAAAAACTTCCTACACCTAGGGATTACATAACTATATCTCATGAACCTATGGACATATAATTGATTTATAAATTCTAAAGTATGATTATGGGGAGGAGTGGTCAATCAAGCGGTCTACATTAGCATGAATATGATCAGAAGAAAAATGAATTATCATACCTATTCCAGGATGAAAATGTATGTGGGAGTACCAGGACACATATGAAGTGGAGTTTTCCACATTAATAGATGACATAGGTCACATATGGACTTGAGGTTCAGCTGGACTGATCTTGGATGGGTTTGGTGGCCTTGGGAACTCAACCATCACAATTAAGTGTTAGTAGAAGATAGGCAGTATGGGGAGGCATAGGATAGGTGCTTCAAAAGTCATAAGGGATGAAATATTAGTGATTTGTTAATCTCATGTACCACTACTACAAAAATGGGCAAGGGAAGCGCACACTTATATCAACAATGAGCAAAACCATTGATAAAGGATACCATGTATCAGCGCTAAAATCATAGCGCTGATAAAGGAGTTCTTTATCAGCGCTTTTCTAGGGCTGATATATTCCCTCTTTATCAGCGCTAGAAAATCGCTACTAAAGAAATCCTGTATCAGCGCTAGAAAAGCGCTGATAAAGAACTCCTTTATCAGCGCTAAAATTTTAGCGCTGATAAAAAGAGCCTTTATCAGTGCTAGAAATGCGCTCATAAAGACTCCTTGTATCTGCGGTAAAATTTTAGCTCTGATACAGTAAGGATTTATCAGCACTTTTTTAGCACTAATAAAGGGTACTATTATCAGCGCTAAAATGTTAGCGCTTATAATGGTAGTCTTTATCAGCACTTTTTTAGCGCTGATAAAAACTTAGTACATTTTTTTATAAAGTCGGTCACACAGTGCCCTCGTTTTATCGCGACCTAATGCTCTCGCAGTACCGAAACTCTGTTACTCCCCTCTACCGCCCAATGAGATCACGTTTCTGGACCCTTCCGCCCTCGCTACTCATTGTCAGACCTCCGCCGCCCGCTGAGTTCACATTGCCGGACCTTCACCACCCTCGAGCTTCAGTTTGTCGGACCTCCGCCGCCCGCAACGCTTTCAAGCTTTGGTTTGCAGGACCTCCTTTAAGGAATTTTTTCCAAAAAAAAATCAATATTGTTCACCTCTCCCATTTGTATTTCATTTTTTTAACATGCTTTTTTATTCTATGGGTGAGTATTATGGATTGACCGATTGAATAAAATGGACCATACTTGATGGAAAATGAGGTAAAGGGGATGATTCACATGTGTTTACTAATTTTCATTATATTTTCCAAGAACATGGTTCTTGTTTACTTTTATTGTTGAAAATCATCATCATTTTTTGGTGGGGTTTTTTTAGAAGCTTTTTATTATTTTGGTTGTGATAGATTCCATTGGGGGAAAATGTGGGATGGTTGAAAAAACCCTATACCACATAGAGTCATATTTTTTGTGAATCCAAAAATACACTCATTAGGCTATATCCCCTTTTAGTTAGACCAAAAATGTCTTATCACACATATTTACCATACTAACATTCACTTGGTATCATTCAAATAATTATCTATACAACTTGATGTTAAACTATATAAATTATTTATTATTAGAAGTACATTTCACATGGTTGTGATAAATACCCTTCGTGCATTCACTATATAAATTATTTATTATTAGAAGTACATTACACATGTGTTTCTATAATATATCTTCCTTTTGGGATTCATGTGTTTCATGAATTCATATTTTATCCATTTGAAGTTCGTTAGACATGTTTTGATCATTTTGAAGCACAAAATAACCCTATTAACGAAAATAATATATGGAATGGATGGTATCTTGTTGTTAATTAACATTTTTCATTGAAATAAATTATGGTTCCTTCTAGCCAAAATGAAATCCACTAACCTAATCTCAAATACCATGTGTTTCCATCTTTTTGGGGGTATTTTGATTCACTACCCCCTTTTGGTTTCCATTTCTTCTTGGAATGATCATCAGGAATGGTTTCACTTCCACCAGTAGTGAGTATTTGGCCATGATGAATAAATACTAATGGTTCGGCTCTATTAATCTCCATTTTGATAAGGAAGTGGTTCTATTCTACTGTATTTGGAATTCTCATTTTGTGTACTTGAACCATAAATACTAACATTTGATATTCAAATAGGATGTAGATGAATAAAGATTGGATGGTTGTTAATCATTTAACAATTGAGTACGAGAATAGAGTGAAAGAGTTCATCAAGTTCGCAAAGGATCATGCAAAGTATCCTTCTCAAATCCTTTGTCCGTGTTTATGTTGTTTTTATTCTAGACTACTTACTCCAGAGGAGTTAGAAGAAAATTTGATATGTCACGGAATAGATTAGAGGTATAAATGTTGGAATAAACACGGAGAAAAAGAGAATGTAGCTACTGGCTGGTATAAAACTACGTTTTATGGATTGTCAGATATGAATACAAATATGGATAATGAAGTAGACCGTATGGAGGATGTGATTACAAATGTCAATGATGATGAAGATTATATTGAGGAAATGACAAATACAATTCAAGATGAACTCTGTGATTTCCCAAAATTGTCTGAGAAGTTCAAGAGTTGTGCAAAGACGCCATTGTATGCTGCTTGCACTAGGTATACAACATTTTCAGTTGTACTGAAGTTGCATAAATTGAAAGCAGGAAATGGATGGAGTGATTTCAGTTTTACCGAAATACATGCTCTCTTGAATGACATGCTCTCGGAAGATAATGAGATCCCAAGACAAACATATGAAGCTAGAAGAATGCTACGCTTGATGGTAATGATTTCTAAAAGAATACATGCATGCCCGAAAGACTGTATATTGTTTCAAAAATAGAACAAATCACTTACAGAATGCCCAAAGTGTGGTGCTTCTCGATACAAGAAAGATATATCCAATCCAAAGAAAGTTTTATGGTACTTTCCAATCATTCCATGGTTTAGGAATCAATATGGAAGTGAAGAAACTGCAAGACAATTGTTGTGGCATGCAGATAAAAGAAATAAAGATGGGTTATTATATCATCTGGCCGACTCTCCTCAATAGAAGAAAATTGATCATGAGTATCCTGAATTTGAAAAAGAGATGAGAAACCTTCATCTTGCATTATCTACAGATGGAGTGAATCCTTTTGGTTTTCAAACCATCACTCATAGTACATGGCCTGTTATGTTGGTAAATTATAACATACCACCCTGGTTATGCATGAATCGGAAATTCATCATGTTATCTATGCTTATATCAGGACTAAAACAAACAGGTAATGATATTGATGTTTATCTGGCTCCTTTGATCGAGGATTGAAGTTATTGTGGGACTCGGGTGTAATGTTGTATGATGCTTATAAAAGTGAATACTTCACGTTGAGAGTGATTTTGTATGGGACAATAAATGATTTCCCTGCTTATGGAAATTTTTCAGGCTATAGAATTAAAGGTACTCAAGGGTGTCCCATATGCGAAGAAGATACATAATCAATTAGGTTGAAACATTCATCGAAATCTGTGTTTCTAGGACATTGTAGATTTCTACCTCATCGGCATAAGTACCGATCTTGGACGACATCATTCAATGGATGTTCAGCAAAACATGCAATACTATCTCCACTAACAGGTGATCAGCTATTTGAGAAAGTAAAATATCTGAACACTATTTTTGGTAAACCATTTACGAAAAACCTTAGGAAAATCGGTTGGAAAAAGAGATTAGTTTTTTTGAATTACCATACTGGAATTGTTTGTACGTCAGACATTGTTTTGATGTGATGTATGTGGAAAAAAATGTATGTGACAGTGTTATCGGAACGTTGCTAAATTCCCCTAGCAAAACAAAAGATGGAATTAAGGCAAGGTTAGACATGGATGACATGGGAATACGAGAAGAGTTGGCTCCCATGAAGGGTGGAAATAAAATGTTTCTTCCTCCTGCTGCTTATACTCTTTCTACGGCGGAGAGATATCAGTTTTGCAACTTCTTCAATGATGTAAAGGTTCCAGAGGGTTACTCATCAAATATCAAGAACATTGTGTCAATGGTTGATTTGAGGTTAAAAGGTTTGAAATCACATGATTTCCATGGTTTGATGAAAGATCTAATTCCTATAGCTTTACGTTTCATTTCGCCCAAGAATGTTCGTCATATGTTAAAAAAACTTTGTTTCTTTTTCAAAGCTATATGTAGCAAATTTTTAGACCCGGGGAAATTACAAGCTATGGAAAAAAAATTGTCATCATATTATGTGAATTAGAAATGTTCTTCCCGCCAACATTAATTGATGTGATGGTTCATTTGATGATTCAATTGGTGAGAGAGATTTGACATTGTGGTATTATGCACTATAGATGAATGTATCCTGTTGAATGGTATATGATTATTTTGAAAGGTTATGTCAAAAATAGAAGTCGGATAGAGGGTTGTATAGTGGAGTGATATATTTTTGAGGAAGCCATTGAATTTTGTACTGAATACCAATCTGATGTGGAAAGCCTTGGTCTCCCGAGATCCCATCACACTGGACGCATTGAGGGTGAGGGAATTTCTGGAATAGAAGTTGTGACAATCAGTATTACCGATTGGGAGCAGGCTCATCTTTATGTTTTATATAACAGTTGGGAGGTTGCTCCATATATTAAAACTCACAAAGAAATTCTTAGGCAGTTGAATCCATCGAGGTCTGAAAAATGGTTATCAGATACACATTATCACCAGTTTATAGGATGGTTTTAGGACCATATTTTTAAGCAGTTGGATGAAAATCCGAATTCAATATCAGAACGTCTTCGATGGCTAGCTGCAGGACCAAGTGTGTATGTATTATCTTACAATGGTTATGTAATTAATGGTTATACATTCTATATAGATGAACATGATGAAGATAGTACCCTGAAAAATAGTGGAGTTACACTAGTGGGTGAAGCAATGCATGTTTCTGGTAGTAAGGACAGAAATCCAATTTATGAAAATATGTTATACTTTGGAATTATCAAACTAATATGGGAGTTGGATTATACGACATTCCAATTTCCTATTTTTCAATGCAAATGGATTGATAACAATAGTGGTGTTAAAATAGATGAATGGGGATTTGTGAAAGTTGATTTTAGTAAAGAAGGGTACAAAGACAAACAGTTTATAATGGCATCACAAGCGGTACAAGTTTTTTATGTTCCAGATCCCACAAACCGAAGATGGTCGATTTTTCTCTTATCGTCCAAAACTACTGAAGGTTCCGATGAAAATTCAGTTGAGGACGATCCTTTTAGTGGTACGATGCAATCATTTCGGAGCGGTCCCAATGCAGATGATGTTTTGTATGTTAAAGGATACTATAATGAAGGGATTTGGATAGTCAATAGAGGGGTCAAATCCCTTCAATCTTTGAAAAAAATAAAGAGAGTTCAGTAAACAGGTTATATTTTGTTTGTAATATTAATCTTGTTAGCTCATGTTATTATCTTATTATTACTGAATTTATATAATCTGAATTAACTATTCAACCACTTTTGCAGATAATGACTTCTGTACATCCTGATGCTCCTAACCTTGAGTCTGAACATGTCTCTCAAGCAGCTGCTGCTGCGGCTGCTGCTGCTGCTCCTGCTGCGGCTCCTGCAGCTCATGATGCTACTGTTGTTGCTCCTTCTGCAGCTCTGGTTTCTCCTGTTGCTCCTCCTGCTGCAGTTCCTGCTGCTGTTGCTTCTCCTGCTACTCCTCCTGCTGCTCCTGCTGCTCTTATAGTTGAGGACCAACAACCATCAACACATGTCGTTGATACCATTCTAGATGAACATATAGATAATTTTGATATCGATGAAATGGTCGGGAATGAAAGACCAGCGTAACAAAAATCACAGGTGCTTCGTAGTTTGATGGTGTTAGCCAAAATTCTTAAGGTGAAAAGAAAATGCATCAAATTTGAAGTCGTATGGAATGCACGAGGACAACATGTGAATCCCAACAAGGATATGTTTAGCTGCTACATTGGAGTTGGCACTCGACAACGTGTGCTGATTGACATAGATTCATGGCACCATGTTGTGTCCGGGCTGAAGGTTATGATCTGGGAATAAATTATGGTAACATTATGAATTTATTTCTTTAATTTAATAGCAAATAAAATAATGAAACAATGTCTTACTCTTCTAAATCTCTTGCAGAGTACATTTATAGAGGACGATTCACACACGGATTATGTACTAAGGCTTGCAGGAAAGATTAATCGAGGTTTTCGCACTATTTTAACAAGATGTCACCTAAAATATTCTAAAGGTAAAATAAACCCGCACCCACCCATTGTCTACGCTCACCTGATATCCCAAGAAGCATGGGATGCATTTATTGTCCGTTGTGGGGATGAGAATTTTCAGGTACATTGTGATTGATAATACGTTGTTTGAGGATACCTGTATTCATCACTTTGATTGTAAATATTTCATTTATGAAACAGAAACTCTGTACTGAAAATAAGGGACGTGCTTCAAAACCAACATACCCCTATCGTAAAGCAAGGATGGTGTACGCTTCATTAAAAAAGAAAATGATACGTATTTTAAAATTACAATAATATTGTTAGGTTCCAATAAACAACATCATAATTATTTCTCTATGTTTATATGTAGATTGATGAGTCTAAACCCAAATGCACTTCCATCCCATGTCATGTGCTATGGAAGGAGGCACGTGTAAACAAAGATGAGAAGTTAGTAGATGAGAACACATAGAAAGTGTAGGAAATATCTGTAAGTATGACATGACGATAAAATAATTTGTTTAAAATTGCTATTACATAAAAATAATTAGTTATATTCTTATATCCGGCAGCCACAGGAATCAGCTACTCCTGTAGCTGATACAGACCTATTATCGACGGATTTGAAGTAGCCAAAAAAATACAGTCATGTTAGAGGTACAGGGTTTGGGGTGACACCCCGAGTATATTTTGAGAAGAAGAAAAAAAATGGATGATACAGATGAAAAATTGGTACATATGAGCGAAAAAATAGCATCCCTTGAAGAACAATTGCAATGGCAGGGAGAGTTGCTAGAAACTTTTATGGGTGGGAAGCAAAGGGAATCCACAAATCAAGAACAACCGCCACATGAACATCCCACCCCACCCCCCACCAGCTTTGAGGCGAGCCATTCGCCTCAAAGAACTATCTTAGCCATGTAAATAAATATTCTAATAATTGTTCCCATGAAATATGAATCAGACAAACACTGATAATTTTTTCGTACTCATATTCTACAGGGTAATAATGATTGTTATTTATATCTTTCAACACCCACCTATCACCTTGTAGTGTGGGCTACAATGTTCAACATCCCAGATGCCACACTGCATAATAGACCACTTTTGAAAGATCATCTGAAAGTGACGATTACTCTAGCTCATGAGCCAAAGGCAAAGCTACCTATTCCACTTGATGATGATGATATTCATACAGTCTAAAAGTCTATTGGGAAATTCATTGTATGGCCGTCACAACTTGTAAGATTACATGCAGACCAAGAGGTATTTATTTCCTTTTCTTTTCATGTTAAACCCTTAACAATTAATGAAAAAAGGGACTGAAGAAATGGTTGTTGTTATAGACGGAGAAAGGGAAGGGGGTGACAAACATCGGCTCAAAACCATCTAAAGGATCGACCAACCGATCCCAAGGAGCTACTGAAAGCACAATAACACCACATGTTCTCTATCCACATTTACTAGCATTGAAGACTCATGTGGATACGAAGCTAAAAGATGGTAATAGTCATATAATGGTTTCCGAAGAGAATATATATGGAGAGGAAAGTCAAGATTCCATTGCTGCTGAAAATGTAAATGAAATCCTTGAAAATGGTTGGCTAGACGTCACAGTTGTAAATGTATATATGAGGTATGATTCCATGAATCGATTTTCCAAAAGCTGATCTAATGTGAAAATTATGACTAAATGCATTTTATATTGTTGACAGACGCATTTATGAAAAAAAAATTGAAGGAATTTTCCTATGAGCCAAGATTGGACTAGTTAGTCCTCATATCACATCAAAACACCTAACAAAAATAGAGCCATCAAAAAGGGATGCAATAGTGAACGGCTTGCTAAAAACATTTGAATGCAAGATTATAGATGACAGACTTTTCCTAATACCAACCATGCAGGGGTAATACTCTATGATTAAAGCATATCAATTATATTTTTACCTCTTTTTTTACTTATTCCTTTTTGTGTTTTTAGGAAACATTGGTTGCTAATTTCGGTGAACATGGATACTCTGAAGATTTATTTTCTGGATTCAAATCAAGGATATCCATCAAACCGACCACACATGATGGTGTTTTTGAATCTGTAAGACACTACATCTTACGTTTTAGGTCTAAACATCAAGTAATATAATTTATATTATCTTTTACTAAGCTTTATGTTATGATAGGACGGTGTATCATTATTGTCTAAAAAGGAATGAGGACAGGGACAAAGCATAAGGAGGCGAGCAAGTACTACGTCTGGACAAATATCAAGGTACATATAATAAAATTTCACTATACAAACACATCTCAACACAAGTTACTTATTCTTGAAATGATCAATTTTTTTTTTGCAGTGTCCAAAACAAACAAACGATAATGATTGCGGTTATTATGTTTGTAAATTTATGAAAGAGATCATTTTTCACTAGCAAACAACCATCCCTAAAGAGGTATTTTTTAAAACAACTACCAGTTCATTTATGTTATTTATTAATTCTTTATTTTTTTATTTTGCAGTACAACTCTGACTAACGAAAAGCCTCATACTCACAAGATGATATAAATATGTTCAGAAATGAGTGGTCTGCATACCTGATGGAATATTGTACACAAATACAATGAAGATCTGACCTAGGGATATGTACAATTTGTGGTCATTTTTGAGAGGGGTTAAGGGAATCAAAAGATGAAATATTGTTGTATGTAAATGTTCGTAGGAAAATTGTAATTGTTATTAAATAAAACAGCCTTTCTCCAATGAGTCATTTTCCCATTTTAACAGATGATATACACCAACAACATACAAGAATGTTGAACCACTCAAAGGGCCTCTCTTGTTTAAAGTGGACACGATTTTAATTGAAAACAACAAATGACATATGAAAATCTGACCAAACGCATTCGGATTGCATTGATCATTTATGAGAATTATCCAAGGGTCCTTAGTGATGTGTACAAGTCAACCCCACCTCAATCCAAGGCACGGTGTGGCCGCTAGCACTCAAAGGGTCTCTATTTTGTTTAAAATGGACAAGATTTTTAGTGAAAACAACAACTGACCTACGGAAATCTGACCAAACGCATTCGGATTGCATTGATATTTTATAAGAACGATCCAAGGGTCCTTAGTGACGTGTACGATTCAACCTTACCTCAATCGGAGGCATGATGTGGCCGCTACCACTCAAAGAGTCTTTATTTTGTTTTAAATGGTCAATATTTTAAGTGAATACAACAACTGACCTACAGAAATCCGACCAAACGCATTTCCTATATTGGATGATCTTAATGTCAGATTTAGCATCCCATATTGTTCATCAAATGGATTGGTCATATTTCAATCTATCATGGAGGCTGCCGTACCACCTTTACATGAAACTAATGATCAGAGGCAGCTTGATTAGAAAAACCATCCTGAGGGCACTGGACATGAAAGATCATGCGGTTCCATAGTTGCTCAACAACCTCAATTTACCCCACATGATATAAGGCTAATGCATGATGTCCAAGACATAGAGATAGGAAGAAGAGAAGGTGAAAGTCTCATAGAATAACAACATCAACAATGAACATCCACCACCCTTTCACTATATACATCAAAATAATATCTTTAATAACATTCATGTGAATTTCTATCTTACTCCCATCAAGGATGATGCATGTTGGTCAACTTGATTTAGAAATTGTTTATCTTCATCCGTGCCTTGTACTTGAACCCATGAATTTGAAGGTGATTATGCGTACATGATAGTTGACCTTCTTAGAGAAGAGTTTCTGGAAGAGTATAAGAGACATGAAGCAATGAAGATCATTAGAGTGTTGGAGAAAATTTGGTTTCTACAAATAATGTGGAAATCGGCTTGTGCAACGCGGCCTAAGTTACAACTTGCAGGTATTGTACTTTATTTTTTTCTGGAGGGTTTCAGTGTAAATGCATTTTGGAATGATCATTTCTATTCATTTTCTTTTAGGTTTTTTTGACAGCCGAGGGGAAAGGGTGGGGTCTGTAGACATTGGAGGATATGTCGAAGGGTGATTTTGTGTGTGAATATGTTGGAGAAATGGCCTCTTTTCCCTTCAAGCTCCCCGAACCCCGATGTTGATCGGGGTTCAGGGAGCTTCAAGGGCAAAGAGGCCATTTGGTTAGATGTTAGATACTATGGAAATGTTGCAAAAGTATAGGATGTAATATCCCATATTGTCACCCTTCGACATATCCTCAACTGTCTGCAGACCCCACCCTTTCCCCTCATCTATCAAAAAAACCTAAAAGACAACGAATAGCAATGATCAATCCAAAATGAATTTACACTGAAACCCTCCAGAAAAGAAATAAAGTACAATACTGGCAATTTGTAACTTAGGCCGCGTTGCACAAGCCAATTTCCACATTGTTTATAGAAACCGCATTTTCTCCAACACTCTAATGATCTTCATTGCTTAATGTCTCTTATACTCTTCCATCGTGTACGCATACTCACCTTCAAATTCATGGGTGCAAGTACAAGGCACGGATGAAGATAAAAAATTTATAAAACAAGTTGACCAACATGAATCATCCTCGATGGAAGTAAGATTGAAATTCACGTGGACATTCTTAAAGATATTATTTTGATGTATATAGTGAAAGGGTGGTGGATGTTCATTGTTGATGTTGTTTGTCTAAGAGAATTTCACCTTCTCTTCTCCTCTCGCTATGTCTTGGACATCATGAAATAGCCTTATATCATGTGGGGTAAATTGAGGTTGCTGAGAAACTATGGCACCACATGATCTTTCATGTCCAGTGCCCTCAGGATTGTTTTTCTAATCAAGATGCCTCTAATCATTACTTGCGTGTAAAGGTGGTGATGCAGCCTCCATGATAGATTGGAAGTTGACCAATCCATTTGATGAACAAGATGGGATATTAAATCTAACATTAAGAGCATCCAAAATAGGAAATTGTTCCAATGATTCGGCATGTGAGGCTACATTTAAATATATTTCTTTTGTTTCATCAAGCGAGTTAGTTCCTAGTTCCATAAAGCATTCACAAACATCACTCATCAGTTTCCTCAAGGAAAAACTTTGGTTTGTGGCTTTGTATAATCAAAGAGATCTATCCTCTACTGCTTTTACTACCTATGTGGTGCATGTTTCTAATTACTCTAGGAAAAAGGAACAAATGTGGTGAGTTGTAAGCCACATATATTTGATGTTTTGAAATGTTAATTATGTTTTGAAAATGGGTTCAATATTTGGGGAAAAGTTGAATTGTCCTTGATTCATGTATGGATGATGGATTCACATCCATTACAAGTGGTTTTGATGGAAAGTATGGATGATAACATTGGTTTGTGTTATCATGGATGTCTAAGAATAGTAAGTTAGAAAACATGTTGGGTATGTTGTGGAGTTTTATTTGGGGTTCTAGTGGTTCTTTCATGATGATGGGTGTGTTAAACATCAGATGGTGGTGTTTGTGAGCTAAAGCGTATAGTGGGGATCACCATATAAATTAAGTGGTTAGTTGATGACATGATTGGAGTTTTTAATTAGATAGTCTTGGGTAAAATCCATCTTGGTGTTTAGATCGGTTGAGTACATTGAGATGAAGGATGTGGTTGGGTTGTGTTATGGGTGTTTGGGGCAATGTAAGTATTTAATGGTACTTTTATGTTCTGCAAAATGAATAATTAGTAGATCACATTAGGATTGCATTTATCTTTTATAAGAACAATCCAAGGGTCCTTAGTGATGTGTATGAGTCAACCCCACCTCAATCCGAGGCACGGTGTGGCCGTTACCACTCCAAGGGTCTCTATTTTGTTTAAAATTGACATGATTTTAAGTGAAAACAACAATTGGCCTAGGGAAATCCAACCAAACACATTCATATTGCATTGATATTTTATATTAACGATCCAAGGGTCCTTGGTGCTGTGTACGAGTCAACCCCGACTCAATCCGAGGCATGGTGTGGCCGCTACCACTCAAAGGGTCTCTATTTTGTTTAAAATGGACACGATTTTAAGTGAAAACAACAACTGACCTATGGAAATCCAACCAAACGCATTCTTATTGCATTGATCTTTTATAAGAACGATCCAAGGGTCCTTGGTGACATGTACGAGTCAACCCCACTGCAATATGAGCCACAGTGTGGCCGCTAGCACTCAAAGGGTCTCTATTTTTTTTAAAATGGACAAGATTTTAAGTGAAAACAACAACTGACCTAAGAAAATATGACCAAATGCATTCCAATTGCATTTATATTGTATAATAATTATCCAAGGGTCCTTGGTGACATGTAAGAGTCAACCCCACCTCAATATGAGTCATGGTACGGCCGTTATCACTCAAACGATCTCTATTTTGTTTAAAGTGGACACGATTTTAATTGAAAACAACAACTGACCTATGGATATCCAACGAAACGCATTAGGATTGAATGAATCATTTATAATAACGATCCCAGGGTCCTTGGTGACATTTAAGAGTCAACCCCACCTCAATCTGAGGCATGTTGTGGCCGTTATCACTCAAACGGTCTCTATTTGGATTAAAGTGGACACGATTTTAATTGAAAACAACAACTAACCTACGTAAATCCGAACAAACGCATTCATATTGCATTGATCTGTTATAAGAACGATCCAAGGGTGCTTGGTGACCTGTAAGAGTCAACCCCACCTCAATATGAATCACAGTGTGGACCCTATCACTCAAAGGGTCTCTATTTTGTTTAAAATGGACAAGATTTTAAGTGAACACAACAACTGATCTACGGAAATTTGTCCAAACGCATTCGTATTGCATTGATATTTTATAAGAATGATCCAAGGGTCTTTGGTGACGTGTAAGAGTCAACCTCGCCTCAATCTAAGGCATGGTGTGGCCGCTATCACTCAAAGAGTCTCTATGTTGTTTAAAGTGGACACGATTTTAATTGAAAACAACAACTGACCTATGTAAATCCGACCAAACGCATTCAGATTGCATTGATATTTTATAAGAACGATCCAACGGTCCTTGGTGATGTTTATGAGTCAACCCTGCCTCAATCTGAGGCACGGTGTGGCCGCTATCACTCAAAGGGTCTCTATTTTGTTTAAAATGGACAAGATTTTAAGTGAAAACAACAACTGACCTACGGAAATCTGACCAAACGCATTCGGATTGCATTGATCATATATAATAAATATACAAGGTTCCTTAGTGATATGTACGAATCAACCCCGCCTCAATCCGAGGCATGGTGTGGCTTCTACCACTCAAAGGGTCTCTATTTTGTTTAAAATGGACAAGATTTTAAGTGAAAACAACAACTGACCTACGGAAATCTGACCAAATGCATTCGGATTTCATTTATCTTTTATAAGAACGATCCAAGGGTCCTTGGTGATGTGTACGAATCAACCCCGCTTCAATCCGAGGCACGGTGTGGCCGCTACCACTCAAAGGGTCTCTATTTTGTTTGAAATGGACACGATTTTAAGTGAAAACAACAACTGACCTACAGAAATATGACCAAAAGCATTCTGATTTCATTTATCTCTTATAAAAACGATCCAAGGGTCCTTGGTGATGTGCACAAGTCAACCCCACATCAATATTAGGCATGTTGTGGCCTATATCACTCAAAGGGTCTCTATTTTGTTTAAAATGGACAATATTTTAAGTGAAAACAACAACTGACCTACGGATATCCAACCAAATGCATTCCAATTGAATTGATCTTTTATAAGAATGATCCAAGTATCCTTGGTCACATGTAAGTGTCAACTCTTCATCAATATGAGTCACGGTGTGGCCGCTATCACTCAAAGTGTGTTAATTTTGTTTAAAGTGGAAACGATTTTAATTGAAAACAACAACTGACCTACGGAAATTTGACGTAACTCATTCAGATTGAATTGATAATTTATAAGAATGATCCAAGGGTCCTTGGTGATTTTTACGAGTCAACCCCACCTCAATCAAAGGCATGGTGTGGCCGATATCACTTAAAGGGTCTCTATTTTGTTTAAAGTGGACACGATTTTAATTGAAAACAACAACTGAACTACGGAAATCCAACCAAACACATTCGGATTGCATTGATCATTTATAAGAACGATCCAAGGGTCCTTGGTGATGTGTAAAAGTCAACCCCTCCTTAATCCGAGGCACGGTGTGGCCGCTGTCACTCAAATGGTCTCTGTTTTGTTTAAAATGGACAAGATTTTAAGTGAAAACAAAAATTGACCTATGGAAATCCGACCAAATGCATTCAGATTGCATTGATATTTTATAATAACGATCCAAGGGTCCTTGGTGATGTGTAAGAGTCAACCTTGCCTCAATCCGAGGCATGGTGTGGCTGCTATCACTCAAAGGGTATCTATTTTTTTTAAAGTGGACACAATTTTAATTAAAAACAACAACTGGCCTACGGAAATACTACCAAACGCATTCGGATTGCACTGATATTTTATAAGAATGATCCAAGGGTCCTTTTTGATTTTTACGAGTCAACTCCTCCTCAATACGAGGCATTTTGTGCCCGCTACCACTCAAAGGGTCTCTATTTTGTTTAAAATGGACAAGATTTTAGGTGAAAACAACAACTGACCTACGGAAATCCTACCAAAAACATTCGGATTGAATTGATAATTTATAAGAACAATCCAAGGGTCCTTGGTGACGTGTATGAGTCAACTATGCCTCAATCTGAGGCACGGTGTGGCCGTTAGCACTCAAAGGGTCCATATTTTGATTAAAATGGACACGATTTTAAGTGAAAACAACAACTGACCTACGGAAATCCGACCAAACGCATTCGGATTGCATTGATCATTTAAATGGGGGGTCATGGAATGTGATATATTAGGGGCTTCATATATATCAAGTCATGGTTGGCCTGGTAAACTAGGGTGATCATGTGTTTGGGTCTATGATACTTATGAGATTATATCTGGATGAAAATACTCCCATTTGGGAGGGTGGATATGCTTATGGGTCTTATTCCTTAAATGAGAATACTCTCATTGGGGAGGGATGAGATGTATATAGGTATTATTCCCCAAATTTGAATACAACCATAGGAGTGGTATGATATTCTTATCGGGAATATTCACTAAATGAAAATAATCCCATAAGGGAGGTCTGAGATGATTATATAGATTATGCCTCAAATGAGAATACACTAATATTGGATGGTTGATATGATTTTAGGGATTATTATTTGGATGATAATACTCCCATAAGGTAAAGAATATATGATTCTTAGTATTATTTCCTAAATAAGGGTACTCCCATAGTATAGGGATGAGATCCTTGTAGGTCTTATGCCTCAGAATTGGAAGAACACATATGGGTGGTCTGAGATACTGTTGAGGGTATTCCCTAGATGAGAAAACTCCCATAAGTGGATTTCCATGATGGAGTATAAATAAAAATCACATATTGGAGGTCAATGATAATTATGTATGTAGTGTGGACACCATGGTATATTATATTTTTTGAGTGGTTCCTATGATGTACTCAGAGAAACCCTAACATTGGATGAAGTAGCTATGGTTGATCAAGCTTTAATAATTGAGAATCAATGTGTCTTGATGTAGATGGGGTAGGACTTGGTCAAACTGTATTTTTATAATGTCGACACGATCCTTGTGAAATGCTTGGTAAAAGTTCAGCACTTGGAAAATTAATTTGGGTTTAATCATGGTCATGGATTTGAGGATTAGTGATGATTTTTTTATTAGTTTTATTCCAGTTCTTTCTCAACTAGGTTGTGCATATTGCCTGATCATGGACTTACAATAGCCTATTGTAGGATTAATACTGGGGGTTTATTAATGAGATTCACCCCCCCCCCAGTATGTGCACCTCAGTGTGTGTACAAACCTTATAACTTCATTGAGGTTGAGAACATGATGCATAGTTGATAGAGAAAAGTCCAATGATTTATGTATTGATAAAACACACCCATGTGGAGCCTTAGGATTGAACTAGAAAGCCCCTCGGACACCCACTACACCACCTTGGACAGCCACCCCAAACCCTTGAACAGCCACCCCAAACCCTTGACCAGATCCCAAACCCCCTGAATTCTGAATTGATTTCTGTAAGTACTTGATTAACTTATAAATTATGTGTTAATGGTGTTCGGGTATAATTGTTGTATGGGTATACATGGTCTAATTTTCTTATGATTAATGACTTAATTTTTTATGCGTATACTTTCTTTAATTGGCTTATTGAGATATTGTTTTTTTTTGTAGGTGTTCGGGTGTGCTGCTGCAGATTTATCGCAGCAGCAAAGAGGGCATTTATCAACGCTAAAGAAGCGAAGATAAAAGATAAGTTTATCAGCGCTAAAGGAGCACTGATAAAGTAACCCTTTATCAGCGCCGAGCTTTACAATTCTTTTTTAGCACTGTTAAATACCGTTTTTAGCACTGTTAATGCCAGTTTTTTTAGTAGTGTACATTTTGAAGGATAGAGGGTTAATTAAAAAGTATGATTAATGATAATGAGTTACCCTTTACCGGGATGAAGTCATAGTTCATGAGAGGTGATCTTCGTGAAGTATGAATGTTTCACAGTGCATGTTGTTTATTTAAGGTACTGGTTATTTCTTGAAGGTAATTGACCTTCACAAAATGATTTTCCACCTACAGTGGGGGGATTTCAAGAACACATTAAAGGGGGTTTCACAAACCCCATATATGTTGGATGATCCATTTTTGGTTTGGTTTGTGATGCTCAGGTGGTTCGTGAATTAGGACAAATTTAGAAGCCATAGGTTATTTAACCATCCCCTAATGGTTGAAATGGGGATATTTATTTGATAAGGGTTTCACAAATCTATTATGTTGTTCATATATAAATTTTGGGTTCACGATCATGTGTGGCTCCATCAAACACACAAAGGACATCATCAATATTTCTCACGGTCGTGAAGCACTTTTTCACTCACGAAGGGCACTATTAAGGAATCATATATTCATAAAGTGGGATTATCAGTTAGGGATCTCTATGAGCTACAGACATTCTAGATGTAGAAGGTCGTCATAAAGTAGAATATTAATAGGGTTTTTAATACATTTTAGCTATGGTTTTTTATGAATCTTTAAAATCTTCCATGACTATTCTCATGAAAATTATTTCAGTTCTAACAATTATATAGTAATAAAAAGTATAATTTACTGGGTTTTGTCTATATGAAAAAAAATGAAGAAGTCATTTTATATTCCTGAAGGCTATTTAAGACTCGCGAGTTGAACTATCCAACCATTGATCTTGTGTTTTATGCTATTATATTTTAATTAAAAATATTCAAAATATATTTCTATGGATAAAATGAGACGTATACAAAGATAGTAATAGAATAAAATACATCTTCCAAAAAAAGGTTCAAGTTGAATAAATTTTGACAACTTAAGAGACTGAAGGTTTATGATTATTCAATACACTACCACTTGAGGAAGGAAAATATTATATAAAATGAAAAATAAAGGAATGATCATTGATTTTTAACCCAAATGAAAATTGATAGGGATCCTAGGTTTGTGGATCTATTAATAATTGTTATGGGAATTTCTAATTAAGTAGTGGCATGACTCCCCTTTAAAATTTCTTTGAAACTAACTTTATTGGGGAATATATAAATTTATCAATATGATGGTGAGAAAATTCAAAAGAAAATTCAGGATATGTATGATGGGATGTTGGTAGGATTCATTTGTGATTATAGAGTCCTTAAATTTGGAAATTAATTATATATTCTGTCTATACCTTATCTAATGATGTAATTTTTGGATGATTCTCAAAACACTAATTTCACTCTATAACCTGGTCGGACGGTCATTTATAAGAACATTGAAGAACATCTTTATGGGATAACATGATATTGAAAACAACTTTTTATGTATCAAAATTAATAATTTTCCAGCATGTGAAGTTTGAAATATAGAAACCTAGGGTGCTTATGAAACCTATTACATTTCTTATATATTGATGGTATGATATTACAATGGTATTTATAACATAACTACCAAAAACTACTAGAATTAATGATGTAATATGAGATATTGTTGATTTCTTAATAAAATATACACATTCTTTCACTAAAAGAGTTGATTGAGATCACTAGTGCCTCAAAATGATTAATATTATTGAAGATATACAACTTTATGTTACACCTATTTCAATTTTATTGTGATTGTTGTCCCTTTTTACATTTAAATTAATGAAAATTATTCATAATTATCTTGTTTCTGAGATTCAATTGTGCACCATCTAACATCCCGAAGCTAATGGACCATCCGAAAGAACAATATAAATAACGGAAGATATTTTTTTATTGTTATCACTTAATTTTCCATAAATGATGGATTAAAATTTATATTTGGTGTAGTTTGTCTGTAACAATTATTTCGATCAAATATTCAAATGGTTTTATATGAAGTATTATATGAATTATAATTTCAGACACAAATTTGTTTTGATTAATTTGGATAAATAAAACTTTTACCGATAAAAAATTTTGATTAGAAAACAAAAATGGCATGGAATAATCATTTTTAAATTAATTTATCTCAATGTATTCAAAAATGTTATTATGATAACTGGGTGAAGGATTTGTATTTTCAAGTAGGAGATCATGTTTTCATAAAAGTTTCTCAATAGAAGGGAGTTATATAATTTTTTATAGGAGAAATATCATACATGGTTTCATAGGAAACATTTGAATTATATAAAGGATTATATCTCTTGATTATCAATTTTAAATTCCATAAATCCTCTCTAATGTACATGATGTGTTATATATATCATTGTTAAAGAAGTACTGGCTAGATAAAATACATGGGATCCCCTGTGAAGAGATGGAATAGGAAATAGATCATTCCCGATATAAATATCCATTATTAATTATTAATACAAGAGAAAAAAAAATTGGAATAGAAATAATTAACTAGTTAAGGTACATTTGATAAATTAAAAAATAGAGGAAGTAATGTGGTGGCTTGTGGTTGTTATAAATAAGAAAAAAACATTTACTGTCTTCAAGATGACATTCAAGAAATTTCATGGAAAATTAGTGTATAAAAGTTAGTAATGTAACACCATGATAAATTATAATATATCCTATTTTGTATATGTTTAATATCTTCTATAGCATATGATATATGAAACAATGAGTTTAAACAAAATAAAATACTCTATTAAATGTGAAATATCTCCATACACTTGTTCACATATCTCAAGTCCATTGGATCAACCAAAACCTCGCAAAAATTTATCAAAATCCTTAACCAAGTTCAAGAGTCGTTTTTGTTCCCAGAAGACCAATTTATGGGCATTTAAGTGTAGATCCAAATAAGGTTTCTCTAAGAGAGGGTAATTATATTAAAGAAACCCATTCGTCTTCCATATTCTATTCACACATTTAATTATATATTATCAAAATAAAATATAATAAAAATATATACCATATATTTATATTTTGTTACTTTATTATAATTATCATTACCATCCTCCATCAAAATGGAAACAAAATCACCGATCATGTGTACAACAGACTATCACCGCACGAACTGATAAAACTCATCTTCCATCAACACAGCTCAGAATTTTATATAATTATATATTTAATATATATATATATATATATATATATAATATTTATGAAATTATTATAATTATAAAATTATAATATCAAATGTTTCTTATTACATTATATTATGTTCAAAATATGATAACACAACTATTGTTTATGGTAGACAACTACTTTGCGAAGCAAAGTCTTTTATTTTCTACTTACACTTTACATAAAAGTTAATAATAGTAAATTTAATATATATAATATATATAATATATGATACTGAATCTATAAAATTAATATACCACCCAATTCATTACTTTTTAACCCATTAATAAATTATATTATCTCTTGTGTGCACATAGGACTTATCATGTCCATGAAGTTATGTGATTAATTTTTAATGTCCTATTTTCAGTAATGGTTTTCAAAACGTATCTAATGATTAACTATGATATTTATAAAATCATAATAATTTTTTACAATGGTTGATATATATCCTATACACAATATAATTACCCTTCACAATAAAACATTCATAATTATACATGGAAATTAACACAAAAAACTACAAAAATTATGAAATAGTATAAGAAAATGAATAGTAAGATATTATAAGAACATAATATATGATATCCTAAATATTAATATGGTACATTTATATATGAAAATATTATATATAATCATTATAAATGATGTTAAATCACTTTTAACCAAATTGAATAATGAAATATGGTACGTTATCACAATAACAATTTCATTGAAACATATTTTTTAAAATGAACATATTCATTTTTATGAGGTGTATATAGTAACCCTTTGATTTATTTAACCTGAATAAAAAATTAGTAATTATTTTTTTATAAAAACCTATATCAATGGTGAACTAATGGTCATCTAACATTTAATTTTTAATTTTTTTATTATTAACATTCTCTTTGGACAACAACATTCTTATAATAAATTTTTATCAAAAATTTTATTTATCTTATGTTACCATATTTTATGTGTCATAGTTATAGTTATTTATTAATCCTTATACCATTTGTATAAATGTATTATAATTTTAATTTTTCCGGATTAATCGGGGATATATTGGTAAATTTGTATCCTTTACACAGTATGAATATTTCATGATATGCCATTCTGATTAAGGAATTAAATAGACTATTCGATATATGCCAAATGATTTGGACATGTAGTGATGTCCATGGAATACAATTAAATATAACCAATATGAATTTACACATCACTTGATAAAAATTAGAAATATAACCCTAAATGGGTTTATACCCATGTTTTTCAAATGTGTTGGGAACGGTCCTGATAGTAGGGGTATCATGATGCCTGTGATTGTGATGCCAAGAAAACAATCATTTCATTCATTGAGAATTAATTTATTATTCTTTTCAATGATATTTTTCAATTAATATTATCTATATTTCAATTTCATTCCCAATTTATGTATTAAATGGAATTTATTATCAGTTATATACCTTTCCATTTTGATTTTTCTCTCTTTAATTTTGAGATTAATGTTATTGACAAAATTGCATCTACAATAAGTTATTTACCTTTATATATTAAATATTCCTTATTTATTAATGATGAATACCACTATATTAAATCATTATAGATCATCATATATCACTATTATTTTTTTCCCTTGGATATTAATATTAATTCACTAAATGATTTCAAAGATTTTTAATGTTTTCCACTACAATTTATTGAATTTTAATTCTCAATTTCAAATCATTATCATCTATCTATTTGGATATATAAAACTACTAAATTTATTTATCCTTAGTTATATGATAATTTTTTTCATTTACTAGTGTAATAACATAGAAACCGACATTTCGTTATTGTAGTCATGGTTGTTATATATAATTAGTGGTCTAATGGTACTCTACCCACCTTCATTTTCATAAATTGGGGTTTCCTTGTGATTTTTTTGAAATTGTAATGGTATATATATATAATTATATTTTAATTAATGAGATAATATCTCATTATCTTAATTTTTTGGACAATTAACTATAATTTTGAATTATTTATTGGAAAACTATTTTCATATAGATTCATTTTTTTAAATATTCAAGTTTAATACCTCTATTTATTAGAATAAACCACATTCCTTCTCTTGATGTTTCATAATATACATTCCAAGAAACACCAATCTCGTGTAGGGTAAGACATATTGTTGATATATGACATATCATTAATTTTATAAAGGATTTTGACTCTAGTCATTCCATTCAAATATTTCTCATTATTATATAAAATCATCATTAGAGAATATAACATATTGAAATAATTAATAAAACATCCATATTACATAGATAGTCTAAGGAAAGTAAACAATTTATAGAAATTTATAATTCTCTTCCAAAATATACCAACCATCACTATTTTAGGATCTATATTGTTTTTTATCTAAAATAATTTTCCATTGAAAATTTACCATATGGATCCATGAAGTTTCACGTATTGGTAATTATGTACAAGTCATGTTGACACTAGGTTTGTAATATAATTTTTATTTATTTCTATATCATCATGTTATATTTATTTAATAAAGATTTAATCAATAAGAATTACAATAACATTATCCTATTAATTTAAAAATATTTGATTCATTAAAATAATACAAATTGAGAGATTAATATTAACCCTAAATTGAATGGAATAATAATCATAATAGATATAAAAATTTTCAAAATCCACCAAGGATATATCTTTTTTTCATACCCTTCTTTATGATATCCAAATTGAAGATCACTATTAATAAAACCATCAGGAAAAACTTAGTCGATCAACTATATTTTTAATGTAAAGTAAGGTATATTGATCCATTATGTTTACTTGTTTCAACTGTTATTACAGGTAATGAATAGATGCAAAAAACTATTATATTAATTCATAATAAACCCTAGTTCCACCGAATGATTATTAATCAACTAAATCTATCCATTATACATAAATTTATTAAACTATTTCTTTAACAGTCAAAAATATAAAAGTTTGATTCTATATGAACATAGATAAATTGGATTTATTCTTTGAAAAAAATCAATAATGAATTTCATTTTAAATTGTTGATATACTCTGAAAAAAATATAGAAATGTTAGTGTATCTTTTTTATATAACTATTATTTTACAATAGATACGTATTTGAAAGGCCACATGTTATAAACTTGCTAATTTATGAGAGATTAATCCAATACATTAAATAGTTGAACCACTGCTATAGAAATTAAAATACCCCTCTCTATGGAATGAATCAATAACTCCATTACATGCAATAACAATTACTGTTTAACATTAGATTTTTTTGAACTATGTACAAGATTATCTAGTCTATCCTATTGATTTGTTCATATTTATTCATCTCAAGGATTTAGAAACTATGATGTGTGGTCCATATCACCCACCAATATAGTAACAAAGAGAAGCTCGAATCATTATTCATTACATTCATCCAAAGGGTATAAATTTTCATGGTATACAAAACAATCTTAATAGTAAATACCATAATGAATACAGTCCATGATGATATAAATGGATGAGATTATCTAGTATAAAATATATCAATAATGACCATTGATGAAATGAATATTGTAAATCGGTGAGTTTAGGGTACAACATTAGAATTATATTCATTAAACACTTTCTTAGCTATGAAGTGTGTTCCTTACTCAATTTTTGGGAAATTAGTCATTCATTATGTTATAGAACTAGATTAAATTTTCTTATCCAACATTATCCAAAATCATTATATTATAATTAATATCACCCCACTAGATGCACGAGAAATAATATAATAGAATGCCTTCAAATGAACAATATTTAGAAACTAATTAAAAGGTCAAGGTGTATGTAACACCCCAGGTAAATAAAGAATATGACATATTTATATTTGTCCATATTTTTTAATAAAATATTAATATTAATTTAAAGGTTATGTTATGCTCGATGGCGTATCCAATATGCAACAACGAGTTTCTTGGGAATCTTACGTTGCACTCTAATAATAAAATAATATTATTTTAAATGGTAGTTAACGCCTAGCAGTTGTAATGGCGGGAATGAACATAACTAACTACAATATGATTATATATATTTGTCAAATATTTTTACTCTTTACAATAAATTTTAGTGGATTAAAAATGCAAATGAATCCAGTTTTTAAGTGTAAACATTCTAATATTCTTTAAAAGGTCGATTAACCGCCTTTTGATGGTGAACCCCTTTTAAATCCACTTTATGACAATTTTATAAGCTCTATTTTTTCAAAATAAACATATTATTTATTTTTGGGACATTGAAATTTACCTTGGGTTAATTTTTGGTATTTTTCTGACAATGTTCATTTTTCAATGAATAGTGAAAAATACTACATTTTACATCAAAACTACTTTTTCATATAATTTAATTATATGGTTATATTATCTTTTTAATTTGTTTTAAAGTTTAATTAGAATATATTTTTACCATGTAATTAAATTATGGTCATGGGGATTAATTTCACTTTGGAATTAGGCATAAACAAGTGCCAAACTTTTCATAAATATTGTATCTAAAAAACCCGCTATTTGTTTTGACAACGAGAAGTTTTTTTAAATTAATTATTGCAATTTATGTGTTTGGAATTTGGTAAAAATGAATTACATATTTGGAATCAGAAGTTCCAAATTATTTAATTAAGACTCTTTTGTTTTGGGACATTATGAATAGTAACGACGGTAATTATCTTTAATTATTTTGATTAATGAGTAATTGGGTAGTTAATGATAATAAGATAATATCATAATAATAAAAAATGACCACAAAATGTGTCCTAAGGATACTTGTTGTCTCATGGACGACCATGGGATTCCTTGTGCCAATCTTGGGGGGCCCATGGAATCACTTTTGTGAGAAAGTGACTTTTTATCTTTTTATTTTTAAAGAATGTTAAATGTAACAAAGAATGTATCACCTAAGTAAAATATTTTTAATTTTGACTAAATAAATTTTTTTTTGGAATATAAATATTCATTCTAAAGATAAAAATATTTCATACATCATAGTATTTTTTTTTATAATTTTTAGACATTAAATAAATTAAATTATTTATGACATCATGTTGATGCAGCGATGACCTCATTATTTAACGATTTAAATGAAATGGAAATATAATGTAAAATCTAAGACCTAAACATGTAAGAAACCTATTGGATGGGTGGATTTCGAACCCTTATCACCTTATCCTCGAAACACATCAATTTGGGCCCATTAAAATCCAAAACTCATTTGAAAATAAAGTTACATTTTATACCTTTCCAAGAGTGCCCCTCTTCTCCTCTTATAAAAGGCCCCCACCTATACCTCCTTACCCACACTTCCAAAACCATTTTCTCGGCCAAACCCTGCCCAATTTGTCTCTCAACATCCCTCTCGAACTTCTTGAAGCCTCACTTTGGGCAGAAGTCTTCCCAAGGAAGCCTTTGAGCTCAAACCAAAGGGAGTTACCCGATTTTAAGGTAATGTCTTCACTTGTGTCATTTTGTTTTATTTTGCTTCTCCAACCCCCTAAACTCTTTTTATTCATTTATTTTGTAAAAAATACAGTATCTTAAATAAACTAGGATGTTTGTATCAGACATATTTGAGCTACACTTACACACACCTACATCTAATGGTTAAAGAATATACTGTTTCTGTGGATGGCGAATTACTGCCTCACGAAACGATGATTGTTTAATCTTCTCTTAACACCTTTCATGGTGGCCATTATGATGTCAATATATTTATATATGATATATAATATGTTTATGTTTTCCTTAATCTTCTGTATTTTTCATTTATGGCATCCCTTTATGGCTTCCATTGTGGGTATATGCGATATCTTCATTTAAGGAAGTGCGGACTACCGCCCCCTCAAAGTGATTTGAATCATTAATACCATATGTGGTATGTATAAAGGATATATTTCATGATATTATATATGATACCATACTAGAATTAAAATACTATTATGTATCATTATGTTTTAATTCCATTAAATATGAAATAGAAATGGAAGTAGCGTTCATGCGTACGTATGGCTTACCGTCTCCATGAACGGTACATTTCATTTCTAATCTCCAAATGTTATGTACTATTATAAGTACATATATATATAATGGATATATATGTAATATATTACATCTAAATTATGGGTATAATTCTGGAATTATAATATGTATATCTCTCATTTTGTTTTAATTCCATTAATATGGCAAAACAATGAAAGTAGCGTTCATGCGTACGTACGGCCTACCATCTCCATGAACGGTGATTTTAATTTTTTTTATCTCCAAATGCTATGGAATAGTATAAAACGAATATATACTGGATATATATATTATATTTAAAACATAAATACTATTCTGGATATGATGTACCTATAACTACATGGAAAATTCTTTTCCAACATGGTCAATTTTTACTCATGTACTGAACATCGACAAAAACATCTGATACGAACTCACTTTATTAATAAATTATTATAACATTATAATATGTGATATTAACTGAATAATAATATTTAAGGGAGGTCCTTAAGAAATTATAAATTGACCAAATTTTTTTATTCAGGAGATTAAAGAACGATCGATTCATGTTGGACACGAGGTAAGGGATCTGACTCCTCTCTTTCTTTTAAAGTACACTCTTTTATGTCATTCATTTTAAAGCTAATATTTCTTGTTATTGGGATATTATTTTATATTACTCTTACTGTAATTTTTATGTTCATATGGTGAGAGACCTTATTCTCCCTCATCAATCCATTTTGGAAGTTTTGAGTGGCGCCGTTAGGCTGCCGAATTTTCGTAAGAGATCTAACCTCTCTCTTTTTTTAAGTACTCTCATTTATGTCACTTCATTTAAGGTCCCCTTTGTTATGATGGGGGATGTTCTTTTATATTCCTCTTTATGAACATTTTATTGTAATATGATGGGATACTCTATTGGATCTCATCAATCATTTTTTGGAAGTTTTATGTGGCGTCGTTAGGCTGCCGAGTTTTCGTAAGGGATCGTTCATCTCACTTTTAGTCCCGTGAGATTTATGCTACATTTGCCACCATTTCCTTTTAGTGGTGTATGTACTTACCATTATTATACTCTTTGTGTAATATAATTTCATTTATGGTCATTTACATATTCATTGTATGACCCTTCTTCAATGGGGTGTACGTTTTGAAAGTTACCCAAGTCGGTAAGGGAACCTTTCACCCTCGTCTTTTTAAAAGACTTATTTTGTAATGTCTTTTAATTCACATACTATTATGTTGGGATATGTTATTATATATCCTTATTGATGTAAATTTTATGTCCAAGTGAGGAGATACACTTTTTATCTCTCATCAACTCATTTTCTGAATTTTGAAGTGACGCCATTAGGTTGTCGAATTTCTGTAAGGGAACTTCTTAACCCACTTTCAATTCTTTGGGTTAAACCTATACTTAATGATTTTATTATGCCAAGATTATGTATGGAATCTCTATGTTGTAGTTTCCACAAACCTTTGTGTGGATATACTATTTCTACTCATAATCATCTCATTGATAAATTCTTATGTCATTTAGACGAACTTGTATCGGAAATCATAACTCAATCTCATTTCATTGAGTTAAATATCTATGTCATTGGTTTTGTTTTTCCAAGATTATGTGTGAATGACCTATGATTGTTTTACACTTAATATCCACTTATATTTTTTGTATTCATATTTGTCACACATAATCATGTAATTGATTTATCCTTAATCTAAGGACACCGACTTTGTAAGGGACTTCGTCTCAATCTCTTTTCATTGAGGCATATTTCATTTTATACACAACTATCTTTTATACGGTGTGTAAAATCCTTTGACTTTTATACAGAAGGAATATTTTTCTACAAAACATTTTACTAAACGACAAAAAGGAATGTTACTTTTAACGTACGCAGTGACAATGACCTTTTCCGCCGCCGCGAGTATTATTTGGTCTTTGGCTTCCTCAACAAACCATAATGTTTTTTAAAATGAAATAAATAACATATACTCTTTTATGTATGTTGGTATTGAAAATGGTTTTTATAAAGGATTTTTTATGTCGATATATTTAAGTGATATATTTTGATCGAAATGTGGAAATGTTTTCTTTCCATTATATTTGTTTAATGTCTTATGATTTTATAATGGTACTTGGACATTATGAAGGGTGGTTCCGTGAATACCAGGACGAGTAGTTACATTATAACCACAAATGCATTGGGTATGGAAGTCGTTTGTATGGCTATTCCATTAAGTATGTGTGGAAGTCGGCCATATGGCTATTCCATTATGTATGTGTAGAAGTCGACCGTATGGTTATTCCACTTAAGTATGTTTATGTCCCAAGTTACCTTTATATGTTATGTGATCTTTATATGGGATTTATGGTAATATTTTGGTTACAGAAGGGTATGTAATGAAATTTTATTTAGTGAAGAGTTTTTACTACTTCGGAAAGGTGAAAAGTATTACTTTGATAAAGTATACATGGTTTACTTGTTGTTTTGAAAAACTAACAGTTTTCATTATTTGTGTATCCCTTACTGAGCTTTTTTATGCTCATCTCGGGTTTTTGAAATATTTTCACAGGACTTAACGTGGAATAGGGTCAAGGATGGGATCAAGGGAAAGTCATGCTATCTAAAACATGGAACTAGACATGTTTCTTATTAAGAGTTTTTATTTTATGGAAACTTAGTGGAAGTGTCTCCTTTGTAATCTTTTGAGATGTAATAGTTATGTCCTAATTCTCTAAAACTCTAAACCTGAAAATATCCTCAATGTGAATTATTCATTGTAACACCCCGAGATTTTATGAAAAATATTATTTTCATTAATGTCTTGTGTAGTATTCTACACCAACATTACCTTGCGCTATACGCAACACCGTATTAGCTTGCAGTATACGCAACACTATTCTTGGACCGTGTTACACACAATTTTGATAATAGTTATTCTACGCAACATTGAGTATATATATATATATATATTAAATTTATAAATGAAATATGGTTGGATTATGTTATACAAAACAACGAAGGATTATTTCACAACACGCAACCCTGACTTGGCTTGCATTACACGCAATCACGACCTTCCTCGATAGCGTGTGTTGTACGCAATACCGGGTTTTAATAAACAATGATATATTATTATAATATTGTCATGAACTATCCGTTATGAATAGTATTAACTAAATTTTGAATTTTATAACATTATTATTCATCTTACACATTTTTTAGAACATGGTATAAAAACAAAATAAATTTTTTGGTTAAAATAATTATTTTTCAAAAAATACAGTTTTGCCGCCTTTTGATGGCGCACCCACTTTAAATCTAGTTTTTGACATGTTTATATGTTAAATTTGACAAAATAAAATTCTTTTTTTGAATCAGGATGTAAAAATTTACATTAGATAAAGTTTTGATATTTTTCCGATAACTTTCATATTTTAATGAATAGTAAAAACACGCTAAATTTTAATTAAAAACAACTTTTTTCATCATAATATCTTATGTGGTTAAATTATAATATTGAATGGTTTTAAAGTATAAATAGAATATATTTTTACCATTTAATATAATGTATGTCATTAGTATTGATTTTACCTTGAATTTGTAGGTTAAATCAATTCAATCTTTTGCAATGTTTTAAACAAAAACCCGTTTCATTCGACAACGGGATTAATTTTAATTTAATTTCTGCAACTTTTGTGTATTGAATTTTAAAAAATGGATTCCATATTTGGAATCAGTGGGTCCAAATTATGTTAATAGGCTACTTATTATTTTTGGGAATTATGAATAGTAACTATGGTAAATTTTATTTACCATAGTTAAAAGTAAATCAGGTAATTAAGGGTAAATATAATATTATAAAATTATCCTAACACATGCCAAAATTCTATTTGATGGATAAAAGTAAAACCATATCAACTAAGGGTCGGATTAGATTCATTTTATGGACTTTTTACCATGAAAATAATTTAATTATTATTAAAACCAAAGAAAGTGACAACATGTCACTCTCTTAAATCTTATAAGTATAATAATTTTAACTTAGTGATAAACATCATAAACTTCGAACATAGATAGTCTCCAGAAAGATAACAAAATTATCTACATCATGAGAATTTATCTAGAATTTTTTGGGATTAAATAATTATCATTATTTGTGACACAATAGTGATGCAGAAATTATATATCTAGTGAAAAATGAAGAATATAGTGTTTATTAAACTAATAGTGACCATAAAAGGCACAAAACCCTGCCCAAAACTTATTGGTCATGTAAAGTTAAACTATAATAATCCAATGGTAAAATATTTGACTATTTGGAGTTTTATACAAGAAATTATGACACTTATATTATTTTATTTTAAATGATGCCAAAGTTGTCACCTTCATAATTTAATAAATATAACAATTTAAATATTGTGATTTTAAGATGATAAATTCGAGTAAAAGTATTATTGTGAAAGGTAATATATTTATCTTCATCATAGGATTTTATTTTAAATTTTTATGCAACAAATAAGTATATTAAATAATTATACAAAAATGTTGTAGTAATTATTTTATTAAGAGATAAACCAAATAAATGGTTTTAAAAATAATAAAATAAATATTATATGAACTATTTAATGTGATCCACTAATTTTATAGAAACATATGACCTTTTATTAATATATTAAAGTTTTTAGTTCTAACATATCTTCTGTATATATTTTATTTAAATTCAAATAAATGAATAGTGTCAAAATTGAAAATATTGTTATTTTATAAAAATAACATATTATAAAATTGTTTAAAAATCACAAAAATATTTAAAAATTATAAATTTAAATTTATATGGTATATAATGTTATAACGTAAACAATTATGGAAAATTCACAACAAATAAGTAATTATTTTTATAATTTAAAATTTAGAATTTTATTACCACAAATAAACTTAAATAGATTAAACAAGGATAAATCAAAATGATAAGGTTTAAAATAAGATCCAAACATGTATAAATTTGATTGGTTGATGAGATTACAACCCTATATCATCTAATCTTAGAATATGAGTCATTTTTGGAGGTTTTTAAGTGGGGTTAGATTTATTATAAATTAATATTTTTAAGAATTCCAAAGGTGCCCCTCTCCTCCCTTATAAAAGGGCACCTCCTCCCTCTCTTCCTCACACAACTTTGAGCCTTCAAGCTCGGCCAAACCCTGCAAAATTATCTTATCCACTTCCCTATAAACATCCTAGAGGTTCTGGTCTTCCTCAAAGACCAATTTTAGTGCCCTAAGAGGAGGTCTCAAAAAGGTGCTTCAAAGAAGAGGTAATTTCCGTTACCGATTCTTTCACCTTTATTTCTTCTTCCACTTCTTCTTCTTAGGTTGTTTCATTATGAAGTAATAACATCAGTATCACTCATATAGTGATATTTTATTATAATTATGAAACAATCCTAATTCACCATCTATCCATCCTACGGAAAATGAAATCACCATGCGTGCGTACGTACGGAATACCGTCTCCACGCCGTGGTGTAATCTGTTTTTCCACCAACACCTTACATGGATGGGTATTATGGTGTAAAGAATAACTATACATAGTTATTATAACATCATAATGATTCTGATATATTGTATCATCTACTCCAATTCAATTCAATAATTATGGAAATGATATCATCGCTCGTGCGTACGTACGGACTACCGTCTCCACGACGCGATGAGATTCATTCTCCATGTTAACCATTTAAGAATGATTATAAAGTATATATAAGAAATAATAATGAAATATATGACATTATAAAGCTACTTTATTTATGTGTATATATATGTATGTCATCTACTTAATTCCACTCAATTCAATAAGGAAACGAAAACAGTGTTCATGCGTACGTACGGCCTACCGTCTCCATGAACGGTGTATTTCTTTCCATTTATTGATCCATTATATGTATGTATATTATGAATATATATTATATATAAATCATGTTTTATATTATATAATTAATTAATAATGATCTAAGTAATCATATGAATAATTACAAGTTAAAACACGAACGACAAATGAGACGATTTTACCCAAAACGCTACTTTAACATGAATTTACAAAAGAACGGGTAATATAAAGTCATAAGTGAACCATATATGATATAATAACAATGAATATGATTCTGTAATAAGTAAATTACATTATTTAAATCATTATACAGGAGGTTCGGACACTTACGAAGCAAATCGGACCTAAGGTAAGGGAAAGATCACAATCTCATTTTTATCCGAGAGTGTTTATACTTTGGTATTTACTGGGGTGTATTTTATCATCCAAATCCATGTTTCCTCAATATGTAAAATTATTTCCATTCACCTAAAATTTTTTAAATCCTATTTTACCCTTCGGTGAGTTTTTAGTAAAAGATATGAAAGGAATCTTTTGTCATTTTTCGTACGAGGTACTTTTTTGACTTTTCCGACAAAAGTACGAAGAATGTTTTTTTAACTTATACGGCATGAATGGATTTTTAAAACATTATTTCAAAGAATATTCCTTTACAAGTTTTCAAGTTTATTTTTAATCAACTTATTTTAGTTTATAATTGTATGACATGTTATGAAAAGAAAAGTGTTTTTGAAGAAAAAAAGGATATTTTCCTCAAGAATGGAGTTCAAGTGTTTTATAAAAATTATTTTCCATCTAAGATAATAAAGGGTTATATTTATATCCCTATTATTACATGGATTTTATTGTGTTGTGATGGAAATATTTTTATGAAATCTTTTATATGAATTGTTTTATGATGTCACGATGTTTAAGATTCCCATTTTTATTACATGGGTTATGAAATGATGTATGATTTATGATTTTGTGGAACACATAAGAATGGTATCATTATGAGATGGGTGGGACCTATATCTCCCTCCAATGCATTGGGTAAAGATTTTATATCTCATGAGATAGACATGGCTGGAACGGTAGGTTATACCGGTTCAGTGAAACAGGACTGAAACGAGGGTGACTCGGTTTAGAAAGGGACTTTGTCCACTAAGATAGTCTTGGCAATGAGTCTTGACTAACAAGAAATGATTCTCTATGATTATGTGTGTATGCCACAAAGTTTAATGTTTTAAGTTATGATTATTGTGATTACATTTCACTTCCATGATTTATCCCATGTTATGAAATTATGATCTCTTTTGCAGGTTAAGATTTCCAAAAGTTATGTGCTTGTGTATACGATGTGATTGATATTTTTTTTGTTTACCCTTACTGAGCATTTGAGCTCACCCTGTTATGTTTTCTTTTCCCCGGGATATAAAGAAAGGTTTTAGGTAAGAAAAAAAAAGAATATCTTTATGGGAGATGATGAAGATCTTTCACCAGGATTAGAAGATTATATTCCAAGTTTCCAAAGACACTAAACTATTACGATCCTTGTGTGTGTGTTTTTGATATGTACTAAGTATTCCGAAAATGTATTGTAATGTCAATATACGTCAAGCTTCGGGTCTCTACATTCATTTAATTCAATATTAAGTAAGGTTTATGGCTGGGGCCTTGTAGTTTGAAGTCGGCCGTATGGCTATTCCATTAAGTATGGGTGGAAGTCGACCGTATGGTTATTCCACTTAAGTATGTTTGTAACAGCCCGAGATTTTATGAAAAATATTCTTTTTAATTTTATTAATGTCTTGTGTTGTACGCTACACCAAAAGGAGCTTGCACAACACGCATCCTTGACTTGCCTTGAATTACACGCAATCGCAACCTTCTTCGATAGCGTGTGTAGTACGCAATACTGAGTTTCACTAAACAACGATATTCTATTAAAATATTATTAAAACTAGCCGTTATGAATAGTAATAACCACTTTTTAAATTTTAGAAATTTTAGCTCTCAAAATGGACTTCATTTTTGGATTCGGAATACCGAAATTAGCCTAGGGTGAAATTTTGGTATTTTTCTAAAAACTTTCAGTTTTTGATGAATAGTGAAACCACTAAGTGGTAGGTTAAAAACTGAATTTTGCATAAAACTTAATTTTACCGCTTCTGTGAATGGAATTTCGAAAATCCGACAGACACGGTTGATATCAGTAAGTAAAATGTGGTTCAATGAGAGAAAAATAATTTTTTGGTGAATAGTAACTTTTTACTTTTTTTACCGCGGTTAATAGTAAATAGGGTAAATAAGGGTAAAAATGATATTACTATTACCCTAAAACATGTGCTAATTCTATTGGATAAGTTTAATTCGACCAAAAACAAACTTAGGAATAAAATATGACCATTTAGGCCCACTTGGGTTAGATTATGACATTTATTATTAATTTATTTAAAGAAGGGTTAAAATAGTTAAAATCAAAGTTTAATAAGTAAAGCATTTTTAATATGGGGTTATACATAAGATAAATTCGACTATAAATATTAATTAGAAAGCTAAAAATATTTCCTACATAATGATATTTTATTTATAATTTTTAGACTTTAAATAAATTAATTTATTTATGACACAACGATGATGCAGTAATTACCCTTTTAAGGAAATATTAACATAATTGATGTTATAAATGCTAAAATGAATGTAATTTGAGACTTTTTATGAATTCAACTAATTTTCTAGGTTACTATGATATATTAGTGTTGATTTAATCAACTTGGTTAGAACATATAATTCTGTTATGACTTTCACAAAAATCATATATCAAATAGTGTCAAAATTGACACAAAATAGTTTTTAAATCAAATATTATATTATTAATTGTTATTTTATTCCTAAAAATCTAAGGTTCGGCCAAATGACTTAGATAAGGATATATATATTAATAATAAACAATTTGGGGTTCGTTTGGCATGTTATAGTAAGTGTATTAACCATATAGTGAAGGAGAACAAAAAGACACGGTAAAAGTTAAATTATTTAACTTAGAGTTAAATCTAATTGATAAGGTTAAAATAATACCCTAAACTTGTCTAAATCCTATTGGATGATAGGATTTCGACCCATCCCCACTTTATCTTCGAAATAAGACCATTTGGAACCATTATAAACCGATTTTGACTTTAATATAAAATAATATTTTGAGATATTCCTAAGGTGCCCCTCTCCTCCCTTATAAAAGGACACCTCCTCTCCCTCCTCCTCACACCAATTTGAGCACTCAAGCTCGGCCAACCCCTACCATGTTCTCCTCTCCACTTCCCTAGAATAATCCTAGAGGTCCTGGTCTTCTTCAAAGACCAATCTTAGTTCCCTAAGTGGAGGATTCAAAGAGGCGTTCCAAAGAAGAGGTAATATCCATTACCGATCTTTTCAATTTCTTTCTTCTTCAACTTCTTCTTCTTTAGTTGTTTCATGATAAAGTAATAACATCAGTATTACTTACATACTGATATGTTATTATAAATATGAAACAACCCTAATTTACCTTCTATCCATCCTACGGAAAAAAAATGAAATCACCGCACGTGCGTACGTACGGAATACCGTCTCCACGCCGTGGTGTAATCTATTTTTCCACCATCACTTTACAAGGATGGGTATAATGGTGTAATGAGTAACTATATATGATTATTATAAAGTGATATTGATACTGAAATAATATTCATACACTTTAACACAATTCCATGACCATGGGAACGATATCATCGCTCGTGCGTACGTATGGACTACCGTCTCCACGACGCGATGAGATTCATTTTCCACATTAACCATTCATGAATGATTATAAAGAATATATAATAAGTACTAATGAAATATATGACATAATAATGATACTGGATTTATTTATATTTATATGTATGTCATCTACTTAATTCCATTCAATTCAATAAGGAAACGAAAACAGAGTTCATGCGTACGTACGGACTATCGTCTCCATGAACGGTGTATTTCATTCCATTATATATATATTATATATATATGTATATTATGAATATATATATTATATATAAATCATGTTTTACATTCTGGATATAAGTAATCATGATCCAATTAATCATATTAATAATTACAAGTTAAAAACACGAACGACAAATGAGACGATTTTACCCAAAATGCTACTTTAACATGAATTTACAAAAGACCGGGTAATATAAAGCCATAAGAGAACCATATATGATATCATAACAATGAATATGATTCTGTAATAAGTCAATAACATTATTTAAATCATTATACAGGAGTTTCAGACACGTACAAAGCAAGTCGGACCTAAGGTAAGGGAAATATCACAATCTCATTTTTATCCGAGATTGTTTATTCGTAAGTATTTACTGGGGTGTATTTTATCATCCACATCCATGTTCCCTCAATATGTAATATTGTTTCCATCCACTTTCAATAGTTTAAATCCAATTTTACCCTTCTGTGAGTTTTTAGTAAAGAATATGAAATGAATCTTTTTTCGTTTTTCCGTACGAGGTACTTTTTGACTTTTCCGACAAAAGTACGAAGAATGTTTTTTTTACCTTATACGGCATGAATGGATTTTTAAAACATTATTTCCAAGAAGCTACCTTTACAAGTTTTCAAGTTTATTTTTAATCAACTTATTTTAGTTTAAAATTGTATGACATGTTAAGAAAGGAAAAGTGTTTTTGAAGTAGAAAGGATATTTTTCCTCAAGAATAGAGTTCAAGTATTTTATCAAAATTATTTTCCATATAAGATAATAAAAGGGTTCTGTTTTTATCCCTATTATTACATGGATTTTATTATGTTGTGATGGAAATATTTTTATGAATTCCTTTATCTTATATGAATTTTTTTATGATGTCATGTTGTTTAAGAATCCCATTTTTATTACATGGGTTACGCTATGATGTATGGTTTATGATTATGTGGCACACATAAGAAAGGATTCATTATAAGATGGGTGGGACCTATATCTCCCTCCAATGCATTGGGTAAAGATTTTATATCTCATGAGATATACATGGCTGAAATGGTAGGTTATACCGGTTCAGTGAAACAGGACTGAAACGAGGGTTACTCGATTCAGAAAGGGACTTTGTCCACTAAGATAGTCTTGGCAATAAGTCTTGACTAACAAGAAATGATTATCTATGATTATGTGTGTATGCCACAAAGATTAATGTTTTAGGGTATGATTATTGGGATTTCATTTCACCACTATGATTTATCCCATGTTATGAAATTATGCTCTCTTTTGCAGGTTAAGATTTCCAAAAGTTATGTTCTTATGAATATGATGTGATTGATTTCTCTTTTGTTTACCCTTACTGAGCATTTGAGCTCACACTTTTATGTTTTATTTTCCCCAGGATATAAAGAAAGGTTTTAGGTAAAAAAAAGGAAGATCTTTATGGGAGATATTGAAGATCTTTCACCACGATTAGAAGATTACGTTCCGAGTTTCCAAAGACACTAAACTATTACGATCCTTGTGTGTGTGTTTTTTTGTATGTACTAAGTATTCCGCAAAAGTAATGTAATGTTCATGTACGTTAGGCTTCGGGTCTCTACAGTTGGTATCAGAGGAAAGGTTTAGTCAACCTTTGGAAACTAGGATGCGAAAACGTTAGTGAGATCCCTAGAGATATTTCTAAGGTATGTCTAGGGATGTCCCTAAGGATAAGTATACGTATAAGATACAGTCCTAGAACTATGGTAACGATCATAGAATTTAACCTAAGAATTTATATATTGAGGATACTCCCCCTTTATAATGTTGTTTTCCCTATTATGATTTTTGCCTCTCACACTATTCTTTTTGGGTTTTAGACGATGGCTGGAACCCGAAGGAACCGTGTTGATCAATGCAATGGACAATGCAATGATTTCCCTCCTGAACAAACAAATGTTATGGGAGATGGAGTGCAAAATCTTATTGCTATACTTACACAAGCTATGAATCATTCTGGACTTCCAAATGAGCAGAGAAGGGAACAATATTCTATTGAGTCCTTCATGAGGCAACGTCCACCTTCTTTCAGTGGGTCTTCGGATCCACTTGTTGCTGAACAATGGATCAGTACCACTGAAAATATATTTTCAGTTCTTCAATGTTCTGAACATGATAAAGTCATCTTAGTAGTATATCGTTTGGAAGGTGAAGCTGATCAGTGGTGGAATCTTATCAAGAATACAAGGCAAAGAGATGAAATTGAGTCCATGGAATGGGACGAGTTCAAGAACTTATTTTTCAATAAGTACTTCCCTCGTATTCTTCGAACAAAGATGGAGAAGGAGTTTCTTGAACTAAAGCAAAAGGATGATGAATCTGTTGGTTGATCGATTTTTCAGTGGCTTAAAACGAAGTCTTCGAAGGGCATTAGCTATAAGAGACTTCAGTAGCTATGAAGAAATTGTGCGTTGTGCTATCAAGGTAGAAATGGAAGTTGGTGTTACATATCCATCTCATGGTTTTGACAAGAAACGAAAGATGGAGTTCAAGGAGAAATCTCAGAATAATGGTGAAAAGAAGATGAATGTTTCCTTATGCACAAAGTGTGGAAAGAAGCATGGTGGAGATTGTCTTAAAGGGACTAGAAAATGTTTTAAGTGTGGAAAAGAAGTTCATCGAGCAGCTGAGTGTCGAAGTAATGGAAAAAGGGTTTCTAATGATGTGAATAAAGCAAACACTGCAGAGAACGCACCACCAACACTTCAATGCTTCAAGTGCAAGGAAATGGGGCATTATGCTAATAAATACCCTAGTCCAAGGGTTAGTGATGATCGACATGAGCAACCGCTTAAGGCAAAGGACAAAGGGAAGTCACATGCGATCACCATTGGCGATGTTGAATATGATAACGATGTGGTGGAATGATTAAGTGTTTATGTAATGGGATTTCCAAAATAATGTTGTATCATAAAATATTGGAATATTTATGTATTGGTCTAATGTGGTATTCAAAGTGATTCAAATATTTTTGGAAATAAGATGATATGCACATAATAAAGGGAAACGAGAAAATGAAATGTTTAACAGTATTCATGAGCTCATGATTGATATAAGGACTAAGTGATATCATTTTTTGAGCATATAGAATTTTGAGGATTTTAGTATGTGGAAAGTGTTAAATTTTAACTGCATTCATGTTTTCACTAAGGTTTTCAAGAGAATACATGATTAAGGACTTTGAATGTTTGGAATGTGACCAACAAAACATATCTTATGATATATGGGGATCGATGATGGTGTTAAATCTCTGGTAATCATTTTCACTATGTTATGAGAGTGGACTGCAGTATTATGGATAAGCCTAAAGATTGGAATGGATTATGTTGCACATAAGTTAGTATTGTTTAAGGATCGAAGTTTTCTCGATATTATTGATGGGATGTTATAGTAATATAGTTTTAGAAAAAGGAAAACTTGCAGGACGGGCGACAGCCCATCGCGTCGGACAAGGATGTGGGAATCAAACCCACAACCGAAGTGCGACTGGCCTTTATCGCCTACCACTGGCCTACAGGAAGTACCTGTTTAGTAGAAACTAGTTTTATTTTATTAAGCAGTATGATATATGAAGTATAAGTCCATTTTAGGAACCATATATGATTAATCTCACTATAGACCGACTTATGTATATAATTTTTGCTAACCTTTTGTTTGAGACAGATGGAATGACCCGTCATTCTATCACATAATCTGCTAACACTTCACAAATAAAAAATTCAACTTCATTTATTTAAGAGATGAAGTGGAAATTTTTCAGGGCAGGAACAACAGTGAGATTGTACCAAAATAAAGTAAGTATTTATTCTAATTCAAATTTTCAACTTTAGGGAAATGATCTTGAAAACCAAAAATGTTGTCCTAGTGATCTTATACCTGATGAATCAGATGGTACCTTAGATCGTCACAAATTTATGGCTTTTTGATTACTGGATTTTCCATAGCCATGTTCTCTACCACTCTCCATCAAAACATGATGGTTAGATTTCTCTTCCATATCCATATTTTCACCTATGTAGAAACCTAGTGATTAGTTTATTTGGATAACTGTTACATTTCATACTTTTGTTTTTAAAGATTGGTTTTTATATTCCTTTTTACGATGTGGGTTTCTATTAAATAAACTTTCGAATAGTAAACCATTTATAACCCCGACGAATTTTGAGGGTGAAATTCATTTTAAGGGGGGTAGAATGTAACAGCCCGAGATTTTATGAAAAATATTCTTTTTAATTTTATTAATGTCTTGTGTTGTACGCTACACCAAAAGGAGCTTGCACAACACGCATCCTTGACTTGCCTTGCATTACACGCAATCGCAACCTTCCTCGATAGCGTGTGTAGTACGCAATACTGAGTTTCACTAAACAACGATATTCTATTAAAATATTATTAAAACTAGCCGTTATGAATAGTAATAACCACTTTTAAAATTTTAGAAATTTTAGCTCTCAAAATGGACTTCATTTTTCTATTCGGAATACCGAAATTAGCCTAGGGTGAAATTTTGGTATTTTTCTGAAAACTTTCAATTTTTGATGAATAGTGAAACCACTAAGTGGTAGGTTAAAAACTGAATTTTGCATAAAACTTAATTTTACCGCTTCTGTGAATGAAATTTCGAAAATCCGACAGACACGGTTGATATCAGTAAGTAAAATGTGGTTCAATGAGAGAAAAATAATTTTTTTGGTGAATAGTAACTTTTTACTTTTTTTACCGCGGTTAATAGTAAATAGGGTAAATAAGGGTAAAAATGATATTACTATTACCCTAACACATGTCCTAATTCTATTGGATAAGTTTAATTCGACCCAAAACAAACTTAGGAATAAAATATGACCATTTAGGCCCACTTGGGTTAGATTAGGACATTTATTATTAATTTATTTAAAGAAGGGTTAAAATAGTTAAAATCAAAGTTTAATAAGTAAAACATTTTTAATATGGGGTTATACATAAGATAAATTAGACTATAAATATTCATTAGAAATATAAAAAGATTTCCTACATAATGATATTTTATTTATAATTTTTAGACTTTAAATAAATTAATTTATTTATGACACAACGATGATGCAGTAATTACCCTTTTAAGGAAATATTAACATAATTGATGTTATAAATGCTCAAATGAATGTAATTTGAGACTTTTTATGAATTCAACTAATTTTCTAGGTTACTATGATATATTAGTGTTGATTTAATCAACTTTTTTAGAACATATAATTCTGTTATGACTTTCACAAAAATCATATATCAAATAGTGTCAAAATTGACACATAATAGTTTTTAAATAAAATATTATATTATTAATTGTTATTTTATTCCTAAAAATCTAATGTTCGTCCAAATGACTTAGATAAGGATATATATATTAATAATAAACAATTTGGGGTTCGTTTGGCATGTTATAGTAAGTGTATTAACCATATAGTGAAAGAAAACAAAAAGACACGGTAAAAGTTAAATTATTTAACTTAGAGTTAAATCTAATTTATAAGGTTAAAATAATACCCTAAACTTGTCTAAATCCTATTGGATGATAGGATTTCGACCCATCACCACTTTAGCTTCGAAATAAGACCCTTTATAACCATTATAAACCGATTTTGAATTTAATATAAAATAATATTTTGAGATATTCCTAAGGTGCCCCTCTCCTCCCTTATAAAAGGACACCTCCTCCCCCTCCTCCTCACACCAATTTGAGCACTCAAGCTCGTCCAACCCCTGAAATGTTCTCCTCTCCACTTCCCTAGAATAATCCTAGAGGTCCTGGTCTTCTTCAAATACCAATCTTAGTTCCCTAAGTGGAGGATTCAAAGAGGCGTTCCAAAGAAGAGGTAATATCCATTACCGATCTTTTCAATTTCTTTCTTCTTCAACTTCTTCTTCTTTAGTTGTTTCATGATAAAGTAATAACATCAGTATTACTTACATACTTATATGTTATTATAAATATGAAACAACCCTAATTTACCATCTATCTATCCTACGGAAAAAAAATGAAATCACCGCGCGTGCGTACGTACGGAATACCGTCTCCACGCCGTGGTGTAATCTATTTTTCCACCATCACTTTACAAGGATGGGTATAATGGTGTAATGAGTAACTATATATGATTATTATAAAGTTATATTGATACTGAAATAATATTCATACACTTTAACACAATTCCACGACCATGGGAACGATATCATCGCTCGTGCGTACGTACGGACTACCGTCTCCACGACGCGATGAGATTCATTTTCCACATTAACCATTCATGAATGATTATAAAGAATATATAATAAGTACTAATTAAATATATGACATAATAATGATACTGGATTTATGTATATTTATATATATTTCATCTACTTAATTCCATTCAATTCAATAAGGAAACGAAAACAGCGTTCATGCGTACGTACGGACTACCGTCTCCATGAACGGTGTATTTCATTCCATTATCTATATTATATATATATATATATATATATATATTATGAATATATATATTATATATAAATCATGTTTTACATTCTGGATATAAGTAATCATGATCCAAGTAATCATATTAATAATTACAAGTTAAAAACACGAACGACAAATGAGACGATTTTACCCAAAATGCTACTTTAACATGAATTTACAAAAGACCGGGTAATATAAAGCCATAAGAGAACCATATATGATATCATAACAATGAATATGATTCTGTAATAAGTCAATAACATTATTTTAATCATTATACAGGAGGTTCGAACACGTACAAAGCAAGTCAGACCTAAGGTAAGGGAAATATCACAATCTCATTTTTATCTGAGATTGTTTATTCGTAAGTATTTACTGGGGTGTATTTTATCATCCACATCCATGTTCCCTCAATATGTAATATTGTTTCCATCCACTTTCAATAGTTTAAATCCAATTTTACCCTTCGGTGAGTTTTTAGTAAAGAATATGAAAGGAATCTTTTGTCGTTTTTCCGTACGAGGTACTTTTTGACTTTTCCGACAAAAGTACGAAGAATGTTTTTTTTACCTTATACGGCATGAATGGATTTTTAAAACATTATTTCCAAGAAGATTCCTTTACAGGTTTTCAAGTTTATTTTTAATCAACTTATTTTAGTTTAAAATTGTATGACATGTTAAGAAAGGAAAAGTGTTTTTGAAGTAGAAAGGATATTTTTCCTCAAGAATAGAGTTCAAGTATTTTATCAAAATTATTTTCCATATAAGATAATAAAAGGGTTCTGTTTTTATCCCTATTATTACATGGATTTTATTATGTTGTGATGGAAATATTTTTATGAATTCCTTTATCTTATATGAATTTTTGTATGATGTCATGTTGTTTAAGAATCCCATTTTTATTACATGGGTTACGCTATGATGTATGGTTTATGATTATGTGGCACACATAAGAAAGGATTCATTATAAGATGGGTGGAACCTATATCTCCCTCCAATGCATTGGGTAAAGATTTTATATCTCATGAGATAGACATGGCTGAAATGGTAGGTTATACCGGTTCAGTGAAACAGGACTGAAACGAGGGTTACTCGATTCAGAAAGGGACTTTGTCCACTAAGATAGTCTTGGAAATAAGTCTTGACTAACAAGAAATGATTCTCTATGATTATGTGTGTATGCCACAAAGATTCATGTTTTAGGGTATGATTATTGGGATTTCATTTCACTACTATGATTTATCCCATGTTATGAAATTATGCTCTCTTTTGCAGGTTAAGATTTACAAAAGTTATGTTCTTATGAATATGATGTGATTGATTTCTCTTTTGTTTACCCTTACTGAGCATTTGAGCTCACCCTTTTATGTTTTCTTTTCCCCAGGATATAAAGAAAGGTTTTAGGTAAAAAAAAGGAAGATCTTTATGGGAGATATTGAAGATCTTTCACCATGATTAGAAGATTACGTTCCGAGTTTCCAAAGACACTAAACTATTACGATCCTTGTGTGTGTGTTTTTTTTATGTACTAAGTATTCCGCAAAAGTAATGTAATGTTCATGTACGTTAGGCTTCGGTTCTCTACAATGTTTATGTCCCAAGTTACCTTTATATGTTATGTGATCTTTATATGGGTTTTATGGTAATATTTTTGTTACAGAAGGGTAAGTAATGAACTTTTATTCAGTGAATATTTTTTACTACTTCGAAAAGGAGAAAAGTATACTTTGATAAAGTATACATGTTTTACTTGTTGTTTTAAAAAACTAACAGTTTTCATTCTTTGTGTATCCCTTACTGAGCTTTTTTATGCTCATCCCAGGTTTTTGTAATTTTTTCACAGGACTTAACGTGGAATAGGGTCAAGGATGGGATCAAGGGAAAGTCATGCTACCTAAAACATGGAACTAGACATGTTTCTTTTTAAGAGTTTTTATTTTATGGAAACTTAGTATAAGTTTCTACTTCGTAATCTTTTGAGATGTAATAGTTATGTCCTAATTCTCTAAAACTCTAAACCTAAAAAGATCCTCAATGTGAATTATTAATTTAATTCAATATTAAGTAAGGATTAAGGCTGGGACAATATAGTTGGTATCGAAGGTCGGTTTAGATAACTTTAGATGTTAGGGTATTCTTTAAGCATAAGTGACATTACCATAATGGTTAGGATTTCAGAAATAGTCCTAGTTTTAGATAAAGTGAATGAGTAAGTATATCTTAGTGTTTATCTTCCTCATTAGTACATGATGGTTTTGTTGATATACTCGCACTGACCTTTCTGGTTTTAGTAAATGGCTGGATCTAGCAGGCACCAAAGTAACAGTGGATGTGAAGGAAACTGTGATAGTTTTTTGAGCAAGCAACTGAATGAAATGGGAGCTGCAATGAGAACTCTTGTGATTATCCTCAACCAACTATCTGGAGTCATGATTGACCACCTAAACCTTGGTGATTTCTCTAAGGCATCATATATGCGAGAAAGAAATCCCTACGTAAGTACAGGTAATAATAATAAAGGTAAGTGTGTTCAAAAACCTATGTGTCAATGATGTGGAAAGGAAAACCTAGGAAAATTTTTCAGAGGGACAGAAATATGCTATAGATGTGGAAATGAAGGTCATAAATAAAAAACCTGCCATGGAAAAAGGAAGCATCCAGTTGACTCGAGGAAAGGGAAAGAAGTTCTTTCTGAGGGATCAATTGAATGTTTTAAATGTGGTGTGTATGGTCATTATGAAAACACATGTCCTGTGAAGAAGTTTCCTGAATGGGATCACCAAGATCGTACAAATGTTTGTTTACCAATACCTAATGTCATTACGATTGAGGATGAAGAAACTAAAAATGAACAATCCAAGGTATGGATTATTTCATAACTATTGTTTTCCAATTCTCAAATCTTAGGATATGATTCATGATTTTGTTTGTAGGAAAGAATTATTTCAGAATAATTTGGAAAAGAATGGTTAATGGATCATGAAGAATTTTGAATGAGTAAGATGTCAACATATAAGGGCTTTAAGAGTTATGGTGAAATTCTTAGGAGTATTAAGTCTCTTTTGATAATGGGGTTACATTAGAAGACTTTTTATAGTATGTGTAACCCTGATGTTTAATGTATGAAAATTTTATTCAAGGAATAGTTATCTGTTCTTTTGTGGACATAGTTATAAAGAACCATTTGGGTTTATATGATCCTTACTTTTGAGGTAATTATGGGTTATTATATGATATGCTGGAAACTGAAAGGCATGAGATAAACTTGAGGTTACAATATGTTATGATCATTTTTGAAGATTTTATCTCGTTTTGGGGAATGTTTTAAAATTATATATTTTTGGAAAAAGGACAACACGCAGACCGTGTGACAACCCGTCGTGTCGGACAAAGCTGCGGGAATCGAACCCACAACCAAAGTGCGACTGGTATTTATCGCCTACCACTGGACTACGTGAAGTCCCTGGTTAGTTTGACTGATTCTTTTTAGTTAGATTATTTTATGAATTAAGATTAATTTGATTTTGGGTTATCTATGGAAATTTATTAACCTATCATGGAGGATATGTGATTAGGTTAATTACTTTTCAATACGAGAATTTAGGAGCAACTGATGATGTTTGGAGATAAATGTTACGATTTAACTTGAAAGACTATGTGACTAAATCCTTCAAATATTTGGGTTTCACTCTTAGTTTGGTTTACTTTGAATAATTTTATGGAAAAATTGTTTATCGAATGGTCCACGATGAACTTTGGGTTTTGTTGGACAAATTTTGGACATTAAGAATAAATTTTCTTTTTATAAAGGGTTATCCTTTTCTGGATTATCTGATCATGTACTAACCTTTTTGGTTTTGGTTTTGGTTAAAGTCTAAAGACATGGGAAGTATATAGTTCTCTTTTTTGGATTAGGTGATTCTCTAGAAGTTGATTATAGTACTCTTAATGTGAACAAGTCTTCCTAAATACTCGTCTTTTGGAGAAAATATGAGTTTGTGTAAGGAATATAATAAAAGTTGAAAGTCAACATGATAAGTGATTATGCTTCCTTATGAATAAATTCCTCAATAAAAATTAACTTAAAACAAAAATGTTGTATATTAACTTTTCCTATCGGGGAATCGAATACCGTTTAACCCATCACAAGTTTGTGATTTTATTATGGTTAACTTTCTCCTAGACATGTTTACTATCACTCTCCATCAGAACATTACCCTTTGTTTTTTTCTTCCATGTCCATATTTTCATACTTGGAATCCTAATATGGGTTAACTCGGGTGACCTTTGTACTTATCTTTCTTTATTTTAAAGTGATTTTTTTACCGACTCTTGTTCTGATGTGGGACTTTCAAAGTTGTTTCCAAACCCAATTTTAAAATTGCGAGGACGCAATTCCCAAAAGGGGGGAAGGATGTAACACCCCAAGTAAATAAAGAATATGAAATCTTTATATTTATCCATATTTGTGAATGAAATATTAATATTACTTTAAAGGGGATTCTATGCTCGATGGCATACCCAATACGCAACAACTAGTTTCTTGGGAATCTTACGTTGCACTCTAATAATAAAATAATATTATTTTAAATGGTAGTTAACGCCTAGCCGTTGTAATGGCGGGAATGAACAGAACTAACTACAAAATGATTATATATGTTTCTCAAATATTTTTAATCTTTACAATAAATGTTACAGGATTAAAAATGCAAATGAATCCAGTTTTTAAGCGTAAACATTCTAATATTCTTTCAAAAGGTCGATTAACCGCCTTTTGATGGCGAACCCCTTTTAAATCCACTTTTTGAAAATTTTATAATATCTATTTTTTCAAAATAAAAATATTATTTATGTTTGGGACATTGAAATTTACCTTGGGTTAATTTTTGGTATTTTTCTGACAATGTTTATTTTTTAATGAATAGTGAAAAATACTGCATTTTACATCAAAACTTCTTTTTCATATAATTTAATTATATGGTTATATTATCTTTTTAATTTGTTTTAAAGTGTAATTAGAATTTATTTTTACCATTTAATTCAATGATGGTCATTGGGATTAATTTCACTTTGTAATTAGGCATAAACAAGTGCCAAACTTTTCATAAATATTGTTTCTATAAAACCCGCTATTTGTTTTGACAACGAGAAGTTTTTTTAAATTAATTATTGAAATTAATGTGTTTGTAATTTTATAAAATTAATTAAATATTTGGAATCAGAAGGTCAAAATTATGTAATTAAGACTCTTGTTTTTTGGGCATTATGAATAGTAATGACGGTAATTATCTTTAATTATCTTGATTAATGAGTAATCGGGTAGTTAAAGATAATAAGATAATATCAAAATAATAAAAAAATGACCACAAAATGTGTCCTAAGGCTACTGGATGTCTCATGGTCGACCACGGTATGCCTTGTGCCAAACTTGGGGGCCCCATGGAATCACTTTTGTGAGAAAGTGACTTTTTATCTTTTTATTTTTAAAGAATGTTAAATATAACAAAGAATGTATCAACTAAGTAAAGTATTTTTAATTTTGTATAAATAAATGATATTTTGGACTATAAATATTCATTCGAAAGCTAAAACAATTTCCTACATCATATTATTTTTTTTATAATTTTTAGACATTAAATAAATTAAATTATTTATGACATCATGATGATGTAGTGATGACCTCATTATTTAACGGTTTAAATAAAATAGAATGATAATGTAAAATATAAGACCTACACATGTCCGAAACCTATTGGATGGGTGTATTTCGAACACTTATCACCCTATCCTCGAAAAACATCAATGTGGGACCATTAAAATCCGAAACTCATTTGAAAATAAAGTTACAATTTATACCTTTCCAAGAGTGTCCCTCCTCTCCTCTTATAAAAGGCCCCCACCTCTACCTCCTTACCCACACTTCCAAAGCCTTTTTCTTGGCCAACCCCTGACCATTTTGTCTCTAAAAATCCCTCTTTAACTCCTTGAATCCTCACTTTGGGAAGAATTCTTCCCAACGAAGCCTTTGAGCTCAAACCAATGGGAGTTACCCGATTTTAAGGTAATGTCTTTACTTGTGTCCTTTTGTTTTATTTTGCTTCTCCAACCCCCTAAGCTCTTTTTATTAATTTATTTTGTAACAAATCAAGAATATTCAATATACTAGGATGTTTATATAATAATGATTCGAGCTACACTTACACACACCTACATATAATGGTTAAAGAACATACTGTTTCTGTGGATGGCGAATTACTGCCTCACGAAACGATGATTGTTCAATATTCTCTTAACACCTTTCATGGTGGCCATTAAGATGTCACTATATTTATATATGATATATTATATTTTTATGTTTTCCTTAATCTTCTGTATTTTTCATTTATGGAATACCATTATGGCTTCCATTGTGGGTATACGCGATATCTTCATTTAAGGAACTGCGGACTACCACCCCCTCAAAGTGATTTGAATCGTTAATACCATCTGTGGTACAGATAAAGTATATATTTAATGATATTATATATGATATCATACTTGAATTAAAATTCTATTATGTATCATTATGTTTTAATTCCATTAAATATGAAATAGAAATGGAAGTAGCGTTCATGCGTACGTACGGCTTACCGTCTCCATGAACGGTACATTTCATTTCTTATCTCCAAATGTTATGTACTATTATAAGTACATATATATAATGGATATATATATATTATATTACATATAAATGATGGGTATAATTCTGGAATTATAATATATATATCTCTCATTTTGTTTTAATTCCATTAATATGGGAAAAAAATTAAAGTAGCGTTCATGCGTACGTACGTCCTACCGTCTCCATGAACAGTGCTTTTAATTTTTTTTATCTCCAAATGCTATGGAATAGTATAAAACGAATATATACTGGATATATATATGATATTTAAAACATAAATACTATTCTGGATATGATGTACCTATAACTACATGGAAAATTCTTTTCCGACAAGGTCAATTTTTACTCATGTACTGAACATCGACAAAAACGTCTGATACGAACTCACTTTATTAACCAATTATTATAACATTATAATATGTGATATGAACTGAATAATAATATTTAAAGTAGGTCCTTAAGCAATTATAAATTGACCATATTTTATTATTCAGGAGATTAAAGAACGATCGAGTCATGTCGGACACGAGGTAAGGGATCTGACTCCTCTCTTTCTTTTAAAGTACACTCCTTTATGTCATTCCTTTTAAAGCTCATCTTTCATGTTATTGGGATATTCTTTTATACTAATCTTACTGTAATTTTTATGTTCATATGATGAGAGACCCTATTTTCCCTCATCAATCCATTTTGGAATTTTTGAGTGGCGCCGTTAGGCTGCCGAATTTTCGTAAGAGATCTAACCTCTCTTTTTTTTAAGTACTCTCATTTATGTAACTTATTTTAAGCTCCTCTTTGTTATGATGGGGGATGTTCTTTTATATTCCTCTTTCTGTACATTTTAATTTAATATTATGGGATACTCTATTTGATCTCATCAATATTTTTTTCGAAGTTTTATGTGGCGCCGTTAGGCTACCGAGTTTTCGTAAGGGATTGTTCATCTCACTTTTAGTCCCGTGAGATTTATGCTACATTTGCCACCATTTTCTTTTTAGTGGTGTATGTACTTCCCATTATTATACTCTTTGTATAATATAATTTCATCTATGGTAATTTACATATTCATTGTATGACCCTTCTTCAATGGGGTGTACGTTTCGAAAGTTACCCAAGTCGGTAAGGGAACCTTTCACCCTCCTCTTTTTAAAAGACTTCTTTTGTTATGTCTTTTAATTCACATAATATTATTTTGGGATATGTTCTTATATATCCTTATTGATGTAAATTTTTTGTCCATGTGAGTAGATACCCTTTTTATCTCTCATCAACTCATTTTATTAATTTTGAAGTGACGTCATTAGGCTGTCGAATTTCTATAAGGGAACTGTTTAACCCACTTTCAATTCATTGGGTTAAACCTATACTTATTGATTTTATTATTCCGTTATTATGTTTGGAATCTCTATGTTGTAGTTTCGACAAACCTTTGTGTGGATATACTATTTCTACGCATAATCATCTCATTGATAAATTCTTATGTCATTTAGATGAACTTGTATCGGAAATCATAACTCAATCTCATTTCATTGAGTTAAATATCTATGTCATTGGCTTTGTTTTACCAAGATTATGTGTGAATGACCTCTGATTGTTTTACACTTAATATCCACTTATATTTTTTGTATTCATATTTGTCACACATAATCATATAATTGATTTATCCTTAATCTAAGGATACCGACTTTGTAAGGGACTTCGTCTCAATATCCTTTCATTGAGGCAAATTTCATTTTATACACAACTATCTTTTATATGGTGTGTAAACCCCTTTGACATTTATACAAAAGGAATATTTTTATATGAAACGTTTTACTAAACGAAAAAAGGAATGTTACTTTTAACGTACGCGGTGACAATGACCTTTTCATCCGCCGCGAGTATTATTTAGTCTTTGGCTTCCTCAACAAGCCGTAATGTTTTTTAAAATGAAATAAATACCATATACTCTTTTATGTATGTTGGTATTGAAAATGGTTTTTATAAAGGATTATTTATGTCGATATATTTAAGTGATATATTGTGATCGAAATGTGGAAATGTTTTCTTTCCATTATATTGTTTTAATGTCTTATGATTTTATAATGGTACTTGGAAATTATCACGGGTGGTGTCGTGAATACCAGGACGGGTGGTTACGTTATAACCTCCAATGCATTGGGTATGGAAGTCGGCTGTATGGCTATTCCATTAATTATGTGTGGAAGTCGGCCGTATGGATATTCTATTAAGTATGTGTGGAAGTCGACCGTATGGTTATTCCACTTAAGTATTTTTATGTCCCAAGTTACCTTTATATGTTATGTGATCTTTATATGGGTTTTATGGTAATATTTTGGTTACAGAAGGGTAAGTAATGAACTTTTATTTAGTGAAAAGTTTTTACTACTTTGAAAAGGTGAAAAGTATTACTTTGATAAAGTATACATGGTTTACTTGTTGTTTTAAAAAACTAACAGTTTTCATTCTTTGTGTATCCCTTACTCAGCTTTTTTATGCCTATCCCAGGTTTTTGAAATGTTTTCACAGGACTTAACATAGATTAGGGTCAAGGATGGGATCAAGGGAAAGTCATGCTACATAAAACATGGAACTAGACATGTTTCTTTTTAGGAGTTTTTATTTTATAGAAACTTAGTAGAAGTTTCTACTTTGTAATCTTTTGAGATGTAATAGTTATCTCATAATTCTCTAAAACTCTAAACCTAAAAAGATCCTCAATGTGAATTATTAATTTAATTCAACATTAAGTAAGGTTTAAGGCTAAGGCCTTATAGTGTATTAGTAAAATTATTGTGTTTATGACCCTCTTACAATAAATTCCAATCATACCCTTGTCCTCATCCATTTTGATTAATTCAATTATATTCCTTAAGCCATATTTTAAAAATTATTATATTTTCTCTTAGGGACACTAAATGATTTCATTCCTTGACATGGAAATGGGAGGAAAGTATTCATGTTATCAATTTTTTCCATTATCAAATTTACCAAAAATATATAGATACCATCCCAAAATTGGTAGCTAAATTTAATATGATTAAAAATAATCATTTATTCATAAAAATAAAAAACTTGTGTACTTTATTTTAGTCATTCATTAATAGATTTAGTGATTCATGCACAAGCTCTATAAACATTGATATTAACACTAAAAATATATGATTTCTTTTTCAAAACTCCGGAAATTATTAATAACATTCCATGTTTAACACCCAAACACAAAATATTCCCATAAAAATATTCTTTGATATATGGAAACAATAATATTTATGATGTACATCTACAGTTAAAATATCTCCTAAAATTCAATAAGGTCTATTAAAAAGGTAATACACAAACTCTAAATTATTATTCTCTAGAACTCATATTAATAAGAGTATTTTATTTTTATTTTTCAAAGTAGTCTTATATTTTTTGAAGTCCAAAATCACATTGAAATGATGGTGGAATTTATTTCTAAAATATTGAAACCAAATAATTTTTTATCATTTCTTTTTAGTGAGAATCGATAACTGTTACTCATAATGTATAAAAAATTGCGCTTAATAATAGAGGATTGTTATGGTAAATTTATAGCAACCGAATCCATGTTTAAAAATAATTATTCTTGAATGCTTTAAATTACAAGAATTACCGAATTTTAATTATATAAAATAGCCATAGATAAATTCTATTGATTTTTTATATGTATCATTATCATACCTTACATTCATTAAATGAAATTACCAATCAAATAAACTCTATTTTCTAAGTTATTATTTAAAATATATTGAAAATAACCAGTCATTGTGTCAATTGAAATCCATTTTCAAAATAATTATGAAAACTATATTCTTATTATATGAGAAGATCACATCTCAAATAATTTATAAGATAATTTCTATCTTAAACCATAAAGGTATGTTTTTTAGAACAACTAGATAAAATCATTCCAATTACCATATTTTTAACTGGACATAATAGTAACATATTGTTCAGCATATAAAGTTTAGATATGTTAATTTATTTTTATATAAAATGTTTCAAAAATTATATTCTCCATGAATACGATAATTAGATATTTTAACAATTTTTAAATACCATTTTGTATGTACTTGACCTTGGTAACCAAATCTTGATAATGGATTTGTATTTCCTACATGAATCATACACATTATACAATCACAAGATGATTGAAGCGGGTATTGGGGGATAAAAATAATCCATTGTTAATGGGTTTCCCCCTAAAATATTTATTTCATAAATTCATTATAATGTAAAAACCATGGGTAATAAAATTAATATCCAAAAATATGCTAGTGGATAAGACTTATGTTTTACACATCAACGCCTAATTAAATAAAATATGATGAGATAGGACCAATGATTTGAAAAAAATATTCAATCCACCAATATTCTCCAAACATATATACATCATGGATCTATGAATCATGAATCATAATTAATGAAGAGATTACATTTACTTTATAAAAATACAAATATTTATAGTCTAACTAAAATGAAAAAGAAGGAATTGAGAAAAACCCAGTATTATTTTCCTAAGATGTAAATTTTAATGCATGTGTGATTAATCAAATCATAAATAGTTAATGAAATTTTTATAATATATTTTGTTGAATACTACATAAAAAAATTTCATGAAATCCAAACGTTATTATAATAATTACTTTTATAATTATCAAATAAATGATTTGGTTCAATCATAATGAAATAACAAGATTATTTTCACCCTTTTATTAGTGATTGATGAATCCTATATAACTTATCATGGAGTTCATCAAGTAATATTTAAATAATAATAGTTTAAAAATTATTTAGAGAATTTTTTCATCTAACATAAACCTCATGTATGAGTTTTCATATGTTTTGACCACCATGGTCTTCCATAACATGATCAACATGATAACACATATTCATTTTAATTTTATATCCCATATTATATATATATATATATATATATTATTACACAATGTTGTAATATCAATCATTAGTCTAATTATGTTTAAATAATTAAAACATATTATTTAATGGTTGGGATATAAATACAATATTATAAAAATAATCATAACCCTTTCCTTAAGTTTTTTATAAACGAAAGCCATTTGTTCTAAAAAATATAAATAAAATATCTTATAAAAAACATCCTTGTTTAATAAATTCTATGAAATTATCAAAAATTGAGATACAATTCATCATATTAATCATTTAAATCACTTGATAATTTTTAATAAAAACTAAAAATTTGATAAATTACAAGAGGGAAAACTAAAAAAATTATTAAAAATTAAAAATTTTATATAAATAAATTATTCAAAAACAAAATTTAATTAATTACACATATCTATTATAAACAATCATTATTTATAAAAATAACCAACACAGATGAACCTAGATAAATATCTATATATAATAATATATATTATATATTTTGGGGTATAAATAAAAATATATATATAGACTTAAAACTCGTAGGAAAGAAGGGAAGACCATAGCCCCCCCCCACACACTAAGGGTTAACTGACCAATAAAGGCCTTCATTTTTTTATTATCTATAGCCACACATACCCTATTATATAAATTCCCAAATTCCAATAATATATGTCTTGTTGGAGAATTTTTACGGGCATAAAAATCCCCCATTATTTGTTATCAGTATTATCTGAGCCATGTGAAATTCCCCTATTATTGAGAAGGTGTCTCTATATCCACGAATCGCACATCCCCGCCTTCTATAGATTCCATAATTAGTCCTAAAATAACTATAACTAATAAATATAACCTAAATTATAATATCATACTACCAAACCTATGATCTATTTCCATCATAGATCTTACTTTAACCCTCCTCCACCATCACAAACCATCATCTCATATCAATCTATTTCAATTTCTACCCACAACCTCACCATCATATTATCCATGTCAATAATGAACTACCCATCACCCATACCTCTAATATACCCAAACTGTCCAAGATGGGTCATTTTCACAATTACAAACCATTTTTTTGGGTTGTAGATGGGCTATCACCTTCTACACAAGTTATAATTTTATGCTTTCAAGACCCCAACAACATCACAGATCCACCCTAATATAATTTGAGGCCATATTATGAAAAGAAATAGATTTTATCATCATATCTTAGATATTTGGTTCCCAGCCATATACCACTCATTTATAATTTCTGTTAGAAATATACATATAATTATACAATATTATATATGATTATTATTAATATCTAACAAAAACACCCCCTGGAACAAAAATGTATTGACTAATTGGGGAATTGATACATAAAAACCCATATTATATGATTTCCAACATCTTTCAAAAAATAGTCTTACCACAAAATAATATTTTAAAAACATCTAATATAATATTATCTCTTTTAATCTAGGTAATAAAAACCTAAGATGGGGTTAGCTCTGATGCTCAGTAAGGGTAATACTAGGAGTCATAAATCAAAAATAATAATTGAGAAAAAGATTAGAATATAGGAGTGAGATCATAATCATTGATCATATCCATAAGATAAGTTATTTCTAAGAAATATTACATATATTCGAAAACATGATTCCTGGAATATGAGTTTCATAAAAATATACGATATCAGTAATAATAGCGTGAAAACATTTATGGATATACATGATCCATGATTAAAAAAATTAGGTATAATAATGTGTCATAGAAGTATTTCCCAAAAATAATTATATAAAAATAATATTTTTGTTCAGGATCACTAAAAATCCCATCATCATATGATTGAAAAAATCTTATCATGGATTGGGATCACAACGAACAACCAAAATCATGTAATATCATGAGATATAATTCCTTATTAAATATATTAATGGGATATATAGGTCCCAACCATACCATAGTTATATAAAACACATATTTTCTGCACATGAATATATATTCAATAATAATATCCTTATATGATAATCAACCTTTGGAAGATAATTGTTTTTCAATAAAATAACATAATTCCGATAAAAATCCATATAGGGAATAAAGGTTCCTGGTATCATTAAAATATATTACTTTTGGAGAATAAAAAACTTTTAAGTATGTTTATATAGATGGATAATTTTACAACCCTCACATTACATAAATTAAAATTATATAAAATTTACAAAATACTTACAACATTATACAAATACATGCCCATATACCATATTAGTCAAGTGCCTTAGGAAAAATAGAAACATAAAAACTGAAAAATAAATGATCTAAATCATCTCCCACTAGGATATTCATGACTAGAATACTTCATAGAAACATCAAACATAGTACATATATTTATAAACTAGGGTAAGGAAACAGAAAAATGGTTGATATAAAATGATAGTAAAGGTAAAAAGAGGAGAAATATATGCATAAACATAATCAACGAGTTATGATAATGTGATCATGAAAATGTAATATGATACCTTTAAAATAAAAGATCAGAAACAAGGATCATGGAATAAATATTGGTAGTTTATATGAAATGAATCATAAATAAATAAAGAACATAATCCATAAAATAATAACATGGGAACAAAGAATGGAATTGTGGTAGAAAAATAATCATACATAAAAATTTACATAGCTGTCATGTTATTGTTGGAGAGACCATTTTGGTAGAAAAATTCCATTACTGAACCAGGTTAACATCGTGTTCCATCACTTTACTACTGAAATAAGTTCGCTACTCATTTTGCCCCAACAATACTAAACAAAGTTCATTTCCCATTCCAACCCTACAATATTTAATTATGTTAGTTTCTCATTCAGTCCTTGTAATACTTAAACGAGTTCATTTTTTATTCTAGAAATGTCTATCTCATGAAATATATATGTATACCCAATGAATATGAAAGATCTATAGGTCCCACCCATATCATAATGAAATCATACATTCATGTTACAAAAAATCATAATCAATTATATCATAACCCATGAAATGAAATGTGTGTCATAAAAATATAATCATATCTCAAACATTGGAATAAATAGAGGTTCCATAAACATTTCATCAAAGAATGACCTATTAAAGGAAGAAGGTTTCTAAAGAATATAACCCACGGAAGAGAAACAAGTTTCAAAAATATGTAACTCGTGGAAGAGAAACAGGTTTCATAAACATCATGGAATAAAAACATATACTATTTAGGGAAATAATAGGAATTGATAAAATGAATAGTATCACCAGAAAGGCATGAGTAACATAAATGTATGACATAACAGATAGGAAATAATTATTAAATATATTTTAGAAACAATTCTTGATTTAAATATCCTACTTTATTTTAAAAATCCACTTTAAAACATAAATCTTTTAGAAAATCATTTTCTTTAAAAATGAATTGAATAATTATAAAGAAGGTTGGAAAACATTTTGAAAACATTTTGAAAATATTTTTTCTTGAAAACATATAAAATAATATTGGAAACATTTTGAAAAAACTTTTATTTGAAAATATTTTAATGAATTTTAAAATCATTATTGAAAATTATTTTCCCTGAAAATAATAAAATTAGATTTTATGTGTTTGAAAATCCATATCTTTTAAAATTTTTCGAAAACATATAAAGAAATATTGAAAAAATATTGAAAAACATTTTATTTAAAATAACATTGTAAACTTGTAAAGTAATCATGTTATTTTTTTAAAAAACCATTTCTTTGAAAATAATTTGAAAACACGTAATAAAATTTTGAAACCCTTTTGAAAACCTATTTATATGAATAATTATGAAAGAATCTGGACAAATATGGATTACTATTTTCCACAAAAAATAAATTTTAAATAAATTTCATAAAATGTATCATTTTTAAACATTAAACGGAATTTAAAAAATAATAATGGACTGTAAATTTGTACATGTTGTATGAGGTAACAAAATATTCCTTTTACAAGGTAAAATAGTGTAAGAAATGTATTGTTCCAAAAGAGAAAATAATATTACGATGAAAATATAAAAAAGGGAAGAAATGTTTTTTAAATATTAAAAAGATAATTTTAGAATATTTGTGGAAACCCTTTTTTAGATAACATGGTTTTGAAGCAACACAAATATCAAAATAAAGAGAGGGTAATGTCGGAATTTCTAAAAATCACTTTATGAATAGAATTATGTTTAAAAGATAAGAAAAATGGTACCAATACATGAATAATTCATTAATAAATAGAGTATAATAAAATTACATAATGATTTTAATATATGGATCATTATATTTCATAAAATTAAAAATAGTTATAAATATTCTCAAAAAGCGATGAGATTTTTTGAATAAACACTCAACACTTGGTAACATTAAACCATAATACCCATCAAAGAATATAAAATTACATAAAGTATAAAATATAATCAAAAGGAAGAGATATATGTAATAACATTTAAAGTATGTATATATAACTCATGGGAAAATATTGGTGAATAAAATGTCATGTGTCACAAATAAAAAATGTATGGTTAGTATACGCACCCCTAAAAAAGAATGAGTGGTGAATAAATCATGTTTCTCATGGAAATGAAAATTGATATTAATATCTCTTACATAGTTCATTGACTCTCATTGTACTCATTCAAAACTCTTATATAATAAATATAAATATATTATAAATATATTAAAGAACAATATTATTAATTCTAATATAATAAATGTTTTTATTATGACTTTGTACTTGTTATCAATTCCATGTTGAGGTTACACTTTGCATAATATTCTCTTTGTTTTTATCATGTGTATTAATTTGTTATATCTTTGGTCGTTATACATATATCATTATTCAAAAATATAAAACATGATATATATATATATATATAATTCTTATTAATTTTTTTTATAATTATCTATATAATATATAATTTTTAAATGGAATACACCATTCATAGAGACAATAAGCCATACTTACGTATTAATATTGTTTCCCTTTTTATTATTGTATTGAAAGAAAGAAATAAAAATACATATGTGTATATATGTGAATATTTTTAATTATTCTAGTAGAATTATTATATATTATATATGATGTTTTTTCAGTAAACCCATCCTTAATATTTTACATTTAGTATGGGAATGAATCAAATCGCTTTGAGGGGCGGTAGTCCACACTTCCTCAAACAAGATTATCATATTTACACCAAATAAAAAGTAAAATAAAGTATCTTGTATAAGGGAAAAAAATCTTAAAACCTAAAAAAATAATATATGACTTATATAAACATATTTTACATCATAATTACTACCAATATATTTGGTAAAAAATTATCAATCATGGTTTAGTGAGGCGATAGTTCACCGTACACATAAACATTATTTTATTTAACCATTAGATGGATCTATATGTAAGTGTAGGTATACAAATTATCATAAAACATAGTATTATATTTATTGTATATTTTTTATAAAATCATATAATAAATATAGTGGAGGGGTGGATAAGGAAAATTAATGAATGGAGCTTGAGAGAAGGCATTACCTTATAATTGAGTAACTCTTTTTTGTTTGTTCGAGAAGGCTTCCTTGGAAAACTTTATTCCCAAATTGGGGATTAAATGAAGAAGGGAGGGATGTTTTGATTTTTATTTTTAGGTATCAGATGATCCAAAGTGTTTTGAGATTTGTTAAGAAGAGGGATATTTGGTTGCCTTTTATAGGGAACGAGGAGTGACAATATTGAAAATATTTGAATAGGGAATTCCAGCCATGTTTTCCTGAATAAAATAGATCCATTAAGAGATAAAATTAGATCTAATGGAGTATATTGTCGAAATATGGTGATACAATGTATCTTGGAAATGTTTTTATGTTTTTAAGAATCTTAAATTTAATTTTATTTTCCTTAGTTAATTTTAATTTTACCTTAAGTGATGTAATTAATTTTAATCACATTCACAAATTGTTTTGGTCAAAAAAAAAGTTGAAAGTTTTAGACATTATAAATTATGAAAATTCCATATACAAAATCGATTTTTAAAAATTCAAATCAAAAAATTATTAGAAATTAATTTAAAATTAATCTCATAGTCAGGTAGACCATGCAGGTTTTTAATGTAAAATCATTCAAAATATTTCTTTGTTTTTATATTCAATTTCAATGTGAAATTGATTCGAATGAAATAAATTGGATTAATTGATAAAAATATCTAATTATAATTGTAGAACAATTTAAAATATAATATATCCTTATAAAAAAATAATATGAAAATCCAATTATGAACTAAAATTCAGTATTTTTCACTATTCATAGAAAAAAATTAATCATCATAAAAAAAGACAAAAAATTTACCCTAAACCAATTATTATGATACTATTTAAAATTTGATGTTTATTTTGACATATTAAATCTATAATAGTTCAAAAATGTGGATATAAAATGTGTTATCCATTAATAGGCGGTAAAAATGCCTGAATAAAAATATTCGGTTTTACGCATAAAATTGGGTTTGTTCATAGATAATTCTTATAAAATCAATTAAATGGATGTCAATTTTTTAAATATATAATATATATATTAAATTTATATCACTCAATAACTAATTTATTTTAATATGGTTAAACAAATTTGAGACCATTATATTATTAATTTTATATTCAATCGGGTTTAATTTATAATTAATTAGTATCTTCTCGATTAATATTACATTGGTTTAAACCATATATTTTCATAAATTAAAAAATATTCATAATATCTAAATAAAATTCTAGGATATATCTTATTATGTTTAATAAGAACATTATTTTCTATTCGAATCATTCTTGTATGTTACACAATCCATTGATGAAAGTCATTGATGCGTGAAATGCAATATAACCTTGGTGATCTATGTATAGAAAGATAAAATTTATTTTGCATGGAGTAAAAAATTAAAAAAGTGTTTTATATAATTCCATCCAATCATAGTAATTTAATATAAAATAAACAATTTTTAGTGTTACGTGAAATAAGAAGTATATAAAAAAGATAAATTATTTCAAATAATAATAATTCTCAAAATCTCAAGGTGTTACATTCTACACCCATAAATTAATTTCACCCTAGAAATTTATCTTGGTTATCAAAGATGTAATGGTTGATATTTTCATTCAAATAACCCCACATGGTATAAATTTATACAAAAACCTTTTTTATGAATTAAATGTGGGGACTATAATGGATACCCAAAATAAAATTATATTTGTTTACAAATAGGAGAACAATTGATGGGTGTAAATATTGGACATGGAGGAAAAAAATAAATATTTATAGGGAGTGATTTTGGTAATCATTCACAAAAATGTGAATGATAAAAAAATTGATGACCTCAAAATCATAAATTTTTAATGATTTAAAGGCCATCAGTTCAACATAAATTATGGTATAACAAAAAAATCATCATTATAATAACATTGAGTAATTATTTTATTGAACATGATTATAAGTAAATATTCTTACTTTATATGTTTATATAAACAAAATTTCATTCTTTAGCTGTACTTCTATCGATTTCTAATTCATCCATTAATTCACGAAATGGATTTCCATAAAATAAATTTGATTCTTGAAGTACTAAAAGACATTTTTAACAGATCATATGGAATATAAAAGAATGAAAATTACAACTATTTGTCTCTAAATATTCTTCAAAATAAATATGGTCAATAAATTAATCTTTAAACATAAAAAGTAACTCTTCTGGTTCATCATTAATATTAATTCAAAGAAATACACAATAACTAGGGCATTACGTAGGCTAGTGGTAGGTGTGAAGCCCATATCATCCTTCTGTCATGTGTTCATGACCCGTTGTCTTTTTGGAAATGATTGGTTTCCACCTAACATATAAGATATACTATTATAAAATCAAACTAATATAATTTCTAAAACAAATACGATAGACATCCTTTAAATATAGTTAATTATTAAATATCCTTTCAACCAAGGATTTTGATACAATCACAATACATAAATACTTAATCCAAAGATTAACTTAAACAATTCATGAATGGTAATATATATAATCCTTATAAAATATTTAAATAAAAATACTTAAAAATAAATTCACAAAATCATCATAACATTGATCTCCAAAATATCACAAAGTACCATTTTTTTGTCACATTCCAAACATGTGATTACCCTTATTTTATATTCCATTGAAACATGGTAATAACATTAATTACCAAAATTAAATTTGGGAAAAAAATACGTTCTTACATATTCCAATATATATTGGATCTATTCCTTATATAAAAAAATGTGGTAAACATCATCAAAGATATCATAACCCACCTATCAACAAGTCCTTACATAGTTTCAAGGTAATTAGTACCATCTAATTTACTAATTTGTAACTGTATTATATTAACATACATAACATATTACAGGTAACCTTCCCTTATTCATAATATCACATTGTTATTAAATCACTTCACCCGTCCATCAGGAACATTCATTATAAAAAAGTAAATACTATGTGATAAACATAAGTAGAATAATCCTTGTATATTTCATAATTCATGTAACATAATTATTGAATCTAATACATAAAAATATTTAATATTCCACTTCATCCTTATTACACTAACAAGGATACCTCATTTAATTATAAAATACCTCTTTATTTTTAAATTTCATCTATAGTCTTATCATCATCATTAATATAACCATTACACATATGACCTTGTTGACCCTCTTCAAGATCTTTCCTATGGGATCACTAAAATTCTTAATTACTAATTCTTCTGCACATAAAACACTTAACCTTTGATGATGTCTTGGGGAGGCCAATATTCGCATCCTTTTCTTTAACTAAACTCTTTATTTTCAACATGTAGTCACTTTATTTATTTCCATCTTTTCTGTAATCAAAACATATTCTTCTTTTTCAAAGACATTCACTTAGGTGATTCTATCTATAGTCTTGTAGTAAGGGAATCCAAATAAACTTTCCTCCATGGACTCCATTAATCTAACTCTCTTATAAATTTTTCATTCTCTTCCTTGGTGAGTCCAAGATTTGGTTAAGGTATATGTTGGTAGTCATGTTTTGTGAAAATCAATTTGGCATGATCACAACATCATTCACTCCAGTGATCATCCCTCTTAACTTCTCATCAGAAAATCTTCTCTCACATTCCACATTAATCCAGTTCAATTTGATTCCATATATTGGCTAAAACCATATCAGAGTGTGAGTGTTACATATCATAATATAAAACCACATAGTCCAAAAAATAATTACTTATTTTGTTTATAAATCAGGAATCCTTCTTTAATCAATGACACCCTAGGTTCATCCAATGTTATTTATAGACAAATTATATTTAAATCCTTCATTGTAGTTCATGAAGAGTTGTTTGAATTCCCAATGAAAATACTTGGGGCCTTTCAAACCAAGTGTTCATCAAGGCCTATTTTCTTGTATCAGATTACCTCCACTCAGGCCCACAATATCTTTCCAGAGTTCGTACCCCTAGGTATATCTGTTCTAGATCCACATCCACTTGTAGTGTCAAGATAGGGATGTATTTCTTGGAAACAAGTAACACTATCGTTTACCAAAATTAGTGTACATTTTTATATAATTGATTTATACTTAGAATTGTCTTTAGACATATCCATAGAGTTGTCATTATGGTTTTTCTATCTTAGCTTACTATTGTTTTACTAACACATTGATCTGATAGAAAATATAGCATCCCACACTTTACATACATTTACATTAAATAAAATTTATGTAATACTTACAAAATTATTCAAAAAACCACTCTTATACCATATTTTTCTATTTCCTTTAGAAACATAAAAACATAAACACTGGTACATAATTGATCTATATCGTCTCTTAATAGTTTCTTCTTGACTATAACCATTCATAGAAACATAAAACATAATACTTATCTTCCCAGTAGGTGGAAGGTAAATAAAAAGAGTGATATCATATTCTTAGTAAGGGTAAACTAGAGAGACATGTAAGCATGAACATGAGAATAGGGGTACAAGGATGTGATCATGAAAACAAATGATCGTACCCTATAAATCAATGATCATAAAATAATATTATGCAATAAATATTGGTATTTAATAATAAATGAATAATAAGGAAATAAATAACATAATCAATAAAGTCTTAACATGGGAATAAAACATGGAATTTTAGGAAACCCATAAGCATATATAATAATATCCGTAGTAGTCAAGCTATTGATGTCAAGATCATATTAGTTGAAAAATTCCTCTAATAAACCAATTTCAAGCCCCATTATAGCCATATATTACTGAGTTGAGTTTACTCCATGTTTCAAACCTATAATACTAAACTGAGTTCATTTTATATTCTATCATTTTCACACTAAACCATCTTCATTTCTCAATTCAAGCTAGTAATATTGAACTGCAAAATCAATTTTTTTCCATTATAAAAAATCCTCTTTAGGATTAGCGTCAAACCTTAAATTTCAAACAAAAGCGGCATGAGAGTCCATAAAATTAAATTTTAAATTGAATCTTTAAGAAAATATCTTCACCCATCTCGGTTTCCAAGAATCATTAGTCCCACGCCTGCCTTGAGATGTACACCTTTCATGTCCAAAGTCTCTTTTCACCTCCCTCAAACCGGTGAGACCCACCGGAATCACCATCTCCATAATCCACCATCGTAATCTTCATAAGCCATCATCATTAACTAGAATAAACATCAACAATAGAAAAACCAGAAATCCTCCGCCGAGTTTTGAAATACATTTAATTGAAAATATATTGAAAAAATATAAAGACATCTTGAAATTATTTTGATAACCATTTCATTGAAAATATCATTGAATATATTTAATGAATTATTGAATTTTTTTTAATACCATCTTTTCGAAAATACAATGAAAACTTGTAATGAAATCATTAAAAGGGTTTCAAATAATTTTTAGTTGATAAATTTTTAAAGAATAATGACAAAATTTTGAAGAAAACAAAATCTTTGGAAATTAAATTTAAAATAATTTTCATAAATATTATCCTTTTAAAACGTTGAAATGAGTTTCACATAAATAAAAGCAGGTAAATCCATACATGTCGTGTGAGTTAAAGAGAATATTGTTTTTCGCATAGTAAAAAATGTAAGAAATTACTTATTTAGAAAGTGACACAAATATTCCATTGAAAGAATTGGTAAAATAATAAAGTATAAAATTTTATATTAAATAATGTAATATAATTATATAATATTCATGGAAAACCTTTTTTATAAAACTTTTTTATGAAGGATAATAGTTCTCTGATCGATGAGAGGGTAAAGTAAGGGTTTCTTAAAAACATATTACTCACTATATTATGTTCCAAAGATTATAAACATGGTAAAAATACATGAATAATTCATGAATAACCATATTATATGAAAATTAATTAATTTTTTGGAGATATGGATCATAATATTTCATGAAAATAAGAATAATAAAAAACAATCTCGAAAAGCTATGAGATTGTTTCAATAAACTCTTAGGACTTGGTAACATAGAACCACACTACCTATTTAAGAAAATGAAATTACATTAAGACTAAAATATCATGAAAATAAATATATTCATGATATGACATTTCAATGTTAGTGTACATACCTCATGGAAAAATATATCTATATAACATGACATGTGTCTCTAAGAAGTCAAATTGAGAAAAAAGGAACTATAGATTTCGAAACATTTGGAACATTAAAAACTATGAATGAAATATAATAAAATGGATATGTAAATACCTATAAATTTATTTATAATAATAATATAATTCATCACTGATTTTTATACACACCACTCAAATGGAATGGGTGGTAGATAAAAAATGTTTCTTGAGGAAATGAAAAGTGAGATAAACTTTTCATACATTGGGTCATGAATCTCATCATACAAGTTCAAAAACATTGTATAATAATTATAAATTAATTATAAATATATAAATGAACTATATTATTACTTATAATATCATATATTATTTGATTATGAATTTTATTTCCCACATGATAACAATTCTTTGATAAGGTTTCACTTCAGGTAATATTCTCTTGGACTTTTTGCATGTTTCATAAATTGTTATATCATTGATCCTTATAAATATATAATTTTTAAATAATTTAAAACATGATAAAGATTTAATTTATATTCAGTATTTTTTTTTAACAATATATATAATAAATAAGAAATAAATGTAATATATCATTCACAAAGATGGTAAGTTGTACATATGCTTGTACATTGTTTCTGTTTTTATAATCTTTTTTAACGAAAGAAAGTATATATATATATATATCATTATTAAAAAAGAATTAGTATATAAAATATATAATATAAGTTCACTATACCCATCAATAATACATTCCGTGTAGTGTTGAATGAATCACATCACATTGAGGGGGTGGTAGTCCCCAGATCCTGAAATGAAATAATCACATTTAAAAAATTCATTGTAAAAAATATATGTGTTGTCAGAGGAATAAATGATATTAATAAATAATAAATATTATATATTAAATATATAAATATATTTTCTATCATAATTTCCACCATGAGAGGCATTAATGTAAAATTGAACAATCAACATTTAGTGAGGCGGTAGTTTTCCGTACGGATAATCAATATGTTTAATACCAATTAGATAGTGGTGTGTGAAACTGTATGTCAAACCATTAACATAGAAACATAATAGTATATAGAATGAATTTTTTTTATAAGATCAATGAATAATGAGATTACAGGGGAGGCTAAAGACAAAAATAATGGAGCTGTAGAGAAGTTGTTACGTCTTAATCAGTTAACTTGTTCTTGTTTATGCCAAAAGTCTTCGATGGAAGAATTTTTTCCAAAACAAAGGCTTTATTGAGTAAGGTATTTATGTTTTTAATTTTTTTGGGCAGATCATTTCCAAAACTATGGGGTTTTATAGGTTTCAATTAGAGGTATAGGTGGTGTCCTTTTATAGGGAAGGATGAGTGACACCAATGTAAATATTCGAAGAGATAATTTCACCAATTATTTTCATGCTGCATGTGGTTCCAATAATAGTAATAAGTCGATAAAATGAAGTGTATGTTCCCAATATTTCCATCTGATAGCTATTGTACAAGTTTTTAGGTCATATTGAGTCTTAAATTTATGGATTATTCATTAGTTAAACATAATTTTACTATAAGTGACGTAAATAGTTTTAATCACTTTCAGTAATATTTTGGGTTGAAAACTATGTTGGGCATATTATAGATTATAAATTATTATTATTAAAAATATTTAATACATTATTAAAAATTATTATCACATATGTATCATAAATTAATTTAAAATTAATCTCGCAGTCGAGTCAATAATGTAGGGTTTTTAATGTAAAAATATTATAAACATTAATATGTTATTATATCTAATTTAAATGTGAAATTAGTTATAATAACCTCAATTAGATTAATTGATAAAAATATTATCAAATTAATCTTTTAAAACTATTAAAATATAATATATATTTATAAATAAATTAGATTAAAAATCTATTTGAGCTAAAATTTGTTATTTTTCACAATTCATTAAAAATTTAAAATTCCTAGAAAAATACCAAAAATTTACCCTAGAAAAAAACATATGTTAATATTAAAATTATAAAGTATATTTTTATATATTAAATCAAATGAGGACTAAAAATGGTTTCTCCATTAAAAGGCGGTAAAAATGACTTTATTAATTTATATGTTATTAAGTATAAAATTTTATTTGTTCTTATCTTATATCTTTCAAATCTATTAAATGAACATAAAAAATTGTATTTAATACATAACATATATAGTCAATTAATATCAACCAATAATAAATTTAATTTATTTAGGTATAAAATATATGATACTGGACTAATATTTTTTGTTATATTCAATTGGTTTTCATTTCTAATTAATTTTTATCTTATGAATTCATCTTATATTTTCTTGATTAATATATTTTCATAAAATAAAAAAAATTGATAATATCTAATTTATAGGCTAGGTTATATCTTATTATATTAAATAATTACATTATTGTTTGGTAAACTTGGTCTTGCGTGTTACATCTGCCATCGAGGATAGTCATTATTGTGTGTAACACAAGCCAAAATTGATGTTCCATATAGATCAAGAAATAATTTAATTTGTGTGTAGTGTATGATTAAAGTGTTTTTCTTATAATTAATTCCAAATATAGAAATTTAATATAAAATAATCTATATTCAGGGTCATGTGAAATGAAAAATTTCAAAAAAGTTAAATTAATTTGGCAAAAAATAACTCAGAAAATTTTAGGGTGTTACTAATAAAATCATTATATGGGAATATATATATTCTTTTAGAAAGATAAATAAAGGACATTTTAATTTTTTAAAAACATATTTAGAAATAAATTATCCAAAATGGAATAAAAAAATATTTTAAAAAACATGAATAAATAGAGAGTAATTTACATAATGAAAATTTATAAGGGTTGGTGGAAATTGAGTTTTTATAAAAAAATAAAAAAATATCCCTTTCAAAATTTTAATGTATTTCAATGTTGGTGGAAATATTTCTGCTGATATAATTAAATAAATATTCATTTTTTATAAAATTTCGCATTCAAAAAACATACCTCATGAAATCATATATGTGAGGATAGATATGTATATAAAATAAAATATGGAATATGAACATGGAGGAAAAATACTAAATGTTAACAATCCAAGGTAAGGTTGGTTTCCCTTACAAGAATCAAAATGAGTTAATTATAAATTATAGGGAATGTAAAAATAAAATATGACATGTAAAACATATGGAAAATAAGAGGAGTAAAATAATTTTTTATAGATAAATATTCAACAAATTCACCAAGTCATAATGTATAAAAAAATTTCATTTTCAAAATATGGTTGTAATGTAAACCCATTCCTTTTACTGCCAACATATATGAATAAATATTTTCATAATGTATAATAAATATATCTATCTCATTGAATTATTTATGTAACTTATTCAAATTTATTAACATTTAAATGAAACAAGTTTAATCATTCACTATAAATATTTTTATTATAAACTTTAGTTTACATGTGATTTTAATAATATGGTTTATTCAATACATGTTTCATAATGTCAAGGGAGAACTAAACTAATTGATAAAAAATCACCATTCCCATATTATAAATCTTATTTAACTAATGTTTTTTAATTAATTTTAGATCCTTATTCTATCATCCATGTATGATAGTGAGGAAAAATAAAATATGTCATCCATAAGAAGAGTTGTTTGTATGTAACATTAGTGACATAATAATTTTCAAATGAATGGGTGGATGAAAGAAAATATTTTATTCCATAAAATTAATAAAATATAATTATGTTAACAATACATTATTTTAAAATTTTCTTTATTAAAACCTAAATTAATAAATGTATCCTCTAGAGAAATGAAATACTCGAGTCTCTGGATTGTCTCTTGAGGAGGATACAATTTTAGATGAAGATCTATAAATTTTATTTAAAATTAGAAAATTTTTGGGTTTTGAATAAAAGTTATAATATATAATAAATATCTAAACTAAATTTCAGGAAAATTCAAGATCAAGGTAAAAAATTCATAGGAAATAAAAGCGGATCAAAATTAGAATTATAACAATAGTTATGGACAAGATCAATCCTCTCAAACAATCCCATATTCAATGTTCAAAAATATTTTCTAATTTAATTTCCTAATTCCCAACTAAGGGCCCATGGATAACATTAAAATTTGAATGAATATCATGTCAATACCTTAATATTATTTTCCTTCATATTTATGTGATTCAATTACTTGAATACCTCTAATAAATCAAACCTAATAATAATCAATATGCTCAATGGAAAACCCTCCAAGGAGAAATGTAAACTATGAAGTCATCAATTTTACTTCATATATTTTAAAACCATTCAAAAAAATTTATGAAAATATATTCAATAAATAAAACAACTGTATTTATTCACAAATATAATTTCAAGTTAAATTCAAAAAGAGATTACGCAAAACAATCACAACTCATAAGGGAGTTTCATTCGGTATCATCATCCAAAACTACTTGGTGCTCAGAATCAAATCACTTTAGTTTTATCATCTTCATTATTTCATCATGAATTCACAAAATTTTAAACAAGATATATGGCTTAACCTTTCCCTTCCACTCTCTATCCAAACCCCATGGAATTATTTGGAGATGGAAATACAATAAAAAGAAAAAGAGGATTCGTTTGTACCCCCAAGTGGGTGCTTGGATTTCACTACCCCTAGTCAGGAATTTCTAGTTGATCATCTATAATATAATGGTGGGTGAATATTTTTTGATTTGAACATGAAAACTTAAATCTAAAAAATCATCATCATCTCACAGAACTTGTAGAATCTCCCCAAAATAGATTTTTTTCAGGTCCACCACCTTGAATTTGATATTCAAATAATTTCGTGGAAGATGGAACAAAATATAGATGTAATTTTTAGACACTTTATCCTAAAAAACATTCAATGGTTTATAAATTTTAATATTAGGATTGGTTCATCATCAAGTTCATCTTAAAAAATTATTAATTCTTTAAAAAATATCATGGAATCTAAATACTCTTGTGTACCATTGTACTGAAATGAGAACTCTATTTTTTCCTCCATTTCCTTATTGACACCCTCTTCATAGAAATAATCAGTAAATTCAAAATTAATGGTATCTAAATCTCTACAAAGAGAGGAAATTACAAAATTATTATGAAAATAATAACAAAATAATTGATAATAATTTATGACAAATCTAGGTTTATTCTTAGGTTCCAACTCTATTTGGGAGTCTAAAATAGTTTTTATTAAAAGTGTTTAGTAACTTAGGTTCCTATGTATTATCTTAAAAATTTAATTGATCTTCATTATTGTACACATTATCCAAATATTCATACAATGGTTCTAAATTTTTAATTTCATGAATATTTGCTTCACATAAAATTTCACTTAAAAAATCAACATAATTATTTTATGAAGTGATTTGATTACCAAAATACACAGCAGCTGGTGATTCTGGGATGATTTTTTCATTATAATTTCAAAAACTAGATTTGAAATTGGTTTTAATATCTCCCAAAAAATTTCTTCAACTTTAAAGTGGGTGGGATAAAATTTTCCATTTTGAAGTATTTTTAGATGTAATTTTTTTCAGTTCTTTTAAATCGTTGTAATGAATCTCCATTTGTTTTCCTAGTTCTTTAAAATCATATTGAATCACAATTTTTTTATTTCAATATTTTATTTTAGGAATTTAAATTTCAAAATTTAATCATTAATATTCTTACAATATTATTGATAATCATGGAAAAAAAATGTTGTCCCTTTGAAAATCCATTTTCTTGTTTTTTAAGACTATAAATTAGTTTCTAAGATCCTAGAAATTTAAATAAATTTTAAAAAACCATATGAAAACATATATTAAATTATTATAAATTCACATTGGGTTTTTTTCATTACCCCAATAAATATGTTTCCGCTTAAAATGCAATACAGTGGTGACCGCGGGGGTGTCCCGTGAGGAGGTTGCAGACTAATTTACTAAAGTTTCAGTTTAATAATTTTTTTTTAAATTTAATAACTAAAATTTGATATTAAAATTTGATAAACTATATTAAATGAAATAAAAATATATTATGATAATAAATATATTTTTGAGATTAGAAATCAGAATAAAGTTAGACTGAAAAAATAATGAATGCAGAAGTGGAAAAAATTTCTCCTCAAAGACTACCTTTATCATTTTCAAAATATAAATTCCAATTAAATTATCTAATGTATATCTGAATACATAATGGTATACACATATATTTATTTTAAACCATATCAATACCTCAACTATGGGTTTTTTCTGCTTACAAATGTGATATGATTTCCCAAAAACCTATGAATAATCAAAACTAGTTGAACTCGTTGTGATCAAAGGGGAGACCTATACCAAATAAGATTAAACAAAAAGAAACCTAAATTTTATTCATAAGGTAAAAAAATATAGATAAAAATAGATTAAATTGAATACCATAAAAAATATACAATCATCATTCAAGTAAAAAAATATCTAGGATAAATTAAAGGAGAAGAGTTTACAATGAAAAAAACAAACACAGAAGAGAAATGTCTATGGATCCTCTATTCCCACCACCACCTAGATTTTAACCATTAAATTCTTGATTAATTCATGTAACAATCATTTTCCCATCACATATTATCCATCAGATCAAGATTCTTCCTTCCAAAAATCATTTTAAATGAAATGAAAATGAGAATATAACGGAAAAAGGATGGTTGAAAATCTTCATTCCAGTTTCCATATTACCAATTCTAACTCTATTTTGGGACTCCTCCCAACCAAATATATTCTTAATTACTTCTCAAAATTTGTAAAAATTTTAATCCTTTATATATCCTACAATTTAAAAAAAATAGACAATTAGAAAAAAAAAATTCAATTAATATTAGAAGTTATCGTTTTATATCTGAAGTGACCTTTCATCAACCTCAAGTTTGAATCATTACAAAAAGGCCTTATTATTCAAATTTTTCTTAAAAATCGTCATGAACACACTTTTTTGAGTCATATTTCTTCTCTAGGTATAATTATCTCATTTGGGGTCTTTTATCCAGAGATAGGACCCATTTAATGAAGACGCATCCATCATGTCTTCCAAAAACGATTACCACAATGATTGATTTTTTTATGTCTCTAGCATATCAGATAAATACTTAGATTAGTTGATATATATTTATCCCAAAAACATAAAAATAATCAGAAAATAATAACCGAGTTAGGATCAATATGAAAAAAAATATTCCTTAAATATAGAAGTTATTTAAAATAGTTAACATTCATGATTTGTGAAATTTTAAATTTTAAGCTTAAAACATCCATAAAATCCAAGAAATTCTATTAATATGAAATTTTAAATTTTGTTTGGTTAAAATAATTTAAATATATATAAATAAAGTGTAAATTTTAAAGATCTATAAATTCCTTGTAATTTTTTTAAAATAAATGGGAATTTTAAGAGTCCGCGAAATTTGACGGTGCATGATTCGGAGGCCTAGAGTGCCTGGAATGAATTTCTGAACTTTTGTATGGGTACATTTAGTGAATGTGAAAGTGGGTTTTTATAACTTTTGAACCGGTGCTCAGAATTGAAATCTGAGGGCACCGTTGAACTCGTAGCACCGGTATTCACTTAAGTAGACTTTCACCTCAAAGGCAGTTGGTCGAGGGTGAAAGATAAATTTTTTGTTTTTCGTGGAAATAATAAAATAAAATAAACACACATTTTATTTTATTTTATTGTAACCACAATCCATGTAGAATTTTAGAAGTGGGGACCACAAAACCGTAAACTCCCATGGGAGGGTATGGTGGTGGGGGCCACCCGAGGTTTAAACCTCTTCAAATCCCTCATTAACGTGGAGGAACCTCTTGAGCTTCCTTCACATTAATTATGTCAACCCTCCTTAATTAATTGTACCAACCCTTTGTATCCTCCAATTTTAATTTTATGCCAACACAACCCATTTATTGTTTCTAATTAATTAATCCAACATTGATTGACAACAAATTATATAGATAATCATATTCTCTTTGGTTGGCTATTCATTTGGTGGAAATGTATTGGAAAAAGAGGATTAGGAGAACATGGGAGAAATCCCTCTAATGAAGAATTCTCTTCCAATGAATAGCATCGACCACCTTCAACCTTCCTCCATAGTATTTCTTCTGATGTGGAACGTCCTCATCTACAGTGAATTGAGGATCGTACTAAATTTTCGTGAAAATTTCATCAAGTGAATGAGGTAGAGACACAAGCTGATTTTATGGTGATTCTTTCCACCAGCCTTATACATGAAGCATCAGGCAGATGGTGGAGCTTGATGATCCAGGTTCACGATGAGGTGATTATTTTCTGGCTAGTCTTCGAGAGCCTGTTTCAGGAAGAGTTTGTTCTAGTGACACTTCATGCAGTACACATACAATAGCTTCTTCATTTGTAGTACAACAGCATGAATGTAGCTCAGTACTCATCGAGGTTCACTAACCTCTCATGTTACTCCACCGATATAGTGCAGAACCCATTCTTCAGGGCCCAGACCTTCGAGTAGGGGCTCATGCGGGAGATCAGGGCTTCGAGGATCTCACTCAACATCTCGACGCAAGTGGGGGTGTTAGGGCAATCCCACATAGTATAGAGTTTTCTTGCTGAGAAGTCACTAGCAGCGAGATCCACCACAAGTCATCAAGATGTGGAGTCTTTTATAGCTGGTACCATACCATCATCACAGAGGACCAAGAGGACCAGACCTATAGGTGGATGACAGAATGACTCAGGATCGATTGTGCGAGGAACCCAAGGTGGAGCCAGTTATTCCTGGAGCGGGAAGTGTTTCTCATGCGGCGGGCAGGGTCACATGGCTCGTAACTGTCCGACCTGTTGTATGGATGGTTAGTAGACGATTGAGGTACCGCCCATGCAGAGACAGTGGTTTGATCAAGGTGCTCTGCAGGGAGCAGGTTTACGTTGCAGTGGAGATGGTCGTGAAGGTGGAAGTGGGCGATGATTTGAGATATTACTGCCACCACCACGAGTAGGTCCACCCAAACTGTAGGGAGTATGTGGACAGGGGAGAGCTCATATCCAGGTAGCTGAGGCTTATGACCATGGAACTCAAGAGATGATTTGATGTACGATTTGTGTCTATTCCACCATATTTTAATACTTATAGACACATTTTCCAGTCATTCTTTCATTGCCACTGCCCTCATTCTGAGCTAGGAGATTCCGACGGAGCTTGTTGGTTTGATACTTACAGCTCGAGACTCTTATGGGAGCAGATTCCACGATTACGCACCAGTGCCGGCAATGCTTGATTACTCTAGAAGGTGAGATCTTCGGCTGTGATCTCCTAGTAGTGGCGTCGATGCATTAGGACGTCATCTTGGGTATGGACTAGTTATCTACAGTTCATGCACAAATTGCCTAGATTAGGTGCAAAGTGTGGTGTGTCTGTATGGATGGGACCAAGTATACCTTCATTGAGGAGAAGGGAGCCTTTGCAGTGCAGGATAGACTTAGCTAGAAAAGATTTGAGCCAATCACTCATCAATTGGCTAGCCATACCCTCGGAGATATTGATGTAGAGAGTCTAAGTTATCCTGTAGTGGTGGAAAAGTACACGGATGTCTTCCCTGATGATTTTATAGGTCTACCTCCTCTCAAAGAGGTATAATTTTACATTGACTTATACCCAGGGACGACAAATATATCTACACCATCATATCATATGGATCCCACGGAGCTTCATGAGCTGTGGGTACAACTAGAGGACCTACATGGGAAGGGATTCATCATGTTCAGTATTTATATCTAGGCAACCCAAATTTTGATCACCAAGAAGGCAGATAAGATCATGAGACATTGTGTCGACTATCGGCACATGAACCAGCTGAACGTTAAGAACAAGTAACCACTATTGAGGATTGACAACTACTTTGATCAGCTGAAGGGAGCATGATGGTTCTCAAAGATAGACCTCATATCAATCTATCACCAGCTCAGAGTGCAAGATGAGGATGTACAGAAGATGGCCTTTATATGTCGGTATGGCCATTACGAGTTCTTGGTTATTCCATTTAGTGTAACCAATGCTCTAGCAGGGTTCATGGGACTCATGACCATAATCTTTCAACCACACCTTGATCTCTTTTTAGTGGTCTTCATCGACGAAATTCTGATCTACTAAACTACTGAGGAGGAGCATGCCTATCATTTTCAGGTAGTACTGGACACACTCCGAGAGCACCGGCTTTAAGGTATGCTCTCAAAATGCCAGTTTTGGATCTGATAGGTTCACTTTTTGGGACATGTCATATGAGAAGATGGAGTTGCATTATATCCAGTGAAGATTGTGGCGGTACTTTCTTGGGAGCCACCCATCAGTGTGATAGAGGTACGATGTTTCCTAGGTCTGGCTGGATATTACCGGAGGTTTGTGCCAGAATTCTCTAGAGTTGCAGCACCACTATCATCCTTGACAAAGAATGGGCAACACTTTGTGTGGCCAGAGAGATGCTTGAAAGGATTTTAGAAGCTGAGGTAGAGGCTAACTGGTTCTCCCATGTTGAGCCTTCTAGAGGAGGGCATAGAGTACTTAGTTTACTATGACGCATCAGGGACAGGGCTTAGATGTGTCCTGATGCAGGAGTGAGAAGTGATCACATATGGTTCTCGGCATCTGAGACAGTATGAGAAGAACTAATCTACCCATGACATGGAGTTAGCAGTATTGGTCTTCGCCTTGAATATGTGGAAGCACTCTCTGGTGGGAAAACATTTTATAGTGTACTATGATCACAATAGTATCAGGTATATATTCACTTAGATAGACCTGAACCTAATATAGCGACATTTGATTAAGCTCCTCCAGGTTTTTTACTTCGAGATAGTCTATAATTTTGAGAAGGGAATGTTGTAGCATATGAACTCAGCAGGAGGTATGGTATAAAGTTACTAGGTGAGGAGATAGAGCGGCTGGACACTTTACAGACATCTTTTGTCGATAGAGACCGAGCAGCCTTTCTACAGTCCCTTATATTCACTCCCCCACTTCTTCAGTGAGTCGGAGAGGTGAAATGTGGGGACACTGACTGTGAGGCATGATGAGCTTAGATATCCGTAGGATAGGAACCTGTTGGACATTCTAAAGGTGGGGAGCACATCATCCTTTTTAGAGGATGTAGCATGGTACCGATGTCACTTCAGGAGGAAGTGTTGAGGGAGTTCCACACATCCCCTCTATAATTACATCCAGGAGTGGAGAAGATGTACTCGGTTCTCCGAGGATAGCACTGGTGGCTTGGAATTAGGAAAAAAGTTGCAGAGTTTGTTTCTCAGTGCCTCACTTGCCAGCAAATGAAGGAGGATCATCAAGTACGATCAGGCTTGGTTTAACCTTTAAAGGTCTCAGAGTTAACGTGGGATAGGATATCCATGGACTTCATCACAGGAAATCTAGGTACATTCATGGGACATGACTCTATTTTTGTGATTGTTGACCGACTCACCATGTCAGCCCACTTCCTACTGATTAGAGAGCATGGTTCAGTAGAGATATTGGGATGCATCTATGTGTAGGAGATTGTGTGTCTACATGGAGTAACTTCGATGACTGTCTCTGATCGTGATGAAAGATTTACTTCCCGACTATGGAAAGGATTTCAGGAGGCTTTAGGGATGCAGCTTCGTTTGAGGACCACCTTCCATCCACTAATAGATAGTCCGACCCAGTGGACTATTCAGACCCTAGAGGTCATGCTCTATGATTGTGTCTTCGACTTCGGTTGTAGTTGGGAGGATCAATTTCCTTTGGTTGAGTTTTCATAAAAAAAAATAGAAATCACTCCACCATTGGGATGGAACCTTCTGATATGCTGTATGGGAGACCTTGCATATCTTCTTTGTGCTAGAATGTCTTGGGAGAGTAAGCTCTAATGGTACCGGAGAAGGTATAGGCTACCATAGAGAAGGTTCAATTCATCCAAGAGAAAATGAAGACTGCATAGAGGAGGTAGAAGTCATATTCCAACAGGAGACAGAGACCTATAGAGTTCGAGGATGGAGACCACATCTTTCTACGGGTCTCACATTGACGAGGTTTGTGGAGATTTGGCCAAGGTGTCAAGTTATATCTGAGGTTCATTGAAACCATTTAGGTCCTTAGTTGAGTTAGAGAGGTGTCTTACCTCTTAGATATTCCACCTTAGTTGCACCGAGTGCACAACGTCTTCCACGTATCCCAACTGAAGAGATACGTTCACGACCCTTCTCAAATCATCGACCATGTAGAGTTGGATGTCGATGATGGGGAGAATATTACAGAGGTTCTAGTAGAGATTGAGGATCGACAGGAGTGGGTCCTTCGTGGATGGTTGATACTTCTGGTGCACATTCGTTGGAAGCACAGGAACCTCTAGGAGTGCACATGGGAGTGGAAGGCTCATATACGTGCTCAGTACCCCCACTTGTTTTCCTAGTTTGAGTTGCAGCTTACGACGAAGTAGATCCCTAAGGTTGGGAGAATGTACACACCCAAAATTTACATGTAAATGATTTTTTAAAATAAATGGTAATTTTACAAGTCTGTGAAATTTGATGGTTCATGATTCGGAGGCACAGAGTGCTTGGAATAAATTTCAGAACTTTTGTTCATGTACATTTAGTAAATGTTAGAGCAGGTTATTCTAACATTACAATCAGTGCTCAGAATTAAAATTTGAGGGCACCATTGAACTCGTAGTGCCGTTATTTACTTAGGAAAACATTCACCTCAATGACATTTGGTTGAGGGTGAATGATAAATTTTGGGTTTTCATGGAAATACAAAAATAAAATAAACAGACATTTTATTTTATTTTGTTGTAACCACCCTCCATGTGGAAGTTGAGAAGTGGGGACCACAAGACCATAACCTCCCATGAACGTTTATGGTGGTGGGGGGCACCTGAGGTCTAATCCTCTTCAAAACCCTCATTAATGTGGAGGAGCCTGTTGAGCTTCCTCCACAATTATTATTCCAGCACTCCTTAATTAATTATGCCAACCCTTAACATCATCTAATTTGAATTTTATGCCAATGCAACCCATTAGTTGTTGACAATTAATTTATCCAACATTGAATGCCAACAAATTAAATAGATAAACATATTTTATTTGGTTGGCTATTGATTTTTTGGAAAATTATTGGAAAAAGAGGATTGTGAGAACATGGGAGAAAGCTCTCCAACGAAGAATTCTCCGCCAATGAAGAATGTCGAACTCCTTAAACCATCTTCTTCAGGACTTATTTCAACATGGGATGTCCTCATCTATGGAGAATCGACAAATATACTACCTTCTTACGCCAACGTCATCAAGAGAATGAGGTAGGGGGTTTATTTGCATGAAAATACTTTTCCCAAACTCTTACCTTGGTTTCTTTTTCGGCTTAGGAATGAAACGTTGTGGGAAGTTGTATGTTTGACGTCATTCTTTCTTGTTGATCCATATGCTACCACCCTAACGCATAGGGTATTGGCCAAAACAACATGGCCCGAACCATCAGCAAAATCTTGTGGGGTTATTTGCGATGGAGGAGGATGGCAACCATCCAAGTTTGGGGCACGAGAAAGGCGGCTGGCACCACCGCCGACTGCGAAGAAGGAGTCGGTGAAATGGAGTCATCCGCTGTCACCGCCGACACCTCGTGGCCTCTGCATCCACCACAGCCCCCACCACCGCCCTGTGGCTGAGGAACCGCCCCGTGGCCGGCCGAGCCACCTGCCCGCGTCCTGTCCACCGTCTCGCGGCCGGCCGAGCCGCTAGCCCGCAGCCAAGGCTCCGCCCTACATCCGTTTGAGCCAATAGCATACGGCCGGACCGTAGACCCACAACTGGTATGCCACCCTCCCCACCAGTCTGGACCCTCACAACCGGTCCACCGCCCTTGAGGACGGTCCGCACCCTTGCAGATGGCCTGCCTCCCTCGTGGTCGGCCCACGCCCCAGCAGCCGGTCTGCGTCCTCGTGGTACCCACAGCCGGTACACCGCCCTCATGGCTAGTCTTTTCCCTCATGGCCGGTCTGCGCCCTCGTGGTACCCAAGACTAGTCTATTCCCTTGCAGTACCCTACGGACCAGGCTGCACTATAGGCCCGACCCACTTTGACCTATTTACTTCTTTTAGCCATAACTTTGGCACCAGACATCTGTTTGACAAACCATCAGCGGTGATGAAAATCGTGGAGTGTGACGGTCCCTTTGAGTATACCCCACTGGAGTTTTAGATTAAGATTGGTAATGATCAAGTTGGATCGAGCACGAATCCAACCAGGCCTTTGAGACTAAAAGGAGAATAACTCATAGACCGTGCATCTGTTCGACGCACCGTCTGTTGCGTTGATACCCCTATGACATGGAGGAACATTTAGATACTCTTAGTGGGACTTTTTGGATGTTTGAGTATCGAACAGTAGATTTTGGAGCATATCCTTCTTGAGAAGAGGGAGCATAGTGCGGGAACCCAATGGCTGGCTGAGACTTGACGACTGCTGGCCGTTTCGACTCAGAGTGACTTGACATGCCTAGTGGGGAGCGCCTTGGTAACATGGAAAACACATGGTACTCGACATGATGAGTACCTCAGAAGTCCATGGTTCATGGGAAGCACCTTGGTGTGATGCGGTAAGCCCACTATACTCGATGGAGGAGGAGTTCTCCAGTAGCATAGTTTTTCGATGTTGTGACTATTAATGTTACTTGATAATACCCTAGAATAAATCCTGGTGTGAGATGAGCCAGTACCTCTATGTTTTTCATTAAGATTTTGATGGACTACATGATAACATAGGTATATTTATGGACATATACCTATGTAAGGTTATCTGTTGATTCCATACTTTGTGATTTATCCTTGATAGTTTTTGTGATACCTAGAGGGTCTTGGGGTCCCTACTGATTATAGCTATACTCACCCCTGCACAGGCTATGCCCGCACCTTGTTATGTTTGTCACATATGACAGACAACACTGACTGAGGCTGAGAGTTCTAGGACAAGACGGTACATGGAGTTGGACCATATGGCGTGTCGGTGCGTAGAGGAGATAGGATGATGTGGAGTTCTAAGAAGACGATTTGTACCTAGCCTTCAGGTACTAACCTTTGAGGACAATCCAATAATTGTCTTTCACCATCTTCAGTTGTATTGTATTTCAGTTGTACTTGTACTTTCTAGTTGGGCTTGTATTCTGGCCCCTTTTTTTATACTATACTCACTTGTTTACTATAAAGTTCGTATCTTGCTATGTGTTTTGTTGTTTGTGTTTATAGGTTACAAAGCCAATGCATTCCCAGTTTTACGGAATAAGCCTTTGGTGCTAGTCGCCAGCCCCTAGCTTAAAGAAGGTGGGCTTGGGGTAGTGATAGCATGGGCCCCAGGGGACAGGTCATGATTGAAATATTATCTCTCACATTTTGGATCTCATTATGCTAGTATGATATAATAAATATTGATGTAGGAGAAGAAAAAATAATTGAATAAAAATTTAATGGAATGTTTGTGAATATTTAAATTACACATTGGGACATGCCCTTTGAAATTTGGATTATTCATTTAATGGGTTATATTTTTAAAAAAAAATATCCTCTATAACATTTCTATGAGTTTAAGGGAGGTATTAATGAATAATTTCAATAAAAAAATGCTAACTGTGAAGAGAAGTGGGGTTGTTAAAGGGTTTATTTATTTGGGAGGGGAGTGGGAAATTTTCGAAAATTGTTAATTAATATAAAAATGAAGTCATTATAAAAATTATCATGTATTTAAAGTAAAATATAAATAGTGGTTGTCACACCCGGACATCTTAAATTAATTATATTTTGGAATTTCTTGGCTCCGGGTCCCCGTGCCAATGTCTGGGTTGGTTCCCAGTTTAATTTTTGCGACATTTACTAAGTTTAGTGGGTGTCGGACCCGTGCGCGATCACCGCACAGTGGGCGGTAGCCGCGTCGTTAGCCCGGGTGCCGCACAAAGGTTTAACAACTAAAATAAATAATGTTTTTTATATATAATTAAAGCAGGTTTAATGTTCATATTGTAATAATAATAATAATAATAATTAACTAATAATATTATCATGTCTAACGTGTTATTATTTCATTGTTGTTAAAATTTTTTATTATTATCATCTTAATTATTGTAATTTTTATTAGCATTATTTTATAGTTATATTATTATTGTTATTATTGTTTATATTATTATTATTATTATTTATAGTTTAATTATTATTTCTATTGTTAATTTAGTTAAATGGAAAAAAAGTCTAACCTAACCCTAGTCCCGCGCAGCACCCCTTCCCCCACTTCTCTTCCACATTTTTTTTCTCTTCCTTCCTATGGCGCTTCCCCCTCCTCGTTTTCGGCTGCCTCTTACCCTGGCCAGCCACCCCATGTGACACCTCTCCGGCACCCCCTGCCACGCCCTGGCCGACCTCTGCCTCGGCCCCCTTACCCGCCTCCCTCGTCCGGCCGCTTCTGCCGCAGCCCGTGGCCCTCAGCTTCCCAGCTCCCGACCTCCGCTGCTAGTAGCTACCGGCTAGCGCTCCAGTGCCCCCTGTCAGCCAGCGGCCTTCGTCCCCCTCCGGCGACCTCCGGCTGAGCTTCGACGAGCCCCACCTCTGACCATTAGCCCTTTGGCGTCTGTTCCGGAATTTCGGGCATTCTCGTCCTTTTTTTCGGTGCTCTGGCGCACCCTCCGGCTCTCCTTCCGGTGTTCTGGCTTCTTCCGACATGCCTATGCCGCATTTCCTCACTACCGAACCTTCGTCTAGTCATGTTCCGGCCATTCTGTGGTCCGGCCAACCACTTCCACCTTGCACCGTCCCGCAGCGCACCTGACAGTCGGCACGCGACCCCCCCCCCCCCCGGACGATCTACGTGCCTAAGCGTGCCGCCCCTTCTGACTAGCGCGCGACCCCACGGGTTGAGCGTACCTCTATTCCAAGGTAATTTTTGTGATGTGAATCTTTTTTAGTGTATTTTATATATTTTTTTGGATGTCTTGGTTTTTTTGGTGTTTGTTGCACTGCATTGGCGGAATAATTCTGCAATACAGCGGTCTTCGGCTTGCGCGTACATACGCACCTACGCGAGGTGTGTTGCGTCATCGAGTTCATTTTGCGAGTCGAGGTAGGTCTCCCAATTCAATTGCCTTTAACATTATAATTTATTTATTCCTTCTCTTTTTATTGAATTTCAGTAAATTTAAAGTAATATTAAATAGTTTTGCTTAGTGCGGTGACCTGCTGAAAATGAAATCAGTTTAACTCTTTCATTGCACTGGAAGCATTTTTCATGGACTTAATTGTGTGTTTTTCTTGTGATATTTCTAAATGAGTTCTTTTTGAAATGTGCAAGACACGTTGAAGTGTGATTGTAAATGGTTTCAGTGTGTGTAAAATGGCAGGTGTATTGTTTATGGAAAGTGATTTTCTCTTAAAACCTTGAATAGAGAAAATGCTCGTTTGGCCTTTAAACTTGTTTTTGGAAACATCAAGTGTGGATCTTTTGTTGTTGAAAAATGTTTTCCTTTGACGCGTGAATAAAATTTCGGATTTTATTTGAGAAATATCGTTCCTTCAAAAATATGATTAAAGGCCCGTTTGGCCTTTGAGATGGATTTTGGAATTTGTCGTTGGTGGTTTGGTTTTCCTTAAATGGGTTTATAAGTGAGTTTTTGGTTTTCAAAGTGATGGCTTGTGTTATGTTTGTTTGTAAACACCTTGGTAACTAATGGTTTAAATGATGAATGATATGGCGTCCCGGTTTGAACTTTATGGAATGTGAAGTGATTATATATATATACATATATACTTATGGGGAATCTCTACAAGGGGACTTCCCATTGAGCGTTGTCATATAGCGGTGTCCGTGTAAGGGGTTGGGAAGTGCGGTGAGATGAGTCACGCGTGCGAGGGACTCCCACTTACACAGTATTATTAAATCCACCAAGGGTTCATGGGCATCCATTAGTGAATTGAGTGACGGTTGCTGGCAAACCCCAATTAGACGGGTCGGTCCCCCCTTGGTAGGTAAGGCCTTGTGGGGTGTGCCAATGGTAACCTATTTGGGCGGCCAGTTGGTTATTGAATATGGAGTACCATGACAGTAAGTAGTCTGAACCCGAGTACATCTAGGGGTTCTCTAAGGATGTTTAGGATCACCCGTAGTTACTTTTTTTTCATTGCTTGTTTACTCTCAGTTGTCCTTTACAGCTTATACTATTCTACTTTGTGAAAATGGTTTTCAAATGAAAATGCTTAATTCTATTTGTGTAAAATTTGAAGGTGTAACACTTATTTACCTTTTAGAATGAGTTTGGCACTAATAAAAGGAATCCAACTTTTGAAAAAGAATAAGGGTAATGTCTCGTGTTTTGGTTTTTCAAGTGAAATATTATGGGAGCTTACTTTTATATATTGTAGTTAAAACATGGAATTTGTGAATTATATATTTATTGGCAGTGCCTTGGTATTTGTTGTTGGGATCACCTACTGAGTACTTTTTGTACTCACACCTATCCTTCACCATTTCAGATACAGGATCCTTTGTTCAGGTTTTCTTGGTTTGTGTTGTTCAGTGTTGGAGCGGGGTTGGTTCCTTGTTTGGTTGGTGACCTGTGAGGTCACGTGGAGGTACGTTAGTCATGTAGCTTTTTTTTATTTCTTTTGTTAGTGTTGGTCTATTTTGTTTAATTTCTATTCTATTTTGATCCTGGTTTTTTTGGCTAAAATCATTCCCAACAATTAGATCTTGATGTATGATACTAGTTGTCATCCCGGGGGGATCGGGAACGCCCCTCAGACTTACCGCGGACTGGCTCGGGTGACCGGTTCAGGGTTGACCCGGGTTGGTTCCTGAAAAAATGGTATCAAAGAAGGTTCTTGTTATTTGGGATGTCCGGTAGATGGAGATTAGGTGCGTTGGGACTTGAGAGGTAGGTACGGGAAGGACGTCATGAACCCTCACCCGTTTCGCACCTCGAGTCACCAGGGATAGTCTGGGAATTGAGTCTTTTTTTCGTTCTGGTTTGTTTTGGATTGAGGGATGAAAACAGAGGTAGACCGATGTTACTTCGTGATCTCACATGGAGTAGCAACCCATGTGGAGTCCAAGTACACGGTTTGAATTCCTCCTAGTTGTTGACTCCTACATGGGGCATGACCCACTACCATGTCACTAGGTTATGTGTGATCGCTAGTCCCTCTGGTGGTTTGATGCAAGTTGAGTGTCATTTTCATTCTGGCTGGTGTAAGTGTGTTTTTGGAAATGAAAAAAGGGGTTTTTGAAAATGGGACTGATTTCTTTTAAATGAATATAAATTTATGAAATGGGTTTTAAAGCTGAAAGCCTTTGGTTTAGAAAACTGGTGTTAGCTTGGAAATTTGTTGAGAATGGTTTGGGGTGAAACCTTAGTGGCTCCTTATGAACGTTTTCACATGTGAGAGGATGTGTGGAAAGTGCGTGTTGGTGCATATGAATGAATGTGGATGAAGAAATGTGAAACAATTCATGGGATTACCTGGGTGTGTTTGAAATTAAGGGCTTGACCTTGTTTTCTAAATTGGATTTTAAAGAGGAAAATGGTTTTAGAAGGTGATTTTGGTTTGAAAAGTGGATAGGGTACTTAGAAAATGGCATTCAAAGAAGACGGTTTTGAAATCTAAAATAAAAAGGTATTTTTGTGTGGTGTTGGTATTTGTTTGGTTTTAGAGTTGGATGATTTTTGGATGAAAGTGCTTTTAATGATATTGCTCTGGCTTGATATTGGTTTCGAAGTGGTGTTATATATATTGTTCAGAGATGCCGCCCAGAAAGGTCCCCAGAGTTGATGAATCATGCCCAGTTTTTGGTCCTTATCGTACGTTGTCTGTCCTTCATGGTGATTAAAGTCTGTTAGAGACAGTGCGGTGGATTTAAAAGGTCGAGGGCGTCTTCAGGGTGTTGGGAACTCCCGAAGCTGTCAGAGTGCATGTTGTTTTCGGTCTATTTTAAGGTCCATATTTGGACGTATGGGACTTTCTCGCCCCACCGTCAACGCAAGATGGGATGACGTGGGATGTCTTTAAATCTGTATTTGTCTGATGGTTTATACCTGAAGAAGTGAAGATGAAGAAAAGGGAAAAGCTTGTGCGTATTCAACAAGGCCAACAGATGGTGAAGGCATATATTGACCTTTTCAAGGATCTTGTGCCATTTTATCCAGAAGTAGCATCGCAGGGATTGATAAATACTTCCCTCTTCATTGGGGGTCTTCGTCTAGAGATCAAGGAGGAGTTCCTCCCTTTGAAGGGCCATTGTTTCCAGAAACTGGTGGATGAGGCGTTCATAGCTGAGTGGGTCTTCAAAATGCATATTGTTAGGAATCCAGTGTATCCAGTCGCTTGCAAAGGTTCCCATTTGCGAGAAGGGTGTGCCAGAGGGGCCTGTTTCTAAAGAATCGTCTAAAGTAGTTCTGGCTCCTAGTTCGTTGGACCGTTCAGTGGTGTACCACCGGTGTGGCCGGTTCGGGCACGTGAAGTCGTCATGACGCACCCCTCTGAAGATGTGTTATCATTGTGGTTGTCTGGGTCACATGGAGATGTTCCGTAAGAAGCGTCGCCTGAAGAAGACGTTGTGACCTAATAGATTCTAGTCCCTGACTGTGAGGCAAGAGATGCTTCATCCAACAAATCCCCAGCCACATGTCTTGGGGTGAAGCTCGAGAATGGTCAGGAGTTTCCAAGGATGTGAAGCCTTGGTTCGAGTTTTGTGTTCTGTGTTGGAGATGGAACGTTTAATGTATTTTTGTCCTTTATTTTTATACTTTCATTTTTTTGACGTCGTTGTAAGTACATTGGTTCGTCGTGAAGTTGGGATGGATGTGTTCGTTTGTAATCCAAATAGTCTGGTTTGTCTGAATTATCGTTCTCGGAATCATACGTTTTTCTTAAAAGTTTGTTTGGACCTTGCGTTGGATAATCTTGGTTTGGTTGTGTTCATTTAGAGATGTAATTTTCTTTGGAAGAATTGACGTTGTGGGTATGCTTGGGTACCGTTTGGATTAAGTCCTTCTTAGAGGTTTTTCTCTAGTGTTTGGGTTTTGGGTCCAAACCAAAGGTTGCAAGTTTTAGTTGAGGTGTTGTTTCACTTATGATATAGAAGTTAGCTTGGTTCGGTTGGGAGTTCCCGTGTTGCCCCCCCCCACCTTCTGGGGTGGTATGTTTGGCTGTTAAAATTTCCACACTAGTTGAGTCCTTGTGGTGGGGAGAACCATCTCATTTTCTCCCATTCTCTTATGTTGTGGTTTCTTCTGGTATTATTTGGGCATGGATTCTGGTTTGGTCCATTATTCGGCTGAGTGACTTTCTGGGGGCAGAAAGTGTCTGTTTTGGGGAGAATTGTCACACCCAAACATCTTAAATTAATTATATTTTTCTATTTCCTGGATCCGGGTCCCCGTGCCAATGTCCGGGTTGGGTCCCTATTTAATTTTTGCGACATTTCCTATGTTCAGTGGGTTTTAGACCAGTGCGCGGTCACCGCACAGTGGGCGGTAGCCGCGTTGTTAGCCTGGGTGCCGCGCAAAGGTTTAATGACTAAAATAAATAATTTTTTTATATATAATTAAAGCGGGTTGAATGTTCATATTGTAAAAAGAATAATAATATTATTTAATTAATAATATTATCATGTCTAAGGTGTTATTATTTCATTGTTATTAATTTTTATTTTTATTATTATCATCTTATTTATTGTAACTTTCATTAGTATTATTTTATAGTTCTATTATTATTGTTATTATATTTTATTTTATTATTATTATTATTTATAGATTTATTATTATTACTATTGTTAATTTATTTAAGTGAAAAAAAGTCTAACCTAACCCTAGTCCCACGCGGCACCCCTTCCCCCTTCTCTTCCCCATTTGTTTTCTCTTCCTTCCTGCGGCGCTTCCCCATCCTCGTTTCCGGCCGCCTCTCTCCTAGGCCAACCACCCCGCGCGACACCTTGTCGGCACCCCCTGCATCTCCCCGACCGACCTTCGCCTCGGCCCCCCTACCAGCCTCCCTCGTCCTGCTGCATCCACTGCAGCCCGCGGCCCTCGGCATCCCAGCTCCCGACCTCCACCACCAGTAGCCGTCGGCCAGCGCTCCAGTGCCCCCTACGGGCCAGTGGCCTTCGGCCCCCTCTAGAGACCTCCGGCCGAGCTCTTGCGAGCCCCGCCTTCGTCCAGTAGCCCTCCGGCCACCATTCTGGCATCCCAGGCACTCCCGACCTTTTTCTCGGTGCTCCAGCTTGCCCTCCGGCTCTCCTTCCAGCGTTCTGTATTCCTCTGGAACGCCTACGCCGTGTTTCCCGACCGTCGTACCTTCGGTCGGTGATGTTAAGGGATTTTCGCGGTCCAGCCAACCACTGCCGCCTTGCGCCGGCCCGAGGCGCACCTGACGGTCGGCGCGCGACCCCCCCCCCCCTGACGATCTACGTGCCTGAGCACGCCACTCCTTCTGACTTGTGCGTGACCCCGTGGGTTGAGCGTGCCTCTACTCCAAGTTAATTTTTGTGATGTGAATCTGTTTGAGTGTATTTTATATATGTGTTTGTTTGTCTTGGTTGTTTTGGTGTTTTTTGTAGTGCGTTGGCGGAATAATTCCGCAACGCAGTGGTCATCGGCTTGCGCGTGCGTACACGCCTGCGCGAGGTGTGTTGCGTTGTCGAGTTAGTTTTGTGATTCGAGGTAGTTTTCCCACTGCACATGCCATTAACTTTAGAATTTATTTATTCCATGTCTTTTTATTGAATTTTAGTAAATTTACAGTAGTATTAAATAGTTATTCTTAGTGTGGTGACCTGCTGAAAATGAAATCTGTTTAACTCTTACATCGCACTGGAAGCATTTTTCTTGGACTTAATTGTGTGGTTTTCTTGTGATATGGCGAAATGAGTTCTTTTTGAAATGTTCAAGACATGTTGAAGTGTGATTGGAAATGGTTTTGGTGTGTGAAAATGGCATGTGTATTGTTTATGGAAAGTGGCATTCTCTTAAAACCTTGAATAGAGAAAATGCTTGTTTGTCCTTTAAAATTTTTTTTGGAAACATCAAGTGTGGATCTTTTGTTGTTGAAAAATGTTTTCCTTTGACGCGTGAATAAAATTTTAAATTTCATTTGAGAAATAGTGTTCCTTCAAAAAAATGATTAAAGGCCCATTTGGCCTTTGATCTGGATTTTGGAATTTGTCTGTGGTGGTTTGGTTTTCCTTAAATGGGTTTCTAAGTGAGTTTCTGGTTTTCAACGTGATGGTGTGTGTTATGTATGTTTGGAAATGACTTGGAATCTAATGGTTTATGTGATGAATGATATGGAGGCCTGGTTGGCACTTTATGGAATGTGAAGTGATTATATATATATACATAAATACTTATGGGGCATCTCTACAGGGGGACTTCCCTTTGAGGGTTGTCGTGTAGCGGTATTGGCAAGTGCGGTGAGATGAGTCACGCGTGTGAGGGCCTCTCACTTACACAGTATTATTAAAACCATCGTGGGTTCATGGGCATCTTTTAGTGAATCGAGTGACGGTTGCTGGCTAACCCCGATTAGAAGGGTTGGTCCCGCCTTGGTAGGTAAAGCCTTGTGGGGCGTTCCAATGGTTGGTTGTTAAGGCGACCAGTTGGTTATTGACAATGGAGTACCATGTCGTTGGGTATTCTGAACCCGAGTACATCTAGGGGTTCTCTAGGGATGTTTAAGATCACCCATGGTTACTTGTTTTCCCTTACTTGTTTACTCTCAGTTGTCCTTTATAGCTTATACTATTCTACTTTGTGAAAATGGTTTTCAAATGAAAATGCTTTATTCTATTTGTGTAAAATTTGAAGATGTAACACTTATTTCCCTTTTAGAATGAGTTTGGCACTAATAAAAGGAATCCAACTTTTGAGAAAGAATAAGGGAAATGTCTCATGATTTGGTTTTTCAAGTGAAATATTATGGGAGCTTACTTTTATACATTGTAGTTAAAACATGGAATTTGTGAATTATTTATTTGTTGGCAGTGCTTTGGGATTTGTTATTGGGCTCACCTACTGAGTACTTGTTGTACTCACGCCTATCCCTCACCATTTAAGATACAGGATCCTTTGTTCAGGGTTTATTGGTTTGTGTTGTTCAGTGTTGGAGCGGGGTTGGTCTCTTGTTTGGGTGGTGACCTGCGAGGTCACGTGGAGGTAGGTTAGTCGCGTAGCTTTTATTTTATTTCTATTGTTAGTGTTTGTCTGTTTTGTTTAATTTCTATTCTGTTTTGATCCTGGTTTTGTTTGGGCTAAAATCGTTCCCAACAATTAGATCTTGATGCCCGACACTAGTTGTCATTCTGGGGGGATCGAGAATGCCCCTCGTGACTTGTCATAGACTGGATCAGGTGACCGGTTCAAGGTTGACCCGGGATGGTTCATGACAGTGGTAGTACATGTTTTGTTGATGAAATTCATCACTTACTCTTTAAGATATATGGTTTTGTGATATTTTAATTTTTCTCACTTAGTTTTATATAATTTTAACTTAATTATCCTTTTATGTGGTAACACATTATTTTCCTTGTGAAATTTATTTTCTATTAATGTTATTATTTATATCATTACCTATTTCTTATGGGAAAATATAAAATTTGGTCTCTATGTATCCTATTATTTATTTTCACAGTGGAAATATTTTCAAAAAATGTAAACAAAAAAATAAGAAAAAAACTATTGTATTAGAAACATTAAAATGTTAACTTTATGGGTTCATAATAATATTTCATATAAAATAAAATTTGAATGGGAGTTGATCCAAATTTTATATATTGAATGATTATATTATATTCATCACTAAATATTTATATTAAATTTATTATGATTAAAATACACTATACATTATAAAATTGTCCCCTTATAAAATATCACTTTTTATCGATAATTTTTTTTTCTTATTTAAAATCAATTGAAAATAACTTCCTAAATTTAAATTAAATTATATATATATGGTTGTGTGTATTTTATATTTTTAAAGATCATTACATTATATAAATTTATTATTATTAAATAATCGTATTTAATAAATCATCTTATTAAATAATGAACATTTATTTATCCTAGAATAATAAAATTTATATTATTCCTAATTCCATAATATCATTAGGGTTTATATGTATTTAGTTTAAAATTAATTCATTTTTATAAACCTATTTAAATTGAAATAAATATATATGATTAGTAATGATAAATATATATAAAAAATTATTGTTTTTAATAAAATATTATAATTAAATTTAGGTTTTATGTTTATTTATTTATCGTTTCCAGAATATTTTATTTTCAATTCATTACTAAAAAATAAAAATCATCAACATTATTATTGGATACATTCATACATAAAGATAATATATACATGGACAATATTTCTAATAACTAAATTTATTGTGGCCATATATTTACTAACCATATACATAACTCTTATAATTAATTTATATACATCTCATTAGAAAAATTTGTGAAATTATTAATATGATTCACTTCTTTCTCAATATTCCTATAATAACTTTATTCTAAAGCCTTCGCTCCTTATATTTGTTCTATATTAATATGTTTATGGAAAATATGAGGATAATGATTATATATTATTTCTATTTCTATATACAAGAATGTTTTTCACAAGTATATTTCTTAATGATGTCTCTAATTAAAAACTCATACTTTATTAATTTTTTATTACATATTAATAATATACCAAAATATAATTTATTGTTTGTTGTTATATTTTTGTGTTTCATGTGAAATAATCTATCGAAAATAATATTTATTTCATATGAAAATACATAGTAAAATCATTGGTTGTTTATGGAATTAAAAATAATATTTTTGTATAATTTTTTGGGAAATTTTAGGTTACCACACATTTTAAATTATTTAATTTATATTATATTTTAATGATTTTACACCACCACATTGGTCAATAATGGGATATTGAATAATATTTTTCAAGGAATATTTTGTTTTAATTGTTTGTTTTGGAAATTTTGTTAATGATATGAATGTGATTTGTTCTTAAAAAGGGATTTACCATATTTTTTTAAAAGTGATAATATGAGGGACATTTATTCTATATGATTAATTTTAGAAATATTATTTCATAAATTACGTTTAAACAAGAATTTAATTTTTTTTATAATATGAATTTCATATAATTTTTTTTGAAATATTATCTGTCTCATTTAGCTCACACCCAACATACACAGTTGTGCATGTATATGAATATATATGTTTCATGATATGTATAGGTTCCCAAAATAACAGGTTAATTTTGATTAAAATATTATTTATTTAATATTTCTTTTAATTCATGAAGATACAACTATGTTACGAATAATTACAATACACTTAATTTAAAGTTTCATTATATTAAGTATAATATACTTTACTGAAAATGTTTTCATGTTTTATTAGAAACCTAATTATTTTTTATCACATGTGAACATTATTCTCTCCTTTTCGTTTTTTAAAATTAATATTTTATTATTTTTTGTGATGAAATATTTAAACAAAAACAATTTGTATCATAAAAAAGTAATCTTCCATACCCCTTTTAGAACTTCATGACTATGATATTTTAATATTTTTATCTATTTTATGAAATATTTTTCTCATGTACCAATATTATATTTTAAAAATATACATACTGATATAACAAGTTAAATATCCTTCTCATTGGAAGGGTAATAAATTTTTTAGTTTCCTTAAAAATTCCATCTTCTATATAAACTATTGTAAGAGGAACTTTCTTATTTATCGCCTCACATCAAGTATCACCATAATAAAATATTTTTAATCCATGTATAGCTATTAAAACACTGAATATTTTATGGATAACAATGTTTTATCAATTATGGTATTATGGAATTCAATAAAGTAATTACTTTTTTAAAAATATCATTTACTTATTTCATTAAGCTTTACTAAATTGGTATGTTTTTATTATTTCTTCTCATATATTATTCCGAAAAATACCTATAGTACAACTCAATGATAAAGTCATGATTTATATATAATTTTTTTAACATAAAAATGATTAAATTCCATATTATTTTGGTATTTCTTTATGATTTAGCCTATGATTATTCCTTCAATAAGAATTATGAAACCTACTTTCTTCCCAAGTTTTTTATCATTATTATTATCTTTTTAAGTATTACATTCCTTAGGAAGAATGGATTTGTATGATTTTTATTAATGTGATGGGTGGGGATAATATTTTATTTCACCATAATGAATTTTCAAAAGATTAATATCCCCTGTGATTTTGTGTAATGTGTTATGATGTGAACAAAATTCATCATGGGAATTCATGAACATTATGATAATGGTCATTAGAGTGACACGTGAATTTTTTATGATATAAAGTTTTATGTTATTATATTGTATTTATAATCATATGACATCATTTTCTTGTCCTATGTATCCATGCTTATCGTTATCCTCTTCATGCTCCCATGTTATTCCCCTTGACTCCCAAGATTTCCCTTATTTCTATGTTTATTACCTTACATCACTTGTTGTTAACCTTTTATTTCCCTATGGGTGTTAATAATGTTTTAGTTTATTGATTAGATTTAAGGGAACTGTGTGTAAATTATATAAATTCAGTTTTTATCTTTCAGATGATTTATTTTTATGTTTAATATTCTAAAGAAATTGGACCACTAGATAATCATATTGTAAATTTATGAATAAAATGATAATAAAATGAAATAATGTTTGTTAGATGATTGATTCACTATAGTTTTCTCCAAGGTTTCATATATATATGATTGTCCAAAATTTCATATATTTTTTTTTAGGATCTATAAAATTTTATGTTTTTGTTTCTTTTATAATGTACTCTACATATTAATGTTATTGCATTCCTTATACCAATATTTAGTATTTATTATTTATTGGAAATAAATTTATTATTTATTAATGATATACCCATATTTTTAGATTTTTCTATCTTATGATCATTTATTATGATCATGTATGTTTACATTTACTAAGAATATAAGAACATCACTTTATTATCTTTCAATTATTCATAGTTATGAAGAAAATTTGTATATATGATGGATATAAAAGAGTATAATGTGTTGAGGATTTTGGTGAGCTGTTGAATATTTGAAAAAGATTAAAAATATTTTTTTGAGATGGAAATATATTTTCCAACTGAAGAATAGATGAGTTTTGTAAGTTAATTTTTTTTCTAATTATATAAAAAACAAAAACAAAAAAATATATACATGTACTTTAATTAAATATTTCAATTATTTCATATAATTATGAGATGAAAATATCCATAAGGATTCATTTCCCATTGTGAGTGAAAAGTCTATTTGATAGTTATTTCAAACACAAAAATAGTACAAAATTTACATATAATATCCCAAAAATTACATTTAAAACATTTGAGTAATTTATAATAGAAATTATAAGGTAATTCCAAAGAAACACCATCACATTTAATATTGAAGCAATAAGATACATGTTTCTTTTGGTGAAAAACATATTCATTTAAAAATAAACCCATAATAACCAATTAATCTAATAAAATATCAGTAGAACCATCCCAAACCTTAATCACAGACTAAATAGTGGTTGGGGTTCATAGAGGAAATGATATTAGAGTGAGTAGTCAATGAGATGAGAAGAGAATTAGAAGGGAGGAAAAAATACGTATTACCCATATTCAATATGAGTATAAATAAATCTAAGTTAAATAAAGTATAATGGATGATATCAACATACATTCCCCATGGTTTATCCTACAATGAGGAGGGGATGTGAAGAATAAAAAAATTAATGGGAGTAAAAATTTATTTTCCCCAATTTAATTAAATTTGGGAAGAAATTATGGTTCATCCATATGAAATTCAATTCCAAAAACCATCCCTATGTATTAAACCACCTATGAAAAGTTTCATAAAAATGATTCATAGTTTTTTTAACAAACTTTCTCCATGAATTCAAAACCATATTTTATAACTCTTATCTTAATCGTATTATTTTTGAATGGTTTCTTCTAATGAGAAACATCTCATGTTGTATTACTCTTAGAATAAAATATAGAAACTAATATTTACTGAATTTGTAATGGTTTTTATGGAACAATAAACACATGATACTGACTAATAATACAATAGAAAAAATGAATTGAAAACCACTTCATGTAAAGGTAACATAATGGTTTCCCCTATACCAAGCATAAATACTATTCAATAAAGTAATATTTCTAAATTTTATATTTTTTGTGATGAAAAAAATCATATAATAAATTATCCATGATTAATATAAAATAATATAAATTAAAAAATGTTACATATGGGTGTCGTAAATCTCTACAAATATTTCATCCCACATAAATTCATTCATAATAGGATAATCAATGAAAATACAAAAACCCAAAACAAGAAAAGTGGGGTGGGATATTGGGGAAATATACAATTTAGATTAAATATTATAGCAACTCAAATAAACAATAATTCATCAAAACATATGGAATGATCCCTCAAGAATCATCTATATTCCTTATGAATAAATTTAGTGAATAATTATTCAGTATGGTTTTTGGGAAGTTGGGTACCTAATGTTACACCCTCGTATTTTATGAAATAATTTATTATCATTAGATATTTTGAATTTCATGAAAAATTTATTTATCATTCATTACAATTATCCTTTAATTTATATTTTATTTCCAGTAAAACTGAGTTTTGTGTGAGTTATACATAACATTGAGTTTATGTTGTGTTATATAAAAAAGTAATTTTAGAAATAAAACATGTCAAATTTTTAAATATAATATTATATGGTAATTATAACATAGCCATTAGAATGGATGGAATAAATTGAATTTACTAAATTATGAAAATAGATGGTTTAAACATGTTAATAGAGTGAATTATTTGGTCACCCATTAATTAAAAATTAAAATATAAACATTTTGAAAAATTGTAAATCGTTCTCTACAAGACTATTTATATGCACCCAAGAATATTTTATATCAATTAACTAAAAAAATAAATTTTTAATATATTTTAATTTAATTATTTTATTATATATTCAATATATCTTTTAACAATCAAGTTATGTTTTTATAGACAAGAGATAATATAAAAATTAATTTTACATTTAAAATTATAGTTTTTTTTTAAGTTTTGTTTCCTTTAATGAAATCATTTCAATAATTATTTTCCTATGTTTTAAGGAATTTATTAAAAAAACATAATTATTAACTTCATAATTTCAAAATTTTATTTGGTTGAATGTTTAATAATTTTCTTAAAAGAATAAATTTTATATGAATAATGAAAAAAAACAGAAATTTAATTGAAATCCAACATTTATTAAAATTATTTATAAAGTTATATTGCATTATAAATTTGATTTAAAGTAAAAATAGTTCAATTATAAATCCATTAATTCAATTTATGTATTTGGAATAAATTATATATTGAAAATGGATTTAGAAGCATTATAATATTTTGAAAATTTTCTCTTTAAAAACCTGCTTTCTCATCGTGTCTTCGAGATTAATTTTAAATTATATTTATAAAATTATATGAATGGAAATTTGGAAAATATATTCCATATGTTTTATCATAAAAATTTAAATTATCTAATAATATAAATTAATTTTTTAACCAAAATAAATTGTAAAAACAAGAGAAACTATTTACTATAGTGGAGGTAAAAACTGATCTACCTTGGGTTAAACTAATAATTTAAGGTTAATATATTACCTCTAAACTTATCCAAAACACATTTTAATGATATGTTTCAACCTTATATATTATTTATTATATCATCGGACATTTTAATCAATTTGGAATTTAAAATACCAAGGTATTCCTTTTTCGTTCAAAAAATTACAAGTGTGCCACTCACCTCACTTATAAAAGGAAACGCAATCTCCTTGTTTCTTTACATATTAAAAACATTTTTCATCAAAAAATACATACCAAATGACTTTCTAAAAATAACCACATGAAGAATATAAGCCTTTTATATTTCATAAATCCAACTTAAGAATGATTTTGGTGGAAAACAATGGAAGATACTTGAAGAATGGATAGCATTCATAAAAGGTCATTTTTTATTTATTCACACACCCCAATAAATAATTTTTTTTAATTGATAATATAATATACTCGATTTCATTATAACATAATGACAAAAAACGATTTTCAATTCCATAAAATGGGTTACAAAATTATCATTCATGTGTACAGAATACAACAACTTCGTGAACTGATGTCATTCACTTTTCAATTACCACATATCAATGTTTGGTATGCTGATGAATAAAAAGTACATATATAATATATTTACCATAATTATTCCTAGGGAGTGTTTATATGATAGAAAAATTTATTTATTTTCAATTTTTTGAGGATAAAATATTGTCTCTCATGTGTATGATATACTACCACCCCAAAAAGTGATATAATTTTTTTTCACTGACAGTTTACATGGTATATAATTGGTATAAATATAAAAACTATATTTGATATAAATGATATAATTATGAAATTAATTAAAAAATTAAAATTCTGAAATAATAATATATCAATTTTTCTTACCTTTTCACTCACTAAAACATGATTAATACATTCAAGTATGTGTGGACTACAACCTTCATGAAGCAATGAGACTCTTTTTTCATCACCACACAACATATGATGATATTTATAATTATATTTAAGGTAATAACCTATTAATAATGATTTTGTGATCATTATTTAATGTTAATATATTACATACCTACCTTCCATGATGATTGTTGAAAAATGGAAGTGTTACTCATGCATATGTACGACCCACCATCTCCATGATCGTAACATACTTCATTTTTCAAAAACATCATTCATTATTTTTATTAAAAGTATAATTGATATAGAAATTTGATAATTACTTCATTATTATTATTTTGTATATGATTCAACAATGGGCATATTAATAATACATGAAATAAAGAATCAAAACATATATGAAAAAAATATGTTATTGCTTGAAACATGACTTTAATATAGAATTATTAATAAATTGGGTGTGAAATATCATAATTATATCATATATTTCATGATATATATATTTATTATTATTTAATAGATTTATTATAATATAATATTTATTATAACGAACTTTTGAATGTGTACAAAGGAAGTTTAGATTTATTGTAAGAGATTTTATTTCTCATAATAATTTATATGAGAAAATTTACACATTCACCACATGTTTAATTTATGTGGTGTATATAATTATTATGAATGTATTCTATAAAAATTATGCAATATATTATTTTAATATACATATCCTTTCTAGGATATCTCATTCATGGGATTTACAGTTTAAAAGTTAGTAAAACGACAAGGGATCATTATCTCAATTTGCCTTCTTGGAGACATATGTTATGTTATTAAACTGTATTCATATGCCATATATATATATCACCTATTACAACTAATATAATGAATTTATTTACCATCATGATATTTTAGGTTCTATTTAATGTTATTCCTTCAAGGGGATAATGTTTTATTATTACCAATGTGGTAACAATTTTATGTAGCAATCTTATCTTTTCTCAAAACGGTTCAAGATTATATATGTGATAATTGACTATTTTGATCCATCATGAATAAAACTAAAAACATTAATTATCATCTAGTTATTTCATGAAAATAAATGGTGGCTATTAATTTTTTCTCTTTATGTACACAAGATTTCAACAAAAGGATGTTTTTTAGAAAATTTTACTTTTCATTTGAAAACAATTTTCCTTCTAAAACCATGATTTCTAAAAAAGTATTAAAATTTTATTTAATTAGTATTTTAATGTTTTATTAAATAAATTTATACTCGTGTATTTATTTATAGACATTTTTTTAAAATGAATATTCTTGTAATTTTCAGAAATAAAATCTCTTTTGGATTTTTCAAAAAATTTGAAATGAATCATTGTGTATTGCATGAAGAGAACTTCATTCTATCATAACTATTATTTTCATATAAAATAACATTTTAATTTTTCATGTTTATTTTCATAGGAAATTATATTCCAAAAAAATTGTGTTAAATATTTTTTTGAATTAGAAACGGCATTTTCCTAATTAAATATTTCGAATTATTTTTAACACCTACTTTATGAGTTATCATGGTTGTTTTAATGAATGGAATTTCTAAAATAAATTATGAATTTATAATTTTAAATATTTATTTAAAAAAAATTATTTCTAAAGAATCATTCCTAGTGATTTATTTTCAAAATAAATCCCCACCAAATATGGCATCATTTGATGTAACTTTTGAATTTATGGGGATATAAAACATGGATACCATTCTTATTCATTATATGAAAGGTTTATATTTACAATAAAATGATGTTTATGGAACCAGTTTCCTTTCTATGGGTTATACCATAAAAAAATTATGAAAAAACATTCTTTATCAATGAGTCATGAAATGATGAAATGGTTCTAAAACCATTCCATTTTACAATTTTTAAGATATGATTAAATTTTTACAAGTATGATTTCATTTAATGGTTTATGAAATGATGATGTTTTTATGATCATGGGGAATATATATTTTTGATTTTCATTATGTCATGTGTGGGACCAATATTAAACTCTAATTCATTAGGTAATGATAAATGTTCTGTGATATTAGAAGGTATATAGTTGGTTAGGTCCTGCTAGAAATGGAAGGTATATATCTACTTAGCACAAGAGTGAATACATGTGTACACAGGTGGTTAGCCTAGTCCCAAATTAGGTACACATGCATTTACCCCAAGTAAAATATGTTATTAATTTCATGGTGGGTATCCTAGATACAATTTTTTATATAATTAAGTATATGAAATAATTTAATGTATTTTTTTCTCATTTATACTCTCATGGATTGTGTTCTTTGATTCACTAGTGATTCATGTATTATGAATCACCAACCATATTTTGATGACTCAAAATTATGACATTTGATTTATAGGGATTCGTTTTCAAATGTTATTATTATGTTCTCATACACTTATGCACATGTTATGTTTATGTATCTCTTTTGTTTACCCTTACTGAGGATCTACGATAAAAATTTCTTATGCTTCCTCTCATATGGTTATGTATAATTGTTTTAAGTATGATAAATAATGGTGATGATATTTTTGGGATACATTAATTATATTTCATGAATTAATAAGACTGTATTTAATGTTTCAAAAATAACTAAACTACTATAGTCCCCAAATTTGTGTTTGTTTAATGTAATGAATATTCATTTAAAAATATGTAATATCCATCAATGATAATCCTTTGTCTCTATTATTGGTATCATATAAAAGGTATAGTTAAATTTTTTAAACATGAATGATAAGAATTTAGTGATATACCTAGGGATATTTATAAGGATATATCAAGGTTTTAATCCAAGAATGAATCTAAGGATTAGTAAAATTACTAGAAGATGTCATTGAATTTTGGTAAGTGATAGAGCATGTTTTTTCAAATAAATAACATACCAATCTAGATACTAAAATTGTATGTGGATCTAGAATAGAGGTACCTAGGGTAATAACATAAAAAAGTGCTTTGAATTAGTTTTTTTTCTCACACAGTGCATGAAAATATAACTTTCTGCACAAATAGTTCTGAACTTCTATGGGATATGATTTGGAAAAACAATAACTATTTCAGAAACACTATAATGTATTTAGTATATAATTACCATGATTAAAATAGATACATCATAGTGTTTTAAAGATTCAGAAGAAGGTAAACTAGTATATTCACCCTAATAATTTATTTTTCATGATTATGTAGTTCCAAATTATTATTTGCCTTGCTAGAACTACGATTTTGGTTTTTATCTGTAGATAGAACCCAAATGAATTATATTAATATTGAGTGGAATATACAATGAATTGATTTTAATCCTGATAAAACAAACTTTATGACATATAGAATGTAAAATCTTAATTATATTATGAAATAAATCTCAATAAATGAATCATGATTGACATAAAAATAATAAAATTATGTAAAACTCTCTATAGAGTATTTGATAAGCAAAAGTACACCTTCATTAATTGGGTCTTTAGATCCACTAGTTGTTGAGCAATGGATATGCCCAATTGATATGATATTCCCCATCTTCTTGTGCTCAAATCAAGAGAATTACATTTTAGTTGTCAATTATTTGGAATATGAAGTAGGTCAATGGAGGAATATTATCAATAAATTATAGAAATATTATTAAATTGATTCCATATATTAATATTATTTCAAGATAATGTTTTTAAATAATTACATTCTTCGTATTCTTCAAACAATGATGGATAATTTGTTCATTGAGATAAAGAAAAAGGATTCTCAATATATTGGTACCATAGAGAAAATGGTAAAAATAATTATGAGGTATGATTGTGGTATTTTTTCAATATGATATGGATGATTGATTCACGTATGGACTAAAACAAAGTATTTGATGGGAATTACCCTTAATTGACTTTAATTGTTTTGAAGATAATTATTCATGGGTTATCCATGTGTAAATATATATTGGAGATATAAATGGATCTCATGGTTTTTCTAAGAAGAAAAAATTTAAATTCAATAGAAAATTTAAGAACCATGTAGAGATAAATATTAGCATTCCGTCAGTCTCCATGTGTGGGAAGAAGAAAAAAGGGAATTTTCTTAAGGGAAATGCTAAATGTTTTATTTGTGGAGAGAAAGGTCATAAAATGGTGGAATAATAACGTTATGGGATAAAGATATCTAACGATGGGAATAATCATAATGTTCCATAGAATGGACCTTGAAAACATCATTGTTTCAATTTAAAGGAGTGTAGGAATTATGCTTAAAATTTCCCAAATCCCATGGTTATAAATGAATTTCAACACCAAAAACCTCTAAAGACATAATAAAAAGGTAAATACTAGTTGATCATGATGGTTTAAGTATATATTAACTCGTAGGGGACACCAATCGTACCAACATTAGTTCGGAATTTTATATTGGATTTGGTATGAATGATCAATATAAAAATCTTATTATTTATATTGTAGTGAAATATCATGTTATTATGTTCCTATAATACAATTCTAGAATAACCAAATGACATTTTATATTCTATCAGTACCAAGTTGAACCCAAAATTAAAATATATTATTTTTGTATAAGATAACATTTTTTTTTTTGAAATAAAGGGGGAATTACCCTCTATAAAAATTTATGTATTGTTGTATTATTATGATGAGAGTTATGGAAACTATCATGGGTTTATAGGTTTATGGTTTAATTTATTCTCAAATTAATTAACATTCCTTTTTAAGTCATATTCTATTTTAGTTTATCGTGAATATAGAAATTTTCAGATTCATTTTTGAACTAAATACCCTTTGGTTCTGTATATAGTGACAATGTTTTATGAGAGAAAATTCCTTTAAAATTTTGTGGAAATATAATTAAAGGTACTAGTAACATTTATGGTTTTTATTATCTTGGATATTAAGATAATTATGAGACATAGTTGATCTCATTATAATAATATCACACTAAATTTTTACCAAACAATATTTTTCTTCTCACATGCTTGCTAAAATATACATTATGTATGTGGTAAGGTTCTGTGGAGTACCATATTGAAGTATTTTTTTTATAAATATAGAGTTTTCCTTAACATTTATTTAAATATTATCATTATATATTGATATAGATTTATATTTAATCAATGTTTATCATCCTTAGAAAGATGGTTATCTTGAGAGAATAATTGAAATCCTAGAGGATTTAAATTATATTTTCCTATAGATTTCAAAGGTGGCTAGGATCATAAGTCCAATCCCGTTGTGTGTTTTAAAAAAAATTATTCTACTCCAGAATATATATGGATCCATAAGAATTCATTCATTGAAATTAGTGTATAACTCTATCATACTAAAATGATGTTTTTAGGATCTGATCAAGATGATGAGATGGAAGAGAATTTTAAATCTATTCAACAACTTATAATAACATATATATTTTTTTAAAATGTAATATTGATTATAGTGTATATGATATAGATTTAAAATTTGGTATGAATTAATTTCTAAACATTTATCTGTGGAATAAATAAGGAATAACTAAGCCCAAGGAATATCAGTCCCATTAAAATGCTTGATCATATGAGGATAATAGAATAAGATTTGGTGCTTCTACCAAACCTCTCACAGGTACAGTATGTGTACCGTGTATCCATCCTAAGGATGTATATAAATAATCCAACCCGTGTTCTGAAGATATAGTTTATACAACTATATCATGGTATTTTATATGAGGAACAACTTGTAGTGTTTCATGAATTAATAGTGAAAGTTATATGAAACAAGACCACATACATAGATAGTGTTTCACTGTGAAACCACTAGCTTGAGGAATCTATGTGGGAACATAAGGATGTAATGAATTAGTATTATCCCCATTTTTTACCAATGTGATGAATTTCAAGCATTAAATTCATTTAATCAAGGATTGAGTGTAATGCACAAATATTTTATAATTTCTTTAATATTGAAATATTTCTCATTTCACACAACACTGAGTATATATTGTGTCACATGAAACAATTAATTGATCTTCTGTCACACATAATATTGTGTTTTTATTGTGTTAAAAATAATATTGAGTTGAATATTCTTTAGACACAACATTAGGTTTATACAAAACATGTCACATAATTTAAATATTTTTATATGATCGTCATCGCATTGACATTAAAATGGTGTGTATAAATAGGATTAACTAAATCATAGAAATATGTGGTTTAAACATGTATATATGAGTAATTGTTTGTTATCTAATTGATTCAAAATTTTGGAAAAGGATTTAAAAAAAAAGGAAATATATTTTTAGAATACAAATATTTTGTGCACAAGTGTCATTTATGTAAATAAATTTAAAAAATAACTTTTTTTGATCTATTTTAAATAATTATATATATTTAATACTCACTAAATTTTAAATATTCATCTTACTTGTTTTATAGATAAGATATTTGAATAAATAAACATTTTCCCTTCTAACTGGATTTTTTTAAAACCCATGTTGTCACCTTAGGCATACATATTTTAAGAAAAATTTAAAAAAATAATAAAATTTTTTTCTAAAAAAAATACATTTATTAAATAATTATATCAAAATTATATTAGGATCAATTTTTGAGAATTGTTGGAAAATAATAAATTTTTTTATAAAAACTGAAAATACATTTTTTTAAGAAAAACCATCAATTCATTTAAATAATTTAACTTGTTAAAATAAATTTTAAATTTATTTTAAAGTAAATTTTTTTTAATTATATATCTATTAATCTAATTTAGGTTATTTTATTATATTAAATACTGAAAATTATTTATAAAAACATGGTAAAATTTTTAACAATTTCTCATTAAAACCCCATTTTCTCATCACGTCTAAGGGATTGATTTTAAATAAAAAATTTCACATCATTTAATAATATTTCAAAAAATTGATTCAATATTTGTAATTGGAAAAAATATATATTATAAATATGTTCAAATTGATTTTTTTCAAAATAAATAATGAAAAATGGAAAACATAATTACCGGTGTGAGGTAAAAACTGATTTATATGGGGGTCAAACTATGAATATATGAGTGAAATGGTAGATGAAAACTTTTCAAATGCCAATATAATAGCCATATTACAACTTATCTCTTCAATGTTTGATATTTAACTTTTTTGGATCCTTATGGCATGTAGGAAATTTGGATATATCATTTTCCTTAAAAAATAAAATATGTTCCACTGACCACACATATAAAATGCCACTACATTATATAATTTTTAAGGACAATAATTTTTTTATCATTAAATCCCAATTCAAATACCTTCCCAATGTCGATTCAATCAATCTATAAGCCTTACATTAGAAAGAATATCAATATAAGAAGGTTTTTTGAAAACCCTAAAGAGGATACTCGTAGAAGTTGTTACATTCCCCTATGAGTGTTTTTATTATATTTCATCCCACACCACCCTAAATTATTAATATTAAATGGGTTATGAAATCATCATTAATGTGTACGGTATACAACCACATTTTGGACCGATGTCATTAGTTTTTCTATTAAGACCGATCACAGCTTGTTATAATGATATATATATAAATTATATATTTTTTAACAACATAATTATATATTTTATTTATTATATCATATAATCCTTTTTTAAATTTCATTCTGTAGGGGATATGATAATGTTACTCCTGTTTGTGCCTGACTACCTCTTCACGAAGTGATATGATTTGTTCTTAAAAACACTTTAAATGAAATATAATTAGGATGAATTTAATTAATATATTTTATATAAATTATAAAATAATGATATTCATGAAATATTTATCCTTTTTATAACATAATATATTTTTCACCTTCTTACCTTTTCAATCACTGAAAGATAATAATGTGGTTTGTGTACCTATGGACCACTACATTCACAAAGCGATGTGACTCTCTTTTCCCCACCAAAACACAATGATGATATATATAACTATATTTAAATACATAATAAGGTTTTTATAATATTATTATAATTCTATAAATATAATATGTTTATTACCTCCCTTCTATAAATATTTTTCAAAAATGGAAATGTTAATCACTTAAACACATGACCTACCATCTCCATAATCATAACATAATTCATTTCACATAACCATCATTCATGATTGGTCTTAATGTTTTAATTTATGTATTAATATTATAATTATTTAATCATTATTATTACAAATATGATGGAACCCCTTTAAAAATAAGAGGATGGAAAATAGAAAATAAATAATATAAACTAAAAATAATTTGGTGATTACTCGATTTAAGTATTTAAAAATTAATTGATAATAAAAAGGTAATAAAAGTTCATAAGTATAAAATATCTATTTTGATATATATATGTATGACTGTATAATAGATATATATTAAAATTTTCATTATTATAAATTATGTTTTTTCATGTTTTAAAAGAGTCTAAGCTTAAGATAATGGATTCCCATCTCAGCATAATTTTCAATGACTGAAATTTTATATTCACCACATGATTATATTATGTGTTCCATATACTTTCCATTAATTTATTTTATGATTATTCAAGTTACAATTTGTAGTATTTAAATATACTTTTTAGGATCTCTCTTTCATGGGGTTTACTATTCAAAATTTACCATCTTTATAAGAGAGGTTTGTCTTAATTAGCGTTCTTTAGGACATAGGTTATATTGGGAACCTATATTCTAGAATGAGGTATATATTAAAAACCTTTTACATATAATATAATTTATTTATTTATAGCTTTTATACTATATGTTTTATTTAGTAATATTCCTTCATGTAGATTTCATTTCAATGTTACCAATGTAGAAAAAAATTTATATTACAATCTAATCATTTATCAGCATTGTTCATGATTAGTGTTGTTATGATATATTATTTTTATCCATATCTCAATAAAATCATTAAATTCATCCATATATGGTTATTTCACAAAAATAGTTGTTTTACCATGATTTGTATCCCTTTATATACTCAGTAGTTCACAAATTTGTTTTAATAAAAATTAAGTTTTTGATCGAAAGAACATTCCTTTTAAACCCATGATTTTTTAAAAATATTTTAAAAACTGCTTTAATAATTTTTTTATAAATTTTATTGAAAATTTTTTACCTATGTATGATTTTTTACGTAAATTATCAAAATTAATCTTCATGTCATTTTCATAAAATTTTCTAGTTTGGATTTTATCCAAATCGTGAAATAAATTTTATTGTATGGTATAAAAAGATTTTTCATAGTCATGGTGATTATTTTAGGTGAATCTTCCATTATAATTTTTCAATGTTATTTTGAAAAGAATATTTTTAAAAAATGTTTTATGATTTAATTTTTTTTCTAAGTGGATGGTATATTTTCCACAAGAGGTGTTTCAAATTATTTTTGTTGTATACTTTATAATAGTTATTTTTAAAGAAACGTTTTCCCAAAATATTTTATAAATTTTTAGTATTATTTTTTTTATAAAATATTTATCTTTATCAAGAAAACATTCATGTGATTTATATTTCATAATCACTATTCATCTAAGATGACATCCTTTGATGTATCTTATGATTTATTGGGGATATAAACCACTGATACTATTATTATTCTTTCACTAGATGGTTTATGTTTATTATGGAATAATTTTTATGAAACACATTTCTATTCCATAAGATATACAATGAAAACATATTATTAAATTCACATCATTCTCCATAGTTTATGAAATGATCTAATTATGAAATTATTATCAAACCTATCTCTTCTCTATAGTTTAGGACATGATAAATGTTTGTGAAACCCATTTCATTTCATTGATTAAGATATGATCAATTTATTTTTCTTGTATTACTCATATGTATTACTTTTATTAAGTGACTGGTCATACCTATATCTTATTCTAATTCTTTGGATAATGAAAAATTTTATACATACTGAAAGGGTACATTTTTTGGTTTTCTGATAACCCATTAGTAGGGAACATGGGTGGTTTTCCCAAGACCAAAAAATAATGTACATGGTTGTTTATCCTTAACCTGATGTAGAAAAATGGCTGGTTAATCCAAGCCTAACATGATAAGAATTTATTGGTTGGTATCCTTGATATATGAGTTTCTATGATTATATATTTACTGCATGTATATGTCCTATGAAAATGTTAATCTCTAATTGATCATTTTCTATTATTTTCCGATGAATAATTAATTATAAAAATAAAATACTTATTAAATGACACAAAATAATTATATTGTAGAAGTATGTTATGGTTTCAAAATGTTATTATAATTCTATAATATCATGATACTCATGTTATGATTACGTATCTCAATTTTTACCCTTACTAAGAATTTTATCTCAACCTTTTTTATTATTCTATTACCAAGGGTATGAATAAATTAATTAAGTAGGAGTATGAAATGGTATGATCTTTAGGGGATACATTTATAAATTTCATGAATTAATAAAATTTCATACATGTTTCCAAAGGCATTATACTATTACGGTCCCATGTTTTATTTTTGTGTAATTTAATGAATATTCTTATAAAAATATGTAATCTCTATGTATGATAAGCCTAGTTGTCTATATATAACATGGGTATCTCCACCATTTAGTAATAAAATTAAATATTAAATAAATATAAAACTATCTAAATAAATGATGTCAATTAATAATCTATAATTATTCCAAAAATAATTAAAGAAAAAAATGTCATCCTAAACACCAAAGCCATCAACAAATCCTCTCTCTGCTATAAAATGGTGAACCGCCTAAGAAACATCCTAGATAAAAAAATTAGTTCATCAAAATAGTTAATAAAAATATTAAAATAATATATACACTCAAAATATAACCAAATCAAATATATAATAAAATTACCACCCAAATAGGGATACTAATCAAGGTTAAAAAATCTGTTAACCAAAAAAACTTTTCCCAGTGAAACGTATGGTGTCCAACATACCATAATTATTATGTGACAGGGATTAAAATGGTTCGAATATATAGTCAAGAAACTATATGATGTGTTATATGAGGCAAAACACATGGAACATTAAACCAAATATGTTATAAAAAATAAAACTCCAACCCAATTTAGCCCTTGTATAACTGATAAAAATTTACTCCTCGCCATTACCAGAATCACATACCCACAAATTACACAAGAAGAATCCATGAAGTTATACACATTTATCTATTTAAAAAAAATTTAGATTCACCAAACAACCAAATAAGTAAAACCATATGTTGAATGGAAATTTCAATAGAACATCATTCAAATGATGGAAATTCATCAAAACACCTAAATAATACCCAGAAGGATGGCCATGTAAACAATTCAACCAATATAAGCATATGAATATAGAGATAAAAAACCAATAATTACAAAAATCTTTACCACATATAATATTACAACTCATATAATTTCATTATGAATTAACCAATGGTAATATTTACCATCAGTATAACCATGAATCAAAATATCACTCGATTTTGAATTCACGATGCCTCAATATGAAATGACATAGCAGATACATGGTTCAAATAGGGAACTCTTTGGAATAACTTTGAAAATAGGTAGACAAGACTTCTTAACATTATTACTCTAAAATAATTATTAGACCCTAAGTATCCTCTCCACTAATATGGTTTCATGATAATTCCACTAAAAAGTTGTCATCATCAAAGTCAATCCATGATATACAAAATCAAAGAGAGATGAAACAGTTATTTATACCACTCAATTAATAATTTTTTGATTATCCAATATCAAAGTGAAGAATACCCAAATAATAATAGGGTTTCACCCTATCCTTTATCATAAGAAACAATCATTCATCCTTTCACAAATACTCTCTAAGGAGGCATATATTACACAATGAGAAATATCAATCTATCCCATTGATTTTTACCAACAAAAACAAAAAATCCATTGAAAAAATAAAGGTCTAAATTCACAAAAACCAAAAAAATAAATTACCTTTACTTGCTAAAATATAATTCTTATAAAAACTACAACATTATATAAGGAATAAAAATAACATTCCAATAAGAATAAATATTATTAAAAATGATAATTGAAAAACATATGATTTTAATTAAAATAAAAACTCCTCAATAGAGTACAATTTTTTTTAATCGTAGCTTAAGAACATTTATTATGAGAAAGATACACACCCTTTAATATAAATCACTTTTCCCCTTATTATTTAATCATCTCATATATATTCATCACTCCAATTTTGTTAAATTAAATCCATCACGTTCAAGACTCAACCAATGTGGGTATAAAGTTAAACATTAGCCATCAATTTTTTTTCAAATCAATACTTATTTTTGTCTTTACAAATGAGGACTATGAGTGAAAAATTGAATTAAACAAACCATTTCCAGAAATAAAGTCTCCTTAATTAATATTCCAAAAAGAATTCATTTCTTCCCCAAAACAAATTAAGGAAATATAAACCCATTTTATAATAATACCATGCGCTACTATTCAATCCAAAAAAAATAATTTCCCATATAATATTCTATTTTTTAAAAATAATTATCACAACAACTTTGAAAAAGGATTCAAATCACTAAAAACATAAACATTCATTCAACCTGTAATTATATCACATGAATGTATTTTATTAGACCACATAACTATGTACCAATCATGAGAAATGTAAATATATAAACAAAATTATATACAAAATTATCCATGACATGACCACATGGTTTGATGATATATGAAAATAAACAAGAAATTATTGAAATATCATTAATATTTTTGTTTGGTCTCTACCAAGTGTATCATGTAATGTAATCTAATATCATACTATTAATATATTATATATCTTAACTAAATGTTGCAATATGGTCACTAAAGAAACATATAGATCTCTAATAAGGATAAATATATCATTAATTTAAATAAAAAATTAGATAAAAATCATATTTAAAATCCCACTATGTATTTTAGGTTGGGTGCCATCAAGAATTGTGGTGATCATTAACCCACTCTTGACCAAACACCTAAGCCCCATCAACCTTAATATCTCAATCATTTTATGACACACCTGGATAAATTGAGGGTGATCAAAACAACTTAGTCCCTTACTAAGAAACCTTGACTAAAATACCTTTTATAATGATTCTTACTTGGCTTGACTAAGCTGGTATACTATTGCGACTAATGATCATTCACGAGGTGAACCATAAACAACATAATATGAGCATCATTTTAGAGGAATATTAAATACATCAATAAAAAAATAACTCTAATGTAAAGTAAAGGTATAATGATTTTGTAGAGTATATATTTAATCAAATTATTTCATTACACATCCTTAACATCATTAATACAATTATCATATCCTAGTACCCATCTTGAATAATTATTACATAAAACAATTCCTCACAACTATGGGAAAATAGATCCATATTGAAGGTTCTTTTCAAATTATTATTAAGGGAAAAGTGGGATATATAAATCCATGAAAATATTCATGAATAAGATACACATAATTTTTCTAGGTAATGATTTAAACAAATAATATTCATATGTAATCAATTATAGATCACAATTCATGATTCTTGTAATAAATATTTAAAATTTATAATGGCACGATTCCCAAGAGTGATGAATAATCTCTAATCATTCTTGGTCCATGGGGGCATATTGTAAGAATATAAACATATAATAGGGTTTTATTATGAATTTATAATCATTTAAAATTATTTCAATTGTCAAATATCAATGGTAAGACTATTATAGAGTACAAAGACCCATAGTGGATAGAGTTTACTCCCTATTCTATCATTACATCATTCAAGTCTCGCACCCATGGATAATATAATAAAAATATTACTTGAATGTACAAGGATTAAAACCTATTTAATTTCATATTACATCATATTATTTTGATAAGTATTCAATTAATTGGGGTTATTTATAATAACCTCCTAGTAAATAATTAAAACCTTTTTTATGTTTGACCCAGATTCTTAAAAACGTTCATCAAGTCATTATATCATGAAAAGTGGAAAATATACTTCTTTCAGAAACATATAATCATAAAATAAGAGAAATTTATTAATATAAATAATGTTTTTGTTATTATTAGAACATATTTTCAGTTAAGAATATGTAATATTAAAGGATATTGAAATATATTATAAATTCTATTTAAACTTATATTTGGTTTTTTTTTAATATGGGAAAATATAATTTTCCTTCTATATATCTGAAACCTAAAATTTATTCAATATTGATAAAATGAATTTGATCAATAATATTAAATTTATTATTGAAAGTAATATTCATTGAACATAACTATTATTATTGAGGGAAAATCCATTAATCCCAAAAATGATAAATATATGATTTATTAGTCACTTTTTGTAAAAAGTAAAAAAAACAACCTCATTAGAAAAATGATAAAAGATTAATCTTAAAATGTTTAATGGTTAGTAAAGTATGGTTGAAAATTAATTTAAATAATCATTTTATTATAGAAATTGGCATTCTTGTAAAAATTTAATGAATATGGACATATTAGAAGAATTTTATTGACTAAATACAATGTGATATCTAATTTTCATTGAATTATTTTTTAAATGGGTTTATGTACCAAATAAAAGATAATTAAATGAAAAAAATGAAAAAAGAAGTCAATACCTAATAAAATGATATGTGGGGTTTAATGTATAAGTGTAACATAATTTTCCTCAATTTATATTTAACAATGACAACCCAAAAAAATTATACCATAAATTGTTACGTTATATCATTTTATACATCATACTCATTCAAAACTCATGTAAATAGATTTATTAAAAATATATTTTACTACCATATTAACATATAAAATAATATTTATCACTATGTCACAAATTCTAATAATAATGTTTTTAATAATTATTCATTAAAATGAATATTCTGGTGAAAATTGTTCTGTTTTCCATTTTTTAGGGTTTGAAAATTCCGATCCATTTACAATAGTCATTTTTTTTCAAATATTGATAATATTAATAAGATAATATGTCTTATATTTACTCATTTTATACAATCTTATATCCATTCATATATGGTGGTTATTTAGAATGAATCATATCAATTCGTTGATACATGTGTCTAAATGTACGGATGAATTAAAGTATCATAATTATGTATATACAATAAAAGATAAATAAATAGTAAATAAAAATTAATAATAAAAATTATATAATCAATATCATATATATTCATTAAATATATCTTTATGGACACCCATGTAATGTATAAATTACAAATGAAAAACAATGGTTAATTGATGTGTTAGTCTATACATATGCATGAGCAAGATTATTGTTTTCAAACATATGGGATAAATATAAAAATTGTATATAAAATTATCTTTAAAACTTAATATAACAGTTATACTAAATTTATAAATTTAATAGGAATTTATAACATTTTTTTGAGGTTTAAGAATAATTAATCATGAAAAGTTTCAGTAATAACATATACATATTCATCAAGTATCCTCTTCTGAAAAGTATATTGATGATTTATAGATGGGTATTTTGGGAAAATGAGAATGTAATAACATATATAATTATTTTAGGATATTACTTTGAAATATATTTTTGGAGTTAAACGAATCATGTGTTGTGGAAAATATAGGAGTATTGATAGCCTATAATTTGTTGGGGGAGTTGCACACTTGAAATTATTAATTATTTTTAGGTATAATAAAGTCTACATCAAATGAATAAGGTTAAAAATTATATTTATGTGAATGATCATATGATATAGGATCTAATTGAAATCCTATAATTTTATCTCAAAATATTTTATGTCATTTTATCCCATATTTATTTAGATTATCCCCTATTAATCCTTATAACCAATATCGTAGAAATGAATATTTCCTCGGTTACTATTCATAATGAAAAAAAATGAAAGTGACATCATTAAAAAATATGGATATATATATTCTAATTGTCTATAAAATTTTATAAAAATCAATTTCAGTAATAGATATAAATTTATTTTATAATAATCTTGTAATATGCACTAAATTGTTTTATAAAAAATGAAACTATTTGAATAAAAATAAATTTATTCCCATTCCAAGGCTCATAATTAAAATTAAATGAGTGTTGAAATATTTTTGTAGGTTTTATTGAAATATAAATTAAATAATTAAATACAATTAATTAATTAATTATATTTAGTTAAAAACACAATGTGCACATAAAAATATCTTTCCAAAAAAACATTTTCTTTTTTACAATGAGATGAATTCATTTTCATTTATAACCAACTAATAACCCTAGAATTCATTTTATACCTTTGTAAAAATTAATATTTCATAACTTTTTCATCCAATTAATAACTTCCAAACCCATTTCTAGGTGATAATAATAAAATTTAGAAATAAAATTATAATAATATATCACAGTTTATTTAAAATTGGTGCTACATGTAAATTCTGATATAAAACCAATAAAACTTATTTAAAGTTAATTATATAAAGAAAATTGTATTTTTATATTATAACTCTTTATACTAATTTATAAGATAAAATTCAATCACTTTGATACAAAAACCAAGGATAGTTCTACCTCATCACATCCTATAGTTCCCATGTTCTTTCTTAAAATTTATCGTTCAGAATCAAAACATTGACTGGGATAGTTGTATTCTTCTACAGAATTATATCTATTTCATCTAGAATCTTAAAAAATTAGTAATCCTTAGAGATATCAATATTCAGTTGGATGGACTCTAATTTATTTACATGTGAAGGATCAGGTATATACTACCTCAAGAGAGAGGCATACAACACTTCTTCTAATTGAGAGATAATTGGTGAAAATCCATGTGATATTTAACTATCCAAATATGATTATTAATGTGTAGGGAAAATATATACATATAATGATAAACATATAATTCATTTCAAATTTCAATAGCCCTTTCCTAAAAGGGATTCATTCAAATAATATTTTACCATTATCAAAATCTAAATCTCTATGAAATTGTCAGTATAACTTTTCAATTTACTTTGATCTGAACTTATGTCATACTAAATTCATCTATCAATAAATATAATATAATCTAATAGATAATTCCCCAATATATTTTTTTCCTTAGATTTATCTAGAAACATTTTTTTAATCCACTTCCTTCCATTGATGGACATATATGGGGCCATCTATATTATCATAAGAAATCAATAGTTCTTTGAAAACACAAACATTAAATGATATAGATCTATTCTACCATTGTAATCCAAAAGAAATTATAAAAAAAATATATTAAAGGGTTTTAATTGTCATTAATAATAACCACCGATCTAAGGATGATATATAGGTGAAATATTGAACTCTTTTTTGAAATATTGTTGATGTAATATAGAGATCAAATATGTAATCTATAGATCTCAATTAGATACAAGTGAGTGTGGATACCCATTCAACCTTCTGAATATTTAATTAATAGCCTATAAAAATGATCTTGAGATAAATATAAATAATATCTTTGATATGATTATATTTTTAAGTTAATCAACTATAACCCATATGGAATTATTCCCTTTAGATATATTGGGGAGTAAAACTATAAAATCCACGGTGTTTTTTCTATTTCCATTCTACTATGAGTAATGGTGGTAATATCCCATTAGTGTTATATACAACATCCTAAACTAGATTTTATATTATGAATCAAAATACATACTCTGATGTATCACTATTCATATTGAACCACTATAAAGACTCATGTATATCTCTATATAATTCCATAATTTTTAATCCCCGCATGGATTGATGGATGAACATTCATTAGATAATGGTATGATCTTTCCCCATTCATGATTATTTCAAGATTGATATTTTTTAAAACCATAAATATTGGATTTATTACTGTCCTCATCATGGAAAAATTATCACAATCCCTTTAACTCAGTTCATTAGACACCTTGTTTGCCTTCCTAAAGAGTAATGTATTGAGAATTCATTATCCTTAGTTAACTCCAACTATGTCTTTTTACGAACATTTTACAAATTATATGAGAATATATAATCAATATTTTATGATATATATATAGATATATATATACATATCACATTATCTGCATAAAGATAATCCATGTATATTTTTAATTCAAAATTCATCTATACAACTATAAATCATTATTTTGGAAAATTTGATCATGTTTTTTCAATTTTCTTGTGGAATTATAAATCACCAATTATGTTTGGGTGAGTAATCATACTATTACCTTCATCCATGAATTACAATAGATCATATACCATTATCGAATCTAGGATTGTGTGAAAATCGGTGCACTATACGGCATTTTCTTCATTTCCTTATAATTTTCATCATATTCATTAGTCTAATAGAGATTTTATGTCTTCCATTTAAACCTGTTTAAGGGATTATGTATCTTCATGAAATTTATAACAATGTTTTGATAGTATAAATCTAATAAAATAAATATATTGACCTCTATCATCAGGGTTGTTCTGGTTCATCTATCAATAACATCCTTTTGAGGGATGGAAAAATATACCCACACATGAGATTATGTGACATGAGATTGCGACTTTATATCTCCAAAATTCACAATTTTTTAATTTGGAATATTTCTTCCCCTTCCTTGAAGATTTTCACAAATTCCACAAATGATATTTATGCGCTCCCTTGAACATGAAATGTAAACAAATATCACTTATAAAGATTACCAAAAATTTACTAAGGTAATATACAAAGATTCTGTTCAATCCATTATTTAAGATAACAAAGACATTGGTAATTCCAAAAGTAATCACAATATATTAATAATATAAATACCTTATAAAGGATGTTTTCATGGTAATATCACACTTCATTACTCTCTTTTGATGTAATATATAAATATGGTTAATCATGGAGATGTATTGATATTCATATATTTGATTAAACTAGTCATCAATACATGGAAGTGGATATTTTATTCATGATAATGACCTTATTTCACTCTAAACAATCAATGCATAAATGCATCATCCTATCATTCTTCTTATAAAAAATAAGAGTCCAACCACATGGTGAGTAATTAAACTCTATAAAACCCTTTTCTAGAGTCCTAATGAGTTTTTTATTTAATTTCAACAACTCAAGAAGATATATTTTATCTAGAGTCTCTGAAATAGGTGTCACACATGGTATGAGTTCTATTGAAAACTCAACTTCATAATTCTAGGTATGGAAAGGAATTTCCTCATGAAATAGAGAAGAATATTCATTGTAAATATATACAAGTTCAATTTTGAGTTTCTTCAAAACTATTTGAGAAATATATTCCTCATGAATAAGTAGTAATACCAATATAATGGATGTAATTTCCATTGGAATTTAATATTCCACCTCCCTTAGAATGAAGATAATATATTTATTCAGAATATTTAATTCTACTTCCATTCATAGGTAATTTATAGATGGTATAACATAATTAATCTTATACATTCTTGGAATTACATTAAATTACTTTAAATGGAGGAGCACATGATATTAATAATACACATTCACATATACTTCGAACATAGATTAAATATATATACTTAGGAATCTATCCATATACAATAATATTTTCACTAAATATTAATCCTATAATCAGTGAGGTGGTTATGTAATACCCATTTTAAATTACATAGATATAATATTGTGGGTATAATGAGAACAGAATAGGGAATTTTCACTCTATAGTGGATTATTACATTACCAATCACCACTTTGTTCCCATTACCTGATTCAACAATTGTCATAAAAAGAGATTTTTCTATATTTATTGGATTACGAGGATATTGAAACTTAATATCATCCATGACCCTTTGTTTTCACCACATTATGGAAAATTTACTATTCTAATTTTAGTTGTATAATTGGAACATGTTTAGTTCATTAAACGAAGCTTTCTCCTAATTCATTTTAATAGGTTTACTCTTTACATATCTTCAATAATCACATCCCTGATAGACACCTCTTTCATAAATGAATAATTTACGTGTTCCTTAGATTCATTTTACCCAATTTCTATTTCCAAACATCAGGAAATATGGAATATTCATTTTATTTACTCTTTGGTATTTATTTTTGGAATTTATTATATATTTTTTCCCTAGATTATTATCAAAACCATGAGAATAATGGTAATATAAACTATCCATTTCTACCATTAGAGCCCATAAATTTACTTCTTAATGTATAATAATGTACCATATTGATAAATCCATCATGACACATTGTTTTAATAAATCTAACAAATGATAAGTATTACATTCACATTGATGTCAAAACCAAAACTGTTTGTTAATAGACATGAAATATTTTCATAATATGTCCCAAAATATTTATCAAAATTCTAGTTAAGATTAATGGATTAAAATTCCATTTTAATTTGATCACTTTATGGAATATTTGAATAGATAAATAAAATATTAACAAATCTAATTCCATGGAGTAAATTTCATCATATTTGCTGATATCCAAAATAGTATTCGTCTATTGATTTTCCTAACCATCAAAATGATAGACTACGTTAACAACGTTTTTATTCGCAATGAACAGGATAATGGAAAATTTCATTTTATTGGTACTGGGTCATTTTTTGGAATCTAGTGGATCATATAATCCACTAAATGAAGGTATATGTTACCTCATTAATGACTAAATATTTTTTTGGTATCTCTTTTTCACATTAAGAATATTTGTCTTATTCATGGATTGAGAGAGTATTTTGAACATAGTCAAAATTGTTTCATTATAAATCCCATGTCGTTCAATTTCAATTGATGTAAATCATTACGTTTCTACCACATCATTACTAACATGATTCACCCAATCTCTACACATTGACTAAAACCACTAATGAATTGCGTATGCATCAAAAAACAATTTTTTGAGTAAGAAACCATATAATCATTAAAATTGTTCCAAATATGTCCAAAATTATTACACAATCTTATCAACCTATAAAAATATTTGGAACACTCTATATTTTTTAGTTGTTCATTAGTTATCTTATATTTTGTCCTCATATTATTTATAACATAATCTATGAAAAATAACTTAAACATTCTTCTGATACCATCTGTGGTGACCCAAGCATGATATATATCAATATTATATCATTTTAGATGAAATAAAAATATAATTTATAATAATAAATAATTAAAGGCCACAAAAGATTATTTTATTTTGAGACATGATATATCATTAGTTTATTTCATAAACTATAGTCATCACTTCCCACAAAATGTTTTCCTCATAGTAACCTTTAAAGACATCTGTTAAACAAAATCATCCATCATAAATCCTAAAATTGGAAATATAAGGAAGTGTGAGATATGGTACTTGGTTTTGGTAGTTATTAGAGATATAAATAAATAATAAAATTTAATCATGAGATATTAACATGTGTACGAGATCATGATTAGTACTGAAAATGTATATATATGCAATCATTCATATATCATAAATTATGATTCATTGCATAATTATTTATCATTTCAAATGAAATAAATAAAAAGGGTGAGTAATATTCACTAATTTAACATTATCAAATAAAATTAATCATAATAATATGAACAATTCATATAAATTTAATGGCATAATAATAATAATAAGGATCCTTTTTTGTAATTCCCAACCCCAAAAGCCCGAAGAGGAGGACTTACCTTATTCCATTGGCATGATTACAAGGAATCAAATCCTAAAAAAATAACCAGTTAAGATGTTTTGGTAAACCATATTATATAAAAAATACACATATTAAATTTTTAACTATGAAATATAACTTTATAATTCATAAAATTAAAATAATACCATCTTGTAATCTCATTCAAATAATTCTTCTTCCAAACATGGAGAAAGAAAAGATAAATAAGGGTCATCTCAAATACATAGTATGGGTATGTATAAAATAATTTATATTGAATAATGGATCATAATAAACATGTAATAATAAATAACTGATCACAAATGAAATATTAATATCAAGATAAGGCATAATCAATATGGAAAAGTAAATCACTAAAACACATCCAATTTAATCAATACAATGAGAATAAAATTAATCCATATATAATGTCAATGAAAAATATAAGGGATAATAATAGAAGTATGTCAATAACAAATAAAGGTAATTCATAATACTTGTATTCTTTTTTTCCTTGGTATATGGTACGTTTAGCATCAATTCCTTTCAAAAGACAATTTAGAATACTGTGTAGAAACCCATCCGAATTAGTCAACTAATTCATATCCTAAAATAACCAATGCATTGAGGGGATTACTTTAAACAGTCCCAAATTCTATTCTTATATGTCAAAATAATTCCACATATATTGATTAATTTATTTAAATTCATCAATAACGATCCTTATCAAATATTTATATTGAGTAAATGATATGGATTTAGCGATATTTCTTTAGTTAGTCAAATAATTGTCTTGTATACATTGTATGTAAAAATGGTATATATTTTTGGAATTACTTATACCTATCAGATAAGAGTATTTATATCTAAAAAAATCGAATGGAAAAAATGTTTTACAGAAGTTATTATTTCTAGGTAATGTTAAAAATCAAAACATAATGTGAAATTAAAATGATTACTTTTTACACTTAGTAATTTTAAAGTAAAAACACATTAGATTAGATAATTCAATGTAGTATCATAAATACCATAAATATAAAAGTTTTTATGATATAATATTTCAAATGGGTTAGTAGAGACACCACAAAAAAATAGATAAGTGGTGAATATGCCATCTGTCACACATATGTAAAAAGTGAGATGAACATCCATGACCTTACTCTCCCTTTTGGTTGAATTGTCATTAAACACATATATAATGGTTTTTATCATTTTGGTAACTTATTAGAGAACCATATTAAAATTCATGATATTAAATATAACATATCATAACCTGTTTTTTAATAATCTTTCATTATCTTCATCGTTTCGGGTGTTAGTTGGTTTATTCTTTGAGTGTGTATTGACTTGTATTTTTTGTTTCTATTACATAGATAATTATTTAATATTATATATAATAAAAATAATTCTTTAAATAATATATATATATATATATACTACTCTTTAATGATTTTGATATATGAAATGAAATACACCATTCATGTTGATGGCAGGATGTACGTATGCATGAACAATGCTTCTATTTCATAACATATTAAAATAAATACAAGTAAATGATATCTAAATTAAAATTTTAATTATAATATCATATTAATATCATATTAATCACATATTTTAATTAAAACCATCTTTAATACATTCATTTAGTCCATGAATGAATTGTATCGCTTTGAGGAAGCAGTAGTGCATAAGTCTACAAACAAACTTACCGCATTCCAAAAAATAATGAGAATCTGGGCATGTGTTATAATAAAATTATTGATTCATATATACATCATAAATTTTATATATATCATATATAAACAGTAAATAAATCATTATTTCACCCTTAAATTATTGTAATGTAAGAACGAATGACATTGGTTAGCAAGGTGTCATTCCGCTGTACACATGAATGATGATTGTGTCTTACAATAGATGGAAGTGTGTGAAACTATAGTTCATAACCTTAATAAAAAAAATTTATTATATTGATTATAATTATGTTTCTATATAAAAAATATATAAGAATAACAGATGTGGTGATGAAGAAAAAAGAGTTCATTGAATAATGTTACATTTATTTCATGTAACTCTATTTAGTTAATACCAAACATCTTTCTTGGTAAGATTTATTCCTAAATTAAGGCTTCTATAATTACTAGTATGCTTTTGGGAACATAGATAGTGTTTTTTGATGATCCAAATTGTCTTTTTATCTACGAGTAAGGGGAAGATTTAATGGATTTTAATTTTAAAGACCTGGAAATTTCAAGGGAATTTTTTTTCCTAATTTATTTGGAATTTTATGAGTCTGTGGCTTCTGACGGCACCTGATTCCGAGGCCCAGTGTTCCTGGAATCAATTTTTGAAGATTAGATCGGGTACGTTCAGTGAACAAATGAGCGGGTTATTCTAGCTCTTGAACCTGTGCTCGGAATCGAAATCTGAGGGCACCAATGAACTCGGAGTGCCGATTTTTGCTTATGGGGACCTTTTTCCGAAGTTGTGATTTATGTGGGTTTGAAGTTATATTTTGGAGTTTAACCTTAAATTAAATAAAAATTGTGTTGCACACATTTTTATCTGAGTTGGTTATATCCTACATGGGGGAGGTTTTTGGCGGGGCACACACCCATGTAACCTACCATGAGAGGATATTTGTGAGGTGGGGCCCAGAGGATCCCAACCTTTCATCTTCTCTTTAACTCCTTGAACCCCCCCCCCCCCTTAAACTCCTTAAACCTTTAACCTTCTCATTTTACTCTCTCTCTTTTAATATTCCAACACACTTGAGTTAAGGAATTTAATTAGTTTTCTCATCTATTTGAATTAATTTAAATTCATTAGGTGAGAATAATAATAAGAGTTATATTATTATGTTTGGGTGGACATAGCTTGAGTTGGGCGAACAAAGGAGAGGGGAAGAATTCTTGAAGGAATAATCCTCTTCCAACGAAGAATATCTCTTGACAAAGAACGACAACACCCATGAAGAATGCCCATTTTCTCTTATATTATTACACGTCAAGATAGAAGACGCAGACCATGGTGATCGTCGCGAATGATAGCGTTCTTTTTCCCTTATTGTTGATGGAACGAGACCGTCTTCCGCGACTCCGATTTCCACGCCGACGATGAACGAACCTTGAATCGAGGTAGGGGGTTTTCGTGTATAGTGTTTATGTGAAATATACCCTCGTTCGTGGGTATTTAATTTCTGGGTGTTTTTATAATTTACTTGAATAAATTATACCCTCGTCAATGATTAAAAGCATGTGTTTAAATGATTGTCTTTTGATAACACCTAACGCGGAGGGCGCGGGCCGAACAAACATAGCCCGACAACCCTCCGTAGATTTTTTATTGATGTGCAGATCGACGGGCGATGATAGAATGGTCCGAAGAGGCGTTTTGAAGATGTCACAGTGAAGGGAAGGTCCCAGAAGGACCGCTGGTGAAGACGGCAGGCAAAACGGACCGCTGGAGCGCGTCCGGTGGTCCGCGGAAGACCCCATTGGCACACCGCGTCGGCACGGCGGCGCTTGTCAGCCTCCCGGAGGCGGTGGCATCCCGGCGTGCCGCCAGGATGAACCGCCACGTCTGAAGTCGCGGCAGCAGGAGACTGGGATCCCACTGCCGCACGGGATCTGGTGGAGGACGCGGCACCCACCGCGTCCGCGGAGCGCAAGGGAAGGGGGGACCGCGTCCCCCCATGCTCGGCCGCTAGCCGAGCCAGCGTGTCACCCGGCCAGACCGGGCCGGGTTGCGCGGACCGGACCGGGCCGCGCCCAGCGTGGCCGGGCCGCGCCCAGCCAGGTCGGACTCGGATCCGGGTTGGGTCGACACGGTTCGGGCCGAACCGGGGGGGGTTGCGCCGGGTCGGACCGGGCCCAGACCCCCCATTTTCGGGTCACTTTCGGTCTTTTGCCCATAACATGGGCTACAAACCTCCGATCGATGCACCGTATATTGGGTGGATATCCTTGGATTGAGACGATCGTTTTGGTATACTACACACAAGGTTTCGGAGAACATTGGGTACGGCTGGGTTGGTTCGAACACGTAACCAACTGGGCCCTCGAAGTAGAAACGCTTATAGCATGAGCTCTGGACATCCGATTGATGTGTCGTCGACTTTGTTGGATTCTTCTTAGTGAGACGGACCTTTTGGATTACTCCTCTCGAGGTTTGGATGAATTTCGAGTACGGTCGGGTTGGTTTTGACTTAAAAACCAACCAGGCCCCTGAAATGAAAAAGCCAATAACTCTAAGACTGGGCGTCCGATTGACGAGGCGTCTATCACATTGTGTTCCTATTGACATGACAGAACATTGTGATACATCAACTCTTGTCTACGAGACAGTTGATGTATCGACCTCTTGGCTCGTGGAGTGAACCCTCTCGGAAAGAGCATGCTGTGTGCGGGAACCCTAGAGCTGGCTACGACGATGATGACAACTGTACTGGAATCCTCCGTGGGTTCGAAAATGAAGACTTCCATACTGGAATCCTCAGTGGGTTAGACGATGAAGACTTTCGTACTGGAATCCTCCATGGGTTCAATGATCAAGACTTTCATACTGGAATCCTCCGTGGGTTCGATGACGACGACTGCACTGAAATCCTCCATGGGTTCGGCAGTGACGACAACCGTAATGGAATCCTCTGTGCATTCGACAGTGAAGACTTTCGTACTGGAATCCTCTGTGGGTTTGACGATGACGAATTCACTGAAATCCTCTGTGGCTTCGGCAGCGAAGACGACTGCACTGAAATCCTTCGTGGTTTTAGTAGTAACGAATACTGCACTGAAATCCCTTATGGGTTCAGCAGCGATGAAGACCGTACTGAAATCCTCTGTGGGTTCGACGACGATGACTACTATTCTTGTATCCTACGTGGGTTTAGCAGTGTTTGACTCTGTTATTTCTATCCTATGTGGCTTTGGAAGAGTAGCTGGTCTGTATCCTATGTGTGTCCGAAAGCTTAGCTGGTTTAGTATCCTATCTGGGTCCCAGCTTAGATGAATCAGTCACTACATCTGATCATCTCTATTATCTTACGAAGAAGTATACCTGTGTGAGCTAAGTCTTGACTTTCAATCATTATCTTTGATATGATTGAATTGCTTTCCTATGTGGATTGTGTTGTGCTTTCCTGTGTGGATTGGGTTGTACTCATTTGTGAGCATGATCGAACATGGGCTCTGGAGCTAGAGCTGATCTAGATTTGATGACTTAGGTATATGTATGCACATATACCTAAGTATATTTGGTTGTTACTTCATGATTGTATCTTTTCTTTGTGGTCTATCCTTTGTTGATTTAGGGAGACCATCTGGGGTCTCGGGGTCCCTACTGAGTATCGTATACTCACCCCTGCATGGGCTTCTCCCACACTACATTGTGTTGGTTACAGATGGTAGACATCACTGATCGTAGTTGAGGCTTATAGAGTAGTATTGTACCTGGAGGAGGATCTCATGATGAGTCGTTTCCCGGAGGTGGATATCACGTCGAGTCGGTGCCTGGAGGTGGATTCACGACGATTCGGTGCCCAGAGGAGACAGACGGACGTGGAGTGCAGAGGAGGAGATCTGTACCTACCCTTCAGGTAGGAAACCAGAGGATGATCCAGGAGCGTCTTGTCACCTTCAGCTGTTGTTCTTGAGTTGTACATTACTTTCAGTTGTAGTTGTACTTTTCAGTTGGGTTTGTATTCTGGCCCATTTACCTTTCAGCACCTCCTTTTGTACTTAGTGTTGCTTATTCTTATACTCTGTGGTGTTTGTTACTTTTATAAGTCAATTCCTTCCCTTTTAATCGGGATTTATGCCTTTGGTGCTAGTCGCCAGCCCCTAACATATGGAAGGCAGGCATGGGGTAGTCACGGCATGGGCCCCGGGGACGGGTCGTGACAAATTGGTATCAGAGGAGTTTGGTTCTACCACAGAACTCAGGACTCTGATCTTTCTTCTGTGAGAAGCAATATTGTTAAGGGTATTGAGCGTGATTATCAGTCCAGGGAGTCCAGTGTTGGTGCATCGGCTGACGTATCCGTACACCAGGACCCTGACTTTGGATTTCTGACTCAGTGAACGAAAATAATGATTGCATGTGTGTTTCAAAAGTTTTCTTTGTGATTACTTTGTGTAAGCTCACCAGGTATAAATCGTTGACTGTGGCGCACATGTCTCTTTTTAGGATGGCCCCACAACGGCATCCATCTAGGGTTCCGAGTGTTGTACGAGATGACGGCCCACCGAGAGATGAGGTTCCGGTGTGGGGCCCTATTACTATGTTGAAACCTTTGGGTGGTGTACCAGCAGCACCACCACCCATTGGGTAGCATATTCCTACGATATTTTAAGGCGAGACAGTTCCCAGGAAGCAGTGGACTGGATGGAGGCGATTGCTAGAGTTCTACACCTAGTTTAGAGCTAGTAGAGGAGATAGTGATCTTAACTACTGGTGTTTCCGAGTGAGTGACCATGAGGTTGGTCCGCATAGTGATGAGGCTTCGGTACGTGGACCGATGCCTGAGATAGTACATTCAGGTAGTGTGCCAGCTATATCACTACTTGTCGGTCAGCAGACACTATCGGCGGTACCGGTAGAGGACACTTGTAGGCTTAGTGCCTTACATGTTTCATCATCAGATATCCCTCAAGTTCCGAGGAAAGCCTAACTCACAAGTGGATGAGTACTATCTTGAGGAGGTGGCTGAGAGTTTCCTAGAGCTTATACGGCATCGGCAGGATGACGTGTCGGTAGCTGAGAATTCATCTGGGCATACCAAACCATTCCTGGTACTCGATGACTACGATGCAATCGGTGCTTCAGGGATCAGACTTCATATTGAGGTGTGTCTAATGGACATCCAATCCAGCACTTCTTTCTCTATGAAATCCTACTTATACTAGGGTGCTAGAAAGAAACTTTGTGGTTCATAATTCTTTTGATGAATGGATGCAGTCAGTGAAGGTTAGCAGTGGAAAAGTAGGAAACTGGCGCAAGTCTCAGAGACTTGGGCATGTAAAATGTTTCAAGTAGAGGAAGTGAAAAGGACAGATGAATTTGCATGGCATCAGATATGGAAGTGGAGCCAGGAGAGTAGCATGGGGTGGTGAACATTTTTTCATGTTGCAACCACCCTCCTTTCAAATCCCTACTAGGCTCAGGGAGCTGGAGGGCAGGGGAAAGAGTAGCTGCATGCGGTCAGGGAGTGTGATCGAAAGGGCTCTAAGGATGATTCAAAGTTCGAATTGTGTCTTAGACAATCTGTCGTAACAACAAGACATTGACATGAATCATCCATTACTTCCATGAATTTTTTCCCAGACCTAGAGATTCTGGTTAAACTGTTGACTTGACCCTCACATTTGGAGATACCTCTAGGAGGAGACTCGATAATCACACTTACGCCGACAGTGTGATCTGACCCTTGAGGCGAGAGTTTAGGTTGGAACCACTTGGTGGCAGCGTTAAGGCCTTAAAAATTTAGTTTGAGTATGGACTGGGCAATCACAGTTCATACACAAATTGACGGTATTAGGAAGACATCGGGATGGGTTTTCCTTGGTCGAAGAAAAGAAAACCTCAGGCAGCATAGGAAAAACTCATGCATAGGAGGGTGCGGTCGATCACTCTTGAGTCGGCCAAACTTACCCTCATGGATATATGAGTTTTGAGTTTTAGTTCTAATTAGGAAATGGAGGCCTCTAGATTTCGAGGATGGCGACCACGTTCTTATACGGGTCTCACCTCGACGTGGATTATGGAGTTTTAGCCACGGTGGAAAATTATCTCAGCACTTTATCAAACCCTTCTAGGTCCTCAATAGGGTAGGTGAGGTGGTTTACCGCTTGACCCATCTACCTCAGTTGCACCAGGTGCACGACGACTTCCACGTATCTCAGCTAAGGAGATACGTGCATGACCCGACGCATAACATCGACCATGGGGGGTTGGACGTCGATGATGGGGTGACATTCACAGAGGTTCTAGTAAAGAACGTGGATCAACAGGAGCAGGTCCTACATGGACAGTCGATTCCTCTGGTGCGCCTTCACTGGTGGCATGGGAACCTCCATGAGGGCACATGGGAGCAGAAGGCTCAGATGCGTGCTCAGTACCACTTTGTTTTCTGTATGTTGAAGCTTTACGAGGACGTAAATCCCTGAGGTTGGAGTAATGTAATGACCCGGAAATTTCAAAGGGATTTTTTTCATAATTTCTTTGGAGTTTTACGAGTCTGTGGCTTCTAACAACACCTAATTCTGAGGCCCGGTGTGCCCGGAATAAATTTTCAAAAATTAGCTCGGGTACGTTCAGTGAATGAACAAGCGGGTTTTTCTATCTATTGTACCAGTGCTTGGAATCGAAATCTGAGGGAACCGATGAACTCGCAGCGCCAGTTTTCACTTAAGGGGACCATTTCCGCAGTTGTGATTTATGCGGGTTTGATGTTATATTTTGGATTTTAACCTTAAATTAAATAAAAATTGTGTTGCACACATTTTTATTTGAGTTGGTTATATCCTACAAGGGGGAGGTTGTTGGTGGGTCCCACACCCACATAACCTCCCATGAGAGGATATTTTTGAGGTGGGACCCACATGAGCCCAACCTTTCATCTTCTCTTTAACTCCTTGAACCCCCCCCCCCCCTTAAACTCCTTAAACCTTTAACCTTATCATTTTACTTTCTCTCTTTTAATATGCCAACACACTTGAGTTAAGGCATTTAATTAGTTGGATCATCTATTTGAATTAATTTGAATTAATTAGTTGAGAATAATAATAAGAGTTATATTATTATGTTTGGGTGGGCATAACTTGAGTTGGGCGAACAAAGGAGAGAGGAAGAATTCTTGAAGGAATAATCCTCTTCTAACGAAGAACATCTCTCGAAAAAGAACGACGACACCCACGAAGAATGCCCATTTTCTCTTATCTTCCTACGTGTCAAGATAGAAGACACTGACCGCGGTGATGGTCACCAACGACAACGTTCTTTTTCCCGTGTCATTGATGGAACGAGACCGTCTTCCGCGATGCTGATTTCTGCGCTGACGACGAACTAACCTTGAATCGAGGTAAGGGGTTTTTTTGTATTGTGTTTATGTGAAATATACCCTCGTGGGTGGGTATTTAATTTCAGGGTGTTAGTATAATTTACTTGAATAAATTATACCCTCGTCAATGATTAAAAGCATGTGTTTAAATGATTGTATTTTGATAACACCTAACGCGGAGGGTGCGAGCCGAACAAACACGGCCCGACAACCCTCAGCAGATTGTTTATTGATGTGTGGATCGACGGGCGATGATGGAATGGGCCTCATAGGCATTATTAGGACTTCGCATTGAAGGAAAGGTCCCGGGAGGACCGCTGGCGAAGATTTCAGGCAAAACGGACCACCGGAGCGTGTCCGGTGGTCCGCGGAAGACCCTACCGGCGCGCCAGGATGGCACGGTGGCACCGGCGGTCGAAGGTGGCGGCGTCCCAGCACGCAGCTAGGAAGAACCATCATGGCTGATGTCGTGGCAGTAGGCGACCGGGATCCTGAGGCCACGCGGGATCAGGTGGAGGACACGACACCCACCGCGTCCGCGGAGCGCAAGGGAAGGGGGGACCGCGTCGCCCCATGCTCGGCCGCTGGCCGAGCCAGCGTGCCACCCGGCTGGGCCGGGCTAGGTTGCGTGGACCGGACCGGGCCTCGCCCAGCTGGGTCAGACCTAGACCCGGGTCGGGCTGACCCGGGGGGGGAGGGGTGGGCTGGGTCGGACCGGGCCAAGACCCCCCATTTTCAGGCCACTTTCGGTCTTTTTCCCATAACTTGGGATACAATCCTCCGATCGACGCACTGTCAGTGGCGTGGAGATTCTTGGATTGAGATGGTCGTTTTGGTATACTGCACTCAAGGTTTCAGAATACTTTGGGTATGTCCGGGTTGATTCGAACATGAAACCAACCGGTCCCTCGGAGCGGAAACGCTTATAACTTGAGCTCCGGACGTCCGATTGACATGCCGTCAACTTTGTTGGATTTCTCTTAGTGAGACAGAACTTTTGGATTACTCCGCTCGAGGTTTGGACGCAGTTGGAGTATGGTCGGGTTGGTTTTGACTTAAAAACCATCCGGGCCCCTGGAATGAAAAAGTTATTAACTCTCGGACCGGTCGTCCAATTGACGCACCGTCTGTTGCGTTGTGTTCCTATTGAAATGATGGAACTTTGCGATACATCAACTCTGGTCTACGTGACAGTTTATGTACCGACCTCTTGGCTCATGGAGTGAACCCTCCTTGAACGAGCATGCTGTGTGCGGGAACCCTAGAGCTGGCTGCGACAACGATGACAACCGTACTGAAATCCTCCGTGGGTTGGACGATGAAGACATCCGTACTGGAATCCTCCATTAGTTCGACGATGAAGACATTCGTACTAGAATCCCCCATGGGTTCGACGATGATGACTTTCGTTATGTAATCCTCTGTGGGTTCGACGACAACGACTGCACTAAAATCCTCCGTGGGTTCAGCAGTGATGACAACCGTACTAGAATCCTTTGTGGGTTCGACGGTGAAGACTTTCGTACTGGAATCCTCCTTGGGTTTGACGACGACGACTACACTGAAATCCTCCATGGTTTCGGCAGTGATGACGACTGCACTGAAATCCTCCGTGGGTTTGGTAGCAATGAAGACTTCACTGAAATCCTCTGTGGGTTCGACAACAATGAATACCGTACTGAAATCTTCCATGGGTTCAACGGTGATGACTACTGTTCTTGTATCCAATGTGGGTCTGGCAGTGTTTGACTCTGTTCTTGCTATCCTACGTGGGTCTAGAAGAGTAGCTGTATCCTATGTGGGTCCGACAGCTTAGATGGTTTAGTATCCTACGTGGGTCCCAGCTTAGATGAATCAGTGGGTACATCTGATCATCTCTATTATCTTACGAAGAAGTATACCTGTGTGAGATGAGTCTTGACTTTCAATCATTATCTTTGATATGATTGACTTGCTTTCCTATGTGGATTGTGTTGTGATTTCTTGTGTGGATTGGGTTATACTCCTTTGTGAACGTGATCGAACTTGGGATTCGGAGCTAGGGCCGAACTGGATTTGATGACTTAGGTATATATATGGGAATATACCTAAGTAGAGTTGGTTGTTACTTTGTGATTGTATCTTTTCTTTGTGGTCTATCCTTTGTGGATTCAGGGAGACCTTCAGGGGTCTCAGGGTCCCTACTGAGTATCGTATACTCACCCCTGCATGGGCTTCACCCACACTACGTTGTGTTGGTTATAGACGACGGACATCACTGATCGAGGTTGAGGCTTGTAGAGCTGGACGGTACCCGGAGGAGGATCTCACGACGAGTCATTGCCCGGAGGTGGATATCACATCAAGTCGGTGCCCGGAGGTGGATTCACGACGAGTCAGTACCCAGAGGAGACGGACGGACGTGGAGTGCTGAGGAGGAGATCTGTACCTACCCTTTAGGTAGGAAACAGGAGGATGATCTAGGATTGGCTTGTCACCTTCAGCTGTTGTTCTTGAGTTGTACTTTAATTTTATTTGTAGTTTTAATTTTCAGTTGGGTTTGTATTCTATCCCATTTACCTTTCAACACCTTCTTTTGTACTTAGTGTTGATTCCGCTTATACTCTTTGGTGTTTTTTACTTTTATAAGGAAATGACTTCCCTTTTAATCAGGATTTACGCCTTTGGTTCTAGTCGTCAGCCCCTGGCCTATGGAAGGTGGGCTTGGGTTAGTCACGGCACGGGCCCCAAGGATGGGTCGTGACATTAATAGTGGATGTGAAGTGACATTCTTGTAAATAACTCAAGGTAAAAATTATTGGGAGGTATCTATTACCTCATATACTTCCAAAATGGAAACATATTGGATTAAATGGGACGTGTTTTCAATAAAACCTCACACCACCAAAAAAAATATCAGTTTCATCCTTAGTCTTTAAGATTCATTATTTTCATAATTTTGGTTTCCCGATTAGGTAACTAGTTTTATAACCTATTTAATTCATCCTCCAGACTACATTAATGTGAGAATTATAAAAAATTCATAAAAAATGATTATAGAATATTAAATCTTATTTTTAAGATGAAAATTCTATTTTTTGTAAAATATTTCAATAAAAGTGTATATAATGCGGAAAAACACTACTTTAACCCAAACTGGTCTAGCAATGTTTTTACTATTTATGAGTGATTATGTTAATTGTATTATATAAATTGGTCCACAAATAGACCATACTTGATATTTATTTACACCGAAAAGTTTCTTGTAATAATATAATATTTTAAGTAATTTTTATTCTTTTAATAAAATATCATTTATTTTAAAATAACATTAAGATCATTTTTTACATTATTTATTTATTTTTAAAATAAAAATAAGAAAAACGATATTGTAATTAAGATATATTTACTTCACAGATGTGTAACATGATATATCTATGAACAATAATAATTTAACACATTAATTCATTAAATTTAATTAACCTTTAATTTTTTATATTATCATTTATTCGAGTTAATTATTAACTAAATGATTACAACATTGGTACATCATAAGAAATTTATCTAAATAAATCAACTCTAAAATTAATTATAAATTAATGTGATGGAAAAAACTCCTTTACCATTGCAAATAATATGTATAACTGAGCTAATGTGGGTTTTGTTCATATCTCAAGGGTTAGTAGCTTTTAAATGTAACAAATGATTCGTTTTTGCCTTTTCTCTTAAATAACTAATTTATATACCAATTTTATGGATTAGTATCACAATAACTCATAAAAATAAAAAACATATGGTATATTTATGAATATGGGAATCTAATGGATTTTGGATAAGTTTTTTTTTCATTTCTCTCATAAAATTGGTCTTTAACAACTAAGTAAACTACTTTGTACCTTAATCACTATAATTAATTTCAATTACATTCACTAATTTTTTTGTCAAAAAATAATTTGATCTTATTAGACTATTAATATTATATCAATTACATTTATTTATATCACTTTTTTTAACATCAATTAAAAGAATTGGTAAACTAAAATATACATCTAATCTTGCATACGTGGCGAGAAAGAAGTGTTTTAATGAAAAATCTTAAATTTTTCATTAGGTTTTTGTATCTAAATTCAATATAAAAAATATTATAATTATGTAAATTGGTATAAAATATGTATAATTATTCTATTGTGACTTTAAAACCAATTTAATAAATAATTTAACATTAATTATAATTAAAATAAAAAAAAACTTTTTTTAATTAAATTCTATTATGTTTCACTATTCACAACAAAATGAAACTTCTCATAAAAATACCAAAAATCACCCTGTGTTAATTTTTACATTATTAATTATAAAGGAATTTTAATTTGAAAAATAAAACCTATCTAAAGGTCAATTTAAAAAAAATTATGTTCGCAATTTAAAGGTGACAAAACTACTGTTAAAAAACACATTTTTGTGCATAAAACTAGATTTATTCTTACCATATGCCTATAAAATCATTTGGATAAATTTAAAAAATTATATTGAATATATAATATCAAAATAAATATATCATAATGTATGAGTGTGTAATATAAATTTAAATAAATGGTCTTGTGTGTCTTATATGCTATCGAAGGAACTTGGTTTGGTGTTTAACATAAAACAACATAGTCTTGCATATAAAGAATGATAGAAACAAAATTAAATATATTTTAAAAGGAGAATACTATAATTTTATGGGGTGTTACATTATCCCCATATTAAAAAAATTTGTACTCGCAATTTAAACATGATTTTAATAATTGATGGTTTCGTATTTCAAAATTTTATTTTTGAAAAAACCAACATAAAAAATACAACTAATAACACATCTTATTAATAATTGGGATAATAAAATGTGTATTTCAATAAAAAAAATAGGTTTCATAATAGGAGGAAATTAATGGGAACATGGATATTTAAGGTAAATATCAAAATCTTTTTCTGAGGGAGAGTGATAGTAAACATGTTCATAAGAAAGATTTTGACAAAAAATCATCAAACTAAAGGTGTGAAAAAAGTCATTGATAACATCAAGAATGATGATAATATGAAAAAAAATTCATTTCACTTTTTATATAATTGAATAATTATTTCATTCTATAATATTTTACTAAGATATAATTGCTTTATTATTTATTATCTCATAAGAATAATAATATTGTTTGGTTGTTCCTTGAACTATATGTATATCATCTATTAGCACAAGTTACATCACTGGGAAAAGTAAAATATAAATATCTAAAACCACATCCAATGTTCATCTTAAACCATTTCATCAATAAAAATATGAGAACATTATCATAATCTCAATTTTTTCATGATGGAAATATTTATTGAATAATGTATCCTAAAATTATTTACATTCAATGAGTTATATCTCATCTTCATACCTAGTATTCTAGAATAAGGACCATCATTGATTGGAATCATTCTTGAGAATATACACTACAAGTTTAACATCTTTGATTTGTACCACATCCCAATGATGAAAATATATTATCCCAAGCCATAATCTATTTCTCATCTATAATTGGATTATTAGTCCCAATATAAGATGTGGGATTTTATTGCATAATGTGATCTTGCATAAGAGAATCTCATTACTGAATATACACCTCCATCCAAGAAATGTAATGTATCATAAAATAATTAAGCTATCCTAATATATGAATAACTTATTCAACTAAATTACCAGCTATATTGGATTCCTCCATAGGGAAAATTCTACTTGAGACATGAGTATTGACACCCTTATTTATTCAGTGTTCAATTTTTTAAAAATTGAATATAACATTTTATACCATTACATTATGTGAAATAATGTTTAATTTCAAAACTAGTGAAATACATATCAGAAATTCAAAATTATATATATATATATAATCCTATAATAATAAACACAGTTTTATTGGGAAGTTATTTTATACTTATCATCAAATTCTACCATAAAGTCATGTTCCCAAATCTATTATTTTATAAATACATTTTGGAATATTTCTACTAAAAATCCTTTGATACCAACTCAAATTCCCCAACCCAAGAATCCTAAAGCTAGGGCCTTACAATATTACATTAGATTGATTAAAAGGTTTAAAATCTTAAAGGACTAATCAATTTAGTATATTTCATAAACTATATTACATACATTATAATCGTATTACAATGGGAAGTATAAAATAAAATATTATAAATAATAAAATGAAAACAATAACATCATTGGTACTTATTAAAAAGATTCATATTCACATCCTCGGGTATGGAGAAAAATAATGGTGAACTCAAATAACAAATATGGGTAAGTATAGTATAAGTAATAATGAATCATTGATCATAATCAACCAGGGAAGGTAAATAACTAATCACACATGACATATAAATATCTGGATAAGGAATAATCAATATGGAAAGGTAAATAACTAAAACACATATAATTTAATCAATTAAATGAGAAATAAGTTCACACATAGATAATGTCAAAGAAAAAAAATCCTATTTTATAATAATTATAATAATTGAATTCTTTATAATGTGAATTATTTATTACTAGACACCATGTTTCCTAGTAATGTGGTACCTCTACCATAAAGAGTATTCAAAATACAGTTTTGTATGTCAGGTAGAACCCCATCTGATTTTAGCCAACTCATTTGTCTAATGAAACTATTGACCCATCAAGGGGTTCACATTAAATTTTCCACAAATCATTTCATACTAGTCTATATAAATTCTCATATATCTAATAATGGATTTAAATTCATTAACAATTAGGGTAATCAGATATTTTTATTGAGTAAATGATATGGATTAAACAATATATCCTTATTAAAACAAATTAATATCAAGTAAACACCATATGTAAAAATGGTATATTGTTTAGAAAATAATTATACCCATAAAATAATAGTTTGGATATCTAAAATAAATGTTATTTGGAATGGAAAATGGTTATAAAGAAGTGATTGTTTCAGGATAATGTTATCAATCGCAATGGAAAGTGAGTTTGCAATGATAACATTAACTACATAGTCATTTAAAGTTAGAAAAAATTCAATGAGATAATTAAAATTAAAAAATTCAAAACTATGAATATAAATGTATTCATGATATAATATATCAAAATTTTCAGTAGATACACCAAAACAATAATGTTGTGAATATGACATTATTCTCATAGTTGTAAAAAGTAAAATTAAAATCCCTTACAATAAAATATCATTTTGTAAAATGGTATTTACCCTCTTATATAACAGTTTTATGCATGTTATTGAAATAGTATATTACCATATTAATATTTATGACATCATATATAACATATAATAACCTATTTATTAATAATCATTCACCATTTTTATCCTTTTGGGTGTTAATTGCCTTGTTTATCGAGTATGGTTTGACTTGTAATTTTTTGTTCCTATTATTTAGATCATGAATTAATCAAATCTTGAATGTAAACAACAATTTAAATATTATATATAATTATTATAAATTTATATCAAGTATTCCATAAGGTTTTGATATATTAAATTAAATACACAGTTCATAGATACGGTAGTCCATACATACACATGAACAATGCTTCCATTTATTTCAATATAAAAACAAAGAAAAGTAAATGATATATAAATTTATATTATAATTATAGTATCATAAGGATTTCATATTTATCACATATTTCAATTAAAACCATCCCTAATATACTTAATGTACTGCATTAATGAATCACATCGCTTTGAAGTGGTGGTAGTCAATTCGCCAATAAACGAAGTTATCATATTCACAATAAATGGAATGAATGAAGGTATGTGTTATATAATAATTAAATAAGTATATAGAAATAAAAATATCAAAAATATCATATATCAACAATAAATTAATCATCATTAAAACATTGAATGGTGGTAAAAAAAGAACAAACGACATCGGTTATCGAGGAGGTAGTCTGCCGTGTACACGAATGATGATTGTGTATCACATTAGATGGAAATGTGTAAAATTTTAGGTAATAACATTAATTTGAAACACCTAAGTGTATTGATGATATTGAATTTATTATATAATTATTATATAAGAACAATTGAATTGGTGGGTAAATATATTAAATAAAAAGTCTTGTTGAAGAACATTACTTGTTCTTCAGGAAATTCATTTTGGATTATGCCAAACGTATTCCTTGGTTTAATTTATTCCCATGTTGAGTCTTCTCATATGAGTGGATGAATTGTGGGGTCTTAGTTTTATGGGATTTGGATGATCCAAATTGTAAGGTTTGGTGTGATGAAGGGGAAGTGTGAATCCCTTTTTATAATGGGGGTGGAGTGGAATACTTGTAAATAACAAAATCTAAACACTGTTGGGAGGTCTCCCTTACCATATGTCATTTAAAAATCAAAATATATTAAATTAAAGCAGGATTACAGTCAATAAACATTCAAAACACACAAAAAGAAAACAATTTTTATGATTTTCTTCCTTAGAATGTATGATTCCTTATTTTTTTCATTTCTTTAATTTAGGTGACTATATTTATAACATATATAAGTCATATATTAAGGATAAATTAAATTGAGAATTATTATAAATTTTAGACATACAAATAATAAACTATTAAATCTATTTTAGAATAAAAAAATCCCATATGTGTTGTAAATTAATTCAATAGAAGCATATGTAATGTGAAGACAATTATTTAACCCTAAACACACTAGAATAGTTTTAACTATTTAAGAATCAATATTTTAATTATAATAGATCATTTGGTACATTATTAGACCATAATAAATATTTATTAAAACATAAAAATTTCTTGGATGAATATGACTTTTTTTGTAATTTTAAATATTTTAATAAATTATAATTTATTGTAAAATAACATTAATGTCATTTTTTCATTATTTATTTAATATTTATTTAAAAATATTAAAAAAATATTGTAAATAAAATATATTCAGTTCAAAACTGTGTAACAGTATATAATCATCTACCAAAATAATTCAACACAATAATTAATTAAATTTAATTTTATTATTTTTTCCATCATTTATTTTGGTGAGCTATTAACTAAATAATTACCTCATTAGCATTCTTTTTGCTGTTTATCTGTCTAATTCACCTAAATAAATTATATATAAATTTATATGTTGAAAAAACTCCTTTAAATTTTAAAATAATATGTACAAATGAACTAGTTGTGTTTTTCCACATCTCAAGGCTTTATAAATTTTAAATGTAAGCAATTTCCATTTTTTCCTTTTAATTAATTAACTTATTATATATGCCCCATTAAGGGATTATTATCCCCCTAAATCCTAAAATTTTATAAATAGGGTATATTTTCTAATTATGGGAATATAATGGATTTTTGTCATTTTTTAGTTCATTTAACCCCTTAAGATTATTGTTTAACCACTATGTAAACAAATTTTTAACATAATTGTTGTAATTATGTTTAATTTCATTCACTAATTTTTTTTTCATAAAATCAGTTTATATTATTTTATAATAAATATTATACTAATTCCAACAATGTATATCTATTTTTCAAATTTTGTATATAAAAGTGGAAAAATAATATTTAAATCTAATCATACTTGTGTTGTGAGAAGGAGAGCTATAAAAGTGAAACTGTTCAAAATATTTCACAGTTTTAATATCTAAATTCAATATAAAAATTATTCAAATAACCTAAATTTGATTATTATATTTATAATTGATATATTTTTACTTTATAACCAATTTAATATCTCACTTAAAATTAATAAATATTTTATTGGAAACGCATTTTCACCTAAAATGTGGTATTTTTTACTATTCATCATAAAATGAAAATACTCAAAAAAATACCAAAAGTCAACCTAATCTAATTTAGTAGTTAATTATTGAGAAATTATGTTTTTTTTGGAAAAATAAAATATATAAATATGTCCAAATATAGATTAAACATTGTAGAGGTATTAAAATGTGGCAATACTAACTTCAGAAAAAATACAACTTTTTATGCATAAAAATGATTTGATCTTATCATTTGTCTATAAAATCCATAAAAAAATGTAAAAAAATTTTATTGAATATATAATTAAAATATAAATATATCATAAATTCTTGTGATTTTATATACACCTCTAGTTATTGGTTTATGTGTCTTATAAGCTATTGAAAGAACACATTATTATGTTTAAAGAAGGCATCTTAGTGTATCATATAAAGAAAGCTAGTAATAAACTAAAATTTAATCTAAAATGGAAATATTTTAAATTCTATCCCTATTACACATTTCATTATCCACTACTCACTACTAAGTATGTATTTGTGTATATACACCTATAATGGATTAGGTTTACTCTCCATTTCTTCATTTCCATTGTTAAGGTTCACCTCCAAGACTATTTAATACAAATATTCCCTTATGTAATTGTTATAACATTGTATTCAGTACATAATATATTATTAGATAATGATAATTACCTAATACACTAGAATTATTTAACCAAAAAATCCATATCATAATACAATCTAAATATATATGTGTCAGAGGTTCCTAAAAACAAAAATAAATTCATCATATCATAGGCCTTGTAAAAGAAACAGGTTTCATAAAATATTCATTATCAGATAATCAAAATCCATTCAATGAAATAACATGAATCATTTATTTATATCATATCCATAGTAAACCCTAACAAACATTGAACTATGTGGAAATTGATGAAAATATGATTAGAATTTTATTTGAACATTTCTTTGGAAAGATGGGAAAATGAAAATTTCCTACAATATCATTAAAACTAAAAATTTAAAAATTATTAAGAGAAATTATTTCAATAAAACACACTATAAAAATAAAGTTGAAGAATCATTGAATATAATGGTATTTAAGGTGGGAAAATCCAATTGTTTGGTAAAAGATAAAAAAATAAAACCTTTCCCACTTTTAGTAAAAATTCATAGGTACCCCATTAAGAAAAAGTGAAAAAGATTAATTTTTATGTTTGAAAAAAAAAATTATATTGATATTGAAAATGAAATAATAATCATTTGGTCATAGAAAATAAAATTCCACAAATTCATTTAAATAACATGGGTAGCGATGCAAATGTTCATCGACCAAAGAGAATGTAAGGTCAAATTTTTGTAAAATCATTTTCTCCATAAATATATATAAAAATTAGAGTAGAATTAATGTAATGAAAGATAAAATCAAAAATAAAAATTATATAATAAATTATATTTTTTAATGTATAGGAAACATATTATTTCCCTCACTGTATATTTCTCATAGAGAATCTAGAAAAGAAATGACATTGTAACATAAATTGTTACTGGAAGTCTCATCTAGCATCGTATGTGCTCATACCTCATGTATAATTAATATTAATTTATTATATATCTACAACAAAACCATTTTGTATCATATTTTACTACATATAATTCTTTTATTGTTTCCAATTGTCTTTTTATTAACAATTCATCATTTAATTGAATATTTTGGGGGAAAGTGGTCTATTTTTCATTAATGATTCAATTTGAGGGTTCCATTCGAGGAATATTATTTAGTGTATCAACATATATAAAATAGTAATAGTTTCATAAGTATCATAGTTATTTATTATATATATTTTCATAAATATTCATATGAAGAATTGATTAAATATTAATTACATCTATTCCTTGAGATATTTATAATATATATCCCTAATTAATGTTTCCACTTTTCATTGAACAGAATTGGGGGAATTTAAATAAACCTGAAATTTATAGAATAAAATTTATATAATTAATAATAAAATTATTTTTTAGATTTATCCCATCCACATTATACAAAAATTGGAAATGGAAAAAATCACATCTCTTTGTTGAGGTGGTTCTCCACACGTATAAATGAGTGATGATGTCATTTTACAACGTATTATTAGTAGACAAAAAATGGATATAAAATTGTCATTAAAACATATAATTAAAGTAAATATACATAATCTATCTCATTAATATTTTTATATAACATTTTTAGGTGGTGTAATAAGAATGAATCATGAAAAATATCTTTAAGAAATTTTACCTATTCTTTATGTATCCTCATTTTAGAAACACCTTATTACTTCTTGGATGAGACATTTGTATGAAAAAACCATAAATCCTGAACAATGATGTTAATAGTGTATTTAGGATGATTATATTAAAGGTTAAGGGGTAAGGGGATGTATATAACAAATGAAAATTAGTTACCCTATATAAGTTAGTTTATTGGGAAAATTGAAAATATAATGAATTTTAAAATATAAAAAAATATTTATAATGGGAAAGTGGATCAAAAATCACTCATGTTTGATCATGGGATGATTTTTACTTGAATAATTTTATTCAATAATATTTAAATAATTTTTATGTTAATTTTAACACCTATCTCTTTTATTCAACCCCTTATCAATTCTTTAGACTTTTACCGTAGTAATGAATTTTTACCTCTATTAATGTACCTAATGAAAAAAAATGAAACAATTATCATTGAAAAATTGTAAATACTAGATCCAAATATGGAAACCGTTTTATCAAATTCAATTTATATAATTATAATAATTCATTTTAAAATAATATTTAATAACAAAATGAATATTATATTTACATAAATAAATTTTTTAGCGTAAAATTGAATTTATCAAAATTCAATTCCATTAATAATAATAAAATTATTTTTATAATATTTAAAGGAATATATTTTCTTTATAATTTACAAAAATATTATCAATAGTAATTAATATATTTTACTATTATAAAATCACATTACTCCCATAAAATTATTCTTTTTGTAAAACCACGTAATATTTACTTTCAAATACATTAATTTTAATCTATAACTGATTGATAAAAAATTCATTCATTTTATACATGGGAAAAAAATAAATTTTTACTATTTATATGGTCATATTTAGACCTTTATATAACAAGAGTATGAAAGAAATGTCATATTTGATAGTAATATTTCAATATTATATCACGAAACATTTAGACTCGACATTTGATGTAAGCAAAGTCATTAAATACATAAAACATATTCAATATAAAATATATCATAAAATATTGGTGTTTTATTAAAACATATCCTCACAGGTTGGAATATACTTAAATAGTAACAAGATTTCTCATTAGGAACATTTTCTTCCATGATAATTATATAAATTAAATAGGACGTATAATAAAAAATAAAATAACCAATATTATAAATTAAATTAATATACATGAAAAGATATAAAATAAAAACAAATGAACAATACAGCCATATAAATATTATTATCAATGGTTATGCTGTTGAAAAAAAGTCCCAAAATAAATACAAATAAAATTTAATGTGAATAACTTCATCATTATGAAAGGTGGCCTCTGTTCACTCACAATATCCCAATCGCCCATCATTGAACACTAAACACATATCTATGACAGGATATACCCTCAAGAACACTGAAAAATACATATATATTTCATTATAACCATTCCAAAAAATAATACCAAACATAATAGTGGTTCAAATTTATTGGATAAATAAATAATGAGATTTGGGAAAGTAGAATAAATGAGTAGAGGAATAGGAGAATACGTTTGGATTTCCCACGAAAAATTCAATAAGATATAATTTTAAATAAATAGAGATTTAAGGGATGATATTTCCATGTGATCCCCATGGTTCATCTAAATAAGGGTGGGGGTATAAAAATTAAATCATAATACATCGATAGGGAAAATAAAGTGATTTAACTAATTTAATAAAATATAAGATTCACTAATGGAAACAAGGGTTATAAAAATTATTATGAACTATTAGAATAGGCCCTCAAATCGTTAGTATAGGCTATAACGGCTGCTTTGTGGACCGTTCGATTATCTTCCATCTGTACAGACCTATACCAAATGTTTTGTGAAACATATGGTATAGGGCTATACTAAGTCTTTTCAAAACCCACTAGTATAGGTCTATACCCAATTTTTTCAAAAATCGTTGGTGTAGGTAATGTAAAAAAATGGATAGATTTGATACCAGAACCCCCACCTCATATCTCAACAACCAAACCACTACACTAGAATATCTTTCCTTAATATAATATTATATATATATATGTACTTAAAAGCAATTTAAATTCTAATGTATTCAATTTTTTGATAAAATAATACATAAAAAATATACACACCACTACCAACAGTTTTTGAAACTGTTTTTATAGACCTATACTAACGGTCTTTAAAACCATTGGTATAGTTATTTGGAGTATTGTAACCAATACTAGTGGTTTCTTCAAAACCATTGTTATAGGGGATTGTTATGGTATCTATAAAAATGGTTTTGGAAATAACAATGGTATAAATTCAAATATACCAACAGTTTTTCTGAAACCATTAGTTTTGGGGTCCTATTATGAAATCCATATTAACAATTTGGGAAAACCCGTTGGTATATGGACTTGTATTAATTCTATACAAAGAGTTTTGGACAAATCAATATAATATCTATGACCTATACAAATTATTTTACTAAAAACATTTGTATAAGGTATCTCTATGATACCTTTACCAATAGTTTTGGCCAAACCATTGGTAAAGGTTGGTGGTATTGGACTTATTTTATTGTATTTTTTCCTGCATTATTTTTTAGTAGGGTTTCATGAATGGTGATACAAATTTACCAAAGTCTCTACCTATGAAAAAACCTAGTAGTATTTGAATTCAAAATTTAGATACTCTCATGTAAAATTCAAAAAAAAATTATAAAGAAATACCCACATGATGAAATGATAGCCACACAGTTTCATCAAAATATGTGAAAAACCTATACCAAATCTCCTAGATAATTATTTCATGAACTGGTCCATGTCGAATTTACCTTCTAACCAATATGTCGCATATTAAGGCCTCAAAATTTGAACTTATTCTCCACAAGATTCTAGCTAGTGGTGAGGTCTAAAAAAGATACACTGGGGAGAATATTCTCTTTGACCAAAGTGAAATAATAGTAGAATTAAATTAAGTGCATAAATATCCATGAACAATATAGTTTGAATATATCAAAAACATTAGACTAACTATAAAAATATAATTTGGTATAATGTCTAAAGGGGATATCATTAAGAAAATGTTCACCCACAGGGTCGACCACAGACAAAATGAAAATAAAAAATTTAAATATAAATGGGTCTAATAATATTGTGATATAAACCAAAAACCAGATCCCCATTACTAGTTAATGGATCCAGCATGATCCTTAAACTCCTTAAGATCCATCCCTCTCAACAATTCAATATTAGGCCTCCAAGTGATCCATCAAATCATATACTCAACTTGAAAGTATACATAAGGTCTATTTGTGTAATGAGGTTAATGTGAATGTTTTAAGAATTAAATCTAAGTAGGCCACCCCAAATGGGTTTCCTCACTTCTAATTTCATAACATGTGAAAGCATGACATATTAATTCTATCTTAGAAAAACATGTCTACAAACATAATATATAAAAATTAAAATATTAAAAAATTCAATGAAAGGAAACAATAATCTTCGTATTATTTATTGAAACCCATAGGTAAATATACCCATCCTCTTGGAAAAACTATAGGAATTACAAATTTTTTCTGGCATAACCATAACATCAGGAACATATACCAGATCATGAACGAGATTTAAATTCTAATGCATGGACTGGAACTCATGTTGAACCATAATATCTTTTCCATGGTGTCTATAATAAAAATGAATATATTGTAACTGAAAATCCAATGGAACGATATTGAATAGTGATATGGACTCCCTATTAACCTCAAAATTATACTATGATTCACAAATATCTTATAGAATATGATGGTTATAATGAACCAGTCATTGCATTGTTGGTCGACTTTAAAATGAAAACTCTTGTAAATGGGGACTCAAGAGCACTATATCTTCTATAATATAAAAACCCTGGAATATTTAAAATGATAAAATTGGTTAGATTAAATAATTTAGATCTTTAATTATCTCCTTATCATATCCACACAATAGAAAACCAACCAACAAGTGAGACAAATAGAGTCAAAATCTATTCTATTTCCCAGTCCAGTAATATCCCAAAGGTCACCTCCCTCATCATGTCCAGAAAAAGAACATCCTAAATCTCTATTCCCCCATGCATAATGACAAATACTTATTCCCATTAATTTCAACTACAACCACATTCTCCAACTACCACATAATACAAAAATCATGTGAACACTTCATGGTCCCCAAAACGTCTATACAGGCAGGACACCCTATGAGGGTCCCCAACCAAAAATCAGAACCTCTTGCTAATCCCATCCAATGAAACCACAAATATTCTCACAACTTACATCCTAAAGATCACACATCCTCGAATATAAACATTATCCAAAAACTCGCCATAAGGAAAAACTAAACTAGAACCAAACCCATAAGGGAAACACAAAATCAATTCCTGAATAACTATGTTAAATACTACTCAAATGAACCCATAAACACCTGAGATCCCATGATGTTGATCCACATGGAAGGATCCTACTAAACTCAACCTCAGGATACCATTCATAAACATAATTCAACCAAACTAATGATGAAATCCCAGAAAACACTTGATATCGCCTACTATAATTTGGAAAAACAACCTCATGCAATCTAACCCGACCTCCCCATGCCAAGGTGATCAACTAGCTTAGACCCTCACATATTCCTCACAATACACAATATAATCCACCAAAGTCATTTTTAAACAAAAATCCCTTAGTAATCCTCCAAATTTTATCTTCTTCCAAATTACCTTTCAAAATTGCTCTAAATGAAAAATTTAATCCACCACTACCATCTACAAGGAAATTTATCATAATAAACTACCCGAAAGTCCAATTTTTGACTCAAGGGAATAAATATACCCAAAACCCCTTACTGGGAAAAGTATAGGATGTTTAATTCATAATACATAGAGAGTATATCCTCAAATTTAAACCTGAAAATTTATATCCACATCACTGTGGAAAATTCACAGTCATACCTTGTTCTAGTTCATGGGTATAAAATCAGAAAGAGTACTATTAAACAGTCATTTATATTAACATGTTCTGTATTTCCAATTTTAGGTCTACATGGACAAGTACCACTATATAGTGTCTACACTCAGTACATAATTTTAGTCTCAAAATGACCATCTACCCATGTAGTTGGCTACTTCGAAAAGTATAGCTACACGAGGTGCTCCTTAGTAACAAGATGTGTACTCTCCAAACCCAGACTTCCCATGTACATGGAAGCATAGCCCAATACATTTCCAATACCTAATTCATTGATTATACAATAGTTACATGGTGTATCCTTATTAAAAGATCATATTCCATGATTATGAAGAAATTGTGACATGTGTTCATAAATCAAAATGTTTTTTGGGTGGGGTTTTCGGAACGAAAATCCCATTGGACCCCTTGAATACCTATGATTCTCCATAAAACCACAATATCAACCCTATATGAGTCCCAAAAATTCTAAAAACAACATCAATAATTAGAAAAATATAATATATGATTATTAAGGTTTAAAAAATTATAAAGGTCTTAGATTCATGTGGACATCATTGATGCTTCAGTCTAAATTTTGATACGCAGCTACCGCACGATGATCCGAAGTGACATAAGATCTATGATGGTGTCTCATTTTCTATCCCACTGTCTCCTCCCCCTCCCTTATCCCTATCCTCTCTCTCTCATATGATGGGAACCATAAGGGGGAACACATAAAACAAAAGGGTGGAAAATGGACAAAAAGGGTAGAAGAATGATAAATGAAAATAATTATTTCAGTGAAAAGAAAAGGGTCTCAGACTAGCTCCAACGCCTAATGTAGGGTTATGAATCACCGATGAAAAAACCCAAAATGGAACCAAATTCAGAGTAGAAATTGAATTATTATTCTCTGAGAAGAAGATATCACCAAACAATCATGCCAGAATATATAATATTTCATTAATTAAATATTAAATTTTTGTCCAAAATTAGAACAACTCATAATTATACTAAAATCATATCATAATGTAAACACACTATTTGGGGAACAAGAGAGTAGTCAAAAATCTATCCATGATCTCCTCCTGGGATAAATTACTATATCCACCCATAAACACCACCCAAGAGTCAAATTTAACATTTCCGTATTTTTATTAAACTACCATGATGTGGTACATGAAAATCACCCCACTATAAATGATTCTCTCCCTCAAGAAGACCCTCTAGTCAACCAACAACAAGTATTCCCCATAAAAATATATACATTCACCTAAAAAAATGAGTGTACACTAACAAGTATCACAACACCCACTACACCTCCAACACAAGGTACATTTAATCAAAAACAATCTGATGCTCCACACCATAAGAGTATCTTTATCATCACCTCTAAACCATTCTCCAGATTCATATCCCATGATACATCAACTATCAAATATAATGAATAGACATGGAAAAACTTCTAACTCTTATGTTCCAACAATGAACACCAAGCACATAGCATTCCTAGAACACAAGGAATAATATCCATAATTCCCAAAAAAAAATACCTTAAAGATAGGACCTATAAATTCAATGTCATATGAATAAATCCACAACATATAGATTCCACATGACCAGAGAAACTCTTAATGAAATCCAACATAGCATAACTGATATTGTTCAAAACCAGTGCACACATATCTTCACTCATCACGGATTTAAGGAAAAATCCCCAAACTACCACTCTCTGTATCATGGAAGAGATATTATCTAAAAAAAATTTTACAAACACTTGTGCTCAATCACACCACAAGCTAACAAACCAAGTATAATGTTCAAAAACCAATGACCACACACCTCAAATAGGACTATTCAGACTAACCAGATCCTCCTCATCACTCCTCTTGAAAACAAATAAACTACCTCGGGCCATTATCCATTACATGACCACCATCCACATAGTTATCTGTAAAAAAATGATTGTTAAACCATTCTCAAATTTCACTACCCAAAGTATAACCAAGGCCAACATGGCATGGCATTCAACCAGACCTTCCCTCTCGAAAAACTCCACAAAACCAAGAGAACACAACCTCACAATCCCAAGTAATATGTATCCTCACAACATAAATTAATTGGGATACGAATATATTAGTGAAACATATATACTGATAAAAACCTCTATTAGGAATTGTTACCTTCATTGAGCCAGCCACCAATCATAGTATTTGGAAATCATAATCCCTCACAAAAAAAAAGATAATTTATACATCCCTCGATTTGGGTAATTCATCTTCATCACCTTAGAACACCTATAAAATGGATCCATAAGTCCAATCATCAAAAAAATGGTTCCCATGATTCAATTAAGTTGATTTTAATAAAATACTTATATGATGAAACACCATATAAGTAGTTTTTGACCGTTTTAAAAACATAAACTACACTATTAGGGAAAAAATAGAGTCATGCAAATGAAATAAATATCTTATATGACTATCAGGATGCATGAAGACAACACACTTTCATGTAATCCAGAATAAAAGAATAAATAAATAATAAAATCTAAAAGAATAATGTATCACTTAAGGTGAACTTAATAAAACCATAACTCAGAAACCCAAGAACAATAACCCATTAAACCTATTCGCATAGAATTCCTATCAGAAAAGGTGTTCATGACACAACATCCCAAAATCCCTCATAACCTCAAACACATTAAAATATATCCTATATACTGACTCCCCAGGTTTTAATATGAATAAAAAGAATACTTTAATTCCATTTTGGCACTAACCAGATTTGGTTAACCTAAAGTGCAATTTGATCTGAACCACATTAAGTTCTAAAGAAAGTTTTTCGATTTGCCAATGGCTATCATCCATTGGTTAGGACCATAAAGGATAATGTGGGGAGACAATTCCCTACAATTATAGTGAAATAGTATGAGAAATAATACAAACACATACACATCAATGAACATCACAATGTTTAAAAATAATTAAATAAATAGAATATCATTAAACAACAGACTATTTTATACTAAATCAAGGACTATAATATAGACACTGAGTGTCCACTAAGTCGAACATATATAAAATAAATATAAATATAATTAATAAAATGATATATATATCTTCTTCAAGCTGAAACACATTCCAAGTCATCACGACAGCTGAACAACTCTAGCGTGGACCATAGACTGCATATGCCATCCCACTTGACCATGACACGCCGAGCTTCCCACTAATCCATCATGACTAATCTTATACTTTTAAAAAAACATATGGTCTTATTGTACATTGAGATAAATGTATAGGGAATGAGAAAAAAATATTATAAGGACAACCCTAATGGTGGTCATATAATCTGATATCATAATGTGTGCATGCAACATAGTTTATGTCTAGCCCCACTGAATGTGAATAATATCATAAGATAAAAAATTTAAATTTAAAACAAATTAAATAGCGAACCATAAATTATGATTGGACACATACATGTAAATATACCCTCACTTTTGTTGAATCTATGGAAATTATGAATCATGACTCACACATCCACAAGATCAAGCATGTCTTACTCATCAAGAAGGAACCCCAATGGCCAACGTAGGGAGAGGAAAACATTCCATACCATGTGTTCATACCATATGTGTTTAAAACTATATGATACATCAACTGCAAAATTTGAATCCAATGGAACAATATAAACTGGTATTAGTGACTCCTTATTCTCCTAAAGTGTATACTATCATGCCAAAGAATAATGAAAACCCCGATGGGTGGAAAAACACCAATAGTGCATAACAAGTCTTCTTAAATTGGAACCAAAATAAAATAAATTGGTCCTTGAGAGAGATTTATCTTCCATAGTCCATGAACTATATAAATGGTTAAATGATATATTAGGTAGTTTTTAACAGACAAATCTTCCACTATCCCCCAATCCCCACAAAATTAATCCAAGCACCTAACAGAAGAGAAAAAATATTATAAATTAGGGGCAACGCCTTTTTTTAATAAAATCCTTATGGTTTTCTCTTTTATCTAGTCCTGAATTAGAACATACAAGAACCTCTAAGCCCCCAATAACTAGAATAAGAACCTGAAACCCACCGAATAGAGCTACAAATACTAGAATCCACCACCTTAAAACATAATAAGAACTTGCACACTGCATGGTCTGAATGTCTGAATCACAAAAAGTTCACCTTATTAGGGGCTCCCCTATTAAAACCAAAGTATATTACAATCCCAAAAGTAGAAACCATTGGTGGTCTCATAGATGAAATCCTAGTGATTACGTACCCTAAAAGAGAAACCACAACCAGAAACTCACCTAGATGGAAAACCTCAACCTTCACCATACCTTGATGGGCTACCCCAAAATATGTCCCCCATAACTATTTCAAATTATAATCAACATCTCACAACTGCACCAAAAAACATGTGATATTAAACTACATGGAAGTATCCTACCTATCCCATTATCATGTGACCTGACCTAAAACAAAAACATCCGAACAAAAGATCTCATCCAAGATAACACATGATATTACCTTCTAGAATATGTTAATATAACCTCAATCATGCACACCTGGTATCCTCAAGCCAATGTGATCGACCCTTTCACACACTCACATGTTCCTCACAATACATAACCCACCCCTTGAGAGGATTATAAAATGAAAACCATAATTGAATTACCAGAAAATACTCAAATTCCAAAAAACCACCAAAACATCCTGCAAAATAGATATGATTCTACTACTATATTCTATGTAGGAAAAAATAAAAAAGGAGTTTTTTATGACCAGTTCTTACTCCAGAGAACCGAGACACTGAAAAACCCTTACTAGAAAGATTACATGGTGTTTAATTTTGAGTGCACATTTTTCAGGCTTATATGAAGTCCATGGCATGTAATTATACCAGTTTAGGTAACATTTGGTTCTACATATATAATAGTACACATGTATGGCATCTTCCTATATACTATTTCACATCCATTCCAATACACACGGGGTTTATTCCAATGTACCTAGACATAAAAATATGTACCAATACATGGAATATACTCATAATACATGGTGTCAATTCTCATAATTTCTATCTACACACATATATGGAATCTTGAAAAATTACCACTGCACATGGTGTACACTTTGTACAAACATGTACTCCAAAAACCCTAACTGACTAGGTATATGGCCACATGGATATGAACATAGACAATCCCTTCTACATTGAGTGTACTTTTGGTACACATTATGTTATTATAGAAAGTTCATCTTCACTGAATAATAAAAATATATTGTGTTTATTCATTAAACCACATGTTGTGTGGTTATAATTTCCCAAAACAATCAATCCATACTTTCAAAATCTCTAGGATTCACATGGAAACCACCAGATCGACTATTTATGTATCCTAAAAATATAAATCCATTATTAAAACTGAAAAAAAAATTATCAAAACATATTAATGGTGAATATATTAAAATTTTCCTACCTATAAGTAGTAACTAATGATGATTTCATCTGATTATCAATCACCAATTCCCACATGATGATTTGGTGTGACATGAGCTCTATGGAAGTGCCTATATCTCTCTCTCTATAATTTACCTCCCCTCTCACTATCCTCTCTCTGAGTAGATAAAATACCCATGTGGTTTTATACATGAAACATTTTATTGGAAAAGGGGAAAAATGAAGATAAAGGAGAGAAGAAACAAAAACATGTGAAAAAAATTAAAGGAAGAATGTGAGGAAAAGGGACCCATCCGATCCTCGTCACCCTACATGAGGTTATCCCTAGACTAAGGAAAACCCATCATGAACTCAACTGCACTATCTGAAATATAATTTTTCATGCCATGGAGAGGATATTATTGAATAAGAATACCTTAGATAATAAAATCTAATTAATTAAAATTTAAAATAAATTTCTAAATTTTAAATTGAACATAATTCCATGAAACTCTTTTTCTAGTGTAAACACCATATTATAACAAAAATATTTCTTAGAAAAACTATCAAAGATCCCTAGATAAAATAAATTACCATGTTTCCACTTAGACACCATCTAAGAGAAAAAAATTAAAATTTACACTATGTTTCATCAACCTTCATGACCTAATCTGTGATACGAAAGGCACCTAAAATATTTCTAATGATATTTTCAAGGAATAGAATAAACCATTAAATACCCATGAAGATATACCATTCAATTAAATTAATGATTTTATGACATTCATGTGTAATAGTGACTGCCCAATTCCACCAAATGTTGACATAGAAATCATATACAAAAATAATATTTCCACAAATTCCATGTATGGAGACGAAACCTTTTTGAAACATAAGTTACACAATATAATGATAAGTTAATATAAAATAATAAATAATGTGAAATTTGAGTGGTACAACTATAATAAAATTTTAAATAAGAATTAAAATGATAGAGATAAAAGAACGTAACTTTATCCTGAAAACTACATAGAAAATGGGGCCTAATATGAGTAAATGAATAATTTATAGTGTATATTAAATTAATGGGATGATAAAATACATGTTATTATCTAATATTATCATATTAAATGAAATTTAATATAAAATAGTAGTAAAATTATCATAATTAATGATTATTCGAGGAAAATAGGAACCCTTACATCGATAAGGTTACAACATATGTACTTTTCAATATGATAGATATTAAATATTATATTTTAGAAAAAGTGTAATATGTATAAAATTTTACAATATATAAATTTATATCATCTAGTAAAAAAAAATTAAATGGTGTATTTAATTTACATTATTACATGTAATTTATATGAGATGAATAGAAATCTAAACCATGTATATACTTATTTTCTTTGATATGACACATAGAACCAACCCATATTTGAATATTGAGGAGGGGACAAAAAAGGGAAATTTTTATAGTATTTTTTAGGTATTATTAAATTTTTTTAATGAAAAATAACATTAGGTTTCTTTATTAGTATGTCTTTTTAGTGGAATTAAGAAGAATAATTTATATAATATTTTATTTTTCCCCTATAGTAGGATATTGACTACCACCGAAGATGATCCATGATTACAAATATAAGATTTCAAATTTACTTTATAACACCACATTTCACTATTATTAATGTATATCAATACTTTTGAAAAAAAATATTTAACCCTTTGGTAATAATAATATCCTTCATCGAATTATTTAATCAAATTTTATAAAAATTATACTATAACATTTTAAATTTTTTTATTTTAAATAAATAATTATGAAAATATTTTTTACATGGTGGGTGTTACTAAAAACAACTACCTTATAACTCAATTAATCATATTTTTTAATGTTCAATACCTTATCAAAATTTGATATCTACATTAGGTTGATAAATATATAAACATTTGATTATAATTATCAAAGAAAGATAAAAATTTCTTTAGTAAATATAAATTCTATATAAAATATATTTTTAAATATATCAACTGAATTTTTTATGAAATACAATATTTGAAACAAAATTATTTGTTACTTTATAAATATGTATACACTCATATAAAAATTTATGTAGTTATAAAATAAAAATAAAAATTATTTTATTTTAAAATATAATATCTAACAATTTTAAGAAAGTAAATATTATACCATCTGACAAATATGAAATAATATTTTACTACAAATAAATAAATATATATATATAATGATTTATTAAATTTCATTGATACTTCAAATGCTAAAATTAATTTTAAAATATTTAAAAATTGATATGAAATTTTTTATTCTTACATGTAAATTACTTTTTATATCAAAATTTAAAATGAAAACATAAATTATAAAAATGTTATTTATCATTCTTTAAAGAATTTGGAAAAGGATATTTAATATACCAATTTTATGAAATTATTATTATTATGATATATATGGATATAATTCCATTATGTCTTATGGAATAATAAACATTACTTAATATATTTAATCATATATGTTAAAAATTATCTTAATTGATATAATATAAATATAAATATTTTATAAATAAAATCAATTGTGAATTAAAAAATAATGATTTTACGTTGAATGATAATTTTTATACAACTAATGGTTTATCAGATCTTATATTTATAAATAATTTTTTTAAGTTTCATAATTATATAAAAAATATGGATTCACTTAATTTGTTCACCTTAACATGGAATATATACTAAATGGTTTTATAAAAAAATATAGAACCAATGTAAAAATATATTATAATTCTAATATAATTTTTTTCAAGATATATATATATATAAGATAATGTACTATTTTTATTTTCAAAAATTCTTCTAATAAGTAAAATACTTAATAGATAATATTAATTAATATATAATATTTATCTGTATTTCCATCTATTATTTTTGAAAAAAAAATTAATTCATTATTTTAGGTATATAACAAGTCTACTATTCAAAGGGTAAAAAAACTATTTATTTTCATAACAATACAAATATTTATATCCTTTAGCCATGGAATTTAATTATGTTAATGTCTTATTTAATTCCAAGTTAAATAATTTTATTTTGTATTATTTGTTCATATATTTCAAAACTATATATTTATAACATCATAATCAATTTTTATCAATAAAAGTACATTTTTTCTTATATTCATAATTTTTTTTAGAAAATATTGATTAAAATATTCATATAAGGTCTATTACATCCTTAACTATATAACACAACATAAGGAAAGATATTTTAACAGACATGAAATCCTAGGGACATAACCATGTAAGTTTCTCCTCACCCGCAATCTCGTATCACCCCACCACCAATGGTGGAACAATTATTTAAAATATATATGATATATATGTATATAAATATATATTAAATATGATTTTTTTCACTAACTAAATAATTTTTCCCCAATAATTATAATTTTACAATAATAATTAGGGGATAATCCTCAAAATTACAACATAAGAACCTACATGAATTGGAAAATATTTTACACCCCCTCAACTAAATTAGCTGGTACAATTCATGTTGGCGTGTTGTAGTGTGTTGCCTTCATAATTGTAAAAACATAATTCCATTTAATTTGTTCATTGTCATATATATATATATATCCATTTGGGAATAATTCTAATATAATATTAAAAATTATTCAATCTTTTTATTTTTATGTGCTATATATCCTTTGTAATGTTTTTTTCAAAATAAATAAATCTTCACTCATTTGAAAACAAATCTCATACAATAATCCTTCCACCAATTATTGATCTTGTTAACAATAAATAGAAAATAAATATACCCCTAAAACTGAATATTTTATAATTCTATGAAGCAATTTATATCATTCACTTTATGTGTGAAGTTAATATAAGAAGTGTACTACAAGATAAAATTATATTTTCATGAGTTCCCTAGATTCTATTTTAAATATTGATATTGTATTGACTTATTCTCAATTTAGTAATTACACCCCCTTATCAATTTAATTTATATGATTTCATTACTCTTCAAGGTATTTTCATTGCACCCTTTGTTTAATGGTGACATTCTATTTAAATTATGTCATCCTCACCATTAAATATTGAGTTACTAACCCCTCTAATATCCAGATGTATGAGAAAATATATTCTCATACACTTTTTTCAACACCCCCTGAAATAATAATCACTTTCCCATAGAATTAATAAATCCAAAACTATTATAACTCATTTTCCAAAAATATAAATAATAATGAAATGTATAAATAATTGAGCTAGAAAATTTTTTGCAAGGAATTCATTTCCAATAAAAAAATAATGATAATGAAGGAATTCTTCATCGGGTTATTTATTTACATATATTGTACTTTCTATATTGGGTGAATATACTGACAATGAATCTCTTTATATTCTAGCTTCTCCTAGAAAATGTTTTCAATGATATCAATATTGTTTACCCTTTAATGATTTACTATATTCATTAAAAAATTTATTTCACTTTGATTATCACACCCAATAATCAATGTGTTTGAAAACAGTAAGATCATGTAATCATGTTTCTATTTCATTGTAACTATTTGAGATACATACTTCAATGTCACAATATACATAGATTAATTCTTAATTACTACAACTAATATTTTATTTTGGGCATGTCTTTAAAAAGACCTAACTTTAAAAAATAATGAACCTCCTGAAGATAACTTATGATCACAAAAATCACATGCCTAATGTGTATTTAGAAGTGATATAACATAATAATGATTTATAATTTATATACATTATACGAAATATGATATTTATTTTGATTAAATTAATGATATATTTTACATATATTAGATAAAAATACTTTGGATTTTTATTAATTCATTAACAAAATTAAATAAATAATATGATTTCTATTAATGAAACTATATTATCAAGTATTTATCCAAAAATATTTATTGTCCTATTTTTATCAATCTACTTTCCTTCTATTTCCAAGAGAGATATTCATTAATTATGTTGTGGGTCAATATAACTCTTTGTTTAACCATTATGAACCTCCTGACTAACCCACTTGTATAAATCCCATATAAGAGAAAATATATATATTTCTATAAAATTCATGAAAAAAAATCAAAATATCTAATGATTTATATATCCAATTAAATTTTCATATTTGTAGAAATTTTCTCAACATCCAACACCATATTTCTATAAAAAATACGTCCACTAACAAACACAATCACAATATGATTTTTTTCATCTCCCATAATAAAGATATTTATATCCATGTATCCTATCATAAGTTTTTTTTCTTTTTATAGTTACTACTAAATAAATAATAACATGATTTATATACATATTAAATCCTATAAATCTTCATAAAGACTCAAAAAAAGCACCATATTGTGTAATAAATTTATGATTTTTAATAAAAACATCTTCCTCATTCTCACATTAATTAATGTTGTCATAACATCAAGTATGAACACTTTTTATTTACATTGATGATATATCATTTAAAAAATATGAATCATGTTAATATTTTTTCCTATATAAATTTTATCATCAAATTCTATAACCTAAATTTCAGATGATATTTTTTATGTCATACTTTTCCCATCCCATTGACCTTATTGATAGATGAATTATTTTTGTAACATTATTCTTTTACTTGAGAAATTATATGAACATTATTTCATAGTTATTCATAATATTATTTATCTATTAACATATCCTTGAAATCAAGTTGTCATATATCAAGGTTTCATCAATACTAATCTGTTCAACTTATGAAATCATTCTAGTATAATTAAAATTTCTCAAAAAGAATTTCCTTTGGAAACATCTTATATAGTCTCAAAGAATATTTTTAGACACCAAATCCTTTCTAAATGTGGTTATAATTAATTATCTTTCGACTAGGATATCATTATTTACAAAAAAAAACATCCAAATTAATCATGTATTTTGATCACCTATTATACATATAAAAACATTCATATTTTTTTATTCACAATAACTTAGTGATTCCTAAATAGAAACACAAATGAGAAATTATGTTCTTAATATACACAAATATTCCATGAAAATATATACAATATATTAGTTACCTTTTTCATGTTCACATTATAACCAAACTTATTCCTAGGAGAATATACACAAGAATAATCTATTCATTTGAATGACCAAAAAAATTCTAAGATTCTTCCTTTTGTTTTTATAAAACATCAGATTCAAAAAAATTCAAAATAATCATGTTTTATTATTCCAAAAACATATTTAATGAATTTGATCATAATAGGGGCCTATTAATAATTAATGCATTAAATGTTTTTTAATGTCCCAATATATATTTATAATTTCTCTAATCCAGTAATATTTTTCTCAGTATTATTAATTTTAAAACCAATATATTTTAGGGGTTCATTGAAATAAAGATATCCTTGACTTATCCCATTATATTCATGATATTCATAAAATTCATTATTTGTGTTTTTAGAGAGATTATACTTCTAAATCCTTTTTGTAAAATATAAAATTTTATTCTAAGTTAATATTGGAGAATCTTTGAATGAATAAAAGGATTTTGATATCCTAATTAATATATATATATATATATGATCATTAAAATAATCAATATAAATAATAAATTACATTTCTTTATTAGTTTATTTTAAGATCATTATCCAACACACATATGAGGTAATCCATTCAACTTCCTTCATTCTTTTAAACTAATCAATATTGTTTCTTTTTCTCACTCTCATTCACCTGTAATAAATGTTATATTTTTTATCCTCCCAAAATATAATTTTTGAGTATTACATAGGGATTAATATTTATAATGTTCTACTTCTTCCTTTTGAAACAAAGGATCACTTTTCTTTAACATATATCATTCTCTTCTTTTATAGTCAGGATAAAATTTATTATTTTCTGAATTATGTTTAAGATTTAAAAATTTGAATTATTCCATCATGATATTAATTTTATCCAGTTACCCTCTCATTATTAAACCAATAACCTAGAAGATCACCTAATTCCAATTATCTAAATATTGATAAACACTCAGGATACTATGACTCAACCAATCCCTAATATAACACCATATAATTGAAATATGTTTTCATCATTTTTTATGTCTATAACTTTATATAACTTGATGGGTCCATATTTAACAAGAGTTATAAAATCTCCATCATTACTATGTCTATCATTCAATATGTTTTTTTTCCATGTGTGAGGGTAAATTACTATTTATAATCAGTATAACTATTTCATTATATTATAAGTCACCAAAACCACTATATATTTATCCTGATTACCCCTCCTTATGAGAAATGTAGAGTCTTAATTCTTATATAGTTTATCCATTAGCATCATGAGGAAATAGTTTGATACATGATAGGGTTGATCGCACCTACCAAAATTTATCTCAACTAAAAAAATAAAATTTAACAATCTTATATCTCCTTTTGGATGTTATCTTAGTTGCATGCCTATTAATTATCTTATCTTCCCCTTAATTCATTACATTTTTTAATTTATGGATTGATGTATTTTAATATAAAAAATATTCTATTTTTATATACACTTCACATCACTACTAAATTCTATAAAATAATGTTGTTCAAGTTTGAATGATGTCATCCTTGACATCAACATATGTGATTTTATCTATATTTACAGGCCACTTTGTTCCCTTATCATTCACATTTTATGGATTGGTCCCCATAAAATTTTCTTTACCCTTAGAATTATTCTCAACCACTTTTATTCTATGAATAATTTATTATTGAATCATTAACAATATTATTTTAAATAACAATGGGTATAAACAAATTGTTACTAGATTAAGAATTTTAATTATTTATTTCACTAATTCCATTTTTTTGTTGAAAATATTAAGTGAATAATGGGTTTTTTGACATATCATATTAAACAATTAATTTATTTTTATAATCAAAAAACTTCTCCAATAATTTGGATTCTTCTATTTTCTCTTTAGAATACATTTTAAACATAATATAGGAACTTCAAAATATATTTTTAGTATTTATTAATTCCCCTCGACCACATTCACTACATAATTAGTTGGATGTGGGGATTTTGTATTACTCTCTAAAGTATTTTATTTGGCATCAAGAATATAATTGAAATCCACCATATTCTATAAACATTCTACTTCTATATTTTTAATTTATTTAAAAATTTTACAATCAATGGATTATTTATATTAACACTCTTTCTTTTGTGGTTTAATTCTACTTTCATGTTTTATATATTTCACCGAATGAACTAATAGTTTTTTTTTCAAATATGAATACTTTTAGTCTCCTTATCACTACTTTAAAATTTTTTCTTACTTAATCATCACTGGAGTGATCATCATAATTTTTTTATTTATAAATGAAAGATAGAGGACCATTATTCTATATTTTATTTTCATATATTTCAATTTTATCATGAAAAATTTTCTTTTCTTATATTTATAGACTCATAATCATCATTGATAGAATTTACATTCCATTTCATATAGCTGATTTTCTACGACCCTGTCTATATTCTAAAGTAATTATCATTGTTGATATTTTAGATTGATCAACCTCATCCACATTTATTGATTTTACTTTATGAAATAAATAAAGATTCCTCAATATTATCATAATAAAAATAGATAAAGTGTATATTTCCTTTGTAAATAAATTTTCATTATTTTTTCCTTATCAATATATATATACGAATACTTTAAAACTATTTAAATATTATTTAATTTTTGATTTGTCAAAAATGGACCATTTGGTTTCAATGTTCTTCTATCGTTTTGATAGTTTGAATGTTTTCCTAATTTCTTATTTTATATTCATCAAAAATTCAATTCCCATGTAACATTAAATAGGATATTAAGATATATTCTATTATAGAAATTGAAAAATTCTCTATATATTAATAATTTACTAAATTAATTTTCCCTCCAAATGATTCAGGTACAATTTTTATTATATAAATTAGTTGTTTTGAATCATTAAAAATAGATCAATAACATCAAATCAGGAAAAAAATTGGTATATAAAACAAAACTACCAATTATCGATTAATATTACACATTTTAATACTATAAAATATGGTATGACATTATTTTAATAATTGATCACATTAAATATTATATACATAAATAATATAATGATGTATTCTATGAATTCCAATAAATATATTTAATCCCATCAATCATGTGAATTATTTCTTAAAGTATTAAAGAGTAACAAATTAAAAACTCTTCCATTAGATTATATATTTTTTCATTCCATGTAAATAAATTTTTCCCATCATTAGGATTATATTCACTCTAATTACTTATTTTAATAACTTATAATCCAATATATAGATGATATATAATAATATGTTCTTTCTATATATGAAATAATTTTCCATCGAGCATGGTAACATCCATTTAATTTTTGGGATACATGATATGTATTGAAAATTAAATAAAAATATTTTACAAAAAAGAACATTTAACCATTAAAATACATTGTATAAATTAATTAAGAATGATTAAAATATTAATTATGTAAAAATATTATTTTGATATAATTTTAAAGGATCATGTTAAATTAATTGAGCACAAATGAGTTGGGGTGATTTAATAATCACCCAGAATAAAAATTTCTAATTTGTTTCCAATGTTGGATAAATATAATATAAATTAATAAAACCATTTAGTGGTGACTTGAGATATTGAGGGAGATAAAAACATAATAATAGTCAATCTTATAAATGTTCAAGCACATTTTTATACTGTTAATCCTTATTATCCAATGGATATGATCTAACTATGTTCTTAAATTATAATAAAATTCTATATTATAATTATGGTACTAATATTACAAATCTAATTTTAAATAAATTATCTAAACTATTTTCAATATGTTTATTAATATTCTATTATTCTTTTTTGGAGACCCCATTATTATATAATGTGAACACCTTCATTCATCTACTTAATCCTATATAATATTGTCATTAGATTATAATATGATGGGTTTTTCTAGACATACCAATTAATATCATAATTTTCTATGTCATCCATATTTTTAACAGTACTAAAAATATCAAAGCAGAACTCTATGATTTATTTAGTAATTAAATTTTCAAACTCCTGTCAGATAATTATATAAGAATCTTGTTATTAAAATTACGAAAATCTTTAATAAGATAAAAAATGAACATTATAATTTTGATTTAGTTTGGGTTAAGTTAATTATACGAGAATAATTATTTTTATCCTAAATTATTCCAAAATATTTAGTTGGAATGTTCTAGAATTCATGTTTTCAATTGTGGTGTGATCCATTATCCTTAAACTCCAGAATGACATAAAAATTCATTATACATACAATAATAGGGTTATATAAAACATTATGTTATAATCATATGAATTATGGAAATAACATTTTCCCATGATGGGCCTCCATATCTTAATTACACAATACAAATTATTTATATGTAATTTGTTGTGATACTTATATAAGAGTAAAAAATGACCTCCCTATGAAGATATCATGGTATAATATATATACATTATATTTTTCCAATAATAAAAAATTAAAAATAATTATAACCTCATATATTACAATATAATGAGCATGGCATCTGGAATTTCCTTATCCATCTATAAGAAAAATTCAATCCACAATAAAAAAAATACAAATGATGTTATCTACTAAGCCATCCAATTGAAATATGATAATAAAACAACATGAATGAACTATTAAATCTCATGAATAAATCATCTAAAAAATATTATAGCATGATAGTCATGATTAAGAATTATATAACCACTATAAAATTGAATAAAAATACACTTTCGAGTATTCTATAGATTACTTACGAAGAACAATTATATATTGACCATATCAAAATATTGGTATTCTTAGAAAAATGTTGTCAATTTGATTCATGATGGTTCATCAATATCCATGGTATTGTTAGGTTTTTGACATAATTCATATGATTATAAATAATTTTAAATAATAGTTTTTTGATGAGAATAATCAAGATAATATTAATTTAAATAAAAAATATAATTCTCTATTGAATAACTCAAAAATCATATGTGTATTCTAATATATGACTTCATAAGAATCAGTTTTTGATATTTAAGATGTATTTATTCTAATGTTTACCAAAACTAATCCAAATAAATAATTAGGCCTTTCGATTATACTATATATTTACCCATATCTTAAAAAACTAAAATTAATAAATTATATCTAAAATATAATATAATAAAAGACAACAAAAATATATAGGTCTTGTGTCATTGGATGATTAAATATAGAATAAATCATTTTTATTTTAGAATTATATTCTTTTATAACCAACATCCTAATAATCTCAAATATCTCATAATTCTCATATTACATCATGGGATACCCTAGGGATTTATATAAATAGAGGATTATAGAAAAAATACATGAAGTGGATAATAAGAATAAATATTGGGGGAGATATAAAAATATTTTATAATATTACCATGGAATCATAAAAGTGTATAATCATAAAAAATTACAAAGAAATATAAATTATGATAAATAACACAATAAAATTATCGTAATAATGAGAATCATAAAAACATTATGAAATCATATTTCTTGACATCATAAAAAAGGCGAGGTTTATATTCATGAAATAATTATTTAATATGTTGGAGAATAAGTATGTGAAATATATAGATTATGTAAATATATGACAGAATTATCTAATATAATTGGTAGGAATATTATTCTAGTCCAATTTTTTATATTAAAATATTTTATACATGTATAATTCATATATAAAATAAATCATACATATGGTATATAGAAAAAACAACCGAGATAAGAAGGCTATTTACATAATAATATCATCAATTATAAACTACCATAGTATCATGCATATTACAATGAAAATAATTTATAAATACATATATGACATTTCTATGTGAATAAATAAATACATATAATTATCTTAGAGGTCAATATAATGAAAAATAATTAAAAAATATAGATTATTATCTATGAAAAATAAACAATGAATCAATGTATTAAGATGCGAATGAAATTAAATTTAATGGATACAATGAAAATTTGTTCCAAATAATAGAATTAAGAATATTTCTAAATATATTATAGTGTTTCTTTTCATAAAACATAGAATAAAAAAGTTGTTATAATTATTATTCATGGAAAATATTAAGATATTTAATTTTTCCCTTACGATTATTTTATAGAATTAAAAATAATAATAATATTAATCTTTTAAAATTAAATAACTCCCAAAAAATAATGAAATGGAAAATGAAATAAATTTCATTGATTATATATATAAATGTAATGGAGAATGTATTATATGTCCAAGAGAATCAATAAGATAGTATTAACTAAGAGAGGTAGTAGGAATGGAAAGTGTCCCTATACAAATAATTTAATTATTCTGTAATTATGTATAAAGGAGAATGATATCAAAAAATAATGGAATGATAATATGGATAAATTTTATTAATTTTGAGAAATGAATTAAAATAATATAAATACTATTGTGAAATAATGCTCTAAAAGTAATGTGATTTGCAAGAAAACCATGTACCTCATTCCACAACATGTTTTATACTCAACACTATCTCCATTAATAGATAAATTAATTTCAATTATTTGAGAACCTTAGTATATTTTTTATTATTATGCAATCTTATTTTTAATATTTTCCATTTATTTAAAATATTATTTTTTTCACTTACTAATCATTTGAGGTATTATGGATAATAGTTCATATATTGCTTCAGTAAATTGGAAACATGCAAGAGTAATGCCAAATAGTCACTTAATCTCCAAAAGTGTAATGATGAGAGGTTTTTGGGATTATATTATTACCAATGTTATCCAACCTAGTACATAGTAAAAAATGGTTAAAAATCATTAATACATGTTTCAATTTCATCATTTTGTGCATTTTAAATAAAAAAATATTTTTTTTAATATTTTTAATATTATTTCCATTTTATCATTCTATAACCATGAAAATAATAAAAATATTCTAATTATTCATGAAAAATATTTTTAAAATAATTAGTATAGCGAAGTAAGAGTTAAATCATACAATTATCCATGTTAGTGATTTAAATTGACCATTATTGGAAGATTACTATATAAAGTGTATATAATTAATGATATTATATATAAAGTCATATTTTAGTACAATTATATTATTTTTTAAAGAAATTATAGTAATGGAAATATATTCTAATGTGGATGAAATAAGGATCAAAGAATTGATTGAGTTAAGAAAATGAAACATACTTTTCCTCTTTAAGACAGATTCTTAGAACTATTCCTTATGAAATTTAATAATAATAATTTGGTTAAACTATATATAGGAGATTATGATTTAATTTGGTAAAGCATTTTATATTGAATATGATTACGAAGAGAGGACAAATGGGTTAAGAAGGGGAGATTTTGTTAGTGAAGGGGAGATGTTTTATTGAATAATATGTAGTATAAATTTTTAGATATCCTTAACACTTTCTATATTATTGTTTATTATTATTAACTATATTACTAGATATTTTTTAGGATGAAAAAAACCACTATTATATTATATTTTATGTAATCTATCATGTATTTTGTATATAAAGAAAAAATGATATTTAACCAAATTTATATATTCATGTCCATGTTTTAATATTTATAAAAATAAAAAAAGTATAAATATTATTAAATAAATAATTAAAAAGAAGATTTCAATAATATCATAACATGTTTTAATATTAATTTTTTTTATTAATTTTTTAAAAAAATCATTGTTTTTATCAACTTTGGTAAAAAAATATTTTTTGTTAATATATAGATATATTCATATATCTTTTTAAATGGATTAATAAACTATTTCAATATATTTTGATATATTTCAAAATTACATAATTAATGGTAAACATTAGTTATTTTTTTACTTCATTAGTAACCATAATAGTTATTTTAATATCATAACACTAGGTTTATATTCAAATGATCTGGTAATTATTCCAATGGTCATGATGTTATTCAAAAGATAATGTCATTAGTAATAATATATTTATTGAATTTAACAAATTCAATATGTATATCATTCTTATTTAACAACGATTTAATTAATGTATTTATTATCATCATTTTTAAAAGAAGATTATTATTTCTAATGATTATCTTTATTTACAAAACAATGGTTATGACTGTTGTATTTTTAGGATTCCATGATGCGTTGGATTTGTATATATTAATAATGATATTCACATATTTTTATTAGAACATTATATTTTTATTTATATTATAATTTTTTTTCATAAATCTCTTTTAATGTAATGTTATAATATAAAACAATGTCTACATTATTTCTCTATTAATATCATTTATTTGTGTTATTGTATTTAAAGAATCTATTTGAGTTTTCAGGATTGAATTTTAATTAAAAAACAATGATGATTATAATAAAAAAGTGAAGTGGGATGTTTAGTATTTGATTTTATAAACTAAATAAAAATTAAATGAAATGAACATGCATATGACTTATAGTGAACTATGGAATAATACATGGAATAATTACCTACATCAGTCCATTATTTTTTTCTCTTGATTTAAAATCACTCACTTGAGACAATAAAATTGTTAGATATAGTGAATATTGATTTACGATAATAATTTTTTATTATTGGGGTTTTATTTTTATAAGAAAAATTGTTTTAAAATTTTATTTAAATCAATAAATTTATATTTGTTTAAATAAATTGATGATATTTTTTCATTATTATATTAGAATAATGGAGAAAAGATCTACTAGAAAAATAAGTTGTATAAGTGGTATTTTTTATTAGTAGTGATAGTTGGATACACAACTAATTGATTTAGTACTAGTTATATCTACTGCCTCATATTTTATGGTTGTAAATCATTATTGGTAGTTCATCATTGGTCAATGATAGTTTTTGAATGAATCATTTTTGGGTATTTAGCATAGGTTTAATCTTCATTTGGTGGCAGATTTAATTTTTTTTTTAGAAAATAAATTATGGAAAAATAAATTGACCACAAGAAACTAATAAAATGGTATATTATTTTTTCAAAAATGAAAATCAATAATAAAACTAATGCTAAATATTGAAGTGATGATTAGCTTTATCATCAACTATTAGAATCATAAAAAAATGGTTTTTTTAAAATTTAATACACACACACACATATATATATATATGATTATCTCAATCATTATAAAAAATATAATAGGTATATGAATAAAAACATAATCATACCTCAATTTCCAATTTCATATATACACAACCATTATTCAACCATAAGTTCTATATTCATATATAGATAAAATATTTCCAGCATCCACTATCATGTTCATATTACCACCTCAATTACATCCAATCATCTACATGGCTAGATTCATCATTTAAAAAAAATAGACACATCAACTCATCAACATTATCAAAAAGATGTCAGAAATTAGAACCGAACATAATATATAAAAATATTATTAAAATCAATGATAAAATTTAACCACCCTACAAAAATTATAGACGATAATGACTACCTTCTTGAGAAATTCATGTATTTGAAAGGTCAACCTCTTACCTATTAATTGCATATATCACCTGCAATGTAATCTAGAAAATTTATAAAAAGGAATATTGAATAGAATTGACTCAAAATATATTCAAAATTTTTATTTAAATAGTAACTATATTTTTAAAAAATAGATGAAATATAAATATTAATTGAATAGTATATATTTCGTAATTTTTTTAAAAAATTAAGCATTCATATTTAATATATCATTCAACAATTAAAAATAAAACTAAATTTGTATTTGATAATCTAATCATTTTTTAACTAATGTGTAGTGTGGTTTAAATTTATCAATAAATAGATATTAATTTCCTTGATCTGAAATCATTTTATATATTTCAAGAATTATTCAATAGTGGGTTTCATAAGGGTTCACATCAATGATAGGACATTTTATATAATTTTTACTATTACACACATGTTTTAGAGTATGTAAAAACTACAATTATATTTCATTCCTTATTTAAAAAACACAACATTTATTGAGTGCTTCTAGTTAATAAATTTTAAAAAACACCCTATGGTTATAACCATACGAATTCATGACAATCCATTATCATTTTCTTGTTTTTTGACTATATGACTCTTGTTTTTAAAGATATTGATATATATTAAGACTATTAAATGATTCATTTTGAGCATACCACACATCACATTAATCTGTCACCTACTTGTACATGTCATAAAAACTTTATCGATAATCATCTCATTCTTTCACGCCAATAAATTATTATTTTCTATGGTTTTTATGATTACACACTTGATTCATAATTATAACACACTAATATTAATGTATTGTTATTTTAAGAAAACTAATACTCATATTGATGTGTATTATGTTCCAATATTTCAAAAAATAGAATGTTGTTTTAATATGATTTCATAGAACTCATATATAATTTTCTTTGCTTTCACCCATTGAGTCATGTTTTAATGAGTTTGATATCTTTGAGTCTTGTTTATTATGTCATTAAAAATACACCAAACAACATATAAACAGTTTTTCTATTCAAACATGTCAAAAATAATTCAATGAATGTTTTCTAATTATTTTAGTTCGACCCGAGGTATTTTTCAATGGGTTCGAAATTTACACTAATGATTATGTGTGTTAAGTCACTAAAAATTTATTTATGAGAATGCACCAACTTGTACATATAACCACCTCACTTACATATAACTACCTTCATATCTAGATTAATCATTTGAAAAATGTAAACACATAATATCATCAATTATATTAAAAAGAAGTCATAAATTAGAATCAAACATAATATATCAGAAATATTGTGGAATAAATGATAATATTTAACCACACTATAAAAATAATATACCATAATAGATACCTTCTAGAGACATTCATTGATCATAATGTTCAACCTTTTCCCAATACTAGCATCTATTACCTGCAATATAAAAAAATCATAGGAAAATGAATACTAAATAGAATTGACACGAAATATATTCAAAATTTTGATTAAAATAGTTTTTATATTTTTATGGAAATAGATGAAATTTAAATATTAAAAGAATCATATATCATCTATTACACTTTTTCTAATAATGAATTTTTATAGAAGATATGATTCATCAATTAAAACTAAAAATGAATTTGTATTTGATAATATAATTATTTTTTAAACTAATGTGTATTGTGCTTTAAATTTCATAATGAGTATATATTAATGTTCTTGGTAAAACATCGTTTTATTTATTTCCATTATTATTATATAGTAATTTTCCTATGATTTCACATCAATCAAAGTTCATTTTCTATAATTTTTTTAATTACACGCATGTTTTAGTGTCTGAAAAAACTAAAAATACATTTCATTCTATCTTTGAAAAAAAACTACATTTATTGAGTGGTTCCAGTAAATAAATTTAAAAACACACTCTACAGTTATTACCAAATAAATTCCTAACAATCTAATATCCTTTCCTTGTTTTTGACTAAATGACTCTTGTTTTTAAAGACAGAATAAACATTAAAATTACATATTGATTCATTTTGAGAACACCACAGATCATATTGAATTTTCACCTATACATACATGTCATAAATAATTCTATGATAATCGTCTCATTATTTCACAACAATAAAAGGTCATTTTATATTTTTTATCATTACACAACAGATTCATAATTATAACACACTAAAATTAATTAATTTTTATTTCAAGAAAATTAATACTCAGATTGATATGTCTTCAGTTCCATTATTTAAAAAAATAATAGTTGTTTTAATATGATTTCATGGATCTCGGATATCATCTTCTCAATTTTGGACTATTGACTCATGTTTTTAAAAAAAAATGATATCATTCCATCCAAAATATATTTTTTTATTCAACAAAAAGGTACAAGGAACCAAATTCCCCATGCTTATAGAGGTCTGAAGTAGTGCAGGCTAAGGGAATCCCCTCTAATTAAATTAAGAAGCTCTGGTTTCATGAAATTAGAAGAAAGAAGACTAGTGTTAATGGAGCCCTGCTCCGTTAAGGAAGCCAAATAGTCTACTACCTTATTTCCCTCGTGATAGGTTTGGGACACTTGGATGGTATCCTGAATTAAGGATCTACAATTCCTTACGAAGTAGGATGTGGACCACGGAGTACTGCCTTTACCCATCAAGAAGTCCTATAGAATTCTGGAATCCATCTCCACCTGAGATAATATCACCTGTAGCTGGATGCAAAGAGATAGACCGGTGATCATCGCCTTGTCCTTGGACAAAAGGGGAGTGCTCGTCCCAAAACTCGATGTAATGGACAGCTTGACGTTCCCTTGAGAGTCACGAACCACTCCCCCTCCTTTCATGATTCCCAAGGAGCAAAACCCATATGTGTTCATCTTGAAACTGGAACTAGGGTGATTCCAGCACACCCATTTTCCCTGCGCCATTACTGGGTGAGGAATGGGCATGTGTGTACTGACCTGGATACGTCTGAGCGAAGGGTCATCACGCCAGTCCGGGGAGAGTGAAACAAAATCCATCAATATGAAGTGCATCCTAGAGATGATGCCCCTTGCTATAGGAGATGAGCCTTCATATCTCGACTGGTTTCTGGATGGCCACAACAACCAACAACTATCACTCAATATTCTTGATCGAGCCATATGATCCTTGTCTGATCATGACAAGCGTTGAAACCATCTTCCCAGGAATGAAGAAATATCCCACTGAAGAGTGGAGTTAAAAACAGATCCTTCGATATAGGACCACACCACTGAAGCCCACTCCCTATTAAATAATAATTGATGCATACTCTCCTCCTTCCTGATATCACAGTAGTGGCATGACGAGGCCAAGTTATTTCCCAGCTTTTTGATATTCTCATCTGTAGCCACAACAGAATTCTTGAAGCGCCATATAAAGAAATTTAAATTCACTGGGATCTTGTAGCACCACACCACTCCATTCCACCCATCATGCTGAATCTTCTCTGAAATATTCTTACGGTACTCTCTGGTGGAAAAAACGCTCGAAGGTGAAGGAGTAAACACACATGGATCTTGTACAGTGGTGATCTCAATGGACTTGAGAAGATCCTACTGATCCAATTTCAACATAGCCTTGGTGAACCTGGGATGGAGATGCGCCTCCTTCACAGACATTGTAGTGGCAGAGCAACCTGGGAAGGCAAGAATAGAACCAGGCTAGTTTTTGTGCCAATAGAGTATGTCCATAGATCCAACAATCAATCAAGAGCTCGGTAGAAGAAACCGGACCAAAGGATAAATCTTCTTCCAAAGGGGGTAACAGTAGCCATGGACAACCACTACACTTCCTCAAAAAAATTTTGACATGGATTTTCCCCAAAACGTACGCTCCTCTAGAATTTCCCAAGCCAACTAGGCCTAAATTCAGTCAATTGTACTCTAGATACTCCTTACACTGATCCCCCCGTCAAGGAACGACCTATCCATCTTTGTCCATGAAACCAAGTGCCTTTTACCTTATGATTTAGCATCCCAGACAAAGAAACATAAAATCATGTCCATATTTTTTATCACTACTTTGGGAACATTTGAGGAATCCATCGCATGAATGGGGATGGCCGATATGACACTATTTACTAAAGCAATATGGCCCCCAAACAAAAGGAATTGGGTTTTCCAGTTAATCACTCAGCAACTTATCCTACTCAAAATGACATCAAAATCATGAACCTGGAGTGTACCAGAGGATATTGGTGTTCCCAAGTTTTCCATTGGAAGAACACCTCGCTACATGTCCAAGCAGCTGCCCAGGGAGGATACTCGACTGGTGGTGCTCTAATTAGAGATGAAAAAACTGCTCTTTGGTGAACTGATGACTTTCCCACTCTAGTGACAATATTCCTCTATAATTACCTTGATCCCTCGAACCGAATCCTTTCCACTATTCAAAAATATAATGGAATCATTAACAAACTTCATAAAAGAGATCAGGAGGACGTTCATCCTCCCATTGAAAGGTTTTATCACACCTTGGTACAGACCTCAGTTAATTATTCTACTATTAGTATCTTGTGCCTGTATGAAAATGATGGGAGATAGGGGATATCCTTGCTGAATCCCTCTTGTTTCCTTGAAGAAACCATAAACCGTTCCCATAAAGGATACCTCCAGCCACGAAGAGGTGAAGCTCATACAGATGAGGTCCACTGCTCTGGCCGAGAAGCCCATGCTTGAGAAGACTATATTAATGAATCTCTATTCAATCATTTCATATGCCTTGTTCATTTCCACTTTGATAGACAAATTTGAACCATGTGTTTTTACATTGATGTACCTTATCATCTCCTGGGTTAGAGTTATCGCTCCTTGAATAGAGCGTCCATTCACGAACCCATGTTACTCAGGGCATATCCAATCCGGGAAGAATTTAGATAACCTTTGATTAATAACAACCACCATCATTTTTTAGGGGAAGTTACATAATCTCACTGGTATATAGTGAGATAGAGAGTAAGGATTCTAAATCTTTGGGATGAGAACCAATTTAGTATCACTTTCAACCTAAGGAAGAGTCCTACAATGAAAGTAGTCTGGAATAGATTCTATTATGTCTGTCTTAACTACATCCCAAACCCCTCTGTAAAAAGATCCTGGAAAACTATTCGGCCCAAGAGCACTATCCGGGTTGAGTATTTGCATGGCTGAGTGAATTTCTTCCTCAAAGGGAATTGCGACCAGGCCCTCATTGTCCAGCCGAGAGACTAATCTGGGAATCCCCTCCAACATTTCCCCTTTCCCATTAGGATATTACTTGTTCATCACCAGATTAGGACCAACTAACAGATCCTTCAATAAGAAAAACACTATGACCCCCACTATATCACAATACTTAGTTTAAGATCCATATTACTAAAAAAGATTAGGATAAAGGGAGCATGTTCTTTCTCTAATACACGTATGGAAATAAGCAGTGTTTTGGCCTCCCTCTTATAACTACCTCACCCGGGAGCAATCCCGGGCCAAATTCTCTTGCTTTAGAAGCATCTCTGCCCAACACACCTTTTACCCATTAGATCATCAAACACTAATTCATTACACTCCTCCTCCAGGTTAGACTCCAAACATTTTATACTTTGTTTAAGATGCTCTATGTTATGATCAAAGGGAGGAAGCTCCCTTGTAAAGACCCGAAACATGACGTACATGAACATTACATTACTTTTTCGGAATACTTAATACATAACAAAAATAGACACACAAGGACCGTAATAGTCTAGTGTCTTTGGAAACTTGGAACATAATCTTCTAATCGTGGTTAAAGATCTTCAACATCTCCCTTAACGATCTTCCCATTTTTTTCTTAACTAAAACCTTTCTTTATATCCTGGGGAAAATAAAACATATAAAGGGTGAGCTCAAATGCTCAGTAAGGGTATGCATGGATAAAATAAAACATATCATATACATTTTAACTTAAAAACATGAACATAGTGTTTAAAAATCAAAATCTTGAGCAATGACATTAAACATGGAAGTACGTAAGGAATAGATCATAAAGAAACATTAAGCATGATAAAATAGCATGGCAGTAAAACATGTAATTGTGGCAACCATTCAGCACATGTCATGATTTCCATAGTATCAAAGGCATTTCTACCAAGACCATCTTAGTGGACAAAGTCCCTTTCTGAATCGAGTTCACTCCTCATTTCAGTCCTGTAACACTGAACCGGATTAACTTACCGTTCTAGCCATGTCTATCTCATGAGATATAAATCTTTACCCAATTAATTGGAGGTAGATATAGGTCCCACCCATCTCATAATGAAATCATTCTTACTTCTTCCACAACATAAATATAAATCATTCATCATAACCCAAAGAATAAAAATGGGTTTCATAAACATCATCCCATCATAACATAATCCATATATAAAAAAATGGATATCATTTCATCATAAGAAAAATGAAACCATGTAAATAATAGATACATGATACTTGAAACATAAACAAGTGAAATAATTTCATCTTAGATGAAAATGGTTTTGATAAATCACTTGAAATGAATTATTGAGGAAATATCATTTTTTCGTCAAAATCATTTTCTTTTCACAAAATTTCATGAATTTTAAAAGAAAATGATTTTTTTGAAAATAGTCATGAAATATTTTGGAGGATGCTTCATGAAAATAAGTATTTATGAAACCGTAAAAAATCCTTTCATGCCGTATACGTTAAAAAAACATTCTTCTCGTACTTTTGTTGGAAAAGTCAACAAGTACCTCGTAACGTAAACAAAAGAATGATTCCTTCCATACTATGGGGTAAAAGTCAAAAATGGGTAAAAAGTACTTTAAAAATACATGAAAAAACTTTTATAAAACATGGACATGAATGATATTAATAACCCCAGTAAATACTTACGAATAAGCAATCTTGGATAAAAATGAGATTTGTAAAATTATCCCTTACCTTAGGTCTGATATGCTTCGTACGTATCCAAACCTCCTGTATAATGATTTAAATAATGTCATTGACTTATTACAGAATCATATTCATTGTTATTATATCATATATGGTTGACTTATGACATTATATTACCCGTTCTTTTGTAAATTCATGTCAATGTAGCATTTTGGGTAAAATCGTTTCATTTTTCATTCATGTTTTAACTTGTAATTATTAATATGATTAATTAGATCATGATTACTTACAACCAGAATGTAAAACATAATTTATATATAATATATATTCAGAATATACATATATATAATAGATCGATAAATGGAAATAAATACACCGTTCATGGAGACGGTAGGTCGTACGTACGCATGAACGCTATTTTCGTTTCCTTATTGAATTGAATGGAATTAAGTAGATGACATATATATATATATACATAAATCCAGTTGCATTATTATGTCATATATTTCATTATTACTTATTATATATACTTTATAATCATTCTTGAATGGTTAACATGGAGAGTGAATCTCATCACGTCGTGGAGATGGTAGTCCGTACGTACGCACGAGCGAAGATATCATTACCAAGATCGTGGAATTGAATAAAACCATATGTATAATATTACAGAATCAATATCACTTTACAATAATCATATATATTCATTACTTTCACCATTATACCCATTCAAGTAAGGTGGTGGTGGAAAATATATTACACCATAGCGTGGAGATGGTATTCCGTACGTACGCACGCCAGGTGATTTCGTTTTCCGTAGGATAGATAGATGGTGAAATATGGTTGTTTAATACTTATAAAAACATGTCAGTATATGAGTGATACTTATGTTTTTACCTCATAATGAAACAACTAAAAAAGAATAAGTGGAAGAATAAATAATGTTGAAAGAATCGGTAACGGACATTACCTCTTCTTTGAAGCGCCTCTTTGAGACCTCCACTTAGGGCACTAAAGCTGGTCTTTGAAGAAGACCAGGACCTCTAGGATGTTTCTAGGGATTTGGAGAAGGGAATTCTGCAGGTTTTGGATGAGCATGAAGGCTCAATGTGGTGTGAGTAAGAGAGGGAGGAGGTGCCCTTTTATAAGGGAGGAGAGGGGCACCTTTGGAAAAACTAAAAATATTATTTTATTATAAAGTAATAGTCGGTTTTTAATAGCTCCAAACTGATTTATTTAGAAGCTAAGGAGGGGATGGGTCGAAATCCTCTCATCCAATATAATTTAGACAAGTTTAGTTCATTATATTAACCTTATCTTTTAGTTTTAAATCTTAGTTAATTAGATTGACATTTACCATTCACTTTGTATTTTGATATTATAGAGTTCATAAACTTACCATATACATCCAAGCGACCCCCAAGTGGTTCATTAATGATAAACCTATCATGATATAAGTATCTTGGCCAAACCTTAGATTTTTAGGAATATAATAACAACTAATAATATAATATTTATTTTAAAAACTATTTTATGTCAATTCTGACACTATTTGGTAATTGATTTTTGTGAAAATCATAATAGAATGATTAGTTAGAAAAAAGTTAATTAAATCAATACTAACATGTCATATTAACATATAAAAGTATTTTAATTCATAAAAATTCTCAAATTACATTTATTTGGGTATTTATAACATCAATTATGTCAATATTTCATTAATAAGATAATTACTGCATTATCATTGTGTCATAACTAAATTAAATTATTTATTAACTAAAAATTAAAAATAAAATACAATTATGTAGGAAATATTTTTAGCTTTCTAATTAATTTTTATAGTAGAAAATATAATTTATTTAACCTCATATAAGAATTAATTACTAAAAGATTTTTGTTAATGTCAATTTTGTCTTTACATTAAATTAATTAATCCAAATTGTCATTGTCACTACCAAGTGGCTCAATGGGGTCCCAAAATCGACCCAAGGATGCCCATGGTCGGCCACTACTCATCCAATTAGGTTACGACAAGTGTAAAGGTAATTTGGAATTATTATAATATTCTTTTAACATTGAATTACCCTATTTATCTTTAATCGTAGTAAATAAAAATTACCGTATATACTATTCATAATATAAAAAAAATAAAAGTAACCAATTAACATAATTTGGACCCACTGATTCCAAATATGGAATCCATTTTTCAAAATTAAAAACATAGAAGTTTCAGTAATTAATTTAAAATTAATCACGTTGTTAAGCAAACGGGTTTTAAAAGTTAAAACCTTGCCAAAGATTGAAATGTTTTTACCTATGAATTCAATGTAAAATTAATGCTAATGACATAAATTATATTAAATGGTAAAAATTTATTCTATTTATACTTTAAAAACATTCAATAGTATAATTTAACCATATAAAGTATTGCGATGAAAAAAGTTGTTTTTAATTAAAATATAGCGTGTTTTTACTATTCATTAAAATATGAAAGTTATCAGAATAATATGAATAATTTATCCAAAGTAAATTTTTATATACTGATTTTAAGGAAGAATTTTATTTTGTCAAATTGAACTTATAAACTTGTCAAAAACTAGATTTAAAGTGGGTGCGCCATCAAAAGGCGGCAAAACTGCATTTTTTTAAAAATACTTATTTTACCTGAAATATTTATTTTGTTCTTATACCATGTTCTAGAAAATGTGTAAGATAAATAATAATGTTATAAAATTCATAATTTATTTAATACTATTCATAACAGCTAGTTCTTAATAATATTATAATAATATATCGTTGTTTAGTAAAACTCGGAATTGCGTACAACACACGCTATCGAGGAAGGTCGCGATTGCGTGTAATGCAAGCCAAGTCAGGGTTGCGTGTTGTGCAAGACTCTTCTGTTGTTTTGTATAACAGAATCCAACCATATTTCATTTATACATTGAATATATATATATATACACACTCAATGTTTCTTAGAATAACTACTATCAAAATTGTGTGTAACATGATCCAAGAATAGTGTTGTGTATAATGCAAGCTCATACGGTGTTGCGTATAGAGAAAGGTAATCTTGTTGTAGCTTACAACAAAAGACATCAATAAAATTAAAAGAATATTTTTTCACAAAATCTCGGGGTGTTACATTCTACCCCCCTTAAAATTAATTTTTCCCTCGAAATTCGTCAGGGTTATAAAACATTTACTATTTATAGAAACCGACATCGTAAAAAGGAATACTAAAACTTAATTTTATAAAATAAAGTATGAAATGTAACAATTACCCAAAGAAACTCATCATTGGGTTTCTATATAGGAGAACATAGGTGAAAATATGGATATGGAAGAAAAATCTAACCATCAAGGGTGGTAGAGGACATGGCTATGAAAAAGCCAACAATCACAAAGCCATAAATTTGTGATGATCTAAGGTACCATATGATTCATCGGATATAAGATAAATAGGACAACATTTTTGGTTTTCAAGATCATTTCCCTAAAGTTGATGAATTAAAAGAAATACTTACATGAATTTGTTACAATCTCATTATTGTTCGTGAATTGAACAATTTCCACTTCATCTCTTAAAGAAATAAGTTGAATTTTTTATTCGTAAAGCGTTAGAAGATCATGTGATAGAATGATGGGTCATTACATCTATTTCAAACAAAAGGTTAGAAAAAGTTATCAAATATAAAAAAATCCATCTATGGTGAGGTTAATCATATATGATTCCAAAAATGAACTTATACTTAATATATCATACCTCTTAATAAAATAAAACTAGTTTCTAATAACTCAGGAATTCCTGTAGGCCATTGGTATGTGATAAAGTCCAGTCGCACTTCAGTTGTGGGTTCGATTCCCACAGCCTTGTCCGACGCGATGGGCTATCGCATATCCTGCAGGTTGTCCTTTTTCTAAAACTATATTACTATAACATCTCATCAATAATATCGAAAAAAGTTATATCCTTAAACAATACTAACTTATGTCCAACATAATCCATTCCAATATTTAGGCTTATCTAAAATACATCGGTCCAAGCTCATAGTATAAAGAAAATGATTACTTGAAATGTCACATAACAATCACGTGAATGCCATCATTTATCCCCCATATATCATAAGATATATTTTGTTGGTCAAATGACAAACATGTGAATACCTTAATCATGTATTCTCTTGAATAATGAATACCCATTTAACCTTAGTGAAAACATGAATGTAGTTACAAGTTAACACTTTCCACATACCAAAATCCTCAAAATTATATATACTCGAACCATGATATCACTTGGTCCTTATATCAATAATGGACTCGTGAATACAATCAAACATCTCATTATCTTTTTATCCCTTCATTATGCTCATATCATCTACTTTCCAAAATATTTGAATCACTTTTCATGGTTACCGGTATCATAAAATTATTGAAAACCACAATAGACTAATACAAAAATACTCTAATAAACCATAAAAGTACCTCAACAACATTATTATTGAATACCAATACATAAACACTTCAATCCATCCTCTTCAATGATTGTCCTGGAATAATTCTTTCCTTGATTTAGAAGTAACTTTTTAGGTCAGGGCATTGAGTTGGGTAATGCTCATGTTCTCCACAAATAATACATTGAACTACATAACAGTCTGTCACTCTATGACCCTTTTCTCCACACAGATAACATTTGTCCCTCCATTTAAGGTATTCCTCATGGTTCTTATTCCCTTCTTTAGAAATCTCAATCTTCCTTTCTTTATGTTCCTCCACATGTGAACATGCATAAAAGTCTATCTTCCTCTTATTTGATGAATTAGGAATACCACTAAATTTCACCTTGTTAATCATATATCGCGAAGGCTGATTCGGCATAATCACAATATCATTCCCTCTAGGAATTACAAAATTTTTTTGCTCATAGTCACCAATTTGTCCATTGGATTCAATGTTAACCGAATTCCTTCTGGTTCCCTCCATTGACTAAAACACAAAAAGAATTTTGTAAGAGGCAAAAATCATGCTAGAGAAAACAACAAAGTAAAGGGGGAGTACCCTCAATATCTAACATCTTAGGTTAAATTCTAAGATCGTTACCATAGTTTTAGGACTATATACTATACATATACTTATCCTTAGGGACATCCTTAGACATACCATAGAAATATCTCTAGGGATCTCACATACATTTTCACATCCTAGTTTGCAAAGGTTGACTAATCCTTTCCTCTGATACCAACTGTAGAGACCTGAAACTTAACATACACGGACATTACATTACTTTCTCAGAATACTTAATACATAACAAAAACATACACACATGGACCGTAATAGTTTAGTGTGTTTGGAAACATGGAATATAATCTTCTAATCGTGGTGAAAGATCTTTAACATCTCCCATAAAGATCTTCCCCTTTTTTCTTACCTAAAACCTTTCTATATATCCTTGGGAAAAGAAAATATATAAAGGGTGAGCTCAAATGCTCAGTAAGGATATGCATGGATAAAATAAAACAAATCATATACATTTGAACTTAAAAACATGAACATAATGTTTAAACATCGAAAGCTTGAGCAATGACATAAAACATGGAAGTATGTAAGGCATAGATCATAAAGAAACATTAAGCATAATAAAATAGAATGGGAGTAAAACTTGTAATTGTGGCAACCATTCAGCACATGTCATGATTTCCATAGTAGCCAAGGCATTGCTTCCAAGACCATCTTAGTGGACAAAGTCCCTTTCTGAATCGGGTTCACTCCTCGTTTCAGTCCTGTAACACTGAACCGGATTAACTTACCGTTCCAGCCATGTATATCTCATGAGATATAAATTTTTACACAATGCATTGGAGGGAGATATAGGTCTCACCCATATCATAATGAAATCATTCTTACTTGTTCCACAACATAAACATAAATCATTCATCATAACCCAAAGAATAAAAATGGGTTTCATAAACATCATCCCATCATAACATAATTCATATATAAAAAAATGGATATCATTTCATCATAAGAAAAATGAAACCATGTAAATCATAGATACATAATACTTGAAACATACACATGTGAAATAATGTCATCTTAGATGAAAATGGTTTTGATAAAACACTTGAAATGAATTCTAGAGGAAAATATCCTTTTTTCTTCAAAATCATTTTCATTTCACAAAATGTCATGCAATTTTAAAAGAAAAGGATTTTGTTGAAAATATTCATGAAATATTTTGGAGGAAGATTCAAGAAAATAAGGCTTTATAAAACCTTAAAAAATCCTTTCCTGTCGTATACGTTAAAAAAAACATTCTTCTCGTACTTTTGTCGGAAAAGTCAAAAAGTACCTCGTAACGTAAACAAAAGAAAGATTCCTTCCATACCATGGGGTAAAAGTAAAAAATGTGTAAAAAGAACTTTAAACATACATGAAAAAACTTTTATAAAACATGGACATGGATGATATAAATAACCCTAATAAATATTTACGAATAAGCAATCTCGGATAAAAATGAGATTCGAAAAATTATCCCTTACCTTAGGTCTGATATGCTTCGTACGTATCCAAACCTCCTGTATAATGATTTAAATAATGTCATTACTTATTACAGAATCATATTCTTTGTTATTATATCATATATGGTTCACTTATGACTTTATATTACCTGTTCTTTTGTAAATTCATGTTAATGTAGCGTTTTTGGTAAAATCGTTTCATTTTTCGTTCGTGTTTTAACTTGTAATTATTCATATGATTACATAGATCATGATTACATAAATCCAAAATGTAAAACATAATTTATATATGATATATATTGAGAATATACATATATATAATATATCGATAAATGGAAAGAAATACATCGTTCATGGAGACGGTAGGCCATACGTACACATGAACGCTGTTTTCGTTTCCTTGTTGAATTGAATGGAATTAAGTAGATGAAATATATATATATATATATATATATATATCCAGTAGCATTATTATGTCATATATTTCATGATTACTTATTATATATACTTTATAATCATTCTTGAATGGTTAACATGGAGAGTGAATCTCATCGCGTCGTGGAGACGGTAGTCCATACGTACGCACAAGCGATGATATCATTCCGAAGATCGTGGAATTGTATTAAAGTGTATGTATAATATTAAAGAATCAATATCACTTCACAATAATCATATATATTCATTACTTTCACCATTATACCCATCCAAGTAAGGTGGTGGTGGAAAATAGATTACACCACAGCGTGGAGACGGTATTCCGTACGTACGCACGCGCGGTGATTTCCTTTTCCGTAGGATAGATAGATGGTGAAATATGGTTGTTTCTTAATTATAAAAACATATCAGTATATGAGTTATACTGATTTTATTACCTCATAATGAAACAACTAAAAAAGAATAAATGGAAGAAGAAATAAAGTTGAAAGAATCGGTAACGGACATTACCGCTTCTTTGAAGCGCCTCTTTGAGACCACCACTTAGGGCACTAAAATTTGTCTTTGAAGAAGACCAGGACCTATAGGATGTTTCTAGAGATGTGGAGAAGAGAATTTTTCAGGGTTTGGCCGATCTTTAAGGCTCAATGTGGTGTGAGGAAGAGAGGGATGAGGTGCTCTTTTATAAGGGAGGAGAGGGGCACCTTTGGAAAAACTAAAAATATTATTTTATTATAAAGTCATATTCGGTTTTTAATAGCTCCAAATTGATTTATTTCGAAGCTAAGGTGGGGACGGATTGAAATCCTCTCATCCAATAGAATTTAGACAAGTTAGGTCATTATATTAACCTTATCTTTTAGTTTTAACTCTTAGTTAATTAGATTGACATTTACCATGTCACTTTGTATTTTTATATTATATAGTTAATAAACTTACCATAATGATACACCTATCTTAATATAATTATCTTGGCCGAACATTAGATTTTTAGTAATATAATAACAATTAATAATATAATATTTGTTTTAAAAACTATTTTATGTCAATTTTGACACTATTTGGTAAATGATTTTGGTGAAAATCATAACAGAATGATTAGTTTGAAAAAGTTAATTTAAATCACTACTAACATGTCATATTAACAAAGAAAATTATTGGAAGTCATAAAAATTCTCAAATTACATTTATTTGGGTATTTATGACATCAATTATGTCAATATTTCATTAATAAGATAATTACTGCATCATCATTGTGTCATAAATAAATTAAATTATTTATCGTCTAAAAATTAAAAATAAAATACCATTATGTAGGAAATAGTTTTATCTTTCTAATGAATATTTATAGTAGAAAATATAATTTATGTAACCCCTTATAAGAATTAATTACTAAAAGATTTTTGTTAATGTCAATTTTGTCTTTACATTAAATTAATTAATCCAAATTGTCATTGTCACTACCAAGTTTCTCAATGGGGTCTCAATATCAACCCAAGGATGCCCATGGTCGGTCAGTACTCATTAGATAAGGTTAGGACAAGTTTCAAGGTAATTTTAAACGTAGTAAATAAAAATTACCATTGTTACTATTCATAATATCAAAAAAAAGTAACCTATTAACATAATTTGGACCCACTGATTCCAAATATGGATTCCATTTTTCAAAATTCATAACACATAAGTTGCAGTAATTAATTTAAAATTAATCTCGTTGTTAAGCAAACGGGTTTTAAAAGTTAAAACATTGCCAAAGATTGAAATTTTTTTACCTATGAATTCAATGTAAAATTAATGCTAATGACATAAATTATATTAAATGGTAAAAATATATTCTATATATACTTTAAAAACATTCAATATTATAATTTAACCATATAAAGTATTACGATGAAAAAAGTTGTTTTTAATTAAAATAAAGCGTGTTTTTACTATTCATTAAAATATGAAAGTTATCAGAATAATATGAATAATTTCTCCAAAGTAAATTTTTATATCCTGATTCTAAGGAAGAATTTTATTTTGTCAAATTGAACTTATAAATTTGTCAAAAACTAGATTTAAAATGGGTGCGCCAGCAAAAGGCGGCAAAACTGCATTTTTTTTAAAAATACTTATTTTATCCGATTTTTTTTTTCTTATACCATGTTATAGAAAACGTGTAAGATGAATAATAATGTTATAAAATTCAAAATTTAGTTAATACTATTCATAACGGCTTGTTCTTAATAATATTATAATAATATATCGTTGTTTAGTAAAACCCGGTATTGCGTACAACACACGCTATCGAGGAAGGTCGCGATTGCGTGTAATGCAAGTCAAGTCAGGGTTGCGTGTTGTGCAATACTATTCCGTTGTTTCATATAACAGAATCCAACCATATTTCATTTATACATTGAATATATATATATATATATACACTCAATGTTTCTTAGAATAACTACTATCAAAATTGTGTGTAACATGATCCAAGAATAGTGTTGTGTATACTGCAAGCTCATACGATGTTGCGTATAGCACAAGGTAATATTTTTGTAGCTTACAACACAAGACATCAGTGAAATTAAAAGAATATTTTTTCATAAAATCTCAGGGTGTTACATCCCTGGCCCAAACCTTCAGCCCCTGTTTTAGCCACCGCAGTTTGTTATGAAAAGCTACCCACATATGACCTTGAGTAGATTCGGCCCACAATTTCCTTACAATCCTCTAATAACATTGAAATTGAGGCCACTGTTGAATGAATCTGAATAACTCCGGGTAATTCTGCTTGGGCACCAGAGAAACCTGTAAAGGGGAGTGATATGATATACCTCGGGCGAGGTGTTTTACTTTGGCATCCAGAAATTTGTTTATCGCATTAGTATCAGCTAGGCACCGGTCTATACTGCTCCAGCTTCTTCTTCCACCAGATTGGTTGTTGCACCATGTAAATAAATCCCATGAATAGCCCATGTCATGAAGACCCTTGTCAACCATAAGTTGAGCGAAGTCTTGACTACCCTTATGGGGAAAAACACCTCTTCCCTTCTTCTCATCCGGGTCTAGAATGGTGTTGAAATCCCCTGCAATGAACCACGGTGGAACCTGAGGATCAAATTCACAAAGACATTTCCATTGCCTTTTATGTTCCGGAATGTTGCTACTTCAATATAAAATAGAGAAGAAGAAATAGTCTGCTTTCTTCGTGATTCTCATGGTAATGAATTGATCTCCCACCTCAATTAGATCCAATGAAATCTATTTGTACAAAAAAGCCAAATATGTTTGTTGACCAGATCAGCCTGCAAGGCACCATGCATAAGAACTTTGCGACTGATGGATTTGATCTTACTCATCTTATTTTTATGCTCAAGGAAAGCCACACAACTAGCTTTATTTTTCATAGCTTTCAGGGTGATGATGTCAGACTTCCCCCGAGCACCCAGGCCACGAGCATTACAAATGAGGAGATATAACATTAAAAAACAGGTATCCCTGCATTGGCCCCAGGATCATTGGAATTTTTGATAATGGGAAAAGATTTTTCCCTAAGAAGTCTCATCTGTGCCTGGGTGCAGACCCTCGGCCAATTGGTAGAGGCATCATGGGATACAGGTGGCTCAGAGGAGTTGGACTTCCCCTTCATTACCCTGCAAGGAGACACAGGGGATGAAGAAGAACTAGACAAACTGGACAGATCCACTACCTTCACAGGACCTTAACCTCCTTCAAGAGCCTCACAAGAAACCTCTTCCAGCCCATTGAGACAAACCTCTTATACATCCTTCAAATTGGGAACCCTCACCTTCCCTTTGCACGGCTCAAAAGGCATTAGAGGAAAATCTCTACATTCAAACACCAGCATTCTTGGGATAACCGACAAAAAAACTCCTCCAATTCTCCTAGGGAGAACACGAGGAAAGAAGAACACGAGATACGAGAAGGCTCCATAGCACTGGAACCCGAAAAACAAGGTACAATGGCCTTGATGGGAGGAGGTGTAGAACACGCTGGGGGGCAGAAGAAGCCTTGCATGCAAGGAGAGACCTAGAAGCAACCCAGACCCCTGAGAAGGAGGCCACATCATTATCCCTGGAAGAAAACAAGGTCCCCTCTAACCCTCCACTGAGAGGGGCCGTCATTCTGGAATTGGAAGGATTGGAAAAATGCAGACGAACCCCTTGGTGCCCTCTTATACATATTTTAACTGAGTGCCCTTTAAGGAGGAAGAACGAGAAATACCATGGAAACATCGGGAACACGATATCCTGAAGCCAGCCCACTGAACCTTGCACATCCACAGATAAAGACTCTGATATAGGGAGAGACAGATCTAGCTTGACAAAAATCTGAGGCATCAACATCTCCTCCCCGCTTCGAGTGCGTGCATCCATACATAGAAATACCCTAGAGAATCCCCAATTACTTTGAGAAAGGTACCATTATAGAAAGGGAGTGGAATCCCTGGAAGGCACACCAAAACTGTAGCCTGAAGACATTCCTTTTCCTTATGAGCCTCCATCGACCAATGGGAGAGATTGAATTTCCATCGGCCTATTAGAAGCAGAGCGACACACCATTCCTTGACAAAATCCTCCTCCAAATAAAGCACCAAATTGAAGGAGAACCTGTGTAACACCGATATCCGAATCTCGTCCTTCAATCCCTAGGAATCCACCAAACGCTTGAAACCAGAAAGGGAGGGTTTCTCAGAAGAAAAACACTCCACAAGAATCCACTTCAAGCCGTTAACTGCCCCGTTGAACGCTGAGATAGGGGTAGACAACAAAATGCGTGACCCGTCCCTCACCACTGAATGTGAAAATGGAGTGCTCGCCGGGAAACACTGATCTGAAGCGCCTGAAGCCTTCCCGCACAACGCTTCCTAGAAAGAAGGAGGCGGACACCCTTCTTTGGAGGAGAGAACCAGATACCCCCTATGGGAAGGAAAATCACTAGCCGGAAACTCAGATCCCAGATCGAACGTCACTGGGGACAGGGGCACCGCTGAGGAGCATGATGCTAAGGGAACAACGGGTGGAAAATTCCAAAATCACTGGGCGAGTGAGGTGCGTTCTTCAGGAAGGAAGAGGAATCCATTAGCCCTTTTAATGAATTTGATATCTTTAAAACATGATTATTTTTTAATTTATAGTACACCACAAAACGAATGAATTTTTTTTCTTTTCATACAAGTCAAAATTAATTCAATGAATATTTTCTAATTATTTTACATAAATATAAGGTCTTTTTCTATGGGGTTGATAGTAACACTATTGATTAAGTGTTTTAAACACTAAAAATTAATTTTTGAGAATCCCTGAGAATATAATATTATGATTAATGTTTTTTTAACTGCATTTTAAAAAAAATTATGGTATTTGCCCAATTATTTCATTTAATTTGTAAAATTGTTTCTTGGTTTTGACTCCCCCTCCCCCGAAGAATACTTTTAATGATGCTTATGTCTATTGAAATTTATTATTCATCAATTTTGATCATAACACACCTCTGATAGACCATTGTTCTACTATTATATATCAAAACAAATTTAATGAAATATTTTCCAGCATTTCACAAAAAAATGATGTTTTTTCTTTGGTTGTTTACATACTTTCTTTTTTTAGTGTTTATAATAGCAAAAAATTCATTTACAATAATCACAAGAAAACCTCACCTCATAATAATGTTTCATCGGTTCCTATATTACCCAAAATATTGAGCAGTAATTTTAAATTTATTTATAACTATCCAACATATATTTCAAGGTTTTGACACTCTGGTTCTTGTTTTGAATGGCTTGATATCTTTTAAATTTACTTATCAATACATTTTGAACACACCACACATCTAAGGGAAATTGTTTATCATGTCAATATAAAAAATAATAAATGATGTTTTTCAAAAGATTTTTCAAAAATCGAAATAATTTTCTTTTGTTTATATATTTAAATACATGTTTTAGAGTTTTAAGACACTAAAAATGTGTTTATGACAATCCAAAGAATAAAACTGAGATTGACGTGTCTATAATATTTATATTTCAATAAACAATTTATAGTTGTTGTCCTAAAAATTTTATTCACTCCAATTCAATTTTTTATTTTTATTTTTGACGCATTAATGTATATTTTTATGAAATTTCTATCTTATGGAACTAAATATTGAGTCATTATCAGAAATACATATGTCACATGGATATTTAATGTAGTCATACATTTTAAAAAACAAATCAAATCCTTTTCCCCATGATTTCAGGTAATTAAGAGGCGAGGTGCAATTTTTTGGACTTTAACACACACATTTCTTTTTATTTTCAAACCTTGAATAAGAATTTATTGGATTCTTAAAAAAACCACAACTCAAATTATCATGAGGTCCATTCCAAAGAAATTTAAATATATATATATATATATATATTCTACAAATTCACCACACTCTGAATATATTTTGAGTCAATTCTATTCATTACATGCATTTTTTGGGTAATGAAACACTAAAAATTACTTTCTATTTATCCTGGTAAAACCAAAACATGGATTTATGTGTCTTCACAGTCAATATTTACAATTAATATATATCATTTTCCCTTTGATTTCACTATGTTTCAATGCTATTTTCTTGGTTTTGACTGACTAGTTCATTTTTTAATGAATTTGAAATATTTTAAAAACTCTTAATGAGGTATTTTGATCAAAATAAATGATATATAGATGTGAATTATACTCATACACTTAGAAAAAATTTATTTATAGTTCCCCCATTATTTTAAGTTAATATGATATTTTTTTTTTGTGGTTTTGACCCTTACAAGCATGTTTTAGTGTTTTAAAACAAAAAAAAATTAATTTATGGTAATTTTATGAAAAAACACACACTGATGTATAATCAATTTATATATTTAATAAATGAATCTAAAATGTTTTTATTATGATCTAATGATATACCAATGTTGTTATGTTTCTTTATACCCATTAAAACCCATTATTAAATACATTGATGACATTTAAATAATCATATTGAGTCATTCTGAGCACAACACACATTGGATGGTCATGATGTATGATCTTAAGTGTCACAAATAATTAAAATATATTTTTCAAATTATTTTACATTTATCTGAGGTAATTGTCTATGTGTTTGAAAATTACAGCCACATTTTAGTGTTTTAAAACAAATTAAATGAGTTTACCTACATCCTAGGGAAAATGCAACTCAAATTGACATGACATCAGTTTATATATTTAAAAAAATAAATCAAATTCCATTTTATTGTGATTTACAATCACTATTAGGTCATATTCTTGGTTTTAAATCCCTAAAAAAAAATTTAAGACATTTATATCATTTAAGGATTCAAATTATGTTATTATAAGCACATATCCCATCAGATGACTGTATCAAGTGTCTCTAAACGTCCAAAAAAAATTGTAGTTTAAATATGATTTCTAATTAAAATGTGGTTATATTCTATTATTTTTCATTTATATAAACAATTTAGTTTTTTGAAACATAAAATTTTTATTTTTATGAATACTAGAAAAAAAATCAGATTTATGTGGAATCAGTTCCTAGTCATCTGAAATCAATCCTTTGTAATTTTAATGTGATTTAATAGAAAATTGAGGTAACTTTATTAGTTTCAAACCAGTTATATGGGGTTTCAAAGACATTTATATGTTTTAAGACCAGTTATTATATTGTTCTGAGAATAAAACACATTAGATGTATAATCCATTTTCCCATAAACATCATAAATAATTCAATGATAGGTTTCATATGCTTTTATTCAAATATAAATGAAAATAATTAAATGAGAACACACATCCCACATTTACCTAAGTCCCCCACATAGAATAAACCCCAACAGGATATAATTTCATCACATAAATAAATAAAAGATCATTTTTGGAGTTTTTATATATTGATTTTACACTATAAAACTATAGGATGATATAGAAGACTAGAAATTTATTTTGGGATTGTTCCTATTATCCTATAAACTATAAAAACTGAGTAATTTTTATTTCTTGGTTTTCATTATTCCTATGGGACCTTATAAGAGTTATTATTTTTTACTTTATATTTTAGTCCTTCAATTTCCCTCTTTGAATCCTTTCCGTAGCATTTATCAAACCCCCACTAATGGTGTCGCTATAAATGATTATTGTTCTATATTAAAAACAATTTATAGAGTATTATAAAAACCAATCTCCCATATATTCCCAGTATGCTACATTAATATAATTATTATAAAGGAATCATTCTTGGAGTCCAATGATAATTGTAAAGAGTTTACATATTAGAATTCATGAATATTAATCTTTTAACAGAACATATTAACAAATGGATTCTTTAAAAAATTTGAAATTTGAAATATTTTAAAATTAATTTATATTTATCTATCTTTGATATTTATTCAACTAAAATAAAAAATAATAATAATTAATTTATTTCATCAGGAAATATGAAACCTAATAATGTAAGGGACACTAAATAGATCAACCGCCTTTAATTAACATTATTTAACACCATATTTTGAAAAAACTCAATGAAAACATGTCATTCAAATGTTATAATTGGTTATGATTGTTCTGTTTAACTGTGTTGGAGTCTTTATTTGAAATTTACTTTTCATTATTGTTTTTTTATTTTAATTAAAAACATTTAACGGTAATGAAAATTACATACCCCAATTCCTCTGGTAGGGTCATTCCCAAAACAAAAATCTAGTTTAGGATGATAAATTATCCACATAATTGTATATCCAAACATTTGACCTAGTTTCTATGACATTATAATACATACACACATAATTTATTAAAAACCCACTACTTATAAAAAATAATATAATGAATAAGGGATCAAATATAATTGAGATTGTAATTTATCTCAAAAAACACTACAACCAAGTGATCTGATGAATAGGTTTCATTTTTATGATTTTGGGTATTTAATTAACTAATTAAAATAATTAATAATTTCATAAGTAAAAAAATCTTTTTCTATTGTGTATATGTGACTATGATACAAAAACAGAAGAAATTAACTAATGTTATGCATCATTGTTAATAGAGACATAAATACTCCACTACACCCATGAAATACCTAAGGATCATTTAGTGTTGATTATCCATTGATCAGGGGTTTGAATTGGTGGTCATTTTTTAAGAATTTCATTCTTTTGGAATTAACTACTTTAAAACAATTAGGATACGATCAAGACATCATATTTTTAAAGAATTTCATAAGGCAGTAAAAGTAAATGGAACATGTATACAATATTTTTACAAGGTTTAGGAAAATGTGATCCTACCCCTTATAATAATTGGTTAGATAACCCAATATAATATTCTCCAACCTAATATAAAGTATTTACACAATACAATTCTTCCATAGAATATTGTGACACTATTCTTCTAGATCCCCATAGGAACAACAATAACACACTCCAAAATATAAAAATATTATAAAAACATAGGAAATATAATTTTATCATATTTAATTCACCTTTAAAAATGGTTTATGATCATTATATTAAACCTTTAAGAAATTTTTAATAAAATATTCACACATGTTTGTGATGAGTGAAAAAATATAAATATGGGGACGTTAACCATCATCTTTATCACTATCTTACTAGCATCTCAAAATGCAATTTCAGTTTATGTGGTCCTATAATGGGTTTGTAATTATTTAATCCCTTTGAAAACATAATTCATTATTTTAAATTCTCATCAATAGAATTTTCAATTTTCACTATTATCAACTTATTACAAATCCCACAATCTCATTTAAGGAACATGAATTATCCAAGATTATGTGGTATTGTGATTAGAAAAGGTCATAGGAAACAAAAATTCTATATTAACTGTATATCCAATACCAAAATAGGTATTTTGTAACCCATAATAATTCTTGTGATAGGGTATGGTTCATGAAACTATCAAATACCCTTCACATGAAAAAACATCTAAGGACACATGAGGCTAGGTTCACAGATTCTCAGTGCCTTTTTGAAATATGTATTTCTATATTTTACAAACATCAGGTAATCGTTGCGTTTACATTATGAGATATCCTTCACTTGATGAGTTTATATATGATATTTTTTCTTTTTAAATCAATATTCTTGGTTCTCTATTTCTCTGGCCAAGGGATCTCTCCCAAAAATACTAAATGGATGCAAAATATTCCTTTATCACTAACTCTATATTAATATTTATTATTCCTTTGATTCTTATAGAAATTAAAGAAACATTAAACCTTTAATGATCTTTGGGTATCATAGATATATTGAATGAAATATCATTTAACAACTGTGTGTGATCCTGATGTGGATAAGAAAACACATGATTGATTTTCTTGAACATATTATACCCTACTACTTCTCCTAAAATGTTTATTCAAATAAGAAAACCACATTAGATATTTAATGGAAGATTTTTGATTTCTTTACTTGATGTATTCAGTTAACGATGGTTGATTCTAGAGATGATTGTAACACTATTTTTTGTGAGATTGATTCATGTGATGGATTATTTTTCATTTGATGTCATAGGTTTTGGTATGCATGATTTTTTGTGATTTTATACTATTCATATGAGGACATCATGAGATGTACTCGTGGGAAAAAATACCTATAGTTGAATAATGTATTTCAGTAGATTCATGCTTTCAAGATAATGATTTCATGAATGTGTTCATTTGATTGAAACTATCTCATTCTAATTATATTATCTCTAGAAGAATAGATATGAAACACTGGGGATGAGACTAGTGATCCTCAGTTGTCAAGAGTGTTCATAGAAAACCTTCTAGGTATGAATTTGGAATATGATCATACATGTTGATCCAATTAACTAGATGGAACAAATCAGAAGAATACCCATATATCTATAACTTTGATATTGTTTAATTATATCCTCCACTCCCTATCCCACAACTATGTTTTACTTAGTTAAGAAGCGCTCAATAAGAGTTTTTGTTCCCTCAACTTCACAAGCCAATGTCATGGTTAGAACCCTGATACACATGCCCACATCATCCACATAGTCAGTGGCACATCATTGTAGGGACCAACGAGAAACATCCAACATTCCAGGATTGTACCCTGATAGTGTTATTTGCGTTATCTCTCCCTATCTCTCTTCTTACATGAAAGATCATCGATATGGGTATCTCATGTTCTTTTTACCACCTCACATAATTTAATTTATTATGTTGTCACCCTATGATTATTTGGTTAGATTATGTTTTTTTAGTTCCCCAAAAAATTTACCATGTAAAAATGAAGTAAATATCATCATGTATAATCGATTCGATGATTTTATAAATAAAATTATCAATAGATCATCACAAAATATATATTATTTTTTCATTTTTTTCACAATCCTCTAATTATATTAATTTTATAATTTATTTATAAATTAAAAATATCATAAACATAAAATCATATCTAGTAATCATTCATTTTTATAAATAATATTTACATTTAAATCCACATGAACACTTATATAATATGTTAGGAATTGTTCAATTGTCATCACATTTATATGAAATCTATTGTATTTATAATAATTAAAATTACATAAAAAATCAAAAGGTTCTTCAATCTCCCTCTTTGATTTTTCTATTAAATAATATTTTATTTTCAAGAAAAATCATCCAGATCTATAAAATAATACCCTTTACAAAATAAAAATATCATGGAACCAAAAAACTATATAAGGTACCTTTTTAAAATGTTTTCATAATTTTGTGAAAAGAAAGTTTTTGTAAAGTGGCATTGATTCCCCCCTAAAAATCAATGTCTCGCCTCTATCCATTTTATAAATATCCAAAATATCATATTTGAAAAATAATAAAGAATCACTCTATTTAAATAAAGAAGATTTAAATTTTTATCCCCAATTTATAAAAGATTCCAAATCCATGTTAGGTTATTAGATCCATGTCTTCATGAGGGAGAAGATAGACAAACTAGAAGTTTAATCCACAATTAAACAGAAATCTATGTTGATATAGTAGTGATAAAAATATGTAAAATGTTTTGTTTTTTAGATTTATATAATATGTTGATATTCTACTGCATACATATTATTTTATAAAACAATATCTAATATCAATATGCATTTATTATGAATGTTGTGATGGGTTTTCAGACTACAACCTAGAAATTTGTTTATCCCAATAAATATTTAGTGGACTCTCAGTCTCAATCATAAAATATCATAACTACAGATATATCTATCTCATATGTGTAAAATAATTTATAGATTCTACATATTCAGCCTTGGCTATGTTCAGTTTCATTGGATTACATTTCATACTACACCAAATTATATTTCCCACTCAAAAAATAAATTTTAAATAGTTTTATATATTTTTTTTATACATTCACCTACCCAATCTGCATCTATGATGCCCAAAAGTTAAATTTTTTTACTATGTCATTATATAAGACCATAATTTAGAGCTACTTATGTAAATATCACCATTCTCTTAGAATCAGACAAGTGGAACTTCATATGATCACTTTGTAATATTTAACATGGTTTCACTAAAGAATTTATATAGAACATGATTCTATTAGAAAAGGACATATTCTAATGATTATTATAAATAATTTATAGTTTACACAACCTACAGATTCATCATTGAATATTTTTGTTACAAATGAATACGGATTTTTTTTCATTTGAATTTTATATTAACAAAAATTCCAAGATTCACCATCATAACATTAATAAAAAATAAAGATATAATTCGTCTGTAGATTTATCTATAGTGCCAAAAAAATTCAACTTAATAAGAATTTACGTCTAAAAATATATCTTTATATTCTTATAAAACAATATGTAGAGAAACTCTATATCCACAAAAAATATGATATAATCCACATAGACAATTATAATGATAGTTTCTTCACTCATATTTTTCTCTTAAATATTACAATCAACATTACCTCTTTAAAATTTCACATCCCCTAAAACTCAATACAATTCAGAATAACAAGCTCTAGGGGATTATTTAATATTATAAACTTTTTTTTAATATGTATACCATGATTCCATCATCATCAACGATAAAACCATTAGTTGGTTTATTATTGACTTCTCCTCCAATATCATTGTTGAGAAAGGAATATTTCAAATATATTTGAGAAACTCTATAATGTTTCTGTTCTAACAATACAAATCAAATTATGATATCTTCCAATATTCCTAATTTTAAAAACTATCTTTAAATTAAATACATTTCATTTTTAATACATATTACACACCAACCGTATTTTTATCTTTGATACCTGACCATTCTCATTTATATTATTTAAAAACCCCAAATATTTATAATTATATTTTTATTTATATTTATTGGAATAAGATCCCAAGTAATTATCTTCTACGTTTTATCATTTTATTCATCCTTATCTTATATCCACTCATAATGGTCAACTATTTCATCCAATTTGTTGGGGTCAATTTTTGGAATGAAGTGCAATTTTATCTTAAAATATCAAATTTCATTTTCAACATTATTCCACAATTTGGTGTGTCTCTTTCTCTTATTTTAGACAAATTTATAATCATCATAGGTTTGATTATAATCAATTTCAGTATTGATGGTCTATTTCTTAGCAACATCATCATTTCTTTGTTATAACATATACATTAATTTTTTTATTGATTATTATAAAAATGAATTATTAGTTATATAAGATTTTTTATTATTTTCCATAATCATAACATCACTATATTAAACTAAAAGGTTTTGAAAATTGTTATCATTTTTAGCCATAACCATTTGATAGTTAACCCATGAAATGTTTTCTTATTCATTCCCTAAAATGTTTCCTAGATTACCATTCTTGATTTTGATAATGAAAGATCTTCCAAAAATCTCAAATGTATTTAATAATATTATTTCTATTATTGTAGATTTTATATTGTTTTATTTGGGTTTTAGGCACTAGTGAGAACATATTATATAATTTTATGGTATTGAATAAAAATCCCACCAAAAATACATTGAGCAGTTTTGTTCAACTAATACAGTTCTTCACATATCGTATATCCTTCTATTCTTCATTTCAACTATAATAATTTATTATGTGGTATACATTGTTATATAATAATTATTTATTTCATATTTTCAAATACATATTTAAAAATTATAACAAGTAAAATTCAAAATTTTATTTGATCTCATTTTCATGATAAATAGGCCCAAATCCTTCCCAAATTATCATCTACAAATTATAAATATTTTCATTACCTATAACTTGTGATTTATAAAAATTTTATTAGCCAATAAAATATAATCATTATTAAATTTAATGAAATACATATCACCTATGGTAGAATATTTTCTCATAAGACCACATAAGTAAGTAGAAATAACCATAATTTGTTTAGATGATATAATATTTAATTATTTATGAGAACTGAACCCCATTTACCTCTTTTGACAAGTATAATATATATCAACCCATATTGTCCTCATCTTGGGTAGATCTTTTAGAACATTAGACCTAAATATTTTAATAATAGTTCTTTGTCCTGGACGGACAATCCTTCTATGGAATAATTTGATTTCCTCTTTGGAACTCAGGAAACAATAATCTCCAGTGTCACCAATTTGGAATATATTTCCACTAATTCATCTCCTATGAGAATTTATGCATTGGTTTTTGGATGAAAAATGTATCTTTCTTCAATAAAACCGTATTTCTATCATCATAGTGTAGGCTAACACTATATTAATTTTTTTCATCCCCTTAAAAATAAGACATTAGTATAAATTAGATTTTTTTATTCAGTCAATATTGAGATAACTCTATTAATTTTATGTGAATAGTTCTTTCCCAATTTGGCTGATCTAACTTCATGATTCTCAATATTTCATGGATTATTTCTCACCCTTATTTTTTGATGAAAAAAATTATCAGATATTCCTTAAATTATCTTCGAACTATAATTTCATGAAACAACGTAAAAAATTATTTTTGTTCCTTAAAATTATAAATTCTATTTCTTATATCGATGTACAAAAAATTTCTAGGTTGACATGTCATGTAATTATCTACAATATTTCCATGATATTCACATCTTCTATATATTTCTTCAAATAAATGAATTTTTTTAATAGATATGAATAATTTATTGTAACTTAACTTTTATTTTGATAGTCTATTAATTTCAAGAATAACTCCCCCTATATTCTTATTATATCTCATCAAGATAAATGGCATACAATCATTAGTAGGATTTGTAAGAATCACACCAATTCACTATAAGTTTCTTCTAATCATTCAAATTATAAAATAATAAAATTTCATCCTTAATGATTATTTATAATTGACTTCCATGTACACTATTTTTATCTACACTAAGAGAAGTAATCTTTTTAAATAATCCCTTTTATCCTATGATTTATAATAATATTTCCAAATTTCCTTCACGGTCCAAAAAATATTGAAATTTATTTTAGGGCCTCCATTAATTGAGATAAAAGGTTTATTTTGAAAATAAATAAGGATATAAATTAACCTAGTTATTTTGAACTCTATTTTCACCATATTGTTATTATTACAACATATTCTCAACAAATTTATTGATATATTATTTCATATAATTCAAATCATTATGATATTTAGGAAATTTTTATAGAGTCATTGTCTTTTATTCATCTTTATGATCATGTTTTCCTTTAAAGAATTTTAAAATATTTTATATTTCATATTATTTACATTTTTATCAATTGATCTCATATATGTATATGGAACCTAAATTTTTATATTATTTGTTTTCCTTAAAAAATATATTTTTTTCAAATTTTAATCCAATTATACTCTCCAAAATGTTGGTTCTATCAAGAAAATATTCTAACTCAATTTTCATCATGTACTAATCGTTTTCAAATTTACCTTTAACATCTTTAGTACTAGAGGTATCATAACTATTATCGACAAGAACTATAAAATTAGATTCATCTTCTAAATAACTATATGATATAGATTTAACATAGTTTTCATTTATAACATGGATTATTCTTTTACTTTTAATGAAATTCTTTTTTTATTTAAAAAATTTGGTTGTATCTATTGGATTATACCCCATATCTTATTCAGAGGTTTATCACCATCTAACATTGTTTTTAAATTCTATTTAGAAATATTTTTATTAAAGCATCTTATTAAATTATAATTTTAAATAACATTTATATTTTTACATTGACCTTAAATAATCCCTTCGTTAATATATTTTATACTATTGAAATTAATCTATTATTAAATTTAATTTCTTCTCCATTAAAAGATTTATTTTACACTGGAATTTCATCAACTCTAATTTTGAGCATTCTATAGACCTAAAAAAGAAAAATATTATATGATATATTATTTGAAATCCAGGATCCTTAAAATTACATATGTAATTATAATTTTAAGTTTTTTATTGTTAATAATATCATCTTTATCTTATGAAGATGAAACATTAGGATGAAATCAATTAGGAAAATCTCTCATCAAACATTTTCCTATTGATGAATCATATAACTTTTCTGAAAGCCCATAAATATTACTGATAATTTATGTAATTCTTCTTATGTATTCATTTCTGTATTTTTCAATATCTATTTGGATATAATTATATTATATAGTCTAAATATAAAATTTCTTGTTCAAGAAATTCACATTGCCTTCATAACATCATTCTAATTTATCCAAAATTTCATTAAATCATACGAGTCCCATAATAATTATGTGAACTTTTTATGAAAGAGATATCAAAATTTAATTTTCATATTTACCAAAAACATCCATATTTGTCTCATCATCAAATTTCATAGGAACATATTCATTAATAGTAATATATCACACTAGTACATCATCTTGAACTCTAATTCTCAGAGAGAGGATATTGGGAGACAACATATTCCTAAATATATGATAGTTATTTCAATAGAATCCAGGGATTCCCATTTTATTTATATAATTATGATTATATATCATAAAAAATTAGTGCATCTTGAAATAGTAACCTTCCCTCAGATACCATATAAAGAGTATAGGGTTCTGTATCGAAATTGAGAAGGTTGGGGGAGGGGGTTGAATCAATGGGGTTTTTTTATTTTTTATTTTTTTAAAATTAACCACTATTGACCTCTTTGGATCAGATTCACTCTATATATTACTCAATCTTTCTAGAATGCACTAAAATTAAATGAAATGAGTAAAAAATAATTTTATAAGGTTTCATCTCCATGTGATCCTACCCATTTCTATAATTGTTGTGACACCCTAGAAAAATATTTTCAAGTGTAATAAAAATAAGTTACACCATAAAATTTAGCAATATCATTGAGTTACATTATGATTTTAAGAGGTAAAAATGATTAAAAATATTATAATCCCTAATACAAAATCACTACAAACAACACAAAAAAGATTACTTCTGAATGTTTGAATCTTTTGCAATTATTTTTGATGATATTTATTTTTAGGAATTGAGTAAATGAAAATGTCATAGAATCACTTCTTTATGACTTCTAAAAAGTGGCTATTTCATTCATCATAAATTTAATATTTCTACAAGTCATATATATTTCTCTAAACTCAATTTAACATCATTTTTTTATTTAATGGGCTTGTATGTACAGATATCCTAGAATATGTTAATTCAATTTTTTATGTTCTATTCAATAAACTATTCCCTTTTTAACTGTTTTCCAAATCCAACAAAACTAACTATATTATGAGAAAAACATGAAGTTTCCATGATTAAATGATCACGTGATGTAAAATATGTCATGATAAACAAGAATATTGTATTAAATAACTCTTACAATAATTGTTTTTTTGAAATTGATACTCTTTTGTAAGGTTAGTTAGATTTCTAATTAGTCTCAAATTTCCTTCATGTGATTATAGTGATCATGATAACATGACAAAAAATTCACTTATTCTTAATGGATTTGTAAAATAATTAATTCTTTAAAGTATCATCTTTTCATAACCACTGAGTAATTTTCATCAGACCATGATCTCAAGATTGGATCACAAGGGAGAATTATTATTCATTAATCATAATATTTGTGGCCTCTATTTCTCTGATCAAGATCCCTCTAAAAAAATAATTATAAAAGAAACCCACCATATCCATACCTCTGTTTATATAGGCAGTTTTTGTAAGGACACGACCCCTGTTGCCTAGAGATGGTGCTTTGTTTGATTACATTGGTATATAAGCAATGAATAAGCATCCCGAAGGACCGATCAGTTTAGTAGTCTTGAAAAAACTTGATACATACATGGAACCCAATTTACATTTTTAGATTAAAAAAATATGTTACATAACAAAACCTAATAAATTTCATCCTTGAAAACACAATAAATGATATCTTCTTCTTAACATGGGGAAGGAAAAACAAATGAATGGGGTGAGATCAAACACTTATTAAGGGTAATAAATAGAGTGGAATATATCATAACATAAACATTGGTCATGTTGAATAAATAAAAACACATTCCTTTAACAAAAATATGAACACATTATGGAAGGAATAAGAGTTGAGTATGTAATACCATAAATAAACATAATCATGTGTATTAAACTAGTCAAATAATCACATGAACCATAAATTATATTTTCATAATAAGGGAATGAATAATGCGGGACAATATAACTATACCGTCAAGGACTCATTCCAAGTCCATAAATAATTATTTTTTCAAGGCCTTATGCTAAGACTTTAGTTTGCCTCAATAGACCTACTAATGCCCCAAGGGGCTATAGCGAGCCCTAACCAAAACTTACTATGAAAAATTGATTCCTCATGTCATGTGGGTATTATTGTTCATAAATAATTTCTATACATATCTTTGGTTGGTCAAAATTTAATCTCTTCATGTGAACAACACATATGCTGAACTAGGTGGAAGCATTCAATAAAGAGTACGTGCTTCAGCAGTATAAAATAGTGGCATTTTCTGCATAAATGATCCCATCGCTGCCCCTTGGGTATTGGAATCAAGTGAGAAATTATAATTACCTTCTCTATATATTGTGTTTTGTGAGGAATCAAACATGGGTGGCTGCTTCTCTATATATGCATGCCAACACTAATGGATTTACATGGATTTTTGTGGTGTTTCTTGCCATTTTCTTTCTTCTTTTCTCTTTTTTATCTTGCAGGTAAAAGATCATTGTTCCTCGTGTAATCACCTGACTTTTATATTTTTTTTAATAAATTTTGGGGAGCATGGTTTCTACTCATGCTCCGAGACTTTCTGAGAAGTACAAAATTCAACAGAGGAGGTAGACATAGACAAATATATTGACAAAATCGGAAATAATCCTTAAACATTCCAAAGTGCCTCATGCCACCTTGAAACATTCTAATTTTAATCTCTTAGAATATCATTAGAAAAAGGAGACTATTTATGTGATATTAATAAGGTAATTACATACAACACAATAATTAAATAAGTGTTTAACAAGGCATATATCTCATAAAAGTTAATGAGAGATGATAAAAATACTTTTTACTTTTGAAAAAAGATTGATTTTAGAAAGTAATTTATATATTCTTGGAAATCATATTTTAAACATGAATATATAATAAAATAAAATACTATAACATTTAAATTTTATCCTAGGCCTAAATGATGTCCTATTGAAGTAAAATCATGTAAAAGAGTTCTTAAGATTCTTTATAAATTAAACATTTTAGATCATTTTAAGGAAAGTATTAAAGAGAATTTTAAAGTGGAAAGGAACATTTGTTCTCCTAAATCCATAAATTATCCAAGATAATTTTTCATGATAAAATTATTTTTTTATAAAACTAATGGTTTATTAAATCATATTTTTGAGTACACTTGAAAACGGGTAAGAATTGGAAAATATCCCTTGAATTGGGTTTGTATTTCAGAAACAATTTTGAATATTTCTTTTAAAACATATAACAATAAATAAAATAAGGAATGATTATGGTTTCTGAACATATATATAACACTCACATAGAATTTATGTATAGTACATAATAATACACAAGAGTTTCATTGAGGCAATTAGACAATAAAAGTAACCCGAATGAAAATGGAGGTTCGATGGAAAAACCCTTACCACTTTGTAATCAATCGATTCAAATGCCTCAAAATTAATAATATTAACATGATAGATTGATTTAAATGATAATAAAGATATTCATGATATGTTAAATAAATATTAATTATACATACACCATATAAAATTATTAGTAGTGAATATGGGAATCCCCACAAAAATGGAAGTGAGATAAAGAAACCCCTTACCTTAAGTATGAATGTGTTTCACTCTTGAACATACGTTATTGGAATATGAAATTAGACTTATTAATAACTAATTTAAAATACAATTAGACATGTATTTAGTTTATCATAATTCTTTTTAGTTCATTTAGGCCCTTTTTGATAAGTTATTATATAGAATTTCGTTGTTCCGAAATGTTCATTTTCTTTATTTTCATAATCGGTTCACTTGTTCTTATGTAATGGAGTTCATGTGGAATGGATGTAAATATCCAAAATTGAATTCACATATTACTTATTATCATATATAGGTGTAAGTGGTAATTTATATAATTTGGTTACATGACATGAGGATGAATTATTATATAGAACTTTAATGATAACTGTTTCTGTTAATTTGTTTGTTTTGATTACAACGAACTCATTTCTCTTTATAACATAATAAAATCTGTACAAAGGTATTATAGAACCTTATATAGGGTATATTACATATATAATATTATGGATCAAACACAACAATAATGGTTTCACAACCATAATTGAGAATGATAATAGAAATCAAAAGCTCATCATCCTTAAATGTGGTAAATTGACACATATTGGATGGTGATACTGCTACTAGTACAAAAGAATGTAAAAGGAAGAGATGATGATAACATATTCCACTATTAGGAAAAAATTGAAATACATTTAAGGAACTAGAGTCATCACAACATTTATTTACGGAGTGGTAATAATAGAAAATGAAAACAAATGAACTTTAAAGGAAAGACAAAAAATTTAAAAGATGAATTTACCTCTTGAACCAAACTTCCTCAAGAGCCTCTTTAATGGAGAGTTTTTGAACATTTATGAGACCAAGGATTTCTAGACATGGGAGAGGAGTTTGGGAGGTTATATGAACATAATTTGGAGAATGCACAAGGCTTGAGAAGAGTGAAGAGAAGAGAGAGTGTTGGGGGTTTTTATAGTGGAGGGGAGAGGGGATTTCTCAATTTTATATTCATTAATTTATTATTTCTACACAATAGAATGAATAGTGAGTCTTCAATGACCAAGAATAGTAATTTTATCATATAAATCAGAATAAATTGGGATAAAATAAACATAATATCATACATGAATCTATAATTAGTGTATTTAGTTCATTTTGTAAATTATGGTATTTCACAATTCATCAAAAAATAAATTAGTTCAAAAAAATACCAAAAATTCACCCCAACCATTTTTCAACATGTAAAATCTAAAAATTAAAAACATTTTCCAAAAAATTGAAATATGATAAATTTAATATTTAATTAAATTCATAATTTATTTAAAAGAAACCTTTTCAAAACATTTATTTACTTATTCTAAAACATTGGTATATCTTACTCCAACTGGAATATTATTTATATACTATCATAGGTAAGGTTACTATTAATTATGGTATATCACTATTCATAAGGTTATGTTACTATACATAAGTGTAGGTTACTATTCATCAAAAATTATGTTTTTCTTATCGAACTCCAAATAACTTACTCGTTGTAACCGTGTATGTCAAATTTTAGAAATTCACATCACAGAAGTGAAAAAATAATGTTATTTGGCTAGGTTATAACAAAGTGGTGATTGTAGAGACTTAGTGATCCATACATTCTATAATAAATCTATTTCTAAATTCTTGGGGTGATACATTCTCACCTCCTTACAAAAATTTTGTACTTAAAATTTTAAATTGAACTTCGAATGTTAATGGTTGATACTTCAAAATTCACTTAAGAAAAACCACACTGGAAATAGGGTAAATTAAATATACTCATAAAAAAGGATAATAGAGATGACCTAGTCACCCCAAAAAGTATTCTTTTGAATGAGGTGACATTATTTAGATGAAAAAACATGATATGGAAGAAAAATCTAACTCTGAAGTTCTGATGGAACATGATAGAGGATGTGTTCAAATAAATTTATATTAATAAATAAATATAAACTAAAAAAATTCATTAATATTATCATTGATAATTATAATGGGAAAAACTCTTATATAAGACTATTTTCCTTGATTTTAGTAACTATTCCACTCTATAAGAGTATAAATATACATTTCTACTTATAAACTCATCCTTTTATTGTAGTTTAACTCTCTATGCCTCATTGCATAGCATGGGTTATGCCATTTGGTGAAGCAATACATTAAACCCTAAAAGCTCACACAATGATCAAATTAAACCATTTTATAAATGGATAAAAAATTCATAAATATAAGGATTCACCATGTTATAATTAAGTCCTCTAAATTTACAAGATGAACTTATCATTAATCCTTAATCAACAAGAATAGCTCTAAAATTCACATTCCAAACATGTGAATAACTTCATCTTGTATCCTCTTGAAATATTATAATAACATGAATTACCATAAAAACCACATTGGAAACATGAATTCTTCCATATTCCTTATGTCAGATACATGTTATTGGATATATCATTAAATCCAAAAGTGTTGTAAACTTCATTGATAATCGCATAGACCACTTCTTGACAAGTCAATAACAATTTCCAAGGTAGTAAATACTTATTTAAATCAAAATTTTCTTCCTCGTTATCTCAAAATTAGGTATATATTAAGGGTTGTAAATTCCCTCAATCATGTTTTTTTCAAGATATTTTATCTTTCCAATGAATCACTTTTCCTTTGTACCATTCATCATATGACCTCAAATCCTTAATGAAAGAGTATTGCGGTAAAATAATTATATATCTCATAATTAATACAACCAGTACCTTAATGAAAAAATATACATATTTCATGATTAATTACCTGGAATATTATTCATTATACATCATCTGTGGTAGCATCACAACTTTCTCATTATCCAAAATCATTATGTGGGATACATTCTTTTGACGATTGGGGCATTGATTTGCATTGTGTACCATCTGCTTGAAATTGAAGCATTGTACATTAGAAACCATTTTCTTACCCTTGAAATCATAAATATTGAGTACTTTTTCTCCACACTTAGCAAACACCCATTCCATTCATGCATTTACCAGGGTGATTTTTTCACAATTATCACATGTGGGAAAACACTTCATTATCTTCGTCCCTTTATCCCCATATCTCGCTTCCATTATCATATTATTTTACTTCCCTTCAAATCCATAGGACTCATAGAAGTATTTACACACATTGTTAAAACATGATATTATTTCATCATATTATGAGGATACATGGGAGAAAATCTTTCTTTGAAAATATAGACTAAGAACCTTAAAGATATGATCTGTCTAACTCTTCGCATCACGTGTATTGGTGAAGTTCCCATTCCTTTTTCTAGGGGCCATATCTCATAAATTTTGTAATATATATTAGCTCATAAGATTATAAACTCTCTAAAACACTAAATATGGTATATCACATAGAACACATTTATGCATCGTGAATCCTAGAACCATATACTTTGGTAAATTTGGGGACATAAATCCCTCACAATGGTGGGTAAATAAGATGTGAATTATAGCGTATCCCATGGGAGTTTCAAACCATGAGTGAAGAAAGTCTCGTTGTCATGTACGAGGATACCCCAGGTCAAGCTTTAAACTCCATGTTAGTGTTTTCACTCATAGGTATATATGTGCTAGAGCCACCTATACTTGTTTGTATCTATACATTGATGGATTTTCTATAAATGTCCACATAATATATTACATACCAAAAGTCTAAGATGTTCTTGTATGTTTATCCTAAAAGAGCATCTTTGAGATTTGTTCCCCAACCTATATTTTCTAAATCTAGTTCTTAAGGTTTCTACTATACTTCCTTTGATACCAACAGTAAGGACGCAACCCCATTTTCCCAGAGTTGTAGATTTAATTGATTACATTGGTATATAATCACGGAATAAGAATCCCAGAGGATCGATCAGTTTACTAGTGTTGATGAAACTATATACATACATGGAACCCATTTTAGATTTTGAAATGTAAAAAATATGATACATAACAAAAGCTAATAAAATGAATCCTTGAAAAATCAATAAATGATTCATATTTACCTTGGGAAGGAAAAAAATTGAAATGGGTGTTCTCAAACACTCAGTAAGAGTAAGAAATACATCATAAGATATCATAACATTAACATTATGCATGTTGACTACATAAACACATATGACTTTAAAAAAATGAACACATTATGGTAGGAATAAGAGTTAAGTATGTAATTCCATAAATAAACATAATCATGGGTATTCTAATAGTCAAATACCCACGTGAACCATATATTCTATTTTCATAATGAGTGAATTAAAATGTGAGACAACATAACCATACCGTCAAGGCCTCATTCCAAGACCATAAATAATCATTTTTTCAAGACCTTGTACCAAGACCGTAGTTTGTATCATTAGACCTACCGATGCACTGAGGTGCTATATCAAGCCCCACACATCACTTACTATGTCCAATTTATTCTTCATATGAAAGGAGTGAACATAATTAACTTATACATTCATATTGAAACCAGCATCTGAAATGTAAATAACATTCCCCAGTAATTGATGATAAACTCTAAACATTCAGAATAATAAGGTGAATGGTATAAAAATAGAACATCCATAGTTAGAAAAACTAGAATCCATTCAATAAAAAATTATATATGATATCGTAATAGATAAACCCCAATTAAGTATAACATTCATCAATGGATGTTTACATAGATGAATATATTGACAAATTCTTGAGGAAATAATCCTTAAACATTACAAAGTGTCCCATAGCACATTAGAACATTCAAATCATAATCCATTAGAATATCATGAGAAAAAGAAGACTCGTGATATGATATACCAAATGGATGTACATAAACCAAAAGAAATAATTAATTGTTGAACAAGGCATATATCTCATAAAAGATAATGAGATATTAGAAAAATCCTTTTTACTTTTGAAAGAAGATTATTTTTTGAAAACAATTTATATTTTCCATGAAATATTATTTTAAACATGAATATCACATAAAATAAAATAATAGGACATTTATAATATATTTTATTCATAAATTATGTCCCAATGAAGTGAAATCATGTAAGAAGTGTTCTTAATAATTTCATTATAAATAAAACATTTTAGAGCATTTTAAGAAAATTATTAAAGATAGTTTTAAAGTTGAAAGGCACATTTGGTATCTTAAATCTAGAAATGATCCAAGATTATTTTTCATGATAAAATTATTGTTTTTATAAAAATAATGGTGTCTTAATGCAGATTTTTTTGTACACTTGAGAACGGATTAGAATTTGAAAATATCCCTTGAATCGGGTTTGTATTTCAGAAATAAGTTTAAAAGATCCTTCTAAAATATGTAACTATCAAAAAAATAAGGATTTATTATTGTTGGTGAACATATATATAACACTCACACAGAATATATGAGGATTACATAATAATACACAAGAGTTTCATTGATGTAATTATACAATAAAAGTACCATGAATGAAAATGGAGGTTCGGGTGGAAAACCCATTACCACATTATAATCGATCAATTTGTATTCCTAAAAATTAATAATATTAAAATGATAAATTTAATACCATGAAAATAAAGATATTAATGATATTTTACATTAATGGTAGTTATACAGACATCATACACAATTATTAGTAGTGAATACAAGAAACCTCACAAAAATGAACATGAAATAAAGAAACCCATTACCATAAGTCCAAATGTGTTCCGATCTTGAACTTAACATTCTGGAATATGAAATTACACTTCTTAATAACTTATTTCATAAACTATTAGAATTGAATTTATTTATCATAATTATTTTCACTTAATTTATTCCCTTCTTGATAAGTTATTATATTGATTTTTTTTGTTCTGCAGTGTTCATTTTCATTATTTTCATAATTTTATCACTCGTTCTTAAGTAATGGAGTTCATGTGGAATGGATGTAAATATACAGAATTTAATTTTAATATTATTTATGACCATATAGAGGTGTTAGTTGTCATTAATATAATTTGGTTTCATGGAATGAGGATGAATTTTTATATAGATCCTTAATGATAACTATTTCAGTTAATTTGTGGGTTTTGATTACAACGAACTCATTTTTATTTATTACTTAATACCATATATACAAAGGGATAAAAGAACCATAAATATGTTGTATTACATATATAATAATCAGTTTCAACTATAATGTGAATGGTTTCATGACCATAATTGACAATGATAATAGAAATCGAAATCCAATCGTCCTTGAATGTGGTAAATTGACACATCTTGGATGGTGTTCTTGATACTAGTATAACAGAAGGTAACAGGAAGATATAAGGATATATTATTCCACTATCAGACAACATTATAGTTTCTATAATGTACTGGATTCATCATAACATTTGGATATGGAGAGGTAATAATAGAAAAAGAAAACAAATGAACATGAATGAAAAGACAAAGAATTAAAAAGAGGAATTAACCCCTGGAACCAAACATCCCTGAGAGCCTCTTTAAGGGAGTGGTTTTGGTATTTTTATAATAATAAGGCTTTCTAGACATGGCAGAGGAGGCTGTGAGAATATATGGATAGAATTTGGATAATTTACAAAGCTTGAGTGGAGTGAATAGAAGAGGGAGGGATAGGGGGTTTTATAGTGGAGGGGAGAGGGGATTTCTCATATTTTATATTCATTAATATATTATTTCTCCACAACACAAAAAATAGCGAGTCTTACTTGAAAAAGAATAGTAATTTTATTATGTGAATCCGAATAAATTGGTATTACCTCATTATAACATCATACATGAATATATAATTATTGTATTTATCTTATTTTGTATATTATGGTATTTCACTATTCATAAACAAATTCAAGTATTTCAAAAAAATCTGAAAAAATAACCCCAACAATTTTTCGAATTTTAGAATCCAAAAATGATGTCCATTTTTCAAAAATATTTATCTAAATATTATTACTTTAATATTTAATTAAAATCATAATTTATTCTAAAAAACATTTTTAAAAAATTTATTTACTTATTCCAAATCATAGGTATATCATACTCCAACATGAATATTATTTATATACAATCATAGGCAAGGTTAGTATTTATAAGGGTATACAACTATTCATAAGGTTATGTTACTATTCATAAGGGTATGTTATTATTCAACAAAAATATGTTTTTCTAATGGGATTCGAAATAATTTACTCATCACAACCGTGTATGTAAAATTTTCAAAATTCACATCACAGAAGTGACAAAATTAAGTTTACATGTCTAGGTTATAACAAAGTGGTGTTTGTAGAGAATCAGTGATCCATTCATTCTATATTTAATCTATTGGTAAATTCATGGGGTGTTGCAGTTTTACTCTGATTTTCTTCATCTTATTGCGAAAAAATAGTGATTTTCCAATTTCATTCTTCTTTTCATATATTTATTAAATGAAATCAAATAATAATTTCATTCACAATGATTTCCCATGACCGAATAAATTACATTGATTAGAAGCATGCATGTAAGAAACATATTTCATGAATGTGTTTATGTAATCAAGAATATAGAATTATAATTATTTTCATTCAACAAGAATATATATAATGCAATGGGTTTGAGATAATTTTTCTTCAATGGTCAACAACACATGAAGAAATCCTTAATGGAAGATGTATAAAGACTATAAATTGTTAATATGAAATGGGTTAGATGCAACAGAAGAGACAGTTGTACTTATATGTGTAAATTTATAATGGGTGAACAATATCCCATATCCCCCATCCCAAATCAGAGTAGAACACTATTTTTAAGAACATATTTACAGTCACTGTTCTCAATACCTATCGATCCCAAATCGAGGTTGGAACCTAGACAATCATGCACACACAATTTACATGGGTTGCATCACAATATTGTGTAGTCCATTGAGCATCCTATATTGTTCCTTGTTCCACACCTATTGGTATTCTATTATCTCTCTCACTAATTACATGTGAGATCTGAGAGTTTGTTCTCGCATGTACTTTTGGCCTCCCCCCAAAATATGATTGATTAAAAAGGATCACAAAGATTATGTGCTTGGAATTTTTTAGTAGTGTTCAGAAAATATTTATATTGAAATATAACAATGTACCAATATAAACTATCCATTCCATTCCTTACTGAGTAAAATTATTCAAAATAAACATTAAAAATTATTATTTTGTTTTCCTTTATAGTACTCTTCTTCTTTTAATTTTTTAATTGAATTATAAATTCCAAGGATCTTCCGCATCAAATCATTTCACTTCTTCTTTATTGTTGTAAAAAATGTTTCAATTAATATCACCATTAATACAAGTTATATAAATTAAGAATAGTTTGGAAATAATTACATTTAAACCACATATATTTTTTTTACAAAAAATGTAATTATATAAAAAAAATGGTTATTCAATGACTTCATACATATTCTAATATTACTTTCGACTTCATAGATATTTTACATTTAACTCAGCCAATAATATCAATTTAATCACTCTCTATTTATTGCTCAATGTATTCAGGGTTCAAGGCCTTGAAACGGACGGATGGACATCCAAATGAGAGAACTAGGAATAAAAAGATAAAACCTTATAATCAGGTTAAAAAATTATACTTATGCCTATTAAATTATATATCTAAAAATATAAAATTTCTATTACCATTAATTTATTTCCAAATTAACATTTTTCCATGTTATGGTCACATAAATCCATTATTTATAATTAATAAGAAGGATTAACATATTGTAACCAATCTAACACGGAATCTATTTATAGATTCTACAAGGATCCCTATTAACACTCCAAACTCATCAAATGGATTGATAATACTTACGCCTTTTAGGTCCCATACATTAATTTTACTCTCTCTCTCTCTTACACATATATATTCTATTATTATTTTTATCTATTAAAAAATTTAATTGATCATTTAATAATAGATATAATGTGTATATATTTATATAAAAGCATATATTCCAGTATTAGTAACTCTCCAATATCCCCTAGCTAGAGGAGTTATCAATTTCTCAATCATTATAGGTGCATAAAATGACTTAATACAAAAAGTATCCAGGGATGCTTCTAGGGCACTATATACCTCTGGTACATTGAAATCCTCACACCTACTAATGATAATGGTAGAAGTGGTGTGCTTTGAGATGATGATATACTTGGTCCTCGAAATAGTTTTCTCAAAATTGCATCATCTTAATTTGTCTAGAATATATTCTTTTAAAAAAATACAATATAAATATATTTTAAAAAGGGATATAAATACATATATATATATGTGTGTGTGTGTATAAGACTCTTATAAATTAAATGTTGTAAAATATTTATATTGACAATTTATACAGAAAATTATCATTGTATTTATAATTTTTCATTATTATTGACATCTATTGTGAAAAGTAATTAAATTTAAAAATATCTTTCAATTTATATTATTTTAATACTTTTACTAAAAAACTTGTGAATATTTTATCATTGATACGGCACACTATAAAAAATCACTAATTGATATTCATCACCCATAATATTATGGTCTCATTATTTTAAGTATATAATAACATTCTAGCCTTATTGTACATCATCATCCACATAATAATCCATATTCACATGTTAATTGAAGATAAAAAAGATAAAACTCTTCACATTATCTAGTATGGATCAAACAATGGATGTTTGTATAAGTAAAATGTAACGAATCATTATTTATAAACATATAAATTTCACCAGCATACATTTTATTAAGATAAATTTAAATCGAAAAAGATAGTTTAAGTCGATTATATAAATAATATTTCAATAGTAACCTACCTATACATGTGTAGATAAACCACTATTTATATTTTTCATGAATTTTTAAGGATTGTTTATATGAAACATAAAGCTATTAATATTATATAAATTGAATATCTTAGTCTTCCTTAGGGGACCTTGAGCATGAATTTTTTTTTGACATTTTAGCCTAATTCTAAATAAAAATATATATTTAAAATAAAATATAAGATATAATATTCAACATCATACTAAATAAACTAATATGAATATGAGTAAATACTAATAAAAAGGGTGAACAATTCCAAAATCTCATTAATAATAGATTTTATTAATTTGATTTCATTTTGAGATCTATCCATTAGTTTTTAGTTTGTTTACAATAGAAATTATTTAATAAAAGCATCCATAAAAATGAAAAATGAGTGGATCATATCTATGCATGTGTTGTAACTCTATTTCAGACAGTTTGAAATTTGACCCCTCTAGAACTAGTTGTCGAATGTTATAGATAACGATGTCTCTTTTTCATAATAATAATTTTTGGAGATGTCATAAATTCATGAAACATAGTTGAATATATTCTCAATTCCATCAATATACATAGAATCAAGGGTCATACGTTCTTCAACATTATAACTGTCAGCAATAATTCCTAGTTTGGATCGTTAATCCTCACATGTGATTTAAATATCTTATGTATGTAATTCAAAAAATGTATGAATCATATTACAATTCTATAAGAAATGATTGGAAAAATTTGAATTCATTAATAAAATAAAAATATTATTAACATACCTCTAAACAATTTATATCAAATGATTATTTTATAGTCTAATATTCTTAGCTTACTCCTCTAAATGAATAGTTAAAAGATTCAAGACATAGAAAAAATAATGGAGGAATAAAATCTCAAAATAAAAAAGTTTCATCATAATTTTTTTTGATGTTTTCCACCTATTGTTTTTAGGGTTTTTTCACAAACCAATCTAAAGAAGGTGCATAAATCTACCAGAACAAAAATTAAATTTTATAGTAATATATTATAATATTCTAATTACAACAGCTTATCCATTAGAATATGTGATTCTTGAATTTTTAATACATGTAATTTTAAATGTTTTGAGTAAAAAACTCTTGAAATATTACTTGAGTATAAATATTTAACTTTTATATTCTATAACCATTAAATAAATACACCTTTATAATTATTATTCATCCTAAAAATATCAGCATGATGATTCTCATTATACTTTCCCCACAAACCATAATTTATAATAATTAATTCCAAATCCTTAGGTGATTTAAAGGGATCCTTTTATTTACCCTAGTCATTAAGAAATTTTAAAAATACATTTTCATTGATGTTATTCTCAATATAAATTATTTAAATATTATTAAATAAAAAATTTAACTCCAAGTAAAGAATTTTGAAAACATATACTCATTTTATTCCACAATTGTATTCAAGTTTCATTAGATATTGTACCTTGTATTCCTTTACTCCTTTTTTAAAATGATTGAATATTCAAAATTCAACATTAAACATAATTAATTATCAACATATTCCTAAACCAGATAACATCTTCATGAGTTTATCAATACAACATATCTACTTAATTATTCACTATTATTCCAAAATTCATGTAAAAAATTATGTACTTAGAATTAACATATAAATTTTTTTGATCGAATTTAATCATACAGGTTTGAAATAAATATTTCAAAATTGAAAATATATCCCAGAATAAGTGTTCAAACTAGATAAGATTCCTTCTTAAAAAATTTCACCAATTTTTTATATTAATTCAATTTTAATTTTGAATATTTTTTCCATTATATCATAACATGTTTCAAATCCATTAACCCCAAATTCTATTAAATCATTTATAATAGGTTGATGGTATATGTCATTATCATTTAGAGTAATTTTAATTGATAGAATAATCATCAAAAAAATTATGAGTCTTCTTCATAAACTTTCATTGTAGAATTTTATTGGTGATCAATTCATCATGGATTATTTTAAAATTACTATTTGGAGTAAAAAAGGCTTAAAAAGCCAATTCCAATCAAAATTTCATTTTACTAGAATAAAAATATGGATATAAGGAATCAATCAATTTCCATGATATTGTATATTTATAATTACTCATGAATCCATATTTGTTATTACCCAAAGCATGCTAATTCGTGTTTCTTATAGTGTTAGATGACATCAATTATTTTTATATGCATGGATTCAGAGTAATTCAATCTAATCAGATTGTTGGGGTTTTTATATTCTAATTATTACTAGTGTGTAATTAATTTTTCATCTCAGTACTCATCAATGAATTCAATCATGTTTTATTAAAATGTTATGATTTCATTTATTTAACACTAATATCCCCAATAATGATGAATGATTTAATGAATTCAAGTATCTCTATATAATCCTGCACATCATTGTTTGTGATTTTATTTATCTCAAAGAATTCTTGCGTAGACATGAGGTTACCAAAATATATATTTTAAAAAAAATCTAAATCACTGAAACTTATTATTTACGAAGTCCATAGATATAGTTTATGTGGTATAAATTATATAGAATATAAAGCATCATATACTTGGAACACCTTTTATATAATTTTTTATACCATTTACAAAATAATAAAACTCGTTTTCGGTCCCTAATGTTCTATGTAAGATTAAAATTCCTAGGTTGAACTAATGGTTTTGTTGATCTAATAAAATATTTGACATTATATTTTATAAATATTAATGCATCATTTTAATGACCTAGTTTTTTCCTTGAAATAATTTTAAATATTTTTTAATATATTTTCATATCCAGGAACATAGATTTCATATTATTTTGAGGCCCGGTGTCCCCAAAATTAATTTTATAAAATTGTTAAATATATTTTATATCTTTTGAACACTATTCATTAAATAAAATGAGAATATAATTAAATGGAAACATTAATCAAGAATATAACACCACCGTTGAGTTTGGAATGAGGTGTTTACACTATTCATGACCTAAAATAGGTCAACAGGGAGAATTTATATATCTCTCCCATTGGTGGTGTGTTTAGTTGGTTAACTAATTTATTATTTTAACCCAATTGTGATGTCTATTAAATAACCAAATTGGTGTATCAAGTAGGTTTAGACACATAAACTATAGGAGCCTTCCAGAGCTTCTTATTCCTCCTTCTATTATCAGATCCCATTTGACAATTAAAAACCTCTACATAAGATCATTTCAGTGCATATAAAATGAAATACCATCTTTCATTCATTGGAGGTTATGATATTTAATGATTAATGATATAATATCTTGGTAGGACTAATAAATTTGTGGTTTATACCTTATTTGAAGAATTCGATTGAGAAGAATCATCCCATTTATGATCAGAACCAATTTTTGAACCATGGAATTTGTATATGTGGTGATTTAATTGATTATCTATTTTATTTATAACCCTAGATGTACTTATTACTAATAGTTTTTGGGAATTCTTGGAAGATATGGTTCAATTTGTTTCCTTTCTCTCAAAAATTCCTTCACATTCTTCACCAATTGTTCCCTGGGTCCCATTTTGACATTATCAGGCAGTATTAATTCTGATTGAACCCTTAGAATCATGATGAATCAATATGAGATGTATGGAATGATAAAACAATGAAAGATGAAGATGATTTGTGGTATTTTATTGACACCACCATGATTCGTTTGATCTTTTCATACAACGATAGTCTCAATGGGAAATAATGTGTTTACAAGAATTTGTGAATGAAATCGGAATCCGGTTTCCATGAAATGATAGTCAGAAGCCACTGGTTAAGTTCTTATCCAATGGTTCTTAGAGGAATATAGGAGATATTTAATGCATCAGAGGATGGATCTAGAATTTAAGGAACATATCTATATTTTTACAAAAAAATCGACTACACGTCATGTAGTTTTATGAACACACACTGTATAGCCCCTATGAAATGTATTCTAGTGTTATGGAATTTATATGGATATCAAGATGTGTATCCCTCCAGCATTTCATATACCCCTTGATGGAAAATACAGGATATGAATCACACGATTATGACCCTATAACTACACAATCCTGAGTTATATGGTCATTAAAATAATTTTTCGGAATACATAATAAATTAAACAAATAGATTCCCAAAGACCATATTAGTTTAGTGTCTCTAAAAACTGGGAAACATAAACAACTGGTTCATATATCATCTACCTCATCTCCTAATTTATCCTTCATTATTATAACCCCTTTTTGACACATCTTACTCAATACCATTATTCAAATCCTAGGGAAATGAAGCATAAAAAGTTGTGACCTCAGCTGCTTAGTATGGGTTAACAAGGGTGTTATGTAAACATAAACATTAACCTAAAGAGTATGATAATGTTATCATAACTTTTTAAGATCATGCAGAACATATCAATGGTAATCATGAAACATAAGGAAAATCAAAGATCTTAACATATAAGACAATAAGTGTAACATAAGACATGAAATTATGGAATATACATAAAATAATAACATTGTTAAATGTATAAAAAGTAATAGTTCAAATAATTAAATTATGGATATGAATCTAGGCCCTTCCATAAACATATGAACATGGAAACAAGGTTTACTTGTAAAATTAAGGACATGAAAACCAGGTCATCAAATAAAATCATTAACATGGAATCAGGTTCATGCATAACATACATATCTCATCAGTTGTCCATCATTAAGCAATGCACTAGAGGTAGATAAAGGTTCATCCCATCTCATAATGAAATCATTATTTCATGTTCCACAAAAACATAAATCAGTCATTATAGTATAACCCATGGGATAAAATGGGTTTTTTAAACTTCATTTCATCAAAATATAATCCATGAACAACCAATGAATGTCATAAATAGCATAAAAATAATAAAACCATTTAAATAAGAGGTATAGTATTCATGAAAACTAACTTAATTAAATAATGTCATCTTTTATGGAAAATAATATTTATAAAACACTTAAATATATTCTTGAGGAAAACATATTTTCATCGTCAGAAACATTTTCTTTTCTTATAATGCCACAAATTTTAAATGAAAATAATTTCTTTAAAAATAACCTCGAAAATATGTAAGGTAAACATCATGGAAATAAGTAATTATGAAATCATGAAAATCCATTCATGCCGTATAAGTTGAAGAAACATTCTTCTAATACATTTTCCAAAAAAGTCAAATATATTTCTAATATTGGAAACTAAAAAATAATATTTTTATATCCCTCCATGAAAATTAAGCAATTCATAAAATTTAATTTAAAAATTTTTAGGAGAATATAAATAATATTGTTGAATTAAGAATTAGTAAACATAGACATGGATGATAATTATACCCCATAAAATATTTATGTATGTACAATTTCATAAAATAATGAGATTGAAAAATTATCTCTTACCTTAGGTATTCTATCCTTTTTATGTATCGATCCTCCTGTATAATGATTTAAATTATTTCATTGATTTATTCCACAATAATTGTAATTTTTAGGATATAATATATGATCATATGATCATCTATTTTTTAGTAACATTTCATTGTTACTTGATATTCATTTATTTACTACTTTATGTTCACATGAATGTTTTATCGAATAATTTCCAATTATCCATATTATGTCATATTTATATCATTAAAAAATTATATTAAAATAATATATACCATATTTATTCATTATTTATATTTATATAATCATTAATGAATGGATTTTATGTATAATGAATCACATCGCATCATAGAGACAGTAGACCATACATACCCACGAGTGACGATATCCTTCTCATAGTTATGAAATGGTATTGAAGTGAATATTATATAATTTTTTCCAAAATACATATTATGATATAATAATCATATATAGTTATTATTTCCATATTTATTTCCATTCATGTAAGGTGGTGGTGGAGAAAAGATTACAGCATGGCTTAAAGACAGCAAGTCGTACGTCCGCACGCATAGTGATTTTGTTTTTTATATGATATATAAAAGGTGGAATGTGGTTGTTTAATAATTATAAGAACATATAATAATAATAGTGATACTGATTTTATTACTAAATAATGAAACAACTCATCAAGAGAAAGTACATAAAGTGAAAAGTGTGAAAGAATCATTATTAGATTTTACCTCTTCTTCAACCAGCTCCCTCAAGATCTCCCCATAAATGATTTAAAATTGGTTTTTTGAGAAGATAAAAACTTCTAGAATGTAACTAGGGAAGTTTAGAAGGTAAAAGGGCTGGGGATGCCCGAGCTTGAAGTCACAAATTGATGTGAAGAGTTGAGGGAGGAGGATCCCTTTTATATTTGAGAAGAGGGTCACCCGTGGAAAATATTAAAATATTAAAAAAAATTATTTCATTAAAAAGGATCCAAAATTATTTATATTGAAGATAAGATGAATATATTTCGAAATCCTATCATCCAAAAATTATTATACATGAATTGAATTTATTTTAAACCTTATATTTCTGGTTTATCCTTATTTATTCTCTTTTAATTTAAATTATGGCAACAACATTTTAATTATTAAGAGGCTATTAATAATACTTATATGGGGTAAATTTCTAATAATTGGACACATAATGAACTTCTAGACATTATAATAGTCACTTTGTGATTTCAATTTTATTAAAATTTATTTAAATAATTTAATTATTCTTATTTTTATAAAACATCAATTATGTTAATTTTTACCATATTTATTTCATTGAATTTAATAAAATCCAAAAAATCAAATAAATTAGATCAATAAATTTATTATTATTTTAACATGTCATATTTACAAATAAAAATCATGGATTATATATATTATTTGATATAATATTTACGATAATATTTTTAATAACATTTATTTGATATTTCTCTCAATAAAAAAATTACTATATCAGTGTTATGATAATGTTTATGATAATTATTTAATATCTAACTTTTTTAAATAAATTCACAAAATGTTTATAATTTAATTAATATTCAAGAGACTACTTCTGTTCATAGCTTCATCAAAATTATCACTACATTAATTATTTTTTCTTATAATAGATAAGAGAGTGGCATGTTGTCACATTCTTTTGTATAAACAATTAAAACATCACATTCATGGAAAAAGTCCATTCAATGAATATATTTTAATCCTTAGGTTTTAAGTGTCTAGTTTTCTTCATCCAATAATTTTTTTAGGTTTTAGAGTAATTATTTTGTCTTTTTTATATTTTTGTTACCTTAAGTTGTAACAACCCAAGATTTTATAAGATATATTCTTTTTAATTTCATTCATATCTTCTGATGAACTATACACCAAGATTATCCTGCAATATACGCAACACCGTATTAGCTTGCAATATACGCAACACAATTCTTGGATCGTGTTATACACAATTTGAAGTTCATTTGATAGAAGTTATTATACGTAACATTGAGTGTATATATATATATATATATTCAATGTCTAAATGAAATATGGTTGGATTTTGTTATACGCAACAATAATGGAGTCTTGCATTACACACAACCCTAACTTGGTTTTCATTACACGCAATCGCGACCTTCCTCGATATTCTGTGTTGTACGCAATACTGAGTTTCACTAAACAATGATATATGATTATAATATTATCACGAACTAGCCTTTATGAATATAATTAACCACATTTTGAATTTTATAACATTATTATTGATTTATAAATTTTCTAAAACATTTTATGTGAACAAAATAAATTTTTCAGGTAAAATAAGTATTTTTCAAAAAATGTAGTTTTGCCACCTTTTGATGGCGCACCCACTTTACATATAGTTTTTTATATGTTTATATGTTCAATTTTACAAAATGAAATTATTCTTTGGAATAAGGATATAAAATTTTACCTTGGATAAAATTTTCATGTTATTCTAATAACTTTCACATTTTAATGAATAGTAAAAACACGCTATATTTTAATTAAAAACAACTTTTTTCATTGTAATAATTTATGTGGTTAAATTATAATATTGAATGGTCTTAAAGTATAAATAGAATTTCTTTTTACCATTTAATATAATGTATGACATTAGCATTGATTTTACCTTGAATTCGTAGGATAAATCAATTCAATCTTTTGTAATGTTTTAAACAAAAACCCGTTTTTTTCGACAACAGGATTAATTTTAATTTAATTTTTGAAACTTCTGTGAATTGAATTTCGAAAAATGGATTCCATATTAGGAATAAGTGGGTCCAAATTATATTAATATACTATTTTTTATTTTTGGGCATTATGAATAGTAACTACTGTAAATTTTATTTACCATAGTTAAAGGTATATCGGGTAATTAAGGGTAAATATAAGATTATAAAATTACCCTAACACCTTCCAAAATCCTATTGGATGACTAAAAGTATACCCATATCACCTAAGGGTCAGATTATAAACATTTCATGGACTTGGTTCCATGAAAATAACTTAATTATTATTAAAACCAAAGAAAGTGGCAACATGTCACTCTCTTAAATCTTATAAGTATATTAATTTTAATTTAGTGATAAAATTAATGAAACATAGAAAATGAATAGTCTTCAGAAATATAATGAAATTATATACATCATATGAATTTATTTATAATTTTTAGGGATTCAATAATTATCATTAATTGTGACACAATAGTGATGCAGAAATTGTTTATCTAGTGAAAATCAAGAATATATATTTTATTAAACTAATGTTGACCATAAAAGGAACAAAACCCTGACCAAAACATATTGGTCATGTACATTTAAACCATAATCATCCAATGGTTGAATAATTGACCATTTTGAGCCTTATAAAAGTGATTATGACACTTATATTATTTTATTTTAAATGATGCCAAAGTTGTCACCTTCATAATTTAATAAATATAACAATTTAAATATTGTGATTTTAAGATGATAAATTCAAGTAAAAGTATTCTTGTGAAATTTAATAGATTTATCTTTATCATAGGATTTTAATTTTAATTTTTATGCAAGAAATAAGTATATTAAATAATTATACAAAAATGATGTTGTAATTATTTTATTAAGAGATAAACCAAATAAATGGTTTTAAAAATAATAAAATAAATATTATATGAACTATTTAATGTGAACCACTAATTTTATAGATATATATGAAATTTTATGAATCTATTAATGATTTTATTTTGAACATATCTTCCTTATATATTTTATTTAAATTCAAATAAATGAATAGTGTCAAAATTGACACTATTGTTATTTTATAAAAATAACATATTATAAATTTTTTAAAAAATAACAAAAATATTTAAAAATTATAAATTTAAATTTATATGGTATAAAATGTTATAAAGTATCCAATTATGGACAATTCATAACAAATATGTAATTTTTTTATAATTTAAAATTTAGAATGTTATTACCACAAATAAAATTAAATTGATTAACTAAGGATAAATCAAGTTGATAATGTTTAAAATAAATTCATAACATGTCTAAATTTTATTAGTTGATGAGATTACAACCCTATCTCATCTAATATTAGAATATGAGTCATTTTTGGAGATTTTTAAGTGGTGTTAGATTTATTATAAATTAATATTTTTAAGATTTCCAAAGGTGCACCTCTCCTCCCTTATAAAAGGGCACCTCCTCCCTCTCATCTTTACACAACTTTGAGCCTTCAATCTCGGCCAAACCCTGCCAAATTCTCTTCTCCACTACCCTATAAACATTCTTAGAGGTCCTGGTCTTCTTCAAAGACCAATTTTAGTGCCCTAAGAGAAAGTTTAGAGGAGGCACTTCTAGAAAGAGATAATACCTTCTACCGTTTTCTTCAAGTTCCATTCTTCTCCTACTCCCTCTTCTTTAGTTGTTTCATTATGAAGTAATAACATCAGTATCCCTCATATACTGATATATTATTATAAATATTAAACAACCCTATTTCACCTTCTATCTATCCCACAGAAAACAAAATCACCGCGTGTGCGTACGTACGGAATACCGTCTCCACGCCGTGGTGTAATATGTTTTTCCACCAACACCTTACACGGATGGTTATAATGGTGAAAAGAATAACTATATATGGTTATTATAATATCATACTAATTCTGATATATTTTTCCATCCACTCCAATTCTATAATTATGGGAACGATATCATCGCTCGTGCGTACGTATGGACTACCGTCTCCATGATGCGATGAGATTAATTCTCCATGATTAACCATACATGAATGATCATAAAGTTTATATAATGAATAATAATTAAATATACTAAATAATAATTATACTAGATTTATGTATATATATATGTATGTCATCTATTTAGTTTCATTCAATTCAATAAGAAAACGAAAACAGCGTTCATTCGTACGTACGACCTACCGTCTCCTTGAACGGTGTATTTCATTCCTTTTATCGATCTATAATATATATGTATATGATGAATATATATTATATATAAATCATGTTTTACATTCTAGAATTATGTAAATCAGGATATAAGTAATAATATCATGAAACGACAAGTCGAAACACATACGATAAATGAAATGATTTTACCCAAAACGCTACTTTAACATGGAATTTACAAAAGAACAGGTAATATAAAGTCATAAGTGAAACATATAGGATATAATAACAATGAATAAGATTATTTAATGATTCAATGACATTATTTAAATCATTATACAAGAGGTTCAGATCCATACGAAGTATATCAGACCTAAGGTAAGGGATAACTATTCCAATCTCGTTCTTATCCGAGATTGTTTATTTGTAAGTATTTACTGGGGTTATTGTTATCATCCATGTCCATGTTTCCTAAAAATGGTTTCATGTATGTTTAAAGTCCTTTTTACCCATTTTTACTTTTACCCAATGGTATGGAAGAAACCGTTCTTTTATTTACCCTACATGGTACTTTTTGACTTTTTCAACAAAAGTATGAGAAGAATGTTTTTTTAACGTATACAACATGAAAGTAGTTTTACGGTTTTATAAAGCCTTATTTTCATGAAGCTTCCTCCAAAATATTTCATGACTATTTTAAACAAAATCCTTTTCTTTTAAAATTACATGATGTTTTGCGAAAAGAAAATGATTTTAAAGAAGAAAGGATATTCTCCTCAAGAATTCATTTCAAGTGTTTTATCAAAACCATTTTCTATCTAAGATGAAATTATTTCATTTGTGTATGTTTCAAGTATAATGTCTCTATGATTTATATATTTTCAATTTTCTTATGATGAAATATCAATTTGTTTTATATGGATTATGTGATGATGGTATGATGTTTATGAAACCCATTTTATTCTTTGGGTTATGATGAATGTTTTATGTTTATTTTGTGCCACAAGTAAGAATTATTTGCCTATGAGATGGGTGGGACCTATATCTCCCTCCAATTTATTGGGTAAAATTTTATATCTCATGAGATAGACATGGCTGGAATGGTAAGTTAATCTGGTTCAGTGTTACAGGACTGAAACGAGCAGTGAACTCGATTCAAAAAGGGACTTTGTCCACTAAGATGGTCTTGGCAGCAATGCCTTGGATACTATAGAAATCATAACATGTTCTGAATGGTTTCCACAGTTTAATGTTTTATTCCCATTATATTTTATAATGGTTGATGTTCTATTATGAAATATGCCTTACGTACTTCCAATATTATGTCTTTGCTAAATATTTTGATGTTTAAATTTCATGTTCATGTTTTTGCTTCCAAATGTTTATAGATTGTTTTATGTTATCTATGTTTTCCCTTACTGAGCATTTAAGCTCACCCTTTTTATGTTTTATTTGCCCTAGAAAATAAATAATGGTTTTAAGTAAGGAAACAAAAAGGGGAAGATCATTATGGGAGTTGTTGAAGATATTTCAACATGATTATAAGTTTATATTCCGAGTTTCCAAAGAAACTAAACTATTACGGTCCTTGTGTGTCTGTTTTTGTTATGTATTAAATATTCCACAAAAGTAATGTAATTTCCATGTACGTCAAGCTTTGGGCCTTTACATTTGGTATCAGAGGAAAGGTTTAGTCAACCTATGGAAATTATGATGCGAAAACGTTAGTGAGATCCCTATAGATATTTCTAAGGTATGTCTAGGGATGTCCCTAAGGATAAGTATACATATAGGATATAGTCCTAGAACTATGGTAACGATCTTAGAATTTAACCAAAGATATTAGATATTTGGGGTACTCCCCCTTTACTATGTTGTTTTCCCTAGCACGATTTTTGCCTCTCACACTATTCTTTTTGGGTTTTAGAAAATGGCTGGAAACAAGATGATTCACGATAATGAAAGATATGATAGAAAATGGAATGATATTCTTCATGAGAAAACAAATGAAATGGGATTTGGAATTCCAAACATCATTATTATGCCGAATCATAAATCTCATAATATGATCAATAAACTCAAATTTGGTAAGTTTCTTGACTCGACTAATAAGAGAAAGATGGAGTTTGAGGATGATCATAGAGGAAAGAAAGTTCAATTTCCCCTATGTAAATCATGTGGGAAGAGGAATCAAGGAGAATGTTTCAAAGGAACTGGAAGATGATTTGGGTGTGGAAAAGAAGGACACAAATCCAGTAAGTGCAAAAGAAAAGGTTCAGTTAACACCAGGGATGAGGATAATGGTATTGCTACAACATCAACAATGATTAGATGTTTTAAATGTGGAATGTATGGGCATTATGCAAACCAATGCCCTAAGAGAAAATCTCATGAAGAGAATCAACATGGTCATATGAGTAGTATTTATGTGGATGATGATGAAGAGACTACAAATGAAATATGAGATGAAAGAAATGATGAAGCTCAGTTAGTGGTTTATGAAGTTAGTGGAATGATTGTATGTTTATAAACAATAATGTATGGTACTATGGAATAAAGAATCATATAAGGATTGTTACACTATTGTTTTTTCTAAAGTATTTGAAAGTATATGTTGAATGGTACCGGTAACCATGGAATGTTATTCAGATATTTTTGGAAAGTAGATGATATGCACATAATGAAGGGATAAGAAGATAATGAGATGTTTGATTGTATTCATGAGCTCATGAGTGATATAAGGACTAAGTGATATTATGGTTTGATTATATAGATTTTTTGGGATTTTGGTATGTTGAAAGAGTTACCTTTTGACAGTATTCATGTTTTCACTAAGGTTCTATGGTAATTTAAGTTTCAAGAGAATATATGACTAAGGTATTCATGTGTTTGGAATGCAACCAACAAGATATATCTTATGAAATATGTGGGATAAATGCTTGTATTCACATTCATGGTAGATAACCTTTCTAGTCATTTTTTTCTTTATACTATGATCTTGTACCGAAGTGTTTTAGATAAGCCTAAAGATTAGAATGGATTATATTGTACATAAGTTAGTATTGTTTAAGGATAGAACTTTTTTCGATATTATTGATGGGATGTTATAGAAAAAGGACAACTTGCAGGATGGGAGACAGCCCATCGAGTCAGACAAGGCTGTGGGAATCGAACCCATAATTGAAGTGCGATTGGCCTTTATCGCATACCAATGGCCTACAGGAAGTCCCTGGTTAGTAGAAACTAGTTTTATTTTATTAAGCGGTATGATAGATGAATTATAAGTCCATTTTTTGGAACCATATACGATTAATCTCACTATAGATGGACTTATATTTGATAACTTTTGCAAAAATTTTGTTTGAGACAGATGGAATGACCTTTCATTCTATCATATGATCTGCTAACACTTTGCGAATGAAAAATTCAACTTCATTTCTTTAAGAGATGAAGTGGAAATTGTCCAAGGAACGACCAACAGTGAGATTGTACCAAAATCAAGAACGTATTTCTTCAAATTCCAATTTATTCAACTTTAGGGAAATGATATTGAATACAAAAAAAATGTTGTCCTAGTGTCCTCATATCTGATGAATCATATGGCACCTTAGATCATCACAAATTTATGACTTTGTGATTGATGGCTTTTTCATAGCCATGTTCTCTACCACTCTCCATCAGAACTTGATGGTTAGATTTTTCTTCCATATCGATATGTTCACCTATGTTGTCCTATATGGAAACCCAGTGATGAGTTACTTTGGGTAATCATTACGTTTCATACTTTATTTTTTTAAAATTAGGATTTAGTATTCCTTCATACGATGTGGGTTTCTATAAATAGTAAACGATTTATAACCCCAACGAATTTCGATGGTGAAATTCATTTTAAGGGGGGTAGAATGTAACAACCCGAGATTTTATAAGATATATTATTTTTAATTTATTTCATATCTTATGTTTAATGATACACCAAGATTATACTGCACTATAAGCAACACCATATTAGTTTGCAGTATACGCAACACAATTATTGGATCATGTTATACACAATTTCAAGTCCATTTGATAGAAGTTATTCTACGAAACATTGAGTGTATATATATATATATATTCAATGTATAAATTAAATATGGTTGTATTTTGTTATACGCAACAACAAAGGAGTCTTGCACTACACACAACCTTGACTTGGTTTTTATTACACGTAATCACGACCTTCCTCGATAGCGTGTGCTGTACGCAATACTGGGTTTCACGAAACAACGATATACGGTTATAATATTATCACGAACTAGCATTTATGAATATAATTAACCACATTTTGAATTTTATAACATTATTATTCATTTATAAATTTTCTACAACATTTTATGTGAACAAAATAAATTTTTTGGGTAAAATAATTATTTTTCAAAAAATGTAGTTTTGCCGCCTTTTGATGGAGCACCCAATTTAAATATAGCTTTTGATATGTTTATAAGATCAATTTTACAAAATAAAATTATTCTTCGGAATAAGGATATAAAATTTACCTTGGATAAAATTTTCATGTTATTCTAATAACTTTCATATTTTAATCAATAGTAAAAACACGCTATATTTTAATTAAAAACAACTTTTTTCATCGTAATAATTTATGTAGTTAAATTATAATATTGAATGGTATTAAAGTATAAATAGAATATATTTTTACCATTTAATATAATTTATTTCATTATCATTGATTTTACCTTGAATTCGTAGGTTAAATCAATTCAATCTTTTGTAATGTTTTAAACAAAAACTCGTTTTCTTTCGACAACGAGATTAATTTCAATTGAATTTCTGCAACTTCTGTGTATTGAATTTGGAAAAAAGGATTCCATATTTGGAATCAGTGGGTCCAAATTATATTAATAGACTACTTTTTTATTTTTGGGCATTATGAATAGTAACTACGGTAAATTTTATTTACCATAGTTAAAGGTAAATCGGGTAATTAAGGGTAAATATAAGATTATAAAATTACCCTAACACCTGCTAAAATTCTATTGGATGACAAAAAGTCTACCCATATCACCTTTGGGTTGGATTAGAATCATTTAATATACTTTTTTCTATGAAAATAACTTAATTATTATTAAAACCAAAGAAAGTGACAACATGTCACTCTCTTAAATCTTATAAGTATAATAATTTTTATTTAGTGATAAACTTCATGAAACTTAGAACATGAATAGTCTCCAGAAATCTAATGAAATTATATACATCATATAAATTTATTTATAATTTTTAGGGATTAAATAATTATCATTAATTGTGACACAATAGTGATACAGAAATTGTTTATCTAGTGAAAATCAAGAATATAGTTTTTATTAAACTCATATTGATCATAAGAGGCACAAAACCCTGACCAAAACTTATTGGTCATGTAAAGTTAAACCATAATCATCCAATGGTCTAATATGTGATCATTTGGAGCCTTATAAAAGCGATTATGACACTTATATTATTTTATTTTAAATGATGCCAAAGTTGTCAGCTTCATAATTTAATAAATATAACAATTTAAATATTGTGATTTTAAGATGATAAATTCTATTAAAAGTATTATCGTGAAATTTAATAGATTTATATTCATAATAGGATTTTATTTTTAATTTTTATGCAACAAATAAGTATATTAATTAATTATAAAAAAATGATGTAGTAATTATTTTATTAAGAGATAAACCAAATAAATGGTTTTAAAAATAATAAAATTAATATTATATTAACTATTTAATGTGATACACTGATTTTCTAGATATATATGACCTTTTATAAATCTATTAAATCTTTTATTTAGAACATATCTTCTGTATATATTTTATTTAAATTCAAATAAATGAATAGTGTCAAAATTGACACTATTGTTATTTTATAAAAATAAAATATTATAAAACTGTTTAAAAATAACAAAAATATATAAAAAATAAAATTTAAATTTATATGGTATATAATGTTAAAAAGTATCCAATTATGGAAAATTTACAACAAATATGTAATTAGTTTTTATAATTTAAAATTTATAATGTTATTACCACAAATACAATTAAATTGATTAAATAAGGATAAATTAAGTTGATAATGTTTAAAATAAATTCCTAACATGCCTAAATTTTATTGGTTGATGATATTACAACCCTATATTATCTAATATTCGAATATGAGTCATTTTTGGAGGTTTTTAAGCGGGGTTAGATTTATTATAAATTAATATTTTTAAGATTTCCAAAGGTGCCCCTCTCCTCCCTTATAAAAGGGCACCTCCTCCCTCTCATCTTTACACAACATTGAGCCTTCAAGCTCGGCCAACCCCTGCCAAATTATCTTATCCACTTCCCTAGAAACATCATATAGGTCCTGGTCTTCTTAAAAGACCAATTTTAGTGCCCTAAGAGAAAGTTTAAAGGAGGCACTTCGAGAAAGATGTAATACCTTCTATCGTTTTCTTCAAGTTCCATTCTTCTTATACTCCCTCTTATTTAGTTATTTCATTATTAAGTAATAACATAAGTATCCCTTATATACTGATATGTTATTATAAACATTAAACAACCCTATTTCACCTTCTATCCATCCTACGGAAAACAAAATCACCGCGCGTGCGTACGTACGGAATACCGTGTCCACGCTGTGGTGTAATATGTTTTTCCACCAACACCTTACATGGATGGGTATAATGGTGAAAAGAATAACTATATATGGTTATAATAACATCATACTGATTCTTATATATTATACCATCCACTCCAATTCTATAATTATGGGAACGATATCATCGCTCGTGCGTACGTACGGACTACCGTCTCCACGACGCGATGAGATTCATTCTCCATGATTAACCATACATGAATGATCATAAAGTTTATATAATGAATAATAATGAAATATATGAAATAATAATGTACTGGATTTATGTATATATATATATTTATGTCATCTATTTAGTTTCATTCAATTCAATAAGGAAATGAAAACAGCGTTCATGCGTACGTACGACCTACCGTCTCCATGAAGGGTGTATTTCATTCCTTTTATCGATCTATAATATATATGTATATGATGAATATGTATTATATATATCAGGTTTTACATTCTGGAATTATGTAAATCAAGATATAAGTAAAAATATCAAAAAACGACAAGTCTAAACACATACGATAAATTAAATGATTTTACCCAAAACGCTACTTTAACATGGAATTGACAAAAGAACGGGTAATATAAAGTCATAATTGAAACATATATGATATCATAACAATGAATATGATTATTTAATAAGTCAATGACATTATATAAATCATTATTCAGGAGGTTCGGATCTATACGAAGCATATCGGACCTAAGGTAAGGGATAACTATTCCAATCTCATTCTTATCCGAGATTGTTTATTCGTAAGTATTTACTGGGGATATTGTTATCATCCATGTCCATGTTTCCTAAAAATGGTTTCATGTATGTTTAAATTCCTTTTTACCCATTTTTACTTTTACCTAATGGTATGGAATAAATCATTCTTTTATTTACCCTACAAGGTACTTTTTGACTTTTTTGACAAAAGTATGAGAAGAATGTTTTTTTAAAGTATACGACATGAAAGGATTTTTACAGTTTTTTAAATCCTTATTTTCATGAAGCTTCCTCCAAAATATTTCATGATTATTTTAAACAAAATCCTTTTCTTTTAAAATTGCATGATGTTTTGTGAAATGAAATTTATTTTGAAGAAGAAAGGATATTTTCCTCAAGAATTCATTTCAAGTGTTTTATCAAAATCATTTTCTATCTAAGATGACATTATTTTATATGTGTATGTTTCAAGTATAATGTCTCTATGATTTACATAGTTTCAATTTTCTTATGATGAAATATTCATTTGTTTTATGTGGATTATGTGATGATGGGATGATGTTTATGAAACCCATTTTATTCTTTCGGTTATGATGAATGTTTTATGTTTATTTTGTGGAATAAGTAAGAATGATTTCACTATGAGATGGGTGGGACCTATATCTCCCTCCAATTAATTTGGTGAAGATTTATATCTCATGAGATAGACATGGCTGGAACGGTAAGTTAATCTGGTTCAGTGTTACAAGACTGAAACGAGGAGTGAACTCGATTCAGAAAGGAACTTTGTCCACTATGATGGTCTTGGAAGAAATGCCTTGGATACTATAGAAATCATAACATGTGCTGAATGGTTTCCACAATTACATGTTTTATTCCCATTATATTTTATCATGGTTGATTTTCTATTATGATATATGCCTTACGTACTTCCAAGATTTACGTCTTTGCTCAAGATTTTGATGTTTAAATTTCATGTTCATGTTTTTGCTTCCAAATGTTTATGGATTGTTTTATGTTATCTATGTTTTCCCTTATTGAGCATTTGAGATCACCCTTTTTATGTTTTATTTTCCCCAGTAAATAAAGAATGGTTTTAGGTAAGGAAACAAAATGGGGAAGATCGTTATGGGAGTTGTTGAAGATATTTCAACATGATTAGAAGTTTGTATTCCGAGTTTCCAAATACACTAAACTATTACCATCCTTGTGTGTCTGTTTTTGTTATATATTAAGTATTCCGCAAAAGTAATGTAATGTACATGTATGTCAAGATTCAGGCCTTAACATAAGTAACCCAATTTACCATTAACCATCTTATGTAAAAATTACAATAATTAATATTCATCAAGGGACCTATTTAAATAATTTGGACATAGTGATTCCAATTATGTAATCCATTTTGAAAAATTCAAAAAAATAATTGACATATATGAATTAACAATTCATCCAAATTGTCAAAACAAGGAAATGTGTTTTTCTAAATTTAAAAAACATCGAAGGGTTGTTATATATATTTTTGATGATTACACACCTGATTCATAATTATAACACACTAATATTAATTTATTATTATTTTAAAAAAACTAATACTCATATTGATGTGTCTTTTGTTAAGACAATTCAAAAAAATTGAATGGTGTTATAAAATGATTTCATAGAACTCATATATCATTTTCTGAGTTTTGACCCTTTGAGTTGTGTTTTAATGAATTTAGTATCCTTGAATATTGATTATTGTGTCATCTAAAGTACAATAGACAATGGATGACCGTTTTTTCAATTCAAACACATCAAAAATAATTCAATAAATGTTTTTCAATTATTTCAGTTCAACCCACGGTCTTTTTCTATTGGTTTGATAGTAAAAATAATAATTAAGAGTTTTAAATCACTAAAAATTCATTTATGATAATGCACCGCCATGTCCATGTAAACACCTCAATTTCATCCAACCACCTTCATATCTAGATTCATCATTTGAAAAAAATAGACAGATAATATCATCAACTATATTAAAAGAGAGTCAAAAATCAAAACCGAACATAATATATCTGAATTACAGTGAAATAAATGATAATATTTAACCACATTAAAAAACAATATGCCATAATGGATACCTTTTAGATACATTCCTGGATCAGAATGGATATCATTCTTCCCACTAATAGCATCTATCACCTACAATATAAACCAAAACTCATATGAAAAGGAATAATAAATAGACTTGGATCAAAATGTATTAATTTTTTTTATTAAAATAGTTGTTATGTTTTTATGAAAATTGGTGAAATTTAAAAATTAAAAGAATAATATATCATTCATTAGACTTTGTATAATTAATAATTCCTATTGAAGATATGATTCAACAATTAAAACTCAAAAATGCATTTTTATTTCACAATCTAATCATTTTTTAAACTAATGTGTAGAATGCTATAAATTTCACAATAAATAGATATTAATTTCCTTGATGTAAAGTCAATTTATTTATTTCAATTATTATTATAAAGTGGTTTTCCTAAGGTTTCACATCAATCAAAGGTTATTTTCTAAAATTTTGATGATTACATACATGTTTTAGTGTCTAAATTTTTTTCATTCCTTTATAAAAAAAGAACATCATATATTGAGTGCTTCTAGATAATAAATTTTAAAACACACTCTACAGTTATTACCATATGAATTCATGAGACTACAACATCTTTTACTTGTTTTTTACTACATGACTTTTATTTTTAATGACATTAATACACATTAAAACTACTAATTGATTCATTTTGAGAACACCACACATTATATTGATGTGTCACCTACTCGTACATGTCATAAAAATTTCAAAGCTAGCCGTCTCATTACTTCACAACAATCAAATGTCATTTTATATTTTTTATAATTACACACCTGATTCATAATTATAACACAATAAAATTAATTTTTTTTATTTTAGAAAAACTGATACTCAGATTGATATGTCTTCAGTTCCATAATTATAAAAAAAATGGAAAGTTGTTTTAATATGATTTCATGAATCTCAGATATCATCTTCTAAATTTTGGACCATTGATTCTGGTTTTTAAATAATTTGGTATCTATGAAACTTTATTATTGATTCATTTAGAGTACCTCACAAAACGAATGCACATTTTTTCTATTCATACATGTCAAAAATAATTCATTAAAATTTTTCCAATTATTTCACATAAAACTATGGTCTTCTTCTATGGGTTTGACAGTTACACTATTAATTAATTGTGTTAAATAGTAAAAATGAATTTAGGAGAATCCTTGAGAATATAAAATTATTATTAACATTGTTTTTATGACTACATTTCAAAAAAAATCTATGGTATTTGTCCAATTATTTCATTTAATTTGGAAAATGTTTTCTTGGTTTTGACTTCCCCACCCCTGTTGAATAATTTTAATGTTGATGATGTCTATTAAAATTTATTATTCATCCATTTGGATTATAACCCACATTTTCTAGAGATTTTTTCTATAATTATATATCAAAACAAATTCAATGAAATATTTTCAAGTATTTCCCAAAAATTTGTTGTTTTTTCTATGGTTTTTAGCATACTTGTTTGTTTTATTATTTTTAATAGCTAAAAATTCATTTACTATAATCACAAGAAAACCACACATCATATTAATGTTTCATCGATTCCTATTTTACAAAAAGTAATAAGCGTTCATTTTAAAATGATTTCTAATTATCGAACATATTTTTTCACGGTTTGGACACTCTGTTGCATATTTTAAATGGCTTTGATATCTTTTAAATTATTAATCCAGACATTTTGAGCACACCATGCATCTAATGGAAATTTTTTAACATTTACATATAAAAATAATCAATGATAGTTTTATATTGGTTTCTCATCATTCAAAGATAATTTTCTATAGTTCGTAAATTTAAATACATGTTTTTTAGTTTTAGGATATGAAAATGTGTTAAATATAATCCTAAGAAGAAAATCAGATTTATATGTCTATAATATCTATATTTCAATAAACTATTTATAGTTAATGTCCTATGATTTTTTAGCACTGCTATTAAATTTTATTTTATTTTTAACATACTGATGTATATTTATATGACATTTATATAATATAGAACTAAATATTGAATCATTATCAGATATGTGTATATCACATGGATGTTCAATCTACTCATAAATTTCATAAATAAATCAAATCCATTTCCCCTTGATTTGATGTAAATATGAGGCATGGTGCAATTTATTTGACTCTTACACATATATTTTTTATTTTCAAACATTTAATAAGAATTTATTGGAATCCTAATAAAACCACAACTCAGATTAACATGAGGTCCATTCGAACATTTTAAGAAAATATCAACAATTTTTGTTCGATAAATTTACAACAATCTGAATATATTTTGAGTCAATTTTATTTATTACATGCATTTTAGGGTATTAAACCACAAAAAATTGAATTATATTTATCATATTTAAACTGCAACATGGATTTATATGTCTTCACATCCTATATTTACAATGAATATATATGATTTTCTATTTGATCTCACTACAGTTAAATGTTAATATCTTGGTTTTGAGTGACTAGTACATGTTTTTAATGAATTTTAAATAATTTAAAAATTATTAATGAGTTATTTAAATCATACTAACTGTTCTGTAGATGTGATTTCTACTCATACATTCTAAATGTAATTTATTTATAGTTCCCCAAAATTTTCAGTTTAATATGATTTCTTTTTCTGTGGTTTTGACCCTTACAAGCATGTTTTAGAGTTTTAAAATAAAAAAATCATTTATGGAAATCCCATTAAAACAAAACACACACTGATGTATCATCAATTCATATAATTAAAAAATGAATCTAAAATGTTTTTATATTGTTCTAACGACTCACCAATTTTTCTAAATTTCTTTTTACCCCTTAAAACTTATTATTATATACATTGATAACATTAAAAAAAAAAATCATATTACGTCTTTCTGAGCACACCACACATTACTTGGTCATGATGTATGATATTAAGTGTCCCAAATAATTAAAATCTATTTTTCCAATGATTTTACATTTATCTGAAGTATGTTTTGATGGGTTTTACCATTACTCCCACATTTTAGTGTTCCAAAAAAAAATAAATGATTTTAACTACATCCTATGAAAACTGCAACTCAAATTGACCAGAAATCAGATAGTGTATTTAAAAAATAAACCTAATTACATTTTTCGATGATTTGAAAGAACTATTTTGTCATTTTCTTGGTTTCCAATCCCAAAATAAAATTTTCAAGACATTTATATCATTTAAGTCTTCTAATTAAGTTATTTCAATTACATATCTCATCAAATGAATGTGTCCTATACTTTTGACCTTAAAAACAATCAATGAGATTTCTACCAAGATTTATAATTAATATGTTGTCATATTCTATAGTTTTTGTATTTATAAATACATTTTAGTGTTTTGAAATATAAAAAATTCATTTTCATGAATACAAGAAATAAATCATATCTATTGTGGAATCAGTTCCTACTATTCTAAAATCAATATTTGGTAATTCTCTTATGATTTCATAGAACATTAAGTTTGCTTTATTAGTTTCAAACCTATGATATGAGGTTTCAAAGGCTTTATTATATTTTAAAACCACTTAATATATTGTTCTGAGCATAAAACACATTAGATGTGCATTCCATTTGCTCATAAACATCACAAATAATTAAATGATATTTTTCATGTTATTTTATTTAAATCTAAACACAAATAATTAAAAGAGAACATACATCCCACATTTTCCAAACTCCTCCTCATATAATAACCCCATGTAGGATAAAATTTCATCACATAAGTAAATAAAAGAGATTTTTTGAGATGTTAGATATTGATTTTATTCTATAAAACTATCGAATGATATAGAATACTAAGAATTTAATTAGGGATTATTCCTATTATCCTCTACAATATAAAAACTAATTAATTTTTAATTATTAGATACCACTATTCATATGTTTCTCTATAAGTGTTATTAATTTTACATTATATTTTTTCCTTCAATTTCCGTATGTGGTTCTTAATCATCATCATTTATTTAACCCCCACTTATGGTGTAGCTGTAAATGAAAATTGTTTCTTATAAAATACAATTGATAGACTATTCTAAATACCAATCTCCCATACATTCCCAGTATTCTACATACCTATAATGATTATAAAGTAATCGTTCTAAGAGTCCAATGATAATAGTATAGAGATCGCATACTAGGATTCAGAAATATTACCCATTTAACAAAAAATATTAAGAATGAATTCTATAAAAAATATAAAATTTTAAATATTATCTAATTAATTTATTTTTCATAAACCTCTATGGTTATTAAACTAATATAAAAAATAAAAGAATAAAAAATTACATCATTAAAAAATATGACACCGGATTAAGTAGGTAACACTTAATATATCAAACGACTCTAATTAACTCTATTTAACACCATATTTTGACAATAGTGAATGAAAATATGTCATTAAAATATTCTAATTGGTGATTATTGTTCCATTTAACTGGGTTTGGGTCTTTATTTGAAATTTAATTTTTCATTATTATGTTTTTATTGTAATTAATAACATTAAACAGTAATGAAAATTACATTCCCTAATGTCTCTGGTAGGTTCATTCCCAAACCAATAATCTAGTTTTTGATGAAAATTTTGTGACATATTTGTATATCCAAAAATTTGACCTAGTTTCTAAGAAATTATAAGACATTAAAAAATAATACATAAAAGAACCATTATGTATAAAAAAATAATATAAAAAATAAGGGATAAAATATAACAGAGATTGTAATTTATCTAAAAAATAACTACAACCAATTGATACAAGCACTTGTATTGGTTTTTATGATTCAGGGTATTTAATAAACTAATTAATATAATTAATTATTTCATAAGTAAAAAAAATTCTAGTTCTGTTGTGTACATGTTACTGTGAGGCTAAAAAATATTAAATTAACTAATATTATGCATGAATGTTAATATCTAAAGAAATCCTTATATACACCTGTGAAATACCTAAAGATACTATGGTATTGTGTCACCATTGGGAGGGGTTTTGAATTGCTAATGATTTTTTAATAATTTATTTTTTTGTAATTAGAAACTTTTGAACAATTCGTATACGATCAAGACATGTAATTTATTAAGCATTTCATAAGGCAGTAAAAGTAAATGGAACATGTATACAATAGTTTTAGAAGGTTTATGGAAAATGTGATCCTACTACATATAATAATTGGTTAGAAAATAAAATAAAATAATCTCTAAAATAATCCAAATTAGTTACACCATACAATTCGTCCATATAATATTTTCACACTATTCTTTCCAGATCCCCATAGGAACAACAATAACACCCTCCAAAATATAAAAATATTATAAACAACACAGAAAATATAACTTCATCATATTGAATTCACCTTTAAACATGTAAGAATATCATTATTTTAAACATTCAAGATATTTTGAATGCATATTCTCACATCTTTGTGATCGATAACAACATATAAATATGGTTATGTTAACCATCATCTTTCCCACTAACTTCTGGACTTCTCATAATTCACTATCAGTTCATGTGTTCAAATAATGGGTGTGTAATTATGTAATCCCTTAAAAATATAATCCATTATTTTATATTCTCATTATTTTCACTATTTTCCACTTCCTACAAAACTCACAATCTCATGTAAATCACATGAATTGTCCAAGATTATGTGGTCATATGATTAGAAAAAGGTCATGGGGAACAAAACTTTTATATTAACTATCTATCCCAGACAGAAATAGGTATGTTGGTACCCATAATAATTCATGTGATTCGGTATGGTTCATGTAACTTTCATATACCCTTCACATGAAAATTCTTGTAAAGACACATGAGACTAGGTTCAGAGATTCTCAGTGCCTTTATAAAATATATAGTGCTATAATGTACCAACATCAAGTAATATTTTAGTGTACTTCATGATATATCCTTCATTTTATGAGATCAAATATGATATTTTTTCTTTTTTAATCAATATTTTTGGGGCTCTATTTCTCTAGCCGAGGGATCTCTCCCAAAAATAAAAAATGGATACAACATATTCCATTGTCACTACCTCTGTTTATATATGTGTTATTACTTCTATTCTTATAGAAATTCATGAGATATTAAACCTTCATTGAACATTGGTTATCTCAAATATTTTTTACTAAATACCATTTAGCATCAACATGTGATGCTAATGTGGAAAAGAGATCACATGATCACATTTTATGATAATATAAAACCATAGTACTTATCCTAATCGGATTATTCTCTTAAGGAAACTACATTAGATATTTGATGAAAGATAACTGATGTCTTCACTCTATGTATTCGATAAATGATGGATGATTATTGAGATGATTGTTACACTATTTTTTATGATATTGATTCATGTGATGGATTATTTTTCAATTGATGTCATATGAGTTTTTATATAAGCTTTTGTCTAATTGCCTATTGTTCACATGAGGACATCATGAGATAAAATCCTGGGGAAAAATATCCCATGTTGAATAAAGTATTTTAGTAGACTCGTGATTTCTAGATGATGATTTCATGAATGTGGTCATTGTATTAAAAGTGTCTCATTCTCATTATATACTCTCTAGAAGAACAAACATTGAACACTGTTGATGAGACTAGTTATCCTCAGTTGTCAAGAGTGTGCATAGAAAACCTTTAATGTAGGAAGGTGGAATACGATCATACAAGTTGATCCTTTTAAATAGATGAAACAAATCAAAATAATCTTTATAGTTTAATATTATCCAACACTCCCCATACCACATCCGTGTATCACTTACTTAAGAATCACTCAATAAGAGTTTTTGTTCCCTCATCCTCTCAAGCTAGCGTCAGAGTGAGAACCCTGATACACATGCCCACACCACCCACATAGTCCGTCGCAAATCATTGTAAGGACCAACGAGAAACATCCAAAATTCCATGTGTGTACCCTGATAGTGTTATATGTGATATCTCTCTCTCTTCTTCTATGTGAGATCATGGATATGGCTATCTCATGTGGTTTTGACAACCTCTCATAATGCAATTGATTATATTGTCTCCCAATGATTATTTTGTCATATTATGTTTTAGTAGTTCCCTAAAAATACAACCTTGTAAAAATGAAATATATATCAACATTTATAATCTAACATATGGCCTTATAAGTAAAATTATAAATATATCAACACAAAAATAAATATTATTTTTTCATGGTTTTTACAATCTTCGGATTCTTTTAATTTTATAATTATGTTATAAATTAAAAATAATATCAAAATAAAATCAAATTTATTCATAATTAATTATTATAAATAATATTTACATATAAATACGCTTGCACACTCATCTAGGATGTTAGTAATTTTTCAACAATCCTACCATTTATATAAAATCTATATTATTTATAACAATTACAATTACATAAAAAATAAAAGGTTCTTCAATCTCCCACTTTAATTTTTTTATTAACTAATACTTTATTTTCAAAAAAATTCATCATGATCCTTAAAATAATATCATTTACCCAAATAGAAATTTCATGAAACCAAAAAAAATATATATGGTACTTTTTCCAAATGTTTCCATCATTTGGTGGAAAGATAATTTTGGAAAACTGACATTGAAGCACCCAAAAAATCAATGTCTCACCCCAATCCATTTATTAAATAACTGAAATATCATATTTAAAAAATAATAAAAAACATATCAATTTAAATAAAAATATTATAAATTTTATCCCCAATTTATAAAACATTCCAAATCCATGTTAGGGTATTACCTCGATGTCTTCATGTGGGAGAAGAAAGACGAATTAGAAGTTTCATCCTTAAATGAACAATAATCTCTATTGATATAATAGTGTTGAAAATATTTGATATTTTTTGTTTTTAAGATTTTTATAATTCCTTGATATTCTACCACACAAATTTTCTTTTATAAAACGATATCTAATATCAATATACATTTAATATGAATGTTGTTCTGGGTTTTTAGACCACAGCCAAGGATTTTTTTTATCACAAGATAATTTTTGTTGTCTCTCAGTTTCAATCATAAAATATCATAACTAAACTTATTTCTGTCACATATTTCCACAATAATGAATGGCTTCTATATATTTAGAATTATCTATGATCAATTTTATTGAAATACATTTCATATTACACCAAATTATATTTCCCTATCTCAAAAGAAATTTTAAATACTTTTTGATCTTTTTCATATATATTTACCCACCCAATCTTCATATATGATGCCAAAGAAGTTCAAATTTTTACTATTTCAGTATATAAGACCATAATTTAGAGTTAATTTTTTTAAATATCATCATTCTCTTAGAATATGACAAGTGGAACTACATATGATCACTTTGTAATATTAGACTTGTTTTCACTAAAGAATTTAAATATGAAAATGATTCTATTTGAAAATGCAAGCTTCTAATGATTATTTTAAATAATTTCTTCTTACAACTACCTAAAAATTTATCATTGAATATTTCATTTACAATTTAATATGAAATTTTTTATTCATTTTAATTTTACATAAAAAACATTTTCAAGGAATCACCATCAAAACATTAAAATGAAAGATAATATAATTTGTTAATAGATTTATCTATAATAAAAAATATCAACTCAATAAGAATTTATATCTAAAAATACATCTTTATATTCTTATAAAACTATACAAAGAGAAACTCTATATCCCCAAAAAATATGATATCATCCACATAGACAATTATAATGACAATGAATTCACTCATCTTTTTCTTATAAATATTTCAATCTACATTACCTATTTCAATGTTCATATCCTTTAAAATTCAATCCAATTCAGAATAACAAGCTCTAGGGGCTTATGTGAAATCATAAACATGTTTCTTCAATATGTATACCATGATTCCATCATTATCAAAGATAAGACCATTATTTTATTTATTATTGACTTCACCCTTAATATCATCCTTGAGAAAAGAATATTTAACATCAATTTGAGAAACTATATAATGTTTATGTTTTAACAATATCAATAACATTATTATATTATCTAATATTCACAATTTTTATAACTACCTTTAAATTAAATAAATTATCTTTTTAATACCTCTTACACACCAACCAAATTTTTATCTTTGATACCTGACCATTCTCATTTATATTATTTTAAAACACCATATAGTAATAATTATATTTATATTTTTATGCCATGGAATAAGATACCAGGTAATTTTTTTCTTAGTTTTATCATGTTATTCATCCATATATTATATCAACTCATAATGTTAAATTATTTCTTCCACTTTATAGGGGTCAATATTGGGATATAAGTGAGGTTTTACCTTAAAATATCAAATTTCATTTTCAACGTAATTCTTCAATTTGGTGTATCCTTTTCTATTATTTTAGATATCTTCATCATCATGAGTAGGTTGGTAAAAATCAATGTCAATAGTGATGGTATTTTTCTTAGTAACATCATAATTTCTTTGTTCTAACATCTACATGATTTTTTTTATTATAAAAATGAATTAATAGTTATATAATATTTTTTTTATCATTTTCCATAATCATAAAATCTCAATATTAAACTTTTATGCTTATAAATTATTTAAAATTTTTACTCGAAACCATTTGATAGTTAACCCACGAAAATTTCTTCCTCATCTTTCTCTTAAACTTTTCTTAAATTACTATTCTTGATTTGGATAATGAAAGGTCTTCTAAAAATATAAAATGCATTTTACTGTTTTATTTCTATTATACTAAATTCTCTATGGATTTATTTTTCTTTTAGGTCTATGTGAGAACATATTATATAATTTTATGTTATTTCATATTAATACATCAAAAAATAAATTGAGAAGTTTGGTTCAACTAATATACTTCTTCCCATCTCAACTATCCGTCTATTCTTTCATTAAGATATAATAATTAATTATTTTGTATATGGTGTTCTATAATAATGATTTATTTCATGTTATGAATCATATATTTTTTAAAATTATCATAAGTTAAATCATCAATTTTATTTGATCTCATTTTTAGGATAAAGAGGCCCAAATCCTTTCCAAAATTTTATCTACAAAATATAAATATTTTCATTACACATGACTTGTGATTTATAAAAATTACATTAGTTAGTAGATTATGATCATTATTAAATTTAATGAAATACATATCACCTCTAGTATAATATTTTTAATAGGACCATATATGTGAGTATAAATAACCTTATGTTGTTTAGATGATATAATATTCAATCCTTTATGAGAACCCAACCAAATTTCCCCCTTTTGACAAGTATCATATATATCAACCCATTTTGTCCTTAGCTTGGGTAGATCTATTAGAACATTAAACCTAAACATTTTAATAATACTTCTTTATCCTGAATGGACAAGACTTCTATGGAATAATTTGATTTCATCTTTGAAAATCAAGAAACAATCATCTCTATGTCACCAATTTGGAATATATTTCCACTAGTTCTTCTCCCTTGAGAAATGATCCATAAGTATTTGGATGAAAAACATATCTTTATTAAATAAAACCTCATGTCCATCATAATAGTGTATCTTAACACTATGTAAATTATTTTTCATCCCAAAAATAATAAGTCATCGGTATAAATTATATTTTTTTATTCAATAAATATTGAGAAAATTCTATTAATTTTATGTGAACAGTTATTTTCCATTTTGGAGGATCAAACTTCAAGATTCTCAATATTTCATGGATTTTATTCACCTTTATATTGTGATGATAAAATTTATGAGCTATCCATTATATGATTTTCCAACTATAATTTAACTAAACTTCTTAAAAATTCATTTTTTCCCTTAATAATATAAATTCTATTTATTATATAAATGTTCAAAAAATTTCTAGGTTTGCATGTCATGTAATTTTCTATAATATTCCCCATGATAATCAAATATTCCATATATTTCATCAGTTAAAAGAATTTATTTAATAGATACGATGAATTTATAGTGACTTATCTCTTTTTTGATAGTGTCTTCTCCATTTCCATAATATGTCCCCATATGTTCATGTTATATCTCATTAAGAGAAATGGTATAAAATATTATTAGGGTTTGTGAGAATCACACCGAAGCATAATTAGTGTCCTCTAATCCATCATATTATACCGTGATAAATTTTTTACCTGAATGATTATTTATAATTTTTGTCCATGTAAAGTAGTTTTATCTACACTAAGTGAAATTATATTTTTAAATAATACCTTTCCTCCTATGATTTAGAAAAAATATTTTTCAATTTTGTTCACCGTCAAAAAAATATTGAATTTGATTTCATGGGATCCATTGATTGAGATAACATGTTTATTTTGAAATTCATAAGGAAATAAATTAACTTATTTATTTTAAACACTATTTTAACCATCTTGTGATGATTAAATGTTTTCCTCAGTAAATTTATGGAAATATTCTTTCATCTTATTCAAATCATTATGAGAGTCATGAAATTTTTATTGAGTCATAGTATGTTATTCCTTTTTATGATCATGTTTTTCTTTATGTAATTTTAAAATATTCCCTATTTTAGCTTATTTACATTTTTATATATTCATCTCATATATGTATATGGAACCTTTCTTTCCATATTATTCCTTTTATAAAACAAATTTACTTTTTATTCAATTGAATACACTTCTAATCTAAAAAATTTTTTATCAAGAAAATATTTTAACTTAATTTTAATCATGTACTGTAGATATATTAATTTATATTCATCATGTTTAGTACTATAGTAATCGATACTATTCTCCACATGAGCTATAAAATTGGACTCATATTTTAACTAACTATATGTTTTGGATTTAACTAATTTTTTTTACAATATGGATTATTATTTTACTTTTAATGAACTCTTTATTTTATGAAAAATAATTGGTTAGAAATTTTGGATTATACCACATATCTTATTCTGAGGTTTATCATCATCTAACATAGTTTTTAACGTCTCCTATGAAATATTTTTGTAGAAGTGTCCAATTTTATTATAATTTTAAATGACGGTTATATTTTTACATTAACCTTAAACAATCCCTTCATTAATATTTTTTCTACTTTTCAAATTATTGTATTTTTATCTTTGCATTATTCTTCATTAACAGATTCATTTTACTCTAGAATTTAATCACCTTTGATTTTCAACATTCTATAGACCTGAAAAGAAAAATATTATTTGATATATTTATTGAAATCCATGATCATTGAAATTACATATTTAACAAAAACATTATGCTATTTATTAAGTATAATATCATCTCTATATTCTGAAGTGGAATCATTCGGGTGAAATCAATTCGGAAAATTTCTCATCAAACTTTTTTCAATTGTTGAATCATACAAATTTTCCAAAAAACCCTAAATATAACTAAAAATTTATCTAACTCTTTTGAATTATTCATTAATTTTTTCTTCAATATCCATCTGGATTTCATTTAATTGGACACTCCATGTTTAAAAATTCTCATTCATGACATTCACATTATCTTCAAAACAACTTTCTTATTTATCAAAAATTTATTTGGAACATTTGTGTCCCAAAATAATTATGAGAACTTTTTATGAAGGAAATATCAAAATTTAATTTTCATATTTACCAAAAACATCCATATTTTTCTGAATATCAAATGTTATAGGAAAATAATTAGTAATAGCTAAATATCATACGATTAATTCATCTTGAACTCCAATGCCTAGAGAGAGGATATTGGGAGACAAAATATTCCTAAAATGTGATAGTTCTTTCAATAGAATCTCAAGATTCCCATTTTATTAATATAATTAAGATTATGTATCATCAAAACATAGTAGATCTTGAAAGAGTAACCTTCCCTCAGATACCAAAGAAAGAGTACAGGGTGGTGTTGCAAATTTGAGAAGGGTGGGGGAGGGGGTTAAATCTATGGGTATTTTTTTTAATTTTATTCTATTTTAAAATTTTACTATATTGACATGATTGTATCAGATTCACTATTTATATTACTCAATATTTATAGAATGAGATAAAATTAAATAGATCAAGTAAAAACTAATTTTATAATGTTCTGTCTCAATGTGATCCTACTCATTTTTATAACTGTTGTGACACCCTAGTGAAATGTTTTATAATATAATCAAAAGAGGATACACCATACCATTTATCAATATCATTGATTCACATTACAATTTTAAGAGTCCTAATGGATTAAAAATACTACACTCCATAATACAAAATCACTAGAAATAACACAAAAAAAATTACTTATGAATGTTTGATGATTTTGTAATTATTTATGATGATATTTATTTTCCACCCTTGAGTTAATTAAAATAAAATATACTCACTTCTTCATGAATTCTAAAAAGTGATAATTTTTTTCTTATTCAATTTATTATATCTCAAAGTCTCATAGGTTTCTGAAAACGCAATTTCAGATCATGTTTTCATTGAATGGGATTGTAAGTATAGATATCCTAGAATATGTCAACTAAAATTTTTATGTTCTATTCAACAAACTATTCACCTTTTAACTATTTTCATATATTACAACACTAACTATATTAGGATAATAACATGACTTTCCCAAGAATAAATGATCATGTGATGTAAAATATGTCTTTAGAAACACAAATATTGTACTCAATACCTCTTATAAAAAATAGAAATTTAGAAATGGATACTCCTTTTCATGTTTAGTTTAGGTTCTCATTAGTCTCCTCTTTCCTTTATGGGGTCATATTGTTCATGATAACATGATACAAACTTCACTTATTATTAATGGATTTATTAAAGAATCAATTCTTCAAAGTATCATATTATCATAACCACTGAGTAATTTTCATCAGACCTCATTCTCATGATTAGTTCACATGGGAGAATTCTTATTCACGTATTAGAATAATTTAGGTCCGAATTTCTCTAATCAAGAGCTCTCCCCAAAAAATTGAATTATAGATGAAACATTCCTCATCCATACCTTTGTTTATATAGGCAGTTTTACTCTGATTTTCATTGTGTTCATGGGAAAAAATCGGTGATTTCCACATTTTTTTATTTGTTTAATCCGTTTATTAAATGAAATCACATAATAAAATCATTCACAATGATTTTACATGACCAAAAAAATTTAATTGAGTAAAGTCATGCTTGTAAGGTGAATATTACATGAATGAGTTCATGTAATCAAGAATATATCATTATAACTATTTTCATTCCACTAGAATATATGTAAATCAATGGGTTTGAGATTATTTATCTTCAATGGTCAACAACACATGAAGATAACCATAAATTGATGATGCATAAAGACAATAAATTGTTAATATCAAATGTGTTAGATGAAATTGAGGAGATAATTGTACTTATATGTGTAAATTTATAATTGGTGTACAATATCACATATCACCTATCCCAAATTATAGTCGAACAAAAAATTTAAAAACATATTTACATTCTTTGTTCTCAATGGCTATCGATCCCGGATTAGGGTTGGATACCTTACACTCATGCACACACAATCCACATGGGTTGCGTCCCACTATTATGTAGTCCACTGAGCATCAAATAATGTTCCATGTTCAACCGTTATGGGTATTCTATTCTCTCTCACACTAATTACATGTGAAATCTGGGAGTTGGATCTCTCATGTACTTCTGGCCTCCTCCCAAAATATGATAGATGAAAAAGGATCACAAAGATTTTGTACTTGTCCAATTTTTTTAGTAGTGTTTGGAAAATATTTATATTAAAACATAATTATGTAGCAATATAATGTGTCAATCCCATTCCCTACCAACTAAAATTATTCAAAATTATCATTATTTTTTTTATTATCCTTCAATGTACTATTATTCTTTTAATTTTCAAATTCATTTATAAATTCCAAGTTTCTTCAATATCAAATCATTTTAATTTTTTCTATATGGTTGTAAAAAATGTTTCATTTAATATAGACATTAAGACATGTTATATAAATTATGAATAGTTCTTAAATAATTCAATTTAAACAACACATATTTTTTTACAAAAATTATAATTACATAAAAAAATGGTTATTAAATTCCTTAATAAATATTCTAATATATCATTCGAATTCATAATTATTTTATGTTAAACTCAATCTATAATATCAATTTAATTTCTCTCTACTTATTTCTCAATGTATTCAAGGTCTATGACCAAGAAATGGAGGTATGGACATCAAAATGAGAAAACGATGAATTAAAAGATAATCCCTTATAATAATTTTTAAAAACATATAATGATGCCTATTAAATAATTTTTCAACCAATATTAAATTCATATTGCCTTTGATTTTTTTCAAAAATAACATTTTTCCATGTTATGGTCATACAAATCCATTATTTATAATTAATAAGAAGTATTAAAATATTTTAACCAATCTACCCATGATTTTATTTATAAATTCTACAAGAATCCCTAGTAACACTTCAAACACATCAAATAGATTGATAATAATTATTCCTTTTAGGTCCCATAAATTTATTTTACACACACACATATATATATATATATCTATATATTCTATTATTATTTTTATCTATTTAAAAATTAAATTGATCATTTAATAATAGATATATATGTGTATATATATAAGTGTATATATCAGTATTGGTAACTCTCCAATATCCCCTAGATGGAGGAGTTATCAGTTTCATGATTATTAGTGGTGCATCAAATGACTTACTACAAATAGTATCTAGAGATGCATCTATCCCACTTAATGTCTCAGGTACATTAAAATCACTCAAATCCACTGAAGATGATGGTATAAGTGGTGTACTTTGATATGATGATATACTTGGTCCTTGAAATAGTTTTCTCACGATTTCATCAATTTAATTTTTCTGGATATATTCATTTAGAAAATATATAATAAATATTTTTTAAAAGGGATATAATTACATAAATATATATATTTATTTGTATAAATCTCTTATAAATGAAAAATTGTAAAATATTTTTATTGGCAATTTATAAAAAAAATTATAATTGTATTTTTTTATTCATTGTTATTGACCTATATTGTGAAGAGTAATTACATTTCAACATATCATTAAATATCTATTATTTAAATACTGTTAACAATGAACTGGTGAATCTTTTATCATTGATAATGTTCAATATCTAAAAAGTACCAATTGAACTTCGTCACCCATAACAATAAGGTCTCTTTATTTTATGTGTATAACAACATTCTAGCCTTATTTTACATCATCATCCACATAATAATCCCTATTAACATGTGAATTGAAGATAAAAAGATAAAACTATTCACATTCACTAGTATGGTTCAAAAAACGGAGGTTGAAAGAAGTAAAATGCAATAAATCATTCTTTATGAACATATTTATGTCGACCAACTTTTATTTTATTTAGATAAATGTAAATTGAAAAATATAGTTTAATTCAATTATATTAATCATATTTCAATAGTACCCTACCTCTACATGTGTAGAGAAACCACTATTAATATTTTTCATGATTTTTTTGGATTATTTATATAAAACATGAAGCCGTTAATATTGTATAAACTGAATATCTTAGTCTTCCCTAGGGGACCTTTAGCATGAAAAAACAAAAATTTTGACATTTTATCCTAATTATCAATAAAAATATATATTGAAAAAAATATAAGGAATGATAATTAACATCATACCAAAAAACTAACAGGAATATGAGTAGATACTAATAGGATGGGAGAACAATTCAACAATCTTATTATTAATAGATTTTTTTAGTTTCACCTCATTTTTTAGATCTATACATTAGTTTTCAGTTTGTTTAAAATATCAATTATTTAATAAAAGAATCCATATTAATAAAATTGAGAGGATTATATATATGCATGTGTTGTAACTATATTTCAATTAGTGTAAAATTTGACCCCACTATAACTAGTTTTCAAATAGTTAGAAATAATGAAGTCTCGTTTTCAAAAAATGAATTTTTAGAGATGTCATAAATGAAACAAACAGAGTTGAATATATTCTCAATAAAATCAATATACATAGAATATAGGGTCATATATTATTCATAATTAAAATTGTTGGAAATAATGCATAATTTTGATCTTTATTCATCACATATGATTTAAATATCTTAAGTACCTAATTTAAAAAATATATGAATCATATTATAATTCAATAAAAAATTATTGGAAAATTGAATTCATTAATAAAATAAAAATATTATTTACATACTACTCAACTATTGACATCAAATGATTATTTTCGAGTCTACCATGCTGAGTTTCCTCTTCCAATGGAATAGTTTAATGAATCATAACATTGAAAAAATAATGGGGGAATAACATATCAAAAATAAAAGGTTTCATCATAATTTTTTTCAACTATAGTTACATTTAGAGTTTTTTCACAAAACAATCTAAAGAAGGTGAATAAATATACTAGAACTGCAACTAAATTTTTTATGTAATATATTATTTAATTAGAAATATAACTCCTTATCCATTAGAATGTGTGATTTTTGAGTTTTTAGTACAATAAACATTCAATGTTTTGAGTTAACAAACCTTGAAATATTAATTGAGTATCAATATTTAACTTTTAGATTCTATAAACATTAATAAAATATACCTTTATCATTATTATTCATTTAAAAATAACATTATGATACTTATCATTCTATTTTACCTCAAACCATCCTTTATATCAAATAATTCCAAATCCTTAGATGATTTAAAGGGATCTTTTTTTACCCTAGTCATTAAGAATATTTAAAAATTATATTTTCACAGATGTTCTTCTAAATATGCATTATTTAAATATTATTATATACACAATTTTACTCTCAATAAAGAACTTTGAAAAATTATTCTCATTTTATTTCATTTTTATATTCATATTTATTCAGATATTGTACCTTGTATCCATTTTCTGCTTTGTTAAATTGATTGAATATTCATAATTCAACATTATACATAATTAATTTTCAAAATATTCCTAAATGATATAAAATTGTTATGAGTTTATCAATAAAACATATCTACCAAATTATGATTTTTTATTCCCACATTTATGAGTAAAATTATGAACATAGAATTAATATATAAATAATATCAATAGTTTATAATCATTGAGGCTCAAAATCAAAATTTCAAAATTAAAAATAGAACCCAGTATAAGTGTTCAAACTGGATAAGTTTCCTTTTCGAGGAATGTCACTAATTTTTACTTTAATTAAGTTTTAATTTTGAATATTTCTCTTATTGGAGAATAACATATTTCCCATCCATCACCCATAAATTCTATGAAATCTTATATAATAGGTTGATGGTATATGTTATTATCATTTACAATAAATTTAATTAAAATAATAATCATCAAAAAAATTCTTGAGTCTTCTTTATACACTTCCATAGAAGAAGATTACAAGGGATAAAATAAGTAAGTCTTATTTTATAATTACTATTTAGAGTAAAAAAGTCTAAAAAAAAACCCCAATAAAAATTTCACTTGATCTGAATATAAATATAGATTTAATGAATAAAACAATTTCCATGATATTTTATATATTTAATTTTTCATGAATCTATATGGGTTATTACCCCAAACATGACAATTCAGGTTGGTTGTAGTCTTAGATGACATAATTAATTTTAACATGCATGGATTCAAAGGAAGGAAATCTAATCACTTTGTTGGGGTTTTCATATTCTAATTATTACTAATGTGGAATTAATTAATCATCTCATTATTCATCATTGAATTAAATATTTTTTTTGAAATATTATGAATTCAATTATTTAACACTCATTTCCCGAATAAAGTAGAATAAATTAAGGAAATCATGTATCCTTATATATTCATTTCGATGATGGTTTTTGATTTTATTAATCTAAATGAATTCTATAATGCATATGAGGTTAAAAAAATCCATCATTTAAAAAATACTAAATCAAGGAATCTTCTTATTTAGTAATTCCATAGATATAGTTGATGTGATATAAATTATATAGAATATAATGCATCATACACTTGGCACACCCATTATTCTTCTTTTTCTTTCCTTGACTAAATAATAAAACTCGTTCTTGGTCCCTAAAGTTCTAAGTAATATTATACTTTCTAAGATCAACTAATGGGATTTTGATATATAAAGATATTGGACATTATATATTATAAATATAAATGCGTCATTATAGAGATATAGTATTTTCCTTGAAAGAATTTTAAATATTTTTAAATATATTTTCATATCATGGAACATAGATTTTATATGATTCTGAGGCCTCGTGTCCCTGAAATTAATTTTAAAAAATTATTAAATATATTATATATTTTGTGATCACACTTTCTTAATGAAATTGAGAAAACTATTAAATGAAAACATAAATCAGCAATCTAATATCATCGTTGAGTCTAGAATGAATTGTTTACCCTATTCGTGACCTAAAATTAGTCGACTTGGGAATTTAGATATCTCACCCGTTGGTGGTGTGTTCAGTTGGTTAATTAATTTATTATTTTAAACCAATTTTAATGTCTATTAAATAAAAACTATTATTAATCAATTTTGTTTAGACACATAAACCCTAGGAGTTTTCCAAATATTCTCATTCGTCCTTCCATTAGCAGATCACATTTGACAATGAAAACCCTTTGGATTAAAGCATATCGGTGCATAAAAAAGTAAATATCTTCTTCTATTCATTGGAGGCCACATTATTTAGTGATTAATGATCCAATATCCTGGTAGGGCTCATAAATTTGTGGTTTACAGCCTTTTTGATTAATTTTATTGGGAAGAATCATCTGGTTTATAATCTGCACCAATTTCTGAACTATGGTATGTGCATATATGGGAATTTAATTAATTAACTATTTTATTTCTAACCCTACATGTACCTATACTTATATTTGGTTATGTATTATTGGAAGATCTTGTTAGAAAAATTATTCTTCCTTTCTCTCAAAATTTATTCACATTCGTCACCACTTGGACCCTAGCATCCCAGTTTGACATTATTGGGAAGAACAAATCCCAATTTATCCCTCAAAATCATGATGAATCATCATTCAAGGGATAGAATGATGAAAAAATGATATATGAATATGATAAGTGGTATTTTTGTGACTCCACCATGATTCTTTTGATATTTTCATACAATGATAGTAGCAATGGGAAATTGTGTGTTTACAGGAATGTGTGAAGGAAATAAGAATCTGGTTTCAAAGGAATGGTAGACAGAAACCACTAATTAATTAATTATCCATTGATTACTAGAGGCATAGAGGATATATTTAATGCCTCAGAGGATGAATCTGTAATTGATGAAACATATCAATATTTTCACAAAAAAACAACTAAACATCATGTAGTTTGATGAATACATAGTGTATAACCCCTATGTGGTGGGTTATAGTGTAAGGGAATTTATAAGGATGTCAAGACATGTATCACTCAAACTTTTCATGTACCCATTGATGTAAAATAAAAGCAACAAAGAATATGGGTAGGACCCTATAATAACACAATCCTATGTTTTATAGATATTAAATTAATTTTACGGAATACTTAGTAAATTAAACCAACAGACAACTAAAGACCATATTAGTTTAGTGTCTTTGGAAATAGGGAAACCTAAACAACTGGTTCATAAATCATCTACAACATCTCTTGCTTTATCCTTCATTACTATAACCCCTTTTGACAGTTCTTACTTAATACTCTTCTTTAAATCCTAGGGAAAAGAAGCATAAAAAGGGGTGAGCTCAGATACTCAATAAGGGTTAGAAAGGGTGTTATGTAAAAATAGACATTAAAATAAAGGGTATGAGAACGTTATTGTTACATTTGAGGTTTATGCACTGCATATCAATGGTAAACATGAATCGTAAAGAAAATCAAAGATCATAACATATAAGATAAAAAGTGTAACATAAGACATGAAATAGTGGCATACACAAGAATGTATAACATTTTTAACAAGTATAAGAAGTAATAGTTATAATAATTAAATTAAGGAGATGGAAATAAGCCCTTTCATAAACATATGAACATGTTAAAAGGGTCCACTCATAAAATTAAGGATTTTAAAACCAGGTCCACCCATAAAATTGTGAAAAAGAAATCAGGTTCACATATAACATAAATACCTCATGAGTTATCGATCATTAACCAATGCACTAGAGAGAGATAATTGTTTCCCCCATCTTATAATGAAATAATTGTTACATGTTCCACAAAAACCTAAATCAGTCATCCTAGTATAACCCAAGGGATAAAATTGGTTTCTTAAACTTCATTTCATCAAAATATAATCTAGGAACAATAAATGGATGTCATAAATAGAATACACGTAATCAAACCATATAAATAATATATATATTATTATCAAAACCTAACCTTATTAAATATTTTCATCTTATATGGAAAATTATATTTATAAAACTATTGTAATTTATTCTTGAAGAAAACATCATTTCTTCATCAAAAAAGATTCTTTCCTTAGAACGCCACCAATTTTAAATAAAAATAATCTCTTTCCAAAAAAATTAAAACAGGTAAGGTAAAATTCATGGAAATAACCCATTATGAAATCATAAAAATTCATTCATGTCATATAATTTAAAATAACATTCTTTTAATAATTTTTCTAGAAAAGTAATAAAACATCCTCATATTTAAAAACCAAAAAATATTATTTTTATACTGCTCAATGAAAATTAACCAATTAGTAAAATTTACTTCCAAAAGATGTATTATAATATAAATAATATTATTAAATGTAGAATTAGGAAACATGTACATGGATTATAAATATTCCCCAGTGAATATTTATGTATAAACAATCTCATAAAATAATGAGATTGAAAAATTATCCCTTACCTTAGGTCTGTTATCCTTTATATGTATCCAAACATCATGTATAATGATTTATATGATTTTATTGATTTTTTCCAGAATCATAGTCATTTTTATTATATCATATATGATCATATTATCATCAGTTTGTTAGTAATATTTTATTGTTACTCGTTATTCGGGTAATAACTAATTTATGTTCACATGCATGTTTTATCAAACAAGTTCCAATAATCATTCTTAGGTAATTGTTATAACATTAAAAAATGATACTGAAATAATATATACCATATTTATTCATTATTTACATTTATATAATTAGGTATTAATGTATTTCATTTATAATTAATTGCAACGCATCATGGAGATGGTAAGTCGTACGTATGCACGAGCGACAATATCATTCGCATAGTTGTGAAATGGTATGGAAGTGAATTTTATATAATTGGTTCCAGAATTCATATCATGATATAATAATTATATATAGTTATTATTTCCATAATTATACCAATTCTTGTAAGTTAGTGGTGGAAAACAGATTACACCATGGTGTGGAGACGGTAAGACGTATATACGCACGAGTGGTGATTTTGTTTTTATAGGATATTAAAACACGCGGCCGATTGTCGCCTATCGACCGTTCAAGGTTCTGGTGCTCTGCTAATGTGTATAGCCGCACTCGTGTCAAATCCTCGGCGATGGTACTTCGTAATAGTCGATTATTTTTAGTTGATTGTATTTTGATTGGGGGGGTTTGTTTGTAGAGCTTAATTGAAATGTTTAATGGATGATGTTTAATTTAACAAGTTGATAAATATTGTGGTGAGTTCATCATTAGGGAGTTAAGCATGTGATATCCTTGAGCTTTGCTTTATATTGCATCAAATTAACACCCACATCAAAAGTTGATGTTGATTGAAATTCCCAAGTGTTAAGCCTTTAATCCAAGCCTCAACTTTACTTAGGGTTATAATCTCAATCAGTGCTTCATTTTGAAAGTGTATTTATGGTTCCAATAATCCATGGAAACCACAGGTTGAACATAATATGTCAATAATCCATGACATGTTAAGTCCAACATACACAATGTTAAATTAAAGAATACTCATCGAGCAAAACCTCTCAATCACTTAACATCCCTAAATTATAACTCACCCCAAAAAGATATTTACTCATCCATTTAAATTATTAATAATCTGGTCTATTATGTTTAAGGTTATGAATTACAAAGAGAAGAAAAAGAAAGGGATAAGAAAAGAGTTGTGTGCCGAACACACACACGAATGATGATGAGAGTAACAAAAAACCGGACTTTTATTGAATAATAAAGTAAAAGAAGATGATGAAATTAAGATTTATTTAAACTAAAATAATAAAATTAATATTTATCTACATAATGTGGATGAGAATAAGAAATTAAGAAGAATAAAATTTCATTAAAATAGAATTACAAAGACAAACACTTGCAAAATTACAACGAAGAAAAACACAAAAGTAAATGAAAACAAAGAGTAGAGGAAGGGATTATCAAGTGAAAACATGAGTTTGTAAGATCATTACACTCCTTTGGCAGGGCCTTGGTACTTCCAATCAATCCTCCTTTTCTCTGAAATGCCAACCCTTTTGAAAGGAGAGGAGGGGATGTATTTATAGCCCAAGGTGGTGAACTGTTTACATTCCAGAAATACCCCTCCAATTGGCTCGCAGATATGGACATCAAGATAGCCGAATCTTGAGAAATATCATTCTTACAATTTGTAGATAATAAAAATTTCCTACTACTCTCAAAATTTGGAGTCATTTTGACCTAAGGCTCAAAGGTTATGGTTGGTTGATTAAAAAAATTAAAACTGTCCATTTCAATCCAGTATTTTTGAAGTCCAAAATGGGTGAGGGTTTTTGAATATGAAGAAGCCTTAAAATACGAATGGTTTATTCAAAAAAGTATCCCTCCTATATTTCATCGTTCACAATGCAATATCTCATCTCGATTTGATGCTAACATCATGAGATATGTCATACATACTATACTGACTTTAATTCTCGGCCAGAATGGTGGGATGGAATTCAAAGCTTCATTTGGGCCCCTTGTACTTAGATTTGGGCCATGAAATTTTTATCCAAGATTACATGTAGTATCCCAGGAATTATTGTGGAGTGGTGATGTTTTTGGACGTCTGGATTGAGCCCAGTAAATCAGTCTTCATGGCTAGTCCAGTTTGTTCACAGATTCTTTGGTCTTGTTTGTGTGGATCAAATGACCCTTCAAATGGAAGAATTGGCTCATGGTACCTTCTAATGAAATGTTATATATTGAAATTATAATCCTAAAAAAGAATAACCACACAATTTGGATCAGTATAATGATATTTATTATTATAACATTAAACTGACTCAATTGGACTACTTCTAAAAAATCTCAAAAATTATACTTATTATTAAAACATTAATATTTCACACAAATTATGCACATTTCATATAAAATCAGTAAAAAGGGAATATAATAAGTCATTAAAATATTAATAACATCAACTCCCCCCACTTAGTTTTGTGCATGTCCTCATGTGCAACAAATATAAAAACATGACAAAATATTTTTTACTCACCAACAAATTTTAAAATTTTGGTTTCTCCAGCTAGGGGAGGTTTAGACTATTTCACTCATCCATTTTGAATTCCACCAAAAGTTGTTACAAAAAAAATGTTCCAAAACTAATTCATTTTTTCATGCTCAAATTTAGAAATGGAAAATGTGGGCACTCAAAACTCACACCTCTCAAGATGATAAAATTCATTTGTGGAGGTTTTCTCTTTCACCGACCAAAAGTTAAAATCATGGAGTTTGAAAAGAGATATCAGCTTCCAATCCCTATACAAAGTGAACAAGAATCAAGAAGTCTTTTTGATGGGTTTTTCCATGGCTATGGGATGGTAGGAATATAATGTCCAAGATAGAGAGGAAGAGGGTTAAAATACCAACATAGAAAAAGCAATGCTATTTTTTTTAAATGAAACATGGAAGGAAATGAAAACACATATTTATAAGGGAATGATTGTGTGAAGAAAGACAAAATATGGGAAGAAAATATGAAGGTAATGAGAAGATGGAATATTTACAAAACAAAAAACGTCTCCCAATAAGAATATAATGCAAGTGTTCTTTTTTTTTCTTTTCCTATTTTTCTTTGTTTTTTCAAAAGTTGAACTTGAAACAGATCTCACACTCATATCTCAACCCATGTTTTATCTCATAATGACACTAATTATAATAGTTATAACAAGATAAAATGTTTAGGATGAGTGATTTTTGACCTACCCAAGACAGAACCCATTTTTTCATTTTTTTTGCTTTTTTTTATTTTCTTTTGATTTTTTTGGAACACTTTTCAATATCATTTATACAATACATTCCCAAATCCCATTGAATGAAAACCTCCCCCCCACAATAAAATGGATTCTTGCCCTCAAGAATATGATAAGACACCAGAAAGAAAGGAAATGATATCTAAAAATGAACTTCATTCCCCCCCCACACTTAAATTTCAAAAACTTATGCAATGAAAATCCATGTTTATATTGGGTGGGATAAGGTTTTGGGATTGTAATGTGGCTATCAATGAAAAGGTTTTCATAGGCTCAAAGGGGCTTTGAAAAGTTGGATTAATGTAAGGGAAATGGGAGGCTATTTGGATATTGTGATTTTCATGTGGTTCAGAAAATTCCTCTATGATATTAATACACACTAAGGTAGGAAATTCAGCTCGAAGATCCACAAACTCAAGACTCACAAATGGGGGTGAAAACACACATTTTGAAAAGATGGACATAGGTGGACTTGGCATGAAAGCAATTATTTGTTCTCACAGTTTGGGAAAAGCATTTTGAAAATATGGCCATAGGTTTCCAATTGTCGCCTATCGACCGGTCAAGGTTCCGGTGCTCTGCTAATGTGTATAGAATCACTCGGGTCGAATCCTCAGCGATGGTACTTCATAATAGTCGATTGTTTTTATTTGATTGTATTTTTATTGGGGGGGGGGGTCTTGTTTGCAGATCTTAATTGTAATGTTTAATGGATGATGTTTAATTTAACAATTTTATAAAAATTGGAGTGATATGCAGTTGAAGTTTTATGTAAAACCCCATTATTTTTTAGAAGAGCTTCCATGGTTCTATTACAAAAATGGGTTCCTAAGTCACAGATCAAGGCACGTGCTGTGCCAAATCTTTGGAAGATGTGGGTCTTTAGGAACTCACTAACAGTATGAGCATCATCTTTCCTAGTGGGTTTGGCCTCAAACCACCTAGAAACATAATCGACCGCAAGAATGATGTATGAGAATCCATTGGAAGGTGGAAATGGTCCCATGAAATTGATGCCCCAAACATCGAACATTTCACAAAATATTAAAGTCTTTTGTGGCATTTCATTTCTCTTGGAGATTTTGCCGAACTTTTGGCAAGTGGGACATGATTTATAGAACTCATGTAAGTCCTTGAAGAGTGAAGGCTAGAAGAATCTAGAGTCTAAGACATTTTGGGAGGTCCTTTTTGGTCCAAAGTGGCCACCTCCAGGAAGTGAGTGACATAATTATAATGTGGAAGAATGTCCATTTTCATCGACACATCTACTTATTAACATGTCAGCCCTAGTTTTCCATAGTTTATTTTATTCCCAAAAATAGTATTTTTAATCACTTTTCAACTTCATTTTTTGTGCTTTTGAAAACATTTCAGGAAAAACACCAGAAACCAAATAATTTACAATTGGGGCAAACCATGGTAACTTTGGAGTGAGAGATGAAAGGTTCTCAATGGGGAATTCAGGATCAATTATTTCTGAATGAGAAGAATTAGAAATTCTACTCAAGTGATCAGCCACATGGTTTTCTTTTCCAGGCCTATCTTTGATTTCAATGTCAAACTCTTGGAGCATTAGGATCCATCTTATTAGACTCGGTTTGGAATATCTTTTCTTGAGTAAGAACATTATAGCAGAATGTCCTGTGAAGATTATGATTTTGGCACCTAAGAGAAAGGGACAGAATTTATCTAAGGCAAAAACCACTACTAGATGTTCCTTTTCAGTCACAGTGTATTGAGATTGAGTTTCATCCAATGTTTCTGAGGCATAATAGATAACATGAGGAATCTTTTCTCTTCTTTGACCAAGAACATCCCCAACAACTCTATCAGAAGCATCACACATCAACTCAAAGGGTAATGACCAATCTGGGGGTTGGATTATTGGGGCAGATGTTAGGTTAGTTTTGAGTTCAACAAAGGCTCTCTTGCAAACCTCATCGAAATGGAAAGTGACATCATTTTGGAGAAAACGAGTGAGTGGGAGGGAAATTTTACTAAAGTTATGGATGAATCTCCGATAGAAACCCGCATTACCGAGAAATGAACGGATGTCTCGAACAGAGTTGGGTTCAGGAAGTGATTGGATAACTTCAATTTTGGCAGGATTGACTTCAATACCATCTTTTGAAACTAAGTGCCCTAGAACAATCCCATTTGCAACCATGAAGTGAAATTTTTTAAAATTTAACACAAGGTTACACTTGAAACACTTTTTAAGGACTAGAGAGAGTGAATGCAAACAAGATTCAAATTACTCACCATAAATGGTGAAGTCATCCATGAAGACTTCCATCCAGTGTTCAATGAATTCTGAAAAGATACTCGTCATACACCTCTGGAATGTTGCAGGAGCATTGCAAAGTCCAAAAGGAATTCTTCTATATGAATATGTTCCACAGGGGCATGTGAAAGTATTCTTTTCTTGGTCCTGAGGTGAGATTGGGATTTGAAAATAGATAGTGTATCCATCAAGAAAGCAATATTTTAACTTTCCGGCCAATATTTCTAGCATTTGATCAAGGAATGGAAGAGGGTAGTGATATTTTCGGGTTTCAACATTCAATTTCCTATAGTCGATGCACACATGCCATTTGTTCTTCACTCGAGTTGTGACTACCTCTCCATGTTCATTTGTGACAACAGTTATCCCACCCTTCTTAGGTACAACTTGAATTGGACTAACCCATTCACTATCAGAAATTGGGTAGATAATACCAGCTTGAAGAAGATTGGTGATCTCTTCCCTAACTACCTCAAGGATGAGTGGATTGAGTCTTCTTTGTGGTTGTCTAATTGGTTTGGATGACTCCTCAAGATGGATGTGATGCATGCAAAGGGAAGGGTTGATTCCTGATATGTCATCTAGGGTTCAACCTAAGGCCTTTTTGTTTTCTTCTAACACTTGAACAAGTTTGGACTCCTCGGTTTCAGTAAGTGTGGCATAGATAATGACAGTATATGAGTGATCATGGAAGAGGAATGCATATTTCAGGTGTGTAGGAAGAGGTTTTAGATTAGTCCCATCTTTCAATTTTGGGCTCGACAACTCAGGAATGGGAGAAGGGACTTCAGTTACTTTGGGTTCATTTTCCTTAATACTGTCCAAGGTGGAGCAGTAGATATCAGAGTTAAGATGGGATTCAAGAGAGTTTTCAAGATCCTATAAATTGATGGAGTCTATGAATGAAAGATCCACATAAATTTTACCATTTATGACTTTTTTAATCATGGTGCAGATTTCACAATATCATTTATCATTATAACATTAAGAACATGGTGGATTGGGGTTCGATTGAATCTTAGAAGTGTCCTCAGAAGCATGGATTGAGAATGCAGAGTGATCCTCAGATGGGTATCGCATGGCTTGGAAAATGTTGAACTTGACCAGTTGGTCACCGAATTCCATGGATAAGATGCTTGAATGGACATCAATCTTGGTTCTCACAGTCATGAGGAATGGTCTTCCTAGAATTAGGGGATATCGAGAAGAGTTTGTCTCACTTTCCATGTCAAGGACATAGAAATCAACAGGTAAGATAAGATCATTGACTCGGACAAGGAAATCCTCAATTATTCCCTCAGGACTAGCTGTGCTTCGATTGGATAATTGAATGACAACACCTATTGTATGTAAGGGACCTAGACCAAGGTTGGAGAATATGGATTTGGGAATGACATTAATTGAGGCTCCTAGGTCTATGAGTTCATCATCAATGTTTGAACATCCAATTTGACATATAACCGTAAAGGTCCCTGGATCGTTGCACTTTATGGGAATAGACTGCTGGGTGGAAACATTTTCGAAGGTCCTAAGTTTCCTCTTGTGGGTACACAACTCCTTGAGAAACTTGTCATACTTTGGAATTTGTTTTATGGCATCTAAGAGGGGAATGTTGACTTCAACACATCTAAACATGTCGAGCATTTTAGGATCAGGTTCAAAGGACTTCCTTGGTTTAGAAACGACTTGAGGAAAAGGAATTGGGTTCCTAAGTGGAATTGAAGTAGGTGAGGGAATGGTTTCATGTTCCTTTTCAAGTTTATTTTTCTTTCCATTTTCTAGTTCAATATTCAATGGAGGTCTAGAGGACTTATCTTGAGGCATAGCAATGTGCTTTCCTGATCTAAGTACAATTGCACATTCATTACCCTTGGGGTTGGGTAATGGTTGAGCTGGGAGTTGGGAAGAATTTGACTATTATTGCTGGCTCATGTGGGATTCAAGTTGACCTATTTGAGTTTCAATGTTTTTAAGGCTAGAACGGGTGAAGGAGGCATGATCTTCCACTGCACTTTACCATGATTTCTTGGAAGAATAGGCTTGTCCCGGATTGGGATTGCCTTGATTTTGGTTCTTGGTAAATCGATTGTATTGGTTTTGGAATTGGGAAGGCTCGCTAGTATAATGGAATCCAGGAGGAGGATTGTTCCTTTGAGGTTGAGGAACAAAAGGATAAGGTTTATGGAAGTTACCACGACCTTGACCATATTGGAATTGGTTTGGGTTTTGAGCAGGGAATTGAGGGGGGTGAGATATGGGATTACCATACCTAAGGACTTGGTTGTAGGAATAAGAGAAGGGATCAGAGTGAGGTTGGTTGAAGTTTATAACAAACTGACCTGATAGTTGAGGGTTGGTGTTCCGCTAAGCATATGCTGCATTGAGATGCATTGGTCTAGATGAATCGGATTGATCCTCTTGAAGTTGTGGAAATGTGTCAGTTGGATGAGATGGAGAGTTGCAGATTCCACAGTTTTTGAAAGGTCCATGAAACATTGATTGCGGAGAAGACGAGGTTGGGGATTTGGTAGCCACAACTAGTTGTCGCACAAGACCTGTAAGTTCACTCATCCACTCGGTCATTTTGTTCGGCTCAATTGATTGATTATCTTGGGCTTGTTTTACATGAGAATGTGCTCGAGTATGGAATTCTTGTGTGTTTGTAGCCATGTTACTTATGAGATCTATTGCTGCTGCATGAGTTTTATCAACCAAGGCACCACCACTTGCGGCATCAATGAGAGTTCTCTCCATAGCCAATAACCCCTCATAGAAGTATTGGATCAAGAGTTGTTCAGGGATTTGATGATGTGGGAAGGTTGCAACAAGCTTTTTTAACCTCTCCCAGTACTCATGGAGTGATTCACTTGGGAACTGACGAATACCACTTATTTTCTTTCGGATAGAAGCAGTAGGAGAAGCAGGAAATAATTTCTCTAAGAAGAGTCTCTTCATGTCATTCCATGTGGTTATGGAACCAGGAAGAAGTTAGTAGAGCCATGAATTAGTAGTGTCAGCTAGGGATAAAGGGAATGCTCAGAGTTTTATTAGTTTCTCAGAAACCCCTTGAGGCTTCATGGTAGAGCACACCACTTGAAACTCCTTAAGGTGGATATGTGGATCCTCACCGGCTAGCCCGTGGAAATGAGGAAGAAGATGAATCAAACCCAATTTGAGTTCAAAGTTAGCCTCTATGTTTAGATATTGAATACCAAATGTTTGGTAATTCATATCAGTGGCAGCAAGTTCTTTAAGGGTTTTTTCTCTAGGATTGACCATTTCTAATTCAACTGGTTGGACAAGGACTGGTTCTTGAATTATTTGATTATCTCTTACGTTCCTCCTAAGTTGGCGAAGTTTTTGCTCAATTTCAGGGTCAAAAAAATCTGATGGATTGTTTGGAAGGCTACGGGGAAGTCAAAGATATTTTGGAAGAGAGAGGAAGACGGGTTTTTCTTTGTATTTTTTTCCGTTTATAATTTTTATGAGAATATGGGTTTTTCTTTGTGTTTTTTTCAATTTTTTTTAAATTTTTTTTTTATTTTTTTTACAATAACTAGAAACTAATGACTACTTAAAGAACCATCCCCGGAAACAACTCCATTTGAAACACAAGGCCGATTATTTCCTATCGACCGGTCAAGGTTCCGGTGCTCTGCTAATGTGTATAGCAGCACTCGGGTCGAATCCTCGGCGATGGTACTTCGTAATAGTCAATTGTTTTTAGTTGATTGTATTTTGATTGGGGGGGGGGGGTTGTTTGTAGAGATTAATTGAAATGTTTAATGGATGATGTTAAATTTAAAAAGTTTATAAAGATTGTAGTGAGTTCATCATTAGGGAGTTAAGCATGTGATATCGTTGAGCTTTGCTTTATATTGTATTAAATTAACACCCACATAAAAAGTTGATGTTGATTGGAATTCCCAAGTGTTAAGCCTTTAATCCAAGCCTTAACTTTACTTAGGTTTCTAATATCAATCAGTTATTGATTGTGAAAGTGTATTTTGGGTTCCAATAATCCATGGAAACCACACGTTGAACATAATATGTCAATAATCTATGACATGTTAAGTCCAACATACACAATGTAAAATTAAAAAATACTCATCGAGCAAAACCTCTCGATCACTTAACATCCTTAAATTATAACTCACCCCAATAAGTTATTTACTCAGACATTTAAATTATTAGTAATCTGGTCTATTATGTTTAAGGTGATGAATTACAAAGAGAATAAAAAGAAAGGGATAAGAAAAGAGTTGTGCGGTGAACACACACACGAACGATGATGAGAGTAACAAAAAACCAGAATTTTTATTGAATAATAAAGTAAAAGAAGATGATGGATTTAAGATTGATTTAAACTACAATAAGAACATTAATATTGAACTACATAAGGTGTATGATAATAATAAATTAAGAAGAATAAAATTGCATTAAAACAGAATTACAAAGACAAACAGTTGCAAAATTACAACGAAGAGAAATGAAAAAGTAAATGAAAACAAAGAGAGGAGGAAGGGATTATCAAGTGAAAACTTGAGTTTGAAAGATCATACCAAGTCTTTGGCAGGGCCTTGGTACTGCCAATCAATCATCCTTTTCTCTGAAATGCCAACCCTTTTGAAAGGAGAGGAGGGGATGTATTTATAGCCCAAGGTGGTGAACTGTTTACATTCCAGAAATACCCCTCCACTTGATCGCATATATGGATATCAAGACAGCCTAATATCTAGAACTCTCATTCTTCAAAGTTGTATATAATAATGTTTTCCTACTACTCTCAAAATTTGGAGTCATTTTGATTTAAGGATCAAATGTTATGGCCGGTTTATTGAAGAAATTAAAACTGTCCATTTCAATCCAGTCTTTTTTGAAGTCGAGAATGTGAAAGGGTTTTTGAATATGCATATGCCTTAAAATACGAATGGGTTCTTCAAGAAAGTCGGAAAATATATCTACTCTTTCACACTGCAAAATCTCAGCTCGATTTTATGCTTAAATCATGAGATATGTCATGCATACTATACTGACTTTAATTCTCGGCCAGAATGGTGGACTGGAATTCAAAGCTTCATTTGGGCCCCTTGTACTTAGATTTGGGCCTTGAAATTTTTATCCAAGATGAAATGTAGTGTCTCCCGAATTATTATGGAGAGTTAATGTTTTTGGACTTCTGGATTGAGCCCAGTAAATCAATCCTCAAGGCTAGTCCAGTTTGTTCACAGATTCTTTGGTCTTGTTTGTGAGGACCATATGACCCTTCAAATTGCAGAATTGGCTCATGGTACCTTCTAATGAAATGTTATATATTGAAAGGAGAATCCTAAAAAACAATAACCACACAATTTGGATCAGTATAGTGATATTTATTATTAAAACATTAAACTGACTCAATTGGACTACTTCTAAAAATTCTCAAAAATTATACTTATTATTAGAACATTAATATTTCACACAAATTATGCACATTTCATATAATATCAGTAAAGAGGGAATATAATATGTCATGAAAATATTAATAACATCAGATATATATAATGTGTAAAGTGGTTGTTTAATAATTATAAAAAATATAAGAATCTGAGTGATACTGATGTTATTACTTAATAATGAAATAACAAATTAAGAAACATTATAAGAAGATAGATGTGTGAATGAATCAGTAGATGAGATTACCTCTTTTCGACATGCTCCCTCTATATCTCCTCTTAGAGGCACTAGAGTTTGATTTTTGGGAAGATCAAATCATCTAGAATGTAACTAGGGATGTTGAGAAGGTAAAAGGTTAGGGGATGGTCGAGCTTGAAGTCTCAAATTTAGGTGAAGAGTGAGGGTGGAGGATCCATTTTATATTTGAGGGGAGGGGAACCCTTGGAAATTATTGAAATATTAAACTAATAAAAAATTAATTCTTAAATTCAAAAGGCACCAACATTAAATATATAAAATATAAGATGGGTATATTTACAAATTATCTCATCCAATAATAATTAGACATGTGTTGTATTTATTTTAAACAATATCTTTTCAGTTTAACCTTAATTATTATCTTTTAATATTAATTGTGGTAACAACATTTTAATTATTAAGAGGCTATTAATTTTACTTATACGGGATAAATTTTCTATATTTGGACACTTAATGAACTTCTAGACATTATAATACTCACTTTATGATTTTAAAATGACTTTCAATTTATTGAAATAATTTAAAAATTCTTCTTTTTATAAAACATCAATTTTTTTAATTTTTAACATATTCATTCAATAAATTTATATAAAATCCAAAAAGAGAGATAAATATGATCAAAATAATTTAATATTATTTTAATATGTAATTTTCACCAATAAAAAACATTAATTACATAAATTATATCATTTAATATTTTTCATTAATATTTATAATATCATTTATTTGATTTCTATCTCAATAAGATAATTATTGTATCAGTGTAACGCCAATGTTTATGATGAATATTTAATATCTAAAATTTTTAAATAAATTAAAATAATGTAAAAAATTTAGTATCATTCAAGAGACTACTTATGTTCATATCTTCATTAAGATAATCACTACATAAATTTTTTTACTTATAATAAAGAAGAGAGTGTAATGTTGTCACCTTGTTTGGTTTAAATAATTAATACATATATTTCTGGAAAAAAACTTTATTCAATGAATCAATTTTGAACCTTTGGTTTTAAGGGTAAATTTTTCATCATATAAAAAGATTTTTTCTAGTTTTAGGGTAATTATTTTGTCTTTTTTATATTTCTTATTACCTTAATTAACCTGGTTTTCCATTAACCATGTTAAATAAAAAATACCATAGTTACTAGTCATTATTTCCAAAAAAGGGTCCTTTTTAAATAACTTCTACTTACTTATTATAAATAAGGAATACATTTTAAAAAATCAAAACATTTAATTGAAAGATATAAATTAAAAATAAATCCTCATTGTCAAAACAAGAAAATGTGTTTTTTAATGTAAAACTCATCAAAAGAATAACATGCGTTTATACCTAATTTCAATGTGAAATTACATCCAATGAACAACATTGGATTAAATAATAATAAAATACTCCAAATATTCATTAAAACCAATTAAAAATATAATCTAATTATATAAATAAATTATACAATAAGGTAGTTTTGAATTAAAATGCATTATTTTTCACTATTGATTAAAATTTGAATTATATCATAAGAATACCAAAATTTCAAGCAAAATAAATGTTGATGACCTGATTCTAAACTAGAAGTTTAATTAAAAAAACATATAATTTTTTTTAAAAATATATTGAAAATGGGTTCTCCATCAAAAGGTGGTAAAACCATATTTTTTTAAAAAAAATCTCTTTCATTAGAAAAATTGAATTTGTTCTTATATCATACGTAGAAAATCTATATAATAAATTTTAAACAATACATTGAATGTATAAAATATAAATTTCATTAATAAAATCCATATGGAGTGGTTTTATTACTTTATGAACTCACTTAAATTCATTAAAATAATTTTTCAAAATAAATATTAACTTTAAAATAAAATTTTTTAATTTTAATTAATAAATTATTGTTCATATAAGAATTAATTAAATACATATGTTAAAAATATTTTCATAAATAAATTAATATAATTCATTCTTTCCATTTTAATAGCTATATTATAAGGTAACATAATAAAATTTAGTTGTTCACTAATAATCGGTCTTGCGTGAAATGAATTATATCAAAAGAACATGAACTTGTGTATAACACAAGAGAAGAATATCATTGCGCATACCACGAGATATTATAGTGTTGACTATAGACCAATAAAATCATGGTGTAGCATATAAAAAATGACCTCAAAAAAATTAAAAATAATCTATTTCAATAAATATCGAGGTGTTACATTCATCCCCCTTAAAATGAATTTCTACCTCAAAATTCATGAGGGTTATAAAATTATAGAAACCCACATCATATAAATTAAAAAATCCTTTAAAAATAATATTTGGAAAATAATATTCACCCTATGTAAATCATAACAAGGTCTTTATATAGGAGAAAACAGGTAGGAATTGGCCATGGATGCAAAGAATAAATATTCATTGGGACTGATAAAAATTAATGATCACAAGAATTCTAACTATATAGTGATAGTTAACAAAACCACAATCTAATGGAATGTTAAATAATTCATTAATATCATTAAAAAATATGATAACTAGACACCCTTTTACATCATGATTGTTTTCTTATTGTTAAAGAATTTTATGAAGATGATATACTTACTTGAATTTAGTATAATATCATTGTTGGTCATGCCTTGATCAATTTATACTTCATATCTTATTCAAAGAAATGAAGTTGAATTTCTCATTACTAAAGTGTTGGTAGATCATGTGATACATAAATAGGAGTATAGGTTATTCCTTATGTCTCAAAAAAAATATTAGCACAGGTTATCAAAAATGAATAAGTCCCTCTATAGAGAGATACTAAATAAATCTAAAAAACGACAACCTGAGTACAACTTATACTATACATTAATGGATAACGTTACAATACTTAAAAAACTGAAAATTTAAACCTTTAGAAAGATTTGAACAAAATCATATTAACATTTATCTCACATATCCCATAAGGAATTTATTGGTTGTCACTTTCCATACATGTGAACACCGTCATCATATATTCTCTTGATTCATGGAAACAACCTAGATTATCATATATCTTTATTTAAAAATATGCATGTATCCTTATTACAAAAATTATTGGATATATTTCTTATGTCTGAAAAAGTTGTATTCTTCGTCCATGATAGCAAAACCTTCCTGTCAAAAAATCAATACTTAGCTCCCAAGAAACAAGAATTATCAAATTTACTTATTCAAATCCAAAATTTTATTATCCAAACAACATTATCTAAGAATAAGAGACATATTAAGGGCTATATTTTCCTTAATAATGTGTCATTTAAGTATATCACCTGACCCTTAAATCACTTTTATGGCCCGTATAAATTTTCAACATATCCTTTCAAATCCTTATTGAAAATATTCTACTGAAAACACTTATATATTTCATGATTCATATAATATAATCATTGAATTCCCAAACATATACACCTCAACCATCCAACTTTATTCATAAAACATTACTCATGATTCATTATCGTCTAGTTTCCTAGAATATGAATCATGTATTAAGGTTTTAGAACATAAATATTATTAGATTTAATGTAAAAAATATTGAAATAACATAAAATACCTTTTATATGTCTTTTAAAATCTCTTAATCCTCAGTACAATGACCAATTTCATACAATCACTAACTCTGGGTAATTAGGGTTGGTGTGTTATAGTTGGTATCAGAGGAAGGTTAGAAGAATACTTGGAAGTTAGATTTAGAAAAACTATAATTAGAGATAATTAACCTATGATAGACTTTGAGGATTATTATAGGAGAACTTCCTAGAATTTTGGTACTATAGATATTTTGTGAGTTTTCAAAGAAATACATCCTTATCTGGATACAAGCAGGTAGAGGTTGATCTGGCATAGATGTACCTAGGGGTAAAACCTAAAAACATTACTTTGAGCTAGACTCAAATTGGAACTGGTGCATGACAACGGGCCTTGTTGCGTTCTTGGTTATAACACTCTTGGGGGATATGCTTAGTATAATTCTAATTTTAATTAAAAAAAATAGGAAGTTTTGAAGAGTATATACATCCTCAAATAAATTGTTTTTGTTATTTTGAATTATATCCACAAACTGTTCAATTTATGTTAAATGTTTTACAATATTGGAACTATGTATTGTGATTCATAAACTAATCTAGTGTATGACATTTTTTAGAAATGGAACCTAGTGGAAGGAATGGAAACCGAATCAATGCACTTAATCCATGTAGATATTTACATCCTACTCAATATAATTATAGTGGATCTGGTGAAGCAACTAGTTTTAGAAGTTTATCAACATATTGGGACAACACACTCAAGTTATGAATTATAACCTTACCAGTATGGAGCACCCCGATCCACAACACAGAGGATCAATGTTAGACCGGTTCATGAGGAAGCAACCACCAACATTCAATGGGAGTACAAATCCATTTGTAGTTGAGAAATAGATAAATTCCTTAGATAAAATATTTCATGTTTTGGGGAGTTTCAAAAGGGAAATAGTTTTCATGGCGGTTTATCGCATCATAGGTGATATAGATCAATGGAGGTAATTGATTTAAAAAAAGGAATATAATGAAATATAAAATATGTAATGGATAGAGTTTGATAATATTTTCTTAGAAAAATACTTTCCTCATGACCATCAAGTGGATATGGAAATACAATTTCTGAGTTTTAGGAAAAAAGAGGATGAGAATATCGCAAAGTATGAGGCTAACATTAAAAGGTTAGCAAGGCATGTTGTAGATTATATACCTAACCCATGATGTAATATTGATCATTTCTTTGATGGGTTAAAACCATTTCTTTGATGATCATTATTCTCAAAATCCTTCTTTCCATATGAGGATATTGTCTCATGTTCTTTGAAGATAGAAAAAGAATTATGTAACTCTTATAAATTTAAATCAAAGGAAGAGAAGTAGGGATATATGGAACACTCAGTAAAAGGGAATACGGGGAATAAGGGAAATGTTGAATATTCATTCTATGGTAAATGTGGGAAGAACCACCCTGGTACTTTCTTGAAGGGAATGAGAGTCCGTTACATGTGTGGGAAAAAGGCCACCAAGCTCATGATTGTAATGAGAAGAAAGAGGATGTCAAAGTTGAATGATACAATTGTAGAGAAAGAGGAATTATTCAAATGAATGTCCTAACCGCTAAGGAAACTTACCTCAGAAAGGGCCAAACGAGCAAGGCCAAGATTATGTGATCACTACTACTAAGGTTGAAGCTTTGAAAGGCATGGTGACAGGTAATTTAATGGTTTCCTCAAGTTTAGAAAATACATTATCTCCTTCTAGATCATCACATTGTTTCATGTCTTCCCAGTTTTCTAAAAAAATTAGTTATTTTCAATTTGACTTAATAAGGGAGTTGTCAGACAAAACACATAAGGTAAGCATCATTGCAACAAGGTTTTGTGAATCAGTTCCCATTAGGGCATATAAATGTTCTTTATCTACTGATCTCATCATCATACCCACGATTTAATTTTATATAATCCTTGGTATGGATTGTATTTTAGACCATGAAGCAAAAATTTATTGTAAGAAGAAGGAGGTTACAATACTTGATGATGATAAGAGGTTACTTATCTTTAGAGAAAAAATGTCACCACCTAATTCTTATCTAGATCCACCCCCAATAGATCAACTAAATTCAATTATTGGTGAGAAAGAGAATGAAATAACTATGGGTGTGGAAAGGAATGTTCAAATATATGGAATACCTATTATGCAAGAATATGTTGATGTGTTTCCAGAAGAATTACCTAGACATCCTATAGAATGAGAAATTGAGTTTTCCATTGATTTAATTCCGGTTTCAGTGTCCATATTGAAGACCCCTTATAGAATGGACACTCTGTAATTAATGGAATTAATGAAACAACTAGATGAATTGAGTAATAAGGGATGTATTCTCCACAGTGTTTCTCCATGGGGAGCCCCTGTTCTTTTTTGTTAACTAGAAAGATGGATATATGAGGTTATGCATTTACTACATGTAGATCAATTCTATAACAATAAAGAACCAGTATCCTTTACCTCACATTGATAATTTATTCGACTAACTTCACAGACCACAATAATTTTCAAAGATTGACCTTTGATCTGGATATCATCAGTTGCGTGTGGGAAAAAAATAAATTCCAAAAACAGTATTTTGAAGTAGGTACGGGAATTACAAGGATACAATAATTCCTTTTGGGTTGACTAATGCACCCTTTATCTTTATGGATCTAATTTATTGAGTTTTCAAGGAATATCATGATATATTTATAGTGGGATTTATTGATGATATCTACGTATACTCAAAAATCTATGAAGATCATGAAAATCACTTGCGCATTATTCTAAAGACACTTAGAAGAAGTGAATTATATGGAAGATTTATCAAATGTGAATTCTGGCTCCAGGAGATTTTTTTCTTGGCCATAGTTTTTCTAATGATGGAATATTTTTTGATTCGTCAAAGAACAAGCCAATCAAAGAATGATATAGTTATTGCCTATGCATCACGCCAGCTAAAAATTAATTGGAAACACTATCCAACTCATGATCTTGAGTTAGTAGCTGTAATATTTGCTTTGAATATATGAAGAAATTATCTATGTGGTAAAAATTTTGAGATATATACTGATCACAAGAGTTTGAAGTATATTTTCTCTCATAAAGAACTCAACATGGGGAAAAATAGATGACTTGAACTACTCAAGTATTATGATTTCACTATATACTACCACCTGGGGATGGAAAATAAGTTGGAAGATGCTTTGAGTAGAAAAAATCATGGAGTTTTGAACAAGATGAGAGTTTAAAAGGATCCTATTTTAATGGATCTAGTAAATATGGTTATGGGAATAACCATTGAAGGTAAAACATCAATTATTTTTCAAATGGTTTCCAAAAAATCTTTTCTGGAAAGGATAAAAAGTTCTCAGACTGATGATGAGGAGTTTCAAAATAAAATTAATGTTTTGAATGATGGGAGATTGATTGACTTCATATATGAAGATGGAATTTTGAAATTTGGGAAGATACTTTATGTTCCTAACATATGTGGTCTAAAAGGGGAATTGTTGGATGATGCTCAAAGCTCCAATTTCTCTATACACCCTAGTAGCACTAGAATGTTTAGGGATTTGAAGGAGAATTTTTGGTGGGATAATATGAAGAGGGAGAAAGCTGATATTGTGTAAAGTTGTATGGTTTTTCAACAAGTGAAAGCTGGAAGGAAACAACTTGGAGGAGTCATGCAACCTCTTCCCATACCTGAGTGGAAATGGGATAATATTCCATTGGACTTTTTCATGGGAATACCAAAGACACCTAGAAGTAATGATGAAATATAGATCATTATTGATCATCTTACCAAGTCAACACATTTTATTGATATAAGAAAAGATTTACCACTTGAACATTTAGAAAGAATATATATTAATGAAGCTGAAAGAATTCATGGAGTACCCATATCGATTGTTTCTGATCGTGATCCCCATTTTACATAAAGATTCCGGAAAAGTCTTCAGAAGGCCCTGGATACTAAAATTCGTTTGAACACTTCCTACCACCCTCAAAGCGATGGAAAATCAGAATGGACTATTCAAACCATATAAGTCAGTTTAAGATCTTGCTCACAAGACTTTCAAGGGGTGTGGGATTAGTATTTACCTCTGGTAGAATTTTCCTATAACAATTGCATCCATTAAAGTATTCATAGGGAACCATATAAAGCATTACAAGGAAAAATATGTCTCACACCAACTTATTGGGATGATGTTGGTGAAAGAAAACTCTTAGGACTAGAACATTTTGAGGAAACAATGGAAAAGGTGATGGTTATCCAAACCCACATCAAAGCAGCACAAATTTGGAAGAAGAGCTATGTCGATAACTGATGGAAGTATTTTGAATTTTAGGTAAGAGATCATGTTTTCTTAATGGTATCTTCATGGAAGGGATTTATACGATTAATTTATAAGGGTAAACTAAGTCCCAGGTACATCAGACCTTTTGAAATTCTAGAATGAATTGGGGCTGTAGATTACCGTTTGGAAATGTAGCCACGTCTCTTGAAATTTCACGATATCTTCCACATATCACTGTTAAGGAAATATATTCCTGGCCCAATGCATGTACCCACTTATGAGGAAATTGAACTGGAACCTGATCTATCTTATTGTGAAGAGACTGTCAAAATTGTTTATGCCAGAGAACAAGTGCTGAGAAACCAGATGACTCATCTGGTGAATGTTCTATGGAGAAACCATAAGACAGAAGGGCTAACTTTGGAACTCGAGGAACTTATGACGAAGTACCACCCAAATCATTTCATGCAGTATTATTCTAGAAATTTTTATGAAGAAATTATTTTAAGGGGGGAGAATGTAACACCCCAATCTTCCACGGTACGTTTCCCTTTGAATAATGAAATAGAATGCATTGTACGCAACTTCGAGATTCTAACACACTACGACCAATAAAACTAGCCGTTATGTATATTAATACCCACTTTTTTATATTTTATAAATTTTATTTTTCAAAACAGACTTCATTTTATGAATTTGGATTATCGAAATTAGCTTAGGGTGAATTTTTTTATTTTTCCAAAAACATTCAATTTTTGATGAATAGTGAAAAACATTGAGTTATTGTTTAAAAACAAATTTTTAATTAAATAATTATTTAATTTATTTAAATTTATCTTAGGTCAAAATAGATACATAATAACTATAAATTTTCAATGTAATTTATTGGAGTCATTTTTAAATGAGTTTAGATATATCAAAATTTTATTGATCTTTTTACCATCTTTTACCCACCTCCTGGGAGAATTTACAAATTTGCATAAAACCTAATTTTGCCGCTTTTATGGTTTAATTTCAAAACTCCGAGAGGAACAGTTAGATTTATGAAGTAAAATTTTGTTCAATAAGATAAAAACAATTTTTTTGTGAATGTTAACTTTTTAATTTTATTTACCACGGTTAAAAGTAAATATGGTAATTAAGGGTAAAAATGATATCATAATTACCACAAAAGATTTCCTAATTCTATTTTATAAGTATAATTATAACAATAAAAACATAATAATAAAATATGAACAAATTTGGTCGACTTGGATAAGGTTATCTAATTTATTATTATTTATTTAAAAAAGAGTTAAAAGAGTTAAAATCAATGTTTAATAACTAATAAATTTTAATATAGGGTTATACATAAGATAAATTTGAATATAAGTATTCATTATAAAGAAAAAAATATTTCTTACATAATGATATTTTATTTATAATTTTTAGACATTAGATAATTAAATTAATTTATGACACAATTATGATGCAATAATTACCTTATTAGTGAATTATTAAAATAATTGATATTATAAATAACCAAATAAAAATAATTTGAGATTTTTAATTAATGAGCCGAATTTTCTTGGTTAATATGACATGTTAGAGTTGATTAAAATAATTTTTTTGATGTAATAATGATCTCATGAATTTAACAAATACAAAATATCAAGTCGTGTCAAATTTTACATAAAAGAGTTTTTAAAACAATTATTATATTATTAATTGATATTATATTTCAAAAAATCTAAGGTTCATCCAATGGGATTAAATAATATTATATAATTCATTAATAAACCCCTTGAGGTTCTCTTTAAAGTTTATAGTAAGTTTATTAACCATATAATATAAAAATACAAAGATACATGTTAAATGCCAAACAATTTAACTAAGATTTAATTCGAAAATATAAGATTAATTTTGTGACCCAAACTGGTCTAAAACCTATTGGTTGAGATGTTTTTAACCCATCCCCACATTATACTTAAAATAATTCATTTTGGAGCATTATAAACAGAAAATGACTTTATTATAAAATAATATTTCTATCATTTCCTAAAGTGACCATCACCTCTCTTATAAAAGGGCACATCCACTTCTCTCAAATTCACACCATAAAAGCCATTTGGTACAGAAAAACCCTCCCCAAATATCCTCTAAACTATCCAACCTTCATTATAGAGGGATTTATTTAGTCATAAAGACAACTTAAGGATCTCTTTTGATCAAATCAAAAGCAAGAACCTGAAGAAGAGGTAAATATTTCATCAGCTATTTCCAATTATTTTCTTTTTCCACTTCCTCTTTATTTGTTATTTCCATCCAAAAATAATAAATCCAATACATTATATATATTGTGATGTTATTAAAAATAATGGTACACCCATATTCATTATTCTATCCATCCTATAAACGACAAAGTCACCATACGTGCGTACATACGGATTACTGTCACCACATCGTGGTGTAGTTTGCTATTTAGACACCTCATCAATTGGATGGGTATAATAATGAGTATAAATTATTTAAATAATAAATATAACATGATAATGATTCTTTATATATGATATAACATCCAATTGAATACAATTTTAATATCTAAATAATGATATTGTCTCTCATGCATACGTACAAATTACCATCTCAACAAACGAGATGAGTTTCATTTTCCATCAGATCCATTGAAGACTAATTTTTAGTTGATGATTAAAAATAATTATTAAAGACATAATATCATTCTTCATATGAATTAGATACATCCTATCCATAAAATAAATTACTTATGTAACAAACCATATAATGGAAAACGAATCTATTAACACCCAAAACGATGATACTACTGAAATATCATTAACAAATTAATGTTAGAAGATCATATATGATATCATATTTATGTATATTGTTCTTTTATAATTTAATAATAATGATTTAAAAATTATACTTGAGGTTAATATACCCTTGACCACATAAAAGTACATGGTAAGGGTTAATTTCACAATCTCTTTATTATCCGTGGATTTTTTTATGTAAGTATCTACTGGGACCTCGTTATCATCCACATCCACGATTCTTATAAATGTATTCCAAAACATTTTTACTATTTACTATACTATGGGTTAAATTCATTTATATATTTTTTCTACTTTTTATAAAATGGTTTGAAAGGAACCTTTCAATTATTTTCCAAACAATGTACTTTATGACCTTTTCGACAAAATTATGTTATGAATGTTTTTTTAACTTATAGTACGGGTGCAACTATTTTCCTCTGTTATAACATCGTTAAATCTTCCATAACATGCTTATAAGAATATTTTTGAATGAAATTTTTTCTTTTATATTTATAAGACTTTTAAATGATTTAAAAATAAGAAGAGATATTTCTAAAAGAAAGTCTTCATTCCAAATTTGTCAACATCCTTTGATGGATTTTAAGGTTATTTGAAGTTGATTTATTATGAAACAAAATGTCCATATGATATTGAATGTTTTGTGATCTGTTTGATTGTGGATGTGTTATTTTTACACCATTCATGGTTTATGGATAATGTTTTGATATTTCATATGATAGGTTTAATATGAATTTTTATGTTATGTTTAAACCTTTTCATATGAGGAATGCATTGGACTTAGTAAGTGAAGGGTTGAGCCCACTATAGCTCCTCAATGCATCGGTAGGTCTCATGAGAGAAACCGGTGTCTTGGCAGAAGGACGTGAGAAAATATTATTTTTAGTCTTGGAGAATGCCATGACTATGTGGTAACGAAGTCTACCATTATTCTTTCTATCATTATGAAAGTTTCTATTGATATTGAATTTTATTATTCGACTAGTAAAATATCCATGTGAATAATTAAATGGAATTATTCTATTTTAACTTTTCTATATTATGCTAAAGTTCAAGTTAGAAATGTTTTATTTAGTCTTACATTGACTTAAATGTTTATGCATATTTATGAAAGTTTCTGCTATATTGTTATCCTTACTGAGAATCTTAGCTCACCCATTTCTATGTTTTATTTTTCCAAGGATGAGAAGAAGTATATTATGACTAACCTATAGCTATAGTCTGAGGTATATGATTGTGTCATATGGAGACTATGTTGTTGTAGTTTTTCAATTTATAATGTAATGTAAAACTTATGAATGTATCTAGTATTTCCAAGGCTAAAAAACTAATAGCTCATTCGAGACTGGATATTTTGTGATCATGCCAATGTTATGTAATAAAGAACCCACTCGGGGTGACTAGGGTTGGGGCATTACAGTTGGTATCAAAAAACGTTTAGAACATTACATGGAATATAGATTTAGAAAAACTCTGATTGGAGTACATTAACCTATGATAGAATTTTAGGATTAGTATAGAAAAACATCCTAGAATTTTGGTACTATAGTGATTTTGTGAGTTTTCCAAAAAATATATCTCTATATGGATATGAGCAGGTAGAGGCTGCTGTGGCACAAATGTACCTAGGGGTAAAACCCAAAATCACCACTTTGATCTTGACTTGAATTGGAAGTGGTGCATGACAATGGGTCGTGTTTCACTCTTCTTTACGACACTCCAGGGGGATATGCTTAGAATAATTCTCATTTTCTATACAATCCATTATAAAGGGTTGATGAGTATATACATCCTTAATGAATTTTTTTTATGATTATGAATTATATATAGAAACTTTTCAATTTATGTTAACGGTTTTACAACTTTGGTATTCTGTATTGCGATTAATAAACTAATCTAGTGTATTCCATCGTTTCGAAATGGTTCCTAGTAGAAGGAATGGAAACCGTATCAACACACATAATCTATGTATGTATTTACCTCCAACTCAAGATAATTATAGTGGAGCTAGTGAAGCAACTGGTGCTGATAAGCTTATCACCATATTGGGAAAACTCACTCAGGTTATGAATAATAACCATACTCGTATGGAGCACCCTAATCCACAACGCGAATGATCAATGTTAGACCGCTTCATGAGGCAACTACCACCAGCATTCAATGGGAGTAAAAATCCATTAGTAGCTAAGCAATGGATAAATTCCGTAGAGATAATATTTCACTCTTTGTGGAGTAGAGAAAGGGAAATAGTTGTCATGGTAGTTTATCACCTAACAGTAGATACAGATCAATGGTGGTTATTGATTCAAAACACAATGAAAGACGGTGAAATATAAAATATGGAATAGAGGGTGTTTAAAGAGATTTTATTAAAAAAAAATTCCTCATGATCATCGAGAAGATATGGAAAGACAATTTCTGAGTATGAGGAAAAAAGAGGATAAGAGTGTCGTAAAGTATGAGGCTAACTTTACAAGGATAGAAATAACTACTGTTGAGTATATACCTAACCCAAGAAGTAATATTTATCATTTCTTTGATGGGTTAAAACCATTTCTTTGGAGAGAATTAGTCTCACAATCCTTTTTGTCATATGAAGATACTATCTCATGTGCTATCAAGACAAAAAAGGTATTCTTGAAGTCTTATGACTTTAAAGAAAAGAAAGAGATGAAGAGATCTGTTGAACACTCTGTAAATGGAAATTAGGGGGAGAAGGGAAATGGTGAATATCCATCTTGTGGTAAATGTGGGAAGAAACACCCTGGTACTTGCCTGAAGGGAATGAGAGTCTTTTACAAGTGTGGTTAAAAAGGTCCCAAATCTCGTGATAGTAAGGGGAAGAAAGAGGCTCTCAATGTTGAATGATACAATAGTATAGAAAGGTGTAATTATTCAAATGAATTTCCCAAGCTCCAAGAAAATATACCTCATAAATTTCCAAGGGAGAAATGCAAAGCTTATGTGATCACTGTAGTTGAGGTTGAAGCTCCGAAAGACGTAGTGGTAGGTAATTTAATGGTTTCATCAAGTTTAGAAAATGATTTATTTAATTCTGGATCATCACATTGTTTCATATCTTCCTAGTTTTCTAAAAAAATTAGATATTTTAATCTTTAATTAACAAGAGAGTTGTCAGTCAAAGTACATTAAGGAAGTATCATTGCAACAATGTTTTGTGAATCAGTTCCCATTAGGGCATATAAATATTCTTTATCTGTTGATATCATCATCATACCCATGATTGAATTTTATATAATTCTTGGTATGTATTGGATTTCAGATCATGATGTGAAAATATATTGTAGGAACAAGGAGGTTACACTTTTCGATGATGAAAATGAGTACCTTACCTTTAGAGAAGAAAAAGAACCACATAATTCTTATCTAGATCCTCACCCAATAGATCAACTAAATTAAATTATTGGGGAGGAAGAGAATGAAATAACTATGGGTGAGGAGAGTAATGTTAAAATAGAGGATGTACCTATTGTGCAAGAATATGATGATGTGTTTCCATAGTATTTCCATGGACATCCTCCAGAAAGAGAAATCGAGTTTTCCATTGACAGAATTCAAGGTTCAATGTCTATATAGAAGACCCATTATAGAATGGACATTTTGGAATTAGTGGAACTAAAGAAACAACTAGTGGAATTGAGTAATAAGGTATTTATTCTCCCTAGTGTTTCTTTATGGAGAGCCCCTCTTCTTTTTTAAGAAGAAAGATGGATCATGGAGGATGTGCCTTGACTATAGGGAGATCAATGATATAACAATAATGAAAACGTATCCCCTAACTCACATTGAAGATTTATTCAACCAACTTCATGGAGCTCAATATTTTTCAATGATTGATCTTCGACCTGAATATCATCAGTTGTGTGTGAAGAAAGAAGACATTCTAAAAATAGTATTTTGAACCAGGTACAGGCATTGCGAGTTTACAGTAATCCCTTTTGGGTTGACTAATTCACCCTCCTTCTTCATGTATCTAATGAATAGAGTTTTTAAGGAATAACTTAATGGAATTTTAGTGGTATTTATTTATGACATATTGGTATACTCCAAAAGAAACAAAGATCATGAAAATCACTTGCGCATAATTCTAAAGACTCTTAGAAGAAATTAATTATATGGGAAATTTTTCAAGGGTGAATTCTGGATTCAATAGATTTATTTTCCTTGGTATATTGTCCCTAAGGATGGAATTTATGTTGATCCTTCAAAGACCAAGGTAATCCAAGAATGGCCATCACCGATGAGTATAACTAAGGTATGCAATTTTATTGGTTTAGCATGTTATTATCGACATTTCATCCAGAATTTTTCCCGGTTGGCTAACCCATTAATAATGATCACACTTAATGGGGTTAAATTTTTTTGGAAAAAAGAGTGTGAAGAATGTTTTGAAGGACTGAATAGAAGATTATTAAATGCCCCTATCCCGACTCTACCATAAAGGAATGATGGGTTTTTTTATTTATAGTGATGCTTCAAAGAAAATACATGGATGTGTCCTTACTCAGAATGATAGAGTTATTTTCTATGCATCAGAACAGCTGAAAATTCATGAGAAAAACTATCCTAATCATGATCTAGTGTTAGAAGCTATAATATTTGTTTTGAAGATATGGAGACATTATATCTATATAAAAAATGTGAGATATATTCCTATCACAATAGTTTGAAGTATATTTTATCACAGAAAGAACTCTATATGGGGAAAAGGGGATGGCTTCAACTACTCAAAGATTATGATTTCACTATACACTACCACTCGGGGAAGGTAAATATGATGGACAATGCATTGAGTAGAGAGGATCATGGAGTTTTGAACAAGATGAGAGTTGAAAGGGATACTATTTTCTTGGATCTTGTAAAAATGGATATAGTAATAACCATGGAAGGTGAAACATCAATTATTTTTCAAAATATTTCCAAACCATATTTACTAGGAAGGATAAAAAGCTGTTATAATGATGATGAGGAGTTTCAAAATAAAATTAAAATTGTGAATGATGGAAGATTGAGTGACTTCATATATGAAGATGGAATTTTTAAATTTGGGAAGAGACTTTGTGTTCCTAACATACCTAATCTACAAAAAGAATTTTTGGATGATTCAAATAGATCCAATATCTCTATTCACCCTGGTAGCAATAAAATGTATAGAGATTTGAAGGAAAAATTTTGGTGGCACAGCATGAAGAGAGATATTTCTTATTTTGTGTCAAGATGTATGGATTTTCAACAAGTGAAAGCTGGAAGAAAACTTCCTGGAGGATTCATGAATCCTCTTACCATTCTTAAGTGGAACTGGGATAATATTATGATGGACCATGTCATGGGACTACCAAAGACACCTAGAAGGAATGATACAATATGGGTCATTATTGATCATCTTACCAAGTCATCACATTTTCTTGTTATAAGATAATTTTTACTACTTGAACGTTTATCACGACTATATATTAATGAAGATGTAAGACTTCATGGAGCACCCCTGATGATTGTTTCTGATCGTGATCCCCATTTTACATCAAGATTATTGGAATGTCTCCAGATGGCCCTGGATACTGAAATTCATTTGAGCACTGCCTACCACCCTCAAAACGATGGACAATCAGAATGGGATATTCAAATATTAGAAGACATGTTGAGATCTTGCTCACTTGACTTTCAAGGTATGTGGTATAAATATTTATATATGGTAGATTTTTCCTATAAAAATAGCTTCCATTCATGTATTCAGATGGCACCAGTTGAATCATTATATAGAATGAGATGTCACACACCAACTTGTTGGGATGATAGGGGTGAAAAAAATATCGTAGGCCTATAAATTGTTGAAGAAACGATGGAAAAGGTGTAGGTTATCCAAACCCACATCAAAGTAGCACAAATTAGGTAGACGAGCTATGCCGATAATCGAAGGAAAAGGATTTGGAATTTTAGGTAAGATATCATGTTTTATTGAAGGTTTCTCCATGGAAGGGAGTTATATTATTCAGTAAGAATGGTAAACAAAGTCCCAAGTACATCCGACATTTCATAATTCTAAAATGAATTGGGGTTGTATCTTATCGTGGGAAAATGCCAACAAGTCTCTCCAATGTTCACGATTTGTTCCATATATCACTGTTGAGAAAATACATTCCTGGCCCAACTAATGTTCACACATATGAGGAAATTGAACTAGAACCAGATCTTTCTTATTGTGAAGAGCTTGTCAAAATTATTGATACCAGAGAACAAGTGCTGAGAAGACAGATGACTTGTCTAGTGAAAGATCTTTGGAGAAACCATAAGATGGAAGAGGCAACATGGGAACCCAAGGAACATATGATGAAGAACAACCCGAGTCTTTTTATGGAGTAATATTCTATAAATTTCTTGGATGAAATTATTTTAATAGGGGAAGAATCTAACACCCCATGTTTCCACAGTACGTTTCCCATTGAATAATACAATAACATGCATTGTATGCAACTTCGAGATTCTAACACACTACGACCATCCAAACTAGCTGTTACGAATAGTAATACCCACTTTTTGAAAATTTAAAAATTTTATTTTTCAAAATTGACTTCATTTTTGAATTTGAAATATTGAAATTAGCATAGAGTGAATTATTGATATTTTTCTAAAAAATTTCAATTTTTGATGAGTAGTGATAATCACCGAGTTAATGTTTAGAACCATATTTTTATTTTAAGAATTTTTATTTTATTTAAATTTATTTTCTGTAAAATTTATACATAATACCTATATATGTTCAATGTAATTCATTGGATTCATTTTATAAAGTGTTTAGAAATATAATAATTTAATAGATCATTTTACCGTTTTTTACCCACCTCATAGGAGAATTTGAAAATAATCAAAAACATAATTTTACCTCTCCTGTGGGTTGAATTTTTAAGATCTGAGAGACACATTTAATATCGTTAAGTAAAATTTCGTTCAATAAGATGAATATAATTTTTAGTGAATAATAACTTTTTACTTTTATTTTCCACGATTAAAAGTAAATCGGGTAATTAATGGTAAAAATGATATCATAATTATCCCAACACATGTCCTAATTCTATTGGATAAGTATAATTCGACCAAAAACAACTATATGAATAATATATGAACCTCTTTGGTCCACTAGGATTATATTAGGAATTTTATTATTATTTTATTTAAAGAAGAGTTAAAAGAGTTAAAATCAACATTTAATAACTAAAACATTTTAAATATATGTTTATAAATAATATGAATTCGACTATAAATATTAATTAAAAATATAAAACGATTTCCTACAAAATTTTATTTTAGTTATATTTTTTAGATAATAAATAATAGAATTTATTTATGACACAATGACGATGTAGTAATTACCATATTAATGAATGATTAAAGTAATTGATATTATAAATATTCAAATAAATCTAATTTGAGACTTTTAATGAATTACACTAATTATATCGGTTAATATGAAATGTTTGAGTTAATTTAATTAATTTTTTTAATTAATAATGATTTTAAGAATTTAACAAAAACAAATACCAAATATTGTCAAAATTGACATAAAAACGTTTTTAAAACAAATATTATCTTATTAATTGATATTTTATTCCTAAAAATCAAAGGTTCGACCAAAGGGCTTAAATAATATTATATATTACATTAATGAACCTTTTGAGGTTCTCTTGGAAGTTTATAGTATGTTTATTAACAATATAATATAAAAATACAAAGAGACATGGTAAAGGTCATACTATTTAACTAAGAGTTAAATCTAAAATTGAAGGTTAATATAGTGACTAAAACCTATATAAAGCCTGTCAGATGAGATTTGTTTTACCCATCCACACATTATCTTGTAAATAATTCATTTTGTATCCATTAGAAATAGAAAATAATTTTATTATAAAATAATATTTCATGCTTTTCCTAAAGTGACTCTCACCTCCCTTATTAAAGGGCACTTCCCCATCTATCAAATTCACACCATCAAAGCCATTTGGATCATCCAAAACTTGCCCAAATATCCTCTCAACTGTCCTCACTTCAACGTAGAGGCCTTCCTTTAGTCAGAAATCCATCTTAATGTTCCTTTTTGATCAAATCAAAAGGAAGAACCCAAAGAGGAGGTAAATATTTCATCACCTCTTTCATGTTCTTTTCTTTTTCCACATCTTCTTTACTTGTTTTTTACATTATAAAATAACAAAGTCAGTATCTTCTATATAATTTTATGTTGTTATAAAAATGGTATAACCATATTCAGTATTTTATCCATCGAATAAATTACAAAGTCACTATACATGCGTACGTACAAATTACCATCTCCACATCATGGTGTAGTTTGTTACTCAAACACCTCATCATTTTTATGGGTATAATAATGAGTATAAATGATGTAAATAATATATAAAACATTATAATGATTATTTATTTATGATATAAAATCCAATTATATATGATTTTAGTATCAAAAGAATGATATTGTTGCTCGTGCATACATACGGATTACCGTCTCCAAGAACGCAATGAGATTCATTCCCCATCCTATCCATTCAAGAATATTTTCCATTTGAGGATTAAAAATATCGTTTAAAGACATAATATAATTCTGAATATAAATATGATTCATCCTATCCGTAACAAAAATTACCTATTTAACATATCATATTAAGAAAATAGAATCAGTTAACACCCAAAACAATGATAATATTTAAATATCATTAATAAAGAAATATTATAAGATCATATCTGATATCATATTTATGTATATTGTTCTTGTATAATTTAATAACAATTATTTCACTATTATATAGGAGGTTAACTTAACCTAGACCAAGGAAAAGTACAAGTAAGGGTTAATTTCACAATATCTTTATAATCCAAGGTTTTTTTACGTAAGTATAAACTAAGACCTCTTTATCATCCACATCAATGTTTCTTAAAAATTTATTCCAAAACAATTTTAATATTTTCTAGATTATGGGTTAAATTAATTTATACCCTTGTTTGACTTTTTATAAAATTGTTTTAAAGGAATCTTTCCGTCATTTTCCAAACAAGGTACCTTATGACCTTTTCGAAAAAATTAATGTAAGAATGTTTTTTAACTTATACGGCGGGTGTGGCTATTTTCCACCATTATCACATCGTCGAAGCTTCCCATAAAAGCTTAGCAGAATATTTTCAAAATAAATGTTTTCTTTTATAATTATATGACTTTTAAATTATTTCAAAATTGAAAGAGATATTTATCAAAAAAAGTGATTTCACCTATGTCAACATCTTTTAATAGATTTTATGTTTATTAGAATTTTATTTATTATTATACAAAACTTCTATATTTTATTGAATAATTTGTGATATTTTTTACTATGGATGTGTTATTTTTACACCATTAAATGTTTATGGATAAAGTATTGACATTTTGTATGCTAGTTTTAATACGAATGTTTATGTTATGTTTAAACCTTTTCATATGAGGAATGTATTAGACTTAGTAAGTGATGTGTGGAGCCCGCTATAGCTCCTCGATGCATCGGTAGGTCTAATGAGACAAAATAGAGTTTTGGCATAAGGCCTTGACTATATTATTATGAAGTCTGGGATTATGCATTCCATCATTATGAAAGTGGCTATTGATATTACATATGATTATTCGACTTGTAGAATATCCATGTGAATGTGTAAATGGAATTATTTGATTTTATCTTTTCCAAATTATGATGATGTTCAAGTTTAAATGGATTTTGTTTTAGTCTTACATTGCCTTAAATGTTTATGCTTATTTATGAATGTTTCCACTATATTGTTATCCTTACTGAGCAACTCAGCTCAAAAATTTCTATGTTTTATTTTTCCCAGGATGCGAAAAAGTATATAATGACTAACCTGAAAGGATAGTCTAAGGAATATGAGTGGGGATTTGGAGACTATGTTGTTGTATTATTTAATTTTATAATTTAATTTAAATCATGTCAATGTATCTAGTATTTATAAGGATACTAAACTAATCAGTCATTCGAGACTTGATCTTTTGTGATCATGCCAATGTTATGTAATAATTCACTAACTCTGGGTAACTAGGGTCGGGGCATTACAGGTATCCTTAAGGGCATAAAATAGATCCTTGTTTTTTTGGGATTATCAGTCGGAAGGTAGACACCGTTGGATCTCATAGAAGGTGATGGACCGACCTTTGTGTGTGGATGGTATAAATTATATAAATTTTTCAGCTGTAATAAGTAGGTTGCATGTGAATATGGATTGGCAGATTTTAGAACAGGGAACTCATTGGGGTCTCTTAATGGATAATAAGTATGGTGATAACTTTTGACTACTTAGATCTCACCCTTCCTTCCACCATCGGTCTATCCAGCATTTGATATACAATCCTCAGCCTCATTCTTCAGGGATATTTGTGAAGGGTCACACTGAATTCTAGTTCCATATTCAGGATGGATCTCAGATTGGATTTATGGGATCTTCAATGCCTTTTGTATCCATTATGATAGCCAACATGTATCCAACTTTCATTATGGATATTTTGGATACAGATCAGTGAAATAATTTTGACCTTATTTAGATTAATGTTGACCCACATCATTGTGTGTTTATAGTTTCTTCTACTAGTTCTTTCCTGGAAAGCTGTTATTGGAATTTTCCTTTGACGCCATCAATGCAGATATATGGGGTGATGTTCTATGGTACCTGGATATTCATATTAGGTACAATTCTCACACCTGGTGTGTCCGTAATCAAGACCTCCCAACTGATGAAAAGATTAAACGGATGGGAATTCCCAGGGTGTCTCACTATTCCTTTAGAAAACATCACTGAGAAAAGAATATGAATCATATTTTATTTGGTAGTTAAATGGTGTAGGACATCTTGAGTTCAATATTTTCTTTCTAGGATCCTTCTACATTGACTATCATGGGGGACTTGTTTCCCTACCACTAGCACTAGGGTCCTAGTTCAAGTTTCCTTTATAATATGGCTCGTGCGCTTTTTATATCTAATAGTTGGTGGGATCTTTAGATAGAATAGAATATCTCCCTTAACGAGGTCCTCTATAGTTATTCATATGATATTCATTTCAAATAGTTTAATCTAATTGTATATTTTTCTATGCACTTTTCCAATAGCAAGGATGCACCCCCTCTTGGGAATGTCCTTGTAAGGAGTGGTATCATCCCCAGAAATGTTAAAACAAGTTGGGTTGTGGGGTTTTATGGTCACATCCCATTTCAGGTTTCAAGATTAAAATAAATGACTCTTGTTTAGTAGGTACCAAGCGGGAAGAAGGTGTGGTTCATGATTCCCTCAGCTCGGTCATCATGGCCTTATAGGCTCACCTTGGATGCATGAATTCCCTTCAAAATAAATCTCATGCACTTCTTACAGATCTCACCATGTTTCATGGGACTAAAATCGATCTCACTATGGTGGAGATGAATTCCTCGATCATCCATGGTTCCTTCCTTCATCATCATGTTTTCCCCTCATCTATTGCCTATCCTATTCAGAGATGTAGAGGCCAGATCGAAACAAAAATTGAGGTTCTCCATGTCTAGTATAAGGGTAACAATGTGGCTGATTTCCTCACCTATTTGGCTTCCATACCTCTAAATTAACCTAATTAACTCGTATTAGGTATCTCCCTTATGAGGGAGTGAACATTATCTAAGGGGATGTCCTTAGTTTTCATTATTTTCTCCCTTTATTGCTTCGACTATCCTTTTCCATATTTTTTTACATTTTTTTTGTCCTAAAAAATTAATTTTGTTAGTTGGATAATGGATGTATTATATTAACCACTTGGATTTTATAAGTTGAAATGATTTGAAATATCTCTTCTTATAGGGATTATATATACCATTACAGACGATTACATATTAGAATGTGATCTTAGAGGTCAATAATGTAATTTTATATTAATTTTATGTGTAACTGGAGAGAATAAAGTTATGTAAAAGAAACCCACATCACCAAATTAGTGGGAAAATCCTCAACTTTTATATCTACAAAAAAACTCATGTTTATGGATAGGATCATGGTGGATGTCATAATAAGGGGGTATTCAATAGAAAAAATGGATATTCATGTGAATTAATTTATATTATGTCACATGACTCCTCAAATTTTGGTGATTGATGTAAACCAATAGTTAGAGGAGTACATTATATAATTACATCTTCCCTTGAAAATCATTTAAATAAAAATAACGTGACTAAATTAAACACTACAATGATAATGTTTTCTTTGTCTCAAAGAAAATCCATAAATGTTTTTTGATTCCTTGAAGCAATTTCACTGAATTAGACCACCATACTAACTTTTTCTGCTTAATTACAAGGGATATAAGATTTTGTAACTACATTCCTTAAGAGACTATTCTAGTAAAAAAAAAACACCCCATATAATAATTACGATTACAGTTCACCAACATACAACCATGGGTGGAAACATCACCTAGATATGAGTTAGGGTTCTTGAAAACAACCAATTAACCTTTTTGAAAAAAGCCTTCATTTTTCTTCTACCTTACCTAGTAAGATTTAAACAAAATAAAATTATATTTGAAGCCCAAGAATCAACAAGTCAATAACAACAATGGAAATCCAAACCTAAATAATATGATCTTTAGAAAAACATATTTATTATAAAATATTTTTAAGAGTTAGGATCTGGTTTTTAGTGTGATAATGATGAAAATTACACATAATATACATCCATCAATGAAAAGGTAGGAAAGATACCAAACTATATTCATTCTAAAATTTCTCCAAATACAATTCAAAATGGTATAATTATTTTACATATTAATTTAATGAAAATAACTAAGACATATGGTTCTATCGGTCAACCATTTTTGTACCCATTTCACGAGATTTAAAATTTATTACCAATAAATTAGTAACTATATAATATGAAAAAATTAACGATGAGTTTGATGATGATACTTATATTCCCATACATTTGTTAATAGAGTTGTAAAACCCAATATGAATGTATAAAAGGATATCAAAAAAGAAGATTTTGAATACATTTAATCGTGATGTCATTAATATCCACATATATATATATATATATATAATTAAAAAAATTAAAAGGAATTTATATATTGTGAATGAATTGAATTTCAATAGAATAGGGAAAAAGGAAATGAGTATATAAAGCATATGAGGAATGTATGTACCAACATCACACCAACAATGATGATTTGAAAAAACAACAAGGACCGTTAAACATCCCCCATTCCATTCACTATATGGGGTTATTATTTATGTGATGATTTATTTGTATTTTATTCCTCTATTAATGTCATAAATGACACAATTATCTCTTAAATTTTGGTTATGAAACATAATATGGATGGGGTCATAGTGAAATGGGAATGAAGTGAGACAAAATACATAATAGGAGTCCTAGAGGGTATAAAACATTAGGTGATAGATATAACCCTTGTAATGGATTTTTACATGGTCATTATTATATGATGATAAGGTATTTTCCCATGATACAATCATTCATCACATTACTTCCTCAAAACTATCATGAAATTGACAAATATCAACAATGTTAAAGTATTTAATGATTTTATAGATGATATTATAAGGATGAAAACATCAGAATCCATGATGTGTCCCAAAGAAGAACATTTTTCAATTTTCATCTTCCACTCAGGACCATATTTTACGAATTCTAAAAGCATTTATTTTCTTGTTTTCAATATTATTATTATCCCATTTATAAGTATATTTAGGGTATTTTTGTTAGATTCATTATTGAAAAAATTTACAATCCTATTCCTTATGGACAATCCACTTTAGGTTCTGATTTTCCAATAGTTTCTCATTATAATTCATGTCTTATTAATTCTTATTATGTTATGTATATTGGTTTTAATATTGATATGATGAATTATTAATAGATATTAAGGATGTATATTGTGCACATATGTTTATTAACATGTCTTTTACATCAATACAACCCCATCCCAAAAGATTACTCAAACAATTATCGCTAGTATTGAAATATTAATACCTACTGAAAGATTTAAAATTTATTGTAATTATTTATTATAATATGATTCATGTAAGTTGATAACTACTTATTAATTTATGGGGGAAAATACATAATAAAGTGGGAGTAACATTGAAGGAATACCAGAAATTTTCCATTAAATTTTCGTGAATAGCATTATTTTATAGGATGTGGATAAAGTATTTATGAATCCATAAAGGAATATTAAAACTATAAAACTATAATTCATAAATAAATTTGGTGAAAAAATGACTTGAATAAATTATCAATTACCAGATTTATAATTGGTAGTTGGCTACCCCTGTCTCTATTTTCCCAAAGAAAATGGGATTCATTGTTTTTTAGAATGAAAATGATTATAAATTTCTCATAACAGTTACAAATAGTTGTAAAGTTTTCATATATTATATGAAAATGAATCATTCCTATCATAAATAAAATTTCCTATTATCTTCATTGAAAATATTATTTAGTGTCTTGTAGGTAGGATACAATATTATTTACTTGATGATTTTAATGGATATCTTTTCATATTAAAGAATTTACTATGATAACATGAAATTTTCATTCATATATGGTATATTTTATTATTGAAATATTATATTTTAAATATTTATTACCTCATGTGACATCCATAGATTAATTGTCAATATATTTTCATTTTCAATTGAGAAGTTTACATAGATGTATGTAGATGACATTACTATGTGTGAATATTCATTTTATTAGAGTGTCTATTTCTTTGTAAAATTCTTGAATCAATTTATTGAAAAAAAAACTAAAAATTTATTACATGGTTTAGAAGCTCATTGTTCTAGGACATGTATTATTATAGATTTTAATTTATCATTATATAAATAAGGTTGAAATTATTTCATCCATTCTGTATCCACTATGTGTTCATTATGACCATTCATTACATGAAAAAGATTGTTTTTAGCCATGCATCAAAATAGTTTTATGTATGATCACTCAAAAAAGTCATCAAATATTTGAAAAGATATTTAATTCATTTTTACGGAATCTTTTAGGGTTCCATTTTATGAGCTTAAGAGTAATATCATCCCAATGATGATTATGTATCCCCCACTGTGGGATATTTTATTTGAGATTATTCGTAACACATTAAACATTAACATTGGACCAGGAATATCATATAGGTGGGAGTGGAATTAACTTGTGATTTTATATGATTGAAGGAATCTATCCAAAAAGAACTAAAAAATTAGAAAAATATTTTTTTCTAAAAAATTCCAAAAAATTTAGTTCTGATTATTAGGATCTGATTTAGTTCTTTTTAGTTATGAAATTCTAAGGTGCCTCCTAAATAATTTAGATAAAAATTCTAGTCTTATACACTGGATACTCATTCCTATAGATTTTTAAATCGAGATAATGTAATAGTATTGTTTAAGGAACAAATTGGTATACCAAATGAGTAGGATTACTCACAATGTTGAGGAAGATAGTAACAACACTGAAACCGGTAACCTAGATTTGGGGGTTTTTTTATGATGGAATAAATACAAAATATCAAATCACCAATTTTTGATAATTTTAGTAGTATGGATTTACTATACTCATAAATGAATATCTTATTAAAATGGTAATTAAACATTGAACATAATTAATTACTTCCTTAACACTTATTCAATGATTACATCTTCATAAACTAGAAAGTGAAAACAAATAAAAGGGTGATATCAAATGCCAAATAAGGGTTACATAAACCAAAAATATGAATCAATAATAGGAGAATAATATTAAATAAGTTATAATCAATATGGTGTGGTAAATAGATTAAAAACACATTCCATTTAATCAATAAAATATGAATGAAAATGCATCCATGGATTTTTTTCATATTGAAAATTTCATTGGTAGTAATAACTGAAAAATGAATGAAGTAAATTTTTAATTTTATTAGACACAATTTTTCTTGAAAATTAACCAAACCCATTAATACCTTTCACAAGACAAATTTTTTATGTGGTAAGAATGCCACTTGAATCTACTTGGAATCAAATGAGAAGGGATTATTGATAACTATTTTGCCTAATGAGACATATCAATGGGTCGATGGGATATATAATTTTGGGCCCCACATTTACATATAATTCCATAAGAATATTTATAAATAGATTTATTTCATGAACCACATTCTTTATCTAAATATAATAATTGAGTAGATGATAAATATTTATCAATATGTCCCCTATTAAAATGACATTCAAAGTATACACCTTATGTAAAAATAGTATAAGGCTTAGAAAATGATTGTGTCCATGATAAAAGAAATATAGATATTTTATAGAAATGTAATATCAATTGTAAAATGATCTGAAATGGGTAGTAGATACACCACATAAAAATTATTAGGTTCAAAATACCAAGTAATCCACAATGAAATGCTAATTGTGACGAAGTGTCTTACCTTATGTTCAAAATCGTTTCATACATATACATAATTTCTTGGAAAATAAAATATTATTAATTAATTAATTTATATATAACCTATTTATCATATATTTCAATTATTATAATTTTATTAAGTAAATTTATGGACAATTATATGAGTTATAATTATTAATTTAATTTTTCTTTGAGCATTAGATTCACTGTTTTATAGTCGGTTCCCTTATGTATAATTATGGGAGTTCATTTCAAATGGAATACAAAAACTAGAATTGTAATTTTTTAGTATTAATTAACCTTGAAAAGTTTTAATGGGATCATATATCATTTTATTATAAGGTATGAATATTATTAATTAGATAAAGCATTGATGAAAAGTCTTAAATTTATGTTGGTGATTTTTATGACCATCGTAAACCTGTTTCATTTTATTTAATATTATAATTATATGTTGGTTATATAACATGATATAACTTATAATATGTATATTAAAATCTGATTTAACAATAATAATGGTTTTCTAATTATATATAAATTTGGAAAAGAAAAAATGAAAACATTCCACCCATGATGGTGGTAAATCAACATGTTAAGGAAAATGTTTTCTTTTTAAAAATTAAAGGAGACGATAAGATATTTGAAGATTGTTATTAAAAAATCATAATAAAATTATAATATATAAATTATACTTGAGTAATCATTACACTTTGGATAGGTTAGTTGAGGAAAAGATATGAAAATAAAAGAAATTAAAAGAGAACAAATGAGGATTTAACATCTTGAATACTGTCTCCTTGGAAGCCTCATTATGTCACATGGATTTGACCTTTTGGAAAGACCAGTAGGTTATGGATGTGGGGAACGAAAAAATGAAAAAAAATTGGAAAAATTTCATGAAGACTAATGTATTTGAAGTTGTGGGTATAAGGGGTGATTATGGGTGGTATTTATAGGGAGAGGAGAGGGGTGTTTTTTATTATTTTATTCATCAGTTTATTATTTTGGCTCAAGACTTTCAATATTGTTGATTACTAGGAATAAATATAGTAGGTAATGAAATTTAGTTAAAAATTATGATTTATTACCTCATACATACATTATCCATGTCTCCATAATTCATTTAATTACATATAATGATGAATATCATAAATTACCATATTTCATCATTCAAAAAAAATTCTACTATTTTAGAAAAATTCCAAAAATTCACACTCAACATTTTTCTACATGTATTTAACAAAAAATTTATTTCATTTGATGAAAATTAATTTCTTAATATAATATATTAAAATTTTAATTAAAATAAATACTTATTCAAAAAATAACAACATTATTATTATAATATATTTTAGGACACATTGAACATCTAATTATGGTCCCATAAAATAATATTATAATTATATTAAAAATACATAATTTTTCATTAATCTATTTTATGAAAATAAATTTTCTGTTAAATCGTAATAATAATTGTAAAAGATTAAGTTAAAATTTATCTTTCATTAAAATACAAACAATTAATTTATCAATTTAAAAACATTTACTTAATTATTCATTGATATAAATATGTCATTTTTCATTTATGAGATTCCTAAATTTTTTATACTTTAAAAGTAGTGGATTTTATACTAATGGACACCTTACCATTCTTAATGTTCATTTTAATATATAATTCTATAACATTTTAACCAGTCGAATAAATTGAATTTATTTAAGAAGATTCAAACTGAAAAATATTGGGTTGTTATATTCTTTTATTCTTTGAAAAAATTTGTACTCAAATGTCTCATGAGTATTAACATTCATACAGATGTGGTTGGTCCATCTTTATATCATCCTTAGGTTCCAACACTGCTTCATCAATTTTATGGTATCTTGAAATATCTTTTACTAATTGAGTCATCCTATTTCTCAATACATCCTCTCTAGTGTTAGGAATTGTGATAGGACTTCGAAGTATGAAAAATATGGTTCTAGTTGTATTCCTTTACAGGTGAGTACTTGAGTTGGGTATATAATGTACTATTTTTAACAAAGATGTATGGAACACAACATGAACTTTTAAAATACTTGGTGGTATTATTAAATGGTAAGATGCATCTCTAATTCATTCCAAAATTTAAAATTGTATGATGTATCAGGGGATTAGTTTCCCTTTCATACAAAAACAAATGACACCCTTCCCTGGAGATACATTTAGAAAGATATTAGATCAAACCGGAAATTCCAAATCCTTTCAATGATTGTTAGCATAATTCTTTTTCTTACTTTGAGTCTATTTAATATGACCATGATATCCATTAACTTTGTATTTACCTCTTTAATATATACTAGTCCTCTTTGTATCCTTTCACCAACTTCATCCCAACATGTTGGAGTACAACATCTCTTTCCATATAATTCTTCACATGGATCTCTTTGAATAGTATAATGAAAGAACTATTATTGCAGTAAAACTCTACCAAAGGTAAATATAGATCCCATATACCTTGAAATTCATGTTTTCATGGTATAAAAATTTCTATTAATGTTTGAGTAAGCATTTCATACTATATTTCAATATGAGTGTGACAAACTGCACTAAAACGAAGAACATTATCTATATCCTTATAATGACTCCTCAAAATTTTTGATGTAAAATGGGGATCTAATTCAGAGCTATCCCTTATATGTTTACAATTAAGTCTTAAAAATTCATTAATATAGAGTATTTATTAGAAATAAACAGGTAAATCTTCTCTTATAGTAATAAAATGTGCTTATTTGGTATGGAAATAAATAATAATGAAAATCGTAACATTCTTTTTAGTGGTATTTTGTTATCCATTGAATAATTCCATACTAATTAAATCTAACTTCCATATACGAATTGGTGGGAGTTTCATAACTCATATAGGATTTTTTCTATCAACCTTCACATGTTGAAAAACTAGATATATACACATGTTAGAAAAATTTTCGGTTTCTTATGATCCCACAAAAAATATTGTTTTACATATCTATACATCTTGGTACTAATATGTTGTATATAGAAATTTGTGCTAATATAATCACATAATAGTTCCCTTTTTATCCCATGTATTGATGGACCACATAACCTCTTTCTAAATTTTATAATTCCATCCACATAAATGAAATATTCTAGTATTCCATCCTTAATGGATTTAATTTTCTTTTGAAAATCCTCATCATCTTATTGAGAAATTTTTATACTCTTCAAAATAGATAGTATCCAAATCATTTAAAAAAGGATTTGGGCTTCCCCTTCTTTAAAAATTACTATATACATATTTATTAAATCAATAAACATAAGATCCTTATCAATTTGTATTTGAGTTATATGTCCATGGTCTATCCTTTTTATTTTTCTTATACCTTATTTTTCTTTTCGTATATGATAGTGTATTGAGAAATAATATTATTTTAGTTTCTCTAGACTGCATCTTTTCCTCAGGTAGAGTTTTTCTATGAAAATATATTTTTCAAACTCTTTTAATCCATATATATCTCACATATTTCACCATTAAGATATTATGTCCATATCTTCATATTAGAGATTATAGCTGCTAACGCAATATCATGAGTTGGATAATATGTTTTGATGAAAAGTCATCTAACTTGATTCATATGTATTCACTTTATCATTTTGAATAAGGAAACAATCTAGTAAGTTCTCTCATACATCATTGTATTTCACAATCCCATAATTTACTAATAATAGATTCAAATTCAATGTGTTGAAAAATATTTTAATCAATTATTCAAAACATTCATTATAATCATTTTACAGGTGAACATAACCCCTTTACGTGTTATCTTGGATAGCAGGCCAGTCAATCAAGATAAATTCTCAATCTAAGGTTGAAAATAACTTACCCAACCAATGAAACTACATAACACAGTTATGTTTTCTGTTGTAGGATTATTTTTTATTTCTATTGTATTTAGATGATCAACTAAGATTCCATCCTTAGTGATATCATTACATAGAATTTTTTTCCTAAAGAAATAATTCACAATTTTATAAATTTACGATATAACTCTTTCCATATGAGAGTTTCAAGAATGATCCGTATGTGATTCTTATGATCTTTAATTCTTTTAAACTACATCATAATATCATCAATGAACCCATAATAGAATAGTCAGGATATTAATTGATTATTTTGTTCATCATATCCATAAAATTAGAGGTTGAATTATACAATACAACTAGAATTACTATAAAATCATAATTTTCATACCTCATCTAAAAATATATCTTAGGAATTTATTTCATCTTTACTTGAAATTGATGATATCTAGAAAAATGTTCAATCTTCAAAAAATATTGATATTTGTGAATCTGATCAAATAAATCATCAATGAATGGATGAGGACACTATATTTTTGTTATAACATTATTTATTTCTCTATAGTTAATTCAAAGCCTCAAAAATCCATTTTTCATCACAAAAAATACAATAGAGAATCCTCATTGAGAAACACTTCAGGTGAATAAATCCCTAATTACTCAAATGCTCTAGTTTTTCCTTCATATCTAATAATTCCAAAGATTTCAAAATATCGAGTTTTTAATATTGAACTTGTATCAGGGATTAAATCAATAGTATACTCAACTTCATGCTCTTTGTGGTTTCTAGGTAGTTAATCAGAAAATACATCAATTTATTCCTATAAAATTTGTACATCCTCATTTGGAAGAAAACATTACTCATCATTAGATGTTGTCTTATCTTACTCTCCAATTAATTTTAGTCTGTAGAGCTACTTGTTGTGGATCTTGATAAGAATAAAATGATTAAATTTCCACTCTAAAGTTATGAAATTCTACATCTTCCTCACAAATCATAATATCCTTCTTCTTGAAATAAGTTTTGACGTCATATTTTGATAAAAAATATGAACTAATGATAAATAAATGTATCCCACAGGTATGAAGGTAAGACAATAAAATAAAGTATGTTTACATGTCATAATGGGGATGGAATGACAACTTTTTATTACAATGAGACTTCCCTTCAGAGTTTTTGCTGACAACTCCATTTCTTATATTATGCACCATCACTAAATAATGGAACACACGTAGTTATCACATAATATTAATGATTATTGATCCAAAACTCCACTATATGTAATTTTTACAATTCTAATGTTTATTTACCTTATAGTTCCCCAAGTTTCTTCTAAAATTCTATAATACTAACTATAACAATCCTGGCCAAATTATCCCATAGAATGTGGTTATTTTATTAAAATTACATTGATACAAGAGATTACATCCCCAAGGATCGATTAGTTTAGTAGTATTGAAGAAATAGATACATACAGGGATCCTTTATTACATTGGAAATTAAATATATAACATAATAAACTATATCATTGACACAAATTCAAGGATATTATATTCATAACTTGGGTGAGGAAAAACAGGGTGAGCTAAAATGATTAGCTGGTGTTACATATAAATAAACATAAATTAATAATAATTTAATAATAATTAATAATTAATATAGAATTGTAAATATCTGAAAATGACATGTCATTTAGTAAATAAACTGAGAATGAAAATACATCCATAGATTTTTTTCAATAAGAAAATAAAAGGGGTAGTAATAAATGAATAATGAATTAAGGAAATTATATTTTTTTTGGATGTCATGTATCTAGAACATGAACCACTACCATAAATAACATTCACATTATCATTTATTTCTTTGGGTAGAAACCCATCTGATTCATCCTGGAATCAAACATGATGGTTTTGCCTCCAACTATTTTGTCTCATGAGACCTATCAATGAATCGATGGGAAATATAATGTCAAGACCAACCAATCAATGCATTTATAAGTAATTATTCATAAATAAATTAATTTAATTAATTTTTCAAAAACTCAAAATATCCATAATGATTAGATGACTTAGATTTATCAATATTTCTCTAGTTAAAACAACATTCAATATAAAACCTGTATATAAAATGGTATAATGAATATAAAATAATCATATACATGATAAAATATTTATGTGTATTTAATATACATATTGTGTCAAATGAAAAATGATATAAAACATTTATTAGGTACAAAAAATAAAAATTATTAGGTTCATAATACCATTTATGTCTTAATGAAATGAAAATTGGGACGACGTCACATAGATTATGTCTAAAAGCATTCCACACTTGTACGTAATTTAACATATAATAAAAGTAAGTTATAAAATAACTTAAATAAAATATAATAAAATATATTTATTTATTTATTATAATTTTATTTATTTTATTTGTTTCCATTTTAAGAAGTTACAATTATTTATTTTGTTGTTATAGGAGCATTCATATAATGGTTTTATGGTTGGTTACCTTGTGTATAATAATGAGAGTTCTTTTCAATTTCTAGAAAAAATATAACAGTGACATTCTTTAGTATTAGTTAACTTTTATAAGTTTAAATTGTATCATATATCAATTGGTAATATGATATTAAAAATAATCATTAGATAAAATGTTGATGAAACAATTTTAATTTATTTTGGAAGTTTTTATATCCATGAGGAACATGAATCATTTTATTTTATATTATACATATATATTTGTTCTAGAACATGATATGACCTATAATATGTATATTAAAAATCTTATTTAACCATAATAATGTTTTTATGACTATCTATTAAGGCGGTAATGGAAAAATAAATACACATCAACCACAAAGGAAGTGAATCGACACATCATAGACAATTTTTTCATTTTGATTTTCTGTGTGTTTTGTTGTTTTATCGTGATGGTTCTGCGATCTATTCTATTCTGCGAGATGGGGGTGATGGATGTAGGCCTCGTCTCTGTTATCGCGGTGATTCAGGTGATTTCCCCGACTGTGATTTTTTTGACTGCGACGAAGCTCGCCAGTGTAGGCGATGACGGTGGCTGGTGGAGACGTCGGCGGTCGCCGGTGAACGACGATGGTTGGTTTGCCGGTGGTGAATCGATAGTCGGTCCGGCGTGTCTCGTAGGCAACTTGGAGGCGCGTTTCGAGGCGACGATTCGACTGAGGTGTCAGTACGTGGTGACGCGTTTCGAGGTGTCTGAGCGGTGTGCTGGGCTCACGTCTCGAGGTGGGACACGTAGTCACCCTGATGTTTGAATTTGGATTTTGTTATCCCGCTGTAATCCCGCTGTAATCGTTGGAATATGGATGTGGTTTCTGGTTCTCCTCAAACCGGGCTCCAGGGAACCGACTACCCTCAAACCGGCTTTTTGAAAATCAAAAAAAATAATTGGTCAATATTCCACTAGAAAAACCAAATTATTATAATATATATATATATATATTATTTTATATTTACCATGGTACCATGGATTGAAGATATGAGGAGAGTATTGTAAAATAAAATAAATTAGAAGAGAATGAAGGATGATTTTTTTACTCAAATATCATCTCCTTGGGAACATATATAAGACACTTGGATTTCTTCATTTGGTAAGACCAAAATGTATTGGACATGGGGAATAGGCTTGTTAAGGGAATTTTGATAAATTTTGAAAATATTAAAGGATTATAATAAGTGTGGAGAAGGGGTGGTGGGGTATTTATAAAGAGATGGGATGGGAATTTTTTATTATTTTTTTCATTTGTTTATTATTTTGGATCAATACAATCAATATTTTCTATTACTATGAATAAATATAATAACTATATCATGTGATTTTGAAATAATTACTAATTACTTTGACCATATATCAAACCAAACTCAATAATTAAATTTATTTACCTATAATTATAAATACCATAATTTATTGTATTTCACTATACAAAAAAAAACAACTATTTTAGAAAAATTATAAAGAAAACCATAATGATTTTTCGACGATTACATTTAAAAATCTGACTACATTTTTTGAAAATAATTTTATAAATATGAGAAATTTAATTTTTAATTAAAATAATTATTTATTCAAAATATGTCGATTTTAATTATATAAAATATTTTACAACCCATTGAAAAATTAATTATGGTCTAATAAAATTATCTTAAAATTATAACAAAAAATATTAATTAATGAATCATTTAAATAAAAATAAATTTTATCTTAAATAATTATATTAATTATGATATTGTAAATAAACATTTACATTTCACATAAATACAAACTCTGAATTTTTCTTTTTTGAATAATTTATTTACATATTCCATCAAAAAAGTATATCTTATACTAATTTATGAGATACCTACATTTTATTTGAAATTTCAATGGTGTGGTTATTATTCTAATGGTCACATTTCTATTTCTTAATGATATTGTTAATATTTAATAGTATTCCACAGTAAGCTATTAAATAAATTGAATTTATTTATGATGATACATACAAAAAAATATTGGTGTGTTATAAGTGTAGGCCAAAAGACATTTCATGATATATTTCACAATGAGTATCTTTATGCACTCTATGGTATGAATCCTTAGTATACTTATATAATTAACAAAAAAATTTCCTATAAAATTCCTACAAAAATTATGTAATGGAGGGTTCATAAATTTTATACTTGGTCTTTGTTATATATGTTTTATAATCCATAAATATTGTACGTGTGTGGTATCCATTTTACTAAGAGTTGTTTCATAATAATGAGTTTTATTATTTTCATCATTTTGGCCAAAAAAATATACTATGATAAAGAATTTTGACCAAAAAATACATCTAGAAATGTCTAAGACCCTAGAATATATTTTATTAGTTTAATCCATGTTTCACATTTTTTTGGAAAATCGAGATCAAGTTTCCAACAAATAAGAATCAGTTCTTAGATAAATGATATATCTCAATGAATAATATTTTTATTTATTATTATTTATGTGTGGGTTATTTATGTTTTGGTTTAATTTTCCTATTCAATTGGGTTTTTCAAATATTTTTTTCAATTCATTATGGTTTAAAATGGGTAGATGTCAATGAAAATAGGACTAATGATTCTCTTATTGTAGTGGACCGTGTTTAAAATTAATCATTTTTAAGTTTTCGAAAACAAAACAAGATCATTATCTAACAAATTCCACTCATTCATAACCAACTTAATATGTCCCTATAATGGAATTATATAGTGATGAAGAAAACATAGACTCATTTACACCACAAAAAAATGGTCATAATTACATTTTAAAGTAGGAGTTGATGCACTTTTTTGAGAAAATTATGTTTCCTAAATAAATGAATAAGTAATGGACATAAATGATGTAATTTGGTTTTATATAATTTTTCATAAGAATACTATTTCCTTTCCCCTATTCCAAAGGTTCTTTGTGAAAGCCTTAAATCTCCCCATGGAGGTCGAGCATTGTTCGTTTTGGTTGATAATGGAAATCATTATATATTTGGACCAAGATGGAGATCAAATGAAGGCATAACATCAAAATATTGAGGTGTTTAAATGTTTATCATTTTACAACATAAATATTTATAAAGTGCATGTTTATTAAGCCTGAATTGGATGATCCATATAAGAGAGTTTCATGAGAGTAAAAAATCATTCTCTATAGTAACCAACTGGAATTGATGCCTAGAAATATTCATTCGAGATAGGTAGGACATTAGGTTTTATATTATTTTTTCATTATAGTAGTTGATATCATATAATATTACAAGGGGTGGATATTTGAATTCAATTGATAGAGTTTTAAGAAACATATTGAGAAAAATACCAAAATTTAGTTGTGGTCATAACATTGTATTATTCCATTATAAATTGTAAAAAAAACTTTTTCCCTAGAAAATTCACTTTATTATTATATTTCCTATTCAAAATAATTCATTTTATGAGAAACTTTCATTACCAATAATATTAGTTATGTAAAGATAGATATTTTTTGTATCGTATGGGGAAACATTTTAACTAGGGTGTTTGTTTATTCCATTTTTTACCAAGATAAAATATTACCTATTCTATAATTTTGGTTTTTCACGTTCATTTTTTTTGACATTTTCATAAATATTAAAAAAATTAAATATAAATATAGAAAAAAACAATGATATAATTTGGTTGGTAAGTATGGTAAAAAATGGTTCCCATAGACATTTTGTTGAGACTATATACCCATCTTGACATCCATTGTATTTTTTAAAAATAAAACGACATTAATGTATTTCTTTTTACACTTTATTTCTGAAGAAATTTTCTTAAATAAAATTGAATAATTCCTCAAACCCATTTTAATTTGGAAAATATAGAAAATGTAATTTTGATTTTACCAATATCATCAGTATCATGTTAGGTATAAGAAATATTTCATTATTATTTGATTTTTAATTGGATATTATAAATGATATGATGTGTTGTATAATTATAAAAACATTTATATTATAATATTTTTATTTTTAATATTGGTTTATTATAAATTGTTTCATTTGATGTATCTACACAATATCATTCTCACCATCTGTTGGAATATTTTTATTATCTAGTTGAAGATAAAATCATCGGAGTTATTTGTTTTAATTATAGAACAATAGAATTTTCAATATGTTCATTTATCTTCTTAACAATATCATTACTATACCAAAATTTCATATATTATAGTATGTAATATGAAACTATTTTATATTCTAAAAATTAAATGAAAAATAATAATAATAAATATAGGAAGTATGAAATTTAAAATATATGGGGATAGATTGGTTTGGTGTCTATGGATTCATTTTTTGGCATTCATTGGGACTTGTTTTAAATTTTTATTGCAAGAAATTAAAAAATAAATTTATTTAAATTAATAATGTAATAATAAATATTTTTAAGGACTACAATAAATTAGTAAAAAATATAACGATGACCTTTAAATTGTTGGTGCACAATGACACACTTGGAGATTTAATGACAATGTAGACTTGTACATTGTTTCACCAAGATTTTTCAATTAATCCCTTTGGATTTTTTTATAATACTTTTTAGAAAATGAATTTTATTTTTTTAATTTACTTATATATGCAAATAATTCCATTTCCATAATTTATCCATAGATTAAAAAATATCAACATTCATATCTTATCATAATTCTTCTAGACATTAAGACATTTGGTTTTTTCAATTAGTGAAAAAGGTTATGTGTTTGGGGTGGTAAAACATATTTTAATTAAATATTTTTTTAACAAAAAATTATATATATTTCCCAAAATTTTAATATAATGGTTTTCTTCAAAGTATAAAATTTGATCTTAAATTTAAAAAATTTAATAAAAAATAATATTTTATCCATTAAGAGTACACCGTTTTATTTTTTGCATATATATTATTATAATTGATATATAAGAATTTTTTAATTTATTATTTACCCTTATTTGTATAATTGTTTACATGGAACACCCTTCTTAGAGTAAAATTCATTGGGAGAAAAGGGAAAATAAATCAATAATGGAAACAAATCATGAATATAGACACCACATTAACTTTAAATCAATATATTAGATATCCAAGATTTTATTTTTTCTAAAATCATGGAAGTGTAATGAATAAAATCCTAAAAAAATTACCTCTAGAAGGGAAAAATTTTCACATGGTATGGATGTGATAATGTAATTAAATTTTTTATTAATATAATTGGATGAACTTTCATGTCAAACCTATAATCAAATGTAACCCTTTCCTCCCAAACAGTCTATAATTGTGAATCATTCTCACTTGTATGGGGATGGATGTCCATTAGGGGATTGGGACTAAAGTAGAAGTGGTTCCCATCCATTTCTCAACAACAATGGAAGAGGTAAAATCTCGTGATAGAATCTCCATCATAATTCACTTCTCTTACTATTCATTGTTTTAATGATAAATTTATTTTAACAAAATATCTATAGATTTTTTTTCCTATTTAGTTATATTTTCTTATTATTTAATTTAATCAGGGGATTGAAATTAAGAAGGGATATGTGAATTATATATACATATTCTAGACCATTTCATATGTTATATATTCCTTTGATGACAACAAAGCCTATGGAAGAGCATATTTTCATATTATTCAATATAATTGTCGACTACATCAATAATTTGATTCAACTATAGAATACTATTTTAATTGGCATATATTTAATGTTTTACAAGTGTATTAATTTCCAAATAATTCTATTTATATACACTTTCCATGCAAGGTTGAGTAATACACGAAATGTTCTATTGAAACCATCATTCAAAAAAATAAAACAACATGGGATCAACATAAAAAGTTCTAGAGTAATTGATAGAATAAATTTTTTCTCAATTATATTATGAGATTTATCATTAATTAAAAAATAATGATATTCCTTCCAAGGAATGAAAAACATGGTTGGGTTATTTGATTATAAATTTCCTTGTTATCTTAGTTTTTATTCAAATTTATAATAGTTGTTCTATAAAATTCAATTGTGTTTCAATTTTGATAAATTTTGAGATTATATTTTAATATATTTTAAGTAATGTTTTTTAAAAAATTATTTATATTATATAGTTATAATGATTATAGATTCAAAAAAATACCCCTATTTTCACATTCTCTCATTCCATTTTTATCAATAAAATTAAAAATAATTAAAACTCTTCATCCAAGAAACAACATTTTGGTATATAAAAATCAAAAACATAATATATATTATTAGTTTTTTCATTTAATTTTTTTCTGTGTACTGTTAATATGTTTTTTTATCCTCCATTGATGATGGCCTTGGTTATACACACTATTCCACCAATTTTATAAACAATACACAACATTTGGGGAAACCTATGATAATAATCATGAATCCCATTGTGTTTGATTTTTTTTATCTGTAATTTGACCCCTATGGGTTGTACATATTTATTATTAATGATTCTATCAAATGTTGGAAAATAGGCTACGTTATTAAACAATTTAGGTGGTTACATCTGAGTTATTTTAAAATCATTATATTTGTAACCTATATTTTTTTACATTTAATATCTATTTTTGATTTTCATATGCATTCCTAGGATAGTATTAAGAGGTCTGAATTAGTGAAAACAATATTATGGATTTTTCTCTTTCTATGGGTAATTTCTCTAGGGAATCTAGACTACAATGGTGGTTTTTGTCTCTTGGGTATCTTGAGTAATCCTATAAGTGATTATAAATTCTGATAAGTTGTGAATAACTATAAGGACATTGAATATTTTATTGTGTTATAACATAGGTTACATGTTTCCATTTTTTAAGTATATTAGATCTATTTATGGAGGCTTCCCATGACAAATAATTTTTTTAATTACTTTAATGATCTGAAAAATATTCTTTGTTTTTACAATTTACTATTACATTCTGGTGTCTTATATTTTTTCTATTTTTTTATTTTATGCATTATTTATATTGTGGTTGTGGTGGTGATTACATTGAAATTAGTGTATAAAATTAATTTTAATGTGTATTTTTAAGAAGTAAAAATTGATTTTTTATAATATGGGTGGTTCAACTTTTTTTTTTCAATGATGTATTGGGTCATTTTCAAATGATTAATTAATTGTAATTTATAAAACATCATGATCAAAGGATCTCGTTCTACAAATAAATTTTTAGATAAGGTTTTTTTTTATCAAGGATAACATGGAATGATATCTGGTATATATCAATTCATATGGAAAATCATAATTCTTATCTATAAATAAAATTTTAGATAATGAAATTCTCTTTATAATGGAAATAATAAAATAAAATTTTTGATATAATTTCAGGTGTGTTAGGGTCACAACATATATACACAATTTATTGTATATAATTTTTTTTATTTCTCTCTAGAATATAGGTTATGTATTTGTTGGAGATGTGATAACATCAGACTATTGACGGTTAGTGTTTGTTCGTGGGGAGTGATTGAGGTTCCTGAGGAATATGTTTTGGTTGTAAACTAGTTTTGTATTATATATCATATAATAACTAAAAAATAGTAAACCAAAACACAAAATATTTTCTGTTTTTATATATTTATTGATATCTACACTATACTATGTTATTTTATTAATGATATGTATTTGTATTCATGAATTTTTTCCTTATGTTGTGATTATTTATTTTTCAATTTAATAAATTTATTAAATGGAATTGATTTTAAATTATTGTTGTTCCATAAATGAATTTTTATTTAATATCCGTGTAGTTTACTGATTTAGAGGTTGAAACCGTTAATAACGCTTCATTCATTATATGATAAAACTAATTTTTAGCCAATAGTGATTTTAAATGTTCTATATTCCATGTAGTAACCATGTATGGGTTATAGGTAAGATTATTTTAGGTTGGTTACCTACAAAAGGTTTCTTAAGTTTTATTTTTTACACTTAATACTAATTTTCAATTACGTATTATGATAGTACTAAATGAATTAAAACATTAAAAAATTCTTATATGATCATTGATTTTTGAATCATCGGTCATGACCTTGTCTCTTATCATATTACATCTCTATACTGTTCCTAGTCTTCTAAATCCTAAATTCTAACATTCTAATGGTGGTTGAACTTTACCACTGTATTTGATGTTGTATGATATATAATTTTAACGAGAATATTGTATTTTATCATGCTCTTCCATGGAATCCTTAATGGAGTTCAAATACAAGTTCAAGAATTCCTCTAGGATTTAATAAATGCTCTTGAATCCCTTTCCCAGTAGCATCATAATGTTAAGACTGTTTAATCACATCCTTGGATTCCATAGAATGGTAAGTGACATATATTAGAGGGGATTATACTTCTAGATTCATCAAACATATCTTTGTTCATTTGGTATATATAAATATCATCCTTGGAGCATCCCAAGGGGGAAACCATATGTTAAAAAATAGGACATCTATGCTTCATCACATAAGGCATCTTAGTTTTGACACATAATGAAACAAGTTTTTTATGTGTATGGAATCCAAAGATAATTACCTTGTTCAATCATAGATTATAACTATAGGCCTAAAATGACGATTACTTGAGGAATCCTATGATATATACACATGTAAACATATTCTCATAACATAATGAACCCATATATCCTCACTAACAGAATCATGATAATATCAAAAAATATATGAATATTATGAACATTGTTTAAGGAATGAAATTACAGACCCCATGATTATCAAAAACAATATAGTCGTAATATAAGGAATATCATGATCATCAAAAGAGGAAATCTTATAGGATCATAACCTATATAAATAGAGGAGTAATAAAAGGATCCTTACATAGGATTCCTACTCTCACCACAATAGTAATCAAATGATGGTCACATAAACTAATATATAATCATCACATAGGACGTGATTTTTTATTCATTAGGTGAATATACATATATACTCCACAAATAATACAGGGTCACATTTTTAAAGTACAATGGGTAAGGTTACATGTGATATCATCATATATGGTATGATAAAATGATTATAGTATAGTGGTGATGATTCATATTTAAACTCATATTATATTATATTAGGGAAAACAAAACATCTTTTCATGAAACAACTAGATTAATATTCAATGGGAAAAATATTTTTCATAGTACAATGGAGATTCTTCAAATATTTTATCCCCATATATTTGGATAAGAATATTTTAATATCATGTATAAATAGGAAATATCATTTAGTACATTAGAATGTTATTGTGAGAGGTTTGGAATATTCTTGAAAAATCATTAGGATTCAGAGACACTATCTCCACTATGTGAGATGAACTTGTGTTGTATCATAATTTGACATCATGGGAAGTGTCCAAAATTACTATTGGAAGAAATAAATAAAAAATAACATATTTTAATTTCCACAAATTAAGGTCCAATTATTGGATTACAACATGAATTTTAACATCATATGGTAAGGATAATCGATATGTGAAAGGAGAAACAATAAGGGATGGTGTTGGTGTTGGGTATTAGGATACCCATAAGAGACGTGTATCATCTCTTACTCATCACATGGACCAACTCATAGACATTTCATTGAAAATATTTAACTCATTACTTAGGGAATCCAATGTACATGACATAGTGTAAGTTATAGTTTAACATCATTCATTGAGTATTTTGTCCATTGATCAATGAAATTACCTAAGGAAACTGGTTAAAATAAAAAATGAAGTACTCAGGATGAATAATTATTTGATAGGGGAACAAATTTTGTCAAATGGGGCCTATGAATTTAGATGAACAAGTGTAACCATGGTATAATATATGGACCTAGGTGAGATCCCCCAACAATTACATGATTGGGTCTTACACTTGATAGGTGGGGTAGGTGTTGGAAATAGATTGGTGGAGAATGGGTTGGATTTACAAACTAGAATTTCAACAAAGGTTTACCTTGTGAGTTTTATGCATATCTTTATGGGTTATGTGGGGAGTGGATCTTTAATGTTAGATATATCAATTTTCTATAACATTATGAATCTTATTCTTGAAACAAAAATAATATCTTTTTCATCAAATTTATAATCTTTGGATGATCAACTAAGGCATCATATTTTCAAAAATTTGTATAGGACATAGTTTTCTATCATTACCTAAAAACATTTCTATAAATATTAATTTCATACATCTAGGTTGTTTACCATGAGGTTTAATATCATGAGGAGAAGAATATGACCATATAGTTTAGTAGCCTGTGATGATGACATTTGAGTCATGACTTGGGTGGAATATGAGGATTGAGTAAAGATTATTCATTAAAATTTATATGACGCAACAATGATATAGAAATGATTATTATGGGTTTTATGTGGGGATTCCATATGTGGGATCAAAAAATTTTGTTTATCTCCTATATCTAACTTAAATTAGTTGATCTGGGATCATCATCCACCAAATTTCACATAATATTATTCTATAAATGGTGTTTTGATTTAGTTCAAGATAATAATTTTTTTTCTTCTATTGAGTTGTTAGAGATCTATGTCTTGTGAGGGTACACTACTATAACCAATATATAAATGTTTACACTATTAAATTCAAATTTACATTTATGAGAAATTTGTTTGTGTTAGTTAGGGTCTTTAATCTATAATTTGGATAACATTATTTCCCAAAACCTTTGTTATCTGTAAACATTTGGGCACTATGTATATTTATTATTACTATGGAGAAAGTTTTGAATAAAAAATTCATGCACTAACTAATATATTTATGAACAATTGGATGGTGATTTGTGATGTTTTTTTATATTAAGGGTTATCGGATTTTTTACACCTAATTTTCTATGATCTGATAGGCTAATTACTAAAATAATATAGGTTAAAAGAAAACATGGTGTTCGGGGGTATTTATAGTCTATTAGAATTTGGTTTATATACATTCATGGAACATCGTTGAGTTCATGAAAAATTATTTAGATCACGCATGTCGATATGTTTTTGAAACTATGAATTTTTCCCATAAGATTAGTTCGTAAAGAACATAGTATTTATGGATATTTAGGAACCAGTTATCATAATTCCAAATTAACTAAAATTATAAAAATTTCACTAGAAATTCATCTACTATAAATTTTTTAAAATTCAACTTTAAAAGAACATAAAACTTGATATGTATATTTATTTGGGATCAGTAATTAATAAAAAAAGATAGTCACAAAATTTTATACTCATGTGGATTTGGTGACCCCCATTACCATTTGTATTTATATGCCCAAAAGAATTATAAATGACTTAAAAAATGGGTTTCTCATTATCAAAACACTATAGATTAATTATTCAGTGTCAAAAAATCCCACCTCAGATGGGATTCAGTAAGGAAAAGGGGGAGCATATGATATTTTTCAAAGGCATTTGGTGAAAAGTTAAATTATTTTAGTTTTATAAATATTTATTGTGTTGAGAAAATAATGAACTAAATATTTCAATCCTACATGAGTCACAATCAATATGAGAAATTGAATAAAATATAATAATATTAAAAAATGAGAGAGTCCCCATCAAGGTATTATTGTTTAGGGTATGAATTTCACATAGATCCCCACGGAAAACCATTAATTTTTTTTGAATTATGCATGTATAATTTCATGAGTTGTATTCCCTATCAATCTGAAGGATGCACGACAGTACACCACAATAGGTAATATAATTACCATTAAGAAAGGTTAATATAGAGAGTATTAAATTGAGACTATGAGAGTATATATTGATCGATAGAGAAGTTGTATTGGCTGTGAAAGAAAATTAAATTAATTTAAGACCTATGTTTCACTACCATTTTACTAAATATATATATTCTGGGATGTGTTCCCTACATGGGATGCAATATATTGTGAAATTATGTTTTCACCATATAAGATCCTATTAAGAGATGTTGAAAATGATTCTTCTGAGGCATATACCCTAGAAAATAGGTAGGACTTTGTAGTGTTATTTTTATATTATTACTAATCCCTCATAGATGTGTGCTATGGATGGTGATAAAAATCATAGGGACATAAAGTGTGACTCAGGGGGGAGAATGGTTCTTAAAACTAAAACATCCAATCTTATGGTTAAAACAACACGTGTCTAGTATATTGATGAGGCGTACTAGAAAACTCATTATGTTTAGGAAAAAATAGAAAATAAATATGAAAACTAATTATGATTCACGATAATGGTATTTAATCATTTTCTAGAGATGGCATAATTTTTTTTAAATACATCTTAGTTTATTGTCACATTACTTTGATTGAAAAGAGGATAATGTTTATCTTTTTATATAATATCTCATAGAGTCATGTGTTTTAAGAACATATAGCTTAGACTGGGGAATGTGTTAATTTTTTTTAGATCTAAAGAAACCATAAAAGAATGAATTGTACCATGAGTTGAATTACATTGGGGATTGTCTCACAATTGTTGGGGGATTCGAGTTCAAAAATTGTCAAGGAATGAGATTTGACCTATAGGTGAAACCACATGAGATAATAGCAATAAATAGTTTGAGACTGGGTATGATTAAATGAATATCTATGTCACTAAATATCCATATTAAATGTAAATAAAACCACATATACTTCTTTGGGATGTGAGTTAGATTACTAAAACTGAATGTTTGATATATATAGATACTAACACCACACTAGAGGTATACACCAATGTATGTATTTTGATATTATTTAGTTATAATTTTTATGAAAAAGAAATTCATTGTAGTTTAAAATCATATAGAGAGGATGTTGGACATATATTTTATCATAATATAGTAGGGAAAAAACATTTAGTTTAATATAATGAATTGATTATGTTGGACATTACATTTATAATCATTTGATATGAATGGTAAGGTGGGATTTTTAACAACCTAGAGTTTGTAAATTGTATTTGTCTCTTAAAAAAACGAGTTTTATAATATAATATATTTTATTATATATATAAACAAAATAAAAATAATTAATCTTATTAATAAAAAAAATTGTAATTATATTTATTGAAACTAATTATAATTCTAAATAATCCAATTATACTAAAATATAAAATCAAAATTGTAAAATTAGTAAATATGGATCACCCGTACCCACTAGAATCAACAACCCAATACTAATAATATAGAAAAGAAAAAAGTCTAGAAAACCAATTAAAATATATAAAATTAAAATATAGAAATTTGAGAGGAATTGAAATTAATATTTACTGATTGAATGTACTTTTATATATTGGAGGTAATGTGATGGTTGGAATAGTAACCTACTTGTCAGGAATTGTAACCTAGCGGTTCTAAAGAGTAACTTGACTGTTGAAATAGTAGTTTTTCACAAAATTAATAAATTTTGATATAAATATTATCTATCATATTTAAATTTTTGTAAATATAAATTTTATTAGAAAAAAATAATTATCATGATTAAAAAACTCAAAGAAAATATAATCAATTTTTTAATAAACTGTATTTTAATGAATTTTAATAATATTTTATTTTGCTAAAAATTAAAATTACCTATTTTTAAAATTTATTTTGATAAAATTAATATTATTTTTTAAATCATTACATCAAATTTGTACCCTTTTTTTGGTGATTTTTTGAAATACATCAATCTTTAGGTGAATAGTAAAAATATAGTTTTTCACCTAACCAATGTATCTCAAATCACATCACTCATGGTGTAATAATAAATTATTCCTTTTATATAAATTCATTTTTGGCAAAGAAATATTTAATTACATAAATTATTCATTTATATAAAATAAACAGAAATTCCTAACCCAAAAATCATCTTCAAGAACATAGTCAGAAGTTATTCCTTAAAATAGAAATTTCTCTTTTTCTCCACATTACCTATTAATAAACTAGTAAAATAGAATTATAAATGGGATTTGAAATCTTAAACCCATAATAAAATATTAATATATGATTTATAATGTAAAACATTCACCTTTACAAGTCTTAACATTGATATATTATCTTATTTAATACTTTATTATAAAAATTTTCCTCTCCTCAAAGATAAATAACCTCTCAACCTCCCCTTGGAAGACTACTCCTACCCCCTAATAAATATCCCAATTTTCCAAAATACATTCTATATGGACCCTTATAATACATATATGTATTTTTGATTAATCCAAATTCAATCACCAAGGGAGTTATAGTGTTGTACTAGAGAAGCTAAACCAAGGACACAATATGTCTCTATTATCTCTTACCTATTTTCTTCATCTATTCCTTATTTTTTCCAATTCAATTCAATACAATATACTATAAAATTAAATATTATTTAATTTTAAATTATATTAATGATTTTAACATACTGATATTAACATATTTATGAAATATATAAATGTCATACTTCCCATTACCACTCTTTTGATAATGTCCCGTCCAAGGTCAGTTAACCACCTATATAGACATTACCTTATAAAAACATATAAAAATCATCACAGACAGATATTATGAATTATATATAATATACTAAACATTTAATTATATTAATTATAAACTTTATCGATTAATTATAATAATGTATAAATTACATTAAATTAAATATAAAATTTATAGTAAAACAACAATTTTTTATATAAAACATGATATAAAATGACTACCGATAATATTAGAAGATAACAAATAAAATCCAATGATTATTATTTTTAAATATTTGTAAAAAGTTCTATAATTCAATTTTGGATCAAATTTTTTATTAAATATATGTTTATAATTCAAGATGTATAAAAAATGAAATAAACCAGGAAATTAGAAAAGGGGATTCTTGAACCCAAATTTTTTTATTTTGGTTACCCCATTTCATTATAACATTGGTATGAATATTCCTATAATATTCTGTAAATATCATATAATTGTTTTTCCAATTTTTTTTCAGTTATATACTTGTTTCCAACATTATTTTATGACAACTGAACATATTTTCCAAATAAGATCTTATTTACAAAACACATCTTGACTCCTCTGGAATTTTTTCTTATTCACCCAGGATTGATGATTCTTACACCAATTATGATTTCCCTTATTTTATTTGGTAACAAAATGTTTATTCATGAAATCATGATTGATAAAATCAATATGAATCTCATTCTTACCTAAGGGATAATTCGTTACTATGATTGTAATACTTTCTATGTGGCATGCATGAATATGTAATTATTATAATGTGTCCAGTCTCTTGAAAATATATATCCCTTAAATTCATTAGGTAATGTGATTTATATCATGATAAAATAGGCATTATGTATGAAGATGATGGTATCTTTTTTACAATTATGATGTTATCATTATTCACATATGTTATGTTTTGATATGATGCTATCTTTATTCACAATTATATGTGGTTTTTGACCACTTTGAAATGATGTTTACTTTTTGTATATTTCTATATTACTTGAATTTATCAAAAGTTTCCCTCATGATGTGGATGATGATCCTATAATTCTGATATTATTAATATAAATATTTTTTCACACCCATGTTACAGAGATTCATTTAACTTTTACTTCCTCCTACTTGGTTTTTAGCTCACCCATTTCATTGATGTATATCCTCTGGTGATTACTTGTACTAAAAATAATGCAATATTTTAGAAGGATAAAGAATAATGATTAAAATAAATATCAATTTTAAATTATGTATATGTTATGTATGAGCCTAATTCTCCCAATACACTAAAAAGTTGTGTTTAGTATTTATAAAACTGTTAAGTTATTTATATTGAAATATATTTAATGGTAATGAAATTAAAAATTAATTTCTATCTATTTGGTATCAATGATTGGTTTAATTAAATTTGGAATTATGATTAGAGAATGTAGGTGAAAAACCTTAGCATAAGTCTAATCATATGTAAATATCCAATAAGCATTATTTTAGAAAAAGTATAAAAATAGGGATCCCATATCATATTAATTTAGTTATAATTATATAAAATAAATAATTATTCATGATTATTTTAATTATATTCAAACTTTTTTTATGTTAAAAAATGTTATGAATGAGGAGAAACTAGTCCAAGAACTCATTTGAGGGACAATGTAATGATTGTATGAACAATATACCCAATGCTAAGGGAGGTGGACTTAAAAACATTATGGAAATTCATACCCAAAAGTCTCATGATATAAATAATATCCTGGACCATGTGGAATATCTGCCTTCACCCAAGAATTATTTAGTAGACATTGAGATTTTTATATGAAATGACCACTAGCATTTAGTTAAACTTAAGATCCATTTTTAAGGGTTTGTGGGTTAACTCAATTGAAAATATTTTTCTAGGATCCATTTTTCTTAGAAGAAGAATGAAAATCTAGTCATTTATCATTTGGATGGACATGTCCATTAATGGTGGGAGTTGATTAAGAACACCAAATCGAATAAAGAAATAGATGGGATGGGGTGGGAAGAAGATAAGAAAAATATTTCTTAACAAGTATTTCCCTTGAACTCTTTGAACAAATTTGGATAGAGAATTAATAGAACTAATGAAAAAGGAATGTGAATTTTTCACTGCTAATGATTTAAACATCACAAATCATTCAAGATATGCCTCCAGTTTTTTTATCAATAATTAGGAAATAATATATATATTCCTTAGAGGTTAAAAATCACACCATCAGAATTATCTAGATATATAAGACATTGGGTGTTATGAATAAGTTTTTTGATGTTCTCTCAATGTATAGATGGTGTTCATATAATGGTCCCATGGTTATGGATATAATAAGATAAGAATGGAGATGCAAGTAGGTGTGAAAAATTATAAATGTGGAACGAGGATCCCACTACCAACACATCAGAAATATAGAATGTAACATCATGGTATTTGTATAAAAGGGATGAGGAAATTCTTCATGTGTAATATAGAAGGCCACCAAACTAATAAATTTCAACGATATATAAAGAAGACAACCAATGTGATGGATTTATGGAAGGAACCTATTAATACACCAACCATGTTTCAATTCTTCAGCTTTTAGAAGAAAGGGTACTATGAATGATCATGCACTAAAAAATAGGTCCCTTAGGGTAATCCGCATCAACAACCATAAAATCAAAAGGATCTGGTAAAAACACATTCCATCACAACTAGTGAAGTTTAGCATGAAAAATAAGACATAAAATGTACACTAACTATTCAAAAAAGAGTGGAAAAAGTTTTAATGTCTAGGAAATTCAATGTAATTTTCTTAATATTATATGGGATTATTTAGAGACCAAACGCTTAGATGAACCCTGATTATAAGGATTGGTGAGCCCAGAATAGAATTTTTAACTTTTATTAAGTTAATTTAAATAAACGTGCAAGAGGGTTTTTCTAAAATGTAATCTGGTGGTCGGAGAAAAAATTCCAGGAAACCATTGATCTTAGAACGATGGTATTTTCCTAGAAAGGGCCTAAATTTGACTTGTGAGGGTTAACCCGAAAAATAATTTTTCAGAATTTTTGGAAGAAAAATAAAATAGCTTTAAAAAGATATTTTATTTGTTTCTATTCCCCTTTTATCGGTTGTACATCAACACTACAGTGGCTTCGGAGACGATGTGACATTGAGTTACATTAAATGAATCCCACTAATGAAACTCTTAAATGTACAATAGAATGGATCATTAATCGAATCATAACCGATACATTGCTTCATTAATGAAACAACATAACGATGCAATGATGCAGCCTAACAAAAATGCTGCAATGCCTTTATTTTTTAATGTGATAACAGGTTGGAGAATTAGAGAAATAATTTCTCTAAATAAAGGTTAGTAAATTCACTACAATGAAGAATGTCATGTAATGACACAATGACGCATCCTAACAAAAATGTTGCAATGCATTTCTATTTTAATCTAATAACGAGTTGTAGAATCATAGAAATAATTTCAATAAATAAAGGTGAAGAAATTCTCTCCAATGAATAATTTCATAGAATCACAAGAGAAAATGACACACCTAGAAGAATGGGACAGATTAACGATGAACACATTCTTTTTCACGCCATTAATGGATCACAAAATACGTGGGTGGAGAATAAAGAACATAGAATAAAGGCATCCAATGACACTCTTCCCCGACCAATGAATCTATCTTAGGTAGGGGTTAATTTTGGTAATTTAAATTCCTTCTTCTTCATTCCAAAACAACAAACACAGATCAATCCAAGAACTGGTTGATTTTTAGATTGCTTTTTCTTATGGGAGAGATCTTATTCTCAGGGTTTGGCATCGAAATTAATTTTGATAGAATCTTAATTCTACCTATATGTTTTAATGAAACTCTAATGCATGGGTGAGGTCCAAGAAAAAAAAATCCCCAAGCCCCTCTGCCTTTGCATTATTATGTGTTTTTCATGGATGTATCTCAGGATTTACAAAAAATAATTTTCTAGGTCATAGTTGGGATGATGGTACCCCATGGATGCTTGAGGCACATACAGTCTGAAGAGCGGACCAACCGTGTAGACCCACTGGTCTGTGGAACATCCCCCTGGTGCTCCATTTCCATAACCATGGGCAGGTGGTGGCATGCAATGAGGGAATGCTGAAGAGGTACATGGTGGGCTTGGGCTGCGGCGGTGTGGCAGGAGCCACTGTTAGTGGGCCCACGACTGGAAGATGGGGGTGTGACCAACTAGACGCATCAGGTGTAGCGTCCCGCGCTATTCGGGATGTAGAATTCCCTGGCACGTGGTCCAGTGGGGACCGCATGTGGGACAAGGGTGTGGATGGATACTACCGGAAGCATGCAGAAGAACCAAATTCCTAAAAGGCATTCGAGTTGGAAAAGACAGGTCCGCCATGTGTGCTGGGCCGAGTGGCGTGAATCGGGCCTTCTATATATCATGAGATGGACTTTAGTCAGCCTAATTTTGTGGTCTGGTCCGGCTGAATAAAATTTTCCCACTGGTCGGAATGGGATGGGAACAAACTGGTCCACCTTTGGCGGGCTAGACTGAATATAACCGGGTCATCCGGTGACCTGACAAGCTAGACACATGGTAAAACTGGGATGAGTCCAGAAAGGCATAATGGGTCTAGCTTAGTGGCCAGGTCAGACTAGGCCGGCCTATACAAGAACTTTTTCTGGTCAATTCGGTCAAACCAGGTCTGGGAATGAGGGCCCCAGGGTTGGGTTGGCCGGGTTGGCCCAACCGAGTCAGATCGGGCCTGGACACAACAAGCCCCTATTCACTAAAACCTCAATATATTTCAGACCACACATCCATTTGGAAAGTCGTTTGCAGAATTAGAACCCTAGAGATTAGGATGTTATTTTGGAATGATCTAAGGAGGCTTTAATGGAAGTTGAAATACAACTAATGGCTTAAGTATTTAATTCTCTCAGAATCAATTGTGCTACGAGATAAAATCCTATGAATGGATGAGACCCTAAGACTGATGATGAGCATGCCCAAGTGACCCTACAGAACAAGAAGTCAAGTGACACTATGTGAATTAGATCCAAGTGACCCTATGTGGATTATCTCTAAGATACCATGTGTGGATCAGCTCTAAGCGACCTTGTGTGGATCAGCTCTAAGATACCCTGTGTGAATCAACTACAAGAAACCATGTGTGGATAATCTATTAGAGACCCTGTGTGGATTAGATCTAAGAGACTCTGTTTGGATAAACTCCATGAGACCTTGTGTGGATCTTCTATAAGTGGCCTTGTGTAGACTAGCCATGATGTCCTACGTGGGATGTGGCTCTGTGGGATCCAACAAACCCACAGGTCTCATCAGGGATGGGTACCTCATCCATCAAAGTTGTTCAGTTTTACAATTGATAGTATTTTTTATAATATGGATTATACCTATGTGATTTTTCTTTCTTAGTGATCATGGTTTCTGGTTTTCTTTGTGGATTGATTTGTGTCCTTTTTGTTGGGTTTGAGGTCCCTAATGAGTATTTTGTAACTCACCCCTACATAGGATTTTCCAACACACATTGTGTCAGGTGGAGACGAATGAAGCCTTGATGGATGACTTAGTGGCTTGGGACCTGGTGGTGCCTAGTGAGATCAAGCGTGGAGGGCGTACTTCTATGAATTCTAAAATCTATTTTATACTTACCCATTAGATGGGATTTTCAAGAGACGTATTTTTAGAGATATTTTTTACTATCCTATTTTCAGTTTTTCATATTTTGGGATTATATTTTAGCCCATTTAACCAACATCTTGTACCTTTACATAGTGGTTGTTTTGTGGCATCCATGTTATTCTTTTCCAGTTTTTGGGATTTGGGTGTGTGTGAGCGTAGAGGTACTTAGGATAATGCCTACCACTTGTAAGTTGATTCCTTTGGTGCTAGTTTCCAACCCCTGGCCATTGGAAGGTGGGCTTGGGGTAGTCACGACACGGGACCTGGGGGACAGGTTGTGAAAAAGTGGTATCAATGGTAATCTGTTCTTCCTCAAAGATCGAAATTTTGTTGTTTTGTTTAAGGAAAATAGGGTTTAATGTTTTTGGTTTGACATTCAGATTCAGGTAGTCTAATGTTGGTATGGTGGCCAACATATCCACACACCCGGAACATGAATTATGATTCTTGGCTCTATACATAAAATCACTAGTTTCATGCATTATAATGGAATTCAGTGTTTACACAAGTTCTTATTGAATCACAGTTAGACCACCAGGTATAATCTATTGACTATGGTACTTCTTGATATATTTTAGGATGCATCCACGTAGTCATCAATATAGGATTCCGATATGTGACTGTGAGGATAGCTTACCTAGAGATGAGGTCTAGGTTCAGGGATCAGTACTAGGGATGGCCCCATCGGGTGGTGCACCAAGTTCAATAGAGAGACATATCCTCAGGACATTGATAATTGGTTGTAGGTTGTGAAGTGGGTATTCCGATTAGTGAGGACTCCTGTTGACCAAATGATGATCCAAGACACAAGCATTCTTTAGGGAACAGTCAGGAGATGGTGGAGCATGAAAATTCATAGTCATGATGTGGTGACCCTTTTATGGGGTGACTTCGAGCGGCTTTTCTAGTAGTATTTCTTCCCTGAGACCCTGTACTCAGTGTGTATACACGAGTTGTTTCACCTACAGCATGGAAACATGTTAGAATTTGAATACTCTATGATGTTTAAGTACCTCTCCCTCTACACTACAGATATGGTACGTGACCCTTTCATAAGGGCATAGACCTTTGAGAAGGGACAACGATGGGAGATCAATGTGTTGATGAATTCCCTCAGTACCCCCATTCAAGATAGTTTTCTAGAGTGAGCTCTGATAGTAGAGAGCATCCTTGCATATAAGACACCATTGGTGAGAGATACCAATGGGTGAAATGTGTCTGATTCTTCCTTGGGAGGAATCCAGTAGATGACATAGAGGTACAATCAGGCCAAACCATTCAGAGGGAAACCACAAGACACATGATTAGTGGTGCGAGGGCATTGGGGAAGTGAGGGTCAGCATAGGAGAAGGGATTTCTTCTCGTACGGAGGGTAGGGGAACATGGATCCTAACTACCCACCCACAAACTAGATGATTAGTATATGGTCAAGGGAAAAACGAGGCAGAGGTAGAGGTTCGAGCGAGGAGGTCTGTATGGCGATGGGAATGGTATTGGAGAAGGTCGAGTAGTAGGAGGTGGTTTGAGGTTCGAGGTACTACTAACACCACCCCAAATGGTCCACCACGACCTCAAGGAGTAGTTGGACAGGGGTGAGTAAGAATTATTATATTAGATTCCTATAACCACTATTCTCTAGAGAGGATTAGAGGTACGATCTGTGTCTTCTCCACCTTAGTTGCAGTTCTTATGGACACGAGTTTCAGTCACTGTTTCATTCCCACACACCAAATTCGATGCTCAATTATTCAAGTAGAGTCGTTGGGTCGATCTTTATAATTAAAGAATCTTATGGGAGGGTATTTGATGATTACAAACTGGTGCTGGAAGTTTCATCATACTCTTGGTGGTGAGAGCTTCAGTTGGGATTTCTTATTAGGGGCATCAAGTCCATAAAATGTCATCTTGGGCATGGAATAGTTATCCAAAACTCATGCTCATATCTACTATCTTAGGCATTTAGTGTGTTGTGTCGTCGAGGATGGAGCTAGGTTTTCCTTCAATAGTGAGAAGGGAACTATTTGTAGTACATGATGGTCATTCTTAGGGGAGGGTATAGCTGATCACTCACCATTTGGATATCCTCACCTATAGTGAAGTGGATGAGAGCATTCCTCACTTTCCTGTAGTGGTGGACATGTATGAAGATGTCTTTCTAGAGGATATTCTAGGGTACCTCCTCGTAGGAAGGTAGACTTCTACATCAACCTGTATTCCAAAAAGACACTAATATCCACACCAGTATATCGGATGGCTCCGAAAAAAGATCATAAGTTAAGGGTAGATCCAAAAGACTTGCAGGAGAAGGGATTTGTGAGGACCAACATTTCACCTAGTGCAATTCCCTTGTTGTTTTCCCATATGGCTGATTTAAGCATGAGGTTATGTGTGGAATTTTGGTGCTTGAATCAGGTTACCATGAAGAACATATAATAACATCCATGGATTGATTACCTCTTTTACCAACTGAAGGGAGAGAGGTAGTTCTCAAAGATAGACCTCAGATCAAGCTATCACTAGATTCATGTACGACATGATGATGTATCAAAGATATACTTCAGATGTCGGTATAGACACTAAGTGTTCTTTGTGATTCCCTTCAGCATGAAGAATTCACAAGCAGTATTCATGGGACTCATGAACAGGATATTACATCCTTACCTAAATCGTTTTTTGTGCTATTCATTGATGAAATCATGGTGTACTCAGTGTCAGAAGAGGAGCACACTACACACCTTCGGATAGACATAGATACACTTCGAGAGCGCCAGTTTTATGGGAAGATCTCAAAGTGCCATCTATATATTTGGAAGGCCCACATTCAGGGACACCTCATCTCATAGTATGGATTTGTAGTGGATCCAGTAAAGATAGATGCATTTTGTGCTTGGGAGCCACCTAGGAGTGTGACTAAGGTGAGGAGTTTCTTGGGGATGGTCGGATACTACCGAAGGTTCATGTACAAATTTTCCAGAGTATAAGAATATCTTTCATCTTTGATAGGGATACAATATGTTGTGGATGGAGATGTGCCAATAGAGATTCCAATAGTCGAGCTAGAGATAGACGAGTTCCCCCATCTTGAGACTACCTGGGGAGGGAATTGGTTATGTAGTTTTCTATGACTCATCATGGATTGTACTGGGTTGTGTCCTAATGTAGTAGTGAGCAGTGATTGCATATGGTTCACAGAAGATGAGGCATCATTAGTAGAACTACGTGACCCATGACCTAGAGTTAGCAGTAGTGGTATTTTATTTGAATATGTGGTTGAACTATTTGATGGGTGAATGGTTTACCGTCTACATCGGACATAAGTGTATTAGGTATATCATCTCCCATAAGAACCAAAACATGAGATAACGGCGATGCATAGAGTTCCTCCAGGACTATGACATAGAGATTGCTTATACTCTTGGGAAGGGGAATGTTGTGGAAGACATGCTCAGCAAGAGATCTGATTTTTAGCTTCTAAGTGAGGTGCCATAGTAGCTAGATGTGGTGTAGATATCCTTCGTAGATATTGATGGATCAGTATACCTTAATTATATGACTATCACTTCTCCACTCTTATAGAAATTTAGGGAGGCACAACATGTGGATATTGACTGAGAGGCCTAACGTGCCAATTTATCCTCAGGACAGGCTATAGAGGTATTTCAATAGGTGGGGATAACATATTCTTTTTTAGAGGGTGAACAACAGTACCAGTGGTGTTGCAAGAATTAATTTTGATGGAGTTCTAACCCCTACACATTGCAGTATATCCTGGAATGGAAAAGATGTAACAAGATCTCTGATGTCTGTGTTGGTGTCTAGGGATGAATAATGTTGTGGATGAGTTCATTTCATGGTGCCACACTTTTCACCAAGTGAAGGATGAGCATCAGGTTCTAGTAGGATTGGACCATCCACTCGAGGTAATGCAGTTGGAGTGAGGTGGTACCTCAATGGAGTTCGTGATGTAATATCCACGTACATCGAAGGCCCACAATTCTCTCTCAGTTATCATTAATCAACTCATCAAGTTGGATCACTTTTTACCCATCTGGAAGCAAGGATAGGTAGTGGGATTGGGAGTCCTCTACATCCAAGATATAGTGCGGCTTCATGGGGATCCATCGACAATCATCTCTGACTGTGATGCTTGCTTTATGTCCGAGTTGTGGAAAGGATTACATGAGGCATTCAAGACTCAACTGCACTTGAGTACTTATATTCACTCATAGACAGATGGTCAGATGAATTGGACCATTCAACCATGGATGACATATTTCATTCTTGCATCCTTGATTTTGGTCATAGTTGGGAGGACCACCTGCCACTTATGGAGTTTGCATACAAAAAGAGCTATCACTTCATAATTGGGATGGCACTATTCAAGGCTTTTTATATCACCTCTATGCAGGTTAGACCCAGTGGAGTTAGCATTCATGGGTCCCAAGTTTGAATGGGATACCACTAAGAAGGTGTATATCATCCAGGAGAGGATGAAGACTCCAAAAAGTAGGAAAAATATTATGATGATAGGAGAATGAGGCCCTTGGAGTTTGAGGAGGGATACCATATGTTCCTTCTAGTCTCACCCCGACGAGGATTATAATGATTTTGCTAGGGAGGCAAGTTATTTCCGAGGTTGATCAGACCTTTCCAGATTCTGAGTCTAGTTGGTGGGTGGAATACCACCTAGATCTCTTTGTAGGTGCATCGAGTGCATGATTTTTTTTCACGTGTCACCACTGAGGAGGTATGTGTGTGATTCATCACACATCATCGACTGGGGAGAGATAGACATTGATGATGGGGCAATTTTTGTAGAGTTTTCTATAGAGATATAGGATCACAAGGAGTGGGTACCTTGTGGATGATTAATTACTCTGGTGTGCATTTAGTGGAAGAACTAGAATCTCTATGAGATCACATGGGAGCGAGAGGCTTAGATTCATGCTCAATTCCCCATTTATTTCTTTAGACTTATTTTGGATTATAGGGACTTTAATCCCTAACTTTTGGGGTATTGTAATGTATTTTAAATTCCATGTATTTTTTTTAAAATGTATTGGGAATTATTTCAAGACCAGACGCTCAGACTACAGCTAATTTCGAGGCCCGGTGATCCTGGAATAGAATTTTGAACTTTTTTTAAGTTAATTTAAATAAATCTATAAGTGAGGTTTTCTTACATTTAAACCGGTGCATGGATCAAAAATATGATGGCGCCATTGATATCAGAATGAAGAGATTCACCTATATGGGACCAAACTTCGACCGACAAGGTTCGACTAAAAAAGATAGTCTTTGGACTTTTTGGAAGAAAAATAAAATAACTGAAAAAGTTATTTTATTTGTTTCTCTTCACCATTGTGTGGTGGCATGTCAGCACTGTAGCGGTGGTGGTGAGGTTAAAATGAGTCACATTAAAAGAAGATGACTAATAAGGCTCTTAAATGTGAAATATAATTACTCAACTATCGCATCATAAAAGAAACGGTGTTTCATTAATGAAACAGTGTAACAATGTGATGACGCAGCGTAACAGAAATGTTTTGACACGTCACTTTTTTTATGAGATAAAGGTTTTTAGAATCAGTGAAATAATTTCTTTGAAAGTAATACAGGAAATTCTCTCTAACTAAGAATTTCTAAAATCACTAGTGACAATGATACGCCATGAAGAACTGTATCAACAAAAGGTGAATGAATTCTCCTTCCACCCTTTGAAGGATCCCTAGAAACATGGGTGAAGAATAAAGATTGGAGAACGAAGTCACATGACACTGCTCTTCCCCAAAAAATTAATTTAACCTAGGTAGGGGTTACCTTTTGTAATATTAATTTCCCATTCTTAATTCTAAAACAAAGAACGTGGATCAACTAATGAACAAGTTAATCCACGAATCTCTTGTTATTGTGGGAGGGTTCTTATTCTAAGGTTTTTCATCAGGATTAATTTTTATAGAATCATTATCCTAATACCCAATGTTTTAAAGTAAATATAACGTAGAGGGTGTGGGATAACACGAAAAAGGCACGGGCCCCTCTGCGTAGTGAGTTATTGTTCATTTTTTAGTTCTAAAACTTTGGATTGACATCAATGAATTTTCAAAGCTGTAACTGGGAAGATGGAACCTCATAAAGGTTGGAGGTGTAGATGGTATGAATAATAGACCACTAAATAAGACTAGTTGGTCCGCATAACATCCTTATAGCGACAAGAGGTTGTGGCCATGGGTGGGTTGTGGCGCGCCATAATGACCCACCAAGGTGTACTGCAGCTGGCTCAAGCAGCATCAGTGTAGAAAAACCACCTACAGTGGGCTGGTGGTTCGGGGAAAACTATCCATCCAACTGGCTACATTAGGTGGAGTATCATGCACCATATAGGCCATATCTTGCGCTGAAACACAATCCAATGTTGACCACATTCAAGACCAAGGGGCGATCGGATCTTGTCAGCCACATGTTGCCGAACTAGACGCTCAACAGGCGTCTGACTAGAGAAGTCAGACCTACCATGCGGGTCGAGCCGGTGGAATATATCCGAGCTATTGGGAGACCTGTTTTGGGAATGAACTTGCCCACCAATTACGATTTTGTACAGATGGAACTGGGTTATTGGGTGATAGGACAAGCTGGACCCTCGGTCGAACCGGGTTGGGTCCAATAAGGTCTAATAGGCCTATCCAAGGGGTTCTGCCGAACTGATATGGCACAGAACCAAACTAGGTCAGGTCAGGTTGGTCAAACTAGGATGGGCCATGTGGGGGCCCTCTGGGTAGGGTTGGGCAGTTCAGTCCGACTGGGTCAGATCTGGCCCTGACACAACCAACCCCTATTCACTAAAACATCAACATCATTCTAATCGAAAATCCAATTGATGAGTTGTTTGTGTTGTTGTAACCCTCCTGATGGGGAAGATCTTTCATCTTTCTTTAAGGAGGCTTTAATGGATGTTTAAAAATGAAAAATGGATTGAGGTGTGGATTCTACTAGAATCAAGTGTGCTACCTGCGAGAATCCTATAGCCAGTCGAGACTCGAAGACTGCTGATGAACGGGCCCAAATGACCCTTTATGCCTAGAAGATAAGTTACCCTTTGTGAATCATCTCCATGTGACCCTGTGTGGATCATCTTTCAGAAACCATGTGTGGATTAGATCCAAGTGACCGTGTGTGGATTAGCTACCACCGAACCTGTGTGGATCAACTATAACCAACCCTGTGTGGATCAGATGCAATAGATCTTATGTGGATCAGCTCTATGTGACCCTATGTGGATTATCGAAAAGTGTCCCTATGTTGACCAGCTCTGGAGGTCTAAGGGAGAAGTGGCTTCGTGGGACCCAGTAGTCCCATGGTACTCATGACGGATGAGTACCTCAGTCGTCCAATATGTTTAGGGTTATGACTAATAGTCTTGACTTCCATACTTTAGATTATAAATGTGTGAGTTTTCTTGCTTGGTGATCATTCTTTAGGGTTTTTGTGGACTACATTGTGGTCTTTCCATTGTATTTTGGGATCCCTAATGAGTATTTTGTTACACACCACTTCACATGCTTTTCCCACACATGTTGTGTATGGTGTAGATTACTGATGCCTTGATGGAGGACTTGGTGGCCTAGGACCAGTGGTTCCTAGTGAGATCTAGAATGACAGCATACTTTTATGGCTTCTGATAGATTCTCTATAACTACCCATCAAGTGGAATTTTCAGAGAATGCCTTTTCAATGTTCATTTTTACTTTCCAGTTTTCAGTTTGTCTTTTCTTGGGATGGTATTCTATCCCATTTGACTTACATCTTGTACATTTTCTCAGTGGTTGTTTAGTGTCATGAATGTTTTCCTTTCATGTTTTTTGGGACGTGGTTGTGTGTGTGTGTGTACAAGTACTTAGAAAAATTCCTCCCACTTGAAGGTTGATGTCTTCAGCACTATTTTGCAACCCCTAGAATTTGGAAAGTGAGTTTGGGGAAGTCACGACACAAGCCCTATGGGATGGTTCATGAAAAAAAATTTATTTGATTTTGGATCTACACATTCCTTTATATATTTCATGTTTTATAGAACTATTTAATCAAGGCCCCAATACCTTTAATTAGGGATATAATTAAAACCCTCAAAGTGGTGAAATAATTGCAACCCCTATATTGTAATATTCTACTATAATATTCTAGTTGATGATTATTCAATCCAATATCATATTTGTTCCCTCGATGGAATTTGATGCTATAATTGAATGGGCTGGATCTCATTACATTGAGCAAACATCAACTGTTGGGAAGGTGAAATATTATTTAATATTCAAAACCATCCCATTATCCTCTCTAATAAATCGAATACCATGAATCTCATTTGGAAAATACATCAACAATGTGTGTGTCAACACCCTATAAAGAAGCATACATTACCCAAATGGTTGAGTCAACAGAAGGTATCAAATAGTAGGAAATTTCTATTGATAGGCCCTGCACAAATTTATTTCAAAAATATTTACAAATACATCCCCTTTATCATGAGGTAGAGTACTGAATAGAACTTATATATTATGTCACTTATATCTTAAAATTCTCATATAATATGGACTCTATCTTGTTTTAATAGTGAATGAAGAAACAGCAGGAGAATAATCCCTAGTGAATCACCTTGGGGTGTGCTAGTTCTCACTTTCATGAAGAATAATGGTTCAATACGACTACCTATTGATTATCAGGAGCTCAAAAGATTACCATAATGAACAAGTATACTATGTTATGGGCTGATGACTTTCCTAGTCAACTATGAAATGGTTGGTACTTCTTAAATGTTGATCTCCCTTACACGTTTCATGAACTAAATGTGAATAAAGAAGATATTGAGAATGAAAATTTCCATACATGTTATGGGCATTATGAGTTTATATTGATTCCCTTTATACTCACTAATTACAATGAAATCTTCTTGGATTTAATTAATAGATTATTTAGAGACTCCTCGATAAATTTTTGGTAATGTTTATTGATGATTTTCTCATTTAATCCAAGAGAAATGAGGAATTTTAAGATCATATATTACTTTTTATGGAGAAATTATATAAGGAAAAAATGTATGTGATGTATAAAAAGTGTTACATTTATATGTAGTATGATTAATTATATGGGGAATGTCATCTCTATTGGGAGAATTTACATGGATCTTTTAAAAAATCACTTAAAGAATTATCTAGACCCATTAGTTTCATGAAAATATGTAGTTTTCTGGGAAAATTTGTGAACTATCGATGTTGTGTTAGAGAGTTCACAAGATTTTCTAGACTGCTAACCACATTAACACATAAAGGGGAATCTTTTTTTTGTATAGAATAATGTGTGGAAAGAATTAAGGTGATCAAGTATTAGATAATTACTGTAACTATACTGAAACTAACAATGAGTGTAGAAGTATTTTGTGATATATAGTGATGTTTAAATGAAGTTACCTAGTTTTTTACTCATTAAAAATGATAAATTCATAGTTTATGACTCATGATAATTGAATATCCATGATAAGAACTACCTGGAAAATTATTTGAGATTAACAAATATAAAATTTTATCTAAATATTTGGTATCACAACCTCTTTGGTAAAATGTGGGATATATATAATAATCATAAGAGTTTGGAGTATATATTAAAAAAATGATATCAAAATGGGTCAAAGAACATGGTTATAGCTATTCAGGGGCTACGATTTCATTATTTACTGTGTTCCAGGAATCGAAAAAAGGTATTCTATTCTATTAGAATAAAAGATCCAACTAATCTAACCATTATATGGATTGAGAAAGAACATAATTTAACAGATATGAATGTATGGGTCTTGAAATCATAATGTAAAGGAATAAATTCTATCATTACCAAATGATTTACAAAAAATAAATTTAATAGAATATCAATGTGACATAAATGGATGATCTGGATCTACACAAGAAGGTGAAAGTAGTAAAGGAAGGGTTGTTTCATGATATTCTTATCAAATATGATAGTGTTAATCGATTTTGAAATGGAAATTATGATCCTTTATCACCATAGATAAATAAGGAGATATTCGATTGTGCATATATCTCATGTTTCTCTATCAATACTAGATATACCATGTACCATGATCATTGAGACCCCTTATAGGGGAGGATTTAATAAAGAGATTGCAGAGTATATCACATGGTGTTTGGTATATTTTCATGTTAAAGTAGAGTGATATAATTCAAAATTTATTTTGAAACCAATTCCTATATCCCCATGGAAATGGGATAATATCACCATGGGAATTGTCACAAATCACTCAAAGACATACAATGGAAAAAATATGATTGGTTTTGTTTGATTATCTCACTCGGACTACCCATTTTATCTCTATTTAGGAGGATTTATCTCTTAAATAACATTCCAAGATATATGTGAATTAAATTGTAAGGATGCATGGGGTTCCACTTTTGATTGTCTCTAATCATGATCCATGATTTTCATCAAAATTCTGGAGAATTCTTCATAATGATTTATGTTCTGAATTGATTTTTAGCATGACCTATCACCCTCAAACTAATGGCCAATCAGAAATAATTATTCATATGTATGAAGAGATGATAATATTACACTCAATAGAATTCAAAAATGGATGGGATCAACATATCCCATTGGTTGTGCTCTCATATAATAGAAAATTCTAGTAATGAATTCAAATATCTCAATATTAAGCTTTATATGGGAAGATATGTAGAACACCAACTTGTTGGGATGATGATTGGAATCGAAAGCTACTTGAACCGGGACTTATGTATTAGATTATAGAGAATTTTAAATCTCTATAAGAACATGTAAACAATTTTCAGAGTCAGAAAAATAGTTATACTAAAAACCGTCAAAGGGAGTTTTATATCCATGGGGGAGAAAAAAATTTCCCTCGAATATCACCATTGAATAAAATAATTTGATGTCGAAATAATTTGATGATTATCCCATGGTACATTGGCCCCATTTAGATACTTGATTGCCTAAGATATGGGGAAAATCTACATGCACTTCCATGAAGTATGGCTCAAGCTCATGGAATGTTCCACATATCACTCTTGAAGATGTACATACCTGATCACTCATATAAAATAAATCCAGAGGTGGTACAAATAAGAAATAACCACTCATATGAAGAGGACTCCTTGAAAATATTAGATTGTAGTGACAATGTTATATTCAATAATGTAAATCGCATTATCATTGTGGTGTGGTGGAACACTATGTATGCATATATGACATGGGAACCAGAGGAAACAATGAAACAACTATTTCCACATCTATTCTCAACATTGAATAAGAGTTTAGTTTTTTGGGATAAAATTTATAAATGGGTAATAATGTAATGTTCCAGAGATTATAAATGGTGTTTCTCTCATTAAATAATTTATTTATATAATATACTATATAGTATTATACACATAAGAAACTAAAAATAAGTTATTTTGTTAATAAACACAATTAAATTAATTATAAATGAAAATCATTAAAATTACAAACATTAAAATGAAACAAAAAATATCATATCTGAAATCTAAAATGGGAAAAATGGATTACCCTGATCCACTAGAATCATCACACCCACTTCCAATACTATAGAAAAGAAACAAAGTGTTAGTAAAAAAATCGACAATAAATAAAAAGGAAATATTAAACCATGAGAGTAATTGAGTTGATTAATTAATAAAATAATGGATTGTTATATATAGGATATAATTTGACTGGTCTATAATTAATATTTTCATTAGGAATAATAAATTGACCATTGAGAATAATAACATGCATGTTGAAATAATAATTTTATCCAAAAATAATAATTCAACATATAAATAATATTTATCATGATTAATTTATATAAATATAAATTCGAAAATTCTAATAATGATATATAATGATTTAAAAAATCAATGAAAATATAAGAACATTTTTTAATAATCATTATTTTAATTATTTATATAAAAACAGTTATTTTTTAAATAAAATATAAAATTATTTTTGTTATATTTGTATTTTTATAATATTAAAATAATTTCTAAAATCAACAAATAAAAAAATTATAAGGATAATTATTTTGGGAATTTTTTGAATTACATAAATTTGTTGATGAATTCTAAAAATATAGTTCTTCACATAATCTATCGATCATGAATTACATAATTCCTAATGTAATAGTGACACATTAATTTCTATGACATTATTATTGGAATGATATATTTAATTTCAAAAATTATTCATTAATGATAAATAAACCTAAATTCCAAACCCAAAAATCACATTCCAAAACCTAAAGTAAAAGTGATACCTTAAAATAAGAAATTATATTTTTTCCAAATACCTTTATAACCAACTAATGAATTAAAATTATAAAGGGGGTTTATAGTGCTGAGACCATTTTATTATTTTTATATAGGACTTATATTTCTAGAAAATAATTATTAAAAGGTTTAACTTTGATATATTATTTTATTTATTATTTTATTCAAAAAAACCACACTCTTCACATATAAATAATCCTTCTACATCCCCTTGGGAAAATAAACCATTTATAAATTAGAAATCCATATATCTACCCAATAATCCATCTCTATACCCTTATAATACTTAGTGACATTTTAGAGTAATCCATATCCAATCACCATGGAGGTTATAGTGTCATACAAGAGATGTTCCTCCAATGAGAGAGTATGTCTCTATCAACTCATCCCTCTTTTATTATTATAATTATTCTTTTAAACAATTAAAATAAAGAAATATTCTTTAAAATTAATTATTCAAAAATATTAAATTATATTAATGATATTAACTTAATATAATTATCATATTTGTGACAAATATAAATGACATACGTACCTTTCCCACCCTTTGGACAAAGTATCGTCAATGGTCAATTAACCACATATGGATCCACACGAATCTAATCACATATAATGATCATCGTGTATGGATTTTATGAATTATATATAATATAAAAATATTTAATTTTATTAATTATAATATTCTATATTTAATTATAATAAATTATAAATTATATTTAACAAAATAGATAAATAAAGGAAAAATAAATAATTTTTATGTTAAACATGATATCAAAATAACTACCCTATAACCATGGAAATTATGGAATATAATATAGTGATTATAATTTATAAATTTTTTTATATATCAATATAACTCACTTATGGATCAGTTTTTTAACAACTCTCTATTTATTATCCAGTAGGTGTAAAAGCAGTTAAATAAAGTAGGAATTATGTTTAGGGGATTCGCAAATATTAATAACTTTTTTTGGTTAATTCATTATTCACATAATATATAGTATGAACATTTCTACAATGTTAATTGAATATAATTTCACTAATGTTTTCTTTTTCTTTTTTGGGATATATTTTTTTCAAACTTGATTTTTTGAAAAAAGAAAAATATTTTCCAAATGAACCCTTCTTTTCAAAACACATCATGATTCCTCTTATGTAGCTACTTATTTACTCAATAATGGTGATTATAATACATAATATTTTCCACCTTTTTTCATTTAGAAAACCCAATTTAATTAATTAAATCATTATTGGAGAAATTCTAGTGAACACCATTCAATTCCACGGGTTAATTCATCACTATGATTATAATATGTTCTACGTTTCATGGATGATTATATAAATATTATGACGTGATGGGTGATCACAGAATTATATAGCCCTATAATTCATTACGTAATGTGATTTACGTCCTGAGATAATTTTCATTATTCATAAACATGATGGTATCAGTATTTGTAATGATGATGTTATGATTATTCACATATGTAATGTGTGAACATGATTATATCATTGTTCAAAACTATGTGTATAATTTACCACTATTACATGATGTTTCATTTTATTCATTTCTAGATTCCATGACATTATTAGATGTTTCTTATAAGATGTTGATTATGATTATATTATAATGATATGACGATGATGATGATTTTGCACACCAATGTTATATTGATTCATTACCTTTTACATCCTCATATAAGTCTTTTAGATCAACCCTTTAACTAATGTATATCCTCATTTGATTACTTTTACTAAGGATAATTTTATATTTTATAATGATAGAGAAGGATTTAAAAAAATGTGTTATTATATATAAGTTATGTATAAGCCTAATTTTCACACAACATTGAACCTTTGGAATCTTGACCAGTAATGCTATTATGATGTTCATATTTAAAAGTATTTAATATTAAGGTAAAAATACTGTTGTAACTATAGGATTTCTACCATGTTAATAAGTAAAATGGTCAAAACTATTAAGATCATGTGAGTCATGCTTGGGGTGAAAAAATTGGAAATGTGAGGAAAATTATGGTGGAAGAAGGATCCAATATATTGAATGGGTCAAGGTAGAGATAATGCATTAAGAACTAAGTGAAACAATGAAACATGGAGATAAATTAGGAAATATTACACATTTTTATTCCAACCTTCCAATATATCAAAACTATTAGATGGAAACACGTATGGTGTTAGGATTACACATGAATAAAGCAGAGCGGATGATGGTAAACTATATACTCTAAAGTATGAATTTCCATGAATTTGAATGATAGGTCTTGGATGACTATTTAACACATTTTAAACATATATTCACTTTCATATATCTAATAATAATGAAAAAACAAATGAGAGTCAAATAGTGACCAAGTCATTGAATATAAATATGAATGGATTTTGAGTTGAATGGATAATGGGTCATCTATAACTATAATGACACAATGATTTGTGGTCAGAAGAATAATAAAAGATATTTTTGAGATCCATGGGGAATAACTGTCATGAATAAGATATAAAAATGGGATGCATGATTCATGGTGGAATGTTGAACCCACAAAAGATATGGGAAAATGTTTTACTATTCTTCAAGGAGGATTAGGTTCATCCTACATACTATATTTTTTAAGGTTATCGTACCCAAGAAATGAGTTACAATAATTTTAAAGACACAGTGAATGGACCACAATATGGAACTATTTTACCCTCATAGTTATCATTCACAAAGAAGTGGGGGAAATATGATACGGAACTGGGAAAAAACAAATCCCACCAAGAGTTCGAGACACAAATATTGATACAGATGATCTCAAGTGGTATAGTAATGTATGTAAATTTGTTGATATGTGTAAAAATTTTGCTTTAGTATATATGTTAAAAGGGAGGGAAAACACAATGTGAAAAAGGGGTTTGATGCAATTATAGTTGGACCATAAATGGTGAACATGTATTGTTAATGTAATAAATGATTAGAAATAATGAGTTCTCAAATTATAAACATGAACCTTAGACTAAAATTGGCCAGTTGAAAACCATATATAAATGAAAGTTATATTATTAAAAATAATTTCATATAGATAAGAATTGGGGGAGGGTCATAGATTCACTATAAAATTTTTATAGTGTAGTTCATATAGTGAAAAAATTGATCTTTTAATGGGGATATACATTTTACCTGCTTATAATTGTTCCTTTTACATTTTTCTCAAAAAAATTAATACGTAAACATATAAAATGAGTTATAGGTAATATGAGTAATTTTTTTCCAATACCCCTATATAGGTTTTTATCCTCATGTTCCATTATTCACATTGACCATGATACATTTGATAAATTCCAGTCAAACTATTGAGTGATATGGTTAATGTAGTGACTAAATCATTATAAAATTTTATTACATGATTCTTAAAGAAAAATACACATTAAAATAACTCAAGGACCATAAATCCATATTGGCTTTCCAATACAACGTTCATAATACATCACATGAAACTAAAACATGGAATAATTATTTTTTTATACATGGTGAGCTCATAAAATCAATTTGAGGTCCAAAATGTACATAATATAACATAGGGAATATATGAAAGAAATGACTGAGATACAAAACTCTGTAAATGAATAAAAATGATATATAATCATAACATGTGAGTCAATGGTATAACATAATAACATTAAAGATTATGTATATGTCAAATAAAATAGGGTAATAACATCAGGAGATTTTTTTCATATGATCATGAAACATGATAATTTGTATGTTACGAAATACATAACATAGAAAATAGTCAAGGAAAACTCCCAATACAACATCACATGGTTGATAGAGTTCCATAATGGATTATTTTCACTCCCTAATCCCTTACATGAACTCTCATGAGATTAAAACATTACCTAATGCATGAAAGGATATATAATTATTTCCCCACACACCAAATTTATTTCATATAAATTAATATATATTCAATACAAGGATTTTAATCATATGGATATTGATATATTCTCCTGAAGTTAATATATTTTCCTACATAAGAATATTTATTTATTAATCATAAATAAATGGGTTTCACAACCTTGTCTTATAACATAATCAAAATAGATTATTTAATGAATGAATTTGAGTGATAGTCATAATGAATTTAGTAATATATATAAGGAAAGGATAATAATCTTGGTATACATGTTTCATACATATATAAATATTGTAGTCATTATATAACATTAAATAGTGATAAAGTGAGTTAGATATTAAACAATCCTAATATAATGAAAATGGTGGGTTAGGAAGATCCCATACCTCGAGCAATATTTTTAATGAGAATTATTTATATACCGGAATAACAAACATATTTTAATTATTTTATTTCATAAGAACTTTATTAATTTTTATTATTCCATTTATTTTATTTTTTATCATTTGATATTAAATTACTTATGAAATTATTTTCATGTTGGAGTTTTAACAATAATCGACTCATGTATTCAAAATGAATTTTGTAAATTGACTAAGGTCAAATATATCATAACTTTATGATATATATAATATAAAAAATTACATAATTACAAAAATAAGATAAATTATAATTCTTAACCCAAAAATGAAATATATTTATGATTAATTAACATCATTACAATCATAGAGATTGCAGACCACACATACACATGTGTAATGTTTCCAATTTTTATAGATCATGATAAAAAGAAATTATGTGTTATTTTATATTTATAGGATGATTATATTATTATAAATATAATATTTATCTCCTTAAATACACTTACACATAACTTTAGTGTGATGCAGTAATAAAAGAAAATCACATTGCTTCATGAATCTGTAGTATTCCATACACATGAAGGTAGTTATAATTTATTAAATGCATAATAAGGTAAGAAATAATGTGATATTTATATCTTTAAAAATAAATAATATGTCATATATATAATATATACATATAAAACAAATAATTATTTCTGTTAATGTAATGAGAATATTAAAATGAATCACATCGCTTTGCACGAATGAAGTCATCCGTACAGACGAGTGATGCTATCTTATTCACTATATAATGTAAATTAATATGTTATATGTGACATTATAGTTAAAAAAGTATAAATATATTATAAGTATAATATATATAAATTAAATAAATAGTTAAATAAATGATTGATATGTGATGATGGAAAACGAATTATGTTAGTTTGTGAGGTGTTAGTTCAATGCACACATGATCCACATTTTCACTTCCCAATTACGGTAGGCTGAGATGGAATTAGGTCATTACCTTAAACTAAAAACGTATTATTATATGTAATATTATATGGATATATTATAATAATGTTTTAATATTTTTTCAAAGTGTTATAATAATAAATATTATAAAATTCTCGGTCAAGGACACTTCGAATTCATCAAAAAAATCATTAGGATTTAAAAAAAAATCTATGTAAGAGTTATTATCTAGATGGGATTTTAGGTTCATGGGATGAATATAAAGAAGTTATATTGGTAGTTATTTTCCAAAAAAATGTTTTGGATGTGTATGAATGATAGGACCGAGAGTTTCCTTTTATAAGTGGTGGGGACACTTTTGAAATTTTTTAAAAGAAAGAATTCCACAAAATTTTTTATCAACAAAAAAGGATCTAGAATGAATCATTATTGAACCTTATAAGATATAATGTTTAAATATTACTATAAAATATTACTTATAGATGTTTTATGTGTCATTTATAACAAAATGTTTTTAGTTTAACCCCGTAGTATAAACTTTTTTACCATAAATGTGATAAACAATTTTTACTATTTTTCCAATATAATGTGGTAAAAATTTAAGTTGATATTATTATATAATATAAATTATGTTTATAAAATATATGGAATCGATTTTACCATAAATTTTATAAACAGTTTTTATTGTTTTTAAAATTCATTAATGTAAAAATTTAAGATGATAATATTATATAATATAAATTATGTTTATAAAATAAATGGAATATATTAAGATAATTTCAAATAATATAATTTACATAATTTTATTTAAATGTAATCCTATAGTTAAGTCAAATATGTTTTTTAAAATGACATTTTTATGGAAAATATAATCTTATCTTATGTATATAACATGTAATAATAACAAAGTGAATTTCAATTAATATTTATAAATATATAATTTACCCATTTAATTTAAATTATAATTTATTTGGGGTTATTTTAATTATTTAAAATTTGGAAAATTATATACTTTAAAACAATTTTCAAATATTGATTTTTAAAGCCTAAAAATAAACTATTAATAATATTAATTATATAGTTGATTTAATTATAATTAATTGGATAAAATATAAATAAATAAGTCTTATCATATTCAACTAACAATTTTACTTTATATATAAATTAATTTTTTGTAATAAATTCAAATTTTATAAAAATTGATAATTTTCACAATTCACTTAAAAATGAATATTTTCTAAAAAATAAAAACATTTCACACTATGATAATATGAATATGATGACATAAATTTTTTTCACCTTTTTATGAAAAATAATTTCTTAAAAGTCCAAAAATTAGTTATAATATTTTGTAACAAATGTAATAATAATTTATCTCTAAAAGAAACATATATTTTTATATAATAAAATATCTCTATTAAATTTGAGAACTTTTTTTTAATAATTTGTAAAAAAAATTATATTTATTAGGGAATATATATATATATTTCATAAATTAGTTAATACTATTCAAACCCACCAAATTATTAGCTTGGGTATATCAATAATTTCTATGTAGTTATAATAATATCATTATTAATTTATACTAAGTATTCCTTGTTACATACACTATCAAAAATGTTTTCATTTTTTAAAAACTCAAGGTGTTATTATCATACAAATATTATAAATTTTACCATCAAAATTTTATGTCATAAACTAAGGAGAAAATAGGATATGGTGTTTCTGCTTCATTTCCTCTTTAGTTTCCCATGTTCCTTCCTCAAACATTTGGTTTCCCCAAAACTCTTTGACTAGGTTAGTTGTCTTATTTTGTAAAATATTGTATCAATGATCTAAGATCTTAATCACCTTCTCCATTTATGAATGTTCTTTCCTAAATGGTACCACCTCTAGATGAAATACAATTGTGGTGTCTTGTATATACATCTTCAAGTGGGATACATGTAACACATCATTTACATGATATAATTAGGTGGGATTTATAGTGGTTATGCCACCACTCTGATGTGGTCAAGTATATCAAAGGGTGAAATGTATCTTAGAATAATATTTCTGTTCTTCCCAAACCACATGAGTTTCATCAACTATTTCATATAAAGGAAAAAATTATCATCGATCATAAATCTATGTATGATCAATGATTCCTTCGTAGAGTTTTTGTTGAATTTTAATGAATTTAAATTTCTATTAAATTGATTGAACCTTATCTATCATATCTTGGAAAAGATCAGGTTTCATCAGTTTCCTCATTCCAACATCATTATGGCATGTTAGAGTCTGACACAAGTTATTGTATATAGCCACATAAAGATCCTTTTTTAATTAAATAATGGATGATATTGTTATATAATTACTCAACTATGGAATGTTTCATATCGTAGTATCTATAGAAATTTATTTAATAATATTTCATTATTTCATATAATGTTTGTATTGTTCTTATAACAACCCAGGTACTTATAAAATATTTTTTTTATAATTTTGAAATTAAATATTTAAATCCATTACAAATTTATAATGAAATAAGTGGTATTTTAATGAATTTTTTCTAATCGAATAGTCACTTGACATTAGGAATAGTAACATGACCATTACGAATAGTAATTTGTCCAATAGAATAATATCCTCATATATGATAATATAAATATAAATTTTGTATCTTATAAGTGTAATCATAGTATATTTATATCATGGAATAAGTAATTATTTTTTTGTAAATAATAAATGAATTTATGGTTTTTTATATGCCATAAATATTTAATTAAAATTTTATAAATAATTTAATGATTTAAAAGATTTTTTTTTTCATAAAATAGATTAATAAATCATTCTTTAATTTTTTATTGTAACAATATAATTTTATGTGACCTTGATTAATTTTTAATGGTGTTATAAAATCAATTATAGTTTTTAAATTTTTATTTTTCGATTAAGTTGTAATTTTAGATTAAAATTAAATTTAAAATATTTATAAAATTATTTTCAAAAAATGGTGTGCATTTTTGAATTACATACATTAAAAAAGGTTAGGTTTAATTATAGATATTCTTCAGAAATACATGTCTTTTGGTGAAAAGTAAAATACCATAATTTACCAAATAAGCTAAATACATAAATTAATCCACCCTTCAGATGAGTTGATAAACCATTGTTCTAAATCACATGCACAAATTATTATTTTTTCAAAAGATCAAATTCTATTTCTTGTCTTGAGAAAAATAGCTGAATAATGATTAAAATAATGGGAAAACCCTCTTCTCCTCCACTATAAATACCACCCCACCCCCACTTCTCCACAAACCTATAAAGCCTTAAGAATTGTAAAATTTCTACCCACCATTCTTCCCATAACTCTTCCCCACATCCAAGAACTTATGGTCTCACCAAAAGGCCCAACCAAGGGCCTTAAAGAAGCTCACAAGGAGTTTAATTTAATAGATAAATGTCCTCTTTCATTTTTTTTTTCTTTTATTCTATTTTCAATTATTTTTCTTTTCTTATTCATTATTAACCATCAATTATCAAAGATTCATAAAAACTCAAGTAACATAAATATAATTTAATGTTGTAATGTTTATGGAAAATTTCATCATATTACTTCTTCTCCTTTCACTTTGATTCTAAAAATAAAAACATCTGTGATGTGTCTATTTACCGACATCATGGATGATGTGTTTTTTGTTTTCATTACATACATCACGAATGGTCATAAAACCATTATAATAGTTTAAATATTTTTTATATTTTATGATATAACATCTTTTCTGTTATGTAATTAATATATGTGCATAATATTGAATTATATAATGAAAATACCTCATGATGATCAAAGAACCACTAAAATAATCTAAACAAATATCATTAATGTTTTATATAAGAAATCATCATCATATATGAAAAAAATGATTTTTTGTACCATGTAATGTTTTTTTGAAAAATTAAATACCATTTTATTACACTTATAGAGTCTCGATTCCATTTGAAGAGAAAATATATTAAGATCCGACCATGGAAACCATGTACAGTATGCACCTGAAACAATGAAAATAATGAAATATTACTTATACACGAGATGAATGATGTTATGTGAATATTATATAAGTAATTATGAATATTAATATAGTTCTATAATAAATTAATAACACCCTTTAAACCATTATACTTGAGGCTGAACACATTTGATGTAATAAGAACCTGAGGTGAGGGAATTCTTAACCCAATTTCCATTCAATAGGTTTACCATATACTTCATTAATTATGTGGTACTAATATTATTTGTGTAATTAATTTTTATTATATTGTGTTTTATTATGTGTATATATATTTTAACACATATTCCTTTATTTTAATTATTTATCACTTCAATTATATAATATTTTTAAGGTACTTTCCTTTCAAAAACATTTTAAATGAGTCTACTATGAAATTAAAAATGATTTTTCATTTATATGGAATGAGAGGACTCTCTGATTTTGTGAAATTTTATTACTACAATTTCTCCCTTTTAATTTATCATGGATATTTTTTATGAATATAATTTCATAATTATGTGCATATTTTTTTATATTTTAAAAATTATTTTTGCCAAAAAAAACAATATTATGATATCTGAATGTGTTTTTCTTAGGGGTTTAATTGATTTATCAAGTGTTTTTCTCTTGATAAGTTCCATAGGCAATGTTTATGTTTGGTTGAGCCCATTATAGTTCAAAATATAATGGTTTGAGCCCTTTTATTGCTCAATATATGTTGGGTTGATCCGATTATAGCTCAAGATATGATGGGTGAACCACATTATAGCTCTCATGAATTAGATACTCAAAATATAGAATTTGATCGAATGTTTATTCCTTGTGTAATGGTTAATATAAGACTGATATGGTAAATAAGTTCCAAGGAAACTTTAGTATGTTTATATGCATTCTATGGGTATTTATTAAATGTGTTTTGTTGGTTTTTATGATATTATGTGACTAAATATTTCTTTCATTGTATCCTTTACTGATCTTTTTGTTCTCATCCCAAGTTTTAAAATGTTTTTCATAGGTTATAAGGATGTGTACGAGAAAGGAGGAATTCAAGTTAAATGTTATGATTATTTTTAAAATAAATTATGTTTTATTTTAAAAGTTATATATTATATAAGAAATGGATACTATTTTAGTTGTGTCTTTTCTTTATAAATATGGGATGTTATGTCTGTATTATGTCTAAATTTTTAAAATCTATAAACATGATAAAATAATCATTGTGATATAATGTAAATTTTATAGTAAAACTAAATATTATGTAATTTTTTAAGGATGGGTACTTATAGAACGGTATCAAAGGCTGGTTTAGATAAATTTAGATGTAGGATTATGTTAATAGAATGCTATAAATTAATTTTACATTATAGTTAATTTTAAATGGTGAATAATTTTTATATTACCATGTTCCTTCATCTATGATATGTCTATTTGGAATGGATTTCCATAGAAGAAATAGAAAAGATGAACCAGGAAGACACTCAAAGGCTGATAACTGTGCGAATCTATAGCTGGGAAATGTAAAAATTAGAACTAAGAAGTTTTATATAGTAATTTCTATGTTGAATCTGGAGATAAACGGTGATGGTTCTCATGATAGAGAGTAACCTAAACTACCACGAAGTAACTTGTCTTTTTGGATCATCTCATGAGGCCATATCCCCCATCATTTAGTTGATCATCTGACCTTGTGATAGTTAATGGGTGAACGAATTCTATATAAAATATATTTGATTTTTTGATTTTTTTATATTTCTAAAAGGAAAACCTATAAATTTATCATTTTGAAGGTGAATATGATAAATTCTGGTCTATTGTTAATAATACCATATAAACAATGATCTAGATTATTTTGAATGAGATGACTTTGAGAGTCCTTTTATGGAAAAATATCTTCCAAAAACTATTTATATTATAATGGATAAGAAATTATTAAAACTAAAGCAGAATGATGATGATTTTGTGGCAGTGTATGAAGCAAATTTTACGAGACTATCTTGGTATGTACCAAATTTTACTCAGTACATTGATATTATGATAAATAGATTTTACGTTATTTGAAACTATTTTTATGAATAGATTCGGCTTCATGAGAGTTTAAAATCTATTTGAAAAATATTAGTTTTTCTAAAAGAGTTGTGATAGAGTTTGATGACACATATGTTTCTTTTGGTGAGAAGAATAAGAAGTAGTTAGGTTCGTAGGAATTGGGGAAGAATTCATAAATGAAATAAGAAGGTATAAAAATCAATTTCTATTCTTATCAAAAGTGTTGTAGAAGTCATAATGCATAATGTGTTTTATATTATAGGAATCATTACTAATGTCAATGTTTTGTGAACATGTATCTTTAGTTCAAGGAAAATGATCTCAAAAAATAAGAAGATTATGGTGATCTGCTTTAACTTTAATAAATTAGTTCCTTTTTCTAATGTATTCCTGATGTTAGTCACTCTTGGGGGAATTCAACAAGATTGGAAGACTAAGGGTGTGAAAACCCCATTACAACTACTTTAAAAAATATTTAGTCATCAAACAATGATGTAATAAGTACATTTCTTATTTTTATAAATTTTTCCAATGTGTTTTTGGATTCAGGGACTACACATTCAATCATTTTTTAGAAAGTTTCTTTTAAATTAAAAATTCCACCTTATGAAATGAAGATATAACTTTGGGTAAAAACACCTGTATGAAATATTTAAGTAAACAATAAAATATAATAATCTACCTACCTTTGTATATGGAAAGATTATACCTACAAACATTGTTGTTTTGATTATATTAGAGTTTGTTATTATTCTTGGTATAGAATGACTTAATTTTTATCCTTAAAATATTGATTATAGATCTATTTTTTTTTTCAGAAATGTGTTTTATTTTGTAAACACGAATAAACCCATACCACTGATAACTTATCAATAGGCCAATAAAATCTTAAATTAGGGAAATGAATGTTATCATGCATATATAATTGAAAATAAATGAACTATTCAAATTAATGATATTCCTGTGCTAAATTAGTATGTGGATGTTTTACCTAATGAATTTCTCGGTTTTATTCTAGATTTAGAGGCAGAGTTTTCTATTAACATAGTTCGTGATTCTAATAATATTTCTAAACCCCCTAATCGAATGGATAAAATTTAAAATGTAGAGTTGAAAAGGAATTTGGAGGAAATATTAGATAAAAGATTCATCTAAACTAAAAATTTACCCTAGGGTGCTCCTATATTGTTTGTTAAAAATAAAGATGGATCAATAAGACTTTTAATTGACTATAGAGCCTTGAATACAATAACTATTAATAACATGTATCATTTTCCTCATATTGATGATTTGTTTGATCATATTTATGAAGCATAGTATTTTTTGAAGGTTGACCTGAGGATGGGGTACCATTAGTTGAATGTGAAAGAAGAATACATTCCAATGACTTTGTTTTATACTAGATATGGGAATTATGAATTTTTATTTTTTTCATTTGGGTTATCTAATGCACATACTATATTCATGGATCATATAAGTAGAACATTTCATGAGTTATTTGATAATTTTTTGGTAGTGTTTATTGATGACATTATGGTATATTAAAAAAGTAAATATGTGCATGAAATACTTTTGAGGGTATTTTTGAAAACCTTAAAAGAAAATAAATTATATGGAAAATCAGAAAGTGTGAATTTTGGTTGATGTTTTTTTCCATGGTCACGTTATTTTTAAAGATGGAATAATTAATGATCCTTCTAAAAAAATTAGTTGAATAATGTAAAATACACCCAAATATAATCATTTTTTGTAGTTTCCTTGGTTTGGTATTCTATTACTATAGGTTTGATAGAGAATTTGCACAAGTACCTACCTCAATGACTAAGTTATATAGAAAATAAGTGAAGTTCATCTAGAAAAAAGAATGTGACGATTGTTTTCCTGAATTTAAAAAGAGATTGGGGATTAATACAATTCTGAACCTACCTTCTAGAAATGGTGAATTTTTCAACAATGGAGATTCTTCATTGAAAGGTATTGGTTGTATACTAATGAATAATGATTAGTTAATTGCATGTGATTCACTTCAGTTGTAACTTCAAGAGTAAAATTACCACACAAATGAATTTGAAATAGCTATTATTGTTTATTCATTGAAAAATTAGAGGCATAATTTGTATGGAGTAAAAAGTAAAATATATAATAACCATAAATGTTTTAAATATATATATTTACACATAATGAATTGAAAATGAGACAGAAAATATGGCTGGAACTAATGAAGGATTATGATAGAATAATTCATTACCATCCTAAAGAAGGAAAAAATGTGGTTGATGATTTGAGTCTGAAATGTAATTCTATATTAACTATATTATGTTTGAAACATGAAAACTAGGATAATGATTTTATAAATTTTAGTTTAGAAGTTTCTGGTATAGGAAATTCATCTATTTTGTTTTAGGTTCCAGTGCAGTCATCTCTATCAGACATGATAAAGAATGCTCAGATAGAAGTCCATCAGTTGTAAAAAAAGATAAAATTTATTCAAAATGGTAATTTTCCTAAGTTTATCATTGTTAAAGATTGTGTTTTGTGGTTTGGAAAGAGAACATGTGTTCATTCTAATTCTCAATTTTAGTTATAATTGTTATGTGAAGCTCACAGTTCTAAATTTTCATTTCAACATGGCAGTAAAATTATATAAAGAGATCTTCGAATGTATTACTGGTGGGATGGAATGAAAGGAGTTATTTCTAAATTTACCATGAAATGTTTTTCTTTTCAAACAGTTAAATAAGTGCAATATTTATTGAAGGGGATTCTTTAGGAATTTCAAGTTCCATAGAGAAAATATAAAAATATATCCATAGACATCATGGTGGGACTACCAAAGACTTCTGATGGTAATAATAAGATTTGGGTTATTGTTGAATGATTGAAGAAATATTCATATTTAGTTACTATTCAAGATATAATGCCTTTGAAGAATCTTTCTAAAATTTTATTCAAAGAGATTGTCAGTTTACATGGAGTTCCTAAATCCATTGTATCAGATCGTGATCCCAAGATCACTTCTAAATTTTGAAAAGGACTTCATACATCGTTGTGAATAGAATTAAATTTTATTACATATTTCCATCCTTAATCTAATAGAAAATAAGAGTGAACAATATGAATATTGTAAGAAATACTTAGTGATTGTTCAATGTATTACCAGGGATATTGGGATCAATATCTTTCATTAGTTGAGTTTTCTTATAGAAAAAATTTCCATTACCGTATAAAGATGACACCTTTTAAAGCATTATATGAAAATCAGTGTCAAACTCCATAATTTTTGGGTGATTTTGGTGAAGAGATGTTTATGGGACTGTAATTAGAATCGTAAATGGCATAAAATGCTCAATTAATTTGGAAACACATGAGGATAGCTCAGAGCATGTAAAAAAGTTATGTAGATTATAGGAGGAATGACTTTCATTTTAGGCAGGTGATCGTGTTTTTAATAGAATCACCCCATGGAAAAGTGTTATGATTTTTTTGGGAAAGGAAAACTATGTCTATGGTTTATTGGACCTTATAAATTCCTAGAAAAACTTGGACCAGTCACATACCGAGTAGCTTTTCCTATGAGATTTTCTCATGTATACAATGATTTTCATGTTTTGATATAGAGAAATTATGTGACAGATCTATCTCATGTTTTTAGTACAAGAATAGTTCAGATAGAAGAGAATATTTCTTATTAATAGAAACCTATTCAGATTCTTGACCATAGAGAGCATTTATTTCCGAATAAATTACGTCACCATGTAATGATATTGTTGAGAAACCATATGGTTGAAGAAAACACATGGGAATCTGAAAATACTATGGTGGAAATGAGTCCTCACTTGTTTAATAAGTGATTAAAAATTGTGATGACACAATTTACCAAAGGTGGGGAGAATGTAACAACATAGGTAATTATAAAATAACTTTTCTTTCTTTTTTAAAATAAATAGTTAAATACATTTAAAATATACATTGATATAAGTGTTATTTTAAAAAATTATTTCTAATTTAATATTTACTTGACTTCCAGAATAGTTACATAGTCATTATGTATAGTAATTCATCCAATATAATATTAACCTAAAATATGATAATATAAATAATATTTATGTATCATATTTGTGTAATAGTACTATATTTATATCATGGAATAGTTAAATAAATGTTTTGGAAATTAGAAATTAAGTTTTGGTATTTTTTTAAGTCATAAATATTTAATTACAATTATATAATTAACATAATGATTTAAAAGAAATTTTACATTTGTAAAGTATATTCATAAATTATTATGTTTTTATGTTATGGTTGTAATTTAATTTTGTGTGACCTTGATTAATTTTTAAGTTGTTTTAAAATCAATTATAGTTTTAAAATTTTAATTTTGCGAATAAAATATGTTTTTAATTAAAAATGAAATTTTTAATATTTAGAAAATTATTTTAAAAAATGGAAGTTTCTATTGAATTAAACACATTGATAAATGGTTTTAGTTAATTTGTGAGTTTTTTCTGAAATACATGATTTTTTGGGAATAGAGAAATACAATAATTTACAAAATAAGAAAAATACATGAATCATTGAGTCATTGATGATGTTATGATTAGGTAGTCACCCATGGTTCAAACTCACAATCAATAATTACTATTTTTGTTTCAATAACAAAAAATGTTTCTTGTATTGAGAAAAATAATAATATAATGATCAAAATAATGGAAAAACCCTTCTGTCCCCTACTATAAATACCACCCCAAGATCCTCTTCTCCTCACACCTCTCAAGGCTGGAGATGTGTCCAATTCATTCCACTTCTGGTGTCATTTTTCTATTCGACAAGGGAATCCACTACGAACTGAATATGGAAATCATGTAAAGAACGCACATCAAATAATAAAAATAACAAAATATTACTTATCAATGTGTTGAAAGATGTTATGAGAATATCATATACATAATTATGAATATGAATATGGATATTTAATATATTAATAACACTATATAAACCATTATATAGGATTTTTTAACACATTAGATGTAAGAAGAACCAAAGGTAAGGGAAATCCTAACCCAATTTTCATTCATTTGTTTAAACATATATTTAATTAATGAAGTGGTACTAAGATTATATATGGAATTAATTTTTATTATATTATGTTTTATTTTTTTTATTTACATTTCAATCACATATTCCTTTTGATTTATTAATTCTCACTTCTATTATATGATATTTTTATGGGACATTCCTTTCAAAATCCTTTTATATGAGTCTATTATGAAATTCAAAATTATTTTTCCTTTATATAAAATGATAGGATTCTCGGATTTCTTTCTGTTTAGGTACTATAATGTTTCTTTTAAATGCTTTCATTATTATTTTTGAATAATATAATTTCATTATTATGTGTGTGGTTTTTATATTTGAAAAATTATTTTTAAGGAATTATGATATCAGAATGTGTTTTTCTTATGTGTTTAAATACATAATCTAGAGTTTAATTATTGAAAATTTCCTTGGATATTTTTTATGTTTGTTTGATCCCATTATATAATATGATATGATGTATTGATCCCCATTATAGATCAATATATATTTTCTGGAGACAATTATTGATCAAGATGTGATGGGTGATCCCCATTATAGCTCTCCAATGCATTGGGTACTCTAGATATGATGTTGAACGAATGGTTAATCCATGTGTAAGGGTGACTATAATATTTATATGGCAAATCTCTTCCACGCAAACTGCATTTTGTTTCTATAAAATCTAATGTGTTTTTATGAAATGGGTTTTATTTGTTTTTATGACATCACTTGACTAACAATTTCTTTTTTTATATCCCTTAATGATATTTTTGTGTAGTCCCACATTTTCAAGTTTTTTTATAGGATATAAGTATTTGTAAGTGAAATAAGTTAGTTAATTTAAATGTTATAATGATTTTTCAAATAAATCATGTTCTATTTTAAACAATTTATATTTTTCATGAAATTGATATTATTTTACATGTATCAACTCTGTATAAATATTAGATGTTATGTATTTATTATTTTTTAATTCCCTATGTATATAAACCTAAAATGTTATGCAATGTCAAAGAAAGTAAATTATTTACTAAATCTCAATATTATGTAATGTTTTGATGTTGGTTCATTATAGTTCTCTAATAATAAAATACTCATTGAGTGTGATAAGTAGTATTGAAGATGAGTTCTATGTCCAACTCTTATTTATGGAATCTAAATATCCTTTAGATTAACCTTTGACATTGTTCATATACCATAGAGAGTGGAACTCCATGAAATATTACCACTTTCCTAATGTATATCGTATTGATTTGATCACGAATGAAATCTTCATTAATTTTAATGAGATGTGCTATAATTTTAGGATGGTCGATTACTACATAGATGGACTTATTCCATATATGTGTCCTAAATATTTATAAAAAATATTCATGGTTATGTTTTTTCATTTCCAAACTAGTGTGGGATGTTTTTTCATTATTCCCTTATACTTTTGTTATTTAGCTTTGACTTATTGGAATATGTAGCAGTGAGATATGAATTCCACAGTACCCCCCTTCATGTATTCCCACCAAATGTTTTTATTTATATCCATATAAATCATAGTTATTACTAGATGAAATATATATGGGTGATCTATGAATATCATTCAAAATATCCCTTATCAACACTAGGTTATATTAGACACATATCTGGGTTCCAAACATTAGAAACTTATTATATACAATGTTGAACTCTAGAATATTATTACCTTTTTATGAAGAACCACATCCTCTATGCAGGATACCTAGATATTTTCAATAATATATTAATGAGGGCTTGGTTCAGAACATTATAATGATGAAACATTCACTATTCACATATCAATCCTTTTTCATATCTAATAATACTATTAAAATCTTAATTCTTATCATCGATAAAATCAAGGGATTATTTCTGCATTGAGTACAAAGCACTTTTTTCATTCAGATGATGGTAATGTATTGGCTAGTAATAGTACATGAGCATATTTAACCATCTTTATTGGAATATGTTATTCTCTTTCTATTTCAAAATATTTTTGAGGCTCTTTTTATCCTTATATATTTCACACACCCCCTAATTGAGAAAATATTTCTAGATGTTCCATGAAAATATCCCAACATCCAACTCTAAATCATGTATTATATAGTTACACTCCCTAATAATAAATATCGATGAGGCATAAGATATCAATTAATAATTATACAATAGAACATAGTTGGAACTCATCTATTAATAATCTCTTTATACACTGAAAAGATATCCACTTAAGGTTATCATGAGTACTAGTGTTGTTATAAGACTATTTTTCAACTCCATAATTCTCTCTTCACATTCACTTGTCCATAAATAAAATGAATCCATTTTAGTTATCTTATATAATGGGATTTAATATCGTGATAATTCTTTCACAAAACATCAAGAAAACCTAGATAATCAAAAAATATATGGGAATCCATTACTGAGGCTAGTTTAGACCACTCCTTGATTACCATTATACTAGAATGTTCTATATAATCCCTTTTCTGGTGATATTATTCCCCAATAAAGATTCTTAATTTATCCATAAACTAATTTTTATTTTAATTTTCTTATATATTATCCTCTCTTAATTACATTTTCATAGTATTCAAATGCTAATTTTCACCACCTAACACTTCCACTATATTATAATTTCATCTATAATGAACACCACATATTTTGAAAGTTAATCTAAAAATAACCATTTTATTATTTATATAATGGATTCTGTATCATTAATGAGTATGAAGGTCATTACTATAATCTCAGATTTTCGATACCGTATTCAAAAGGTTTTTTAGTAATATCTTACTTCATCGCCCTTAATTAGTGATATCTAGATAGAATGTGCTCCTTTATGAAATAATAATCCCCAAATATTTTATCAAAAAAGTCATCTATCCATGGTAGGGGATACTTGTTATGTATCATGATATTTTTTAGATCATAATTGTCAATGGAGGTAAAAATTTTCCCATATATTTTCTTAATGAAGTGGACTGGTACACCCAGTAATAAAGAACTTGCCTGTATAAAACCTTTATCTAAATTATCTTCTAGTTAATTATTTATGTCTGGATATTTAAAAAAGGAAATTATATTTTGAGTATTATATTTTAGTAAATATTCATGTATAATATCCATTGGATATTCAACCACTTATCTATTAGGAAACATGAAAACTCATTAGTAAAACATTGGTATAATCCCTACTAATAGGTTTGCCTTTGAGCATGATCTTTCCTTGTTAGTCAATAATTTGAGAAAGATAAAACTTCTCATATGTAAAAAATATTCATTCTTTAAATGATGATACCAAATAAGATTCAACCTCATCCCGATACATCTATATAATCTCAGGGAAATTCAAGATTTAGAGGGGATTTTTGTTTTCTTGGAATATTTTATCATATCTATATGAGACATTAAAATAAATTTTCATAATTCCTCTATATTCTTGTATTGTATGTTTCACAAGGTTTGGTGGGTATTTCAGATAGAAAATATAGACAGGGGACAAGTTATATGCATGATATTATATAATTGACCCATTTTTCATCATTAATGATAACTCAACATCCATGTTTTGAAGTTGTATTTGAATTTCTCAACAAAACATTCATGATATAAAAGAATGATTAGAACTGGATTCTAAATTATCATCTATATTTTTGAATGAATTTCAAGAATACATTTTACAACATCATTATAAGGATACACCTCTATAGTTGTGATGACATAAGATCTCCCTATCACTTAAGGATATAGAGGGTTTTGTCGTCAGTTTCCATAAAAAAACCTTAACTTCATTCAATTTTTCATATAGTGTATATATTAATTTTATTTTTACCATTGGAAAACAAGATAAGGGTTGGTTATTTCATTCCATTCTTCCATTATTTTAGTGGGTATCTCTTATCGATAATCACAATCTAGTTTCCATTACATCCCAAACCTAAAGTACCTCATTATCCCATTTACATTGTTTTAAAGATACTTATTGCCTCACATTTGATTCGTGGAATGTTGTAATTTCATTCCATAATAAGAATTATCCATCATAAAACCATATTTTAACTCCATTTTATAATAATTATCTCACTGAGAAAAAATAAATTCACTAATCTCTATTTATACATTCAGGATACACCAAAAAAATCATAGAGCTTTGAAATTCTCAAATTGAAAAAGGTCTTCAACAACTTGTCTTTATCCCAATAAAGAAGATGTAAACTCTAAATTTTTGAGAGATTAGATTATCAGATAAAAAAGTGTAATATAAATGTTTTTTACATCACATTAACTTTTAAATTATTTATTCTTTTTCTTGAGTTTAAGAAAACCCCTCTCCATTTTATGTTGAAAAGAGAACTGAAAAAATAAACTGATAATATTTCGTAGAATTCCTTCTACTTTTTCTATTTGAAATCTTCCTCAATAATTGTAGATGTAGTAAATTAATACCATTGATCATACTATCCCATTATATGATAAATTATCCATTTATCATTCTCTTTCATAGAGAATTGCAGGATGTAGAAAATATTTTCAATGGATTTGACCCATTTTTATAAAAATAAAGTACCATAGGAATCATTGAATGTTGGACACCATTGTCCCATATAGGATTCAATTAAACTTTACTCATTATTATGTGGTGGGATTCAAGAATTCCTCCTAATTCATATTTCAGTTCAAAACACAAGTTAGATGATAATGTATTCCCATGAAGTTCCCAAATACTACTTCCATTGTGTTGGGAATCCCATTAAGATAGTCATCACATTTTTTATGATAATGGTTGTTAACTCAATTTTTCATAATTCAATATATTTGACAAAAAATAATAGAATAAATAGGGATGATTATTTTTAAATTATATATGGGAAACTATAAATATTGAATGGATTACACATAAATGAAATTTAATTGTTAACTTATGAAATTTTATGTTTCAAAATAATTAATTCATGATATATTCCTAATGTAATACAGTATGTGAATTTTTGATACCTTTTTAATGATTTGTAAAGAATTTATGATTTTCCAATGCATATCTCCTAGTAGTATTAGGAAAGGTGCATAGTAAGGTACACTTTCATATACTAGGTAATACTCGAGTAAATACTGGTGCACCTTTTTCAAATTTATTACTCCTATGTACATTTTTTCGAGAGCCCCATCTACTTATATTATCTAGATCAGGATATAATTTCTCAGAAACCATTCACTCAATTATTCACCAAGATTTCTATATATATTTATATACATAGTATTATACTTAGACAGATATTTAGAATTATACTTATGGTTTTCATTATATGTTTCACATCCTAGATTCCAAAGGATAAATAATAATTTCCTCTAATACCCTCTATAATGGGACAAGATTTTACACGTATTATTACATGATTTTAAAATATAAATCTAGGTTATTCCTATATAATGATACTAATTAATAAGTTTTATTAGAAGGTAATGTTTATATTACATCAAAGAAACTAAATCATAGAATCCTAATTTTATTTTCCATAGTGTGATCCTAAAATACATTTGATCTTTTAAATTATCCTAGGATAACCTACGAAATAAATGAAAGAAATTATTGATCTAAAAAACCATATAAGAAAGTAAACATGTAGAGGAAGCATAACATGTGAATCAATAGTATAACATGACCACATAAAATAAAAGGTACCTTAGAAATAAAATGGAGGGATAACATAAATAGAGTGGTATAATAAGATCTTAAAAATATGGGAAAGTGGTAAAAATTAATAATAACAAAATCATAATTCAAGGATAACTTCTAAGAAAACATCACATGGTGGACAATGTCCCATAATGTATTAGGTTCAGTCACTAATAACACAAATGACATATCATGAGAGTAAATAATTACCCAATGAATTTGAGTGGTATATTGTTATATTTCTACCCATAAAAGGTATTTCATGTACATTAATATATTTTACACATAAATATATATATTATAAATAATAAATATAATCATAACCCACATAATGAATTTTGGTGTAAAATATTTTCTCAAAACATAATCGAAAGAGATTCCATAAACAACAATTTTGAGAGATGGTAATAAGGTGTGTATTACCCCATAAAAGGAAGGGACAATAATAAAGGTATAAATTCAATATATATATGTTTATATATATATATATATATAATTTTTATTAATTTTATAACATTAAATATATATAATGCGAGTTAGAGAGAGAATGGTTATAACCGAAATAAAATAGAGGGTTAGAAAGATCCCTCATCTCTAGCCTAATTTTCCCCAATATTATTTTTCTCAATGAATAATAAAATTAGGTTAATTATTTACATGATTAAGATCTCAATCATATTTATTATTCATTTTAATTTAAGTAAAACTGTGTCATATTCAATTACATAACCACATAATTTCACAAAATATGTTTCAATGATAAAAATTTTAAATGATCAAAATAATATTTTTATGTTGAAAGAGGTAAAATATATTAATAATTAATCATCTATATAATGGTTACCATCTAATATTTTGAATTTGTATTGTTAAAATATACTTTTAAACTTACCATGATATATGGTTTTGAAAAATTAACTTTTTTACAATCATGGCGGTGGTAGGTTGTATGTACACATGAGTAATGTTTCCATTTTTATAATATCTTCATTGAAAGAAGGTAATGGTTATTTTAAAATTAAATTATTATAATTATATCATGAATATTATATTATTTCTTAATATACCTTGAAAATACCATCCAAATGAACCGTTAATAAAAATGAATCACATCATTTTAAGAGAACGAAAATATCAGTTATTAAATGATTAATAAGTTAAAAACATATATTATATATTTATTTTCAAGAAGTATTTATATTTATATAATATTATATAAAAAAATTAATCTTTATTACTTTCCATCCAAAGTATATATGAAAAACGAATCACATCGCTTCACAAGGTTGTAGTCCACTGTACACACGAGCAACATTATGGTATTATCTATAGAATGGAAAGTAATAATGTGTATGTTATATTATAATTCCTTATGTATGAATATATTTTCAATTAAATATATCTATATTTAATTTATTATTATATTCTCCCGTGATATATGATGACCAAAAATGAATTATGTTTGTAAACATGGAGATATTCTATCATACACATGATCAACGACATCATATCCAAATTTCATATGAAAGAGATGGATTTCAATCATGAACATAACAAAAGAAAATAAAATTATATTTAATATACTTAGTTTATAATATCAACGTGGTTTAATATGATTTTTATGATTTGGAAGAAGAAATAAAATAAAACAAATGCTTAAGGATGTTACCACTTCATTAGAGAAAATCTTTAGGTTTGAACCAAACAAAATTATAGGATATCATTATAAACACCCAATGTATTTTATAATAAGGTTATGGAGGTAGATAAAAAATTTTTGTAAGTATTTTATAAGATAAAATGTTATGTATGTGCCTAAAGGAAGAGTGTTGGGTGGCCTTTTATAAGTGGGGAGATGAAATAAATGGAATGTTTGAAAAGAAAAAATTCTACCAATGTTTCTATCATGATAATAGGCTACAAATTTTATAATTTTTGAACCATTGAATAGACAAGGTCGAAATATGACAATAAAATAGGAACCATAAATTTTTCATTCATTTTTTACCATAAATATTTATTTTAAGACCCAATAAACATTAATTTTAAATTAACTGTAATAAATAATTTTTATAGTATTCAATATTTATAATGTTAAAATATTAATTTCATTCCATTATAAAATATAGATAAAAAAATTAAAAATATGTAATCCATTTCTTTACATTAATCTTGTATAAGTCAAGTAATTTAATTTAAAAATCAATCTACACACGTGTCAAAAATGGTTTTCAAAAAATTCATTTTAATGGATAAAGTGATCTATTATTAATTATATTAAAATTAATCTAATTCAATGAATTTAAATTTAAATTTATAGATATATAATCTATAAATTTAATTTATGTTCTTTCCATTTAGGGGTTATTTTATTTATTTAAAATGGAGAAATATCATGCACTTTAAAAAAACATTACGAAAAAATAATTTTAAAATCTAAAAATAAAAATATAATAAAATATTGAATTACTATGATTCAACTTTATTAAATTGGATGAAAACGCACTATGTAATAAATATCTTATAAAAATAATAATATGACATAAAAAATAAATAAATTTATCAAATGAAATGGAAATTTTATATAAATTAGTATTTATCATTCTTCAGTAAAAAATAAGTATTCTCTAAAAAATCCTATAATTTCACCCTATGTTAATATAGATATGAATAATTAAAAAATTTAGTTAATTTTATAAATATAAATTAAATAATTTCATAAACACAATTATAGTATTTTTCTCACAAAATAAAAAAAATTAAGGATACATATTTTTTTTTTGAATAAAATATTTTTTATTAAAGAAGAGTTATTATTTATTATGAGATTATAAATAAATAAATATTTCGAATGGAATTTACATATATCTCATAATATATTACACAATATTAATAGCTACCTATTTAATGTAATGGTTTTATCTATCACTTCTAAATAATAACATTATATCATGGTTTGTTTAAATTCAGGGATTTGTGTTGCATATACTATGAAACAATGCTTCCCCTTTTAAAAAAAATCGGTTTTTACTGTTTAATTTCACATAGACATTATGAATGGCTTGATGAAATTAAATTTCAATTAGTATTGACCAATTGGTTATTACTAATTTTATTTCAAGGATAATTTCTTATATGATCTTGCTAATATAGTTATACGGGTGAGGTAAATCCAAAGTGAATTAGAATTCACACATGATAATGTAAACCATTTTCAAGGGTGATACAAAAAATGTTTACGAAAAATCCTCTTATATCATAGGGAGATGGTTTTTATAATATCCTCTAGAGGCCTAACCAAATGTAAATTAATGGTCCCATACTGATGAATATATCCACAGGTGGAAGAATCATATAACATATGGTCATCAAGTGTACACTAATCTGGGGTTTTTAGTTTATTTTTCAAAAGTGTAGACCACATATATATTGGGGAAAACTCACCTTAACAAACATTAGGGAAATGAGACTATATTATAATTTTTAAGGAGACACAATAAGTTATAAGGTATAGAGGACTTGTTTTTGTGATTAAGATATGATATCTAGGAATCACTATGTGTCCCATGAGACATGAATAAAACTAAATATATTTTTTGAGGGTAGTGTGATATATAATTATTTCATAAAAGTTTAAAAATTAATATTTACAAATTTGACGCATGTGGAAAAGACTGTCTCGAATGTGTTGGTTGATCTAGTGAGGATGGGATAAAACTAAATAGTCATTGTTTTATGTTCAATCAATAAGGTCCATAGGGTTACAGGATAAAAACCCTTTCATGAGATCGAAATGTGTAATTACAAATTTAATAAATACCTTATTTTATGAGAATCAACCCATAGATACTTTTGTGATATGTTATGGTAATATAAAAATACTATAAGTGTTTCAAATTTTTGAGTGAGAATTCATAATAAAATCTCATACAATTCCATGTGATATAGGATGTATCATGTAGTTTAAAATCATGGAATACATACACTATAAGATTATTTTAACATGGAATATTGAGGACAAAATATTATGATGTGATGGGTGATCACAGAATTATATATCCCTCTAATTCATTGTGTAATATGATTTATGTCATGAGATAATGTGCATTATTCATAAACATGATTGTATCACTATTTTTAATGATAATGTTATGATTATTCACATATGTAATGTGTGATATATGATGTATCATGTTGAATTATTATAGGATGTATCATGTAGCATTATTATATAAATATTATGATGTGATGGGTGATCAAAGAATTATATAGCCCTCTAATTCATTGCATAATATGATTTACGGCATGAGATAATGTTCATTGTTCAAAAACATGATAGTATCACTATTGGTAATGATGATGTTATGATTATTCACATATGAAATGTGTGAACATGATTCTATCATTGTTCACAACTATGTGTATAATTTACCACTATTACATGATGTTTCATTTTATTCATTTCTATATTCCATGACATTATAACTCTTTTCTTAGATGATGTTGATTATGATTCTATTATTATGATATAATGATGATGATGATTTTTCACACCCATGTTATATTGATTCATTACCTTTTACATCCTCATATAAGCCTTTTAGCTCAGCCCTTTAACTAATGTATATTCTTATTTGATTAGTTTTACTAAGGATAATTTTATATTTCATAAGGATAGAGAAGAAGGATTTAAAAAAATGTGTTATTATATATAAGTTAGGTATAATCATAATTTTCACAAAACATTGAACCGTTGGAATCTTGAATAGTTATGATATTATGATGTTTATCTTTAAAATTCATTAATATTAAGCTAAAAAATATTGTAACTATAGGATTTATACCATGTTAATAAGTAAAATGATAAAAACTCTTATGATCATGTGAGTCATTCTTGGGGTGAAAAAAAGTGGCAATGTGGGGAAAATTGTGGTGGAAGAAGGATCCAATAAATTGAATGGGTCAATGTAGAGACTATGAATTGAGAACTAAGTGAACCAATGAAAAAAGGATACAAATTAGGAAATATTACCCATTTTTATTCCAACCTTCCAATATATCAAAACTATTAGATGGAAACATGTATGGTGTTAGGATTCCACATGAATAAAGCAGAGTGGTTGACGGTAAACTATATACTCTGAAGTATGAATTTCCATGGATTTGAATGATAGATCTTGGATGACTATTTAACACATTTTAAACATATATTCACTTTCATATATCTAATAATAACAATAAAACAAATGAGAGTCAACTAGTAACCATGTCATTGAATATAAATATGAATTGATTTCGAGTTGAATGGTTAATGGGTCATGTATAACTATAATGACACAATGTTTTGTGATAAGAAGAATGCTAAAAGATATTTTTGAGAACCATGGGGAATAAATATCATGAATAAGATATATAAATGGGATGTATTGTTCATGGTGTAATGTTGAACCCAAAAAATATATGGGAAAAGGTTTTACAATTCCCTATGGAGGACTAGGTTCATCTTAAATAATATATTTTTTAAGGTTATCTTACTCAAGAAAAGAGTTTCAATAATTATAATGACATAGTGAATGGACCAAAATATGGAAATATTTACCCTCATAGTGCTCATTTGCAAAGAAGTGGGGGAAATATAGTACGGAACTGAGAAAAAACAAATCCCATCATGAGTTCGAGACACCAATATTGATACAGATGATCTCAAGTTTTATAGTAATGTATGTAAATTTTTTGATACATGTAAAAATTGCGGTTTAGTATATATGTTAAAAGGGAGGGAAAACACAATGTTAATAATGTGTTTGATGAAATTATAGATCGACCATAAATGGTGAACATGTATTGTTAATGTTATAAATGATTAGAAATAATGATTTCCCAAATTATGAACATGAATCTCAAACTAAAATTGGCCAGTTTACAACAATATATAAATAAATGTTATATTATTAAAATTAATTTCATATAGATAATAATGGGGGGAGGGTCATAGATTCACTATAACATTTTTATAGTGTAGTTTATATAGTGAGAAAATTGATCTTTTAATGGGGATATACATTTTACCTGCTTATAATTGTTCCTTTTACATTTTTCTCAAAAAAATTTACATGTAAACACATAAAATGAGTTATAGGTAATAGGAGTAATTTTTTTCCAATATCCCTATATAGTTTTTTATCCTCAGGGTCCATTATTCACATTGACCAAGATACATTGGATTAATTCTAGTCAAACTACTAAGTGATATGGTTAATGTAGTGACTAAATATTTCTAAACTTTTATTACATGATTCTTAAAGAAAAATACTCATTAATATAACTCAAGGACCATGAATCCATATTGTATTTCCTATAAAATGTTTATAATACATCACATGAAACTAAAACATGGAATAATTATTTTAGTATGAATAGTGTGCTCCAAAAATCAATTTGAGGTCCAAAATGTACATAATATAACATAGGGAATATATGAAAGAAATGGTTGAGATACAAAACTCTGTAAGAGAATAAAAATGATATAGAAGCATAACATGTGAGTCAATGGTATAACATAATAACATAAAAGATTATGTATATGTCTAATAAAATGGGGTAATAAAATTAAGATATTTTTTTCATATGATCATGAAAACATCATAATTTGTATGTTACGTAATGCATAACACAGAAAATAGTCAAGTAAAACTCCCAAGACAACATAACATGGTTGATAGAGTTTCATAATGGATTCTTTTCACTCTCTAATCCCATACATGAACTCTAATGATATTAAAACATTACCTAATGCATAAATGGATGTATAATTATTTCCCCACACACCAAATTTATTTCACATAAATTAATATATTTTCAACATAAGGATTTTAATCATAAGGATATTAATATATTCTCATGAAGTTAATATATTTTACTACATAAGGATGTGTATTTATTAATCATAAATAAATTGTTTTCACAATCTTGTCACATTACATAATCAAAAGAGATTATTTAAGGAAGTAATTTGAGTGATAGTCATATTGAATGTAGTAAAATATATAAGGAAGGGATAATAATCTTGTTATACATGTTTGAGACATATATATATTGTAGTCATTATATAACATTAAATAGTGATAAAGTGAGTTAGTTATTCAATAGTCCTAATATAATGAAAATGGTGGGTTTGAAAGATCCCATACCTCGACCATATTTTTAATGAGAATTATTTATATCTCGGAATAAGAAAAATATTTTAATTATTTTATTTAATATGAAATTTATTAATTTTTATTATTCCATGTATTTTATTTTTTATTATTTCATATTAAATTACTTATGAAATTATTTTCATGTTGGATTTTTAACAACAATCGACTCATATATTAAAAATGAAATTTGTAAATTGACTAAGGTCAAATATATCATAAATTTATAAAATATATAATATAAAAAATTAAATAATTAAAAAAATTAGATAAATTATAATTCTTAACCCAAACCTGAAATATAGTTATGAAAAATTAACATCGTTACAATCATAGAGACTACAGGCCACAAATACACATGTGTAATGTTTCCATATTTTATAGATCATGATAAAAAGAAAGTATGTGTTATTTTATATTTATAGGATTATTATATTATTATAAATATAATATTTATCTCTTTAAATACCCTTATACATAAATTTAGTGTGATGCACTAATAAATGAAAATCGCATCGCTTCGCGAATCTGTAGTATTCCATACACATGAATGAAGTTATAATTTATTAAATGCATAATTAGGTAAGAAATAATGTGATATTTATATCTTTTAAAAAAATAATATTTCATATATATAATATATAAACATAAAACTAATAATTATTTCCATTAATGTAAGGAGAATATTAAAATGAATCACATCGCTTTGTATGGATGAAGTCATCCGTACAGACGAGTGATGTTATCGTATTCACTATATAATGTAAATTAATAAGTTATATGTGAAATTATTGTCAAAAAAAATTATATATATATATATGATAAGTATAATATATATAAAATAAAAAAATATATAAATCAATCATTGATATGTGATGATGGAAAATGAACTATGTTAGTTTGTGAGGTGTTAGTTCAATGCGCACATGATCCATATTTTCACTTCCCAATTAAGGTAGGATGAGATGGAAGTAGGTCATTACCTTAAAATAAAAACGTATTATTATATGTAAGATACTATGGATATATTATAATAAGGTTTCAATATTTTTTCAAAGTGTTATAAGAAGAAATATTATAAAATTCTCGGTCAAGGACACTACCTCTTCATCAAAAAAAAATCATTAGGATATCAAAAAAAATTCTAGATATGTGTTATTATCTAGATGGGATATTAGGTTTATGGGGTGAATATAAGGAAGTTATATTTGTAGGTATTTTCCAAAAAAAATGTTTTGGATTTATATGAATGATATGACCAAGAGTTTCCATTTAGAATTGGTGGGGGCACTTTTGATATTTTTTAAAAGAAAGAATTCCACCAATGTTTTTATCAACAAAAAAGGATCTATAATGAAACATTATTTAAACTTATAAGATAAAATGTTTAAATATACTATACACTATTACTTATAGATGTTTTATGTTTCATTTATAACAAAATGTTTTTAGTTTAACCATGTAGTATAACATTTTTTACCATAGATGTGATAAACTGTTTTTACTATTTTTCCATTTCAATGTGGTAAAAAATTAAGTTAATATTATTATATAATATAAATTATGTTTATATGGAATTGATATTACCATAAATTTGATAAACAATTTTTAAAGTTTTCAAAATTCATTAATGAACAAAATTCAGATGATAATATTAGATAATATAAGTTATGATTATAAAATAAATGGAATCTGTTAAGATAATTTAAACTAATATAAATTACATAATTTTATTTAAAGGTAAACCTATAGTTATGTCAAATATTTTTTAAAAAAAATCCTTTTTTATAGAAAATATAATATTATATTATGTATATAACATGTAATAATAACAATGTGAATTTTAATTAATATTTATAGATATATAGTTTCCACATTTAATTTAAATATTTATTTATTCGGGGTTCTTTTAATTATTTAAAATTGGGAAAATTATATACTTTAAAATACTTTTAAAATATTGATTTTTAAAGCCTAAAAATAATCTATTAATAATATTAATTATAGAGTTGATTTAATTATAGTTAATTGGATAAAATATAAATAAATAAGATTTATCATATTCAACTAACAATTTAAATTTATATATAAATTAATTTTTTGTAATAAATTAAAATTATATAAAAATTGATAATTTTCAGAATTCCCATAAAATGAATATCTTATAAAAAATAAAAAAATTTCAAACTATAATAATATCAATATGATGACATAAACATTGATCACAATTTTATGACAAATAATTTCTTAAAATTCTAAAATTAATTATAATATTTTGTAACAAAAATAATAATAATTTATCTCTAAAGGAAACATATATTTTCATATAATAAAATATCTCTATTAAAGTTGAGTACTTGTTTTTTTAATAATTTGTAAATAAATTTTTATTTAGTAGGGAATATATATATATTTCATAAATTAGTTAATAATATTCAAACCCACCAAATTATTAGCTTGGGTATATCTATCATTTCTATGTAGTTATAATAATATCATTGTTCATTTATACTATGTATTCTGTGTTACATACACTATAAAAAATGTTATCATTTTTAAAAAATTCAAGGTGTTATTATCATACCAATATAATAAATTTTACCATCAACATTTTATGTCACAAACTAAGGAGAAAATAGGAGATGATGTTTCTGCTTTATTTCCTCTTTATTTTCCAATATTTATTCCTCAAACATTTGGTTTCCCCAAAACTCTTTGACTATGTTAGTAGTCTTGTTTTGTAAAATATTGTATCAATGATATAAGATCATAATCACCTTCTACATTTATGGATGTTCTTTCCCAAATGGTACCACCTCTAGATGAAATACAATTGAGGGTTCTTGTATATACATCTTCAAGAGGGATACATGTAATACATCATTTACCTGAGATAATTTAGGTTGGATTTATAGTGGATATGCCACCACTCTGATGTGGTCACGTACATCAAAGGGTGAAATGTATCTTGGAATAATATTTATGTTCTTCCCAAACCTCATGAATTACATCAACTATTTAATATAAAGGAACAAATTTTCTTCGATCACAAATATATATATGATCAATGATGATTTCGTAGATTTTTTTTGGAATTCTCATGAATTTAAATTTTTATTAAATGGATTGAACCTTATCTATCATATCAAGGAAAATATCAGGTCTCATTAGTTTCCTCATTCCACCATCATTATGGCATGTCAGAGTCTGACACAACTTATTGTACATATCCACATAATGATCCTTTTTAATTCAATAATGGAATCTATTGTTATATAATTACTCAACTATGGAATGTTTCATATCATAGTATCTATAGAAATTTATTTAATAATATTTCACTATTTCATATAGTGTTTGGATGGTTCTTATAAGAACACAAGTACTTATAAAATATTTTTTATAATTATGAAATTAAATATTTAAATCCATTACAAATTTATAATGAAATAAGTTGTATTTTAATGAATGTTTTCAAGTGGAATAGTAACATGACCTTAGGAATAGTAACATGACCATTATGAATAGTAATATGTCTAATAGAATAATATCCTCACATATGATAATATAAATATAAATTTTGTATCTTATAAGTGTAATCATAGTATATTTATATCATAGAATAAGTAAATAATTTTTTTGTAAATAATAAATAAGGTTATGGGTTTTTTATAGGTCATAAATATTTTAATAAAATCTTATAAATAGTTTAATTATTTAAAAGAATATTTATTTTCAAAAAATAGATTAATAAATTATTCTTTAAGTTTTTATGGTAACAAGATAATTTTATGTGACCTTGATTAATTTTTAATGGTGTTATAAAATCAATTATAGTTTTTAAATTGTTATTTCTTGAATAAGTTGTAATTTAGGATTAAAATTAAATTTCTCATATTTATAAAATTATTTTCAAAAAATAGAGTGAATTTTTGAATTACATACATTTAAAAATAGTTAGGTTTAATTTTAGATATTCTTCAGAAATACATGACTTTTGGTGAAAAGTAAAATACCATAATTTACCAAATAATATAAATACATAAATTATTCAACCCTTCAGATGAGGTGATAACCCTTTGTTCTAAATCACATGCACTAATTATTATTTTTTCACAAGAACCAATTATATTTCTGGTCTTGAGAAAAATAACTAAATAATGATTAAAATATTTGAAAAACCCTCTTCTCCTCTACTATAAATACCACTTCACCCCCACTTATCCACAAACCTATAAAGCCTTAAGAATTAAAAAATTTCTACCCACCATTCTTCCCATACCTCTTCCCCACATACAAGAACTTCTGGTCTCACCAAAAGGCCACAACCAAGGGCCTTAAAGAAGTTCACAAGGAATATAATTTAATAGGTAAATGTCCTCTTTAATATTTTTTCTTCTTTTCTATTTTCAAGTATTTTTCTTTTCTTATACTTTATTTACCTCCACTTATCTATGATTCATAAAAACTCAAGTAACATAAATATAATTTAATGTTGTCATGTTTATGGAAAATTTCATCATATTACTTTTTCTCCTTTCACTTGGATTATAAAAATAAAAACATCTGTGACGTGTCAATTTACCGACATCATGGATGATGTGTTTTCTATTTTCATTACATACCTCATGGATGGTCATAAAACCATCATAATAGTTTAAATATTTTTTATATTTTATGATATAACATCTTTTATGGTCTGTAATTTTCATATATGCATAATATTGAATTATATAATGAAAATACCTCATGATGATCAAAGAACCACTAAAATAATCTAACCGAATATCATTAATGTTTTATCTAAGGATTCATCATCATATATAAAAAAAAAATTCGGTACCATTTAATGTTTGTTTTGAAAAATTAAATACCGATTTATTACACTTCTAGAGTCTCGATTCCATTTGAAGAGAAAATATGTTATGATCCGACCATGGAAACCATGTAGAGTATGCACCTGAAACAATAAAAATAACAAAATATTACTTATACACGGGATGAATGATGTTATGTGAATATAATAAAATCAATTAAGAATATTAATATAGTTCTATAATGTATTAATAAAACAATTTTAATTCATTATACCTAAGGCTTGAACACATTTGAAGTAATATGAACCTGATGTGAGGGAATTCTTAACCCAATTTCCATTCATTAGGTTTACCATATACTTCATTAATTATGTAGTACTAATATTATTTGTGGAATTTTTTTTTATTACCTTATGTTTTATTATGTGTATATATATTTTAACACACATCATTTTATTTTAATTAATTATAAATTCAGTTATATAATATTTTTAAGGCACTTTCCTTTCAAAATCATTTTAAGTGAGTCTATTATGAAATTCAAAAATATTTTTCTTTTATATAGAATGAGAGGATTCTCATATTTTTTGAAATTTTATTACTAAAAATTTTCCCTTATAATTTATCATGGATATTTTTTATGAATATAATTTCAGAATTATGTGCATATTTTTTTTATATTTCCAAAATTATTTTTATAAAAAAACAATATTATGATATCTGAATGTGTTTTTCTTAGGGGTATAAATTATTTATCAAGAGTTTTAATCATGATAAGTTCCATAGACAATGTTTATGTTGGGTTGAGCCCATTACAGTTCAAAATATAATGGGTTGAGACATTTTATAGCTCAATATATGTTGGGTTGATCCTATTATAGCTCAAGATATAATGCGTGCACCCCATTGTAGCTCTCATAAATTAGATAATCAAAATATAGAAGTTGACCGAATGTTTATTCCATGTGCAATGGTTAATATAATATTGATATGGTAAATAAGTTCCAAGGAAATTGTATTATGTTTTTATTCATTCTATGGGTATTTATAAAATGAGTTTTGTTGGCCCTTATGATATCATGTGACTAAATATTTCTTTCATTGTATCCTTTTTTGAGATTTTTGTGCTTATCCCAAGTTTTAAAATGTTTTTCATAGGTTATAAGGATGTGTAAGAGAAATAAGGAATTCATGTTAAATGTTCTAATTATTTTTAAATTAAAATATGTTTTATTTTAAATGTTTTATATTATATATGAAATGGATACTATTTTAGTTGTATCTTCTCTTTATAAATATGGGATGTTTTGTCTGTATTATGTCTAAATTTTCAAAATCTATAAACCTAATAAAATAATCATTGTGATATAATGTGAATTTTATAGTAAAACTAAATATTATGTAATTTTTTAAGGATGGGTCCTTATATATTGGTATCAAAGGTTGGTTTAGATAAATTTAGAGGCAGTATTATGTTAATAGAATGCTGTAAATTAATTTTACATTATATTTAATTTAAAATGGTATATAATTTTTAGATTACCATGTTCGTTTATCAATGATATGTATATTTGGAATGAATTTCCATAGAAGAAATAGAGAAGATGAAGTAGGAACACACTCAGAGGCTGATAACTATCCGAATCTATAGCTTGGAAATGTATAAATTGGATCTAAGAAGTTTTATATAGTAATTTCTATGTTGAGTCCAGCGATAAACGGTGACGGTTCACATGATAGAGAGTAACCTAAACTACCACGAAGTAACATTTATTTCTGGATCATCTCATAAGGATATATCCCCCATCATTTAGTGGATCATCTGACCTTGTGATAGAAAATGGGTGAACAAATTCTATATAAAATATATTTGACATTATGATATGTTTATATTTCCAAAATGAAACACTATATATTTATCATCTTGAAGGTGAAGATGATAAATGGTGGTCTATTGTTAATAATACCATATAAACAATGATCTAAATTATTTGGAATGAGATGACTTTGAGAGTCCTTTTATGGAAAAATATTTTCCTAAAACTATTTATCTTATAATGGAGAATAAATTATTCAAACTAAAGCAGAATGATGATGATTTTGTGGCAGTGTATGAAGCCAATTTTACAAGACTGTCTTGGTATGTACCAAATTTTACTCGGTAAATTGATATTATGGTAAATAGATTTTAATTTATTTGAAACTATTTTTTTGAATAGATTTGGCTTCATGAGATTTTAACATCTATATGAAAAGTATTTGTTTTTCTAAAAGAGTTGTGATGGAGTTTGACGACACATATTTTTCTCGTGATGAGATGAATAAGAAGTAGTCAAGTTGGTAGGAATTGGGGAAGAATTCATCAATGAAATCAGAAGGTATAAAAACCAATTCCCATTCTTATCAATACTATTGTAGAAATAATCATGGATAATGTGTTTTATATTCTAGGAAGTGTTCTTAATTTCGATTTTTTGTGAACATGCATCGTTAGTTCAAGGAAAATGATCTGAAAAAAATAAGAAGATTATGGTGATCTACTTTAACTCTAACAAATTAGGTCTTTTTTATAATGTATGTCCATTCTTAGTCACTATAGGTGGAATTCAACAAGATTGGAAGCCTAAGGGAGTGAAAACCCCATTAAAACTACTTAAGAAATTATTGAGTCATCAAACAATGATGTAACATGCACAATTCTTGTTTTTTACATATTTTTCCAATGTGTTTTTGGATTTAGGGTCTGCACATTCAATCATTTTTCAGAAATTATCTTAAAATTAGAAATTCCACCTTATGAAATGAAGATAAAACTTAGGGTAAAAACACCTGTATGAAATATTTTAGTAAAAAATAAAATATAATTATCTACCTACATTTGTTTGTGGAAAGAGTATAACTACAAACATTATTGTTTTGACTTTATTAGAGTTTGATATTATTCTCGGTATAGAATGACAAAGTTTTTATCCTTAAAATATTGATTATAGATCTATTTTTTTTCAAAAGTGTTTTCTTTTGTAAACACGAATAAACCCATACCATTGGTAACATATCAGTAATCCAAGAAACTCTTAAATGATGGAAATGAATGTTATCTTTCATATATAATTGAAAATAAATGAACTATTCAAATTAATGATATGCCAGTGCTAAATAAGTATGTAGATGTTTTTTCTAATGAATTTCTCGATTTTATTCTAGATTTAGAGGTAGAGTTTTCTATTCACTTATTTCATGATTATAATACTATTTCTAAACCCCCTAATCGAATAGATAAAATTGAAAATTTAGAGTTGAAAAGGATGTTGGAGAAATTATTAGATAAAAGTTTCATCTAACCTAGAAATTTACCCTAGGGTGCTCTTATCTTGTTTGTTAAAAATAAAGATATTTCAATGATACTTTTAATTGACTATGGAGTCTTGAATAAAATAACTATTCAAAACATCTATCATTTTCCTCATATTGATAATTTGTTTGATCAGCTTTAGGGATCATAGTATTTTTTGAAGGTTGACCTGAGGATGGGGTAACATTAGTTGAAAGTGAAAAAAGATTACATTCCAATGACTTTGGTTTATACTATATATGGGAATTATGAATTTTTATTTACTTCATTTAGGTTATCTAATGAACATACTATATTCATGGATTATATAAGTAGAATATTTCAGGAGTTATTTGATAAGTTTTTGGTTGTTTTTATTGATGAAATTATGTTATATTATAAAATTAAATAGGTGAATGAAATACATCTAGGGGTTATTTTGCAAACCATAAAAGAAAATAAACTATATAGAAAATAAAAAAGTGTGAATTTTGGTTGAAGTTTTTTCCCATGGTCACATTATTTTTAAAGATGGAATAATTAATGATCCTACTAAAAACATTGGTTGAAGAATGTACAATACCCCCAAATATAATCAATATTTCTAGTTTCATTTGTTTGTAATGCTATTAATAGAGGTTTATTGGAGAATTTGCACAAGTACCTACCTCAATGACTATGTTATGTAGAAAATAAGTGAAGTTCATCTAGAAAAAAGAATGCGTTGATTGTTTTCATGAATTTAAAAGGAGATTAGGGATTAGTACAATTCTGAACCTACCTTCTTGAAATGGTGAATTTTTCAACAATGGTGATGCTTCATTGAAAGGTATTGTTTGTATACTAATGAATAATGATTAGGTAATTTCATGTGATTCACGTTAGTTGTAACCTCAATAGCAAAATTACCATACACATGAATTTGAAATAGCTATTATTTTTTTCATTAAAAAATTAGAGACATCATTTGTATGGAGTAAAAAGTGAAATATATAATAAACCTAAATGTTTTAAATATATATATTTACTCATAATGAATTGAAAATGAGACAGAAAATATTGTTGGAACTAATCAAGGATTATGATAGCATAATTCATTACCATTGTAAAGAAGAAAAAAAATGTGGCTGATGATTTGAGTCTGAAAAGTAATGCTATATTAACTATATTATGTTTTAAACATGACCCCTAGGATAATGATTTTATAAATTTTATTTTAGAAGTTTCTGGTATAGGAAATTCATCTATTTTGTTTCAGGTTCCAGTGCTGTCATCTCTGTTAGACAGGATAAAGCATGCTCAGAAGGAAGTCCATCAGTTGCAGAAAAATCTAGAATTGTTTCAAAATGGAAATTTTCTTATGTTTATCATTTTTAAAGATTGTGTTTTGTGGTTTGGGGAGGGAATATGTGTTCCTTCTAATTATCAATTGTAGAAATAATTATTATGTGCAACTCACAGTTCTACATTTTCATTTCAACATGGTAGTAAAATTATATATAGAGATCTTCAAATGTATTATTGGTGGGATGGAATGAAAGGAGATATTTATAATTTCACCATGAATTGTTTTTCTTTTCAAACTATTAATGAAGAGATATAGTTATTAAAGGGGATGCTTCATCTATTTCAAGTGCCATGGAGGAAATATGAAAATATCTCCATAAACATCATTGTGAGACTACCAAAGACTTCTGATGGTAATAATGGGATTTGGGTTATTGTTGACTAACTGACTAAATCTTCACATTTAGTTACTATTCAAGATATAAGGTCTTTGAAGAATCCTTATAAAATGTTCTTCAAAGAGATTATTAGATTATATGGAGTTCCTCAATCCATTTTATCAGATCATAATCCCAGGTTCACTTCTAAATTTTAGAAAGGACTTCATACCTCTTTGGGAATAGAATTAAATTTTATTGTATATTTCCATCCTTAATCTGATGGAAAACCCAAGTGACCAATATGAATATTGGATGATATAATTAGAGATTGTTCAATTTATTAATAGGGATTTTGGGATCAATATCTTTCATTAGTTGAGTTTTCTTATAGAAACAATTTCCATTACTGTATAAAGATGACACCTTTTAAAGAATTATATGAAAATCAGTGTCAAACTCTAGAATTTTGGGATGATTTCGGTGAAGGGATATTTATGGGACTGTAATTAGAATCGTAAATGGTATAAAATGTTCAATTAATTTGGAAACACACGAAGATATCTCGGAGCAGGTAAATTATTTATGTAGATTATAGGAGGAATAATTTTCTTTTGAGGTAGGTGATCATGTCTTTAATAGGATCTCACCATGGGAAAGTGTTATGATTTTTTTGGGAAAGGAAAGATATGTCCATGGTTTATTAGACCTTATAAATTCCTAGAAAAACATGAACCTATCGCATACCAAGTATATTTTCCTATTATATTTTCTCAGGTATACAATGTTTTTCATGTTTCAATATAGAGAAAGTATGTGACAGATCTATCTCATGTTTTTAGACCAAGAGTAGTTCAGCTGGAAGAGAATATTTCTTATGAATAGAAACCTCTTCAGATTCTTGACCATAGAGAGCATGTATTTCCGAATAAATTAATTCCCCACGTAATGATTTTTTTGAGAAACCATATGGCTGATGAAGAAACATGGGAATCTGAAAATACTGAGGTGGAAATGAGTCCTCACTTGTTTAATAAGTGATTAAAAATTGTGATGACACAATTTCCCAAAGGTGGGGATAATGTAACAACATAGGTAATTATAAAATTACTTTTCTTTATTTTTTAAAATAAATAGTTAAATACATTTAAAATTTAAAATTAAATAAGTGTTATTTTATAAAAATTTCTAATTTAATATTTACTTGACCACAAGAATAGTTACATAGACATTATGTATAGTAATTCATCCAATAGAATATTAACCTCAAATATGATAATATAAATAAAATTTATTTAGCATATATGTGTAATCATACTATATTTATATTGTTGAATTGGTAAATAAATGTTTTGGAAATTATAAATTAAGGGTTGGTATTTTTGTAAGACATAAATATTTATTTACAATTACATAATTAATTTAACGATTTAAAAGAAATTGTACATTTGTAAAGTATTCCATAAATTATTATGTTATTATGTTATGGTTGTAATTTAATTTTGTGTGACCTTGATTAATTTTTTATGTTGTTATAAAATCAATTATTGTTTTAAAATTGTAATTTTTTGAATGAAATATATTTTTTATTAAAATTAAAATTTATAATATTTAAAATATTATTTTAAAAAATGGAATTTTCTATTGAATTATACACATTGAAAAATGGTTTTAGTTAATTTGTGAGTTTTCTCTGAAATACATGATTTTTATGATTATTTAAATACAATAATTTACAAAATAACCTAAATGCATGAATCATTTAGTTAGGGATGATGTTATGATGAGGTAGTCACTGATGGTTCAAACTCACAATCAATAATTACTATTTTGTTTCAATAACAAAAAATGTTTCTTGTATTGATCAAATTAATAATATAATGATTAAAATAATGGAAGAACCCTTCTCTCCCCCACTATAAATACCACCCCCAACTCCTCTTCTCCTTAAACCATGGAAGGCTAGATATGTGTCCAGTATCTACCCATGATTCGTTTTATCCTTTATTTTCTTTTTAATTATTTTTCTTTTCTTATACTCTTATCAGCTCCAAATATACAAGAGGAATGAAAAATCCAATATATTATATATTCTGAAACTCTTTCATGTTTATGAAAATATTCATCATTATACATTCTATCATCTCCCTTTTATTCTAAAAAACAGCATCAGTGATGTGTTGATTTACCGACATCATGGATGATGTGTTTTCGATTTTCATTACATCCATCATAGATGGTCATAAAACCATTTTAATTATTCCAACAAGCTGTAATTTTATGATATAACCTCTTTTATTTTCTGGAATTACCATATATGCATATTATTGAATTCTTTAATGAAACTATCTTGTGTTGATCAAAAAACTGCCAAAATGATCTAAATGAATATCATTAATTGTTTATCTAATGATTCATCATTATATCAAAAAGAAAATTCTATAATTAACGGTTATGGAAATAGTTAAATTCAATTTCATTCCACTTCTGGTGTCATTTTTCCATTCGATAAGAGAATGCACTACGAACTGACTATGGAAACCGTGTAAAGAACGCACATCAAATAATAAAAATAACAAAATATTACATATCAATGGGTTGAAAGATGTTATAAGAATATCATATAAATAATTATTAATATGAATATAGATATCTAATATATTAATAACACTCTCTAAACCATTATACATGATTTTTTAACACATTAGATATAAGAAGAACCAAAGGTAAGGGAATTCTCAACCCAATTTTCATTCTTTGGGTTAAACATATATTTAATTATTTAACTAGTATTAAGATTAAATATGGGATTCATTTTTATTATATTATGTTTTATTTTGTTTAGTTACATTTTAATCACATATTCCTTTTAATTTATTAATTATCACCTCAATTATATAATATTTTTATGGGACTTTCCATTCAAAATATTTTTATATGAGTCTATTATGAAATTCAAAATGATTTTTATTTTATATAAAATGAGAGGATTCTATGATTTCTTGTCGTTTTGATACTATAATGTTTCTTTTTAATTTTTTCATTATAATTTTTGAATAATGTAATTTCATTATTATGTGTGTGGTTTTTATATTTGAAAAATGATATTTTAAGGAATTATGATATCAGAATGTGTTTGGATTATGTGTTTAAATACATAATCTAGAGTTTTATTCTAGAAAAGTTACTTGGAAATGTTTTATGTTTGTTTGATCCCATTATATAATATGATATGATGTATTGATCCCCATTATAGCTCAATATATATTGGTTTGAGACAATTATAGCTCAAGATGTGATGGGTGAGCCCCATTATAGCTCTCCAATGCACTGGGTACTCTAGATATGAAGTTGAACGAATGGTTAATCCATGTTTAAGGGTGATTGTAAGATTGATATGGAAAATCTGTTCCATGAAAACTACATTTTGTTCCTATAAAATCTAATGAGTTTTTATTAAATGGGTTTTATTTGTTTTTATGATATCACATGACTAACAATTTCTTTATTTATAGCCCTTTATGAGATTTTTGTGCTAGTCCCACATTTTCACATGTTTTTCATAGGTAATAAGTATTTCTAAGTGAAATAAGTAAGTAAAGTTAAATTTTATAATGATTATTCAAATAAATGATGTTCAATTTTAAAATATTTATATTTTTCATGAAATTGATATTATTTTACTCATATCCACTCTACATAAATATTGGATGTTATGTATGTATTATTTCTTAATTCCCTATGTATATAAACCTAAAAAGTTACTCAATGTGAAATAAAGTAAATTATTTACTAAATCTCAAGATTATGTAATGTTTTGATGTTAGTTCATTACAGTTCTTTAATACTAAACTACTCATTGAGTGTGATAAGTACTATTGAAGATGAGTTATATATCCAACTCTTATTTATGGAATCTCAATATCCTTGAGATAATCCTTTGATATTGTTTTGATACTATAGAGTGTGGAACTCCATGAAATATTACCACTTTCCTAATGTATATCGCAGTGATTTGATCATGAATAAAATCTTCATTAATTTCAATGAGATGTGCTAAATTTTTAGGATGGTCAATTACTACATAGATAGAATTATTCCATTTATGTGTCCTGAATAGTTATAAAAAAATCATTGTTATTTTATTTCATTTCCAAACTAGTGTGGCATGTTTTTTCATTATACCCTTATACTTTTTCTGTTTAGATTTGACTTATTGGCATATATAGTAGTGAGATATGAATTCCACAATACCCCCCTTCATGTATTCCCACAATTTTTTTTCATTAGATCCATATACATCATATTTTTTACTAGATGAAAATATATGGATGAAATATGAATACCATCCAAAATATCCCTTATAACCACTAGTTTATATTAGACACATATCTGGCTTCCAAACATTAGAACCTTATTATCTAAAATGTTGAACTCTAGAATATTTTTACCTTTTTTTGAATAACTACATCCTCTTTATGGGATACCTAGATCATATCAATAATATATTAATTAGGGGTTGGTTTATAATGTTATGATGAAGAACCATTCACTATTCACATATCAATCCTTTTTCATATCTAATAATACTACAACAATAATGATTTTTATCATCGATAAAATCAATGGATTATTTCTACATTGAGTATCTAGAACTTTTTTTCACTCAGATGATGGTAATGGATTGCCTAGTCATAATCCATGACCATATTTAACCATCTTCATTGGAAGAAGTTATGCTCCTCCTATTTCAAAATATATTTGAGGTTCTTTTTATCCTTATATAGTTCACACTCCCCCTAATTGAGAAAATATTTCTAGATGTTCAATGAAAAGATCCCAACATCGAACTCTAAATAATTTATTAGATAGTTACACTCCCTAATAATAAACATCAATGAGTCATAGGATATCACTAAATAATTCTACAATTGAACATAGTTGGAACTCATCTATTAATAATAACTTTATACACTAAACAGATAACTACTTAAGGTTATCATGAGTACTACTATTGTCATAAGACTATACATCAACTCCATAATTCACTCTTCAGATTCACTTGTCCATAAATAAAATAAAACCCTTTTAGTTATCTTGGTTAATGGGTTTTAATATCATGATAATTCTTTCAAAAAACTTCAAGAAAACCTAGATAATACAAAAACAATATGGGCGTCCATTACTGAGGCTAGTTTAGACCACTCCTTGATTACCATTATCCTATAATGGTCTATATAATCCCTTTTTGGTGATATTATTCCCCAATAAAGATACTTAATTTATCCATAGACTAATTTTTACAGTAATTTTCTTATATATTCTCCTCTCTTAGTTATATTTTCATAGTATTCAAATGCTCATTTCCTCCACCTAACACTTCCAGTATATTAGAATTTCATCTATAATGAACACCACATATTTTGACAGGTAATATCAAAATAACCAATTTATTATTTATTTAATGGATTCTGGAGAATTAATGAGTTTTAATGTCATTAATATAATCTCATATATTCCATACCATATTCAAAAGGTTTTTTTGGTAATATATTCATTCATCTCCCTTAATTAGTGATATCTAGATAGAATGTGCACCATTGAGAAATAATAATTCCCAAATAGTTTATCAAAAAAAGTCATCTATCCATGGGAGGGGATAATTTTTCTGTATCATGATATTTTTTAGTACATAATTGTCAATGTTGATGAAGCTTTTTCCATCTATTTTCTTGATGAAGTGGACTAGTACACCCAGTAATAAAGAACTTGGCCGTATAGAACCTTTATCTATATTCTCTCATAGTTAATTATTTATGTCTAGATATTTAACAAAGGAAATTATATTTAGATTATTATATTTTATTAAATATTTATGTATAATATCGATGGGATATTCAACCAGTTATCTATTAGGAAACATGAAAACTCATTAGTAAATACATTGGTATAATCCCTTATAATAGGTTTGTCTTTGAGAATGATATTTCTTTGTTGATCAATAATTTTAGAAAGTTAAAACTTCTTAGATGGAGAAAATATTCATTCATTAGATGATGATACCAAATAAGATTCAACCTCATACTAGTACATATATATAATCTCATGGAAATTCAAGATTTATAGGGGGATTTTTGTTTTCTTGGAATATTTTATCATATATATACGAGACATTAAAATACATTTTCATAATTCCTCTAAATTCTTGTATTGTATGTATCACAAGGTTTGGTGGGTAGTTCAGATAGAAAATATAGACAGGGGACGAGTTATATGCATGAGATTCTATAATTGACCCATTTTTCATCATTAATGACAACTCAACATCCATGTTTTGATGTTGTATTTGAATTGCTCCACAAAAAATGCATGATATGAAATAATGTGTAGAACTTGATTCTAAAGTATGATATATATTTTTCAATGAATTACAAGAATACATTTTAGGACATCATTATTAGGATACACATTTATAGTTGTGATGACGTAAGATCTCCCTATCAATTTAGGATATAGAGGTTGTCGCTAGTTTCTATAAAAAAACATTAGCTTCATTAAAATTTTCACATAGTGTATATATTAATTTTATTTTTACCATTGGAAAACAAGATAAGGGTTGGTTGTTTCATTACATTATTCCATTATTTTAGTGGGTATCTCTTATAGATAACCACAATCTAGTTTCCCTTACATCCCAAACCTAAAGTACCTCATTATCTCATTTACATTGTTTAAAATATAATTATTTCCTCACATTCGATTTATGGAATGTTGTAATTTCATTCCATAATAAGATTTATCCATCATAAAACCATATTTAAACTCTATTTTATAATAATTATCACACTGAGAAAAAATAAATTCACTGATCTCTATTTATACATTGAAGTTACAACAAAAAAATCATAGAGCTTTCAAATTCTCAAATTGAAAAAGCTTTTCACCAACATGTCTTTATCCTAACAAACAAGATGTAACTCTAAATATTTTAGAGATTAAAATATCGGATAAAAAAGTGGAATTTCTATGTTGTTTACATCACATTACCTATTATATTATTCATTTTTTTTTGAGTTTAAGAAAACCCCTCTCCATTTTATGTTGAAAAGAGCACGGAAAAAATAAACTGATAATATTTCGTAGAATTCCTTCCAATTTTTCAATTTGAAATATTCCTCAATAATTTTACATTTAATAAATTAATACCACTGATCATACTATCCCACTATATGATAAATTATTTATTTATCTTTCTATTTCTTATAGAATTGTAGGATGTAGAAAATATTTTCAATGGATTTGATCCATTTTTATAAAAATAAAGGACCATAAGATTAATTTAATGTTGGACACCATTTTACCATAGAGTTTTCAATTAAACCTTACTCATTATTAGGTGTTGGGGTTCAAGAATTCCTTCTGAGTCATATTTCAGTTCAAAACACAAGTTAGATTACAATTTATTCCCATGAAGTTCCCAAATACCACATCCATTGTGTTGGGAATCACATTAAGATAGTCATCACATTTTTTATGATAATGGTTGTTAACTCAATTTCCCATAATTCTATCTATTTAACTAAAATAATAGTATAACTATGGATGATTATTTTTAAATCATATATTGGAAACTATAAATATTAAATGGATAACACATAAATGAAATTTATTTGTTAACTTATGAATTTTTATGTTTCAAACTAATTGATTCATGATATGTTCCTAATGTAAAATAGTGTGTGAATTTTTGTTACATTTATAATGGTTTGTAAAGAATTTATGAATTTCCAACGCATATATCCTAGTAGTGTTAGGAAAGGTGCATATTAATGTCCACTTTCATATACTAGGTAATACTCGAGTCAAGACTGGTGCACCTTTTTCAAATTTATTACTCATATGTACATTTTTCTAGAACCACATCCACATATATTATCTATATCAGGGTATAATTTCTCAAAAACCATTCACTCTATTATTCAACATGATTTCAAGATATTTTTTATATACAAAATCATATACTTAGAATAATATTTAGAATTATCCTTATCGTTTCCATTATAGGTTTCTCATCCTATATTCCAAAGGATAAATAATAATTTCCTCTAATATCCTATATAGTGGGACCATATTTTAAACATATTATTACATGATTTTAAAATATAAATCTATGTTAATACTACATAAGGATACTAATTAATAAGTTTCCTTATAAGATAATGTTTATATTAAATCAATGAAACTAAATCGTAGAATCCTTATTTTATTTTCCATAGTGATATCATAAAATACATTTGATATTTTAAATTATCATAGGATAACCTGTGGAATTAATGAAAGAAATTATTGATCTAAAAAACAATTTAAGAAAGTAAACATGTAGAGGAAGCCTAACATGTGAATCAATGGTATAACATGATCACATAAAATAAAAGGTACATTAGAAATAAAATGGAGGGATAACATAAAGAGAGTGGTATAATATGATCATAAAAATATGGGATAGTGGTAAAAAATAAATAATAATAAAATCATAAGTCAAGGATAACTTCTAAGAAAACATCACATGGTGGACAATGTCCCATAATGAATTAGGTTCAGTCACTAATAACACAAATGACATATCATGAGAGTAAATCATTACCCAATGAATTTGAGTTGTGTATAATTATATTTCTACCCATAAAATTTATTTCATGTACAATAATAAATGTTCCACATAAGGATATATATTATAAATAATAAATATAAACATAACCCACATAATGAATTTTGGTGTAAAATCACGTCTCAAAACATAATCGAAAGAGATTCTATAAACAACGATATTAAGAGATGGTAATAAGGTGTTTATTACCCCATAAATGTAAGGGACAATAATAAATGTATAAATTTAATATATATATATATATATAATTTTTATTAATTTTATAACATTAAATATATATAATGTGAGTTAGAGAGAGAATGGTTATAACCGAAATAAAATAGTGGGTTAGAAAGCTCCCTTATCTCTAGCCTAATTTTCCCCAATATTATTTTTCTCAATGAATAATAAAATTATGTTAATTATTTACTTGATTAAGATCTTGATTCATATTTATTATTTATTTTAATTTAATATAACTGTGTCATATTCAATTATATAACCACATAATTTCACATAATATGTTTCAACGATAAAAATTTAAAATGTTCAAAATAAAATTTTTATATTGAAAAAGGTAAAATATATTAATAACTAATCATCTATATAATGGTTACCATCAAATATTTAGAATTTTTATTGATAAAATATACTTTTAAACTTACCAGAATATATGGTTTTGAGAAATTATCTTTGTTACAAAGATGGAGGTGGTAGGTTGTGTGTACACATGAGTAATGTTTCGATTTTTATAATATCTTTTATGAAAGAAGGTAATGGTTATTTTAATATAAAATGATTATAATTATATCATGAATATAATATTATTTCTTTATATACCATGAAAATACCATCCAAATGAACTGTTAATAAAAATGAATCACGTTATTTTAAGAGAACGAAAATATCAGTTATTAAATGATAGATAAGTTAAAAACATATATGATATATTTATTTTCAAAAAGAATTATTATTTATATAATAGTATATAAAAAATTAATCTTTATTACTTTCCATCCAAAGAATATAAGAAAAACAAATCACATCGCTTCACAAGGTGGTAGTCCACTATACACACGAGCAACATTATGGTATTATCTATAGAATGGAAAGTAATAATGTGTATGTTATATTATAATTACTTATTTATGAATATATTTTCAATAACATATATCTATATTAAATTCATTATTATATTCACCCGTGATATGTGATGACCACAAATGAATTAAGTTTGTAGACATGGAGACATTCTATCATACACATGATCAACGTCATCGTATCCAAATTTCGTAAGAAAGAGATGGGTTTCAGTCATGAACATAACAAAAAACTATAAAATTATATTTAATATAATTAGTTTATAATATCATTGTGGGTTAATATGATTTTTATGATTTGGAAGAAGAAATAAAATAAAACAAATGCTTAAGGATGTTATCACTTCATCAGAGAAAATCTTTAGGTTTGAAACAAAAAAAACTTATAGGATATCTTTATAAAAAACCAATGTATTTTAAAATGAAGTTACTGAGGTAGATAAAGAATTTTATTAAGTATTTTATAAGATAAACTGTTATGTATGTGACTAAAGGAAGAGATTTGGGTGGCCTTTTATAAGTGGGGAGATGACACTAATGGAATATTTGAAAAGAAATAATTCTACCAATATTTCTATCATGATAATAGGCTCCAAATTTTATAATTTATGAACCATTGAATATATAAGGTCAAAATATGGCAATAAAATAGGAACTATAAATTTTTCGTTCATTTTTTACCACAAATATTTATTTTAAGACCCAATAAACATGAATTTTAAATGAACTGTAGTAAATAATTTTTATAGTATTCAACATTTATTATGTTAAAATATTAATTTCATTCCATTATATAATATAGATAAAAAAATTAAAAATATGTAATCCATTACTTCACATTAATCTTGTATAAGTCATGTAATTTAATTTAAAAATCAATCTACAGACATGTCAAAAATGGTTTTCACAAAATTCATTTTAATGAATAAGGTGATCTATTATTAATTATATTAAAATTAATATAATTAAATGAATTTAAATTAATATTTATTGATATATAATCTATAAATTTTATTTATGTTATTTCCATTTAGGGGTTATTTTATTTATTTAAAATGGAGAAACATCATGCACATTAAAAAAGCTTTACGAAAAAAGAATTTTAAAATCTAAAAATAAACATATAATAAAATATTAAATTGCTATGATTCAATTTTATTAAATTAGATGAAAACATACTATGTAATAAATATCTTATAAAAATAATAATAGGACATAAAAATTAAATAAATTCATCAAATGAAATTGAAATTTAATATAAATTAGTATTATCATTCTTTAGTAAAAAATAAGTATTCTCTAAAAAATCATATAATTTCATCCGATGTTAATATAGAAATGAATAATTAAAAAATTTAGTTAATTTTATAAAATAGAAATTCAATAATTTCACAAAACATGATTTTAGTATTTTTTTCAAAAAATAAAAAAAATTGAAGGATACATATTTTTTGTTGAATAAAATATCTTTATTAAAGAAGTGTTATTATTTATTATGAGATTATAAATAAATAAATATTTCGAATGGAATTTATATATATCTCATAATATATTATACAATCATCATATCTACCTATTTAATGGAGTGGTTTTATCTATCACTTTTGATTAATAACATTATATCATGGTTTTTTTAAATTCAGTGATTTGTGTCGCATATATAGTGAAACAATGTTTCCCCATTTTAAAAAAATTTAGTTTTTATTGTTTAAGGTCACATAGACATTTTTAATGGCTTGATGAAATTAAATTTCAATTAGTATTGACCAATTGGTTATTACAAAATTTATTTCATGGAAAATTTCCTATATGATCTTGATAATATAGTTATAAGGGTGAGGTAAATCCAAAGTGAAGTGGAATTCACACATGATAATGTAAACCATTTTCAAGGGTGATACAAAAAATGTTTACGGGAAATCCTCTTATATCATAGGGATATGGTTTTTATAATATCCTCTAGAGGCCTAACCAAATGTAAATTAATGGTCCCATACTGATGAATATATCCACAGGTGGAAGAATCATATAACATATGGTCATCAGGTGTACACCAATCTAGAGTTTTCAGTTTATGTTTCCAAAGTTTAGACCACATATATATTAGGGAAAACCCACCTTAAAACACATTAAGGAAATGATACTATATTATGATTTTTAAGGAGACAAAATAAGTTAGAAGGTATAGAAAGACTGTTTTTGTGATTAACATATGATATCTAGGAATCACTATGTATCCCATGAGACATGAATAAAACTAAATATATTTGTATAGGGTAGTGTCATATATAATTATTTCAAAAAAGTTTAGAAATTATTATTTACAAATTTTACATCTGTGGAAAAGATTGTCTCAAATGTGTTGGTTGATTTAGTAAGGATGGGATAAAACTAAGTAGTCATTGTTGTAAGTTCAATCAAGAAGGTCCATAGGGGTATAGGATAAAAACTATACCACCCCCCAGTTTGAGGTATGTGTCCTTTTTATATGCTTTTTTATTTATTAATAGTGCATGGAATGAGTTGGGAATAGGTTGGGAGAGTTTGGAATGGTTTTGGATGAGTTTGGAGGCTTTTAAAGGGTTGCACGGTTTGGGAACAGTTAGTGGAAACCGTGATTATGCTCCAGAAAACAATGAAGGGGGAGACAGTAGGCTCGGGATGGCCTGTACACGGTTTTCCAAACCGCGTGAGGAAACTGTGCGGACTCTGGCTCTCAAGGCAATGGCTTGCGCACGGTTAGTGTACGGTTTGACAAACTATTCGGGCTAACCATGTGGCCACTTAATGTTAGGGTTTTAAAACCTGGGCTCACTCGGGATTGCCTCATTTCACTCCTCTCTTCCTCCCAGTCGAGCCTCACTTGGTATTTTCAGTTCTCATGTGTTGGAGGGGCTCTCCCACACATTTTGGAAGCAATTCGAAGGGGTTTCAAGGTGGATTCAAGGTGATTTCTCCCGGGTTAGTATCTCCTCTTGTTTCTCTTGTGTTTTCCTCTAGATATACATCCCTCTCTTTCTTAGTTTTCTAGATCTAAACTTGTTTTGTGTAGATATAGGGTTGGGGTTGCCTTGGATGTTAATATTAAGTCTTGTGGATGTTAGGGAAAGTGATATAGATAGGTGTCGGTGGTGCGTTTTCCGGATTTGAGGCACGGTTGTTCGTGGGTCAATTTCTCAGGAACCCTAATGGTAGGTGGATTCTCTCTCAACTCCACTTGGTTAGAACTAGTGGATCCTTGTTAAAATTAATTTTTTGTGCTCGAAATTAATTTTGTTTTAATGTGTGGAATTTTTGGAAAATCCCTTGGGTGATGGTTTGGGGATTTTTGGGAAAAAGAGGGTTTTGTGGTGAAATTATTTTGTTGTGGATTTTAAAATAGAGATTTTAAAATGGGATGATATGGTTGATATGTGAAAATGTTTGATAGAAATGGTTTTCAATAAAATGGTTGTTTTATTGAAATAGGGTTTGGCATGGAAAATGGTTTTCAATAAATGGGTGATTTATTGAAGTGAATTGACTTGTAATGGAATTGGTTGATTATATTATGTTGTTATTGTGACCATGATGGATTATATTCTTAGTTGTGATTAGTAAAATTGTTGTGTGTAAGTGGGTGGGAAGTACCACTATATGAAGGGGATGGATAGTGGATGGAAGGGCCACCATCAAAGTATAAGTGGACGGGAAGAGCCACTAATTGTGAATGGGTGAATGGGTTGGACGGAAGCGCCACTGTTTGGTTGTTTTGGTTGTTGTTGTGCATTTTTTTTCCAGATGGATTTTTTGTGCTAATATTTGAGTAAGATAATGGATTATGGAATGTTTTTTGGCTTTCCCTTGGTGGTTTGGTTTGGGTGGAATGGCTTGGTAAGGGTGTGGTTGGCTTATGGTAATGGTTGCACTTGTGATTATTTTATATAAATTGTTTTATATAAATGTGATAACGGTTTTATCCTAGTAGAGTTTGAAGGGAAGTCATTTGGGGAAATCCTACTGAGTTTCAGTACTCACTCCCTACTTTGGCACATTGGTGTCTTTGAAGATGTTGTGTACCGTGATGTGGGCAAAGGTAAGGCATCAACCTCCTTTAGTGGTGCATTGTGATGTCTTGGTGGAACATGGAGCTTGGAGCTTGGTATGGAGCTGTGGTGATGTCATGGATCATGGTGTTCTTGTTGAGTCTTCCGCATTGTTCTCTGGTGTTGTATTGGGTTGTGTTGACATGTGGGATGATGGATTATCTGGTTGTCTTTGGTAATGTATGAGTTTGGTTTTGTTGACATTCATCATTTAGTTGGGGTAGTTTGGTTGGTTTTTTCTCCAGGGCTAATCATTCCCCAATTTTTCTCAGAGCCCTCAACATTTATTTCCAGGATTTAGCGCCTTGGTAACGTCGCTTAAGGCCAAGTAACCCTCACCGCCTCCTCAAGGTAATGAGGTAGGGGCGGGGTGTTACAAGTGGTATCAGTTTGTTCGGTCCTTTGGAGTTGATCCTCATATTTGGTTTTGACATTCATTGTGGTACATTCCATGAGGCGGGATGCTAGAAAGGTGTAGGAATGTCAGAACATGGAATGTATAGTATAAAAGGATTTACCTAACCCTTTTATGCAGAAATTCATGTTACCAGGGAGTTGGGTACATAAGTGTTTTGGAGACACTTATAGGCATTGGATTTCTCATTGTCGTGGGTGTAGCCAATGAGATGAGCATGACATGCATGGTAGAAATGACTTCCATCTAGGATGCATATTTCATTGGAGTATAATGATTTATGATGTGATAAGAATATGTGAAATTGTAATGTGAATAAATTAGTATTTTGAAAATGGTTTGGCTTTAAAAATGGTGAAATTTGGCACATGTGGAAACAATGTGAACTGGTGGAAAGTCTTGTTGTGATAGTGTTGTGTAATGTGATATGAAATGGGATTTCATGATGTCTACAAAAGTGAGACTCATGGTTGTTTGTTTTCTGTTGATAGAAATGGCACCGAGTAGGCATCTTAGAGACCAACCGGAGGAGGCTGCTGAGAATGTGGTATCGCCAGAGCCTCAGGTGAACGAGCACCTAGTCCAAAGCATAGTTCACACTTTCCAAGCTGTGGAGAGTGGAAATATAGTGGATGAACCAAGGAATGTAGATCATGTGGTTCAGTTTCAAAAGCATAATACACCCATCTATAGGGGTGATTCAGAGCCGGAGAGGGCAGAAGCACGGTTTAATAGAATGAACAAGATCTTTGAGTTCTTCGGAACACCGGTAGATCTGAAAGTGAAGCTGGCCAAATATATATTGGAAGATCATTCCCTTCAGTGGTGGGAGTTGCTATTCCAAGCTAGTACAGACCATAGTATGATGTGGGAAGGATTTGAGGAATTTCCTAATAAACAATTCTACCCACATACATTTAGAATTAAGCGTAGGACTGATTTCTTCAGTTTGAAGCAAGAGCTCATGTTGGTGACAGAGTATGTAGGTATGTTTATGAACTTAATGCGGTTTTCACACGAGGTGGAAGGTAGCACGTCATTGAAGGCAAGGATCATTGAAGCGGGATTAATGCAAGAAATCTATTCAAATATAGTGGTACTGTGTATAGATGATTACACAGAAATGGTGAATAGAGACTTGGTGGCTGAGCGTGATCTATTGGGAGCTTCGGGCGTGGGAAGCTTGGTGGTACCCATGGGGAATAGTGGGAACTCTAATGCTGGGTTCAAGCGGAAGAGGGACACTTATTCTCAGGGCAGGAATATGACATATAATCTGATGGTAGGATCGGTGAATCTTCCTCTGAAGCCCCAGAGCAAGCTGGGATGTTTTCAGTGCAGTTCTATAGGCCACATCAAGCGGGATTGTACGACACAACCTCGAGCATGTCATAATTGTAAGCAAATGGAAAATCTGCAGTGTTATTGTCAGAATTCTCCAAGGTTGGGTGCGCGTGATACTCCTCCGGGATCGCAAACGTTGTATGCTTCGATGAGATGGGGGCAGCAGCATACCCCTCGACAGCAGAGTAAAGTGGGTCATGGTGATTCTCGGAATACCACGACTCCACAGTAGGAAAATAAATAACAGAGTGTGGAAATCAAACATGTGTTTCGAGCTGAGCAGGTTGTGGTGGATGATCAGTCAAGACCATCCACGGTGCAAGGTACTATTCTTTTTTATTCTACCTTGATGCAAGTGTTGTTTGATACAGGTACTTCACACTCTTTTATTACTGCACGTGTGGTTGATTTACTGGGTTTAAGGGTAGAAATGATGCCATCCATTTTGAAACTTCAAACTCCTCTATATCGAAGATAGTGTCGAACCTTCTTGTGTAGAGAATGTTGTATCATTGTCAGAAAGGTTGAGATAGGGTGGAATTTCTCAATGCTTGAGATGGATGGTTATGATGTAATCCTGGGAATGGATTGGCTGGTGGCTTTTCAGGCCCACATCGACTGTGATGAGCGAACAGTGGCTGGTACGACACACGATGGAATTAGACATCCCTTTAGAGGAGAGAGGTATGAAAGGAAGTGTGAAACGAGTTTGTTGGCACCAGTAGTGGGTACGTTATCGTATCAGTTGGCAGTTTTGTCATTGTAATCGGTAGAGGGTGTTGAAAAGAGTGTTCCTCCAGTAGTGGTAGATCAGTTCATGGATGTTTTTCCTCATGAATTATATGGGTTACCTCCCGTTAGATAGGTGGAGTTTAATATTGATCTCTTTTTGGGGACCAGTCCTATATCACTTTTGTCTTATCAGATGGCACCAATTGAATTGGGGGAATTGAAAATCCAGTTGGAAGGGCTTGAAAACAAAGGGTTTATCCATCCTAGCACATATCTGTGGGAAGCACCAGTGTTCTTTGTGAAAAAGGCGGATGAAACCTTGAGGCTCTGTGTTGATTACCGAAGACTTAACAAGGTAACGATAAATAATAGATATCTACTTCCACGAATTGATTATTTGTTCGACCAGTTGAGGGGAGCCCAATAGTTCTCCAAGATCGACATGAGGTCGGGATATCATCAATTGTGGGTGAGGAAGGATGATATTCCTAAAACAGCTTCGAGAAGCAGATATGACCATTATGAATACGTGGTGATGCCCTTTGGTCTAACGAATTCGCTAGTGGTGTTTATGGAATTGATGAATCAGATTTTTCAGAGATATCTAGATTCATTCATGGTGGTGTTTGTGGATGATATTCTGTTGTATTCAAAGACAAGGGTGGAGCATGATCAAAACTTGGCGATAGTACTGGGGATCTTGAGGGATCATCGATTGTATGCCAAGTTGTCAAAGTGTGACTTTTGGAGACAAGAAGCTCGTTTTCTTGGCTATGTGATTTCTGAAAAGGGTGTTTCAGTGGATCCAGAAAAGATAGAGGCTGTTATATCATGGAAACCACCAAAGAATGTGTTTGAGATACAGAGTTTCCATGGTCAAGTTGGGTATTATCGGTGTTTTGTTCATGATTTTTCATTTTTGGCTTCACCGATGACTGTTTAGAAAAGGAAGAATGTTCCATTACAATGGAATGAGCAGTGTCAGTAGTTTTTCAAAGAGCTAAAGGTTCATCTTACATCAACACCAATCTTGGTTTTTCTAGAACCGGGAAAAGGGTACGTGGTGTATTGCGATGCATTAGGATCAGGGTTACAGTGTGTTCTCATGCAAGGAAAACATGTGTTTTCATATGGATCATGATAGTTGAGAGTGCATGAGAAGAACCACCCAACTCATGATTTGGAGTTGGCAGTAGTGGTCCATGCTTTGAAAGTGTGGCGTCATTATATCTTTGGTGAGAAATTCACCGTATATACAGATCATAGGAGCTTCATACATATTTTCTCACAAAGGGATTTGAACTTGAGGAAAAAGAGATGGATGGAATATCTCCAGATGATTGATTTTGACTTGATGTACACACTGAGTAAGGGAAATTTGGTGAAGGATGCATTAGGTATAAAATCATACGCTCAAATGGTGAAAAAAGCATCGAACCAGTGGCAGTTGATGGCGGTTATAGCTGATATGAGGTTAGAATGTGAGGACCAGGGCGATAGAGTAGTCTCCTTTCTAGTGTTTTTGATTCCTGACTTGGTTGGCCTGGTAAGAGAGGCATAGATATACAATTCTGAGTGTGTGACCATGGTGTCGAGACTCAATTGTGGGGAGACCATTGAGGGTTGGCAACTGAATAGAGATTCAGTTTTGTGTTTTCAGAATCGGATGTTTGTTTCAGTTGCTGTCAGGAGGATCTTCTCAGGGTGTATCATCATTCCAAGTGGGATGTTCATCCTGGAATTCATAAAATGTATAAAGCATTGAAAGTGCAGTTCTGGTGGGGTGGTATGAAAAGAAGTGTGTCTGAGTTTGTTTCGAGATGCTTGACTTGTCAGCTGGTCAACAAAGATTATCAGAGGCCAGCAGGAATGTTGTAGTATTTACCAATACCTGTTTGGAAGTGGGAGCAGATAGTGATGGATTTTGTCACAGGTCTCCCAAGAACGGTCAGAATGCACGATTCCATTTGGGTGATAGTGGATCGGCTAACAAAGTTGGCCCATTTCATCCCGATTCGTGAATCTCATACAGTGGAGGATCTGTCCAATATCTATATCCGGGAGGTGGTAAAGAGGCATCGTGTTCTAGTTTCGATTGTATCAAATAGATATCTGAGGTTTACATCTTGTTTCTGGAAATCCTTACTGCAAACCCTTGGAACACAGTTGATGATTAGTATGACATATCACCCTCGCATGGATGGTCAATCCGAGAGGACAATATAAACTCTGGAGGATATGTTGCAGGCTTGTGTCATGGATTTTGTTAGCTCATGGGAGGAGAACTTTTCATTGGTTGAGTTCTCGTACAATAATATTTATCAAGCGTCCATACAGATGGATCTGTTTGAAGCATTGTATGGGCGGCTGTGTTGTTCTCCACTATGTTGGGTGGAAACGGGTGAGTCCTCGATGGTTGGACCGAGCCTTGTACACGATGGTTGTACCGAGCCTTGTCAAGGAGACTACGGAGAAGATCAAGTTGATCAGGAAGATAATGGAGACATCTCAGAGTCATCAAAAATCGTATGCAGATCATCGTTGACGACCGTTGTCATTCGAGGTGAGTGATCATGTGTTCTTGAGGATCACTCCTAGGTTGGGACATCGTCGGTTTGGGAAATAGGGAAAGCTATCTCTGAGGTATATTGGGCCTTTTGAGATTCTTGAGCAGATTAGTGAGGTGGATTATCATTTAGATTTTCCACCTAGGTTCAGTGCAGAGTACAATGTGTTTCATGTGTCGTAGTTGAAAAATTATCAGCCAGATTGTGACCATGTGATTCGATGGGATCATGTTGAGCTAGAACCGGATGCTTTGTTGGCGCACGTGCCAGTGCGAGTTGTGGATAGGATAGAGAAAGTATTTCATGGTAAAAAAATCAGTTTATTTTGGGTTTTGTGGAAATATGGTCATATTCATGAGGAGACTTGGGAGTGGGAGAAAGAGATGATCGAGCAGTGGCCCGAGCTCTTTCGGCAAAGGGCGGGTTCACTACATTCGGTGGATGGAAATTACTATGGCGGGGAGAATGTAGCACCCCCAGTTTTAGGTATGCAGCCTTTTTTATGCATTTTTATCCATTTAAAGTGCATGGAATGAGTTGGGAAGAGGTTGGGAGAGTTTGGAATGGTTTTAGATGAGTTTGGAGGCTTTTAATGGGGTGCACAGTTTGAGCATGGTTAGTGTAAATCGTGCGTATGCTCCAGGAAACCATGTTGGGGGAGACAGTAGGATCCGCACGGCCTGCACACGGTTTTCCAACCTGTTAGAGGAAACTGTGTAGACTCTGGCTCTCGAGGCAGTGGCGTGAGCAAGGTTTTCTAAACCGTGCGGGCTAACCGTGCGGCCACATAAAGTTAGAGTTTCAAAACCCGGGCTCACTCGGGATTGCCTAATTTCACTCCTCCCTTCCTCCCACTCGATCCTCACTCGGGATTTTCAATTCTCAAGGGTTTGAGGGGCTCTCCCACATGTTTTGGAAGTGATTAGAATGTGTTTCAAGGTGGATTCAAGGTGATTTCTCCTGGGTAAGTCTCTCCTCTTGTTTCTCATATGTATTCATCTAGATCTACATCACTCTCTTTCTTGGATTTCTAGATCTACAATTGTTATGTGTAGATCCAGGGTTGGGGTTGCCTAGGATGTTAATATTAAGGCTTGTGGATGTTAGGGAATGTGATCTAGAGAGGTGTCGATGGTGTGTGTTCCGGATTTGAGGCACGGTTGTTCGTGGTTCGATTTATCAGGAACCCTAAAGGCATATGGATTCTCTCTCGACTCCACTTGGTTAGAACTAGTGGTTACTTGTTACAATTAATTTTTGGTGCTTGAAATTAATTGTGTTTTGATGTGTGAAATTGGTGAAAAATCCCTTGGGTGATGGTTTGGGGATTTTAGGGAAAAAGAGGGTTTTGTGGTGAAATGCTTTTGTTATGGATTTTAGAATGGAGATTTTAAAATGTGATGCTATGGTTGATTTGTGAAAATGGTTTATAGAAACGGTTTTCAATAAAACGGTTGTTTTGTTGAAATAGTGTTTGGCATAGAAAATGGTTTTCAATAAATGGGTGATTTATTGAAGTCAATTGACATGTAATGGAATTGGGTGATTACATGATGTTGTTGTTGTGACAATGATGGATTATATGATTGGTTGTGATTGGTTAAATTGTTGTGTGGAAGTGGGTGGGATGTACCACTATAATAAAGGTCATTGATAGGGGATGGAAGGGCCACCATCAAAGTATAAGTGGATGGGAAGTGCCACTAATTGTGAATGGGTGAACGGGTTGGACGGAAGCACCACCGTATTCTTGTTTTGGTTGTTTTTGTACATTTTTTGCAAGATGGAATTGTTATTCTAGTATGTGAGTAAGAGAATGGATTATGGCATGTTCTTTTATCTTTCACTTGGTGTTTTGGTTTGGGTGGAATGTCTTGGTAAGGGTGTGGTTGGCTTATGGTAATGGTTTCACTTGTGATTATTTTATATAAATTGTTTTATATAATGTGATAACGGTTTTATCCTAGTGGCATGTTAAGGGAAGTCATTTGGGGGAATCATACTGAGTTTTAGTACTCACCCCCTTCTTTAGCACGTTGGTGTCTTTGCAGATGTTGTTTAACGTGACATGGGAAAAGGTAAGGCATCAACCTTCTTTAGTGGTGCGTTGTGATGTGTTGGTGGAACTTGGAGCTTGGTGTGGATCTGTGGTGGTTTCATGGCTTGTGGTGTTCTTGTTGAGTCTTCTGCATTGTAATCTAGTGTTGTATTGGGTTGTGTTGACATGTGAGATGATGGGTTATCTGGTTGTCTTTGGTAATGTATGAATTTGGTTTTATTGACATGCATCATTTAGTTGTGGTTGTTTGGTTGGTTTTGCCTCAAGGGAAAATCATTCCCCAATTATTCTCGGAGCCCTCGACATTTATTTCCAGCCTTTAGCGCCTTTGGAACGTTGCTTAAGTCCAAGCAACCCTCACCTCCTCCTCAAGCCAATGAGGCAGGGGCGAGGTGTTATGGAAACCCATTAATGGGATCGAAATGTATTATTACAGATTTAATACATACCTTCTTTTGTGAGAATCAACCCATAGATACTTTTGTGATATGTTATGGTAATAGAAAAATACTATAAGTGTTTCAAATTATTGAGTGAGAATTCGTAAGATAATCTCATACAATTCCATGTGATAGAGGATGTAACATGTAGTTTAAAATAATTGAATACATACACTATAAGATTATTTTAACCTGGAATATTAAGGACCAAAAGGATATTACTAAAGTTCATGGTTGTATATCATCAATGAAAGTTGTTGTGTTATGTTGTTATTTTATCAAAAAATGTAATACAAACCCTTATTTGAATGGATTATCATGACACCAAGTACTGCAAGAAAATTATCCTAAATTGGGTGGATGAGAATATCTATTTTAAAAAAGTAGAGAAAATTCAATTTTAATGTATTTGAAAAGGTCCTTACACAATAAATACTAGAATATATCATCTCACAATGTGGAGGTGGACACATATTAAGGTCTTGTATCACTTAGAAAATCTGAGAGGTGATTATGTGACCTAATTGGAAAATAATCATCTAATGTGATTGGCAATTTATTAGAAACCTGGATAAAATAATAAAGTCTCAATTCATAGTTTATGTTCATGGAAACTGGTACAAGGGTTAGGTGGCCTATACATAATAGATAATAGGAAAAATATAACATTAATTGAGGAACAAAATGCATGTTTATACAACCATATCAACAAAAAGGTGTTCATGTTTCATTTAGAGTCATGTTACATTGACATGGGGCCTTCCCAGAAGCATTGTTAGATTCTATAATGTGGGGAATAAATCCTTTAAAACCCTTAATAAAATGAGATATTATATGTTTATATTATACAGAGAGTAGAAGATTACTGCCCCTACAACATGTCATCATTTAATATAGGTTGAAGGGTTTCATATAAAATAAAAAATTTACAATTGGATTTGTCATGAGAAAATCAGAATCCAATAATAGAATGTCCTTATATTACTAACATTCATTACCAATGTGTGTGGAGGATTAATCAATGAAAGATTGAGGTAATTAAATTCCTACATAACATAGTGATTTTCAACATTGTAAATCATGGCATTCATTATATGAATAGAAAACTAGAGGAAACGTTGGTCAATGAAGAATATAAACCAGATAACAGAGATGAATTTTTGACTATAAAACCATAAAGTATTGCAAAAATAACATTTTGGTTTGAACTCCTACAATGTATTGTCAATATGGGACTTGTCAAAACCTGGATGAAAGTTCTCCTAGGTGTGTACCCTAAATGGGAGGTAGACCTTTGTAGTGTTTTTATTCTAATGTATGTGATCCCAGTTATATTCAAAGGATGAAGGGGATCCAAATAAAGGAATACATTTCAGGTGAAGGAGAATTAAATAGGATTCTTTTGTATATTTCAATGTTTCATATTTTATGATATAGTGCATTGAGTATATAAAGAGGTGTATCATTACGTGTCACTGATAAACTCATCTAGTGAGTGGATCACTATCTAGATTAAAAGGGAGGAAATGAATCATGTTGGAGGGGTATTGATCCTTTATCTAGTTTTTTTATTATAAAAATTCTAATGGTTTATGGTGTATGAGCCTAAAATTGAGATTCATGTGCCTCTATAGATCTCTTAGAATGGGAATAAAGCCACATTTAGTTCTTCATTGTAGTGTTTTATGAATTGAGTATGAAAAAGAGGGGTAATCAATTCCAGTTAGGTTGATATGATCATTATATAATTTAATAATTATAAAAAAGTTCATAACTACCCAGTTTTATGTCATGAAAAAAATGAAAATTTTTGTTTAGTTTAATGGAATTCATCTATGATTTTTAACCCAATGTTTTACATCACATGGTAAAGAAAAAATTCCATGGTGTTTTGGATAATGTGACATATACCATTTTTAATTGGTTTATTGTCATACAGAATAGACATAGTAATTTTTTAGTATATGATTATGTGATATAGACCATGGTTCAATGTAGTTTCACGACTTGAAATGAAAAAGTGTGAATTTTTAGAATAATGTCTTACAGTTAGAATGTTAAACACAAAAATTAATGTCATTAAATGATTATGGAAGGATATTCACAATTAAATCATGTATCTAATACAATGTTTCATACATATTAGTATTCTGAGATGTGTACACATTCTAGATAGATTAATTTCATGAATAATGGATAGAGGAGTCATGCAATTTAAGGTCAGGTGATAAGAACCCATTTGCAGTTTATGGTCTTACAACATTGACCAGTTAGTTCTCAATTAGAAATTTTATAATAATGGTTCCATAAATTCTATTTAACCTCATATATTAATGAATAAGGATTATTTAGATTATAACAATATAGATAGGATTATGATCCAAGGAATTTTGGGTCATGTGACAAGGTTATATTATAAAAAATATAATGTTATATAGAATTTATTGAAGAGTAAAGTATGATAAGGTCATATAAAAAGGGTCTTTTCTTTTTAGTTTATGTACATACATCCTAGACATAAAAGATTATATTCTATATAGTTTTTATACTTAAAACTCAAATTAATGGAGCAATTCTCCCAAATAAGATGTTCTTACATCATGTTATGTGTGACCCATAACAAAAACTAAAACTACATGATTTTTGATCAATATGGGAACCAAGGATTATAATAGAACCAAAAATGTCTCATGAGTGAGAAAAAAATGAGGTATGTATGGAGTAAAAATATTACATCAAAAACTGAAAGTATCCCATTATATAATGTGATAGTGGGGAATAGTCCCTTCCATAATTGTTTGAACATATAATACCTCTAGATAAATGAGGCAGTGACACTAGGGTATTCAAATTATACCATATCAATGGTGTGTGGAGATAAATTATATCATGACTTCCAAGATATCAGTCACAATAGATTTTGTCCTGTGTTATGTGGATTGATTCTGACTGTGTCTTTGAAAAACTGTTTCCACTTCTAGATTTTCATCAACTGTAAATGAAAATGAGTCTCAACCAAGGAATAATACATTGAAATAGGTGACCTAAAGTTTAGTTATTTGGATTATTCAAGGACATATATAATATTTAGGAGGTACCTCGTTATATAATTATGAAATCTTCATAAGGAAGAACATTTCGAAATGAAATATGATCAGAATCCAAATCAATGAAGACTAAGAGTAAAATAGATAATTTAATGTGTGTTCATGTTTAATCCATAGCATTTGGTATTAAAACATTAGGTAGTAAGTGTGTGTGTGTGGGGGGGGGGGTATAGTTTTAAAAATGGGTCTGATTAAACCCCATGGGGACATACTACATAATGTAGTGTATCTTAGACCCAGATGGAGTGCCTTTTACAGTTATGAATCCTAAAACAAGGTTATACCTTTTAGTTTCATTTACAAAATATGAATTTAGTACTAGAAAAATAGGTTTATCTAGGACTAGGGTATTAATAGTAGTAGTTAAAAATGATGCAAAAGACCACCTTTATCCGCACTAAAAAAGCATTTTGGAAGGTGGTCTTTAACAATACTTTTTAGTGATGCTAAAGGGGGTCTTTCACAGCACTAAAAAACACTAATAAAGGGGGACCTTTATCAGCATCCTTTACAAGAAATGATTATTGGACTCTATAAATGGTGCTTTAAAAAATCATTGTTAAAGGGGGGATCTGTATTAGGTAATTCTTAGAAGCGCTGATGAAGACCCCCCTTTATGAGTGATTTTTTAGTATCATGGATAATTCTGTAAATAATAAAATATTATATTTCATTATGAATAATATATTAACACATTAATATATTTATATTGATACAAATAAAAGATCTATTTTAAAAAATTCGTTTTAGATAAAGGAAAATGGAATTTACACTTAATATATATGATATTTTGTTTTAATGGTTTATAAAAAATAAAATTTTTTAATTAATAATTTTCATATTATTATTGTGTACTAGTAATTTAATATCAAATTTAAAATTAAAAAAATCTTAAAATTAAAAAAATTTCCAAAGAAAAGATGAAAACATAACTCAAATTTCAAATGTCCATAACAATAGATCCAGGTGTCCATTTGAGTTCTACCACATAACAAATCAAATCCTGAGATGATATTTATTCCATTAACGACATAGGTAAACCTCTTTCACATATTTTTATGCAAAAAAGTTTCAAAAGTCCACCAAAACTGAGTTTTTAGTCTGGGTACCTTGATTTTTTTAACATTTGATGGATTGTAAACCATGTTTAAGGGGGCATTATTTACTTTTGTGGTGGAGATTAAATTTATTCCTAGGTCTTACATAAATTTTGATATCATGTTTTTGAAATTTTATCATTTTTTGTAATGAAATTTATTTATAATTAATTATATGAATGTTTTCTTATATATAAATATAATAAATCACTCATATGAATACATATATAAAAATATTTATTTCGAAATATATATTCTAATGTATGTAAATAAATACATATTCTAAAAATATATTTAAAAAAATATCTAACAACTTTACCTTACATATAAAAATACATATGTTTGTATTAATAAAGAGATATATATTAACATTATATTCTAGTATATAAAATTGAATATAATATATAATATATTTAAATATATATAAGTATATATATATATAAATATATATCACAAACAGACACATATAATTTAAAAATGTATTAAAAAATAATTATATATATATAATTATAAACAGAAATATCATTAAATCGACAGAAAAACAACATAGTGTTTTCATAAAGACATTACATCTTCAAAGGGGATGTACAGGGTTCTAATCTAAGCATGCATGAATAGAGCTCAAAATTTGAAAAGTGTTGATAAAATGTGGTGGGGTGAAAATCCCTGATAGGGGAGGGGGTTGAGTGTGGTTAAAGGGGTTATGGAGTCACTAATAAGGGGGGTCGGGCTTAGGGTGTAACAAAAAACATAATTTTACCCCCTTTAACTACATTGCCTTTATCTATGCAAAAAAAGAGTTGTTAAAGGACCACATTAAAACATAATAAAATCACTATTAAAGAAGCCTTTAACATCACTTAAAATCCATGTTAAATGACCCTTTTAATAACAATTTTTTCAGCGCTATTATTGGGGTCCTTTAACAGTTATTTTTTAGCACTGATAATAGTTTCATGCTTTTAACCATGCTCATATTGTCAATTATTTTATTGAAATGACAAAGGAAAATTCTAGTGATATTAAAGTGATGTTTTTCAGTAGTGATTATTTTATTTTTAAGGCCATTCATGTAGGACTAATGATGTTCCTTTTAAAGACATTTAGATAGGAAGATAGATGTTACTTTTTGGGTTGTGCTCTTAGGATTAATGATGACCCTTTTAATTTCATTCATGGGGGAGAAATATTGTTCATTTAATGGTCATGAAAACAACACTATGTATACAAAATTTTATTATGTTAATATATTTATTAATGATATCATATATTTTTATCAATAAAGCAACCTGAAAAGGAATTAGTAAGTAATATAACACTTCTTTTGATAACCTCCTTTGTGATACATCTCGTGTCCTCTCTTTGTAGTCATTTGAGATTACCAAAACATCATGGTATGTAGAATGATATTTCTGAAGGTATTAACTCATGTCTATGTGGATATAAATGTTAGAAAATATTTTTATATGAGAAGAGTGATGTTATTATTTATAATTTAGGTAGGATAAAAACATGTAAATATTAATAAATTTAAAATATTAAGAGGATAATCCAACAGTAAAGAGGTTCAAAAGGGTGTTATTTAAGATGATAAATGATTTAGAGATCAAATAAATTCAAAAAAAATTTGATTTATATTTGTTTATTTGTTTTATTATCCCTTAAATCTTTATTTTAACCTATGTTACTTTTTTTTATCATTACAATAGTGAAATATTGTTACGCTTTTTACTATTCCTTAGGAATAAAAATTATGTTGACATAATTAACTACTCATATTCATGATAATTGAAATTAAATTTTTATTGTATAAGATTTATTTTATTGAATTTATTTAGATTACGTTTTTAATGTATTTAAAAAAAATTAGAAATCATTTTTTATAAATATTCATTTTATAAGCATAAAAATTAATTTAAAAATTCATGTATAATTTCATATCCCATGGAATTAATAAAAAAATTCTAAATAAAACTATATTTATATTAAGTTTAAAAAAATTAAATAAGTGGAATTTTTTGAACACTTAATTAAAAGTGAAGAATTGAAGATGATATTAATTTTAATAGAAACATTATTTAGATTCCAAAAATATTAAACATAAATATATATGCTCAAAAATATATTTTTAAATTAATTATATTGTTTTAAAAAAACACTATTTTGTCTTGAAAAAAAGGATTCATAATATTTCATGTCATTATTTTATAAAATCAATATCATTTTTTAATTGGTATTTTTTATATTCCCGTCAAAATCATCTATTACTGAATAATCTCAAAAAAATCTCCCAATTATAATTTTTACTTGGTTAATCAAATAAAAAATTTAATTTAATGAAATTATAATTCTAATATTTAATATTTTAGGCCTTAGATACATTCTTGAAAAAAACTATGCATATTATTCGGTGATTTCTTTCAAACAAAAATATTAATTATTATAATTAAATCTGAACTATTTCATTCTTACCTAATAATTTTTTTTACATCCTAAATCAGGATCCACATAAATGGTGACCCGATATGGTGGGTCACATGGCCTCATGCTCACCTCAACATATTCTAGAGGCTACCGATTAGTAGTGAGGGTCCAATGTGGTATGGTGGGGGTACTATTCCCTCATATCAGTGTCGAACGATGGATATAAATAGATATAATCAATAATAGAAGAATATATAATAACCAATAGAGCAGTAGAAACTGATACGGTAAATAAGAATTGTGGTAATGGAAGAAAACAATAATTAATAATAATCAAAATACATAGTTGAGTCGTAAACATAATTATTTTATGGACTTTTGATGTATGAAAAAGGGGATAAAAGTGATACCAATAACCTATATATAAAATATTATATAAAAAATACAAAAATTCCAAAAGAAAGCTATACTAGAATTAAGTGAGTATGCTTAATCATATTCTCATGCTCTACACTATAAGATAATAGATCAAGAATGTATGATAGAGAGTATTCTCTTATCTGTATATGTAGTGATGAAGAATAATTCGGTACCAAATGTGGTCTGAGTATGGAGTGAGATAAACATAGTATGCCACCAATAATAGTTTCTAGAATAATCTAGTTAGTGTGTATAACTTATAAGGGTGAAGGTAATATGAATGATATAAAATTTTTTAAAATAAAGACCTATAATTTCATGTTTCAATATGACACTTGGATAACTATACTTGCTTTAGCATAGGATGACGTGAGTCAAATTTTTTACTATTTTCATGTAGGAATATATATATATATATATATGTGTGTGTGTGTGTGTAATTTGTATACATTTATATTGACTATATGTGTAAATAAATTTAGAGTCGTATACATGGACACTAGGTGATAGATAGACCCATCAACCAATATATGGGAGTGTCAAATGCAATGAAAAATAAATCCGTAATCCATTCTCATGTGAAAAATAATCATTGTTTCATCATAATAATAATGTGTAATTACCTCTTAAGAGTTTATAAAATGTTTTCCCAATCAAACAATGGGAATGAAAATTACATAATGCGTATAAATATAGGTATACAACATTTGGTGTGGCCTTTCCCCCATTACCATTCAATTTAATTCAACCGATTTATTTACAAGTATGGAACATCCATTATTTCTTGAAAAAAACCATATAGATGGTGGTTGGGTCAAATAAATATTTAACTCATGGATAGAAATTCATTCAACACAACCAAATGGTTATTATTAAATAAGCATGAAACTGATAATATCTTAATATGGGTCTATTTGGGTATCTTCATTTTCTCAATTAGATAAATAAATAAAAAAATATTTTTAGGCATCACCCAGTCCATCTTGTGGCACAACCACAATGCTTTGTAAATAGAAAACCTTTTGGGATAATTGCTATACCACTTCCTTTATACCTCTAGAACTCTCCTATTATATTGTTATCATTTTAATTGATATATAATTTGATTAATTAGAATAATATACCATTGAAAATAAAATTGTTCATATCAGCTAAAACTAAAATAGAACAAGATATGGGATGATAAACAAAGTTATGAAGAAAGAGGATTATATAGCTTACCTTTGTGGATCAAACGCTTATGATGGTGATGAAAGTATTGGTCGGACAAGGTAGTTACCAAAAATAAAAACATTTTATTTTGGTAAAGCATCAACCTGAGATGTAACACCCACTTATTTATGGAATGTCTCTTTTTAAATTAAATCTCTTTAATATCTTACATTCTATGAAACACCCGACTTAAACAAACTATGAAATATTATTATAACCTATATATTAAATTGGTGGGAAAGAATAGTATTAACCACATAATAATTTTTTTATAAAATATATTCAATAAAATTTCATTTTATTCATATAATATATTTGATATTCATATGATAAGAAAAAATCCATTTCTATGTATAAAAAATGTTTTTCTAAAATATAGTTTTATCACATTTGAGTTGCACAACTATTTTAAAACTTAATTTTGATGATTTAATAAATATATTTCATAAAATAATTTCTATTATATTATAATATCAAAATATACATAGGATGAAATTTTAGTATTTTTTTCCGATAAGTTTATTTTTTTATTAATAGTGAAACATTATGCAATTTATTTGAAAATTGACATTTCATCTAAATAATTTATAATTTAAAATTATATATTAATTTTTTTTAAAGTAAAATTAAATTAATTATACTACTGTTAATGTAATTTAGGACACTGTAATCATTTTAATATTGAATTTGGGAATAAAATCATTCCAAAAATATGCATATTTTTATATTAAAGCCCTGCTTTCATGCAATGTCAGTTAGATTAATATGAAATTAATTTTAGAAATTAATGTTCTTTGAATATAGAAAAATGGATTAAATATTTGGAATCTAAAGTTTCAAATAAATTAAAAGTTACCTTTTTTTTGTTGAAAATATATATAGAAAATTTAGTATTTTGTATTACTATAGTTAAGGGTAAATTTGGTAATTAAGGGTAAAAATAATATTGTAAATATTAAAAAATCACCCAAACATATGTCCAAATTTTATTGGATGATTATTTTACATCCATAGTAATTAAATTATATATTTTTAGAACATTTATAGACATTTTTATGAGATTATAACATTTATAATATTTCATTTAATGAAAAGTCTGTCTTATCATACTCATGTTTTTAACAAATGAAATACTTTTAATATGGGGTAATATTGGGGATATATTTGACTATAAATAGAATATTAAAATTTAAAATAGTTATATTCATCATGTTAATTTTTTAAATTTTAATGGAATGAATATTTACTTTAATGGATTACAAAATTATGATGTTGTAATTGTTTATTAATTGAAATATCAAATAAATGATATAAAAATATTAAAATAAAAATAATTTGAGATAATTAATGTAATACACAAATTTTATAGATGGCCTTTACATGTTTGAGAAGTATTTAAAGTGTTTGGACGAAGATATATTGTTTTATTAGTATTTTTAAAAGTCAAAGAGTGTTGAATTAGACCTTAAGGATTATTTTAAAAAAAATAACCATTTTATTAAATGATGTTAAATTCCTTAAAATATTATATTTGGAAAACAAGTTGGTGTAAAGTAAAACATTTCACCAATTATCTATTTATGGGTGGTTTGAAATTTTATAATAACTATATTAACCCTAAAATAATAAAAATCTATGTTGTCATGGTTAGATCTATAAGGGAAAATAAGGGTTAGAACCAAAAGATATGGGTATAACGATGTGTGCATACGTATGTTATACAATATCCATATTGTGATGTAATAATTTTTTCATCACCAATATACTTGAATGGGTATAATAATAGAAATAATGGATATATATAATAAATATTACATTGTATTAATTCTATAAAATTTAATATACCATATATTTCCATGCCCTTTCACCATTACGTGAATGATATTCCGGCTCGTGCGTACGTATGGACTTCTATATTAGCAATGAGATATGATTAATTTTCCATGTTCACCATACCATAATGATTATAAAATGGTAAATTATTAATTAATATGATATCTATAATAATAATATCTCTAGGGACATGACAGAACTATATCATATACACAAGAAGTATGACTTACACAATAAAATATGCATTGGAAATGAAGTTACTAACACCTGAAATAATATTAATAATGAAATATTTTTAACAAATGGGTGATAAGATAATATAAGAGGATAATATATTACATAAAAATATTTATATATTTCTATTATTAATTAATTACATGATTTAAACCTCTATATATTAGGTCGAAACAAGTTCAACTAAAGGAAGCCGTAAAGTAAGGGGTTTTCTTACAAATTTTTTTTCTATGTAATACATGAATTATTAAAAAATTATTTAATTATTATTGTGTATATATTTCCCCTTTCATATATTATCATGAATATCCATATCTTCATGTTATTTAATGAATTATATGATCTTTTGGTTCATAAGATTAAACTAATTACAAAGTGGTAATGTTTTCATTCACAATCTCATAGTTTTTTAGGATTGTCTATGTTTAAGTCTTCACCGGAGAATATTTATCTTCAATGTTAATGTTATAAAAAATGATTTCAAAAGGATTATAATATTATCCTATAGATTATCAATTTCAATATAAAAAAGGTTGTCTTTTTACAAAATGTTTTTAAAGTAATATTCATATTAATTTCATAAAAATGTGCCTTGTTCCTTTATAGAAAAAGTGAATTAAATATTTGATTTAATGTGTACAACATGAATAGAATTTAAATTATTCATAAACAGAAGAATGTTTTATAGAATAGTTTTTTTTGGAAAGGTTGTTTTCATAGAATAATATTTTCAAAATATTTTTAAAAATTTTAGTTTTTATAAAATGAATTTCAAAGTGAAAAAGAATATTTTCATAAATAATGAGTTTCTAAAAGATATTTTTATTCATAAAAGGATTTAAATATTTATTTTAATAATGATAAATTAGGGACATGTTTTATTGATAACATCCTTATAAATTATTTGGATGGTTTAAAATCATTTTGACTGGGGATGTGCTATTTTGATACCATTTACATTGTTACTCTTAAGGGTTTATGGATATATATATATATATTGATTGGGGAAAGAATTAAAATATCATATGATATGTTTTTAATATGAATTGTTATGTTGTTTATGTTTCACTCATTTCATAGGTATAATACCTAGTACTTAGAATGTGATGGCCAGGTCCGGTTATACCCTCTTGACGCATCGAAAGGCCTCATATAGCAATCTAGAACAATTTTTTCACCGAGGCGTTACCCATTTGTGTAGACATATTGGTTTATTCCTTGATATTATGTTTTAGACGTCTGAAATTATTAATTCTAACATTATGATATTAGTTTTTAATATTCCAGTCATTATTTGACTAGAATAATATAAATTTATAAGTTTCATTCTCATATGTCTATTTAAATAGGAAAAATAATTTGATTATATTTTACTCCTTAAATATTAAACAAAATATATTGACTAAATGTCATGTGATTATGTTAATTACCATGATATAGTCTTTTATGATTATATATTATATATTTCTCTGAATTTATACCCTTACCGAGCATCTAAGATCACACCTTTATTATGTTTCACTTTTTCTATGGTTATGAGGATGATTTGTTGATCGATATCCATGGATACATAATTGGGAGAAAATGAAATTCAGAAATAAATTATTTTTTTATTATTATGTTTAAAATAAAATATAAATTTCATATATGAATCTGGGTTTCCAATGCTACTAAACTAATCAGTACATTGGGATATTATTCCATGTTTCTTATGAAAATATAATAAAGTATGGAACTAGATCCGGGATCATGGGGTTGGGGTCCATACAGTTGGTATGTGAGAAAGATTATATGAATTTTTGGGAAATAGATTAAGGAAACCATGGATTAGAAAACAAAATTTTATGAATAAATTTGAGGATAAGTCTATGTATATGATATCATCTTATAGATTTGGTAACACCATTGATAACATAGGATAAACCTATGGATTCATTGACTGATAAAAAGATGCCATGATTTAGATATAGTATATATTAGTAATTATGACTATATCACTATGATTAGTTTTGACCACAATTTGATTTTAATTTTAGTTAATGGTGAAAATATGAAGGTAAAAAGTTAAATTTAAATGTGATAGACAATGGGTTGATGGGAAACCAAATATAATGAAGACTAAGTAAAGGATAGTTTTTTCTAAGAGATCATATGATAATGTCCATGGTGGATGGAAGATTTGGTTTTGCATATATCGTGAAGATGAGATGAAACACTAAATTGAATGTCTTAGAGATATGAGAAGATGTTTTGGGTTTAGAATGAAAGTAAATCAAGTAATTAATTTCTAGGGAGAATGAAAAGTTTGGAACAATGGCCTCTCTATGATAATATTTATGGCTGGATGTATTAATTGTGGAAAATATTGGCATTATAAAAACCTATGTCCTATGGGGAAAACTCCTGAAGAGAATCAGTAAGGTTATACAAGTAGTGGTTATACTTGTGAGGATGAATAGACCAAAAATGAAAAATGAAAAGAATATGTTATTAAGGACTAATATGATGAGGCACAATTAAGGAATTAATAATTAAGTATATTAAATAATTTTCATGTGTATTTTTTTCAAAAACTATTTCATAAATTCTGCTATGGTTATAAGAATCATGATATATATGATGATTATACTACAATACTTCTTTTATAAGGATTGGGAATCATGCACGTATTCATTAAGGTTTAATGGTGATCAAGGTATTTATATATTTGAAATGTGATAATAAGTGATATATAATATTGTATTGGGAAAATTTGATGCTATGTTTATTTTCATATTTGGAGTCATTTATTCTAATTCATTGGTCATTGAATTTGGGAAAACATATTTTAGAAAAATTTTAAGATTAAATTCTTATTGATTTGATTAAGTTAAACCTTTGAAGTTATTGATTGATGTGAGTGTATGATATGTTCTAAAATAATTATTTTCATAAATTTATAATGGATAAAAGATTGTATTATATTCATTTGGATAAATGTGCATCAAAAATAAAAAATCATGGATATCCATCTATAGATGTATGAAATTAAATACCGATAGATCAAACCACACCAAAAAGATGATATTATCCATATGACATGGAAGGAAAAAAAGTAATTTATTATGTCATGTGGTTATCTAGAGACTAATATAAGCCATAAAATTTAGGAAAAGGGTTTCAGAATAAAAACATAATGCTTATTCTTTTTTTATAGATATATTAATGGTTCATTGCCCTATCACAAATTTACAGCTTTTTTGGTGGTTAAGATTCTAATGCACATGTTCTCTATCACTCTCCATCATAATTTGATAGTTATATTTTTCTTCCCTCTTTTCAATTTTTACTAATTTTCTATTATTTTGATGCAGTTTTTTTATGGCCTACAAACTTCCCTTTCCCTCTTATTAATATTTGGTTTTACTAATCCTATTTTTGATGTGGTTTTCCCACAAAAGAATTTTCTAAAATCAACTATTCATATTAATAATGAATTGTAAAATAGTGAGGATGACATTTATTGAATTATGGAAGAATGTAATACCATAATATTTTTTGATCTTTCACTTTTAAATATAACATCTTTAATAACATACATTATACATAATAACCAGGATAAAAATAATGAAATATTATTATAACCTATCCCTTAAATTAGAAAAAATGAATAGCATTTACCACATTGAAAATTTTATATATTATATATTCAATAAAAATTATATCTATTCAACCATTATAGTTGGAATACATAATATACCAACAAATCCAATTTTATGCATAAATAATGAATTTTTCGAAAAGATAGTTTCTCCACCTTTGAATGGTGAACTTGTTTAAATACTATATTTTGATACTTTTAGAAATTTGATATGAAAAAATAAAATTTATTTTTGAACGGGAAATATAAAATTATAATTATAGTAATTTGTTATAATTTTTATTATATGTTTTATTTAATGATGAACATTAAAAATGCTATATTTTAATTAAAAAGTGTCTTTTCATATAAATAATTTTAAATGATAAATTGTATTATAAATTTTTATTAAGTCAAATTAGATTAATAATACATCTATTATTCCAATTAAGGTTTTATTATCATTTTCATCTTGAATTTGGATATATAAAAATTCAAACTTTTTGAACATTTTCACTTTAAAATCCAGCTATCACACCCTGTCTACAATATTAATTTTAAATTAATTTTATATACTTATATTTTAAATTTGAAAAATTGATTTTATATTTAGGATCCTAACTCATACATTTTTTAAATATTACTATTTTATTATTTTTCAATTTGAATATCAAACTTAATAATTTTAATTATCATAGTTAAGGATAAATAAATTAATTAAGTGTAACAATAATATTATGAATATTACAAAATGGTCCTAAAATATTAATAAATTTTATTGTATTAGTATATTAAGTAAATAATAATTATGTTCTTTTTTATGTGATAATTTATGTCTATTTTGATGAGATTATAATATTTATAATATTTTATAAGGAAAAGTCAATATTATCATATTCACGTTTCTAACACGTGAAACATTTTTAATATGGATTAATCTATAAGATATGTTAAAAAATATTTATATTTAGAAAAAAATATTTATCTTCATCATGGAAATTTATTTTTAATATTTAGTGAAGAAATAATTACATTAATGGCTTGCACAATGATGATGAAATAATTGATTAATTATTGGAAATATTAAATAAATGATCTTAAAAATGTTAAAATAAATATAAGTAGGGATAATTAATTTCAAAGAAAAATTTTATAGTTGATATTGAAATGTTTGAGATGTCTGACAATAGTTGGATTGATGAAATCTTCTTATATTTATATTTTTAAGACACGATGTATGAAATAGTTTCAAAATTGACATAAACTATTTTCTTATAAAATAAAATTCTAAAAAATGATATAAATTTATAAAAACATTAAATTCACCCTAAATAATGGTATAAGGTTAATAATTTATTCAATATTCCATTTATGGGTTATTTATAAATATATTTTTACTATATTAACCCTCGAAGATTTAAAATAAAAGTTTTCATGGTGAGACTCAAAGGTGTTAAATAAGGGTTAAAACCAAAATATGAGGGTATAACCATGATCTAAAGATGAAAAAAATTATTTGATGAATATGATTCAATAATTATCACCATTAGATCTAATTTTAGATGTTTAATTAACATTTCCCCATGAAAATAACTTATATATTATTTAAATAAAATATAGTTACTATAAATTACTCTCTTTCTATTTAATACCTCTTAAGTGTCCACATAAGGAAACAATCAAGATATAAAAAACTGTGAATGTTTATTTTGATATTAATGAATGTATTTTCATTATTTAAATTTATATTCTATTTTTGGGATTTTTATATTTAACATAAATTCCTCAGCAATTCTAATACAATATTTATTTAATTAACAATAAAATATAACAATTGATTTTAAATTTAATTATATTGATATATTATATATGATTTAATGTTTATAATGAATTATAAATATATATATATAATATTCTAAACATGTGAAATATTTATACATGAATTATAACTTTTTTGTTATGTATTTGAAGTTAAGTTAAATTGATATTATTCAATTTGACATTATTGATATTTTGTTGACTTAATAATTTACTAAATTATTTAAAAATAAAAAAATGTTAAATAATTAAAAATGGGATAATATATGATGTAAATTGTCTTCAACTATTCTTTTATAATCATTTTTTATTTCTATGGATCTAGAAAATTTTTATTATATTTTAATAATTTAAGAATATCTAAAATTTCTGCTCACCAAAATTTTAAATGGGATCCTCCTCCCTCACTTATTTACACCAATTTATCCCATATATCTCAACCAAAATCATACCATTTATGTTATAAAAATAATTAGTTAATTTATACAAGTTCTGGTCCTTCCAAAATATCAAACCAATTTCTCGTAAAAAGATATTAAATGAAGACCACCGAAGAAGAGGTAATTGTCGGTATTAAGTCTTTCATGTTTATTTCTTATTTTATATTTTCTTAATGTTTTTACCATTTTAATGAAATAATTATATTATAATATATGTATAAAAATATTTTATTATGATTATGCGATAACCATATTCAACATTTTATCCATCCTATGAAAAAATATTGTACTGTGTGTTAGTATAAATGACATACCGTCTCCACACCAAGGTGTAATCTATTTTTCATCACCACTTTAATTGGATGGGTATATTGATGGAAATAATTTATACACATGTAATTAATATTTAATTATATTAATACTGAAAAAATTAATATAGTATACAATTCCTTACTCTTTCACCATTACGAGAATGATATCATCACCCGTTTGTATGTACGACATACATTGTCCATGATGTGATGCGATTCATTTTCCTAATTCATGATTAAATAATGATTCTATAAATTTTAATAATGATTTAATATGATATATATGGATTTGATATATTTATGTAGATTTCATAAAAAATATCATATGCATAAGTACTACTACATACATAACAGAAAATGTAAAGGAAAATGAAGCAGTTATCACCCAAAAACAAGAGTAATAATGAAATAATGTTAAGATAAGTGTGATAAGATAATTTAAGAGGATCATATATGATATAAAACAATATTTATATGGTTCTTATATAAATTATTAACTTCATTTAAACCATTATATAGTAGGTTAAAGCACATTTAACTAAAAAATCATTCAAGGTAAGGGATTTTTATTTCAATTTAATTTCTATGGGGTACTTTCCATATTTATAACTTATTTATTTTGTGTTGTGTATATATTGACCCTTTAACATAATATAAAAAATCTCCCAATATTCCTATTATGTAATTTTTCATTTGATGTTATGCGACATACGATTCAACTAATTGAAAAGTGGCAAGGGTTAATTTCAGAATCTCATCATTTTTCTTGATTGTTTATATTTCAATGTCCACTAGAATGTATTTATATTCTATGTTTATGTTATTAAAAAATGTATTATAAATTATTTTCAAATCCTTCTATAATTGTTTAATTTTATTTTACACATTTTTTACTTTTAAAAAATGTTGTGAAATGAATCTTCATATCATTTTCAAAACAATGCCCCTTTAGATTTTACAGAAATACTTAAAGGAATATTTGTTCTAATTTGTATGACATAAAAAATTTTCAATACTTCATGACCAGTCAAATATTTTAAAGATTATTTTATTTATTACAATTTTATTTTCATGGAAAAAAATTTTCAAAATGATTTGTAAAATTTCAGTTTTTATAAAATTAATCTATAAGTGAATAAGTATTTTTTCCTCACAACTATTTTTTTAATGGTATTTTTATTCATAAATGAAATCAAATCCTTATTTTACTTATGATACACATGGGACATTTCATATTAATATCATACTTATTCCATCTTTTTTTTAGTTTAACTTTGGATGTTCTATTCTAATACCATTCACCTTGTTACTCTGAATAGCTTATGGATATTGTATTTCTTGGGTAAATTATTAACATTTCATATGATATTATTTAATTACAAATGTACATGTTTTTTTATTTTTCTCCCATTTCATATGATAAATTTATTGGAATTAGTAATTGATGGGTGGGGCCCATTATAGATCCTATATGTATTGATTCTTTTATTGATACAATCAAGGAATAGTTTTGGCCAAGAACTTACCCATTTGTGTAAAAAACATTACTGACGCATTTAAAATATGTTTTAGACATTTGGAATTATGAATTCCATCACTATGTGATTGGATAATGAAATTTCATTTAATTATCTAAATAGTATAATATTTATCGTTATGTTTCATTCTCATTTGATTATTTATATGCAATTATCTGATCATGTTTTATTCCATACATATAGTGACCATGTAATTGATTGAATGATATATGTTTTGCATAATTACCTTTCCATAATAATTTATGTTTTTATGATAGATTCTAATATATGAATTATCCAAATGAGTATCTGATCTCTCCTATTTCATATGTTTCAATTTTTTCTATGATATGGGGAATTGTTTTTTGATTGATATGAAAGGATTCAAAAAGGTGGAATAATTGGATTCTTCAATAATTTCATTGTGTATTTTTTTTAAAATTAATATGAATTTCAACTATATATATAGTTTACCAAGATTAGTAAACTATTCAGTCCTTTGGGATGTGATTTCTTGTATCTTATTACAATGTAATAAAGTAATGTACCAAATCAATAATACTTGAGTCATGGTCCATACATTAGAGGGGTGATGGTGTTTTATCCACTATAGTATAATAAACAGAAAAAATGTTTTAATAAAATTCATGGTAAAATGATAAATTACAAATTTATTAAGGGAGAACATGGTTTGGCCGCACAATTGTTTAAACCATGCGCCAACTATGCAAACGATACTTCCTAAGTAACCCACTTACATAGTCTAGGTGCACTGTTTTCTAAATATATGTAATCGATGTGTAATGACTCTACAAAAAATATGTACTACCCATTCATGCATGCAGCCTAGGTACCATGGTTTTAGGCAACCCAAATGGCCTCCTTTTGTGCCCTTATAACCAAGAACAATTGTGTCTCAAGGTTAGCATTAACCATGAACTAAATGTGTGTCCTGATTTTCTCTCCAATTTCTAGAGATTCGTCATTCAAAAACTCCGTGTAATATCTCATGTCTACCCCTATGGATTAGGGAATATTTAATAGGATAAAACTACAAATATAAAACAACAAACTATCCATATTCTAATTAAAATATAGTTTTTCAGAACATCCCCTATTTAAAGAAACTCATCCTTGAGTTGGAATTATGATTGTAATAAGGGATCATATGAGAGAAGTTATGAAAAATGAGTATTTCTGTCAACTTCCTACTCCATGGTGTCATCTTGTACTCCTTCATTCTTCCATTGCACCATTATTAAAGGAATTGACCTTCATTGGAGAGCCATAACACTTTAATCAATGATAAAAACTAGGTATTCATAAATGGAAGATTCTACATCAAAATCATCAACATCAGGCTATAAAATTTGTGATTGGTATGGATATAGTAGAAAATATGAGAAACATGAAAAAAATTTACATATACTGGTATATATGATAGAGTTTTATCTAGTAATTCATTAGTCTAATCCACTACAAAACCTCAAAGTGTCCAATGAATTGAGGCGAAATCATACCCATCCTCATAATTTTCAGATGGAACAATCTAGCAAAAATACATAAGAAAACATGGTCCCTATCCTCGAACAAATTTAGGTGGATGATGAAACTTTACATATTTCTACTTCCTGGGCTGAGCTCTCAACATGCACTTCCTAACCAACTGGACATACATTGATGTATCCTAATCAAGATGTAGTCCAAAAAAAATTACCCCCTTCCTATAATCAGAACATAGGTGATAAAAATTTCCAACCATATAATGTTTCATAAGCTTCCATATTTATAATATACTAAAATATATTATTGAAAGTGAACTCAACTAATGGTATGCGTTTCTTCCAAGAACCCCCAAAGATAAGGAAACAATCATAGAGAATATCCTCCAAAAACTATAGAGTTTCTATTTATTTCCATATATTTGAGAGAGATATGATATAATTAAAAGACAATGTGTACCCATGGCCTTTTGAAACCCCTGCAAGAATCGAGACATGAAGAAAGTGTCCCTACTACATATAATTAATCATAGATCTCTTTAAAGACATATGATTTCAATTATGTATAGCCTCCCTATCAAGTCTACTGGGAAGTACTCTAGAATATGTATGAACTGGGTGACCATAATCAAATCTTAAATGATGACCCATAATTTATTATTTTCTCATGGTGATCTATGAAATCATATCATGGAGACTATGGAGATATAATACTACTTCCACTATAGAATGGACATTGACTGTAAGAGTCATATCAGTCACTCGTTTTGTTACTTATTCTTGATAGATGTGACATTTAGGGAAAAATAAATCTATCTCTTGTTTCAAACCAATACCCCAATACAGGTGTTGTAAGTATTGATATATCTTGGAAACCTTGGGAAGAACTTCCCAAACAATGGCATGAGATTCATACATCATCTCCTCTCATATGTTTTTGGGATCTGGGAACACGCATGTATGCATAATGTATCATCCTCAACCATGATTCCCATTGAAATGAATCCTCATATGAGAAATTTTTTTGCATAACTAGGCCATCGGGATCCTAAAGTCGCCTCATCATTACCTGATCAAAAATAGTATTGGCCACTTCTAAGTATATGAGGACCTTCTAAAATTGATTCTTCTGAATCTCAACATGGATCTCTAATAATAAGGATATAATCTTCCACAAATAACTAGACTACTAGAAATTTTATTTATGAGTCTAATTTCTCAAATAATCATTTACTACATTTCATTCGATTGGTGTATATGAAAGATCAAAAGTGAATTATTGTAGGTATTCAACACATTATCACTACATGAGATTCAGATAATGCTGTGAAACGATGTGCATAAGGCTTTTGTGATCAATGAATAATAAAAAATACCCATCATAAAATAATTCCTCTAACTCATCCAACTGCCACATGAGCTCCAAAAGATTTGAAGGTTCCATCCTATAAGGAGAAATGTAAACTTTTTCCAATCCTATCATGAGATGAATGATTAATGCAACCTCTCTCATTGGTGGTATACTAGAAATGTATTCATGGATTATATCACTAAAATAATTCAACATGGGAAGGAAAATAGTATTTTTGACCCCTAATCATCCATTAAATGGATTGAAATCATATTTTTCACTATACCAGCCCTAATGCTCAGGTCGAGCTCATGATGAATGGACATACCATTATCCTTTATAAACATGTATACCACCCTTTGGTGAAGTGAACATCACTCTATGGTGATAACAACCAATATGGAATCAATATAGAACTAACTAGTCCATACTAATAATTACATAAAAATTTATAATGTATGTAGAAAAAAATATTCCATAGGAGAATATACCTGCCAATATCATGGGGATAATCCTTACATTAGTGAAAATTGTCTCATTAGATACACAAGGGGTATCAAGTGTCATGACACCATAGAAGTAACCTATATTAAGAAACAGTCTCTCTATAAATTCCACATATATAAAATAGATTGATTCACCTATATAAAATAAGTAAGACACTAGGGTACAGGCTACCTTAATAGTTCCTAAAATAGTTGAAGGTCTAGTGCTTAGATCCTTCAGCATAGACTTCACTGCCAATAGTTGTCACATGTCATGACCCTGATTCGAAACCTAAATACCCTAAGCAGGCCCGCCTATCTAAAAATGTGAATCCTGAGTCTGATTCGTTCTTCCTCGACCAACTCCTTGAATTTATATGCTAGTGGTATTCAGGTTTCCTACCTAGAGAGATACTACCGGTGTCACTCTGTATCATGGAGTTAGTGTAAACACATACTATATATCTCTAGGTATTGATATAAAATCCTTCATAAGATCTTTATATTCCCCATCCTATCAACTCATTTCACCCAACATGATCTCAGATACCATTGGGATTTATGTGTCTTGGCTTCCCACACATGTTACATATAAGTAGGCTGTCAGCACGAGTTTCCTGACGGCTACTACCCCCACAAGAAACCTAAAAGCACTGCTTCCTTCTACAAGAATAAAACCTAATAGTCCAAGGTGATGAAACTAATAGGTTCACACAATCATCTTACCTCAAAATCATTTTATTAATGAGTTCTTGGTTGAAAATATTTGATATATGGTTAAACCAAAAAAAATAACCTACGATCATATGGCATATATTAACATGTTCTTTAATTGTCTCATAGTCATGATCTTACCACCAGATAGATTTGGTGTGAATCACTACATATCAGTAAAATAGGATGAAAACTCAATGATAGATATGGAACCATACTTTAATTTCATGAATTACTATTCTTATTCAGTGTTGAATGTATGTAGAAAGATGTAATCATAGAATACCTACTGGAAAAACTCCAGAAAATATTCAAATCCTAGTAAGACTGCGTATGAAATCCCACATAAACATGAGAGAATCACATATCACTTTGTAAGTGAGCTTGAAAATATTCTCTGGTCTCATCCAATTATTCTTGAATATAGAAAGACTATCCTTTTTCCATGACTCAGCAGGCTGAGGTCTATCATCCCCCAAAATGGATGGAGGATGATACAATGGAAAACCTCTAATCAACTCTTCAAAAATCGATGTAGTATGAGAAACTACATCCATAGAAAATATCATATAATGAAAGACCTCTCAAAATTGGAATAATTTTCTTTATGAGGAATAGAAGGTGGTGCCTTTGGATGCACAATTAGAGGTAATACTGGTTTCATAGGGCTAACCTCATCTAGAGTATGGTTTTCACCACCATTCAAGAGTTTTACAATAGTCCATCATAGTGGCATGATTATAGGATTACAAATACGTGCATTTGAATGGAACATAGTAATTTAAATAATCAAATATATTTAATAGGATAGGTACATACCCTTCCTTTTTAAAAGTTACCACCACTCAACCTGTTCTGAAATATATGACTTGTTGAGTAAGGAAATACCATAATTGTCCATAAGAACCATAAAGGACACACAAAATACCCACTACTAAGGTCTATATTGGGTCTAGGTCTCATATATCACTAAATATATTTTTATACATAGAGTATTAATTTCTAGATATAGAAGAGTACACCCTTTACATATCAATTAACATCCCATTTTGTTGTCACTATTTAATTTAATGTCTGGATTTCAATTATGTTCTTATTTTTTATATATTTAAATATATATATATATATATAACATGGTCTAGTTAGATGATATGTAATTACAAATTTTTAAATTTCAAATTTATTATAAATTTCAATTGGTATGTCATTTAACTATAACAAGTTCTTATAAGCCGTGAACTAATTACATCAATCACAACTTGGTCTTTATATAAGTAATTACTTCATTAATTACCATTTATATTCATGTAATCTAATCAACTAATGTAGTTTCAGTCCGTGTATCTAGTATTTAGAGAACCCATAACATGGTATAATTGGTCAAATACATTGTTATCACCATGTTATGTGGGAAAAAACTCTTTGGATTGTGGTAGTAGCATCAAATTACCCATGTATTTAATCTTACACAAGGAATTATATAATTATTAATAAAAAATAACCCAAGGAATAACTATATGTTGGAGGAAATGCACACAGAAAGTAAACATGGCATTGAATGATGCATAGAATTTCAATCATAAAGAGTGTATAATGATGTATGATAAGATAAATCCTTTCCTAAATATCCCAAGTAAGATAAAATTCATAAGAAATAAAATATTACCAACAAGATTAATGTCACAAAAAATGTGTTCCAACCAATGGTTAAGTCAGATCAGTTGTTATAGGTGTAATCAAATAATATCAATAACACATCATTGGTAATTTGGGTTTTCCCTATACTTCGGTCAGATAATCCTAGGAACTTTCTCATAACAAAATTCTATTACATTCTAGTATATTATCTAATACCCAAACAATAATAAACAACAATATGTACCATTTTATACAACATTGTAACATCCAAACCCACGAGACACATAAATGGTTCCCCTATCTTGTGGGTGATACGTCCTCAAGCACACCTCCTTTTATGAAAAACACTGCTAAATATCAACAATTCTCCATGGAGGAATAGTGGGGAGACTATAGCCTCATATCAAAGTAGTGATTCAAATCTAAATAGAAATAATTATAATCATAATAATATAAAATAACCAACAAAACTGTGTAAATAGATATAATAAAGAAGAATAACGTCATAGGAAACATCCAAGTAGTAATAATAATCAACATCTATATGTTGATTCATAAATTAATTATTTTCATGGAATATTGATGTCTAAAAAAGGGATACCTGGGACTCAAGGAACATGTATATAAAACATGATATTAAAAAATAGAAAAAGGAAAAAATATATCTCCACTAGAATCACAAGTATCTTTCTGATCCTATGTTCCCATTCTCCAGTTATAAGTAAAAAATATCAAGAATATCTGACTGGGTGTTTTCCATATCAATAATTATATTAATAAACTATACTCAGGTACCAAAGGTGTCACGATTAGGGTGTGAGATAATATCAATAGGCCACCACCAATGGGGATTATAAAAATCCAGTCATAGTGAATAGCGTAGCTTTGTGGATTTACTATTCTAATAAAAAATGTTGGTAAATAAATACCATCTCGTTTATGTTCCAAAAGGAAACCTACCTTACTCTAATTTCTTCAACAGAGGATTGAATGAGTCTGATAAATTTAACATGTATAAGTAGTAATAAACATTTATATAATATATATACATGTCTATACAATATGTGTAAAAGAATATTTTGAGGAATATACATGGATACTAGGTTCTAGGTGGATCTGGGGAATAACATAGAATCCATGATAGGTTTAATGAGTAAATGTCTCCAACAAGGGTACTAGAACTGAATCACATATTAATGTGAGACGTCACGCTCATCACTCTATATTGTTGGGTGAGTCATCCTACCCAACACTCAAAATAGATGATGCTCGAACATCATGAACATCATCTATCTAAAGAAAAATTGTGTGAGACTTCATATCCAACACCCATAGTAAGAGATTGTGAAGAACCATTGTCAATAGAACCCAAAAACATTCTCAAATGACAAGTAGTCATGGTATCATCCTAATAATTATGAGGCATCACCTCATAACCATGTATAAACATTTTTCCCAATCTAAATATGGGTGTCAAATTTATATAATCTCTATCAATATATGTATGAAAATCTTAGAATCACCTTTCCACCCATTAAGATTTAATTATATTAAACCGATTTATTTACAACCAAGGAACACCAATTTTAAAATCATAAGAGACATCCTAGACAGTGGTTGAGAAAATTAAGCATTCAACTCAAAGAGTAAAATTTATTTGACAAATCCAAAGGGGTTGTATCCAAGATATATAGAACCTATAATAGTTTAATATGGGTCTATGGGAGTATCTAAGCCTATAACAATTAATAAAATATATAAAAACAAAATTTAAGGCATCATGTGGAAATTTCAATCATTTGGAACAATGAATAAGCTATGAAAACACCTAAACATTTATAGAAAATTTCTACACCACCTACCTTAGTCAAGTGCCACGGTCCTCATCTAGTTTCATATTTTGAATGATGGTAGAATGGTAGAAATAAGAAGCATAGACTAATGCCCTGATAATATGGAAAATGACCTAACACCAAAATAGAGAAAGAGATGCATATATAAACTATGATATGAAGTAATATGATTTGATATCTTAAAATTTTGGATACAACACTTTCGTTTAAAAAAAAGGTTGGATGAGGGAGCTATAAAATATCTAAACCAACTCATAAGGGAGAGAACCCATGTAATAGATTTGAAGGAGATCTGTTCGTTGGAGGAGAAGAAATATAGAATAATTTTTTTTAAAAAAGGGTAAAATCATAAATTATCCCTTGTATAAGGGTTCACATTGTTTTTTCACACAATTTGAAAACTTATACACCAACACAAGTACCCCCCATGTATGGGCTAGACACACAGTTTTCTTATCTATGCACAATCCATTCGAAATTAAAATGTACAAAAATCTACATCAAACACACAGGAATGAATCATGGTTATCCCAGTTGTATAGAATCTATGTGGCCTCCTACATTCAACTAGGAACCAAACCCAACTGACTCACTGGGTTAGCACTAACCACGTGCTAACCATACACACAAATTTGTCTCTCCAAATTCTAAAGCTCTGATCTCTAAACAAGACTTAGACACTCATGAGACCTCCCTTATGCATTACAACATTTTTTCCCAAATAACACAATAAATTTTACTAGAAATCAAATGATCCATGTCATCATGAAATTGAAATTCATTGAAAATTCATCATTTAAATTTTTATATCACCGCATCATAAAAAAGATTATGTAATCATATATCATTATATCTTTCATTTCCCACATTTCCTCTTTTATCAAATCATTTCTCCATGGATCCATTACTCATCAAGCCATTTGATTACCAAACTAAGCATATCTTTTTTTCACGTAGTTTTATAGTCTTATCACAATACAATAAATAAGGTTTCAATTCCATTTTTAGATATTAGAACACTTGTTGGTTCTAGTATATACCTCTTCAATAATGAAAAAGCAACACATTCTAAAATTTTGAGTGGTTGGGTGGTGTTTCAAAATGGTTAGCCACATCTTCAAATCATTCCAAAATCTATAAATGTATGACATAAGAAATAAATCTTTTCTATTGATTCACAATCCATTTAAATTTTTTCCATGGAGATATCTTCTTGAAAACATGATCCCCTACTTCAAATTCATAATCCATCCTTCTATTATAAGCATATATACTTTCCCATATTTGAGATAAATTAATATAGATCAGAATAATTTTCTATTTTTTCATTGTCTATCCATTATGTTATGGTCCTAGAATATTACTTTCACTAAATTTGTCAAAAAATGTTGGTAAACGACATTATTTCCTATAAAATTCATTATATTGTCCCTTCTAAATTATTTAGTGGATGTTATTATTATAAAAAGTATACACCAATAGTAAATACTGATCCAACATACCATTGAATTCAACAATTCATGATCATAATATTTTTTGTAATTTTGAAATAGTCCTTTAATGTTTCCCATCTATCGGAGGGTAATACGTAGTTTTAAAATTAACCTTGGAGTCATGGTCTTTCTAAATAATTTTTTATATTTTTTACTTTCACGTTTGGTCATGATATGATACTATTTGAACATCTAAATCCTGAAATCCCATAACATCAATTTTATAGATTCATTCGAGGTTCTCAAGAGGTATATCCTTCTTTATAGAATGAAAATTTGAAAACTAGTTAAAAATATTAATATTACCACATATGGAATAATTTTTTTAATATCATAAGCGAATATAGGGGAAAATCCCATCTTAGTATCATCTAACTTCTATATTGTAATTGGGAGAGGTTGGAAAAATCCAATGGGATGTTGTATTTTAGACATTACCTATTGAAAACGAACATTTTGATAGATAGTCATCAATTGAACACATTTGATTATATACTATAAAAATATTCACATAAATCCTTTTACAAGTTGGTGATACTAGTGTGTATAAAGAAATTTGAGATATGGGATTCACCAAGTAATTCCATTTTCATATTATGTATTGATGTAATACATAAACTATTTCCATGTTTCAACACACCATATTAAATAATAGTGTCTATAGATTCCCATCATTTGTGACATTATTTTTTATATTCTAACACCTTATTATCAAGTTAGTTAATTTCTATCTTCACTAGAAAAAATAGTTTGGAAATAATTTTGAAAACTAGTTTTGTTTCCTATATTATTATTATTATTATATCCAATATACATAAATATACCGATATCAGATCTTTTTTATTCCCAATTTTATTACAAACTATTTGATCATTCATACTCATTATATCATCCACCTTAATATCCCTCATTTAAATTTCAAATATCCTATTTATATTTAAAAATAATTCAATTTTTTTCAATTAAGATCAAAAAAAATTTTCTTCTGAACCTGGTTAATGGTTTAGTTAATAGGGAAAATATTGTATCAAAGCACTGATAGTGACCTTATGATCCAAGGAAACTATGTTCCTCAATTATGTTTTTCCATGAATGAACTTCTATAGAATACTTTTTCTTTAAAGAACCAACTAATATTGTATCGATGGAGAAAATATGGCCATGAATAAAACATCATGATTCCATTGTTTTCAATTACTCTATTTCTTATATAATCCCTTTCTTATGTGTTTTACAAATGATTCTAAAATTACTTTTATACATGTTATAACTTTTATAGTATATTGTGATAATGATGATCAATAACATAAAAATTATTAATATAATACTTTAATACAATATTCATTATAGTCATAAATACAAATGTTTCATTACTAAATTTATAGGGAATTAGTAAAAACTCATAATTTTAATACCTTTTTGATAATGTCACTATTGGAATATCAGCCCTCCAAATTAACTATTAATGTCACAAGGAATAGGGATCAATCATTAATATTTTTTGATATCCTTGATTTTAATGAATCAAGTCATCAATGTGTGGTATGAGATACATGTTCTTTATATTAATTTCATTAATTTCTCTATAATTAATGACGAACCTCATTTCTCCATTATTATTCTTAATAAAATATAATATGGGGTGCATATAAAGAAACACTTTGGTAAATTATTCATTTATTAGGAAACTATTATAGTTTCATCATCATTTTGACTACATCAATTGTTTCCATTCTCTATGGTGTCTATGTAAATGGTTTTACACAAGTCATGACTTCAATGGAAAACTCAAATACACACTTGGGTGTATTTCTAAGAAACACATCAAGAAAAAAGAAAAGACTTATTGAAAAGTTTGTACATCTTCAATTCCAGGGTTGAATTTCCCATAGATAGGTGGTGTATCTACATTATCTAATAAGATATAATTATGAAGAGACAATTTTGGTGGATCCTAATATAATTTACATGACGAATTCTTCCCTATAAAGAAAAGGGATTCATTACCTCCATTGTGAATCATAAACACATTCATTTTAAAATAAATTTTCACATTATTCTTTGAAAATCAATCCATATGTATTTTTATATCAATGTCAACCTTATGTAAAAAAACTAAACCTCAATATTTTCTCTCTCTAAGAATCATAATAAGGACTGGCTAAAATTTCCTTCTACTAAAAATATTTCTATATGGTATATTGATTAATGAATCCATTATTACTTTATTAGGGAGTTATTCAATGTTCTATATATATATAGATGAATTAATTTTGTGTGATGATCTAGAATTAAATAAATCATTATTTAATTTTGAGTTTTTAATAAATGTCCTAAAAACCACCTTGTTATGGATATCAATTTAAACTTTCATATTCATATAAGAATTTCCTTCCCCATGGCCTCTTATATGGTAGTTTCCATTAACACTTCAGGAATATTATTTAATAATACCATATACCTCTAATTTAAACACATGATAAAATGGGGTTTTTCCTATCATTTTCACTCATGAGCTAGATAAACCTTATCTATATTGTTTTAAAAATATCTCATTCCCTTTAATAAATTTATTCTATGATTTATTTCATATTTTCCACTTTTTTAACATTCCATATTTTCTTTATTCTTCTTCCAAACATTTCTAATATCATTGTAATAAACCATATCCTTGTCCTATTGATTTTCCTTGATGATAAAAGGCCTTAAGAGATTCTTCTATTTCTTAAAATAATACAAAGAATTGTGGATGTGTGTGATGGTTCATTCAAAAAAGTTATTTTCATCATTATTAATTAATAATTGGATATTTTCATGAAAATAAATTCTATGATCAATGGAATTTAAAAAATAAAATATAAAATGGATAAACACCAGAACTGAAGCCTGTGATGACCATATATTGTTTTAAAATAATTTATCAAATTATACAAATACCTTTCTTGAAATTATTTCTTCATTGATGGATCTAAAAAAAACTAAATCATACCATCATTTAGTTATATGAATCATGATTTTATTCATTATATCAGTGATCTACATGTGTTCAAAAAATCATTGAACATCATAATAAGAATCATTGGTGGCTAGAATGGATGTTCTTATTTCTTGTTTCATTCCCCTTTGATTGAACCAATAATAGATTACAAATGATTCTCTATGATACCTCTATTATATAGAATCAATGTTAGAGGAAGATATCCCTTTCATTTCTTGAGATAATTCATGGAGAAGGGAGATCTATAAGATTTTATTAGGATTCTCTAGATTTCATTGGGCACAAAATACAAATTCACACTCCTGAAAAAATAATGCAAATGGATTTATATTCCACTAAGTATATAAATATATAATTTCCCAATTTCTCTTTATTATTTATTTAAACCACATGGAAACCCATTTCTATAATAATATATTTTGTATTTCCTGATATGAAAAAAGTTGAAATTTAAAATTAAATATTATTTATTAAAAAAATATTAAATATATAGTATTTCACACTATGACATTTACCTCATTACACCATTCCTCTAAAGTATTTATCGGGCCATCAATTATTATTATTCACCTAAAAAATAAAAACAATTTTTTTTCACCAATAAATAAATAAATATTATGTTCACTAAATAGAAAATAAATATTTATTAAATATTCCGAGCACTTAATATCATCTCAAATAAATGAAGTTGAAATATATGTGATCAATAAAATAGGATTAATTGTTAGACCACATGAATGAATTATATTTATTCAACTTGTTAATAATAAATTATAATATATTATATAAAATATATTTTGGATACCCTAATTGTTTGGTACTCTGGGCCTCATTCTCATTGGAATTTGGGGAAGAAAACTAAAGTCCAATGATAGTGTCCAATAAAACATCAAGTCACCCATAAAGAATGATTTTAATGCAGAAATGGCATGATACCTCATATGGTTTACTAATATGTAATATAGTCCCTTTATGAAGATATCTATAATCAAGAAAGATTCAATTAGGTTCCATAAAACTATGTGCTCAATGTCTCTTTCTTTACCATTCCAGAAAATGAACATTCATATAGAACACTTTGAACATTAATTTATTTAGGCCATATAATTGTCATTAAAGGGATGAAGATATCAACATCCATTTAGAAATGTAAGGGAATGATCCTTTCTCCCATTATTTGTTAACATAACATTACTCTTCATGAACCCAAAATATCATAACCCTCTAAAGACATATATCATCATTGTTTTCATTAATATATCAAATAATATGAATTATAATAATAATTAATAATAATAATAAAATCTATTTATTAGTACACACTTTGGAAGTTATGAAGATCCAATGACACATAAAATATATAATTCTAACTATAGGGACACGTTCTCATTATTTCATATAGTAGATATTACTAAGAAAGTAGACCATGAGAAGGTGCCTAAATATCCAATGAGTCTCCACCCATTATAGATTGTATCATTTTGTCCCCCAAATGATTTTATCCATATATAGAACATATATTTGTGTAACATCCCAAGTAAGTAATGAATAATAGATATTTTTATCTATGTCTATTAATGATTAATATAGTGTTTTAGAGGCTTAAAATGAAAATAAATACAATCTTATGCATGGAATACATTAATATTCTTAAAAGATTGTTTTACTGCCTTATGATGGAAAACCCTTTTTAAATCTATCTTTTGACAATTTTATAAACTATGTTTGTCAAAATAAAATTATTCTTTATGATTGGGACTTCAAAATTTACTTTGTGTAAATTTTTGGTATTTTTCTGACAATGTTCATTTTTTAATGAATAGTGAAAAATACAGCATTTTACATCAAAACTGCTTTTTAATATAATTTATTTATATGATTAGATTATCTTTTGAATTGGTTTTGAAGTTAAATTAGAATATATATTTACCATTTAATCCAATGGTGGTCATTGGAATCAATTTCACTTTGAAATTGGACTTAAACTGGTGTCAATCTTTTGATACTTATTGTTTCATAAAAACACGCTATTTATCATAACAGCGGGAAATAATTATTAAATTAATTAATGTGACTTATATGTTCTGAATTTTGTAAAATAGACTTCATTTTTGAATTCGTAATATCAAATATATCTTAGGGTGAATTTTTGGTAATTTTCTGAAAAACTTCAATTTTTGATGAATAGTGAAACCACTAAGTGGTACTTATAAAAACCGATTTTCAGTTTAAATGAAATTTTGCCATCATTGTGTTTTGAATTTCAAAAATCCGACATACGTGGTTGTCATTAAGAAGTAAAATGTGGTTCAATGATATTAAAATAATTTTTTGGTGAATAGTAACTTATTAAGTTTTTAATCGCGATTAGTGGTAATTAGTGTAGTTTCAGGTAAAAATAATGATTTAATAAAATAAGATGAGCTTGACACATGTCCTACCCTCATTGGTTGTGTCATGGCCGACCAAGAAAAGCCATGGGTTAACTTGGGGACCCCATATATCCACTTTGGTTGGGAAATGACATAAATAGCTTTTTATTTAATGTAAAAGAAAAAATGACACAAACATAATATGTTTTACGAAAACAATTTTTTACATGGGGTTATAAAGATCAGATTTTTGATTATAAATAGTCATTGGAAAGCTAAAAAGATTTAATACATCATAGTATTTTTTTTATAATTTTTAGACTTTAAATAAATTAAATTATTTATGACATGATGATGATGCAGCGATGACCTCATTATTTAACGATTTAAATAAAATGGAAAGATAATGAAAAATCTAAAACCTACACATGGCCAAAACCAATTGGATGAGAGGATTTCGAAGCCTTATCACCTTATCCTAGAATTATAGCAATGTGGGACCTTTTGAATCCGAAACTCTTTTTAAAATAAAGTAATTTATCTTTACTTTCCAAAAGTGCCCCTCCTCTCCTCTTATAAAAGGCCCCCACCTCTACCTCATTTCACACACTCCTCAAGCCTTTGGCTTGGCCAACCACTGCCCATTTACTCTATCCACATCCCTCTCATCATCCTAGAGGATTCCCTTTGGGAATAATCCTTTCAAAGGAAGCCTTTAGGCTCAAATTAAAAGGAGTTACACTTTTAAAGGTAATTCTTTCTCTCATGTTCATTTGTTTTATTTTGCTTCTCCAACCCCCTAAACTCTTTTTATTTACTTCTTTTGTAACAACACCAGTATCTTCAATATACTAGGATGTTGTTATAATATTTATTTGAGATACACTCTCACACAACTATATCAAATGGTTAAATAACATACGGTTTCCGTGGATGGCGAAATTCTGCCTCCCGAAACGATGATTGTTCAATACTCATTTAACACCTTAAAAGGTGGCCATTATGATGTCACTATTTTTATATATGATATATAATATGTTTATGTTTTCCTTAATATTATGTTTTTTTTCATTTTGGGCATACCTTTATGGTTCCCATTATGGGTAAACACGATATCTTCAATTTAGGAAGTGCGGACTACCGCCCCCTGAAAGTGATTTGATTCGTTAATACCATATGTGGGATGTGTAAAGGATAAAGTTAATGATATTATATATGTTATTATACTTGAATTATAATATACTCTTATATCATTATGATTCCATTCTAGAAAATACGGAATAGAAATGGAAGTAGCGTTCATGCGTACGTACGGCTTACCGTCTCCATGAATGGTGCATTTCTTTTCTTACCTCTAAATGTGATGTAATATTATAAATACATGTATATGATGAATATATATGATATATATTTTATCCAAATCATTAATATCATTCTGGATATAACGAAACTTTGACCAAATTAACAACATGTAAGTGTAAGAAGTATATTTTTGACTTAAGAACCAAATACCGACAAAATGAACATTATTAACTTAAATGCTTACATGATGTTCATAACATGGTATAAAAGGAATAATGAACTTGAAAAAGGTTCATAAGAAATTATAGATTAACTCAAGTTTATTATTCAGGAGATTAAAGAACGGTCGGGTCAAGTCGGATACGAGGTATGGGACTTCGTCTCAATCTCCTTTCATTGAGGCATATTTTATTTTATACACAACTTTCTTTTATACGGTGTATAAACCCCCTTGACTTTTACGTTTATTCAAAAGGAATCTTTTTTATATGAAGCGTTTACTAAACGACAGAAGGGAATGTTTTTGTCGTACGTATGCGGAGACAACGACTTCTCCGCTGTCGTGACCATTATTTGAGTTTCGGCTTCCTCTACAAGCCATACCTTCTTTTTAAAAGAAAAAAAAATAAATACCATGTTTTACTTTTCTTTTATTTTGGTATCGAAAATGGTTTTCATAATGTTTTTATATCAATGTGTTGTATTGATATCTTGTGATTGAAAGGTGGGAATGTTATGTTTCCTTTATGCATGTTTTATGTGATATGATTATCTTGAGGTTCTTGGGCATTATTATGAAAACGGGTGGTTCCGTGATAAACTAAGGGCGGGTGAGCCCGATATAGATCTCCAATGCATTGGGTAACGCGAAGGAGTAAAACGTTAAGGTTTCTCCGAAGAGATTTTAGGGAATATACTGTGATGGGTATTCCAAACGTAACCAAGAGGGTTACTCCCTACGTAGGAATGTTATGAATGCCTCAAGTTACCTTTATGTCTTATGATTTCAATGATTTACTAATGATTTGATGAGGTATGTTAATATGCTTATGTTTTATGGGTAAATTATGATTTCACTCTTATGTATATATGTACCCATGTTTCCTTTCCATGTTTTTATAACTCATACTTAGCTTTTTATGCTCATCCCAAGTTTTTTGAAATGTTTTCACAGGTCAAGGGAAAGGTACATGATATGATGATAGTGTCAAGGAAGTGTCAAGAATGAATCCATGTTTTATTTTAAATATGTTTCCATTGATAGGAATGAAGAATACTATCTTTATGTAACCAATTTGTTTATATGTGGAATGTAATGCAAGTTTTATGATCTAATTCTCTAAAACTCTAAACCCGAAAAGATCCTCAATGTGTAATCTTGTAATAACTCAAGATTAAGTAAGGTTTAAGGCTGGGGCCTTATAGTTGGTATCAGAGGTCGGTTTAGATAACTTTAGGAGTTAGAATTTTATTAGATGATTATCCAAATATATATATATATATATATATATTTTTTTTAAATCATATAGCATTTGAAGATTACCATGTTGCTTCATCTAAGACATGTTTGTTCAGAATGGTTTTCCACAGAGGAAACAGGGAAGCGGTGCTAGGAAGGCATACAAAAGGAAATAACCTTCCGAATCAGCATCCTGAGATGGTCGGAATTGGAACTGAACAGTTTGTTGCAGTAATGGCGCAGTTGACTCAGGCTATAAATGGTGGTGGTATCCATGCACGAGATCAGCCAGATCAACCGCAGAGGAACATGTCAGTGGTGGAACATTTCATGAGGCAACACCCACCATAATTCAGAGGATCATCTGACCCTGTTCTAGATGAAGGGTGGATTAAAGCACTGGAGAAGATTTTTGATGTCATGGGGTGTTCAGACAATCAAAAGGTTAGTCTTTCTATTTACCGTTTGGAGGGTGAAGCAGATCAGTGGTGGTCTATGGTTAAAAATATCAGGGACGCCGATGAGATTGATGCTCTTGACTGGGATGAATTCAAAGGTATGTTTCTTGAGAAGTATTTTCCTATGGCTTTTCGACTTAGGATGGGAAAACAATTCTTGGAATTGAGGAAAGAGGAAGACTCAGTGGCTGCCTATGAAGAAAGGTTCACTCGATTGGCAAGGTATGCTCCAAATTTTATCCGAGACCTTGATAGTAAAATCAATCGTTTTTACTCAGGATTAAATCCAAAATATCAAAGGGCATTAGCTTCTCGTGAGTTTAAAAGTTATGAAAATCTTGTTCGATGTGCTGAGAAGGTGGAAATGGAGTTTGCCGATGATCAAGTGTTCTATAACAACCAACAGAAGAAGAGACCGAGGTGGCCGAAGAAAGGTAAGAATTCTTCAAAAAAGTCTGATGGTAAGAGAACTAAGTTTCCAGTTTGTGATAAATGTGGCAAAAGGCATTCTGGGGAATGTCTTCTGAATTCTGGAAAGTGCTACCGATGTGGTAAGATGGGACATAAGGCTCGTGATTGCACTGAAAATGATCAAGGTGAAGGTAAGAAAAAATTTGATTTACAGTTAGTGAAATGTTATAAGTGCAATGAGATGGGTCACTATGCAAACGAGTGTCCGAAAAAGAGCTTGAGTGATGGGAAGCAGTTAGACTACAAGCAGAAAGGGGTGGTGAAATCCTTTGCAACTACTTGATCAGATGTTGGGCCATCAAATGAAGTTTTATCAGGTACTTTGTTTGTTTTTTCAGATTATGCCAGTGTGTTGTTTGATTCGGGGTCTACACATTCTTTCATCTCTGAAACCTTTTCTAGTAAAATGGGAATACCATCTCAAGAAATGACTCCTGAACTTTTGGTAAAAACACCTGGGGGAAATGTTGAGGCAAAAAGAATTTATAAGAATCTTCCTATCCTTATCTGTGGAAAGAACCTACTTGCAAACCTTATTGTTATACCTCTAGTAGAGTTTGATGTTATCCTGGGTATGTATTGGCTCTCTATTTACCATGATAAGATTGACTGTAGTGCTAAAGAAGTTTCTTTTCAGAAAGACTTTCAGTTTGTTTACAAGAATGAACCCTTACTTTTGATAACATATCAAGAGGCTGAGAAACTTGTAAAAGATGGAAATGAATGTTACCTTTCACACGTCATTGAAAATAAAGGAACTGTTCAGATTAATGATGTGCCAGTGGTAAATGAGTATCCTGATGTTTTTCCTGATGGGTTTCCTGGAATAATACCAGATCGGGAAGTTGAGTTTACTGTTGACTTAGTTCCTGATTCTAAGCCAATTCCAAAACCCCCTTATCGAATGGAACAAATTGAACTTTTAGAGTTGAAGGAGCAATTGCAAGATTTATTAGAGAAAGGTTTCATTAGACCTAGCACATCACCATGGGGTGCTCCTGTTTTATTTGTTAAAAAGAAAGATGGTTCTATGAGACTTTGCATTGATTATAGAGCCTTGAATAACATCACTGTTAAGAACAAATATCCTTTGCCTCATATCGATGATTTGTTTGATCAGCTCCAGGGAGCTCAGTTTTTTTCAAAGATTGACTTGAGATCGGGGTACCATCGGCTGAAGGTAAAGGAGGCAGATATTCCGAAGACCGTGTTTCGTACGAGATATGGCCATTATGAATTTGTAGTAATTCCTTTTGGGCTAACCAATGCACCTGCAGTATTCATGGACTTAATGAATAGAATTTTCCATGAGTTCTTGGATAAGTTCGTGGTGGTTTTCATTGATGATATTTTGGTGTTTTCTAAAAGTAAAGAGGAGCATGAAAGACATTTAAGGGTTATCTTGCAAACCTTAAAAGAAAAGAAACTGTATGGGAAATTCAGCAAGTGTGAGTTTTGGTTGCAACAAATTTCTTTCCGTGGTCACATTGTTTCTAAAGATGGAATAACTGTTGATCCTGCGAAAACAAAAGTTGTGGAAGAATGGCCAAGACCCACAAATGTAACCGAGATTCGTAGCTTCCTTGGTTTGGCGGGCTATTACCGAAGGTTTGTTAGAAATTTTTCACGGTTATCTAGTCCAATGACTAAGCTAACTCGGAAGGGTGTTAAGTTTATCTGGACAAAGGAATATGATGATTGTTTTCAGGAATTGAAAAGAAGATTGGTGAATGCTCTAGTTTTGGCACTACCTTCCAAGAATGGTGAGTTTGTTATATACAGTGATGCTTCATTGAAAGGACTTCGTTGCGTCCTAATGCAGAATGATTAGGTAATTGCTTATGCTTCATGATAGTTGAAAACTCATGAGGTAAATTACCCTACACATGATTTGGAATTAGCTGCTGTTGTTTTTGCATTAAAAATTTGGAGGCATCATTTGTATGGAGTAAGGTGTGAAATATATACCGATCACAAAAGTTTAAATTATATATTCACTCAGAAAGAGTTAAACATGAGACAGAGGAGATGGATGGAATTAATCAAGGATTATGATTGTAAAATTCATTACCATCCGGGAAAAGCAAATAAAGTGGATGATGCTTTGAGTCGAAAAAGTAATGCTTCATTAACAATGTTGCGTTTGGAACGTGATCCTTTGGTTAAGGATTTGATGAACTTTGGCATAGAAGTTGTTGGTGCAGGAAGTCCTTATGTTTTGTTTCAGGTATCAGTGAGATCTTCTCTATCAGATAGAATCAAGCAAGCACAGAAGCAAGACAGTGAGTTGCATAAAAAGGTAGAGCTGGTTCAGAAAGGTAAGTTTCCTGAATTCAACATTGATAATGATTGTGTTTTGAGATTTGGGAAGAGATTGTGTGTGCCTTGTGATTCACAGTTTAAGATAGAGTTGTTATGTGAAGCTCATAGTTCTCCGTTTTCAGTTCATCCGGGCAGTACTAAGATGTATAGAGATTTTCGGGAGTATTACTGGTGGGATGGAATGAAAAGAGATATTGCTGATTTTACTGTGAAGTGTTTGACTTGTCAGCAGGTTAAAGCAGAGCGGCAGATACCGAAAGGGATGCTTCAGCCTTTACCAGTGCCAGAGTGGAAATGAGAGAATATATCCATGGACTTTATTATTGGATTACCGAAGACATCTCGAAGTAATAATGCAATCTGGGTTATTGTTGATCGCTTGACCAAATCTGCTCATTTCCTTGTTATACGAGATAATTTCTCTCTTGATCAACTTTCCCGTTTGTATCTTAAAGAGATAGTCAGGTTACATGGAGTTCCTCTCTCCATTGTATCGAATCGTGATCCCAGGTTTACTTATAACTTTTGGAAAGGCCTTCAGAAGTCGTTGGGTACTGAATTAAATTTTAGTAAAGCTTTTCATCCTCAATCAGATGGGAAGTCATAACGAACAATTCAGACCTTGGAGGATATGCTACGTTCTTGATCTATGGATTATCAGGGAAGTTGGGACCAACATCTTTCTTTGGTTGAATTTTCATATAATAGCAGTTTTCATTCCAGTAGACAGATGGCACCATTTCAGGAATTATATGGGAAGCGGTGTCGAACTCCAGCTTTCTGGGATGAAGTAGGTGAAAGGAAGTTGATGGGACCAGAATTGGTAGAAGAGATGGCAGAAAAAATTCAGCTGATTCAGAAACACATGAGAACAGCTCAGAGCAGGCAAAAGAGTTATGCGGATAACTGGAGGAAGGATCTATCTTTTGAGGTAGGTGATCATGTTTTTCTAAAGGTTTCTCCTTGGAAAAGTGTGATGAGATTTGGTAAGAAAGGAAAGTTGAGTCCAAGGTTCATTGGACCATAGGAAATTCTGGAGAGAGTTGGATCAGTTGCATACCGAGTGGCTTTACCTCCGAGTTTATCTCAGGTACACAATGTTTTTCACGTTTCGATGTTGAGAAAGTATATGCCAGATCCATCTCATGTTTTGAGTCCAGAAGTAGTTCAGCTGGAAGAGAACCTATCATATGAGGAACAACCGGTCCAGATTCTTGACCATAGGGAGAAAGTGTTACAGAATAAGGTGATTAATCAGGTAAAGGTTTTGTGGAAAAACCACATGATTGAAGAGGCAACATGGGAATCTGAAAATGCAATGAGGGATAAGTACCCCCATTTATTTGATAAGTAAATAAATTGCGGGGACACAATTTTCTAAAGGGGGGAAGGATGTAACATCCCAAGTAAGTAATGAATAATAGATATTTTTATCTATGTCTATTAATGATTAAGATAGTGTTTTAGAGGCTTAAAATGAAAATAAATACAATCTTATGCATGGAATACACTAATATTCTTAAAAGATTGTTTTACTGCCTTATGATGGAAAACCCTTTTTAAATCTATATTTTGACAATTTATAAACTACGTTTGTCAAAAAAAACTTATTCTTTATGATTGGGACTTCATAATTTACTTTGTGTGAATTTTTGGTATTTTTCTGACAATGTTCATTTTTAATGAATAGTGAAAAATACTGCATTTTACATCAAAAATGCTTTTTAATATAATTTATTTATATGATTAGATTATCTTCTGAATTGGTTTTTAAGTGAAATTAGAATATATTTTTACCATTTAATCCAATGGTGGTCATTGGAATCAATTTCACTTTGAAATTGGACTTAAACTAGTGTCAATCTTTTGATACTTATTGTTTCATAAAAACACGCTATTTGTCATAACAACGGGAAATAATTATTAAATTAATTAATGTGACTTATATGTTCTGAATTTTGTAAAATAGACCTCATTTTTGAATTCGGAATATCAAATATAGCTTAGGGTGAATTTTTTGTAATTTTCTGAAAAACTTCAATTTTTGATGAATAATGAAACCAATAAGTGGTACTTATAAAAACTGATTTTCCGTTTAAATGAAAATTTTCCATCATTGTGTTTTTAATTTCAAAAATCTGACATACATGGTTGTCATTAAGAAGTAAAATGTGGTTCAATGAGATTAAAATAATTTTTTGGTGAATAGTAACTTATTAAGTTTTTAATCGCGATTAGTGGTAATTAGTGTAGTTTAAGGTAAAAATAATGCTTTAATAAAATAAGATGAGCTTGAAACATGTACTACCCTCATTTTTTGTGTCATGGACGACCAAGCTAAGCCATGGGTCAACTTGGGGACCCCATGGATCCACTTTGGTTGGGAAATGACATAAATAGCTTTTTATTTAATGTAAAAGTAAAAATGACACAAACATAATATGTTTTACGAAAACAATTTTTACATGGGGTTATAAAGATCAGATTTTTTATTATGAATATTCATTGGAAATCTAAAAATATTTACTACATCATAGTATTTTTTATATAATTTTTAGACTTTAAATAAATTAAATTATTTATGACATCATGATGATGCAGCGATGACCTCATTATTTAACGATTTAAATAAAATGGAATGATAATGAAAAATCTAAAACCTACACATGGCCAAAACCAATAGTATGAGTGGATTTCGAAGACTTATCACCTTATCCTCGAATTATAGCAATGTGGGACCTTTTTAATCCGAAACTCTTTTTAAAATAAAGTAACTTATCTTTACTTTCCAAAAGTGCCCCTCCTCTCCTCTTATAAAAGGCCCCCACCTCTACCTCATTTCAGACACTCCTCAAGAATTTGGCTTGGCCAACCCCTGCCCATTTACTCTCTACACATCCCTCTCCTCATACTAGAGGATTCCCTTTGGGCAGAATATTTTCAAAGGAAGCCTTTAGGCTCAAATAAAAAGGAGTTACACTTTTAAAGGTAATTCTTTCTCTCATGTTCATTTGTTTTATTTTGCTTTTCCAACCCCCTAAAATCTTTTTATTTACTTCTTTTGTAACAACACCAGTATATTAAATATACTAGGATGTTGTTATAAGATTTATTTGAGATACACTCTCACACAACTACATTAAATTGTTAAAGAACATACGGTTTCCGTGGATGGAGAAATTCTGCCTCCCGAAACGATGATTGTTCAATACTCATTTAACACCTTCAAAGGTGGCCATTATGATGTCACTATTTTTATATATGATATATAATATGTTTATGTTTTCCTTAAGCTTCTGTTTTTTTTCATTTTGGGCATACCTTTATGGTTCCCATTATGGGTAAACACGATATCTTCATTTTAGGAAGTGCGGACTACCGCCCCCTGAAAGTGATTTGATTCGTTAATACCATATGTGGGATGTGTAAAGGATAAAGATAATGATATTATATATGTTATTATACTGTAATTATAATATACTCTTATATCATTATGATTCCATTCCAGAAAATACAAAATAGAAATGGAAGTAGCGTTCATGCGTACGTACGACTTACCGTCTCCATGAACAGTGCATTTCATTTCTTACCTCTAAATGTGATGTAATATTATAAATACATGTATATGATGAATATATATGATATATATGTTATCCAAATCATTAATATCATTCTGGATATAACGAAACTTTGACCAAATTAACAACATGTAAGTGTAAGAAGTCTATTTTTGACTTAAGAACCAAATACCGACAAAATGAACATTATTAACTTAAATGATTAAATGATGTTCATAACATGGTATAAAAGGAATAATGAACTTGAAAAAGGTTCATAAGCAATTATAGATTAACTCAAGTTTATTATTCAGGAGATTAAAGAACGGTCGGGTCAAGTCGGATACGAGGTATGGGACTTCGTCTCAATCTCCTTTCATTGAGGCATATTTTATTTTATACACAACTTTCTTTTATACGGTGTATAAGCCCCTTTGACTTTTACGTTTATTCAAAAGGAATATTTTTTATACGAAGCGTTTACTAAACGAAAAAAGGGAATGTTTTTGTCGTACGTATGCGGCGACAACGACTTCTCCACCGTCGTGACCGTTATTTGAGTTTCGGCTTCCTCTACAAGCCATACCTTCTTTTTAAAAGAAAAAAAAATAAATACCATGTTTTACTTTTCTTTTATTTTGGAATCGAAAATGGTTTTCATAATGTTTTTATATCAATGTGTTGTATTCATATCTTGTGATTGAAAGGTGGGAATGTTATGTTTCCTTTATGCATGTTTTATGTGATATGATTATGTTGAGGTTCTTGGGAATTATTATGAAAACGGGTGGTTCCGTGATAAACTAAGGGAGGGTGAGCCCGATATAGCTCTCCAATGCATTGGGTAACACGAAGGAGTGAAACGTTATGGTTTCTCCGAAGAGATTTTAGGGAATATACTGTGATGGGTATTCCAAACGTAACCAAGAGGGTTACTCCCTACGTAAGAATGTTATGAATGCCTCAAGTTACCTTTATGTCTTATGATTTCAATGATTTACTAATGATTTGATGAGGTATGTTAATATGCTTATGTTTTATGGGTAAAGTATGATTTCACTCTTATGTATATATGTACCCATGTTTCCTTTCCATGTTTTTATAACCCATACTGAGCTTTTTATTCTCATCCCAAGTTTTTTGAAATGTTTTCACAGGTCAAGGGAAAGGTACATGATATGATGATAGTGTCAAGGAAGTTTCAAGAATGAATCCATGTTTTATTTTAAATATGTTTCCATTGATGGGAATGAATAATACTATCTTTATGTAACCACTTTGTTTATATGTGGAATGTAATGCAAGTTTTATGATCTAATTCTCTAAAACTCTAAACCTGAAAAGATCCTCAATGTGTAATCTTGTAATAACTCAAGATTAAGTAAGGTTTAAGGCTGGGGCCTTATAATTTGGGAATAATTTTATGGAGGTTATGGGTTCTCATCATAAAGGGGAAATTCTTTGACCATTCACTGTGACATATAATCCTAAGATATTATCATATACAATTTCACACAAAAGAACAATCAAGATTTAATATAGAGTTTATTAATATTAAAATCCATGAATAAATGTTATCATAATGTATAAAGAATGATTTTATAGGGAACCAAATCCAATATACTATCACTTTCACTAGATATAATTAAAATAGCCTTCAGTCTACTGGATATAATATAATAATCATGATTTTGCTGAGGTATTACATTAGTCAATGGGCCCACCACATTTTAATTTGTGGGAACTACACTTTATGAAAATTCACACCTTTGGGAAGAATCCCCCAAGAGGTGATACTTCCAGAGTACGTAATTTTTCTGTTGGTGTGACCGTGGGTCTTTTGCAAGAGCCACCATTTTAAAATTATCACAAGACAATTTGATAGGGTCTTTACTGCTATATACCACATTAGGATTTTATAATATGTTTTGTATCCTACTAGATTCCTTGGATATATCATAATACATTATATACATGTAATCTATTGTAGAATTAGTGACAATTGAATTCATTGATCTGTAAAATATCACAGTTCCTATATTGAAATATTAAACATATAGTGAATGTTACATCAGGACATTTGAATAGTCTGAAAACCACAATTAGTATAGACCATGATGACTAGCTCACAATATCCACTATACACAAAGAATATATCCTTAGTTATTATTTGATACAAATGAGGTCTTACTCATTCTCTATTCCTCTTAATATGTCTAAGGAAATATTTTTTAAAATGGATGTATACCATGTTACACTGAAACTAATTCCATCTTGGATGGTTCAATACTAAATATCTCCCTTATTCACTCAATGTATGTACCTTGGCCTAGTATAAGAAGCCTCTTCGATCTATCATAAATGATCTTGATCCCCAGAAAATAGGATGCTTCACCTATGTTATTCAAGGAAAAAAATTATCTAGCCCCTATTAGACTATAAGACTAGTATGTCATTTCCAAAATATAATATTTCAACAACATATACTACATGGATAATTATTAAAAATCCATTAAGCCACTTGTAAACGCATTTCTAAAATTCATTCTTATTGAAAGTAAATTTATCTATGTATTCATCAAATCAAATGATCTATGAACTGGATAATTGTTAAAATCTATAAACAGATCTCTTCAATGTTCAAATACTTTTGAATAACATAGCTTCACGCGATCATTCTCGTTTTTTCCTATAGAATATTCATGAAGGCTCCCATTATAGAAGGTGTTTTTTGAAATCCATCTACAAAAAATCATTGTCATGATAAGATGCTATATAAAGTATAATTATTATGGATTTAAAACTGTAAACCATTGAAAATGTTTCATAGTAGTCAATTCATTGACACTTTTTAAAACATCTAGTAACTAAACATTAATTATAGTAATTTGATTTAAAATCTATTTCTATAATTCTCTTAAATACCCATTTTCACCCAATCAGATTTATATAAACCGGTGCATCCACCAAAACCTATACTTAGTAATGATACATGGAATGAATTTTAGAATTCAAGGATTCATTACATATAGAACTATATTATTTCTCTACTATATATTTATATGAGATATGATAATAATTTTAAACCAATAACGAGTCTAAAACATAATTGACTTTAAAACCATATCTCCCTAGTTATCATAACTCTATTGTGATCCTAAACAATAAATGATTTTCAATAACAACTTCTTTCACAAGGACTAATGGAATATTTTCATGTACCAACTCTTATGTGTCTTGAGATTCAACATCAATGATTTCCATATTTATCCATGTATACTTTTTGATTATTTTCACCCTCTCGTGAAAGATAACTTGTTTGGTAACATTAACATTCTGGTTTCAGGGGTTTCATAGGTACTATTCCCATGTGTCCTTCAGATACTCTATAAAAAACACTTTTTACCATGAGGTTTTAGTTTTTTGCCTAAGTAGGAACTAACAAACACATCACAACCCCATTAATGTGTTTGTGAAAAAATGGGTTTTATTCCACTCCATAACATGAAGGGAATTACAATTTTTTCATTATTTGGTACACAGTTTAGTTTGTATTCCACCATTTATAAATAATATCCCCAAATGGAAAATTGATGATCTACATGGCTCATCATCAAAAAAACCAAGTCTAACAAGGTATAATTCCTCCGTTTATTAATACAATTCCACTAGAGTGTGTAAGGTGGAGTGAGTTGAGATTTAATCCCAATGACCCATAAAAATATTATATGTTAATGGTTAAGGTATTCACCACCTTGAATTGGTGGAATGTTATTTATCATATTTCTATGTTTGTTTTCTACTTCATTCGTGAATTATATGAATTTCTGAAAAGAGTCATACATAGAAATCATCGATTAGATATATACACAATTAATTATATCATAATTAAAATTAATGGATTAATAATATCCACCTCTATATTCTACTAGAAATGGTTCACAATTAGTAGTGTTTACCAATCCTAGAATATCTATGGGCCTTCCACCATGTCCACAAAATTTTAGTAAAATCATTATATCTTTCAAATGTTTTTAACATGGATGAGTCCCAATAACCATCCTCTTATATCTTTGTCAAGTTATACTGATTTACATGGCCATGATGGTGATTCCAAATATAGAGGTTTTATGGGTCATGTGATTATTATTATTTATCTATTTATAATATAAGGTTCTCATAATTCAATAAACAAATATCATTATTTAAATGTGCCATACCATAAAATATGTTGTCTTTCTAATAAAATTTTTTTTTTAAAAAAGGGAAAATATGAACATTTCAATCTAGGAATGGTAAAAAAATTATGTTTCTAGTAATAGTTGTAATATAAAAACATTCCCTTATAAAAATTCTTATTGGAAATGAAAGTTGGAAGTAACCAATAGACTGAGCAGGAATCCTTGCACCATTGGAAGCCCATAAACCCACCTATCCAAATGAAATATTTTGTGATCTATATGGTTCCTTTTTCTTCCCCTTACATCTTAGTGTAGTTCTTCTTCGTGTGATATTTCTTTCTGCATGAAAAATAGACTTCTTATATTTCATTTACCTACCACCCAAATCATTCTATTCTTATAAGTATGGTGCCTTGGAGCTTTAGACATGTTATATGTATTCAGAACTTTCACCTTGTTCATACTTTTTTTAGTCCCCACAAAGACTGCTGGTTTCTCACACCCCATGTCCTTATCCACATTGATAATCAGATAATTAATTTATGAAATAATATTCTAATTATTAATCAAGTTATAATTAAAAATTAAAATAGAGAAGGTCTTGGATAGTGATGAATTTATTATAACTATGTGAAAATCATTTGAAAATATGATCCCAAATATGTCTAACTATTCAATAGAGCAAACAATATTGACTACATGAGGCCCACCTTGCACTAAGTCTCCATGAATAATTGTAAGTTGAGAATTTTAGATATCATATCCCACTGTTATCTTTATCTCATGATAGAGAACCCAAAGGTGATACATAATGCTATACACATCCATTAACTCATGTTGCTTCAAAATCTCACCAGTCATAGAAGATAAGATGAAACAATAAAAATATATGAAATCATTAAAATGTTTTTCCTAGAGAGGTAACATTTTCTCCCTATCCCCATTTCCAAAAAAATCAGGAATAGGTTCTTCTAGAACATATAATTTCTTTCATGGTGTATTACAATTCATAAGTTCCATTGGCGTTACTGGGAATTTTTTCTGGTAACAAGGTTATCTTTATTAATAATAGATAACATTGATATGGTTGGATTTCTTTTTATTATTATTTCTATAAATAATATGACTAGTGTTTTATTCCATTATCTAATAAAATTTAGACTAATAAACAAATATTATATTTATTAATCTCCAACTGTTTTATTGAAAATGAATTTCCCTCACCATTGTCTTATGAATATCCAAATTCTTGTACATTTTTGTGGAAATGATCCATATTCTCATTCTCATCACCAAAAGTTTTGTTATTCAAGAAATTTAAAGGGTATTAGATATTAATTTCAAACACAAACTTCATTAACTCAGAGTTCCTTGATAGGTTGAGTGGACTCCCCACTCTTGAAATCCTTCAATTGGATTTCCTCTACCTTTACCTCTTACATTAACCAAGTCCTTCATTGACAATCCAACATTTATGTGAACTATTTTATGTGAACCTAAAACATCATATCAGAATTCCTAGAGAATTTAAAACACCCCCAATTTGGTTGGAAATGAAATTTGAACAATGGTTCAATTTTAACTAATATAGTGGAATGCTATACTAGATTAAAATATATAACTGAGGGATTTAATCTTTAATGAATAAATTTCTAATTATTATCTTTATTACAATTTTTTTAATATTATTTATATTATAATAAGTGATTAATGATGTATTATATAATATTTATGTATAATATAATTTATTTCAGTTTTACCTTTCATGCTTGTAAATTTGTTAATTCATGTGATCTAAAAAACATCCCTCATGAAATAACCATGAAAATAGACATAAATAATATAATTAAGTGGTTTGATCTGGATATTTTACTAGTCGATATTTAAACTATCCAATGATCTAGATAAATAAACATTAAATCAATTAAGGGTTGTGTTGTATCTTTCCACCTATCCACTTATGCATCCCTTTTGGATTGGTTCTAACATGGTTTCAATTATGAATTTCCACCACTATCTTGGGAGCTCCATCCTTTACATCTTATTTTACCCACCCCCAATTTTTGGGAACCAAAATATTAGTTATGGGGTTTACGTAATGAAACCATGGCCATGTATGCCCTTCCATAATAAGATGATGGATGTAAAACATGCTAATAATAAAATAAATGAAACTAATCAATAAAATGGTCTTGTATAGGATCATGGTCATCCACATGCATGAAAATAAATATGCATTTAATAAAATTACTATTCATTTATTATCATTACTAGTTAAGATAAATCACATCAAAATCAATTAATTATATTTTTTAGATACTCAATTATTTTATCTTCATTAAAATCCAAATTTATTTGAGATTATTATCCACCCAAATTTTAATAAAGAAAAATAAATTTATTTAATATTAACTATGTGAAAAAATATACCTTGGAGGCAACATGGTGAGTACCCCTCTGAACCCACCATCATGTATTATACCCTATAATTATTTACTCTTGTGATATTTTTCATACACAACATGTGAAAAAATTTAATGATGTGTTTAATAATCATAATGATCCCATATATTACATTATTTTTTTTACTTTTCATGTAATGTTCAATTCTCCAATGCATGTAGAGTAAGAAATATAAAATGAAGTATACATGATATGTTGATCTAAAAATTGTGAATAAATTAATTAACCATTTATATATATATAAACCATCTCAAAGTGTGTCCAACTAACTCAATGACCACACAAAAGTACATATTGATATGCTTCAAAATGTATAATAAATTAATTTTAATTTTATTTACAATTATAAAAGTAAGTGGATTGTACATTTAAGAAAAATGGAATGAATTATTCACACTATCTATTCAAGACACACACCCACAGAATGGAATGTAACTGTTAACTTGAAAATTTTGGAGTACATAGTGTTTAAATTTGGTACAAAACATATGGTATCTGATTTAAATATACATTAATCATATTGATCATATAAGAAGACAAACAGACCATCTGTGACTAAAGTACTACATGCTATTTACGGATATTATAGATTGTGTACTTTGGCTAGCTGTGTGCAGAGATGGACCAATCAACATATAGTATATAATTAAATTCAACATGTGTAATAAAATTTCATGACATTGATTTTTTCCAAATTAATTCCTTGTGCATTAAGAACAAGAACACAGTGTGTGCCTTCACGCTACATGGTGTGTACTCTTGTGTTATCCAGTCAGACTCCATTTCATATTTAGATTTGAATTTTGAATTTATTTAATTCATAAAATTAATTTATTTTGTTACATTTATTGGAAATAAATGCGACAATAGAAGATATAAATATTCAAATTAAATAATTATTAAAGTGGAATTAAAAATATATAATAAATTAATAAATCAGTTGAATATATTTAAATTATTATAAATAATTATGTGAAATCTATGATACCATGTTATTTTATTGGGCATAGAGGAAGCATGTCATGGTTCATTCCCAAAATTTATTTTTATCATGATCAATAATTAGTCTGAACATTATATAGTGATACATGTCATGATCAATGTAATTCAATAAATTAATATAAGAAATGGATAACCATTGGAATCGAAGAGTATGATCATTAGATATTATTTATAATAAATTCAAGCTATTAAAGTATGTATTATCTTGTGCGATTTTTTTTTTAAATTTATTGACTTAAAAAGGGATTTATGTCCTAATATCCTATCATTTTATTAATCAAGATTACATTCCCTCTAGCAGTGATGCACACAAGCTTCAAAAATATCTGAACATCAAATAGGAATATTTGGGTTCTATCAGGGAATACCTACCAAAATTGTGCTGTCATTTTGAGGTATTTTTCCTTTTATTTTTATAACTATATCAATTATATGGCTTTTCCAGTTTTTTAGAGAAAACTGTTGGTTCTATGGCCTAACTACTTGTCGAACTCGGTTAGCGAATTATTATTAGAAACCGTGATCCATACTAGTGGAAACTGTATTCCTTGGAAAATAAAATTATCCAGGTCACACAGACTAAGGCACAAAAATTCATCCCCTAAGGGCTTACCATGCACCAAGGCAGTGGAACTGTCTAAGGCATGCAACTAGGCCCAATGGATTGAAACACCTCATAGTAAATCGTTCATCCATATCGTGTGTCTTTTCATATCATTAAATATTTCAAAATAAATGTTTTCCTCTCCTCAATTTCATCCTCAAATCTCCATAAACTCATAGAATTTGTACTCCACCTACCTATTCATGTCTCCCCTACTCAATTTTCTCTTTTTTGTATCAATATTTTTTTGATTTTTATTTTGTTTATTTAAGAAATCATCATGTAATCTTATCTTTCCCTACTTTACTCATTCTTCTTGGTCTCCTCTCTCTTACTTAATGGGTTATCTCTTATCCGTAGTATTGTATGACAAAAATTGTGTTCCTCCTCATTTCATTTGGTTGAATCCTTGTATGTGTGGTCTGATTTTTCTTTTATAGGGTCTCCTCTTAGTGTATTTGTGTTTTCAACTCACATTTGTGAAGTTTTCATGAAAAAGGATCATGGTTCCATGCCTTGAAATTGTTTTATGAGATTAGTTATCTTTCTTTAGTTTTCAAATTGTTCAATAAAACATTTAGGTTGAGTGAATGGTATATTACATGGAGTTAGTGAATAGAAATTATTTTATTATTTGACCCTTTTAAAATGGTTATTATTAGTAGTGTTATTGTTTTTTGAGATGGATACTATGTATTAGGTGATGTCATGTGAAATTGGGAATGTAATAGAGTAAAAAGGAACTATCGGTATAGTGGTGGGTAGAAATAGTTTTATTAAATTAGTTCATTTAGAATGAATGGTTCCTTTTATCCATAATAATGTTTTACATAACAAAACAAAGTAAACATTCATCTGATGGATATTAGTGGCTCGAGTGGGGAAATCTTGTCTGTGAGATGGCATCACTAATGGAATGAGGATCCTAGGACCCGACAAACCATATTACCTTACTGATTTCCCATGGTTCTCGTGAAATATTTACTGTTCATCTTGTTTTCATCTATACAATTTTTTATGTTTCAAATCATTTTTTATTTAAAACTTCATCTTTCCATGCATAAAAACTAACATGTTAATTTTCAATATAATTTTGTTATATACAATATATTTTCATCATATCATACTAGGAACTTTGGATCACACCAAAAATACAACCTTGATTGTATTCAGATGACATACTTTTCAGCATATTAAATACAAGATTCAATGAACCTCAAGTTTTCTTCAGCCACAACACATTCTTACATAGAATTGGGATAGGGTCTCCATAGACAATATCAATTGTCTACCTTGTACACCACAGGGGACGAATGCAATATGGGTGGCTATTTATTGTCTAAAAAATAAACCCATTTCATTCTGATCAAGGACTTGAATAAGGTGGATGAGTTGGGTGGATCAATATTCAGGAGATATTGAGGGTTTATCATGTGTTGTCAGCTATGGTTTCAGATATGTATCCATAATTTACTTCACAGTTATGGGGAGACCTCCGGAAGGTAATGTTATCTCATGTTAATTTGAGTATGACATACCATCCTTAGATGGATGGTCATACATATTGAGAAAAAATGGTATGGAAGACATGATTTGTGCATGTGTGTTGGATGTTAGAGGATCGTTGGGTGAAATTTTGGACTGTTCAAATTTGGATATAGAAATAGTTACCAATCCATAATAATAATGGATCCCTTTCAGCCTTTTTTTTCTTTTCTCTGTCACTCACCTTGGTGGTGGATAGAAAGGGAAGATACTTATTTTTTAGGACCAATACATGTGCATGTGACATCAAAAAAAATTATTTTGATTAGGAAGCTGATGTTGATGGAACCAAGTCACCATAATTATTATGTATATTATTCACACTGATCATTGTAATTATCCATGGTTGACTAATAATCATATAATGGTGGCCCCTCTCGTGGGACACAATCATCATGATAGAAAAGGGAAGTTTACTCTGGGGAATGTTAGACCTTATTAGGGTTTCAAAATATTTGGTAAGTTTCCATACTAGATTACTTTGAAATTCACATTAACATCGATCCATGATATTTTCCATATCTCAAAATTGTAGAAATATAACCATGATCTATCTCACATGCTGAATTTGGAAGTGTTGGAGCTAGAATCTAATTTTGCTATGTTTGAGTAAAGTTCACATATTATGGATTCTCAAGATAATATGCTTTGGGTAAAACCCATACTATTGGTTAGGGTCCATTGGCAGCATTAAATGATGATCACAAGACATTGGAGTGACATTTATTGGTGGAAGGGAAATATCCATATTTATTCTCTGATTATATCTTGATTATACTTTTTTTGAGGGAAGAATGTTTTCATAGAATTGAGAATTTTACATATGATATATCATTTTGTGCTATTTTGTTTTTAATTTTCCTATATTTATTATATGGATTTTCTATGAAATTTTGATAAAAATAGAGATTTCTTATCTAGATAGAAGGGGGTACATGGTTGGAACACGTTCAGTAAAATGGTGTACTTTTGATAATGGAACTACCTATGTTTTTTGGCCTAGTGAATTGGTGTGAATACCTTAATGATTAACTATACACCTAGAAGAGTGTAACCATCTAAGGAGCACATATATGTGAACATGCATGAACCTCTTTTTTTTAAATGATGATACCACTTTTTCTCCCATACAGAGGATCTATATGGTTATGATTATTGTATAAAATATTGTTCTAGATAACCGTGAAACCGACTACATCAATATATATTTAAAAATACCAGTATTATCCCTCATATATTTTAAAAAAAAATCACTCACAACCCACACCATTTGAATACCTTATCCCAAGGAATTCCCCCCATTCCTCTTATTATCTATGGGCTCCAATATTTGAGGTGATGTTTTGTGGATTATTCATAAAACAATTATGTAAACTTCTCTTATTTGTCTTTCCACTTTTATCTTGGAATACTATCTCAAATTTTTTGTTTTCTCTCTTCTATAATGGATTGTTTGACCTTTAGTGTGTTTAAACATGTTTAAATGGGTTTAATATGGATGGATGTGGTGTTCTTTTATGTTTATAGGGTCTCCTCTTGGTGTAACTATGGTTTCCACCCAGATTTGTGAAATACCAAGAAAATTTGTGGTGGTTCCATAACGTGAAATTATTTGATGATTCTACTATTCATTGTTTTGTTTTAAAATGGTTTTATGAATTTTTAGGATGTAATAAAGGTGTTTTCCAAAAGTTTTATAATTTCTTAAATGTATGATAATGATTTCCCCCTTCGAAAATGGTTGTCCTCAAGAGTTTTCTTGTTTATTAATATTGATATTCTATAAGAGGAGACTTCATGTGGTATAGAGAATTGAATTTTGCATAATGGAACCCTAGTTATATAGGGATGAAGACTATGTCTAGTATTTTAGGAATGTTAGAAGGGCTCAGGCCCAGTCTCTCTAACAATGATTTATATAACAAAACCATCTAAACATTCATGTGAAGGGGATTGAAAGATTGAGTAGGTTTGTCACATTCATGATACATGACCACCTATTGTATAATGATCCTAGGTACCTTATTACCCTCTTACCATAGGTATATTTCATGGTTCACATGCAATTCTTACCATGAATAATCTTTTCAACTTGAAAACCTATTTAATATCAATGAGTTTTTTATTTAAAATTGTATATTTCCCTCCATAAAAAGTATCATGTTAATTTTTCAATTAATTTCATTACATGAGACCTCTTTTAGTGGTACCCTTCTGGGAACTTTGGATCACACCCTCAGGTGTATTTTGAACTCGTCATATTTGATCCATGTAAAATAAAGACTCCTCATGGTAGTGATGGTTGATCTTTATGTTAGAATATTATTTTTGGGGAGGTGTTGGTAATTTTTTCATAGTGCTATTGACCTAAATGTATAATGGAGTTTTTTTGGTCTAGTTGGTTAAATTACCATTATTGAAATTTTTTTTGTATTCGATTATTTTATAATTGACGTGGTAGAGATAAATTTTGGTCTATTGTATTTTGGTTATTAATTATTTTGTGATGTATTTTTATGGTGGATTCTCAATGGTAAAATTGTTCTGAATAGTGTTTTTGGATTCCCAAGAATACTTTTATGGCCCATGGGGATCATAAATTTCCATCGATCCATGTCATGTCCCAGGTTGGGTGTCGAGTTTGATGGAATCCCATCTCGGTTCATCATAAATCATATAACTTATGTCGTTGGACATTAATCGCCAATTGAATAACATTAAAATTATCCTCACTGATCTATCTGGACTAAATATTGGAAGGTGTAAGACGATCGCCCTCAATTATTTAGAGTGTTACATGAGCAAGGAGCTCTCTAGGTATTGAAGAGTGCACAAAAATATTAATTTTCTCTATTATGAAATTAATATAATTATTTTTTTATAAATTTAGGGTTGGAAATAAATAATTTCAAAACTTCAAATTATTATTTAATTAGTCCCCCATAACCCCATGTGTATGATGACAATAATTTATTTTTTCTTGACATGTGTTGATCTTGTGAATAAAAATTAAATAGTATTTATTCAAATAATATTAAATATATATTATTATTTACATGACCATTATACTCTTTCATCCATTACATTATAATATTTATTATTAGTTAAAAAATCATTATTTATTTGGCAAATAAATATCACTGCTGTAGTCACCAATAAATAAATAAGTTTCATATTTACAAAACAACAAACAAAGATAAATTTAATATTCTACTCATACAATATTCTCTCGAATAACTGATGATGGTAAATATGTGATAAGGAAAATGTGAAAAGTTAATATTCCACATTTGGGAATAATATTTATTCAACTTTTTATGTAATAAGTAAATATATATTATTTAACTGGATTTATTGAAACACCTAGTTTGTTACACCCTAGGACACTTTCTTTGTGGGATTAGGTGAAAAAAACATTAATTCCTAGGATAGAATATAGAAATACGCCAAGGCACCCCTAGATAAAGACGTTAACTCCATAATGACATAATACCTTATATGGACACCTTCTCAATAATATAATCCATTTACAATGATATCTCTATTCAAACAAGTTTCATACTTGTTCCATCAACCTATGTGCTTGGTTTCTATTTCATTTTCTTCATGATTAACGAACATGCTTTTAAAACACCATGTCCATGAATAAATATTGTATATATCATTTCTATAAAAGGGAATGACATATAAACATCCATTAAAGAACATAAGGGACAAATCCTTTTCTCAATATTCATTAATGAAATATTACACATGACGCACCCAACATATCTTACCTCGTCGTGAACATATATCATCACAGTTTTCATCAATACATTAATGTAATCAACATAAAACAAAAATTAATTATAATATTAATTTAAATGATAATTCTACATGTCTGAATGTAAGAACATCAAATGGAACATATAAATTTTGATTTCCTAGTATCGGTTCTCATTCTTATAAAATCGAAATATAGATATCACCAAGGGTGTACATCATGAGAAGGTTCCTCAATATCCAATGAGTCTCCAGACCTGATATCTTGTATCATTTATAACCCTAAAATGATTTCATATGGATATAAATAATATATTTATGAATACTGTAGAGGAACATTAGGGTTGTCATCATAGTAGAGAAGTATTATGATAATTTAGTTTGACATATACTCTTATTATATTATCACATAATATGTTACAAAATAATAATAACAATTATGTGAAAATGTGTTTATTAATATTAAAAAATATATAATTATAGTTTATCATAAAGTATATAAATTTTGGTTCTAATACTCCTACTCTAACATGTTCCCTTATTCAAAGAACCTATCTAAATAATACGTAAATAATACATTGATCGCATCATATAAAAACATTACACCACAAATGTTTTTTTATAGTATAATGACCTAAAGGTTTTTTTTGACACATTAGATGCATAAAAATATATATTCAAAAATATTATGAAAATTTATATATAATAATACTCCTCTAGAAACCTTACTATATATCTCACACGATTTAGCCATATTCATTACCTATAGAATGGAAACATATGAAAGGGATGAGATTAGACAATCAAGAAGTGAAAATGTAACATAATGCTTTAGATCATACACAAGATAGAGAACATGAGAAATATTTACAATATTAATATTATATCATAACACACTAATTGAAAATCCTAATGTAACACCCGATATTTTTATGAGAAATGTTTTGTTTTTATGTTATATACATCATCAAAAGAATATTTCACAACACGCAACACTAGCTTGGCTTGCTTTACATGCAATCGTGACCTTTCTCGATAGCTTCCATCGTACGCAATACCGAGGTTCACTAAACAACGATATGCTATTAAAATATTATTAAAACTAGCCATTATGAATAGTAATACCAACTTTTTGTAATTTTTTAAATGTTATATTTCAAAATGGACTTCATTTTGGGATTCGTAATATCGAAATTAGCCTATGGTGAAATTTTGGTATTTTTCTGAAAACATTCAATTTTTCATGAATAGTGAAAACACTCGGTTACTATTTAAAAACCGAGTTTTTATTTAAATAATTATTTATTTTATTTAAATTTATTTTAGGTCAAAATTGATACATAATACCTATGTAATTTCAAAGTAATTCATTGGAGCCATTTTATAATAATTTTAGATATATAAAAATATTATTAAACTTTTCACCGTCTTTTACCCACCTCCTAGGAGAATTTGCAAATTCACATAAAACATAATTTTACCGCTTTTATGAGTGGAATTTAGAAAATACAAGAGACATGGTTAATATCAAGGACTATAATGTGGTTTAATGAGATGAAAATAATTTTTGGTGAATAGTAACTATTTATTTTATTTTCCACAGTTAAAAGTAAATAGGGTAATTAAGGGTAAATATGATATTGTTATTGGACTAAAAAATGTCCTAATTCTATTGTATAAGTGTAATTCGACCAAAAAAACCTTAGGAATAAAATATTACCATTTAGGCCCACTTGGATTAAATTAGGGCATTTATTATTAATTTATTTAAAGAAGGGTTAAAATAGTTAAAATCAATGATTAATAACTAAATAATTTTTAATATGGGGTTATATATAAGATAAATTTGACTATAAAAATTAATTTTAAATCTAAAAAGATTTCCTACATAATGGTATTTTATATATAATTTTTCAATATTAAATAATTTAATTTATTTATGACACAATGATGACGCAGTAATTATCTTATTAATGAAATATTGACATAATTGATTTTATAAATACCCAAATAAATTTAATTGGAGAATTTTTATGAATTAAACTAATTATATAGGTTAATATGACATGTTAGTATTGATTAAATTAACTTGTTTCGAACTAATCATTCTGTTATGATTTTCACAAAAATCAATTACCAAATATTGTCAAAATTTACATAAAATAGTTTTTAACACAAATATTATATTATTAATTGTTATTTTATTCATAAAAATCTAAGGTTCGGACAAATTACTTATATAATGTTATATATATTAATAATAAACAACTTGGGGTTCGTTTGGGTTGTTATAGTATGTTTATTAACCTTATAGTGCAAGAAAACAATAAGACACAGTAAAAGTAAAATTATTTAACTTAAAGTTAAATCTAAATGATAATGTTAAAATAGAAACCAAAACTTGTCTAAATTATATTTTATGAATGTATCTAGAAACATACCCACCTTATCTTCTAAATAAATCAATTTGGAGCAATTAAAATCCGAATATGACTTTATAATATAATACTATTTTTAGTTTTTCAAAGGTGCCCATCTCCTCCCTTATAAAAGGGCACCTCCTACCTCTCCTCATCACACCCTTTTGATCCTTGTATCTCGGCCAAACCCTACAAATTTATCTTCTACACTTCCCAATTAATATTCTAGAGGTCCTGGTCTTCTTCAAAGATCAATTTTAGTTCCCTAAGAGGAGGTTAAGAAGAGGTGCTTCAAAGAAGAGGTAATGTTCGTTACCGATTCTTTCAACTTTATTTTTTCATCTACTTATTCTTATTTAGTTGTTTCATTATGAAGTAATAAAATCAGTATCAATAATATACTAATATGTTATTATAAATATAAAACTACCTTATTTCACCTTCTATCCATCCTATGGAAAACGAAATCACCCCTCGTGCGTACGTACGGAATACCGTCTCCACGATATGGTGTAATCTGTTTTCGACCACCACCTTACTTGGATGGGTATAATGGTGTAAATAAATAAATATATATGATTATTTTAATGTGATATTGATTCTGAAATATTATACATACACTTCAATACAACTCCACGATCATGGGAATGGTATCATCGCTCGTGTGTACGTACGGACTACCGTCTCCACGACGCGATGAGATTTATTCTCCATGTTAACCATTCCTGAATGATTATAAAGTATATATAATAAGTTATCATGAAATATATGACATAATAATATACTGGATTTATGTATATATATATGTATGTCATCTACTTAATTCCATTCAATTTGATAAGGAAACGAAAACAGTGTTCATGCGTACATACGACCGACCGTCTCCATGAATGGTGTATTTCATTCCATTTATCGATCTATCATATATATATGAATATATATTATATATAAATCATGATTTAAATTCTGGAAGTAAGTAAATAATTATATAAGTAATAGTAATATCAATAAAAACAAGTCCAAACTCGTACGGTAAATGAAACAATTTTACCCAAAACGCTACTTTAACATGGAATTGACAAATGCACAGGTAATATAAATACCTAAGTGAACCATGTATGATATAATAAAAATTAATATGATTCTATAATAAGTCAATGAAATTATTTAAATAATTATACAGGAGTATTGTATACATACGAAGCATATCAGACATAAGGTAAGGGATAATTATTCCAATCTCATTCTTATCCGAGATTGTTTATTCGTAAGTATTTACTGGGGTTATGTTTATTATCCATGCCCATATGTTCTCAAAATGTTTTAATAAAATGTTTACTGTTCTTCCATGTATGTCTAAAGTCATTCTTACCCTTTTTTTAACTTTTACCACATCGTATGGAAGGAATCTTTCTTTTGTTTACCATATGAGGTACTTTTTGACTTTTTTATTAAAGTACGAGAAGAATGTTATTTTTAACTTATACGATGTGAACGAATTTTTACGATTTTATAACGCCTTATTTTCATGAAGCATACTCTACAAGATTTTATGACTATTTTCAACAAAATACTTTTCTTTTAAAATTTCATGGAATTTTGTGAAAAGAAACTGATTTTTAAGAAGAAAGGATATTTTCCTCAAGAATTCATTTCAAGTGTTTTATCAAAACCATTTTCCATATAAGTTGAAATTATTTAATATGTGTATGTTTCATGTATAATTTCTCTATGATTAACATGTTTTCACTTTTCTTATGATGAAATATCCATTTGTTTTATATGGATTATGTTATGATGGGATGATGTTTATGAAACCCGTTTTATTCTTTGGGTTATGATGAATGTTTTAAGTTTATTTTCTGGCACAAGTAAGAATGATTTCATAATGAGATGGGTGGGACCTATATCTCCCTCCAATTCATTGGGTAAAAATTTATATCTCATGAGATAGACATGGCTGGAATGTTAAGTTAATCTAGTTCAGTGATATAGGACTGGAATGCGGAGTGAACTCAATTCCGAAAGCGACTTTGTCCACTAAGATGGTCTTGGCAGCAATGCCTTGGCTACTATGGAAATCATTTCAAGTGATGAATGGTTGCCACAATTACATGATTTATTCCAATGTTATTTTATCAATATTGATGTTCTTTTATGATATATGCCTTATGTACTTCCAAGATTTATGTCTTTGCTCAAGATTTTGAGGTTTAGATTTTATGTTCAAATTTTGCATTCAAATGTTTATGGATTCTTTTATGTTTTCTATGATTACCCTTAATGAGAATTTGAACTCACCCTTTATATGTTATCTTTTCCCCAGTATTTAAATAAAGGTTTTAGGTATGAAAACAAAAGGGGAATATATTTATCGGAGATGTTGAAGATCTTTCACCACGATTAAAAGATTATTTTCCAAGTTTCCAAAGACAATAAACTATTAAGTTGCTTGTGTGTCTGTTTTCATTATGTATTAAGTATTCCGCAAAAGTAATATAATATCCATGTACGTCATGCTTTGGGTATTTACAGTTGGTATCAGAGGAAAGGTTTAGTCAACCTTTGAAAACGAGGATGCGAGAACTTTAGTGAGATCCCTAGATATATTTCAAAGGTATGTCTTGGGATGTCACTAAGGTTAAGTATAAGTATAGGTTATAGTCCTTGAATTATGGTAATGATCTTAGAATTTAACCTAAGATGTTAGATATTGAAGGTAATCCCCATTGATTATGATTTTGGCCTCTCACACTATTATTTTTGGGTTTTAGAAAATGGCTGGAAACAGGAAGATTCACGATAATGGGGGATATGATGGAAAATGGAATGATATTATTCCTGAGAAACCAAATAAAATTGGATCTATAGGTCTACATATCGTTATTATGCCTAATCAGCAATCTCATAATATGATCAATAATCCCAACTTTGGTAAATTTCCCGACTCAGCTAATAATACAAAGATGGATTTTTATAATGATCATTGAGGAAGGAAAGTTCAATTTCTATCATGTAAATCATGTGGGAAGAGGCATAAAGGAGAATGTTTCAAAGGATCTAGAAGATGATTTGGGTGCGGAAAATAAGGACACAAATCCAATAAGTTCAAAGGAAAAGTTTCAGTTTACACCATCGATAAGGATAATGGTATTTCCACGACATCAACAATGATTAGATGTTTTAAATGTGGAATGTTTGGGAATTATGAAAACTAATGCGCTAAGGGAAAATCTCATGAAGAGAATCAGCATGGTCATATGGGTAGTATTTATATGGATGAGGATGAGGAGACTACAAATGATATATCAGATGAAATAAGTGTTGAAGCTTTGTCAATGGTTTAAGAAGGTAGTGGAATGATTCTATGTTTATCAAGAGTTATGTTATGTAGGTAATTTAATGGTACTATGGAATAAAGAAACATCTAAGGATTGTTATACTGTTGTTTTTCCTAAAGTATTTGCTCGTATATGTTGAATGGTATTGGTAACCATGAAAGGTTATTCAGATATTTTTTTGAAAGAAGATGATATGCACATAATTAATGGATAAGGAGGAAATAATATGTTTGATAGTATTCTTGAGCTCATGATTGTTATAAGGACTAAGTGATATCATGGTTTGAGTAAATAGAATTTTGGGATTTGGGTATATGGAAAGAGTTAACTTTTGACAGCACTCATGTTTTCAGTAAGGTTCAATGGGTATTCATTTTTCCAGAGAATACACGATTAAGGCCTTCAAATGTTTGGAATCTGACCGACAAGACATATCGTATGATATATGGGGATCAACGATGGTATTAACATTCTTGTTATATGAACTCTCTGGTAATCGTTTTCACTATAATATGATATTGAAAAGTAGTATTTTGGAAAATCCTAAAGATTGGAATGGATTATGTTGGACATAAGTTAGTATTGTTTAAGGCTAGAACTTTTTCTATATTATTGATGGAAAGTTATAATTAGAAAAAAGGACAACCTGCAGGACGGGTGACAACCCATCACGTCGGAAAATGGTGTGAGAATCGAACCCACAACCGAAGTGTGACATGCCTTTATTTCATACCACTGGCCTACAGGAAGTCCCTAGTTAGTAGAAACTGTTTATATTTTATTATGCAGGATGATAGATGATGTATAGGTCCATTTTGGAACCATATGTGATTAATCTCACCATAGATGGACTTATGTATATAAAATTTTCTAACTTATGTTTGAGACAGATGGAATGACTTATCATTCTATTGCATGATCTGCTAAAACTTCGCGAAAGTCAAATTCAACATCATTTCGTAAAGAGATGAAGTGGAAAATTTTCAAGACACGAACAACGGTAAGAATATACCAAAATAGAGTAAGTATTTCTTCTAATTCAAAATCTTCAACTTTAGGGAAATAATTATGAAAATCAAAAAAATTTTCCTAGTGCCCTTATATCTGATGAATCATATGTTACCCTAGATCATCACAAATTTATGGCTTTGTGATTTTTCAATTTTTCATAGCCATTTTCTCTAGCACACTCCATCAGAACATGACGGTTAGATTTCTCTTCCATATCCATATTTTCACCTATGTTCTCTTACGTGGAAACCCAGTGATTAGTTAATTTGGGTAACCATTATGTTTCATACGTTAGTTTTTAAAGATAAGTTTTGGTATTCCTTTTTGCAATGTCGGTTTCTAATAAAGAAACTCTCGATTAGTAAACCATTTATAACCCCGACGAATTTCGAGGGCGAAATTCATTTTAAGGGGGGTAGAATGTAACACCTGACATTTTTATGAGAAATGTTTTGTTTTTATGTTATATACATCATCAAAGTAATATTTCACTACATACAACACTATATTGGTTTGCTTTACATGCAATCTCGACCTTTTTCGATAGCTTTCGTCGTACGCAATACCGACTTTCACTAAACAACGACACACTAATAAAATATTGTTAAAACTAGCTGTTATGAATAGTAATACCCACTTTTTGAAATTTTGTAAATTTTATCATGAAAATTGGACTTCATTTTTGGATTCGGAATATCGAAATTATCCTAGGGTGAAATTTTGGTATTTTTCTGAAAACATTCAATTTTTGATGAATAGTGAAAACACTAGGTTACTATTTAAAAACCGACTTTTTATTTAAATAATTATTTATTTTATTTAAATTAATTTTAGGTCAAAATTGATACATAATAACTATATAAGTTTAAAGTAATATATTGGAGTCATTTTATAATAATTTTAGATATATAAAAATTTTATTGAACTTTTCACCGTCTTTTACCCACCTCTTAGGAGAATTTGAAAATTCACATAAAACATAATTTTACCGCTTATGTGAGTGGAATTTCGAAAATCCAAGAGAAAAAGTTAATATCAAGGAATAAATTGTGTTTCAATGAGATGAAAACAATTTTTGGTGAATAATAACTTTTTACTTTTATTTACCACAGTTAAAAGTAAATAAGGTAATTAAGGGTAAAAATGATATTATTATTACACTAAAACATGTCCTAATTCTATTAAATAAGTGTAATTCGACCAAAAACAACCTTATTAATAAGATATGACCATTTAGGCCCACTTGTATAAGATTAGGACATTTATTATTAATTTATTTAATGAAGGGTTAAAATAGTTAAAATCAATGTTTAAAAACTAAATCATTTTTAATATAGGGTTATACATAAGATAAATTCTACTATAAAATTTCATTTTAAAGATAAAAAATATTTCCTAAAAAATGGTATTTTATTTATAATTTTTAGATATTAAATAATTTAATTTATTTATGACACAATGATGATGCAGTAATTATATTATTAATGAAATATTGACATAATTGATGTTAAAAAAACCCAAATAAATGTAATTTTAAGACTTTTTATGAATTCCAATAATTTTAATGGTTAATGTAACATGTTATTATTGATTTAAGAAACTTTTTTCGAACTAATAATTCTGTTATGATTTTCACAAAAATCAATTACCAAATAGTGTCAAAATTGACAAAAAATAGTTTTTAAAACAAATATTATATTATTATTTGTTATTTTATTCCAAAAAATATAATGTTCCTCCAAATGACTTAGATAAGGTTATATATATTAATAATAAACAACTTGAGGTTCGTTCGGATTGTTATAGTATGTTTATTAACCTTATAGAGTAAGAAAACAAGAAGACACGGTAAAAGTAAAATTATTTAACTCAAAGTAAAATCTAAATGATAAGGTTAAAATAGAAACCTAAACTTGTCTACATTCTATTGTATGAGAGGATTTCAACCCATACACACCTTAGCTTCTAAATAAATCAATTGTGATCTATTAAAAACCGAATATGACTTTATAATAAAATAATATTTTTAGTTTTTCCAAAGGTGCCCCTCTCTTCCCTTATAAAAGGGCACCTCCTCCCTCTCCTCATCACACCCTTTTGAGCCTTGAATCTCGGCCAAACACTGCCAATTTATCTTCTCCACTTCCCTAGTAATATTATAGAGGTTATGTTCTTCTTCAAAGACCAATTTTAGTGCCCTAAGAGGATGTTAAGAAGAGGCGCTTCAGAGAAGAGGTAATGTTCATTACCGATTCATTCAACTTTATTTCTTCTTCTAATTCTTATTATTTAGTTGTTTCATTATGAAGTAATAACATCTGTATCAATCATATACAAATATGTTATTATAAATATGAAACAACCCTATTTCACCTTCTATCCATCCTACGGAAAATGAAATCACCGTACATGCGTACGCACGGAATACCGTCTCCACGCCGTGGTGTAATACATTTTCGACCTCCACCTTACATGGATGGGTATAGTGGTGTAAATAAATAACTATATATGATTATTGTAATTTTATATTTATTATGAAATATTATACATACACTTCAATACAACTGCATGATCATGGGAATTGTATCATCGCTCGTGCGTACGTACGGACTACCGTCTCCACGACGCGATGAGATTCATTCTCCGTGTTAACCATTCAGGAATGATTATAAATTATATATAATAAGTAATCATGAAATATAAGACATAAAAATGATACTAGATTTATGTATATATATGTATTTCATCTATTTAATTCCATTCAAGTCAATAAGGAAACGAAAACAGCGTTCATGCGTACATACGACCTGCCGTCTCCATGAATGGTGTATTTCATTCCATTTATTGATCTATAATATATGTATATATGTATATATATTATATATAAATCATGTTTTAAATTCTGGAAGTAATTAAATCATGATATAAGTAATAATAATATCAATAAAAACAAATCCAAACAGGTATGATAAATGAAACAATTTTACCCAAAACGCTACTTTAACATGGAATTGACAAATGCACAGGTAATATAAATACCTAAGTGAACCATGTATGATATAATAAAAATGAATATGATTATATAATAAGTCAGTGAAATTATTTAAATCATTATACAGGAGGTTTGTATACATACAAAGCATATCAAACATAAGGTAAGGGATAATTATTCCAATCTCATTCTTATCCGAGATTGTTTATTCATAAGTATTTACTGGGGTTATGTTTATTATCCATGTCCATATGTTCTCAAAATGTTTTCATAAAATGTGTACTTTTCTTCCATGTATTATTAAAGTCATTCTTACCATTTTTTTACTTTTACCACATCGTATGGAAGGAATCTTTCTTTTGTTTACCATACGAGGTACTTTTTGACTTTTCCCACAAAAGTATGAGGAGAATGTTATTATTAACTTATACGGCATGAATGGATTTTTACGATTTCATAATGCCTCATTTTCATGAAGCTTACTCTACAAGATTTTATGACTATTTTCAATAAAATATTTTTCTTTTAAAATTGCATGGAATTTTGTGAAAAGAAAATGATTTTGAATAAGAAAGGATATTTTCGTCAAGAATTCATTTCAAGTGTTTTATCAAAACCATTTTCCATATAAGGTGAAATTATTTTATATGTGTATGTTTCATATATAATGTCTCTATGATTTACATGGTTTCACTTTTCTTATGATGAAATATCCATTTGTTTTATATGGATTATGTCATAATGGGATGATGTTTATGAAACCCATTTTATTCTTTAGGTTATGATGAATGTTTTAAGTTTATTTTGTGGCACAAGTAAGAATGATTTAATTATGAGATTGGTGGGACATATATATCCCTCCAATGAATTGGGAAAGATTTAATCTCACAAGATAGACATGGCTGGAATGGTAAGTTCATCTGGTTCAGTGATACGGGACAGGAACGAGGAGTGAACTCGATTCAGAAAGGGACTTTGTCCGCTAATATGGTCTTGGAACCAATACCATGGAAACAATGGAAATAATATCAAGTGATGAATGGTTTCTACAATTACAGGATTTATTACAATGATATTTTATCAATATTGATGTTCCTTTATGATATATTCCTTACGTACATCCAAGATTTATGTCTTTGCTCAAGATTTTGATGTTTAGATTTTATGTTCAAGGTTTTTCATTCTAATGTTTATAGATTGTTTTATGTTCTCTATGCTTACCATTACTGAGCATTTGACCTCACCCTTTATATTTTTTCTTTTCCCCAGGATTTAAAGAAATGTTTTAGGTATGAAAACAAAAAGAGAATATCTTTATAAGAGATGTTGAAGATCTTTCACCACGATTAGAAGATTATTTTCCAAGTTTCCAAAGACACTAAACTATTACGGTCCTTGTGTGTCTATTTTCGTTATGTATTAAGTATTCCGAAAAAGTAATGTAATGTCCATGGATGTCATGCTTTGGGTATTTACAGTTGGTATCAGAGGAAAGGTTTAGTCAACCTTTGGAAACTAGGATGCAAGAACTTTACTAAGATCCCTAGAGATATTTCTAAGGTATATCTTGGGATGTCCCTAAGGTTAAGTATAAGTATAGGTTATAGTCCTAGAATTATGGTAACGATCTTATAATTTAACCTAAGATGTTAGATATTGAAGGTAATCACCCTTGATTATGATTCTGGCCTCTCACATTATTATTTTTGGGTCTTATAAAATGGAGGGAAATAGGAAGATTCACGATAATGGAGGATATGATGGATAATGGAATGATATTCTTAATGAGCAACCGAATGAAATTGGATATGGAGGTCCACATATCGTTATTATTCCCAATCTACAATCTCATAATATGATCAATAATCTCAACTTTGGTACGTTTCCCGACTCAGCTAATAAGAGAAAGGTGGTGTTTCATGATGATCATAGAGGAAGGAAAGTTCCATTTCTATCATGTAAATCATGTGGGAAGAGGAATAAAGGAGAATGTTTCAATGGAACTAGAAGATGCTTTGGGTGCAGAAAATAAGGACAAAAATCCAGTAAGTGAAAAGGAAAAGGTTCAGTTAACACCGTGGATAAGGATAATTTTATTTCCACGACATCAACAATGATTAGATGTTTTAAATGTGGAATGTATGGGCATTATGCAAACCAATTCTCTAAGGGAAAATCTCATGAAGAGAATCAGCCTGGTCATATGGGTAGTATTTATGTGGATGGTGATGAGGAGAATATAAATGTTATATTATATGAAAGAAGTGTTGAAGCTTGGTCAATGGTTTAAGAAGGTAGTGGAATGATTGTATGTTAATCAAAAGTTATGTTTTATATGTAATTTAATGGTACCATGGAATAAAGAAACATCTAAGGATTGTTACACTATTGTTTTTCCTAATGTATTTGAAAGTATATATTGAATGGTATTGGTAACCATGAAAGGTTATTTAGATATTTTTGGAAAGAAGATGATATGAACATAATGAATGGATAAGGAGGAAATAATATGTTTGAAATTATTCATGAGATCATGATTTTTATAAGGACTAAGTGATATCATGGTTTGAGTATATAGAATTTTGGGATTTAGGTATATGGAAAGAGTTAACTTTTTACAGCACTCATGTTTTCAATAAGTTTTACTGGGTATTATTTTTTCAAGAGAATACATGATTAAGGCCTTAAAATGTTTGGAATGTGACAAACATGACATATCTTACGATATGTGGGGATCAACGATGGTATTAACATGCTTTTTATATGAACTCTCTGGTAATCATTTTCACTATAATATGAGATTGGAAAGCAGTATTTTGGAAAAGACTAATGATTGGAATGCATTATGTTGGACATAAGTTAGTAATGTTTAAGGCTAGAACTTTTTTGATATTATTGATGGAAAGTTATAATTATAAAAAAGGACAACCTGTATGACAGGTGACAACCCGTCACGTTGGACAAGTCTGTGGGAATTGAACAAACAACTAAAGTGCGACATGCCTTTATTTCCTACCACTGGCCTAAAGGAAGTCCCTAGTTAGTAGAAACTAGTTTTATTTTAATATGCAGGATGATAGATGAAGTATAAGTCCATTTTGGAACCATATCTGATTAATCTCACCATAGATAGACTTATGTATATAACTTTTGCTAACTTATGTTTGAGACAGATGGAATGACCTATCATTCTATCACATGATCTACTAAAACTTCGCGAAAGACAAATTCAACTTCATTTATTAAAGAGATGAAGTGGAAATTGTTCAAGGCACGAACAACGGTAATATTATACCAAAATAAAGTAAGTATTTATTCTAATTCAAAATCTTAATCTTTAGGGAAATGATCTTGAAAACCAAAAATGTTGTCCTAGTGCCCTTATATCCGATGAATCAGATGCTCCCCTAGATCATCACAAATTTATGGATTTTTGATTGTTGGCCTTTTCATATCCATGTTCTCTACCACTCTCCATCAGAACATGACAGATAGATTTCTCTTCCATATCCATATTTTGACCTATGTTCTCCTACATGGAAACTCAGTGATTATTTAATTTGGGTAACTGTTACATTTCATACTTTAGTTTTTAAAGATTAGTTTTGGAATTCCTTTTTATGATGTGGGTTTATAATAAATAAACTTTTGTGTAGTAAACCATTTATAACCCCGACGAATTTTGAGGGAGAAATTCATTTTAAGGGGGGTAGAATGTAACACCCGAGATTTTTATGAGAAATGTTTTTTTATGTTATATACATCATCAAAGGAATCTTTCACTGCACAAAAAACTATCTTGTATTGATTTACACGCAATCATGACCTTTCTTGATAGCTTGTGTCGTACGCAATACTGAGTTTCACTAAACAACGACATGCTAATAAAATATTATTAAAACTAGCCGTTATGAATAGTAATACCCATTTTTTGAAATTTTGAAAATTTTATCATTCAAAATGGACTTCATTTTTGAATTTGGAATATCAAAATTATCCTAGGGTGAAATTTTGGTATTTTTCTGAAAACATTCAATTTTTGATGAATAGTGGAAACACTGGGTTACTATTTAAAAACCGACTTTTTATTTAAATAATTATTTATTTTATTTAAATTTAATTTAGGTAAAAATTGATACATAATACCTATATAAGTTCAAATTAATTCATTGGAGTAATTTTATAATAATTTTTGATATATAAAAATTTTATTGAACTTTTCGCCGTCTTTTACCCACCTCCTAGGAGAATTTACAAATTTACATAAAACTTAATTTTTCTGCTTATGTGAGTGGAATTTCAAAAATATGAGAGACATGGTTAATATAAAGTTCTATAATGTGGTACAATGAGATGAAAAGAAATTTTTGTGAATAGTAACTTTTTACTTTTATTTACCACAGTTAAAAGTAAATAGGGTAATTAAGGGTAAAAATGATATTATTATTACCCGAACACATGTCCTAATTCTACTAGATAAGTGTAATTCGAACAAAATAAACTTTATTAATAACATATTACCATTTAGGCCAACATGTATTAGATTATGAAATTTATTATTAATTTATTTAAAGAAGGGTTAAAATAGTTAAAATCAATGTTTAATAAATAAATCATTTTTAATATAAGATTATGCAGAAGATAAATTAGACTATAAATATTAATTTCAAATCTAAAAAGATTTACTACATAATGGTATTTTATGTATAATTTTTAGACAATAAATAATATAATTTATTTATGACACAATGATGATGCAGTAATTATATTATTAATGAAATATTGACATAATTGATGTTATAAATAACCATATAAATGTAATTTGAGACTTTTTATGAATTAAACTAACTTTATAGGTTAATATGACATGTTAGTATTGATTTAACTAACTATTTTCGAACCAATCATTCTGTTATGATTTTCACAAAAACCAATTACCAAATAGTGTCAAAATTGAGAAAAAATTGTTTTTAAAACAAATATTATATTATTAATTGTTATTTTATTCCTAAAATCTCTGGTTCACCCAAATGACTTATATAAGGTTATATATATTAATAATATTCAACTTTGGGTTCGTTTTTATTGTTATAGTAAATTTATTAACCTTATAGTGTAAGAAAACAAGAAGACATGGTAAAAGTAAAATTATTTAACTTAAAGTTAAATCTAGATGATAAGGATAAAATAGAAACCTAAACTTGTCTAAATTATATTGGATGAGAGGATTTCGACTCATCCACACCTTATCTTCGTAATAAATCAATTTTGAGTTATTAAAAACAGAATATAGCTTTACAATAAAATAATATTTTTTAGTTTTTCCAAAGGTGCCCCTCTCTTCCCTTATAAAAGGGCACCTCCTCCCACTCCTCATCACACCCTTTTGAGCCTTTAAGCTCGGCCAAACCCTACCAAGTTCTCTTCTCCACTTCCCAAGTAATATTATAGAGGTCCTGGTCATCTTCAAAGACCAATTTTAGTGCCCTAAGAGGAGGTTAAGAAGAGGCGCTTCAAAGAAGAGGTAATTTTCGTTACCGATTCTTTCATCTTTATTTCTTCTTGTACTTATTCTTATTTTGTTTTTTCATTTTGAAGTAATAACATAATTATCACTCATATACTTATATGTTATTATAAATATGAAACAACCCTATTTCACCTTCTGTCCATCCTATGGAAAACGAAATCACCGCGCGTGCGTACGTACGGAATACCGTCTCCACGTCGTGGTGTAATCTATTTTTGACCACCACCTAACAAGAATGGGTATAATGGTGTAAATAAATAAATATATATGATTATTGTAATGTGATATTGATTCTGAAATATTATACATACACTTCAATACAACTCCACGATCATGGGAATGGTATCATCGCTCGTGCGTACGTACGGACTACTGTCTCCACGACGCGATGAGATTCATTCTCCATGTTAACCATTCATGAATGATTATAAAGTGTATATAATTAGTAATAATGAAATATATGACATAATAATGATACTGTATTTATGTATATATTTATTTATTTCATCTACTTAATTCCATTCAATTCAATAAGGAAACAAAAACAACGTTCATGCGTATGTACGGCCTACCATCTCCATGAACGGTGTATTTCATTACATTTATCGATCTATCATATATATATATATATGTATTTATATTATATAAAATCATGTTTTACATTCTGGAAGTATGTAAATCATGATTTAAGTAATAATAATATCAATAACAACAAGTCCAAACACGTACGATAAATGAAACAATTTTACCCAAAACGCTACTTTAACATGGAATTGACAAATGAACGGGTAATATAAATACCTAAGTGAACCATATATGATATAATAATAATGAATATGATTATGTAATAAGTAAATGACATTATTGAAATCATTATACAGGATTTTCGGATATATACGAAGCATATTGGACATAAATTAAGGGATAATTATTCCAATCTCATTCTTATCCGAGATTGTTTATTCGTAAGTATTTACTGGGGTTATGTTTATTATCCATGTCCATATGTTCTCAAAATGTTTTCATAAAATGTTTACTTTTCATCCATGTATTTTTAATGTCATTATTACCATTTTTTAATTTTACCACATCGTATGGAAGAAATCTTTCTTTTTTTACCATACGAGGTACTTTTTGACTTTTCCGACAAAAGTACGAGAAGAATGTTATTTTTAACTTATACGGCGTGAACGGATATTTATGGTTTCATAGTGCCTCATTTTCATGAAGAATACTCTACAAGATTTTATGACTATTTTCAATAAAATACTTTTATTTTAAAATTGCATGGAATTTTTTGAAAAGAAAATGATTTTGAAGAAGAAAGGATATTTTCCTCAATAATTAATTTCAAATGTTTTATCAAAACCTTTTTCCATATAAGATGACATTATTTCATATGTGTATGTTTCATGTATAATGTATCTATGATTTACATGATTTCACTTTTCTTATGATGAAATATCCATTTTTTATATGGATTATGTTATGATGGGATGATTTTTATGAAACCCATTTTATTCATTGGGTTATGATAAATGTTTTAAGTTTATTTTGCGGCACAAGTAAGAATTATTTCATTATGAGATGGGTGGGACCTATATCCCCCTATAATTCATTGGGTGAAAATTTATATCTCATGAGATAGACATGGCTAGAACGGTAAGTTAATCCGGTTCAGTGATACAGGACTGGAACGAAGAGTGAACTCGATTCAGAAAGAGACTTTTTCCACTAAGATGGTCTTGGAAACAATGCCTTGGATACTATAGAAATCATAACAAGTGATGAATGGTTGCCACAATTACATGATTAATTCCTATGCTATTTTATCATGATTGATGTTCATTTATGATATATGCCTTACGTACTTCCATGATTTATGTCTTTTCTCAAGATTTTTATGTTTAGATTTTATGTTAAAGCTTTTTTATTCAAATTTTTATGGATTGTTTTATGTTCTCTATGCTTACCCTTACTAAGAATTTGAGCTCACCCTTTATATGTTTTTTTTCCACAGGATATAAAGAAAGGTTTTAGGTAAGAAAACAAAATGGGAAGATCTTTATGGGAGATGTGGAAGATCTTTCACCACGATTAGAAGATTATTTTCCATGTTTCCAAAGACACTAAACTATTACGGCCCTTGTGTGTCTATTTTCGTTATGTATTATGTATTCTGAAAAAGTAATGTAATGTCCATGTACGTTAAGCTTTGCGTATTTACACCTAAAACATTATAATGAAACATAATAACATAAAAATATTGTTAATGTATCATAATATATAGTCTCATATCATATTAAATATCAATAAAAATCATGTGACCATTACATAAAAGTAAAGAATAATTTAAAAATAGAAATCTGTCTTTCAAAAAAAGGAATATATCGATATACAACATGAAAATTTTTCACACCCATAAATATAAGTTTTGATATCATTGTGAATATGGCTAACCAAAAACCCATTCACTTAAAAGATATTGATTCTATCTAAAATCAACCACAATCCTCTTTTGTGAAACTAGAAACATGCTAACCCTTTCACATAAAATTTCTATCACATGATATATAAACTTTTAAAAAAATTATTTATGGGAGATATAACTCTCACATGTCTTATAATCCAAACAATTTTTTGACATTTGAAAATCAAACATTCAATATCTCATTATGAAACAATGGGAAAATAATGGGTTTCATAGAACTTTATAAAACACAAAATATCATGAACTTTTGAAATAATAATATATATATTATCATATTTCAAATTGATTAATATCATTATTATATTCATATATATGGTGATAATGATGTCAATTCATAAAAGATAGTCAATTTTGGGTAAATAGATTTTAAAATATAAGAGTTTTCACTAAAGCCTTTAAATAACATAACTGAATGTTAATTTCAAAAATTTTCTTTCTATGTGATTAATGAGGCCTTTGAAAAAATAAATATAAATAAATCTATATAAAATATACATATAATGATATAATGTTTTAAAAAATTATAAGTGAAAATATATTGAAAAAATTTATACAAAAAAATATATTTAATAATGGATAATTGATTTAACAAAATTTCCCAAAAAGTGTAGTGGAAATTTAATGAAAATATTAAATTAAAAATGAATCATTAATAATGGAACCATGAAAAGGTCACAAGTGTTATAAAAATAAATAATGGAGTGTATTATAAAAATTCTTCTTTCAAAAAATGTAAAACCCTTTGGAAAGTTTTAAATAATATTTCTTAAAAAACTATAATATTTAAAAAGGTAGATAAAACATTTCTTTAAAATGAATATTTTGGACAAAAGGATAATTGGAGATAAAAATAATTTTAAAATTCTAATTGTTAATGGGGAATAATGGTGTGAAGTAAATACCTGGAAAAGGATGAAAATTCCATTAAAATAAACTGAAATTATTCTTAAAAAAATTGTATTTTAACAAAATAATAAAATCATCATGAAAGAAGAAATTAATGTGGTTCACAATTTCCATATAAATTATAATGGTAATAAATAATTACATAATAATAGTACAGAATAGATCAATATCGAGTGATTATAGTCATAGTGGATTTTTATGACCTTGGGAAAATATTTTAGTCATGAAAACCCTATACAATGTTTTAAACATTTGAATCAAATCCCCATGATCAGTATACACATTAAAATTAAACATAATATCATGATGAATAATAGAATCATGATAAAAAAATTTAAATTTGGGTTTATTTACACATTTTATTAGAAAACATGTATTATATATTAAATATGTCTCAATGGATTAAATTTTTTGATAAAGTAACTTGTACAAATATCAAAATATTTAATGTAATTCTCCTTAAAAGATACATTAATAGAAATATATTTTATATTTTGATTAATTAATGTGTTAATAATATTTAAGTTCATCAGTTGGGAAAATAATTTAATAGGTAAAATGGGTTTCAGGAATAACCATTATAACTCAAATAATAAAAAATGAGTTATGAAAATAAAAATTACCTTGTTTACCAGATTATTTGAATGAAATTTAAGATTCATTATAAAAAATAATAAATTAATTAATACCTTATTTCATAATTGAACTAATACTTATTACCCTTTCTAATCCTAATCATATTTTTTATCATGAGTATATTAATTATTTATAGAGTATTATGAAAAATATGTGTCAATAAATTATACTTTTTTAATATGTTTAATAATTATGTTATCTTTACCCATAATTTGATAAATATATAATTATTTATATTTAATTAAATATACATTAATATATAACTTTTATTTGTTTAAAATTATTTTATTTTTATCCATATGTGTTTTTGTTTTGCTGTGGGAAAATGGAATCATTGTTTTATTTTTTGGGTGATTTTAGAAAATAGAAATGATATGTTAATACTATGTTTTATAGGTAATATAATTTCTCAAGAACTATATAAAAATTATTATCTAATTATATATTTTAACTATATTTTTTTTATGTTCCCATTTTCATAGATAACATTGTTTTATATCACTGTTCATTTAGGTGGTTAAACTAACTCAACCTTGAGCACACTTTAACTCAATTAGTGACTATAGTTAAGGAGGTTTTTTTGTTGACATGATATTATTATAAAAGGATAATAATGAAATTATTTTGATCTTTTTACGTAAATTTTAACTATATGTTATCATTTTTTATACTAAATTAAAATATAGATAAATAATGTAAAGTATTTGTTTTTCGATGAGGTAGTGTATAAATACGCACGATTAGTTTTCGAGATTCTCAATGTGTGAAAATGGGTAAATATGGATATTATATTTAAATTTATGAATAACATGTGTATTATAGATATTATATTTTTTAAAAATTATATTCCATTGATCATCTATGAATAGTGGTGATGAAAAATGGAGGACGTCATTTTGTGCAAGAGGCAATTCATGTAACACATAAACAGTTCATTTATTTATAAAACTTGAGGGAGATGAATAAATAATTTGAATAAATTTAATATAATAACATAATATTATAACAATGATACTTATTCAATTATATTTCTACATATATATGATATTTTAATGATTAATATTGTGAAGAAAAAAATAATAATGATATATTACTTTCATTATTCACTAGATGTATCTATGGAAAATTCCATGGAATTAAATTTCATTGTTTAAATTTATGTGACCATGGGATTATATATTTGGGATACTATTATAGGGAATTTAAAATAGATGGGTTTCAATATTTAGTTGTAAGGATATGTGTGTGTTTGAATGGGTGTAGTTGACACCCTATTATAATGGTGGAAAAGACACTTTTAGAGACACCCATTTTATTTTTGTATTACCATGATATTGAACCACGAAAAATAGCTCCATTGTTTCTATATAATTGAGTGTGGAGATTTTTTGGGTAAATAAATAATTAAACATGTATTTCTATGCATTTTTTACATGATAACATGTATTGAAATTTAATTTTTCTAATTTTTATCATTTTCTTTTACAAGAGGTAACTGGTTTTTATCCATCTGATTTTTTCTTTTACATAGAATATACAATAACCCCAATAAAACATGTTTATTTTATGTAAATAAATTTATCATTGATTTATTTCAATTTAGTTTTAAAATAATATGACATTAATTTTTAAATTTAAAAAGATAATGAGTTGAAAAACTATTTTAGTAAAAAAAATTAAATTTTGATCCATAGGGATTCATAATCTTATTTAGTAATTTCTAAAAAATGAGTGGTGATATATTTACTTTTTTTTTAAATAATTTTACATCATTTTTTAATGAATTTAAATTCCATTTATTTTATATAATTTCATTCACATTAATAAAAAATAATTTTTCCAATAATTATTCAACTATTATCAGGGTAATTAGAAGTAATCCTAATAAAATAATTTCATAGATAAAATTGAATATTTCTATATAAAATAATATTATAATTATTTTCTCAAATATAATAATCCTTTTTTAAAAAATAAATTTCTTTGTATGTGGATAATTAATTTTAAAACACGGACATGTGATAAAGAATATAACATTTTTTTTAAAAAACATTATCTTTAAAAAAATGATTGATGATTAGGATAGAGTTATCAATTATATGGATTACAATTAATTTTAGAAAAATCATTATTATTAAAATTATATTTATATATAAAAAGTGAAATAAAAATCCTCTTTTAATCACCATATATTTATTACAAAAAATTTCAGAAATTAATATTCATTTAAAATGATATATAAGATTTTAAAATAATTAGCATGTGTATATAAAGTAAAAATAATAGATTAAAATAAATTATTATACTATATAATATAAATGTTTTTTTTAAAATAAATTTAAAAAACATTAAATTTATTTGATTAATAATATAATTTCCTAAAAGAGTTGTTATTAAGGGCATTTCATTATCAATACTAATTTTAAAATCAAGTGTTTTTGAAAAATAAAAAAAAATTATCTTAATTATATATGCTTATCATAAATAAAATAAGGTTCAATTTTTTTAAAATTCATATATTAGTTTTTATAAATTTTATTTTTAATTAAAAATATGATAAAACTTTTTTTCGAAAAATGACACAATGTATATATTTTTATTCTTATTCATATTTCTTTTAAATATCCCAATAAACTAATATTAATCCTTTATTAATATCAAAATGTATTCAATATTAATTGATGTATTTTTTTTTAAAATTGAATCCATTAGGTTGTTAGATACCCTAGTTGAGTTGATATTTAATGTGGACATTATATATACGTATATATATATATATATTCATAATTTCATTACAACAATTTTTACTAAAAAAATAAATAGTTACCTTATAACGTTACAAATTTGTTTTATTTTTGATTTTATGGGTTGGTAAATCAATCGATCAAAATATTTATTTATGGAAAGTTATATTTTGGAATAGAAATTTGTTTCATTCAACCCCACTTATAAAAATTAAATTATCCAAATTTAATTCTCATAAACATTCTAGAATAGATAAAGGTGGATAAAATATTTATATTCTTCAAGATATATTTTATAATGATAATTTACCGTCAATATCATATGGAATAATATAAAAAACTTATTTTCCCTAAAAATTTAAAGGAAATTTTTCTCCTAACTATGTATTAAGGCCCTTTGGAGTGGTTCAATTTTCTTCCTATATAAATAATAGTTGGATTTTTACTAATAGATTGTCATATTTTATATAGAATTTTTTTCTCCCTAATCTAAAAATTAATGTGGTGTCATAGATAAGATAACCATTATGTTTTGAAAAAAAATATTTTTATAGATAGATATGCTGATTTTCTTAATGTTTATTTCAAATAATAATAATAATCAAACAAATAACTAATTTTTATAAAATACAGACCACTATGGGTGGGTACATTATGTTCTTATAAAACATCCCAGATACGATTTTCTTGATAGAAATAGACTACGTTAATTATTTTAGTTTATATGGTAATTGAAATTTAATTTTCACTATCCTCTTTATTGATTATCATTGTATAGGTTATTCATTACTCTCTAGTTCTATGCAACTGTGTATTCCAACCATCCTTAGAAATAATGGTATTAGTTAATTAACCTGGATAATTATAAGGTCCTCCATAAATTAGAAATTTAATTTTTAGTGGTTCCCATGTTTGGGTTATATCCTCTCTCCCTATATTAACTAAAATAATCATTTTCCTATGACAGTTTGGTGTTTAATGACCCCCTCTTCCACATTTAAAACATATCCTGATACATGCATGTTAATTAGCATGGTACTTCTTCCCAAATATTAAAGGTAAATGAGATTGAAAATTTTTACCTCAATAAGATTCATCAATGGATCGTTCATGAGTCTCTATTGTTCAATTATTTTATATTCTTAAGACATAAATATGGTTATCATTTTTAATTATATTTCATGATATTAGTTTTGGGATAATTACATTGTTTCTCATTAAATCTCTAATTTTTATGGATTATTCGTTGCGGTATTTTTCATATTTAACTTAATTTTGACAGTTTCTCCATGTTCCATCTAATACTAAAACCAAATGTGTTTTCATGAGTGAAAAAAATTAATAACATAGAGAATTTTCATATTTATAAATTGTATATACCCTCAAAACATCTGATTCATTAACATTCTTGTCATGGCCTATATTTCGTTTAGTTGAACATATATAAATAATATATAGAAATTGGTTACTTTAAAATGGATAATCATCAGATATTTAACTTAATCAATCAATAAAAATAGGAAATCAATATATCATAGAGTTTTGTAATAAGCATATGAATTTCTAAAACATATCCCCAATGAGTGTCAATGTATATTCCCAATTGTGTCCCATTAGTTTTGCACTGGAATAGTGGATGAGATATAAATGATGATTGATTTTTGGGATTATTACCCCCATATACATCTATTACAAAACCACATCCTATTATAGTATTCATATTGATATGTATTTAAATGAAAACCATCTTCTCAAAACATGAAATATACTTAATTATATCGTCATATACATAGATTAACCTATTGGGTTATTACTATGGTTCTCTAATCCTAACAACATAGTTATCTAAAATAATATTCAAATCTAACAAAAATAATCTCCAAACATATCTAAAAAATAATTAACTTATACTATGATAGTAATTGAAGTGAATTGGGCTAAAAATTACATTTATAATACATTATTCTAATTTTATGAAAAAAATAAATCCCAAAAATAGTTAAAAAACCCAAATCCCAAAAGGTATATCATCTTTGATAGTATCTACATAAATATCATAATTTTAAACTTTTTTTAGAATTTATCAATAATCATTCACCTATATAACTATTAAAACATTTCACACATAATCATATTCATAACTTAGGTAATGGAAACATAATAAATGTGTAAGAGTAGACTCTTAGTATGGTGAAAATATCATAATGTTTTAGATAGTAAATATAACTGATAACCTAAAAAAGGAATACATATTATAATACGTGATCATAAGAAAATTTATGGTAACCCAAAAAAATGATGAATTAATATACTAACTTAAGAAATATTAATGGATCTTAATATATAGACCCCTTTAGAAATAAATATGAATAACCAAAAATATGTTAGAAAATAAATTAAAAAAATACAATAAGAAATGGCATAATCATGGAAAAATTTCATATCTTGGTAACTAACATGAAAATGTGGTATATTCATAAACAAAATATTTATTATAATTGCAATCCTGGCTACCCACCAACCCCTTTACATGAAAAATTATGAGTGAAACTAAATTCCTTGAAACTCACACTTTTTTATACTAGCTACTAGTTATCTCATTATCATAACATTCCTATATCATAATATATAAAACATCGACCAATGTATAATAGGAGAGAAATTGTTCCTACCAATCCCTGCATCCCAAAATTTTCATGCCACTTGAAAATAAAATATTTTTTATCTCTGAATAAGACTATAGAAAATGAATGAGTTTCTAAATATTTTCAAAAATATAACATATCATGAACATAAGAAATACTAATATATCAAATATATAATTTTATAAATGTATTAAAATAATAGTATCATATAAATATAGGTTGATCAATATATCAATTTATGAAATTTAAACACTTGGGGGTAAATAGATGTGATAATAGAGGAGTTCTCATAAAACCTATTAAACTATTACTATTGAAATGACATTCAGAAAAAAATTCTGATGAAAAATTGGAGTGTTTTGAAAACCTTGTTATAAATAATTCTAATAATTCACCCTAGAGAAGATATAATTGTTTCAAAATGGATACGTGAAAAAAAATACGGAATAATTTTACTCTTAAAAGTGTATTTAATAATTAATACTTATGAAAAAAATAAATTTTTCATAAAAAGATATGTTGAAATACTTCAATATAATATACTTCTAAATATAATATTTAATAATTAAAATTGTAAAATTAATAATTTTTATCACATTAAACAATAATTTTTATGATGAGTATTTTTTAATTTTAACCAATGTCAAAACACTATGTTCATTTTAAAATAACCTTATTAAAAAACCCAAATTATTAAAATTACAAAGCAACACTTATTTTAAAGTGAATATTTTTTAATATACGTATCATTATTGATTAAAACATTTCGTCCCCAAGGTAATGAAGGAAATAGGATGGAACTTAAAGCATGTACATGGAATAAAATCCCTTATAATAAATGGTAATTATTCTTAACAAAAATTAATTATGACGAAAAAATAGATTTATCAATGAAGAAGGAATTACCGTGGATTAGGATTTACCCAAAATTTAGGTGGGAATTTATCAAATTTTTACAATATGTTATAATAGAACAATCATGAATGATTATAATCAATAATGGTTGATTATGACCTAAGGAAAATATTTGAGTCACAAAAAACCATTACTACATTTTTTACCATTAATCCAAAACCCCATGTGTGGTGTAAACAAAAGAGTAAATGAAATTTCTTGAGTGAATAATTATAAAAAAATAAAAGTGTTATTAATTAAAATGATTTACAGGGAATCATGGATTATTTCTTAAACATGTCTCTGGGGATTCAAATTTCAAATAGAGGGAATCATATAAATATTATATTCTTTAATGTTATGATCATTTGGAATGGAATTTGTGGGAATTTTTTTAAATAAACAGCAATATATGTTAGAGTACAAATTTATGCTATCATATGATAATATAATTATGCATAAATGAATATTTCTCTTTAGTAACCATTATAATTAAATTAAATAGAAGGAATTTAGGAAAAACCATTATCTTGTTCCACTAGTTTGTGTTATTACCTCTAAGCAACTGAGTAAAAATTCAATAACTTATTATCATATTTATTGACCATAACTAAAACTATTACCCATTTATCATACATATTATCAATGTTTATCATAATTAAATCTATTATATATTATTTATTATGATAATTGGTTTTTAATGACAGAAAACATGTTTCACAATTTAAATAGTTTTTTATTTAATTAACCATCATCTGATTCAAATAATTTTATTATATGATATTTGTTATTTATTAAATAAATAAATTAAATTATTTAAAAATTTTCAAATTTCATTCCCTATCATTTTTAGTTATGCTATGTGAAAATGAATTATGTGTTGGCTTATTTCGGTGATTTTATCAAATGAAAATGAATCTTTAATTATAAGATAAATTTTTTAAATAATATTTTTCTAAAAATATAACAATAATTATTTTAATTTTAAATAAAAATAAATTTATGTTTCATGTCTGTATATTCATCGATAAAATAGTTTTATAGGGTTATTCTTGTAGGTGGTTAAACTGACCGAAAGCTGTCCACGGTATAACTTGATTGATAAAGATAGTTTATAAGGTTTTTATGTTAAAATAATATTATTATAATAGAATAAAATGATATTATTTTTATTATCTTATCATTTCAAACCATATTTTTATTTTTATGTATATTTTATTAGAATCTAGATTAAAAAATAAATCATCATACATGAGGTAGTTTTCACGTTCATGCAATTAACATTCTCATTTTGTAGAATCTTAGATGGGAGAAGGGGTCATTAAATTGAAATTTTTTAAATAATATATATATATCGTATTTATTATCTATAACATACTTTTTTCATCCATGAATTTTTGTGATGAAAAGTGTAAGGTGCCACTTTTTCAAGATTTTATTGAACGCAAGCCACTAACATAGTTTTTATTTTTCATAACAAATTGGAAGGAATAAAAAATGGTTTATAAATTTATATAATAATATATAACTGTAATGATAATATTTCTATAACTAATTTTTTGGATATAAGTGATTTGGGAATAGTGTAGATAATAATAAAAACTAAAAAAAGTATATATTTCTAATATTGGGGTGTTGATCATTAAATTAAGAATTTCAAAAAATTAGTGGGATTATCTCAACTATAACGGACCTGGGGATAATATTTTTTTGATATGGTTATAGGGAGAGTGGGTTGGAGGAGTTTCAAAATGTAATTTTTAGTATTGTTGTGTTTTGAAAAGCTGTTATTGGCCAAATTTTAAAATCTAGGAGAAGAGATATTATCGAAACATAATTTATATTTTAATCCTATCCTGAAACTATACAAATTTCAATGGATCTAGAGAATTTAAATAATGTGTTTTTAGTGAATTTGGGTTTGGAAATCTCAGAAAAATCTTTGCACACATTTTTTAGAAATATTTAATGGTTTTACCAATATTTTTTCACGTTTAACTCTTTTACATTTAATCTTGGTAACTATCTCTTAAACATTTAATTTTAAATTTTATTACATAATTTATAATATAATCTGTTTCTAAATTTTTCTTTTGTAGAAATAAGTGACATATTTTTAATAAAATTAAATTTTTATACATTTTAAATTTAAAATTTAAATTAAATCATATAATATGTAGAAAAACATTTTTTGCAGAATAATTATATTTTTCTATTATAGATTATTAATCTTATTGAGAATATAAAAGAAACTAAATGGGTGTCACTATATTTTTTTTTTGGTTTTTTATAATATTATACTAATTATTTAATTTACATTCATTTTATTAATTCTAAATAAATTCCATTGTAATATTTAAATAATAATATTAAAATAATTGTTTCACCATTATAATAGAAAATAATAGTATTCTCTAATGTTTAATTTCATAGATGAAAATGTAATTATCAATATTAAATAATATAAAATTTATTTCATCAAATTTTATAATCATTTTAACAAATATACTTTATTTGTGTTGGTAAAATTAATTTTAACACAAAGTCATGTAATGCACCCAAAATAATTTTTAAAGACTTTTATTTTTATGAAAAATGATCTATGATTGGCACAGAGTTATAAATTCCATTTAATCCAATTAATTTTAATCAATTAATCTTTTTAAAAAATTATTTATTTAATAAATGGGAAATAAAAAACACTAGTTAATTATGTTATAAATTATTATAAAAAAAATCAACAAATCATCATTTCAAATGAAATATTAACATTCAAAATAATGAAAATAGGATTATAAACTGAGTATATTATTCTAGAATAAATATTATTCATTATAATATATAATATTTGTTGATTATTCTTTAGAAAACCTTCAACGTATAAATTTATTAATGTAATTTCATAAAATTGATGACATTAATAAAATTAGTATTTTAAATATTCACATGAAAATCAATAGTTTCATAAATATCCCAAATAATAATTTTATGTAAATTTGAAAATGATAAATCCAAAAATGATGTTAGTTTTTTTTCAAATTTACATCATAAATTTTATAAATTATATTTTACATTAAATTTATGGTGCAAACTATTTTTTCATAAAAATGGCTCATTTTTTATTATCCATTATTCTTCTTGTTTCATATAAAATATTAATTAAACTATTGTGGAAACATTTTACATATATATATATATATCATAAAAGGAAATAAATTTTGGAAAATATATTTCATTATTTTCATAGCTACACTTATTGAGTTGGTATAAATAGTTATCATTATTATATACATATATAGTCATATTCTCATTACTAGAGTTTATATTCACCAATGACATAGCCACCTTACAACATTTAATATTTGTTTACACTATGTTTTCTTTCAAAATAAATAAATCAAATTTAGTATTTATTTAAATAAAAATATATAAATAAATCTCATTCTATTAATCATTCAGAGGTCTGGCTTAAGAAAAATAATTAAAGAGTTGATATTTCCTTCCGTATTACATACGTTTTACATTACATTTCATGTTAAAATTATGATGTTATTGTCATATAAAAAATCACATTCCAATTCCTTATATTTTAAGTTGATCTTGTTTAACTCCATTTTAAATCGTATCTATGAAGCAAGATTTTTCTAGAAAAATATCACATTAAAAGTTATTCATTAAATACTGTCATTATCATTGTCTTCATTAGAATTCTAGATTAGTGAACCCCATTGACCAAAGTATACCATTAAATAATATAAAACTATAATAACCATTTATATTTCATTTCATTACATATCTAATAATATATTTTATAGGGACCTAAATATTTACTAAGATACCCATAGATTATTAGTTAAATTAATTTATATAACTTTTGTCACATAACATGATCTAACATACCTGTATCTCACTTTAGAAAAATAGGTTTCTATGTGAATGAAATTTTACTTATTATATCATAGGTTATAATCCATGATATATCCATGATATCATTAGATAAACACTTGTTGTATTGATATGCTCACCAGGGAAATCAATACATTGACTATAAGTGTCAATATGGTTTCCCTTTAGTATTTTAGAATCCATATATAAATAATAAAACACAAATTATTATCTCATAACAACGTGAATATTGATATAATGAATAAAAATTAAAAAAAATAAATACTCTAAGGGATTACCATAATTTTCATGTTATCAATGTTCTTCTCAAGTCTACTTTACCATGGTACTACTAAACATCCTTGCAAACAAAATATAACATACCCAAATCATGTAACCTAACAGTGATGTTTACATTATTCAATTATTACAAGAAAAAAGAGATTACATCATTTTGTAAAAATAAGATAAGAAATATTTAAAAACTGGATACATACATAACTTCCATATAAAATATGAAAAACATAACATAAAATGATTTTTTTACATTCTTGATGATCATTAAAGGATTCCTTCTAAATTTCTTAGGGAATAGAAAACATAATAATGGGGGATATCAACTGTTTCATTTTAAAAATCAGGAAATGAATTTTATCGTGAATAAATAAAGCCCTAAATATCTAAACTTGGATATAATTACATATTCTAATTAATCGATAACATTAGATTCCAAATATATACATGGAAGACATCAACATTGAAATCAAATAAATAATAAAAAGTAAAAGATCATTAATGGAAATAAATAATATTATATATCATGATATTTATAATAATTTCATAGGGAAACATATCTTGAACCATAGTATCAAGGCCTTATGATAATACATGTACAGATATGTGTAGGTATACTACAAAAAAAATTGATTTAGAGAATTTTTCTCTCGTGAGACCTATCAATTGATTTAGGTGGTACCAATGGACGGTGACAAACCACCTCATAAATATACTCAATTAATTTGTCATTTATTTGTTAAAACTATTAAGATATAACTAAAACACATTACTAATAAATAAATATCCATATTGAATAAATAATATGAAATATCATTATTTCCAAAACAAATGATATAACTTTGGTAATAATATTATTTTCACTAATAGTATATATTAGTAGGACATATGCTTAAGAAAATTAAAAATTAGTATCAATGACATTAAAGACATACATGATATAGAAAATTTGGGCATGAAAAAGGAAAATAATGTCTAATAAATAATGGAGAGTGATAGAGAACTTGATAATAAGAAAGTGAATGATCATAAAATAAGATATAATATATATAAATAGTTAAATCATAATTGAAGACCATTAGATTATTATAAATGATAAAGTTGAGGTAACAAATGTATTTTGATAATTATAGATGAAAATTAAAATCAAACATTAAAAATAGTATTCCATATTTTTATTTGTTAATTTTTATGAAAAAAAATATTATAAATGATCCAAAATATTATTTTCAACCATTTTGAAAATAAATAATTTTTAATTTAATATAAAATATGAAAAATCATAAAATGATGAAAAATTATATTCTTTGAAGAAACATAAAAAAATTTAATAGTGGATAAATAGATAATAATAACCATGGATGATGGAAAATCTATTTACACCATAAATAATTTAATGAAAATTAGTTTCACAGTTTTATAAAATATTAAAAAAACAATGAATTAAGAAAATGTAAAAAATATTCCTTTTTAAAACCCTACAAAGAAGGTATTATTTTGTTGAAAATGAATTTCTTCCATTAATTTTATTATACAGATTATTATTTTGGTTACATTTAAAAAATAATGATATGGAAGAATAATATTCCAATCCCGAAAGTTTAAATAAGATCACATATTCTTAATAATCATCCTTTTGGTCTTAAGGAACCAATGAGAGTAAAATTTGGAATAGAAAATTGAAGCATGATAAATAACTAGAACATGAGAAAATAATTGTTTTTTAATTATAAATTGATTATAATTATTCCAATGTAGTTTTAAATGTGAACTATCATGAATAAGAGTTAGTTATTAAAATAAACCTTATTATAATTATTGTCATTTCAATTAAAACCCAGAAGAATAGACAAAATTAATTTGAACAGTATAAACCTTTAATAAATAGTAATTAGCTATATAATGTGTCTAATAGGACACAACATATAAAATATATTAGACCCATAATAAAAAATATTTCTCAATGGCATTGAATTGAGATGAAAAACCATTACCATAGAATCGTTCATGGTATGACACATTATAATCTCTTGTATAATAATTATTTCATTTAATAAACTATTGTGATCATTTTTAAAATATATCTTATTTTTTTTGTCATTTTATAATAATTTCTCATCCATTCATATAATAGTTCATGTTATTGTTGACCACATAAGGGTTTTCAAAACAAAATTTATAAATTAGATCACCTGGTTGATAGACGTTATTATATTTATGGGAAGGTACTATTTTTTTATAAATTTAAATAATTTCATGATTAATAATTATCATTAATTATTTACAATTTTATTATCATTATGAATTGTATTAATAGAAGAATTAACGACATCTCTTTTGGGAGATAGTAGTCTATAGGTACCCTCAAGTAATGTTATTATTTCACTTAAAATGGAAGGTTAATAAGGTAGTTGATATATTATTTTTATTTAATATTTATTAGGTCATAAATATCCTAATTATTCCAATAATTCAATATTTATAAACATCAAATGTGAAATGGTGATGAAGAAAATTCACACTGCTTTGTGGATACATAACTTCTTACCTATACAGAAGAAATGTTATATTTTTTCAAATAGAATGAATAGATATAGAAAATGGATGTCATATTAATATAAAAACATAGAAATATATTCAATATAATAATTTAATTATATTAATATGGTTATTTATCATTCTTTTAGTTTTCAGTATAATGTAACCTGAAAAAGTCTATAAGAACATAAACATCTTCATTTGGTAACCTTCTTTGTCTTACTATATAAGCATTATTGAACAGGAATTTTTAGAAGATAACAATTTATATATAGGAAAAAATAATGTTGGGGAGGTATTTTTTAAGGTAATATCTGACATAAGAGGCTCATAATGTCTGTATTATAGAGAAGAGGAGGTTCCATTTTATACTTATATTTGGTGTCCAACTTGTAACTATTAAGAAATAAATATAATTAAATCACCCCCATTTGAATGTGTCTTTATAGGGGAAAAACTTATAATATGTGGTGATATTTGTTCTAAATCAATTTATATAATAGGATTTAGACATGTTATTAGATCAATTTAACCCCAATATCTTTTGTTTGACCCCCCGTTAATTTTTTTAACCCTCCTGTAGTGATAAATTTTTACCATGGATAATATTAAATATGAAAGAATTATGTTATCCTTATTACATAATAATAATAATTATAAATACTTATTTTTAATTCATTTTAAATGTATCCATTCAATTTAATTTCAAAATTAAAATTTAATATATGCTTATCTAATGCATCCAAAAGAGTTTGGTGAAGTTTATCGATTTTAAACATAAAGATGATTTTATAAAAAATTTAATTTATATTGTTGATTCCCATGGAATTATTAAAATTATATTAAATTAAATGATTCCTATTTTACATTAAAATAAAATAAAGATTTATAGTAATCTTATAAAAATTAATCAACACAAAAGAAAAAATAGTAATTTTATTTAAATAATAACATCATTTTACTTTTCAAAATGATTAACATAGATTTATAAGATCAAAATCATATTTTTTTAATTTTAATATATTAATTATTATGTATATATTTTTTCCATTTAAAATGTTTGATAAATTCTATATTAATTTTTATATCAAAATAATGTTATCAAAGGGACATTATTTTAAATTTTTGTATTTTTTACTATTCACCCTAAAAATAAAATATTGTAGAAAAGTCAAAGAAATAAACCCAATGATAATTTATATAATTTTAATTAAAAATTAAATCTTTTTCAAAATATTAAAATTTTAATTTTTTTGAATTATATATTTTAATGGGATTCTTCAATAATGCCAGGTTCATTAGGCTATAATGTATTTTGAATGAAAAGGTTACATACAAAAGTTGAAGCTCGACTATTACAATTAGTTATAATATAACCTATTTTACTAAGAATATTTAAAATTTAAATATAATGATCTTAATGAGATTAAACTATCTTAGGAGTATTTAAAAATTAATGTAACTCTTTTTTGTTCCTATTTAAAAAATTTTGAGACATGTTCGATATCGTGCACCATCATTTGATTTATTTGTTGATTTCACTTAAAAATTTTAAAAAATTAAAATTAATATCATTAATTTAGTAAGATTATATTTTCCATTTTATGGTGTCCATCTTTTTTTCTATTTTATTCTCACATTACAATTATCGAAATTATTTTTTTAACATAATATTTCATCATTGATATATGATAGGTATTAACTATTTTTTCCCATATTTTTATTATGTATATATTTCAAATGGATTTATTTTAGAATAATTTTTTTGAAATTTTTGGTATTTATAAATCTGTATCATGTTATATCTTTCATAGAATTATATTTTCAAGGATAATAAAAAATTATGGGGTTTTGTCAACTCAACTCTCTATCATTTCATAATGATTATTCTTCTTAAACTTATTTCATATAATTCAGGTAAATTATTATAATTTATTATAATATATGATACTTTTAATTTAATTTTTTTGATTTGTATTCCTATCATTAAAAAACCCCATTCTAAATTCCACTTGATTTATGGATTATGATATCTATAAGGGATTTGGAAAACAAAAAAAATATACTTTCTCTAAGATAAAATATTATTCCCTGAGAATCATTACTCTACATTTGATCTATTTTTATATTTAATATCTTTCAATATATTTAATCATTAAACTTGAGGTAAAATATTATTTGGAACTCAGAGAATCTTTCTCAGTGAATTTATTTTTTATAAAAGTACACCATATTAAATTAAAAATATATTCTCCTAAAAAACTATTTTTTGTCAACAAACATCATCATTATCTAATAAATTTTTTATATTATTAGTTATAATTCCAAATATTAGTTTATGATTGTGACCATACTATTTTCAATTACCACATTTCATAGGGATGTTTTACTACCTATTTTTATAATATGAGTTTTCACCATTGTAATTTTTATATATTCCAATGATATTTTCACCTTATAATATGAAATGCTTTATCATCAACCAAAAATTACATTTTATAATTGTTATGAATTTTGAATTAAACCTTAATAAAGATTAATATTTTATTTATTTTTTTTTCAAATGTTTTTAACTTCTCCTTTTTAAGCCATTATGTAATTTTCTAGAATCCATTATGAAATACTATTTTTGAAATCATAAAATCATTTATAAAGTTTTAACATTGAGTTTTTGAAATATTCATATTATTTTATAGTCCCCACTACTAAATAATATTTCGAAAATAATATATTTTACAAAATATTTATATTCACATTTTTAGATAAAACATTTTCATGTGATTGTAACTATATCTTTTATAGAAATATAAAACAATTTTATAAAAACTCAGTTATGATTTCCCCTTACGTCGTCTCATGGTCATTAACAGATCTATTTAGTTGATTTTTTTAGAAAACTAACCATAAATTATATTATAAAATACATTTTTTATGCATAAATTTTGGTTATCAACAATTTAAATTATTAAATTTATTTTCAGTGATACAATTTTTAAATCTGAGGAAACCTATTTTCATTCATTGTGTTCTTAATTTTATAATGGATTTTTATATTCAATTGGTGGATTTATGTTTCAATGATTGATGGTTGGGGTCATATATTTCCATCAAATGCATTATTAATAATTTTATCTATTATTATCAAAGGGTATGTTAGTGGATTATTTGAACCTAAATGGTACATGGGAAGATTATTTAAAAATAAAGGGGTACCTGAGTGGATTATCCCATACCAAATTATGCATTATAGAACTATCTGATCCCAATGTATATGCCTGAGGACTATCCCAACACCAAAGGTACATAAGAGGGTTGTTAGAATAATAAAAATTCTACATAATCCAAGCCAAAAGTAATATACATGGCTTGTAATCAAAATGATAAGGGTTTAATAGTTGTAATACAAACCCCGAGAAAGAGGATGGATGGTTATAAAAATAATTTCATGTGATGATTAACTTTATGTGTATCATTTAAAAATAACTTCCATTATTAAATATATTAAACATTATTACTTCATAAAAATATACATATTTTATGCTCTATGTCCTATGTTTATTATCCCATGATTTTTTAATATGTTTCCTTGGTATATGATTGTCCACTTGAGATTTCATTTACTTCTCTCATGTATTATGGAAATATTATATTATTCCATGATATTTCTAATTATATGAATTCACTTTATATATTTTAGTCATATTCTTATGTTCTAAAACATTATGATATGTTGTTGAGGTTTTAACATAAAATGGGGTTGATCTCATACCATTTTTTTCTCAATTTCATTAGTCAAGAGGATGAGTATAACTTATGAGAATTGCATTGGAGCGTCTATTGTATATTTAATATGGATAAACATTGACATGTATTAGAAAATATGTTTCTTTTCTTGCTAATACTAATAGACAATGAATGTTAATAAATTGGTATTATATTATTACGTGTGAGATATAATGTTTTTCATATGAACATAATGTAAAATAAAGAAAGGATATTCTCAAATAATATAAATGATAGAGTTTTAGGACTCTTTTTTAGAAATTTATTCATGAGCATGATTCTAGGGTTCCTTAGGATTCTTTTCAAAGAAGAATCTCATGGAGAAGGATTGGTGACGTACCCCCAATGTTGTTGTCATAATGGCTATAATAGAGTAGACAACGAAAGGTTATTATTGACCATCATAGCCATGGGTTCAATTTCCATACTCTATTCGTGAATTTATGTGACATGATCCCTTCATCAAGACTCATGAGTGATATTGGGTTTGCAACAACAATAATTTCCCCTCACACATTTGTGTAGACGAATGAGTTGTCATATAATCCAAAGGTAATACTCCAATGGAGACATTGGATTCTTTTATGGGGGGCAGGGGAATTCAACATGTGTTCCCTACTATAGATATTACTAGCATGGTATTCCAACCTTTATGTATTCTCATAAACAATATTACTCCTTGTATCACTATCAAGGTGGAATGGCTATACATAAAGTCATCAGTTCCAAAGGATAATCCTAATGTTGATAATGAAAATGAAATGCGATGTCCAACATTTTACATATACTAATTGATGATGATGAATATATATACATTTATTTTACCGTTATATTTTCAAATGCTTCGGACAATACCCACATTCAGAATGTATTGTGTTAATGGTGTTATTGTGTTCTTAATCATATTATATTCCAAAATTTCAAAGGTATATTTCATTGAGAACCACATATTTTGGTGTATAATTTTTTATTACAATGGAATAATGATTTTCTGTCCATTTTGTGAAAGGATTCCACCATGGAATTTATTTTTAGTAAGAGTATTTCTTGTATATTTAAGACATTCTTAGGAATTTATCTCCAAATGAAATCAATCGGTCAAAACTTGTTAATCACATCAAAAATTTCTGTAGCTATGTGAATTCATTACATTAGAGAGGATGAGTATTTTATATTCATTAAAAATCTCTCAGTATATTGGGAATCCATAAATATCATCCCTATGATAGTTTATGAGGGAATAGTTTGTTATCCATTGAGGGGTTGTCATATTCAAGACCTAAGAAAATACATTTTTGTCACATTAGATAACATATTATCATAAAACAATGAATCCAAGGCTCATTGCCTAGGAAAATCATAGATCATCACCAAAGGATACTTACATTTTTCACATGAGGAATCTAGTGGTCACATCACAAGGAAACATAGGTTCATCACCTTAGGCATCCCTCAATTATCCCCCATTGTATGATATTCTCATTATATAATGTAATAAGAATATTATTATTATTACTAAAGGAATAAATGATGAGATCATGATATCATATCCTAGACTTAATATGTTCATCACATAAGGCCTCTAATTCCCATCACGTGATGGAATAACATAGATATTTGGAATAATGAATTGATGTAGATATATTATTATTTTAAAAATGTATATGCAGGGTCATCACATAACTCATATCATTCTCACTAAATGAGGTTCTCTAGGATCATCACATAGGGATATGTTTCTAATGCATAATGTGAAGTTCCAAATATACTCATCTTGTAATAAAGGGTCAGAGCTTTAATGTTCATTTGGGTTAATACATCATACAATTAATGAATTTTATATGATCATAGGTCTAACCTTCATTGGAGATTATTCCCTTATACACTCATCATTAATTTTCATGGGAAAAAGTCAAAATTTTGCAGGGACCGTCAGTACATAATGGACAATGGGGATTTTGAATATATAATGTTCGGTAGTGATATATCCCATATACTCTCATCACATATTAGACCGAGAACATGTTTGTATCCTATGAAAACACTAAAATAATTTTTGATGATTTGAATATTATGGTGAGAGATTTGTATACTATATAATGATTATCAATATTTAGAGACACCTCAACCCATGGTGGAGCTAAAATTCTCATTATATCAACATTAAACATCCTGGAGGAACCATGTGAACCCTATTTGATGGTATGGATCATAACTACTGAACCCAATTTTTGATTCTGTATTATATATTTTAAATGAAATAAATTTTGGTAAATTAATTATATTAATATGTATTAAAGGAATAATATATTTAAATAACGAACAAGTTCCATTAAATTTTGAAAAGTAATATAAAGTTTCATGTTTGGTATTATATTATGTAGTGGACTGTGAATAATAATATAGTTTGAATGACTTACCTAGAGACATGATTTAACATTTGTGTGATTATTTTAACATCCCCAATTACATAACATGAATTCCACCCTTGTATAATTGTTAAATAAAATGACAAAGATGAAATTTATAGTTTGGTGAATTTATTGAAATAACTTAAGAAGATTTTAGGCTATTTAGAAAGCCTTGAGTTGAATTGATGAGGTTGTAATTTTTCTATGATAATAAGTATGTAGATTATAAATTGAAATTATCACTTATATAATTATTTTTCATTGTTTTTATATGATATATAAGGTTAACACTTTCTATTTATAGGTATATCTATCATTAAAACTACCATGTTATGGTACTCTCAAAGCATTTCATCCTATGTAATGTCAAATGGACCTATATAAGTGTAAACAATATTCTACAACTAAAAAGAAGGTATATTGATAACCATAGGCTAAATAATGGTTGTTTATTACATATGTTATTTTATTTTGAGTTCCCAAAATTCATATATTTTACTAAAAATAAATAATAAATATAATTAGAAAATGGTTTTGGTATAAATTGAAAATAAATATCATGATTATATTTGTTGATATTGAATCAATATATAGTAATTAATATTCTAATAATTATATATATGTTTTTGATATGCAACTATATAATAGTTACCAGTTATATGTCACTGAATAGAGTTAATAAATTGGAATAATATGGTCACCAAAAAATAATTTTTAGAGAAGTGGGATAAAATTAAATTGGAAATTTTTACAAGAAATATAAGATCTGTGCTAAATAGAATAACATGATATTATATATGTGTTCCTTAAAATAATATATACGATTATTTTGAATGTATGATTCATCAAGTTGAGTTTTCTTCATCACATTATGACATTTGTAATGTAACTATTCATCAAAACTCCTTGGAAAATTCTTTTATAATATTACTTTTACTAATTATAAGTCTTTAATGTTAGGATCATATAAACCTTAATATAATTTAAAAAGTTAAAGATGGAGCACAAGCCTTCATGGGAAACATAAATCTCCATCATTATACATTACGAATCTTATTATCACAAAAAATGAGTGTATCCCATTTAATAGTATCATATGTATTTCAGTATATGTATTTATTTTTTAATTTTTTAAAATTTATATGATCTTAAAAAATGTCAATTCATTAACCTATATATTTTTTTTAAAAAATATGAGGTTTTTCACATTTATAAATTTTACCTTAGAGAAATATTATCTATCGAGACTCTTGAACTGAAAATCATAAAGAAACCATGTTTGTAAAATGTGAATAAAATCATGAATATATGGAAGATTTAAAAATAGGATAAATTAATAGATTTTTGGAAGATAAATATTGTGATAAATAATATATTAGATTAATTAAACAGAAAACAGATTTTTCAGAAAAACATTTGGAACAAGAAGAGACAATACCAGAATTCTGAAATTCCAAATACTTTGTGATTTTATGTTTACAATTTATAGTATACTAAATATATGGAAGTGTTGGTGATGATAAAAATATTATATATAAATATATATTGTATTAGTTGAAGATAAATGTAGCACAACATTATTTTTATGAGACAGATTTTCTAAATTTCATGTTATTTTGATATAATTCATTTCACACAAGGCCGAATTTATGTGAAAAAATAAATATTATTATGTTACCCTATAATCTATCCATTATAATGGAGGTATAAACAATATTATCTAAATTTTAAAAATATTCTTTACCCATGTATATATAATTAATTCATCGGTGACAAATTGATTATAAAAAACATAATTTTTAAATAAAATAAAATGTTTTTCTAGAAAACTATTTAAATAAAAATAAGTGAGTTTATAAAATAATAAAATCACTCTTGATGGAATTTATTAATTTAATATATTTTTAATATATTCAGTATAATTTTCAAATTTCATCTTATATGATTTCTAGACAAGATATAAGAACAAATTTAATTTCTCTGATAAAAGAAGTATTTTCCATGAAAACCCATTTTGGGGGTTTTTGATGGAGTACCAATTTTAAATCTATTTTTTGAAACTTTTATATATTATTATTAAAAAATCAAACATCTAATTTAAAAATGGGATATAAAAATTTACTTTGGATGAATTTTTGATATATTCCGGATAACTTCCACGTTTTGATGAATTGTACTGATACACTATTTTTTTAATTCAAAACAAAAATTTTCATCAAAATAATTTATATGAATTAATTATATTATTAAATAATTTTAAGGAATAATTATTTTATATTTATATAATTAAATATAATTTATTTTGTTGGAATAAATTTTACCATTATTTTTTATGAAAAAAAATTTCAATTTTCTGTAATATTTTATCTTTTAAAACCCATTTTTCATTCTAAAAATAGAATTAATTATATAATAATTACGGAAACATCTGTGTTTTTGATTTTTTAAAATGGTTTTCATATATTTAATTTGTTGTTCCAAGTTATGTTAATATGATTTTTGTATTTTTTTGGGCATTATGAATTGTATCTTTAATAGATTTTATTAATACGGTAAAAATGTTAATCAAGTAATTGAGGATAAAAAAATATTATTAAATTATTTTAAGACTTGTACTAACAAGATTGGATGACAGATTCTAGACATAAACCGTACTTGGGTCTAAATTATACCCTTTGGGAGTCAATTGGATGAGATTATGCTATTTAATATATTGTTTTAAAAGAAAAGTTAAACATATCTTACTCAAATTTGAAAAACTAAAACATATTTAATATAATGTTATACATAAGATAATTAATATTATAAATACTCATTTTAAATATAACTTTATTTATTTATCATGGTCTTTTTTGTAATTTCTATGAAATTAATAATTATTTTAATGGTTCATATATTGATGATGAAAAAATAATTTTATTGATGAAAAATCAATAAACACAATTTTATATAACTGATAATAACCATTAAAATACACAAAATCTTGATAATAATTATTTTTAAAGAATATTTCAACAATAACCATCAAAAATTTAATGTTATTGACAATTTAAAGCTTTATAGAAGAGATTATGACACATATAATATTTTATTTAATGTAATGATAATGTTTCTTCATTATTTGTTTAATAAAAATAAAAAAATTTAATATAGGATTCTCCAAAAGATATATTCAACTAAAAATATTCATTTGAAATCTAGATTAATTATATTAATTATAGTATTTAATTTTTAATTTTTATTCAAAAAGATAAGTATTTTAAAAATTTACAGAAAACTGTTTTTGAAATTAGTTTATTAATTGAAATAAAAAATTAATGTTATTAAAAATATTAAAATAAATATAATATTTCATAATTAATATATTCAATTAATTTTATATTTTATCTTTTCCCCATAAGGATATAATTAAATATCTTTTTTGAGAATAACATCTTATCTTGATATTTTTGAAAAACCTAGAATTAAATATTGACAAAATTGACACTATGATTATTTTTTCAGAATAATGTTTTATTAAATTTTTTAAAAGTAATTAAATAGTTTTAAAAATATTGAATAAATATTTTATTGTTTAAAATGTTATAAATAATTTATTTATGATTTAATTGACATTAAATAAGTACATATTTCACTATTTTAATATTGAAATATATATTAGCCTTGTTAAAATGAAATAGAAAAACTAAGTGATAAATTAAAATGATAAGGATTAAATGGACAAGAAAAACTTTTTTAAATTTTCAAATTTTATATAATAATATCATTATATCATCTCAACAAAGAAATTAAGACGTTTTTGAGGTTTTTGTATGTGATTTTAATTTATAATAAATTAATTCTTTTGGAGATTTGAAAAATGTCTGTAACACCTCGAGATTTTATGAAAAATATTTTTTTTAATTTCATTGATGTCTTATGTTGTATGATACACAAAAAGGATCTTTCACTAAACGCATCCCTGACTTGTCTTGCATTACACGCAATCACGACCATCCACGATAGCGTGTGTTGTACGCAATACCGAGTTTCACTAAACAACGCTATGTTATATAAACTAGTCGTTATGAATAGTAATACCAACTTTTTGAAATTTAATAAATTTTATTTTTCAAAATGGACTTTATTTTTTGATTCGGAATATCGAAATTAGCCTAAGATGAATTTTTTGTATTTTTCTGAAAACCTTCAATTTTTGATGAATAGTGAAAACACTATGTTACTATTTATAAACCGACTTTTTATATAAATAATTTTTTATTTTATTTAAATTAAATTTTGGTCAAAATTGATACATAATACCTATATATGTTTAATGTAATTCATTGGTGTCATTTTATAATAATTTTAGACATATAAAAATTTTATTGAACTTTTCACTGTCTTTTACCCACCTCCTAGGACAGTTTGAAAGTTTACATAAAACTTAATTTTACCGCTTCTGTGAGTGGAATTTTGAAAATCCGAGAGACATGGTTAATATCAAGGAGTAAAATGTGGTAAAATAAGATAAAAATAATTTTGGTGAATAGTAACTTTTTACTTTTATTTACCACGGTTAAACGTAAATAGGGTAATTAAGGGTTAAAATGATATTATTATTACCCTAACACATGTCCTAATTCTATTGGAGAGTGTAATTCGACCAGAAACAATATTAGGAATAAAATATTACCCTTTAGGTCCAATTGGATTATATAGGACATTTATTATTATTTTATTTTAAGAAGAATTAAAATAGTTAAAATCAAAGTTTAATAAGTAAAACATTTTTAATATAGGGTTATACATAAGATAAATTCGACTATAAATATTAATTATAAATATAAAAATATTTCCTACATAATTGTATTTTATTTATAATTTTTAGACACTAAATAATTTAATGTATTCATAACACAATAATGATGCAGTAATTACCTGATTAATAAAATATTAACATAATTTATGGTATAAATACGAAAATAAATGTAATTTTAGACTTTTTATTAATTCCACTAATTTTATAGGTTAATATGACATGTTATTATTAATATGATTAACTTTTTTGAACTAATAATTCTATTATGAATTTCAAAAAAATCAAGTACCAAATAATGTCAAAATTAGCATAAAATAGTTTTTAAAACAAATATTATATTATTAATTGTTATGTTATTCCTAAAAATCTAATATTTGTCCAAATGACTTAGATAAGTATATATATTAATAATGTACCACTTGGGGTTCGTTTGTACTATTATAGTATGTTTATTAACCATATAGTGTAAGAAAACAAAAAGACATGATAAAAGTTAAATTATTTAACTTAGAGTTAAATCTAAATGATAAGGATAAAATAGTAACCTAAACTTCTCTAAAACCTATTTTTTGAGAGTATTTCGACCCATCCCCACCTTATCTTCGAAATAAATCAATTTTGAGCTATTAAAAACCGAATATGACTTTATTATAAAATAATAATTTAAGTTCTCCTAAGGTGCCCCTCTCCCCCATTATAAAAAGGGCATCCCTTCCCTCTTCTCTTCACACCCTTTTGAGTCTTGAAGCTCGACCAACCCCTGCCAATTCCTCTTCTTAGAATCTCTAATTATATCATAGAGGTTATTTTCTTCTCAAAATACCAAATCTAGAGCCCTAAGATGAAGTTTAATGGATGTGCGTCAAAGAAGAGGTAATCTCTTATATCAATTCTTTCAAGTTTCCTTCTTCTTGAACATCTTCTTATTTAGTTTTTTCATTATAAAGTAATAACATCAGTATTAATTATATTATGATATTTTATTATAAATATGAAACCACCCTATTTCACCTTCTATCCATCCTACGGAAAATGAAATCACCGTGTATGCGTACGTACGGAATACCGTCTCTACGCCGTGGTGTAATCTGTCTTTCCACCACCACATTACTTGGATGGGTATAATGGTGTAAATAATAACTATATATTGTTATTATAACATCATAATGATTCTATTATATTATATCATCCACTCCAATTCCATTAAATAAATATGGGAACAATATCATCGCTTGTGCGTACGTATGCATTACCGTCTCCACAGCGCGATGAGATTCATTTTCCATGTTAACAATTCAAGAATGGTAATAAATTATATAGAATAAGTAATCATGAAATATATGACATAATAATTCTACTGAATTTATATATATATATATATATAAGTATTTCATCTACTTAATTTCATTCAAATCAACAAGGAAACGAAAACATCATTCATGCGTACGTACGACCTACCGTCTCTATGAACGGTGTATTTAATTACATTTATCGATATATCATATATATTTATATAGTGAATAGATATTATATATAAATCATTTTATAAATTCTAGAATTAATTAAATCATGATATAAGTAATAATATCAAGAACAACATGTCGAAACACGTATGATAAATGAAACGATTTTACCCAAAACGCTACTTTAACTTGGAATTTACAAAAGAACGGGTAATTTAAAGTAATAAGTGAACCATATATGATATCATAAAAATTAATATGATTCTGTAATAATTAAATGACATTATTTAAATCATTATATAAGAGGTTTGGATACATGCGAAGCATATCGGACCTAAGGCAAAGGATAATTATTCCAATCTCATTCTTATATGAGATTGTTTATTCGTAAGTATTTACCGGGGTTATGTTTATTATCCATGTCCATATGTTCTAAAAATGTTTTCATAAAATTTTTAATTTTCTTCTATGTATAATTAAAGGCATTTTTACCTTTTTTACTTTTACCACATCATATGGAAGGAATCTTTCTTTTGTTTACCATAAGAGGTACTTTTTGACTTTTCCAACAAACGTAAGAGAAGAATGTTTCTTTTAACATAAATGGAATGAACAGATTTGAATGGTTTTCATAATTCCTTATTTTCATGAAGCTTACTCTACAATATTTCCTTAATAATTTCAACAAAATCTTTTTCCTTTAAAATTGCATGGCATTTTGTGAAAAGAAAATAATTTTGAAGAAGAAATGATATTTTCACCAAGAATTAATTTCAAGTATTTTATCAAAAACATTTTCCATATAAGATGGAATTATTTCACATGTGTATAATTCAAGTATAATTTCTCTATGATTTACATGGTTTCAATTTTCTTATAATGAAATGATATCCATTTTGTTTTGTATGGATTATATTATGATGGGATGATGTTTATAAAACCCATTTAATACTTTGGGTAATGATGAATGATTTATGTTCATGTTATGACACAAGTAAGAATGATTTCATTATGAGATTGGTTGGACCTATATCCCCCTCCAATGCATTGGGTAATGATTTATATCTCATGGGATAGACATGATTGGAAGAGTAAGTTAATCCGGTTCAGTGTTACAGGACTAAAACGAGGAGTGAACTCAATTCAGAAAGGGACTTTGTCCACTAAGATGGTCTTGGCAGCAATACCTTGGCCACTATAGAAATAATATCATGTGATTAATGGTTTTCCACAATTACATGTGTTATTACCATGCTGTTTTATTATGATTGATGTTACATTATGATCTATGTCTTATGTACTGCCAAGATTTATTTCAAAGCTCAAGATTTTGACGTTAAAACATTAGGTTCATGTTTTGAAGTTTAAAAGTATATGGTTTGTTTTATTTTCTCCATTCATACCCTTACTAAGCATTTGAGCTCACCCTTTATATGTTTTCTTTTCCCCAGGATATAAAGAAAGGTTTTAGGTAAGAAAAAAAGGGGAAGATATTTATGAGAGATGTTGAAGATTTTTCACCATGATTAGAAGATTATATTCTGAGTTTCCAAAGACAGTAAACTATTACGGTCCTTTGGTGTATGTTTTTTTATGTATTATGTATTCCTCAAAATTAATGTAATGTCCATGTACGTCAATATTTGGGTCTCTACAGTTGGTATCAGAGGAAAGGATTAGTCAATCTTTGGAAACTAGGATGCGATAACTTTAGTGAGATCCCTAAAGATATTTCTATGGTATGTCTAGGGATGTCCCTAAGGTTATGTATATGTATAGGTTATAGTCCTATAATTACGGTAACAATATTAGAATTTACCCTGAGATGTTATATAATGAAGTTTATCCCCCTTTATTATATTGTTTTCCCTAGCATGATTTTTGCCTCTCACACTATTCTTTTATTGGGTTTTAAATGATGGATGGAAATCGAAGGAACCGTGTTGATCAATGTAATGGACAATGCAATGATTGTTCTCCCAAAAAACCAAATGTGATGGGATATGGAGTGAAAAATCTTATTTCTATATTTAAACAAGTTATAAATCATTCTGGATTTCCAAATGATCGGAGAAGGGAACAATATTCTATTGAGTCCTTCATGTGGCAACGTCCACCTTCTTTTAATGGGTCTTCTGATCCACTTGTTGCTGAACAATGGATCAGTAACATTGAAAATATATTTTCCATACTTCACTTTTCATAAAATGATAAAGTCATTCTAGTTGTTTACCATTTAGAAGGTGAAGCAGACCAGTGGTGGACTCCAATTAAGAATACAAGGCCCTAAGATGAAATTGACTCCATGGAATGGGACGAGTTAAAGAACTTGTTTTTTAGTAAGTACTTCACTCATATTATTTGAAAAAAGATGGAAAAGGATTTACTTGAGCTTATACAAAAGGATTATGAATCTGTTGGTTTATACGAACCGAATTTTACAAGGCTTGCAAGGTATGCATCTGGCTTTATCATCCAACATGAAAGTAAAGTTGATCGATTCTTTAGTGTCTTAAAACCAAGTCTTCGAAGGTAATTATCTATAAGAGACTTCAGTAGCTATGAAGAAATTGTGTGTTGTGCTATCAAGTTAGAAATGGAAGTTGGTGTTACATATCCATCTGATGTTTTTGACAGTAAAGGAAAGATGGTGTTCAAGGAAAAACCTCAGAACAATGGTGAAAAGAAGGTTAATGTTTCTTTATGCTCAAAGTGTGGAAATAAGCGTGGTGGAGATTGTCTAAAAAATACTAGAACATGTTTCATGTGTGGAAAAGAAGGTCATCAAGCAGATGAGTGCTGAAGTAAAGGGAAAAAGGTTTTTAATGACGTGAATAGAGAAAAGTTTGTAGAGAACGCACCACCAACACTTCAATGCTTCAGGTGCAAGGAAATAGGGCATTATGCTAACCAATTCCCTAATCCAAGGGTTAATGATGATCAACATGAGCATCCTCTTACGTTAAAGGACAGTGGTAAGTCACATGCGATCAATATTGGTGATGTTGAGTATGACAACAATGTAGTGGAATGATTATGTGTTTATGTAACAGGATTCCAAAATACTGTCGTGGAATCTAATTTATAGTACTGTTGAATATTGGAATATCTATGTATTGGTTTATTATGGTTTTCAATAATTATATGGTACTGGTAACCATATAAAGTAATTCAAATATTTTGGAAATAAGATTATATGATAAGGAGAAAATTAAATGTTTAATATTATTCATGAGCTCATTACTGATATAAGGACAAAGTGATATCATGGTTTGAGTATATAGAAATTTTGGGATTTTGGTATGTGGAAAGTGTTAACTTTTGACAGCATTCATGTTTTAACTGAGGTTCAATGGGTATTCATTTTTCAAGAGAATAAATGATTAAGGTATTCACATATTTGGAATGTGACTAACAAGATATATCATATGATAAATGATGGTATTCACATCCTCGGTAGATGAAATTTCTAGTAATCGTTTTCTTTATACTATGAGAATGGAGAAATGTATTTTGGATACGTCTAAAGATGGAATGAATTATTCTGGACATTAAATAGTATTTTTTAATGCTATAACATTTTCGATATTATTTCTGTAATGTTATAATAGTTTAGTTTTAGAAAAAGGACAACATGCAGGACGAGCAATTACCTGTCAGGTCAGAAAAGCATGTGGGAATCGAACCCACAACCAAAGTGTGACATGCCTTTATCGCCTACCACTGGCCTATAGTATGTCCATGGTTAGTAGAAACTAGTTTGATTAAGCGGTATTATAATTGAATTATAAGTCCATTTTTGGAATCATATATAATTAAACTCACCATTGATGGACTTATGTATATTTGATAACTTTTTCTAACCTTTTGTTTGAGACATATGGAATGACCAATCATTCTATCACATGATCTAATAACACTTCAAGAATGGAAAATTAAACTTCATTTCTTTAAAAGATAAAGTGGAAATTGTTCAATGCACGAACAACGGTGAGATTAAACCGAAATAATGTAAGTATTTCTTATAATTCAAATTCTTCAACTTTAGCAAAATGATCTTGAAAACCAAAAATGTTATCCTAGTGCCCATATATCCGATGAATCAGATGGTACCTTATATCATCACAAATTTATGGCTTTTTTAATGTTGGATTTTTCATAACCATGTTCTCTACCACTCTCCATCAGAACATGATGGTTAGATTTCTCTTCCATATACATATTTTCACCTAGGTTCTCATATGTGGAAACCCAGTGATTAGTTAATTTGGGTAACCGTTACGTTTCATACTTTATTTTTTAAAGATAAGTTTTGGTATTATGTTTTTCGATGTGGGTTTCTATTAATGAAAAATTTGAGTAGTAAACCATTTATAACCCCAACGAATTTCGAGGGAGAAATTCATTTTAAGGGAGTTAGAATGTAACACCCTGAGATTTTATGAAAAATATTCTTTTTAATTTCATTGATGTCTTATGTTTTATGCTACACCAAAAGGAACTTTCACTACACGCATCGCGGACTTGGCTTGCACTACACGCAATCACGACCTTCCATGATAGCGTGTGTTGTACAGAATACCGAGTTTCACTGAACAAAGATATGATATATAAACTAGCCGTTATGATTAGTAATACACACTTTTTGAAATTTTATAAATTTTATTTTTCAAAATGGACTTCATTTTTCGATTTAGAATATCGAAATTATCCTAGGGTTAATTTTTGGTATTTTTCTGAAAACTTTCAATTTTTGATGAATAGTGAAAACACTAGGTTACTATTTAAAAACCGACTTTTAATATATATAATTATTTATTTAATTTAAATTTAACTTTGGTCAAAATTGATACATAATACCTATATGATTTCAATGTAATTCATTGGAGTCATTTTATAATAATTTTAGACATATAAAAATTTTATTGAACTTTTTACTGTCTTTTACCCAACTCCTAGGAGAGTTTAAAAATTTAAATAAAACATAATTTTACCGCTTCTGTGAGTGGAATTTCTAAAATCCGAGAGAAACGATTAATATGAAGGGGTAAAATGTGCATCAATATGATAAAAATAATTTTTTTTGAATAGTAGCTTTTTACTTTTTTTTACCACGGTTAAAAGTAAATAGGGTAATTAAGGGTAAAAATGATATTATTATTACCCTAACACATGTCCTAATTCAATTGGATAAGTTTAATTTGACCAAAAACAACCTTATTAATAAAATGTTACCCTTTAGGTCCACATGGATTAGATTAAGACATTTATTATTATTTTATTTAAAGAAGAATTAAAATAGTTAAAATCAAAGTTTAATAACTAAACCATTTTTAATATATGGTTATATTTAAGATAAATTCGACTATAAATATTCCATAGAAATATAAAAACATTTCCTACATAATGATAGTTTATTTATAATTTTTAGACATTAAATAATTTAATTTATTTATTACACAATGATGATGCATTACTTACCTTTTTAATGAAACATTAAAATAATTGATAATATAAATACCCAAATAAATATAATTTTAGAATTTTTATGAATTACAATAATTTTATAGGTTAATATGACATGTTATTATTGATTTAATTAACTTTTTTCAAACTAATCATGCTGTTATGATTTCCACAAAAATCAAGTACCAAATAGTGTCAAAAATTGACATAAAATAGTTTTTAAAACAAATATTATATTAATAATTTTTATTTCATTCCTAATTTATAAGTTTCATAAAAATTACTTAGATAAGGATATATATATTAATAATGAACCACTTGGGGTTATTGTTTCTTGTTATAGTATGTTTATTAACCATATAGTGTAAGAAAAAAAAAATACACAGTAAAATTTAAATTATTTATCTTAGAGTTAAATCTAAATGATAAAGATATAATAGTAACCTAAACTTGTCTAAACCCTATTGGATAAGATGGTTTCGACCCATAACCACTTTATATTCGAAATAAATCAATTTGGAGCTATTAAAATCCGAATATGTCTTTATAATAAAATAATATTTTATGTTTTCCTAACGTGCCCTTCTCCTACCTTATAAAAAAGGCACCCCTTCCCTCTTCTCTTCACACCCTTTTGAGCCTTGAAGCTCGGATAAACCCGGAAAATTCCTCTTCTCAACCTCTCTAATTATATCATATAAGTTAGGGTCTTCTCAAAATACCAACTCTAGTGCCCAAAGAAGAAGTTTAAAGGAGGTGCGTTGAAGAAGAGGTAATCTCATCTGCCAATTCTTTCAAGTTTCCTCCTTCTTCAACTTATTCTTATTCAGTTGTTTCATTATAAAGTAATAACATCAGTATTAATTATATGCTGATATGTTATTATAAATATTAAACAACCCTATTTGAACTTCTATCCATCCTACAAAAAATGAAATCACTGCGCGTGCATACGTACAGAATACCGTCTCCACGTCGTGGTGTAATCTGTTTTTCCACCACCACCTTACATGGATGGGTATAATGTTGTAAATAATAAATATATATGGTTATTATAACATAATACTGATTCTATGATATTATATCATCCACTAAAATTCCAATCAATAAATATGGGAACGATATCATCGCTCGTGCGTGTGTACGGATTACTATCTCTACAACGCGATGAGATTCATTTTACATGTTAACAATTAAAGAATGATTATAAAGTGTATATAATAAGTAATTATGAATATATTACATAATAATTCTACGGGATTTATGTATATATATATGTATGTCATCTAATTAATTTCATTCAATTCAACAAGGAAATGAAAACATCGTTCATGCATACGAACAACCTACCATCTCCATGAACGGTGTATTTCATTAAATTTATCGATCTATCATATATATTTATATACTGAATATATATTATATATAAATAATATTACACATTCTAAAATTAGGTAAATCAGGATATAAGTAATAATATCAAGAACAACATGTCGAAACACGTATGATAAATGAAACGAATTTACCCAAAACATTGTTTTAACATGGAATTTACAACAGAAAGGGTAATATAAATTCATAAGTGAACCATATATGATATAATAACAATGAATATGATTCTTTAATAAGTAAATGACATTATTTAAATCATTATATAGGAGTTTCAGATACGTACGAATCATATCAGACCTAAGGTATGGGATAATTATTCAAATCTCATTCTTATCTGAGATTGTTTATTCGTAAGTATTTACGGGGGTTATGTTTATTATCCATGTCCATATGTTCTCAAAATGTTTTCATAAATTTTTTACTTTTCTTCCATGTATGATTAAATTCATTTTTACCTTTTTTTACTTTTACCACATCGTATGGAAGGAATATTTATTTTGTTTACCATATGAGGTGCTTTTTTAATTTTCCGACAAAAGTACGAGAAGAATGTTTTTAACTTATATGGATTGAATGGATTTGTATGGTTTTCATAACGCCTTATTCTCATGAATCTTACTCTACAATATTTCAGGAATATTTTCAACAAATCCCTTTCTTTTAAAATTGCATGGAATTTTTTGAAAATAAAATTATTTTGAAGAAGAAAGGATATTTTCCTCAAGAATTCATTTCAAGTGTTTCATCAAAAATATTTTCCATATAAAATAGAATTATTTCATATGTGTATGTTTCAAGTATAATTTCTCTATGATTTACATGGTTTCAATTTTCTTCTAATGAAATAATATGTATTTTTTTTGTATGGATTATGTTATGGTAGGATGATGTTTATGAAAGCTATTATATACTTTGGGTAATGATGAATGATTTATGATCGTGTTGTGGCACAAGTAAGAATGATTTCATTATGAGATGGGTGGGAACTATATCTGTAACAGCCCGAGATTTTATGAAAAATATTCTTTTTTATTTTACTAATGTCTTGTGTTATACGCTACACCAAAAGGAGCTTGCACAACACGCATCCTTCACTTGCCTTGCATTACACGCAATCGCAACCTTCCTCGATAGCGTGTGTGGTACGTAATCCTGAGGTTCACGAAACAATGATATGCTATTAAAATATTATTAAAACTAGCCGTTATGAATAGTAATAACCACATTTTAAATTTCAGAAATTTTAACTCTCAAAATGAACTTTATTTTTGGATTCGGGGTATCGAATATAGCCTAAGGTGAAATTTTGGTACTTTTCGGATAACTTTCATATTCTGATGAATAGTGAAAATTACTAAATTATAATTAAAAACAACTTTTTTAATCGAAATAATTAATAGTGATAAATCATTAATTTGAGTGGTTTTATGGTATATTTAGAATATATTTTTACAATTTAATACAATTTTGGTCATTGGATGTAATTTCACATTTAAACTAGACATAAACAAGTGTCAATCTTTTGATAGATATTATTTCTTAAAAACATGCTATTTGTTTTAACAGCGGGATTTAATTATAAAATTAATTAATGCAACTTTTATGTTATGAATTTGGTAAAATAGACTTCATTTTTGAATTCGGAATATGAAATATAGCTTGGGATGAAATTTTGGCATTGTTCTGAAAAACATCAATTTTTGATGAATAGTGAAACTACTAAGTGGTAGGTTAAAAACTGAATTTTGAATAAAACTTAATTTTACCGCTTCTGTGAATGGAATTTCGAAAATCCGAGAGACACGGTTAATATCAAGGACTAAAATGTGGTTCAATGAGATGAAAATAATTTTTGGTGAATAGTAACTTTTTACTTTTTTTTACCGCGGTTAATAGTAAATAGGGTAACTAAGGGTAAATATGATATTACTATCACCCTAACACATGTCCTAATTCTATTGGACAAGTGTAATTCGACCAAAAACAAACTTAGGAATAAAATATGACCATTTAGGCCCACTTGGATTAGATTAGGACATTTATTATTAATTTATTTCAAGAAAGATTAAAATAGTTAAAATCAAAGTTTAATAAGTAAATCATTTTTAATATGGGGTTATACATAAGATAAATTCGATTGTAAATATTATTTAGAAATCTAAAAAGATTTCCTACATGATGGTATTTTATTTGTAATTTTTAGACATCAAATAATTTAATTTATTTATGACACAACGATGATGCAGTAATTATCTTATTAATGAAATATTTACATAATTGATGTTATAAACACCAAAATAAATGTAATTTGAGATTTTTTATGAATTCCACTAATTTTCTAGGTTACTATGATATATTAATGTTTATTTAATCAACTTGGTTCGAACATTTAATTCTGTTATGACTTTCACAAAAATCATATATCAAATAGTGTCAAAATTGACACAAAATAGTTTTTAAATCAAATATTATATTATTAATTGTTATTTTATTCCTAAAAATCTAAGGTTCGGCCAAATGACTTAGATAAGGATATATATATTAATAATAAACAATTTTGGGTTCGTTTGGCATGTTATAGTAAGTGTATTAACCATATAGTGAAAGAAAACAAAAAGACACGGTAAAAGTTAAATTATTTAACTTAGAGTTAAATCTAATTGATAAGGTTTAAAATAAGATCCAAACATGTCTAAATTTAATTGGTTGATGAGATTACAACCCTATCTCATCTAAGCTTCGAATATGAGTCATTTTTGGAGGTTGTTAAGTGGGGTTAGATTTATTATAAATTAATATTTTTAAGAATTCCTAAGGTGCCCCTCTCCTCCCCTATAAAAGGACACCTCCTCCCCCTCCTCCTCACACCAATTTGAGCACTCAAGCTCGGCCAAACCCTGCCAAAATCTCTTCTCCACTTCCCTAAAAACATCCTAGAGGTTCTGGTCTTCCTCAAAGACCAATTTTAGTGCCCTAAGAGGAGGTCTCAAAGAGGCACTTCAAAGAAGAGGTAATTACCGTTACCAATTCTTTCATCTTTATTTCTTCTTCCACTTATTCTTCTTAGGTTGTTTCATTATGAAGTAATAACATCAGTATCACTCATATACTGATATGTTATTATAAGTATGAAACAACCCTATTTCACCATCTATCCATCCTACGGAAAAAGAAATCACCGCGCGTGCGTACGTACGGAATACCGTCTCCACGCCGTGGTGTAATCTATTTTCCACCACCACCTTACATGGATGGGTATAATGGTGTAAAGAATAACTATACATAGTTATTACAACATCATATTGATTCTGATATATTGTATGATCCACTCCAATTCAATTCAATATTTATAGAAATGATATCATCGCTCGTGCGTACGTACGGACTACCGTCTCCACGACGCGATGAGATTCATTCTCCATGTTAACCATTTAAGAATGATTATAAAGTATATATAAGAAATAATAATTAAATATATGACATTATAAAGCTACTGGATTTATGTATATATATATATGTATGTCATCTACTTACTTCCATTCAAAACAATAGGGAAAGGAAAACAGCGTTCATGCGTACGTACGGACTACCGTCTCCATGAACGGTGTTTTTCATTTCATTTATCTATCTATTATATATATATATATACTGAATATATATGATATATAAATCATATTTTATATTCTGGAAGTAAGTAAATCATGATATAAGTAATAATAATGTCAAGAACAACAAGTCAAAACACCTACGATAAATGAAACGATTTTACCCAAAACGCTTCTTTAACATGGAATTTACAAAAGAACGGGTAATATAATGTCATAAGTGAACCATATATGATATCATAACAATGAATATTATTCTATAATAAGTCAATAACATGATTTAAATCATTATACAGGAGGTTCGGACACTTACAAAGCAAGTCGGACCTAAGGTAAGGGAAATATCACAATCTCATTTTTATCCGAGATTGTTTATTCGTAAGTATTTACTGGGGTGTATTTTATCATCCACATCCATGTTTTATCAATATGTAATATTATTTCCATCCACCTAAAATTGTTTAAATCCATTTTTTACCCTTCGGTGAGTTTTTAGTAATACGTATGAAAGGAATCTTTTGTCGTTTTTCGTACGAGGTACTTTTTGACTTTTCCGACAAAAGTACGAAGAATGTTTTTTTTAACTTATATGGCACGAACGGATTTATACTGTTTTATAAAGCCTTATTTTCATGAAGCTTCCTCTAAAAGATTTCATGACTATTTTCAATAAAATCTCTTTCTTTTAAAATTGCATGATGTTTTGTGAAAAGAAATTGATTTTGAAGAAGAAAGGATATTTTCCTCAAGAATTCAATTCAAGTGTTTTATCAAAATTATTTTCCATCTAAGATAATAAAGAGTTCTGTTTCTATCCATATTTTTACATTGATTTGACTATGTTGTGATGGAATTATGTTTATGAATTCCTTTATCTTATATGAATTGATTTATGATGTCATGATGTTTCAAGAATCCCATTTTTGTTACATGTGTTATGCGATGATGTATGTTTTATGATTTTGTGGCACACATAAGAAAGGATTCATTATAAGATGGGTGGGACCTATATCTCCCTCCAATGCATTGGGTAATGATTTTATATCTCATGAGATAGACATGGCTGGAACGGAAGGTTATTTCGGTTCAGTGATACAGGACTGAAACGAGGAGTGAACTCGGTTCAGAAAGGGACTTTGTCCACTAAGATAGTCTTGGCAATGAGTCATGACTAACAAGAAATGATTTTCCATGATTATGTGTGCATTCCACAAAGTTCAAGTTTTAAGTTATGATTATTGGGATCTCATTTTCAATTCTATGATTTATCCCATGTTATGATATTATGAGCTCTTTTGCAGGTCAAGATTTCCAAAAGCTACGTTCTTATGTATATGATGTGATTGATATTTCTTTTGTTTACCCTTACTGAGCATTTGAGCTCACCCTTTTTTTGTTTTTCTTTCCCCAGGATATAAAGAAAGGTTTTAGGTAAAAAAAAAGGGGAAGATCTTTATGGGAGATATTGAAGATCTTTCACCACGTTTAGAAGATTACGTTCCGAGTTTCCAAAGACACTAAACTATTACGATCCTTGTGTGTGTGTTTTTGTTATGTACTAAGTATTCCGCAAAAGTAATGTAATGTCCATGTACGTCAAGATACGGGTCTCTACAGTTGGTATCAGAGGAAAGGTTTAGTCAACCTTTGGAAACTAGGATGCGAAAACGTTAGTGAGATCCCTAGAGATATTTCTAAGGTATGTCTAGGGATGTCCCTAGGGATAAGTATACCTATAGGTTATAGTAATAGAATTACGCTAACGATCATAGAATTAAACCTAAGATGTTGGATATTGAAGGTACTCCCCGTTTATTATGTTGTTTTCCCTAGCATGATTTTTTCCTCTCACACTATTCTTTTTGGGTTTTAGACGATGGCTGGAACCCGAAGGAACCGTGTTGATCAATGCAATGGACAATGCAATGATTGCCCTCCTGAACAAACAAATGTTATGGGAGATGGAGTGCAAAATCTTATTGCTATACTTACACAAGCTATGAATCATTCTGGACTTCCAAATGAGCAGAGAAGGGAACAATATTCTATTGAGTCCTTCATGAGGCAACGTCCACCTTCTTTCAGTGGGTCTTCTGATCCACTTGTGGCTGAACAATGGATCAGTACTACTGAAAAGATATTTTCAGTTCTTCAATGTTCTGAACATGATAAAGTCATCTTAGCAGTATATCGTTTGGAAGGTGAAGCTGATCAATGGTGGAATCTTATCAAGAATACGAGGCCAAGAGATGAAATTGAGTCCATGGAATGGGATGAGTTCAAGAACTTGTTTTTCAGCAAGAACTTCCCTCGTATTCTTCTAACAAAGATGGAGAAAGAGTTTCTTGAACTGAAGCAAAGGGACGATGAAGCTGTTGGTACCTATGAAGCAAATTTTACAAGACTTGCAAGGTATGCTTCTGGAATTATCATCCAACCTGAAAGTAAAGTTGCTCGATTTTTCAGTGGCTTAAAACCAAGTCTTCGAAGGGCATTAGCTATAAGAGACTTCAGTAGCTATGAAGAAATTGTGCGTTGTGCTATCAAGGTAGAAATGGAAGTTGGTGTTACATATCCATCTCATGGTTTTGACAAGAAACGTAAGATGGAGTTCAAGGAGAAATCTCAGAATAATGGTGAAAAGAAGATGAATGTTTCCTTATGCACAAAGTGTGGAAAGAAGCATGGTGGAGATTGTCTTAAAGGGACTAGAAAATGTTTTAAGTGTGGAAAAGAAGGTCATCGAGCAGCTGAGTGTCGAAGTAATGGAAAAAGGGTTTCTAATGATGTGAATAAAGCAAACACTGCAGAGAACGCACCGCCAACACTTCAATGCTTCAAGTGCAAGGAAATGGGGCATTATGCTAATAATTGCCCTAATCCAAGGGTTAGTGATGATCGACATGAGCAACCGCTTAAGGCAAAGGACAAAGGGAAGTCACATGCGATCACTATTGGCAATGTTGAATATGACAATGATGTGGTGGAATGATTAAGTTTTTATGTAATGGGATTCCAAAATAATGTTGTATCATGGAATATTGGAATACTTATGTATTGGTCTAATGTGGTATTCAAAGTGATTGAGATATTATGCAAGGAAAACGAGAAAATGAAATGTTTAACAGTATTCATGAGCTCATGATTGATATAAGGACTAAGTGATATCATGGTTTGAGTATATAGAATTTTGAGGATTTTGGTATGTGGAAAGTGTTAACTTTTAACTGCACTCATGTTTTCACTAAGGTATTCAAGAGAATACACGATTAAGGACTTTGAATGTTTGGAATGTGACCAACAAGACATATCTTATGATATGTGGGGATCAACGACAGTATTAAATCTCTGGTAATCGATGTCACTATATTATGAGAGTGGACTGCAGTATTATGTATAAGCCTAAAGATTAGACTGGATTATGTTGGACATAAGTTAGTATTGTTTAAGGATAGAAGATGGGATGTTATAGTAACGTAGTTTTAGAAAAAGGGACAACCTGCAGGACGGGCGACAACCCATCGCTTCGGACAAGGCTGTAGGAATCGAACCCACAACCGAAGTGCGACTGGCCTTTATCACCTACCACTGACCTACAGGAAGTCCCTGTTTAGTAGAAACTAGTTTTATTATATTAAGCAGTATGATATATGAAGTATAAGTCCATTTTAGGAACTATATATGATTAATCTCACTATAGAATGACTTATGTATATTTAATAACTTTTTCTTACCTTTTGTTTGAGACAGATGGAATGACCCGTCATTCTATCACATGATCTTCTAACACTTCACGAATAACAAATTCAACTTGATTTATTTAAGAGATGAAGTAGAAATTGTTCAAGGCACGAACAAAAGTGAGATTGTACCAAAATAAAGTAAGTATTTATTTTAAGAAAATTTTCAACTTTAGGGAAATGATCTTGAAAACCAAAAATGTTGTCCTAGTGATCTTATACCTGATGAATCAGATGGTACCACAAATCTATGGATTTGTGATTACTGGCTTTTCCATAGCCATGTTCTCTACCACTCTCCATCAGAACATGATGGTTAGATTTCTCTTCCATATCCATATTTTCACCTATGTGGAAACCCAGTGATTAGTTTATTTGGGTAATCGTTACATTTCATACTTTAGTTTTTAAAGCCAAGTTTTGGTATTCCCTTTTACGATGTGGGTTTCTATTAAAGAAACTTTCGAATAATAAACCATTTATAACCCCGACGAATTTTGAGGGCGAAATTCATTTTAAGGGGGGTAGAATGTAACAGCCCGAGATTTTATGAAAAATATTCTTTTTTATTTTACTAATGTCTTGTGTTATACGTTACACCAAAAGGAGCTTGCACAACACGCATCCTTCACTTGCCTTGCATTACACGCAATCGCAACCTTCCTCGATAGCGTGTGTGGTACGTAATCCTGAGTTTCACGAAACAATGATATGCTATTAAAATATTATTAAAACTAGCCGTTATGAATAGTAATAACCACATTTTAAATTTCAGAAATTTTAACTCTCAAAATGAACTTTATTTTTGGATTCGGAGTATCGAATATAGCCTAAGGTGAAATTTTGGTACTTTTCGGATAACTTTCATATTCTGATGAATAGTGAAAATTACTAAATTATAATTAAAAACAACTTTTTTAATCGAAATAATTAATAGTGATAAATCATTAATTTGAGTGGTTTTAAAGTATATTTAGAATATATTTTTACAATTTAATACAATTTTGGTCATTGGATGTAATTTCACATTTAAACTAGACATAAACAAGTGTCAATCTTTTGATAGATATTATTTCTTAAAAACACGCTATTTGTTTTAACAGCGGGATTTAATTATAAAATTAATTAATGCAACTTTTATGTTATGAATTTGGTAAAATAGACTTCATTTTTGAATTCGGAATATGAAATATAGCTTGGGATGAAATTTTGGCATTGTTCTGAAAAACATCAATTTTTGATGAATAGTGAAACTACTAAGTGGTAGGTTAAAAACTGAATTTTGAATAAAACTTAATTTTACCGCTTCTGTGAATGGAATTTCGAAAATCCGAGAGACACGGTTAATATCAAGGACTAAAATGTGGTTCAATGAGATGAAAATAATTTTTGGTGAATAGTAACTTTTTACTTTTTTTTACCGCGGTTAATAGTAAATAGGGTAACTAAGGGTAAATATGATATTACTATTACCCTAACACATGTCCTAATTCTATTGGACAAGTGTAATTCGACCAAAAACAAACTTAGGAATAAAATATGACCATTTAGGCCCACTTGGATTAGATTAGGACATTTATTATTAATTTATTTCAAGAAAGGTTAAAATAGTTAAAATCAAAGTTTAATAAGTAAATCATTTTTAATATGGGGTTATACATAAGATAAATTCGATTGTAAATATTATTTAGAAAGCTAAAAAGATTTCCTACATGATGGTATTTTATTTTTAATTTTTAGACATCAAATAATTTAATTTATTTATGACACAACGATGATGCAGTAATTATCTTATTAATGAAATATTGACATAATTGATGTTATAAACACCAAAATAAATGTAATTTGAGATTTTTTATGAATTCCACTAATTTTCTAGGTTACTATGATATATTAATGTTTATTTAATCAACTTGGTTCGAACATTTAATTCTGTTATGACTTTCACAAAAATCATATATCAAATAGTGTCAAAATTGACACAAAATAGTTTTTAAATCAAATATTATATTATTAATTGTTATTTTATTCCTAAAAATCTAAGGTTCGGCCAAATGACTTAGATAAGGATATATATATTAATAATAAACAATTTTGGGTTCTTTTGGCATGTTATAGTAAGTGTATTAACCATATAGTGAAAGAAAACAAAAAGACACGGTAAAAGTTAAATTATTTAACTTAGAGTTAAATCTAATTGATAAGGTTTAAAATAAGATCCAAACATGTCTAAATTTGATTGGTTGATGAGATTACAACCCTATCTCATCTAAGCTTCGAATATGAGTCATTTTTGGAGGTTGTTAAGTGGGGTTAGATTTATTATAAATTAATATTTTTAAGAATTCCTAAGGTGCCCCTCTCCTCCCCTATAAAAGGACACCTCCTCCCCCTCCTCCTCACACCAATTTGAGCACTCAAGCTCGGCCAACCCCTGCCAAAATCTCTTCTCCACTTCCCTAAAAACATCCTAGAGGTTCTGGTATTCCTCAAAGACCAATTTTAGTGCCCTAAGAGGAGGTCTCAAAGAGGCACTTCAAAGAAGAGGTAATTACCGTTACCAATTCTTTCATCTTTATTTCTTCTTCCACTTCTTCTTCTTAGGTTGTTTCATTATGAAGTAATAACATCAGTATCACTCATATACTGATATGTTATTATAAGTATGAAACAACCCTATTTCACCATCTATCCATCCTACGGAAAAAGAAATCACCGCGCGTGCGTACGTACGGAATACCGTCTCCACGCCGTGGTGTAATCTATTTTCCACCACCACCTTACATGGATGGGTATAATGGTGTAAAGAATAACTATACATAGTTATTACAACATCATATTGATTCTGATATATTGTATGATCCACTCCAATTCAATTCAATATTTATAGAAATGATATCATCGCTCGTGCGTACGTACGGACTACCGTCTCCACGACGCGATGAGATTCATTCTCCATGTTAACCATTTAAGAATGATTATAAAGTATATATAAGAAATAATAATTAAATATATGACATTATAAAGCTACTGGATTTATGTATATATATATATATGTATGTCATCTACTTACTTCCATTCAAAACAATAGGGAAAGGAAAACAGCGTTCATGCGTACGTACGGACTACCGTCTCCATGAACGGTGTTTTTCATTTCATTTATCTATCTATTATATATATATATATACTGAATATATATGATATATAAATCATATTTTATATTCTGGAAGTAAGTAAATCATGATATAAGTAATAATAATGTCAAGAACAACAAGTCAAAACACCTACGATAAATGAAACGATTTTACCCAAAACGCTTCTTTAACATGGAATTTACAAAAGAACGGGTAATATAATGTCATAAGTGAACCATATATGATATCATAACAATGAATATGATTCTATAATAAGTCAATAACATGATTTAAATCATTATACAGGAGGTTCGGACACTTACAAAGCAAGTCGGACCTAAGGTAAGGGAAATATCACAATCTGATTTTTATCCGAGATTGTTTATTCGTAAGTATTTACTGGGGTGTATTTTATCATCCACATCCATGTTTTATCAATATGTAATATTATTTCCATCCACCTAAAATTGTTTAAATCCATTTTTTACCCTTCGGTGAGTTTTTAGTAATACGTATGAAAGGAATCTTTTGTCGTTTTTCGTACGAGGTACTTTTTGACTTTTCTGACAAAAGTACGAAGAATGTTTTTTTTTTAACTTATATGGCACGAAAGGATTTCTACTGTTTTATAAAGCCTTATTTTCATGAAGCTTCCTCTAAAATATTTCATGACTATTTTCAATAAAATCTCTTTCTTTTAAAATTGCATGATGTTTTGTGAAAAGAAATTGATTTTGAAGAAGAAAGGATATTTTCCTCAAGAATTCAATTCAAGTGTTTTATCAAAATTATTTTCCATCTAAGATAATAAAGAGTTCTGTTTCTATCCATATTTTTACATTGATTTTACTATGTTGTGATGGAATTATGTTTATGAATTCCTTTATCTTATATGAATTGATTTATGATGTCATGATGTTTCAAGAATCCCATTTTTGTTACATGTGTTATGCGATGATGTATGTTTTATGATTTTGTGGCACACATAAGAAAGGATTCATTATAAGATGGGTGGGACCTATATCTCCCTCCAATGCATTGGGTAATGATTTTATATCTCATGAGATAGACATGGCTGGAACGGAAGGTTATTTCGGTTCAGTGATACAGGACTGAAACGAGGAGTGAACTCGGTTCAGAAAGGGACTTTGTCCACTAAGATAGTCTTGGCAATGAGTCATGACTAACAAGAAATGATTTTCCATGATTATGTGTGCATGCCACAAAGTTCAAGTTTTAAGTTATGATTATTGGGATCTCATTTTCAATTCTATGATTTATCCCATGTTATGATATTATGAGCTCTTTTGCAGGTCAAGATTTCCAAAAGCTACGTTCTTATGTATATGATGTGATTGATATTTCTTTTGTTTACCCTTACTGAGCATTTGAGCTCACCCTTTTTTTGTTTTTCTTTCCCCAGGATATAAATAAAGGTTTTAGGTAAAAAAAAGGGGAAGATCTTTATGGGAGATATTGAAGATCTTTCACCACGTTTAGAAGATTACGTTCCAAGTTTCCAAAGACACTAAACTATTACGATCCTTGTGTGTGTGTTTTTGTTATGTACTAAGTATTCCGCAAAAGTAATGTAATGTCCATGTACGTCAAGATACGGGTCTCTACAATATCTCCCTCAAATGAATTAGGTAAAGATTTATATCTCATGGGATAGACATGGTTAGAACGGTATGTTAATCTGGTTCAGTGTTACAGGACTGAAATGAGGAGTGAACTCAATTCAGAAAGGAACTTTGTCCACTAAGATAGTCTTGGAAGCAATTCCATGGCCACTATAGAAATAATATCATGTGCTTAATGTTTTTCAACAATTACATGTTTTATTCCCATGTTATTTTATCATGATTGTTGTTAATTTATGATCTATGCCTTACGTACTGCCACATTTTATTTCACAACTCAAGATTTTGATGTTAAAACTTTATATTCATGTTTTTAAGTTCAAATGTATAAGGTTTGTTTTATTTTTTTTCATGATTACCCTTACTGAGAATTTGATCTCACCCTTTATATGTTTTCTTTTCCCCATAATATAATGAGAGGTTTTAGGTAAGAAAAAAAGGGGAAGATCTTTACATGAGATGTTTATATTCATTCACTAAGATTAGGAGATTATATTTTGAGTTTCCAAAGACACTAAACTATTAAGGTCCTTTAGTGTCTGTTTTTGTTATGTATTAAGTATTCTTCAAAAGTAATGTAATGTCCATGTACGTCATGATTTGGGTCTCTAGAATGTCTGTCACCTCAATTAAAAAAAAGGAAACTCCTCTCTCTCATATTCACTTCACGTTGATCCTTTAGGATATCGAGTTCCCTAAAAATTTACATTATCAACATCAGTAAATACATTATAGATGTTATTTTCCTCTCAAAATACCAACTATAGTGCCTTTAAGATGATATTTAGAGAGAGTACATTGATGAAGAGGTAATCTCCTCAACTGATTCCTTAAAATTATTTCTTCTTCTACATCCTCTTCATGAGTTGATTCATCTATAATGTAATAAATAAAGTATAAATTAATTTAAAATATGTTATTATAGTTATTTAAAAACCATATTACACCATCTATTCATCTTTGAAAAAACAAAATCACCACATATGCATAAGTACAACTTACCCTCTCTACACAGTGGTGTAATATTTTTCTCACCACTAACTTATGTGGATAGATATATTGATGGAAATAATATCCATAAATATTTTTTATTACATCATATGGATTATGTAAAAATATATATACTCTCCACTTTAATTTCATTTCACAATTATGGGAATGATATCGTCGGCTTGCGTACATACGACCTACCGTCTACACGATACGACGTGATTTATTCTAAAAGATATTAATTAAAGCATGAATATACAAATGAATTGAATTAATAAATATGATATTTGTTATAATTATATAATTCTGTAAATTAAATAACTCTAACCTAAGAATAAGAACTTATCCAACAAAAAATTTATAAGAAATAAAGATGTTAGTCCCCGAAGGATGAGTAATAACATTACTAACAAATAGATGATAATATGATCATATATGATGACTATGATTCTGGAATAAGTCAATAAAATCATTTTGATCATTATACATGAGGGTTGGACACAAAAAAAGGATATAAGATCCAAGGTAAGGGATAATGTTATATTCTAATTATTATCAAAGTTTAATTATATGAAATTATTTACTGGGGAATATTTATCATCCATATCCATGCATTCAAAAAATATTTTCATGAAATTTCTATTATCCTTCTATGGATGTTTAATGAAATTGTTAACCCTTTGTTACTTTTAATACATGTATTGGAAAGAATCTTTCTTTTATTTTCCATACAATATATATTTTTAATTGTTTAACAAAGGTATACAGAGAACCTTTTTTAACTTATAAGGGATGAATGGATTATTAGGATTTCAAAGAACATTATATTAATGAATATTATCATATGAATTTTGATGTTTATTTTTAAATAACTTATATTATTTTAAAATCGTTTGGTTTTTAATGAAAGAAAAATGCTTCTGAAAAAGATATTATATTTTCCTCAAGAATTAAATTCAAGTGTTTTATCAAAATTATTTTCCATAAAGATTAAGGATATTATTCAAGAATAATATACCTATTATCCTTATAGTGATTATTTTTATGATGGATTTATATTTATGAAGCCCTATTTTTTTAAATGAATTATGTTATAATAGAATGATGTTTATGAAATCCATTTTTTCATTGGGTTATGTTATGATGAAGGATTTATATTTTTGTGGCACACATATGTATAGTTTTTATTATGTGATGGGTAAGACCGATATCTCCCTAAAATGAATTGGTTAATGATTTATATCTCATGAAATAGACCTGACTAGAATGAAATATAAATCTGGTTTAGTAATACAGGGCTGGTACGGTAAGTAAATCATGTTCAATAATTCATGGCTAGAACATTAAGTAAACCCAACTCAGTAATGGATTTTTCCCACTATGATGGTGTTGGAGATGTGACATGGATAATATTTAATTGGTTTTACATTCTTATATTTTATCAACATTTCCATGTTTTGTTCCAATGCCATTTTCTCATAGATCTTGTTCCTTTGTGATTAATGCATTATAAACTACCATAATTTACTTCATGACTCAATATTTAGATATTTTTTATAAATGGTATGATTTTGAAAATTTATTTTCATGTTTTTGCATTCTTATGTTTATGTTTGGTTTTATATTTTCCATGTATACCCTTACTGAGAATTTGAGCTCACCCTTTTTATGTTTCTTTTTCCCATGATACGATGAATGGTATCAAGTAAGATGTGTCATAAAGGGGTTATATTTATGATGAAAAATGCAGGAGATGATTATGATGTTTCATGAGCTAGTTTTTTATTTTTCTTATTTTCTAAAGACACTGAACTAATACCATATTCGGGCATTTTTTTTCATGTATAATGTATTACACAAATGTAATGTAATGTACATGTATTTCAAGATTATGGTCTTTACTATTGGTATCAGAGAGATGGATTAGTCAATCGTTGGAAACTAAGATATGAAATATTTAGTAAGTTCCCTAGAGATATTTTTATCGTATTCCTAGGGATGTACCTAAGGATATGTCCAACTATAGGTTAAAATCCTTGAATCATGGTAAGTATCATTGTTAAACTTGGATAAAACCAAATATATTATAGATTGATTGTACTTCAATTTGAATATGTTGTTTTCTTAGTATTATTTTTTTCCTCTAACTCTATTCATTTTGGGTTTTATAAAACAGCTAAAACCCAAATGAACCATGTTATGATCAATAGAGTGGGAGATGAAAAAAATTTCCTCCTAATCAACATCATGTAGTGGGAGGTGAAATGAAAAATCATATCACTATGCATACCCAAGATATGAATCATTCAATAATTTAAAATGAGTAGAGACAGGAACAACAATCTATTGAGTCCTTCATAACGAAACATCCGCCTTCATTCATTGGGTCTTTTGATCCACTTTTTTTTGAACAATGGATTAGTACCATTGAAAATATATTTTCATTCCTTCACATTTCAAAATAACAAATATTCATTTTGTCTATTTTTCTTTTAGAAGTTGGAGCGGACCGGTGGTGGACTCTAATCAAGAATATGGGGTAGTAAGATAAAATTGAATCAACGATATAAAATGAGTTCATGAAAATATTTTTCAATTAGTAAATTACTTATATAACTCATACGAAGATAGAAAAGAAGTTATATGATCTTAAATAAATTTATGATGAATCCATTATAACGTATGAGGAATCATTTATTGGACTTTTGCGGTACTCTTTAAGAAGTAACAACTAACCTCAAATAAAATTTGATAGTAATACCATGTCTTTGAATGGAATTATCCATAAAATATTATAATACATATGAATAGGTTTTTCATTGTGATATCAAGGTATAAAAGCATTATGCAGTTACATATCAGTTTCATGGTTTTGACATGAAAAGGAAGATGGAGTTCATTGGAAAATCTCAAAACAATGTTGAAAAGAAGATGAGTGTTTCCTTATGCACAATGTGTGGAAGGTATCAAGATGAATATTTTCATAAAAAGACTTATAAATGATCTATTCATGGAAAATATGTAAATTGGGATATTGAGTGTGAAATTAACTAGAAAAAGATAGTTATTGATGCAAATAGAGAAAGGGTACATAGAATTCACCTCCCACACTTCAATGCTACAAGTGCAATGAAATAGGGAAATATGCCAACCAATTACTTAATATATGGGTTAATGATGCTGATCAATGTCATAAACCACTTATGGATAATGAAAAGAAAAATTTAATGTGATCAAAATTGGAAATGTAGAGTATGACAACAAAGCAGTGGAATGATTAAGTGTTTATGTAATGGGATTTCAGAAAAATGTTATAAAATCACTTTTATTGAATTATAGAATAATGAAATATTGGAATAATTTGGTTTTTATATATGTATCTAAGAGTATATGATGAGTGTTATAGGTATCCAAGAAAAGTTATTCAAATATTTTTTTGGAAAAAAAATTAAGGGTAGGATGACCATTAATATGTCCACAATGTTGGGATAATGAAATAAAGAGTTTTCTTACAATATTAATGACCTCAAAAAAATGATAAAAATGAGTTTTATGATATTATTAATGGATAATATAGAATCATTAGGATATGTGTTATATGGAAAGAGACAATTTTTGAAAGAAAGCATGGTTTCAAAATGGTTTTATTTTAATTCAGGTTATTACCATGAATCGAGGGAATACCTAATGAATGTTTTCAAATGATTTTAATGTGACCAATAAGAGATACCTTATGATATAGGGGAAAAATGGTAAGACGTTTTAGTTAAACTTCTTAATTTTTTTTTGGATTTTCAACTTCCAAAACTGTTATAAGGTTATGTAAAGTTTAATTTAAACATATAAAGATTTTTGTTAGAATAAAGTATTATCTCACCCTAGGTGGACTAATCCATATTTAATTACTTGTGAAATACTTTGTGTTGTGATAATGACGCATGGAATGACTTATCATTCTATTTATGGATCACATGATCTGATAACACATCACGAATGACAAATTCATCTTCATTTATTTGAATATGAGATGAAGTGGAAATTTTTTGAGACACAACCAATGGTGAGATTTTAAAAAAAATAAATTAAATATATATTCCCTTAAAAATTCATCAACATTGGGATAAATGGATCATAATTTAAAAGGGTGTATTATTATCATTATTTTAATGAATTCAATTACCTCTTTCACACTTACGTTATAAGGCCCCAGCCTTAAACCTTACTTAAAATCGAATTAAATGAATAATTCACATTGAGGATCTTTTCAGGTTTAGAGTTTTATAGAATTAGGACATAACTATTACATCTCAAAAAATTAGAAAGTAGTCTCTTCTACTAAATTTCTATAAAATAAAAACTCTTAAAAAGAAACTTGTCTAGTTTCATGTTTTAGGTAGCATGACTTTCCCTTGATCCCATCCTTGACCCTATTCCACGCTAAGTCCTGTGAAAAACATTTCAAAAACATGGGATGAGCATAAAAACTCAGTAAGGGATACACAAAAAAACTGTTAGTTTGTCAAAACAAAAAGTAAACCATGTATACTTTATCAAGGTAATACTTTTCACCTTTATGAAGTAGTAAAAACTCTTCACTAAATAAAATATCATTACTTACCTTTTTGTAACCAAAGGATTACCATAAAACCCATATAAAGAACACATAATATATATAAAGGTAACTTGGGACATAAACATACTTAAGTGGAATAACCATACGGTCGACTCCCACACATATCACTTAATGGAATAGCCATACGGCTTCCATACATACTTAATGGAATAGCCATACGGATGACTTCCATACCCAATGCATTGGAGGTTATAACGTAACCACCCGTCTTGGTATTCACGGCACCACCCGTCATATGGTTTATAACGTAACCACCCGTTAAAATGTCCAAGTACCATAATAAAATCATAAAACATAAAACCAATATAAAAGAATGATAACATTTCCTCATTTCAATAATAATAGAATCCTTTATCAAAACCATTTTCAATACCAAAATACATAAAAGAGTATATGGTATTTATTTTATTTTAAAAACATTATGGCTTGTTGAGGAAGCCAAAGACCAAATAATACTCGCGGTGGCGGAAAAGGTCGTTGTCACCGCGTACGTTAAAAGATACATTCCTTTTTGTCGTTTTGTAAAACACTTTGTGGAAAAAGATTACTTTTGTATAAAAGTAAAACTCAAAGGGGTTTATACACCGTATAAAAGAAAGTTGTGTATAAAACGAAATGTGCCTCAATGAAAGGAGATTGAGACAAAGTCCCTTACAAAGACGGTATCCTTGGTTTAAGGATAAATCAATTACATAATTATCTTTGACAAACAAATACAACAAATATAAGTGGATATTAAGTGTAAAATAATCAAAGTTCATTCACACATATTCAAAGGATGACATATTCAATAACTACGTGTCGAACCCAAAGAAATCGAAATTGGGTTAAGAAGTTCCCTTGACAGCCTAACAGCGTCACATCAAAATGAGTTGATGAGAGATAAAAAGTGTATCTAATCACTTGGACATAAAATTTACATCAATAAAAATATATGAGAACAAATCCCAACATAATAATATGTACATTAAAAGACCCAACAAAATAAGTCTTTAAAAAAAAGGAGGGTGAAAGGTTCCCTTACCGACTTGGGTATCTTTCAAAACATACACCCCATGAAAGAAGGACAATAGATCATTGATGTAAATACTCATAAACTAAATTATATTACACAAAGAGTATAATAATGGGCAGTACATACACAAGTCAACGGAATTTGTGGAAATTGTAGCATAAATCGCACGGGAATAAAAGTGAGATGAAAAATCCCTTACGAAAACTCGGCAGCCTAACGGCGCCACATAAAACTTCCGAATATGGATTGATGAGATCAAATAGGGTATCTAATCTTATTAAAATAAAATTTATAGAAAGAGGAATATAAAAGAACATCCCCCAACATTACAAAGAGGAGCTTAAAAGAAGTGACATAAAGGAGAGTACTTAAAAAGAAAGAGAGAGGTTAGATCTCTTACGAAAGTTCGGCAGCCTAACGGCGCCACTGAAAACTTCCATAATGGATTGATGAGAGATAATAGGGTCTCTCATCACATGAACATAAAAATTACAGTAAGTGTAATATAAAATATCATCCCAATAACAAGAAAGATGAGCTTTAAAAGGAATGACATAAAAGTGTGTACTTAAAAAGAAAGAGAGGAGTATGATCTGTTACCTCGGGTCCGACTTGACTCGATCGTTCTTTAATCTCCTGAATAATAAACTTGAGTTAATTTCTACTTCCTTAAGAACCTTTTTCAATTTCATTACTCCTTTTATATCACTTATTACCATGTCATAAACATTATGTAATCATTTAAGTTAATAATATTTTTTTTGCCGATATTTGGTTCTTAAGTCGAAAGTGGACTTCTTACAATTACATGTTGTTCGTGTGGCCAAATGTTTATTATATGCAGAATTTTATTCATGATGTAGATATCGTATATGTCATATATATCCAGTACATGCATGCATTTATAACATTACATAATCATTTAGAGGTAAGAAATGAAATACACCGTTCATGGAGACGGTAAGCCGTATGTACGCATGAACGCTACTTTCATTTCTATTTCGTATTTTATAGAATGGAATAATAATGATATAAAGGTATATTGTAATTAAAGTATAATATCATATATAATATCATAGTTCCATCCTTTATACGTCCCACATATGGTATTTAACGAATCAAATCACTTTGAGGGGGCGGTAGTCCGCACTTCCTTAAATGAAGATATCGCGTTTACCCATAATGGAAACCATAAAGGTATTCCCAAAATGAAAAAAACAGAAGCTTAAGGAAAACATAAACATATTATATAGCATATATAAAAATAGTGACATCATAATGGCCACCTTTTAAGGTGTTAAATGAGTATTGAACAATCATCGTTTCGGGAGGCAGAATTTCCCCATCCACGGAAACTGTATGTTCTTTAACCACTTGATGTAGTTGTGTGAGATTTTAGCTCGAATAAATCTTATAAAAACATCCTAGTATATTGAAGATACTGGTGTTGTTACAAAAGAAGTAAATAAAGAGAGTTTAGGGGGTTGGAGAAGCAAAATAAAACAAATGAACATGAGGGAATGAATTACCTTTAAAAGTGTAACTCCTTTTGATTTGAGCCTAAAGGCTTCCATTGAAAGGATTATGCCCAAAGGGAATCCTCTAGGATGATGATAGGGATGTTTATAGAGTAAATGGGCAGGGGTTGGCCGAGACAAAGGCTTGAGGAGTGTGTGAAATGAGGTAGAGGTGGGGGACTTTTATAAGAGGAGAGGAGGAGCTATTTTGGAAAGTAAAGAAATATTACTTTATTTGAAAATGTGTTTCGGTTTTAAAAGGTCCCAAATTGATATAATCCGTGGATAAGGTGATAAGGGTTCGAAACCCACCCATCCAATAAGTTTTGGACATGTTTAGTTCATAGATTTTACATTATCTTTCCATTTTATTTAAATCGTCAAATAATGATGTCATCGCTGCGTCATTATTATGTCATAAATAATTTAATTTATTTAATGTCTAAAAATTATAAAAAAATTACTATGATGTATTAAATCTTTTTATCTTTCCAATTAATATTTATAATAAAAAATCTGACTTGTATAACCCCATTAACAAATTGTTTTAGTAAAACATATCATGTTTGTGCCATTTTTTACATTAACATTAAATAAAAGGTATCTATGTCATTTTCCAACCAAAGTGGCTCTATGGGGTCCCAAAGTTGACCCATGGATTTTCTTGGTCTTCCATGACACATACAATAAGGGTAGTACATGTGTCAAGGTATTTTCATTTTATTATAATATCATTTTTGCCTTAAATTGCACTAATTACCTCTAATCGCGATTAAAAACTTAATAAGTTACTATTCACCAAAAAATTAATTTAATCCCATTGAACCACATTTTACTTCTTAATGAAAACCATGTATGTCGGATTTTTGAAATTCAAAACACAATGATGGAAAAATTTCATTTAAACGGAAAATCAGTTTTTATAAGTACCACTTAGTGGTTTCACTATTCATCAAAAATTGAAGTTTTTCAGAAAATTACCAAAAATTCACCCTAAGCTATATTTGATATTCCGAATTCAAAAATGAAGTCCATTTTACAAAATTAACAACATATAAGTTTAATTAATTAATTTAATAATTAATTCCCGCTGTCAGAGCAAATAGCGTGTTTTTATGGAACAATAAGTATCAAAAGATTGACACTAGTTTAAGTTCGATTTCAAAGTGAAATTAATTCCAACGACCACTATTGGATTTAATAGTGAAAATATTTTCTAATTTCACTTTAAAACCAATTCAAAAGATAATCTAATCATATAAATAAATTATATTAAAAAGAGGTTTTGAATTAAAAAACAACATTTTACACTATTCATTTAAAAATGAACTTTATCGGAAAAATACCAAAAATTTACACAAAGTAAAATTTGATGTGCCAATTCTAAATAAGAGTTTTATTTGGTCCAAAAGAATGTATAAGAGTGATCAAAACTATTTTTAATGATAGTTCACCATCAAAAGGCGATAAGTGAACCTTTAGTGAAAATTAGGGTATAAAAGCCTAAAATTGAATTCTTTCCGTATTTTAAGCCTTTGGATAAATGTAAAAACATTTAAAAAACATATATAATCATATTTTAGTTATTTCTATCCATTCCCGCCAATACAACGTCTACATGTTAACTACCATTTAAAATAATATTATTTTATTATTAGAGTGCAACGTAAGATTCCCAAGAAACTCGTTGTTGCGTATTGGGTACGCCATCGAGCATAGCATCCCCTTTAAAGTAATATTAATATTTGATTCAAAAATATGGATAAATATAAAGATGTCATATTATTTATTTACCTGGGGTGTTACATCCTGCCCCCCTTTTGGGAATTGCATCCTCGCAATTTTAAAATTGAGCTTGGAAACATCCTTGAAATTCCCACATCGGAGAAGAGTAGGTAAAACAATCACTTTAAAATAAAGAAAGATAAGTACAAAGGTCACCCGAGTTAACCCATACTAGGATTCCAAGTATGAAAACATGGACATGGAGGAGAAAACATAGGGTCATGTTCTGATGGAGAGTGATAGAAAACATGTTTAGGAGAAAGTTAACCATGAGAAAATCTCAAATTTTTGATGGGTTAAACGGTATTCAATTCCCCAGTAGGAAAAGTTAATAGACGACATTTTTGTTTTAAGTTACTTTTTATTGAGGAATTTATTCATAAGGAAACATAATCACTTATCATGTTTACTCTCAACTTTTATTAGAATCCTTACACAAAATCATATTTTCTCCAAAAGGCGAGTATTTAGGGAGACTTGTTCACATTAAGAGTACTATAATCAAATTCTAGAGAATTACCTAACCCCAAAAAGAGAACTACATACTTCCCAGGTCTTTAGACTTTAACCAAAACCAAAACCCAAAAGATTTGTACAAGATCAGATAACCCAGAAAAGGATAACCCATTAGAAAGAAAATCTATTCTTAATCTCCAACATTTGTCCAACAAAACCCAAAGTTCAACGAGGACCATCCGATAAACAATTTTTCCATAAAATCCCTCAAAGTAAACCAATCTAAGATTGAAACCCAAACATTTGAAGGATTTAGTCACATAGTCTTCCAAGTTAAATCGTAACATTTATCTCCAAACAAAATCAGTTGCTCTTAAAGTCTTGCATTGAAAAGTAATTATCCTAATCACATATCCTCCATGATAGGTTAATCATTTTCATAAATAACCCAAAATCAACTTACTCTTAATTCATAAAATCATATAACTAAAAAGAACCAGTCAAACTAACCAGGGAATTCACGTAGTCCAGTGGTAGGCGATAAATACCAGTCGCACTTTGGTTGTGGGTTCGATTCCCGCAGCTTTGTCCGACACGACAGGTTGTCACACAGTCTGCGTGTTGTCCGTTTTCCAAAACTATATAATTCTTAAAACATTCCCCAAAATGAGATAAAATCTTCAAATATGATCATAACATATTTTAACCTCAAGTTTATCTCACGCCTTTCATTTTCCATCATAACATATAGTAACCCATAATTACCTCAAAAGTAAGGATCATATAAACTCAAATGGTTCTTTATAACTATGTCCACAAAAGAAAAGATAACTATTACTTGAATAAAATTTTTCTATATTAAACATCAGGGTTACACATAATATAAAAAGTCTTCTAATGTAACCCCATCATCAAAAGAGACTTAATACTCTTAAGAATTTCACCATAACTCTTGATGCCCTTATATATTGACATCTTACTCATTCAACATTCTTCATGATCCATTATCCATTCCTTTCCAACTTATTCCGAAATACCTATTTCCTACAAACAAAATCATGAATCATATCCTAAGATTACAAAATAGGAAAACAATAGTCATGAAATAGTACATACCTTTGATTGGTCATTGTCAGTTTCTTCATCCTCAATCAGAATGGAATTGGGTATTGGTAAACGAATATTGGTACGCTCTTGGTGACCCCATTCACGAAACTTCTTCATAGGACATGTGTTTGCATAATGACCATGCACACCACATTTAAAACATTCAATTGATCCCTCAGAAATAACTTCTTTCCCTTTCCTTGAGTCAACTGGATGCTTCCTTTTTCCACGGCAGGTTCTTGCTTTATGACCTTCATTTCCACATCTATAGCACATTTCTGTCCCTTTGAAACATTTTCCTAGGTGTTTCTTTCCACATCTTTGACACATAGGTTTTTGAACACACTTACCTTTATGATTATTACCTGTACTTCCGTAGGGATTTGTTTCTTGCATATATGATGCCTTAGAGAAATCTTCAAGGTTTAGGTGGTCAATCATAACTCTAGATAGTTGGTGGAGGATAAACACAAGAGTTCTCATTACAGCTCCCATATCATTCAGTTGCTCGCTCAGAAAACTGTCACAGTTTCCTTCACATCCACCGTTACCTTGGTGCCTGCTAGATCCATCCATTTACTAAAACCAAAAAGGGTCAGTGTGAGTATAACAACAAAACCATCATGTACTAATGAGGAAGATAAACACTAAGATATTCTTACTCATTAACTTTATCTAAAACTAGGACTCTTTCTGAAATCCTAACAATTATGGTAATGTCACTTATGCTTAAAGAATACCCTAACCTCTAAAGTTATCTAAACTGAACTTTGATACCAACTATAAGGCCCCAGTCTTAAACCTTACTTAAAATTGAATTAAATGAATAATTCACATTGAGGATCTTTTCAGGTTTAGAGTTTTAGAGAATTAGGACATAACTATTACATCTCAAAAGATTACAAAGTAGTCTCTTCTACTAAATTTCCATAAAATAAAAACTCTTAAAAAGAAACATGTCTAGTTTCATGTTTTAGGTAGCATGACTTTCCCTTGATCCCATCCTTGACCCTATTCCCCACTAAGTCCTGTGAAAAACATTTCAAAAACTTGGGATGAGCATAAAAACTCAGTAAGGGATACACAAAAAACTGTTAGTTTATCAAAAAAAAGAGTAAACCATGTATACTTTATCAAGGTAATACTTTTCACCTTTATGAAGTAGTAATAACTCTTCACTGAATAAAATATCATTAATTACCTTTTTGTAACCAAAGGATTACCATAAAACCCATATAAAGAACACATAACATATATAATGGTAATTTGGGACATAAACATACTTAAGTGGAATAACCATACGGTCGACTCCCACACATATCACTTAATGGAATAGCCATACGGCCAATTTCCATACATACTTAATGGAATAGCCATACGTCCGACTTCCATACCCAATGCATTGGAGGTTCTAACGTAACCACCCATCCTGGTATTCACGGCACCACCCGTCATATGGTTTATAACGTAACCACCCGTTAAAATGTCCAAGTACCATAATAAAATCATAAAACATAAAAACAATATAAAGGAATGATAACATTTCCTCATTTCAATCATAATAGAATCCTTTATCAAAACCATTTTCAATACCAAAATACATAAAAGAGTATATGGTATTTATTTTATTTTAAAAACATTATGGCTTGTTGAGGAAGCCAAAGACCAAATAATACTCGCGGCGGCGGAAAAGGTCGTTGTCACCGCGTACGTTAAAAGAAACATTCCTTTTTGTCGTTTTGTAAAATGCTTCGTAGAAAAAGATTCCTTTTGCATAAAAGTAAAACTCAAAGGGGTTTATACACCGTATAAAAGAAAGTTGTGTATAAAACGAAATGTGCCTCAATGAAAGGAGATTGAGACGAAGTCCCTTACAAAGACGGTATCCTTGGTTTAAGGATAAATCAATTACATAATTATGTGTGACAAACGAATACACCAAATATAAGTGGATATTAAGTGTAAAATAATCAAAGGTCATTCACACATATTCAAAGGATGACATATTCAATAACTACGTGTCGAACCCAAAGAAATCGAAATTGGGTTAAGAAGTTCTCTTGACAGCCTAACGGCGTCACATCAAAATGAGTTGATGAGAGATAAAAAGTGTATCTCATCACTTGGACATAAAATTTACATCAATAAGGATATATGAGAACAAATCCCAACATAATAATATGTACATTAAAAGACCCAACAAAAGAAGTCTTTTAAAAAAAAGGAGGGTGAAAGGTTCCCTTACCGACTTGGGTATCTTTCAAAACATACACCACATGAAAGAAAGACAATAGATAATTGATTTAAATACTCATAAACTAAAGTATATTACACAAAGAGTAGAATAATGGGAAGTAAATACACTAGTCAATGGAATTTGTGGAAAATTTAGCATAAATCTCACGGGAATAAAAGTGAGATGAAAAATCCCTTACGAAAACTCGGCAGCCTAACGGCGCCACATAAAACTTCCGAATATGGATTGATGAGATCAAATAGGGTATCTCATCATATTAAAATAAAATGTACAGAAATAGGAATATAAAAGAACATCCCCCAACATTAGAAATAGGAGCTTAAAAGAAGTGACATAAAAGAGAGTACTTAAAAAGAAAGAGAGAGGTTAGATCTCTTACGAAAGTTCGGCAGCCTAACGGCGCCACTCAAAACTTCCAAAATGGATTGATGAGAGAGAATAGGGTCTCTCATCACATGAAAATAAAAATTAAAGTAAGTGTAATATAAAATATCATCCCAATAACAAGAAAGATGAGCTTTAAAAGGAATGACATAAAAGTGTGTACTTAAAAAGAAAGAGAGGAGTAAGATCCCTTACCTCGGGTCCGACTTGACTCGATCGTTCTTTAATCTACTGAATAATAAACTTGAGTTAATTTCTACTTCCTTAAGAACCTGTTTCAAGTTTATTATTCCTTTTATATCACTTATTACCATGTCATAAACATTATGAAATCATTTAAGTTAATAATATTTGTTTTGCCGATATTTGGTTCTTAAGTCGAAAGTGGACTTCTTACAATTACATGTTGTTCGTGTGGAAAAATGTTTCTTATATCCAGAATTGTATTCATGATCTAGATATCATATATTTAATATATATCCAGTACATGCATGCATTTATAACATTACATAATCATTTAGAGGTAAGAAAAGAAATGCACCGTTCATTGAGACGGTAAGCCGTACGTACGCATGAACGCTACTTTCATTTCTATTTCGTATTTTATAGAATGTAATAATAATGATATAAAGGTATATTGTAATTACAGTATAATATCATATATAATATCATAGTTCCATCCTTTATACATCCCACATATGTTATTTAACGAATCAAATCACTTTGAGGGGGCGGTAGTTCGCACTTCCTTAAATGAAGATATGGCGTTTACCCATAATGGAAACCATAAAGGTATGCCGAAAATGAAAAAAAACAGAAGCTTAAGGAAAACATAAACATATTATATATCATATATAAAAATAGTGACATCATAATGGCCACCTTTGAAGGTGTTAAATGAGTGTTGAACAATCATCGTTTCGGGAGGCAGAATTTCGCCATCCATGGAAACCGTATGTTCTTTAACCATTTGATGTAGTTTTGTGAGAGTGTAGCTCGAATAAATCTTATAAAAACATCCTAGTATATTGAAGATACTGGTTTTATTACAAAATAAGTAAATAAAAATAGTTTAGGGGGTTGGAGAAGAAAAATAAAACAAATGAACATGATAGAATGAATTACCTTTAAAAGTGTAACTCCTTTTGATTTGAGCCTAAAGGCTTCCTTTGAAATGATTCTACCCAAAGGGAATCCTCTAGGATGAGGAGAGGGATGTGGAGAGAGTAAATTGGCAGGGGTTGGCCGAGACAAAGGCTTGAGGAGTGTGTGAAATGAGGTAGAGGTGGGGGCCTTTTATAAGAGGAGAGGAGGGGCACTTTTGGAAAGTAAAGAAATATTACTTTATTTGAAAATGTGTTTCGGTTTTAAAATGTCACACATTGACATAATTCGTGGATAAGGTTATAAGGGTTCGAAATCCACCCATACAATAAGTTTTGGACATGTGTAGTTCATAGATTTTACATTATCTTTCCATTTTATTTAAATCGTCAAATAATGATGTCATCGCTGCATCATTATTATGTCATAAATAATTTAATTTATTTAATGTCTAAAAATTATAAAAAAATTACTATGATGTCGGAAATCTTTTTATCTTTCCAATTGATATTTATAATAAAATATCTGACTTGTATAACCCCATTAAACAATTGTTTTAGTAAAACATATCATGTTTGTTCCATTTTTTACATTAACATTAAATAAAAGGTATTTATGTCATTTTCCAACCAAAGTGGCTCCATAGGGTCCCCAAGTTGACCCATTGATTTTCTTGGTCTGCCATGACACATAAAATAAGGGTAGGACATGTGTCAAGGTATTTTTAATTTATTATAATATCATTTTTGCCTTAAATTGCACTAATTACCTCTAATCGCGATTAAAAACTTAATAAGTTACTATTCACCAAAAAATTATTTTAATCCCATTGAACCACATATTACTTCTTAATGAAAACCATGTATGTCGGATTTTTGAAATTCAAAACACAATGATGGAAAAATTTCATTTAAACGGAAAATCAGTTTTTATAAGTACCACTTAGTGGTTTCACTATTCATCAAAAATTGAAGTTTTTCAGAAAATTACCAAAAATTCACCCTAAGCTATATTTGATATTCCGAATTAAAAAATGAAGTCCATTTTACAAAATTCACAACATATAAGTTGAATTAATTAATTTAATAATTAATTCCCGCTGTCAGAGCAAATAGCGTGTTTTTATGAAACAATAAGTATCAAAAGATTGACACTAGTTTAAGTCCGATTTCAAAGTGAAATTAATTCCAACGACCACTATTGGATTTAATGGTGAAAATATTTTCTAATTTCACTTTAAAACCAATTCAAAATTTAATATAATCATATAAATAAATTAGATTAAAAAGAGGTTTTGAATTAAAAAACAACATTTTACACTATTCATTAAAAAAATGAACTTTATCGGAAAAATACCAAAAATTTACACAAAGTAAAATTTGATGTCCCGATTCTAAAGAAGAGTTTTATTTGGTCCAAAATAATGTATAAGAGTGATCAAAACTATTTTTAATGGTAGTTCGCCATCAAAAGGCGATAAGTGAACCTTTAGTGAAAATTAGGGTATAAAAGCCTAAAATTGAATTCTTTCCATATTTTAAGCCTTTGGATAAATGTAAAAACATTTAAAAAACATATATAATCATATTTTAGTTATTTCTATCCATTCCTGCCAATACAACGTCTACATGTTAACTACCATTTAAAATAATATTATTTTATTATTAGAGTGCAACGTAAGATTCCCAAGAAACTCCTTGTTGCATATTGGGTACGCCATCGAGCATAGCATCCCCTTTAAAGTAATATTAATATTTGATTCACAAATATGGATAAATATAAAGATGTCATATTATTTATTTACCTTGGGTGTTACATACGTAGATTTTGATTTCTTTATTATTATCCATCTCTAGATCACCCAATCTCTTTTTATTAGTGATCTTTATCAAAATATATGATTGTTTACTGTTTTCCAAATTTCCAAATTCATCAATTATGTTATCCGACATAGAGACCTAGTCACGATTTACATTTTTTACCTATTGTTTTTAAGATATTATTTTTAGAAGGAAGTTTTCTTCTTCGTTTTTTATGTAAGTTTTTATCCTTTTAGAACCCTAATAAATTTTGGGGGAAAATTCATTTGAAGGGGGGTAGAATGTAACACACTAATTTTTTTATGAGATAATTTTTTTAATTTCATTGATGTATTGAATTGTATGAAACACCAAGATAATCGTGCACTACATGAAACATCATATTATCATGGGATATATATAACACTATGATTGTCTTGTGATATAGAAAATTTCATGTTTTTTTGATAGAATTCATTTCATGCAAAACCAAGTTTAAGAAAACAACTAAAAATTATTATGTTACCTTATAACATGGCCATTATAATGGAGGTATGAATAGTATTAAAAAAATTAAGAAAATATGCTTCACACATGTATATATAATTAATCCTTTTAGTGAGAAATTACTTATAAATAAATCCTTTTTAAAATTAAATAAAATGTTTTTTTTTCTAAAAAAACTATTTAAATGAAAATAAGTGGGTTTATAACATATTGAATTCACTCTTGATAGATTTTATTAATGTAATTTATATTTAATTAAATTGATATAATTTTTAAAATTCATATTTTATGTTTTCTATATAGGATATAAGAACCAATTCAATTTTTCAGTTAAAAGAGGTATTTTTCAAAAAATGAAGTTTTACTGCCTTTTGATGGCACACCCATTTTAAATCTAGTTTTTGATAGTTTTATATATTCTATTTTTAAAAAATAAACTTATTATTTGGAATACGGATATAAAAATTTAATTTTTATGAATTTTTAAATTTTTTCTCATAACATTCAAGTTATGATGAATAGTAAAAATACAATAAATTTTAACAGAAAACAAATTCTTTCATAAAAATAATTTTTATGGTTAAATTATATTATAAAATCGTATTAAAATATAAATGTACTATATTTTATCCTTAAAAATAATATATTTCATTGAAACTAATTATACCATGAATTTCTATGTAAAAACATTCAAATCTATAACAATGTTTTAACATTTAATAATGTATTTTTCATTTGGACAAAAGAATTAATTTTAAATTGATTAATGAATGTTTTGAATTTTGAATATTTAAAAATGGAAACCATATTTGAAATCGGTAGGTCCAAATTATTTTAATATAATCTTTTATTTTTTGGGAATTTCGAATAGTAACTTTAGTAATTTTTTTTATATGGTAAAAAGGTAAATTAGGTAGTTAAGGGTAAATGTAATAATATAAAATTACTATAACACTTGTACTAATATAATAGAATGCGTGATTTTATACATAAACTATCATTGGGTATAAAGTATACCAATTGTAAGTCACTTGAATGAGATTAGGACATTTAATATATTTTATTTAATGAAAAATTAAATATGTCATACTCAAATTTTAATAAATAAATAATTTCTAATGTAAGGTTATACAGAATATAAATTTTATTATAAATAATAATTTTAAATATAATTTTTTTATTTATCAGGGTAATTTATTTTTATTTTTTATGAAATAAATAATTACCTTAAAGTTTTATATATTGATGATGCAAAAAACCTTAATTGATAAAAAATCACTAAACTAATTTATATTAAACTGATAATGACCATTAAAATATTCAAAAAAAATTCCAATTTTTATTAGTAATGTATATATCGATCATAACCATCCATGGGCCGAGTCATTGACAATTTAGAGCCTTATAAAAGATATTATGATAGTTATAATATTTTATTTAATATAATGTTAATGTTGTCCCATTCATTCTTTAATAAATGTTACAATTTATAATATATATTTTTATAGAAGATATATTTGAATAAAAATATTCAACTGAAAATGAGAATAATTATTTTCATTTTCGTATTTTCTTTTTAATTTTTATTTAATATATATGTGTATTAAATAATTACAAAAAATTGATGTTGGGATTATTTTTTTTATAAAAATATCAAATTGTTGATATTAAAAAATTAGAATAAATACAAATTTGGATAATAAATATATAAAATAAATTTTCTAGATCACCTTGACCACATAGGGATATAATAAAATATTTAGCAATATGATAAAATCTTATCTGGATATTTTTAAAAGATCCATGAATTGAATATTGTCCAAATTGACACTATTGTAGTTTTGTCAAAATATTATTTTGTTAAATTATTTAAAAAAACATAAAACATATTTAAAAATATATAATAAATATTATATGGCATAAAATGTTCAAGATTATTTATATACGATTTAATTTACATCAAATAACTAAATATTTCTACTTTTTAATATGGAAATATTTGTAACCCTAGTTAAAATGAAATAGAATAACTGAGTGGTAAATTAAAATGATAAGGTTTAAATAGATAGAAATAGATTTCTAAGATTTACATGTGTAGGAGATTTAAACCTTTTCCAGTCTCATTTTCTAAATTTGGACATTTTTTAGGTTTTTGGATGTGCTTTTGGTTTATTATAAATTTACACTTTTAGAGATTCCAAATTTTCTCCTCACATCAATTATAAATTGGCACCTCATCCCTCACTTATTCACTTCATGTTTATCCTTCACGATCATAAATACCCAACCCATTTCCATTATAAACTACCCTAGTAACATTTTATATGTTTTATTCTGCTCAAAAGAATAATTCTAGTGCCTTTATGAAGAGATTTAGAGGGAGTATATCAAAGAAGAAGTAAATTTCTCTACCAATTATTTCAAATTATTTCTTCTTCTAGTTCATATTCATGTGTTTTTCCATTATTAAGTAATATCTACAATATAAATTATATTCTAAGAAGTTATTATGCTTATATAGAATTTATATTCCACATTCTATCCATCCTATAAAAAATGAAATCACTATGTCTGTGTAAGTATGGCTTACCATCTCCACAACATGGTGTAATCTATATTTCACAGCCTTCTTACGTGGATGGATATAGTGATGTAAATAATATATATATATATATATATTATTATAACATGACATAGATTCTGAAAAAAAATATATTCCATCCACTTCAATACCATTTCACAATTATGGGAAGGATATATTTGCTCGTGTGTACGTACGACCTACCGTATCCCTGATGCGATGAAATTCATTCTACATGGTCTTAATTAAAGAATTATTATATAAATAATATTAATGGATAAATATGATATATATTATACTAATATTATTTTATGAATGATATAACTATAACCCAATCAGAGGAACGTATATAAAACCCCATTGTTAATAATATAAAGAAGTTAATACTCATTGAATGAGTAATAATGTTACAAACAAATGGATGCTAATAGATTGTATATGATTACTATGATTATGTAATAAGTAAATGAAATCATTTAAATAAATATACAGAATTTTTGGATAGATACAATGGATAGAAGACCTAATGTAAATTATAATTTTTCAATCTCATTATTATCTGAGATTAATTATAGGTAATTATTTGTGGTGGCATATTATTATCCATGTCCATGTTTTCTAAAATTGTTTCCATAAAATAGTTAATATTATTCTATATATGTTTAAAGTTGTTTTTAAGAAATTTTTTATTTTACTGCACAGTTTGGAAAGAATCTTTCATTCATTTTCAGTACGAGTTACTTTTGAATTTTTCAAAAAAAGTTCATGAATATTGTTTTTAACTTATATAGCATCAATAGACTTATAATTCTTTCATAATGCATTGTTTTCATGAATCGTGATATTAAAATTTTCAAGAATATTTTCAATGGATGTATTTTCTTTTAAGATTATGTGGTTTTTAATTAAAGGAAAACATTTTTGAAGAAGAAATGATTTTTTCGTACATAAATAATTTCAATCCTTTTATCAAAATTATTTTCCATTTAAGATTATGGTTGTTTTTAAAGTGTACTATCCCTATTATACTTATTTTTTATAATGGTTATGGTGGAATACTATTTTTGAAATCCATTTTTTACATGGATTATGTTATATTGGAATGCTGTTTAAAAAACCATTTTAGTTATTGGATTATGTTATAATTAATTATTTATGTTTTTGCGGCACACATATGTATTGTTTTTTGAATGTCATAGGTGGGGTCAATATATACCTCCAATCCAATGGGTAATGATTTATATCTAATGATATATAAATCACTAAAATACTATGTAATTATTCTTTAGTAATACAGGGATGGTGAGGTAAGTAAATCATGATCAGTAATATAGGGTTGAAACGAAAAGTAATCATAGTTCTGTAATAGACTTTTTCCATCATGATGGTCTTGGAAATGAGCCCTTGCTAATATAGAAATTATTTAATTTTCTTATTTTTTCCACAATTCCAATTTCTATTCCCATTATATTTTCTCATGGATCTTCTTCCTTTCTATTTTATGCCTTATTAACTATCAATATTTATTTCCTAACTCACGATTTTTAGATTTGTTACACATTGTATTATTTTCAAAAGTTGTTTTTTTTACATTATTATGTTTATGTTTTGTTTTATATTTTTTATGATTATCCTTAGAATTTAATCTCACCCCTTTTATGTTTCTTTTCCCTTTTATATGAAGAAGGGTATTACATAAGATGTGTCTGAAAGTGGTTTTAGTTATGAAGAAAAACATAGGAGATGATGTAGATGTTTTATAAACGAGTTGTTTTTGTTTCCCAGTTTCCTAATCCAAGAATCTAATATGGTCTTTGTGTTTCTATTCGTTACACGAATAAAGTATTCCACAAAATTAATGTAATTTAAATGTACATCGTGATTATGGTATTTACAATAAAAAATCTAGAGAAAAAAAGGTATATTATGAAGACAAAAATTCTTGCATCAAGAAAAAACACATCCAAAACCACTTATATATTTTATATCAGTCAAATAATATTTCATAGGTGATATCAGATAATGTTTATAAATATTATTCATCAATTCAATGTATAAATAGAAGAGATTCATCTCTTTGAATACACCTTCTCATCTAATAAAGATTTCGACTGGTGAGGTTCTTCTATTTCATGAAGGAATCATTTAATTAAATGTGAAGAAGAAAATGATGTGAAATACTATAGAATATTTAATATATATATATATATATAATTCACTATATAGTGGTTGTTAAGACTGGAGAGAGGAGAGCTTCCCCACTGCCCAAGATGGAGACAGTTGACGCGACTGCTTATCCACCTTATAGAGGAGTGACCTTCTACAACCTCTGATAGTGCCAAAACCCATTATTTTTCAACCTTGTCTAGCACTGATCTTCTCCCATCCTTCCTTATGATCTCAATTTTTCGTAAAGATCTGGATTATTATGACAGTCACCAAAAACTTATAATCTAGATTTTTGAAATCAATGAGGCTTCTTCTCTACTCAAATAAATGTTGATCACTCAGTTCAGTCATCATAACCCTTCTATGGATAATTTTGATAGATTTGTCTTCAAATATTTTGGGGATATTGGAAAAGTTGATAGTGGGCATTCTTCACAACAGGCAGATCATGATCAGATTTTCATCGGAGGAAGAACTCCTTCAGCTATGGTCCTTCACTCCCTGTATATGCAACAACTTCAGATTCTTTCATTTTAGATTGAACTATAACTTCCACAAGAATCTGAATTATTTGACTAATAATATTTGGGTTAGTTTTTCTTACCTCCCACTACCCTTTGAAACCTCCTCCATTATAACTATTTTGGGGAACCTAGTTAGTAGATTCCTATGTTCTCATATTAGAACTCGTTCCATTCTCTACTCTATTTCTCCTTGAATTTTTTTCAATGTTGATGTGTCGAAAGGGTCACTTGAATTTGATTTTATATATATATTTGGGAAGTCTTTTATTATAAAAAATATGTTTGTTATGAATCATGGGTGGATTTTTGTTCGCTTTATAAGAAGTGGGGTTCTCTGAAGAAAGTGTGTTGGTGTAGGGGCATGACTGAGTTTCAATAGCCTAAGGAGGGACTGTGCAGTAGGCTATATGTGATATGTGTAGGTACGAATTAGTTAGTCTTTTTTGGTGATCCGAGTGATCGAAATAGAAATTTGGAAGCTTTCCAAGTTACTCATCTTGAGGAAGAGTAATTAATGGGGTCTAACTTTCAAATGGGGAGTTTCCATACCAGAAAAATTTATATGGAGCGCCCAAGTATTTTAATATCTCGGAGAAGAATTAGGGGATGATTTCGGATCTTAATGGGACTATTGATGTATGTGAAGGATCTGTTCATAGTTCTGGAAGGAACTCTAGTATTATTTTTATGGGATAATTATTGTAGCAAAACTAGTTATGGTTTTACCACATGAACTAAGGATATATGAATATTTTAATTTGTTGCGGAGTGATCTGGTGAGTTCTTGTTGCAACACATTTATTATAGGGGATTAATAGGTTAGTGAAATGGTTGAAGTTAATTTTGATATTCATAATTCTAATTCACATGTTCTGTTGGATTCTGTTGATACTAATAATCCAAAATATAATGGCGATGTGATCCCAAATACATGAATCTATTCTATGGTTGTGTGTGTAGGAAGTAGTAACAACTCTTAATGTGTAATCCATCCCAATGGAAGTAGTAATTATACGGATGGATAGGTGTGTGAGCTGACATAGCATGGTGTAAGAAAGCATATCAATATAAGGACTTTGGAAAATCTCAACATAAGCAATTTATTTTATTGTTTGAGTATTAAGGGAGGGATTTAATGAAACTGAATTTTTACATGATAAAATGAGTCTGATGGATATGGAAAAACCTCCAATGATTATGTTATAATAGGGGTCAGTAAATTCCTTCACAGTCCAAGAAGGAAGAAAGGGAAATAATGAAAATAAGGACCTGGGGAGTTGAATTGTTTCCATGAAGTAGAAACTAAAGGGGTGAAAAGTCTACTCCTAACATCCATGGGCGATGGAGACTCGGTCTGCCAAGAAATATAGTAATCCCATGGAACATGAGTTCTAGACATTGGAAGGAGAGGAGTTTAAGAAAGCTTGAGACATCGGGTCTCAAGAGCATGACAATGAGGCCTCAAAGGCAGAAGGTACCTCAGTAGCTTTGGAAACCCATCATGGGGATTCATACAAGATGTTAGAGGATCATCAAGGGGAGATACATCTGTGATTTGAGGGGTGAACATTGTGATAGAGGTAGCTCTCCCACCTACACATTAGTGTAATTTATTGAATCTTGTTGGCTAACAATGACATAAGGTCTCCGACCTGAAACATAAGATGGATCTACTCATGAAATTTGGTGAAGAAATGGCGGAGGTCATTCTGATGATTAAGGCAATGAAAAAATATGTTGATCGAATGATGGGAATATTACTACAAGTAGATACATACATGAATCAATGATAATGGATTTACAATAAATTCTATATATTGGTTAGAGGCTTCAACATGAGGAATATTCATATAGATGAGTACATGAATGCCTGGGAATATCTAGAATATCATTATAAAGATATCTTAATGTATGATCCTGACATCCAGGTAAATTCATTTCTCTAAATTTTTTTTAGGGAATGTGATTCCAATCATCTTAGACTTTTCTTTAATAAGTATGTTGTCTCTTTTTCTACTTGATCTTTTTTAAATGTTAGGGTTTTCACATTCCCCTTAAAAGTGTTTGAAGAAAAATAAATATGAGAGAGTCGGTCTATAGATTCTATATGCATTATAACATTAGAGAACATCGAGGTATCCCACTAGATTGATATATTCAGGGATGATGATCATTCATATAGTCTGGGAGGGACTCAATCCATAGTAGGATATCATTTTTCAAGGTAGTTCACTTCCATAATATTTTACAAAGATATAATGATCCATTACTTTATTCTTATATTTTCAGAGATAGGTTAATGATTATAAGGCCATATATGTTTTAATATTTCTTTATTAATAAGGAAGAATATATGAATATTTATTAAAATGAAAGAATTACAATGGTATTATTAATATTTATATAAAAAATATCATTAAAAAATCATGGTGTTGTCTTATGTTGCTTTCTTATTTTTAATCCCCATTCTAACCAAGTGAGAGATAATTTATGTGATAACTACTCATAATATATTTTAATAGGTTCAAATGGATAAAAAATTAAATTAAAATAAAATTATATCAACCTCAATTCACCACCATCTGAATCATAAACACAAACCTTTTTTATCTGAACAATTATTTGTAGATATAGTCACACCTCTATTGGATTCTCCTTTTTGATTTTTTAATTTCCTTATTTACATATCTCTTTAGAAGTGTAGATGATTTTTATTTTTAAAAAATCATGGTAATTCCATATCAAATCAACTATGGAAGTGATGTTTTCCCAGTCACTAAAGATGAATAAAAAAATAAAATGAATGATGTTAAGAATAACATCATCAATAGATGAAGGAAACACAAAATTTATTACAATTAATGTTATTCAAATTAGTTATAATATTTATATTTATATTTATAACTTTTTTTCTTAAAGAACTATTGGTTATATTCCACCCATCTTATATAAAATTGAATTAGAATCAATTTCCCAATGCAGTAGTTCTGATAAAGAAAAACCATGAATTGAAGATGAAGATATAGTAGATAAATATAAATTTAAGAAAATATAAAATATCATAGTATCGTGTAGTTTATCATATTTCTATGAAGAGGGGATACTATGTATCTCTTTTTGAAATTATCCTACTATAGTACCATTTATCATTGTGGAATGTTAAAATTTTGATGATTTCGATGATGATTCATTTGATGATATAAATGATTCCCTTTAAAAATACCCAAAATAAATTTTTTAATATATTTATGGAATTTCATGAGATATGATATATTAGTTCAACCACTATACGGTTTATCGTGAAGGGATAGAGAAAGATTTCAATGAAATGATACAAACATCTATCATGGTCACTAAATAAGATGGGGGATTAAATTTTCTGGGAGATGATCATAAATAATGATGCCCATGTTTTCAAAATTATTAGTTCAATATGATAAATAAGATTTAATCATCCCTGAAATTGATTAATAATATAAACCACTTATTAAAAAGAATTAATTTTTATAAAAAATCTACATTTGGATATTAAATCCAATAGGTTGAATGATATTGACCTCTCTCAATAAGAAAATAGAATAATTCATGAAGAGGAATCTAAACAGATAATGATAATATTTGAATTAATATAATAGTGAATGATAAATAAGATCATATTATGATATTCATGGATCTTAATTTTAAATTGAAAAAATTGGTAACAACTTAATTTATATATTATAAAAAGTTTATAGGGGTATTTTTGACACACAAATTATTAATAATGAGTCTTATTCTAAAGTAAATATATAATATGGATGATATATAATGAGATTATTTGAGAATTAATAAATAGGCTCCCAAAATGTTTAGGTAGCAACTAATGTACAATTATTCAGTTATACTAAAACTATATTTTAATGATGCGCAATAGCAAAATCCAAACATTTTAAACATGGAAAAATAATATTGATGGAAACCATCCATAAAATGGTTTAATTTAGATAAACGTATAAGATAATATTCCCCATAAATAATCACATCTAGTTGATGAAAATGTAAAAAATATTTCTATATGTTTTTAAAAACATGGTCATCATGTAGATCATAAAAGGAAACCAATGTTTTTTTAATTAAAAAATTAGATATATTTTATTACAATACATACATGATGGGTCATATTATAAAAGATAAGGATCACATATATAAATTGATTTGGGGTAAATAATGAATAAATAAGCATCCAAGAAATATGAATACCAATCTATCAAACCCTAAAAAATATAAAATTTATGAAATATCTCTAGTGTTTGTTATATGGTGGTTATAGTTAATATGAAAGAAAGTATAAATAATTTAAGTATACAATTTAAATAAATAATAATTTAATAACATAGAAGATTTATAATAGATATAATTCATCATTGGGAAATAATCCTGAAAAATAAAATAAAAGGGATATTCCCATGAAACTTATAATGAAATTTGGGGATTTATCCTTGATTAATCAGATTTTGATAAATCCTATTAAAAACACAAAAAAGTAAAAGTATAAAGTTCCACCATCAATAATAATAATATACTTCTTCTTGGTAAAAATATGAATGACTAATTATTTTTTAAATGAATCCATGATTTTATATGTAAATGTAACCAAGAAAGAAAAAATGGAAAATTATTACATGAGAAAAATAAATAGAATTATTTAATTATGTGAAATCCTTATAAAAATATGGATGAAAAAATGTATTAGCTCATTATTTATCTTTTTTTGAAAATTTGGATAGGTAATTTGGATAATGTAAGAAAAATTTAATACGAAGAGAAGGAATAATCCAAAGGAAATAAAAATATTCCACCAGAAGTAGTGGCTGAATTTTAGGGGATGATGTTAAAATAAGATATCCTAAGATATTATATGGATTTGTACAGGAAGAACTATCTGGTTCGACACAATTAAAATAATTATCACACAATCGTACCTTTTTGTGAAGTAATACCAAATAAACTATAAGGTGTACCAAATTATGAGTTATACATAATAGATCTAGTTAAATTGAGGATTATAGATATATAATGAATAAAATAACACAAGATACCCAATGAAAAATCCGAGTTGGAAATCAATTATTCAATAATGAACTGTTTATTCTTATCATAGAGAGAATACAGAAAATAGAAAGCCATTTGAGAAGAAATTATCAATCCCTCGTCTAAAATTAATGAATATATAGGTCTACCTTATTCCATCTTGTATGAAATGTGATTATTTTCAAACTTATATGGATTATAATGTGATTATACATTTCAAATAGAGAAAATATAATGAAAATTAATCTATAAAAATAATTATACAAATTAAAATGACACTATATTCATATGATTTATCAAATGTTATTATAAATATCATCTTGAGAAAAAAACCCTAAATATGGTTCATGAGATGTTAAAAATGAACAATATAGTCTAAAATACACATTTATAAGAAATGTGGTATCATTACGATTGTTTTAAAATGTAAATATTCCCTAATGAAGAAATTGGTGTTTTTTTCTTCTTAGTGTTATCTCAATGACTGAAATCATAAAGATTGTTTGATGATAGGTCACACTTAATGATAAAGAATTGGAAATTATCTCTTAAGGGGGATTTTATGTTATGATGTTATTGGATTTAATAAATTATACCTATATGAATAATGAAAGGTAGCTATAAAAATTTCATTTAAAATTTTATGGCTTGATAATCTCTAATAACAGATTTATATAAAATAAAATATTATATATTTAGGGAGAAATTTATTTTTCTCAGTGTAATTAAAAATGACGAAACAATTTGAGATCTCAATGCTTTTTGAAATCATAGGTAATATGTCACACATGAATGGATTTAATCAGTTTTTAGATTGAGTGTGGGGAATTCATTTAGAAAATGTATGAGAATATTAAATATAATTGATGTTATTAAATATCATAATTTTTTGTACATCTAAATAAACCCAGATGAAAATAACTAACAAAGTTAATAGTTTGTATAATTTCTTTCTTAATAAATGGTTATTTTTTTTAAATAAAAACATAATTTTCTACTCCGATCAGGGATAACATAAACATTTAGCCAACTAATTGATGGAATCTAACATAATGATTAAATGATATCATCCAATATATTTAAATATTCTCATATTTTATCAATTATTGGGTGATGATAGAATAAGAAATAAAATAACGATAAATGGGGAGAGAAGAGGATATAATGAGCGTATAGTTAGGAATATATATTGACATTTCATTTTCCAACTTCCATTGAAAACAAATAAAAAGGAAGAGATTGTTAAAATTGCATATAGAATGTTTTGTGATATATCTAGATGATTCAATGAGTAAAAAATTCTTGATATAAATATTTTTTAATAGATAATTATGTGGAAGAATATTTATGTTACCATAAATGATGAGAATAATTCTTATGTTCCCGAAAAAGGTGGTATATTATGTAATGAATTATAATTATTACTTGATTTTGGATTACATACAATAAGATATAGATGATGTAATGGGTGGTAATGTGAGTATCCACCCAAATGATAATGTGATTTTTACCTATGATTCATTTGGTAAATAAAATGGGAACAAGGAATTCTATATCTCAATGAAATTCATGGGATAAATTTTCAAGAGATTATGCTACTGATATAACCATTAGTAGAGTGGGGGTACCTAAAATTGATTTAGATAAAAAAATATAGATATTATACTATGTTATTACACCTAATGAAATGGCATGTATTTATTTATTTATAAAATTTCTTGTGTTAAACCAATAATGTATTGTTAATTACTTCATCACAACTCATATTCAATAGTACTCACAAAATTGTGCTACCTTTGTAATGGTAATTGACCAAATGTAATGGTAAAAATATTTTTATAGATATTAAATACTTTCATTTCTATAAAGGTATTTTAATACACTTTTTTATTATTTAATGAATCTCGAATTGTTATATTCTATGTAAGTGAATACTAAACCAATCTATGAAATGATTCTTTTATACATTGAAAATAAACATCATGATTATAAATATTGATCAGGATTCTATCCACATTAATTAAATTAAAAATAACAGGATTTTGGTGTTTGGTATGTAATCATACAATGGCGAAAGGATGCATGACATAATTAAAACGTGCAATATGGGAAGAATTTTTTCACATCCCAATAGAGATAGACCTACAAGGATGAAACTTTAAATATGAATACTATAATATATATAAAATCTTGTGGTATATGGAAATGATATATACTATGTATATGTGTTAGCTAAGAATATTTATGATCTTGGTAAATGTATGTGTCATAGAGCTAAGAATATCTCTTTGTCATATAATTTCATTTCCATAAGTCTTCATTTATGTCATCATTGTATGTATTTATTTTATGAAATTTTCTAGTCATATTCATTTAATATTTTTATCATATATATGTGAATGAATCTTTAAATGGAATATTATAGAGAAAAATTTTTTTCATTGAATAAAAATATTCATTGTAGGACATCTGTAACATATTGTATGTAAGGACTAGTTTGTTCCATAAAGCTATAAAATATTTGTTTGAGTATATGAAATTAGTTCGTAATTCTTATTCTGAATTATGATATCCATGTCTATTGATTGTTTTTTAATACATTCAAATTAATATAATCCAAAGTCATGTTAGATTATTCAAGATGTTTAAAGAGAATAAAGATACAGAGCTAGATTTATAGAAGAAATTTGGAATCAAACATGATTTTTAAATATGAATGAAATCCATGAATAATTAAAGGAATTAAAAAAATAATAAATGTGTACATTTTTTAGAAGATGAATATTTCTATTATTCATATATCACAGAAATTAATTATTAAACCGATTCTTCATATATGATTTACAATAAAATGAATTGGAAACACATTATTAATGAAATACTGATGATTTTCAGAATTAAAGGACCCAATTTTATACATAAAAAATATTATAAATACATGATGATACTATAACTAATATATATATATTTATTTATATAACATTGATGATGAAAAATTGATAAAATTGATAATTTAGTATATGGAAATAATTTATTTTATATAAAATAAAATAATTCTGAAATGTATATTGGTATTATATGAAGGCTGAGAATAGAGTATATTATATCCCTACTCAGTTTTGAACTCAACAACTATCATGTCAATCTATATAAATAAGGGAGATCAAACATTTCATAAACCTACTAGTCTTATAAAGTTGAATACTTATTCTATTCTAGTGTTTATTTAATGAATAATTACTTCCACATTGAATAAAAATAAGTAAGAAAGGGGAGTTGAATTCATAAATTAGATATAAGATTCAGGATACGAATATTTCAAAGTAAAATAATTATTTCTATTTATTATATAATTCGAAATAAGTTTGATTCCACCCGTTTCATTAATATAGTTGAGGAATAAGGTCATTCATATTGTCAAATGGGACTCAAGCCATCATTAAAAATATTACATCATTGAAGTGAGAGTCGATATATCTATATATAGGGAAACCATGGCCTTATATTCATTGTATCTATTTAGTACCAGGATAATAAATTCTTGTCTATATCATTATTTATGATTTATTTGATAACTATAAGAATATTTCCATTTGGCATTATAAGCATGATGTTCCAGAGGTGTACTCATCCATAGAGATAAAAACCTCATTAATAAATAGGGTTTATTTCTATTGTTTAAATTCTTGTATATATATGAATATTTAAAAGATTTGATATAAATAGAGAGTGGGATAGATCCTCACACTGATTATGTGAAGAGGTGTAAAGATACCAAAAGGAAAATCATAGTAAATTTATATAAAAATTTATTCAATCCCTCTTATTATTTTACACATGCTTATATGAATCTAATAGAAACCCATATAGTATATAATTATTAATTTAAGGTTATGATATGGAAACACTACATGCAATTTAGATATGTGAAAAATGATGTTTGTTTTTAAAAGGAGGAAAAAATGGCTCATTATTATTTTTATTCTATAGAAAACCCAAATGATTTGGTGATCATATCATGATCATCAAATGAAGATTATAATTCACATTTCATGAGGCATCTAGGGATGATCACTAATGGGATTACTATGATCATATCATTAACTAATCTATTATATAATTTATTATGTTTAAAACATTTAATTTAGTGTAATATCTTCAATTGAGGACGTTGACATCTATATAACATCTTTTACTAAGGATGTTACATTATATTAGAGGGGATGAAAATGGGGTTGAATAGGGCTTACAGGCTATGCTACAAAGGTTATATATGGATTTACTAGGATTACCTCATAATTTTTCCTAGATGAAGAAAATATTAGGTATTATACCTAATAAGAAGCCACTATGATTCATAGTTATTGAGATTTCATGATAAGGTTTTACACACATATTGTTTTATATAGTGTTTTCTAGGGAGTGGTATGGATAAAATCATAGATTACACATTATATTACCTAGTATAGTAGTATTAATCCCATTCTCATCACATGTGGTAGATTATATTAATAACATATGGTACACCATGCCTATCACATGAGTTATCTTGGTTTGGTCAACCAAGTAACCATGTTATGATCACATAGGATAATACAAAGATTAACTTCATCCTATCTATATATTTAAATAAAAATATTAATTTATGAATTTCAGACATTGACCAAATTGTTTTCCATTATACATTGAGGATAAAAAAAAATACATTTTAGCATCTTATATTTTGGATGTTTGTGTAATGAAATGGGAGACATCAATGGATTGAGTGAGTATTGTGTATTAATTTATTGAAGAAACTAGTGAGGATTATAATTTATGTTTTTGTAAATTATGAAATGGATTTGGAATTAGAGAATAATGTTTGGAGTGTTATCATCTAGAAAGAAAAAAATTAATGCAAATTTGATTGATTGGGGACCCATTGGACCTCAAAAATCATAAATGATTTGTGTGTGAAAGTAAGAATCCTTAATTTCATGATAAAACTAATCCATGTGAAGTATAATCACATGATAGGTCATGCCGAACATAACATTTTTTTCATTTTCAATGTCTAATATGAATTTAGAAAATTAAAAATTCCATGATCCATGGATGTAAATCATTGAATCTTTAATTATTGAAAATAGAAAATGAGATGTAGGATCAATACATTATACATATAATTAATATATAAAAAATAATGAACTGCAATGAAATATATTATTTAATCATTTTAGGATTTGAAAAAGTATCTATGTCATATTGTAATTTCATTATAGGACCCAAGATTAAATTCCCTAGAATAGTGATCCACACATGTTACAAAAACCACTAAACATCATTTTTCGAATCCCTAGGTGAGAGCATAATATATCATGATGGATTTATCATTTATAATTGATCCCATCGATAATCACTTAAAAATGTTTCTCTTTGATCTATTTGTAATCGAGATTGATGGTGGTGGAGAATCACTCTCCATTCACGAGAGGGCTCATCAAGGGGGTCACTCTAGGGTGTGGAGAGACTTCTATCTGGACGTCATTGTGAAAAAATGAATGAAATAGTAAACCCTTAAGAAAATAATATAATTTTTTTGATATACCACTATGGGTTAGAAAATACTAATTTCACACATGCATGTAATATATTTTATAAATCCTATAGAACCCCATGTTAATATTAATAATAATAAGTATATTATGTCTTAACATGTGCCAAACTTAGGAAATAAATTAATTCTTATTCATTAAAATATTAATGAAAATATATTATTTCTCACTAGAAATTTAATATATCTCTTCCATTCCTCCAAAATATTTATCGAACTATAAAAAATAACCAGTTATTTACTAAATTATTATCACTAAATTATTATCCTATATATATATATATTTATTATTCTTGAAATATAAAATAATGATTTATTAAATATTCTTCAACCAAAATATTCTCATGAATAATTGATGACAAAATATATTTAATTAATAAAACATTAATAATGATAAAACTATGCATGGGAATATTATTTATTCATTTTTTTCAAATAATAAATGTTAATATTGTTGACTTATAGATCTGAATATACTTATTGTGTGACCCTATGCAGCTCATTCATAATGGAATTTGGGTTAGAATACCAAATTCAAAGGTTAATATCTAGAAATACACAATGGAAACCATATATAAATAAGTTAATATGGTAACAAAAAAATCCACTTAATAATTCTTACTATGAAATATAATCCCTTTATCATGAAATCTCAAATCAAGAAGGTTTCATACATGTTCCATCAACCTATGTGCTTGATGAATTGTTCATTGAATTTCCATAAATTGATGTTGTTTACAAAACACATTTCACATAGATTTATTTAAGTTATATCATTCCCATCGTTGTCCCTAAGATATCAACATCCATTAATGAATAGAAGAGGAAAATCCTTTCTCAGATTATTAAACAAGGATATATTAGTCATGATTCTGCCAACATATACTGCTTTAACACGAATATATGTCATTATAGTTTTTATACGTAAATAAAATTAAACTACTCATACAAATCATTGGAATATTATTAAATTAACAGGGCTAATACACAAGTCCCCATATTGGATGATACAATGACCCATATACATGTGGATTTCCAACTAGCATGTCCCATTTTCATTATTTCAATCACTATAAATTATTAAGGGATTACACAATGATAAGGATTGTTAATATATTATGAATCTCCGCCCTCAATAGAATATTTCATTTGTGTCCCTAAAATGATTTCATCTAGACACATAATATATATTTACTACTATTTTCAAGTAAATTCTGTATCCCCCATCATAACAAGGAAAAACTATGATCTTCCAAAGGGAAAACAACAATTAAGACATTTTCATATAAAATTTCATATAAAATAAAATCACAATGTTATAAGGTGTTCATTTATATTTAAAAAAATTAATATAGGTTATCATAAATTATATAAAAATTATTTTTAGGGAACCAAATCCAATAGACTCTCATTTTCACTATATCCAACTAATATCAACTTGTAGTCCCCTATCACCTACATGGTACTCATTCTTCTACTGTGATGTGACATTAGTAAAGGGGTATATCAAATTTTCATATAAGAAAACTATTCTACTTAAAACATTACCCATTTGAAAAAAATGACAAGATGTGATACTTTCAGTTTATTTTCATTGTATTTTGGTGTGACCTTGTTCATTTTTCAAGGTCCACCATTCTAGTATTATCATAATATAATTTCATAGTATCCTTGACGCAAGGTATCACATCATATTCCAATAAATTGTTTCATATAAAAATTGATTATTTGTTTATATTACAAGATGATATATATTCAAACTATATTATATAATTATAGAAAACATACTACTCCGAACACTTCAAACTCACAAATCCTCCATTCAGTCATAAAAAATAACATAACTATAGCCTCAAATAATTCTTCTCTATTTTAAAACTAGAATCAATATATATTATGACTACTATATCCCCATACTAACCCTTTATTGGTAACATATCATCAGTTCTTCGCAAATACTAATCGATAGCCTCAACCAGAGACCAATGTTATTCTCATTGACCATCTTGACATATTTCTACCATGATCAATGCGTGTGCAACATCATGCATCTTACATAGCTTTTTGTACCTGGTTAATACTATAATAGAATCACATGCGATCTTAAACATTCTCTTTTTCTCATGTTATGTATGATGATACATTTTCATAGAATGATGTATACCATGTGACATTGGAACTAAACCTCTCATATATTATTCCTTAGTAAACCTAATTATTATCTTGAAAATGAATATACCTTTATATTGTCCAAGAAACCATTTGGATCAATCATAAATGATCTTGAGCCCTATAATGTATGTTACGTCACCTAAATCCTTCATAGAGAGACAATTTTAAACCAGTCTTTAGCAGACTATATGCCTGAAATGTCATTTAAAATATGTAATATGTTATTAACATATATTAATATTATAACTAATTAATTACCACTAAAAGACTTTTAAATACATAGATCACATTCATTCTCCATGATTCCAAAATATTTGATAGCTTAATCTAATCAAATATTCCATGATAGGGATATTTTTATGAATCCATAAATGGATATATGCTAATTAGATGTCTACTTTGAATAATCCAGAGCCACAAAAACCTCTGGTCGTGTCATGTAAGCATATTTTCAAGGCTCCCATTAATGAATTTATTTTTGGAAACTACCTTCAAAATTTCCAAATCATGATATGTTGTTATAGAATGTATAATTTTTATGGATTTGAGAATGGAAACTGGTCAAAATAATTTTTCATTGTTAACTCCTTAACACTATAAAACCCATTTGATCCACTAGATTTTATTTATAGATACTTACTCCACCTTCCATGTCCAGTTTTCTCTTCCATAATCATTTACACCAAATAGGATTCTCATCTACTAGAGGATCAACCAAAACCCTATCTTGGTTATCATATATGAAATTGATTTCAAAATTCATGGGATCCTTCCATTTTATATCTTTTTATCTCTCTATATATTTTTTGTAGGAGATGGATTCATTATTTATGTACAACATTGAGTCACCATATTCAGTGACTATATGACCATATCTTCATGGTGCTCTTATGTATCTGGTTCATCAATGATTTTTTTATATTTAAAAACATAATCCATGGGAATGTATACAATATTTTTCTATTCTAACTCTTATGTATCATTAGAATCAACATCATTAAAATCTATCTAGGTCCCATTATCCTTCTTGAGGATATTCTCCCTCTCAACCATGAAATATGGACTAGATAATGTTACTTTTTTATTTGAGGATTTCAATAGTTATCATCCCTTTGTTTCTTCCAGATTCCCTATAAAGATACACATTTTTAACTACTGTGATATTTTCATTCTGGATAATGATTTATAAAATATTTCACAAACCTATACACATTAATGTGATATAATGGGCATCTTTTAACTCCGCAAGTTAATGGTAATTCAATTTTCCTTGTTAATTGGAACCCAGTTTATCGTGTATTCCACAGTTTGTAATGAATATGTAATGACTCATATTTTTTGTGTATTATTTTTAAATATTATATGGATTCATATAGAGACCAAGTTTTGTGATATAGTGAAATTATGAGGCTAGGTGTTCCTAGAATAAATTATTGAAATATACTAAATATATTAAATTCAACATTCACGTGGTTTTCCAAAAAAATTGAATAACTATAAAAACATGTTCTCAGGTCAAAAATATGAGTGTACTGTTGAGTTTTGAGTGGTGATTTAACACTAGGAATGATAAAACATTGGTCATCACAGGTTGGTTGCAGAAAAAGTAGTCACCGAAATTTATATGAATATAATAAAGTAAGAAAAAAATATATTATTTTATCTGTTGATCTAATGAGAAGGCTTAACCCTAAATAAACCCTTTTCAGAAATCTAGGGTTAGCCTTATAACCTAGGAATTCTCTGAATACTTTGGAGATAAAACCTCTGGACGAACTTTCTGACGAATAATTAAGAAACATCTGATCAGTGATTAGTGTAAACCAATATTGATATATATATCCAATGACAATGAAACATGGATCATTCATTATCAATTAGTGATCTAACTTGATGTAGGATACATTTTTTTATTTTCTATCATGTTCTTGAATTCCAACAATGAACCCTAACTAATCAACGAACAAATTTGCCCATAGATTGATTGTATTTGTGGGATGGTCTATTCATAGGATTTATCGGGAGTTGATTCTTGCCATTTCATTAGATTGATTTAGTGTTAAAATGGGGAAGAACCAATAACAACAATAACATTGATCAATGTTTTTTCCTATCCATTTGTTTGTGATTTTATCCCTTAGTTAATAAGTTCATCATATTTCCTTATTCATTCTTCCTCGTGCTTTGAAATTCATTCTGAACAATCGATTATTATGCCTTTGATTCATTGTGCAATGACCCAAAACCATAGATTTCGAATCAGATGACTCATCCAAGGTGCAATAGTGGGTGAGTCAATGAATCAAATGATGATGGGTACTGAATCTATGTTCTTTGGTGGAAATTAATAATGAATATGATTGAGTTTTATAAGAATATTGAAGTCCCTAATCCAATAGATTCTTTGTTAGGATAACTGGGTGATATTGAAAATGGATTTTAGTGGTGAACAGACCACCAGAATAGAATATGGGTGACACATAGTGATAGAGGGAGGAAGAATATGGGTTTCTAGAAAACCTAATACTCATAACTTGTTTTCATCGACTATAGAATGTATGTCCCCTTTTATAGTAACTCATCATCTACAATGGGAGGTGAAAAAAAATGTGGTGGAGTACATGGGTGTTCTATATGAAGTGTACTCCCCCACACAACATTTCATGGGTTAGGTACATGGGCTACTGTAACACCCGAGACTTTTATGTTATATAAATCATCAAAGGAATCTTTTTCTACACAACACTTGCTTGGCTTGCTTTACACGCAATCGCGACCTTCCTCGATAGCTTGCGTCGTACGCAATACCGAGTTTCACTAAACAATAATATGCTATTAAAACTAGCCGTTATGAATAGTAATAACCACTTTTTGAAATTTTATAAATTTTATTTTTCAAAATGGACTTCATTTTTGGACTCAGAATATCGAAATTAGCCTAGGGTGAAATTTTGGTATTTTTCTGAAAACTTTCAATTTTTGATGAATAGTGAAACCACTAAGTGGTAGGTTAAAAACTGAATTTTGCATAAAACATAATTTTACCGCTTCTGTGAATGGAATTTCGAAAATCCGACAGACACGGTTGATATCAGTATGTAAAATGTGGTTCAATGAGATAAAAATAATTTTTTGGTGAATAGTAACTTTTTACTTTTTTTTACCGCGGTTAATAGTAAATAGGGTAACTAAGGGTAGATATGATATTAATATTACCCTAACACATGTCCTAATTCTATTGGAGAAGTGTAATTCGACCAAAAACAAACTTAGGAATAAAATATGACCATTTAGGCCCACTTGGATTAGATTAGGACATTTGTTATTAATTTATTTAAAGAAGGGTTAAAATAGTTAAAATCAAAGTTTAATAAGTAAATCATTTTTAATATGGGGTTATACATAAGATAAATTCGACTATAAATATTCATTAGAAAGATAAAAATATTTCCTACATAATGGTATTTTATTTGTAATTTTTAGACATTAAATAATTTAATTTATTTATGACACAATGATGATGCAGTAATTATCTTATTAATGAAATATTGACATAATTGATGTTATAAACACCAAAATAAATGTAATTTGAGACTTTTTATGAATTCCACTAATTTTCTAGGTTACTATGATATATTAGTGTTGATTTAATCAACTTTTTTCGAACATATAATTCTGATATGACTTTCACAAAAATCATATATCAAATAGTGTCAAAATTGACACAAAATAGTTTTTAAATCAAATATTATATTATTAATTGTTATTTTATTCCTAAAAATCTAAGGTTCGGCCAAATGACTTAGATAAGGATATATATATTAATAATAAACAATTTGGGGTTCGTTTGTCATGTTATAGTAAGTGTATTAACCATATAGTGAAAGAAAACAAAAAGACACGGTAAAAGTTAAATTAATTAACTTAGAGTTAAATCTAATTCATAAGGTTAAAATAATACCCCAAACTTGTCTAAATCCTATTGGTTGATAGTATTTAGACCCATCACCACTTCAGCTTCGAAATAAGACCCTTTGGAACCATTATAAACCAATTTTGACTTTAATATAAAATAATATTTTGAGATATTCCTAAGGTGCCCCTCTCCTCCCTTATAAAAGGGCACCTCCTCCCCCTCCTCCTCACACCAATTTGAGCACTCAAGCTCGGCCAAACCCTGCCCTTTTCTCCTCTCCACTTCCCTAGAATAATCCTAGAGGTCCTGGTCTTCTCAAAATACCAATCTTAGTTCCTTAAGTGGAGGATTCAAAGAGGCGTTCCAAAGAAGAGGTAATATCCATTACCGATCTTTTCAATTTCTTTCTTCTTCAACTTCTTCTTCTTTAGTTGTTTCATGATAAAGTAATAACATCAGTATTACTTACATACTGATATGTTATTATAAATATGAAACAACCCTAATTCACCTTCTATCCATCCTACGGAAAAATGAAATCACCGCGCGTGCGTACGTACGGAATACCGTCTCCACGCCGTGGTGTAATCTATTTTCCACCATCACCTTACAAGGATGGGTATAATGGTGTAATGAGTAACTATATATGATTATTATGAAGTAATATTGATACTGAAATAATATATATATACTCCAATACAATTCCACGATCATAGGAACGATATCATCACTCGTGCGTACGTACGGAATACCGTCTCCACGATGTGATGCGACTCGTTCTACATGATCTTCATTTCATAATGATTATATAAATGAATTGAATGAATTAATATGGTATATACTACACTAATAACATTCTGGAAATGAATTATCTATAACCTAAAGATAAGAATAAGAATTTATTCGACAAAACACGCATAAGAACAAAAAGTTATAAAGACCCGAGTAACAAGTAACAATGAAATATTACTAACAAGAATCTAATAATATGACCATATATGATATCATATCAATATGTATGATTCTGGAATAAGTCAATAACATTATTTAAACCATTATACAGGAGCTTCGGACACGAACAAAGCAAATCGGACCTAAGGTAAGGGAAATATCACAATCTCATTTTTATCCGAGATTGTTTATTCATAAGTATTTACTGGGGTGTATTTTATCATCCACATCCATGTTTCATCAATATGTAATATTATTTCCATCCACCTACAATTGTTTAAATCCATTTTTACCCTTTGGTGAGTTTTTAGTAATATCTATGAAAGGAATCTTTTGTCATACGAGGTACTTTTTGACTTTTCCGACAAAGGTACGAAGAATGTTTTTTTTAACTTATACGGCATGAATGGATTTTTAAAAAATTAAATCCAAGAAGCTTCCTTTACAAGTTTTCAAGTTTATTTTTAATCAACTTCTTTTATTTTAAAGTCGTATGACATGTTATGAAAGGAAAAATGTTTTTGAAGAAGAAAGGATATTTTCCTCAAGAATGGAGTTCAAGTGTTTTATCAAAATTATTTTCCATCTAAGATAATAAAGGGTTCTGTTTTTTATCCCTATTATTAAATTGATTTGATCATGTTGTGATGGAATTATTTTTATAAATTCCTTTATCTTCTATGAATTGATTTATGATGTCATGATGTTTCAAGAATCCCATTTTTGTTACATGTATTATGCGATGATGTATGTTTCATGATTATGTGGCACACATAAGAAAGGATTCATTATAAGATGGGTGGGACCTATATCTCCCTCCAATGCATTGGGTAAAGACTTTATATCTCATGAGATAGACATGGCTGGAACGGAAGGTTATTTCGGTTCAGTGATACAGGACTGAAACGAGGAGTGAACTCGGTTCAGAAAGGGACTTTGTCCACTAAGATAGTCTTGGCAATGAGTCATGACTAACAAGAAATGATTTTCCATGATTATGTGTGCATGCCACAAAGTTTCAAGTTTTATGTTATGATTATGGGGATCTCATTTTCACTTATACGATTTATTCCATGTTAAGATATTATGATCTCTTTTGCAGGTTTTGATTTTCAAAAAGATATGATATGATTTTTATTTCCTTTATTTGCCCTTGCTGAGCATTTGAGCTCACCCTTTTATGTTTTCTTTTCCCCAGGTCAGGAAGATGGATATTAAGTAGAATATGCTAAAAGGGACCCTAGATATGATGAAATAAATGGGAGACATTGTAGAAGATTTATGAACCAGTTGTTTATGTTTCCCAGTTTCTAAAGACACTATACCTATACGGTCCTTTGTGGTTTTGTCATATGTTGTAATAAGTGTACTTCAATTTTGAAGTATTAACAATGTATGTAAAGTATGGGTCGTTATAGCTACAATGTGTACTGGTATAGGGGCACAAACACATTGGTTGATGCTATGTACTAGCACAAAACTAGAGAACATGGGCTGACCCTGGATGCGAGGACATGGCTTGTAACCCTTCTACATGTTGGGTACCCCTCTTATATATAAAAATGTTTAATGACACATGTTGTTATACATAAGTAAGACCCTGGGTCAAGGGACATGGTGTGTGACCCTACTATATGTCATGTACCCTGTTCTACATATCTCGGACTTCTTATCCTTCATATCATGGACATATTTTTTAAGGGTATGTTTCCTTTATTGTATCCCTAATGGTTTGTGATAATCATTTCATAATCCTAGTACTATGATCCTGTCACCAAGACTTCATGGATAGAGTTGTTAGAATCCCCCTAAGTGGCCATGAGTGGGATCCTCCATTCATTTCGTGACCTAGGTGAGGTTCATTGAATCAATGTGACTAAAACTATACGATCATCGATCTTGTTCTTAGTGGGTAAATCATAATTGTTTTTTTGGTATGAAACCATGACCCTAGATGTGATCCTCATCTATTGTATCATATTCTCTTTAGATCTATCAGTGTATCTCATCCATTATGTTTCCTGACATGAAATACCTCTCAGATGGACCTCATCAGTGATATTAGACATACTAGTTTGTCCTCCTAGATGAGTGATTTGTGGAATATTCATGTCGGATTCTTAGGAAAAGTATTCTATGGTTGTGTAATACCTCTAGATTGTGTGGTTGGTATTGAGTATACATGGATATTCTTATTATATGCGTTATATACATATACATGTGTAGAGAAGATTCTACTTTCCTTTGATGCATTGTTTTGTGGTTTCAGGGTGTCCTACTGACTATTGTTATACTCACCCATGCATGAGCTCTTCCTATACATGTTATTCCTTGTTTATACGATCGGCCTTTTGACAGAGTCCTAGGAAGACCTAGACCAGACGACGCATAGTGATAGCAGACTGATCATGGTGTGTTCCTGTAGTTTTTAGATAGTAGTACAAGTATATTTTACTTACTGGTTAGACTTTTTTTAAAGACACCTTGAGGTGGCCTTGTAGTTGGACCTATTTACATTACATTAATGATCCTCATACTCATGTTGTGGGATATAGTTGTATTCATTTATTGGTTACTTATTTTTTTAAGATTTTGCAATTTTGAGGGCTTGGAGATGTGTGTGTGCATACATGTATGTAGAAAATACCTCCCATGTTAGTAATATTCCTACTCGATGCTAGTCGCCAGCCTATGGCCTATTGGAGGTTGGCTTAGGTAATTGTGATGCATTACCCATTGGGATGGGTCATGGAAGAGTGGTATTAGAGGAGGTCAGTTCTACTTTAGGACTGGGAACCTATGAGGTTGGTTTGGGGAAACATTGTTATGTGTTTGGAGTTCAAGTTTCAGGATAGATACTCTAGTGTTGGTGCAGTGGCCAATGTATTTATACAGTAAAACTCTCATAACTTACTTTTCTACTCAATACATGGGGAGATTGGTTGTAGGAAAATTAAGGGTACATGTATCAGATAGGTATGGGTTGTGGTTTTCATGTCCTTCTTGAGCCAAATATCAAGATATATTCATCAATTGTGGTATATCATTTTTACATACATGATGCCTCCATGACACATAGAAATAAGGATTTAACAGCTTGATCATGTGGATGACACTTTAGTGATGAGGATTCAATATAGGGACCAGTTCCTCAAATGTTACCTATAACTGGTGTACTGGAAAAACCACTACCTGTTGAGATACATGCTATAATATAATTACTAGAGGATGATTAGAATAGGCTGAGTGTGCTCTAATAGTTTCAGTGACAGATACCCCTCATGTTCTGTGGTGAGCTCGGCCCAAAGTCATATGAGGATAGGCTTGAGGCGGTGAACCGTGATTTCCATATAGTCGCCACACTAGCAGATCAGATGGTGGTCCTCGATGTGACTTTTCTACATGGCTCAACAGGTTGACGGTAGAGTTTGTTTACCCACACTAATGTTGAGGTGATTATTTCATGGACATAGTTGGATCACCTATTCGTAGATGGTTTATTACCACCTATAAATAGAATTTTGGGTATCCAGGAGATTCTTCAACTCCAAAAAGAAATAACGTTAGTGGCTTGAGGTCTACAAACCATTCTTGGTACTCGATGTTCATGTCTCAAGATCAGTTATTCAGGGCCTAGACCTTTGAGCAAGGTTTTTCTAGAGACATATGATCCAGTGTTTCCCTATGTGAATTCCTACTTATACTGGGGTGTATGAGAATTCTTTAATTGTTTAATTCATCTTATCTCAGTTGACATGGTCAGTGATTGTTAGTAGTGGATAAGTAGAAGAAGATACCTCAGTAAAATGGAGTTGATGTTAGTATCATGGACCTAGACATGGGATGAATTTAAGAAGGTGGTCTCTGGATAGAGGATCTACAGTTCAAGGATCATAGGATAGGTCAAGTTAGCCTAGTTAGAGGCGGTTATATTAATTTTATGGTAGTTGAAATTGAGTTCGAGATTCTCCAACCAATAGTACTACTGAAAGGGAGACTGAGGATGGCCCATTGATGTAGAGACTGTGATTAGAGAAGGAAAATCTGTAGGGTGAATACATGGAAGTGGATCTTGGAGAGTAGAAGGAGGTAGTTGACATTTTGACTTGTCATAAACACCACCCCTTGGAGGTCTACCTCAGGCTCATGGAGATGGTGGAAAGGTTTGGGGAAAGCTCCATTTTTTCGATGTTTTTGATCCAGGGGCCCCAGAAATGATTCTAGGTACGATCTGTGTCTTTTATACATTATCTTTTTGTACTGATAGACACATTCTATATTCTTTCCAATCTCACCACATATCATGTACGAGACTTATAGATTACCATGGAATTTTTGACTCGACCCTTATGATTGGAGACACCTACTGGAGGAGACTCAATGCTCACACGCTTATGAAGATAGTTTGGCCTAACCCTTGAGGTGAGAGTTTTAGTTTGAACCACTTGATAGGATCTTTGAAGACTTACAATTTCATTAGTATTATGGATTGGTTATCTGTAGTACATGATCATGTTGACGGTTTTAGGTGAAGGTTGTGGTGTTTCCACAGTGACAGAAAGTTTTTTCCCTTTTTCAGTTAAAAGGAAACTCCGAAAGTTTATTATAGACTCGTGAATTGAATGGTGCATTTTATTACTCGTAAATTGGAAAGACTAACCCTTGTTGAAGTGGATGTTATGAGTTCTCAATTTCTTGTAGTGGTGGAAGAGTATGAGAAAGCCTTTACGGTAGATGGTATAGGCTGACCTCTCTTTTGGGAGATAGACATGTGCCTTTATCTACACCCTACGATAGCCCTCGTATAGCATCGTGAGTTGATGGTTTTCTTGAGGAATTCTCATGGAAGAGCTTCTCAAGACACAATGTTTCACCATATACATCCCAAGTTTTTTTCAACAATATAGAAAATTGATTGAGGTTGTGTATAGAATATGGGTTCTTGAATTAGGTGATCATGAAGAACAAGTATCCACTACCAAGGATTGATGAAATGTTTGATCAATTAAGAGGGGAACTATGGTTCTCGGTGGTTGACCTCCAATCAAGATATCACCAACTATGTGTGAAAGATGATGATATACTAATGATGACCTTATGATGTCTATAAAATCATTATGAGAACATGGTGTTTCCATTTGGAATGAAATACACCCCAACAGTGTTCATGGGACTCCTAAACTAAATATTTTATCCTTACTAATACTAGTTTGTGGTGGTCTTCATCAAAGACATCCTTATATACTCAGTGACTAATGAGAAGCGTGAGAGTACTTTAAGATAGTTCTAGACGTACTCCATGTTCACCATCATTATAGAAATCTTTCAAAGGTCCCATTCTGGATTCAAGTTTTCCAAATTTTGGGACACATTATCTTTGTGAAAGGAGTGGTTGTAGACTCGTCCAAGGTAGAGGCAGTGTTATCCTAGAAAATACCTAAGACTGTGATGGAGGTGCGGAGCCTACTTGTATTGGAATGGTTTTACTAGATATTAATACATGAATTCTCTAGTTTAGCAGCACCTGTGATAGTTTTGACTCGAAAGGGGAAGCCTTTCATGTGAATCGTGATGTGCTTATAGGCTTTTTAGTAGTTGTGACAGAGTTTGATGAGTGATATGATCTTAAGTTTGTTGGAGGAGGTTGTTAAGTACATGGTATTCTGTGATGCATCTGGAACATTTCTAGGTTGTGTTCTGATGTAGATTTAATAAGAGATTGCCTATGGAACATGCTAGTTAAAACCACATGAAATAACTAATTGAAGATGTCATGACACTACCTGATGGGTGAGTGGTTTATCATCTACTCAGATGATAAGAGTCTCAAGTATATCATCTCTCAGAAGGATATTAACCTAAGACAAATGGATTGACTAGATTTCCTCCATGATAATGACTTCAAATTTTTCCATACTAATTCTAAAGGTAATGTGATAGTATATTATCTCAAGATGACACCTCGTTCAAAGTTATTCAATAAGGATTTGGATCAATTAGCCCTATTGCGATAATACTTTGTGGATGGAGATGGAGCATCTTACCTCCTGTCAATGGTTGTAACCCCTAAACTCTTATAGATAATGGGGGATCAACAATGTTGGGATACCAACTGTGAGACCATGCAATCTTAGATATCCATAGGTCATCCTTCTGATGGATATTCAAAATGAAGGGATCATGTCATTTTTTCAAGGGATACATGATGGTACCAATGATATAGGAGGAGGAGGTTCTGAGGAAGTTTCATGCGTTCACATTGGTGGAACATTCAGGTGTTTCAAAGATGTACCAGGACCTCCAACATCAATTTTGGTGGACATGGATAATGAAAAGAGTGGTAGAGTTTGTCTCTCAATGCCTTTCTTTCTAGCAAGTGAAGTCTTAGCACAATGTTCCCATAGTTTTGGGTCAACCCATTGAGGTGATACAATGGAAGTTGGATGTGATATCTATGGAATATTTTGTGGTTTTACCATATATATCTAGGGGACATTATTTCATATGGATGATCATTAACATACTCACCATGTCATCCTACTTCCTAGATAATTGAGAATAGAGTTTAGTAGTGGGATTGGGGTTACCTCTACATCTAAAGATAGTTCGACTCCATGGATTTCGATTGACGATTGTTTCTAATCATGATTCTTGATATACACCCCGATTATGGAATGGATTACAAGATGCTTTTGTGATCTAATTATTCTTGAGAACAACGTTTCACCCACAAATTGATGGCCAAACTAAGTAGACCATTCAGGTTATGGAGGACATGTTGTTATATTTCATGTTAGACTTTAGAAATGGTTAGTAGAATCACCTACCATTGGTGGAGATTTAAAACAATAACAACAACCATTCCACCATTGGTATGTCCCCATTCAAGGATTTTTATGGGTGGATCTTCAGGTCACCACTTTTTTTGACTAACCTATGAGAGTCATCACTCATGTACTTGAAGATAGTGCGAACTACTCTACAAAAGGTTCAAATCATCCCAGAACAGATGAAGACTACACAAATCTATTAAAAGGATTATGTTGATATGTGATAGAGGCCTTTGGAGTTCGAGGAAGAATACCAGATGTTCCTACATGTTTTACCTCAATGTGGTCTATGAAAATTTGGTTAGGGAGAAAAATTATCTTCGAGGATTGTCGACCCTTTTCAGATACTATATAGAGTTGGAAAGGTGGCGTACAACTTTTCTCTAGATCCCCAATTGTAATATGTACGTAATTTCTTACATGTGTCACAGATGAGGAGGTACGTGCATGACCAATCACATGTAATCAAATGGATATAGACGGACATCGTGGTTAGAGTTAATTTTGCTGAGTACCCAATGGAAATCAAGGATTGGTACTATAGTATCATTTATTGTCAATTAATTCCCTTGGTGTGTAACAAATGGCATCACGTGAATGTACATAAGAGAACATTGGAGTGGGAGGGTCATATTCCTACTCAATACCCTCATAATTTATGATATCATTTTTTGACCATTCAGGGATGTAAATCCACAAGGTGGGGAGAATATAATGGATCATATTTTCTGTATATTATTTCTAATTATTATATTTATTTATTTTGAGACCATCTACTAAGAATGTGTGTGATTTTGTGGCCCGGTGTTCCCATAAATAATTTTGAAATAAATTAAATATATTATATAGTATGTGCACATGTTTTCTATAAAAAAATATAATAACTTATAAGTATGATCTTGAATCAGAAATATGAAGGCATCTATGATTTCAGAATAATGGTCTTAACCTAGGTGCGACCTAGCATCGGTCGACGTAGGTCGGTTGTGTAAAAAGACATAAAAATGATTAAATGAATAAAATAAATTAAGAAATATTTATTTTATTTCAGTAGGTGATGCAGTGATTTAGTATATCCTTAAATAAGAACTTTTTTTCATAAATATAGTGTTAGTCTCGTAACCAGTGAATTATTTGGAAATATTGGAGAGATAACCTCTATATGGTCATTTTAATGGACAACATGAAACCCTCAGATTAGTGATCGGTGCACACTGATCCAGACGGATCACGCTAATGACAACGTAGAAATGATCGTTATTCATGATTGACTGATCCAACATGAGTTCAGATGCATTATAATGATTTTTTTCTCCTATAATTCCAAAAATGAACATAGACTAATCTAAAAATAGATTAGCCCACGAACCGATCATATTTGAAGGATGGGATATTTGCGGGATTATTAATGAGTTGATTCATGAGATTCTCTTTGATACATTTATCATTATAATGATGATGAACCGATATTGACATAAACATCAACCATGTTTGATCCCTCTCAATTGGATTGTTCTTTTCTCTTTCAGTTCATGCATTATTCACTTCTTGTTCTTCATTCTTTCCTGTTCTTTTACACCATTTGTGAAAAATAAATCTTTAAATCTTTGATTCTTTGAGAAACGATCCTAGAAAGTAGATATGGTATCTGTATAACTCAATCGGGGTGTGATGGTGGTTGTGGTAGTGAATCAAATAATGGTGGTTTCTAAATCCGCATTCTTTTGTGGAATGTAAGAATGACTACGATCGTGTTTTCCAAAACAAATAATGGCATAAATCCCATAGATTCGGTGTTTTTATGATTATAATAGCTTGGATATGTTGTTTTTAGGTGAACAGACCACTGAAATACAATTTAGGTTATCAGAGGCGAGAACGGGAGGAAGAAGGCAGGTTTTAGAAAACCCGATACACATGATGTGTAGTCCCTGACTACATGGAGTGTGCCCCCATTTGGAAGAACTCAGCATGTACCATGGGATGTAAATGGATATATGATAAAAAACATATGTTTCTTATATATAATGTACTTCCCCACAAAAGATGTCCTCGATTAGGTGCATAGGCTACCCTGTGTAATGGTACATGGGGAGAGACACACTGGTTGACCCCGTGTACTGGAACACGGTCGGAGTACATGGGTGGACCCCAAATTCTAGGTCACTGTGTCTAACCCTTCAACAAGCTTTATACACCTCTTTTCTATGAAAAGGTTTAAATTATAGGGGTAGTATCCAAGATCAAGGGACATGATGGGTGACCCCAATACACATCATGTACCCCTTTATACATGGCTTGACCTTCTTTTCATATACATCGTAGAAAAGTTTTTTTCCCTTTATCATTTTCCTAAATTTTGGTGTGAATCATTTTTAACTCCTCAGAATAAAATCCCTTCAAAAATAATTATTGGATTGAGTTGTTGGAATCCATCCGAGAGGCCCATAGTGGGATCCTCTATTCATCTTCATGCCTTGGGTGGAGATATTCTTATCAATATGAAAAACATTATGTGGGAAATGATACTCTGCTTATCATGTTCATCAATATGGAGTATTTGGTATCACCCCAAGTCCTTAGTTGTGATTTTCATCCATTTTATCATATTCTCTTCAGATATATCAGGGTATCTTTTTCATGATGGTTCCTAATGAGTAGTACCTCTCGGACGGATGTCGTCATTTCTATCAAACTATAGAGTGTGTTCTCTGAGGTGAGTTCTTCATAGAATATTCAAACTGAATTCCCAGGGCTATTATTATATGGTTGTGGATTACCTCTAGAACATGCATTTTAGATTGATTATTTCTGGATATTCTTGGTATATATGTTGTAGACATATACCTATGTAGAGATGACTCCACTTTCCCTAGATTTGTTGCTTTTTGTGTTGAGGTGTCCTGCTAAGTATTTTTATAGTCACCAATGCATAGGATCTTCCCACATATTTAGTTTCTTGTGAAGGTGATCAACCTTTTGATGGATTCCTTGGTTGAAGAGGACCAGAAGGTGCTTAATGAGACTAGACAGACTGAGGTGTGTTCCTACATATTTTAAAAAATAGTCCCAATATCTTTTACTAAGAGGTTGTACATGTGATATAGACTCCTTGTGGAAGGATTTTATTCGGCCTTTTTTAATTTACATTAATTTCCACCATACTTTTCATTTGGGATATAGTTGTATGAATGCATTAGTTAATTAGTGGTTTTTACATTTAAGTATTTTGAGGGCATGGAGATGTGTGTGTATTAATATAGGCACACAATTAAAACCTCACATTCTATTAATATTCTTACTCAGTGCTAGTCACCAACCCCTATACAATTGGAGGTGGGCATGGGGAGTAACAATACAGGCCCTGCTGGGATGGTTCCTAACATAATATCCCCAAATAGATAGTAGAAGATCATTATGGATCATCATCAACCATATATTTTATAGAATGGTATAATTCCTCTAATCACTAACACCATTCCATTATGGCGTGTAATGTAGAATGAGTTCAGATAGAATCCCAAAATCTTATATAATGTTAAATAATTTTTTTTAATATATTCACCTCTTAAATATGATTTAATATTCTTTATCTATAATCCATGTTGATTCTATTATTCTTTCTTAAATTGATTAAATTTCTAAATGGAATTAGAATTATACCTCATCATGTATACATATCCATATCTACTAAATTAATCAATAAATGTTATAATGCAAAAAAAACACCTCCAAATATTATTTGATATGGTCCTCAGACATCAGTTTGTACCAATCATAGAATCTCAATGTCTTTATCATCATGTCCAATAAATAATATTTTGGTCATTTTTTCTCATGAACAAGAATTAAATATTCCAGATGGTTTTATGTCAAAATAATTTAAAAATACATTTTGAAAAATCATTTTCAGATTCTTCTCATTTACATAACCATGACGGTGATGCAACAACTTAGCATTATATAATTAATGTGATCATGGTTCATTATCAATAGATGATAATTGGTTTTCATTATTTTTTACATAAATACCCTATTTTAAATGTTCCATAACATAAAACATGTCTTGTTTATAAAATAAACAAATTTTATTTCAAAATTTCAAAATAAAACGTTCTCTATATATGTAGGATATATAAATTATATACTTGGTAATAGTTGTTACCAAATTAAAATATCTTAAAACTAGTATCATTCATGTTGGTAATGAATGGTGGTAATCTCTATTCGCTAGATTATCCATAATTTCACCATTAGTTGATTGAAAATCCACCACTCTAAAAATATTTTAAAATGTACTTGGTTCCAACTTTTGGATAAATATGTGATAACCAAAAGATATATATAATACCCATCATTTATATATTGAAATATTAAACTTGATTACAAAAATAAAATTAGATTCCCATTTTGTATTAGTGTATTTCTTTGTCCAATGGCCTTTTTTATCAATATGAAAACATAATATTTTTTATCCTTTACCTACCACTTGATCTTCCCCTCCGTGGAAGGATAGTTCTCAAGAGTTATATATATGTGATTGGTATCAGACCCCTTCTCCTTTTTCTTATATTTCTTATTTACTATAAGGATTTTTGGGTTGTAATTCCCTATATACTTTTAAATTTATAGAATTATAGTAATATGTTCTGAAATAATATTCTCATTATTTATCATATTATAGTTTACAATTAGATTGTAGAGCTTATTGGTTTGTGATGAATTTATGAGATCTATTCACAACTCTTCAGGATATTTAATCCCTATGATTTTTAGACATTAAATGTAGTCAATAATCTTAACTACAAGAGGCTAAGATAGCCTTTAATCTCCATGATTTTTTATAAATAATGAATTAGGGATCTAAAATCTCTCATGTATAACATTATATTGATAGATATCATGATGATTAGAACTCATGTTATATGAATTCAGGTCATCATGTGGTTACAGAAGATTATTAGTCATAAATAATAACACGAGACACAAATAAATGGGATCATTCAAATGTGCATCAAATAGAGATTAATCTTCCTCATTAGCCTCCTTACATGGTTCCTCTATAATAGGTTCTTCAAGAACATACAATTTCCCTTTATGGTGCAGGTTAATGAAAAAGTTTCATTTCTACTCGTATAAATTTGGGCATGTGATATTATTATCCTTCTCACATATGGATCACAATGATATGTTTTATGTCATATTTTTTTCATTTCAAAAAAAAAACATAATTTTGGCACATTATATTATAAAATTATAAAAACAAAAAAATAATATATTTATTAATCTCACAATAGTTTATTATTACCAAATTTCCCTCACCATTGGATCTGAAATATTCTATTTCCGATATATTCTAGTGGAATGTATCCATTTTCCCATTCTCATCATCTGAATATTATTCAATCAACAAATTTGATGCTTTTTAGGTAGTAATTTCAAATTCCATTAGAATTAACCCACAGTTCCCTGATCTATTGAATAGATTCACTCATACTAAAATACTAAATATGGATTTATAAATCATTTTCTACTCCCTCAGACTATCTCCTACATTGGAACTCTACCCTTGATGTGAACTAATTTAATTCAACTAATGCATCATGTTAGATTTTATCAATTATTAGAAGTACCCAAACAATAGTTAGTCATGAAAAATTAAGTGTGGTCCGATTATAACTTAATTAGTTGAATGAAATAACGAGATAATATATATAATTATTGGATTTTATCTCTATGTTTCAATTTACTATATTATCCTTATCAAATACTTATTAATATAAAATGTATTAAAATATTATTTCTTGATATTTTTGGTGTCAAAACCCCTTTATTATAAAATATAGAAAAAGGAATAATGGGTCCAAACAAAGAAAGAGGCATAAATTTCAAGCCAAGAAATAACAAAAACATTTTATGAATAGAAATCAAAGGCCAAAACCATAATTGATTTCACCTAATATCAATGGAAATTTATTAATGATATCCTTTATCAGTTCAACCACACCCTTGACCATGACTTCAAGGATGTAAACCCTTATTTCATATCTTGGACTAAATCAATGGTCCACCTTCCTTATCAACTAATTCACCATCCAATATATCCCTCTCATAATTTTCTATAGGCAAATACTCTATTTTATCCGATCATCTATTCAATTAAGAGGATTTATATAGGCGATTAACCATGACATAAAAAATTATTCATAAGACAATTTACATTAGTTTTACATTAAATTATCATTAATTCAATAGTTCATGTTATCATTAAAAAACATAATGAGATATCTACCCCACATGAAAGAAATAAAATAATAAAGTGGTATGATCAGACAATTTTACTAATAGGTACATAATACAAGGGATTACGAAGTAACACTTTACATAGTGGAAATACACAATAAACCATTTTATGGTTTTTTTAATTTTTTTCACTTATCCACCAATGTAACTCATGGATTCATTTCACCTTATCCCATAAAAATGGTTATAATCAAACCTTGTACAACCCTGAACCGGTAACATGAGATGATCTAGGACAAGGACCGAAGGGCAATCCCGATCCACAAGGGCAAGAAACTTTTGTCTGGAATCATGATAAAACCATTTGGGAGGATTTTTTCCATGAATAATAGATAAAAAATAAATTAACAACAAAATGAACAATAAAAATGAGGGCTCAGAGAAGAAATAAATAAACTTCTACCCATACCGCCTTGTGACCTCATGGGTCACCACCAAACAATGTATGAATCTCACTCTGAGAGTGATGTAAAACTATGATAACATGAAACTGAAAACATATAGTAGTTGTGAGAACCTAAATTCTTAGTATAAATTCCAATGATAAAAAACACTCCATTCCACATCTCGATTTTCAAATCCATTCATGATAGTTGAAAAATAGGATATATAAAATTGTAGGTTTCATCCCTTTTATAAAATCAATCAATATGCTACTATTTTTAAGAAGAACCCTTTTCATTTCTCTTTAAAATAAAATATCCAAGGCATATACCTCATTTCAATAAATTATTTTAATGTAAAATTAATGGTAGAGCATGTGTTTTAAATATGAAAAAAAGAAAAGGTTCAATGATTTCACACTACTGGAAATGAAGTATATACCAAAGGATTCAAACCATTTGAATAGGATTGAAAAATGTTGGTATACCCTATACAAAAAGATTTATGAACCATTGGGAAGTAATATATTGGAATAGCCCTATACCAAATATTATTCCCAAACCATTGGTATAGGGTAGTGTAAATTTCAGTATACCATCAGTTTCAAAACAATTGTTGGTATAGATTTATATCAAAAGTTAATAAAACATTGGTATATAGTAAAATTAAACATCTTACCAATGGATTATAAACTAATGGTATGGAGTTTTACTAATAGTGTATGAAAACAATTTGTAATGACATACTGTTTAACACTATACCAATAGTTTAAAACCATTGGTATATGGTATTTCTAGAAACTAGGACACCAGCTATCTAGAATACACTCTATTACATACACTAGCATACAACACTTAAAAATGCATAAAAACTTTTAACAACACATAAAAATAGAAAATAAAAATAGCAGACTCTTCCAACCATGGAATGTACCATAACATATTATTCCCCATTTCAATATTCTTATGACAACCACTTTTCAAAATAATCCATTTCAATTTATTTTGTGTAGACATCTCAAAAATTTTATTTTAGTCAGAATGGTCGCATATATTTTAACATGGATTAGCCAATTTCATGTTTGGTTCCCATATACACACTACAAAATTCTCATTTCTATACTTAAATCCTTGTTATTCTCTACTATGTTGTGTTATCTACTACACCATGACATAGTTAAAACTTATTTTTTAGAAAAATACTTGAAAGATACTAATTTTTTGGGTAAAAAATATCTTTTCCTTCCCATATGATAATTATACAACCTTATTGTGTTACTATTAATTAATTACAAGTTTAGTATTTAAAAAACATGAATGATGTTTTGAATTGGTTATTGATGGTTGGTACATATTTTTATTAATGTATTTAAATGAATGGTTGTAAGGAAATTGAGTATAAAAATTACTCAAAGAGATATTGAAGAAACCATCAATGAATTTATTGATGAAGGGAGCCATAATCATCACCCTGATGGTGAGAGACTACTGACATTAGGAATGTCAGAATGAGACTAGATCAAAATGGCGTCCCATGAGACAAGATCAAAATGGTTAGAAACCACTCACCTTTCAGATATCCTATGATATTTAGAGTTATAGTTTGAGGATGTGACTATGGTTTTTAGTTTTTATTATATAAATTGGTGCATGAGGGATATGTGTGATATTTAAATTAAAAAAGTGTGGTTAATATAAGGGCATTAGGAGTGATGTAGGACTTATATGATCAATTAGAGTGAGATTATATTTTATGGGAATCATGTATGCTACGATTATGAAATGGGAGTATAATGGTATGTGGGAAATGATGGTCTATGATGGTTATAATATAATTGTTATGGGATTATGGTTAGAGTGAAACCACCGGGATATTGAGACCATGGGTCAGGAAGTGATCAAGGAGGTAATTTTTATGGGGAGTTCCCAATGAAGGGATAGATTAATTATATTGAGTAGTTGGGGTATTATAGGCATGTGGGAATGATACATATAAAATCAATTTTATATCAAAATTTGGGGCAATGAAGATAGGTCACTTGATATAGAGGAGAGTTTTGGTCTTAGTATATTGAATATATTATAGGGATGAGCTATTATATGTTGTTGATATGGCAAGGAACTTTTATATTTCATGTATTTAAATGCTTTGTGGGTTGGGTTGGTATAATGAAGATGTTTTGGAGAATAAATTTAGTCTACATCCATTCATAGTGTGACACAATGTTCCATGGAATTCAATAGTTATAAAGAGGTGGGGGTGGTCCTAATGACCCATGGAATGAACATACAGTTCACACTATGAATAGTTCTAAGATACAGAAAATGTATGTCTATTTTGATTTTAAAATGAGGTTTTATGGTCGGCCATTTGGAAGATCTAGTAGTGTAATCTTCTTTATACATCATTCTAAGTCCCAAGTGTGGGATCTCATACTTTTCCTTCTAGATCGTCGAATCATTAAAATTAAAATGTATCTTAGATAAAGTCTAACACTATATATCCATTACTCTATGATTTTTCTATCTTAATTAAGGTGTTGAAGTATTTATGTATATTATTCCCTATTTTTATATTTTATATATGACTTTTTTATTCATCATATTTTAAATAGAATTATATTTCATTCTTCTATTAGTAGGAATCTATGATTATAAAAAAGGTGATACATAGATTTCTCCTAAATATATATGTGTGTTATGTGATGTGTGGTAAATATGTGTGATAAGGATGATCTAGGTGAGAAAATTTACGACATTATTAGGATTATTAGGGTTATTAGGAAACACTATAAGTTGGTATCATATGTGAAATGGTATGGTGGATTCAATTATGGAATGGTAGGTGCAATTTATGATTCTATTGTTAGTTTGTCAAGATGATGATCAGTATGGAAGTTGTTTCACGACGTGACCTCTATGATGGTTATAAGGGAATGTGTTGGGAAATTCCCATGTGACTATGGGTTATATTAATCTTTAGAATTTTTGTTACATGGTCTTTCAAGATGAGATAGATTGTTTTGACCATTTTTTATTGGAAGAAACTGTTCATAGGTGGTGACAGATATTTTACAAAGGTATAATGTAATATTCTGATGATTCCCCTCACTAGGGATCGCCAATATATACATCCAACTAATGTTAACATAAGTTAAAACACATTGAGATGATTTTGACCACTAATTGTGGGTGGATACCTTTATAGATTATGAGATATAAGACGTGGGGTTGACCATGGGTACATAGAAGGTGTTTGGAATTGAATCCCATGACTAGGGGTGTGTGAGGACATCATATGGAGCCTAAGTCAAGTTACTATATTAGAATTTATGGGATATGATATGGAAGAATAAATTTCATCATGCCTTGAGGTGTTGACCTTTTATCCAATGGTGTTTTAGTGTGTGGATATTTGTGGGACATGTGATAAGTCTTTTGGGAATTTCTTTTGGGCATTGGGTTGACTCGAAATGATTATTTTGGAATGATTACATGTATTTTACTGAATGTTTTGGTTATTATTAATGTTTGAATCCATGTTATACAAAAATATTTGGATGTTTATTCCTTTTGGGAATTGGGTTGACTCAAAAAGATTATATCCTTGTTAGTCACTAGAGGCTGCCTAGGTACTACGAAGGTCTATTAGGCATCCATTGAGAGTCTAACAAACATCAATGTGGTGGAATTATTTTCCATAATGTTTTGAAATTACGTGTTTTTGGACATTTCCATATGAAATTTGATGAGTAGTTGAATAGTAACCACCACCATGTCCTTGAAATGATTTCATGGACCTATGATCTATCATACAATAACTACATAAGAATCAAAAATAATATTGGGATCAAAAAAATATTATAGTAATAGAATATGTTAATTGTGGTTGGTCTTTCTATAAAATCTATCATAATGGTGAAATAACTGTATTTTATCCCATGTAGAAGAGAAAAGAGGTAGAATTTACCACAAAATTATAATTAAGGTGCATACCCTCAAGACTGAATGAATCCTTCTTGGAACTAAAGGATACTAAAATCTATAGAAAATTAAATTTTAATTAATAATATATTTTGGTGTGGAATAACTGGAATCCCAAAAAAAATGTGTTCGAGTAAATTTAGAAGGTGTGCTTTAGAAAATGTTGTTATTCACACACAACACTGTCAGAGGTTTAGACATCAAGATGGGTGGGAATGTTAGTGAACCCAGTAGAATGGGATAGGTTGGTATGGATATAACATGGAAGGGGATAATAGGAGGGTCCATGTACATTGACAGTTTTGGAAGGGAGGGTGGTGTGTTAGGGAGGGTGTCATGTATAAGGTTGGGTAGGGTTATGAATTATCTTTGATACCATGTAAAAATAGAATTCATAGAATCCATTTATAGATAATTAAATAAATATACAAGTAAGAGAACTGACCTAATCAATCCTTTGAATGTTGAATCATATATTTCATATCTTAATACACTAATTACATTACCGAAAAAAGATAGACAATAAATTGGTAAAAGTTGTTGTGATTAAAACTATGTATTATTTAGGATACTAAATCAAGAATAATGTTTCCTACATAATCACACATAAATTCAGTCATAGGAAATAATCAAACATCTAATTTCAGTACTATCAGTAAAAAATGTAATAGATCAACCTATCACACATCACCATCACCTTCATCATTATCATCATCAGCCTCATCCTCATCCTCACCTCTATCCCCATTTTCTTCCCCATCCGCATCCTCGGTCTCATCCCTACCCTTGTCATCCACCTCGGCCTCTGACTTGGCATCATCTTTGGCCCTGGTCTCAGTATCATCTTCATATTTAGCCTCTTAAATAGCATCATCATCTCTAGAAACGACATTGTCTTTACCACCACCAAGAATTCTGCCTAGTGCACTATATAAGGAATGCATTGATGACATATATTCTTTACAAGCTGGGTAGGCCTTTAGTGGAAGTGATGTACATAAAATAGTAATCAGTTACATAATTTTAGTGTTTGCACAATCAACACATTCTCCCACCTTTCTAACCTTTTTTCAGCATGTTCTACCTATGACTTAACCTTTTTGAACTTGGTGGTACTACAGATGCTACCTGAAGAGGGATAATACCTCATTGGAACTGTACTCCTCCCACATCGACAACATACTCTACCAGGGTGCTCAACTCCCAACACCTGATGTTAGTGATCATTTGGCCCAAAACATTCAGGTTCCTGGGTATCAAGGTTCTCCAAAGAAACCTCTTAGAAAATAGATAACTACATTATAATATAGATATTAAAATTTGAAATCAAAAAAGTAAAACATACAATATATTGTCATGATGGTTCATTAACCGCATTTACATCATTTTTTTCTACTTAACCAAAACAATTTTACTCAAGGTACATGTCCTTCACGATTCAATACCTACCTCTACAATGAAATTGAATGTTGCAAAACATAATTGAAAATAGGTTACCAATAATTGATTTCATAACTTAAATATATATCAAAACATTAGAAATCAGAAAAAAATGGAGAAAATAATAGAAAGTGGAAGTCCTAAAGAAAAATTATAAACAAATGTCATACCTACTTCCTCTCAGGGTCTGACATCATAGTACACCCAAATTGTGAAAATATTTTTTAGCATGAATATTTTTTTTCTATATGATTCGTAAATAAATTTCAATGATAAAAAATATAATATTAATTTAAAACATGAATTCATTTAAAAACAAAAAATATGATTAATACCTTAAACTTTATAGTCGTCTGAAGAGTAATCATTTAATGATACTATTCTATAATACATTCATTTTTGAAAGATATTGACTCTAACCCTCTACCAACTCCAGCACGCTATCCAATATTAAAATCATGTTTATAGTCTCTCTAAAGCAAACCTAATTCCTTTAGATGTTCTGGTCATGCACCCTCACCATTGGGAAAATTAAATCGAAGTTGACACCAAAATATAAATTAATATAAATAAAAAACAATATTACATTAAATACAAGATATTTTTTACACATATCTATGCTCAATACTTATCCTTGACTCTATTTTGAAACTATATCAATGAGATTGTGATAATGGAAATGATTTCGGTGTATTTAGAAAAATTCTCCAAAAAAACTCTGACATTGATTCCCTATTTTTTGATCACTTGGTTGTCTTTGTTGTAGTCTACCACCAACTATGTATGGTGGTTCCATAATTCCTACGTGTGTGTATTCCCCTACCCCAAATACCTATCACTAAATGTATTTATTATGAATGGAGAAAAATATTACAATGAAAATAAATTATGGCCTAATTTTTTTTATGGTTTTAAAATATACTCGTGGAAATCTAATTAGTGGGTGCCACTGGATCTGCACGCATTGAAGGAACATCACCATGTATATGTGGAGTGGGTCCTATTTTAGGCTCCGTAGGCATAGACTATGTAAGATTAGGATCCTAAGAATGAATGTAGAATCTCATAGAGTAAGAATTAGTTGGTAAAGAATATGACCTAGATGGATGTCCAAATGCATAATATGGATGTCCATTGGGAATCACCATCGAATATGGTAATGTTAGGTGAGCAGGCTCAGATGTAATGGATGGTGAAAACAAGGTAGGCCTAAATATACTTTGTGTCCCTAAAGAAACATTAGCATTAGAATGTGTGGAAGATTGTATGTTAGCGGGAGGGGAAATGTCTAATTAGGTATACAGACTAGAGAACCTAACTCTCATACCACCCCTCCCTCCTCATACCACCAACCTAGGTTCTGGGACTACTACTTGACTACTCATCGAATAATTCTGACCTAAATTTAGGATCCTACATAATATTTTCAAACAAAATTAACACATGAAATTATATTATATATATATATATATATATATATTTGAAATGAAATACTAAGAACAGACACTAATGGAGGAATCCTTATCTTAGTACATCAGTGATTATTGTCTATTAGCCTTTTTCTTCACTACTCCTCAATTTTTTTCAATTCCATCATTTGAAAACAAATACAGAAGTAATTACAAAATAATAACTAATGTGTGACCTAAAAAACTAAGAGAAATGACTTATTTTTCTTAGGTCATTTGGTTCATTTTTTTCTTAATTTATTTATTTTTTTGTTAGTTCATTATTTTCATTTATTTTTATTTTCATATCAATAATTATAATATGTTCAATTCAACTCCCCTAGTTTTTTATTCTATTTTAATTGTTTCAATGGTGTTTGGTTTTGTAGGTATAAATAAAGAGGCCCTAATGAAAAAATCTAATGTGATAAACAAGACAAAACATGATTTATCACCTCCACAAGAAGCATGAATCTCCAAAATATGAAAAACTAAAAGCTAAAACTGGGACCGACCCACACAATGGATAATCAGATTCATGAATGGAAAAACAATTCAAAGAGCTACATTCGAAACACAAGGATGATATTATGAGAAAACATGATTAAAACGTCTCTTAAATAGATAAAATAAACTCATAAAAAGAATAAAATTACGAAATGGGATTGGAACAGTCACTACTCTAACACCAGAAATAAGAAATTAGGCTACAATTTTCACTCCCCTACTGATTTTATGACTGTGTACGAGATTAACTATGAGGATTGTGGATGGATCTCGAATGACAGAAGCTTATCATACCTCACAGTCAGGCACTGACATCCTCCATTCAAAATGTTTTATTCGAGTGAATCTTCCATAAAAACATCTCCAGATGACTCAAACTACCGTAATGGCGACATGATTTTGGAGGTTTACGACAGGACAACTTTGAATTCCAAAAATGAACACACTTGTGGTAGACAACGGAATTTTCTGAATAACTGGACATCAAACCCAATGAATATCAACTTTCATAAATATGAACCTCTAAAACACTCATATCACAAGATAGTGACAATTAATGAGCAATAAGAGACACCATATTTCCAGCATATAATACTTTAAAAACTAAATCTGATAAAAATTCTTCATCCACCAACTTCCCAAACTTATCTCCTAACACTACCTCGAATAAAATGGAAACCATCTCTTTAATCTGGTCTACATAACCCATCATTGTAACATCCCCAAATAATAAAGGGTTAAATGACTAAATGATATGACTCATGTCAACAAGGTGCACCTTCCTTTTCGGGAGCCTGTCTGATTAGAACTCCACAGTTAAGTGTGATTGGCCTGGAGTAGTGATCAGGATGGGTGACCCTCTGGGAAGTTTCCCAGGGTGTGTGTGAGTGAGGACAAAGCACACTGGAAAGGACACATGTTGGCCTGTGGGGACTATCATTAGTCAGATGACTCGTTCGGGCATGTGAGTGGACCCTGGGGTGGGCCCCACATGTCTGCGGGGGCAACTGGGGGTACCTAGTGGGCCAGGACCCGGCGGCCTTGTTAAGGCGGGGTGACTGTGCTGTCACCGGGACCCGGTTGTCACATTTGGTATCAGAGGAGGAACCCAGCCTTAAGTGCGGTGCACTGCCTGGGTTCAGATGTAGGGCCCACAACGAGGGCGTTGTGCTCTAAAGGGGGGGGGGTGATTGTAACATCCCCAAATAATAAAGGGTTAAATGACTAAATGATATGACTCATGTCAACAAGGTGCACCTTCCTTTTCGGGAGCCTGTCTGATTAGAACTCCACAGTTAAGCGTGCTTGGCCTGGAGTAGTGATCAGGATGGGTGACCCTCTGGGAAGTTTCCCAGGGTGTGTGTGAGTGAGGACAAAGCACACTGGAAAGGACACATGTTGGCCTGTGGGGACTATCATTAGTCAGATGACTCGTTCGGGCATGTGGATGGACCCTGGGGTGGGCCCCACATGTCTGCGGGGGCAACTGGGGGTACCTAGTGGGCCAGGACCCGACGGCCTTGTTAAGGCGGGGTGACTGTGCTGTCACCGGGACCCGGTTGTCACAATCATCATCCACATGCCTTTCGGTGAACACTCATGAGACCGTACAATTTCATCACCTTTACCTCCATAGGATCAAATCACAAGATGAAAGTGGTCCTAAACACTCTCCAATACACAAAAAATTGCAATGATACTGAGATGACCACCCTCCACTGGCCCAATGTGATACCTCCAATCAAATTAAAAATATCCTAAACCCTTACAACTTTGAGTGTTTTTGATACACTTTCAACTTCTTCGAGCCACTCCATTACCTCTAAAAAACCTTGATCACCATGGAAAATATGTAACAACCAAAATCAAATTCATCCCACCACTGTCACGACCCACCCTCGGGGTCTGTGCCGTGACTACCCCAAGCCCGCCTTCCATAGGCCAGGGGCTGGCGACTAGCACCAAGGCGTAAATCCCGGTAAAAAGGGAAGACATTGCCTTTGAAAAGTAACAAACACCACAGAGTAAGCAAGCGGAAAGTAAACACTAAACAAAGCAGAGTACAACTGAAAGTGCGGAAAAGTAAATGGGCCAGAATACAAACCCAAACTAAAAGTAAAGTACAACTCGAAAGGGAAAACAACAACTGAAAAGTAAAAGCCGCTACACCGAGCTGTCCACTGGAAATCCCACCTGAAGGGTGGGTACAGATAGCTCCTCTGCTCCACGTGTTCCGTCGTCCGCTCCGTGCACGTCACGCCCAGTGGTCCACCTCCGGGTACCGTCCCGCTCTGCAAGCCTCAGCTAAGATCAACGTTGTCCGTCGTCTGCAACCAACACAACGTAGTGCGGGAAAAGCCCGTGCAGGGGTGAGTATAAGCTACTCAGTAAGGACCCCGAGACCCCTGAAGGTCTCTCAAATCCACAAAGGATAAACCACGAAGAAAAGTACAATCACGAAGTAACAACCGACACTACTTAGGTATATGCCCATACATATACCTAAGTCATCAATTCAAATACGCTCCAACCTCCGAGCCCAAGTACAACTCAGTCCACACAGGATAGTAAACGTATTCCACACAGGAAGCAAAACGTAATCCACACAGGATTGCTCAACACAATCCACACAGGAAAGCAATAGGATTCAGCTCACACAGGTATACTTCTTCAGAGGACAATAAAGATGATCACTGATCCATCTAAGTCGTCGGACCCACGAAGGATTGATAGGTAACTAACCCCCGCAATGACCCACACAGGATCGGGCCCACACAGGACCTGTAGGCGCTGGCTCACACAGAACCGCTGAGCGCAAGGACCCACACAGGATCGGGCCCACACAGGACCTGTAGCACTGATCCACGTAGGATCGCTGAGTGCTGAAGTCGTCATCGTCGAATCCACACAGGATCTCTGTACTGTCGTCGTCGCAGTCACAGTAGCAGTAGTAGTCGTAGCAGTAGAACAGTCACAGCCAGCACTAGGGTTCCCGCACACAGCAAGCTCGTTCGGAGGGTCCGCTCCATGAGCCGAGAGGCTGATACATCAACTGTCACGAAGACCAGAGTTGATGTATCCAAAAGTTCCGTATCGTCAACAGGAACTCAACGCAACAGACGGTGCGTCGATCGGACGCCCGGTCTGAGAGTTATTGGCATTTTCGTCTCCGGGGCCCGGTTGGTTTTTAAGGAAAAACCAACCCGATCGTACTCCACCTGCGTCCAAACCTCGGGCGGAGTATGCCAAAAGATTCGTCTCACTAAGAGGGACACAACACAGCTGACGACACGTCAATCGGACGTCCGTAGCTCAAGATATGAGCGTTTCCGCTCCGAAGGCCTGGTTGGTTTCGTGAACGAACCAACCCGGCCGAACTCAAAGTAAACCGAAACCTTAAGTGCGATATACCTAAACGACCGTCTCGATCCAAGGATCGCGTTGCCGCAGACGGTTCGTCATTCGGAGGTCCGAGGCTCAAGATATGGCCAAAATACCGGAACTGGTTCGAAACGGGGGGGTCCGGGTCCGGGCCGACCCGGCCCGACCCCCCCCCCCCCCTGGGGCGGCGCGGCGGCGCGGGGAGCCGCGGCGGCTTGTCGCTGCGAGGATGCTGCGCGGGGGGGAAATTATTTCCCCCGCTAATTGGAGGCGGCGCGGCCTTTGTGTTGCGCCTTTGCAACAAAACGGCCCCCACATGGGGGCCGGTTTTGGAGAAGCAAACCGGGGGGCTGCTGCCCCCCCTTCATGGAACCGCCCCCCTCTTAAAGAGGGGGGTTTTATACGCTGGACGGGGAATTAATTCCCCCGGTTTAACATCATCCGGCCGGCCAGCTGGCCGGCCGGTTTTCTCTAACGGGACCGGAAATTCCGGTCCCCTCTTCGGCTTCTGACGCCGGCGGCCCGGCCGCCGGTCTTCTCATCCCGCCGCGGCCCGGAACCGGCCGCGGTCTCCTCGTCCCGCCGCGTCCCGGAACCGGCCGTGGTGTTCGTCGTCCGGCGCGGTGCGACGGCACCGCGCCTCTTTGCCGTGCCTTGATTCCTTTTAACGTGGCGCGACGGCGTCGCATTCTTGAAGATTCTTCCTCGGCGTGGCGCGACGGCCCCGCGCAAAATATTTGCACGATTATCCGCGTGGTGCGACGGCACCACGCCACTTGCTTCCACCCGCAAGAATAACAAGTACGATGGAGGGGGTTCGGCCGTGTTCGTGTGGTCCGGCCCCCTCACGTTAAAATAATAACGCAACTTTAAATAAATCAAAGCCACACGTTAGACTTGCTAAATTCACGATCAGGAAAAAAATAATTAAACCAAAAAGAAATCAACAACCCCTACCTTGGTATAAGGTTCGAAGATTTGTCTACGTTTCGTGGAAGACGACGTCGCGGAGGTCGGGCGTCGCGGTCGTCGTTCGTCAAATCCGTTGACGAAGGGATGCGTCCGATGCGATACGTCGTTGGCGAAACTTCTCAAGTCGACGAAGGAAAACCGAGGAGAAAGCGGTGTCTCCCTTTCTTTGATGTGGAGAGAAGATAGAACAGCGTGTCGGTGCTCTTCGCGTTCTTCAAGGAGGAAGATGAAGTTCTTCGAAGTGTAGAACTCTTCTTCTCTCAAATCTCCACACAACACAGCAACTCTCAAAATAAAATAAGCTACACCTTATTTTATTTTCACTTTGCCAACCTTTCAAAATTCAAAAGTTGAATTCATTACATTAATTAAAATCTAGAGTTGTTAAAAAAAATTAATGAAGAGATAAGTTGGCAAGAATTAATGTAGGGGAGAGCCACATAATTTAAGAGGGGGTTTAGAGGGGTTAGGGAATTTGAAAAGGTGGGGGCTCGTGTGGGCCCCACCTCCCTCATAACCACACATGGGAAGTTGGGTGGTTGTGGGCCCCACCAACAACTTCCCATGAGAGAGTCTAACCACCACGAATAAAATAAAATTCACACACAATTTTATTTTACTTATCTTTTAATCCCCAAAACTAACTTTCAACCCGCAACAGACGCAACTTCCGAAAAGGTCTCTTTTAGCGAATTTTGGCGTTGCGAGTTCATCGGTGCTCTCGGATTTCAATTCCAAGCACCGGATCAAAAGTTAGGAATTCCCGCTCGTTCGTTCACTGAACGTACCCGAGCCAAACTTCGGAAATTGATTCCGGGCACTCCGGGCCTCAGAATCAGGTGCCGTCTGAAACCACGCTCTTGTAAAATTATAAAAAAAATTAAGAAAAAATTTTCCTTTAATTTTACGGGTCTTTACATTACTCCCACCTCAGGGCTTTACGTCCCCGTAAAGATACATCAAAAACTAGGGAAACAAATGAGGGTACTGAGCACGCATCTGAGCATCCCGCTCCCATGTGCTCTCCTGGAGATTCCCATGCTGCCATCTGATGCGCACAAGAGGAATCGATCGCACACGCAGGACCCGCTCTTGTCGATCCTCTATCTCCACCGGGACCTCCGTAAAAGTCGCCCCATCGTCAACATCAAGCTCCCCATGATCAATGATGTGCGTCGGGTCGTGCACGTATCTCCTCAGCTGAGATACGTGGAAGACGTCGTGCACCCGGTGCAATTGAGGTGGTAGAGCCAGGCGATAAGCCACCTCACCAATCCTGCTGAGAATCTGGAAGGGTCCGATGAAGCGCGGAGATAACTTGCCGCCTCGGCCAAATCTCCGAATACCACGTCGAGGTGAGACCCGCAAGAATACGTGGTCGCCATCCTCGAACTCCAGTGGCCTCCGCCTCCTGTCATCATATGACTTCTGCCGGCTCTGAGCTGTCCTCATCCGCTCCTGGATGACCTGGACCTTCTCTGTCGTGGCCTGGACCATCTCCGGTCCCACCAGTGCTGACTCCCCAGGGTCTGTCCAGCACAAAGGAGATCTACATGGTCGGCCGTACAACGCCTCGTACGGTGCCATCCCGATGGTGGAGTGGTAGCTGTTGTTGTACGCGAACTCCACCAAGGGTAGGTGGTCCTCCCAGCTACGACCAAAGTCGAGGACACATGCGCGGAGCATGTCCTCGAGAGTCTGAATGGTCCTCTCCGTCTGACCATCCGTCTGAGGGTGAAAGGCTGTGCTCAGACGTAGCTGTGTCCCGAACGCTTCCTGTAACCCCTTCCAAATTCGGGAAGTAAAGCGGGCATCTCGATCGGAGACGATAGATGATGGCACGCCGTGGAGCCGCACAATCTCCTGAACGTAGAGACGTCCCAAGCTCTCTACTGAGCCCTGCTCTCTGATGGGTAAGAAGTGTGCCGACTTGGTGAGTCGGTCAACAATCACCCAGATGGAGTCGTGACCTCTGGAAGTGCGTGGAAGTCCAGTCACGAAGTCCATAGATATGATGTCCCACTTCCACTCCGGAACCTCCAAGGGCTGTACCAAGCCTGCTGGTACCTGATGCTCTGCCTTCACCTGCTGGTAGGTAAGGCATCGAGAAACGAACTCTGCTACTGCCTTCTTCATGCCCGACCACCAGTGCTGTCGTCTGAGGTCCTGGTACATCTTCGCCACTCCAGGATGTACCGCTAAAGGAGAAGTGTGAAACTCTCTCAGCACTTCCTCTCACAAAGCAACTGGTACCATGGTACGTCCTCTGAAAAGGATGCCATGCTCTGCTCCAAGGGAGAAACCATCAGGTGGCTGTCCCGAGGATATCTGTGCACGCCGTGTCTCACAGTCAGTGTCCTCACGATGTGCCTCTCTGACCCGCTGCAGTAGTGGAGGAGTGACTGTGAGAGACTGAAGAAAGGCTGCTCCATCTCTATCCACGAAGGATATCTGCAAAGAGGCTAGCTGCTCCGTCGCCTCCTCAAGTAGCTGAATGCCCGTCCTCCTACTGAGGGCATCAGCTACTACATTCCCCTTACCAGGAGTATAGACTATCTCAAAGTCATAGTCCTGGAGGAACTCGATCCATCGCCGTTGTCTCAGGTTCAGGTCCTTCTGCGAGAAGATATACCTGAGACTCTGATGATCGGAAAAGACTGTAAAGCGCTCGCCCATCAGATAGTGTCGCCATGTCTTCAGAGCGAAGACCACTGCTGCTAACTCCAGGTCATGGGTAGCGTAGTTCTGCTCATGCGGCCTCAACTGACGTGATCCATAGGCGATCACGGCCCGCTCCTGCATCAGAACACATCCGAGTCCGGTCCCTGATGCATCGCAGTAGACTACGTACCCTACTCCCTCCTCAGGCAACCTCAAGATAGGTGCGCATGTCAATCTCTGTCTCAGCTCCTGGAAGCTCTGATGACATCTGTCTGTCCATACAAAGGGTTTACCCTTCTTTGTCAAAGCTGTGAGTGATGCTGCAACTCTAGAGAAGTCTGGCACGAATCTCCGATAGTATCCAGCTAGTCCCAAGAAACTCCGAACCTCTGTCATGCTCCTGGGTGGCTCCCAAGCTAACACAGCCTCAATCTTCGCGGGATCCACTGCAACTCCCACCTCAGAGATAACGTGTCCCAAAAAGTGGACCTCACGTATCCAGAACTGGCACTTCGAGAGCTTACCATAAAGCTGGTGCTCTCGGAGTGTGTCAAGAACAACTCGCAAGTGATAGGCGTGCTCCTCCTATGTCGTAGAGTAAATCAGAATGTCGTCGAAGAAGACCACGACAAACCGATCGAGGTATGGCTGAAAGATCCTGTTCATGAGATCCATGAACACTGCTGGAGCATTGGTTACACCGAAAGGCATAACCAAGAACTCATAGTGGCCATACCGACATCTGAAGGCCGTCTTCTGCACATCCTCGTCTCTGACTCTGAGCTGATGATAGCCTGACCTGAGGTCTATCTTCGAGAACCACCGTGCTCCCTTGAGCTGATCAAAGAGATCATCAATCCTCGGTAGCGGATACTTGTTCCTCACCGTCACCTGGTTCAGGCGACGATAGTCAACACAAAGTCGCAAGCTCCCGTCCGCCTTCTTGGCGAACTAAATCGGGGAAGCCCAGGGTGAAACATTGGGTCGGATGAACCCCTTGCCCTGCAAGTCCTCCAACTGTACCCGTAGCTCTCGAAGCTCGGCGGGGGCCATCCGATATGCTGGAGTGGATATCGGGGCTGTCCCGGGGTACAAGTCAATATAAAAGTCTACCTCTCTGCGAGGAGGTAGCCCTGGAACATCGTCAGGAAAAACGTCCGCAAACTGATCCACCACTGTAGGAAAACCAGGACTCCGCACGTCAACTGCTCCAAGGATGAGGCTAGCCAACTGATGAGTGATGGGCTGTCCTCTCCTCCGCGGATGTCCATCCTGTGCTGCTAAGGCTCCCTTCTCACCGGTGAAGGTGAACCTGCTCCCGTCGGTGCGTACACATCGCACCTTGCCCCTAAAACAGTCAATCTGTGCATGGACCGTAGATAGCCAATCCATGCCCAAGATGACGTCGTAAGGCCTCGACGCTGCTACAAGAAGATCCCAGCCGAAGCTCTCGCCTCCTAGAGTAAGCTCACACTGCCGGCACCAGTGCGTAATCGTCGAGTCTGCTCCCGTAGGAGTCTCTAGCCGTAAGGATCGAGCCAACGGCTCTGTCGGAATCTCCGAGCTCCGAACAAGGGCAGTGGCTATGAAAGAGTGACTCGCTCCTGTGTCTATAAGAACTGCAGCAAGGGTGGAATAGACACAGATAGTACCTCGAATCATCTCGGGTGCACCGTGGTCGTAGGCCTCTGCTGCCTGGAGCTGTGCCTGTCGCTGCCCTCCAGCTCCCTGTGGTCGGGGTGGACCTCCTGGTGGTGGTGGTGGTAGAGCCTCAAAGCGTCGGCCACCACCGGCTGCTCATCCAGCTCCTCTTCCTCATCCGCCTCCTCCCTGCGAACCGCCACGGTCGACCCTCTGCCTCTGCCTCGGTGGTCCATCAACTGACTCCTGCTCCTCGGCACGGCGGGTCGGGCAGTCGCGAGCCATGTGGCCCTGCCCGCCGCACGAGTAGCACTGTCTGCCTCTCGTAAGACTGGCTCCGCGCTGTGTGTCCCGCACTGCTGAGCCAGTGCCCTGAGATCGTCTGCCTGAAGGTCTGGTCTGTCTGGACCCCTGAGTCATCCGTCGACTGCCTGTTGCAGATGACTCTGCCACGTGCCGCCCCGCGGTGGGTCTCTGTGCTGGTGTAGACTCAGCAAGGAAGCTCTCGATCAGAAGGGCCCGCTCCAGTACTCCTGTCTGAGTCGGTATGCTGAGGGAGATCAGCGATGCCCTGATCTCGTGTCTCAAACCCTGCTCGAAGGTCCGGGCCCGGAAGAATGGGTCCCGTACCATGTCGGTCGAGTAGCGCGAGAGATCGGTAAATCTCGCCGAGTACTAAGCGACCGTCATGCTGCCCTGCCGCAGCTGAAGAAGCTCCTGGATACGCACCGCACGAAGGGTGGCTGGGACAAACTCCGAGCGGAAGAGGCTCTCAAAGTCCGTCCAAAGTAGATATGCCTCATCGTGCACCTGGAGCATCAGGCTCCACCATCGTCCCGCTGCTGCGTGTAGTAGGCTCTCAGCGAGGATCACCATGAGGTCTGCTGGTGTCCTCACTAGCCTAAACACTCGAACCACTGCCTCCAGCCAGTCCTCTGCTGCCTGAGGATCCGTCTCCCCGCGAAACCTGGGCGGTCGCTGGCGCTGAAACTCATGCAGTGCGCTGAGGCGACGTGCATCGTTAGCAGCTGCTGCTGGAAGCATCGGGGGATCGGCGGGTAAAGCTACCGCCGGTACCACTACTGGAAAAGGGCCCTGCACCGAGGCCTCGTCGCTCGGTGGGCTGTCGTCTCGCTCGACTCTCGGAACCCTAGCTGGCTGTCGTCGTGGGGCCATCCGGAAAAGGAAACAGGTGCGCCACGGTTAGAACAGTATACCTGGTGAGCTGTTATAAATAATCACAAAGAAAACTTTGAAACACACACGCAAACAATGTTTTCGTGCATTAAGTCGGAAATCAGAAGTCAGGGTCCTGGTGTACGGATACGTCGGCCGCCGCACCAACACTGGACTCCCTGGACTGATAACCACACTCAATACGCTAAACATTATTGCTTCACATAGAAAAGATCAGAGTTCGCGGTAGAACCGAACTCCTCTGATACCAATTTGTCACGACCCGCCCTCGGGGTCCGTGCCGTGACTACCCCAAGCCCACCTTCCATAGGCCAGGGGCTGGCGACTAGCACCAAGGCGTAAATCCCGGTAAAAAGGGAAGGCATTGCCTTTGAAAAGTAACAAACACCACAGAGTAAGCAAGCAGAAAGTAAACACTAAACAAAGCAGAGTACAACTGAAAGTGCGGAAAAGTAAATGGGCCAGAATACAAACCCAAACTAAAAGTAAAGTACAACTCGAAAGGGAAAACAGCAACTGAAAAATAAAAGCCGCTACACCGAGCTGTCCACTGGAAATCCCACCTGAAGGGTGGGTACAGATAGCTCCTCTGCTCCACGGGTTCCGTCGTCTGCTCCGTGCACGTCACGCCCAGTGGTCCACCTACGGGTACCGTCCCGCTCTGCAAGCCTCAGCTAAGATCAACGCTGTCCGTCGTCTGCAACCAACACAACGTAGTGCGGGCAAAGCCCGTGCAGGGGTGAGTATAAGCTACTCAGTAAGGACCCCGAGACCCCTGAAGGTCTCTCAAATCCACAAAGGATAAACCACGAAGAAAAGTACAATCATGAAGTAACAACCGACACTGCTTAGGTATATGCCCATACATATACCTAAGTCATCAATTCAAATACGCTCCAACCTCCGAGCCCAAGTACAACTCAGTCCACACAGGATAGTAAACGTATTCCACACAGGAAGCACAACGTAATCCACACAGGATTGCTCAACACAATCCACACAGGAAAGCAATAGGATTCAGCTCACACAGGTATACTTCTTCAGAGGACAATAAAGATGATCACTGATCCATCTAAGTCGTTGGACCCACGAAGTATCGATAGGTAACTAACCCCCACAATGACCCACACAGGATCGGGCCCACACAGGACCTGTAGGCGCTGGCTCACACAGAACCGCTGAGCGCAAGGACCCACATAGGATCGGGCCCACACAGGACCTATAGCACTGATCCACGTAGGATCACTGAGTGCTGAAGTCGTCATCGTCGAATCCACACAGGATCTCTGTACTGTCGTCGTCACAGTCACAGTAGCAGTAGTAGTCGTAGTAGTAGAACAGTCACAGCCAGCACTAGGGTTCCCGCACACAGTAAGCTCGTTCGGAGGGTCCGCTCCACGAGCCGAGAGGCTGATACATCAACTGTCACGAAGACCAGAGTTGATGTATCCAAAAGTTCCGTATCGTCAACAGGAACTCAACGCAACAGATGGCGCGTCGATCGGACGCCCGGTCTGAGAGTTATTGGCATTTTCGTCTCCGTGGCCCGGTTGGTTTTTAATGGAAAACCAAGCCGACCGTACTCCACCTGCGTCCAAACTTCGGGCGGAGTATGCCAAAAGATTTGTATCACTAAGAGGGACACAACACAGCTGACGGCACGTCAATCGGACGTCCGTAGCTCAAGATATGAGTGTTTCCGCTCCGAAGGCCTGGTTGGTTTTGTGAACGAACCAACCCGGCCGAACTCAAAGTAAACCGAAACCTTGAGTGCGATATACCGAAACGACCGTCTCGATCCAAGGATCGCGTTTCCGCAGACGGTTCGTCATTCGGAGGTCCGAGGCTCAAGATATGGCCAAAAGACCGGAACTGGTTCGAAACGGGGGGGTCCGGGTCCGGGCCGACCCGGCCCGACCCCCCCCCCCCCTTGGGCGGCGCGGCGGCGCGGCGGCGCGGGGAGCCGCGGCGGCTTGTCGCCTCGAGGAGGCTGCGCGGGGGGGGGGGGGGGAATTATTTCCCCCACTAATTGGAGGCGGCGCGGCCTTTGTGCCGCGCCTTTGCAACAAAACGGCCCCCACGTGGGGGCCGGTTTTGGAGAAGCAAACCGGGGGGCTGCTGCCCCCCCTTCATGGAACCGCCCCCCTCTTAAAGAGGGGGGTTTTATACGCTGGCCGGGGGATTAATTCCCCCGGTTTAACGTCATCCGGCCGGCCAGTTTTCTCCAACGTGACCGGAAATTCCGGTCCCCTCTTCGGCTTCCGACGCCGGCGGCCCGGCCGCCGGTCTTCTCATCCCGCCGCGGCCCGGAACCGGCCGCGGTCTCCTCGTCCCGCCGCGGCCCGGAACCGGCCACGGTGTTCGTCGTCCGGCGCGGTGTGACGGCACCGCGCCCCTTCACCGTGCCTTGATTCCTTTTAACGTGGCGCGACGGCGTCGCGTTCTTGAAGATTCTTCCTCGGCGTGGCGCGACGGCGCCGCGCAAAATATTTGCACGATTATCCGCGTGGTGCGACGGCACCACGCCACTTGCTTCCACCCGCAAGAATAACAAGTACGATGGAGGGGGTTCGGCCGTGTTCGTGCGGTCCGGCCCCCTAACGTTAAAATAATAACGCAACTTTAAATAAATCAAAGCCACACGTTAGACTTGCTAAATTCACGATCAGGAATAAAATAATTAAACCAAAAAGAAATCAACAACCCCTACCTTGGTATAAGGTTCGAAGATTTGTCTACGTTCCGCGGAAGACGACGTCGCGGAGGTCGGGCGTCGCGGTCGTCGTTCGTCAAATCCGTTGACGAAGGGATGCATCCGATGCGATACGTCGTTGGCGAAACTTCTCAAGTCGATGAAGGAAAACCGAGGAGAAAGCGGTGTCTCCCTTTCTTTGACGTGGAGAGAAGATAGAACGACGTGTCGGTGCTCTTCGCGTTCTTCAAGGAGGAAGATGAAGTTCTTCAAAGTGTAGAACTCTTCTTCTCTCAAATCTCCACACAACACATCAACTCTCAAAATAAAATAAGCTACACCTTATTTTATTTTCACTTTGCCAACCTTTCAAAATTCAAAAGTTGAATTCATTACATTAATTAAAATCTAGAGTTGTTAAAAAAAATTAATGAAGAGATAAGTTGGCAAGAATTAATGTAGGGGAGAGCCACATAATTTAAGAGGGGGTTTAGAGGGGTTAGGGAATTTGAAAAGGTGGGGGCTCGTGTGGGCCCCACCTCCCTCATAACCACACATGGGAAGTTGGGTGGTTGTGGGCCCCACCAACAACATCCCATGAGAGAGTCTAACCACCACGAATAAAATAAAATTCACACACAATTTTATTTTACTTATCTTTTAATCCCCAAAACTAAATTTCAACCCGCAACAGACGCAACTTCCGAAAAGGTCTCTTTTAGCGAATTTTGGCGTTGCGAGTTCATCGGTGCTCTCGGATTTCAATTCCGAGCAGCGGATCAAAAGTTAGGAATTCCCGCTCGTTCGTTCACTGAACGTACCTGAGCCAAACTTCGGAAATTGATTCCGGGCACTCCGGGCCTCGGAATCAGGTGCCGTCTGAAACCGCGCTCTTGTAAAATTATAAAGAAAATTAAGAAAAAATTTTCCTTGAATTTTACGGGTCTTTACCACCACTCCACTATGAGTATGTTCAAGGAAAAAGACTAAAAGAAATAAGAAATAACTTGGAACTTTCTAGGAAGAATACATGTAATAACAAAATAATACAAAACTAAATCAACACCCAACCAAATATCAACCAGAAATAAAAACACCAACAAAATGCCAAGATCATAGACCAACACATCACAAACAAAATTGAATATAAATAAAATCTCAACAAAAATAAAACTACTACAACATCAAAATAGAAGTTAATAATCCTTTTTTAAAAGCGACCATTTTCCAAATTCACCCACATTCATATTTAATCTCATTTTAGAATGAAAATTAATTATCAATTTAAAATATCATTCCATCACATCTTCTTACAAATTATAAATACCATCACATTTTCCCCCCTTAAAACCACAAATTTCTTTATAAATTAAGCCTTTTTTTATCAGAAACCATTTTCATTTTCAAAAACAACTTTGGAAAAAAAATATAAATCATTGATTTTCAAATACTCACTCATTGAATCTAAAGAACAATCACATAGTTTTTCAACACCATGTCCTTTGATATCATCCTGAAATACATGCCAACACAAACATTCCCTACACAATTGAATATATGTGACAATCCATAAGGAACACCATGGGTTTCCCATACCATTTCACCATCAAATCCAATAAATTACAACATAATTCTCATTTCACATTTCATAATACATTTCAAAATTCAAAATATTGTCTCTTCGATTCACATAAAAAACAAAGGTTTTTTCTTTTTGAAATACAACCTTTGAAAACCAAGCCTCATTTCATAACTAAAGTATGCACCCCAAAACCAATTTAAATGTCTATCAATAATAGAGAAAAACAACCCAAAAACATTTTGATTTCATACCATCAAAAATCAGAACAAAGCACCATCCATGCCAAAATGAAAAAAAACAGAGAACTAGGGGTCATTCATTACCCGAATACATGGTTTAGTAGACCATTATCCAAGAAATCACCAACCAATTGGAGTGTCTCAAACCATAATCTCAAGAACAACATGGGTAGCTACTTCATGTAAGTCTTCCATGAAACATTGTATCACTCCCTTGTTCATCCCCCATCAACACAAACCAAAACCAACGACTCAAATCCAAGAGTACCCTTGGTGGCTCAAGGATCATAATGACCAAGAGTTCATGACGCTATTCCCATACCTACCTCTCGAGTCTTAATAGTCATAGTCTCTAACTACCAGACATCCCAAATAACTAAGAGCCTTCTTTGAAACCATTTTTTTCATGAACCATCCTAAGTCCTCCCTGAAATATCCACTAGAGATTATCGATGATAATGTTTGAAGAGCACTCCAAATCCCTAAAAGATGACAACTAAGTTCAAGATTTATGATATAATTGTAGGGAATTATTTGTCTCGTGAACCAAAGATAAAAAAATAAATGAAAATAAAAAATAAGAATAAAAATAAGTTCTCAGAGAGGAATAAATAAACTGCTACACATACCACCGTGTGACGTTATGTTCCACCACCAAACACAAAATGATGCTCTCTCTGAGAGTGATGTGAAACTAAGACAACCAAAAACACAATAGTAAAATTATGAATGGGAACTAAAATGATTATTATGAATTACAATGAATAACAACACCCCATTCCCCATTTCTAAAGTGAAATCCATTTTTTCTATTTCTAATATATGAAATAATAAAATATGTTTTCCACTCGTTTTTTAAAAAATGTAATAATATTCTATTTTTAATATGAACCCCTTTTCATTTAACATTCTAAAAATAATTTCCAAGGGATATAAGTCATTTGAATATTTTATTTAAAAGAAAAATTAATTCTAGTGTAGTTATTTTAAATATGAAAATAAAATTAGAGGTTCCATGAGTTCAAATAATGAAAAGATCCCTAAAGAGAAAAAGGAACATACAAGTATGTTATCATGGGTGTTTCTTTAATATCTCAAGAAGAAATCCCTGGACATACTTGTTTTGGATCCACCTATTCGTGTATGTTGATACTCTATAGTAAATAACCAACTGGACACCCTTAAAGGACAAATCTAGTGGAACATCCCACCTAACCTCTCAACTAATCTAGGGGAATCAACCCATCTAATCAGGGTTGATAAGAAATTTTCACTTCACCCTCAAGATAACGCCTTGTAATCTATTAATAATAATAATAATAACAATAATAATGATGATAATTGGTATAATGTGGTCTAACAACCAGAACCAATAATGTTCTCTTACATGAACCACTATTCATGATCCACTAGAGAGGATCCCATCCAATTATCAAGTGGTCAAAAGATATAATCTATGCATCACATGAGTTTCAAACCATTTTCAAAAACATCTCAATGTGGAAACTGGGCTTTTAAATTTTTCCAAACCAAATCCAAATTTGAAACCCATTTCGTAAACTAGTTTAAAAATACATAACACACTTAAAGGGTACCAAATTGGCCTTCATGTAAATTAATTGTCAAACTACACTTCATTTGACCAAAAAAACCATGTTTTGGATAACATATTTAACAAAGGCCTTTAAGTTCCACAAATCACCTCAAAATATATGGATCTTTTAAGAAAAATATTCTAAAACATTTAGGATACATTGAATTTCAAAGAAACATGTAAAAAGGAATTGAAAAGTTATATAAATATATTGGAAACCAATTCTAAAGGGGTAAAAAAATTTAGCAAATACATAGGTATGTAAACACACACACACACATATATATATATATAACACATAAATATAAAAACAAACATTTCAAATGGTAAGAAACCAGTGAATTCAAATAAATGGTTTGGGAATATCGAACCTACATTAAGAAGAATGTAAAAAAATCCATGACACATTGTCCCTTAAATCATCCGAATAAGATCGCCCCAGACATTCCTGAAAATACATTCATATAAATATATATCCCTTAGACCAATGAACACATTCACCTCACCATGAGGGAATGTGTAAAAGGAATATATATATATATATACCTATGTATGTGAGTAAAACACTTCAGGGATCAACCAAATGTCCTAAATATTGTTTCTAGGAACCCTAAACCACTAATGGGATCCAAAATAATATTTTCAAATAAAACAGTTAATGAAAAATAGTACCTCTGATGTTAGAAAAAATCCAAATCGAACCGATCTGCTTCTCCTCTAATGGAGGATACTAGAATATGAATAAAGGGGACCTGAGAGACTATTCAAATACCCTAACATAATAGGAAAATAACAAAAATTAGTTTAACCTAACCCTATGGTTCAGCTGATTGAAATTGGGTGATGAGAATATGGGAAGTTGGTCTAAATAGAGAGAATATAGTGGGATAGTGCTTAACTCAAAGATATGACTACAAAAATGGAGGAAATCTAGGTGGAATGTCAGAGATAGGGGGTCTCACAATGGGGTGGCGCACACACGAGCAGGGAACAGAGGGGAGGAGTCACATGACTCAGAGGTTAGGGGAATATAGAAAGAGGGGGGAAACAAATGGAATGAATAAAAGAAAAGAAAAAAACTAGGAATAACAATAATAAATGAATAACATAACTTTATAATAATAATAATAATATCAATAATAATAATAATCATTATTATTAATATTAAAAACATTTATAATTTTTACCTTATTTTAACTCCATATTTTATTTTCATTTAATTTTATTTTATTTTTTAACATAGGAAGCCCATGTGGTTTAGAAGAAAGGTCTGACAGACTATGCCCTAACTATATACACCCTACTAATGATAATGGGAACACACACGGGCTGGCCGCACAGTTTCCAAACTATTCACCGACTGTGTTGCTCGCATATATCTAGTTACAGTGCTGAACCCCACGGTTATCGCATGGTTTCCCAAAGCATGAACCACCTGTGCGCCTCTCTACTAGAAACCCCTCATAAGTGGAATGGTTACTTGGGAAGGTCTAAACGGTTTACCCTAACTATTCTCAACCCATGAACAAGCCAAAAACCCACCCAATACTTCTATAATTTAACAATTTAAACCGGATATCAACCGAAAACATGACCAAAAATATCCAAATCTAATAAAAGAATAACATAAAATAATTTCAAAGGTTGTGGTGTCAAAAAAAACAACCTCCACTAACATGGTAGCTCCATAGATTTGATAAGATTTTACTCACATATTTTTTAGGGGAACCAGATTATTGGTTAGAGTGTTTATATAAAGAAACCCATAAGATAACATTATTATATATAATGAGATGATAGATTTCAGGGAAACCATCAGTTAAATTTAATAGTAATTTAAATTGAAACCAATCAATACAAATTTTTTTTCTATTAACTTTATCATAAAAATAAATTTAAAAAATTTAAAATTTTTAAAAAATAAAATTCATTTCTTATTATTATTATTTAATAAAACTAATACTTGAATAAATTAGTTACCTTTAATATTTAATCAATACATTATTCTTAATTATAATTTGAGTTTTTCATGAGAATCACAATCATCATAATTCTAAATAAATATATGTAAATGTATTCAAAATTACAAGTGTCCATAAATATTCCTTGGAGGTAACATGTTGAGTATCCATTCAAAATATCTATCAGGAAATATATTCATACAATTTTTCATCATGAAACATGTGACATACATGAAATAACAATCAATTTCATGTTCTCTACTATCAACATTATAAAATCATTGAACAAATGTAATTTAAAAAACATATAATGTTCCATTTCTCAATGATTAATTATTGTATTACAACTTTACACAGTATGATGTTTTGAAAAATGAGTAGAAATATACTATAAATTTAAGATATATAGATATAACATGTTATAAGTCTTATAATATCAACAAAATTACAATGAGTATTATATGTTGATAAGGTTTAAGTAGTGTAGTAAATAATTTTTAATTATTTATAATTTTTTAATACATAAATCATGAACAATATTGCTTCATGACATGTATTTTTTTGCACCATAAACTAATGGAGTATGGATAGGTACTAATAGTGTTAACTTTGTATATAAAGTAATGGAGTATATAGTTTTTTCATCGGTCACATGGAATGTGATTTTGAGTTCTGTGATCACCAATCATGTAGGTTTTGTATGGAAATACACACCCTGTATGTAACTAATGAAATAAATATCGTGTAAATATGCTACATGATGTGTATTCTAGCTGACTTTGTGTCATAATATCCCATTAAAAATGGGTATTTAAATTCTCACTATATTTAACAACTATACACTACATTAATTAATTCCAAATCAATTCATAATGCATTAAAATTTTGTACACAACATATACTGATGGGATACATGGTGGGTACTCTTATGGAGTCTAATCAAAATCCTCGAAACCTCTTGATGTGTTCTTTAAATTAATTTTATTAATAAAATTAATCATTATGATTATATTTTATGGAATGTAAAAGAAAAGGACTGTATCATTAGATTTATATTAATGAAAATTTAACATGGAATTGATAACTTATTCTAAATGTGTAAATTAATTAATGATAATTAAAAAATTATAAATAATTATGTGACTATTATGATTCTAATTGATGGTTCAAGGCATAGTGGAAGCACTTTATTGTCCATTCCCAACTTGTATTTGTTTCATAATTCATGTTTAATTAGTGATATAAAAGATGATAAACAGCATGATAAAAGTAAATGAATCAATAAATAAATGGATATTGAATTCTAGAATCAAGAAGTAGGATAATTAAATGTTATTTAAAAATAAGGGAAGAATTAATGATTTTCCTTGTGATTTTTTCTATCATTATTGTTGGATCTAAAATTTCACTCCGTTGTGCCATCATTGTGTTATAGGAATTAGGATTTGATTATATATGGGGTTGATCCACACATATTCTATGAAAAATTGAATGTTGACATAAGAATATCTACCTACTAGGTTGGTAAATCATGTCTACTTGAATCATTGACCTTTAATCACCCTAATAATTGATTGAAGGTGAAATCCATTTGATCACTCTAGACTCAATATTTGTGGGGGTGGGGGTTGATCTCTCCCTATTTTTGAGAGTGTTATCAGATAGGCAGCTCTTAAATTCTTTAATATAATTCACTGTAAAGGATTTTGTTCAAAATTAAAGGAAATTGGTAACCCTTATGGAAATAATATAATTGGTCTTATAAAACACTAGGGTTTGAAAATAAAAAATGGGAATGTAATCTTATTTTTTTCTTATTTATTATAGAATCCATGTTCATAATAATGTTAATATTAATAAAAATATTTATTGAAATGAACATATCTCGTTAATTAAATTACATATTATTTATTCAGATAATAGTCAATATATAATATTTCTAACTTTACCATTAACTCAATAATATTTATTGAACCTTGAGGAATAAATTCATAATTAATTTAAAAATAAAACTTCATTATTTATGTCTAAAAAAATAATTAATATATTCACTAAATATAAAATACCTATTTATTAAATATTATTATCACAAAATATTCTCTCCAATAACTATTAGTGAAATTTATACAATCACAAAAACCTGAAAATTTATTAAACCACACATGAGAATAATATATATTCAAATTTTTAAACAATAAATAATAATAGTATTTAACTGATTTTATGAATATACATACTGTGTGAACCTATAATCCTCCTTAACTATAGAATTATGAAAATAATACCAATGTCCAAGGTTATAACCCAAAATTATCTTATTTCACCCATATATAATTAAGATAATGTCACAATCATATAAAAAAACATAAATATACATAATATGTTATAGAATCCCTTTATCTTGAAATCTTTAATCAAATATATTTCATACTGGTTCCATCAACCAAAAGTGATTGATGTATCCTTCTTTAATATTCAGGTTATTTAGAATTCATACAAAACACCATGACCGTGGATTTATTTAGGCTATATATTTTCCATCAACGCTAATGAGGTATCAAATTCTGTTAATGATCAAAAGTTAAAATTTTCTTCTCCCATTATTCAATAATGAAATATTACTTATGAAACACCCAATGTATCATACTTCACCATGATCATGTTTTTTCCACAGTATTAATCAATATATCAGTTTATGTGACTCATAAAATATATTAATAATAATGTTAATGTCTATAAACTAGGATATAAATATGAATACAGAAATATCCAATGAAAAATATAATGTTGGATTTATTACTAGAATGTCTTGTTCTCATAATTTTCTGCACTAAAAACTACCAAGGTTTTACACCATGATATGTTGCCAAAAATTTATATTAGTTTCCACCTCTTATAGCCTATATAATTTTCTCCCAAAAATTAATTCACCTATCTATAAAAAATATATTTTGGAATATAGTTTTGGAAGTTCTTAGTTCTAATCATATTGGATAACTTCTATTAATTTTCAGTGAGACAACTACTGCTAAGAAATTATAACATCTTATGTCACCTAGAAGACCAATAATGATGTGAAAAAGTGTTTATTAATATTAAATACAATAAACACTAGTAAAAATCATATACATAGAAGTTGGTTTGAGGGAACCAACTCCAATATCTTTTAAACATCAAATGAATTTCCTGAGAACTAACTTATTTTAAAAGATGTCATGTTATCATAGAAATGAATATATATATTTACACCCATTCGTGTATCATTTTAGTTATGTAAAATTGAGTTTCGAGGGGCCTATATAATTATCATGAATTGGTATAAAACAATTCCACACAATTTTGTAGTTTTCAAAAACATTCTTTTAAAAAAATGAGTTTCATGAATTTTTTTATTATGCATAAAATAATTTTTCCAAAGAAGATTTTTTTGGGAAAACATTTCAAGAAGAAGATAATATGTTGAATGAATTATATTATGTAATTTATGTATATTTTTTATATTATTTATTTCGTGATTTATGAAACACTAAGTTTCATCATACAATAATTTTGGTAGATAAATCTCATATGTTTATAAAATATTCACTATTAAGGGCTATTTAAGTCTCATAGTTTGTAGTGAGTATCGATTTATAGAACTTTAGAAATTTAATATATGTTGGGATTTTTTTTGAAAACATGAATTCTCTTTGAGAAATATTACATTAATTTATATTATGGATCTTCATGGAATTCCAAGATTTGGGTCGCATGACAGAAGTTTATATGATAATCCTAACACATCTATAAAAACTACCTATATGTAGAATTTTTCAAGAGTCTAGTTTCAAAAAAACAAAACAATTCTATTTCATAGTCTATTTGGGTTACACAATTATCCAAATCAATGTTATGGAATGAATTACACTACAGGATAAGGCTTTCCCCTGAAGTCGGTGTTTTTAATAGGAAAAATTGATCAAAATAACTCAAAAGGGTTTTTTTAATCAAAAGACTACCAACATGTTTTCCATAATTAAAAATATCTATAATCTCTTTTGGATGAAAATTGATGCGTTGGTTTATACTATGGATTATAGTTTTACTCCTTCATTGTATAAACCTCATGTTTTTAATGATTAAATGAATGATGTTTTAGGTAAATGTAAGATTCCACCCTTGTGTTGATTTAACATTGGGTGAACTATAAAGCTGTGTTCTGGTACTAGGAGTCATTTAGAATCGGTTACCCAAACAATGTATTTTTAAAAAAAATATTATTTATAAAAATTTTGTACCTGAGTTTAATCATTGGGCCCAGTTTGGTTTTGTGAAATATTTTAGTAATTATTAGATTTTATTATGAAAATATATATTAATTTTTATTAATTTATAATTTTTTATGTTTTTGACATGTTTACCATATTAATTTGATGAAAAAACAATATATTTTAGATCACTAGAAAATTTAAATATTTATATTGTTGATTCTAGTTACCAACCTTTAGTTATTATATAGTGTAATTGATGTAAATTAATATTTTGATTTCACTATATAGATTTTATAGGTTACGATATTAAAAATGATATCAGTATAGTTTCCTATCAATATAATGATATATGGAAAGTTATTAATTAGATATTATGAGTGATAATATACTTTTGAAACTTTATATTTGTGTTTATATGTGTGTGTGTTCCATTCAAACACATTTATAGAAAATTTCCATGATATGTTGGAGTATATGATTCATTATTTTTATTTTTAAATAAATTTTTTGGGTAATACACTAATGGTGGAAGATGGTGACATGTGAGTTATATATAAATCAATTTTATAATTATTAATATATGGGTTAAAAAAGTGAACATGTGATTTTACTTTCTTTGTGTTTTTTATTATGGAGTATAATTTTCATAAATGATATCATTTTTAGTAATGTAATTAATTTTTTCCAAAATTGAATATATGTAATAGTTTTATTAATGAAAAAAATATATTATTGACTATGTCATGTATTTATAATTTATTATTATTATTTATTGTAATAATAATTCAATATCATGATGTAATTTAATGTGTTAAATTTTTAAAAAAATACAATGAGATTAAATAATGACCTGATAAAAAAAGTTTTGATTGGGTGTTTACTGATTTGTTAGAAAAACCATTACATATGCTTGAGGTTCAAAATTAAATACTAGATGATAGAAAATTTGGGGGATTTTCACTATATGTTATATCAGATTATAGCATGGTAAATGGATCGGTTGTGGCATAGTGTGGCACTCAGAAGTGTGATCTCAATTGAGGCACGAATAGAGGATGATGATAGAGTTCTCTATGGGGGTTGTGATTTTATGGTGATCTCTCATGGTAGGTAGTGACCTATGATGAGATGGAGGTGTTTTTCATTTCTAGGAGGAGAGGTGACCTTCATCGAGACATGATCAGACAATTATGATGATGATTTATGATGGTTTTGTCTATTTATTGCAATGGTGAAAATAGGGGTTACTACCATCGATGTGGTCAGGGGGTGGAGCACAATGATTTGTATTAGACATGGATTTGGGGGGGAATTATCTATGGCTGCACATGATCGAGACTGTGTAGTAGTAGTGTTGGCCTATGGGTGATTTTGGGGTTATACCATTGGGAATTTGTCTCCTATATCTTCAAATTTTGTTCCCCTAGGCCTATAATTCCATGTAATGGGTTATGTTTTCCCATCAAAAATGAGAGGAGTTTATTTGTATTACTAATAAAGTGAAGGCTTCTCTTTAATTTTTTTTAAAAATTATTTATTAATGTCAGTGGATATATAATTTATGTATTCTTGTTTATGTGTTTAGTTTCAATGACCAAGTGGGAAGCATAAATTTTAAGAAACTGAGTATAATTTAATAAAGGTATTGTATTATAAGATGAAAAAAGTATTTTGTTTATAAAATTATTATTTTATTTTTATATTATATAATGTCATCATTAAGTTTTAGTCTGTCTATAATGAAGAAAATTATTGAAACCTATAAATAGAATGGAAATAGTGATGTGGTATAATTAATGAGTATTGATGTGTATTTTTTTAATTGTATTAAATGGATATCCATTGATTTTTTTATATTAGAATATATATATACATATGTATTGATTTTATTTAATGTTCATTTTATCATAAAAATAAGTGAACATGAACATTATAGATTAAATGATAATTTAATGAAATTTTGCAATAATTAATATTATAGTGATTAGTTTGGAAATTACGTAAAATTCTACAACCATGATGATATGAGTTATATAGCTTAATTTGCATGTTTTGAGATATAAATATTATTAAATTGTTTTCTAAGGATGTAAAATGGGAATGAGTATTTTATTAATGGAATAATATAGTTTATATTAATATTATAATTTTCATTATTAATAGTTTTTGTAACATCCCAAGTAAGTAATTAATAATAGATATTTTTATCTATGTCTATTAATGAATTGGATAGTGTTTTAGAGGCTTAAAATGGAAAGAAATCCAATCTTAAGCATGGAATACACTAATATTTTTAAAAGATTGGTTTACTTCCTTTTGATGGAAAACCATTTTTAAATATATATTTTGACAATTTTATAAGCTATGTTTGTCAAAATAAACTTATTCTTTAGGATTGGGTCATCAAAATTTACTTTTGGTGAATTTTTGGTATTTTTCTGACAATGTTCATTTTTTAATGAATAGTAAAAAATACTGCATTTTACATCAAAACTGATTTTTAATCTAATTTATTTATATGATTAGATTATCTTTTTAATTGGTTATAAAGTGAAATTAGAATATATTTTTACCATTTAATCCAATATTGGCCATTGGAATTAATTTCACTTTAAAATTGGACTTAAACTAGTGTCAATCTTTTGATACTTATTGTTTCATAAAAACACGCTATTTGTCATGACAACGGGAATTAATTATTAAATTAATTAATGTAACTTATATTATTTTAATTTTGTAAAATAGAAATAATTTTTGAATTCGGAATATCAAATATATCTTAGGGTGAATTTTTGGTCATTTTCTGAAAAACATCAATTTTTGATGAATAGTGAAATCACTAAGTGGTACTTATAAAAACTGATTTTCCGTTTAAATGAAATTTTGCCATCTTTGTGTTTTCAAATTCAAAAATCACACATACATGGTTGTCATTAAGAAGTAAAATGTGGTTCAATGGGATTAAAATAATTTTTTGGTGAATAGTAACATATTAAGTTTTTAATCGCGATTAGAGGTAATTAGTGTAGTTTAAGGTAAAAATAATGTTTTAATAATATGATATGAGATTGAAACATGTCCTACCCTAATTGGATGTGTCATGGCCTAACAAGAAAATCCATGGGTCAACTTGGGGACCCCATGGAGCCACTTTGGTTGGGAAATGACATAAATAACTTTTTATTTAACCTAAAAGTAAAAATGACACAAAGATAAGTTATTTTACTAAAACAATTTTTACATGGGGTTATACAAGTCATATTTTTGTTTATAAATAGTCATTGGAAATCTAAACAGTTTTCGAACATCATAGTATTTTTTTATAATTTGTAGACTTTATATACATTAAATTATTTATGACATCATGATGATGCAACGATTACCTCATTAATAAAGGATTTAAATAAAATGAAATGATAATGTAAAATATATGACCTACACATGTCTAAAACCTATTGTATGGGTGGATTTAGAACCCTTATCACCTTACCCTATAAGTATATCAATTTGGGACCTTTTAAATCCGAAAATAATTTTAAAATAAAGTAACATTTCTTTACTTTCCAAGAGTGCCCTCCTCTCCTCTTATAAAAGGCCCCCACCTCTACCTCTTTACCCACACATCCAAAGCCTTTGGCTCGGCCAACACCTGCCCATTTTGTCTCTCCACTTCCCTCTCTTACTCCTTGTTCAACAATGTGGGCATAAGTCTTCCCAAGGAATCCTTTGAGCTCAAACCAAAGGGAGTTACTCAATTTTAAGGTAATGTCTTCACTTGAGTCATTTTGTTTTAATTTTTCTCCTCCAACCCCCTAAAATCTTTTTATTCATTTCTTTTGTAACAAATCCAGTATCTTAAATATAATATTATGTTGTTATCAGAAGGATTCGAGCTACACTTACACACACCTACATCTAATTGTTAAAGAACATATTGTTTCCGTGGATGGAGAATTTCTACCTCCTGAAACGATGATTGTTCAAAAGTATATTAACACCTTAAAATGTGGACATTAAGATGACACTATATTTATATATGATATATGATATGTTTATGTTTTCCTTATACTTCTGTATTTTTCATTTTGGGCATACCTTTATGGTTTCCATTATGGGTAAACGCGATATCTTCATTTAAGGAAGTGCGGACTACCGCCCCCTCAAAGTGATTTGATTCGTTAAATACCATATGTGGGATGCATAAAGGATGGAGTTATGATATTATATATGATATTACACTTTAATTATAATATACCTTTATATCATTATGATTCCATTCTATAAAATACGAAATAGAAATGAAAGTAGCGTTCATGCGTACGTACGACTTACCGTCTCCATGAACGGTGCATTTCAATTCTTACCTTTAAAATGATTATGTAATATTATAAATGCATGTATATACTGGATATATATGATATATATGATATATACATCCTGATTATAATTCTGGATATAATGGATACATGAACAACTTGTAATTATAAAGTGTTTAATTTTGACTCAAGTACCAATGATCGTTAAAATGACCGTTATTAACTTAAATAATTACATAGTGTTCATGACATGGAAATAAGTGATATAAAAGGAATAATGAACTTGAAAAAGGTTCTTAAAAAAGTATAAATTAACTCAATTTTATTATTCAGGAGATTAAAGAACGACCGAGTCAAGTCAGACCTGAGGTATGGGACTTCGTCTCAATCTCCTTTCATTGAGGAATATTTTGTTTTATACACAACCTTCTTTTATACGGTGTATAAAACCCTTTGAATTTTACATTTATCCAAAATGAATCTATTTTATTTGAAGCATTTTACTAAATGACAAAAGGGAATGTTTTTGTCATAAGTATGCGGCGACAACGACTTCTCCGTCGCCGTGACCATTATTTGAGTTTCAGCTTCCTCTACAAGCCATACCTTTTTTTAAATAAAAATAAATACCATGTTTTACTTTTCTTTTGTTTTGTTATTGAAAATGGTTTTCATAATGTTTTTATATCAATGTTTTATATTGATATCTTGTGATTGAAAGGTGGAAATGCTATGTTTCTTATATGCATGTTTTATGTGATACGATTATGTTGAGGTTCTTGGGAATTATTATGAAGATAGGTGGTTCCGTGATAAAATCAGGGCGGGTGTGCCTGATATAGCTCTTCAATGCATTCGGTAAAGCGAAGGAGTGAAACGTTAAGGTTTCTCCGAAGAGATTTAGGGAATATACTGTGATTGGTATTCCAAACGTAACCAAGAGGGTTAATCCCTACGTAAGAATGTTATGAATGCATCAAGTTACCTTTATGTCTTATGATTTCTATGATTTATTCATGATTTGATGAGGTATGTTAAAGTGATTATGTTTTATTGGTAAAGTATGATTTCATTCTTATGTATATATGAACTCATGTTTCCTTTCCATATTTTTATAACCCATACTGAGATTTTTATGCTCATCCCAAGTTTTTTTGAAATGTTTTTCACAGGTCAAGGGAATGGTACTTGATATGATGATAGTGTCAAGGAAGTGTCAAGAAAGAATCCATGTTTTATTTTAAATATGTTTCTGTTGATGGGAAAAAAATGAATATTATCTTTATGTAACCACTTTGTTTAAATGTGGAATGTAATGCAAGTTTTATTATCTAATTCTCTAAAACTCTAAACCTAAAAAGATCCTCAATGTGTAATTTTGTAATAACTCAAGATTAAGTAAGCTTTAAGGCTGGGGCCTTATAGTTGGTATCAGAGGTCGGTTTAGATAATTTTAGGAGTTATAATTATATTAAATGATTATCCAAAAATATTTTTTTTATGGTCAAATTGAAATGATATAGCATTTGAAGATTACCATGTTGCTTCATCTAAGACATGTTTGTTCAGAATGGTTTTCTGGAGAGGAAACATGGAAACAGTTCTAGGAAGGCATGCAGAAGGAAATAACCTTCCGAATCAGGATCCTGAGATGGTCGGAATTGGAACTGAATAGTTTGTTGCAGTAATGGTTCAGTTGACTCAAGCGATAAATGGTGGTGGTATCCATGCACGAGATCAGCCAGATCAACCGCAGAGGAACATGTCAGTGGTGGAACATTTCATGAGGCAAAATCCCACATCATTCATAGGATCATCTGACCCTGTGCTAGCTGAAGGATGGATTAAAGCACTAGAGAAGATTTTTGATGTCATGGGGTGTTCAGACAATCAAAAGGTTAGTCTTACTATTTATCGTTTGGAGGGTGAAGCAGATCAGTGGTGGTCAATGGTTAAAAATATCAGGGATGCTGATGAGATTGATGCTCTTGACTGGGATGAAATCAAAGGTATGTTTCTTGAAAAGTATTTTCCTAAGGCTGTTCGAATTAGGATGGAAAATAAATTCTTGGAATTGAGGCCAAAGGATGACTCAGTGGCTACCTATGAAGAAAGGTTCACTCGATTGGAAAGGTATGCTCCAAATGTTATCCGAGACCTTGATAGTGAAAATCAGTCATTTTTACTCATGATTAAAACCAAAATATCGAAGGAAATTAGCTTCTCATGAGTTTAAAAGTTATGAAAATCTTGTTTGATGTGCTTAGAAGGTGGAAATGGAGTTTTCCGATGATCAAGTGTTCTATAACAACCAACAGAAGAAGAGACCGAGGTGGCAGGATAAAGGGAAGAATTCTTCAAAAAAGTCTAATGGTAAGAAATCTAAGTTTCCAGTTTGTGATAAATGTGGAAAAAGGCATGCTGGGGAATGTCTTCTGAATTCTGGAAAGTGCTACCGATGTGGTAATATGGGACATAAGGCTCGTGATTGCACTGAAAAAGATCAAGGTTATGGTAAGTCCAAATTTGATTTACAGTTAGTGAAATGTTTTAAGTGCAACGAGATGGGTCACTATGAAAATGAGTGTCCGACAAAGAGCTCAAGTGATGTGAAGCAGTTAGACTACAAGCAGAAAGGGGTGGTGAAATCCTTTGAAACTACTTCATCATATGTCGGGCCATCAAATGAAGTTGTATCAGGTACTTTGTTTGTTTTTTCAGATTATGCTAGTGTGTTATTTGATTCGGGGTCTACACATTCTTTCATCTCTGAAACCTTTTCTAGTAGAATGGGAATACCATCTCAAGAAATGACTCCTGAACTTGTGGTAAAAACACCTAGTGGAGATGTTGAGGCAAAAATAATTTATAAGAATCTTCATATCCTTATCCGTGGAAAGAACCTACTTGCAAACCTTATTGTTCTACCTCTAGTAGAGTTTGATGTTATCCTGGGTATGGATTGGCTCTCTATTTACCATGCTAAGATTGACTGTAGAGAAAAAGAAGTTTCTTTTTAGAAATAATTTCAGTTTGTGTACAATAATGAACCCTTACTATTGATAACATATCAAGAGGCCGAGAAACTTGTAAAAGATGGAAATGAATGTTTCCTTTCACACATCGTTGAAAATAGAGGAACTGTTCAGATTAATGATGTGCCTGTGGTAAATGAGTATCCTGATGTTTTTCCTGATGGGTTGTCTGGAATAATACAAGATCGGGAAGTTGAATTTACTGTTGACTTAGTTCCTGATGCTAAGACAATTTCAAAACCCCCTTATCGAATGGCTCAAATTCAACTTTTGGAGTTGATGGAGCAATTGTAAGATTTATTAGAGAAAGGTTTCATTCGACCTAGCACGTCACCATGGGGTGCTCCTGTTTTATTTTTTAAAAAGAAAGATGGTTCTATGAGACTTTGCATTGATTATAGAGCCTTGAATAACATCACTGTTAAGAACAAATATCCTTTGTCTCATATCGATGATTTGTTTGATCGGCTCCAGGGAGCTCAGTTTTTTTCAAAGATTGACCTGAGATCGGGGTACCATCAGCTGAAGGTAAAGGAGGCAGATGTTACAAACACTGCGTTTCGTACAGGATATGGCCATTATGAATTTGTAGTAATGCCTTTTGGGCTAACCAATGAACCTGCTGTATTCATGGACTTAATGAATAGAATTTTCCATGAGTTCTTGGATAAGTTTGTGGTTGTTTTCATTGATGATATTTTGGTGTTTTCTAAAAGTAAAGAGGAGTATGAAAGACATTTAAGGGTTATTTTGAAAACCTTGAAAGAAAAGAAATTGTATGGGAAATTCAGAAAGTGTGAGTTTTGGTTGCAACAAATTTCTTTCCTTGGTCATATTGTTTCTAAAGATGGGATAACTGTCGATCCTGCAAAAACAAAGGTTGTTCAAGAATGTCCAAGACCCACAAATGTAACATAGATTCGTAGCTTCCTTGGTTTGGAAGGCTATTATAGAAGGTTTGTTAGAAAGTTTTCATGGTTATCTAGTCTAATGACTATGCTAACTCGGAAGGGTGTTAAGTTTATCTAGACAAAAGAATGTGATGATTGTTTTCAGAAGTTGAAAAGAAGATTGGTGAATGCTCCAGTTTTGGCACTTCCTTCCAGGAATGGTGAGTTTGTTATCTACAGTGATGCTTCATTGAAAGGACATGGTTGTGTCCTAATGCAGAATGATCAGGTAATTACTTATGCTTCACGACAGTTGAAAACTCATGAGGTAAATTACCCTACACATGATTTTGAATTAGCTGCTGTTGTTTTCGCTTTAAACATTTGGAGGCATCATTTGTATGGAGTAAAGTGTGAAATATATATCGATCACAAACGTTTAAAGTATATATTCACTCAGAAATAATTTAACATGAGACAAAGGAGATGGCTAGAATTAATCAAGGATTATGATTGTACAATTAATTAACATCCGGGAAAAGCAAATAAAGTGGCCGATGATTTGAGTCGAAAAATTAATTCTTCATTAAAAATGTTGCGTTTGGAACGTGATCCTTTGGTTAAGGATTTGATGAACTTTGGCATAGAATTTGTTGGAGTAGGAAGTTCTTCTGTTTTGTTTCAGGTATCAGTGAGATCATCTCTATCAGACAGTATCAAGAAATCACATAAGCAAGACAGTGAGTTGCAGAAAAAGGTATAGCTGGTTCAGAAGGGTAAGTTGCCTGAATTCAACATTGATAAGGATTGTGTTTTGAGATTTGGGAAGAGATTGTGTGTGCCTTTGTGATTCACAGTTGAAGAGAGAGTTGTTATGTGAAGCTCATAGTTCTCCGTTTTCAATTCATCCTGGCAGTACTAAGATGTACAAAGATCTACGGGAATATTAATGGTGGGATGGAATGAAAAGAGATATTGCTGATTTTACTGTGAAGTGTTTGACTTGTCAATAGGTTAAAGCAGATAGGCAGTTACCGAAAGGGATGATTCAGCCTTTACCAGTGCCAGAGTGGAAATGGGAGAATATATCCATGGACTTTGTTGTGGAATTACCGAAGACATCTCGAGGTAATAATGCAATCTGGGTTATTGTTGATCACTTGACCAAATCTTCTCATTTCCTTGCTATATGAGATACTTTCTCTCTAGATCAACTTTCCCGTTTTTATCTTAAAGAGATAGTCAGGTTACATGGATTTCCTATCTCCATTGTATCCGATCGTGATCCCAGGTTTACTTCTAACTTTTGGAAGGGCCTTCAGAAGTCGTTGGGTACTGAATTAAATTTTAGTACAACATTTCATCCTCAATGAGATGGGCAGTCAGAACGAACAATTCAGACATTTGAGGATATGCTACGTTCTTGCTCTATGGATTATTAGGGAAGTTGGGACCAACATCATTCTTTGGTTTAATTTTCATATAATAACAGTTTTCATTCCAGTTTACAGATGACACTATTTGAGGCGTTATATGGGAAGCGGTGCCGAACCCCATCTTTCTGGGATGAAGTGGGTGAAATGAAGTTTATGGGACCAGAATTGGTAGAAGAGATGGAAGAAAAAGTTCAGCTGATTTAGAAACACATGAGAACAGCTCAAAGTAGGCAGAAGAGTTATGCAGACAACAGGAGGAAGGATCTCTCTTTTGAGGTAGGTGATCATGTTTTTCTCAAAGTATCACCACGGAAAAGTGTGATGCGATTTGGTAAGAAAGGAAAGCTGAGTCCAAGGTTCATTAGACCATATGAAATTCTGGAGAGAGTTGGATCAGTTGCTTAACGAGTGGATTTACCTCCGAGTTTATCTCAGGTACACAATGTTTTTCATGTTTCGATGTTGAGAAAGTACATGCCAGATCCATCTCATGTTTTGAGTCCAGAGGTAGTTCAGCTGGAAGAGAACCTATCTTATGAGTAACAACCGGTCCAGATTCTTAACCATAGGGAGCAAGTGTTACGGAATAAGGTGATTAATCAGGTAACTGTTTTTTGGAAAAACCACATGATGGAAGAGGCAACATGGGTTTCTGAAAATGCAATGAGGGATAAGTACCCCCATTTATTCGATAAGAAAATAAATTGCGGGGATGCAATTTTCTAAAGGGGGAAGGATGTAACATCCAAAGTAAGTAATGAATAATAGATATTTTTATCTATGTCTATTAATGAATTGGATAGTGTTTTAGAGGCTTAAAATGAAAATAAATCCAATCTTAAGCATGGAATACACTAATATTTTTAAAAGATTGTTTTACTACCTTTTGATGGAAAACCATTTTTAAATATATCTTTTGACAAATTTATAAGATATTTTTGTCAAAACAAACTTATTCTTTATGCTTGGGACATCAAAATTTACTTTGGGTGAATTTTTGGTATTTTTCTGACAATGTTCATTTTTTAATGAATAGTGAAAAATACTACATTTTACATCAAAACTGCTTTTTAATCTAATTTATTTATATGATTAGATTATCTTTTGAATTGGTTTTAAAGTGAAATTAGAATATATTTTTACCATTTAATCTAATATTGGTCATTTTAATTAATTTCACTTTGAAATTGGACTTAAACTAGTGTCAATCTTTTGATACGTATTGTTTCATAAAAACACGTTATTTGTCATGACAACGGGAATTAATTATTAAATTAATTAATGTAACTTATATTATTAGAATTTTGTAAAATAGACATCATTTTTGAATTCGGAATATCAAATATATCTTAGAGTGAATTTTTGGTAATTTTTTGAAAAACGTCAATTTTTGATGAATAGTGAAATCACTAAGTGGTACTTATAAAAACTGATTTTCCTTTTAAATTAAATTTTGCCATCTTGGTGTTTTGAATTTCAAAAATCCAACATACATGGTTTTCATTAAGAAGTAAAATGTGGTTCAATGGGATTAAAATAATTTTTTGGTGAATAGTAACTTATTAAATTTTTAATCGCGATTAGAGGTAATTAGTGTAGTTTAAGGTAAAAATAATGTTTTAATAATATGAGATGAGATTGAAACATGTCCTACCCTCATTGGATGTGTCATGGCCGACCAAGAAAATCCATGGGTCAACTTGGGGACCCCATGGAGCCACTTTTCTTGGGAAATGACATAAATAGCTTTTTATTTAATGTAAAAGTAAAAATGACACAAACATGAGTTATTTTACTAAAACAATTTGTACATGGGGTTATACAAGTCCGGTTTTTGTTTATAAATATTCATTGGAAAGATAAAACGTTTTCCAACATCATAGTATTTTTTTATAACTTTTATACTTTAAATACATTAAATTATTTATGACATCATGATGATGCAGTGATTGCCTCATTAATAAAGGATTTAAGTAAAATGAAATGATAATGTAAAATCTATGACCTACACATGTCCAAAACCTATTGAATGGGTGGATTTCGAACCCTTATCACCTTACCCTAAAATTATATCAATTTAGGAACTTTTGAATCTGAAACTAATTTTAAAATAAAGTAACATTTCTTTACTTTCCAAGAGTGCCCCTCCTCTCCTCTTATAAAAGGCCCCCACCTCTACCTCTTTACCCACACTTCCAAAGCCTTTGGCTCGGCCAACCCCTGACCATTTTGTCTCTAAACTTCCCTCTCTTACTCCTTGTTCCTCAATGTGGGCATAAGTCTTCCCAAGGAAGCCTTTGAGCTCAAACCAAAGGGAGTTAGTCGATTTTTAGGTAATGTCTTCACTTGAGTCCTTTTGTTTTATTTTGATCCTCCAACCCCCTAAACTCTTTTTATTCATTTCGTTTGTAACAAATCCAGTATCGTAAATATACAAGGATGTTAGTATCAGAAGGATTCGAACTACACTTACACACACCTACATCTAATGGTTAAAGAACATACTGTTTTCGTGGATGGCGAATTTCTGCCTCCTGAAACGATGATTGTTCAACATTCGTTTAACACCTTCAAAGGTGGACATTAAGATGAAACTATATTTATATATGATATATAATATGTTTATGTTTTCCTTAAGCTTCTGTATTTTTCATTTTGGGCATACCTTTATGGTTTCCATTATGGGTAAACACGATATCTTCATTTAAGGAAGTGCAGACTACCGCCCCCTCAAAGTGACTTGATTCGTTAAATACCATACGTGGGACGTATAAAGGATGGAGTTATGATATTATATATGATATTACACTGGAATTATAATATACCTTTATATCATTATGATTCCATTCTATAAAATACGAAATAGAAATGAAAGTAGCGTTCATGCGTACGTACGGCTTACCGTCTCCAAGAACGGTGCATTTCAATTCTTACCTCTAAATGATTATGTAATATTTTAAATGCATGTATATACTGGATATATATGATATATATGATATATACATAATGATTATAATTATGGATATAATGGATACATGAACAACTTGTAATTATAAAGGGTTTAATTTTGACTCAAGTACCAATGATCTTTAAAACGACCGTTATAAACTTAAATAATTACATAGTGTTCATGACATAGCAATAAGTGATATAAAAGGAATAATGAACTTGAAAAAGGTTCTTAAAAAGTATAAATTAACTCAAGAATATTATTCAGGAGACTAAAGAACGACTGAGTGAAGTCGGACCTGAGGTATGGGACTTCGTCTCAATCTCCTTTCATTGAGGTATATTTTGTTTTATACACAACCTTCTTTTATACGGTGTATAAACCCCTTTGAATTTTACTTTTATCCAAAAGGAATATTTTTTATACAAAGCGTTTTACTAAACGACAAAAGGGAATATTTTTTTCGGACGTATGCGGCGACAACGACTTCTCCGCCGCCATGACCATTATTTGAGTTTCGGCTTCCTCGACAAGCCATACCTTTTTTTAAAAGAAAAATAAATATCATGTTTTACTTTTTGTTTGTTTTGGTATTGAAAATGTTTTTCATAATGTTTTTTTATCAATGTGTTGTATTGATATCTTTTGATTGAAAGGTGGAAATTTTATGTTTCCTATATGCATGTTTTATGTGATACGATTATGTTGAAGTTCTTGGGAATTATTATGAAGACGGGTGGTTCCGTGATAAACTCAGGGCGGGTGAGCCCGATATAGCTCTCCAATGCATTGGGTAACGAGAAGGAGTGAAACGTTAAGGTTTCTACGAAGAGATTTAGGGAATATACTGTGATGGGTATTCCAAACGTAACCAAGAGGGTTACTCCCTACGTAAGAATGTTATGAATTCCTCAAGTTATCTTTATGTCTTATGATTTCTATGATTTATTCATGATTTGATGAGGTATGTTAAAGTGCTTATGTTTTATGGGTAAAGTATGATTTCATTCTTATGTATATATGAACTCATGTTTCCTTTCCATATTTTTATAACCCATACTGATCTTTTTATGCTCATCCCATGTTTTTTTGAAATGTTTTTCACAAGTCAAGGTAATGGTACTTGATATGATGATAGTGTCAAGGAAGTGTCAAGAAATAATCCATGTTTTATTTTAAATATGTTTTCGTTGATGGGAAAAAATGAATACTATCTTTATGTAACCAGTTTGTTTATATGTAGAATGTAATGCAAGTTTTATGATCTAATTATCTAAAACTCTAAAATTGAAAAGATTCTAAATGAGTAATTTTGTAATAACTCAAGATTAAGTAAGGTTTAAGGCTGGGGCCTTATAGTTTGAGTTTAATTTTGTTCGTTCTAAATGAACAGAAAATTTGTTCTGTTAAAAATCATGATGTTAAATTTTTTAACTCAACATGGTAATGAATTTTTATATTTGGTTAGTATATGAATGTATTTATTTCTATATCAGGGAATGTATTTTTTGGGTCATTTTTACATTATAAGGAAATATTCACAACAATTTTTTAAATAAATTTATGTTATTTTATTTGTTTAATCCTTTAAAATACAAGCCTATTATGAAAATTTTTAAATAAGAATTATCTTTTCATTATAATTTATTAATTATTTTACTAACATGTTGGATTAAATTATAGGAATTGTTAAAAAACATATTGAGTGTCATTTTTTCTATTTTAAATTATGGTGTATTCCTATAGTGATGAAATTTTTGAGTTGTAGTAATGTTGGAAGATGCATTATAACTATTATGAATTGAATTAAAAATTATTTGAAGATATAAATATGAAAAAATGAAATTATAGTAATTAAATTAACGAATGACAAGGGAATTTTTTTTTGTTTTATATGAAAAAAAATACTACTTTGTTTTATAAGTAATTGAATGTTTTTTAGGATGATAATACATGGGTTGTTTCCATGATTTCTTATTGTGTTAGTTTGATATGTTATGAGGATGATGAGAATTATTGGAAAATGAATTGTTGTTTTATACAGTCATTAGATTCAAGTTGAGTGTATTTAAAATTATCATATTTCAAATGCGGGGATATTTTTTATGATAATTTAAAATTATTTAGTTCATAGGGTTGATTTAAATAAAATTTGGAAGTAACTATATTCACTTTTATAATATTATGTAAAGTATAAATGTTTAATAGATTAAATAATCCTGTTGATATTATTTTTTATATTTTTATGATATGTATTGATAATTTTTTTTAAAAAAATATTTTATATTATTATGTTGGTGAAAGGATTATTGAAATGAAATTGTCATGAACCTGTCTAGTTATCATGTTATCTTAATAACTGAGATAGTCCTAGCATAGTCTAAACGGTATTCCTGATCCCCATAGGTTAGTGGCTAGGACCTGACATCATAAAAATGACTGGGGGAATGATTTTTCCACAAACATTTCGAAAGTAAAATATAGAATATATTAGGAATACAAAATAAGCTCCAGTGAATGTTGTGTACAAGAAGAGAAGTAGGAATAAAACCCCACTGTACTACAAAAATGTACCAAAAATCATAAGAAATATCCCAAGTCCCAATTAGGATTCAACTCAACAAGTCCAAAAATCAATAACTACAACCACCTCCAAGTGGTGTTTTACCCTTTCTTGAACCTAGAAGAAGATAATATACAAACACCCGAAGGAATGGGTAGGTTGTGTGCTTAAAATACCTATATATTCTCACTATGTATTCCAAAATAGATACAAATATTTAATTAACAAAAGAGTGTTTTCAATTTAAAATAAAGTGGTTTGTCATTTCATAATAATAATTAAAAAAATCAATGTTTATGTTTCAAAAGATGGAAATATATTATTTAATGGAATTACTATTAAATTAATGGAACATTTATACACAAAAATAACTTTTCACTAACGCCTTGCATAAAAAAATTTATATAAAATAGTATTTATAAAACTGAAGGAGTGGAAAACAGTTTATAATAATAAAATATGTTAATTTTAAATAAACAAGAGAGAAACATGGTTATATTTCTAAGAAGGTGTGAAATTTCTAGGCTAAGGTACTCTACACTAAAATTTACACGGTAATATGTATATACATCCATTTTAGATCAGGTCAAATAATACTCATCATTATCACCCAAGGGATGTAATGTGTTGCGTTTATGTTTTGGAATGTTGTTGATCATACAATGTCATAAAATAAGTCAACAACTATCAATGTCTTGAATGTTCTCTAAAAAAATGAATGATGGAAAATTTACTTAATGAAACCTTAAAATATTATTATTCTGATTATCCATATCAAATATTCGAATATTCTATTTAAAAAATCAGTTTTTTAATAAAAAACATATCCCTTTTCCAAGATAAGACCATAAGTTTTATATCAAAACCATTTTAATATAATTACACAAATAAGAAATTTAAATCTATTAAAAATTTAATTTCTCAATTCACATTTAGAATTAAATTCAACATTTTAATTTTTCTAAAATTCCATAAATATCAACATAAATGACCAATTCAATTTAATTGGGGGTTTTCACAATTTTCCATCAAATCCATTTTTCCACAATTAAATCCAACAATTTCATTGGAAACAAATTTCATCAAATCCATAATAAACAACTGATTCAATGTAATTGAACATTATTCAAAATTTTCCAACAATTCCATTAATAAAATTAAATTTAAAAATAAATTTAAATTGTTTCCAAAAATCCATAATTTAAATTAAACATTTTAAATTTTACAAATTTCCATAAACACACCACAATTTAATGGAATTGGTCATTTTCCTAAAATGATGCCAAAACCCCATTTTAAAACCCCAATTCATTGGAATTGGTAATTTACAACAAGCCAATTGAAATCCATTTAACAAAAATAAACTGATTAAATTTAATTCAAACAATTGAAATTAAATAAATCAATTTAGGGTAAACATAGATTGGGAATCCCAATGGAACCACCTACTATAGGATCAACTTACCTTCAATCACAAATCCTTGTCTAGATTTAACAATAAAAAATGATGACGATAAGAATCTATGAATGAAACTGTAGTTTTAGATCCAAAAAGTGGGTATTAGAAACAAAAATCAATAAGGGGATCCGCAAAACCATAGAGAGGAGAAGAGATATCATGGGAGATAAAGATTATTATGAGAAAAATAATAGGGATAAGATCGAAGGCAGTTCCTTAAGATTTGAATCACATCCAAAAGGAATTCGAGGGGCCAGAAACTCTTCTAAGGATCTCTAATGAAGTGATAAATAAATTATGGGTCATTTAGGTGCATCGAGGACCTCAAAGGGGGCTCTAATAGTTTTTAATCAATAATCGGATCAATTAAAAACATGTATTCATGGTTTTTTTGGGCAAACCTAAATGGTTATACTTGACCGTATGGCCAAGCCACGAACATGTTTTCAATGGGTCACAAAATTTATCCTAAGAGGTTGCATATTTTGACAAAATGTGTTCCAACTGTGCAAAACCCCACTACATGTGTATGAATGGTTTGTCTTGAGTGGGTGTATTGTTTGTAAAAACCTTGTTCCAACCATTAATTAGCCCAGAAACATCCAAAATTATAAAAATTTAAACTAGGAAAACCCTAAAAAACTCAACCAATTCATGATAAAAATTAGGGGTGTAGGAATACATGAAAATAGTAACAGGATGTTATAACCTCAACACCAAAGAAGATTTATGTCCCCAAGAATCCTATGATGAACTTTCCATGCAAAAATGATGATGCCCCTACTCTCTCATCAATGAGTCCCTCTCCAATGTATAATGAGAATCAGAACTCTGCTACCATGGAACATGGACGAAAGGTAGAGACCTCTAATAAAGTAACATGGTTTCAGAATATACTATCATGACCGATCATTAAATCATTGATAAATCATGTTCAACCTCAAGATCAATCTAGATCAGAATATGAGATGGATCAGATAGATAGTTTCTCAATTGTGATACATGGATCATGTAATGTAATGAAGTAACATGTGGTGGAAGTGAGAAAATGATATACATCTTTCCCCACCTACTCAACAACCTCGAATGGTCCTACAGAATGAGGAAAAAGTTTCCCTTACCTCTCAAACATTCGATGACCCAAATAGGGTTGAACCTTCAAGAACACCAGTTCACCTACTGAAAATTCCTATGTTCTATGTCAATTATCAACATAAGACTTATATCAAATTTATTCAATCACCATTCTCTAATGAATCAATTATATCTTTATAATCATATCTTAGAAAATACATTGTTCAACCAAGGAAATTTCACCAATATCTGTCGAAAATAATAAAGAATTACATGTATGGTCACAAAAGTCCTCAAAAAGATCCATTCTGATCATGAACTAGTAAATAGTGTTATAATAAGACTCAAGAAACACCAAGTGACCATCCCATACTCCACCAAATTCCAGAATAGAATCATGGAGAAAATCCTCATAATTTTTTATATATTTTTTTTGTCTGGCTATCCAAATATAGATGTTATGCCACACTCAAATAGTTATGACATCCCATTACTACCTAAAGTCATATCCAAAAGTAATAATCTAACCAACTATACCTATCAAAAACTATCACAGAAGATTCTTTGTAAAAGAAGTTCCTCTATAGAGAGATTTCCCAACTCCTAAACTTTGGTTGTATCATGATTGCTTATAAAGTTAGCCAACTTTTTCAGCCTATCAATCACAATGCATATCGCATTATTCTTTGTATGGGTATGTGTAAACCAAACTGATAAGTCCATTGAGATCTCATCGGACTTCCATGTATCCACTGTAAGTCTAAGATGAAATATAATGGTTTATGGTGATCTAACTTGACATGTTGGCATGTATAACAATGAGATATAAACACAACAATTTCTTATCTCATACGTAGCAAACAAAATTTACTCTACATTTCATGGAACATATTTTTGGTTCATGGGTGCACTTACAACTAGAAACTATGGATATCCCCCATCGTATATTTATTTATCGTAGATTATATAAAAAATTGTTAAGAACTTATAGAATTAACATGGAAAAATAAAAAATGAGGCACGACCTACCAACTATGAAGATAGTCTCTAATTGTATAGAACTCATCATAATGATTCTGATCCTAAAGAATCAATTTAGGAAGAGCAGGTGTCAATTGACCATTTGACAAGGAAACCTCAACCGCTCATTCTTGAAATCCAATATACAATAATGAAAATAGATCCATCAAGTTCCACTCTTTTGATAATTCTTTAACATCCTAGGTCATATGATGCCTAGTCAAATCATTGGAAACAACATTACCTTTACTTGTGGTATGGGTGACATCAATATCAAATAACTGTAGGTATTCTACCTAATTCGTCTGGTGAAAATTCCAATCTTTTCTATAGATGATATAAATTAAGCACTTATGGTATGAATAAATGGTAAACCATTATCTAAAACGGTAATTCCTCTTTCTTTTAAAGATTTGAATAATAGAGTAATGTTCAAGATAAGGGTTTAGATTATTCTTCTAGTGTGGACTATACTGAAGAGAATCATAATCAATTACATGATTATCATGTATGAGATAGAAACCCAAACCTGAACTTGAGGGATCACAAAACACCGCATATCCATGACTGGCCTCTATATGTTTCAGAATTTCTACAGTAGTCAAAAGTCATTTCACATTAATAAAATAATTATAACATTTATCATCCCAAACAAACATTACTCTCTATAATGTTATGTCAGTCTTTGGAGAAGCCAACTCTGAGAAGTCTTTCACAAACTAACGATAATATCCATTAAATCCCAAGAATATATGAAGCAAGAAAACATTTTATGGTTTATCCCAATTCATAATAAACAAAAACTTCTCATAATCAACTAATATTCCTTGTTCTAACACTATATGCCCCAGGAACTTCACTTCCCTAATCCAAAAATCACATTTGGAATCCTTGGAATAATTTTTTGGATTTCTCATTAAACTCAAAACTATTATTAGATCATGCACAAGATCCTCCTTCTATGTAGAGTAAATAATGATGTATTCCACAAAAACTACCATTATATTATCAAAAAGCTCTTGAAACGCCCAATTATTTGAATCCATGAAAAATATAATATCATTGATTAGACCCAAGGGAATTACTATGTACTCATAGTGTCTGTACCTTCCCTAAAAGGTGGTTTTTTAAATGGTGGATTCTTTTTTCATGACTAATGGTAACCAAATGGATGGTAGATCTATGAAACCCATGTTTCCCCTTTCAACTGATCAAACAGATCATCAATTCATGGAAAAAATACATGTTCTTTGTTGTTTCATGAGTGATCTACTGGTAATCAACACATAGTCAAAATGTGAACCATCATCTTTCATAGAAAACAGAATAGGAACATCACAATGTGACCAACTGGGTCATATAATTCCTTTCTCAAGAAGGTTATCCAAATGGTACTTTAGATCTTTTATTTTTTCCGGTTCCATATGGTAATAAAGAATAGATACTGTTTGAGTATCATGCATTGAGTCAATATAAAATTCAACCTCCCAAACTAAGTGGAAACTAGAGAAGTATGAAGGAAACAAATTGGAAAACTTGTTGACAATACAATGGAGATAAACACTCAAATATTACCTTTCTAGATCAAATGAAAACACCGATATCACTTTCCCCAACTTTATATAATGAATTCTATCTATGCTTAACCTTAGTTCCCATTCTCCTTGGAGAAATTAGAAAACCCCATCAGGTGTTGTAAAGGAGACCCATCGATGATAACAATCACTTAGAGATTTATTGGAAAGGAGACAATCCATCCCAAAAATTATTTCATGATATTTTATGTCGAGAAACAGAAAACTCCAAGTAATTTCGGCATTTTATAGAGATAAAACACAAGAGGGACTATGGATTCCCTAATCTCTCTTTGTACAAATGGGTGCAGTAATATCCATTGCGTCGGAAGAAATATAAATAGAATGATTTAGAAGATTAACAATATGGGTTGAAATGAAATAATGACATACACTAGTATCAAATAGAGAAGTCACCAATGAAAAAACTATATGAATGGTTCTTATCATAGTAATTACACCCATATATTCTTCCTCTAGAGACTATTACACAGCTAGAAGAAGATTTGTTACAAATGTGTCTGGGTTTCACCCTTCTACACATGAAGCATATGATTAAGCGAAAGTTTTAGAATTTTTTGATGATCATGTTCCACTAAGTTGAGTGTAATAATCCTAAGATAATCTATGATAGTGACCCAGACATCATTTTTATACATGTTCTGGGATTCCTTAGTGAAACCCCTCATTTAATGTCTTGTAGTCTCACACTATCATTAAATCAAAGGTATTATTCTAGGTAATGAAGGAGGTCTAGAATGACCCTACTATTGAGAACCACCATGAGAATAATCATGCATCTTCTTTCCCTTAAAAAAATTACACTACCACTATGATAGAAGGAATATATCGATAACCCTAACTATCAATCTAGGTCTATCTCGATCATCAACACTCTATCCAGTACATTAGCAAAATAAGGCATCTTCAGAAAGAAAACCTAATAATGAATATCCTATTGAATTACCAAATTGAACCGTTAAGCCTTTATCTTCTCATTTAAAATAATCTATCAGGAAAACTAAAAAATCATAAAAAAACAGTTTACAATATCTATCAGAGTCTTGTAATCCTATTTGAGTTTGAAAAACATAGTAATCTTATCCTATAACATCAACTCTAAATAGAAATGCTCAGTGAAAATAACCTTAATGTCTTCCTATACTCAGCCCTAATGTTTCGTTATCATTGTCATTGTGTCCAAAAATCTTGTTTTTGTTCCTTTCATCATGAAGGTTTCACACTTCAATTAGATTTCATTGGGTTTTTTCATGAACCCGAAAAAATGATCTATTTTTCTCAACCACTCTTTTGAATCTTGAGGAACGTTTGAGTCTTTGAATGGATTCACCTTTTGGTAAAGGAAATCTTGAGAAAAAATCATGAGGATGTCCCTCTATGGTTCCACAGTTGGAGCCTGAATAGGAACTGGAGGTGATGCATGTCCCTTCTCTTGGAAAGTGTGCACAATCACCATAATAAAACTCGAGTCCATGATAGGATTCATTCTCTATGGTTCATAATAATCTTCCTAATGGATATTATTTTCAAGTGTTCTTAGTGGAATGTTTCTATGAACATCATAATATAATAAAGAAGACATCATATTAACACTTAAACAGAGCAACATGGAAATTAATCACAACAATAGGCAAACCAGATTTGGATTTCAATATACCGAATTCAAAATCAGGTAAAATAATAGAACTAATCCATAAGATGCCTTTTCCTAACAACCCCTGGTGACTTACGTTTCAATTTTGTTGAGATCTCGCCATGAAAACAATCACAAATAACTCCTATGTCTTGTCAAGATTACACAATGCATACTGATTTTAGTAAAAATTTCTTAACATGGAGTTCTGATAACACTTTTTCAAGAACCATCCTACTTACCCTGTTAACCTAATTAATGAGCTGGTCCTGACATATCCCGAATGACATTTTTGATCCCCATTGATCGATGACTAACACCTGGTTTCATAAAAAATGGCTGGTGTAATGATTTTTCCAAAACATTATGGAAGTAAAAAAACAAGATATTATGATTAAAAAAGAAGATCCACAGGGAGTAGTGTACCAAAAGTAAAATATTCATAAGAACCCAATGTTCTAAAACAATGTAGTAGAAATTCCTAGAAAATATCCCAAGTACCAATTCAAATGAATGTGACTAAGTCCATGGATCAACAACTAAAACCACCTCCATGTGCTGTATTACCCCTACACAAACCTAATAGATAATCTACAAACTCCCGATGGAATATGTATGGTGTGAGATGAAAATCCTATTTTTACATCACCTAGGATTCCATAAAATATTCCGATATAAAGTTAATAAAACAGATCATCTAATTTAACATAAATAGGTTTTTAATTTCATAAAAATATTTTAAAAAGCATATTATTTACATTTCAAAAGATCGAAATACATGAACCAATGTATTTACTATTCATTTTTTGGAACATTTCTAAAACTATGTTACTTTTCATGAGTGGTTTAAATAAAAAATTCAATATAATACATTTTATATAAATCAAAAGGCTTTTAAATAAAGTTTATAAAAATGAAATTTATTCATTGGAAAAAAACCAATTGACCAACATGGTCATATGCCAAAGAAAATTAGAATGTTATAGGATAAGGGACTCCAAACTAAATGTGACTTAAAAATATTTTCATATGTCTCTTTGATCTCAATTCAAAGAGGACTCATCACCATCACCTAAGGGATGTGATGCACTATATTTATGGTTTAGAATGTTGTAAATCATTGAGTGTTGTATAAAAACTCACTAAATCTATACGGATTTCATGATCTCTAATAACAAATCAATGATGGGAATTTTACTTCAAGAAATCTTAGAATAAAATTAATCCTATTTTCCACTTCAAATATTCTAATTTTCCAATAACAAATTAATACTACTTCTAATAAAAAATAATCCCTTTATCCGAGATACACTCCTAAGGTTTCCATAAAATTCATTTTAATCCATTTTCATAAATATGAATTTGAAATAAATTCAAAATTAAATTTTACAATTCAATTTCACAATTAAATTCATCAATTTAATTTTCAAAAAATTTCATCAATTTCAATATAAACCCCAAATTCAATGGAATTGTTGTTTTTCAAAACTTTCAATAAAATACATTTTTTCCACAATTAATTTCAATAATTTAATTGTAACAATTTTCAGAAATATTTCACAATATGCATCTAATTAAATGGAATTGGTGTTTTTCACAATTTTTCAACAAATACATTTTTCCACAATTAAATTTAACCATTTCATTGAATCAATTTACAACAAACCCACAATCTAAATTATGAAATTTATGTTTCATAATATTCCTAAACACACCCCAACTCAAGGGACTTGGGTAGTTTCCCAATATCATCACAAATCCTCATTATAAAACCCCAATTTAATAGAATTGAGTTTTTTCAACAGACTAATTGAAAGATATTTAACATGAATAAATCAATTGCATTTAATTCAAACAATTGAAATTAAAGAAAGAAATATAAGGTTTGTATAGATTGGGCCTCAGGATGGAACCACCTAATGTGGGATCAATGGTTCTCAAATCACCAAACCCTAGCTGGGATTCATCAATAGAGAATGATGAAAACTAGGAAATATTAATAAAACCCAGTTTTAGATCCAAAAAAGTTGGTATTTGATCCAAAAATCAACTAGTGGATCCACAGAATCCTAGGTATGAGAAGATATATTGGGGGATAGAGATCAAAGGAGGAATCTAACTAAGAGAAGATTGAAGGGAGTTCACTGTTATTCGAATCACATCTTGGAGAGATCTGAGGGGTCATAAACCATTATTGAGAGCTCTAATTATGTGATAAATCCATTATGAGTCGTTATAGTCCCTTAAGAAAATAAAGGGGGTGGGGGAATTAATTATTATTTAATCAAAAATCAGATATATTAAAAAACATTATGCATAGTTTTCTGGGAATACCCACATGGTTAAACCAAATTTTGCATCCTGGACTTGTGCATGTTTAAATGTGCTTCATATTTTTGTCTTAGAGGGTTAAGGGTCTTATAAACTATGTACCAACCATGAAAAAACCTCACTTTCTGGGTTCACACAGTTTGTCTTGAGTGGGAACACTATTTTGGAATACTGTGTGCCAACTGTGTTGTAGCACAGAAACATCCAAATATTTAAAATTTCCCCTAATGTAACTGTAACACCACGAGATTTTATGAAAAATATTCTTTTTAATTTCATTAATGTCTTGTGTTATACGCTACACCAAAAGGAGCTTTCACAAAACAAATCTCTGACCTGGCTTGAATTACACGCAATCGCGACCGTCCACGATAGCGTGTGTTGTACGCAACACCAAGTTTTGCTAAACAACGATATGCTATTAAGATATTATTAAAACTAGCCGTTATGAATAGTAATAACAAATTTTTGAAATTTTGTAAATTTTATTTTTCAAAATGGGCTTCATTTAGGGATTCGGAATATCGAAATTAGCTTAGGGTGAAATTTTGGTGATTTTCAGATAACTTTCATATTTTGATGAATAGTGAAAATTACTAAATTTTAATTAAAAACAACTTTTTCAATCGAAATAATTAATAGTGATAAATTATTAATTTGAGTGGTTTTAAAGTATATTTAGAATATATTTTTACAATTTAATACAATGTTGGTCATTGGATGTAATTTCACATTTAAACCAGTTATAAACAAGTGTCAATCTTTTGATAGTTATTATCTCTTAAAAACACGCCTTTTGTTTTGACGACGGGAATTTATTAATGCAATTGATATGTTTTGAATTTGGTAAAATAGAAATCATTTTTGAGTTCATAATATCAAATATAGCTTAGGCCTAATTTTTGGTATTTTTCTGAAAACTTTCAATTTTTGATGAATAGTGAAACCACTAAGTGGTAGTTAAAAAAACTGAATTTTTCATAAAACATAATTTTACCACTTCTGTGAGTGTAATTTCAAAAATCCGAGAGACATGGTTGATGTCAGTAAGTAAAATATGGTTCAATGAGATGAATATAATTTTTGGTGAATAGTAACTTTTTACTTTTATTTAACACGATTAAAAGTAAATAGGGTAATTAAGGATAAACATGATATTATTATTACCCCAACACATGTCCTAATTCTATTGGATAAGTGTAATTCGACCAAAAACAACCTTATTAATAAAATATTACCATTTAGGACCACTTGAATTAGATTAGGACATTTATTATTATTTAATTCAAAGAAGAGTTAAAAGAGTTAAAATCAATGTTTATTTAATAAAACATTTTTAATATAGGGTTATACATAAGATAAATTAGACTATAAATATTCATTAGAAAGATAAAAATATTTCATACATAATGGTATTTTATTTGTAATTTTTCGACATTAAATAATTTAATTTATTTATGACACAACGATGATGCAGTAATTATCTTATTAATGAAATATTGACATAATTGATGTTATAAATACTGAAAGAAATATAATTTGAGACTTTTTATGAATTAAAATAATTTTATAGGTTAATATGTCATGTTAGTATTTATTTAATTAAATTTTTTCAAATTTATCATTTTGTAGGATTTTCACAAAAATCAATTACTAAATAGTGTCAAAATTGACATAAAATAGTTTTTTAAAAAAATATTATATTATTAATTGTTATTTTATTTCTAAAAATCTAAGGTTCGGAAGAATGACTTATATAAGGTTATATATATTAATAATAAACAACTTGGGGTTCGTTTGGATTGATATAGTAAGTTTATTAACCTTATAGTATAAGAACACAAGAAGACACGGTAAAAGTAAAATTATTTAACTTAATGTTAAATCTAAATGATAAGGTTAAAATAGGAACCTAAACTTGTCTAAATTCTATTGGATGAGAGGATTTCGACCCCTACCCACCTTAGCCTCTAAATAAATCAATTTGGAGCTATTTAAAACCGAACTTGACTTTATAATAAAATAATATTTTTAGTTATTCCAAAGGTGCCCCTCTCCTCCCTTATAAAAGGGAACCTCCTCCCTCTCTTCCTCACACAACTTTGAGCCTTCAAGCTCGGCCAAGCCCTGCCAAATTATCTTCTCCACTTCCCTAGAAAAATCCTATAGGTTCTGGTCTTCCTCAAAGACAAATTTTAGTGCCCTAAGAGGAGGTCTCAAAGAGGCGCTTCAAAGAAGAGGTAATTTCCGTTACCGATTCTTTCACCTTTATTTCTTCTTCCACTTCTTCTTCTTAAGTTGTTTCATTACGAAGTAATAACATCAGTATCACTAATATAATGATATGTTATTATAAGTATGAAACAATCCTATTTCACCATCTATCCATCCTACGGAATATGAAATCACCGCGCGTGCGTACGTACGGAATACCGTCTCCACGCCGTGGTGAAATCTATTTTCCACCACCACCTTACTTGGATGGGTATAATGGTGTAAATAATAACTATATATTATTATTTTAAAGTGATATTGATTCTGAAATAGTATACATACACTCCAATATAGTCCCACGATCATGAGAACGATATCATCGCTCGTGCGTACGTACGGACTACCGTCTCCACGACGCGATGAGATTCATTCTCCACTTTAACCATTCATGAATGATTATAAAGTATATATAATAAGTAATCATGAAATATATGACATAATAATGATACTGTATTTATGTTTATATATATGTATGTCATATACTTAATTCCGTTCAACTCAATAAGTAAATGAAAACAGCGTTCATGCGTATGTACGGCCTACCGTCTCCATGAACGGTGTATTTCTTTCCATTTACTGATTTATTATATATATGTATATTCTGAATATATATATATATATATAAATCATGTTTTATATTCTGTAATTAAGTAATCATGATCTAAGTAATCATATGAATAATTACAAGTCAAAACACGGACGACAAATGAAACAATTTTACCCAAAATGCTCTTTAACATGGAATTTACAAAAGAACGGGTAATATAAAGTCATAAGTGAACCATATATGATATCATAATAATGAATATGACTCTGGAATAAGTCAATAACATTATTAAATCATTATACAGGAGGTTCGGACACTTACAAAGCAAGTCGGACCTAAGGTAAGGGAAATATCACAATCTCATTTTTATCTGAGATTGTTTATACTTTGATATTTACTGGGGCGTATTTTATCATCCATGTCCATGTTTCCTCAATATGTAATATTATTTCCATCCATATACAATTTTTTAAATCCAATTTTACCCTTCTTTGAGTTTTTAGTAAAAGATATGAAAGGAATCTTTTGTCGTTTTTCGTACGAGGTACTTTTTTGACTTTTCCAACAAAAGTACGAGAAGAATGTTTTTTTAACTTATACGGCATGAATGGATTTTTAAAACCTTATTTCCAAGAAGCTTCCTTTACAAGTTTTCAAGATTATTTTTAATCAACTTCTTTTAGTTATAATTTTATGACATGTTGAGAAATGTAAAGTGTTTTTGAAGTAGAAAGGATATTTTCCTCAAGAATGGAGTTCAAGTGTTTTATCAAAATTATTTTCCATATAAGATAATAAAGGGTTCTGTTTCTATCCCTATTATTACATGGATTTGATTATGTTGTGATGGAAATATTTTTATGAATTTTTTTATCTTATATGAATTGTTTTATGATGTCATGATGTTTAAGATTCTCATTTGTATTACATGGGTTATGCAATGATGTATGATTTATGATTTTGTGGCACACATAAAAATGGAATAATTATGAGATGGGTGGGACCTATATCTCCCTCCAATGCATTGGGTAAAGATTTTATATCTCATGATATAGACATGGCTGGAACGGTAGGTTATACCGGTTCAGTGAAACAGGACTGAAACGAGGGTGACTCGGTTCAGAAAGGGACTTTGTCCACTAAGATAGTCTTGGCAATGAGTCTTGACTAACAAGAAATGATTCTCTATGATTATGTGTGTATGCCACAAAGTTTAATGTTTTATGTTATGATTATTGTGATTACATTTCACTGCCATGAGTTATTCCAGGTTATGAAATTATGATCTCTTTTACAGGTTATGATTTCCAAAAGTTATGTGCTTATGTATATGATGTGATTGATATTTATTTTGTTTACCCTTACTGAGCATTTTATCTCACCCTTTCATGTTTTCTTTTTCCCAGGATATAAGGAAAGGTTTTAGGTATAAAAAAAAGAAGATATTTATGGTAGATGTTGAAGATCTTTTACCAGGATTAGAAGATTATATTCCGAGTTTCCAAAGACACTAAACTATTACGATCCTTGTGTGTGTGTTTTTGTTATGTACTAAGTATTCCGAAAATGTAATGTAATGTCAATGTACATTAAGCTTCGGGTCTCTACAGTTGGTATCAGAGGAAAGGTTTATTCAACCTTTGGAAACTAGGATGCGAAAACGTTAGTTAGATCCCTAGAGATATTTCTAAGGTATGTCTACGTCTAGAGATGTCCCTAAGGTTAAGTATACGTATAGGTTATAGTACTAGAATTACGCTAACGATCATTGAATTAAACCTAAGATGTTAGATATTGAAGGTACTCCCCCTTTATTATGTTGTTTTCCCTAGCATGATTTTTACCTCTCACACTATTCTTTTTGGGTTTTAGATGATGGCTGGAACCCGAAGGAACCGTGTTGATCAATGCAATGGACAATGCAATGATTTCCGTCATGAACAAACAAATGTTATGGGAGATGGAGTGCAAAATCTTATTGCTATAATTACACAAGCTATGAATCATTCTGGACTTCCAAATGAGAAGAGAAGGGAACAATATTCTATTGAGTCCTTTATGAGGCAACGTCCACCTTCTTTCAGTGGGTCTTCTGATCCACTTGTTGCTGAACAATGGATCAGTACCACTGAAAAGATATTTTCAGTTCTTCAATGCTCTGAGCATGATAAAGTCATCTTAGCAGTATATCGTTTGGAAGGTGAAGCTGATCAATGGTGGAATCTTATAAAGAATACGAGGCCAAAAGATGAAATTGAGTCCATGGAATGGGACGAGTTCAAGAACTTGTTTTTCAGTAAGTACTTCCCTCGTATTCTTCGAACAAAGATGGAAAAGGAGTTTCATGAGCTGAAGCAGAAGGATGATGAATCTGTTGGTATATACGAAGCGAATTTCACAAGACTTGCAAGGTATGCATCTGGCATTATCATCCAACCTAAAAGTAAAGTTGATCGATTTTTCAGGGGCTTAAAACCAAGTCTTCGAAGGGCATTAACTATAAGAGACTTAAGTAGCTATGAATAAATTGTGCGTTGTGCTATCAAGGTAGAAATGGAAGTTGGTGTTACATATCCATCTCATGGTTTTGACAAGAAACGAAAGATGGAGTTCAAGGAGAAATCTCATAATAATGGTGAAAAGAAGATGAATGTTTCCTTATGCACAAAGTGTGGAAAGAAGCATGGTGTAGATTGTCTTAAAGGGACTAGAAAATGTTTTAAGTGTGGAAAATAAGGTCATCGAGCAGCTGAGTGTCGAAGTAATGGAAAAAGGGTTTCTAATGATGTAAATAAAGCAAACACTGTAGAGAAAGCACCACCAACACTTCAATGCTTCAAGTGCAAGGAAATGGGGCATTATGCTAATAAATGCCCTAATCCAAGGGTTAGCGATGATCGACATGAGCAACGGCTTAAGGCAAAGGACAAAGGGAAGTCACATGCGATCACTATTGGCGATGTTGAATATGACAATGATGTTGTGGAATGATTAAGTGTTTATGTAATGGGATTCCAAAATAATGTTGTATCATAAAGTATTGGAATATTTATGTATTGGTCTAATGTGGTATTCAAAGTGATTGAGATATTTTTTGGAAATAATATGATATGCGCATAATGAAAGGAAAATGAGAAAACGAAATGTTTAACAGTATTCATGAGCTCATGATTGATATAAGGACTAAGTGATATCATGGTTTGAGTATATAGAATTTTGAGGATTTTGGTATGTGGAAAGTATTAACTTTTAACTGCATTCATGTTTTCACTAAGCTTCAATGGGTATTCAAGAGAGTACATGATTAAGGCCTTTGAATGTTTGGAATGTGACCAACAAGACATATTTTATGATATATGGGGATCAACGATGGTATTAAATCTCTGGTAATCGTTTTCACTATATTATGAGAGTGGACTGAATTATTATGGATAAGCCTAAAGATTGGAATGGATTATGTTGGACATAAGTTATTATTGTTTAAGTATAGAAGTTTTTTCGATATTATTGATGGGATGTTATAGTAATATAGTTTTAGAAAAAGGACAACCAGCAGGACGGGTGATAGCCCATCGCGTCGGACAAGGCTGTGGGAATCGAACCCACAACCGAAGTGCGACTGGCCATTATCGCCTACCACTGGCCTACAGGAAGTCCCTGTTTTGTATAAACTAGTTTTATTTTATTATGCGGTATGATATATGAAGTATAGGTTCATTCTTGGAATCGTATACGATTAACCTCACCATAGATGGACTTATGTATATTTGATAACTTTTGCTAACCTTTTGTTTGAAACAGATGGAATGACCCATCATTCTATCACATGATCAATTAACAGTTCATCAATAACAAATTCAACTTCATTTCTTTAAGATATGAAGTGGAAATTGTTCAAAGTACGAACAACAGTGAGATTGTACCAAAATAAATTAAGTATTTATTCTAATTCAAATTCTTCAACTTTAGGGAAATGATTTTGAAAACCAAACATGTTGTCCTAGTGATATTGTATCTGATGAATCAGATGGTACCCTAGATCATCACAAATTTATGGCTTTGCGATTGTTGGCTTTTTCATAGCCATGTTCTCTACCACTCTCCATCAGAACTTGATGGTTAGATTTTTTTTCCATATCCATATTTTCACCTATGTTCTCCTATGTGGAAACCCAGTGATGAGTTAATTTGGGTAACCATTATATTTCATTCTTTAGTTTTTAAAAGCCATATTTTGGTATTACTTTTTATGATGTGGGTTTCTATTAAACAAACTTTCGAGTAGTAAACCATTTATAACCTCGATGAATTTCGAGGGCGAAATTCATTTTAAGGGGGGTAGAATGTAACACCCTGAGATTTTATTAAAAATATTCTTTTTAATTTCATTAATGTCTTGTGTTATACGCTACAACAAAAGGAGTTTTCACAACACACATCTCTGACCTGGCTTGAATTACACGCAATCACGACCTTCCACGATAGCGTGTGTTGTACGCAACACCAAGTTTCGCTAAACAACGATATGCTATTAAGATATTATTAAAACTAACCGTTATGAATAGTAATAACAACTTTTTGAAATTTTTTAAATTTTATTTTTCAAAATGGACTTCATTTATGGATTCAGAATATCGAAATTAGCTTAGGGTGAAATTCTGGTGATTTTCGGATAACTTTCATATTTTGATGAATAGTGAAAATTACTAAATTTTAATTAAAAACAACTTTTTCAGTCGAAATAATTAATAGTGATAAATTATTAATTTGAGTGGTTTTAAAGTATATTTAGAATATATTTTTACAATTTAATACAATGTTGGTCATTGGATGTAATTTCACATTTAAACCAGTTATAAACAAGTGTCAATCTTTTGATAGTTATTATCTCTTAAAAACACACCTTTTGTTTTGACGATGGGAATTAATTAATATAATTGATATGTTTTGAATTTGGTAAAATAGAAATCAATTTTGAGTTCATAATATCAAATATATATTCGGCCTAATTTTTGGTATTTTTCTGAAAACGTTCAATTTTTGATGAATAGTGAAACCACTAAGTGGTAGTTAAAAAAACTGAATTTTTCATAAAACTTAATTTTACCGCTTCTGTGAGTGGAATTTCAAAAATCCGAGAGACAAGGTTGATGTCAGTAAGTAAAATGTGGTTCAATGAGATGAATATAATTTTTGGTGAATAGTAACTTTTTACTTTTATTTACCACGATTAAAAGTAAATAGGGTAATTAAGGATAAAAATGATATTATTATTACCCCAAAACATGTCCAAATTCTATTGGATAAGTTTAATTCGACCAAAAACAACCTTAGGAATAAAATATTACCATTTAGGCCCACTTCAATTAGATTAGGACATTTATTATTATTTAATTCCAAGAAGAGTTAAAAGAGTTAAAATCAAATTTTATTTAATAAAACATTTTTAATATAGGGTTATTCATAAGATTAATTCACCTATAAATATTCATTAGAAATTTAAAAAGATTTCCCACATAATGGTATTTTATTTGTAATTTTTAGACATTAAATAATTTAATTTATTTATGACACAACAATGATGCAGTAATTATCTTATTAATGAAATATTGACATAATTGATGTTATAAATACTCAAATAAATATAATTTGAGACTTTTTATGAATTAAAATAATTTTCTAGGTTAATATGACATGTTAGTATTGATTTAATTAACTTTTTTTGAACTTATCACTCTGTTAGGATTTTCATAAAAATCAATTACTAAATAGTGTAAAAATTGACATAAAGTAGTTTATAAAAAAAATATTATATTATTAATTGTTATTTTATTCCTAAAAATCTAAGGTTCAGCCAAATGACTTAGATAAGGTTATATATATTTATAATAAACAACTTGGGGTTCGTTTGGATTGATATAGTAAGTTTATTAACCTTATAGTATAAGAACACAAGAAGACACGGTAAAAGTAAAATTATTTAACTTAATGTTAAATCTAAATGATAAGGTTAAAATAGGAACCTAAACTTGTCTAAATTATATTGGATGAGAGGATTTCGACCCCTCCCCACCTTAGCCTCTAAATAAATCAATTTTGAGCTATTTAAAACCGAACATGACTTTATAATAAAATAATATTTTTAGTTATTCCTAAGGTGCCCCTCTCCTCCCTTATAAAAGAGAACCTCCTCCCTCTCTTCCTCACACAACTTTGAGCCTTCAAGCTCGGCCAACCCCTGCCAAATTATCTTCTCCACTTCCCTAGAAAAATCCTAGAGGTTCTGGTCTTCCTCAAAGACCAATTTTAGTGCCCTAAGAGGAGGTCTCAAAGAGGCGCTTCAAAGAAGAGGTAATTTCCGTTACCGATTCTTTCACCTTTATTTCTTCTTCCACTTCTTCTTCTTAGGTTGTTTCATTACGAAGTAATAATATCAGTATCACTAATATAATGATATGTTATTATAAGTATGAAACAATCCTATTTCACCATCTATCCATCCTATGGAATATGAAATCACCGCGCGTGCGTACGTACGGAATACCGTCTCCACGCCGTGGTGAAATCTATTTTCCACCACCACCTTACTTGGATGGGTATAATGGTGTAAATAATAACTATATATTATTATTTTAAAGTGATATTGATTCTGAAATAGTATACATACACTCCAATACAGTCCCATGATCATGAGAACGATATCATCGCTCGTGCGTACGTACAGACTACCGTCTCCACGACGCGATGAGATTCATTCTCCACTTTAACCATTCATGAATGATTATAAAGTATAGATAATAAGTAATAATGAAATATATGACATAATAATGATACTGGATTTATGTTTATATATATGTATGTCATCTACTTAATTCCGTTCAACTCAATAAGGAAACGAAAACAGCGTTCATGCGTATGTACGGCCTACCGTCTCCATGAACGGTGTATTTCATTCCATTTACTGATTTATTATATATATGTATATTCTGAATATATATATATAAATCATGTTTTATATTCTGGAATTAAGTAATCATGATATAAGTAATCATATGAAAAATTACAAGTCAAAACACGGACGACAAATGAAACAATTTTACCCAAAATGCTCTTTAACATGGAATTTACAAAAGAACGGGTAATATAAAGTCATAAGTGAACCATATATGATATCATAACAATGAATATGACTCTGTAATACGTCAATAACATTATTTAAATCATTATACAGGAGGTTCGGATACTTACAAAGCAAGTCGTACCTAAGGTAAGGGAAATATCACAATCTCATTTTTATCCGAGATTGTTTATACTTTGATATTTACTGGGGCGTATTTTATCATCCATGTCCATGTTTCCTCAATATGTAATATTATTTCCATGCACATACAATTGTTTAAATCCAATTTTACCCTTATTTGAGTTTTTAGTAAAAGATATGAAAGGAATCTTTTGTCGTTTTTCATACGAGGTACTTTTTTGACTTTTCCAACAAAAGTACGAGAAGAATGTTTTTTTAACTTATACGGCGTGAATGGATTTTTAAAACCTTATTTCCAAGAAGCTTCCTTTACAAGTTTTCAAGATTATTTTTAATCAAATTCTTTTAGTTATAATTTTATTACATATTAAGAAATGAAAAGTGTTTTTGAAGTAGAAAGGATATTTTCCTCAAGAATGGAGTTCAAGTGTTTTATCAAAATTATTTTCCATATAAGATAATAAAGGGTTCTGTTTCTATCTCTATTATTACATGGATTTGATTATGTTGTGATGGAAATATTTTTATGAATTCCTTTATCTTATATGAATTGTTTTATGATGTCATGATGTTTAAGATTCCCATTTGTATTACATGGGTTATGCAATGATGTATGATTTAAGATTTTGTGGCACACATAAGAATGGAATAATTATGAGATGGGTGGGACCTATATCTCCCTCCAATGCATTGGGTAAAGATTTTATATCTCATGAGATAGACATGGCTGGAACGGTAGGTTATACCGGTTCAGTGAAACAGGACTGAAACAAGGGTGACTCGGTTCAGAAAGGGACTTTGTCCACTAAGATAGTCTTGGAAATGAGTCTTGACTAACAAGAAATGATTCTCTATGATTATGTGTGTATGCCACAAAGTTTAATGTTTTAAGTTATGATTATTGTGATTACATTTCACTGCCATGAGTTATTCCAGGTTATGAAATTATGATCTCTTTTACAGGTTATGATTTCCAAAAGTTATGTGCTTATGTATATGATGTGATTGATATTTATTTTGTTTACCCTTACTGAGCATTTGATCTCATCCTTTCATGTTTTCTTTTTCCCAGGATATAAGGAAAGGTTTTAGGTATAAAAAAAAAGAATATCTTTATGGGAGATTTTGAAGATCTTTTACCAGGATTAGAAGATTATATTCCGAGTTTCCAAAGACACTAAACTATTACGATCCTTGTGTGTGTGTTTTTGTTATGTACTAAGTATTCTGAAAATGTAATGTAATGTCAATGTACGTTAAGCTTCGGGTCTCTACAGTTGGTATCAGAGGAAAGGTTTATTCAACCTTTGGAAACTAGGATGAAAAAACGTTAGTGAGATCCCTAGAGATACTTCTAAGGTATGTCTAAGTCTAGAGATGTCCCTAAGGTTAAGTATACGTATAGGTTATAGTACTAGAATTACACTAACGATCATTGAATTAAACCTAAGATGTTAGATATTGAAGGTACTCCCCCTTTATTATGTTGTTTTCCCTATCATGATTTTTGCCTCTCACACTATTCTTTTTGGGTTTTAGACGATGGCTGGAACCCGAAGGAACCGTGTTGATCAATGCAATGGACAATGCAATGATTTCCCTCCTGAACAAACAAATGTTATGGGAGATGGAGTGAAAAATCTTATTGCTATACTTACACAATCTATGAATCATTCTGGACTTCCAAATGAGCAGAGAAGGGAACAATATTCTACTGAGTCCTTTATGAGGCAACGTCCACCTTCTTTCAGTGGGTCTTCCGATCCACTTGTTGCTGAACAATGGATCAGTACAACTGAAAAGATATTTTCAGTTCTTCAATGTTCTGAGCATGATAAAGTCATCTTAGCAGTATATCGTTTGGAAGGTGAAGCTGATCAATGTTGGAATCTTATCAAGAATACGAGGCCAAAAGATGAAATTGATTCCATGGAATGGAACGAGTTCAAGAACTTGTTTTTCAGTAAGTACTTCCCTTGTATTCTTCGAACAAAGATGGAAAAGGAGTTTCATGAGCTGAAGTATAAGGATGATGAATCTGTTGGTATATACGAAGCGAATTTTACAAGACTTGCAAGGTATGCATCTGGCATTATCATCCAACCTAAAAGTAAAGTTGATCGATTTTCAGGGGCTTAAAACCAAGTCTTCGAAGGGCATTAGCTATAAGAGACTTCAGTAGCTATGAAGAAATTGTGCGTTGTGCTATCAAGGTAGAAATGGAAGTTGGTGTTACATATCCATCTCATGGTTTTGACAAGAAACGAAAGATGGAGTTCAAGGAGAAATCTCAGAATAATGGTGAAAAGAAGATGAATGTTTCCTTATGCACAAAGTGTGGAAAGAAGAATGGTGTATATTGTCTTAAAGGGACTAGAAAATGTTTTAAGTGTAGAAAATAAGGTCATCGAGCAGCTGAGTGTCGAAGTAATGGAAAAAGGGTTTCTAATGATGTGAATAAAGCAAACACTGCAGAGAACGCACCACCCACACTTCAATGCTTTAAGTGCAAGGAAATGGGGCATTATGCTAATAAATTCCCTAATCCAAGGGTTGGTGATGATCGACATGAGCAACGGCTTAAGGAAAAGGACAAAGGGAAGTCACATGCGATCACTATTGGTGATGTTGAATATGACAACGATGTGGTGGAATTATTAAGTGTTTATGTAATGGGATTCCAAAATAATGTTGTATCATAAAGTATTGGAATATTTATGTATTGGTCTAATGTGGTATTCAAAATGATTGAGATATTTTTTGGAAATAAGATGATATGCGCATAATGAAGGTAAAATGAGAAAACGAAATTTTTAACAATATTCATGAGCTCATGATTGATATAAGGACTAAGTGATATCATGGTTTGAGTATATAGAATTTTGAGGATTTTGGTATGTGAAAAGTATTAACTTTTAACTGCATTCATGTTTTCACTAAGCTTCAATGGGTATTCAAGAGAGTACATGATTAAGGCCTTTGAATTTTTGGAATGTGACCAACAAGAAATATTTTATGATATATGGGGATCAACGATGGTATTAAATCTCTGGTAATAGTTTTCACTATATTATGAGAGTGGACTGAAGTATTATGGATAAACCTAAAGATTTGAATGGATTATGTTGGACATAAGTTAGTATTGTTTAAGTATAGAAGTTTTTTCGATATTATTGATGGGATGTTATAGTAATATAGTTTTAGAAAAAGGACAACCTGCAGGACGGGCGACAGCCCATCGCGTCGGACAAGGCTGTGGGAATCGAACCCACAACCGAAGTGCGACTGGCCTTTATCACCTACCACTGGCCTACAGGAAGTCCCTATTTAGTATAAACTAGTTTTATTTTATTATGCGTTATGATATATGAAGTATAGGTTCATTCTTGTAATCGTATACGATTAACCTCACCATAGATGGACTTATGTATATTTGATAACTTTTTCTAACCTTTTGTTTGAAACAGATGGAATGACCCATCATTCTATCACATGATTAATTAACACTTCATGAATAACAAATTCAACTTCATTTCTTTAAGATATGAAGTGGAAATTGTTCAAAGTATGAACAACAGTGAGATTGTACCAAAATAAATTAAGTATTTATTCTAATTCAAATTCTTCAACTTTAGGGAAATGATTTTGAAAACCAAACATGTTGTCCTAGTGATCTTATATCTGATGAATCAGATGGTACCCTAGATCATCACAAATTTATGGCTTTGCGATTGTTGGCTTTTTCATAGCCATGTTCTCTACCACTCTCCATCAGAACATGATGGTTATATTTTTCTTCCATATCCATATTTTCACCTATGTTCTCCTACATGGAAACCTAGTGATGAGTTAATTTGGGTAACCGTTACATTTCATTCTTTAGTTTTTAAAGTCATATTTTGGTATTCATTTTTACGATGTAGGTTTCTATTAAACAAACTTTCGGGTAGTAAACCATTTATAACCTCGACGAATTTCGAGGGTGAAATTCATTTTAAGGGGGGTAGAATGTAACACCCCGAGATTTTATGAAAAATATTCTTTTTAATTTCATTAATCTCTTGTGTTATACGCTACATCAAAAGGAGCTTTCACAACACATATCTCTGACCTGGCTTGAATTACATGCAATCACGACCTTCCACGATAGCGTGTGTTGTACGCAACACCAAGTTTCGCTAAACAACGATATGCTATTAAGATACTATTAAAACTAGCTGTTATGAATAGTAATAACAACTTTTTGAAATTTTGAAAATTTTATTTTTCAAAATGGACTTCATTTATGGATTCGGAATATCTAAATTAGCTTAGGGTGAAATTTTGGTGATTTTCGGATAACTTTCATATTTTGATGAATAGTGAAAATTACTAAATTTTAATTAAAAACAAAATTTTCAATCGAAATAATTAATAGTGATAAATTATTAATTTGAGTTGTTTTAAAGTATATTTAGAATATATTTTTACAATTTAATACAATGTTGGTCATTGGATGTAATTTCACATTTAAACCAGTTATAAACAAGTGTCAATCTTTTGATAGTTATTATCTCTTAAAAACACGCCTTTTGTTTTGACGACGGGAATTAATTAATGAAATTGATATGTTTTGAATTTGGTAAAATAGAAATCATTTTTGAGTTCATAATATCAAATATAGCTTAGGCCTAATTTTTGGTATTTTTCTGAAAACTTTCAATTTTTGATGAATAGTGAAACCACTAAGTGGTAGTTAAAAAAACTGAATTTTTCATAAAACATAATTTTACCGCTTCTGTGAGTGGAATTTCAAAAATCCGAGAGACATGGTTGATTTCAGTAAGTAAAATGTGGTTCAATGAGATGAATATAATTTTTGGTGAATAGTAACTTTTAACTTTTATTTACCACGGTTAAAAGAAAATAGGGTAATTAAGGATAAAAATGATATTATTATTACCCCAAAACATGTCCTAATTCTATTGGATAAGTGTAATTCGACCAAAAAACCTTAGGAATAAAATATTACCATTTAGGCCCACTTGAATTAGATTAGGACATTTATTATTATTTAATTCAAAGAAGAGTTAAAAGAGTTAAAATCAAAGTTTATTTAATAAAACATTTTTAATATAGGGTTATACATAAGATAAATTCGACTATAAATATTAATTATAAAGCTAAAAATATTTCCAACATAATGGTATTTTATTTGTAATTTTTAGACATTAAATAATTTAATTTATTTATGACATAACGATGATGCGGTAATTATCTTATTAATGAAATATTGACATAATTGATGTTATAAATACTCAAAGAAATATAATTTGAGACTTTTTATGAATTAAACTAATTTTCTAGGTTAATATGACATGTTATTATTTATTTAATTAACTTTTTTTGAACTTATCATTCTGTTAGGATTTTCACAAAAATCAATTACTAAATAGTGTCAAAATTGACATAAAATAGTTTTTAAAAAACAAATATTATATTATTAATTGTTATTTTATTCTTAAAAATATAAGGTTCGGCCAAATGACTTAGATAAGGTTATATATATTAATAATAAACAACTTGGGGTTCGTTTGGATTGATATAGTAAGTTTATTAACCTTATAGTATAAGAACACAAGAAGACACGGTAAAAGTAAAATTATTTAACTTAATGTTAAATCTAAATGATAAGGTTACAATAAGAACCAAAACTTATCTAAATTCTATTGGATGAGAGGATTTCGACCCCTCCCCACCTTAGCCTCGAAATAAATCAATTTGGAGCTATTTAAAACCGAACATGACTTTATAATAAAATAATATTTTTAGTTATTCCAAAGGTGCCCCTCTCCTCCCTTATAAAAGGGAACCACCTCCCTCTCTTCCTCACACAACTTTGAGCCTTCAAGCTCGGCCAAACCCTGCAAAATTATCTTCTCCACTTCCCTAGAAAAATCCTAGAGGTTCTGGTCTTCCTCAAAGACCAATTTTAGTGCCCTAAGAGGAGGTCTCAAAGAGGCGCTTCAAAGAAGAGGTAATTTCCGTTACCGATTCTTTCACCTTTATTTATTCTTCCACTTATTCTTCTTAGGTTGTTTCGTTATGAAGTAATAACATCAGTATCACTCATATAATGATATGTGATTATAAGTATGAAACAATCCTATTTCACCATCTATACATCCTACGGAAAATGAAATCACCGCGCGTGCGTACGTACGGAATACCGTCTCCACGCCGTGGTGAAATCTATTTTCCACCACCACCTTACTTGGATGGGTATAATGGTGTAAATAATAACTATATATTATTATTTTAAAGTGATATTGATTCTTAAATAGTATACATACACTCCAATACAGTCCCATGATCATGAGAACGATATCATCGCTCGTGCGTACGTACGGACTACCGTCTCCACGACGCGATGAGATTCATTCTCCACTTTAACCATTCATGAATGATTATAAAGTATATATAATAAGTAATCATGAAATATATGACATAATAATGATACTGGATTTATGTGTATATATATGTATGTCATCTACTTAATTCCGTTCAACTCAATAAGGAAACGAAAACAGCGTTCATGCGTATGTACGGCCTACCGTCTCCATGAACGGTGTATTTCTTTCCATTTACTGATTTATTATATATATGTATATTCTGAATATATATATATATAAATCATGTTTTATATTCTGTAATTAAGTAATCATGATCTAAGTAATCATATGAATAATTACAAGTCAAAACACGGACGACAAATGAAACAATTTTACCCAAAACGCTCTTTAACATGGAATTTACAAAAGAACGGGTAATATAAAGTCATAAGTGAACCATATATGATATCATAACAATGAATATGATTATGGAATAAGTAAATAACATTATTTAAATCATTATACAAGAGGTTCGGAAACTTACAAAGCAAGTCGGACCTAAGGTAAGGGAAATATCACAATCTCATTTTTATCCGAGATTGTTTATACTTTGATATTTACTGGGCGTATTTTATCATCCATGTCCATGTTTGCTCAATATGTAATATTATTTCCATCCACATACAATTGTTTAAATCCAATTTTACCCTTTATTTGAGTTTTTAGTAAAAGATATGAAAGGAATCTTTTGTCATTTTTCGTACGAGGTACTTTTTTGACTTTTTCGACAAAAGTACGAGAAGAATGTTTTTTTAACGTATACGGCATGAATGTATTTTTAAAACCTTATTTACAAGAATCTTCCTTTACAAGTTTTCACGATTGTTTTTAATCAACTTCTTTTAGTTATAATTTTATGACATGTTAAGAAATGAAAAGTTTTTTTGAAGTAGAAAGGATATTTTCCTCAAGAATGGAGTTCAAGTGTTTTATCAAAATTATTTTCCATATAAGATAATAAAGGGTTCTATTTCTATCCCTATTATTACATGGATTTGATTATGTTGTGATGGAAATATTTTTATGAATTCCTTTATCTTATATTATTGTTTTATGATGTCATGATGTTTAGGATTCCCATTTGTATTACATGGGTTATGCAATGATGTATGATTTATGATTTTCTGGCACACATAAGAATGGAATCATTATGAGATGGGTGGGACCTATATCTCCCTCCAATGCATTGGGTAAAGATTTTATATCTCATGAGATAGACATGGCTGGAACGGTAGGTTATACCGGTTCAGTGAAACAGGACTGAAACGAGGGTGACTCGGTTCAGAAAGGGACTTTGTCCACTAAGATAGTCTTGGCAATGAGTCTTGACTAACAAGAAATGGTTCTCTATGATTATGTGTGTATGCCACAAAGTTTAATGTTTTAAGTTATGATTATTGTGATTACATTTTACAGCCATGAGTTCTTCCAGGTTATGAAATTATGATCTCTTTTACAGGTTATGATTTCCAAAAGTTATGTGCTTATGTAAATGTTGTGATTGATATTTCTTTTGTTTACCCTTACTGAGCATTTGAGCTCACCCTTTCATGTTTTCTTTTTCCTAGGATATAAGGAAAGGTTTTAGGTATAAAAAAAAGAAGATCTTTATCGGAGATGTTGAAGATATTTTACCAGGATTAGAAGATTATATTCCGAGTTTCCAAAGACACTAAACTATTACGATCCTTGTGTGTATGTTTTTGTTATGTACTAAGTATTCCGCAAATGTAATGTAATGTCAATGTACGTTAAGCTTCGGGTCTCTACAGTTGGTATCAGAGGTAAGGTTTATTCAACCTTTGGAAACTAGGATTCGAAAACATTAGTGAGATCCCTAGAGATATTTCTAAGGTATGTCTAAGTTTAGAGATGTCCTTATGGTTAAGTATACGTATAGGTTATAGTACTAGAAGCACGCTAACGATCATTGAATTAAACCTAAGATGTTATATATCGAAGGTACTCCCCCTTTATTATGTTGTTTTCCCTAGCATTATTTTTGCCTCTCACACTATTCTTTTTGGGTTTTAGACGATGGCTGGAACCCGAAGGAACCGTGTTGATCAATGCCATGGACAATGCAATGATTTCCCTCCTGAACAAACAAATGTTATGGGAGATGGAGTGAAAAATATTATTGTTATACTTACACAAGCTATGAATCATTCTGGACTTCCAAATGTGCAGAGAAGGGAACAATATTCTATTGAGTCCTTCATGAGGCAACACCCACCTTCTTTCAGTCGGTCTTCCAATCCACTTGTTGTTGAACAATGGATCCGTACCACTGAAAAGATATTTTCAGTTCTTCAATGTTCTGAGCATGATAAAGTCATCTTAGCAGTATATCGTTTGGAAGGTGAAGCTGATCAATGGTGGAATCTTATCAAGAATACGAGGCCAAAAGATGAAATTGAGTCCATGGAATGGGACGAGTTCAAGAACTTGTTTTTCAGTAAGTAATTCCCTCGTATTCTTCGAACAAAGACGGAAACGGAGTTTCATGAGCTGAAGCAGAAGGATGATGAATCTGTTGGTATATACGAACCAAATTTTACAAGACTTGCAAGGTATGAATCTGGCATTATCATCCATCCTAAAAGTAAAGTTGATCGATTTTTCAGGGGCTTAAAACCAAGTCTTCGAAGGGCATTAGCTATAAGAGACTTCAGTAGCTATGAAGAAATTGTGCGTTGTGCTATCAAGGTAGAAATGGAAGTTGGTGGTACATATCCATCTCATGGTTTTGACAAGAAACAAAAGATGGAGTTCAAGGAGAAATCTCAGAATAATGGTGAAAAGAAGATGAATGTTTCCTTATGCACAAAGTGTGGAAAGAAGCATGGTTTAGATTGTCTTAAAGGGACTAGAAAATGTTTTAAGTGTGGAAAATAAGGTCATCGAGCAGCTGAGTGTCGAAGTAATGGAAAAAGGGTTTCTAATGATGTGAATAAAGAAAACACTGCATAGAATGCACCACCAACACTTCAATGCTTCAAGTGCAAGGAAATGGGGCATTATGCTAATAAATTCCCTAATCCAAGGGTTAGTGATGATCGACATGAGAAACCGCTTAAGGCAAAGGACAAAGGGAAGTCAGATGCGATCACTATTGGCGATGTTGAATATGACAACGATGTGGTGGAATGATTAAGTGTTTATGTAATGAGATTCCAAAATAATGTTGTATCATAAAGTATTGGAATATTTATGTATTGGTCTAATGTGGTATTCAAAGTGATTGATATATTTTTTGGAAATAAGATGATATGCGCATAATGAAGGGAAAATGAGAAAACAAAATGTTTAATAGTATTCTTGAGCTCATGATTGATATAAGGACTAAGTGATATCATGGTTTGAGTATATAGAATTTTGAGTATTTTGGTATGTGGAAAGTATTAACTTTTAACTGCATTCATGTTTTCACTAAGCTTCAATGGGTATTCAATAGAGTACATGATTAAGGCCTTTGAATGTTTGGAATGTGACCAACAAGACATATTTTATGATATATGGGGATCAACGATGGTATTAAATCTCTGGTAATCGTTTTCACTATATTATGAGAGTGGACTGAAGTATTATGGATAAACCTAAAGATTGGAATGGATTATGTTGGACATAAGTTAGTATTGTTTAAGTATAGAAGTTTTTTCGATATTATTGATGGGATGTTATAGTAATATAGTTTTAGAAAAAGGACAACCTGCAGGACGGGCGACAGCCCATCGCGTCAGACAAGGCTGTGGGAATCGAACCCACAACCGAAGTGCAACTGGCCTTTATCACCTACCACTGGCCTACAGGAAGTCCTTGTTTAGTATAAAATAGTTTTATTTTATTATGCGGTATGATATATGAAGTATAGGTTCATTCTTGGAATCGTATACGATTAACCTCACCATAGATGGACTTATGTATATTTGATAACTTTTGCTAACCTTTTGTTTGAAACAGATGGAATGACCCATCATTCTATCACATGATCAATTAACACTTCATGAATAACAAATTCAACTTCATTTCTTTAAGATATGAAGTGGAAATTGTTTAAAGTACGAACAATAGTGAGATTGTACCAAAATAAATTAAGTATTTATTCTAATTCAAATTCATCAACTTTAGGGAAATGATTTTGAAAACCAAACATGTTGTCCTAGTGATCTTATATCTGATGAATCAGATGGTACCCTATATCATAACAAATTTATGGCTTTGCGATTGTTGGCTTTTTCATAGCCATGTTCTCTACCACTCTCCATCAGAACTTGATAGTTAGATTTTTCTTCCATATCCATATTTTCACCTATGTTCTCCTATGTGGAAACCCTGTGATGAGTTAATTTGGGTAACCGTTACATTTCATTCTTTAGTTTTTAAAGCCATATTTTGGTATTCCTTTTTACTATGTGGGTTTCTATTAAACAAACTTTCGAGTAGTAAACCATTTATAACCTCGACGAATTTCGAGGGCGAAATTCATTTTAAGGGGGTAGAATGTAACACCCCGAGATTTTATGAAAAATATTCTTTTTAATTTCATTAATGTCTTGTGTTATACGCTACACCAAAATGAGCCACAACACACATCTCTGACCTGGCTTGAATTACACGCAATCGCGACCTTCCACGATAGCGTGTGTTGTACGCAACACCAAGTTTTTCTAAACAACGATATGCTATTAAGATATTATTAAAACTAGCCGTTCTGAATAGTAATAACCACTTTTTGAAATTTTGTAAATTTTATTTTTCAAAATGGACTTCATTTATGGATTCGGAATATCGAAATTAGCTTAGGGTGAAATTTTGGTGATTTTCGGATAACTTTCATATTTTGATGAATAGTAAAAATTACTAAATCTTAATTAAAAACAACTTTTTCAATCGAAATAATTAATAGTGATAAATTATTAATTTGAGTGGTTTTAAAGTATATTTAGAATATATTTTTACAATTTAATACAATGTTGGTCATTGGATGTAATTTCACATTTAAACCAATTATAAACAAGTGTCAATATTTTGATAGTTATTATCTCTTAAAAACACGCCTTTTGTTTTGATGACCGGAATTAATTAATGCAATTGATATGTTTTGAATTTGGTAAAATATAAATCATTTTTCAGTTCATAATATCAAATATAGCTTAGGCCTAATTTTTGGTATTTTTCTGAAAACTTTCAATTTTTGATGAATAGTGAAACCACTAAGTGGTAGTTAAAAAAACTGAATTTTTCATAAAACTTAATTTTACCGCTTCTGTGAGTGGAATTTAAAAAATCCGAGAGACACGGTTGATGTCAGTAAGTAAAATGTGGTTCAATGAGATAAATATAATTTTTGGTGAATAGTAACTTTTTACTTTTATTTACCACGATTAAAAGTAAATAGGGTAATTAAGGATAAAAATGATATTATTATTACCCCAACACATGTCCTAATTCTATTGGATAAGTGTAATTCGACCAAAAGCAACCTTAGGAATAAAATATTACCATTTAGGCCCACTTGAATTAGATTAGGACATTTATTATTATTTAATTTAAAGAAGAGTTAAAAGAGTTAAAATCAAAGATAATTTAATAAAACATTTTTAATATTGGGTTATACATAAGATAAATTCGACTATAAATATTAATTAGAAATCTAAAAAGATTTCCTACATAATGGTATTTTATTTTTAATTTTTAGACATTAAATAATTTAATTTATTTATGACACAACGATGATGCAGTAATTATCTTATTAATGAAATATTGACATAATTGTTGTTATAAATACTCAAATAAATATAATTTGAGTCTTTTTATGAATTACACTAATTTTCTAGGTTAATATGACATGTTATTATTGATTTAATTAACTTTTTTCGAACTTATCATTCTGTTAGGAGTTTCACAAAAATCAATTACTAAATAGTGTCAAAATTGACATGAAATAGTTTTTAAAAAACAAATATTATATTATTAATTGTTATTTTATTCCTAAAAATCTAAGGTTCGGCCAAATGACTTATATAATGTTATATATATTAATAATAAAAAACTTGGGGTTTGTTTGGATTGATATAGTAAGTTTATTAACCTTATAGTATAAGAACACAAGAAGACACAGTAAAAGTAAAATTATTTAACATAATGTTAAATCTAAATGATAAGGTTAAAATAGGAACCTAAACTTGTCTAATTTCTATTGGATGAGAGGATTTCGACCCATCCCCACCTTATACTCGAAATAAATCAATTTGGAGGTATTTAAAACCGAACTTGACTTTATAATAAAATAATATTTTTAGTTATTCCAAAGGTGCCCCTCTCCTCCCTTATAAAAGGGCACCTCCTCCCTCTCTTCCTCACACAACATTGAGCCTTCAAGCTCGGCCAACCCCTGCCAAATTCTCTTCTACACTTCCCTAGAAAAATCCTAGAGGTTCTGGTCTTCCTTAAAGACCAATTTTAGTGCCCTAAGAGGAGGTCTCAAAGAGGCGCTTCAAAGAAGAGGTAATTACCGTTACCGATTCTTTCACCTTTATTTCTTCTTCCACTTCTTCTTATTAGGTTGTTTCATTATGAAGTAATAACATCAGTATCAATCATATAATGATATTTTATTATAAGTATGAAACAATCCTATTTCACCATCTATCCATCCTACGGAAAACGAAATCACCGCGCGTGCGTACGTACGGAATACCGTCTCCAAGCCGTGGTGAAATCTATTTTCCACCTCCACCTTACTTGGATGGGTATAATGGTGTAAATAATAACTATATATTATTATTTTAAAGTGATATTGATTATGAAATAGTATACATACACTCCAATACAGTCCCACGATCATGAGAACGATATCATCGCTCGTGCGTACGTATGGACTACCGTCTCCACGACGCGATGAGATTCATTCTCCACTTTAACTATTCATGTATGATTATAAAGTATATATAATAAGTAATCATGAAATATATGACATAATAATGATACTGTATTTATGTTTATATATATGTATGTCATCTACTTAATTCCGTTCAACTCAATAAGGAAACGAAAACAACGTTCATGCATACGTACGACCTAACGTCTCCATGAACGGTGTATTTCTTTCCATTTACTGATTTATTATATATATGTATATTAAGAATATATATATATATAAATCATGTTTTATATTCTGGAATTAATTAATCATGATCTAAGTAATCATATGAATAATTACAAGTCAAAACACGGATTACAAATGAAACAATTTTACCCAAAACGCTCTTTAACATGGAATTTACAAAAGAACGGGTAATATAAAGTCATAAGTGAACCATATATGATATCATAACAATGAATATGATTCTGGAATAAGTCAATAACATTATTTAAATAATTATACAGGAGGTTCAGAAACTTACAAAGCAAGTCAGACCTAAGGTAAGGGAAATATCACAATCTCATTTTTATCCGAGATTGTTTATAATTTGATATTTACTGGGGCGTATTTTATCATCCATGTCCATGTTTCCTCAATATGTAATATTATTTCCATCCACATACAATTGTTTAAATCCAATTTTACCCTTCTTTGAGTTTTTAGTAAAAGATATGAAAGGAATCTTTTGTCATTTTTCGTACGAGGTACTTTTTTGACTTTTCCGACAAAAGTACGAGAAGAATGTTTTTTTAACTTATACGACATGAATGGATTTTTAAAACCTTATTTAGAAGAAGATTCCTTTACAAGTTTTCAAGATTATTTTTAATCAACTTCTTTTAGTTATAATTTTATGACATGTTAAGAAATGAAAAGTGTTTTTGAAGTAGAAAGGATATTTTCCTCAAGAATGGAGTTCAAGTGTTTTATCAAAATTATTTTCCATCTAAGATAATAAAGGGTTCTGTTTCTATCCCTATTATTACATGGCTTTGATTATGTTGTGATGGAAATATTTTTATGAATTCCTTTATCTTATATGAATTGTTTTATGATGTCATGATTTTTAAGATTCCCATTTGTATTACATGGGTTATGCAATGATGTATGATTTATGATTTTGTGGCACACATAAGAATGGTATCATTATGAGATGGGTGGGACCTATATCTCCCTCCAATGAATTGGGTAAAGATTTTATATCTCATGAGATAGACATGGCTGGAACGGTAGGTTATACCGGTTCAGTGAAACAGGACTGAAACGAGGGTGACTCGGTTCAGAAAGGGACTTTGTCCACTAAGATAGTCTTGGAAATGAGTCTTGACTAACAAGAAATGATTTTCAATGATTATGTGTGTATGACACAAAATTTAATGTTTTATGTTATTATTATTGTGATTACATTTCACTGCCATGAGTTATTCCAGGTTATGAAATTATGATCTCCTTTACAGGTTAAGATTTCCAAAAGTTATGTGCTTATGTATATGATGTGATTGATATTTCTTTTGTTTACCCTTACTGAGCATTTGAGCTCACCCTTTCATGTTTTCTTTTCCCCAGGATATAAGGAAAGGTTTTAGGTATAAAAAAAGAAGATCTTTATGGGAGATGTTGAAGATCTTTTACCAGGATTAGAAGATTATATTCCAAGTTTCAAAAGACACTAAACTATTACGATCCTTGTGTGTGTGTTTTTGTTATGTACTAAATATTCCGCAAATGTAATGTAATGTCAATGTACGTTAAGCTTCGGGTCTCTACAGTAACCCCAAACTAAACCCAACCAAATAATGAACAAAAGGAGGAATGTATAAATACCTACAAATAGTAATATGATATTACTAAAATGTTTTTGGAGGATTAAGAATATTTTTTCAAATTTTATTTAGGTTTATGAGGAGTATGTTTTGTTTATTAAAATAATTACTTATTTTAAATTATTTATTGTAACAATTAATTTAAAGGGATTAATTAACTTCATAATAATTTTTATCTACTGAGGAAAATTACTTTGATGAAATTATGACGGAACATAGATATACTTTTTGATGTAGTATTATTTCTTAATTCTATGGGGATAACATAAAATATATTGTGCATATTAATTAATTATTATGATGTTTGTCTAAATTTTTTAAGGAAATTGGTATGTTTAAAAATGTTTAAATTGAGTGCGTTTTGACAATTTTAATATATGAGAACATGATATCAATGATTCTTACACGAATTTGTTTTTTTTTTTGTGATTTATTGTGTCTAGTTGGCATCTAAAATTCTAATGTATGATCGTGCATTTTTTGAGGTATGGAACCTTTACTTTATAGATTAAATATAATGTTTTATAATTATAAATGATCTTTTTGGTTAAATTATATGTTTTATAGTATCCAGGGATTATTTAGACCCTATAGATCAAGTTTTTTGATGAAATAGTTGAGGAACATGGTTATCTCATGGTTAGTGTTAATCATTTACCTCAAACTATGTAGGAATGTCGGGGTGCTACATGGTTTTTACAAACAATATGATGGAGTTTTGGACCATATAGGGATAATTAATAGGGTTTCCATGGGTTTTTCATGGCTTCTTGAACCATGAAATGTAGATCATGTTGGTTGTGCTCCCTAGGCAGTGGGGTGTGCACGATTGCATGGTTTGGATTACTGTGTGGCCAAAATGTGTGAAATTTTATATTTTAGGTGCAATGAATTTTTCCATCCCTTTTTAAGGACTCACTCTCCCTTATATCAACTCAACATTCACAACATCAATGTAATCCTCCTTGATCTATCTCCCAATCCTAGAGCCCGTCTTTGAAGATGATTATACATCTCAAATCTGATCCAACCACAATTTTTATTGTTGGATCACCAATAATAATCTCTACAAACTTTTATCTACTTTCATCATTATTATTCCTATTGACATAGTTATTTTTGTGAGCTCATATTCCCTATTTTAATGTATTTTATATGTTATTCAGTTAAATTTTCATCTAGATCAATCCAAAGGATGATATTGTATGAGTGTTATACCATGGTCATAAGGTAGGTTGTTTATACCTTTTTACTATAGTTTTTTTTCTTTTTGACTATTTTGTCATGGTACTCACTAAAAATTCATGTTATTGTTTATAAATTAAATGAAAAGCCTTATATTAATCATTTCATTTGTTTTGGTTTATCCCTATTGTAACACCCCGGGCTTCCACGATACGCTTCTCATTCAATAATGCAATAGCTTGCATTGTACGCAACTTCGAGTTCTAAAACACCGCGACTAATCAAAGTAGCCGTTATGAATAGTAATAACCAATTTTTAAAATTTTATATTTCAAAATGGACTTCATTTTTGGATTCGGAATATCGAAATTAGCCTATGTTGAATTTTTGGTATTTTTCTGAGAACTTCTAAATTTTTATGAATAGTGAAAAATAGTTTAAAACAACTTTTTTAATCAAAATAATTTATTGTGATAAATTATACTATTTAGTGTTTTTAAGGTATAATTAGAATATATTTTTACCATTTTATCCAATGGTGGTCATTAGAATTAATTTAACATTGAAATTGGACATAAACAATTGCCAATCTTTTGATATAAATTGTTTCTTAAAAACACGCTATTTGTCGTAACAGCGGGAATTAATTATAAAATTAATTAATGCAACTTATATGTTTGGAATTTTGTAAAATAGACATCATTTTTTAATTCAGAATATCAATTATAGCTTAGGGTGAAATTTTGGCCTTGTTCTGAAAAACTTCAATTTTTGATGAATAGTGAAACCACTAAGTGGTAGTTAAATAACTGATTTTTCGTTTAAATGAAATATTACCACTTCTGTTGTAAAGACCCGTAAAATTCAAGGGAAATTTTTTCTTAATTTTCTTTAGAATTTTACAAGAGCGCGGTTTCAGACGGCACCTGATTCCGAGGCCCGGAGTGCCCGGAATTAATTTCTGAAGTTTGGCTCGGGTACGTTCAGTGAACGAACGAGCGGGTTTTTCTAACTTTTGATACGGTGCTCGGAATTGAAATCCGAGGGCACCGATGAACTCGCAGCGCCGATATTCTCTTAAAGAGACCTTTTCGGGAGTTGCGTTTGTTTCGGGTTGAAAGTTAGTTTTTTGGAAATTTTATAAAAAAGTTGAATAAAAAGTGTGAATTCTTTTTATTTTACTTTTTGTAGGTTAACTCCTCTTAAAGGGAGTTAGGGGTGGGACCCACACCCACTTAACCTCCCTTGAGAGGATTAAGTGTGGTGGGGCCCACACGAAACCTAAACCTCTCATCTTCCCTCAAACTCCCTTAACCCCTCTTTAATTAACATGACAACTTGTTAATAAATGTGGAGTTATCTCTTATTTGAATTTCAAACCTTTGAAATTCTTTTTGTGAATAAAATAAGACTTTGTCTTATTTTGTTGGGTTAGAACTCTTAGCCATCTTGGAGTGGTTGAGAGCTTTTCTTTCTTCTTCAACCTTGACGAAGAACACGAAGAACGCCGTTCTTCAACGAAGAACTTCTTCGCCGAAGAACACGGTCTTTCCGCGACGCCATATCCGCGACGTGACGTTCTTCTTCCGCATCATCTTTTCCGCGACGAACGCCATCGACAACGACTCTTCCTCCGACGTCAAAGGAATCGACACTGATATTCCACGACTCCGTCAACGTGCGACTATCGAGGTAGGGGTTCTTGAGTTCGTTGTATCCTTTTTATTTGACTTTCCTCAAGACTTGACGTAGAACGCTCAAGTTCCGACGAAGAACGCCGCTCCGCTCTTCTTCGTCTTCGGTGTCAACGAGAGAGAACACCGCATCTTCCTCGGATAACCTTCGTCGGCGTACAAGGTTTCGCCAACGACGTGCCTCTTCGGACGCACCCCTTCGTCATCGAATTTGACGAACGACGACCACGACGCCCGACCACCGCGACGTCGTCTTCCGCGGAACGTAGACAAATCTTCGAACCTTATACCAAGGTAGGGGTTGTTGATTTAATATTTAATTATTTTATTCTTGCTCGTGGTTCGTATAACTAACGTGGGGATGTTGATTATTTAAAGATGCGTTATTGCTTAACGTGAGGGGGCCGGACCGCATGAACACGGCCGAACCCCCTCCATCGTTCATGTTGTTTAATCTTGCGGGCGGAAGCAAGGTGGCGTGGTGCCGTCGGACCACGCGGATTAATTGTACGTTCAACTTACGCGATGCCGTCGCGCGCGCACCTTGGAAGAAACAACAAGAACGCGACGCCGTCGCGCCGCGTTGAATGAATATCAAAGCACGGCAAAGGGGCGCGGTGCCGTCGCACCGCGCCGGACGACGAACACCGCGGCCGGTTCCGGGCCGCGGCGGGACGAGGAGACCGCGGCCGGTTCCGGGCCGCGGCGGGATGTGAAGACCGGCGGCCGGGCCGCCGGCGTCGGAAGTCGAAGGCGGGACCGGAATTTCCGGTCCCGTTGGTGAAAACCGGCCGGCCAGCTGGCCGGCCGGATGGCAGAAAAACCGGGGGAATAAATCCCCCGGCCGGTTCAACAAAACCCCCCTCTTAATGAGGGGGCGGTTTCCTTGTGGGGGGAAAAGCCCCCCCCCCCCCGTGTCATTCAGCAGGCCCCCCCTCATGTGAGGGGGGCAGTTTGTTTAAAAAAACCGGCGCGGCACGTGCCGCGCCGCCAAGGGAAAAACGGGGAGGCGGGGTCTCACCCGCGCACCGCCCGCGCGCCGCCGCGCCGCCCTAGCGCGCCGCCGCGCCGCCTCCGCGCGCCGCCGCCAGGCCGTCGCGCCGCCGCCGGCCGCCGCGCCGCCGGCCACCACGCCGCCCAGGGGGGGGGGGGGTCAAGCCGGGTCGGCCCGGACCCGGACCCCCCCGTTTCGAACCAGAATCTGTTTTTGGCTCATAACTTGAGTCTCGGACCTCCGAATGACGAACTGTCTGCGGAAACGCGATCCTTGGATCGAGACGGTCGTTTCGGTATATCGCACTCAAGGTTTCGGATTACTTTGAGTTCGGCCGGGTTGGTTCGTTCACGGAACCTACCGGGCCTTCGGAGCGGAAACACTCATATCTTGAGCTACGGACGTCCGATTGACGTGCCGTCAGCCGCGTTGTGTTCCTCTTAGTGAGACAGATCTTTTGGCATACTCCGCCCGAGGTTTGGACGTAGGTGGAGTACGGTCGGGTTGGTTTTGCCTTAAAAAACAACCGGGCCCCGGGGACGAAAATGCCAATAACTCTCAGACCGGGCGTCCGATCGACGCGCCGTCTGTTGCGTTGAATTCCTGTTGACGATACAGAACATTTGGTATCCTTCGCCCGAGTTTTGGATACAGTTAGTAGTGGCCGGGTTGGATCGCACCCAAAATCCAACCGGGCCCTTGGAACGGGAAAGCTAATATCTTTCAGACAGGACATCCGCTTGACGAACCGTCAGCGGCGTTGGTGGTTACGTTGAGTAACGGTCCCTTTGAGTATACCCTATGGGAGTTCGGGGTACAGTTGAGTTACGGCCGGGATTGGTTTGCTCACGAAACCAACCGGGTCCCTGGGACGAAAATGCTAATAACTCACAGACCGGGCGTCCGATCGACGCGCCGTCTGTTGCGTTGAGACCCCTGTGACGAGACGGTCCTTTGAGACACTTCTTCGCGGGACCTTGTGATACTTGGAGTATCGACCAGTAGCTCGTGGAGCGGACCCTCCCGGAGACGAGCGTGCAGAGTACGGAGACCGTGTAGCCGGCTGAGACCTGACGACTGCTTGACCGACTCGACTTGGAGTGAGTCGACTAGCCCAGTGGACGGAGCGCCCGGTATTTGGCGGCAAACCCACGGCGGACGGAGCGCCTGGTAGTTGGCAGCAGACCCGCGGTACTCGACTGGAGGAGTACCTCAGTAGGCTATCTGGGTAGCGCCCGGTATTTGGCAGCAGACCCTCAGCGAACGGAGCGCCCGGTAGTTGGCAGCAGACCCGCAGTACTCAACAGGAGGAGTACTTCAGCAGTCTTAGGTTAGTGAGCGGCGGCCTCAGAGTCGTGACAGGACCACTGTACACTCTAGAGACGGAGCTCTTCAGCAGTTACGGTTTCGATAATGAAAATCCTGGTTTGAGCTGAGACTTTGACCTTTGTGTTTCCTCATGATTGATATGGGTTACTTGATAACTTAGGTATATGTATGGGCATATACCTAGGTAGTGGTTATCCGTTGATCTCATGATCTTTGTATTTCCTCATGACTGAGATGAGTTACTTGATAACTTAGGTATATGTATGGGCATATACCTAAGTAGAGTTTATCTGTTGTGATCTTCTTGTGGTTATCCTTGTTGGTTTTAGTGAGACCTTGAGGGTCTCGGGGTCCCTACTGAGTATCGTTATACTCACCCCTGCACGGGCTATGCCCGCACCTCGTTGTGTTGGTTGCAGACGACGGCCAGTACTGACAGAGGCCGAGTGTTCGAGGACTGGACGGTACCTGGAGGTGGACTATACGACGAGGCGGTACCCAGAGGCAGACCACTGGGCGGGACATACTCGGAGCAGACGGCGGGACCCGAGGAGCAGAGGAGCTATCTGTGCCCACCCTTCAGGTGGGATTTCCAGTGGTCAGCTCGGCGTAGCAGCTTTACTTTTCAGTTGCTGTTTTCCCTTTCGAGTTGTACTTTACAGTTGGGATTGTATTTCCGGCCCCTTTTTACTTTCCGCACTTTTAGTTGTACTCTGTTTTTGCTTAGTGTTACTTTCTGCTTGCTTACTCTGTGGTGTTTTTTTACTTTACAAAGGCAATGCCTTCCCTTTTTACCGGGATTTACGCCTTGGTGCTAGTCGCCAGCCCCTGGCCTATGGAAGGCGGGCTTTGGGTAGTCACGGCACGGACCCCGAGGGCGGGTCGTGACAAATTGGTATCAAAGGTGGTCGGTTCTACCGCAGACTCTGATCTTTCTTTCTGTGAAGCAATAGTGTTAAGGGTACCGAGTGTGGTTTTCAGTTCAGGGAGTCCAGTGTTGGTGCAGGCGGCCGACGTATCCATACACCAGGACCCTGACAACTGATTTCCGACTTTGTGCACGAAAACACTGATTGCGTGTGTGTTTTCAAAGGTTTTTCCCCTTAAAACAGCTCAAACCAGGTCAGCTCACCAGGTATAATCGTTTGATCGTGTTACGTTGTTTCTTTCAGGATGGCCCCACGACGGCAGCCAGCTAGGGTTCCGAGAATCGAACGTGACGACAGCCCACCGAGCGACGAGGCCTCGGTGCAGGGCCCTTTGTCAGCAGTGGCACCGGCGGTAGCTCTACCCGCCGAGCCCCCGATGCTTCCAGCAGCAGCCGCTGACGATGCACGTCGCCTCAGCGCACTGCATGAGTTTCAGCGCCAGCGACCGCCCAGGTTTCGCGGGGAGACGGATCCCCAGGCTGCAGAGGACTGGCTGGAGACAATGGTTCGAGTGTTTAGGCTAGTGAGGACACCAGCAGACCTCATGGTGATCCTCGCTGCGAGCCTACTACACGCAGCAGCAGGTAGGTGGTGGAGCCACTTGTTTCAGTTTTGCGATGAGATGAACTTCGCATGGGAAGACTTCGAGACCTTCTTCAGGGTGGAGTTTGTGCCAGTATCTCTACACCCCGAGCGTGTATAGGAGATTCTGCCTTTACCGTGTGTTTTTCGATCAGAAGCCGAGTCATCTGTGGGCAGTAGACAGATGATGCAGAGGTCCAGGAGGACCAGACCAGCAGTTGGGCGATCTCGGGTTTTAGGACCAGTGGTGCAGGGCACCCGGAGTGGGAACAGAGCTAACCGTGCAAGGAGCAGGTTGTGTTACTCATGCCGCGGAAAGGGTCACCTGGCACGTGACTGTCCGACTCCTCGATCCGCAGGCTTGGGGGGGGGGAGCCACCGAGGTTGAGGCAGCGAAAAATGCTTGAGCAACAGTAAAGCAGGTGGACAGGGGAGGAACTAGTGGATACGTCTTTTGTACTTCTAGTTCCATGTTGATGTTGCTTTTGTGTAGCGTCTTGTATTATGAGCTGCAATAATAAAAGACACATCCTTTGTGATGTTTTCATTCCTGTCCTCTTTTGTGATGTTACTAAGAGGTTCCAGTTGACTGTTGACTTGACCCTCACTTGTGAGACATCTACTGGAGGAGACCCAGTTACCACACACTGATGCCGACAGTGTGACTCAACCCTTGGAGGAGAGAGTAACTGTTGGATCTCTTAGTAGTAGCGTCGAGGCCTTACGACGTCATCCTTGGTATGGATTAGTATCATCCATGTTAGGATTGACTGTTTTAGGCAAAGAATGTGGTTCATCCAGGGGATGAGACCAGGTTTCTCTTATCGGCAAAGAAGAAATCTTGCAGCTCTTGTGGGACCAGAGATGGTCCGGGCCACGTCAGAGGAGGTCCATGTCATCCAGGAGCGGATGAGGACAGCACAGAGCCGGCAGAAGTCATACGCTGACAGGAGGCGGAGGCCACTAGAGTTCGAGGATGGTGACCACGTCTTCTTGCGGGTCTCACCTCGACGTGGTATTCGGAGATTTGGCCGAGGCGACAAGTTATCTCCGCGCTTCATCGGACCCTTCCAGGTCCTCAGCAGGGTTGGTGAGGTGGCTTATCGCCTGGCTCTACCACCTTAGTTACACCGGGTGCACGACGTCTTCCACGTGTCTTAGCTGAGGAGATACGTGCATGACCCGACACACATCTTTGACCATGGGGAGCTTGACGTTGACGATGGGGCGACTTTTACAGAGGTCCCGGTGGAGATAGAGGATCGACAGGAGCGGGTGCTACATGGGCGATCGATTCCTCTTGTGCGCAACAGATGGCGGCACGGGAATCTCCAGGAGAGCACATGGGAGCGGGAGGCTCAGATGCGTGCTCAGTACCCTCTTTTGTTTCCCTAGTTTTTGATGTATCTTTACGGGGACGTAAAGCCCTGTGGTGGGAGTAATGTAAAGACCCGTAAAATTCAAGGGAAATTTTTTCTTAATTTTCTTTAGAATTTTACAAGAGCGCGGTTTCAGACGGCACCTGATTCCGAGGCCCGGAGTGCCCGGAATTAATTTCTGAAGTTTGGCTCGGGTACGTTCAGTGAACGAACGAGCGGGTTTTTCTAACTTTTGATACGGTGCTCGGAATTGAAATCCGAGGGCACCGATGAACTCGCAGCGCCGATATTCTCTTAAAGAGACCTTTTCGGGAGTTGCGTTTGTTTCGGGTTGAAAGTTATTTTTTTGGAAATTTTATAAAAAAGTTGAATAAAAAGTGTGAATTCTTTTTATTTTACTTTTTGTAGGTTAACTCCTCTTAAAGGGAGTTAGGGGTGGGACCCACACCCACTTAACCTCCCTTGAGAGGATTAAGTGTGGTGGGGCCCACACGAAACCTAAACCTCTCATCTTCCCTCAAACTCCCTTAACCCCTCTTTAATTAACATGACAACTTGTTAATAAATGTGGAGTTATCTCTTATTTGAATTTCAAACCTTTGAAATTCTTTTTGTGAATAAAATAAGACTTTGTCTTATTTTGTTGGGTTAGAACTCTTAGCCATCTTGGAGTGGTTGAGAGCTTTTCTTTCTTCTTCAACCTTGACGAAGAACACGAAGAACGCCGTTCTTCAACGAAGAACTTCTTCGCCGAAGAACACGGTCTTTCCGCGACGCCATATCCGCGACGTGACGTTCTTCTTCCGCATCATCTTTTCCGCGACGAACGCCATCGACAACGACTCTTCCTCCGACGTCAAAGGAATCGACACTGATATTCCACGACTCCGTCAACGTGCGACTATCGAGGTAGGGGTTCTTGAGTTCGTTGTTTCCTTTTTATTTGACTTTCCTCAAGACTTGACGTAGAACGCTCAAGTTCCGACGAAGAACGCCGCTCCGCTCTTCTTCGTCTTCGGTGTCAACGAGAGAGAACACCGCATCTTCCTCGGATAACCTTCGTCGGCGTACAAGGTTTCGCCAACGACGTGCCTCTTCGGACGCACCCCTTCGTCATCGAATTTGACGAACGACGACCACGACGCCCGACCACCGCGACGTCGTCTTCCACGGAACGTAGACAAATCTTCGAACCTTATACCAAGGTAGGGGTTGTTGATTTAATATTTAATTATTTTATTCTTGCTCGTGGTTCGTATAACTAACGTGGGGATGTTGATTATTTAAAGATGCGTTATTGCTTAACGTGAGGGGGCCGGACCGCATGAACACGGCCGAACCCCCTCCATCGTTCATGTTGTTTAATCTTGCGGGCGGAAGCAAGGTGGCGTGGTGCCGTCGCACCACGCGGATTAATTGTACGTTCAACTTACGCGATGCCGTCGCGCGCGCACCTTGGAAGAAACAGCAAGAACGCGACGCCGTCGCGCCGCGTTGAATGAATATCAAAGCACGGCAAAGGGGCGCGGTGCCGTCGCACCGCGCCGGACGACGAACACCGTGGCCGGTTCCGGGCCGCGGCGGGACGAGGAGACCGCGGCCGGTTCCGGGCCGCGGCGGGATGTGAAGACCGGCGGCCGGGCCGCCGGTGTCGGAAGTCGAAGGCGGGACCGGAATTTCCGGTCCCGTTGGTGAAAACCGGCCGGCCAGCTGGCCGGCCGGATGGCAGAAAAACCGGGGGAATAAATCCCCCGGCCGGTTCAACAAAACCCCCCTCTTAATGAGGGGGCGGTTTCCTTGTGGGGGGCAAAGCCCCCCCCCCCCGTGTCATTCAGCAGGCCCCCCCTCATGTGAGGGGGGCGGTTTGTTTAAAAAAACCGGCGCGGCACGTGCCGCGCCGCCAAGGGAAAAACGGGGAGGCGGGGTCTCACCCGCGCACCGCCTGCGCGCCCAGCGCGCCGCCACGCCGCCCCACCGCGCCGCCCAGGGGGGGGGGGGGTCAGGCCGGGTCGGCCCGGACCCGGACCCCCCCGTTTCGAACCAGAATCGGTTTTTGGCTCATAACTTGAGTCTCGGACCTCCGAATGACGAAACGTCTACGGAAACGCGATCCTTGGATCGAGACGGTCGTTTCGGTATATCGCACTCAAGGTTTCGGATTACTTTGAGTTCGGCCGGGTTGGTTCGTTCACGGAACCAACCGGGCCTTCGGAGCGGAAACGCTCATATCTTGAGCTACGGACGTCCGATTGACGTGCCGTCAGCCGCGTTGTGTTCCTCTTAGTGAGACAGATCTTTTGGCATACTCCGCCCGAGGTTTGGACGTAGGTGGAGTACGGTCGGGTTGGTTTTGCCTTAAAAAACAACCGGGCCCCGGGGACGAAAATGCCAATAACTCTCAGACCGGGCGTCCGATCGACGCGCCGTCTGTTGCGTTGAATTCCTGTTGACGATACGGAACATTTGGTATCCTTCGCCCGAGTTTTGGATACAGTTAGTAGTGGCCGGGTTGGATCGCACCCGAAATCCAACCGGGCCCCTGGAACGGGAAAGCTAATATCTTTCAGACAGGACGTCCGCTTGACGAACCGTCAGCGGCGTTGGTGGTTACGTTGAGTAACGGTCCCTTTGAGTATACCCTATGGGAGTTCGGGGTACAGTTGAGTTACGGCCGGGATTGGTTTGCTCACGAAACCAACCTGGCCCCTGGGACGAAAATGCTAATAACTCACAGACCGGGCGTCCGATCGACGCGCCGTCTGTTGCGTTGAGACCCCTGTGACGAGACGGTCCTTTGAGACACTTCTTCGCGGGACCTTGTGATACTTGGAGTATCGACCAGTAGCTCGTGGAGCGGACCCTCCCGGAGACGAGCGTGCAGAGTACGAAGACCGTGTAGCCGGCTGAGACCTGACGACTGCTTGACCGACTCGACTTGGAGTGAGTCGACTAGCCCAGTGGACGGAGCGCCCGGTATTTGGCGGCAGACCCACGGCGGACGGAGCGCCTGGTAGTTGGCAGCAGACCCGCGGTACTCGACAGGAGGAGTACCTCAGTAGGCTATCTGGGTAGCGCCCGGTATTTGGCAGCAGACCCTCAGCGAACGGAGCGCCCGGTAGTTGGCAGCAGACCCGCAGTACTCAACAGGAGGAGTACTTCAGCAGTCTTAGGTTAGTGAGCGGCGGCCTCGGAGTCGTGACAGGACCACTGTACACTCTAGAGACGGAGCTCTTCAGCAGTTACGGTTTCGATAATGAAAATCCTGGTTTGAGCTGAGACTTTGACCTTTGTGTTTCCTCATGATTGATATGGGTTACTTGATAACTTAGGTATATGTATGGGCATATACCTGGGTAGTGGTTATCCGTTGATCTCATGATCCTTGTGTTTCCTCATGACTGAGATGAGTTACTTGATAACTTAGGTATATGTATGGGCATATACCTAAGTAGAGTTTATCTGTTGTGATCTTCTTGTGGTTATCCTTGTTGGTTTTAGTGAGACCTTGAGGGTCTCGGGGTCCCTACTGAGTATCGTTATACTCACCCCTTCACGGGCTATGCCCGCACCTCGTTGTGTTGGTTGCAGACGACGGCCAGTACTGACAGAGGCCGAGTGTTCGAGGACTGGACGGTACCTGGAGGTGGACTATACGACGAGGCGGTACCCAGAGGCAGACCACTGGGCGGGACATACTCGGAGCAGACGGCGGGACCCGAGGAGCAGAGGAGCTATCTGTGCCCACCCTTCAGGTGGGATTTCCAGTGGTCAGCTCGGCGTAGCAGCTTTACTTTTCAGTTGTTGTTTTCCCTTTCGAGTTGTACTTTACAGTTGGGATTGTATTTCCGGCCCCTTTTTACTTTCCGCACTTTTAGTTGTACTCTGTTTTTGCTTAGTGTTACTTTCCTCTTGCTTACTCTGTGGTGTTTGTTTACTTTACAAAGGCAATGCCTTCCCTTTTTACCGGGATTTACGCCTTGGTGCTAGTCGCCAGCCCCTGGCCTATGGAAGGCGGGCTTGGGGTAGTCACGGCACGGACCCCGAGGGCGGGTCGTGACATCTGTGATTTGATTTTCAAAAATCCTAAATACATGGTTGTCATTAAGAAGTAAAATTTGGTTCAATGACATTAAAATAATTTTTTGGTGAATAGTAACTTTTAAGTTCTTAATCGCGGTTAGAGGTAATTAGTGTAGTTTAAGGTACAAATAATGTTTTAATAATATGAGATGAGCATGACACTTGTCCTACTCCTATTGGATGAGTCATGGCCGACCAATAAAACCCATGGGTCAACTTGGGGACCCCATGGAGCCACTTTAGTTGGAAAATGACATTAATATATATTTATTTAATGTTAAAATTAAATTGACACAAACATGAGTTATTTTACTAAAATAGTTTTTAAGTGGGGTTAAACAAGTCCAAATTTTGACTATAAATATTAATTAGAAAGCTAAAAAGATTTCTGACATCATAGTATTTTTTTTATAATTTTTAGATATTAAATAAATTAAATTATTTATGACATAATTATGATGCAGCGATGACCTCATTATTTAACGATTTAAATAAAATGAGAAGATAATGCAAAATCCAAGGCTTACACTTGTCCAAAGCCTATTGGATGAGGAGATTTCGAAACCTTATCACCTTAGACTCGAATTATATAAGTGTGGGACCTTTTGAATCCGAAAAGCATTGTGAAATAATGTAACATTTCAATCTTTCCAAAAGTGCCCCTCCTCTCCACTTATAAAAGGCCCCCACCTCTCCCACCTCATTTACACTTTCAAGACATTTGGCTCGGCCAACCTCTGCCCAAATACTCTCCCAACTTCCCCCTCTTACTCCTAGAAGCCTTACTTTGGGCAGAACCCTTCCCAAGGAAGCCTTTGTCTCAAATCAAAAATAGTTACCCGATTTTGAGGTAATGTCTTTTCTAATGTTGTTTTGTTTTATTTTTCTTCTCCAACCCCCTAAACTCTTTTTATTCATTTCTTTTGTAACAAAAACAGTATCCTAAATATACTAGGATGTCGTTATAAGAAGTATTCGAGCTACACTTACACACACCTACATCTAATGGTTAAAGAACCTACGGTTTCTGTGGATGGCGAATTTCTGCCTCACGAAACGATGATTGTTCAACACTCATATAACACCTTCAAAGGTGGCCATTAAGATGTCACTATTTTTATATATGATATATAATATGTTTATGTTTTACTTATGCTTCTGTATTTCTCATTTATGTCATACTTTATGATTTCCATTATGGGTAAAACACGATAATTTCATTTTAGGAAGTGCGGACTACCGCCCCCTCAAAGTGATTTGAATCGTTAATGCCATATGTGGGATATATAAAGGATGAAGAAAATGGTATTATACACTATATTATACTGGAATTATATTATACATATATATCATTATGATTTACTTCCATTAAATATGAAATTGAAATGAAAGTAGCGTTCATGCGTACGTACGGCTTACCGTCTCCATGAACGATGCATTTCATTTCTTACCTCTAAACGTTACATAATATTATAAATGAATGTATATACTGGATATATAAGATATATATGACATCTAAATCATGAATATAATTCTGGATATAATGGATATTCTACCACATGAACAACTTGTAATTATAAGTAGTTTATTGTTGACTCAAGTTACCAAAGATCGGCAAAACGACCGTTATTAACTTAAATAATTACATAATGTTCATAACATTGTAATAAGTGATATAAAAAGGATAATGAAATTTAAAATGGTTCTTAATAAGGTAGATATTAACTCTAGTTTATTATTCAGGAGGTTAAAGAACGGTTGAGTCAAGTCGGACACAAGGTAAGGGAACTTCTTAACCCAATTTCTATTCTTTGGGTTAATCTACTACTTTCAAATTATGTCATGATATTATTATGTCGTATATTGTATTTATACTTTCTTTATGTGTAAATATAGTGAATACACATAATAGATATATTTTATTTAAAAATGATCTTTTTAAGGACTTCGTCCCAATCCCCTCTCATTGGGGCATATTTGGTTTTATACACAACTTTATTTTATACGGGGTATAAACCCCTTTGACTTTTACATTTATTCAAAAGGAATATTTTTCATACGAAGCATTTTACTAAACGACAAAAAGGGAATGTTTTTCTTTATGTACTTATGCGGTGACAACGACTTCTCCGCCGCCGTGACCATTATTTGAGTTTCGGCTTCCTCTACAAGCCATCATTTGTTTTAATGAAAAATAAATACAAAGTTTTAACTTTCTTTTATTTTGGTATTGAAAATGGTTTTGAAAGCATTTTTATTATATCAATGTGTTGTATTGATATCTTGTGATTGAAATGTGGAAATGTTATGTTTCCTTTATGCCTGTTTTATGTGATACGATTATGTTATGGTTTATGATATGATTAAACCTATTCATATGAGGAATGCATTGGACTAAATAAGTGACGGGTGGAGCCCGCTATATCTCCTCGATGTATCGGCAGGTCTCATGAGACAAACTAGTGTCTTGGCACGAGGCCTTGACAAAATCTTATTTGTGGTCTTGGCACGAGGCCTTGACTACGTGGTTATGATAGTCTGGCTTTATGCATTCCATCATTATGAAAGTGGTTATTGATATTGCATGTGATTATTCGACCCGTAGAATATCCATGTGAAGAAGTGAATGGAATTATCTCATTTTACTTTTTCCATATTATGTTGATGTTCAAGTTTAAAAGGCTTTTGTTTTAGTTATACATTGCCTTAAATTTTTATGTTTATTTATGAATGTTTCCGCAATATTGTTATCCTTACTGAGCATCTGAGCTCACCCCTTTCAATGTTTTAATATTTTCCAGGATGTGAAGAAGTATTTTATGAATGACCTGCAGGGATAGTCAGAAGAGGATATGAGTGTGGACTATGAAGACTTTTTTATTAGTTTTTCACTTTATGATGTAATGTAAGACTTATGAATGTATCTAGTGTTTCCAAGGCTACTAAACTAATCGGTCTTTCGATACTTGATCTTTTGTGATCATTCCAATGTTACGAAGTAATGCACCGACTCTGGGTAGCTGGGGTCGGGGCGTTACAGTTGGTATCAGAGGCAGTTTAGTACTAACCTTGGAAGCTAGATTTAGATAAACTCTGATTAGAGCACATAGCCCAAAGATAGACTTTGAGGATTAGTATAGAATAACTTCCTAGAATTTTGGTATTATAGAGATGTTATGAGTTTTCCGAGCAATACATCCCGGTCTAGATACGAGCAGCTAGAGGCGGCTCTGGCACAGATGTACCTATGGGTAAAACCCGAAAACACCACTTTGAGCTAGACTCGAATGGGAACTGGTGCACGACAACGGGCCTTGCTGCACTCTAGGTTACGACACTCCCGGGGGGTATTCTTAGGATAATTCTCATTTTATTTACAAACCACTATGAAGGGTTATGAGTACATACTTCCTCAAAGAAAACATTTCTTTTTATGATTATGGATTATATCCATAAATAGTTCAATTTATGTAAAGTGTTTAACAAGTATGGAATTATGTATTTTGATTCATAAAATAATCTAGTTTATGCCATTGTTTAGAAATGGCGCCTAGTGGAAGGAATGGAAACCGTATCAATGAACGAACTCCGTGTAGGGATTGCCCTCCTGCTCAAGATAATTATTGTGGATCTGGAGATACAACTGGTGCTGATCAGCTTCTCACCGTACTGGGACAACTCACGCAGGTTATGAATAATAACCTTACTCGTATGGAGCACCCTGATCCGCAACGTGGAGGATCAATGCTAGACCGTTTCATGAGGCAATAACCACCAACCTTCAATGGGAGTACAAATCCTACAGTAGCTGAGCAATGGATAAATTCCTTAGAGAAAATATTCCATTCCTTGGGGAGTAGTGAAAGGGAGAAGGTTGTCATGGCAGTTTACCGCCTCACTGGAGATGCCGATCAGTGGTGGTCGCTGATTCAAAACACAAAGGAAGATGATGACGTATCGAATATGGAATGGAGGGAGTTCAAAGAGCTTTTCTTAGAAAAATATTTTCCTCGTGACCATCGAGCAGATATGGAAAGGCAATTTCTGAGTTTGAGGCAGAAGGAGGATGAGAATGTCGCAAAGAATGAGGCTAACATTACAAGGTTAGCGAGGCATGCTGCCGATTATATACGTAACCCAAGGAGTAAGATTGATCGTTTCTTTGATGGGTTAAAACCATTTCTCCGTCGAGCTTTACTATCACAATCCTTCTCATCATACGAAGATATTGTCTCGTGTGCTATCAAGACAGAAAAGGAATTCTCTAAGTCTTATGACAACAAAGTAAAGCAAGAGAAGAAGAGAACGGTGGAACAAGAGACAGATAAAGGGAAAAAGGTAAAGAAGGATTTTCCATTACGTGATAATTGTGGGAAGAATTACCCTGGTACTCGCCTAAAAGGAATGGGAGTTTGTTATAAATGTGGAGAAAAGGGTCACCAGGCTCGTGATTGCAAGGGAAAGAAAGAGGCTGTCAAAGTTGAATGCTACAATTGTAGGGAAACAGGGCATTATGCAAATGAATGTCCTAAGCGTCAAGGAAACTTACCTCAGAAAAGGCCAAAGGATCAAGGCCAATCTTATGCTGTGACTACAGTTGAAGCAGAATAATTAATGTATTGGTGCTTTTGGACTCAAGGATTATATTCTGGTTATAAGAATAATGTGATATATATATATGGATTGTACTGCAGTACTTGTTGATTTCAGTAAGGTTTTAATATGATTAAGGTAATCATATTTTTAGTATGTGACAATAAGAGAAACTTTTCTTTGTTTGGGGAATCTGATGTTACAATTGATTTTGGAATTTAGAGACCTTTTAGAGAAAGTCTGGACGGAGGTATTTTGGATAACTATTAAGGTTGGAATGGATTAAGTTGAACCATGGATAGTATTGTTTAAGGTTAAAGAATTTCGGCAGATTATTTTTGGAATATTATAATACTATAGTTTTTGGAAAAAGGACAACCTGCAGGGTGGGGAATAACCCGTCGCGTCGGACAAAGCTACAGGAATCGAACCCACAACCATAGTGCGACAAGCCTTTATTTCCTACCACTAGCCTACAGGAAGTCCCTGGTTATTACAAAATAGTTTTACTAATCTAAATGGTATGTGTTAACATTTTGAACCTTATACAATTAGGATAAATAGAATATTTTTGAGTTCTGTTACCATTTGGAGTAAAAGTTGGGTTTGTGGTAAAAATTTATTAACGAATGAAAGTATACATAACAAATATGTATATTCCCTTACGTTCTTAGTAAATCTCCTAAATAAATTCCTCAACATTATAAAAGGTAACTTAAAACAAAAATGTTGTCAGTTAACTTTTCCAACTAGGGATTCAATGACCGTTTAACCAATCACAAGTTTGTGATTTTCTTGTGGTTAAACTTTCTCCTAATCCTGTTTTCTATAACTCTCCATCAGACCTTGATGGTTTGTTTCTCCTCCATATCCATATTTTCATATAATCCTAGAATGGGCTATATCGGGTGACCTTTGTACTTATCCTGCTTTCTTTTAATGTTATATATTTATTAACCTTATTTCCGTTGTGGGTTTTCCTCAAAGGTATTTTCTCTTTTCAACATTTTATTTTCAAAGAAAAATTTCAAATTGCGAGGACGCAATTTATTGAAGGAGGGGAGAATGTAACACCCCGAGCTTCCACGATACGCTTCTCATTCAATAATGCAATAGCTTGCATTGTACGCAACTTCGAGTTCTAAAACACCGCGACTAATCAAAGTAGCCATTATGAATAGTAATAACCACTTTTTAAAATTTTATATTTCAAAATGGACTTCATTTTTGGATTCGGAATATCGAAATTAGCCTATGTTGAATTTTTGGTATTTTTCTGAGAACTTCTAAATTTTTATGAATAGTGAAAAATACTTTAAAACAACTTTTTTAATCAAAATAATTTATTGTGATAAATTATACTATTTAGTGGTTTTAAGGTATAATTAGAATATATTTTTACCATTTTATCCAATGGTGGTCATTAGAATTAATTTAACATTGAAATTGGACATAAACAATTGCCAATCTTTTGATATAAATTGTTTCTTAAAAACACGCTATTTGTCGTAACAGGGGGAATTAATTATAAAATTAATTAATGCAACTTATATTTTTGAAATTTTGTAAAATAGACATCATTTTTGAATTCGGAATATCAATTATAGCTTAGGGTGAAATTTTGGCCTTGTTCTGAAAAACTTCAATTTTTGATGAATAGTGAAACCACTAAGTGGTAGTTAAATAACTGATTTTTCGTTTAAATGAAATATTACCACTTCTGTGATTTGATTTTCAAAAATCTGACATACATGGTTTTCATTAAGAAGTAAAATGTGGTTCAATGAGATTAAAATAATTTTTTGGTGAATAGTAACTTTTAAGTTCTTAATCGCGGTTAGAGGTAATTAGTGTAGTTTAAGGTACAAATAATGTTTTAATAATATGAGATGAGCATGACACTTGTCCTACTCCTATTGGATGAGTCATGGCCGACCAAGAAAACCCATGGGTCAACTTGGGGACCCCATGGAGCCACTTTAGTTGGAAAATGACATTAATATATATTTATTTAATGTTAAAATTAAATTGACACAAACATGAGTTATTTTACTAAAACAGTTTTTAAGTGGGGTTAAACAAGTCCAAATTTTGACTATAAATATTCATTAGAAAGATAAAAAGATTTCCTACATCATAGTATTTTTTTTATAATTTTTAGACATTAAATAAATTAAATTATTTATGACATCATTATGATGCAGCGATGACCTCATTATTTAACAATTTAAATAAAATGAGACGATAATGCAAAATCCAAAGCTTACACTCGTCCAAATCCTATTGGATGAGGAGATTTCGAAACCTTATCACCTTAGCCTCGAATTATATAAGTTTGGGACCTTTAGAATCCGAAAAGCATTGTGAAATAATGTAACATTTCAATCTTTCCAAAAGTGCCCCTCCTCTCCACTTATAAAAGGCCCCCACCTCTCCCACCTCATTTACACTTTCAATCCATTTGGCTCGGCAAACCTCTGCCCAAATACTCTCCCAACTTCCCCCTATTACTCCTAGAAGCCTTACTTTGGGCAGAACCCTTCCCAAGGAAGCCTTTGGCTCAAATCAAAAAGAGTTACCCGATTTTGAGGTAATGTCTTTTCTAATGTTGTTTTGTTTTATTTTTCTTCTCCAACCCCCTAAACTCTTTTTATTCATTTCTTTTGTAACAACAACAGTATCCTAAATATACTAGGATGTTGTTATAATAAGTATTCGAGCTACACTTACACACACCTACATCTAATGGTTAAAGAACATACGGTTTCTGTGGATGACGAATTTCTGCCTCACGAAACGATGATTGTTCAACACTCATATAACATCTTCAAAGGTGGCCATTAAGATGTAACTATTTTTATATATGATATATAATATGTTTATGTTTTACTTATGCTTCTGTATTTCTCATTTATGGCATAATTTATGATTTCCATTATGGGTAAAACGCGATAATTTCATTTTAGGAAGTGCGGACTACCGCCCCCTCAAAGTGATTTGAATCGTTAATGCCATATGTGGGATGTATAAAGGATGAAGAAAATGGTATTATACACTATATTATACTGGAATTATATTATACATTTATATCATTATGATTTAGTTCCATTAAATATTAAATTGAAATGAAAGTAACGTTCATGCGTACGTACGGCTTACCGTCTCCATGAACGGTGCATTTCATTTCTTACCTCTAAACGTTACGTAATATTATAAATGAATGTATATACTGGATATATAAGATATATATGACATCTAAATCATGAATATAATTCTGGATATAATGGATATTCTACCACATGAACAACTTGTAATTATAAGTAGTTTATTGTTGACTCAAGTTACCAAAGATCGACAAAACGACCGTTATTAACTTAAATAATTACATAATGTTCATAACATTGTAATAAGTGATATAAAAAGGATAATTAAATTTAAAATGGTTCTTAATAAGGTAGATATTTACTCTAGTTTATTATTCAGGAGGTTAAAGAACGGTTGAGTCAAGTCGGACACAAGGTAAGGGAACTTCTTATCCCAATTTCGATTCTTTGGGTTAATCTACTACTTTCAAATTATGTAATGATATTATTATGTCATATATTATATTTATACTTTCTTTATGTGTAAATATAGTGAATACAAATAATAGATATATTTTATTTAAAAATGATCTTTTTAAGGACTTCGTCCCAATCCCCTCTCATTGGGGCATATTTGGTTTTATACACAACTTTCTTTTATACGGGGTATAAACCTCTTTGACTTTTACGTTTATTCAAAATGAATCTTTTTCATACGAAGCGTTTTACTAAATGACAAAAAGGGAATGTTTTTCTTTCTGTACTTATGTGGCGACAACGACTTCTCCGCCGTCGTGACCATTATTTGAGTTTCGGCTTCCTCTACAAGCCATCATTTGTTTTAATGAAAAATAAATACAAAGTTTTAACTTTCTTTTATTTTGGTATTGAAAATGGTTTTGAAAGCATTTTTATTATATCAATGTGTTGTATTGATATCTTGTGATTGAAATGTGGAAATGTTATGTTTCCTTTATGCCTGTTTTATGTGATACGATTATGTTATGGTTTATGATATGTTTAAACCTATTCATATGAGGGATGCATTGGACTTAATAAGTGACGGGTGGATCCCGCTATAGCTCCTCGATGTATCGGCAAGTCTCATGAGACAAACTAGTGTCTTGGCACGAGGCCTTGACAAAATCTTATTTGTGGTCTTGGCATGAGGCCTTGACTACGTGGTTATAATAGTCTGGCATTATGCATTCCATCATTATGAAAGTGGTTATTGATATTGCATGTGATTGTTCGACCAGTAGAATATCCATGTGAAGAAGTGAATGGAATTATCTCATTTTACTTTTGCCATATTATGTTGATGTTCAAGTTTAAAAGGCTTTTGTTTTAGTTATAAATTGCCTTAAATTTTTATGTTTATTTATGAAAGTTTCCGCAATATTGTTATCCTTACTGAGCATCTGAGCTCACCCCTTTCAATGTTTTAATATTTTCCAGGATGTGAAGAAGTATTTTATGAATGACCTGCAGGGATAGTCAGAAGAGGATATGAGTGTGGACTATGAAGACTTTGTTATTAGTTTTTCACTTTATTATGTAATGTAAGACTTATGAATGTATCTAGTGTTTCCAAGGCTACTAAACTAATCGGTCTTTCGAGACTTGATCTTTTGTGATCATGCCAATGTTACGAAGTAATGCACCGACTCTGGGTAGCTGGGGTCGGGGAGTTACACCTATAGCAACAAATTAATGTCGGAGGATGACAACCTCAACCCATGCCACCCATGAGGTGTATTCATGTATCATCCTTATGTCAAACCACCCATTTGGTTGTTTGATAATTCCACGCTTATAGTGGTAACCTCTAAAAATTAATTAAACAACTCTGAGAGGAACATTACTACTTTCCCATGGTGTTATATTTGATTAAAATGATTAAATGATAGATTAAATGATAATTGTAAATGAGTATGGATGCTAACATATCCCTCGTGTTTTATTAATATTTGTTTGATAGGAATATCTGCATGGAAACAACCTATTACTATGGCATTTCAACTCTCATTAATAAGCTTTGTAACCTATTACTAAGGTATGGAACAAAATATTGTCATGTTATACAACATATGAATTATTATTTTATGGAACCATTAATGGAATTGAGGTATAGAACCTGTGATCCCTAGGAAAGATTATTTTCATTGTGGAACAATTGAGAATGATTGGGTATCACACTTTTGACATCTATATACTTTCACATCACAAGTTATTATAAACAAATTTATTTTCTTGGTACACGGACCATTTTATTCTTATACACTTTTCACTTGTGGCATATGAATAACATTTTGTCACCAATTATTGAAACCATTTATATGTAAATATGTTAATTATCTGTTATAGCCTACTTCTTTTACTGTATGTTCTCATTGACTTGTTTTATTTATTATCCTTATCATATTATTTAATATATATATATATATATTAACATTCATGGTCTATATGAATAGGTTGGATATTTTATATACACTCTGGGTATTGGAAAACTGAGTATATCTCACACAATATTCGGGCCACCGATTAGTACTCATATTGTCTTCATAGATGTAGGTAGGGACAATTGAAATTACTCGATTACTAGGGCCTAATTTATTATAGCATGGGGGAGGGGAATCACTAGATTGATTTCTATATCATTGTTTTATTTGGAGATACTACTTTTGTTTCTTTTGATATACCTATATACATGTGTCTCAATACCATGATTATTATTCCGTTTCATTAGATAGATGAAATTACATCATTTTTTATATGGTACATATATTCCTTTCGATGGATTTATTACTGTTGTAATATAGATTTTTTTCTTTCACTATTATCATTTTCATTTAGTATGATTATAATATTATCAATTTATAACATCGTAGTTGTCTTATGATTACGAGGGTATATTATTACCTTTGTACCACCATTTACCCTCACATCTAGATGGTATCCTCTAGAATATGGGGGGCATTGAAGGACATGTGACCACTTGATTAGATATCTACTTAGTGGCTCTTAATTCAGGGCGTTAAAAATTGGCATTAGAGGTTTCTTTTGTTTTCATTTCCTTACATTCAAATAATGACCAAAAGGATAATAGGATGTGTTTTAATTTTCTAATGTGTATGTTCCTTGGAGTAGCTGACCCACATATGTGAGAAACCCCAGACAATCTGGGATGGTACTCGATATTCTGGTTTATGAATGTTAAAGTTGATTTGATTATAGTATTGGGTGACGCACATGTTATGTGATGTTATTATTATTGTGATTTTGGATTAAATTTTTTCATTGGCTCGGTATGTAATAGAATCATTGATCAAAATCCATTTTAGGATCCTTCAATGATTAATTTTTCATGCATTTTTCTATACCGTTTATGTTTCGTTGTTTGAATACATGATACTTATTTTATGTTCCATTAGTGATATATCGGTTATAAATATAATTTTTTTTAGGAATGGGGGGATTTAATAATTACTTAATAAGGTTTAGGTATAAACATAATTGGAAATTTCTTATATAGTATGATGATGGAACCTTAGAAAATAAATTATCATATTATTGAGTTTTGTAAATAAGGTTAAATATATAATACAATTAGTCTATTTTGATTACAATAATGTCATTTGTAACCTAAAGAGTTCATTTACCTCTATATATTTGGAACAATGATTGATTTAGTCAAATAATCATATATTACCTATTAGGTTCTGATATCAAATGTAAAGTATTTGATACAGGCATAAGATCTACTAATTTCAATTTGTAAGGAATATAATTGTATGAATTGGAACAGTATTTTAGATAATTGGTCTATTATATGAATTCAATAAATATTAAAACTTAAATTAAATATTGATTCCATTAAATAGTGATGAAAATTTCAACTGAAAGGGTTTTATCAACTATATCATAAAATTTATAGTCCATATATTGAGACCCTTATAGTAAAACGAATACCTTGACCCAGACCTGACCTTAGTCGTGGGAAGTAAAAATTGTATCTTGTGTTATTTATGATAATTCATATCACCTAGGATTATATTTTGGAGAATACATTGGGGTGTGACTCTTATATTGAAATACTAGTACTTATCATATTCTTATATCTTTATTCTTTCCATTATCAATTCCTATATGAGGCATGTTCTTGTAATTTATAGAGATGTTACACCATGACGTCCTCATTTCAATGCACAAAGAGGTTAGTGATGACCTTGGTCCATAGGTTGTGACCCCTGATCCCCAAATGTTACCTCTAACAGTGCCACCTATAGAACCTCCTATTATTCCAGACACAGGTGATGATTCCTTGTGTCGAGGGTATGTTTGTGGATTATGAATATGATACATGGAGCTCCGACACCCTCCCCTATTATGAGAAAGTTGAAATGGGAGTTTAAGAGAAAATATCTACCTACTTTTTTAGGGGATGGTGGACCCTGGGCTATAGAGATATGGTTTGATATTGTATTATCTATTTTCTTTTGCATCGAAATACACATCTTGATAGGAGACTGAAACTTAATATATATATTCTTTGAGGATATACCAAAATTTGGTTCGATAATCTGAACAAGGATACTCATTATTAGGATGTGATTTAGAGGGATTTCTAATATATCTTATCTGACTAATTTTTATAAGTGATATTGCGAGCATATTGGTCTTGGGAATTCATGAACCTATAGTTGGGTTCTTTGTTTTTATGGATTACTCACATCATTTTATAAATCTTAAGCTCTTTGAACCTATCAATACTACTGATCATTCAACATTAGAGATACATTTTAAAGATGTTCTTAGTCATCCTATTTGTTTTCATGTGATTTTTTTCAAGTTAATTACCATGTCTGAAATTATAAACCAGGATCTTATTAATTAATTTAACATGATGGAAACTAGAGGCCCGAATAATAGTGAATCAGCTTCTCGATCCAGTAGTGTAGTATCTGGTGGTTATAAGAAACACTTTGAGATATATATTGAGAGATTTATTAGTAATATTTCATATAATTGAGTTTTTTAGTGTTCAATTTGTGAATAATGAAGGGTTACATGAATCCTTAGTGTGAGAGGGCTTTGGTTGACTACCAGTCCTATTAAAGGATGGACAATTTTTAGTGGTTTTTTAAACCATTCCCTCCATTAGCCAATGAAAGAGTATAATTAATAAATATGGGTCCTATAGTAGTATCTAAATTTCAATTTCAGGTAGGTGTATTGGGTTATACCTAATTTCCATTCCAATAAGGTTTCCATGGAGATTGAAGTCAGACACCAGTTGCACAACAAAAATAAAGAGGACATGATCTTGGTATTCATGTTGTATTCCAAGGCCATGGGATGGGCTGTGATTATGTAGTGCAGTATATTCTATGGTAGAAGTGTCAAAACCGTATATATTTTCATGTACAATTTTAGTAGTGTCTACCTTGGTATCATCTTTTTTGATATAGGTGAGTTAAATTTTTTTATATGTGGATGTCATGAAAATCCCCATTATTTATATTTAGTACATTAATGTGGTTATGACCCTATACACTCCATTAAGTACATTTTCTAAGAGTAAAATCCAGTATAAGGAGTTCCCCTAGAGATAAGTGGTTATAAATATTTCTGGAACTTCTTTTTACTCGATATGATATGATTTTTTGTTATACTTGGGGTAGAATGGATGACTCCTTATTAGGATTAAATTGATATATATCACCGAAGATTGTTGTATAAGTCACAAGAGGATGGTACTTATATTCACAATGGAAAATGAGATTTCAATGTGGGTATATCCATACTAGAGATTAATATGTTGGGTAGAGACACATCACATATTTCAATCATTTATATAGATGATCATGGAATTTTTCAAGCCAATTTCTCTCCTATAGTAGATCATTTAAGGGACACATTCCATTAATAAAAATTGTTTTCCCTCCTGACTATGAGGTGGAGATCATTATTAAGATGGTTATAGAATCTATTTCACTATCTATTCCTCCCAATAGGATGGACACCACGGAGTTGTAGGAACTTAATAGATAGTTGGAGGAATTCAAAGCAAATGGTTTTATACATCCCAATACATCACTTGGTGTTTCAGTAGTTGTTTCCCAATGAAAGATACAGATCCCTCATCCATTGTGTGGATTACTGGATGTTGAGTCAGCTTATTATAAATAGATGAAATCCTTTTCATCAAATATATTAACTCTTTTATTACATCATAGGAGAACTTTTTTTCTCCAAGATTGATTTGTTTTCAAGCTATAACTAGGTATGTGTTCAAAATGTAGAAATAACTCATAAGATGATCTATAATATATATATTCATTGAGAGTACTTGGTTATGTTGTTTGGTCTCTAAAATTCACCACTTGTTTTCATGGATCTGATGGATAGTAGATTCCCCCAATATTTGGATTTATTAGTGGATGTCTTCATAAATGACCTTTTTTGTATTCTCGTACTCGATATGACCATGAAAAATATATTGAGACAGTTCTAAATACAATGATGGCACACAATATACATTCTAATCCCATATAACTGCACTTTTAGATCAATAATTTACACTTCATGGGTTACATTATTTCATAGTTAAGAGTGTTAGATGACCTAGAAAGGGTGAGAGTTTCAATTACTAGTGATATTTCAAAGAAACATCTTTTACATATACAGTTTCCTAGGGATAAAATAACATCACAGATGATTTTTCATACCTCGAAGAACCACTTATGAGATTGAATAATAAACTTGTGATGTTTATATCATCATAGGCCAAGGATATAGCTTTGTTCGTGTTGAAAGGGAAACTAATATTTTCATTTATCCTGATTCTTACAATGTTAGGATAAAGCTACATAGTCTTTATTGATACATTGGGTATTATGATAAGAGAGGTAACATTGTAATATGATCAATTTTTTCATAAGATATATTGAATTAATGACCTCATATGTATAATTTCTCAATGTAAGATCTCAGTTGGCATACATTGTTCACTCTTTTCATTATGGATGGAATTATTTTCTTAATGAGTGTTTTGTCATGTTTATGGGACAAAATATCTTTAAGAATATTTTACCACAATGTGACATGAATCTCATGTAGATAAGGTGGGAAGAATACTTGAAATCCTTTAATTTCTAACTTTATTTTATTCTTTGTAAAGGAAATTATGTAGCAGATTCCCTACATAGAAGTTCTCAAAGACAAGAATTTATAGAAGCTAGTAGAGTGTGGCATCTTGTGGAGTTCTTTTCTAAGATGCACTTAGAGGGTCATAACCATCTTGTGTAGTATGTATATTTATCTTCACCACTTACCTCTTTACATATTTAGATAGTAATCATGAGGCAATTATCAGACCTTGAGTGATAATTCTTAAGAGAGTGTGTTTAAGGTGAGGATTTACTACCAGATAGGATTATTGGTATGGATGAGACCTTATTATTTAATGGATGAGTCTATGATACTATAAACATCTAGGAGTAATTGATTCAATTGAATCATGATTTTATATGGGAATCAAATATTTTTAATACCATGATGAATTACAAATTTCTATGCCAATACATTTGGCATGGTATTAAATGAAGATATAACAGGTTTTCTTGGTCAGTGTTCTACATGTTAGTAGGTGAAGGAAAAAAACGACCTGAATAGAGTATAAAAATGTGGACCATTATTTTGTGTAAATGGTATTATGTCACTGTGTAATTCATCAATGGCATATCGAGATGACCTCGAGGTAGGGATGTTGTATGACTGATCATTCAAATACACTTGAAGGTCTCTCACTTATTACATATTAGCTATACCTTCTTAGTGTATTATATTAAAAGACTATATATATGTATGTGATTATAAACCTTTAAGTGGTCCCTCATACTATCATTTCTGATAGGGACACTTGTCTTATATTGAAGTTCTTGTAGGTTTTATTGAAGGATTTGGGAATATATGTTCTTTTGAGCACAACCTTTCACCCTCAGATCAATGGTTAGTGAGAAAGGATAATACGTGTTTTTGAGGACATGATTAGATCATGATTCCTTGATTTAATATATTCATGGGAGAAACATATACCTCTTTTATATTTCTCCTAAAATAACATATCTCAAGATAAGATAAAAATGGCTCCCGATGAGGCCTTATATGTTATACCACGCCAATCACCATTGTCATGGTTATAGGTGGTTGAGGAAGAACTACTTGGCCCACGTTTTTTAGAAGACTTTTATGCCTTTTCAATTGATCATGAAATAAATATGTATAGTTTAGTTTAGGTTGAATCATTACACTAATTATTTCTATTGATTGTCTATTATTTTAGGTGGGGAGTATGGTTTTCTTATCGATTTCACCTAGTCTAGGGAATCAATGGTTTAGATGGTAGGATAATATTTCACCTCATTTTGTTAGAACTTTTGAAGTTATGGATTGTTTCAGGTCTGTGTCCTATCAATTATAGTTACCTCATATGTATCAAGATAATCAAGATGTCTTACATTTTTTCCAACTTCAATAGTACTATTTAGATAAGTATCATATAGTTTATCCTACGCCAACGAGCCTATGCCCTAGTGGTATAGGCTCCTTCTTGGCATCCAAAAGCCCCAGGATCAAATCCGGGCAGGGGTGAATTTCTGGGTACTGTAGCAGTACTGTAGCAGCGGCAGGTTGTAGCAGCGGCAGGCTGTAGCAGCGGCATGCTGTAGCAGCGGCAACACTGTAGTGGCGGAGAGACTGTAGCAGGTACTGTAGTGGTGGCGGTACTGTAGCAACGTGGCTACTGTAGCAGTACTGTTCACCGAGGGGTCCTTTGGGCCAAAAAAAATGGGCTTTCAAGCTTTGTATTTAGGCCACTTGGCCTTGGGCCTTTGGGCTATGTAATGGGTCACTCTCTACCCAGTCTAAAGAGGTCTTTGATTTAAATAATAAATTGAGGCTTCGGTCCCAACCTTTTAAAAAAAATATAGTTTATCCTATTGAGTTTTTATTAGAGGAGGATGTGTCATTTGAGAAGAGTCATATTTATAATTTCATCTAGAGAAGAAATATTTTATATGTCTCATGATTCTATTTAGTATTGGATTTGTAGAATAACGTCAATTCATAGGATGATACATTGGAATGGGAGGCCTAAATATGTTCTCTATGGAAGGTGTTATTCACAATGGATGGTTTACCAAACTTAGAAGGTAAACTAGGGGATGTGTAACTTTAAGGGGGAAAGACGATAATATCTTCTCTCTTCATCAACATATGGAAAATTTAGTTTCAGATTAAATCCTTTAAATCCTTAAAAAAATGATCATTGCGGAAAAAGGAATGTTTTTATTGTGTCCATGGTTTTACGAATGCTTGATCTCTAGTTTTTTTGGTTGAAATAATAGATTTACATGATTATCACATGGTTATTAGAAAATGTTCATCTCAAAATATGAAACCCTATAGGGGTTCCAGACAGTTTTTCCAAATCATGTCAAGGAGGTCAGGACCATGTGGGTATAAGATCTAGTGTGTGACCGTATTGCACACCTTTATTTACTATGTTCTCTAGGTTGTTCCTAACATTATCCATAGGTATATTATTTCACATAGTTAGAGAATTATTTGGCTAATTGTGCGGCTAAACCATGAAATTTTTTAATTCATGTGTGAATGAACATTTTTTCCATTTTTATTTCAATAGTCTAACCTATCCTTCACCCTTCATACCTATGTGAATATAATCCCTCTCTAAATCACTGAGAGATCTCCCAATACTAGAGTGTGGTTTTGAATATGACTCATCGATTGGTGTCCAATTGAGACATTGTTCATCTGGTTGGATTTCCCCTTGTAATCTCTCTAATGCTTTATCATTTTTCTTCATTCTTATTCTTATCGATAAAGTTATTTTCGTGAAAGCTCATATGCCCTATTTTAATGGAGTTCATATTTTCTTCCATTTTTAGTTGATATGGAAAAACCAATGTTCGAAACAATTGAGTGATCAAGCATGGTCTTAAAGTGGATGGTATATACCATTTCCTGATTTTTTTGTCTATTTGAATATCTAAATCATACCGCATGTTGAATGTAACACCCCGAGATTTTATGAAAAATATTCTTTTTAATTTCACTAATGTCTTGTGTTCTACGCTACACCAAAAGGAGCTTGCAAAACACGCATCCTTGATTTACCTTGCATTACACGCAATCGCGACCTTCCTCGATAGCATGTGTAGTACGCCATAACGAGTTTCACTAAACAACAATATGCTACTAAAATATTATTAAAACTAGCCGTTATGAATAGTAATAACCACCTTTTGAAATTTTGTAAATTTATTTTTCAAAATTGAATTCATTTTTGGATTCGGAATATCGAAATTAGCTTAGGGTGAAATTTTGGTGATTTTCGGATAACTTTCATATTTTGATGAATAGTGAAAATTACTAAATTTTAATTAAAAACAACTTTTTCAATAGAAATAATTAATAGTGATAAATTATTAATTTGAGTGGTTTTAAAGTATATTTATAATATATTTTTACAATTTAATACAATTTTGGTCATTGGATGTAATTTCACATTTAAACCAATTATAAACAAATGTCAATCTTTTGATAGTTATTATCTCTTAAAAACACGCTATTTGTTTTGACGACGGGAATTAATTTTTAAATTAATTAATGCAACTGATATTTTTTGAATTTGGTAAAATAGAAATCATTTTTGAGTTCATAATATCAAATATATCTTAGGCCTAATTTTTGATATTTTTCTGAAAACTTTCAATTTTTGATGAATAGTGAAACCACTAAGTGGTAGTTAAAAAAACTGAATTTTTCATAAAACTGAATTTTACCGCTTCTGTGAGTGGAATTTCCAAAATCCGAGAGACACGGTTGATGTCAGTAAGTAAATTTTGGTTCAATGAGATGAAAATAATTTTTGGTGAATAGTAACTTTTTACTTTTATTTACCACGGTTAAAAGTAAATAGGGTAATTAAGGGTAGAAATGATATTATTATTACCCTAACACATGTCCTAATTCTATTGGACAAGTTTAATTCGAACAAAAACAAACTTAGGAATACAATATGACCATTTAGGCCCACTTGGATTAGATTAGGACATTTATTATTAATTTATTTAAAGAAGGGTTAAAAGAGTTAAAATCAAAGTTTATTTACTAAAACATTTTTAATATAGGGTTATACATAAGATAAATTAGATTGTAAATATTACTTAGAAAGCTAAAAGGATTTTCTACATAATGGTATTTTATTTGTAATTTTTAGACATCAAATAAGTTAATTTATTTATGACACAAAGATGATGCAATACTTATCTTATTAATGAAATATTGACATAATTGATGTTATAAATACCAAAATAAATGTAATTTAAGACTTTTTATGAATTACACTAATTTTATAGCTTAATATGATTATTTAGTATTGATTTAATTAATGTTTTTCGAACTTATCATTCTTTTATGATTTTACCAAAAATCAATTACTAAATAGTGTCAAAATTGACATAAAATAGTTTTTAAAAAAAATATTATATTATTAATTGTTATTTTATTCCTAAAAATCTAAGGTTCGGCCAAATGACTTAGATAAAATTATATATATTTATAATAAACAATTTGGGGTTCGTTTGGCTTCTTATAGTAAGTTTATTAACCTTATAGTATAAGAACACAAGAAGACACGGTAAAAGTAAAATTATTTAACTTAATGTTAAATCTAAATGATAAGGTTACAATAGGAACCTAAACTTGTCTAAATTCTATTGGATGAGAGGATTTTGACCCATACCCACCTTAGCATCGAAATAAATCAATTTGGAGCTATTTAGAACCTAAATTGACTTTATAATAAAATAATAGTTTTAGTTATTCCAAAGGTGCCCCTCTCCTCCCTTATAAAAGGGAACCTCCTCCCTCTCTTCCTCACACAACTTTGAGCCTTAAATCTCGGCCAAACCCTGTCAAATTCTCCTATACACTTCCCTAGAAACATCCTAGAGGTTCTGGTATTCCTAAAAGACCAATTTTGGTACCCTAAGAGTAGGTCTCAAAGAGGCGCTTCAAAGAAGAGGTAATTTCTGTTACCAATTCTTTCACCTTTATTTCTTCTTACACTTCTTCTTCTAAGGTTGTTTCATTATGAAGTAATAACATCAGTATCACTCATATTCTGATATGTTATTATAAATATGAAACAAATCTAATTAACCTTCTATCCATCCTACGGAAAAAGGAAATCACCGCGCGTGCGTACGTACGGAATACCGTCTCCACGCCGTGGTGTAATCTGCTTTTCCACCAACACCTTACATGGATGGGTATTATGGTGTAAAAAATTACTATACATAGTTATTATAACATAATAATGATTCTGATATATTTTATCATCCACTCCAATTCAATTAAATAATTATGTAAATGATATCATCGCTCGTGCGTACGTACGGACTACCATCTCCACGACGCGATGAGATTCATTCTCCATGTTAACCATTTAAGAATGATTATAAAGTATATATAAGAAATAATAATGAAATATATGACATTATAAAGCTACTGGATTTATGTGTATATATATGTATGTCATCTACTTAATTCCATTCAACTCAATAAGGAAACAAAAACAGCGTTCATGCGTACGAACGGTCTACCGTCTCCATGAACGGTGTATTTCTTTCCATTTACTGATTTATTATATATATGTATATTATGAATATATATATATATATAAATCATGTTTTATATTATGGAATTAAGTAATCATGATCTAAGTAATCATATGAATAATTACAAGTCAAAACACGGACGAAAAATGAAACAATTTTACCCAAAACGCTATTTAACATAGAATTTACAAAAGAACTGGTAATATAAAGTCATAAGTGAACCATATATGATATCATAACAATGAATATGATTCTGGAATAATTCAATAACATTATTTAAATCATTATACAGGAGGTTCAGACACTTACAAATCAAGTCGGACCTAAGGTAAGGGAAATATCACAATCTCACTTTTATCCGAGATTGTTTTTACTTTGGTAATTACTGGGGTGTATTTTATCATCCACATCCATGTTCCCTCAATATGTAATATTATTTCCATCCTTCTAAAATAGTTTATATCCAATTTTACCCTTCAGTGTGTTTTTAGTAAAAGATATGAAAGGTATATTTTGTCGTTTTTCGTACGAGGTACTTTTTGACTTTTCCGACAAAAGTACGAGAAGAATTTTTTTTAACTTAAACGGCACCAACGGATTTTTACGGTTTTATAAAGCCTTATTTTCATGAAGCTTCCTCCAAAATATTTCATGACTATTTTCAATAAAATCTCTTTCTTTTAAAATTCCATGATGTTTTGTGAAAATAAATTGATTTTGAAGAAGAAAGGATATTTTCCTCAAGAATTCATTTCAAGTGTTTTATCAAAATTATTTTCCATCTAAGATAATAAAGGGTTCTGTTTCTATCCATATTTTTACATTGATTTTACTATGTTGTGATGGAATTATGTTTATGAATTCCTTTATCTTATATGAATGGTTTTATGATGTCATGATGTTTAAGAATCCCATTTTTATTACATGGGTTATGCAATGATGTATGATTTATGATTTTGTGGCACACATAATAATGGTATCATTATGAGATTGGTGGGACCTATATCTCCCTCCAATGCATTGGTTAAAGATTTTATATCTCATGAGATAGACATGGCTGGAACGGTAGGTTATACCGGTTCAGTGAAACAGGACTGAAACGAGGGTGACTCGGTTCAGAAAGGGACTTTGTCCACTAAGATAATCTTGGCAATGAGTCTTGACTAACAAGAAATGATTCTCTATGATTATGTGTGTATTCCACAAAGTTTCATGTTTTAAGTTATGATTATTGTGATTACATTTCACTGCCATGATTTATCCCATGTTATGAAATTATGATCTCTTTTGCAGGTTAAGATTTCCAAAAGTTATGTGCTTGTGTATACGATGTGATTGATATTTCTTTTGTTTACCCTTACTGATCATTTGAGCTCACCCTTTTATATTTACTTTTCCCCAGGATATAAAGAAAGGTTTTAGGTATAAAAAAAAGAGGAAGATCTTTATGGGAGATGTTGAAGATCTTTCACCAGGATTAGAAGATTATATTCCGAGTTTCCAAAGACACTAAACTATTACGATCCTTGTGTGTGTGTTTTTGTTATGTACTAAGTATTCCGTAAATGTAATGTAATGTCAATGTACGTAATGCTTCGGGTCTCTACAGTTGGTATCACGGGAAAGGTTTAGTCAACCTTTGGAAACTAGGACGCGAAAACGTTAGTGAGATCCATAGAGATATTTCTAAGGTATGTCTAGGGATGTCCCTAAGGATAAGTATACATATAGGATATAGTCCTAGAACTATGGTAACGATATTAGATTAAACCAAAGATGTTAGATATTGAAGTTAGTCCCCCTTTATTATGATTTTTGCATCTCACACATTTCTTTTTGGGTTTTAGAAAATGGATGGAAACAAGATGATTCACGATAATGGAGGATATGATGGACAATGGAATGATATTCTTCATGAGCAACCAAATGAAATGGGATTTCGAAGTCCAAACATCATTATTATGCCGAATCAGCAATCTCATAATATGATCAATAAAGTAAAATTTGGTAAGTTTCCTGACTCGGCTAATAAGAGAAAGATGGAGTTTCATGATGATCATAGAGGAAAGAAAGTTCAATTTCCCCTATGTAAATCATGTGGGAAGAGGCATCAAGGAGAATGTTTCAAAGGAACTGGAAGATGCTTTGGGTGTGGAAAAGAAGGACACAAAGCCAGTAAGTGCAAAGGAAAAGGTTCAGTTAACACCGGGGATGAGGATAATGGTATTGCTACGACATCAACAATGGTTATATGTTTTAAATGTAGAATGTACGGGCATTATGCAAACCAATTCCCTAAGGGAAAGTCTCGTGAAGAGAATCAGTATGGTCGTATGGGTAGTATTTATGTTGATGATGATGATGAGACTACAAATGATATGCGAGATGAAAGAATTGTTGAAGCTCGGTTAATGGTTTAAGAATGTAGTGGAATGATTACATGTTTATCAAGTGTAATATTGTATAAGTAATCTCATGGTACTATAAAATAAAGACACATCTAAGGATTGTTACACTGTTGTCTTTCCATATGTTTTGAAAGTGTATGATTAATGGTACCAGTAACCGTGAAAGGTTATTTAGATATTTTTTTTGGAAAGCAAATGATATGCGCATAATGAAGGGATAAGACGATAATGAGATGTTTGATTGTATTCATGAGCTCATGATTGATATAAGGACTAAGTGATATCATGGTTTGAGTATATATAATTTTGAGGATTTTGGTATATGGAAAGTGTTAACTTTTAACTGCATTCAAGTTTTCACTATGGTTCAATGGGTATTCAAGAGAGTACAATATTAAAGCCTTTGAATGTTTGGAATGTGACCAACAAGATATATCTTATGATATATGGGGATCAATGATGGTGTTAAATCTCTGAGAGTGGACGACAGTAATATGGATAATCCTAAATATTGGAATGGATTATGTTGGACATAAGTTAGTATTATTGATGGGATGTTATAGTAATATAGATTTAGAAAAAGGACAACCTGCAGGACGGGCGACAGCCCATCGCGTCGGACAAGGCTGTGGGAATCGAACCCACAACCGAAGTGCGACTGGCCTTTATCGCCTACTATTGGCCTACAGGAAGTCCCTGTTTAGTAGAAACTAGTTTTATTATATTAAGCAGTATGATATATAAAGTATAAGTCCATTTTAGGAACCATATATGATTAATCTCACTATAGAATGACTTATGTATATTTAATAACTTTTGCTAACCTTTTGTTTGAGACAGATGGAATGACCCGTCATTCTATCACATGATATGCTAACACTTCACGAATAACAAATTCAACTTCATTTATTTAAGAGATGAAGTGGAAATTGTTCAAGGCACGAACAACAGTGAGATTGTACCAAAATAAAGTAAGTATTTATTCTAATTCAAATTCTTCAACTTTAGGGAAACGATCTTGAAAACCAAAAATGTTTTCCTAGTACTCTTATATCTGATTAATCGGATGGTACCTTGGATCGTCACAAATTTATGGATTTGTGATTGTTGGCTTTTCCATAGCCATGTTCTCTACCACTCTCCATCAGAACATGATGGTTATATTTTTCTTCCATATCCATATTTTCACCTATGTGGAAACCCAGTGATTAGTTTATTTGGGTAACCATTACGTTTCATACTTTCGTTTTTAAAGATTGGTTTTGGTATTCCTTTTTACGATGTGGGTTTCTATTAAAGAAATTTTTGAATAGTAAACTATTTATAACCCCGACGAATTTCGAGGGCGAAATTCATTTTAAGGGGGGTAGAATGTAATACCCCGAGATTTTATGAAAAATATTCTTTTTAATTTCACTAATGTCTTGTGTTGTACGCTACACCAAAAGGAGCTTGCACAACACGCATCCTTCATTTTCCTTGCATTACACGCAATCGCGACCTTCCTCGATAGCGTGTGTAGTACACAATAATGAGTTTCACTAAACAACAATATGCTATTAAAATATTATTAAAACTAGCCATTATGAATATAATAACCACCTTTTGAAATTTTGTAATTTTATTTTTCAAAATGGAATTCATTTTTGGATTCGGAATATCGAAATTATCTTAGGGTGAAATTTTGGTGATTTTCGGATAACTTTCATATTTTGATGAATAGTGAAAATTACTAAATTTTAATTAAAAACAACTTTTTCAATCGAAATAATTAATAGTGATAAATTATTAATTTGAGTGGTTTTAAAGTATATTTAGAATATATTTTTAAAATTTAATACAATGTTGGTCATTGGATGTAATTTCACATTTAAACCAGTTATAAACAAGTGTCAATCTTTTGATAGTTATTATCTCTTAAAAACACGCTATTTGTTTTGACGAAGGGAATTAAATTTTAAATTAATTAATGCAACTGATATTTTTTGAATTTGGTAAAATAGAAATCATTTTTGAGTTCATAATATCAAATATAACTTAGGCCTAATTTTTGGTATTTTTCTGAAAACTTTCAATTTTTGATGAATAGTGAAACCACTATGTGGTAGTTAAAAAAACTGAATTTTTCATAAAACTTAATTTTACCGCTTATGTGAGTGAAATTTCAAAAATCCGAGAGACACGGTTGATGTCAGTAAGTAAAATGTGGTTCAATGAGATGAAAATAATTTTTGGTGAATAGTAACTTTTTACTTTTATTTACCACGGTTAAAAGTAAATAGGGTAATTAAGGGTAGAAATTATATTATTATTACCCTAACACATGTCCTAATTCTATTGGACAAGTGTAATTCGACCAAAAACAAACTTAGTAATAAAATATGACCATTTAGGCCCACTTGGATTAGATTAGGACATTTATTATTAATTTATTTAAAGAAGGGTTAAAAGAGTTAAAATCAAAGTTTATTTACTAAAAAATTTTTAATATAGGGTTATACATAAGATAAATTCGATTGTAATTATTCATTATAAATCTAAAAATATTTCTACATAATGGTATTTTATTTGTAATTTTTATACATCATATAATTTAATTTATTTATGACACAATGATGATGCAGTACTTATCTTATTAATGAAGTATTGACATAATTGATGTTATAAATACAAAAATAAATGTAATTTAAGACTTTTTATGAATTAAACTAATTTTCTAGGTTAATATGACATGTTAGTATTGATTTAATTAACTTTGTTCGAACTTATCATTCTGTTATGATTTTAACAAAAATCAATTACTAAATAGTGTCAAAATTGACATAAAATAATTTTTAAAACAAATATTATATTATTAATTGTTATTTTATTCCTAAAAATATAATGTTAGGCCAAATGACTTAGATATGGTTATATATATTAATAATAAACAATTTGGGGTTCGTTTGGCTTCTTATAGTAAGTTTATTAACATTATAGTATAAGAACACAAGAAGACACGGTAAAAGTAAAATTATTTAACTTAATGTTAAATCTAAATGATAAGGTTAAAATAGGAACCTAAACTTGTCTAAATTCTATTGGATGAGATTATTTCGACCCCTACCCACCTTATCATCGAAATAAATCAATTTGGAGCTATTTAAAACCGAACTTGACTTTATAATAAAATAATATTTTTAGTTATTCCAAAGGTGCCCCTCTCCTCCCTTATAAAGGGCACCTCCTCCCTCTCTTCCTCACACAACTCTGAGCCTTCAAGATCGGCCAACCCCTGTAAAATTCTCCTCTCCACTTCCCTAGCAATATCCTAGAGGTTCTGGTCTTCCTCAAAGACCAATTTTGGTACCCTAAGAGGAGGTCTCAAAGAGGTGCTTCAAAGAAGAGGTAATTTCCGTTACCAATTCTTTCACCTTTATTTCTTCTTACACTTCTTCTTCTAAGGTTGTTTCATTATTAAGTAATAACTTCAGTATCACTCATATACTGATATGTTATTATAAATATGAAACAACTCTAATTAACCTTCTATCCATCCTACGGAAAAAGGAAATCACCGCGCGTGCGTACGTAAGGAATACCGTCTCCATGTCGTGGTGTAATCTGATTTTCCACCAATACCTTACATGGATGGGTATTATGGTGTAAAAAATAACTATACATAGTTATTATAACATAATAATGATTCTGATATATTGTATCATCCACTCCAATTCAATTCAATAAATATGGAAATGATATCATCGCTCGTGCGTACATACGGACTACCGTCTCCACGACGCGATGAGATTCATTCTCCATGTTAACCATTTAAGAATGATTATAAAGTATATATAAGCAATAATAATGAAATATATGACATTATAAAGCTACTGTATTTATGTGTATATATATGTATGTCATCTACTTAATTCCATTCGACTCAATAAGGAAACGAAAACAGCGTTCATGCGTACGAACGGTCTACCGTCTCCATGAACGGTGTATTTCTTTCCATTTAATGATTTATTATATATATGTATATTCTGAATATATATATATATAAATCATGTTTTATATTCTTGAATTATGTAATCATGATCTAAGTAATCATATGAATAATTACAAATCAAAACACGGACGACAAATGAAACAATTTTACCCAAAACGCTCTTTAACATGGAATTTACAAAAGAACGGGTAATATAAAGTCATAAGTGAACCATATATGATATCATAACAATGAATATGATTCTGGAATAAGTCAATAACATTATTTAAATTATTATACAGGAGGTTCGGACACTTACAAAGCAAGTCGGACCTAAGGTAAAGGAAATATCACAATCTCACTTTTATCCGAGATTGTTTTTACTTTGGTAATTACTGGGGTGTATTTTATCATCCACATCCATGTTCCCTCAATATGTAATATTATTTCCATCCTTCTAAAATAGTTTATATCCAATTTTACCCTTCAATGTGTTTTTAGTAAAAGATATGAAAGAAATCTTTTGTCATTTTTCGTACGAGGTACTTTTTGACTTTTCTGACAAAAGTACGAGAAGAATGTTTTTTTAACTTAAACGGCACGAACTGATTTTTAATGTTTTATAAAGCCTTATTTTAATTAAGCTTCCTCCAAAAGATTTCATGACTATTTTAAATAAAATCTCTTTCTTTTAAAATTTCATGATGTTTTGTGAAAAGAAATTGATTTTGAAGAAGAAAGGATATTTTCATCAAGAATTCATTTCAAATGTTTTATCAAAATTATTTTCCATCTAAGATAATAAACAGTTTTGTTTCTATCCATATTTTTACATTGATTTGACTATGTTGTGATGGAATTATGTTTATGAATTCCTTTATCTTATATGAATGGTTTTATGATGTCATGATGTTTAAAAATCCCATTTTTATTACATGGGTTATGCAATGATGTATGATTTATGATTTTGTGGCACACATAAGAATGGTATCATTATGAGATGGGTGGGACCTATATCTACCTCCAATGCATTGGGTAAAGATTTTATATCTCATGAGATAGACATGGCTGGAACGGTAGGTTATACCGGTTCAGTGAAACAGGACTGAAACGAGGGTGACTCGGTTCAGAAAGGGACTTTGTCCACTAAGATAGTCTTGGCAATGAGTCTTGACTAACAAGAAATGATTCTCTATGATTATATGTGTATTCCACAAAGTTTAATGTTTTAAGTTATGATTATTGTGATTACATTTCACTGCCATTATTTATCCCATGTTATGAAATTATGATCTCTTTTGCAGGTTAAGATTTCCAAAAGTTATGTGCTTGTGTATACGATGTGATTGATATTTCTTTTGTTTACCCTTACTGAGCATTTGAGCTCACATTTTTATGTTTAATTTTCCCCAAGATATAAAGAAAAGTTTTAGGTATAAAAAAAAGAGGAATATCTTTATGGGAGATGTTGAAGATATTTCACCAGGATTAGAAGATTATATTCCGAGTTTCCAAAGACACTAAACTATTACGATCCTTGTGTGTGTTTTTGTTATGTACTAAGTATTCCGCAAATGTAATGTAATGTCAATGTACGTCATGCTTCGGGTATCTACATTGAATATTCTTATTTTTTCTTCTATATTAATGTAAAATATAGAAAATAATTATTTCATATATTTTGGGTCACCCTTATAGCACGTAAATATGGTTGGAGGTTTACAAGTTCTACATGAGCCAACTAAGAGCTGTGTTCTTGTATCATCTCTATGTTAAACCACTAATATAAGTGGGTGGGCTCACCACCCATGTAGTGGGAGACAAATTAATTTAAATGAGTTGTTTGGATAGGATCATACATTATTTTCCTTAATATTAAATTATATTAAAATTATTAAACATCTGATTAAATGATAATTGTAAATGGGTATCAACTCTAAGATTGCCCTCATCTTATTGTATTATTATTTTTTGGTGTTGGACAACTTGGTATGGTACTGAACTATTACTAGGGCCTAGAACCTATATAGAACCAAAGACTATAAAGGTATAATACCTATTAGTTAGATATGGAACATAAAATTATTAAGGTATTGTCATGACCCGCCCCCCAGGGCCCGTGCCATGACTACCCCAAGACCGCCTTCCATAGGTCAAGGGCTGGCGACTAGCACCAAAGGCGTAATTTTCGAAAAATGGGAAGTCATTACCTTTATAACCTGTAAAAACACACACAATAAAGCACACAACTGGGCAAAACACCAGGTAAACGGTATAACAAAAGAGTGCTAAAAGAGAAAGGGGAATGAATATAACCCCAACTGTAATAGTACAAATATAACTAAAATGCAATACAGTTGAATAAAAAAAGATAACTACTGGATCATCCTCCGAGGATCCTACCTGAAGGGTATGTACATACTTCCTCCTCATCACTCCATGTCCGTCCATCTTCTCCAGTTACCGACATTCCATATAGCCCACCTCTTGGTACTGTCCAGTCCTAGTACTCATAGCCTCTGTCAGCATTGTCCGTCGTCTACATCCAACACAACGAAGTGGGGGAATAGCCTTTGAAGGGGTGAGTATAACGATACTTAGTAGGGACCCCGAGACCCTCTAGGTCTCACAAAATCTAAAAAGGATAAAGCACAAAGTATGAAATCAACAGATAACCTTACATAGGTATATGCCTATAAATATAGCTATGTTATTAAGTAACCATCTCAATCACGAGGAGAACACAAAAGTACTAACTCATATCAACCAGGATATTCTTTTAGGGGTATTAACAAGTAACATCCACAGTCACATTATCGAAACCTCAGCTTATAAAGAACTTCTTCTCAATTGAGTACAGTGGGCCTGCCGCGACACTAAGCGTGCTTCCTACTAACCTTGGACTGCTGAGGTACTCCTCCTGTCAAGGACCGTGGGTCTGTTGCATCACACAAAGGTGCTCTGAACATGGGTCGGCCGCATCACCAAGTGCTCTCCTCTACCATGGGTCTACCACGACATGAAGGTGCTCCCGAAAGGGCTAGTAGAGTCACTCTGAGTCAAACGGTCAGTCGTCATCAGGTCTCAGTTGGCTACTAGGTCTCCGCACTATGTTGGCTCGTCTTTGGGAGGATTCACTCCATGAGATACTGGTCGATACTCCAACTATCATGAAGTCACACAATGAAGTATCTCAAAAGTCCTCCACATCATAGGGGTATCAATGCAATAGACGGCATGTCAATCGGACACCCAGTCTATGAGTTATTAGCCTTTTAGTCCTGGGGGCCCGGTTGGATTCCTGCACGATCCAACCTGACTGTATCTCAGTTATACCCCAAACTCCGGTGAGGTATACTCAAAGGTAATTTCATGCCCTAATATTACCAGTGTCATTTATGGTTCTCCAAACAAACATCCAGTGCCAAACATATGACCAAAAGAAGGTAAAGGGTTATAGTGGGCCCGGGTTCGGTCCGACCGGATTGGACCGACCCGTCGCGACCTAGTCGTGGTCGACCCGATTCGGATGGACCCGGCCCGCTGGGCCTCTCCCAGTGGGACATGAGGTGCCACATAGGGATGTGAGAGAGTAGACCAGGTGCGATCCGGCATGAGGGCTGTTCGGCCCAGAGGGTACCACGTGGGCAGCTCGGCCCGGTGGGCGCTCTGAGGGTGGCTCAGCCCAAGGCGCGGGAACTGTTCGGCTCAGAGGGCCACGAGGCCGTGGCTCGGGGCGGCTCGTCTTAGGGTCTGGGGTGCAGTGTGATCGGGGCACGGCATGGCTGGGGCCATTTCGGCCGGCGGAGGCACGGGGCCAGTTCGGTCGGGAGGACGGGGCGCCGCGGGGGCGGCACGGGTCACGGAGTCCACAGGTGGTGGAACCGTCGCCTTCTTCACCTTCTTCTATATCGAAGAACAATTAAAATCAACACAAGGGTTATGGAGAGGACGAGACAAGTTTTTTTGGCCCACACTCTCTACATTAGAGCGGTAGCGAGAGGTTTACAAGAACAAAGCACAGCAAACCATCCTGCAAATATTCATTCCAACCCACAAAAGAAAAGAAGGGTTGTATTGAAAGTGATAAACAAATAGAATTAAAACCCTACCTCTTATTATTCATTGATGATGATGAAGATGGAAGTTCGGTCTTTGAAGACGTCCCACATACGTTACCTCTTCATTGTGGTTCCAATGAAGAAGTTGAAGACGTTCCTTTTCAGCGTTCTTCATGGAGGAAGCGTTCTTCGTTGGAGAGCATAATCCTCCAAGTGTTGGGTTTCGCGTCACTTTACCAGTGCTTCGTCGCTTGGTGAAGCCATCCAAAATCCTCCTCCAAAGATACCTATATATAAGAGAGAGGCAAATGTTAGGTAATGATCTTGGAATTTATGATGGTCCCTTAATTTTGAACCTTCCTAAATTCCAACGACGATGTTACTTAATTTAAGAAATGGGCATGCAAATTAACTATGTTGGCACAATTAATAAAGTGTGTTGGCATAATTAAAAATTATGGAGGTGTTAAAGAGGCTCCAACCAAATTTATGAGGGGGTTGATAGGTTTTCCTCTCCTCCCATTAATAAGGGTCAGGTGGTCCCCACCCATAAACATCCACATAGTGGGTGGTTACAACAAAATCAAATAAAAATATTAGCTTATTTTATTTTATTATTTCCAAAACCCCCCTCGACCAACTGTCATCAAGGTGAAAGTCTTCATAAGAGAATATCGGCTATGCGAGTTCAACAGTGCCCTCAGATTTCAATTCCGAGCACCAATTCAAAAGTTAGAAAAACCCATTCGCACATTTACTGAACGTACCCGAAAAAAAGTTCAGAAATTCAGTACGGGCACTCCGAGCCTCAAAATTACGCGCCGTAAAATTTTGCGGACTCATAAAATTACCCTATATTTAAAAAAAATACGTTGAAATTATGGGGCTTTACAGGTATAGAACCTATGCATTATTATGGTATGGCATCGATCAAGGTATTAAGGTATGGAACCTATGACCCTTAGATATGATTATTTATTCTATGAACCATGGAGAAGGATTGAGGTATGGGGCCTAAGACATTTGGATAATTCCACATATCTAGATATCTGTAACCTAGATAAATGCCTTGGGACCTAGTCCATGTTGGTCCAATACTGTTTTCACATGCAGTATATACCAATCCAGTTTCCACATACTGCTGACAAGATTTATATGTACATATATTGATTCTCTATTATATGCTTATTTTTTTACAACATGTTTTCATGAATTTCATTTATCCATAATCCTTTATATCTTATTTTCTATATATGCACAAGGTCATGGTTTTTATAAAATGATAAAAAAATTTATAGACACCATTGGTGGTGCCCTACTATGTATATCTCACACCTTATTTCAGAATTTGATTAGTATCAGGATACACATCGTGGATATAGGGAGGGATAAGGTAAATTCACAAATTAATGATGCATGATTTAGTGTATAATTGTAGCATAGAAGAGGATGAATGTTCCCTTAATCAAGATAATATTTATAGATAGTCCTTCTGGTCTCTTTAGTTTATTTAAGATAAACATATGTATTTGTGATAATCCCATGTTTCATGTTCCTTTTTGTTTGTGACATGAAATTATATTATTCTATATATGTTACATATATTTCTATTAATAGATTGCTTACTGTTATAATCATGATGTTTTTCTTCCACCAGTTATGTTTTAATTTAGTATTATTCCTCTATTACCTATTTATTACAAAATTATGATACTCTGATTATAAGGGTATATTCTCCCCACTATACCACCATAGACACTTGCTAAGAGTTGGTAGCCTCCAGTGTACGGGGTGGTGACTTGAGGCCATGTGACCAACCATCTTAGGAAACTGGTCAGTGGATCCTAGTTTAGGACGTTACATATAAGTTTCACAGTAGTATGTTTTATGATCCAACGTTTCTATAATTTTTTAAAATGATCTCAATAAGATAATAAAAATATAATATAATGGTGCATTTTTTTAAAAAATGTATTATTTTCCTGAATTCATTTGTATGACTATCCCTTGGGGATTTGTGATTTTGGTTTGTGATTTTTAACACCGTTTCAGATAATTATTCCTTATAGGAAATTTTAATTTATAATATCATGTTTGGTTGCGGTTAAATTTTCTCTAAAAAATGCATAACAATGATGTTTTTTGAATTAAATCATTACATGGATAGACAACAACATGTTTTTTAATATTCCATTAATATTTATTAATTCATTATGTTGTGAGACAATAATATAAGTTTTTTCATAATGTTTGAAGCATTTTTTTGATGTGTGCACATTTTTTCTATATTTAAAATATGAAAAACATTTTCCTAGGGATTTTAGAGTTATTTGGATTCAATTATCTAAAATTTTATTTTTTTATGTATGTATAATTCTCCATGATGATTTAAAATCCAATATTATGTATAGTGTATAAAAATTCACTCATTCTATTCTATTCCTTTTTTGATTGATGGTAAATGATGGAAATATTTATATTGAAATTTTTTTCTTAATTGGAAAATTTTTGAATGAACCTGGAACAAATAAATTATGTTAATAATAGTTTTTGTTTTGATGAGTTAGTGGATGCTGCCAATTTTAAGAAAAATGTTTCGAATGTGACGTGTGTTATATGAAATTGGATTGGTTAAAAAATTATTTTTGTGTGTTGATTATTTGGGAAATTCATTGGTTAAGATAATAAAGAGTATTTTTTAGAATAATACATTAGGGGAATGGTAATTTGTCATTTTAATATGTGCTAATTTTCGGATTGAAAATTAAGTTCAAGTAATGAGACACTTATTATGGATGAGAATAATTGTATTTTGGAATTTTTCATAATCAATCAGTTCAGATTATAATTCTAAGATTATGATTTTTATTTAAATGGTAAAATTGTTTTAGATAAAATTTAATTTATAATTTTTTAATATTTAAAATTAAAAATATAAATTCTATTTTTTTAATATTAGTTATGTGGTCGAAAATAATAATAGTGTTATTATTATTATTTTATAAGTCAAATAGAAATTATAAAGGGAGAAATATAAAATTATTATTTATTAATTAATAGTATATTTATTTTTTAGGAATAGTGTATATTCATAGGTGTTTTGTATCCTACCTATTACATATGTAGATGGTTTTGGGAAAGACTATTTGAGTGAGGAATTACATTTGGGAGGGTTTTTAGTCCTGTTAAAAAACATATTTAATTTTTATGTTTGATGGATTCATGTGTAATACATGAGTGGGGTCATATAACTGGGGTTAAAACAATGATTTCTCACAAGGAAACCTAATAAGTGATGTCATAGGGCATAATGATTTTGTTCCTTAAAAAGGGATAAATGAAAAATAATAATAAAAGGAGAACCTGTTTCATTTGAATGTTTTTGTGATCCTACATCTCTCACTATCTCTATCATATTAAACCCATCTCGTTATTACTTATCAATATTTATTTATTTTTAAAACATATGGGGAATTTTCAACAGAATGGGATTTTTATTATTTATTATAAGCTGATCCCTATGTTTTTTTCATTGAATCAAGGTCATAAATCATGATTTATTCAAATTTAAAATCCATGCATTAATTATTTATCGAAGAGAATAATATAGTTCATATCATTTTTTTTCACTATCAATTGACATATAATCAGTGAATAATATCATGTATAAGACCATTTGAAATAATTTTGAATTTAATTTGTTAACAATAATTATTGGTAAGCTAATTAAATGATTTAATGTTTTATATTGATCAATTGATGTGAAACATTAGTTTTATTAGTATAGAATAATTTTTACTAATTTAACGATATGTGACAATATTTTATTGATGTTTTTATTATTGAAAACATTTGGTTGCAAGATTAAAGTATTGGGTTAATAAGTAAAATAATAAAATAAATATTAAAATTGGTGTAACCATTATATGTAGAGTTAATGATGTGGAAATAAAAGTTAAAATTAATTTCATGACATTAGTTTATATATGTTTAAGTGTATGTATTTCCATCATAAATTCATATTATAAATATTTAAATTTTTGTGAATTCTTTAAAACAATTATTTGATGTTAAGTTTTTATTTATTGATTATTGAGGAAATAATTAATCTATTATGAGTGAAAAACATGTTTTATGAGTGTATAACAAGACTCATGTAATTGAAGAGTTGATTATTGTCATGACCCGTCCCCCAAGGCCCATGCCCAAACTACCCTAAGCCTGTCTTCCATAGGCTAGCGGTTGGAGTCTAGCACATAAAAGGTGTAACACTATAATGGGAAGGCATTTTATTTAAACCTATACAAACACAAAATCCAATAACACAACAACAAAAAATACAAAGTAAACAGCTGTAGTAAAATGTGTACTAAATGTAAAGGGGCTCGAATACAAGCCCAACAAAAAAGTACAAGTAAAACTGAAAAGAGAAAACTGCTCCTGGATTGTCCACCAATGATCCTACCTGAAGGGTAGGTACATATCATCTCTATAGCACTCCATGCCAGTCATTATACTCCGCATACTACCTTATCTTGGCTCCCTCAACCTCAGAGATAATATTCATCATCTCCTTAAGACACAACACGGTGCGGACAAAGCACATGCAGGGATGAGTATAACAATACTCAGTAGGGACGTCGATACACCCGAAGGTATCACACAATTCTACAAGGAAAACCAAAAAGCATGATGTCAATCACAAATCTCAAATCAATGGACAGAGCTAAAACATGGTATATAAGTGAAGTATATAAGTACAAATGATTAGTCGCGAAGCTAGATCATCTTATTCTGTCAAGAGGCGCTGTTGTTGTCCATATAGTGTCTGACCCACAAAGGATTGGTAGGTACTAACCCCCATAATACCAACACAGTATTTGACCTACCCGGATTTGATAGGTACTAACCCCTGCCAAACCCACACAGGTTCTGACCCACAAATGATCGGTATGTGATGACCAACACTGGATCACTGAGCACTTACCCACACCAGATCTGACCCCAGGAGGATCGATATATCACTGATCCATGGTTGGACTCTCTAACACTGGTCCTCATCAGATCATGTACTGCTGATCAACACAAGATCGCTTGGTGTTGATTCACACCAGATCGCTAGGTGATAACCCAGACAGGATCGCTCGGTAATATCCTCCATTTGATCTATTTCCAACCTACGCCTCACTGCCAGCCACTAGATCCCCACGTAATGTATGCATGATTATGAGAGAACTACTCCTGAATCCATCAGTCATATTTCAACCAACACGATGTCCCACGAAGAAGTTACTTGATGATCTGTCACATCATAAGGGTCCCAAATCAAAATATGGAAAATCAACCAGTTGTCCGGCCTATAATTTATTGGCAATTTAGTGCCACGAGCCTGGATAGATTTGGAGTAGATCCAACACATCCATACACTGAAATACTCTAAAACTCTCGTGGAGTATTTCAAAATGACCGCCTTGTCTTAAGGGTCGCAACAAAATAGACGTCGCATCAACGGGACACTCAGTCTGTTAGTTTCATCCATTTCTGTGAAACAAGGCTGATTGCACCTTGGTCAGGCCAGGCTCGATCAGGCCTGCTGGAATATGCCAAAGGGAACAGTTCCCAAAATTAATCCCAATTCCACTGATGTCATGTCAAACAGACACCTAGTTCATCAGTTATGGGTTTCTTTATTCGGGGACACGTTGGGTCTAGGCTTGGTCCGACTAGGTTAGACTGGCCTGACGCAACGGGTTATGGGGTCTACCTAACCCCATTCGGGTCCGACCCATTATGGTTTGGCCCTATTCATTTGGTCTGGCCCATCAAGGTTAGCCTGGTTCAGTTCGCAGGCTCGGTCCATGGTTGGCCAGGCCCGCTGGGTGGGCCCGACCCACCTGTATTGGGCCGCCCGGCCATAGGTTCAACCCGACCGTCTTGGCTGCAGGTCTGACCCACTGGCCCCACTGTTGTGGGGCCATTTAGGCCAGCCGGTGGGGTGCTTCCCCACCGTGTTTCAACGGTCAGTCGTTTGGCCAACTGAGTTCCACTAACGTTGTGCGGCGCGATCCGTGTCGCCCCCTCCTGCCATGGGCACTTCCGCTGGAAGTGTCAGCGGGCGATGCCCTTAGCAACCACAACACTCCTCTTTCCACCACGCGCAGCCGGTCGCCATAGGTCTCCTCCAGCCCCTACTGACATGGCACACCGGAGGTTTCTTACACAGGTCACATGACATGCTCTGGTGTCCTTTCTTGGGGTCATCAATTCCTATAGATCTTATGTGCTTCCAATATCATAACATGACCCTCTTTTTTTCATTTCCATCTTGTTTAAATTGTTCCCCGAAGTTTACATCAAGATCAAAGGGGTAGAGGTTCTAAACCTTGTTCGTTTAGGCCGCGACCTCCACATTACGGTGATAACAAGAAGGAGAGGATTTAATTTATCAAATACAATATCAAAATATCCCCCTACCTGGAAGAGGATTTCACTGATGATGATCGACGTAAATCCTATGTCATTGTCGTTGGTTCGTGATTCAGAGTCACTTTTCACCGCTTGCTGGAACCTGTATTTTCCGGCATGTGGTCAGCGTCGTGTTACTTTTCTAGATATTTTTCACTAGGTAAAATCGTTCCAACACTCTACTCCAATCTCCATATAAATAAGAGAGGTGGAGGGTGAGTAACACATGTGGAATTAATAAGATTCATTTAATAGGAACCTTCCTAGTTCCAAAGGTGCAGTTACAAGGACAAAGGGGAGTCAATCCATTTAATGGATTGATGTGTTGTTGGTACTTCAACTGCCGTGTGTCAATTAGAGGAAAGGAAAAAAGAAAGAAAAAAACTTTGTTATTTTATTATTCTCTTAAATTTCTAAAATCTATCATTTTCTACCAACCTACTGCAATCAATGCGAAGCCTCCCTTAAGTGAATCATGGCACTCTGAATTCTACGGTTCCCTCGTATTTTTTATCTGGGTGCCGGTTCAAAAGTTAGAAAACACTACTCGAGTGTTTACTTAACGTACATTAAAAAAAGTTCATAAAATCATTCCCTACACACCGGGCTTCAAAGTCATGCGCTGTCAATTTTTACAGACTCGTAATCATTCCATATAATTTTTTAAAAAAATATATGGAAAATCCAGGTCTTTACATTCTCCCCACCTAAGGGGTTTTCCTCCATGAAATCCACAACGTTGACTAAGAAAAAAATGGGAGTACTGAGAATGAATCTAAGACTACTGATCCCATGTGATCTCTCAGAGGTTCTTATGATGCCAGCCAATGCACACCAGAGGTATCGATCATCTACAAAGGAACCGCTCCTGTCGATCATAAATATGCACTAGGGACTCTGTAAAAGATTCCCCATAGTCAATTTCTAGCTCGCCCGAGTCAATAACGTGCAATGGGTTTAACATGTTCTCCTCAACTTCGACACGTGGAAAACATCATGGATGCAATGCATTTGTGGGGGAAGAGATATGTGATACATGACCTCACCAACTCTGCTGAGAACCTAAAAGGGTTCGATAAACCTCGATGATAGCTTATCACCCACGCCAAAACTCTACAATCCTCATCGAGGTGAAACATTTAGGAAGACATGGTCTCCCTCCTCGAACACCAAAGGTCTTCATCTCCTGTCAACATAAGACTTTTTTCTGCTCTGTGTAGTCTTCATCAGCTCCTGGATGATCTTCACCTTCTCAGTGGTAGCTCGTACCAACTCTGGACCCATAAGTGTTGATTCCACTAGGTATATCCAACATAGATATGATCTGCATGGTCGACTATACAAGGAATAAAATGGTTCCATACCAATGGTGGAGTGATATCTATTGTTGTTCATGAACTCCACCAAGGGAAAGTGATCCTCCCAACTGCAGCCAAAACCTAGGACACAAGCACGAAGCATGACCTATAGTGTTTGAATGGTCCACTCTGTCTGACCATCCATCTATGGATGAAAGGCGGTGCTCAAATGTAGTTGATTCATGAATGCCTCCTATAATCCATTCTATAACCAGGATGTAAAACGTGTGTCATGACCATAGATGATTTTCTATGTCACCCCATGAATCCGTACAATCTCCTATACGTAGAGGCATCCCTAACCCTCTACTGAATCCTACTCATGGATGGGTAGGAAGTGGGATGACTTGGTAATTAGGTCAACCATCACCCAGATGGAATCGTGGCCCTTGGACATTAGTGGTAGCCCTATCACTGTGTCAATGGATATGTCATCCCACTTCCACTCTGGAACCTCTAGTGGTTGCGCTAAGTCTGCTAGAACCTGATGCTCAGCCTTCAATTGCAAACAAGTGAGGCATCCTGAAACAAACTATATCACTGCTTTTTTCATCCTTGGCCATCGGGACTGACAATGGGGGTTCTGGTACATCATTGACAAACCTGAATGTACTGCTATAGGGAACATATAAAACTCCCTCAACACCTCCTCCCATAGCGCCACCTGTACAATGTTGCATTCTCTAAAGAGTATGATGCTCTCTACACCTTCATAGAATCTATCAGGTGCCTGTCCCAAGGATATCTGAGCATGTCGAGCCTCACAATCAACTTCCCCAATCTCTGCCTCCAAAATTCACTAAATAAGTGGGGGAGTGACAGTCATAAACTGAAGATAAGATGCTCAATCTCTATCCACAAAAAATATCTGCAACGCGCTAGCTGCTTTGTCGCCTCACTCAACAGCTGTAGACCGGACCTCCTGTTGAGTGCATCTGCTACAATGTTCCCCTTACCAAGAGTATATACCATCTCAAAGCCATGGTCTAAGAGGAACACTAGCCATAATCATTGTCTCAGGTTGAGATCCTTTTGTGAGAAGATATACCTGAGAATCTTGGGATTATAGTAGACTGTTAAACTTTCTCCCATTAAGTTGTGTCGCAACATTTTCAAGGTGAAGCCCACTGATGCTAACTCTAGGTCATGGGTAGTGTAGTTCTACTCTTGCTGCATCAGCTGTCATGAACCATAAGTGGTCACTACTCTCTCCTGTATTATGAAACGTCCAATTCCAATCTATAATGTGTCGTAGTAAACTACATACCCAACACCCTCTTCTAGTAGCCTCAAGATGGGGGCACATGTCAGTCTCTACCTCATCTATTGAAAGCATTGATGGTACATCTCGATCCACATGAAGGGTTTTCCCTTATTCATAAATGATGATAAGGGTGTTACACCTTAGAAAAAGTCAGGTACTAATCTCTGGTAGTACTCATCCAACCCCAGGAAACTACACACCTCAGTCAATCTTATGGGTGTCTCCCAAGAAAGCACATCCTCTATATTTGCTGGATCCACTGCAACTCCAGCCTCTTATATAACATGGCCCAGAAATTGGACCTCCCATATCCAGAACTAGAACATTGAGAGTTTTCCATATAGTTAGTGCTCTTGGAGTGTAGCCAGTACTATCTGCAGATGATAGGCATGGTCCTCCTCTGTCGCTGAGTACACCAAGATGTCGTCGATGAATACCACTACAAAGTGATCAAGGTATGCTTGGAAAACCCTATTCATGAGTCCCAGAAACACTTCAAGGGAATTGGTCATGCCAAATGGAATAACCAAGAACTCATAGTGGACATACTGACATATGAAGTTCATCTTCTGCACATTCTCATTTCGTACCTTGATCTAATGATAGTCTAATCCTAGGTCTATCTTTGAAAACCAACAAGATTCGTTCAGCCGATCGAACAGGTCATCAATCCTCGTAAGTGCATACTTGTTTTTTATGGTCTCTAAGTTTAGGCACCGATAATCCACACAGAGCCTCAAACTTTGATTTTATTTCTTGGTGAACAAAATTGGGGCTTACCATGGAGAAACTCTTGGCCTTATGAACTCTTTCCTCTGCATGTTCTCCAGTTGTACCTGTGACTCACGAGGCTAGATGGGATCCATCCGATATTCGAGAGTAGATATCGGTGTCACGTCAGGGTATAGGTTGATGTATAATCCCACCTCTCTACGAGGAGGTCACCCCGAAACATTATCATAAAAGACATCGCCATACTGGTCCACCGCTATAGGATAGTTCAGAATATCAACGTCAACTACTTCGAGGGTAAAGGCTAGCCAACTGATGTGTGATTGGCTACACCCTCCTCTGGGTAAGCCCATCATGTGCTTCAAATGATCCCTACTCACTGGTGAAATAAAAATGTGGTCCTATACTCGTGGACACACCACACTTTGTGCCTAATACAGTTAATATGTGCTTAAACTGTGGTTAACCAGTCCACACCCAAGATGATGTCGTAAGGCCTCCACACCGCTACTAGAAGATTACAACTGAATCTTTCACATCCAAGAGTAAGCTCACACTATAGGAACCAGTGTGTAATCATCAAATATTCTCTTGTTGGAGTCTCTAAACATAAGGATAAATCCAATGGCTCCACCAGAATCTCCGAGCTCCGAATGAGAGTCGTGCTAATGAATTATTGACTGGAACATGTGTCTATAAGTACTACAGATAAGGTGGAGTGGACATAGATTGTATCTCAAATCATTTTTGGAGCATCATGGTCGTAGGCCATAGCTTCCTAGAGCTGAGCTCGTCCTTGCCAATTTTTTCCCTATGATCGGGGTGGACCACCTAAAGGTGGTGGAGATAGAACCTCAACCCGTCATCTACAACCCACTACATGACCCGCTCCTTTGTATGTCTGCCGCCCTGCGGACCTCCTCACTCGAATATCTGCCTCTACCTTGGTGGTTACTCGACCATCTTCGGATCTACTATATGGCGGGTCAGACAGTTGTGAGCCATGTTGCCCTTCCCGACGCACATTAAGCACAGTCTACCTCCCACCTGACCTTTTCTGCCTCTTGAGATTTTCACCTCCAACCCTGCATCTAGGGGTTTTCCATTAGTGGATCTGGCCTCCTTGGACCTCTGTATCATCTATCTACTAACCCATGTAGATGACTCCGCTACCTGTCGATTGGTGGTTTCCCTCACCATCGGTGCATGCTTTACTATGAAGCTCTCGACTAACAATGCCCGCTCATGCACTCCAGCATGTGTCAGGATATTTAGTGATATCATTGACGCTCTGATCTCTTGCCGAATACCCTTATTAATGGTTTGGGCCCTAAAGAATGGGTCACGTACCATGTTAGTGGACTAGCATGAGAGGTCTGTGAATCTCACCGAGTACTGGCCCATTGATAAGCTGGCCTACTAAAACTGCATCAACTCCTGGATACACACTAAGAATAGTGTCGCTGGAATGAACTCTTCCATGAATAGGCTCTTAAAGTCCACTGAAACTCTTGAAACGCAGTCAGTCAGCGTCAACCGTCTACTAGTGGGGCTAGTGGAATCAGCTTCCCAATGGGTATTGGAAAAGTAGGTACACCACCCAAAGGTATTAATGATTTAAGAAGGCTATGCACCAAGGCCTCATTACTCGGTGGTCCATCATAGTGTACCCTCTTGGGAATCCAGGTTGGTTGTCTACATGGCGGCATCCTGAAATAAAACAGGTGCACCACGGTCAAAAATTTATACTCGGTGAGCTGACGCAAAGAGATAAAAAGTAAAACACATCCAAAACACACACAATCATAGTCTTTATGAATCGAGTTAGAAATAAGAATTCAAGGTCCTATTGTATTGTAATGTCCTTTAAATTCTGTATAAATGTTTTTAATTATATGGAATTATTTCGAGACCACAAAATCTGGAAGCGCGCAATTACGAGGCCTGAAGTGCCTGGAATGATTTGCCGATGTCTTGTTAAGCTTTAATTAGCATGTGTAAGTAGCTTTCATAAAAAAAGTAAAATAAATCTTAAAGGGTTACTCGGATCAGAAACTAGAGGGCACCGTTGTTCTCAGGATAGTGGGTTTACTCTATGTGTGACTTAAGATTAGTCGGCATGGGCCTCCTGTGATAAAACCCGAAAGCGGCATAACCATAAATAAAATAATTAAATAAAGTTATTTTATATTATAAATTCTTATAACTCCCAAACGATAACACAGATTAAAAATACAATACCACGGATAAACTCGTGAGGGTATACATTATTTAGGAAAATACTAACATTGGCCAGTCTGGGCCACTAGTTAATTTTAATTTTTGGCAGTAAATAAAATAATTAAGTGAAAATTAATTTATTCTAAAATTATTACCTTTTAAATGGTAAATCAGATTGAAAATCTGAAAGTACCATTGGGGTTTTTTGGGCATGTTTCACTTAGGTAGAGCCTAACCTCGACCGGCGCGGGTCGAGGGTGACCGTTAATAATTTTTCCGAACTATTTTTCAGGTACGTTCAGTAAACGCGCGAAATGCATTTTGTAACTTTTTTACCAAGGCTCGCAATTGAAATCTGAGGACACTGTTGAACTTGAAATTCCAATATTCACTTAAGGAGACCTTCACCTTGACTACAGTTGGTCGAGGGCGGAAAATAGTTTTTTGACATTTCATGAGATAAAATAAAATAGACATGCGTTATTTTATTTTTGAAATTGAAACCTCCGATTTAAATAATGAAGGTGGGGACCACACGAGGGTGGTTGGGCATTTAATGCTTGGAATTAAATGTCTAGTGACACAAAAGGTGAAACCACTTTCTTCTTTAATTAAAAGAATTAATTAATTCTGAATTAATGAATCAACTTGTTAATTCTTGTAATATCTCCATTGATGTGCCAATATTAAATCTGGACCTATTAATATGGAACAAAACCTCTCGTGGGTAAAGGGTTTGGAAAAGTAGATCCTGTAACAGCCCGAGATTTTATGAAAAATATTCTTTTTTATTTTACTAATGTCTTGTGTTATACGCTACACCAAAAGGAGCTTGCACAACACGCATCCTTCACTTGCCTTGCATTACACGCAATCGCAACCTTCCTCGATAGCGTGTGTGGTACGTAATCCTGAGTTTCACGAAACAATGATATGCTATTAAAATATTATTAAAACTAGCCGTTATGAATAGTAATAACCACTTTTTAAATTTTAGAAATTTTAACTCTCAAAATGGACTTCATTTTTGGATTCGGAGTATCGAATATAGCCTAAGGTGAAATTTTGGTACTTTTCGGATAACTTTCATATTCTGATGAATAGTGAAAATTACTAAATTATAATTAAAAACAAATTTTTTAATCGAAATAATTAATAGTGATAAATCATTAATTTGAGTGGTTTTAAAGTATATTTAGAATATATTTTTACAATTTAATACAATTTTGGTCATTGGATGTAATTTCACATTTAAACTAGACATAAACAAGTGTCAATCTTTTGATAGATATTATTTCTTAAAAACACGCTATTTGTTTTAACAGCGGGATTTAATTATAAAATTAATTAATGCAACTTTTATGTTATGAATTTGGTAAAATAGACTTCATTTTTGAATTCGGAATATGAAATATAGCTTGGGATGAAATTTTGGCATTGTTCTGAAAAACATCAATTTTTGATGAATAGTGAAACTACTAAGTGGTAGGTTAAAAACTGAATTTTGAATAAAACTTAATTTTACCGCTTCTGTGAATGGAATTTCGAAAATCCGAGAGACACGGTTAATATCAAGGACTAAAATGTGGTTCAATGAGATGAAAATAATTTTTTTGGTGAATAGTAACTTTTTACTTTTTTTACCACGGTTAATAGTAAATAGGGTAACTAAGGGTAAATATGATATTAATATTACCCTAACGCATGTCCTAATTCTATTGGACAAGTTTAATTCGACCAAAAACAAACTTAGGAATAAAATATGACCATTTAGGCCCACTTGGATTAGATTAGGACATTTATTATTAATTTATTTAAAGAAGGGTTAAAATAGTTAAAATCAAAGTTTAATAAGTAAATCATTTCTAATATGGGGTTATACATAAGATAAATTCGATTGTAAATATTCATTAGAAAGCTAAACAGATTTACTACATGATGGTATTTTATTTGTAATTTTTAGACATCAAATAATTTAATTTATTTATGACACAATGATGATGCAGTAATTATCTTATTAATGAAATATTGACATAATTGATGTTATAAACACCAAAATAAATATAATTTGAGACTTTTTATGAATTACACTAATTTTCTAGGTTACTATGATATATTATTGTTGATTTAATCAACTTGGTTCGAACATATAATTCTGTTATGACTTTCACAAAAATCATATATCAAATAGTGTCATCATTGACACAAAATAGTTTTTAAATCAAATATTATATTATTAATTGTTATTTTATTCCTAAAAATCTAAGGTTCGGCCAAATGACTTAGATAAGGATATATATATTAATAATAAACAATTTGGGGTTAGTTTGGCATGTTATAGTAAGTGTATTAACCATATAGTGAAAGAAAACAAAAAGACACGGTAAAAGTTAAATTAATTAACTTAGAGTTAAATCTAATTGATAAGGTTAAAATAATACCCTAAACTTGTCTAAATCCTATTGGTTGATAGGATTTCGACCCATCCCCACTTTAGCTTCGAAATAAGACCCTTTGGAACCATTATAAACCGATTTTGACTTTAATATAAAATAATATTTTGAGATATTCCTAAGGTGCCCCTCTCCTCCCTTATAAAAGGGCACCTCCCCCCCTCCTCCTCACACCAATTTGAGCACTCAAGCTCGTCCAACCCCTGCCAAAATCTCTTCTACACTTCCCTAAAAACATCCTAGAGGTTATGGTCTTCCTCAAAGACCAATTTTAGTGCCCTAAGAGGAGGTCTCAAAGAGGCACTTCAAAGAAGAGGTAATTACCGTTACCAATTCTTTCATCTTTATTTCTTCTTCCACTTCTTCTTCTTAGGTTGTTTCATTATGAAGTAATAACATCAATATCACTCATATACTGATATGTTATTATAAGTATGAAACAACCCTATTTCACCATCTATCCATCCTACGGAAAAAGAAATCACCGCGCGTGCGTACGTACGGAATACCGTCTCCACGCCGTGGTGTAATCTATTTTCCACCACCACCTTACATGGATGGGTATAATGGTGTAAAGAATAACTATACATAGTTATTACAACATCATATTTATTCTGATATATTGTATGATCCACTCCAATTCAATTCAATATTTATAGAAATGATATCATCGCCCGTGCGTACGTACGGAATACCGTCTCCACGACGCGATGAGATTCATTCTCCATGTTAACCATTTAAGAATGATTATAATGTATATATAAGAAATAATAATGAAATATATCACATTATAAAGCTACTGGATTTATGTATATATGTACATATGTATGTCATCTACTTACTTCCATTTCAAGACAATAAGGAAAGGAAAACAGCGTTCATGCGTACGTACGGACTACCGTCTCCATGAACGGTGTTTTTCATTTTATTTATCTACCTATTATATATATATATATATACTGAATATATATGATATATAAATCATATTTTATATTCTGGAAGTGAGTAAATCATGATATAAGTAATAATAATGTCAAGAACAACAAGTCAAAACACCTACGATAAATGAAACGATTTTACCCAAAACGCTTCTTTAACATGGAATTTACAAACGAACGGGTAATATAATGTCATAAGTGAACCATATATGATATCATAACAATGAATATGATTCTGTAATAAGTCAATAACATGATTTAAATCATTATACAGGAGGTTCAGACACTTACAAAGCAAGTCGGACCTAAGGTAAGGGAAATATCACAATCTCATTTTTATCCGAGATTGTTTATTCGTAAGTATTTACTGGGGTGTATTTTATCATCAAAATCCATGTTTTATCAATATGTAATATTATTTCTATCCACCTAAAATTGTTTAAATCCATTTTTACCCTTTGGTGAGTTTTTAGTAATACGTATGAAAGGAATCTTTTGTCGTTTTTCGTACGATGTACTTTTTGACTTTTCCGACAAAAGTACGAAGAATGTTTTTTTTAACTTATATGGCACGAACGGATTTCTACTGTTTTATAAAGCCTTATTTTCATGAAGCTTCCTCTAAAAGATTTCATGACTATTTTCAATAAAATCTCTTTCTTTTAAAATTGCATGATGTTTTGTGAAAAGAAATTGATTTTGAAGAAGAAAGGATATTTTCCTCAAGAATTCAATTCAAGTGTTTTATCAAAATTATTTTCCATCTAAGATAATAAAGAGTTCTGTTTCTATCCATATTTTTACATTGATTTGACTATGTTGTGATGGAATTATGTTTATGAATTCCTTTATCTTATATGAATTGATTTATGATGTCATGATGTTTCAAGAATCCCATTTTTGTTACATGTGTTATGCGATGATGTATGTTTTATGATTTTGTGGCACACATAAGAAAGGATTCATTATAAGATGGGTGGGACCTATATCTCCCTCCAATGCATTGGGTAATGATTTTATATCTCATGAGATAGACATGGCTGGAACGGAAGGTTATTTCGGTTCAGTGATACAGGACTGAAACGAGGAGTGAACTCGGTTCAGAAAGGGACTTTGTCCACTAAGATAGTCTTGGCAATGAGTCATGACTAACAAGAAATGATTTTCCATGATTATGTGTGCATGCCACAAAGTTCAAGTTTTAAGTTATGATTATTGGGATCTCATTTTCAATTCTATGATTTATCCCATGTTATGATATTATGAGCTCTTTTGCAGGTCAAGATTTCCAAAAGCTACGTTCTTATGTGTATGATGTGATTGATATTTCTTTTGTTTACCCTTACTGAGCATTTGAGCTCACCCTTTTTTTGTTTTTCTTTCCCCAGGATATAAAGAAAGGTTTTAGGGAAAAAAAAGGGGAAGATCTTTATGGGAGATATTGAAGATCTTTCACCACGTTTAGAAGATTACGTTCCGAGTTTCCAAAGACACTAAACTATTACGATCCTTGTGTGTGTGTTTTTGTTATGTACTAAGTATTCTACAAAAGTAATGTAATGTCCATGTACGTCAAGATACGGGTCTCTACAGTTGGTATCAGAGGAAAGGTTTAGTCAACCTTTGGAAACTAGGATGCGAAAACGTTAGTGAGATCCCTAGAGATATTTCTAAGGTATGTCTAGGGATGTCCCTAGGGATAAGTATACCTATAGGTTATAGTAATAGAATTACGCTAACGATCATAGAATTAAACCTAAGATGTTGGATATTGAAGGTACTCCCCCTTTATTATGTTGTTTTTCCTAGCATGATTTTTGCCTCTCACACTATTCTTTTTGGGTTTTAGACGATGGCTGGAACCCGAAGGAACCGTGTTGATCAATGCAATGGACAATGCAATGATTGCCCTCCTGAACAAACAAATGTTATGGGAGATGGAGTGCAAAATCTTATTGCTATACTTACACAAGCTATGAATCATTCTGGACTTCCAAATGAGCAGAGAAGGGAACAATATTCTATTGAGTCCTTCATGAGGCAACGTCCACCTTCTTTCAGTGGGTCTTCTGATCCACTTGTGGCTGAACAATGGATCAGTACTACTGAAAAGATATTTTCAGTTCTTCAATGTTCTGAACATGATAAAGTCATCTTAGCAGTATATCGTTTGGAAGGTGAAGCTTATCAATGGTGGAATCTTATCAAGAATACGAGGCCAAGAGATGAAATTGAGTCCATGGAATGGGATGAGTTCAAGAACTTGTTTTTCAGCAAGTACTTCCCTCGTATTCTTCGAACAAAGATGGAGAAAGAGTTTCTTGAACTGAAGCAAAGGGACGATGAAGCTGTTGGTACCTATGAAGCAAATTTTACAAGACTTGCAAGGTATGCTTCTGGAATTATCATCCAACCTGAAAGTAAAGTTGATCGATTTTTCAGTGGCTTAAAACCAAGTCTTCGAAGGGCATTAGCTATAAGAGACTTCAGTAGCTATGAAGAAATTGTGCGTTGTGCTATCAAGGTAGAAATGGAAGTTGGTGTTACATATCCATCTCATGGTTTTGACAAGAAACGTAAGATGGAGTTCAAGGAGAAATCTCAGAATAATGGTGAAAAGAAGATGAATGTTTCCTTATGCACAAAGTGTGGAAAGAAGCATGGTGGAGATTGTCTTAAAGGGACTAGAAAATGTTTTAAGTGTGGAAAAGAAGGTCATCGAGCAGCTGAGTGTCGAAGTAATGGAAAAAGGGTTTCTAATGATGTGAATAAAGAAAACACTGCAGAGAACGCACCGCCAACACTTCAATGCTTCAAGTGCAAGGAAATGGGGCATTATGCTAATAATTTCCCTAATCCAAGGGTTAGTGATGATCAACATGAGCAACCACTGAAGGCAAAGGACAAAGGGAAATCACATGCGATCACTATTGGCAATGTTGAATATGACAACGATGTGGTGGAATGATTATGTGTTTATGTAATTGGATTCCAAAATAATGTTGTATCATTGAGTATTGCAATATTTATTGATGTGGTATTCAAAGTGATTGAGATATTTTTTGGAAATAAGATGATATGCGCATAATGAAGACGAGAAAATGAAATGTTTAATAGTATTCATGAGCTCATGATTGATATAAGGACTAAGTGATACCATGGTTTGAGTATATAGAATTTTGAGGATTTTGGTATGTGGAAAGTGTTAACTTTTAACTGCACTCATGTTTTCACTGAGGTATTCAAGAGAATACACGATTAAGGACTTTGAATGTTTGGAATGTGACCAACAAGACATATCTTATGATATGTGGGGATCAACGACAGTATTAAATCTCTGGTAATCGATGTCACTATATTATGAGAGTGGACTGCAGTATTATGTATAAGCCTAAAGATTAGACTGGATTATGTTGGACATAAGTTAGTATTGTTTAAGGATAGAAGATGGGATGTTATAGTAACGTAGTTTTAGAAAAAGGGACAACCTGCAGGACGGGCGACAGCCCATCGCTTCGGACAAGGCTGTAGGAATCGAACCCACAACCGAAGTGCGACTGGCCTTTATCGCCTACCACTGGCCTACAGGAAGTCCCTGTTTAGTAGAAACTAGTTTTATTATATTAAGCAGCATGATATATGAATTATAAGTCCATTTTAGGAACCATATATGATTAATCTCACTATAGAATGACTTATGTATATTTAATAACTTTTTCTAACCTTTTGTTTGAGACAGATGGAATGAATAGTCATTCTATCACATGATCTTCTAACACTTCACAAATAACAAATTCAACTTCATTTATTTAAGAGATGAAGTAGAAACTGTTCAAGGCACGAACAAAAGTGAGATTGTACCAAAATAAAGTAAGTATTTATTCTAAGCAAATTTTCAACTTTAGGGAAATGATCTTGAAAACCAAAAATGTTGTCCTAGTGATCTTATACCTGATGAATCAGATGGTACCCTATATCATCACAAATCTATGGATTTGTGATTACTGGCTTTTCCATAGCCATGTTCTCTACCACTCTCCATCAGAACATGATGGTTAGATTTCTCTTCCATATCCATATTTTCACCTATGTGGAAACCCAGTGATTAGTTTATTTGGGTAATCGTTACATTTCATACTTTAGTTTTTAAAGCCATGTTTTGGTATTCCCTTTTATGATGTGGGTTTCTATTAAAGAAACTTTCGAATAGTAAACCATTTATAACCCCGACGAATTTCGAGGGCGAAATTCATTTTAAGGGGGGTAGAATGTAACAGCCCGAGATTTTATGAAAAATATTCTTTTTTATTTTACTAATGTCTTGTGTTATACGCTACACCAAAAGGAGCTTACACAACACGCATCCTTCACTTGCCTTGCATTACACGCAATCGCAACCTTCCTCGATAGCGTGTGTGGTACGTAATCCTGAGTTTCACGAAACAATGATATGCTATTAAAATATTATTAAAACTAGCCGTTATGAATAGTAATAACCACTTTTTAAATTTTAGAAATTTTAACTCTCAAAATGGACTTCATTTTTGGATTCGGAGTATCGAATATAGCCTAAGGTGAAATTTTGGTACTTTTCGGATAACTTTCATATTCTGATGAATAGTGAAAATTACTAAATTATAATTAAAAACAACTTTTTTAATCGAAATAATTAATAGTGATAAATCATTAATTTGAGTGGTTTTAAAGTATATTTAGAATATATTTTTACAATTTAATACAATTTTGGTCATTGGATGTAATTTCACATTTAAACTAGACATAAACAAGTGTCAATCTTTTGATAGATATTATTTCTTAAAAACACGCTATTTGTTTTAACAGCGGGATTTAATTATAAAATTAATTAATGCAACTTTTATGTTATGAATTTGGTAAAATAGACTTCATTTTTGAATTCGGAATATGAAATATAGCTTGGGATGAAATTTTGGCATTGTTCTGAAAAACATCAATTTTTTATGAATAGTGAAACTACTAAGTGGTAGGTTAAAAACTGAATTTTGAATAAAACTTAATTTTACCGCTTCTGTGAATGGAATTTCGAAAATCCGAGAGACACGGTTAATATCAAGGACTAAAATGTGGTTCAATGAGATGAAAATAATTTTTTTGGTGAATAGTAACTTTTTACTTTTTTTACCACGGTTAATAGTAAATAGGGTAACTAAGGGTAAATATGATATTAATATTACCCTAACACATGTCCTAATTCTATTGGACAAGTGTAATTCGACCAAAAACAAACTTAGGAATAAAATATGACCATTTAGGCCCACTTGGATTAGATTAGGACATTTATTATTAATTTATTTAAAGAAGGGTTAAAATAGTTAAAATCAAAGTTTAATAAGTAAATCATTTCTAATATGGGGTTATACATAAGATAAATTCGATTGTAAATATTCATTAGAAAGCTAAACAGATTTACTACATGATGGTATTTTATTTGTAATTTTTAGACATCAAATAATTTAATTTATTTATGACACAATGATGATGCAGTAATTATCTTATTAATGAAATATTGACATAATTGATGTTATAAACACCAAAATAAATATAATTTGAGACTTTTTATGAATTACACTAATTTTCTAGGTTACTATGATATATTATTGTTGATTTAATCAACTTGGTTCGAACATATAATTCTGTTATGACTTTCACAAAAATCATATATCAAATAGTGTCATCATTGACACAAAATAGTTTTTAAATCAAATATTATATTATTAATTGTTATTTTATTCCTAAAAATCTAAGGTTCGGCCAAATGACTTAGATAAGGATATATATATTAATAATAAACAATTTGGGGTTAGTTTGGCATGTTATAGTAAGTGTATTAACCATATAGTGAAAGAAAACAAAAAGACATGGTAAAAGTTAAATTAATTAACTTAGAGTTAAATCTAATTGATAAGGTTAAAATAATACCCTAAACTTGTCTAAATCCTATTGGTTGATAGGATTTCGACCCATCCCCACTTTAGCTTCGAAATAAGACCCTTTGGAACCATTATAAACCGATTTTGACTTTAATATAAAATAATATTTTGAGATATTCCTAAGGTGCCCCTCTCCTCCCTTATAAAAGGGCACCTCCTCCCCCTCCTCCTCACACCAATTTGAGCACTCAAGCTCGGCCAACCCCTGCCAAAATCTCTTCTCCACTTCCCTAAAAACATCCTAGAGGTTCTGGTCTTCCTCAAAGACCAATTTTAGTGCCCTAAGAGGAGGTCTCAAAGAGGCACTTCAAAGAAGAGGTAATTACCGTTACCAATTATTTCATCTTTATTTCTTCTTCCACTTCTTCTTCTTAGGTTGTTTCATTATGAAGTAATAACATCAGTATCACTCATATACTGATATGTTATTATAAGTATGAAACAACCCTATTTCACCATCTATCCATCCTACGGAAAAAGAAATCACCGCGCGTGCGTACGTACGGAATACCGTCTCCACGCCGTGGTGTAATCTATTTTCCACCACCACCTTACATGGATGGGTATAATGGTGTAAAGAATAACTATACATAGTTATTACAACATCATATTTATTCTGATATATTGTATGATCCACTCCAATTCACTTCAATATTTATAGAAATGATATCATCGCCCGTGCGTACGTACAGAATACCGTCTCCACGACGCGATGAGATTCATTCTCCATGTTAACCATTTAAGAATGATTATAATGTATATATAAGAAATAATAATGAAATATATCACATTATAAAGCTACTGGATTTATGTATATATGTACATATGTATTTCATCTACTTACTTCCATTTCAAGACAATAAGGAAAGGAAAACAGCGTTCATGCGTACGTACGGACTACCGTCTCCATGAACGGTGTTTTTCATTTTATTTATCTACCTATTATATATATATATATATATATACTGAATATATATGATATATAAATCATATTTTATATTCTGGAAGTGAGTAAATCATGATATAAGTAATAATAATGTCAAGAACAACAAGTCAAAACACCTACGATAAATGAAACGATTTTACCCAAAACGCTTCTTTAACATGGAATTTACAAACGAACGGGTAATATAATGTCATAAGTGAACCATATATGATATCATAACAATGAATATGATTCTGTAATAAGTCAATAACATGATTTAAATCATTATACAGGAGGTTCGGACACTTACAAAGCAAGTCGGACCTAAGGTAAGGGAAATATCACAATCTCATTTTTATCCGAGATTGTTTATTCGTAAGTATTTACTGGGGTGTATTTTATCATCCAAATCCATGTTTTATCAATATGTAATATTATTTCCATCCACCTAAAATTGTTTAAATCCATTTTTTACCCTTTGGTGAGTTTTTAGTAATACGTATGAAAGGAATCTTTTGTCGTTTTTCGTACGAGGTACTTTTTGACTTTTCCGACAAAAGTACGAAGAATGTTTTTTTTTAACTTATATGGCACGAACGGATTTCTACTGTTTTATAAAGCCTTATTTTCATGAAGCTTCCTCTAAAAGATTTCATGACTATTTTCAATAAAATCTCTTTCTTTTAAAATTGCATGATGTTTTGTGAAAACAAATTGATTTTGAAGAAGAAAGGATATTTTCCTCAAGAATTCAATTCAAGTGTTTTATCAAAATTATTTTCCATCTAAGATAATAAAGAGTTCTGTTTCTATCCATATTTTTACATTGATTTGACTATGTTGTGATGGAATTATGTTTATGAATTCCTTTATCTTATATGAATTGATTTATGATGTCATGATGTTTCAAGAATCCCATTTTTGTTACATGTGTTATGCGATGATGTATGTTTTATGATTTTGTGGCACACATAAGAAATGATTCATTATAAGATGGGTGGGACCTATATCTCCCTCCAATGCATTGGGTAATGATTTTATATCTCATGAGATAGACATGGCTGGAACGGAAGGTTATTTCGGTTCAGTGATACAGGACTGAAACGAGGAGTGAACTCGGTTCAGAAAGGGACTTTGTCCACTAAGATAGTCTTGGCAATGAGTCATGACTAACAAGAAATGATTTTCCATGATTATGTGTGCATGCCACAAAGTTCAAGTTTTAAGTTATGATTATTGGGATCTCATTTTCAATTCTATGATTTATCCCATGTTATGATATTATGAGCTCTTTTGCAGGTCAAGATTTCCAAAAGCTACGTTCTTATGTATATGATGTGATTGATATTTCTTTTGTTTACCCTTACTGAGCATTTTAGCTCACCCTTTTTTTGTTTTTCTTTCCCCAGGATATAAAGAAAGGTTTTAGGTAAAAAAAAAGGGGAAGATCTTTATGGGAGATATTGAAGATCTTTCACCACGTTTAGAAGATTACGTTCCGAGTTTCCAAAGACACTAAACTATTACGATCCCTGTGTGTGTGTTTTTGTTATGTACTAAGTATTCCGCAAAAGTAATGTAATGTCCATGTACGTCAAGATACGGGTCTCTACAGATCCTTTGGAGAAACATACTGCTGACGAAGAACCTATCTAATGAAGAACGCTCCCTAGATCAAGAACAAGTAACTGACGTTGGATCATGTTGCGGGATGACAGGCGTAGATGACTCCACCATCTTTATCTCCTTCCTCGCGCCACCTCCAGTAGAAAATTTAGGTAGGGGATTTATATATGATTGAATTTATTTATCAATTCTTCATATTTTGGTTTCACAATGACGATGGAGAAAATATCATGGCCATCGTCCCGCACATATACCTTGCCTTTTATATTGCATTCTTTGTGCGTTCTTCAAGAGTTCTTTGACAACAAATATTTTTTGACACTGGAAACATGATGTTTTACGGAGAGAGACATTTGGATGTGCAGACCTCAACTCAAATATCTTGAATAAACAACCATTTTATTTTATGGGATTGGAACAAATCCACAATGTCTCACAGAAGAAGGAGACAACCGACACCTGACCGACCATGAGGGAGGAAGGGTGGCGCGCATCCACGCCGCTAAATGATGAGGAATCCACAGCCCGTCTACTATGGTGGGGCAAGGGGTGACCGACATCCCACTGGCTGCGATGCAGAGCAGCGGCACACATCTGTGCCACCGCTAGAGGAGGAGGTCATGACTGCTTGGACACGGCAGAGGCCGAAGAACGGTTGGTCATGCCGGCCACTGTAGAGTAGCATCCCACAACCGCACCACTAAATGGAGGACCGGACGGAACAACTGTCGGCTATTATGGTTCAGCAGGATGCGCTCGGGTCCTGCAGTGACTTAGCAACACCTAAAGTCACTACCTATTGCCATTCTGAATGGAAGGGGGATTCTCCGCGTTCGGCGCCAACTCGGGCAGACCGTGCCACCGGGTCGCACCCAGCGCAGGCAAGGCTACTCTTGGAGGGACATTCCCACCACACCACAGACCAACCGGGCCAACCCTGAATCCAACCCGGTCGGCCCAAACCTGTTCGGGTCTGCCCAGGCCTGTTTGTACTTGATTCGGGCCCAACTAGACCCAGTTATGCCTTTGTGTCCATAACATTGATTTGGGAGTCCATTTGATGATCTGTCTACAACACTAGAATCCATGGATTAAGATGTCCCTATTGGTATACTCCACATTAGTTTTGGATAAAGTTGGAGTACGGCCAGGTTGGATTGAACCCCGAATCCAACCGGGCCCTCAGAGAAGAAACACAAATAACTTCCAGACTGAGTGTCCGATTGAAGTTCCGTCTTTTGAGATGGGTTACTTATGATGTGATGGACCTTTTGGATACTTCTTCATGGGACTTCGGGGAAGTTGAGTTATGGTCGATGTATTCGGGAGTGGTTCTCCCAAGCGCTCTATGTACGAAACTCTTCGACTGGCTCAGACCTGACGATTGCTGACCATTTCGACTCAGAGTGACTCAACAGGCCCAGTGGGGAGCTCCTCTGTGTGACGTGGTAGCCCCACGGTTGGGAGTGCCTCTTTGTGACGCGACAGACCCATGGTACTCGATAGGATAAATATCTTAGCAGGCCACAAGGGGGATCGCCTCTATGTGACGTGGCAGACCCATGGTGGGGAGCACCTCTGTGTGATGCGGTAGACCCATGGTACTCAATAAGAGGAGTACCTTAGCAGTCCATGGTTAGTGGAAAGCACCTCTGTGTGATATGACATTCCCACTGTACTTGTTATAGGAGATGTTTTCTAGAATTCGAGGTGTCCGACATTGTGAATTGTAATATTACTTTTTCCTAGGCTGAGAGAATCTGTGACTAGCTACTAGCATTCATAGCGATCCTGTGTGGGTCATCGCTCAGTGATCCTTTGTGGGTCAGCGCATACCAATCCTGTGTGGGTAAGATTTTGTGTGGATAATTATAGGTGTTAGAACCTATTGATCCTATGTGGGTAAGACTCTATATAATCAGCAACAGTGCCTCTTGATAGAATAAGATGATCAGGCTTCGTGACTAATCATCTGTACTTCTATACATCATGGAAAACCTGTTTGAGATAAGTCTCTGTTTGAACTAAGAATTTTTCCTTCGTGGTACTATCTTCGTAGTGATACATGTGTAGTACTTTTACCTTCATGTTACTATCTTTGTGGTGATACCTGTGTGGTACTTTTACCTTCATGGTACTATCTTCGTGGTGTTATTTGTGTGGTACTTTTACCGTTGTGGTGGAACCTTTGTGGTGTTATTGGTGTGATACTTTTAGCATCGTGGTGTTATCTTTGTGGTGTTACCTTTGTGGTATTATTACCTCATGTATGAGATGTTTATATCTTGATAACATAGGTTTATTAATGGGCATATACCTATGTAGGGTTGATGTCTTGATTTGTTGTTTTCCTTTGTGGAACATTAAGAGACATACGAGGTCTTGGGGTCCCTGTTGAGTATTTTTATACTCACCCATGCACGAGCCTAGCCCGCACCTTGTTTTGTCTGGTGCAGACAACGCACAACATTGATCGAGGCTGACAGAGCTAGGACTGGACGGTGCATGGAGGTGGACCATTCGGCGTGATGCGACACCAGGGAGACAGACAAATGTGGAGTGCTGAGGAGGAGATATGTACCTACCCTTCAGGTAGGAACCTCGGAGGATGACCCAATAGCTATTTTCCCTTTTCTTTTAGTTGTAATATATTTTTAGTTGTACTTGTACCTTTACAGTTGGGCTTATATTCTATGCCCTTTTACATTCAGCACTCTTTTACTACAACGGTTTACTTCATAATTGCTTCTTGATGTGTTCTTGGACCGTGTGTTATTATAGGATTAAAGGAAATGCCTTCCTATTTTTGGGAGTATGCCTTTCGGTTCTAGTCGCCATCCCCTAGCCTATAAAAGGTGGTCTTGGGGTAGTCACGACACGAGCCCTATGGGAAAGGTCATGACAAAGTGCTATCAGAGAAGTTCGTTTCTACTGAAGAACTAGGACTCTGAACTTTTCTGTGAAGCAATAGAGTTTTGTGTTAAGAGTATGGTTTTCAGTTTAGGGAGTCCAGTGTTTTTGTAGAAGTTGATGTATCCATACACCAGGACCCTGAATTCTTATTTTCAACTCAACACACAAAAACACTAATTGCATGTGTTTTTGAAAAGTTTTTGTTTTGATTTCTTCATTGTCAGCTCACCAGGTATAACATAATGACCATTGTGCACCTATTCCTTATCAGAATGTCATCGTGTAGATATCCAGCTAGGATTCCTGAGATATTACATGATGATGGACCACCGAGTGATGATGCCTCAAAGCAGGGCCCTCTTACAGTGTTAGCACCTTCGGGTGGTGTACCAGCAGCACCACTACCTGTTGGATGAGCGTTGCCACCAGCTTCACTAGTTGAGGATGCACAACTACTGAGCATGTTTCACGAGTTCTAGTAGAAAATTCCTCCAAGGTTTTGAGGAGAGAAAGATTCTCTAGAAGCTGAGGACTGGATGGAGGTTGTGGCTAGAGTTTTCCTCCTAGTTGAGACACTGGTAGAGTAGATGGTGCTCTTAGCTTCTAGTATTTTCTAGTGAGTGACCATGTGGATGGTCCATATAATGATGATGATCTGGTATGTATATTGTTTCCTGAGATAGTACCTTCTGGTAATGTGAAATTTATGTCACTACGCATTGGAAAAAAGTTAAAACTAGCGGTACTGGTAGAGGACACATTTAGGCTTTATTCCTTACACATGTTTCTGCATCAGATACCCCTCAGGTTCCAAGGCAATCCTGGCTCACATCCGACTGAGGAATTAATTGAGGAGGTGGCTAAGAGTTACTTAGAGCATCTACAACTTCAGAAAGACGAAATGTTGGTAGCTGAGTATTCATCGAGGCATATCAACCATTCCGAGTACTCAATGAATACGATATGATCAGTGCTTTAGGGCTCAGACTTTAGAGCGAGGTTTCTTTAGGAACATCCAAGCCAACACTATTCCTTTATGCATTCCTTCCTATGTTAGGGTGGTAGAGATAACCATTGTGGTTGAATGTCTTTTGGCTGAGCGGATACAACCAATGAATGTTAGTAGTGGGAAACCATGAAATTGGCTCTAGTCTTAGAGACATGGCCGTGTAAAAATGTTTTGGGAAGAATAAGTGTTAGGGAAAGATGAATCTATTGGGACGCAAATGTGGATACAGAGCTATGAGAGCAGCATGAGGTGGTGTACATTCCAAAATTTTACAACCACCCCCCTTTGTTGTCCCCATGAGGATCAGGGAGCTGGAGGATAGGGGAAGGGAGTAGATACATAGGGTCAAAAAGTTCGACCCAAGGGATCTCGGAATGATTCGATGAACAACCTGTGTCTACTACTACCTTCCGTATAAATAGTAATAGATAACAAACATTCCTTCCTTCCACGAATCCTTTCCAAGACCTAAAATTTCTGGATAAGACAATGACTTGACCCTCACATCTAGATATGCCTTTGGGGGTAGACTCGATAATCACACTTACACCGACGGTGGGATCTGACCCATGAGGAGAGAGTTTTTGTTGGAACCTCTTGGTGGCAGCGTTAAGGCCTTACGATGTTATTTTGGGTTTGGTATGGACATCCATAGTTCATACTCAGATTTACTATATTATGAAAAAAAGGTTGTGGTTTACCTATAACATTTTAATGGTATTTTCTTGGGTCAGTGAAAAAGTAAACCCAAGTAGCCGAGGATAAACTCTTTCATATGATCGTGTGGTCGATCACTCATGATTCGGCCAACCTTACCCTTGTGGCAGCAAGAGTTTTCAGTTTTCAATTCCCAACAAGAGTGGCAAGAGTTCCTCCAGGTCAATGAATTTGAGATAGTCTATACTTATGGGAAGGGGAACGTGGTAGCAGACGCACTCAGAAAGATTTTTGGTCTACCACTGTTGTGTGAGGTGTTAGAGTAGCTAGTCATGCTGCAGATATCCTTTGTGGACAGAGATGAAGCTTCATACATCCATTCTATTACTGTCACTCCCCCACTCAATCAGCAAGTCAGTGGGCGTAGCATGGGGGAATTGACTACGAGGATCGATGTGCTTGGATATCCTTAGGGTAGGCACATGATGAATTTTCTGATGGAGGGGACCACTTCGTCCTCTTCAGAGTACGTACCATGGTACCAGTAGTGCTACAGGAGGAGGTGTTGAGGGATTTCCATATGTCCCCTCTCGCAGTACATCCTGGTGTGGTGAAGATGTACCAGGACCTTTAGCATTAGTACTGGTGGCCTGGGATAATGAAAGTAGTGGGAGATTTTTTATCACGATGCCTCACTTGTTAGAAAGTGAAAACTGCTCAGAGCCAGCAGAGGTCTTATGCCAACTGGAGGAGGGAGATTATATCTTCCTAAAGGTCTCACCTCAATGAGGTTTGTGGAGATTTGGCTAGGGCAGAAAGTTATCTTCGAGGTTCATCGGTCCTCTAAAGTTTCTCTGCTGAGTGGGTGAGGTGGCATACCGTCTATCTCTTTCCCCATAGGTTCACCAGGTGCAAAATGTTTTCCATGTGTCATAGCTAAGGAGATGCGTTCATGATCCATCACACGTTATTGACCATGTAGAGATGGAATTAGATGATGGAGAGATGTTTACAGAGGTTCCAGTAGATATTGAGGATCGATAGGAGCATGTCCTTTGTTGGCGGTCAATACATTTGGTGCACATTTGCTAGCAGTATGAGAACCTCTAGGAGAGCACAAGGGAGTAAGAGGCTCCTATCCATGCCCAGTACCCACATTTGTTTCCTTAGTCTATGTTGTGGATTTTGGGGACCTAAATCCCTATGGTTGGGAGAATGTAATGTCTGATAAATTTTGTATAATTTTTTTTAATTATATGGAATTATTTCAAGACTGCTAAATTTGACGGCGTGCGATTCCGATACCTAGAGTGCCCAGAATGATCCATCGAAGTTCTGTTAATCTTTAATTAGCACGAGTAAGCTGTTTTCCAAAAAAAATGGAATAACTCTTAAATGGTTACTCGGATCAGAAATATGAGGGCACCATTGTGCTCAGAATAACGTGTTTACCCTAGAAGTGACTTAAATTTAGTCAGTGTGGGCCTCCTGTGAGAAAACCTAAAAATGGCATAACCGTAAATAAAATAATTAAATAAAGTTATTTTATTTTTAAAATTCTTATAACTCAAAAATGGTAACTTGAATTAAAAATTTGAGACCACCACTGAACTTGTGAGGGTATGCTCTCTTTAGTCAGATACTAACATTGTCATGCGCATGCCACTAGTGAATGATATTTTTTTGTTATAAAAAAATTATTAAGTAACCATTATTTTATTGTAGAATCCATAACTTTTAAAAGGTAACATGGATTGGAAATCTGAGAGTACCACTGGGTTCAATAGAGTGTCTTTTACATGGGAAGAGCCTAACCTTTACTGGTGCTGGTCGAGGGCGACTATTAATAATTTTTCTGAACTTTTTTTGGGTATATTCAGTAAACGCGTTAGAGGAGTTTTGTAACTTTTGAAATGGTGCTCAGAATTAAAATCTAAGGACACTGTTAAACTCGCTATGCTGATATTCTCTTGAGGAGACCTTCACCTCAACAATAGTAGGTTGATGGTTGAAATTAGTTTCCAGACTTTTCGTGGGAGAAAATAATATAAACATGATTTATTTTATTTTTTAAATTGAAACCTCCCATTTGAATCATGATGGTGGGGCCACACGAGGGTGGTCAGGCATTTAATGCAGAGAATTAAATTCCCTGTTACACAAAAGGAGAAACCACTATAATAATTATTTAATAGGATTCATTAATTCTTAATTAATGAATCAACATGTTAACTCTTGGTATCTCCCCATTGATGTGCCAATATTAAATATTAACCTATTAATTTGGAACCACACCTCTTGAGAGGAAAGGTTTTGGAAAATGAGAGACATTGGAGAAAAATCCTCCAGACAAATAACCCCTCCAATGAAGAACACTCTCTTGATCAAGAACATGGAACCGACATTTGATCCTATTGCCGGAGTGAAGGACATCGACGAATTCACCCTCTTCATATCCTTCCATGCACCACCTTCAATGGAAAATTGAGGTATCAGATTTATATATGATTGAATTTCTTTATCGATACATGATTTTCTGGATTCACAACAATGATGGTCAAACTAATATGGCCATCATCCCGCACATATACCTTGCCTCTTATCTTGCGTCCTTTGTGTGTTCTTCATGCGTTCTACGATGAAAAATATTTATTGAAGCTGGAATCATGGAGTTCTTCCAATCGTGACACATGGATGCAGAGCCCTCAACTCAAGGATTGCGAATATGCGATCATTTAATTTTTTAGGCTTGGCACGAAGCTATAATCACTCACGAAAGAAGGTGGCAGCCGAAACCCGGTCGGCCGCAAGGAAGGAAGGGCAGAGCGCGTCCGTGCCACCAGATGATGAGTAATAAGAGGGCCGTTGACTACAGTGGGGTAGGGGGTTGGTCAGAATCTGGCCTACCGCAGGGCAGGGTAGCAGCACACGTCCACACTGCTAGAGGAGCAGGAGGTCACGGCCACTGGGCCGCGGCGAAGGCCAAAGAGCGGCCGGCCGTGCTGGCTGCTGTGGAGCAGCTGCTGGTTACCGTGTCCCTAAGAGGAGGACCAGCCAGAACACCAGCCAAATGGTGAGGTTTCGTGGGACCCTCTTGGGTCCCGCAGTGACTTGGGAGTGACTAAAGGTGTTGCATGTTGCTATTCTAAATAGAAGGGGGATGCTCCCCCTTCGGCGATAGCTCGCGTGGACCACGCCATCAGGCCGCGCCAGTGGGTCGTACACAGCGCGGGCTGGGTCAGACCACATCACAGTGGAATGGGCCCACCGTAGCCTAAGATAGCTGGGTCGGACCCGAATCGGGCCTTGTCAGTTTGACTAAGTCGAACCAGACCCGGTCCCATCTATACCTAGTTATGCCTTTGTGGACATAACTTATGATCCGTGCGTCCTTTTGACGAACTGTATTTGGAAATTGAATATTTGGATCAAGACAATCCTATTGGTATACTCACTTGAGTTTTGGATAATGTTGGAGTACGACCGAGTTGGATCGAACCCCGAATCCAACCAGGCCCTCGGACCCGAAACACTAATAACTTAAATACTGAGCATCTGATTGATGCGATGTCTATTACATTGGGTTCATAATGACGTTATAGAACTTTGGGTACTTATTCATTGGACTTAGAGGTGGTTTGGTTATGGATGATGGCTTGGGTAGCGGTTCTCCCAAGAGTGCTACATATGGAACTCATCGACTGGCTGAGACTTGAAGATTTCTGACTGTTTTGACTTGGAGTGACTCGGTAGGCCAAGTGATGAGCACCTCTGTGTGAAACGGCATAACCATGGTGGGGAACACCTCTGTTTGACGTGGCAGACCCATGGTACTAAACATGCGGTGTACCTCAACATACCATGAGAGAGAGTTCCCCTTTGTGATGTAGCAGAGCCACGATGGGGAGTGCCTTTGTGTGATGTGTAAGACCCACAGTACTCAACATGAGGAGTAAATCAATAGTCCAAGGTTAGCGGGAAGTGCCAATGTCTGACACGACATGACCACTGTAATCGTTAGTGGATGAGTTCTCCAGCAACCGAAGTGTTCGACATTGTGATTGGGAATGCTACTTGTTCCTAGGCCTAGAGAATCTGTGAATATCTATGAGCATTCATAGTAATCCTATGTTGGTCAGATCCTATGTGGGTCAGAGCTCAGTGATCCTCTATGGGTCAGCACATACCGATGCTATGTGGGTTATTACGGGGGGTTAGTACTTATTGATCATGTGTGGGTCAAGCTATGTATAATCAGCAGCAATGCCTCTTTACAAAATAAGAAGATATAACTTCTTGACTAATAATATGTACTTATATACATCACTGAAAACCTGGTTTGAGCTGAGACTCTATTTGAACTAAGAATTTTACCCTCATGGTACTATCTTTGTGGTGATTCATGTGTGGTACTTTTACCTTTGTGGTACAATCTTCGTAGTGTTACATGTGTGGTACTTTTACCTTTGTTGTACTATCTTTGTGGTGATATCTGTGTGGTTCATTTATCTCTATGGTGTATCCTTCATTGTGTTACTAGTGTGATACTTTTAACATCATGGTTTTACCTTCATGGTGTTACCTTTGTGGTATTATTCCCTCATGTATGATATGTGAATATCTGCGTAACATATGTGTATTTATGGGAATATTCCTATGTAGAGTTTATGTCTTTCTTTGTGATTTTACTTTGTAAAAAGATAGGAGAATTACGGGGTCTCAGGGTCCCTACTGAGTATTATTATACTCACCCCTGCATGGGCTTCACCCGCCCCTTGTTGTTCCTAGTTCAGACGACACACTGCATTGATTGAGGCTGAGGGAGTTAGGACTGGACGGTGCACAGTGGTGGACCACTCGGCGTGACGTGATGTGGAAGAGATAGACGAACGTGGAGTGCTGAGGAGGGGATATGTACCTTCCCTTCAGGTAGGAACCTTAGAAGACTACCCATTAGCTTTTTCCCTTTTTTCTATCCGTTTTATTCTATTTTCATTTGTACTTGTACCTTTATATTTGGACTTGTATTTAGTCCCTTTTACTTTTATCACTCTTTTATTACCTCAATTTACTTTATAGTTTATTCTTGTTGTGTTCTTGGACTATGTGTTTGTACAGAATTAAAGTCAATGCCTTTCCATTTTAGGGAGTATGCCTTTCAGTGCGAGTCTCCATCCCCTGGCGTATGGAAGGTGGGTTTGGGGTAGTCACGACATAAGCCCTGGGGGATTGGTCGTGACATGTATGGATACATCGTCCATCGCACCAACACTGGGTTCCCCAAACCAAAAACCAAACTCAATAAACATAACTCTATTTCCCCATTAAAAAGAATAGAGTCCAAGTTCTTTGGTAAAACCAACTCCTCTGATACCACTTTGTCATGACTAGTCCCCAAGGACATGTGCCATAACTACCCCAAGCCTGCCTTCCATAGGCCAGGGGTTGGCGTCTATCACTAAAAAAGAATATCCCTATAACAAGAATGCATTTACGTTAAACCTTTACAAACACACAATCCAAGAAAACAATAAGAAGCCACTACGAAGTAAACTGCTATTGTAAAAAGTGTACATAATGTAAAGGGGCTGTAATACAATCCCAACTGAAAAGTACAAGTACAACTGAAAATAGAATACAACTCCTGGATTTTCAACGAAGGATCCTATGTGAAGGGTATGTATAAATAGTCTCCATAGAACTCCCCATTTGCCTATGTTTTCCATGTACTGTCAGGTCCTGGATCCCTCAACCTAATCCCAGCAGGTCATCATCTGTACAAGACACATCAAGGAGCAGGAGAAGCCTGTGCAGGGGTGAGAATAACAATACTCAGTAGGGTCCCTGATACCCCTGAAGTTCTTACATAATTTCACAAGGCAAACCACAAAGGAAGATCTCAGTCACAAAGCACAAAGTAATATACATTACTCAAACCAGGTATATAAGTGATGTATAGGAGTACATATGATTAGTCGCAAAGCTAGATCATATTATTCAATCAATAGGCACTACTGCTGACCATACAGAGTCTGACCCAAACAGGATCGGTAGGTACTAACCCCCACAAGACCCACACATGATCTGACCCACAAAGGATCAGTATGCGCTGACCCACATAAGATCACTGAGTTTTAATTCTCATAGGATTGATATATCATTGATCCACGATAGTCCACTCTAAGGTTGTTACTTGTTGGGTCGCGTACTGTAGATCCAAACATGATCACTTGGTGCGGATCCACACAAGATCACTCGGTACTAACCTTCGTATGATCTGTCTCCAACCTTCGCTTCATTGCTAGCCACTAGATCGCTGCTCTTAGTATGCTTGATTTTGGGAGAAAATATTTTCAAACCAACAGAAATATTTCAACTGGAACGATGTCTGAGAAAGAAGTAACCCTATGATCTTTCATGTCATAAATGTCCCAATGGAAAAGACGGTACATTAACCGGATGCCCAGTTTGTAAATGATTGAAATTTTAGTGTCGAGGTCCTGGTTGGATTTGGAGTCTATCCAATGTATCCATGCTCCTACTTTCTCTAAAACTCTCATGGAGTATTTCAAAAGGACCACCTTGTTATAAGGGTTCCAACACAATAGAGGGTGTATCAACCAGATTCCTAGTCTGTTAGTTGCATCCCTTTCCATGAAATGTGGGTGATTGCAACTGGGTCCGGCCTGGCTTGGTCGATCTCAATAGAATATTCCAGAGGGACCACTTCAAGAAAGGGATCCCAATTCCACTAACAGCATGTCGAATGTCCACTTGGTTTGTCAGTTACATGTGTTTTTTATTCGGGGATAGGTTAGGTCTGGGCCCGATCTGACTCGGCCAAACCGACCCGACACAACGGGTCCCGGGGTATACCTAACACCGATGAGGTCTAGTCCGTTAAGGGTCGGATTATTTCACTAGTTCTGTCCCATTAGGGTCAGCCCAGTTATGTTTGAGGGCCCGAGTCATGGTTGGCCCGAGCCGCTCGGCCGGCCCCCGCTGGCCCTGCGGTTGCGGGGCTATTTCGGACAGCCGGTGGGGTGATACCCCACCATGATTCAATGGTCTATTGTTAGGATGATCAGATTCCACCAAGGTAGTGCAGTTTGGAATACACCGCACCCTCCTTCCTTGGCCTCCTAGCCACGATCGCTTCCACCGACAGCCCCTACGAGTGCCACCCTTTTCCCACATGGTCAGCTCGGGCCGACCGCCCTTGGTCGCCATGGCACGGCGCTTTCCACCGCCTATGTTCGGTCACCCCATGTCTACTCTAGGTACCACCACCCACCGCCGACATGGCGCCCTGGAAATTTCTTCCATGGGTCATCGGATGTGCTCTGGTGTCCTTTGTGGGTGCTGTCTACGCCTACGGATCTCATATGCTCCCTTCTTCATAGCGTGACCCAATATATTGCATTGCCATCAATTTGGAAATTGTTCACCAAATTTCACATCAAGAATGAAGCATCGAAGGATCCTGATATTGTTTGTTTGGCCCACACCCTCAGCATTAAGGTGATAGCATGTGGGAGACGATTTAATTTTTCAAACAAAACATCAAAATAAACCCCATACCTAGAAGAGATATTTTCTAACAATGATCGATAAAACTCCTTCATCATTTTCATCGGTTGATGATTTGGTGGCACTCGTCACCACTCGCTAAAACTTGTCATGTCCTCTAAGTGACTGGCATCATGGTACTTTTCCAGAGCATTGTCACTTGGTGAAGTCGTGACAACACTCTACCCCGAGCTCTATATGAATAAGAGAGGGGGAGGGTGAGTAACGCACATGGAATTAATGGGATTCATTGAATAAAAACCTTCTTAATTCATACGTTATAGTTACATGAATAAAGGGGAGTCAATCCATGTAATGTCTTGATGTGTCATTGGTCCCACCACCACCACTTGTTCGTTGGAGGAATGGAAAAAAATAACTTTGTTATTTTATTATTGTCTTAAATGTCGAAAAACAATCTTTTTCTCCTAACCTACTGTGGTCGATGTGAATCCACCCTTAAACGAATCCTGGCACTGTGGATTCAATGGTACCCTCTGATTTTTAATCCAGGCATAAGTTCAAAAAATAGAGAACTCTGCTTGCATGTTTACAATATGTACCATAAAAAAAGTTCCGAAAATCATTTTAGGCCCACCGTGCCTCATAATCATGCGACGCCAATTTTCTTAGACTTATAATAATTTCATATAATTTAAAAAAATAGAAACTTTGGGTTGTTACAATTATTCTCTTTGGTAAAATTTTATAAGAAAATATTATGATTTAAGGTGATTATTTAAAGATATAATTTCGATTTTTAAGAATTGATGTAATGATTTATTGAGGATATAGATCTATATGCATGATCTAATTAAAAGTTTGTTTTATGATATTTATAATTGTAATTTTTTGTATGAACTATGTGTCTTTATATAACATATGAAAACATGAAAATGATATATAATATACTATCATATTTATATTTTATTTCATGAAAAATGATGTGAATATGGTTGATATTAAATGCATGGTATGTGATGTTCATTTGTTTCAATGTGGTGCTGTGAATGGAGATTTCAATGGCTAAAATGGAAGATGGATATTTTTTGTTTTGATATTTAAATATGTTATGAAGAAAAATTAATATACCTCCATATGTATTTTCTATTTTTGTTATTCATATGGAATAACTTTGTAATGAATTTAATATATTAATATGAAATGTAATTAGATTTGTAATTTAATATAACAGACATTGAAGCATTTGGAAAAGATCAGTGAAGTTGGTCTCTTTTAGTGTGATTGAGATATATTTAGGACGTGGGACTATATTTTGAGTGTCATGATATTTTATTGGACTTGAGTTAGTTTCAAGGATTTTGTGATGCCATGTGTTTGGAATATGAGATAATATTAGATCAGTAAGTTATTTTCTTGGACTTGAGTTATGATCAACAATTAAAAGGCATGCCCACTAGTGCCTGAGACCCTAATCAAGGTATCAATAGTCTACAATTCATCCTCAGAGATTTTCCTCCGTTCCATTGATAATTTAGATGACTGAAAGAGATTCTAGAATTCTTATTGGAAGTCAACATGTTTTTGACCATCTTTCTGATTGAAGACATCAACCTGAGAGGTATTTGGGGTTATAAATCCTAGAGACCATGTAGGGGTGTCCAAAACTAGAGTAACCACTTTAACTAAATCAGACAGAGCATTAGAGGGTCCATTATAACCTTTCTTGGGAGACATATCCAATTGTGTCCCTTTTCTAGATTCAAATTTCCCTACAATAAATACATCATTCACACTCAGAACTAGATCATTAAGTGAATACCCATCATGAGAATTAAACTTTTGCAAAGTAAAAATAATTTATTTATGAATTCCTATGATATAGAGTTACTGAATGACCTCTCACCCAACATTCCTCACAAGAAACATTCATCTGATATTACTCCAAAAGTGTCCAATAGCCATACATTAATTTCATAAAAGAGGCCTTTTTCATAATTAACATAAATTTGAATGCTATGAGAAGGATTAGAAAGGGTTTACTTATCAATAATAGTGGAGATAAAATCAACCACCACCACCATCCTAGATATGTGACCAAAATATACATTCTAAGTCTCCTTATCAAGATAAATCAGTGTCCTAATTTCTATCTGAATGTCATGAAAATTATTTAGATGCTAGAGGACCCAATTGAGTCCATGAAGATGAATATGAAGCAGAGAAAAGGAATTTATTTCATATGACACATTAAAATACAAATAACATTTTTGTAAATGAAGAATCTAGGTTTCAGAAACAGGGTCCCAATGTTCCATGCTTAGTGTTTCAAGTCATCTGAAAGAATAAGGTAATGGAAAAATCCACGAACAAGATAAAAATATTTAATGTTAGAGAAACACCTCAAATGCGAGGTTTTGTGGATAAAATTTTCATGTTTCCATAGTTGTGCACCTTTAGGAAGAACAATGCATGAAATCAGTGAGTTTTTCTAATTTTAATTATCTCAGCAAAAACTATAGGGTTCACTTCAATATAAACTGATGAACCCTTACGAATAATTATACTAGGACATGAGTAACCAGTCTAGTGAACAACCTCCATCTATCTTCAACCCTAAAATTTATTTCCCCATTGGATCATAGTAGTACTGAGAACCCAGAAAAACATCAATATGAGGTGGAATAAAAATATTATCTTCCCATAGTAATGCATCAATAGGAGTATGTAACACCCCGAGATTTTATGAAAAATATTCATTTTAATTTCATTAATGTCTTGTGTTATACGCTACACCCAAAAGAGCTTTCACAACACACATCTCTGACCTGGCTTGAATTACATGCAATCACGACCTTCCACGATAGCGTGTGTTGTACGCAACACCAAGTTTCGCTAAACAACGATATGCTATTAAGATATTATTAAAACTAGCCGTTATGAATAGTAATAATCACTTTTTGAAATTTTGTAAATTTTATTTTTCAAAATGGACTTCATTTATGGATTCAGAATATCGAAATTATCTTAGGGTGAAATTTTGGTGATTTTCGGATAACTTTCATATTTTGATGAATAGTGAAAATTACTAAATTTTAATTAAAAACAACCTTTTCAATAGAAATAATTAATAATGATAAATTATTAATTTGAGTGGTTTTAAAGTATATTGAGAATATATTTTTACAATTTAATACAATGTTGGTCATTGGATGTAATTTCACATTTAAACCAGTTATAAACAAGTGTCAATCTTTTGATAGTTATTATCTCTTAAAAACACGCCTTTTGTTTTGACGACGGGAATTAATTTTTAAATTAATTAATGAAAGTGATATGTTTTGAATTTGGTAAAATAGAAATCATATTTGAGTTCATAATATCAAATATAGCTTAGGCCTAATTTTTGGTATTTTTCTGAAAACGTTCAATTTTTGATGAATAGTGAAACCACTAAGTGGTAGTTAAAAAAACTGGATTTTTCATAAAACTTAATTTTACCGCTTCTGTGAGTGGAATTTAAAAAATCTAAGAGACACGGTTGATGTCAGTAAGTAAAATGTGGTTCAATGAGATGAATATAATTTTTGGTGAATAGTAACTGTTTTCTTTTATTTACCACGGTTAAAAGTAAATAAGGTAATTAAGGATAAAAATGATATTACTATTACCCCAACACATGTCCTAATTCTATTGGATAAGTGTAATTCGACCAAAACAACCTTATTAATAAAATATTACCATTTAGGCCCACTTGAATTAGATTAGGACATTTATTATTATTTAATTCAAAAAAGAGTTAAAAGAGTTAAAATCAAAGTTTATTTAATAAAACATTTTTAATATAGGGTTATACATAAGATAAATTCGACTATAAATATTCCTTAGAAAGCTAAAACGATTTCCTACATAATGGTATTTTATTTGTAATTTTTAGACATTAAATAATTTAATTTATTTATGACACAACGATGATGCAGTAATTATCTTATTAATGAAATATTGACATAATTGATGTTATAAATACTCAAATAAATATAATTTGAGACTTTTTATGAATTCCACTAATTTTCTAGGTTAATATGACATGTTAGTATTGATTTAATTAACTTTGTTCGAAATTATCATTCTGTTAGGATTTTCACAAAAATCAATTACTAAATAGTGTCAAAATAGACATAAAATAGTTTTTAAAAAACAAATATTATATTATTAATTGTTATTTTATTCCTAAAAATCTAAGGTTCGGCCAAATGACTTAGATAAGGTTATATATATTAATAATAAACAACTTGGGGTTCGTTTGTATTGATATAGTAAGTTTATTAACCTTATAGTATAAGAACAGAAGAAGACACGGTAAAAGTAAAATTATTTAACTTAATGTTAAATCTAAATGATAAGGTTAAAATAGGAACCTAAACTTGTCTAAATTCCATTGGATGAGAGGATTTCGACCCATCCCCACCTTATCCTAGAAATAAATCAATTTGGAGCTATTTAAAACCTAACTTGACTTTATAATAAAATAATATTTTTAGTTATTCCAAAGGTACCCCTCTCCTCCCTTATAAAAGGGCACCTCCTCCCTCTCTTCCTCACACAACTTTGAGCCTTTAAGCTCGGCCAACCCCAACCAAATTATCTTATCCACTTCCCTAGAAAAATCCTAGAGGTTCTGGTCTTCCTCAAAGACCAATTTTAGTTCCCTAAGAGGAGGTCTCAAAGAGGCGCTTCAAAGAAGAGGAGGTTCGGACACTTACAAAGCAAGTCGGACCTAAGGTAAGGGAAATATCACAATCTCATTTTTATCTGAGATTGTTTATCCTTTTATATTTACTGGGGTGTATTTTATCATCCATGTCCATGTTTCCTCAATATGTAATATTATTTCCATCCACATACAATTGTTTAAATCCAATTTTACCCTTCTTTGAGTTTTTAGTAAAAGATATAAAAGGAATCTTTTGTCATTTTTCTTACGAGGTACTTTTTTGACTTTTCCGACAAAAGTATGAGAAGAATGTTTTTTAACTTATACGGATTGAATTGATTTTTAAAACCTTATTTCCAAGAAGCTTCCTTTACAAGTTTTCAAGATTATTTTTAATCAACTTCTTTTAGTTATAATTTTATGACATGTTAAGAAATGAAAAGTGTTTTTGAAGTAGAAAGGATATTTTCCTCAAGAATGGAGTTCAAGTGTTTTATCAAAATTATTTTCCATCTAAGATAATAAAGTGTTCTGTTTCTATCCCTATTATTACATTGATTTGATTATGTTGTGATAGAAATGTTTTTATGAATTCCTTTATCTTATATGAATTGTTTTATGATGTCATGATGTTTAAGATTCCCATTTGTATTACATGAGTTATGCATTGATGTATGATTTATGATTTTGTGTCACACATAATAATGGTATCATTATGAGATGGGTGGAACCTATATCTCCCTCCAATGCATTGGGTAAAGATTTTATATCTCATGAGATAGACATGGCTGGAACGGTAGGTTATACCGGTTCAGTGAAACAGGACTGAAACGAGGGTAACTCGGTTCAGAAAGGGACTTTTTCCACTAAGATAGTCTTGGCAATGAATCTTGACTAATAAGAAATGATTCTCTATGATTATGTGTATATGCCACAAAGTTTAATGTTTTATGTTATGATTATTGTGATTACATTTCACTACCATGAGTTATTCCAGGTTATGAAATTATGATCCATTTTACAGGTTAAGATTTCCAAAAGTTATGTGCTTATGTATATGATGTGATTGATATTTCTTTTGTTTACCCTTACTGAGAATTTGAGCTCACCCTTTCATGTTTTCTTTTCCCCAGGATATAAGGAAAGGTTTTAGGTATAAAAAAAAGAAGATCTTTATGGGAGATGTTGAAGATATTTTACCAGGATTAGAAGATTATATTCCGAGTTTCCAAAGACACTAAACTATTACGATCCTTGTGTGTGTGTTTTTGTTATGTACTAAGTATTCAGCAAATGTAATGTAATGTCAATGTACGTTAAGCTTCAGGTCTCTACAGTTGGTATCAGAGGAAAGGTTTAGTCAACCTTTGGAAACTAGGATGCGAAAATGTTAGTGAGATCCCTAGAGATATTTCTAAGGTATGTCTAAGTCTAGAGATGTCCCTAAGGTTAAGTATACGTATAGATTATAGTACTAGAATTACGCTAACGATCATATAATTAAACCTAAGATGTTATATATTGAAGGTACTCCCCCTTTATTATGTTGTTTTCCCTAGCATGATTTTTGCCTCTCACACTATTCTTTTTGGGTTTTAGACGATGGATGGAACCCATAGGAACCGTGTTGATCAATGCAATGATTTCCCTCCTGAACAAAAAAATGTTATGGGAGATGGAGTGCAAAATCTTATTGCTATACTTACACAAGCTATGAATCATTCTGGACTTCCAAATGAGCAGAGAAGGGAACAATATTCTATTGAGTCCTTCATGAGGCAACGTCCACCTTCTTTCAGTGGGTCATCCGATCCACTTGTTTCTGAACAATGGATCAGTACCACTAAAAAGATATTTTCAGTTCTTCAATGTTCTAAGCATGATAAAGTCATCTTAGCAGTATATCGTTTGGAAGGTGAAGCTGATCAATAGTGGAATCTTATCAAGAATACGAGGCCAAAAGATGAAATTGAGTCCATGGAATGGGAAGAGTTCAAGAACATGTTTTTCAATAAGTACTTCCCTCATATTCTTCTAACAAAAACGGAAAAGGAGTTTCTTGAGCTGAAGCAGAAGGATGATGAATCTGTTGGTATATACGAAGCGAATTTTACAAGACTTGCAAGGTATGAATCTGGAATTATCATCCAACCAGAAAGTAAAGTTGATCAATTTTTCTGTGGCTTAAAACCAAGTATTCGAAGGGCATTAGCTATAAGAGACTTCAGTAGCTATGAAGAAATTGTGCATTGTTCTATTAAGGTAGAAATGGAAGTTGGTGTTACATATCCATCTCATGGTTTTGACAAGAAACAAAAGATGGAGTTCAAGGAGAAATCTCAGAATAATTGTGAAAAGAAGATGAATGTTTCCTTATGCACAAAGTGTGGAATGAAGCATGGTGGAGATTGTCTTAAAGGGACTAGAAAATGTTTTAAGTGTGGAAAAGAAGGTCATCGAGCAGCTGAGTGTCGAAGTAATGGAAAAAGGGTTTCTAATGATGTGAATAAAGCAAACACTGCAGAGAACGCACCAGCAACACTTCAATGCTTCAAGTGAAAGGAAATGGGGCATTATGCTAATAAATGCCCTAATCCAAGGGTTAGTGATGATCGCCATGAGAAACCGCTTAAGGCAAAGGACAAAGGTAAGTCACATGCGATCACTATTGGCGATGTTGAATATGACACGATGTGGTGGAATGATTAAGTGTTTATGTAATGGGATTCCAAAATAATGTTGTATCATAAAGTATTGGAATATTTATGTATTGGTCTAACATGGTATTCAAAGTGATTGAGATATTTTTGGAAATAAGATGATATGCGCATAATGAAGGGAAAACGAGAAAACAAAATGTTTAACAGTATTCATGAGCTCATGATTGATATAAGGACTAAGTGATATCATGGTTTGAGTATATAGAATTTTGATGATTTTGGTATGTGGAAAGTATTATCTTTTAACTGCATTCATGTTTTCACTAAGCTTCAATGTGTATTCAAGAGAGTACATGATTAAGGCCTTTGAATGTTTGGAATGTGACCAACAAGACATATTTTATGATATATGGGGATCAACGATGGTATTAAATCTTTGGTAATCATTTTCACTATATTATGAGAGTGGACTGAAGTATTATGGATAAGCCTAAAGATTGGAATGGATTATGTTGGACATAAGTTATTATTGTTTAAGTATAGAAGTTTTTTCGATATTATTGATGGGATGTTATAGTAATATAGTTTTATAAAAAGGACAACCTGCAGGACGGACGACATCCCATCGCGTCGGACAAGGCAATGGGAATCGAACCCACAACCGAAGTGCGACCGGCCTTTATCGCCTACCACTGGCCTACAGAAAGTCCCTGTTTAGTAGAAACTAGTTTTATTTTATTATGTGGTATGATATATGAAGTATAGGTTCATTATTGGAATCGTATACGATTAACCTCACCATAGATGGACTTATGTATATTTGATAACTTTTGCTAACCTTTTGTTTGAAACAGATGGAATGACCCATCATTCTATCACGTGATCAACTAACACTTCATGAATAACAAATTCAACTTCATTTCTTTAAGATATGATGTGGAAATTGTTCAAAGTATGAACAAAAGTGAGATTGTACCAAAATAAATTAAGTATTTATTCTAATTCAAATTCTTCAACTTTAGGGAAATGCTTTTGAAAACCAAACATGTTGTCCTAGTGATCTTATATCTGATGAATTAGATGGTACCCTAGATCATCACAAATTTATGGCATTGCGATTTTTGGCTTTTTCATAGCCATGTTCTCTACCACTCTCCATCAGAACTTGATGGTTAGATTTTTCTTCCATATCCATATTTTCACCTATGTTCTCCTACGTGGAAACCCAGTGTTGAGTTAATTTGGGTAACCGTTACATTTAATTCTTTATTTTTTAAAGCCATATTTTGGTATTCCTTTTTACGATGTGGGTTTCTATTAAACAAACTTTCGAGTAGTAAACCATTTATAACCTCAACGAATTTCGAGGGCGAAATTCATTTTAAGGGGGGTAGAATGTAACACCCTGAGATTTTATGAAAAATATTCTTTTTAATTTCATTAATGTCTAGTGTTATACGATACACCAAAAGGAGATTTCAAAACACACATCTTTGACCTGGCTTGAATTACACGCAATCGCGACCTTCCACGATAGCGTGTGTTGTACGCAACACCAAGTTTTGCTAAACAACGATATGCTATTAAGATATTATTAAAACTAGCCGTTATGAATAGTAATAACCACTTTTTGAAATTTTGTAAATTTTATTTTTCAAAATGGACTTCATTTATGGATTTGGAATATTGAAATTAGCTTAGGGGGAAATTTTGGTGATTTTCGGATAACTTTCATATTTTGATGAATAGTGAAAATTACTAAATTTTAATTAAAAACAACTTTTTCAATCAAAATAATTAATAGTGATAAATTATTAATTTTAGTGGTTTTAAAGTATATTTAGAATATATTTTTACAATTTAATACAAATTTGGTCATTGGATTTAATTTCACATTTAAACCAGTTATAAACAAGTGTCAATCTTTTGATAGTTATTATCTCTTAAAGACACGCCTTTTGTTTTGACGACGATAATTAATTTTTAAATTAATTAATGCAATTGATATGTTTTGAATTTGGTAAAATAGAAATCATTTTTGAGTTCATAATATCAAATATATCTTAGGCCTAATTTTGGTATTTTTCTGAAAACTTTCAATTTTTGATGAATAGTGAAACCACTAAGTGGTAGTTAAAAAAAATGAATTTTTCATAAAACATAATTTTACCGCTTCTGTGAGTGGAATTTCAAAAATCCGAGAGACACGGTTGATGTCAGTAAGTAAAATGTGGTTCAATGAGATGAATATAATTTTTGGTGAATAGTAACTTTTTACTTTTATTTACCACGGTTAAAAGTAAATAGGGTAATTAAGGATAAAAATGATATTATTATTACCCCAAAACATGTCCTAATTCTATTAAATAAGTGTCATTCGACCAAAAACAACCTTAGGAATAAAATATTACCATTTAGGCCCACTTGAATTAGATTAGGACCTTTATTATTATTTAATTCAAAGAAGAGTTAAAAGAGTTAAAATCAAAGTTTATTTAATAAAACATTTTAAATATAGGGTTATACATAAGATAAATTCGACTATAAATATTCATTAGAAAGATAAAAAGAGTTCCTACATAATGGTATTTTATTTGTAATTTTTAGACATTAAATAATTTAATTTATTTATGACACAACAATGATTCTGTAATTATCTTATTAATGAAATATTGACATAATTGATGTTATAAATACTCAAATAAATATAATTTGAGACTTTTTATGAATTCCACTAATTTTCTAGGTTAATATGACATGTTAGTATTGATTTAATTAACTTTGTTCGAAATTATCATTCTGTTAGGATTTTCACAAAAATCAATTACTAAATAGTGTCAAAATAGACATAAAATAGTTTTTAAAAAACAAATATTATATTATTAATTGTTATTTTATTCCTAAAAATTTAAGGTTCGGACAAATGACTTAGATAAGGTTATATATATTAATAATAAACAACTTGGGGTTCGTTTGGATTGATATAGTAAGTTTATTAACCTTATAGTATAAGAACAGAAGAAGACACGGTAAAAGTAAAATTATTTAACTTAATGTTAAATCTAAATGATAAGGTTAAAATAGGAACCTAAACTTGTCTAAATTCCATTGGATGAGAGGATTTCGACCCATCCCCACCTTATCCTAGAAATAAATCAATTTGGAGCTATTTAAAACCTAACTTGACTTTATAATAAAATAATATATTTAGTTATTCCAAAGGTACCCCTCTCCTCCCTTATAAAAGGGCACCTCCTCCCTCTCTTCCTCACACAACTTTGAGACTTTAAGCTCGGCCAACCCCAACCAAATTATCTTCTCCACTTCCCTAGAAAAATCCTAGAGGTTCTGGTCTTCCTCAAAGACCAATTTTAGTTCCCTAAGAGGAGGTCTCAAAGAGGCGCTTCAAAGAAGAGGAGGTTCGGACACTTACAAAGCAAGTCGGACCTAAGGTAAGGGAAATATCACAATCTCATTTTTATCTGAGATTGTTTATACTTTTATATTTACTGGGGTGTATTTTATCATCCATGTCCATGTTTCCTCAATATGTAATATTATTTCCATCCACATACAATTGTTTAAATTCAATTTTACCCTTCTTTGAGTTTTTAGTAAAAGATATAAAAGGAATCTTTTGTCATTTTTCTTACGAGGTACTTTTTTGACTTTTCTGACAAAAGTATGAGAAGAATGTTTTTTAACTTATACGGATTGAATTGATTTTTAAAACCTTATTTCCAAGAAGCTTCCTTTACAAGTTTTCAAGATTATTTTTAATCAACTTCTTTTAGTTATAATTTTATGACATGTTAAGAAATGAAAAGTGTTTTTGAAGTAGAAAGGATATTTTCCTCAAGAATGGAGTTCAAGTGTTTTATCAAAATTATTTTCCATCTAAGATAATAAAGTGTTCTGTTTCTATCCCTATTATTACATTGATTTGATTATGTTGTGATAGAAATGTTTTTATGAATTCCTTTATCTTATATGAATTGTTTTATGATGTCATGATGTTTAAGATTCCCATTTGTATTACATGAGTTATGCATTGATGTATGATTTATGATTTTGTGGCACACATAAGAATGGTATCATTATGAGATGGGTGGAACCTATATCTCCCTCCAATGCATTGGGTAAAGATTTTATATCTCATGAGATAGACATGGCTGGAACGGTAGGTTATACCGGTTCAGTGAAACAGGACTGAAACGAGGGTAACTCGGTTCAGAAAGGGACTTTTTCCACTAAGATAGTCTTGGAAATGAGTCTTGACTAATAAGAAATGATTCTCTATGATTATGTGTATATGCCACAAAGTTTAATGTTTTATGTTATGATTATTGTGATTACATTTCACTACCATGAGTTATTCCAGGTTATAAAATTATGATCCATTTTACAGGTTAAGATTTCCAAAAGTTATGTGCTTATGTATATGATGTGATTGATATTTCTTTTGTTTACCCTTACTGAGAATTTGAGCTCACCCTTTCATGTTTTCTTTTCCCCAGGATATAAGGAAAGGTTTTAGGTATAAAAAAAAGAAGATCTTTATGGGAGATGTTGAAGATATTTTACCAGGATTAGAAGATTATATTCCGAGTTTCCAAAGACACTAAACTATTACGATCCTTGTGTGTGTGTTTTTGTTATGTACTAAGTATTCCGCAAATGTAATGTAATGTCAATGTACGTTAAGCTTCAGGTCTCTACAGTTGGTATCAGAGGAAAGGTTTAGTCAACCTTTGGAAACTAGGATGCGAAAATGTTAGTGAGATCCCTAGAGATATTTCTAAGGTATGTCTAAGTCTAGAGATGTCCCTAAGGTTAAGTATACGTATAGATTATAGTACTAGAATTACGCTAACGATCATATAATTAAACCTAAGATGTTATATATTGAAGGTACTCCCCCTTTATTATGTTGTTTTCCCTAGCATGATTTTTGCCTCTCACACTATTCTTTTTGGGTTTTAGACGATGGATGGAACCCGAAGGAACCGTGTTGATCAATGCAATGGACAATGCAATGATTTCCCTCCTGAACAAAAAAATGTTATGGGAGATGGAGTGCAAAATCTTATTGCTATACTTACACAAGCTATGAATCATTCTGGACTTCCAAATGAGCAGAGAAGGGAACAATATTCTATTGAGTCCTTCATGAGGCAACGTCCACCTTCTTTCAGTGGGTCATCCGATCCACTTGTTTCTGAACAATGGATCAGTACCACTAAAAAGATATTTTCAGTTCTTCAATGTTCTAAGCATGATAAAGTCATCTTAGCAGTATATCATTTGGAAGGTGAAGCTGATCAATAGTGGAATCTTATCAAGAATACGAGGCCAAAAGATGAAATTGAGTCCATGGAATGGGAAGAGTTCAAGAACATGTTTTTCAATAAGCACTTCCCTCATATTCTTCTAACAAAAATGGAAAAGGAGTTTCTTGAGCTGAAGCAGAAGGATGATGAATCTGTTGGTATATACGAAGCGAATTTTACAAGACTTGCAAGGTATGAATCTGGAATTATCATCCAACCAGAAAGTAAAGATGATCGATTTTTCTGTGGCTTAAAACCAAGTATTCGAAGGGCATTAGCTATAAGAGACTTCAGTAGCTATGAAGAGATTGTGCATTGTTCTATTAAGGTAGAAATGGAAGTTGGTGTTACATATCCATCTCATGGTTTTGACAAGAAACAAAAGATGGAGTTCAAGGAGAAATCTCAGAATAATTGTGAAAAGAAGATGAATGTTTCCTTATGCACAAAGTGTGGAATGAAGCATGGTGGAGATTGTCTTAAAGGGACTAGAAAATGTTTTAAGTGTGGAAAAGAAGGTCATCGAGCAGCTGAGTGTCGAAGTAATGGAAAAAGGGTTTCTAATGATGTGAATAAAGCAAACACTGCAGAGAACGCACCACCAACACTTCAATGCTTCAAGTGAAAGGAAATGGGGCATTATGCTAATAAATTCCCTAATCCAAGGGTTAGTGATGATCGCCATGAGCAACCGCTTAAGGCAAAGGACAAAGGTAAGTCACATGCGATCACTATTGGCGATGTTGAATATGACAACGATGTGGTGGAATGATTAAGTGTTTATGTAATGGGATTCCAAAATAATGTTGTATCATAAAGTATTGGAATATTTATGTATTGGTCTAACATGGTATTCAAAGTGATTGAGATATTTTTAGAAATAAGATGATATGCGCATAATGAAGGGAAAACGAGAAAACAAAATGTTTAACAGTATTCATGAGCTCATGATTGATATAAGGACTAAGTGATATCATGGTTTGAGTATATAGAATTTTGATGATTTTGGTATGTGGAAAGTATTATCTTTTAACTGCATTCATGTTTTCACTAAGCTTCAATGTGTATTCAAGAGAGTACATGATTAAGGCCTTTGAATGTTTGGAATGTGACCAACAAGACATATTTTATGATATATGGGGATCAACGATGGTATTAAATCTTTGGTAATCATTTTCACTATATTATGAGAGTGGACTGAAGTATTATGGATAAGCCTAAAGATTGGAATGGATTATGTTGGACATAAGTTATTATTGTTTAAGTATAGAAGTTTTTTAGATATTATTGATGGGATGTTATAGTAATATAGTTTTATAAAAAGGACAACCTGCAGGACGGACGACATCCCATCGCGTCGGACAAGGCAATGGGAATTGAACCCACAACCGAAGTGCGACCGGCCTTTATCGCCTACCACTGGCCTACAGAAAGTCCCTGTTTAGTAGAAACTAGTTTTATTTTATTATGTGGTATGATATATGAAGTATAGGTTCATTATTGGAATCGTATACGATTAACCTCACCATAGATGGACTTATGTATATTTGATAACTTTTGCTAACCTTTTGTTTGAAACAGATGGAATGACCCATCATTCTATCATGTGATCAACTAACACTTCATGAATAACAAATTCAACTTTATTTCTTTAAGATATGATGTGGAAATTGTTCAAAGTATGAACAAAAGTGAGATTGTACCAAAATAAATTAAGTATTTATTCTAATTCAAATTCTTCAACTTTAGGGAAATGCTTTTGAAAACCAAACATGTTGTCCTAGTGATCTTATATCTGATGAATTAGATGGTACCCTAGATCATCACAAATTTATGGCATTGTGATTTTTGGCTTTTTCATAGCCATGTTCTCTACCACTCTCCATCAGAACTTGATGGTTATATTTTTCTTCCATATCCATATTTTCACCTATGTTCTCCTACGTGGAAACCCAGTGTTGAGTTAATTTGGGTAACCGTTACATTTCATTCATTATTTTTTAAAGCCATATTTTGGTATTCCTTTTTACGATGTGGGTTTCTATTAAACAAACTTTCGAGTAGTAAACCATTTATAACCTCAACGAATTTCGAGGGCGAAATTCATTTTAAGGGGGGTAGAATGTAACACCCTGAGATTTTATGAAAAATATTCTTTTTAATTTCATTAATGTCTAGTGTTATACGATACACCAAAAGGAGATTTCAAAACACACATCTTTGACCTGGCTTGAATTACACGCAATCGCGACCTTCCACGATAGCGTGTGTTGTACGCAACACCAAGTTTTGCTAAACAACGATATGCTATTAAGATATTATTAAAACTAGCCGTTATGAATAGTAATAACCACTTTTTGAAATTTTGTAAATTTTATTTTTCAAAATGGACTTCATTTATGGATTTGGAATATTGAAATTAGCTTAGGGGGAAATTTTGGTGATTTTCGGATAACTTTCATATTTTGATGAATAGTGAAAATTACTAAATTTTAATTAAAAACAACTTTTTCAATCAAAATAATTAATAGTGATAAATTATTAATTTTAGTTGTTTTAAAGTATATTTAGAATATATTTTTACAATTTAATACAAATTTGGTCATTGGATTTAATTTCACATTTAAACCAGTTATAAACAAGTGTCAATCTTTTGATAGTTATTATCTCTTAAAGACACGCCTTTTGTTTTGACGACGATAATTAATTTTTAAATTAATTAATGCAATTGATATGTTTTGAATTTGGTAAAATAGAAATCATTTTTGAGTTCATAATATCAAATATATCTTAGGCCTAATTTTGGTATTTTTCTGAAAACTTTCAATTTTTGATGAATAGTGAAACCACTAAGTGGTAGTTAAAAAAAATGAATTTTTCATAAAACATAATTTTACCGCTTCTGTGAGTGGAATTTCAAAAATCCGAGAGACACGGTTGATGTCAGTAAGTAAAATGTGGTTCAATGAGATGAATATAATTTTTGGTGAATAGTAACTTTTTACTTTTATTTACCACGGTTAAAAGTAAATAGGGTAATTAAGGATAAAAATGATATTATTATTACCCCAAAACATGTCCTAATTCTATTGAATAAGTGTCATTCGACCAAAAACAACCTTAGGAATAAAATATTACCATTTAGGCCCACTTGAATTAGATTAGGACATTTATTATTATTTAATTCAAAGAAGAGTTAAAAGAGTTAAAATCAAAGTTTATTTAATAAAACATTTTTAATACAGGGTTATACATAAGATAAATTCGACTATAAATATTCATTAGAAATATAAAAAGTGTTCCTACATAATGGTATTTTATTTGTAATTTTTAGACATTAAATAATTTAATTTATTTATGACACAACAATGATTCTGTAATTATCTTATTAATGAAATATTGACATAATTGATGTTATAAATACTCAAATAAATATAATTTGAGACTTTTTATGAATTCCACTAATTTTCTAGGTTAATATGACATGTTAGTATTGATTTAATTAACTTTTTTCGAACTTATCATTCTGTTAGGATTTTCACAGAAATCAATTACTAAATAGTGTCAAAATTGACATAAAATAGTTTTTAAAAAACAAATATTATATTATTAATTGTTATTTTATTTTAAAAAATCTAAGGTTCGGCCAAATGACTTATATAAGGTTATATATATTAATAATAAACAACTTGGGGTTCGTTTGGATTGATATAGTAAGTTTATTAACCTTATAGTATAAGAACACAAGAAGTCACGGTAAAAGTAAAATTATTTAACTTAATGTTAAATCTAAATGATAAGGTTAAAATAGGAACCTAAACTTGTCTAAATTATGTTGGACAAGAGGATTTCGACCCATCCCCACCTTATACTCAAAATAAATCAATTTGGAGCTATTTAAAACCGAACTTGACTTTATAATAAAATAATATTTTTAGTTATTTCAAAGGTGCCCCTCTCCTCCCTTATAAAATGGCACCTCCTCCCTCTCTTCCTCACACAACTTTGAGCCTTCAAGCTCGGCCAACCCCTGCCAAATTCTCTTATCCACTTCCCTAGAGAAATCCTAGAGGTTCTGGTCTTCCTCAAATACCAATTTTAGTGCCCTAAGAGGAGGTCTCAAAGAGGTTCTTCAAAGAAGAGGAGGTTCAGACACTTACAAAGCAAGTCGGACCTAAGGTAAGGGAAATATCATAATCTCATTTTTATCCGAGATTGTTTATACTTTGATATTTACTAGGGAGTATTTTATCATCCATGTACATGTTTCCTCAATATGTAATATTATTTCCATCCACATACAATTGTTTAAATCCAATTTTACCCTTCTTTGAGTTTTTAGTAAAAGATATGAAAGGAATCTTTTGTCGTTTTTCGTACGAGGTACTTTTTTGACTTTTCCGACAAAAGTATGAGAAGAATGTTTTTTTTACTTATACGACAAGAATGGATTTTTAAAACCTTATTTCCAAGAAGCTTCCTTTACAAGTTTTCAAGATTATTTTTAATCAACTTCTTTTAGTTATAATTTTATGACATGTTAAGAAATGAGAATTGTTTTTGAAGTAGAAAGGATATTTTCCTCAAGAATGGAGTTTAAGTGTTTTATCAAAATTATTTTCCATATAAGATAATAAAGGGTTCTCTTTCTATCACTATTATTACATGGATTTGATTATGTTGTGATGGAAATATTTTTATGAATTCCTTTATCTTATATGAATTGTTTTACGATGTCATGATGTTTAAGATTCCCATTTGTATTACATGGGTTATGCAATGATGTATGATTTATGATTTTGTGGCACAAATTAGAATGGTATCATTATGAGATGGGTGGGACCTATATCTCCCTCCAATGCATTGGGTAAAGATTTTATATCTCATGAGATAGACATGACTGTAACGGTAGGTTATACCGGTTCAGTGAAACAGGACTGAAACGAGGGTAACTCGGTTCAGAAAGGGACTGTGTCCACTAAGATAGTCTTGGCAATGAGTCTTGACTTATAAGAAATGATTATCTATGATTATGTGTGTATTCCACAAAGTTTAATGTTTTAAGTTATGATTGTTGTGATTACATTTCACTGCCATGAGTTATTCCAGGTTATGAAATTATGATCTCTTTTACAGGTTAAGATTTCCAAAAGTTATGTGCTTATGTATATGATGTGATTGATATTTCTTTTGTTTACCCTTAATGAGCATTTGAGATCACCCTTTCATGTTTTATTTTCCCCAGGATATAAGGAAAGGTTTCAGGTATAAAAAAAAGAAGATCTTTATGGGAGATGTTGAAGATCTTTTACCAGGATTAGAAGATTATATTCTGAGTTTCCAAAGACACTAAACTATTACGATCCTTGTGTGTGTGTTTTTGTTATGTACTAAGTATTCCGCAAATGTAATGTAATGTCAATGTACGTTAAGCTTCGGGTCTCTACAGAGAAATAGCTACAACAAAATCCTCCTGAAAAGATGATCTCTTTGATTCGTTTCACCTCATATTAATTTTCATGGCTGTAGAAGATCGCTGTGATGCCTCCTTAGATATAAAGCAAGGATTAGATGTCGGTTGAAAAATGGTCGAGAGATTCTACTTCACTATAACAGTAGGGTTGAAAAAATTTACAGAAATATGATGTTCATGAGAATACATCATGGAAGAAACTGTTGATGCCACACCTTTGGGAGGAGAAAGCTGATCGAATCTGAGGAAGAACGAGAATGCCTTGGATCAATGAAAACCCTAAAACCATCATCACGAGAGGGAGTTACTATAACCCATAGTGTTAAATTATATTTTTTGGTTTTAATGTATAATTATATCAAATTTATGTAAATTAATCCAATTTAGCTCATTGGAATAAATTTAAAATAGAATTTTGATATAAAATCATTTCAATCTTTTCAACATTTTCACATTAATAACTAGTTTTCTCATTCCGTCAATTGGATTAATTTTAAATTATCTTTAGCCAATTATTTATTTCGATTTTTAAAAAATGGAATCCAAATTGTGAATCATAATTTCCAAATTTAGTAAATATATCTATTTTATTTTTGGATAGTATCAGTAGTAACTATAGAAATATTTATTACCACGGTTAAAGGTAAATCATTTAATTCTAGGTAAAAATAATATTATAATAACTAGAAAATTACACTAAAACTTGTAATAATTTTATTTTATGAGTTACGTTTTACCAAAATCATCATTGGGGAGATTTTACTACCGCGTGTATCCACTTGGATAAATTTATCCCTGTATTATATTTTATTTTAAATAAAAGTAAATGATTTCATTCTTATGTTTTAAAAACAATAAAATTTTTAATATAGGGTAATTTTGAATATATATATTTGAATATAAATTGTTAATTTAAAATTTGAAATAATTATCTAAATTATTGTAATTTATTTATTATTTTTAGGTAATAAAATAATTACCTTAAATCAGAACATAATGATGATGACATAATTGTTTAATTATAGGAAATATAAAATAAATGATATTAAAAATATTAAAATAAAGTAATTTTTTATAATTAATTCCATATAAATGAATTTAATATGTTAGTGATGATTTAAAATAGTTGATTCTAAAAAATTGTATTATTATGAAATTTAAAAAATGTCATGTAATGAATAGTGTCACAATTGACATTAAAAATATTTTCAAGGAAAAATGATAAGGATAAAGATTAAAATCTCATAAATGACTCATTTATTGGCCTTTTTGAATTTTATTTTAATTATATTAAATGTCAAAGTTTAAATTACATGATATCAAGGCAAGAGTTAAAGGGGTAAAATAAAGGCTAAAATAAAAGGATAAGGAATAAATAATAATTAAAACATTATAAATTTTCATTGGATGAATTAATATAGACCTATAATCATTATATATTATAAATAAATTATTTTTCATCCATTTGTAATAGAAAATTAATTAAATCAAATTTAATATTTTGGATAATTCCAAGAGTGCCCCTCCCTTCTCTTATAAAAGGGCTACACTTCTTATCATTTATTAAAACAAAAAAACCCATTTCGATCATAAAATATTTTCCTACATTCCTTATTATAATCCCAACCCAAATTATATATCTCTTATTTTATTAATAACATTATCCTTAGTGGTCTTGTGGTGTTAAGAAAAGGAGATCATCTAAAAAGATGTATTGTTTTAATCAGGCATTTATGTTTTATTTCGTTCTCCACTTCCTTAAAATATTATTCATCAAAAAATAATTATAAACTACAACATCATAAATATAAATTTATTTTATTATGTTAATATCATCAAGAAAATCCATATACACTTCCATTAAATAGGAGAATAATTAATCATTCGTATGTATAGTGGGCTACCACCTCATGAACTTTTACAATTCTTTTTCCATAATAGTATCTCAAGACTAATTGTAATGATGGAATTATTTGGTATATATTATATTCATAACATATTTATAATTTTTAAATAATGATATATCATTTACGTTCTTAACTTTTCATGAAAAATAAATAATACTTTTGTTCATGTGTAAGTCAGAACTATCAGCTCCACAAAGTGATGTGATTCATTTTTCATCCCCACATCACATGGATGATATATATAAGTATATTTAAATTATTAATATGATATTAAATAAATTATTATAATTATGTAAATATAAAATAATACCAAACTTATTTCCATAATTATAAATGAAAAATTGAAACGCCACTCATGCGTGCGTACGACTTACTAGCTCCATGATCACAATGTTGGTTAATTTTTCTTAATTGTATTCCATTATTTGTTTTTAAAAAATAATTTATGTATAAATATGATTATTATTTATTGAATATTTTTTTGAAGATGATTGAGTAATTACAACTTTGACTATTGACATCATACCATAGTCTTTTTGGAAACAAGTATAGAATATTGTCAACACTTCTGACATGAGCATAAATAATTAAATAATTTTTATAATAAGAAAATAAGTGTTATAAAAGGTTTAATAATCATGAAAAATATTATAATCCAAGTAAATAATTATACTATTTTTATTATTTAATCTGATAATTATTTTACATGATTATTCGGACTCACGGTATGTGACATTCTTTTAAAAACCTCTTTTAAAGTTACTCTTTCAACTATTTTTATATAATTCAGAAAAAATGTTTTTTACATATAGGGAATGGTAATAATTTAACACATTAAAGTCACAATAATATTTTCATTATTTATTTATAGGTATATAATTTTATTTTCAAAAAAAAATTGTTTTCATTTATGAGTGTGCCACTTTGTGAAAATGGAAGCGATTTCAAAGTTAAAAAATTATTTTTCATTCATGCATGATTTATGAGTTATAATTATATTATAGATTATTGGTACTGATTATGAGTAAGGTTTGTTCCATGATAAAACAAAGTTTTTTGATCCTATAATATTTCTCCAATGCAATGTGTAATGATATGAAGTTATCCATTAGGGTTTCTCCTAATAGATTAGTGGATAATACTGCAGTGGTTATTCCAAATGTAACTATAAAGCATACTCCCTATATATCCCTATGATATATAGTAAATTTAAGAGTAATAAGGGAAATATTTATAAATATTCCTTTATGATTTATGTTTTCTATGGATTATTATAAAAACTTATGATTTCATGTGGTAAGTTGAAGATATTTTGTTTTATAGGTGAAAATTATAACTATATGAAAATGTTTCCCCCAGTTTATAAGTAATCATGGACTATGGGTTTATTTTTTTTATGTCACATAAAGTGAATTTTCTGCACATACCATGTTTTAAAATGTTTTTCATATTTTATAATAATGGGAAGCTGAATGAAAGAAGTAAATTAGAATGTTATGAATATTATCATGAAAAAGAAATCATGTTTAATTTTAAATGTTTTATATTATGGAAGAAATGGATAATATTTTTGCAGTATCAAATTTTTACGAAGGTGGGATGTTATGAATGATTTATGATCAAATTATATAAACCTATAAACCATAAAATATCCTCAAAGTGAAATAAAGTAAATTCTTGAATACAACTCATGATTATGTAATGTTTAATGTTGGATCAGTATAATTTGTATCAGAGGATGGTTGAGATAGCTTCAGATATTATGATGTTTTCTTAATAATTGTGTATATAATTATAGGTTTATATATTTTTAGTTGATCATATGTTCATTGTCATAGAAACCCCTTTTAGCCTTTATGTTATGAAAGTTTATGTTCACTAATGATATTTATAAGGACATTTATTTTTCAGTTAATTATGGTTTATTAAATTTTGGTATATAAAATTAAGGGTATGAAATAAAATTTAGGTTAAAAAAATTATATAAAGATGATTTAAATTTCATATGAATTATATGATAATTATAAATTTTTAGAAAAAGGATAACCCATAGGATGGGAGAAAAACCATCACATTTCGCATGGCCAAAGGAATTGAACCCACAACCAAAGGCAGACAAGGGTGCATCGTCTACCAAAAGCCTACATGATGGCTTGGTTGGTAGTAATTTTTATTTTTAGTTAAATAATTTTATGTATAAAGACTAATTTGATTGTGTGAACATGTGTTTTATCAAATAAATAACCTCGGTATTCTAATATGATTTTTTATTAGGTTATTAATGTAATTTCAAATAACCGTCAGTATTTCAGGAATCATATAAGTTTTACATAAATAGAATTAATTTGGATTTTCTGTAGGAGTAAAGGTTGAATTATATATATTTTTTTCAATATAATATTATTGTGGATGATATTGATGAGGTTATTTTTGAAAATGGTAAGTGTTTATTAAATAATATTAGGGTGACTATGTTTTTTGTGAGACTTCAATAGAAATTGATTTTATTTGGATATAATTCTAAAAATTTATCTGCAAAGATTATGTAATCAAAATTTTCTGATTATTGGGTTTATAAACTTGTATATAATATTTTTGATGAAATTTTAGGATAATTATTTGTGGAATGATCTATGTTGAGCTTGGTGTATTACTATTGATTTTTTAGAGTAAAGTAATTTTTCATCATATTAATGTTTCTTAGTTTTGGAGAATTATATTATATTCTCATAACCATTATGGTTTGTAGATAATTTGTAAATATAATAGGAATATATTTTTACCATTATAATAATTTTTTGATTCTTAAAAATTCATTCTAATGTTTCTGGCTTGAAAAAATTAATTGAATAATTATCATTTGGACAAAAATATTATTTTTTGTGTAAATTGATTAGTTTATAAAACTGTAATGTTTATATGAGTATATTTCCTTCTTTTATAAATCTAGGTATTAAAATAATTCCTCAAATATAAGAATATTATCTTAAAACAAAAACATTATATGTTCACTTTTCTTACTAAAAAATCAAAAACCTTTTAACCCGTCAAGGATTTGTGGTTTTGTGATGGATAACTTCATAATGACCATGTTATATATCACTATCCAACAAAAATTTATAGTAAATTTTCTATTACATTACCTTTTTTCCTATATGGAATCCAGGTATGTGTTATCTCATGTGACCTTTATAATTCCCTTTATTTCTATTAAGGTGGTTTTTTTATGGATCCCTTTTCCAATATGGGATTTTATTAAAATTAATTTGAATATTTGAACAGTGGTTACCAAACAAAAATTAAAATTGTAGGGATAAAAATATATTATATGGGTGATTAGATAACATCACATGTTTTTTATAAAAGGAATGTCTCTGTTAGATAGCATACAAAGCATGCCACATCATGAATAAAAAAAATAATTAAATATTATCATAGAAATGTTACCATTATAACATGGATGTTAGAATGGAAGGTATGAACGATATTATTATAATTATAAAAATATGTTTAACACAAGTATATATAATTAATTCTTCTGTGAATAATTAAATATAAATGAAAATAAAACCATCCTTGAAAATAAATGAAAATTTTTTGTGGAAAATAAATAAAATTTACACAGGGGTTTTTCATGCAAATAAAATAAAAAATAAAACATTTTAAATTATATTAATCAGATATATATATATATAATATTATAACATCCATCCTATATGTTTTCTATACATGATATAAATATAAATCCATTATTATACTTAAAACAATATTTTTCTAAAAAGTAGTTTTACCCCCTATTGACAACACAAATGGTTTAAACCAGTTTTTTGACACATTTATAAATTTAATTTGACAATATAAACTTATTATTTTAAATAAAGATATCAATATTTAATTTTCTGTATTTTTTTTTATTTTTCTGAAATTTTTCAAGTTTGGATGAATAGTGAAAAACAATGAATTGTAATTTGAAACAGTTTTTTCATCAAAATTTGTTATAGAATTAAATTAAATTTTTTATTATTTTAAATAAATAATTGGATAAATTATATATCACTTAATATAATTTAGGTATTTGGGATAAATTTCACAATAACTTTGTATATGTAAATATTTCAATCTTTTGAAAGTTTTCACTTTAATAAATAATTTTCTCATTCCATTGATGTGATTAATTATAAATTAATTATTTCAAATTCTTCTTTATGATTTTTGAAAAAATTATTATATATTGGGAATAATAAGATCCAAATTTAGTAAATAGATACCTTTTTTTGGAGAGTATCAATAGTGACATTACTAATTGTTTTTACACTTTTAAAGGTAAATTATGTAATTAAGGGTAAAAATAATATTATAATTATTATTATACTACCCTAACACTTTTGTTAATTCTATTGGATGATTTATCATCGACCAAATTCACATTTTTGATGATTTTAGGGCCTCTTGGAGCCACTTGTATGTCTTTAATCCCATTATAATATTTTATTTTAATGAATATTCAATGATGACATATTTGTGTTTTAATAACTATAATTTTTTTCATATAGTGTTATTTTCAATAAATAATTAACTAGGATTAATAATTTCAAATATAAACTAATTATAAAAATAGTTACATTATATGATGACATAATGATGATTCAATACTTATTCAATTAAAGGAAATATAAAATAAATGAGATTAAAAATATTAAAAAAATATAATTTAAGATAATTAATGTAATATATGATTTTTTATATGAATTTAATATTTTATGACATTCCAAAATTGTTTTTTATGAGATAACACGTTTTTATGATATTTTTAAAAATCCTGTAATCAATAGTTTCAAAATTGTCATTAATTATATGATAAAATATATAATAAAATATTAAATAATATAAAATTCATAAAAATATAATATTTAGAAAAATAATAAGGATATGGACTAAATGTCATTAATGAATCATTTTTTATTTTTTTATTTTGATATTAATTATATTAACCCTTGATGTGTAAATTTCATGATATCATGGTAAGAGTTAATAGAGGTTAAATAAGGATTAAAAATTGATAAGTATTAAAAAATATTTCAAACTTGTATAATTTTCATCAGATAAATTAATTTCTTCCTCTAATAATAATCTATTCAATATAAATATATTTGATCCATTTAGAATAGACAAGTAAATTAAATTAACTTAATAGTTGGAAGTATTCTAATAGTTCCCCTACCCTCTCTTATGAAAGGGCACCACATCTAATGATTTCATCACACTTCAAAACCTTTTTATCATGGCCAATATCTTCCTACATACATTACTATAATCTCTACCCACATTATATATCTCTATTTTATGAATAAAACCATCCATAGTGGTCTTAAGTTATTAAGAAAATGATATCATATAAAAAAGATGTATTGTTTTAATCATGTATTTCTATATTATTTCATCTTCATTTGATTAAAACACAATTAAACCATGACTAAATAACAAATAATTTATATTAAGTATAATTAGATATTATTATATTCATATAATCACATAAATCTATCTCCACATCCATCAAATGGGGGAAGAATTAATCGTTTGTGGGTACGATGAGATACCACTTCATGAAGCGATATATTTGATTACCCATTATCATCTCTCAATAATTGTTATAAATGATGTAATTAAAGTATATTTATGATATTAAATAAATTTTTATCATTATGAAATGAATATATAACATTTTCTTACCTTTCAATGCACATGAAAATGATGACATCATTCTGGTATACATGGGAACTATCACCTCCACCAACCGATGTGACTCATTTTCCATCACCACATCACATAGAGGGTATATATAAGTATATTTAGTAGATTAATAATATTTTAATGAAATTAATATCCTTATTTTATAAAAAAATAATAATTTTATTCTTTCTGTAATAATCATTGAAAAATTGAAATGCTACTCTTACTTATGTACAACTTACCCTCTCTTTGATTGAAACATTGGTTCATTTTTTATAATAGTATTCCATGAAAAGTTTTAAAGGAATTATTGATGTTTAAATATGATGATTATTTAATTAATATTATTCTAAAGATTATGGGATAATAACTATTTTGACTTTTGACATCATAACAAAGTTATTTTGGACTCAAGTACCGAATATCATCAAAAGTCTAACATGAACATAAATATTTAATTATTTGTTATAACATGATAATACGTAATATAAAAGGAATAATAAACCATAAAAAAGATTTTATGAAATTTAATATTTAACCTATGTTTATTATTTAGTAATATAAGGATTATATGTTATGATTTGAACTCAAGGTAAGCGACATTCTTTTAAAAACATCTTTAAAAGATACTATTTCAACTATTTTTACAAAATCAGAAATTAATGTTTTTTAACATATATGACAAGAATTAAAATTACCACATCCATGTCACATTAGTTGTTTTATTCTTCCATTATGGGTTTAAAAATTAATTTTCAAATAAATTTCTTTCAATTATGAGTTTTTGGCTTTATAAAAATAAAAATTGAACTCCAATTGGAACATTTATTTCTATTTTAAGAAAGATTGATATGTTGTGCTTATGTTATGGTTCATGGGATTTTTTTATGATTACTGATGGTTCCATGATAAACTAAGTGTGGTTTGGCCTATTATATTTCTAAAAATCATTTTTTAATGATACCGAGTTAAACTATAGGTTTTCTCATAAGAGATTAAGGGAATATACTACGATGGGTATTCTAAATGTTACCGTGAAGGTTACTCCCCATATATTCAGGATAAATTTTGTAAATTTAAGAGTGATGTAGAAATGATTCTATAAGTTACCATTACGATTTATATTTTTTATGGAGTTTTATAGGAAATATATGATTTCATGAGCTAAGATAATGAGATTAATTTTTATGGTTGAAAAGTATAACTTTGTAAAATGTTTTCATGGTTTTATAAGTGTTAATGGGATAAAAATTTATTTTTTTTCTTTTTTGTTCCTTATTATGATTTTTTTGTTCATATAATGTTTTAAAATATCAGTTACAAGTTATAAGGATGGGTAATAAAAATGAGGAATTCAGGTTGAAAATTGCGATGATTCTTCCAAAAAAATAAATCATGTTTTATTTTACGATTTTTTTATTATTGAAGAAATGGATACTATAATACTATTATACACATTATATTATTGTGTGATTTTATGTAGGAAAAATGATCTATTTCTAGAAAAATCTAATACTGAAAATATCATCAATGTAAAATTAATTAAATTGTTGAATAAAATTTAAGATAATGTGATGTTTATGGTTGGATCCTTATACAAAATGAGAATGTGGGTTTGTAAAGAGAAAACATTCAATTTTTTTCAAATTTTTCTTATAAATAATAAATTTTAAAATTTAATAATATGAATTAAATTTTATTAAAGGGTATATAATTTTTATAAATCTACATTAAAAAAAATAAATTTAATTTAACTTTGAAAATAATTTATATGAAAATGTATTTTTCAATTAAAAGATAATACTTTTCACAATTCTTCAGAAAATAATACTATATATAAAACCCCAAAAATAATCCCTTATATATTTTTGAAATGATTATTTCAAATATTATAAATAATTTTTAAAATTAATTTTATAAATATGGTATAAATTATTTTTTAATTATGCGTGCAAAGCGTGACTAAACCATATTTTTTGAAAAAAATATACTTTTTAGAAAACATAATTTTCTTTTAAAATAATACTATCTTATTTATAATTAATATATTACAAGAAATTGTTTACAACATATATTTTTAGGGTATAGTGAATCCAATTATTATCCTCCATTCAAATTTCTAGGTGGTGAATTGAATAATAAGGTTAATATTATATTATCATTTCGTAAAATGTGATCTTTCATGTAATAAAAGCTATCAAGGAAACATGTTTTGTGTGAAATGAAAGATAAATCGGTGTTTTATTTAACATAAGACAAACTAGATATTATGTGTAACCAAAAATATTGAAATTATTAAATTTATTTAAAAAATATTTCACACAATAATGGTGTTAGGCTTGGTATAACCACTCATAAACAATAAAATATATTTAGGGAATAAATATTGGGAAACCATAAGTGATTAAAATAACATGATTGATGAGATAATAACATTTTCATAAGAAATAGATATATAGAATACACGTAATTATAAAAATATTGTGTCAATGATACCCACAAAGACATTCATAACATGTTAGGCTTGGAATAACCACCCATACACCACCTTCATCTTTATATGACATTATATGTACACTCGTACGGGATTTGGATAACCACCTGTGTAACCTCATATTTGGGATTTCATAACCACGAGTGTATCCCCCATTTTTTGCTTAGATTATCAATCCTTGTACCCTCCTTTTTGGGAATGGGATGACCACAAGTTTTCCCTCATTTTGGGGCTTGGGATTACAACATGTGTACCCTTAAATTCCACAAATACACCTCTTGGGTGGGACACTCCACCACCCAAGTAGAATTTCATTCCCTATAGTGGAATGTGTTTACTACTCAAACTATCATTTTAGTTAAGGTTTTATACCAAGAACATTATATTGTAAAAATTCTGTTACTAAACAGAGTTCACTCACTATTATTTTCATTAATATCTCATGAGATATAAATCTTTACCAAATTAATTGGATGGAGATATAGGTACCACCCATCTTTTGTTATAATGTAACCACCATCCTTTTTTGTAACATAACCACTTTCTTTGGTTATATTGTAACCACCATAAAATAATGAAATCATATAACTATATTCGACAAGATTTTAAAACATTCATCATATCATTAACAATGAAATGAAATGGGTTTCCTAAACATATAATCATATCAAAACCTGTATAAAAGATATAGAAATCATAATCATTTCAGCATTTCATTAGTGCATAACATGTTCAAAAAGTAACTCATTTCATAATTTTTTTTTGGGAATAAACCGTGGAATAGAAACAGGTTATATAAAAATTTTATTATGGCATAACCCATTGAATAAAAATGGGTTTCAGGAAAAACATGCCATCATAAACACATACCATTAAGAGATAGAATAAAAATGGTATCTTTATATAATAACCCCAATAAATCATAAGTTACACCAAAGTATGTCATCATAAAGGGAAATAATTTATAAAGATCTCTTAGAAAAATTATTTGAGGAAAAATAAAATTTTAAAACATAAAAAATATTTAAATTTTTTTTATAAAACATTTTATTGGTAGAAAAAGTTTTTTATAGATAAATTATTTTTCATAGATTTTTTTTAACATATTAGTAAATGAATATATGAAAAAGAAGGGAAAAAATTCATTATCATGGCATGAGTACCAGATTAAAAAATCATTAGCTTCTTAATAGATGTATTATATTATTTTACAATCATAGACATAATCATTAATAGTCCTGATAAATGATGAGATTGAAACCTAAAACTCATAACACATTAGTAACAATTATTCATTAGAAACATGAAAAAAATAAAATTCAATAAAATTTATAATGTCATGAAAATATTTATATTGATGAAATATCATTTTATAGGGAAATTATATACACCTCATTGAAGAATATAGGTCTAAAACATATCTCATATCCCAAAGAAAGAAAACTGAGACAAAAAGTTCCCTATTGATTTTTTTCATTTGAACCGTAAACCCCATCAAAGATAGATCCAAAAAATTATATGTAAAACCTAATAATTTTTCAAATAATAATCATAAAATAAATTTATACATAGTATATACATCTAATCAATGAAATAATTGGATAATATGGCATCTTCTTCACAGAATATAAAGGTGATATGGAAATTCCATACCTTAAGTATGGAATTTCATTTTACTTGTTAAAATCTCTTATAAATAAATATAATTTTATTATATACACATATATTAAATCAATATATTAATATATATATTATTATATATGATTTTTATGAAATTTTATTTCTTATTTATTAGGAATTCCTAGTTAAAGTCACATTTTTGGCAATAACTGCATTTTTCATATATATAATGATTTTTTATTTTTAATCCTCTAATTTGATTAGTATTTTAGGAAATACAGAATGTTAACCATTATTTAAATATAATATATAATATTTATATGTTCTTTTAAATTAACACATGAAATTTAGAAATAGGAAATGAAATACACCGTTCATAGTGACGGATTATCGTACGCATACATAAGAACTATTTTTTATTTTCTTGTTGAGTTGAAAGAAATTCAAAAATATGAAAAATATTATAATTAAATAATAATAATTATATCATATATATATATATAACATATTAATATTTAACCTATCATTAATAAAACACATATAAATTGTGAACATGTCACATTGCTATGTGAGGTGGTACTCAGACGTACACACGAACGATGTTAACATTTTACCATAAAATGGAGAGAATAAAGTTTCATGTGATATAATAATTAATGAATAAATATAAAATTATAAATAATATAAATATATTACATAAAAAATAAATCCCCCATTATTTTTATCCATGATATGTAGTAATAGAAAATTGAACAACATAAGTTCGCAAGGCGGTAGTTCACTGTATACACAAAAAAGTAACACATTTAATGGAATTGCAGATGGTTTTACGTCATTATCATAACATAAAAGCATATCATTATATGTAAGATATTTATTTTATTATATAATCATATATAATAAAAATTAAAGGGGTGGAAGATGAAATAAAACAAAAATTCACATTGATGAGTATTACCTCTTCATAGGGTATTATCCTAATGTCTGAAATAAAATCCTTATTAGGATGGATTTATTCTAAAATTAAGGATTATAGGATTATTTTAGGGAATTTGGGAAGTTATTTAGGATGGGTTCTCTAGATCCAAGAGTCCTGAGAGGTGTGAAGGTTTGAATAGAGTGAGTTCCCTTTTATAATTGAGGAGTGGTGGAATTCCGGTAAATACCTAAACGTATTCTTAATTAGCAGTTCTCTTTACCTTCATATGCCTAAAAATTTAATAAATAATAAATTTTAAGTGATATTTAATCATGTATAACCTCCTCTGCATTTAAATAAACACATTTTTATCAATATATTTATTTTTTCTTTATGATTACTCCATTTTACAATTTTCATTTTAAAATCAGTAACTTTTATCTTTCGATTTACCTAGGTAATTTTTCCTTGAATAATATAATTAAATCATATTTATTAGATGCTTTATAAATACATAATATATATACTAAATATAATTAATTATATAAAATAATACATTTCTATAATGAAATTTTTATCACAAATGCATGTAATGCGCAACACCACATTTTAACTTGAATCATTGTAATTAATTATAACAATTTTATATAAAAATATGGTAAATCATGAATTTAAAATTACTATATAATATAAATTATTATGATTAAAAATATATAATACATTATTCCAATTTTCAATCACATATGTGGAAGAAATTATTTCTTAATAAAATCCTACTCATGAAATAATAATGCTTGTTTTTAAAGAAAAAGCGATCAAAAGTATGAAAGAATTTTATATAAAAAATCATTATGAAATTTATTAATATAAGATAAATTAGATTATATAATCTATAAACTATATAATTATCTAATAAATAAAATTTATAATATAATTTTACATTACTAATAATTTAAAAGGAAAGTAGTTTTCAATTAAAATTTACTGTTTTCACTATTAATAATAAAATAAGCCTTTCTAGAAAGACCAAAAAATAACAATAATATAATCATAACATGATTATTTCAAAAGTGGGGTTTATTTTATTTAATAAATTTACTAAATTTGGGAAAATATAATTTAATTTTTATTTTGAAAAAGTTCAACTGAACCATCTTTTAGAAAAAAATAGTGTTTTCAAAGAAACATTAAATTTTCACTTAAATGATTATTAAATATTAATAATTATATCATATATATATATATATAACATATTTATATTTAACCTATCATTAATACATCTCATATAAATTGTGAACATGTCACATTGCTATGTGAGGTGGTACTCAGACGTACACACGAATGATGTTATCATATTCCCATAAAATGGAGAGAATAAAGGTTTATGTGATATAATAATTAATGAATTATAAAAAAATAAAAAATAATATAATATATTACAAAAACATTAAATCCCCCATTATTTTTAACCATGATATTTAGTAATAGAAAATTGAACAACATAAGTTCGCAAGGCAGTAGTTCACTGTATACACAAAAAAAATGATTTTGTAACACATTTAATGGAATTGCAGATGGTTTTAGGTCATTAGAATAACATAAAAACATATCATTATACTAAAGTTATTTATTTTATTATATAATAATTATATAATAAAAATTAAAGGGGTGGAGGAATAAATAAAACAAAAATTCACATTGATGACTGTTACCTCTTCTTAGGGTACTATCTTTATATCTGAAATAAAATCCTTCGTAGGATGGATTAATTCTAAAATTAAGGATTATAGGATGATTTTAGGGATAGTGGGAAGTTATTTAGGATTATTTTTCTAGATCCAAGAGTCCTGAGAGGTGTGATGTTGTGAAGAGAGTGAGTTCCCTTCTATAATTGAGGAGTGGTGGAATTACGGTAAATACCTAAACGTATTCATAATTAGCAGTTCTTATTAACTTCATATGCCTAAAAAATTGATAAATAATGAATTTGAAGTTTTATTTCTTCATGGATTACCTACACCACATTTAAATAAACATATTTTTATCATTACATTTCTTTTTTCTTTATGATTACTATATTTTACCATTTTCATTTTTAATGTCGTAAATTTTATCTTCCGATTTACCTAGGTGATTTTTCCTTGAATAATAAAATTAAATCATATTTATTAGATTCTTAATAAATACATACTATATATACTAAATATAATTAATTATATAAAATCAGACGTTTCTATAAAATTATTTTTATCACAAATGTATGTAATTCACAACACCATATTTTAACTTGAATCAGAGTAATTAATTATAACTATTTTACATAAAAATATCGTAAATCATGAAGTTGAAATTACTATATAATATAAATTATCATGATTAAAAATATATAATCCATTATTACAATTTACATTCACATAAGTCGAAGAAATTATTTCTTAATATAATCCTATAGATGAAACAATAATGCTGGTTTCTAAAGAAAAATCGATCAATAGTTTGAAAGAATTTTATATAAAAAATCATTATGAAATTTATTAATATAAGCAAAATTAGATTAGTGGATTTATAAATTATATAATTATCCAATAAATACAATTTATAATATAATTTTACATTACTAATAATTTAAAAGGAAAGTACTTTTCAATTAAAATTAACCATTTTCACTATTAATAATAAAATAAGGCTTTCTAGAAAGACCAAAAAATAACAATAATATAATTCTGACATGATTATTTCAAAAGTGGGGTTTATATTATCTAAATAATTTACTAAATTTGGTAAAACATAATTTACTTTTTTCGAAAAGAACAACTGAACCATCTTTTCGAAAAAATAGAGTTTTCAAAGGAAAATTATATTTTCATTTAAATTATTATTATTTTTATAATAATAATATAACTAAAAATTGTTAAAACTGTATATTTTCATATATTAGTTAATCCTATAACCACCATCCTTTCCAAAAGATTTATGATGTATTAAATAAGATAGTTAATAATATATTTTCATTCGGTAAAACTCAATCTTTCATATAATTACAAAAACTGAGGAAATATATTATTTCCTGTTATGAAACATAAATTAGTGTTGTGTGTAAGACTAGACAAAGTGGTTATTTTGTGTAACAGAAAATATATAAAAAAATAAATTCATTTGAAAAAAATATTTCACAAAATCTTTGTGTGTTATAGTGAGATATTAGAATACTTCTGTTTAACATCATGTAAGCCTATATTCCAAATTAGATATAATTGAATGTGGTAACCATTTTATCTTTACCAATTTTTTCACATATATTATTGAATAATTATTAATATATAAATATTGTTTTATTTTAATGATTTTTTCCTACTTTGTAAGGTGATTAACTCTAACCTTAATAATAGTTTTTCCTTTAAATGTTTCAAGAAGTTCAATAGTGAAATCTTTGGTGATGTTTTCCAATTGTCATATTTAATGGTAAATGGTTATTACAACCTTTTATACATCTATCTCTTATCCTTAACATGTAAAAATACTTTGAGCCGAGATATGTTCTCCACATTACCTCTCTTCACATTTCCCCCCCAAAAATACACTTTTATATCTATATACATCATCATACATTTATGATGAATATTGAATGATGTGTGATGATATTATTCCAATAATTCATTATTTATGTTTCATATTAATAGTATAGAAAATTTATTACCAAACATAATCATTCTATTTCATTCAATTTTTAACTTGAGATACTTTTTCACCGTGTTTTGCAGTTCTAAATCATTCTTTTGTCCTATTTAATCATTATATAGATTGGTGGTTAAATACTCTTTTGATAATTATAAAATGTATCCACTTGTTTCATCATTTAATGATCCATAATTTCTAAATCCATAAGTATGGGATCTTTTTTTATGCACATCATTGATATGATAGAATGATCCTTTCAACTCAAATCATCAGCCACCTTGATATTTTTTCCACGACAGTATTTTATTGAGACTTTATAATCATTAACCAAATATAGCCATCATAGTTGGAACATATTAAAATAATTATATATTAATATATAATTTAATATTTTTTTTACCACTATATATGTTTCTCCTTTATATGTAATGAAAATTCCTCCATATCTTTAATGTATAGTGTATCATTACTGACTCTGTGTCACGATTTGTGCAATTTATCTCTTGAACTATCAATTAGAATGTTTCATAATATATCACAATATAATAATGAATGAGAACACATCCCAGACATTTATTTGATGCATATCTATATATCAGAGACCCTTCTCTACTATATGGAAGAATGAGAACCTGATCATTATCAAACCTTCTCTTCAGTTACTTGAAATATTCTTCACACTAACAAATCATTTTGAACCAAAATCCTTTCCGAGTTAACATAGTTTGTTGTTTATATATCCATGAGAAATAATTATTGATTCATTAATAATATCCATACAATATTGGAAATCTATGGATTTTAGTCATGGTGTTTGATTTGGGAAAATTTTCAATAAATTCCAGATTTGATGGATCTAACAAGATACCCTTGATTGAGATTATATGACCCCAAAATAAAACATTCAATATCCAAAATGAACAAATATAAATTTTTTCATTTAACATATCAATTTGTAAGTTGTTCATTAAAATACTCATATGACCATTATAATATTCCTTACACTTGGAATTTATAATAAAAACTTCTATAATGACATCCAAAAAATAATCATGGTAACCTCTATAAACTAAGTTAATTATTTAAATGAAAATAGTAGGGACACTAGTAAGATAAAATGAAATACCTATTAATTATTAGTGTTCATACATTAAGAAAAATTCTAAATTGAGTATGTCTTCACATTTTACCAACATTTAATAGTATCTATATTAATGAAATTTTTTAAAAAAATACTATGCTTCTCATTAATGATCAAACAAGACCACAATGTGTGGAAGAGTATAATTATTATTGATTTTGATCTTTCCATTTTCAAAATAATCAATCCATAGTTCCATATACCAATAATTCATCTTAATTTTGATTATAGGTTCACCACGTTTTGACACAAATATAAAAATAAATCAATTATCAAGATTATCATGTAGTTTATTCCTCAATTTGTGAAACCAAATCATGGTCATTTTATAGTGAATATTTGAAATTTTTGAAGAAATATCTATGAGTCATATTGAGAAATAAAAATAATGATTTCAATAAATTCTATAAAATTCATTCAAAATGAAATAAATAAACAATCCTAGAATATGTATGCCATTAATGTTGAGATTCCCCCTTACTATATGAGATAATTACCACTATGAAATACTCATTCAAAAGATTTAATTTCAGTTGGATGTTCACATTTATCCTATCAATGATAGAAAATCAGAGATTGGTTTTTAAAATATAATGTAAATTACCTTGGAAATTATTATGGGATATATATAAAAAAGTCCAATATATTCTCAAAATCTCATCAAATTCAACTAGAGGATGAATAAAAATATTTACAAGAATCAAATTCTTTCAAAAATCCAACCGGGGATTATTCCTAAACATGAGATTACATCATAAAAACATTTACAGTTTTTAATGATACTTTATCATAAATTTATTGAGGTTGTAATTTGATAACCATATAAAACCATTCAGATTTAAAGGAGTGGGGTGATTCAAAATAAAATAATACATTTTCACGTCTATAATGGATGATAGGTTTATATTTCACCACATAGTTATCACACTTCACATTAGTAATAGTGATTAATAGATATTTCCATTTGTATCTATGTTTAAGAGGATTATGACTTTTATTAACCCATATATCATATTGATGGTTATTATAATGTCGATACTCCATGTATTTATATAATTTGATTATATTTAAATCATTTTGTGGATATTCATCTATATTTTCATTAATAATAAATGTTTTCCCATTGTAATTGAATTAGATTGTAGGTTGTCTTATTTTACACTTTCAAAAACTTTTCTTTTCATATTAATAGAATTTAATAGATTATTTATTAAAAAATTATATAATAAATGAAATATATTATTATTCTATCAATATATTTTCTTATTATAATATTTATTTAATTCCATCATTTTTATTCTATAAAATCTATTAGATTTATGGGTAACTCTATCCTCCATTTTCCCCTCTATAGATCATTGAATGATTTAATCAGTTGTACTAAATTATCCTATAGAATATTTCATTTAGATATTTTCCTTTCGGATAACGAAATCAGCTCAATCATATTATCCTCTTTAATAATAACACCATTATAATACCACACAATACTTTAGAAATTTCCCCTATGTACTAATTAAATGACCATTCTTCTACATAAGCTCAAGGAATTACATCTTCATATTCATAAAAAGATTACAAGTAAATTAAATATTGAAAAATTTTATCATTAACTCAACCCACTGAATTTTTCAAATTTATTCTTATTGGGTTGTTTTCTTGTTAAAATACTACAATTTGAAAAATTCCCCTTCCAAATGAAAAACAACAAAGATAACCATTTAATGTTCTGGCTAATGGAGAACGGAAAAAATATTTTCATTGGTAAGAATCCATTACTCTGATTTTATTACATTTTTGAACACAATAATAGAAACTAGAAATAAGTTAAGAGTGATTTTTATTAAAAAAGGAAAATTAATGAAAAAAATGAGGATGTATGGGGTCAAAAAAGAACTAATTCCCTCAATCCAAGAATAAGACACTCAAAAATCAAAGCCACTCTTTTTAGGAAGCATCATAACAACCATACCATTCAGAATCTTAATCTGACAAACCAAGTGACCAAGTAACTATAGTTGGCTTTCTATATGAATAGCCTTTCAAATGTTCTTCTTCCCTATGAGGTGATCGTTAAAATCCTTCAACATCCACAATAACATTTTTTCCATTGGAATAATACTAACAATATGTTAGTTTTTTTGGTTAGTCATCTTCAACATCATCCCTCCTTCCTTGAACACCCTGTGATTAATTTAAATTTAATAATTTCCTCTTGAGTTCGTAAAAGGATTACACCATCACTCTGAGCAGAGCCTTCCTTATCCATCCCCATATTCCCTCTCAATGCCTTTTGGCCCTCATAATGCTTAGGAACCAGATTAATTTCCAAGACTACCCAAGATCTAGTTAGTGCAGGTCTATAGTCCTCTGTTTCATGCACTTGCAATCATTGTTCTAAATCTTTAGACACTTGAGGGTCCTCTTACAGAACACCATCAACCACCTTCGTAACAATGAAAGCCATCTACTCACTACCTGCTTAAAAAGGGTTTTGATTTATTGCAATATAATTCTGTCTATTCTGCGATGTTTTCACCCACATCTTTTTCCTATATAAAGATTAATAGTGGAATTTTAATAAATAAAAGGTATATACAACATTTTTCATCCATTTAGCCTTGTCATGGCTGATAACTAGGAAGTTAGTAAAAAAATCAGGCAAGATATAATACTCCACCTTTAATAAAATATCATCATTTAAGGAAGACATGACTATATTACAAATCGAGAATGAACTTAAACCAACCTCCACTAGTACCCTAGCATAGTGACCAAATTTCATGCCCTCAATTGTCCTATCCATACTAATTAGAATACCCACAACATGAGTGATATAAAAAAATGGATTCCATAAGATTCAATAGAAACCAACAATTAGAATCCATACTTGAGCCATGATATTTTTTTATAATGAAAGGGTTAGATCCGAAATCCAATTCTGGATAGAATACAATATCTATATTTAGATTAATTTACATGATACCCCAATTTCATCATATAAGATCCTCTGATGAAAATATTATGTTGAAAAATCATCATTCCATCAGTATGAATGTGGAGTCCGAAAACGAACATATATAGGTTAGATACTGAACAAGTCACCAATATTATAGTTTTTTATCCACCAGGAAGAACAAGTATAAAAATAATTAATGCTCACATAGATTAAATAAATTATGTATAGCCTTCGTATTAGAAAAAACATGGTAAATATCACCTTTTCTAGAAATTCATTTAGTAATGGAATCATTCACAATTGTGAAATGTTGTCGACTAGAGTCACCTTCAAATCCTCTAAGACCCCTATTAGAGTTCCCCCAGCAGAAACATTAATAGATACAGTTCTCATTCATACCTTATCTAAATTGTGACTATTCCACACTATAGTTTGGACCATCTCTTCCAGTAGATGAACATCAGCTTCCATCTCAACCTCTACCAAAGACTATTGTCGGTTAGTGCAAGGATAGACCATAGGGAATTAGAGGTATACATCCCCTACTGTTGACCATGACAGGTTCTTCATACTTGAACATCAACATATTTCATCGATCTGTGAACCTAAATTGGTGATCTTCAATAATTTCACCCAAATCCACCACAGACAGATCCAATTTAGATCTTGTGGAAATATGTCACTGACCCTTCAACTCAGCACTTGTTGTTAATTGGTGACTATTAATAAGATTATCCACAACCACCACAATGATATCTTATTCAGATCTAAAGGAAATCCCTACAGTGGTCACACCTATGAAATCAGGTCACCGTGAGCTATTGATCATGGTATTAGAAGCCGCATGGGAAAACCTTGCAGGGGTCTCATCTCTAGCCAGAATAAAGGAGATGAGGAAGAGGTGGATGTTTTCCCGTGAATGAATAAATAGTATATTTTTATCTCAAATGATAATTGGTAATATCAACCTGATTCATGGCGTGATAAAGTTACATAATAATACCAATAATTTTTTCCATTCTATATTCAATAACATTTAATTCATTAGGTGGGCATATTTTTATTTTCTATCACATTTTTATTAATAGAGTTCCTTCTGGTTTCAAACATTGATGAAAAACAAATTTCCTTGTAAGATAAACAATAATCGTAGTGGTAAATTATATATTCAAAAAAATAATTTATATGATGTCCAAATCCAGACATGTTTTTTTAAATCTATGAAATCATAGAATCAAAATTGGGAATTCATGGTCATTATATATTCAAGTAATTTATAAATTTTCTTAAGGAAAATATAACATAAACCAAACATATCTCCTGAGATGGAAATCCAATTGTATAGTAGGGGCCCCTTTACCGTGTACCTGAATAATGTACGAAATATATTTAACCACAACTTTTCATTATTTTTACCCATATATTAATAGGATCCAAAACCATCCTATCTTATATAATTCATCCAAGATTTTACTTTATCTAGGAAACCACACTCCATTCATTACGACATCTTAGTATTCTCTCACATACTTAGGAGTATCCTATGCGTTCTCACTAAGGATTTATAATCATAGTTACTAAAGGTAGATAACCAATTCTTATAGTAAGAACTAATAAAACCCATTATTATCATAAATTATTATAATATCATTTATATTTATTTTCAATATAATTCAAAATAATAATAAATTGTTGGTTATAGTGGTTTATTGTTTTTCAAAATAGTTATATGAAAAAAACCGTACATAACATATCTATATAATTAACCATTTACTTATTCATAATTAAAAACATTCCTTGAAATTAAAAACATAAAACCATTCCATATAATCTTGGGAAGATAATCACAAGAGTGGGTGGGATCTAATAAGAAGTAAGGGTAGTCATAAGCTATATAAATAAATAATTTTAAATGATCATAAAATATGAATAAATTGACAAAAACATGATCTAAACATTTGTAAATGATACCCACTTATTCCAATATATTTTTCATGAAAACCAGATTAATGTTTTGTAAATCAAAATACATAAGACATTGGAGTTCAAAATCATAAATTTTAAATCATGATCTATAAAAACATATTATAATAAAAAGGTTATTTTTTTAGAAAATAAATAATCATGGAAACTCATTTATTAATTTAAAATCTATAAAAGTGATTTATATTGGATTGGTTTCACTCCCTATTCCATTATTTACATAGTAAAAGTTTACTCCCAAGACCACATAATTTGAAAAATTCACATATTAAACTATATTCACTCTACATTCTAGTCATTATTATTGTAACAACCTAAAATTATAATATAATAACATTATAATCAATAGCTTCTTTGTCAAATAATACCATTTTTAGAAGGAAATATAATATACCTTTACCTTACAATATATAAAATATTTTAAAATAAATTAAATATATTATATATCTTGTAATGAATGAAATACTAAATTATCTTTCTTTGCGCACAACAATGATTTTCTTTGGTATCTTATGTTACAAAAAAGACTGAGTTTTATAAAATAAAAATATATTTTTAAAACATTATTATTTAATATAATATGATATAATATATCTATTAAATTATTAGTTATGAATATTATTAACTAACTTATGAAAATATATGGTTTATAAAAAATAAAACTAATTTATAGTTTACCGATTATTTAGAAATGAATATACAAAATAATTGAATTTAAAGGAATTGTTTTTATGATAAAAAGGTGTTTTATCCTAATAAATTAAATTAATTAATATTTATGAATTATATTAATTGAATATATACATATTATATATTCAATAAAATATATTTTATATTCATCTAATTTATTTGAATAACATAAGATAAGAATAAGTCATGTTTTATGGCTATATTTTTTTTAATAAAGGGATATTTATAAAATTTTAATAGAGAACATATTATAAATACATTTCATAGAAATTTTATAAATTTTATATGTCAAAATAAACCAAATTTTTTAAATATAAAAAATAAAAAATTAACTTACGGTTAATTTATGGTATTTTTATTTGATGTTTTATTTTTTGATAAATAGTTAAAAATACTAAATTTTAATTGAAATATATTTCTTAGTATATTATTTATACTAATAAATTATATTTAATTAGATAAATTATGAATCAATTAATCTAATTTATTTAATTAAAATCAATTTTACATTAAAATTGGATATAAAAACATTTCAATCTATTGAACATTTTACATTTAAAACCTACTTTGTCGTCCTTTCTATGGGATTAATTTGAAAATAACTTCATTAAATTTTGGGATTGGAATTTTTAAATATAGATTATATATTTTTAATATTTATTATTTATTATTTCTTTTATTGTAAAATTATTTTTTACCAAAATTATAAGTGAAATTGTGAAAATTTAATTACAACACTTAAGGTAAAATTCTACTTTAAAAAGAACTAAACCTTATACATAAAGGTAAAAATGTCCATTAAAATAGTCCAAAAACATTTCTATTTTTATATTCCCACCATATACTCCATGTTCTGGAATTTGTTTCATTATTGGATCATCTTTACATGTAAAAATATGGGTTTATTTCCCTCTTTAAAAAAATTACAACAATGCAACCCCTCCGCCACTATAGAAATAAACTCACACCTCCCATTTATTCAAAAAATCCATTCCATTGGTGTCATAAAAACTCTTCCCAAATATCCTCACAAAATAATTTATATACACATAGAAGAATAATTTTTTTTTAAAAAATCCACCATGGATGTGTTTCGGTATAAACCCAAAAGAGTTACCTAAATAAAAGGCAACATTCTTCAATAATCACTTTTAAATCCTTTACTTATTCAACCCATTAATTATTTTTATATAATGATTATATAATAACCTTAGTATATTTAATATTTTTACATTTTTTTATTCTAATATTTATTCTGACACTTTCACACACCTCTATCTAATGGGATACACTTTCATCATTCATGTATACAATAGACTTTCGCCTTGCAAACTAATGCCATTCGATCTTCCATTTACCACCATTCATGGACGGAAATAATGATTTATTTTTAATTTATATATTTTATATATATTATTTATAAGTAATTTATTATTATTTAATATTTATATAAAACATACCGTTATGGGTTTTATTTTTTGGGAATACAATTACATCGTTTGGGGACGTGTGTACTACCACCTCCTCAAAGGGATGTGAGTCATTCATGATATATAACGATTGTATTAAGGATCATATTAATAAATATATATGAAATATATGAAATAAATATGAAAATTTAATTATAATATACATATATATATATATCATTTACTTTGATTCTATTAAATATGACAATGAAGTGGAAGTGGCGTTCACGCATACATACGACCTACCATCTCCAGGAACGATGAATTTATTTTACTATCTCCAAACATTATGGATTAATATAAATAAATATATAATTAATATATATAATATTTACATAATTTTTTACCTCTTTGAGATGATGATATAATTATCTACATAAGAAAAAATAACTATAAAAAACATACTTGAAAACTATGCAATTAACACAAAAAACTATAAAAATAACAAAAGATTTTTAAAAAACGTGTAATAATATATTAAAATAATATAATATATGATGTTATAAAAATTATTATAGTTATATTATAAGTTATTTAAATTTTTAGAACCTTTTCAAAGGATTTTAATTGACATCCATTTGAAAGGAAAGATAAAGAAATGGATTTTCTCTCAATTTCATTTTATTGAGGAATATTGTATTATCAGAGACATAATTCATATTTTATGGTGTATATAATTCTACATGACATTTAATATCATTAATAATTCAATATTCATGTTATTTTTACTTTCAATTTTAATTATTTCACCTATGTTTATTTGAATATTATGTTACCGAGTGATGTAGAAATTTTATTAATTAATTCCTTTCCATTAGGTTATATTACATCATCACTGTTATTAACATTATACGATTAAGTGATTAATTAATTTGAATATATTTTGATGTATTTACACTTATTTTTTATGGATTTATATTTTATATATATATTAAATTAATTTGTAAACTCCCACTTCAATGTTATGATCATATATGGATTTATTTAATAATCTCATTCTAATCAAGATTGCATGTTCTTGAAGTTAAAATAAATGAATTTATATAATATTTGTTAAATAAAACCATTAATATTAATATAATCTATTTATTAATTACATTTTTAATGAAATGTTACCATTTTTACACTTTTTGGTACAAAAAATATTTTAGAAAGCATTTTTATAAAAACATGACTTCATTTATCTCTCTAGTCAGAAAACCTATTTTCTTCAAAAAAAACATGGTTCTCTAAAAATGATTCAAAAAATGTTTTTAACCTATAAAAATTATTTATTAATGATATTTTTACGATTTTTTCTTTCATTTTTGTTAATTAATCTTCTTATCTCTTTTCGAAGAAGGCATTGTTCTAACCAGTTTTTATTTGAAAATAGAATTTTATTGTTACCTTGTATAACTTATACAAAATTAAAAACCATTGTTTCATTGAATCTTACTTTTACAGTTGAAAATATTATTTTCTAAAGAAAACTTTTTTAAAAGTTATTTTCAAAGAAAACGAATTCAAATTTTTTCAAAATTAAAAGGATATTTTTTTTGCGTTTTATGTATTTCTATTCAACAAGGAGACCAAACATTTATACTTACACCACATAAGATATTTTGAATTGATTAAATCATTCATATTACGCTAGATGTTTTATGATTTATTTTACCAATGATAATATAGAAATTCAATATCTTGACTCTTTTTAGTCCCCTTTAAATATTCAATTTGTTTTTATCATTAGACCTAAAATTCACCTAAATATCCATTTTATTTTTCCTCGATATATTTATATCAAAAAATTTATACCATTTTAACACATGGTTTTCACTTTAATAATTATTTTATTATGTGGTGAAATGTTGATAAATTCATAATATTTACTCAATATGAATATTTTATAAGGATTTTTTAATTAATTTAATAATTTAATCAGTATATAAGGAATTCTTGGATAGTAAGTGGTGGATGGGGACCACAGTTTAAGTTTCTCCTTGATTCATTGATAGGATCCCTTATAAAAATCAGTTGCACAAATTAAATTGGTTTCTACTTGTAGTTTTAAATTGTTTTATGAATGGTCTTGATGGTATAGGTTGGACCATTCCTCAAACATGGAATTCAATAATTAAGTATTACCTTAATTGAGTATTCATTTGTTAATATTATTATAATTTATCCATGAGATTTTTTTCTTTGGAATTACCTATGGATTCATTTTATTCTCAGCCAATTTATTAAATGGGATGCTTTTTAGTTATTTACCATGTTATATGGATAATGGAATATCCAATTATTTTAAATGGCATATATTATTAGTTATTTACCATTCCATTTTTCTTACTCAATCCCTCACATTTTATTGATTTAATGGAATGTGTTTTGTGATATTTAACATTCCCTATTGATTATTTTCAATTATTCGTTATTTTATTCACTATAATTAACCTTTACTAAACATTTGATCTCACCTTTATTTTTTCCCTCCCTAGGGATACAAGAAGTGTATGAAGAAATATATTCATGGATATGCTATGTGAGAAAAAAAATTATTATAATATATAACAATAAATTGTAATTTGTTTATTCATTTATAATATAGAACTCATGTATGTTTCTGGTTTACCAATACTTCTAAACTCTTCAGTACTTCTGTATTTTATTCCTTATAATCATTCCAATGTAATGGATGTATACACTGACTATTATATAATTGAGGATTGGATCTACAATTATACCTCATATATCTATAGTTTTCAAACTCATTGGAGATCTATAATGACCCATACACCCATGTATTGTAAAATAAATACCCATAAAAAAGAAACTTTTCCATATTCATTCCATAATATCATAAAATATCTATAATATCATTATCCCATGACCTATAAAAAGGGAAAAAGTTTCATAAAAATTTTAGAATAATGATCATAAAATATCAAGAGAAAGAATAATTATTGAAAAATTGGATATTATTAATATTAAATCATAAGAATCCAAATATGATTTTTTTATAGATAAAAATACTATTATAATATCAATTAAATATTTCATTAGAAAAATAATTTTTTTATTCAAAAACATTTATATAAAATCTGAAAAACTAATGACAAATTAAGGAAAAAATATTTAATTAATATACCAAATAAAATATATAATTTATTCATTAATGAAAAAATTAATGACAGTTGGGAATGTGGTTTAGGAGGTGTATATTAAGATAATAATTTACCTTTACACTTTATATACAAATGATAATGTACCGTGCTTCAAAATTCATCAGAACATTTCTTCTAAACGATTGTAATGAAATTTAATTATATTCAATATTTACATTAAATAATATTTTTAGAATATTAAATGAATTCTTGAAATAATTTTAATGAAATTATAGATATTGAAAAAAAATATTCCAGACCGAAGAGATAACTAATGTATGTTTTCCTTAAGGACATATTTTCATTATTTTCTATACATTAATATAGGGAAATTAAATGAAAACATGAAATCTGTATATATTTAAATTGAATAACAAAATATATATTATTACAGATATATAGATCATGTAATTTATTAATATGATGTTTAATCATAATAAATTTGATCAAAAATGAGATTATAACACTAAAACCTTATAAATTTTTAAATCATTGAATCAATAGTCATTGGATCCTTGAAAATAATATGGATATAAAATTACCTTGTGATTATTTTTAAATAATTAAAAAATATTTTGTTTCACAACTACTTAGGGACTTAACTCAGATTCCCCCACATCCCCACCCATATCATCAACTTTAGGGAGGCAAAAATCTATCCCACTATTATTCTGAGAACTCTAAATTAGAATTAGAGATGCATATTTGATAGCATTGTTTTGAATAATGATATGGATTATTTTGTCTTCACTGGTTCTGCTTTAGGTATTTTCAAATAAAGATAATTATATAGTACTCATGTAGTGTGTAGTTATCATAACATGTGGCAGGAGTCTTTATAGTTAAAGATATTCCTAAGTAATTCATTTTTCTACTATGGACATTATGGAATAATTCCTTACTGGTAGGTGAAAACATCCAATGTAAAGGTATCAGTTTATGCTCTCACTAAATGTGTTGTAGGGTATGTAGTTTTAATACCATCACACACATATTATTTAGCATTGAGTTGGAGAAGGTGGTCCTGGAAGCTTTCGACCAATTTTAAGTTGTTCTTGATCACATTGATTCAGCGAAGATGATCCTCCCTAATTTGTTTCAGGAAGCATCTAATCACAACCCTGAGAGGAATGATGATGTTTTATTCTTTACTGCTAGATGTTGGATTCTATTTTTTACCAGAAATGACATGTGGTATCAATCCTCTATAAAGACCATCACAAGTAATCTCTTTTATACCAGGAATTTTGTTCTGTATTTTTACATGTTTTGTAAAGACGTGGTGGATGGACCTTTTATCATGGCCCCACATATTTCCTCCCCCTTGGCCCACCTTAGAGCACATTCTTAGGGAAAGGGGGTCAAATGGATGCCTCCTATTTTGGTGAATAAATTAAACATTTACATTTCATTGTCGTATAGGATCTATGAGGGGTGGTGGAGTGATCAGAGCCCCCAAAAGATCAGTTGTAGAGGCTTTCTCTACTTTCATGGGAATGTTGAATCCTTTTAAGAGAAGGCTCTTGCAATCATCATGGGCCTTCTTATTTTCAATTAATGATATATTGTATATAGGGAAACTAAGAACAACTCACATAAAATCTACAAAGAAATTATATGTAAGTATCTTATTCCTTGGCACATTGAATACTCTATTCGAAGGTGTAAATGGCTTATGAGGAATGACATGAACATCGAGAATATATAAAATGTGGGTAATGATGTGGCTGATTTCCTCACTTATATAGATACCAAAGACGAGTTTCTATTAATCTTCTTTATGATTGGATCCTTTCCCCCATATGGTATAATATTTAGTTGGGATGATTCCTTTGGGATTCATTAATTCATACCTCCTTAACCGTATTTTTGTTGGATTTTCTAACTTTTCCATTTAATAAAATCAAATTCTTTTACTTGTGTGAGCTGAAAACCCAGTATGAATTTAGTATCTTTTGAATTTAAGGAAATGTAAATAAATTTAATTATATGTCTCATTAAAACCCATTAATTATATATATATATATATATCAAAATAAATTAATTTGGCATTAATCAAACCAAATGAAATAAATAATAGTGTGGAATATCAAATGTGCCTCATGAATATTAAAATGATAAAATGAAACACTTACCATATATCAAAATTGAATATTAAGTGATCTATCCTCATATAATATAAAAAATATATTTATATATATTCAACAAAACCATCATATTGTTACTCACAGATTCATTTATGATCTAATTATATCATTTAATAAATTGTTTAATTGCAATTATCTATTAAAGATTAAATTTTATTTGTCAAATGATTTATTTTTAATATTAGTTTTAGTTATTCAGTTATTTTCTTTACACATTGATCATGGTTCCACCAAATCTAGAATATTAATAATGATATAATTATCATATATAAACATTATATAATTAATTGCAATTATTCATTTAAACAATTTCTAAAAAATTAATTACATCGCTATGTAGAGATAATATATGTATGTATGCACGAGTGACATTTCTAGTTTTTATTGATGATATGAATTAAATTAAAATATAATTTCAGCCATAAAAAATTATTATCATAAAAAAAATATAATATAAAATTTATAAATACATATTAACAACAAACTGAAGGTGAAGGTGGTGAAAATGAGTCACATCTCTATGTGGAGGGGGTAGTCTGCACATATGCACGAGCGATAATTCATCTCTCATTAGATTGAGAATTAGTAGTAAATATTGGTAAAATCATCATAATAACAACAATATATATTTATGATACATTATTTAGGAATTTTTATATAGAAATCCTATTTTAAAATTGTATATAATGAAATAAAATTGAAATATCTTATTTAATATTTATACTCTACTTTGAGATCCCTCCTTTTTCTTGTACCGTAATCCTTGAAGGATTAGCCTTATAATAATAAATGAATAACTCACATGAAAGGAAGGATCCTAGGGTGATTTTTTAGAATTTTTTGAATGATATAAGAGGGTCAAATGTTGTGAATAAGTGAGTATGTTAGGTTCACCTTTATAAGTGAGGGGTGGGGTATATTTGAATTTTATAAAACATCTCAATTATATATGGTCAATTTAAATGGAATGTGGATAAAAATATAAAAATATTAAAAATTATGAATAAATAATTTTGAATATATTTTTATAATAAGAATTTGACGGTAGTAGGATGTAATCCAACCCATATCTCATGGTTTGGCCCCTTGGTAAACTCATTGTAACCTTAACCATGGTCAATTTTTTATACTTATATCAATGTCCAAAAATTAATTAAATACTATTAAATTATATTAATTATTCTATTTTTAAATATGATATCTATTTTACCATATTCAATTTTGATAATTCCTATAATATAAATTTAATTAAGCACACATACCACAATGAAAACTCATTTTAAAAAATTGAGTTTTAAGCATAAAACATAGTGAACTTACATTACCAAATTTATGAAAATAATAAAATTAATTTTAAAATCTGATGTTGAAAATATAATATATAAATTCCCTCAAAATTATTAATTAATAGAGGTTAAATTAATTTTATATGATAAACAATCATTGTGTCCATACAAATAATTCATAGGATAATGTGTTTTTAGGACCAAAAACAAACTTATAGATAATTCATATAAAATTATAATTCTAATTTAATTAACTATATTAGTTTTAATTTAAGGATATTTATGTTACATTATGAATAAATTAAAAACATAACGGTATATTTACAAGAAAATAAATCATATTTTTCACAAAAAAATATTTTTCATTATTCAATAGATTTTTTTAGAAAATAAACATATATAATATTTAAATTATAATTAAAAAATTATAATAAATTATTCAAAAAAATTTAATTGGTAGAAACTAATTGTAATATTTTCTGGAAACAATTATGACAAAACCCAATTTTAGTGAAAATATTTTCCTGAAGCGTAAAATAACTATACTAAAAAATTAAAGTTATTAATTATGAATTAATAAATTAATTATATGTGTTAAATAAAATTATAAATACTTTTCATAGTGATTTTATTATTTTCCAAACCTACCAATTTAATGACTTGGTTATCATGATTTATTATAGCATGGTTCATATGGACTCTCGACTATGTGTACTAGAATCTATCAAATGATTGATGATGTATTTCGAATGAAAACCACTATAAAACTATGTGGTTCTAAATTTGAAAACTCGACGCATTATCTTTTACGTGGATATATTATATTGAAGTGTCTTGCATCAGTCTAAAAATTATAAAGGATTTGTAGTTTTATCTAATTGTGAAAAAACCCATAAAATCAGATATTTAAATATAATAAGTAGTGATGTTTATCTTCCTTAATAATATACCCCCAATTTAATTTTTTTTGTTTCTATATATGGACATCATATGTTGTTAATATTCTTTTGTCACATGGTTCTTCAATAGTTAAATGAGAATTATGAAAAAATTGTTTTGCATGTACACTAATAACAGTAAATTGGGGTCAAATATATCTTTAAATTTTAATACATAGTTATTTTTTATAAGACCATAGCCACTAATATATTATGTTAAATTTGATAATATAAACATTTCTATTAGTCATGTGGCCATGTTTTGTGAAACAAGTCTATCAAAAAAATAAAATATTCCATAACTATCCATAATAAGATAAAGCATTCTTTAATAAATATCTAGATTGGGTTTATAGTACATTTGCCACTATGGTATATAATATCATTTATTATTAGATAAATGATTCTCATATATGTAGTGATGTATCCAATTTCAGTGTTACCTTTTTAGGTATTATAATATTCATTGTACTATAATATCCTAATTTATCATCGATTATAAATAGCTTATATTAACATCCAATCATCTTAATGTTAATAATTTAAAAAAATATGTAATTTTCAATATAAACCCTAATTTAGTTTAATTCAAAAATTAATTTCATTTAACCAAGTTTATTTTTTTTCTAAATACCAATGTATTTTAAATATTTTACGTATAAAAACAAAAATAGAAATAATTTTTTTGAATAATTTATGTTGTATCACTCCATAAAAAATAAAATTGTCTCTTCTAAGAAAATTTTATAAGTGAATTTAATAGAAGATAAGAACCCTACCATGTTTATATATATACTAAAATAGAATATTTTTATGAGAAATTATTCATCATTAGAAATGAGATGAATTATATATGTTCCTATTGTTAATCTATATTCATATTCAATCATATCATTCTAAGTTTTTTTATAATTCATCAACTTTAAATTTATACCATTATATTAATTAATAAAACCAATCAATGATAAAATAATTGGACTTATGAAAAATCTATAATTATATGAATTCATTAATATGAGTTTCAGTGATTTATGATCTATACATTTAGTATATTCTAATGATAACCATGAGGTATTTTTAAAAGTTTTTCTCTAGTGAAATTGGAATATTGGAAATGAAATTAATATAAAAGTCTTTATGAAGAGGTATATCTCAATAGAATATGGCATAATAACGAAATTAGATCTGTAAATATTTATCAATCATTTTCTTATTTGCAAATTAATGAACTAAACACTTCCCTTATATTCTTTGTTTGATAGTGATACAATCCTTGAATAAGAAGAACAATATTATCCTCTTATCCATTTTCTTAAGATTTTATTAGTAATATTTATACCATATAAGTGTTTTTTATTTAGTAAATAAGAGATAAAACAATATTATAATGATATAAATTAATTATGACCCGTAATTTCTCCTATAGAATGTAGGTTCCTCACTCTCACTCCTAGTGAAATATAGTTTCTTACCGGAATCCCATATTAATATTCATGAACATTAATGCATTATTAGATGAATTAGTGAGTATTATCCTTTAATACAAAACCCGTGACTCTCTAGAAAATGGGTTCAATAATGTGTATTTCTATAAGATTCAACATACCTCAGTGAAATTTTATTTTAGAGCATTTTATTGACAACTAAACTCATGAATAATAAATTAAATAACTAATTGAAAAAAGGTTACTATAAATGAAATTATTGATTAATAATAAATATCTATTATCCAATGATGTTAAAATGTAATATCCCAATATTTATTTAATTTTTTTACTATATTGGATATTGGATAAGACAAATAAATCCAAGCCTACAATAACATTGAATTATTATTATTATATACATGAGTCCATTTACCCACTGTTGGTGGCGGGGTGGTAAGGGTTTGGGGGGTAAGGGGCAGGTCGCGGGATCATGTCCCCAGGCTTTCAATTTAATGTAATTTTTTAAAAAAATGAGTCCATTATAACTAGATATCGAATTGGAAGTAATAAATAGTATTAAACACATTATGAATTGTATATATAATAATCCTACAAATTTTTAATTTACTAATTATTTATTTGTAAATGTGATCTTTATTTTTAGTAAAGTAATTTTATTTTTCACTTATATGTTTTCTTCGAAATGGAATTTAATTTTTATTATGAGTGATGGATATATTTTTTTCTCTGAAATTTTTGAAAATATATTTGAAAAATAGAAATATATTTTTTAATTGATCATGTAAAAAATTAACTGAGTATAAATATTGGAGATTTTTTTGAAAATGGGTATTATTCAATGAATAGTGATAGATACTTATTTTTATTGAAAACAATATTTTATTTTTAAATTTTTAAAATGTAAAACTATATTTTATTTTTATTTTAAAATTTAATTATTTTCCTTTTATAGTCTAATTATTATTACTGAAATGGATTTTGTACTTGAATATAGAAAAATAATAATTTTAAAAGAATAATTTTCTCAAAAACATTATTTTATCACCTTTATCTATTTTGTTAATAATATAAATTATTATTTTATTGAATTTAGAAAAATGAATTCTATATTTACAATTAGTTGGTCTTAGAACAGTAAATATTCACCTTTTAATTTTGGTCAGTAAGAATACAAACCTTAGTAATTTTCTTTACCATTGTAAAGGGTAAATTGTATAACGGGTGTTAAAAATAAAATTATATGGACTATAACAAGATCTAACCTCTTGAATTACATTTATTTAATATTCAATTTCACACAAACGTATCGAATATTTTTTTTATATGTATTATTTGTCCATATTTATGGCATTATTATTCTTATAATTATTTATCAAAAAATTGAAAAATGGCATACTCTTTTATTCATAAAACAATATTTTTAAAATGAAGATATATAGAGGATATGTTTGGTTATAAATATTCATATGAAATAATTGTGAATTATCATAATATTGGTAATTTATTTTTGATTTTTAGTGAATAAATAAATTCCCTAGATATTTACACAACCCTAACAAAATAAATATTTACCTAATGGTAAAATCAACCATATCATATTAAATTTTTTAAAAATATTATTATTTTTTGTTATTAGAGTGATAAAATAATCCAATAGATTACCATAATGTTTTTTTATGTATTTAATTTATATTATTTTTCCTTCTTTAGTTTTATTTTATTAAAATCTAAATAATGTATAGTTCTAAAAATTTATATTATTGATCTAATATAATAAATAATAATTTATTAAAAGATATAAATTTCCAAAAAAATTAATATTTGGTCGATGGAATTAGATGTTGTTGAGAATATTGTCTATTGTCTATTAATGGGTCGTTTATTCAATTTCATTAACTACATTAATCCACAAAGAGTAAAAATGTTTATTGTCACGTTAAGAGTGAAAATGGTTCAAAAGTTGTTAAAAAATTATAACGAAAAAAATATGATGTAGATTTGTCGAAAAACTATTTTATGAGATTATCTAGACCCATACTCATACTATATATGAAATAAATTACTTTTGATGAATTTTTAATTCAGTATTATTTTATATTAATATTATATTTCAATGAATTTCAAGAGTTCCCCTCCCCTCAATTATAAAAGGGAACCAATTCTTCCAATTTCACAAAACTTAAATCCCCATTTAATTCATCCAATAAATTACCAACTAAATTAATAATATCCCTAAAATAATTATTGAGGTATTTATTTAAGCCTAAAACCAACCTTATTAGTCTTGATGTGTTAATAAAAGGAGGTTTTAAATAGAAGTGGTTTCATTTCTGATCGATCATTTCTGTTTTATTTCATGTTAAACCTATTAAAAAATTCAACCATGATAAAATAATAACACCAACATCTTCCATCTATTGATATAATTATTTTTTAATATTATAAACCATTCTCTTCCATAAAATGGTAAAAAAATCCATCATTCATGTGTACTAAAGACTACCACCCAGCGAACCAATGTAATTTTTCTCCTTGTAATATTTTCATGATAAATTATAATGATTTAATCAATATTTATATATAATATCAATGAAATATTAATTATTATTAAAATATAATATTCCATTTTTTTTATCATTCCATTCAACAAAAAAATAACATAGTTCGTACATTTGTGTGGACAACCACTTCCATGAAGTGTAGTGATATGTTTTTCATCACCACATAACAAAAATGATACATATATATATATATATATATTTGAATAATTAATATTAAAATTTTCATTCTATTATTTTCAAATAAAGGTAAAATAATACTTCACCTCTTTCAATAATGATCCTATTAAAATTGAAATGTTACCCATATGTATGTGTGACCCACCATCTCTATGAGTGTAACATAGTTATGTTTTCCTAACCATATATAATGGTTAGAGTAAAATGAATAATTTATTTTTAAAATGATAATTATTTCATGATTATTATTATGGAGATGATGGAAAGGTGAAATTTTTGACCATAGTCGTCTTGTTGAAGTAAATTTGTACATTTGAGTCGAATATCATCAAAACACATGAGGTGAATTGAAATAGTTATACAATTGTATCTAACAAGGTATTAATTTAAATAGAGGAATAATTAATATGAAAATGTCTATTAAGAAATTATAAAATTAAAATAATTTTTCTATTTATGAAGATAAAAAAACAAATTATGATTTATACTCATGATAATGATTTTTTTTTGAAAATACAATTTTAACAGTCTAATTTCAACTATTTTTAGAATGGTCTTGAGGAGTTTATATTTATACATATACGGTGTAGTCCCCTCTATTTCAGGTACATAACCCATTTCCTCACATATTTTTAAATTGGTTTGCATAAAATTGAGAGTTTCCATAAAAAAGAGATTTTCCATAAAATAGAGAGTTTCCATAAAATAGGATGTTTCCATAAAATAGAGAGTTTCCATAAAATAGGGAGTTTCCATAAAATATTGGTTTTACATAATATAGATATTTTCCATAAAGTGGGTTGATTACATAAAGTGGGTGTTTCCATAAAGTGGGTTTTTTCCATAAAGAGGGGTGTTTCCATAAAGTCGGGTGTTTCCAAAAAGTGGGATGTTTCCATAAAAAATGTGTTTCCATAAAAAGGGTAAAGGTGAAGAATTGGGGAGTTTGGGGGATTTATAAAGAGTGTTTAGAATAAATTTAAGGTCTCACGATCTATACATGTTTTTCCCAAACCGCGTGGTCAAACCTTCTCCAAACGTAAAATCTAGATCCTATTTTCTAAGAGTTTACTTGTTTTTGCTCTATATATTTCAATTTGTATTCAAAACTCCCCTATTTCGAGATTAATCTCCCTATATGGTCAGATAACCCTCCCCACACAAGTTGGTTCCAACCTATATCCTTCCCTTTATGATTTCAAATCCGATTCTTGAGGTATGTCACTATTCATTCTAGATATGACATGTTTTGTTAGATATACTTTGATATACTTCTCTAATATCCATTCATTCTCATATATGAACCTATTGTGGGTAGATATACATTTTTGGATTCCAAATAATAAAATTTTGAGTCTTGATCTTTCTAGGATAATATAACTAAGGCCGTTCTTGGAGAGTCAACCCGCTTTCTTGTGTGTTTTCCATCTACTGTCAAAGTTTCGTCAAAACCATTGAAGTAGGTGGATTGTCTCTCCACTCCACATGATAGAATTGATTGTATTATAATCAAATTGGTTTATTGATCATTAAATCCATGGAAGATTCTTCATTTTTAATGATTTATGGTTTTTCTAAAATTGCATGATCTTGGTGAATAGTTGTGGAAAAGGGGGTTTAGTTTCATGAATTTAAAATGATATTTTTAAAATATGGATTTTCATGAATTTATAAAGGGTTTATGGAAAATATATTTTCAATATAAATGGATTTCAATAAGAAATTTAGTTTTATTGAAATGATTTGGAATTCAAATGGTTTTTAAAGAAATGGTTTTAAATAAAAAGGTATTTTTATTAAAAGGGTTGTTTGGGCATGATTGTGGGGAATATGTGGTGTTTGTTCCTATTTCATATAAGGGGCTTGGTTGAAATATGACATTGTGTTTGGTGATAAATGTTTAATGGCACATGGTACTTTCATACATGGGTTATGGTTGAAATATGACCTTATGCTTGGTGTGAAAGGTTTAATGGAACATGGGAAACAATTACCTCATGAAAACTTGGTAGATCGATGATAAACTGCTCCTGAGTAAGGAACTGTCATAACATAGCACGCATGGTTGGTTTCATTGGTTTGAGGATGGTCAGGTATGACGATAAAGGGATATTTTAGAATAGTTGTTACTATTGTTTAATTATTTTTTTGGAAAAATATCTTGATGGGAAAAATTGGTTTCAATTTCACTTGTAGACATTGGTAATGAATGGTTTCAGAATCTGGTTTATATTTAGTTTTAAACTATTTTTGATAAAACAATTTATATAAAGTGTTGTATATAATTGTTTATAACTCTTCTATCTTAGTGGCGTGAGTAGGGAAGTCATTGGGGAAAACCAACAGAGTTTTATACTCACCCCTGATTTGGCACTTTTTAGATTTTTCATATGATATCTTTCGGGACAACATAAAAGGTAATGTTTCAGACATTTTTAGCACTACCTCGTGATTTTTGGGTTTTTCGGAGAGTTTGGATCTTGGAGATTGTGGACCATGGAGTCTTGATAGAGTCTAGTATAGTTTTTCCACTAGGTACTTTGATACTTGGTTATTCTACCGTTGTTGTCTACATTGATGTGGTTTTGAGATACTTGAAGTTGTTGAGTCGTCTTTCGTTTGTTAATACATCATATAGTGAATGTTGGTTATGTTTGGTAGGATTATTGGTTAATTTCTTCAAGGTTAAATCATCTTCCACTTGTATTTGAAACCCTTCGACATTTATTTCCAACCTTTGGCATCTTGGGGATATCTCTTAAGGCTTAGAAATGACATGTTCCACTCTCAAGAAAATGATAATTGGTGGGTCATTACAAATGGTATTATCTTGTTTGGACCATACCTAACAAATAGTCATCAATATACCTAGTTTGGAAAATGATATCTCTTCTTGTCTATTCCTTGGTTGGGAATCTTAGAAAGGAGTAGGACTGTCGAAACATGAAATGTATAGCATAAAAGGATGTAGCTAACACTTTTATGTGGAACTTCAAGTTACCAGGGAGTTGGGTAAATAATTGTTTGAAGACACTTCTTGGATTTTAAAATCATTTTTCATGGGTTTATCGAATGAGATGAGAATGACATGCATTGTAGAGGAATGATTTCCCACTAGAAGTGCCTGCATCATTTTGAGGAATGATTCATGTTGTGAAAAAATAGAAGTGTTAGTTTTTGAAAATAATGGATTTTTTTTCAAATGAAATATTTTGAATAAGCTAATGCTTATCTTATTTTGAATATGGTTTAATTTTCAAAATACTGTGAAGTGTTTTAAAAACAGTTGAATAAGGGAAAAATATTGTTTTGGAAAACAATGTTGGGATAGCTGATGTGATGTAATTTGAAATTCTTAGCCAACAGTTGCTAAAGAGTGAAATTAATGGAGATTGTTGCTAGTTTAGAAAATTTCACCTAGAAGTTGTCGTCAAAACCATCCAGATGAAGCTGCTGAGAATATGGTTGCATCAGATCCACATGTGAACCACGAGCTGGTTCAGTGTATTTTCCATTATTTTTAAGATGTGGACATAGGGAACCAAAGTAATGAGCCATGGCATGTGGATAGAGCTGAAAGAGAATATCATCATCTCAGTGAAAAATAATGTCAACCCTTTGTGTGCAGAGCATGTGCTATATCTGTTGATGGATATATGTTGAAATGGGAATTCTAAATATTGGAGACGGATTTCTATGATGTAATCCTAGGTATGGATTGGCTGACAACGTTCAAGGCTCAAATCGATTGTTATAGGAAAACAAATAGTTTCATGACTGAGGATGACATCGAGCATCTCTTTAATGGATAAAGGATTTTAAAGAAGGGTGAAAATAGCTAGTTGAATCCAATAGTGGGAACGATCTTTTATGAATTGTCAGCATTGACTTTAGCATCAATGGAAGATATCGAGGAAATTATTTTTTCAGCTATTTTGAATCAATTTCTAGATATCCTTCCCATGAAATTCTCAGGGTTACCACATCTAAGAGAAGTGGAGTTTACGATTCATTACCTTATGAGGATCATTCATATTTCCCTCCCATCTTATAGAATGGAACCAACAACATTATAGGAATTGAATTTGTAGTTAGAGGAGATGGATATCAAGGGTTTCATTCAACCAAGTACATATCCTGGGGAAGCACTAGTTTTGTTCATAAAGAAGAAAGATGGAACTCTGCAATTGTGTGTTGATTATCATAAGTTTAACCAAGTTAAGATAAAGAACAGATATCCACATCCACACATTGATGATCTTTTCAATCAATTATATTGAGCTCTGTTGTTCTCTAATATTGACTTGCGATCATGATATCACCAATTGAGAGTTCGGAAAGAGGATATTCCAAATACTACTTTCAGAAGTAGATATAGCCACTATGAATAGGTAGTCATGCCTTTCGGTCAAACAAATGCACCATCAGTCTTCATTGAATTTATGAATTAGATATTTCAAAAAGATCTGTATTATTTTGTTGTGGTGTTTTTAAATGACATTTTGGCATATTCAAAGGCAAGGTCTGATCATGAGGGTCACCTAGAAACAGTGTGACCAATCTTGAGAGATAAGTGTTTGTATGAAAAATTATCAAAGTGTGATTTTGGGATACAGTAATTACGTTTTCTAGCCATGTCATTTCTAGGAAAAGCATTTCTCTTGATCCTAAAACGATAGAAGTTGTTATCTCTTTGAAACCACTGAAGAATTTTTTTGTGATACGATGTTTTCTCGGTCTAGAGGGTTACTACTGATGTTTTTTACGTGATTTCTCATGACTAACTTCACCAATGACAACTCTAAAAAAAATAATGCTCCATTTAAATAGATGGAGGAATGTCAGAAGTTTTTCTAGAAACTAAAATTTCAGCTTGCATCGGCTCCTATTATGATTTTTCCAGAATTAGGATAGGGGTATGCAGTGTATTATGATGCTTTGGGATCAGGGTTGGGTTGTGTTCTCATGTAGAGAGATCATGTGGTTTATTATGGTTCTAGGCACTTGAGGGTGCATGAGAAGAATTACCCAACACATGATTTGGAGTTATCTACAATCTTCCATGCTTTGAAAACATAGAGACACTATCTCTTTGGTGAGAAATTTACTATGTTTATGGATCACAAAAACTTGAAACACAGTTTATCATAGCGAGATTTGATTCTGAAGAAAAGGATATTTATTGAGTATCTCCAAATTTTTGACTTTAACATGATGTACACACCGAGGAAAGGAAATTCAGTGGAGGATGCATTGGGTAGAAAGTCATATGATCAGTTGGTGAAAGAATCTTCAGATGAATGGGAGTTGATATCAATCTTAGCCAATATGCAGGTTTAATGTGTAGACTGAGAAGATGTTGCAGTTTTCTTTTAAGTTCCGGATGTTCTTGATTTAGTAAAAATAATCAATGAGGAAAAAAATCTTATGAAGAATCTCTAGTTGTAAGTAAAAAAAACAATGGTGGGGAGACTATTGAGGACTGGAATCTCGATGCTGGTTCAGTTTTGTGTTTTAATGAACAAATGGTTGTACCTATGGTTTTTCAAGAAAAACTCATTCATGCTTATAACCATTTGAGATGGTATGTAAATCCTGGTACACAGAAGATGTATAAGGATTTTAAGGCACAGTTTGGGTGGAGTGGTATGAAAATTAAGGTTTCTGAGTTTGTCTCACGGTGATTAACTTGTCAGTATGTAAAATCAGGGAAACAACGACCATCTTGTATGTAACAATATTTTCCCATATTAGTGTAAAAATGGGATTAGATGGCAATTAATTTTGTTACAATTCTTCCAATAATGGTCCAGAAACATGATGCCATTTGGGTGATATTGGGTTGTCTAACCAAGTCGGCCCAATTCATCCATATTCATGAAACTCATACGGTGAAGGCTCTTTCAAAAATCTATATCTGAGAAATGGAAATATGAAGGGTGTACTAGTGTGAATAATCTCATATAGAGATCTGAGATTGACATCTCATTTCTAGAAATCCTTACAACAAATCATTGTGACTCAGTTGACTATGAGGATGAAGTATCATCCTTAGATGGATGGGCAATCTGAGTGGATGATACAAACGTTGGAAGACATGTTGAAGGGTTGTGTAATGGAATTTAGTGGCTCATGGAAGGAGCATATACCCTTAGTGTAGTTCTCATACAATAACTGTTGTCAATCCTCGATACACATGGTGTCATTTGAAGCAAAGTATGGGTATCCTTGTCGTTATGTACTATACTGGGCTGAAATAGGTGATACATAACTAGTCAGGCCAAGCCTTGTCCAAGAAACAACTGAGAAGATCCAGTTGATTAGAAATAGGATGGAGATGGCTCAGAGTTGTCAGAAAGATTATACAGATCATTCTCGAAGACCTTTGTCATTCATTGTCGGTGATAATGTCTTCTTAAGGATCTCTCCAAGGCTAGGACATCATCACATTAGGAAGTAGGGAAAGTTATCTCCAATATTCATTGGCTCTTTGGAGATACTGGAATGGGTTGGAGAGGTGGGATATCATTTGGCATTACCAGTATGGTTAGTTCAGTGCATAATGTGTTCCATGTATCTCAGTTGAAAATGTATCACCCAGATCCTACCATATGATCAGATGGGATCATGTTGAGCTAGAACTGGATGAATCACTAGTACATATCCTAGTGCAGATCATGGAAATAAATTATAAAGTCTTTTGTGGGAAAAGCATCGGCCTAGTGCGGGTTTTATGTCAATATGGTCTGATTCAGGAAGATACATGGGAACATGAGAAGGAAATGAAAGAGCAGTGGCTCGAACTCTTTTTGGCCAGTGAGGGTTTTCTACTTTTTTTGGAAGGAAAGACCAATGTTGGGGAGAATGTAATACCCTGGTTCTGGGTACATAACCCCTTTCCTCACATTTTTTTAAATTAGTGTTCATAAAATAGGGAGATTACATAAAATAGTGAGTTTCCATAAAAATAGGGAGTTTCCATAAAATATAATTTTTCCATAAAATAGAGAGCTTCCATAAAATAGGGAGTTTCCATAATATATAGAGTTTATATAAAGTGGGATGTTTTTATAAATTGGGTGTTTTCATAATGTGGGGTTTTTCCATAAAGTTGGGTGTTTCTATAAAGTGGGGTGTTTCCATAAAGGGGGATGTTTCCATAAAAAATGTGTTTCCATAAAACGGGTACAGGTGAAGGATGGGAGATTTTGGGGTTTTTATAAATAGTTTTTAGACAAAATTTAAGGTCACATGATCTATACATGGTTGTCACAAACCGTGTGGTCAAAACGTTGGTAGAGGTAAAATATAGATCTTGTTTTCTAAGAGATTACTTGTTTTTGCTCTATATATTTTAGTTTATCATCATAACGCCCCTATTTTGATATTACACTCCCTAAAATGCTGGATAACCCTCCCCAAACGAGTTGGAGCCAACCCAGATCCTTCCCTTAGTGATTTCGAGTTTGATTCTTGAGGTATGTCACCATTTGTTCTAGATTTGTCATGTTTTCTTATATCTTCTTGGATCAACTTCTCTGATCTCCATTATCTCTCAGATATGAACCTATAGTGGGTGGATATATGTTTTTGGATTATAAACAATTCAATTTTGATTCATGATATTTATAGGATAATATAACTAAAGAAGTTCATGGATAATCGATCCACTTTCTTGGTTGTTTTTTGCATGTTGCCAATGTTTTGTCAAAAAAATTGAGGTAGGTGGATTCTGTCTCAACTCCTCTTGATAGAATTTTTTTTCATAGATCCAAATTATTTTATTGATTGTGAAATTCATGGAAAAATTTTCATTTGTGATAATTTATGGTTTTTTTTTGAAATTGCGTGATTCAGTAGAATAGTTTTGAAAAAGGGGGTTTAGTTTGATGAATTTAAAATTATGATTTTAAATTATGGATTTTCTAGACATTCTAAACAGCTGATGGAAAAGATATTTTCAATATAAATGGTTTTAAACAAAAAATGTAGTTTTATTGAAATCGTTTGGAATTTAAATGGTTTGGAATTGAAATGGTTTTGAGGGAAATGATTTTCAATAAAGAAATTATTTTTATTGAATGGGTTGTTTTGGCATAATTGTTGGGAATATGTGGTGTTTGTTCATGTTTCATATACAAGGATTGGTTGAAATATGACTTTATGCTCGGTGTTAATGATTTAATGGCACTTTGGAATTTCATACATTGGGATTGGTTGAAATATGAATTTGTGCTTGATACCAAAGGGTTAATGAAACATGGGAAACAATTACCTTATGATGACTTAGTAGATCGACGAGAAACCGCTCATGAGCATGGAACTGTCATTACATGGCATGAATTCTTGGTTGGATGGGTTTGAGGAATGTTTGGGTATGCTGATAAAGGGATATTTTGGAATGGTTGTAAATATTGTTTAGTAATTTTTTCTGGAAAAATATCTTAATGGAAAAAATTGGTTTCAATTGCACTTGTATCCATTGGTAATGAATGGTTTTGGAAAATTGTTTATATTTAGTTATAAACTATTTTTTAGAAATTGTTTTATATAAAATGTTTTAAATAATTGTTTCTAACTCTTCTATCCTAGTGGAATGAGTAGGGAAGTCAATGGGAAAAACCATCTGAGTTTTTTACTCACCCCTTCTTTGGAACTTTGGTGCTTTTACAGATGCTATCTTCTAGGAAAAGGGAGAGGATAATGTTTCACACGTGTTTAGCACTACCTCGTGATTTTTGGTTTTTTTGGAGATTTTATAGCTTGGATATTGTGAATCATGGAGTATTGGGAGAGTCTTGTGTATTTTTTACGCTCTGTACTTTAATACTTTGTTATTCTTCCATTATTGTATACTTTGATATAGTTTTGAGATACATGAAGTTGTCTAGTTGTCTTTCGTCTGTTCATGCATCGTATAGTGAATGTTGGTTATGGTTGGTAGGTTTATTGGTTTATTTCTTAAAGGGTAAATCATCCCCCACGTGTATTTGAAACATTTAGACATTTATTTCTAGCCTTTGGATTCTAGGGGATGTCACTTAAGGCCTTGTAATGACTAGTTGTACTCTCATGCCGATGATAATTGGTGGGTAATTACATATAGAATTAAAAAATTCCCACCTTCATGACTCCTTCATACTTTGATGTTTCCTTTTTAATTTTCCAATATTATTTTCATTGAAAATGTGTTCATTATTATGTGAGTATATTTTAGATTTTAGTAAAATATATTCATTACCTTTTGTTCAAAGGCTTATAAAAGAATATTTTTATGAAATGTTTTACATTTTTTTAAAAACGAAATAAATAATTCCATATTTTTACATATACAAGAATAATTAATTTTTCTCCACTAAAACAATTTTTTCATGTTTATATTCCTCTACAAGATTTCATGATTTCTTCAAAGAAATCCCATATTTTCCTTTTTTTTGGGATACTTTTGTATTGAAAATGTGGTTTAAATAAGAAAGGGTATTTTGATATCTGAAAAGATTTTCACATGGGTTTTGAAAAATAAAAGGTATTGTTCATAATTTTTTCCTTTAACCTTTTTTATGAAGGGTTCATCATTTTTATAACTCATGGGAGATCCTTATATAACTAATATGATGGGTGCTGCAAGATAGCACTGGGTGATCCTATTATTTATTATATTATGTTTGTGACAAACTAGTTCTATAATGAATTGGTTAATGATTATGTTCTCTGGAGAATTATATTAGAATTTTTTTATATGGCTATTAAAATTGTAATGGTTTTTATTTGCCTGAAAATGGTGTTGTCCCAAAGGTACTTGCATGACACTTCTATCATTTATAAAGAGTTTTCAAGGGAGTCCTTTAATTTTTAAATGTATAATAATGATATTTTTAATTCAAAATGTATTCTATTTTTGGATAAAATGTTATGTTTTTATGAAAAGGTTTTCATTGGTTTTTAAAATTTTCATGTATAATATATTTCATTTCCTTATATACCTTAATAATTGTTTTATTTTAATCCCATTTTCATAATATTTGTTCAGTGGGTTTTAGGGATAGGTAAATAAAATAATGTATCTAAATGGAATCCATAATAATTATTCCTAAAAATAAATAACATTTTATTTAAATTCATTTATATTGCTGGAAAAATGGATCTTGATCAGAGGTGTCCCTTTGGTAAAATATGAAAGGGGTATGTCATTATTCTCTAAATATTTAATCCGAAAAGTTCATTGTGTATATAGGATAATTTATTATATTATAATTTCACTATAATATTTAATGTATAAGGTGGGGTCTTATAGTTTGTATCATAGAAGAGTATAAATAACTTTAGTGTTTAGGATGTTATTTGAGCATAAGTTAGAAAGTCATTATAACCATAATTTGATAGTTTTTTTGTGAGAATATTAATTATTTTTGATTAATTAAAAGAGACTGATAAAAATATATATTACGAAATATTGTTATTCATCATCCTTATAAGATTTTTTATTGTGATTTCATATATATTTTCACACTACCCATTTTGGTTTATCTAAATGGTTGGATCCAGTAGGAAATAATGTAACAATGTATGTGTAGGAATGTGTGGCATTTTGATTAATGAGAAATTGAATAGAATTGGATCCATAGTGATAACTCTTATGGTTTCTCTTAACCAGCTATAAGGATTGTTGTTTTATAACATTAACCTAGTTGTGTTTCCTAATTCAAGGTAAATTAATCCTTATATGTTCATGTGATAATTATAATAAAATTTTATATTTTCAATGACTTATGTGTCAAGGATTTGCAATTTAACATCAAAAAAAAATTCTTAAATAATGATAAGATGTTTTATATGATGTAAATGTGTCATAATGTAATAATATTCTAGGGAAAACAAATAAGTTAATGGGATGTCTCATCAACGTGATTAGAATGATGTTTCATACAACTATTTAGAAATGCCTAATTACATTTCTATTAATGATAATGAAACTAAAAATAACTATAAAATGTATGTAATATTTGTTCATTTAATATTTGACATTTTTGAATCTTTAGACGTGACTCATATTAATGTAATTTTTAATAAGTATTAAGGAATTAGATATAACATAACGGTTAAGGAATTATTAATAAAATTGAATGATTGAGGTATCTACATTAAAGAGTTATGGTGTATTTGTGGATTTAAGGATGATAATATGTTTAAAATCATTATTACTCATTTGATGATGGGTGTAATTTGTTAGAGTTTTATTATATTTTGATGGATTATTGAGGAATATATAACCCTTATATTCGTATTGTAAAAAAATTATTTGAGGTAGAATGATATTTTCATTTGAATATATATAAGTTTAAAGATATGGATAACCTTTACAGTTATTATGATCTATTAATTTCGGGTTACTACGGGTTACTATTTTGTTGGGATGGAAAATTAGATGTATGAGATAACCTTTGAGGTTATTTTTTTAATATTGACGTTTTAAGGTTAGTTATGAGGATATATATCACATTTATGTGAATTTTATAGAAATAATGTTGGAATAAAAGTACAACCCATAGGCTGGAAGACAACCCATATTACCTAGAAAGGTTCAAGGAATGAACCCAAAATAGAAAGGAGAAAAGGGTGAAATACCTACCACTAGCTTACGTGTTTTCCTAGTATATATGAAATTATTTTTTATTATTTAAATGATATAATAGAAATTGGTTACAATAATCTTGGTAACATATTTTTCATTGTATATATAGTCCTGGGAATGGAAAATATTTTCATGATTAAATGATAAAATTGATTTCATAATAAAGTCACTAAAATTTTGGGGAGTATTATTGGATTAAAGTAAACATAATACTATGAGAATTTTTTAGAAAAATAAATGTTGAATTATATTATATAGGAATATATTATTTTATTATGGATTGTGGTGATTCATGTTATTTATTGAAATGACTATCATATCATGGAGATTGTGTGATTTTAGAAATTATATTTTTTTATAATAAATTAAGAGTGATTAATGTTATTTTGGATGATAAATATTAAATTTCTCTTTTAAGACTATGTGAACAAATCCTTATGTTTTTGGGTGTCAATATTTGTTTGAAGTATTTTTTTTATAAATTTTAACAATAATATCTTTTCAATTATGTTATTATTGTAAAAGTTTCATGATTAATTTATTTTTTCAACATAAGAATATTTTATTCTTTTTATGAATTATATTACTATATACTCAAAATTTTCGTTTTTGTAATCTAAATATAGGTGGAATATATAGTTTTACATTTCGGTACTATTTAATTCAAAGAAAAATATTCTAGTGCTTCAATCATGAAAAATTCATCTTGAATACACATATATTGGAGAAACCGATGAGAATGTTTTGGGAATTGATTAAATGACAAAATTTTACTTGAAAATTAAGTATATTGCAGTATTATATCTGTATAGGAAGTAAAATAATTCATAATATTTAGGAAAATGTTTTTGAAGGTAAAAATATTATTCATAAGATTAACTTTCCATGACATAAATTTCCATTTAAACCATACATATTTAAGGTTTTATTTAAAGTTAAATTTATCATTAACATGTTCTTTATAACTTTGTAATATTCCTTGGATGATAGGATTTTATTTTATATCCTTGATTTCACTTCCCATAGAGGTTCTCCTACATGTAACCCTTCTTTGAGTTATTTGAGATTTCCTTCGTACTTCTTGTTCTCTCTATTCCAGAAGAAGTTTTATTAACCCATTTTATAATATGAGTTTTCAAATATGGAATTCTAAGATTCCAAAGCTTATTTACTAAGTTGAAATTAAAATTGTGAGGAAGCAATTTTTTTAAGTGTAGGAGAATGTAATATCTTAATGTTTTGGAAAAAATTAATGAATATTTTTTTGTTGTACAATATACCCATCATGGTTCTGAAAAGAACAGTGAATTATTAGTATTTTAATGAGACCCTTATAACATTGACATTAAATTAGATGAAATGGAAAATATTATATTCATTGTTAATTATATATAATGGCACTAATCATTGAAAATTTACTAATTATTTCTCTTCAAATAAAATTTCTATTTTTAGTATTCATTTTACTCTTCAATAATATGTTTTTAGACTTTTTAAAAGTTAATATAAAAATTTATTTTTGGAAATTACAGAAATTTTATTTGAAAGAATTTAATTTCAATTTTCAATTCAACATATAATCATAGGATGAATTTTATATAATTATCTAATGTAATTATTTTTCAATTAATAATGAAAAACATTTATTTTCATTAAAAAGCATATTTGATTTTAAAGTATTTACTTATTAAAATTCTATTTGGAATCAATTTTAAAATTTCATTACTTCATTTGGATAATACAACTATGGTTTTTGAAATGTATTTTATACATTAAATTTTTATAAAAATATTTTATATTTTATAAGTTCATTTTTCAGAAAAAATTGTTTTTATTAAATATTTTAAATTTTATTTTAAAATAAATAAATATATTTTTTTAATTTTGAAAAATTAATTTCATACTTAAAATTATTGGGTCTATTTTTTTAAATATTTTGTTTTAGATTTTTGTTAATATGAAAAGTAATCTTAATAAGATGTGTTACCACAATAAAGGTCAAATCTATTAATTAATGTTAAAAATAAATTGTTTATGATTATAAAATTATCATAATGCATCATTTATATTTATTGGATGAGTTAGATTCATCCATAATTTTATGATAATTTTTTATATGGAGTCTTTTGTCCATTTAAATATGAATATGACTTTTGTAGTATATTATTTTGTAAATGTCAAAAATATCAGATTCATGTTTTTAATAACACAAGTATTTTTAACATGGGATTAATGGTGGGGATATGTTTGGTTACATGTATTAAATTGAAATAATATATATATATATATATATTAATCTTATAAATTAATTTTAATTTTTTTAATGAAATTATTACCTTAAATGTTTACACAACTCTAACACAGTAAATATTCAATTGATGAAAAAATATAATTTATAAAATTAAAAATATAAAAAAAGTAATTTTTTTATATAATTACAAGAATAATATATTTTAAATAATACCATTACATTTTTTGGATGTATTAAAATATTTGGTTTTAATTTTACTTATTTTATTGATGTTATTAAACTCAATTTAAATATTAGTCATAGAAATCGACATTAGTGATTTATTATATTATGTAATATTATATTAAATTACACAAAAGTCCTAAAAAATTTATATTCAACCAAATTATTTTTATAAACTTATTATTTCAACAACGGTGAATTTATGTGTTTTCTTACAATTTACTATATGTATATTGACAGTCAAATTGAAAACATCATTGTTGTCACGATAATGGTGAAAAGGATTAATGAGGGGTTAAAGCCAAATGATAAGTGTAAATATATGACCTAAAAAGTTCAAAAATTAGTGGATGAGGGTTTTGACACTAATAATACTAATATACTAAAAATAAATCTGATTTTATCCCTTTTTAACTTAACATTAATTTATATTAAATTAATATTTTGAGAAATTCAAAGAGTGCCCATCACTACTCTTATAAAAGGTCACAACTTCTACTCATTTCATCACATATCAATTACAATTTTGTTCCTCCAAGACAAACCGAAATCCCATCCTAGAATCTATACACTCCTTTAAGTGGTGTTTCGATATTAACAATTTAGTGGTATTAATGTGTTATGATGTGGAGATTGTTTGAAGAAGATGAATCATTTTTAATTGAGAATTATTTTTGGATTTCTTCATTCATATCCTTCAAATATACATAAATATTTTTTAAATAATAAGAAAATTATCATCTATATACTAGTATTTTATTATGTTAATATAATATCAAATATTAATATCCTCTTCAATCAAATTGGATATTAAATCATTCATCGTGTTTTCGGCAGACTATCACCCCATGAACCTATATAATCCTTTTTTCATCACCATCTATCATGGATGGATTATAATGATAGAATTAATTTTAATATATGATACTAATTAAATTTTTTCTATTATGAAAATGTCATATATCACTCCAAATCTATTTTTTGATATTTTCTAATAGCCACTTTAAGGGTAAGTGGTAACCATACATTAGAAGATTCAAAAGACTCAATAATACAAAGACACCACATTTCAATATCAAGAGAAAAACATGACGTCCCAGTTCTTCAAAACCAAAGCTCCGCACCTTGAGGTTCTAATTAAAATTTCAAATTCATAAAACCTATTTCAAACCAAGTTGCAAGAGAACCATTTGGGTTGAACCAAATACCACCTCGAGCCGTGTAATTCGCTCACCTACCTCGATTTTATCTGAAAGAAATCCAACATTCAGTCACCTATATCATCACCGCTCCTTGGAAACACCACCCTCAACGATGTCGCTGTCTTCACCAGAGTATCCTTTACCATCTTCATCATCCACCGCTGGAAGCACCATCCTCACGTCACCAGCCAGGCTCTATCACCATATGTGGATCAACACAACACCACAAAATACTTCAACCTTCATGAATCATCACAGGTGTCAATCCACCAGCACCACCGTCATCAACATCACTCCATCAAAAACTTCAAATAACAAACTGCCACCATCACCGTTCGAGCACTATCGTCGCCATTGTACCATCTCGGTTGTGCCTCCAGGAGCCCACTGACCACTCAAACATCACGACCCAAACCCCTTATGTAGATAGCCATACCATACCAACTTGGAATGGAGTGTTAGACCAGGATAGTAGAGCATAGTATGAGTGTATGAAAGCCTCTCTGAAGGAAAATGCTAGGGAATATGATTCCAGTGACCACCATCCATACGTCAGACGTCGAAGACCATTGACCCACTGTAAAACATCCTCACATTTCCCTCGTTGTCCAATCGACACCGCACCAAAAACAAATACAAGAGCCAATTTTCAGAGTAATTACAATTTGACTGCATCCCTCATTGTGTCGACATCTCTTTCCATTAGGAACAACATCCCAAATAAAAACCACATAACTGAACACACCAAAAAACAACCAAACAAACCAGAGCAAACTAGAACAAAAGGTATGGAAGCCAGAAGAGGACTGTAAGATAACCCCAGAAAGAAACACCAAATATGCAGAAGAAGGAAAATAAACCCAACTTACATGCAACACAAGGAATAATGGCATAAAGATCTCCGTCAGCCCCCTCCAACACCATCCTAGGCTGTCCCAACACCCTCATCGATCTCGACCATGTCGGGTCGATCCTGATGGGTCAAACAACAAGGGAAGTGGAGAGGAAGAACACCAAACGCCCTCTCCATCTCCGACCCAAACTACCTTAATCTCTTGGATATAGACCCAAAAATTGAGGTATGATGCACAGGGTAAGGAGGAAAGAGGGGAGGAGAAAGGAAGATAATATTCCACTGAAAAATCACTATGTAATCAGGGGATAAAAAGTCTGAAAAGGAAGAGAATACCAGAGAATCGCTATCGGAGAAGGGAGAAGGCATGAGGAGGTTGCGGGAGGGAGGATGAGCAGAGATCAGAAGAGTCGTTGATCCCGCGGGGACAGTTTTCGTCATACTATTCCATTCAATATAATATGGAAACATCATTTGTGCATACGTGTGGACTAACTCCTCCACAAGTTGATGTGATTTTTTTCATTTTCAAATCACATTAATTATATATATATATGTATATTTAATTTATTAATGTTATAATTTTGTTATTATGATCATTTTGGAAATTTAAAATAATTCTTACCCTATTACCATAATGATCACTGAATTATTGGATTGTTATTCCTCTATTTGTACGCCATACCATCTCCATGATTGTATCACAGTTCATTTTTTATAACTATATTTAGTGGTATTATTTAAATGTATAATTAATATAAAAAAATGATAAGTATTTTATGATTACCATTTTAGAAATAAGAGAATAATGAACACATTTTCCAAATTTATCCTACTGAAGTCATTTCTAACACATTAGGCCAATATTATTAAAAATCCCAATAAGAATTTTTTTGATTAACATATTTTATATATCATGATATTAAAAGAAATAATGGTATAATATAATTTAAAAAAGTTCTAAAAAAATTTTAAAACTAATATACGATTGTTATTAAGGATGAAAAAGAACGTTCGTGATGAGTCATAATCAAGGTAAGGGATGTTATTTCAAAAAAAATATTTTCATGTTCCTTTTTCAACAAATTTTACAATGATCAAAATAGACGTGTATTTTAAAATATATGACATGAAAAAAATTCCAACCAGAATTATTCCTCAAAAATTGTATGTTTAATTTATAGTTTTTCATTGTTCATTAAAGAAAATTTCTTTATTATATTCTTTTTTATCTATTAATAAATGAATTTTATTATCATAATTTCATTGGTTTTAAAATAGAATACTTTTATGGAATTTTTAAATTTTTTTAAAAATTTAAAAAATAAATGATCATTTATAATGTATAAAGAAACAACTACTTTTCTATCCTCCATAAAATTCTATGTCTTCTTCAAAGAAAACCCTCTTTTTCCCTTTATAGGTGTTTTAGTATTGAAAATTGATTTTTTAGAAGAAAGATTATTTTTATATCAAAAATGTTTTTCAAAAGTTTTTTATATTTATTTTCATGTGTTTTATACATGCTAATGTCCTTGGACATTATTTATGAATGGTATACCCAATTATAGATCTTGAGTGAGCCCGATATAGCTTATATGATGGGTTTGGTAAGATAACATTGGGTTATCCAATTATAGATTATGCGAAAGGTGCTCCCATATAGAGATCCAATTTAAGGGGTAAGCATTATATTCATTAGATAATTATATTGTATATCAACTGCATGGTTATTGAAATTGTAAGTATTTTAGAAGGCTTTTTAGATGATGTTGTATGTAGAAACCTACATGACTCTTTTATTATTTCAAATGAGTTTTTATAGAAATCAATTGATTTCAAAATGTATGATTATGATAATTTTAAATGAAAAATGATTCTCTTTTCAAAAAAAATATACATTTTAAATAAATGGTTTTTCATAGGATTTCATGTTTTTCACTAGCTGAACATATTTCTTTTTCTTTTGTCACTTACTGGTATTTTTGTTCTGATCCTATGTTTTAAATAAAAATTCATAGGGTTCATTGGACGGGTAATAAAAATTAATAATTTATTTTCAGTTTTTGATGTTTTATCATGAAATGATGTCATGTTTTATTTTAAATTATTTATGTTGTTCGAAAAATTGTTACTGGTCAGAATGGTCAACTTTATAAAATATTTCAGTGTTATAAATTTTGTATCTAAATATTTAATGATGACTGATCTTTTGGAATGTATAAATATGAATTCTAGTCCAATCTCTCTAGAATATATATTATTTGAATATAGTTCTTTGTACTTAATTTTAGAATGAAATAGTTTCCCTTAATATAATGATATCCATGTATAACTAAGAAGAATCTATGCCTTTTTTTAAATTTTTTCCTCATTTTTTTATAATGAAAATTGAAAATTTCCAAACTAATATATTTTTCCCATTTCCAAATACTATTATGTTTCAATATGAAATGTAACTCACATAGATATTCAATATTGAAAAAAATAATTAATATAGAATATCACTCAAATAATTTTAATTATGATATACATAAAATTATTATTCAATAGTTGATTAAATGATTTTATATCCCTCTTTACGAAATAAAATAAGAAAACAAAATAAATATATTATAAAATTATGTTAATCAATGTCAAATAAAACAACTAAAAATCAATAAAAATGAAAATGAACCTTCAGTTGCATCCCCATAGCACTAAAATATTAATATCCATAAATAAAGAGTTCTTGACTATCCCTATTAATACGGATATTTGGTTTTCCTCATTTTGGATTCCATATGTTATCCAAAATAGTTCTCTATATGCATTTATATTTCATTCAAGGGTCCCATAATTTAAATTAGGTCTCATTTCCCCAATTAGAATGATAAACATGTATGGGGGTGTGATAATGTAAAAGGCCTCCCAATTCACATCAAATTGAAGGATTAATTTCCCAAGACTATGTGATAATTAACTTTTAATTATTCCAACACATTTAATGATAAAGTGGGAAACCATTCTAGTACCAAATAGACTATCATCCGACAGCAAAGGAAATAACTAAATTATTAAAATGAAACATAATCCAATTATATTCCTTATCAGTGTAATGAATCCAATGAAATTTAGGGACATTTGTAACATGTTTTTTCATGATTATATCTTCAAAATAATAATCTATCTTTTCACACACTTTGATTAATTATTCCACCCTAAACCTCCTCTATTTGAATCCATGTTCCAAAATATAATTTTACATTTCAATCCAAGAACACTATTATATGTTTTTGATTAAATAAAAAATTATATAAATCATACTTTCATATTCCCCCTATGTGGTCTGGAACTCCAATACCTCCTCTAACATCTCTTCATAGGAATAAATGATGAGCAATGATTCTTCCTATTCCCCTCAGACTGTATCATCCATTACTCTAGTCGTAGCAGTATCTCTTACCTGATGCTGTATCAGATTATCCATCATTTCATCAACTTTATTTGGTTCCATGACTTCACCACACTCAATAATATATTTTCTATTCTATACAAAAGAACTCTCTTGGCCTACCTGAACACGAGTCTTCAGATCACTGTCTATTGCCCTATTCTTTTTTTCATACTTAGTTTCCATCGACTTCAACAAATGGAAATAGTCTTTATGACATTTTGTATTCATTATACTTATAACAATGAATCCACATATATATCTTTTTTATTTCCGCATTTTCTTCCACCAAAGACTATGGAGTCCCCTCCCAAGTCCTTCAAAACTTTCCTCTAAGGCTTGACTAAAAATCTCATCCTCCATTTCAATTCCATAGAAATTATGATCCTACTAGAGGTTATTCATTATCATTTTAATTTGGATGTTTATATCTATATCCACTTTATCATACTCCAAAACATCTAAATATAGTTTCCCAAATAGATTAAAAATCTTAATATTTGAGATGGTCCATCTTAACCTCATCCTTCATTTCACATTCACCTACTCTATGCTTCCTCCACTCGAACAGTAGGTGATTTCCTCTACCATTCCTTATTCCGGAGACACCATCATGTCTTTTCACTATCACAAGATTCCCCACCCTCCTCATTTATAATTGGTGGAGCATAACTCATATTATTATCCACTATCCATGTCGTATACAAAACCTTCATATCATGGTTCAATCTTCTAATGATATCAATAGCCTTCTATTACATAGGAAACTATTGTTCCTCATTCTAGAAGGTGACATGTTTTCCCATGCTATTGGAAATTAAATGATCATATGAATGTCCCATAGGAGATTCACACCACAATGATTCTCCATTTTTGGGAAATCTAATTCACACTACCTTCATATTTTTTCCTTATTCACATGAATCACAAATTAGAACAATATACTTTAGACATGCACCTTCAACCTAAACCACTCATAGATCTGTGTCATTCTTCTAGATTCTATTCATGCCCTCTTTCCAACACACTACCATTGAATGACCCATTTTTTGTGTAGGATAAACATAAATCCACCAAATATTTAAAGCATCTCATTTGATTATACCAAAACACTTCTCTAGTAGTAATCTTTAAAAAATCAGAAGGTATCCTAGACTGATATATTTCAACATATATTTGTGGAGAAATTGGAAGAAAAACTAAAGAGGATATACTATTATAGAATAAATATATACTAAAAAGGTTTCTTAGAACTTGAATAATTTAATGTTTTTGAAAAGGTATAATGTGTTAAAGAAATATAACTAGGATGGTCTTGGTTAGGGAATCATGATTTATGTAGAAATCATAATTCCACCTTAATAAGAATAATCTGGATTCGTTTCAAATTCTAGGAGCACTAAACCATCCATGTATCAGGACTTCCACTAATGTGGAGAAAATATTGATGTTATTATTTTCAATATGACATACCATTGATAGATCATATATCACCCTTGATCTGAAAAACAATCCTTTGAATGTGTCCACCAATGGGAGATGAAGTTTGATCTATGAAATAAACATCGATTTTAATGTTGAAAAATCCTCAGTGATCTCTAATTATTAATGTTGAAGCTATGGGAGTCCATAAAAAATGTTAATAACTTTTGGGTAAATAATGATACAAGCAAAGGGAGCTTTACGGTCTGGATTTTTTAAAGGATAAAATTGGTGAAGTCGTACCTCCTTGAAGGATGATGAATGTCCTCCCCTATTGAGGGTGGTTGAACAGGTGTTGCAACCATCTCCATCTATGGTAGTGGAGAGGTGTGTGTGTACTTCTCTGAAAAAAAATCTCCCTTTGATACTAGTTTATAGTTCCCAAGAAGTGGATATTATTAATTTTAATAAATGAAATTTCTTTACAACACTGAATCTTTTATCATATTTCAGATTTTCATAAAGGATAAATACCTATAGACCATGAAGTTACTCTTTAATCTCTTAGAAAAATACATATTCTTTTATTTTTTTTATTTTTCACCATCTAAAAAACCAGTGTTGTTTCAAGCACTCACAATCCTAAAGTAAAAGTTTTGATTAATTTTCATCTTGGGACTAATCAATATAATATTTATAAAATGGATTTCCACCTTTTCAAATTTGATTGATGTAATATTAATTTTAATTTATTTTTAAAATAATAAATAATTTTTTATTAGTGTAGATTGTGGAACAAACATAGAAGGTTTACCTCCCCCATCATTATTTAATTATCAATCGTAAGAGGCAATGACCAAAATAATTAACAAAACAAATTCCTTTTTAAAATATTTTTATAATAGAGTATAAATTAATTACAAAAACCATATAAAATTGAACAATATTGAACTTCATCAATATAGAATATTTAAAATAGAGGATAAATACATTCCTTGAAATTAAAAATAGTAAAATTGGGAAATAAAAAAAAGTAATTGACATGTATAAAATACTCAAATCTAATGGGTCATGGTCTCCTATGAATATCACTACCATAAAAATATAAATTAAAAAAATAAATAATTTTTTTTAAAAAAAATTGTAATTGATTTGTATATAACTAAATAGAAAACCATTTGAATGGTGACTGTAGAATATCTGAAGTATTTATATAATTAATATAGGATATATGACTGTTATGATAGTAAAATGACCATCATAAAAGTATATTTATTCTTAAAAAGGTGTCATTATTAAAAGAATAGTAAAATCTCTTATAAGAATTATTTACCCTGAAAAAATGTAAATATTAGAATAAAATAAAATTACAATTAAAATTAAAACCTTAAATAAAGAATAAGTAAATTTTTTAATAATATATATTGTAAATTTGTTTAAAAACCTTATATTTTATGTTAAAATTTAAATAGTATTATTACCTATGATTTGACATTATTTATATAAACTGAATATGATTTTTTCAATCACAACTTCAAAATTACCCAAGGGAAATTATTTTTTATTTTTATAAAAAACATAATTATTTTCTTTATTTATAAAAATATGGTTTCCTCATATATTATTTATTTTATGATATAATATTTATCTAGTAATGATCTATTGAAATAAAGAATTTTTTTCTCAATGAATATTCTATAAAATCTGATAAAAAATGTTTAAAAATAATTAAAAATAATTAAAAATTAAAATATAATTTTCAATTTAAAAAATATATAAAAATCCAATTCCAACTATTTGTATCATTTTTTTATTTATTTCATATAATTTATTAAAACATAAAATATCAGTTAATGAAACATTTCAAATCCATGAAAATTTATATTTCTAAATAAATGAAATTCATATTCTTAGTAGATATTAAAGCAAATATTCGAGGAATTAAAATGAATTTTTATTCCAAATTTTTTCCTAAAATATACATCCCACCATGTATAAATACTCCCATAAAACCCCATAGAAAATCTATTACAATACTCAACTTATTCCCCATGATTTTACCACCTCTATCTGTTAAAGATTCATATGGTTAGTTGAGAAATTTTTATCTCACCCTACTATATGCCTTGAAGACATTAATTCCTTAGAGAACATTGATAATCACTTAAGTTTTAAATCATATTTCTCACATTTCATTTTTCTTATTATAATATCTTATTATCGGAAAATTTTTACCACCATATTAAATTTATATTATAAATTATATTTTATTTAGGTTATTATTATAACAGATAATTGATTTAAACTATTTATATTACAATTATTATTTGTAACATACCCCCTTATAGATTTATCCTAACATGAATTTTCCTATAACCTATGAGGATGTAGTCATAAATGATTTACGACCAAAATTCATTAATAATGTTTGTAAATAATATTCAATATATATAAATATAGACAAAATTAAATTTTCTATGGTTATGTATGTAATATTAAAAATTAATATATTGATACCTATTATTTTCTATATAATGTTAATAATGAATAAATACATTTTTTATACCTATGGATCAATATAAAGATACTAAAATTAAAACATACTAATTACAAAAAAGATGTTATCAAACTCTTTATTTCTAATAAAAGGTGAATAAATATTCTCCAATGGAAGAAAAGGGTTAACATTATTTTTAATTAATTTTATAATCTTATAAAAGAATTTTTTAATATATATAAGTTGGAATTATAGGAAACATATATATGGTTATGGAAAAAGGGATCCATGTTAGGGGAATATATCACCATATTTCTCTTACAATTGTTTAAATTCTCTATTTATAACTTTTCAACCATAATGAAAAATGTTGTAATTAATAAATTTTATTTCTATATTTCTCCTACCTCATTAGGATTTGGTTCTTGCTATAATCTTATGGGACAAACAACCCCTTGTTATCTTTGAGGAATAAAAACAACCACTACCTAGAACCCCCGCGTAGCATCGACATCAACTACAAAACACATTTCTCCTATTGTGAATAGATTTAACAAAATAATACCTTTACATCCTCTAAAAAGGATTTAATCACTGAGTCATAAATAGATCCCTCATTCTTATGGAAACTATGGAACCTTAATTCTTAATGTGTCCTTAATGTTTCAACATTTCCAAGCACAATTGTCTTGATATCCACTAGTGCATCCTACTGAATAGATTCTATGTGAACCATATAATATCGTCGACCTAGATCCATAAAAAATGAAATATGTTGGTATAGAATCAGAAACATGAAATACTGAATAATCATGATTAATTATTTTTGAATTTATTATTTAATGTTAAACATAACGAGAAGGTGTACACATTTCAGATAAAGGCTCAAACAAGTATAATGCATGATCCATTCCTTGGACTTAAACTGCAACCAATATTACTTCATTTGTTAAGATCAATAAACATAAAGGTCATAGAATTGTATCATAGGGCCCCTAAATAACTATAACCTCATCAATATCCCTTTTTGACATGAGATACTAATCATACATCACATGGTCGCCCTACCAAACTATGTAGTCATCACTAGTTCCTACACCTAAAATCCATCATATCCATCAACCTATATGTTAGATACCACTTTTTCATGAACAAAAAACCCCAATGATACCCCTCTTGGGTTATAAATTTTTGAATGGTTATAGTAACACCCCAATCTCCCTCTAATTCACCTCATATTGGAAACAATCCTGAAGAGTGTATCATAACCATAAATTGAAGGAATTACCCTATATAGAGAACATGAGGAAATATATATATGATAAAACCACTATATAACTCCTTATAATAAGGAAATAAAAATAGTATCCTATTATATTAATGTAGCGGAAATAAACTTTGCTCTTAAAAAATTAATCACATGTAGAAAAAAATTATTTTTCAATTGTGATCTCAAATCCCAAACAACTCCTTTACAACACTTGGATCTAGAAAATTAAATCATGATCACCAACAAGCTTAAGTGGTCCTAAAAACTATTTATATATACGTAGACTGAAAATAACATTTATACATAATATTAGAAACTTTAGAGCCTCTCATTTAAATGTTTAAGAATGTATACCATTGCGTAGTGAACGACAAGTGAAACTAAGTCATCGCCTAAAAAGGTTTACTAATATCCTAGGCGCACCATGGAACTCACTAAAATAATAATATATGAGTAATTTAATAATATCCATCATATATTATGATGGTACACTAATACCACTTCTCCATTGTTTTTCCTTTCTTTCAAAAAATCACACATCCTAAGCCATCTCTATCTGAATACAATCTATAACGACCCGAAAAATGTACTTCTTTTATTTATGGACCTCTTTTCTCCAAATAACTTTTTAGTATGTTTTAAAATAAAAGTACATCTAATTACTCCGGACCCAAAATGTTGATTTAAAAAAATGAAATAGTTGTTATAACAAATTAAATTATATGGAATAATGATTATTTTAATTAACTAGTTTGATTAAAACACCTCGTTTTAATTTAAATTATAAAATAATTTTACTTTTTTATGTCAGAAATTTCACTAAGAAATTTCACTATTCTTTTCATATCGCTTATTATTTTTAATAATTATGTATTTTTATATTTATGCCATACTTCTCATGCTTAAATAATTATAATGGTTATATAAACATCATTTTTAAATTCCAAATTTCAAAATTAATCTTGAAAAAAAATTTACAATTTTTCTATGAAGTGTCAGTTTTTTATATAAATAGTATTTTATTTGATGAATAGTGTTGTATGAATAGTGTTTCCATGATTAATAGTGTTATTTTGATGATTAGTATGAAAATATTTTATTATTAACAAACTTTTTCTCTGAAATTATTTTCAAAAATATGTCATACATGGTTGTAATCAGCGTGAAAAATGTGGTTCAATAAGATCAAAATAATTTTTAAGAGAATAGTAAGATTCCCTTATGAATAGTAATGAAAATTAAATCAGTCAAAAAACAGAAACATCATCCATGAATTTATAAATATAATTTAGACATCTTAAGAGAGAAAAAACCATCATAGTATAAGTTTTGGTATTTTTTAATGTTACAAATACTTTATTTATATTTTTATAATAAATTTAATAATTTAAAATGGAAATGTTTTTTGTAAAAAAATTTAATCATAAACTGTTACTTTATTTTCCTATGGTCATACAAAAATTTTATGGGAACTTCATTACTTTCTTAAGGTGATACAAAATGAGTTATAGTTTTAGTGTTGTTTTTTTGAATAAATAACGATTTTATTTAAAAACTAAATTAAAATATTTTTTAAAATTATTTTCAAAAAATGGAGATAATTTTTGAATTTAGATCATCGATATTAGGTTAGGGTAAATTTTTGGGATTATTCAAAAATAGTTGAATTTCCGGTGAATAATAAAAATACAGTTTTGAGTTTCGAGTGTTTAATGACATCATTGATTATTTAATCATGATGTAATAAATCTGGAAGACTTGTGAATAGTAATATATGTCATTAGGTTTCCCAAGTAGACAATATCATTGGGAAATACCATGGGAAAGCCCATGGTTTTTCAAATATCACCGATGAGGTGTCCCTTCGAAATTAATTGAATATTCCCTCTCTTTTCCTACAAATACCAAGGCATTCCCTCATTCATTTCAATCCAAAATCCTTTTCAATGAAGATCTGGACTTTTTAATTACCAAGGAGTCTTCCCAAAATAATCTCAAGCACCCAGGGTCCCAACCTTCACGCTTTTGATGTTACTCTTCATGGAAAGAGAACCTTTCACCCTCCTCTTTTTTATCACGACTTCCTTTATGATGTGCCTTCTAATTTATATTTAATTATGTTTTAATATGTTCTTATATATCATTATTTATATTCATTTTATGTCCAAATAATTAAGAGACCCTTTACTGTCTAATCAACTGATTTTATGGATTTTTAAGTGACGTCGAAGGGCTTCCGAATTTTCATAAAATAAATTGCATCTTCTCTTCTTTCAAGTTTCCTTTCCATGTGGTATGTCATTAAAATATCCATACGATGTTCATGTTTCTATTTTATTCTGACCATATACAATGTTATGAGTTATATTTGAGTGTTTTACCCTTGTCTTAAATCTTTTTATTAGTTTCTAAAACCACGTTATATAGCCATTATGCTCTAGAAATTTCATCTAAAAATTTATCTCTCTTTCTCCCAAAAAATTCTCTTATCTTATTTATATGAAAACCTAGAACAATTTCTTTTATATGATTGTTCATGTAGACATAAAAAATTAAATTATTTATTCTATAATTCACATACATATAACCCCCATTCCCTTCCATGGGTTATAAATTACATAATGATCTTATTTTTAAGCACTTTTAAAATTTCGCGATTTTTAAATGAAACCCATTTATTTTAATCACTTGGGTTATTTATAAAATGTATGATTATGATATATGTAAATCACATGAAACTAAAAAAATATTAATGGTTCTCCTTGATAGCGCTCTAATGCATTGGGTAAAGAATTCAATCTCTAGGGATGACAAGTTTCACGATACCTTGGTGAATAACCTTGGTAATTTTTAAGACACCTTGGGGATAAACCTTGGTAATATGTTAATGAATGTATAAATTAAATGATGTAGCCAAATATTCAAGTTATTATTCAAGTCATTTTAATTATGAAATTCTTCAACTTCCATTAATCATGCCTATTTTTTTATCAAGTTCTTATTTATTTCACAAATAAACTAATTCCCTTGTCTTCCTTACTGGACCTTTTTCTCACCCATTCCTTTGATGTATGTCTCCAGTTTATGAGATGAATCAATTGTACTTATGATGAAGTTATTATAAATCCTTATAATTTGTTTAAAAGAATGTTTTATTTTTTCATGTATTGTGTTCATGATTTCCAAAATGATAAACTTTAAATATCCTCTGTTTGTAAAATGTAATGAAAAGTTATATAATAAAAAGGCAGGATGCCAAAGTTGGTATCAAAGGATAGTTTAGTTATTTGTGGAAATTAAGATATAGAAACTTTAGGAATGAACCTAAATAAAATTTTAAATATTGAAAAACTTCTTGGTATTTTTGTGAAATATTATGTAAGTGGTTTCCGAACAAATAAATCCATGTCTGGATACAAACAAGTGGATGTGGCTCTGGCACAGATGTACCTAGGAGTGAAAACTCCAAAAAGGAGTTTTGGGCTTGACTCATGGTATCCTAGTACACAAAAACGGGCCTTGCTGCACACATTTTTTGACACTTTCGAGGATATTTTTGGTTAATCATAGGCTTTTTATGAATAATTGTGAAGGATTTATAGAAAACAAAATTATTATTAATGAATAATATTGGATTTAAGCCTGATTTTTAAGATATAAAATTACTTTATAATTATACGATTCGTAATTATATCAAATTTCTAATATTAGAAAATTGCGAGGACACAATTTCTTTAAGGGGGAAGAATGTAATGTCCCAGAAAATGTACTTCTCTTATTTATGGATCTCTTTTACTCTAATAACTTTTAATTATGTTTTACAACAAAAGTACATCGAGTTACTTCGAACCCAAACTGTAGATTTAAAAAAATGATATAATTATTATAAAAAATTAATTTATATGGAATAATGATCATTTTAATTAAATAGTATGATTAAAACATCCCTATTTAAATTTAAATGATACAATAATTTAACATTTTTTATGTCAGAAATATCACTATGCAATTTCACTATTAATTTTCTATCCGCTATTATTTTTAATAACTAAGTATTTTTATATTTAAGTAGAATTTCTCACACTAAGAGAATTATTATGGTTATATATGCATCATTTTTGAATTCCAAATTTCAAAATTAATCTAGACTAAATTTTAAAAGTTTTCTAAGAAGTTTCAATTTTTATATAAATAGTATTTTATTTGATGAATAGTGTTTTCTTGGTTAATAGTATTTGATATATAGTTTTATTTTGATGAATAGTAAGAAAATATTTTATTATTAAATAAATTTTTCTATGAAATGATTGTCAAAAATCTATCATACATGGTTGTAATCAGCGTGAGAAATGTGGTTCAATAAGATCAAAATAATTTAATGGTGAATAGTAACATACCCTTATGAATAGTGATGAATAGTAGTGAATAGTAAATCAGCCAAAAAATAGAAATTTAACCCATGAATTTATAAATATAATGTAGACATCTTAAAAGTGAAAAAACGTTCATAGTATATGTTTTAGTATTTTTGTATATCATAAATAATTTATTTACAATTTTATAATTAATTAAATAATTTAAAATCCAAAATATTTTTTTATAAAATTTAATCATAAATAGTTACTATGTTTTCTTATGGTTATACGATAATTTTATGGGACCTTGATTACTTTCATAAGGTGTTACAAAACCTGTTATTGTTTTAGACTTGTTTTTTTAATAAATAATGATTTTATTTAAAAATAAAAAAAAATGCTTAAAAAAATTGTTTTCAAAAATTAGAGTTTATTTTTTAATTTTGATCACTGATATTAGGTTAGGATAAATGTTTGGTATTATTCTAAAATAGTTTAATTTTTTGGTGAATAGTAAAAATACAATTTTGAGTTTTGTGTGTTTAATGACATCATTGATGATGTAATCATGATGTAATAAATCTGGTTGACTTTTGAATAGTATGATATGTTATGAGGTGTCCCAATTAGACAATACCATGGGAAATAACATGGTAAAGCCCATGGTTTTACAAATACCACCAATGTGGTGTCCTATGAAAATTAATTACATATTCAATCTCTTTCCCTATAAATACCAAACCATTCCCTCATTAATTTTATTCCAAACTTTTCCTCAATGAATATCTCGTTTTTTACCTCCAACAGATTCCTCCAATGGTTCCCTCAATCCCCAATGGTCCCAAACTTCAATCTTTCGAAGTTACTATTCAAGGTAAGGGAACCTTTCACCCTCCTCTTTTAAGTCAGGACTTCCTTTATGTTATGTCTTCCAGTTTCTATTTAATTATGTTGCAGTATGTTCTTATATATAATTATTTATACATATTTTATTTCCAAATAATGAAGATACCATTTCCTCTCTCATCAACATAATTTTTTAATTTTTAAGTGACATCGTTAGGCTCCTGAATTTTCTTAAAACAAATAGCATCTTCTCTTTTTTCATGTTTCATTTCCATGTGGTATGTCATTAAAATATCCATACCATGTTATTGGTTCTATTTTATTATGTCCTTATACTATATTATGAGTTATATATGAGTGTTTTTCCCTTTTCCTATCTATTTTAATTGTTATCTAAAACCATGTTATATAGCCGTTATGCTGTAGAAATTTCATCTCAAAATTTCCCTCTTTTTCTCTCAATAAATTATCTTATCTTATTAATGTGAAAACCCAGACCTATTTCATTTATATGAGTGTTAATAAAGACATAAAAAATAAATTTTTTATTCTAGAATTGACATACATATAACCCTCATTCCCTTCCACGGGTTATAAATGACATAATGATCATATTTTTAAGAACTTTCTGAACGTCACAATTTTGAAGTGAAACCCATTTATTTTACTCCCATAGGGTTATTTAGGAACTGTATGATTATCATATATCTGGATCACATGAAACTAATTAAATATTAAGTGTGATCTCTGATAGCGCTCTAATGCATTGGGTGAAAAATTTAATCTCTAGAGATGACAAGTTTCATGATACCTTGGTGATTAACCTTGGTAATTTTTATGACACCTTGGGGATGAACCTTGGTGATATGTTCATTAATATATAAATTTAATGTTTTAGGCACATATTCAAGTTATTATTAATGTTATTTTCATTATGAAATTCCTATACTTCCATTTCTCATGTCTATGTTTTTAATTAATTTCTTATTTATTTCACAAGTAACCTGATTCCCTTGTCTTCCTTACTGGGCCTTATGCTCACCCTTTCCTTTGATGTATGTCTCCAGGTTATGAGATGAAGAAATTTTACTTAGGATGAACTTTTTATGAAACGATAAATTTGGATTAGAAGAATGTTTTATGTTTTCATGTATTATGTTCCTGATTTACAAGATATTAATCTTTAAAGATCCTCTGTTTGTAAAATGTAATGAAAAGTTATGTAATAGAAAGGCGGGATGCCATATAATTCTACAAAAATACACCACGTAAACTATAACTTTTCATGTATCATACATCACATAATATCATCAAATAACATTAACCTTGTGAATCAAATCATCCCATTATCATCATACACATATTCCTATAGTAACCATGTTGGTTATGGAGCCACCAAATCCAATACATCGTGTTTTTGTACATCAAGCCATCTCAACACACATAGAACATTACTATAAACGTCCTTATGTAAATAAGTTAACATAAAAATTTCTATTAATTTAACATGGGATATTATATCCTTATAAATTAATATATAATAAAATTAACCATCTTTTATATCAACACATAGTGCTAGATGAAAAAAAGATTAGGGAAGGAGGGGGAGTTGGGAATAAGTTCACTGTTGGGCGGTATATTGGGGAAACCCCCATCAAGAATCCACTAGTGTTGTTCTCCCAATTTACATTGGTGTTTTAGCATATGAAATCATAAACCAAAATAATATAGCATTTCTCACATCCACATTATGAAAAAATTAGCCTTAAAATCAACTCTAGATATCATTACTCGAACACCCCTCTACCACCACTAAGTACCATATATCCTATAAGAACCCATGCATATCAACAAAATTACATTTTTTTAAATTATTTTTAAAAAATTAATAAAATCATTAATTAACTAATTATCTATATATTAATATTTGTATATTCCCATTTTATATTAATTAACAACTAAATCCCATTTCTTCTTGTGATAAACCAGCCTCAATCAATGTTCATTAAGATTTTTCATCATTTATAATTTAGTTAAGAAACCAACACCACATATTAACACATTCAATGTAACTAATTATCATTACATAAATTTAGATATACTAGAATACTTCGATTATACCTAGAAATATCCATCAATCATTCACAACCAACAAAATCAAGTAGTCGGGAATGGAATATAGTCACTAAAAACCCAACCATAGGACCCTTAAAGAACATTATTTAACAAGATATAATACTAGATATATGTGCATAAATAATAATCTAGAAAATATTAAACTCATTCCATCATTCATTGGGACACACGCAAACTACTATCCATTTCACCACACATATACAATCATATGAATTAACTGGTACCAAAAAACCTAGCAACCCTCCCACATCTCTTCAAATAATTATCTACCATAATATTACATCACATCAGAACATAAAGAACACATATGGATTAATCAAAAAAGTATTAATTAAAAAAATTAATAGGGAAGTAGGCCCTAAAACCAATACTTCCAATCCTTATAATCATACAAGCTCACTCGAACCCAAAAATTATCTTTTAAGAAAATCTATTTCATTACCATCTTAAATTAATTGAAGCATTCATCAATTGTTACAACCATAATAAAATAAATGAAAATATCTATAAATAAAATCAATATATATAAATTAAACTATGAATAAAATGTAGTCTCATCAAAATAGAATGATTGTATCAATCAAATTAACATATCTCAAGCATCACATTGATTTCAATAATTTTATAATAAATAAAATTTCTAATTAAATATTCCCCTAATTTTATATATCTAACAAGAATGACTATTTTTATATTATTAATTAAATTTACAAACATAGAAACATGTTATTCTTTTTCTATTTAATTGATAAAACATTATCTATAAAAATAGCATCACAACATTGTAATAGTTGAAAAAAATATGGTCAATATAATGAAAAGCTAATAATTTATTAATTCTTGTTCCATATTTAGTAAAGTTAATTCAAATGTTACCCAAAGTGACAAATAATGAATATTATTTAACAAAAATGAATGATTCATTGAATTCCCTTCATAAATTTTATGTTCAAAATAATTCATACAAATATAAATAATAAAAGATGAACCAACACTATAAGAAGAATCACTAAGAACAAGAAATATTAGTTGTAACCTAACAACCTTAACACAAAAAAACTCATATTTATGACAAAAAAGTTAGGATTGCCGAAAATATCAGTAATGATATTTGTATATTGAATGTAAAATTTGATGTGAATTTTACCACGATCAAGGGCACTCAAGTTTCATCAATCTCAGTTGGAAACCTAAATTACACATTCATAGAGTGACAAAGGGTATAAATAACAAATAACTAGTGAAAACTTCCATTAATAGATACTTATTATCATATAACACCTTATCCAAAACATTTTTTTCTTGGGAAATATATAAATATAATTAATTTTATAGAATTATTATATATTGGTTAATATATTGGATAAATCAACATAACACAACATTTTAAACCCATCATTTATGATATAGGTATTTCCCTAATGAAATAATTGAAAACAAAATAGAGATTATTTAAACCATTTCTAAATAATCCTATCATTTACTTGAACTTATTCAATAAATGGACATAGGCATGGTGTTCCTAAATGAAACAACAGGAATAAACATCCACCGTTGTGTATATGATGATATTTGAAAGATATCTCTCACCATGACCAAGCCCATTGAATAAGGAGGTATTTTTTTTATTTTTAGGACTTGTGGTCCCCCAAGGAATCATTCCATATTCCACACACTCTAAGGGTATTTTAAAAACAATTTATTTAAAATAGAGGGACACACCAACCAGCATGGACTCCACAATAATAAAACATGTCATTCTATTATCCATGGTGCACTAATGGCACACGAACGTCCCTGTAATGGCCCGGACCTCTCCGGTCCACTACTTTGTGAAAATATTGTGTTGGAGGTGTTCCGGGAGGTCAAGGTGACTTATCCCCTAGCCGCTACCTACCGGTAGCTCGGTCTACCAGTAGCCTCTGTCTACTAGTAGCTCGGCTAACACTTTGGCAAATTTCTAGTTCTGTGAACAGTGTTTCCAAAATCCTAAGTGCTACTGATTCCTTCCTTTTCCAAATTTCACATTTGAACAGTGTTTCCAGAATCCTAAGAGCTACCGATTCATTCCTTTTCCAAATTTCATGTTTGAACAGTGTTTCCAGAATCCTAAGAGCTACCGATTCCTTCATTTTCCAAATTTCACGTTTGAACAGTGTTTCCATAATCCTAAGAGCTACTGATTCCTTTTCCAAATTTCACGTTTGAATAGTGTTTCCAGAATCCTAAGAGCTACCGATTTCTTTTCCAAATTTCACATTTGAACAGTGTTTCCAGAATCCTTAGAGCTACCGATTCCTTCCTTTGCCAAAATTTGAGTATGTGAATAGTGTTTCCAGCTTCCAACAGTTTCGCCCCTTTGACATTTTCTTTGATGTAAAATACATTTTAAAACCATATTTTAAGGACTTTAAGGCCGATTCAAAGGCCATAAATCCTATATTAATTATTCCTAAGGCCGGGATGTTTTTACTTGGTCAAACTGCATGGGTTAATGCGATCCGTTTTTAATGGAGAATAAATTAGATCTTAAACCGTCGCCTCTCTAAATTTTTTTAAAAGGAACGAGATATCATTTTTCATTGTTCTTCCTCCTGGTTCTCATCTACGAGATGTTAGAACCTTGAAATCATTCCCGTAGGAGTTTCACAATCAAACGTTACTCGGATAAGTTCCTCTCTGTTTGATGCAACTATGATGTGTCGATCATTCTTCCATATAAGTTGACGCGAGAGAAGGATTGTGGCCCGTTGTGTGGATAAAGGACGTCAAGAACTCTTCGAGGTAGGGGATTCATGGCTTCTCTAATTGTGTATGTGCAATCATAGAATTAACATGATTTAGACCTTTGGATCACAATGAAATTGACCTAATTAAATACTTGAACCGGATTAAAAGAATTGGTTGATCGTATAATGTTGCTTTATACAGTGGTAATGGTTTGCCTCATATTTTCTAGTTAGAGTGATATCTATGTTTTCTTTGATTTGTTGTTCGTTCATGATAGAAATTGATAATGAACATAAAGCTAGAATTAATTGGCTAAAGATAAAGAGGCATGTAAATTAATCTGGTTATTGCTGTTGTTGTAGTTGTTCTAATTTGAGGATAATCAAATTAGGGAAGTAAGCATGGTTATTTAAATTGTGATAGTATACTGATTAGGTCTCCCATAATTGGATCCTATGAATAACTAATCTTATAGTTCAATATGGATTAATGAACAGATTGTGTGAGAATTTCTAAAAGGGTTCTGAGTTACCCTCTTGTTGTTAAAGGGTCAAGAGCCATGGTTGTGATTGTTGTTTTCCTACTGCTTGTACTGTGATGTGATCCTGGATGGGTGTGGTGATATGTGGAGGCCTGGAGACCTTGTGGTTGTGGTAGCGGATGATGCCTAGAGTGGCGAGATGCATCAGTTTATGCATGTGGGTGTCGGGGAGGACACCGAGGGTGATGGAATGGGATGAATGTGGTTGTTGGATTCTTGTGGGTTCTTTGAATGTTTATCTGTTTTGTTTTTCCCCACTGCTCAAGTCAGCTGTCCTTTCTTTCCCTTCTTCTGAAGGAGGCAAAGACGTGCGGGGTATGCCACGTGCTTTCCGTGTTTAGCCTCTCAAGGTAAAATGGGTCTGTGCTCTTTCTATAGGCAGCAAAGACTCGACGGGTAGTATATCTACTCAACGTGTTGAGCCTCCTTTGTGTTTAGTAGCATATTATTCTTTTCTATAATGCCTGGGAATGTGGTAAAGTAACTCTATAATGAATGTTTGATTAAATGGTGATAATACACGGGGATGGAGGTGCTGGAATTTAAAGGTGATGTGAATCTAAAAAGGAGCAGTTGATTTTGAATGTGATGCCATTTCAGTTTAATGTGGAATTGTTCATTCTTAATTAATGTTTAAAGAATTAATTAACGTACAGTGGAACTGGTAAAATGAGAATGGAGTAATCTAATAAAGCTCTTCAAATGTTTGTGTGCTTATAGGATACCTAGTCTTTGAAGTAGCAGCCTGGAGTCTGAGAGATGTTAGCTGCAGTTGTATCTAAGACTAGGTAATGCCCATAGTGTGGATGTGAGTTACATATATATTCTGTACTTTTTGTGTTTCTATACACTACTCCACCCTGTCGGTAAGGGAAACTGACACCCCGTGGATTCTGAGCCCTGAGGGGGTGTTTTCCCCGACATTCTGATGGGAGGTTGAATGGCTGACTACCCCCCTTTGGCCCTTCTCTCTTCTCTTGGTAGATACTTGTGCCATGAGGCATAACGGTTAGTTTCCCCATATATGTGTGTAGAGGGTTGTAATGGCTTGTGGTTATTCACACACATATATTCTGGATATAGTATCCTATGGAATACTATAGTTGTAATATGTATAGGCTATGATGGCTTGAGGATCCTTACTCGGAGTATGGGTTGTAATGGCTTGAGGTATTATACCTGATGTATGATACACGTTATGGGGGCTGTGGTGGCTCCCAGAAACTACCTGGTTACTTTTTTTTGTGAGGACGGTGTGGTGCTTCGCCCAGGTGTTTGTGGGCAAGCCTATGTGGTGCACGAGGTGCAGATTGTGGAGCTTAGCCCAGGTTTCTGCGGGCAAGCATTTGGAGAGAGATGCACAGGATGTATGTCGTTGGGGCAAAGCGGCAAACCATTGGGGAAGTAGTAGAGGGGTACCCTTGATATTCTTTACTATATGCTATATTCTTGTATGCGTTACTTGGTGAGAGTAGCCATGGTGAGGTTGGGAACATAGTATACCTATTTAGGTTATGAGTTAGTTTCACTTGTTGTTCACTGGGCTTTAGCATGCTTTCTTTACTTTTGCACGAGAGGCTTGGGGAGGATCCTACAGAGTATATTGTTATACTCACCCTATGTACATATAAACTGTTTTTCAGGTCACTTGGAGAAGGTTGGAGATCAAGATGGTTACTACTAGCTTGCGGTTGGAGGAGGAGCTGTTTGGGCTTGTGGTCACTGTCGTTTTACTTATTTTTGGGTACTTTTAGTTTTCCCTTTCAGTTGTAGTACTTTTTCCTGACATTTCATATATGTACTTGGGTTTCTTTTATCTTTCAGTTATGATTTGGAGTTGGTTGGAGTCTATTCTATCTCTCTCTTCTACATGTGTTCTCTTATAGTGTAATGCCTCCCATTTTGTATGGTTATTATACCCTCGGTGCTAGTCTCCAACCCGAGGCCTACTATAGGCGGGACCCGGGGGGTCATTATCTCCCTTCTCACATTTCCAGCCCAAGGGGGGTACACATTGTGGGTAGGGGGTCATGACAGAGTGGTATCAGAGGTCTGGTTGAGGGATAGGATGAAGTTTGGAGTTAGGCACAGGTGAGGATGCATGGGATGGTAGGGAAACTGTGTCATTCATATTTAGAAAGTGGGGTAAACACTGTAGACCGGCAGAGACATAGGCGTTTAGGGCCCCCTATGATCTGTTACACGAACATTTAAGTTTTTGATGGCTACTAAACAAAGTGATACCGGTTGCAGGGTAGAGACCTAGGAAAGGATCATGCATCATTATTCTTTGTGCCTATGTTTGAATGGGTAGACCTTGGGATAGGTATCCTAAACTTAATAAAACAAAACAATTAATTAATGATGAGTCTTCCATATTCCAGGCTTAGGAGTTCTAACAGTTGTTATTTTACAGTTATGGCTCCAGGTCGACGTCCTCGTCAGGTTTGCGTAGAAGATGCCCAGCAGGCTGTTCCAGCAGATCACCGTCGAGTAGAGGTTGACGAAGATGACACTTGGAGGAATACACTTCGAGAGTTTCAGCGCCAGAGTCTACAGAAGTACGAGGGCTCCATTTCAGATGCAGTCATAGAAGACTGGTTGGAGGAGGTCGAGATAGGATTCAGTTCGATTCGTGCTCGGAAGGAACACTGGGTGTCCTTGGTTGTGACGATGCTGTGTGGAGCAGCAAGGAAGTGGTGGTTCTTGTTCCTTGGGGATCGCGAGGAGTCAGAGATCTCATAGGAGGAGTTTCGAGACAGGTTTAGAGTCAAGTTTCTTTCATCGAATGCGAAGGTGTCCAGTCGCCAGGAGATTCTTACCCTTCGACAGGGGAGCTCCAGTGTTCGGGAGTTTGGAATCCGTTCCAGGAATCTTCTACGATATGCTTCAGACCTATTACCAGATGAGGAGGCCAGGGCGAGGCATTTCGAGGAGGCTTTGCATCCAGAGATCCAGCGCCAGGCCACACCAATTATGCTAAAGACATATCTTGAGGTGCTGGTGAGGGAAGAGGTTGTTGAGAGGAATTTGGCTAGGACCGGATCGTCAAGAGAGGGGAATCGTCATGATTCCTCACGAAGCAGAGCTGTGGTCCGGGGTTCTCGGTTTTCAGGGCAGAAGAGTTTCCGTTCCCCTGGGGGTAGGTCCCAGCACTTCCCATCTCGTTTCTCTGGAGGCATCAACTCTCAGGCCTATGCCAAGGGATCAGGCGCTTGTTTTTCTTGTGGTGGTCGTGGTCATCAGCAGCGGGAGTGCCCGAATTTTCAGAGCAGTTATCATGCACTGGGCGCTCCGCTCCAGGTTCCTCCGTTGAGGCAGTTCCATCCAAGGCAGCAGCAGCAGGTTGCACCAGCTTTAGATCACTAGAGGGTAGATGGAACAGGTAGAGGATAGCCCCATGACGCTCCCCATCCTCAGAGAGTAGAGCACGGCCGTGGTGGTGGTCGTCATCAGGGTCAGAGAGGTCGTGGAGGAGGTCGTGGTCAGCTTCATGCTCTAGCGTTGCCAGCCCCAGGCGAGCTAGATGTCGTTTGAGGTACCCTTTGCTTGTTTTCTACCTTGGTGTATGCCTTGTTTGATTCGGGAGCAACACACTCCTTCATATCACCTACCCTTGTCCATGATTTGGGACTTGAGGTAGAGAGGCTTCCAGTGCCCTTGGCGTTGACTACACCAGTTGGAGGTCGAGCCAACTTATTTTAAAATGTATTTTATGTCAAAGAAAATGTCAAAGGGGCGAAACTGTTGGAAGCTGGAAACACTATTCACATACTCAAAATTTGGCAAAGGAAGGAATCGATAGCTCTTAGGATTCTGGAAACACTGTTCAAACGTGAAATTTGTCAAAGGAAGGAATCAGTAGATCTTAGGATTCTGGAAACACTGTTCAAACGTGAAATTTGGCAAAGGAAGGAATCGGTAGCTCTTAGGATTCTGGAAACACTGTTCAAACGTGAAATTTGGAAAAGGAAGGAATCAGTAGCTCTTAGGATTCTGGAGACACTATTCAAACGTGAAATTTGGAAAAGGAAGGAATTGGTAGCTCTTAGGATTCTGGAAACACTGTTCACAGAACTAGAAATTTGGCAAAGTGTTAGCTGAGCTACTACTAGACTGCGGCTACTGGTAGACCGAGCTACCGGTAGGCAGCGGATACCGGTAGACCAAGCTACCGGTAGGCAGTGGCTACCGGTAGACCAAGCTACTGGTAGGCAGCGGCTACAGTTAGACCGAGCTACCGGTAGACAGCGGCTAGGGGATAAGTCACCTTGACCTCCCGGAACACCTCCAACACCACATTTTCACAAAGTAGTGGACCGGAGATGTCCGGGCCATTACATTAGATACCTCTCAAAACATTCTCATCCTCGAGAATTAAAAACCAACTCAGAGGAAAAGAGGGGTCCGAACAACCACCCCATAAGATACCTCCCAGGGGAAAACCACCATGAGTTGTTCGAAAGATGGAACAAAACTACGACATCCGAGAATATGGAAACAAACAATCCATATCCAAACAATTCAATCATAACATCACACAAAAGGTACATAAATAAAACATGAAAGGTCTAACCATCAAGGAAACATCATTACATGAAAAGAGTTAAACATTAAACAACTCTGGGTACTCAGCACGTATCTGTGACTCAAGTTCCCAGGTACTCTCCTCCATGCCATCGTGTCGCCACAAGACACGAACTAAGGGGATAGAACACCCACACAACACCTTCTCCTTGCGGTCTTGGATCTCCACAGGTCGCTCCTCGAAGGTTGCATCATCGTCAATATCGATCTCCCCCCAATCGATAATATGAGATTCATCATGAAGATAACAACGGAGCTGTGATACATGGAAAACATCATGTATCTGACTCATCTGAGGGGGAAGTGCAACTCGATATGCCACAACTCCAACACGATCTAACACCTCGAAAGGCCCAACAAACCGGGGAGAAAGCTTACTTCCACGACCAAACCTTCATTGCCCACGACGGGGAGTCACCTTCAGAAACACATGATCCCCAACATTAAACTCTAAGGGTCTCCTTCTTTGATCAGCATACAGTTTCTGACGATCTTGTGCTGTCTTCATCCTCTCACGAATCACCTGAACCATCTCTATTGTATTCTGCGCTAGTTCTGGTCCGAGAATTGCTAACTCTCCGACCCCAGTCTAGCACAACAGAGAACGGAATGACCGACCATACAAGGCATCAAACGAATCCATACCGATGGTAGAGTGAAAACAATTATTGTAAGCGAACTCTACCAAGGGTAAGTGCTTTGTCCATGAACCTCCAAAATCAAGAACACAAGAGCGCAACATGTCTTCAAGAGTCTGGATGGTTCGCTCTGTCTTACCATCCGTTTGAGGATGAAAAGCAGTGCTAAGGCACAGTTGAGATCCAAAAGCATGCTGGAGACCTCTCCACACCCTAGAGGTAAAACGAGGATCTCTATCAGAAATGATCGTCCTAGGTACTCCATGGAGTCTCACCACCTCCTCTAGATACTGCCTCGACAAAACCTCCACTGAGATCGACTCCTTGATCGCTATGAAGTGGGCCGACTTTGTTAAACGATCCACTACCACCCATATAGCATCATTTCCTCCCGGAGCTCGAGGTAAACCTGTAACAAAGTCCATCGAGATGTCCTCTCACTTCCACTGAGGAATCTCTATGTGCTGGAGAAGACCACCAGGAACACGGTGTTCGGCCTTCACCTTCTGGAAGACTAAACATCGAGACACACACTCAGCAACCATACGTTTCAGCCCAGGCCACCAAAACTGACTCCTCAAGGATCGGTACATATTTGTCACAACAGGATGTACTTCCAAGGGTGAACTATGGAACTCTCGGAGAACCATCTCACGCATCGCCAAGGGAACAAAAAGCCTGCCATGATACAACACTCAGTGTTGTTCATCCTCCAACCAACCATCAAGGGACTCACCACAAACAACTCTGTCACTCCATACTTCCACCTCTAGATCACCCAACTGAGACTCTTCCACCTTCTGCACCAGGGATGACTGCACCGTCATTTGGAAAAGACAACCTCTACCACCAACTTCTCCCATATCAAGATGCAAAGCTGATAGCTCTTCTATCACTCTCCAGGAATCACCAGATTCACGCACAACATCATTACGTGTTTTTCGGCTTAGTGCGTCAGCTAAAACATTCCCTTTTTCAGGTGTATATGATATTTCAAAGTCATATTCCTGCAAGAACTCCATCCACCGACGTTGCCTCAAGTTCAAGTCACGTTGGGAGAAAACATACCTCAAACTCTTATGATCGGTGAAAACCACAAAGTGCTCACCAATGAGGTAATGTCTCCACAACTTCAGAGCAAACACCACGGCTGCCAACTCAAGATAATGGGTGGAATAGTTGCATTCATGGGGGCACAACTACCGAGACCCATAAGAAACAACTGACCTCTGCTGCATGAGAACATAGCATAGCCCCAGATGTGAAGCATCACAGAAAACATCAAACTGGACTCCCTCTGCTGGAAGAAAAAGGACTGGATCACTTACCAACTTCTCCTTTAGATACTCGAAAGCTTCCTGAAACTGATCAATCCATATGAACGCTTGATCCTTCCTGGTCAAAGCTATTAGAGGATTCGCAACTCGGGAGAAATTGGCTACAAACCTCCTATAATAGCCTGCGAGACCAAGGAAACTTCGCACCTCTGACATGGTCATGGGGGCTACCCAAGAAACCACTTCTTCTATCTTCGACGGATCCACTACTACTCCTTGTTGGGACACAACATGCCCTAAGAAACGAACTTCTCGAGCCCAGAACTCACACTTGGACAACTTCCCAAACAACTGATGTTGGCGAAGAACTCCTAAAATGGCTCGTAGATGCTCTGCATGCTCTTCTTCATTTGTGGAGTACACAAGGATTTCATCGATGAAAACCACAACAAACTTGTCCAGGAATTAACAGAACAAAAAATTCATGAACCCCATGAAAACAGCTTGATCATTCGTCACACCGAATGGCATTACAACAAACTCATAATGCCCATGACGACAACGGAAAGCAGTATTTGGGATATCCTCATCCTTTACACGCATTTGGTGATATCCTGACTGCAAGTCGATCTTTGAGAACCAACTTTCACCCTTCAACTGATCGAATAAGTCATCAATCCGCGGGGGAGGATAACAGTTCTTTATTGTCACTTTGTTTAATCGACGATAATCGACGCACAACCGCAAACTGCCATCAGCCTTTTTCACAAACAAAACTGGTGCACCCCAAGGTGACACACTTGGCCGAACAAAACCACACTGCAATAGACCATCAAGCTGAATACGTAGCTCTCGTAACTCAGAAGGGGCCATCCTATATGGACACATAGAGATAGGGGACGCTCCTAGCTGTAGCTCGATCCCAAACTCGATCTCTCGTCGAGGGGGTAAGGATACAACCTCTTTTGGAAAGACGTCATGGTACTCCTCTACGACCCTAGGAAATGCCAACTGTTGAACCTCTGATGAACTCAGCATCATCCCAGCCATCATGGATGATAAGGATGGAACTCATCTATGACTCATTCGAGGATCTCTCTCACCAAAAAACACCACTTCCTCTCCATCTTCATCAAAGAAAATGACCTTCTTCCTGTAGCAATCCACAATAGCCAGCACCGAATACAACCAATCCATGCCGAGTATGACATCATATGGTTGTATTCGTAAACATAGGAAATCTCCCCAAGAGCGGTGTTTCCCCAACACTAGCTCATAGTCTCTACATACTTCAAACAAGTTGGCTCGACCTCCAACTGGCGTAGTCAACGCCAAGGGTACTGGAAGCATCTCTACCTCAAGTCCCAAAACATGGACAAGGGTAGGTGATATGAAGGAGTGTGTTGCTCCTGAATCAAAAAAGGAATACACGAAGGTAGAAAACAAGCAAAGGGTACCTCGAACGACATCTGGCTCACCTGGGGCTGGCAACGCTAGAGCATGAAGCTGACCACGACCTCCTCCACAACCTCTCTGACCCTGATGACGACCACCACCACGGCCGCACTCTACTCTCTGAGGACGGGGAGCGTCATGGGGCTGTCCTCTACTTGTTCCATCTACCCTCTGGTGATCTAAAGCTGGTGCATCCTGCTGCTGCTGCCTTGGCTGGAACTGCCTCAACCGAGGAACCTGGAGCGGAGCGCCCGGTGCAAGATAACTGCTCTGAAAAGTCGGGCACTCCCGCTACTGATGGCCACGACCACCACAAGAAAAACAAGCGCCTGATCCCTTGGCATAGGCCTGAGAGTTGCTGTTGTTTTAATTTCTTTTGGGTACTTTCAGTTTTCCCTTTCAGTTGTAGTACTTTTGCATGACATTTCATATATGTACTTGGGTTTCTTTTATATTTCAGTTATGATTTGGAGTTGGTTGGAGTCTATTCTATCTCTCTCTTCTGCATGTGTTCTCTTAGAGGGTAATGCCTCCCATTTTGTATGGTTATTATACCCTCGGTGCTAGTCGGCAACCCAGGGCCTACTGGAGGCGGGACTCGGGGGGTCATTATCTGCCTTCTCACATTGCCAACCCAGGGGGGGTACACATTGTGGGGAGGGGGTCGTGACAGTCCCAATATGGCCTTAAAATAATCAAAAAATGGGGAATAGTGATCCATTAAAATTACAAAACACCTCTATATATGATGAAACACATCTAATGTCACTCTCAGTACCCCTAATCCTTGGTAAAAAAAGAAGGGTCCAGAATTTTTTAAACATTAAATTATTTTGGTTTTCATTTGTAGATGAAGTGAAATAATTTATGGTTTCTCTAGCTATATAACAACATATAAGTATAATGATGGTATTTATTTACCTATTTTTTGTATTGAAATAAGATGTTTTGAAGAATAAATTTATGAATAAAGGATTACAAACTATGTAATATATATATTGTAGACTCGATCTTACCATATATAACTACTTGGAAATGAATACTTTTTGACAAAATCATAAAATCGTGGGATTCAGGATGATAAAATAACTTCAACATGGGTTATTTTGGGATGTTATTGAATTGAAACTAGAATAGTAAGTTTAACATTGCATTATTGTATATGATCCCCATTTATAAGTTAATAAAATAGTTATTTTGGGAATTACAGTTACACTTCCATGTTATCATTACAGTACTCATTGTACAATCACAAAAAATGTTCTTAATAAATGAGTGTTTGGTGATATTGGGTTTATAAAGACTTTATCATGGATTTAAACTCATGAATTAAATATTCTTCATGTCTTCTAACATTGGTTTTTTATATTTTAACATTTTTTATTTTGTACCCTGATAACTGGTTTTCAATATGTAATTTATAATTTATATAAAAATATAAAGTAACCCAAATATTTTTTTTAAACTAAATTTAATACCAATTTATTTTAATAAAATATCTATTTAATATATAAGTTTCTTCTAAATTGAATCATTTTTTTCTTTAGAAAAAATATTTTATCTAGAAAAATTATGTCTAACATTATGTTTTCTTAACCATATATAGCATTGGGTACTAGTTAATTTTTTGTAAATATAATGAGATATTTTTTAATATTAATATTAATTTCATCATTTTAAATTTAATGATTTAATTTTATAGGCAAATTATTAATTTTCTTAATAAATTAATTTTTTTTAAAAAAATATTACCATTATCAAAGACAATAACTTTACTATTATCAAATATACTTTTTTGATCAAAATATATATTTACCTTCTTACACAAATTTCTAATATTGATCTAAAAAATTAATTCGATTTTTAAATATTTAATTTATATTAGTGAATAAAGATAATTTTTAATATAACTGATTGATAATCATATTTAGAATAAAATATTACTTATGCTTCCATCATGATATAAATGAGTTGTATAAAAACCACATATTAATTTAAAGTAATGAATTTTTATAAATATATATTATTGAGAAATGTCTCCAAAATATTTATTTCATTTTTGTTTTTTGATAATCTGTTAAAACTGATAGTTTTTAGAAAAATCATTATTAATTTCACATTTCAATAAAATATTATTTTATAAAAATACTAAAAATTTATGTGAATAGAGTATTTATATGATAAATAAAAAATTGAATTAAATTTTATTAAATTATAATTTTAATATTTTGATGATTTGATTTCCAAAAAAACACAATAATATAACAAAAATATATTTATTGGTAAATAACTTGTTAAATCATTAACCATTACTATACTTAATTTATATAAACCAATAATAAAATATTTTTTAATATGTTGTTCATATCAAATTTAATATTAATAATATCATTATTCTATAAAAAATGCTAATTTTTGAAAGAATATATTTTTAACAATAAGGTGACATTATTATTTATATAACTACACTAAAAAATGAACATTATTTGTATGTATGTTATATTATATTGTTCCATCTATTTATGTCCACCAACTTGACTACCACATTATACTAGTTATATAGTGTTTTGTGGGTATTTTGGTATAGTTTTCCATGTAGAACATGTTACTAAAAATTTATTTAATGAAAATAAATTACAGATTTTTTTCATTACATTCTCCCCCATAAAAAATTTTTATCCTCAGAATTATGACAGTCATATATGGTATATATTTCTATAGGTATATCCTAATTAGATATACAATGGAATTTGATCATGGGCTTATTTAGGATATGATGTAATAATTACATGTATTTGTTTTGATATGAGTGATTTAAAAATTGAGATAATCCCTTCATAATAGAATCATTATACGTGGAGAATTGATAAATATATAATTTTTGACATTAATAACTCCAATATAAGGTTTCATATATGAATGAAAAAACCATTATACCCCCCAAAATGTTTTTTAGTTATATTTTATCACATAATTGGTGAAATCTTAGATGACATAACAAATCAAAAAATATAGAGTGAAACGTGGTTGTCTTCCTCAACAACAGTCATTGCAAAAAAATTTATTCTTCTAAAGATCTAGGAGGTTGTTAGTTTCAGTTGTTCATTATAATCCTTAGATTCATTTAATGGGGATCATGGAGACCAAATTCCATACATCTTAAACAAAAAATCATTAATGGTTCTTATAAATAATACTATCATCCTTCATTATAAAATTCCTTTACCTAAAATATTATTTCTAGATTAACTCCTTTAAAATATGTACAAAATATTCCATTACACTTGAGTAAATTACCTTGTTTCTTATTATAAAATTATTGATATGTGGGATATTGAATATTATCTCTCTTATTATCTTCATCACATGAGTTCCCATGTGAATTGGTTATTCTCTTCATTAGTGGTTTTTTTGTAAAAATTACACCAATAGTATTAATCATATTTTTCAATAGTTGGTTTGGAATAATAATGTTATTAAATATTCAATATCACACTTTAATTGGTAGATCATTTAAATAATCCCTTCATTGTCCCATGTACCTATTAAAACCTAATTTAATTTTATTTCCAACCATTTCTAAAGAAAAATCGAGATAGAATTTATAATAACCAATTATCATCATTAAATATGTCCATTAGATAACCAAATATAATTTTATCCAAAATATTTCTCATGTTATAATACCATTATATCATCTTATAAGCCTTTTATTTATGCTATATCACTCTTTTTATATCCAATATCTTTCGTAGTTAAACCTATAGCATTTTTAGATAAAATTATATCATCCTAGTTTCAACATATATCATTTTTTATTCATCTCATTTTACCTTTTTTTTCTTATACTTTTCATTTAACAACAAAGGTAATGATATATTAAATTACTTTCATGTTTATTAATCTATGAATATTCATTATAAAAATATTTCCTAATTTTTAAATCAAAAATGAAATAGTTTTGATTAAACAATTTTCATATAAGTTATTATTTAAAATCATAGATTATATATTTAAGAATTTAAATTTTAAATAATGAAATTAATATTTGAATCTAATGCATAAAAATTTAATTTTGGTGACATTTTGGTATTTTTTGGAAAATATTATTGTTTTAGTAAATATTGATAAATACCGATTATAGAAAAATAACATATTTATTTTTATTAATATAAGTTAAAATATGTTTTTAATGTTATTTAATGTAAAATAATTATAATATATTTTTATTTATTACACTAAATTAATTTTTAGTCAACATTAAATTATTTTTTTATCATAAGTTTGTTTTTTGGGTTTAAAAATTCTATTTTTTAAAAACTATTTTAAAATAAATAATGTTTTTATATTTTAATAGATAAATATAATCTCTAATGAGAAATTTTTAAAACTAAATTTACCTAAATATATATATATAAATAATAATTTTTTTATAGAATTATTATTATTAGGTATAATGTTAATATAAAATCATCTTTTTCATTAAAAATAGTATTCTTGAAATCCTACTTTTCCATCATGTCTATGTGTTTTGTTTTTAAATTTATTTTTTCAACCTAGGTTAATTAAATTATGTAAATTTGATTACATATTTTTAATCATAATATATTATACTTTATAATATGGTCAACTTAATTTTTAAACAAAATTTATATGAAAGATAGTAAAAATTAATTAATGTAGTTAAGGTAATAATTGATTTACCTGCGGATTAAACAAATATGATATTGGTTGAACTAAGAAAAAAATTATAAAATATTATATATGGACTTATATATAACTTATCTACTTTATTCTTGATAATGTAATATTATTGGGGCCTTGGTTCATGAAAATAAACATGGATAGAATTCATTTCTTTCAAAAATTAAAAATGTTCCACTCAACTCACTAATAAAGGTCCACCAACGCTCCTCCTGTATTAATACCTTAGAACCCCATTGAATCAAAAAATTAATACCCAAATTACAAGTACAATTTATTTATAGCATCATAGATTAAAAAACTAAGCATAAATCCATAAATTTATAGAGTTTGGTGTAAACCAAAAGAAGTTACCCGAATAAGAATTAGAATTCATCAATGAGAGTTTTTAATTTATTCCATCTTACAAACCCATAAATTATTATTTAAACATTATTTTATAAAAAAATATATTAAACATAATTATATTTTATTATTTTAATTTCAGAACCTAAATCCTTCTACCATTCAGTAAACTGGGTAGTGAAATCATGATTCGTGTGTATTATGGAATACGACCACGCGAGCTGATATTAATCATTTTTCCAATACCCCTATCACTGTTGGCTATGATCAGGTATCTAAAAAATATATATATTATTTATAAAATTATTATAATTTATAGTCATTATATCATATATATATTTATTTATTTATTTACATTTCAGTCCATATGTGATACATTAACTTCTCTTGTGTGTACGGTAGAGTACAGCCATGTGAACCGTTATGATTCATTTTTAAATAACACATTAAATGGAATGAAATAAGGGTAAATATAATGAATATATGTAATATATATGAAATAATTATGATGTTAACTAAATATTTATCATTATTAAATTAGAATATATCTTTTTATTTCATACAGTTTAATTCACTGAAAAAGTAATAACATTGGTTGCGTATGTGTGGAAAACCTACATTATGAAACGATGTCACTTTTTTTTCATCACCACACCAAATTGATGATATATATAAATATATATATATATATATATTATATGAAATATAAGATATTATTATAATTTTTTAAAGATTAAATATTACTTACATCCTTTACATAATGATCATTTAAAAATGAAAACCTTACGCAAGTGTACGTATGACCTACCAAATCCATGATCATAATGTACATCATTTATAAATATAACATTTCATTATTATTCATAATTTTATAATTTATTTATAAATATAATAATTAATTCATGGTTTTTTTTCAAAATATATGTAAATAATGACTTTTTCTCTATAGTCAACCTACCAAAGTCATTTTTGACACATAAGCTGAATCAATTAAAAATATCTAATGTATAACTATTTGACTGAGTAATTGAATATAACATTTAAATAAGTGAAATAAATTTAAAAATAAATATTAAAAATGTTCTCATGCACGAAAATATTTAAAATAAAATTATTATTCTTTATGATAATGTAAGACGTGACATGTCGGACTCAAGGAAAGGGAATTCGTCCCAATTTCATTTCATTGGGACATATTTGGATGTTATTCACCTATAATATTTTAGGGGTTTCATATTCTACCCCTTTGATGTGTTTTATAATAAATTAATATTTTCTCTTGGTATTTTATATTTTTTTAATGTTATACTTTCATTCTGCTTATTATTAAAAAAATTAAAGGTGGTAAGTGAGTTTCCTTTAAAAATTCCTCTTTTAGTGTTTTCCTTCCAACTATACCTTTTACACGTTAATTTTTTTAATCTTTTTTATGAAATATTTTATATTGTAATATATTTTTTATAAAGTAAATTTTATTGATCTTTTTACATAATTCTCAAATATTTTTAAAAAGGAATATTTCCACGTGTTTTTACGGAATGTTTAGATAAAAAAAGGGAATTTTCTATATTGGGACAATGAAATTTATACTACCATGACCATTATTTAATTTACATATGCTTTGAATGATTTCATTTTACTTTTAAAGAATAAAATTCCTTTCTTTAGGTTTTTTGATATTGGAAATGAATTTTCAAAAGTAAATGTTGTTTTGGTATTGAAAATGTTGTTTTAAAAGAAAAGGGTATTTTTATTTCCAAAAGCGATTTCATATGATTTTTAAAGTGTTTCTAAAACAATTTATAATGAAAAGGTGAAATAATTTAAAAAAACAAATCCATGATCGTGTACTTGATAATTATACATGGGAAATGGGATTTCCCTGGTAGCAATAGGTTATCCAGTTACATATTATATGATGAGTGTGCCTAGAAAGTACTAGGTGGTCTCATTATAGATTAAATTATTCCCCCCATATATCACACCAATTCATTAGGTAATGATATTTTTCTAAATGGGAAATAATTAGAGAGTTTACAAAGAGTTTCTCCTATAGATTTAATTGGGATCTAGTTACATTTGACACTGGTTTAAAATGGGATATTAATGTGATGTTATATGTTACGAAAAATATATTCTAAATACTTTATATATTTTTTTAAATATTCCTTTTAAGTAAAATGTTTTAATATTTTTCATGTGATAATATTTTAATTCGTTCATTCAATGACATTTATGATAAAGGTAGACATGATTTTTTTTTCATATTTTCACACGACTAAAAATTATCATAAATTCTATATCATTACTATAATTTAATTTATCATCCCATGTTTTTAAAAAATATAGTATTTATGGATATGAATGGAAAGGAACTAATCAATTTGAATTTCATAAATATTATCTGTTTAGATAAATTAGGCATTATTTTAAATTTTTTATATTATTGGAAAAAATGATAAATAATTGGATGTGGAAAATTTGTATCATATGGTATTGTAATGTTATATTTATAACCTAATTATCAAAAATAACAATATGAACAGATTAAAATAGTGAATGAATTTAAATTCATGGCTAAAAATCATGATTATATACTATTTAAGGTTTTTTTTCTCATAGTTGGTATCAAAAGATAGTTTAGAAAATGTTTGATATTTTGATAATGTTAATAACATTCCTTTGTAAGATTTTACCTTAGGGTTAAGCTAAAATGATAAATCATTTTAATATTACCATGTTTTTTATAATAAACTACTTATATTAAGAATGTTTTACCATAGTTTAAATGGTGAATCTATTATGGGTATTCACTTAGAGGAAAATATCAATCCATGTTAGCTAACTAAAATAGTTGGAATTGACTCAGAATAGAGTGTTTCATTGATGGATCAGATGACACATGTTATAAATGGTGGTGGTATCCATGATATATAGGAGCCAAATCTACCATGAATGAATATATATATATTGTGTATAATTTTGTGAGGAAACATCCTCCAACAGTAAGTGGATGATCTGACACCATGGTATCCTAAGGGTGTATCAATTCTATAGTGAAGATTTTTTTATGTCAATGGATGTTCATAAAACTAATTATCATTTTTTTTATTTTGATTTTAATATTAGTATATGGTTATCATTGGTTAAGAAACCAAAGATAAATTTTACCTTGATTCCCTATAATGGAATAAATTTGTTGATATTTTCTTTTATAAGTATTTCCCAAAGTTTTTTTGACTCTGGATAGAAAAACAATTATGGGAATCAATGAAAAAATATGATGAATTTTTAGCTTCATATAAAGAAAACATCACATGTTTGGTCAGGTAAGTGCTATATATTATTTGGGACACTAATATAAAAATTAATAGATATTAATCTTGGTGAAACCATGTTTATAAAGATCATTTGGAATAAAATAATTTAAAAGTTATGGTAAATTATTTCATTATACTGAGAATGTTTAAATGGAGTTTTCTAACATCTATATTCTGTGAAATGAAAAATGTATGAAATTGATAAGGTGTTAGTAAATAGAGAAAAATGTAGCTAAAATCCTAGATTTAACTAAATTTTTTTCCAAATTTGGAAAATGATATTTTATGGAATGTTTGACTGGATATGGGATGCTTATTCAGTGTGGTCAGTTTGGCCATTGTGCTTGTGACTGTAGAGAAAAGAGTCATGAACAGATAAAAAACAGGGTAATTGATATCTATCTAATGGTGTGTTTTTTGGGTTGCAATGAGTTTGGTTATTATGTTAACATGTTTCTAAATTTATTTTAATGTGATTGAAATCATCATGATAAGAAAATAAAATGGTGTAGAAAATTCATTTCCTACTACTACGGTTGATGTTGGGCCATCAAATAATGTGGATATTGGAATGTTATAGGATTATATGAATTATTTTAATACTATTTTTAACTCTGGATCTTTACAATCATTATTTTTTCAAAACATTTTCACTTAAATTAGTAATAACATCTTCTTATTGTAATATATTACTTTTAGTGAAAACGCATTGTAGAAATATTAAAGAAACAATGATTTATTAGAATATTTATATTTTTATCAGTTGTATTTTATTTCCAAATAATACTTTATAACTGACCATAGTAGAGTTATATATATTTATTGGTTAGAATTTTTATTTACATTATCATTATAAGATATATTAAAGAGATAATAATATTTTTATCAATGATTCATGTCTTTGATAACTTAATAACGAGCACTGAAATTGATTAGATGTGGCAGTGTATATTACTTATATCATATTATTTAAAATAAATTTAATTTTCAATTTAGTCATGTGATAGCATTAAATGAATACATGGATGAATTTCCTATTGATTTTTCTATAATTATTATTAATTTTTAGGTTGAGTTTAATATTTAATTAGTACCTAGTGATAAGCCTTTTTCAAACACACTTATCAAATTTCATTGTTAAGAACAAGTATCTTATTCCTTATATCGATGATTTGTTTGGTCAGCTCCAAAAAGTAGATTATTTTTCAAAGGATGAACTGAGGTCCTGGTATAATTAAATTAAGTTGAAGGAGTTTTTTTTCAAATTATATGTTTTCGAATAGATATTGGCACTATAAGTTTTTTGTTATATCATTTGGGTTTTATAATGTACCTACTATATGTACAGACCATATGAATCAATCTTTTTAAGAATTCATGGAAATTGTATTTTTTTATTGATAATTGTTTTATACTAAAATTTTGTAGGAACCTGAAATATAACAAAAGACTATTTCACAAACACTAAAATAATGTAAACTGCATGAGAAATATATAAAATATGAATTTTGATGCAAAAAATTAATTCCATGGAAATATTATTTCTAATGATGGTATAATTGGTTAATTTCTAGAAAATATTTTTCTTATTAATAAAAAATACACATAAATATCAAGGATATTAATTATTTTCTTGATTTATATGCTTAATACAAAAAAAAATTGAAATTTTTTCACAGTTTCTTTCCCACTGATCAAGATAACTAAAAAATAAGTTAAATTCATCTGGAAAAAATAATTTCATGATTGTTTTCTGAAAATGAAAATAAGGTTAGAGAATTCACGAAATTAGCACCTACCTTCCAGAAGTAGTCTATTTTTCATCTATAGTGATTCTTTATTAAAAGGACATGGTTGTATCCCTATTCATAATGATCATGTAGTTTCATTTCTTTGTATAAGATGAAACCTCTTGAGTTAAATTACCCTAGAGATGGTATAGAATTAGCTTCTATTTTATTATGAATTTGGAGGCGTAATTTATATAGTGTAAAGATTAAAATATATACTAATCACAAAATTGTGAAGTTTATAATTTCTTTTAATGAATTTGAAAATGATAAAGAATATGGTTGGAACAAATCAATTATTATGATTGAATGATATATCACCATCTTGAAAAAAAAGAGGATGTTTCTTTGATAAAGAAAAATTATTCTACAATAACCATTATATGTTTGTAATTTGACCCTTTCGTTAATGATTTGATGAATTTTTTCATTAATTTAATAGATATATAGACATCCTTGTTTATATTTTTTATTTCCAGTATAGTCGACTTTTTTAGAGAGAATTATGAAAGATCCTATAGAGAGTCAATATTTGTAGTAAAATTTATAATTTATTTACAATGGTATGTTTCTTAGTTTTATTATTTATAAAGAAGGTTTTTTATGATTTCAAAAAATATTATCTATGCATTTTTATTCATAATTATGGAATAGGTTATTGATTGACGTTAATAATTCTTTAATTTTCATTCATCCAAAAAGCACAATAATGTACAGATAACTTCAAAAGTGTTACTAGTGGGATTGAATAATTACAAATTTTTTATTTTACCTTGAAGTTTTTTACATGTTATTATGTTAAAAATGAATGACAATTAACAAAGTGAATTGTTTAACCTTTTACAATGATGGAGAGTAAATAGGAAAATATATTAATCGATTTCATTATGCGATTACCCAGGAAATCAAATGGTAATAATGAGATTTGGGTTATTTATGGTCGATTATCTAAATCTACAAAATTTATTCCCATTCTAGATATTATGAAATTGTATATTCTTTTTCAATTGTATCTAAAAGATATAATCATGCCACATGAAGTAACTCTCTATATTGTATCATACCATGATCCTTAGTTTACATCTCATTTTTGTAATGATAATCAAAAGTTTTTGGAAAATTAATTAAATTTCAATACCAAATTTTTTCTATAATATGGTGGACATTTAAATAAGCCAATTTAAACCATGATTGATATTATTCATTCATGTTCAGTTGATTACCAAGGAAGTGGGGTTCAATAAATTTTATTGGTTGGGTTATCTAATGAAAATAATTCTCATTCCTATATTCATATAGAAGCATTTGAGGAATAATATAAGAATAGTTGTTAGATAGTATCACTTTGGAATGATGTAAGATAATGGAATTTTATGGGACCATAGTTGTTTTTGGAAATAGTTGAAATTGTGAAATTGATTAAGCAACATATGTGGATGGCTTAGTGCATGTTCGTGAACTTCATAGAGGTACATCCTTGTTTAAATTTTGTTTTGAATCCCCTTATGTTGGATAATTAAATTGTTATTACATGTATTAGGAAGACCCAGGGTGTTTCTAGAGTTCAGGACCTAAAATAATGAAAAAATGCTATTCAGTGCATGTTTCATGGTTGGCGAACAATTAGAGTAACTTATGCAAAGGGGAGGCCAAATCATACAAATTGGTATAGAGGTATTATGCACGTTTGGAGCAGAGTTTTTAAAACTCTGTAGTCTTCCCAGCTAATTTTGTGACTTATCCCTTCTAGGATAGAGGTAGGTTCACTATTTGCACATGTTTTGGAAAACCATGTGTCTAAATTGTTCACCCTATTAAAAAGTGTTCATTTACTAAACTACCCCAAGGAATTATATGTTTCCAACCAGGTTTTCTCCACATTTCCTCCTCCTCCAACCCTAAAAATGATCTCAACCTCTCAAATTTTCCTATGTGTGTATCTCTCTCCAATTCTTGGCCTTTTAGAGTGTTGTTGGGTTCGTATTGAAGATCTGGGTATGTTTAATGCGCATATTTCCTCTCATTTTCAGATTAGGGGTTGTATAATGGGTTATATTCTATTTGATCCCTAAAACCCTAGTTTTACATTGGATCATATTTATGAGATTCTAGGGGGAATTTAATTCTGATCTAATGGAAAAGTAAAGTTTGTGTCAATATTTTGAATTGAGGTATGTGGTCTACAATTTATACCCCATACTCTTGATGTTGATTTGGGATTTCATGGTCTTGAATTTTTTTCATGATTGTTTTGAATTGATGTCTTTAGTAGTATTGGTGAAATGGGTTGTTAAATAATGAATTATACCCCTCATAATCCCCTCTTGATGTGTTTATGTTAATTAGACTAATTTAGGGCCACCCATAGGTTGGGTTGGAATTCCCGAACATGGAGGTTTGTGATTTTAAACCTAGTATTGTTTTAATATGATATAGAAACCATTGTAAACATATTGATAAGTAGTTTAACCATATAAGGGAACCAATGGTGGTTGTGTGAATTTTTTAGAACAATCATAAAAAATTATTTGGCATAAGGTGATAAAGGGTTATATGGATTAATGTGAAATTTTCAAAAGGATAATTAAATGGTAATGGAAACGTACAAATGGGTTAAGGCATATTAAATGATAAATGTGTTAAATGGGTTATTTCTTGGGAAGTTGATGAATATATTAAATGGGATAATTAATGATATTTTTATTATAAAAAATGGGTAATGTACACAAAAATAAATGGATTAAATGGGATAACCTAGGTAAATAGTAATTGTGTTAATGGGTTATGGACTGGTGATGGTTTACATGTTGAATGATTAATGAAATGTGAAAGTTATGTTTATTTATTTCTATAGTTTATGATATAGTGTATGTTTTGAATGGATGAATAATCATGTGAACATGGAATGGTGGTGTGGGATAATGGATTGAGGCTCCTCCCATAGGTCGGGTTGAATTGACACTCTTACCCACCCCTAGAATGCACGATCTAGGGTGTCAGACTGATGCTTTATGCAATAATTGTTGTATTGGATGAGACTACCTATACTGATTCTCTGAGGTAAGTGTTTTATTAATTATTATGAAATGGGTTTCCCTTGTGATCTAGGGAACTTGAATTATTCATCTTGTATGTTAATTTATTGGTTTGTGCTATTATGTAAATGATTTGAATTCATAACCCATGATCAAATGATTAAATCAGTAAAAGAATATATAATTACCTAGTGGAAACCATGTTTCTTTTTTTATAATTTCATATAATTATTACTTTCATGAAATATGTGTTTAGATTAGATATTTTTTAGACACTATTTATAGTGTCCTACTATGTTGTACACATACCGTGATCAAGATGGATTTGTGTACCTGAGAATATTTCATGGTTACTGGTCAGGAAAAGGGGAAAGTCCACAGTCTAGAGAGTTTATTTTGGATTGGAAAATTCATGGATGAGTATATGTACTTGTATTCAGGACTAATTTTGGGGATTCAACTATTTTTCTTTATTTTGGGTTTCTTTCTCCTCTGGCACTATTAGAATAACATGATACTTTTACTGTTTGGTTATGTTTTATACCATATTTTAGGAAATCGTAAGTAATGAAGGGTTCTAGTTTGTTTTTTATTCTTTCATGTATCTTATATTTTATATATAGAGGCATAATATAATATATAGGGTTAATTCTCCCCACATGATCCATTAGACCCTCACTTCTAGTGAGCCACCTTTTGCATACGGGGAGGCACACTTAAGATCATGTGGTAACCCAAATCGAGGAAAAATTTTGTGGATTCTGGGTATGGGTTGTTACGATGTGGTAGAAAAGTGGTTATTTTATGTGGTATTCTTATTTTTTAATGTTAGACAAGATATTATGATGTGTCGAGTCTTGGAAATGAGCCCATGCTTGGGAGTAGCTTACCCATGTACTGGGGAAAACCCGAATGTCAAGGGTGAAAATTTTTGTTCATGATGTGTACTATTATAGTTGAATGATATTTCACTATTGGGTGATGCACTTGTTATGTGATGTGACTATTCTATGATAATTTTAGGATAACCATAATTTAATAAAGTTGTGAATTCTTGAATCATTAAAGTTTCATAGGGGTATAGGTGGTGTGCATCAAGATATGTACACACGAGATGGGTGTGTGGGACAAGAAGGATATGATTCATTTAACCATATTTAAAATTTAAACAAATTGGGTTTTAAAAAATATAATAAAAATTGGTATATGGATTGAATGTAAATGAATGTTTAAATAATTGTTCTTAATAAAGGTTGTGAATGAGTTAAAATATTGGTTGTAATAAATTGAAAAATGTGAATGGTCCATAAAGGGTGAGATATTTTCATTCTGAAAGTGGAAATGGTTCGAAATGATGGTTTCTATTAAGAAATGTATCCATGTTAGTTGGCTTACCCATGGTTTACCATAACCCACAAAGGGAATGGTTGAGAGTAGTATTAGAGATTATGTCACATCCACTAGTATAGAGTATTGGAGTTGGTTGACTATGTCATAATTTTATTTCCTGTTGTCGTATACATCGATTTATCTTTGATTGAATTATGTTTTTGATTAAAATACTTTAAATAGGAATCTGAAAATGTATATATTTCATTGAAATGTTGGGTCTAAAGTGTAAACCATTGGGTTTTAAAAATGGTTAAGATAACAATAAGATAAATTGTAACAATGGAACCTTCATTGATGAATAGTATTGAGTATCTTATTTTTATATGGCCCCCTATATGGGTGGTTTGGGCAGTGAGAGTTTGTAAGGTTTAGACCTTGATTATATTTCTAGAGACCTTAGTGAGTCTCTATGTGTGTATTGGTGGGTGTCCCTTGGTGTTCCTTTGGTTAGGTTGTGGCCTTGAGTTTTAGAGGCATCGTTTGATAACATGGATGAGGTAACCCTTGTGGGTTGTGATCAGGAAGTTTGTGTTATGATTAAAATAAATTTATTGGTTTTATTATCATTCATGGGGGGTGTTTTTTTCTGGGCATGGAACCTATGGTAAATACTTTCTTGATGTGTTGGATGCAGTGTTCTGAAACAGGGGTAGGAGAGTAACCTACAAGTGGAGACTTGTTGGAAGATTGATGTATGTATTCTATATAGTGGAGTGAGTGACTTTTTACCCTTAACCCCAGTTTGGAAGTTATTATCCTTTTATCCTCAAGAGAGACCCATGAGAGTGGTCATCCTTTTTTTTCAGAGCTCTTGGGTGTGTAAGGAATAGGTGTATGGTTTGGGTTTGGATATTTGAAAATTGGACAAGAGGGATAATTAGGAAGGTCAATGGTTCTAGGATATATTACACAAGTTGTAATAATGAGTGAGTGTAGTTGGAAAAAAACAAGAGTTATATCATGGCAGGTTATCCTAATGTTATCAGAGCCATGGAATATGATGATTGGGAGATGAATCTGTGGTCTAATCAATGCTTAATGAGCAAAATAAAGTGTAGTTAAATGGAATGTTTGTGCTGTGGATCTTTTAAAAGATAGACTAAGTGATTGTGGTTGTTTCCAAGGCTAGTGTTGAAGGTTTGTATAAAATGGATGTCTAACTAATCGGTTTGGATAATGATTAATAGTGGAATAAATATTGATTTCAGATGTTATTGGAGAGGGTGACTGAAGCAAAGTTAGATTTTTTCATTATGAAGGTGACACCCGAGGTTAGGCCGGTCATGTGGTTGAATTTTTTTTGTGAATGGTTTGGTTTTTAGGTGAGATGCTTAGGATTCCATTAGGCCGATGGGGATAACGAAACAAGGGTAATGATTAGGTGAGTAAGCAGGTATTGGGATAAGCTCTGGTGATGGTTAGGCTTGTAATAACTATATTCGGTTTATGTGTGTGTTCATAGAAAAGTGTGAGACCATAGGGGTTTGACAAGGTCCAAATGTGGGCATGTACTAGTAATGCGTGATTCAAATTGGGATAAGTAATTAAAATTCTCTCTAAAATCAATGAAGGAAGCATGTCTCTGCGAGAGACCAATTGTTTTGATTAGTGTAGTGGACTATTTTGTTTATGTTGTTAACTTCCTGGGTCATGTCGGGGAAACTCGAGTCGTGTGGTTTCAATAGTACTAAAGGAAATCTCATTACATAGTTCCATGGAGGATAGTCAGGGAGCGGTGGTGAGTCTTAGTTTCTTATCAAACCAAAGAATTGGTTGTCAAGTGATGACGACACATGTGCAGAATGGGGATCCCAAAATTCATGAAACGTTAGGGTTTCCCATCGTGGGATGTTACATTAATGATGAATAAGTGTTGGTGGTGTTATTTGACAAACTCTAAACGTACTTAGTTCTAGTGATGATCATTCCCAACATCTTGACATCATCTTGGGTTTGCTGAGAAACACTATATTTATGCCAAGTGACCTTCATTTTTTTGGTTTTATGTGTTACATAATGATGTTTATGCTCATGGGGTGGTATAAGTGGAGCTCGATGATGGGATTTACACCATCGATAGTTTATAGGTGAGGTCCTCGGGTTAGACAATGTGTTGATGAACACCATAAGTGTTGTTCTCAGAAGCTAAGAACTGGTATTGGTTGATGTTTTTCCTATAGTTCTAGGAAAATCTAGATGGACAAGTCCATGTTTTGGGTTTATGCTTATGATCTAATCGTGAACCATAGTGGTTATAATTACATGAGGAAAATGATGGTAAGGACATTCTTAAGGTGGGGATTGGTAATTCAATCTTGGATGTGTGTAGTGGATTGTGGAGTGGATGTATTGGAATCAAGATTCTAATGAGAAACCTGTGAGGTGCATTTCGCGTCTCTCATAGAGGTCATGTGGTCCTTGAGTGTGGTGGTTTATTGATACAAGTGATTTCTTTGTGTTCATGTTGGTTCCAAATGAAAATTCCAGATGCGTGTATAAAATTTTTCAAATGGAATGGTGATATATAAAAAAAGGTTTTTTGAAACAATGGATGGGTTCTAAAACTCCATAAAAATAGGGCATCTACTTAGATAGGTATCTCAAGTAGATATTGGAATGTATGGAATTGTGAAGGTACCTTGTCCATGAGATTTAGTGTCATTGCAATAGTGAAGCAAAGTGTTTCAAGTGTAATTCAGTCTGGGATAGATCGACTCAGCTAGGAGCAAGAGACAAATGTGGTACGTCATATACCACCATCGGTGGTATATTGAAGAAAAAAGTACATTCAAAATTATTGAAAATGATTCAGGGAATAACATAGTCATCTTTACTTAGGGTATATACAGTTTGAGGGCTAGTGATGGGAATATTGATGGGTGTGGTGGAGTATGTTGTTGGTTTAGAGGATAGTGTATGTCATGATGGTTTAGTTGTAACAATAGCCAAGAAATGTCCCTAGTAGGGGTGTTTGATGATAGTGACAAGCCTCAAGTAAGTAAATTCTTTAGGGGGTAAAAAAGGGGTAGCAAACCAATAATAAAATAAGGATGTTCTGGGACCAGCTAGTTGGGGTAGTCTGACATGATAAGGTAGAATTAGTTGATATGGTATGTTCGTACCCACCTCTGATTTAGGTTTTGAATTGTCAAGTGACTTTCAGAAATAAAGGTCAACCTGATAGGTTTCAAGTTGTTTTTGGTGTACAATGGATGGTAGATACTGGTCTATTTCTGGTAGTTTTGACAATAAGGATAAATTCCATTGTTGGGTATAGTCCTTGTGGATGTCTTGGCATGGTTTGTTGGGAAATTCATCAAGTATGTCATGAAATCTAACTTTATGTTCTTTTGGGATTTCTCAATGGTGGGGGTGTCAACAATTGTAAGATGGTGGTGGGGAGCTAAAGTGTATGGTGAGGTACACCATAGAAGGAGGGGGTCAATTGATGATGTGATCAGTGTTCAAGATGGGAGGAATTATATATTATCATTCTCGTGTTTTAGCTTTGACAATGAGTTTTGACTTGAATATTGATCACATGAGTGTCCTAAGTGTTATGCTTATTTTTTGGATGTTTGGTTATTGAATGGATCCATCAGGACTCAATATACGAATCGATGTAGGTTAGGGTATTTTTGGAAAAATGTGGGCTTCTTTAGGTGGTGCCATGTTTGGGTCACCATTAGTGTTTTGAAATCATGGAAATGATGACGCTAACTAAATTATGCCATGATTTGTGGAGAGGATCAGGATGATGGGGTGTATATTGGATCTTTTATGATGGAATTATGTTGTGTTTGATGATTCATTGTATTGAAATATTGGAATATGTTTACAATTATTCCCTTTATAGTTATTATGGTTCATGTTTGGTATGTGGTTGATGTGCCCTTTGAAGCATATATGGTTCTTGTTGCATATCATAGTGAGAGAATCATGAGGGTAAAGGACATAGATTTTGTTTAAATTTCATGGTTGAGTGGTAATGTTTAGGAAGATACTTAGGTGAGGGATATGGATTTACGGGCCTAGTGGCCCATTATTATTAATTTTGGAATCTCAATAGTGCTTGAAAGTGAGTATTGAGGATGAGTCGTTATTAGGTGGGGAGGTTGTAAGATCTCAGGCTTCATTGTGGTATGCTCTTATTTAAATTTTAGATCGAATCACTTGAAGTTGGATAATTAAATTTTTATCGAATATATGATGAATATTATCGGTGTACCAGGGGTTAGAGACAAGAGAAAAAGAAAAAAATGGTTAACTAGTGCATGATGCTTGATTGGGACATAATTAGAGTAAACCTTGTGAAGAGGTATTCAAAACCAATTGGTTTGGGATAGAGTTATTATGCATAGTTATAGAATGATTTTTCAAAATGTGTATTATTCCTAGGTAATCGTATGACTTAACCCCTCGTGGATAGAGGTAGGCTCACGGTCTGTTCACGGGTTGGAAAATAGTGTGGTTAAACCATGTTCCCCAATAATATGTGGGGTTTTACTAAACTGCTGCTCGAGATTTTAGGTTTCTCGCCAGATTTTCTCCCCATTTCTTTCCCCTACACCCCTAGTGATGAACTAAAGCTCTCAAATATTCCCAATGGTGGATCTCCTTCAGTTATAAAACATTTTTGTGCCTTTGGGTGCGGATCAATAATCTTGGTATGTCTAACACTCATATTTCTTCTCTTTTTCATTATAGGGCTTGAAACTTGGGTTTTCATCTTTTAAAGCTGAAAACCCCTCATTTTTCTGTGGATCGTAGGTTTTGGGTTTAATGGGTAATTGAATATGGATTTAAATATAATGAAAATCAAGCCATCATCTTCATATTAGAGGTAGGTGGTATACAAGTTATATCCCATAGGCTTGATGTCAATTTGTTCTTACATGGTAATGTGGTTTTTCCTAGCATGTTGTGCATTGAAACCATTAGTAATAATGTTAAAATGGGTGGATAAATGATGAATTAAACCCCTAAAAATCATTTTAGGATGTGTTGATGTCGATTATACAGACTTAGGGCCACCCATGGGATGTTCTGGGATAACCGAATAGAGATATTGGTTACGCTAATCCTATAATTGTTTTTATATGAAGTATATCCCATTATAAACATGTTTATAAGAAGTCGAAACCATATAAGGGAACCATTGGTGGTTGTGTCTAGTTGTTATCAAGGGAAAATTTAATTTTTTGGCATGAGGTGATAAAGGGTAAAATATTTTAATGTGAATGTTCCAATGTATTATGAAATGGTAATCGAAATGAATAAATGGGGTAAGTCATATGAAATGATAAATGGGTTAAATGGGTTAGTTCTTGGAAAGTTGATGACAATGTTAAATGGGATAATGTATGAGATTTTTGTATTATTTTAAATTGGTTAACATACAAAAAATTGAAATGTATTAAATGGAATATGTTAATTAAATGGCAATGCAAAAATTAGTTAATATTGATGATGATTTAAATGTTGAATGTTTAATGAGATGTGAATGATAATTCTATTGGTTATGTATGGTTTTTTATGTGGAATATTTTGAAAATGGATGAATAATAATTTGAACATGGACTGGTGGTATGGGATAAAGGCATAAGGCTCCTCCAACAGGTCCAGTTGGATTGATTCTCTAACCCACCCCTAGAATGCATGGGTTAGGATGTCAAATAGTTGTTCTAGTACCTAATGGTAAAATTGGATGAAACTACATGGGATTATGCTTCGAGTTATGTGTGATATAAATGATTGTGAAATTGATTTCCCTCGTGAGAAAGGGAACTTGAATTATTCCACATGAATGGTAATTGATTTGTTTTTTCTATTGTTTAAATGATTTAAATTCTTAACAAAATAAAAATAATTAAATGGTAAAAAAGTTAATATTGTTATCATATACCGCTCGTTTTTTATTTTTTTATCATTTCATTTATTTGTTACTTTCAGGAATTATTTATTCAGATTGAATATTTTTTTAGTACTTTTGGTGGTGACTTAATGATCTGTACTCACACTCTGCTAAGGCCACATTTGGGTAACCGAGCAGATATCATGGTTATAGGTTAGTACAATGGAAAACATACCTATGGAAGGGCATTGATTTGGGCATGGGATGTGTCTATATTAGGATCTGGACATGGAGTCAAGACCCATTTTGGGGATTTTGTTGTCTGTTTTTATTTTGGGATTCCTACTTTTTTGGAATTGTTAGTATGACATGACACTTTTACTATTTAGTAATTGTTTATAAAATATTTAGGGAAATGATTAGTAATGAATGATTCTTGTAATTTTTATACTATTTCCTTTATATTGTATGTTATCTATTGTGGAACACATAGATAGACATGGTATTGTATCCCCAGAATATCCATTAGACCCTCGTTACTAATTGGTAATAACTAGAATATGAGGAGGACTGATTAATTTCATGTGGATAAATTTCATGGGGTACAGATTAGTGGATTTTTTTTTTGGGATGTTACACTCAGATAACTAAGAAAAGTTATGAGGTTAACTAGAGGAAATATATCTTTTTCAAGGTAGGTGATCATGTATTTCTCAAATTGTCTCCAAGAAAAAAATGTTATGAATTTTGGTAAGAAGAGTAAGATAATTACATAGTTCACTAGATAGAATGACATCTTGTATAAAGATATATTAGTTTCCTACTGAGTGGCTTTAACATTGATTTTATCCCTGGTACACAATTTATTTCAAGTTTTTTTGTTAAGAAAATATGTTACAAACTCATCTCATGTTTTGAGCTATGAACTATTTCACATGGAAGAAAATATTTCTTATGGGGAATTACCATTTTAGATTCTTGACTATATATATCCTTTTTTTCATAATAAACTAATTTAATAGGTTAAGGCCTTATAAAAAACAATATGGTTGAAGAGGCAGCATTGGGAATACGAATATGCTATGTGGGAATAAAATCATCACTTGTTTAATAAGTGAATTAAATTATGAGGAAATAATTTGAAAAATGGGTAAGAATGTAAAACCCAGTTAAAGATAAAATAAATCACTTCTTTTTTTATTAATATAGTTACATTTATTATTAAAATATTATGTAATTTTTAAATATAAAATGAAATATTTTTAATTAAACACTTATCTTATAAGTTATTATTTAAATGTTTAATTTCTAAAATTATTAACTTTATTTTTAAAAAATAAATAATATTATTGAAATCATCATTTCAAAATTTAGTTTGGGTTAATTTTTTGGATTTTTTGTGAAATATATACTTTTTAGTGAAAAGAGAAAATAATGATTTTGTAAAAAAGCTATTTATTTTCAATAATTTATCTTCCAATATAAAATGAATATTATTTAAATTAACATATGTAATTTATAGTTATATATAATCCACCAAATTTATTTTTAATCAACTATATATATATCTTTTCTATAAGTTTGTTTTTTAGTTCAAAAATAATATTTTTCTATGAACTATTTTAAAATGCATAATGGATAAACATTATAGCGAATTAAGGTAATACCAAATGATAAATGTTTCAAATGAGGTATATTTATTATATATAAAAAATATTAATTAATTTTTATATAACTATTATTATTAATCATAGGTTTAATATAAAATCATTTTTCATGAATATTACACTACATGAAAACCAGAATTTTCATCACATATACATGTTTTCTATTAAATTTTATTTTTCGAACTATTGGTTAGAGTGGAATCTCAATAGGGGGTGAAATAAGTTCATACTTAAAATTTATGTTAAAAACCTTGTGATAAAGATCCCCCAATTTTGAAACAGCCCAGTTAATTACGGCAGTAAGGATATAAATGTTTAGTTGGTCAATGGGTTTCTCAAAGGGTGATTATTCCTTAGTTGAATTAGTTTAAAACACTTCTTCAAATTTTGAAAAACGTTTACTGAATTAAACACACACACACACACTAACCAAAACCAAAAATAAATTCAATGTAATACAATTTTCTATTTTTCAAATTATAGGTAATCGAAAATAGAAAAAATAGAGTATTACAAAATATAGTACACAGTGGTGTTAAAAAAGAGTTTAAGTCTCAAGGTGAGGAATAATCCTCTCCAAATTGTGATCACCTTCCACCATGTAGTTTATATAAATAATAAGCTTGATACATACCCTGTATTTGGATTTACAATAGTTTTTAAAAATGGAACAGGTTTCACACCCTCTACCATGTATCTTCATGGAAAAACAGACAATATAGACCACACACATGGTCTCTTCCATAGTTATATGTGGGAAACAAGGTGTAAGTGAAGTTTGATGTGAGGATTTTTAGTATCCTTTAGTTCAAGAATAATAGACAGTGTGTGTAACTGAAATACCCACACACTTCTCATAAAAGTAAAATAAAAGAACACAATAGAGATAAGATTATAAGATTGAGTTTAGAAAGCTATATGTGTTTTCAGTTCTGCTCTTAACTCAATAGATTGAGAAATTGTTGTTTGGTTCATTCTCTAAAAGTTTTCCTCAGAACATAGTGTCACAACTCTGGGTTCTATCATTTAGGAATTGAGTGTTTCACTTCTTGTTGTGATCAATATTTTATGAAGCACAAAAAGCAGCCTTGAAATTGTTCTCCTGAAATGATCTTCTTGAGGCTATTGGGTTCGCAGTGTATGCATTGGATGGTTCTTCCTTGTTATCTTTGATCTAGAGAGTAAGTTCATTATCATTAATTCCTCTATTGTTTCACAACTCTTAGATAAATGTTTTCTTCCTCAGTTTTCTCTTTCATATTTGATATTTGATAATAAGAATAAGTAAACCAAATTCGGTCCTCCTCGTACCTCATATTTTCTCTCGATACGGTCTCTTGATATGTCTGCAATCCGTATTATTTAATGTCAGAAGCATTAAATTTACCAAATATAATGGTTAGAATAATCATAAAAATTTGACAAAGTATGGGGTAGAAGGGTAAACATCGGTAGACTAGTAATGATATCCATCACAATGGTAAGCTTCAACAATAAGTGTGCATTGGTAGCCTTCATCAGTAGCCTTTATCGGAAACCTTCAGCATTATGCTTCAACAATGACCATGCATCAGTGACCTTCATTGGTAACCTTGTATCAGTGACCTTTCATTGGTGACCTTGCATTAGTGACCTTCACAATGGTAGCCATTCATCAGTAACCTTTTCATCGGTGACCTTTCTATCAGTGACATTTCTATCAGTGACCTTTCTATTGGTTACCTTTCTATCGGGGACCATTCTATCATTAACCTTTCTATTAGTGACCATTAATTAGATAAATTTTGTTCTGTAAGCCTAAAAAATTGAACATTGAGATTAAAGATATATCGTTTTTCCTTGATAGAATCTTGGAATATTAATGAAACAAGATTATCACATAAATGAAACATGATTTGGGATTATCAAAATATGTGATTCCAAAAATCTCCCTCTTTTTGAAAATCATAAATTATGTCAGTGGAAATTTAGATTTGAGTATTATTTAATTGGGGTTAAGAACATTATCTAATATCTTCATTGGTGCGTATAATCAAAATTGAACCATGGTTATTGTGGAAAATATAAATAGTGTATATATGAAAAAATTACAGGTAACTAAAAAACTTCTCCCCCTTTTTGGTAACATAAAACATCTCCCCTTTTGATTAACAAAAATAATGTAAGAGAAGTGACAAAAGAGGATTTTATTAACACTGTAGAAAAAGTAAAATATAATTTTTTTTTACAAATATCCCTATCAACTAGGACATCCAACATTAAATCCACATCAGATATGTCCAAGAGAGATTTTTATTTGGATGCTGAGGAGGAAGTTTCTGAATATGGAGGGATAATCCTAGGTATGGTAGTCAGTAGTGTAGGAGGAGCTGCTACAGAGACATCAGTAGACTTGTTGTGAGTAGATCTCTGAGAAATCGTAGGGGTTATGCTATTGATGGCTTGTACATGAGTCATCAATGGGGAAGCACTGGTATATTCAGAGGTAGCTGAGGAACAAAGAAAGGATGGAGGAACAATGATGGGATTGCAGTCCACATGGAAAAAGGGTAAAAGAGGATTTCTATAATCAATAATAATACTTTCTCCTCTTTCCATATCTTAAATAAAATCATACTTATTCTCCATGAATCTCTATAAGGACGAAGTCAATTCTCTAAGTCTGCTAACATGATCCTTAAATTCATACTTGATAGGTGAGATTATCAATTTATCCAATAGAATCTTAATTTAACCATCCATGTGGTGTTTAGTGTACACTCTATTTTAATATAAATAAACTTTTTATTTGATGGACTTCTAATCTTGAGAATTTTATCATAGATAAATTCCAACATGTTTATGAATTTCCCTGGTAGTGGAAATGACCTAAGTCAGAGACTGAGTGTATGATGTACTAGCACCAGATAACTTTTCCACTTCTTCTCTAACAACTAAACTGAAGGATTCTAGATCAATATGAGTATAGGATAAAGAGGCATTTGATGCACACAGAGGTTCCATAGTGAAAATCATTTTCCCCTTAAAAGCTTTTGTCATCCCACAGATCAGATTCTTTACATCATCATTTTAGCCACTTACATGTGTCTCCACAGACATATTAATTTCCTAAAACACAGTGACCATATACAGAACGACACTTTTAACATTTCTAATTTGTCTATCCACTTGCACCCTTGAATCTATATAGGAGTCTAATCTGACAATAGACTGCTTCATAGATTCCATAGACTCTACCAAGGTTATGATCTGATTCTGACAATCCTTCACTTCATGTAGCAGAGTTTAGTGAGAGGTAGATTCTAGCCTTTCTGTTGTAGATGACATATGTTCTTGATTGTAAGCTAATGTTGCCTTTATCTTTGTAGATTTCTCGTCAATGTGTATTTTCAAATCTAAATTCAATGATTCCAAATAATCATTATTAACATAGTTTCTAGGTAAAGGTACTACTAGATGCACAATAGTAGTCTCTGTAACTGATGGAATAGGAGTATTTCTGATAGACTTGTCATCATCAGAATATCTATAGTCTAAGCCCAAGACCACAAATCAAGGGTCTTCTGACCAATATTCTATCTCATGAGCATCAACACCTAAACCTATAGAAACAGGTTCCTCCCCATCACTTAGAGAATTCTCCTAATCAACTACATCTATCTCAGTTGTACCTCTTTGATATACTTAATCAACAATAGAGTCCACTGTCACATCCTCTATAGAATCTTCAACCACTGCCATTCCAATTTCATCTTCAACTGAATAAGAAACCACTTAAACCTCACTTTCTACCATTACTGTATTTCCTATCAGAGGACTGAGTCTTAGACATTCCTCTTCACGTTCACCAGCAGCTGTCTCAAAGTCATCATGAATAGATATAGTGTCATCTACCACCTCTGAGTTCTCTCTAATGTCTCTTAAGACATTTTGATATCCATCTTCATCACTGGTTTCCTCATCATTAATGTCCCTTAGGACAACCTATCTTCTAGGAAGTCTTATTTGGTGGGCTAGGCTCACCAAAAGATACAATATTGGTATGAGGAAGGTTAGCATCACTCCTATCATCAATATGATAATCCCCTATTTTGTGCACAACAGAAACCTCTTCTTCTTCATCTGAGTATGTAGTATCCAATTCATTAGGATTTATACTAGTATATCTCATATCCTTAGGTCTAATAGGATGAGTAACTAAGTTGAATCGCTCATATAGAGTAGACTCATTATTTACGCATCTTCTTTTCCAAGGGTTCTGGATGATCTTCCAAAGCTTTCAAATTATCATGGTGATGCAGAAATTGTCTTTCAGAAAAACTTTTTATTCTTTATTTCTAGCGAATCCTTTCACATTCAACATTAAAGTTATCAATCTAGAATGAAACAAAGCATTGGATTTGGAACTGGTATTTTTTATATCCCCTAATTGAGTCATCAGAAACCTATATAAATTTATCTTATGTCCATGATTCAAAAGATACAAAAGGAATACATCTTTATATTTCAAGGTAGAAATGTCACCTCTCCTGAAACTCAAGAAATGCTAAACAAACATAAACAACAACTTGTTTTCCCATTTCATTTCAGTAGAAATTACTTTCCTAGGGATCTCATTCCCTGTCAATTCAACAAGATATTCTTCATAATAGAAGAACTCGCTAATGGGTGGCACCACCCATGATTAGTAATACAAGATCCCTTCATGTGGAATTCTTAAGCATTCATTCTATTCACGAGAGAAGAATCTCATTCTCAGTCTGCTCGAACTTCAATGATTTATAAAACTCATTCACTAGCTTTGGGTAGTAAGGACCATTGTGATTTGAAAATCAATCTACCATTCCTTGAGCTTAAAGTCCCTTCAGCACTAGAGACTTACTCAACATTAGCCATTTCGAGCTCAGTTGCTTCTCAACGATGATTTCCCTCTTATAAAAATGAGTATTGATCACATATTCCATTACATGGCTTCCACTTCTATACACAGCTCGAGGTCTCTTAAGATTCCTCATATCTCCCTCATCACTGACCATCAGTCTCTTCAATCATGAAATTTCAATCTGGAGTAGTTTGAGGGTTTTGGCAGAAGGTGAGGTTCTAAGATTAAGGAGCTAGAGGTTAGGGAGAGGTTTGAGGTGGATCAAAATGTGGTATCTTCTTTATTTATATTATTTAGGGGTTTAAAAATAAATCAAGTAAAATAAATAAGTAATACTAAAAACTTTTCAGATTCTGGTAGAAAAATGCAATGTCCCAAAAAAGTCGACTATCAGTAAGGTGCCAACGGAAAGGTCTTAACAGTGGGGTCCAACAGTGAGGTCCAACGGTGAGGTACCTAATGGTTATGTCCAATGGTGTGGTTCTTAATAGTGAGGTTCCTAACAGTGAGGTTCCTAATAGTGAGGTCCAACAATGAGGTTCTTAATGGTGAGGTCCAACGGTGAGGTCCAATAGTGAGGTTCCTAATAGTGAGGTCCAGCGGTGAAATTCCTAACTTAATAATTTATCATACCTAACTCATGTTTGATGTAATTTAACCTCTCATAACTCAAAGGCTTTGTGAATATATAAGGAAATTAATGTTCAGTGCCAATGATTTCGAGAGTGATATCACCTCTTTGATAATGATCTCTCAAGAAGTGATGGCTCACATCAATATGATTTTTCCTAGCCTGAGATACTAGATTTTTAGAGATTTTAATACCACTTTTATTGTCACACTTTATAGATACTTTTTTGAATTGTTATCCATAGTCGAGTAAAGAGTGTTTCATCCACTGAATTTGATCACAATAACTACCAGCTACTATATATTTATTTTCGGCATTAGATAATTCAAAAGAATTCTATTTCCTACTACACCATGATACTAGCGACTTTCCCAAAATGTGACATCTTCCATAGGTTCTCTTTCTATCTAAATTGAAATTAACAAATTCTGCATCCGAATAACTTATTAAATCAAATGATTGTCCTCTTGGATAAAATAGTCCTATGTTTGCAGTATACATGAGCTTTATAAAAATACTTCTAATAGTATCTAAATGATACTCTTTAGGATTGTCTTGAAAACGACCACAAATACATACACTGAACATAATATTAGGTCTGCAAGTTTTATGATAGAGCAGACTCCCAATCATACATTTGTAATTGGTTTGATCCACTGATTTACCATTTTCATCAGCATCCCACTTATAGGTGGTACTCATAGGTGTATCACTACATTTATTACTATCCTAACAAAAACATTAAATAATATCTTTAATATATTTACTTTGATTTAAAACAATACAATTTTTTTTGAAAAAATTGAAATTCATGCAAAAATTTAAATACCCCATTAAACTAATTTCAAATCCATCTTGCATCATTTTTGAAAAATCAGTACATAATTAATTTTTAGAGGATCAAAAAATAATGTTATCTACATAAATTTCTACTATTCAACCATCTTTGGAAGTCCTATCAATAAAAAGAGCAGGATCTGCTATTATTTTTGTAAATCCTTTTGAAATAAGAAAAGAACTAAGTCTATCATACCATGCTCTTAGAGCCTATTTTAGACTATATAGAGCTTTAGAACGTTTATAAATATGGTATGAAAAATGGGGATTAGAAAACCAGGAGTTGTCCACAAAATTCACCCTCAACAACATACCCATTTAGAAATGCACTTTTGACATCCATTTGATAATGTTAGAAATTTAGATGAGCTGCATAAGCAAGTAGTATCCTAATGGATTTGATCCTAGCTACTGATGAAAAGGATTCCTCATAGTCTATTCCTTCCTCTTGACTATATTCTTGTGAAACTAGTCTATCCTTGTTTGTAACTATGTTTCCAAATTCATCAACCTTATTTGTAAACACCCATTTAGTGCCTATGGTTAAAGTGTCTTTTGGTATTTCTACTAATTCCTAAGTTTTATTTCATTCAAATTGATTTAATTCTTCTTTCATTGATATCACCCAAAATTCATCATTGATTGAATCATTTATCTTATTTAGTTCTAGATGTTAAAGAAATGCTTGATGATCAACCTGATTTCTCAGAGAACCTATAATTTGTGTTCCTCTATTTAGATCACATACTACAATATCTATAGGATGATTCTTAAGGGTTCTAATACCTCTAGAATGTGTTGAACTAGACTCCTCATGGTTTTCTATAGGTTCATATTCATCATTCTCAGATTCTTGAAAATTTCCAGAACTAGTTGTTTTAATTAAGGTTTCACTATCAATATCATTAAGGTTCGGAATTGACATATCATCCTCAAGATGTTCAATAGAGTTTTTGGGTTCATGTGGATCAATACCATCAAATTTGACATAAACTGGTTCTTGCACACATTTGGTTCTCTTATTGAATACTCTATACACTTCACTATATATTGAGTAACCTAGGAACATTCTTTCATCACACTTCAAAGAAAAATTGTCAAGATTATCTTTAGTGTTAAAGATAAAGACATTGCAACCAAAAAATCTAAAGTAATTAACCTTAGGATTCCTATTATTCAAGACCTCATAAGGGGGTTTCTTAAGAACATGTCTAATCAAGACTCAATTGATGATGTAACAAGTGTATTAACAGCTTCATCCTAAAAATATATAGGTAGATTATACTCATCTATCATAGTCTAGGAAATCTCTTGAAGTGTCATATTTCTTCTTTATACAACTCCATTTTATTGAGGTGTTCTAGGAGCATTGAAATTGTGATTATAGATATTTTTGAGCCAAAAGATTCAAATTCCTAATTTTCAAACTCACGACCATGATAACTTCTCAAGGTCTTAATTGTAAGTCAACCAATAATTTCTACAGACTTGGAATATTTAATGAAGTTAGAACATGCTTCACTTTTGAGAGCTAGAAATTACGCCCATGTATATCTAGAAAAATAATCTACATGAACATAAATATAGTGCTTTCTATTTAAACATGAATCTCTATATTGTCCAAACAAATCCATGTGAACCAACTCAAGTGGTTCAGAAGTAGAAACATCTTTCATTGATTTGAAAGAAACTTTGTGTTGTTTTCCTTACTGATAAGGATTACACACTTTGTTATGTGGGAATTAAAATTTAGGTAAGTCTCTAAAAAAACCATTCTTAGTTAGTTTCCTCAGTGAGTACACATTATAGTCTGTTATTCTCCTTTTCCATAACCAGAATTCCTTATGAAAAGAATTTAAAAAAATTACATTTTGCTGAGCTAATGAGTTTAAATCGATAGTATATAAATTTTCATTTCTAAGAGAAGTTACTATTAAATCATTTTTGTAATTAAAAACATTTCATGCAACATTTTCAAACTTAACATTAAAACCATCATCACACAACGGAGAGATACTAAGTAAATATTATTTTAACCCTCCAACAAAAAGTGCATTTGATACTAATACAGTATTAGGGTTACCAATTTGGAATAAGTCGATGATCTTCCCTTTGGCATTATCACCGAATGTGACATGTCCGCCATTAACATTAATTAGGATCTTAAAACATGAATAGTCTCATATCATATGTCTTGACCATCTATTGTACAAATACCCTAGGGTTTTTATGAGCTCTTCGGATTAATGGTCCTGTAAAACAAATTAAGTGTAGGGTAACTTTGGTACCAAGATTTTCTTGGGCCCAAAGAGGTTAGAAAGTAATGCTTTGGGAACCCATACTTGACTAATAGGTTTTCTATAATTAACAATTTTGTTTGGATACATGAACACCTTTTTAGGTCCTTTTGATAATTTTTTTTAAAAAGATGGTCTAGAACATGAAATATCAGTGAATTGTCTATATTTCCGAACTAATTTATTTTTATTATTCCATCTTTTTCCTGGTTGATATCCTATACCAATTGTGTATTTTGGAGAAATATATTTCCCTAGAAACTGAGTCAAGGTATCTCTACCTATAATAAACATCTCAAGATATCCTTTTAATTTCTCATTTGATAATTTAATATCTGTATTTTATTTTAGTAGTTGAGCACATTTTACATTTTCAATATCATGATCAGACTTATAATTAGCATTTAAAGCATGTTGTATTCTCAATAATTTATATTTGTCTTTTAGTTCATTAAAGGTGTCTTCAAGAATTCCACAGTATTCAAATAGTTCATCCTTAGTCACATTCCCATCATTATTTGATTCACTCTCATTCCCAGAATAATAATCATTGTGTATAGGAGAATTAGGTATTACCTCATATGTTTTTGTCAAGAAACACAGGTTTGCATGTTTGTTCATTTCAATATCAAAAGTGTCATATCCATAGGAGCTATATTCTGAATCACTCCAAGTATCTTTCATAGCATTTTATATCCCTTTCCCGTTTCATCATATTTCTTCCTAAATTTCAGCTTGGGGTAATCAGCCTTCTCATGGCCTTTTCATTTACACTCATTACAAACTATCTGATTTGGTTGTCATTCCATTTTCTATCTTTTTCCAATTTCCTTTAATATCATAACATCTTTTATAGATTGATTTTCCAAATAACTTCTTATTAAAGTAGAAATTATTAAATCTCCTAGAAAGATGATCCATATAATCATCACTGTCATAAGATGATTATTCACTACTCGAAGTATCTACATGATCTTGAACTTTTTCATTATCATTCTTCCTTGAGGTAAAAGTCTTTAATGCTATAGATTTAATTCTTGGTTCTTCATCTTCTACTTGATTTACCTTATGCTCTTCTTTATACATCATAAGCATTCCAATTAGTTCCTTCACTGGTAGCTTGCATATGTCACAGAATTCTCGAATAGAAACATACGTTTGTCTCCATCTGTCAGGTAGTCATCGATGAAATCTCATAATCTGATCCTTGTTGTGCACTAGTTTCCCATGAATACTAATGGTATTTACTATTTCAATAAAACTGAGATACATTTCATATATAAGTTCATCAGGCTTCATTTTTAAATTACCATATTTAATAGTATATGTATTTATTATCATTTTTTTAACATTGGTTGTTCCCTCATTCAAAATAGAAAAAGTATCCTAAATTTCAAAAGTAGATTTACAAGAAGATATTCTATTGAATTTTTTATCACCTAAAGAACAATACAAATCAATCATTGCTTTACAGTTATTTTTATATATATATTTAGGGAAATGAGACCATGTGTCCCTAGTAGTAGCAGACAATGCATGTTGTTCTTCAATTGTGTCCCCAATTTCTAGACCCATTCTCCCTAGATACATTTATATTTTTAATTTCAAATAAGCATAGTTATTATAATTAAAGAAAGGTGGAATGTTTGTAGCATCACCCTCATGTCTGTTATCCATAGTTAATTTGAATTTTAATGAACTGAAAATTTAGATATGACAGAAAATTTAAGATCTTTAAGATAAAACTAAAATAACAGTTGAAAAGAATTTAAAAACAATCACAAGAGCCCAGATAGTAGCAATAAAAATTTAATCCCTAAGATAAAAAATATTGGTTAGAGTGGAATCTCAAGAGGGAGGTGAATTGAGTTCCTACATAATGTTTTTGTTAATAACTTTGTGATAAAGATCCCCCAATTTTGAAATGACCCAGTTAATTAAGGTAGTAGAGATATAAATAATTAATTGTCCAATAAGTTTCTCAAAGGGTGATTTGTACTCAGTTGAATTACACTTCTTCAACTTTTGAAACAAGTTTACTAAATTAAATACATACACACACTAACTAGAACTAACTATCAAAGTCAATGTAAATCAATTTTATATTTTAGAAATTATAAGCAGTGGATAATAGAAAAAACCCGGTATTAAAAAATATAGTACACAGTGGAGTTAAACAATAGGTTTAGTATCAAGCCAAGACTTAATCCTCTCTATATAGTGATCACCTGCCACCAAGCAGTTTATATAAATAATAAACTTGATAAATAACCTGTATTGGTCCTTACAATAGTTTTCACAAACTATCCATGGTTCACACCCTCTACCATAGTTATTCATGGGAAAAATAATACAGACTAGAAACACGGTATTTTCCACTGTTATACATGGGAAACAGTGTGAAAGTGGTGTTTGATGTGAGGATTTTTAGTATCCTCCAGTTCAAGCATAGAAGATAGTGTTTGTAACTGACAGGCCCACGCACATCTCAGAAATGTAAAATAACACATCACATTAAAGATAAGATTATAAGATTGTGATTATAATTCTCTATTTGTTTTTAGTTCGGTTCTTGACTCATTCGATTGAGAAATGGCAGTTTGAGTCTTTCTCTGCAAGTGGTCCTAAAAATAGAGTTTCAAAACTCCAGGTTCTATATTTTAAGAAATAATTGGTCTTCTTCTTGTGTTTATCAAGTGTTGATGAATAATATAAGGAAAACATGAAATTGTTCATCCAAAATTATCTTCTTGAGGTTCTTGGGTTCACAGTGTAAGCGCTGAATGGTTCTTCCATGCTCTCTTTAATCTAGCATGTATGTTCTTTATCATGCATTCCTGTGTTGTTTCACACTTATTCAATGCATGGTTTCTTCCTTGGTCTTCTCTTTTATATTTGATATTTGACAATAAGAATAAGTAAACCACGTGTCGTCCTCCTCATACATTGTACTGTCTCCAAATATGGTCTCTTGATATGTCTACAATTAGAATTAATTAATGTCAAAATAATAATATATACCAAATATGACCATTAAAATAATCTTAAGAATTTGAAAAAGTATGGTGTAGAAGGGTAAGAATCGATAAACTGGTAACGGTATCCTTCATAATGGAAGGCTTCAACAGTATGTGTGTATCGGTAGCCTTCATCGGCAGCCTTTATCGGTAGCCTTCATCGGTATCCTTCAGTGGTAACCTTCAGCGGTCACCTTGCATCGGTGACCTTCATCAATGACCTTGCATCGGTGACCTTTCATCAGTGACCATGTATCAATGACCTTCTTAATGGTATCCTTGCATTGGTAACCTTTGCATTGGTGACCTTCCTATCAGTGAATTTTTTATCGGTGACCTTTTTATCGATGACCATTCTATCGGTGACCATTTTTTCGGTGACATTTATATCGGTGACCATTAAATAGATAAATTTTACTATGTGATCCTAAAAAATATAATAGTGACATTAAATATATATCGTTATCACTTTATTGAAACCAGGAATATTAATTAAACACAATTATTACATAAATGAAACATGATTTGGGATTATCAAAACAGGTGATTCCAATAACAACTATGTGAATTAAATTTTGTAAAATGCATTCCATATTATAAATAAAAATAATTATTATTTTATAATAATTTAAACTTAATTTTTCACCAAAATGATTTTCTAAAATAGTAAAAAATAATTAACGCGGTTAATGTAAAAATGGATTTATTATAGGTTAAAGTAAAATGATAAGGTTTACGTTGACCTAAAAAAATATAAAATCTATTTTGTGGAAACTTTTTCTACCTTACCCCTTTTTCATAGTAATTCTCTATTATTGGATCAATTTGACATCAAAAATGGGGTATAATTTATTATTTTCACAAATTAAAAGGGTGCCACTCACCTCATGGCCACCCCTATCCACTTCTATGCACACCACAAAAACCCATGGATTCAACCAATACCAATCCCAATAAATTATTTAATTCCTTTATATCATCTTGTAAGCCTTCGATTTGGCATAAATCTATCCAAGACACGCATTCTTGTGAATACTAAAATAAGTTACCCAAAGAATATATAACTTTCATCAATGAGAGTTTCTATTTTATTTCTTCCTCCACCCCATTATATTCTTACTAATTAATTTTTATATAATAAAAATATTATTTTATAAATAATGATATTTAATTATGTTAATGTATTAACCTAAATCCTTCCCCGATTTCATGAAATTAGTAACAAATTCTCCATTCATGTGTACGGCGGACTACCACCTCATGAACTAATGTATTTCATTTTTCCATTAACACATTTAAAAATTGGTTATAACTATGAATTTAAAGTATGTAAGTGATATATATAACATAATTATACCTACTATTCCATTATATAGTATATAGCTTTTTTACATTCCATTTCGTTGGAGAAATGATAATTTCACTCGTGTTTACGGTGGACTACGGCCTCACGGAGTGATGTGATTAATTTTTCATTAAATATTTACAATGACGATAATAGTGGTAAATATAATGAATATATAAAATATAAATGGTATAATTTTTATAATAAATAAATATTTAACAATCTGAAAATGTAATATATAATTTTCTTTCTTACCATTCCACCAGTTCAAAAGGTGGTAACGTTATTAATGTACGCATGGACTACAACCATTACAGAGCGATGTGAATCAATTTTCTACCCCAAACTGCATGTATGAGCTCTCTTAGTATATATAATTAAATATTAAGGCATATATGGTATTATTATATATTTTTTAGTAATAAATAGTACTTAACTCCTTTCTATAATGACTGTTGAAAAATTAAAATGTTACCCTTGTGTACGTACGACCTAAAATCTCCATGAACGCATCATATTTTATTTAAAAAAAACCATATATCATGATTTTTATTAAAATTATAATTCATGTATATATATGAATAATATTTCTTGATAATTATTCAATAAAAGTTTACCATAGTCAATCTACAAATGTCATTTTTGACATATTATCCAAATATGGTTAGAACATCTAATGAAAATTTAATTGAATAATTAATTGTATATAAAATAGAAATAAGTAAAATAAATGTAATAATAAACAATAAAAAGGTTCTTATTCAGGTAAATAATATATCTAATTTTATTATTTAGAAATATAATGACACACTTGAAAAATAAAACTCTAGTTAAGGGACTCAATCTCAATTTCTATTCGTTGAGGAATATTTTGATGTTTTAAAAAAATATTATTTTAAGAGGTTTGTATACAACCCATTTGACATGTAATATCATGAATTTTTATATTATTATGGTTTTTTAAAAAAAATCCATTCATCCATATAATGATTCAAATATTTCCAAGGTGATAAGGTACTTTTCTTTAAAAAATCATTATTTAATTTTTTTCCTTCCGACACTCCCTTTTACATATTCATGTAATTAAATCGATTTTAAAAATAATTGTATATAGACTAAAAATATTTAAATATTAAATTTTAATATTATTTTTACTTAATTTTCAATGGTTTTCTTAGGGAATATTTGTATGTGTTTCATATATAACATATTGAGAAACAAAAAATGAATGTTCTATATGGGGATAATGAATTTTCCACCATTATAACCAATATTAGATTTTCATATTTCATTAAAATCATTTTTGTTTCCTTTAATGTATTTTTTTGTTACTTTGGTATTGAAATTTTTATCCAAATAAAAAATTATTATGGTTTTGAAATTGTATTTTTAAAAGAAAAAGGAATTTTGATATATGAAATTGATTTTTATAGGAGTCAAAAACAGTTTAAAAGACGTTTTATAAAAAAATTAGAGGAATAAAAAAAATTCATGATATGGTACTTTTTAATTATACCTGAGGAACAATTTCACCCAGATAGTATTGTTTGAGTTTGTTGTAGCTTATATGATGGGTGAACCCAGATAGCGTCAGGTGATACTATTATAGCTTAAATGATAGGTACACCCAGATAAAACTCCAATGCATTTGGTAATTTTACTTTTCATAACATTCAAGAAATAAGGAGTTACCAAAGGGTTTATCATATTGATTTTATTGGGCTTAAGTTTCTTCTGACACATGTTTAATATAGGTTGTCAATATGATGATCTAAGTAACTAAATATGTTATTTAATTTCTTTCTATGTTTTAATGTATTGTTTTGTGAAAAAGTGTGTGTTTTTAATCATATAATTTTCTATTTAATACACTAAAATAACATTTATGATAATGGTAATTCGTAAATGTTTTTTCAAGTTTTCATTGGACAAACTGTTTTCTGTCTTTTTATATCCCTCATTGATAATTTGGTAATGATTCTATGTTTTTAAATTGTTTTTAACATGATTTAAGGGTGGTAATGTGAATAAAAATACTCAAGCTAAAAATCAAAAAGATTTTACAGGAAAATAATTCATTATTTTTAAAAAAATATTATTATGGGGAAAATGGATACTAATTAGAGTTTTCCACTTTATGATATATGGATTAACAATGTATGAGTTATGACCTAATTATCTAAAACATTATATCTGAAAACATACCCAATGTGAAATAATATATATTCATGACTAAAAATCAAGATTACGTAATGCCTAATGTCGGTTCCATATATATCAACCTTATTACTCAATGTAATAATGAAATAAATACTTTATAGAGGATTGTAAATTGTATATGAAAAACTAATGAATAACCCTTGTTAGTGTCTATCCAGGTCTGTAGTATTAATCTCACTAATCGTGAGTCATATAGATAATCGATTAATTTCACAACCAACCCTTTTAAGATGATTACCCTAGGTTGAATCTATTCCATATCCATACTCACATTCCCATATTTATTAATTTATGAGATTTTAACTACTATAAAATGCTCAAAACATTACCAAAAAATATAGGATGTTTCCCAACACATTGGGTTATAGTTTAGAATTATCAATTATTTCAAGAATTTTCTCTAATCCTAATCCCCAAAATCAATTGAATAAATATAAAGAATATATAAAAACTATTCTGATAAAAATTATGATAACAAGATTAAAATATACCATTGTTTTACATTATTTTTATATTTCAAGCATTACATCTAACTATAATATCACATAATCCAAAGTACCTTCTAGTTGGTGCATTTATGGGTCAGTTATATAAGAATGTTATTTATTAAAAAATGAGAACATTTTCCAATAATCCTACTCTTCTAGACCCCCTTATAAATTTCTCATATGTTATACCTATCTTCACAACATGGGGAATGTAATCCTAAGAAGGGGGTGAGATAAAATTATTTATGTGGGAAAACATACCAACACCTCATCGTGCATATATTCAAAAGATTATAACAAAAAATATCATAATTAAATACCATATTAAAAGAGGATATGATAATATATGACAATAAATCAGCATAGAAGGGAATGAAATATCAAAAGAACAGAAAATAACTATGACATAGTGTCTGATATAAGAATGAGAATATTATAAATAGAAAATGAAATTATAAGATCTTATAATATTTAATAGGTTAATACAATATAAAAAATCAAGAAATAAGCTTCTGTTAAGGATAACTAAAAACAGTATTGTTGTGGATAGAGTCCCTTGGTGGATTGGTTTAACCCCTATTTCCATAAACAAATTATATAATGTCCCATGTAGATTATGATTACTCAAAATTTCTATAAACATAGATGAAAAAGTACGATGGTGGATTGGGATCACCCCACTCCAATAATAAGAGTGTTCAAAGTTAAAGGGTTGATTGTTTCCACTCCACCTTCCTATAAACATAGTGGGCAATGTTACATGGTCTATTAGGATCATACTAAACTCCCATAAACAGAATTGTAAAATTTTAACTATTGATTGGGTTAGCTCCCCTTTCCACTCATCATTGTTGAAAAAGTTCTAGTGTTGATTAGTTTCACACACGAATGACAGAAATAGTATCTCATGAGATATAAAAATCTAAAAATTGATTTATAATGATATGGAATTATGATCCCACACATTACATAACTAAAATAATATAAATTTTATCCAAATGAGAAAAAAAATACAAAAATTATTATCATGATCAAACCCATTAGATTGGATTTGGTTTCAAAATTCTTACCAATTGTATAACTAATGGATAAATATTAGGGATTCTAATGAGAAGATACAATCAAAATTTTATTAAAATTTACCAATTTAAGAACTTTTATTGTTTTGAACATATATTTAAAATATAATAAATTCTTGTGAAGGGTCTTCATTAATAATGAATAAAAAAACCAATTGAGTAATTATTTATGAAATAATTAATGGATATTTTAAAATGATGAAAGACATTATTATTTTATATAAAACATGTATTTACCTAATTTGGTTTTTCATAAAATAATAAGGGGTTTCAAATCCCATTACGGTAAAAAATATTTAATGGGGGGACACTTTTCATGAAATCAAAAATTAAAATGTCCCTATTTTTTGTTATAAAAACATTATTTTTAAATCAATCTATATAAAAAGACAAAAGTTTGTTTTTTGATAAGATTATAATAGAAATATAAATTCCACATGATATAAATCAAAATTAGAATTAAAATAAAGTGTCAAACCATGGTGTAAAATAACATTATTGACAATTAGGTCTGATTTTCTTTTAGGAGCATAAAAATTATTCTATAATAGTTTCATTTTCAAGAAGGAATGAAACACATTAAAATATGATATTAGAATCAAAAGTAATCTATTATGATAGATATAGGGTATTATATATGAAATGAAATATGAAACTCAAGGATAAATATTATGAATTTAGGAAAAATATTTTATGATGGGAAACCCCTTATATTTTTCTTGAAGACATAAATAATAGCCCAGAATATGGATAAGCATGAATGGAAGTGATGTTGTCATTTTCTACCATAATTTAAGATATTATAATTTTGGGATGTAGTAGTTATACTATAAAAATGTTTTTTGATGAATAATGTCAAATAATTCATCAATGAAGGGTGATTGATACATAAACCCTACCTTGATACAAATTCTTTTTTTTCATGTACATAAATAATATATAATAAATTAAATTATTTATAAAAATTATAATATAAATTTTTATTATATATTTTATTTAATTATGGAAGTTTATAATGATTTTTTTCATTTATTATATATATTTCATTCCTATATTGGCCAATTGATTATTTTCTATCATTTGTTTCCTAACACCTTTTATATGTTGTCTGTGCTTGAATGTTTCTAAAAATAGTTTCATGGTATCCAAAATATTTATAGTGTTATAGATATTTATTTATAATTTAGATAATTATAAATACATACTTGTTTGACACTAACAAAAAACATCATTTCTTATCATGGAGGTAGTCTTCACATACCACTACTATAAATCGGGTCTTTAACAGTGCTAGTAAATTTATTTTATCAATGATTCAAGATTGCTAATATTGCAATAGATGATAAAATATGAAATTTATTAGAACATTTTTTAGTGATATTAAAGGAACACTTTCACATCACTAAAAAAATTTCTAATATAATCTTCCTTTAAAAGTGTTTTTATTATCGATAAATGTTTCCATTAATAAGACAAAAAAATGAAAAAGCCACCATTTATCAATACTTTTTTTATACTGCTAAAAATAAAAATAAAAATTTATTATTCTCATTCACCCCCAATAACCCCATTATGAACACATATATTCCCCCATTCATAGAACTTCCCACTCCCGAACATCCATCACGTATCACCCCAAACCCATCCTCAGTGCATGATTCCCCCCCAAGTACCTATGTATACTTGGATTTGATCACACATCCTCACTCATGCGATTGGATTCTTCTTACCACTCATCCATACGTATTTTTTTTATATTTTACAGTGTTCTTATTTATTTGTACATATTTAGAAATTTAAGATATATATATATATATATAATTATATTTATTTAAACAATTTATGTATTAATATTAATTTATATATATTAGAATATGTGTGTGTGTGTGTGTGTTTATTAATGCTAACACATATGCATATATGGAAATTATATATATGAATATTAATGCATTTGGATAAGGTAAATTAAATGGATAAATTTATACATTAAAAAATGAAAAATAAATATTTATTTTATATATTTAGAAATAAATTTTAACAAAAATGTTTTGATGCATGTATTTATATAAGTGATTTATAATAATTAAATGTAATAAAATATGAATATATATAATAATAATTAAACCTGCACTGTAAAAATTGTAAAATATAAAAACCATAATATCAATATTAATGAAAACACTTGGATTAAATTTAGTCTGCACTAAAAAAATCCAATAAGACTCCATTATAAGAGCCATAAATTCCATATAAAGTTGAACTACTAGGATACGTCAACTAAAAACTCATGTTTGTAGGAATTAATGACTTTTTACCCTAAAAAACGTGACATTGGATTCCACTTCTTCACTCAATAATATATGTCATCAGAATATTTGATTTGATATTTGGTAGATTCCAAACAGATAACAGTATCAAATGTTAGCGCCATCTGAATTTTAATTAATGTTTCCAATATATCTAAGACGACTCATTAATTCATTTAATTATTTATGAAATTTAACTACTATTAAATGATTATTACTAAATTATAATTTGATAAATATTTATTAATAATATTTTTAATTATATTATAATCTATGTTCAATAAATATCATATATATTAAGTGTAAATGCATATTTTCCTTTATCTAAAAGATATTTAAATTGTATATATTATTTTTATATCAATATAAAAATATTTATATAAAAAAATTATTACTAATAAAATGTTATTTTTTAGTTAAATATATACTTTACCATTGGTTTTTATCGGTGTTGATAAAGGGAACCAGTTTATTAGCACAGATAGAGAAAATATCTTTATTATTTTTATTTACTAGCATTGAGAATGGAGACCTTTTCAGTGGGTTTTTAGCAAAGATAATGATCCCCCTATTATTGGTGATCTTTTAGCACTGATAAAAGCAACTTTTATCAATTTTTTCTATCATATATAATGGGGCCTCTATCAATGATTTTTCCTAGCATTAATAAACCGTACTACTCTTAAGGGCTGAATCTATAGTGGTATACGTATTATTAATGATTCATTTTCTCAATGAAATATATTTAAATATAGTATATGACTATGAAAATTGAAAATTGTATTTATATTTTAGATACCATATTTATTCATTAATATCATCATTAAAACCATTCATTAGAGGTGGTTATGAAAAAAATATAATAGATCACTTTGTTGAAGTTGTAGTCCCCCCACATGCAATAATAATGCTCTTGGATTCCTCAATGGATTGAGAGTAATAAATGATGTCTTCCATGCATATAATAATTTTTCAATATAATTATGATATATATGTAATTATATTTTCATTGACATAGTGGTTTATGAATTTCATGTTTAAAAAGACATGACTAAAAAGTAGGAAATACTTTTCAAAGACATGATCTACTCTTAGATATCTCCTTTAAAATGAAGGAATTAGGTTATCATCTAGATATCAGCATATTCTAGAATTAAAAATAACTTCTAATAGTTTTTTGGGAATAGTTTCATGTTAAATACTAATGGAAATATTATATTTACAAGGGTGTAATTTACCCTTATTATAAGTGAAGAAATTGACTATTATTTAGAATACCTTTTACCTTAAATGATATTTTAAAACTATTCCACTACCAAGGACTCCAAGAGTCCATAATAATGGATTTTTTTTGTGATAATAGTTCATTAATTCCTAAAAAAATACTTTCCACACATAGTTCAAAAATGTTTCATGACATTTACCATATGTTGTCACATTTTAACATTTTGTTTTTTCTATTGGTTACGAGTATTTAATAATATAAATAATTTAATATTTTAAATCATATGGTAACCCATATTTATATTTTTTGGGACTATATATAATAAATATTTTATCTAAATAAATTTATAAATAATAGAAAAGTAAATATTAAATTAATTATATTATTTATATATAACATATGTTTCTAGATAATAATTTTTTTTAACCATTATGTGTCATTAATATTATTTGGAATTGGTTAAATATTAATTTTTTTATATAATTACATATATGACTAAACATCATATTTTTTCCAAATTTAAAATCTATTTATTTAATTAATTACAAGAAAATAAATAAATATTAATAAAAAAATACTTTTAAAATAAAACATTTTCCATTATCAGAGTAATTAACATTATTTTTACTTATAAGGAAAAAACCCCAAAATCCTAGAGCTAGTTCCCTATATTATGAAATTTCCATGATTTTAAGGAATAAAAACTCGATGGAATAAAATGTTTTGAAGTCTTGGTGAAAACAATTACATACACGATATCCATATTACATTCGAAATGGAAAATAAATCATAACAAAAGTAAAATATCATATTCTTTTAAACTCATTCTATTAATTCAACTTTATATCATAGGGAATGGGAAAAATTATTATGAGATCAAATACATAGTAGTGGATAATTACAGTGGAAGTAATAATGAATTAGTAATCATAGTCAACTTCGAAAAGTAAATAACTAAACACACAAGTCATTCATATAAATTGGTATGTTAAAAAGCAATATGGAATGATATGAAACTAAAATACATGATATATAATCTCTAAATTGATACTGATCTATTTCCATAGATAATGTGAATGTGAAAATCTCATGCATAAATAATAATAATAATTGATTTATCGATGATGGAAATATATATTTATTTGATGTAATGTTTCATAGGTATATGATACCTTTATAGAAAATGCCTTTCAAATTTTTTTTAAATAAAACTTTGTACAAATTGATTTTTTTGGATAACCTTATCTCTAATATCAATACCTCTCACAAGATAGTTTAAAACATACGGGTTACAAACCCATATGGGTTTTCCTACATAAATTTGTTTCATGAGACTACAGATTCATCAAGGGTCTAACCTTAATCTATCCCAAACCCATGTTATACATATCCAAAGTATTCTCTAAATATGAAATAAACAATTTAATTCATAAAAAATTGTTCCTCATCATAATGTATCTATATTGAGTAAAGGACACAGATTTATCAATATATCTCCAATCAATAATTTATTTTTAAACGTGTGCACCATATATAAAAATTTTATAATGTTTATAAATAGTTACACTGATCACATGTTATTATTTATATTTAAAATAAATTTATTTTCCAGTGGAAAATGGTCAAAAGGATGTGATTGTTTCAAGATAATGATAATAATCACAAAAGAATGTGACATTGAAAATATAACCTTTACTATATGGTAATTTTAAAGTCAAACCCCTTTAATGAGATACATCAATTTAAAACAAAAAATAACATGAAGTATAAGTTAATAATGATAATAAATAAAAACTCTCAGTATAGAGAGAACATTAAATTGAATTGGGGCATAATAAAAAAATAAGCCTCAATGTAATGTAAATTGATATAAAATCACATACCTTACGCTTTCTTTTGGTTGAATGTTTTTTAAAATAATTTTTAATGGTTCTAGAAATTTTATTCACTTCTAAAAGTACCAATTTAACATGTATGATATCATATGTATTTTTTATAACATATTATTACACTTTATTTAATATTTCATTATTTTCATCATTTCTAGTGTTAAATGTCTTGTTTTTTAGTATGATATGACTTGTTATTTTTTATCCACTTACATAAATAATTATTTAATAATACCTAAAATATAAAACACAGTATAAATATATATATATATATATTATGTAAATAGGTATTTATAGTAATCCATAATATTTATTGATATGAGATGAAATGCAACATTCCTGTAGACAGTAGGTCATACGTATTAATAAATGCCTCTTTCATTTTCATGACATATTAAAAGAAGGAAAATTAAGTTATATATATTTATATTATAATTTAAATATTATATTTTCATATATGTTACATATTTTTATTAAAAGCATCATTAATAAATTCCATGAAAATCATGAATGAATCACATTGCTTTAAGGAGGCGGTAGTCCACACGTCCACAAACATTGTAATCGTATACCCACAAAGTAAAAATCATGATGGTATGTGTTATATAATATTTCCATAAGTATAAATTCATTATAAATATCATATATATCATAAATAAACTCAAAATATATCCTTATTACCAATAATAATAGTTTGTAATGGATGAACAGACGAAATCGGTTCGTGAGGTAGTAGCCTTCCACACATAAATGATGATTTTATATCCTTTTTTATGGAAGTGTGTGAAGTTTTAAGTCATAACCATAACAAAAAAAATATCATTATATTTAATATACTGAGGATATTATATATTCATGATATAATATGTAGTTGATTGATGGAGGAAAAATAAAACAAAAGTGTTCATTGAAGAACGTTACATCTTCATTGGGTAACTCGTTTTGGTTTTCCCCAAAGGATAAACAAGGTTTGATTTAATCACAATGATAGTAATATATAATATGGGGAGGTATGTTTAGAATTTATTTGGGATGTTTTTGGTTGATAAAAATGGATTTATATTTTTTAATAAGTGAGGGGGTGAGGTCCCATTTATAGTGGAGGGGGAGTTGTAATCTTGTAAATACCAAAATATAAACACTATTATGTAGTCTCCATTAAATAATTTTCCTCTAAAAATGAAAAATATTATATAAAATAGAGATTATGTTTGATATATTTCTATCCAATCAATTTTGGATGAGTTTCTAGGTCACTTTCCCCCTTATGATTAATGTTTTACCACTATGTAAACTCAATTTTACCTTATTTACTATAATTAATTTTAATTTCTTTCACTAATAATGTTCATCAAAACTATATTTAACTTAATATAAATTATAAATTATTTTTATACCAAATAAGGAATCTATTTTCTCAAATTCTCATCATATAATTGGTTGAAATTAATAATTAACTAATCCCATAAAAGTGATGAAAAAGTAGGGGTTTAATGTCAAAATATTAAAAAGTTCATAAACTTTTTATATCCAAATTCTATATAAAAATGATTCAAATTTAATTTATTAAATTTATATTTTTAGATTAGATCTAGTTTTTACATTGGAAGAAATTCAAAATTTAATTTAACCTTATTATTTATTTATAGAATTAGCCAATTTTCTATTTAAATTCAATATTTTCACTATTCATCAATAAATGAAACTTCATAGAAAAATACCGAAATATCAAACTATGTTAATTTTGAAATTATGAATTAATAATTTTATTTTATTTTTTCAAATCGAATATATAAGAGTATCAAAATTTAGTTTTAAAATATTCTTCCATTAAAATTGGTAAAAAATTCTTTAGAAAAGTATATCTTTTTATCTGTAAAGATGGATATGTTTTTATCTTATGCCTAAAAAATATATTGGATGAATGTAAAAAAATTTAATATATAATATATATAAATAATTAATATCATATTTTAATTATAATTAATTTAACTTAGAGGAATAAATTTACTTTAGCACAAATTAATAGTTTTTTATAAAAAAAAATCTTTATATTAAAATGGATTTTATATTCATTTCTAATTAATTAGTAACCAATGAATTAAAATAATTATTTTTATAAGATATTTAATATTATTAATTAACTCCAGTTTAATATCTAGTATAGAATATTCCTTTTAAATAATAATATTAATAGTATTCAATAAAAAATATTCTTGTGTATAATGAAAAATATTGAAAAAACCCGTTGTTGCATTTAACACAAGATAAATCAGTGTGGAGTGCATTGAAAGATATATCATCAATTGATTTTATTTAAAATATAAAATAAATTTTAATTTATTGTGATGTTATATTAAATTATACACTTGGTGTTACATGTCATGCATGCTATCAAATATAATTTTCTTTATTTTAGAATCATGGGGAGTTACATTCTCCCCACCTTAAATAAATTTCATCCTCACAATTTAAACATTATCTTGGTTATCAAGGTTTTGATATTTTTAAATAAAATATTTTATAATACCACATTATATAGGGGATAATAAAATATCCTTATAATAAGAGAGAATGGGAAGTGAAAATGTTGCTTGGAATAATATATAAATAGTATTATATATAGCAGAACATCGATGGAAAGTGAATATATAGATATAGAATAAAAGAGTAAATAAATATAGGGAGTTATTGAGTGTATTTATCCAAAAAAATACAATGATCAATGAAAATTTGAGGGCCTCAAAGCCACAAATTTTGAGGATTTAAAAGACCATCGGTTGAATGAAATGAATGTATTATTTTTTAAAGACCATTTTTCCTATAGTTGAGGAATTCCTTAACTCTTTAAGAATATAAAGAAATATAATTGCTAAATTTCTATTTCAAGAACACAATTTCGTCATTATTTTTCTCTAATATCAATTTAAAATTCATATCTAACTCGAAAAAATGAATATCAAAAAATGAACTTAGTTGCATAATGTACTAAAATTACCCTTTAACACATCATATGACCCATAAATCAGTAACAATATATTCTTACAATCTTTACAAAAACCAAAATTATTAAAAAAAATTAGCCAATAAAACCTGCTTTTAAACTTAATATTTTACCATAAATCTCATCCAAATATGTCTAACCAAATTTAGAAGGAAGGTCACTAAATAAAAATTAAATTCCTCAGAAAAAATAAGTTCCTCTTAATCATTACATACCAATCATGTGAATAACATCAAAATTAATTATCTTAAAACATATAAATAACATTAATTAAAATTATAATTTTTTTTAAAAAAATACATCATTCTTATTCCTTATGTTAAATATACGTTATAGAAAATATTCCTTACATCCAAAATTTGGTAGACTCTATCAATGATAAAATAACCACATTGAAACTATATCATTAATAATTTCCAAGGTGGTTAGTAATATTAAATTTACATTGTCTATATAAATAATTTATTTATCCAACCATCATTATCTCAATATTAATACCATTTAAGGGTGGTATTTCACTCAATATTATGTTTTACAAGAAGTTAAACCATTCACAGAATCGTTTTTCTTATTTATCGGTATCGTTTAACATGTTCTATGAAATATTTACTAAAAAGGTACAATAGTAAAATCCATATATATTTTAGGATTCTCATAACCATTATATATTTGATAAAATAATCAAATGAATTTTTTTTGAATAAAAACACTAGCACATTAATCACACTTCATCAGTTGGATCAATATAAAAATATTAACCTTGATTCCTTATATTCTTTTAAGGTATATTCCCATGATTCTTGATGGAATTCATTATCATAGTGTCTTATATATATATATAGTAAAGGAATTGTTATTGGGAAAAAAATCCCTTGAAACCATAATCATGGTGGAATTTCTCTTTAAACATTCAAAAATATCACAATCTTTTAAACCATGTACCCGTATTTTTCATTACATAATTATACGTTTTGGGAAAATAATTATTTCCATACTTCCAATTATCCATATTTTTCCCAATTATACTCTTCTTATATTACTTACCTTATAATCCTTGGGTTTTAGATAACAATTTCTCATTCCTCCTAGCATATGATATTATGTCTTTATATGATGAAAATATTCAGGATACACGTTCCCTTTTAAATATTATATTAATCCCATAATATCCATGATCATTTTTACTCTTTGGATCATGTGTATTAGTGATGATTTTATTCCTTATTATAAGTACCATTTCTAAACAAAATAATACACTAGATTAGATCAAATCATTATAAAAAATAATTTATAATCTGAAAAATTGAAATACTTAACATAAATTGAAAATATTATGCATAGATAATCTCACAATCATAAACAGAGTTTTCTTTTGCGGTTTTATTCTATAATTATCCCCAAATAATATCACATATTTATGTTCCATAATCCACTTTTTCCTAAAAATATTTTCAAAGGATTATACTAAACATCCCAGTAATATCAACTATAATGCCCCGACCCTATAATCATGTATAAGATTCCTTACATTATTACATTTTCATGATTACATGGAATAAAATCCTTAATGATTTAAATTTTTAGTATTATTGAAGAAATTTATTACATAAATGATACCTAAGTTACATTGGGAAGATAATCTAAATAATTAAAAATAAATTATAATAATCATTAAAACTCAGTCCAATAATTCATCATCATATCTTAGGAAAAAGAACTAAAATAATTGTGAGATCAAATGATCATAAAGGGTTAAGTATAGTGGAAGAAATAATTAATTACTGAGAATAATCAATATATAATTGAAAATAAATAAGAACGCATTCTATTTATATAATTTAATTATGAAAAATAAATATAACAAGTTATATATTGGAAAAAAATTCCATTTAATCAATAAACTACAAATTAATTTTATTCCTAGAGAATATCAAAATTAAAAATCTCATTAATAAATAATGATAATAATAAATGAATTCTCAAAGAATGAAATACATACTTATCGAATGATATGATTCCTATGTATATGATATCTTTACCATTAATAAATTTAACAAGGATATTTAAAATATATTTGTTTCTAACATATTTTTTTGTTCAACATCATCTCTACTATCAAACCCTTTCATAAGAATTTTTAAAACATACTGGTTACAAACCAATAGGGTATGTCCAACCCGATTTAATTATCTGAGACGGATGATGCATTGAGGGGATTAATTTAAATGGTCACCAACCCATTCCATACCTATCCAAATCATTACTCATATATCTAATAATAAATTTAATTCATAAAAAATGTAACTTATTATCAAGTATCTTTACTGAGTAAAGGATATGGATTTATCAATATTTCCCTATCTTATCAAATATCTATCAGTTTGTACATCATATGTAAAATTGATATATGGTTAAAAAATAATTATAAATATCACATAATGGAATGTATATTAAAGATAAATGTATTGTCCAATGTAAAATGGTCATAATGAATTTATTGATTGAATTTAAAGTTAACAATCAAAAGTAAATTAAAATTTCGAATATGACTTTTACAACATGGTAATATTGAATCTAAATGATTTGAATGATATAATTCAACAAGAAACATAAAATTCCAGGAATTTGGACTGAAAAATGATATTAAATGTAAAAGGGGTATTATAAACAAAACATTAAAGTGAATTCATTCATAATAACAAATAAATCTCAATGGAATGTAAACTATAATGAAATATCTTACCTAACACTTTTATTTGGTGGAACGATCCATATCCTATGGTATAATGGTTTTTAAAATGTTAATAACTTATAATATAATAATATTAATATTTTTCTAAAACATATTCTATTAATTTTTACAATTATAATAGTATTTTTAATATTTATCAATTATTTTCATCATTTCTAGGGTAAATTTTCTTATTTTGTGAGTATATTTCGACATGTTAGTTTTTGTTCCTATTTCTTCATTCATGATTTATCATATCAATAATTTTGGAAAAATTTCAAATATCATATATATTTATTATATTTATTTATATTAATCCATAATATTTAGTAATATGATATGAAATGGAGGGTTCATGGAGAAGGTAGATCATACATACACATCAACGCTACTTCTATTTTATTATCACATTGAAACAAAATAAAAAAATAATATATATGTATATTATAATTTGAGTATAATTTTTTTTAAATATATCATGTATTTTAACGAAACATACCCTAAATACTTTATATGTAAAGTGTGAATGAATCACATCATGTCGACGAGGCAGTAGTCCACATGTCCACAAATGATGATATCATATTCCTTAAAAATGAAAAACATGAATGTACGCTTTAGATAATAATTAAATAATAATAAATTCATTATAAATATCATATAAATCATATATAAACTATAAATCTATCATCATTACCAACCATTATGTGTGTTAATGTAAGAACGAATGACATCAGTTAGCAAGATGGTAGTTCACCATACAGGAATAATGGTTGTGTATCCCATTTGATAGAAGTTTGTGAAGTTGCAGGTCATGCACATAACATAAAAAAATTTAATTATATTTAATATTCTATGTTTATTATATAATAATAATATAATAATAATTCAAGTGGTAGATAAAAAAATTAAAACAAAAGTTTTCATATTAAAACATTATTTTCTCTTCAGGTAACACCTTTTGTTATCACCAAAGGACACCCTGGGTGTTCATTCATCCCAAATTAATCATTATAAGATAAGTGGATGGACATTGGGATAATATATAGGTAGGTTCTTGATGATAAAAAATACTTGAGATGTGTTAAGTATTGAAGGGGATTAATGCCCATTTATAATGGATGTGGAGTGGAATTCATATAAGAACAAAAATGTAAACACTATTAAAAGGTATCCCTTACATAATGTCCCTAAAATAATGAACCTAATTGGTTCCAATGTGTTATATTTTATAAATATTTTTATAAAATGGGTTTTGGAAAAGATTCTATATCATTTTCCCCTTAATATTAAATGTTAACCACTAAGTAAACCTATTTTTACCTTATATGTTGAAATTAAATTTAATTGATTTCACAAATATTTTTTGTAAAGAACTATGATTAACATACTAAATAATAAAATTAATTTGATTAAAAATATAAATTTTCTTTCCCAATATTTCAATCATATATTTTTTTTTGAAATTAATATAAAACTCTTCCCACATACGGAACGAGAAAGTGGGCTTCCAAAGTGAAAATGTTAAAAAGTTGACTAGGTTTTTATATCCCAACATAACATAAAAATGGCTAAAATGGAAAAATTAGGATTTAAAGTTATATAATTTATCTAATGTGACATTACATACAATTCAAAATATAATTTTTCCTGAAAAATTATTTACTTGAATAGTTTTGTTTCATTTAAAATTTTATATTTTTTACTATTCATAAAAAATTGAAACTTCTCCAAAATATACAAAACATTCCCCCATATATAAATTTAAAAAATTTATTTTTTCAAATTTATTTTATTAATGATTAAAAATTTTGGTTTAAAACAAGGTTACAATTAAAAGGTGACAATATTGTCTTTAGAAAAATATTCTGTTTGTGGAATGTTGGAAATGTTTTTCTATTATACCTATCAAATATACTAAATGAATGTAAAAAAAACATCCCGAATATATAATATATAATTTTAATTAGCATCATTCAATGAAATGTTTTAATTTAATTAATTAGGATAAAACTTATTTTTTTTCTTCAATTTGTTTTTCTAAACCCATTTTTTATATTCAATTTGTTTATATATTAATTTTTAATAAATAAGTAACCAATAAATTCAACCATATATTTTCATAGGTTATTTATTACCACTCTTTACAACCAATTTAATTTATAAGTGATAATTTTACATTAATAAAATAATATTAATAGTATTCAGTGAAACTCAGTCTTGCGTGTAATGCAAGCTATATAAGAAAGTCATTATTGGGTGTAACACAAGCTAAATAAGTACTGAGTGAATTGTAAGATATATCATAGATTAATTTTATTTAAAATGGTAAACATTTTGTAATGTATCAAGATGTTATACTCTCTTATACGCTTGGTGTTGTGTGTCATAGACGCTATTAAAAATAATTTCCTTATTCTATAATATTGGAGTGTTACATTAGTAATAATGATTTTATGCCCAAAATTTAATTTAAAATTACTTAAAAAATATGTTCATAATGATCCAAAATATTAAAAATAATTATAAAATTAATTTCTACAACTGATGAAAATTAATTTTTAATATTCATGATTAAAAATTGACTTTATAATAAATTATTACTTATGCACCCAATATGATAAACACGGGTTTTATAAAATAAACATAGTAATTTTTAATTATTTATTATATTTTATAACTAAATATTTCATTGAAAAACATTTACAAAACATATATATGTTATTTTATTATGATAATATTATAAAAGTGATGTTTTTTCAAAATTTAATATTTTTCATTATTCAACTGAAAACCAATTATTTTTGAAAAATAAAAAAACATATTTAGAAATTATTGATATGATAAATAAAAAAATCTAATAAATTTAATCAAATTAAATATATAATATTCTACAATCAAACTTTTAAATCAAACATATATTGAAAGACCATTTTTTAGGAAAATATTGTTTTGAAATATTAATAATTATAATTCATATTTCCAATCAATTACTAGTAATATAAGTGTATGAATATTATTCATATCTAAATTTATAGTATTAATATAAAAAATATAAATTTTATATATTATATTTTGTTTCATAAAATATATAACATAAAAATATATGTTTTTAGAATATATATATTTTTAACCATAAGAATATCTTATTAGTTTTCTAACAAAAAAAATAACGATATTCATTTATACATATATTTAAGAATGTGGAATCCTATATTTATAGAATAAAACCTAATGAATACATTATAAATATTATATAATGTGCCAATTTTTTGTAAATTAATGATATTTTAAGAAAACACTATGCTCGACCCTGTATATAATATAGAACACTGATCTTTAAAAAACAATGAAATATTATTATTTCATGACTCCTATAACATAGTCATTGAATTTTCAAATATGAAAAGAGGTAAAGTTATTTTGAAATATTTATAAGTTGTGATCAATAAATAGGAACTCAATTTTAAATAAATTGATTTTATTCATCCAAATATAATCTCTTCAATAATAGTTTTTTATTGAATTTATTGGGAAAATATTATAATTAATATATAAAAAATGTAAAAAAATTATTTGATAAAAATAAAAAAATTTCTCAAATATTAATTTAAAAATTAGAGTCAGGTGATGTTTTGGGATTTTTATTAAATGATTTATTTTCTAATGAATATTGAAAATTACTGATTGTTTTTAAAATATATATTTTTGATTCAATCATTCAAAAAATCATTTTTTTTAAAATGGTAAAAAATTAAAATTGGTATTTTTTTTTGAATAATATAAATAATTTCATTAGAATCAATTTTATGGTTGCATATTGAATAATAACATTATTAAACAAAAGAATACGTTTCTTCGAAAAAACTATTTCTTATCATGTTTTGTGGACTTAAATTTAAATTTAATTCCTAAAAATATATTAACATAAGTCGTTAAATGGATTAAATATTTTTAAGCATAATAATTATCATTATTTATTATTTTTAATTTAATTTTTGATCAATTTGAATAGTTATAGTATAATTTATTTTACCCCAATAAAGATAAAATGGAAAAATTATGTTAAATCTAATGTGATAAGCCTAAATTCTTTTCAAAAACATCAATTGGTTTCATAGTATTAGTATATATCATCTATAATAAACCAAACATAAAAAATATTACTTTTTCAATTTGGATTTTATTTGGATAATTATAATCTTTAAGCACAATATAAAGTCCAAAATGATACTTTCTTGATTTTAGTATCTATAATATTTATTAACATGGATAATTTTTTAAAAAAAACATATTTTAATTTTAAATATAAATTAATTTTTTCATATTGGTTTATTTCTTTAAAACAAAATTAATGAAATTATTTACATTAATGATTATGCAACACAAACACAGTTCTTGTGAAAGCAAGTAAAAAACGTAAATGATTTCCAAAACTCAAAAAGTAATATTGTATATGTTAATAAAATTATCCAATTAATTTTTAAGATACATATAAAATTATTTAGTTTTTTTAATTATTTTCATTAAAATAATATTTCTATCATGTTTCTTTTAATGCCAAATTCTGTGAATTGTTCGTAAATTGAAATCAATAATATATCAAGTCAAAAATATGTTATAAAATTAATACAAATTAATAAAAATTTTGAAATAGAAAATATAGAATGATAGTTTTTTAATATTTTCCATAGAAATTATTTAGTTAATTGTTTCCTTATGTTTTAAATTATAAGCCATCAATATTAAAAAAATAATTACCGTGTTTTTGATTAAAATTTCTTAACGATTGGGTTTCATGAAAGGTTAAGGATTATAATGGTATCTAAAGCTATGAAAATATTATTGGATAATTATATTATGATTTTATATTTCCTATCATTTAATATATTTCATTATTGAACTGTTTTACCTGTGTTATATAGTTTTTACATTATAATAATTAATATATTTTGTAAAATTAGATTACTAATATTTTATAAAATATATATTTTACAAAAAAATTAAAATTCCTAGAAATATTTTCATTGGAAAATTTACTGTGATACAGTTGAAATTATCAACCTATGTTTATTTAAGGGACAATTTTCCTTTCATTTTAATATTCTTGGCCTTAAAATTATATAACATGTTGATATCACAATAGTTCATAAAAGGGTTAATATATGGTTAAAAATAATAGATAATGGTGAAAAAAACAAAATATTGTCATATTTTTATTGTATGGGAGGTTTTAGAATCATACTCATATTATATTTTAATTATATAATTTTTTTTTACAAATTTACAAGAAAAATAATTTTTACTAATATAACTTTAATTGATTCTATGTGTTCCCTACCCCTCACATATATTAGGGATCCTCCTCCCCTTCATTATTCACAGTATTTGATACCAATATCTTCAAAAAATGACCCAATTACCTTATAATCTTACATATTTAATATCTATATGTGATAGAATTTCTAATAGGCTATTCCAATGTCCCTTAAGAAGAAATATAATAGAGGAACATCAAAAAGATGTAATTGTCTTACATGACCTCTTTTAATTTATTTCTTCTTCTACCACCGATAAATCCATTTAATATATATTTTAATAATTATTAAAATTTATTTAATATAGGTACTTTTTTGATGATTTAACTACCAAAATTGACCTCCTTAACATCCTTTGGAAAGTGAAAACGTTTCTCATGTATATGTGTAGACTACCAGCTCCCTAAAGCGATGTGATTAATTTTTAATTTTTCATACTCTGATTTTCATGTTTTGTTTAAGTGACCGCTGGTATCTCCATTTTGTACCCTTACAGAGAATCTGAGTCCACCATTTATTATATTATCTTTCCCCAAGTTATGAATAAATTTTTTAAGTATGATATTTCATAGAAGATTTCTATTTATAAAGGATATTGTGGGATATATTTTCGATCCATTATTGAAAAGTTTTTTATGTATTTTAGTTTCTAATGATAATAAACCTATACTATTTTGGTGTGGGTATTAATGTTATTAAATGAATATAGGTATATTAATATGTAACATATATGTATACAAATCATGTGATTCTATATTTTATTATTGGTTTTATGTATAGAAAACCCTATTAACATTATATGTATTTAATAAAAATATATTATAGAATATTAGTTCATTGTAATTTTTATTTTTCTGTTCTTTGAATAATTTTTTAATATTAATTTCAAATTGTATATTTATTATAGTATATTTTTATTAAAGTAATTGTATATTTCTTGAAATCATGTTTTGGGTAAGAAACTACTTTCTCAAAATGCTCGTATATGTTTTTCTATAATTGAATAAAATTTATTTCCAATTGGTATATTAAAACTTGAATATATGGATATATTTTATAATAGAGATACATGTAATATATAGTGATATAATACATGAAAATTATTCTCACACCCAACCTATGATACATGAAATAGGTATATAGTATGTTGTTTTTTAATTTTATGTTATATTGAGATGGGGGTTGTTGAGACAATTTGGTGAGGAGTTATTTAAAAGAATTTATTAGAGTGGATGTTATTCATTGTGTTTATTTTCATTGTAAATAAACAAATATTAGTCAAACTCATATTTATTACGAGGGAGAATTTTTAGGGGACTAAGTTTCATGATTCTAAATTTATGTTATTTCAATTATGTGCCATGAATATAATTCATGATGCAATTTATTTAATTAATCATTATCGCATTGTAAATTATGTAATTTGTATATAGAAATTGGCTAAAGATGATAATTTAAACTATTAATAGTATACTAGGACACAATGTAAAATGATTCATTTATTGGTTAGCTCTAAATATTTCAAGTATTTCTTAACATAAAGAGTAGATACATTGGTAATATGTCTAAGACTATTTTTCCATGTCTCAATAAATTTATCGTCATATAAGCCATGAAGAACTACTATCTTCTAATGGATGTCAACTATAGTTCTTATTAATGTATGTGAAATGACATTATAATGTAGAGGATATTGGTGTTTTTCATTTCTATTTATCTTTAAAGCAGAACACACCATAAAGGATGTTCCACATTGAAAGCAGTTAATTTATTTTTTAGAAGAGGGTTACATACTACAAATATGTCTAAGAATTTATATTCATAACTCTAGAATTTATAATTCCTCTATGTTGTAGTACTATATCATCCTATAAAATAATTGTTTTAAAATATTGTGTTATGACTCATTTCGAAGGCTATAACACGAATATGGTTTCAGAGGGAGTTTGAATATTAATTATGACGTATCTTTATCTAGGCGGTTGAGTATTTCTTTTTTCCTATACTAAATTCCATTTAGAATTTTTTATGTTATAGATAAAATGGAAGATTATCCAAGGGATTTACATGAAGCTTATTCTTTGAATTTAATTTGAAATTGAATTTTGAACTAATAAAACAATTGAGTATTTTTCAGATATAAAATATGTAATGATAGAGCTAGAAAAAGATGAATGAGTGATGTGAAGAGAAACAAATATTGGATATCTATAAAATAAAATTTATAATATGATTATTATATATAAATTAAATTAATAATGAGAGGAAGTTCAAAATTGCTAGGTGCATGTGTTGTCCATAATATGGGAAGAAACTACTTATCCCTATGTGAGTTTGAAGTTATAGATCTTCTCATTTTTTGTTTAGGAAGTGTAAAAGATGTTAGTAAACTAAAAAATAAATGAATTAGTGATGGAATATTTCATTAAAGACTCATTTATTATTATGAAAAATTTTCATATAATGTGTGGAGTTCACATGTGTAAAGGATGTGCCAAAGAGTTTTCAGAATATAAGTACTAGTTTCAAAGATATAAAATTATCATTTTCATCTAGATGATGAATATAGTTGGTAAAGATATTCCACATGAATAAATATCAAATCTAGGACTATCATTTTTACATTGTGATGTAAATGTTGTAAATAATCTATATTCCCTTCTATTTTTTTGTAAAATTAATAAAAAATTATATCACTATATTGTAATATGTAGAAATATTTGTTCCTCAAGGGATACAAAAAATAATTCTGATCTAAGATTCACCCAAAAATCATTGATATACCATTGGTCATGTCTATGGATTGTCACGTGGTATTATAGCTGGCTTTCATTTTCTTGATATTTTATATTTAATGTCTCTCTCTGAAAATAGAATGATTTATTTTTTATTTTAAAAACTATGTATAAATTTATTTCTATGAAATGTAATGGGATTCCAACATTTTATTGATATGTTTCTAATGTTTATAAATATATAATGTAGATAAATATTAAATATATATATGATATATATATTAGGATTCTGAACCAAATGGATTTTTCCCATGTGATAATGGTTATAACATCAGAAAAATGTTTTATTGAGAATGATAGTCATGGTAGAATTTTTATATTATCATCCCTTTAAGAAAGTTAATCATTCAAATTAAAATTCATCAAAATATAAAACATTATTTCGAATAAATAAGACAATATATATGAGGTAAAACCCAATTTCATGAAAGAATGTATTCAGTTTCAGAGACATATATATGAACATTATTAGATTCTAGATGTTGAGACAATTAAATATTTCATCACCAGGGTAAATGACGTTTTAATTGAAATCAGCGGTTAGAGTGAGAAGCAATAATACCCCACTATTTTTAATAATATATTTTATATACTTCAATAAATTTTTGATGAAAATCTATATATTCTAGAAGAATTGGATCCATGTGAAATAATCCATTATGATTATTATAGTCCTTATATTTACTATGATAAGTGGAATGAAACTTCTATCATGAATATGTGAAAGGATGAAAATGATATGCCTTATATGATTCAAAATATAAAAAATCTAAAATGGCGATTTGATATGATGTTGAAGATGGATTTTATGATAAATATTAATATATGGATAATTGATTTGATAAAATGATATCTTTAATCACAAAAAAATGTAAGAGGTAAAGATAATTTAAAACAGAAGATACCACTTAAATTTTTTATTTTTGGAGTCAACATACATTTTATTGTGTCTATCCAAAACTAAAAAAAATAAATAGTTATTTTGATACTAAATAACTATTAATACCCTCAATGATTAATTCAATGTATCTAAAATATTTTTCCTCAAAAAATGGTTTGAATTTCTCATGAATGTAAAAATATATTTTCATATCTATTATTGAAGAAGGTGAATGAATTTTTTTAGAAGAAGTAGAAAATACTAAAAATTATTTTTTGGAATAAATTTCATTGCTAAAGAGAGTGATGAAGATATATATAGCATTATAGTATTAAATTCATAATGTTAAAAAATGTAAACTCATATAAATATCATATTGAAGTGAATATTGAGATAATGTCTCTCAGAAATTTCATTGATTGAAAAAGAAGATAGTAAATTGAAGAAATATGAACAATCACACCACAACAAAGATTTTTCTTATAAACAATAAAATTTAAAAAACTAACAAAAAAATTTAATTAAAAAATGTTACATTATGATGATAAAATCATTAATATAAATATATAAGGAATGTTTAAGGATGTGTATATAGATCATGATCTTATTCAATATAACTTGATCCAATTTCAATAATATATAATCCTATTAAGACTAATTATTCATTAATTTATTGAAAAAAGTGACTATTTCAATAACAAAGGAACACAAGATGAACAAAAATATATATTCTCTATATAATTTCATTATTTAAATAGCGTTAAAGAGTCAAATAATTATTAAAATGTAAAAAGAATAAAATTTTTAGTAATTAAAATGAGTACTAAAAATCTGTATAGTCTAGGAAAATAAAGAAAAATTAAAATCTTTAGTAACTTAAGACTCTAGAAAGGTTTAAAATTAGTAAAATTTAAATAAATAGATTTCAGGTGTTTAATAAAATTACTGTTTATAAAAATTATTTGAAATTACTGATCAAATGAAGAAAGTAAATCAAGAATATAATATGGACAACATGACATTCCTAAGGTAAATATGTTTTTTATGTTTTTTATTAGTGTTGTGAATATTTTTTGAATATAATAAAAAAATTATTTTACCAAAAATTTCATAAAATTCTTATATGGTTTAGGAATCATGTATTTTTGGTGACTAACCCTTATCCAAATAATTATGTTTTGAAACAAGTTCTATATTTTTTACCAAAGACATAGTTTTTATTTGAATTATATAATTAATTATAGAGATGGTTTATCCCACCTAATCATCATTCAAATAAATTTATCTTCCTTATGATAACAAAAAAAATTAATTTTAATACTTATAATACAAAAAATTAGATGATAAAATTAAATGAGAAAAGAATTAGTTGGGGAAGTGGCACATAAATCATCAAAATTAGATATTCCATGGATAATAGTTATTGGATTATCATCCTATAGGATAAAATATTTAAAACACAGTAAAGGTTAGTAGAAGGTAAATAGAGGCTTAGTGAATTTTGAAAATTATATTCAACAGAAAAATAAATTATTTAAATAAATTATAAATAATAAATAAAAATAAAATCTAAAACACTATTTATATTGATCAATTAATACAAAATCTATTGAAAAACTCTTAGCAATATGATGATTGAACAGAAGTTGTTTTCTGAAAATATATATTCTTGATTAAAAAAACTATAATATTGATGAATTTTCAATAGAGTAAATTAAATCAATCATAATATATCCCAAGTAGGTGATATTAAAAAAATCATGTTATATTAGTATTAATGAATTGAATCAGTTCTAGAACCTAAAGGTTGTAAATCTTTACAAAAAAATAATAAAACAATTTTCCTATAAAGGAATTATTTTGATATTATTTTTTTGAAAAAAAACGAACAGTATGTTCTCAACATTAAAAAAAGGAATGATTGTGAACTCTTATCATAGGGAGGTATAGACGTAATCTACTAAACCCTTAGAGCTCATTTATTTGGGTGTGTGTGGGCCTATTAGGAATTAATCAACCAATGGATATATGTTATTTATTACATTTTAATTGGAAAATGACTAATACTTATCTATTAAATAAATCTAGATATATAATGGTAATAATTTTATAGATGATAAATTTTAATATTATTTATAGAATAATGGAATAAAATATGAACATAGTAAACTATACACACCAAAAAAAATATGTGAAAAAATAATATAATTTGTTTCTAGTGCAGATGGCATATAAAATTGATATGGATCATGATACTTACATATATTTATGGATATGATCTATTGGTATAATGTTTAATTTCCAAAATCAATTTTTATAGATTATAAATTCTAATATTTTAACTTAAGAGATATATTATAGAGTATTTCAATGTTGTATATATCACGGTGTTTTTGTTAATCCATATTCTATTTTGTTAACATGTGAGAATCAATGAAATATTCAAAACTTCACATGTTGTAGGGATATATCATAGATAACCTCTAAATGGAATAGGACATCACATTATCACCAAATAATGATTGAATATAATTTATTTTGTTGATGTGAATGTTCTAGAATAATAAATGAAATTTGATTCATTTGATAAGTAAGATTCCAAATATAATTATGATGTTTTTTTGTTAAAAAAACTATATAAATTTCCATTGGATATGAATGTGTTGATGATGTAATGTTTGGGGAATAATATTAAAACATTAAAAGTGCTGATAAATAAGAAAAACCATCTCATCCAAGGTAGAGAAAATAAGTTTTAGTCAAAAACATTAAAGTATATTCTTTACAACATTTGTAAATCCATATCTCTAATACACTTTATTTCAAGATTAATTACAAAAAATCATAGTTAGTAAAAAATATATGATCAAGGATCCTATTATCTTTGAGGGATTATTTAAAAATAAAATCTACATGATATATGGATACTAAAACAATATTAAAAACCCCCTTAACTTTCTTCTAATATTCTATTACTTATTTAAAACAACACATGATAACCTAGGGACATACATAACAAATTAATGATCAATAAATTAAAGTACTAGAACAAAAAAAGAATTAAATGATGAATTTATAACATGTTATTAAGTAAGAATTTTAATAAAACATAATAGGGATGAGAATCATAATCATGAACAATGACAAATGACAAAACATGATAACATAATGGCCACCTGGGAAAGTGGAAACAAAAGAAACATAGAATCATAAGTATAAGTCAAGGATAAAAACCAATACATCATAAAATATTGGGCTTCGTATAACTTCATATTCATCATACATGGAATAATATTATATTAATAAATTATTGAATGCATATGAGTGCTATCAGATCACAACGATTATAATCATATCAGGTTCATCAATAATTGTGCCACATATATCATATAACCTAATATAGTATTTAATATCTATTAACCTATAATTTATGAGTGTCTTTTAAATACATATATTTCCCTAATTAATAATGTATAAGAACATATTAGATAGTACCCATTAGTGGAAATGGGTCTGTGAATTCACTTCATAATCATTTTGAATGAAAAATTGCAATGAAACATAAGTAACATAATGGTTGTACAAAAATATTCATAAAATGTATTAATAAGATAGAAAGGGTAAAAAATTATTTTTAAATAAAAATTAAATATTGAGTTAAGTCGAAAAACATTTCACAACCATATGAATTGGAACTAAAAAGGTATGAAATTAAGAAGGTTCTTGAGTAAAGAGGAGAAGGGGAGGATCACTTACCTTGAGTTGATGTTTCCAAAATATTGGGAGGGGCTTCATGAAAGCATGTAGGAACCTTGGGAGAGTCGTAGAGAGGTAAGGGATGATTAATTATGTTATAAAACTTTTTTTAGTGAAGATAAATGGTATTTTATGTGGTTTTATATTTGGAAAGTGTGGGGAGTTCTTTAATATTTCATAAACTATAGTCTTGAACACAATATAATAATGTTATCAAAATCACATGAATTCCCAAGTTTTTTTCCCATGGTACCTTCCAAAGATGATTTTTTACATTATTTTATATGGTAAAGAACCAAAATCATTGAAATATTACCCTTGGTGATATAAATGTGAGTAATGATCATAATGAATTGATTTTAATACCTTGATATGTAGTAATGGTTTTGGAGTATTCATTAAAGAATTTGTATAAATAATCAAATATCCCAAAACAAATTATTTTAAAGGGTAAATATATATTTGGTTATTAAATAAATTCATACATTACTTCCCTTTTGTGTCATTTCGATGTCATAATTATACAAAATATTTATACCGTATTTATTTGTTGTTAGAAAATTTTACTATCTTAGAAAATTATGAATAGTTAACTGTTTGAAAATTTCCAAATTATGAATCCAAAAATTAAATTTATTTTATAAAAATAAATATTCAAATATTTTAATTTATATTTTTAAATAAAAATCCATCTTTATTTAAAATTATACATTTTTTTATAAAAATATTTTGACACTTATAAAAATTATTTTTGACATAAATAAGTTAAATTATAAAATATAATTAATAAATATTATTTAATAATAATATTTTATCAAAATATATTTTATTTTGTGAATAATTAATTGTTAAAAATGAATATTTTAATTTATATTTTTTCCCAAGGATATAATTCAATTTTTTTCTTTTCGAAATATAATTTTTATCAAACTCATAATTTAATAATTTATAATTAAATTAATTAATGAATAATTATTATTATTATTTCATAACAAAATATATATATATTGATTCTATTAACGAAAAGATACATAACCCTTTACTACACCCGTGAATTCCCTAAGGGTAACATGTGCAACAATTAGATTTTCATTGAGTGGACTGGCGAGCATGGTTTTGGCTATGATCATGGTGAGCGTAAAATTCACCAATAAATAATTTCTCTCAAGATTTAGTTACTGAATCTTATCATTATATAGTTAAATGGAATATTCTATAGGTGATATCTCTATTATAAGCTCTGATAAATGGGCTTCATAGGGTCTAATAATTCTTGTCAAAGCCATCAATTCTTTTGTCTATGATAATTGTTTTTTCCATAACTCGAAATATTTAGTCTTAATGATATTTTTAATATAAAATGATATAATGATAATAAAAATCAAATAAGTTCATGTATTTTAAATATATTAATTATATCATAAGTAATTCAATTTAAACATAAGTGGAATTTTTTTTATAAAAGGTCATGTTTGTATATTATTCCCCCTAAACAAAATTCAACCACATAATTTTCATTTCATACAATAATAAAAATGATGGTACTTTGGTTCCATTTCCTCATCATGTTCCCAAGTCACTTACTCAATCTTGTGTTTCCACTACAACACTTTGACCATGTGAGATATCTTATTTAATAGAAATTTGTCTCTATGATATAAGATCATCACTGATTATTCCTCATATAAAATATCATTCTCCAATAAACCCACCTATAGATTTAGTACATGTGATGGGATCATGTATGTACTTTATCAAGAGTGATATGAGAAAAACATCATGTAAGTAAGATATTTAAGGTGGGAGATCTATTCAATACACCTCAACTTTTATGCAATCAAGGATATCCAAGGTGCTAATCTATCTTGGATTAAGCATTCCCTTCATTAGAAAGATCATGACTTATTCCATGGAAATATACTTAAGAACTCTTTATCAATAACCACAAATTCTTAGTATCATTGATGATTGTCTAAATATATTTTCTCTCAATATTATAAATATTTCATATAATATTGAATATGTTTAACCATATCTATCATATCATGGATTAAAAAAGGTCCAATCAACTTCATGTATCCATCAACAACCCATCATGTCATGGTATTACATTTATTCCTACATATATTCTCATAAGGGTCTATTTGAATGATCAAATGGAAACTATTTTTATATGAAAACTCTATTAGGGGATAGTGTTGATCCCAAAATCATTGGAAATAAATATAATACAATCTCAATATAATATGCAATGTTTTATTCGTCTTTTCAGAATGTCTATCCATTTAATGGTGATAAGAAGTGTTGAATCTCAATTTTGTATTCAATGCTTCTTGATAGATTCTATGAAATCATGAGTTAATCCTTAGATATCATTCTAATACAATATTGAGTGCAACTCCATGAAGTATTACAAATTTTTTTATGTATAACTTAACATGTTAGTAAAATTGATAAATTCTTTCATAGGAATGAAATTAACTGATTTGGTAAGCCCATCAACTACCACAACGATGGAATTTTTACATTTGGATTTACAAGGGATTTTAATGATGAAATCCATGGTTAGGTTTCCCCATTTCTATATAGGAAATGGTTTTATTACAACATTAGAATTTTTTCATTGTTTCTTGACTTACTGTCATACCAAAGATAAGGATGAAAACTCCACAATTACTCTCTCCATCTTGTCCCAAAAAAAAGTCATCCAATATCTATATATAAAAGTCATTCCAAGATGAATGTTAAAGGATGAGATATGTAAATCATCAAAAATATCCCTCTTCAAATATTTTTTTTATGGGTGTCATATCCAGGTAAAAGCCTTATAACTACAACATCATCAAAGTTTAAATATGGAATATATTCTAATAACTACTTTATCATTGTATCATATTTCAAATCCTCCTTGATTATCTTGAGAATGGATGGTTTAGAAGTTACATGTGAATGTTATGATGAATATTCATTTATTATTCCCATATTCATCCTTTTCATGTCCATGACGATTTTCTACCTTTCCATCATGGATATAGGTGAGGGATCCTTTTAACTTAGATCTTCTTCCATATCGATTATTTTCCAAAGATGGAAATCGATTGAGAAATCACATTCCTTGATCATCTCTAATAACCTATATTGCTATATATTAACAACAATTTGTGTGAAAATATACTTTATTCTATATAGATATCACACTTATCTTCATTTAGGTAATGGTACTAAATAATTAATGTAATTAACTTTCCAAAAAATAATAGATCAAGATTTGATGTGTTATTCTTGTTGATCTTCTATTGGTGGGATCTGTAAGCTATCATAATGTCCTTTTCTCAGAGTACACAACAAAATACCATTTTGGTTACATCACTATATATCACAAATCCTTCACTACTGGTGGGTAATGTAAGCACATGTGCAATAATTAACCACTTATTTAGCTCTTTAAAACTATCATCACATTCGTAATTCCCGAACAACGTTAATTAATTATGAGTTATCATTGTTAGGGGGATTTACAATAATTAATTTTTTATCCTTAATTGATGACAACACACATCCAATCACTAGAAACAATTGATTTCATTCATAAAGGTTAGTCTTAGAGACCCATCAATAATCACTATTTTTTTAGGGATCCTTAGATATCCCTGTTCTAGTGATTCAATATCAAAATAATGTTACTTTTTCCTAGCATACGTATGATTATAAAATTAACCACTCGTTTCAGAGGAATATGATGAAATTATTTAGGAAACACATAAAAACAAAATCTCTTATAGTGGTATTAAATCATGGATGATTATATTATTAGCCAAAATAATTTGGTAAAGATATGATTTATCATTGGGAAATAATTTCCATTATTTTGATTATTATACCAAATAAGATTTATCCTCCTCATTACACATTAATATAATCTGATGGTGATTCAAAATATGGTGGTTGATTTCTTTATCTCAGATATTTAGGTTGTGTTTATATAGAGAATTATAACCCATTCCTATAATATCATTGAATATACTAAACATAACATGATAAGGTTCTTTATGATTTTAAGACCGCATATATAGAAAATGGAGGATTTATATACATTGGCTGAAATAATGTCCCAATTTTTCACTTTACCTGCTCTTCTACATCCATGATATGTGGTGTTTTTTGAATGGTTATACTAAAAATGAGAGATATGAAAGAATATGTGGAAAAAAATTAAAAAATTATGTTTTCTATTCTTGAATTAATAAATATTTTACAAGTAATGTAGAGGCCCGAATCTTGATGTACATGGAAATTACATTACTTTTGCGGAATACTTAATACATAACAAAAACAGACACACAAGGACAGTAATAGTTTAGTGTCTTTGGAAACTCGGAACGTAATCTTCTAATCGTGATGGAAGATCTTCAACATATCCCATAAAGATCTTCCAATTTTGTTTTCTTACCAAAAACTATTCTTTATATCCTGGGGAAAATAAAAAATAAAAAGGGTTAGCTCAAATGCTCATTAAGGGAAAACATAGATAACATAAAACAATCCATAAACATTTGGAAGCAAAAACTTGAATAGGTAATTTAAACATCAAAATCTTGACCAAAGACATAAATCGTGGAACTACGTAAGGAATATATAATAATGGAACATCAACCATGATAAAATATAATAGAAATAAAACATGTAATTGTGGCAACAATTCAGCACATGTTATGATTTCCATAGTAGCGAAGGCATTGCTGCCAAGACCATCTTAGTGGACAAAGTCCCTTTCTGAATCGAGTTCACTCCTCGTTTCAGTCCTGTAACACTGAACCAGATTAACTTATCATTCTATCCATGTATATCTCATGAGATATACAACTTTACCCAATGCATTGTAGGTAGATAAAGGTCCCACCCATCTCATAATGAAATCATTCTTACTTGTACCACAAAATAAACATAAAAATTCATCATAACCCAAAGAATAAAATGGGTTTCATAAACAACATCCAATCATCACATAGTCCATATAAAAGAAATGTATATCATTTCAGAATAAGAAAAGTGAAACCATGTACATCATAGGTACATTATACTTAAAACATACATATATGAAATAATGTCATCTTAGATGGAAAAACGGTTTTAATAAAACACTTGAAATGAATTCTTGAGGAAAATATCCTTTCTTCTTCAAAATCATTTTCTTTTCTAAAAATGTCATGCAATTTTAAAAGAAAGGGATTTTGTTGAAAATAGTCATGAAATCCTTTGGAGGAGGCTTCATGAAAATAAGGCTTTATAAAACTGTAAAAAATCTGTTCGTGCTGTATAAGTTAAAAAAACATTCTCCTCGTAGTTTTTTCGGAAAAGTAAAAAAGTACCTCGTAAAAGAAATATTCCATTCATACCATGTAGTAAAAGTAAAAAATGGGTAAAAAGGACATTAAAAATACATGTAAACATTTCTAGAAATCATGGACATGGATGATAACAATAACCCCAGTAAATACTTACGAATAAACAATCTTGGATAAGAATGAGATTGGAAAGATTATCCCTTACCTTAGGTCTGATATGCTTTATATGGATCCAAACCTCCTGTATAATGATTTAAATAATGTCATTAACTTATTAAATAATCATATTCATTGTTATGATATAGTATATGTTTCACTTATGACTTTATATTACCCGTTCTTTGGTAAATTCCATGTCAAAGCAGCATTTCGGGTAAAATCATTTCATTTATCGTATGTGTTTCGACTTGTCGTTCTTGATATTATTACTTATATCCTGATTTAAATAATTCCAGAATGTAAAAAATTATTTATATATAATATATATTCATCATATACATATATATTATATATCGATAAAAGGAATGAAATACACCGTTCATGGAGACGGTAGGCCGTACGTACGCATGAACGTTGTTTTCGTTTCCTTATTCAATTGAATGAAACTAAATAGATGAAAAACATATATATATGCATAAATCCATTAGAATTATTATTTCATATATTTAATTATTATTCATTATATAAACTTTATAATCATTCATGTATGGTTAACATGGAGAATGAATTCCATCGCGTAGTGGAGACGGTAATCCATACGTACGCACGAGTGATGATATCGTTCCCATAATTATTGAATAGAATTGGATTGGATGGTATAATATATCATAATAATTATGACTTTATAATAACCATATATAGTTATTCTTTACACCATTATACCCATCCATGTAAGGTGTTGGTGGAAAAACAGATTACACCACGGCGTGGAGACGGTATTCCGTACGTACGCACACGTGGTGATTTCGTTTTCTGTAGGATGGATAGAAGGTGAAATGGGGTTGCTTCATATTTATAATAACATACCAGTATATTGTTGATACTGATTTTATTACAATATAATTATAAAACTAAATAATAATATGTTGAAGAAAAAAAGAAAATTGAATGAATTGGTAACGGATATTACCTCTTCTTTGACACGCCTCTTTGAAACCTACTCTTAGGGCACTAAAATTGGTCTTTAAAGAAGACCAGGACCTCTAGAATATTTATAGGGAAGTTGAGAAGGGAAATTTCCAGGGTTTTTCTTAGCTTGAAGGCTCAAAAGGGTGTGAAGAGAAGAGAGGGAGGAGGTTCCCTTTTATAAGGGAGGAGAGGGGCACCTTTGGAAATATAAGAAATATTAGTTTATATTAAATCCCAACCCCAAGTAAAAACTTAAAAAATGACTCAAATCCAAATATTAGATGAGATAGGGTTTTAATATCATGAACCAATAAAATTTAGACATGTTAGGAATTTATTTTAAACATTATAAACTTGATTTATCCTTATCTATCAATTTAATTTTATTTGTGGTAATAATATTCTAAATTTTAAATTATTATAAATAGTTACATATGTGTTGTTAATTTTCCATAATTTGAAACTTTATGACATTTTAGACCATATAAATTTTAATTTTTAATTTTCAAATATTTTTGTGTTTTTTAAACAATTTTATAATATGTTATTTTTATAAAATAACAATAGTGTCAATTTTGACACTATTCATTTATTTGAATTTATATAAAATATATACAGAAGATATGTTTGAAATAAAATCTTTAATAGATTAGAAAATGTAATATATATCTATACAATTAGTGGATAAAATTAAATAGTTCATATAATATTTATTTTACTATTTTTAAAACCATTTATTTGATATTTTATTTAATAAAATAATTTCAACATCACTATTGTGTCGTAATTAGTTATAATTATTTAATCCATAATAATTCTAAATAAATTCATATGATGTAGATAATTGTACTAAATTTCTGGAGACTATTCATGTTCGATGTTTCTTTAATTTTATCACTAAATTAAAATTATTATACTTATAAGATTTAAGAAAGTGACATGTTGTCACATTATTTGGTTTTAATAATAATTAAATTATTTTCATGGAAAAAATTCCATTAAATGAATCTAATCCGACCCTTAGGTGAAATGGTTCTACTTTTAGTCATACAATAGGATTTTGGCAGGTGTTAGGCTAATTTTATAATCATATATTTACCCTTAATTACCCGATTTACCTATAACTAGGGTAAATAAAATTTACCGCGGTTACTGTTCATAATGCCGAAAAATAAAAAGTATCCTATTAACATAATTTGGACCTACTAATTACAAATATGGAATCCATTTTTCATAATTAAAAACACATAAGTTGCAGTAATTAATTTAAAATTAATCCTGTTGTTAAGAAAACGGGTTTTAGAAGTTAAAACTTTGCCAAATATTTAAATGTTTTTACCTATGAATTCAATGTGAAATTAATGATAATGATGTTTATTATATTAAATGGTATAAATATATTCTATTTATACTTTAAAACCATTAAATATTATAATTTAACCATATAAATTATTACGATGAAAAAAGTTGTTTTTAATTCAAATATAGCGTGTTTTTTCTATTCATTAAAATATGAAAGTTATCAGAAAAATATCAAAAATTTATCCAATGTAAATTTTTATAACCTAATTCAAAGGAAGAACTTTATTTTTGTAAAATTGAACTTATAAACATGTAAAAACTAGATTTAATGTGGGTGCGCCATCAAAAGGCGGCAAAACTGCATTTTGTTGAAAAATACTCATCTTACCCAAAATATTTATTTTGTTCTCATACCATGTTTTAGAAAATTTATAATATGAATAATAATGTCATAAAATTCAAAATTTAGTTAATACTATTCATAATGGCTAGTCCATGATAATATTATAACAATATATCTTCGTTTAGTGAAACCTGGTATTACGTACATCACAAGCTATCCAGGAAGGTCATGATTGTGTGTAATGCATGCCAAGTCAGGGTTACATGTTGTGCAAGACTCCTTTGTTGTTTCTTTATAATATAATCCAACCATTTTTCATTTATAAATTGAATATATATATACACACTCAATGTTGCGTAGAATGCCTGTTATAAAACGAACTTGAAATTGTCTGTAACACAATCTAAGAATAGTGTTGTGTATACTGCAAGTTAATACAGTGTTGCATATAGAACAATATAATCTTGTTGTTGCATAAAACACATGACATAAATAAATTAAAAAGAATACTTATCATAAAATATCAGGTTGTTACATTCTCCTCCCCTTAAAATGAATTTTTCCCTCGAAATTCTTCGGGGTTATACATGGTTTTCTATTTGAATGTTTCTTTAATTGAAACCCACATCGTAAAATGAAATACCAAAACATAACATTAAAAACTAAAGTATGAAACATAACGGTTACCCAAATTAAATAATCACTGGGTTTCCACATAGGATAATATAGGTGAAAATATGGATATGGAAGAAAAATCTAACCATCAAGTTATGATGGAGAGTGGTAGAGAACATGGATATGAAAAATACATCAATCACAAAGCCATAAATTTGTTATGATCTAAGGTACCATCTGATTCATCGGATATAAGATCACTAGGACAACATTTTCTGTTTTCAATTTCATTTCCCTAAAGTTGAAATTTTAAATTAGAAGAAATACTTTCTTGATTTTGGTACAATCTCACTGTTTTTCATTCTTTGAACAATTTCCAATTCATATATTAAAGAAATGATGTTTAATTTGTTATTTGTGAAGTATTAACAGATCATGTGATAGAATGATGAGTCATTCCATCAATTTCAAACAAATGGTTAGCAAAAGTTATCAAATATACATAAGTCCATTTATGGTGAGGTTAATCATATAAGATTCCAAAAATGAACTTATACATCATATATCATACCTATTAATAAAATAAAACTAGTTTCTACTAACCAGGGACTTCATGTAGGCTAGTGGTAGGAAATAAAGGCCAGTCACATTTCGGTTGTGGGTTCGATTCCCACAGCCTTGTCCGACGCGATGGGTTGTCGCCCGTCCCGCAGGTTTTTGTTTTTCTAAAACTACATTACTATAACATCCAATCAATAATATCGAAAAAAGTTTTATCCTTAAACAATAATAACTTATTTCCAACATAATCCATTCCGATCTTTAGGCTTATCTAAAATACTTCGGTCCAATATCATAGTATAAAGAAAATTATTACTTGATATGTCATGTAACAATCATGTGAATTCCGTTATTTATCCTCCATATATCATAAGATATATCTTTTTGGTCAAATTACAAACATGTGAATACCTTAATCATGTATTTTATTGAAGAATGAATACCCATTGAACCATAGTGAAAACACTAATGTTGTTAAATTTTAACACTTTCCACATACCGAAATCCCAAAAATTCTATATACTCAAACCATAATATCACTTAGTCCTTATATCAGCCATGAGCTCATGAACACAATCAAACATCTCATTATCTTCTTATCCCTTCATTATGCGCATATCATCCACTTTCCAAAAATATCTGAATAACCTTTCATGGTTACTAGTATCATTCAACATATACTTTTAAATACTTTAGGAAAAACAATAGTGTATCAATCCTTAGATGATTCTTTATTCCATAGCACCATTAACTATACAACATAACTCTTGTTAAACATACAATCATTCCACTACCTTCTTAAACAACTGACTGAGCTTCAACACTTCTTTCATCTCATATATCATTTGTAGTCTCCTCATCATCATCCACATAAATACTACCCATATGACCATGCTGATTCTCTTCATGATATTTTCCCATAGGGCATTGGTTTTCATAATTCCCATACATTCCACATTTAAAACATCTAATCATGGTTGATGTCGTAGAAATACCATTATCCTTGTCAATGGTGTTAACTGAACTTTTTCCTTTGCACTTACTAGCTTTTTTTCCTTCTTTTACACACCCAGAGAATCTCCTAGTTCCTTTGAAACAATCTCCCTAATGACTCTTCCCACGTGATTTACATGAGGGAAATTGAACTTTCTTTCCTCTATGATCATCACAAAACTCTATCTTTCTCTTATTATCTGTGTCGGGAAAATTACCAAAGTTGAGATTATTGATAATATTATTAGATTTCTGGTTAGGCATAATAATGATTTTTGGACTTCCAAACCCCGTTTCATTTTGTTTCTCATGAATAAAATCATTCCATGGTCCGGCATATCCTCCATTATCATGAATCTTCCTATTTCCAGCCATTTTCTAAATCCCAAAAAGAATAGTGTGAGAGGCAAAAATCATGCTAGGGAAAACAAAATAGTAAAGGGTGAGTATCCTCAATATCAAACATCTTAGGTAAAATTCTAAGATCATTACCATAGTTCTAGGATTATATCGTATACATATACTTATCCTTAGAGACACCCCTATACATACCTTAGAAATATCTCTAGGGATATCACTAACGTTTTCACATCCTAGTTTTCAAAGGGTGACTAAACCATTCCTCTGATACCAACTATAGAGGCCCGAAGCTTGACGTACATGGAAACTACATTACTTTTGTGGAATACTTAATACATAACAAAAAAAGACACACAAAGACCGTAATAGTTTAATGTCTTTGGAAACTCGGAACGTAATCTTCTAATCGTGGTGGAAGATCTTCAACATCTCCCATATAGATCTTCCCATTTTGTTTTCTTACCTAAAACCTTTCTTTATATCCTGGGTAAAATAAACATAAAAAGGGTGAGCTCAAATGCTCAATAAGGGAAAACATAGATAACATAAAACAATCCATAAACATTTGGAAGCAAAAACTTTAACATGAAATTTAAACATCAAAATCTTGAGCAAAGACATAAATCGTGGAAGTACTTAAGGAATATATTATAACGGAATATCAACCAAGATAAAATATAATGGTAATAAAACATGTAATTGTGTCAACCATTCAGAACATGTAATTATTTCCACAGTAGCCAAGGCATTGCTGCCAAGACCATCTTAGTAGACAAAGTCCCTTTCTGAATCGAGTTCACTCCTCGTTTCAGTCCTGTAACACTGAACCAGATTAACATACCATTCCAGCCATTTCTATCTCATGAGATATAAATCATTACCCAATGCATTGGAGGGAGATATAAGTCACACCCATCTCATAATGAAATCATTCTTACTTGTGCCACAAAATAAACTTAAAACATTTATCATAACCCAAATAATAAAATGGGTTTCATAAACATCATCCCATCATCACATAATCCATATATAAGAAATGGATATCATTTCATCATAAGAAAAGTGAAACCATTTAAATCATAGGGAACTTATACTTGAAACATACATATATTAAATAATGTCATCTTAGATGAAAAAATGGTTTTGATAACACACTTGAAATGTATTCTTGAGGAAAATATCCTTTCTTCTTCAAAATAATTTTATTTTCACAAAATGTCAAGAAATTATAAAAGAAAATTATTTTTTTGTAAATATTAATGAAATATTTTGGAGGAAGCTTCCTGAAAATAAGGGTTTATAAAATCGTAAAAAATCCGTTCGTGTCGTATAATTTAAAAAAACATTCTTCTTGTACTTTTACCGGAAAAGTCAAAAAGTACCTCGTAAAAAAAAGATTCCATACATACCATGTTGTAAAATTAAAAAATGGCTAAAAAGGACATTAAAAATACATGAAAACATTTCTAGAAAACATGGATAGGGATGATAACAATAACCCTAGTAAATACTTACAAATAAACAATCTCGGATAAGAACGAGATTGGAAAGATTACCCCTTACCTTAGGTCCGATAAGATTCGTATGGATCCGAACCTCCTGTATAATGATTTAAATAATTTAATTAACTTATTACATAATCATATTCATTGTTATGATATCATAAATGTTTCACTTATGACTTTATATTACCTGTTCTTTTGTAAATTCAATGTTAAAGCAGCGTTTTGGGTAAAATCATTTCATTTATCATATGTGTTATAACTTATCATTCTTGATATTATTACTTATATCCTGATTTAAATAATTCCAGAATGTAAAACATGATTTATATATAATATATATTCATCTTATACATATATATTATAGATCTAGAAAAGAAATGAAATACACCGTTCATGGAGACGGTAGGCCGTATGTACGCATGAACGCTGTTTTCGTTTCCTTATTGAATTGAATGAAACTAAATAGATGACATAAATATATATTTATATAAATACAGTAGCATTATTATTTGATATATTTCATTATTATTCATTATATAAACTTTATAACCATTCATGTATGGTTAACATGGAGAATGAATTGCATCGCATCGTGGAGACGGTAATCCGTACGTACGCACGAGCGATGATATCGTTCATATAATTATTGAATAGAATTAGAGTGAATGGTATAATATATCAGAATCAGTATGATGTTATAATAAACATATATAGTTATTCATTACACCATTATACCCATCCATGTAATGTGTTGGTGGAAAAACATATTACACCACGGCGTGGAGACAGTATTCCGTACGTACACACGCGCGGTGATTTCATTTTCCATAGGATGGATAGAAGGTGAAATGGGGTTGATTCATATTTATAATAACATATAATTATATTATTGATACTGATGTTATTACAATATATTGAAAAAAACTAAAGAATAAGAAGTTGGAGAAGAAAGAAAATTGAAAGAATCGGTAATGGATATTACCTCTTCTTTGACACACCTCTTTGAAACCTCCTCTTAGGGCACTAAAATTGGTCTTTGAAGAAGACCAGGACCTCTAGAATATTTCTTGGGAAGTTTATAAGAGAAATGGTTAGGGTTTTTCCGAGCTTGAATGCTCAAAAGGGTGTGAAGAGAAGAGAGGGAGGAGGTACCCTTTTATAATGGAGGAGAGGGGCACCTTTGGAAATATGACAAATATTAGTTTATATTAAATCCAATCCCCACATAAAAACTTCCAAAATGACTCATATCCAAATATTAGATGAGATAGTGTTTTAATATCATCATCCTATAAAATTTATACATGTTCGGAATTTATTTTAAACATTATCAACTTGATTTATCCTTATTTATCAATTTAATTTTATTTGTGGTAATAATATTCTAAATTATAAATTATTATAAATAATTAAATATGTGTTTTGAATTTTACATAATTTGAAACTTTATGAAATATTAGACCATATAAATTATAATTTATAATTTTTAAATATTTATGTAATTTTTAAACAATTTTATAATATGTTATTTTTATAAAATAACAATAGTGTCAATTTTGACACTATTCATTTATTCGAATTTAAATAAAATATATACAGAAGATATGTTCAAAATAAAAGCTTTAATAGATTCATAAAATGTCATATGTATCTAGAAAATTAGTGGATCACATTAAATAGTTCATATAATATTTATTTTAATATTTGTAAAACCATTTAGTAGATATTTTAATTAATAAAATAATTTCAACGTCACTATTGTTTCATAGTTAATGATAATTATTTAATCCCTAAAAATTATAAATAAATTCATATGTTGTATATATTTGTATTATATTTCTAGAGAATATTCATGTTTGTAAATTAATTAAATTTATCACTATATTAAAATTATTATACTTATAAGATTTAAGAAAGTGACATGTTGTCACTTTGTTTGGTTTTTATAATAATTAAATTATTTTCATGGAAACAATTCTATTAAATGAATTTAATCCGACCCTTATGTGATATGGGTAGACTTTTAGTCATCCAATAGGATTTTGGCAGGTGTTAGTGTAATTTTATAATCTTATATTTACCCTTTATTACCTGATTTACCTTTAACTAGGGTAAATAAAATTTACCGTAGTTACTTTTCATAATTCCCAAAAATAAAAGTAGCCTATTAACATAATTTGGACCCACTGATTCCAAATATGGAATCCATTTTTCAAAATTCAAAACACATAAGTTGCAGTAATTAATTTAATATTAATCCCGTTGTTAAGAAAACGTGTTTTAGAAGTTAAAACATTGCCAAAGATTGATATGTTTTTACTTATGAATTCGATGTGAAATTAATGCTAATAACATATATTATATTAAATGGTAGAAATATATTATATTTATACTTTAAAACCATTGACCATTATAATTTAACCATATAAATTATTATGATGAAAAAAGTTGTTTTTAATTAAAATATAGCGTGTTTTTACTATTTATTAAAATATGAAAGTTATCAGAAAAATATCGAAACATTATCCAATGTAAATTTTTATATCCTGATTCAAAAGAAGAAGTTTATTTTGTAAAATTGAACTTATAAACATGTCAAAAACTATATTTAATGTGGGTTCTCCATCAAAAGGCGGCAAAACAGCATTTTTTTGAAAAATACTTATTTTACCTGAAATATTTATTTTCTTCTCATACCATGTTTTAGAAATTTTATAATATGAATAATAATGTTTTAAAATTCAAAATGTAGTTAATACTATTCATAACGGCTAGTCCATAATAATATTAAACAATATATCGTCATTTGGTGACACCTAGTATTGCGTACAACACAAGCTATCGAGGAAGGTCGTGATTGCGTGTAATGCAAGCCAAGTCAGGGTTACGTGTTTTGAAAGACTCCTTTATTGTTTCTTTATAATATAATCCAACCATTTTTCATTTATACATTGAATATATATATATATATACTCAATGTTTCGTAGAATGACTATTATAAAACTAACTTGAAATTGTGTGTAACACAATCTAAGAATAGTGTTTCTTATACTACAAGTTAATACAGTGTTGCGTATAGCACAAGATAATCTTGTTTTAACATAAAACACATGACATAAATAAATTAAAAAGAATACTTATCATAAAATATTGGGTTGTTATAAGTAAATACTTCATTTTTGGGATCCACCCCTACGATTTGGATGGAAAATTCTTTCGCTTATAGCATTGGATGTTTTTGGCATTGATTGTCTTCGACAGCCCTTAGATTATGGTAGTGTTTCTCTTAATGTACATGTTATTATAAGTGAAAACATTGGGAATTAGGATGAGGTTTTACTTGATCATTCCACTCTTTCATATCATTGGTGAGTTTCTCTCATTGGTAATTTCTCACTAGGTTCCCTTACATTCAAAATAAAAACCATTTACTTGTCCCCTTTGGGCTATTTCTAAGGATCTTCTTCTGAATGTATTGACAAGTGGGAAGGTGTAATTTTGTTCCACCTTATATTTCTCCATCGCTTATCCAAAATTAATCTCCACTTTTTTCTTCTTACCCTCGTGATACCCTTCTGATTCACTGATCTTTATTTAAATTTGAGAGGACAGCTGACAATTTTCTCATAATATTCAATGACCAAATTATCAAAAGATTTTCATAGACTAAAATTATATCCACAAAAGTAGTGGTCTAATTTACATTAAAGGGTAAAAAATTAATGAGGAATATCCTGAATGGCATGTGATTATTTCTTCTTATGCCACAATAGATTATACATTATTTTTATTGAGGTTGTGGATGACCCTCACCATTTTTAATGGGGTAGTGTTGGGAAAATGTTTATCAAAATGTATTTCTTCAATTCCATCCACTCCATTACTCTGATCTCCAACTAAGGGTTTTTATTCTTGAGAAAACATATATCATTGAATTGATTCTCCTTATACATGATAAAAATCTGGTACAAACTTCTCTTATATTAATTATTGAACGATGGAGAAGATCCTTTCAATGGTATAGATCCATTTTTTAGAATATAATGGATAAAAAGATCCATTGAATTTCATATTCCTTTGTTACATTAATGCCTCAATTGAAACTTTCTATTTTATTGGGAGATTTGGGTGTTCCTCCCAATTCATGTTTCATATCAAAACATGGATCATTTGAGAAAGTATAGTCCCAAACATCATGATTTATAATCCCATCGGGTTGGGAATATCATTTCGGTAGGCATCACATTGCCCCTAAAATTGGTTCTTGTCTTGGTTAGATATATTTAAATCTATTTATATGAATAGAGGGATAATTTAGGATGATAATATTTAAATTATTAATCACATAAATTGAAGACTATGAATGTTAAAGAAATAATATCACATCCTTCCACTCCTCATTTCCTTTTGAAGGAAGAAGGACATTACTTGACCCCAAGATACATCCACAAGACGCCAAAGTATAGAAATAAATGTCAAAGGATTCATTAACAATTGGGGGAGCATTTTCCCTTTGAACATAAAATAACCAACCAAACATTACATAACTAAATAAAACACAATATGATGCATGATATAATCAAAATACAACAATACCATTTATATCAAACCCACAAAAAATGAGTACCATAGTAAAAGACTACAAAAAATCAAGATACATAGAAAAACTCAACCAAAAAACACAATTAGAACTACTGAAATCCTAGCTCCAACACTCTCCATGATTCAAAAAATATACCAAGTATGACAATGCACCACTAAAGAAGTTTGAAACATTAAATTTTCTTGTTTCTAAAGGAAAAATATCTTCAAAATAAAAAAAAATAAAAAGAACGGGTGAGTAGTAAAACTAATTATTCATTACCCAAATAAATTCTCGACTCACAAAAAAATTATAGAAAAAGTTAGAACATTTATATAAAATAGTTTATATAAAATAATTAGAAATAAGTTTAAATATTTATAAAAAATCCAAAAAAAAAATTAACACTAAAGTAGATTTACCAAATAAACCAACTTACAAAATAAGAAACCAATAATTCATTAAACCATTTTTTAAATTTCAGGTTAGCATAAACCCTTCTATTTCACACACAACCTTATCCACATAGACACACAAGTCTGGTGTTACCATTAATGGTGAAACTTCACATCCATGTTTTTTCCTATTGATGGTGGTACTTATAATCCATTATCCATCTCATTCCAAACATGATTAACCATTTCTTCCAACCATATGCTGAAACCATAATTTCCAGTCCAATTCAATAATTTCAATAAACTGCATTTTTATTGAAAACCATAACAACAACCCATTTCAATAAAACCAACCTTTTAATAAAACCCCGTTTTTACAATAAAAACTATTTAAATAAAACCATTAATTTATTTAAAACCATTTTCCCTTTAAAAAAACTAAATTTAAATTTTAAAATCATCATTTGAAATTCATCTTACAAAAATCACCTTGGACCCAAGCACCCAATTTTTCAAAATTCTATAAACTATCACCAAAGATGGCTTCCAACAATAATTTCAGAGAAATATCACAATAAATTTACAAAAATACAATTTTAAATCAATACTTCATGATATAAATAGAGTATTAAATATTTAATCCACCTACCTCAGGATTTCTAGAGAAAATTATAAACAACATGAAAAAACATCCACAAAACCATGTTGAGACTCCAAAAATCCACCTTAAATATATTACCCATAAATAAAAAAAGTAAAAATATAATCAAATATGGAATCCAATACCTTAAATATATCAACAAAGAATGTAGACCTAAAAAACTGAGAGGGTGGGAGAAGTAGATCTAAGGAAAACCAAGGAAAACAACAATAAATGATGACTTACCACGATATCCCAGATTCAACGCACCAAGAAACTCCATTGGATCTTCTCCAAATTGATGAGAAATGATTTTGTAGACTTTATAAGGATAAATATAGAGTTAAGGTCGGTTTGAGAAATAAATGAGGGCCTAAAATTTCATCCTGAACTACATCTACTATTTTGGATTTGTTTTTAATCCGAGGATGGTTAGTCGCATAGTTAGACAAATCATGCGGTTATAGTGAACCATATTCTATCTCAAGGGGAAACTCACATGGTTCGATTGCATGGATAGAAAACCACATGCTAGACATGAAAAATATCACTATCTAAAGATTCATACTTTCTACTTGTAGTCCACCTAGTTTGGAAGAACTGTGCGCCTGACTGTACACCCTTACCTTAGCTTCTATCTCATTGTGAATAGTTTTTATAGATGTTTCACAGTTTATTCAAACTATAAACCATCCATAAATCATTATCAAGGCACCAAAAACATTCCAAAATTCATCCAAACCCTCCCAAACTTCTCCCAAACTCTTTATACAAAAAATAAATAAAACATTCGTTACTTTCATGAAACTATGGGTGTGACATTCTACCTACCAATGTCCTTTATTTCCCAGAATGTAGAAACCCATCATTGCTTTGATGGATTTAGGTTCATTTATCTTCCATTTAATTCTTCCACTCCCAAGCCTCTTCTTGAATATGACCATATTTCCACAAAAAAACCCAGACTAAACTGATGCTCGTTAGACTCATGACTTTCTCTTACAATTTTAGAATCTATATTGGCACATGCCCCAATTAATCATCCGAATCTAGATCAATGTGATGCCATCAGATCACATATATAGGATTATACTGATACATTTTCAACTAAGATACATTAATCATGTTACACATAGTTCTAAATCGTGGTGGAAATTCCAAACAATATACCACCTCACTAACTAATTCAAGTATCTAAAAAGGCACTATGTATCAAGGAGATAAACAACCCTACTTCCCAAAATGATAATGACCAAACCCTATAGAGATGCTCTGGAATGCATGATCACTCAACTAAATTAAAAATGACCATTGACTATGATCCACTTATGATTTTTGAAAACACTGAGCCGTCTCCATCGGATTTCATATCAACTAAATCTTCTTTGCTCTCTCTTGGATAAGGATAATCCCAACTAGTAAAGTTTAACCTGTTTCCACCCAGTAAAGTGGATAATGAAATGGACGCCCATACAATTATTGAAAAGGATCTATATGTATTGAGTCCTAATAACTAATTTTATATAAGAACTCTGATATTGGTATATTCTCCTCCCATGAGCAACCAAGATACATTACACAATCCCGAAACAAGTCTTCCAATGTTTGTATCACCCATTCAGAATGAATATCCTTCTGAGGATGATACATCAAACTCATAGTTAACTATGTAGCAAGGGAATTCTATAATTATTTCTAGGAATGAGATTTAAACCTCAGGCCACTACTTAACACAATTGAAACTGGTAGCACATGCCTCTTTACCACTTCTTGGATATATATTTTTAGAAGGTCCTCCACCCTATGAGATTCACGAATTTGGATGAAATGGTTTGACTTTGTGAGAAAATCGATGATCAACCTTATAGAATCATGTTTCTAAACCATTATTCGAATTCCTATTACTAAATCCATTTCCATCTACACTAATTTCCAAACTAGAATAGTAAATGACTATAACAAACCTTATGGTCCCTGATTCAATAACTTAACATAACGGAAAGTTAATCATCTCAATAAAACTCAGTCACATTCCTTTTCATACCAACTAAAAAAAACTATGCTTTGGACACCTTATGCATATCCTATATTCTACGATGAATAGACCATCATTACTAGTTGTAAGAATAAATAATTTTTTATTAACAAGACATAGGTATGACCATCCAATTTATGAACTACAACACCAAACTCTCATCCAACTTTCATCCCTCAATGGTCTCTCCACCATTGAGTTTTTTCACTATCATGAGACATTCAAAATAATTCATTTATGCCTGTTTAATTATCCCAAAAAAATCAGGGATGAATGAAACATAATAGAGTGAAATAAATTCACCACGGTCTTTACATTCCAATAGAATGTTGTCTAGTACCAACATAAAGTGCCACTCATCAGAAGCTTCTTTTTTTAATTGAGCATATTTATTCATGATTAATGCATTTGAAACCTAATTTTCCTTTATTAGTGTACAAATAAAGTAAAATTCAAATATTTTAAGAAGCTTCATCCATCTTCTTTGTCTCGGATTCAAATACCTTTTTGAGAAAATGTGTTTAAAGATATTATTACACTTAAACATAATAAATTTCTCACCAAAGAGGTTAGGGTGCCATGTAATTAAAGCATGGGATATGAAATTGAAAAAAAAACAAATAAAACCTAAGTTAAAATGTAGGAATGTGGGTAACCTAAGTTTTCTCCAGATAGGAGTGCACAACAATTAAATTTGTCACTTAAATTAAATAAAGAAGAAGAGGTTCTTTTGGAAATTGTAAGAGTTGAAAAATAAAGCAAGCAATTGAAAAGAAAGGTTGAACACTAATGGATGAAGAGAGTGATGGGGTCAGGGAAGGATCACCTTTTGTAATGTCATCATATTCACAAATATCATCTTATCACTCTTCCTTTTTAATGAAAAATGAATGACTCCTCGATCGATTTATCAATCACCTTTGGTTGAAGAAAGAAATGGAACTAACTCCTTTGTGCAAGGAAGTTCATAAACAATCCCTAAAAAACTAAAGTAATTCCTGATCAGGAATTTTTTCTCCTTAAACCACTAGAAAATGTTTACTAGTTCCACACACATTCCAATGATCGTTAGATACTCACCCCCTAACACAATCTTCTCAATCGATACAAATTGCACTAGGCGGAGGAAGATTAAAAGTATTAAACCAAAGCTGTTAAAAATGAGCACACCATACTTAAAACACGATCACATTAAGAGAAATGGGAAACACTTAGAATATATTTCATTAAAAAGAAAAATATGGTTTTACATTTAAGCACAAAACTCCGACATTACAAAAGAGAAACTATCCCTTTCCTGATCACTCAAAAGTTTTACCCCACCATGTGAAGGGTATTAGAGTTGAAAGGGAAATAAGAGAGCATGGTGAAACTAAGTAAAAAAAAGAAAATATAAAATATAAGAAATTAAAGAACTCAATACTCTAGCATAGACCTTATTTCACCTTCTTCAACCTCTTTGAATGGAAGTGAACACTCTTATTTATAGACTTGTGGGGTTGAGAATTTCCCTCCAAAATTACTCCACTGAAGGTCTGATTCTGGTTGGCACATTAAATGACCGAATATGGAAATTGGTTCTTCTTTAATGTTTTTCCTCCATCTATAATCTATCGAAACACGACATTTCAGCTTCATTGTCCAGGAAATGAAGTGGTTATGGCCACATCAATCAGAATATTTAATTCTACCATATAGAAATTTTGTATCCCAATATGTCGAGTTCCAACGGATTTATAGCTTTGATAATGAAAGCATCGGGTGGGCCATATTAATTAAACTTGTAACGAAGGATGTCTTTTGGCTCCATGTAAAATTTCAGCTCCAATGGTTCAATCATTTATGATATTTGGGCCCAAAATTTAATTTATACAGTTTTGTGCGCAGTTTTCGAGGCCTGCTTTGTGAGCTAGATTTGAGCTTCCAAATGATTGATTGAGATTTGGGTCTAGACGGATAAAATAGATCTCACAAGCATAGAAAACCTTAAAAAAGGAACCATACAATTTGGATTAAAAATATAAAATACATGCTTGAAATACAGAATCATTTCAAAATATCTAAATTTCCAGAATTAAGCAATTTCCAAAATTAAGCCCATAATTCTCCAAAACACTAAAATGATACAAATCCACTCAAATTAATTAATTGGAAGGGGATAAATAATTTAAATACATATTTTTAAGAATAAAGATATTATCTCTATCAATTCCCCCACACATATCACTCGGACTCATAGAAAATTAAAAATCAAAATCAAAGCAAAGCAAACTTAAAACACATGCCACTGAGATCCACCAATTCCAAAACAAGAAATAAAAGATAACATGCCTCATTCATAACCATTATTCAAAGTTCTAAAATCAGATCATTCAATATTTTTCCTCTTCTTTTCTCCTCCCATTCACACAAGACACCTACCTCACATGAATTTTATCTCATCTCACAAATTTCAATTTTTCAACAATGTTTTTCTCATTCTAACCAATGCAAGGGTCACCATAGGTTTGAAAAACTCTTAATTATCTACCTGATGTGAGTCAAGGATATTTTTTTTTTTGTCATGATGACTTCTCAGGGTTGTTCTTTGGAATTTGGTTAGAAGGATTTTTATGTGAAAAATTATGAGGCCGAATGAGGAGGGTTTGTCTCTTTTTGAAGAAAAATTTCACAATTATAATTTTCACTCAAGTATGGTATCCTCCTAACTCCCCTTAGAAGAAATTCAGCTTCATCATCATAAAATCTCAAGAAATGTTCAAATATCTCAACATTTCAGTAGAAAAAATTCTATCTTCTCAAACAAGATTTTTCTTGAAAGCTCCAGAAAAGGAACAGCTTTCTCCATTAGAAGCTCTAGAAAGGCACAATTTCTATTATCATGAAAGCTCCAGAAAAGTCCCAGATTTCAATAGAATTATTTTTTATCAGCACACACATCTATTCAGAATTTTATTTTCCATCCATTGTTTCACCAAATGAGGTAACATAAGATAAGACAGCTTCCCTCACACTTAAATTCAACTAGATCATGCAATTTTACTTCAATATCAGGTTGGATAGGGAAAATTGTCTTGTAATGTGGCTAAACTAATAACGTGTTCATGGATTCTATGGGCTAAAATGATTAATTTACATGTTATGCAAGAATTAAAAGGATTATATTGAAAAGGGGGATTTCAACCCAAAGAAATGCCTCAATCATTTAAAACACATGTACCCCCAAACCCTCATGTTCGAATGGAATAAATAAAATTCTGGTTAAAACAAGCATGGTATGGTTCTCTCAACAAGTGAATTGAATGAAAATAATATAACAAAAATGGTTCAGAAGCCTCATGGGAAAGTGATTTCCAAGATAAAGACAGTAAAATGTTGCATGAGATTCAAAAACCAGATTACTTTTCATGACATTCTCAAAGAATTGAACTTGAAACAAAATCATTTTCATTATTCATTTAAGCTCAGTTTCATGGTATAAATTGGTTCACTCAATGACATGGGTTTCAAACATGTAAATGATAATCATTTCAGCTCAAAATTTTCAAAAACACACCAAAAATTGAAAAATTAACACACAAAAAAATTAAAAATAGACAATTTTTTAATTTTTTTAATTTTTGAAAAAAAAACATGAAATGAAAATTATTAAATACCAAGGTTCCCTCCCCATCACTTAAATGATGAAATGTTCGGAATTCATTCAAGTGTATTGAACATGTAAGCAGATTTTAAAATGAATCAAAACAGCAATAATCTGTAAAGGAGAGGTACACCTAACTTATTAGTAATGCAACATTGATTTAAGATCCTAATTATTACACATTAATAACCTAAAAAAAAGAACAAAAGAAAACATAATACATTTATTGAATGAAATGAAAATACAAATAAGATGAGAAAATAATGATAGATCTTTATTTAATCCCCCAAGTGGGCCATGGGTTTTGACTTCCTCCAGATGGGAAGTTCTAACAAGCTATCCCCAATCTGATGGTGGGTTGAGTTTCTTTGTGAGGAAACAAAAAAAATTCTTCTTTAAATCAAGTTCTTCATACTTTTTGTTGAGGGAACCATGTGTAGCATACAAAAAATCCACTATTAGTACAATACGATACAATTTTCTTGGTGGGGCTAGGACAAATAATGAGTCCTCATCACATGTCTCTTTTTCCTTAGGCAATGCCACTTGAATCATCTCATGTACTCCCTTGGATAAATGATCATCATGTTTGGGGAGCTCTATATTTTCTTCATCGGATGCATCATCTTTTTCATCCTCATCCTCTAAGGCAATACAAGATTTATTAGAATCTGAAAATTTCATGCAATGATAATTAGCACTAAATTCATATTCTATAAAATTACAATGAGGAGAGTTTAGAAAAATATTATCTCATTTATGTGGCTCCACTTAAATTTATTATTCAGTGGAAATATCCTCATTGAGTTGAATTTCATTTGGTACAGGTATGTAGTCAGGCTCCTCTATTTGAAAAACGAGTGGTGAATCCACTTCCCCTAATAGTTCTGATTCCGGTTCAGGTTGAGGTTCATGATCCAATGTAACCTTCTCTATGGAATTTAATCTTTGATAATAAATGACTACTTGATTCACCATGTCCATCAGTTATTGAAGCGAGATACCTGTGACATGTCCATTTACCATTTTCTTGGCCAAAATAGTGACTTCTTCAAGCCTTTGAAAGAGGGATTACTCATCATTTTGATCCATTTTTCCTTGAAACTGTGAGTAATCAATATAATGAGAATAATTGAAGTTGGAATACATCATGGATTTTTTATATTTTTTTAAATAAAATAAATTAAAATATTTACAAAATGTTAGAAGTATATTGTTGGCACAACCCCCCCCCCCCCCCGGCAATGCCACCATGTTTTGACATGTGCCTATTGTGGGGTGTGACAAAAACAAATAAAACCTAAGTTAAAATGTAGAAAAGTGGGTAAACTATGTTTTCTCCAGATAGGAGTGCACAACAATTACGTTTGTCAATTAAATTAAAGAAATAAGAAGATGTTCTTTTTGAAAATATTCGAGTTGAAAAATAAAGAAAGAAATTGAAAAGAAAGGTTCAACACTAATGGATGAAGAGAGTGATGGGGTCAGGGTAGGATCACCTTTTGTAATGTCATAATAGTCACAAATATCATCTTACCTCTCTTCCTTTTCAATTACAAATGAAATAATCCTCGATCGAGTTATCAATCACCTTTGGTAGAAGAAAGAAATGGAACTCACTCCTATGTGAATGGAAGTTCATAAACAATCCCTAAACAACTAAGGCAATACCCAATCAGGAATGTTTTCTCCTTAGAACTCTAGAAAAAGTTTAATAGTTCCACACACGTTCCAACGATCATTAGACACTCACCACCAAACACAATCTGCTAGATCAAGACAATTTGCACTAGGCAGAAGAAGATTAAAAGTATTTAACCAAAGCTATTAAAAATGACTACACCAAACTCAAAACACGATCGCATTAAGAGAATTAGGAAAAAATGAGAATAGATTTCATTCAAAAGAAAAATATGGTTTTACATTTATGCACAAAACTCTGACATTACAAAATAGAAACTCACCTTTCCCCGATCAATCAAAGGTTTTACCCCTCCATGTGAAGGGTATTAGAGTTGAAAGGGGAAGAAGAGAGCATGATGAAACTATGTAAAAATAAAATATAAAATAAAAAGAAACTCAAGAACACAATCCTCCATTACAACCCTTCTTTCACCTTCTTCAACCTCTTTGAATGGAAGTGAACACTCTTATTTATAGGCTTGTGGAGTTGAGAATTTTCCTCAAAATTACTCCACTGAAAGTCTGAGTCCGGTTGGCATATTAAATGCCAGAATATGGAAATTGGTCCTTCTTGAAAGTTGTTCCTCCATATCTCATATGTCAACACATCAGATTTCATCTTCCTTGGACATGAAATGAAGTAGTTAATGTTGCCTCACTCGGAATAATTAATTTTACCATGGAGACTTTTTGTTTTACAATATGTCGAGTTCCAACGAATTTATGGCCCTGAGAATGAAAGAATCAGGCGCAGCCATGTTAATTAAACTTGTTACTAAGGATGGTTTTCAGCTCCATATAAAATTTATGGTCTAATGGTTTGGCCATTTATGAGATATGAGCCCAACAAAAAATTTATGCAGTTATGTGCACAGTTTTCGAGGCATGCTTTGTGAGATAGATTTGAGCTTCCAAATGATTGATTGAGCTTTGGGTCCAGAAGGATAAAATGAATCCCACAAGAATAGAAAGCCTAAAATAATGAATCGTAAAATTTGGATCAAAATTACAAAAGATATGACAGAAATATAGAGGCTCTACAAAACATCTCTATTACCAGAATTAACCAATTTCTACAATAAGCACATAATTCTCTAAAACACTAAAATGATACAAATTAGATCAAATTCATTAAATGGAAGGGGTTAAATAATTGAATCACAAATTAAAAATAAGGAAAATATTATCTCTATCAATTCCCCCACACTTAGTAGTTGGACTCCCAGACAAGTAAAATTCAAAATCAAATCAAAGCTAACTTAAAACACATGCCACTAAGATCCACCAATTCACAATAAAAATAAAAGATATCATGCCTAATCCATGAACATTATTCTGAGTTCTCAAATCAGATCATTAAATATTTTTCCTCTTTGTTTCTCATCCCATGCACATAATACACCTACCTCACATGAATTTTCTCTCATCTCACAAATATCAATTTTTCAACAAAGTTTTTCTCATTCAAACCAATGCAAGGGTCACTATAGGTTTGAAAAACTCCTGCTTCTCCACCCGATGAGATTCAAGGACATTTTATTTTTCATGAGGACTTTTCAAGGTTGTCATGTGGCTTTAGGTTGGTAGGATTTTTATGTAAAAAATTATGATTCCGAATGAGGAGGGATTGGATCTTTTTGAAGAAAAATTGCACAATTCTAATTTTCACTCAAGTATGGTATCCTCATCACTCCCCTTAGTAGAAATTCAGCATCATCATCATAAAATCCCAAGAAATGTTCAAACATCTTAGCATTTCAGAAGCAAAAATTTCTATCTTCTCAAACATATTTTTCTTGAATGCTCTAGAAAAGGCAACACTTTCTTCCTCCATTACAAGCTCTAGAAAGGCACAAGTTATCATATCAAGAAAGCTCCAGATAAGGCATAGATTTCAACAAAATGATTTTTCATCAGCAAAAGCATATCTTAAGAATTTGATTTTCCGTCCAATGTTTCACCAAATGAGGTAGCGCAACACAAGCGAACTTCTCCTACACTTAAGTTCAACTAGATCATGCAATTTTACTTCAAGTGCAGGTTGGATAGGGAAAATTGGCCTGTAATGGGGCTAACCTAACAGGCTGTTCATGGATTCTATAGGATACAACGATTAATTTACAAGTTAGGCCAGAATTAAAGGGGTTGTCTTGAAAAGGGGGATTTCAAGCCAAAGAAAAGCCTCACTCATTTAAAACACATGTACCCCAAACCCTCAAGTTCTAAAAGAATAAATCAAATTCTGCTGAAAACAATCATGGTATGGTTCTTTCAAGAAGTGAGGTGAATGAAAATATTATCACAAAAATAGTTTAGAAACCTCATGGGAAAGTTATTTCAAAGATAAAGATAATGAAATGTGGCATGAGATTAAAAATATGAGTAATTTTCATGAAATTCTCAAAGAATTGAACTTGAAACAAAATCATTTTCAGCATTCATTTAAGCTCAGTTTCATGGAATAAATTGGTTCACTCAATTACATGGGTTTCAAAAATGGAAATGATAATCATTTCAGCTCAAAATTTTCAAAAACACACTGAAAATTGAAAACTAAACACAAAAAATTGAAAACAGGCAATTTTTTTTTATTTTTTTAAAAAAACACAAAATGAAAATCCTAAACTACCAAGGTTCCCTCCCACACACATAAATGATGCATTGTCCGCAATGAATTCAAGTGTATTGAACATGTAATCTGATTTTAAAATAAACCACAACAGCAGGAAAGTGTAATGGAGAGTTACAACCTGACTTATTGGTAATGCAACATTGAGTTAAGCTCCTAAGTGTTACACAATAAAAACCAACTAAAAAGAACAAAAGAAAACACAATAAATTTATTGAAGGAAATTAATATAGAAATAGGATGAGAAAATAAGGATAGATCTTGGTTTAATCCCCAAGGTGGGCCCTGGGTTTTGACTGCCTCCAGATACACAGTTTTAATAGGCTATCCCCAATCTGATGGTGGGGTGAGTTTCGTTTTGAGGAACAAAAAAAACAACTTATTAAAATCTTGTGCTTCCTCCCTTTTTTGAGGGAACCATGTGTATAGTACACCAAATCCACCCCTAGTACAATAAGATACAATTTTCATGGTGGGGGTAGGAAAAAGAAGAGTCCTCATCATGTGTCTCTTTTTCCTCAGGCAATGCCACTTGAGTCATCTCATGTAATCCCTTGAATAAATGATCATCATGTTTAGGTTTCTCCATATGTTCTTCATCGTATGCATCATCTTTTCATCCTCAACCACTAAGGAAATACAAGATTTATTAGAAAAAGAAAATTTAATGCAAAGGGAATTAGCACTGAATTCATATTCTATAAAATCAGAATTAAGAGTGTTTAAAAAAATATTATCTCTTTTATGTTGCTCGAAATCAATTGATTCTTCAGTGGAATGATCATCATTGAGTTGAATTTCATTTGGTATAGGTAGGTAGTTAGGATCCTCTATTTGAAATATGGGTGGTGAATTCACTTCCCCCACTGGTTATGATTCCAGTTTAGGTTGAGGTTCTTAATCCAATGTAACCTTCTCTATGGACTTCAATATTTGATAATCAATGTTGACTTGATTCACCATGTCCATCAGTTCTTGAAGCGAGAAACCTGTGACATGTCCATTCATCATTTTCTTGGCCAAAATAGTGAGTTATTCAAGCCTTTGAAAGAGGGATTCCTCATCCTTATAAACCATTTGTCCCTGCAACTGTGAGTAATCAATCCAAGAAGAATAATTTCAGTTGGAATACATCATGGATTCTATAGATTTTTTTTAAATAAAATAAATGAAAATATTTAAAAAAATATTTGAATTAGATTGTTGGAACAACCCACCCCCCCCCCCCCCGGCAACGACACCATGTTTTGAAACATGCCTGTCGTGGGGTGTGACAAAAACAAAAAAAACCAAAGATAAAATGTAGAAAAGTGGGTAACCTAAGTTCTATTTATAGAGGAGTGTATAAAAATTACATTTGTCAGTTAAATTAAATAAATAAGTATATGTTATTTTTGAAAATGTTGGAGTTGAAAAATAAAGCAAGAAATTGAAAAGAAAGGTTGAACACTAATGGATGAAGTGAGTGATGGGATCAGGGTAGGATCACCTTTTGTAATTTCATCATAGTCACAAAGATCATCTTAACACTCTTCCTTTTGAATGAAAAATGAAAGACTCCTCGACCAAGTTATCAATCACCTTTTGTTAGAGAAAGAAATGGAACTCACACCTATGTGCATGGATGATCATAAACAATCCCTAAACAACTTAGGCCAATCCTGATCAGGATTTTTTTCTAGATAGAAATATAGAAAAAGTTTACTAGTTCCACACACATGCCAACGATCGTTAGACACTCACCACATAACACAATCTGCTCGATCGAGACAAATTGCACTAGGTGGATGGAGATTAAAATTATTTAACCAAAGCTATTAAAAATGAATACACCAAAATCAAAACATGATCGAATTAAGAGAATAGGGAAACACTGAGAATATATTTCATTCAAAAGAAAAATAGGATTTTACATTTAAGTACAAAACTCAGACATTACAATATAGAAACTCCCCCATCCCCGATCACACAAAGGTTTTACCCCACCATGTGAAGATTATTAGAGTTGAAAGGGGAAGAAGAGAGCATGATGAAACTAATTAAAAAGAAAATATAAAATAAAAAGAAATTCAAGAACTCAATCCTCCAGTACAGCCCTTCTTTCACCTTCTTCTACCTCTTTTAATGGAAGTGAACACTCTTATTTATAGGCTTCTAGAGTTGATAATTTCCCTCCAAAATTACTCTGCAGAAAGTCTGAGTCCGATTGGCATATTAAATGACCGAATTTGGAAATTGGTTCTTCTTGAAAGTTGTTCCTCCATCTTGAATCTATAGACACACGAATGTATAGCTTCATTGGACATGAAATGAAGGAGTTATGGCCACCATACTCAGAATATATAATTCTTCCATATAGACATTTAGTATTCTAATATGTCGAGTTCCAATTAATTTATAGCCTTGATAATGAATAATCAGGCATGGACATATCACATAAACGTTTTACTCATGATGTCTTTCATCTCCATGTAAAATTTAAACTCCAATGGTTCAACCATTTATGACATATGGGCCCAAAAATAAATTTATACAGTTCTATGCACAGTTTTTGAGGCTCGCTTTGTGAGTTGGATTTGAGATTCCAAATGATGGATTGAGCATTGGGTCCAGAAGGATACAATGAATCCCACGAGCATAGAAATATTAAAAAATGGAATCATACAATTTGGATCAAAAATATATATGATATGCCTGAAATACAGAAGCTCCACAAAACATCTAAATTTCCAGAATTAACCAATTTCCACAACTAAGCCCATAATTCTCCAAAACACTAAAATGATACAAATTAGCTCAAATTCATTAATTTGAAGGGGTTAAATAATTGAAACAAAAATTAAAAAGAATGAAAATATTATCACTATCAGACATCTAACTCCAAATTGTGTGTTGGGTAATTCTTCTCAGGTAGACTTAACTACATTGAGCCATTGGCAACAACATGGACTCTCAAAATCATAATAAATCCCAACCCAGATCTCGAGGAATCACAATGCACCTTGTACCATTTTACCGATTCTAGAAAAATCATGATTAGTTATGATGTATAGAGAACATTCATCTCTTAAAATTATTTTTAACATTCGTTGGTCCAATAGAGTGGAAAATTATTCCTTGTTAAATCTTTCGTAAGAGAAGTTAGTGGTGATAAATCATTAACAAATCATTGTTAACAACTAGAAAATCAAATGAAAATGTGTATCTCAAAAACATTCATAAGGATTTACCAAGATATAAATACTTCAATATTTTATGGATCCATAGAAACGCCTTTTATGAGATTACATGTCCATATCAAAATTACTAATTTTATTCAAAAACCAAACAATTATAATTTGGAATACAATCGATGATACCTTAAGATTCCCAATACTCATTCCAAGCGTTTCTCATGCTCAAACCTAGTCTATGAATACACCAATATGCATTCCATAAACACCACCACAAAGGAATCCAAATATCACTAAAATATATAATTCATCAATGTAATAGATACTGCCAGTGAATTAGTAAGTCCAAAATGCATTACCACATATTCATAATAGCCATATTAAATCCTAAAATCTTTTTTTATAATATCCTCCTTGCAAATTCACAATGGGTGATATACCGATCACATGTCAATTTTGGAGAAATACTGATATCCCCAAAATTTATCGAATAGATCATTAATACATAGAAGTGGATATCAATTCTTTATCATAACTTGGATATGATTACAATAATCGACACAAAAATATAGATATTCATCTACCTTTTTGATAAAACGGACAAGTGATACCCATGGTGATGTTCTCAACCAAATAAACCCCTTTCATTTTAAATATTCTAACTACACATTCATCTCTATTAATTATATTGGTTCAATGTGATAAACATAAGGGAAATGGGACAGGTCCCTGTAAGAATATCAATAATAAACTACACTTCTCTCATAGGTGGAAATATTGAGAACTATTTGAGAAAAACATCTGCAAACTGATCAACCACTACTAAAAAACTCTTATACTAAATCTCTTACATCGATTCAAAAGACAAATCCACCAACTGGTATGACATAGTTATAATTGTTTTTTCCAAAAATCTCATTTCTCTCTTCTTTACCATCTAGTCTCTTATATAGAGATTCTTGTCACCATGTTCAGTTGTATAACTGACCTTTCTTTTATAAAAGATAATGCGAACCTTGAACATAATTAACCAATCTACACCTAGGATTATATCATAGATATCCATCTCTAACATAGATAAATCCCATAATATCCTAGATCCATCAATACTTATATAACATGATCTTCAAATAAATGCTAAACATTTTCATTGACCATGAATAGTTTGCATTTTTAACAAAAAAGGCTTCATCTTAACTTTTAAACTCCATAAATAAACTATAAAATAAGTAATAAAGTAATCTGATTCACCTATATCATTCAAATCATTCATAAAGAAATAATTAAAAACAATCATACCTCACATAGTTGATGGTCCAGACTAATCATCCAAAATCACATGTTTATATCCATATAATTACTTATTCACCAATCATTGTTCTTTGTTTACATATTGAGGTTTCCTTGCCTGAGGAGTCATGGAATTCCATGAATCAGCATGTGTAGGTCTATGCTACTGAAAATATGTATATATTTCCCTCATCCTATTTAAGCATATGACACTGGAGACACCAGATAAGTGCCTCAAACACCTGATCTCAGAGCGTTGTGACAATAGTATAGAAGATGCCCCAGTTTATTGGAATTGTGGCATAATCTCGTTTTTTTAGTACACTCTCTCTTTATGTGGCTAAGAGAACCATATTGGAAACATTGTTGCATTCACTTTCACCATGGAAGAAGATTTAAAAATCCTAATGTCTAATTCTGAGTCATGCTCCTACCTTGTAAATAAGTTTACCTCTTCCACATGATCCCAACATTATATTTCCCAAAATTTCCCATAGGTATCAACATACAACCTCTCCCTATATCTCCTGAGATGTCACTTTTACACTTTCTATCTATTGACCATATAAATATAATTAGTTATACAGGGCATGGGAATCATCGAGTGAACCTCTTTCCTCAAACCTAATTCAAAACTGTGTGCCTTCAAGGATGCACTAGTATCAACATCAGGTGAAAATTGGACAAAATTAATCAATTTGGACACGTAATTCATGAATGAAAAAAAATTACTTATTAAAGCTTAAGGATTCCATAATTATTTGATATATGAATGTGTGAGGATGGAATTATTTATTGAATAAGTTTTCAAAATACTAACATGAAAGGCTATGGTCCAATTCAGCCTAAACTGCTAAATCCTACCACTAATGTGAATAAAATTACAGTATATTCATCTCTAGTTTGACTTTGAGCTCTAATGGTGTTCTAATGAAATCAAAGATTCGATTAATCCTATTTAGCCATAACTCTTCCTTTTCTTGTTTCAAATCACCCTAAAATCTGGGAAAATTATTCTTTTGGAACAGGATAGAGTGATACAATTTTCATGGTTATCCCTCTTATTCCACATATTCACATCATAAAAATCTTTTATTATACTCTAAACTACTCGTTGGTTCCCATGTGGCTCGGGAGTAACTACATTCTTAGTAGCTTCTTCTAGATGGTCCCTACAACTCATATCGAGTTACATTCTAAAAAATTCTATAAGTCTCAATCTCTATCAACTAAAGTATTAATTATTTCAAATTCAACCATATCACAACTATCACAATAGTGTCATGAAAAATTAAAATTTTATCATGTTCAACCATTTTTTTAAAAATTACACTTTCTTTTGAAAATGATGCCATTTTCAAAATATCCCAATGATTATTTTTTCAAAATCATTCATTTGAAAAATAATTTCAATATTTTTAAAATATTAAAAAATTCAAATTATTACTCAAAATAAAATATATAATCCTAGTGGGAAGTCATTTCCCTGATGCATGTCATGATCATCTCACTAGATAAACCCATTACACTAAAATTCCAAATCCTATAAGTGTTTTGAAAACAATTATATACCCAACTCCCTGTTAACTTGAAGTTCAGTATAAAAATGATAGCTATGTATTTTTCTGCTCTATATTTCAAGTCCTAGTGAACTTACTCCTCTCTACCAACCCGAAATAAGTAATAAATTATAATTAATATAAAATCCAAGACTGAGTGGCAGAAAACCACTTGTTTCTCATGGACAGAACATAATGATACCACTTGTAACATCATTCCCATCCTCTTAGGCTTGAGAAGGTGGAAAGACATTGCTTGGCCTTAAAAACATCCCCAATATTCCAAAGTCTGGTAATAAATCACAATGGATTCATTAAAATTTGGTGGGTGTTTTTCCCATTGAACATAAAATAACTGACCAAACATGTGATAACCAAATAAACCACTACATGCAGAATGATTTAAACAAAACATAGTATTTTCATTTATATCATAATAAAAATACAAAAGAGTGGCATAATGGAATACTATAAAACATCAAGGTACACATTGAAAGATAACCAAGATACCAAACAGAAACTACGAAACTCTAATATCCAACATGCTCCTTGCTCCACAAAAAAAACCCAATTATTACAATACATTTCTAAAGAAGTGTGATACATTACCATTTCCAATATCTCAATGATCAGTAACAAGGGAAAAAAGATAAAAAGTATGGGTGAGTACTAAATCTTAGTAGACTTTCCCTGAGTGAATTCCTTTCTCACTCCACTATGATTGAATATATTAGAACATTTGTATAATATAATTTATATATAAAATCCTAAAAGAATTGGAAATCAGTTAAATAATTTTTCCCAAAAGTAACACAACTAAATGCCAAAGATGTTTTCCCAAATAAACCAATATCCAACGGAATAAACCAACAAGTAGTTAAAAAATTTCTCAAATTACATGTTTGTATAACTCTATCCATTTCTCTCACACCATTATCCACGCAACCACATAAGCTGGGTGTTACCGTTTATGGTGGAACATAATGTCCATGATCCATCCCTATGACGGTGGTACTTCAAGACCATTATACATACCATTCCACACACACTTAAATATTTAATCCAACCATATTATAAAACCATAATCTCCAAAAAAAATTAATAATTTAAATAAAAAACACATTTATTGAAAACCACAACAACAATCCATTTCAATTAAACCATCATTTTCTTAAAATTCTTTTTCCAAAAAAAATATATCTATATTACCAAAAAAAATTTGAAAACCATTTTCCATGCATCAAAACCAAATCATGATTTTAAAATCATCATCTCAAAATAATAATACCAAAATCACCTTTGTCATAAGAACCCAATTTTGAACAATTCTGTAAACAGTCCCTAATGATGGTCTCCAAAAATCATTGCAAAAAAATATCACAATAAATTTCACACAAAAAACACTAATTTTAAATCAACCCTTCAATGTATAAATTTAGGATTAGATAGTGAATCCACTTAACTCGGTATTTATAGAGAAAATGATAAACAACCCGAGAAAACAACTATGAAACCTGGTTAAAACTCTAACATCCTACCATAGATCTCATATCATAACACCAAAAAATACAAAACACATTATATTTGGAATCAAATAACATAGATAAATCCAAAGCATAAGTAGATATCAGAAAATAAGAGAGAGGGAGAGTTATATATAAGAAAAACCAAGAAAAATCATAAGAAATGACTAACCATGATATCTCAACATAAACACATCAAGAAACACATTCGGATCATCTTAGGATCGATGGGTAAAACCTCATTAGGCTTTGGGAGGGTAAAAATAATGTTAGGGTTAGTTTCAGGGGAAATGGGGGAATAATGTTTGATCCCGACCTAGATCCACTTTTTTGGTTTTTTTTAAATCATGCATGGTTAGTTACACAGTTATATAAATTGTTTTCTAACCATGCCCCAACATCTATCTTAATATGGAACCTTGGAAAATTGGAAAAAAAAATTAGAAAAAAATGTGCCATCCATGAAAAATCCAACTGTCCCAAGTTGTACTATTTCTATTAGGCAATCAAACGGTTTTGAAAAATAGTGTTCTGACTCGTGTGATCTTCCCTATGTCTCTTTCTATTTGTTTATGGTTTCATGTAGGTGTTTTATGGTTTCTCAAAATATTTTACTAACCGTTCACCCATAAAAATCCACAAAACCATTACAAACATCTTCTAAACCCTCCTAAACATCCACTAAACATATTATATACCCTAAATAAAAAATAAGGGTTAATTACATGAAACTAGGGGTGCTATAGATAAATCTTGAATGAAAAATGTTCCTTAAAATAAGAATTTTGTGGCATCAATTTATGTTATCCATCGTCTATTTCATAAAATAAAATCATTTAGTAAAATTTTCTCACTTAATAGTGGTTATTAATATATTATTGATCATACTATATCATATCTTCAGAAGTCTCAAACCAAGTGTTTAGCCAGACCCATTGTTCTACCCACTTCCCAATTGAGTCTATATCAATACATAGTTTTTTTGTTACATCAAAAAACATATGTTATAGAGAAACATTCATCTATTGTATCATGACATTGGTTTATATTCTTGGAAAAAACATAATTTATACATTAAGATAATTATGATGCTTTCCAATGCTAATTATTATCCCTAAGGCTTTTAAAAGAGTTTCTTAATCCTAATAAATAAAATTACTACACAATCCTTTGATACTGACTATAACAACCATTATATTTAATAAAATTTATTTCTTGATTTATTATGTAGGATAAAACTTAGTACAACCCACAATATTGAGTATTTTATTTTATTATTGCAATTAGGTACATAGAAAATCACCTTGATACATAGACACAACAACATTATTGAAAACTTAATTAACATGATTCTAATATTTAATTCATCTTTTTAAATAGAATGGGATAACCTCAGGACATACATTTTAAAGGGGTGAGATATAAATCATAGTAATATAATAATCAAATAATAACATTATAAAGGTATAACATATAGAATTTAGTGGAACAAAAATGAGGGAGAATCATAATCTAGATTAATGAGGCATGATACAACATAATAGCATAAATGCTACATGGGAATGTGGAATCAAATTAAATTTAATGAATCATAAGAATAAGTCAATATTAACCACAATGACATCATAATAAACTATTCTTAGGATAACCTCCTATAAACCTTACATGGAATCTAATGAGATTAAAACATTACCAATGTATTGGAGTTCTATCTAGGTGAACCTATCAAAATCATATCATTTACGTGAACATGTGTTCCTCCTAGATCATATTACATTAGAATTAATGTTATTTATATTAACCCCATTAATTGAGGATATTTTTCACACAAATATAATTGAACAATCAATGAAGATTTTTTACATGTAGATGAATACCCTTGATGTAACGCCCCAACCCCAATTACCTAAAGTCGGTGCATTATTGAGTAACATTTGCATGATCACAAAATATCAAGTCTCAAAATACCGATTAGTTTAGTTGCCTTGAAACACTAGATACAATCATAAGTTTTACATTACATCATAAAGTAATACTAAACTACAACAACATCTTGTCTTCATATCCCCTCATATTATCCCTTCAGGTCATTCATAAAATACTTCTTCAAATCCTGGAAAATTTATAACATTGAAAGGGGTGAGCTCAGATGCTCAATAAGGATAACAATATAGTGGAATCTTTCATAAATAAACATTAACATTTAAGGCAATGTATAACTAAAACAAAAGCCATTTAAACACGAAATTCAGCATAACATGGCAAAAATAAAATGAAATAATGCCATTTACTTATTCACATGGATATTCTACTAGTCAAATAATCACATTCAATATCAATAACCACTTTCATAATGATGGAATGCATAATGCCAGACTGTCATAACCATGTAGCCAAGGCCTCATACCAAGACTACAAATACGATTTTTTCAAGGCCTCGTGCCAAGACACTAATTTGTCTCGTGAGACCTACCAATGCAATGAGGAGCTATAGCGGGATCCATGTCACTTATTAAGTCCAATACATTCCTCATATGAATAGTTTTAAACATATCATAAACCATAACATAATTGTATCACATAAAACATTAATAAAGGAAACATAACATTTCCACATTTCAATCACAAGATATCAATACAACACATTGATATAATAAAAACAATATCAAAACCATTTTCAATACCAAAATAAATGAATATTAAAACATGGTATTTATTTTTCATTTAGAAAAAAAGTTATTTCTTGTAGATGAAGCCGAAACTCAAATAATGGTCACGGTGGTGGAGAATTCATTGTCGCCGCATACGTATGACATGAAAAACATTCCTTTTTTCATTTAGTAAAACATTTCGTATAAAAAGATTCCTTTTGAATAAACATAAAAGTCAAATGGGTTTATACCCTGTATAAAAGAAATTTGTGTATAAAACAAAATATGCTTCAATGAATGGAGATTGAGATAAAGTCCCTTACAAATATCATTTTTAAATAAAATAGATCTATTATTTGTATTCACTATAAGTACACATAAATAAAGTACAAATACAAGATAGGACATAATAATATCATGACATAATTTGAAAGTAGGAGATTAACCCAAAGAACAGAAATTGGGTAAAGAAGTTCCCTTACAAAGATCGTTTTTTAAATAAAATAGATCTATTATATGTATTCACTATAAGAACACATAAATAAAGTACAAATACAACATAGGACATAATAATATCATGACATAATTTGAAAGTAGGAGATTAACCCAAAGAACGGAAATTGGGTTAAGAAGTTCCCTTACAAAGATAATTTCTTAAATAAAATAGATCTTTTATGTGTATTCAATATAAGTACACATAAAGAAAGTAAAAATACAAGATATGACATAATAATATCATGACATAATTTTAATGTAGGAGATTAACCCAAAGAACGGAAATTGGGTTAAGAAGTTCCCTTACCTCGTGTCCGACTTGACTCGATTGTTCTTTAATCTCCAGAATAATAAACTAGAGTTAATTTATATTTTCTTAAGAACCTTTTTCATGTTCATTATTCCTTTTATATCACTTATTGCCATGTTATGAACATTACGTAATTATTCAAGTTAATAACGGTCATTTTGTCGATTTTTGGTACTTGAGTCAAAAATAAACTTATTATAATTACAAGTTGTTCATGTGGTAAAATATCCATTATATCCATAATTATATTCATGATGTAGATATCATATATATCATATATATCCATTATATACTTGCATTTATAATATTACATAACATTTAGAGGTAAGAAATGAAATGCACTGTTCATAGAGACGGTAAGCCATACGTATGCATGAACGCTACTTTAATTTATATTTCATATTTAATGGAATGAAATTATAATTATATAAAGGTATACTATTATTACAGTATAATATCATGTATAATATCATTTAATCCATCCTTTATACATCCCATATATGGCCTTAACGATTCAAATCACTTTGAGGGGGTGGTAGTCCGCACTTCCTAAAATGAAATTATCGCGTTTACCCATAATGGAAATCATAAAGGTATAACATAAATGAAATATACAGAATCATAAGGAAAAAAAATAATATATATAATATATAAAATTATTTTCATCATAATGGCCACCATGAGAGGTGTTAAATGAAGATTGAACAATCATCGTTTCGTGAGGCAGTAATTCGCCACCCACAGAAACAGTATGTTTATTAACCATCAGACGAAAGTGTGTGTAAGTGTAAATAAAATACTTCTAATAACAACATCCTAGTATATTGAATATACTGGTGTTTTTAAAAAAAGGAATAAAAATAGTTTAAGTGGTTGGATAAGAAAAATTAAACAAAATAACATAAGAGAAGACATTACCTTAAAATCGGGTAACTCTTTTTGATTTGAGCCAAAGGCTTCCTTTGGAAAAATTATCCCCAAAGTGAGGCTTATATGAGTAAGAGAGGTAATTTTAGATATTATTTTGGTAGATTTTGGCCGAGCCAAATGGCTTGATGGTGTGAATAAGGTGGTAGTGGTGGGGGCCTTTTATAAGAGGAGAAGAGGGGCACTCTTGGAAAGTCCTGAAATATTACATTATTATGAAATTTTTTTCGGATTTTAGAGGTCCCACAATTATATATTACGAGGATAAGGTGATAAGGGTTATAAATATACCCATAAAATAGGTTTTCGACAAGTTTAATTCTTATATTTTAAATTATCTTTTCATTTTTTTAAATCGTTAATTAATGAGGTAATCGCTGCATCATCATGGTGTCATAAATTTTTTTATTTATTTAAGGTCTAAAAATTATATAAAAACTATCATGATGTATAAAATCATTTTATCTTTTCAATGAATATTTATTGTCAAAAATATGACTTGTATAACCCCATCGAAAAATTGTTTTAGTAAAACAACACATGTTTGTGACAATTTTATTTTTACATTAAATAAAATGTTATTAATGTCATTTTCTTACGCAATTGGCTCCATGGGGTCTCTAAGTTGACCCATGGATTTTCATGGTCGTCCATGACCCATCCAATAATTTCAAGACAATTTTAAAAGTAATTTCATATTTTTATAATATCATTTTTACCTTAAATTTCACTAATTACCTTTAATCGCGATTAATTAAACATAAAAGTTACTATTCACCAAAATATTATTTTCATCCCAATGAACCAAATTTTACTTCTTAATGAAAACCATTTATGATGGATTTTTGAAAATCAAATCACATAAGTGGTAATGTTTCATTTAAACGAAAAATCAGTTTTTTAACTACCACTAAGTGGTTTCACTATTCATAAAAAATTGAAGTTTTTCAGAACAATGCCAAAATTTAACCCTAAGATAGAATTGATATTACAAATTAAAAAATGATTTATATTTTACAAAATTCCAAGAATATAAGTTTCATTAATTAATTCTATAATTAATTCCCTCTGTCACAACAAATAGCGTGTTTTTAAGAAACAATATATATCAAAAGATTGACAATTGTTTATGTCCAATTTCAAAGTGAAATTAATTATAATGAACACCATTGGATAAAATGGTAGAAATATATTATTATTATACTTTAAAACCACTCAATAGTATTATTTATCACTATAAATTATTTTGATTAAAAAAGTGGTTTTAAAGTATTTTTCACTATTCATAAAAAATTGGAAGTTCTCAGAAAAATACCAAAAATTAAAATTAGGATAATTTCGATATTCCGAATCCAAAAATGAAGTCCGTTTTGAAATAATATATATATATATAATTTCAAAAGGTGTGTATTACTATTCAGATTGGCTATTTTGATTAGTCGTGGTGTGTTAGAATCTCGAACTTGCGTACAATGCAAGCTATTTCATTATTGAAAGAGAAGCGTATCATGGAAGCTCGGGGTGTTACATTCTCCCCTCCTTCAATAAATTGCGTCCTCGCAATATGAAATTTTTCTTTGAAAATAAAAGGTTGAAAATAGAAAATACATTTGTGGAAAACCCAGATCAAAAATAAGGTTAATAAAAATATAACATTAAAAGAAAGAAAGAGAAGTACAAAGGTCACCCGAGATAGCCTATAATAGGATTCTATGAAAATATGGATATGGAGGAGAAACAAACCATCAAGGTCTGATGGAGATTTGTAGAAAACAGGATTCGTATAAAGTTTAACTACAAGAAAATCACAAACTTGTGATTTGTTAAACGGTCATTGATTACCCAGAAGGAAAAGTTAACCGACAATGTTTTTTTTTAAGTTACCTTTCATACAGTTGATGAATTTATTTAGGAGACTTACTAGGAATGTAAGGAAATATACATACTCGTCATATAGACTTTCATTCTTTAATAAATTTTTACCACAAGCCCTTCTTTTACTCAAAAAAAGATAATAGAACTCAAAAATATTATATTTATCCTAATCGTACAAGGTTCCAAATTTTAACACATACCATTCAGATTTGGAAAACTATTTTGTAATAACCAGGGACTTCCTGTAGGCTAGTGGTAGGTAATAAAGTCATGTCGCACTATGGTTGTGGGTTCGATTCCTACAGCTTTGTCCGAAGCGACGGGTTATCCCCCAACCTACAGGTTGTCATTTTCCTAAAACTATAGTATTATAATATTCCCAAAATAATCTTCAGAAATGATTTAACCTTAAACAATACTATCCAAGGTTCAACTTAATCCATTCCATCCTTTATAGTTATCCAAAATACTTCTGTCCAACTCACAGTCCAAATTTTATAAGGAAGGTAAACATAATGAAGATCCTTTTTTCCGCGTAACAACATTTGAGCGCCTTCATCATGTATTCTTTTAAAACCCTGAAACATCCTAAATTACCATAAATCCTTATTGATTACATTCATGATCTCTTATTCCTTATAGAATACTAGATATACTCCTTCTATCCAAAAATGTGTACAAATAATTATTCATTTTCAAGGAAGTTAAGAATATCCAATATAATTTATCCAAATCAATCATGTATTATTCTAAAATCACTATCTCAGTATTAGAACCATATTATGGTTTATCTTTCTCTCAACCATATATTTTCCAAAAATTTAACCTGCTATGGAGTCACTTTTCTTGGTTCCACACAATCTCAAGTCCTTGATGAAATAGTACTGTAGTACAATCCTTATATACTCCATAATTATTATAACCATTACATCATTGATACAACACTCAAATGAAAAAAATCTTTAATAACAACATAATAACTCTAATAATTCATTCTCATCTATGGTAGTATCATAACTTGATCATTATCCAATAACATCATTTGGTCCATACTCTGATGATTTGGACATTGGTTTGGATAGTGTCCCCACTACTTGCAGATGAAGAATTGTACATTTGAAACCTTTTTCTTACCCTTGCAGTCACGCACTTGGTGTCCTTTTTCTCCACACTTATAACAAACTCCCATTCCCTTCAGGAAAGTTCCAAGGTGTTTCTTCCAACAGTTATCACATATTGGAAAATTCTTCTTTTCCCTCGTCCCATTATCCATCATTATTTCTTCCATCCTTTTCATCCCTTTCTTACCTTCAAATCCATAAGACTCAATGAATTCATTAAGTATCTTATTAACACATGATACTATTTCTTCATATGTTGATAACACATGGGAGACTATTTCCCTTCTAAATGTAGGCTTAACACCGTGAAAGATTTGATCCTTCTTACTCTTTGGATCATACGTATTGATGGAGTTCACATTCCTTCTACTGGGAACCATTTCTATACAATGGAATAAACTAGGTTAGTTTATGAATTTTAATGAATAATTCCAAACTTGTAAAACAATTAATGTAAATTGAACGGTTTATTGATATAATCCATAATCATAAAAAATGTTTTCTTTGAGGAAGTATATACTCATAAACCCTTTATAATGGTTTTAAAAAAAATGAGAATTATCCTAAGCATATCCTCTGGGAGTGTCGTAACCAAGAGTGCGGCAAGGCCCGTTGTCGTGCTCTAGCTCAAAGAAGTGTTTTTGGGTTTCACCCCTAGGTACATCTGTGCCAGAGCTGCCTCTACCGACTCGTATCCAGACATGGATGTATTACTCGGAAAACTCACAAAATCTCTATAATACCAAAATTCTAGTAAGTTCTTATATACTAATCCTCAAAGTATATCTTTGGGCTATGTGATCTAATCAGAGTTTATCTAAATCTAGCTTCCAAGGTTAGTACTAAACTGCCTCTGATACCAACTGTAATGCCCTGACCCCAGTTACCCAGAGTCGGTGAATTATTGTGGAACATTGGCATGATCACAAAATATCACGTCTCGAAAGACCGATTAGTTTAGTAGCCTTGAAACACTAGATACATTCATAAGTTTTACATTACATAATAAAGTAATACAAAACTACAACACCATTTTTCTTTATATCCCCTCATATTATCCCTTCAGGTCATTCATAAAATACTTCTTCACATCCTGGAAAATTTAAAACATTGAAAGGGGTGAGCTCAGATGCTCAGTAAGGATAACAATATAGCAGAAGCTTTCATAAATAAACATTAACATTTAAAGAAATGTATAACTAAAATAAAAGACTTTTAAACATGAACTTCAGCATAACATGGGGAAAATAAAATGAAATAATTCCATTTACATAATCACATGGATATTATACTAGTTGAATAATCACATGAAATATCAATAACCACTTTCATAATGATGGAATGCATAATTCCAGACCATCATAACCACGTAGCCAAAGCCTCATGCCAAGACTACAAATAAGATTTTGTCAAGGCCTCGTGCCAAGACACTAGTTTGTCTCCTGAGACCTATCGATGCATCGAGGAGCTATAGCAGGCTCCACCCATCACTTATTAAGTCCAATGCATTCTTCATATGAATAGGTTTAAACATATCATAAACCATAACATAATCGTATCACATAAAACATGCATAAAGGATACATAACATTTCCACATTTCAATCACAAGATATCAATACAACAAATTGATATAATAACAAAAATATCAATACCATTTTCAATACCAAAATAAATGAAAATTAAAACATGGTATTTATTATTAATTTAAAAAAAATTTATTGCTTGTAGAGGAAGCCAAAACTCAAATAATGGTCACGGTGGTGGAGATGTCGTTGTCGCCGCGTACGTACGACAAGAAAAACATTCATTTTTGTCATTTAGTAAAACGTTTCGTATAAAAAGATTCCTTTTGAATAAATGTAAAAGTCAAATGGGTTTATACACCGTATAAAAGAAATTTGTGTATAAAACAAAATATGCCTCAATGAATGGAGATTGAGACGAAGTCCCTTACAAAGATCATTTTTAAATAAAATAGATCTATTACGTGTATTCACTATAAGTACACATAAAGAAAGTACAAATATAAGATAGGAAATAATAATATCATGACATAATTTGAAAGTAGGATATTAACCCAAAGAATGGAAATTGGGTTAAGAAGTTCCCTTACAAAGATCATTTTTTAATTAAAATAGATCTATTATGTGTATTCACTATAATTACACATAAAGAAAGTACAAATAAAAGATAGGACATAATAATATCATCATATAATTTGAAAGTAAGAGATTAACCCAAAGAACGGAAATTGGGTTAAGAAGTTCCCTTACAAAGATCGTTTTTTAAATAAAATAGATCTATTATGTGTATTCACTATAAGTACACATAAATAAAGTACAGATAAAAGATAGGACATAATAATATCATGACATAATTTGAAAGTCGGAGAATAACCCAAAGAAGAAAAATTGGGTTATGAAGTTCCCTTACCTCGTGTCCGACTTGACTCGATCAATCTTTTATCTCCTGAATAATAAACTAGATTTAATTTCTATTTTATTAAGAACCTTTTACATTTTTATTATTCCTTTTATATCACTTATTACCATTTTATGAACATTATGTAATTATTTAAGTTCATAACAGTCATTTTTTCGATCTTTGGTACTTGAGGCAAAAATAAACTTATTATAATTACAAGTTGTTCATGTGGTGAAATTTCCATTATATCCAGAATTATATTCATGATGTAGATATCATATATATAATATATATCCAGTATATACATGCATTTATAAAATTGCATAACATTAAGAGGTAAGAAATGAAATGCAACGTTCATGGAGACGGTAAGTTGTACATACGCATGAACGCTACTTTAATTTCTATTTCATATTTAATGGAATGAAATTTTATTTATATAAAGGTATTCTATAATTCTAGTATAAAATCATGTATAATATCATTTACTCCATCCTTTATACATCCAACATATGGCATTAACGATTCAAATCACTTTGAGGGGCGGTAGTCCGCACTTCCTAAAATGAAATTATCGCGTTTACCCATAATGGAAATCATAAAGGTATAACATAAATGAAAAATAAAGAATAATAAGGAGAACAAAAACATAATAAATATCATATATAAAAGTATTTTCATCGTAATGGCCACCATGAGATGTGTTAAAAGAAGATTGACCAATCATCATTTCGTGAGGCAGTAATTCGTCACTCATAGAAACAGTATGTTCTTTAACCATTAGACGAAGGTGTGTGTAAGTGTAAATCAAATAATTCTCCTAACAACATCCTAGTATATTGAAGATAATGGTGTTGTTACAAAAAAAGGAATAAAAATAATTTATGTGGTTGGAGATTCAAAATAAAACAAAATAACATAAGAGAAGACATTACCTTAAAATCGGGTAACTCTTTTTGATTTGAGCCAAAGGCTTCCTTGAGAATAATTCTGCCCTAGGTGAGGCTTCTAGGAGTAATATATTGATTGTTAGAGAGTATTTGGGAAGAGTTTGGCCGAGCCAAATGGCTTTAAGGTGTGAATAAGGTGGTAGTGGTGTGGGCCTTTTATAAGAGGAGAAGAGGGGCACTCTTGGAAAGTCATGAAATATTACATTATTATGAAATTCTTTTCTGATTTTAGAGGTCCCAAAATTATATATTTCTAGTATAAGGTGATAAGGGTTCGAAATATACCCATCCAATAGGTTTTTGACAACTTTTTGTCTTATATTTGACATTATCTTTTCAGTTTTTTAAATCGTTAATTAATGAGGAAATCGATGCATCATCATGGTGTCATAAAAATTTTAATTTATTTAATGTCTAAAAATTTTATAAAAACTATCCTGATGTAGGAATTCTTTTTAAATTTCCAATGAATATTTATGGTCAAAAATATGACTTGAATAACCCCTTCTAAAAATTGTTTTAGTAAAACAACACATGTTTGTGACAATTTTATTTTTACTTTAAATAAAAAGTTATTAATGTCATTTTCTTACCCATGTGGCTCCATGGGGTCCCCAAGTTGGCCAATTGATTTTCTTTCTTGTCCATGACTCATCCAATAAGTTTAGGACAAGGGTATAAGTAATTTCATATTTTTATAATATCATTTTTACCTTAAATTTCACTAATTACCTTTAATCGTGATTAATTAAACTTAAAAGTTACTATTCACCAAAAAAATTATTTTAATCCCATTGAACCAAATTTTCCTTTCTAATTACAACCATGTATGTTGGATTTTTGAAAATCAAATCACAGAAGTGGTAATGTTTCATTTAAACGAAAAATCAGTTTTTTAACTACCACTTAGTGGTTTCACTATTCATCAAAAATTGAAGTTTTTCAGAACAATGCCAAAATTTCACCCTAAGTTATAATTGATATTCTGAATTAAAAAATTATTTCTATTTTACAAAATTACAAGAATATAAGTTGCATTAATTAATTTTATAATTAATTCCCGCTGTCACAACAAATAGCGTGTTTTTAAGAAACAATATATATCAAAAGCTTGACAATTGTTTATCTCCAATTTCAAAGTGAAATTAATTCTAATGAACACCATTGGATAAAATGGTAAAAATATATTATAATTATACTTTAAAACCACTAAATAGTATAATTAATCACTAAAAATTATTTTAATTAAAAAAAGTTTTTTTTAAGTATTTTTCACTATTTATAAAAAATTGGAAGTTCTCAGAAAAATACCAAAACTTCAACTTAGGATAATTTCGATATTCCAAATCCCAAAATGAAGTCCGTTTTGAAATATTATATATATATATATAATTTCAAAAAGTGGGTCTTACTATTCATATCGGCTATTTTGATTAGTCGTGCTGTGTTAGAATCTCGAACTTGCGTACAATGCAAGCTATTTCATTATTGAAAGAGAAGCGTATCGTGGAAGCTCTGGGTGGTACACTTGAGTAGAAATGGGTATGGGAATTAACTTCACCATAATTTGTCATGAAAAATCATAGTTAAATTTATGAATCATGAAAAAAGTTCATAAATTTTCATCAAATTATTTTATGAGATAATAAGGGGTCTCTAAACATTTCAAAATAAAATTACATCTTTGTGGGATATGGAAAACCATATCCCAACATTGGGAATTTAAAATATAAAGGAATAAAATAAATAAGGTTATTGAATAATGTGAAGGAGACTATGCCTTACCTTGAGAGTGTGTAGTTAAATCTTAAGAGGAGCTTCTTAAGAGATTGGGGGAATCATAGGAGGGATCTAGGGAGATAAGTTTATAGGAAGTATGTGACCTACGATTTGTTATTGATGAGAAATGGGAACTTGGTTAGTTTATATATGAAAATCGAGGGGATTTCATTAATATTTCATAAACATATATTTTGGACACAATTCAAAAATTTAATCAAAACTAAAAACTTTTCCATATTTTTTATCACATGGTTTCTAAAATAATTTTTTTCATTATTTGTTTCTATGAATTAAATTAATTATAATATTACTTATGGTGATTCAAAAGTTTTTCATGTTTATAATGAATTGATTTCAAAACCATAATATATTGTATATGTTTTGTGAATACAAAAAAGCTTTATAAAATTAATCAAATAAGCGTAAAACATGTTATTTTAAATTTTAAATATATATTTTTCCATTGATTTATTTTATGACATGTATTACCTCTCTTTGGGGTCATTATTATTTTGTAATACATACAGTAAATTTCTATCTTATTTAATTTTTAACCAAAAAATATACTTTCACAAAAAAATATGAAAAACACAGATTTGTATATTTTTGATGTGATAAATAAAAAAATAATGTTTATTTTTTCCAAATAAACATAAAAATATAATAATTTATATTTTTAAATAGAAATAACGTTTTATTTAAAAATATTGGTTTGTTAGTAATAACTATTTACTAACCCTTATACGAATTATTTTTCACTTCATAATATTATATTTTCAACAATAAATAATATAAATTATTTAATAATAATATTTTGTTCCAATAAAATTTATTATTAAAATTTGTGATTTTTAAAATTGAAATGTATTAATTGAAATTTATTATTATCCGAAAATATTTTTGACTTTTTTTATTGAAATATAATTTTTATCAAACTTTCCATTTAATGATTTAAAATTTAAAATCAATAAGGAATAAATTTAATAATCAATTCATGGAAAATAAATTATGCATGTAAATGCACTTATGGTCGTAATATATAGTCCTTTATTAAAATAGTGAATGCCTTTTGGGTATGGTGTATGACTGTGAGATTTTCTAGGGTTATTCTGTAGACATGGTGTAGTCCTTTATTAAAATAGATAATGCCTTATGTAAATATGTTTATTTTATTTTTGGGCATATAAATAGTAAATATATATATTTTAATTACCGCAGTTAAGGAAAAATCAGGAACTTAAGGGTAAATTTAATAATATTATTATTATAAGATAACCTCAAAACATATACTAAAATTATTATATGACTATTTTTCTTCCTTAAAAATTAATTTATTGATTATGAGACCATTTATTTACTTCTGTATGAAAAATATATCCTTAGTAGTATTATATTCTGAGTAAATCCAATTTTGTCAAACTTTTGTTTTTAATAAGATAAATATTTTCAAAATGGGGTTATATAAGTGAGATTTTCATATATAAATATTATTTGGAAATAAATAATGTTTATCTACATCATTCTAATTTATTTTTCATTTTTAATAATAAAATAATTACTCTAAATTTTGACACAATGATGATAGAGTAATTTTTTAATTAATTAACGAATCAAATAAAGGATATTGAAAATACTAGAATAAATATTATTTGACATAATTAATATAATATAACGTTTTATAGACTAATTTTACATATTAGTGAAGAATTAATAGAGTTTTGTAGAAAATATCATGTTTTTAGGATAGTTTTTAAAAAGTAAATAAATGAATAGTTTGAAAATCGACACTAACAGTATTTTAAAATATATATTATTTTATTAAATGATATAAAATTAATAAAAAAATAAAATTCATAATTATTATTTTTATGGAGATAAATATGTCATGAATGGTCATTTATGTGTCTTTTGTAATTTTATATAAATTTTGTTAACCCTTATAGTGTAACTTACATGATATCATAGTAATAGTTAAAAGGGTAAAATAACAATAAAAATAAAAGGATAGGGTTTAAAAAATAGTAAAAACAAGTATAGTTTTCATTACATGATTTTATATCTACATATAATAATCCTATATTATATATAGGTCATTTTTGATATATTTTAAATCTAAATTTAATTTATATTAATTTAATATTTTGAGAGTTTTCAAATGTAGCTCTCACTTCAATTATAAAAGAGAAACCCGTAACTCGATTCATCCCACCACTTTGAGTCTTCTATCAAGACTAAGTCCAGAATATTTTTCCTCAAAAAAAACCTTGTAGAAGATATATATTTTCTGGTCTCTCAAAAATTTAAACACTATATCTCATAAAAAGATATCTAAAGCCAGTTTACTAAAGATGAGGTAATCATTTTTACTAACTCATCCAAATTCATTTCCTGTTCTACATAATATTTTTGTGTTGTTTAAATTATAAATTAATAAGTAAATTATTATTTATATTATAATATTTTATTATGATTATTTTAAACCCATATTTAACCTCTTATAAATCCTATAAAAAACAACATCACTATGCATGAGTACGTAAGGCATACAGTCTGCACATCATGGTGTATTTTTGTTTATCACCACATTGTTTGGATGGGTATAATGATGGAAATAATTGATAAAAATAATAATTATGGAAATATATTGATTATTTATAATTAACATACCATCCAATTTCTTATAATTTTACCGTTAAGGGAATGATATCGTCACTCGTGTGTACGTACGACCTAGCGTCTCGACAACGAGATGAGATTCATCTTCCTCGTTAACCATTTAGGAATGATTATACAATTGTATATAATGAGTAAATAAAATATATATGAACTTAATATAATTATTTAGATGAAATATGTATATCCTATTGATAATAAAAAGGACTTACACAACAAAACATGTATAGAAAAATGAATCAGTTAATACTCGAAACAAGTGTAATAATGGAATATGATTAACAAAACGATATCATAGGATCATATATGATTTCATAAATATGGATATGGTTCATGTATAAATTAATAAAATGTTTTAATCCATTACATTCTAGTATAAATCCCATTCAAATAAATTAAATTACAACGTAATAGTTAATTTCGAAATCTCATTATTATCAAGGGTTGTTTATATATAACTATTTGATTGGGAATATTTATCATCTATGACCCTGTTACTTGAAAATATTTTCCAAAATAGAATTACTATTATACTAAAAAAATTAATTTATTATTAAACATATTTTATATATTATATATTGGTTTGAGAGGAATCATTTTTTCATTTTTAAAACAAGGTACTTTAGGACTTTTACAAAAAAAATATGGAAGGAACATTTTTTAGTATATACAATCAGAGCATTTTTTCCACCATCATAAAACCTTAGTATCTTAAACATTATTTTTTAATTTTACAATATTATTTTTTATTAAAAATATTTCTTTTAAAAATATGACTCATTTTAAATGAATTATTTCAAAGTAAAATAGAAGTATTCCACTAAAAAATAATTAATTTATTAGAATATTTTCATCTATGTCAACATAATTTTTTGGATCTTATGATAGATTGAAGTTGATTGATTATGATACCATCTACCATATATTATTTAAATGTTTTTTGAACATTTTGAATATAAATGTTCTATTTTGATACCATTCATGGTTTATGGTCAAAGTATACATATTTCATATACGAGATTTTCAATACAAATATTTATATTTTTTATGTTTTTAAATGATGAATGAATTGGACTTAGTTAGTAAGGGGTAGGCATAATAAATCCCCTCAATGCATCATTAGGTCTCATTATAAAATCTATTTTGGGTATTGGTTGACACCTTAACCAATTATGTATGGTGTATTGGATGAAGCCTTGATGACATTTTTGTGATGTATAAAATTATGCATTCCCTAATAATGATAATAGTTTTTGATATTCCATATGACTATTCGATTAATATAATATCCATGTGATTATATATATGGAATGATTTGATTTTCATTTATACATTCCATATTAATTTCAATTTTTTTCTTAAATGGATTGTGTTTTAGTAATATATCTTTCCATAATGTTTATGAATATTTCTTAATAATAGATTCTACTGTACGCTTACCCTTCCCAAGCACCTAATCTGTAACAACCCAATATTTTATCAATGTAAATTACCTTCTTATAATTTTTTAATATATTATAAATCACATAAAATCACTTTTAAAACATAATACAAACTCAAAAATGAATAATTAATGAAATAAGAGCTATTTTTAGAAGTTAACGAACCTTTACCAATATAATTGTAAACTGGCCAATGGAATTGAAATTTGGTAATTAAGAATAGTAAATCATCCAATAGAATATTAACATCATATATGAAATTACAAATAAAATATAGGCATTTTATAAATGATAATATGATATATTTATATCATAGTATAAGTAAATAAATATTTAAGAAATAATTAATTAAGTGTTGGTGTTTTTATAAAACATTATATTTATTTACAATTTTATTTTCAATATAAAGATTTAAAAGAAAAACTATTTTCATAAAAAAATATTCATTAATTAATTTTTTTCATATGACTATAATCTAATTTTCTGTGACATTAATTAATTTTTCAATGTGTTATAAAATTAGTTATAATTTTAACATCAATATTTTCCAAATAAATGATTACATTAATTAAAACATAAATTTCTCGTATTTATAAAATTCTATTCATAAAATAATGTTCATTTTTGAATTTTAGATGTCAAAAAAATATTAGGGTGTTTTTTTGGGAATTAATCTAAAAACATGATTTATTTATGAACAGTGAAATACAGTAATTTATGGCATATATATATTATAAATTAAAAACACTATTAATTGAGTCATATATGATGAGGGAATAAAAATATAATACTCCAATTAATTTTCTAAATATATTTTTTTATAATTATCTAACTATTCTTAGTCTTGATACAAAATAATAAACTAATAAATTTTAATAATGAGAAAACACCCCTATCCAACAATATAAATATCACCTCTTATCCTCACACCTTCTAAGATTTTATCCTTGTAAAAAATCTACCAATTATTCTTCCCAATCCCCTCCCCCATGTCCAGGATATCTTGGTCTCATCAAAATAGAAAAACATATGCCTTGAAGAGGTTCTCAAGGAGAATAAATTAAAGAAGTAAAATCATCTTTTAATTTATTTTAATTTCACTTCAATTTAATTCTTTTCTTTTCCTAACATTACCTTAAAATATCTAAATGAATTTATAACTCCATTATATTTTATATACTATAGTTTTATTGTCTTTTTGGCATAATTCATCTTGAAGTATATTCTGATTTACTTTTTTTCTAAACATGAAAATATCGTCAATGGGGTGTTGATTTACCACCAACATGGATGATGCATTTTAATTTTTCACTACCTCCCTCATAGATGGTCATAAAACCATAATTAAGGTTAAATAAGATTTTATTATAAATATTATAAGTTATATAATTTTTTGGAATCAATATATAGACATGATGTTAAATAAAATAATATAATCTTATAATGGTTTTAATACAGCCCAAACTTATTAAATCATTTTCATTAACATTCAATATTAAAAATCATCCATATACCATATAACCAGATAATTTATAAGATAATTTAATCTTCTAAAATATCATATAATTTATGTTCTGGATAACTGTTCCAATTTTACATGAACTTTTATTCTCATAAACATGTTAACCGATCATGAAGACCATGAAAATGAATACTCACGAATGATGAAATTAAACTCTATAACTCATTTAGAATCTTATAAATGAACTATAAAAAATTATAATGAACCAAATGACTTTATAAAAGACTATATGTTTTTTAATTAATTAATTTAACTTTATTATAAATGATATTAAATTCAATAGATTATTCAAACGCTAGGTAATGGTATTCTTAAACCCAACTCTAGTTTTATGGGTTTTCCCACTTTCACTCCATTTTCAGTACAAATGTTCATTTAATGTTCTTTAAATATCATTTCTTTTTAAAATCAATTTTTTTCTAGTATATAGTTGTTTTCAATATTCTTTTATAACAAATTCAATGATTCTTCCAATAAATAACTCACCTTTCCAAAAATACATCTTCTACTTCTCGTGAGATTTTTTCTTCCTCACTCATGATTAATGGTTTTTATACCATGTATGGTATTTCCTATTTTAATTAAGAACCCAAATGTTTATTCATGAATATATTCTTTATTAAATGAAACCCATTCCAATTCATGGGTTATTTTATTTCTAAGATTAATATACATTCTATTTGGAATCCATGATAATGTAAATGTAATGATATGACTGGTGCACTCGAAATTATATAGTGCATGTAAATGTTATGATTTGATAGGTGTACCTAGAATTATATATGGATCACATTCATTGGGTAATGTGATATATCTCAAGAGATAGAGTAAAATATAAATGAACACGATGCTACCATTATTCACAACTATGTGTGGTATTTTACCACTAAGACATGGTATTTAATTTTTATGCATTTCCACATTACATGACATTATCTAATGTTTCCTATAATGATTTTGATAATGATCATGATATTATGTTATTATAATGATGATTATTTTCACCCGTGTTTTATGTCCCTTATTCATCCTTTCATTGGTCTTTTAGCTTACCTTTTTTTTATGTATATTCTTAGGTGAATACTTGTAATATGGAGAAAATGATGGACACTAAGAAGATAGAGAAGAAGGAATTAAGAAATTTGATTTATAATGTACAATTTATATATGGTCCAATTTATCGCAAGATACAAAACATTTGGATCCAAGTTCTGTAAAATTTTATGTTATTTATCTTTAAAATTATTTAATAATCATGTACGAAAAAGCATGGTCACTAAATAAACTCCCCCTATCTTAAGTTTTATTTTTTCTAGGATTCCAAGATGTATAATATGATGGATGTGTAGTGTTAACTTAGTATAATATTAATCATCTCATAATATTAACTATATTATATTTTATAGTTTCAACTGTATTGTAAGTTTCATGTATATAATATGTTTTCTAAAACTGTTAAACTGATCGGTCCTTTGGAATTCAAGTCTTGTATCTATGCCACTATAATAAATTATGTCATCAACTCTGATCTATTAGGGTTTGTGTTTTTATAGTTGGTATCATAGAATGTTCAGTAGAAACATTGGAAACTATATTTATAAGTCAATTATTAGGTTACATAACCCGAAGATATACTTAATGGATAATCATAAAAGAACATCCTAGAATTTTTGTAAGGTATTTATTATGTTGGTCTTCATACAAATAAATCCTTATCTTGATAATTTAAGTTGATATGGTTCTAGAACATATGTACCTAGGTATATCATTTTTGATATAGTTCATCGGGCCTGACTCGGGGTAACATAATACACGACAACATACCTTTCTCTGCACCTGGTTTGACACTCCTTGTAGATATGAATAGGATAATTCACATTTATTTACCAAACATTAAGAATGATTTAATAGTTAATATGTCTTCAAAGAAAATATATTTATTATTATTATATTTTTTGTGTGTAAATTTATAAATTTCTGTTAAGAGATATTAGTTTGAAATTATGTATTATGTTTCATAACTTAATATAATGTATTCTATTTTTTTTAAATGGTTACAAGTGGAATGATCATAAATCGTATGAATGCACATAATATATGTAGGGATTCCCCTAATATGAAAGATATTGAGTTTTGATATTGACCTTCAACTACAGTTGAGAAACTTATAACTATACTGGGACAACTAAATTTTGTTATAAAAATTAACCTTACCTATATGGAACATACTGGTCCACTACATAGAAGAACAGTGTCATACCATTTCATGAGACAATAACCTCTAACATTAAATGGGACTAGAAATCCATTTATAGCTAAAAAAGTGATAAGTTTTATAGATATGATATTTATTTGATTGGTAAGAACCAAAAAGGAAAATGTTGTCTCTGTAGTTTAACTTCTCTCCAGAGATGCAGATCAATGGTGATCAATAATTCTTAACACAGAGGAGGAGAAAGAAATTTCATGCATAGAATGGATGTATTTTAACAGAATTTTCTAGGAAAAACATTTCCTGCATGAAAAATGAGTGGATATAGAGATACAATTATTGAATCAGAGGTAAAAGGATAATGAAAATTTTCCTAAATATGAATCTAACCTTACAAGGTTATCATGTAACATTACAGATTAGATAAGTAATCCAAAGATCAAGATTGGGAAATTAAGGTTATCATGTAACATTACAGATTAGATAAGTAATCCAAAGATCAAGATTGGGAAATTATTTTATGGGTTAAAACCATTCCTCCAAAGGGAACCAATCTCCCGAAATTTCACATCCTATGATGATATAGTCTCATGTGCTCTCAAGATAGAATAATAATTCTCTAATCCTTTTGAAATTAAGGGAAAACAAGATAAGAAGGGGCTATTAAACACTTACAAAAAGGAAATTAGGAAAATGGGATTAAGAGAATAGTATACATTCCATCTTGAAATAAATGTATGATATAAAAATCATGGAGCATGACTAATGGGGATGGTAGTTTGTTTCATGTGTTGTTTAAAAGGCCAATAAGACCCTAATTTAAAGGGAATTAAATCAGTCAGTAATATTCAATATATTAATTATATGTAGATGGGGTCCTATGAAAATGATTATAATAGGAGTCAAGGAAGCATTCCCCAAAAATGGCCATCGGAGCATGGCTAACCTTATTCAATAAAAAAATTTGATGTTAAAGTTCCTAATGATTTGGGGGTAGGTACTTTAATCATCTCCTCAAACATAGCTAATTCATTATTTGATTCTCTACCATCACATTATTCTAATTCTTACTAGCATTCCAATGAAATTAAACATTTACATTTTTATTTAAAAAATGATTTATGAGCCAAAACTCATAAGGGAAGTATCATTGCAACAAATATGTTTATGAAGTCCCATTTATGACACATATACGTGTTTTACTTTATGTCCGAATCATCATCCATATGGCTGATATTGATATAATCATGGACTAGATTTCAAAATATGATGCAAAAATTTAATTAATGAAGAAGAAAATTTTGATTTTCGAGGAAGAAGAGGAATATAATATATTTTAAGAAGAAACATCATCATATTATTATTACATAGATCCAACCTAGTAGATCTAGTAAATGAAATTCTTTGGGGGAAGAGAAAAAAACATCTAGGGATGGAGAAGGTAATCCTCAAATCGAAGATGTACCTATTATATGGGAAAATATTGATGTATTTCCTGAAGAATTTACTAGACATACCCCAGAGCATGAATATGAATTTTACATTGATTTAATCCATTGTGGAAGGACAATATCAAATACTCCTTATAGAATAGACACTATGAAATTAGTGGATTTGATGAAACAAATAGATTATTTGAGTAATAAGGTATTTATTAACCCTATAATTTGACTATCTGGATCCCCCATTGTCTTCATTAAGAATAAATATGATTCCATGAGGTTGGGAATTGATTATAAGGAAATAAATGTCACTACAATAAATAAAAATTATACTCAACCTCACATTGATGACTTGTTTGATCAAATTTAGGGAGCACAATATTTTTAAAACATTTATCTTCATCCAAGGTATCACAAATAGCGAGTAAATAAGGAATAAATTTTAAATACTTATTTTCCATTTGGATTGACTAATGCACCCTCAATTTTTTGGACCTAATGAACATATTATTAAAAGGATATCTTGATGATTTTGTTATGGAATTATTTGATGCTTTTTTGGTGTTTTCTAAAATATATAAAGATCATAAGAATCACTTATAGTTCATTATCAAGACTCTTAAAATAGATGAGTTATATGGGAAATTTATTAAGTGTGATTTATGTCTTCAGAATTTCCTTTTCTTGGCCATATTATCTCTGTGGATGGCATATATGTTGATCCTATGAAGAAAATGGAATTAAAATAATGGCCTACAAAAAAAATACTGGAGGTATGTAGTTTCATTGGTTTGGTAGGTTATTATCAGTTTTTCATTCCACGTTTTGACTAATTGGATAACTCTTTAACCAAGGATGCATATAAAGGGGTTATGTCTGTCTGGAGAAAGGAATCTGAAAAATGTTTTCATGAACTGAAGGGAATATTTTTTAGTGCTCTGATTTTGACTCTACTATCTAGTAGTGATGGGTTTTTTCATATATTGTTATTTTAAGAAAAGGTACTTGGTTGTTTCCTAAATAAAAATGGTAAAGTTATCATATATGCATTATGGTAATTTATAACTTGTGAATAGAACTATCAAACCCATGATCTTGGTCTATTAGATGTAATATTTTCTTTAAAAATATATATACATTATATCTATCATGAAATATGTGAGATATAAATGAATCAGAAAAGAATGAAATGCATATTCTTATAGAAAGAGATCAACTTGAGTCAAATACGGTTGCTCAAGATAATCAATTATTATAATTTATCAATACACTAACAGTAGATAAAAACAAATAAGGTTACATATTTATTGAGTTAGAAGGATCATGGAGTTGTAACACAAATGGGGATTGAGAATGATCCTATGTTCACGCATATAGTAAATATGGGCATAAAAATTTCTATGAAAGGAGAAAAATAAATAACTTTTTATAGGATTTAAAACCTATATTTATTAGAGATGATAAATAATACGTAATATGATGATGAAACCCTTTTGAAGAAAATTATATGTGATAATGAAGGAATGTTATAATTCTTTATTTATGAATATGGTGTTCTAAAATTTGGAAATAAGATATGTGTTCCATATATACATGATATGAAAATGGAATTTCTGGATGATTCGAATTTCTCAAATTTCTCTATACTCCTTGGAAAAATATGATATATAAGGTCTTAAAGGAAAACGTTTGGTGGGATATCATAAAGTGGTAAATTTCTTACTATATGTCTAGATGTCTTGTTTTTTAATAAGATAAAGCTATAAGGAATCATCTAAAAGTATTCTTGTAGCCTCGTATAATTATTTTGTTGAAATGGGATAAAATTATGATAGATTTTATCATGGAAATACTCAGGACTCCAAAAAATAATGATATGATATGGGTTATTGTTTATATTTTTACCAAATATACACATTTTCTTGATTTAATAGATGATTTACCTCTTGCAATATTAGTAAGACTATATATTAATGTAGATTTAGTACTTCATAGTGGACCTTTATCAATAGTTTCTGATCTAGATCCTTGTTTTACATCATTATTCTCAAAGATTCATCAGAAGTCGTTAAATATGAGCTTAATTTGAGCACTTCTTATCATCCTCAAACTAGATAAAAGCTCTAGGGTCTAATCATCCAGTGATGAAAAAAATTATATAAAAGAGAAACCGAAGAGAAGTGTTACAAGGTGTTATTACAAAACCTGGTGTGTAGAGTACCACACATGATCATCTTCAAACTAATGGAAAGACTAAAAGAACAATTAACTAAATGGAAGCCATGATGAGATCTATTTTATTTAATTTTCAATGTATGTGAGATCAATACCTTCCATTGGTAGAGATTTCCTTAAATAACAGTTTCCATTCATGTACTTAAACAACGTCATATGATGAATTATATGGAAATAGGTTTCATACTCTAATTTTTTTGGAACGTAGTGGATGAAATGAAACTTTTAGGAAAAAATTTTCATTGAAGAGGTGATAAAAAAAGTAAAGTCTATTCAAGATAATATTAAAGGACTTCAGTGTTTGTAAAATATTTTAGGGAATATTTAGAGTTCCAAATGGGTGATCGTGTTTTCATAAAAGTATGTCCAAGGAAGGGTGTTACAAGGTTTGGTAGGAATTATATGGAAAGAGGTTTCATACACCAAATTTTTGGGATATAGTGGATTAAAATAAACTTTTAGGCCCAAATTTTTTTTGAAGAGATGATAAAAAAGGTAAAGGCTATTCAAGATTATATTAAAGGACTTCCGTGTTTGAAAAATAGTTATTCCGATAATTAGAGAAAATACTTAGAGTTCTAAATGGGTGATCATGTTTTCATAAAATTATGTCCATAAGAGGTTGTTACAACGTTTTTTTATGAAATTTAAAATGGTTCCAAGCTACATCAAACACATTGAAATTATTGAAATAGTTGGAGTTATTGCTTACCATTTGGAAATGCTGCTAAATCTCTCGAAGGTACAGGATGTGTTCCATATATCTCTGGTAATGAAGTACATGTCTGGACCAACGCATGATCTCACCAATGATGAAATAGTGTTAAAACATGAGATTACTTACTATTAATAATACATCCATATTCTTGATACTATAGAACAAGTGTTTGGGAATCAAAAGAGTCGGCTAGAAAAGGTACTATGAAGGAATCACAAAAATGGAAGAAGCAACATGGAAACCATAGGATTATATGAAAGATAACAACACTCATCTTTTTTAAAAGGTAACAACCCCAAAATTTCAAAGATTCATTTTTTTATGAGAGAAAAATGTATCACCACAATATTTACTATATTTTTCATTTAATATAAATTTAATTTTTTTATAACTTGCAATGCACGCAACAACGGGTTTCAACAAAACTTAGTCACATTTTGAATAGTCAATTAAATTATATCACTTTTAGATAATTTATATAGAAATTTGTATGTTATATATCCAATAAAAAATTATGGAATTAACTCTATATATTAGTAGTTATAAGATAATAAAACCCCTATATTACACATAAAACACTATATTTTTATAAAATTAGTTTTACCACCATTTAATGGAAAACTTATTTTAAATCATATTTTATACACTTATATATATTATATTTGAAAAAATAAACCTTTTATTTTAAATATTAATATAAAAATTACATTTTTTGAATTTTTTGTATTTTTCTTATAAGTTTCATGTTTTGATAAATAGTGATAAAATATTATAGTTTAATTGAAAACAAATTTTACATATTAACAATTTATAGTATTAAATTATATTTTCAATTGGTTTTAAAGTATAATTAGGTTAATTTTATATAATTTAATACAATTAGTCACATCGGAATAAATTTTACATTGAATATGAATATTAAAAAATTACAATTTTCTTGTACATTCTCAATTTAAAAACATGTTTTCGTGTTCCGTCGAGAAGACTGCTTTTAAATTAATTACTGAAACTTATATGTTCTGAATTTTGAAAAATGGATTCCACAGTTTGAACCAGTGGTTAAAATTTATGTAAATATATTTCTTTATTATTTTACCTATCAATAATAAATTTAGTAATATTATAATTACCATGGTTAAGGGTAAATTAAAAAATTAAGGGTAAAATTAATATAATTATTTTTAGAAAATTACACTATAACTTTTAATAATTTTATTGATGACTATTTTAAATTGTTGCGAATAAAAGGATCAATTATGAGACCATTTATGTAGTTTTGTATGACAATATAACCTTATAAGTATTTTATTCAATGGAAATTCAAATGTGTCATACGTATGTTTTTAAGTAGAGAAATACTTTTAATATAGGGTAATATAAGGGATATCTTTAACTGTAAATAGTCTTTGGAAAACTATAATTTTTATCTACTTCATTTAAAATTATTTATAATTTTTAGATATAAAATATGTACCCTAAAATGTGACACAATGATGATGCAATAATTGTTTAATTAATGAAATAATCAAATAAATGATATTAAAAATATTAAAATAAATACAATTTGATATAATTTATATCATCCATAAATTTTATAGATTACATTAACATATTTTTCATATGTTTAAAGTGTTTTTTCAAAAATATCATGTTGTTGTGTAATGTTTAAAAATCCATGTAATGAATAGTGTCAAAATTAGCATTAATTATATTTTAAAATAAATAATATTTTATTAATTCATATAAAATTACAAAAAATATAAAATTAGTAAAAATTATAGGCATGAAGTTAAATATATCATCAGGGACTCATTTATTTTTTTATAGTAATTATATTAACCCTGAATATCTAACTGACATGATATGACATTAATAGTTAAAAGAGTTAAATAAAAATTAATACAAAAATATAAGGATTCAAAAAACAAAAAAAAAAACTTATCTATCTTTCATTGGATGAATTGATTTCGATCCAAATTCATCCTAACATAAATATAAGTAAATTTTAATCCATTTGGAATTGAAAATTAATTTTTATTAATTTAATATTTTGAGAGTTTCCAATGATGTCCCTCACCTGAATTATAAAAGAGAACCTACCCCTTCACTTATTCAAAAAAATTGAGCCTTCTATAGTAGATAAGTCATATCCATTTCTACTCCAAAAATACATATACATGTTATAGATGTTCTGCTCTCCCAAAAAGACCAACCATAGATCTCTTAAAGGGAGATTTAAAGGAATTACTCCAAAGAAGAGGTAATTGGTTATACTAACTCATCCAAGTTCATTTGTTCCTCAAAATAATATTTAGGTGTTTTTTCATTATAAACTAAAAAATCATGTATCATATTTATTTTGGGAAGTTATTATGAATTTGGTACAACCATATTTCACCATTTATCTATCCTATAAAAAAACTAAATCACAGTATGTGTGTACGTACGGCTTCCCATCTATACAATATGGAAGAATTTTTTTCATTACCACATTATTTTAATGGTTATAATGCTGAAAATAATAGATATAAATAATAAATATGACATAATGTTTAATATTTATAATCAAAATATCATCCAATTATTTACCCTATCACCATTGAGATAATGATATAGTCGCTCAGGCGCACGTATGGCCAACCATCTCCATGACATGATGAGATCCATTTAACATGTTAAACATTTAAGAAAGATTATATAAATGTGTAAAATGAGTAAATATAATAGCTATAAACTACATATAATTATTTATATGAATTATATATATCTTATTCATAATAAATATGACTTACACGTCAAAACATGCATTGGAAAATGATGTAGTTAATACCCAAAACAAGGGTAATGAGATAATATTATTAAAAAATGATATAAGAATATTATATGTGATATCATAAATATGGATATAGTTTTGGTAAAAACTAATAACATGTTTTGAACTTTTATACATGTGGATAAATCACATTCCACTGGAGAAAACTACAAGTATATGGGCAATTTCACATTATCATTATTATCCCAGTTTTTTTATACGTTAGTATCTATAGGGGAATATTTACCATCCATGTCCATTTTTTATAAAAAAATCAAACATATTTATATTATTATCATATAAATAATTATAATATTTTTACCCATGTTTGAATTTTTAAAAATCAGGTTTAAAGGAATCTTTTTTACATTTTCCAAAAAATGTAATTTATAAAATTTTCGACAAAAATATGAAAGCAATGTTTTCTATCATATAAGGCGCAAGGAAATTTTTCTTCCCTTATGAAACCATAGAGTATTAAATCTCCCTTTAAAAGTTTACAATATTATTTTCAATTAAAATTTTTTATTTTGAAATTATCTGGCCTTTTAAATAAATTATTTCAAATTAAAAAAGTTTTATTTATCTCAAGAAACGTTTAATAATTTTATTATACTATATAAATCTATGTCAACATCCTTTGTTAGATCGTAAGCTTGATTGAGGTTGATCTCTTATGATACCATCTACCATATTTAATTTAAGTTCTTTTGATCAGTTTGAATGTTTACATGCTATTTTCATACCATTAATGGTTTATGGTAAAATTATTCACATTTCATATGCTATTTTTCAATATAAATGTTTATGTTAGTTATGTTTTTATATGAGGAATACATTCTACATAGTAAGTGATGTGTGGGGTATGATATATCCCCTCGATGTATCTGTAGGTCTTTTGACACAAACTATTTTGTGTATTGTAAGATACCAAGTGTCTTATCTTAATCCTTGATAATATATTTGTGTCATCTGATATTATTCATTACCTCATTATAATATTAGTTATTGATATTCCAAGTGATTATTCTATTAGTATAATATCTGTGTGATTATTTATAGGGAAATATTTTATTTTCATTTATCTTTGCTATATTAATATCAATATTATGTTTAAATGGCTTGTGTTTTAGTTATATTCCATTTTATTCTAATTATGATTATATATTCATAACAGTTTTACTATACACATACCCTTACTAAGCATTTGTACTCACCCATTTATTATGTTTTAGTCTTCCAATGATGCTAATATGTATATTATTATTTATATGCTGGGTGAATCTATGAGAATACTGAATCTATAAAATTATTAAATATATTTTATTTTATTGTTTCAATTGTAATATATGGTCTATGCATGTAATCTGGTTTCCAAATGATTAAACAGATCAGTCCTTTAGGATTCGATTCTTGTATATATAAAAATGTCATACGGTACAACACTGGATGTATGATACTGGGGTCAGGTTCATTATAATTTGGGAATTTATTGGATAAGATAAGTATCTCATGATATTTAGATAAAATGGTATATGGTTACATTTTATTACAGCGGTGAGTGGAAAACTTATAAATAAAAGAAATTTAAACATATAATATATGTCTTTCTAAGGTATAGTGGATCCAAATTATCATAGTTCAAATATTTGTATGGAAAGGTGTAAATATATCTGATAAATCCTATTTAAAAAAAATTATTTTTCTCATATTTAAGTTATATCCCCCTATTTTAAGTCATTTAACTCATTTTATCCTCAATCTTGATGTTAAATATTTAATACATTTACTATTCATTTTTAAGAAAGTATTAATTTGAAAATTTTACATAATATTGAATATTGTTATTAATAATATGGAATCCAATTTTCATGGTGTTATTTCCAGATATGGAAAAAAATATCATTAAATATAAATTTGAAAAACTCAATGAATTTTTTTTGATAAAAATGCTTATTTTATGAAAAAACATTATTCTAAAAAAATATCCTATATTTTGTTGATTACAATAAGTCATATTTTACTTTTAATCCAACAAAAACAGAAAGGATCCTTTTGAATATATAATTAAAATAAACAGTTGAAAATAAATTTTATTTAAAGTAACAACATTATATTGGTTAAAAAAATATCAAATGTCGGTTTATTAGTTTGAAAATTTATTTTAAAATGAATTATATTACTTATTAAATATATATTCTATCTTAACATAATTTTAAATAAACATTCATTTAATTATTATAGAATTATAATTACATAAAACTGATAGTATTTTTAAAGTATGTAATTTTCATTATTAACCCAGAAGTCAATTATTTTTGAAAAAAAGAACACATTATGGTAATTTTATATACATAACTAAAAATTAAATTCCAATAATCAAAATAAAATAATAAAAAACATTAATTTTTTTTATCCCATTCTTGAATAATGATATTTGAATTTTCTTATAATTTCATTAAATAAAATTTTTAATTACTATAATATATGCTCATCTGTTACATTATTTTCCTTCCTAAATATCATAATAGAGATATAATGAACAAAACCTCATTAAAAATTGTTGGTATTTCTTCAGGTTATCTACTTCAGGTTCCCAATTTGTGTCTTCCAAATTATAATATTTCAAATGTAACATCACTCGTTAAGTCATCTGATCCTGAAAAAATTGTTTTCTAAAGTTAATAATATTGAAAGGAAATACCAAATATGATATTTTGGGTTCCAATTACATTAAGTGAGATTTTAGTACATACATTAGGTCTATAATATAATACTTAATAATGAGATATAAAACACATCATTCACATCAGAATGGTTGGGAGATATTTCAATTTTGTAATTAAAAATTCCAATTCATTCAAAATTTTCAAAATGGATGATGATCCTATGAAATAGTTTTTATTTATTCCCAAATTTCATAGAAAACTTCTACTAATACACCTTCAAGAAAAAATGACCCCTACCTGAAATTCATTGTGTTTCCTTTGGTTATTGACAAAATTATTTTATATATATTAACATGCTTTTATATGAATCTTAATGGTCTATAATTTTTTCAATATATACCCAAAATGTTTTTGGGATAAAATATTCCTTTCACCAAATTCATAACAAAATGTTTCCATAATAAATAGTTCCCAATTTGATGCTTCATAGGTCAAATTTTAAAGATAAATTGATGCTACTGTTATATAAAGTTTCTACAACAGGGAAATAGTGATCCTAATTACCTTGATATTAAAGTTATCATGACCTCATAATGTTTTATAGTGTTTGAATAATACTTGTGGACTATCCTTCTATTTGGGTATGATATTCATTTCCCATTTATAGCTCACATTTTGAGATCCTTATAAAGAAATTTCCATAATTTTGATGCAAATGATAGGTTTTGATAAGATACAATCAAATGCGGTGCACCATAATGTCTCCAAAAATTATTTATATATGGTAACTTTAGGATCATAGGATTTAAATAATATCTTAAATTTTATAAATGTGAACAATTCATATGGAGATAAAAAATAACTCAAATGGAAATCTTTTCTTTTAGTTCTCTATAGAAATCTGGTGACAATGTCTATAGTAATGTCACCCCAATAAAAAAATTTAATATTAATAGTTCTCATATTTTATTTAAGGAATTGTTGCTTCACTATTATATACTTATAAATTAAACATGTTGATATATAATCATTGATTTCCCTCTTCACATTATCCATAAACAACTATTATCGTAAATCATTATACATAATGGAAATAGAATCGTGTGTATAGAAATTTATTCTATGGGATAGCTAAATTAATTCCCTCTATCACTCTGTATTCATGTAAAAGAATAGTCTCTTACCAAATATATGAACACCAAATTCTTATAAAACATCTTCCAAATTAACTTCATTTAGGGAATTTATTTTATTTTGTAAACTCTTTTCATAATTGTAGGACATTTATTTCATACCCACTAATTATGGTATTGAAATAATTTGGATATTTATTGATTTTTTCTCTTACCAAGTGATTTAAATATCAAAATTTACAGAAATTTATGATGAAAATATCATTACCATTAAATATTTTTTCATTATTCTGTAATCTATTCTACTCAACGCATCAACCAGCTTACTTTCATTCTAATATTGGTAGTGTAATGTTAAATAAAAAACATGATTAGCTCTATCCATAACCATTTTATAATATTAATATGTTTTTTAAAACATGTATATCCTTATTTTTTAATACATATATATCTCACATTTGTCACCATAGTGATAATGCGTCCATTTATTCAAGGAAGTCATTGTTGTTGGCAACTAAAAATATTATGTTTGATGATTCAATCCATATATAATTAACTATCATAAAACATAATAAAAACTACATATTTCAATATAAGGATGAAATGAATTCATATATTTAATTCTTTTCTATATATCACAAAAACACCCATTCATGATGGTAATTTCAATAATGGTGAAATGGCCAATCTCCTCTTTAGTTCATAAAATCATTATTTAAATTATTATAACTATATGAATTTTACCCCAAAAAATTTAAACTTTATAAATGGTGTATAGGGATAAAAAATGTCAAAAAAAATATTTTTATTATTTATATCTTCCTTAACATGAAAAACCATGCCTCAAAATAATTGTGATATACTATAATAGTATTAATATTTAAATACCACTTCCCTAAACTGTCCTACAAATTGTTTTTATGAATAAGAATAACAAAATTTTAAAAAATATTTCTAATGGTTTTATATAATATAAATGTAGTTGTTAATTCAAAATAAACAAGAGATTATTTTTCAACAAAATCATTTTTTTATATTAAATTGATTTCATAAAAATCAGTTCAAATGTATTTTTTGTGCATATATTGTTATAAATTATCCTTATATTTCAATATTTTTATTAATAAAATAATATTAGTTTTGAAACCATCATTTCAAAATTAACATAGGGTGAAATTTTGGGAATTTTTAAAAGTTCTTTTTAGAATATTATAAAACACCAATTTTTTTTTAAAATGACATTTGTTTTCAAGATATAAAAAAAATCCACATTTTTTATGACACTAAACATATAGTATCATAATTATCCAATTATAATATTGTATCTAATTAATTAAATAGTAATATTCATTAATATTTTTTTACTTATAAACTTATTTTTTATGCTTCAAAACACATTTTACTAAATGTTTTCTTTCACTACATTTTACGTGTCTATAGTATAAATTTAACTCTTACACATATATCAATTAAATATTGATTAAAAATTCCATATTTTTTGTTTATAATTTAAAAAATATTAAATATTTCATTTTTATTTTTGGTCAATATGTATAGGGACTGCAGGGAATATTTTTCTCTATAGAAGGGGTAATACTAGTGAAACAATATTAAAACTATTAGATAAGAACATTAAATATCACTAGAAAATGTCTTTATTTTATCGATTGATTTTTTCTATGATCATTAACATCTATTAATTGAAAATTTGTTGATTTCATGACACTTCACATTAATTATAATATTTATATTTTTTAAGTAATGGATAAGTTAAAAAGGTCACCATATTTCTTTTAATATATAAAAATTACATTCTAGGTATAAAAACTCCACATTTCTATTATAAAATGTAAATAAAAATATTAATTAATTTTTTAGAAAGTTAATTTTGATTTATTTTTTATTGATGGAATAACTAACTTAAATTCTTATTCAACCCAAACACATTTCTTATTCCATTAATATATAAATCAATTAAATGCTATTAAAAATAGTAAATGAAATAGAATTTAGAAGAATGATTGTTTTCTACTAATTTAATAAGCAAATATAAAATATTTTTTACATTTTAACTGTTACATTCAAATTAAATTGAAATACTAATTTATTTAATGTCAAACTTTGTGAATAGTACTAAAATTAAATTTAGTATTATTTTCTATAAGTAAAAATTATTTAAATGATTATAAAGTCATAAAATTATGAACTTTAACCAATTAAATAATAAATGTTAGTTAATTTCATTAAATTTTCATTTATTATTCACATGTTCTTTTATATTAATTTCTTGGTCCCTAAGAGTGTAAAAATCATTAATATCACATTAATGATAATAAGGGTTAATATGGGGTTTAAACTGAGAGATAAGGGTTAAAAATCAATGAAACATGTTTAAATTTTATCCAATGACATAATTTACACTTATATACATCTTAAATTATAAATGTATCATTTTGGAGCAACATAAACATGTTAATTAATTTTAATTAATTTAATAATTTATGTAATTTCTAGAGTACCCCTCTCATATCTTATATAAGAATAAAACCTCTTTTATCTTACTGACATTTCATGGGAAAGATAGATTAACCAACCCTACAAATACATATTCATATATACCTTAAATAAATTTAAGAGGTTCTATTATTTTTAATAGAAAATCCCTATGATACATTATGATAAGACCACTTTAGGATATACTCATGACTAAGAGGGGGTGAATCACTGTTGGGAACTTTTTTTAGCTTTTATTAAATTGTCTACATTTACCTCATCATCTTGTTAAAATATTGATTCTCATATTCAATTTTCATTATAGTATTCATGTATATAAAATCATTTAATGATATAAGATGATATTTTTACATTGTTCACTACAAAATATTAGACGTCCGTCTTATCCATGTATGGTGATGACCACTACACTGATTGTCCATTATAATATGATATCGTGTGTTATGGTGTTTCTGGAAAATATTATCTATTGATGTGTGAGTCCAAATATTATATGAGGGGGTATGAAATAAATCCTCTTCGAGGAAATATGATAAGATTTTACAGCATTTAACTCTTAGTTGGTTCATTATAAAGACTCTAAAGATAGTCTTCACATTCTTCTTTTAGGTACCTTGAAACAAAAATAATGTATTCAACCATATGAGTCTTTTATTCGATTTCACAATGCTACTTTATTTACTAACTTCATTATTATTCACATGGTTACTTTCTTTATGGTAGGAAATATTCATTATTTTTTTTTCTTTATCCAACTGAAAGTAGTCTGTCAGATTCTAATTTTCATTCCTATCTATCTATTTCTTCTAATTTGATGATTTTTTATAGTAAAGATATGTACAGTGAAATTTATCCATAACCTTTTCATCTTCTTATTCTTCTTCCCCTTATTGTTTTTTTCTACTAGAAATTTCTATATAATATATTCAACTGATCTTGTTCGTATGATACAGATTACTCTAGTGATAGGTCTACCGATCATATTTCATCTACATCCTCTTTATTAATTTTGAACCAATATTTTTTATGTTTTATTCCTCCTTTCATCATATATTTCGTATATTCATTTGGTTATTCAACTCATTTTTATACACCCTATCCTTCTAAAATATCTTCTCTCAAAAATTTAAGCCATCCAAAAATATCTCTCAGACATAATGGCCTAAAATTTATCATAGTGAAAATTACTCACCGATTTCTATCCTCTTAAAATTAATAGAGTTACACACACACTTCTATATATAGTTTTAACCCTTTATAATGGTTCACATCCTTGGGTATTCATCTGAACTCAAAAAAAATTTCCAACCTAGCTCAAAAATGAATTTTTAACTTCTTAATCATTTTGATTTCATTGTAATACATACCAATTTTTATAGAGCCTTTGATATTTTAAAAAACGTCCTCAATCATCCCAAATAATTCTCGAATCAAAAACTCAATTTATTATTATTAAAATAGTTAATTTTCAGCCATATATTATCATATTTGATAAGAAAAACATTTAAATGTTCTTCGATCACACTATCTATAAAAACTTCAAAACATATCTTTCACCTGGTGAATCTTTTTCTTGAATTCCATTATAAAATTCCTATAATGTATAAAAAACATTTTATAGTATAATTCATCAAACAATTTACATGATTCAATAACTTTTCATATACCAACACTATTTTTATTTTCCTATTAAAATTCAACTTTGTATACTTTTTTGGGGCTCTTATTTCATCCATTGGGTTCACATATATTTTTTATATTTTCCACCATCCATTAAACAGTATAATTTATTCTAAGCTTCTTCTACTTAAATAATTTTCATAACTATATTTTATGACTTTGTAAAACATAGACCAATTCCATTGTAAATTTTATTTATCTAATGACATCGTCTATTGACATGTATTTGTTGAAATTTTTTTGAATCCTCATAAATATATTTTTCATTAGTCTTTTTTAGAAACTTCTATTAGATGATGGTTATAAATAAAATTATATCATATAACATCAAGTAGAAACTTATATCATATTACTTAGATCAAAATCATCTTTCCAATGCAACTACATGTATATATTAGTTTTTTGAAACATCATTTAATCATATAACTGAAGACATCATTATTGTTTGTCCAATTCTCTTTCATCTAATGGAGACTTCATCATAATTTTAAATTCTATTTATCAATTTTAATTTAACCTATAAAATAGTTCTTGGTCATATGGAATTGAAAATTATTTCAAATCATGTCATTCTTTTAAAATTTGAAAATAATACAGAAAATAACATTTTTTTATAAAATATGGTTTCCCCAAAAAAATTCCTTTTCCAATTTCACTCAAGAAATTGTTGTTATTAAAACATTATTGAATATTATAAATACTTATATCATGATTTAATTACATTTATAGTTTGAACTTATCCAAATTCTTATTTCATATTCATTACATTACATCATGAAATGTATAAATGTTTGTCTGATGGACATTGTATAACTCTACTTCCGAATATCAATATGCACATAAAAATATTTTAGAACCTAACTTCGACATTAACTTAAAATATTACAACTAAAAAATCTATACATACAATATATAATTTACATTTGAATATACCTAAAAAAATTCTATTTCATGGGAATTTTTCAATAACTATTTTGTCATCATAAATAAGAACCTCATGGAATAATGATATTTGATCAATGAAGAACCATTCACTAAAAATCAAATGAAATATTTTATCTGAACATTCATTATCTAGTATAACTTCTAAATATAATTTTTCAAAGATTTCGTTCCATTTTTTAATAGATTGAATCCATCAATTCCCAATAGTTTGATATATGAACAAATTTTCCCTTGATGGTTTCACAAAATTTTCTCTATTCAATTAGTTATAATATTGTGGTTCCTTCAATGGGAACTCTAAATGTGGGTGCAACATTGATACCCTATTCTTATTTTTTTGCACTAATTGTATTTTTCTAATCATATTTATAAGATCAACTCTATCTGAACACCTTTCTTCACTGGATTCTGTCCCATCTTATTCACTAACTCCACCATTTTTCTAGCTCTGCAAACTTCTTTAGGGGAATCCTTAATAAAACATCCTTAATGTAGATAACAACTATGATTTTAAAAAAATCATAGCGCATGTTTTAGTCATTAATAAAATCTCACCAAATTTCATTAATGAAACAAATATTTTCAAAAGAAATTCAATAAGTTATTAAAATGTGGGAGGCTCTATACTTTATCATCCAATATATATCAACTTTGATATCATGTATAGAAACATTAGGAGAACCTTTTTTGGAATTTTCTTCTTCCTGAAATATTTATTATATTAAAATTAATGAAATATTTCAATTTCATTGAAAAATATTAAAACCCAATATCATCCATTTTAAGAAATAAAACTCATTAAAAATTGATCCAAGAAATATCCCCCTTTGAATTTTTTTAAATTCATTCAATGTTCAATCCAAATGAATATGTCAATATGCCAATCTCACCTCATCTTCCCCTTCGTTAATAATTTACTCAAATATAGTTGTTCTAAAATTTCATGTAAATTTATCCTTCGTTAATAAAATTAAATATAATTTTCATGGGGAAAGGGTATCATACCATATATAAAAAATATTTCAATCATCATTTTACAATTAGTCTATATGAGCCATGCTCTTTGTAGAAGACAAGATGATTGGATTTAGACAACAAATTTGTCCCCTAGATTCAAATCTTAATACCATATAAATGAGAACAAAATATCTTATATTAAATATATTTCCACTTTTAAACAAGTATTTTTTTAAATATGAATGTTTTTAAAAAAAATTCAACCTCTAATTCTATCACATACTTTAACAAATGAATCAAATACATTTATACCCAAAAAGAAAAAGAAGATGACTTAAGGTAGTTATATTTTTCTTATGTATTTAGGTAAAATAATTATGCCACATTTTTGTTAATTTTTATATCTTTTCATCCATGGATTCTAGATTAACATTAACATACCTTTTCAAATGTCATGATCTACAAGAACAATCCAGGGTAACCAGATTTGAATGATATAAATATTCTGGTTGAAAATTTATGTTTCTCCAAATGTTTCCCCCTTACAGAAACTTACTGTATTGTAACATATAATTTCCATTTTGAAAGGTAGATTTCAATACTTTTTGTGGTTTTCCATTTTCATTATCCTGGTAGTGAAGAGAAGAAATTAGGAGGATTACAATAATGGAGAAGTCATAGATTTATTGAATTTTTAGTATAAAACATTTGGTTCTATAGACTACATGGGATTTATGTAACGTCCTGGATCTAGATGCCACTAATAGGTGCCTTGTACCCGATTGGCCACATGGCCTCAAGAACATTTACCCAAATGCCAGAGGCTACTGACTAACAGTGAGGGCCTAGGGTGTGATAGTAGGGAAACTATTCCTTCCATGGTAGAGTGTAACACAACTGAATAAATAATAACAAATAGTGGAAGTAGTAAACAACATGAAATTGGAGTAAACAACAAAGGACTGAAAGATAATGTTAAACATAAGGCATATATTATCAGAATGATGCAGCATCTCACATGTTCTAAGACAACAGGGAAAACAAGATACCATGCAATCAAGTACAATACAATACCAAAGTATGGTAAAACAAAATGAAACTCAACAACATCGCAACCCTTATCTTGGTCACATGCTCTCCTTCCCTTAAGAAGCAATCAAGTACCGAAAAAGGGGCCTTGACCCTATCAACACATGAAGAAATATAGTCTGTTTGGTCCAAAAAACAACGCCCAAATAGGGTGTGAGATATAATTTCTAGTAGGGAACCACCAAAGGTATTTGCCAATATGTCAGTGAGTATATACAGGAGTTGTGTACATGGGGAATATAGTAACAAGAATGTACTAAAAATAAAACAATCCTGCAAGTCCTATTTTCAAAATTCATTTAATAATCAATTCAACATCTTGACTAAAATTAATACCCTTCTCACAGGCATAACAAATCCTCACCTGCTGGCATAACACACATCCTCACCCGCAGGCACTACCAATCCTGCCCACAGGCCTAATAAATCACGCCAGTAAGCATAAAAAATCTATCTCGAATGCATAAAAATTCTATCCCACAGGAATAATAATTCAACAGGGTAAATCCCTAATCTCAGTATTTCAGCATATTAAACAACACCTGAAATCTGTACACTGTTACATGGTTAACAGGAAAAAACTCATGTTGGTAAACATTTAGTTAACAAACTAATTTCAAACAACCTATAATTGTAAAAACATAGGCATAACCATGGTTATACTAAGATAAAAGGCCCAAAAAAGTTTATCTAATGAAAACACACCCATGAGGTGGACTTTAATCAAAATAAATAGTACCTACATGCTTCAATTCATATACTTAATCACATAACCATCCTTAGGAATTAACATGCTTCAATGTCTCAACCAAGTGACACCCCAAACATGGGCATGTGCCACAATGACACATTTAAAATAACTTGAAATTAATCAATTAGAACTATACCACCTACTTAGTCACAGTATAACTCTCCATGTCCAGCCTCGACTTCTGATTCAAGTAGGAACAATATAGATCTTTGAAACAAGGATAATAATTCAACATTAAATAACATCTTCTAGAAAAATAATTTGGAATAACAACTTAGTAGTAATCTATAGAATAATCATATGGTTCAAACACAACCGAGAGCGATTAAATCAGTGTCCGAACAAAGATTTGGGAGAAGGTTGAAGTATTGGCAGTGCTTGTTCATCAACAAGGATATTCCTCTCTTCATTCTGTTGAAAAGAGGGAGATTATACCCATTTTAAGTTATAAAACACATATACACAGTGTGTAATACCATATAAACATCATGTGTAACAGTTTAATGTTCATTTGGTGGCTATTTTCAACCGACTTACTTTTTAGGACTCGCCGACATGACTACATGGTGTGTATTAAGAAGTACATGGTGTATATTTTTTTCCCCTCTTTTCCTTTCTAACATGACCACACTCCTTATATTCCATTCAAACAAAGTCATACTACATGGCGTGTGATTAGGATTACATGGTTTGTAACCTCTTATTCTAGTACATTTTCAGTTTTCCCATGATTTATCAAAAACAACATAAAGGTAAAGAAAAGAAGAAACTCATATATCAAAGTAAGAACAATGTTCTTAATAACATCCCCCTTAAATACATTCCTCTCTGAATTTACCTTAAAAGGGTAGTGAGTAAATATCTGAGAATAAATCTGGCCACTAAACATGTACATTGGACTCCCTCTCCCAAGTTTCTTCTTATGCTCGGTCGTGCTGCCATAGTACCCATACGAGTGGAATTGACTGGTATCAGGGAACATTCATGATCTTATCGACTATATTAATCATATTCTATTTGAAGGATGAATCAACATGAAGCTAAAACTCCATAGGCTAAAAAACATGAGACAAGTATAAATGATAGAGGCATAGCTAATATACATGGAAGACATCATGAATGACTCGGTACCTCTAAGTCAACTATAACTGATAGGAAACCATCCCGACTCTCCCAAGAATCGAGAATAGACTGAAATATCTGGGTGAAATTTTAACCTATTTCCTAATTCTCTTGTGTTCCAACCTCACTGTGACATGTAGAAAAACTCGACCCCCGACCACAAACTCCAATGGTCATCTATAGAGATCAGTGTATGATTTTTTAAGTGACTGCACATAATCCATATGCTTCTGAATCAAGTGGACCTACTCCATAGTCTATTGAACAATAATAGATCCTAGCATAGCTTCCTCTCATGCCTCTAGCCAATAAAAGGTGATCAGTATGACCTTCCATACAAATTCTCATATGGAACCATCTTAATAGTATCCTAAAAGCTATTGTTATAGGTGAACTCAACCAGGGGTATATGCTTCTCCCAAGATCCCCCAAAGTCTAGGATACATGCACACAATATGTACTCTAGAACCTGTATCATATGCTCTGACTGGACATCAGTCTAAGGGTGGTAGGTTGTGCTCAGAAGCACCTGTTTACCGATATCCCTCTAAAAAAACTTCCACAAATGAGACGTAAAGGGGGATTCCCTATCTGATACAATAGAATGAGTGGACCCATTAATCCATACCACCTCTTGGATATACATCTTTATGAGCTTATCAATACAAAAGTTCTCCTTGATCTACATGAAGTGAGTGACCTTTATAAGCCTGTCAAGTCTGACTCACACTACATTGTTGGCTCAAGGTTACCTCTGTAACCCTATCATAAAATCCATCACGACATCATCCAAATTCCAATAAAGAATGGGTGGCTTCTATAATAGCCCAACTGGTCGCTGATGTTCCACATTTACATGAAGATATGTGGAACATCTCGTAATAGAACCAGCTACTTCTTACATCATACCCAGCCACCAGTACTGACATCGCAAGTCAAAGTACATATTGGTGACTCTAGAATGCACTGCCCAAGCTGAAGCATGATCCTATCACATCATTTCCTCACATATATCCCCTAGAAGCCTCACATTTCCATGGAAATGGATAACTTCATCATCACATATCGTCCATCTAAGAGGAACTTCATCTCTTTCCAAACACTCTCGTAGAACAAGGCCTTCAGAATCTGATAGCTACCTTATCCTCACTTTGTCTAGTAGGGTAAAGGTAACAACCAAATATGATAGGTAATTCTACCCCTGACTGTCATGAATCTCTAAATGTTTCATGGAAAAAAATCTGTAAGCTTCCACGCACCACTAGCCTCATGCACTGCCTATATCTGAGTCCTCCTCAGTGTGCCATCCCTTACATCGCCTTTTCTAGGCATATAGGATTGCTCAAAATTGAACGACTGAACATATTCCACCCACATTCAGTGTCTTAGATTCAAATCATGCTGAGTAAAGATGCATTTGAGACTTTTATGATCTGTGTACACCAGAAAATGTTCTCCCAATAAATAATGTCTCCAACAGCTCAAAGCATGGACCACTGTATCTAACACTAGAACATGTGTCAGGTAATTCCTCTCATGTGGCCTTAACTATCGAGACCCATACAAAACAATTAAATCCCCCTTTATAAGCACTGATCCCAGCCCAATACTTAATGCATCACAAAACACAATGTATCTTTTTTCTGGCTCTAGAAATATTTGTATTGTCGCTAAAGTCAAACATCCCTTTAACTCCTAAAAGGTTGTGTAACAAGAATCTGACCACTCAAAATTCACACTTTTCTTATTCAAGCTTCTCTTTAGTGCTGATAAGCATGAGAAGTACAGAATAAAATTCTGTTAGTAACCATCTACCGCAAAAACTCCATACCTCAAAAATGTTCTTAGGATGATCCTAGGTCACTATTGATCTCACTTTCTCTAGGCCCACTGATACTTCAGTCATTGAAATGGCCTGACCCAGGAAGTGAATATGATCTATCCAGATGTGGAATTTAGCAAGCATATCATATAACTAATTCTCCCTAAGTGTATTCAAAACACTCTCAAGGTGTTTGTCATAATTTTTTCATTTTTGCTAATACATCAAGATATCATCCACAAAAACCACAAAAAAAGAATCTATTTAAGGAAGGAACATTTGATTCATTAGTTCCATGAAAACCGATTCCATGTTCATTAGAACAAATGGCATAACCAGGTACTCATAAAGACCATACCTGATATGAAAGGCCATACGATGTATGTCTAGAAATCGAACACATACTTGGTGATATCTTAACCTTAGTTCAATATTCTAGAATAATAGAGCTCCTCAAAGTTGATCAAACATATCATCTATTTGTGGCAAGGAATATTGGTGTCTAACCGTAAACTAGGTTAGTTTCCGATAATCCACACACAACCAAAGGGTATTGTATGCATTCTTCACAAAAAGGATTAGAGAAACCTAAGGATAAGTATTAGGTTGGATGAATACCTTAGCTTACAAATCTTCAAACTGCCTCTTGAGCTCTTGAAACTCCATCATATCCATACTATAAAGAGGAATGGATACTAGTGCAGCTACTAACACTAGATTGATAGTGAAATCCACCTCTCTAACTAGAGGTAAGCCAGAGAATTTTATTGCAAAAAATATCCATGAAATGATCAACCACTGGAAGGAAATCTTCCAGACATGATCGATGATCATCCATATACAAACTCACAATCTGGGATATCATTCTGACTAACCTACGATGCTGGGGTCTAGCTCTTCTTTCATGGACATCCCATTCACCCTTATCTAGAAACAGTGTACCATCTAGTGAAGTGAAACTCACCCTGTGGTGATATCAATCAACAAAGGATCGAAAAGAAACCAACCAATCCATCCAGAGAATGACATCAAATCCCTTCATCTCTAATTCGTATAGGTTATATAGAGAATGAAACCCACAAATATCAAGGGGGAACTGCTTGCACTGACGCACACTTGTCATTATAATCCCTAACATAGTGTTTAGATTCATATCATCAGGAGTAGTATAATCACAGAGCCCAAGGCTTTTCAAAATGACCACAGATATAAAATAATGTGTAGCATTAGTATCAAAAAGTGCAGAAGATAAAATTGAGGTGACTAGGATAGTACCTCTGACAGAAAAAGTTATGGGATCCTGCTCCCGTGGGATATGTTGTACTACATAAGTCTAACATACACAGCATCCCTGATACCCAACTTAGCTACCCTGAGATGACCTGCTCTGTTGTCTATGAGATCCTAGGGTCTAGCTACCACAACCCCGACTCCCTCCTCAGCCAGAATGGCCTAACATAATATAATTTCTTAATTTTTGAGAAACTGTTGACCCCACCCGAGAATGTGGAGCTGGTACATACCCTCTTTCACTAGTTGTTGGTGGAAACATCTTGCAGTAATGCTTTAGTTAGCCCATCCTGCTATAAGCTTGACACTTGACTGGGTCCATCAGACAATGTAGTCTCATGTGTCTAACTCTACAACACTAGTAGAACCTCACCAAACTAAAAAAAAGGTTCTGAGTACTCATATCCTTGTGATAAAGATCCATACAATGCTTCTTTCTTCTGGTCGATCCAGTACCAGATCTCAGTGCCAAACCACCCTAGTTCGTACCTCCTGTTTCCCACAAATTACTATCAGTAATCAGTTCCTAATTCAAAATATTAGAGACCAAAGGCAACATAAATAAATTCACCTGTTATCGAATGTCAAACTAAGAAAATCCTTGAATCATCTATCTTTCAATATTTAATCACCCATCAGAATAGTTTCAAAATACTGAAGCTCAGTAAACTGGGAAGAATAGTCCATAACTGACAGAGTGCCCTACCCCAGGTTCATGAACTCATGGGATCAGTCAGCCCTCAGCATCTCGAGAAAATAATAATCATAGAGTTCTACCTGAAATTCTTCCCATGTCATATCCCGATGATCCCCTGCCTGAGTGATAAAATCCCACCATCTCTTAGAAGAATCACACAGTATATATTTAATGGGCTTGAACGTCCTCTCAAGAGGCATCTCCAGATTCTCGAAGATAGTCACCACTAATTCCAACCATGATTTTTCAGCATGTGGTCCTCCATCCTCTGAAAAAGTAGAAGGACCTGGCTACTAGAATATATGTGTCAGCTATACCATAGATGTGGCAGTCTATAGTGATCCCTTAAAAGTCTTAATAATCTTCACAAAACCTTCACAGAACTGTACATATTCACCTATGTCTGGTATAACAGTTGGGGCCACACCAAGAACAGATGGAGGATCTATTTGTATCATATGGCATACCATTTCTAGAGTATGGTCATCACTACTCTCTTGACATACAGCTAATTTTCATCATCGTGGATTGAATCTACAAGGTCAAGAACATGCCTCACTACAAAACTCATTGTCAATGTTTTATGTTAAAAACTTCTAAGAGAGAAACGATAAAAGAAACTCAAAATTTACTCAGAAAGAGACTACATAGTGTGTATTCACGATACATGACATGTACCTTTAAGTTACCACATGGTCATGTTCTACTACCAGCCTAGGCATGTATCAACCCCAAATAAATGACTTGCCTTTAAGACACATGATGTGTGCCTTTAAAATTTATCTTATGCATGTAACATCACCTTTTTGGTTGTGTAAAGGTACTAAGTACACGACGTGTTGGGAATAAACATGGTGTGCACTTGGGTCTGCCCTCCTGGCCATGTTCTCCCACATGGTCGGGTCTACATGTTCCTCCTGGCTAGGCTACATGGAGTGTACCAAAAGAACACTATGTGTTATGATTGAAATTCAATATATCATGCTCCTCTCACATGGTCCATTTACATGGTTAGATACTACATAGCGCATACATGTGATACACGACATGTACGTCTTAAAACATAAAATGCCTTCTTATGTAAATAAAAAGAACACACGATGTGTTGGGATAGAATATAAGTCATGTATACTGCGTTTCTCAGGATAGAAACTTCATATTTCCCATATAACGCATGTTCTTTAGAAAAACTAACTAGTGGGATGCCAAATTCTGATATGTGAGGGGCCATACACACGAATCAAATTTTGGAACCTAAGAATAATATATCTCAAAACAAGTTCATTTAACTTCTACATTCCATTAGTGTGTCATTTTAAAATAAATAAGGTCATATACTCATTATGGATTGAAAGATTACATCACACCATTATCTACTGCACCCAACTAACACAAAAGCTGGAAAAACAATCAAATCATATATCACAACAACATGAAATGTAAAAACATCTTACATGGTATGGAATAATTCATAGAATGTGATTATAACAAGTATCTAAATGATGAATGGTATGTCACACCCTCATCTCATCAGGTTAAAACTGAAATAGATCCCACAACTTCATCAATAGTAATAGTAGAAATTAAGTGTGTCATCCAATGGTGAAATCAAATCATCTATAATAGATCAAAATCCAAAAGAACAATTTAATTTGAAGCAATTTGGGTTTTCCATGTAAACATGGTAGTTACATCCGGACACAAGTAATTACCAAACTTTATTTCCTTTCTATCCATATCTATTGGCTCCAAATAGTAATACATGTCCGAAAAGAAACACCTTCGATACCACATTGTAACATCCTAGTTCTAGATACTACTAATTGGTGCCCCATACCCAGTTGGCCACATGTCCTTGAGAAACTTTTCCTAAACACCCGAGGCTGCTAACTAGAAGTGAGGGTCTATGGTGTGATAGTAGGGAAACTATGCCCTCTTTTTCTGAGTGTAACACAACATAATACATAATAACTAATAGTGTAAATATTAAATAGCCTGAAAATGTTGTAAAAAGCTGAAGACTGAAAGATATAGTTAACAAGAAGGAATATACTATCAAAATGATGGAGAATGTCCCATGTTCTAAAGAAATAGTGAAAATAGGATACCCTACAATCAAGTATAATAAAATACCAAAGTACAGTAAAACAAAATGAAACTCTGTAGCATCGCAAGTCTTGTCTTGGTCTCATGCTTTCCTACCCCTAAGCAGCAATCATGTACCTAAAAAAGAGGACTTTCCCCTATTGACATCTGCATAAATATAGTCTTTTTGGGCCCAAAAACATGGCCCAAATATTGTGTGAGAAATATATCCTAGTAGGCAACCACCAAAGTTCTATTCCAATATATCTTTGAGTATATAAAGAAGTAGTGTACACGGGAAATGTAGTAACTATAATGTACTCAAAAGTGAAAAATCCTATAATCCATGTTTTCTAATTTCATTTAGTAATCAATTAAACATCTTTACCATAGTTAATACCACACCTTCAGGTATAAAAAATCATCGCTTGTAGGCATAACACACATCCTCTCCTGTAGAGAGAACCAATCCGGCCTGCATGCCTAACAAATCTCACCAGTAGGTATAACTAATATCACCTATTGGCATAACAAGTCTCTCCCACAAGCATAAAAAATCTCACCTGTAGGTGTAACAATTCACAGTGTAAGCCCTTATCTCAGTATTTCATCATATTAAACAACACATGTAATATTTACACTATTACATGGTTAACAAGAAACCACTCATGTTGGTAAATTTTTAATTAAGAAAAACATTTCAAACATCCTATAACATGGAAAACAGAGGCATAACCATGGTTATCCCAAGACAAAAGGCCCAAAAATGGTTATTCAAGGGAAATGCAACTGTGGGGTGGATCTTAATTAAAAAGCACTCCCTGTATGCATTAATACATATACTAAATCACCTAAACACCCTTAGGGATTAACATGGGTAAAAGACTCAACCAAGAGACACCCCAAAAATGGGTGTGTGGAACAATAGAACAAATAAACAACTTGAAATTGAGAAATTAACATGAGACGACCTACCTCATCGTAGTATAACTCTCCATGTCCAGCCTCGACTTCTAATTCAAGCTACAACAATATAGATATACGAAATAAGGATAATCATTCAACCCTAAATAACATCTTCAAGAACATGAATTAGGAATAATGGATCAAGATTAATCAAAAGATTACTGATATAGTTTAAATGAAACTGACAATGATTGAATCAGAGTCTGTATGACGATTTGGGAGAAGTTTGATGTTTTGATGGTCTTGTTCTTTAACCCGGCAAACCCTCTATTCGTTATGTCGAATGAAGGGGATTCTACCCATTTTAAGTGAGAAGACACATATACATGTCGTTTAATACCATATACATGGTTTCTATATCATTTTACTATTCATTTGGTTGTCGTTTCCCACTGACTAACTTTCCAAGACCTACCAACATGACTACACGCCGTGTACTAAGATGTACACAACGTGTAGTTGGTTTTTCCTCCCTTCCTTACTGACATTCCCACACGCCATGAATTCCCTTCATACATGGTCATACTACACTACATGTTCTTAGGATTACAAGGCCTGTAACCTCTAATTCCAGTAATTTTCAGGTTTTCCATTGTTTTATAAAAAATAACAAAAAGGAAAAGATAAAAAGAGACCCATACATCAAAGTAAGAACCAGGTTCTTACAATTTACATGCCATGTAACATGTTTACACAATAAAACAATTATAAAATAATAATAAAACTATTTTTAATGAATGGTTAAAATTTTTATGTGATTTTTTGATTTGTAAATTACACAACGTGTAATTGGGTTACACGTTGTGTAATTTTAATAGTGTTTTTTTCTAAAAGGAATCTTGGATAATAAAATCCATTTCATTTTATTAATACATCATTTATATTAACCATAGATCCATCTCTAGGAGACTTTGGAGACCTCAATCCCTTTTTGGTCATTTTGTTCATTAATTTAATGTTTTTTTGATTGGAGTGTTACTTTATGTGTAAGCGTTCTCCCTATCTCTCTGTCTCTTTCTCTTTCCAGCTGTTGATTTTGATTGATCATATTTCTATTGATTGGTTGTTTAGGTTCAATAATTGAGAGTTCTTGTGATTTTGGTGATTTAAGAACCCAGATCTCGAACTCACATGCCCTCTTTACTATTTTTTTCATAAAATCATCACTATTTCTTATCTTGGTGTAAATTAATAAACTAATGATTAAAATATTATGAAAACCCCTCTCCCCTCGACTATAAATACCACCATTCACACCCTCATCACTTCACACCTATCAATACTCAATACTTGTTTAAACTCTTCCAAAAATCTTCTCTATACAATCCCCAATATCTAGGTGCTTTTGGTCTCATCAAAAGACCAATCCTAGTTTCCTTAAGTTGGATCTCAAGAGGAGGATTCAATAGGTAATTCCTATCTCTCTTTTCATTCAATTTCCATTCAAATTTTATTTCATTTTTTATCTTATCCACAACCCCTCTTATCAAAATATAATGATAACTCCATTATGGTTGATATAATGGTATGATATCCTATTAATGGAAGATTATTCATTATACTCCTACCTCCCCTTTTTTGTTAATAAAAATGAAATTGGTGTATGTGATGTGTTAATTTACCTGCATCATGGGAGATGCACTTCCATTTTCATTTAATGCCATCAAGGTTTGAAAAAAACCATCAAATAGTTGAAAACCAATTTTAACCCCTTTATGTTCTAGATATAGCATATTTACATGATACTAAGTGATAAAATAAAACATGATCGTTTTGATAAAACCCCCCAAATTAACCGAAAATTATCATCATTAAATGTTATCTAATGATTAATACTCATGGTACATAACCAAATTCATTGTAATATAATTTATATCTCTAAAATATCTCTAATATTATATATTAACAAATCTGAATGTACATCCACATTTTTAATGAACTTCCATTCATTAATACAAGTGAACCATTCAAGGAAATAATACAAATGAATATTCTCGAACAACAAATTTTAACTTTATAACTCATCCAAAGGCCCATAAAAGAACATAAGGAAACTATAATGAACCATTTCCATGTATAAAAGGATATATAATTTTTAATTAATGAATATAATGTGGTTATACAACACATTAATGTGAATAAAGGGTTAGGATACTTGGTAAGGGGAAATTCTCGAACCCCACTCTCTTTCTTTGGGTTTTCCCTCTTCAACCCATTTTTAGTATGGATATTCCCTAAAATCATTAACTCATCGTTATCTTAACTTTTCTAGGATATACATTTTCTATAACTTATTTTATGAAAAACCCAATGTTTTCCAATAGAACTCTTCTTTCAAATAAACACACCCTTTTTACTTCTTGAATATTGTTTCACTCTTCACTCAAGGCTACTGGTTCTATGTCAAGAATGATATTCCATATTTATTTTGGGAACCAAATTTTTATGAATGTATAATGTGAAAACCCAGTTCATTCCATGGTTTATTTTATTTTCATGTTTGAAGTATTTTTTATGTGGCATTCATTATTATGTAAATATTATGATGAGACATGTTTTCCCAGAATTATATAGTGCAATTTAAATGTATGAATGTGACGGATGTTCCCAGAACTATAAAACACTCCAATTCATTAGGTAATGTAACGAATCTCATGAATTAAAGTGAAATTATGTGTTAACATGATGCTAGATTTTGTCACAACTATGTGTGGTAGTTGACCACTAAGACACGATGTTTCATTTTTTATGCATTTTCACATTTCAAGTCTTTTATTAATTGTTCCTCTCATGCTCATGATCCTTTTCCTATGTAATGATTTTTCTCACCCATTGTTATGTCGTTCATATCAATCCTTTTATTGGGATTTTATATCTACCCTTTTTAATGTATCTCCTTAGGTGATTATGTGTACTATAGATTTTTCAAGGGCAATAAGAACCTAGAGAATAATGGATTAAATAAAATTTTAAATTTTATTCATTAAATGTTATGAATGGTTCTAGTTTTCTGAAGACACAAAAACTTTGTAACCTTTCTGTGTAATACTATTATGTTTTTTATATTAAAAATGGTGTAATATTACTATAGGAAATGGTTGGGTCACTATAATTGGTATTAGAGGCATTGTTTAGTTAATTTGGGAATTTGGATTAGTGAAAAATAGAGAAAACCTATAGTATGAGACTAAGTACAAATACACCCACAAGAATCTTTACATATGGATCCCATCATTTATGCTTTTAGTGAAAATTTTACATATTAATAAGTTATTTATTCATGACTTGCAAAAATATGATTTGTTCTAAACTTTTAAATTTTTTGAAATGATGGTAACCATGAGAATCCAGCCCAACGACCCATTTGAGTGCCAATTCAGCAATTTCATGAACGAAATACCTAATGCTTTGGGAGGTGGAGTTAAAAAAATCATAGAGATACTTACCCAACTATCTCAGGTTATGAATAATAAAAAAAAATAATGGGGATCTTTATCCTTCACCAATGAGGTATGATCTTGCTATCGAGTATTTTATGTGTCAACAACCACTGACATTTAGTGGATCTTCCGTTCCACTAGTTGTGTAACAGTGGGCCAACTCCATGGAGAATGTCTTTTTTATGCTTCACTGTTCTAATATTGAGAAAGTGACACTTGTTTTTTATTGTCTATATAGAGAGGGTGATCAATGGTGGAAAATTATTAAGATAACCAATACAAGATATGAAATTTAAGAGAAGGAATGAGAAGACTTTAAGATCATGTTCCTTAACAAGTATTTCCCATGAAATCTTCATAAGAATATGAAGATAGAATTCAGAGTGCTTAAGAAAAATGAAGTAGAATCTGTCACAACCTACAAAGAGAGTTTCACAAGGCCTTCAAGGTATGATTTGGGTTTTGTTATCAATAATTATAGAAAAATTGATAGATTCTTTAGTGGATTAAAACCACACTTTTGATAGGCTCTCGCAATTTGAGGCTTTGGGAATTATGAAGAATTTTTTCAGTGTTTCCAAAAAGTGGATATAGAGTTCCGAGAATGGTCCCATGGATATGGTGATAAGAAAAAAAGAATTATTTTCAAACTGGATGAACTAATGGTATGGATGCAAAGAAAATTCAATGATCTACATGCTAAAAATGTGGAAAGTAGCATCATGGGAACTACCTGAAAGAGATGGTGAAATGATTCAAGTGTGGGAAAGAAGTCCACCATGCTCAAAAGTGTCAAAAATATATAAAAAGGAAGGATAATTTAGTGGAATAAAAGGAAGCCCCATATTTGGTTCAATACTACAACTATATGGAGCAATTGAACTATGAAAGCTATTGCACTAAACCTCGAGCCCTCGAGGGTAATTAGCGTTAGCAGCCACCAAAGACAAAGGGAAAAGGGAAGGCTTATTCCATCACAACTAAAAAATTGGATCAAGATAATAAATTCATACAAGGTACAATTCCTATTCACTCAATAATGGAAAAAGTATTATTGTATTCTGGTTCTATGCATTCCTTTATATCTTTCCAGTTGAATAGAACTATAGGATAAAAGCCCCAAAACCTTGAAGAAGATATATCTATAAAAAACAAGGTGGTTCAATCATTGTAACCCATGTGTTTGACTCTTACCCTATTGGCCTATATGGGACGATTCTTCTAACAAATCTCATAACACATCTCTTGGTAAAATTTGATGATATTATGGGAATGGATTGGCTCTCTTTATAGAGAGAACATATCAAATATCGGGAAAAGGAATTATCATTTCATATTCTAAACTATCCCATGATCCTCTACACATGAAAGGTAGATCGTCAATCTCCCTTTAAAAATCCTTAAATGGTGTAGGTGTTGATACCCTATGAATAATAATACCTTGCCCAAATGGTTGAGTCAAAGGAATGTTCCAACCTTGTGGAAATTCTCATCATGAGGGAATATGGTGATGTATTTCACGAAGGGTTACCTAAACATCCCCTAGATCATGTGGTAGAGTAATCAACAGAACTCATACCCAGAGCTAATCCAATCTCAATGTTTCCCTATAGGATGGATCTTATCGAACTGAAGGAGCTAAAGAATAAGTTTCAATAGAATTTGGATAAAGGATTCATACGCCCTAGTGAATCACCTTGGGGTGCGCCAATGATCTTTGTGAAGAAGAATAATATATCAATGTGGTTGTGTATCGATTATCGCGAACTCAAAAAGATCACCCAAAAGAAAAAGTGTCCTCTTCCAAGTATTGATGACATGTTCGATCAGTTAATAGGATATCAATACTTCTCAAAGGTGGATCTTCATTTTTGAAATCATCAGCTAAAGTTGAAGAAGAAATATATTTAGAAGACTGCCTTCCATACAAGGTATGGGAAATATGAGTTTCTGGTAATTCCCATTGGAGTTACTAATTCCCCAAAAAATTTCATCTATTTGATGAATATAATATTTATAACATACCTCAAAAAATTTATGGTAGTGGTTATTGATGATATTCTCATATACTCCAAGAGCATGGAGGAATATAGAGAACATCTAAGACTTCTGTTGGTGATATTGAGAAAGGATAAGTTGTATGCCATGTTCAGAAAGTGTGACTTTTGGAAATAGAATGTCACTTTATTGGGACATGTGATCACAATCGGGGGAATTTATGTTGACCCCTAAAAAACAATTGTGATTGACAAATGGACCAGACCCTCTAGTGTCATCAAAATACATGGTTTTCTTGGATTAGCTGGGTACTACTAACGTTTTTTGAAAAAAAAAATCATTATTTTCATTCCTGCTTACTATGTTAATAAGGAACGGGGAAAGGTATGTCTAGATGGAAGAATGTGTGGGACGATTCATGGAGCTAAAGAGAAGGATGATCTGCACCTATACTCACACTACCAAAAAGTGAAGACAGTTTTGTGATATACGGTGATGCTTCAAAGAAATTATTGGGTTGATTACTCATGAAAAATGATAATGTGATAGCATACACCTCACTGTAGTTTAAAATCCATGAGCAAAACTATGCAACTCTTGATCTAGAGTTTGAAGCCATGATTTTTTCCTTGAAAAACTGGCAACACTACTTTTATGGTGAGAAGTGTGACATATAAACTGACCACATGATCCTAAAGTATATATTTAGAAAAAAGGAGTTCAACTGCATTAAAGGAGATGGTTAAAGCTAATCAAGGACTATGATTTCTCTATTCACTACCATCCCTGTAAGGCGAATAATGTGGATGATGCTCTAAGAAGAAAAGTAACTACTACTCTATCCATGTTACGGATTGAAAAAGACCCTATCTTCTGGGATATTCAAATGATGTATTTTTAAATCATATGGGCAAGGGATACATTCTACCCTTCCCAACTGATTTTGCAACCATATATTCAATAGAAGATTAAGGATGCACAGAGGAATGATCTAGAGTTATGAAAGAAGGTTAATGCAGTAAAGGAAAAGAAGATACAAGAGTTTCATATCAATGATGATGGTTTGATTTGGTTTAGAACTTGACTTTGTGAGCCTTCATCACTAGGGATAAAGAAGAAGCTGTTGGAAAATTCACATAACTCAACATTCTCTATCCATCCTGGTAGCACCAAGATGTATCAAGATCTTTGAGAACACATCTGGTGAGATAACATGAAGAAGGTGATTGAAAAATATATATCAAGGTGGTTGGTATGCCATCAAGTTAAAGAAAAGTGACAAATTCAAAAGGGATAATTCAACCAATTTCTATACCAAAGTGGAAATGCTAGAATTTCACTATGGAAATTATCATGGGTCTCGTGAAGAAGTCCAAATAAAATAATGTTATATGGGTTGTGGTTGACTGACTCACAAAGACTGCCCATTTTATCACTATTCAAGAAGATATCTAACTTAATAAACTTGCAAAGATATATGTAAAAGAAGTGGTCAGACTGCATGGTGTTCAACTCTCAATTATCCCTGACCATGATCCAAGGTTCACATCTAAATTCTGGAGTATTCTTCAACATAATTTGATTACTGAATTATATTTCATCATAGACTATCACCCTCAAACTAATGGCCAATCTCAAAATATTATTCATACTCTTGAAGATATGCTATGAGAATGCTCTCTAGAATTAAAAGGTGGATGAAATCATAATTCCCATTGATTGTTTTATCATACAACTATATCTTCAACTCAATTATTCATATGGATCCATGTGAATATTTTTATGGAATGTGATGTAGAACTCCAAGCTGTTGGGATGAAGTTAGAGAATGAAAGATACTTGGACCTGATCTTATGCAAGAGATGACATAGAAGGTTCAATTCATTAAGAAACATATCAAAGCTGGTCAAAGTTGTAAAAAATACATACTGAAAACTATTGAAGGGACTTGGGGTTTGATGTTGGAGATAAATTATTACTTCGAATATCACCATCGAAGAGAGTCATATGGTTTGGAAAGAAAGGGAAGATTACCCCATGGTACGTTGGATCGTTTGAGATACTTGACCACACAGAAGCAATGAACTATCTTCTTGAACTTGCAAAAAATATGGCTCATGTTTATGAAGTGTTTCACTTATCACTCCTGAAAAAGTATATATCAGATCACTCACATATACTGAACTCAGAGGTGGTGAAGCTAGAAGATGATCTCTTTTATGATGAGTAGCCAGTAATGATTCTGGATAAAAGAGATTAGGTCCTATTCAATAAGACTATCCATCTTGATAAAGTGTCTTGAGGGAACATAAGTTTTAAGAATCATCTTGGGGACTAGGGGATGAGATGAAGGGGAAGTACCCTCACCCGTTTCTGTAAAATGAAATTCTGAGGGAAAAATCTCACGAGGGGGGGTGAATGTAACGACTCAATGTTTTATCAATGAAATTACCATCTTATAATTATTCCTTATATTATAATAACATTAGGAATCATAATTAAATATCATGATACTTAATACTATGTGACCATTAAACATAATTTTTCCACTTCTTTGTTCTGAATTTCAAAAATCTGACAAACATGGTTTTGTTCGGAGTGATTTTTGTAGTCTAATGGATCAAACCTAATTTTTGGTGACCAGTAATCTACCCTTATGAATTGTAACCTAACCTCATGAGTAGTAATATAAACCTTGTGAATATTAAATCATCCAATATAATAGTTACCTCTCCCATTAATTATTAAATAAAATTTAGGGATCTTATAAGTGATAATATTACCACAGTAAAAGTATTGGTAGGTTTGTAAGTCATAAATATTATTTATAATTAATTAAATTAATTTAAAACAAAATTTATTCATATAAAATGTGTTCATAAATTTAAAATTCTATGTATTATTGATTTAATATAATTTTATAAGACCTTATATAATTTTTGAAAGAATTATAAAAATAATTTTAATTTTAAAATATGTATTTCTCTTGTAAATTATTATTTTAAATAATAATTAAATTAATCTTATTATAAAATTATTTTTGAAAAAGGGAGTTTATTTTAGGATTCCAAACATCTAAAAGTGGTTATGGTGAATTTTTGATATTTTTCTGAAATACTTGAATTTTTTAGTGAATAGTAAAATACATTAATTTACCGTATAAATACATTGTAATTTAAATCCACTATTCCTAAAATTTTGAGTGATTTAAGCACGAAAATATTGAAATAACATGACCTTGTACTATCTTTGGTCCTGTAATAATTACTATTTCTTATCTTGGTGGAAATTAATATACTAATGATTAAAATATTAAGAAAACCTCTCTTCCCTCCACTTTAAATACCACCCTCCACACCCTAATTACATCACACCTCTCAAGATTCAATCCTTGACTATACACTACCAAAAAATCTTCCTTATCATATCCCTAGAATACATTATATTTTTCTCTCATAAAAATACCAATCCTTGGTTCAGTAAATAGGATCTCAAGAGGAGGATTCAAGAGGCAATTCCCCTCTCTCTTTTCTGTCAATTTCCTTTCAAATTTCATTTATTTTATTGTCTTATCCACAACATATCTTATAAAAATTTCATTATAACTCTATTATAATTGATATAATTGTATGATATCGTGTTAATAGAATATTATTCATTATATTCCCCCTCCCTCCCTTTGTTAATAAAAATTAAATTGTTGCACATGATGTGTTAATTTACCTAGATCAAGGGCAATGCACATCCATTTTCCTTCAACACCTTCAAGGTTGTAAATAAAACCACCAAATGGTTGAAAATTGATTTTAAATTTTATTTTTTATCCCCTTTTATCTTTTGTAACTAACTTATTTACATTACACTAGGTGAAAAAAGAAAAGAAGTTTGTTGTGATCGAAAAATCACCAAAATTAACCCAAAATGATCATCATTAAGCTTTTTCTAATGATTCTTCCTCATGGTACATAACCAAATTAATTATAAGATCATTTATATCTCTAGAATTTCACTAATATTATATATTAAAAAATTTGTATGTAAAAAATTATTTTAAATGAACTTTCACTCATTAATATAAGTGAACAGTTCAAGAAAATTATAAAAACAAACATTCTCGAACAAGGAATTTATACTCAATAAGTCATCCAATGTCCCATAAAAGAAAATTATGAAACTGTAATAAACCTTGTTCAAGTATAAAATGTTCTTTAATTATTAATTAATTAATCTAATGTGGTTATACAAGAAATTAAACTGAATAAAGGGTTCAAAAACAAGGTAAGGGGAAATAATCGAACCCAACTCTATTTCATTGGGTTTTCCCTCTCAAAAAAATTTTCAGTATGCATATTCCTTAAAAATTATTTACACATCATTATTTAAATTTTTTTAGGAGATACATTTTCTCTAATTTATTTTATTAAAAACCAAATGTTTACCAAAAGAACTCTTCTTTTCAAATAAACACACCCTTTTTTACTTGTTGAAGATTGTTCCAATATTCACTCAAGATTAGTTGTTCTACGTCAAGAATGATATTCCATATTTTTTTTTGGAACAAAATATTTTTGAATGGTTTATTTGAAACCCATTTCACTCCAAGGGTTATTTTATGTTCATGTTTTAAATATTTTCAATGTGGAATGCATGATAATGTACATGTTATAATGATATGAGTGTGCCTACAATTATATAGCACAATATAAATGTTTGAATGTGATGGGTGCACCCGAAATTATACATTGCTCCAATGAATTGGGTAAAGTGATTAATCTCATGATTTAAAGTGAAATTATTTGCGAACATGATGCTATATTTTTTCACAACTATGTGTGGTAGTTTACCTCTAAGACATTATGTTTCATTGTTTATGAATTTCCTCATTTAAAGTATTTTATTAATGATTCCTCTCATGTTCATTATCCTTTTCCAATGTTATGATTGTACTCACCCTTGTTATATTTTTCATATCTATCCTCTTACTGTGTTTTTGTATCACCCCTTTTTGATGTATATCCTTAGGTTATTATGTGTAGTATGGAGTTCTCAAGGGAAACTATGAAGCTGGAGAATAATGGATTAAATAAATGTTTACATTTTATATTGAAATCGTTATGTATGGTCCTAGTTTTTGACCAAGACACTAAACCTTTTGATCATATTTCTTAAAAAATATTATGTTGTCTATATTCACAATGAAGTAATATTAGTGTAATAAAATGTTGGGTTGCTATAGTTTGTATGAGAGGAAATTTTTAGTTAATTTTGGAATTAGGATTAGTGAACCCTAGAGAAAAACTCTAGTATGAGACTAAGTAAAAATATTCACATAAGAAGATTTACAAACTTATCTCACAAGTTATGATTTTAGTGAAAATAGTACAGATTAATAAGTTATTTATTCATGAATTGTTGACTTATGATTTGTTATAGCCCTTTCCTTTTTTGAAAATAGTGGGAACCTAGAGAAACTAGGCCAACAACCCATGTGAGGGATAATGAAACTATTTCCCGAACGACATCCCCAATGTTTTGGGAGTTGGATTAAAAAACATCATGGTAATTCTTACCAAACTATCCGAGGTTATGAATAGTAACCTAAATAATGAGGAACATCCTCCTTCACCAAAGAGGGAATATCAGGCAATCGAGTGTTTTATGTAGAAGCAACCACCGATGTTCAGTGGATCTTCTGATACACTAGTTTTGGAATAGTGGGTAACTCTATGGAGAAGATATTTTATGTGCTTCAATATTGTGAGATGTAGAAGGTGATACTAGCCGTTTATCATCCATATGGAGAGGCCAGTCAATGGTGGGCATTGATTGTGGACACCAACACAATAGATGAAATTTAAGATATGGAATATGGAGACTTTAAGATCATCTTTCTTAATAAGTAATTACCTTGAACTCTTCATATGAAGAAGGTGAAAGAATTTATAGATCTCAGGAAAAAAGAAGGAGGATCTTTCACAACTTATGAAGTGAGTTTCACATGGCATGCAATGAATTTTTTGGGTTTTTATTATAAAAAATGATAGAAAAATTGATAGATTCGTTAGTGGATTAAAACCACACATTAAAAAGGATATTACAATTTTAGACTTTGGGAGTAATGAAGAAGTTGATTGGTGCCTCTCAAATTGGATATGGAGTTTGGAGAATAGTCCCAGGTATAAGGTGATATGAAACAAAAGATGGAGTTTCAAGATGGAGGAACTAATGATAAATATGTACAGAATACTCAACAAATCACATGCCAAAAATTTGGGAAGATGCATCCTAGGAACTACCTCAAAGGGATGGGGAAATGCTTCGAGTTTGTGAAAGAAGGCCACCATTCTCAACAGTGTTGAAAAGGCATGATAAGTAAGTAGAATGCAGTGGAACAAAGGGGATCCCCACTCATGGTTCAAGGCTACAACTGTAAGGAGAAAGGTAACAATGCATGCCAGGGCACTAAATGTTAAGTCCTCAAGGGTAATTAGCATCAGAAACCACCAATGCCAAAGGAAAAGGTGAGACTTGTGCAATCACTACTGCAGAAGTGGGGTAAGATAATGAAGTTATACAAGGTATACTTCGTATTCACTCAAGAATGGAAAAAGTATTATTTGATTCTAGTTCGACGCATTCCATTATATCTTGAATGTTTTCTAGAACTATATAATCTATGCCCCAAAACCAATAAGCAGAGATATATATAAAAATTCCAAGTGGTCAAATGAATGCAAGCCATGTGTTTTCTGCTTTTCCTATTAGCGTTTGTGGAAAGATTCTTCCATTGAATCTTGTAATACATCCCTTGGTTTAATTTGATGTTATAATGGGAATGGATTGGGTCTCATTATATAGAGAACATATCCAATATCTGGAAAAGGAAATATCTTTTCATATTCTGATCCAGCCCATTCTCCTCTATAAATTCAAGGTTGGACAAGAATATCCCTTGAAAAAACTTTCAATAGTGTGGGTGTTTATACCCTATGAATAAGAATACCTCACCCAAATGGTTGAATCAAAGTAAAGTACCAAACTTGTGGAAATTCCTATCGTGATGGAATACGGTGATGTATTTCCCAAAGTGTTACCCAGACATCCCACAGATTGTGGGGTAGATTCCTTAGCAGAACTCATACACAGAGATACTCCAATATCAATGTGTTTTTATAGGATGGGTCCTATCGAACTGGAGGAGTTAAATAAGCAGTTGCAAGATAATTTGGACCATGGTTTCATATTCCCTAGTGCATCAAATTGTGGTGTGCTAGTGCTCTTGATGAAGAAAAATGATGGATCAATGCGGTTGTGTATCAATTATCGGTATCTCTATAAGATCACCATAAAAAACAAGTATCCTCTTCCAAGGATTGATGACTTATTCGATCTATTAATATGAGATCAATACTTCTCAAAGGTGGATCTTCATTATGGATATCATCAGGTAAAGGTGAAGAAGGAAGATAATAAAAATGATGTCTTCTCTACATGGTATGAGCACTTTGATTATCTATTAATACCCTTCTGACATACTAGTGCCCTTGAAAACTTCTTGGATTTTATGAATAGAGTCTTTATATATTACCTCAAGAAATTTGGGGTAGTGTTTATTGATGTTATTATTATATGCTATTAGAGTAATATGTAACATGATGAACATATAAGACTTGTGTTGGAAACATTGATAAAGGAGAAATTCTTTTCCATGTTCAGAAAGTGTAAATTTTGGATAAATTAAGTCACATTCTTGGGATATATGATCCGAATTGAGGGAATTTCTATAGTCATTCAAAAACAATGTTGACTGAGGAATGTCCTAGGCCTTCTAGTGTCACAAAAATATATAGTTTTATTGGATTATCTAGATTCTACTGATGTTTTGTGAGAAATTTCTAATGATTGTCAGGCCAGCTAACTATGTTAACATGGAAAGGATTAAAGTATATCTCGATGAAAGAATTTGAGGGAAGCTTCATGGAGATAAAGAGAAGGATGATCACTAAACCTGTAATCACACTATCGAAAAGTCGATAATTTTTTGTGATATATAATGGTACTTCAAACAAAGTATAGGGTTGCATTCTTATGAAAAATTATAATGTGATAGCATACGCCTCACAGAAGTTGAAGATCCATGAAAAAAACTACCCGATGCGTGATCTAGAGCTGGAAGTCATGATTTTTTCCTTGAATTTCTGGAAACAATACCCTCATGGTGATATGTGTGACATATACACCGACCATAAGAGGATAAATTATATATTCACACAAAAGGAGCTCAACATGAGTCAAATGATATTGTTAGAGTTAATCAATGACAATGATTTCTATTTTCACTATCATCCTCATAAAGGGAACAAGGATGTTGGTTCTCTAGGAAGAAAAGAAACAACTACTCTATCCATGTTACAGATGGGCAAAGACCCTGTCTTCGTGGATATTAAAAGGATAGATTTGGAAATAATAAGGGTAGGGGATACATGCTACCTTTCCCAAATTATTTTTCAACTATCTATCCAAGAGAAGATTAAGGAGTCACAAAGGGATGATCATGGGTTGGAAAATAAACTGAATTAATTAAAGGATGGGAAGATGAAAGAGTTATATATCGATGATAATGGTGTGATTTAGTTTGGAACACACATTTTGTTGTATTCATCACCTGGGATAAATAAGGATCTTTCAGAAAATTCATATAGCTCAACATTCTCTATCTATCCTAGAAGCACCAAGATGTATTGAGATCTTCGAGAACACTTCTAGTGGGATAACATGAAGAAGGTGATTACAGAATATATATCAATGTTCTTGGTATATCATAGAGTTAATGTAGAGGGAAAAATTCTCAAGGGATGATGAAACCATTGCCTATACCCGTGTGGAAATGGGTGAATGTCACTACGGAATTTGTCTCGGGTCTACTGAAGATGTCCAAGGGAAATAAAGTGATATGGTTTGTGGTTGACCGACTCACAAATACTTCCCATATTTTCATTATTATAGAAGATATATCTCTTGAAAACCCTACAAAGATATATGGGAATGAAGTTTTCTGACATCATGGTGTTCCACTCTCGATTTCCTCTAACCATGATCTAAGGTTCACATCTAAATTCTGTAGGAGTCATTAACATTCATTGAGTACGGAATTAAATTTCAGTTTGGACTATCACCCCGAAACTGATGAATAATATAAAAGGACTATTTATATGATAAAAGATATAATAAGATCCTTCTCCCTAGAATTAAAAGTTTGATGGGATCATCATATCCCATTAGTTGACTTCTCATGCAACAATATCTTCTACTCGAGTATTCAGATGGCTCCATATGAAGATTTGTATAGAAAGCGATGTTGTTCTACAACCTATTGGGATGAAGTTGGAGAAAGAATGATACTTGGACCTGATCTTGTGAAAATGATGACAGAGAAGGTTCAAGTCATTCAGAAACATATCAAAGCTTCACAGAGTTATAAAAAGAGTTATGTAGATAACCGTTGAAGGGACTTGGAGTTAGACGTTGGAGATAAAGTCTTCCTTCAAATATCGTCATCAAAGAGAGTCATGCAATTTGGAAGGAAAGGGAAACAAAGCCCAAGGTACATTGGCCACATCAAGATACTTGAATTCATAGGATACATGCCCAAACATATTTTACTTCCACCAAATATGGCTTAATATCATGATGTTTTTCACATCTCACTTCTGAGGAAGTACATACCAGATCCCTCACATGTGCTGAACTCAGAGGTGGTGTGGCTGGAAGATGATCTCTATTATGAGAACCAGCCATTATTGATTCTAGATAAGAGAGATAAGGTCATACTCAACAATACAACCCATATGATTACTGTTCTGTGGAGGAACTGAAAGTTTGAAGAAGAAACTTGGGAACCGAAGGAGGCGATGAAGGAGAATTACCCTCACGAGTTAGTATAAAACAAAATATTGAGGGAGAAATTTCATAAGGGGGAAGAATGTAATGACACAAAGTTTTATCAATGGAATTAATTTCTTATAATAATGCCTCATAGTCAAATCACATTAGTAATCACAATGACATGTCATGATACTTAATAATATGTGACCATTAAACCTAATTTTTGTACTTCTATGTTTTGAATTTCAAAAATCTGACATACACGGTTATGTTCAGGGTGTTTTTTTGGAGTCTAATGGAATAAAAATAATTTTTTCGAATTTTAACCTACCCTCATGAATATTATTATTACCCTTAAGAATAGTAAATCGTCCAAAATAATATTAACCTCACCCATGAATGATTAAATAAAATTTAGGCATCTTCTATGTGATAATATGTCCATAGAAAAATTGTTTGTATTTTTGTAAGTCATAAATAATTATTTATTATTAATTAATTAATTTAAAAGGAACATTATTCTCTAAAAATGTGTTTATAAATAAAAAATTCTATTTATTTTAGATATAGGATAATTTTTAAGACCTTATGTAATTTTTGAAAGTATTATAAAATCAGTTTTAATTTAAAATCTGTATTTTTCAAGTAAATTATGGTATTAATTAAAAATTAAAATAATCATATTTAGAGAATTATTTTTGAAAAAATGATTTCATTTTTGGATTCAACACATTTAAAAAAGTTTAATGTTAATTTTGGATATTTTTATGAAATACGTGAATTTTTTTGTGAATAGAAAAATACATTAATTTACCGTATAAATACATTATAATATAAATCCATTGTTATAGACATCATGAGTGATGTAAGAATGGAAATATTGAACTAACATGACCTGTTTTCTATTTTGGTCATGTAATCTTTATTTTTTCTTATCCTGGTGGAAATTTATAAACAAATGATTGAAATATTAAGAAAAGCCCTCTCCCCTCCACTATAAATACCACCCTTCACACCATCATTACATCACACCGTTCAAGATTCAAGACTTGACTAAACTCTTCCCAAAACTCTTCCCTGTCCCCTCCCCCATGACTAATATCTTTTGGTCTCATCAAAGGACCAATCCTATTTTTTTTAAGGAGGATCTCAAGAAGAGGATTCAAGAGGTAATTCCACCCCCTCCTTTCCTTCAATTTCCTTTCAAATTTCATTTCTTTTCTTCTATTATCCAAAACTACTATTGTAAAAATTTCATGATAACTAACATATTATAGATATACGGTTATTATATCATGTTAATTGAATATTATTCATTATAATCCTCCATCCCTCTATTTGTTAATAAAAATTAAATCGTTGCCCGTGATTTTTCAATTAACCTACATCATGGGTGATACACGTCTATTTTCCTTTAATGCCATCAAGTCTATAAATAAAAACATCAAATGGTTGATTTTTTTTCAATTTTATATTTTATACATTATTATGTTTTGGAACTAACTTATTTACATGACACTAAGTGATAAAACAAAACAAGGTCGTTTTGATAAAAAACCACACAAATTAACCAAAAATGATCATCATCAAATTGTATCTAATGATTCATCCTCATGGTATAAGAAAATCATTATAAGATAATATATATCTCTGGAATATCACTAATATTATATATTAACAAATTTGGATGTACAAACTCATTTTAAAGGAACACCCATTCATGAATACAAGTGAACCGTTCAAGAAAATTATAAAAACGAACATTCCCGAAAAACATATTTAAACTATATAACTCATCCAAAGGACCATAAAATAACTTAATGAAAATACAGTGAACTATTTTCATTTTTAAATGGTAGTGTAATTGTTAATTAATTATTAAAATGTGGTTATATAGGAAATTAAAGTGAATAATGTGTTTGGATACAAGGTTAAGGGAAATTCTAAAACCCAACTCTCTTTCTTTGGGTTTTCCCTCTTCAACCAATTTTCAGTATGGATATGCCTTAAAAAAAATTTAATCATCATTATATTACATTTGATGGGATATAATTGTTCTATAATTTATTTTTTGAAAAGTCCAATGTTTTCCAAAACAACTCTTCTTTCAAATAAACACACCATTTTTACATCTTGAAGATTGTTTCACTCTTCACTCAAGGTCATTGGTTCTATGTCAGTAATAATATTACATATTTATATTGGGGACAAATTTTTTTAAAATGTATTATGTGAAACCCATTTCATTCCATGGGTTATTTTATTTTCAGGTTTTAAATATTTTCATTGTGGCATGCATGATAACATAAATGTTACGATGAGACGGGTGCACCTGGAATTATACAGCACAATATGTATGCTTGAATGTGATGGGTGCACCTGGAATCATATAGTGCTTCAATGAATTGGGTAAAGTGATTACTCTCATCATTTAATGTTAAATTATGTGTGCACTTTTTCTATATTTTTTAACATCTATGTATGTTATTTGACCACCAAGACATGATGTTTCATTTTTTATGCATTGCCATATTTAAAGTATTTTATTCATTCTTCCTCTCATGTTCATGATCCTTTACCTATATAATTATTATGGTCACTCATTGTTATATATTTAATATCTATTCTCTTATTGGGATTTTAGCTCACCCCTATTTGATGTATATCCTCAGTTGATTATGTGTACTACAGAGTTTTCAAGGGATAAAAAGAAGCTAGAGAAGAATGGATTAAATAAATGTTTACATTTTATTTTTTAAATGTTATATATGGTACTAGTTTTCCCAAGAAGATAAACCTTTGGATCCTTATTTGATAATTCTATTATGTTTTTTTATTCTAAATGATGTAATATTAGTTTAATAAAATAATTTGTTTCTATACCATCAATTCCCCATTTTGAGTTAATAAAAACATGTGTAATAGAAATATGGAGGATCATCCTTGTTCCATTGTGAGTGAATCATGGTTGAGATGATTTTCTCAACCAAGGTTCACCATTTCCTACACTATCTGGGCTTGCACATCTAAAAACCAATTCTTATTTAGGCTCTTGGGATCTTAGAAATTCATCAGTTTTATTTCCTGTGAACCTTCGTTTATATATATATTTTAAATAACACATGTCACATATATCAACTTTCATATTTTTTAAGTAGTATTAATGTGATGAAATTATTTAAGAATATTCTACCAAAGTGTGTCTAGATTTTTTGAACCACACACAAAGAACATCTTCATCTAAATAGTGAGCATTTTCTATTCCCTTTACAAAATTCTTTACTTGTTATTGTTTATTTTTCCTCATTATATCATAATATTCTATCCATAAAACTAATATATCATAAGTAGTGTTGAAATAATGTTTGGTATTATAATTAATAACATTTTCCATGTTTTATTTGATATTTTAGTTGTTGTTTTTGAGATCAGGTGCTGAGATAGAATGTTATTTCAATACATGGTTTTCCAAGAATAAATATTTGAAATGTATTTAATATATTAAATATGACCCACATGAAAATTTCTTAAAATAGTAGAATAACATATAAATGTGGGGTTATAAATATGATGATCATTTTGAGATTAGAATTTGGGTTTTACCTTAGGTGCAACATTACATTTTTTGGCATAGTCTTTTTGTTGAAAAGTCATCATGTGGGTAAAATAAAGAAAATTATTAAAGAAAATTATTTTATTTAAAAAAATTTACATGGATGCATTATTATTTCCTTTTCAAACATGATTTGTAAAGAATTACATGGTTAGTTGTATTACCTTGAAAATAATTATATAGAATTAGAGTGATTCAGTTGGCGGATGAAAATCGAATCGAAGGTCGATGACCGGTGTGAGCTGGAATCAGGGGGTCTCACCACCGATCAAGATAGAACTCTGTTCTTCATTTGTAATCGATCTGAATTGACTTTGTACACTGTTTTAATTGTATTTATTTCCCTTTTTATAATTTTATGATGAGCATAGATCAATAAAACAATATATGGATTTGTGGATCATGCATATCACATGATGGGATAGTTTTATTGGGGAATTGTGATAATTTCTTAATGATAAACTATTATCTCTTCATCCATAATTCTAACTTCAATGAATTTATGCTAACATTAAATTTGACTAAAGTATATTCATAATGATTTTTTCTTTGTTATTTTCTCCCCAAATTCTATGTTCATTGTGGGTGTTTTTCATTTGGCCAGTGGTTTGACCTAAATACCAAGGAATCGATCGTTGTACCTCCATTTGTTTGGGAAAATAGGTGATCTCGTAGATCTAGACTCGGTATGGTGTGAGGAACATATGAAAATAGTAATTTTTGGAAATAAAAATGAATTAGAGAACACCAATTAATTTGGGGATTACAAATAGTGATGATAAACTATGGAGGGTGTTTCTCAAGCTATTTTGAATGTCAGATTCTAGAGAGCTGCCATGGTGATGCCGATCATGATAAGATATATGATTTCTAGTGAGATCAAGGAAGAAATATATGGTGGTGGTTCCATGATCATATTCATAGGGAAGAACCCTGGTTTCTACAAAATTTTAATCCAAAAGAAGTAAATATCGGATTACAAAGTGTGTGGGACCCTCATAGTAGAGGCTACGTTCTATTTTTGTGTGAAGGATCACACAACATGTCACCTTGTCACTTGACGTGTGACCCTGTCTTGCACTATGTGACCCCTCTCCTATATCATGGCATGTACCACATCGGGCACATTGACATAGATTGAGGTAAATGGCCACAAAAATGTAGTGTACCAATATAAATACACAACTACGCAAGATGTATAGGGGTTAGTCTATGTGCTGGTACATCGGAAGTGTACATATGAAGAAGCACACCATATAATTTTACAAAAACACAGTCACATGTCGTTTACATTTGAAGGACCTAGGTTCAATTGGAAATAGAGTCTACTTCTATTAGACACTATGTACTCCCATAATGTTAAACCATATCCATTGTCTCCTATATCATGTATAAGTATTATTATGGTTTATTCCCTAATCCATTCCTTGAGGGTTAGTATAGAATAACCTCCAATAGATAGAACAGTGATACCTTCAGTAGTATTTCTTGGATATAGGTGTGGGAATCCTTCTGTGAGGCCTAGAGTGAGATCCTCTATCATATTATTTACCTATGTGGACCTCTTGGTATCGTTGTGACCAACACTATGCAATCACTGATCTTCTATTGAGTGGATTATTCCATACATATTTCTTGGTATACCTTAGGGCCTTGGGTGTGATCATCATCTATGTGTCATAACTATTCAAACATCTTCTGTATGCTTCATTTGATAATCCAGATGAGAATAAACAATTGGGAATATATCATTAGTGACATCAAACTCATGGAGTGTGTTCTCTTGGATGAGTTCTTTATGGATCTATCGAGTTGGAATCCTTTGATGGTATTATGGTTGAGAAATTACATTTTTTGATTGTGTTCCTTTATTGAGTATATTAGGATATTCTTATTAAATGTGATATATACATATACCTAGGTAGATATGAATGTTAATTTTTTGTTATGGAATTTATAGTTTAGACGTGTCCTAATTAGTATTGTTATACTAACCTTTGAACAGGATTTACATACATGTTTCATGTTGTGTGAAGATGATAGACCATTTGAAAGAGTTTAGATGAACTAGAAATAGATAATGCTTAGTGGGAACAAACAGACTTTGGTGTGTTCTTGTAGTATTTTGAATGAATTTCCCGTCCTTACTTTTAGTTTAGACATATTTTCAGAATATTTGTGGTGTTATTGTATTTGGACTCTTTTTCTTTCCAGTTCTTATGTTGTACTCTGGTATGATATTTAGATATATGAAATCATGGTTGTTCAGTAGTTTTTACATTTCATCACTGTATGGTCTTGGAGATGTGTATGTGTATAGGTACATAGGCTATGGCCACCCATATTAATGATAATTTTTCTCGACGCTAGTCACCAACCTCTGGCCAATTTGAGGTGTTATTGGGTTGTTGCATCCCATGCCCCATTGGGAAGGGTCATGACACTTCGGTATCAAGGAAGTTGGTTTTACCTTAGGACCAAAGAATGTAAGACCGGTTTGGGGAGACATTGTTGTGTTTCTAGGTTAGTCTTTTAGGATATAGAATCTAGTTTTGTTGCAATGACTGCAATATCAATACTCAAGTACTTTTATCACATTATTTTAGACTTAGTAAAAGGTAACATTGTTTGCAGGTAAAAAAATATGGAAAATAAATAATATAGGTATGAGTTTTGGTTTCCATTTACATCTTTAGTCAGCTCTCCAAATATACTCATAGGCAGTGGAACATCTTTTCTATTTTAGGATGCCACAAGGACATATGCCAGCTTTGATTAAATATCACAATCACAAGGATAAGCTTCTATGTGATAAGGAATCAATACAAGGACCGATTCTAGAGATGTTACCTCTAGGTAGAGTACCATATATACCACAACCTGTTCAGTAACAAATGTTACTTGTAGTACCAAAATATAAGGTTAATATTGTATGGTCACATCTTGAGTTTCAATAACATAGACCCCTGACATGCGGCTATCATGGGATGTGTAAAAAACAATTACATTCTAAGTTAAAATATTGTATAATGGTTAACCTAGGTTGTCTGCATAGAGGAGCTCTCAACAATCATATTGGTCACTTTGTTTTTTAATTTTTTTGGATTAGAATTTGATAGAAACAAAACAAAAGAAGAAATCAAGGAAGATATGGAAAATAAATTGAAATATAATGTGATTGAAAATCGTAATATGAAATTGGGTGATCGGGTCGGGGTTGGATTTCCAATTGCAATGTTATCATAGTTCGATTTTATCCATTTCTCTTCCATTAAGCCGATTAATGTGAGATTCCACAATCACTTCCTCTCACTTCTGTGGTCAATGGTGTTGGTGAGATTAAACCTTAACAAGATCTTAGTTTTTTCTAATCTCTCTCATTTTGTGAAAGATGTGTAGAAAATGCCCTCAATTGATTTAGGCAATTCCCGATCGGATCTTGTTTATCCCAAATAATTAAGAATAATTACTACAATTCTCACACAAACTGGAAATCACCAAGTACATCACCACTAAGATCTAATATATTCCATCGTATATAGATAAGAATCTATTGGAGGTAGATAATTTTTATTAAACAAAGAAAAAATAACAACATTATATAAAATGAAATATGATCGCACACGATATTATAAACCATTATTATAAATTGAAACCAACTCTGTAGAATAGAGAAAACATTTTATATCTTTAAGTGCATAAACTCAAACATTAAAAAATGGAAAACCTAAACTTCCCCCAATAACTTATGATATTTACCCCACCATGTTAAGGGTAATTGAGAAGAAGGGGGAAGAAGAATACATTACAAAACTAAAAGAATGAAAATAGGGAAAAGAAGAATAGAAAAATGTATCCTCTAGATTATGTACTCCAGAAGATCAATATTGGTTCTCCCACCATCTCATATAATAAGTCCAAGGAAATTTCTTATAGAAGGTGAGGACTGGATTTTTACAACTAACCCCAAAATAGTAGAGCATTTGGGTCCTTTTTGAATGAGTTATGGCCATATTAGTAGACATGACTTTTCCTGGCCGCCAGTCACTATTCCACCAACCCTATTTTGACTGGTTGAAGGGATGCATTAATCACATAATTTCTACATAAAATATAATGGTAATATTCATAGTAGAGTTTTATTTCTATCCCAGATCTAATCATCCAATTTTTTGGTTAGTATCCTGAGATATGATTCATTGAATGAGTCATGGTCAATTCTGCTAGCCCGAATAAGTGTTCACATTGACCGATTTGTTTTCATCTATTGGAGTTTGAATTGGCTTTGGGTCCTGAAGACTTATATGTAGAACACGAATCATGTCATCCTTAAAATGTAATCACATTCATTGGATGAATATTGTTGGGGTTATTCTCAAAATACAAAGGCAACATAAAACTGTTAAATGTCCAGGATTAGCCAATTTTTACACTTAAGCTCAAAACTCACCAAAAGTCATAAAATGATGAAAATAAGATAAAACTGATAAATAGGAAAAGATTAAATCATTTAAAAAAATTATAAATATTAAAATATGAGTTCTATAAATTCCCCCAGACTTATTACTTGGACTCATGTACAAGTAAACATCGATATTAAATCCAAGCAAATTTAAAACACATATTCATGAGATCTAACAATTAAATACCAAGAAAATAATATATCATGCCTCATCAACCTAAATTATTCCAAGTTATATTTTTAGTTTATCAAATATATTTCCACTTCTTTTATTCTCCCATGCACAAAAACACTTAACTAACATGCATTTTTTTCTCATCACACAAATATCAATTTTCAACAATGTCTTTCTCATCCAATACTCATGCAAGGGTCACTATAGGCTTGATAAATTCCTACATCTCCACCAGATGTGATCCAAGGACATATGTTTATAATGAGGTCTTTTCAGGGTTGTTCTGTGGATTTAGGTTGGTAAGATTTAGATGTGACAAATTCTGAGGCTGAATAAGGAGGGCTAGGCTCTTTTTGAAGCAAAATTTCATTATTCTTATTTTTACTAAAATATAGTCCCCTCATCACACCCCTTAGCAGAAAATATGCTCCATAAACATAAAAAATCAGTCAAATTTCACACCATTCATCATTTCAGCAACAAATTTATCAGTCATCATGAACATTATTTTTTTGAAAGCTCTAGATAGGCACAATTTTCTTTCTCCATTGGAAGCTCCAGAAAGGCACAACTTTCAACATAATTAGTATTTTTTCAATAGAAAGAATTTCTATTCAACATTTTATTTTCCACCCAAAGTATCTAAGAATGAGGTAGAAAAAAACATTTCAATCTCCCCCCCCCCCCACACTTACGTTCAACTAGATTATGCAATTTTACTTCAAGATCAAGTCGGATAGGGAAAATTGGCTTGTAATGTGGCTATCCTAACAGGTTGTTCATGGCTTCTATGGGATAAAAGGATTAAATGTACAAGGTGGTCCATTATAAAATTTATTATTTTGAAAATGTGGCTTTAAAACCAAAGAAATGCCACAGTCATTTAAAACACATATACCTCAAACCCTCATGTTTCTATAGGGATAAATCAAAATCTGGTTAAATCATGCATGGTATGGTTCTCTCAACAAGTGAGGTGAATGAAAATATTAAGAAAAAAAGGTTTAGAAGCCTCACATGAAAGTGATTTATAATATAAATATAGTAAATTGTGGCATGGGATTCAAACGTCATATTACTTTTCATGAAATATCCAAATATTTAAACTTGAAACAAAGTCAATTACAACATTAATTTAAGCTCAGTTTCGTGGGATAAATTGTTTCACACATTGAAATGGGTTTCAAAATTTGGGATGATAATCATTTCTGCTCAAAAGTTTAAAAAACACCCAAAAATTTGAAACACACACATTTTTTTAAAAAAACATAAACAAAAAACAATTGAAGTTCCTAAACTACAAAGGTTCCCTCCCCCACATTTAAATTATGAAGTGTACACAATGCATTCAAATTGATTTAACATGTAATAATTTTTTGAATCGAATCATAGAAATAAATAAAGTGTAATGGAAAATTACAACTTGATTTATTTGTAGTGCAATGTTGAGTTAAGATCCTAAGTGTTACGCACATAAAAACCTACAAACAAAGGTATATAATAAAACATAATAAATTTATTGAAAGTTAAGAAAATAAAAATAGAATGAGAATAGAAGGATAGATCATGGTTTACTCCCCCAAATGGGACCTGGGTTTTGACTGCCTCTAGATGGGAAGTTTTAGTTGGTTATCCCCAATTCAATGGTTGGTGACGTTTCCCTAATATGAATTACCAGAACTTCTTCCTTCTATCATGAACATATTTCTTTTTGTTGAGGACTTCATGGATATCGTGAAACAAAGACACCACAATGAAAATGATATTAAAATTTCATAGTGGGGGTAAGAAAAAGAATGAGTCCTCCTCTTTATTGGCTTCCACATTCACAACTTCTTCTTCATTCTACAACAGTTCCTCAAGGTATGCTATATCCAAAGCATAGTCAAAGGGAAAATCAGTAAGTAATTCAATTTAAATATAATTAAAGCATGAAAAATAAAAAACAAATTCTTCCATTTCAAAGTATGCATCATGTGTATCTATTTCCTCATGGAAATCCTCTTTGGTATCCTTGTGAACTCCCTCAAATAAATTATCAACATGTTTGGTATGCTCTAGGTGTTCCTCTTCACGTGTATCTTGTTTTTTTCCACATCCCCAAAGGCAATACAAATGTGGGACAAATCTGAAAATTTTAAACAAGGGGAGGTAATACTCAATTCAGATTTAATAAAATCAAAATTAAAATATTCTAATAAAAGATTATCTCCCTGAGTTTGTTCAACATCAATTTCTTCTTTAATTGGAGGTTCCTCTAGTAGTCGAATTTCACAAGATAGAGGTAAGTAGTTGGGATCCTCCATCTTTTCTTAAAATTCCACCACTTTGGTGGTGTCTTCCTTCAATTGTTCTAGATCATCTACCATGTAAGGAATATGTGGTTTTAGTTATTCACACTCATTCCAGAATCCATCTAGATATTTTTCGATCTCCCACATGTAGCTCAGTAGGTAATTTTTCATTATTACCCTCATCAGGTTCATTCATAGGTTCTGGTTTTTCCATCAATGCACGGACATATTAAAATGTAAGTTCTACTTTGTTCTCTAGTTTTTATATGTCATTTTGATTTTATTTTATCTGAATTATATCAAAACCATTCTCATCTACTTATTCCATATTTGGGTAGTTTTAATATGAATTAATGAAATAATCATTTGAAAACATCATGGAAAAAATATTTCTTTACCATTTTTTTGAAAAATATTAAATATTAATAATTAGATTGTGGAACTGCCTCCCAGTAAATGGCTCTGTGTTTTGACACACGCCTATCGTGGGGTTTTTCAAAAACAATTATTTTTTAAGTTAAAATATAGTATAGTGGTTAACATAAGTTGTCTCCAGAGATGACCACACAACAATCCTATTGGTCACTTTGTTTTTGAATTTGTTTGGTTTAGAAATTGAGAGAAACAAAAAAATAAGAAATTAAGGAAGATACAGAAAATAAATTGAAATATAATGTGATTGAAAATAGTAATATAAAATTTGGTGATCAGGTCAGGGTTGGATTTCCAATTTCAATGTTATCATTGTTCAATTTAATCCATTTATCTCCAGCTAAGCCGATTAAAGTGAGATTCCACAATCACTTCCTATAACTTATTTGGTCAATGGTGTGGGTGATATTAAACCTTACTAAGATCTTAGTTTGGAATAATATATCACCTTTTGTGAAATATGTGTATAAAATACTCTCAATTGATTTACTCAATTCCTGATCAGGTCTTTTTTATCCAAAATAATTAAGAATAATTAATACAATTCTCACACATACTAATGATCCCCATGTACTTCACCACTAGAATATAATCTATTACATCGTATATAGATCATAATATAGTGGAGGGAGATAATTTTCATTTAAAAAAACAACAGAATATAAAATCAAATACGATGACACAAGATAATATAAACTGTTATTATAAATTCAAAACAACTTTATAGAATAGATAAAACATTTTATAACATTAATCGCATGAACTAAAACATTAAAAAATGGAAAACCTAAACTTCCCAAATCACTCTTAATATTTACCCCACCATGTTAAGGGTAATTTAGAATAATGGGGAAGAAGAATACATAACAAAACTAAAATAAAGAAAAGAGGGAAAAGAAGAACAGAGAAATGAATCCTCCAGGTTCTGTCTTCCCGAAGGTCATCTTAGGTTATCACACTATCTCATCTAATTAGGCCGAGGTACCTCCTTATGGGATGTTAGTAATATAATTGGTCATCCAACCCCAAAATATCAGAGCATTTGGAGCCATTTTGAATTCATTATGACCAAATTAGTAGACATGACTTTTCTTAGCCAACCATCACTATTCCCCCAACCCTATTTTGACTGGTTTAAGGGCCACCTTAATCACATCCTTTATCCACGAAATTTTCTTTGAAGCTTCCCCATAGAGTTGGAATTTGATCCCAGCTGGTACCATCCAATATTATGGTCGGTATCTTGAGATATGAGTCATTGAATGAGTCATGGTCTATTTTTCCATCCAGAATAAGTGTTGCCATTGAAAGATTTTTTTTTTTGGCTTGTTGGAGTTCGCATTGGCATTGGTTTCTATAGACTTATATGTAGATAATGAACCCTCTCATCCTAGAAAAAATGGAATCACATTCATTGGATGAATATTTTGGGAGTTATTCTTAAAATACAAAGGCAACATAGAACTGTTAAATGTCCAAAATTATCCAATTTTTACACTTAAGCTCAAAAGTCACCAAAAGGTATAAAAGGATGAAAATAAGATAAAATTTATTAATGGGAAGGGATTAAATCATTTAAAAACATATATTTAAAAATATGAATATATGAGCACTATCAGCCCTTCTGGATCTGAGGCAATCCTGACCCATATGTGTTTCAGGACTAGCTTGAGGTGGTGACATGATTTTTTCATCTATTCAAGAGACCAATTGATCTGAGGGTGGTCCTGGTGGAAATAATTATCCATGAATTAGCAGGGTGATGATATGGGTTAGTTATCAAATATTATGATGAGGAGAATATTTCTTGTTCAGAGTTTTATCTCCTTTTCAAAGAAGATTTCTCACTAGGTATTATGAGGATTGTAAATATCCCTGAGCTTCTACAGCTCTAGTAGGGTAGCATGAGAGTAGATGAGTATTAATCAAAGTTCAAAAAACTCTCTAAGTACTCAATAGATATGTTTGGGGATCATTTACTCTGGGCTAATCCTTTTACATGATGATTTTGAAGATACGTCTAAGCCAGTGGTGCACCTACATAACTTCATACATATGATGGGGTTCTATTGAGTACTATTGTAGTTGAGATTTTCATGGATGAGTAGACACATATAGTGGTTGCTAGTAGTGGGAACATTGGAGTAGAGAACTCAAAATAATGTTTCCATCATTAGTCTCAGTGACCTAGTTGTGTGAGATGTTACAAGAGGAGGTCATAAAACTGAGGATCTATGGCGAAAGGCTCACAAGATGGGTCCATTAATCCTAGGTAGAGGTGGTGATACTAATGTGATTATAAGGGATATCATTCACAATATTATTTTTCCTACCAAATTTATTATAGAGATGTTGTAGAGGGGCTTTTGAGAAAGATTTATTAGCATGAATATATAGGCTCACAAGGAGTACTTGAGAGAGAAATGATAGGTTTTAGTCACCGTAACTTGTTACCAACACCAATATTAAGAGGTCCATTCCATGCTCCGGGAGCTCGAGGGTAGGTGTGGTGTAGCTCTTGGCAGTCAAGGATTATTACCCATAGGATCTAGGATTGATATGAGCTATGATATGTGTCTTTTAGACCTTAGCATCAGTAGTAATAAAAAAGGTGTTAGTCGTTCATTTATTTCTACCTACCTTGTTTGGGACATAGTGATTCCAGTTGAGCCCTTTGATTCACCCTTGTTCTTGGAGACTCCTACTAGATATGACTTACTAATCACACATGTGTGCTGAAAGTGTGACCTAACTCTTGGAGGAGATATCTTTTGTTGGGATCTCATTGAAGAAGCAATGAGGCCATATGACACTGTCTATGGTATGGACTAGTTATCTATAATTTATGTATAGACCAACTGTTTCAAGTAGATATCGTGGTGTTCATGTAGTGACGATACCACGTTTTCCTTTGTGGGTGATATAGATACCCATATATCTTAGGTTAGACTAATGAATATCAGGGTGTAGTTGATTACTCATCAGTGGGGTAACATGAACCTTGGTGTACTGAATATAGTGAGTTTCCAATTCAATGAAATGGTGGAAAAGTATGAGGATATCATTCCTAATTATGTTCTTGGATTTCCTCCCCACCAAGAGATATAATTATGTATAGATATACACCTTGGGTGGAACGGATTTGTGAACAGGCATATTAGATGGCTCCCGTAGAGCTTCATGAGATGAGGGTGTTGTTGGGGGACTTATAGTGAAAGGGATTTGTCAAGACCAAATATTTCACCATAAGCAACAACTATTTTGGACCTAAAAAGGAGGAAAGGATTTTGAGGTTATACTTTTATATCCATAAATTGAAATAAGTGACTATGAAGAATAAGTATCCACTACCGAGAATTTATGACCTCTTTGATGATTTGATAGGGTCACAAAGATTATTGAAGGTTAGAATCAGTTCAGGCTATCACCAATTGTGAGTACGGTCTGTAGATATAACAAATAATTATATTGTATTGTATTATTGTCACTATGAGTACTTGGTGGTTCCCATTAGTGTGAAGAGCACAATATTAGTGTTCATGAGTCTCATGGCCTATATCTTTCAGCCTTTCCTAGACTAGTTTTTAGTGGTATTCGTCAATTATATGCTTGTGTACATGAAGTACGTGGCGAAGCACACAAGAAACATGAGGACGGTACTAGACATAATCTGAGAGAACCACATTTATAGGATGATCCTAAAGTGATAGTTCAATATTAACGAGGGCCGATTTCTCAGAAATGTTACCTTATATGATGGAGTGGCAGTGGACCTAGCCAAAGTTGAGGTTGTGTTAGCTTAGGAGCCACCCTAGAGTATGGTAAACGTGTGAGGATTCCTTGAGGTGGTAGAATATTACTAGAGATTCACACATGGAATCTCTAGGATATCAGTACCCATTAAAACCTTCACCCTAAAGGGGAATCCTTTCATATGGATAGAGATGTTCGAGTATGATTTTCAAGAGTTGAGGTGAGATTGATGAGAGCTCCCATCTTGAGATTGTTAAAGGAGGGTGTTGAGTATGTAGTGTTATAATATGCATGAAGAACTGGTCTTGGTTGTGTTCTGATACAGTGGATGGTGGTGATTGCATGTGGTTCATGTCAGGTGATACCACATGAGAAGAACTACATGTCTCGTGATCATGTGTTACTAGTGATAATCATTACACTAAAGATGTGGCGACACTACCTAATGGGTGAGTGGTTTATCATCTATTTTGATCATAATAGTCTCAACTGAATCTTCTCTAGCATGGATCAAAGATTGATAAAGATTAAATTTCTTGAGTTCCTCTAGGATTATAACATAATTATTTTCTAAACTTCTATGAAGGAGAACATTGTAACAGAAGATTTTAACATGAGATATTATTTTTAGTTTCTGGATGAGGAGATGAATTAGTTGACCTCATTGTGGTTATCCTTAGTGGATGTATAAGATGAATCTTTCCTACATTAGATGGTTTTTACCACTTATCTTTTATAGTGAGTTAGGGAGGCACATTATGGGGATACCGACTTTGAGACCCTATGTACTCAGATATCCACCGAACATGCTGTTGATGGATTTTATGAAGATTAAGAGAATGTCATTATTTTTATAGGACATATGATGGTACCAGTGAAGTTATGGGAGGAGGTTATGAGAGAGTTCTGTACAATTCATTTGGTGGTATATCTGAGTGTGGAAAAGATGTACTATTCCCTCTGACATCAGTTTTGGTGGCCAGGAATAGAGAAGGGATTTGCATAGTTTTTCTTCGGACACCTTACATGAATGAAAGTGAAGGAAGAACACTAAGTACTAGTGGGTTTAGATCAACCAATTTAGGTGAGAGAGTGGAAGTGGAATAGGATATCCATGAACATTTTGATAGTCTTACTATGTACATCTAGGGGACACAATTCCTTTTAAGGGATCATAAACTGACTCACCAATTCATCACACATCCTAACAATTAGAGAGAGGAGTTTAGTAGAGAGCTTGAGATTACATAATGTGAAGGAGATAGTTTGAATCCCTTGAGTGTTATCGATTATCATTTTTATCATGATTCTAGATTCACATCTTAGTTACAAAAGGGACTATAGGATGATATTATGACTTAGTTACCCTTGTTCACAACATTTCATCCCTAGACTAATGATTTTATTGAGTTGAAAATTTTTGGCATTGGAGGACATGTTATGGGATTGCATTTTATACTTTGTCTATAGATGGGAGGATCATCTACCCTTGGTATAACTTTAGTACAACAAAAGATACCATTCCACTGTCAGTATGGAACCATTTTTGGCTTTGTATAGAAAACCCTTCTGGTCACCATGTTGTTAGAAAGACTTAGGAGAGTCATCACTCATGGGCCCAATAATGGTGTAAGCTATAACTAAGAAAGGTATAGATCATACAGGAGTATATGAGGTCTACAAAAATCCATCATATTTCTTATATAGGAAAAGGATGGAGGCCTTTTGAGGTGGAAGAGAGAGTCCATGAGTTCATATCGGCATTATATCATCATGGATTGCAGAGGTTTGTCCTGAGTGGAAATAAATCTTCGATATTCATTGTCCCTTTCTAGAGACTATGTAGACTTTGATAGGTGGAATATCACTTATATCTTCTACTTTAGTTGGATCAGGTGCATGAATTATTCCATGGGTCACAATTGAAGAGGTATGTGTGTGGCCCATCGCAAGTTATTGACTAGGGTGATTTTGAGATCATGGACAGAGCTAACTTTGCTGACATCCCCATAGGGATAGTTGATCAATAATTGACGATCCTTTATGGGAAAGTGATTCATTTAGTGCATGCATAGTGGTATCTTGGAAATATCCAGGAGAGCACATGGGAGTAGGAGTTTTAGATTCATGCTTAGTACCCACACATCTTTTTTGTAGACCTTGTTTTGGATTTTATAAATTTCCATCCCTATTGTGAGAATAATTTAATGACTCACATTTTCTATGTATTTATTTGGATATTATTTGGATTGTTTTTTAGACCAAGCGCTAAGACCGTATGGACTTTTGAGTCTAGGTGTGCCTAGAATAAATATTTATAGTATATTAAATATATAAATTATGATCTACATAGTTTTATCTTGAAGTAGTTGATTAACTTTTAAATAGAGGATTAGATCATGAATCTAAAGAAACCATTTATTTCAAAATAATGGGTTTTCATTATCCATGATATAACATTTTTTTGGCATGAGGAATATGTGGAAAAGACATCACAAGTGTAATTCATTGACATAGTGACCTAATTATTTTCTTTCTAAATACAATTATGAAATATGTTTTGGGTTATCCACATAACCCTAAAAATCATTGGAAAGTGTTGGAGGGATTCTATTAGCAGATATTGACCAGATCAATGATCAATGACCTATACAAGACAAAATCAAAGAGTCTTAACAATTATCATGAAGTACCTCCATTATTCATCAAATATCAATAATAATTGAGGTATTATGTTGTGTGATTTGGATTTATTTTCCAATTTTATAATTCTATGATGATCATGGAATAATGAATTAATAGATTGATCCCAAGATCATGCGTATTGAAGGATGGGATGGTTTTATTTTGGAACTGTGATAATTTCTTTGAGATTAATTGTTATCTATTCATTCCTCATTATAACATAAACAACTATAGGTCTCCCTGAACATCAACCTAGATTTTTTAATTATAAATTGTTCGTTGTTTTTTTCTCCCTCAATTCTATATTTATCATAGGAATTATTTGTTTATCCCACTATTCGAACCAAATACTTAGGACTCCATCCTTCCCACCCATTTCTTATCACAATGATATGATATTGCAGATATGGAATTTGTATTGCTTGAGGATTGTGTGATGATAGTAGAGGTGTGTGGATCTGCCCAAATTGGAGACCCACAATTCAAACAGGGCATGTGAATGATGATCGAAACCCATGGGGGTGTTTCCTGAAAGGTTTCAAAGGTCGGATTATGTCTAGTAGCAATGGAGAGGCCTGAACAGAGTAGATTCTTGACTTCCAGCAAAATCAAGGCTATTTTATGAGGCAGTAGTTCCACCAACGTATGTGAATGGAATAACCATGGTTTCCATAAAATATCAATGTATACATAGTGCAATCCGGTATTACATGACAAGTGCGGAAATCCTAGTGGTGGTTAAGGTTCCCTGACTAAGATAAGGATCACACCGACTGTAACCCCTCCATGATGACTTGTAATATACATTTTATGGTATATAGACACAGTGTGATGTACCTGGCCATGGGAATTCCATGTAACCCTAAACGGATACAACCATCTAAGATTTACTGGGCTAATCCATGTATGGTAAAATGGAAGAGTACAGAAGAAACAACTCATCGTGAACTACTACACATACACATACATGGTTCTTATACCCAAGAAAGACCGAAGGTAGAAGGGACATGGGGTGTACCCATACTATACTCAATGTACTCCCTTAATGTTGTCTTGGATACCTCATCCCATTTTTCTTGGAAAAATTTCATTTGGGTTCATTCACCATATCCATTCTATGATGGTTTGTATGGAATCACCTACCACACATAGAACATTGATCTCTTTAGTTGGATTTCGTGGATATAGTTATTGGAATCCTTCCATGAGTCCTGGAGTGAGATCCTCTATCATATTTTTTCCCAAAGTGGACTTTGTGGTATCATCGTGACAATTACTAAGTGTTCACTGATCCTCTAGTTGGAAAGTTATTCTAGACTAAGTCGTTGATATACCCCAATGACTTGGGTGTGATCCCCATATATGTTTCATTTTTATTCATACATCCAAAATTTTCTTCCTATGACAATATTTGAGGATCATGATATCTTGGATATACATAATCAGTGATATTAGACTCATGGAGTGTGTTTTCCAAGATGAATTCTTTGTAGAACTTTCGAGATGGAATCCTAGGTTGTTATTACAATTGAGACTTTACCTTTTAGACAATATGTCTTTAATGAGAATGTCTAGATATTATTATTATATGTGTTGTTTACAATAACATTTGTAGATCTATAAATTATTCATTTTTTATTTGATTTGTGGTTTCAGGGTGTCTTACTGGGTATTTTTATATCAACTCATGTATAATATTTTCCCATAAAGGTTGTAACTTGTGTAGATGATCAATCCTTTGACAGAGTCCTAGATAGAGTAAGGATAGGTTGTGATTAGTGATACCAGATATAATGAGGTGTGTTCCTTTTGTATCTTAATATCAAATATCATCATTTATTTTAGGTTTCACTTGTTTTCATACTCTTTGTGGTGGGCTCGTATTTCACCTTATTACTTATGTCATACATTAGTTGTGGGATATAGATGTATGCATCAATGGTTTTTTATTTATTTTATCATTTAATCTTATTTTGTAATTAGATATGTTTTTGTGTGTGTGTCTATATATATATAATCTAAGGCCTTCAATGTAAGTGATATGCCTACTCGGTGTTAGTCGCTATCCCATGGCCTATTGGATGTGAAGATGGGGAGTCATAACACATGCCCCATTAGGAAGGGTCATGAAAGGTTATTATATATGGATTCCTCTAAGTTAAATCCTTATTATGTATTTTATTGGATAAGGACCTCTTCATCAACATCATTGGTTTGGAATCCATGGTATTTTGGAATTTCTTATGTGAAATCTTAGTGGGATAATTTGTATTTTTTTAATTATTATAATTTATTCTAGATTTGTCTTATTTTTTTAAAAAATATGTCATATTCATTTCTTAACATATTTAGATACATGTTCATATGGGAATGAACTATTATTTTGACCAACATCTCTAGAAACATCATAGGTATTTTCAATCATTCCAAAACCACTATAGGTTTTCATGTTTTCCTTATGCCTTAATTATTTCTCAATTACCTCTGGATTTCTCCCCAAATTTATTGGATTCCTTTGTGGTTTATAATTTTTATTATTTTACTAAAAATTCAATAAATATTCCCCAAAACTATTGAAACACAAAAAATTTCCCAATTTTTTTATATCTTATGTAAAATGTTTTTGAGTCTTTATCAAATATTATGCTGCAATTATTACGAAATCAGCTTCCAAGATCTTCATCCTATACACCCTATTAATGGTGGTATGCTTCTTATCAATTTTAGTCATTCATACGTGTTCATAATTTTTTTTCCAACCTGATCATTAGTGAGAAAAAATATTTAGAAATGTTATTTCAATTTGGCATAGATATAACCTATTTATTTAAAGCTAATTGAGATATATAATTATATAAAGTCATGATATTCTTGTCTCATATTAGAGTTTTTTCATCCTTTGAATCCATTAATGATAATTATGTGGTTGAAGAATCCTTCTCTCATTATTTTTTAATTTCTCAATATTTGTTTCTCATTATTGGCCAATTGAACATACAATTATAGAAATTCCATATTGATGGTTTTTTTCTAATTTTTATCCATAATCACCATGTTCTCAAAAAAATATACAATTTTTTGAAATACTCCCCATTAAACCAATAATTGTTTTGTTATAGATTCATGTTTCTTTATTTTCTTGGATTTCACTTCCAGTTGGAAAACCAAGACATCAATTATATTTTTAACATTTGTTTAAGGGTATGAGTCTTTTTTTAGGATTATTAAATTCTCTATAAGTCTCTTAATATATTTTGAGAATGTGATTTTTAATTTTTTTTAATTAATATCAAGTTTTTTATTTATTTCTTCAAAGGATCAAACTTATGTAAATATTTATACATGTTATAACTTTTTATTGTAATGAATTGTCCATATTATCTACTTCAATTTCAAGATAGGTGATATATTTCTATATAAATTTAAAGACTCTAAAAATAATAGAGATTGTTTTTGTGTGAAAACAATATAAAATATCTATTAATTTATCAAATGATATATATTGAGGAGTTTTAAATTTATCATAGTCACTATTTATACTACGATCTTCTTCTTAAGTACATTTTGTACAAGATTGTTCACATACCTCATGATCACATAACATACCTGAGGTAGGATTGTGGGCCTTCTACTTGGTGGAAATTTTAACCACCTATTATTAAATTTCCAATATTGTTTTATCTACACTGTTAGTGATGCATGACATATCTAACACTTAATCCTCATTATAAAAAAGAAATTTATTCCGAATACTTCTTTTCTCTTTCATTCATCCTTTCATCATTATCTTATTAGAAATAAAAATTTTCATATATATAAATAAATCATAACAAAAAAATCAATTTTTTTAATATCACATGAATGAAACTCAAATATTCAACAGTGAATAACTTATATTTTGATAATCCAATAGAGGTAAACATATACCCCCAATACTAATTGATTGGACTACTTTGGGTTATAGTCAATGCATAGTGGGGGTGAAATAATGTTGGAATATTTTTAAATATTTGAATCACATTATCCATTTTCCTTTTTTTACTTTTTAGAATTATTATTCTCTTATTATCTAAAATATATCTTATGAATTTTAATAATTATAAGTAAATATAACACATCATATTTTTGTATGGGTTTCTACACAATAAAAAAACTTATCCCTGACATGTATAGTGATGACCAATACATATAATTTTAATGATAATATGATATTCAGTATATTTTAGTGTCTAGAAAATAATCTATATCCAAGTGTGAGTTCATACACTCCATGTGGGGGATAGAAAAAATCCTCTTCCCTAAACTTGTGATAACATTCTCCAACATTTATCTCCTGGATGTTTCATTACAATTCCTCTAATGATTTTCTTCACCATCTAATTTTAGGTCATTTATAACATGAATAATGTATTCTACTAATTGATACAATAGATATATGTCATAGTGATACTTTATTTCTTCACTTCATTATTCTTCACATTGATAATTACACAACAAAAAGCAGAAGACATTCTTCTCTCTTCCTTTGTCCAAAAAACTAGTCCATCTAGTTCTCCTATCAATTATTGTCCATGAATTGATCTTTATACGGCAAGGTTTAATACATAGTAATTTTTTTGATTATATTTTTTTATTTATTTATATCTTATTAATTCATCTAGAAATCAAACATCTGATAGATTTGTCGATTCATGTCTTTCAGATTCGTCTTCTTCTAGAGATATTTTGTCTGATACGTTTCCATCCTTATCTTATTTTATCATCTAAAACCTATATTTGTGATATTCTATTTATAATTTCATTATATGGTGTTTACTATTATTCGTTACCTTAGCCCAGTCTAATAACCCCCTCTACATTTTGAACTACTTTTCTGAAAACTCCAAACCAACTACAAATATCTCTCAAACTTGATGGTCAAAAATTTCTTAGGTGAAATTTTTTCATTAATTTAGATTCTCAATATGTGAATAGTGTTCCTCAAACACTTTGATATAGAATCAAAACCATTAATATAAGTGAAATTATGTGGTAATTCATGAGATCTCAAATATGTTTTCCTACCCAACTAAAACATGATTTGTTTACTACACTGTCATTTTGATCTCACAATATTGCTTCAAAATGATTATGATGTATTATAGATTTTAAAAAACTTTTTCAATATTCATTGTTCGTTGTAGAATCACAAGTTACCTACATGATTATTAAATCATTTAATGACCATATCAATCTGATCCCAATTGATAATAAACATTACAAATTTTTTCATGTTCGTTAAATACTCTATTTGGTAAAACATTATTACATTTCTTTTGTCTGGTGAAACATTTTCTACAGTAACATTCCTATGTTCTAAAAATGTATCAAAATATTTTGAAAGATACTTCATTTTATCATTGACTTTATTTAAAAAATTCTCACCTATAATTTTTTTTGATCTTACAATCAAATTTCTATTATAAATACTTTCAAGGGGATATTCTTCTATTTAGTGGGTCAATAGATTTTTTCTGGTTTTCATTAATTAATCTCACCATCATAGATCAATCCCACTTCTTATATCCAATTTATTTGTATAAATAAGTTTTATTACATCATAAAAATTAGTCTGATGTATTTTTAAGACATTGTATCTGAGGAAATCTTCTGAAAATAACTATCCAAGTCAATTTTTTGGAATTCTCATAATTACTAATTCAATGAGATTTCATAGAAACATCTATTTGATGAAGGTTATATAAAAACCAATATCTGATAAAATCAAAAGTAATCTTAAGTATCACTCCTTATCTTGGAATCATCTATATAGTGGAACTTCTTGGGAATTTTATTTTGGTTCAACCTCTTAGAATCAGCTCTCTGATTTTACCATGATTGTTTTTTTATTCATGTTTTTCTAATGGAGCCTTTTCGAACAATTTCAATTATTTTCATCTTTTCATATTTCCCTTCTCTAATATTTAATTATCAAATGAAATTAAATAGATTCATTCACAAACAAAAGTTATTTACAATATCAAACATTATATAGAAAACAAAAAAAAGCATACAATCTATCTATAAAAAATGATGCCTCCTTAAATTTTACATAATCCACTAATGTGATTTTTTTCATTTTTGAAAATTCTAAATACTTATATCATTGGGAATTCTCTATCCAATTTAAACTTATTAAATAGCTAATTATAACTTCCATACACTATATGATGGGCTTTTTACATATCTATCCAATAGAATTACTCTTTATACAAACATCAATCATCACTTTATAATTTTTTGATTCATGATATCTTACATGTCTAAATATATTATTAATAAAAACATTATAGAACGGACCTAAATTTTCCCATTGAATTTAGATAATTAAATTACCTTTCAGAGACCTTCTACCTCTATTAAATATTCAATAAAATGAAAAATTGCTAGGAATAGCGGTATTTTATTAATGAACTACTCTTCAGTTACCATCAACGGAAATGTGTTTTTATGATCTTTATTTATCTACTATTACTATTGAATATAATTTTTAAACATTTTTTTCCTTTTTTCATCTGATTGAATTTTTTCATACACTTCAGTCAAATATTACTAAAATTTTTCATTCAATGTTTTCCTAATATTTTATATATCCAATTATAATTTTTATCATCATTCATTCATTGAAAAATACATCAGATGGTGAAACATAGAAACTATCATCTGATTTCTTCAAGTAGATTATCTTTTTCAGAATATATATTTATGATTGAATTATCCAATCACCTCATTCATATAGACTCCATTCATTCATCTTCAGTAATTCTTCTACCCATTCAGATATATAAAATTTTTGTGGGATCTCTTTAAGAAAACTGATATGATGTTGATAACAAATTTTCTTTTTATAAAATCATACCACAGGATATATATATTAAAAAAACTCACCAAAAATAATAATTTAAATAAATATCTTCAATAAAAGTTTCTTCTGATATTAATACTTGAAAAAAAATTCTTACATAAGCATCCAAGTTATATTAACCTTACTATCATGATTTGGAACATCATTTCAAGATTTTAATAACATATTATTTCTAGCTTTACCAAAATATTGACATCAATGAACTATGTATATTTCCTTTACTAATATTAATATAAAATTTCATACATTAAAAAAATACAACTCATTAAAAAACTCGGCTCAATAATTTAGGATTGAACTAAAAAAGGCTTATAGTGGCCCATGATTTTATTAAATATATATTACGTCTATTTAGATTAGTATTTAATACGTAACTCAAATAAAAGCCTAAGGACCACAATAGTTTAGTTTATTTAGAGAATAGGTACACAATAATTTAATTTTATCAGTTATTTTCAACATTTCCAATAAATATCATACCCATTAGTAATCATTACAAGAATACCCTACTTAAAACCTGTCTTCATAAAAATGGGAAAGGAGTCATAAGAAAGGGTTATCTCTAATTCTAAATAAGGTAAAATAAGGGATATAAATAAACATAAAATGAACATAAGGGTATTCAAACATGATAATAACATTTTAAAACCACACCCTTCAGATGAAAGATCATAATTTTGAGTAATGGAAAAAGGTTTGTAGTTCATAAGGCATAGATCATAATAATGTAATAGAAAATGATCCATTAGAGAATGACATTGGTTTATGACATGGAATTATGGAATACACATAAACATATAAAATCATTCCCATTCTAGTCAAGGTTAACTTCCATGTAAATCATACTGGAATGGGTTCACTCCCTAAACCATCACAGTGGTCAAAGTTAACACACGAGTCCATCATAACAGACAAAGCCTCTTCTAGAATTGGGTTAACATCCAATTAAATTAATGTCTATACCATGTGATATATATATTTACCCAATGAATTTTAGGGATATATAGGTACCACCCATAAATTAATAAAAACAATACAAATTTGTTCCATAATATCATAATAAATTCTTCATATCTTAAATGATGAAAAATAAATGGGGCTTTATAAACATTTTATCATATCATCAACTATAGAAAATTTACATGTTTTGTTATCATTTTATCATTTTATCATTTCCTAAAACATGTAGAAATATATGGGCTACATATTAATTTTATCATCATATAAATTGTAGAAGAGAAACAATTTTCATAAACATAGTTTCATTATGAATATAAAATATTCAATGAATAAATGAGAATGGTATCCGTTGATCATATCTCTACTAATGAAAAACTAACATAAAAGGATGTAATTTACATGGATAATTATTGTTAAAGATAACTTGAAATATTTCTTAATTAAAATAACATTACATTGAAAATTACTTTTTTAAACTACAATTATTTTGGTAATAATTTTTATTGAAAATACATTTTAATTACATATAAATGAATACTCAAAAATAATTTAAAAGAGTTTGTGACGAATATAATCTTTACGCATAGTTTTTATAATGTTTTTAAAATCAATTTCTTTAAAAATAACACTAAAAAATATAATATAATATTCGATAAAAATAATATTAGTAATGTCATTAATTTTTTTCAAAATTTTCACATTAAAAAAATATTCCTTTCACATTTTCAGTAAAATCCAAAGAGGAACTATTTGGAAAATGAAATTAATATTTCATTAAAAACATTATTTAAGTCAAACATAGATAAAAAATTTAATAATTCATTTAATGAATTTTAAGAACATTATTGAAAACATTTTTAGAAAACAAGTTTTTGGAAGAAAAAGTGTTTTTGACCAAAGAGAAAAAATGAAGTCGCATTTTCTTAAAAACATTATTTTTAACTATTGAGTACATAAAGAGTGTAAAATGACGTGAAAAAAAAATTATTATCATGGCCTAACTAGATGAGAATAAAATTTTCTATCCACATTATTTTTCATAAATAAACATTGAAGGTATGCGGAAACCTATAGAACATCCTCCATCAACAAGTCTCACCCTTAAAAAACACAGAAAAAAGATTTTAGATTTTAAAAAAACCATATCCATTCACCATATTAATACCGACTGTTTCAAATTCAAAACATACCATCACCATATTAAATCCTACAAATCCCACCAGACAACTAAGGAAACTATGCTTCCAAAGAAACCTACCATCGAGGATCTCATCACTACCATCAAGACATCACGAGAAAATCATCATCATTGAAAACACATCATCTCGTCACTGAGGTCACCCTCATCTACTCGTCATAATCATCCCACCTCCGGCATTCAACTCCTAAACCAGACACTATCATTTCCCTCGTCCCCTTCCACAACTATATTTTCATTAACACCAAACTACAGCCACCAAAATCATCTCTGTTCAAACACCGTCGATTGAGTATCATGACTCTTGGAATGAAAATATCCACTCGAACAACACCTCCCAAAAATTATGGTGAACACCACCTTGCCAGACTGAACCAAGGAGGACATAAGGTACACAAACCCATAGCATATTAAGAGTATAATTGAGCCTTCACCGAGAGATGATATCATTGCCGACAACTCCCAACTATACTGATACCCCACCATCACATGAACACAAAATGAGCTGCCTAGAACCCCCACCACAATGCACAACCCAACCCAAATAATCTTTTGAGATAATAATCCCAAGAGATTTGGAAGAGCTTGATGGAACCATAGGCCAGAGAGGGTTACTAGTGGGAGAAACCTCCAAATCAATATGTGACTCAGAAATCACCAACACACTCATCAAGAAGCAGTAATAACAAACCTTCACCAGAAAAAAATATTCCACCACGCCTTCAAAAATCCATAATAGAAATAGATCTGTAACTCATTACCACCATGGAAGGAGAAATAAGTATAAGGGGAAGAAACCCTGAACATGGGACTAAAACCCAAAACAAAAATGGGGATGAAACCCTAAACATAAAAGGATTCGACAGTGAAGAAATGGAACTCTAGGATAAGGAAAGGACGTCGGGGAATGGAACCCTATGAAAGAGGAAAGAGAAAGGTCTAGGGAGATTTTCAAGAGATAGGATGTTGTAAGATAACTCTATCACTAGTTGAGCACTCTCGTACAGGTGGATAATTATATACACCAAATAAAAGAAACACATGGTGAATATTCTTTGTGTCTCACTAAAAATAAATGTGAAACAAAAATCTCTTACCTTAAGTCTCAACTTCCATCATACATGTTCAAAACCCATATATAATAAATTTATTTTTGCCATAAATATATTATATAAACACACACATATATATATATATATATATATTTATTTATTTATTTATTACTTATGACCATTAATTAACGTTTTATTAAAAATTACTTGTTAAAATCACCTTTCGGGTAATAAACTTTTTGTTGTTCATATATATTTTCATTTTTCTATTTTAAATTATATTAAATTAATCATGGATCCATAATCATAATAATTAATAAATTTATATAATTTTCATATTTAAACAACAATTATACTTTGATGACAAATAAGGAAAGATGGTTTTGAGAAATGAAGTACGTTGTGATCATGTAGACAATATGTTGAATGTATTCGTGAGTAACATTTATATTATTAAAAAATCAGTATAGAAAAAATTTATGTAATATTTCATATTTATATAATTATTATAATATAATAGATAAAAAATTATTCCATTAAAAATACTTAAACATATCTTTTAAGTGGCATGTGATGAATATAGATAATCAAACTGCTTCTGGGAGATAGTATTCCACACGTACATAAACAACTCTATCATCATTTAGTGAGTAAAAAGTTAAAAAAGGGAATGATATATTATGTTTTAAGAATTATAAATATTTCATTAATATCATAATTATTTCATTTATATCACATTTGTTCATTAAAATTATCTTCATTATCTTCCATGTAAACCGTTAGTAAAAAATTAATCACATCGTAATGTGAGGAAATAGTACGTCAAACACACGAGCGACATTATCATACCCCCTGAGCAAAGGATATTAAAAAATATTATTATATAATTACTCATTATGTTTACTTATGAAATTAATATAATATATATATAGTTTATATTTGTCATAAAACCCAACCATAAGAGGTGGTACTGCCAGAATGAATGAGCTTGGTTCGTGATGTGATAATTTACTGTATACAAAGATGATTATTTTGTAACTCCTTTGATTTAAGTGGATGTGGTTGTAGGTCATTCAAATAACACAAGAACATCTCATTTTATTTAATATAATAATTATATTATATACTAATATTTTAATAATTACTAAAGAATGTGGAAAAATATGTAAAATAAAAATGCTCGTTAAAAAACGTTACATCTTCTTCTAGTAATTTCACGACCCTCCCTCAAAAGATACCCCTTCTAGGATGGAAATGAATAAATAGAGATAACTACCACATGAGTCTCACCTCTAGTAGTCCCCATGTTTGTGAATAGAACCAAGGGTGTGCAAATGTCACAATATTTGCGGAATTACCCATTATAAGAAACAAGATCAATAAATCAAATGAATCATCTAAAAACTAATCCAAGACATTATATAAAATAGAAACCCAAACCATCCCACTTGCATGCATAAACTGAAACTGAAAAAGATATAATAAATTCTCCAATGTAAATACACAAAATGATAGCTAAATCAGCAACACTGCAGTTGTCAAGGATTCAAGCTACTAAGGTATAGCATGGTCTGTAAAATCCTCCTGAAAGCATGATTTTTTTATATATGTAGGGTGAGAATATAAATATACTCATTAGGAAAACCAAATCCTCTCATGAACCAATGTAATAATCATAATAATTCTCTTATAAAAAAACAAAATATCCAAACAACATTTAAATATGTATACTATCCATCACAACCTCACTAAGGATTGCTCACCAAATAACTCATTCCAGGAGATATTATATAAAGAAAAAAAATTGATGATAGGGTGACCCGCACCACTTTCCCACTTATAAACTGATCTCACACCACAATGGAAAAAGTATTACCACTCTTTCCTCTTCTGAATATACCACACCACATCCTGCCCGCAAACACCTGAGCCTCACAACACATCTCCCCGACACACACTTGGGCCTCAACACACATAAAATCTCATCTTGAAGACACAAAGTATGTCACATAACAACTCATCTAGAAGACACATGGGGAATCACATCAAAAATTATCTTGAAGAAACTAGGGACATCACATTACTAACACCATATAAATCAATAATAGACCTTCTAACATAACATCATGTGCAATACCTTCCTCTCCTAGAAGAGGGAGTAGGGATGAGTGGGTTCCCAACCATCCCTCCTCCCACTAGGAAATTTGGAGAGAGACCCCCCCCCCATGTGACGATGTCAGTGTTTGAAATATAGTGATCAACATGGGTGGGGTGCATATAGAAACCAAAAGGAAAACACAAGTATATATATAATATCAAACACTTCAGCTAAGCCTATGGGTTTTCAAGAAAAAAACCAACTCATAACACATCACATTTTTTGCCACCTCTAAATGAATAACACCACATGATAAGTCACAAACCCCATTTCTAATATTTATCTACTTTAATTTAATCATCCCATACATTCCATTATTTTTCAACAACCATGTCTAACCACACAACCCACAATTTAATTATCTATTAACCATTTCCATTCCATTAACCAAACCAACCAAGGAAATTCTTATAACACCCCAAGATTCCACGATACTTTTCCCTTTAAATAATACAATAGCTTGTGTTGTACGCAACTTCGAGTTCAAACACACCACAACTAATCATACTAACCATTATGAATAGTAATACCCACTTTTAGAATTTTAGAAATTTTATCTTTCAAAATGGACTTCATTTTTAGATTCAAAATATCAAAATTAGCTTAGGGGGAATTTTTGGTATTTTTCTAAAAACATTCAATTTTTGATGAATAGTGAAAAACACTGAGTTATTCTTTAAAACTGGAATTTTATTTAAATAATTATTTGTTTTATTTAACATTATTTTAGGTAAAAATAGATACATAGTACCTATATATGTTCAATTTAATTCATTGGATTCATTTTATAATGAGTTTAGATATAAAAAAATATTATTGATCTTTTTACCATCTTTTAACAACCTCCGAGGAACATTTGCAATTTTGCATAAAACATAATTTTACCGATTCTATCAGTTGAATTTCAAAAATTCTAGATACACAGTTAATATTAGTATGAAAAATTTGGTTCAATAAGATGAAAATAATTTTTGGTGAATAGTTACTTTTGACTTTTATTTACCACAGTTAAAAGTAAATAGGGTAACTAAGGGTAAAAATGATATCATAATTATCCTAAAATGTGTCCTAATTCTATTGGATAAGTATGATTCTACCAAAAACAACCTTAGGTAAAAACTATCACCCCATTTGGAATAATTTTATTAGATTAGGACATTTATTATTGTTTTTTTAAAGATGACTTAAAAGAGTTAAATTCAATGTTTAATAACTAAACTATTTTTAATATGGGGTTACGCATAATATAAATTAGAATATAAATATTTATTAGAAATCTAAAAATATTTCCTACATAATGGTATTTTATTTATAATTTTTATAAATTAAATAATTTAATTTATTTATCACACAATGATGATGCAGTAATTACATTATTAAAGAAATATTAAAATAATTGATATTTTAAATATCCAAACAAGTGTAAATTGAGACTTTTGATGATTTAAACTAATTTTCTAGATTAATATGACATGTTATGGTTGGATAAATAAATTTTATTAGAAATGATAATTTTTTATGGCTTTCAAAAAAGTCAAATACTGAATAATGTCAAAATTTACATAATTGAGATTTTAAAACAAATACTATATTATTAATTGATACTATATTTATAAAAATATAATATTTGTCCAAAAGACTTAGATAAGGTTATATATATTAATAATTAACCACATGGGTTTCTATTGTCTTGTTATTGTATGTTTATTAAACATATATAATATAAAAATACAAAGAGACATGGTTAATGTCAAACTATTTAACTTAGAGTTAAATCTAAAAGATAAGGTTAATATGTTGACCTAAACCAATCTAAAACATATTTTTTGAGAGTTTTTCGACCCATAACCACCTTATCCTTGAAATAATTTTTTTTAATCCATTATAAACCGAAAATGATTTTATTATAAAATAATATTTCATGCTTTTCCTAAAGTGACCCTAACCTATCTTATAAAAGGGTGTTTCCCCTTCTCTTAATTTCCCACCTCCAAAGTCATTTGGATCGGCCAAACCCTTCCCAAATATCCTTAAAACTACCCTCAAATCATCCTATAGGCATTACTTTGGTAATAAATCTATCCTAAGGAGCCCTTTTGGTCAAATCAAAAGGAAGAACCTGAAAAAGAGGTAAAAATTTCATCACCTCTTTTATGTTCTTTTCTTCATCCACTTCCTCTTTATTTGTTGTTTCCATTCTAAAAAAACTACAATATATTCTATATAATTTTATGTTATTACAAAAATAGTACAACCATATTCATTATTTTATCCATTTTATGAATGAAAAAGTCACCATACGTGCGTACATACAACTTACCATCTCCACGTCGTGCTGTAGTTTGTTAATCAAACACATCATTATTTGGATGGGAATAATAATGAGTATAACTAAAATAAATTATAAATATAAAATTTTAATGATTCTTGATATATTATATACCATCCAATTATATACAATTTCACCATCAATATAATGATATTTTCGCTCGTGCGTACGTACGGATTACCGTCTCCAAGAACGCGATAGGATTCATTCCCCATCATAATCATTCAAGAATAATTTTCATTTTCAAAATAACATTAATGAACATAATATCATTATGAATATGAATCAAACACATCCAATTCATAACAAAAATTTCTTACGTATCCATGCATATAAAGGAAAAAAAATTAGTTAACACCCGAAATGATAATACTACTTAAATATTATTAACAAAGCAATATTAGAAGATAATATATGATATCATATTTACGTATAAAATTCTTGTAAAATTTAATAATAATGATTTAAATATTATACAGGAAGTTAAATTACCCTAGACCAAGGACAAGTACAAGGTAAGGGTTAATTTCACTATTTATTTATTGTTCGAGGTTGTTTTTACGTAAGTATCTACTAGGGCCTCTTTGTCATTCACATACGTGTTTTCTTTAAAATGAATTTTTTTTTTACTATTTAATATTCTATGGGTTAAATTGATTTATACCCTCATTTGGACATATATGTTTCAAAAGGAACCTTTTTCTCATTTTCCAAACAATGTACTTTAGGACCTTTTCGACAAAATTAAGTTAAGAATGTATTTTTTTAACTTATAAGGCGGGTGTGGCTATTTTTCATTGTTATATCGTTATCAAAGCTTCCCATACAAGCTTATAAAAATATTTTAAAAATAAATTTTTTCTTTTATAATTATATGACTTTTATATGATTTCAAAATAGAAATAGGTATTTATCTAAAAAAATATTTTATTTCATCTATATCAACATCCTTTGATAGATTTTAAGCTTATTTGAAGATGATTTATTATGATACAAAACTTCCATATTGTATTGAAGGTCGTGTGATATGTTTTACTGTGGATGTGTTATTTTTACACCCTTCATGGTTTATGGATAAAGTATTGACATTTTGTATGCTAGTTTTAGTACGAATGATTATGTTATGTTTTAACCTTTTCATATGAGGAATGCATTGGACTTAATAAGTGACGGGTGGAGTCCCCAATAACTCTTAGATGCCTTAGTATGTCTCATGATAAAAACTGGTGTATTGGCACAAGTCCATGACAAAATCATCTTTGTAGTCTTGGAACAAGGTCTTGACTACGTGGTTATGAAGTATGGCATTATGCATTCCATAATTATAAAATTGGTGATTGATATTGCATGTGATTATTCGACTATTAGATTATCCATGTGATTAAGTAAATGGAATATTCTGATTTTACCTTTTCCATATTATGGTGATGTTTATATTTAAAAGGATTTTGTTTTAGTCTTATACATTTCCATAATTTTTATGCTTATTTACAAAAGTTTTCGCTATATTGTTATCCATACATAGCATCAGAGCTCACCCCTTTCTATGTTTTATTTTTTACCTAGATGTGAAGAAGTATTTTATGGTTGAATTGCAAGGATAGAATAAGTATATAAGTGTGTTTAAAAGGGTGAAAATGTTGTTGATATTTTTGTTTCATGATGTAATGTAAAACTTATGAATGTATCTAGTACTTCCAAGGCTACTAAACTGATCGGCCTTTCGGGACATGATTCCTTGTATCATTTCAATGTTATATTGTAATGCTCTGACTCTGGGTAAATAGGGTCTGGGCATTATAGTTGGTATCATAGGATGTTTAGTGAAAACCTTGGAAACTAGATTTAGAAAAACTCTGATAAGAGAACACTACCCTAATATAGACATTGAGGATTTGTATAGAAGAACATCCTTAGATTTTGGTACGGTACAGATTTTTTGAGTTTTCCATGAAATACATCCTTGTTTGGATATGTGGTGGTAGAGGCGGATCTGGAACAGATGTACCTAATGGTTAAAACCCAAAAACACCTCTTTGAGCTTCACTCGAACAGGAACTGGTGCACGACAATGGGCCTTGTTGCAGTCTTGGTTACGACCATCCCAGGGGATATGATTACGATAATTCACATTTTCTTTACAAACCAATATAAAGGATTTATGAGTACATACATACTCAAAGAAAACATTTTTATGTTTATGGATTATATCCATAAATTTCACAATTTATGTTACATGTTTTACAAGTTTGGAATTATGTATTGCAGTTCATAAACTAATCTACCGTATGCAATTGATTAGAAACGGTGCCTAGTGGAAGGAATGGAAACTATATCAACGCACGTAATACATATAGGGATTCCCATCCTACTCAAGAAAATTATAGTTGAGATGATGATGAAACAGGTGTTAATCATCTTGTCACCATACTGGGACAACTCACTCATGTTATAAATAATAACCTTGCCCGTATCGAGCACCCTGATCCACAACATGGAGGAGCAATGATAGACTGATTCATAAGGAAATAACCACCAACATTCAATGGGATTAAAAATCCATTTGTATTTGAGCAATGGTTAAGTTTCAAAGAAAAAATATTTCATACTTTGGGGAGTATCAAAAGGGAAAAAATTCATGGCATTTTATCACCTCATGGGAGATGCAGATCAATTGTGGTCATTGATTAAAACACAAAGGAAGATGATGAAGTATCAAAAATGGAATGGATTTAGTTTAAAGATATTTTCTTAGAAAAATATTTTTTTCATGACCATCGAGCGAATATGGAACGACAATTTTTGAGTCTAAGACAGAAGGAGGATGAGAATGTCACAAAATAAGAGGCTAACTTTACAAGGTTAGCAAGGAATGATACATATTATACATGTAACCCATGGAATAAGATTGATATATTCTTTGATGGGTTAAAACCATTTCTCAAGTGGGAATTAGTCTCACAATAATTCTTATTATATGAAGATATTATCTCATGTGCTATCAATATAGAAAAAGAATTCTTTAATTCTTATGAAATTAAAGAAAATTAAGTGAAGAAGATATCTTCTTAACACTATAGAAATGGTAATAAGGGGAAGAAGGGAATATTTGAATATATATTACTATGGTAAATTTGGGGAAAAAAACCCCGGTATTTTCCTGAAGGGAATGGGAGTCTGTTATAGGTGTAGTGAAAATGGACACCAAGCTCGTGATTGAAAGGGGAAGAAAGAGGTTGTCAATGTTGAATGTTACAATTGTAGATAAAGGGGTAATTATGAAAAAAAATCCTAAGCATCAAGGAAACTTACTCCAAATAAGGCCAAAGGAGTAGGGCCAAGATTGTGTGATCACTGTGGCTGAGGTTGAAGCTCCAAAAGACATGGTAGCGGGTAATTTAATGGTTTCCTCAACTTTATCCGATTATTTTTTTTGATTCTGGATTATCACATTGTTTCATATCATCCAATTTTGCTAATAAAACTAGATATTTACAATTTGATTTAACAAGGGAGTTTTCAGTCAAAACTTGTAAGGAAAGTATCATTGTAACACTGTTTCGTGAATCAGTTCCCTTTAGGGCATATAAATGTTCTTTATCTGTTGATCTTATAATCACACCCATGATTGAGTTTGATATAATCTTTGGTTTGGATTGGATTTCGGACCATGATGCAAAAAATTATTGTAAGAAGAAGGAGGATACAATTTTCGATGATGATAAAGAGTATGTTATATTTATAGAAGAAACATCACCACATAATTATTATCTAGATCCCCCACTAGTATCTCAACTAAATTAAATTATTTGGGGGGAAGATAATGAAATAACTATGGGTGAGGAAAGGAATGTTCAAATAGAGGATGTACATATTATTCCATAATAAGTTGATGTGTTTATAGGGGGTTTACCTAGAAATCCTCCAGAACAAGAAACCGAGTTTTCCACTGATTTAATTCCTGGTTCAAGGACCATATCGAAGACCACTTATAAAACGGCCACTGTGGAGTTAGTGGAAGTTAAGAAAAAAATAGAGGAATTTGAGTAATAAGGGATTTATTGGCCCTAGTGTTTCTCCATGGGGAGCCCCCATTCTTTTTGTTATGAAGAAAGATGGATCTATGAGGTTCTGCATTGACAATAGGGAGATCAATGCTATAATAATAAAGAACAAGTTTCCCCATCCTCGCATTGATTATTTATTCAACCAACTTCATGGAGCTCAAAATTTTTCAAAGATTGACCTTCAATCTTGATATCATCTATTGTGCGTGAAGAAGGAAGACATTCCAAAAACAGCATTTTGAACCAGGTACGGGCATTAAGAGTTTACAGTAATGCATTTTGGATTGACTAATTCACCATTAATCTTCATGGATATAATGAATAATGTTTTCAAGTAATATCTTGATGAATTTTTAGTGGTATTTATTGATGATATTTTGGTATACTCAAAAATCTATGAAGATCATGAAAATCACTTGCACATTATCCTAAGGACTCTTATAAGAAATGAATTATATGGGAAATTTAGCAATTGTTAATTATAGCATCCAAAAATTTCTTTTCCTAGCCATATTGTGTCTAAGTATAGAATCTATGTTGATCCTTCAAAAACCAAGGCAATCCAAGAATGACCAGCATCGAAATGTATAACTGAGGTACGTAGTTTTATTGGTTTATTAGGTTATTATCGATGTTTCATCCAGATTTTTTCCTGGTTGGCTAACCCATTAACCAAGATCACACGTAAAGGGGTTAAATTTTATTGGACAAAAGAGTGTAATGAATGTTTTGAAGAACTAAAGAGAATATTATTCAATGCTCCAATCTTGACTCTACCGTCAATGAATGATGGTTTTGTTATTTATAGTGATGCTTCAAATAATGGAATTGGTTGTGTCCTTATACAGAATGATGGAGTTATTTCTTATGCATCATGACAACTAAAAATTCATGAGAAAAACTATCTTACACCTTAGATTTAGTTAGAAGCAGCAATCTTTACTCTGAATATATGGAGGCACTATCTCTATGGTGAAAATGTGAGATTTATATTGATCAAAAGAGTTTGATGTATATTTTTTCATAGAAATAACTCAACATGAGGCAAAGAATATGGCTTGAATTAATCAAGGATTATGATTTCACTATACACTACAACCCGGGGAAGGAAAATAAGGTGGTCGATGCTTTGAGTAGAAATGATCATGGAGTTTTGAACAATATGGGAATTGAAAGGGATCATATTTTCATGGATCTAGTAAAGATGGATATTGGAATAATCATGGACGGAGAAAAATCAATAATTTTTCAAATGGTTTCCAAATCATCATTACTAGAAAGGATAAAGAGTTCTCTAACTGATGATGAGGAGTTTCAAAAGAAGATTAATGCTGTGAATAATGGGAGAATGAGTGACTTCATATATGAAGATGGAATTTAGAAATTTGGGAAGAGAATTTGCGTTCCTAACATACATGATCTAAAAAGGGAATTGTTGGATGATGCTCTTAGCTCTAATTTATCTACACCCCAGGGGAGAACCAATATGTATAGAGATTTGAAAGAACATTTTTGGTGGTACAACATGAAGAGGGAGATTTCTGAATTTGTGTCAAGATATATGGTTTGTCAATAAGTGAAAGGTGGATGGCGACAACATAGAGGAGTCATGAAACCTCTTCCCATACCTTAGTGGAAATGGGATAATATTACGATGGACTTTGTCATGGGGCTACCAAAGACTCCTAAAAGGAATGATGAAATATGGGTCATTGTTGATAGTATTACCAAGTCAGCACATTTTCATTATATATATGAAGATTTACCACTTGAACATATGGAAAGACTATGTATTAATGAAGTTGTAAGACTTCATGGAGCACCCCTATCAATTGTTTCTATTCGTGATCCCCATTTTACATCAAGATTCTGTATAAGTATTTAGAAATCCCTGGATACTAAACTTTGTTTGAGCACTGCCTAACTCCCTCAAACAGAACTATTCAACCCTTATAATACATGTTGATATCCTTCTCACTTGACTTTCAAGGTATATGGGATCAATATTTACCTCTGTTAGAATTTTCCTATAACAATAGCTTCCATTTAAGTATTCAGATGGAACCATATAAATAATTATATGGAAAGAGATGTCCCACACCCACTTTTTGGAATTTTGTTGGTGAAATATATCTTGTAAGCCCCAAACATGTTGAGAAAATGATGGAAAAGGTGAAGGTTATCCAAACCCACATCAAAGCAGCTCAAAGTAGGAAGAAGAGCTATGCTGATAACCGAAGAAAGGATTTAGAATTTTAGTTGAGAAATCATGTTTTCTTGAAGGTATCTACATGAAAGGGATTCATAAGATTCGGTAAGGGTAAACTAAGTCCTAGGTACATTGGACTATTCGAAATTCTAGAACAAATTGGGGATGAGGCTTACCATTCTAAAGGGCCGCCAAGTCTCTCAAAAGTTCACTATGTTTTCCACATATCACTATTGAGAAAATACATGCATGACCCAACGCATATACTCATGTATGAGGAAATTGTACCGAAACATGATCTGTCTTTTTGTGAAGAGTTTGTCAAGATTTTTTATACAATATAACCAGTGCTAAGAAACCATAAAACTCGTCTAGTAAAAGTTCTATGGTGAAACCATAAGATGGAAAAGGCAATATGGTAACCTGAGGATAACATGATGAAGAACCACCTGAATCTTTCTACATTGTAATACATAGAAATTAAGAGGATGAAATTATTTAAAGGAATGGATAATGTAACACCCCAAGCTTCCATAGTCTGTTTCCCTTTGAATAATACAATAGCTTGTGTTGTACGCAAATTTGAGTTCAAACACACCACAACCAATAAAACTAACTGATATGAATAGTAATACCCACTTTTTAAAATTTTATAAATTTTATATTTCAAAATGGACTTCATTGTTGGATTCAGAATATCGAAATTAGTTTAGGGTGATTTTTTGTATTTTTCTGAAAACATTCAATTTTTTATTAATTGTGAAAAACACAGAGTTGTTATTTAAAAACAACTTTTTATTTAAATAATTACTTATTTTATTTAAATTTACTTTAGGTAAAAATATATACTTAATACCTATATATTTTCAAAGTAATTCATTGGAGTCATTTTATAATGAGTTTAGATATATTAAAAAAATTGTATGTTTTACCCTATTTTACCCACCTCCTATGAGCGTTTAAAATTTTTCATAAAACATAATTTTTCTTCTAATATGTGTTGAATTTTAAAAATCCGAGAAACACAGTTAATATCAGTAAGAAAAATGTGGTTCAATAAGATAAAAATAATTTTGGTGAATATTAAATTTTGACTTTTATTTACCGCGGTTAAAAGTAAATGGGGTAATTAAGGGTAAACCTGATATCATAATTACCCTAAAACATCACCTAATTCTATTGGATAAGTATAATTTGATAAAAAAACATTAGGAATAAAATATGATCCTCTTTGGTGCACTTGGATTACATTAGGTCATTTGTTATTATTTTATTTAAAGAAGAGTTAAAAGAGTTAAATTCAATGTTTAATAACTAAACAATTTTTAATATAGGGTTACACAAAATATAAAATAAACTATAAATATTCATCATGAAGATAAAAAGATATCCAAAATAATGGTATTTTATTTATAATTTTTAGACATTAAATAATTTAATTTATTTATGACACAATGATGATAAAGTAATTGCCTTATTAATGAAATATTAAAATAATTAATATTATAAATATCCCAATAAATGTAAATTGAGACTTTTGATTATTTAAACTAATTTTATAGGTTAATATGACGTGTTAGGGTTGGTAAACTAAATTTAATTCTAAGTTATAATGTTTATATGGCTTTCAAAAAACTCAAATACTAAATAGTGTCAAAATTGAAATAATTGAGTTTTTAAAACTAATACTATATTTTTAATTGATATTGTATTCTTAAAAATATATGGTTCAGAAAAATGATGTATATAAGATTATATATATTAATAATTAACTACATGGGGTTATCTTGTATTTTTCTACTATGTTTATTAACCATATAATATAAAAATACAAAGAGACATGGTAATGTCAAACTTTTTAACTAAGAGTTAAATCTAAAAGATAATGTTAATATGATAACCTAAACATGTCTGAAACCTATTGGTTAAGAGGTTTTAGACCCATAACAACATTATCATCGAAATAATTCATTTTGGAGCCATTAGTAACCGAAAATTATTTTATTATAAAATAATATTTCAAGCTTTTCGTAAAGTGACCCTCACGTCTCTTATAAAAGGGCACTTACCCTTCACTTAATTTCACACCTCCAAATCCATTTGTCCCTACCAAAACCTAACCAAATATCTTCCCAAATCCCCTCACATCATCTTGGTTTCCTTCATTTGGACGGAAATCTATCCTATGGTGCCATTTTGATCAAATAAAAAGGAAGAACATGAAGAATAGGTAAATATTTCATCACATCTTTCAAGTTATTTTCTTCTTGCACTTCCTCATTATTTGTTGTTTAAATTATAAAATAATAACTCAAATATATTCTATATACTGTGATGTTATTATAAAAAATTTACAACCATATTCATTATTCTATCCATCATATGAATGACAAAGTCACCATACGTGCGTACGTATGGCTTATCGTCGCCACGTCGTGGTGTAGTTTGTTATTCAAACACTCCAATATTTTGATGGGTGTAATAATGAGTATAACTAAAGTAAATAATAAATATAACATGTTAATGATTCTTTATATATGATATACCATCCAATTACATATTATTTCACCATCAATATAATGATATTGTCGTTCGTACATACATACGGATTACCATCTCCACGAACGTGATGAGATTCATTCCCCATCGTAATCATTCAAGAATAATTTTAATTTTCAAAATAAAAATTATGAAGACAATTTTATTCTATATATTATTAAAAAAAATCATATTCATAATAAACATGGCTTGCGTAACCAATCATTTAAAAGTAAAGCGAATCAGTTTACACCCGAAACGATGATAGTACTAAAATATTATTAAAAAAGAAATATTAAAAGATCATATATGATATCATATTTACGTATATGTTTATTTTATAATTTAATAACAATTATTTGACTATTATAAAGGAGGTTAACTTACCCTGAACCAAGGAAAAGTACAAGGTAAGGGTCAATTTCAATCTCTTTATTATTCGAGGTTGTTTTTATGTAAATATCTACTGAGACCTCTTTACCATCCACATCCGTGTTTCCTTAAAAATATAATTCAAAACATTTTTAATATTTAATATACTATGGTTTAAAGTAATTTATAATTGTATTTGACCATATATGTTTTTAAATTAATCTTTTCCTCGTTTTTCAAACAAGGTACTTCATGAATTTTTTGACAAAATTAAGGTAAGAATGTTTGTCTAACTTATACGGTTTGTGTGGTTATTTCCTGTCATTATATATTCATCGAAGCTTACCGTATAAGCTTATAAGATTATTTTACAAATAAATGTTTTCTTTTATAATTATATGACTTTTAAATGATTTGAAAATATAAATAGATATTTCTCTAATTTTTTTTGATTTCATCTATGTCAACATATTTTGATGGATTTTAAACTTGTTTGAAGTTGATTTTTTATGATACAAAACTTCCATATTATATTGAAGGTTATGTGATATGTTTGACTGTGGATTTGTTTTTTTTGCACCATTCATGGTTTATGGATAAAGTATTGATATTTCATATGGTAGTTTTAATACAAATGTTTATGTTATGTTTAATCCTTTTCATATGAGGAATGCATTGGACTTAGTAAGTTAAGGGTGGAGCCCGCTATAGCTCATTGATGCATCGGTAGGTCTCATGAGACAAACTAGTGTCTTGCCACATGGCATTGACAAAATCTTATTTTTAGTCTTGGCACAAGTCCTTGACTATGTGGTTATGATGTTTGGCACTATTTATTTCATCATTATGAATGTGGCTATTGATATTGCATGTGATTATTCGACTAGTAGAATATCCATAAGATTAAGTAAATGGAATTATTTGATTATATATTTTCCATATTATGCTGAAGTTTATGTTTAAAAAGTTTTTTTAGTCGTATACATTTCCTTATAAGTTTGTGCTTATTTATGAAAGTTCTATCTATATTGTTATCCTTACGTAGCATTTGAGATCACCCCTTTCTATGTTTTATTTTTCCCAAGATGTGAATAATAATTTTATGGTTGACCTACAAGGATAGGATAAGGATATAAATGTGTTAAAAATGGGTCAAAATGTTTCTGGTGTTTTTATTTCATGATGTAATGTAAAACATATGAATGTATCTAGTACTTCCAATGATACTAAAATGATTGGTATTTCGGGACATGATTCCTTGTATCATGCCAATGTTATGTAATAATGCACCGACTCTGGGTAACTGGGGTCGGGGCGTTACAATTCTAATAATTATAAAACATTACTTTATTCCAACACTACTCAGGTATCTAGAAAAACACAACCACATTCCAGAAATATTAAGACATATCGTTACCTCACCACCCCAAAATCATGGTCAAACATCTCATCACATCAAGATTATTTTAAAAAATTTACAACGCAATTTTTTCGCATTTCATTTTAATTTAGCGGAATTGTCACACAAGACAAAATCCTAGGGAAACCATTTAATTATCCAATTATAATTAATTAACCAATTTCTATTTAGCATGATATCAAAACAACCACAAAAAAAGTTGAAAACACAACACATATATCCAGCACTAGAAAAGCCCCCAAAGACGACAATATTTAGTAGGGAATGATATCGGAAAAATAAAAATATCAAAAATTATATCAAAGTTGTATAAGCATGTGAAATATCCCCTTTCCCCTTAAATTTCTGTTTATCTAATTATTTACCTTCAATTAAGCCATCACAACCATGATCCATAGGAAAACAAAAGAAAACCCATCCCATATGATTCAAAATAAAGATAAATGAGGGAAATCCTACATCAAAGAAACTTTTAACCTTGTTGTGCACCACAGGGAAAAGAAGAAACCACACAGAACCCACCACCACACCATGAGATCCACATATCATCCTACAACACTGTAGGGTCCTGAAAAATCCGAAAAATAATTTTTACCCAAATCCCCAAAAAGAATTGGGACAAATAATCAAAGAAGAGACACAAAAAAAGGGATCGGTCCGTGAACCGGTCCATGGAGGCGCAACATGGCTAGGCACCGCGAGGCACCCCCTCTGCGAACCATTTTCGTTCACGAAATAGAGGCAGAGGGCCTCCGCAGTCACGTGGCAGGATGGGCGCCAGTCCGGTTCACCATCACGAACCGCCCTAACCACAGACCACGTCGACCGGTCCAAGCCGCACCCGCTGTCATTCGCGGAATAGAGGCGGAACCCTCTGCAGCCGCGAAATGCTCCCTGAGTTCGCCTCGCGGAGGGGGGGAATCATTCAATACCCACAACAAATCGTAGATTGACCAAGTCATCTATGAATCGGGTTATGGGCCTCCTCAAAAGGTCTTGTGTGGCCACAGATACATTCCTTTCCCCACTCTATAAAAGGATACTGAGGGGGAAAGAAAAGAGAATCAGAGAACTAGAATCAGATTCAAAGGTATTGGAGATTCGGAAGGAGATCAGTTGAAGGAAGCCTTCGGATTTTTCAAATAGTGAAATTCCCATCCGCGGACCACATCAGGTATATGAATTAAGAAGGAATTGGAAAACGCATAATAATTTGGTGAACTACGAACATAAAATAACAAGAAAAGGAGAACCGCGAACCATACCCTCTCCGTGGATGACTTCACTGCGGACCAGGGAGTTTATGCCTCTTTTCCCATCCATCATACCGCGTAGCACCCTCCTACGCAGGCATAGCCCCGACCAACGAGCCTCCGATCGGCGCCACCCTTGGCCGCCGCTGCCCGCCTGGAACCCTCTGCGAACCACCCTCATTCGCGGATTGAACCCGAAGCTGCGAACAACCCTGGTTTGCGGATTGAACCTGAAGATGCGAACCACCCTGGTTCGCGGATGGCTTCTCCAGCCGCGTGGCACTTCCCCACACGAAGGGCACCACCATCCATACTTCTCTCCGGCTCGCCAAATACTTCAGTGTTCTCATTTTCGGAGCCAATTAAAATCCATTCAATCCAGCCAGGTCCTCCGTGACTCCCTCGTTGGCCTATTCATTGGCCTCGAGCCGAGGCCTCCACCCGAGCCACCGGATTCGCATGGTATAACTTTCAGGCGCATCAGCGCACCATTTTGAGCTCACATACCCATGGTAAACAGGGGCAAAGGGGTTGGCCCAACCCTTGAGCGGATTCCTGAAGCATTACTGGGTTCACATTCCCATGATAATGTGGAGTCTGAGCTCGAGAATTCATTTTCTTCCCCTCCACTTGTTGAGGGTTCCTCAATGATGGTAAAATAACCATCAGAAGGAAGCACTCGTGCGCTGCAAGAGAGGAGATGGGCACAAGAGCACCCCCTTTCCCTCTCCCGATGGTCTTTGTCGCCCCGAGCATCCATCTCGGAGTAAGCCCCGACCTTCTGGGCCTCCTCAGAGTGTAAGCCCCAATTCATCTCCTTGGGCCTCCCTCGTGCGTAAGCCCCACTCCGCTTCTCACGGATGCATCTTTTGCAACGTGATCCTCTGGTCTCTGCTGCCTCTTGTTTCTCACACCGAGAATGACTCACGGGGGCTTAGAGTAAGCATCGACCATGACATCCTCCTATGGGCATCCTCAGAGTGTAAGCCCCAATCCATCTTTCTGGGAATCCTCAAAGTGTAAGCCCCAATCCATCATTCTGAGCATGCTCAGAGTGTAAGTCCCAATCCATCATTCTGGGCATCCTCAGAGTGTAAGACCCAATCCATCTTTCTCGGCATCCTCAGAGTGTAAGCCCCAAGCCTATGTGAACTACATGGACTTTGATCCCTGTCTCCTAGATAGGGTACGTAGGAATCCTCCATGAGGTTCAAGCCCACTACCCATCGGACAACCTGGTCTCTCTTCACGTCGGATCCCCGACACCTTAGCGAACTATGTGGACTTTGATCCCTGTCTCCTAGATAGGGTATATAGAAAGCCTCCAAGGGGTTCAAGCCCAAAATCCAGTCGATTCAATCATCTCCACATTGGTTTACTGCGCCACTCCTGGTACCGCCTCAAGCGAGTTGCAACCCTTCAGGGTCATTAATCCAACGAGGGATGGTAAACCTCAGGAATAAATGATTCTAAACCCCTGCGTCCAGTTGACCATTTCCCACCAGGGTTAAATCCATGGACACTATGTTTGGGTATAAACCAAAGTTTCATGAACATATGAATACGTCTTAAATCTATAAGAGAATCCCAGAACAGGCAAAAAATACCCCCAAAAAGGGTGCGATGAGCCTAACTTCCCATCCTCTCGACCAATGTGAGTTCTTAAGATTTGCTGGTCAGACCATCTAGTGAATGCCTGCCTTTGGAAATCAGGTCCATCAATCATTGGATATGGAGCCGTTGGGCGTTTCGTGGCTGAAAACCAGAACGAAACAAAAAATGGTGAACCCGATGTGAATCTTTAACCAAACATGACTGATTCAACTTAATCTCACCCAGTGCCCCCTTATTCTCTAAAAGAGGGCCAAGCAAGGTCATTAACTACGCATAGGATTATGAGATACTGCTTTGACGGGTTTTTTGCTTGTATTTTCTAAAACAATTCGCAGGTACTTCTTTCAGAACTCCCTTCGATCCAATGGAATCGCAAAAAAACTCACAAGTGCGCATTTCCAATGATGCAAGAACGAGACTTCCTCAACAACGGAGGACCCCGTCCCCCACCCAGCATCTTCAACGCTGGGTTTCAGACGTTCTAATATTAGAGTACCACGCGAAAGGTACTCTCCCAATGGTGGAGGCGGCCATACAGGCCCTTCAATCTGTCATGATTCGCCGGTCTCCTACCCAGTAGATACCACAAAGGCAGATCCATACAGCCCATGTCGCTATCTCCAACCATTTTGGGAGTCTATCCCTAGAAGGGGACAATGCATACCTCCCTTATCTCAAGGAGGCAGATGAGGTCGACGTTGAGGACTTCATCCCTGTCGAACGGGGGTTCCTCTCTCAGGCCCCCGTCGAAAGGTGTCATCACGGTCATGACGTGACTCAACATCCCCGCGCCAAGGAGGATGTTTCCCCGAGGATTCAGGCCCATTCTCCCCATTCTCCAGCCCCTCGGACCGCCCGACGAGGATGGAAGAAGTACAATCGGGGGGCCGGTTATCACCCCGGTCCCTGAGGAGGAGCTCCTCTGCCCAGTAACGGAGACGTACCATGAGCAGGCACCTACACCTATTCGCTCCTCCCAAGCCCACCATCCAGACATAGCGGCACCATACGAGCTGGCGTGCATCCCCGCTGAGCTCCATCAAGCCCGTCGCTCACGCAGGATGGCACTTACCAGGCAAGTACCTCTCCCTGCCTAGGTTTGTGAAGCCTGCTAGCTTGACGTGGTGGCGACCTGGCACCTGCAGGACCAGCTCCTGGTAGTTGCTTCAGACGCCATCCATCCTGATATGGTGGAAATCAACAAAGCCTGCCACCTAGATGTGGTGGAAAATCATAGGTGGGCACGTATCCCCACCAACAAAGGCCACCCACTCGATAAGGTGGGAAACCAATATATGCAGGGCCAGCTCCCTGCGGATGCAAGTAAAGCCCGCCACCCCGATGTGGCGGAAAACAGAGAGAGAAACCAGCGTATCCCAGTACAAGGGCAAACTCGTTCACCTACCTCGACATAGGAGAATCGTCAATACCCACTGACCGCTGGAGGACCGGAGTAGGATATTCCTACTCTGATACCGGAATGGGTCTTCATACCCGTTCCAGCCAAAGATATCTATCTAAATATCCTGGAAATGTTGGAGGAGCAGGTATCGATCCCAGATCATATCTTGCGGACTTTCCATCAAGTAATTGCATCGGTGGCAACAGCAAGGACTCGGGCCCTTGAGCCCGTCTCCCCAATTGAGGTGACTCATATAAGATATGAGATTGCCTCCTCGGAGAAGATCTACATCCATGCTTCGTCCTAGGAGGGTCGACGACAATATTCTGCGACGCAAGGACAACTGGATCGAGCAGCTTCACTCGTTCTAACTAGGGGACACCCATCCATCATGGTGGAGGCTCCAGAGTAGGCATATATCTTTGATAAAAGTCAAGATGTTAATCATCACATCTCATCAACGTCACGAGACCCAATTAGACAGGGACCCAAAGGAGGTTATGGCCGTTATCAACAGTAGACGGTCCCCACTGCCCGCAAAAGAGTGCCCCGAACGCGCCGAAGGCAGCTGGAAAATAACGAGCGGGTTCATGAACCGCTCTGCTGGAAGTTGGGGTTTCCGAAGCCGCTAAGAACGCATCAAAGGCTCGAAACCCTGCCCACCCATTACCATATTATGGGAGTTGTAGTAGCAGTTTCAAAGGTCCTCCCAGTAATGGTTCTACCAGCAGATCTGAAGGTCCTCCCCAGAGCACCCGTGGGGGCCTCCCCCATGGGCATATAAGGATCAGTCACAAGATCTTCACTCTTGATGAAAGTCACGGAAACCCTCCATGTGACCAGAAGATCAACTAGCGAGAATTTCCTCCACTTGTTTCAGTCCACCATGAAGGTCCTCCCTGGGGTATACACTCCAATCACTCTCCATGTAGTGGGAGCATGGATTATGACGGTAGTCCTCGCTATCATAGTCGTAACTACAGAGGTCCTCCTGATAATGACATCTCATCATGACAAGATGGTCATCCCCTTGTCGTGGCCTCCCCTAAAGGTCCTCCCTAGGGGTTACGCTGCAACGGAACTCCACGCATCCAGGCATCAGGTCACTGTGGTATTCCTCACCACCCCGATAATGGAGGTCCTCCCCGTAGAGACGTCAAGCAACGAGAAGGCCCTCCCCTCGTTGAGGTACATTCTGCAGTCCCTCCCCAAGGTGTATCCCGCAGATTTTCTCCCTACGGCAGTAGTAATGGTAGTCCTCACCATTGTTGTAGCTATGATGGTAGTCCTCACCACCATGGCCGCCATCGTGAAGGTCCTCCCCGCAATGGCCCCAAGAAACAACAAGGTCCTCCCCTTATCGCGATGTGTCCTGAAGGTTCTCCCCAGGATGCGCGTTGAAGGCCAAGCCATGATGGTAATACTTACCATGATGGAAGTTTTTGTGAAGGTCCTCCTCGTAACAACGTCACACAGCCAGAAGGTCCTCCCCTTGCTACAACATTCCTTGAAGGTCCTCCCCAGGGTGTGCACTGCAAAATTCCTCTATGTACTAAGGCATCAGGAAGTAATGTTAGTCCTCACCATTACAGTCATCATTGCAAAGGTCCTCCCTGCGATGACATATTATATCGATAGGAAGGTCATCCTCCTACCGAATCAAGCACCGAAAGGCCCTTGTATGTCGAGGCACATAGAAGGATGGGATCGAGAATGTCAGATTCCCAACTTGTTTCTAAAGACGCCCTTCTTTGATCAGTAGCCGTTCTAGGGCCGCATTCATCTTCTGAACCACCTTGGAATCACCCACAATACAATTCAATACCTACCGGTCCCACTTCCTCCGACTATAGTGAGAGCCTTAGTTGGGCTGACCAGGTAGAGGAATCACTGGCAGAGGAATATGCAGATATGTTGCACCGGAGGAAACGAATGGTCATGAATGATATACCAGTTATGTTTTGGCCCATGGCCACCTCTCAGTACGACATACCCAGAGAGTTGTTGGAATAATGCATGCACGGTATCTGCCATAATATATGGACAACCCTCCGCCGGCTGAAATCGAGCTTCCTGCCCTATGAAGGGTATGTAGACCACGTCAAGACGATAGGGGAACTCCTATGTCACATAAACATGGAGTCCCTTTCCTCGACGCGACAACAACTCCCCGAGCGGTGCAAAGGGAATATGGAGGCAGCTTGCCTCCGCACACTGCTCCAGCTACGCCGCCTCATCGGTGACGCTCTAGCGGGAGTCCATATCAGGGTCTGGGGGGAACACAGAGCTCTGTATTTCACTCCACTCCCCGCCTAGAAGAACCCGTTTGACATGGTGTCTTGCAACGTCGTCACATCAAGACGACAATTGGGTGGACCCCCTGTTCAGGAAGGACAACACACCCAACAGATTCGGGCCTCGAGTAAGTCCCAGAAGCGTCAGGCCCGGCAGGAACGAGCCATTCAAAAACTCCAGAATCAAGCCACCGAGAGCATACAGCAGGCCTCTCACCTAAGTGAGGCCAATCAATGATCTCTGCCTACCTCCCCAGAAGGGACTAATCTACAGGTGAATTCAGAAAAAGATCTGGTTCACCCCGAATGGGAGCACGCGAGATCGGGCAGGTCGCGATAGCCACAGCCACTGCCACAATCCAGGGTCAACCCCAGCCTGCAGGGATGGGGGAATTTTTAACAATAAATGCCCCCGTAATACCAATAAAACCGGGAATAGACTCAACATCCATTGAACGGAGCCAAACCCAACCCTCAGGGCTGGGGGCATTATTACCCCCTCAACAACAACCTCCCCCACGAGAGTCGGTATTCTCTCTTCTAGGGAGGACAGTCAAAAGATGAGGTTCTCGTCCTATCCCATCATATAAATCATCATCCCCTATAAGAAGAAGGTGTGTCGTAAGGTTGCATCAATGAACTATCCACGTTACCCTTCGCCAAGATGTATGAGGGAAATCCCAGGTCATGAGAGGGAAGGCCAACAGAATATGTGGGAGATTCTCTTCCAATTTGGAAGATGACGTCCCCTCCACTCCTCAATATGCGTTCATCAATTCCCTAGAGTCTAACCCCACAGGTGACACTGGAGAAAATGCAAATCCGGATAGGTCGGGAGATGACGGTTCTGGTCAGGCTGTGACTCACAATGAACCCCTAGGTGTACACACCCGGAACCAGAGAGCCGCTTTAAATATGGCCGCCCCTTCAGCCAACCTACCTCCGCCCACCCTGCGAGCTTCCAACAAGGACAATAACAAAGGAATGGTTACCCTTAACCCGTCCTCCTCTCTCAATAAAAACGAGCCACTCACACTCGATGAGAGGTTCGCTCGATAGAAAGAAGAGATGAAAGAATTAAGGCGGCCTAACACCGAGCTTCTCTAGAGGAACCGCCTTATTGAAAGTGTGTCCCAAGAAGAGCCACGTCATGAACTCCCAGAAAGTGCACCTCAAAGTCTAAGGCTTTCCCTGGAAAATGAAGTACGATCAGGGCTCCTGCCCAATGAGGCGCCTGACTCGTCCAACTACCTAGATGTGGATCCGGATGAATACCAGGATTTCCGTCCACTTAGGAGGCAACCAGAGCAAGTACGCCTGAACCCTCCGAGGGTACCCCGGACGGAATATGCACCCTTGGTGCCGGCCAATACGGATCCTCAGGGAAATGCCTCAGGATACGCCTCCCAATACCGGGCCCAACAGGATGTAAAACAGGGACTCACCAATATCATCAAGGAATTAACAACTCGACTAGAAGCGATGGAAGGTCGACGCGCTCCGATACAACTGGAGCGGAAACCCTACCTAGATTGGGTGACCAACACACCACCTCCACCCAATTTTGGGAGCCCTGTATTCCCCATCTTCACTGGATCGGGTGATCCGGAGCAGCATTTGATGCACTATGCATCCTATTGAGACCCTATGATGAGGACTCTGGAACAACAAGAAATAGTGAAACTCATATGTTTCATACAGACCTTGAAAGGATCCACCTTTTTCTTGTATATGAGTCTTCTGGCCCTGTCGATAAAGAGCTGGGAGGACCTCCGGTAGTAGTTCCAATTCCACTTCCACTCGACGCTGCCTAAAATAACGGTCAGCGATCTCATGAACTTCAAGCAGAGGGAGAATGAGAGGGTCTCAGATTTCATCTCTATATGGAAAGGTCTGACCTATTCTTTGAACATGCCAATGCCTCAAGATGAGATGTTGGCCATATGCATCGATAATCTTAGAGATGAGCTGTGAACACCGCTCATACTGGTGGAGTGCACCACTGGCTTTGGCCATCTCTCGACCATTGCCCAGAGAATTGAGGACTCCCTGCATTGGACTAATTCAATGTCCCGAATTGACTCGCAGGCTCCTGCTAAGAGAGCTCATAAAGATGAAGCATCCACTGTCACACTCAAGCCGGCCCCTGTGCCCGCTCTTCCACTCAGGGATCCACCAAATCATCAAGGGCCCCCTACATATCAGCGGCCGCCCCCGCCTAAACGGGATGATCAGAGAAGAACAAAGCGGAACCAGTTTGAAGAGCGAAGACAAAAAGTATACTCGTTTCGAGACGATCAAGTTCGTGGCTACTTCATTTCCTCCATGAATTGAAACTTGCTCCGCCTCCCGGAGCCAAGTAAACATGAAGAAGTCAGCTATGATGACAGGCCATATTACTACCCCTACCATCGAATGTTGGGGCATAGTATCTGAGAATGATTCGTATTCAAAGAACTCATGCAAAGGATGGTTGATTCAAGACAAGTCGAGCTGGGACCACCCCCAGTACATGTGGCATGTATCTCTACCACCAACTCCGGCAAGGAGGATGGGTGGTAGAAAGTCACCAGCAAACAGGGGCAGAAATTTGACAACTGAATGACTCGGAAAACTATCAACCAAGACCAGGGCATACTCCGAGCTCAACTACAGCAGCCGGTGTTTCCACCAGTAGCCCCTGGGGCCGCAAAGCTGACCATGTCAGCCTCACAACCCTCCACAGGGCGATCATCCGGACGGAGCCAAAGGAGGAAGCAATCACAAGAAGAGCAGTCAGTGACGGGGCCAAAGTTAGTCCCGACCCTGGAGGATTTGATGCCCTCAAATTTGGCACAATGGGCACCGACCCACCAAATGGTACCATCAGAGAAAACCGATTAGGTTGACCTGTCAGAGGATGAAGAGCCAATATTTGGTTCTATCAACATCATCTATCTCATGGAATCATTCCCTAACGAAGGGTATGATTACGAACCTGAGTTTCCTACACAAGGAGCCAGGAGGAGGAATTGCAAAGGAAGGGGATACCAGGGGAGGCGCGACCGCGGCCGAAAACAACCCTATGGATGGACCCCAGCCCAGACCTTCAATAGCATGGAAACCCATGGGAGAGCCCTTCAGTGGACTCAGCACGAGAGAGAATGTCCCTCCACCTCCACAAGCATCCACTCTAGCCCTGTTATTTTGTGATACCCACCAGAGGAGGAGCAAGTGTTTCGCCGCCTAGTGCATACAAACAGACCGACAAGACCAAGTTCTCAAAACACGGGAACACCATCAACATCTGTCCCTGAGGTCGGTCCCTCCTCGTCGAATGATCCATCTCCCAGAGAACCCACTAAGACTCTCCCGCCAATGGAGAAGCGTCGACCAATGTAGCAAAAATATGACATCATTAAGCAACTGGCATCTGTACCAGCCAATTTGTCAATCCTGGATGCCCTGGGTTTGTCAGCCAACCTTAGGGAGGCACTTATCGAAGCATTGATCATCCCCCAGGAATTCCAAGTCGAGGTAGCTGCTGCTGAGATTTACTGGGTGGAGACTGGTCCGACTAAATGCAATGTGGTGACTTCATTCACCAATTAGGACGAAGATGCAATTATGCAAGGACACATCAGGCCTATATATGTGTCTAGCACACTGAATGGTATTGAGATCCGAAAATTCTTTATAGACAATGGCTCTGGAGTTAACCTCCTTCCCCTACGGACACTCCGTATGTTGGGCTACAGTGAGGACAATCTAATTCCCTCAGCCACATTTTTGTTAGGTTACAACAAGAGTGAGAAGAAACCAATGGGACAGATTAAGCTAAAGACCCATTTTGGTGACCTGGTAACCAACATAGAATTCCTGGTGGTCTGGAAGAGCACAGCATTCAATGCCCTTCTAGGAAGGCCATGTCTCCATAAGCACATGGACGTTCCTTAATCCTACCACCAGTGTATCAAGTACTGCTTCAATGGAAAAAGCATGATGTTGCATGACGACAAGGCCCCTTTCGAGCTCTCGGAGTAACATTACATCGATTTCGGGTTCTATGAGAAAAAGAAGAAGAAGCCTTTGATCGATGGCGTCGACTGGATCACTACTTCAAATGGCCTGGAAATGGTCCCCAATGACCCCCTCAGGCAGCTTGGCAGAGATTATGTCCTGCCCATCAACCATGTTGAGAGTAGGAGTTCGAGTCTGGACATGCATTCGGATTTCCTCATGACTTCATCCATGATGGCCAAGCACAAAAATGTGAGAACGTCTACCAACCCTCGATTTGGGGACGAATACTCTAGTAGGGATGCCCACAATGCCTCTCCCTCAAACCCTTGAAGGTTCAGACTGGAAACTCTATCCTCGTCAGATCAAGAGGATGAGGACTTTGGAGAATAAGAGGGGAAAGATCTCAGAGATTCACCTCCAGCATTTTAGGAGGGTATCTCTACCACTGTGGATGAGCTCAGGGAAGTAAACCTGGGTACCGAAGAAGACCCAAGGCCCACTCTCATTATCACGGACATGTATCTTGAGGAACATGAGGTATATAAATCCTTCTTAAGGCAACATCGGGATGTATTTGCATGGAATTACATGGAAATTATAGGACTCAATCCCGAGGTAGAGACGGATCACCAGGGTCTTCCAGAAGACCACTGGGGCTACAAACAAACCGCTATAAGGACACACCCCTCACATGCTTCCAAGATAGAGGCTGAAGTCGATAAGTTCATTGAAGCAGGCATTATCAGGGAGGTGCAGTACCCCATTTGGTTGGCCAACATCGTCCCTGTTAAGAAAAATAATGGTCAAATCCGTGTCTACATTGACTTCAATGACCTTAATTGGCATTTTCCGAAAGATGAATTCCCGGTTCCAATCACCGAGTTGTTAATTGATGCGATGGTCTGGTATGAGGCTCTATCCTTCATGGACGGCTATTCCGGATATAATCAAATCAGGATGGACCGAGAAGACGAAGAAGCAACTGCCTTCAGGGCCCCTCAAGGGGTATTCAATTACAGGGTCATGCCCTTTGGTCTCAAGAATGTTTGCGCTACGTATCAGCGTGCCATGCATCGGATCGTTAAGTCGTTCCTAGGGAAATTCGTTGAATGTTACATGGATGACCTAGTGGTCAAGTCCAGACAGTGCTCGGATCACCTATCGGACCTTGAGACCGTCTTCAACAAGCTCTGACAGCATAGCTTGAAGATGAACCCCTTGAAATGTTCCTTTGGGGTTACCTCAGGTAAATTTCTTGGTTTCGTTGTATGCCATCGCGACATCAAAGTCGACCCTGAGAATACGAAGGCTATCTTGAGCCTGACGCCCCCTCGAAATCTCACTAAGTTGAGGGGATTCCAAGGACACCTAGCCTATAGTAGGTGGTTTATATCCAACCTGGCAGGAAAATGTTTCCCTTCACCAGGTTGATGAAGAAGGGGGTCACGTACCAATGGACGAATGACTGCCAAGAGTCATTCGACCACTTAAATAAGTAACTCTTAAGCCCACCAGTGATCATTCCCCCAGTCGAATGAAGGCCTCTCATTCTATATGTAACGGCCCTAGAATGGTCATTCGGAGCCTTCCTCGTAGAGAAGAATGACACCGGTAGTGAAAGCATTCTCTATTACCCCAGTCAAACCATGATTGATTCTGAGACTCGATACTCAAATATCGAGAAGAGCTGTCTGGCCTTGGTCTTCGTGGTTCAAATGCTGAAACATTATATTCATCATCGTGAGGTCCATTTGATCTCGCAGAGTAACCCGCTCAAGTACATCCTCAGTCGCCCGATGCAAATCGGACGCCTATCACGATGGGCGGTCATCCTGTAACAATTCGACATCCGATTCATGCCTCAAAAATCCATCAAGGGCTAGGCATTAGCAGACTTTCTGGCAGAGCACCCTTCAACAGGGACCACTGCACCAGACGCTGAACTACCTGATGAATATATCTTCTCAATTCAAGGGGAGTTTCCAGCATGGGAAATGTACTTTGATGGCGCGTCCTGAAGCCCCACTGGGAAGAGGATGGAGGATCCTAGATTCAACAAAGAGGTTCTGGGGATAATACTTGTGTCCCCAGAAAAGGAAGTTTTTTCATACTCCTTCCTCCTGTCAGAGGGATGTATGAACAATGAAGCGGAATATCAAGCCCTCATTGCAGGCCTGGAACTCGCACTCCAGGCACAAGTACAACACCTTAAGGTAAAAGGTGACTCGGAGATGGTCATCAAGCAAGTCAATGGTGACTATGCTATTAAAAAGGAGGAGTTGATCCCCTTGTTTGACCATGTACAAGGGTTAATGGTTGAGTTCTCCACAGAACCAACATTGACTTATATTCCCCAGTCCCAGAATGCTTAGGTTGATGCATTAGCAAATGCAGCCACAACCCTAGCCGACGTAGACTGGGATGAAATGGTTATAAGTATTTCTCACCGTCAAATGTTATTGCCATTTGTTCAAGCTAAGATGGGAGAGTTCCATGAAGTCAGTCCTATTCCCGAGCCATATGCTCCTGCTACCGGCTGGATGACCCCCATCACGAACTACCTTCAACGGGGAGAGCTTCCATCAGATAGGGCTGAGCAAGAGCAAATACGGAGAAGGGCAATCAATTTTGTCCTATGTGGTGGCGCGGGTCAGCAAGAGGTCCTCTACAAATGAGGCATCGATGGAGTGCTCCTCAGATGCATTGACGGAGAAGAAACCGCTGCCTTCATGACTGAAGTACATACAAGAGCATGTGGAGCACATCAACCAGGGACCAAGCTCTCCCATTAGGTTCGAAGGCTTGGGTACTACTAGCCCACAATGGCAGAAGACTGCGAGTGTTTTACTGCAAAATGACACTCCTTCCAGATCCATGCCAACTTCATACACCAGCCCTCGGAGTTGCTTCATCAAGCTAAGTACTCCTAGCTGTTTTCCATCTGGGGGATGGACATCGTGGGACCATATCCTCCCGCCACGGCCAAACAACTGAAGTATATCCTCACGATGACCGACTTCCTTTCCAAATGGACAGAAGCCATACCTCTCAAGGAAGTCGGGGCAATAAATATTATCAGCTTCGTGAAGAATAATATCATCACCAGATTTGGTGAGCCTCATACTATACTGATGGACAACGACACCAATTTCTGCTCTACTGAGTTGGAAAATCTATACCACGAGTATGGTATCAAGGATAACCACTCATCCCGCTACCATGCAGCGACCAACGGACAGATAAAAGCTTTCAACAAGACCTTTTCCAACATCCTCCAGAAAATGGTGGACAAATATAGGAATTCATGGCCGGATAAACTCCTCCATGCATTGTGGGCTTATCGAACCACAATATGCACCGCTACTCGGTCTACCCCGTACTAATTGGTGTACGGCAAAGAGGCGGTCCTTCCCATTGAACTCCAACTTCCCTCACTCCGCCTTTCCATATGTGATTGATTATCTGATGATCAACAGTCAGAAAAGTGGCTAGGTGAATTGGAACAGCTAGATGAGAAGCGGCTGCACACTCTGTACCACCTTGAAGTGTACTAGAACTGGATCACATGAGCCTTCAACAAAAAGGTCCACCTCTGGTCTTTCTTGGAAAGAGAATTAGTTTTGGTCCTCCAGACCCCAATGATACCTCGCAAGAACCCTCCGAAGCTGGAGCCCAAGTGGGAGGGACCATATGTTGTGCACAAGGTCTACTCCAATGCAGCGTATGCCCTGATTTCCATGGAAGGGAAATCCACCACGGCTCCTACCAATGTGAGATTCCTGAAGAAGTATTTTTCATAGAGATAGAGAACTCTTCATCCGAGCTGTATGACACTAAACTGCCAAGCAGCTCATCCTCACGACATGACGTTAAAATGCACAGAATCTAACAATTCCCCCTCATCCTAACCACAAGATGTTAAACTGTATGGACTGTGTCCTCACCGCATGACGTTAAACTGCACGGATTTCATAGAACTATGTATGGCTTGATTCCTGCCCTTGTAGGATACGTAGCGACGTTGGGATTCCCTATCCTGGCCTAGACACTTAAAAAAAATGTCCCCTTTCCCCCGTGTGTGGACCAGACTTGCACGGGGTGTATCAGCTTTATAGAGAACTATGTGAGGCTTGATTCATGCCCTCGCAGGATACGTAGTGACACCAGAATTCCACACCCTGGCCCAGCCACCTCAAAAAAATGCCTTCTTTCCCCCCGTGTGTGGACCAGACCTGCATGGGGTGTACTCATTCAAGAGAAATATGTATGGCATGATTCCTTCCCTCATAGAATATGTAACGATGCCAGGATCCCCAGTCCTGGCCCAGCTCCTTAAAAAAAGAGATGCCCTTTCCCCCCGTGTGTGATCCAGACCAACATGGGGTGTACTTCTCGTCCAAACCACATGACATTAAACTGTATGGACTCCATCCTCACCGCATGACGCTAAACTACACGGAATCCAGAGAACTACGTACAGCTTGATTCCTACCCTCGCAGGATACGTAGCGATGCCAGAATTCCACAGCCTGGCCCAGCCACCTCAAAAAAAATACCTTCTTTCCCCCTGTGTATGGACCAGACCTGCACAGGGTGTACTCATTCTAGAGAACTATGTACAGCTTGATTCCTGCCCTCGCAGGATATGTTGTGATGCCAGGATCCCCAGTCCTGTCCCAGCCCCTTAAAAAAGAGGTGCCCTTTTCCCCCATGTGCGATCCAGACCGACACGGGGTGTACTTCTCGTCCTTACCGCATGACGTTAAACTGCACAGACAATGATGTTAAAAATGCCCCATTCCTCGTATACGAACCAGACCTACATGGGGTTTATATCTTCGTCCTTACCGCATGACGTTAAACTGCCCAGAAGTTGTCCCCACCGCGCGACGTTAAACTACACGGACCCCCCTTTTTCTTTCACATCGGGGCACATTTATCCTCACTGCATGACTTTAAACTGCACAGACTTCGTCACGACCCACTCAAGACACATGGTGATATGAGGTGGAGATACTCCATGCACATTTGGATAATTCCTTCCCATACATCAGACTCCATGGCCTAGATAATTATAGATATTCATAACCACTCATGGCTATCGGAGGTGGAAAGTCATCGACCCGTGGACACCTTTGTATGACTTTTCATACCATGCCCTCAGCGGCTCTACATATTGATATCCCCTGGCCTATCTACCAAAGGAAAGATTTCCACAGGCGTCACTCTTCCTAGCTTTGTATGCTTACCGGCCTCAGAGCCCCCATACCATACCTCTTGATCCAGAAGTTTGCGGTGAAGTGGTTTACAAGTTCGTTCCCCTTTTCACATTCAGGTGTTTCCAGGGTTTCCCTATCTGGCTAGCATGTGTTTCCGCTAGTGGTTCACATAGCGACCTACATCAACAAGCATCAAACCAGGACTAGGCAACTTTGACTCAACAGACAATTTCGGTGAAGATGTTTCTTGTATACCCGGACACCATTATCCCCACGTGCCGAACTCTGCACTGTGAGCAATCGCGAATTTTCATAATCATTCATGCCCATCGAAAGTGGAAAGTTATTAGCTCGGGGACAACTTTGTACGACTATGCATACCATGCCCTCAATGGCTCTGCATAATGATAACCCCTGGCTCGTCCATCAAAGGCAAGATTTCCTCGGGCGGTACTTCTCCTAGATTCGTATGCCTACCGACTTCAGAGCCCCCACACCATACCTCCTGATCCTGGAAAGCACAAAGTTGCAGTTTACGACCTTCATCCCCCACCTTGTCCTAAGTATATCTGAACATATTGACTCAGTTATCTTTCGAGTGATTGCAGCAATAGTCACCCAATGGTTCGAGCTCTATGACCGATAAACTAGGAGTACCTTGTCCTTACAACATGGTGTTAAACTACATGGAATGAAGGCACACCCCCGCGCAAAAAAAAGGGAGAAAATATCAGTGCAGGGGGATCTTCGAAACTCAACAAGCAACCAGGGACGGATATCCCCGACATGTCCAGACATTCCCCTGCCAAATGGCAGACTTCGTGGCCCGGATAATTGCAGATCCTCATAACCATTCATGGCTATTGGAAGTGGAAAGCCGTTGAACCGTGGACACCTTTGTACTACTATGAATACCCTTCCCTTAGCATCTCTACATAATTATATCCCCTAGCTTGTCCATCAAAGTCAAGATCTCCACAGGTGATGCTCTTCCTAGCTCCGTATGCTTACTGGCCTCAGAGCCCCCATATCACCTCTCCTGATCCAAGAGGCCCTGGAACCATGATTTACACCATAAACCCCCCCCCCCCCTCCATGTCAGGGGAATGTTGAGGTATTCAAGCCCAGTTATATTCTGATAAAGAGCAGCCTTCGCAAAAATTCCCCCCATCCTCGTCGTATGATGTTAAACTGCACAGAAACCTCTAAAGATATCCCTGTCTTTACCACATGATGTTAAACTGCATGGAAGTCGTCCTCGCCACATGACGTTGAAGTGCACGGAAACCTTTAATGATATCCCTGTCTTTACCGCATGACGATAAACTGCACGGGATCCGTCCTCGCTGCATGACGTTAAACTGCATAGCAACATTTAAAAATGCCTCTCGTCCTTGTCGCATGATGCTAAACTACACGGATTATGTCCCAACCACATAACGGTAAACTACACTGTCATACTCATCATGGGTTCAATGAGAAACAGAGGCTTTTCTTCATCTTTCAATGCACGGGTTAGACCTGCACGAACCACCACCTCACACCAATGTGAGAAAGAATTACTTCACTCGTTCTCAGGAAGTTTAGTCCAGATTTTTCCCCCTAATTCAGGCACCCTCTCATCATAAACCATAATCTGTACTCAGAAAAAAAAAAGCAAAAATCTCATAAGCCACCCCTGGTGGTTCCAAACCTCAACTTCCCTGAAGTTGCTCGGCTATCAGAAGTGGATAGTCCTTGACTTAAGGACACCTTTGTTTGACTATACATATAATTCCCTCAGCGGCTCTACATATTGATCGCCCCTGGCCCATCTACCAAAGTCAAGTTTTCCTTAGGCAATGCTTCTCTCCATACGCCTCTTGGCCTCTGAGTCCCCATTTCTATCCCGGGATTCAGATACCCTCTGAGCTACAGATTACCAACCTCTTCCACAATCCTTCCTGAATGTGGAGAAACGTATTTGACAAAATTACCGAGAACCAGGAGAAGTCGTTCCATTTCAGATGATGTCCCAGCTGCATGACTTTAAACTGCACCAAGCCCCAACCGTCTTTTATGCTAGATAAATGCTTAGGACGGGATCCTTTCTTCCACATTCCAGATTGATACAGATGTTCTCAAAATCCTTTCAGATGTCACACTCCCCTTCTAATCCACCCCTGGTGGTTTTCTTAATTTTCGAAGCCACCCCAGGTGGTTTTCTTAATTTTCAAATCCACCCATTATGGTTTCCATAAGCCGTACTTCCATGAGGTCCTCTGGCCATCAAAAATGGATAAACCTTTGGCTTAATGACACCTTTCTATAACTATGCATACCATGCCCTCAGCGGCTCTGCATATTGATCGCCCCTGACCCGTCTACCAAAGACAAGTTTTCTTTATGCAATTTTCTTCCTACCTCTGTACGCCGACACAGCTCCCATGCCTTGATACATGCCTTGCATGTCGTTCAAATTTAAAAATGTCCCCCCCCCCCCACCACCACATGCGTCTGAAGGGTATTAAGACATCTTTTAATCAGTTGAACCCCATTGGGGCCCTCACCCCACCATATTTGGTCAAAACTGTTCGACCTAAAACATCAGTAGTGATAGTCTTGTCAATGGGACTTTAAACCGCTCACGGAAGAAAGAGGCACAAAGCCTATTAGGCTGAAAACACGAAAAGGGCGACCTAAGAAAAAGCCGGGTTATACCCGCTGGGTCCATACCGAATGGACCCCGGCAAAATCAGGGCATTAAAAGAAGAAAAAAAGGCAAAAAGTTTGTTGGGTTTTTTTATAAAACCCTAGCAATAGTCAGACTACGCTTGCTGGATCCCATGGTCCTGGCAAAAAATAGAGCTTGCTTTCCTGAGTTACGATTAGTTCCGATTCCGTGAATTTTTATTCTCGCAACAATTTTTCTAAGTAATAATCAAATTCCACTGCAACGAGTGATTAACAGTGACTGTGTATCATTTGAACAAAAAAATGTAGGACGTCCACAAGCCATGGTCTCTACTTCACACAAAAAAAAGAGGGGTGGTGGGGACATTGGGGTAAGTAAAATAGGGGATACAAAAGTATCTCTGATAGTTATATAGGAGCTTGACTTGATCTCCCCACCAGATCGGCGACCGCACGGCGAAGGTCATTTCAAGATTATTCTAACACTGCCTTCTCCCTGGTTTCAACCTCAGCCACCAGACGGATATGCTCCATTGCAGTTTAGAGATCGTCGATCCCTTTTCTAGTAACTTCAAGACGACCAGTCATAGCCAATAACTGATCCCTTAGCATCGCGGCCCATTCTTCGCATGCATGCAGCTCAGAGGATAGGATGGCCGCCTGATCTTGAGAGATCACCTCCCGTGCTATCTGTTGATGGATATTTTTTGTGGATTCCTCCATGGTTTGGGCCCCACAATGAGTGGTCTCGAAGTGAGAAAGCTTGCATTCATTAGTGACAGCTTCCTCGCAGACCCTAACAACTTGGAAAGCAAGAGAATGGAACTACCAATAGTCAAAGCCACCCGACCCCAAACCCATGAAGAGTTGACGAAGAGCTTTGGTTTTTGTTTCCATTTCAGCTAAGGGGGTTTCGGTGATGATTTCACATATTCGGTGCCTGGCCCACCTGCGCACTGCCCAGTGGTCTGCCATGGTATGAGGATCTTTGGTATCCTCACTGGAGGACACGAGAACAATGTCTGGCATGGCAGCCCGTGCGAACGTGTGCTCACTAGAAGTTGACCGTGAAGCTGGAAAGTATAGATCCCCTAACCCGGGTTCAGGCTTGGGGACCAAGTTTCTAATCCCGATATCGACTGGCGGAACCTTCAGGATAGTCTCACTGGGACCCGACACCATAGGGTCGTCCTCATCCACGCACGAGAAGGATGAATTTTCCTGAACTGCGGCCACTATAGGTTTGGGAGAGGGAAGTTCTCTGAGTCTCTTTGATCAACACGCCATTAGTTGGTCCTCCCTTAAAACTGATGAGGAAGGTGTTGTGGACGCAGCAACACCATACCTCCTGATTTGGGAACCTGCCGGATAGCCTTCCCTAGGATCCTAGTAGCATAGCATTTACCCATGTTTTTGCATACTGCATGGAAAGGTCGGCAGCCGCGCCCGTATCAGGTAGGGGAACGCTTGCGTCAGATCCCTCCCACGTCAGCATCAGCCACCACTTTCAAAGTATGGCTGGATGCAGTCCTTGAGCCCGAGAAGGGGGAAGGGAAATGTTGACTTGAATGCACACGAATTGGCGAGAAAAGCGATACGGGATGCACAACTCACACAAAGAAACGACGTCGATCTGTGCGGACAGAAACTCGTCCCATAGGGTGACCATGTAAGAGCGCTCCTCCAAGATCCCCCGGTGGTTGTCAACTAAGACATAAAAAGGGGTGGGGTAGGGAGTGAAGATGAAATGGGAGAAGTCACTTAGGAGCTCGAGGACTTCACTAGAGCTGACCGACTTCAGGCGAACTCCGGCTATATCCAATAGGGTAGGACGAAAGGTAGGAAGTAGGATGGCCATATTGTGACGATATTCATAACAGCGACAGTGATCCACCACCTAGCCATACAAAAATTGAAATGGATTACTTAGACGGTAGGGTGACCCGCCCACCTGCATGTGGCTCAGTAGCTCGTAGATACGGGCCAAAGTGGGCACCTCTAAATTCACCAAGTGGCCCTCTGCTAACTCGGCCGCCATCATCAAAATGCAGGCCCGGATGCCTGGGTTAACATCCCGGGAAGGAAATAACCATCCACTCAAAAACATAGCATACAGACCGGAAAACCGTAGCATAGGTGACACACTAGGGTGCATCTCGTAACCCCGTGAAAGGTAGTCGCCTACTTCTAGAACCACCCAGTAAGATCCCTGAATGGTTCGTGGCTGTATGGAAGGATGAGTCCTGGGATGCTTAATCTTTGGCATAGGACCTGTGGTGATCAGAAACAACCCCATCCAAGTGCTATAATGAACAAGAGAACGGGCATGCAAGGCCTGACCTAGTGACTGCTCCACAATGGTCAGAAGCTCTTTCTCCAATAAAGGCACCTTTTCAACATCGTCCCATGCGTCGGGAGTGGGAAAAAATTCATCATACATCTCGCCAACAATCGGCAGTCCTCCTATCTGGTAGATGTCCCAGAGACTAATGCTGACTTCCCCGTGGGTGAGGTGGAAAGTATTAGTACTTGAACACCAGCGGCTGAACAGGTCGGGCAGGATCGAAGATGGTGGGTAAACCGCAAATTGGGAAGCCCACACTGCGGAGTATAGGTTGACCGCTCCCAGTGCATCGGGAGAATCCCGGAAATGATGATGGACCCAGAAATCCCAAGCCCAATCGTTTGAGAAGAGCCCTCTGGACTGAAGATCCCACTTGGGGACCCACCCCGCATCGGGATCCCTTTGAGCAAGGTTGATAATAGAAGGGTAGTCCTTAAGGATAGCTTTCTGAGAAAATTATGGAGTACACTGATCGCTTTGTGTCCAGATAGATCACCTCAGAATAAATGTGTCTTTTGGACCAAAATTAGAGATTATCTCCCCGGATTGGGTAAGGTTTGCCTGATTTCATTTTGAAGGCACTTCCAGGAAAGGAGAAGGGAGACCTACAAAAGTAGGGGGGATAGGGACGTCATCCTGAAGACCAAAGCCGTAGAGCGGGAGCCGATTGGATAAAGGATAACTCAGAAGTTCTGGAGAGAGCAGTTTCTTCAATGCACTGTCATCAGGAATGATGGACCGACTAGGGTCCTCTTAGACACCCTCTGCTCTGTGAATCATTGATAAATGTCTCTCTGAGCCGATTGAGAGGGGCTCTGTAGCAGGTCTTGTAGCATAACGAGGGGGAACCATATTTTCTCCCTGCATAATGAGAGAAGTCAGTCAGGAATAAAAATCTGTACAAAATGAATGGTTAAGGAGCCTTCATAATCAAATCCACAAGGAGGCCTTGAAAGATGGTTCATGATGACATCATCCTGTGATCCAACCCTTTTTGAAATCAGTCTGTGATGCCTTGGCCCGCGGAGCGTTGGCCAGAAAAACACGAACCAAGTTGATCTGCGGAATTTCAATCCCGAGTTTATTCAGAAGACTCAGATACTTTTTAAAGTTCATAATATTTTAGTCCGCGGAGCATCAAAACCACAAAAAAAATTCCTCTGTATCCCGCCATCACTTACTTTTTAATGGTTTGTGGTAGGGAAGTTGGTTCACGAATGAAGGCGACCGTGAAGAAGGAATGGTTCGCGGAGGTTTCTGCCAGTTCGCAGATGAGGCAATTCGCAAAGGAGAAAACACGCGGAGGAAAAAGAGCTCTAGTTTCGCGAAGAATTCGGTAAAGGACAAGTGTGAGGGCTCTCCATATAAATAGGTGTGGTCCCCTACCAGGTCCACCTTTCTACGAAAAACCATCTTAGTTTCAGGACCACTTTGCATCGGAATGGCCTCCTCTTCATTCCGATCGGACCCCATTCTGATGGGGGAATTTGTAGGGTCCTGAAAATTCCTCAAAGGAATTATTACCCAAATCCTCCAGAATAATTGGGGAAAATAATAAAAGAAGAGACACAACAAAAAAGGATTGGTCCGTGAACCGGTCCGTGGAGGTGCAACGTTGTAACACCCCGGGATTTTATGAAAAATATTCTTTTTAATTTCATTAATGTCTTGTGTTGTACGCTACACCAAAAGAAGCTTGCACAACATGAATCCCTGACTTACCTTTTATTACACGCAATCACGACCTTCCTCGATAGTGTGTGTAGTATGCAATACCGAGTTTCACTAAACGAGATATTATTAAAATATTATTATGAACTAGACGTTATGAATAGTAATACCCAATTTTTGAAATTTTATAAATTTTATCTTTCAAAATGGACTTCATTTTTGGATTCGGGATATCGAAATTAGCTTAGGGTGAAATTTTGGTACTTTTCGGATAACTTTAATTTTCTAATGAATAGTGAAAATTACTAAATTTTAATTAAAAACAACCTTTTTAATTGAAATAATTAATAGTGATAAATTACTAATTTGAGTGGTTTTAAAGTATATTTAGAATATATTTTTACAATTTAATACAATTTTGGTCATTGGATGTAATTTCACATTTAAACCAGACATAAACAAGTGTCAATCTTTTGATAGTTATTATCTCTTAAGAACACGCTATTTGTTTTGACGACGGGAATTAATTTTTAAATTAATTAATGCAACTGATATGTTTTGAATTTGGTAAAATAGAAATCATTTTTGAGTTCATAATATCAAATATAGCTTAGGCCTAATTTTTGGTATTTTTCTGGAAACTTTCATTTTTTGATGAATAGTGAAACCACTAAGTGGTAGTTAAAAAAAATGAATTTTTCATAAAACTTAATTTTACCGCTTCTGTGAGTGAAATTTCAAAAATCCAAGAGACACGATTGATGTCAGTAAGTAAAATGTGGTTCAATGAGATGAAAATAATTTTTGGTGAATAGTAACTTTTTACTTCTTTTTACCCCGGTTAAAAGTAAATAGGGTAATTAAGGGTAAAAAAGTTATTATTATTACCCTAACACATGTCCTAATTCTATTGGATAAGTGTAATTCAACCAAAAACAACCTTAGGAATAAAATATGACCATTTAGGACCACTTGGATTAGATTAAGACATTTATTATTAATTTATTTAAAGAAGGGTTAAAATAGTTAAAATCAACGTTTAATAACTAAATCATTTTTAATATAGGGTTATACATAAGATAAATTAGACTATAAATATTCATTAGAAAGATGAAAATATTTCCAACATAATGATATTTTATTTGTAATTTTTAGACATTAAAAAGGTTAATTTATTTATGACACAAAGATGATGCAGTAATTATCTTATTAATGAAATATTGACATAATTGATGTTATAAATACCCAAATAAATGTAATTTAAGACTTTTTATGAAATAAACCAATTTTATAGGTAAATATGACATGTTATTATTGATTTAATTAACTTTTTTTGAACTAATCATTCTGTTATGGTTTTCAAAAAAATCAATTACAAAATAGTGTCAAAATTGACATAAAATAGTTTTTAAAACAAATATTATATTATTAATTGTTATTTTTTTTATAAAAATTTAAGTCTCATCCAAATGACTTAGATAAGTCTATATATATTAATAATAAACAACTTGGGGTTCGTTTGTCTTGTTATAGTAAGTTTATTAACCTTATAGTGTAAGAACACAAATAGACACGGTAAAAGTAAAATTATCTAACTTAAAGTTAAATATAAATGATAAGGTTAATATAGGAACCTAAACTTGTATAAATTCTATTGGATGAGATTATTTCGACCCATCCCCACCATATCTTCGAAATAAATCAATTTGTATCTATTTAAAACCGAATTTGGCTTTATAATAAAATAACATTTTTAGTTTTTCCAAAGGAGCCCTTCTCCTCCCTTATAAAAGGGCACATCCTCCATCTCTTCCTCACACCACTTTGAGTCTTCAATATCAGCCAACCCCAGCCAAATTATCTTCTCCACTTCCATAACTACATCCTAGTGGTTCTGGTCTTCCTCAAAGACCAATTTTAGTGCCCTAAAAGGAGATCTCAAAGAGGCGCTTCAAAAAAGAGGTAATGTCTGTTACCTATTATTTCAACTTTATTTCTTCTTCCACTTCTTCTTCTTAGTTTGTTTCATTTTGAAGTAATAACATAAGTATAACTAATATAATGATATGTTATTATAAGTATGAAACAACCCTATTTCACTATCTATCCATCCTACGGAAAACGAAATCACTGCGCGTGCGTACGTACGGAATATCGTCTCCACGCCGTGGTGTAATCTATTTTCCACCACCACCTTACATGGATGGGTATAATGGTGCAAATAAACAACAATATATGATTATTTTAAAGTGGTATTAATTATTAAATAGTATCCATAAACTCTAATACAATTCCACGATCATGAGAATGATATCATCGCTCGTGTGTACGTACGGACTACCGTCTCCACGACGTGATGAGATTAATTCTCCACATTAACCATTAATGAATGATTATAAAGTATATATAATAATTAATCATTAAATATATGACATAATGTTGATACTATATTTATGTGTATATATATGTATGTCATCTACTTAATTCCATTCAACTCAATAAGGAAACGAAAACAGCATTCATGCGTACGTACGGCCTACCATCTCCATGAACGGTGTATTTCTTTCCATTTACTGATCTATTATATATATGTATATTCTGAATATATATTATATAAATCATGTTTTATATTCTAGAATTAAGTAATCATGATCTAAGTAATCATATGAATAATTACAATCAAAACACGGACGACAAATGAAACGATTTTACCCAAAATGCTCTTTAACATGAAATTTACAAAAGAACGGGTAACATAAAGTCATCAGTGAACCATATATGATATCATAACAATGAGTATGATTCTGTAATAAGTCAATGAAATTATTTAAATCATTATACAGGAGGTTCGGACACTTACGAAGCAAATCAGACCTAAGGTAAGAGAAAATATCACAATCTCATTTTTATCCGAGATTGTTTATACTTTGGTATTTGCTGGGGTGTATTTTATCATCCACATCCATGTTTGCTAAATATGTAATAAACCTACAATTTTTTAAATCCAATTTTACCCTTTGGTGAGTTTTTAGTAAAATATATGAAAGGAAACTTTTGTCGTTTTTCGTACGAGGTACTTTTTGACTTTTCCGACAAAAGTACGAGAAGAATGTTTTTTTGAACTTATATGGCATGAATGGATTTTTAAAACATTATTTCCAAGAAGCTTTATTTAAAAGTTTTCAAGTTTATTTTTAATCAACTTCTTTTAGTTTATAATTGTATGACATGTTAAGAAAGGAAAAGTGTTTTTGAAGTAGAAAGGATATTTTCCTCAAGAATGGAGTTCAAGTGTTTTATCAAAATTATTTTCCATCTAAGATAATAAAGGGTTCTGTTTCTATCCCTATTATTACATTGATTTTATTATTTTGTGATGGAATTATGTTTATGAATTCCTTTATCTTATATGAATTGTTTTATGATGTCACGATGTTTAAGATCCCCATTTTTATTAAATGGGTTATGCTATGATGTATGGTTTATGATTTTGTGGAACACATAATAATGGTATCATTATGAGATGGGTGGGACCTATATCTCCCTCCAATGCATTGGGTAAAGATTTTATATCTCATGAGATAGAAATAGAAGGAACGGCAGGTTAAACCGGTTCAGTGAAATAGGACTGAAATGAGGAGTGAACTCGGTTTAGAAATGGACTTTGTCCACTAAGATAGTCTTGGCAATGAGTCTTGACTAATAAGAAATGATTCTATATGATTATGTGTGTATACCACAAAGTTTCATGTTTTAAGTTATGATTATTGGGATTACATTTCACTACTATGATTTATCCCATGTTATGATATTATGATCTATTTTGCAGGTTAAGATTTCCAAAATGTTATGTTCTTATGAATATGATGTGATTGATATTTCTTTTTTTTACCCTTTATGAGCATTTGAGCTCACCCTTTTATGTTTTATTTTCCCCAGGATATAAATAAAGGTTTTAGGTAAGAAAAAAAATGGAATATCTTTATGGGAGATGTTGAAGATCTTTCACCACAATTAGAAGATTATATTCTGAGTTTCCAAAGACACTAAACTATTACAGTCCTTGTGTGTGTGTTTTTGTAATGTACTAAGTATTCCGAAAAAGTAATGTAATGTCCATGTACATCAAGCTTAGGGTCTCTATAGTTGGTATCAAAGGAAAGGTTTAGTCAACCTTTGGAAACTAGGATGCGAGATCTTTAGTGAGATCCCTAGAGATATTTCTAAGGTATGTCTAGGGATGTCCCTAAGGTTAAGTATAAGTATAGGTTATAGTACTAGAATTACGGTAACCCAAGATGTTAGATATTGAAGTTCCTCCCCCTTTATTATATTGTTTTTCCTAGCGTGATTTTTTCCTCTCACACTATTCTTTTTGGGGTTTAGATGATGGCTGGAACCCGAAGGAACCGTGTTGATCAATGTAATGGACAATGCAATGATTGTCCTCCTGAACAAACAAATGTTATAGGAGATGGATTGCAAAATCTTATTACTATACTTACACAAGCTATGAATAATTCTGTACTTCCAAATGAGCAGTGGAGGGAACAATATTCTATTGAGTCCTTCATGAGGCAACGTCCACCTTCGTTCAGTGGGTCTTCTGATCCACTTGTTGCTGAACAATGGATCAGTACTACTGAAAAGATATTTTTAGTTCTTCAATGTTCTGAACATGATATAGTCATCTTAGCAGTGTATCGTTTGGAAGGTGATGCTGATCAATGGTGTAATCTTATCAAGAATACGAGGCCAAGAGATGAAATTGAGTCCATCGAATGGGATGAGTTCAAGAACTTATTTTTCAATAAGTACATCCCTCATATTCTTCGAACAAAGATGGAGAAGGAGTTTCTTGAACTAAAAAAAAGGATGACGAATCTGTTGGTATATACGAAGTGAATTTTACAAGTCTTGCAAGGTATGTATCTGGATTTATTATCCAACATGAAAGTAAATTTGATCGATTCTTCAGTGGCTTAAAACCAAATCTTCGAAGGTTATTATCTATGAGAGACTTCAGTAGCTATGAAGAAATTGTGCGTTGTGCTATCAAGGTAGAAATGGAAGTTGGTGTTACTTATCCATCTCATAGTTTTGAAAAGAAACGAAATATGGAGTTCAAGGATAAATCTCAGAATAATGGTGAAAAGAAGATGAATGTTTCCTTATGCTCAAAGTGTGGAAATAAGTATAGTGGAGATTGTATTAAAGGGACTAGAAAATGTTTTAAGTGTGGAAAAGAAGGTCATCGATCAGCTAAGTGTCGAAGTAATGGAAAAAAGGGTTTATAATGATGTGAATAAAGAAAAGACTACATAGAATGCACCACCAACACTTCAATTCTTCAAGTGCAAGGAAATGGGGAATTATGCTAATAAATTCCCTAATCCAAGGGTTAGTGATGATCAACATGAGCAACCACTTAAGGCCAAGGAAAAATGGAAGTCACATACGATCACTATTGGCGATGTTGAATATGACAACAATGTGATGGAATGATTAAGTGTTTATGTAATGGGATTCCAAAATAATGTTGTATATAGTATCGTGGAATATTGGAATATTTATGTATTGGTCTATTGTGGTTTTCAATGGTACCGGTAACCATGGAATTTGATTGAGATATTTTTGGAAAAAAAAGATGATATGCGCATAATGAAGGGAAAATGAGAAAATGAATTGTTTGACCGTATCCATGAGCTCATGATTGATATAAGGACTAAGTGATATCATGGTTTGAGTATATAGAATTTTGAGGATTTTGGTATGTGGAAAGAGGTAGCTTTTAACAGCATTCATGTTTTCAATAAGGTTCAATGGGTATTCATTTTTTTAAGAGAATACATGATTAAGGCCTTCGAATGTTTGGAATGTGACCAACAAGACATATCTCATGATATATGGGGATCAACAATGGTATTAACATGCTAGTTTTATGAACTCTTCGGTAATCGTTTTCACTATAATATGAGATTAGACAGCATTATTTTGGATAATCCTAAAGATTGGAATGGATTATGTTGGACATAAGTTATTATTGTTTAAGGATAGAACTTTTTTTTATATTATTTATGTGATGTTATAGTAATGTAGTTTTATAAAAAGGACAACCTGCAGGACGGGCGACATCCCATCGCGTCAGACAAGGCTGTGGGAATCGAACCCACAACCGAAGTGCGACTGGCCTTTATCGCCTACCACTGGCCTACAAGAAGTCCATGTTTAGTAGAAACTAGTTTTATTATATTATGCAGTATTATATATGAATTATAAGTCCATTTTAGGAACTATATATGATTAATCTCACTATAGATGGACTTATGTAAGTTTTGATAACTTTTCTAACCTTTTGTTTGAGACAGATGGAATGACCCATCATTCTATCACATGATCTGCTAACACATCATGAATGAAGAATTCAACTTCATTTCTTTAAGAGATGAAGTGGAAATTGTCCAAAGAACGACCAACGATGAGACTATACCAAAATCAGGAAAGTATTTCTTCTAATTCCAATTTCATCAACTTTAGGGAAATGATCTTGAAATCCAAAAATGTTTTCCTAGTGCTCTTATATATGATGAATCAGATGGTACCTTAGATCGTCACAAATTTATGGCTTTTAGATTGCTGGATTTTCCATAGCCATGTTCTCTACCACTCTCAATCAGAACATGATGGTTAGATTTTTCTTTCATATCCATATTTTGACCTATGTTCTCCTACATGGAAACCCAGTGATGAGTTAATTTGCGTAACCGTTACGTTTCATACTTTAGTTTTTATAGCCAAGTATTGGTATTACTTTTTAGGATGTGGGTTTCTATTAAAGAAACTTTCGAGTAGTAAACCATTTATAACCCCGACGAATTTTGAGGGTGAAATTCATTTTAAGGGGGGTAGAATGTAACACCCCGGGATTTTATGAAAAATATTCTTTTTAATTTCATTAATGTCTTGTGTTGTAAGCTACACCAAAAGGAGCTTGCACAACATGCATCCCTGACTTACCTTTTATTACACGCAATCACGACCTTCCTCGATAGTGTGTGTAGTACGCAATACTGAGTTTCACTAAACGAGATATTATTATAATATTATTATGAACTAGCCGTTATGAATAGTAATACCCAATTTTTGAAATTTTATAAATTTTATCATTCAAAATGGACTTCATTTTTGGATTTGGAATATCGAAATTAACTTAGGGTGAAATTTTGGTACTTTTCGGATAACTTTAATTTTCTGATGAATAGTGAAAATTACTAAATTTTAATTAAAAACAACATTTTTAATAAAAATAATTAATAGTGATAAATTACTAATTTGAGTGGTTTTAATGTATATTTAGAATATATTTTTACAATTTAATACAATTTTGGTCATTGGATGTAATTTCACATTTAAACCAGACATAAACAAGTGTCAATCTTTTGATAGTTATTATCTCTTAAGAACACGCTATTTGTTTTGACGACGGGAATTAATTTTTAAATTAATTAATGAAACTGATATGTTTTTAATTTGGTAAAATAGACATCATTTTTTAGTTCATAATTTCAAATATAGCTTAGTCCTAATTTTTGGTATTTTTCTGGAAACTTTCATTTTTTGATTAATAGTGAAACCACTAAGTGGTAGTAAAAAAAATGAATTTTTCATAAAACTTAATTTTACCGCTTCTGTGAGTGGAATTTCAAAAATCCAAGAGACACGGTTTATGTCAGTAAGTAAATTGTGGTTCAATGAGATGAAAATAATTTTTGGTGAATAGTAACTTTTTACTTTTTTTTACCACAGTTAAAAGTAAATAGGGTAATTAAGGGTAAAAATGTTATTATTATTACCCTAACACATGTCCTAATTCTATTGGATAAGTGTAATTCGACCTAAAACAACCTTAGAAATAAAATATGACCATTTAGGCCCACTTGGATTAGATTAGGACATTTATTATTAATTTATTTAAAGAAGGGTTAAAATAGTTAAAATCGAAGTTTAATAACTAAATCATTTTTAATATAGGGTTATACATAAGATAAATTCGACTATAAATATTCATTAGAAAGATAAAAATATTTCCTACATAATGATATTTTATTTGTAATTTTTATTCATTAAAAAAGTTAATTTATTTATGACACAAAGATGATGCGGTAATTATCTTATTAATGAAATATTGACATAATTGATGTTATAAATACCCAGATAAATGTAGTTTAAGACTTTTTTTGAAATAAACAAATTTTCTAGGTTAATATGACATGTTATTATTGATTTAATTAACTTTTTTTGAACTAATCATTCTGGTATTAGTTTCACAAAAATCAATTACAAAATAGTGTCAAAATTGACATAAAATAGTTTTTAAAACAAATATTTTATTATTAATTGTTATTGTATTCCTAAAAATCTAAGGTTCAGCCAAATGACTTATATAAGGCTATATATATTAATAATAAACAACTTGGGGTTCTTTTGGCTTTTTATAGTAAGTTTATTCACCTTATAGTGTAAGAACACAAAAAGACACGGTAAAGGTAAAATTATCTAACTTAAAGTTAAATATAAATGATAAGGTTAATATAGGAACCTAAAATTGTCTAAATTCTATTGTATGAGATTATTTCGACCCATACCCACCTTATCTTCGAAATAAATCAATTTGGAGCTATTTAAAACCGAATTTGTCTTTATAATAAAATAATATTTTTAGTTTTTCCAAAGGATCCCCTCTCCTCCCTTATAAAAGGGTACTTCCTCCCTCTCTTCCTCACACCACTTTGAGCCTTCAAGCTCGGCCAACCCCTGCCAAATTCTCTTCTCCACTTCCATAGCTACATCCTAGAGGTTCTGTTCTTCCTCAAAGATCAATTTTAGTGCCCTAAAAGGTGATCTCAAAGAGGCGCTTCAAAGAAGAGGTAATGTCTGTTACCGATTCTTTCAACTTTATTTCTTCTTCCAATTCTTCTTCTTAGGTTGTTTCATTTTGAAGTAATAACATAATTATAACTCATATACTGATATGTTATTATAATTATGAAACAACCCTATTTCACCATCTATCTATCCTACAGAAAACGAAATCACCACGTGTGCGTACGTACGGAATACCGTCTCCACGCCGGGGTGTAATCTATTTTCCACCACCACCATACATGGATGGGTATAATGGTGCAAATAAACAACTATATATGATTATTTTAAAGTGTTATTAATTCTGAAATAGTATTCATACACTCCAATACAATTCCACGATCATGAGAACGATATCATCGCTCGTGCGTACGTACGGACTACCGTCTCCACGATGTGATGAGATTCATTCTCCACGTTAACCATTCATGAATGATTATAAAGTATATATAATAAGTAATCATGAAATATATTACATAATAATGATACTGTATTTATGTGTATATATATGTATGTCATCTACTTAATTCCATTCAACTCAATAAGGAAACGAAAACAGCGTTCATGCGTACGTACGGCCTACCGTCTCCATGAACGGAGTATTTCTTTCCATTTACTGATCTATTATATATATGTATATTCTGAATATATATTATATAAATCATGTTTTATATTCTGGAATAAAGTAATCATGATCTAAGTAATCATATGAATAATTAAAAGTCAAAACACGGACGACAAATGAAATGATTTTACCCAAAATGCTCTTTAACATGAAATTTACAAAAAGAACGGGTAAAATAAAGTCATAAGTGAACCATATATGATATCATAACAATGGTAATGATTCTGGAATAAGTCAATGACATTATTGAAATCATTATAGAGGAGGTTCGGACACTTACGAAGAAAACGAGACCTAAGGTAAGGGAAAATATCACAATCTCATTTTTATCCGAGATTGTTTATACTTTGGTATTTACTGGGTTGTATTTTATCATCCACATCCATGTTTGCTCAATATTTAATACACCTACAATTTTTTAAATCCAATTTTACCCTTCGGTGAGTTTTTAGTAAAATATATGAAAGGAATCTTTTGTCATTTTTCATACGAGGTACTTTTTTACTTTTCCGACAAAAGTACGAGAAGAATGTTTTTTTAACTTATACAGCATGAATGGATTTTTAAAAAATTATTTCCAAGAAGCTTCCTTTAAAAGTTTTCAAGTTTATTTTTAATCAAATTCTATTAGTTTATAATTTTATGACATGTTAAGAAAGGAAAAGTGTTTTTGAAGTAGAAAGGATATTTTCCTCAAAAATGGAGTTCAAGTGTTTTTTCAAAATTATTTTCCATCTAAGATAATAAAGGGTTTTGTTTCTATCCCTATTATTACATTGATTTTATTATGTTGTGATGGAATTATGTTTATGAATTCCTTTATCTTATATGAATTGTTTTATGATGTCATGATGTTTAAGATTCCCATTTTTATTACATGGGTTATGCTATGATGTATGGTATATGATTTTGTGGCACACATAAGAATGGTATCATTATGGGATGGGTGGGACCTATATCTCCCTCCAATGCATTGGGTAAAGATTTTATATCTCATGAGATAGATGTGGCTGGAAAGGCAGGTTAAACTGGTTCAGTGAAACAGGACTGAAATGAGGAGTGAACTCGGTTCAGAAATGGACTTTGTCCACTAAGATAGTCTTGAAAATTAGTCTTGAATAATAAGAAATGATTCTCTATGATTATGTGTGTATACCAAAAAGTTTCATGTTTTAAGTTATGATTATTGGGATTACATTTCACTACTATGATTTATCCCATGTTATGATATTATGATCTGTTTTGTAGGTTAAGATTTCCAAAATGTTATGATCTTATGAATATGATGTGATTGATATTTCTTTTGTTTACCCTTACTGAGCATTTGAGCTCACCCATTTATTTTTTCTTTTCCCCAGGATATAAAGAAAGGTTTTAGGTAAGAAAAAAAAAGGTAAGATCATTATGGGAGATGTTGAAGATCTTTCACCACGATTAGAAGATTATATTCCAAGATTCCAAAGAAACTAAACTATTACAGTCCTTGTGTGTGTGCTTTTGTAATGTACTAAGTATTACGAAAAAGTAATGTAATTTCCATGTACGTCAAGCTTAGGGTCTCTATAGTTGGTATCAAAGGAAAGGTTTAGTCAACCTTTGGAAACTAGGATGTGAGAACTTTAGTGAGATCCCTAGAGATATTTCTTAGTTATGTCTAGGGATGTCCCTATGGTTAAGTATAAGTATAGGTTATAGTACTAGAATTACGGTAACCCAAGATGTTAGATATTGATGTTACTCCCCATTTATTATATTGTTTTCCCTAGCGTGATTTTTTTCTCTCACACTATTCTTTTTGGGTTTTAGACGATGGTTGGAACCCGAAGGAACCGTGTTGATCAATGTAATGGACAATGCAATGATTTTCCTCCTGAACAAACATATGTTATGGGAGATGGATTGAAAAATCTTATTACTATACTTACACAAGCTATGAATCATTCTATACTTACAAATGAGAAGAGGAGGGAACAATATTCTATTGAGTCCTTCATGAGGCAACGTCCACCTTCTTTCAGTGGGTCTTCTGATCCACTTGTTGCTGAACAATGGATCAGTACTACTGAAAAGATATTTTTATTTCTTCAATGTTCTGAACATGATAAAGTCATCTTAGCAGTGTATCATTTGGAAGGTGATGCTGATCAATGGTGTAATCTTATCATGAATACGAGGCCAAGAGATGAAATTGAGTCCATGGAATGGGACGAGTTCAAGAACTTATTTTTCAATAAGTACATCCCTCATATTCTTCGAACAAAGATGGATAATGAGTTTCTTGAACTAAAGCAAAAGGATGATTAATCTGTTGGTATATACGAAGTGAATTTTACATGGCTTGCAAGGTATGCATGTGGAATTATTATCCAACATGAAAGTAAAGTTGATCGATTCTTCAGTGGCTTAAAACCAAATCTTCGAAGGGCATTAGCTATAAGAGACTTTAGTAGCTATGAAGAAATTGTGCGTTGTGCTATCAAGGTAGAAATGAAAGTTGGTGTTACTTATCCATCTCATAGTTTTGACAAGAAACGCAAGATGGAGTTCAAGGAGAAATCTCAGAATAATGGTGAAAAGAAGATGAATGTTTCCTTATGCTCAAAGTGTGGAAAGAAGCATAGTGGAGATTGTCTTAAAGGGACTAGAAAATGTTTTAATTGTGGAAAAGAAGTTCATCAAGCAGCTAAGTGTCAAAGTAATGGGAAAAGGGTTTCTAATGATGTGAATAAATAAAAGACTATAGAGAACGCACCACCAACACTTCAATGCTTCAAGTGCAAGGAAATGGGTCATTATGCTAATAAATGCCCTAATCTAAGGGTTAGTGATGATCGACATAAGAAACCACTTAAGGAAAAGGACAAAGGGAAGTCACATGCGATCACTATTGGCGATGTTGAATATGACAAAAATGTGGTGGAATGATTAAGTGTTTATGTAATGGGATTAAAAAATAATGTTGTATATAGTATCGTAGAATATTGGAATATTTATGTATTGGTCTATTGTGGTTTTCAATGGTACCGGTAACCATGGAATGTGATTGAGATATTTTTGGAAAAAAAAGATGATATGCGTATAATGAAGGGAAAACGAGAAAATGAAATGTTTGACAGTATTCATGAGCTCATGATGGATATAAGGACTAAGTGATATCATGGTTTGAGTATATATAATTTTGATGATTTTGGTACGTGGAAAGAGGTAACTTTTAACAGCATTCATGTTTTCAATAAGGTTCAATGGGTATTCATTTTCTTCAAGAGAATACATGATTAAGGCCTTCAAATGTTTGGAATGTGACCAACAAGACATATCTCATGATATATGGGGATCAATAATGGTATTAACATGCTAGTTGTATGAACTCTTTGGTAATCGTTTTCACTATAATATGAGATTAAACAAAATTATTTTGGATAAGCCTAAAGATTGGAATGGATTATGTTGGACATAAGTTAGTATTGTTTAAGGATAGAACTTTTTTTTATATTATTTATGTGATGTTATAGTAATGTAGTTTTAGAAAAAGGACAACCTGCAGGACGGGCGACAGCCCATCGCGTCGGACAAGGCTGTGGGAATCGAACCCACAACCCAAGTGCGACTGGACCTTATCGCCTACCACTGGCCTACAGGAAGTCCCTGTTTAGTAGAAACTAGTTTTATTATATTAATCAGTATGATATATGAAGTATAAGTCCGTTTTAGGAACTATATATGATTAATCTCACTATAGATGGACTTATGTATGTTTTGATAACTTTTCTAACCTTTTGTTTGAGATAGATGGAATGACCCATCATTCTATCACATGATCTGCTAACACATCATGAATGACAAATTCAACTTCATTTCTTTAAGAGATGAAGTGGAAATTTTCCAAAGAACGACCAATGGTGAGACTATACCAAAATCACGAAAGTATTTCTTCTAATTCCAATTTCATCAACTTTAGGGAAATGATCTTGAAAACCAAAAATGTTGTCCTAGAGCTCATATATCTGATGAATCAGATGGTACCTTAGATCGTCACAAATTTATGGCTTTGAGATTGCTGGATTTTCCATAGCCATGTTCTCTACCACTCTCCATTAGAACATGATGGTTAGATTTTTCTTCCATATCCATATTTTCACCTATGTTCTCTTACGTGGAAACCCTGTGATGAGTTAATTTGGGTAACCGTTACGTTTCATACTTTAGTTTTTAAAGCCAAGTTTTGGTATTCCTTTTTACGATGTGTGTTTCTATTAAAGAAACTTTTGAGTAGTAAACCATTTATAACCCCGACGAATTTCGAGGGAAAAATTCATTTTAAGGGAGGTAGAATGTAACACCCCGGGATTTTATGAAAAATATTATTTTTAATTTCATTAATGTCGTGTGTTGTACGCTACACCAAAAGGAGATTGTAAAACATGAATCCCTGACTTACCTTGCATTACACGCAATCAGGACCTTCTTTGATAGTGTGTGTAGTAAGCAATACCGAGTTTCACTAAATGAGATATTATTATAATGTTATTATGAAATAGCCGTTATGAATTTTAATACCCACTTTTTGAAATTTTATAATTTTTTTCTTTCAAAATGAACTTCATTTTTGGATTCAGAATATTGAAATTAGCTTAGGGTGAAATTTTGGTACTTTTCGGATAACTTTAATTTTCTGATGAATAGTGAAAATTACTAAATTTTAATTAAAAACAACCTTTTTAATCGAAATAATTAATAGTGATAAATTACTAATTTGAGTGGTTTTAAAGTATATTTAGAATATATTTTTACAATTTAATACAATTTTGGTCATTGGATGTAATTTCACATTTAAACCAAACATAAACAAGTGTCAATCTTTTGATAGTTATTATTTCTTAAGAACACGCTATTTGTTTTGACGACGGGAATCAGTTTTTAAATTAATTAATGCAACTGATATGTTTTGAATTTGGTAAAATAGACATCATTTTTGAGTTCATAATATCAAATATAGCTTAGGCCTAATTTTCAGTATTTTTCTAGAAACTTTCATTTTTTGATGAATAGTGAAACCACTAAGTGGTAGTTAAAAAATGATTTTTTCATAAAACTTAATTTTACCGCTTCTGTGAGTGGAATTTAAAAAATCTGAGAGACACGGTTGATGTCAGTAAGTAAAAATTGGTTCAATGAGATGAAAATAATTTTTGGTGAATAGTAACTTTTTACTTTTTTTACCACGGTTAGAAGTAAATAGGGTAATTAAGGGTAGAAATGTTATTATTATTACCCTAACACGTGTCCTAATTCTATTGGATAAGTTTAATTCGACCAAAAACAAAATTAGGAAAAAAATATGACCATTTAGGCCCACTTGGATTAGATTAGGACATTTATTATTAATTTATTTAAAGAAGGGTTAAAATAGTTAAAATCAAAGTTTAATAACTAAATAATTTTTAATATAGGTTTATACAAAATATAAATTCGACTATAAATATTCATTAGAAATATAAAAATATTTCCTACATAATGATATTTGATTTGTAAGTTTTATACATTAAAAAAGTTAATTTATTTATGACACAAAGATGATGCAGTAATTATCTTATTAATGAAATATTGACATAATTGATGTTATAAATACCCAAATAAATGTAATTTAAGACTTTTTATGAAATAAAAAAAATTTATAGGTTAATATGACATGTTATTATTCATTTAATTAACTTTTTTTGAACTAATCATTCTGTTATGATTTTCACAAAAATCAATTACAAAATAGTGTCAAAATTGACATAAAATAGTTTTTTAAATAAATATTATATTATTAATTGTTATTTTATTCCTAAAAATATAAGTTTCGGCCAAATGACTTATATAAGGCTATATATATTAATAATAAACAACTTGGGGTTCGTTTGGCTTGTTATAGTAAGTTTATTAACCTTATAGTGTAAGAACACAAAAAAGACACGGTAAAAGTAAAATTATCTATCTTAAAGTAAAATATAAATGATAAGGTTAATATAGGAACCTAAACATGTCTAAATTATATTGGATGAGAGGATTTCGACCCATCCCCACCTTATCTTCGAAATAAATCAATTTGGAGCTATTTAAAACCGAATTTGGCTTTATAATAAAATAATATTTTTAGTTTTTCCAAAGGAGCCCCTCTCCTCCCTTATAAAAGGGAACCTCCTCCCTCTCTTCCTCACACCACATTGAACCTTCAATATTATCCAACCCCTAACAAATTCTCTTCTACACTTCCATAGATACATACTAGAGGTTCTGGTCTTCCTCAAAGACCAATTTTAGTGCCCTAAAAGGAGATCTCAAAGAGGCACTTCAAAGAAAAGGTAATGTCTGTTACTGAGTCTTTCAACTTTATTTCTTCTTCCACTTATTCTTCTTAGGTTGTTTCATTTTGAAGTAATAAAATCAGTATCACTCATATACTGATATGTTATTATAAGTATGAAACAACCCTATTTCACCATCTATCCATCCTACGGAAAACGAAATCACCGCGCGTGCGTATGTATGGAATACCGTCTCCACGCCATGGTGTAATCTATTTTCCACCACCACCATACATGGATGGGTATAATGGTGCAAATAAACAACTATATATGATTATTTTAAAGTGTTATTAATTATGAAATAGTATTCATACACTCCAATACAATTCCACAATCATGAGAATGATATCATTGCTCGTGCGTACGTACGGACTACCGTCTCCACAACGTGATGAGATTCATTCTCCACGTTAACCATTCATGAATGATTATAAAGTATATATAATAAGTAATAATGAAATATATGACATAATAATGATACTGGATTTATGTGTATAGATATTTATTTCATCTACTTAATTACATTGAACTCAATAAGGAAACAAAAACAGCGTTCATGCATACGTACGGCCTACCATCTCCAGGAACGGTGTATTTCTTTCCATTTACTGATCTATTATATATTTGTATATTCTGAATATATATTATATAAATCATTTTTTATATTCTGGAATTAAGTAATCATGATCTAAGTAATCATATGAATAATTACAAGTTGAAACACGGATGACAAATGAAACGATTTTACCCAAAACGCTCTTTAACATGAAATTTAAAAAAGAACGGGTAAAAGAAAGTCATAAGTGAACCATATATGATATCATAACAATAAGTATGATTCTGGAATAAGTCAATGAAATTATTTAAATCATTATACCGGAGGTTCGTACACTTATGAAGCAAATCAGATCTAAGGTAATGGAAAATATCACAATCTCATTTTTATCTGAGATTGTTTATACTTTGGTATTTACTGGGGTGTATTTTATCATCCACATCCATGTTTTCTCAATATGTAATACACCTACAATTGATTAAATCCAATTTTACCCTTCGGTGAGTTTTTAGTAAAATATATGAAAGGAATCTTTTGTCGTTTTTCGTACGAGGTACTTTTTGACTTTTCCGACAAAAGTACGAGAAGAATGTTTTTTTGAACTTATACGGCATGAATGGTTTTTTAAAAAATTATTTCCAAGAAGCTTCCTTTACAAGTTTTCATGTTTATTTTTAATCAACTTCTTTTAGTTTAGAATTGTATGACTTGTTAAGAAAGGAAATGTTTTTTTGAAGTAGAAAGGATATTTTCTTCAAGAATGGAGTTCAAGTGTTTTATCAAAATTATTTTCCATCTAAGATAATAAAGGGTTCTGTTTCTATCCCTATTATTACATTGATTTTATTATGTTGTGATGGAATTATGTTTATGAATTCCTTTATCTTATATGAATTGTTTTATGATGTCATGATGTTTAAGATTCCCATTTTTATTACATGGGTTATGTTATGATGTATGGTTTATGATTTTGTGTCACACATAAGAATGGTATCATTATGAGATGGGTGGGACCTATATCTCCCTCCAATGCATTGGGTAAAGATTTTATATCTCATGAGATAGACATGGCTGGAACGGCAGGTTAAACCGGTTCAGTGAAACAGGACTGAAATGAGGAGTGAACTCGGTTCAGAAATGGGCTTTTTCCACTAAGATAGTCTTGGAAATGAGTCTTGACTAATAAGAAATGATTCTCTATGATTATGTGTGTATACCACAAAGTTTCATGTTTTAAGTTATGATTATTGGGATTACATTTCACTACTATGATTTATCCCATGTTATGATATTATGATCTGTTTTGCAGGTTAAGATTTCCAAAATGTTATGTTCTTATGAATATGATGTGATTGATATTTCTTTTGTTTACCCTTACTGAGCATTTGAGCTCACCCTTTTATGTTTTCTTTTCCCCAGGATATAAAGAAAGGTTTTAGGTAAGAAAAAAGGGGAAGATCTTTATGGGAGATGTTGAAGATCTTTCACCACAATTAGAAGATTATATTCCGAGTTTCCAAAGACACTAAACTATTACGGTCCTTGTGTGTGTGTGTTTGTAATGTACAAAGTATTTTGAAAAAGTAATTTAATTTCCATATACGTCAAGCTTAGGGTCTATACAAACGTGGCCAGGCACCGCGAGACACCCCCTCTGTGAACCATTGTTGTTCGCGAAATGGAGGCGGAGAGCCTTCGCGGTCGCGAGGCAGGATGGGCACCAGTCTGGTTCAACATCAAGAACCACCCTAACCAAAGACCGCATCGACCGGTCCAAGCCGCACCCACTTTCGTTCGCGGAATAGAGGCGGAACCCTCCGCAGCTGCGGAGCACTTCCTGAGTTCGCCTCGCGGAGGGGGGGGGAATCTTTCAATACCCACCGCGAATCGCGTATTGACCAAGTCAGCTGTGAATTGGGTTTTGGACCTCCGTAAAAGGTGTCGTGTGACACAGATACATTCCTTTCCCCACTCTATAAAAGGAGATCAAGCGGGAATGAAAAGGGAATCAGAGAACTGAATCGGATTCAAAGGGATTGGAGATTCGGAAGAAGATCAGTTGAAGGAAGGCTTCAGATTTCGCAAACAGTGAAATTCCCATCTGTGAACCACAACAGGAATGTGAATTAATAAGGAATTGGAATATGCATAATAATTTGGTGAACCGTAAACCAAAAATAACATGAAAAGGAGAACCGCGAACTATACCCCCTTTGCAGGTGACTTCACCGCGGACCAGGGAGTTTATGCCTCTTTTCCCATCCGACGTACCGCGTATCACCCTCCTACGTGGGCGTAGCCCTGACCGATGAGCCTCCGATCGGAACTGCCCTTGGCCTCCACTGCCTGCCTGGAACCCTCCGTGAACCACCCTAGTTCCCGGATTGAACCCAAAGTCACGAACCACCCTGGTTCACAGATTGAACCTGAAGCCGTAAACTACCCTGGTTCGCGGAACGCCAATCAGTCTGTGGACCACCCTGGTTCGCGGACGGCTTCTCTAGCTGCGTGACACTTCCCCATGTGAAGGGTGCCACTATCCATACCTCTCGGTGGCTCGCCAAATACTTTGGTATTCACATTTCTAGATCCAGGTAAAATCCTTTCGATCCAACCAGGTCCTCCGCGACTCCCCCGTTGGCCTATTCATCAGCCCCGAGCCGAGGCCTACGTCAGAGCCACCGGATCCACGTGGTATAACTTTCAGGAACATCAGAACTCCATTTTGAGTTCACATAACAACGGTAAACAGGGAAAATGGGTTTCCTCGACCCTTGAGTGGATTCCCAAAGCATTCCTGGATTCACATTCCCATGGTAATGTGGAGTCTGATCTCGGGAATCCCCTTTCTGCCCCTCCACTTGTTGAGGGTTCCTCAAATATGGAAAAATACCCATCAGAAGGAAGACCTCGTGCGCTGCGAGATCGGAGATGGGCATAGGATCACCCCCTTTTCCTCTCCCATTGGGCTTTGTCGACCCGGACGTCCATCTCGGAGTAAGCCCTGACCTTCTAGCCCTCCTCAGAGTGTAAGCCCCAATTCATCACCTTGGTCCGCCCTCATGCATAAGCCCCACTCCGCTTCTCATGGACGCATCTTTCACGACGTGATCCTCTGGTCCCTGCTGCCTCTTATTTCTCACACCGATCATGACTCACGTGGGCTTAGAGTAAGAATCGACCATGAAATCCTCTTATGGGAATCCTCAGAGTGTAATCCCCAATTCATCATTCTAGGCATCCTCAGAGTGTAAGCCCCAATCCATCATTCTGGGCATCCTCAGAGTGTAAGCCCCAATCCATCATTCTGGGCATCCTCAGATTGTAAGCCCTAATCCATCATTCTGGGCATCCTCAGAGTGTAAGCCCCAAGCCTATGCAAACTACATGGACTTTGATCCCTGTCTCTTAGACAGGGTACGTAGGGAACCTCCATGAGGTTCAAACCCACTACCCATCAGACCATCTGGTCTCTCTTCATGTTGAATCCCCATCACCTTAATGAACTACATGGACTTTGATCCCGGTCTCCTAGATAGGGTACATAGGAAGCCTCCAAGGGGTTCAATCCCAACAGCCGGTCGATTTGATCATCTCCACATAAGTTCACCTCACCACTCCTAGCACTGCCTCAAGCGAGTTCCAACCCTTCAGTGTTATTAATCCAACGAGGGATGGTAATCCTCGAGCATAAATGATTCTGAACCCCTGCATCTAGTTGACCGTTTCCTACCATGGTTAAATCCATGGATACTATGTTTGGTTATAAAACATAGATTCACGAACATATGAATACATCTTAAATCTATAAGAGAGTCCCAGAACATGCAATAATTCTGCCCGAAAAGGGTGCGATGAGCCCCACTTCCCATCATCTCGACCAATGTGAGTTCTTAAGAGTCGCTGGTCAGACCATCCGGTGAACGCCTGCCTTTGGGAAGTAGGTCCATCAAAAATTGGATATGGAGCCGTTGGGCATTTCGTGGCCAAAAACCAGAATGAAAGAAACACACCCAAAGACCATTATAATTCAGATTAAACACACAACTCAAACCAAAATGTTCCATCATAACAATCGCCATGTAATAATGGAAGAAAACCAACCATGAGGGGTAAATAAATTTCCATTGATCAACCATGGATTTCTAAAGAACAACCAATTCAACCAGGGGATCAAAATCATTGGAAAAGGGCTTTAAGAACACTTTGTGGAGCTAAGGGTTCACCCAAAATGAGAGGAAGAATAAAACAATTCTAACTTAATGGGAATTTTTGCAAAAACAACTAAAAATATTCACTGTATTGGGGTATTACATGACATGTAATCCCCTTTCATGTTATGTAATCCTCAGGGTTCATTTTCTACTAAAAAATTGATCACATGTTAATATTATTATTTATTTTCATACCCTGATATATTACACGTTTTGAAACTATCTTTCATGTCATGTAAATTTTTTACATATCATAAAACCCTCATGTAAAAGGGTTACAGCTCGTGAAATCTCCAAACTTAAAACTTTTATCAACTGAACTTCTCTAGAATTCCCCTCTACCTAAAATAAACACCTTCAATAACCAACACTGGAAAATTTACATACCAATAAGGAATAAAATGTTATATAAAATTACTATCAAATGATTCTCTCCCTTAAGAATCCAAAACCAATCACATAAGAACAAGGATCTAAACAACCATCCCATGAGAAACCTCTCATTGAACTCATTCTACCTCAAACACTAACACAATCCAAACACTCCAACCCAAATTAATAAAAAAACACATGGAAAAACCACACCACCACAACCACAAGCCACCTCCTCTCACAAAACCACATTTATACACTATCACAACACAACCATTTAAACTTCCTCAAAGACCAAACCAACAACCAGCAAACCACCCAATCACTAACACAAAAATCAGGTAATTCCATCTTCCATGTCAATATAATATCCACTCATGGTGGCAGAGAGTCACCCACATGGGTTTAATCGCATCATAGTTAATGCATCTCAATTTGGAATTAGATCCTCCCATTTTCACATGTTATGAATTTATCCCACATAGCCCCACAGAAATCACAAACCAAGAAAAATATATCATCTCATGAAACTAGGTTCAAACATCACATCATAATGAGAATTAAATAATAAAACTCAAAGACAACTCCAGGTATTATGAACACATCTTTTCTCTCACTTCCATGTCCTCTCCTCCTGTCCACTATGCCTCCACCAAACATGAACCAAAGAAATGGTCTTTCTATGGAGTGTACTCTCCTGACAATCTTGGAGCTCAACTAGATGCTCTACAAATATCAATTCAACATTGATATCCAACTCTCCCCATTCAATTATGTGGGAGTCATTGGGAAGATATCGACGAAGATGAGAGACAAGGAAGACTTTTTGGATCCTTTCAAACTACAGTGGAAACACCAACTTGTACTCCCCCTCAACAACTCTCCCCAATACCTTAAAGGGTCCAAAAAAGATGGAAGAATGATTACTCCCTCTACAAAACCAATAATTCCCACATCGAGGGGAAACCATTTAGAACATATTGTCCCCATCCTTGAACTCCAAGGGACTCCTCTTGTGATTAGCACAAGACTTCTACCGGTCTTACGCAGCTTTCATCCTCTCAAGAACAAGCTAGAATTTATCTTTCATGCTCTATACCACCTCATTCCCAAGAATATCTATCTCCCAAACATCATCTAGTACAATGATAAACGACACGGTCTCCCATACAAATCGTCAAACAGTGCCATTCTAATTGAAGAGTGATAAATATTATTATAAGAAAAATCTAAAAAAGGAAGCTTTCATACCCCAGATACAAAAAAGTCCAAGATGCACTCCCACAACATATCCTCCAATGTATGGATTTTCTATTCCCTCTACCCATCTTTTTGATGGTGGAAAGTTGTATTGAGGAGTAACTGAATGCCAAAAGTATGCATCCATCCCCTCCAAACATGTGAGGTAAATCTTATGTCTTAATACAAAAAAAATGGACCTCATAACACCATTAAAATACCCCACCTCATTTAGGTACCACTTATAAAAGTATCCACTGCGCCTGACTCCTTGATCCCTAAGAAGTGATCTGATTTCATCAACCAATCCATGATCACCTAGATAGCATCAAGAACTCCATGATCTCTATGTAACCCTATAAAGAAATCAATAGAGATATCATCCCATTTATAGTCAGTAATATCCAAGTCCTCTAACAAACTACCAGGAACACGATGATAGACCTTTACTTGCTGAAAAACAGATAACTTTTTCACAAACTATGACACAAAAAATTTCATCCTAGGCCACCAAAACTGCATCCTCAAGCCAGGGTACATCTTGGAAACCCCTGGGTGTACCTCCAAATGTGATTTATGAAATTTATGATGGACTAAATCATGCATCACTACCAAAAAAATCAACCTTCCATGAAACCACATCTGGTTCATACTATCCTCCAAACATCCCTATGAAGCATCACCATGGATAACATGATCACACATAACCTATTCTTCTACATATCCCCACTGATACTCCTACACCTGATGCATTAGGTAATATGACACAATAAATTAGAAATAAATTTCCTCAACTACCATCCCCCATTCCATCTATGTGCCGAGATGCTAACTTCTCCATCACTCTGCAAGCATATGAAAATTCCCAAACAACATCTTTCTAAGACTATGTTCTCAAAAAGAAGTTGTGGCATTACCTTTTCCTAATATGTAGAAGATCTCAAAATCATAGTCTTAAAGGAACTCAATCCATCTCTATTGTCAAATATTCAGGTCATTATGGGAGAAGATATACCTCAAACTCTTGTGATCTATGAATACCACAAAGTGCTCTCTAATGAGGTAATGTCGCCACACCTTCAGAAAACACACAATAACTACTAGTTCTAGATCAAGGGTGGTATAGTTACACACATGGGGATATAACATTGTATACCCATAAAATATCACTTCCCACTACTAAATGAGCTCACATCCCAATACCAAACGAGAAGCATCACTGAACACCTAAAACATCATCGTATCCTTAGGAAATCGGAGAAGTGGAGCACTAACCAACATTCCTTTTAGGTAAATGAAGGCTTCCTAGAACCGATATCTCCACCAAAATGATTTTTCTTTCCTAAAAAAATATGTCAATGGGGCTAAAAATCATGATTAATCGATTAAAACCTATTATAATAGCCTGTAAAACTAAGTAAATTACAAACCTATTCTATGTTCTTGGGTGATTCCCAATAAAAAAACTAATTCTTCCTTCGATGGGTCTACTACCACACCCTGGTGACACACCACATGCCTGATAAAATGCAGCTCTCATATCCATAATGTACACTTGGAAAACTTTACATAGACTTGATGGGATTGAAGAATATTCAAGACAGGTTTGAGCTGCTTGGAATTCTCCTCCTTTGACTTCAAGTGGATTAAGATATCATTGATGAATACAAAAATGAACTGATCTAGGAACTCATGGAATGTGTATTTTATAATCCCCATTAACACAATTGGTGTGTTAGTAACACTAAATGTCATGACTATAAACATAAATTTCCCATACCTACATTTGAATGTATTCTTCCTTAACTCACAACAAGTGATATCCAACCCACAATTTGAATTTAGAGAACTGACTTTCACCTCTTGTCTAGCCAAAAATACCATCTATCCTCACAAGAGGGTAATGTTTTTGAACCATCACCTGATTCAACCTCCAGTAGACTAGGCGAAAATTCATACCACCATCATCCTTATTGATGAACAATAGTGGAGCACCCCACGGAGACACACTGGTCTGGATAAAACCCTTCTACATCAGATCATCTATTTGAATCCTCAACTCCCATAGCTCAGAAATTGATATCCAATAATGAACAATCAAAACCATAGAATCATTATGTTGTGAGTCTATCCCGAACTCAACATCACACCGAGTGGGTAACATCATAACCACCTTGTGAAAAAAAATCAAGATCTCCCCAATGACCCTAGGAACCTCTACCATATCATCATCCTCTAATTCCATGAACAACTCATCCAACAAGGAATGTAGGGACTCCCGATGATGACGGATCACCAGACAACCTCACTCACCAACAAAAACCACACATTGGCCTTCCATATCCAAAAACATGACTCTCCTCTAGAAAAAATTTTATAACATCATGTAAGTAATAAAACCAGTTGATGTTGAGGATGACATAATATGGTTTCATATGTAGAAATAAAAGATCCTCATGGTACTGATATAATCTCATTATCAGTTTACACACTCGACCCACATCAAACAATATGGTCTAGACTCCTACTAGCATAGTAAACACCATTGACATGGGAATCCTCTCTATATATAGTCCTAGATCATGGTCAAGAGTGGGTGAACAAAGTACATCAAAGATATTGAATCAAATAAGGAACAAACAAATGTACTAAACAATTTGATCGTACCAGTGACAATCCTGATCCCCTATGGAAATACATCCTCCCCTGCATGCAACTGACCATGACTAGATCCTACACCTCTCTACTGAAGACCACCTGCATGGCCACTCTCATTTCATGGTCCCTCAACAAAAGGAATATCATGTGGTCATTTTCTACCTTCCCCATATCACCTTAGTGGAGCATAAGCATGTTTCCCATGCTGGTGAAACAGAATCATTGGAAACTACCACTATGGATGGCACTGAACCTAACCACCTCTACCAAATTGAGCTTCGGTAAACACTATGAACTGGCTCTAGAAATGTCCACAAACCCCACAACAAAAACACACATCCCCAATTCTCACAAGAAAAGTATGAAAACCACTAGCACCAGATGTCCGGAAAAGAAACTATTGGGGTCCACTCCCTACTTGTTGAAACTGAAATTGTTCTGGTTCTAGATACCCAACACTGACAACTCTACCCCTTGAATAACTCAAAATATTCCCCTCCATTAGAAAACCTCCTCATGAGTGCATCTATTAAATCACCTATTCCTTCTTCTGAACCTCTAGATATGTCGACAATGTAAAAAGAGTAACAACATACATGATAAATGAAATAATTGCCTCTTAAAGACATATCACATACTACTCCTCACCTAGAAAATGATCTAGGTAAAAATAAAGAAGTTCCTTGAACATACACTCCATCCCCCACACTGAAATACTACCCTATTAAAGATAAAAAAGCTTGTGCCACACTACTAACTTTGTTGTTAATGAATGGAAATCTTCCTGAAACTCTTTCTATAAGTCTAACCATAGAACACATGCCTCTTACTCTCCCAAAGATTGTGTCCACCAATAACACATAACTCACCACATCTAACTGACTTCCCATGGTACCTAGTACTCTTTTGTGGCACAAATCTAACAAATAGTGATCACGATCTCCTCCAACCTGCTCTGTGTCTCCACATCTGAAGAATTTCCCTCGTTTTTTCCCAATGAATATTGTTGGAAAGCATAAAATTTACTCTACTACTAATCATCCTCCTCAACTGGATAAACCCTATGGTGATCAACCAGATTAGCCTGTTGAACCTCAACTACCTAATCCTATCATGTGTGATGAATGAGATCCATAGATGAGAGGAAAACATGGATTTCCTACAACCAGGTATGATGAAATATTATTAGGATTTATTTTAATTTATTCCATTCGTTTTATCCTTTTTAACCTTCCCAAAACAACACAATTCAAATAATGACAAAATTAATTATTATTCATGTACCATTCCTTGGTATCTACCCTATAAACAGGTTAATATCACTAGTTCATTCAATAAGCATAAATTCTTTTCACTGGATCACAGGGGGCCTAAAATCAGATGTAATAGCTGGTCTCCATAGCCTATGTCATGCACTAAGGTCAACTTGAAATATTTCCATACCACCCCTTGAAATCCTCACTATTCATAACATTGAAATCCATACTATATCTCAACCATCACCTCTGATACCACACTATCATGAACCCCTCCCTCCAAAGATACCCCTCCTGGGATGACAATGATGAAAGGGATATAATGACACCTAAGTCCCATATCTTGTAGGCCTCAGGTTGGAGAATAGCTCCAAGGGTTCACAAATCTCAAAATATGGGAGGATTTACACTTTATAATAAACTACATCAGGAGATAAAATGAATCATCCACAATAAACTCCAATACATTATGTAAAATAGAAACCCAAACTATCCCATATGCATGGATAAAATAAAACTGACATAGATACAATAATTTCTCCAATGTAAATACCAAAAAGTAAAGCTAAAACAGCGACAAATAAACTATCAATGATTCGAGATATTAAGGTGTAGCATGGTCTGTGAAATCTTCATGGAAACCTAAAAATAGTTTTATATATGTATTTTGAGCATTAAAATATACTCAGTTTCAAAACCAATGTCTCTCTCACAATTCCTAATGAAGAATATGCATGCTTTAGTGAGAAAATAGAAGAACCAAAAAAACCTAAACAGTTATATTAACCATCCCAACCTCACCAAGGCATGATCACCAATTATCACAATACAAATTATAGAATATAATCCAAGTCACATTGATGATAGGGTACCCTGTATCACATTACCACATATTGGATGCTTTCACACCCCAACCACAAACATCAAGATGCTCCTAGGTCTTCTGAATATACCGCACCACATCTCACCCACAAAAACCTAGTCCTCAAATCACATTCCCCACACACACACCTCGGCCTCACAAAACATCCCTCTCTCACAAAACTGGGTCTCACAACACATCACATATCATCCCAAAAACACATTGTACATCACATCACATTGAAACTCTTCCAAGGGACACCTTTGACATCACATCACAACTCAACCCAGAGACAATTAGAACATCACATCACTAACACCATCCAATGAACTAACATGCCTCCATCTATCACAACCTATACCATATCAACCTCACATAGAAAATGGAGTAGGGAAGAGTGGGTGGCCAGTCATCCGTACTCCAACCAGGATGTTGGGAAAGTCACCACCCACCCCCACCCTGCATGATGATTCAGGTAATAAAAACATAGGGATCAACATGGGTGGGATATGTATAAAAATGATAAGGAAAATACAAGTATATATATAATGTCATACAGTAAATCCTAACCTATGGGTTCTAAAATAGAAAACCAAATCGTAAAACTTTCACCTTTTCTGCAACCACTAAATGCTTAACACCGCACCCCAAGTCAGAAAACCCATATCACATTTCCAACCATTTTTTTTAATTATACCATTATTTTCATTTTTATAATCAACCACATGTAACCACACCACCCATCATTTAATTATCCACTAACCATTTCCATTTTATTAACCAAATATGAACATTCTATTCAAAAAATTATCAAACATTCGTTTATTAAAACACTACTCAGACATATAGCACAACACAACAACATTCCACAAATAGCTCAATATATCATCACCTCACCTCCCCAAAGTTTTGTCCACACATCACATAACATCAAGAACATTTTTACAAATTTACAAGGGGATTTTATCACATTTAACTTTAATTTAAGTCCATTATTACACAAGACAAAATCATGGGGAAACCATTTAATTATCCAATTATAAGTAATTAACCAATTTCCATTTAGGGTGGTATAAAAAATCACAAACAATGTAGAAAACACAAAACATATATCCATCACAAGAAAATACCCCAACAACCATAATTTTTTGTAAGGAATCTGGTATGAACAATCAAAATATCACAAATAATATCAAAGTTGTAAAATCATGAGAACAAACTCCATTTCCCCTTCAATTTCCATTTAGAAAATTATTTATCTGTAATTAATCTGGCATAACCATAATCCATGGGTAAAAAAAGTAAACCCCTCAAACATGATACACAATAATGTGAAATGAGGGTAATCCTACCTCAATGAATATTTTCAACTTGATGTGCATAGTACGTTGAAGAAGAAACTGCATGAGAACCACCCCCACACCACAAGAACCATGGATCAACCTACACCACACCCAAAGACCATTTAAACACATCATAAACCGAAAACCCAAACAAAACTGTACCATTTTAGTAATCTCCAAATAAGATTGGAAGAAAACTAACCATGAAGGGAGATGGACTCTTCACTAATCAGCCACAGATTTACAATGAACAAATACTAGAACTGATGGATCAAAGAGTCTATAAAAGTGCTTGAAGAACACATTTGGGTGCCTAGGGTTCTCCCAAAATTAGTGGAAGAAGAAACCAAAACCAAATGAATGAGAATTTGACAAGAAAAAACATTAAATTTGAACTTTATCGGAGAATTAAAGGATGTAATATCTTTTTTCACATTGTGTATTCCTTGCGGTTCAGTTTTCACTAAAATACTCATCACTTATTCATATTATTATTTATCTTTAAACCCTGATATAGTACACATCGTGAAACCATCTTTCACATCATTTCAAATGTTTATAAGAAATTAAATATTCCTACATACACATTTTATAAACTCAAAATATCCAAACATCCCCTAAGACTCCTATGAACACCTCTAAAAACCAAAACTGGAAATGTAATAGATAGGGAAGGCATGAACTGTTATAGGTAACCTCATTAGGTTTTCACCAAAATAATTCCGAGGAAGGAATCAAACCAAAAAAATAAGGAATCTTGAATGAGATGAGGGATGTTTGGATGTGATTTAGGTAGTTATTGGCTCAAAAAAGGGTTATAAGGTGTTAATAAGATAAGAGAGAGGGTTTTCTTTTATAAGTGAGTTGTATGGCACACTTGTAAATTTTTAAAATGAAAATGGTTTTACCACATTTTTCTCATTCCAATTGAATTAAAAATACATTATTCTAAATAATAAGACATTATAATATCAAAATATTTCCATATAATATATTTTAGAAAGACAATTGCTCATTTTAACCCTTACTATTGTAGTTTTACTACCCAAAAAACCATTTTTTACCTTTACCCTGATAAATAATGTTTACTTTTTTCTATTCATTATTGTAAAAAATATTGTTTACCATACTTGATAGCATAAATTATTATTATTCAAAATATGTGATCCATTTTTACAGATTCTAGTCATTGAAGTGGAAAATCCAAAATATGTGACAAGAAAGCACAGTTTTCAAAGAGATAATTTTCAAACATTTATAACGTTTTGATATAAAATTTTAATATTAAAATGATTAAAATGAACCAAATTTTAATAATAGATATATAATTGAATTAATTTTTATTTTAAAATAATTTAATATTTAATCTAACCTTTTAAATTATTTAAATTATGGGACAGTTTTCAATTAAAAATTTTTATTCTTCATTATTCATTGAAAAACTAATATTTTAAAACAAATCCCAAAAATTCACTATAATCAAAATTTGAAATTCATATTTCAAAAAATAAATTTATTTTTTAAAATATATTTTCGAAAAATTTGAATATTTTTTTAAAAATAAAAATTCCAAAAAGGTGACAAAACTGTTTTTTAGAAAAATACTATATTTAATTGTAAAATTTTATTGATTCTTATCTCATTTCTATAAAACACATAATATGGATGTTAAATATTTTCTAGAATATATAACAAATTAATTTAATTAAAATCACCAAAAAAAGCGGGGTTTTAAATTTATGGAGGTAAAACGTGTTTTTTCATAAAATTAGTTTCTCAGAAAAAATATTTCTATTATTTTATTTTTTAATTAAATGGTTGCCAAATAATTCATTTTGTATACATGTGTACACAATATATTTTTAAAATATAGTTAATACTATTCATACCCTCCACACTAATTTCTATGAGATAAGTATTATTTTAAATAATAATATTTTAATATAATCCCAGGGTTCAATTATACTCATTTTTGTATGTAACTCATGATAAACAAAGTGTTTCATGTAATAAAATATATAGAAAATAGTAAATATATTTTGAAAAAAAAAATCAAAAAATCTAGGATTTTTAAAATATACCACCCCTTAAAAATAATATATCTCTAAAAAATTCATCACATTAGTACCAAAAACTGAGGATAATTCTTCCCCATTATATCATCAGGTTCCCTTGTAGCATACTCTAACCGGTGGGTTCACCATAAGAAATTGAACATATGAGTGTCTTGTTTAATAGTTCATTCTCATTGTGATCTTGAATCACAACTGATAATTCCTTATATGAAATATCAGGGTCTAGTGGTACAACATTTGAGTTGAGTACATGTGAAGGATTTTATATGTACTTCCTCAAGAGATATAAATTGAATACAGTGTGAACATGATATAGGTTCATTCAAAGGGTCAAATTATAAAACACTTTCCCAATTTGATCATATATTTCAAAGGAAAAAATATACTGAGGTATTATTTTCCCTTTTTTATTCTATATAGAAATTCAGGAAATGACCTTCTCATTAACTTCATGTTCTATATTGCATCAACAATTTTAAGCAAAACATTTCAATTAGCATTGTATATTCCTTTTGTGTTTCTGAATGGCTATATCCTTTTTTCACCCCATTAAATTTTTCAGGTCCCAATAGCTTTCTTTCTGTATGCAACACCTCACCCCTACCTCTTTGGATTGAGGAGGTGGTGAGGGTTACTTAGCCTTAAGAGGCGTTCCCAAGGTGCTAAAGGCTGGCAATAAATGTCAAGGGCTCTGAGAACAATTGGGGAACGAATTTCCTTTGAGACAAAACCAACCAAACAACCACAACTAAATGATGCATGTAAACAAAACCGAACTCATAAATTACCCAAGACAACAAGATAATCCATAATATCACATGCCAAAACAACCCAATACAACATCAGAGTACAATGCGGAAGACTCAACAAGAACACCATGAGCCATGACACCACCACATCTCCACACCAAGCTCCAAGCTCCAAGTTCCACCAAGACATCACAACACACCACCAAAGGAGGCTGTTGCCTTACCTTTTCCCATGTCACGGTACAGAACATCTACAAAGACACCAACGTGCCAAAGTAGGGGGTGAGTATTAAAACTCAGTAGGATTTCCCCAAATGACTTCCCTACACACACCTCTAGGATAAAACCGTTAGCACATTTATATAAAACATTTTTATATAAAATAATCACAAGTGCAACCATTACCATAAGCCAACCATGATCTTACCAAGACATCACACCCAACCCAAGAAATCAAAAGAAATCCAACCGACAAGCCACAACCATACCAACATTTACCCATTGGCACAACAATTCCATCTTGCAAAACAGTACACAACAAAACAATCATAACGTTGGCACTTCCGTCCAACCCATTTCATCGATTTACAACTAGTGTCTCTTCCCGTCCACTTATCATTGATGATGTCCCTTAAATCCACTATCCATCCCCCTTTATTATAGTGGTACTTCCCATCCACTTCTACACAAAAATTCAACCAATCACAACCCATCATTTAATCCATCATGGTCACAACAACATCATGTAATCAACCACTTCCATTTCATGTCAATTCACTTCAATAAATCACCCATTTATTGAAAACCATTTTCCATGACGAACCCTATTTCAATAAAACAACCTTTTTATTGAAAACCATTTCTATCGATAATTTTCACAAATCAACCGTAGTATCTCATTTTAAAATCTCCATTTTAAAATCCACAACAAAATAATTTCCCCACAAAACCCTCTTTCCCCCAAAAATCCCCAAAACATCACCCATGGGATTTTCCATAAATTTTTCACATCAAAACACAATTAATTTCAAGCACAAAATATTAATTGTAACAAATAACCACTAGTTCTAACCAAGTGGAGTCGAGAGATAAACCACCTACCTTTTGGGTTCTCGAGAAATTGGCCCACGAACAACTGCACCTCAATTCCGGTGAACGCACCACTGACACCTCTCTAGATCCCCTCCCCTAACCATAAAACGCCTCAAAATAATCATCCAAGGAAACCCCAACCCTAGATCTACACACAACAAGTGTAGATCTATAAAACCAAGAAAGAGGGGGAAGTAAATCTAGAGGAAAACATAAGAGAAGCAAGTGTAGAGACTTACCCAGGAGAAACCACCTTGAATCCACCTTGAAAACCCTTCAAATAGCTTCCAAAACGAGCGGGAGAGCACCCCTAACCCCTGAGAACCAAATGACTAGATTGAGGCTCAAGTGGGAGGAAGAGATGAGTGAAATGAGGCAATCCCAAGTGAGCCTGGAACTTATAACCCTAACTTTAAGTGGCCGCATGGTTAGCCCGCAAGGTTCGGCAAACCGTGCGCTAACCGTGCGCATGACACTGCCTCGAGAGCCAGGGTCCGCATAGTTTCCTCGCACGGTTAGGAAAACCATGTGGAGGTCGTATGAGGCCTACTTTCACGAGAACAAGGGTCCTCATGGTTTCCTAGGGAACCCGCACGGTTTCCACTAATAGTGCTCAAACCGTGCACCCCTTAAAAGCCTCCAAACTCATCAAAAACCATTCCAAACTCTCCCAAACTCTTCCCAACTCATTCCATGAACATTAATTACATTAAAATTTATAAACAAAGGCCAAATACCTCAAACTGTGGGTGCTACATTCTCCCCACCATTGGAATTTCCATCCACGAAAAGTACTGAACCCGCCCTTTACTGAAAGAGCTTGGGCCACTGCTCGACCATCTATTTCTCCCGCTCCCAAGTCTTCTCTTGAATCTGACCATGTTTCCATAAAACACGAACTAAACAGATGCTTTTACCATGCAAGACTTTCTCATTCCTATCCACAACCCGCACTAGCCTAGGCACCAACGAAGCATCTGATTCTAGCTCAACATGATCCCATTGAATTACATGGTCACGATTCGGCTGATACATTTTCAACTGCGACACATGAAACACATTGTGAACCACACTAAACTGTGGTGGAAATACAAAACAATAAGACACCTCACCAACCTGCTCAAGAACATCAAAAGGTTCAATATACCTCGGAGATAGCTTTCCCTGCTTCCCAAACCGACGATGTCCCAACAAAGGAGATATCCTCAAAAACACATGATCACTCACCTGGAACCGCCATGGCCATCGACGATGATCCGCATACGATTTCTGATGACTCTGAGTCGTCTCCATTCTCTTCCTGGTCAACTTGATCTTATCCGTAGTCTCCTGGACAAGACTCACCTGTTTCCACCCAACATAGTGGAGAACGACATGGTCGTCCGTACAATGCTTCAAACGGAGCCATCTGTATGAATTCTTTATAACTGTTATTGTACAATAACTCAACCAACGACAAGTGCTCCTCCAACGAGCCACCAAAATCCATGACACAAGATGGAAAACATATCCTCCAGATTTTGTATCTTCTTCTCGGATTGACCATCCATCTAAGGGTGATACTCCGTACTCATTGTCAACTGCGTTCCAAGAGATTGTTGTAAGGATTTCCACAAATGAGATGTAAACCTCAGATCTCTATCTGATTAAATCGAAATTGGAACACCATGCCTCTTTACCAACTCTCGGATATAGATTTTGGACAGATCCTTTACCATATGAGATTCATGAATTGGGATGAAATGTGCCGACTGCGTTAGCCGATCCACTATCACCCAAATGGTTTCGTGCTTCTTGACTGTTCTAGGGAGACGTGTGACAAAATCCATCACTATATGCTCCCACTTCCAAATAGGGATTGGTAAATACTGCAACATTCCTGCTGGCCTCTGATGCTCTTCCATGACCTGCTGACAAGTCAAGTATCTCAAAACAAACTCAGCCACACTTCTCTTCATACCAGCCCACCAGAACTATGCTTTCAATTCATTATACATCTTCTGAATTCCAGGATGAACAGCCCACCAGGAATGATGATACGCCCTGAGAAGATCCTCCTAACAAGAAAATGGCACAACCATCTGATTCTGGAAACACAAAGTTGAATCTCTATTCTATTTCCAGCCATCAATGCTCTCCCCACCATTGAGTCCCAACCCCACGATCACACACTCATAATTGGATATCTTTTCCTCTATAACTAATACAACCAAGTCAATAATCAACAAAACTGGAAAGAATACCGCTCTATCGCCCTGGTCCTCACATTCCAACCTCATATCAGCTATAACCGACATCAACTTCCACTGTTCTGAGGCCTGTTTCACCACCTGAGCATATGATTTTCTACTTAATGAATCCGCCACTGAATTTCCCTTACCCGGTGTGTACATTAAGTAAAAATCAAACATCTTGAGATATTCTATCCATCTCCTTCACCTCACGTTCAAATCCCTTTGTGAGAAAATGTGTTTCATGCTCTTATGATCTGTATATACCATGAATTTATCACCAAAGAGATAATGGAGCCACAATTTCAAAGAATGGACCACTACTGCCAACTCCAAATCATGAGTTGGGTAGTTATTCTCATGAACTATCAACTGCTGTGAGCTATATGCAACCACATGATTCCCTTGCATGAGAACACACCCCAACCCTGATCCTGATGTATCACAATACACCACATACCCTTTTCCTGATTCTATAAAAACCAAGATTAATGCTGATGTAAGATGACCCTTTAACTCTTTGAAACACTGTTGACACTTTTCATTCCACTAGAACGGAACATTATTTCTTGTAAAATCTGTTATTGGAAAATCCAAACGTGAAAAATCATGAACAAAATTCTGATAATACCCATCTAGACTAAGAAAAATGTGTATCTCAAAAACATTCTTTGGTGGTTTCTACGAGATAATAGCCTCTATCTTTTTTGGATCCACTGAAACACCCCTTTCAGAAATAACATGGCCAAGGAAAGGAACTTCCTATATACAAAAGTCACACTTTGACAATTTGACATAAAACCGATGATCCCTCAAGATCCCCATCACTGTCACCAAGTGCTGCTCATGCTCCACCCTTGTCTTTGAATACACTGGAATATCGTCGAAAAACACCACCAAAAATTAATCCAGATATCTCTGAAATATCTGATTCATCAATTCCATAAACACCGCTGGTGAATTCGTTAGACCAAAGGTCATAACTATATATTCATAATGGCCATATCTACTTCTGAAAGTTTTTTTAGAAATATCCTCCTTCCTCACCTGTAATTGATGATATCCCAACCTCAGGTCGATCTAGGGGAACCACTGGGCTCCCCTCAACTGGTTGAATAAATCATCAATTCGTGGAAGTGGATATCTATTCTTTATCGTAACTTGGTTAAGTCTATGATAATCAAAACATTTCCTCAAGGTTCCATCCGCCTTTTTCACAAACAACACTTGCACTACCCACAGAGACATGCTAGGATGGATAAACCCTTTTTTTTTTGTAACTCTTCCAACTGGATTTTCAATTACCGCAATTCAGCTGGTGCCATCCGATAAGACGGACGTGAGATATGACTAGTCTCTGGAAGGAGATCAATCATAAACTCGACTTCTCTTATGGGAGGTAACCCAGAGAATTCATCCGGAAAAACATCCATGAGATGATCCACCACTACCGGAAGAACACTATTCTTAACACCCTCTACTAATTCCAACAACAACACCACCAATTGATATGATAAAATACCCACTACTCTTTCCAAAAAACCTGTTGCACCCTGCCTTTCATGCTTCTCTCCTCTAAATAGATGTCTAATTCCATCGTGTATTGTAAAAGCCACTATCTGCGCATCACAGTTGATGTGGGCCTTAAAAGCCACTAGCCAATCCATTCCCAGGATTACATCATAACCATTCATCTCATGCATTGAGAAGTTCTACACTATCTCAACCTCACCCACAATAATACAACATTATCTACATAAGAAAGCTCAACACTCTCTTCGACCTAGATGATTTTGAAGATTCAAAATCACGAGCATCATTTCTACCCTTAAACCCAACAAATCAACCACACGTGTAGTAATAATAGAGTGTGAAGCACCCATATCAATCAACACTTTCATCATGGTAGATTTTAAAAGAATAGTACCTCGCACCGTGGATGGCCCCGACTGATCATCCACCACAACCTTCTTAGCTCCAAACACATGTTTGCCTGCCACAATCTGCTCTTTATTGCTCTGCTGAAGTGTCATGGTATTCCGAGAATCACCATGACCCACTTTACTCTGTTATCGAGGGGTATGCTGCTGCCTCAATCCCATCGAAGCATACAACGTCTACGATCCCTGAAGAGTGTCACGCGGACCCAAACTGGGAGAATTCCGAAAATAATGCTGTAGATGTCCCATCTACTTACAATTATGACATGCTCGAGGTCGTGTCGTACAATCCCACTTGATGTGGCCTGTAGAACCACACTGAAAACATCCCAGCTTTCTCTAGGTATTTGGAAGAAGATTGACCGATCCTTCTGTCAGATTATATGTTATATTCCTGCCCTAGGAATAAGTGTCCCTCTTCCGCTTGAACCCAGCATTAGAGTTCCCACTATTCTCTATGGGTACCGCAATGCTTCCCCGCCCAAAGCACCCAACAAATCCTGCTTAGACATCGAGGCTCTATTCACCATATCCATGTAATCATCTATACACAACATCGTTATTTTTGAATGGATTTCTTGCCACAACCCCACTTCAAAGATCCTAGTGTTCAATGACGTGCTACCCGCCACCTCGGGTGCAAACCACACTATGTTCATAAACTTTTCTGCATACTCTGTCACCGACATCATCTCTTGCTTGAAACTGAAGAAATCAGTCATACGATGAATTCTAAACTTATGTGGGTAGAATTTTTTGTTAAACAATTCCTCGATGCCTTCCAACGTCATACCCTCGTCCTTCCATGCTTGGAATACCAACTCTCACCACTGAAGGGAAAGATCTTCCAATATATACGAGTCCAACTTCACTTTTAACTCTATCAGTGTTCCCAAGAACTCAAAGATCTTGTTTAGTCTATTCAACCACGCTCTTTCCATCTCTATCTCTGAATCACCCCAAAAGATGGGTGGATTCTGCTTTTGAAACTGAAATGCATGATCCACATGCCTTGGTTTGTCCCCTCTATTTCCACTTCCCACAGCTTGGAAAGCTTGCACTATACTTTGCACTAGCTGGTGGTTCACCTGAGGCTCAGGTGAAACCACATTCTTAGCAGTCTCCTCCGGTTGGTCTCTACGACGCCTACTCGGTGCCATTTCTATAAAAATAAAACAAACAACCATGAGTCTCACTTTCGTAGACATCACAAAATCCCATTTCAAATCACATTACACAACACTATCACAACAAGGCTTTCCACCAATTCACATTTTTCCACATATGCCATGTTTCTCCATTTTGAAAACCAAACCATTTTCAAAATACCAATTTATTCACATTACAAATTCTCATTACATCATAAATCATTATACCCCAATGAAATATGCATCCTAGAGGGAAGTAATTTCTACCATGCATTTCATTCTCATCTCATTGGCTACACCCACGACAATGAGATATCCAGTGCCTATACGTGTCTCCAAAACACTTATGCATCTAACTCCATGATAACTTGAATTTCAGCATAAAAGGGTTAGCTACGTCCTTTTATTCTCTACATTCCAAGTTCCGAAAATCCTAAGCCTTGCTACTATCTTGACTCAAGGAGTATACCACAATGAATGTCAACACCAAATCCGAGAATCAACTCCAAATGACCGAAAAAACTGATACCACTTGAAACACCCCGCCCCTACCTCATTGGCTTGAGGAGGCGGTGAGGGTTAATTGGACTTAAGCGACGTTCCCAAGGAGCTAAAGGCTAGAAATAAATGCCGAGGGCTCCGAGATAAATTGGGGAACGATTTTCCCTTGAGACAAAACCAACCAAACAACCACAACTAAATGATGCATGTCAACAAAACCAAACTAATACATTACCCAATACAACTAGATAATCCATAATATCACAAGCCAACACAACCCAATACAACATCAGAGTACAATGCAGAAGACTCAACAAGAACACCACAAGCCATGGCACCACCGCAACTCCACACCAAGTTCCAAGCTCCAAGTTCCACCAAGACATCACAACACACCACTAAAGGAGGTCGATGCCTTACCTTTTCCCATGTCATGGTACACTACATCTGCAAAGACACCAATGTGCCAAAGCAAGGGGTGTGTACTAAAACTCAGTAGTATTTCCCCAAATGACTTCCCCACACATGCCACTAGGATAAAACCGTTAGTACATTTATATAAAACATTTTTATATAAAATAATCACAAGTGCAACCATTACCATAAGCCAACCATGCTATTACCAATCCATCACACCAAACCCAAGCAATCAAAGGAAATCCAACAGACAAGCCACACAATTTCCAACATTTACCCATTGGCACAACAATTCCATCTTGTAAAGCATTACATAACAAAACAATCATAATGGTGGCACTTCCGTCCAACCTGTTTCATCCATTTATAACTAGAGGCTCTTCTGGTCCACTTATCATTGATGGTGACCCTTCCATACACTATCCATCCCCATTTTTTATAGTAGTACTTCCCGCCCACTTCCACACAATAATTAAACCAATCACAACCCAGCATATAACCCATCACAGTCACAACAACATCATGTAATCAACCAATTCCATTACATGTCAATTCACTTCAATAAATCACCCATTTATTGAAAACCATTTTCCATGCCAATCCCTATTTCAATAAAACAACCTTTTTATTGAAAACCATTTCTATCGATCATTTTCACAAATCAACCATAACATCTCATTTTAAAATCTCCATTTTAAAATCCACAACAAAATCATTTCACCACAAAACCCTCTTTTCCCCAAAATTCCCCAAAACATCACCCACGGGATTTTCCACAAATTTCGCACATCAAAACACAACTAATTTCAAGAACAACCAATTAATTGAAACAAGTAACCACTAGTTCTAAACAGGTGGAGTCGATAGAGAAGACACCTACCTTTAGGGTTCTCGAGAAATCAACCCACAAACAACTGCACCTTAAATCCTGCAAACACACCACCGACACCTCTCTAGATCCCCTCCACTAACCATACCAAGACTCAAAATCATCATCCAAGGTAACCCCAACCCTAGATCTACACACATCATGTGTAGATATAGAAAACTAAGAAAGAGGAGGATGTGGATCTAGAGGAAAATACAAGAGAAGAAAAAGGAGAGACTTACCTGGGAGAAACCACCATGAATCCACCATGAAACCCCTTCGAATCGCTTCCAAAACAAGTGGGAGAGCACCCCTAACCCCTAATAACCCAAAAACCCAAGTGAGGATCGAGTGGGAGTAAGAGAGGAGTGAAATGAGGCAATCCTGAATGAGCCCGGAACTTATAACCCTAACTTTAAGTGGCTGCACGGTTAACCTGCACAGTTTGGAAAACCATGTGCTAATCGTGCGCACACCACTACCTCGAGATCCTGGGTCCGCACGGTTTCCTTGAACCATTTGGTAAACCGTGCTGAGGCCGTGCGAGGCCTACTATCTCAAGAACAAGGGTCCGCACGTTTTTCTGGGGAACCCGCACGGTTTCCACTAACCGTGCTCAAACCGTGCACCCCTTAAAAAGCCTCAAAACTCATCAAAAACCATTCAAATCTCTCCCAACTTCTTACCAACTCATTCCATGCCATTTAAATACATAAAAATTTATAAACAAAGGACATATACCTCAAACCAGTGGTTTTACACTACAACTTTATTCCATTGAATTTGTTTTTTACAATTTTTTCCAAACAATGTATTCGTAAGGATCCATATAAATGATAAATTGAAATCAATTATCATAAGAAAACTCATCATGATGAACGTTTTGATGAAAAACCTATTTGGAACCCATAGAAAAATTCTCTTATCATTTCTTGTATGGTTTGAATTCCTCTATCATAATAACCATCTGCAGTGATGTGACACAACTCTATATGAAGACTTGATAAATACATCATCAAAACATCAACTTAAAATTTTATCCTAATGATATAAAATTTAATGTGGTACCCCATAAAACCTTATCACTTTGAAAATTTAAATTATAGCAAGATTATCCAGTGAGGAACTTCCATGTATGTAAATGAAGTGTGGTAACTTCATAAGGTGACCATCTAAGATCCATAATTACCGCAAAATAAATGAAAATATAAACCATAAATGTTACTAGTAACATTAATCATATGTACACAAAGTGTAAATTCATTACTCTTCAAAAATATTTTTCACTAAGTCATAAACAAAACCAAATGGTTGTATAATAATTTAAAAAATTCTATTAAAATATTTTTAATCTATATAAACTTGATTAATATAAAAACTCAAAAGTAGTGTTAATTAATTTGAACATATGATCTACCTTAAACTTATAATTAAATGATGTTATCCATAACTTTTAAGATAATATTTCCTAGATATAAATATTCTTCCAAAATTTAATTCCCCATGTATTCAATAAAACAACTCCTATATTATACAAAATAAATTTTATTGGATGCTTAGATTCTACAATGTAATTATATAAAATAAAATATGATTTAATAATTCCATAATCAAAATATATGTAGTTAATAAATTATTAAAATCACATGACATATCACTAAATTATAATAATTTATATTTTCATAAAGCTCATTTATATGAAAGAAAACATGGAATTCCCTATTATGGAGTAGAGGATAAGTGTACCCTAACTATAATGATTCCATTTAACCATTATCATTTTTTAATAATTCCTTTTTTTATTTCTCTCCATGATATTTTTGTCTTATAATCCTCATTATCACTTCAATTGGGTTATTGATTTCCATAATTAAAATAGTCCATCCATTTAAAACAGTGGAGTGTGGGTAGTGAATTTTTTGTAGTATTCTCTCTATTTTTATCATTATTTAACATCTTTAGATCATGAGACCATTCAAATTATTAATGATCTTCCCTTACACACCTAATATAGTTATCATTAACCTTAATAAAAATCCCTTCATATTGTATCCCACACATTTAGCAAAATGGGAAGCTCTTATTCTTCTCTCCATGGATTTTAGATTTCCCTTTGAATTTCATTATTCTGTTCTTAACAAAACTATGTGATTGATATGTAAGTAAAAATTCAATTTACAACTTGATATCACATCAAAAAATATCTTCATAGATAGTGAATCCTTTTATAGATAAATCCCTTTAGAGACTTGGTTTTAATCCACTGAAAATTTGATCAACATTACATTTAGGTTGGATGATAATACCCGAAGTATACTGCATAACTCTCCTAATATTTTACTCATAGTTAGAAATGGATGCAGTGTCTTTTCTATTTAGCTCAAGAAACACATTCACTATATTTTTATTAATAATACTCGTTAATTACTTATTGAAAAATAAGTTCTTGATCTTGTTCCAATCCATAGAGTAAATTTCATCATGTTTCCTTATATTCTGGATATAATTCCACTATTGATTGAATTTACCATACAAACAATAGAAAGACAGAATGAATTTTTCATGCTCCAAACATTGGAGAATGAAGAATACAATTTTAGTTGTGCTGATCCATTATTCATAAACTACTATATTAGAATTCCCAACGAAAGAACATGGTTATTTCCTCATAAAGGATTCAACAGAATGTTGTTCCCTCCTCAGCTCATTTGGATGTCTATTATGGTTCATTTCATGAGAATGATACATGAGAATAACAATGAAATTTTTCACTCTAAATCCCATAATTTCAATATAGATTTCATGAAAATAATTTCATTATCCATTGCACTCAGTATTGACATTATTATCTTGGGTTACAACCATTGAAAAAAAAATGATAACATGAGAAACATAAATAATTATAGGGAACATCTTAATCATGAAAAACAACTTAACACATTTATAAATAACAACACATTATATTTAATCCATGTAACCATTTTTTTATACTTTTTCATTCATATTCAATATCTATTTATATCATTCATGATTTTTTGTAAAGTGTTTTTGAATTTTCCAACAATATCCCAAGGGAGTGTCAAAATAGGCATGAAACATAGACCATTTTAGTGAACTGGGTGATGATCGAGTCCATATAAATGGACCCTTTAGTATTTATTACCCATAGGTAACATTGTGATAGAAATAAATCTACATATATTATCTATAAAAGGATTTGTTTTCATAGAAGCCATGCAATCTATCCTACACCAAAGTTTGAGTAATGTTTTCTATACGTTGACTCATCCTTAGTCTTATACATAAAATATTCACTAGGGAAACCACTAACGTTTTATCTTCCATTTTTCAAATTTTTAACTAATCCTATTATATGATAACAACTTTATCAACCCATTCTTTTCATACATATATATTACATATTTTTAGATGAATATCCAATACATTATTAAAAAACATACATGAGGACCATAATGCTTTAGTGTCTTTGGAGAATAGTTGTACAATATTTTAATTTTTTGAATGATCTCCAACATTTCCCATAATGATATTCCCATTTATTATTTTTCACTAACATACCCTATTTAAAACCATTATTCATAACATGGGGAAAGGAAACATGGGATTGGTTGAGCTCAGGTTCTTTTCAAGGGTAAATAATGAAGATACTTAATAATAACATAAACATGTGGGTATAATAATATGAGAATAATATTTCAAAACCATACCATGCAAATAAAATATCATAATATTGTGTCATCATATAAATATTGGATGTTTGAAAGACATGAATCATATGGAAATAGAATAACATGATCTATAATGAAATAAAATTGGCACAACACATGAATTAGTCAGATACACATAAGAATATAAAATCATTCCCATGGTATTCAATTTTTTCTACCAAGGCTATCATAGTTGAACGTGTTCACTCCCCAAATCATCATAGTAGTCAAGGGTCACTCCTAGGATCATCATAGTAGAAAATATCTCTTAGTAAACTGGGTTTACAATCCATTTTAGTCATTTCTATCTCATGATATTAATATTTACCTAATGAATTGGAGGGAGATATTGGTAACACATATCTAATAATGAAAATATGACATATTTTTGGCATAAGATCTTAAATAATTAATCATATCATAAACCATGAAATAAAATGGTATTCATAATAACTTACTCATATCATAAAACATGGAAAATAGATAGTTTTTATAACAATTTAATCATTCTATCATTTCATAACCCATTCAAACAAAATAGTGTTTCATAAAAAATTAATCATTTTATAACCTGTAGAAGAGAAACAGGTTTCATAAACATCTTTTCATAATAAATATAAACCATTTGGAGAAAGAATAAGAATTTTATTTAGGCTTAATATCCCCATTAAATCATAATGATCAGAAAATGATGTCATTTAGATTGATAATGATATTGAAATATCACTTGGATCATTTCTTTAGGTAATTAACTTTTTGTCGAAAATAACCTTTTAAAACTAATAATATCTTTTCAATACATATCATTGAAAATAAACTTCGAAAACATATAAAGGAATATTTAAAAATAATTTAAATCATTTCATGAGGAATAAATCCCTTCCATTTTGAAAAATCATTTTCAAAAAATTTTAAAATCATTTTATTTGAAAATAAACTTAAAAACATAAAATGGAAATTTCAAAGAAAATAATATTTGTAAATACCCAAGGATAGAAGTACATGGAAATTAAATTACATTTACAGAATACATAATACATGACATAGAAAGACGCACAATGAATGTATTATTTTAGTGTTTTTAGATAATAGAAACACATTCTGCTAACTAGGTGAAAGATATTCAATATCTCCCACAAATATATTCCCCTTTAGTTTTCCTACCTAAAACCATTCTTTATACTGTAGGGAAATGAAAAAATATGAAAAGGGTGAGATAAAATGTTTAGTAAGGGTTAAGATGGATAATATAAAAAAAATTAACAAAATAATTTAAAAACATAAACATAAATTTTTAATATCAAATTCTTGAGTCCTGAAATAAATCTTTTCAGTTTGTAAGGAATAAATCCAATTTGAACACAAACCATGATAAAATACCATAGACATAAAACATGGAATTTTTTAAAACATATAAGTATATAAATTGATATCCATATTATATAAGTATCATTTAAAAGACCATCATAGTGGAAAAAGTACGTTACTGAACTGAGTTCACTCCCCATTCCAGCCCAGTATTTCTGAACTGGGTTTAATTGTTGTTCCAGGCCTATATTACTGAACCAGGATCATTTCCCACTTCAGTCTGGTCTATACCATGAGATATAAATCATTAACTAATTAATTAGATGGAGATATAGGTCACAACCCTCTCATACTGAAATCAAATATATCTGTGCAACAAAAACATAAATCATTCATCATAGGAGAACCTGAGGAATAAAATGGGTTTCTTAAAAAACATTCCATCATCATGGTAACGACCCTGATATTTATAGAATAATACCTTTTAATAAATATTAATATTTATGAATAAATTATTAATCTTATATTAAATATTACACTTTTTTCGATAGCATACTCAACATGCAATAATAGGGTTTTTCGAAATCTTATGTAGCATAAAACGTTGAGTTATATAGAAATATAATATAATAATAATATTATTAAAATTGGTAGTTAACACATAGTCATTGTATTATGGTGAATGAACATAACTAACTAAATGATTATTACACATGTTTTATAAATGTATTTACATTTATCCAAAAAATTAGGGGATTAAAATAAGAGTGAATCTGATTTTAAGCATGAAAAACTCTAATCTTCTTTAAAAGGTCGATTTACCACCTTTTGATTGTGATCCCTTTTTAAATATAGTTTTTTAAATTTTATATATTCTAAATGAAAAAATAAACTCCTTATTTAGAATAGTGACATCAAAATTTAAATTGGGTTATTTTTTGGTATTTTTCTGATAAAGTACATTTTTAATGAATAGTGAAAAATACTGCATTTTAAGTCATAAATTTATTTTCATCTAATTTATTTATATGATTTTATTTTATTTTTAATTGGTTTTAAATTTTAATTAGATTATAGTTTTATAATTTATTCTAATTTGGTCATTGGAAGTAATGTCACTTTGAAATTGAACATAAACACATATCAATCTTTTGGTAGTTTTTTACTTCTTAAAAAATACGCTTTTGGTTTTAAAAACAAAAATTAATAATAAATTAATACTTGAAAAATTGTTGTTTTGAATTTGAAAAAATGTATTTCATATTTTAAATTAGGAGGTCCATATTTTTAAAATAGTTACCTTTTATTTTTGGACATTATGAATAGTAACATTAGTAAATATTTTATTTACCATGGTTAAAGGGTCAATCTGGTAAATAAGGGTAAAAAATAATATTATAATATTATTAAATTACACTAAAACATTTCTTAAACGTTTTATGTGTTTTTTATATATATGGTGTTCTTGGGAGATTCAAGTCTTGGGGTTCACATATAACGATCTCCCAACACCGAGGTAGGTGGTTTGTGCCTTTCCGTTGAATGTCTTTGAGTTATATGTTCAATTCAATCCAATACCAATGAACATGGTATTGCGTGTCTATATTTTTAACCCTGTTAATTACCAGCAATGCTGGTATGCATGAGTAGAGGTTAATTGGATGTGAATAGGGTTAATTGTTTTTCATTGGAAGTTTTTTTCCATGCATGTTCTATTTATGATCGTTTGGTCCTACTTAGCCTGTTAGGTTGCCTTTCCTGTTTCCATACCTAGTATTGTAGGATGGAGTGTGTTACTTTATTATGACATGCTTGATATACTATAGACTATTTATCCAAGTAGTTCTTGAGGCTTACTTTGGTTGTATTGCATTTCTATGATTTTTTGACTTACACAGGGCCGTGAGAACCTGGTGTAGTAAGCTATAAGGAGAATTGACCGTGTGAGATTCCACAGATAGTCTTTAATTTATTTGACTACAAGGGGAATTGACTGAGTGTATTGAATCAGGGAGTCTTTATTATATCCTTATAACTAATCCAGATGGGATAGGTTGTGTGTACTTCCCATAGGGTTACCTTCCTTGATTAGCTACTTACTTGCTATATGGAATTGAATACTTGAAACTATGGATTGTTACTTCTGAGTACTTCCTTGTTTACCATTTACATTATTTTTACCTGTTATATACTCACTGACTTGGTGGTTGACTACTGTGATTTAGTCTCGGACCCTGTTTGGGTCATTATTTTTGGCCCAAATAGATTATATTACTCTAGGTATAGATAAGGGAAAGCGTCCCTCTACTTCAGGTAATTGATTGTTGAGGAGCTAGAGAGCATGGGACCAAGCTGAGGTTTGGGATGATAAGGAGTTTTGTCTATTTTATTTTGTACTTTTGTTTATTATTGTATTCATCATTGTGACTTGTTTGGCTAATTTCATTGACATATATATATATATATATCATGCATCATTTATATATGTGCTCCAGTTGATTCGTTGCTTGTCTTATGTTGTATATCATTGTTTTACCTTATTACTACTTTTTCTATTGTATATCTATGTAACATCCGATGTGTACTCTTCCAATGAGGGCACAGTTTCCCCATTATCACACCAAAGGACCTTTTTACTAGTCGGTAGCCTCTGGCATTTTGGGAAATGTGCTTGAGGCCATATGACCAACTGGGTATGGGGCACCTCTGGGTGGTTTCTGGAACCGAGATGTTACAAAGTGGTATTCGAGGATTTTATTTTCTTCTTGACATACAGTTTGGAGCCTTTATCTAGGTATAATAAGTAATACATATGTGGTAATAAGTTGTTCCCGGGAGTAGCTAACCCGTGTGTGGGGAAAAGTTAATCTACCTTGTTTATTGAAATTGTCAGATTTTTCAATTTTACGGTTGATTTGATTTTCACCTTTGGGTGACTCACATGCCATGTGCTGTTATCGTTGATGTTTTTGAGGTTCTATTTCTGTCGCAACCTAATGAGATGAGGGTATTCCATCTCATGCATCATATAGTCACTTATAGAAATCACATGTCATCCATTCTTTCCATGCCATTTATGGTGCATTAGTGAGTGCAAGTTATTGAGATAGATGTTGTGTAGAATATGAATGTTGTTATTATAGTTTCCATGATAAAATACCTACTATTTAATAGGGTATTTTTTGTAATGTTTTGTTTGAATGAACGCCAAAATTTGGTTCTTGAGGTGTTATGGGCCCTGATGGACTGTAATTATGTGTTGGATCGAAATAATAGATGATACAAATAGTAGTATTGTAATAATGATGATCAATATACAAGAGGGGGTGAATTGTATACTTTTAAAATTCTTCGGAAATTTTAAAGATAAATATTTTTAACATGTTTAAACAAATTAATTCCCAAAACATCTAGTTCTAAGAACTTTCTTGATTCCGAAAATATGAATTTCGAGAATGAAATTCTAGAAATGTGGTTCAGGAAAAAGAAAATTAACAAATGTTTACAAAGATAAAGATTCTAACATAAAGCATATAGAATCTTACTAAATCAGAGTATACATGTATAAGGAAGTATAAGATAGTTATACTTTCCTAAACAATAAAAATACAATGGAAAACATTAAACAAACATGTAACAAGTAGTAAGTCTTTTAACCAAAAGATAAGGGTTTCCAACAACCTTGGATAAAGGTCCCTAGATTTATACTTTCAAGAAATTCTATCTTACCAACACCAGGGTATGCCTTCGATATAAAGATCAGAGTCTGTCTTGTTGTCCCTGCAAGCCCTCAACTTCAATGTAGTTGAAACTTCTGTCTTCCTCAGCCAGGAAGTCCTCGAACTTTAAGATAGTCGGCACCTCTGTCTTCCTATCCTTGGAAGCCCTCGAATGTACTCAGCAACATTCATAGTCGCACAAAGATATTTTGAAAAATATTTTCAATACGAACTAAGCATGATAGTCTCTATCTATAATTCACTTCAACAGCATGAAATCTAAAGATTCATAAAATTGTTCATCAAAGTTGTGATCTCTTTCAAATGAGCTTTTATTTATCGGCACAACTCCAATAGTCAGCTCCCTCCTCCTACGGTCATATTTTTCCTTGAATTTTGGAGGGACCTATTCATGTGTCACTCAACCAATGGTTAGTTAGTAACTTAAAACACGACATCCTTTTATAACCAAAACATGAGTAAGAAAAAATATGGTTACTTAAGAAAATTCATTTTTTGGAGTGTAAGGAAAAATGAAAGTTCAAAGTCTAACAAAAAAAATTTTTCTGTGTCCATAATACATGGATATTTTGATTATATCTTTAGAAGAATTCGGAACCTGAATTCTATATAATTATAGAGTCCAAATTTCAAGGAAATTTAGAGCCTTAAATTTAGTAAAATTCGGATTCTGAAATCATAAGAGTTCGGAGTCTGATTTTAGAGATCTCGGTGTCAGAGCTCAGAAGAGTTCAGAGTCTGAATTCATAGAAATCAGAGTCAGAACTCAGAAGTGTTCAAAGTCCAAATTTAGAGAACTCGGAGTCAAAACTCATAAGAGTTTGGAGTCTGAATTCAGAGATCTCAGAGTCAAAACTCATTAGAGTTCGGAGTCTAATTTCAGAGAACTCGGAGCCTGAATTCATATCCTTAAAACAGAATGCTTTATATCCAAGTATATATATGATTCTGACGTTTTTAATACGAAACCAAATTTTGTACTTATAGAAAATGTGAACAATGAAAAACATGGTAAAGGTAAATTTCCTTGGGAAAGGAAAATTTTCTTTATGAGAGTAAAACATAGGGTAAATGAAATTTTCCATAAGAAAATGTGTTTGTGATTTTCAAAAAATGAAGAAATGATAAAGTTATAAGGAAACTTTATTGACTCAACAATCTCCCCAAACATGAAGGAATGAAAAATTCATAAGGATACCTTATTGACTCAACAATCTCTCCCTTTTTGGAAAGCACAAACATCCTTACGAAAAAGAACATAAGGTCTTAGAAAATAAAACTTATCTCCCTTAACACACATGGGAAAATATTAATATGACTAACTCCCCATTGGGTTTTGGAACACTAAGGATTGTATTCTAGATTTTCAGAATGATATTTTTCATTTTCTTGAATACGGAAATATTGGTAATGTAAACTCCCCCTTAGATGAACTCCCCCTTACTTAGGGACATTTCTTCTTTACTCAGTATTTTTTTTCATTTCTCCCCCTTCATGATTTTCAAAAAGGAATTTTAGGGAATTAAAAGTAAATTATGGTACCTGAAATATTAATACAACACATCCAAAATAAAAGAAACCAAACATTTCATTATGATGGGAAAAAATTATACAAGGAAAATTGAATAAAAAAATATCTGATTGGGTGTATCATCCTTACTTCTCCTTGGGCATCAACTTCTTCACAATGGTTTTCAGCTTTTTGAGATCCTTGTGATCTTCCTCTGCTCTCTTTAGAAGTTGATCCTAATAATTTGACTTCTTCTCTAAAGATTTGATTTTATAATCCTAAGCCTTTAGAGCCTCTTCCTGATCCTTCATGTGTTCTTCCTGGTTGGTAAGATTTTATTCTATCTCAATCCAAATATCTATTTCTATGTTCTAGATTTCAGCCACTGAATACAGTTTCCCATTCAAATCCTTCACTTCTTGCATCTAAGTATTCTACTCAAGAGTTAGCTTTTCCTCAAAGTTATTCCTGAGATCCTTGAACTTCTCATAATTAGTGTCAAAAGCATCCTTGAATCATTCTTGAAATGCATCAAGGACTCTCATCTCTCGAATAGTTTTCTATGACCAACTAGTTATATTCTTGCAAGATCTCTTGTGAGCCTCGTAGCCGATGAGTAATGTCTTGAAATATACATCTAGTTTTACACACTTATCCATTACCCTGGATACTGAATCTGACTTTTTTATTTAGGTTGTGTTGGAGCATCTACAATCTCGAGTAAATTCTTGGAAAAATCGGAATGGTCCCAACAAGATTCTTCAAATATTGAACTACAAAATCATGTCCTATAGAAGATGACTCTGAATCTGAAACTTTTATTGGTGAGGCTTCTTTCTCTATTTCATATGGATTCCTATTTGATGAAGCACATACATCTTTTTTCTTCTTTACAACGACTTTACTTGGTGAATTGACATCCACCTGTTGTCCCTTATCAATATTTGAAATAGATTCTTCTTGATTTGGATATTGGTGTTCACTGTCAGACAACTGAACTATATTGTCTTCATCAACCTCTTCCTTATTAGCTTCTTCCTCAACATCCTCTGGTTGAATGATATCATTACTAAAACTTTATTCCTCAGAAAACTTATAGACTTTTTCTTAACCCTTATTATCCTCTCTTTTCTCATCATTCCTAGGAGTAGCGAGCTTTGAAGACTTTGCTTCAGAAGTTGGGATTGAGAGTTTTTTGGATGGACTCTGTTCCTCATGGAAATCTGTTACTTTCATTATGATATCTTAAGTATTACCACTCCTCTCTTCTTATTCCACTTATTCCACTACTTTTTATTCCTCAAAAAACATTTCTTGAGCTTTCTCCAGAGTAAAAAACTTTTTTTCATGGGATTCGGGTAAGGGTTACACCATTAAGGATTTTGGTACTGGGATATTCTGTGATGCTTTCTCAGCTGCCTTTAAAAGCGATTGGACAATCTCTTCCTCAACCATTTTCTTCTTTTGTTTCTTTTCGTTCTCTTCCCTTTTAAGATACTCAACGGTATTCTCCTTTAGAGATTTTGCTTTTGTATGGTCTAGTCCAAACATGGGCTCCCCTTATTTCCTGTTCTTCTTATCTTCCCTCCACTTAGATACTAACTCATCTAGAAATGATTTTTGATTATTAGGTTTTGGAGGTGCAGAATGGATTTCCTTGGGCTCTAAAGTTTTTCCTACCACAACTACTTCCTTCAACATCCTCTTCCTTCCTCCCTTTTTGGACGGTTCAGCCACATCTTGTTTTTTTGAAACAGCTTTAGCTTCTTCCTCTAGTAAATCATAAAATTATCCAGAGTGAATAGAAAAATCAATGTTTATCCTCTTTAGGGTATCATCACTATCTAGCATGAATTTTCAATTCATTGGATTCGAGTTTCCATGAATTTTAAAATATTCTAAGCACCGAACAATTAACTTAGGGAGAATGGATGGATATATGATTATCTGAGCCTTCATGTTTCCATTCTTAATACTATCAATTGTAATCATAATATGGTTACCCAAATTGATCGTCCTTTGGTTCACCAAGAAATTCATGATATACATTTCACTCTTCTTCAATGTGTCTTTATCACCTTTTCATGGAATAATGAATCCTTGAACCATAATTCGAGAATCTGATGATTTGTAGACAAGTGAGAGATCTTTGGAGTCTTTACATCAGAGATTCCATGACATGTCATAGCCTTCTCCTTAGCAAATCTTCCTTTGACATCAGGAAACTTATTGGAACAGAACTCAGCTTCCCCTTTATATGGAATACCAACTAAATTAGCTTCCTTAGTATATGAAAGATAATAAGTCTTTCCATAACTTTTGAACAAAACTTCTCTATTCCTTCTTCCTTGATGAAACTGATTGATTGATCAAATTCAACTAGAATGTCCGGATACACCAAATCTTGAGCTCCGGGCTTTGATACAGAAACACTCTCCCATCAATTGAGCTTGATGTTTTTCAAGATTATAAAATCATACTTAGTGAAGAAGTTAAGATGCACCAACCTATCTCTATAGAACTGCCACTCGGAGATTGGTTTGATAGTAGAAATGTATTTTTGAGAAGATTCTTCGACAAACATTCAGAATTGAGAAACCCTTTAAAATCCAGAATGAGCTTGTGTAGAAGGGCAGAACTTCAGCATGTGAGAGCTTGAGATTTTATGTTGTACAACCATTGGGGTTCCTTTATATAGGTGTTTTATGCGACGATTCATCTTCCAAACTCAATCCAATGGCTTAAAATCCTCTTGTTTAGACCAGACAGTTGATGTGATAGCCGCAAGGAAAACTTTGTAGAATCCAATCTTTCGAGGTTTTTAAGAAAAATAATTGGATTTAAGGAAAAGAGAATCTAAAAAATTAAAAAACAAAACAGAATACCAGCAAGTAAAGGATGATAACGAAAACTCAATAAAGGAAATATACCTTTTGGATTGCTAGGAAGATTATTTGTATTTAGGAAAAAATTTCTTGAAGATCTTTAGATTCTGAAAATTTTGATTACAAAAAAGAAATTAAAAATCAAAATCTCTATTACGAAATTTTTTAGACTACGAAAAATTTTATAATACAAAAAAAAATTGACTACGAAAAAAAAATTTATTACAAAAGATTTGAAAAAAAATGGCTACGTAAATTTCAATAACGAATGATTTGAAAAATCTGACTCCAAAAATTTCCATTACGAAAGATTTGTAAAATCTTACTATGAAAATTTTCATTAAAAAATATTTGAATAATCATACTATGAAAATTTCCGTTACTAAAGATTTAGAAAATTTGACAACAAAAAATTCCATTATAAAATATTTGAAGAATCTTACTACGAAAATTTCCATTATGAAAGATTTGAGAAATATGACTGAAAATTTTCATTATGAAATATTTTGGTCTAATATAATAAGAAAATGTACTCCCCCTATGAAAAGGAGTTTATTAATGTAATGAGATTGGTTTCAATAGAAAGTTAACAAGTAATATTACCCTATGTTTATCATTCCTAACTTATGTTTGATGTATTCAAATCTATTGGTGGGTAAAGATTTTGTGAAAATATCAGCATGTTGATATTATTTTCTGATAAATTGAGAATGATATCCCATTTTTGTGTGTGATCCCTAAGGAAGTGATGCCTAAAATCTATGTGTTTTTCACTAGAGTGATGTGCAAGGTTTTTACTTAGGGAAATGACACAAGTATTATCACAGAGAATTTGTGTATTGGTAAAACTCATATCGTAGTATGTGAGTGTGTGTTCCATTCACAACATTTGAGTGCATCAACTTATAGCTACTATGTATTCGGCATTGGCAGAGGAAAGTGCTACTAATTGTTGCATTTTTCATGACCAAGAAACTAATTAATCTCTTAAAAATGACACATTTCGGATATATATTTTCTATCCATTCTACATCCACCAAAGTCAGTATATGAAAAACATTTTAGAATGAAATAATTTCCATAAGTATAAAAGAGTACAAGATCCACGATTCCCTTTATGTAGCGAAAAATCCTTTTTACTTCCTTTAAATGAGATTCCTTCGGATTGGATTGATATCTTGCACATAAGCATACTGAAAACATTAAGTCTGGATGACTAGCTGTCAAGTAAACTTCCAATCATACCTCTAAAAGATGTTTGATCTACTAGTTTCCAACTTCACCCAGATCAAGTGTGTTTGAGGCACCAATGGGAGTTCTTATACTCATAGTGTTTTCCTATCCATACTTTTTTAGAATATCTTTAATATACTTATGTTGGGATATATAGATTCCTTCTGGTTTTTGAGAAATATGAAAACCAAGGAAAAATGTTAACTCACCCATCATACTCATTTCAAACTCATATTTCATTAGATTCACAAATAAATAGTTTAAAGATTGCTCAGTTGAACCAAATGCAATTTCATCAACATTAATTTGAACAATCAAAACATTTTTCTCATCTTTATTTAAAAAAGGGTTGGATTTTCATTTCCATTAACATAATTATTTTTAATCAAAAATCATGTAAGCCTATCATACCAAGCTCGAGGGGCTTTCTTAAGTACATACAAAGCTTTGCTAAGTTTATAAGCACGTTCAAGATGTTTTGTATCTTTAAAACTAGGAGGTTGTTCAACAAAAACATCCTATGGAACATAACCATTAAGGAAATCACATTTCACATCCATTTGAAAATGTTTGAAATTGATGAATTCTGCAATGGAAATTAGAATATGAATATATTCAATTCTAGCTACTAGACCATAGGTTTCTTCATAGTTTATTACTTCCTGTTGATTATAGAATTTATCAACCAATCTAGCTTTATTTCTTACTATGATTCCATTTTCATAACACTTATTTCTGAAGAACCATTTTACTCCAATAACAGAAGTTTCCTTAGGTCTTTCAACCAAGGTCCAGACCTTATTCCTTTAAAATTCATTTAGTTCATCCTGCATAGCTTTTATCCAATCATCACCACCTAAAGCTTCATCAGTGGTTTTTGGTTTTAATTGGGAAAGTAATGCTATATGTATTATTTAATTCCTTAAGGAACTTCTAGTCCTTACAGGTTGATTCACATGACCAATGATACTATCACCGGGATGATTCTTTAGAAACAACTTATTTAGGTTTTGTAAAACTTGTTCATCAACATAGGGTAGAAAGTCTTCTAAGGTAAATGCTTCAGAAAAATTTTCTTGGAAATTTTCATTATCAGAAGGATCTTATAAAAAATGATGATAATCAGTTTTTGAAAAGAAATACGAATATGTAGGTTAAGTTTGTTTAAAAAAAGGATCAGTTTCATCAATTTTGACATGTATTGTTTCATCAACTGTGCAAGTATTTTTATTGAAAACTCTATAAGCCTTAGAATTTGTGGAGTAGCCTAAGAAAATTCCTTCATCATATTTTGGTGTGAATTTGTGTATATTATCTTCAGTATTCAGAATGAATACTTTGAAACCAAAAACCATGAAGTAGGAAAGTCTAGGTTTTCTACTATTCCATAACTCATAAATAATTTTATTAAGAAAATTTCTAATCCAAACACAATTTATAGTATAACAAGAAGTACTTACAGCTCCCTCACAAAACTTTTTGGATATAGAATATTCACTCAACATGGTTCTTGTTATCTCTTGAATAATTCTATTTCTTCTTTCAACAAAACCATTCTGTTGAGGTGTTCGGGGTGCTGGGAAGTTATGAGTAATTCCTTTGCTACTAAAAAAAGTTTCAAAATATGAATTTTGAAATTCTCTTCCATTATCGCTATGAATAGTTATCAAAGGAAGGTTTTTATAATTTTTAACTTGGGCTATAAAACATTTGAAATAAGAAAAAGCTTCAGATTTATTTTCTAGAAAATAGGCCCACGTAAATCTAGTGTAGTCATCAACTAAGACAAATACATAATATTAGTCTTCAATGCTTCCAATTTCTGTTAGACCAAAAATATCCATATGCACTAACTGTAGTTCATCAGTAGATGAGACTTCACCGACTGATTTAAAACTTGATTTATGTTGCTTTACATACTGACAAGGATCACAAACTTTTGAATAATTAAATATATGATCTTGTAGATCCTTAAATAGTCTTTTCTTAGATATTTTTCATAGGTTCCTATGGTTACAATGTCCTAACCTTCTATTCCACAACCAAGAATGATCTTCTATTACACTAAGGCAAGGTAGGCCTTGGATCCTATGGTCTTCTAAGTTTAGTGTGTAAATATTCTCTTTCTTATTAGAAGAAAGAATGAACTCTTCCATTGAATTATGTACTAAGCACTTTTCATTCCTAAAATTCACAAGGTAACCTTCATCACATAATTGAATTATTCTAATGAGGTTTTTCATAAGACCCTTAACAAATAAAACATTTGAAATCAATGTTCTTCCAAGAAGAACAATGTTACCTATACAAATAATCTCTCCCTTAGCATTATCTCTAAAAGTAACTTTTCCTCTTTCATCTTGATAATCTTTTCAAAGAAGTTTTAGTACCAGTCATATCTCGGGAATATCCATTATCCATGTACCATGTATTTTTGTTGGTACCTTCTTTATTTTCCTAAAAATAAGAATGTTAGACTTTAGGATCCCAAAATTTCATGGTTCTGGAAATTTTTGAAAGCAAAATTTTATGTACCATCATTTTCATAGAAAAATAGGCTTTATGAAATCCTAATGATTGGGTTTTGTTTAAGGAATTTTTTTGCCCAGTGTCCACCACCCTGACATTTAGTGCAGTGAGAAGCACTTTGAGGAACAAAATAATTGTCACTAAAAATCAGTTTAGAACCAGTATAACCAAATCCAGAATTATTCCTTAGAGGTCAGATTTGAGAATACATCTTATCAAAATTTTCCTTACCTAAGGTAAAGTTTGACAAACACTTCTTCAAGGAAAATATTTCGGAATTTAGTTTGATAACTAAGTTCTTATCATCTAAAACATTTTTTTGATCTAGAGTTAGGCTTGAAAACATTTTTCTTAGAAATTAATTTTTCTTGATCCTTAGAATGTTTATCTTTATCATAATTTACTTCCTAAAGGTTTTTTGAAACATTTTCGAAATCACAAATTTTATTATTAAGATCTTTAAAAAGATATGATATTTCTTTAGTAAGAATAGTATTTCTAGAATTTACTTTATCAAGATTTTTCTTGAGTTTTGAATTCTCATTCTCAAGGAGCTTAGAAAACCTAGAAACTTCTTTATAGGTAGGTAAAGTATTATATTTATCAGAAGAAGATTCTTCTTCGGAATATTTATAATATTTACTATCACTATAATTAGCACTTAGGGATACATTGGTCATAGATTTAGCATTGTGTACCTTATCCATTAAGTAATGATTTTCAATAGGTAATCTGGCTATTAGAGCAATATTCTTCTATCTGGAAGATTTATAATTTGATGATTATTCAGAAGATTCTCCACCACTATCACTCCAGGTGTCATTAGTTTTTAATAATTTCTTAGATTTAGATTTGTAACACTACCTTCTATTTCTCTCTGAATGCTTCTCTTTTCTTTCCTTTCTTTTAAGCATAGGAAAAGCAGGTCTTATATGTCCATCTCTCTTGAATTCATAACATGTAAATTTTGAATATTTTTTATCTTTCCTTTATTTCATCTTGTATCTAGATTGAAAATTCTTTTGTCCAACAATCTTGTTCATCCTTCAAGAAATATTGGCTAGTTCATTTTTTAAAGATTCACTTCCACTATATTTGGATTGTATAACAACCTTCTTAGATTTAGATCTAGTAACTCTCTCAGGATTCTGGGCTTCCATTTGATTTGAAGTTGTAGTAAAAGCAACACTTACATTTCCATTCTTCTTTTTAATGTTATCAGCATTTCTCTTTATTCTAGTCTCATATTGAAGAAGAGTTCCAAAAAGTTCGTCATGTGAAATCTGATTAACCTTTCTATTACCACCTATGGCTGTTCTCTTTGATTCCCACTCATTGGGCATGATTTCTATGATCTTATCCATAAGAGCTCCAACATCTAATCCTTTATCACCCATAGATTTTAAGCTATTATCAATAGTCGTGAATCTTTGTTGCACCTTACATATGGGTTCTCCATAAGGAATGAAAAAACCATAATATTCATCTTTGTGCATGGCTCTTCTAGTTTCAATAACTTTGGAAGTTCCAAAGTGAGTAACTTCAACATTCATCCATATACAATTTTCTTCTTTACAAGATTAAATTTGGCTATATATATTTCTAGTCATTGAATAAAGAAAAGTATTGTGTACCATATAATTCATTTGATATTAATTGTTTTCTTGGTTAGTGAAAGTACTAACTTCTTTGTTAGGGATTTTATATCCTCTAGTAATCCTAAAAAAAAATTCAACTCCAGTATTGATAATAAATGTCTTCATGAAATCTCTCCAATATTTGTAATCATTCCCATCAAAAATAGGTGGTCTAGTTGGATTTAGGTTGTCTATGGAACCAATATTAATTCCATCCATCTTAACGAAAAATATTCCACAAAAACTTGTTAGTAATAAAAGCATGTAAACAAGGAAAATATTACTTAGTAAGGAAAATATAGAACAATAAAAAATCATGATCATGGAAAACTTATATGTGAATATAAGTATTTCAGAGACCTCCTCTGATACCAATTGTTGGATTGAAATAATAGATGATACAATTAGTATTATCGTAATAATTATGCTCAATATACAAGAAGGGGGTGAATTTCATACTTTAAAAATTCTTTGGAACTTTTACAGATGATTATTTTTAACAAGGTTAAACAAATTAATTCACAAAACCTCTAGTTCTATGCACTTGCTTGATTCCAAAAATATGATTCCGAGAATGGAATTTCAAAAAAGTGCTTCTGAAAAAGAAACATAACAAAAATTTACAAAGATAAAGATTATACCTTAAAGAATATAAAATCTTACTAAATCAGAGTATACAAGTATACAGAAGTATAACATAGTTATACTTTCCTCAACAACCAAAATACAGCGGAAAACTTGAAACAAACAAGTAACAAGAAGTAAGTATTTTAACCTGAAGAGAAATGTATCCAACACCATTAGATAAAGGTCCCCTGATTTATACTTTCAAAAAAAGTTTATCTTATCCACACCAGGGTATGCCCTCGATATGAAGATCAAAGTCTTTCTTGCTATCCTCACAAGCCCTAAACTTAAAGGTAGTCAACACATATGTATTCCTCGGCAAGGAAGTCCTTGAACTTTAAGGTAGTCTCAACCTCTATCTTCCTATCCCCTGAAGCCCTTGAATGTACTCAGCAACATTCGGAGTCGCATAAATCAATTCTAAACAAGATGTTTATTATGCACTAAGCATGAGAGTCTCTCTCTAGAAACCAATTTTACAGCATGAAATCTCTAGAGTCATAGAACGTTTCATCAAAGTTGTGAGCTCTTTAAAATGAGCTCCTATATATAGTAACAGCTCCAATGGTCGGATCCCACCTCCAACGGTCATATTTTTCATTGAATTTCGGAGGGACCTGTACACGTGTCACTCAAAAAATGGTTATCTAGTAACTAAAAACCTGACATCGTTTTATAACCAAAACATGAGTAAGAAAAAATATGGTTACATAAGAAAATTCATTTTTTCAGAGTGTAAGGAAAATTTAAAGTTTGAAGTCTAACCAAAAAATTCATTCAGTGTCCATAATACAAGGATATTCGGATTCTATCTTTGGAAAAATTCGGAACCTGAATTCTATAGAATTCTAGATTCTGAATTTCAAGGAAATTCGGAGTCATGAATTAAGTAGAATTTGGAGTCTGAAATCATAAGAGTTCGGAGTCTGATTTCAGAGATCTTAGAGTCAGAACTCTGAAGAGCTTGGAGTCTGAATTCAAAGAACTTGGATTCATAACTCAGAAGAGTTCGGAGTCTATATTCAGAGAACTCGAAGTCAACACTCAAAAGAGTTCATATTCTAAATTCAAAGAACTCGTAGTCAAAACTCATAATAGTTCAGAGTCAGATTTCAGAAGACTCAGAACCTGAATTCGGATCTTGAAAACAGAGTTCTTTATATCTATGTATATATATGATTCTAAGGATTTGAATACGAAACTGAATTTTATACTTTGAGACAAAGTGAACATTGAAAAATATGGTAAGGCTAAATTTCCTTGGGAAAGGAAAATTTTCTTTATGAAAGTAAAACATAGAGTAAATTAAAATTTCCATAAGATAAGGTGTTTGTGATTTTCAAAATTTGAAGAAATGGTAAAATCATAAATAAGCCTTATTGACTCAACAATCTCCCCAAACATGAAAGAATGGAAAAGTCATAAATAAGCCTTATTGACTCTATATTTGGTGGATCATTGAATTGTTTACTTTGTTTATAATGTATCATATATTCCAAACTATGATTCTCGGGGAGTATGGGACCTCATTGATCAGAATATGGCACCTTAATGTTGTTTTAGTGTTTTTATGGGTTCTGGAGTAGTTTCTGAGTCTTACTATTCAGAAAAACCCAGAATACATGGTGTGTATTGTTAAATACACGCTATGTGTTGTTCTGTTTGGGAAGAAACTATTTATCTTAAGTACATTTCATGTACTGTGTGTGCACTCCATGTAGTCCATAACCGTATCTCAGACTGTCTGGGCGGGGACATTGGGTTCAAAATATTTGGTAGGACACACCATGTAGAGGATGTACACGCCATGTTGTAGAGCCATATAATCAGTCGTGTGACTGACAACATGGGTCAGTTGAGTCTTTTCCAATACACACCATGTCCATTTGGAACACATCATGTAGTGTAAATTGAGTATCAAGCCATGTCATGAACAACACAGTTCAGCAAAATCTTTTGAGTACACACCGTGTAGTGTGAGCTGTGTAACCGGCCATGTGACAAACAACATGGGTCAGAGAAGCTCATCTTGTACACGCCATGTCTAGCATGAACACGCCGTGTAGTCTTCTTCTAGGAGAACTTTGTGTATTAGTTGTGTAGAAGAACTCAATCCGGGGAAGAGAAGTCAAGTACATGTCGTGTGTTTGGACAACACGTCGTGTGTTTGGGGTGTTACACGACCAGTTGTAGCTGGAGTATATTCCCATGTTAAAGGCTTAAGGTAACACGCCGTGTCGTATTTATACACACCATGTATCCATGATTTTGAAAAAAATCAATGGTTTATTTCTCATATTTCCTTCTTTTACTTTTATATTTTTTGTCCCTGTTAATCATGATCTAAAGTGTGCACTAGAACTTGCAGAGTAATGCCACTGAGATGTCCTCTGGTTGTACGCTGGCTACAGAGTGGTGATCAGACACTAGATATAGATGATTAGGGATTGTCGGAAGATCCTCCAGTTGTGCCAATCTTGGCACGAGCAGTTATAACTAACAGAGGTGCTGATGTACAGCTCATGGAGGTCTTTCTGAGGATGATGCAGACCTTCCAAGGAGTTCCGCCTCCTACCCCATAGATGGAAGATTTGACGTCAGTATTTCAGCATAATAATCATCACAAATTCTTAGGGGATGGATGACCCCAGGTTGCAGAGTCATGGCTTGAAGCCATGATGATGATCTATGAGCATCTAGAGACGTCTCTGGAGAGGCGGGTCAAGCTCACTACCAACATGCTTCGAGACATTTCCAAGAGGTGGTGGTAAGTGATCTCACAGGTGGGATGCCAGCAGAATATGGCTTCAAATGAGTTTCAGAACACCTTATATGATTACTTCTATCCAGAGTCCTTGAGGTACAATCGATCTGAAGATTTCATGAGTCTGAAGCAGGTTACTCATTCCATTATGGAGTATTCTTCTTGCTTCACTGAGCTGCAGTTCTTTACACCCTTTTAAGGGGGAGATGAGTTATTCCTTGCACGTAAGATTGAGTATGGTCTCAGGAAAGACATTCGGTCTCATGTTAACATCTTCATGTTGGATTTGATATCCCTTATATTCAACCAGGCACATATCACATAGCGGAAATCTGAAGGATTCTGGAGCTGTGATCCAGGGCAGTTCAACATCCAGGGTTTGTTCTTTTCAGGCTGATAGCAGGTAGCTCCGTAGGGAGACCACATGAGGAGATCAAAGTAGGTGGTATGAATCTTTTAGGAGCCAGGTGGTGTTCTACCAACGCGCGAAGAGCGGGCATATGAGGCCACATTTTCCAAGAGACCCAGTGGAGTGCTGATATTGAAGCAAGATGGTGCATCTTTAGTGCTTCTGTCAAATATTCTCACCAGTAGAGAGTGAAAATGGTTCTTTTATAACTCTACGTTTAGGGGAAGCACCACCAGTTACTCCTCAGTCAAGGAACTAGAGTTATTCTTGTCATTCAGGCTGAGGTGGAGGTTGTGGCTTTGGTATCCAGTCACCCGGTTTTCTACAACAATAGGATGGATCAGCTTAGAGTGGTCAAGCAAGGTCAAAAGGTCACAGTGTGAGCCAGAATTTTGTAGTGGAGTAGACCCAACAACAGCAAGAACCCAAACCCTCTATAGTTCTAGGTACGATCCTAGTTTCCTCAGTTTTATCTTTTTATATTTTCAATTTAGGGGCTTCCCAGAGCTTTATTTTTTTTGTTGTTGTGGAGAGCCTTGAGCTCTATATCTTTTCTCATGATGATACCTTGACATTAGAAACTATGTTGGGGACTAAAATAGCTAATGTACATCAGTGCAAGGAGTGCCTTCTAGAGGTCGGTTGGTGTCAATTCTTATGGTACCTCTATGCCCTAGAGATGAATCATTGCTTCATAACGTCGAATGGGATGTACAAGCGAGCAGAGCGGGACCAAAAAATCATGGGTTGGGAGGAGTTACATCCCAAATTTCTAGTCTATATCTGGATAACCAGGGGTCATCACAAATGGACTTTCATCTAGTAGTGGATAATATCAGGGACATCTTTTTAGAGGAATTTTCATGTTTGCCTCCGGAGCGTGAGGTAGTCTTCTCTATTGAACTTGTTCCAAGAGCGGCACTGGTGTCCATTCCTCCCTATAGTATGGCTACACCAGAGTAATAGGAGTTCAAGAAGAAGTTGGAGTAGTTATAGGCCATGGGTTTCATCCGACCCATTACTTCTCCTTGGGGTTTTCATATCCTATTTACGAAGAAGGTGGATGACACCATCAGGATATGTGTGGATTTTCAGAAGCTGAACATGTTGACAGTCAAGAGCCGATATCACTTCCCAAGGATTGATGATCTATTTGATCAACTTTGAGGAGCTTGGGGGTTCTCGAAGATAGTCTTGAGATCCAGTTACCATCATTTGCGCATTATACCATCTAATATACCACTTATAGCCTTCGAAAGTGGGCATGGTCTTTACGAGTATGTGGTTAAGTCGTTCGGTCTCACGAACGCGCCTGCAGTTTTCATGACACTGATGAACCGAGTGTTCCATCCATACTTGGATTCCATCATGGTGGTCTTCATGGATGATCTCTTAGTGTACTCGCACACTCTGCACGACCATTCTACATATCTTGAGATCATTTTGAGTACTCTAAGAGAGAATCATTTATATGCTATGTTCTCAAAATTCCACTTTTGGATGGACCAGATTCACTTCTTGGGTCATGTTACCTCAGAGACAGGAGTACCAATAAACCCAGAGAAAGTGAGAGCAATTGATTCCTGGGAGTATCCAAAGAACTTCTTTGAGGTACTGAGTTTTCTAGGGCTGGATGAATACTACAGACGATTCATACAGGACTTTTCATGTTTAGCAGCACCACTGACGAGTTTGACTAAGAAAGGTGTAATGTTCTTGTGGTCATATTCTTATGAGTCAGCCTTTCAAGAGCTGAAAGGGAGATTGAAATCAGTGCCGATACTAGTTTTTTCAGAGTTGTGCAAGAGATATACTGTTTACTATGATGCATCAGGTATCAGGCTATGAGCTGTGCTTATGTAAGGAAAAGGATTCATTGCGTATGGGTCTCGTTGGTTGAGGCCACATGAGATAAATTACCCACCACACGATCTTCAGTTGGCTGTTGTTGTTCATGATTTTTCCTATTGGAGAAATTATCTTCTAGGATAGCATTTTGTGGTTTTCACTGACCACAAAAGTCTCAATTACATTTTCACTCAGTGTGACCTGAATTTGAGATAGTGAAGATGGGTTGAGTACCTACAGTCCTTTGACATTGAGCTTGCCTATATGTCCTAGAAAGGAAACGTGGTGGCTGATGCACTGACCAGGAGGACTCATGTAAAGGCAGTTTAGGAGGACAGTAGTGAGTGGTAGCTTATGGCTCTATTCTCTGAGATTCATTTGGATGTGCACGACAGACAGGGGCATATGTTTATATCTTCAGTAGTTGTTACCTCAACTCTTCTTGATCGAGTGAAAATGAGGCATCTATCAGATTCATAAGGCCTAGTCCTACGGGAGAGTGTGTCAGGAGAGGACCCTATTCCTGGATGGACCATAGGTGGGGATAAGATCTTGTGTTTCCATGGGCGTGTATGGGTGTCTATAGACATACGCGAGGAGCTAATGCGGGACTTTCATTCCTTATTTTGGGTAGTTTGTCCTGGTGTCACCAATATGTATCGTGGTCTACACCATTAGTGTTGGTGGTTGTGCTTGAAGAGTGATTTTTCTAGTTTTGTCCTGAGGTGTTCCACCAGTCAGAAGGTGAAGGCAGAGCATCAGCGACCAGCAGGGCTTCTGCAGTAGTTACCCATTCCCGATAGGATGTGGAATGACATCGTGATGGATTTTGTAATAGGTTTTCCGAGGTCACCTCGAGGGAATGATGCAGTTTGGGTTGTCATTGACAGATTCACGAAGGTTTCTCACTTATTGCCAATCAAGAATTCCTTTATTGTCAATGAGCTAAGACGATTGTACATCTGAGTATTTTTTTTCTACATGGGGTTTCTCACTCTATTGTTTCAAAAAGGGGTGCTCGTTTTACTTCTTGAGTATGGAAGGTGTTATGGAAGGCTTTCTGTATACAGGTAATTTTGACTATATCTTACCACCCCCAGAGAGATGGCCAGTCTAAGCATACGATTCAGGTGCATGAGGACATGATTCGAGCATATATTCTGGATTTCAGAAGTTCTTGGGAGAATCACATACCTCCTGTGAATTTTTCCTACAACAATAGTTTCCAAGAGACTATTCTGCTGGCACCATATGGGGATTTATACGATAGCCCTTACTGGTCACCCTTATGTTGGCTGGAGGATGGAGAGGCAGCTATACTTCGATCTCCTATTTACTAAGAGACCACAAAGCAGATAGAGTTGATTCAGAAGAGGATAGATACTGCACAATCTCGATAAATGTCTTATGTTGATCAGTGGAATAGACCTCTATAGTTCGAGGTCGGAGATCAGGTTTTCCAGCATGTCACACCGAATTTGGGACAAAGAAGGATTAGAGACAGGGTAAGCTTTCGTCGAGGTACGTCTGGCCATTTGAGGTGTTGGAGAGAGTTGGTATGGTGGCCTATCAGTTGCAGTTACCTCAAAAGTAATGGGCTATTCATGAAATGTTCCACATTTCTCAGCTTCGACGTTACTTCTCTGACTCGTCTCATGTCTTCCAACCTAAGGAGGTTTATTTGGATGTGGATGTGTTGTTCGAGGAGCATCATTTTCAGATTATCGATCAAAGTACGAATGTTCTCTATGGACGGTCTCTTCCTTTGGTATGAGTGATGTGTTATCATGGGTTAATATAGGATGAGACTTGGGAGAGGGAGGTTGATGTACGATCACAGTGGTCCGAGCTATTCGGTGTTCCTTCTTCTACGCCGCCTTACTAGGGAAATTCGGGGATGAATTTCCTTAAGGTGGGAAGTTTGTAAGAACCCATATCTTCCTTTTCAAATATGTATTTATTTTCTGGTGTTTTTGTGGAAAAAGAGGAATTTATATAAATTTTCTAAGTACACGTCATGTACTTTATGAGTACATGCCGTGTACTCGGTTACAGTGGGTAGCCATGTACTGGCTGTGTAGCAGCCATGCACATGACCATGTGGGGGTGAGCTGGAGGCCGCCTACCGCGGAGTATGAAAAAAGCATGTACATGCACTGTACTTCCAATGTAAACATTTTGTACATTTTTTTCATTAAACGTACTAGGGTAGCATCTAATTGGCAGAATTCCCTCCTTCTCGACCAAGTTCATCCAGAAGAAATCCTACAACTGCGATTCTTCTCCGAGCCCCCGAGCAAGCATCCGATCCACGATTCGACTACAGTCAATTGCGTTGGGATCACCTAGGTAAGCTCTTCCTTTTTCTTGTACTTCGTTTTCTGATTCATCTTCATTCTCATGTTATCCTCAGCTGAACTTTTTAGGAATTTTTGTAGATCTATGGCGTTCATGGGAAATTCAAGGCTTGAGGTTCACATATAGAGGTCTCCCAACACCGAGGTAGGTGGTTTATGCCTTTCCATTGAAATTATTTGAGTTATATGCGCAATTATGTCCAATACCCTTGAACGGGGTATTGCGTGTTTATTGTTTTAACCCTGTTAATTGCCTGATATGCTGGCATGTGTGAGTAGAAGTTAATTGGATGTGAACAGGGTTAATTGTTATGCTTTGGAAGTGTTTTTCCATCCATGTTCTATTTACGACCGTCTAGTCCTACTTAGCCTGTTAGGCTGCCTTGCCTGTTTCCATGCCTAGTATTATAGGATAGAGTGTGTTTCTTTATTCTAACGTTAATGATATGTTGTATACTATTTATCCAAGTAGTTGTTGAGGTTTACTTTGGTTGTATTGCATTTCTATGCTTGTTTGACTTACACAGGGTCGTGCGAACTAGGTTTAGTAGGCTATAAGGGGAATTGACCATGTGAGCTTCCTTAGAGAGTCTTTAAATCACTTTTGAATATAAGGGGAATTGACCATGTGAGATTCCTCAGAGAGTATTTAATCACTTTGACTATAAGTGGAATTGACTTAGAGTGCTTCCTCAGAGTGTCTTTGTTATATCCTTATAATAGAACCAGTGGGGATAGGTTGTGTGTAATTCCCAAAAGGTTACCTACTTTGATTAACTACTCACTTACTATGTGGAATTGAATACTTGAAACTGTGGATTGTTACTGCTATGTACTTAATTGTTTACTGTTTATTTTACTTTTACCTACTATATACTCAGTGACTATTAGGCACAGATCATTTGGTGGTTGCCTACTAGGATTTAGTATCACACCCTGTTTGGGTCATGCTTTTAGTCCCAAACAAATTATATTGTTGTAGGTATAGATAAAGGAAAGTTCCCTACTACTTCAAGTACTTGATTGCTGAGGAACTGGAGAGAATGGGACCAAGCTGAGGCTTGCGATGCTGATGAATTTTGTCTCTTTTCTTTTATACTTTGGTTTAGTATTTTATTCATCATTGTGACATGTTTTCCTACATTCCTTTACATATATCTATATCATGCATCATTTATATATGTGCTCTAGTTTTTTCGTTACCAGTCTTCTGTTGTTTACCATTGTTTGACATTGTTACAGCCTTCGCTAATGTATATTTGTTTAACATCAGATGTACACTCTTCCAATGAGGGAATAGTTTCCCCATTATCACACCCAAGGCCCTCACTGCTAATCGACAGCCTCTAGAATTTGGGGAAATGTGCTTGAGGCTATGTGACCAACTAGGTACGGGGCACCTTTGGGTGGTTTCTGGAACTGGGACGTTACAATATATATGATATATAAATCAAGAATATCATTCTGGAGCTAATGTAATTTTGACCACATGAACAATTTTTAATCACAACAAGTTTATTTTTGAATCAAGTACCAAGAATCGACAAAATAGCTGATGTGAACTTGAATAATTATATGATTGTTATAGAAAGGATATAAGTGATATAAAAGGCATAATAATCTTCAAAATGGTTATGAAGCAGGTATATATTAACTTGAGTTTATTATTCAGGAAGAATAAGGAACATACACGACGATTCAGACCCAAGGTAAGGGTCTTCATCATAATATCCTTTCATTGAGGCATATTTTGATAATATACACCTCATTATTTTACATAGTGTATAATAAACCCCTTTGACTTTTACTTTAATTTAAATGGAATCATTTATCTACGAAGTGTTTTATTAAACTAAAAAACTAATGTTTTTAATTTTTTCATCGACAATGTCCTCTCCTCCGTCATAATAATTATTTGGATTCCTCTATAAGCATTAATTTTCTTAAATGGAAATTAAATCCCTTATTTCTTTTTGGGTGTTTTTATATTGAAAATATTTTTTGAAATGGATTTACTATTTCAATATCTTGAAAATTATTTCTTGTGATTGAAAATGGAATTTTTTGATTGAAATGCTTATATTTTAAATCTTTTCTGTGTGATTATTATATAATGGTACATGGACATTCGACTGGTGGTTATGTGATAAACCATATGGCGGGTGGTTCCATGATAAAATAAGGATGGGTGGTTACATTATAACCTCCAATGCATTGGGTATAGAATTCGGTCATATGGTTATTCCATTTAGTGATATTTTTCGAAGTCAAACATATGGTTATTTCATTTAAGTATGATTATATCCCAATTTTTCCTTTTATGTGATATATATTTCATTCTATGGGTTTTATAGTAATCTTTTGGCTAAAAAAGGGTAAGCAATGAGCATATATTCAGAGCAGTGTTTGTTCTTCCTCTTTAAGGTAAAAATTATTACTTTATGATAAAGTATTCATGGTTTATATATTATTTTTAAAACTAATCATTTTCCTTTTTTATGTATCCCTTAATAAACTTTTTATCCCCATCCCAAGTTTTTGAAAATTTTTCACAGGACATAAAGTGAAATAGTGTCAAGGATGGGATCAAGGAAAATTTATTTTGTTAAAAACATGAAAGTAAAAATGGTTTATTTTTTTCTGTTTTCATTTTATGAAAAAAATGGATACTGAGTAGAAGTTTCTACACGTAATATTAATGTTTTATGGATAAGTTATGGCCTAATTCTCTAATGTTAAAAAATGGAAAAGATCCACAATGTGAATTATTAACTTTTTTCAAGATTATATTATATTTAAGTTTAGAAACTTACAGTTGGTATCAGAGGTCGGTTTAGATACTTTTAGAGGTTAGGGTGTTATTTAATCACAAGTGACACAACAATAATGGTTATAATATTATAAATATTCATATTTATTTTTGATAAATCGAACAAGTTTAATATAACATGAATAGGTTTATCTTACTGTTTACCCTCCTCATAAGATAGTATATAATGATTTTAGTGATATACTTTCACTAACCTTTTTTGTGTTAGTAAACGGCTGGATCTATCTGTCAGAAATGTAACAATGGATTTGAATGAAATTGTGGTGGTTTTATGGATGAGAAGCCAAATGAAATGGGAGCTGCAATTAGAACTTTTGTGGTTATTCTAGACAAACTATCTATAGTCATGATTTTCCATGTGAACCTTAGTGAGTTTCTTAAGGCATAATATCTGCGAGAAACGAATACCAATGGATGTTTAGGTAATATTCATAAAGGTAATTATATTCGAAAACCTATGTGACAAGGATGTGGAAAGAAAAAATTTGGAAAATTCTTTAAAGGGATGGGAAGATGTTTTAGATGTGGTAATGAAGGTCATAAAGCAATAACCTTCCATGGAAAAACTGAAGCAACCATTTGACTCTAGGAAAGGGAAAGAAGCTCTTTCTAAAGGATCAATTGAATTTTTTAAATGTGGTGTCCATGGTCATTATAAAAATATATGTACTAAGATGAAGGTTCGGGAATGGGATCAACAGGATCGTACAAATATATGTTTAAAATTTCTTAATGTCATTCCAATTGAAGATGAGGAAACTGAAAATGACCTATGAAAGGTATGTATTATTTCATAGCTCAGGTTTTGACATTACTGAAATCATAGGAAATTATGCATGATTTTATTTTTAGAAAATATGTATAAAAGAATAAGATAGAAAATCATGGATAAAGGATCATGAAGAATGTTTGATGATTAAGATTTCTAGGAATTCCAGAGTTACGTTGGATATATGGATGACAATATTTTTAAATGTATTAATGATAGGATTACATCGGAATAAATTTTCTAGTATGTGTAACACTAATGTTTGATATGTGAGAATTTTATTCAAGGAATAATTATATTTTATTGCGTGGATATAATTAATAACCTTAGGAGTTCATGTGATCTTTTTTAGGATATTATGTGTAATCATTTTTTGGGATGAAAAATGTGAGGTAAGAAATAACAATAGACGTTAAAAATGTTATGGATATTTTTAATAATTTTAAATCATTTTTTAATGCTATTAGAATTATATGTTTTTTGAAAAAGGATAACACACAGACTATGTGAAAACCTATCAGGTCAGAAAAATCTGTGTGAATCAAACCCATCACCAATGTGCCAGTAAAATTTATTTCCTCCCACTATACTACGTGGAGTCCCTAGTTAGTATGAATAATTATTTTTAGTTAAATGATTTTATGTATAAATAATAAGTAGATTTTGGGAACTTATGTTTTATCAAATGGATATCATTCATATAGGAAAATTATTTTGTGATTATGTAACACCCCGAGATTTTATGAAAAATATTATTTTAATTTCATTAATGTCTTGTGTTGTATTCTACACCAAGATTACCTTGCGCTATACGCAACACCATATTAGCTTGCAGTATACGCAACACTATTCTTGGATCGTGTTACACACAATTTTGATAATAGTTATTCTACGCAAAATTGAGTATATATATATATATAATGTATAAATGAAATATGGTTGGATTCTGTTATACGAAACAATGAAGGATTCTTTCACAACACGCAATCCTTGACTTGCCTTGCATTACACGCAATCGCGACCTTCCTCGATAGCGTGTGTTGTACGCAATACCGGGTTTTAATAAACAATGTTATATTATTATAATATTTTCATGAACTAGCCGTTATGAATAGTATTAACTAAATTTTGAATTTTATAACATTATTATTCATCTTACACATTTCTAGAACATGGTATAAGAACAAAATAAATTTTTCGGGTAAAATAAGTATTTTTCAAAAAATGCAGTTTTACCGCCTTTTGATGGCGCACCCACTTTAAATATAGTTTTTGACATGTTTATATGTTCAATTTGACAAAATAATATTCTTATTTTGAATCAGGATGTAAAAATTTACATTAGATAAATTTTTGATATTTTTCCGACAACTTTCATATTTTAATGAATAGTAAAAGCACGCTATATTTTAATTAAAAACAACTTTTTTCATCGTAATATATTATGTGGTTAAATTATAATATTGAATGGTTTTAAAGTATATTTAGAATATATTTTTACCACTTAATATAATGTTGGTCATTGGACACAATTTTACAATTAAACCGAACATAAACAAGTGTCAATCTTTTGATAGTTATTATCTCTTAAAAACACGCTTTTTGTTTTGACAGCGGGAATTAATTTTAAATTAATTTCTGCCACTTCTGTGTTTTGAATTTAGAAAAATGGATTCCATATTTGGAATCAGGATGTTCAAATTGTGTAAATAGATAACTTTTATTTTTAGACATTTTGAATAATTACTGCGGTAAATATTTTATTTACCATGGTTAATGGTAAATCCGGTAAATAAGGGTTAAAAAAATAATATTATAATAATATTAAATTACCCTAAAACGTGTCTTAACCCTATTGGTTGATACATGGTCGACCATGGGCATCTTTGGGTCGATTTTGGGACCCCATTGATCCACTTGTAAGTGATAATGACACTTTATTTTAATTAAGTTAAAATGAATACAAAAATGAAACAAGCATATATCTTTTAGCAAAACAATTGTTACATAGGGTTATATATGTTGGATTTTATATTATAAATATTAATTAGAAAGATAAAAAGATTTCCTACATTATGGTATTTTATTTGTAAATTTTAGACATAAAATAATTTAATTTATTTATGACACAACGATGATGCAGTAATTATCTTATTAATGAAATATTGACATAATTGATGTTATAAACACCCAAATAAATGTAATTTGAGATTTTTTATGAATTCCACTAATTTTCTAGGTTACTATGATATATTAATGTTGATTTAATTAACTTTATTCGAACATTTAATTCTGTTATGACTTTCAAAAAAATCATATATCAAATAGTGTCAAAATTGACACAAAATAGTTTTTAAATCAAATATTATATTATTAATTGTTATTTTATTCCTAAAAATCTAAGGTTCGGCCAAATGACTTAGATAATGATATATATATTAATAATAAACAATTTGGGGTTCGTTTGGCATGTTATAGTAAGTGTATTAACCATATAGTGAAAGAAAACAAAAAGACACGGTAAAAGTTAAATTATTTAACTTGGAGTTAAATCTAATTGATAAGGTTAAAATAATATCCTAAACTTGTCTAAATTCTATTGGTTGATAGGATTTCGACCCATCCCCACCTTAGATTATAAATAAGACCCTTTGGAACCGTTATAAACCGATTTTGACTTTAATATAAAATAATATTTTGAGATATTCCTAAGGTGCCCCTCTCCTCCCCTATAAAAGGACACCTCCTCCCCCTCCTCCTCACACCAATTTGAGCACTCAAGCTCGGCCAACCCCTGCCAAAATCTCTTCTCCACTTCCCTAGAAACATCCTAGAGGTTCTGGTCTTCCTCAAAGACCAATTTTAGTGCCCTAAGAGGAGGTCTCAAAGAGGCGCTTCAAAGAAGAGGTAATTACCGTTACCAATTCTTTCATCTTTATTTCTTCTTCCACTTCTTCTTCTTAGGTTGTTTCATTATGAAGTAATAACATCAGTATCACTCATATACTGATATGTTATTATAAGTATGAAACAACCCTATTTCACCATCTATCCATCCTACGGAAAAAGAAATCACCGCGCGTGCGTACGTACGGAATACCGTCTCCACGCCGTGGTGTAATCTATTTTTCCACCACCACCTTACATGGATGGGTATAATGGTGTAAAGAATAACTATAAATAGTTATTACAACATCATATTGATTCTGATATATTGTATAATCCACTCCAATTCAATTCAATATTTATGGAAATGATATCATCGCTCGTGCGTACGTACGGACTACCGTCTCCACGACGCGATGAGATTCATTCTCCATGTTAACCATTAAAGAATGATTATAAAGTATATATAAGAAATAATAATGAAATATATGACATTATAAAGCTACTGGATTTATGTATATATATTAATGTCATCTACTTACTTCCATTCAAGACAATAAGGAAAGGAAAACAGCGTTCATGCGTACGTACGGACTACCGTCTCCATGAATGGTGTTTTTCATTTCATTTATCTATCTATTATATATATATATATATACTGAATATATATGATATATAAATCATATTTTATATTCTGGAAGTAAGTAAATAATGATATAATTAATAATAATGTCAAGAACAACAAGTCAGAACACCTACGATAAATGAAACGATTTTACCCAAAACGCTTCTTTAACATAGAATTTACAAAAGAACGGGTAATATAATGTCATAAGTGAACCATATATGATATCATAACAATGAATATGATTCTGTAATAAGTCAATAACATGATTTAAATAATTATACAGGAGGTTCGGACACTTACAAAGCAAGTCGGACCTAAGGTAAGGGAAATATCACAATCTCATCCGAGATTGTTTATTCGTAAGTATTTACTGGGGTGTATTTTATCATCCACATCCATGTTTCATCAATATGTAATATTATTTCCATCCACCTACAATTGTTTAAATCCATTTTTACCCTTCAGTGAGTTTTTAGTAATACGTATGAAAGGAATCTTTTGTCGTTTTTCGTACGAGGTACTTTTTGACTTTTCCGACAAAAGTACAAAGAATGTTTTTTTTTAACTTATACGGAACGAACGGATTTCTACTGTTTTATAAAGCCTTATTTTCATGAAGCTTCCTCTAAAAGATTTCATGACTATTTTCAATAAAATCTCTTTCTTTTAAAATTGCATGATGTTTTGTGAAAAGAAATTGATTTTGAAGAAGAAAGGATATTTTCCTCAAGAATTCAATTCAAGTGTTTTATCAAAATTATTTTCCATCTAAGATAATAAAGGGTTCTGTTTCTATCCATATTTTTACATTGATTTGATCATGTTGTGATGGAATTATTTTTATGAATTCCTTTATCTTATATGAATTGTTTTATGATGTCATGTTGTTTAAGAATCCCATTTTTATTATATGGGTTATGTGATGATGTAAGATTTATGATTATGTGGCACACATAAGAAAGGATTCATTATAAGATGGGTGGGACCTATATCTCCCTCCAATGCATTGGGTAAAGATTTTATATCTCATGAGATAGACATGGCTGGAACGGAAGGTTATTTCGGTTCAGTGATACAGGACTGAAACGAGGAGTGAACTCGGTTCAGAAAGGGACTTTGTCCACTAAGATAGTCTTGGCAATGAGTCATGACTAACAAGAAATGATTTTCCATGATTATGTGTGCATGCCACAAAGTTTCAAGTTTTATGTTATGATTATGGGGATCTCATTTTCACTTCTATGATTTATCCCATGTTAAGATATTATGAGCTCTTTTGCAGGTTAAGATTTCCAAAGGCTATGTTCTTATGTATATGATGTGATTGATATTTCTTTTGTTTACCCTTACCGAGCATTTGAGCTCACCCTTTTATGTTTTCTTTTCCCCAGGATATAAAGAAAGGTTTTTAGGTAAACAAAAGGGAAGATCTTTATGGGAGATATTGAAGATCTTTCACCACGATTAGAAGATTACGTTCCGAGTTTCCAAAGACACTAAACTATTATGGTCCTTGTGTGTGTGTTTTTGTAATGTACTAAGTATTCCGCAAAAGTAATGTAATGTCAATGTACGATAAGCTTCGGGTCTCTACAGATTAAGTGATAAAGGTTATTTGGAAGACGTTATCTCATTTGGGGAACACTATATGCCTAAGTAAAATAAACTAATATGGGATTTAATTTATGTAGTAAGGTTTGAAATTTTATTTTGGAAGAATATATGTTTTTATTATGTACATATGTCGATTTGGGTTATTTATAGAAATGATTAACCTATAGCAGATAATATTTGATCAGGTTAATTACACTTCACTATGAGACTTTAAAAGTAGTCGATGTTATTTGGAGATAAATTTTAAGATTTAATATGGAAGAAAATGTGATTAAATTATTCAGAGTTTTGGGTTTCAATCATAGTTTTTATTATATTGAATAATTTTAAGGACAATTGTGTATTGAATGGTCTTTGGTGAACTTTGCGTACTGTTTGTTGGATTTTGGAGATTAAGAGTAGTATTTCTTTTTATAAAGGATTATACATTTGGGGATTATCTAATCTCGTGCTAACCATTTTCGTTTTGGTTAATATATAGTTCATCTTTTGTTAGATTACGTGATTCTATAGAAGTTTAGTCTATCACATTTTATACAACCAAGTCATCTTGAATACTCATCATTTGGAGAAAATATGCATTTGTGGTAGAAATTTAGTAAATGATTACAGTCTACATGAAAAGTAAACATGTTTCTTTATGTTTTTAGTCAATCTCATAAATAAATTCCTCAACTTTATGAAAATAAACATAAAAAAATGTTTTTTGTTTACTTTTCTTCTTGGGGAATCAAATACCATTTAACCCATCACAAGTTTGTGATTTTCTAGTGGTTAACTTTCTTTTAATCATGTTTTATATCACTCTTCATTAGGATATGATTGTTATTTTCTCTTCCATATCCTTGCTTTCTTAAATGGAATACTATTATGGTTTGTCTTGGCTAACCTTTTCAATTATATTTAATTCTTCTAAAGTAATATTTTTATTTACTCTTTTTTTGAGGTGGGACTTTCAATGATTCTTCGAAGCCAAATTTTAGAATTATGAAGATGCAATTTTCAATAGGGGGAAGGATGTAATGACCTAGGTATTTTTAGAATATTATCTTTTCATATCAATTAAAATTTAGTAATAAGATATTAATTTTATGTTAAATAGGACACTTTTTTAAATATCATACACAATAAGCAACAATGGTTTTATTTGAGATCTTATGTTGTAGGAAACATTGAGTTATACCGAAAAATAATACAATAATAATATCATTTTAAATGTTCGTTAATGCATAGCCATTTTATTTCAGGGAATGAACATAACTAACTACATTATGATTACACATCTTGGTTAATTGTATTTAAATTTATAAGATAAATTTTAAAATATTTAAATAAGAATTAATCTCATTTTAAGCATGAAACACTATAATATTCTTAAAAAGATTGATTTACAACCTTTTAATGGAGAAACATTTTTAAATATGGTTGTTTTGCTTTTATATATTACATTTGACAAAATAAACTTCTTATTTATATGAGGGACATCAAAATTTACTTTTGGTAAATTTTTTATACTTTTTTTATAATGTTCATGTTTTAATAAATAGTAAAAAATACTGCATTTTAAGTCAAAACTATCTTTTCATCTAATTTATATATATGATTAGATCATCCTTTTAATTGGTTTAAAAGTTTAATTAGATTATATTTTTAATATTTAATCCAATATAGTTTATTGTATGTAATTTCATTTTTAAATTGTACATAAACACGTGTCAATCTTTTGGTAGTTTTTTTACTTCTTAAAAAAGACGTTTTTTGGTTTTGACAACAAGAATTAATTTTAAATTAATTTCATAAACTTTTGTGTTTTGAATTTGAAAAAATTTACTTCATATTTGGAATTAGGAGGTCCAAATTGTGTATATAATTACCATTTATTTTTAGTCATTATGAATAGTATCTTCAGAAAATATTTTATTTACCATGGTTAAAAAGTAAATCTGGTAAATAAGGGAACAAAATAATATTTTAATAATATTTAATTACCATAACACATTTCCTAACCCTATTGGATAAGATATTTTCAACCATAGGAATCATACTGTCGATTTTAGGACCACATGGATCCACTTGTGTGTGAAAATGACATTTACTTACTTTTAATTTAAAGATAAGAAAAATACCTAAACATGTATCTTTTACTAAAAAAAATTATATGGGTTTATATAAGTGTTCACATATTCTATAAATAGTCATTATAAATATAAAAATATTTCCTACATCATTGTATTTTATTTATTATTTTTATACATCAAATAAATAAATTTATTTATCACACAATAGTGATGTAGTGATACCTTATTAATGAAAGATTAAAATAAATGAGATTATAAATATTAAAATAAATTTATTTTGAAACTTTTTCTACTATCGAAGAATTTTATGGATGATTATGACTTGTTATATTTTAATTAATGAAGTTTTTTTGAATTAGTCATGTTTTGGGGGATTTTAAAAATTCATGATATAAATAGTATAAAAATTGACATTAATGAATTTTTAAATAAATTAGTATATTATTAAATTATATAATAGTTCTAAAAATATAATATTCATCCAAATGAAATATATGATGTTAAAATTTTCATTAATGATCAATTTTGTGTTTCTTGGAATTTTATTGTAACTATAGTAACCATATACTATGAAAATACAATAAGACATGGTAAGAGTTAATTTATTTAACTAAGTGTTTAAAGTTAAATGATAAGGTTAATTTTGTGACCTAAACTTGTCTAAAAAATATCATCTTAGAATATTTTGAAATATGTCACTTTGGTGTTATTATAATTTTAAAATCAATTAATAGTAAAATAATATTTTAAAACATTACTAAAGTGCCCCTCCTCCATCTTATAAAAAGACACCACATGTAACCCATTACTCACACCTCTCAAGCCCCATGTATTGTCCAATTTTTTTTAACATAACCTCCCAACAATAATCTATTCCTCTGAGAAGCATTCCCAAATGAATAAGGAAATTCAAGAAATCCCTTTGGCTCAAATCAAAAGAAGTTTCCCGATTTGAGGTAATGTCTTCTCTCAAGTTCCTTTCCATTATTTTTCCTTCTCCACTCGCTATAATCATCTTATTATTTGTTCTCATAACAACACCTGTATCCTAAATATACTAGTTATTTTCTATGAGAATGATTTAAACTACACTTACACATAACTTCAGATAATGGGTATAGAACATACTGTTTTTGTAGACGGCGAACTACTGCCTCACGAAACGATAATTGTTCAATCATATCCAACCACCTATCATGGTGAACATTATGATGGAACTATAATTATATATGACATTTATGATATTTATTTCTTCTATATGCTTCTTTAATTCTCATTTTTAACATTCATTTATTCTTTTCATGTTCTATAAATACCATAATTTCATTTGAGGATGTGCGGACAACCGCCCCCTCAAAGTGATATGACTCCTTCATGTTATACATGGAATGTATAAATGATGGAATTAATGAAATTATGTAACATATATAACATAGATATATTACATGAATTATAATATATCTATTTATTAATTATTTTTCATTTCTTTAAATATGAAAAATAAATGATTGTAATGTTCATGCGTACGTACGACTTACCATGTTCATGAATAGTGCATTTAATTTCTTATATCCAAATGATATAGACTATTATAATTACATATATACTGGATATATATGATATATACTATATATAAATCATGAATATCATTCTGGATGTAATGTAATTTTTACCACATGGACAATTTGTAATTATAACGAGTTCATTTTTGACTCAAGTACCAAGCTTGGACAAAAAAACCGATATGAACTTGAATAATAATATGATTGTTATAGCAAGGTAATTAGTGATATAAAAGAAATAATAAAATTGAAAAATATTATAAATAATGTATAAATTAACTTAAGTTTATTATTTAGTAAGAATATGTAACATACATGATGATTTAGACTCAATGTAAGGAACTTCATCTCAATCTCCATTCATTAAGGCATATTTTGATAATATACAACCCTTCTTTTACAAAGTGTATAATAAAACCATTTGACATTTACTTTTATTCAAGGAGAATATTTTATCTATGAAGCATATCATTTAATGGCAAAATTAAAGTTTTTAATGTTTGTGGTGACAATGTCCTCTCCGCTGTCATAATCGTTATTTGTCTTCCTCTATATGCCATAATGTTTCTAAAAGGAAAAAAGAAATCCCTTATACCTTTTTTGGGTGTTTTTGTATTTAAAATGGATTTTGAAATGGATTTACTATTTCAATATCTTGAAATTATTTCTTGTCATTGTAAATGGAATTTTATGATTGAAATGGTTATATTTTAAATCTTTTATGTGTGATGATTATATAATCGTACTTGGACATTTGATGGGCGGTTAGGTGATAAACCAAATGATGGGTGGTTCAGTGATAAACCAAGGATGAGTGGTTACATTATAACCTCTAATGCATTGGTTATGAAAGTTGGTCATATGGGTATTCCATTTAGTGATATGTGTTCAAGTCAACCATATGATTATTCAATTTATGTTTTATTGTGTCCCATGTTTACATTTTATATGCTATATGTTTCTTTCTATGGGTTATATGGTAATATTTTGGTTACAAAAAATGGTTAAAATGAGCTTATATTCAGTGAAGTGTTTTTAGTTATTCTTTAAGTTGAAAATAATTACTTTATGATAAAGTATTCTTTTATTACATGTTGTTTTCAAAACTAACATTTTTCTTTATTTATGCATCCCTTACTGAGATTTTTATGCTCATCCAAAGTTTTTGAAATGTTTTTCCCAGGACTTAAAGTGGAATAAGGTCAAGGATGGGTTCAATGAAAAGTCATGTATTATAAAACATGGAACTAAACATGTTTCATTTTTTAAGAGTTTTTATTTTATGAAAAAAATGGATATTGAGTAGAAGTATCTACATGTAATATTCAAGTTATATGTATATTTTATTACCTAAATCTCTAAAGCACTAAACCTGAAAAGATCATCAATGTGAATTATTAACTTTATTCAAGATTATGTAATTTTTAAGGTTGGGGCCTTATAATAACATAATCCATATAAAAAAATTGATATTGTAAATATTATTCCATCATAAATGTAATAATATTATAGGAATAATAGGGATAATATACTTGAAACATAACATTATTTATTAATGTAATCTTATAAGGAAAATAATTTTGAAAAAACACTTGATTTTTATTCTTGCTGAAAATATCATTTCTTCTTCAAAAAAAATTTCTTTTATTAAAACTCCATAAAATTTTAAAATAATTTAATTTAATTTAAAATATAATTGAAATTTTTTAAAGGAATATTCATGTAAGTAAGGCATTATGAAAGTGTAAAAATCTATTCATGTTGTATATGTTAAAAAAACATTATTCTCAAACTTTGGCCGAAAAAGTCAAAAAGTACATTATTATAAAAAAAGAGATATTCCATCTAAACTATGTACAAAAACCTCAAAAATGGGTAAAAAATACTTTAAACATCCACAATAGGATAATAAAACATTTTAAGAAATCATTTTTAGAAAACATGGACGTGGATGATAAATATACCCCAGTAAATACTTATGTATAAATAATATTTTACCTATTTATAATCAATCAAATAATATGACTCATAAAATATAGAAATTTATATTCATATGTAAATATCATAACCTTCATAACATTAATCATAAAAACATTCCAAGAAAGCATAAACATCACACAAAAGAAATAGGTCCCGTATAAGGCATGTTTTCCACAGAAATAAAATTGAGACAAAATAATCCCTGACCATAGATCAAATTTTCATTATACGTGTTTGAAACTCCTGTATAATGGTTAAAATAATTTAATTTTGTAACTATAGAACCATATTTATATTTATGATGTCATATTAAAACTTGTTTAATAATATTTCATTATTACTCTTCATTTGGTGTTAACTGATTGGTTTTATCATTCATGTTTTGTCACATAAGTCCCAGTTCTTATAAATAGGATATATTTAAATCATATTTATAATTATATTATGTTAATATATATCATATTTTTTTCATTATGAAAATTTATATAATCATGAATGATAGTGGACATGTATATGAATCGCTTCGTGTCATGGAGACTATAGGCCCTATGTATGCATGAGCCATGGTATCATTTCCTTAACAGAAAATAGTATAGAAGTGGATGGTATATTTGTTGTTGAAAAAAATAAAATTTTATAATAATTATATATAGATATTATTTCCATAAATATAAATATCCATGTAATATGGTGGTGAAAAATAGATTACACCACGGTGTGGAGATAGTAATCTATACATGCGCACACATGGTGGTTTTATTTTTCTAAGGATGGATATAAGTTGGAATATTTTTGTTGCTTAACCATTATAACATATCAGTATAAATTCAATACTATAATTAGTACTTAATAATTAAAACAATAATATAATAGGAAGTAGAAGACGAAATAATTTAAAATAATCTATTGAGGAGATTTCCTCTTCTTCGATGTGATCCCTCTAAATATCCTCTTAAAGCCACTAGAATTTGTATTTTGAGAAGACCAAAACCAATATAATGTGAATACGGAAGTTTATAATGGAAATGGGTAGGGGAGGATCAATCACTAATGCTCAAATTTTTGTGAAGAGCTGAGGGAGGAGGTTCCCATTTATAATTGAGGTGAGAGGAACTTTTGGAATCTCAAAAAGTATTAATTTATAATAAAATAAAACCACAACCAAAAACCAAAAAATGTCCTATTTTAGAATATTATATGAGATATGTTTTCAATCTCATCATCCAATAAATTTTATACTTGTTTTCTATCCATTTAATCCTTATCATTTTAATTTATAACTTAGTTATTCTATTTAATTTTAACTAAGGTAACAAATATTTCAATATTAATAGGGTAAAATTTTAACATATATGATATAAATTAAACCATAAATAAATAATTTTGATCATTTTAGACCACATAAAATTTATTATATATTTTTAAAAATATTTTATGATTTTTAAATAATTTAATAAAACATTATTTTGACAAAAAAACTTTAGTGTCAATTAAGACAATATTCAATTCTTGGATCTCTAACAATATAAAGATAAGATTATATCATCAAAAAAATATTTTATTATATCCATATAAGATTACGGTAATATATAAAAGTAATTTTATATATTAATTATCCCAAATTTAATTTATTTTAAAATTTATAATAACATTAATTTGATATTACCATTAATAAGATAATTTCAAAATCAGTTTTGTGTAATTATTCAATACACCAATTTTTTTAAAAAAAATTAAAAAAAAATCTATGATGAACATAAATCTACTATATTTCATATGAATACTTATATTTGAATATATCTTCTGTATAATCTGACATTAAAAATGTTATATTTATTAAAACCTGAATGTGAGAACTTTAACATCACTTTAAGAAAAATATTATATGTGTCATAATCTTTTTATATGGCTCCAAATGGTCAAAAACTAAACCATTGGATAATTATGGTCTAGATATACTGTTACAATAATATTTGGCCAGGTTTTTTGGTCTTATAATGGTTATTATCAGTTTATTTGTAATTATTTTATTGATTTTTCAGTAATTTAATAATTTTTGCATCATCATTGTATATGTATTTAAGGTAATTATTTAATCTCTAAAAATTATTAATAAATTTATATGATGTAGAAAATTTAATTATCTTCCTAGATTTTAATTATTTGTTGAAATTATCTCATATTTATCACTATATTAAAATTATTTAACTTCGAAGAAATAAGAGGGTGAAATGATTTCACTTTATTTTATTTTAATATTAAATATCATTTTCATGGATAAGGGTCCAAATGAGTCAATTTCAATCCTTAAGTGTTAAGGTTTGACTTATATTCATCAAATTTTATTTTGAAAAGTTTAAGGGTAATTTTATTATCCTTATCATATTATGTTTTACCGTATTTTACTGTATTTAACTTTAGCCATGGTAAATAATAATTAACAATGTCACTATTCATACAATCCAAAAAATAAAAAAATCCCATTTACATAATTTGATCCCACTGATTAAAAATATGGAATCAATTTTTTAAAATTTTCAATATATAAGATTCTGTAATTAAATTTAAATTATTCCAGTTGTTGGAATAAAAACATGTTTTTTTGAAATTGTTAAAACTTTACTGAATATGGAAATGTTTTTTCATAAAAAATTCAATGTAGAATTATTTCCAATGACTTAAATTATATTTAATAATAAAAATATATTCTATTTATAATTTAAAACCTATCAAAAATATACTTCAACAACATAAATTATTGCGATGAAAAAATTTGTTTTTAATTAAATTTTATTGTGTTTTTACTATTCATCGAAACATGAATGTTATCAGAAAAATTATAAAATTTCATCCAAAGTAAATTTTTATATTCTGATTCCAAAGAACATGTTTATTTTATTTAATATAATATATTATATTATGAAAAAATATTTAAAATAGGTGCTCCATCAAAAGGTGAAAAAAACATTTCATTGAAAAATAATTCTTTTATTCAAAAAATTGAATTTGTTCTCATATTATGTCTAGAAAATATATAATATAAATTTTAAATATTATATTAAATATATATAATCATATATGTCATTAATAAAATCCATTAAGATAAATTTTATTGTTTTACAAGCTAACTTATTTTCATTTAAATAGTTTTTCATGATAAATTTAATACAGTTCATTCGCACCATTATAATGACTAGATTATAAGAAAACATAATAATATTGAGTTGTTCACTTATAATTTGTATTGAGTTAAATTAATTATATCAAGAGAATGTAAATTTTTTGTTACACAAGCCGAGAATAACATTACGTATACCACAAGCCAAGTCAGTGTTACATATTTCACAAGCTTATCTTAGTGTAGTGTACAACACAAGACATAAATGAATTAAAAAAACCAATCTCATTAAAAAATATTGGGGTGTTAAATTCTACCACACTTAAAATGAATTTTCCCATGATATTCATCTCAGTTATAAAATGATTAATGTTTTAAATTTTATTTTATATAATCCCAAATCGTAAAAACAAATACTAAAACATACTATTAAAAAATAATTTGAGAAACATAAGGGTTTCCAAATTTAATCATAATTGGGCTTACATATATGAGAATGTAGGTGAAAAGTAAATATGTGTATAGGGAATAGAAATCTAACCATCATTTTCAAATGTAGAGTGATATTGAACAAGGTTAAGATAAAGGTAATAATTTGAAATCCATAAATCTACATTGATTTAAGGGGCTATTTGATTCATCGGAAAGGGAGGTACTATGGAATTTTCTTTGGATTTAGGATCCTTTCACCAAAATTAAATAATGGGAGGAAATAAATACTTTATTAAGTATAATATCATCCTTTCCTTTTTCCTTGATCAATTTCCACTTTATCTCTAATTTAAATAAATAAAGTTAAAATTTCCATTCCTAAAGTGTTAGTAGATAATGAAATCCATAAATAGAATGATAGGTCATTCCATCTATCTTTAGCACATTAAAAAAGTCAGAAAAATTTATTTAATATGAATAAGTCCACCTATAGTGAGCTAATACTTTAATCTAACAAAAATCATTCATATTTTAACTTATACTATCTATAAATTTATAACCTTATAAAGCTTTTAAAAGATGATAATCCAAATATTTAGGAAATAGATACACTGAAATGGATTAACTTTTATCCCCCATATATCAAAAGTTTTCTCTTGTTGGTCAAATTATAAACATTTGAACACCTTTATCATGTATTCTCTTCAGTCATGGTAGTAACATGAATTACAATATATCATTATTGAAAACTTTCATGTTTCCTATTTAAAATACTTATTGGATTATTCCATAAGTCCGAAAAGGTTTTATACTTCATCCATGGTATCATCACCCTCTTGTAAAAAAAATCCATAAGAAATTAGCATCTCCCAATTTATTCATTCATATCTAACATATCTTTATCTTAAAATCATTATCTTAACATAAGAGATATATTAAATTTTATATTTCTCTTAACAATGTGTTCTCAAAGTATATAAACTTACCCTTAAATCACTTTTCTAGGTCCTTAGAACTATTCAACATTTCATTTCCAATCTGTAATGAAAAACTTATACTGAAAAAACTTTTATATTTCATAATTCATATAACATAATATTTGAATCCCGAAACATATACACCTCAATCATATAACTTTATTCTTAAACCGTCACTCAGGATCCAGTCTTTCCTAAAGTATGAATCATGTCTTAAGGTTCCTCAACCTTAATCTAACAAAGAATCATAGGTTTAATGTAAGAAATAATGCTAGAACATCACATACCATTGAAATGTTTTTTTATAATATCTTAAACCTCAGAATTATAACCAATACTCAAACCATCTTCATGATTCACATCATGATATTTCCACTTAGGAAATTGGTTTTCATAATTCTCATACATTCTGCATCTGAAAAATTCAATGTTAACTATGTTATATCATGTTCTGGCTATTTACTAAGACCAAAAATCCAAGTGTGATAAATACATATCAGATATTAAAAACATAAAATTGAGGTAAATTACTTATAATGTTTCAATCTATGATATCATCTGTTTAATCTTAGATAATTAATGACTATCACAAAAACTCTAGGACTGTAACCTATTCTTAGACTTACCTTAGGCGCATCCATAAATATACCTTAGAACTATATCTAAGGGTCTCGCTAAATTTTTAACATCCTAGTTTCTAAATGTTATGTAAACCTTTTCTCTAATACCAACTGTAAAGACTCAAGGATAAAATAAATGTATATAAAAATTATTTTGAGAAATACATAATACATGACACAAAAAGATGACCAAATACCATATTAGTTTTGCTTCTTTGGATACTGGGAATACATTTTTCTAACTGGGTGAAAAATCTTCAACATTTACCATAATGACATTCCCCTTTAGTTTTCCTACCTAAAACCAATCTTTATATCCTATGCAAAAAAATATATGAGAAGGGTGAGCCCAAATGATCAGTAAGGGTAAATGAAGATAATATCACAAAAATGTAAACATAAGAATATAAAAATATGAACATAAATTTTGTGCATCAATTTCCTGAGTCAGGAAATAAATTTTAGAAGTTTGTAAGGCATAAATCATAAATGGAATTGAACCATGATAAATTAGAATTTGCATAAAACATATAATTTTGGAAAGTACATAATCATATAAATTCATTTCAATATTATCCAAGGCTCATTTCCAAGACCATCATAGTGGACAATGTCCATTATGTAACCGAGTTCACTCCCCATTCTAGCCCTATATTTCTGAACTAGGTTTACATGTCGTTCTAGCCCTATATTAATGAACCAAGATCATTTCTGATTCCAGTCCAATATATCTCATGAGATATAAATATTTATCCAATTAATTGGAGGAATATATAGGTACCACTAATATCACTGTGAAATCAAACATATTTATGCCAAAAAAACATAAATCATTCATCATAGCATAACCCAAAAAATAAAATGGGTCTTTTAAACATAATACCATCATAAAATAATCCATATAAAACTAATGGATTTAATAAATAACATTACATCATAAAAAAATCAAATCATTGTAATTATAGGTATACTATACCTGAAACATATCCTAATTAATTAATGCCATCTTAGAATGAAAATAATTTTGATAAAATAATTGAATTTAATTCTTGAGGGAAATATCGTTTCTTCTTCAAAAACATCTAATTTTATTAAAACACCATGAAATTTTAAAAGAAAATAATTTCTTTTAAAAAAAGCTTGATATGTTTTAATGGAAGATTCACTGAAGTAAGGTCTTGTGGAATCGTAAATATATGTTCATGCTTTATAAGTTAATAAAACATTCTTCTCATACAATTTCAGGTAAAGTAAAAAATACATCATTTTTAAAACAAAATAAATATTCCTTCCAAAAAATGTAATAAAAATTTAAAATGGGTAAAAAAAGTTTAAACATCTATATAAGTGTATTAAATCATTTTATGAAATAATTTTTTGAAAACATGGATGTGGATGATAAATATACCCTACTAAATAATTATATATAAACAATCTATTACCAATTAATAATTTTTCGAATCAGATGACAAATAAAATAAATAAAATTAGATGAATATGGAAATATCATGACCTTTATAGTAAGAATAATAAAAATTATTCACAGGAATCATAAACACAACATAAAAGAAATAGGTTGTGTATAAGGCATATATCCCACAAAAATAAAACTAAGATTACATAACCCCTTACCTTTAGTCTGATTTCCTTTGTAAATATACAAAAATATTATATTATGTTTTGAATAAAGTTATTAAATTATTGAATAGTCATATTTATATTTATGACATCATATTAACACCCTTTTAAAAATATTTCATTATTACTCTTCTTTTGGTGTTAACTACTTTATATTATCTTTCATGTTTTTTCATGTAAGTCCCAATTCATGAAGTTATGATATAGTTCCATCAGTTAAAGAATTATATTAAGGTAATATATATCATATTTATTCATTTTATACATTTATGTAATTTTTTCGTTAATTATGTACATGGATATGAATCTCATCGCATCATGGAGACGGTAGGTCGTACGTACGCATGTGCAATGGTATCATTTCTTTAATAGTAAAAAGTATAAAAGTAAACGGTATATTTTTTGTTACAAAAAAAATATATTGTTATAATAATATGTTATAGATATTATTTTATTATCATATTAATCTAATTAAGAAGGTGGGGAAAATAGATTACTCCACTATGTGGAGATGGTAAGCCTTACGTACGCAAGTGTGGTGATTTCATTTTTCTTTCGATAGATAGAAGGTGAGATATTGTTGTTAAATAACCATAATAACTTCTAATTATATATTTTATAATGGATTTAATACATAATAATGAAAAAATAATATTTGGTAAGTAGAAGAAGAAATAATTTAAAAGAATTGGTAGAGGAGATTATCTCTTCTTCGATGTGCTCCGTCTAAATATCCTCATAAAGCCAGCATAATTGTTCTTCTAAGAATACCTGAACCTCTAAAATGTAAGGAGGAAAGTTGATAAAGTAAATTTTCAGGGTGTGTATGATCTATAATGATAAATTTTATGTGAATAGTTGATATACGAGGTACCCTTTTATAATTGAGGTGAGAGACAATTTTGAAATCTCCAGAAGTATTAATTTATAATAAAATAAAACCAAATAAAAAAACCTCCAAAACATCCTAATTTTTTACATGAGATGAGATAAGGTTTTAATATCATCAGAAAATAAATTTTAGACATGTATTTCTATCCATTTAAAACTTATCATTCTAATTTATCACTTAGATACATTATTTAATTTTAACCATGGTAACAAATATTTCAATATTAAAAGGGTGAAATATTTAATTATTAAATTTCAATTAAATAATAAATAAATAATTTAGAAAATTTAAGACCATATGATAGTTATTATATATTTTCTAAAAATGTTTTATTACGTTTTAATAATTTAATAAAACAATATTTTGATAAAACAACAATAGTGTTAATTTTTACAAGATTCAATTAATTGATTTTTAAAAATATAAAGATAAGCTATTATCCTTGAAATAAATTTTTTTATTATATCCCTATGTAATATAGGTAATCTATAAAATTTATTGTATATATTAATTATCCTAATTTATATTTATTTTAATATTTTTATGTTCCTTAATTTGATATTTTCATTAATAAAATAATTTCAAAAGTAGTTTTTTGTAATTATTTATTACATTTATTTGTCAAATAAAAATTTTAAAAAAATACTAGGATGAAGATAAATATACTATTTTTCATAGAAATAATTATATTTGATTATGTATTTTTTATAATCCTACAATAAAAATGTTAAATTTATTAAAACATTAATGTAAAAAGTTCAACATCACTTTAAATAAAATATTATAAGTGTCATAATCGTTTCAATATGGCTCAAACTACTCAATAATTTAAACCATGGATTATTATGTTCTATATATACTCTACCAATAATATTTAGATAAGTTCTTTAGTCTTTTATTGGTGATTATTAGTTAATTTAAAGTTAATTTATTGATTTCCCAAAAATTAGATACTGTATGCATCGTCATGGTATAAGTATTTAAGGTAATTATTTAATCTCTAAAAAATATAAATAATTTAACAGGATGTAGATAATTTCATTAGTTTCATATAATATATTTATTTTTAATGTAATCTCATATTTATCACTATATTAATATTATTCTACTTAAAAGAAATAATAGGGTGACATGTTTCCACTTTCATTTATTTAGATATTAAATATCATTTTCATTGATAAGTTTCCATTAAATGAGACGATTAAAATACATTGGTGTAAAATATCGACTATTATTCATATAGAAGAATTTGGGTAGGTTTTAGTGTAATTGTATTTTCCGTAGAAAATTATTTGTTATCCTAATTTACCCTATTTAAAATTAACCGTAGTAAAGAAAATTACCAAAGTTACTATTCATAAAATAAAAAAAGGATCATATTTAAATTATTTGGACCCACTAATTAAAAATATTGAATCCATTTTTAAAAATTTAAAACAACAAAATTTTAGAAATTAAATTAAAAATCTTCCCGTTTTTTAATGAAAAATGTGTTTTTGAAAAAAGTTAAAATATTGCAAAAAATTGAAATGTTTTTACATCGAAATTAAATGTAAAATTAATTCAAATAAAACAAATTTTAATGAATGATAAAAATATATTTTATTTATAATTTTAAACCATTCAATAATATAACTTAAACATATAAATTTTTTTGATGACAAAGTTGTTTTCAATTAACATTTAGTGTATTTTTACTATTTAACAAAAATTGAATGTAATAATAAAAATATAAAAAATCCATCCAATTTATATTTTTATATCCCTCTTCCAAATAAAATTTTTATGTTGTTTAACATAATATATAAATGTATCAAAAACACGATTTAAAATAGGTTCACCATTAAAAGGTGGAAAACATCATTTTTTTGATAAATTATTCTTTTATTCGAAAAATTGAGTTTGTTCTTATATCATGTATAGAAAAAAATATAAGATCAATTTTAAAAATTATATTAAATTTATTATACATATAATTCATTAATAAAATCGATCATTAGTGATTTTATTATTTTATAAACTCACTTACTTTCATTTAAATAGTTTTTTAGAAGAAACTTAATACACTTTATACCCACCATTATTATGATTATGTTATAAGGTAACATAATAATATATTGTTATTAAATTATAATTAGTATGTTTTTGAAATTAATTATTTCAAAAGAACATTAAATTGTGTGTAACACAAGCCAATCACATCATTGTGTGTACCACCAGCTAAGCTGGTTTTACATATTGTGAAAAGTTATCTTGGTGTAGTGTATAATAAAAGATATCAACGAACATAAAAAAAATCAATATCATAAAACTCATGGGGAATTGAAATATTAGTGATGGAAGGAATTTCTGCTTCTTCAACACATCAAAATAATGATTCATTTAATATTTTATGTAAAAATCCAAATGAAAATTATCTATAAAATCACATGAAGATTTGAACCTTATACCCCATTAAAGAGAGATGATCAAATGGATGTGTATGTGCCCATAATATTAAGGATAAAAATAGAAAATACATTATTTTTCATTATATACACTACATAAAAAAACACATGATGAATATGACTTGTTTCTCATATAAAATAAAAGTGAGGCAAAAAACCCTTACCTTAAGTCTCAAATTCATTTATACACATTTGATATTCCAATATAATAAATATAAGATTATTATAATTATATTATATATTAATATATATATATATGTTATAAAATATATTATTTATGATTGACCATCAATTACCTGTTTATTAATAGTTCTTTGTTCAAATCATGTTTCGAGTAATAACCTCTTTATTTTCCATATATGCTACGATTTGTTATTTTAGTTCCTTTTACTATGATCTTGGTATAATGATATAAATAATAATATTCTGGAAATATAAATATTATTTATAAATCAATGATACTTTTAAGATCAATCATGAATTAAATTTTTTATAAATTAAATATGTTACAATTAGGGAGACGGTAGGTCGTATTTACTCTTGAGTAACATTTAAATTTTTAAAAGATCATTATAGAGAGGAGGTAAGATATTTCTCAACATTAAAATATTATAATAATTACATGAAAATATATTATTCATTGTGATATTCTTAAAAAAATCATCCATGTGGTGTGGATATGAAAATATAGAGTCGCATCGCTTCGTGAAGGTAGGAATCCCCACTAACATGGATGACATTATCATCTTTCAATGAGTGAAATTGTAATATAGAAAATTATATATTATATTTTCATAATGATAAATATATAATAATATGAAAATTATTTTATATGTACCACATATATTCATTAAATTTATCTTTTATTATATTCTATGTGATGCGTTAGTGAAAAATGACTCACATCACTTCGCAAAGAGGTAGTTGTCCGTACACATGAGAAACACTATCGTATATCCTATGGAATGTAAATTAAAAATGTATATTTAATATAACTTCAAAATATATATTAATATGTTATAAATATTATATATATATAAATATATATATTATCCATTATAATACCCTTTATTGGGAGGTAGTAATGGGAATAACAAATGACATTAGTTCGCAAGGAGGTAGTCCTCCATACACATAAATGATGATTTAATTACACATTTCATGGAAGTGGGGATGGTTTTAGGTCATTTATATAAAATAAAAACATCTCATTATATATAAGATAATATAATTATTAAATTATAATGGTTTAATAATAATTACTAAAGCTGGAGTAAAAAATAAAATAAAAAATCTTGGTGAGGAAAGTTTCCTATTCTTTGGCTAACCTCCATTGGTTTATAACCAAATCCATTGTAGATTGTATTTAAAAATGATATAATTATTCTAGTATTATATATTAATACCTTAAAAAATCATATTTTCCATGAATCTCAATGTTTTTTGTGATGGCCTCATATGATATTCACTAGACAACTAAATAAAACAGCTCCATTAAATGTTTTTTATAACACCATTATAATACAGTAATAAATTCCATCTGCTAGAATTGAGTACAAAAAAATATTACATACACTTTTTAGTTTCAATAACAAAAATATTTTAAAATTGACGAACTAAATGCAGGTCAGTATGATGGATCAAAAATATATTTAATCGATGGATTTTACTTCATTCGGACTAATGGAAATAAGACTAGTCAATATGATGACAATACACTAGTAAATCTAAAGGATGAGACTCGAAGTTAGTTGAATGTATCATATTATAGAATAAAATGTTTATATTCATTTAGTTATAAACTATTTCTATGTTCAGTAGAAAATTTTGTTTTCTACATAGATATTCTAAAATACTTTGGATATACAATGTTGCTAAAATAACTTTTTAAGAATCTGTTTGTGAGTTTCAAAAATAAGGAAAGGAAATGTAGAAAGTAAAACCTTTTGACTCGAAAATATTTACCCTTTATATAGTGAAAAAAAAAACTTTAAATGAAAAACATTGAACTTTTAAAACATACAAACATTTTGTTAGTTTATGAACTTCTAATAAATTCTCTATATGAAATATATCGACTTTTTTTATTTTCCCCCTACTTTGATGAATTGTTTTGGTTCAATATTTGTCGCACCTTTTTTCTGGTAATTAACCCATTATTTATATATTTTAAGTATGTTAAGTTATTGAATAATGTTTTAGAGGTTTTTATGATTTTTTTAATGTTTTGGGGATTTTATAGAGGTGCATGGTTATTAGAAACCATGAAACACCTCAAAGAAATTATATAAGGGAGAACAAGGTTCACTCGATAGACACAAAGTTGGTACATGGTTTAGAAAAATCGTGTGACCACCTAGAGGAAACCATTCATGTTACAGAAATAGGTAAAATATATTGTTTTCATAGTTTTCCTAACATTTTGAGTAAATTATGGGAGGGGTGGCTTAAGGTTGTACCACCCACATGGTTGGTGCACATTTTTGCTAACTGTGAAACATAAATATACAGTATATAGGTGGACCACCGTAAATTGTGAATCTAATTTGAATTAAACTATTAGCCTTTAATTTTCCAATATTTTTATCCTTAAAAAATAAAACTCTCTCAAAGTATTTGTAGACTCTTCACCTTGATCTAAGAGTGATCTGTTGGTGAATCTTGGTGCGTTGGAGGCCAGATTCCTTGGTAGGTTACCATTCTTAGTGGGTTTTTGTTAGTTTCTTCTTCTTCCCTCTCATTAATTCATGGATCTAACATTTTCGGGATAAATTCATGTTTTTTAATTCTAATCATGATGAGTTTTGATTTTTTGGTTGATAGGGAACATGACTTGAGATATTTTTTGGATTTTCAAATAGGTTTTTTTAAATATATTGTTTCATTTATTGTTTTCACCTCAAATTGTGAGGTAGGTGGCTTCAACATGTACTCATATTATTAGAACATGAATGTTTTATTTAAAATGGTTGGAATTTATAGATTTAAATTGTGAAATTGAGGAGAAATATTTGATGTAAACCCTCTTTAGTGATGATTTTATAAGTAGAAGAATTTTTCGTTTTTTGGATACTAAAATTTGTTTTATAATTTTGAAATTAAAATTTTAAAATTATGGTCTAGTTTTTCCCTATAAAATTTGTAGAAAATGTTTTTAGTAAATGAATTTTTTATTTAAATGGATTTTTATTATTTATCGGACATGATATTTGGCATACATGATTAGTGTGAGTACATTTTGTTAATGTGACTCTTGATGAGGGGAACAAACAATTGGGGTAAAATGAAGTGACCCTATGGAAGGGGCATATTCTATTGGGGAACTTGAGATATGGTTACCTTTTGAAAACATGCTATCTTGATGAGAGTCCACTCATTAGTATGGACCTGTCACTAGAGCATGCAAGCGAGGATGTGCGGTAATCATGTGATGGGTATTCCAAATAGATTTGAGAAATGGTTATAAACAATGGTTTGGTTTCTTTCCTTGTAAAATTTTTTAGTTAGAAAACAATTTTTGTTTGGATTTTTTTGGTTTTGTTATAATCTGTTGAAATGTTTTCATAGATTTTAAATAATTTTTTTAATAAATTTACTAAAATACTCTATCCTAGTGGCTTGAGTGGGGAATTCATTTGGGAAAAACCTATTGATTTTTATAATCATATACTTATTGATCACTTTGGTGTGTTTTTAGAAAAAAAAATTAGAAAATGGGTAAATGAAAGGTATCTCATTTTGCTTGTTATGCTTAATTATCACTTGGGAATGGATTGTGGACATGGAGATTGGATCTTGTTAGGAGATATGTATTTATGACATTAAATTTCTTTGAGTTTATTTTTTCTAATTTTCACATTGTATTCTGATAAGGTTTATAATTATAAATTGGTATTATTTTTATTTCTACTACTTTGATTTTCATTTCATTATTATTGTGCATCATATCATTTGTTTTTGATATTTTATTCTTGGATTGTTGGTTTTATTTTCAATGGGAAATCATCCCCCATTTTTTATGATCCCATTGGCCATTATTTAAAAAATATGGTATCATGGGAATGTTAACTAAGGCTTAGAAACACCTTATTATTCTTCCCAAGCCGATGTGTGAGGTGGAGTATGTTACAAATGTTATCATTCGTTTTCAGTCCATCTTATTGTGGGAAAATGGTACTTGTTTTTTGGTCATGGTGTTGAAAGTCAATATGATGTTGTGCTCGATCTGGGATGGTAGAAAGAAGTAAGATCATTAGAAATTGAAATATAGAGCATAAAAGGGTTTATAACATATTTATTATGAACTACAAGTTACCATGGAGTTAGAACATTAGTATTATGAGACAGTTATAAGATTTTTAACCTCATAATCATGGGTTTAGCTAATGAGAAAATCCTGACTTGCAATGATAAAATTGAATTCCCAGTTGGACTGGTTATTTCATTTTGAGTAATTATATATGAATTTTTTCAAATATTTTATTTTTAAAATTATTGAAATTGTTTTCAAATGTAGTATTTTGAAATTTTATTGTATTTTTATTTTAAAAATGGTTCGATTTTCGATTAACGTGGTGTAATTTCGAAAAATTGTCTAAAACTATAAAATAATGAACTTTGGAAATCATGATTGTGATATTTATAATGGGAAACATTTTATATTTCTATGACTTCATTTGTTAAATTCTGAGATTATGTAACATCCCAGGCCCTGATTCCACTCAATAGTTCCCTAAGCCCAGATGGCCACATAGCCTCAAGCGCATCTCCTCATACATTAGAGGATGTCAACTAGTAGCGGGGGAATAGGTGTGTCCATGGGGAGACTATTCCCTCATCATAATAGTATAGGGCAACATAAAATCAAGAATACTAAAGTATCTAAAGTATTAATAACAATCAAACAATATATAACCAACAGGAATTGACAGAAATATCAAAAGGAAGCTTATATACAATGATGAAGATGATACATGCCATTTTTCTTTACAACACATCTAAAAAAAGGATACATAGAATGTTTACATTACATGTTAAAATAGTACAAAAAATCCTATGATATCACAATAGAATCACGAGCCTCAGCTTGATCTCATGCTCCCCTTCACCTTAGTATTAATCAAGAACCTGTGTCAGGACACTTTCTCGTATACATTCCTATGATCCTATAGTTTGTTTGGGTGCCAAAATGTGTACCAGATAGGGTAAGAGGCATAATCCCAGTAGGAAACCACCCAGGGTCATATTTCATCCAGTCACTAAATATATTATAACAATAGTGTGTAAGAAGCAGTATAAAATAAAACAAAATTACTGAAAATAAACATCCTATAATGTCTATGTTTTTATTTAATCAAATTATTTTACTGATTAAATATGATTTAATTTATATATCTAGGGACTGAGCATATATCCTGACGTACCCCATGATAACATAATCAAAGGATTCCTAAATAGGCCATCCATATGTATAAGAAATGACCAAACCCAAGATTGTGCATTGGCTTGGCAGATGAATCAGATAAACCCTTTCATTCATTATTCAATTTTGAATCTATTCTCGTCCATGGAATTCCTATGATAGAATAAAGGTGTATCTTTAGTTGTATCATAAACAAAGCACCTTAAAATCCCATCTATGGAGATCATCTCAAGAAACTAGGTATTTCTCTAGGTGTGATCTAATGTAACCTCCGTTTGAGTCCATCCTTGGTGGTCCACTAAGGGTTCCCATGTATCATCCATTCCATAATAATAAAATTTAATCTGAGTTCATCGTTGGAATTCCTAATATGGAATCCAAGTATCACTCGACATATAATAATTAATACCCTCAGATTCTATCCATTGAAAATGATATAATGAGTCCCAGTGTCACTCAAGCATACACAAGGTCAAAGCTAAATGAGTCTTTCCATGGCATTCATTGATTGAATCCATGTGCCAGCCATGTAATATAAGAATTTAATAACAACTAATCAACTAAAATTAATCAATTTCAATTAAACATGTGAAGGTCATTAAGATAAATATTTATTTATATATCTCTTCAAAAGGTGACTTAAGGAATTGGACAATCATAGAGGGATTTCCTTACCTTAACTCAGATTTTAATTTCATTTAAAAAATCATATCATTCTTAATTGACCAAAACATGGAAAATTTCATGTATCATAGCATCCATCCCCTTTTCTAAAATCAATTTCAACTAAAATTTATAATTTTAATTAAAATTAATTTTACATTTCAATCATCAGTTTGATTTACAATTCAATTCAAAAATTGAAAGCCAATTAAAAGAGTAAATAAGAACACATGAAGGGAATCCAAATATCCATATTCCATAAAATGGCCATTTAAACACCCACGTACACAAATTGGGGGTTTCACTAATGGTTCTTAACAATTTAACATTTATCAATATATCACATTAATTTAAAAGATTATACAAATATATTCAATTCCAAGATTTAAATTCATTTCAAGATGCCTCTAAAGAATTGGGAATGTGATATAATATAATTTATAAACACTTAAAATTTTAATAAAATGTATGATACCAACTACCATAGGTATGTAGATGATAGCTCATCCCATATCAGTTTCTGATTTGACTTATATCAAGAGAAAATCAAAGAATTGAAAAATAACATGTTAATAGGTAAACTTATATGGCACATAAATAGAATATATAATACCAAAAAATTGGATTGACACAAAATAAATCTATTACTCAATGACGCAGATCTAATGAGATGAGATTCACTTGAATCAGAGAAAAGATATAGAGTCATAAAAAATCCTAGTTTAGTTAACCAAGTGGAATTTCTAAGAGAGCACATTAATTTAAGAAGAGTAAATGAGATTCAGAGTTAGAAATATATTTTAGTTAGGGGAAAATTTATACTTTTTCCCAAAATAATAGGGTCAAATGGTTTGGCAACCAGTTTTGGCCAAGCTATGCACTAACTCTGTACACTTAGCTGTAGGGAAGGTCCCATCGCTTTATTTTTATGCATAGTTTTACTAACCATCCGCAAACTATTAAAAACCCCACTATACAAATTCTATACATGGTTGCAAAACCTTCTTCCTGAAATCAGTTATTTTATTCTAATCATGCGGCTTGTAGCTCACCAATGTCTAGCCTCGCACGGTTTTCTCTTTCCATGCGGCCTGACCCACATGGTTTGATCTAATTGTGTGCCTAAAATTTTTCACCCAGATGGTTGGGTTCTCAGCTCCGAACAAGCCCCAAACATCCCCAATACCATCACAACATCTATGTACATTCACATTAGGCCATATTTAAACATTTTAACTAATAATTAATAGAAATTAATGGATTCATGCCTCAAAGAAGAATTTTTTTCCTAAAATGTCCCAACTTAATGAAATTCATTCATGAATTTACTTCTCAAGGGTAGTCAAAAATTGATTAGAATATCTCCATCCACTATGATCTTACATCGGCCTCCCACTCCCAGGTCTTGTCCTGTATTCATTCATGTTTTCATTGGACCTATACTAAAGGAACTGACTATCCCCGAAGAATATTCATGCTATAATCCATAATACAAATTGGATGCTTCCCAAAGGATGCTTCTACCTGTAACTCATCCTCCTTAGGATATATGAAATGAGATGGGTCTGAATGAATGTGGCATAATTTGGATACATGGAAGACGTCATGCATGACTTGGTACCTCTGGGGTAACTGAAACAAATCGGATTCCAACCCGACACTCTCCATAATCTTATATGGGCCGACAAATTTTAGTGAAAGTTTTTCTTGTCTTCTAATCCTCCAGTGTCCATACCTCAATAAGACATGTAAAAAGATATGATTCCTGAACTAAAACATTATAGGATTTCTATGGTGAAAAACATATGATTTCAAATGAGACTACAGATTAGGTATCCACTTCTAAATCAGTTGAACCAGCTATGTGGTCTCTTGAACAAGATGAGGTCTAAGCATAACTTCATCTCCTACCTCTAACTAACACAGGGATGACATGAATGGACTAACATAAAAATACTCAAAAGGAACCATTTTTATATTAGCATGAAATATATTATTTTAGGAGAATTAAACCCTGGATATATGCCTCTCCCAAGAGACCCTGAAATCTAAGAGGAATTCTTGTAGCATTTTCTCGAGCACCTAAATTGTGCACTCTAATTGGCCACAATTTTTTGGGGTGATATGTTGTGCTCACAAGCACCGGTGTACCTAACACACACCATATTCCTTTCTAGAATTATGAATTAAACTAGGAATACATATCTAAAAGGATAGTATGTGAGACCCTGTGAAGTCGTATTATCTCAAATATATAAAACCTTACATTATCATCAACTCTAAAGGTCTCCTTGATATGTTAGAAATGAGAAACCTTAATGAGAACATAAAATAAAACCGAAGTGGAATCATTACCCTGAGGAGACCTTATTAAGATTCTCACTAAATCCATCATGAAATATTTCTATTTTTACATGATAATGGTTAACTGGTGTGAATGTCTGACTGGTCACTAGTGTTCCACCTTCATGTAATGACAGGTGGAACACCTAATAAAGAAAAAAACCCCATCACTATTAATACTTTGCCTCATGTATTGGTGATGTAAATCTCAATTCACCTTGGTGATTCCATTGTGCACTGACCAAGATGAATCATGAAAGTCTCACCTCATATCCTCACACATTCCTGAAAAAACCACTATGTGACCTTTTACTCAAAAGATTTCATCCCCAACTATGGTCTAACTAGAAGAAGGGTCCTCACCTGCCACACTCTCCCATAGAACTAGGATTTTTGAGTCCAATATCTTCCTTATCATTAATATATCTAGAAGGGTAGAGGTAATAGTTAAGGATGATAGAAAATTTTCCCCCTTACTGTCATGCACTTCTAAGTACATCTAAGAGAATAAATCTTTGAGCTGCCACTCACTACTGTCCTACTAAACTACCTATATCTAAGTCACCTTACTCATTTCTTCATCCACTGCATTTCCATTAATAGGAATGTACGAAATCTCTATGTATAATTTTTGAGGGTATTAAACCCACCTTCACATTATAAATAAGTACTTGAGGGTTTTATGGTCGGTGTACATAATAAAACTCTCTTTGTGTAAATAGTGTCTCCACCAGTGAAATGTGTGGACACCAGCAACTTACTTGAGATCATGCATTAGGTAAACCTCTCCTGTGACCTCAACTACTAAGACTTCTATGGAACAACTCTATCTCCCTCCATAAGAACTGTTCCTAGATCGATACCTAATGTATCTCTATAAATAATGTAAAACCCACCTTTCTCTATTAAAATCAATAATAGTTCATAAGTAAATATCTCTTTCTTCTCTTCAAATTCCATCTCGTAAGAATCTAACCATACAAACATCCACCCTTCTTAGTAAATATAGTAAGTGTCACTTCTAAGTGTGATAATTATTGTATTAAATGCCTATAATATCTAGTTATCCCTAATAAATTTCATAACTCAAAGAAATTCTTGGGATTCACCTTGGAAACTACATCTCTCACCTTATTTGGGTTAACTAATACTCCCATCTCTTAGATAATGTGGCCCAAGAAGTGAATCTGATCCATCTAAAAGTGGCACTTTGTGAGCTTAGAATATAATTGATTACCTCCCAATATAGTCAATATGATCTCATGATGTTTTCCATGGTAGTGTCGACTTTGATAATACACCAAGATATCATCCAAAATAACAACCTCAAATGAATCAAGATAAAGAAGGAAGATGTGATTCATCAGTTTCATGAAGACTTCTAGCATTTTCTTGAGACCAAATGGCATAATCAAATACTCATATAGATTGTACCTACTATGAAATGTTTTGAAAGGTGTGTGTGATGGTGTAACATGCTCCTAATGATAATTAATGTCAATTAAATCTTTGAGAATACCTAATCTCCTTAGATTTGTTCAAAAAGGTCATCTCTATACAAAAGAGTATACTAGTTCTTAACCATAATTTGGTTCAGTTTCAGGTTATCTACCCATATTCCAAGGGAACCATGTGCCTTGTTTGAAAAAATAACCTATAAACCCCATGGATAAGTACTCAGTTGGATAAAAACCTTTGTCTCTAAATCTCTTAGATACCTCTTGAACTCTTACATCTCTATAGTAGTCATCTTTTAAGGAGAAATTGATACTAGTGAATCATCTTGAACTAGTTTTAAAGAGAAATATACCTCTTTTATAGGAGGTAATCTTTAAATGTCGTCCAGATAAATGTACCTGAAATGATCAACCACTTGAGAAAAATCTGTTTGATATGTTTTCTAATCATCCAGATATAAACTCGCAATCTGGGATTTCATACCACCTAGCCCACAATTCTTGGGTCCATCTCAACTTTTCAAGACATCCCATTCACCCTTGGGAATAAAATATACTCCCTTTTGGGATGTGAATATCACACATTAGTCATAGAAATCAATAATATCTTGAAAGTGAAACAACCATCCCATCCTAAGAATGGTTACAAAACCATCCATCTCGAGGAAAAAGAGCTATAATATGAAGTGACAGACACCAATCTCAAAGGGGGACTCCCTTCACTAACATATGCCCTATGTTCTAATTTTTAATGGAGTTTCGAGCATCATAACACTATCAGGTCAATGAACACTTTGTGTAAGGCTCTCCGAAATGGGAATTGGTATAAATCTATGAGAATCCCCTTTATCAAAAAGTGAAGAAGGTAAAGTAGAAGCTACAAAAATATTACCTTTAATATTATAATTTCTAGGATCATACTCCTCCATGTTATTTTTCACTATGTATATCTAGTGTGAACTACTTCCCAATGATACTAACTAGATACATTGAGTAGATACACTATGCTATCACTATAGAACTGGGGTATGACTAACACAGCCATGTCCACTGCCACGACCTGATTGGAAATATTTATTCTAGCACCCTACCAAATGAGAAGTTGTTGACCCCTCTCCTAAACATAGAGTTATTTCATAACCTCTTTCAATGGATTTTGGTGGAAATGTTTTGCCGAATCGTTGTAGATAACCAATCTTGCTCCATGATCAACACTCAACTAGGTCCCTCATACAATGTGGCCTCATATGTCCCAACTTATCAAACTTGTAACACCACACCTGAATATTTGAGTATTTGATATATCTATTGGTATCACCGCATGGAAGATCTTGACAATTCTTCCCACTACTAGTTGATGTAGTGATAAATCTAGATGCTGGACTACTCGGGCTTACATGACCAACCTCTATCAGGATATTCTCTATGAGAAGTTTCTGATTCACTATTCTGTAAATTGTAGTTAGATAAATAACAATCACTTATAATTTGATTCCATAAGTGAGACCATCCTCCATTAACTTTGCTTTAGATATCTCATCACCCATAATAATTGGTTCAAAGCATTGGGGCTCAGTAAAATTGGATGAATATTCCACAAGTGATAGTGTTCCCTAATCTATGTGAAAGAACTTCCAGTCACTATCATCCCTCAACAACTTGGGATATATGTAATCATAGAAGTCCATAAGAAAATACCTCTATGCCATCTCCCAATGACATTATTCCTGAGTACTCAAATCCTACCATCTCTTAGAATAATATTGTATCATATGCATAATGATTTTTACCTTCATCTAAGGAGGCATCTTCATATTCTTGAAGATAGATAGAGAGGCATGTATCCATGACTTTTCATCCTATGGTCTTTCATACATAGAAGAAATTGGTGGATGTTATGGCTAGAACTCATGTGTAAACTCTTCCATAGTTGGGTAAAGTTATATTTATCCCTGAACGGGCTACATAAAGAAAAAAACCATCGTAGAACTATGCCTCAACACATTTTTCCAGTAATACTATTGGTGCCTCATCTAGAAAAACTATAGGATCTAATGGTAGTCCATGTACAACCACCATTGATGTGTGGTCATTGAAACCTTCCAAGCATACGACTGGAGGATGTCAAAGAAGCATACATCTACAAATTCCAATAAAACACCTTAGATCAAGGTTTTTTTCAATTTTTATAGATCAAAATAATATATATTTAAGTAGGAATGGTACAATACATACTCTATTATAACACGCCCCTTTCCCTACTCCATGAGTGAGGTCTGGCCGTCATAGAGATCATATATAAAAGCAATAGATATTTCCTACTTCCCCCCTATGATGTTTGAGTCTGGGTCAAGTTATCTTCTTTAACAGTTTCTTTTTTCATTTAATTTTCACTTGGATTCATATATTGAATCTCATTTTATTTCATACTAAGTTAACCTTTATTAAAATTCACTTTAAATAGTTTAAACCAAATGATTCACCAAATTTTGAGTTGTGAGGGCCCATATTGCCTAGGAAAAGAACTATGGAATCCAATTGTTTTATAAAATAACACATTCGATAATACCAATAACCACATCTGGTATATCTATCATGAAACATATTACAATAGTATTCAACAAGTAATGCATCCTAAATGGAATAACATAATGTATGAAATAGGATTTCTAACACATTCTTATATGATGCCTCAGATGAAATACCCTCATTTCCTCGGGATTAAACATCATATAACCCGCAATCATATCAATATTAATATCATAATACAAGTGAATCAATCAATGGTTGAATAAAATCAACTATAATAATCAAAATCTATAAAAAAGAAATTTCATTTATGGTAATTTTTATTTTTCTTATATGTGGGGTAGCTAGGCACAGGCACAACTCATTACCAAATTTCATTTCCTCATATCCCTTTATATTATCTCCAAATAGTAAATAAAACTTTAATAGAACCATTTATTACACATTTTTCATATCCCAGAACCAGATCCCACTCAATAGTTCCCACATTCTAATTGGCCACATAGACTCAAGCACATCTCCCCAAATGCTAAAGGTTTCTGACTAGTAGAGAGGGCCTAGGTGGTTCCATGGGGATACTATACCCTCATCACCAAAGTGCATCACAGTGAAAAATAAATAATATGTTAGTAGGATAAGTATTAATAACAACCATACAATAGATAACATATAGGAATATGTTCCAATATCACATGGAAGATCATATACAATAATGATACATGTCACATGTCTCTACAAAATAAAAAAAATAGGTACACATCTCAAGTGTAAAATACATGTAACAAAGGCACTAAAATCCCAAAGTTATACCATTTTTATCATGAGCCTCATCTTGGTCATATTCTATCCTACTTTTAAGCAACAGTCGACAACCTTTATCATGAATCTTTCACTTATCCATACCTGTGATCATATAGTCTATCTAGCTACCCAAATGTGGCCCAAACAGGGTGTGAGAAATACTCCCCATAGGAAAACACCCATGCTAAAGTATCATCATGTAAGTGAATACATAATGACAACAATGTGTAGGAATCGTGATAATATAAAAATGAATCACTGAAAGTAATCATACTATAAAGTCCAAGTTCTCATTTAATGAAAGTAATTTAATAATTCAATTCCAATTCATTTGTATGTCTTGTAACGCAATGTATATCATGGTGTCCCACATGATAAAATGATCAATGGATGCCTAAAAATACTATCTATAAAGTATAAAAAAATATCCAATCTAATATTTTTCTTTGTCTTGGCAGATGCATCATATAAACCATTTCATTCATTATTCAATTTAGAACCGGAACCCGGCCATGGAATTTATAATTTAGAATCTAGGTATCTCTCTATTTTTATCATAAACTAATCACCTTACAAGCCTTTATATGGTGATCCTATCAAGAACATAGGTATCACTCTAGGTGTGGTATACTATTGTTGCAATTCAATTCCTTACTTGGAGGTCCACTAAGGGATCCCAAGTATCAACCATGGAATAATGATAAAATGTTCCTTGAGTCATTCCTTTTCATTCCTAATATATAAACCAAGTATCACAGGATATGTTATAGCTAATCTCATATGATTCGATCCTTGTAAAACCATATATGGAGTCCAAGTGTTGCTTGATCATAAGAAAGGTCAAATATAAATGGTCTCTCTATGTGTTTCATCAATTGAATCCATGTTCCACCCAAAGAATATAATCATTTAATATAATTTAATCAACTCTATTTAAACAATTTAATTTAAAAATGTCATGGTCAATACCAATAACATTAATCTATGTCTCACTTGAAAGGAGACTCAAGGAATTGGTCAAGCATAGAGCGCACGCCTTACCTTAAATCACATGGGAATTTCATTTAAACAATAATCTCATTATTAATTAACCAAAACATAAAAAGTGTCATGGATTATGGAATCCATCCACATTTCTTGAATACAATTCAATTAGAATTTAAAATTCATAATTCAATTCAATTAAAATTTCAATAATCAATTTGATTTACAATTCAATAAACAATTCACAACCCAAGGAAAAGGGTATGTAGGAAAAACATAAGGGTATAGAAATATCCATATTCCATCAAAATGGGAATTTAAACACCCACTCACGAAAATGGGTGGTTCTAATAATGGTTCTTATCCGTTAATAATTGATCTATAGGTCCCATTAATTGAATAGGATATAGGTATAAATTGAACTCAAAGATTTAAATTCATTTCAAGGAACCATCTCAAAATTAGGAACATGAAACATCGACATATATAAAAAATTATAATTTTAACAAAAGGGATGGTAACACCTACAATAAGTCCACAGTTGATAGATCGTATAGTATCATCTATTGATTTGATTAAGATTGGGAGAAAATCAAAGAACATATGAAGAAACGATTAACAAAACAAACTATCTAGCTCCTAAATAGTGCATCTGATACCAACCCAAGTGAGGAATGACTAAAAATAAATCGAGTACTCACAGATGTGAATCCAATGACATGAGTGGTACTTGAATCAGAGTTCGGATGGAGAGTCCATGAAAATTCCTATTTTAGCCAACCAGGAGGGCTCTAATGGTGATCCCTTTCTGTCTAGAAGAGTAAATGAGATCTAGGGTTAAATTTTAAATTTTATTTGTTGACAATTTGTAATTTTACCCAAAAAAATAGTGTTGTACAATTTGGAAAAATAGTTTGGCCAAACCATGTGCCAATCCTGCACGCTTAACTGTAAGGAAGGGTATATCACACTATTTGTCTGCACAGTTTGAATTATTGTTTGCAAACTGTGAGAAATTTCACTATTAAAATTTTAAAAATGTTCACACAACCATCTTCCACAAATTAAATAGTTTATCCTAACAATGAAACATATAGCTCCCCAATTTCTAGCCTCCCGTGGTTTTATCTAACCATGTGGTGTATTTTTCACATACAAGGTTGGGTTCTTAGGCTCCAAACTATCCCTAGACACCCCTGATACATCCAAAACCTCTAGGGTCATTCTTATTAGGCCATATATAAACATTTTAACTAATAATTTATATAAAATAATGGATCTATACCACAAATAATAATTGGGTTCTTATATTTATGTTCCATTTTTATTTGGTTATAGAAAATGATATTGGTTATGCGTAGAAGAAAGAAACTAGAAGAGGTTACTAATAATGTGGTTACACCTGAGATGTTGGTGAATCAAGAGATAGTTTATATTATTGTCTAAAATTTTAATGCTTTGGTTAAAGGGAATATAAGTGTTGAACCATGGAAAGTGGATCATTCCTTTATGTTATAGAATTAGAATCCAGCCATCTTTCAGGGTGATTCATAACTAAAGAAATAAGGGGTGTGGATAAATAGAAAGAATCGAATATTTTATTTATTTTTCACACCAGATAAGATTAAATTCAAGTTTGAAACATACATTCTAGAGGATCGTTCATTATAGTGGTGGGATTCAACAGTTCTTGATAAATCAGAACATTGAATATCATCAAAATATTTTTGAAGAATTATTTAGTAAACAATACTATCCATGCACGTTCATGATTTATATAATGACAAATAATTTATCTTGAAATATAAAAATATCTTAATGAAAGAGTATATGGCTAAATTCATGTATTTAGTTCTCTTTTCACCAGAACATTTTGCAAGTTCACCATTAAATAAAAAAAAATTGTATCAGGTTGAGGACAAAGATTCATTCCAAAAAATACATACTCTGTAAAACATATTATATAGATATGTTCAATAGAGAAATAGTTGCAGAAATGGACATATCAGGAACTATGGGTGGAGGAAGCATGTTGATGCAGATGGGAATTTGTGGGAACTCTATGTAATGACCCCAATGGTTATCAATAAAATTTTCCATAAGATTAAATTAAATGTATTATTATTTAATATGGTAATAGAAAACACATGTACTTATTTGGATTTATTATATCCTATCTAATTTAAATAACTATTAAGAATTTTTACCCTAAATAAAATATTTTTTGAATAGTGGTCACATGATTAGTATAAATATAGGGTTTTAACCAATCCAATTGATACAGAAAAAGAAGGTGATGACCTCAACCAGTAGGATCATACCGTATGAATCTCATTAATCAGATCTTTTGAAATAGATAGAATCACTGTGATTAGCACTTGACCAATCCCAAGCTAGTATCCAACAACATAAGCATGATCAAACCATTTATTAGAGAATTTCAATCCCATTGAGATCACAACCCAAACCATGTACGTTGAACTACCCCAGGAAAGTATCACTATCGTGTGCCTTACTCTTAGGCAGTTTGTTGGTATATAATTGGGATATTTATCAATACCCAATAAATATGAGTATAAACAATATTTTTTATAGAATAATGAATATATTTTTATCGGATTATTTTTACTTTATAAATGTTATTTATTTCAATTTAATAAAACACAAATAGGGTTTTTGGGAAATAGTCAAATTCAATTAAGGAATTTGTTTTGGTGAATTATATGATTTTTTAAATAGGTAATATTTTAGTAAAATGTATTTATTAAATAATTTTTATTAAATTAAAATTATCATATATTTTTTATGAAGTCAAATGTGATTTTTATATGGGATTAAAAACTTTATTGTCAACAAACTCAGTATTTCACAATAAATATCGATTATTATTTTAAATGTGGAAATTATAATATTTAGAAAACTATTTACATAAAATAAATATTATTTTTGGAAACATAATGTCAAAATTATCCAAGTGTTAATTTTTAATAATTTTATAAGATTGTCGAATTTTTTGGAAAAAATAAAATACCATATAAATATACTTTGTGTGTTATGACATCATAATGACCCAACAGTGATGTAATAAATACAATAAATTTTATCCCAGAACAAATATATGTTTTTTTAATATGGTTATTTTATGTTTAATTTTTTAATTTTATAAAGCCTTTGTGAATCCTCTAAAACTATTAATATATTTTATGTTTTTAAATTCATTTCATTAAGATTATGACTCACTTCCACATAGCCAAGGGTATTATTTTATTATCTTTGGAACTTGGACTTATAAAAAAAATAAAACCCCTATTTTTTTAAAGAAATAATGTGAAACGCAATAGATGTTTTTTGGTTTTTTTTATTTTATTATTTGAAGTCCAAAACCTTTGTTTGAGAAATAAAAAAAGAAACCCGACTAATTTCATGTATAATGTCACCCATGTTCCCATTTATGTTCACTAAAAATCCTTAGAACATGTAGAGACCCGAAGCTTGATGTTCATGGACAATACATTACTTTTTCGGAATATCTAATACATAACAAAAACAGACAGACAAGGACCTGAATAGTTTATTGTCTTTGGAAACTTGGAATATAAACTTCTAATCATGTTGAAAGATCTTCAACATCTCCCATAACGATCTTACCCTTTTTGTTTCCTTACCTAAACCCTTTCTTTTAATCCTGGGGGGAAAAGAAAACATAAAAAGGGTGAGCTCAAATTCTCAGTAAGGGTAAGCATGGATAAAATAAAACAAACCATATACATTTGAACATAAAAACATGAACATAATTTTTAAACATAAAAATCTTGAGCAATGACAAAAAACATGGCAGTACATAAGGCATAGATCATAATGGATCATCAATAATGATAAAATAGCATAGGAATAAAGCATTTAATTGTGGCATCCATTAATCACATGTAATGATTTCCATAGTAGCCAATGCATTGCTGCCAAGACCATCTTAGTGGAAAAAGTCTCTTTCTGAATCGAGTTCACTCCTCATTCCAGTCCTATAATACTGAACCAGATTAACTTAACATTCCATCCATGTCTATCTCATGATATATAAATCTTTACCCAATGCATTGGAGGGAGATATATGTCTCACCCATCTCATAATGATACCATTCTTATGTGTGCCACAAAATCAAAAATCAGACATCATTGCATAACCCATGTAATAAAAATGGGAATCTTAAATATCATGCCATCATAACATAATCCATATAAGATAAAAGGACATCATAAAAATAATTCCATAATAACATAATCAAAACAATGTAAAAATAGGGATAGAAACAGAACCCTATATTATCTTAGATGGAAAATAATTTTGATAAAACACATGAACTCCATTCTTGAGGAAAATATACTTTCAACTTCAAAAACATTTTTCCTTTCTTAACATGTCATACAATTTTAAACTAAATTAATTTGATTAAAAATAAACTTTAAAACTTGTAAAGGAAGCTTCTTGTAAATAATGTTTTAAAAATCCATTCATTACGTATAAGTTAAAAAAACATTCTTCTCGTACTTTTGTCGAAAATGTAAAAAAGTACCTTGTTGGGTAAATAAAAGAAAGATTCCTTCCATACCATGGGGTAAAAGTGAAAATGGGTAAAAATTAATTTAAACATACATGAATACACTTTTATAAAACATGGACATGGATGATAGCAATAACCCCAGTAAATACTTACGAATAAACAATCTCGGATAAAAATGAGATTTGCAAAATTATCCCTTACCTTAGGTCCGATATGCTTTGTACGTATCCGAACCTCCTGTATAATGATTTAAATAATTTCATTGACTTAATAAAGAATCATATTCATTGTTATGATATCATATATGTTTCACTTATGACTTTATATTACCCGTTCTTTTGTAAATTCTATGTTAAAGCAGCGTTTTGGGTACAATCATTTCATTTATCGTATGTGTTTTGACGTGTCGTTCTTGATATTAATAATTATCTCCTGATTTACATAAATCCAGAATGTAAAATGTGATTTATATATAATATATATTCATCATATACATATATATATATTAGATCGATAAAAGGAATGAAATACACCGTTTATGGAGACGGTAGGCCGTACGTACGCATGAACGCTGTTTTCGTTTCCTTATTGAATTGAATGAAACTAAATAGATGACATACATATATATATATATACATAAATTGATTAGAATTCATATATTTAATTATTATTCATTATATAAACTTTAGGATCATTCATGTATGGTTAACATGGAGAATGAATCTCATCGCGTCATGGAGACGGTAGTCCGTACGTACGCACGAGCGATGATATCGTTCCCATAATTATTGAATAGAATTGGAGTGGATGGTATAATATATCATAATCAGTATGATGTTATAATAACCATATATAGTCATTATTTACACCATTATACCCATCCATGTAAGGTGTTGGTGGAAAAACAGATTTCACCACGACGTGGAGACGGTATTTCATACATACGCATGCATGGTGATTTCGTTTTCCGTAGGATGGATAGATGGTGAAATAGGGTTGTTTCATATGTATAATAACATATCAGTATATGAGTTATACTTAAGTTATTACTTTATAATGAAACAACTAAAAAAGAAGAAGTGGAAGAAGAAATAAAGTAGAAAGAATCGGTAACAGACATTACCTCTTCTTTGAAGCGCCTCTTTGAGACCTCCTCTTAGGGCACTAAAATTGGTCTTTGAAGAAGACCAAAACCTCTAGTATGTTTCTATGGAAGTTTAGAAGAGAATTTTTCAGGGTTTGGCCGAGCATGAAGTCTCAAAGTGGTGTGAGGAAGAGAGGGAGGAGGTTCCCTTTTATAAGGGAGGAGAGGGGAACCTTTGGAAATATAAGAAATATTAGTTTATATTAAATCCCAACCCCACATAAAAACTTCCAAAATGACTCATATACGAATATTAGATGATATAGGGTTTTAATATCATCAAAAAATAAAATTTAGACATGTTAGGAATTTATTTTAAACATTATCAACATGATTTATCATTACTTAATCAATTTAATTTTATTTGTGGTAATATCATTCCAAATTTTAAATTATAACAAATAATTTCTTATTTGTTGTGAATTTTCCATAATTAAAAATTTTATAACCTTTTAGACCTTATAAATTTAAATTTATAATTTTTATATATTTTTGTTATTTTTAAACAATTTTATAATATGTTATTTGTATAAAATAACAATAGTGTCAATTTTTACACTATTCATTTATTTGAATTTAAATAAAATATATACAGAAGATATGTTCAAACTAAAAGTTTTAATAAATTAATAAAAGATCATATGTATCTAGAAAATTAGTGGAGAACATTAAATAGTTCATATAATAAATATTTTATTATTTTTAAAACTATTTATTTGGTTTGTCTCTTAATAAAATAATTACTACAACATTTTTGTATAATTATTTAATATACTTATTTGTTGCATAAAATTAAAAATAAAATCCTATAATGAATTTATATCTATTAAATTTCACAATAATACTTTTAATCGAATTTATCATCTTAAAATCCCAATATTTAAATTGCTATATTTATTAAATTATGAAGGTGATAACTTTAGAATCATTTAAAATAAAATAATATAAGGGTCGTAATCACTTTTATAAGACTCAAAACGGTTATATATTAGGTAATTGTATGATTAAGGTGTATATATAGACTACCAATAAGTTTTGGTCAGGTTTTTGGGCCTTTTAATGGCTATTATTATTTCTATAAAAACTATATTACTGATTTTTCACTTAATAAATAATTTCTGTATCATTAATGTATCACCATTAATGACAATTATTTAATCCCTAAAAATTCTAAATAAATTATCATGATGTAGATAATTTTATTATATTTCTGGAGACTATTCATGTTCGATGTTTTATGATTTTTATCACTAAATTAAAATTATTATACCTATAAGATTTAAGAGAGTGACATGTTGTCACTTTCTTTGGTTTTAATAATAATTAAATTATTTTCATGGTAAAAAGTCCATAAAATGAATCTAATCCAACCCTTAGGTGATATGGGTATACTTTTAGCCATCCAATATAATTTTGTCATGTTTTAGGGTAATTTTATAATATTATATTTACCCTTAATTACCCTATTTACCTTTAACTATGGTAAATAAAATTTACCGTAGTTACTATTCATAATTCCCAAAAATAAAAAGTAGCCTATTAACATAATTTGAACCCACTGATTCCAAATATGGAATCAATTTTTTCAAATTCAATACAGATAAGTTGCAGAAATTAAATTAAAATTAATCACGTTGTCGAATGAAAACGGGTTTTTGATTAAAACATTACAGAAGATTGAATTGATTTAACCTACCAATTCAAAGTAAAATCAATGCTAATGACATAAATTATATTAAATGGTAAAAATATATTATATTTATACTTTAAAACCATTCAATATTATAATTTAACCACATTAGTTATTACGATGAAAAAAGTTGTTTTTTATTAAAATATAGCGTGTTTTTACTATTCATTAAAATATGAAAGTTATCAGAAAAAAATCAAAACTTTATCCAATGTAAATTTTTATATCCTGAGTCAAAATAAGAATATTATTTTGTCAAATTGAACTTATAAACATTTCAACAACTAGATTTAATGTGGGTGCGCCATCAAAAGGCGGCAAAACTGTATTTTTTTAAAAATACTTATTTTACCCAAAAAAATTATTTTGTTCTTATACCATGTTCTAGAAAATGTGTAAGATGAATAATAATGTTTTAAAATTCAAAATTTAGTTAATACTATTAATAACGTCTAGTTTATAATAGTATTATAATAATATACCGTTGTTTTGTAAAACTTGGTATTGCGTACAACACACACTATCGAGGAAGGTCGCGATTGCGTGTAATGAAATCCAAGTTAGGGTTGCGTGTTCAAGACTCCTTTGTTGTTTCATATAACAGAATACAACTATATTTCATTTATACATTGAATATATATATATACACACTCAATGTTGCGTAGAATGACTATTATCAAACGAACTTGAAATTGTGTGTAACACAATCTAAGAATAGTGTTGCGTATACTGCAAGCTAATACGGTGTTGCGTATAGCACAAGATAATCTTGTTGTAGCATAAAACACATGACATCAAATAAATTAAAAAGAATACTTATCATAAAATATCAGGCTGTTACATTCTACCCCCCTTAAAATGAATTTCGCCCTCGAAATTCTTCGGGGTTATAAATGGTTTCCTACTTGAAAATTTTAGTAATTGCAACACACATTGTAAAATGAAATACCAAATCTTATGTTTAAAAACTAAAGTATGAAACGCAATGGTTACCCAAATTAACTAATCACTATGTTTCCACATAGGATAACATAGGTGAAAATATGGATATGGAAGAAAAATCTATTCATCAAGTTCTGATGGAGAGTGGTAGAGGACATGGATATGCAAAAGATAAAAATCACAAAGCCATAAATTTGTGATGATCTAAGGTACCATCTGATTCATCGGATATAAGAGCACTAGGAAAACATTTTTGGATTTCAATATGATTTCCCTAATGTGGAAAATTTTGAATAAGAAGAAATACTTGCTTGATTTAGGTACAACCTCACTATTGTTCATGCTTTGAACAATTTCCACTTCATCTCTTAAAGAAATGAAGTTGAATTTGTTATTCGTGAAGTGTTAACAGGTCACGTGATAGAATGATGGTCCATTCCATCTATTTCAAACAAAAGGTTAGAAAATGTTATCAAATATACATAAGTCCATATATGGTGAGGTTAACCATATACGATTCCAAAAATGAACTTATACTTCATATATCATACCGCTTAATAAAATAAAACTTGTTTCTACTAACCAGGGACTTCCTGTAGGCCAGTGGTAGGCGATAAAGGCCTGTCGCACTTCGGTTGTGGGTTCAATTTCCACAGCCTTTTCCAACGCAATGGGTTGTCACCCGTCCTGAAGGTTTTCTTTTTTTTAAACTACATTACTATAACATCCCATCAATAATATTGAAAAAAAGTTCTATCCTTAAACAATACTAACTTATGTACAACATAATCCATTCCAATCTTTAGGCTTATCTAAAATACTTCGGTCCAATCTCATAGTATAAAGAAAACAATTACTAAAAAGGTTATCTACCAAGAATGTGAATACAAGCATTTGTCTCACATATATCATAAGATATATCTTGTTGGTTGCATTCCAAACACATGAATACCTTAGTCATATATTCTCTTGAAACATAAATTACCATATAACCTTAGTGAAAACATGAATACTATCAAAAAGTAACTCTTTCAACATACCAAAATCCCAAAAAACCTATATAATCAAACCATAATATCACTTAGTCCTTATATCAGTCATGAGCTCATGAATACTATCAAACATTTAATTTTCTCATTATCCCTTCATTATGCACATATCATCTACTTTCCAAAAATATTGGTATCATTCATCACACACTTTCAAAACTTAATGAAAGACAACAATGTAACAATCCTTTGATGTCACTTTATTCCATAGTATCATGAGATTACTTATACAACATTACACTTGATAAACATGTAATCATTCCACTACCTTCTTAAACCATTGACCAAGCTTCAACAATTCTTTCATCTCACATATCATTTGTAGTCTCTTCGTCATCATCAAAATAAATACTACCCATATGACCATACTGATTCTCTTCATGAGACTTCCCCTTAGGGAATTGGTTTGCATAATGCCCGTACATTCAACATTTAAAACATTTAACCATTGTTGATGTCATAGCAATACTATTATCCTCATCCATGGTGTTAACTGAACCTTTTCCTTTTCACTTACTGGCTTTATGTCCTTCTTTTCCACACCCAAAGCATCTTCCAGTTCCTTTGAAACATTATCCTTGATGCCTCTTCCCACATGATTTACATAGGGGAAATTGAACTTTCTTTCCTCTATGATCATCATTAAACTCCATCATTCTCTTATTTTCCGAGTCAGGAAACTTACCAAATTTTAGTTTTTTGATCATATTATGAGATTGCTGATTCGGCATAATAATGATGTTTGGACTTCCAAATCCCATTTCATTTGGTTGATCATGAAGAATATCATTCCATTGTCTATCATATCCTCTATTATTGTGAATCATCTTGTTTCCAACCATTTTTAAAACCCAAACAGAATAGTTTGAGAGGAAAAAATCATAATAAAGGGGGAGTAACTTCAATATCTAACATCTTAGGTTTAAAATAATATCGTTACCATAATTCTAGGACTATAACCTATACTTATACTTAACCTTAGGGACATCCCTAGACATACCTTAGAAATATCTCTAGGGATCTCACTAAAGTTCTCGCATCCTAGTTTCCAAAGGTTGACTAAACCTTTCCTCTGATACCAACTGTAACGGTCTGGAATTAATTCCAGTGGAATATAATTGATACCTATCAGGGCACTCCATGGGCAGCTACACCCCCTAGGCAGGACACACCACTATCCCCAGTGGTAGCCATTTCCTCATAAATCCCTTGGGCGGAGAGCCATGCTTCGTCCAACGCTCACATGTCAGAGTTCCCAAGGATCAGATTCATTCCTACCTCCTTTGACTCTGATACCAACTATAGAGACCATAAGCTTGACGTTCATGGATATTACATTACTTTTATGGAATATCTAATACATAACAAAAACAGACACACAAGGACTGTAATAGTTTAGTGTCTTTGGAAACTTGGAATATAAACTTCTAATCATGTTGAAAGATCTTCAACATCTCCCATAACGATCCTCCCCTTTTTGTTTACTTACCTAAAACCATTATTTTAATCCTAGGGGAAAAGAAAACATAAAAATGCTGAGCTCAAATTCTCAGTAAGGGTGTGAAAGGAGAAAATAAAACAAACCATATACATTTGAACTTAAAAACATGAACATAATATTTAAACATCAAAATCTTGAGCAATGACATAAAACATGGCAGTACGTAAGGCATAGATCATAATGGATCATCAATAATGATAAAATAGAATAGGAATAAAGCATGTAATTGTGGTATCCATTAAGAACATGTAATGATTTCATAGTAGCCAAGACATTGCTTCCAAGACTATCTTCGTGGACAAAGTCCCTTTATGAATCGAGTTCACTCCTCGTTCCAGTCCTGTAATACTGAACTGTATTAACTTACCATTCCATTCATGTCTATCTCATGAGATATAAATCTTTACCCAATGCATTGTAGGGAAATATAGGTCACACCCATCTCATAATGATACCATTCTTATGTGTGCCACAAAATCAAAAATCATACATCATTGCCTAACCCATGTAATAAAAATGGGAATCTTAAACATCATGCCATCATAACATAATCCATATAAGATGAAAAGACGTCATAAAAATAATTCCATAATAACATAATCAAATCAATGTAAAAATATGGATAGAAACAGAACCCTATATTATCTTAGATGGAAAATAATTTTGATAAAACACTTGAACTCCATTCTTGAGGAAAATATCCTTTCTACTTCAAAAACATTTTTCCTTCCTTAACATGTAATACAATTTTAAACTATAAGAAGTTGATTAAAAATAAACTTGAAAACTTGTAAAGGAAGCTTCTTGTAAATAATGTTTTAAAAATCCATTAATTCCGTATATGTTAAAAAAACATTCTTCTCATACTTTTTTCGGAAAAGTCAAAAAGTGCCTTGTGGGGTAAATAAAAGAAAGATTCCTTCCATACCATGGGGTAAAAGTAAAAATGGGTAAAAATTAATTTAAACATACATGAATACACTTTTATAAAACATGGATATGGATGATAGCAATAACCCCAGTAAATACTTACGAATAAACAATCTCGATTAAAAATGAGATTTGCAAATTATCTCTTACCTTAGGTCCGATATGCTTCGTACGTATCCGAACCTCCTGTATAATGATTTAAATAATTTCATTGACTTATTACATAATCATATTCATCGTTATGATATCATATATGTTTCACTTATGACTTTATATTACCCATTCTTTTGTAAAATCTTTGTTAAAGCAGCGTTTTGGGTAAAATCATTTCATTTATCGTATGTGTTTCGACTTGTCATTCTTGATATTAATAATTATATCCTGATTTAAATAAATCCATAATGTAAAACATGATTTATATATAATATATATTCATCATATACATATATATATTATAGATCGATAAAAGGAATGAAATACACCGTTCATGGAGACGGAAGGCCGTACGTACGCATGAACGTTGTTTTCGTTTCCTTATTGAATTGAATGAAACTAAATAGATGACTTACATATATATATACGTAAATCCAGGAGATTTCATATATTTTATTATTATTCATTATATAAACTTTGGGATCATTCATGTATGGTTAACATGGAGAATGAATCTCATCGCGTCGTGGAGACGGTAGTCCGTACGTACGCACGAGTGATGATATCATTCCCATAATTATTGAATAGAATTGGAGTGGATGGTATAATATATCAGAATCAGTATGATTTTATAATAACCATATACAGTCATTATTTATACCATTATACCCATCCATGTAAGGCGTTGGTGGAAAAACAGATTTCACCACGGCGTGGAGACGGTATTCCGTACGTACGCACGCGTGGTGATTTCGTTTTCCGTAGGATGGATAGATGGTGAAATAGGGTTGTTTCATATGTATAATAACATATCAGTATATGAGTTATACTGAAGTTATTACTTCATAATGAAACAACTAAAAAAGAAGAAGTGGAAGAAGAAAAAAAGTTGAAAAAATCGGTAACGGACATTACCTCTTCTTTAAAGCGCCTCTTTGAAACCTCCTCTTAGGGCACTAAAATTGGTCTTTGAAGAAGACCAGAACCTCTAGGATGTTTCTATGGAAGTGGAGAAGATAATTTTTCAGGGTTTGGCCGAGCTTTAAGTCTAAAAGTGGTGTGAGGAAGAGAGGGAGGAGGTGCCCTTTTATAAGGGAGGAGAGGGACACCTTTGGAAATATAATAAATATTAGTTTATATTAAATCACAACCCCACATAAAAACTTCCAAAATGACTCATATCCGAATCTTAGATGATATAGGGTTGTAATATCATCAACCAAGACATGTTAGGAATTTATTTTAAACATTATCAACTTGATTTATCCTTACTTAATCAATTTAATTTTATTTGTGGTAATAACATTCTAAATTTTAAATTATAAAAAATAATTACTTATTTGTGGTTAATTGTCCATAATTTTACATTTTAAAACATTTTAGACCATATAAATTTAAATTTATAATTTTTATATATTTCTGTGATTTTTAAACAATTTTATAATATGTTATTTTTATAAAATAACAATAGTGTCATTTTTGACACTATTCTTTTATTTGAATTTAAATTAAATATATACAAAATATATGTTTGAAATAAAAGTTTTAATATATTAATAAAATTTCATAAGTATCTAGAAAATTAGTGGAGAACATTAAATAGTTCATATAATATTTATTTTATTATTTTTAAAAACATGTATTTGGTTTATCTCTTAATAAAATAATTACTACAAAATTTTTGTATAATTAATTAATATACATATTTTTTGCATAAAAATTAAAAATAAAATTCTATGATTAATATAATGATATTAACTTACACTATAATAATTTTACTCGAATTTATCATCTTACAATCACAATATGTAAATTTTTATATTTATTAAATTATGAAGGGGACAACTTTGGCATCATTTAAAATAAAATAATATAAGTGTCATAATCACTTTTATAAGATTACAAACGGTTATATATTAGGCCATTGGATGATTAAGGTGTATATATACACTACCAATAAGTTTTGGTCAGGTTTTTGGGCCTTTTAATGGGTATTATTATTTCAATAAAAACTATATTACTGATTTTTCACTTAATAAATAATTTCCACATCATTAATGTATCACCATTAATGACAATTATATAATCCCTAAAAATTCTAAATAAATTATCATGATGTATATAGGTTTATTATATTTATGGATACTATTCATGTTTTAACTTTTATGATGTTTATCAGTAAATTAAAATTATTATACTTATAAGATTTAAGAGAGTGACATGTTGTCACTTTCTTTGGTTTTAATAATAATTAAATTATTTTCATGGTCAAAAGTCCATAAAATGAATCTAATCCGACCCTTATGTGATATGGGTATAATTTTATCCATACAATAGAATTTTTTCATGTGTTAGGGTAATTTTATAATATTATATTTACCCTTAATTACCCGATTTACTTTTAACTATGGTAAATAAAATTTACCGTAGTTACTATTCATAATTCCCAAAAATAAAAAGTAGAATATTAACATAATTTGGACCCACTGATTCCAAATATGAAATCCATTTTTTCATATTCAATACAAAGAAGTTGCAGAAATTAAATTAAAATTAATCTGGTTGTCGAATGAAAACGGGTTTTTGATTAAAACATTGCAAAAGATTGAATTGATTTAACCTACGAATTCAATATAAAATCAATGATAGTTAAATACATTATATTAAATGGTAAAAATATATTCTATTTATACTTTAAAACTATTAAATATGATAATTTAACCACATAAGTTATTACGATGAAAAAATTTGTTTTTAATTAAAATATAGCGTGTTTTTACTATTCATTAAAATATGAAAGTTATCAGAAAAATATCAAAACATTATCCAATGTAAATTTTTATCTCCTGATTCAAAAGAAGAATTTTATTTTTTAAAATTGAACTTATAAAAATGTCAATAACTAGATTTAAAGTGGGTGCGCCATCAAAAGGTGAAAAAACTACATTTTTTTTAAAATACATATTTTACCCGAATTTTTTTTTGTTATTATACCATGTTCTAGAAAATGAGTAAGCTGGATAATAATGTTATAAAATTCAAAATTTAGTTAATACTATTCATAATGTATAGTTCATAATAATATTATAATAATATACCATTTTTTAGTAAAACCCGGTATTGCGTACAACACACGCTATCGAGGAAGGTCGTGATTGCATGTAATGAAAGCCAAGTTAGGATTGCGTGTTGTGCAAGACTCCTTTGTTGTTTCATATAACAGAATCCAACCATATTTCATTTATACATTGAATATATATATATACACTAAATGTTGCGTAGAATGACTATTATCAAACGAACTTGAAATTGTGTGTAACACAATCTAAGAATAGTGTTGTGTATACTGCAAGCTAATACGGTGTTGCGTATAGCACAAGATAATCTTGTTGTAGCATAAAACACATGACATCAAATAAATTAAAAAGAATACTTATCATAAAATATCGGGTTGTTACAGAACACATCCTTAATCTTTCCTACCCTCTCTATACTCCTCCCAAAGTACCCCCAAGCTCTTAAAAATCTCCTCCCAAGAATTTAGAGTCACACACTCAAGTAAGGGATCCTCAACTTCTCTTCTTTATTCAAGTTTCATTACAATATTATAACTTCAATTTTAAATTATTAATGTTGGAATATGTCTTAACATGCCCATAATGATATCCATTTTAGTTTCAAATGCTGATATACCCCTTTCTTTCTCCTTAATCAGCTTTATTAATTTTTAAGTGAAGTTTTCATGCTGCCAAAATTCCACTGTGATTTTCCATGGCAAACTTTTGGCTTGTGAATACATTTACCCTTTTCCTATCAAGTGTTTTGACCATTATACATATATACTTATTTATTGGAGACATAAATGTATTTATTTCACACTCCATGATCATGGAATAAAATATGATGATAAATGATCCCATGTTTTATTAATATTTGTGGCACACTAAAGGTTGGGAATGAAATGAATGTGATCGGTACACCCGAAATTATATTTTGCTTCAATGTATTGGGTAATTTTTAGGCTCATGATACTTTATGTTGGATTTTGAGTGAAAATGATTCCATTATTAGACTTTTTCATTATTATTTCTTGGCATTTAGCCTAGACCTATGTTTGTGATGCAGTGTTTTAAGTTGATTCCTCATTTTCCATGTCATGATTATCATGTTATATAGTGCCTTATTATATGTGTTTGTTATTATAAAACCTTTTATTACCCATTGGAATTAAAATTTAATATAATGTACCACCTTATTCCATGTTTATTCCTTTTCTAGCATTTATAGCTTAACCATTTTTTAAGTATGTCCCTAGGTTATCATGTATAGTTTTAAATCCGTGGAATTTTAGAAACATGTTAACAATGTTTTTAATAATGTTGTTGTATACCATGTTCAAGTTGTTATGATATGTACTTAATTCCTAAAGAAACTAGACTTCTCAATCATTCGGGTTGTATTTTGTATAATTTATTGCAATAGATGATGAATTAATGTATAATAATTAATAATGTTGTTATAGTTGGTATCAAAGGAAAAGGTTAGTTATATTTGGGATTAGGATTAGGAAGCTCTAGAGAAATCCTTAGGAATAAAACTAATTATAAAAAAAATACAAATATTTTTGTAATTATATATTAATTAGTTTATCATGAAATTAAATCCCTACCTTCATACTACAAGTAGATGTGGCTCTGCCATATATGTACATAGTGGTAAAACCCAAATACATCATGTTGAGCTAGACTCGACCGAGAAGTGGTGCCTGAATATGAGGAATGTTGTGTGCCTTGTTTGACACTCCTTGGGGAAATTATTTGGTAAATTAACAATATCATTACAAAAAATTATTAGGGGAACAAAAAAATACCCATAAGAATATGTCTTAAGAAATATATCATCAAAAACATAGATATAGTCTTATAAATTCATATGTTAAGGAAATATAAAAATTTATAAGTTAATTATTTAATTTCATTGGATTACCTTATATATGTTTAATACTTTAAAAATAATCATCCCTAATTTTCTCTTTATTCTATCCAATGGCCAAAATAGGGGGAATCAGGTAAAAACAATGTGATGGGAAATGTGACGACTACCCCCCCCCCCAAAAAATCCCTACTCGATGGGAACAGAAATTGATGAATTTATGATGATACACTCTAAGATTACTCATGTTTTGAATAGAAACCAAGACAAGGAGGAGCGCTCAAATCCACCTAAGAAAGAACAAGCTGTAATTGAGTCCTTTCTATGAAGAAGGCCTCCAACATTTAAGGGGTCATATGATCCCTTAATAATGGAAAATAAAGAAACTATAATGAGAAGCTCTTATCCATAATTAAAAGTTATAAAAAAGAGATTTTTCTTTTTGTTTCTTATCATAGGGAGGTTTAAGTAGATCAGTGGGAAAAATTGATAAAGGATACAAAGATTGAGAAAGATATCAAAGTGATTATGGTGAATTAATTTTAGAAAATGTTGTTCAATAAATTTTTTACTCAAATTTTCCAATATAAAATAGAAATAGATTTCCTTTACATAAATAAAAATGATTAAGATTTTTTTGAGGGGTATAAGGAAAACTTAATAAGAATTTAATTATATGACTCTAGATTTCTTGTCACCCCTGAATATAAGGTTGACCACTTTTTAGGTGGGATAATACTTAATCTATGAAAATCCACAGAGATCCATGACTTTGATAGATATGAGGAAACTTCACATGTTCCCTAAAATTCTAAATAGATATTGAAGAATCTCAAGGGTATCATAAGAATAATAAGTAGAAATAGGTGTTCAATTTAGGCTTTTTGATGGAAAAATCTAATAGTGAAATGAAATTTCAGCATCCCACTTCTCAATGGTGAGAAAAAAAGAACCCCAGAAATTTCCTAATATGGTCATGGAAATGGTATTTCTCCTAGAAGGAAGGGAACCTAGATATTGATTGTTGATATGAGAAACCCACTAATGAAATAAAGGATAAAAATTCTACAATAAACCCTTTGCACATTTTTTATTTCTTCAACTACATGGTATAAGGGATATTTTAAAACAATTCATGAGGAAAAGTGTTTTCTAAGACAAACAATAACCTCCAAGGTAGAGAGGGAGATCATTATTAGTCACAACCACTAGTGTGGATCCCAAAAATGATGTGGTGATAGGTATGATAGTTTTTCATTAAATGATAGAAAATCAAATTTTTATTCTATTTATAGACTTACTTTATACCAAAAACGTTTAGTATAACTATTCAAACACCACTAAAATCATGGAAGTGGACTTATCGGTAAAATTGAAAATGTAAAAATTATTGAATCCCAAGAATATAACTCGTATTTTATAAAAATTTGGTAAATTTACTTCCCATAAAACATTTTAATACTCATTTTGGTGGAACTTGATGCAATTATAGGTTTGGATTGCCTTTCCCTATATAGATCCAATATAAATTTCCGTGAGAAGGAAATCACTCTCTGTATCACAAATAAAAGCTCGATTTTGTATAATTGTATGGAGGAAAATGAATATTATTTATCAATAACATCATAAGCATGGATATTATTTCCCCAGAATAAAGTGTATCTATCAAAAATGATTTATTCTAAGGAAAGAATCATCCTTAAATACTTTCCTTTTGTGATGGAAAATGATAATGTGTTTTGTGAGGAATTTTATAGACTTCCTCATAGTTGAGAGGTTGAATTTTAAATCAAAATTATACCTAGCATGTTACCATTATCCAAGAATATGTATTGAATTGATGTTGTGTAACATTAGGAGATGAGTAAAATAATAAAAGAGAATCTAGATAAAGGTTTCATATGCCTAAGTACTTCAATATAGGGTGTACCAATCCATTTCATTGAGAAGAAGAATGAGTCAATGCGCCTTTTCATTGATTAGCGTGAACTCAAAAGGATCATGATAAAGAAAATGTATCCAATAACTCATATATATGAATTATATGATCAACTATGTGGATAAAAATAATTCCCCAAGAGGGATGTATGGTGAGGATATTACCATATTATGATGAATGAGGAGTATATTAAAAAGACTAATTTTTGTATGAGGTATGGGAACTATTAGTTCATAGTGATTCCTTTTGGGCTCACTAATTCTCCAAAAATAATCATGGAATTGGTGAATAAATTCTTTAGTGATTTCCTCAAAAAAAGTTTGGTAGTATTTATATATGATATTCTCATATACTCCAAAAATAAGGAAGAGAAATAGGAGAATCTTACTGCTATACTAAACACCTTGTGAAAGAAGAATATTTATGAAACCTATGGAAAATGTGAGTTATATTTGATGGAAGTATCATTATTGTGACATATCATCCCATGAAAGTAGATATATGTGTACCCTTCAAATATAGAATTAGTTAAATGATGAAGGAGGAAAATATTTGTGATATATATCTATAGATTATGTGGATTTGTTGTGAACTACAACCGATTTGTGAGAAATTGTATGTGATTTTTAAACCCTTAAACAAATCTTACTCAGAAGGGAGTTAAGTTTTATATTGGAATAATGATTGTGAAGTGTGATTTAATGATATGAAAAGGAGGCTCATCACTACCCCTTTTATCACATTACCCATAAGTGGATAAAATTTTGTGGTATTCAGTGATGCTTTGATGAATGGATTGGGCTGTGTGTTAATGATGCTTGAAAAATTCATAGACTATGCTACAATGTAGTTTAATGTTAATGAATATAACTTCCCAACCCATGATCTGGAGTTGACTTCGGTAATATTTTTTTGTGAAAATATGGTAGAATTATCTATTTGGGGATAAGTGTGAAATATATTCATAGCAAAAAATTCTAAAATATATATTCACACAGAAAGAGTTGAATATGTACCAACAAAGATGGTTAGAGCTGATCAAGGACAACGATTTCCCAATCTACTACCATCTTGGTAAAATTAATAAAGTGGAAGACACTCTATGTATAGTGGATCTAACAATTATATAATTGATGATAATTTAGAGGGATATGATCATATGATATTTGAAAAGGATGTACATGGGAATCATAAAGGAAGAAACATCATCAATACATTCACAAACAATTTCAAATCTATCACTTCTAGAAAAGAAAAAAATTCACAGAGAAATGATGTGGGAATTCAGAAAAAATTGGAAACTATAAGAGATGGTAAATCATCAAAGTTCAATTTCAATGAATAAGGAGTTGTGATATTTGTTTCTTAACTATATGTGTCATCAAATCCTATATTAAAGAAGGTTTTATTGGATGATTCACATAGCTCAACCTTATCCATCCACCCAAAAAGCACATATATGTACGGAGATATCTAAGAACATTGTTGGTGGTACAATGTAAAGAAGGATATCTTTGAATGTAAATCAATATTCCTTGTATGTTATCAAGTGAAAGAGGAAAGCAAAAAATACAAGGGGATGGTCCAACCACTACCCATACCTATATGGTTATGGGAAAACATCCCCATGGTGTTTATCATTAGTCTTCTAAAGAAATCAATAGGGAATAATACAATATGGGTTGTAGAGAATCATCTTCCAAAGACTAAACACTTCATTTTAATTTGAGAGGATTTCTCACTTGATTAACTTGTAAGGATATACATTAAGTAAGTGGTGAGACTATATGGAACACCACTACCAATTTTATCTGATCGAGATCCAAGATTTATCTCTATGTTTTGGAAGATTATACAATGAAATTGGAATACTAAATTGAATTTACATATGGCTTATCAAACATAAGATAATGGCCAATATGAGTAGACTATCTTGACACTTGATGACATTTTGATAGCATGATCAATTAAAATCAAAGAGGATGGTACCAAAATCTTCCTCTGTCCGAGTTCTTATATAACAATAGTTTAAACTTGAGCATCCAAATGGATCACTATGATGACATTTATGTGAATATTTACAGAACACCTTCATGTTGGGATGATTTTGGGGAACAAAAAATTCTATTTCCTGAAATGGTTGAGGAATTGGTGAGAAATTGAAAGACAATTCATCAACACATCAAGGATGATTAGAGTTGACAGAAGAGTTATGCTGACAATTGTCAGTGATACCAAGAGTTTTATACTAGAGAAATGGTATTACTTGGAATATCTCTATATAATAATGTGATGATATTATGGGATAATAGAAAGCTTAGTCCAAGATACATTAGCCCTATTGAAATCCTTGATCGCATTGAAGTGGTGGACTGTGGAATAGAACTCCCACATAACCTATCTCAACTACATGATGTATTCCATGTATCCCTCGTGATAAAGTACATAACATAACCCTCACATGTATTAAATGTGAAGGCTTATTTATCTTGAACTTGAGTACTCCTGTTTAAATTTTTCACACCCTCCCTCTATTAAAATCACCTCGTTTAGTTATTGATCACCATTGTGATTCGGTTGCATCTCTCCAGGTGACTAATCATTTCAACTACTTAGTTTTTTTATCATGGTAGTTTCATTACATTATTTTATCATATCTATTGACATGTCATGTTGATTATATTGATTCCATTATATATCTATTGTGTGATCTTATTCTGGGGGTGATACTTTTTTTGTTTCAGTGCGGTGAGTGTGTGTTATTGAGGTATTTCGTGATATTTCCTCTTCACGGGCCCATTTTTTAAATTGAATCAATTATGGGATGTGTGGATTCATTATATATCCTTCATTGTTTTTTTATTCTTCTTTATTGGTGGATCCCATTGTGGGCATGGTGACATGATTTTTGAGGTAGGTGGTTTCATCTCTAGAATGTTTTTTAACTACATTAATCTTTTTTCTGATAAATTGTTAAATAAATGAAATGGAATGTATGGATGATTTGATTTGTTTGTGTGTAAAAAATGTTATTTATAAAAAAATTATGTTTCCATAGTTTTGGTAAATGAAAAGGGCTTTTCAAAACATTGCAAAATGGTTTTTTGAAATTATTTTCAAGGAATGGTTTTAAATAAAATTGATTTGGGGAAAATGGTTTGGAAAAAAGAATGCATGGGAAGCCTTGGGTATGTAGGTGGAAGGAATAGTAATATACCTTATCCACTTTCTGGGGGTTTCTCCATGTGTATTTCCCATTATAACATCCCAATATTTTCTGTTTTGTCTCTTTTTAAATATATTTAATATCTTTTATATATTAAGTTGTATGGAATATCGAGAATAAATAAAATCCAAAATATTATTATTTTAACATGACCATTATAATCAAGCCACTAAATTTGAAGTTGTGAATAAGATTAACTATAATTTAAAAAATATTAATTTCATGTTCAATACAGTTTTTTTTATTCTTAGAAAATAATCACATAATTTTTTGTAATGTCATCTTATTCTACAAGTTTTTTTCTTCAAAAAGTGATTTTTATTGATTTATACGAGAAATTAAAAATAATTAATTTTTCGAAATTTTCGAAATGTTATTTTATACAATTAGCATTACTTTTAAAATAATAATATTAAAATTAGATAAGTGTGAATTCAATGTAATTTTCTGAAAATGATTACTTTTTAATGAATAGTAAAAAATAATGTTTTTATTGAAATATACATTTTATTTTCAAGGAAAAATTATGATTTCAATTAGTTTTAAATTTTAATTATTTAATTTTAATTAAACATAATCCATTTATGGTTTTTTAAATAAATTTTATAATTTAATTTAGTATATAATCATTCTATATATTAAAGCGGATTTTTTTGAAAAACTGTTTTTGATTGCATTTTGACAGTATAATTTTTAATTCAATTCTTCATATATTGTGTTTAAAATTTTGTAAAATGGATTCTATATTTTTAATTATAAGGTGTAGATTATTAAATATGTTCATATTTAGTTTTATGAATAAAAATTTTATCATAGCAGACAAACCATTAACCGTAGTATAGTAAAAATAATGTAGCATGTAATAGTTAAAAGGTAGAAGATAAGATCACCTAAAAACAAAAAAAAAATTATGGTTCTTTTGTATCCCTCTAATAAATTAACAATGTTTCCTTTTATTTTAATTTTAACTTTATTTATAGGTTTTCAATACACACATCACCTGAATTAAATAAAATACTATTATTCACATTTTTCACCGTCAATAAATTTTTTGAAATTTTAGAGATTTTATATAGTAAATTTATATCATATATATTCAATAAATTATTTTAAATTCATCCAATAAATTCTATAGTCAAAATATAAGAACAAAAAACAATATTTTTCATATAAATTAATATTTTTCTAAAATCACTTTTTTCTCCTTTTAATTAGGAACCAATTTTAAATACAATTTTAGCACTTTTATAGATTTTTTATTTCTAAATAATATTAATATTTTAAATACAAACATAAAAAATTGTTAAGAGTGAATTTGTTTCTTTATGTATCTTCTTTTAATAAATATTTAAAAATACTGAATTTTTATTCAGAACAGCTTTTTCATTTAATTTTATTATAAGAATAAATTATAATATAATTTGTTTTTAAAATTAAAAAAAATACACAAATTAATCCAATTTATAAAATTATAAAAAATTTAATATTGAAATTGGTTATAAAAACTTAGAAACATGTTGATCCTTTTTACTTCAAAAACCTGCATTTTTCTTCCCGTCTGTGGGATTAGTTTTAAATTCATTTATTCCACTTATGATATTTTATTTTTAAAAAATTTATTCCAATATTGGAATCCTCATAATATATATTTTATAATAAGTTCAATGTAGTTTTTGACCTAAAATATTAGTGAAGGTGATTAAAATTAATTACAATGATTAAGAGAAAACATAGCTTAAAAAGGGACTAATCCTTAAATATGAGAGCCAAAATAACCTAGGAACATTTCCAAAATCTATTGGGTGGAAAACTTTTATTCATAATATCCATTTTATAAAATTTTCAACCTTATTGGAGAAAATTTTCATAGGAAAAAACTGGATTGAATTTCCATTGAAAAAATCTATAAGAATGTCACTCTGTCTTCACTATAAAAAGGTACTCACCCCTCAAACTTCCTCACAGCACTGAAGACACATTGGTTCTTTTAATATATTCCAAAATAGATCCTAAAAATCCTTAACCTCAACCTATAACACTGGTTTTTGGAATGAATCCATCCTTGTAATCTCATTAGTTCAAACCAAAAGGAGTTAACTTAATAAGAGGTAACATCCTTCCTCAAGATCTTTTATTTTATTTTCATTCTCCACCCACTAAAATATTCATATTAAATGATTATATAATAACATCAGTATAATAGAAATATTTTTATGTATTTATTTTATAGTTTTGTCCATCACTTACACAGACAGCCATCTAATGGGTAACGAACCTACTGTTTATGTGTGCGGTGAACTACTGGCTCACGAAATGATGATTATTCATTTGTCCTTTACTACCACTCATGGTGGAAATTATTATGGACATTTTATTTATATATGATATTTTTGATATTTATATTTTCTTATGTATTTTGTAATTTTTATATAACACAAACCCTTATACATCCCATTTTGTGTAAATTCGATAACATCGTTTGTGGAAGTGTGGACTACTACCCCGTAAAAGCGATGTGATTCATTCACACTATACATGGAACATACAAAGGATTTTTTTTTATTAAACCTATTTGAAATATATGACATAAATATAATACTGGATTTATAATATGTATATATATGATTTACTTTTCATTATGTTAATAATAAAAAGAAATTAATGTAGTGTTCATGTATACGTATGGCCTACCGTCTCCATGAATGGTGCATTTCATTTATTATCAAAAAATATAAAAAATAATTATAAATACATATATAATGAGTATTTATTCTAATTAAATCATTGATTATATTATTTATATAATGAAAAAATGATCTCATTTATATTAAATACAAGTAACAAGTCAAAACATACTCAAGAAACTAGACAACTAACACCCGAAATAGTGAATATAATGAAAGATCACTAACAAAAGGGTAATAAGATATTTTTATAAGATAATATATGATATCATAAATATGAATATGGTTTTATTATAAGTTATTAAATTTATTTAAAATACTATAAAAGAGTTTAAATAACAAAAATCTAAAAATTAAAGATAAGGTAAGGGATTTTCATCTCACTTGTTTCATCTGAGAGATAAATGTTATATTCACCACTTACTTATTTTTTGTGGTGTATCGACATACCCTTTTGATATATTATATAATGAACCCTTTTGGATTAATGGTATCCAAAAAATTCATATAATCTTATTCTTTCATGTTTATTATGATTTAAATGTTTCAAATTTGTATGGGACACTTTTGGAATGCTTAAATATTATTTTACTTAAGTATGTAATTAATGATTTCTTTTGAAATATCACTTCATTTTTTTGATTTTTAACTTTAAATTGAAAAAACAACATTATTATGCTCATTTTTATTGTACATTACCTCTGTCTTAAATATTAATATTCTTATAAAATTGATATTATAATTTCCTAAACCATATACCATTTTACATATAGTGTTCACATTGAAAGTTATTTGATTAAATGGGTAAATATTGATAATTACATATATTTTATTAAATATGGATATTTTATAAGGAAAATTATTAAATATCTTATTCAATATATTATGAATGCATTGGAAAGGTACGACATGGGTGGGGCTTAATTATAGATTTCCCCTTAATCCATCAATAGTCTAATGAAACAAAATAGTTAGACATCTTAGATGGGGTTTTACCTAATACGAAAAACCATCTTGTGAAAGGTATTAATGGTAAATGTACCATATACCTAGGAAATATGGTTTACAATAGTTAATAATGTCCCTCATTTAGATTAAATTATTATTAATCCACATCAGTTTTTCATTGAAATATTTATAGATTGATTCTATTATTAGTTTATTTATTAAATATCATGGGTTTTAGTATCTTACCTTTCTGTGTTGATTATTCCTTATATAGATATCTAAACTAGAATGTGTTATCAATTATTTACCTCTCTATATATATTATTCTCATAAATTCATTTTTCATTATGTTTTACTTATACTTACTTAGCCTTTAACTCACCCTTATTATGTTTCATTCACATATAATGAAGAAGAAAACTTTTAATCTACTTTGAAAGATGAAATTTATTTAATTTTATTATATACCATGTCTTATTTTCTATTAACAATATATTATGGGTATCATGTAACTAATCTGGTTTTGAAAAACTGATAAACTGGTCAATCTTTCAGGATTTTATTCCTTGTAATCATGCCAATATATTAAAATAAATCACCACCTCTAGGATTTTGGGGTCAGGGAACTATAGTTGGAATGAGATAATGTTAAGTATAAAACATGAAAACTAGATATAAAAGAAATATATTTGGTAACATTACCCTAAGATAGACATTGAGGATAATTATAGGAAAACATCCTAGAATTTTTTTAAGTTATATATTTTGTGGGTCTTCCAAGGACTACATCCTTCTTTGGATACCACAAGTGGATGTGGTTCTATCACAGATGTACCTATAGGTAACAACTCTAACAAGGTGTGTTGGGCCTCACTCAACGTAACCTAGTATACGACAAAGGGCCTTACTACAACCCTGGTATAACACTACTAAGGGATATACTTTGGATAATTCAAATTTTCTTTACAACCCATTATGATGGATATAAAATTAAATATGTCCCAAATATGACCAAATTTTATTATTAGATGATTTATTATGCATAAAGGATATGTTATATAACATATTTTTAATTATATATTATGGTTTTATGATCTCATCTAGTGTATTTGATTGTTTAGAAATGGTTCCTAGGATGAACAACGGTATCAATACTCATGGAAAATTTAGATATTACCCTGCTGATGAAAATCCAATATAGCTAACATTGGAATAGAGTAAATTATGGATATCAAACGATATCTTAATGAGGTTATGAAAAAAAATCTTTCTTGAATGGAGTAACCTATTCCATTGTTATAATCTTCTATGTTTGATCACTTTATGTGACAGAGTTCCCCATCATTTAGTGAGGCTAAAATCCAATTTTTGTTAAACAAAGGATTAATTCTTTGGAGATGATATTTATTTCCATATGATGTAGTTAAATTGAAAAGGTTATACTTTCGTTATATTGTATCTATGGTGATGTTGATCAATGGTTGTCCTTGATCTATAATACTATAGAGGAAGAACAAATTTAACTCATGGAAGAGATGACTTTTAAGGATACATTATTTTAAAAATAATTCCCTCATGATCAAAAAAAGTAAAATTAATAGGATATTTCTTAGCTTAAAGAAAAAATAATAAGAAAGTGTTTCAGATTATGAATCTACCTTTACAATGTTATACTGGTATTTTAATGATTATATATGAAAAACATATTACAATATTAACCACTTCATTGAAGGTCTAAATCCAAATATCATAAGGGCACTAGTCTCTCAGACCTTTTCATCATATAAACAAATATTTTTATGTTACACCAAGATAGAGAAGTAATTATATATATCCTACATATTCAAAGGAAACCAAGAGAATAACAGGTATTATGAGACCAAAGAAAAATTGAATTTATCAAATAATAACAAGTTGGGGTGATTTCCATCTTGTGAAAATTTTGGAAAGTATCACCCATGGAAATCCCTAAAGGGAATGGATGTTTTATTTAGGTGTGGAGAAAGAGGTCACCATTATAAATAATATAAAGGGAAGAAGTAAAATAGTACAATTCACTATTATAACTTCACGAAGATAGGGCACTATGCCTATAAATTCCATGAGCATCCAAGTAATATATCATAGAAAAGTATTAGGGGAGATTACCAATCTTATGTGATCACTAAAGAGGGGATTGAAGTACCAAATAATGTGTTCGAAGGTACATTAATCCTATATTTAAATTTATCCAATTCTTTATTTGATTATGGATCATCATACCCTTTTATATCTAGTATTTTTTCAATGAAAATTCTTCATTTACCCTTTTATTTAATAAGAGAGTTGTCATTGAAAATTCCTAATTATAGTATCATTACAACAAATATGTGTCAGAAAGTCCCAATTATGACACATAAAAATGCCTTACTTTCTAAAAATTTTATTTTACCCTTAGTTGACAATGTTGAAATCCTTACTATGGAATTTCTCACAAAATATGATGCAAAGAAATTATTTCAACAGGAAGGAAATTTTGATTTTTGAGGAAGATATAGAATCCTTAATCCCCACACCATAATCTTCCTTACCTGATTCTAATCAAGATCCACCCCCAGTAGCTTAGCTAAATGCAATTCTTGGGGGAGAAGAGAAAACAACATCTAGTGACAAAGAATGTATTCTTCAAATTAATGATATATCTATTTTGTAGAAATACATTGATTTATTTCATGTGGAATTACCTAAACATCCCCCATAGAGTGAAGTTGAATTTTCCATTGATTTAATCCTCTATTCAATTCCTATATCAATGATTCTCTATAAAATGGACACTGTGAAATTAGTGGAGTCTAATTAAAAAATATTGTATTTGGGTAATGAAGGATTTATTTTCCTTAGTGATTCACTATAAGGATTCCCTATCCTATTTTTTCAGAATATAGATGGATCTATGAGTTTGTGAATTGATTATAGGTAAATCAAAGCTATTAATATAAATAACATGTATCCTCTACATCACATTGATTCCATTTTTGATAATCATCATGGAACAAAAAAATTCAAAGATTCATCTTCTTTATTGATATCACCAATTCTGGGTCAAGAAAGAATAAATTCGAAATATGGCTATTTGAATGAGGAATAAATATTAAATTTTTATAGTAATTACATTTTTATTGACTAATGCACCCTCTATTTTTATGAACGTAATTAATGGAGTATTCATTGAATATCTTGATGATTTTCTATTGGTATTCATTGATAATATTCTGGTATATTCTAAAAGTTTTTAGTACCATGAGAATCACTTTTAGATCATTCTTATGACACTTAGATGGAAATATTTACAATGGAAATTTAGTAAATTTGATTTATAGATTAAATATGTTTCTTTACGTTGCCATATTGTCTCCAAGTAAGGAATATCCACTTTTTCCTAAAAAGACAGAGGTAGTCATATAATGGCCTAAAACAACAAATATAACTGAGGTACATGGTTTCATTTTTTTGTTAGGTCACTATCATTGATTCATTCATAATTTTCCATTGTTATCTAACCCGTTAATCAAGATTACACATAAACTGGTAATGTTTGTATATATAAAGGAATATAAAGAATTATTTGACGAGCTAAAGAAAAGATTTTTCAATGCACTGATTTTGACTATACCATCCAGGAGTGGAGATATTATCATATATAGTGATGCATCAAACAAGGGACTTGTTTTTGTCCTAAATAAAAATGAAAATTTTCTTGAATATACATTTAGGCAATTGAAGACTCCTGAAGAGAACTTTCCAACGCTTGATATTGAGTTAGTGATTGTGATATTTGCTTCTAAAATATTGATACATTATCTCTATTGAAAAAGATATAATATTTACAAAAATCATAAAATCCTGAAATGCATCATCTCATAGAATTATCTCAACATGATACCAAGTACTTGTCTCAAGCTACTCAAGGACTATGATTTCTCAATACAATACCCCCCAGGGAATGAAAATAAGGTAGCAGATGCATTCAGTAAGAAGGATCATGAAGTTCTAATTGAATTGTGGATTGAGAAGGATCCTATGTTCATGGACCTAGTAAAGATAGATATGGTAATTTCTAAGGGACACATCAATAATTTTGTAAATTATTTAAGAACCATATTTATTATACTGGATAAATAATTCTCAATCTGTTTATGAAGACTTTCATAATAAAATCAATGTTCTCAATGATGGAAAATTAGAAGACATTGTTTGTGAATTTGATGTTATAAAATTTAGAATGATTCTATGTATTCTATCTACACCAATTATGAAAATGAAATTTTTGATTGATTATCATATCTCAAATTTCTCTATACACCCTAGAGGCACAAAGATTTATAGGGACTTTAAGGAATATTTTCGATGGGATAAGATGAAGCACAAAATTGTGGATTATGTAACTAAATGTTTTTTTATAAAAAAGAGAAATCTATGAGGTAGGATCCTAAAGGATTCATGAAATTTATCTTTATTACTGTATGTAAATGGCTTGACATTATTATGGACTTTGTCTCAAGACTAGCGAAGACTTCAATAATGAATGATGAAAGATGGTTTATTATTGGTCAACTAACCAAATATACACATATCCTTGTTAAAAGAGAAGACCTGCCTCTTTAGATCCTTGGAATTATCTATTTTAATAAAGTTTTAAGACTACATGTCACACCTATATCAATTATTTCTAATTGAGATCCTTATTTTACATCAAAAATTTTGAAAAAAAATGTTAGAAGGCTCGTGACACCGAGCTTCATTTGAGAACTGCCTACCATCATCAAACGTATATACAACATGAAAGAATAAATCAAACAATAGAGTATATGTTGTGTCCATGATCACTCAACTTTCAAGGTTTGTGGGATCAGTATATACCTTTGGTAAAATTTTCTTATAATAATATTTTCCATTCAAGTATTAAAATTTCACCATATGAAGCATTATATAGAAATATATATCACACTCCAACATTTTGGGATGAATTTGGTGAAATGAAAATCATAGGACTATAACTTTTCAAATAAACAAAACAATATTTAAAGGATATTTAGCCTCATATCATGAAATCTCAATGTTGACAAACGAGTTATACCGATAATTGGAGGAAATATTTAGAGTTTCAATTTTAGAGGTTAAGTTTTCTTGAAAATATCTATATGTAATGGTGTTAAAAGGTTAACTAATAAAATTAAACTAAGTCCCATGTACATCGGACCCTTTGGGATTATTTAAATAGATGGATTTTTCTCTTATGGTTTCAAAGTGCTGCCAAATCTTCCAAAGGTATTAGATGAGTTCCATATATCTATGCTACAAAAGTACATGCATGACCCAATGAATGTACTAATCTATGATGAGATAGAGTTGGATGTTGACCTTTCATACTATGAATACATCATTCTAATTCACTATGATAGATTAGAAGTATTGATGAATTGGATGAATCGGTTGGAAATAGTACTCTATAGAAATCACAAAATGGAATAAGTGACATGGGAACTGGAGGATTATATGAAAGAGAAAGACTCACAAATTTTATGAATGAAATAACACTAAAATTAAAAGGATGAAATTTGTGTATGAGGTACTAATTTATCACCCGAAGACTTTAACATATTCTCCTTTTGGTATAAATTTAATTTTGTTGATAACATTGCAATATACATAACACACGATTTAAACAAAACACTATCTAGTTATGTTTTTCAAATTAAATAAAATTATAACATTTTATAGAGTTTATATAGTAAATTTATATATTATATATTCAATCAAATTTTTTTAAATTTGTCTGAAAGATTATATATTCATAAGGTAATAACCAAACCTAATATTTTGCATAAAAATCAATATTGTTTAAAAGTCACTTTTACTAATTTTTAATGGTGAACCTTTTTTAAATCAATTTTTTGGATCTTTTATCAATTTTATATGTAATTATAAGATCATTGTTTTAAATATAAACATAAAAAATATTATATTAGGAATTGTTTGTATTTTTATGTAATGTTTCATTTTTATTGAATAGTAAAAAATACAGAATTGTAATTCAAAACTTCTTTTTTATTGAATTTATTTATATAGTGAAATTATATTTAAAATTGTATTTAAAGTCATATTATTTAAATTATACATAAATTAATATATTATTGGTCATTTTAACCAATTTCACATTAAAATCAGAAATTATACTTAGGAAACATTTAAACATTTTTACTTTGAAAACCCTTATTGTCATCCCATCTGCTTGATTAATTTTTAATAAATTTCTACCACTCATGTGATTGGAAATCAGAAAAATGGATTCCATATTTTCAAAAATAATAATATATGGTGTATAATAATATCAACTTAGTTTTTTATCAAAAATATTAGTGAATGTTTTTAAAATTAATTACCATGATTAAGAGAAAAATAAGCTTAACAAGGGAATAAATCTTAAACTTAAGAGCCAAAATGACCAAGAAACCTATAAAAATACATTGGATGACCATATTTAGAACCTATAATAAATTTTCACTAATTTTAAATATTATTATAGACCCTTTTCATTTGAAAAACGTTGATGGATTTCCATTTCCAAAAATTCAAAAGAAGGTAACTCCTCCTCCACTATAAAAAGGCATTAACGCCTCACTGTTTTTCACACCTCTCAATAAAATTTTTCACAACCAAGATCATTAAAAAATTATCCTAAAAATCCCTAAAATAATAATTTATTCCCATCCTTGGGTAGAAATACATCCAAGGAATCTGATTTCTGCAAACTAAAAAATGTTTCCCAAATAAGAGGTAACATCATACCTCATGTTCTTTTATTTTATTTTTATTCTCCACCTGCACAAATATTATTATTATAATATTATATAATAAAATCAGTATGATAAATATAATTTTATTTTTTCAAGATAAGGGTTATACCCACACTTATAGAAAAATCCATCAAATAGATAATGAACATACCATTTATGTGTACGGTGAACTACCATCTCACGAAACAAAGATTGTTCTTTTTATCTTTTCCACCTCTCATGGTGGGAATTATGATGGACACACTATTAATATTTGATATATTTGATATTTATTAAATATTTATGACTCTATAATTTTTATATAACACTTATGATTATGTTTTTTATTTTTTAAAATATAATAACATTTCTTGTGGAAGTGTAGACTACCGCCCCCTCAAAGTAATGTGATTAATTCATACTATACATAGAACATATAAAGGATGGTTTTATAAAATCTATATAACATATATGACATAAACATACTAATGTAATTATAATATAAATTTATATCATTTACATTTCATTATTTTTATAATATATTGAAATGAAAGTAGTGTTCATGTATATGTATATCCTACCATCTCCATGAACAACACATTTCATTTCTAATCTCAAAATATTATGAATTATTTTAAATACATATATACTGAATATATATGATAAATAAATTATGTTTTAAATTATGGAGATGATGAAACCCTAATATAATTAATATTAATATAAATTAAAATGTCAAAACGTACTTGAGAAATTGGGCAATTAACACAAAAAATAGTAAAAATAGTGAATGATTATTAACAAACATGTAATAAAATATTATAAAAATATCATATATGATATAATAAATATAATTATGGTTGTATTATATGTTATTATCATGTTTTAAACCAACATACATGAGGATAAAAACTACATAAAAAAATTTATGTTAGGTAAGGTTTTTTTATATCCCTTTTATCATATGTGAGATAAATGTCAAATTCCCTGCTTAATTATTTTGTGTGGTGTATCAACTACCATTTTTGATATATTACATCATGAACACTTTTATATTCATAGAATACAAAAAATTATTTTCATTTAATTCTTTCATGGGTATTATGACTTAAATGTTTTAAAGTGGTATTGGACACTTTGGAATATTTAATGTTTATTTTCCAGACGAATATGTTTGATGATTACCTTTTCAATATCACTTTATTTTTTGATTGTTAACATTAAATGTAAACAATAAATTTATTATGATCATTTTTATGGTACATTAATTCTGTCTTCAATATCCATATTCACATGAAATGTATATTATTATTTCTTAAATTCTATACCATTTTATATAAAATGTTTACTTTGATATTTATTTGATTAACTAGAGAATTATTGTTAAATATATATCTTTTTTTTTAAATGGATATTTTATAGGTAGCCCCTCGATGTATCAGTTTTCTCATGAGATGAATATGTTGGCCAAATTAGAGGGGTTGTTACCCGATTTGCTAAACTGTCTTGTGGAAGGTCATGATTTTAAAGGTTCCATATTCCTATGAAACGTGGTATCAAATAATTAATAATTTCCCTAATTTGGATATATTTTTTATTTTTCCATGATATTTTTTATTGGCATATTTCTGAATGCATTTTATTCTCATTTTAATGATTAAATGGAATGTGTTTCAGTTTCTTAAATTGAAATATTAATTATGCCTAATCTAGTAATTTGAAATGGATTGTGTCATCAGTTATTTGAATTTACATTTTTATTATTATAATAAATTAAATATTTCTTCCATTTACTTACCCTTACTAAGTATTTAATCTTACCCTTACTATGTTTCTTTTCTCCAGGTTATGAAGAAGAAAACATTGAATAAGATTTCAGGGATTTATTTTATTTCATTTTATTATTTATAATGTTTTATTTACCTTTCACAATGTATTATATGTATTATTTATTTAATTTTTATTTTCATAACTACTAAACTGATTGGACATTCGGGATTTGATTTCTTGTATTCATGAAAGTGTGATAAAATATTGAAATGGATTATGGCTTCTGGGGTTGGGATGTTGCATGTTTATTGTATTTCACTAACCTATACATTAATTAACACTTTATTTATCAATCTAATTAATTATAATTAATTCCTCAAGAAGGTTGTTAGATTTAAATAAAAAATAATCATTACATAATCACTTAAAACTACCCCTACTCAAGTATACATACTACACATTCCCTTCATACTTATCCACACAATATAGCTCCATGAAACCCTACCTATTTTTCATAACAACATATTTACATAATTTTTTGAGGTCATTTTATTCCAAAAATACCTACCTTACTGATCCCAAGATAATATCCAAATAATGATACTTTAAGAAAATGTAATCACATTCATGAATTCATTTAATTATATTTCATTTTTAACATACTATTACATTATTGTACCAAATATAAATATTATCTCTAGAGTAATAAATATACTAATATTTTATTAGAATTATTTGAAAACCATTTTCCATCTATTATCAATCCTATGAAAATTGAATACATCGCTCATGTGTAAGTACAACTTTTTGTCTCCACATACCATTGTAATTCAATTTTATTCATCACTTAAAATGGATAGTTATAATCATGGAAATAATCGATATATTTGATAATTATGACATAATCTTGATTATTTAATTTAATATACCATTCAATTACTTTCCCTTTTGACCATTTAAAAATGATATCATCACCCATGCGTATATACAACTTATCATCTCCACAAAGTGATGAGATTTATTTTCTATTCACAACAATAAATAGTGGTTATAAAAATCTATTTAATCATTAAATATTATATTTATAACATTAATATAATTATGTAAACAATGGATCTATATCCTATAAATGATAATTGATACTTCCACGAAACAACATGCATGAAAAAAGTAGAAATTAACACTTAAAACAGTAAACAATAGTGATATATTATTATTGAACAGGTGGTAATGTATTATAAAAGGATAATATAAGTTTTTATAAACATAAATAATATAATTTAAAAAATTAATAACATATTTAAAACCATTATACTGGTGTTTTGAACATGTTTTAAGGAAGTCAAACCAGAGGTAAGTGATTTCTTAACTCAGTTTCCATTAATTCGGTTAAACTTTTAATTCATTGATTATTTCATGATAATATTATTATTGAAATTAATTTTGGTTATATTATCATTTTTTTGTTTTATGATAATTTATAGTGTATACATATAATCAATTCATTTTATTAATTTTCACTTCAATGGTATGATCTTTGAATGGTTTTCTTATCTAACATTTACTTTTATGAGAAACATGCCATATTCACCAATTATTTATTTTGTGTTGTGTCTATAATAAATATTTAGTATGTTAAATCCTGAATTAATTTAACTTCATTGTTTTTAATATTTCATTTTTGGGGAATACTATTCACCGAACTACAAAGTGGTAAGGATGTTTTCAAAATCACTTCTTAATTTGGGATTATTTATGTTTATGTCTCTACATGGAATATTTTTTCCCATGTTCATGTTTTTAAATGTTGTTTTCAAAAACATTTTTACTCTTATACTAAATTTATTTAAATTAATTTTTTTCACATGTTTTACTTTTTACAAAATGTTTTGCAAAAGAATCTTTTTTTTCATTTTCCGAATGAGGTTCTTTTTTTGTTTTCCAACAAAAATATAGAAGCAGTGTTTTTTTAACATATATGATATGAGTTTCATTTCACACCATAATAAAACCTTAATGTTTTGAATGATCCTTCATCATTTTACAAGGTTCTTTTTAATGAATTTTCTTTCATTTATAATTCCACTTCTTTTAAAAAATAAATATTTCAAAATGGAAAGGGTATTTTCATAATTAATTATTTCAAGTGATATTTCAAAATAATATTCCATAAAATATGATGTTATTTGTTGTAATATAATATTTAATTTTTATATCATAAAATTTTACCATGTTTAGTCATTCTATGTAAGGTTTTATATGGAGAAAAGATAAAATGTTTGTGAATCCCATTCCTTTTCTATGGGTTATGCTATGATAAAATGTTTATGAAACTAATTTCTTTACGTGGGTTATAATATTATGAATGATTTAATTTCTATGGATTTGATTTTTTTTTATGGGTGGTACCTAAATATCCCTCTAATTATATTGCTAAATATTTATATATCACTAGATTTTAATGGGATCTAAGTTGATTGGATCGATCCAATATGGGAAACAAGTGTGTACCGATCCACTATGGGAAACATGTGTGTCCTGATCCTCTATGTTTATGGTCTTTGAAATTAACCTTGAAATATGAATTTTTTGTTTCTATATTTATGATACTGAAACCTTTTATAAAAATAGATCATGGATCATGATTTATTTAGGAATATTTTTCACACTTATGGTCTATAGTATATGAAATTATAATGATTATTTCATGAATTATACTTATGATCTATGATAGGTTGGTAATTAACATCATAAGTTATGTTCATGATCACATATTATTATTCTTATCTTATTGTTTCATTTGATCATGGATTTATATGTCCATTGTTTATCTTCACTGAGCATTTGATCTCACCCTTTCTTATGTTTCTTTCCCCATGTGATGATGAATATTTTAGGTAGGGTATGCCTAATATGAGTACAATGTGAAATGAAAATTTTGGGAGATCTTGAAGATATTTCCAAAAATAAAAAATATTCTATATCTAATATTAAAAAACACTAAACCATAATAGTTCAATCATGGATTTTAATGTAATGTACTAAATGTTCATATAAATATCTGTAAAATTTGTGTATAAAAATTTTGGGCTTTTATAGTTTGTATGAGAGTAGTTTTTATAAAATATTTGTATATTGAGGTTAAAAAAAATTTATGAAATCCCTTGGGTAAGAATAAGTATTGTATAAATCATAATGTTTTGATAATGTTCATGAATGACAGTGTTTAAAACTAAGGTATCATAAGAGAAGGTGTCGTAGTTTAATAATTGAATTAATTATTTTTTAGATTTTTGTGGATATCCACTATTATTAGAGTTTCTCATACTATTCATTCTAATTTTATTCAATGTATAAAACATGAAGGAACTATTCTAATGTTTATTGTGATGGAAAATTAAATTATTTTCCTCTATATAAACCAAATGTTATGGGAGATAAAATGCATAATCTAACGGCTATGCTCAAATAAAATTCAAAGGTAGTGAATCATACCATGATTCCAAATGAGAAAAAGAGACAAAAATATACTATTGAATATCTCATTAGGAAAAATCCAACACATTTAACATGGTATTCAAATATACTAGTGGTTTAGTAGTGGATCTACACTATTTAGAAAATATTTTATATTCCTCAATGCTTGGGATTTGAAAAATTTCCCCTTACTATTTATCATCTTGAAGGTGAACCAGATAAATTGAGGAATCTTATCAAGAATATGAGGCAATTGGAAGAGATTTAATCAATTGAAACTGATGAGTTTAAGGAGAGATTAATCTGTAATTACTTTTATCTTACTCTCTATAAAATTATGGGGAATTAATTTCATGTGTTGAAGAAAAAGAATGATGAATTCATTGGTACCTATATGGGAAATTTTACATGGCTTGAATGGTATACATTGGGATTAATTATCATCCATAAATATAAAAATTATCAAATCTTTGGTGGCCTAAAATAAATTCTCTAAAAGGCATTAGTTACATGATACTTTAGTAGCAACAAAGAAATCGTTAAATGTGTACTCAAATTATAAATGTAAATATGATATTCCCACCATTAAAAATGTTTTGATAAGAAAAAAAATCGAGTCTCATGAAAACTAGAATAAATCACTTTGAAAAAATAAATTTCAATCATCAACATATCGTAGATGTGGGAAGAAACATCAAAAGAAATTGTTTGAATAGAACTGAGAGTTTATTTTAATGTGTAAATGTTCATCATAAATCCTATGAAGGTTGAAATGAAATTTTTTGGTTGGTTATTGCGATTAAAGAGGATATAAGGCCAAATAATTCACTATCCACACCCTCGTGTTTCAACTATAAGGAGTTTTGGCATTAGGTGAATCAATGACCCAATCCAAAGACTATTCTAAATGACAGGGCACAAAATCCTTTGAAGAAAATGGTAAAAGGGAATGCATATGAAATAAAAATGGATAAATTTAATCATGATAATTAGGTCACCCCTGTAGCACCCCAAGACATTATAATATTTTTCTTTTAGAATAAATATAATACACGCCATAACGAATTTAAACAAAACAATAATTCATCACATTTGGAATAGTAAATTAAATTATTACTCTTTTAGAGTTTCTGTATTGTTAATTTATATATTATATATCCAACCAAATATTTTTAAACTCATATAATAAATTTTTGATTGGGGAAATAGAAAACAAACCCAATATTACAGACAAAATACTATAATTTTATAAAGGTAGTATTACTGACTTTTAAGGGATAACCTATTTTAAATATTAATTTTGAAAAATTTATTAATTTAATATGTGAAAATAAGATTCATTTTTGGAATAAAGACATCAAAATTATTTTAGAATGAATTTTTGTTAATCCTCCGTGAATGTTCATTTTTTAGTGAATTGTTAAGAATAATGAATTTTAATTCAAAAATATTTTTTTATAGGGTTAAATTACATTTGTAAATGGTTGTAAAGTAAAATTATGTAAAATTTTTATCAAATTACACAATTTATTTCATTTAGGTCAATTTTATTTTGAAATTGAATGTAAAAAACTTATCAAACTTTTGGATGTTTTTACTTTAAAAAATCGGCATCATCTTTCTGCCTATGGGATGAATTTAAAATTAATTTATTCCAATTATTTGATTGGAATTTGGAAAAATGGATTCCATATTTGAAATAATCATAATTTATAATTTCGGAGGAAAGGCACTTTTATTACAAAAAATATTAGTGAAAAACTTAAAAATAAATTATAATTATTAAGGTAAACATAATATTAATAAAGGACTAAACCATTAACTTAAGGGCCGAAATAACCTATAAAATTATCCAACCACAATTTTATATTAATAATATTTCCATTAACCTTCTTTTATTTAGTTTGGATGGTTTTGGAATACTTTAATTTTCTAAAAATGTGGGCACACCTAACTTCTTTTAAAAAATACCAAGTGACTCATCTTCCTCCTTTATAACAGGACACCACATCTCCCCATTCATCGCAACTATAAACCAAATTTTTTAATCCAATAACTTCATATATAGCTTCCCAACATCCCTCCCCTATGCCTCAAATCCTCCCTTGGGCATAAATCCTTCCAAGTAATCCTTTTGTTACTAACCAAAATTTGTTACCCAATGAATAGGTGACGTCATCTCTCATGATTTTAAGGTTTATTTCGATTCTATACGCCCTCAAATATCCTTGTTACACGTTAATGTAACAACAACAGTATCCTAGATATACTAATATTTTTTATAATTAGGGTTTTATGTACACTTACACAAACCTCCATCTAATAGGTAATGAACTTTCTATTTCTGTGTATGGTGAACCATAGCCTTACGAAATGATGATTGTTCATTTTCCCTAAGAACCTATCATGGTGGACATAATGATGTATAATCTATTTATATATGATACATATTATATTTATAATTTATTTATCATTTTTTAACTTTTATATAGAACATTCATTTATGCTTTCCTACTTGTGTAAATATGAGAATTTTGTTTGAGGAAGTGTGGACTACCACCCCCTCAAAACGATATGACTCGTCCATGACATACAAGAAACATATATATGAAGGTTTTAATAAAATTTGTAACATATATAACATATATATGATAGTATAATTATAATATACATATTTATCATTTTTTTCATTATTTTAGTACAAAAAATTAATGATTGTAGCGTTCATGTGTATGTACGACCTATCATCTCCATGAATGGCGAACATCATTTATTTTATCTAGTTATTATAGATTATTCTAAATACACATATAATTAATATATAGGATAATTAATTCATGTTTTATGTTCTAGAGATGATGAATCCATGATCTAATTAATGGTAACAACAAACAACAAGTGAAAACATACTCGAGAAAACTAGGCAATTAACCCCCCTCGAAATAGTGAAATTATTGAAAGTTTGTCATCAAATGGGTAATAAGATATTTTAAGAAGTTAATATATGGTATTATAAACATGATTATAGTTATTATATTAGTTAGGAACATATTTTAAACTACTATACAGTGGGATAAAGACCACACAGTAAAAAAATAAGTATAAGATAAGTGAATTTTGTCTCAATTTACATTTTATTGAGAATTATTTGTTATTATGAACCAATTCACTTTTATTTGGTGTATATACTACCTTTTTCTTATAATATCATGAATCCCATTATTCTCATTATATTATAATTTTCATTTAATGGAATAATTTTCTGGATCTTATGATTTGAATGTTTTAAAGTGGTATGGGAAGGTTTGGATTATTTAATGATTATTCTCCTCAACATTATTCTTAATGATTATTTTTACAATATCACTTCCTTCTGTGATTTTTGTCTTTTTCATGGAAAATTCACCGTATTCTAATAATTTTTTATTGGAAATTGTCATGAAATGAATCTGGTCTCCATCAAAACCACCACCAAACCGAGCTCATGAAAAGGATCAAAGGGAATTCTCTATCCACACGGGCAGGAACAAGTTCCCTAGTATCATATATTTATGGTTTTGGAATTATTTACCTGAGCATGGATACATAAAACATAAAAAACAATCGATAAACCAAATCTGAAAATTCAAGTAAAACAGGACTTAAAAAAATATATAACTGAATAAATATGTTTACACAAAAAATAATAGGTCCATGTCACATAAAAGTAGTAGAAAAATATCCCCAAGGACTCCACATGACAAGGTGTCATCACCCACAAGTCATCTCTACAACACCGCACCATGGGAGGGAACTAACAACCCAAAATGACATCACCCAAGGCCTTGAATTTACCTATGTAAAACATTATCAAGTCTACATACACCCAAGGGGTGTATGTTGGGTGTGATCCTAATCCCAATAGGATACCACCAAGTGATTCCATAGTGTAAGAAATACAAGATAAAAAGCATGGAAGTTTTGATAAAAAAAAAGTGGTGGAAATAATTTCTAAATAATGAAACTTTTAAATGTAAATATTTTCCGAAGAGTATTTTACATCAGTGAGAACATTTCAATAAAATATTTAATATACTGTATTTTCCAGCCCAAATCACCATATTCCAATGATAAATACAAAAGATTCAATGAGCACTAATCTCGAGAACACCCCTAGATACTAGTTAGTCTCTGGCCCCATGTACATTGTATCTCAATGTAAAGTAACCATAGAAAAATTCATTCTCATGCAAGAGACACTAGTAGGGAACATGACCATTACCTGGTGTTCCTGAAAAATCACCAATATAGTTTTTAGTGTTGTTGTTATCCATTTTTCTCAGTAAAATAGGGATAAAACGGTTTCAGATCACTAGCGTACTAGTACATATCTGCCCTCCTAGATACACAGTTTTCCCCCTTTATGATCAAACCATTATCTCATGTTTACAAAAGACATTATCACATAAAAACATAATTTATATTAATTATAAACTTAAAACAACAGCTACACATGCTTTGCACCACTTACATCACTCAATAAAACCTTTAGAATTTCAATAGAATAACATCACCAAATATAACAGTGTTTTACACAAAAAATATATTAAAAACTCCACCTTGAACACTATGTGCATACCTATATTCACCAAAACATAGTCTTCAGCACTAAATTTGTTTTATAAATCCATTAAATGAGTTATAAAAGAACCCCAATTGGAATAACGTAGAATAGACATGTAAAACACCTCATTTCACACAAAATTGGTACCTAAAATAATTTACTTAAAAAACATCACCAAAACCAAATTTCTCAGAAAGGATAATGAAGGATAAGTGTGATAAAAATAGAAATTATCAAAATATAAGTCATCTAGCAGTTCTTACACCTGGAATCACATACCACAATTGTCAACACCCTTGAATCTTTGTGTGAAAGTTCCAGTGCACATCCACCGCACGCAAAGGGACATAGATCAAGAATAAAACCACAAGAATAGACCCAGAAACATAAGATAAAACACTATGTTCTAATCCCCACTTTTTCGACATTCGTAAATTAATTAATAAATATAATTAACCCTATGAAAATGGAAGAAACTCTAGGAAAATGGGAGGAGGAAAGAAGGAGACCCACTTACTTAAGGGATCTTGAAGAAATCCCTCCAAATACACTAGTATCCAAATTTAAAAACATCCAAAAATTTCATTGAGGTTCTAATAAGTATGATAAGGTCAACTTAGAACTGAAATTTAGGGAGAATTGTAAAAATTGAAGGAGTTATGAAGTAAATAAGTTACCTATTCGAATCTGGACGATTTGAGAAATCATAATACATTTTTTCATAATTCTCGATGTATATGAGCTCTAAAGAGGGGGGGAAGATAATTGGGGAGAACCTAGGGTAAATGGTCTCGGGTGAGAGTTGGAATCACTAAAAAATAAAAATAATTGAATAATATAATAAATAAACATTTAAAAAAAACTGGAAATGAGATTACGAGTTGGCCCAATTCCTGAAATAAAAACCCAAATCCACCATGATTATGGATTTCTAAAGGGTTAAAATTGATTTTTTGGTGTTAATAGGTCTGGGGAGGCCATGTTCGAAGTGTAATGGGTGAAACATTTTTAGAAATGGTTGAGTTATAAAAGAAGAAAAATTGGATTTTAAATCTAGAAATGGTCTCACGGTTTGGCCCAAATCATGAAAACTCACCCTTTCCTCAAAAAATTCTTGGGAAACCCCCACAAAAAAGAAATAATGGACATTAAATGAAATTTACCTTTAATATAAGTCATGTATGAGACAATTCTCCCCACCATAAAAGACTTTCCACCATGGAAATTCAACCTGAATCTTTATCTGAAAATAATAATGGGTACTCCTTCTCAACCCACAACTTCCACTCCCATGTTTAGTGGACATCATTAACTTTCTACCAAATGACCCAAAATAGTGGAATAGACTTTAATCAATGAACCTTCTCTTGGGAACCAACTATTTTCACTAGCCACTCAAAAACAGAAAAATTGGGCTCTATGTCCAACTCTTTCCAATTCAGCACATGAGACATATATGGATTGCACTTTTTCAATTGGGAAACATGGAAGACATAATGAATATATGTAAAATTAGAGGGGAAAGGTAACCTAAATTCCACCATCCCAGTCATCTTGGTAATCTCAAAAGCATCGACATATTTTGGTTCTATCTCTCCCTGCTTTTCCAAGCGACGATGAACCTAACGGGGGCCACTTTAATGAATACATGATCACCCACTGAATAATATAGGTCTCAACACATCTGATTAGCATAAGATTTATGATGACTCCAAATATTCAATTAACTCTGCCAGATCAATGTGAACTTCTTAGATGTATCCTCCACAATACTAGGCCTCAACAGTGAGGTTTCACCTACCTCATCCCAACATAAGGGGAACCGACAAGGACAACCATAGAGCACCTAAAAAGGTTCCATTTGGATAGAGGATTGGTGTATGTTATTATAAGTGAACTCAACTAATCCCAAATGGCTATCCCATGAACCTCCAATGTCCAAAACACATGCACGGATCAAGTCCTCCAAAATATGATTCCACCGCTCTGTCTGACCATCCATTTAAAGATGGTATGTCGTTCTTGTCCTACAGTGTGACCCCACGGCCTTCTGAAGGCCTTCCCAAAACTGAGAAGTGAAACATGGGTATCTTTCTAAAAAACTATTTATGAAACACCAAGAATCCTTACCACCTCCTGGAGATAAAATCTCCCCAACTCATCCACTTTAAAAGTATCTTTTATCGGAATGAAGTGGGATGATTTGGTCAGACAATCAATCACCACACAAATAAAATTCTTACCCTGAGGTGTATGAGGTAATCCAATAATGAATTCCATGGAAACATCATCCCACTTCTAGGTAATAATAGATAATGCTTGGAGAAAACTAAGGGATTTTAGTGCCCTGCTTTCACCTACTGACATGTGTATCATCTTGACACGATTTCAGCTTTATCCCATGTCATACATGGTCACCACAACAATAAGAACACAAAATAATACATCTTGGTGGCACCCGGATGGACAACCCACTTAGACTGGTGGCTATCCTACATCACCATCTACTGTAGAGATGATGGCACTACAGAATGACCTTTGAAACACTAGATTCACTTCGAGAGATGATGAACAATTAGAAGATGGATCCCCACCATGATGAAACTACCTCGACTACTGAAAAAGTTCATCACTAGTATTTTCTTTATAAATTAACTCTAAGAGAGAAAGATTCAACTGAATTCTCACCAAGAACGCACCTCCACTATTCCCCTTTATCTCCACATGCATCTAAGAAAAGATCCCCATCAAAGTCCACTCATCACTAGACTTACTCAAGGCTTACAGTGGTACTTTTCTACTCAAAGAAACCACCACCACATTACCCTTTCTTGGGGTATAGATGATTTAAAAGTCTAACCCCTGCAAGTACTCTATCCAACAACACTGCCTCTGATTGAGGTCCTTTGGCGAGAAGATATAGGCTATTCTTTTGTGATCAGAGTATACCACAATCTTCTCCCTAAATAGGTAGTGATGCCAAGTCTTCAAATCATACATCACATCTTCTAACACCAAGTCATTGTTCTGGTAATTCTTTTTGTGTGGTCAGATTTTGAGAGATATATACAACACCCCATGATCATACTGCATAAGCTTACACCCGAGACCCATACCTAAAGCATCAAAATACACCACATACCCCTTTCCAACCTCAATAAAATTCAACATGGGGGTGGTTGTCAACCACCGCTTCAGATCCTAGAAGGATGTCTAACATTCTCAGCCCCATACAAACTTAACCCCTTTCCATGTGGGTATAGTCATCAGTGAGGCAAGCCAATAAAAATCCTAAACAAACCACCTATAATAACCATCCTAGCTGAGGAAACTCTTGATCTCGAATAGTCCTTCGGTTTCTCCCATGACATAACCGTGTTGATATTCTCAGGGTCCACCAAAACCCCATTCTCTTAGATTAGATTCCCTATAAATTTCACCTCCCTGGTCCAAAAAGTGCACTTGGACAAAATTTTATAATGGTGATGCTCTCATAATGTGCCCAGAACGATCCACAAGTGATGCTTATGTTCCTCCTTGGATCCAGAATAAACTAGGATGTCATCCAAAAATACCACGACAAAATAATCGAGATACTGATGGAACACCCTGTTCATATGTTCCATAAAGACCACTGAAGTATTGGTCAATCCGAAGGGAATGACCAAGTACTCGAAGTAGTCATACCTACTTCAGAAGGCTGTCTTTGGGATATCTTCCTCATTTTCCATGAGTTGATGATAGCTCGAACACAATTATATTTTAGAAAACCACCTATCACCCTTAAATAGATTGAACACGTCATCTATTTGGGTTAAAGGATATTTATTATTGATTGTTGCCTTATTCAACTTCTAGTAGTCAATGCACAACTGGATGGATTCGTTAGTCTTTTTCGCAAAAAATATTGGATCGGCCTAAGGAGAGATGATCGGGTGAATAAATCCTTTGGATTCTAATTTTCCCCTCTGTATCATTAATTCCCTCTACTCGGTGGGGGCCATGCGATATGAGGGAAGAGATATCGGCCTTATTCCTAATGCCAAGTCCATATGGAACTCCACATCCTAGTTTGGGGGAAAACCAAAAAAATCATCCAGAATTACCTCCAGAAAATCATCCACTACATGAGGTTGTCCACCATTATGAGCATGAACATTTTCCTCTATCATGAGCGATAATAACTGAAAAACATGATCTCCCAAATCTGTGAGTGGAGGTCCCGCATGACTCGACCGAGGATAAATTCCCCGCGAAAAACCTGACGACTCCCATTAGGGGTCATGAAACTCACTCGCTACCTATATAAATAGATGTGTACATGGAAGTGTACTAGATAATCAATGCCATGTATTGTGTCATGTAGATCCATATCTAATACCAATAGGTCTGACTCCATCTCAATCCCCGACACGGAAAGTGCACACGATGGGCACCTAAGACCCTGATCCTTCATCTTTCCAAGAGGCATCACCCACTCCATCGCCAAAGACAAAAAATCAGTAAAAAATTTCAGCATGTTGACAAAATGGGCAGAAATAAATGAAATATATGAACTTGTATCAAAATGAGTAGTAGTTATATAAGAGGAAACTAAGTACGTACATCAAACTGTTGACGGTCCGACCTCTAATCTTACTGGTGCCTGATCCACCGCATGGAGATGTCTGGTCTCTACCTGAGGACGACCACTAGTCAGTGGTTATGCCCTAAACTGGCTCTTCCCAAGAGATGACCTAGCCCTACAACCACGACCACCAAATTGATATCCCCTCATCCTATATGGCTCTAACTGGTGTGGAACTCCTCTTGATGCACCAAATACTACCCCACACTGAAGTTGATGTGCCGCCCCAAAAAAGAACTAAAAGTGACCTATACTTCCCCATTGATAATAGGTATTTAAAAGAAATGGTCATGATATTCAGATGTTCTCCAACCTCCCACACTGGATTCACATGACATATCTCGCATCAGAATCCATAGATGAAAACAGCCTGGAATAGTGGCTTGAACTACCACCTCCCTTCATCCCCTACTCCTCTTGATTCATTTTCTTCTTTTGAAGAGATTCCACTACCCACTACTGATACTATCCCAATGAAACCATCCCTCACTTTTTGGTCAATATCCACCATACATTTCTGATCAACCCCCTCATCATAGGTTCTCAACTTAAACAATAAATCCTGGGAGTATATCTCTGGTCGTAAGCCATTCACAAACATTTAGGCCTTCTCTTGCACATTAGAGATGATTTCAAGAGCATACAGTTCTAGCTTATTAAAATGGTTGGCATACTTCATCACAATAAATATCTCCCTAAACAATATCCATGAACTCTCGGAATCTAGTATATGACATGACTTCATGGATGTACTGTTCATTGAAGATGGCCTTGAAATCTCCCCAACGCATCTGCTCAATATTTCTAGTTTGAATTACTGATTACCACCACTTGCGTCTGGGACCCTCAAATATAAAATAGGAACACTTCACCCTGACCTCCTCAAGTGTGAATAGGAACTTGAACATGCACTCAATCATTTCAAGTCATTCCTCTGGTTTCTGAGGTTCTATGCTACCTTGAAAAGTAGGAGGATTTCTTTTCAGGAACTCATGGGATTTGCAATTCCTTTGTTCAGTCTCATCTTATCTAACAGATGTTATAAAAGGATCTGGTCCTTTCCCTTGATCTTGTATAGCTTGTACCACAACCTCGACTAGCCTCTGATCAAGCGGTGAGGGAGAACACTCTTTGACTTCCTCTCATGGGTGAATGGGAGCTTTCTAGGGAGGCATGTTGCTACAAAAATGGAAAAGTCATAAGAGAAAAAAAAAAGTAAAACAGTTCAGAAAATTTTTATCAATAACATCAAATATAAAGAAGTCTAACACATTACAATAATAAAATAAACCACCACTTCAGCCCCGCCTGATGTCTATGTGCAGTCTTTAGACCACACATCTCACCTGGAAGTGAAGTCAAACAAACAATCCCAACTTCCCATGGTGGCTTGAGGTCTGTCACAAGGGGTGATGGTCAGGAACCCAAATCATGGCCACAACTATAATCCCCTATAGTACTTGATCCTATCTAGACATAATCATCCCAAAGTAATTATATAACCCAAAATCATTCATCTCCTCGGATACCATTTGGTCAAAAACCAAATCTGGTATCCATCAAAATAGGCGCCAAACCTAGCCCATGAGTAGTCCCAAAGAGTGATCCTTATCCCCACGATCTGGAACAAGTGTCCAGGTATCATATATTTTAGTTTGGTATTGAGTTACCCAAGTATTCATACATAAAACATAAAAAATATCGATGAACCAAATTTGAAAATTCATGCCAAACAAGATTTAAACAAAATCAAGAACTGAATACATAGGATTAAAAATAAAAAAAGTGGTACAAATAGACATAAAATTATCAGAAAAATAGACCCAATGACTACACATTCCAAGGGATCAGCACCCACAATCTGTCTCCACAACACCACACTATGGGATGGAACTAACAACCTAAACCTTCATCACCCAAGGCCTTGCCTTTACATGTGTCAAACATGACCAAGTCTACTTACACCCAAGGGGTTTAAGTTGGGAGTGAGCATAATCACAATAGGTTATCACCATGATATTCCACAGAGTATTAAATACAATATAAAATCATTATAGTTTTGATAAGTAAGAAGTAGTGGAAATAATTTCTACGGAATATAACATTTAAATGTAAACAGTTATCAAAGTGAATTTTCCATGAGTGAGAACATTTCAAGAAAATGTGTATGATATAGTATTTTCTAGCTAAATCCACCATATTATATATATAAATACAAAATATTCAATGAGCTCTAATCTTTAGAACACCTCTAGGGACTAGTTAATCTTGGGTCCCCTATACATCATATCTCGATGTAATGTAATCATAGAAAAACATTTTCTCATGCATGAGCCTCTAGTAGCGAACATACCAATAACATAGGGGTCCCAAACCATCATCAATATAGTTCTTTAGTGTTTTATTTATCCATTTCTCTCAGTGAAAAAGGGATAAAACCGCTCCAGATCACTAGTGTACTAGTACATATCCGCCCTCCTAGATACTCGAGATTGCCCCTTTGTGCTTAAACCATTATCTCGTGTTACCAATATCCATTATCACATAAAAAAATTATTTTTAGTCATAATAAACTCAAAACATTATCTACACATGCTTCTCATCACATACATCACTCAATGAAACATTTATAATTTCAAAAGAATATCTTCATAAAATTTAACAATGTTTTGCACACAAAATTCATTAAAAACAACACATTGAACACTATTTTCATACAAATATTCACCAAAACATAATTTTGAGCACTAAGTTTTTTTTAAAAAACCCCCTTAGATGAGTTTTAAAACAATCTCAATGGGAATAACCAAAAATCGACATATAAAACCTCCTATTTAACACAAAATTGGTACCTCAAAATCATTTTCTTAACAAACTTCACCAAAACCAAATTTTACAGATAGGATAATGAAAACAATGTGTGATAAATATTGAAATTACGAAAATATAACTCATTTAGTAGTGATGACACATAGAATCACCTACCACAAGTGTCAAAACCCCTGAATCTTTGTGTGAAAATTCAACTGCACCACCACCACACCACAAGGGACTTAGTTCAAGCCTAAAAACACAAGAATATACCAAGAAACAAAATATTAAACCCTTGGTTGAAATACCCATTTTCTTTAAATTAGGAACTTCTATAAGAAAAGTAATAAACCCTATGAAAATGGAAGAAACCCTTAGAAAATGTGAGGAAGAGGTAAGGATACCCACTTACTTGAGGGATGTTGAAGAAATCGCCCCAAATACACCAATAGCTAACTATCCAAACAACCAAAAATAAAATTGTGGTTCTAATAAGGGTCATAAAGTCACATGAAACTGAAATGGGGGAAAAGTGTAAAAATTAAAGGATTTATGAAGAAAACAAGTTGCCTCTTTAAATCTGTATGATTTGAGAAATTATAAGAATTTTTTCCTAATTTGTGATGCATATGAGATCCAAAGAGGAGGAAAAGAGAATGGGAGAGAGCCTAGAGTCCATGGGCTCAGGTGATAGTTAGAATCACTAAAAAATATTAAAAATTGAATATGATATTAGATAAACAAATATTTTTTAAACTAGAAATGGGCTTACGAGCTGGCCCAATTCCTTAAATAAAACCCAAATCCACCATGATTATGGACTCATAAAGGGTCTGAATTGATATGGTGTTGTTAATATATCATGGAAGGCCATGTTGGAGGTATAATGGGTGAAAATTGTTAAAAAATGAAATATTTATAAAATAAACAAAATTGGTTTTTAAATCTGGAAATGGGCTCATGGTTTGGACCCAATCATGAAAACTGACCATTTCCTCCAAAAATGCATGGGAAACCACAACGACAAAGCAATAATATAAATTAAATGAAATGTACCTTTAAAATAAGTCATGTATGAGACAAAAATTTACATTAATATTCATATTCTCATGCAATGTATATTAGTTTTTTGAAAACTATATACCATTTTACATAATGTGTATACTTTGATAGTTATTTGATTATTTGTGTAAATATTGATAGTTTCATACTCTTTATTAAATACAGATATTTGATAAGGAATAATATATATTTCAAATATTCAATATGATTAATTATTTGGATAGGAAATGATGAGAGTATCCCAATCATTATATAGCTCCTAAATGCATTGATAGGTTCTCATGAGACAAATAAGTTCGGAAAATTAAATGGGTTTCTATCAGCAGTTCTAAACCGTCTTGTAAAAGATCTTGAAAGTATAGGTTTTCATGTTCCTTATACATTAATTCCCATTATAAATAATTTCCCTAATTAAGTTTCATTTATTATTTATCCAAGTTATTTTTCACCGACATATCTATTGATGTAATTCATTATCAATTTATTGTTTTATGGAACGCATTTAAATTTCTTACATTTCAAGATTTATTATTCATTATCCAGTGGTGTAAATGGAATGTGTGTTCAGTTATTTAAATTTACACATAAATTTATTCATTATTGATATTTTTTATTTACCCTTACTAAAAATTAGAGCTTACCCTTATTATGTTTCTTTCCCTAGGTTATGTAGAAGATAACATTGAATAAGAATTCAAGGATACAGTTTATTTCAATTATCTATGTAGAATGTTTCATTTTTTTCAGTGTGTTATAGGTATTATGTATATAGTATAGATTTCAAAGACAATTAATCTTATTGATCCTTTGGTATTTCTTAGTTGTAAAAAATCTAAAGTAATTAAATAATTCACCGACACTAGACTTATGGGGTTATGGCGTTACAGTTGGTATCAAAGAGAGTTTTTGTAGAAAACATGGAAAAAAAATTTAGAAAAAATTGATTTGGGAGAAAAACCCTAATATAGACATTGAGTATGAGTACATAAGAGAATCCTATATTTTTTAAGGTAGATATTTTGTGGGTATTCCAAGGAATACATCCTCGACTGGATACTATAAGTTCATGTGGTTCTGGAGCAGATGTAACTAGGAGTTATAACTATGACAAGGTGTTTCAGGCCTAAATCATGGTAACCTGGTATACGACAACAAGAGTTACTATGCACCTATTTTGACAATATAGGTGGATATTCTTAGGATAATTCACTTTTTATTTACCTCCCATTATGGAGTATTTATTTGTAATGATACCACCAAAGTAACCAAATTACATGACTCTATGATTTTCTGATGCATAAATTTAGGTTATGGAATATACTTTATTTAGAATTATATATTATTAGCTAATCCATTGAATTAAATTAGTTAGAAATGGCACCTAGAATAATGAATATAGTCCATACTCATGGAAAATAGAGATATTTACCTCATGGGGAAACCAATACGGTTGGTGTTGGAAGAAATAAAATTATGGAGATACTAAGGAAACATAATCAGGTTAAGAAAAATAACCATTCTTGAATGGAAAAACCTATTCCATGGAGATAATATTCTATATTGGGTATTTTTTATAAGATAATCTCCCATTGTTTAGTGGGACTAGTAATCCAATTATAGCTGAGCAATGGATTAAGTCTCTGGATAAGATATTTATGTCCTTTGATTATAGAAAAAAGAAAAATGTTTCACTTGCTGTCTATTATATCCTAAGTGATTTTGATCATTTCTAGTCTTTATTCTAGAATAAAAGTGAGGAAATATAAATTTAACTCATGTAATGGAGGACTTTTAAGAAGACATTCTTCGATAAATACTTCCCTTGTGATCACCAAATTCAGATGAAGAGGAAGATACTTAGATTAAAGAAAACGTAAGAAAAGAGTTTTTTGGATTATGAAACTACCTTTACAAGGTTTTCTTTGTATACTAAGGATTATATATGCAATAATGAGTTCAAGATTGACAACTTCTTTTATAGACTTATGACAAGTCTCTGTTGGTCACTGGTCTCCCAAAATTTTCATCCATATGTGAATAGATTTTTTTATGTTCCATCAAGATAGAGAATGAGTTTTCTAGAATCAATATAATCAAATGAAAATTTGAAAAGAAGATTTTATCTCAAACACCATGAAAAGAGAATGCATCAAAAAAGAAGAATAATTTTGACTGATTTCTATCATGTGAAAACTGTGGAAAAAAATAACCATGGGATATTTTTTAAGGGACTAGTTGTTTTCTAAAAATGATGAGTTAGGGGTCACGAGGATCATTAATGCAAGGTGAAGAAGCTGATAAATGATGTCCAGTTCTATAATTGTAAAAAAATGGGGCACTACACACATTAATTCTCTAATCATCAAGGAAATATTCCATAGAAGAGTCCAACGGGAGATGTCCAAGCATATGTGATCACTGCAATAGAGGTAGAATTACCAAATGAAATGGTGGAGGGTATATTAATCCTATATTCAAATTTAGCCAATGCATGATTTGATTCTATATCATCTCACACTTTTATATCTAATTAGTTTTTTGAATATATTATGCATTTCCCTTTTGATTTGATAAAGGTTTTTTCAAGAAAAAATCCTAAGGCAAGTATCAATACAAAAATGATGTGCCAGGTAGTCTCCATTAGAACACATAAATGTTATTTACGTGCTTACCTTACAATCATGCCTATGGGTGACTTTGATATAATACTCAATATAGATTGTCTCTCAAAATATGATGCAAATATTTGAAACAAGAGGAAGGAAATTACAATATGTGAGGAAGATGTAGAATCCCTCATCTTTAGAGCAGAAGCTTCTTCACCTAATTCTTATTTAGATCCACCCTCTGTAGATCAACTAAATTAAATACTCACCAAGGAAGAGAAAACAACACCTAGTAAAGAATAAGGTAATATTCAAATTTATGATGTACCTATTGTACAGGAATATATTGATTTATTTCTTCAAGATTTACCTAGACATCCTCTAGACCATGAAGTTGAATTTTTCATTGATTTAATCCTTGATGTAATTCCAATATCAAAGTTTCCTTACTGAATGGTAACTATGGAATTATAAGAATCAAATAAAAAACTTAAGGATTTGGGTACTAAGGGATTTATTTTCCCTAGTGTTTAACTATGGGGAGCCCCTATCCTCTTTGATAAAAAGAAAGATGGGTCCATGAGGTTGTGTGCTGATTATAGGGAAATCAATGAAATTAACTCCTCTACCTTGCATTGATGACTTGTTTGACCAACCACATTGAGACCAATAATTTTCAAATATTGATATTGATTCTAGGTATCAACAATTATGGGTGAAGAAGGAATAAATTTCAAAGAAATATTTTTGGATAAGGTATGGAAATTATGAGTTTACAGTAATTCCATTTGAACTCACTAGTGAAACCTATTTTTTTATGTACATAATGACCATATTATTCAAGGATTATCTTGATAATTTTGTTGTGGTATTCATTAATGATATTATAGTGTATTCTAAAACCCATAAGGACCATGAGGATCACATGAGGATCATCTTTAAGAATCTTATAAGGGAATATTTATATAGTAAATTTAGTAAATATGATTTTTGGCTTCAATAGGTATCATTTTTTTGTCATATTTTTTATAATGATGGAATATCGATTTATACTATAAAGACAAAGGCAGTCTGAGAATGGCCTATACCAATAAACATAACTGAGGTACGTAGTTTCATTTTTTTGGTGGGGTACTATTAGTGATTCATTCAGAATATTGAATGATTAGCTAACTTATTAACCAAGATTACATGTAAAGTGGTAAATTTTGTCAGGATAATGGAATTTGAAGAATACTTTGATAAACTAAACCAAATATTAGTCTATGATTCTATTTTGACTCTACCATCTGGGAGTGACGTGTTCGTTATATATAGTGATGTATCAAAAAAAGTACTTGGTTGTGTATTAATGATATTTTATAAAGTTATTGCATATGCATCATGGAAATTGAGGACTCAAGAACAGAACTATCCAACCCATGATCTTGAGTTAGCAGCTGTAATTATTACTTTGAAAATATGGAGACATTATCTCTATGGTGAAAGATGTGAGATATACACGAATCATAAGATCCTAAAATACATATTCTTCGAAAAATATCTCAATATGAGACAAATAAGATGGCTTGAGATACTAAAATATTATGATTTATTAATACACTATCACCCTAGGAACGTGAATAAGCAGGTTCTATGAGTTGGAAGGATCATGGATTACTAAACCAAATAAGGATTGAGAAGGATCCTATGTTTTTGGATCTAGTAAATATGTATATGGGAATTTTTTTTTGTTAGGTGGGACATCAATCATTTATAAAATTATTTAAAACCAATCTTTATTAGAGAGGATAATGAATTTCTTTATTTGATTATGAGTAATTTCAAAAAAATTTGAAGGAATGAATGATGGAAAATTTAAAACCATTGTTTGTGAAGATGGGGTTCTAAAATTTGTAAAAGGCTATTTGTTCCATCTATAATTGATCTAAAAAGTTAATTTTTTCCTGTAGATCAAATGTCTCTATACACCCTTAGAGCACAAATATGTAAAGGGTCATGAAGTAACATTTTTTAAGGGATAACATGTAGAGGGAAAATGTGGATTATGTGTATAGATGCTTAGTATTCCAATAAGTGAATAATGTGAGGAAGCATCCTAAATGAGTCCTAAAACCTCTTCTTATTCCTATGTGGAAATGTGATGAAATTATTATGGACTTTTTAATGGGTCTAATTGTCACGACCCGTCCTTGGGGCCCATTCCGTGACTACCCCAAGCCCGCCTTCCATAGGCTAGGGGATGGCGACTAGCACCAAGGCGTAAATCCCAGTAAAAAGGGAAGGCATTTCATTTGTAAAGTAAACAAACACCAAAGAGAAAGCAAAAAGTATAAGTAAACACTAAGTAAAAACTGAGTACAACAGTAAGTGTGAAAAAGTATGTGGTCCAGAATACAAACCAAAACTGAAAGTAAAGTACAACTGGAAAGGGAACACAACAACTGAAAGTAAATCCGCAACGTCGAGCTGTCCACTAGAAATCCCACATGAAGGGTGAGTACAGATAGCCACCACAGCTCCTCGGGTCCAGTCGTTCGCTCCGAGAACATCCCGTCCAGTGGTCCACCTTCAGGTACCGTCCTGCTCCGCAAGCCTCAACCACGATCAGCGATGTCCATCGTCTAAAACCAACACGACGTAGTGCGGGAATAGCCCGTGCAGGGGTGAGTATAAGCTACTCAGTATGGACCCCGATACCCCTGAAGGTCTCCCAGAATCCACAAAGGATAATCCACAAAGGAAAGATACAATCACGAAGTAACATTCAACACTGCTTAGGTATATGCCCATACATATACCTAAGTCATCAATTCTAGTATGATCCAACTTCTGAGCCCATGTACAACCTAGTCCACACAGGAAAGAAAAACGTAAATCCATACAGGATAGAACAACACAATCGACATAGGAAAGAAAAGCAGGATTCAACTCACACAGGTATACTTCTTCGTAAGACGATAGAGATGATCAGATATTGCCACTGATTCATCTAAGCCATCAGACCACCAAAGGATCGATAGGTACTAACCCCCACAATGACCCACAAAGGATCTGACCCACAAAGGATCGATAGGTAACTAACCCCCACAATGACCTACAAAGGATCTAACCCACACATGATCGAAAGGTAACTAACCCCTGCAAAGACCCACACAGGATCAGACCCACACAGGATCTGTAGGCGATGGCCCACACAGGACCACTGAGCGCTGACCCACACAGGATCAGACCCACACAGGATCGGTAGCACTGATCCATGTAGGATCGCTAAGTGCTGTAGTCGTCGCCGTCGAATCCACTGAGGATCTCTGTACAGTCGTCATCGTAGTCGCAACCAGCTCTAGGGTTCCTGCACACAACAATTTCGTTCGGGAGGGTCCGCTCCACAAGCCGAGAGGCTGATACATCAACTGACACATAGTCCGGAGTTGATGTATCCAAAAGTTCTGTATCGCCAACAGGAACTCAACGTCGCAGACGGCACGTCAATCGGATGCCCGGTCTGAGAGTTATTGGCCTTTTCGTCCGAGGGGCCCGGTTGGTTTTTAATTCAAAACCAATCCGAACATACTCCACCTACGTCCAAACCTCGGGCGGAGTAATCCAAAAGATCCGCCGCACTAAGAGGAATCCATCAATGTTGACGGCACGTCGATCAGACGTCCGGAGTTCATGTTATGAGCGTTTCCGCTCCGGGGGCCCGGTTGGTTTCGTCTATGAACCAACCCGGCCGAACCAAAGTATTTCGAAACCTTGAGTGCGATATACAGAAACGACCGTCTCGGTCCAAGTATCGTATTTCAACTGACGGTGCGTCGATCGGAGGCTTGTAGCTTGAGTTATGGGCAACAGACCGAAAAAGGTTCGGTAATAGGGGGTTCGGGCCTGGTCCAACCCGGCCCGATACCCCCAGGGTCAACCCGAACTGGGTCCGGGTCCGGCCCGCTTGGGCGCGGCCCAGCCCAGTTGGCGCGACCCGGCCTGGCCTGGGTGCGGCTCGGCGGCTCGCCCCAGCGAGCTGGGCGCGCTGGCGCTGGCCGGGTGGCCAGGCGACCGGCTCGGCCTTTATGGTCGAGCGCTGCTGGCGGGGGGCGCACTGCCCCCACATGAGGAAACTGTGGCCCCTTAATGGGGCCACTCACGTCCAGCTAGCTAGGGGTCTCGGACCCTCGGTTCTTCACGGTCCGACCGGATTGCTCCGGTCGGCCGCCTTCTGCCGCCACGGGACCGACAAGGCCGGTCCCCTTGCTCCGATGTCGGCGGCCCAGAACCGGCCGCTGGTTCCCCTACTCTGCCGCAGCCATCGTCCATCCGGCGCGGCGCGACGGTGCCACGCCCTTCCACCGTGGCCCCGCTCCAGTCGCGGTGCTTCTGACGTCCTCCGGCGCGGTGCGATGGCGCCGCCTCCTTTGTTCATCTTCTACGGCGCGGCGCGACGACGCCGCGGATTTATTACTTCCAACGGCGCCGCGCTTCTCCGCTCTCCCTTTCTACAATGTCTGCGCGGTGCTTCGGCACCACGGTGCCTTTCTCGCCGCATCAAAAATCAACAACCAAAAAGGTTAAGAGTGTTGGTCGTGTTCGTGCAGTCCGACCTCCTCCCGTTTGTGCGATAACAGGCGGTTCAATTGAAAGGGGAAAAAAATGGAAGTTATCACAAGAAAATAAACCCCTACCTCAACGTTGTCATCGAACGAGCATTCGTTGCGGAATCAACCGTCGTGGAAGAAGAGGGTCATCACCGAAGAAGAGGATCATCGTGGAAGGAATGTCACTGGCGTTAGGTGATCTCCAAGGAAGGCGTCTCTCGTCGATGGAGGTTGGCGTTCTTCGTTGGCGGTAGAGCGTTCTTCACGTTCTTCGTCGAAGAATGAAGAATCCTCTCTTATTTCCCCAAAAGCTTTAACACAACCCAACCAATGAAATAAAATAAGTTCAACACTTATTTTATTATCAACCTAAGATTTTGAAATTCAAAAGATAAGAAACAAACAATTAATTCAAAGAATTAATTATAACGATTTAACCGCTCAATTTAATGAGGCGTTTCTTAACCATAAAAACGTATGGTTTGACTTTCATTGAAAAGGGGGTTGCGGGTGCGAATCTTAGGAGGGAAGAAACGGTGGGGCTTGTGCGGGACCCACCTCAAAAATATCCTACCATGTGGGTAGGATATTGTGGGTCCCACCTTATCCGCTTAACTTAGGTTAAGAGGCTTTAAGTGAAATAAAATAAAGTGTCGCACCACTTTTCTTTTATTTCTTTACTTAACCCCAAAAATTAAAAACCACACCCGCGCAAACACAACTCCGAAAAAAGTTTTTCTAAGCAAATATCGGCGCTACGATTCCACCGGTGCCCTCAGAATTTGATTCCGAGCACCGGTTCAAAAGTTAGAAAACCCCGCTCGTTCGTTCACTGAACTTACCTGAGCTAAACTTCTGAAAATGATTCTGGGCACACCGGGCCACGAAATCAGGTGCCGTCAGAAACTGCGTTCTTGTAAAATTCCCAAGAAAATTAAGAAAAAAATTTCCTTGAATTTTACGGGTCTTTACATCACTCCCACCTCAGGGCTTTACTTCCCCGTAAAGATACATCAAAAACTAGGGAAACAAAAGTGGGTACTCAGCCAGCATTTGATGCGCACTAGAGGAATCAACCATCCACGTAGGACCCGCTCTTGTCAATCCTCGATCTCCATCGGGACCTCCGCAAAAGTCACCCCATCATCAACGTCTAGCTCCCCATGGTCAATGATATGCATTGGGTCATGCACGTGTCTCCTTAGCTGGGATACGTGGAAGACGTCGTGCACCCGGTGCAACTGAGGTGGTAGAGCAAGGTGATAAGCCACCTCACCAATCCTGATGAGGACCTGGAATAGTTCGATGAAGCATGGAGACAACTTTCTGCCTCGGCCAAATCTTCGCAATCCACATCGAGGTGAGACCCGCAAGAAGATGTGGTCGCCATCCTCGAACTCCAGTGGCCTCCACCTCCTGTCAACATAAGACTTCTGTTGGCTCTGAGCTTTCCTCATCCGCTCCTGGATGATCTGGACCTTCTTTGTCGTGGCCTGGACCATCTCCAGTCCCACAAGTGCTAAATCCCCAGGGTCTGTCTAGCACAGCGGTGATCTGCAAGGTCGGACGTAAAATGCCTCGTATGGTGCCATCCCGATGGTGGAGTGGTAGCTGTTGTTGTACGCAAACTCCACCAAGGGTAGGTGGTCCTCCTAGCTGCAACCAAAGTCGAGGACACATGGGCGGAGCATGTCCTCAAGAGTCTGAATGGTCTTATCCTTTTAACCATCCGTCTGAGGGTGAAAGGCGGTGCTCAGACGTAGCTACGTCCCGAACGCCTCCTGCAACCCCTTCCAAAGCCGGGAAGTAAAGCGAGCATCTTGATCAGAGACGATAGATTATGGCACACCGTGAAGTCGTACAATCTCCTGGACGTATAGACGTCCCAAGCTCTCTACTTAGCCCTGCTCTCTGATGGGTAAGAAGTGAGCCGACTTGGTGAGTCGGTCAACAATCACCCAAATGGATTCGTGACCTCTGGAAGTGCATGGAAGTTTAGTCACGAAGTCCATAGATATCATGTCCCACTTCCACTCCGGGACCTCCAAGGGTTGTACCAAGCCTGCTGGTACTTGATGCTCTGCCTTCACCTACTGGCAGGTGAGGCATCGAGAAACGAACTCTGCCACAGCCTTCTTCCTGTCCGGCCACCAGTGCTGTCGTCTGAGGTCCTGGTACATCTTCGCCACTCCAAGATTTACCACCAAGGGAGAAATGTGAAACTCTCTCAGAACCTCCTCACGTAAAGCAATGGGTACCAAGGTACGTCCTCTAAAAAGAACGGCGTGCTCTACTCCAAAGGGGAAACCATCAGGATTCTGTCCTGAGGATATCTGTGAACGTCGCGTCTCACAGTCAATGTACCCACACTGTGCCTCTCTGACCTGCTGCAGTAGTGGAGGGGTGACTATGAGATACTGAAGGAAGGCTTATCCATCTCTATCCATGAATGATTTCTGCAAAGCGGCTAGCTGCTCTGTCGCCTCCTCATGTAGCTGAATGCCCGTCCTCCTGCTGAGAGCATCGGCTACTACGTTCCCCTTCCCAGGAGTATAGACTATCTCAAAGTCATAGTCCTCGAGGAACTCGAGCCATCACCGCTGTCTCAGGTTCAGGTCCTTCTAAGAGAAGATGTACCTGAGACTCTGATGGTCAGAAAAGACTATAAAACGCTCACCCATCAGGTAGTCTCGACATGTCTTCAGAGCGATGACCACTACTGCTAACTCCAGGTCATGGGTAGCGTAGTTCTTCTCATGTGGCCTCAAATGATGTGATCCATAGGCTATCACCACCCAATCCTGTATCAGGACACATCTGAGTCCGGTCCCTGATGCATCGCAGTAGACTACGTACCCTACTCCCTCCTCCAGAAGCCTCAAGATAGGGGCGCTGGTCAATCTCTGTCTCTGCTCCTGGAAGCTCTGCTGACATCTGTCTGACCACACAAAGGGTTTCCCCTTCTTCGTAAGAGCTGAGAGTGGTGTCGCACCTCTGGAGAAGTCTGGCACAAATCTCTGATAGTATCTAGCTAGTCCCAAGAAACTTCGTACCTCCATCACGCTCTGGGGTGGATCCCAAGCTAGCACTGCCTCGATCTTCGCAGGATCCACTGTAACTCCCACCTCAGAGATGAAATGTCCCAAGAATTGGACCTCACGTATCCAGAACTGACACTTCGAGAGCTTTCCATAAAGCTGGTGCTCTCAGAGTGTGTCTAGTACAACCCGCAAGTGGTAGTCATGCTCATCCTAAGTCGTCAAGTATATCAAAATGTCGTCGATGAAGACCATGACAAATCGATCGAGGAATGGCTGAAATATCCTTTTCATGAGGCCCATGAACACTGCTGGAGAATTGGTTACGCCGAATGGCATAACCAAGAACTCATAGTGGCCATACCGACATCTGAAGTCCATCTTCTGCACGTCCTCATCCCAAACTCTGAGCTGATGATAGCCTGTCTTGAGGTCTATCTTCGAGAACCACCGTGCTCCCTTGAGCTAGTCGAAAAGGTCATAAATCCTCAGTAGAGGATACTTGTTCCTCACTGTCACCTGGTTCTGGAGATGATAGTCGACACAAAGTCGCAAACTCTCGTCCGCCTTCTTGGCGAACAATATCGGGGAAGCCCAGGGTGAAACACTGGTTCGGATGAATCCCTTGACATGCAAGTCCTCCAACTGTACCTGTAGCTCTCTAAGCTCGGAGGGAGCCATCCCATACGCTGGGGTTGATATAGGGGTTGTCCTGAGGTATAGGTCAATATAAAATTCTACCTCTCTGCGAGGAGGTAGTACTGAAACGTCGTCGGAAAAAACGTCCGCATAATGATCCACCACTGCAGGAAAACTTTGACTTCGCACGTCAACTACTCCTAGGATGAGGCTAGCCAACTGATGAGTGGTGGGTTGTCCTCTCCTCTGCAGAATTCCATCCTGTGCTGTGAAGGCTCCCTTCTCACCGGTGAAGGTGAACTTGCTCCCGTCGGTGCGTACACATCACACCTTGCGCCTAATACAGTCAATCTGTGCATGGACTGTAGATAACCAATCTATGCTCAAGATGACATCGTAAGGCCTCGACGCCGCTACAAGAAGATCCCAGTCGAAGCTCTCGCCTCCTAGAGTAAGCTCACACTGCCGGCACCAGTGCGTAATCATCGAGTCTACTCCCATTGGAGTCTCTAGCCGTAAGGATCGAGCCAACGGCTCTGTCGGAATCTCTGAGCTCTGAACAAGGGCAGCAGCTATGAAAGAGTGACTCGCTCCTGTGTCTATAAGAACTAAAGCAAGGGTGGAATAAACATAGATAGTACCTCGAATCATCTCGGGCGCGCTATGGTTATAGGCCTCCGCTGCCTGGAGTTGAGCCTGTCTCTGCCTGCCAGCTCCTTGTGGTCGGGGTGGACCTCCGGGTGGTGGTGGTGGTAGAGCCTCAAAGAGTCGGCCACCACCTGCTGCTCGGCCACCACCTCTGCCTCTGCCTGGGTAGCCCCTCAACCATCTACTGCTCCTCGGCACGGCGGACCGCCACGGTCGACCCTCGGCCTCTGTCTGGGTAGCCCCTCAACCATCTACTGCTCCTCGGCATGGTGGTTCGGGCAGTCTTGAACCATGTGGCCCCGCCCGCCGCATTCATAGTACTGTCTGCCTCTCGAAAGACTGGCTCCACGATGTGTGCCCCACACTACTGAGCCAGTGTCCTGAGGTTGTTTGCCTGAGGGTCTGGTCTGCCTAGACCCATGATTCATCCATCAACTTCCTCCTGCAGAAGACTCTGCTACCTTCTGCCCTGTGGTAGGTCTCGCTGCTGATGTAGACTCAGTAAGAAAGCTCTCAATCAAAAGGGCTCGCTCCAGTACTCCTTCCTGAATCGGAATTCTGAGGGAGATCAGTTATTCCCTGATCTCATCCCTCAATCACTGCTCAAAGGTCCGGGCCTAGAAGAATGGGTCTTGTACCATGTCTATCGAGTAGCGCGAGAGATCGGTAAATCTCGCCGAGTACGGGGCGACTGTCAAGCTGCCATGCAGCAGCTGTAGAAGCTCCTGGATGCGCACCGCACGGAGGGTGGCTGGGACGAACTCTGAGCGAAAGAGGCTCTCAAAGTCTGTCCAGAAGAGAGAGGCCTCATTGTGCACCTAGAGAATCAAGCTCCACCATCTTCCTGTTGCCGCGTGCAGTAGGCTCGCTGCGAGGATCACCATGAGGTCTACTGGTGTCCTCACTAACCTGAAAACTCATACCATTGCCTCAAGCCAAACCTCAGCTGCCTGGGGGTCCGTCTCCCCACGGAACCTGGGCGGTTGCTGGCACTGAAACTCATGCAGTGCACTAAGGTGACGTGCACCGTCAGCGGCTGGGGCTGGAAGCCTCGGTGGCTCGGCGGGTAGAGGTATCATCGGTGCCTCTACTGTCAAAGGGCCCTATACCGAGGCCTCATCGCTCGGTGGGCTGTCATCATGCACAACTCTCGGAACCCTAGCTGGCTACTATCGTGGGGCCATCCTGAAAAAAAATAGGTGCGCCATGGTCAAAAAGTATACCCGGTGAGCTGACATTAAGTAATCTCAAAGAAAACATTAAACACACATGCAATCAATGCTTTCATGCATTAAGTCGGAAATTAGAAGTCAGGGTCCTAGTGTACGGATACGTTGGCCGCCGCACCAACACTGGACTCCCTGGACTGATAAACACACCCAATATGCTTAACCATTTTGCTTCACTTCGAAAATGATCAGAGTCCTAAGTTATGTGGTAGAACCGAACTCCTCTGATACCAATTTGTCACGACCCATCCTCGGGGCCCGTGTCGTGACTACCCCAAGCCCGCCTTCCATAGGCCAGGGGCTGGTGACTAGCACCAAGGCGTAAATCCCGGTAAAAAGGGAAGGCATTTCCTTTGTAAAGTAAACAAACACCACAGAGCAAGCAAGCAGTAGAAGTAAATACTAAGTAAAAACTGAGTACAACAGTAAGTGCGGAAAAGTAAGTGGGCAAGAATACAACCCCAAACTGAAAGTAAAGTACAACTGGAAAGGGAAAAGAGCAACTGAAAGTTAAGCTGCCATGTCGAGCTATCCACTGGAAATCCCACCTGAAGGGTGAGTACAGATAGCCTCCACAGCTCCTCGGGTCCAGCCGTCCGTTCCAAGAACGTCCCGCCCAGTGGTCCACCTCCAGGTACCGTCCTGCTCCGCAAGCCTCAACCACGATCAGCGCTGTCCGTCGTCTGCAACCAACACAACGTAGTGCGGGCATAGCCCGTGCAGGGGTGAGTATAAGCTATTCAGTAGGGACCCCGAGACCCCCAAAGGTCTCCCAGAATCCACAAAGGATAATCCACAAAGAAAATATACAATCACGAAGTAACATTCAACACTCCTTAGGTATATGACCATACATATACCTAAGTCATCAATTCCAGTATGCTCCAACTTCCGAGACCATGTACAACCCAGTCCACACAGGAAAGAAAAACATAAATCCACACAGGATACCACAACACAATCCACATTGGAAAGAAAAACATGATTCATCTCACACAGATATACTTCTTCGTAAGACGATAGAGATGATCAGATATTGTCACTGATTCATCTAAGCCATTGGACCCACAAAGGATCGATAGGTACTAACCCCCGCAATGAACCACAAAGGATCTGACCCACAAAAGAATTGATAGGAAACAAACCCCCCGTAATGACCCACAAAGGATCTGACTCACACAAGATCGAAAGGTATCTAACCCCCGTAAAGACCCACACAGGATCGAAAGGTATCTAACCCCCGCAAAGACCCACACAGGATCAGACCCACACAGGATCTGTAGGCGATGGCCCACACAGGACCGCTAAGCGCTTACACACATAGGATCGGACCCACACAGGATCGGTAGCACTGATCCACGTAGGATGGCTAAGTGTTGTAGTCGTCGCCGCCGAATCCACTGAGGATCTCTGAACAGTCGTCGTTGTAGTTGCAGCCAGCTCTAGGGTTCCCGCACACAGCAAGTTTGTTCGGGAGGGTCCGCTCCACGAGCCGAGAGGCTGATACATCAACTGACACATAGTCCGGAGTTTATGTATCCAAAATTTCCGTATTGCCAATAGGAACTCAACGTCGTAGACGGCGCGTCAATCAGACGCCCGGTCTGAGAGTTATTGGCTTTTTCGTCCCAGGGCCCCGGTTGGTTTTTAAGTCAAAACCAACCCAACCGTACTCCACCTACGTCCAAACCTCAGGCAGAGTATGCCAAAAGATCCGTCTCACTAAGAAGAATCCATCAAATTCGATGGCATGTCGATCGGACGTCCGGAGATCAAGTTATGAGCGTTTCCGCTCCGAGGGCCCGGTTGGTTTCGTGTAAGAACCAACCCGTCCGAACCCAAAGTATTCCGAAACCTTGAGTGCGATATACCTAAACGACCGTCTCGATCCAATGATTGCATCTCAACTGACGGTGCGTCAATTAGAGACCCGTAGCTCGAGTTATGAGCAACGGACCGAAAATGGTTCGTTAATAGGGGGTTTGGGCCCGGTCCGACCCGGCCCGATTCCCCCAGGGTCGACCCGAACTGCGTCCAGGTCCGGCCCGCTTGGGCGCGGCCCGGTGGCTCGGCCCGGCGTACTGGGTGCGCTGGCGCTGGCCGGGTGGCCAGGCGACCGGCTCGGCTGTTATGGCCGAGCGTTGCTGGCGAGGGGCGCGCTGCCCTCGCGTGAGGAAACCGCGACCCCTTAACAGGGCCGCTCACGTCTGGCCAGCCGGGGGTCTCAGACCCCCCGGTTATTCACAGTCCGGCCTGCACGCTCTGGCCGGCCGGCTTCTGCCACCACGGGACCGACAAGGCCGGTCCCCTTGCTCCGATGCCGGCGGCCCGAACCCGGCCACCGGTTCCCCTGCTCCGCCGCGACCCCACTCCGGCCGCGGTGCTTCTGAGGTCCTCCGGCGCGGCGTGACGGCGCCGCGTCCTTTGTTCATCTTCTACGACGCCGCAGATTTATTGCTTCCAACGGCGCGGTGCGACGGTGTTGTGCTTCTCCACTCTCCTTTTCTACAATGTCCGTGCAGTGCTTCGACACCGCGTTTCCTTGCTCGCCGCATCAAAAATAAACAACCAAAAAGGGGAGGAGTGTCATCCATGTTCGTGCGGTCCGACCTCCTCCCGTTAATGCGATAACAGGCAGTTCAATTGAAAGGGGAAAAATGACGGAAGTAATCACAAGAAAATAAACCCCTACCTCAACTTTGTCGTCGAATGAGAGTTCGTCACGGAATCAACCATCGCAGAAGAAGAGGGTCATTGCGGAAGAAGATGATCTTCGCGGAATGAACGTCGCTTGCATTAGGTGATCTCCGAGGAAGGCGTCTCTCGCCGACGGAGGTTGGCGTTCTTCGTTGGCGGTAGAGCGTTCTTCGCGTTCTTCGCCGAAGAATGAAGAATCCTCTCTTATTTTCTCCCAAAGCTTTAATACAACCCAACCAACGAAATAAAATAAGTTCAACATTTATTTTATTATCAACCTAAGCTTTTGAAATTCAAAAGATAAGAAACGAACAATTAATTCAATGAATTAATTGTAATGATTTAACCTTTCAATTTAATGAGGCGTTTCTTAACCAGGAAAACGTAAAGTTTGACTTTCATTAAAAAGGGGGGTTGCAGGTGCGTTACTTAGGAGGGAAGAAATGGTGGGGCTCGTGCGGGACCCACCTCACAAATATCCTACCTAGTGGGTAGGATATTGTGGGTACCACCTTATCCGCTTAACTTAGGTTAAGCGGCTTTAAATGAAATAAAATAAAGTGTCACACAACTTTTATTTTACATCTTAACTTAACCCCAAAAATTAAAAACCACACCCGAGAAAATGCAACTCTGGGAAAGGCGCTTCTAAGCAAATATCGGCACTGCAATTCCACCGGTGCCCTTGGAATTCGATTCCGAGCACCGGTTCAAAAGTCAGAAAACTTCGCTGGTTCATTAACTAAACGTACCCGAGCTAAACTTCGGAAAATAATTCCGGGCACACCGGGCCTCGGAATCAGGTGCCGTCAGAAACTGTGTTCTTGTAAAATTCCCAAGAAAATTAAGAAAAAAAAATTCCTTGATTTTTACATGTCTTTACACTAATAAAGACTCCTATAAGGAATGATGAAATATGAGTTATCATTGATTGTATAACCAACTATTATCATTTCTTTTCTGTAAGAGTGGACCTGCCTCTGGAGCTCCTCTTAAGGATCTACATTAATAATGTTGTAAGACTTCCTAGTGCACCTCTGTCAACTAATTCATATTTAGACAACTTATTTACAAGGAAATTATGGAAAAGTCTTTAGAAGGATCTTGATAGTGAGCTTCATTTGATCACTACATATCATCCTCAAACTGATGTAAAATCTGAAAGAGAAATTCAAATAATAAAAGATGTGTTGACGTCATGTTCACTCGAATTCCAAGGTATGTGGGGGAAATACATAATTATGGTAGAGTTTTCATATAATAATAGTTTTCATTCAATTATTCAAATGGTGTCGTATGAATCATTATATGGTAAGAGATTTTTTTCAACATCTTTTTGGGTTGAAGTTGGTGAAATAAAACTCGTAGGCCTTGAAATTTTTGAAGAGTCAATGAAAAAGGAAAATGCTATCTAATATCATATAAAACCCTCTCAAAGTAGGAAAAATAGAGATGTCAATATTTGGAGGAAAGATTTAGAGTTCAAAGTGGGAGGTTATTTTTTTCTTAAGAGTATCTCTATGGAAGGGTGTTATCAGATTTGGTAAGGAGGGAAAACTGAGTCCCAGGTAAAACAGGCCCTTTGAAATTCTAGAAAGGATTGTAGTCATTTATTATTGTTTATCATTGCTTCCAAATGTCTCAAAAGTACATGTTATGTTCCATGTATCTGTGATATGGAATAACATTACACACCTAATGATTGTGCTCATTTCTGATGAGATAGAGTTATAAAACAACCTTTCATATTTTGAATAAATCGTCCATATTTTTGATACTAGATATAAAGTATTAAGGAATAGAACCACTAGTCTAGTAAAAATTCTATGGAGAAATTACAAAATAGATGATACAAAATAAGATTCACAGGATTCTATGAAGTATAACTACACCCATATTTATGAATGTAATAACCATTAAATTTCATGGAAAACATTTTAGTAGGAGTGAATAATGTATTACCCTATGACATTACAATATTTTCCTTTTAGAATAAATTTAATACACACAACAATCAATTTAAACAAATCAATACACACTAACATTTTTCAAAGTAAATAAAATTCTAACACTCTTTGTTAGTATATATAGTAAATTTATATATTATATATCCAAAAAAATATTTTGACAATAATATAATAAATTTTATATATGAATAACATAAGAACAAATCCAGTATTACATATAAAATAGTATATTTTTAGGGAAGGAGCCTCGAAGAGGCATCTAATTTTTCAGCGAAGCATCTAGGGCTCCCCCTTTTGACGTTTTCTCGTTCCCTCCTCCGGCATGCTCAGGAGTCTCGGCGTTGTCTTCCTCGGCTCGGGTTCGGTGAGGTGCGGCAATAGGTTCATATGCTCTGGTGCGGCTCGGTGCTTTTATCTCCCAGTGTAGATCTAGTCTGCGGATCATCGGTTCTGAGTTGGTACGGCCTGACGATGGTTTCGGTGTGGATCTGTTCTATGACTCGGCTCAGCATTTTCGCCCTCTGGTGTGGATCTGGTCTGCAGCTTCACATCGGTTCTGGCGTTCCGGTGAGGTGAGGTGAGGCGTTGTCTCTACAGTGGATATGAGGGGGGAGGCTTTATGGTCTTGACTTCCAGTGGTGTATTTTCTCCTCTGGGTTTTTCACGATGGCGTCTATGATATGGTGATGGGGTGGTTTTTGTTTTCGGTTGTTTTTTGTTCGATCTGTGGTTTCGGTGCCGCCGACATGGTCCTGCTCCTAGTTCGATGTTTCCCTCTCGTTGTTCGGTGGCTTCGTCTATCTCAGCAGCCGGTGAGGGTCCCTCCTCTGTTCAGATCTTTCCTGTTTCAGTCTAGAGAAGCGTTTCTGGTTCAGATTGACTTGGATCCCCTCCTCGGTGGTGCTTCTGTTGTGTGGTTTCTGGGTCTTCCAGCCCTAGGTGGCGATGAATCGGATCCTTACAGCTTGGAGTGCCTGCTCTTTGGATTGCTTGCTATTGCGGTGTTGTAGGCCTGCTGTGGGATCATTGTGGCAGGATCATTTGCGGTGATGATTCGTTGTTTCTTATTCATGTGTCAGTCTGAGCTGGTGGTGATGGTTTTCTTCCTTGATGTTATGCTTGGATTGTGTTGGAATGGTGTTGCATTCGTACTCGACCACATGGAATAGGCCCCCGAGGAGGTTCAAGAGCTGGTTGTTCATCTTTGCAGAACTTTTTGGATTTGGATGTTTGACAGGATATGGCGTACCAATGGATCGAGCCTGTGCTTTGACACAGGACACTAGCTTTCTCATCAGCCATGTAAATGTGAAGAGCTTTTTCACATTCAAATGTTGGGGAGGGGCCGCTCCATGTTGTCAATCTAGTTTTACTCCTTAATACCTTCGGGTTGTGATTTGCTTATGGTCATGAAGTCTGTTTGGGTTCGCCCTTGTTCCCTTAAAATGAGTTTGCTTTATAATAAATAAAAATTTGCAGGCCTTCGAGCCGTTTGATGGAAAATAATATATTTTTATAAAAGTAGTTTTACATCCTTTTAATAGAAAACAAATTTTCAATATTAATTTTAACAAATTTATTGATTGAATATGTACAAATTAACATCATTTTTGAAATAGAAACAACAAAATTAAGTTTGGGTGAATATTCGGTAATCTTCTGTGAAGTTTCATTATTTAGTGAATAGCTAAAAATACTGAATTTTAATTCAAAATAGCTTTTTTCTGAAATATTTATGGGGTTAAATTACATTTGGAAATTGTTTTAAATTTATATTATATCAAATATATATCAAGTAACCTAATTTAGGTTATTGGGATCGATTTCACTCTGAAATTTAATGTAAAAACTTATCCAATTGTTGGATTTTCTACTTTAAAAAACCATTCATTGTCGTTCTACCCACTCTGTAAATTTTAAATTAATTATTTCCTATTATGTGATTGGAATTTTGAAAAATGGTTTTAATGTTTTGAATTTTAAAAAATTTGTATTTCAAATAACACCAAATTCTTTTGTCCAAAAATATTAATGAATGTAATTAAAATTAATTATAATTATTAAGGAAAAATTAATCTCAATAAAGGACTAAACTTTTAACATAAGGTCCCAAATGACCTATCAACTTATTAAAACCCCATTTTATGGATGTAATTCATCAACCCCCTTCAATTATTGTACTGGGTTAGTTTTTGAAGACTTTTTTCCGGTAAAAATGTGGGTACACCTAACTTCTTTTAAAAAATATCAAGCGAGTCCTCCCTTATAAAAGGCAAAAACCTCTCCCCATTCCTCACACATCTAAAATCCTTAAGGATTAGTAAATATATGGCCACATAGATTCCCCAAATCTCTCTACTTGGCCTGGAAGACTCCCTTTTGGTTTAAAGAATTCCATGTAATATTTTTGGTACAAACCAAAATTAGTTACCCCGTTAAAAGGCAACGTCTTATCTTAGGATTTTTACTATTATTTCTATTATCCACTCCCTCAACTCTCTTTATTACATGATCATGTGACAAAAAAAGTATCCTTAATATAATAAATGGTTTTTATGCTAATTTATTTACCTACACTTATAGACGCCTCCATCTAATGGGTAACAAACATACTATTTGTGTGTAAAGTGAACTAATTCCTCACAAAATGATGATTGTTCATTTTCCCCTTAACACCTATCATAGCATCCATTATGATGGAAAATCTATTTATATATGATATATATGATTTTAATAATGTTTTTATGCTTATATAATTATTATTTATAGCATTCCTTTATTTTTTCAATCATGTGTAAATATGATAATTTTGTTTGAGGAAGTGTGGACTACCACCCCCTCAAAGTGATATGACTCGTTCATGTTATATATGGAATGTAGGAATGATGGTTTTAAAATAATATTTAACACATATGACATAGATATGATACTAGAATTATAATACACATATGTATCATTTATTTTTCATTCTTTTTATACAACAATGAAATGAAAGTAACGTTCATGCGTACGTATGACCTACCGTCTCCGTGAACAGTACACTTCATTTCTAATCTCTAATTATTATAGATTATTCTAAAAACTTATATACTGATTATAGATTATAATTAAGTCATTATTTAAATTCTTGATATTTTAAACCCATTATATAGTTAATGATAACAATAACCAAAAATTTAAAACTCACTCAAGTGAACTAGGCAATCAACCCCCACCCCTGAAATAGTGAAATTAATGAACGTTTGTTAAAAAACCAAAAATAAGATATTATAAGAAGTAAATATATGGTATTATATACATTAATATATTTCTGATATTAGTTAGTAACATATTTTAACCACTATACATGATGATAAATACCGCACAACAAAAATGGAGGATAAGTTAAGGGAATTTCACCTCGGTTTACATTTTACTGAGACTTATTTGTTATTATGTGTCAATTAACTTTTATTTGGTGTATATAGTGCCAATTTCTTGTTATATCATGAATACCCATATTTTAATGGTATTATATGTTTCATTTAATTTATACCTTTCTAAATATTATTATTCAAATGTTCCAATGTTTTATAGGGCACTTTGGAATGTTTAAAGATTATTCTTATCAAGATTGTTCTCATTGATTGTAATTTCAATCTCACTTCCTTTTGTGATTTTGAACTTTTTATTGAAATTATAAATTTATTGTAATCATTTTTCAATCTAAATTTACTTGAATATCATCATTCTTATAAAATTCATATCAGTATTTCTTAAACTGTATACCATTTTACATATAGTGTCTACTTTGACAATTATTTAATTATTTTGGGAAATATTGATAATTTCATACTCTTTATTAAATATAAATATTTGATAAGGAATTTTTTTATTACAACAATTCAATATGGGTAATTATTCATACCGGAAATGATTGGAGGAACTCAGACTTTATATAGATCCTTGATGCAACAACTGGTTCTCATTAGAAAAATAAGTTGGCCAAATTAAATAGTTTTCTACTTGTAGTTCTAAAAAATCTTGTGAAAGGTCTTGATGATATAGGTTTTCATGTGAATTAGATATGAAGTCCATTAATAAAGAATTTACCTCATTTAGTTTCAGTTATTATTTATCCATAAGATTTTTTTTCGACATATCATTGCACGTAATTCTTTCTCAGTTTATTGATTTATGACATGTGTTTGAGTTTCTTAGATAGTCATATTAATTATGAATTATATAGTTGTGTAAATGGAAATTATGTTCAGTTATTTTTAATTAAATTTGTTTTGATTAATTATTTATTCCTTTGTATTTATCCATACTGAGTATTCAACCTCACTCTTATTATGTTTCATTCCCTAGGTTATGAAGAAGATAAAATTGAATAAGATTTCAAGGACGTAGTTTATTTTTGTTTATTGTGTATCATGTTTTATTTAGTTTTCCCAATTTATTATGGGTATCATGTATGTAATATGGATTTCCAAGAATAATATACTAATATGGGTTTCATGATTTTTTTCCTTATAAACATGCCGATGTAATAAAATAATGCACTAGCACCAGACTTATGGGGTCGGGGCATTACAACCCCTATTCTCTCCTCCTTGTTGGGAAATTTCAAGTTTTATTTTATATGAATTTATTATTGATTATACTTTTGATAAATTTCATGGTATTATATCATTTTAATTGGTTTCTGGAATAATGAAATCAAATTTGATATTTAATTGGTTAAAGCAAGAATATATGCTTCAAATAGAACTGTCTTTGAATAAGATAATAGCTTCTATAAGGAATAAAGGGTGAATTAAAATTTGGAAGTGTATATGTATTAATGTAAGATTAAAATAAGATTTATGGATAGAATAATGGTTTAATGTGTTGAATCCCATTTTTTAGGTTTTTATATGATGTTATCTAATCAATATTAAATGACATTAATAGAAATACAACCCTTTTGTATTTTATATGTGAAAAATATATTCAAAGAGGAATTCCTTTACACTTTTAAAACATATGATTAAAAGTATTGGTAACATTTAGGCTTTATCATATTTTTTTATATAGAGATAATTATGTGTTATAGTTAATAACCTTATTATATCAGAAAACATCATCAAGAGAATATTTAAATCTTGATAAACTTTCCAAAATATATATTAAGTAAGTGGTACAGTTAAATAGATAACCGTATTCAATTGTATCTAATTGGTATCTTAGGATTACATTGCGGTTTTAATGAATTCATCAGCAAGATGTTGATATAGGTTTGAGTTTTAGCATTGTGTATCATCCTTAAGAAGATTATTCGTTTGAGAAAATAGTTCAAACTCTAAATGATATACTAAGATCATTTACTATGTAGTTCAAAGGTGATAAGGATAAACACATCCTTCTAGTTATATTTTAATACCACAATAGATTTCACTCAAGAATTTAGATGGATCCTTATGAAACCCATTGTAGAAATAAGTGTAGAACACCAATATACTATAATGAAGTTGTAGAAACAAAGCTATTGTGACCTAATCAGGCTGATGGGATTGAAGGGAATGTTACATTCATCAGACAACACATATTTACAACACATAGTTGAATGAAATTCTACACTAATAATCATCAACATGTTTGATAAATTGATTTTTTTGAGAAATTATTTCTATGAATTTCACTATGGAAGAAAGAAGGGAAAACTACACCATTGGTATATCAGTCCATTTGAAATACTTTATCATTTCGAGACAGTAGCTTATTGTTTTGTGCTTCCACAAAATCTCTCTCAAGTTCATGATGTGTTCCATGTATCTCTCCTAAAAAGTACATACACGATCTTTCACATGTATAAAACTCAAAGGTGGAACCACTAGAGAATGATCTGTATTATAAAGAATAACTTATCGGTATTTTGAATCATAGAGATAAAGTTCAATGAATCAATACCACTCTCCTAGTTAATTTTTTGTGGTGAAATCACAAATTTGAGGAAGCTACAAGGGAACCTGAGGATGTGATGAGGTAGTTGTATCCTCATACGTTTATATCTTGGTGATAAATTTTGAGGGTTAATTTCATTTAATGGGGCTAGAATGTAACACCCCAAGATATTATGGTATGTATCTTTTTAAATAAATTTAATCTCTTTGATAGATTATGTTTCACAGAACACCGAGTGTAAACAAACTACAAAATATTATTATTTTAACTTAACAGTTATAAACTAGATGGTAAATTGGTTGGTGTGAATATGATTGACTATATTATGAAATATATGAATTTCATGTTCAATAAATATTTTTCAATTCTTAGAAAATAAACACCAAATTTATACTTAAGTCATTTTACACATCAAATATATTTTTTCTTCAATAAATTTTTTTATTGCTTTATTTGGGAAAATAAATATAAAAAATTTTATAAAAAATTATAATTTTTTTATAAAATGAACTTCATTTATGAAACCATCATATTAAAATTATCTTATAGTTATTTTTTGAGAATTTTCTAAAAATGTTGATTTTTCAAATGAATAGTGAAAAATACTATTTTTCATTAAAAACTGTATATTATTTAGAAGTAGAAAATTATTTTTTGGATTATTTTTAAATTTTTATTAGTTAATTTTTATTTAAAATAACCCAATTATGGGTTTTAAATATATTTTACACTTAAATTTCATATATAAACATTTTATATTTAATATTGATGTTTATTTCCAAAAAACTAGTTTTCATTACAATCTGTCGATTTAATTTTAAATTTTATTTTGAAAATTAGGTGATTTGAATTTTAGAAAATTGATTCCATATTTTTAATTACAATTTCTAAATTAATTAATAATTACATTTTCATTTTTAGGAATAAAAATGTTTTCATGGTAGAAAATGATATACCAGAGTATAAGTAAAATCATATACTTGTTTAATGATAATAGGTAAAATATTAAAATTCCTTAACTATTTAATTTAATTTGGTTTTTGACATGTTTAATTACCCAAACCAATCCCTAAAATATTAATTATCAATCATATTATTTGGAGTTAATTCCACCCAAATGTGGTTAGCTTTAAATACAAAATTAATTATTATTTAATCACTTTAAACCAACCATCCCTAAGTAAAATACATCCCATTCCATACTCACTTGTACACACATTATATCTTGATTAAAACGTTTCCATTTCTCTTCCCAAAATCATAAACTATGTTTTGGAGTTCCTGGCCTTCCAAAAAGACCAACCCTAGTGTCTCTGAAAGGAGATCCAAAGGAGGATGCTTTAAGAGAATGTAATCTTCTTTACTAACTCTTTCTATTTTATTTATTCTTTTACTACATATTAATATGTTTTACCAATTTTAAAGTAATAAGTTATGTATCATAAATGTACTAATATTTTATTATGTTTACGGGGCAACCATTTTCTATCTCATCTCCTTCCAATGAAAATCGAAAATGTTGCTCATGCGTACATATGACTTACTGTCTCTATTTATCAGTGCAATTTTTTTCATCATATAATTAATTGGATGGTTATAATAATTTATATAATGGATATGTATGATATTTATTACATGATATTTATTTTTCATCTCTTTTTCATATGTACATTTGTCCATCTTCATGAAGCGATGCGATTCATTTTCTATGTTCAAATATCCAGAATGGTTCTAAAAAATTATTTAATGATTAAATATTAAATTTATAACATTAATATCATTCTGAAACTTATTTATCTATATCATTTGTGATAAAATCAAGTCACTCATGACAAAACATGCATGAGAAAACAAAGCAACAAACACCTGAAACAATGAAAATAGTGAAATAATATTAATGAATGGGTGTGAATATGTTGTAAAAGGATAATATAATAAAATATAAATATAAATTAGGTTGTTTTATATATTAAAAAGAAGTTAAAAAACATTATACAATAGTATGGAACATGTTTTAATGAAGTTGTACCTAAAGTAATGGATATATTAACACTTTTTTCATTCATTAGGATAAACTTATAATTCATTGATTATATCATGATACGATAATATGTGACATGAATATTGAATATATTATGTTTTATTTTAAATTTTTTATATATATATTTATGGTGGATTCACATAATTGATTTATTTTATTAGTACTCACATCAACTATATGGTCTTCGTGAGGGTTTCTTATCTCGCTTTAACTTGTGTGAGATATACACCATATTTCCCTATTATTTCATTTGTATGGTGTATATACAATAATATTTTGTGCTATATCATGAATTAATTTAACTTCATGGTATTTAATTTATAATTAATGGCTAAAATAAATCAATTTATTACAATGTGGTAATCATTTATTTCACAGTCACATCTTTATTCTAGATTATTTAGGTTTAAACCTCTACTGGGGAATATTTTTCTTCCATGTCCATGTTCTACAAATATGTTTTAAAAAATGGATTTAATATTATCCTTAAATTACTTAAATTCTTACAAAACATTTAAAAAAAAATCTTTTTATGGATTTCCAAATGATGTAATTTGTGACTTTTTCGAAAACAAAATACATAAAGAATTTTTTCCTTAACTTGTACGGAATGATAAGATTTTCCCACCATCATAAAAAATTAATGTTTTTATAGATAATTTAAAATTTTACAAGGTTCTTTTAAAAAAAATGTTTTCATTTATAATTGCATTTATTAAAAAAAATGATTTCAAAATGGAAAGGATGTTTTCCTCAAGAATTATTTCAAGTGATCTTTATAAATAATACCCCATATAAGATGACATTATTTGATGTTACATAATCTCTACTAAGGATATGAGAAAATGATATCATCCTTACTCTTTCTATGGATGGTTTATTTTTATGGTGAAAAAATTAAATGTTTATGAAACCCATTTCTTTTTCATTTATTATTATATTATGAAATGTTTGTGAATCCTATTTCTATTCATGGGTTCTAATATGATGAATGATTTATGTTCTTATGGAAAAAATATATATGGATTTAATTATATGATGGTTGGGGATTATATCTCCCTCCAATTAATTAGGTAGATCATTATATCTCCTGATATAACATTGGGAAACCGATTGATGTGCTTGATCCATTATTAGAAATTGGTGCTTCCAAATCTAGTATGGTAAATGGGTGTGTATTGATCCACTATGTTGATGGAATTAGTAGTTAACCTAGACATAGGAAATTTGTTTCTATATTAATTATGGTTCCAAACTTCTATGACATGATATTATGGATCATAATAAATTTATTATAATTTCTCACTCTTACAGTCCATGCTTTCTGAAATGATAAGGTTTATTCAATGAATCATGTTTCTGATCTATCACGGGCTGGGAATGAACTTAGTAAGTTATATTCATGATCAAATTAAAATATTCATATAATATTATTTCTTATTTTTATGGGTTGATATCACCTATGATTATCTTTACTGGGAATATGAGCTCACCTTTTATTAGGTTTCCTTCTATAGGTGATGATGAAATGATTAGGTAGGGTATTCCTAAGAGGAGTACAATGTGAAAAGATATTTTTAAATGATATTGAATATTTTTCACAAAATAATAATATTTTTTATCTAATATCAAAATACTCTTAAAATTTATAGTTATGGCATGGTTAATATTGTTATGCATTCAATATTCATATAAATAGGTGTAAAATTTTTGTATGAAAGTCTTGGGTTATTATAACTATGATCCTTATTCCTACTATAATAGGGACTTGTTAGTTCTATTGTGGGTTCACTTTCATGTGTGTTACTTTTCTCTGTAGACTCAATTCATATTTTTAGAGGCTTGCAGAATACAAAATTTCATATGTTTACTTAATAGTGTCCAAGTTGTCCTGAAATATTATGATCCTTGGCATAATATTACATGTGATTTTAGATGATTTGGGCTATTTTTCCTAAACTGTTTTAGCTCGTACATCCTTGGATTTGATGTGAGATGGAATACATTATTGGGTTTGATTTTATATATCTTATTTGATATATGTATATGAAATGATTTGAAACTAACTTACATACTTTATTTAGAAATTTTGAAAAAGGGTAAATTATAGTTTTTATTATTCTTTATATATATAATCAGTTAAACTAAATATCTTGCAATGTTTTATTTAATTTTGAGGATACTTGGATTATTTTGTAGAGACTTTTAATGGAACACCTCAATGAGATCATATTGATCCTTTTAGCTCACTCCTTGTGCACCCCTATGGTGGTGTGTATACCTTGTTATGTATTTTTATGTAGGAAAAGACAAGGTTTCATAGTGTGGAGGTGATATTTTCTTTTAGAAGAATTTTGGGTAGTTGTAGGTGAGATTGTGAGAGTTTCCAACTTTATCACGTAGAGCTGTTGGAGTATCTATTTTAGTTTTTTAATCCTTTGTAGTTTGAATTGTCTTTTGTATATTATTCGACAACACTTTTTCTATTTTATTACTTCCATTTTTCTATATCAGTTACGGTGTAAGTTTATATCTTATATTTTTTCTATTAGTTATGAGAATATATTCAATGTTTTCACAACAATTTGGGTGAAATAGTTCATAATTTTTGTTTTTTGATTCCCATGTGCTAGTCGTTATCCGATGGGGATCATTATCACCCTTCAGGATGTTACGGATCAGCTCAGGTTCCACTACGGAAAGGGTATCTAGGTTGGTTCATTTTAGTTCCAATTGTAAAAATTGAATGGTAGGTTTCATTATATAATTCTAATGCATTGAATAAAGTTAATGAGCTAATTATTATATGTTACACCTAATAGATGATATATTTAACTAATATAACATACTTGTGAGTGATAGTCATGTTTACTGAATATGTCTATCGCATAAGGGATTATAGGTTTGTCTCTGGTATGGTACTACCAAGAAATTTTTTTAATTTTCTTTTTTCGGTTATTACATGATTAATGTTTTATATTCCAATATAATTATATAGTTTTTCAATTAATTATATGAATTTAAATGGATTCTTTACTAATGATTATTTTTACATTGGTCGTGATTATTTACTTATATGACTATTGTCTTATGTTATAAAATTATTCCTTGTATTATTATTTGTGGTCTTTATTTGGATGGGTAAGAATTATCTTATTTTATTATCATTCACTTTGATTATTTTATCACACCCATATGAATATTTTATTCCCACTAATTTAATACAATTTTTAATGTTTATATATTCTCTTACTAAGCGTTTGATGTCACCCATTGTATATTTTAATTTCCCAAAGTTATAAAGAATAATGATAAATGAATTATGTCTAAAAAGGTTTTATGTGTGGATAATTTTATGGTAGATACTAAAAACATATTAATAAATAATAATATCAAGGTTTATTTGGAAACATGTTCACTTGAAATCTTGTATATTGTTTTGTATGAGTTTGACCAAATCCCCCTAAACAATAAAAAAATTTCTTTCATTATTTAAGTGTTATAATATTTTACTGTTTAAGATTTGATTCACTGTATAGCTAATAATTGGTCATATTTATTAGTTTTAGATCAAGAAAATAAAATATTATGTTTCTAAAAAATGATCCACAGTTTCATTTTTGGGTAGTTATAGTTGCTATCAAATAAGTGTTTAGATAAAATTAAATATTGTAATGATTTTATGTGAGGTTAACCTAAAATTTATGGATATTATACTGTCTTATATGTTTATGTTTGATCATATGTTCAAATGCATGGAAATTCCTTTTAATTATTTTTGTTATTTGATTTTAATGTGATAATTATATTATTAGAGGTGTTTTATTGGGTGGTGACACACGTAACCCTTAGGCGTATCATGTAATTTACTATGAAGGATTGTGTTGGATGAAAGAAATTAAAAATGTAACATTTTAAGATTAAAGGTATGAAATTGAATTTAAAGTTTAAATATTGAATTATGTTGATGTCATTGAGGATAATTGAGCTTTATGGTAAATAATATATAGATTAATATATGTTAAACTTTGGGTGTTGTAGTGGAAATATTTGAGTTAAATTTATTTTTTATACATATGAAGGAATATACATTTTAGATATTATTTAATCTTATGAAAATAATGTTTATCTTTATAAATATCTAGAGATAGAAATAATGACTTTTCATTCTTTCAATAATCTTTTAATCCATTGTATATTTATTTTAGTTCCTAAGGAAAGAAAATTACATTGTGGAATTTTTTTATAGAGTAAGATATGCGTTATAAGTATAAAAATCACAAAAATCAAAACCAAAAAATGAAATTATTATTTTTTAATGGAAATAAATCGACTGAGTATATTTTTATATGTCCTCTATCTTAGTAATTAAATAATCCCACAAATCAAGGAAAGGGACCTCAAAGAAAATAATTTATCATATTTCATTAATTTTTAATTATTTATTCTCCTTATATATCTCCTAATAATTTATGGTTTTGTGGCCATTATCATTCTCATGACCATATTCTCTATCACTCTCTATTATTCCTTGGATTATATATTTATACTCTAAATAGATATTTATTTTGTTTAAATGACTTCCATATATAGGAACCCGAATACGTATCATTTTAGGTGACCAACATGCTTCCCCTTCAATATTAAATATGCATTTTTTATAACTTTTTATTATGTGGGATTTAAATAATAATATTCTATATATTGGTTTTTTTAATATCTTATGTTCAATCTTCCACTCCCTCATATTAATTTTTAAGAAAATTTTTTTAAACCCATTTTATCTAGAATGAGAATAAATTGCAAGGTTATAATATTATAAAGGGGGTAGAATATAGGAACCAAAACATTTTTTTAAATAATATTGTTCTCCATACCTTTCTTAACACACAATTCTAATCATTATGATAATTATTATATAATATAAAAATATTTATTTTTAAATGTGATCATTATATACTATATATTAAATTGGTTGTATGAATTGGAATAAACATATTATGAAAAACATATTTTACTAATTAATAAAATATAAATGAAATTATTAATTCACAATAAATAATTACTCAAATATCAATAAATTCATTTTATGATTTAGAAATTGGTTTTCATAAAAAACAAGATTTAATGAATTTTGTTCGCACACAATATAATAATTTTATACCATTTTTTGAATTTTATATGATTAATTGAATATAAATTTTTAAATCAACATTTAAACATTATATTAGGGTAAATTATTCATATTTTTCGGGAAATATTTTTTCAGTGAATATTGAGGAATATAATTTTCTGTAAAATTGTCATTAATTTTTATTAAATCAATTAATTGGAAAGACCCATTATTTATTCAATTTGACCTTAATGTAAAATTATTTACAGATAATCAAATTAATTATATAGAATTATCATTATAAATTATTTTCTTATAAGATCATTTTTTGGATTAAAAACACATTATTCTAAAATTTGTTTTAATTGAATTTAATGTATTTATTAAAAAAATTCTTCTACTTCTTGAAAATTTTTATTGAAAAAATGATTCAATATTTGGAATCAGTATTTTCAAATTTTGTTAATATGTCTGTTTTATTTTTGGTCATTATTTATTATATCTTTATTGAATATTTTTCACCCTAATAAGGGTAAAACATTTAATATATGATTATAACTATGGGATAACAGATTAATATCCACCTAAAATTGAATTTATTTTATAGAACTTTTTTTAGTAAATAACAACATAATATTAAAAACATGGAAACTTCATGCCATATTCCTTTGATTGTAACATTTATATTATTTTAAAAAATGATATATTCTAAATATCACTCTATTGATTTTAATATTATTAATATTTTTTTATAGAGATAAAAACTCATAATGTTTGGTTTCAAAAGGATATATAAAACATGAATGAATTTTTTTAATTAATGTCACGCCCTGACACCAGAATCCAGGAGTCGGTGCATTATTTTTATACATTGTCATGATTACAAGGAATTAAGTCCTGAAGGACCAATTAGTTTAGTAGTCTTGGAAACAAGATTCATACATAAGTTTAACATTACAACTTTAAAATAAAAACAACACTAATTTATTCCATTAGAAACATCCAAGATTCCAAGATTGTCCCTGCAAGTCACTCATAACTAACTTCTTCATATCCTGGGAAAATGAAACATGAGAAATGGGTGAGATTAGATTATAATTAAGAGTATGAAATACATTTGAAGATAACATAAACATTAAGCACGGTGAATAATTAAAAACACATGCCTTAACAAATGAAAAACATGAGCATTTTATGGCAAGAATATATGCTGAGTAAATAATAACAAAATAAAACATAGTCATGGGAGTTATACTAGTTGAATAACAATATGAAATATCAATAGCTAATCTAATAATGATGGAATGCATAATTTAGGACATTTTGAAACATTTTTTCAAGGCCTCGTCCAAGACGTCTAAATATGATTAAGGCTCATCCAAAACCATATATCAAAAATTGGGAAAGGACTCACCCAATTCTACTTTTAATTGTCTCATGAGACCTACCGATGAATTGAGGAGTTGTAGTGGGCTCCAACCATAACTTACGAATTCCAATGCATTTCTCATATGAAAAGGTTAAAATATAACATAAACATTCATATTAAAACTAGAATACAAAATGTCAAAAATATATCCATAAACAATGAATGTTATTAAAATAGCACATCCTAAGTCAATCACAACTAATTAAATACAATATGAAAGATTATATTATAATAAATTAACCTCAATCGATAATAATGAAGGATATTGACATAGATGGAAATAATCATCAAAACTATTTTAGAGAAATACCCCCCCCTCCTTTTTCTTGAAAACATTTAAAAGTCTCACTATTTATCAAGAATTTGTTTAAAATAGATTTTTGAATCAAAGTTTCCCAAAAAACTTTGAAACTTTGAAAATGAATTTTAATTTTAAAACATTAATTTCCATATAAAAAATCCTTAAAACCATTTTTAAAACAAGGACATTGATGAGAAATATTTAGAAAAATAATTCTTTAAAACATTTAAAAATGATATTTTAGTTAGATTTTCTAACCATATGATAGATTCTTGAATACAAATAATTGTGGTAATAAGAAATTTATAATATCATGATAATAAAGGATTTCATGATATACTATGTCAAAGGACAGTATATACACCATATAAAAGTTAATTGGTGCATAATAACAAAGAAGTCTGAATGGAATGTAAATTGAGATAAAGTCCCATATAAAGACCGTATCCTTAAGTTAAGGATAAATAAATGACATAATTATTTATGAAAAATATAAATACACTAAATATGATTAGATATTCAGTTTAAATAAACCAAAGGACATTCACACATATTATTGTAAAAACAACACCAATGACTTGGATGTTTAACTCAATGAATGGAAACTGAACTAACATTACTCTTATCAAGTTCATATCAATGACTTGAGAAATTATCAATGGAGTGATTATGTGTATCAAAAGTATATCCACACAATGGGGAGTGGAAATTAATACATAAATAATAAATAGTGATTCCACACATAATATTAGAGTAAAATAAACAATGAAGTATGCGTAAATCCGAATGAGTGGAAATTAAAATTTGAAATTCCCTTACCGATTTGGTAACTTATGAAACATACACCCTCTGAAAGAAGGATCATAAAATGATGATGTAAATACCCATAAATTAATTTATATTACACAATTAATAAAATCATGGATAGTAAATTCTCCACAAAAAAGGAAATAGTGTCCATTATAGCATGAATCTCACGGGAATAAAAAGTGAGATGAAAAACCCTTACTTCATTGTAATCATTCGATTCGTATGACAAAAAGTTAATAACCAACAAATGAATCATAGAATAACATGAATATAAAAATAATCATGATAATATATATCAAATATCAGTACACAATACATCAAATGCAATAAATAAGTGGTGAACAATGGAAATTTCACAGAATTAAAAGTGATATAAGAAACCCCTTACCTCAAGTATGCCTAGTCTTGTATGTTCCTTGTTCTTCCGGAATAATAAATGTAAGTTAATTTATACATTATTAAGAAAATTTTTAAAGTTTATTATTCCTTTTATTTCACTTATTACCTTGCAATAACAATTAGTTAATTATTTGAGTTCATATTGGATATTTTATCGATGTTCAGAACTTAAGTCAAAAATGAACTTGTTATAATTACAATTTATCCATGTGATCAAAAGTACATTATCTCAAGAATGATATAAAGGATTTATATATCATATATATATTATATAAACAGTATATATATGTATTTATAACATTACATAACATTTTGAGATAATAAATGTAATGCATCGTTCATGGAGACGGTAAGCCGTACGTACGCATGAACGCTACTTTCATTTCTATTTTGTATTTTAATGGACTTAAAACATAATGATACATAAGTATATTATGATTCCAGTATAATATCATATATAATATCATTATCTCCACACATTATACATCCCACACAAGTCATTAACAAGTCATATCACCTTGAGGGGGCGGTTGTCCGCACATCCTCAAATGAAATTATCACATTTTACCCATAATGGAAACCATAAAGGTATGATATAAATGGAAAATATAGAAGCATAAAGAAAACATAAACATAATATATATCATATATAAATACAGTTCCATATTAATGGCCACCATGAGAGACTGTCACGAACCAGGCCGGGTCGGATGACGACCCAGCGCCCGACCAGGTCCGCGACATGGCCCGAAGGGCGTTCCCGATCCCCACGGGCTGGAAACTAGTGCCGGGCATCAAAACAAACCAGTTGGGAACGGTTTATCCCATAACAAGATAAATAAACATAAACTGAACAAGCATATAAATAAAAGAAAATAAACTGAACAACGTGGCAGCGAAAAAAGAACTAAGCCAAGAACGTGACATACCTCAGGTGACCCTGTGGATCACCACGGTATGACAACCCCGCTCGCTCCCAAAAGTGATCCAAGACTAAAACCTTCAACTGAAAAGTAAAGAAGGCGTGAGCACCGAGATTCTCAGTAGGAAATCCCAAAATATAACCACGTCCTATGCCTCCGCCTTTAATAAGAAATCCAACAATGCCAGTTTGAAAATAAGAGATAATAAAATAATGTTTTCCCTTCTTTTCAAATTCAAGTAATGAGTTTTCATTTTCAAATAAATCATTTCACTCTTACTACATTTTCAAAATAGGTTCCAAACATGCATTAACATTTCAAAATGAAAAGAAACCAGTTTGAAATAAAATGTGATTTTTACAAACAAGTTAGCAGGTATGAAGCAACTAAAAAGAAAGTTACATCACAGCAACAGGTCACAAATGAGCACTATGGGTAATCCCTATAGGTAGCTAGAACAAGTGGGAACCTAGAGACCTCGTACCTCGGTGAAACGTGGCTTAGAAGGCCACAACCCTCAGAAAACGTGGCTTAGAAGGCCACGACCCTCAGAAAACGTGGCTTAGAAGACCACGACCCTCAGAAATTCATATGTTTAGTTAGTGTTGTTGCGTCAATCCTGCTAGACAAACCGGGACGAACCCCTGCCGTGTCATCTAGCGTACTAGTCTTGGTCACCCACCTAGATACCCGGGTTTCCCATTGTGCTCTATTTCAAATGGTGGTGAGTTTTCTTTATCAATCAATCAAACAAGTACACTACACTTTCTTTATCTAAAACTCATTCAACCTTTCACCACCGCACTCCCTACTTAAGTGCATTCCCCCTCTTTACATCACACAAACACGCACAAGCCTTTACATTAGGCACATATCACAAACCACTCATCAACACTTTCATCACATTTTATTTTCAAATTTAGGGGAATGACTCAAAAGGGGTTTTCTATTTTCACAAACCAAATATTAATGTGCCAAACGGGCCTCAATAGAGGTTTTTCTATTTCATAAAACATTCTTAAGATTCCAAAAATGCTTAATTACATAAAGGGAACACTTTTTAAAATCAACCGGCCAAAAAGGCCAAACGCCTTTGGAAATACACATTACCAATTCAAAACCACTTAAGAAATAAATTTTTCAAGAAAAGTCACTTAAGACCAACAGATTTTAAATACATTTCAATTTTCCAATACAAGGCATAATAGTTTCTAGAAACCGCAATCAGATTCCATAGCATATGTATATAGCATAGTGTAAAACATATTTTTAAAACAATCAAGCAATTATGAATTTCAAATTAAAAGCTTAGGCATAGGGGACCTACCTCAACTTGTCGCTATCTGTCAATGGACACTCGAACCGACACTTGGCGCACACACGCACATTCATTTATACACATATATATACGCACCCCTAGCCACATTGCACATATTCCCCGCGCCATGGGGGAATATGTACAAAGAGGGTATATATATATATATGCCTTACCCTGTGCATGTACGTGTAGGCGTTCCTGACACCCGCAACTTGAAACCATCGTCGCGAGGTCCAACGCACTACACAAATAATTTAATAAAACCATTAAACACTTAAATAATCCATAAAGTGTCTCAAATTAATACATCAAGGGTTTTCACCAACGACGTGCCACTTACATAACTAATAAAACTCATTGAAAATATTAAAAGAAAAGCACAAAAATAATTTAACCATTTCCAAGGCCATTTCAAATCGTCACATAAACCAGAGCCAATTTCAAAACATGCATTCCATTGTTTAAACCATTTCCAAAATATTTTTTTTTCACCATCCAAACAATTTAAATAAACCATTATGCAATTTATAAAACAACCCAAGGAAACACCTCACTGCCTCACACCGAGAAAATACCCAAAATCCCCTCTTTAGAAACAAACGCACACTAAAAACCTTTACACAATTTAATTAAAACAATTTCGCATCCTTAAAAATTATTTAAGGTGTCGTTCTAAATTTTCATAAACCAATTTTTTAAAAGTATAACACAACTTTGCACAGAAAACCAACTTCAACCCTCTTTCATGCACACAACGACACATTAAGAACACAATATTTACCATTTATACAAAATAATAAACTAACTACACAACTTACAAAACACTATCAATTGACCCGATAAAAAGTTCTCAACAGAAACACACTCATACCATAATAAGACACCGCCAAACAAAACAAACGCAAACTAAATTATTTTAAAAACTAGTTTCGTACCAAACAAAATTATTAAGGAACATGAAAAATTAATTTAACATGGTAGATAATTCATCAATAAACACAATTCGCACAAAAAATAATAATTAAAGAACATACTAAAATAATTAAACAAGCAAAACATTGTAGATGCAAGAAGAGGTAAACCAGAAACCGACTCTGGACCAGATAAAGACCCCAAGGGTCCGCAGACTCAAATTCATATTTTTAACGTGGCGTAAAAATATATGAAAACGCATAAATATATTCTTACCCATAAATCGGTGAGCAGACCGAAATGATCCGACTCACTTTGCCTTCAGCGACAGTGGACGGGATGCAGTCAGGCATGACCCGGGAAGCCCTTCGCAAACACAACGAGGGAATTCTTGGGCACACCGGAGCAACGCGGAGGCACCGAAAAATGTCGCGTTCGCCGGAAACGCGCCGGAAAGGGGGCTGGAATCGCGCCGGAAAGGGGGTCGGGTTCGGACAGCGGGTGCTAGGATGGTGTAGGGCAGCGGGACGGCGCCGGAACAGGGGAGATCTGGCTAGGGAGGGGTTTTCGGGCAGCAGCAAGCAACCGGGGAAGGAGGAGCACGACGGATCTGGCCGGGAGGTGCTGCCGACGGCGGTCGGGTGCCGGCCGGGAGGAGGGGGAGTCGGATTCGGCTAGAGGGGGAGGCCGGGAGGCAAGGCGGAGGCGCGGCGAGGGTGGCGGCCGGAGAGGGAGGGCGGTCGAAGGGGATCCGAGCGCGGTGAGGGTGGTGGCCGGAGAGGGAGGAGGCGAGGCGAGAGGGCTCACCGGCGGGGGGTGGCGTTGCGGGCCGTGAGAAGAGGAGGCCGGACGAAGGTCTGAGCGACAAGGGGGGAGGCCGGCGTCGTGCAACCAGCAGAGGGAAGGGGTTAGGGTTCGACACTGGGGGGGGGGGGAAGGGGTAGCGCAACTAGGCGTGCGACCGCGCACGCTACCGAGCGCGCACTGCTCTAGTGACCGGGCGTGTGACCGTGCACGCGACCGGACGTGCGACTGCGCACGCGACCATGCGCAGTGTTTAACTTCAATTAAGAATTATATTATTTTGGTTGGTTTTATTATTTTAGTTTTATTATTAGTATTAATATTAATTAAGTTACTATTTTAATTAGGTTATAATTTTAATTGTTATTTTTCAGCTAATATTTTGATTTGGACGTTAATATTAAAATTAATCTTACAATTATAAAATAATTAGCTTACTATTAATATTACCGTTATTTTTGTGATTTGTGTATAGGTTACTCTAGGTTGCTTTTAAGTTTCATTTCATTATCTATTTCATTATTTATTTATTATTATTTTCCCCCTATTTATTTCTTTTTTTTCTATATTTCTTTTTCTCTTTTTTTTACTCCCTCTTCCTCACTTCCTCTCCCCTATTCTCCCGTCGCGCTACCCCTTTTGCCCCCCCAGCGCCGAACCCTAACCCCTCCCCCTGCTGGTTGCGCGACGCCGACCTCCCCCCTTGCCGCTCGGACCTTCGTCCGACGTCCTCTTCTCACGGCCCGCGACACCACCCCCCTCCGGCGAGCCCTCTCGCCTCGCCTCCTCCCTCTCCAGCCGCCACCCTCGCCACGGTCGGATCCCCTTCGGCCGCCCTCCCTATCCGGCCGCCGCCCTCGCCGCGCCTCCGCCCTGCCTCCCAGCCTCCCCCTCTAGCCGAATCCGACTCCCCCTCCTCCCGGCCGGCACCCAACCGCCGTCGGCCGCACCTCCCGGCCAGCTCCGCCGTGCTCCTCCTTCCCCGGCTGCTCGCCGCCGCCCGAAAACCCCTCCCAAGCCAGATCTCCCCTGTTCTGGCGCCGTCCCGCTGCCCTACACCCGCCTAGCACCCGTTGTCCGAACCCGACCCCCTTTCCGGCGTGATTCCGGCGAGTCCATCCCCCTTTCCAGCGCGTTTCCGGCGAACGCGACATTTTTTGGTGCCTCCGCGTTGCTCCAGTGTGCCCAAGAATTCCATCGTTGGGTTTGCGAAGGGATTCCCGGGTCATGTCGGACTGCATCCCGTCCACTGCCACCGAAGGCAAATCGAGTCGGATCATTTCGGTCTGCTCGCCGATTTCTGGGTAAGAATATATTTATGCGTTTTCATATATTTTTACGCCACGTTAAAAATATGAATTTGAGTCTGCGGACCCTTGGGGTATTTATCTGGTCCAGAGTCAGTTTCTGGTTTACATCTTCTTGCATCTACAATGTTTTGCTTGTTTAATTATTTTAGGATGTTCTTTAATTATTATTTTTTGTGCGAATTGTGTTTATTGATGAATTAGCTACCATGTTAAATTAATTTTTCATGTTCCTTAATAATTTTGTTTGGTGCGAAACTAGTTTTTAAAATAATTTAGTTTGCGTTTGTTTTGTTTGGCCGTGTGTTATTATGGTATGAGTGTGTTTCTTTTGAGAACTTTTTATCGGGTCAATTGATAGTGTTTTGTAAGTTGTGTAGTTAGTTTATTATTTTGTATAAATGGTAAATATTGTGTTCTTAATGTGGCGTTGTGTGCATGAAAGAGGTTTGAAGTTGGTTTTCTGTGCAAAGCGGTGTTATACTCTTAAAAAATTGGTTTATGAAAATTTAGAACGACACCTTAAATAATTTTTAAGGATGCGAAATTGTTTTAATTAAATTGTGTAAAGGTTTTTAGTGTGCGTTTGTTTCTAAAGAGGGGATTTTGGGTATTTTCTCGGTGTGAGGCAGTGAGGTGTTTCCTTGGGTTGTTTTATAAATTGCATAATGGTTTGTTTAAATTGTTTGGATGGTGAAAAAAAAACTGTTTTGGAAATGGTTTAAACAATGGAATGCATGTTTTGAAATTGGCTCCGGTTTATGTGACGATTTGAAATGGCCTTGGAAATGGTTAAATTGTTTTTGTGTTTTTCTTTTAATATTTTCAATGAGTTTTATGAGTTATGTAAGTGGCGCATCGTTGGTGCAAACCCTTGATGTATTAATTTGAGACACTTTATGGATTTTTTAAGTGTTTAATGGTTTTATTAAATTATTTGTGTAGTGCGTTGGACCTCGCAACGATGGTTTCAAGTTGCGGGTGTCAGGAATGCCTACACGTACATGCACAGGGTAAGGCATATATATATATATACCCTCTTTTTACATGTTCCCTCATGGAGCGGGGAATATGTGCAATGTGGCTAGGGGTGCGTATATATATGTGTATAAATTCATGTGCGTGTGTGCGCCAAGTGTCAGTTCGAGTGGCCATTGACAGATAGCGACAAGTTGAGGTAGATCCCCTATGCCTAAGCTTTTAATTTGAAATTCATAATTGCTTGATTGTTTTAAAAATATGTTTTACACTATGCTATATACACATGCTATGAAATCTGATTGCGGTTGATAGAAACTATTATGCCTTGTATTGGAAAATTGAAATGTATTTCAAAGCCGTTGGTCTTAAGTGACTTTTCTTGAAAAATTGATTTCTTAAGTGGTTTTGATTTGGTAATGTGTATTTCCAAAAGCGTTTGGCCTTTTTGGCCTGTTGATTTTAAAAAGTGTTCCCTTTATGTAATTAAGCATGTTTGGCATCTTAAGAATGTTTTATGAAATAGAAAAACCTCTATTGAGGCCCGTTTGGCACATTAAGATTTGGTTTGTGAAAATAGAAAACCCCTTATGAGTCATTCCCCTAAATTTGAAAATAAAATGTGATGCTAGTGTTGATGAGTGGTTTGTGATATGTGCCTAGTGTAAAGGCTTGTGCGTGTTTGTGTGATGTAAATAGGGGGAATGCACTTAAGTAGGGAGTGCGGTGGTGAAAGGTTGAATGAGTTTTAGATAAAGAAAGTGTAGTGTAATTGTTTGATTGCTTGATAAAGAAAATTCACCACCATTTGAAATAGAGCACAATGGGAAACCCGGGTATCTAGGTGGGTGACCAGGACTAGTACGCTAGATGACACGGCAGGGGTTCGTCCTGGTTTTTCTAGCAGGATTGACGCAACAACACTAACTAAACATATGAATTTCTGAGGGTCGTGGTCTTCTAAGCCATGTTTTCTGAGGGTCGTGGCCTTCTAAGCCACGTTTTCTGAGGGTCGTGGTCTTCTAAGCCACGTTTCACCGAGGTACGAGGTCTCTAGGTTCCCACTTGTTCTAGCTACCTATAGGGATTACCCATAGTGATCATTTGTGACCTGCTGCTTGTGATGTAACTTTCTTTTCAGTTGCTTCATACCTGCTGACTTGTTTGTAAAAATCCCATTTTATTTTAAACTGGTTTCTTTTCATTTTGAAATGTTAATGCACGCTTGGAACCTATTTTGAAAATGTAGTAAGAGTGAAATGATTTATTTGAAAATGCAAACTCATTACTTGAATTTGAAAAGAGGGGAAAACATTATTTTATTATATCTTATTTTCAAACTGGCATTGTTGGATTTCTTATTAAAGGCGGAGGCATAGGACGTGGTTATATTTTGGGCTTTCCTACTGAGCATCTCGGTGCTCATGCCTGCTTTACTTTTCAGTTGCAGGTTTTAGTCTTGGATCACTTTTGGGAGCGAGCGGGGTTGTCGTACCATGGTGATCCACAGGGTCACTTGAGGTATGTCACGTTCTTGGCTTAGTTCTTTTTCTGCTGCCACGTTGTTCAGTTTATTTTCTTTTATTTATATGCTTGTTCAGTTTATGTTTATTTATCTTGTTATGGGCTAAAACGTTCCCAACTGGTTTGTTTTGATGCCCGACACTAGTTGCCAGCCCGTGGGGATTGGTAACGCCCTTCGGGCCATGTCGCGGACCTGGTCGGGCACTGGGTCGTCATCCGACCCGGCCTGGTTCGTGACAAAATGGTATCAGAGGAGCCGTTGTTATTTGGGGTTGTTGTACCCCACACTCTTTTATTTTCATGATCACAATCACTTTAATTTTTATCTAACATTATTTTTAAGTATTGTGGATGATAGGCACAAGGTTGCCAAGAAGTTGGCCCAAGTAAGCTGGCAAATGGACTGAAATCCAGACCACCGGCCAGCCGGTGGAACACCAGCGGCCAGCCGGTGGCACCTGCACTCAAGAGGGAGCCACTGCCTCCCCACCGGCCAGCCGGTGGCCTCAGCACCGGCCAGCCAGTGGTACCCTCTCCAAATAGTTCCAGCTACTGCCTCACCACCGGCCAGCCGGTGGATCCTCCACCGGTCAGCCGGTGGAGCCTGGACCAAATCCCTCCTCCTCTGTCAAGGCACCGGCCAGCCGGTGGCACTTCACCGGCCAGCCGGTAGCCCAGTCAAACTAGCCGTTGGGTTTGACCAGTCAACCATCTTTTGGCCTCCAACGGCTCCGAGGACTTCTCCAACGGCTCCGAAGGCCCCCAATGGGTTCCATGCCTATAAATAAAGGCCAAGGAAGCCCCGGAACCTAACCAGATCATATACCAAGCGCCCGGACATATTGTTGCACATTTGGCGAATCTCCGGCGCTCCACCTTCAAGGATCCTCAAGTGCTCCAACCAAATTCCAATCCAAGGAGCACCTCAAGAAGCTTGGGAGAGCACGCTACATCAACTCCATCATCCAATTGGCGCCCAAGTCTTCCTCCAATACGGTTTTTAGTGTTTTATTTATTTTGAGCTTAAAATTGGGTTTGTGCCTACAAACCCCAAACTTTTCTCATCCCCTCTTTCTTTTGGGTTTCACACCACCATTAAGGTGTGAAGAGGTTTCTTCAAGCCTTTCCTTTTAAAAGGCTTGTGTTTCGGTGAGCTAGCCTTCACCCGTTAAAAAGGCTAGTGGGTTCTTGCTAAACCATCAAAAGCAAGTGGGTTCTTGCTAAACCACAAAAAGCAAGCTGTAATAGGTCCTAGTGCTACCTCAAAGCCTAGTGGGTTTCTTGCTAAAACCATTGAAAAGCAAGCGGTAGGAATCTCTCAACGGTTGAGTTGGGAGCGGAGACGTAGGCCGGGTTTTGGCCGAACTCCGTTATCAATTTCTTGTGTCTTGCCTTCTTTATTTCCCCTGCACTTTCACTTTGATTTTTAATTTGTTAATCATTTTTTAAAAGGCAATTCACCCCCCCTCTTGTCTTTTCCTCGATTGTTCCGACCCAACAATTGGTATCAAAGGACGTGTTTGAGTAATTCCCTAACCCGGTTTCAAATTTAAGATCCATTAAGATGGCATCAACCTCTTTCGCCCCCGAGGGCCTCTCATTGGGTCGGGCTCCATTTTTTGATGGGACCGACTATAATTATTGGAAAACCCGCATGACCACTTTTTTAAGAAGCATAGGATATCCTATTTACAAAATTGTCATGCAAGGTTATTCTTTGTCTTCCCCCGATGAATCCAAATGGACCCCCGCCGATATTAGAAATTTTGAGCTTGATGGCAAAGCCATGAACGCTCTCCATTGCGGCTTAGATAGAAATGAATTTAATCGTGTATCCACTTGCACCACTTCACATGAAATTTGGAAGCTTTTAGAAGTGACCCATGAAGGCACTAACAAAGTTAAGGATACTCGGTTAGACATGTATAGACAAGATTTTGAAAGCTTTTCCATGCATCCAAATGAGTCTATTTCTGAAATGTTTACACGCTTCACTGACGTTTACAATGGTAGAAAATCTCTTGGTGATAATGTTTCAGCCGAGACGATGGTCAAGAAGATCTTATGGGTCCTTCCGAGCTCATGGGCACCAAAGGTGACGGCGATCCAAGAAGCTAAGGACGTCAAAAATATGCCGGTAGAGGAGCTCATCGGATCCCTAATGACGTACGAGATCATGATGAGGAGGCAAGCTCAAAAGGAGGGCACACCAATCAAGACACCAAAGAACATTGCCCTCAAGGTTCAAAAAGAAGTAAGCTCCTCCTCATCATCCACATCTTCCTCATCTACTTCATCTTCAAGCGGCGACTCGGAAATGGAGAATCTCGCCCGCCAAATGCACAAGTTTATGAAGAAGCATAAGAAGAAGAAGAAATCTCGCAAGGCGCGAAAGCAAGAACCCACCGAAAAATCCGAGCCCAAGGTAAAATGCTACGGGTGCGGCGAAAAGGGCCATTACAAGCCCGATTGCCCACTCAACAAAAAACGGGCCACGCCAAAGGAAAAAGGAAAGAAAAAGGTCCTCAAGGCGACATGGAGTGACACAACCTCTTCATCCTCCTCCTCCTCCTCGAGCGACCAAGGTACAAAATGCCTAATGGCATTCCATGAGGTATCATCTTCCGACTCCTCCTCTTGTTCTTCAAATTCCAATTCTTTAAATCATTTATCTTATGAAGAACTCTCACACGCTAGAGACCAACTTGAAAAAGGTTTTCATACTTTATCGTCAAAATTTGTTGCTTTAAAAAAGTCTTTCAAAAAACTTTCCTCCGAAAAAGACCAACTTCTCAAAGAGAAGGAGGAACTCTCCCTAAAAATCCAAAATTTCCCAAATGTTGATTCTTTGGAATCAACCATCAAGGACCTTAGAGAATCCTTAGCCAAGTTCACCCAAGGTGAACAAAATTTGACCAAATTATTGGGTTCTCAAAGGGTTTCAAGAACCACCCATGGACTTGGCTACACCAACCAAGCTTCCTCCTCCCATGCACCCACCGTTTTTGTAAGGGGGAGCTCTAGTTATAAATTTTGTAATTATTGTAAGAAACCCGGGCACCTAATTTATGAATGTAATTGTAAAAATGCCCGGTACGGCCAACTAAAGTCTTTTTTCTTTTCCGACGAATTTTATAGGAGAAGACCCGCTATGAGACAAGTTTGGATTGAAAAATCCCTTCTTGCGAGTCTCTCCGGGCCTAAAATTGTCTCTTTTCAAAATCCCTCTCCCCGGTGACTTTTTGTTTTTATTTAGGGGGAGTTAGGTTCGTTTAAGCCCTTTTGATTTCAATTTCAAAATTTTCGATTCAAACTTTCAATTTTAACTCTTGGTTTCAAATTTCAAAATTCAATTGGTTTTTGATTCAAAACTTTTAATTTTTCATTTCAATTTTTTTTTTCAAATTTTCATTTCAATTTCAAAAATCTCAATTGATTTTCAAATCTCAAATCTTGTTTTTCTATTTTCCCTCAATCAAGTTTTATGCCCCATTCTATTTTGATAATCACAAAGGGGGAGAAATTTCTTGATTGATTGGGGGAGAATCCTTTTCATCATGCTTAGTATTTATCTTCAATTTATCTTTTAGGCATGCCCTTCATTTAAGTTTTTACATTGCTTAGATAAGTGATTGTGATCATCAAAATAGGGGGAGATTGTTGTACCCCACACTCTTTGATTTTCATGATCACAATCACTTTCATTTTTATCTAACATTGTTTTTAAGTATTGTGGATGATAGGAACAAGGTTTCCAAGAAGTTGGCCCAAGTAAGCTGGCAAATGGACTGAAATCCAGACCACCGGCCAGCCGGTGGAACACCAGCGGCCAGCCGGTGGCACCTGCACTCAAGAGGGAGCCACTGCCTCCCCACCGGCCAGCCGGTGGCCTCAGTACCGGCCAGCCGGTGGTACCCTCTCCAAATAGTGCCAGCTACTGCCTCACCACCGGCCAGCCGGTGGCTCCTCCACCGGTCAGCCGGTGGAGCCTGGACCAAATCCCTCCTCCTCTGTCAAGGCACCGGCCAGCCGGTGGCACTTCACCGGCCAGCCGGTAGCCCAGTCAAACTAGCCGTTGGGTTTGACCAGTCAACCATCTTTTGGCCTCCAACGGCTCCGAGGACTTCTCCAACGGCTCCGAAGGCCCCCAATGGGTTCCATGCCTATAAATAAAGGCCAAGGAAGCCCCGGAACCTAACCGGATCATATACCAAGCGCCCGGAAATATTGTTGCACATTTGGCGAACCTCCGGCGCTCCACCTTCAAGGATCCTCAAGTGCTCCAACCAAATTCCAATCCAAGGAGCACCTCAAGAAGCTTGGGAGAGCACGCTACATCAACTCCATCATCCAATTGGCGCCCAAGTCTTCCTCCAATACGGTTTTTAGTGTTTTATTTATTTTGAGCTTAAAATTGGGTTTGTGCCTACAAACCCCAAACTTTTCTCATCCCCTCTTTCTTTTGGGTTTCACACCACCATTAAGGTGTGAAGAGGTTTCTTCAAGCCTTTCCTTTTAAAAGGCTTGTGTTTCGGTGAGCTAGCCTTCACCCGTTAAAAAGGCTAGTGGGTTCTTGCTAAACCATCAAAAGCAAGTGGGTTCTTGCTAAACCACAAAAAGCAAGCTGTAATAGGTCCTAGTGCTACCTCAAAGCCTAGTGGGTTTCTTTCTAAAACCATTGAAAAGCAAGCGGTAGGAATCTCTCAACGGTTGAGTTGGGAGCGGAGACGTAGGCCGGGTTTTGGCCGAACTCCGTTATCAATTTCTTGTGTCTTGCCTTCTTTATTTCCGCTGCACTTTCACTTTGATTTTTAATTTGTTAATCATTTTTTAAAAGGCAATTCACCCCCCCTCTTGTCTTTTCCTCGATTGTTCCGACCCAACAGGGGTGTCAAGTAGCTTGGTAATTAGGTTTGTCGGGACTCGAGAGGTAGGTGTGGGAAGGATGCCATGAACCCTTTCCCGTCCCGAGACTCGAGTTTCTAGGGGTAGTCCAAGATTTGAATTTTCTTCTTTGGATTGGTATGTGTCGATGAGGGATGACCAAGGAAGTGAGCTAGTGTTACGCGGCAGATTTGCATGGAGTAGCGACCCATGTACGGCCCGATTGCACGGTTCAAGATGCTTCCTGTGGTTGTTACTCGCTTGGAGCATGGCCTGCTAAGCCATGTTACCGGGTTGGTGTAACCACTAGTACTTTATTTTTGGATGTTTTAATGTGAGTTATGTTTAACCTTCATTTTGGTTGGTGTGAGTAGACCTTAAAAATGAAAATGGATTTTTGAGAAGGTGGTTTCAAATGGGAATGTGGTGTTAGAGTGGAAAAGTGGTTCTGAAATGGAAATTGTTTTCTTTTAACGAATGTGTGGTTTCAAAAGGGAAAATGGGAGGTGTTTTTGAAGTTGTTTTGGAATCTCAGTAACACTTTTTATAATGTGAATTGGAAAATGTTTTGGAAATTGGAAATGTATTGCTTTGATGATAAGTTATTTCTTAAATTGGTTGGGAATTTGTGCTTTGTGCTTAATGGTCTGTTTTGGAAATGAGAAGTGTCTTGAATTGACCCTTGGTATTCCTATGAGTGATCACATACATTGAGGTGCGCATGTGGAAAGTGGGGAAATTGGTGATGTGAGTGGATGGGTGCTTGAGCTAGCACATGGATATGTGTGTGTGAGACTTCATGGGATACCAATGGTGGATATTTAAGTTGTTTTGTTTGCTGAAAAATCATTTTCAAAAATCATTTTTTTAAATGTTTAGAAAAGTGAGTGAGAAATTTTTTAGCATTCTCTTTTTGTGTTGGGTATTCTTTTTCGTGAGTTCTTGGGTTTGACGTATTGAATTGTGGTTGTAATAGTGATTTGAGTTTGAGATTTCGTTTGTGATTGAGGTGTGGAATTTTGATTTACGATGAGTTTTGATTCGGATTTTTGCCTCTTGTTTTGAGTATGCCACCCAGAAAAGTCCCAGAAGGTTCTAGTGAGTCACTTCTAGTTCTTGGTTCTACCCAGACTCATAGCGGAGTGGTAAAATTGAATTCTTTTCGGTTGTTGTTCATATTCCGTGGTGATCATGATCTATTTAAGGTAGCGAACTAGATCGGTGAAGTCGTTGGTGTTTTCAGGTTATTGGGGACTCCCAAAACTATGAGAGTCCGTGTTGGTTTGGGTTCGTTTGAAGGTGCAACTTTGGATTGGTGGAGGAGATAACCCTAGTGTCGTTGCATGATGATATGACTTGGAAGGTGTTTAGGACCACTCTCATTAGATGGTTTATATTTGTGGAAGCGAAGGTGATGGAAGCGACAAGGCTCGTGAGTGTCCAACAATGCCAACGAATAGTGAAGGCCTACATTGGGCATCTCAAGAAGTTGGTTCCCTTTTCTCCAAAGATAATGTCTCAGAATAAGTTAATGTTTCTCTTGTGTGGGGTCTTCGTCTATTGTTCAAGGACCGGTTCCCTTTGGTGTTTGGGATGGTTCCCCATTCTGTGAGAGCGAACCGGAGGAACCCATCTCAAACAAGTTTTCTTATCAATTCCATCTTCTATTAGTCAGGCCACTCTTTTGTTCGCTTCTTGTGTGGCTGGTTTGGGTACTTTAGGTCTCCTTATCGTCATCCATTGAAGAATTTCCGTCAGTGCGGCTGTTTGGGAAAACTTAGAGAGGTTCTGCTAGCGGCTTCGTCAGGAGGAGTCTCGACAGGATAATGTCAGCTCCTGACTGTGGGGCAGCAGATGCTTCAAGACATCAGAGTTCCAACCAAAGGTCTCGGAGCGAAGCCTATCACGCAGTCAGGAATCATTGGGTGTGGGGAACCTTGGTTAAATTTTTGTCTCCAATGCTGAAATGGGGACGATATGAATTTCCTTGTTGTAGCTCTCCCGTCTTTGAAGGTTTTGTCCTTCTGTAAGTGGCGTAGAGGCCTCATTGCCTCGTTGTGGTCTTTGTTCCTTGAATACCCCACTTTGGAAGTAAGGAGGTGTGGTGGTATCATTTTCTTGTAATTTTTGTAGTTGCGCCTCCTCAAATACGAGCTTTGGAGTTGACTCTTTATGGCTGTGAGTCTCAAGATGATTATCTCTCTAATGTGGCTAGCTCATTTGGTGACCCGTTCTTGTTTTAGGATGTTCTCGTTTTGGAGACACTTGCGTCTTGGGAAATAATGAATAGGGGTTGGTCTGCTACTCAGTTTGGGGTCTTTCATCGATGACCCCATGTGGTGGGGGGGTCTAGTTTATGCGGAGAGTTCATGGGTTGGTTTGTGCTGGATTTCTCGTACTGGTCTGTGATCACTGGTTGAAGCTGGTCAGTCCTTAAATGGTGGGAAGACCCACCATGAATCTTGAAGTGCCTTCTTCAAGGTTTGGTCTATGTGGCGGTTTCCTCTTGGATCAAGTTGACAGTTCCAGAGTTAGCTCATGCTAAGAGTCTCAATGTCGGTTGTGCTAGTCGGGTTCTTGTGGTGGGGGGAACCCTCCTCGTTTCCTGATGGTTCTATTCTTTTCAGTTCCCCTTAGAGTTGGTCGGGTGTGACTGATGGAGTGAAAAGTCATTCCAAGTTGTGACTTTGTTGGCCACATTTAGTTTCAAACTCGAGTTTGTTTCCTCGTTTGGATTGGTGACTTTCTAGGGGCAGAAAGTTTTTGTGGTGGGGATAATTGTCACACCCCGACCAATGCATTATTTTAACTTAATTATTTTGGGTCTTTATTTTGAGTTGCGGTTTGAATCGGTTCTATTTTAAAATGGATTTGGGATCTTATATGGGTGTGCGCCCGTACGCGCGACCGTCTGTAGTGCCCAATCACATTTAGACAATGTTTTATTATTAAATGTGTAATTATTGGGGTGCGCGACCTTGCCCGCGACTGTGTTCGGTTACCATTCTTAATAAGAGAATGTTCTATTTTATTAAATTTATTTTTACATGGCCGCGCAACTAGGCGTGCGACCGTGCATGCTACTGAAGCGCGCACTGCTCTAGTGACCGGGCGTGTGACCGTGCACGCGACCGGACGCGCGACCGCGCACGCGACCATGCGTAGTGTTTAACTTCAATTAAGAATGATATTATTTTGGTTGGTTTTATTATTTTAGTTTTATTATTAGTATTAATATTAATTAAGTTACTATTTTAATTAGGTTATAATTTTAATTATTATTTTTCAGCTAATATTTTGATTTGGACGTTAATATTAAAATTAATCTTACAATTATAAAATAATTAGCTTACTATTAATATTACCATTATTTTTGTGATTTTTGTATAGGTTACTCTAGGTTTCTTTTAAGTTTCATTTCATTATCTATTTCATTATTTATTTATTATTATTTCCCCCCCATTTATTTCTTTTTTTTCTCTATTTCTTTTTCTCTTTTTTTTACTCCCTCTTCCTCACTTCCTCTCCCCTATTCCCCCGTCGCGCTACCCCTTTTGCCCCCCCAGCGCCGAACCCTAACCCCTTCCCCCTGCTGGTTACACGACGCCGGCCTCCCCCCTTGCCGCTCGGACCTTCGTCCGGCCTCCTCTTCTCACGTACCGCGACGCCACCCCCCGCCGGCGAGCCCTCTCGCCTCACCTCCTCCCTCTCCGGCCGCCACCCTCACCGCGCTCGGATCCCCTTCGGCCACACTCCCTCTCTGGCTGCCGCCCTCGCCGCGCCTCCGCCCTGCCTCCCGGCCCCCCCCTCTAGCCGAATCCGACTTCCCCTCCTCCCGCCCGGCACCCGACCGCCGTCGGCCGCACCTCCCAGCCAGCTCCGCCGTGCTCCTCCTTCCCCGGCTGCTCGCCACCACCCGAAAACCCCTCCCTAGCTGGATATCCCCTGTTCCAGCGCCGTCCCGCTGCCCTACACCCGCCTAGCACCCACTGTCTGAACCCGACCCCCTTTCCGGCGCGATTCCGGCGAGTCCATCCCCCTTTCCGGCGCGTTTCCGGCGAACACGACATTTTTCGGTGCCTCCGCGTTGCTCCGGTGTGCCCAAGAATTCCCTCGTTGGGTTTGAGAAGGGATTCCCGGGTCATGCCGGACTGCATCCCGTCCACTTCCGCCGAAGGCAAAGCGAGTCAGATCATTTCGGTCTGCTCGCCGATTTCTGGGTAAGAATATATTTATGAGTTTTCATATATTTTTACGCTACGTTAAAAATATGAATTTGAGTCTGCGGACCCTTGGGGTCTTTATCTGGTCCAGAGTCGGTTTCTGGTTTACGTCTTCTTGCGTCTACAATGTTTTTCTTGTTTAATTATTTTAGGATGTTCTTTAATTATTATTTTTTGTCTGAATTTTGTTTATTGAAGAATTAGCTACCATGTTAAATTAATTTTTCATGTTCCTTAATAATTTTTTTTGGTGCGAAACTAGTTTTTAAAATAATTTAGTTTGCGTTTGTTTTGTTTGGCGGTGTGTTATTATGGTATGAGTGTGTTTCTGTTGAGAACTTTTTATCGGGTCAATTGATAGTGTTTTGTAAGTTGTGTAGTTAGTTTATTATTTTTTATAAATGGTAAATATTGTGTTCTTAATGTGGCGTTGTGTGCATGAAAGAGGGTTGAAGTTGGTTTTCTGTGAAAAGATGTGTTATACTCTTAAAAAATTGGTTTATGAAAATTTAGAACGACACCTTAAATAATTTTTAAGGATGCGAAATTGTTTTAATTAAATTGTGTAAAGGTTTTTAGTGTGCGTTTGTTTCTAAAGAGGGGATTTTGGGTATTTTCTCGGTGTGAGGTGTTGTACCTCTCGTACCCCTCGTGGTTTAATTTTCATGATCACAATCACTCTCTTATTTATCTAATCTTGTTTTAAGTGTTTTTGGATGATAGGCATGATTTGAGGTTGCCAAGGAATTGGGCCAAGAATGACTGAAAGTGGACTGATTTCAGTCCACCGGCTAACTGGTGGATGACCACCGGCCAGCCGATGAAATCTTGACAAAAGGCATCCCTCTGTCAAGACCACCGGCCAACCGGTGTCCCATCACCGGCCAGCTGGTGGAACCCAGACAAATAGGGACACCTACTGTCTCAGCACCTGCCAACCGGTGGCCTCCTCACCGGCCAGCCGGTGGTGCCTGGGCAGAAGGCCTTGCCATTTCCAAAGCACCGGCCAACCGGTGGCCAAGCACCGGTCAGCCGATGGAGCCAGTCAAACTAGCCGTTGGGCTTTGACCAGGCTTGTCCACTTGACTCCCAACGGCTCCGAAGGCTTCTCCAACGGCTCCGAAGACCCCCAAAGGCCATTTGAGGGTTCCCCCTCTATAAATAAAGGACTAGGAAGCCCCGGAAATGTACGGTAGCCCACGGGAATATTTTACGATCACTTGGCGAACCTCCGGCGGATTCCTTCAAGGAACCTCAATTGCTCCAACCCATTTCCACATCCAAGGAGCATCACCATAGAAGCTTGAGAGCGCTCTTCATCAACTCCAATCAATCAATTGGCGCCCAAGACTTCTCCACATTACGGTTTTTCATAATTTATCTTTTTTAGCATCATTTTGGGTTTGTGCCTACAAACCCCTCTTTCTCTCATCTCCCTTTTTGTTTGGGTTTTCACACCACCTTCAAGGTGTGAAGAGGTTAGTCAAGCCTTCCCTTTAAAAGGCTTGAGTCATAGGTGAGCTAGCCTTCACCTGTAAGAAGGCTAGTGGGTTCTTGCTAAACCATTAAAAGCAAGATGTAATAGGTTCTAGACTACCTTAAAGTCTAGTGGGTTTCTTTCTAAAACCATTAAAAAGCAAGCGGTAGTAAATCTCTCAACGGTTGAGTTGGGAGTAGAGACGTAGGATTTGGTTTAAGCCGAACTCCGTTATCAAGTTTTGTATCTTGCCTCTTTTATTTCCGCTGCACTTTTAACTTTGTTTTTAAATTGTTAATTTTTTAAAAGGCAATTCACCCCCCCTCTTGCCATCACTTCTCCGCCCAACATGAGGCAGTGAGGTGTTTCCTTGGGTTGTTTTATAAATTGCATAATGGTTTATTGAAATTGTTTGGATGGTGAAAAAAAAACTGTTTTGGAAATGGTTTAAACAATGGAATGCATGTTTTGAAATTGGCTCCGGTTTATGTGACGATTTGAAATGGCCTTGGAAATGGTTAAATTGTTTTTGTGCTTTTCTTTTAATATTTTCAATGAGTTTTATGAGTTATGTAAGTGGCGCGTCGTTGGTGCAAACCCTTGATGTATTAATTTGAGACACTTTATGGATTGTTTAAGTGTTTAATGGTTTTATTAAATTATTTGTGTAGTGCGTTGGACCTTGCGACGATGGTTTCAAGTTGCGGGTGTCAGGAACGCCTACACGTACATGCACAGGGTAAGGCATATATATATATATACCCTCTTTGTACATATTACCTCATGGAGTGGGGAATATGTGCAATGCGGCTAGGGGTGCATATATATATGTGTATAAATGCATGTGCGTGTGTGCGCCAAGTGTCGGTTCGAGTGGCCATTGACAGATAGCGACAAGTTGAGGTAGGTCCCCTATGCCTAAGCTCTTAATTTGAAATTCATAATTGCTTGATTGTTTTAAAAATATGTTTTACACTATGCTATATACACATGCTATGGAATCTGATTGCGGTTGCTAGAAACTATTATGCCTTGTATTGGAAAATTGAAATGTATTTCAAAGCCGTTGGTCTTAAGTGACTTTTCTTGAAAAATTGATTTCTTAAGTGGTTTTGAATTAGTAATGTGTATTTCCAAAGGCGTTTGGCCTTTTTGTTCAGTTGATTTTAAAAAGTATTCCCTTTATGTAATTAAGCATGTTTGGCATCTTAAGAACGTTTTATGAAATAGAAAAACCTCTATTGAGGCCCGTTTGACACATTAAGATTTGGTTTGCGAAAATAGAAAACCCCTTTTGAGTCATTCCCCTAAATTTGAAAATAAAATGTGATGCAATTGTTGATGAGTGGTTTGTTATATGTGCCTAGTGTAAAGGCTTGTGCGTGTTTGTGTGATGTAAAGAGGGGGAATGCACTTAAGTAGGGAGTGCGGTGGTGATAGGTTGAATGAGTTTTAGATAAAGAAAGTGTAGTGTACTTGTTTGATTGCTTGATAAAGAAACCTCACCACCATTTGAAATAGAGCACAATGGGAAACCCGAGTATCTAGGTGGGTGACCAGGACTAGTACGCTAGATGACATGATAGGGGTTCGTCCCGGTTTGTCTAGCAGGATTGACGCAACAACACTAACTAAACATATGAATTTCTGAGGGTCATGGTATTCTAAGCCACGTTTTCTGAGGGTCATGGCCTTCTAAGCCACGTTTTCTGAGGGTCGTGGTCTTCGAAGCCACATTTCACCGAGGTACGAGGTCTCTAGGTTCCCACTTGTTCTAGCTACCTATAGGGATTACCCATAGTGCTCATTTGTGACCTGCTTCTTGTGATGTAACTTTCTTTTCAGTTGCTTCATACCTGCTAACTTGTTTGTAAAAATCACATTTTATTTCAAACTGGTTTCTTTTCATTTTGAAATGTTAATGCATTCTTGGAACCTATTTTGAAAATGTAGTAAGAGTGAAATGATTTATTTGAAAATGAAAACTCATTACTTGAATTTGAAAAGAAGGGAAAACATTATTTTATTATATCTTATTTTCAAACTGGCATTGTTGGATTTATTATTAAAGGTGGAGGCAAAGGATGTGGTTATATTTTGGGCTTTCCTACTGAGCATCTCGATGCTCACGCCTGCTTTACTTTTCAGTTGCAGGTTTTAGTCTTGGATCACTTTTGGGAGCGAGCGGGGTTGTCGTACCGTGGTGATCCACAGGGTCACCTGAGGTATGTCATGTTCTTGGCTTAGTTCTTTTTCCGCTGCCACATTGTTCAATTTATTTTCTTTTATTTATATGCTTGTTCAGTTTATGTTTATTTATCTTGTTATGGGCTAAACCGTTCCCAACTGGTTTGTTTTGATGCCCGACACTAGTTGCCAGCCCGTGGGGATCGGGAACGCCCTTCGGGCCATGTCGCAGACCTGGTCGGGCGCCGGGTCGTCATCTGACCCGGCCTGGTTCGTGACAGAGACGGTAGGATATAATTGAACAATCATCGTTTCATGAGGCGTTAGTTTACCACCCACAAAAACAGTATGTTCTTCACCCGTTAGATGGAGGTGTGGGTAAGTGTAGTTCGAATCCTTCTCATAAAAACATCCCAATATATTTAGGATAATGGTTTTGTTATAAAATAATGTAATAAAAAGAGTTTAGTGGGCTTGGATAAGTAAAATAAAACAAAATAAAACAAAAAAAATTTAAGAGAAACTGTTACCTTTAATTTCGGTAACTTCCTTTGGTTTGAACCAAAAGATTTTATTTATGTGACTTCATCCTAATGTAATGCTTCTAGGTGTAATATAGGGATCTTGAGAGCTTATTTGGGTAAGATTTGGATGATCCAAGGGGCCTGAGAGGTGTGTGGAATGGGTTAGAAGTGGTGTCCTTTTATAAGGGGGAGGAGGGGCTCTTTAGGAAAGTGTGAAAATATTATTTTATTGTATAATGATATCAGGTTTATAAATGTCCAAAACAAATTAAAGTCCAAGATAAGATGACTCCTGGTCGAAATAAAATCATCCAATAATAATTGGACAGGTTTTGTAAATTTTTTTATTATTAATACTCTTATTTATTTAAATCATGTGTTAATGATGGAAATACTACATCATTATTGTGTCATAAATAATTTAATTTATTTGATGTCTTAAAAAATAAAAAAATACCATAATGCAGGAAATATTATTAGATTTAAAATGAATATATATACTCGAAAATATGACTTTTATAATCCCATGTAAAAATTGATTTACACAAAAGATATTTGCTTTTGTCATTTTTGCCTTTACTTTAATTTAATTAAAATAAAGTGTCATTTTCATTCATAAGTGGCTCCATGGGGTCCCAAAATATCCCCAAAGAATCCCATAGTCATCCATGACTCATCAAATAAGGTTAGGACAAGTGTTAAGGTAATTTTGTATTATGATAATATTCTTTTTACATTGGATTACACTATTTACCTTTAACCATGGTAAATAAAAGTTAAAAGGTACTATTCACCAAAAATTATTTTCATCTTATTGAACCATATTATACTTACTAATAAGAACCATGTATCTCAGATTTCTGAAATTCAATTCACAGAAGCAGTAAAATTTCCTTTAAATGAAAAAGTCGGATTTTTAACGATTACATAGTGGTTTCACTATTCATCAAAAATTGATTTTTTTCAGAAAAAAACCAAAAAATCGGCATAATCTATATTTGATATTACAAATTAAAAAATGATGTCTATTTTACCAAATTCAAAACATAGAATTTTTATTAATTAATTTAAATTTAATTCTCATTGTCAAAACAAAAAGCGTGTTTTTAAGAAACAATAACTGTCAAAAGATTGTCTCTTGTTTATGTATAATTTCAAAGTGAAATTAATTCCAATCACCAAAATTGGATTAAAGGGTAAAAATATCTGCTAATTAATCTTAAAAAACAATTTAAAATATAATATAACCATATAAATAAATTAGATTAAAAGGCAGTTTCGAATTAAAATACAGTGTTTCTCAATATTCATAAAAAATGAATATTATTAGAAAAATACCAAAATTTCATCCAAAGTAAATTTTGATATCCCGATTCTAAATAAGACTTTTATTTTGTCAAATTTAAAATGTAAAAGGGTAAAATATTGGATTTAAAAATGGATCTCCATTAAAATGTGGCAAAATTTAATTTTTTTAAAATAAAATACATTTTTTATCTGAAAATTTGAATTTTCTCTTATAATATGTCTAAGAAACACATAATAAAAAAGTTAAAATTTTATGGAATATATAAAATTCAAAATCTATTTAATACTATTCATAACCTCTTTTAAATGGCTAGTTTGGTAAGTCGTGGTGTGCTCGATCTCGGTATTACGTGTTGCACAAGCTATTGAATTTAAAGAAAATAACTTACTATGAAATCATGGGGTGTTAAATTCTCCCCTCCTTAAATAAATTTTTTCCTTGTAATTTGGAATTATTCTTCAAAAATAGAAGGTTAAAAAGATAAAAATACCATTGTGGATAACTCACATCAAAAATTGGGTTAATAAAATTTAGTCTTAATAAGAGAGAAAGGGAGATGAAAAAGACACCACCAAATCATGATCTCGATTAAGAGAAAATTGGTGGAAATTAGAGAAACATAATTAGAGGAAAAACATAAATATTTATAGGGACTGATTGAGGTCATCAGTCACAAAAAAGTGTAAAATTGAGGGCCTCAAATCCACCAATCTATAACGATTTAAAATATCATCGGTTCCAAAAAACATAAAGAATTAGGATAACACATTTTTGGTTTTAAGATCCCTTGCCTAATGTTTAGTAATTAATTTATTCATAGAATAAGAAAACAAAAATATACTTTACAAGTAGAGTTTCATCCTTCATCTAATTCTTACCACAAACTCATCTTTCACTCCAAATAATGGGTATTAAAGATGACTTGGTCCCACGTAAAGTGCTAGAATCAACTTATAGAGAATCACATAATCCACAATGGATGAACTATATATTTCCATTTTATTTAGATATTAACCAAAACCAAAATGGATAGTAAAGGATTAGATGATCCCAAAAGGATAATACTTTAGAGAAATAAATACTAATCTTAATTTCAAAAATTAAACTAACAATACCAAAAGTTAAATAAATACCATTCAATAAATAATTTTCCATAAAATTTTTCAATATAATCCAAACTAATATTGAAACCCAAAACTCAGAAGAATTTTCTTACATAGTCTTCCACGTTAAATTGTATCTCCAAATAATATTGACTACTCTTAAAGTCACATACTAAAAAGTAATTAACCTAATCACATATTCTCTATGATAGGTTAATCATTTATTTAAATAACCCAAATATCTATAAATCCATAGTAAAAACATAGTTTAAAACTTTCCATTACTCCTAAAATGGAATCCCATAGTATTCTATTTTCCATAGGCATATAGTGTTACTAAAAGAGAAAATATCTTCTAAAATAACATTTATCACTTAATCACCAAATAATTTTCCTATACAAAGGACAAATCATAAGTTCTCAAAATCAACATATTCTTGAACCATAAAATCATTTCTCTAAAAATAATAAGTCTTACTAACCAGGTACTTCACCTATTCTAGTGATAGGTGATAAATCTCAGTTGCACTTTGGTTGTGGGTTAGATTCCCGCAACTTTCTCCGACACGATGGGTTGTCACACAGTCTGTGTGTTTTCCTTTTTCAAAAAATATATAATTTTATAATATTCCCCAAAATTAGATAGATTCCTCAAAATAACCATAACATAATTTGACCAAAAATGTTATCTCAAACCTCACATTTTCATCCCAAAAATTAATAACCTGTAATTGACTCAAATTCAAGGATCATATAATCCCAAATTGTTCATTATAACTACATCCACAAAAGAAAAACAAACTTCCCAGTTACACATACAATAGAATAGTATTCCAAAGTAATCCCATACTTTTAAACATTTCTCCATCAATTTATTTCCACATAGGTTATTTGTTGACTTAGATGTTATCCTATAGAATAGGGCATTGACTCAGGTAATTACAAGGTCCCTTACATTTACAACAAATGTCTGTAATTTGATTCTTATGATAATTTTTGTTTTCTTCCATAGTACTCTTAATTTTTCCTCGGCAATTCATTACTTTATGTCTTTCTTTCCCACACATAAAGCATTTCTTTATTCCAGTAAGACACCTTCCTAGGTGTCTCCTTCCACATTTTTTTCTTGATGGAAAATGAGGTTTCTTTTCACTATGGTCTTCACTGTTGGAGCTCTTATCAGTCACCAATTTTCTCTTCTTTTTTGAGTCTGGGAGTTGGTTAATATATATATATATTTATATCATATCTTTGGAAAACTGATTCAGAATGAACACGATATCTTCTCCACCTATCAACATTCCATTTTGTTGCTCATTTCCACCATTGTCGCCACCTTGTACATCATCTTCAATGTTATTATGACTACTTTAGAATCCAACCATTGAATAACATAAGAAAGAATAGTGTGAGTCATAAAATCATTTGGAGAATATCATAACACTGTATTTTTAATCTAAAACACATTAGGATTAACCATGTTTATTTGTTATCTTATTTTATTAAAATCCTTTAAATCGGTCTGTAATGAAAATTTGAATTATCCTACGTATATCCCCTGGGAGTTTCGTAACCAAGACTGTAGCAAGGCCCGTTGTCGTGTACCAGGATACCCCAGGTCAAGCCCGAAACTCCTTGTCATATTTTTCACTCCAAAGTACATCTGTTCCTGAGCCGCCTCTACCTGCTTGTATCCAGACAGAGATGTATTTCTTAAAAAATACAAAAAATCTCTACATTAACAAAATTCTAGGAAGTTCTTATATACTAATCCTCAAAGTCTATCTTTGGGTAATGTGCTCTAATTAGAGTTTATCTAAATATATTTTTCAAGGTTTGTACTAAACTTACTGTGATACCAACTGTAATGCCTCGACCCCAGAATCTAGGATCCGGTGCATTATTTTAAAAAAATTGGCATGATTACAAGGAATCAAGTCCTAAAGGACCGATTAGTTTCGTAGTCTTGGAAACAAGAGTCAAACTTAAGTTCAACAATACAGATTGAATATAAAAAAACACTAATTTATTCCATTAGAAACATCCATGCTTCCAAGATTATTCCTACAAGTCACTCATAAATAAATTCTTCATATCCTAGGAAAATGAAGCATGAGAAAGGGGTGATCTCAGATGCTCATTAAGAGAATTAAATACAACGGAAGATAACATAAACATTGGGCATGGTGAATAATTGAAAATGCATTCCTTAACAAATAATAAACATGAGCACTTTATGGATGTAATATGATCTGAGTAAATAATGCCAAAATAAAACATAGTCATGGGTGTTATACTAGTCAAATAGCCACATGAAATATCAATATCTAATCTCATAAAGATGGAATGAATAATTCCATACATTTTGAAACATTTTGTCAAGGCCTCAGCCAAGATGTCTAAAAATGATTAAGGCCTCGGCCAAAACCATATATCAAAAATTGGGAAAGTCCTCGGCCAATTCCACGTCTAATTGTCTCATGAGACCTACTAATGCATCGAGGAGCTATAGCGGGCTCCACACGTCACTTAATAAGTCCAATGATTTTTTTCAAATGAAAAGGATGAAACATAACATAAACATTCGTATTAAAACTACAATATGAAATTTCAATACTTTATCCATAAACCATGAATGGTATAAAAATAACACATCCACAGTCAAGCATATCTCGTTAAATACTATATAAAATATTGTATTATAATACATTAAACTTAATTGATAATAATTAGGGATATTTACATAGATGAAAATAATCATCAGAACTATTTTAGAGAAATATCCCCCCATTATCTTGAATACATTAAAAAGTATCACTATTTATCAAGAATTTGTTTAAAATAGATTTTTAAACCAAAGTTTCACATACCACTTTGAATCTTTGAAGAAGAATTTTAATTTTAAAACATTAATGCCCATATAAATACATCCTTAAACCCATTTTTAAATCATGGATATTAATGAGAAAGATTTAGATGAATAAATCTTTAAAACATTTAAAAATAATATTTTAGTTAGAGTTTATATCCAATTGAGAGACACTTGAATACATATAATTGAGGTAATAAAAACTTTATAATATCATGAGAATAATGGATTTCATGATATACATTGTCAAAGGAAAGTATATACACCATATAAAAGTGAATTGGTGCATAATAATGAAGAAGTCTCAATGGAATGTAAATTGAGATAAATTATTTTATAAAGACTGTATCCTTAGGTTAAGGATAAATCAATGACATAATTATATGTGACAAATATAAATACACTCAATATGATTGGATATTCAGTGTAAATCAATTAGATCAAATTCACACATATTCTTAAAAAAACAACAACAATGACTTGGATGTTTAACTCAATGAATGGAAATTGATCTAAGATTACTCTTATAAGTTCATATCAATGACTTGAGAAATTATAAATGGAGTGATTATGTGTATCAAAAGTATACACACACAAAGGGGAGTGTAAATTTCTATATAAATAAAAAATAGTGATTCCACACATAATCATAGAGTAAAATAATCAATAAAGTATGCGTAAATCTGAATGAGTGTAAATTGAAATTTAAAATTCACTTACCGATTTGGTAACTTACGAAACAAACACCCCATTAAAAAGGATCATAAAAATATGATATAAATACCCATAAATTAATGTATACTACACAATGAATACAATCATGTATAGTACATATGCCACACAAAAAGAAATAGTGGCCAATATTGCATGAATCTCATGAGAATAAAAAGTGAAATGAAAAAACTTTACTTCATTGTAATCATTCATGATGTATGACCAAAAGTTAATAAAAACCTAATAAATAATAGAATAACATGAATATAAGGTGAATCATGATAATATATATCAAATTTCAGTTCATAATACACCACATGAAATATATTAAGCCTACGGGCCTTGTAAGGGTTCCCCCTCATCCCTTGAAAGGAGGGTTATCAAAAATCAATAAAAATGAAGGCCTTTGGTCCATTCAGGCAATAAATAAGTGGAAAACAATGGAAATATCATAGAATTAAAAATGAGATAAGAAACCCCTTACCTCAAGTCCGACTTGTCTTGTATGTTTCTTGTTATTCCTAAATAATAAACTTAAGTTAATTTCTAATTTATTAATAACATTTTTAATTTTTATTATTCCTTTTATATCACATATTACCTTTCTATAACAATTATTTAATTATTTGAGTTCATATTGGATATTTTATCGATGTTCGGAACTTGAGTAAAAAATGAACTCGTTATAATTACAATTTTTCCATGTGGTAAAAAGTCCATTATCTTCAGAATGATAAACATGATTTAGATATCATATATATATATATATTATATATCCATTATATATATGTATTTATAACTATATATAAAATTTGGAGATAAGAAATGAAATGCATCGTTTATGGAGATGGTATGTCGTACGTACGCATAAATGCTACTTTCATTTCTATTTTGTATTTTAATGGAATTAAAAAATAATGATACATAGGTATATTATAATTACAGTATAATATCATATATAATATCATTAAATCTATATTTTATACATCCCACACAAGTCATTAAAGATTCATATCACTTTGAGGGGGAGGTAGTCTGCATATCCTCAAATGAAATTATCACGTTTTACCCATAATGGAAACCCTAAAGGTATGATATAAATGGAAAATATAGAAGCATAATGAAAACATAAACATAATATATATCATATATAAATAAAGTTCCATCTTAATGGCCACCATGATAGGCGGTAGGAGATAATTGAATGATCATCGTTTCATGAGGCGTTAGATTGCCAAACACAAAAACAGTATGTTCTTCACCCATTAGATAGAGGTGTGTGTAAGTTTAGTTTGAATACTTCTCATAAAAACATCATAGTATATTGAGGATATTGGTTTTTTTATAAAATAAAGGAATAAAAAGAGTTTAGGTGGGTTGGTTAAGTACAATAAAACAAAATAAAACAAAAGAAATTTTAGAGAAATTATTACCTTTAATTTGGGTAACTTCCTTTGGTTTGAACCAAAAAAACTTCTTGAAGTGACTTCTGCCTAAGGTAAGGCTTCTAGGTGTAAGAGATAGATCTTGATAGCTTATTTGGGTAGGGTTTTGACGAGCCAAGGGGATTGATAGGTGTGTGGAATGGTTTATAAGTGGTGTCCTTTTATAAGGGGTAGGAGGGGCTCTATAAGAAAGTGTAAAAATTTTATTTTATTATACAGTGATATTTGGTTTCTAAAGGTCCAAAACTAATGCAATTCGAAGATAAGTTGACTCATGGTCCAAATAAAATCATCTAATAAGAATTTTATAGGTTTTTTATATTTCTTTAATATTAATAATCTTATTTATTTAAATCATTTATTAATGAGGGAAATACTACATCATTATTGTGTCATAAATAATTAAATTTATTTGATGTCTAAAAAAATATTGAAAATTTACCATAATGCAGGAAATAATTTTATCTTTCCAATTAATATGTATTGTTGAAAATATGACTTATATAACTTCATGTAAAAATTGATTTACTAAAAGATATTTGTTTTTGTCATTTTCCCCTTTACTTTAAGTCAATTAAAATAAAGTGTCATTATCATTCATAAGTGGCTCCAAGGGGTCCAAAAATCTCCCCAAGGATGACCACGGCCGGCCATGACTCATAAAATAAGTATAGGACAAGTGTTAATGTAATATTTTATTATTATAATATTTTTTACCTTAATTTACCCTATTTACCTTTAACCGCGGTAAATAAAAGTCAATAGTTACTATTCACCAAAAATTATCTTCATCTTATTGAACCAAATTTTACATACTAATAATTACCATGTATCTCTGATTTTCAAAATTCAATTCACAAAAGCGGTAAAATTTCATTTAAATGAAAAAGTCGGATTTTTAACGATTACTTAGTGGTTTGACTATTCCTCAAAAATTGATTTTTTTCAGGAAAATACCAAAAAAACCAGCCTAATATATATTTGATATTATGAATTCAAAAATTATTTCTATTTTACCAAATTCAAAACATATAATTTCTATAAATTAATTTAAAATTTATTCTCGTTGTCAAAACAAATAGCGTATTTTTAAGAAACAAAAATTATCAAAAGATTGATACTTGTTTATGTGTAATTTCAAAGTAAAATTAATTCCAATGACCAACATTAGATTAAAGGTTAAAAATAAAATTTAATTAAACTTAAAACCCAATTTAAAATATAATCTAACCTTATAAATAAATTATATTAAAAGGTTGTTTTGAAATAAAATATAGTATTTCTCACTACTCATAAAAAATTAATATTATTAGAAAAATACCAAAACTTCTTCCAAAGTAAATTTTGATATCGCGGTTCTAAAGAAGAATTTTATTTTTTCAAATTGAATATGTAAAAGGGTCAAATATTGAATTTAAAAAGGGTTCTCCATTAAAATGGGTTAAAATTGAATTATTTTTTGAAAAATTCATTTTTTTATCTGAAAAATGGAATTTGTTCTTATAATATGTATATGAAACACATAATACATAAGTTAAAATTATATGGAGTATATAAAATTCAAAATCTAGTTAATACTATTCATAACCACTTTTGAACGGCTAGTTTGGTAAGTCGTGGTGCGCTTGAACTCGGTGTTACGTGTAGCGCAAGCTATTGAATTTAAAGAAAATAACTTACTATGAAATCTTGGGGTGTTACGATTAATGTGATTTATTTTAACTTTTTAGTTATTTAATAGTTATTTTAAATTCCTTTGAAACAATGATTCAGTTCTTATTCAAGTAGTTGAAATAAAATAAAAATTGTTCTAAAAAACCATATGTAACATAATATGGATGAATTATTATGTTCCACTAATATTTTAGTTCAATTTACCAAATTAGTTAATTTTTAATTCTTTATATTATAATTTCATTGCTACCAAAAAGTATTTAATATAGAAATCTTTTTAATTACCCCAAAAATGACGTTTATTGTATTTTATGTTATATAATATTTTATTTATGTATTTATAAATTATAAAAATATGATATTTTACCATGTTAATAGGATATGTAGATAATTTAAAACCATTTTGAACTTATGGTTCACCTATTCTTTTATAGTATATTTATTGACACATAAATGGTAAAAAAATGTAGTGATATCACTATAATCATTTATAGCCTTAATGGGGGGTTAAAACCAATTGATAATTATTAAAACATAAACTAAATTTTCATAAATATTTAAAGATTATATAATTTTATTATATCAAAATCCTAGATTATAAATACATAATATTGGATCTACATGAACCCTACAATTAATTTATATTTATCTAATACAAAATTTAATTATAAGGGTTCCCCTCCACTCATATATAACAATACCAGCTCTCATTTATTCATCACACTTAATTCAATACATTGAGAAGAAAAAACCAGTAATAATTATTATCACATTTAGATACATTCTAGTGCTGTCTGTATTTTCAAATGACCATCCCTTGTTTCCTTGAGTAGTGATTCATAGTAGGTTCTTCAAAAAATAGGTAATGGTCATAACTAAGCATTCTCATTTTACATATTATTCTAGATTCTTCAATTCCATCCTAACCATTCCAATATAGAGGCATCACCGTATACAATGTAATATTATTTTATTAGTATAATGTTACAACCTTATTCATCACATTTTAAATCATATGGGGAATGAAAACATCATTTGTTCTTGAGTGTGGACTACTACATCAAAAAAGCGATGTGTTTAATTTTCAATCAATTCCATTAATAAATATTTATAGTGATGGATTATATATATGATATTAATGATATAAATATAACTCTAGAAATATAATATATCTTCTATTCTGGTAACCTTACATCTATTGTAAAATGGTAATGTTGTTCATGTGTACGTCAGGATGACCACCAACGTTAAGTGATGTGATTAATTTTTTATATATACCTTTAGGGATGTTTATAAAATTATATTTAATTTATTATCAAATAAATATTTCATGATTATTATTTTTTATGTGATGGAATAATGAAATATTTGACCATGATCAATATACCAAAGTAATTTGGAAATTATGAACCGAAAATCCTCAAAATTACTAACATGGACAAAACCAATTAAGAAATTAAATATGAAATTTTAATACATTATATAAAATGTTAAATGATAAGTGATTAAGAATATATAATGTTATTAAATTTATAATAATTAATATATTTTTATTATACATTAGTTAAAGGACATATAGAGCATGTTGGGACTCAAGGATAGAGGTTTTATAACACATTTTCCATTAATTATGCTTTACTTATACATCATTGGATATATGTACTGACAAGAAGTTAAATAAATTAAATTCCAACCTTTTGAATGATTAAATGAATTATCATGCAATGAAAAAAAGGAAAAACATTCATTACTTTGGTTATTTTGGAAAATTATATCCTATCAGATTTAAATGATTATTGATAATTAAAACCATTGATAATATATACAATTAATAGTTATCATATTGATATAATACCTAAATGATTATAATAAATTTTATTTGACACATATGAAATAATCAACGACCTCGACTAGTAGGGTCATACCTTATGAATCCCATTTATCAAATCATTATAGGGGCATGGAATCAATGAGATTTTTCCTTGACTAAGAAAATGTATACATTTAATATAAAAATAAATAATGAAACCATTTATGGGATAATTTTCATCTCATATAGATCATATATCAAACCCTGTACATAAAAACACCCCATGAAAATCTAAATATTTCACACCTTAAACTTTTGGAATTATCTGTTGTAATAAATGGATATATATATAGACTCTCACAATATAAATGTGTATTTATTTATTTTAATTAACAAATATTGATATTAATAGCATTTTTATTTCCTTTTGGTGATTAAATAATGTTTTTCATAAAATATAAATTTTGATACGATGAAAAAAATTCATTGTTGAGAAAAATATAATTTTAATAAATACACACATTTTAATGAATTTAAGAATATTTTAAATTAATCATATTTTAATAAAAAAATTATTATAATATAATATTTATTAAATTAAAATAATAATATAAATTTATGAAGTAAAATGTAAATGTCATAAGTTTCATAAAACTATTATTGTCCAAAAAAACTTTTTCAATAAATATATATTTTGATTTAAAAGTTTAAATTTACATATTTAAACAATTATTTTTATAATATAAGTACTATAAATGAAATCATTACATCAAAATCATCCATTTGTTATTTTATTCAAAATTTTTTAAGATAGTAAAATTCTCAGGTAAAAATTAAATATAGTATAAATATATAGAATGTATTTTGAAATCATAAAAAAATGAATGTAATTTAATATATAAAATAAAATAAATATGGAACCAAATAAAATTTTCCAATTTATGATAATTGGTTTTTAAAATTGTTTAATTAATTTTATAAAAACTTATTGAATCGTCCAAAACCAATATTATATTTTAATGTATTAAAATAATTTTTGGTAAACATGACTCACTTATACATCACCAATTGTATTATTTTAATGAGATCAGTTCATAAACATTTAAAATAATAAAATCCACATTATATTGGTAGAGTCCATGGAAATTAACAATGGAATGGTTTGGGGATTTTAATACTTTATAATATAGAGTCCAAAACATGTGTATGAAAGATTATATAGAATTATCCTATCTTTTTCTATATAAACCCAACCAAACTACCAATATTCCTCCCTAATAACCATTGGATCATTTAATTACTCTACCCTTACCTCTCTAGTGTCTGTAAAAGGTTCCATGAGATCTTATTAAGATCATTTAGAGCTTTTATAAACATCCCCTCAAGGTAATGGATCCTCTCATACTCTTCTTAATTCAACAACCTTCTTTGTACACAGCCTTTAAATTCAATCTTTTCATGTAGTATTATGATATTAAATATCCCTATTTCTATACCAATAAATTAAAAGTGATGATAAAAACCTTTAAATATCATTCCCCCCTTTCATTAACCTTTATGTAACATCATAATGCTTCCAAAATCATCATGTAATTTTTCATGTCAAATAATTGTGTATTAAATACACATCCCCATTCCCACTCAAGGTAATTCACATAAATGAACCAATAATTAATTTATTTTAAAATTAAATTTATATATCACATAATCCTTATTTAATGGATTAAAATTGACAAAAATATGATTAAATTTTCATTGATATGTGTAGAACACTAATGCACGTCCATGATAAAAACATGACAGGTAGGCCTAGAAATAAAATGAACACCAATGGATTGGGTAATGTTTAAATCTCATGAGATCCCAATTATGGTGAATAGGATATTATCATAACCACACTATGTTATTATTTTAGGGTGTTTATCCTGGAATAAGTTTTATGATATCATGATTAATGTTGTCACAACATTTCCATGGTGTCATTATGTTACCATCTTATGTCATTCCTCAAAGTTGAAGATTATTATTATCACCCTTCTATTCATACCTTTATATTCACAATGTCTCATATTTAACTCATTGTCTTATTATATGGTTTTTTTATTCCCTTAATGTTACTTATAGCTCAACACATTCTTATTTATATCCCCCTGTTACCCCTTACAATTTTAGAAGTAAGATTGAACTTTAGAATCACATTAAGAATGTTTTTAATAATTTTATTATATTCTAGTTTAAATTTGTTATGATATTTACCTGATTTCAAAAATAAAAAATATTTTAGAATCTTTTGATATTTTATAATGTGAACCTTTATGTAATAAATCCTATAATAAAGTGAATTAAAACACGGTTCATCATAGTTGGTCTCAGATAAATGACATATTATTTATTGAAATAGGATTAGAAAACTCTTTTAGATATACATAGTAGTTATTCCACCCTTTAGGGGAAAAATAAAAATAGGTGTTAAGTTCCCTAATAATAAAAAAAACCATATAAAAAGATCATGAAAATAAATAAATAGAATGTCTTGCCCTTAATAAGGCATGATGATTTTATGTATAATATATTTATTCTATATAGAGGGTCTAGATTTATCATTCATTGAAAGAAGTAAAGTACATATAATAATATTGTAATGAATGAGTTTTGGGAAGTTTTTTAGGGAATTGGAAGCTAAAATCATAGATAAAGAATATATAATTAGGTACGATGAAAATGATATGATATTATTGAATGAGTACAAGAAGGATAAAGAAATCATTAATAATACTCTTGTTATATTAGAAAAATAATTATAGATGTTACAGACTAAAATGGGAGATATGACTAGTTAATTCGAAGAATATAATATATTTAATGAGACTCCAAATATAATTAAACTATTAATAGGAATGGATCTTATATGCTTTAGATATTATTTATATAAATACTTACCTCAAGATATTTATTATAGTAATATAGCTCAGTTTGGTGAATATACATTGGAGGATATCATTATATATATCCTAGGGATGTTGTATAACAATATTCAAGAGTCCTCGGTTGTGAGGGAATCTACACTGTTGGATGAGCTAGATAGCACTGTTCGAACATGGGCTAATATAATCAATAAAAATAAGACAGTAAGTAGTACAACAACAAGTACTCTAGTCGATATTAGTAAGGATGGTGATATCAAGAAAAAAAAGTAAGAAATATGAAATTGGTAAAAGATTGATCAATTTCATTATTGAAAGAAAATTGATCCATATTGAGAACTTTTCAACAGATGATCATACAAATATAGTTAAAGAGAAAGAAAAGGATTATTTAAAATCATATTTATTCGCTTTATGTGATATTGGATTAAGTCTTATCCCATTGAAACTCAATATTCCAATGGTTTTAAAGCCATTATAATGGGAGCACATATCATAAAAACAATTATTTTTTGAATTTGAGTTAAGTAATCTTTTTAGGTTATCTGAAATGGGAGGCGGTTACTTAAGCAGTCCTACTCCTGATATATAGAATAGTTTTAGTAATATATCTTCTGTAGATAATAGGTTTAGTCTTATATCATCCATCAACTTAAACAATTTCAATATATAATTATATGCTTATCGGTATAAATACATGTGAAACATATTGAATGGGCTTAAAAAAGGATTTCATATCAATAAAAATGTATTAGGGTTCATTAAGAATAATCATGCCACTTTAAAAAAAGAAGGTCTTCTTATGCTTGGAATAATAGCACACATGAATCTTAAAGAAGCATACAATCTTATGAAGAAATATTATTACCTGAATATTGAAATACATAATGTTTCTAGCCTTAGTGGTCTCTTAAAGGAATTATCTAATTGGGTGCAGATAGTTAGGTGTGAAGATTTCATAATCAGGCTAACGCCCCCATACGAGGATTATGTCTTTTATCTGCCTGCCTTCCTTGACTTATGTGGTAGACTCTACCACTCAGGTAACTTTCATTTTCATTTTCATGATTTAGCTATAAGTTTAATATTATTTTCCTATAATCACCAAGAAGAAAGAAACCTGTCGACAAAGGATATAATATCCACTTTAGATTCCATTAAGTATCAGAAATTCTATCTTTATGATGAGGTTCATAAATGGTATAAATAAAAACTATGTGAGATCTATGATACTGATGATATTGATAAGAATTTAAAAACATTTTATAAGAAGTATAGTGATTCATTTCAGTTCATAACAAAGGTATTGTGTAAAAAAAGGATCCAAGATCTAATAGGATGCAAATAACTCAAGATGCTGCTGCTAGTTCTTATCAGATCCTGAGTTATTTCTTGCTTAACGAAGAAATGCCTTAGAGAACGAATATTATTACTAATCCTGATGAAAAAATACAAGATATATATATTTATTTTCTTCATTATTATAAATAGTTTTTTCATCATCGAATCAATGATTAAATGAATATGGAAATCATTGAATCTATGTTAGATAAAAAGATCATCAAAAGTATATTCATGCCTTTGATCAATGGGAAGACAATGATCAATAAGGAACATGATATTAGGCTAAAATATAGTGAATCTATAAGTTGAAAGGATAGCTATAACCTCACTAAAATTAGAATATAATTTTGGAACCATAAATAAAATGATATAATAAGTTTTAAGAAGTTGATTACTATCATTAGTTGGTTTTTTTCTGACATGGATATAGCTATTGTATATAGTATACCATATTTAACTGCTAAACAGGATTATATGTATTTCATAAAAAAATAGATAATGGTTTATGAATGAAATAAAAAAATAAATGACGGATTACTATAAGTGTACCTACTAGGACGATGGTTAAGCGAAAGACTCAATCATCATCATGCACTAACACTATTCATAAGAAGGATGCATGAATTTCCATGAAAGTAGTAGAATAATTATTGAAACAAGGAGAACCTATATATACCATACATGATAATTTTATAACGACACCTCCTTACGTAAGAATTTTACCTGATATATATATCAAGTTCTTTGTTAATATGGGTCCTCCACTTCAAATTATTAATTAATTAATTAGGATCAATCTTATTCAACCTAACGTCACTAATTGAGATATTCATATCCTATTACCCTTAACATGTTACAATAATAGAAATCTTATTCCATTTGATTATCTTAATAATTATTTGAATTCACTTTACCCCTATCATCAAGGAAAGTTAAAAATAAATGGGATAAAAAGGTGTCTGAATTTTTTAAGTCTTACAACTACTATGTAGATGCATTGTGTTGTAATCCAAATCAGGATAATTATGCAGATTCAATGGCTTCCATCTTCATTTAATCATTATTTTAGACCAATGAACTGTTGACATCTTAGGATATTTCCAGTCATCGTCGTCAACAAAGCTAATATTTATAATGTAATTGACAATATAACAATGATCGGTAATCTTCTCCGCTGATTGTAAAATATCCTTCTTCATCAATTATTCATATTTATTTTGATTATAGATCTTTATTATTGTACTTTCATGATCTGTACTAAATTTACCATAGAGAGAGTTCATTATAATATTATAAATAAATGTCATAGTTTCATCACCTAATTTCTTGGATTCTAATCTTCTTTCATAGAGGTGTGAGACAAAGCCTTTGAAAGGACTAGCCTTCTTATTAAACAAATAACCCCTAAGAAGAATTATATGATAACCTAAATGATGCACAAACTTCAACTCTTCACTATAAAATACTCCAGCGAATTTTCCTATAGGAAAGACTAAAGTACCAGTTTTATCCTTAAAAGGTAAGAATGGGCAAGATATATTAGTAGGACATACTACACGGGCCTCAATAAATCCAAACTAGCTATCTAATTCGACACTCTCCAAATTATTCTTCCATACAGTTATACCATAAGGCATAGGATATTCTTTCATAATATATAGATATACATAGTTCACATCATAATAGTATAGATTCTCACCATAGGGATTATAGACATCAGCATGACCCCTATAATAGCCAAGCCTAATAAAGGTGTCTTAGTTTCTTATAGGTATATGAATATAAAAGGACTCATCATCCAAATATTTTTTATGAATGATTTTAAGGGAAAGTGATGAAAATGTCATCACATCCTCAATATCAATATTATACTTTTCCCAATTCATATCTTGCGCCTTCAACATCACACCACCTAAGATATGGATATCTTGTCTATGAATTTTTATCAAATCCTCACCATGACCCTGAAGATTAGACACTTACAATTTATAATGTGGGATAGAACCATTGGCACTTAATTTAGGACATAATGTCTTCCCCAATGATTCAAGACTGTTAGGGAGAAATTTGCACGAATCTCTAAAACGTAATAAGAGCTTACCGCCAATATATACTTTCAACTTGTAAAATTTATGATTCCTAATCAATGTTTTAATTCTATATGGATTACCACGATCCTCATAATACCTAAGAATGAAAATTCAATTGAATCGATAAATTTTTTGGAAATAAATTGTTCGAACATGAAGATATTTTTTTACATAGACCTCCAAATTAGAGATAAATTCAAATAACAATCTTTTACTCCTATCTTCAAAGTGAGGATTGAAATGGATTTGATTCTCACTGAAAACGGTTGTGATCGAATATTCTGGTAGTGATGTAAGATCATCACCTGGATTTACCACTAAGTAACCAGCTGCATAAGGTACATGAACACTATTTACTATTATAGTCTCTATATCAGCTATAATGAAATAATGATATTATGTTCCCCTGCCTTTGATTGCCTTTATTTTAGTGGGAATAAGACTATCTTTATAATTCAATGATTGAACTTCTAGTACTTCATAACTTCCTATTTCTGAATCAATTACATTGTTAATTTTAGTAAAAATAGCTAATGATATCTCATTAGGAAAGTCTATTGATTTATGTGAATCCTTTTTTTCATAATAGATACGAATAAAGAAACCTTTAATCACTACATCCTGAAATTGTTCACCATATAAATTATCTAGTTGATAAATCATATCATATATTTTCTTCTTTGGGACACGATTACCAAATTTATCACACAATGGTATAACATTACCTAAAGTAAATCAAAAATCACTGGATGATGGTAATTACATTCTATACCCTACAGTAAATTTGATATATGAAGTATCAATATTTTAAGCATATTTCTCGATTAATTTTATGAATGTTAATGTTATAACCTCAAAATAAATAGCTCTATGGTATGGGTATATAAAACCCATAGAAGCATATATAAAAATAGGATAAAGATATTTCCATCTAACACAATCAATGCTACTTATTAAACATTTCCAATATCCATAAAAATTTGAGGATATATTTGAATAAAACCTATTGCTAATATCGCTCATTATATATTTTTTCCGGGTAATCATATATTTTTTTAGCATAGTATAATCCCTAGAATAAGTGATAATCTAGAACATAACATTGTAGTATAATCACCTTGACTTATTTTGGGTAATAAATTCCCTTAATTTATTTTCATGATCATTTTATATGGTTTGTTTATTATTAGGGTACTTAATAGCTATTTTTTCTTTTTTCCCCTAAAGGGTTGAATAAATACTATGGGTAATAGTAAAAAGTCCTTAAAAAACTAATATATAGATTATGTGGTTAACAAGAAAATTAATCCCTCTTGGGATACTACAAGTGGATATGTCTTTGAGATAGATATAGATAGAGGTTATATCCCGAAAAAGTTCATAGTGAGTTGGAATCATTGGTTACCTGGTGCATATCAAAGGGTCTTGCTGCACAACTAGTTTAAAATTTTGTGAGGGATGATATTTGAAAAATTCATAATCTCATTATCTCACATTATTAATGGAACAAAAAAATCACATTATATTTTATGTTAGAAAATAGATTATGGGAAACATAGATTGAATCCTAGAAATTAAAAGGAAAAAGAATATATATCATTAATCATTTTTCCCTTTAATTTTCATGTATTCTTATTTATGTGTTTAATAGTGTACAAATACTAATCTCAAAGTGTCAATTTTTTCTATTCAAATGGATATAAATAAGATAAACTATGTCAAAAACCAATGGGATGAAAAATTTAATGGATGCCCAAATAATATTCCCACCCAAATGGGAGTATGTGTTAGGAACTTCATGGTAGTAATTTCTCAATTAACCGATGTTTTGAACCACAACTTCAATTAGGATGAATTTTCAAATCTTCCCCATTAATATAATCATTCAATTTAGTCCTTTATATGATTAAGGGCTCCAAATATTAGTGGATCAACTGATCCAATAATCAAGGAACGATGGATAAAATCCATTGAAATGGTCTTATCCATGATTAAATGCTCTATGGAATAGATGGGAATGCTGGTTATCTCTCTTATAGAAGGTAAAGATGATAAATAGTGGACTTTTTTCAAAAATACAAGCTAGATTATGAGAACTAACCAATGGAGAGGAAGGAATTATGGAAAATGTTTTTAAAAAAATATTCTCTTTGCACTCTCTTACTTAAAATAGAGAGATCTTTTATTAGACTTGAGAAGAATGATGAAATTCCCATTAGGGAATATGATTATATCTTCCCAACACCTACATTATATCCCTACGTATTTTTCATTTCCTCAAAATTTATTCTAATAGATTCTTTGGTGTTCTATTACTGAATAAATAAGAATGTTTTCTATTCAAGACTTTGACAGCTATGAGTATAATTCCTAGTATTCCAAAAATGTGGAAATAGATATTAGTGAATCTCAAGGGTATATTGGGACTAGATACAAGAATCATAGAGTGGATTTTAATTCTAGTTGTGTGATGGGAAAAAATCATTTGGGTAAGAAATTATAGCACCCCACTTGTCAAAAGTGTGGGAAAAAGAATCTTAGAAATTGACTGAAGGGGATAAGGAAATGATTTAGGGGTGAGATGTAAGGGAACCTAGCTAGTGATTTTCAATGGGTGATAGCCACCATCATGGATGAATAAAGTAACAATCTAGTAAACCCTCATCTTATTTTCCAATGTTTCCACTACATGGAATAAGGAAACTATAGGAATCAATTCCCTAAGACAATATTTGTGAATGATATCCAATGAAAACAACCCCCTAGTGAGAGGTAATGAAATCCAAACTACTGAGGTATATAACAATAACTAAGTGTTGATAGGAATGATATATACATATTCAGCAATAGTGAAGATAAAATTTCATTATTATTAAATGAATTCTTTAATTTCATGCAAGTTTAGTATAATTATTCAAACAATGCCTCAAAACATGGGATTTCAGTTATAGATGAAGATAATGAATGGGTTAATTATTTCTTACCAATCATATGACTCTTACCCTATCCATATTTATGGGATGAATTTCTTTGAAAACATTGTGACATTCAATTCAGTAAAATTTTATATAAATTTGGTCATGTATTGGATTTCCATATATATATCCAACATAAATTTTAAAGAAACGTATATCACCCTCAATATCACAAATCACCCTATCATTATATATATGTTTATATATGAGGATAAATGTTCTTTAGTTCCAATATCTCAAACATGGATATTATTACATTTCAATAAATAATGTCTTTATCGGATGATTTATACTAAAGAAAATATCATCTTTAATAAAAAAGCCATTATAGGAGAATTTAGTGATGTGTTTCGTATGGAATTCCTTAGTCTTCCTCCTACCAGTGAAGTTGAGTTCGAAATAAATCTCATACCTGGAGAATTTACAATATCAAATACTTTATATGGAAAGTAAATTATTGAAATTCAGAATCTGAAGAAACAATTATAGGAGAACCCAGATAAAGGGTTTATATTCTTAAGTTCTTCACCATGGGGTGAAATGCTCCTAATTATCAAGAATAATGATGGATCATTATGCCTCTACATAGACTATCGTGAGCTCAATAATTTTATGATAAAGAACAAATATAATCTTCAATGGTTTGATGACATGTTCGGTCAAATATATGAATCCAGATAATTCTAATTGGTGGATATTTTGTTGGGATATTATCATGTAAAGGTTGAGAAGTAGGATATCCCTTGACAACTTTTCATACAGGGTACATGTACTACAAGTTCATAGTTATTACATTTTGACTCACTAATTCCATAAAAATATTCATAGAAAATATGAATAGATTAGTTAAGGAATAACTCAAAAAGTTATGGTATACTTTATTAATGATATTCCCATCTATTCAAAATCAAGGAGAAATATGTGGAGTATTTTAATGTCATGCTGAATACAATATATGAGGAAAAGTTATTTCTGTAGTATAGTAAATGTAACTTCTTATTAGAGTAACTTTTATTGGGCTTGTTGTCACCAGAAAAAGGATATATATGGATCCTTTGTATACTAATTAAATTTAAGGATACCTATGAAAAAAAATTTATGATGGAAATAGTTAGATTTAATAGATTGTATAAGAATTATATTTGATTGTAAAAAAATTTAATGATTGTCACACCCTTGTAGAAATATTACTTGGAAGGGTGTTATTTTTATCCTAAATTATTAATGTGAGGAAATCATTAAAAAAGAGAAGAAGAGGCAAATCACTACACTTATTCTCACAAATTCACACCAGTGGGGAATAATTTGTGATCGATAGTGAAGAATCTAAAAATGGAATCAATTTTTAACTCACACAAGATGATAATGTTATTTCCTATGCCTCCCACCATTTAAATATATATGAGCAGATGTAACCATCTCTTGATTAAGAATTTTCTTTGGAATTCTTCCCATCAAAGATATCGATACATTACCTATAAACTAGAAAGTGTGACATATATGTGGATCATAAAAGTGTGGAGTATATATTCCACCAAAAGGGTCATAATATACTCCAATAAAGGTGTCTTGAGTAGATCAAGGATTATGATTTTTATATCGACTACAATCCTTGGTATGTAAATTAAGTAGATGGTTCTTTGAGTAGAAAGGATCGCACAACTCTATCCATAATGAGGATTTCAAGGGATCTAATCATCATCTATATTACAATGATAGAAATGGGTATAATAAGAGTATATTCATCCAAAAATTATCAAATAACTTCCCAACAATATATTCTTGATTGGATCAAATATTATTATAAGGATTATTAATTGATACAGAATAAGGTAGTGAATATTCTAGATTTCAAATTTTCAGAAGATAAAATTACAATGTTCAGACCTAAATATTTTTCCAATGAAAACTAGAGTTGAAGACGGATCTTATAGATTATTCCCATAGACCATCCTTCTCTAATAATCAATAAGGAATAAAGAGGTATATATATTTATGAAAGACTTATTGTGGGATAAAATTATGTGTGATATTTTAGAGTCAATTGCTCGATGCTTGGTATTACAATAAGTCAAGGAATAATTAAACATGTATAATGGTATGATGCGACCATTTCCTATTCCAATATGGAAATGGTAAAATATAACCATGGTTATTTTTAATTGGACACCACAAGAAACCTAATGTAAATAACTCTATCTATGTAGTGTTCCATAGACTTCCAAATTTAAAACATTTCATTTATATCAAGGAATATTTCTATCTTGACCAATTCATTAAAATATAAATAACAGAATTGGTTAGAATGAATGGAGTTACACTATATATATATATATATATATGATCATGATACAATGTTTACCTTGATGTTTAAGAGAATCCTTCTACAAGTGTTGGATACGAAACTGAGCTTCTGTACTGTGTATCACCCTCTGAGAGATTGTTAGTATGAAGAAACTATTCAAACATCATACAATATTTCAAGATCAAGTACGAAGGATTTCTATGGATGTTGGTATCAAAAAATTCCCTTATTGGAGTTATCATATAATAATATGTTACATTATATCATTCAAATGGAAAATTTGGAGGAACTATATTGAAAGTGGTTTTGGGCTCAAAAATATTTGGATAAATTTAGAGAGAGGAAGCTGATGGGACCTGAGTTTATCTAAAAATTGATAGAAAAGGTTCAAACCATTAAAAGTCACATGAAATTCACAAAAATTCAAAATAAATTCTATGCAATAAACCTTTGAAAAAACCTAGAGTTTGAGGTTGGATATAAAGTGTTCTTTCATATCTCTACATGGAAGAAATTCGTGATGTTTAAGATGAAGTGAAATCTTAATTCTAGATATAATGGACCATTTAAAATCCTTGATTGCATTAGGGTGGTGGCATATCAACTATAACTCCCACAAAACCTACCTCAAGTACTTGATGCGTTCTATGTATCCTTATTAAGGATGTAAAACTAGACCTCTGACATGTACTAAATTCAAAGGTGGTACCATTTGAGAATGATCTTTTATACAAGGAACAATTAGTTATACTATTATATCATAGAGACAATGAACTAGGAAACATGACAACTAAACTAGTCAATGTGATATGGAGGACCTAAAAGTGTGAGGAAGTGACATGGGAACCATAATATCAAATGAAAAATAAGTACCCTCATATTTTTTAGTTGTTTAAATGAAAACTTTAATGAAACAATTTCTGAATGGGGGAACATGTAATGACTCAAACTTCTATAAATGAGATTCCCCCTTTTTGAATAAATAAATTCATTATCCAGTAATGAAGTTATAAAAAATACATGCACTATTTTGGTTATTTTTTAATGTTATATCCTATCATATTTAAAAGATCATTAATAATCACAATCATTGATAATATCTGTTCAAAAGTGATCATATTTTTATTAAATAAAAATTATGTTAATAAAGTCCAATTAAAATAGATCCAATAAGATATGGCCTCGTCCCATTGGATCATACCATATAAATCCCATTTATTAGAGCTTCTGGGGGAGATAGAATCCTTAGGATTTTCCCTTGACCAAGAACAAGCTAGGATTCAACAATTAAAGAAAAATTAAACTATTTATGAGAGTAGTTTAGGATCATCAGGATCATGACCCAAACAATGTAAGACTAACCACCCTAAGAAAATATCACCATCACACACCTTACCCATAAGAAATTCACTAGTTTAATAAATATTTACATATCAATACCCAAAAAGAATGAATATTTATATTTTATTGTTTATAAATAGTTATTAATATTATTCTATTTGTTATTAATTTTTTAATAATTAAATAATGAGTTTGATAAAATTATATTTGTATACGATGAAAAAAAAATTATTTTAGAAATATATATTTTAAATCAAGAGAAATTTTTTGATGTATTTAGGAATACTTTAAATAATTAATATTTTTAAGTAATATCTATTAAATATAAATTATAATATAAATCTATGAGGTCAAATTTCATTTTTATAAGCTTTAGAAAAATGTTATTATAAAAAAACAAAATTTTTAAATAAATGTGTATTTTGATTAAAAATTATAAATTCTCATATTTTACAAATGTTTTTGAAAAAATAAATATTATGTTTTAATTAATCACATTTAAATTATCCAATAGTTACTTTTTCATGTTTTTTTTGAGAAAGATGATTTTTTGGTAAAAATTAAACATGGTATAAAAAATACAATACGCATTACGATATCGTAATGAAATAAAATATATGTAATATATTCCAAAAAAATTATCCAAGCTAAAATAAATAATTAAACATTAAAATAATTGGTTATTTATATTATTTGATTTATTTGATAAATCCTTATTGAATACTCCATAACCTATATTATATTTTAATGATTTCAAATTAATTTATTGTAAAAATGAGGAAATTCCATATCAACAAAGGTATTATTTTAATGAGAATAATTTTTTAAATTTAAAAATAATGAAAAAACATCACGTTATTTGAAAAGTAGTCAGTAACCATTTTTTATTGTGTTTTTTGATTATTTTATCTTATAGAGTCCAAAAATTATGTTCAAGAATTAATAAATAATTATCCTCTCTTTTGAAATATAAACACAAATAAACTCTCGTCAATCTGCACTAAAAACCCTCGGAGCTCAAAATTACTCTTCCCTTCCCTATCTTGAGTCTTAATAAGGTTTCACCATGCACTCAAGATGCTCCTTCCATTCTTTTAGAAGCACCCTCTAGAGGTAAGTGATCTTCCCCATGTCCTCTTAATTCAATAACATTCTTTATATTATGCCTTTAATTTCAAAAGGTTCATGTTGTATTATTCTCATACATATACCTATTACTATACTTATTATATCTAAGTGATTAGAGAACCACATAATTCTCATTAAACCCTTCTATGAACCTTTATGTACTATCGTTATGCTGCTGAAATTATCTTAACATTTTTCATTCCAAACAATTTTATAGTGAATACCCATCATCATTTCTAATCAAGGGTATTCGCCAAATCTATATTACCTTGATATTCCCTATAGATAAAAATTACTACTTTACCAATTTTTATTCTTTATTTATTACCTTATAGGGATTTATGGTTCACCGCTTTAATATGTACATCCCCAGATTATCTCATGTAATTATAAAAGAGTGATAGAATTGTATGAGAATGTTATGAAAGTTTCCAATAATTATATTGTATTACTATTGAATTTTTTTATGCTATGTTCCAAATTTCTCAAATACACTCATCTTAATTATCTTTGGATATTGTATTATGTTTACCATTAAACAAAAAACCATGAAATAAAGTGTATTAAAATATGGGTTTTCATTCTTTGGTGTGACAAAATTATGTGTGAAATGATATCTAATTGTAATATGTTTTATTTCTGATATTAATTTTATGTTTTACATTTTTACAGATAATCAATTCATTGAAATTTTTTAACATCTTTGATTATATATAGACTTGTACTTTATAAAAAAATAATACATCATTTTTTATTAATATTAATAACATACCCTTAAAATATATGATAGAAGCATAAGAGTTTATTATTATTGAAAAATTAGAAACATTTAAAAATTGGTTCATAAATGATCTTAATTATCTCCCAAAAATACCATCTCACATTGTACACTATTTTTGAAAAAACACACTTAAACCCATTCTTTATGACCTAGGGATAAGAAATATTGTAAAGGGTGCTCACATATTCTTAATAAGAGTAAACATAAGAGATATTAATTAATGATATTTATTTCATATAATATAATCATAAGGGTATAATAATATGATTGAATCACATTATAATCTTATACAATCAGTAAAATTTCATTAATAATAAATAATGAAAAGGGATTTCTCAATCAAAAAAATATGAAATAAGAGTGTAGAACCATAAAAAATTACAAGAAAAAAATTACATATCATAAATAAAATAAATAAACTTATGGAATTAACATATGCATAAAAATTATATCGTTAGTTATGATAAACTCAAAATACTATCATTGGGGAAAAATTCCCATAATGGAAATTCCTACCCAATTATTTTCAACATATTCTTAGGAGTAAATTATAACCAGTTAACACCATCACCACTTATGATTTTATAAACTCTATCATACCATATTATATTATATAATCAATCATATATTTGAGGTTTCTCATCTTTTTACATCATTACCCAGTGCATTGGAGGACTATAAATGACCCACCCATCATCACGATCATCATCAGGCTCATTGTTCATCGGTATTATCACACAACCACATGTACTTGGATTATAAAATAATTTACCAATTTTAAATAATGATATAAACACCCATCACATAATCATACTCTATTCAATTCTATTTCATATGATAATGAAAAAATTTATCATTAAATCAGACCTTTGCCCATGGAATTGAAAATGGGCTTCATTAATATTTCAACATCATTATAATAAACTTTTTTAGAAAGAATAAATATGGTAACATTGGATCATATATCTAGTGAAGAATAAGAAACATCAATGGATGTTTTTAGATGAAAATACATTTCAAATATCACTAAAACATTCCATATGGAAAATATTGTTTTCATTTTGAAATCACATGTTTAAAATGTAAAACATTCTTTTTGGAAAAAAATTTCATTTAAATATCCATGTAATTTTCCTAAGGAAGAATCAATGCAAATAAGATGCATGATGGTGTGAATAGTCATTTGTGTATTGTATAAAACAAATATTCACTGTATGTTTTAAGTAAAATATTAAAAGTACCCCATTTTTAAAATCATAAAAATATTCCCATTAAAAATATATATTGAGAATAAATCATGAATAAAATTTTTATTAATAAATCTTTGTATAATATAAAAAATATTTCTAAAAAATATATAACTAAAATATGAACATGAAGAATCAATTCCTGATAGAATAGAGAAATCAAGTTGGTTTTCCTTAATAAAGTTATTTTGATCTCTTGAGTACATAAACAGATGAAGATGAAAGACAAAAAAATATATATTAATAATGATAGTATAAGAAAGTAAATAAGAATTTATAGTGTTATATTATATAATTTTATCATTTTAAATTTAATCACAAATAATATTTTTCGAACTATGATTGTAACATAAAACCATTTCCTGAATTCTTTCTTCCTTCATAGCTGATCTAAAATCCAATATAATAAATTTAAATTTATTATAATTATATAAAATAACCATACTAATAAATATAATACTATACATGGTTTATATATAACTTTTTGTAACACATTCATTAAAAATATTTCATTAGCATCATCATTTCTAGTGCTAACTACATAATATTTCAAGTATGTATTGGTTTGATAGTATAGTTATTTATCATTGATGATGGTTCCATGATATATATAATTTTAAAAATTATTTAAATATCATATATTTTAGTAATATCTATATTTAAAACTATTTATATATTAAAGTGATGTAAAATAAATTACATCACTATGCAGAGGTGATAGTTCATACATACACACCAATGATGTTTCAATTTTTCCATGAATGGAAGAAAATAAATGTAAATAATAATTCAAAATTGAATAAATATTATTTTATCATAAATATCATACTTCTATACATACATATAAATATATATACATATATATATATATATATATATATATATATATTTAGTATTTCATAATAACCAGCCATGATTGATGGGGATGGAAAATTAATTACATCTTTACGTAAAGGTTCTAGTCCACACAAATTCATGAGTGATACTGTCAATTCGCATTTGATGGATAAGAGATAGAAAATGGTTACTCCATCATCACAATACCATATTAGTATATTTATGATAATATTATCATCATGAAAATATGGATAAATTTTTTTTATAGGAAATAAAAGAAGAAAAAAATTTAATGATCCTTGTTATGATTTATACTTCTTCTTTGAAGAATGTATTTTGGAGTACACTATAATCCTTGATGAGTTTTTTCTTGATAGTAGAAAGTAAGTACCAGGAATATGAGAAGGAATCCAGTAATTTTTTAATCATGTCCTTTTCAAGAAATATGTCTTGAGTAGTGTGAATAATTATGCATAATATGTTCACCTTTATAAGAGAGTGGAGGGACACACATGGAATTTCTTAAAATATATCAGTGATATGAAGTTCTTTTCTTTGAAATTGGATAAAAATATCAATTAATTGTAATATATGATAATAAAAGATTGAAATATAATTATAAAATAAAACTTTTCAATGTGTTGGTGTCGGTCATACCCTTATATCTTTTTTTAACCCCTTTGATTAAACATGTTTTAACATTAATTATGATAACAAAATATTACTATTTTTACTATTCTATATAGAAAAAAATTTAGTTAAACCTATTATGTTAAACTAATTATTAAAACTATAGATATTTAATACATTTTAATAGATTCAATTTCTATAAAATGGGGAATCTAGTTTTAATTAATCTCTCAAAACTCAACAAAAACCAATTTTAGATTTTTTTTTAATTTTTACTATTAAACTGAATAAACTTCTATTCCTTGCATTGTAAAACTAATAAAAATATTTTTAAAATATTTAATTGAATATATAATTGAAACATTTATTTTAAAACATAAATTAATAAATATTATTTTAATTGATTATAGTAAAAACTTTCACCCTTAATAAATATTTTTGAAAAATACATTTTTTTAAGAAAATAAATACTTATTACAAAATCAAGTATAATGAAAATCTGAATATAGATAATATTCATTTTTATAATTAAAGGATTCATGTGTTACATTAATATCATGTTCAGTATATAATGTTAATTTTACATGAAATGTGTTGAATTGTTTTACAGAGATGGTATCATTCATTGTTCTTTAAAAAATAAATCTCCTTAGAAACATCCTAAAATTCAGTATAAGATAATTTTCAAATGATATTTCAAAATTGTTATTTATTCCCATATATAAAATCCCAAAAAATACTATAAATTAATTATAATATTTGTTGGAAGAATTCATTAATAATAATTTTGGATGAAAACATAGTATTGAAGCATAAAATGACTTTATAGAAAATTGAGTACTCATTTATTGTACATTAATCAATAAATTCTTATTATCTAAAATTATTGTACATATTTTTTTGTATAATGGTTATTAATAATCATAAAATACAATTCAATGTCTAGGTTTTAATTTATTTATATATTATCATTTATTATACTCGGGTTTCATGTAATGAAATCTAGTAAATTATTCATGTTTATTTTAAAGAAAATATATATTAAATATTACAGTGTTATATATAAAATCATTATAAGTATTATTAATCTAAATATTATTTCATTGAGATAGGTCTTGTAATATTCAGTTATATCCATTTATATGGTGTATATACTACCTATTGAGATATTATATATTAAATGAATATTTCATTATGATATTTAATATTCCTTTAATGGTATATAATTCACTACTACAAAAGGGGACTTTAATAGCACTGGAATAGACCTTTATCATCACTAAAAAGGATCTGACTACCGAAACATTATTAAAGAACCTAGGATTTTATTAGTTCCATAAATTAGTGATAAATGGGTCCCTTATCAATGCTAAAAAAATAACTGATATATAACCCCTTTATCAATGATTTTATTTTTCACTTTTAGTGGGACCCTTTATATGATCTTATACAAGTGCTAATAAAGGAATCATTTATCAGTGCAAAAAAATGCACTAAAAAAGGACTTCATTATCAATAATTCTATAATAAGTTATAAAGTTTCTCTATCAGCACTTGTAGAAGTGAGGATAAAGGTCACCTTGGTCTGTGCTTTTAGAAGCGCTGATAAAGGGTTTCTTTATCAACGGTTATAGAATCGATGATAAAGGATTCCTTTATCAATGAATTTAGTAGTTCTGATAATGGGGTATACTATAGTATGATATTATAGCACACAACCACACTAGAAATAGGAAGTGTGATGTAAAAGTTCACTACAACACATGAAATAGCCCAAAAAATTAGAAAAATAATATAAAAATATGGATTTTAAATTAAATAAAATTTACAACACAAATAAAATAAAAACACAATTATAGAGAAAAAATAACACACCTGTATCAAAGGACAAACAACTGATTCTTGAGAAAAATAACCCACCTATATAAAAAAAATTCTTATGTTTTTATTAATATAATGAAAATATTAAACATAAAGTGTAAATATTAAACTAAACTTTATGTCATTCCAGGGACATTGTGTATCGGATGGAATTGTTGTTGATTCCTTCATGTCACACCATTTATTGCTCATCTTCAAAAATTATCTCTATAAATATTTATTAAAAATTTATAATCAAAAAATTTATAAGGAAATTAGTAAGAAATAATGTATAGAAGGCTAAAAATATAGTGTATTCTTGTTTGCTTAGTTTTGGTGATGTGATGTGCATTTTAAACTAAAATGACACTTATATATTAAAAATATGAAATTGGAGTCATACCTATAACACAATGTATTAGATTGAGGTTTGGATGATTCTTACACATTCCAAATTACTTATGGATCATTTTCCCAATGTATCAAAACAATATGAATGTGTTTCCCTTATTTTGAGTACTTCACTTATATTTGTTTCTAAAATAAAATTTTAAAATTGAAACACTCACTTTGAGTCATACTAGTTACATAATTTATGGGATTTATGTAATATTATTTTATATGCATTAAAAAATTAATTATGAATAATTTTCCAAAATTATTTAGATAATTCGAGCGTCTTTACTCAATTTTTAGTTAGTGACACTTTTTGAAATAAAATGTCAATTTTAAATTGATAATAGACACTTTGATTCATACTAGGAACATAATGTATTGTATTAATATGATAATGATTCCTAAATTTTAAAAATGAAATATGGATCATTTTCTTAATGTATAAAAACAATCCAAATTCATTTTCCCAATTTTGAGTATATCAGTTTATATGTTTTCAAAAAATAATAATGTATATTTTAAATTAAAATATGCAATTTGAGTCATACCAATCACACCATGCATCGTATTGAGGTTTTTATGATTCTTATATGTCCAGAATTACATATTCATTATTTTCATTATGTTTCAAAATAATATGAATGCATTTTTTTGATTTTGAATATGCCAATTGTGTATTTTACTAAAAATTCATTTTAAACTGAAAATACAAACTATGAGTACTATCAATCACATCATGTGTGGGTTGGACATGAGACTGATTCCCAAACATCAAAAAATAATTATTAATCATTTTCCAAAATTTTGAAGACCATATGAGCATATTTTCTTGGTTTTCAGTGAGTCACACTTTTTTGTACTAAAATATTAAATTTAAACTAATAACTAACACGTCGAGTCATACCAGGAACATCATGTATCATATTGATGTGAAGTTGATTCCTACATGTTGAAATGACTTTTAGATAATTTTCATAATGTAACAAAAAAATATGAATGAATATTCATAGTTTTTACTATGTTAGTGATCTTTCTTAGTAAAATTGATGTAAATTTTAAATAAATTGATGCACTTGGAGTCATACGGATCACAATGTACATAATATTGAGTTCATACTGATTCCTATATGGCCCAAATGACATAAGGACCATTTTACAAAAGAATCAAAACAATTAGATTGTGTTTTCTTAATTTTTTTTATTATGACTATTTTTTTTACTAAAAGGTCATTTTAAACTAGAAACACACACTTTGAGTCTCACCGGTCACATTATGTGCCATTTTTAATTGAGAATGAGTCTAGCACATCACTAAAATCGTATAAATAATTTTAAAATATTATTAATAAAATTATAGTGCGTTTTTTACATTAAATGAGTGATGTTTTGGGAATTAAAATGTTAATTTTCAACAGATAATAGAATCTTTGAGTCATACCAAGATTGTCGTGTATCCGATTGAGGTGTGGTTGATTCCAACATGTCAAAAATGACTTATGTATTTTTAAAATAAAGTATAAAATCAATATTATTGTGTTTTTTAGTACGATATGTGTGTTTTGAGTAAAATTGAAAATTTAAAACTAAAAACATGTCATCCAAGTCATAAAATTCATATTATGCATCAAATTGAGGTTTGAATGACTGAGCATGTGATGTGTGATTTTATTTCAACTACCTATACCAATATAGGAAAGAAATAAATTTTCTATTTGGATGGAATAATAATGCCCATTTTACATGAAACTCTTCATCCAAAAGTACGATGTGCTCCCTTTTTTGGATTCTTGTAGATGATTGGAGGAAAAATATGACATTAGAAAAGATCAATAAAAAAATATTAAATTAAACTCATATGTAAATTAACATAAAATAGTAGACAAAATGGTGAAAAAATTATTTAAATAATTAGTATGAATTCACCTTTTCATGAAGGCTGTAAACATTGTCAACCCATTTTCTTATTTTTGTTATATCATTTGTAGCCATGAAGTCCAATCTCTCATGAGCATGAGTACCTTAGAAAAAACTACCCCAACTCAAGGAAGATAATACACTTATATAATAAAACAATTCTTATGTTAGTAATAATATAAAAAAATAAATTAAATAAAAAAATGAAAAAAAATTAATAAAATGATGATTTTAAACTAAAACCACACAATTTGAGTCATACTAGGTAAACCATAAATTTCATTGATTTATTTTTTATTCAACTGATTGTTTTTATCCTATAGTTCAGTCAACACACTTGTTCATCTAATAATATTGTAGTTTGATACCCCATTTTATTGAATTCATTAGAGACTAAAGAGAAATTTTCATCATCATGAGCGAATCATCTTTATTGAGTGAATGATCACATTATATGAGTTAAAAATTCTTATTTATGAATAAATTAATTATTAGATAATGTTAACCATTAGTGTAAACATATCACCATTCATTTATTGAACTAAAATAAATATTTACATATGAGTTTTTACAGAACATAATAAAATCTATCTTACCCTTTCAACATCATAGAGAGTACAAAATCCATGATAAATCATTTACCATATTTGATGGAAAAAACTCAGTGTGACCCATTATATATTTTTAGAAGATACTAAGATCCATTATAAATGTTTTCCCCTATTGTTAGTATTAAACATTAGTATATCCCCTTATAGAATCCAAATGACATTGAAAACTAGTGAATTTATTGAATTATGCTATAGATTAGTGTACTCTATTAAATAATTTGGGTGATGATAAACTATAACATAACATCATAATTATTTATCCATTAAAATTAGAATATCCCTATACTCATATATTTTTTATTGTGAATTATGATGAGTTTTTTTATTAATTATCTTCTGAACATGGATCATTTTACATAATTAATGTTCATATTAATAATTAATGTTATATTTATGGGTTTCAAAATCATTTATGATGTTATATCATGAATATATTTTATGTCCAAATACCTAGATAATTACAATGTCCACCAAATTGAAACCATTTTATTATTCCTTTCTAAAAATTCATGATTCATTTTATGAAATTTTGTATTTATTTAACTTCTTAGAGGTTTTGGATCAAGCTACCAGCTTCTTTTCCAAAGGGCGCTTCATTTGGATTTTTGGTTCTTCATAATTTATTTTGAAGTGGTTTTTCATTTTTTGTGTATTTAATCATAAGGTTGTTTCTTTTAATTTGATGTCATGTTTCCTTGGATACCATCCATCCTCAAATACTATGGTCTCAAAGTGATGGATTTCCTCAAATCGATATCTCATACACCTGTAGTATTTGGTGGTTTATTACACACATATTTAACGAAACATTTGAGTTGTATTATATACCTTATTTATGATAGGATTAGATTTTTATAACTCCCAAGTGATTATTGTCTCCCCTACTAAAACACTTTCTTTAATGTGTAGGAAATTTGTGGCAAAGAAACTGCATATGTTTTGTTGTTTTTGTTTTGTTTATTATTGGTGAGGGTTTTATTTCACCCTTAAATAATGTTTGATAATACTTGGAATTTTCTATTAGAAATTTATGCATTTGATAATTGGTTTGAAAAAATATGTGGTGTTTTTTTTTGTTTCTAAAAAAATTTATCCACTTAAATTCCAATAAAAATCACTTAAAATGGTGAAAAATATTTTTTTCAATATTCCAAAAAAATAATTCACAATAGCTACTATATTAAGTTAAAAGTGTTGTGTGTACATTTAAAAAACATTTCTCAAACACAGTGTTGATATGATCCCCATTCTACTACATTTCCAAAAAAATTACTATTTTTAATCCAATTATTCATCTCCTCCTCCAACATGACTCTATTGGGCTATCTGACTCTGCCTCTACCTCCACATCAATCTTCAAATATGACTTTGCCTCTATGTTTACCTCCGCCTCTTCCTCCACCTACTCCTTAATCATTACCCAACAATTTTATTGTATATAGGTTATCTCTTCTAAAAAATTGAGTTCCTCCATTATACAAATCCTTGAGAAACAAATCAAAAATAATATATAAGAATTATAAAACTAATGTTTCATACCCAAAATATATTTCCAAGGTCATAACTCATACTATATGACAAACATAGTAGTTAATTACCCAAATTTTATATTAGAAAATATTCTCACAACATTTATATTTCACACTCATCTCTAAAAAAATTTAATTCTTATATGGATTATGAAGATTTTGGGAAATCATGATGATACTGAGAAAATAAATATAAAATAATTATTAAAACTATATATTTCATAAAACTGTAATTACATTAAAAAATTACCTATTAGGGGATGATTCTATTTATATTCTTTATGATCACTCTCATTAGTTTTTAAATATAATATCTACAATAGTTTCCATTTTATTTCTTTAGAAACTATAAAAACATTTAACAAAATAAGTAAATTGATTTAAAATAAGTTTTTATATTTAAATATTTATATATATACCTTAATTTGTTTCTATTTTTAGTAATTTATGGGTTTTATCTATTCAGACACTGACTTCATGCAATGATTGAGCCTATATTTAGAAACCAGCATATCATAACATAATTCTTGTAAAAATAGAGAATCAAACATATAATTTTATGTATATCTATAAAATGGTTATTTTAGTGTATTTTAAATTCAAAATAAACTTCATGTGTGGTTTATTTATAGTATATCTACACTTTGGATCAATATAATAAATATTTGGGGTATCCATATTAACCATGATCAGCATCCAGTAATTCCTAAAAAAAAAATAATGAAAAAAAATTAAAATATATTTTATGTAATTATATTGTAGAGTTTTACCTCCACATTGTATGAATTAAAAAGGTTTAGTAATTTCATATTTTTTCTCCGACTCTTTTAGTATCTCATCTCTTTTATTTTCAGTTTATTCCTTATCCAAAGTAAGTTTTTTCATAGAAGTGATACAGGGATGAATGAATCCAAATTTATCTTTTCACAATTTTACATTTATATAATAGAAATATAAACACTTGTATTAATGAAGAATATTTATTAACTTTAATAAAAATATTATCTCACTATTTGGAAAGATGTATTATCAAAATTCACCTTATATATATTCAAAACTGACCCTCCCATCTATTCGTGCTTAGGAATCTAATTTATATTCTCGAGACCATGTACATCTGTCAAGAAGGTTCCATATTTTTATTTTTCATATGGAATGTAAGACATATTTTCATCTTTAAATGCGATCTCTCCATGATGTGGTAATGATAATAAAAGTTTCTCTGGAACTAGAGAGGAGAAGGTACTCCTGGAATGTAATTTTTACTTCTTGGTCGATTCATTAGATTGTCTTAATCTATCCTTCAATTTCCTCATTGATTTATCCATATGTAATATCATACAATACATTATATCTTTTTTCAACATCCATTACGGGGTTTTCATATGATTTTTTTTGAAAAGGACATACCTCATGCATCATTATAATATTAGACTATCATGCTAATAATGTTCCAATAAAATCATTGACCACTGTTGTAACACCCCAGGTAAATAAAGAGTATGACATTTTCACATTTATCCATATTTGTGAATAAAATATTAATATAACTTTAAAGGGGACGCTATGCTCGATGGCGTACCCAACACGCAACAACGAGTTTCTTGGGAATCTTACGCTGCACTCTAATAATAAAATAATATTATTTTAAATGGTAGTTAACGCCTAGCTGTTATGATGGCGGGAATGAATAGAACTAACTAAAAAATTATTATATATGTTTGTCAAATATTTTTACTTTTTACAATAAATGTTAGAGGATTAAAAATGCGAATGAATCCAATTTTAAGCGTAAACATTCTAATATTCTTTAAAAGGTCGATTAACCGCCTTTTGATGGAGAACCTCTTTTAAATCCACTTTGTGAAAATTTTATGTGTTATATTTGAAAAAATAAAATTCTTCTTTAGAATCGGGACATCAAAATTTACTTTGTGTAAATTTTTGGTGTTTTCCCGAAAAAGTTCAATTTTTAATGAATAGTGGAAAATGTTGTATTTTAAATCAAAACCTCTTTTTAATATAATTTATTTATATGATTAGATTATATTTTGAATTGGTTTTAAAGTGAAATTAGAATATATTTTTACCATTTAATCCAATAGTGGTCTTTGGAATTAATTTCACTTTGAAATCGGACTTAAACTAGTGTCAATCTTTTGATACATTTTGTTTCATAAAAACACGCTATTTGTTTTGACAGCAGGAATTAATTATTAAATTAACTAATGCAACTTGTATGTTTTGAATTTTGTAAAATAGAAATCATTTTTGAATTCGGAATATCAAATATATCTTAGGGTGAATTTTTGGTAATTTTCTGAAAAACTTCAATTTTTGATGAATAGTGAAACCACTAAGTGGTACTTATAAAAACTGATTTTCCGTTTAAATAAAATTTTGCCATATTTGTGTTTTGAATTTCAAAAATCCAACATACATGGTTGTCATTAAGAAGTAAAATGTGGTTCAATGGGATTAAAATAATTTTTTGGTGAATAGTAACTTATTAAGTTTTTAATCGCGATTAGAGGTAATTAGTGTAGTTTAAGGTAATAATAATGTTTTAATAAAATGAAATGACCTAGACACATTTCATACCCTCATTGGATGTGTCATGTATGACCAAGACAATCCATGGGTCAACTTGGTGACCCCATGGAGCCACTTTGGTTGGAAAATGACATAAATAACTTTTTATTTAATGTTAAAGTAAAAATGGCACAAACATGAGATGTTTTACTAAAACAATTTTTACATGGGGTTATACAAGTCAGATTTTTGAATATAAATATTAATTGGAAATATACAAAGATTTCCTACATCATAGTATTTTTTTATAATTTTTAGACATTAAATAAATTAAATTATTTATGACATCGTGATGATGCAGCGATGACCTCATTATTTAACGATTTAAATAAAATGGAAATATAATGTAAAATCTAAGACCTAAACATGTCCAAAACATATTGTATGGGTGGATTTAGAACCCTTATCACCTTATCCTCGAAAAACATCAATGTGGGACCATAAAAATCCGAAACTCATTCTAAAATAAAGTAACATTTATTTACTTTCCAAGAGTGCCCCTCCTCTCCTCTTATAAAAGGCCCCCACCTCTACCACCTTACCCACACTTACAAAGCCTTTGGCTTGGCCAAACCCTGACCGTTTTGTCTCTCCACATCCCTATCTAACTCTTTGAAGCCTCACTTTGGGCAGAAGTCTTCCCAAGGAAGTCTTTGAGCTCAAACCAAAGGGTGTTACCCGATTTTAAGGTAATGTCTTCACTTGAGTCCTTTTGTATTATTTTGCTTCTCCAACCCCCTAAAATCTTTTTATTCATTTCTTTTGTAACAAATAAAGTATCTTCAATATACTAGGATGTTGTTATAATAAGTATTCGAGCTACACTTACACACACCTTCGTCTAATGGTTAAAGAACATACTGTTTCTGTGATTGGTGATTTTCTGCCTCACGAAACGATGATTGTTCCATATTCTTTTAACACCTTCAAAGGTGGACATTAAGATGTAACTATATTTATATATTATATATAATATGTTTATGTTTTTCTTAAGCTTCTGTATTTTTCATTTATGGCATATCCTTTATGGTTACCATTATGAGTAAACGCGATATCTTCATTTTAGGAAGTGCGGACTACCGCCCCCTCAAAGTGATTTGATTCGTTAATGCCATATGTGGGACATATAAAGGATGTAATTAATGGTATTATATATGATATTATACTGGAATTATAATATACCTTTATATCATTATGATTCCATTCTATAAAATACGAAATAGAAATGAAGGTAGCATTCATGCGTACGTACGACTTACCGTCTCCATGAACGGTGCATTTCATTTCTTACCCCTAAATGATTATGTAATATTATAAATACGTGCATATTCTGGATATATATGATATATATGATACCAAAATCATGAATATCATTCAGTATATAATGAAACTTTTACCACATGAACAACATGTAATTGTAAGAAGTCCACTTTCGACTTAAGAACCAAATGTCGACAAAACAAACATTATTAACTTAAATGATTACATAATGTTTATAACATGGTAATAAGTGATATAAAAGTAATAATGAACTTGAAAAAGGTTATTAATAAAGTATAAATTAACTCAATTTTATTATTCAGGACATTAAAGAACGATCGAGTCAAGTCGGATCCGAGATAAGGGATCCAACCTCTATATTTCTTTTTAAGTACTCTCTTTTATGTCATTTTTTAAGCCCATATTTCTTATGTTTGGGGATGTTCTTTTATATTCCTCATACTTTAATTTTTATGTTCATATTATGGGAGACCCTATTTGATCTCATAAATCCATTTTTTGAAGTTTTAGGTGGCGCCTTTAGGCTACCGAGTTTTCGTAAGGGATTTTTCATCTCACTTTTATTCCCGTGACATTTATGCTACGTTTGCCACTATTTCCTTTGAGTGGTGTATGTACTGCCCATTATTATACAATTTGTGTAGTATAATTTCATTTATGGGTATTTACATTTTCATTTTATGACCCTTCTTCCATGGGGTGTACTTTTCAAAAGTTACCGAACTCAGTAAGGGGACCTTTCACCCTCCTTTTTTTAAAAGACTTCTTTTGTTATGTCTTTTAATTCACATACTATTATGTTGGGATATGTTCTTATATATACTTATTTATGTAAATTTTATTTCCAAGTGATGAGATACCCTTTATCTCTCTCATCAACCCTTTTTGTAAAATTTTATGTGACGCCGTTAGGCTGTCGAATTTTACCAAGGGAACTTCTTAACCCAATTTCGATTTCTTTGGGTTCAACATGTAGTTATTGAATATGCCATCCTTTGAATATGTGTGAATAACCTTTGATTGTTTTACATTTAATATCCACTTATATTGGGTATATTTATATTTGTCACACATAATTATGAGATTGATTTATCCTTAATTTAAGGATACCTTCTTTATAATGGATTTCATCTCATTTTACATTTCTTTTGAGACTTCATTATTGTTATGAACCAATTCACTCTTATATGGTGTGTATACTGTCCTTTGACATATTATATCATGAATACCTTTATTCTCATGATATTATAAAGTTCGGATTAAATTTTATTCCGCTATTATTTGTATTCAAGAGTCTCTCATTTTGTTAAAAACTATTTAACAAAAATATCGTTTTAAATGTTTTAAAGATTTATTATTCTAAATCATTATCTTTAATGTCCATGTTTTCAAAATGGTTTTAAGTATTTATTTATATGGACATTAATGTTTTAAAATTATAATTCCATTAAAAGCTTCAAAGTGGTATGGGACACTTTGATTCAAAAATCTCTTTTAAATGGTTTTTGAAAATGGATTGATTAATTCAATATTTGGGAATTAATTATTGTGATTTCAAATAAAATGTTGTTATTGAAATGTTTATATTTTCAATATTTTATGTGTAATGATGGTACTTGGACATTTTACGGGTGGTTACGTGATAAACCATATGACGGGTGGTGTCGTGAACACCAGGACGGGTGGTTACGTTGTAACCTCCAATGCATTGGGTATGGAAGTCGGCCGTATGGATATTCCATTAAGTATGTGTGGAAGTTGACCATATGGTTATTCCATTTAAGTATGTTTATGTCCAAAGTTACCTTTATATGTTATGTGTTCTTTATATGGGTTTTATGGTAATCTTTTGGTTTCAAAAGGGTAAGTAATGGTCTTTTATTCAGTGAAGAGTTTTTACTACTTCATAAAGGTGAAAAGTATTACTTTGGAAAAGTACTCATGGTTTACTTGTTGTTTTTGAAAAACTAATAGTTTTCCTTCTTTGTGTATCCTTTACTGGGCTTTTTATGATCATCCCATGTTTTTTTCAAATGTTTTTCACAGGTCAAGGGAAAGGTTCATGATGTGATGATAGTGTTAAGGAAGTGTCAAGAAAGAATCCATATTTTATTTTAAATATGTTTCCGTTGATGGGAAGAATGAATACTGTCTTTTATGTAACCACTTTTTAAAAATGTGGAATGTAATTCCAGTTTCATGATCTAATTTTCTAAAACTCTAAACCTGAAAAGATCCTCAATGTGTAATCTTGTAATAACTCAAGATTAAGTAAGGTTTAAGGCTGGGGCCTTATAACTATAATATAGGATCATCAAGTGGAATAGTAAACTCAATAGTCGTCTCATGAGCTACCTCAATCCCCACATTCATGTGATATTTAGGGTGTTATTTTTGTTGTATCTTGTCTCTTGGGATATTATACATTGTACCCCTCACAATATGGTGGTGTGTGGGTGTTGAAAGATATAAATTACTTATAATTGTACCCTCAAGAATTTTAGTAATATAAAGTTATCTAAAGTTGTTTGATTAAAATTTATTAGAAAGAGTAATGACTAATTTGATTAAATTGGGTAAGTTATGTGGTTGATGGGAATTAATAGCTTCAAAGTTAGTGGGGTCAATTAGTTCATGTATAGATCATTGTTCCAATGCCAGTTCACTTTGATGCTTTGTAATAAATTGGTCTTCCCAACCAGATTAGATAATAATATCTTTCAAAGTATATATTTAAGACAAAAATCCTTTCACTTAAATATATATATATATATATTCATTTTTTTATCTTCTTGAAATATGTTTGACAAGAAACACCGAAACCTAATCCTCTAATGTGACTATATTTTTCAGGCTACTTCAAATATGTTGAATATATTTTTTCTTCAAGTATGTAGATTGTTAATGTTTTTTTATTTAATATATAAAAAATAATAACATAAAAAAATATTTTTATTTAATACTATTATAAATCATAATGAATTACTATTATTTTATACTTACACATCTTTCCGAAAATATTTTTTTGTTTTCATCAACTAGTTTACCATCCTTATTAACACGAGCCTCATTCCATAGCGCATGACATGGGATAAAATTGGCTTCAAATTTTGATTCATCAATATTAATAATGAAAAATTATCATATATTGTTTCATATAACATAAAACATTATTTTTTTTATTTAAGATACATACCAATTTCTTATCTAGTAAAGTGTACCCTATACTTGTATTTTGATAGGTGGACATTGGGTTTGATGCACATTCATTATTTTTGGAAAACATTTTATGTTTCATAAATAAAAAAATGAATAAAATTGGATAAAATAAATAATGTAAAATAAAATATTATCAAATTTAATAAACATAAAATCATTTATCATTTCTTATATTAATGAAATAAGTCATTGTTTCCTACTTTATAAGGTGTATATAACTAACTGGTGGGTGGGGATTTACATTCCCTTCAACATAACAAAGATGTAACTTGGTAAGAATAGTCTGGATTCCTCTGTGGTATTTTTCATAATCCATTAAAAAAATTTATTATAGAAATATTCTAAAATAAATGAACTCTATAAGTAATAATTAAAATTAAATCAATATTACATTATATAACTTATTGGTAAAATAAATGAAGTATATTGTAACACTACCATTATATTTTTCTGAGGGGTTTCCATTATTACAGGTTAGACATGGTGCAATGAATCAATATCAATAAGTTCATTCATCCTCATTGTGACCCCAACATAACTAATGAACATTGAATTATTGGGTTCATTAGTTTGTCTGCATTGATTCTAAAAAATCTCAAATTTTTTACCCTGACTTCTTTCCATGAAAATTTTATTCAATTCTTTGATGATGTTTAATTGTAATTTTTTTAATAATAATGTTTTTGATCCCCTAATAATTATGTAGTTTATTCATCAATAGTATGTTCATCCACATGATTGGTAATATCATTATGTGCAGAAGACATTTTATGCATTAGTATTCAAACATTTATCTTATCTTTAATAAGAACAATATAAAAATAGGAAAAAAATTTGGGAAGGGTTATATGCATTCTATATTATAAAATTGTTGAACTATATAACTCCATCTTCAAATTATTTTTCCATGAAATTAGCATGAATCAATTTTAAAATAAATGGTTCATTTTATTTAAGAAAATAATTACTACACTTTGGTAGGTGTTATCCTCATAATTTATCAAAAGGTGAAAGGTATAGATAATGGATATCCTCGTAAAATTCATCTCTCTAAGAGTTTTTATTTTATTTTATTCTTTATACCCATACTCAATCTCCTTTATACATTCACATATGTTTCTAGAACTAGTATAAGTAGTAGTTATCCCATATCGGGTACCGGTGATCATTTTGGATGAATACTACTCAAATTTTTTTAAGAAACATTGATGAGATGGGTGATGATTCTCAAGAAACAAAATGAAATAATAATTATTCAAGATATAAATATGGTAATGATGAAAGTTTCCTCCTTAAAATTTTTCAAATTTCAATTTCTTAATTTAAAATTTCAAATATCGTCTCAAAATTATAAAAGGCCCCTAAACCTACCATGAGAACATTAAATTATCCCCAATGAGTTGCACCGAATCTAATCTCTATTACTAGTCCTTTTCTCACACCTATATCTCAAATAAAAGATATATATATCCACTGAGGTTCCTTTTTAGGGTGTGAGTATAAAAATAAACATGTAAATGCTAGGAGATCCTCTAAATTATTCAAAAATTCATATATTTGAGTATATGTTAACATTATTAACACTAAAAATACACATGTAAGTCTGGTCATTGTGTACTAACCTTGAAATCATGATAATAAAATGTGATAACTACATTTAAGACTGGTATATTATATTAATCATACCATAAGTTTATACCATGGTTTCTCCCTGAAATTCAAAGCATTTCAATAAAGAGAGTTTAAAACTGGAATCATAGGAGGAGAAAAAATTATTTATCTCTCTATGAAAATAACCAAATTACATGTTCCATGAGATTCGACTTCAGACCCATAGCATCTAATATTATCCCTCAAGGATAAAAAACACATGTACTTATTGCATCCAAATCATGAAATGGGTATAACATATCCATTTATCTTACGTATTTCATTTAAAATATGGGGATGTATTAAGATAATTGGTTCTATTAGGAAAGAACACTCAAATGCGTTCCACAATACATTAGTTGAACCTAACTTCCAAAAAAAAACATAAGTAAGAACAAACAACAACTCAAATGTCACATCACCCTCACCCTAGCCCTCGAAGAATTACTAACATGTCCATAGTAACTCACATTGAAACATACCATACATATCCCTTATATAGAAACATTATATTCTAGTATATGATAAAAATCATTTTTATAACATCCACACATGTATTTCCTGAAGAAAAAAATTGTAATCATACATTGAGAGGTATAATAAAAATCATTTCAAATAATATCAATTGTTTACTAAAAAACTTTTTATAAGTAAAAATTTATCATAATTTAAAAAAACAATAGTTACATATTATGTTTAATATAATAATTTTAAAAAAATAATCAATAAAACAAATTATTAGGCAAGTAAACAAAAAAATAGTTAAACAATTAGTTAAAAATGTATACAATGATAAAAATGAAGACTTACTAAATAAAAGTCCCAAAAATTTTCCATTTAAAAAAATTCTATCGTCTATAAATAAATCATGTTACATTTTATAAAAATTCATAAAGTTACTTTAGTCAAAAAACTATTTATAAATGAAAATTGTCTTATTTTCCAATATAAAGATTATTAAAACCATATTTGTGTATAATTACAGTAAACTAATCTAAAGAATATATTTATCCTATCAAAATATATATATTATGAAACACCTCACCAGAAAAATAAAATATTAAATACATATATAAAAACTATGACTAATCTGTTATCGAAAACATCAAATTATTTAATTGATTAAGAAGACATGATAATTAGTTAAGTATTTCTATTATAGTATTTTTAATACATAATAATTGATCATGATTTTATATAACCCATGTTTTCTTAAATATAAAATAATTAAAACCATTCACTATCATTGATTATATTTAAAACCAATCTAAAACCCTTATCAATGGATTTATTTAATTAGTATTTAACTATTTAAATCTTGAAAAATATATTTTAACAGTTAATAAACAATAAATTCTCAATTTTTAAAAAATACTCTAAAAGGCATACATTATAAAATATTACTTATCCTAAATGATTTAAATATGGTAAAGTTAATATAGATAAACTTAACCATAAATTAAATAATGAATTAATTTATATATTTAATGAAAAACTATTTGTGACATCTAATTAGAACAAAAAACTAAAGTGATTTTTTTTAAAAAAACTAGAATATATTATTATAAAAAATTAATTTGTATCCCATATATACTATAAACAAACTAATGTTCAAAACTAATCTATATTAAATATTAATTATGGCTTTAAACATATTACATTTTAAAATTATGATTCTATAAACATTTGTGTTCATTTTTTATCACTTTAATAGAAAACAAAAAAAATTCGAAAATACCATAAAATCAATTAATTGATGGTGAAAATAAATATTGTTTGGACAAAATTTTCAATAAAAAAATACATATAATTGAAATTAATTTAATATTAACATCATTATATAAATTATCATACATATCAATGTATCAATATTTTTAAGAAACTAAGGAACATGTGAAATAAAAATCATGGTGGCCTATAATAGTGTAGTTTGAGCGCATTATGACTCCTGTATCATCAATAGACATAAAATAATTATTTAAATTCATCAAAAACATATATAGATACCTTGTCTATTCCAACTAATAATTTAATGTAAATACTCTGACCCCAATAGATCAAGGACGGTGCCTTACTTTATAACATTGGTGTAATAAACCATGAAGTTTCTTCCCAAATGACCAAATAGTTTTGTATCTTTGAAAAACTAGATAAAAATATAATTGTTACATTATAAAATCAAATTAAATAAAATTTATTAACTCCATTGGAAACACCCCTATTCTCCTATATTTTCTTTATATGTTAATCATAATATACATAATGGAATCATAGGAAAAAATTAAACCTAAGAGATGGGTGAGATCAGATACCCAATAAGGGTAAGAATAAAGTGGAATCTATCATAAATAAATATAAGAAATAAAGAAAGGTGAATAATAAAAAATTCATGCTATTTAAACATAATACTGGGCATACTATAGGAGGAAATAAAGATGATCAAATAATTCCATATAAATAATCCCATAATAATTATATTTACCCATGAATACTCTACTAGTCGAATAATCACTTGGATTATCAATAAAAAATATCATAATGAGGGAATTCATAATACAGGACATCATAAACATACCATCATGGCCTCTACTAGGAATCCGACATAAATGGGTAAGGTTGTGGCCAATACCCAATCTAGTTTGTCTCTGGAGATCTACTAATGCATTGAGGGGATATAACAGGCCATGCCCGACACATACTAATTCCAATGTATTCCTTTTATGAAAGGGGTGAATCATAATCTGTATATACATTCATATTGAATATATCCTATGAAATGTGAATAATTCTCCCAACCAAAAAAATATAACCATGAAACATATTATGTAATATGATTAATGGTATTAAAATAGAATATCCAATGTCAAAGACATACTAAAAAAATAAATAAAATATGGTAGAAGTTATTATAAGAGATCAACATCAATTAATTCAAATATCTAATAGAGTTTTGACATAGATGAAAATAATCTAATAATATCATTGAAAATTTCAAGAGAAAAGTACAAATTTTAATTTAGTCATTAATATAAAATGTTGCGCAATTATAAAAGAAAACATTTTATTGGAAAATGAAATTATAATATTTTAAAGGATATATCAATGAACTAAGGTTTCATAAAATTAGGAAAATACTCTAATTTCATTTATGATAAAAAAACATTTCATTCACATATTGAAAATAAACATTAAAAATAATATTTTTAAAATAAATTATGAGTGTTACCCAAATGAATTAATTATGTGTATTAGATATCAATCAAAATAAAAATGTTAAATACAACTTAATTTAACAGAAATTAATTTGATAGAAAATGATAGCATGAAATAATCATTAGAGTATATGTTTAACCCATATAATATAAATTGGGTTAAATATTCCCCTACTACTATGAAAACAGTCAAACTGCATGCCCCATAAAAATAATGAAATAAAATGAAACATTTAATATAACGTAGATAAATATATTAATGATATCATATATCAAATTTAAGTGTATATAAACTAAACACAATAAATAAGTAGTGAATAAGGCATATCTCACAGAAATAAAATTGATATGAGAAAACCCTTACCTTTTGTCTGAAAGAGTTCTTCACCTATAATTAATGACTTAGATAATAAAATTAGATTCATTAATTACATAATTAAGAACCTATTAAACACATATTTGATGTATTATAATTTTATTAAATTAATTTATATTCATTTAGATGGGTTAAAATGTTTAATTTTGTAGTTTCATTAGCATTTGTTTCATGGTTTTGTGGTCAGTTCCCTTTTGTATATATATGGGAGTTATTTTCAAATGAGGGTGACTTATCCAGAAGTGAAAATATATTGTATTAATGAAATTTAATATGTATATATGATCTCATATATCATTTGGATATATGCAATGATAATTATTCATTAGGTTAAATGTAAATAAAAATAATTTAATTTATTTTTGCGATTTTTACGACCATCATAAATTTGTATCATTTTATTTAATAATATATTTTATACTAGTTATAGAAAATTAAATAAGTTTTAATGAAAATATTATTTTCTATTTTAACCATAAAAATGGTTTTATGATCATTACCTAAGGTGGTATTGAAAAATAAATACTCGTCATCCATGAAGGTGGTGAATCAACACCTCACAAATGATGTTTTTCATTTTTAGAAGAAATGCATAAGAGAAGATAATTGATGATGGTTATTACATTGACATAATAAAATTAAATTAAATTTATGATACAATAGTTACCATTCCACTTTGGATATGATAGGTATGTAAATTATAATAAAATAAATTAAATTAAAAGAGAAAGAGGGAGGGTTTTACCACTTTAGTGTCATCTCCTTGAGAACCTCCTTAAGGTACATGGAAATGGGATTTTGGTGAGACCATAAAGACGAGAAAATGGGGAAGATATTTGGGATAGAAATTGGATATAATATAAACAATATCCAAAGATAATAATGTTGGAGGAGTAGGTGCGGTGAGGGTGGAATATATAGTTGAGGAGGGGGTGTTTTTTTATTATTTTATTCGTTAGTTTATTAATTGGGCTTAAGAATATCAATCGTATTGATTTTTATGACTAAATAAAGCAAATATAGAATCTTAGTTAGATATATTTTCCACTTACATCATCCATGATTAAACCCTGAAAAATAATTCATTTACTTATAATGTTTAATAGGATAAATTACTGTATTTCACTATTCACCAAAAATTCAACTATTTTAGAAAAAACCCAAAAATTTCCCCCAACCATTTTTCAATGTTTGTATTTAAAAAATAGACTCAATTTTATTAATATATATATATATATTTTATGAATTAAATATTAAAATAAAATAATCATTTATTAGAAAAATACTTATTTTAATATCATAATTGATTTTACGACAAATAGAAAATTTTATTATGGTCTCATAATGATATATTATAGTTATAATGAAATAAAATATTAATTTAAGAATCTATTTTATAAAAATAAATTTTATTTTATATTATTTTATTAATTATAAAATTTTAAATAAACAATGATGTTTCACAAAAATACCAACACTCAATTACCCATTTTTAAAACATTTATCTACTTATTCAATGATATAATCAAGAAGATCCAGGATCCAGTCAAATAATATCCCCAAAATTGGTAAATAAAATGCAATAATTCTCATGTGTTATAAGAGTATTTACAAAATCTAGAGTGTATCACTTCATGTATATCCGCCTCCACCAAAGCTGGATAATAATTGGGGGCTCTGAAAGACCACATGGTACTCGTCTCTATGATCTTCCTCTTTGAAAAAAGCATCTAAAACCTAATTATATTCCCGATAGACATGTGAAACAATCATTTTGAGGTTCCTAACTGGGTTTATGTATTGAATCCAATGAGTCAGGATCCTTCAAGGTACTTCTCTAGTACTTTACTTTATCACCCTTACTGTAATTTTGGAATCAAATTCAATCCAAAATAATACCATTTATGTAGGATGGAATGATTAATAGAATATATCAAGGGAAAAAGTTAATATTCATCATAAAAAACATGCTAATAAAATAATGAAAATATCCCTTAACAAACCCATGTTGGGTTCATAAAATTCCACCACAACTAGATGGCCCTGGAATACCGGATGCTGCACCATCAAAATTTTCGTTAATTTGTGATATAAGTGCAGGAAACCATTGTACAAATTTAAGAACAACTGATTTCATAGATCTTCCAATAACAATAAGTAATATGAGAATACTCAGGTATTTAATATTATTTCTCATAACTCCAATTTTTACTTTTTAAGATGCAAGAATATCCCTATGTATTGCAGTTATAGGCCTGTATAGTGATGTTGTCTGGTTGTCAAAAACTAATGAGTTTCTTTCTTTCCACATAGTTGTAAATAGTGAAGCAGTAGCTACTAACAACGGATTTGAGACCTTCTCACTCATTTCATAAGAGCTGATTGATGACATGAATTGATCCACTTTTAAATCAGTACACAATTATTATCCAAAGATCCTACCAACATACCACCATAGATCCTGTGAAAATCCACACACTATGAAAAGGTGTTCCAAGTTTTTTTCATTCTTAAAACATTAATGTCAAGTTGATTCAACATATTTTCCATCACTCCTAAATTTATCATTCATGAGATACTTTTATTTTCCATACCTTCAAAAGGAGAATAAATTTTGAGGGTTGAATAAAATTTACATTTAATTTTGAGGTCCATATTGGTGGTGGAGAATATCTAACACATTCTAACTTGTAAAACTCTTCAACAATAAAATTCCTAATCCTATTGGTTTTCTAGACCAATTGTATCCACATCCAAAAGATAATACTTTTAAATCTCTAATCTAATATGAGTTGTAATAGGAGAATCAATACTTTTAGAATGCATTATAATGTCAAAAATTGTTATATTAGATTTTTCAGCTGGAAGATAAATGATTTTATTGATTGGGATGCTTATCCAAAGGGCACATTAGCAAATAAAATTGGATTGTCTACTTACCATCCAGACCTAATTCTGCATAAAATGGTTAAAGGACTTCCTTATTGATGTCCAAATAGAAGATTAAAGGTGATAATTCTTACCTACTAGTAACATCACTTTTAATATGTGTGAGAGAAATTCATAAGGAAGTTTATTGGAAGTAATGTGATACCATGTGAATATCCCAATTAGTCCATCAATAAATATCATTAAATATTTTATTCCACGACCACCCATTTCAACTGGATTTATGAATTATTTCCTTGAAACATTAATCAAATTCCCTCATATATATATATCCAATCCATATGAAATTACTTATAATGCTTTGTAGTTTTTTTATTAGAGTTCTTGGAAACTTGTAAATGAATAAGGAGTAAAAAAAATTGATTTAATAACCGAGTTGACAAGAAATACCCTTCCATCTGGGGATATGGATTTTCCTTTCCATCTAGCCAATTAATTAAAAATTCGAAAGTAGATATTCCTAAATTACTTACTTCTCACTCTACCCCAAAATAATGGGAAGCCCATATTAGTAAATGGGAGGGATCCTATTCTCACTCCAATCTATCTAGTAATCTTATTTTTTCTTCCAAAAGATATTCCATCACCAAAAACAATAAATGATTTGTTTCAGCTAATAGTCTGACCTTCCACAACATCATAGTCATAAAATATTCTTCTAATCACATATATTGAACCTTGACAAGCCTTACCAAAAAAGTATAATTTCATCAACATATAGAAGGTGTGATGGAGTAAAGCTACCTCTCCCAGCTTTTAATCTCCGATAGGTGCAAAAATTCGAAATATCATTTATGCATCTTCTCATATAATAATCAGAAATAGAAAATGAAATCCCTAAGAGATAATATCCCTCTTTAACTCCTATCGAACTTTGAAATAATTACCTAGGTGATCCAATGATGACAATGGAAAATATTGAATAAGTTACAATAGAGTTGAAAAATATTATAAATGTTTCAAATAGCCCATAATTCGTGAGGAAAACAACAAGGAAGATCCACTTCAATGTGTCAAACTCCTTCAAGATGTCAATTTTTAGAGAACAATTTTCCCCTTTGTTTTCCTTTTCATCAGATTGATGTATTTAGAGGCCATTAATAAACAATTTTCAATATTTCTTCCTGTAAAAAATCAAATTGGTTTGGCGTAATTTGATCCTTCATGATTCCACCCATCCTACTCAGGATAGTTTTACTAATGATTTGAGGAACAATATTCCCAATAGAAAATAGCATGAAATACATGATATTAACTCCAACATCTTTCTATGGAATCACCGAAATGAAATGAAAGTTGATTACATAAGGTATGAAAGAATGGATGAAAAAATCACTCACTATACTAATCATATAATCCAACATAATTTCCCAATAAAACATAAATAATTTTTTAGTAAATCCATATTTCCAAATAGAAGTATCTAAATTTAAAGAAAATAAATCCATTTTGACTTCCTACTTAGATGGAGTTGAGATAAGATCTTGATTTTGGTTATCTTTAATTCATAAGAGAATAATTTCAATCATTTTATAATTTTTTCCACTCTATCATCGAAGTAAAACCATTGAAAATAGTTCACCATTGGATTAGAAATTCATTCCTCAGAGTTATAGATGCATCCATCAATGACCTTGGAATTATTTCTCATTCTTATTTCCATTTATTTATATAATATATGAAAGATCATAATGTTTCTATCTACTTACTTCATCTACTTATTATTCATTTTGTTAAAATCCACACATTCGTTAGTAGTTAGGGGATCATCCATCCTAGATTGACCTTGTATATCCTCTCTATAGGGATAGTTATAGTTCTGATTCATGGTTTGGAATTCTGCAATATTTTCATCATAATCCTTGATCACAATATTAATCTTAAGAAAGGTTTTCCTTATCCATTCCCATAATAATCCTTTAGTGTTCATTAATTTCTAAGTAAGGATTTGGAGAGTTCTTCTAAATTTTTTGCATTTCTAAGACTCCAGAATAACCTCCATACTTCCAAGAGTAACAATCCAACCATTATTAAAATGGAAAGGTAAAGGTAATGACCTTTTAATCTCAGTGGAGATCACCATAATGATGGGGTTTTGATCATAAGGATATTTTGGGAGTGTAAATCCTGAAATTTCATTCACCCCACCCCTTTCATTCATTTTCATGAAACATATTTCAATCTTACTTTCCTATATACCATTAAAGGTATTCCTTTTACATGTAAATTCATCCCCATCAAGTGGGACTTCCGCAATATTGCATAAGTAAATATATAATGAGAACTCCAAAGCTACTAATTTACTAAAATGAAAGCCAATTATTTCATAAATAATAAAAACACTATTGAAATATCTGATTGTCACCCATTTATGATCCATGTTTTTAGTGGTAGCCTTAAGGTCCTTCTAAATCTCCATTCTTATAATGTATGATGTAGATGAATAGACAATGGAGATAGAAAGTATACCACTTATGGTATTTAAGAAAATTGAGATGTTTTGTTCTTTTTTCATGTGATGATTTGAATACTCTCATTCTTGAGAATCTAAATATGATCCATATTGGATTAAAGTAAATTTTGAGTAATGAATTTGTACCCAAGAGAGGTCATCTTGAAATATTTCCATATTTCAAACAATATATTTAGTTTAGTAATGTCAATGATAATTGGTTTATAGGACGTGATGTAATGTTTAAGGGCTTTGGTCATTATGGAGTTCAATAGTCCCTGATATTTATAGTATATATTCCTCAATTTTTGAGTGTTATTCCTCTAATTAAGGGAACATGTTGCCTCTTTCCATCCAATTGGATTTTTTTTCTTACTATCCCTTTTTTCTTTCCTCCTTTTGACGGTTTGACCTTCACTGAACAATCCACATCATCTTTCCAATCATGCAAATCATTATCATCATCATTTTCAACATGATCAACATGCTTAGTATTCTGATCATCATCCATCTCATCAGACTATAAATTTCCTCTCAATGGATTTATTGAGTTGCTAAATATAATGGGTTCAATTATATTTTCACTGATAACCATATTTATAGAATCCATGGATGGATATACCTCTAAAATTTCCCTTCACCTCCAAATTCATTAGTAGTTAAGTCAACCTAATTTTTCACCATGGCGATTTTTCAAGAAAGTTATTCCACAATAGTTTTACATTCTTGATCATTTTTAGGGTGAGTAAGAAATTAGTAACATAAGGTATAAGACCTTTGATTTTATAATAATTTTTTTTATCATAGTCAGTTTTAGGTACATGACTATTTATTCATTTATTTTAAGACTATATAATTATTAGGCTGAGTTTTGGGAGGGTAAATAGTGTTTTATAATGTTTTAGAGGATATTATAGAGGTGAAAATTGTGTGTATAGTGAGTAAAATCCATGAAAAATCTCTAGTAAAACATGTAAGAGAAGAAAATGGGTAATCAGTCGATATACATTTGGTGCATGGTTTGGAATAACCGTGTGAGTTCCTAGTGGAAACCATTCCTATTAAAATAGTGGGAAATTCATTGTTAGTACATAGTTTTTCTAAATATATGATCCAATAATGCAAGAGGTTAGATTAAGATAGTCAAAAAACATTATTGGTTAATAGAATTCAAAACTGTGTGGCCTAACCGTGTGGTGTAGATTTAGTACCCAAATTATTTTTATCTAAACCAAATTAACCACATTAAGCCTAATTAATCTTTTATTCTTTCCACAACCTGAATAATTTTTTCTCTTAAGTCTTTAGTGAATTTTCTTTTCAACATATAATTTATTCTAAGGAGAATCAAAGTGCGTTGGAGGTCCGCATTTTCTGGAATGTACGTATTCTTCTTAGATCCATTTTTAATCACCCTCTTGGAACCATTGATATAATCCATTGGGAATATATCTATGTTTTGGGTAGTATGGGTTTCACTCATTCTTTGTCTAATCTAGGTATATCTATGTTTTTTCATGTAAATATTGATGATATATTTTTTGGATCAAATGTAGGGAATGTTGGTTTTGATATGATCATGAAGTTTCATTGTGCAATTCTATATTTTTTCAACCGTTGGGTGGTATGTGGCTTCTCTCTCTCCTCTACTTTAATTAGAACATGAAGACTTTTATTCCAATAAATGAATTTCTTGAAACAAAAATGAAAACTATGTTTGATTATTTACGGAAACTTATTCTGGGTTATAGATTCAAAATTGGGGAAAATAAATAGTATTTTGGAAAATTATCTTCGATCATAATTATAAAATGATGATTTTAAAATTATGGTTTGGTTTTGACGGGTTGAATATTTTGTTTTTGAAATGTTTTAATGGAATAAATGTTTTATGGGGAACGTTATGGCATGTAATTTTTAATGCAGGGATTTCATAACTTCATTTTTATTAGACGTGACCCTATGAAAGGGATGTGTTCCATGGGGGACTTGGAATTTGTCACCCTATGATGACTTGGTGGATTGATGAGAGACCAGTCATGAGTATGGAACTTCCACCTATACATTAATAGTTTATGTGTGTGTGTAGACACAATTAATGGCATAACAAATAAATTTAGAGAATTTCTTATGTGTTTTTTACTGACTTCAATGAAAAAATTTATATAGATTTGTTATAAACTAAATTTAATTCATAAAATTGTATTATATAAAATTTTCTAATTTGTTTTTTCCTAGTGATTTGAATTTCGATGTCAATGGTGAAATCTTACAGAGTCTATACTCAACCCCTAATTGGGAAATATGGTGCATTTTTAGATATCATATATCAATTAATAAGTAAATTTCAATGTATCTCAGTTATTTAGTGATTCTGCTTGATATCATAGTCATGGAATGTGGAGTTGGATCTTGGTGTGGGTTGCATGTTATTGGCTGATGTCACATGGGAGTTTTATGTTTTTTGGTGTTTTTTCTCTTTTAGTATGAATTTTTGTTTCCTCTAATACATGGATATGATCTATTTGTTTTTTTTATTATTTGAGATGTATTTTTTACTCATGAATCATAAATATAAATAAATAAATATATATATATATATATATATATATTATTTATGTAGGTTGGTTTTTTATCTTTCAAATGGAAAATTGTACAAAAAAATGTTCATGAGGACCTTGGAATTATTTACCAGCCTTTAGTGTCTTGGGGATGTAAAATAATTCTTAGTATCACATGATTCACTTCTCGAACTAATTAGGAGGGTATGGATTTTACAAATGTTATCATCTTTTTTGGGTCCTTCTGTAGGTAATGGAATCCACTTCAGTTAGTCCATCAATTATTTGGGATAAATTTTGTAGGTTTTTTTCCAAAGTAGTAATGTTATCAGTATATCTATTTCGATAATGTTATAGGGATATGATTATTGGATCTTAAAATATAGACCACAAAATGGATTATCTAACAACTTTATACTAAACTTAAAGTTGCTAAGGTTGTTGGGTACATGAGTGATTTAAGACATGTCTATGTGAGTTGTCTCCTCATTTTATGGGTTTATCCAATGATATATTCCTGAAATTCATTGATAGTAAATCTTCCCACAAGGACCAAACTGTTCATTAAGACTTAAATGGTTTATGAAATGAAAAAAACTATTGATGTTTGAAAACAATGAATGTAGTATTTTTCAAAAGCATGGATATAGTATTTTCAAAATTTTTTGAAATGTTAAAGATGGTTGAATTGTGGAAATATATGTTTTTATACGTTTTGATGTGGTAAATTGGAATTTATACACCTTCATTTGGTAACTATTGAGACAAAATAGAGTTTCGTTCTTGTTATAGTGAAAGGACCTAGATTGGTGTCTAAAAAATAAACTAGAGTAGTTAGTGAAAAATATGATCTCAATTGAGCCACAAGTTAAATATAAGGTAGTCCAAATCATTGTCCGGGATTTTGTGGCTATGGATAAAATTAATAAGAATGATGAACCTCATCGACAAGACCATTCAGTTCAGTTGCAAAACTAGAATCCACCCATCTTTCAGGGGGATTTAGAACTAGAAAAATAAAATTTCAGGTTGAATAAAATTAATTGAATCATCGATTTCTTTTGGACACCAGTAGAGCTAGATGTAAAGTTGAAAAAATTTTCTTGATTTGTCATGTTAATTGTGGGAATTTTTTTTTCGGGAGAAATTGGACCAAGTCTTGACATATGAGGATTTTGAAAAAAATAACAAGTAAATTTAATCCATAAGAATTCTTGTTGTTAGAAAAATAATATTCTTCAGTTTGAAGCAATAGAACCTCATGATGACATACCATGTGGATAGATTTATCAATTTATTTTTATTTTCTTTTAATATTTCTAAAAGTGTCATTGAATTTGTGAATTTTTTAGTCAATTTTATGACTAGATATTCACTCAAACATTTTCTTGCTTTGTATAATGGGTTATATAAAGATTTCCAATAGAATGATTGTAGCATAAAGTGAGATCATGGAAAATACAGTTATGAAGAGAATGCGTATTACTATGGTAATAGGTGGTAACTCTAATTATAGGAATAAGTGGAATAAGGAAACATATATACATAGTAGTGGGACACCTCAAAATTACACCATGGGAATAATAAACATTCCTCATCGACCAAAAAATAAGCCAATATATATTAAAAAAGGTTTATTTTGACTATATGTAGTGAGAGATTATATTAAACCACATAGAAAATATCACAATAAAAACCAGATAGGTCCTATTCAACAATATAGTCACAATTATCAATGTTCAGGACCTAGAGATGCATATCATGTTTCTCATACATTATATTATTCAATGGGAAAGTACAACAAAACAATTATCATCATCATAATAAAGAGAACTGAGGTGATTCCTGGAATAGTGTGACTCCTCAACTAGTGAAATATTAATAGTATAATAGATAGAAAAATGGATATATTAAAAAAAACGTGTATGGAGTAGATAAAGTGATCAAAGATGATCAATCTAGTGCTTTATAGTGAGAGGTATTCTTGTTTTTAATTCTACCCTTATCCAAGATTCCATTGATATGGAGTCATCCCAGTCATTTATTTATTCTATTACTGTTTCTTGTATGGGTTTTCATATTGATATGGTTCTATATCTATTGAATCATGAAACTTCTCATGAAAAAGGAGAATGTCAATCCTTTCAGTGAAAATATTATTATATAACTAACAGTGGGGATGCGTTTTTTATTTATCTATGAATCATATGGATTTATATGAATTTATTTTGGGTATGTATTCATTGACATCATTCTAGGTCCATATCAACTTTATACTCAAAAGGATAGTTTGAAATCTAAGGATTGAATCCAGAATCTCATTAGAGTAGATTGGGATATAATTGAAATGAGATTCAGTATTTTGGACTAGTGGTTGGAATTATCTCTTATCAATTGGCAGTGCTTAACTTTTTATCTACAGATGATATTTGGAATAGGGATTTTCAAAAAATTATTGACTAGTTTCCTAAAATTTTTCCGTATAAACATCTCATGGTTTCCACAAAAAAAAAGTACAGTTCACAATTGACTTCATATTAGGGACCAGTCCTATCTCAGTTCCATCTTATACAATGGAACTATTGGAATTAAGGGACTTGAATATTTATTTGGAAGAGTTAGACAATAATGTGATCATTTGACCAAGAACATATTTGTGGGAAACATCAGTTCTATTTGTGAAGAAGGTAGATGGGTCTGTTATACATTGGTTGAATTATTGTAAGAGCAACCAATCTATGATATTGAACCATTGTCATATTCCATGAATTGACTATATATTTAATCAACTGAGGGGATCCCAGTGGTTCTCTAAAATTTATATAAGATCAGGGTATCACCAACTATGAGTTTAAATTGATGATATTCTGAATATATCTTTACGAGGAAGATATGAAAATTATGAGTTTGTGCTAATTTCTTTTTCTCTTATGAACTCACCGTAAATCATTATGGAATTGATGAATAAGATATTTTATAGGTATTTGTATTCCATTATGGTGGTGTTTTTAATGATATATTTCTATATTCTAGAACAAAAGTGAATCAAGTAAAATACATCATATTATTGTAGGGTATCATGTGGGAGAAACAGTTTTATGTCAAGTTATAAAAGTGTGATTTCTTGATAGAATAGGTAAATTTCCTTGTCCATGTAATTTCTATATAATATTTAAAGTTAATCCTTAAAATATTGAAGTTGATATCTCTTCGAAACCTCACAATAATGTCTTTATGACACATAGTTCCATTAGATTATTGTTACACTATATATGTTTTTATATGATTTTTTACAGTTCGAATCACTAATAACAGTGCTGATGAGGAAAGGTGTTCTTTTCCATTGGAACAATGAATGAGAGAAATCCTTTCAATAACATAAGTTTAAATTTAAATCACCACCTATAATCAAATTTATTGAGTCTAGATATGTCTATGTAGTCTATTATGATGTATGAGGATCTGGGTTTGGATGTGTTATTATGCAAGGATATTATTTTGTTTCTTATGATTCATGGATGTTAATATTTCTTGAGAATATCTACATGACATATGGATTTTAATTAGCTTATATGGTACATGAATTGAAGACATAGAATCAATAAATCCTTGTGGAGAAACTCAGAATGTTTTCAGATCTAAGAGTTGGAAACAAATTTTCTCAAAGAGATTTTAATTTAATGAAGCGTAGATGTGTGGAATATCTAAAAATATTTAACTATGAATTAATTTATACACTAGGTTAAGGGAACTCTGTGGGAGATACATTACGTATGAATTAATATACTTAGTAGGATGAATAGGCTTAAAACCAGTGGAAAATAATATCAATCAGAATAAATATGCATCTGGATTATACTAAACAAGGTGATGATGTAGTTTTCCTTCAAGTTTAATTTCTTCTTAATTTGGTTGAGAATGTTAGATTTTCTCAGACATCTGACCATGATTTTTTTTATATGATCTCAAAACTCCGAGATGGGGAGACCATTGAGGGATGAAATTTGGATAGGAATTCAGTGTAGTGGTTTATAGATTATATAGTCATACCTTTTTATTACTAGGAATATATTATTAGTGCCTAACACCATTATAAAATGATCTATTCATTTGGTAATAAAAAAATATGTATAATGAATTTAGGTAATAGTTTTGGTAGGTTTCCATGAAAAGAGAAATATTGAAGTATATATTGATATTCCTCACATTCCAGTTGTTCTATGGAGAGAATCAACCTCTAATGTGTATGTTGTAGTCTTTATTGATTCCCAAGTGGAAATGGGAGCAGATATCTGAGGATTTTATAATAGGTCTACTGAGGATAGTTAGGAAATGCAATTCTATATGATTGACAGTGGTTTGTATCATAATATTGACTCATGTCATCCCTTTTAATCAATATAATATAGTAGAAGACTTTTCTAAATTCTATATTCATCAAATTCTAATGATTCATGGAATTCCAGTACCAATTATATCTGATTCAGACCTAAATCTTACGTATTAATTTTTTAAATCCTTACATTAATCCCCTATAACCTAGTTGACTATGATAATGATATATCACCCTCAAATAGATGGACAATCCAAATGGGCAATCAAAACATTGGGGGAAATCCATAGAGTTTATTTTGTTGTTTTTTTGGATCTTGGGAGGAGCATATACATATAGTAGAGTTCTCATATAATAACATTTACTTGGAATTGATATATATTGTTCCTTTTCAAACATTTAGGGTAGTCATTTACATTATCCACATTTGTTGGTGTAAACTGGTGATAAAAAAAAAATTTTACCATGATTTTTTAAGAGACACCATATAATATTTAGTTAATAATAAAGATAATAGTGAAAACATAGAGTCCTCGTAAATCATATAATGATTATCGTCAATGACCACTGTCATTTAAGTAGAGTGATCATGTGTTTTTGAGAATCTATCCATGAATTGATCATCATAATTTTGGAATAAAGGTAATGTATCCTCCTCAATACATAGGCCCTTTTACGATACTTGATTGATTAGAGAGGTGGAATATCAATTGGATTTTATTCCATGTTTAATTTCAGTCCATGATGTATTTAATTTTTCTTAGTTGCTGAAGTTATAACCAAATCATAACCATGTGATATGATTGTAGAAAATTTATATATATCTAGAGCCTTTGTTGATTCGTCTTCCAGTATTGATTGGGGATAAGAAAGAGAAGATCTTCCATTATAAAATAATTTTTTAGTGTGGGTTTTATGGAAACATGGTCAGATTTAGGAAAAAATGTGGGAGAGTGGGAAAGAAATGTTAGAGAATAAACTCAAACTCTTCTAGGATTTTAAGTATTCTCAAATTTTTGTGGATATAAAGGGTAATGGTGAGGAGAATTTATCAACCCCATTTTCAAGTACAAGACCCTTGATTCATGTATTTTGAGTCTATATAATGGTTGGAGTGAGTTTCATGAGGTTCTAAGGGGTCTATCATGTTTTGTATTCCTTTTCTAAGGTTCACACTTTGTGCACAATTAGTAGAAACTAAGAACCATCTCTCATAAGTCGTTCAAGGGGAGATAGCGTGCACTAGAAAAGCACATGGTTGGTGAATGTTTTGGCCAAATTCTGTGAGGACCTATGGGAGTCTATGAATCTTAAAATAGTGGGAAAGAATTGGTTATCGCATAGTTTTTCTAATTGTGTGAGATAAACATGTGAGGGGTTCTCTAGATTTATTATCACTATATATTTGGTGCATGGTATTCAGAACCAAGAGATCTAATCAGGAATCATAGAGTTGTAACCCTTTAAAATGTTGATCCATTCTAAATTAACCACATTATACCTCATTATTCTAATATTCACTACTTAACATATATTCCTTTTTCCACAAAATTCATGATCAACTTTTTAGATTGATCTAAATGTAATTAATAAGTGAATCAAAGCATGTTGTAGGTCTGAATTCATATGTAATTACCCATTATTCCATATTCATACAAGATATGTTCTTCTTATCCCTATTAGAACAATATATCTAATCTATTGGGGATATATATATGAGTTTTTATATAAATATTGATGAGTTCTTGTAAGATATAGTTCAGGGAACATGATATATGATCAGATCACAAAGTTTCATAGTGTTGTTCTTCATTCATTCCAATAGTTGAGAGGTAGGTGTATTCTATTTCTTATCTACATGACATAGAACTTGATGTATTAGTATTCATTAAATTAATTGATTTATATTTTTGAGAAAACCCTATTTTATTCTTGAGGGAAACTTATCTTTGGTAATGGCTTTGAAAATTATGGAAATTTGATGGTATTGTGGAAAATTCACTCTGATGATAATTTGAAAATAATTATTTTAACAATATTATATTATCTTTAAAAATGGAAAGTTTGTTTATAGAAATGTTTTAGGGAATAAAGTGTTTTATGTGGGACGGTTTTTCATATAATTTGGAGTACATGTTTAGCAAGAGTTCTTATGTATCAGATGTAACCATGTGGAAGCAGTGTCTGCCTTTGGGAACCTATTATTGGTCACCTTGTGATGATTTTGTGGATGTATGAGAGACCTAACATGAGTATGGAATAGTGAAATTGGAAGGAATAATCAGTGAGTGTGTAGATCCATGGTTATGGGTATGAAAAATAAATTGAGATATTTTTTAAAGGATTTCTTTTAATTCTTTCCTTTGCAATTTTTTTATGGATTTCATTTAAACAGTTTTTACAGAATAAAAATGTTTTATATAAAATTTTCTAATAGGTTTTATACTTGTGGAATGAGTGGGGAAGTCATTGGTGAAATCCTAATATGTTTAGAATCACTCCCTTTTTGGGAAATATTGTGAATTTCCTAATTTCATATATTGATACACATGAATGGTGAGGTATCTCAGTTCTTTTTTAATACTTCATGATATTGTGGGCATGGCTTGTGGAGTTGGATCTTATAGCAGGTTGGATGTTACTACTTTATTTTACAAGGAAGTTTTGATGTTTTTGGTGTATTGAGTATCTTTGGGTATTTATTTTTTTCCACTTGTACCATGATATGGTTTATCAGTTTGGATATATTTTGAGGTGTATTTTTTACTTTTTCATTGCATGGAGGTTTGGTTGGTTATATTTTATGTACATTGGATGTTTATCTTTCAATGGGAAATGTAACACCCCGAGATTTTAAAATTGAATCATCATGTTATATTGTGTATGTGACATGAAATACTAAGATGTAATGTGAATCTAAAACCCATATAATCTACATTATATTTCATTTTAAATAAATTCAATCTCCTCAATATCTTGTGTTGTACAAAACACTAGGGAAAAAAGAAACACGATACACTATTAAAATATAATTATTTAAAAATGGCTATTATATCATAAAAATTATGTTTAAGGGTATAAGTAGTACTAAAAATATTAAAAAACATTTTTGGATTAATCATATATAAAATAAATAAAATGATATTTATTTATTAGAAATAAAGTAAGAACCATTTTAATGAAAACAAATTTAATTTCTTAAAACTCTATTTTTCAAAAAAAAAATTTAGTCACACCTTCAATACATAATTAAAAATTAATATTTACAAATTTTATAAACATATTTTAAAAAATAAAATAAAATTTTGAAATCTACAACTCAATATTTTCTTCTAGTGTTTTTTTATTAATTTTATAGGAAGATTAATTTTTAATGGGATAGTGTATATACTGTGTTTTACTTGAAAAATGATTTTTATATTAAATTAATTATAAAGTTAATTTATATTATAATTTTGATTTATAAGAAAAAATATTTCATTTTAATATCCATTAATATAATTTAGTTCATTGTAATCATTTTAATATTGTATTTTAATATTAAAACTTTTTAATCTTTTGAACATTATCTTATTGAAAATCGATATTTCTCATCGCATCTGAGGGGATAATTTTAAATGATATTTTTTTAATTTTATGAATGGAATTTTAAAAAAATGGATTATATTTATGAAATTATCATTATTTATATTATCTAATAATGTAATCTTATTTTTTGACCGTAATATATATTAAAAACATTAAAATTTATTTACTATGTTTAAAGTAAAAAATGTGTTTATTGTGGTGTTAAAAAAAGAAGATAAGGGTTAAAATGAAATAATAACTACTCTAATTCTATTTAGATTCCATTATTTCAACCTCATTTTTCACAAGTTCTATTATATGTTCATTTTTATACTTTCATCACGTGATTTACTTTATTTTTTTTCATTTAATTGGGAAATATCTATGTAATTTCAAAGAGGGTTCCCTTTCCTCACTTATAAATGGTCGCCCCTATAATCTCCTATTAATAGCTTCATAACCTTTTGGTTAAGCTATTTCCCAACCAAATAAATTCCCAAATTTCATCCCCTAATACTAGGATCATGTTTTTGTCTTAAATCCATTCTAGGAATACTTTAGTTATAATCCTAATGAGGTGGTTTGAGAAGATGTAAAGATCATATGAGTTTTTTTATTTATTCTTGCAACTCCATAAAATATTATTCATTTATGATTTTAAAATAACATTAGTATCTAATGTTTACTGAGAAGTAATTATGCTATGTTCATGACTTATATCTATCTCCTCTTACCTTAAATGGGAAATAATAATGTTGATCGTTTATATGGTGGACTATGGCCTCGTGAACCGATGTGACCTGTTTTTCATAAACACCTCCAACAGTTGGGTATGATGATGGATCAAAATTATATATATGATATCTATAACATAATTATAAATATTTTTTAATTACATCATATATAAATTCTTTTACTTTTATTTCCTTATGTGATACAATAATCTCTCTCGTGTGTATTGTAAACTACGGCCTTGTGAAGTGATGTGATTTGTTTGTCAAAAGTGTTTTACATGGAAGGTAATAAGGATAAATTTAATAAAAATATGTGAAATACATGAAATAATTATGATATTAATGAAATATGTATCCTTTTTAATATATAATATACCATTTTATTTCTTACCATTTCACTCAAGGAAGAATGATAACACTGTTCATGTACAAGTGGACTACTGCCTTCACAAAGTGATGTGACTCTATTTTCATCACCACCCCACATAGATGATATAAATATAATTATAATTATATTTAAATAATTAATATGTTATTTAATTATATTATTATCATTCTATAAATTTGTCATATTACTTACCTCTTTTCCATAATGATCACTGAAAAATGGAAACATTAATCATGCGTACGTACATCTTTCTATCAATAAAATCATATCATAATTCCTTTAATAAAACCATACTTTATGATTGGTAATAAAAGTATAAATTATGTATAAATATGATAATTATTTCATTATTATTTTTATTCTGAATGTATTGAAATAATTTCCTCTTAGACAAATAGTCAACCAACAGAATTTATTTTTACTCATAAGTCAAATATCATCGAAACTGCTGACGTAAACATAATTGATTAAGTAATTGTATATAGACGATCATAAGTGAAATAAAAGGGATAATAAAAAATTAATAAGTTCTTAATAAAGTAAATAATTAGTATAAATCTATTATTCAAGAAGATAAATAATATATGTAATGAGTTGGACTCAAGGTAAGGGTTTCTCATCTCACATTAACTTCTCTAAATCATGTGTTATATTTCACACTTATCTCATTTGTGTGGGGTATATAATGACCCTTTGATATGTTATATAATTTTTTTTTTATAATCATGGTATCTAATGTTTCATTTTATGAATTTTTTTTAATGGGTCTTATTATTCCTAATTTACCAAAGTGGGGTGGTTTATTTCACAATTTAATCATTTTTAAGGATTGGTTTACTTTATATCTCCCGTAGGATAATTATTTGATATTTATTTATTAAAATTAATCTATATTATTCACCTTTTGTTATTCATTTAATTTATTAAGTAATAGTATCATTTTCCCACTATTTGGTACTTAAAATCATTGAGAAAAATCATTTTAAAGAAAATATGACATTATTTCTCTTTTCAATCGGAAATCCTTCACCCTCAAAACCCATGATTTATAAGAAAAATAAAAACTGTTTTTAAAATTTTCATAATTATTTATTTAAGAAATATTTACCAACTTTTTATTTTTAATTTTTTTTAATGAAATCATCAAGTATTTTACAAAATAATACACTTTTTTCTTTTACCAAAAATTTGAAAGTAATTTTTTTAATATGTATAGGATGACAATTATTTTCCACTGTCATGACCAATGAATCTTTTAATTCTTATATTACATGTTTTAAAATTTTATATTGAATAAAATTTATTTTTAAACTAATTTTTAATTTTTTTTTAAATGGTAATTTTCAAAATGAAAAGGATATTTTTCCCAAAAATGTTTTTAAGGATGCTTTCATTGTATTTATATTCATCAACAACATCAACCCAATATATTACATATGATACAATGATGGTATCTTTAATTGATACTATTCTAATTATTTTTCTTGATAGTTTAAGATCATTTTGATTTGGGATGTCTAATTTTATAATTATTCCCTATTATACTCTGGATGGTTTATGATTATGTTTATTGTTTAGGTAAAGAATTTACTTTTCATGTGTTAGTTTTTCAATATGAATTTTTATGTTTATTTTTTTCACCACTTTCATATGAGGAATGAATTTGACTTAGTAAGTGTTGGAAAGGTCCTACTATAGCCCCTCGATACACTGGTAGGTTTATTGAAACAAACTAGATTGGGGTTTAAAGAAGTCTACAAACATTTTTTAGAGGTATTCTCTCAAGGAATCCATAAAATGATTTAGATATATGATATTATAGATTCCATAATTATGAATTCAGGTATTGATATTTCATTTAACTATTCTATTATTTATAATATTCATGGTCATTTTTTCTAGATAATGTAATTATTTATGTGGAATTATTTGATCATCAGTTATTTATGCCATATTATTCTCAAGTTATTGATTAAATGAAATATATTTTAATTATTAAAATTTTCATATTAATTATTCCTTATCTATTAATAGCTTCTATTATATTATTACCCTTACTGAGTATCTGATATCACTCATTTATTATGCTTTATTCTCCCCAAGATACCTGGATGTTATTGGTGATTAATATGTAGAGATATTCTATGTAGAGTAATGGTGTTATAAAAAAATACATTATGTATTTTATGTTTTAAATTTTAATAATAATTTCAATTATATATTATGTTTACAAATAAAATGAAAAAATTCTACCTTTTGGGATGTGATTCCTTTTATATTATTTCAATCTAACAATTTAGACACTAGCTCTGGGTTACTAGGTTTGAGGTCACTACATTTGGTATGAGATGAGTTTTAGTAGAATCATTATAATATAAATTTCTTAAAAATAGATTATAGAACTTAACCATATGATAGAATTTGACGATGTGTATATAATAACTTCATTATGTTTTGGTATTGATTAGATTATATGTTTTTTTACTAAATAATAAATTCTTTTTATGGATACTACAAGTGGACATGATTTTGTCACAGATGCACCTAGGGGTAATAAAATTAAAGGGAGAGAATTGGGTTTGCCCCGATCATCACATTGTACAAAAAAATATGACTTACTATGCATATGTTTTGACATTATCATGGGATATAATAATAATAAGATAAATTTTATATAAAAACTATTATAAAGTATTAGAAAATAATGATATCCCATAAGAAACTGTGTTTATGATTATGAGATTATATATGCATATATTCTTTAACTTATTGTAATTGTTTCACTATTTCTATGATTATATATAATGTTTTATAATTTTATGATCTGATCAGTTTATTCTATCATTTGAAAATAGAACATATAGGATGAAATGTTAATCATATCAATACATGTAATAAAAATAGTAGGAATGATCATTTATTTCATGAGATTATGCCAATTATTTGAATGAAACTATTATCCCAAACCTTATAATCATATAAGGACATATTATCTAGTTATATAAATATTGATAATAGATTATATATATTATGTTTTATAATGGAAGCCAAAGATAAGAGAATGGGAAAGGAAAAAATAGATGATTGGAAGAAGGGAATGAAGGATTTTCCAAAATGTGATACTTTTTGAAGGAAACGTTGTGGTTCATTATTAAAAGTAAAATTATTTTCCCTCAAGAGTGGATAAAAATAAAACTATATTCATGATTTCAAGTGAATGAAAGAATATTAAAATATGTAATTCTTCCACTATAATGATATGGGGAACTATACAAATTAATTTATCAAGTGTTAAGGGAATATACCCAAAAATGATCTAAAGGGTCAAGGTCAATCATTAACTATTACAATATAAATTTTGGAATGATTAATGTTCTTATTTTTATATTAAAGTATTATGTTATGTAAGTATTATAATCAATTACATTATGGTTATAAGAATTATGAAATGCATAAATATTGTACTATAATACTATTTCATTAAGGATTTGAGAGAATATACTAAATGGAATTGGTGAATAAGAAAAGTGATTTAGTGGGATGTTTAAATTCCTAAAAAACACATGACTGAGGGAGGATAAGTGAAAATATATTCCTGATGTCGATATAATTACTATAAAGTTTTTTTATGAAGGTGTTGGTATCCTTTAATTTTTCTCTAATCTCATATGATCATGTAAATATCGATTATTATAATTTGTTAACAATATAGGAATTTTAATAATATGGTTTTAGAAGAAGGAAGACTCATATTCTAGGTGAGAGATAATAAAAATAGGAAATTTTTTGGAGATTGAACCCACAATTAAAGGATGATAAGGGTTTTCACCTACCATTGACCTTTGTGATGTCCTAATTAATTTTTCATTGTTTTTAGTTGAATGATTTGATGGATAAAGATTAATGTTGAACCAATTCTATTATTTTTAGGTTTATTGATTTATGTATAATTATAGATAAATTATGATAATCATATTGGTTTTGGAAATTAATTATATATAGTTGGAAATACTTGTAACTCTTTTATTGATCTTATGATCAATTAAAAGTTCATTTTAGTACTACAGGCATAAAAAATCATCTCAGATATTCCTTTATTATAAAAATAAATGAACAATAAAATGATCAAAGAAAAACCAAAAGATAAATTTTTTCATATGAAATAAAATTATATAAAATTATTATATTTTCATTTATTCTTAGTCCATATGGTAAAGGAAATACACAACTCTAGAAAAACTATATTGAAAAAAAATGTTTTCCGAATAACCTAATTTATGTTGAACAGATGGTATTTCAAATCCAGAATTATTTATGGTTTTTAGGTCCTTAAATATCCATTGATCATTAACTTTCTTGTGATTAATGGACTCTATCACTCGCTATAATTATTAATTCATTTATTCCATACCCATATCTTCACCTTCCACCAAATTTCTCCAACTTAGAATTCTATTTCGGTGTTATTCTATTGAACCACAATACTTTCCTTAATCTCTTATCAAGATGATGTTTTATCATCCCTTTTCACAATGTGGGAATTCAATAGAGGTATTTACAAATGTACAACCCTTGATTATTGAAATCAATATTAAATTGTTAGGATGCAAATTATTTAGGGGAAAAATGTAACACACTCAGATATTAAAGTTGGAATATCATGATTGATAGTGTTTTTGAAATGAAACACCAATCTTATAAGATAATACAACATCCCAAGATAGTACAGTATATTTCATTTTAAATAAGTTCAATCTCTTCAATATCCTATGATGCATGAAAAACCGGGTTTAAATAAAATGTGATACTCTATTAAAATATTATTATATTTTAAATATCTTCATTATAAACTAGTTATTAGGTTATTTGGTATGAATAGTACTAAATAAATTATGAAAACTAAATGGTTCATAAATATATAAAATTAAAAAAATGGAAATGTATTTATTATAAAAAAAGAATCATTTAAATGAAAAAATATGTTTTCTAGAATACTATATCTTTCTAAAAGGAGTTTTAGTCATGCATTTTGGGCATAATTTAAAATTAATTTTTACCAATAATAGAAAATATATTTTAAAAAATAACATTTAGTTTTTAAATATACCTATAAAAATTATATTTGGGTTTATTTTTGATAATTTTTTGAAATGTTTAATTTTTTGATAAATAGAAAAAAAATGAATTTTAATTCAAAAATTCCTTGTTATTAAAAATATATTTATATTAAAATTATTTTTTAAAATGGTTTTAAAGTAATTTTATTTCCATTTTATATCTTTTATTACATTTTAGATCATTTGGATTATTTTCATTTTAAATTTCCAAATAAATACTTTGTAAACTTTGGAAAAATTTCCCTTGAAAATACACGCTTTATCATCCAATCTAAGGGATTGATTTTAAATTAAAATTTTCCACTTCAGTGAAAGTAATTCTGAAAAATGTATTTAATATTTAGAATGATAATAATTGATAATATCTAACATGTTCATTATAATTTTTTACCATAATGAATAGTAAAAAAGTAACAAATTTTTACTGATGTTATGGTAAAAATGGGATTACCGTATGGTTAAAATTTGAAAATAAGAGGCAAAATAACCTACCCAAAAGTACAATTAATATTTTTGTACAATATTTATATATTAAAATTAAAAATAATGAATCTAGTTTAATTTTTATTGTGTTGTAATGTTAATGACTATAATATTGGATTCTTTTGTAAATTTCCATGTAATTTCCAAGAGGGTTCCCTTTCTTCATTTATAAAAGGCCACCCCTCTCCTCTCTTCTTCACACCTTAAAAACATTTTGGTTCATACATTAACTTTCCAAATCACTATAAAATTCAAAGACATATTTCTAAATTCATTTGGATCATTTTCATATTAAATTTGAATATAAAAACTTTTTAAACTTTTGAATATTTTCTCTCTAAAAACATGCTTTCTCATCCCTTCAATGGGATTAATTAAAAATTAAATATTCCCAATTCTATGAAATTAATTTTGAAAAATTTATTTAATATTTAGAATTATAATAATTTATAATATCTAACAATTTCAACTTAATTTTTTACCATAATTAATAGTAAAAAAGTATCAATTATTTACTAATGTTATGGTAAAAATGGGTTTACCGTGCGATTAGAATTTGAAAATAAGAGGTAAAATGACCTAAAAAAATATATAATTAATATTTGATGACCATGTTTATAAATTAAAATTACCAATATATATGAAAGTTTAATTTTTATTCTTTTGTAATGTGAATGACCAACATTTTATTTTTTGGGAAACTTCCAAGAAATTTCTAATAGGGTTTCTCTTTCCTCACATATAAAAGGCCTACCCATCTCCTCTCTTATTCACACATTTAGACCATTTTAGTTTATAAATTACCTTACTAATTAACTTATTAAATTTTATAAACTCATCCAAAAATCCTTGGTTTTTAAAAAAATCCATTCAAGGAATAAATTAGGTATAATCTTAACAAGGTGTTCTGAGAACAAGAATTCTACCTAACTATGCATTTTATTTATTTATTTTTTCATCCACCTCCATAAAACTTTCTTCATTTATTATTATAAAATAACATCAGTATATAACATATTATTTGATGTTATTATGTTATTTTAATGACCTATATCCATATTATATTCCCTCAAATGTGAAATGATATTGTTGCTCGTGTGTACGGTGGACTACCATTGCACAAACCGATGTGGAAAATTTTCCATCAACACCTCTGACGATTTGGTATGATGATGGTTATAAAGTATATAGGTGATATTTATAGAATAATTATACCTATTGAGTAATTATATTATATATATCCTTTTTTACTTTCCAGTCTGTAGTGGATATACTAATATCACTCATGTGTACTATGGACTACTGCCTTACAAAATGATATGATTCATTTTCACTAATGGTTTACATGGAAGGTAAAAAAGATTAATTTATTTAATTTATATGATATAAATAAACTAATTATTATATTAATTAAATATTTATAATTACTAAATGACAATATATCATTATCTTTCGTACCTTTCCACTTACTAAATATGATAATGTAGTTCGTGATAATGTGGACTACCGCCTTCATGAATCGATGTGACTCTATTTTCATCACCAAACTACATGAATGATTTATATAACTATATTTAATAAAAAAATATTTTATTTATGATATTAATATTATACTGGAAATATAAAATATTAATTTACTCATTTCTATAATAATCATTGAAAAAAAGAAACTTTATGCGTGCGTACATATGACCTACCATCTCTGTGATCGTAACATACTTCATTTCTCAAAAATATATTTCATTATTACAATAAAATTATTACTTATATATAAATATTATATTTAGTTCATGATTATTATACTAGATATTTTGAAATAATAAACTATTAGATCAATAGTCAACCTACCGAAGTCATTTTTGACTCACAAGTCAAATATCATCAAAACACCGGACAGAAACATAATTGGTTAAATTATTGTTTATTATATGGTAGTTATTGAAATAAAAATGATTAATATTCTATAAAAATTTTCTTCATAAATAAAAAAATTAATTTCATTTTATTATTCATGATAATAAATAATGTATTTGGTGAGTTGTACTTAATGTAAGGGTTTCTTATCTCACTTTTACTTGTGTGACACATATGTCATATTCACCACTTATTTTTTTTGTATTTTTTCAAATATTACACCTTTGATATGTTATATAAATAAACTATTTATCTTCATGGTATTTAATGTCTCATTTTAAGTCATTTGTTTCATAGGTCTAATGATTCAGAAGTTTCCAAAATGGTAAGATCTTATTTTACAATCTCATCATTATTTGAGTTTGTTTATGTTTACATATCATTTGGGGGAATTATTTTAAATTTTAATCTTAAAATAAAAATAATTTCTCCACCTATGGTTATTCAAGTACATATTCTCATAATAATACCTCTTTTCAACTATTTGGTACATAAATTTTTTGAAAAATTATTTTTAAGAAAATATGACAATTTTTCTCTCTTCAGCCAAAAATCTATTTTCATCGAAACCCATGTCTTCTAAAATTATTTTAATTTTGTTAATATTTTAAAAATAATTTATTAATTATATTATTACTAATTTTTTATTTTTATAATTTTTTTTGAATGGAATCTTTATGCGGTTTTTAAAACAATGATCGTTTGTCTTTTACCATAAATGTGAAAAGGAATTTTGTTTTAACGTGTATGACATGAATGGAATTTACCACCATCATGTGAAATGAATGTTTTAATTATTATTTCACAAGCTTATAAATGATATTTTCAATGAATATTATTTTCAAAAATATATTTTGAAATTATTTTTAAAAAGTGATTCTAAAAAATAAAAGGTTATCTTAATCAAAAATATTTCTAAGGATCTTTTCATGGTATTCCTATTAATCAAGGAAATCAATAAAATATTTCATTTATGATTCACTCAGGATATGTTTTATTGATACAATAATTTTTATTTATCTAGGTGGTTTATGATCAGTTTTACTAGGGATGTAAAATTATATTGTCATTCACCATTTTACTTTGGATGGTTTATGATTATGTTTATTGATTGGGGAATGTATTAACATTTTATTTTTTATTTTTTTCAATATTAATGATTATGTTGATTATGTTGATTATCTTTCACCTAATTAATATGAGGAATTCAATGGACTAATTAATTCATGGACATGGACCATTATAGCCTATTGATGCATCAGTATGCCTCCTAAGATAAACTAGATTGGGTTTTGGCTGAGACATTATCCATTTATCTAGATATCTTGGAATACACCCTCAACAATAAGTTTCATATGTCCAGCATTATGAATTCCATAAATATGATTTCAGGTATTGAAATTCAATATAATACATAGATTATTTATAGTATTCATGGTTATTTTTTCAAACTCATGTGATTATTTATATGGAATTATTTTATCATTAGTTATTTCTACCATATTATGCTCACATTATTGATTAAATGGCAGTTTTTTCAGTTTTAATCCTTTTCATATTGATTATGTTGTCATTATTCACATAAATCATTATATGAATTCCATATAAGGATATAAGATCACCATTTTTATAATTTTTATAATCCATAGGATACGAAGAAGTGTTTTGTGATTGATACACGGTGATATACTATGAAGAATAATAGAGTTCTCAAAGAAAATACAACGTGTATTTTATGATTTCAATTATAATAAGAATTTCAAGTATGTATCTAGTATACCAAGGAAAATAAACTATTCTATTCTTAGAGATGGCATTCCTTGTATCTTATTCCAATGTAATAATATAAACACCATATTTGGGTTACTGGGATCAATTTCACTACAAACAATCATCCCCAAAATGGTCTACAGGCCCTTGGATTTCATTTTTAGTGTTTGGTGTCATGGGGATTTCACCTGAGGCCTAGAAGAACACCTATCACTTTAGTATTATTTTGAATTTTTAAAGCTAATAAAAACCCATTTTGTTAATGATTTATAATTATTTTTTTAAAATGAAAATTTTCATTAAAAATAAATAAATAAATAGTTTAAATGCCTTGCATAAGGGTAAAAGCTCCGTTATAATCTTGGAATATTCTATGGAATAATTTGGTGTGAGTGCATGATTTAGTGTAATATTCAGAGACCTATAGAGGCTTAGTGTAGAAAAAATAAAAATATTAAATAAAATATAATACACATGCATGATTTATCCAAAATAATTGAATATCCCTCAAATGGTGAGACTATTGATAAATCTAATACCATCATTATGCCTAATACGCGGTGTATAAACTAGCTGGGATATAACATCTTTGAGAATCATGCATCCAGTAAAATAAAAAACGAGGATAATTTATTTAATATTTTAATTATATTTTCTCAAAATTAATTGAATATATTAAAAATAGTGTTTCGTATGAGGAATATGAGACTACAATTAGGTCTGAGACATGGGGTTCACCATTTTTTGTGTATAAATTTTGTGTGCATCGAATATTTGGTTAGATCTCACGTGATGATAAGTTATTTAATATTTTATTAAATTATATTTTCAATATAAGTTTATATCTTCCAAATGGTGCATCACATAAGAAATATGAGACCATAATTAGGTCTATGACCAATAGTTTACACTAGATGGGGCATAACTTTTACATGTTTCTCTCTTTTGGTTAGGTCGCTCATTAAATTTGTTATTTAATATTTATATTATTATTAAAATTATTAATTAATTGTTAAATTAATTTTCTTATTGATTTCAGCTTATTGAATGTGTAATATCTCCAGTGATGGTGTGTCTTGATCCTAAGAAAATGGATTTCAATTATTTTTGACCTGTAAATAATTATAATGCCTTATTCGAGTGAAAATAATGATTGAGTAATCAATTTTAGGTTGAATCATAGGTTAAAACCAGTATTAAATTTTTTGGTACTCAATATATGTGGTTTTGGATGATTATTTAACCTCAAAATTCTTGGTTGATTCCTCTAAATCTAATTGATTCTAGAACCTTTTTCTCAGAATTTCCATACCACCATCGACTCCTTTTAGCTTATCCAAGAATATAGAGGTGGATTATTATTTAATATTGGGGTTCCCATTATAGTTGATGTAAGGTAAGATTTTATTTATTGATTACATTCTCTAATTCCATTAATTATTTCTTCCATTAATCATTTTTTACCAAAATTCAGGAAAAAACGGGTTGTTTTAATTCTAAAAAAAATAGAAACATTAAATTAAATGGTAAGATTAAATTATAAAGCGATGATTTTAATAATAAATATTGAACAATAATTGCATAAATTATTAGAATATGGCTGATGATTTATGTAAATAAAAATTTCATGAAATTATCAAAAGATAATAAATAAAAATTATCAAAAAATAATCACGATACTATCTAAGAATAATTTATGAAATTAGTTAAATGGTTATATATTATCAGATGGATAACTGCACTAATTATCAAAAGATAATTTAATGAAATTATCAAAGATAATTATAAGTAATTTCCAAGTGATAATTTATTGAAATTTCCAAACACTCATTACATGTAATTATAAAAGGAATATTACACGATTAATCAAAAATAATAATAAATAATTATTAAAGTATAATTGCATCAAATTATAAAAGATTAATTTCTAGAAATAAATTATCATAATATAATTGTGAAAGGGTAATTTGTATGTAAATTTTTTAGAAAATAATTTTATAAATTATACAAGGATAATTTATGAAAAAAATATTTATCAAAGGATACTTTAATATCAAAATATATTTATAATGGATAATTTGTAATTAATTATTAAAAGATAATTATTTAGGATACCTTAGGATAAATTATCAAAGATAGTGATTAAAAAGATAATTTATAATAAATTATCAAAATATAATTATAAAATGATTACTTATGAGAAATTATTTGAAAATAATTATAAAATGATTATTAATAAGAAATTATCGTAAGATAATTATACAAGTATAATTTAGTGAAAAATATCAAAGGATAATTATTATTATAGTCAATATTTCAAGTGTGTGGGCTAGCCTAGAATTCTAATTCATACATTATCTATGATATAGAAGGTATAATCACATGTGATATTTTATTATTTTTGAAATAAAATAATTTATTTGGTTCTAGGAACCCTTGAAAAACCGTTAATGATGACATGTTTGTAAATAAGATAATAAGGACCATGAGGTGGTGTTCTTAACTATTGTATTTTCCACTATATGCTGTTTTATTATCCTTTTAACACTAAAAAATTTTGTGGTGGGAGGTTCCATACCTTTCAAGCACTCATTATACATGTTCCCATCATAAGATAATAATATTATCATATTTTTTTTTCCATACTTGAATTGTGATTTATTGTGGGTGTGTGTGTAGTTGTTAACATTATATGACCTTGATCAATGAAAATAGTTGATATAGAAAGATTCCATGTAGGTGTTTGATTCTCAGTTATTATTTATGATGATTCTATATTTCCTCATGATGTGTGACTAGATATGTTTCCTTGATATTATTTAATTTTTCATTTTGATATGTTTGGTATATGTTGTGTTGTTGTTGCTTATGAATGGAACATATGAGTTTGGTAGACTTGTCATAACTGGGTAGCCATATAGGGGAATCTTGTCTAGATGATTCGTGTGATTTGATGAAAATATTGAGATAGATTATGGGGCATGATGTACTTTTGTGTCTTATTCAGGGGAAGGATGATCATGAGGGATTATACTCGTATGTGATCACCATGGGGCATGAAGATCATGAGTGATCATAACTGCATGAATATAGTGGGACATGATGATCTATATGACCTAACCAAGAGATAAAGATAGCTCATGATAGCCAAGTTTGGTCTTCATTGGATATGTAGGGCATGCATGGATATCTAGTATCTTGAGGTTATTTCTGACATTGAAAGGTTTCCATGATTTCTTAGATGTTTTTCGGAAAGGATCCTAAGTAGTTATGGTCTGGGGTTATGGAATCTTGGTTAGTGAATGACCGCTTGATTTTGGACTGTGTGTTTCTATGCTTCTTAATAATTTATTATTATTAGAAAAAAACATATAATTCAACACATTAGGTTAAGTATGCATTGATTGTGTCCTACTAACTCTTTTACTTACAAAATAATTTGACATTTCAATGTGGTTGTATATTTCCTGAGGGATCTAGAAAATGTAAAGGGCCCTATGGTGAACTCATGGGATAAGGAGTGTGTATATGGTGGTGGGAAAGGATGAATACCGGTGGGGCCTATAGTTTATCATTGTTGTTTATCTAAATTATTTAAACTAGTTATTCTTTCCACTTTGGGAGATACTTTATTTATATAAAATGTATGTCATCTTTTGCATTAAAATGATTACACTTAATATTAATTATCTAGTTTATTAATTATTATAAATCCAATAACATGATACTGAGTTATAGTATCCCCATTGATGGACTCAAACCCTCACTATTTTTTAGAATCGTCTTCAATGTGGGGAGAAACCCATGAGGTTATGTAACCTTCCAGTTCAAACCCATTTGTTTGGGTGGGGATGTTATAAAATAGAATTAGAGATTATGATTAACTAACTTGTTCTTCTCTTTTTATAGGGATGGGATGGGATAGATAGGATAGAGGATTGTTGGGACTTGGGTAGGGGTACTATAACAGTGCATGACCAGCACTGTATAGTGGACTTTTGAGTTTCCATAAATTGGAATTTATGTTTTTTGTTACTGTTAATTAAATTAACCTTAGGTGATACACATGATGTTAATATGTTATTTATAAAATTTCATGTGTGTTTATGCATCATGACTATGAACATAGGTTTTCATGCCATATATATTATGGGGTTATGTTTTATAATAGTTCTTTAATTAAATTCCTTGTCTTAACTATCTGTTTAGGATAGTTACCATGTGTGATATATCTTTTATAATTTTGTGTCATCTATATTTATTGAAATTAATCAGTTGAACTAAGTATTTTTTTGTTAGAATATATAAAATGACTCTAACTGACATGGAGGGATGGAGACAAGGGGGACTTTTTAAGAGGATTATACCTTGGGTTCTTGGTGACTTCTAGGGAAGCCTTTGTGTGATCTCATAGTCTGGCTAAGAGAAACCTCATGCGATCCCAAAAACTGATTAGGGTTTATCCTAATGAATATATTTCTTTTATGAAGTGTTTTTTTTTCACATTACAGAAGTTGTCACCACAATGTAGTCTTATAAAACTAATTGGGAAGTATGCCATCATAATTCAGAAAGGGATAAAAATTTGGAAATACCACTGGATGTGTAGGATAATGAAGTTAAGATTTCTCTTTCTCTAACTATGTGGTCAAGGAATAAGGGACACTTCAGTTAGAATTGTTTCAATTATTGTATGACCTTGTCATAGTAGTTTATGACAATGATCAAATATGTCATGACATTCAATTATAGAATTCTCTATCCTACTAAGGCATGACATGCCCTTAGGATATTTAGGAATGAATTGAAATAATTGAGTAAATCATTGACATAGTAAATAATCTAATGTGTATAAAATTCTAGTGGTGATAAACCCATATTGGGTGCACAAATATTTTGACACCCATGTATCGTATAGATCCAACTGAGCTGAAGGATCTCAAGGTAAAGTTGGATGGCATGGAGTTGGCAGCAATGGTTCATGCACTGAAGTGAATTTGACACTACCTATTTAGGGAATATAAATTCCATTAAAATATAATTAAAAAAAATATTATAGAAAATAACCTTCTCATTTTGGAAACCACTTCGTTAAAATCTAAAAATTACCAAAATATTTTGGAAAAAAATTATTTTAAAATGACATTTGAAACATGTAATGTAATATTCAAAGTAATGTGTATCCATGACAGAGGTAAATTCTATCCATTCCATATGAGTTAAAATAAATCATTCCTTATAAAAAATATAAACAAATTTAAAAAATCACCTCATCTGGAAAATGTCACAAAGATTACCTTTGGTTCATTTAAAAAAACATTGTCAAAAATGACTTCAAAACATCCTCATAGAATTTCAAAAACATTCATGAATCATTTCTAGAAAACATAAAAATTGAATATAATTTTTCTTAATTGAATAGGGAAATAAAGTCTATCTTCCTTAAAAAATGGTCTCTTGATTACATAAAGTGAGGAAAATAAAAGTAAAAAATTTAATTTAAATAAAATACTATATGAGAATAATTTTTTTCATGGGCAGTTGATTATTATATATTATAATTGGAAACATAATCCTAAAACAATATTCATAATAATGTGATTGCAACATAAAGCCCATATCTCATTGGTAACATTGGAATAATAATCCCTATGAAAGAAATAAACTTATATGGTTATGTAAATCCACAAAAATTTCATAATAATAATCATAAAATTCATTCAATATAATTATATACACCACAAAAAAACATGTTTAAAATATGTCATATATCTCACAAAAATAAAAGATAGATAAAAAATCCACTACCATAGGTTTGACATCTATTGTAAAAATTGGAAAATACTTTATAATAAATATATACTTATTATAAATATATTACAATACCATAATCATATATCATACCATTTATTATTTACTTGTAACATTCTATCACACATTTATTAAATTTTTTTTATTAAAATCAATGTTTTGGGTGATATATCCATCGTTTTTTATATATGTTTTTGTATGGTAGTTTTGGTCCTTTTCCATTTATCATGGTTCCATGATATAAATAATTAAAATAATTATATAAATAAAAAATATATATATAAATATATTGTAAATTTTTTTGTATTAATTAATTAAAGTAGAGATATAAAAATGATTTACACCATTTAGGGAGAAGGTAGGTCGTACAGATGCATGATCCCTATTTTAATTTTTTGATTAATGGAATGAAAGAAAGATAAATAATAAATAAAATTTAAATAATCATTATAAAATAATATATATAATTTTTATTAATTAATTGAATCTTTTTCATCATCTATGTAAAATTAAAATGAAAAATGAATTACATCGCTTCCTGGAGGTGGTAGTCCACATGTACGCACGAGTGATGCTATCATTTTACAGTGGTTTGGAAGGAAATAAGGTTGGTATTAAATTTTAGTTATTGATTTATAATTATGAAATAATTATTATATATAAAAATAAAACTCTCCATAACACCCAACCATATAATATGATGATGGGAAATTAATTGTATCACTACGTGGAGACGGTAAACCCTATTTACACACAAGCAATACTTTAACTTTCATTTTGATGGGAAAAGGTTGAATGAAGGAGGTTTTACAATCATAATAAAATTTATGTATAGTTATTATAAAAAAATTTATTATTTTATGAGGAATATAATATATTTATAGTAGTTAACGATGATTAAAAAATAAAGGGATATGAAAGGTGATTTTCCCTTTCGTGAAACAACTTCCATAAAAATCTTTATAAGGATCCCAGGGTTGGCCTTCTAGGAATAATATCACCTCTAGAAAGTGTTGATGAAATTTGAGGATTTATTTTGGTAGGGTATGGTTTATAAATAATTCTCTAATGGTGAGAAGAAGAGAGCGGAGGAGGTTCCCTTTATAATTCTGATGAGAGGCACTTTTGTAATTTCAAAAAAGATTAAAATATAATAAAGTTATTATTACAAATCAATTAATCCAAAAGGATAATTATTCTAATATGAGACATAATTAATTTAAAATGACATTATCCAATTAAATTTTATCATTTTATGTGGTGTTTTAAACAAAATAATTTTCTATAACACCTTAGTGATCACATTTTAACATTAACCATGGTAACACCTTTTTCACTCTTAAAGGGTTATTATATTAGTTATATGGTAATTATTGATACATTAATAAATTAATTATAAATTTTTAGAACCTATATTATCATAATCTGCAAATTTTAGAAATTTTTATAATATTAAAATAATATAATAGTGTACTACTTTGATAAAATGTCATTAATGATAGTATTGAATTTTTTTAATAAATTTGATACAAGATTCATTAAGAAAAATTTGTAATTATAATATAATCCATTAACATAACACTAATGTGTCGTATTAATCTATAATTTTTTTTAACACTATAATGCACTCAAATTATCTTACTTCTAATATTTTTAAAATCATTTATTTAATTATTCTAATAATAGAATAAATAATGTGTCGACGTTGCATAAGAATTTAATGTAATTATGAAATTTATAAAAAAAATATACATAAATATATTTATTTAAATACTTTAATTAATCCCAAAATAGATATTTATTTTCATATATAACTATATTTTGTCCCTATATGGACTAACAAGAGATATTTTAAACATAGAGAGTGACATTTTGTAACATTGTATGATTTAAATATTATATATGTCATTTCTATAGACAAGTTTCCTTTAGAAAAATAAATTTTAAGATTATGGTGAAAAAAATTTAATTTTATTCATCCAGTTACAATTTAGTTGAAAACTTATGTCCATATCAATTATATTTGACATAAATTAACTTATTTTATCCTTTACTTAGGTGTAAAATTTTACCATTGTTTATATTCATATTGACCAATTATAAAATGGTCCTACCTAAAAAATATGATCCTCTAGATTCCAAAAATGGAATTGATTATTTCAAATTCCATTTTGATAATTCATATAAATTATTTTTTATATAAGAAAACAACATGCCCCAAAAGCTGATTTTTATATAACTACAATTTTAAGCATAAAACATGGTTAATTTTTATCACATGAATAAAAATTATTAAATTAATGTTAGAAAACATGATTAAAAATATTATATATAAATTTCATTGTAATAATTCACTAATAGTGAAAGATTTAATTTATAAATATTAATTGGGAATATAAAAATAGTCTTTCAAAAAAATAACTCTTTTATACTAAAATAATATTTTTATTTTTATTTCAAATTAATTGATACCCATGTAACTCATAAATATATATGTATCAATACATTTTTCAGGATATTTTTAGTAATATTCATACCCTTCAATCTAATGTTTAGGATTTTGAAATATTTTAATAGTATCTTGGGGTTCTTTTAACTTGGTATTTTCTGTCACACAAGTTATCAAATAAATAAAATTTTTTGAAATTTTTTGAAAAAAATTATGTTAAATTATACCCCATTAAAATAAATTTATCCCTTGAAATGTTTTACATTGATAAAAAATGGGGATATCATTGATTCATTCAATAATCTGGTTCCAATGTAGCATCCCTGAATTTTTGATTTCTCTAGTGAACATTCACTGGGTGAGTAGTCTTGTTCCATATGGCTTCATCTCTACAATACATGATTTGTATTAGATGATCCCTATAAGAAATGTAAAGTTTAAATGGTATGGAATCTGAGTTTGTTACGTGAGATGGATCAAGTATTTACTTTCTCAATATATACACATGAAACACAACATTAACTTGAGATAGGTTAAGTGGATGTGCGAAGTGATAAGACATTATCCCTAGTCGATCAACAATATCAACAGTTCAAAAATATATAGATCTGAGCTTTCCCTTATTTACAAATATCAAAACCATCATCCATAGAGACTTTGGTAGAAAAAACTTATCACCAACTTCAAAATTTAAGTCATTTTAATGATTTTCAACATAACATCTCTATCAAATCACATTTTTTATGATGTGATACTAAATGGATTGGAATTGTTTTTGGTTTCCTCAGCTAGTAAAAGTCTCAAAAAAATTTATTCTTGGATCTCAAATCAACATGTTAGAATATTAATATTTTTTCCATAGAGGTATTCATAGGGTTTCATCTTAATTCTTGATTGAAATCTATTATTGTTAGAAAACTCAACAAGAGGAAGGTACTGAACCCATAAACATTAGAAATCCATATAAAAAGATCTTAGTATATCTTATATGGTTTTAAATATTATATCAGGATTATGTTATTTCTATAAATGATACACTATAATGAATCTCAACTATATAATCATATCATTCAAAAGACTTTGCTATATCATTGGGGCTAACTCTAGATCTTGATGAGATACATTAATTTTTTCTTCTCATTGAAACCATACTACTCACATAATATAAATTATATGTTTCTGATCCAGAGAGAAATAGTCTTTAATAGAAATAAAGTGTGTTGATTATGTAAGGTGATTTACTACAACCCATATAACATTATTCCTATTATATTTTTTTGGTAATTTTATGAAAAAATATGTGGGGATGTTTTCCCACTTCTATTATGGTATGGGTAATTATTATAAATTCCCCCATTGACTTTTATCTCTAAAACATAAATTGTAGACACAAAAACCAAGATAAATTCTCAACCATATCTCTATTCATGTTTTCCCATCAAATATAATATTTTATATCAATTTGAATATTTTTACTTTCAGTATTAATAGATAATGATTAATTTTTTTGATAATACAAAAAACATTCATCACTTCTTGTGGGGATTGAAAAAAATGCATGGTTACTAATCCTTAACCATCCATTATAATAATGTTCAAGTTCAGGAAAATTATTTACCATCTTCTATTCCTCTATATCTTTCTTCTATGACCCTTTAATCATCACATGTATAGATGGTTTGAAAACTTATTTTAGAAATATAATATTTATCAATATCCCCCAAGATTCCAGGATCCGTCCATTGAAAATAAATAAAAAATTAGATCTTTATTAATCCTAACCATAGAAAAGAGATAATGATCCTTTAGACTCAAATCATCGGCCACCAATTTCTCTTTCTCAGTTAGGTAATTAATTGAGAAATAATAATCATCAATCTGCTCCAACCATCTTCTCTAGAACATATTTAACTATTTATTTGTAAAAATATACATTATTCTAATATAATAAATATATATATGTCACAAATTTTTTTATAAAGATAGTGAATCCATATCATTAATTAAAAACATTCCATAGCTAACTCAAAATCATGATTTGGTTAATTTTGATCATAAACAATCAATTTTCATGATTCATAAGATTTCACTATATTATTCGGCAAGATAATGCATCTTATTATTTTCTTTGACACATCATTGTAGATTAAAAATCCTTCTCCACTATAGGGAATTATAATCACATCTACACTGACTAACCATTTCATTTTTTCCTTAACATTTTCTTCATGTTCATATATCCAAAGGAACATAGATCCTTTATGAGATAACATAGTAAGCATATTATATATTCATGAGAAATTTTCCATAATCCACTGATAATATACATCAAACCCAATAAAACAATATATATCAGTTATAGATGTTGGTATGGGACAATGTTAAATGAATTGTGACATGAAATGACCCCCTCATATACCCTCACATGAGATAATATAATCCAAGAATGATGTTTTTGGAAAACAATTCCCACATGGTAAATTATTCATAATGAGTCGCCTTCCTATAGGTCTCTAGATTAATCCTCAAATGATCACCATAAACTTCCTTTCTCCTTGAATATATAATAATATTTTCAATAAAAACTTCCAAAAATATATGAAGATAATCTGTAAAGGCTTAATTAATTAAACTAGATAATATATAGTTAACAAAATTAAGACCAAAATACGTCACTATAAATTCATATTTACCAACCTTATATGGATTATGGTCTTGGGTATAACCTTTTTCATGAATCTTAATTGATTATATCCAAAATAAAGATAATATTTGAATTTTTGATCAATAAATTCATCAATACAGTGTAGAGGATACTTTTTCTTTGATATTGATCTTATTATGTTCTAGGAAAAGAATTTAGAGTCACATCGATCTATCTTTCTTCTTAAAAAAATAATGGGTACACCCCACGGTGATGAACTTTCCCATATAAATCATTTATCAAGATTCTCTTAGTGTTTATTATTCAATTCCTATAAATCAATCGGGGCCATTTTATATGGAGATGTTGAAATTGGTGAAAATCCATATATTAGATATATAGATAACTCAACTTCACCATTCAGTATAAGATAAGAAAATTTTAATGGAAACGTGTCATCAAACTCCAAAATAATAGGCATATCATAGATTTTGTCTTTCTCCCCAAAAAAATGAGATAAAAACGCATTTATTTAGAAATCAGGATCTATGTAGCGGATATAATTTAAATTGGTGTTTCGTACTTATCATAGAACTAATATAAAATCCTAGGTTCTTTTTGTAATATCAAACATTACTACCCTTTATAATAAATGTATATGATATTTATGTAATTAAATACATTTCATTTCTAATATAACATCATATTTAAATAGATATAGAATAAAAATATTTTCAGGAAGCATAATCCTATAGACTTAAACCATATAATAATCATATAATTGGGATGCAATCATCATACAATTAGGGATTTTTTAATACTAAATCAATATATAATCATTGAGGGGGTACTTTGTTACCCTTATAAATCTTATCTTATATAAAATAGTGGATAGAAAAATAATATAATAAGACATTATTAGTTCTATATTGGTTGGTAATTTTACCTTTCAAAACATTTTTATTGTGCCACACATCATAAATTTTAATAATAAAGTATTTGACTCTATCTCTAGGCTTAAGATGTTGTTAATGTTGATCATTATCATTAAAATTCATATTTGGTAACTAGATAATAATATTCCCATACTCATTACATTTAAAACACTATAGTTTGAGTGGTGTTTTTACAGTTCATTATCTCTATTCACATACTTAGCTAACTTCTTATCATCACTTAATAATTATATTTCTCAATGAATTACATTTAACACATGATATAATTACCATTTTCCTAAAGAATAATTCTTTTATGACTCATACTAGACATTTAGGCTAAAGTAAGGATCCTATTCTTATATTTATGGTTTTTTGATTTCATTTTATTTCTATATTTATTATCATCCCAAAAACATTATATTGATGGGTAACTAAAATATCCATATCCACCTTGATGGAAAATTCAATGATTTTTTAATAGATACTAAAGACTCTTATAAATAATGGACATAAAAGACTTGATTTTTAAGGAACTAAAAAATTAATCAACCTTACTATTAGGTTGAATTATAATACCAAAAATGCGCATCACAATTCTTGTAAATGTTTCCTCATAGGTACCCAAATATTTACCATCCTTCTATTTCACCTAAAGAAATTACATCTCTATTTTCATAGAAATAATATAAGGAATTTAATTATTTAGAAATTATATATTAAACTCATGTCACCCCATAGATTCAATTTATTCATGTTGTTTCTTGTTCTTTATAAGAATTCCCTATTGATATTTTTCACCTTCAAAATGATAAAAAGTCCTAATAACATTATCATGATTAAATAACTAGAGAATGGATTGTATATTTTAGGTAGTATTGATCCTTTACTCCGTTTCCTATAGAATATTAGACCTACTAAAATAAGGTGGAATTTTCCTCATTATTGACTCAACATAATGTTATAACCTTATTTTTTGATAAGATAGTTTAGAGTTATTCATATCATGATAAATTTTTATGAGTATATCAATGATATTTTACAATCCATCTCCCAAAATATTTTAATTATCATGATGAATCACATTCCATTATCCATCACAATCAGCATTAACAAAAAAAATTCTGTTCAAACCATTGACTAAAACTGAAAAGAATAGTGTGAGAAATAATAATCATTTGGGAAAAGTAGTTAATAAATAAAAATCATTAATTGGATGTATAAATAAAGAAAATTTCTTTTCAATCTATAAAACCTTAGATTAAACCAATATTATATTTGATCATTACTAAAATATTAGGATTTTATCATGTACCTAGAATTATCCCTAGGGTCATCAATAAATTTTTCATATCCATGTTTCAAAAGGTAAACAAAACTTTACTCTAATACAACCTACAATGCCTCATACTTTTAATACATAGATTCCACATCTGAAAAGATGAATATTCATAAAATTACCTAATGATACCTTCCATAATTTTATAGGAATAGAATATTTTCAAACATAGACACATATGTAACATTTTTATAATAATCTCCCATTATGATTCATCATCAAAAACATAATAATAAACAATATCATTAAACAATTATATTTTAAAATAAAACTATCACCAATTTGGTAACATTTGAATATTAACACCCATGAAAAAGATAGAATTATATGGAAATTTAAATTCACAATAATTTAATAATAATAATCATAAAATACATTATATTTTCGTATATACATCAAAAAAAATAAACACGTGGTAAATACAGAATGTGTCCCATAGAATTAAAATTGAGACAAAAAATAACTCATTATATGTTGATATTCGTTTATATTCATTGTAACCTACTATATATTAAATATATATTTACTATAAATATATTAAAAAATCATAATCTTATATTTCATATAATTTTTGATATACTTATAAAATTTTATCTTCCATTTGTTTACAATTATTTCTTAAAATCAATGTTCTGAGGGATACCATCTTTGTTTCATATATTGGTTGGATCTAGTAGTTTTTTCCATGTACATTGATTAGGTATCCATAATAAATTAATTTTATTCATGATATAAATATAATACATATTTGTTATGTACAATTTTATAGTCATCCAAAAATTTATAGATAGAAAAATGAATTACACCATTCACGAAAACGGTTGGTCGTACATATGAATTAATTTTGCTTCCATTTTTCGACATACAGAACCAAATAAAGGTTAATAATAAATCAACTTTATATAATAATAATTATTTCATATATATACATACTATAAAATACAACCTTATTACTACTCAATGAAAATATAAATAAAAAATTAATTGCATCGCTTTGTGTAGGTGGTTGTTCTGATGTACACATGAGCAACATTATTGTTTTACTATGGTTTATAAGGAAAGAAAGTGGATATTATATATATATACATACTAAATAAAGGATTTTTTTCGAACACGTGTCGCTCCCTCAGTGATTCCCTCCAAACACCGCTTCCTATGCAAAACCTAATTACCTCAATAGCGACTCCCTAGTCTCCTCCCCGCCTCTACCTGCTGCAAACCCTACACGAGGACCCTCATCTGTCAAATCCTCCAAGATATTGATTTTCTTCTCATAGATAGGTCTCCCAGATCTCACTTCTGTATCCAACACACTATGAAACTCCGCAGTGGTGATCCAATGATAAATAATCCACTCACAGGTTCTACTTCTCACTATCATGACATTAATTTTCCAACTCAAAGTATCTAAATACTCATCCCTAATTGATTCAGCACCCACCGACATTGATAACATCTTAACTCTCCGGAATCAACAGCTGAAAATTCTTTGTAACACACCACCTCTATATCTATGGGATTCCGCAAACTAGGGTTTTGAAACCTAGAAAAGACGGTGCTGGAACTACTGGGTTTGAACTCTTTCTTCCTCAGTTACCAGGCAGCAGCTGTAAGATTCCGCAACTTTTATGTTTGCATACTTGACTCTCATACCTGTATCTTTAGTTCATCATCACATTTTTCCAAGTTCACAAATGATTACACAATTTCATTCTACTTTAGCCTCATTCAATAGTGATGGTATTATATGCCTTCATCAATTATCTAAACATGTATGTAAACATGTATCTAGACAGCCAACCATAGCAGTATCTTCATTACGATTCTAATTATTATTTGTCTTCAGTAGGTATACTCTCAATAATATGTTCATAATACTACACCAATTACCCATGTTTTAATTTATTTCCCATTTATCATCATTTTCTGATAAATATCACAGCTTCTATTAGGCTACTTCTAGTATGTAACTGTCATCTGTATCGTTTAGACATATAGTCCGGTGACTGTGACTATATGCACATTCTAAAGCACATTTGTCTTTTGAATATATATTGATTACAATCTAAACACAATGATGGATTGAAAGTTTTCATGGTTATGTTCTATTCCATTACAATCAAACAAAAATATACACTATATAAAGATGCAATCCCCGTCGAGATACAGAGATGCACGACTTCAAAGATGATTACTACGACAACAACGATAATCAGGTTGTCTTCTAATTTCCTAGTAGTCCTACTACTGTTTCGCTATTTCTCATCAATTAACTTATAAATTTATGATGATTAAAATTCCACAGGCATATTGTCTACTGAAAACATTAATACAATTAAACCTATAACACCAATAGTTGTCATGCAACGAGGACTCCATTTTCCTTTTTCACCAATACCCAGTAATTTTCGGTTCAATTTACTATATACATTACTATTTCATTAGTTATCGTAATTCAAATCAATGCATGATACCACTTTGTGATATAATATTGCTGCTTGATATTATATATTCCAAAAATACTATGACTGTTATTTGTAAACTAACTGGGGGACAATGTTTTACAGCCGAAGTTGTCACACCATCTAATAACACAGTATTACAAAGACGCATTCCATTATCACCTCTATGTTGCAACAGTAATTTCATTTTACTATCTCCACTTTAAATATATTAACTTTGTACATAAAAATACACAATCTTATCTTGCTAATACTTTTCATCTTCCTATTACATAGTCCCTAAAGAATGTTCGGATCTGTCAACAATATACAGTGGATCAAAAAAAATCCATGGCCACATACTACGATACAAGACAGTCTTTCATTCTGTAACATGTTGTCAATTAAATTTATTTCAACAAATGTAAGATATTTAGAATTTCTATTAAGAAATTTTGTGAGCCAATAATACGCTCAAAAGGTACGAATACAAATGAATATAATCTTACGGAGTCATCTGATGCCTCCTCGTCACGGTAAGGACAATTTAGTTCACTACATGATATTATCTGTGTTAGTGTAATATTAATTTATACACATCTACCAGCAATAATGAACAGTACTACTTATACTAATATCAGAAACCGCATTCCTCCTCCATCCACGGGCGTGTACTACATTCCAACTACCATTTCAGGTATGTCATCTCTATGTATTTAGATTTTGACAATTTATAATATTTATTAACAATGTAACCAATGGTGTTGTTCTAACAACGCAAGCATGCAGGTACTACAGAACTCACCGATGAACAACAAGCCATGAATCAGACGACTGTAGAAAAAACTACTTCAACAAACTATGACATAGCTCCTCTTATAAACTACACAAGTCTGTCAAAGTTTACATTATATTTTCGAAAAAAAACTCTTTCGTTTTATGTTTTCCATTATTATTTTGAAATTAATCACAAAAAAATAGAATTCCAATGTTGCGAAAATATCACTTCAACTACAAAGTCCCAAAAAAACTGTATATTTAGATTTAAGTAACACTCAAAATAAAAAATTTAATAACAATTTAACCAATGTTCTATTTCTAACAACAAAAGCATCCAGGTACTACACATCTTCCAGAGGAACTGCAAACAATGAATCAAACAACAACATATAGTACTACTTTAACAAACATTTACACTGCTCCTGAACAAACAGGTTATTTACATTTAAGTATTATTACACAAATTAATAGCTTTTATGTATAAACATTTGAATTAGTATGCTATTTAAATTCCCATTAATATTAAATATACATCCACTTTGCTCCTACAATATATTTAGATTGTGGAGACCCTTTAAAAATTTGTGAGTATTGCGGTTCAACTTTCTTGTATGAAGAGAAGAGTAAAAAATATAGCCACAGACATATCCCATGAATTTCTTAATGTTGATCACTTGGGAAAATTGCATTACAGCAGCTGCCTGCATGTCCAGAATACCTTAAGAATTTAGTTTTCAATGCAATCTGTACTCACTCCAAAATATTACAAGACCACATGCACATTTACAATTCAATTTTTGTATTCACATCATTGGGTGGAAAAGTAGAAAAATCTGTGAACTGTGGAGGGTCTCCACATGTTTTTAGATTAAATTGACAAAACTACCATCGTATTGGAAGTTTATGTCCCCATGATGGACAACCACCAAAGTTTTCTCAGCTATATGTATATGACACTGTAAATGAAGCTCACAAAAGAGTACGGGCCATCAGGTGACTACTATATTAATCGGTAAAGTATTATTTTTTGTGTCTTATGATTATAAATTAACACTACCTTATGAATCTTTGACGGCAGGATTCAAAACTCTATTATACAATTTACTGTTGTTCAGAAACTACAAGAAATGCTCCATGAAATAAATGCTTTATCACGACAATTTAGAATGTCTAGGGATGTTATTGAGAGTAATGGCACTATAATTTTAAAGCTACGACTACTTAGAAGACGAGGAAGCGATGCACAAATATACAACTTACCAAATACATTTGAGATCATAATGCTGAATGTTGGCGACATTGAAGATCTAAATCATCAGAGAGATGTCATCATTCAAAGTAAAAGTGGTGAATTACAACGCATAGATGAGCTTCACCCGCTATACTTACCTCTAAAATATCCATTGGTTTTCACATGAGGAGAGGATGAATAATTCGACAACATATCCCATCATGTGACACCATTCAATCAAAGTCAAAAATGGAGTAAAGTAACAATGAAATAATATTTCTCCTATCACCTTAAATTCTGTTACAATGATTCATCTTGTCTACTACATTCAAGGAGGCTGCTTCAACAATTTATTGTGGACGCATATATACAATGATTGAATCTCAAAGACTTTCTTTTATTCGCTTCAATCAAAATCGTTTGAGGGCAGAATTATACAATGGTTTTCACGATGCTTTCCTTAGAGGTGACCGAGATGTATCTTTATATGGGAAGAGTATCATTTTACCTTCCACATTTATAAGCAGTCCGAGATATATGATTCATAATTACCAAGATTCTTTGTCAATATATAATTGGGCGGGATATCCAGATCTTTTTTAACATTTACATGCAATACCATGTGGCCTGTTTTTTTTGAGATTTGTAAAGTTACACAATCTTCACCCATCGGACTGTCCTCACATTCATTCATGAATATTAAATATTAAGGTGGGACAACTCATGAAATATTTACAAGAAGGATGTTTTTTCGGAAATTCTCGAGTAAGTATGAATCTTTTTTGAAAATAAAATCTTCTATTTTAATGACAGCTTCTACCATCAAATTACAGATTTCTTCCACATGTTATCTCATATGTCCTTCATTTTCTAATGTAGTTGTTCATACTATGGATTTTCAGAAGAGGGGACTTCCTCATGTGCACATTCTATTATTTCTTAGTTAGGACAACAAAGTAGTCTCTCCAAATGACATTAGCAGAATTGTTATGACCGAAATTCCAAATAAAGGAATATCCCCAAAACTTCCTGAAGTAGCTGCAAATTTTTGGATCCATGGCCCTTGTGGTAATGCAAACTGTCGCTCACCTTTTATGTAGAATGGAAAATTCTCAAAATATTATCCAAATTTTTTTTTGAACATACCAAAACGGATGACGATGGTTATGTTGTATATCATAGAAGGAATTATGGATGTACAATTGTCAAAAATGGAATAGCATTAGACAATCGGTTTGTTGTGCCATTCAATCCAATTCTGCTTCTAAACTATAAATCTCATCTGAATATTGAAATTTTCAATCAGTCATCCTCTATCAAATACCTTTTCAAATATATAAGAAATGTACATGATCGTGTCACCATGACACTCTACGAAAACAACAAGAATTTTTCTGATAACAGTGTCGATGAAATAAAAATGTACTACGAATGCCGGTACATCTAACCTTGTGAAGCTTCTTGGAGGATCTTTTCTTATGACATCCATTTTAGATGTCTTCCAGTTGATAGACTACAGTTTCATTTACCTAGACAAAACAACGTGACATATACAAATTGTGACAATATTGAATACATCTTAAATAATAGAAACATTTCTAATACCATGTTCACAACTTGTTTTGAAGAAAATCAGTTGTACCCTGAAGGAAAAAATCTAACATATGCAGAATTCCCAACAAGATTTGTCTACCTCTATTTTGAAAAAAGTGGTACCCGCGCTAACAGGGATTCAGTATTGGAAGACTGTACTATGTGCCTCTTTCTTCTGGAGAACTCTATTACTTGCAGATTCTACTTACAAAGGTCAGAGGGGCGACTTCATACGATTCTATTAGAACGGTGAACAACATTAATCATAGTACATTCATACAAACTTGTTCGTCAATGGGACTATTACCTGATGACAATGTGTTCATTCAAGCACTAAAAGATGTCTCCGCTTGGGGAATGGGACACTCTTTGTAAAGACTGTTTGATGGAATGTTGTTCTCAAATACCATTTCCTGACCTAACATTGATTGGCTTGAAACCTGAAGGATTCTAACTGATGATATTATATACTCCCAACAACAACCCCTGCAAATACAGGGTAAAAACAACTTACCATCTTTTTCAATACATATCTATGTTAGTATACTTATTTCTAATACTATTTCCCACTCTTGTAGACTTCACAATAATGGATCATCAAAGACAAATGTTAGGTTTGATTGAAATAGGAAACATTCTCTACAACAATGGTAAATATCTTCAATGTTATCCTCCAATGCCTGTTCCAGATTACTAATTAACTGCTCAACCTAATCGGTTTATTGCAGAAGAGATCAATTACAATAGAGAATAACTTCTTAATGATTACTCAACATTGCACAATACGTTTACTGTTGAATAGAAAGAATTTACTGAGAGAACTATGTCTGCATTGTGTTCTACTGCTGGAGGTTTTTTTTCTTGCATGGATTTGGAGGGACAGGTAAAACTTTCATCTGGAGAGTCTTAACATGTTTAAAAAGGTCACAAGGAAAAATTGTTCTTGCAGTTTCTTCCAGTATAAGAGCATCATTACTCCTACCAGGTGGGAGGACAACCCATTCCAAATTTTGTATTCCAATATCTACAAATGATCACTCTGTATGAAATATTCAGCAAGGGAGTGATGTTGCAGAACTACTACAATCAACAAAATTGATTATCTGGGATGAGGCTCCAATGCTTCATAAAACTTTTTTTTGAATCTCTTGATCATACATTAAGAGAGATACTTTCATTAATGAATGAAAATTCATCTAATTTAACATTTGGTGGTTTACCAATTGTCCTAGGTGGATATTTCAGACAAATACTTCCAGTAATCTCTGGTGGTGATAGAAGTGATATTGTATTTTCAAGTATAAGGTAATCATATCTATGGAAAAACTGTCAGGATTTAACATTGACCCAAAACATGAGGTTGCATTCTAAATATTCAAATGAATGTTCTAATGAAGTGTGATGATTTTCACAGTGTATTTTGGATATTGGGGGGTGTTGGTGAGCTCATGAATGGGGATGCCTAAATTCATATTCAATCAATAGACCTTCTAAGAACAAATAAATCGGCATTGGCAGCATCTGTTGAATTTTCTTACATAGATTTCAATAATAACTATGGAGATGTATCATAACTTAATGGTCGTGCTATATTATCACCAACCTGTGACATTGTTCAAGAAGTTAATGAATATATGTTAACTCTTAGTACATCGTAAGGAAAAGATTACTTCAGTTTTGATTCTGTTTGCAATGACAGTTTTGATATTGATTGGCCTGAGAACATATATACAACTAACATATTGAATGCTATCAATGTCTCTAGACTTCCTGCACACAAAATTACTTCGAAGATCGGAGTGCCAATTATGCTACTGTGAAATGTAGATCAATCAGTGGGGTTATGCAATGGTACTCGTCTTATTGTTAGCCACTTGGGTGACCATGTCATCAGAGCTGAAATTTTAACTGGTAGTCATTCCAGGTTTCTGGCATTCATCTCAAGAATTAATATGACACACAATGAAGACAGATGGCCTTTCAAACTATAAAGAAGACAATATTCTTTGATTGTTTCTTATGTAATGAGTATTAATAAGAGTCAAGGTCAATCTCTGTCATATGTTTTTTATATCTTCGTAATCATGTGTTCTGTCATGGAAAACTTTCTGTTGCTGTATCTAGAGGTACATCACAAAGTGGTTTGAAAATTGTTCTTGATGATAGAGATAATCCAGCCTCTCACTGTACAAAAAAATTGTCTATAAAAAAAATAATAACCTTTCTTAGGTATCTTTTCATTCAATATGTTTACATTTCATTGATTTTATCAATTGCACATAAATATAAACAAATTACTTATGTTGTTTCTTAATATTTTATATATGTGCACTAATTGAATTCATAAAGAAACTAAAACATGTCACGAAGAACGTTTATTTTGGAAGAGATTACTATTGATGCTGATGAAACATTAAATATACAAGTCTGTGTATTGAATCTGTGGTGTAACTCATCATGCAACTCTGAAGTTTCTTCCATTGATCTGATTATCTGTGATGCTGAAGTGAGTTTATCCTCTCCAGAAGTTACAATTTCTATATAGTTTTCAAAATGAAAATTCTATGTACTTCTATTACAACACATTGTTTTATGTAACTTATATCTGTCATATGATTTTTAAATGTTCAATTTGTCAATTATTCATGTAGGAGACCAAAATTCTGTGTACAATTACTAACCGTCAGCTAATCACCACGTACAAATCCGTACTACATGAAGGCCTATGCTACATTATACAAAACTATAAAATTCTTCTTAATCATGGTAACTACTTGGGTTCAAGACATGCTTGCCAACTATTTTTTCACAACAACAACATATGTTCGACCAAACGATGTCTAACTTCCATAGTTTAGCTTTGACTTCACTTCTTTTGCAGACATTGTTAACAAAGTCGTTCTTGAACAACAATTAATATGCATGTTTCATTACAACTCTATTTATACGAAAACCTAATAATTTCAAATGCATCTTTACTATATTTCTTTAATAAATATCATCCAAAAATATAGATTTGACATATTATACTTTTTAATTTCCTCAATTATTGTGTTATTCACAAACTATTAGGGGATACTACTATCATAAAGAATTTTAGTTTTACATTAGTTTTTCCTGTTATAGACATTATTGGACATCAGCGACAATAATATCCTATACAGTCCATCGGTACTTCCAATCAAAAGATTCATATTTTTTTAGAGGATGACAGGTGTGCATCTTTTACTACTCAAAATAATTAACATAGGATATTGCAATTACCAACATAACTACGATGATTTCTTGTAGATTCTTGTGAATGAACTGTAGCTTGTGGGGGATAATTTCCAGGTATTGTAGCATTACTGTAGTAGGAAATGTGCAGGACTGTAGCAGGTACTGTTATAGACACTATTTGGAACTGTAGCAGCCGAGAATATGCCCCCATTTGGGCCTTTGGGCCACTGATTTGGTCTCCGAGTCTTTTAAGGCCTTCGGGCCACCCAGGCCTTCGAGTCAGTAAGGCCTTCAGGCCACCTCAAGGCCTTCAGTCCACCTTAAAGTGAAGATGCAAACCAGACAACCTACAAGGAACAAGCTTCAGAAGGAGGAGGAGCAAGGAGCTTTCACCATAGCAGAAGTAAAAAGATTGCATGAATGAGAGGGTATGGAACCTGCCATTGGGATAAGGCTGTGCATGCACAGGAAATCCTAGCCGAACAACCATGCGAATATGGAGAGATGAATTCACAATGAAGATGCTGGGGAGGAGTAGTTCCATGTAGTTAGTCTGGGTTGTATGTAATGTTTGAAATATACAGGCAATGAATTCCTCTAAGGCCTAAGATCCATGTAATGATTACACCTACGGGCCTTGTAAGGGTTCCACCTCACCCCTTGAAAGGTGGATTATCAAAATCAATAAAAAATGAAGGCCTTCAGGCCATTGGAGGAGAACTGTAGCTTGTAGGGGAAGTTTCCCAACATAATGTCTGAGTACTTGGAAAACAACAAAGACTCCTCTAAAATAATTATCTCGCAGCTGGTCAGGGAAAAGTGATTGAGCTGTAAGATATCTACCTACACATTAAAATATCTTACATACTAAAAAGTATAATGTTGAGTAGGTTAATTAGAGTTATTTTTATGATCTTCAACATCTTCTATCATATTGCATTAACAACACTTTAATTTTTAAGTTTTAATTGATAACTAAAATGTTATCAAACTGTATATACCTAGCATCTAATATATTCCAACAGATGACATTAATTAATTGTATATGAGAACTATAATGTTTGAACAGGTGAAATTCAATTATGCCTTATTGCATACTGTAATGTTTATAAATTAATGTTCTTCTCTACTAAATGTTCCTGACTTGGACTGTTTTGTTTACAACTAGACACTTATAATCCTGCTTATGCTCTTCAATATGTTCCAGCATCTGTTATTATCACAACTTCAATAAATTCTTCAAAAAATACTTCTGAACTTGGACATCCCAGTAGTCCACAACATTAGAAGTAGGTAATTTTATAACCTATATTTTTTGTCCAGTAATTCTTTATAGAAACACCAACAAAATGATTGACTACTGCATAAAATGTTGTCTTCAATGCTGCTTTTTTCATTGAACATATCTGGAATCATCAGTCATTTGCAATTAGAATGTCCTCCATCAACAATTTCAAACAGTTTTGTTACAACATTTCCTTATTGGAATAACAAAAAAATAATTCATGATGTAAAAAATATTCTTGAGGTAAGTACAATATCTTGATTTTTTCCTTTTAATATGTCTTCTACAATACTATTAAAATGTAAGACCTACTGTCATGAATATATTAATATTAAGTACTGTCTCATAGCCGAAAAAGTGTTTGATTTCTTCTACAATAGTTAAACATCAATCCAATCATAACTGGTATTTTGAATCATGCAACTCTTACATGAAAAAAGTGAAAACTGGGGATGGGAATATTTGGTGCCAGAATTGTAAAAAACAACCATGCTTCACTAATCCAAGGTATTCATTTAATGTGTTTCTTATTTTATAAATATTACTTGGGTATATGTTGACTATAAAAATTTAATTGTAATGATACAACCTCAGGACTTCTAACAACTATAAATTAAACAGGTTTATAATTCAACTGCTGGTGATAGATGAGAAAGACTCATTGTTTGTTGTTCTCTTTGACTAGCAGGTCATGCAATTCATAAAAAAAACAACTTCTCAATTGATAGATTCTGTGATTCAAGTAATATTCTTGAACTATTTTAACTTCTTCATGTATTTGATGTTATTTTTTAACTCAATGTTCTGTTTTGTTACATAATAGGACTAGGATGAGTATGGATTTCCCCCAGATCTATATGTTTTCAAAATAAATATCTCTAGCAGTAGATGTCACAAATTATAACATTCAGAATCGAAAACGTAATTCATAACTGAACACTTACATAGTTATCTTAATCACTAATAATGAAAATCATATCACCAACTATCATCAATGTTTGCAGACAGTCAGGTAAGTATGGTAATTCCTCCCCAAAATTTTACTTCCCAACCATACGAATTTCAGATTACAACATTCTCATTAACATTACTACGACGTATTATTTTATTCTTCCTTACTTACAATTCAGTTTCGTATTAAACCAGTAACCACATACCTATAAAATTAATTTCACCCATCTGTTTTAGGAACATCACCATGTTACATCTTCAATAGTCAGCTGTAACAGTGATGCTGGATTCAATACAACAAGTACAATTGTATGTTCAAATCAGGTATAGATTCTCTATCTTCATTTCCTGTTACTGTCAGTGTGTACATATTGTAAAAAAATACTGGTTTTCCCTTCATTTTTTTTTATTTTATCATTTTATTACCAATTCACTACAACTGTTTTTCTGATATTCCAATAATTAAATATTATATTTTTCTTCATTGTTATGTCTTGTAAGTGCTGACTGCTACTCATTTTTTACAATGATATATTCATATAGAAAAAGATACTAACCATGTTCGATACTAAAGATGCAGTCGAAGGGAAAGAATCGTTGTCTATAGACTCCATGCCAACTAATTCCAATAAAGATCATCTCTATATAATGGATAACAGAAACAAAAAAAACTGACAAACTAGACTGACTGTTTTCCATGCATTTCCAAGGTAATGTAGGCCTGTTACAAAACCAGTACATTTCAACTTTTCTATTTCATATTAGAAAATATACACATTTTTTGTGATGTCTCCTCATTGTGTTAAGGTTGTGTCTGAGAAGGTGGTGTGATTTAAGAACCTTGGTCTATTAGTTTTTTTAATCATAAATTTGATGTTTACTAAAGTATGTGTTATTTAATTAATTTAATTATGTTAAGTTTGTCTACTTCCTACAGCCTTGCTCTGTGATGTAGCATAATGTTTATAGTCCTGGGTTTCCTATCTTTCTTAATTAACATTATAAATACATGAATATATCATTTTTTCAGCTATAAAAAATCATTATAATGAAACATATCCATGCAGGTTTGGGGTTTCAAATCAGCATACTGTGACCTTTATAGATTTCAGCTATTGTTTTTTCATAGTAATATGTGTCTTTTACTCACAATAAAGTATAATTACCTGTTATAGGGAGAAATATAAATGTCTACCAAGTTGGTGAAGTGCTTCTACTATGCATCGATGGATCATGGAAGTACTTGGAGGCTATTTAATGTTGCTTATTCATATTACATAACTATGAAAAGAATTTTACACTATATCAATTCTGATATATGTTTCTGAACAGTGGATCATGTACTCTGTTTTAGCAGTTGAAGTAGTTTTTATTTTGACGAGTGGATAATTTTTTATGTTCATCAGTAAATGATTTATATGATATGTCTTAATGGACATTGTATTGACTTCACTCAAGCTGAAGTTCAATAGGAACTAAAATAAACAATCCATAGGAACAAGATGTGGTGGTTTCTACTCTGAATACCACACCCACTAATGGTATAGGGTTGAACTATGGGAACTGTCCAGGTGTTAACATTTTATGATCATTTTCAGGTTTGATCATGATTGGAAGAAAACTGAATCCTTCGTGGGCTCAAAGACGGTGATTTAGGTAATTTACATTGCCTTGACAGTGCTAACATTTGTCTTTCTCAACCTGTTTCAATCTTTCACCATCACTGTACATATGAAGCCATGCACAGAAATACTTTCTGAAGGTTCAGATGAATGGGACAAGTGAACATGTACCACCTCCTCATCCAAAGAGGAAAGCTGCCCATCCATGCCCCCAACAGGTAATTATAAAAATGGTTAGCATTGCATATTTTACCAACTTAGTGCTCCTCAATGACCCATACTATCTTATAAACTTTCACTCAGATTCCCTACAGGCTCTGCTTTTTCAAAAGGCATCGATTTTTTTCCTTCCCCATATGCTCCACTAGAACATAATGTTAAGATTTGAGCCCAAATTCAACTTCAATGCTGGGGAACTGTTGTGCTGCATTACAGGTTTGTACTTGGTGATTAAGGGTTTTTACTGGAACTGTTGTGATGCACTATGGGTTTGTACTGGAACATAATGTTTCTGTTATAATGGTTTACGTTACGGGTTTGTTATACAGGTTTGTACTGGAACCTAATTTTTCTGTTATACGGGTTTGTACTGGAACTGTTGTGCTGCATTACGGGTTTGTATTGGAACCTAATGTTTCTATTGTATGTTTTCAAATTCTAAAGGTCCAACTCAGCCTGTTCATAATTACCGTGCCAATAGTCTAAGGGAAAAATCAAAATCTTTACTAGGTGGTGAAGCAAATTAATATGAGAATTATGTTCAACCTCTAATAGGTTATTTTTCTGTCGTATATTAACTCTTACCATATAAATTCTTTTTATTTAGCTTCTTTTGATTTTTTATGATTCAGGGTTCAAGTGTCTATAACATGATAGCTGAACATGGTTGCATTTGATCCCTTAAGTTCACTGAACTGCATGGATTTGGTGTTAAAAACATGAATCATTTAATGGGTTTGGATTTGCGCCTTGTAACATCTTCTTGTGAGTTTATAGGAAGGATTTTTGTTTCATTCATGAGAATATCCAGTAGAATTTTCTTTTCATCATGATTTAGTGGGTATGCTTTTTTAATTTTCTTTATGATGTTTTGAACCCAAAAATCCTTATCCCTTTTCATTTATTTTATTCCCATTAGTTATTTTACAATTTAATAAACAAACAGATACTAAGAGTAGCTCCAGAACTGACTGAAGATGCCATTCAATAAAGTTAGAACCTTCACCTTGACAAATGATCCCGACATGGAAGACTCAATATTCAGGTGTTTTATTATTTTATAAATTTTCAATTTTTGATTCTAACATGTCACCTCATGAAAATATATCAAACTAACACATTCATTTTCATTGGCTCCAGAACTGACTCAAGCTGCTAATTCTGATACTAATATCTTCTATTTATTCTATTCAGTAGATGTTGTAGTGTTGATGCATTTCAGATTATATAGCCATGGTATTATGGAAACAAGTATAGGATCCATCGTTAGGGACATGTTATTGTAGGTACTTTCCTTCTATAGGTGACTGAGGAATAAAATGAAGTAACAAATGGCTTTCTTCAATGAAATTAAAGGTTATGTTTCTTTTATTCCCATCTATTTTATTGCAATTTATCCAATTTATTCCAAACCATGAAATTAACAAGAAAGTGGTAGTTTGGTATACCTGTGATTCCTCCATGTATTCAAATTCTGGTGACTTCAATTTGGTAAAGAAACTAATGATGAAATCTGTTGCAAGGTACATAATCATCTTTGAAATGGTAACATCTTTATTCAAATGTGACATGAAAAACAACATGTAAGCCCACTTGGATCCCATAAATTAATCATACAGGTCATTGAAGCAAGGTTATTTGATCATTTACTAAATATTGTATTTTCCAAGTGCCATAGTGGTTGACACTGGCCACATCTGATTGTCTTAAATCCCTTACCTACAGGGCCAACTGCATTTTGTTTCATACGAATGTATCCAGTAGCTAAACAAGTTATTGTTTCTTCTCAGCATCACTCAGTGTAAAAAACATATATAGAACAAATGGACCCTTTCTCATGGTATAATATTTTCCTATTATAGGGATTTTTAACATTGGATGCCGATTTTTGGTAATTTTTTGGTTCCCGTTTGATTCTACAAGGATTTTCTAGCATCAATGTAATGTTTTATGCACATTATGACTATTTGAACTTATCCAAATAACTCTATATTCTGCAGTACCTTCTTAATGTGGAATTGATGTGTATTTATAGTTTAAGTCATGTGGCCATGGATGTGGGTGAATAAAATATTTTTTATTATGTATTAAAAAGTGAACCTCTCATGAAAATCTCATGTTCTGGGATTATTTACTTTATGCCTATAATTATTCATATTGATTTATTTAGTTTTTTATAATTGGAAAAAATGATTAGATTTCATCCTTCATAAAAACATGTTAAATTGTAGAATAATTATGATATGGAATCATTATTTTTTCACTATATTAGTTCAATACTGCATAATTTTCATCATTTTTTATGGAATATAAAAGCATGAATTCCATTGTGTGATTGGTGTTTTTTAGTGAAAGTAGTCCATATGTATGAATATCCAATTGGACTATTTTATTATTCTTTTAGACAAGACACACACACACGTATATATATAGATATTCAAATAATGTTAACATTTATTATGAAATTAAATCAACACTGTGTTATAATATTTCCTTCATAAAGTAGAATTTATTTATGATGACGATAGGTTAAAAATATTAACTCCCAATAATATTAGATTTCAAAGAAACCACACCGAACGAAATCATGATTCCTACTAATCCTCACCCCAAAATACTCTCAAGGCCATCTTCTCCCTTCAAAATCCAAAAAAAACTTTAAACTCTATCTTTGATTCTTTTCACCATTTATCACAATCTTGCCTCTTTCCTCCAACTACACCTACACCACCACATTCTGTTTCATCTATGTCTCTTATCTTAACTCTTCCATTCCATTGTGTTCCATATCCATCACGATTAGTCTTCACTTTTTTTCTCATGTCATGGGCACCCCATTCCCTTCATTGTCATCATTTTATTCTAAACATTATATTGAGTACAATGACATTACAATTTTTTTGAATGACGCAGAACCAAATTTTTTGAATGAAAATTGATTAGTCCCATGCATTTGCATGGACATGGTACTAGTTATCAATAAATAAGTATAATTATGTTATATTTATCAAATATTAACATTAAATCCATAATAATACACTTCCATAAGTGATAGTGATGATAAATGAATTGTACCGCTACGTGGAGACGGTGTGTCATACATATAAATGAGTGATACTTTCACTTATTATTTGATAGAAATTTGGATAATAAATGTAGTTTAATATTCCAAATAACATTTTAGTATATTTTGGTTACCTAATTTATTTTTTAATGAATAATATAATATATTTATATGACGTAAAATAATAATTAAAAAAGGTGGTCAGTCAAGGTGATTACCACTTATTTGAAACACCTCCTTCATATATCCTTTTAAGAACCATTGGGTTGGTATTTTGGGAATAAAATCACATATGGAATTTGAATAAGGATTTTTAGAATGGATTTTGGAATGGTATGTTCAATATAGAAAGATTAAAATGTTTGGATAAGTGATGAGAGGATGTGATCATTTATAATTGAGGTGAGGGGAACTTTTGAATTTTATAAAAGACTAAAATATAATAAAGTCATTATATAGAAAAAATGAATCCAAAATGGCAAGGGTTCAAAGTTATTATCTAATTGGGTTGAATTACCATCATCTAACAAAATTTGGATAGGTATAACTTGTGATTTAAATTTTATCAAATGGTTTAGCACCTTAGTTAAACCATTTTAACATTAACTGTGGTAATGCCACATTCACTTTTTAAGGGTTATAATTTTAATTATAAGGTAACTATTGAGTCATAAATGAATAAAGAGTTAAATTTTAGAACATATATTATCCTAATTTTCATCATGGAATATTTTTCTATAATTTTAAAAAAATTAAATAATTTTTTTTGATAAAATATGATTAATGCCAATTTTGACATTGTTTATTTTATTCAACTTAAAATAAACAAATAAAAAACTTGAATTTGAATATAATCCTTTAAAACCACACTAATATATCATATTCATATAATTTTTTTTGGAAAACTATATAGCAACAAAATTGTAATACTCCTCATATTATTAAAACCACTTATTTTATTTGTCTAATAATTGAATAAATAAAGCAATGGCGTTGTATAAGAATATAAGGTAATTATATAATTTATAAAAATTAGAAATAAATTATATTATGAAAATAATTTCATTATTCTCCAAATAGTAAATCATATCCGTTCATAAATTTATTTTGTCCTAATATGGACATATAATAGATATTTAAAACTAAGAGACTAATTTTTTGAATCTTACTTATAATTATTGATTCTATAGGAAATTTTAATTGAAAAGTATCCATTAAAAAATAAATTTCTTTTATAAGGTCATAAGGGTAAAATTAACTTTGACAGATAATGATTATGCTAAAAATTATGGCCTCATAACTAAATTTAATCCTAGATTAACCATATTTACCCTTTACTGAGGTTATAAATTTTTTCATGGTTACAAATAATATTGACCAAAAATAAAAAGTTGTATACTTTCCAAATTTTATCCTATTAATTCAAAAAAGAGGAATCATTAATATAAAATAAAAATTCTAAAATGAAAGTAAATTAATTTTCAAATAATCATTAAACACATAATAAAAACTTCTTTCTATAAAAATACATTTATTTGAATAAAACATGGTTTATTTATCATAAACCCCTCACTCCAAAGATACAGAAGTGAGGGATGAGAGATAATGACACATGGGTATTACCTCCTATAGTCCCCAAATTGAAAACTAGCAATGGGGGAATAAAAATCTCACGTAAAGAAGGAATTACCCTAAATAAAATAAATAGGATCTGAAGATAAGATGAATCATCCAAAAAATCACCAAGACATAATATAACAAAACCAAAATGACCCCCCAATAAATGAATAAATAAAACTGATATAGATAATGGTATCTAAAATAAATACCCAAAATAAAAACTAAACTAGTGACATAGTAATTATCCAAATGTCTGAGCTAGTGTTTTTTATCATGGCCAACGATGTCCTCATAGAAACCTGAAAATAATTTTTTATATGTGTGGTGAGAATACATGTATACTTAGTAAAAAATTAAAAGACACTTGTTTACATGTGAAAAGAGAATTCTAATGCACCTGTGAGAAAGCATGAAAATTGAGCATCACCTATACATGCCTAATAACCAAACCCATCCTCACCATGAATCACTCACCAAATAATATATCTAAGTATAATAATGTAATATGAATTATATCGATAAAGAATACCCAAAACTGATTTCCCATTGATTTTCCACTCTCACACCCCAACGTCATATGTCAGGGATCTCTTATCTATTTTGAATAACATCACATCACATTGTATCCCTCCCACAATCACTTGGTCTATCACATCAAATCTATATCATAACCAGTGTAGTGGGGTATTATTAATATGATAGACATAAACCTCGTGACCTCCTCCTACCATGCATGACCCCAAAAATAGTCCATCTCATCAAATTTCACCTAAAGACATCTGGGTCATCACATATCATGACAACTCATATAGAGAGGGGTAATTTTGAATTTTGGCCATCACAACCCATGAATATCACTAATGTGTGGAACATGTGTTACACCATCAAGTTTAGTTTTATTTTAATATTTCTTGGCATTGGGTAATCTTGCAGAGATATGAGTTGAGTGTGAGTCTAAATTTTTTTTCGTTTAATATATTTACTGGGCTTTAGACCCGTGCGCGGTCACCGCGCCATTGGCGGTAGCCGTGAAGTCGGTCCAAGAGTCAGTCAATTGCTCATTATTCTTACTACTCTTATTATTTCTATTATTATTATTATTATTATTTTTATTAATTTTATTAATTTTTATTATTATTATCATTAATGAAATTAAGGATGTTTTTATGAATATATATAACTATAAATATTAGTCTAAATGTTTCTATTAAAATTTTATTATTATTGTTATTGTTTTTTAAGAAAAATGATTAAAATTATCATTAAAATTATCATTATTGTATTAATGATATTATTATTAATTTATTATTATAATTATAATTATAATTATAATTATTTTTATTTTTATTAGTATTATTACTATAATAAGAAAATGGAAAAAAACTATTTAACCCTAGCACTGCCCGACACCCCCCTCAGCATCTGCATGAGAAGCCTCCCACATTGTGCACCCCTCCTACATCCGGCCGCCACCCTGCATCACCCAGCACTCCGGCCCTCCGGCGCCCCATCTTGCCCCTCTGCGCACCCTGGACCTCCCTACAAAAACTTAATGGAACCTCCTCCTCACCCCCCATGCCACCCTCGTGCTCTAGGCCTCCTCTGCGCTCTCCCTTCGCCAAGGCTCCCCTCCGCCTCACCCTTACCCCCATCCGGTCTTCGCCCTCTCCTATCAGTCGAAACTTGATTGCTTAAGACCATGCCTCTCTCTAGAATCTACTGATATCGGCATCACCCTCTCCCAGCAAATCCAATCCTTGTCCTCCAACCATCCGACCAGCGACACACCCGCGCTCCGGATGGGCTACCTCTGCCCTCCGGCACTTCTGCTCTCCCTTACTCTGGACAGCGGTGAACCTTATCCTTTGCTCTGGCTTGCATCACACCCTGCCTCCCCTCCGTCGGGCCAATTCTAGCAGTTCATCACCCCCCATTTTAGACTAGCCTCCAGAAAACCTAACCTTCTCCTTTTGACCAGAATTCGTCTGGCGACTCGCTTGCACGCGCATGAGCCAGCAACCTGGTGACCTTACCCCAGGTGCTTTTATTATTAACCTTTTATGTTTTTATTTAATTTGGTCAAAACCTGAAACCTTAGGTTTTGATTGTATATTTTTATTGTTTTTTAGGTGTGTGAAGCAACCACGAGGATCAGTTCTACCTTTCACAGAAGCGACATCCTGTTTGCATGCCTTTGAGTTAGGCATTTTCTAAATTTTTCCTTTTCCACACAACTCATGACACTTCTGTGTTTAAATAATTTTTTAAAATATCTTTTTTATATCCATAAGTATAGTACCTAATTTTTTGCAATATTTTTGTGTTAGTTAAAAATGTTAAAAATATTTTTGGAATAAGTATTTGATTGTGTGTAGATGATTTGGTATATAAATATTATTTGATGAACCATTTTACTTGTTTAACTGTTTTATATTATTCTATAATTAAATTGTTGGGTGTGAACTCACCTTTAAAGTAGGTTTGGTATGTATTGAGTTGTTTTTATAGCACGTAATGTGATGTGATGTGTGTTATTTGATAAAAACCTATAGTGTTTCACTTTCTAGTGTTTTACGAACTGTGTAATTAATGTATTTAATAGGGAAAGGACTGCAAACTGTGTTTTGGTGTGGCGTTAATGTGTAATTAGTCACAAAAGAATATTTCAGTATGTTTTTTTTTAGCACATGTGTTGCTTCTAAAAATGGATTAATAATTTTTCATAGTGATTTATTTAATATTGGATATGATTTATTTAATTTTGAAAATGGTTCTTTGGTTGTGAAAGTGGTGCGAGTTAGTTTTTTAAAGCTGTAAAACTAGTTTTTCTTAAGCGTTTGGGTATGCATTTGATTTTAAAATAGAGTTCTCATGCGAACTTGGTACGATCACATTGTAAACCATTTCTTGGTCCTTTTGAAATGTTTTACCAAATGATTCAATGATTTATTAAATGATGTTTGAAATGAAAATCAGGAGTGAAATGTGTTTCGATGTGCATCTGGGTTTTATTTGAAAGGCTACGGTAATTTTGTGAAAAATATTCTTTCTTTCTAAATGATTTTGGATTCTTTTTGTGGTTCCCTCAAATGTCTTCAAATGTATTACTCATACATTTTTCCCATTTTTCCTTGGAAAAAAATGTTTTGGTGTGTGTCTAGAAAGGATAATATCTCGTTTGGAAAATATAAAAAGTTTGGGTATGGTTGGTATCCAAGGTCCCATTTGGAACCTTGAACATAAAAGTTAATGTTGACTAAGATTTTATTAAAGGATGTTGGTTGGAAAATTTTGTGTGTCTGGTCGGAGTTTTAAATGTTTTTAGAAAAATGGTTTTGACATGGATGTGACGTGATGACCAGTTTGGCCCTTTCATCTTTAGTGTAATGTTTGTGTTGATTCCATTAAAGGATAGCGTTTTTATTACTGTATGACCATTTAACAACATTAATATTTTTAAAAAATTATTAAATGGATTTAATGATTTCATGATATCAAATCGCGATTGGAACCTTTCATGATATGATGTATATATATTTTTGGGGCACCTCTATAGGGAGGATATCCCTTATGGGTTATTGTATGAAGTGTCTGTGTTTGGTGTAGGCAAGTGCAGTGGGGTGAGTAATGTGTGTGAGGGCCTACTACTTACAACGTATTATTATAACCACTATGGGTTCGTGGGAATCTTTTAGATAATCGAGTGACAGTTGATGATCAACCCTGATTAGATGGGTTGGTACACCCATGATTGGTTGTTAGTCCAAGTGGGCTTTTCCACTGGATTGGTTTGTTATAGGTTGGCTAGTTGGTTATAGACTTAGGAGATTCACCTTACTTTAGTAGGTGGTTATGAAACCTAGTATGTCTAGGGGTCTTCTAGGGATGTTTAGGATCACCCATTGTTACTATTTCATTTGCATTGCTTGTTTACTTTCTGTCGTACTAGTTTATTTACAGCTTTCCTTGTTTTCCTAAATAAATTTTTCATAGATTTGGTATCTTTTATTTTGGGGTTTTTTTATAAAATGAAAAGTGGTTTTATTAAAATTTCATGTAGAGTATGCTGGATTTCTGAATGGGAAAATCATGTTACTTATTTTTGAAATGATAAAAACCCTACTTTGATAATTTTATTTCAAACTTGTGTCATTGGATTGTTTCAGGAAAGGAGACGTTTGATTCTTTGGTTTATCTGGGAAAACGTACTGAGCATTTTTAATGATCACATCTATTTTATTTTTTCAGTTGTAGGTTCTTTTGGATAGATTTATCATTATTTGAGCAAGGATGGCCTTTGGTTGGGTAGTGACCTAGAGGGTCACATAGATGTATGTTGATATGTTCTGTTTATTTCTATCTTTTCTGCGGCTAGAGTTTGGTTTTATTTTTTTGTTTATTCTTGTTTATTTTTTTATGGGCCAAATTTTTCACAGCAATTAAATTCTGATGCCCGGAACAAGTTTCCAGCCCATAGGGATCGGGAACGCCCTTCAGGCCATGTCGCGGACCGGCTCAGGTGACCAGTTCAGGGTCGAATCAGGTTGGTTCAGGACAAAATGGTATCAAATAAAGTTCTTGTTTTTTGGGGTTTCCATTAGATGGAGATTAATAATTTTTGGACTCTAGAGATAGGTCCGATAAGGATTTCATGAACCATCAACCATTCCGAACCTCGATTCATTATGGGTAGTCTAGGAATTGAGTCCTTGTTTTGTTCTGGTCTATTTTAGATTGAGGGATGAAACTGGAGGCAAGCTGATGTTATATCATGATTTCACATGAATTAGTGACTCATGTGGAGTTTGATTACATAGTTTAAATTCCTCCTAGTTTTGACACTTACTTGGGGAATGGCCCACTACCATGTTGCTTGGTTAATCATGACAACTATTCCCTCACTACGATAGTTTGATGTAAGTTGAGTGTCGTCTTGGTTCTGGTTGGTGTATGTGTGCTTTTCAAACTGAAAAAGGGTTTTGAAATGAGAATGATTTCTTTTAAATGGATTTAAATTTGTGAAATGTGTTTTTAAAATTGAAAGTTGTTGGTATAAAAATATGTTGTTTTCTTGGAATTGGTAGAGAAATGGTTTGGGTGCAACCTCATGTACACTTTATGAACATTTTCACATGTGAGGGAATGCATGGGAAATGCGTGTTGGTGCATATGGATGAGAACAAATTAAGACATGTGCAATTGCTCATGGGATTACATGGGAGTGTACTTGGAATTAAAGGATTGGACTTTTTTTTTGAAGTGATTTTTAAAAATGGGGAAATGATTTTAAAAATTGAATTTGGTTTGGAAAGTTTCCTTGAAATAAAGAGGATTTTAAATCTAAAATGAAAATGGGATTTTAAAAAGGGAATTTTGGGTTCTGTTTGTATTTTTTTGGGTTTTGAGCTGGTCATTTTGGATTTGAAGGTTACTATTAATTTTACTTTGATTTGATATTGGTTTTGTCTTTTTGTTTCATATTTGTTTTTGGAAAATGCCTCCTAGAAAGGTCCCCAAGGTTTCTGATAGGCCATGGCCAGTTTATTTTCCTTCTCGAACATTACCTATCCTCCATGGTGATCGGGGTCCATTGGAGGCAGAAGAGTGGCTTGAAGGGTTCAAATGCATCTATAGGGTATTGGGAACTCCTAAAGCTATTAGAGTGTGTGTCATTTTGGGTCTGCTCGATGGTTGATCGCTGGATGAATCTGAGTTGTTGGCCCCACTGTTAAAGCTAGTTGGGATAACTTGGGATGTATTTAAATCCATCTTTGTTTGATGGTTCATACCTGAAGATTTGAATTTGGTGTAAAGGGAGAAGCTCATGTGTGTTCAACAAGGATAATGGATAGTGAAAGTATATGTTGACCATTTCAAGGAACTTGTGCACTTTTCATCAGAGGTAGTGTCGTAAGATTTGATAAAACTCTTCTCTTCATTGGGGGTCTTCATCTAGATAACATGGAGTGGTTCCTCCCTTCTAAGGACCCTTGTTTCGAGAAACTGGTGGATGAGGTGTTCTTAGTTGATTTTGTCTCCAGAGCACAGATGGTGGAAAATCCTGCGTATCCATTTTCTCGTGAAGTTTTCCCATTTGGAGAGCAGGGTGTGCCAGAAGGACCTATTTATAAAGAGTCATATGAAATGGTTCTGGATTCCAGTTTGTCTGACTGGTCAATGGTGTGCCACTAGTGTGGCCGGTTTGGCCACGTGAAGCCTTCAGGTCGCATCCCTCCGAAGATGTGTCATCATTGCGGGTGTTTGGGTCATCTAGAGAAGTTTTTCAGGAAGTGTTTCCTATAGAAGATGATGTGACAAGAGGATTATAGTGCCTGACTATGAGGAATGAAATGATTCATCCATCAGATCCCCAACCACAGGTCTTTGGGGGAATGTCACTCGTAGTCAGGAGTTGTTAGGGTGTGAAACCTCAGTTATGGTTTTGTGTTCTATGTTGGAAGTGCAAAATTTAAATTCCTTACGTTCTTTTTTTTCTTCTGTTATATTTCTGAAGTTCTTGTAAGTTTATTGTTTTTTGGTGAAGTTATGATGGACTCATACTATTAAAATCCAATCTGTCCTATTTGTGTGAACGTGGTTTTCTAAATCATGAGTTTTTCTTAAAAGTGTGTTTGTCCCTTGTCCGGGTTGATCTTGGTTTAACTATGTTCATTTGGAAATGTAAGGGCCTATTGAAGAGTCGATTTTTGTGTTCATGCTCGAGTTCACTGCTTATTGTAAGTTTTTCTCAGATGTTTTCTCCTAGTTTTGGGATTTTTTGGTTTGGGTCGAGAGATCCAAGTTTCAGCGGAGGTGTTGTTTCACTCGTACTATAGAAGTTAGTTTGGAAATGTTGGAAGTTCCTGCACCCCTCCCTCCTTGGGTAATATGTTTGAGTGTTAAATTACTGTACTAGGTGAGTTCTGGTGGTGGGGAGAAACCTCTCATGGTCTCTCGTTCTCTTGTTTTTTGGTTTCTTTTGGTTTCATTCGGGCATTGATTGTTGTTTTTTATGTTCTTTAGTTGGGTGTCTTTCTGGGTGCAAAAAGTGTTGGTTGTGGGGAGAATTGTCACACCCTAACTTTTAATTTTATTTTTATTTTAATATTTCTTGGCTTTGGGTTCTCTTGTTGATACTTGTATTGAGAGAGAGTCTAATTTTTTTGTCATTTAATATTTTTACTGGGATTCAGACCCATGCGTGATTGCCGCGCGGTTGGAGGTAGTCGTGCAGTCAGCCCAAGAGTCTGGAAATTGCTCATTATTCTTACTATTATTATTATTTGTATTATTATTATTATTATTATTATATTTGTTTTTGTTATTAATTTTTATTATTATTATCATTAAAGAAATTAAATATGTCGTTATGAATATATAAAACTTTTAATATTAGTTTAAATGTCTCTATTAAAATTTTATTATTATTGTGATAGTTTTTTTAATAAAATGATTAAAAATTATCGTTAAAATTATTATTATTTTATTAATGATATTATTATTATTTTATAATAATAATTATTAATATTATTGTTATTTTTAGTTTTTTATTATTACTATTAATATTTTAATAAGAAAAAAAACTAACTAACCCTAGAACTTCCCAGCACCCACCCTCACCCTCTATGTGAGCCGCCTCCCATGGAACGTACCCCTCCTGCATTCGGAAGCCACCCTGCATTGCCCAGCACTCTAGCCCTTTGACGCCCTGCCTTGCCGCTCCGTGCTCCTAGGACCTCACTGCACCACCTTCACGACACCTCCTCCTCACCCCCTCCCTCCGCCCTCATGGTCCAGGCCGCCTCTGCACTCTCCCTTCACCCTGGCTCCCCTCCTCCTGGCCCTTAGCCCCATCTGGCCTTCGCCCTATCCTAGAAGATGACACCTAGCCACCTTGACCCATGCCTTACTCCCGCAACAGCTGATCCCAGCCTCGACCTTGCCGAGCCGCCCTCCAGGTCCTCTCACCCAGCTGATATAGACCTCACCCTCAAACCATCTTGCCAGCGATGCATCCGGCCTCATATTCTCTAGCCAGGCCGCCTCCGGCCTCCCTCGCTTCTACTCTCTCTTTCTCCGGCCAATAGGGAAGAATATCCTTTGCTTCAGCTAGCAGCACACCCTACCTCCCCTCCTTCTAGCCTATTCCAGCAGCATGACATCCCCCCCGTTCCAGGCTAGCCTATGGAAAACCCGACCTCCTCCTTTCAACTGAAATTCTTCTCATGACTCCCAAGAGAATGCACGAGCCATCAACCTAGTGACCATACCCTGGGTTCTTTTCTTTTTACATTGAGTGTTTTTATTTTAGTTGGCCAGACCCTGACATCTCGGGTGTTGATTGTGCGTTTTTCTGATTGTTCTAAGGTGTATGAAGGGACTACGAGGATCAGTTATGCCTTTTGCAGAAGCGACATCATGTTTTCACGCCATTGATATCAGTGTTTTCCAAATAAAATCCTTTCCCACACAACTCATGACACTAGTGTGTTTTAAATAGTTTTTTGAAATATATTTTTCATCTCCATAAGTATAGTACCAAATTTTTTTAATGTTTTTTTCTTAGTTAAAATTGTTTAAAATAGTTTTGGAATAAGTCTTTGATTGTGTGTAGCTGATTCCAATTATCAATATTATTTGATTAACCTTTTTACCTGTTTAACTGGTTTTTCATGTTCTATAATTAAATTGTTGGGTGTGAACTCACCTTTCAAGTAGGTTTAATATTTATTGACTTATTTTGGTAGCACATCATGTGATATGAAGTGTGTTCTTTGATGAAAACCTATAGTGTGTCACATTCTAATGTTTTATGAACTGTGTAATTAATGTGTTTAACTAGGAAAGGACTGCATACTGTGTTTTGGAGTGGCGTGTAGGTGCAATTAGTCACAGAAGAATATTTGAGTATGTTTTGTGTTTTAGGCCATGTGTTTCTTCTTAAAATTACATTATAATATATCATAGTGATTTATTTAGTAGTGAAAATGATTTCTTTAATTGTTAAAATTGTTCTTTTATTTTTCAAGTGGTGTGAGTTAGTTTTTGAAAAGATCCAAAGTAGTTTTTCTTAAGCATTTGGGTATGAATTTTATTTTAAAATGGAGTTTTCTTGGAAACTTGGTACGATCATGATGTAAACTATTGATTGGTCCTTTTGAAATTTTTTACCAAATGAGTGAATGATTTGTTAAATGATGTTTGAAATGCGAATTAGGAGTGAAAAGTATTTTGATGTGAATTTGGGTTTTGTTCAAAAGGAAATGATATTTTTTATGAAAAAGATTCTTTCTTTCTAAATGACGTTGGGTTTGTGGTGTGGTTCCTCAAATGAATTCAAATGTACCACTCAAGGATTTGGACCGTTTTTCCTAGGAAAAATAGGTTTTGGTGTGTGTTTGGAAAGGATAAGAGGTTTTTTGGAAAATATGAAATGTTTGGGCATGGTTGGTATCCAAGGGCCTATTTGAAACCTTGAACATAAAAGGTGATGTTGAAAAAGATTTTATTAAATGATGTGGGTTCAATAATTGCATGTGTCTTGTCATAGTTTTAAATGTTTTTAGAAAAATGGTTTTGACATGGATGTGACGTGATGGTATGTTTAGCACATTCAACTTTTGTGTAATGTTTGTGTTAATTCCTTGAATGGATGGAATTTTGATTACTATATTCCCATTTAACAACTTTAATATTTTGTAAAAGTATAAAATGGTTTTAATTATTTCATGGAATGACAGCCTGCTTGACACCGTTCACGAAAATATGTATATATATATTTGGGGCCCCTCTATAGGGGGGAATCACTTATGGGTTATCGTATGGAGTGTACGTGTTTGGGGTAAGAAATTGCGGTGAGATGATTCATGCATGTGAGAGACTCTTACTTGCACAGTATTATTATAACCACCATGGGTTCATGGGAATATTTTAGATGATCGAGTGATAGTTTCTTATCAAACCCAGGTAAATGGATTGGTACCCCTGGATTGGTTGTTAGGCCAGGTGGGATTGTCGATTGGATTGGTCAGTTATAAGGCGACCAGTTGGTTATAGACTTAAGAGCTTCACCATATGCTGGAAGGTCATTCTGAAACGGAGTACATCCATTAGTCTTCTAGGGATGTTTAGGATCACTCGTGGTTACTCTTTTATTTACATTGATTGTTTACTTTCTATTATACTAGTTTATTTCCATCTTTCCATGTTTACCTTTATTATTTTATCCCATATTGGGTATCTTTTGTTTCAGTTTTTGTTTATAAAATGAAAAATGGTTTTATTGAAATAGCATGTAACGTCAGCTGGATTTCTAAATGGGATAATTATGATGCTTATTTTGAAAGGTTAAAACCCGTAATTTTATAATTGTATTTCAAACTTGTGTCATTGGATTGTTTCGGGAAAGGATATGTTGTATTATATGGTTTATCTGGGTAACCCTACTGATCATTTTTATTGCTCATACCTATTTTATCTTTTCAGTTGAAAGTTCTTTTGGTTGTATTGCTCATTATTAGAAAAAGGATGGCCTTTGGTAGGGTGGTGACCTAGAGGGTCACATAGTGTTATGTTGCGTTGTTCTGTTTCTTTCTTTCTTTTCTTCTTCTAGAGTTCAGTTTTATTAATTTGTTTATTCTTGTTTACTTATTTATCTTTTATGGGCCAAATCATTCCCAATGATTAAATTATGATGCTTGGCACTGGTTTTAATCCTGTGGGGTTGGGAATGCCCTTAGGGCCATGTCGTTGACTGGATCAGGTGACCAGTTCAGGGTTAACCTCAGTTGGTTTGTGACAACCGGGATCAGGGAAGAGGGGGTATCCATCCATCCATCCTCCCACATAGTTTTTGGGAAAACACCCCCAAAATATATAAATATATAGACAGGTGTCGGAAAATGGTTCTAAATATCTGTGTGGAACATAAATAAATCACAATGAGATATAATGTATATGTAATAGAAACACACAATCCCATCCTAGGGGTTCACAAAAAAGGTACCAACCAAAAAAAGATCATACACATCCACTTTGAATACAAAATGTACAACCCCACACAAGTAAAACGCAATCCAAAATTCATATTTCCATCTTTAATTATCATTATATCTTTTTCCTAATTTTTCTTTTCCAACCAATTCTATTGAAGAAGGAACTATTTAGTATTTTTATTCCATTTTCATTTCATTTTTCAAGTAAGACCATTGGAAATCATTAATATATATTTAATTCCATTACTACTCATCAAAATATCTTAACTCATCATATCACAACAACATACTAACCAACTTCTACATACCAGTTGGACAACATCACTTTTGTTTTCTCACTACATAACTATACCAAATCCACCATCGTATCCTCATTGCTCATGCATATATATCCACAATACACAATTACATTCAAAAAATCATTCCTCACCACACATACTGTGTTTTCTAGATTAGGAATTAGGGTTTCTATTCAATTACACTACTTTATTACATGGTGGTATCACACGATCCATAAGATCTTAGAGTCACCCAATTAATTAACCATATATATGTCAATATCCATATTCATGTAAAGCGTTTTCAATACCACACAACATGAATTCAATAAATCACCATTTGGTTCACAAACAAGGACCCCAAACGACTATGATTTTAAGAAGGGTTTATGCTTATATAGTTTAAATAACAAAAATCACATCAAATGGTAACAAAATTATTTCATTCCCATACCCCTTATTAAATTATTTTAAACCAGTTAATTATCCTTGCTAAGGCATATTAAACTATCATCATAATTAATAACAAGAGTAACCCATCCCACATGATACACAGAGAGGATAAATGTGAGAGCCCTTACATGGAAGAAAGAAGCCTTACACAAACATGATTCCCCAAAAATAGGGGGTGTGTGTATAGGTTGAAACCTATTCATGGGAATATGAAACAAATGTCGAAACAAGGTACTACTAATCTATGGGATGAAGGATTTGGAACCTCATGTATTAATAAAATGTATGACCGAAATAAAAAAGTAAATATATTCTCTTTTTTGAGAGATTAGATACATAATCAGTAAGATTATATATTGTTTTAATTGTCCTATAAATTCAGATGTTATTAAATCCACATTGTTTAAATATTTTAAAGAACCATTGAATTTTTAGAAATTGAATATATGATTAATCCCCTTTTAAATGGCTTTAAAATTCATTAGTTTAGGAAAAACCATGTTTCATCAAAGAATCGTCAAAAATGGAAAATCGAGACATTTTGGAAAAACTAGCAGCACTATTCAAAATGATCCACCATTGGTGATACAATATTAGTTCAAAATAATCCACTATTTTTTATCCACTATTAGTTCAAAATGATCCACCATTGGTGATCCACTATTGCTTCAAATTGATCAAGTGTTTCTGATCCATCAACATTTCAAAATGATCTACCATTGGTGATCCATAGTTAACTAAAAATGAGCCACCATTGGTGATCCAACATTAGTTATGACCAAACTGATATAGATTTTATTTTTCTAATGTGTTTTCTTTTGTTTTTATAGAAATTTTTTGAAGAAAAAAAATCCCCACACATTTTATTTTGTGAAAATCGTATTGATGGTTGTTTTCAAATGAATCAGACTTACTCAGTTCATCATAACAAAGAGAATTAGATTAAAATAAAATGTTCTTATAATAATTTCTTGGGTCTGGAATGGGAGAAAATCGTAATGATAAATTGATAGTTATCTCGAAAGAGAGAATTAGTTACATGGAGAATGTATCCTGTAGAAATAAAAGGGTCATCAGATTCTCTCTGGATCTGATATGAAAGAAGTGATAATATCGGAGTCTTCATGACTATGATTAATTAAATGTGATGATCCTTTATTGATTTATATTTCATAAATCAAAAGTTAATTAGAGAAATTATGATTCAAGCTTCATAAGAGAAAGGGGTAGTGAAAAAGATTCAGGCTGATTGTTTTCTAAGAAGAAAAGGTTGCTGGGAATCGTACTCAAAAGATCATACCCAAGATTATTGTATCTAGGATAATCACACCCAGAATGATCAATATGATCATATCCAGGCCAATCGTACTCAGAAATATTGTACTCATGATAATCAGATTCGGGTTGATAAAGAAAGAAATAGGTTTCTGGAGAATTGTAAAGTCTCATTACATTCAATTATAAGTCAAGAACTATAGTAGTTGATCCTTAACCATATTCAAAGGCATGAAAATGGAGTTAATGGGGAAAGAGAAATAACTTTTATGTGGTATAATATTCATAATTCTATCTTACCCAAGCAATATTTAAAAAAAAAATATGAATGGAAATGTAATTGAGCTGAAACTGATGAAAATTGTAATGAAAAAGACAGATCGACAATGTAAATAACCATTTGTGGTGGTTAAATGACTCAATAAAGGAGGAGATATATTAACTCTAATTTGTTTCCAAATGTCTTCATCAAGTATGTCAAGAATTGAATTACTTTTATTTCTTTTAAAATTAATTTTCTCAAGTGGTTTAAGAGAAAAGGTGAAGAAGTTAAAGTGGCTCGAGAGCAGAGATGAAGGAGCTTGCTGAATGTTTTTTCAAGGGGGAGCTCGACATTCAAAAGAATGGTTATATTCAGCATTCATATTGGTATCTATTTCTTTATTCATTTATATTCAATTGATACAGAGCTTTTTTTTAAGAAATACGATTTTGAAAATTGAACTCATGAATTGAAATTGGATAAAAAAATTTAATGAAATTATGAAGAATAAGTGAGGATTTTAGAAGAATCATGAAGCTTAATGAAGAGTTGATGAAGTCAAAATTCACATAAGATATTAGGGGAAATCACGATTTGAGTGAATTTATGTGAGAAAAAAAGATTTTCGTATTCTCACCAGAACCTATTATGGGTCACATATAAGAGTGGAGAAGTACATATTTCTTCTCTAATGACCATTTTACTATTCACCACAGAATATATAGAAGCTCTGAGTTTTTAGAGAGAAGAAGAGGATTTTTGCATTAATATTTTTGTCGAAAAAGTTTTAATGGATTGAGGTGAAATATAAGAGACAAGAACACAATGTTGTATTCAGCTAATCATCATGCTCAGTTATTATCGTACTCAACTGATTACCATATTAGTCTTGTCAATCATATTCGGTTGATCATTGTATTAGGCTAGAAAATTGGATTCAGAATTTTAATATTGAGATTTCTAAACTGGGGAATAATGATACAGGGAGAATCATACTGTATTTTTTGTACTCAGAATTTAATTGGTCTTGATTCATCTCTTCCATATTCTATCAAATTCATATTTTTTATACATGTAAGAATCATACCTCGAAGAATTATATCAAGAAGAATCGTATCGAGGAGTATCATACTCAGGGGAATCGAACTGGGAAAAACATATTAGGAAAATCATATTGAGTATTCCTTAACAAATTCAAAAAGTTCTTACCATCATCTAGGTAAAAATTGAAGAAATATTAGAAATTGAATACATTTTTCAAATTGAAAAAAATCACAGGTAAAATGAGTTGTTACATAAACTTTTTATTACCCTATTTATGCTAAGAGCGTACACACGCACTATTGTGTTGTTTACTAGTGATACACGAGTGAAATGGTATATCCTACTCATTGTAATCCAAGTATTATTTTCTAGAGGATTGTGTGGTATTGGATCATTTCCTAACCATACTAAGGTTGCATCTATTCTTATTGAATAGTGATCCTTGTAAATATTTTTCTTTCATGTGAATGTGTGTTTGAATTGTTTTCAGTAGGTAATATAATATTTAATAGGAGGTGAAGGTTTTTTCAATTTTAAGAAAATATAAAAGAAAATATATCACATATTCAATCCCCTCCCCCTCTCAGTGATACAATTATCATGACTGGTCACTTTCAAGTGGTGTCAAAGTGTAGGTTCCCTTCACATATTCTTTGATAATAGATAATTTTACTTTTGTGAACAGTAATGTAATTTTGCTTTTGCATGGGAAGAATTATTGTATCTAGAAATACAGAATGTTTCCTTGTCTTACATTTATCAGATATGATGTTCTCGAATCTACAACAGATGGGTTTCCTCCTTTTTTATTTTAACGATCCTCTAACATGTGTTGATAAGAAGAATTTAAATAATGATGGAATGGACAATAATTTCATATTATCATCTCTTTTTTAAAGTGAATTCCTAATTTCAAAATGTGTTTCCACAACCAATGGTACATGGGATAAATTAAAAAACATATATGAATGAAATATAAATGTGAAGAAGAAAAAACATCAAATCTGGAGATTGAAGTATAAATACTTGGATATGGGTGAATAAAAATCAGTTGGGGGATTCTTTACTAGGGTAAATGACATTGTTTGTAATATCAGATGTCTTGGTGAGAAGTTAGATGATTCTATAGTTGTCAAGAATATTTTTATAATACTTCTCTACAAGTTTTATTCTAATGTTTTCTCATTGGAAGATAGAGATCCTGAAAAATTATCTCTTGATGATTTTCATAGCACTGTCATTAATTATGAAATGAGAAGGGATAAAGCTATGAAAAAAATGTTGATAAATAAATTTCATTCAAGTTTGTAAATAAAGAAAAGTAAAAAAATATTCTTAATGAATATGAAGCTATAGAATCTAATTCCGAATAAGGCTGAGAAGGTGGTTATAAAGAAACCAGAAAAGGTTGGAGTGAAGATTGAAAATAGGTTCTATCCCCTGGAAACAATTTGTGAAATATGTAAACAACCTGGACACCATGAAAAAGGATGCCTTTTTTTCCATCACAACAAAATACTATTAACAATTCTCAAAAACCAAAGGTGAATAATGTGAAGGAATAAGAAAAAGTTATTGTAGATAAAATCGAATTGAAATCTACAAAACGATAATGACCATGGATTCTTAATAATGTGTGTCATTCTCCCATAGCATGGTATTTTAAATTACTAAATAATTTGAAGGATTTTAAATAAGGAATAATGACATTTGGCAATGATTAATACTTGAAAATAAATTGTGTTTTTCAACCATCATTGGGAAAGAAAATATGAAATTCAGGAAAACATTATATGTTGATTTTTTGAAAAAAAATTGTTAAGTGTTTGAAAATTCTTTAATGAGGGTAAAAAAATTATCTTTTGAAAACATTCATTTTTTTGGAAAGTGAGGAAGAGGGAAATATTGTTAAAAGAGGCCAACATACAGAAGGAATTGTTTTTCATATTGTGGAAATACAAAACACTTGTTACATGAGTATGGTGGAAGATAATGAATTATAGAATAAAACTCTGGGACACATGTGTGAAAGAAACATGATAAAATCATCTAAAATAGATAGTGTCCAAGAAATTATTGATTTTATAATAGTAATATATTGGTGTTTCACTTTTTTTATAAAAGGAAATTTTATAGACTCAATGCATATGAAAGTTAAGATTTGTTCAAAAAACCCTGGAGATGATTCATTTTGATATCTACGGTCCAATGAGAAAATAATAAAAAAATAGATATAAGTACTTCATCACTTTCATTAATGATTTTACTCACATTAAATGTGTTATTTTTAGGAAACATATGTCAGATTCTTTGAAAATGATAAAATTTTTCTGAAGGAAAGAATATATGGAATGTGAGTATTTTGTGAAGAAGGTGAGAATTGATAATGGTGGTGAATATATAAGTGAATAATTTTAAAGTTATATATTGAAGCATGAAATTATCCATGATTAAAGTTCTACATACTCTCCTAGAAAAAATGTGGTTGTTGAAAGAAAAAATAAAACTATGGTAGAAATAGGAAGAACTATGTTACTTGAACATGGTGTTTCTCATTAATTTTAGACGAAATCCATGTGTACTTCTGTTTATATCCTGGATTTTGTTTCTACTAGACTCAATCATATATAACTCCATAAAAAAATTTATGGAAAAACTCAAATATTGAAACACTTCATATTTTTTGAGAGTCTATATATTATAAAAAATAAAGGTGGAAACTATAGAAAGTTTGACCAGAAAGGTGAATATTGAATATTTCTTAGTTATGATCAGAATGTAAGTGGATATAAATGATTAAAAAAATAAACAAAAATAATTTTTAATTCTGTTGATGTGAAATTAATTTAAAGAGGAGATAAAGAAAAACATATTCAGGAAGAAAAGGATGTTGAGAATGTTGATGAAAACAATTCTGATAAGGATACAGAAAATTGCATTCCTACTCAAGAAGAATAATCGTACTAATTTATTTCCAGTGATGAGGAAGATTTTCAAAAATATCATCCAAGTATGAGGAAGAAAGTGGAAGCTCAATATATCATTTAGGATCTTCATCAGAAGTTCCAAACAAGAATAACGACAAATGATATTACACATAGCTCTTTATATTGAAAGGTGGAGTCGAATGATGTTAATGAATCATTTTATTGTATGGAATGGGTTCAAGCCATGAATGAAGAATTGGATAAGATTTAAAAGAATCATACATGGGAACTCATACCCAATCCAAAAAAAACATCATTGGTACAAAATGGGTTTTCCAGAATAAGAAGAATGAATAAGGTGAAGTGATAAGAAACAAATAAATATTAGTGTGGAAAGTGTGTTCACAAATTGAAGTTATCGATTTTGATGAAACCTTTTCTATTGTGTAAACCTTGAAATAATCATAATTTTTCTTGCTATTGCATCACAATAACGTTACAAGATCATTCAAATGGATATAAAATCCATATTTTTAAATGTTAATCTTGATGAGGAAGTTCATATTGAACAACCTTGTGGATTTTTTGTTCAAAAAGATGAAAGTTTTTTATGATGATTGAAAAAGGATTTTATTTCCTAAAACAATCTTTGAGGTAATGGTATTTCAAATTGGATGCATGTTTAATGAAGCTATGTTTTAATAAAGGAATATTGGATAACAATCTCTACATCATTTAAAGTCAAGAGTATTCTCTCATTGTGATTTTTTATCTTGATGACTTTATCTTTGTTGGGAATGATGAAAGAAGTTTTGAAAGTATTGATGATGAAATAAAAAGGGTTTTGAAATTTCAATGATGGGGGAAATGAAATACTTTATTGGGTTACAAATCCTATAAAAGGAAAAACAAAATTTTATTTCTTAGGAAAAGTATGCTAAGGAAATTCTTAAGAGGTTCAACATGGAAAATTAAAAACATGTTTCCACTCATATTTCTATGGGATCAAAGGTATTCAGATATGTATAAGGAAATGAAGTTGATTAGAAATAATTCTGAAAGTTGAATGGATGTTTTTTGTATTTAAATTCCTCAAGACCTAACATTGTTTATGTTGTTACATTATGTAAAAGATTTTAGAGTGGTCCAAAATAATCACATTTACTTGCTGTAAAAAGAATTCTTTGATACATCAAAGGCACAATAGAATTCAGAATCATGTATGGAAGTTGAAATAGTATTCAATTTTTTGGGTATTCAAATTCTGATTGGGTAAGAAATGTTGTTGATAAAAGATCAACATTTGGTGGAGTATTCTTTCTAAGAAATAATTGTGTAAGTTGGAATTCAAAGAAATAGAATTCAAAAACTCTCAGTATGGATGAAGTTGAGTATATTGTTTCCAATCAATCCACTACATAACTTATATAGATGAAACTCAATTGGAAGATTTAATTATTGAAGTGAAGTTACCCTTGCTCTGGGTTTGTGATAATCAAAGTACAATCAATATCACTAAAAATACATTTCAACATTCTAATTCAAATCATATTGATATCAAATATCATTTCATCAAATAGAATGTGGATAAGAATTAATTGAATCTAGAATATGTTCCTACATCTAAAAAAGTTGATGAAATTTTCACAAAATCTTTACAAAAGGAATAATTCACTATATTGAGGTTTAACATGGGTGTCCACCCTATTTATCATCAAGGTTAGTTATGTGTTTCTATCCCCTATGTCATCTTAACTTTGTATAGTGTTTTCGAGGGGGAGAATTAATTGTTTCATAAATCAATTCATTTGATGCATGTAAAAAAGGGGAATTGTTGGTAAGATGTGAATTAAACATTGTTTTGTGATTGAACTTTTATAAATTTTTGTTGGAGTGGTTGTAGGAAAAGAATGTTTTTAGTCTAGGAAGGATGCATAAACGATGTGGTTGAAGAAGATCTGAGGAATAAAAAAGATAAAGGTTCTCATAATAACTAAAATTTGACTGTATGGTGTTATTATCAATTCTTCTTGTTTTCTACAATGAGTTAGCTCACTTAGGGTTATAATTGTTGATAAGTAAAACATTTCTTGAGGATACACATTTTAGTAATTTATGAGACTTGATTTAAAATAAATCTAGAGGAAGTGGTTTTTTAGGACCAAGTTGATGATGAAAGTATTTGTTTTAAAGTGTCATATTTTTTTTCAAGTAATGTTTTTGAATAAATAAAATAACCTCACTTTGTATTTGGTGAAAATTGTATTGATGGTTATTTTCAAAAGAATTAGACTTACTTTATTTATCACAATAAGGATAAGTTATTTTAAAGAAAAGGTTTTGATCATACTTGCCTTGGGTCTGAAATAGGAGAAGATCGTAATGAGGAATTGATCATTATCTTGAATGAGGGAATCCATCACATGGAGAATGTATCTTACTAGAAGTAAATTGTATTCATATTAACTCTGGAACTGGTATAAAATAATTGATCGTATCAGAGTCTATATGACCATGATTAATCAACTTTGGCGATTATTTTATGATTTTTATTTCATAAATCATAAGTTAATTGGAGAACTTCTTATGCAAGATTAGTGAGTGAAAGGGGAAATAAAAAAGATTTTAGATAATTGTATTCTAATAAGAATAACTTGATGGGAATCATACTCAAAAAATCATACCCAGGATAATTGTATCTAGGATAATCATACCTAGAATGATCATGATAATCATATCTAGGCCAATCGTACTAAAAAAGATCATACTCATGAAAATTATATTTGGTCTGAGAAAGAAATAAATTGGTTTCTAGAAGATTGGAATGTTTCAATAAATTAAATTGTAAGTTACCACTGTAGTTGCTGATCCTAAAATGTATTCAGAGGCATGAGAAGGAAGTTGATCGGAAAAGAGAAAGATGTTTTATATGGTATCGTATTCCAAATTTTATCGTACTCAAGAAGAATTGTTTTTCAAACAAAGAATGATGGAAATGTAATTGTTCTGAATTCTATGAAAATCATAATGAAAAGGACTGATCAACAATGTAATCAGTAATTTGAGATGGTTAAATGATTTTTTTGAAGGAAGAGACAGATTAATTATTATTTTTTTCCAAATATCATCATCAAGTAGGTCAAGAATTGAATTTCATTTTTTTCTATTCAAATGAATTTTTTCAAGTGGGTCAAGAGAAAAGGTGGAGAATTTAAAGTGTTTTGAGAGTAGAGATGAAGGATATTACTGAATGTGCTATCAAGGGGGGATTGGAATTCAAAATATTAGTGGTATTTAGCATTCATAGTGGTGTCCATTTATTCATTCATTTACATTATATTGATACATAGCTTTTTTTTTGAAGAAATAAGATTCAAAAAATCAGACTCATAAATTGAAATCATATTAGAAATTTAATGGAAGGTCTAAATAACAAGTGAAGATTTTAGAAGAATCTAGAAGCTTTGAGAAGAGTTGACGAAGTCAAAATTCCCAAAAAAATTTAGGGGAAATCAAGATTTGAGTGAATGTAATTGAGAAGTAATGATTTTTGGATTCTCCCCAAAACCTATTATGGGTCACCTATAAAAGTGAAAAGTAAATTTTAATTTTCTGATTACTGATGTAAAATTCACCATAGAAGAGAGATAATGTCTGAATTTTATGAGAGAAGAAGAACATTTTCTTATCTAGATTTTTGTTGAACTAGTTTTTTTGAATTAAAGTGAAAGAGAAGATACAAGATCACAACATTGTATTTAGGTATTAATTATACATAGTGATTATCATACTCAACTGATTACCATATTCAGCGAGTTAATCATATTTGTTAGATCATCATATTGGGCTAGATAATAGGATTTAGGATTTTCATACAGAGATTTATAGACTGAGGAAGAATCGTACAAGGAGAATCATACTAGGTTTTTTGTGCTCCGAATTGAAGTGGTTCAATTAATCTCTACCATATTATGTCAATTTAATATTTTTCACTTGGTAGAATCATATCTAGAAGAATCGTTCTAAGAATAATCATGTCGAGGAGAATCGTACTTGGAGGAAACAGATCGGGAAAATGTATTGGGAAAATCAGACTGACTTTTCCATAACAAATTATAAGAAGTTCTTACCATATTATGCATAAGAAATTAGATAAGTGTTTTCAATTGAATACATTTGTGAAATTGAAAAGGATAACAGGTAGCATGAGTTGTTACAAAAAACATTTTATTGCCATATTGGCCCTAAGAGGGTGCACACGCACTCTTGTATTGTTTACATAGTGCTACATGAGTGAAAAGGTATATCCCACTCATTGTAATCTGATGATTGATTTCTAGTGGATTGTGTGGTATTGGATCATTTCCAAAAAATTCCAAGTATGTAGCTATTCTTATTAAATGGTGGACATTTTAAAAATTTATGTTCATGTGGAAGTGTATTTTAATTTTTTTCAGTAAAGAATAGAATCTTTAACAATAGGAAAAGGTTATTTCAATTACAAGGAAAAATAAACGAAAAGGTATCACTGATTCACTCCATCCCCCTCTCAATGATACAATTATCCTAACTCGGAAATTTCACCACTATTGGTTCAAAATGATCTTGTGTTTCTAATCCACTGTAAATTCAAAATAATCTACCATTGGTGATCCTATGTTATTTCAAAATGAACCACTACTGTTGATTCACATTTAGTTCCAAATGAGACACCATAGGTTATCCACCATTATTTCAAAATGATACACCATTGGTGAACCACCATTAGTTCAATGTCATCCACCATTAGTGATCCATTGTTATTTCAAAATGATACACCATTGAGGATCCACTATTCATTAAAAATGATCTCACTTTTTTTATCCACCATTAGTAAAAAAAGATCCAATGTTGGTGATTCGTTGTTATTCTAATTGATCAAAGGTTAGTTCAATGTGATCCATTATTGGTGATCCATCATTGGTGATCCACCACCATCCTCTAAAACACCTAAAAACTCCTCCCTTACTCCACCAAACACCCATGGACTTTCCCCAAACACCTCAAACACTAAAATTCCCACAAAGTAATAAGTTGGAAGGTCTATCCTATTACATTATATGCCTATGAAAATATTACTGATCTTAAGAATTAAAAACCAACCTAAAAGGAAATAGAGAAAAAGTATGAACAACTATCTCGTCATATACCTCTCAAGGATCTCGTTACATATGAAATGCCACCACCAAACAAACTCATTTAACCAAACACCTACAATAGTTAAATATACCAAACTTCCCCAAACATAGTAAATAGATAATCCCATCTTCCATGACAAGATACTATCCACTATGGGTGGTGCTTTCTCACCCTCATAGGATTAATCACATCTTAGTATAATGCATCTCAATTATAAATCTAGTCCTCCCCTTTTCACATTTGGTAACTTTATCACACATCACATAACACACATCACATAAAGGGGAGAACACCATATCTTACGAAACACCATCATCCAAACATAACATCACAACAAAAAAAATAGTAAGGAAAAACTCAGAAAAACATTGAGTACCGAGCATGCATCTGTGTCTCATGCTCCCATGTTCTCTACTCCAATCCACCATTCCTCCACATCACATGAACCAATGGAATGTTTCATACTTTTATAACCTTATATTGATGATCTTGGATCCCTAGTGACCACTCTATGAATGTTGTTTCATCCTAGATAACCAACTATCTGCAATCAACGACATGCGAGTCATCATAAAGATACTGACAGATTAAAGAAATGTGCAAGCCATCAAGGATTTGGTCTAGCCATGGAGGAAGTTCCAACTGGTAGCATTACTATAAAACTATTTTTTAATAGTGCTAGAAATGGCCTTTAACAGTACAAGAAAAGAACTTTCTACATGAGCGATATTAAATGACCAGGTCTTTTATCAATTCTAAAAATGGCTGATAAAAGGGTCTTTCTCCAGGCTTAAGAAAGATCTGATAAATGGGACCTGTATTGTTTCTTTTAAAAGTGCCGATAAAGGAACCATTTATTAGCACCTTAATTTATCACCTCTAAAGGAACCATTTATCATTGATATTTACTAATTGATAAAATGGAACTTTATCAGTGCTTATATGAGAACTAATAAAGTAGACATTTATTAGTACTTTTAAAAGTGATGATAAATGTGACCTCTTTCAACTCTTTTAAAAGTGCTCACAAAGGGCCACACTACAGTGTATTGCAACAGCACCACTGTAGTGGGCTGTTATAGCACACCGTAGAAACAGAAACACACTAGATATAAAAAAACATGTCAAAATACCGGATTTAAATGAGATGAAATTTACAACAAAAACACAAGAAAAAAACATTATATTATAGACATTTCAAACATTGGATTAGACAATTACATAAGTAAAAATTGTTACATACATTCAAAAAGATAAACATTTATTTATCTTTTAATCCTAACCCAAATCATGTTATTGTGGAAAAAACCACCCCTACTCGAGGAAAAGAAGTCACCTATATAATAAAATATTTCTTATGTCAGTATTAGTATAAAAAAATAAATTAACTGAAAGTGTTAATTTTACTAAAATTGAGATCAATTTTAAATAAAATATGCACTTTAAGTCATACTGATCACACCGTGTATTAGATTATGGTGCGACTGATTCAAAAATTTCTCAAATGACGTGAGGATCATTTTCCTAAATTATTAAAACAATATGAATGTATTTTTTGGTTTTGAGAATGTCGATTTTATTTTTTACTAAAATTAAATCCTAAACTAGAAAAATACACTTTTCACTCATTTTGATCACAAAAATTATCAGTTTGATGTGAAACAGATTCTTACACATCAAAAATTACATATGAATTGTTCTCCTAAATTATCCTGAAAATTCGATTGTGTTTGATCAGTTTTCAATGAGTGACACTTTTTGAACTAAAATGTCAATTTTAAACTGATAACAGACACTTCGAGTCATACCAAGCACACCATGTATCAGATTTAGGTGTGGTTGATTCATAAACATCACAATTGACTTATGGATCATTCTTGTAAAGTATAAAAACAATAAGAATGAGTTTTCCCAATTTTGAGTTGGAAAATTTTCCATTTTACTAAAATTGATTACAATTTTTTTAAAAAGATGAACTTTGAGTCATACCGTTTAGTTCGTATGTTAGATTGAGGCGCGTCTAATTCCAACACATCCTAAATCAATTATGGACCATTTTCCTAAAGTATAAAAACAATCTAAATGTGTTTTCTTAATTTTGAGTATGTCACTTATCTTAATTACAAAAATATCACTTTAAAATAGAAGCATGGAAATTGTCACATACCGATCACATTGTGTATTATATTTAGGTGTAGTTGATTCCTATACATCACAAATGACTGACTAAAAATTAAATTATTTCTTAAAAATAAATTTTGAGGAAAAAGTTGGAACCAAAAAATAAAATCATACAATAAGAAATCCAAATCAATACTACTAGGTACAACCCCTACCCAGTGAATACATCTCCTTGTAAATCCACCACCTCATATGAACGCATGGAAATCAGTCCCATGTAGGGTTTCACGGGCTTGGTACCGATGGAAAATTCATACCCTCTAGTTTTCCCAAATCCAAATGGCCATTCTCTGATGAAATCTTCTTCTTTGTATCCTCATTGGGAGATAATCCTTGTAGAGTGCTGGTTGATTTCCCCTACACATCACAAATGACTTCAGAATCATTATCTTAGAATATTTAACCAATTTGAATAGGTTTTCTCAATTTTGAGTAGGTTAGTTAGTCTTTTTACTAAAATTGATGTCAATTTTAAATAAAAACACGTACTTGGAGTCATATCAGTCATAACTTATGTCGAATTGATCTATGGATAATTCATAAACATCTCAAATCATGTATGGATCATTGTACTAAGGTATCAAAACAATATGAATGTGTTTTTTTTGTTTTGAGTAGGTCAGTTTTTTCTACTAAAATTGATTTCAATTATAAATAAAGATGAACTTAGAGTCATAACAGTCACACCATGCATAGGATTGAGTTGAAGATAATTACTACACATTCCAATTCAATTATGTATTTTTTTCTAAAGTATAAAAACAATCTGACTATGTTTGATCAGTTTTGAGTACGTCACTTGTTTTTTTACTGAAATTTCATTTTAAAATTGTAACATGAAATTTGACTCTTATGGATCACATTGTGTATTATTTTGATGTGATACAAATTCTTACACATCAAAAATTATTTATAAATCAATTCTATAAATTATCATGAAAATCCAAGCACGTTTTCTCAATTTTCAGTAAGTAAAAAAAATTAGCCATGTGTTGATTTTAAAATCATAACAGACACATTGAGTTAGTTTTATTTTTTACTAAAATTAATTTTAATTTAAAATAAAAATAATTACTTGGAGTCATAATGATCACATCGTGTGTCAGATTGAGGCATGGATGATTCATCTACATCCCAAAGTCTGAAAAAAACATAACTATCAATGTTGTTACGATTTCCATTGACTTTATTTTTCAAACTTCCAACACTATATAAGCATCTTCGAACAAACCACATCTACCCAAAAAAATAAACCTTTATAATAAAAACATTATTATTATTAATGCTAAAAATAATTAAATTAAACATAAATATTAAATAATACATTATTTATATGGACACAGATTTTACTATGAAAATTATAAAGATTAAATATGTGATTGAGAAGTGAAGGGAACATGAATGATAGTGATAAATTACAACACTATAGGGTGAAAGGTTTTGGGGGAGAAAAAGTCAGTGGAAGTTTTGGTGTAGAAAGGGATGAATGATGGATAGAAAACCCCAACTCGAAAAAAAGAATCCACCTGTATAATAAAATAATTATGATGTGAGTAATATTAAAAAAAATTAAAAATAAATATGAAACAATACATTAATTCTATGGACAATGATTTTAATATGAAAAGATCAAGATAACATCTGTGATTGAGAAGAGATAGCATCATTTATCTTCTTTTGAAGGAATGACACATGGATATAAATCTTCTCAAATAAACAAACATTATAAGAAATAATTAAAATTAAATCAAAGTTTTTTTATGTAATTTATTGGTAAAATAGATAAAGTATATCATAAAATTACCTTTACATATTTTTAAAGGGTTTATTTGGTCTAAATATAAGATAATAACAAAACTAAGGACTCTTTCTAAACTTCATTTTGGTTTAGAAGACTGTATGGATGTTATAGAACTTTTAGAAAATTAATGATATTGATATCTATTTGGATCCATTTGATAAATGGTGCCAAAATAAGGATCGATTTCGCATCACTCACAAAGTTAATAACTAAACTAAGCACTCTCTGTGTACTTCAATACTCTTGTTTAACTATCTCTTTGTATAGAATCTGACTAAAACATCTTGTCTAGAATCCTTGTGATGCTCTTATCCCACACACACTCACCACCATCTCTATCATATCACCATTCAATATTCACTTTTCCTTCTCCTCCTTGTATTTTTATTCACAATTTAAACAATTGGGTTTTTTTAATCATAGCATTTTCAAATTCTCAAATTTCTTCATCAATAACATTTGTTTCCACAAAAACTTTACCCAATGAATTAACTTATTCTATAAAATTTTATCTATATGGTCAAAAATATAATTAGTTAGTTTCTCTCTTTGGGTGGGATGATTGAATCATGGGGAAGCTGTGTAGGAAGTTTAGTTCAGAAGCTATGTTAAATGGTGGTTAACCAATAGTCGTGAAGTGCACAGAGAATACTTAGTTTTGTTATTAGATTTTTGAGTGATGGATATCCAATCCTTGTTTTGGATCCATTGATCAATGGATCCAAATAGACATCAATATTCTTCCAACTCTTCTAGACTAATTTTTATTGAATAACAACAATGTAAACATGTTCAGAGGATTTTAGAAGGGTTTTTTACATTCTCTCTTACAAACATGATGAACTCTTTAACTCCATTTTCATATTTGTTTGTCATATTATTAGCATACATATATTTTTGGTTCATATCCGTTCTATTGGGTTCGTAAAAGTTAAATTTTATACAACATATAAATAAATACAGTTAAGATATTTATTATTAAAAGTAAAATTTATAGAAAATTATAATAAGGGAAACTCAACATTTGATTGTTTCAAAGAATTTTAGTATGTTGAAGAAAATGGGTAATTTAATTTAAGAAAATAATTACTCCGCATAAAATCTTTTTAAATCCCCTAAAAATGAAATTATAATATAGGAAATTAAGGAGTAATATAAAACTCAAATATGATAAACAAGAATAATAAACTATCATTTAATAAACAAGAATATATAAAAATGTATTAGAACAAGTTGTGTAGAAACATAAGGAATTATTACATATAAAATTAATGGTATATCAATATTTTAAAACATCTCATTACTTTTGGGATTTTATATCACCACACTGACCCATCCCAAGGAAATTAAAAGTACTCCAACTCGATGTAAGATTCACATTTATTAATGGATTACACGAATATTAATTACATAAAACAAATATATAGTTTAATCATAATTTAATATGAGAATAATGTTTGTAAATTTACAATGGTTATTTATGAATTAAAATAAAAACTAATAGCTTGGTATTGAAGGTTAGAAGAATTATTAAAGAAAATTTAATTTAAAATATGAGGAATTGATCATAATTGTTACATGAAAAATAGTTTTATGGATAGATTGAAAGTGTTTATCAATGTAGATGAAATAATACTTAGAGGATCAAGAGATGAATAATGATAATAATTTTCTACATTAATAATGACCAATGTTTAAATATTGATGATTAGAGAGTTGACATTTTCCTTCATTTATCGGTGGCATGATGAATTCATGGGAAATTTGTTTCCCAATCCATGTATGTTATGGAAGTCTATTATAGATTTTAAAAGGAAGATTGGAAACCTGTTTGAAATTGAATAAAATTTTCAAATGTTGTGGGTGGAATGTCAATTTATATCAAGATAGTATCCAAGGGACATTCTTGATCGCCCTTGGGTTGGTAACAAGCACCAGGGGATGAAAAAAACATAGTTGGAATAATTTTTCCCAAAAAATAAATAAAACTATTAGAAGAAAATTTTAAATAAAAATTTTCATGTGGCATCAAAACATTGGATTATCACACCAACCCAAATAAGTATAAAAAAGAAGACATGAAGCAGTATAATATAAAAGAAATCCTTTAACCTACCTTCAACTCCATCACATCAAAAATCCACAGTTTTAATTTCACAAATTTCACATGTATGGAATACATAGATAAAAGAAAGAATGAAAAATAATTATGATAACTTTGGGAGATCAATTTGGAAAACATATATAAATAAAACAACCAACTAAACTCCATTTGACTCCATGTGTCACTATCGAGTCTAGAAACAATAAAATCTCCATTAGCGATCAAGAGTTGAATCAAAATGGAAAATTAAAAAAAATAGGAAGGCCATCCCCAATGGTATACAATCACCGGACCATAAATAATGACACTATCATAGAAGTAATCAACAACAGAACCAAAAATACACAAATAAAATCAAAAGGACTGCCTCTCTAGGTTAAAGAAAATCAGTGAACCTCTTCAAAAACACTAATTACAATTGAACACTGGATGTCGAACAAGATGTTCATGTAACTAGAGAAAGTTGAGTAGTGTGATTTGAGCGTCGATTCATCAAGGAGGAGCGCCCGCAGTAGGTGGATTCCACAGAAAGCATCTGATATCGAGATGGGTTCACAAATGTTTAGGGTTTTTTAATTAGATCATGACACTTTTATCAGTGCTTAAAAGGAACTAATAAAATAGATCTTTATCAGCACTAAACTTATAACACTGATAAATTTTCATTTTATCTGCACTTTTTTTGGCGCGAATAAACCCTCATTTTTATCAGCATGAAAAAAGCACTGATAAAGATACTTTTATCATTTCTTATTACCTTACTATTGTTAATGGATTTATAATTATAATTACAAATAAAAAAATTGTAAATATTTATATATACATAATAAATATATATAATTATAAATATAGTAAATATATTCCTTTTTAAATATATATATTTTAATTTTATAATTATTTATTTATAATTATTTATTTATAATTATAGAAATATTTTTACCAAATAATATTTATATCATTATATATATTTATATATTTATAAATATATATATATTTATTTAATATATATATATATATAATAAATATAGTAAATATATTCATTATTAAAGTTAATTTATTATAAATTAAATAATTATTTAAATATACTTAATTATTTTTTTAAATTATATATTTAATTTTAAAAAAATATTTATTACTTTATAATTATAAATATATAATAGTTATAAATATAGTAAATGTACATTTATAAATACTTTTATTTATAAATATTTTTTTCTAATAAATTTTAAACATTATTAATGAATATTTAATTTTAAGTGCATGTATATGTTAAAAATGAGTAAAATTGAACAAATTAAGAATAAGTACGCTTTAAAAATATTGAAAAAATGGATAAGTTATATGTGTGTGCATTTTATATAAAAATACATTAGTTACATATATGTGAAATCAATGTAACATAGATTTGATCTATGTTAAATTAAAAAATAAAATGGCATTCAATTATATATCGAGTACTTGAAATTAGTCAATATTTTTAATTCATATTAATTTTTAATTATAAACCATTATTCAATAAATATATGACTATTGAATGTAAAGCACATAATTTTTTTTAATATATAAATCATATTTATATAAATTAATATATATCTGTATATTTAATATATATAATTTCAGAACATTAATTTTCATAATTATCTAAATAATAAATTTTTTAATATTTAATAATGTATAATAAATTTATTCATTTTTATCAATAATTATGTAATTAATAAAAAATTTAATATTTTTTTTAAAAAACTCTTTCTTATATACATTATTTATTTAATTATTTCATTATTTTATTCGGACATTTTTCAGCACTAAAAAAATTCTGATGGAATAAGTATTTATTAGTACTAAAAATAAAGTGATAATAAATGTTACATTTTTTCATCTCTAAAAATAAATCAATGATAAAGTATACCATTTATCATCACTAAAAATAAAGTGTTGATAAAGTTTCCCTTTATCAGTGCAAAAAATAGTGCTGATAAAAGGTTAAATTTATCAGTGATTTTCTTAGTGCTGATAAATATGAGGTATAACTGAGTTAAAAAAAGAATGTTACAATCCCTTCTATACTCATAAGTTAAAACATTCATCCTAATACAATACCATGGAACTCAAGGCCCCATGAAACCGCACCACCTCATCCACATACATTTTAGCCATAGAATCCACTATGCCAGATACCATGATCACTAATAAGTGGGATGATTTCTTCAACTGATCCACAATAACGAATATAGCATCACAACCTCATGAAGATCAATTTACCCCTATGATTATGTCCTTTTATATTTCATCCCACTTCCACTTATAAACATCCAAGGGTTGTAGAAAACCTCCAGGAACATGATTATCAGTCTTTACTTGATGGAAAACTAGAAACTAGGCCTCAAACTCTACAACTTCTAGTTTTATCCTAGGACACTATAACTGTTCCCTTAAAACATGGTGCATATTTGAATAGTATGGGTGTACTACTAACTTTTAAAAAAAAATTGTGGGTAACCCCCTATTTTATTAAATAGTTAAAATAAATGACAAACTCTTTTGAAGACTGGGAGTAGAGAGAACCCATTATATAAAATAGGCACAAATTCCTTAAAAAGGACTCTACATATTAATAAACAAGGATCTGAATTTCAAATGAAAAGTATGTTTCAATATAAGCATAAACAAAATCTCATAACCCACACCTTCTAATCCATACATAATGAGATTAGTCAGGGGAGCCCCCCCCCCCCCGCACCAAGAATCTGTGTCTTTCTGGAACAACCCAATAAGGAAGATAACTCCTCCAACCCACACTAACATGTGATAGTAGGATCAGAAAATAAGTTCTAGTGCACTTATCTCTATTTTTATTTTCCCACATGATAGTTCATGTAAATACACCTGCACATTCAAACTGATGTGAAGCAATACTAGACAAAATTCATAGTGAAAAATATCAGAAAGATTCACATTCTTCCAAATGAGCATATGGTTTTTGATTAATGTCATCAAACATATCCCGCTTTCGAGGTCTCCCACCAGAAATGAGCTGCAAGATGCATCGACGCTATCCAGATGCAATAAGGTGGACTCTATTGCTCACAAAGTCATCGATAACTAATCAACAAAACAAGATCCAAACACCTCAAAACCACTGTTGTCCGATGAGTAAACTCATAAAAATCATTGGGAGATAGAGAAAACCAAAAAAGAGAAATTGCACCATTACCTCACACAATGTCCATCATAAATGATATCCCCACACCAAGAAGAGGCCTTCAAGAATCATCACTAGAAGAAACAGAACAACACCCTACATGAATCAGCTACTTGGATAGTCAGTTGAAGCATAATCTCTGATTTACAAACTCTAGAGAAACTGAAAGTGCATCATGGATCCAAATATCACCAAATTAGTTGAGAAGATCATCAATAAGGTTAATCTCACTAGAGAAGCAAAGGAATGCATCATGAAGAAAATCTCACTAGATCAGCAGATAAGCGCATCACAGAGACATGTCAGAGCGAATCAGCTGAGGAGCGCATCATAGTTCCAATAATCCAAGAGAATGGAAAACAAACTGAGTAAAGTCACATGAAAATTCTAGCTAAATCACCAGAAACAGGAATAAGAAGAAGCAAATATGAGGGATAGACTAGAACCAAATCATGAGATGACTTCGGCAATCCAAGAAAGAAAACAAATAGCAGTGTAAAACCATAAAAAACACACAAAAGCAGCAACCACACTATAAGAACAATTGATATATCTATCGAATCAATGCCAAATACAAACTAAGCATATAATAATACCCACAAAATTCATACTAGAGAAGCACTCAATGTGTCGAACCAAGTCTATCCCCAAACCATGTTTCTCTCACATCCTCAAACCAGACTCATCCACCAAGAATCCCCCTCCCCTAATATTATAATAATGAGAGACGCAATGAAGATGTAACGATCTAAATAGACAAGATATGAAGCGCATTAGGTCAAAAACCCATCAACACTGAAATTCAAGAAAATACATGAAGCTAGCATCATCCTAGCCACGATTATCGTGATATTAGAGGTGATGGGCTCTGAAGCAAAACAAAAAGTGATAGAGGATAAGCTACATGGTGAAGAAATATTACTCCCATATGGAAGTGTGAAGAAATATATTTTATAGTTTAGATCTAGGATTTGGAGTTGAAATAAACTCCAAGAGAACATCAATGAAGATCAACCTACTAAGGTCGACCAAATCGAACGAGAATGGAGGAGGTGAAAGACTACTACAAAGGAACCTGAGGAAACCTTAGAGGATGGTATGAGAAATTTGGTGAATGTGGTGCTATCAATGGGTTTAATAATAATGATGAACTATGAAATTAATGAATTCCTCTCACATACATCTCTACCAGAACAAACAACCTCCCTTAAAATAAAACCTGATTCCTACAATCCTCCAACCATCCCTTCGTAGTATCACAATAGCCAATAAATTATGAATTAAATCATTCATTGATTCTCCCCTCTGTTACTCCAGGGAAGAATTTACTTCCATATAAAATAGGGAACCTCATCAATCATCCACCATCGAATCTAAGTGAATGGTTTCCAAATCCTCCATCGCTCTCTAAGAATCTGTATATTCCTGAAAAAAATCCATTCATGAATTCCTTCTCAAAAAATCATCCACAAAAATCCATTTTCCTAAGGTGTAGGATATCTCAAAATCATAATCAAGAAGAAACCCGATCCACCTCCATTGGTGCAGATTCAGATCATAGTGATAAAATATATACATCAAGATCTTTTGATCTGTGAGGACCACAAATAACCCTGAATGAGGTAATTCCTCCACTACTTTAGTACAAACACAACTAATTAAATCTTTATATGATGGGTGGAATATTTATTCTCATTAGGGAATAACCTCATATACCTATACGAAATCAGAAACTTCTATTTTATAAACATGCATCTCAATCCCAAGAAGTAAGCGTCATAAAATACATCAAATATTACCCCTCCTTTGGAAACCAAAATGCTAGAGTACTAACAAAATATCCCTTCAAGTGACTAAACACTACCTAAAATGAGTCCGTCGACACAAAATCTTGACCATTCTTGGTCAATTCATCAAAAAATTATGAAACTTGATATTAATACAGCAAATGCCTCTGACAACTGATTGTGAAACCAAGGTTGACATGAATCTCTACACATTCTTGGGTGTAGCACTAGAAATAACTACCTCAACTAATGAAATTTCCACTGTCACACCCTATTGAGACCCCAAATTCCCAAAGAAATATATCTCTCATTTCCAAACTATACACTTTGACATATTTATACATATATGGTGGCATCGAAGAACCTGCATGGTAGAACTGGCATCCAAGTCATTATCTAAGTATAAATGATTATTAAAATTCATATTATGTTTTTCAACAACCAAAAAACATGAATTTCAAAAATAATCATCTAGAGAACAAAAAATTACCCCCAATGACCAAAATTTTAAATAGAGTTTAATCCCATGCATTTTAAATAACAAAATGATATCAAATAGTAAAACAAACGTGCATTCAACTACCCCTTATTAAAGACATTTAAACTGATTATTTATATTTTTTATGATGGATGAAACAATATCCTCAGAAGATATTGATATTAACACATCTTTCATGTTACACATAATGGATAAATGAGGGACCACTGGCCTAGATGAAATAATCCTTACACAAACTTTCCACACCACAAACAAGGGGTGAATGTTCACAAGGGAACCACTTTAGGGGAACTCAAAATAATTATTGAAATAAGTTCACATGACTCCATGGGAAGAAGTATTTTTAAACCTCCCATATCAATAGAATTTAATCCCAAAAAAAAGAATTGTCTTCTCTTTTTTTAAATATTATCTCCCAAATTTATGGGATTATATATGGTTTTTATTAGCCATTAATATTAGATATTATTAAATACGCAATGTTTAATAATTTAAAAGTTCTCTATAATTTTTAAAAATTGAAGATAATATTTTTCCCCTTTTAAAAAATAAAAATTAATTAATTTAGGAATTAAAACCATTTTTCTTCAATGAAATTTCAAAAGGAAAAAATCTGAATATTTCATAAAAACTGTAAACACTATTCAAAATGATGCACCATTTTAAATCCACCATTAGTTCAAAATGATCCATCATTGGTGATCCACTGTTAGTTAAAATGACCCACAGTTATTGATTCTCTATTAATTCAAAATTTTCCACCATTGGTGATCTATAATTCTTTCAAAATGATCCACTATTAGTGATTCACTGTTAGTTTAAAATTTTCCATCGTTGGTGATCTGTCGTTAGTTAAAAATGAGAAACTATTGGTGATCCAACATTAGTTAAAAATTATCCCCCATTGGTGATACACCGTTATTTTAAAATGATCCCATTTTGGTGATCCAATGTTAGTTTAAAATGATCCACTGTTTATGATCCACCATTAGTTCAAAATGGTCCACTATTGGTTACCCACCGTTATTTCAAAAATTATCCACCATTGGTGTTCTTTCGTTTGTTCGAAATGATCCACCATTAGTGATCCACCTCTATCATTTAAAAAAACCTAAAAATTCTACCTTACACCACCAAATAGTCATGTACGTTCCCTAGGCACCTCAAACACCAAATTTCTAGTAATGTAATGAGCTAGAATGTTCATGACATTACAATTTTCCTATACCATGTTTCAAAAATAAATTAAATGAATGAAAAAAATATCAACTATATAATATATAAATTTCATTAAAATAATTATCCCATAATGATTCATTAAAATTATAATTTTTTTTTCTAAAAATAGTTTTTCAAAAATATATATCTTTAAATTTCAATTGAATATTTCTTTTTTTTATCTAATTAATTGATTCCCAATGAACTCATTTATAGATATGAGATTATAAATTTTTCATAATTTACTTAATCATATTTGTATCCACCAATTTAATGGATAGGAGACAAAAATATTTTAATAGTATCTAGTAATTCATTTAAACTTTGTTTTGTATGTCACTAAAGCTATCAATGAAATCATATTTAGTTGAAAAAAATTAAAAAAAAATATGGGTGTTATAGTAAACCTCAAGGGTAATTGGATCCAATATGAAACAAATGTAACTCTATTTCATATATGGGATAATATATCATTGAATACCAATCATCCAATAATATTTAGATATGTTTTGATGTTATTTTAACCCTTATATCATTAATTTAACCATTATTTAGCTAAATTTTAACCTTACCGAAGTAATGATTTTATATCATTACTATTAATTACAACCAAAAAAGAATATAAATTCATAAAAAATTTATAAAATTTAGATTAAAAATATTGAAACAATTTTATCAAATTAATTTCTTATATGTGGTATATATTCAATTTAAAATATGTGGTAAAAAGATAATAAAGACTTTTTTATAGATAAACATTTTTTATCATAAACATGAAATTTCTCTCATTACATGCATAAAAATAACAATTAGAAATATGTTAGAATATTTGATTGAATATTTTATCAAAAAATTTCATTATAATCATTCATAAATAGTGTCTAATTTTAATTTATTAAGATAAAAATACATTACTTTCATAAAATTTATTTGTTAGAAAAACCTCAAATTTCATACTTTCAAATGATTTTATTTTAATTTTTAACTAATATATATACTATAAATTAATTTAATAAATTTTTTAAAATAATTTTTTTATAATTTATTCGTACCTATTCAAGCCCACCCATCCAATGTCTTAATGATTCCCATCACATATAATATCAATATTTCATTAGTATATTGTGTTTCATTTAAACAAATTGGTGTATATAAAGAAATATAAAAAAGACATAAAACTTTTTTAAGGAGAAATATATCATAAAATCTTTATATGTCTCATTATTTCTCAATTTAAATTAATATTCTTTTAATTTATTTCAACCATATTCTGAATATATTATCCTTATATATATATCCACATAAGTTTAACTTTATTTTTATTATTAATAAATTTTTTATGTTTTCTTTGAAATTTAAAATTTTATATAAACAAAACAAAATATATATTTATGATTACTCTTTTAAAAAAAATAGAATAATATATATACTATTTTAAACCATGAATAAATTAAAAAAACCATCATTATTTTATGGATAATCCTCTTAGTTCAATTATTTTTTATATGAATATAAAATTACCTTTCCTCCCATAAACTAGCCTTTTCTCATTTCGAAAGATATTGCCCAAGTTGTTGTTTTTATTCTCACTTATCTTAGATGTATCTTAATATATTTTTTATATTATAAATCAATAATAATGACCTATTATTATTTATTAAAATACGAACATCCAAAATTTAGTAATTCCTTCTTCTCTTGGAAATCCTAACAATATAGCGTTCAAGTATCATTTGTGAAAAAAATATGAAACCTGTATCTTTCTTAGGGGTTTTTCATGAATATGATTTATGTGTATTTAATTTACCAATTTTAATCATTAATTCTTCAATAAATTATGATTTTCATTATTATATAGATCAAAAATTAATTATATAAGTATCAAATACAATAGGTAATGTTTTTATCTCAGGAGATTCCATGCATGGTTAGTAGGAATTTATCCTAAGAACTCTCTGATATGTAACATGTAGGTTCCGAATTATATATCCCTACAATGTATTAGGTGCAATATTATATATCATGAAATTATATTAAATGTAATGGGGAGTTACCCCAATAAACTATTGGACTTTATCAACATTGTTAACTTGATTGGGTAGTAAACCCAGTCAACCATGTGTCTATATCCACTATGATAGTCTTTGTAGAGAGGCTTGAATTTTTTTTATGTCATGTTTTTTATTTTCTGAACTTATGTTCCATTCCATGATTTTATGATATCATTATTCCATTTTTCCTTCCTTATATCACACTATATTATATGGTGTATGTTTATTTATGGGATATTAAATGTTATACTATCAGTTCATGTTGACAACCCTTATTATTATATATTACTTTTAACAATAAATTTCACCCATTCATGTTTTCTTATATGATTATGATATAACCTTGGATGAAATATTGATTATTTTTTCTGTTACTAATAATTTGGTTTTATAAATCCTTAGGTTCTCATTCCCTAGGTTCCAAATATGGTTAGAAAATACAATGTGTGTATAAGGGATTCTTGTGTGGCTGAATTATGGATAAATGTTGAAAAGTTTATTATAACAATTATCCTATGTAAATGGGAAAAAATACACTAAAAACTACTTTTTAGGAGATTATTAAGATTATTTTGAGATTTATTGTTCAAAATTTGGGACTAATATATAATAATGACATGATTAGAATAGTTTGTTATAAGATCCTCATTCATTGTGTGGTAAAAAGTTAAATTGTAATAATGATGAAATTAATGAATCCTTGTTATTTAATTGAATAAATTGAAATTTTAATACACATTAACATAGGAAATTATGAATAAAAAACAAAATTTATTATTTTATTCGACATAAATTGGAAAAAAACCCTATGTGTTTCATGCCAAATGGATAAGAACCCCAACTTTTCCTGTAAACAAATTATTGAGTTTGAAACCACTTTTACAAAAAATATTATTCATATTGAATTGTTAGTTACTTTTATGACTATAATACAATATCATAGGTATATTATTTAAATTTTAGTTAATGATTTTCTCAATTTACCTAGGTTCAATCATTATGAAATAAAATTAAATCATTTTTCTTTCTATAAATTTTTGCAATAAATAAAAAAATGATAAAGATGACAAAAAACATTCTATGATAAGTGGCCATTTGGGTGAATCTGAGTATCTGTAATTTAATTTACTTTTTTCTATATATATAATTAAACATATATCTCTTTTCCCATAGGATACCACAATATAATTGTGCTATTAAACAGTGGAATATTACATTGTAAGAAACTTATAAGACAATGTTGTAAAAATATGAATTACCCACTCATTTTTGGGTAGAATATGTTAAAAACATGATTTTTTATAAATAGGGTTTTAATCTTCCATATCAAGGTGAAAACACCCCATGAGTTATGTAATAATATGAAACAAATTATTCGATGCTCTCAAGTCATTAGATAAAATGTGTATACCTTAAACATCATGCATAGTGCTGGTAAGCTTGATTAAAAGGCAGATGAAGAAATATTCTAATGATATTACACCTATTCTTAGTATTTTTTGTTTTTTACAAAGAATTTAAAATAATTTGAATAATAAAATCATATGAAATTTGAAACAAAAATTGAACAATTTATTCAGAAAAAATTTAAATACATGAAATATGTCACTCTAAAGATAATATAAAATCTAGAACACTCTTCGATAAACAAAATAATGATAGTAGAGAACATGATATTATCAAATCCCTACTAAAAGTATTTAACATTAATAAACTAAAGGTATGCTACATTGATATCTTAAAAATATGAAAAAAATCCTTTAGAATTTTTCATAGGAAACCTAGATGAGGGAGTTTGGACTATAAGTGTATGAAACATTGCTATGTTTTCTTCATTTATATCATACTAGTAACTTAAAACTATATAATAAGCCTTAGGTTATGATTGTAGAATCTTATCTATGAAATAAAAGTTATTAGAGCTTAGAAGGATAAATTTTCAAGAATTGGGTGATATTCCCTCTCGATATCCTTTTATTGGAACTAATTAGGTATTTGGAAATAGGCTTGATGATCATGGAAGGATTACTTTAAATAAGGAATGATTGGTTTCAAAATGTTATAATATATAGGGAGGAATATATTAGGAGGAAACCACTTCCCCTTTATCATGATTATAACCTATAATTACCATTCATTTATTTGTATCTTTTATAATAATAAATAATTTCAAATATATATAAAATATAAATTTAGGAATTGTTTTCCTATTAAGTAAGTTTATGTAAAACAACATCTAGGTATTGAAAATCTCATTTCACAAAAAATAGTTTTCAAAAATACCAATAAATTATATGGTCTTATAAAAAAACATAGAGGATTGTATAAAAGGGTATGTTGATTTCTCATATCAAATCGATTAACCATAGAATTAGTAGAGGAAAATATCTTTATCAGAAAATCATCACAATATATTTTTTATTTTAAATTTATTTTCATGCTGGGATTCTTTATTGAAAAATAAAAACATTGAAATTATTTTTTAATGCTTATGAAAAAAATTAAAATTATTATAATCATAGAATAAATTTTTATTATTGTACATCAAATAAACCAAAAATATTTCCCAATTATTTATAATCAAATAAAATATTTACACTATTTATTAAAATAATTTTAAAATTAAATAATTAAGACTTATTCAACTCCAATGGGTTCATATATTATGATTTATTTAGATAAAAAATGTAAATAAATTGACAACATGTTGAATAGTGGAATAATTGGGCGGTTGAGTTATATTAATGTATGTAGACCAAGAAATATGTTTTCATAATATCATTATTCTTGGTTTTAAACAAATTCCATAGTGTCTAATTTTACTAATGTGAATATAATTTTATGATTTTTAATGTAATCATTTCCCTATCAGGGGTTTTTCTAATAACATCTGGTTTTTTTTATTTTATAGTCTGTTGATTACATTAGGGAATGTATATTAGTTAAAATGAGTGTATTTGGAATAAAATGTGATAAAACTACTACTATAAACATTTTAAATAATCTAATAAATACTTCTAATATGGAATATATAGAAAAAAAGAATCATTTTTTATGGTATCATTCACAAAGAATGAGAAATATCTATAGAACTCATTACTCAATGTCATCTTGAAAATATAATTCTGAATATTTAAATAGATAAATTATTTGTTTCTTTACGTGAAATATGACATTTTTATGTTAAATAAATTATATTTTAATTAAAAAAATTATTAATTTTTTGTATTTATTCAAACTAATTCATTACTAATAGTAATAATACATTGTATTCTAAATTACCATTTGTAGATTATGAATGTAAATTAATATTTTAAATATTACATGTTTGGTATCTAGGAAAAGATCACTTTATTAATAATAACATTATCAATTCACCAAGTGTCCTCTATCATGCCTCATCATACCCTAGTGGATGATGACTAATGGTGAGGCCTCGTGATGTTATTATGGAGAGACTATTCCCTTGACATTATAGTGTGGAATAGAATATAATAGAATCAAACATTAAATAATCCATATATAAACATCACAAAAATGTATTGAAATAGTAAAACAAACACAATTTTAAATAAAGTAAGAAATTATAACATCAAACAAGCCAACAGGATAGCCCATGTGTGGATCATACAAAATTAATAAAAATGAATAAACCAAAACTAAGGTGGTAACCCTTTCAACAACTAGTTTGAATTAAAATTTTTCCAATCAATCAAATCCTACATAGAAATTCATTCAATATGAAACAAAATTGTGCCAAGACCTAAACCTATAACTGTTAAAAACAATTGTGTATGATCGGTTACTCAAATTTCATTATATCCTGAGTATTGTGTGATTATAACTCAATTGACCACCGACGATGGTTTCCCTATATATAACCCATCATTACATGTTAATGTAGTGGTTCTCAAGATAAACAAGTGAAAATAAATCCACTTATATACATGAAATAAATTGCATAAATAAAGTTTCATCATATTCCCCTCGCGATGACATTAGAGAATAATATATACCTGATTCGTCGAGTCCAAGAATATCGATGAGCATGTCATGATGACCACTGCATCCCATATGAAATATTGTGTAATATACCCATAATCATCCATAAAACCTACATCTGGGGGGTAATATACACATCCCTTGAGGGTTCAAAATCCAACCATTACTTGTATTCACCTTCATTATAACCATAAATCAATAATATATACACCAAGGGGTTGAGTTCACCCTAGCCCCATCAAGAAAAACCAATCCACTTGGGGGTCATGTTCTCCCAAGGTCCAACCAATAATACTCTATCCATCGAGGGACTATGTTAACCTATGATTTAACCATATTGAAGAGAAAGATATCATTAGGACCATCTCCTAAAAGAAATAAATAAATGATAAAATGGATCATTTTACATGTTTTCATTCTGAAAACATTTCCAATTACCATTTTCCAAGAGCATTTGAAATACTATTTTCACCTTCAAGTACATTTACCATTTCCAACACATTTCTAAAATACCACTTCCAAATATAATTTTAAAATATCATTTAAAAATACTGATGTAAAAATATGAAAATCACATGTCATTAACACTCTTTCACATTTCATTTTAATGAAACAAAACCAACTAACTATTTCCACATTACCATTTCATAAACCAAATCAATTTTTCATTAAAAAATTTCTATTTTTAGGTACCAATTTTAAAATATCATTATAAAAAAACATTTTTTTGATTATCCAATTTCAAGATTCAAACATAAAAACAATTTTTTTCATTAGGAACTACCTACCCACAATTCTCAAGCCATGATTAGGCATACTAACTAAGGACAATTCCAAATTAAAACACATAATTATTTCCTATGTTAATCACTTATAAAACTAGTGTGACATTCATGACACTAACATAGTAGTGAGATAAGAAAATACTTGAATATAAGGACTATTTACCTTTTAGGAATATTTCTACCTTACTTTTATAGACTAGTCATGTTGTATGGGCACTGTAAGCCCCATCTAAACCCAAATGGTAATCTCCGGCACACCAAAATTCTAACTCAAAAAAATAGAGATCAAAAAATTAATTATAATAAGTTGTAATTAGTTATCATAAATCCCCAAAACGTAATATGAGATAGATATTCTACTAGATACCTTCACTGCATTGGAACTACAAACAACTTCTTTCAATGAAACACAATGTACTCCTGATCATAATCATGGACAAGGTCCTTAAAAATGGCCACAAAAGGTGTGATGATGTCATCTCAAGATGTCGCTTATGTATGATACATGAAATCCCCATGATACATGGATGATTCCACAGTGAATTATAGGAATCATCAGGAAATCCATTGGATAAGAGCATAAAATTTAGCGAGGAGGAATGAGAATAAGATTACTATCCTCCATAAGTTTGATATTCTCCTTAAATGATAAGGAATGAAACTAGAATTTCCTTAAAGGTTGGGAATCAAATGAGGGAGTAAGGTCTCGGTTGTATTGTGTGTGAGCTTCTGAAGGAAGGGGATAAAATGGGTTGAGGATTTAATAAAACCACGTGGAAACCAATAAAATCATCTTTCAATGGGACACTTAGTTTAACTGATTGGTTTTTAAATAGTGTTTTGATAGTGATTTAGGTATTATACAAGGATTCACCTTTCCCATAGATGATCCTCATGTTTTTCAAATAATTGCACAAAATATTTGGAAAGTTTTATCTTGTACTATAGAGTTTTACTTGGTTCTCGTGTAATAGTTCACACTCAGTGTGTCAAGATTATGTCTATACCAGGTTGTATAGTTTTTTCAGAGATCCCAAATAGGTAACCATCAATAATGTCTTATGCAAGTCACCAAATCATGTAATTTATAAAAGGAACTAATATCCTCCTAGCACATGCGTAGTTGTGTTATTTCTTCTAAACCACACACACTATGATCTTCACCCTACACAAAAACCACCAAATATCTCTCAAAAAATATCTCAAATTTTCTAAGGCCCACCCTATAACCTAAGTTACCTTTAAGTCCTCATTCCATTTCTAAATATTACTTTATAATTTTACATCCCTTAGAAAAAATTTTCATATCCATTTTCAAAACTCAAATTTCTCAATAATTACAACATCAAATTCATCTTTAGTTTCAAATTCCCAAAAGGACACAAGGAATTACAATTTACCCACCATATCACTCCATAACCCTCAGAACCCCTAGTGGTAATTAAATTATTAAATCCAATACGATCAAGTAGTTGATTCACGTCCATCAATTACATTTTGTTCATGAATCTCCAATGTTAATCCAAGGCATAATAACTAATTCCAAAATGATGAATATGATAAAATTCTAATATGGAACTTACCAGATCCTGTCCATTACGAAGCATATACAATGTTTTTTATAACTACCCACCAAGACTATAATGATCCTCATCATAAGCTATAGTTATAAAAATCAATTTCAATTTATTGGTTCCTAAAAAATTAGAAATGCCCTTTGGAACACCAAACTTTTATTCCAATGGTGAACCTGGTGCAGTTTCTGAATCACCACTTAGAATCGTACATGTGAAATCATGCTAAATATATAAACATATCCTCATTATAGAATTCCCAAATAAGATTTATACATCATTTTCATCCCAACCGAATCCAATAAAATACTAACATTTCCTTGAAAATCCATTTTTATTTCCCAAAACACATTCATCATATTAAAATTAACATGATATATGTGGAACAGAATATACAACATTTAATTCCCCACATGATAAAAAATCGACAACCCTCTACTGACTTGTCTCTATAATTCATGGCTCTAACCACCAATGTGTTATTATTTTATATATTCATGGTTCCATATGGACCAGAGTAACCTATGATCACCTGAAAATTATCTATGGACTCAATACTAATCCTTTAAAGGGGTTCCACTATTAAATCCCTAGTTATCAAAATTATTGGTGCGTCCTAAAAAACATAGCAATGTACCTCTAAAACTATCACCCTTGGACTTAATTAATTCAATTTTATGAAATAATCCAACACTAGTTCTTGACTCACCATTATATCTAATTTCCTAAATGGAATTATATGAGGAATATAGGTATATATCGAATATATTACACACTGATAGCTCAATTCCACAATAACCACCCCATGTTTCCTTCCATAGTCTAGAGAGCCTTCGATCAATAGGGTCATACATGGATGACTGACATGTAACTACCCACCATAGGATTTTTATTGTCGTATATCAACCTATGAAACTACCAACCACTATCTCCCACACTCAATTTATTACTTATCATCATGGTTAAGAGTTTTAATCTCTCCCTCACATGAGCAATAAAACAAAATGTCATCAACATCCCATTACTACCTCATGAGAACTACACACATGAAAATAACTGATATCTATCCCATAATGACGGAATAATTCACTAATTAATGATTATGTACTCCCCACCACAAGACTTCAACTATATTTTTCCTCTAGAATAACCTCTAATGTTACAACATAAATCAATTTTTTATGATCTTTTGAGCAATGATCTATGCATCCATCAACCATTGATAGATCTATATATGCCAACCCAATTGTTTTTTTTATCACAATCTGATAATTCCATGATTTCAAATCTCCTTGGAGAGAAATATAAAATCCCATAAAATTCCATAGTTCTCCCTATACGTAGGAACCATCAACTCCAAGTCACCTTACACCAGGATAGACTCATTATCCAAAACCAACTACAGGCATATGATTCTATACTAAAGAACTTTTGATCTATGTTCATGGTGGAAATACTACAACCACAATACTCATGCTCTTTCATAAACCTAAAAAATTGACCACAGACATAGATAGTCCATCATATTGACCCAAAACTAAAGAATCATCATGCATGACTAGTGTGTATCACCTTGATCTTAGTAAAATGTAATAGTTTTTGACTCCCATGCCACCTAAAAATCTATCCTAAAGATACTATGAATCTATATAACACACCTACCAAGACATCATCATGAAAACCCTAGGGTCTTATGAACCCCTATAACTATATACCAATCTAAATAATGGCCCCCCAAGTCATCAATTGCATGAATTAGGCTTAAAATTCCCCTCCCATATTTTAACAGGCCTTCTAACCCATCATTTTCATCAAAATCTTGGAATCAAATATGATTAGGAAAAAACATGTAATATTTATCATGACAAAATTCTAACTGCATGACCACCCATCCCACCAAGAATATTTCTAAATTTTTAAGAATCTACCAACACTCCATAAGTTCCTAACTTATCCATGAAAGGTCTCCACTGATTATTGTTTAAATAAAACATCAAAACAACTAAAGAATGTATCCTAATGATCATTCCCTTTGATAATGTCCTTAACTCAAATATATAGGGACTCTAGGTGCTTCCCTTAAAAAGGACATGATACATTACTATTCCTTTTCTAGAAAAACATTCACACTACTTGTGTATTTATTTCTAACATCTATATATCTAATAATTATTGACATAACTAAAACATCCATAAAAATAGTCTAACCACACTCTTGGTTACTACCAAAAAAAATCCCCAACGCAAAACCCATCTAGGTCACATTTTAGAAGCCACTAGGCTCTTATCTAGCACCTTAAGTCTGGCCTCATTTAAGAAACACATCATAAGAGGCATTCCAACCCCACTCCAAATATAATATAATATAATATTCCATGAAAAATCTATTTAAATTTGGTATCACACATCCAATGTTACACTCTCATTACTAGAATTACGACATACCAAGATACCCACTCTAGGGTCTTACACACTGTTGAGTTATGAAAACATTCTATGGTGGGTGAAGATACTTTGATGGATTTTGTATGGGTTAAATAAAACTAAAGAAGAGTATGAAAAATGTTGAATATAGTGAAGTTGTGAAGGAAATTATGGTAACTTTGTGATCTCACTAGGTGGACCACCACTTTTCATGGAATACCAAAAACGATAATCATTTGTGGGACATGATACGAGTCATGGGTACAGATGTTGGCTTTTGTCCCCAAAAAAATGAAAAATTCATTTGTGGGTGTCGATGGTGTTTCCATTCACTTAGAAATTAAAGTTGTTTTTAGTCTTGGGAATTGAGTTTTATCCCCTGTAAATGAAATCATTTTCAATCATTGAATCCTTATCAGGATCCCATACATGAAGTCCCCATATTCGACCACAAATGACAGTCTGTCCCAACAGTTTGTTATCTCTTTTAATCTATAAATACCCCAAGAGTGAGATGATGATATAGAGTATGAAAAGTTTAGTAAATTTGATATAAGAGTATATTTATAGTGGGTAAATTTTCCGCATAATGATAAGGTATAAAGGGGATTCAATTGACCACCAGAAAACCCAAAACCCTTTTCAAAATCCATTCCATGAAGCATAAGTGGGTGGAAAATTTATGATCAATTTCTCCAAATGGTAAAAATATATGAGGAAGGATATCTATCAAAAGTAGAAATAAGATACCTAGGAGAAACATGGACACGCGTAATAAAATTCTATATGGAATACACATAGACCTGCTTAGAAAAACACTATATAGGGGAACCCCACTCCGCATAGAAAAACAATACATGTATGGAACCCTGTACTATGTAGAATAATTCTATGAAGAATGGGAAATCACGGGGTATTGCAATTTCCCACTCTCATTTCCTTCCTTTAGTGTAGTTGATGGCCCCTCTACTAACGACTTTATCTAACAACCTCCTTTCTAGACATCTCTAAGATATAAATGGTCCTCATGTGGTATCATTCCAAGACCTCTCTGAAAGCCACATGATATGTATAGAAACATTAAAATTTCTTCCTGATCATACATACTCATGATAAATGGGGTCCCATTTGTAACATACATAATTAGGGGTTTTTTTTGGAATGTTCTTAACTATAAATTCCCATGGATATGAGGGTACCAACCTTGGGTATAGTTCCAGATGGATCCCTAGGTTGGGAAGCACCATCTGTTGTCTACAGCCCCTCCCTCATCCCCTCTTCCACCAGTTGAATGGGGAGGAGGGGAAAATAAGGGCTAGGGAATCCCTCCTAGAGTAATCCCCTAACCATTTTTTCTAGATGTCAACCTCCTATATCTTTTCATCAGACAATTTATATCCAGATAGTTAGTTAGATGTGGCTATTTGGGATACCAAAAAAAGAGTAAGTGGTCCATAAATATCCTTTCTCTTTCCCATTGGGCCCAAGATACCAAAAACAAGAGAGGATATAAGAATCAAACCTCTCTCTCTTTCCCCTTTACTTTGGAACCAGGCCTTATCCACCATTGGACAAGAGATATTGTATAGTTTCTAGATCTAAGGATTCTTATTGTTTCTCAAATTTTGAATGAATCACATGTGATTAGAGGTTGGTGATGATCATGACATCTATAGGGTTCTCGGAAAATGGGTATCCTATTATGTGTAATCCCAAACCAAACCTCCAAATCACCATGATTAGAGACTTTCCTCATGTTTCTAGAAATATGTATTCCCCAAATCTTTATGAACTACATGGGATTTTATTCTTGAATAAATAGGATATGTAATAAGCCACACTGACGTCCCAAACCAACACCCAAATTCATCTTTATGTTCTATAGGCTACGAACCCAATAGGGGTATATCCAACCCAGGGGGGATATATCCCTTATAGTTATCTTTTTATCACCATCCTTATTGGTCCACATTCCCAGTATGATCATTTCCCCCATATGGGTGACCACATCTCTTCCAAGTCCGTTGAGACACTTTGGTGTAATTCCCCCACAAATATTACAAGAAAACGTTTACCTTGGAATCCTTTCTGCATGAAGTTAAACTACATGTTTGGGTCCTTATCGCAAGACCCTAAAATGAATGGTGTTTCCTGTTAAGAAGAACTGAACTGTGTCAATTACGATTCCTTTCATAAGGATTTTTAATGAGACTATCTTATGGGTATGATATAGACCTCAGAAAAAACTCAAATCTACTTTGATGATGATATGTTCATGATTTCCCTACTATGTATCTTAAAACCAAGCAATGTAATAATTATTGAAATAAGGATCTTCAATCTACATATAAAAAGTTACAATTGATGGAGAACCTAAGATATATAAAGATCCCTCCATTGTTGTAGAACCTCATATACATACATATGATTCTAAATTCATACATGATAATAATGTATTATTAATTCATGGGTAGACTATGTAATAAATGGGAATGAACAAAGGATTCATGAACATGTCTTCAATAAAATCTATAAGAGAGTCCCATACTATGTAATAATTCCACCCAAAAGGGTGTATGAACCCAACCAAACATCCTCTTGACCAATGTGAGTTATTAAGTTTCACTGGAAACATTTCATAGTGACAATATTTATTTGGAAATTAGGCCCATGAGTCATCATAAATATGAGATCCATTAGGTGTCTTCGGTTCTGTGAACAAACCCTATTGGAAACTGATTCATTACAAACAAGTGAGAAAAAATAATGATGAACCCAACAGGAATGATTGTTAAATATTAAAACCCCCACAATAAATCATAACTAGGAGACCCATGATTATTTCATCAGAAATAAAAAGGTGGAACCACTATGAATCCTTAAACAAGATGATTTTACCACCCATTTTTAGGCCTCTTTCACACAACAAATGAATGAGGACCAAACAAAACATTAAATTACACATATTTTTGTATATTAAGATGATACATTGAAAAGAAAATCATGTTTTTTTCATATAATAATGGTTCTTTCAGTATAACTCTCTTCAATCCAAATGGAATCTCATCAGTTTAAGCACATTAATGCATTGACCATCACATAAGGTAGATCATCATCCAATATAAGGTTTGATCACCGAACCAACTCCTTCAATAAATGGTTTTAAATATTATAATTCTGGATTAACACCTCAATGGTAGTCTATCTACTATAGAAACTGCATGAATACCCCTATAGTTCATAATGCCCCACCAGTTGTCTGCTCAATGATGGTTGGAAATCCAGAAGTTGATGACCCAAATAGCTGTATCAGACCATTTCATGATTATATCCCCATAATAAGATAATGGGTTCCTCCCATGCCTTAGGGATCCTAGTCAAGATGTTACCAGTGACTTCATCCTGATGATACAAGGATCTTGTCTATGGGATCCAACCAGTAGTCACCCTCAGTAATGATGTGTGCCCTAATACACTCAGCATAAAGAGAACATAGCCCCATGATCCCCATCCCAAGTCATCGAAACACAAACCCCAGGGAGGACCATAAAGGATAAATATTGGAAAACCAAGGACAATCCAACATTTTTCTACCTATTGAAGAATCCCAACAATCAAATATAGAGGTAAACTGTGAGAATATGCAAATACTTTCTCGCACATATCAAGACATATTGTCAAATATGGTGGTAAAAAATGAGAAGATGAAAATCCATACTTCATAATATCAATAATTCTAGTAAAATATGGTGGGAAACAAGTAGATGTAAATCTTTTCTCATGAATATCAAGCCCAAAAACCAAACATGATGACAAATAATGAGTGTATGAAAATCCCCACTCACACAAATCAAGACTGTCAATCAAATATGATAGTAAACAACAAGAAGATGCAAATATATTAAAAAATATATCAATTTTTATAGCCAAATATGGTGGAAAACAATGAGAAGATTAAAATCCATGCTCACACATATCAAGACCACCAATCAAATATGGTGGAAAGTATGCACAGATGAAAATCCCAAATCATGGACATCAATCCCCTTAGTCAAATATGGTAGAAATTGGAGTTTTATTTGGAATTCATTGACTATGAACCATGGTTTTACTCATATTCCAGACCAAAAATTGGAATGGATATACATCCTTATTCTTATTATGTATGCTTCTCCCCACATCCTAGAAACAAGGGAATGTCGTACATCAATCCTTGATGACATAATACAAAACTTCTAAGGTATAATTTTGTAAACCACAATAGATAGGTCTTGGGACTATGAACCTACCTCCTCATGTAGGGTGTTTCATCCTCACAATGGGAGGGTCACACAAGAGTATACATACAACTTTCCTCTCATAAAGGAAGTTTTTCGGAAAAATTCCATGATAAATGGACAATCATATTGGGAACACATACCTATCATAATTGGGGACTACCTGCCCATTTTGTGGGATACTCCCAAGTAAGAACATATTCCTATTGAAACTAACAAAACTCATCTTCATGATCTGATAGTTAAATGGGATTTTCCTGAAACCACTCCCATATATGGGAATATCCATTCAGAAAAGGATGTTCCAACTTCCCGCTAAAGTTCATCAAAAAACAAATCCCACTCGGAGAAGTTCCTAATTCCAGAGCAGACATAAAAACCTTCTTTGTTAAATAATGGAGTTCTTGAGGCCACTAAACATCTATAAATAGTATCCCATGATGCTACTGATCTGTTACCAAATAATGGAAGTGGTAGTGGAAATCATGAAGGTCCTCCCTACACCACTACTACTAGTAGCTCGGGAGGTCCTCCCCTGAGTGATTACCATAAATACTCTCCATGTGGGAATATTCCGATTAATCAGTAGAGTGCATATCTATATGAGAGCTACAAAAACAATACACATGGAAGTATGATCAATCCAAAATAAGTTACACCCCAACCAAACCAAATACAATATAGAACTCATATTTTGAGTTTCTTGAAAATATGGGGCCAGTCATACCGGATAGCCTATCCATGACAGGTGACAGTCCTTCCCATTCACAAGATGGTCTAAGGAAATGTTCTTACTCTGAAAAACCTCTTGAACTTTTACATGCCAACAAGACTTCTATTATCCCTATTTTTGTGACAAAACATTCATGAATCAAAAATTGTGGGGTAATCATGGGGAGTAATCATTGGAAGAATAAAAAGAGACATGTTACTCATTAGAAGAAAATTGGATAACAACGATATACACATCATGTTTTGTCCCTCTTCCACTTCTCAGTTCAATGTTATAGTGGTATTGTTAGAAGAGTGTATACAAAACATCCTTCATAATTTTCTAGGAAACTGTCTACCACCTAAAAGTTAAGTTCCTTACTTATGATGTATATTCGAAACATATTAAATTATTCGGGGAAATCAGTCTTCAAAACGATTTTCAATCCCTTAAATCTTAACAGAAACCATGATCAAAGAAGTAGTACAAATATATTCAATTGTAATACCAAAAATGTAGCACACAATTTACATCATCAAATAATTTATTATTGGCCGTGTGTTCATATTCAGGGATGAGGTAAACATCGAGATTTACATTTCACCTCATGCCCATACCAACAAAATCATCCAAATGTGACATCCTATTATTTAATTGATCCCTATAAGCTACCAAAAAATAATGTTGCTCAGGTAATACATTGCAATAAATAATAAATTTCTCTGAATATTTATTAAAGTAATCATTCCCAACAAGAATGAGCTATCAAAAAATACCAGATTCAGGTGACTGAGAACATAAAGAAGACCTCTCTCTTAAGGGAAGCTAATAATCAGGCACTAATGATGTCCTTGGAAGAAGTCAATTTGCATGAAAATCCTAAATTGAACCTGACTCGTGATTGAATGAGAATATGCCCGATCAAGATGGTGGAGGTAATATTAGTAGCCACCATAGTGTGGGATCAACCCTAGGTTGTATGGATGCAGGACTTTTTAACACCAAGTACCCATTAAAGACAGATAAATTTATCATAAGTCATGAAAATAAGGGAATGAGATAAAAATCATCCTATATGGATTGGGGAGTTTTTACCTCAACCTTGTCCTCGATGGAAATTTGTCTTTTCCCATTTGGGGTGCAGTAAGAAATGAGGTATCCCAGTTCATCCTACCTTACAACACATTTAACTGAAAAAGGATATATACAACAAGGCTGTCTGTCAATTATATTTTGGTTACTCTTCACTAATAAGATCAAAGAGGATAATGTAAAATATGAAGGATGTCCACTAAAAGGCACAAAAAACCCTCTTATCATTTTATAGACAACACAACACTTACAATGCCAAATTTGTTGGTAAAAATTGTGAACATCAACCCTACTGATGGAATTGAAGATGAATCCAACATATAGAATAAAGTATAGGATGGTTCCATATAAAACATGATCCACACAAATTTAAATAATGGAGGTGTGCGTACCTAGAACCAAAGAATTTAATTGAATATGTGGATTCACCTTACCAATCCATTATTACCTCCTCTGCAAGAATCCACCATGTATAAGGGTAAAAAAAGACTACATAAAACCTACCTCCTAAAGAGGTTGAACCACTCACACTTGAATAAATATTTGATTGGTAGGAGGGAGAGATGAAAGTGTTGAGAAGACATAATAATAAATTTATTTGAGGCAACATTACTACTGCATATTTTCAATGAGAAAACCATCTACTTTCACTTCCAACCAGTTCACCTCTATAACAAGGGATCACCCCAATAACCAAAGTAGATATAGAAAAACCAATCAGAAATGTTACAAGTCCATCAATTTGCATAAACCTAATCATGGATGGATATCAATAATTCTCTCCAATATATAAACAACCATAACTAATTCAAGTGAACCCTCAAATGATGTCCCCTACCGTATGTTAGAAATAGATATTAGTGGATATAGAGCATCATTACGTATCCATTTCTACCCCTTTTCAAGATTTTATTCAACCAAAAAATATTCAATGGATTATCGACACCATCAAATCATTTCTATCTTGATTAGAAGAAGTGGATGAAGGTCATCTTCCAATACAGTCAAAATAGAAACCATTCTCTGAATGGATGATCAACAACCCACACCTGAAAATTTTCAAGAGTCCTATGTTTATTGTTTACAATGGTTTATGAGATCTATAAATGCATCTGATAGACTTTTTGCCCTGTTTATATTATGGTAACCCTCACACAACAATAAGTAGTCAAAATTAAATGCTTCGTATAAACCCTAAAGACTCATCCTTTGTATGATACACTAATTTTCCAAATCTATCAGTCATGGGATGGGAAGATCTTTTTTGTAAGTTTTTCATTCAATTAATATCAATGATTCAATGGAAAATAATCTTGGACTAACCAAACTGAAAACAACAGGAGAATGAGTGGGTCATAAGTTTCATTTTCAGTTGGAAAGGGATGGCCTACTCCTAGATCCTATAGTTTCCCTAAGAATATTTTATTTCTATTTTCATAGAGAACATTCATAATGAGATATGAACACCACTAATATTAGGGAGATATAATAGGAGTTGTTCAGTATCTCACTGTAATTTCTCAATGAATGGAAATTATATATAGTGAACTATGACCATGTCCAAAATGACTTCCTCAATCCTAAGGAAAATAGTAGGAATGCTGGAGGCTAAAACTATTTCCCTTAAGAAATCATCCAAGAATTTTCCAACTCCAAATCCCACACTATATTACATGACACCGCCTAGGAATCATCATAAACTCTGACCTCTTTAGGATGAGTGGTGGAAACCAAGGAGAAATCAATTCTAGGAGAGAAATAATATTTTTTATCATTATGAAATGAGAAAGAATGTGGCTACATGATAGTAGAAATAGAAAATGATATAATCCACCTAACATAGCCTAATAGTCCTGAATAGTTGGGTATCGATTACCAGATAGATTAATTCACCTTTCTTTGGATACTGGGACACACCATTCAGGAATGATTCATTTTCAAATACATCATACATAAAATAGTACAATCTCGAAAAGTATTGACGGGAAATCCACCAACATAAGAATAATTTGATTCACCTATTTTCCATGAGGAAAAAGGTGAATGGGAATAAGTTTCTAATAATTGTGTAGATAATTTTTTAGATTCGATGACTTGAATGAAAATAAATTGAACACATTATATCCTATGATCATAGTTGAGGCAACTGACGATGCCCCTAACCGCTTCCTCTGTGACACTGTCAACTTTGTCGGTATCATAGTCCACAAAAAATTTATTCTTTCAAAAAAATATTTGGACAGAAAGGTAGGGATCCAACTCAAGAAGTCGGAGATGTCCCAAGGCCAAAGTTGTCTTTGAATATCTCAAAATTTATTCTTGTCATCTTGAACAAAAGTGTTTTGGTCTGCCAAATGGTAGCACTAGAAATGGTGAACCAAATTGAATCCTCATCGAATGATGTATTAATATTCAACTGATTAATCTCATTAATTTAATAGATCCCTTCTCTGATGAATAATATGGCTATAAATCTATATTCTCCACATCCTATTTGGGAACCAGAAGAAGAAGCTGTAGGAGCCAAGGGTAAAGGTGAAGATGTAGTGGCGGTAGAAACCAGAATACTAGCCACGTCTCTACATGGATGGTCAATGTTGTGGGGTGTCATGGAAAAACCCTTAAATGAGTCAAATAGAAGTAAAGAGACCCCCAACACATGAAATTTTTTCCCCTGACCTGATCACACTAGAGTATTAATGAGAAGAGGAACAAGTGTCTGATCACCCTGGATAGGCAGGTAGGCTTGTTCAGTCAAACCGACCAAGAACAAGAGCATGTTCAACTCCTGTTTTGTGGGTAGATCCATCTACACTCGGTGCTCCAACCCCAAAAGTACCTATGAAAGATAATTTTTATGCTTGGAAGCACAAGTCTCTATCCCATATGTATGAAGTTTTATGAAATGTTCCCCAGTATCAACCAAGTTATCAATCGTGGATGCCCCAAGTTTATTAGAAGACAACAGGGAAGAACTCATAGACGTTTTTAAGACCTCAAGAGTGTGAAGATTTGGTTTCTTCTACTGAGGTCTATTTAATAGATATTAATCCAACATAAATTTATGTGGTTTTATCCTTTACAAATCAACATAAATTTGTCATTATATTGGAACATATAAAATCCTTATGTGTGTCTGGAAGGATAAATAGTAATGATGTCTTATAATATCTCATTAATAGTGGCTCAGGATTTAATATCACTATAGTATAGAAACTTTACCAGCTTGGTTATAGTGAAAAGAACCTAGAACCTTCCTCTATAACATTGTTGGGATATGATAAAATTGTGAAAAATCGATTAGTCTAAATCAAGCTCAAGTCTCAGTTTTTTGACCTTCTACCTGACTTAGAATTCTTAGTTGTTCGAAAGGATATAGGATTCAATGTTTTTAAGGGTTTCCTTGGATGAATTGGTATACATAAATCCCCTCATCATACGATCAATGTAAAAAATACTATATTAATATACAAATATGGATTTTCCATTTTAATATGTTCTCATACAAATATTATGATTTGAATAATATAAATGAATGATTCTATTAGTGTGAATGGAAACAACACCTAGTTGATTTTTTTTCTTGGGTTACTAACTCAAATGGCCTAGAAATGATCTTATTCAACCCCTTCAAATAGTTCAGCAAAGATTATCTTTCCCCCATAAATCAAGTCAAGAATATGGGCCCAAATTCAGGCATTTGTTCAATGATTTTCATGATATCTGTCATAAAAAATGAGTCTGACAGTGATGATAAAGTTGTTGAATCTCAAGACTGTTGTAAAATATCATATTATAATTCCATCATACCATTCCCCAAGCCTTGATAAATCCCTTCCCCATCTATCAGAGAGGACAACATCCATTTAGGGCTTCCTTCCTTATATTTCATGTCGATTCACCTACATCCTTACTGAATTATGTTAAACTAAATGGATTATGTCCTTTATGCATGATGCTAAACTATAAAATTTCCAAGAACTACGTCTATATTGATTCATATTATCACTGGATATGTAGTTATTCCTAAATCTATAATTCTAGGTCCAATTTAAAATTAAAATGTCCCCTTCCCTATTTATGGGTTAGACCTGAACAGAGACCTCTAACACAAGAACTATATATGCCTTGATTCTAACCCTATCACGATACGTAGTGATGCTCGTATCCTACATCCTAGTCCATACATAATTTAAAATTTCTGCCACTCTCTTATATACAATCTAGATTCTCATTGGAGTATCTAGTATGGGTTCTCACCCTTCTCATGTTCCTATATTCAAAAAAACATATAAAAAGTTAGATCAATTTGTGGGGATTCCTTCCTAGAACTAAATGTGGCTTTTTTATTGATTGGATGAGATAAATAGTGATGCCTAGACATTATTTATTGGGTCCAATCATGGTGTAAAAAAAAAACAAACCAAATCCCCCATTCTTCTTTATAGGTCAGACTTGAATAATGAAAATATTCTGAAAATATTTCACATAATTTTAATATGAAATTATCTTTCCATATTCAATAACATTACTCACACAATACAATATTAGTGTTCAGGGAAGAATTAATATCCGTATTCTTTATTTTTTCATCAAAAATTTAAATTCAGTTTTTTGAGGACACATTTTTTTGACTATACAATGATTCACCCCAATTGGATTTGCATAAATTTCCCATAAAATGCGATGGTCAACAAAGGGAAAATTATTTCTCATAAGATACCTATTATTTATTGATAATCCCAAATGATGTTTTATTCCCATGTCACACCACATATTCTGATACCCATATATAGATGACTACAATTCCCCCCTTCATTCCTAAATATATCAGAACATTCTCATTCAAAGAACCCCGGAATGGTCAAATAATAATCTTTCAGTCAAATATAAATTACCATAAATTATATCCCCCAATTTATTTTCTATAATACATTATATTTCCAAGTACATGTCAAATTTTCATGGAATTGTACTTCATGATACTTCAACCTCTATCCTGGAGGAACCTCTCCCATCTATGTTTCACATAAAATAGAATATGTACCCCTTTACTCAAGCCATATTTTTATAGTGGGTGGGGGACCACATTAATTGATAGTACTAATATAAATTATACCTCCTTTATTACATGCATTCCCTTTACAAACTACCCTTCTTGGTCTTGAGAAATCAGAATCTCCATGATCTTTCCTCGACCATCAGTAGTAAAATGTCTGATTATTATAAACACCAATGATTATACTTTTCCTGATATGTCTTATTTGGATCTTCATACGTCTCCCTCAAAATACCTATCAATTGAAGGAAAATTCATCCTTAAAATAAAACACTTCTACTTCCATAAGCCCCAAAAACATCACACTAGAGACCACCTTTCAAACATTCTCTAGGGTAACTCCTTTCATACTTGTCCCACATTATTCTTCATTTTCAGAAACCAAAAAATATAGGCTCAAGGTTCCCCATTATATGTCTAAATAGTATTGGGACATTCTTGGATATCCCATTCTTTTCCATCCAGGTAACCATTACATAATTCATGATCCATGATGTTTGACCAAAAACACCAGCTACTGGTCCAGCATGACCATAAATGGACATATTTAAAGAATTTATATTTTCCCATTATTTTATGTTATATATACTAATAAATGGAAATACTAAAAATAAAATAATTCAACTCTAGTATTTATATTTAAATTTCATAAGCAATAAGGAACATAGAGACAACTAATTGAAAACGTTAACATTTTTCATTCATTGAGAAAAGTTTTGTGGGGAGCATCCACATTCTAGAGTCTCTCCTATAAATTATTACAAAAGAGGTAAAAATGATATTACTACAATAAAACATCACACGATTTATTTAATAGACCAGATAATGCCTAAAGTGATCTATCAAGGTCCTGCACAATATTGGTTCTCCCGTCATCTTTATATTTACCTAACAGAAACTTTTTTTAAATGAAATATATTATCTTGTAACCTTTATATTTTATAGATTTCCTTCCAGTAGTTGTAGATGAATAGTGTGCCTTTATTCTAGTTATGTGAGCCTTATATTCTTACTGCTTCTATGATTATGTAACCATATAATAATAAAATCATGTTTCCTTAGACACTAAGTAATATAGATCAGTAGCAGTATCCCTTAAAGCATCCGCATGATGATTAGAAATATCAAAATGAGTTATATCATATTCAAAAGTGGCCAACATATTCGAATATATGAGACATTTATGAATAATAACATGAAAATTTTAGTATTCAAACTCTCCTACACCAAGTCCAATGAAATGTTAATGAATATTGTCTTTCTTATCAGTAGTCATTTCAAGGGAGTTTCTGTGATGATAGATTAAATTTGGAACCATTCCCATTTTCTCAAAACCTGATTTTCAATGGAAGAACTATGATCCTTACCCTGCTCACCAATTGTTGCAGGAATATAATCAGGGGTCACATTCTCTATGGATAGACCTACCAAAATATGTGACAACAAAGTGGGAAAGTCCTCCATATGTACCTCCTATTTAATATCAAGATATGATAAATCATGTTTGTAATTAATCGGTGTAATTCCCAATAATTTTCCACTAGGAACATCATAAGTTGGGATTCCAGTAATTCCAGTTAGAGGTATAGGATTAGCATCACCCCACATAAAAGTATAACTTGAGGATGAAATTCCCTTAAATTTCTTATAACGTTAAGTTGAAAAACTTTTCCATTTGAAATTCAGAGAATATAATAAAATGGGAATAGAATGGGGAGAGGTCAGTGGTTTATTCACTCATTATATGGGTTTCCATAGCACCCCAATGGGATTTTATTCTACCAAATCTTTGGCATAACCCGATGATAGGTTGGTTGGATCCTTTATGGGAGGTAAAGAAATTTCCATCCCAGAATCCTCACACATCATTATCATCCACAGTTAATGAAGGATAACTGGGTGTGATTCTTTTTTTAATCTTTGTAAGGGTTAATGATGGATCTTTTTGTAGGCATACAAATTATCATAAAAACCTAAAGAGAGAAAATGGATTACAAATGTTTACCCTAACTACCCGACTAGTAAGGATGACTAGTGTGATTATTTTTCTTTTATGTTATTCCAAAAAACCTTTGCTATTATCTACCACCACCCTATAGGGTGCTGGATAAGGGGTGAAAGAAAATTGGTAAAAATAATTTAACAACTCAACAACACCATTGATGCTCATGGATGTTAGGATAATGGTATCAACATTAACCAGTTCTGGGTGAAAGGTGGATTGAGGGGTTATTATGGTATAATGATATTCAAATCATCCAATCTTTCAACCAGCCAGGTAAAAATTGAAAAGGCCTACAAAGATGTTGTGGAGATCTACCCTCTTATATTTTTCCCAACAACATGTAAATATGAGAAATAATGGTCACATCTTGGTTGATGGGTTGTACCTTCTCCAATGTAGGTTTCTTGAGATGGGGAGATTCATCCACTCAAGAACATGGAAAAAATCATAACAACCCAAAATTTAGAGAAACATCTATCTAGATCTGATTAAAAAATTAATTATAATGGCCTTTCTAAATAGTGGAATAGTATGAACGAGGATCACCTCAATATTTTTGAGTTTTATGAGTCCTGGTATTCTGAATTTTTAACCTCAATCCACTAGCTTAAAAAACATTCATTATCTAGTTATAGAATTGAAGGAGTGAATGGATGTGAACAGGATGACCTAGTGATTTCTCTGACACAATTAGTAAGTCCCTTTCTATGGGAGATATATGTTCAGTATCATCCTAGGTGTTAACAATACAAACAAATTCATCATACATATTCCAATGAATTCAAATTTCTCCTAATTGGACAATATCCCATAGGCTAATCCCAATAATTCCATAAGTAAAATGGAAGGTGTTGGTGCTCAACCACCAATGAATTAAAAATTCATGTAAGACCTTGATTGGTGAATATACCAATAATTGAGAAATCCATATTACTTGATATAATCCAACACCCTTTAATCATTCATAAAATTCCTTTTAGTTCTTGTGTACCCAGAACTCCCAACCCCATCCATCATAAAATATTATTCTATATCAAAAATTAAACTGAGATCCCCATCCTATATTTTTATTATATCTTGATAGCTTAAAATTGGATGGGTAATCTTGAATATAAGACTTAAAGGACATATTATCATTGTGTTGATTCCTTTGAGTCCATATAAAAACATTCATATTGAAAACATTCTCTTAACATGATTTAGAAATGATGTGTCCCATAATGGAAGTGTTCACTTGTATATAATCCAATGAATCCTTAAACCAAACATATGAATGATTTTAATCAGCTTGTTTAATGGTATAATATCCTTGAAGTCTGAATTATTACAATAGTAATATGTTGGAAAATGGGTAATTCAGAAGCTCATGAAAAAGGAGACTCTTTAGAATACCCTCTTGAGTGAAGATGTGATATCGAATATCATCATCTAATGCAATGGAATTTCTTCTCTTAATCATAGTCATAGAAGTGAAATCCATATTTTTTTAATAATATCAATCTTATCTCTATGAATGGATGGTTTGAAAAAAAAACATTTTAGATTCCTGTAATATGGGAAAAAACATTGAAACCACATAAGCATGTTGTGTAGTCCATGAGGAATTTGGAAAATGAATCAATTTTGTTAGTGAAGCACCAAGACTCCATGTAGATGACAATGTCTCTTTGTCGATGAGTAGAAATACCATTCATGAGTGATCTTATATAACATCTTGGAATATCTATCCCCAAAGGAGAAACACTATGTGGTAGTAGTGAGTGAACGTATGGTTCACGAATGTTTGGTTCACAAAGAGTATTGGTAAATGAAAAAAAGACTATTCCCCCTATTTATAGGTCTATCCCCCTTTATGGGTCCACATTCATACCATGAATAGGTTCAAATATAATGAAATTCTTCATTATAATTACCCCATCTATATCTCGATTAGAGTCTATTTTGATGGGGGGAATTTTTTGGGTCCAAAAATATTCATATGGTGGGTAAATATACTTTCATATATTTTTTAATGGTAAAATAAACCTAAATAAGATTTTGAAAAATATTTAAGATAGTGAACTCAAAAAGTATATCATGGCTAGGCATATCAATCTCACTATGTAGACCGTCGCTTCGCATTGAATCCCAAAAATGAGAATCGTTTGTGGGACGGGACACCATTAACAGGTGCATACTATGGTTTCCATCCCCCAAAAAGTGAAAAAATCATTTGAAGTCATGGGAGGTGTTTGTTTTCCCCTTTAAATGAAAGTCATTTGTGGTCCTAGGTGGTGTTTTCCATCCCCCAAAAAGGAAACAATTTGTGAACTTGGAAATCCTTCTCTAGATCTTGAAAATGAAGTTCCCTGGTCGACCGTGGATGACCAGATAACCCAGTATATAGTTACTTACATTACCATATAAAAACCCCAATAGGGATTAATAGATATAGATAATTAAAAGATGATGAAAAGTGTGAGTGGACACTATTTATTTCTTGTAAATTTACTAAATAATGTTATGTTAGAAAGGTGATTCAATTGACCACCTACAGACCCAAAACTCTTTGTGTACACCATTTAATGAAGTATAAGTGGATTTAATCATTTTTTTTCAATGTACCTCATGGTAAAAAGATATGCATAAGGATATCTATCTCGCATAGTAAGATGATACGTGGGAGGAAGTCAAACTTGCATAGCAAAGAGATATGTATAAGGCACCTGGAATCATGTAGAAAAATGATATGCTGAGAGAACCTCATCTTGAGTGAAAAAACACTACCTGGAGGGAACCCCTACCCATAAGAAAAATTCAATGTGGAATGGTGCATAATGGGGTATTCTTCATTCTTTCTCTTATTTTCAACCTTTAGTATAGTCTTTTTCCCCACCTTTTCCATTCCAATAATGCATTTCTCCATCATCCTCTTTTCTGGAGGGATCTAACATCTAAATGGTCCTCATGAGGTATCATGCCCTGACCTCTCTCAAATCTACTAGATATATAGTGACACATCATTATATCCTTTTGAGCATACATACTCTTGGTAAATGGGGTCCAATTGGTAACACTCTTAATAAGATGGATCCTCACAATGTTCTTGACCATAAATTCCCATGGTAATAACAGTCTCAAACTTGGGTATGATGACAGATGGATCCCCAAGATATAGAGTGACATCTGTTGTCTGTAACCCATCCTTCATACACTCTTCCACTAGTAAAATGGGGAAGAGGATAAAATCATGGTCAGGGTGTCCCTCTTGAAGTAAGACACTTCACCTTTCGTTATTTGGTCACACTCCTCCTCCTATTTTTTTGGTGTATATCTATATAGGTAGTTATATGTGATTATCCTAGTTACCAAAATAATAGAGGAATACGGCACTAAACACCATTTCTCTCTACATTTGGGCCTAGGATACCAAAATAGGATATGAGATGAGAAACAGAACTCTCTCCCTTTACCCCTTCTATTGGGCCCAGGACTCACCCACTAGTGGACAAGAAATATTGTGTGGTTTCTTAATCTACCTCTTCCTATTGTTTCTCACATCAAACCAAACTTATGTGGTCTTATATGTTGGTAGTGATCCTGAAATATTCACGGTCCTTGGTAAATTTTTAACCTCATATGTTTAATCCCCAACCAAACATCTAAATAACTATGAGACGAGACTTTCCTCACGATTATAAAAATATTATAACTCATATAGAGGTGTAATCCCCAACTCTTATCAAAATATGTGGGCTTTGATTCGTGACTAAGTAGGATACACATAAATCCTCCTTGAGGTCCAACCCCAACTTCCAAATTCATATGGATATTCTATGGAATACATCCCTAGAAGTTTCATATCCAACCTGAAGGTCCATATTCCTTTCATGACTCTTTTCAGCACCTTACTTATTAGAATATATTACCATTAAGATCATTTCACCAACATGGGATGCTACATCTCCTTCACATCCATCGGGCCACATTGGCATATGTACCCTACCAATATTTACTTGGAACCTTCTGCCTAAAAATCCTTGCCACATAATGTAAAACAGAACATTTTGGTCCTTATCGCATGACGTTAAAATGTATGTTGTGTCCCATTAAGTTTCATCAAACTACATGGGTTCCAATTCCTTTACTGATGATACATATGAATCTCATCTCTTGGGTTTTATCACAACATCCAAACACCTCCCATATCCCTAGATGATGATATGTTTTAGAGCACCCCACATTATGGATTAAAACAAATAACTATAATAATAATTTAAATTAGGATATCTGGTATACAATCAAAAGGTACCATTGATGGAGAACCTCATATACATATTTATCCCTATATTTAAGGATAACCTCATACATATACATATTATTCCAAATCCATTAATTTTAGTAATTAATTGTTAATTCCAGTGTGTACCATGTAATACTTGTGAATGAAAAAAGGATTCATGAACAAGACATAAATTAAATCCATAATAGATTCCAAAAATATAAATTAATTCCCCTCAAATTGGTGTGATGATCCTGACATCCCATCCTCTCAACCAATGTGAGATCTTAAGTGTGGATAACTAATTTTCTCATTGAACTCACACCTTTGGAAAGAAGTTACATTAGTCATCATGGATATTAAATCCATTGGGTGTTTTCAGTTCTACGAATAAACCGAATTGGAAACCAACCCCTTGAAAACAAGTTTGGAATAAGAATAGTGAACCCGATGTGAATGATTGTGAAATATTAACCCCCCCCAATCTGTAATATTTGGGAAAGTCAAGTTTCTTTCATTGAAAATGCACTCCTCCGAAGATCACAACCCACAATGGACAGAAGTGACAAAAAAAGGTAATAACTTCTAACCTTAAGGGAACAACCTAACTAAAGGCACAACATGTTTTATTTGAATATCTGTTATATTAAAACCCATTAAGATCTCACAACCAATAAATAAGGGTCTAATCCCCTGGTATCTCCCTCTACCATAACTACCGATACATTGGGTCCGGTTAAAAACATAGGGATTCTAATCTCTCATATCACTAACAGTCATATTCTTTCTTATTTCATTTAATTTAAAACACAATAATATAAACACAAAGATTCATAGTTTAAAACATTTCATTATCCCTTATTTTTAAAATTACTAACATAATTTTATTTTACATTTTAGGATTTTTTATATTGAATTAAATTCAAAATTTATAAATAAAAAAGTATATATATTTCCTACATTCATTTTATTTAACCCGAACCATCACTTTAGTAACAAATTTAAGTCTTTCCATTTACTAAGAATTTACATGGGTAGTTGGTTATATAGAATAACAATATGCATTTAATGAAAAATGAAAAATATAAATGGTTTGGGTCAAATTAAATACCAATAGTATAAATCATTTAAAAACACAAAAAGATATAACTCATGAGTAGTTATAAACTACCTATAGTAAATAAAAACCAACATATTTTAATCCTAAGAAACAATCAATCACATGAAACATGATGATGTTATATGTAACAGACCAGGTAATGATAGAATAACCATTATTAATATTTATATTAATTTATTATGTAGATATTAATTAAAATATACAATATGTTCAATAGTGTATACAAAAATTCTATTTTTATGGTTAAGAACGTTATTTTTCAAAAAAGGTAGTTATGCTGCCTTTTGATTGAACACTGGTCTTAAATATATTGTGTAACACATTTATAAATTATATATATATATATATATATAATAAACTTATTATTTTAAATAGCTATATCAAAATTTAATTTGGATGAATTTTTGGTATTTTTTTATAAGTTTCATATTTTGATGAATAGTGAAACTATATTGAATTTTAATTGAAAATTGTTTTTTTATCAAATTTATTTGTAGTGTTAAATTATATTTTTTAATTATATCAACATATAATTAGATCAATATTTTATCATTTAATCTATTTAAGGTCATTTAAATAAATTTTACATTGAAATTGGATATAAAAACTTTGTAATCTTTTGAATGTTTTTTCTTTAAAAACCCGCTTTCAAGTTCTGTCAACGAGGTTAATTTTAAATTACTTTATATAATTTATGTGTTTTGAATTTTGAAAAATATATTTAATATTTTTAATTAGAAGTTAAAATTTAGTAAATAGGTCTATTTTTTGACATTATGAATAATGATATTAGTAATTGTTTTATTAACACGATTAAAGGTAAATCAGGAAATTAATGGTAAAATAATATTATATATATTATAAAATTACCCTAGAACCTTTACTTATTTCATTGAATGAGTTTTTTAGACCAAAATAATCTGTAAGATGAATTTATAACCTTTCTATGCTACCTTAATGAGATTATGACATTTGTAATATTATATTCAAAGAAAAGTCAATTTTGTCATACTTTTGTTTTTAACAGGTAAAATATTTTTATTATCGTATTATATAAATTATATGTTAAACTATAAATAATATATTAAAATATAAATTTTTTATCTATATGATTAAAATTTATTTGAAATTTTTAGGGATTAAATAATAAAATTAAAGGCTAACACAATGATGATGCAGTAATTGTTTATTAAGAATAAATATCGAATAAATGATATTAAAAATAATAAAATAAATATAATTTGAGATGATTAATGTTATAAATTTATTTTTTATATTAATTAGATATTTTAGTGATGTTTTATAATTTTTTTTGAATTTAAATTATTTTTATAATATTTTTATATTGTCAAGTAATCAATAGTATCAAAATTAACATTATTGATAGTTTAAAATAAATAATATTTTATTAAATGATATAAACTTTTTAAAAATCCAAATAATGGAAAAATTATTGGGATAATATTTAAAATTTCATCAATGACTCATTTATTAGTCTTTTTCATTTTATAGTAATTTTATTAACCCTCAAATTATAAATTACATGATATGACTCTAAGAGTTAAAAGGGTAAAATAACGGTTAAAATAAAAAGATAATGATTAAGATGATTTTTAAGACATGTATAATTTTTGTTGGATAAATTTATTTTGAATCATTAAAATCCTATATTAAAAATAAACCACTTTGGAAACATTTTATATAGAAAATAAATTTATATTAATTTAATATTTTAAAGAATTCCAAGAGTGCCCCTCCCCTATCCTATAAAAGGGAACCCATTATTATTTTTCAGAACACTTAAAAGGCTATTTTTTAGTTATTATCTACCCAAATAACTTTCTATAATCCCTACACTCATTCTAGGTGCCTTATTTTATGTATAACACCCTCCTTAAAGGTGTTAAGGTGTTAATCAAAAGATGTCTTTTGAAAGATATGTATCAATTTGAATTATAAGTTTCTATTTTATTTATTCTTACACTTTATTGAAATCTTATTTAACCATTTTTAAATAATAACTAAATTATCCTGAATATAATTAGATTTTATTTTGTTAATACAGTTACTTAAATCCATCTCTATTTCCATCAAATGGGAAAATAATTAATCGTTCGTGTGTACGAGCGACTACAACCTCACGAACAGATATAATTGTTTTCCATCACCATCTCTAAAGACTAGTTATAACGATGGAACTAATTTTTATATACTATAGTCATGACATGTTTCCCATTATGAAATAATATTTTTTTCATTTTCTTACCTTTCCTAACACATAAAAATGATAATGTCGTTCGTGCGTACATGTGAACTATCACCATTATGAAGTGATATGATATATTTTTCACCATCAAATCACAAGGATGATATATATAAGTATATATTAATGTTTAATATGATATTAATTATATTATTATCATTGTGGAAAGTTAAAATTTGTGTTACCTTCATTACATAATGATCATTGAAAAATGGAAACATTAGTCATGTGTTCATATGACCTATCATCTCTATGATTATAATGTAGTTCATTTTTCACAATCATCCATAATGGTTTGATTTAAAATTATAGTTAATGTATAAAATTAATTATTATTTTATTAAGTGTATTCTTTATATGATGGAATAATGAACATTTTGACTATAGAAATCATATCAAAGTCATTTTGGACTCAGGTACTGAATATTATCAAAACGCCTGACATGAACTTAAATAATTATGTAATTGTTTTAATATGGTAATAAACGGGATAATAAACTTTAAAAATGTTCTAATTCAAGAAAATTATTGATATAAGTTTATTATTCAGAAATATAGAGGACATTGTGAAAAATATAACTCAAGGTAAGGGACTTTATCTCAATTCCCATTCATTGAGACATATTTTGATGTTATAAACTCACTTTCTTTTATAAGGTGTATAAACAACCCATTTTAATTTTAATTCCTTTCAAAGGGTTTAAAAAAAGGAATTTGTGTATGCTTTATATATAGAGTGTTTTACTTTCTTTAAAAATTAAAAATGGAATATTTTTCAATGTATATGGTGATAATGACATCTCTCATGTCATCACTGTTATTTGATATTTGGATTCATCTATAAGACATAACGTTTAAAAAAAAATAAATCCCTTATTCCATTTTCTAGAAATTTTGGAATTTAATTTTTTTTGAAAAATTATTTATTATTTCAATATCATGAAGTTATTTCTTGTTATTTCAACTGAAATTTTTTGAGTGAAAAAATGAAAATGAAAATTTGTATTTATTGTGACTATATAATGGTACTTTGAAATTTGATGGGTGGTTAAGCGATAAACCAAGGATGGGTGGTTCCATGATAAACTAAGGATGGTTGGTTAAATTATAACCTCTAATTCATTGGGTTTGGAAGTTTTCCTTATAGATATTCTATTTGTATAAGTGACATGTATGGAAGTCGACTGCATTGTTATTCCATTTATAAGTGTGAAAAGTATAATTATGTTCCAAAATATCTTTATGTGTTATACGTGCTTGATATGGGTTATAGGGTAATATTATATTTACAAAAATGGAAAGTGATAATATTATTTTAAAATAAATGTATTTTCCACTTTTAATGGTGAAAATTATTACTTTTGGATAATGTTTTCATGGGTTTCATGTTATCACATGACTTACAGTTCTCCTTATCTATGTATCCATTACTGATATTATAGTGATCTTCTAAAAGTTTAAACAATTTTCATAGGATATAAGGATGGGTAAGAGAATTAATGATGTCAAGATGAAAGTTATGAAGATATATCAAGAAAAATAAATCATGTTTTATTTTATAAGTTTTATGTTTTGGAAGAAATTGATATTGTTTTCTTTGTATCCAATTTGTATAAATATCACATTTTATGACCTATTTCAATAATAATGTAAACTTGAAAATATCCTTAATGTAAAATAATGTAATTTTCTTGAAAAACCTCACGAGTATTTAATGTTTAAGGTTGGGGCCTTATAATTTGTATCAGAGGTCAAGTTAGATAACATTAAAGGTTATAGTAATTTTAATTTATTTCCCTTGAATGATTTATATTATGTTCAAGTAAAAATTCTATATCATTTGAACATAACCATGTTTCTTAATCTTAACTATGTCTGTTTAGAATGGTTTTCCACAGAGGACATAGGGAAGCAGTAGTGTCAATGAACGAAGAAAAAACAACCTTCCCAATCATCATCCCGAGATGGTTATAATTGGAACTGAGTAGTTTTTTACAGGGATGGTTCAATTGACATAGGATATAAATAGTGGAGGTGTCCATATAAGATAGAAAACAGATCTTAGACAATTTAACTTGATGATAATGGATAATTTTATGAGACAACATCCCCTATTATTCAAAATATCATCTTGCACCATGATAGCTTAAGGATGGATTAAATATCTAAAAATGATATTTGACATCATTGGTTGTTTGGATCATCAAAAGATGACAACTAGAATATATTGTTTTGAAGGTTAATCCAATTGTTGGTGGTTAATTAGTTAAAATATTAGTGCATGTGAAGACATTGAATCCTTGTAATGTGAGGAATTTAAGAATATATTCCTTGAGAAATATTTTCTTACAGTTTTTTTAATTAGGACAGAAAAACAATTCTTGGAATTAAAAAAATGGAGGAATATTTGGTGGCTTTATATGAATAAACTTTAACCTATTTGAAATGTTATACCCCAACATTTATTCAGAATCTTGATAGTAATATAAACCAGTTTTAATCAAGATCGAATAAAAGATATTGAAGGTAATTGGCTTGTTGTGAGTTCAAAATATATGAGAATTTTTTTTGATGTGATGATAAGGTAGAAATTGAGTTTTTTGATGATCATGTGTCCCATGAGAATAAGAAAAGGTCTAGTTGGTAGGCAATGGGAAATCATTCATCAAAATAGTTTGGATGCATGAAAAATAAATTTCTATATTGTGAGAAGTGTGGTAAAAAGAATCATATAGAATGTCTTTAAAAGTATGGTAATTTCTTCTAATGTGGTTATATTGTTCATATTTCTTATGACAATATGGTTCATGATCATGAATGAAATGAAAATCCAATGGTATGATGTTTTAGTTCTATTTAGTTATATAATTATGCCAATCTGTGTACAAAGTTAATTACCCAGGGTGAAAACCAGAAATATCGAAAGTAAAGGGGTGTGGAAAAATATTTTTCAACTACTGTGGTTGATTTTGGCCCACCAAATGAAGTGGGTATACGTAAGTTACAATTTTTGTCAAAATATATCAATACTCTATTTTACTCTAGATATTTACATTCATTCATTTATTAGACCATTTCAAGTAAATTAGAAATATCCCCTCATGAATGTGATATATTAATTTTGGTAAAAATTTTGGGTGGAAGTATTACAGAAACAATGATTTATAGGAATCTTCCTAATATCATTGGTGGGATGGTCTTTCCTACAAATCTTTTTTAACTTCCCATAGTGGAGTTTGATATCATTTTCTGTATGTATTATATTTCAGTTTATCATTCTAAAATAGATTGTAATGCCAAGAAAGTTTTATTCATTGATTCTATACCATTTATAACATACCAAAAAGTTAAGAGATTGATTAAATACAGATGTGAAAGTTATCTAGATATTTTTATTCAAAAGGAAGAAATATTTTTGATTAGGTACATCCCAATAGTGAATAAATTTATGGATGTTTTTTTTATGAATCATCTGATGTTGTTTCTGATCAGGAATTTTAATTTACAATTGACTTAGTGTATGATGCTAAGCCTATTTCTAAACCCCCTTATCTAATAGATCAAGTAGAACATGTGGAATTAAAAAATGAGTTGTAATAATTTCTTGATAAAGGTTTCATTCAACCTAGAACATCACCATGGGGTGATCCTATTTTATTTTTGAAAAATAAAGATGCTTTCATGAGACTATTTATTGATTATAGTGATTTGAATAACATCTCCATTAAAAACATGTATACTTTTACTCATATCATTGATTTGTTTGATCAAATTCATAGAGATTGGTAATTTTTGATGATTTATTTGATGTCCAGGAATTATTAGTTGAAGGTTAATGGGGATTACATTACAAAGTGAGTGTTTTAGACAGGATATGTGAATTATGAGTTTGTAGTTATTCCCTTTGGGTAATCCAATGCACCTTCTATATTAATGATTCTTTTTAATGGGGTATTCCATCAATATTTTGATTGGTTTGTGGTAGTTTTTATAGATTATAGTTTGGTATATTCTAAAATCCATTAGGAACATGAAAGACACCTATGTATTTTTTTATGAACCTTAAAATAAATTAAAATATATGAAATGTTTAGTTAGAGTGAATTGTGGTTGCAAAAAAAATCATTCCTTTGACACATTATTTCTAAATAGGCATAATTATTTACCCTTGAAAAAAAAGTTGTTCAAGAGTGGCTATGACCTACCAATATCACAAAGATTCATATTTTTCTTGGATTTTTTTGTTTATTACTGAATTTTTTTGGAAAACTTTTATCGATAACCTAGACGGCTAAAAAACATAACATGTAAGAGAGTTAAGTTCATCTGGATAAACAAATGTGATCATTTTTCAAGGAACTAAAAATAATGGGGTAAATGATCCATTTTTGGTCATGCCTTCTAGAAATAGTATGTTTTTTTTATCAATTTTGATGCTTCATTAAAAGGACTTGGTTGTGTCCTAATATAGAATGAACAGGTAATTTCTTATACTTCACATCAGTTGAAACATCGTGAGTTAAATTCCCTTACACATGATTTGGAATTACTTGTTGTGTTTTTTTCACAAAAAATTTGGAGACATCATTTGTATGGAGTGAAGTCAGAAAAATAAATACTAATCACAAAAGATTTAAATATATATTCACTTAGAAAGAATTGAACATGAGATTGAGAAGACAGATGGAACTAATCAAGGATTATAATTTCACGATTCCTTACTATCCTAGAAAATAAAATAAAGTATCTAATACTTTGAGTGGAAAAGGTAATTCTACATTAAACATGTTATGTTTGGAACATGAACATTAGGTTAATAATTTGATGATTATGTCTTGGGTGTTCTTGGTGTAAGAAATTACTCTATTTTGATTCAGGTGTCAGTGTAATCGTCTATATCGGATATAATTAAGTAAGTGAATAAGGAAGACTATGAGTTATAGAAAAAGATATAATTGGTTAAACATGTAATTTTTCTGAATTTAATAATGATAAATATTGTGTTTTGAGATTTTGGTAGACATTATGTGTGCCTTTTGATTAACAATTGTTGAAATATTTGTTATGTGTACCTCATTATTCTTTTGTTTCATTTTATCCTAGTAGTAATAAGATGTATTAAGACCTTCATATGTATTATTGGTGGTATGGGATGAAAATAGATATTTCTAACTTTACCATGAGGTGTTTGACTTGACAACAGGTTAAAGTAGAATTAAAATTTTTGAAGGGGATACTTCATCCTTTTGAGTTCCATAGTGGAAGTGGGGAAATATTTCCATAGATTACATTGTGTTATTACCAGAGAATTATTGAGGTAAAAATTTGATATGGTTTATTTCTTATCGATTGACTAAATCTACACATTTTATTCCTATTCGATACACTCTATCTCTAGATCAAATTTCTCAAAAGTATCTTGATGAAATTTCTAGGTTACATGGAGATCTTCTGTCTATTGTATCTAATCAAGATCTCAAGTTCACTTCTAAATTTTTAAAATGCCTTCAGAAGTCGTTGGGTACTGAATTAAATTACAAAAATTAATTTCATCCTCAATCATATGGAAAGTTAGAACTAAAAATTCAGACTCTGTAAGATATGTTACATTCTTGATAAATGGTGGACTAGGGAATTTGGGATCAAAATATTTATTCATTCATATTTTCTTGTAATAACATTATTAATTTTAGTATACATATGACACCATTTGAGAAATTATATGAAACTTTGTTTCTAACTCCAACATTTTGTGATTAATTAGGTGAAAATAAGTTTATAGGACTAGAATTGGTAGAGGAAATATAAGATAATGTTCAGTTGATTAAGAAAAAAATGATAATATCCTAGAGTAGGTAAGAGGTTTATACAGATAACAAGAGAAATGATCTTTATTTTGAGGTAAGACATCATCTCCTACTAAAATTTTCTCTATAGAAAAGTGTGATTTGGTTTGGTAAGAAAGGGAAGCTTATTCCATGGTTCATTGGACCCTATTAAATCCTAGAGAATGTTGGCTAACTTTCTTAGTGAGTGAATTTTCCTCCAATGTTATCCTAGTTACACATGTTTTTTATGTTTCAATGTTAAGAATGTATATTCCATATCCACATAATGTTTTGAGTCTAGAATTAGTTTATTTGGAATGAAATATTTCTTTTGAGGAACAACGAGTTCGAGTTCATGACTATAGATAGAAGATGTTGCAGAATACGTTGATTCATCAGGTTAATGTTTTATGAAAAAAATAATTTATATGAAAAGTCAACATGGGGATTAGAAACTGATATGAGGGAAATATATCCCCAATTATTTAATATGTGAATAAAATTTCGTGTATTCAATTTCCAAGAGGGGTGGAAAATGAAGCAACCTAGGTAATGGTAGAATAATCATTTTTCTTATTTATTATTATTTATGAGTTTTATACTTATTAAAAGAGATAATACATTCAGTAGATTATATAATAAATTTCTCACATCAACATAAAATACTCATTTTTTTCTAGTACTGGGTCCTTTGGTTGATATTTAGGTTTGAGTGCTAGTCAAAATTTTGAGTTTTTGGAGTTTTGGAAATTTTTCCAAGGGGTGTGTAGTTTCCGAATGGTTAGTGGTAACCGTATAGACACTATACAGTAGGTGCTGGTGGGACAGGACCAAACACATGGATTGCACACATTTGTGCAGTCGATCTTAGGTAAGTGTTCAATAACTCCTTTCTATATAGAGAGTTATGCATGGTTACCATGTGTTTTGGAATACTATGCGGACTGTTCACAAATTTTAAATCTGGATTTTCCTATTCTACCCCTCCCTTTATTTTACCCTATTTCGAACCCCTTATTGTTCAACGTTGGAACACTATGTGGTCCTAAAACCCCTCTTCCCAAGTCCTCTCATCCTCTATGGATGCTCCCTTCTTCATTCCAAGGCAATTTCATAGGGGTTTTCTCATTTTCTTCCTATTTTCCTCTATTCTCCTTATTATTTTTTTTTCTTTTGGGTTTCCTCTCTTGGTAGAACCCAAGGATAAGTTTGGCTAATGTGATTAATTTTTCTTGGGTATAGTGTTTCTAGATCATTCATGGGACATATATATTCATTTCTTTGGGGTTTCATTTCAATCGTATAAGGTTTCAATAGCTATTTTCATGTTTTTCTTTCTAATGGATTTTCCTTTGATGATTAGCCTTTTAAATAAATTTATAATTTTTATTCCACCTCTTTGGAACCCTTTTTTGAACTTATTATTGTATTTTAGAGTTGATTTAGTTTTCTAAAAATAGGTTTTAAATGAGTTTTGTTTAAATTATCTAGGTTTAAGGCACCTATAGTGTTAATTGTAATTTTTTTTATTCTTGTGAAGTTAAATTGGGGTATTTATTGAAGTTTTAGCTCTATTGATGTTGTAATGATAATTGTTTATTTTTTATTTTGGTTTGGTGAGTATGATTTGGAAATGTTTAGTTTAATAAAATGTGTAGAAATTTCTTTTTAATTGTTTTATAGATTTATAGGAATGTTTGTGTCCTTTTAATAATATAAATGTTTGGTTTTGTTTTCAAGGAAAATGGTGACTTTTTGAAAATAGTTTTTTTAGTTTCCCTTTGTATTTTTTGTGTTTCATTAGTTTTTGGCGCATTCATGGGTGCACTAGGTGAAAACATGGATGTTCCCTCAATTGAATATGGTACTTAAAAAGGGTGTTCTCTTTTAACCTTTATTTACAAAGTGGTTTTTAGTTTTCAAATAATGTTGTCCTACTTGTGTGATTTCTTGGAAGGTCTTAAATGAGGTTTGGTATTTTTTTGTGGTTCTTAAAAATGGTTTTAAATGTGTTCCTCAAAGTATGTCCCATTAGCCCTGGGATCATGTTTTGGTGTGAGTTTGGAAAGGATAAAGGTTTGTGTGGCAATGGTGAAGTGTTTGGGCGTGTGATTGAACTTAAGGGACCATTTGGAATTTCCAATTCTATAGTAATGTATATGTTAACTCTTTGAAATAATTATGTTTTGGAAATTTTTGTATACCCGGTTGGCAAACCGAAATATTTAAGGAAATAAATTAAACATCTATATAGTATAGCAGCCTAGTTGGCACCTTATTTTATGAAATTTATATATTTGTATATGGGTTGCCTTTATAAGAAAAATTTCCCATTATGGGTTATCATATATTGGTGTCCGTGTTTGGGGTAGGAAAGTGCATTGGAGATATCCATGATGATTCATGTGTGTGTTGGAATCCTACTTACGCAATATTATTACTACCACAATGGCTTCCTGGGAATCTTTTAGATGATCGAGTGATAGTGGATTACCAAACCCTATTAGACAGGTTGGTATCTGCTAGAATATATATAAGCCAGATGGGGAGTGCCGCTAGTTTTTTGTGAGGGTGGTCAATTGGTTATAGACTTTGGGGCTTCACCATATGTCAGTTAGTGGTTATGAACTGAGTACATCTAGGGGTAGTCTAGGGATGTTTAGTATCACCCATGTTTATTATTTGTTTTTCTTGTTTACATTAAGCTATTCTCATTTCTAGATTACACTAGTTACCCTTTTTATTTACCTTACATCCTTGGAATCCACTTCATTAGTTTTTATACTGAAATGGAATTTAGTTTGGAAATGAAATGTACTATGAATTGTTCTTTAAAATTTGGAAAACCTTATTTTTTGTAACTATATTTTTAAACTGGTTCCATTGGTTTATTTTTGGAAAGGGAATACTTGGATTCAGTGTTTACCTTGGCATCTCTACTGAGTATCTCCGTGATCATGACTATCTTATCATTCTAGTTGAAGGTTTTGTTTCTTATTCAGATTCCCGATTTAGATGCTTAGGGTTAGAGAATGTTCAGTTTGCTGTTGGAAATGACCAAGAGATCACATGAAGATCGTGTGGTTTTGTTTCAGTGTGTTCATTTTAGTTTCAGTTATGTATTTTTTTTCATCTCATTTAGTTGTATCTTAGAACTAAATATATTTATATTTTTGTTGAAATTATGTTGTTTTATTCCTATGTTTTTAGTTTGTTTCGTTTATTTATCTGGTCATTTCTTTCCTTTTTTGGATGATTTCATTCCCCTTGTTTGTATGTTTTGATGCCCAGCACTAGTTTCCATCCTAGGGGGATTGGGTGACTGGTTCAGGTTCGACCCAGGTTGATGCATGACAAGTTGTTATTATAGGGAGGCCCTTGTTATTTGGGGTGTCTACTTGAAGGATATTGGGATTATCTGGACTCAGGATGTAGGTGTTGGAAGAGTATTCTGAACTCTTTCTTGCACTAATCCTTAAGTTTACATGGTAGTTCGGGGTTTGATTCTTTTGCCTTGGGTTGTTTTGGATTAAGGAATGACAATATAGGTGATCATGTTATGTTGTGTCCTCACATGGACTGGTAATCCATGTGGATTTGAAGTACTCATTTCAAGGTCCTCTTAGTGTTCTCCTTGCTTCGGGAATGGACCACCACAATTTTGCCAACATAGGCATAGGCACTAGTTCCTCATTCCGGTGGCTCATTATAGGTTTTGATTCATTCTAGTTTTTTTGTGTGTCAGTGTGTGTTGAAATTTAAAGTGTATTTTGAAAATTAATGTTGTTTGGAATTGGAAAAGGGGTTTCTTTTAAATTGTTTAGAAATTGGTGAAGTGGGTTTTTAAAGAGAAAGTGTTTCAATTTGGAAAATTTGGTATATGTTTGGATTTGAGGAGGAAAAGAGATAATTGAATCTTCGTATTATTTATAGAGGGTCACATGTGTGTGGGTATGTATGTAGAGTGCATGGGGGAACTTTTTTTTGGATGATGTAAGTGGTCTTAGATGAACGTACATGTGACAGTTCATAAGATGCCATGGGTGGGATTTTGGAATTTAAGGCATGTATTGATTTTTTTAGAAATAGATTTGAATTAGAATATGATTTCAGAAATCGTTTTTTCTTTAAAATTGGGTTGTCAGTGTTTTCAAATTGGCATGGAAATTTGGGGATTTTAAAAATTAATATTAAATGATATTTTTGAATGGTTTTTTTGTGGTGCCTGAATTTTCCTTGCTTCTGAACCGGTTGTTTTGAGATTAGGGTGTTTCTTTTGATTGTGTTTTGGGATTTATGTTAGTTTCAGTTTGTGTTTGACATGTTGTTCATGATGTGTCACCCAGTTTCATCTTATTTTGAGAATTTACTGTTTGTTATGGTAATCGAGGTTTATTAGAAGTATTTGTGTGGTTGTGAAAGAGAACTGTCTTTAGGTTGTTGGGAACATCAGTGGTCCTTATGGTTTGTGCATTGAGGGTTTAGTTTTTGACTAGTGGAGGTTGAATGTATTTCCATCATTGGAATTAGGGGTGTAGTTGGTGTTGATCGGTTTTTATAAGGGTTCCCTATCTGGTATAGAATGTATGCCAAACGAACCTCTTTTTGAAATGCTATCCAGTTGGCACTAACATATAGTTCATTATACCAATTTATGATGTGCCAATGGTATGGTCGGTTGGAGTATTCTATGTTTTCATGTTTCATCCCTCGGAAAACATACCACTATTTTGGTTATTTTAATCATAGAGAGGAGTAAGAGTTGATATCTTGGAATGATGGTGCCTAAATGTGAGGAAGAAGATGATTTATCCTTTACATCTCTTGCCGCAGGTCTTAAGGTGAAGCTTGTGCACTGTCAAAAGTTTCTTATTTTGTGTGGAACCTTGGTCTGGGGTCATGTTTTTTTCTTTGGTATTGAAATACCCAAATATTTATTTCCCTATTCTTATCGTCCTTATAAGTTCATCCTTGTGTGGTGGTGTGATAAACTCATTCTACCATAATCTAATAGGCTTTATCTTCTTTAATTGTGGCTTTCAAATTTTCTATGTTCCTTTAGGTGTATTGGGGCTATGAATAAAAAGACTCATTCTAGATTTGAGTTTGGTTTCATTCTTGTTTCTTAGGGGGTGTTCGAAATCGCGATATTGATGGGCGATATTTCTCAGCCCTTCCTTAATTCGGGTTCCTTTCAATGATTTTTCTTTTATAGTGTTTTAATTCTCATATAGGTCTTCTCTGCTCTAGTGTCCCGGTATTCCAGGTTACTCTATGTTATGTTTCTTATCAATTCATTGTGGTATAGTTTCTCTGTTACCATTGAGGAATTGGTTTGAGCTCGAGCTTGTGATTCCACAGTTCCTGGTTGTGTTAAGGATTATAATAAGTTAGCATGGAAGGCATTGATGGCCTTAGGTGGCTGGTTCATCATGTAATGAGCTTTCCATTTAATTAACAAGGGAGTTTATCCATCCTTATGGAGGAAATTGGGTATGTTCTGTTTGGGGAGTTCCTGCGTCCCCCCCTCTGTGGGTTGTGTGTTTCTATTTCAAGGCCTCCATGTTAGTTGAATTCTTGTTCTGGAGAGAACCCTTTCGTGTCCTCCCCTAAATCTCATGATATGTTTTTTAATCGGTCCGGTGTAATGTGTGTTGGGAATGGTCACCACGAGGCTTTTAATTTTCCTTGTTTTTATAGGGGTATGGACTCGAGTTGTGTTAACAGTTAGAATGGTGACTTTTTGGCATCAGAAAGTGTCTATGGTGGGATAATTTTCACTCCACGACCTCAGATACTCTTTTATTTTGTCCTATTTCTAGTATTGGTCCCTTTTTGAGGTTTGGGTTTGAGTCCTGGTCAAAATTTTGAGTTTTTGAGTTTTTGAATTTTTTTAAAGGGGAACAGAGTTATTGCACAGTTAGGGGTAATCATGCAGACATCGTGCAGAAGGTGCTGGTAAAACATAACCAACAGTATGGAATATGCATGTTTATGTAGTTGATCCCATGTAAGTGTGTGGTACTGATTTTTTAGGTAGCGAGTTCCGCATAGTTACTACACAGTTTGGGAAATCGTGCAGAAAAATAGTGCGGACCGTGATGAAATTTTAAAACTTTATTTTTCTATCATATCCCTCCATTTATTTTACACAATTTCAGACACCTTCATCATTTTTCGGTTTTAGTGCACCAAGGGATCCCAAAAAACCTCTTTATAAGTCCTCCCCTCCACCAAGGATGCTCCCTTATTCATTTCAAGGTAATTTTTATGGGTTTTGCTCATTTTCTTCCTATTCATCCTCTCCTCTCCTTATTCCTGGTATTCTTTTGGGGTTTCCTCTCTTAGATGAACCCTAGGGTTAGTTTTTGCTAATGTGATTATTTTTTCTTATGGATATAGTGTGTGGATTGTTCATGGGACTTAGATATTCTTCTATTTGGGTTTTTGTTTCAATTGCATAAGGTTTCAGTAGGTATTTTTATATTTCCCTTTCCTATGGATTTTCCTTTGATTCTTGGCCTTTTAAATAAATTTATAATGTTTATTGACACATCTATTTAACCCTTTTTGAACTTATTATGATATTTTAGAGTTGATTTAGTTGTCTAAAAATGGGTATTAAATAAGTTTTGTGTAAATTTTCTAGGTTTAAGGCACTTAGATTGTTTGTTTTAAATTTTTCTTGTTCTTGCAAAGTTAAATTGGGGGTTTTATTCAAATGTTTATCTCTATCAATGTTATAATGATAATTTTTTATTTTTTAGTTGGGTTTGGTGAGTATGATTTATAAATTTTTAGTTCGGTAAAATGTGTGGAAATGTCTTAAAAAGGTTTTTATGGATTGAAGGGAATGGTTGTTTCCTTTTAATAATATAAATGTTTGTTTTTTTCAAGGTAAATGATGAATTTTTGAAAGTAATTTTTTTAGTTTATCTTTAGATTTTTGGTGTGCCATTGGATGTTCCCTCAAATGTAAATGTTACTTAAAAAGGGTGTTCTCTTTTAACCTCTGTTACCTAAGTGGGTTTTAGTTTTCAAATAAGGATTGTCTCCTGGTGTGATTTATAAAAAGGTTTTAAATGAGGTTTTGTCTTTTGCGTGTGGTTCCTAAAAATGGTTTTAAAATTTTCCCTCAAGGTTTGGCCCCTATGGCCTTGTAGCATGATTTGGTGTGAGTTTGGAAAAGATAAAGACCCATTTGGAAATGGTGAAGTGTTTGGGTGTCTGATTGAACTTAGGGAACCTTTTGGAATTTACAATTATAGATTAATATATGTGATGACTCTTTGAAATAATTTTGTTTTGGAAACCGTGTGTTCTTGTTTGGAAACCTAAATTGTTTTAGGAAATGATTTAAAAATCTATATTGTATAGCAGCCCGATTGGTACATTGTTTTATAAATTGTATATGTATGTATATAGGGATCCTTTGTAGGAGGGATTTTCCTTTATGGGTTATCGTATATTGGTGTTCGTGTTTGGGGTAGGCAAGTGGAGTTGCTACAACTATATTGAGGCATGTGTGTGTTGGACTCCTACTTACATAGTATTATTACTACCACAATGGGTTTATGGGCATCTTTTAGATGATTGAGTGATGGTTTCTTACCAACCATGATTAGATATGTTGGTACCCACAAATAGATATAGAGGCAATTTGGGGAGTGCCGCTAGTTTTTTCATGAGGGTGGTCAGTTGTATATAGACTATGGGGCTTCACCATACACCGTCAAGTGGTTCCAAACCAAGTACATTTTGGGGATGTTTAGGGATTTTAAGGATCACCCGTGGTTATTATTTGTTTTTCTTGTCTACTTTCAGCTATACTCATTTCTAGCTTAAACTGATTACCATTTTTCTTTACAGAACAACCTTGGAATTCATTAGGATTGTCTAGGGATGTTTGGAAATGAAATTTATTTTGTGTTGTTTTGTCAAATTTGGAAAACCATATTTTTGTAACTGTATTTTGAAACTTGTGTCATTGGTTTGTTTTGGGAAAGGAAATAAATGGATTCATTGTTTACCTTAGCATCCAATTAAGTATATTGGTTCTCAATCCTATCCAATATTTCTAGTTGTAGGTTCTGTTGCTTGTTCAGGTTCCTGGTTCAGCTGCTCAGGGTTGGAGTTGGTTCAGTTTGTTGTTAGCAGTGACCAAGAGGTCACACAGAGATCATGCGGTGTAGTTTCAGTGTGTTCGTTTTAGTTTCAGTATTTTATTTTAATTTTAATCTCGTTTAGTTGTATATTATAACTGAATATATTCATATTATTTTTGATATTCTGTTGCTGGGTTCCTGCATTTCCAGTTTGTTTGGATTATTTGTCTGGTCCTGGCTTTTCTTTTTGGGCTGAAATCCTCCCCGTTGCTTGTATGTTTTGATTCTTAGTACTAGTTTTCATCCCAAGGGATCGGAAATACCCCTCAGTACATTCCATGGACTAGATCTTGTGATATGTTCAGGGTTCACATGGGTTGGTTCATGACAATAAATATAGTTTTATTGTTAAAACAATTATTTTTCAAAAAAGGTAGTTTTGTCGCCCTTTGATGGTGTAGTTATTTTAAATTTAGTTTTTGAAACCTTTATAAATTATATTTGAAAAACTAAACATATTAATTGAAAGTGGAACATTAAAATTTTATTTGGTTGAAGTTTTTTTATTTTTTAATAGGTTTCCTATTTTGATAAATAGTGAAAAAATAATACATTTTAATTGAAAACAACTTTTTAATCAAATTTTTTTATACTGTTAAATTATATATTTTTTTAAAAATTAATTATTATTAGATTATTTTTATTATAATTTAATCCAATTTAGGTCATTAAAATCAATTTCACATTGGAATTGTATATGAAAACTTTGTGAACTTTTAAACGTTTTTGCTTTAAAACCCCACTTTCTTGTTATGTCAATGAGATTAAATTTTAATAAATTTATGTAATTTAAGTGTTTTTAATTTTTAAAAATGGATTAAATTTTTTTAATAATAATTTCCAATTTTAGTAAATAGTTCTCTTTTATTTTTTGATATTGTGAATAGTGACAATAGTAATATTTTTATTAACACGGTTAAATGTAAACCGGGTAATTGAGGGTAAAACTAATATTATAAATATTGTAAAATTATCATAAAACTAGTATTAATTTCATTTGATAAGTTTTATTCTACCAAAATCATCATGGGAGAAATTTATTTCAATTTTAAGACACTTTTATGAGAGTACGAGATTTATAATATTATATTCCAAGGCAAGTCAAATTTTTCACACTTTTATTTTTAAGAAGAAAAATATTTTTAACATGGGATTAAATATGGTATAGTTCAACTATAAATAAATATTTGAATTATAGAATTTTTATTTTTATCATTATAATTTATTTTAAATTTTTAGAGAAGAAATAATTAAATTAAAGGCTTACACAATGAGGACGTAATAATTGTTTAATTCAAGAAATAGAAAATAAATGATATTAAAAATACTAAAATAAATATTATTTAAGTTTATTAAAGTTATACAAATTTTTTTAGATTAATTTGAAGTTTTTTTGATGTTTTATGTAACGCCCCGACCCCAGCTACCCAGAGTCGGTGCATTACTTCGTAACATTGGCATGATCACAAAAGATCAAGTCTCGAAAGTCCGATTAGTTTAGTAGCCTTGGAAACACTAGATACATTTGTAAACGTTACATTACATCATAAAGTGAAAAAATACAATAACAAAGTCTCCATAGTCCACACTCATATCCGCTTCTCACAATCCCCACAGGTCATTCATAAAATACTTCTTCACATCCTGGAAAATATTAAAATATTGAAAGGGGTGAGCTCAGATGCTCATTAAGGATAACAATATTGCGGAAGCTTTCATAAATAAACATAAAAATTTAAGGCAATGTATAACTAAAACAAAAGCCTTTTAAACTTGAACATCAACATAATATGGAAAAAGTAAAATGAGATAATTCCATTCACTTATTCACATGGATATTCTACTAGTCGAATAATCACATGAAATATCAATAACCACTTTCATAATGATGGAATGTATAATGCCAGAAATTCTGAAACATTTTGTCAAGGCCTCGGCCAAGACGTCTAAAATGATTAAGGCCTCGGCCAAAATCACAAATCAAATTGGGAAAGGGCCTCGGCCAATTCCACGTCTAGTTGTCTCATGAGACCTACCGATGCATCGAGGAGCTATAGCGGGCTCCACCCGTCACTTATTAAGTCCAATACATTCCTCATATGAATAGGTTTAAACATATCATAAACCATAACATAATCGTATCACATAAAACATGCATAAAGGAAACATAAAATTTCCACATTTCAATCACAAGATATCAATACAACACATTGGTATAATAAAAACGCTTTCAAAACCATTTTCAATACCAAAATAAAAGAAAGTTAAAACTTTGTATTTATTTTTCATTAAAAAAAGATGGCTTGTAGAGGAAGCCGAAACTCAAATAATGGTCACAGCGGAGGAGAAGTCATTGTCACCGCATAAGTACGGAAAAAAAAACATTCCCTTTTGTCGTTTAGCAAAACGTTTCGTATAAAAAGAGTCCTTTTGAATAAACGTAAAAGTCAAAGGGGGTTAATACACCGTATAAAAGAAAGTCGTGTATAAAACCAAATATGCCTCAATGAAAGGGGATTGAGACGAAGCCCTTAAAAAGATCATTTTTTTATAAAGTAGGTCTATTATGTGTATTCACTATAATTACACATAAATAATTTAAAAATACAAGATAGGACATAATAATATCATGACATAATTTGAAAGTAGGAGATTAACCCAAAGAATGGAAGTTGGGTTATGAAATTCTCTTACCTTGCGTCTTGTCCTGACTCGACCGTTCTTTAACCTCCTGAATAATAAACTAGAGTTAATTTCTATTTACTTAAGAACCTTTTTCATGTTCATTATTCCTTTTATATCCCTTATTACCATTTTATGAACATTATTTAATTATTTAAGTTAATAACGGTCGTTTTGTCGATCTTTGGTACTTGAGTCAAAAATAAACTTCTTATAATTACAAGTTGTTCATGTGGTGAAATATCCATTATATCCAGAATTATATTCATGATGTAGATATCATATATATCATATATACAGTATATACATTCATTCATAATGTCACGTAACATTTAGAGGTAAGAAATGAAATGCATCGTTCATGGAGACGGTAAGCCGTACGTACGCATGAACGCTACTTTCATTTCTATTTCGTATTTAATGGAATGAAATAATAATGATATAAATTTATAATATAATTACAGTATAATATAGTGTATAATACCATTTAATCCATCCTTTATACATCCCACATATGGCATTAACGATTCAAATCACTTTGAGGGGGCGGTAGTCCGCACTTCCTAAAATGAAATTATCGTGTTTTACCCATAATGGAAATCATAAAGTATGCAATAAATGAGAAATACATAAGCATAAGTAAAACATAAACATATTTTATATCATATATAAATATAGTGACATCTTAATGGCCACCTTTGAAGGTGTTATATGAGTGTTGAACAATCATCGTTTCGTGAGGCAGAAATTCGCCATCCACAGAAACCGTATGTTATTTAACCATTAGATGTAGGTGTGTGTAAGTGTAGCTCGAATACTTCTTATAAAAAAATCCTAGTATATTGAGGATACTGGTGTTGTTACAAAATAAATTAATAAAAAGAGTTTAGGGGGTTGGAGAAGAAAAATAAAACAAAACAACATTAGAGAAGACATTACCTCAAAATCGGGTAACTCTTTTTGATTTGAGCCAAAGGCTTCCTTGAGAAGAGTTCTTCCCAAAGTTAGGCTTCTAGGAGTAAGGGATGGAAGTTGGGAGAGTATATGGGCAGAGTTTTTCTGAGCCAAATGGCTTGATGGTGTGAATGAGGTGGGAGAGGTGGGGGCCTTTTATAAGTGGAGAGGAGGGGCACTCTTGGAAAGTAAGGAAACTTTACATTATTATACAATGATTTTCGGATTCTAAAGGTCCCACACTTATATAATTCGTGGCTAAGGTGATAAGGGTTCGAAATATACCCATCCAATAGTCTTTGGACAAGTGTAAGCCTTGGATTTTGCATTATCTTTTCATTTTATTAAAATCGTTAAATAATGAGGTCATCGCTGCATCATAATGATGTCATAAATAAATTAATTTATTTAATGTCTAAAAATTATAAAAAAAATACTATGATGTAGGAAATATTTTTATCTTTCTAATGAATATTTATAGTCAAAATTTGGACTTGTTTAACCCCACTTAAAAATTGTTTTAGTAAAACAACTCATGTTTGTGTCAATTTAATTTTAACATTAAATAAATATATATTAATGTCATTTTCCAACTAACGTGGCTCCATGGGGTCCCCAAGTTGACCCATGGGTTGTCTTGGTCGTCCATGACTCATCCAATAGGATTAGGACAAGTTTCAAGCTCATATCATATTATTAAAACATTGTTTTTACCTTAAACTACACTAATTACCTCTAATCGCGATTAAAAACTTAAAAGTTACTATTCACCAAAAAATTATTTTAATCTCATTGAACCACATTTTAATTATTAATGAAAATCATGTATGTCGGATTTTTGAAAATCAAACCACAGAAGTGTTAATATTTCATTTAAACGAAAAATCAGTTATTTAACTACCACTTAGTGGTTTCACTATTCATCAAAAATTGAAGTTTTTTAGAACAATGCCAAAATTTCACCCTAAGCTATAATTGATATTCCGAATTCAAAAATGATGTCTATTTTACAAAATTCCAAACATATAGGTTGCATTAATTAATTTTATAATTAATTCCCGCTGTTACAACAAATAGCGTTTTTTTTAAGAAACAATTTATATCAAAATATTGGCAATTGTTTTTGTCCAATTTCAATGTTAAATTAATTCTAATGACCACCATTGGATAAAATGGTAAAAATATATTCTAATTATACTTTAAAACCACCAAATAGTATAATTTATCACTATAAATTATTTTTATTAAAAAAGTTGTTTTTAAGTATTTTTCACTATCCATAAAAAATAGAAGTTCTCAGAAAAATACCAAAAATTCAACATAGGCTAATTTCGATATTCCAAATCCAAAAATGAAGTCCATTTTGATAAATAAAATTTATAAAATTTCAAAAATTAGGTATTACTATTCACAACGACTAGTTTAATTCGTTGTGGTGTGTGTTAGAGCTCGAGGTTGCATACAAAACACGCTATTGCATTATTCGAAGTGAAACGTACCATGGAATCTTGGGGTGTTACATTCTCCCCTCCTTCAATAAATTGCGTCCTCGCAATTTGAAAATTTTCTTTGAAAATAAAAGGTTGAAAAGAGAAAATACCTTTGAGGAAAACCCACATCGGAAATAAGGTTAATAAATATATAACATTAAAAGAAAGCAAGATAAGTACAAAGGTCACCCGATATAGCGCATTCTAGGATTCTATGAAAATATGGATATGGAGGAGAAACAAACCATCAAGGTCTGATGGAGAGTTATAGAAAACAGGATTATGAGAAAGTTTAACTACAAGAAAATCACAAACTTATGATTGGTTAAACGGTCATTGAATCCCCAGTTGGAAAAGTTAACCGACAACATTTTTGTTTTAAGTTACCTTTTATAATGTTGAGTAATTTATTTAGGTTATTTACTAAGAACTTAAGGGAATATACATACTTGTTATGTATACTTTCATTCGTTAATAAATTTTTACCACAAACCCAACTTTTACACCAAATGGTAACGGAACTCAAAAATATTCTATTTATCCTAATTGTATAAGGTTCCAAATGTTAACACATACTATTTAGATTAGTAAAATTATTTTTTAATAACCAGGGACATCCTGTAGGCTAGTGGTAGAAAATAAAGGCCTGTCGCACTATGATTGTGGGTTCGATTCCTGCAGCTTTGTCCGACGCGACGGGTTATTCCCCACCCTGCAGGTTGTCCTTTTCCTAAAACTATAGTATCATAATATTCCAAAAATAATCTTCATAAATTTTTTAACCTTAAATAATACTATCCAAATATCAACTTAATCCACTCCAACCATTATAGTTATCCAAAATACCTCTGTCCAGACTTTCTCTAAAAGGTCTCTTAATTCCAAAATCAATTTATCAGATTCCCCAAACAAAGTAAAGTTTCTCTTATTGTCACATACTAAAAATATAATTACCTTTATCATATTAAAACCTTACAGAAATCAACAAGTACTATAGTACAATCCTTATATATATATATCACATTATTCTAATAACCAAAATATAATCCATGAGTCCAAAAGCACCAATACATTAGTTATTCTGCTTCAACTGTAGTAACAGCATAAGATTGTACTTGATCCCTTGGCCTTTTCTGAGGTAAGTTTCCCTAACGCTTAGGACATTCATTTGCATAATGACCCATTTCTCTACAATTATAGAATTCAACTTTGATAGCCTCTTTCTTTCCCTTACAATCACGAGCCTGGTGACCCTTTTCTCCACATTTATAACAAAATCCCATTCCTTTTAGACAAGTACCAGGGTGATTCTTCCCACAATTATCACATAATGGAAAATCCTTCTTTCCCTTTTTCCCTTTATCTGTCTCTTGTTCCACCTTTCTCTTCTTCTCTTGCTTTACTTTGTTGTCATAAGACTTAGAGAATTCCTTTTCTGTCTTGATAGCACACGAGACAATATCTTCTTATGATGAGAAGGATTGTGATACTAAAGCTCGATGGAGAAATGGTTTTAACCCATCAAAGAAACGATCAATATTACTCCTTGGGTTACGTATATAATCGGAATCATGCCTCGCTAACCTTGTAAAGTTATCCTCATACTTTGCGACATTCTCATCCTCCTTCTGCCTCAGACTCAGAAATTTCCTTTCCATATCTTCTCGATGGTCACGAGGAAAGTATTTTTCTAAGAAAATCTCTTTGAACTCCCTCCATTCCATATTCGATACGTCATCATCTTCCTTTGTGTTTTGAATCAGCGACCACCACTGATCGGCATCTCCAGTGAGGCGGTAAACTGCCATGACAACCTTCTCCCTTTCACTACTCCCCAAGGCATGGAATATTTTCTCTAAGGAATTTATCCATTGCTCAACTACTATAGGATTTGTACTCCCATTGAAGGTTGGTGGTTATTGAATCATGAAGAGGTCTAACATTGATCCTCCACGTTGCGGACCAGGGTGCTCCATACGAGTAAGGTTATTATTCATAACCTGAGTGAGTTGTCCCAGTATGGTAATAAGTTGATCAGCACTAGTTGTATCTCCAGATCCACAATAATTATCTTGAGCAGGAGGGCAATCCCTACACAGAGTTCGTGCATTGATACAGTTTCCATTCCTTCCACTAGGCGCCATTTCTAAACAATGGCATAAACTAGATTAGTTTATGAATCAAAATACATAATTCCATACTTGTAAAACACTTTACATAAATTGAACTATTTATGGATATAATCCATAATCATAAAAAGAAATGTTTTCTTTGAGGAAGTATATACTCATAACCCTTCATAGTGGTTTGTAAATAAAATGAGAATTATCCTAAGCATATCCCCCGGGAGTTTCGTAACCAAGAGTGCAGCAAGGCCCGTTGTTGTGCACAAGTTCCCGTTCGAGTCTAGCTCAAAGCGGTGTTTTCAGGTTTTACCCCTAGGTACATCTGTGCCAGAGCCGCCTCTACTTGCTCGTATCCAGACAGGGATGTATTGCTCGGAAAACTCATAACATCTCTATAATACCAAAATTCTAGGAAGTTATTCTATACTAATCCTCAAAGTCTATCTTCGGGCTATGTGCTCTAATCAGAGTATATCTAAATCTAGCTTCCAAGGTTAGTACTAAACTGCCTCTGATACCAACTGTAACGCCCCGACCCCAGCTACCCAAAGTCGGTGCATTACTTCGTAACATTGGCATGATCACAAAAGATCAAGTCTCGAAAGACCGATTAGTTTAGTAGCCTTGGAAACACTAGATACATTAGTAAACGTTACATTACATCATAAAGTGAAAAACTACAATAAAAAAGTCTCCATAGTCCACACTCTTATCCTCTTCTCACAATCCCCGCAGGTCATTCATAAAATACTTCTTCACATCCTAGAAAATATTAAAACATTGAAAGGGGCGAGCTCAAATGCTCAGTAAGGATAACAATATTGCGGAAGCTTTCATAAATAAACATAAAAATTTAAGGCAATGTATAACTAAAACAAAAGCCTTTTAAACTTGAACATCAACATAATATGGAAAAATTAAAATGAGATAATTCCATTCACTTATTCACATGGATATTCTACTGGTCTAATAATCACATGAAATATCAATAACCACTTTCATAATGATGGAATGTATAATGCCAGACATTCTGAAACATTTTTTCAAGGCCTCGGCCAAGACGTCTAAAATGATTAAGGCCTCGGCGAAAATCACAAATCAAATTGGGAAAGGTCCTCGGCCAATTCCACGTCTAGTTGTCTCATGAGACCTACCGATGCATCGAGGAGCTATAGCGGGCTCCACCCGTCACTTGTTAAGTCCAATACATTCCTCATATGAATAGGTTTAAACATATCATAAACCATAACATAATCGTATCACATAAAACATGCATAAAGGAAACATAAAATTTCCACATTTCAATCACAAGATATAAATACAACACATTGATATAATAAAAACGCTTTCAAAACCATTTTAAATACCAAAATAAAAGAAAGTTAAAACTTTGTATTTATTTTTCATTAAAAAAAAGATGGCTTGTAGAGGAAGCCGAAACTCAAATAATGGTCACGACGGCGGAGAAGTCGTTGTCGCCGCATAAGTACGGAAAGAAAAACATTCCCTTTTGTCGTTTAGAAAAATGTTTCGTATAAAAAGATTCCTTTTGAATAAACGTAAAAGTCAAAGGGGTTTATACACCGTATAAAAGAAAGTCGTGTATAAAACCAAATATGCCTCAATGAAAGGGGATTGAGACGAAGTCCTTAAAAAGATCATTTTTTTATAAAGTAGGTCTATTATGTGTATTCACTATAATTACACATAAATAATGTAAAAATACAAGATAGGACATAATAATATCATGACATAATTTGAAAGTAGGAGATTAACCCAAAGAATGGAAGTTGGGTTATGAAATTCCCTTACCTTGCGTCTTGTCCTGACTCGACCATTCTTTAACCTCCTAAATAATAAACTAGAGTTAATTTCTATTTACTTAAGAACTTTTTTCAGGTTCATTATTCCTTTTATATCCCTTATTACCATGTTATGAACATTATTTAATTATTTAAGTTAATAACGGTCGTTTTGTCGATCTTTGGTACTTGAGTCAAAAATAAACTTCTTATAATTACAAGTTGTTCATGTGGTGAAATATCCATTATATCCAGAATTATATTCATGATTTAGATATCATATATATCATATATACAGTATATACATTCATTCATAATGTCACGTAACATTTAGAGGTAAGAAATGAAATGCACCGTTCATGGAGACGGTAAGCCGTACGTACGCATGAACGCTACTTTCATTTCTATTTCGTATTTAATGGAATGAAATCATAATGATATAAATTTATAATATAATTACAGTATAATATAGTGTATAATACCATTTAATCCATCCTTTATACATCCCACATATGGCATTAACGATTCAAATCACTTTGAGGGGGAGGTAGTCCGCACTTCCTAAAATGAAATTATCGTGTTTTACCCATAATGGAAATCATAAAGTATGCCATAAATGAGAAATACAGAAGCATAAGTAAAAAATAAACATATTTTATATCATATATAAATATAGTGACATCTTAATGGCCACCTTTGAAGGTGTTATATGAGTGTTGAACAATCATCGTTTCGTGAGGCAGAAATTCGCCATCCACAGAAACTATATGTTCTTTAACCATTAGATGTAGGTGTGTGTAAGTGTAGCTAGAATACTTCTTATAACAACATCCTAGTATATTGAGTATACTTGTGTTGTTACAAAAGAAATTAATAAAAAGAGTTTAGGGGGTTGGAGAAGAAAAATAAAACAAAACAACATTAGAGAAGACATTACCTCAAAATCGGGTAACTCTTTTTGATTTGAGCCAAAGGCTTCCTTGAGAAGAGTTCTGCCCAAAGTGAGGCTTCTAGGAGTAAGGGAGGGAAGTTGGTAGAGTATTTGGGTAGAGTTTGGCCGAGCAAAATGGCTTGAAGGTGTGAATTAGGTGGGAGAGGTGGGGGGCTTTTATAAGTGGAGAGGAGGGGCACTCTTGGAAAGTAAGGAAACTTTACATTATTATACAATGCTTTTCGGATTCTAAAGGTCCCAAACTTATATAATTCGTGGATAAGGTGATAAGGGTTCTAAATATACCCATCCAATAGTCTTTGGACAAGTTTAATCCTTGCATTTGGCATTATCTTTTCATTTTATTAAAATCGTTAAATAATGAGGTCATCGCTGCATCATAATGATGTCATAAATAATTTAATTTATTTAATGTCTAAAAATTATAAAAAAAATACTATGATGTAGGAAATCGTCTTATCTTTCTAATGAATATTTATAGTCAAAATTTGGACTTGTGTAACCCTACTTAAAAACTATTTTAGTAAAACAACTCATGTTTGTGTCAATTTAATTTTAACATTAAATAAATATATATTAATGTCATTTTCCAACTAAAGTGGATCCATGGGGTCCCCAAGTTGACCCATGGGTTGTCTTTGTCGGCCATGACTCATACAATAGGAGTAGGACAAGTTTCAATCTCATATCATATTATTAAAACATTGTTTTTACCTTAAACTACACTAATTACCTCTAATCGCGATTAAGAACTTAAAAGTTACTATTCACCAAAAAATTATTTTAATCTCATTGAACCACATTTTACTTCTTAATTACAATCATGTATGTCGGATTTTTGAAAATCAAACCACAGAAGTGGTAATATTTCATTTAAACGAAAAAATCAGTTATTTAACTACCACTTAGTGGTTTCACTATTCATCAAAAATTGAAGTTTTTCAGAACAATGCCAAAATTTCACCCTAAGCTATAATTGATATTCCGAATTCAAAACTGATGTTTATTTTACAAAATTCCAAACATATAAGTTTCATTAATTAATTTTATAATTAATTTCCGCTGTTACAACAAATAGCGTGTTTTTTAAGAAACAATTTATATCAAAAGATTGGCAATTGTTTTTGTCCAATTTCAATGTTAAATTAATTATAATGACCACCATTGGATAAAATGGTAAAAATATATTCTAATTATACTTTAAAACCACTAAATAGTACAATTTATCACTATAAATTATTTTGATTAAAAAAGTTGTTTTTAAGTATTTTTCACTATCCATAAAAAATAGAAGTTCTCAGAAAAATATCAAAAATTCAACATAGGCTAATTTCGATATTCCGAATCCAAAAATTAAGTCCATTTTGATAAATAAAATTTATAAAATTTTAAAAAGTAGGTATTACTATTCACAACGGCTAGTTTAATTCGTTGTGGTGTGTGTTAGAGCTCGAGGTTGCGTACAACACACGCTATTGCATTATTTGAAGTGAAACGTACCGTGGAAGCTTGGGGTGTTACATTTTATAATTTTTGGTTCGAATTTATCTTGTTGTAAGGATTTTTTTAAGTCATGTAATGAATAGTGTCAAAATTTTCATTATTGATATTTTAAAATAAATATTCATTTATTAAAAGTTATAAAATTTATATAAATTATTTTTTATTTTATATTATTGGTATAAGTCTCAAAATATCATTAATTACTCATTTATTGGTATTTTTAAAATTTATAGTAATTATAATAACCATCAAATTGTAAATTACTTGGTATCACGATAAGAGTTAAAAGGGTAAAATAATGGTTGAAACAAAATGTTAAGGATTAAAAATAATCTGAACCTGTATAATTTTTATTTACTAAAGTTATTTCTGACCATAATCATCATATATTAAAAATAAACAACTTTTTATTCATTCATAATATAAAATTAATTTATATTAATTTAATTTTTGACGAATTCCAAGAGTACCCCTCCCCTCTCCACAAAAAGGGCACCCATTATTATCTTTTAAATACAGTTAAAACCTATTTGATTTGGAAAATATCTACCCAAATACATTAATATAATCCCTCCCCAAATTATATATTCTTTATTTTAGTCATAACACCCTCCAAAAGGTGTTAAGGTGTTAATCAAAATAGATCGTCTGAATGATAGGTATTGTTTTTAATTAAGTGTTTCTATTTTATTTCTTTTCCACTACCTTAAAATATTATTCAAACATGACTAAAAAATAACCATACAATACTCATTATACTAATATTTTATTATGTTAATATCATCACCTAAATACATCTTTAATTTCATCAAATGGGAAAATAATTTTTTATTCATGTATACGACAAACTACCACCTTACGAACAGATATAATTCATTTTATATCACTGTATCTCAAGAATGGTTATAATTATGGAATTAATGTTTATATATATTATACATGAAATACTTATAATTATTAAATAATATCATATCATTTATATTCTAACCTTTCCGTACACATAAAAATGTTAATGTCGTTCATGCGTACGTGTGAACTATCACCTTCATGGAGTAATGTGATTCATTTTTCATCACCATAAAATAAAGGTGATATAAAAAGTAATTGTTTTAACATGGTAATAAAATGGATGATAAACTTGAATTTTTTTTCCATTTAATTAAATTTCTAACATAATTTTATTATTCAGGTTGATAAAGGACATTTTGACAAATTTGACTCGAGGTAGGAATCTTCATCTCAATCCTCTTTCATTAAGACATATTTTTATGTTATACAACCACCTTATTTTATAATATATATCAAAAACCCCCTTTGAAATTTAATTCCATTCAAAATTTTTCAAATTTTTATATTTTATGCTTTCTATATTGATCATTTTACTTTCTTTAGAAATAAAAAAGGAATATTTTTAATGTATATGGCCATAACGACTTCTCTACCTCCGTGAACATTATTCGATATTTGGATTCCTCTCTAAGACCTAATATTTTTAAGAGATAAATGATTATTTTATTCTATTTTTCAGATTATTCAGTATTGAAAATGTTTTTGAAAAGTTATTGATAATTTCAATATCTTTAAATGGTTTCTTCTCAATCAAAATAAAATTTTATGAGTGAAATGATGAAAATTGAAATATTTTATGTCTTATGATTATATAATGGTACTAGAAATTTTGAAGGATTGTTATATAATATAACAAGGATGGGTGGTTCTTTAATAAACCAAGTACAACCAGTTACATCATAACCTCCAATTCATTGGGTATGGAAGTTGGCCGTATGGTTATTTTATTTTTATAAGTCACATGTGTGGAAGTAGACCACATGGTTATTCCATTAGTAAGAGTGAGGTAAAGTTATGTCCCAATATAACTTTATTTTTTTATTTATGCTTGATATGGTTTATATAGTAATCTTATGATTTCAAAAAAGGTAATAAATTATATTATTTTTAAATGAAAATATTTTTTAGTTTTTAAAGGTGAAAATTATTACTTTATGATAAAGAATTCATCTATTTTATGTTCTCACATGACTAATAGTTTTCCTTCTTTGTGTATCCCTTACATAGTTTGTTGTGTTCATCCCAAGTTTTAAACTATTTTCAAACCATATATGGATAGGTAAGAGAAATAATTAATTCAATGTGAAGGCTATTAAGATTTAACATGAAAATCAAGGTCATGTTTTATTTTAAAAGTTTAATATTTTAGAAGAAATGTATATTGTTTTAATTGTATCCACAATGTATGAATGTGAAATTTTAATACCTAATTTTCTAAAAATATAAACATGAAAATAACCTCAATGTAAAAGAAAATAATTTTCTTAACTAAAACTCAAGATTATGTATTGTATAAGGCCAAGGACATATAATATATCAATCATTTGTTCCTAGAATAATTCATGGAAGATAACACCCTCCATCCATACTATCCAAAAGTAGAAATAAAATAAATCAATAACATCATAATAAAGTAAACCACTCATGGTGGAAGTGAATGAAATATAAAATCACAAATCACCAAAAATAATTTGTATCACTTACAACTCAATTTTTTTATTACATGTGGGAATGTAGAACTAAGGCGTGAGTTTATCACTAAGACTCGACAACATATTATCCACTTATCCACCTCATGAAAATTGAGATACAAACAAAAAATGACATATGATAAAACATTATAACATTCCAACCTGATGCACTCTATTAATATTAATCTAACCAACTATCTATGTGTTCTATGTCATAGCTCCTCATACACTAGAGGGTGCTAACCAGCAATGAGTTCCTACGAGGTTATCATGTGGATGTTATACCCTTAACATAAGAGTGTGAAAAAATATAATTGAATCAATCAAATAAAAATTAATATATAATCATCGCACTATAGAAAGAAACAATAAAATAAACACAAAGTCACATGAAATAAATAAATGACTACGTCAAAAATACTAACGAGAACTCATGTTGGAAGATAATACACATTTAGTGAAAAGGAAAAAACTAAAACTAAGGTGGGAAAACTATCCCCAACTTTTTTTGATTCCTTCCCATTCCCATCATCTCAATCTATCCTAGGAATAAAAAAATATATTCAATAATATGAATCCATTTCCAAAAACTGAACCTATAAACAAAAATGATATCTTATCGGATATCTAAGTTCTAGGGTGGAATGAGAAGGTTGTGAGTGTAACTTTTTAGACAAAAAACATTGACCGACCTAAATATAACCATTAAATAAATGTTCTTAAAAAAGTGTTCAAGATGAACATATATAATTACAATAATTAATACATTTAAAATAAAAGTCATAAAATAACTGCCCAACATGGGCTCCCATAATGACACTCATCAATGGTTTATACTTTATTTTCCTCATGCCTAGGTATCTATAGTCACATTTTTATGAGCATGTCAAACCATATCCCACAAGAGGTAATATACCAATACATGGCCCAAAACCTAGCGCTTATGGGTAAAATACCCATCCCCTAGGGCACTATCATCCAACTCCTAGATAGATTTACCATAAGATTAACTTTTTATCAATAATATAACCACCAAAGGGTCTGAGTTCACCCATATCCATCAATATAAACGAATCTTTCTGGGGGGGTTATGTTAAATAGAGTCCCACAAACACAACTGTTTCTATCTAAGTGTTCGGTTCACCATAGGTTTAACCATAAATAACACATACATATCAATATCAAAAAATTACAAAAAAATAAATACAAGGAAAAGTCAATCATATAAATTTTTTTATTATGAAAATGTTTTAAAATTCTAGTTCCCAAAACCATTCCAAAAAAATATTTTCAATTTCATTTCCCAATACCATATCTGACCCATTTCAAAACTGAATTTTCTTAATAGCCTTTCAAAATACCATTTCCAAATACTAATTACAAAATTTTCCAAATATTTTTATTAATTCCATTTCACATTTAATTTTTTAGGAATAAAAAAATTATCTATTTCATATTTACATTTCAAAGCACACATAAATTTACCATTCCAAAATTATTTTTTTATAGGTAACAAGTTGAAAATATCATTTCAATGAAAAAAATGTTTTACTAGATAACTCTAAGGGGAAAATAAATTACCATAATTCTCCACTAGAAACCACTATCCCACAGGGCTCGTGAAATCAAAAGTTATTCTAAAGAAATACAATTATAATTTAAACTATTAATAAATTTTTATAGTCATCACATGTAAAACCAGTGAAACCACAACCACATGATATTAAAAGAAAATGAAGACTATGGGTAAATTTTGGGACCACATAATTAGTATAAAGATTTATACACTATGAACATAGACCATCCATAATACCAATTCTCTCCAAATCCTATAAAAATACAACTTCTCCCTACCCATGCTACCAGATCCAACTCACACCATGAAAAGGTAACCAAATAGTTATAATAAATTATAATTAAATAATCAAAAACTCTAAAAAATGAATAAGTGTAAAATAACCTACCAAAATACATCACCACCTTATAACTATATCCAACCACTTTTAAAGACCCATGGTGTACCTTGGAACACATTCTAGGCCAATTCCAATAATAAAACATCAAGAAAAAGTGTACACATGTCAAATTAGAATGTCCCCGATGCATTCCAAACAAAATCCCCATGATAATTTTTTGATTCCACCATTATTAATTGGAATGGGCACTCAAATCCTAATACTATGATGTTTTAACTTAGTTCTGAGGAATTATAATAAGACACGAGGCCACATGAGTGAGGATATTCACCCTGAATTATGAATAAATCACTTATAATCCCCCAAAATGGATGAAGATAGAGCTCATTCGACTAGGGTGAGCATGTACGATGGAGGGGAGAAATAGGGGTATGGGTTTAATGAATCTTAGGTAGAAATTTTTGAAATATAATTTTAATGAGAATAATAGTTTAGTTGTATTTTTTTCTATACCATGTTCCAATTATGTACTAATAATTGTCTAAACGTACCATGTTTTCATGGTAGAGCCTTATAGTTTTCCAAACTACATTTTATCCATGTGGTATGCACTGTCATGGTCTACAATGAATCACATGGTTTTCTGTAAACATGTCTAAATAAAGAACTAAGACCCAACTCCTACCCAAAACACACATTTTACTCTATGATCTCACATGTTAACCCTCAAACATATATTGACCATGAAACTAAACCTTTCTTTATATAACAATATCTAAAAACCTCTAGGCACTCAGATTACTATACAATTTCTCTGAAACCAAGAACACCAAATCATACACCATATCTAGACAACTAAAAAATTATAAATCTTATATTGATTCTCCTAAGGCCCATTATAAATACTAAGCTACCATCTAGGCCACATTACATATCTAAAAACCTCTGTATAATATTTCTATATATCTGAATAATTTTACAAATTCCAATTCAATTTTTGACCAACTCACTAATTAAAAATTCAAATTATACTTGAGTTTCAAATGTTCATACGAAAAATAAAAATTAAAACTCAAGCCTTTGTTGATTTTTATTTTTATTTATTATTATACTATATAACTATCAGTGACTCTTAATGTTCTATTAAAAGATAAATAATTATCATTGACCTCAATTTTTGAAATCCTTTGAGCTCACCGACACTATAAAATAATAACCCCTCTCCACATAACCCTAATCCATCACCCATTTTGATGTATCCTTTTGATGGACATGGTATAGTCAAAAATATCCAAATAGACATGTTTTGGGAGAATTAAAAGAGAGATTTTTCTACAAAAAGTATTATATAGGAAAGATATTGATTTCAACTAGCTAGATTGAAGGAACATCCCTAAAGAATGTATTTGACATAAAAGGATGACAATTTGTATTTTAAATGAATATTACCATGATATTTTATAAAAAATATGTCTGAGAATCATATAAAAATTTTCATGTTAGTTTGGGAGATAATAATGATATGGTGGTTTTGTGTGTGAATGTTAGGAGCTTCTCCACCTCTTAAACTGAGTTGACTAAGGCATTTCAGTATCATCATGAGGGATGTCACATTTCTAATGAATCGATGGTTAGTGTGGATGATGTTAGACTAAATGAGATCATGAAATACCTTCTTATAGTTCTCTAAATTGGATCCTTTGAATGACTTGGAGGCCAATAGAAATGATTTGGAATGGTTTATCGAAATACAAATAGCATAGATGATTAGAGTGTTTTAACATGTTTTATTTCCATATATCTATATTATCTACTTTTTTATAATTCAGAAGACAAAAAATATGCTAGGATATATTATAGGATATATACACATTTTATAGATAACTGAACTTGGAGTTTATATTTATATAGGAAAATTGTAACACTATTTTTATATAATTAGAGATAGAGTTGAGTGATGTTATGGGATCCACCTTCCACCGGTCGAATAAATTTATAGATGGTATTTTAAAGAAATATTTATTATTTCATGAACATTATGTTTAGGATGTCAACATCCATTAGTGAAGAAGTATTTTATGTGTTTCATGAATGTTATGAGGGTGAGAGATTCTTGGGGGATATAGTTAATGTTGAAGTTTCTAAGGATGGAACTTATTTTTTTCATATAAGAGATGACTTTGAGGATGAAATAGAGGAGTATATTTTTATAACACATATATGAAGACATAAAATCTATTCTAATATTCTCTAATATGTTGATGAAGTTAATGTTATATGAGAAGATTATTTTCCTCAATCATAGAATGTTTTTATTAACCAAGATCATTTTCAAATACATAATGGTGATTCTGAAATACTTTATATACCTAACGATTTGGTGAACTCTATTAATTCCAATGAGCATAATTAAGTGATTACAACTAGGAGTGATTAATGTGTATCTTTATTTATCACACTAATTTTCTATAATAAGAAATATACTTTATGAAAATATTGGTGCGATAAAGTGACTCTCATTTTCAAATAGTCTTATGATTTTTTTCATGCATATAGTCTAATTTTTTTCATATAAACTCAAGACCCTCTGAATAAATGGGTTCAAATGTTTGGAATTTTTTTCATATCGGTATGTTGGATTAGAAAAGAAAGATAAAAAAGAAACGAATTTTTTATGAGATCAGATCTACAAAAATATATATTTCTAAAGAATATGTTGAAGAGTGAATATATTTAGATTACCTATCTACTCAATGATATTAATATACTCAGAAAGATAATCTCCTTTAAATTTTTGATGAGATAATGGTTTCTCAGATCACCTTACCAAGAGAATATATTTTTAATTTGATTGAAAATGTAGAAATCATGAAAATGAACTACATTCCTTTATTAATGTTAAAAGGGAGAAATAAACTGATGAAATATAAAAAAATGAGTTAGAATAATCAAGGATTATAACATGATTCAAATGTTGATGTCATATAAAAAAATCTCTATAAAAGATAAATTTAATACAAAACAATATTTAATGAAGAAAATGATGTTATCTCAATTTCAGTACATAAAAATAATCTCCACCATCACTTATAAAATCTATTAATGAATATGAATCTGGAATCTATTTTATTTCATGGTTGGAATAGCCTAAAGGCCTCCATTTTTTTTTATTATTTTTGATAATTCGCATTTCAAGGGATGAGGTGGAACCCTTACAAGGCCTAAAGGCTCAAAGACAATTAAATGACCCATAGGTCTTAGAGGAAATCACCCGGACAGATAACTTGAAATTGCTCCACCCCGGCATGTGTCATGATATCAGCACTCCACCTTCACAGGGCTGGTCGGATAGTTGTCCTATGCAAAGTTGCACAGTCCTGGCATCGATGGAAAAGCCATACCCTCTCATTCTTTCAATTTCGGTTAGTTTTTCTCTAGTGAATGCACCTTCCCTAAATCCTCCTCTGATGCCTTTTCCCTTTTAGTCTGACCGGTACATATGCATTCATGTGGATCAAAGGCCTTGGGGTGTCCCAAAGGCCTTAAGGTGGCCCGAAGGCCTTGAGAATAAATTGGCCCGATGGCCTTGGGTGGCCCGAAAGCCTTGCAGGACCCGAGGACCAATAACATATTGTTCTATATTTTGTCCCTCTAAAGAAACATCATAAATATATATTTAAATGTAGATAAATTTTCTAAAAATGTGTGCTAATAAATTAGAACAGAATAATTAGGAGAGTGTTATAATTTAAAATCTAGGTCATGGTTTTTTTGAGAAAAGTGAGCTTTGGGGAACTTGGATTAAAACAAAATAAAGTTACATCAAACGAAATAAAGGATCCTTACATGTTTCATGCATAATTTGAGGAATAAAATTAGTAGGAACATTGATCCAATGTATGTTATCACATTCAGTGGCTCCTTTATTAACCAGACCATCTAAAATATAGTTTTCCTCCATAAATGTGTGAGTGATTTTGTAGCTCAGAGAAGCGATCTGCAAAAGGCATTTAATACACTTACTTGTAACCTTCCATGATATATGAATCTAACCCACCCTGATGGCTTGAGCTTCAATGGTTGATTCACATTCCAACCATATATATTTCCATTTCATTAGATAAAAAATGTCAACCACATTGATAATCCCCATCATTTTATATTCCAAGGCAGTATCATGACCTCACAATCCATATATGCATTCCACCACATCCCCATTATAGTCCCTGAAGATGACCCCAAAAATAGATGGTCCTATGGTTCCCCATGACTCATCTTCTTTATTACATTTGATCTATCCATAAAAAGGGGTGGGCCAAAAGAATTCCATCATACCTCTAGGCTTAGGAAAATTCCCTATAATATTCAAGCACTTAAGAACCATGAAGTCCCTTACCGATGTGTCACATCACACTGTGATCACACTGTTAGAAGCCTACACAGCCTCCAGAATCTGTGAGATTGTGGTATATTATGAAAACCAAGACCTGTGATGTATAACATTATTCTAGGATTTTGAAATGCAGTGCACCAGTTCAGCATAATCAACTCTAAATAAGGAAGTGACTTTTTGGGATAGAGGAATTCTGAAAAGAGAAAACAAAAAATCATAAGTGAACCTAGTAGAGGAGGATATAGAAAAAAATATGTTGAAAATCACATTACCTAGATAAGAAGCAATATTACAGCATAAAAACATATGGTTAACATACTCATGAGGTTGATGACATAAGACACACCTAGAGAAATGTGAAATTATTACACGTTGAAGATTAGCATCCACTGGAACATTATTATAGAAAATTATCCAAATTAAATTAAATCATGAAGGGGGAATCCAATTATGTCTCAGTTCACCAGTCCATCCATGCTCTCTCTGAATAAATGAGTTATAAATTCTTTTTGAATAAGAGTCCAAATCAAAGACAATTCCTAAATAAAGTGATCTGGTTGGTTAATGAAGTCGTGGCATGAAACTTTTAAAGCAATATCCATTGGGAGAACCTCCAAATGCTACAGATTCTATTTTATGGAGATGATTCTATAAATATAATCTTCCTTAGGTTCAATTATATCAATAATTAATGGACCTTCTCAGTTAACATGCCGAAATATAATGGGAGAATTCTCTTTAACCAGCCAGTGAGAATGTGTTAGTATACTTTGGAAGACATCTCTAAGCCCTAGACAGATGGAAGATTCAAGAAATACATAATTACTTTTAAATAAACTTGGCAGTATTCTTCCCCTTAGTAACTCAAGAGATTCATAATTATTGTTTATGATACTCCATAGGAACTTGGCATGCAAATCCTAATTAAGAAGATGCATATTTGTAATGCCCAGTTCACCAATACTAGGAGGTAAGCAACACAGATTCCACTTGGCTAGAATGATTTTATTCTCTATAAATTGTCCACTCCAAAAAAATTTATTTACAATTTATTTAATTTTCTTAATGATTGATATAGACCAAATATATACCATGAATGAAAAGAAATTCTTCGAGATGGCCATGTGTTTGATAAGGCAGATGTGTCCTGCCATTGAAAGAGACTTGTATTTCCAAGAGGCAAGTGTTTTCCTAATTTTTCATAAGGATTTTAAAAAATGTAAGAGGAGTGGCTTCCCCCAAAACATTATCACTCCAAGATATGTAAAAGGAATTGATCCATCCCTTATTCTAATGTTGTTAATAAGATGAACTTTATTTGAAGATCTAATATTTTTTCTAAATAAATGAATTAATTGTTCCAGCTAATTTCTTACCCTAATGCACTTTTATAATGAGTGAGATCCTTTTGGAGATTAAAAATATTCTTCTTGTATCTCTATGTAAAAATAAAAATGTCTTCAACAAAAAACAAATGTGAATGAGCATATATACCTCCTGCCACTTTTATTGTGGAAAGATCCCCTTTATCCACCATATTGATAAGTATTTTACTCAAGTAATCCTTGGAAATTTCAAAAATAATTGCTGATATTAGATCCTCCTATCGGACCCCCTTAGAGCAAGTTAAATAACTATACAGAGACCCATTAATGAGAATTGAGATGTGAGTTGATTCAAACAGCATTTTGATCCATTAAATGAACTTCATACTTAAGCCAAATTTGTGAAGAATCTATCCTGTAAATATCTGATCCATTATTTCAAAGTCCTTTCTATTTTCAATATGAATGGAAAAATTTCCTCCTCAATTGGTTCTCCTTATAATATTGATACAATTTGAATTCATAAACAGGAAATCTTGAATGTTCCTTCCTTTGACAAAACCAAACTAGTTTCAAGAGGTAATTTTCTCAACTACCCAAGAAATCCTCCTAGGAAAGATTTTTGTAATGAATTTATGAATAGTATTAACCAGTGCAACTAGCCTAAATTTGATTATCTCACTTTCATTCTCCATTTTGGGAATTAGGGAAATCAACTAAGCATTAAAACCAAGATTTAGCTTTCCACCCCTGGAAAAATGTTTTATAAGCATACACACCTCTTCCTGAATAATATCCCAATAGATTTGAAAGAAATCTTTTTTGAACCCATTCGGTCCTAGAGAAATATCCTTTTTGAGACCAAAGACCACTTACTTAATTTAAAAATACATCATAATAAATGTAATAAAGTGGTTTTCCTCCTCAGTAATCAGTTTGGGAATAATGTTTTCTCTTACCCTTTTAGTTGTTGGTGGCCCATTGAAAAGGTTCTCATAAATGGAAAAACTATGCTTAGAAAGGTCGTGACTCATCTATAAAATTCTATCTTGATACTTTAGTAGAGAAAGGGGTCCATTCACTCTTCATACCCTTTGAAGAGCATTAAATAACATAGTGTTTCTCTCCCCTAAATTTAGCCACTTGATTTTGAGGATGTATTTCATGATAATATCCCTGATTATCATAATGTTCATCAACTTTGAATACATTTTATCCTCCTAGTTCATATAATCAATGATGTGAGACCTAGTTAATGATCCTTTAATTTCATGAAAATAGCATTTAATGCCCTCAATTTCAACATTAAGTGTGCTGAACATTACCTTAATCCATTATTTAATCATTATCTTAAGAATTTTCATCTTGGAAACACATATAAAAGGATTACCTTGGCATGTGGCCGAGGCCTAGGTTTCTGGCACAATCTTTGAACAATCAGGTTGGGAGGCCCAATCATTATTGAACTAGAAGGGAATTGGTTTCCTCTTTTCACAAGAGATAAATCTTGTTAGAATAGGATGATGATCATAATTATTCCTACCAAGAGTAACACATGAGATTGTTTTCTAGGAATCAAGCATTTTATTTTTCAAAAAAGCCCTGTTAATTCTTCTATCCCTCATATTATTAAGATGCCTTATGTACCATGTGAATTTACCACCAATCAGATTAACTTCATACAATATTACATGCTCGATACAATCTAGAGTCTCGCATTATTGGGGTTTCTCATGGTAGAGACATATACCAACTAGAAAGGGATTTTATCACATAATTATGAAGAGGGAGAAATATCTTGACACTTTTTGGTGTGCAGTAAATCTATGTTTAAAACCGGATTTCTTCAAGGACTTAGAGTGGGATGCAATTTTCAATCCCTTAAAGCAAAGGCATTCTATCAATCAGGTATAGACACAAATACATGGTCTACTATGGTTCTATTGGAATGAAAATATTATTAATGAACTTTATTCAAGAATTGGTTCCACTTTGAAAATTGATTGTCACACTATTAATGGTGACATTGGTCTGTATGTAAGAGTGTTGTTGAAGTCAATATGGAAGTACAACCTCCTGAGTGAATTTATTTGGATGTAAAGGATCATAAATTGGAGATTAATTATAAGTTTGAGAATATTTACAAGTTTTTAAAAAACTGTAAGATGGTAGGCGATGATTTCCAAGCATACACAGAGGTTAAGAAATTGGTTAATTCTATCCTTGCTTCTTCAATATGAAAAGAGGTTTCAAAGGAAAGGAAGGGGACTACAAGAGACAATGTGAAGGGACATACCTCTAAATTGTAGGCTGGGAAATCCAACACATATAAGGCAGGTCCCTTATTGGATGATCAGGTATAAGAAGAGGAGAGGAAATCTGACATTTCTGAGAACATTATTACTTATACTGCAATTTATGTGAAAAGTATTCCTTCAGAGGAAATTCACGACTAATTTTTTTATCTTACTTCAGATGTTTCCAATATTGTGGTTGATATACAGGTAAAAGAAATTAGTATAGACTCCATTGTATCTGAAATGAATACATAGTTATTACTACCTTGGTATGATTTAGAGTAATCTCTAGATCACAGTTATATAGTCATTCTATATAATTTTAAAAAATATATATTATCAAAGTGATCAACATATTTGGATATTCCATTGATAATAATATAAATAAAAAATCACTACACCCATTCATTCTTGAAAATATCCCACCAAAAAAATAGAGTAATTTTATCCTTGATACAACTAACCTCTACTAGGAATAACATATTAAATATAAATAGTAAGTCAATTCACAATATCCTCCAATATCTTTTACAAAACACTCACTATGTACCACCAATGTGTACAAAAAATCCACTGATCAGTATTCTTGAGACATTAAAATTATTTTTACTGGTATAAATTCTTTGAGATACAAAGTTGGTGTTATTGGGAACTCTTGTTTTGATATACCTTTTGGATAGATGGATCATTTGGAACCTATAGTTAAACTAGATTCTTCATTTCTATTTTTTTTAGGAAACCACATTTTAATACCAAACATATAACTTCTCACACAGATCTAATGGAATGATATCTCGTATTATATTACTCTTTTGTTTTATCAAAGATATATTCAGGTTATCTATTTTTGTGTTCTCATATTACTTCATATTATTTGTTTTAATATTTAAAGTCCCATATATATTTCTTTTTATCCTCTTTCACTATAATGATTATTTAATTCTATTTCTGATATCTTATAATTAATTTCCTTCATATTCTAATTTTCACTATTTAACTTTGTATTTTTAGTTAATCTTCCTTATCTCATACCTCTATATTATTTTTTATATCACAAATGTCAGAGAATATCATAATAAATATAAAATTTTATCTTATAAGGAGTATAATTTTATTTATGATTTTCAAATTGATATTGATTTTATGATCACTTAAACTTTTATATTTTTTGACACACTTAACTTTTTCCGAAATATCCCAGCATTTAATATGTTTTAAGGCCAAAAACCCATATTTTTTTCTAAAGAATTTATATTATGGGATTCTAGATGTTTAATTTATATTTCCTTCAAATTTTGAAGAAATTTATATATGAAAATTATCATACTTACATGTATATATCATTAAATATAAAATAGAAAAACTTATTAGGAAAGATAATATCATATGTTGTAAAATTATCTTTTGATAAGTCTTTGGAATTTAGGGAAACATAATAGTAAATATCTATGAATGTATCATGTAAAATAATTATCATATGAAACCAAAAATCATATGAAAACTATCAAAATAATATTTAATGACATATGTATCGTATATATGTTGAGGAAAAAAATACTATGAGATAATAAATTCATACATTATATGTTTTGAAAAAGTCAAATATTGTAAAAACATCAATTAACATACTTTTTTAGAATATATCCTATGAACACTCAGATTATCATATAAGATATTGTTTCTAATTACATTTAAATGTGCTAATTTCATATAATTAAGAATATCTTATGAGAAATAATTTATCATTCAAATGAAAAATTATAATATGAAGAAGACTAATTTTAAGAGATCCAAAATTCATATGATATGATAAAATATTATTCAAAAATATAATGTCTCACACACCAAAAAATCATATGGTGAAACTAAATATAAATAACAGTTTTATAATTATAAAGATATATGAGGCAATGTACTTAAAAATATTTTATTTTATTATAGAGGATGTTGTTCCTATTGTATTATTTCTTGTAAATACCACTCATACCATTTTATATATAAAAAGTCATGTGGATGATTGAGGAAATATATTTTCGATTATTATTTAAAAAATATGATTGTGTATAGTTCCATGATCGATCGAAACAATAGTAAATTGACACCTCTATCTTTAAAATTTATGGAAATGATTGTTGAATGATATTTAAAATGTTATTTAGAATATTTTATTATTTTCTTGGTTATTGAAGTGTAAGAAATGATCAAATTAAAATATAAGTTTAGTTTTTATTTATATAAAATAGAGAACTATAATTATAGTGGGTGTTCTAGACCCAACTAATCATTACTTTTAGATTACCTTACTATGTATACAGTGAATTATTCATGTTATAAATTTATAATTATCATATCAAAAGGTTATAGTCATTAAAAGATATAATGATAACCTTGAGATACAATGAAATTAATCTTAATCATTTGTATTAATTCTAGAAACATCACACTGACTAGAAAAAATATGATTTCTAAATATTAAGTGCTAGGGTTCATAATCATTGATACTTCTACTTTTTAAATTCTCACATGGTGATCTTGAGTATATAACATCATAAGGATTGGAATTATAATAGAAACACCACATGTTTCATGTGTCATTGGTTATTCCGGTCTGGGAACACATGTAATGGTATTCAAAAAGAAATATTTTTATTGGTTTGTATCATTTGATCACACACTTTGATGTATGGAAAAAAAACATGAAATTAAATTCGTGGTGAGGTAGTTTGTGTTGGATGCTTTATTGGTGGTATGAAACTGATTTATTAATCAAGATTGAATTTTTCTATTACGATTGAAAGAGATATATTAGCCCAATTGATTAGGATGGTAGTACCATTACTAAATCTATATCCATGGTAAAAGAAGATAATTTCATATAGTTAGGTTGAGGAATAACAAATAAATAAAAAAATATGATAAAAATTGTGCATCATGCTTTATAAGATATCATGAGATAATGAAATTATAACACATGGTGTGTGTTCCTAGAAGGGTTTTCATAGATATAACAAATTTTTATCTCTTTAGGGTTCTTGATAGGTTGCTACACTCCACTCTTATTTTGTGAATAATATTCACTCCTATTAAGATAAGGGCCTAGAGGGCCCCACATAATAACTTATTCAAAATCGTTCCCTATTCTGATGAATATGAGTTTAGGACATGGTGGGATCCACCACATGGTCTGGGATATGTTCGAGGAAATATGAACTCCAAATAAATAAATAAATTCATATCATTAGAGTTTATAATAATTAGTATTGAATTTAATTATTTAATGTAATTATAATTATTAATTTAATTGCATGAAAAATATTATATGAACATATATTTTTTTAATATTCAATGTTCATTTAATATTTTTTTGAACGAAAAGTATAGTTAATGACTCAATTTTAAGAAGTAATATATTCATTATACAATAAACTGATAAAAAATATAAATAACATTTATGACCTATTTATTTGTTCACAAGGAGTCATTTATGGTTTATTTTTTGAAAAATAAATACTTGGGTATTAGGGAGTTAATTACTGGTATTTATTGATTGACTATAAAAGGAGGATAGGTCTCTTAGGAAATTTACCATTCACAACTAAATTGTGAGAGCCTCTATCTCTATCTTTTCATCCAATTTCTAGAGATACATTATCTTACTCCAAGTCCTCAATCATAGAACATCTACACAGATTAATGGAATGGAGTAGTTTTGATCATTAGGACATCAAAGGAATCCTAGAAACATCATTCTAAAACCTATATTCGGATGATAGACTCGCTTATTTTATTTCTATGTGAATATATAAAATCTATAAGGATTTAATGTTGGATCCACCATGAAATGATTGCTGATGAATGACGTTTTATATTTATTACATGATAAATTGTTAGTGTGATCACATTTTATGTGCTTATGATATTGAATATGATTCCATTTATTCATGTAATAATAAAACCCTAAAGGAAAAATTAATTCAGAAACACCTTCAATCATTTGAATAAGAATAAAACCAGGTGTGTGGGGTGCTCATCCACCAATGTTGAGAGTGCATGCTACTATCAATGAGTTCATGTGATATTGATGGGTTACCTAAACCAAAGATCACTATAAGGGATTATACAAAGATATCTTGAAAGAAATATAGGAGAAATAATTTAGTAAATCAAGTTTTTGAATTTATAAGTTGACACCTCTCATAGTATATCAAGGACTAGATAGTTAATGTGTTTGGACAGTCAAAATCCTAACTTGAACTCTCCACATAGTGGCATAACTATAGCTTGAAGACTATAAAGAGATGTTTTAAGGATAATTTAAAATAGAATACTCAAGCTAAAAAATATTTTTATTCTAGTATAGAGGGTTTCTAGAGTTCGATAATATAGTGGGATCAATTTAGTGTCTAAATAATCTATAATGTATAATAAATAATTAAGAGAAACTTACTAATCTACTATATTTTATTCATATAAAATAAAAATTAATAACATAATAATACTTTTATTATATTTTAAAAGTTCAACATATTTCTAACACAAGTATCTATGAGTAGTGCAGGAATTCTCACACAGTACTACGATATAGGAAATTCGAGGTATTGGTGTCCCCAATATCTATTCAGTCTCTTCAAGAATATTGGGTGAGAAAAATACTTACAGGAGACTCATGTATGATAAATATTATGGTCATTTCAAAATTCTATCATCAATGTCCAGTGTGACTTGTGAATACAACATCATGACATGGATGATTTCACATATTGTCTCATCTTTGAGATACATATGAAGAGAAAGTGAAGTGAGATACGAATAGGTGGTGAATACACTGGATATGTGTAAGTATCAAATATGGATCATGATCTTTCAATAAATACCATTCATATATTATTATCACACATCTAATCTAGTTTTATTTAATATTAAAAAAAGAAATATGTAGAAAATGATTCATTGCCTTTTTTGAATATGTTCTCCAATTATATAATAACATAAGAAAGTTTAATCATTAGTTCATATGGTGAAAAAGTTTAAGGACAAGGAGAAAAAAATTAACGTGTGATGAAAAAGGAACCTATACAACATCTTTTAAAATATATAGGTCGTTAATAGTGGTTATTTTATATGCATTTCATAATGTAATTATATAGAATATCAATGAAATGAACTAAATTAAATAAGTAAGTAGTCACTTATTCTTCAGGAATATTAATCAATTATAAGTACTATTTATGTCATACTTATTTATAATTGAATACAATATACCTATTAAATACGTTTTTTTTAAAATATAGTAACCATGTATGTATTTAAATGTTACTAAAATTAAGGGATGTTCTTCAAGTGGCTGAGAAAGTGTGGTTCTAAATTCAGTGGTGAGAGGTACACAATATCTATATTTTCAAGTAAATGGTTCTAGTAGAACATTTATTAATTATAACTAAAAAGGTTATCTATTGTTTCATAGTACACAAGGATAAATTATCCCATTTTTTGAATGAATTTTTTTTGTGGTGTTTAATAGTAAACAAATAATTCTTTTTGAATCATAGGAAATAACAGATGAATATAAAATGAAAGACTACACACACCCAATTTTGGAAAGATAATTCTTTTACATGAAAAAACGATAGAGTTTTCAAGGATATACCCAGTATGGTTTTAAAATCAATTGAGTTATCTAACTTAGTTATAATAGATACTTATACTTACTTAGTTTGGTCAAATAATTCTTTAAAAATAAAGGTTGGTGATGATACTTTCAAAACTAATTCATTTAGTTAGTGTGAAATATTTAATAATTATGATAGAGGTAAATTGATATATTTTATAATATTACTTTAAGAGTTTTAAGGAATATAGCACTAAAGTATAATATATTTGATGTGGCTCTATTTTTAGATAGTTTTGCCAAATCTTTCATTTAATTTCTATCAATTTTTTTAATTATTTTGACACTTTTTAATAAATAATGGCATATTTGTATTTTTAACACTAAATATGTTAATTAATAATTTTTTATAATTAAATTTGAGTTTTTAGTCTTTTTATATAGTCTATGTAATTATTCTAAATATATTAATCTGCTTTCTAGTTTGATAATATTAATTCGTTTTACTTATTAACTTTTCTAAATAAATATTATTTAATTGTAATTTTTATTTGCTTCAATCTAATTCAGTTTTTAATTTAAGACTTTACCATTTAATTCTAATTTATTTAAATAAATTAACCCTACTTTTTAACCGTTTCAACTATTATTCTAAGTGGATAAGTTTAAAAATTAAATTTAATAAAATAATTCTTTCTTAATTTTAAGTCATCATTTTGTCGGTTAATTAATTAACTTTTTTGTGAAATATATTTAATTATTTTAAATTTCATGTTTGCAAATAGTTTTTTGTTTGTGTTTTTCATTTAGTTAGAAATTTATTTTCTTAGTTAATAATCAAGTCATTTTTTTTAGTTCGTTAAATAATTTGGTTAGTTTTTAGTTACAGTTTATTATTTAATTTTAAAAAAATTCATTAATTTCTATTTTATGTTAATTAATTAGTGTTTTTTCATTTTATTATCTATTATAAATTAATTTTTAATGTTTAACATTTTAATTCGTCTATCGGTGAGTCGTCACACCGATGTTGTGTCACACCAATTCTTTTGTCACACTGAAGTTTTTTATTTTAATCGGTGAGTCACAACTCACCGATTACATCTAAACACCATCGGTCTCTCATGACACACTGATTCTTTTATCCTTTCATCGGTGTCTTATGCACTCACCGATACTATTTATATCCTTTTGTCTCACTGTATCTGATTATTATTCTTTGTATCAGTGAGTATGACTCACTGATATCCTAAATCATCATCTGCTTCACATCACAGATATTAATTACCATTTATTTTAATTATCAGTGACTCATTTTCTTTATTTGTCTTCTATCAGTGAGTCACTGACTCACTGATCCATTTCAAATATCGGTGTCTCGTATTTTTTTTCTCCAACGGTGTGTCACGCACACACCGATGCATTCATTGACTCACTGATTCCATCCTTCTATTGGTCTCATCCTCTGATATCGATTTATTTCTGAATTGGTCTCTCGATGTCACACTAATCCTCGTTTCTTCTCCACTGGTGCTAAACAGAATCGCACCTCCACTCTGTTTCTTCCTTCACTGTTGATACACCAATGTTGTTACAGCAATGTCGATCCTCTTTATCCCTTCATCTACTCATGCAGCGGCTTCATCTTCTCATCGACAACTTCTCCATTCCTGGAATACCTACCATCCTTTACAACATTTCCACCTTTTCCTCAGAATTGATCTACAATGGAATTAAACCAGAGAATCAACACAACGCCTGAACATTTCAGACACGGACCAGTTTTTCCCATAAGATTCAATTAACAGATTTTTTGAAAAAATAGATTCAAAATCATCCATAGATTCAAACTTAGAACCGAATTGTAGTAGAGAGGCTGAAGCGTTGAGTTTCAAGACGTCGTCAGGGGGAAATCGCACTGCGCCATAGGATGTGTGGAGAAAGGGATCTTGTTCGCCATTGTGGGTGACATGCGCACCACTATATTTGGAGGGTTTGGTGTCGGCACGCTGAAGAAGAGGTCCACCGGTTCTGCTGAGCTGAACCTACCACGTTGCAGTGATGAGGAGCAGTAATCTGTGCTGAACGAGTACACTAAGAGAGGTGGAGTCGGGCCGCTTTGGGTTATTACTGGAGTTCGTCATTGTTCGCACTAGAGTTAAAGCTCACCGCCACAGATGGAGTGTGGATCGCTGAAGCCATTGTAGAGCCGAGGAGGAGGCCACCGATTTCAAGATGAAGAGGAAGACCCCCTATGCACCAATAATTGGTGAAGGAAGAAAATATAAAAAAAATTATAATAATAAAAGTAATATAAAACAAAAAGAAACCATAAAGTAAAAGTTATCTTTAATAAATCAAATGAATATAATAGAATTTGTAAAAGTTATAAATTAAAACAATTATAATATTAATAAATAGATAAATTATAAATTAAAATACAAAAATAAATAAACAATAAATGTTAATAAACTAATTATAGTATAAATATATAATTAATAATAATTATAAATAAACTATAAAATATACTTATTAATTTAAAAATATTTAAAACTAAATTATTAATTCTAATCATGAAATTAAAATAAAATAATAAATAAACTTATATATATTTAAATTAATCTAACAATTTAATTTCTTAAATAGTAATTACAATAATAATAATAATAAAATTTTTAAATAAAAAATTAATACAATCTAAATTATAAAATTTTTAATTACTTATTTACTTATGATGAAAAATGTTAATGATTTAGTTAAATATGATAAACTAAAAAATTTAGTATTTATATTAATAACTTTTTTATAAACTTATAGTAATAATTTTATATATAATATAAATTTAAAATTTAATTATCAGTTAAGATGTATATTTATTAACTTTAATTAGTTTTTAATAAGTATTATAATAATAAAAAAAATTAACTGTAAAATATTAATTAGGTTTCTTCATGTTTTAATTGTTTTATCATGTTCAGGTTCATACCAAAGTCGAAAACATGTCTTGGTTCACACAACTAACTCAGCAGAAGTTAGTTATGAGGGAAAAACTAGTGTGACGTGCGAGTTGCGAAAACACACACTTGTGCAGTGCACAAGTGAAGAATTTTTAAAGTCGGTGGAAATGAGCGGTGACATGCGGTAGTTGAAAGTTGATATATAAAGAAGAGTAGTAGTATAATTACAGAGGATGCTCATTGATTATATGAACACACCATATTCGAGTGAAGGATTTCGTTCGATCATTAATTCAAAGAAGAGTAGAGAACCTGGAGCACTTCTCAGAGAGCCATTCTTCGGAGTTCTGAGGGCTTGGAGTAGCAGTGATTCATGCGAGAAGAGGGAGTTTTCTTCCTCTATTTTCTTTTAATTATCTTTATCTGTAATTGATTGATTTTATTATATGTAATTGAAACAATTTTAGGCTAAATACTTCCAGTTCGGGGTAAAAACCGAATCTACAGGTTCTTATCTTTTTCTTTTCTCACTATCATTTTTAATGTGATCGGAATTGATCAGAGATGTTAGTTCTGATTAAATTCAATTGCAACGTAACACCTGAACTTAATCTTTTAATTATATATTAATATGGTGAGTTTTAATGTGGATTAATTTACTTAATCATTTGAATTGAAATTAAAGAATACAGAACATACGATGAGTTTGTTCTGTAATCTTTTCAAACCAAAATTTCAAAGTTGATTAATCTAAGAGTGGTGAACTCTGAAATTGGCCGGCATGAGTTATTTATCTCATGGTGAGGGAAATAAATCACTCCATTTCAGTGGTATTAGTTGTAATAACAATCGTGAGAAGGAATGTTTTCAAAACCAGTAGAGTTGATGTTTTCCCCGGACATATTTCTCTTGATTTTTCACTTATCGGCATTTTATCTCTCTGTTTCTCACTGTTTTTAGTCTGTTTCTGGCTTCAATATAGTTCAGAACAAAAATTTAAAAATATTGTGTTGTTTCATTTGTTCCTCATAATAAACAAAATATAAAAAGTGAAAAATATAAATTCACTCCACTGTAGACAAAATTGGAGCTTCCAAGTTTTTTTAGATGATTAGTGGCCAAAATTACCTTCCCTTTGGGTTCCACCCTTCTTAGAAAATATACTGTAGTTAGTAGAAATATAAATATTAAACTTTGACCAGATTCAACGACAATACATGTCATGTTTTTAAAGCCTTTTCTAGGGAAGGAATGATCCATTACTCAAAAAAACACTAAATAAACATATATAAAATATCTTTAAGAAAAATTTAAAAATTTGAAAATTAAAAAAATTGTGTCATTTATTTATGAATTTTTACTGTTGAAGTGTTGTTACTGTTGTTTTCATGAGCACAAGAACTTCTGGTGCTAGATTAGAGCCTCTGAACCTTGAATTAGACAAACATCTCACTACTCTAATAAAAAATATCAAAATTGAAATGGAAAACGTAGATAATAGAGTTCCTGCACCTAACAACTATCAAAATCAACTAGAACTCTTATATAAAAATGAAAGGACTAGGATAAGGGAGTTTGAACTTCTTTAAGTTTCAAGCAATACATCATCCATTAGATTAAGTGCAAGGGCTAGAAATTATTGACTTAAACAATCACACATTTCACTACTTCCTGCTTTTAATGGGAACTCTAATGAAGAATCTATAGCCTTTATTAAGGACTTCTATAATACTGTACAGAAATTATCTGTTATAGGACTCAAAGAAAATGAACCAAGAATGAGATTATTTCCCTTTTTCCTTAAATGGAATGCTATAAATTGGTTTTTGAGTCTAGATGAGAAATTTTTTAAAAACTGGGATCAAGTGTATTATTATTTCATAATGAAATTCTATCCCCAAAGGTTAAAAGGTGAATATACAACAAAAATCACTAGTTTTTATCAAGAGGATAGAGAAGCTTTTAAAGAATCTTGGGATAGATTCAAGGATCTTCTTATGCAGTGTCCCCATCATCAACTCCCATCACACCTTCTCATGGATACATTCTATGAAGGGTTGTCCTCCTCTAGATAGAATCTAGTACACCAAGATGCTGGGGGTAATTACAATGATAAGACAGATAAAGAACATAGCCAAAATTTTAATAATATTTCTCTGAATTCACAACATAAACATTCATGAATAAAAATAGTCAATAGAAATGTTAATTCAAACACTGGTTCAATGAATAAAACTCAAGCTCAACTTGCTAAAATCACCAACCGACTTCAATCTTTATTGAACCAGAATTCTAAAAAAATTATTAACCAACTTGGATGCCAAAATACCAACCAATATATAAGGGAACAATGTGTCCAGTTTTGTATGTTTGGGCATATTGAAAACTTCTTCCCTAACATTGATATGCTAGCTCAACAACAAGAAAATTCCATATTTGTTAACTATGGTCCTATAATTCCTCCTAAAGAATATCCATTTTCAAATAATTACAATCAAGGCTGTAAGAACCCCTCAAATCTGTCCTGGAAAGATCAAGGCTTAATTAAACAAACCAATTCCCCTAATTTCTCTAATTAACCAAGACCAAACTTTCAAAGTCAACAAAGGGGTGGGTCTTCAAATGTACAAGGAAACAATGATAATCACATGTATTCTAAGCTTGATATAATCTTGAATAAAATCAAATCTTAAGACTAAAGACACATGAATCAGATAACCAAACATCAAAATCAATATGAGTCTGATAAAATGTAAACTGATGTTAGAATGAAAAACATGGAAACACAGTTAGGTCAAATTGCTAGGGATTTTTCATCTAGGGAAAAAGGTAGTATTTCTAGTACCACTGGACTTAATCCTATGGAGAATTCCAAGGATTTTGTAACTAGAAGTGGGCTTAATACTCAAACTGTTGATGAAAAAGAAACTAAAAATGCCCAAAATGAAAACCTGCTTCAATCTGGTAATAAAAATCTGCTTTACACACATGCTGGAAATTCATTGAAAAGTAATGTTAATGATCAAAATATGAATTTTTCACTTAAAACTCAAGCTGAAGCTTCTTATAAAAATCTATAGAATAAAGGAAAAGAAAAATTTGAGTAAAAGTTGGGGGATATGCCCACTGTTCTAAAATTTTTCCCCCACCCATCCCTTTCCCTAAGAAGCTGAAACCGCAAAGTAACACCAAAGATGAACTTCTTCAGTTCCTTAGTCTCCTTTATAAACGTAAGGTTAACATTACATTAATTCGCGCTTTAATTAAAATCCCATGTTATCTGAAATCTCTTAAGAAAATTGTTTCAAACAAAAATACTTTGGAAAAATTGGCTTCTTACAGCCTCACTGAAGATTGTTGTGTTGTACTTCAAAAGAAAATCCCACCTAAACTGAAATACCCTGGTAGTTTTTTCATACCTATCACACTAGTGATCTCTGATCAACTCAACTGTTTGTGTGATTTAGGTGCTAGTATTAATATTCTTCCATACTAATTATTTCAACAGTTGAGGTTGGGTGACCTTCAACCCACCACATTCATATTGCAGTTAGCTGATCGATCATTCACTCATCTTGTGGGTAGGGTAGATGATTTTCTAGTTGGGGTTGGGAAGCTATTTCTACCTACTGATTTTTTAGTCTTAGATATTGGTGTGTGATCAAGAGGTGCCCATCATCTTGGGTAGACCCTTCTTTTCCACAGGTGGTGTTGTCATTGATGTCTCTAAAGGTCAACTTATTTTTAAAATTGGAGAACAACAAGAATATTTCAATGTGTTTAAAAAATGTTAAAGGACCAATGTTTTCTAAAAACTGTTTAGTGCTAGAGTCCTTAGAGAAAGAGAACTCAATTGGAAACTCTGATGAATCTGAAAATCAATCCTAGGTTGAAGAAGATAATTTTGAAGCTGAAAATCATGTTGAATCTATTTTAGAAGTTGAAAATTCTGCTCAAACTCCAAAACTAGAAATTTTTCTAGAACTAGACAACTGTCCAGTTTATGCTATAGAAGGGTCCTCTATTTCTGAACTTAGGATCTTTTATATTGTATTTGAGGGTGTTTATGTTAACACAAACCTTTATGAACACTTTGATGATATTGAGGAAGAAATTATAATATAACTAGATGATTCTTCTTTGATTAACTTGCTGAAATATGATCTAGAAAATCAGGACAATGTACTACCCACACTGGATAGTAGCACTATTAATTCTGAATCTGAACGTGAAATTGAAAATATTTCCTCTTTAAATACTTCTTAAAATAAATATGTTGAATATCTTAGACCTACTAGGCCTAAGAGTCTTCTTTCTAGTGTAGAACCAACCACTCTTGAACTGAATCCAATCCCTATCCACTGTAAATATTCGTTTATGGGTGAGAACTCCACTTTGCATGTAATAATTTCTGCTAAAATGAATGAAAACAAAGAGGATAGATTGTTTAATGTTTTGAAAAAGTGTAAATATGCCATAGGCTGGACAATAGCTGATATCAAGGGTATTAGTCCCTCATTCTGTATGCACAAAATTCCTATAGAGCTTGACCATAATCCTAGAGTAGAATGTCAAAAAAGATTGAATCCAAACATGAAAGATGTTGTGAGAGAGTAAGTGAATAAACTACTAGACACTGGAATGATATATCCCATTTCTGATAGTGCTTGGGTTAGCCCAGTCCAGGTTTTCCCCAAGAAAGGAGGTTTCACTGTAGTTTAAAATGAAAAAAATGAAGAAGTACAAGTTAGGAAAGCCACAAAATGAAGAGTCTGTATAGATTATAGGAAGCTTAATTCAGCCACTAGAAATGACCATTTTACAATGCCCTTATTGGACCAGATGCTTTAGAGGATTGCTGGAAATAATTTTTACTGTTTTATGGATGGGTATTCTGGTTACCACCAGATTCCTGTTGATCCAGAGGATCAGGAAAGGGCCACTTTCACATGACCCTTTGGAACATTTTCCTACAGGCAGATTCCCTTTGGGTTGTGTGGAGCTATAACCACCTTTCAAAGGTGTATGATGGATACCTTTTCAGATGTGATTGAGAGAATTATTGAGGCTTTCATGGATGACGTTACCATTGTGGGTAGTACTTTCGATACCTACCTTGGAAATCTTGAATTAGTCTTAGAGAGATGCATTGAAACCAACCTTGTTCTTAATTAGGAGAAATGTCAATTCATGGTTACAAAAGGTATAGTTCTTGGTCATAAAGTGTCTAATAGAGGTCTAGATATTGATACTCCTAAGATTTATGTTATTCAAAAACAGCCTCCTACTATAAATGTCAAAGGTGTTAGTTGTTTTCTATAGAATGTTGGTTTTCTATCAGATATTCATAAAAGAGTTTTCCAAAATAACTAATCTCTTGTGTTATTTGCTGGTCAAGGATGTAACTCTCAATTTTGATGATAAATTTTTGAAATCATTTAATCTGCTTAAAGAGAAACTCACTACATCACCTATCATCACTGCACCTGATTGGAAACTACCTTTTGAACAATGTGTGATGATAGTGACATGGATCTAGGTGCTGTCATTGGATAGAGGAAAGATAGAAATTTTTATTTTATGTATTATGCTAGAAGACTGTTAGATAATACCCAAAAAAATTATACCACCACTAAAAAAGAATTGTTTGATCTTTTGTTTGCTCTTGAGAAGTTTAGACATTATCTGTTAGGTTAAAAAGTTATCATTTTCACTGATTATTCTACTTTAAATTACTTGATGTCTAAGAAAGAAACAAACCCCAGGCTAATTAGATGGATTCTGTTGTTACAAGAGTTTGGTCTAGAGATTATGGATAAATAGGGAACTAAAAATTTAGTTGTTGATCAGCTATCTAGGATTCCTCTTACTCAATCTGAACCTGAAAATTCTAGGGAGATTGACTCTTAATTTCTTGATGAAAATATTCTTACACTTTCTATCAGGCAATATTCTTGGTTGGCATATTTTTCCAACTTTCTGGAAGTAGGTGTTTGTCCCAAAAATCTGTCCAATAACTAAGGAAAGAAATTCCTTTCTGAACTTAAATATTATTTTTGGGATGATCCCTTACTGTTTAGGGGGAGTGCTGATGGTATTCTTAGTAGATGTATACCTGAGGAAGAGATGCTACTTATCTTATAAAGATTTCAATATTCACCTTAGGGAGGTCACCATGGGGGTGAAAGAACTGCTCAAAAAGTCCTTCAATCTGGTTTCTATTGGCCTACACTCTTTAAGGATGCTATAATCTTTGTGGATGGCAGTGATAGGTGCCATAGGTTAGGAAATGTGGGTAGAAAGTATGAGTTACCCCAAAAAGGAATTCTAGATGTTGAGATTTTTGATGTTAAGGGTTTATATTTCATGGGTCCATTTCCATCATCTCATGTGAATGAGTATATACTTGTTGTTGTAGACTATGTTTTGAAATGGGTTGAGGCAGTGGCACTGCCCAAAAATAAACCCAATTCTGTAATAAAATTTGTGAAGAAGAACATATTTACAAGATTTGGAGTCCCAAGATATTTTATCACTAATAATGGAACACACTTTAAGAACTATAAATTTAATGCTTTGATAGAGAAATATGGTGTTTTCATAAAATTGGTACTTCTTATCATCCATAGTCCAGTGGACATATGGAAATTTCTAAAAGAGAACTTGAACAAATTCTTGATAAAACTGTGTCGAATTATTGGAAATATTGGTCTCTTAAATTGGATGAAGCTTTATGGGCATAAAGAACTGCATTCAAGACCCCTATAGGTATGAATCCTTACAGGTTGTTGTTTGGGAAATGTTTTCTTTTACCTATGGAGTTACAAAATAAGTCTTATTCTGTGGTTAAGGCTCTGAACATTGATTTTACGAGTATTGGTGAGAGTAGGTTACTTGAGATGAGTGATGTTGATGAGATTATGTGAGAGAGTTTTGATAATTCAAGGATTTATAAATAGAGGACTAAAATATTTCATGATTCTATCATACAAAACAAGGAGTTTAAACCTGGACAGAAGGTCCTCCTCTTCAACTCTAAACATAAACTCTTTCCTGGGAAGCTGAAGTCCAAGTGGTCTGGAACTTTTACTGTAGTGAGAGTGCTTAGGAATAGAGCTTTTTAAATTGTAGGAGAAGATAATAAACCCATGTTAGTTAATGGGAAGAGACTGAAACTTTATTTTTAGGGATATCCAAAGGGATTGGCTTCCTTCACTATGCTTGAAAATTGTTCTTGAATGAAGTCTGGATGGGGAATTTAAACCTAGCGTTGCATGGGAGGCAACCCATGGTATTTGTTGTGTTAATAAATAAATTTTTTTTAATTGAATAAATTTTTACTGAAGACTTTAAATTCAGTGCTTTATGGGAGTCAACCCATGTTCTTTATTTTGTGTTTACTTTTATTTCTGTTCTTGTTCTACATAGAATAAAGTCATGTTGTGCTTCTTTCTGTATGCACCGTCTATGATGGTTTTTTGTCTGTGGTTTTCATGATTTGTGTTTTTAGGAAGTTGTTGCTCTTTTCAATAAAGGAGTGGAATTCCCATGATCATTTTTGGACAAGAACGTAGTCAGGGAAGTAATTCATCTCTCTGCATTTATTTCTGCTTCTATTTTTTTTAATAAAATTCATATCATTTAAAAAATCCTGCATGTTTATGAAATTCTGTATGTGCCTCTTGCTGGAAATTTTAATTCCTTGGTAAATATTGAAATAATCCTTCAATGCACGAAATTAAGTGTGGGGGGTACATGCTTGCTGGAAGTTGTGTTTTTCATTGGAACCGATTAGTCTATAGGGTTTTTAGCATGCATCTTTTTGCTATATTGAACATCCATTTGAATCATAATTTGTTAAAATTATTACACCCAATTAATTGTGTTCCCACACCTTATATGCTGCTTTTGAGCTAAATTGAAAATCTGTGTCTTTTGACTTAAATATTAATGTGTCTATCTGGATATGAACCTATTGTTTATTTATTCATTGCGGAAAATTAATTTTTTTAACATCAGTGAGATCCTTTATACATGTCATATATCTGCTAAATTGAAATTATATTTTGAACTTTAATTGATTAATTGTTCTTCTTCACTTTAGAAGACAACTTTGGGGACAAAGTTGGGTTTTAAGTGTTGGGGAATTTAGGGGTTCAATTTTTGATTGTGCTAAACTATGATTTCATTAAATCCCATAAATTCATATTATAACTCAATCTTTTTATCAAAAAATCGATAGATTTTTTCAAAATTCATGCATAATTTTAGGCTTTAAACTGTGATCAATTGGGTTTTGCCTTAGGACAAGTCTCTTTATGGTAGTTAAGAACTGTTCTGAACCTGAAATTAATGATAATGAATGATTGCTGAGTGATATTTACTTAGTGGTTTTATGGAAATTTATTTTAAGGATTATCTTTGAAAGTTATTTGGGTTACAAGTTAGGGAATTATGATCATAACCCCTGGAATTGGAAGTTTGAATTGATCCTAGGGGATTTATTTCCTTTTATTTATTAAATTAATTGCATTAATGATCCAATGTAAATGGTTTCTATATAAATATTTTCGAATTGGAGTAATTTGGGTATTTGGGATCCCACGGTGAGTCTCTGAGACCCTAGATGCTGGGTGCGTTTCTATTAACTTTAAACCCTCTATACACTTTGAATAAGTGCATTGCACAATGATTAGCATATGATACATGGATTGGGAAAAATAAATAAAGTGTCTAGGGTAAACAATGAGCTCATTAAGGTGAGGGGAATGATGAACGCCAAGTGAAGAAGGGTTCAATTGGTTTATATGGGATTCATTTAGGTTGTATCATTGATGTGATTCACAAAAAAAATATTTTTATTTTTGGAACCTAGGTAAAAAAGTCAAAGTACAAAGATCCTTTGTTAAGGTCTCAATTCCATTGATGTTTTGACTCTTGTCATTCTTTGAATTAGAAAATAATCCTAGATTGAAGTGAGTCATTAAGTAGTATTAAATATGAGGCATGATAACTTAATTGTTTGATGATTCATAGCTTTCTTAATTACCCTTGAGTATTTTTATAGGCAAGATTCATATGAGTAATTCATTTTCTAAGCCTGCTGTTATGTTTTTTCCTTAGATTTTGAGTGATGGACATGTTACAGTGTGATCTTAATAATTTACACTTTACTATTTTTCAAAGAAAATAAGACATGGGATTGTTTGAGGAAAAACAATGCTTAAGTGTGGGGAGATTTGATGTGGCTCTATTTTTACATAGTTTTTCTACATCTTTCATTTAATTTTTATCAATTCAATTAATTATTTTGACACTTTTTAATAAATAATGGAATATTTGTATTTTTGACACTAAATATGTTAATTAATCATTTTTTGTAATTAAATATGTGTTTTTAGTCCTTTTATATAGTCTATCTAATTATTCTAAATATATTAATTTACTTTCTAGTTTGATCATCTTAATTTGTTTCACTTATTAACTTTTCTAAATGAATATTATTTAGTTTTCATTTTTATTTGCTTCAATCTAATTTAGTTTTTAATTTAAGACTGTACAATTTAGTTCTAATATATTTAAATAAATTAACCTTAATTTTTATCCGTTTCAACTATTATGCTAAGTGGATAAGTTTAAAAATTAAATTTAATAAAATAATTCACTCTTAATTTTAAGTTTTTATTTTGTGAGTTAATTAATTTTCTTTGTTTTTAAATTTCTTTAATTATTTTAAATTTCATGTTTGCAGACAGTTCTTTGTTTGTGTTTTTCATTTAGTTATAAATTTATTAAATCTTAACATTTATTTTCTTAGTTAATATTTAAGTCCCTATTTTTTTAGTTTTTTAAATAATTTGGTTAGTTTTTAGTTACAGTTAATTATTTAATTTTAAAAAATTTCATTAATTTCTCTTTTGTGTTAATTAATTAGTGTTTCTTCATTTTATTATCTGTTATAAATTAATTTTTAATGGTTAACATTTTAATTTTTCTATTGGTGAGTCATCACACCGATGTTGCGTCACACCGATTCTTTTGTCACACCGAAGTTTTCTATTTTAATTGGTGAGTCATGAATCACCGATTACTTCAAAACACCATTGGTCTCTTGTGACACACCGATTCTTTTATCCTTTCATCGGTGTATTACACACTCTCCGTTACTATTTATTTCATTTTGTCTCACTGTGTCTGATTATTATTCTTTCTATCGGTGAGTTTGACTCACCGATATCCTAAATCATCATCAGTTTCACATCGCGCTGATTAATTAACTTTTATTTTAATTATCAATGACTCATTTTCTTTATTTGTCTTCAATCAGTGCCTCATATTTTTTTCTTCAAAGGTGTGTCACGCACACATCGATATTCATTTCATTCTAATTTCTTGCACCGACTCGTTTCACGCACACACTGATGCATTCATTGACACACCAATTCCATCCTTCTATTGGTCTCATCCCCTAACACCGATTTATTTCTACATCGGTCTCTCAATATTTCACTAATCTTTTTTGATTCACCATTGGTGCTGAACAGAATTGCACCTCCACTCTGTTTCTTCCTTCACTACTGATACACCGATGTTGTTGTTTCAATGTTAATCCTCCTTAGCCCTTCATCTACTCATGCAATGGCTTCATCTTCTCATCGAGAGCTTATCCATTCCTGCAATACCCATCATCCTTCACAACATTTCCACATTTTCCTCAGAATTGATTCACAATGGCTTAAAACCATAGAATCACCACAATGACTGAACATTTCAGACTCAGAAAAGTTTTTCACATAAGATTCAATTAACAGATCTTTTTCAAAACCAGATTAAAAATCAACCATAGATTCAACCTTAGAACCGAACTGTAGCAGGGAGGCTGAAGTGTTGAGTTGAAAGATGCTGTCAGGGGGAAATTGCATCGTTCTATAGGAAGTGTGGAGCAAGGGAGCCTGTTCTCCGTTGTGGGTGACCTGCGCACCCCCAGATTTGGAGGGTTCAGTGCCGCTGTGCTAAAGAGGAGGTCCACCTATTTTACTAACCTGAAGTCACCGCATCATTGTGATGAGGAGTAGGAATCTGCGCTGAGTGAGTAAGCTGAGATAGGTGGAGTCAGGCCGCTTTGGTTTATTACTGGAGTTCGTCGTGGTCCGTGCTAGAGTTGAAGCTCGCCACCACAGATGGAGGGTGGATCGCTGAAGCTGTTATGGAGCCGAGGAGGAGTTCACCGGTTTCAGGAGGAAGAGGAAGACCCCATGTGCACCGACAATTGAGGGAAGAAGAAAATATAATAATATAATAAAAAAATTAATCTAAAACAAAAAGAAAGCATAAAGTAAAAGTTAACTTTAATAAATCAAATGAATATAATAGAATTTGTAAAAGATATAAATTAAAACAATTATAATATTAATAAATAGATAAATTATAAATTAAAATAAAGAACTAAATTAATAATAAATGTTAATAAACTGATTATAGTATAAATATATAATTACTAATAATTATAAATAAACTATAAAATATACTTATTAATTTTAAAATATTTAAAAGTAAAGTATTAATTCTAATCATTAAATTAAAATATACTAATAAATAAATTAATATATACTTAAATTAATGTAACAATTTAATTTCTTAAATAGTAATTACAATAATAATAATAAAATTATTAAATAAAAATAATTAATATAGTCTAAATTATAAAAATTTATCAACTTATTTACTTTTGACATTAAATTTTAATGATTTAGTTAAATATGATAATAAAAAAATTTAGTATTTATTTTAATAACTTTTTGATAAACTTATAGTTATAATTTTATATAATATAAATGTAAACATTAAATATCAGTTAAGATGTTAATTTATTAACTTTAATTACTTTTTAATAAGTATTATAAAAGTAAAAAAAAATTAACTGTAAAATATTAATTAACTTTCTTCATGTTTTAATTGTTTTATCTTGTACAGGTTCATACCAAAGTCTAAAACATTTCCAGGTTCAGGCAACTAACTCAGCTAAAGTTAGTTATGAGGGAAAAACTAGCGCAACGTGCCAGTCATGCAAAAACACACGTGTGCGGTGCACAAGTAAAGGATTTTTAAAGTTGGTGTAAATGAGCGGTGACATGAAGCCGTGGAAAGTTGATATATAAAGAAGAGCAGTAGCATAATTACATAGGATTCTCATTCATTCGACGAACACACCAGATTCGAGCGTAGGATTTCTTTCGATCATTCACTCGGAGCAGATCAGAGAACCTGAAGCACTTCTCGGAGATCCATTCTTCGGAGTTCTGAGGGCCAGGAGCAGGAGTGATTCATGCGAGCAGAGGGAGTCTTCTTCTTCTGTTTTCTTTTAATTCTCTTTCTCTATAATTGAGTTATTTTCGTATATGTAATAAAAACAATGTTAGGCTAAATACTTCCATTTGAGGGTAAAAATCGAATCTATTGGTTCTTATATTTTTCTTTTCTCTCTATCATTTTTAATGTGATCAGAATTGATTGGCGAGGTCAGCTCGGATTACATTTTCAACTCACCACCAGTACTTAATCTTGTAATTCTATATTCATACGATGAGTTTGAATGTGGATTAATTTTCTTAACAATTTGAATTGAAAATAAAGACTACAAAACATATGGTGAGTTTGTTCTGTAATATTTTCAAACCAGAATTTCCAAGTTGATTAATCTAATAGTGGAGAACTCTGAAATTGGCCAGGATGAGTGATTTATCTCCTGGCGAGGGAAATAAATAACTCCTTTTTAGTGTTATTAGTTTTAATCACTATCATGATATGGAATGTTTTCAAAACTAGTAGAGTTGATGTTTTCCCTGGACATATTTCTCTTGATTTCTCACTTATCGGTATTTTATCTCTCTGTTTCTCACTATTTTTAGTCTATTTCTTGCTTCAATATAGTTTAGAAAAAAAACTTAAAAATATTGTGTTGTTTAATTTGTGCCTTATAATAAACAAAATATAAAAAGTGAAAAATAGAAAATTCACTCCACTGTGGGCAATAATGGAGCTTCCATGTTTTTTTAGATGACTAGTGGCCAAAATTAACTTCCCTGTGTGTTCAACCCTTCTTTCCACATATACTATAGTTAGTATGAATATAAATATTAAACTTTGACCAACTTCAACGAAAGTACAATTCAATATTTAGGGTAATAAGTTATTAGTTTCTCCAGGTTGTTGTGTTGAAGAATATCATGACCAAGAATTCATCATTCATAATAAAGTGGCATAAAGTAATTCCTAAACGCACATTTTATTTTACACATGATGTTTTTATGTAGGATTAATAATGACTTTTACAAACAATAATTGGCCAATAAAATATATCAAGGATTAATTCCTAAATTCACATTTCCTTATACACATTAGTGTTATGATGTAAGTAAAAGGAGAATCAATATTTAGATATACCTTCATAGTAGAACTCCCATTATATTAGAGTCATGATAAATAAATATAGGTGTTATCCCATAAATATATTCTAATTATAATGAAATATGGATATCAAATGGGTTATAGTATGACATAAATATATTATTTCTTAATATCATGAGTTAGAAGCAACCAATTTTTTTAATATAAATAAACTAGAATCAATTGAAAAACAATTTGAATCAAAATTAGTTATCCTAATGTTTTATTAGGATATTATATAAATTCCTATGATGGAAAATATATAGAAAGTTGATATATTATATTTCTACAAAGGTGTTCACAACTTTATTTGAGAGAGTTATAGCAAGATTGACTTCAGTTATGTCAATTCTATATATGCACAAGTATAAGTCATTGTGACAAGTTACAAAAGAAATTATAGAAGATTAATGTTCCTGATATTTATACTATGTAGGAAGTGAAAAACCATTATCATGGTTTTTTATTCATTACGATCTGTGATACATTATTCATTAAGGATAATGAATCCTAAAAGTAATAAGTAAATGGAAAAATCTATGATGTACAAGATCATTTGAAATTCAATAATAGATTCCATGTATCCAAGTACATGGTTATTATTATTTTCAATATTACTATGGGTATTTAATTGAGACAATACATGGGTGGAACAATATTGGAACCAATAAGTATCAATTGGTAAAATTTATTCTTTATTCTTAAATCCATTAGAAATTCTCTTTTCAGTGATAATTTCTATGATAATTACATTAGGAATTGGATGTCAAGACCAAAATTCATTGAATTTTTCTATATTGTGAAACCAAAAAGGGTTTGGGGCACCATGGATGACCAATAAGGGGTGAAAGTTACTGAAATCTAGTTTTTTATTTAACTAAGAAATAATATTAGTCACAACTCGCCCCCTAGGGCCCGTTCCATGACTACCCCAAGCACTCCTTCCATAGGCCAGTGGTTGGAAACTAGCAACAAAGGCGTAATTCCCTAAAACTAGGAAGGCATTGACTTTATAACCTTTAAACACACACACAAGCAAGCACACAGCTGGAAGAAACACTAAGTAAACTATATAAAAAAGAGTGTTGAATGTAAAAGGGGACAAAATACAAGACCAAAATAAAGGTACAAGTACAACTGGAATTCAATACAACTGAAGAAAGAGAAAAGATAGATACTGGATCGTCCTCCGAGGTTCCTACCTAAAGGGTAGGTACATATTACCTCTTCAGCACTCTATATCCGTTCGTCTCCTTTGGGTACCGACATGCCGTATGGTCCACCTCTATGTACCATCTAGTCCTGGTACTCTTAGCCTCCGTTAGCGTTGTTCGTTGTCTGCATCCAACACAACGAAGTGCAGGCATCACCCGTGAAGGGGTGAGTATGACAATACTCAGTAGGGACCCCAAGACCCTCAAGGTCTCACAAAATACAACAAGGAAAAACCATAAAGTATGAAAATCAACAGATAACCTTACATAGGTATATGACCATACATATACCTAAGTTATCAAGTGATTCATCTCAATCATAAGGAAAACAAAAAAAAATAGACTTAGCTCAAACAAGGATTTTATTCTAAGGGTAGTATCAAGTAACATCCCCAGTCGGATTGTCAAAACCTCGGATGTTGGAGAAATCCTCCTCAATCGAGTACAGTGGGCCTACCGTGACACCAAGCGCGCTTCCCACTAACCTTCGACTACTGAGGTACTCCTCCTGTTGAGTACCGTGGATCTGCCACATCACCAGGTGTGCTCCCCACCATGGTTCTGTCGGGTCACCAAGCGCGCTCCACCTCATATCCTGCTGGGGTAATCCTCCTATCGAGTATCGGGGGTCTACCACGACACCAAGGATCTCCCCACTTTTTGTCTTCCGCAACACCAAGGCGCTCTCTACTGGGCTAGTAGAGTCCCTCTAAGTCAAAACGGTTAGCAGTTGTCAGGTCTCAACCATCTACTAGGTATCTGCACTACGCTCACTCGTCTCTGGGAGGATCTTCTCCATGAGCTACTGGTCAATACTCCAACTATCACAAATTCCCATGAAAAAGTATCTCAAAGGTCCGCCAAGAAATAGGGGTCTCAACGTAACAGACATCACACCAATCCGAAGCCCGGTCTATGAGTTATTAGCCATTTAGTCTCGGGAGCCCAGTTGGATTCATGCTCAATCCAACCTGGCCGTATCTCAACTGTACCCAAAATTATAGTGGGGTATACTCAAAGGGACTGTCATGCCCCAAGATTTCTAGTGCAATTAACGGTTCGTCAAATGGACATCTTGTTCCAATGTTATGGAGACAAGAAGAAAAAGGGTCGTAGTGGGCCCGGGTCTGGTCTGACCTAGTTGGACTGACCCAGCCTGACCTGGAATGGGTCAAAACGGTTCGGGTCGACCCATATTATCCCATTGGGTTCGGGCCTTTTTGTTGGTCAGGCCGACATGTTGGTTTCGGCCCAACCTAGCATGCCGCAAGAGACCTTGGATAGTCGTGAGGTCACAGAATGGCCGTGAGGGCGCGGATAGGTCGTGAGGGTGCGGACCGGCTGTGAGGGAATAGATCGACCATGAGTTGGCTCAAGGGTGGTTTGGCTCGAAGGGCTCCGCGTGGGCAGCTCGACCCGGAGGAAACCGCAAGGGCGGCTCGGCCCGAGGCGCGTGGTCGGTTCGGCTCTGAGGGTCATGGCGAGGGTGGCTTGAGGAAGCTTGGCCCGAAGGCTGGGAAGGCGCGGTCGGGGCCGGTTCAGCCAGTGGGTGGAGCGACCAAGGCCGGTTCGGCTAGCGGGTGGCGTGACCGGGGCCGGTTGGGCCAGGAGGTTGGGCGGCCGGGGTGACGTGGCTGGCGGATGGCGTGTCTAGGGCGGCTCGGTCGGGGTGGTCGGGGCTGGTTCGGCTGGCGGATGACATGTCCAGGGTGGCTCGACCCGGCCTAGGGCCACTCGACCGGAAGGGTGGAGACGACGGGGGCGGTTCGGCTAGGGTGTCGTGAGGGGGCGCGACTACTTCAGTTGGGGCGCCACGAGGGATCGCGAGGCCGGTTCGGCCAGCAGCGGCACGGGTTTTGGATACTTCTGGGGGCGGCATTGTTGCCTTTGCGCCTTCCTCCATTTCAAAGAACTCCACAAATCAACACAAGGGTTATAGAGTGGATGGGCCATGTTAGTTTGGCCCGCACTCTCTACATTAGAGCAGTAGCAAGTGGTTCACAAGAACTAAGAACATCAAACCCTCCTGCAATGATTAATCCCAAAACCCTCAAAAGAAAACATATGCAGATCAACTAGTTAGAAAGTTGATCTTCATTCCTCGTTCTAGAAGGGAATAACATGGGTATATAAAATCATTCACAATAATCCCCTACCTTGGTCCTTGTTGGTTGACGTTAGCGCGAGAAGGCAGACGTCAATTTGTTGTAGTAAAAAACGTCCCATGTTGGAGGAAGTTCCGAGAAAGAAAGTTGAAGTCAGGGTCTTTCTTCATAGTCAAAGGCGTTCCTTGTTGGTGGAGCATTCTTCGTTGGGAGCTTTCCCCCAAGTTCCTCCTCTCCCCAATTCCACCCAAGTAAATTCGTAGACAAAATAGTAGATTGAAATATCTATTAATTTGTTAACATAATATTAAAAAAGGTTTAATTAATTAATTAATGTGTTGGATCAATTAATAAATGGGGAGGATTTGGCACAATTAAATTGTGGAGCATTGGCACAATTAAATTGTAGAGGTGTTGAAAGGGATCCCCCCACATTTATTTGGGAGTTGAGGGTTTCTCCCAATTAAAGAGGGGTTTCAAGGAGGTTTAATCTCGGGTCGTCCCCGCCACCATAACCTCTCATGGGAGGTTATGGTTCGGGTGGTCCCCAACAATATAACCTCTAATGGGAGGTTAAGGTATGGTGGTCCCCATTTCCAACTTCTATATGGAGGTTTAGTTCTGGTGGACCCCACCCCTGAACATCTACATGGAGGGTGGTTACAACAAAAAAAATCGTGTGTTTATTTTATTTATTATTTCCACAAAAAACCCAAAAACTTTCACCCTTGACCATCTGTCATCGAGTTGAAAGTATCCTTAAGAGAATATTGGCTCTATGAGTTCAACAATTCCATCAGATTTCAATTTCGAGCACCGGTTCAAAGGTTATAAAAACACACTCGCACGTTTACTAAACTTACCCAAAATAAAGTTCAAAATTTCATTCCGGGCACTCCGGGCCTCAGAATCATGCGCTGACAATTTTTTCAGACTCATAAAATTCCCATATATTTAAGAAATTATATGGAAATCCCGGGTCTTTACATTCTCTGCACCTCAGGCTTCACATCCCCATAAGACACAACTCAAACTAAGGGAACATGTGGGTGTACTGAGAATGCATATGAGCCTGCTGCTCCCATGTGCTCTTTTGGAGGTTCTCGTACGACCAGCAAACTCGAACCAAAGGTATCGACCCTCCATGATGGACCTTCTCTTGTCGATCCTTAATCTCGACTGGAACCTCTGTAAAAGTATCCCCATCATCAACGTCCATCTCTCCATGGTCGATGATGTGACAAGGGTCATGCATGTATCTCCTCATATGGGATACATGGAAGACGTCGTGCACCTGGTGCAACTGAGGTTGAAGAGCTAAGCGGTATTCCACATCGCCAACTCTGATGAGGACCTGAAAAGGGTCGATGAACCTCGGAGATAACTTGTTTCCTCGACCAAATCTTTAAAAACCCCATGGAGGTGAGACCTCTAGAAAGATTTGGTCACCATCTTCGAACTCTAGAGGTCTCTGTCTCCTGTCAGTGTACAAATTCTGCCTACTTTGTATAGTCTTCATCTGCACCTAGATGACCTGCACCTTCTCTGTGGTAGCTCGTACCATCTCTGGTACCACTAGTACTGACTCCCCTAGGTTATTCCAGTATAAGGGTGATCTGCAAGGTCCCCTGTATGACATCTCAAAAGGTGTCATTCCAATGGTGGAGTGATAGCTATTGTTGTACGCAAACTCCACCAATGGAAAGGGATCCTCTCAACTACGACTGAAGTTGAGAACACAAGAACACCACATGTCCTCAATGGTTTGAATGGTTCACTCAGTCTGACCATCCGTTTGAGGATGGAAGTCGGTACTCAAACGAAGTTATGTCCCAAAAGCCTCCTACAACATATCTAGGAAGTAAAACATGTGTCATAATAAGAGACAGTCATCAAAGGTACTCCATGTATCTGCACAATCTCCTGCACATAGAGGTGTCCCAAGCTCTCTACTGAACCCTACTCTCTAATCAGTAGAAAGTGGGCTGACATGGTTAGTCGGTCGATGATCACCCAAATTGAGTCATGTACCATGGATGTACGTGGATGTCTTGTCATGAAGTCCATGGATATCCCATAGCACTTCCACTCTTGGACATCTAAAGGATAAACCAAGCCTTCTGGTACCTGATGATCCACCTTCACTTGTTGACAAGTGAGGCATCAAGAGACAAACGCTGCAACTTCTTTCTTCATTCCCAGCCCCCAGTGCTATCGTCGGGGGTATTGGTACATCTTATCCACTTATGAATGTAATGTTATAGGGGATTTTTGGAACTCCCTCAACACTTCCTTCTGAAGTGACACTGGTACCATGGTACATCCCCTGAAGAGGATGACGTGCTCCCCACCTTCAGAAAATCCCTCAGGTGCATGTCCTGTAGATATCTGAGCACATCGTGTCTCGCAGTCAGAATCCCCACACTGCACCTCCATGACTCATTGAAGAAGTGGGGGAGTGATTGTAAGAGACACTAGAAAAGTTTCTCCGTCTATATCCACAAAGGATATCTACAAAGCGGCCACCTGCTTCATCGCCTCACCTAGAAGTTGAATACTATATCAACTCCTGAGTGCATCTGCAACAACATTCCCCTTCCCAAGAGTATAGACTATCTCAAATTCATAGTCCTGGAGGAACTCAAGCCAATGTCGATGTCTCAGTTTTAGGTAATTCTGGGAGAAGATATGCCTGAGACTCCTGTGATCAGAGTATACAGTAAAACGTTTTCCCATCAGATAGTGTCACCACATCATCAAGGTGAAGAACACTACTGATAACTCTAGGTCAAGGGTAGAATAGTTTTTCTCGTGTTGTCTCAGATATCGAGAACCATATGTGACCATTTCCCGCTCCTTCCTCAGGAAACATCCTATTCTTGTCCCTGATGCGTCACAATAGACTACATACCCTATGCCTTCCTGTGGAATCCTCAAGATTGGGGAACTAGTCAGACTCTCCCTCAGATCCTAAAAACTCCGTTGGAATCTCTACGACCACACAAAGGGTTTCCCCTTCTTCTTTAAGGATGATAGTGCTGTTGCAACTCTAGAGAAATCTGGCACAAATCTCCGGTAGTATCGAGCCAAACCAAGGAAACTCCGTACTTCCGTCACACTCCTGGGTGGATCCCAAGAAAGTATCGCCTCAATATTTGCGAGATCTACCACAACTCCAACCTCCGATATGAAATGTCCTAGGAAGTGAACCTATCATGTCCATAACTGGTACATTGAGAGCTTACTATAAAGCTGGTTCACTCGGAGTGTGTCTAGTACTACCTGCAAATGATAGGCATGCTCATCCTCAGTAGCTGAGTAGATTAGTATGTCATCGATGAAGACTACCACAAAGTGATCAAGGTATAGCTGAATTATCTTGTTAATGATTCCCATGAACCTTGATGGAGCATTGGTTACAATAAATGGAATAACCAAGAACTCGTAGTGGTTGTACCGACATCTGAAAGTCATCTTCTGCACATCCTTGTCTTGAACTCTGAACTGATGATAGCCTGATCTGAGGTCTATCTTTGAGAACCACCGTGCTCCCATCAACAGATAAAAGAGGTCTTCAATCCTCAGAAGTGTGTACTTTTTCTTCACGGTCACAGGGTTTAGGCACTGATAGTCAAAACAAAGCCTCATGCTTCCATCCACATTCTTGGTGAACAAAATTGGGGTTTCCCATGGAGAAACACTGGGCCAGATGAACCCCTTCCCCTGTAAGTCCTCTAGATGTAACCTCCGCTCACGAAGCTCAGCGGGAGCCATCCAATATAATTTTGTAGACATCGGTGTCATCCTGGGGTACATATCAATGTAAAATTCTACCTCTCTGTGAGGAGGTAGATTTAGGACATCATCTGGGAAAACATCTGTGTACAAATCCACCACTATAGGATAAGTCGGACTCTCCACATCAATAGCTGTGAGGGTAAGGTTAGCCAACTGATTAGTGATCGGCTGCACTCTCCTCTGAGAAAGTCCATCATGTGCTGCAAAGGCTCCCTTATCATTGGTGAAGGTAAACCTGGTCCCATCCGTGCGAACACACCGCACTTTGCACCTAATACAGTCAATATTCGCATTGACTGTAGATAACCAGTACATACCCAAGATGACATCGTAAGGCCTCGACGCCACTACTAGAAGATCCCACCCGAATCTCTCACCTCCTAGAGTAAGATCGTACTATTGAAACTAGTGTGTAATCGTCGAATATGCTCCTGTAGGAATCTATAGCTGTAAGGATCGATCCAACAGCTCCATCAGAATCTCCGTGCTCCGAACGAGGGCAGTTTAAATAAAAGAATGACTGGAACCTGTGTCTATAATTACTACAGCTAAGGTAGAATAGACACTAAATCGTACCTTATATCATCTCTGGAGCTCTGTTGTGGTAGGACTCAGCTACCTATAGCTGACCTCTCCCTTGTCCACCTACTCCCTGTAGTCAGGGTGGACCTCCTGGTGGTGGTGGTGGTACTATCTTGAATCGTCGCCCACCGCCAGCTGCACTACTAGCTCCTCTACCATGTCTGACTGCTCCCTGCAGACCACCTCGATCGAATCTCTGTCTCTTCTTGGGTGGTCCTTCAACCGTCTGCTGATCATCCGAAAATGCAGGTCAGACAGTCACGAGCCATGTGACCCTACTTGCCACATGAGTAACACTTCCCTCTCCTGGAAGGTATGTATCCTTCTTGAGTGCTCTACACAACTGATCCTGAGTCAAGCGGTCGTCCACCTATAGGTCTAGTCCTCTTGGACCTCTGTAACATCTGTCTACTGCCAGCTGCAGGAGACTCCACTACATGTCGACTTGTGGTGGATCTCTCTACTGGAGACTGCTCAGCAAGGAAACTCTCCACTAGAAGGGATCTCTCTAACACTCATGCCTGCATCGGGACACTGAGTGAGATCACTAAAGCCTTGATCTCTAACCTGAGTCCCTAATCAAAGTTTTGAGCCCTGAAGAATGGACCTCGCACCATATCGGTGGAGTAACGTGAGAGGTTAGTAAACCTTGCTGAGTACTGAGCTACTGTTATGCTACCCTGTTGTAGACAAAGCATCACTTGTATGCGCACTGCACAAAGAGTCGCTGGAACAGACTCTGCCCGAAACAGGCTCTTGAAGTCTACCCAGAGAAGCGTCACATTGTTTTGGACTTGGAGCATCAAGCTCCACCATCTTCCAGCTGCTGCCTATGGAAGGCTGGCATCAAAGATCATTATGGGGTCTTCGGGTGTCCCTACCAGTCGAAAAACTCTCACTACAGCCTCCATCCAATCCTCATCCACCTGTGGGTCTGTCTCTCCACTAAACCAGGGTGGACTCTAGCACTGGAACTCATACAACGCGCTCTAGTGGCATGCACTGTCTGATGCTGGGGCCGGTGGCATCAGTTTCCCAATTGGGAAAGTAACTATTGGTGCCTCTACTGGGAAAGGGTCCTGCACTAAGGCCTCGTTGCTCGGTGGGAAATCAGTACATACAACTCTCAGAACTCTAACTGGTTGTCTGCGTGGGGCATCCTGAAAATAATCAGATACGACATGGTCAAAATTTATACCTTGTGAGATGACCTGGTGAGCTGACTTAAAGAAAACTTTTGAAAACACACACGCAATCGGTATTTTCGTGCACTGGGTTGAAAATCAGTAGTTAGGGTCCTGGTGTATGGATACATCGGTCGCTGCACCAACACTAGACTCCCTGAACTAAAAACCACACTCACTAAACTTAACACTATTACTTCACAGAAAAGATCAAAGTCCTAAGTTCTATGGTATAACCAACTCCTCTGATACCAATTTGTCACAACCTTCCCCCCAGGGCCCATTCCTTGACTACCCCAAGCCCGCCTTCCATTGTCCAGGAGCAGGTGACTAGCACCAAAAGTGTAATACCCTAAAACTGGGAAGGCATTGCCTTTATAACCTGTAAACACACACATGAGCAACCACACAGCTGGACGAAACACCGAGTAAACTGAATAAAAAAAGAGTGCTGAAAGTAAAAGGGGCCAAAATACAATCCCAACAGTAATGGTACAAGTACAACTAAAATGAAATACAACTGAAGAAAGAGAAAAGACAGCTACTGGATCGTCCTCCAAGGTTCCTACCAGAAGGGTAGATACAGATCGCCTCCTCAATACTCCACGTCCGTCTGTCTCCTCCGAGTACCGACCTTCCATATGGTCCACCTCCGGCTACCGTCTAGTCCTAGTACTCTCAGCCTCCGTCAGCGCTGTCTGTCTTCTACATCCAACACAACAAAGTGCAGGCATAGCCCATGCTGGGGTGAGTATAACGATACTCAGTAGGGACCCCGAGACCCTCAAGGTCTCACAAAATCCAACAAGGATAAACCACAAAGTATGAAAATCAATATATAAACTTACTTAGGTATATGCCCATACATATACCTATGTTATCAAGTGATCCATCTCAATCATGAGGAAAACACAGAAAAACAGAATCAGCTTAAACAAGGATTTTATTCTAGGGGGTAGTATAAAGTAACATCCCCAGTCACATTGTCAAAACCGTGGCTGTTGGAGAACTCCTCGTCTATCGAGTATAGTGGGCATACTGTGACGCCAAGCATGCTTCCCACTAACCTTTGGATGGTAAGGTACTCCTCCGGTCGATTACCATGGTTCTACCACCTCACCAAGCGTGCTCCCCACCGTGGGTATTCTACGTCACCAAGCATGCTCCCCCTCATAACCTACTGAGGTACTCCTACTATTGAGTACTGTGGGTCTGTTGTGACACTAAGGTTCTCCCCACTGTGGGTCTGCCGCGACACCAAGGCTCTCCCTACTGAGCAAGTAGAGTCACTCCAAGTCAAAATGGTCAGCAGTTATCAGGTCTCAGCCAGCTACTAGGTATCCGCACTACGCTCGTTCACCTCCAGGAGGATCTGCTTCATGATCTACTGGTCGATACTCTAACTGTCATGAAGTCCCATGAAGAAGTATCTCAAATGCCTGTCATGTCATAGGGGTCTCAACATAAAAGACAACATGTCAATCGGACGCCCGGTCTGTGAGTTATTAGCCTTTTAGTCCTGAGGTCCCGGTTGGATTCGTGTTTGATCCAACCTAACTGTATCTCAACTATACCCAAAACTATAGTGGGGTATACTCAAAGGGAACTTCATGCTCCAAAATTTCTAGCACAGTTGACGGTTCATCGAACGGACGTCTGGTCCCAAAGTTATGGTGAAAAGAAGAAAAAGGGTCGTAGTGGGCTCGGGTCCAGTCTGACCCGGTCGGACCGACCCGGCCCGACCTGTCCCGTTGGGTCTGGCCCATTCCCTTGGGCGGGTCGACCTGTTGGGTTCGGCCTAGCCCACCAGCTAGGCGGGGCCATAGAGAGCCGTGAGGGCGTGGACCAGCCACGATTCGGCGCGAGGGCGGTTCGGCCCAGAGGGCGCTGCATGGGCGGCTCGGCCTAGAGGGTGTCGTGAGGGCGGCTCGGCCCGGAGGCCGAGATGGTGCATTTGGGGCCGGTTTGGATAGCGGGTGGTGCGACCGGGGCCGGTTCAGGTGGGAGGCCGGGTGGTCGGGGTGGCTCGGCCAGCAGATGGCGCGGCCAGGGCAGCTTGTCCGGGAGGCTGGGATGGACGGGAGCTAGTTTAGCCGAGAGGCCGGGGTGGCTGGGGCCAATTTGGCTAGCAGACGGCACGACCAGGGCGGCTCGGCCATGCCCGGGGCAGCTCGGCCGGAAGACCAGAGATCGCAGGGTCGGTTCAGTCTGGGTGCCGCAAGGGGGCGCGGATTCTCCGGCCAGGGCGCCGCGAGGGGTCGCGGGGCCGGTTCGGCCAGCGGTGGCGCGGGATGCTGCGGGGGCGGTTCAGGTTGCGGAGACCGCTGGTGGCAGCGTCTTTGCCTTCATCGCCTTTGTTTCCTTCATCGCATTCCTCCATTTCCAAAAACTCCGCAAATCAACACAAAGGTTACGGAGAGGACGATCCATGTTAGTTTGGCCTTCACTCTCCACATTAGAGAGGTTGCTAGTGGTTCACAAGAACTAAGCACATCAAACCCTCCCTCAATGATTAATCCAAAAACCCACAAAAGGAAACATATGAGGATCAAATTGTTAGAATGTTGATATGTGTTCCTTGTTCTAGTAGGGAAGAACATGGGTATATACAATCATTCACAATAATCCCCTAACTTGTTCGTTTTTTTGTTGAATTTATCTTGATAAGGAGAATTTTTATTCATTGTAGACGAACACGTCCTACGTCAGAGGAAGTGGCAAGAAATAAAGTCGAGGTCGAGGTCGTTCTTCATAGTCGAAGGCATTCCTCATTGGTGGAGCGTTCTTCATTGGGAGCTTTCTCCCAAGTTCCTCCTCTCCCCAATTCAACCCAAGTGAATTTGTATCCAAAATAATAGATTAAAATATATATAAAGTCATTGGAATAATATTAACGAAGGTTTAATTAATTTATTGATGTGTTGGATCAATTAATTAATGGGGAGGATTTGGCAAAATTAAATTGTGGAGCGTTGGCACAATTAAAATGTAGAGGTGTTGAAGAAGCTCCCCCCACATTTATTAGGGAGTTGAGGGGTTCTCCCAATTAAAGGGTGGTTTCAAGGGGGTTTAATCCTTGGTGGTCCCTTCCACCATAACCTCTCATGGGACGTTATGGTTCGGGTGGTCCCCACCACCATAACCTCTCATGGGAGGTTAAGGTATGGTGGTCCCCACTTCCAACTTCTACATGGAGGTTTAGTTCCGATGGACCCCACCCCTTAACATCCACATGGATGGTGGTTACAACAAAAAAATAAAATAAATCGTGTGTTTATTTTTTAATTATTTCCATGAAAAACCTAAAAACTAAATTTCACCCTCGACCATCTGTCGTCGAGGTGAAAGTCTCTTTAAGCGAATACTAGCGCTGCGAGTTCAACGGTGCCCTCAGATTTTAATTCTGAGCACCGGTTCAAAAGTTAGAAAATCCTGCTTTCACGTTTACTGAATGAACCCAAAATAAAGTTCATAAATTCATTCTGGGCACTCCGGGCCTCGGAATCAAGCGCCATCAATTTTTACGAACTCATAAAATTTTCATATATTTAAAAAAAATTACATGGAAATTTTGGGTCTTTACAATATCCTATAATATTCATTCAGAATGTATTTTAACCATGTTTCTGCATTAGATTAGAAGGAGTTCCAATGTTTCCAAGTAAAATAGGTTTGGTAACATTTTGGAAATGGTTATTGGTCTTATAGTTAGTTCTGACCAGAATGAAATTAACTCTCTATATATTGAATAAAAGTAGCAACATATGTTCTAGGGAACAAGATCAATGGAAATAGAACTGAATTTTAATTATACCTAGTCAATGGTTCTTATATTGAAAAGTTATTGAAAATTTAGTTTGGAACAATTTGAGAGAGAATTGTTTCCACCATTATAGGGAATAAATCTCTCCATGAAAAAAAGTACTAGACATAATAGGTTTTTAATGTGGTAAGTTGAATTACATACACTTTCATGAGGGATAAATCACATATTTCATGATATGTAAAATAAATTATATTTAAATCATATAATATATGGTAGGAGAAATTCATTACAATCTATGAGAATGACATGGGAAAAAATTAGAACAATATGATTGTATTGAATGATATATAATGGATATGTTTATGGTATATGGAAAGAATTGGATACTACTAATAAAGGGGAACAAAGTAGTCTTCCTATAGATCAACATGATAGAATACCATAGCTAGGCTAAGATAACAAGCATGAAAATATCATCCAAGCTAGTTGTATCCATATCTACTAATACTGAGAATGTTGCAAAAACTGATGCAGGTAAAGAAGTAGTGTATAATATTAAAAAGATGTGTTTCTATTAATAGAATATCACCTAGTAAGAAATTTTTTATCATAAAATAAATTATGATAATTCTACAATATGTACTAGCTATGATGTCAGGTTTTGACAGTAGGAAAAATGAAATTCACTCATGGTTTACACTTATTGGGGTGTTTTACTAAAGGAGATGAATTCTTCGATAGAAAAATTTCAACATAGTGGAAACATAAAGGTCCCATGACTAAATTCATAACATAGTAGAAATATGATATTATCATATGAGAGCTAACAAGGTTCATGAGAATGTTTTCTATAGTGCATGTGGGTGTTTTGTATTAGTGGGTTCCCTATACCCAGCTAAATAGTAAATTTTGATTACCTTTCCATGTATATAGTGAATTATCCAAGATGTAAACTTACCATTATAGTGCGGATATTTCGGCATCAACTATGTATATGGTAATTCCTCTAAATTATTTGTCATATCAAAACGGTATAGTAGTTCCCATAATTTAATAAGAACCTAATGATACAATAATATTAATAGTAACAATATACCCTATAGTTTAGATACATAATTTTTACTTAACACTTGTGATTTATTACTATCAGGTGATGGGGGAATCATTGAGACTTATTCTCATGATGTTCACACGTGGTGATCTCAAGTAGATGAGATCATGAGGACAAAACTACAAATTAGAACACTAAATTTATTTTGTTTCATTGGTGTTCCAATATATGAACATGTATAATGGTATTTATAATTGAGATTATTATAGATGTGTATCATTTAAATTCATACTTTGATGTAAGGAAAAAATAGTGACATTGAATTAATGGTGAGGTATCTTACAATGGGTGCATCATTAATAAGATTATATTGATTGAATAATGAAGATATAAATTTTTTATTCTGATAAGAATAGATATCTTAAGCCTAGTTGATCTGGATGGTCATAGGTATACTATATTCATGGTCATATTAGAATATAGTACATCCGTCTAGTAAGGTCAACAAATAATAATGGAAGAAATGATGATGACATAAAACATGCATCATGATTTATGATATTACATAACATGTGTTCATAGGAAGGTTGAAATTTTTGTGACTACCCCTAATCACATTAGGGGTTGTTATGGATTGATAGAATCTAATATTGGTCTGTGAATAATATTTTATTATATAGATACAAGGGTCTATAAGGTTGCACACAATATCATATTCAGAAATATTCTATATTATAATGAATTTGAGTTTATGACATAGTGAGCCCCACCTTAGGGGTACTAGATATGTATGATGATAAAAGATCACCATAGGCATAAATAAATTCACATTATTAAAGTTTATTATAATAAGTATTGAAATTATTTACTTAAATTATTTACAAGTATTAAAGTAATTATATGAAAAATACTATATGAACAGTTAATATAATAATATTCAGGGTTCATTTGATATTTGTGATACTGATTAATCTATTTAATGACTTTATTTCATCACATAATATATTTATTATCTTATAAGAATGTCATAGAAATATAAATAACAATTATGAGCTAGTTAGTTGGCTATAACATTTCATTTATGATTTATTTAGTGGGAAATTAATATTCATGTATCGGAGAGTTAATTACATGAATTTATTTTTGGGCTAAAAAAGTAGGAAAGGGATCTACAGACATGTACTATTTACTTCTCAATGGTGAGAGCCTCTCTCTCCCTCTTCTATATCCATATTCTAAAAGAGATACACTCATTCTAAGCACTCATTCAAAATACTTCATCATGGATCAACAGGATGTCAAGGGTGTTGTCAAAACTCTGTTTTATCACCTATATTCTAATTATCGATGCTTCAACATACTTTTGAATCAATTGTAGATGATGTTGAGAGATTTGACTTTGGATCCATTATGAAATGATTTTTTATTGAGAAAATATTTTGAGTGTGTAATCTGATAGAAATAGGTATTTATTAATTTTAACTTTATTGTATAATTATTCAATTGAAGATCCTTAGGTTGTAACTAAGATGTGATTCACCAAGTAATATGTAGTTATGTCGATCACTAGTAAATTTTTTAATTTTCTATTTTTTGGGCTACCGCTACATTGTTGGAACCAATAAAAAATATCCTAAAAACTATATTCTTTATTTATTAAATAAATTTTATATGATTATAAATAAATATCTATTGTTTTTATCAATTCAATAATATCATCTACAACTAAATAGACTCAGAAGATACTTTTCAAAGTGGTATTTATCCCTCTTTATGCTATTATTAATTTTTCAATTTTTTATTGTAATAATGTTCCCATCCTTACCTAATTATTATTAATCACATTTTTTATAAACCTAAACCCATTTCTGAAACTCTCTAAAGTTCATGGATAAGTGTTTTAAAGAAGTTAGATCCCTATAATATTACTTTGTTCCTTTTTAACATGTAATAGATTCTTTCAATAAACATTTGAGGTTCTAGAAAATAATTCATGCATTGTGGAAGTTTAGTAATCTTACTAAGAGAGTGATTGTTTTAGTGGATAAGGAAATACTTATGCTCAGAACCACTATGAATTCCCATGTGTTCTCCTATTTTATTTTCTATTTAAATTTATGTTAGATATGTTATATATGAGAAATTTTTTTTGAGGGGATTGTTTAATTGTGGTTAAAAATTAAATAAGGTTATTCATTAGCCCCTCTACGGTCCTTGTGTAACTCTAAATAAGACAATATTTTGGTGGTTAAATCGATTTTTTTGACTTTTAAATGTTTTCATGTGAGTTGTATTAAGTGGTTTATGTTTTTCAAGATTTATATTTATATTTTTTCTATTTTAACCAATTCGTCTTGAAAATATTATTCATTAATGTGTGAAAATGGTTTTTGACTTCATCTTGGTTATTTATTGACACATGGTTGATATTCATGTTATAAGAATTTTTTATTTATTTAATGTTTGGTTTCATATAAAAAATAATTTTTTTGATGTGTTTGGATGTAAATTTTTTCCAATGTGGGAATTTTCTATAGAAATTTATAAAGGAGATATTATGAAAAATTTAGCACTTTGAAAAGCTGTTTTCATGAAACATTGATTTACAAATGGGTTTTCAATTGAGCATTAAAATTTATTATTAGTTATGGTACTAATTTCTATTTGAAAATTTATAAAAAATATTTTGAAAAATGTAGTGCTCCAATAGGTTATTCCTTGAATTCCTAATATATATTATTTATTGATAATCATGGATATGTTTTAGACTATGTCTTGGTATTGATGGGTATGAGGAGGTGGGATTAGGTTATGTAATTTTTAGATCCACTATGATATGATTGACAATTGTTACCCCAATACCTATCTTAATCTTCACATGGATTCTAGGTATCTTCATGTGACATTTTTATATGATTACTATTATAATTATATTTATACTCTAGATTTTAATTTCTATACATTACTTACCATAACTATGAGGAGTGTCTCTATTGAACCTAGTAACAATAAGTTAGATGGTTATAAAATAATAACATCATCAATATAATAGAATAAGGATTATGAACTTTTATAATTTCCTAATGGTATTTCTAAGAATTGATTATGATTAAATATCTCTCAATTCATAATGTTTACTACACTTATTTTAATTTATATTAACCTTCACTCTTGAAATAGTCATATGACATACTTGATCTGTTTTAATTCTAAATTATAATTTTATATTTCTCGTACCCTTTTTATGTTATTTACCCTATGATATTATAATTATAAAGCCTAAATGTTTTTGTAAATATACTATTGGGTATTTTTTATGATCATTACTTTATCATAAAGTTTCTATTATTTACATTAGTGTTCCATTATTCAGTTTAAAATGTTATTTTAAAAATGGTATTCAAAACGGGTTATTTAATATAAGGTTATTTAATTATAGGTTTCATATGTTTCATTAATTGTTTTTTTGTTAGAATGTAGTTTCAATTAAGGATGATATGCTTTTTTTCTTCAATGGATAAAATCGTATTTTTTATTGGTATATTCAAAAGAGTATATGTGGTCGATTTGTTTATTATAAATTTATCAACACTTTGGAGATATCCTAATGGGATGTTTGGATCATACCATAACTATACCACTCATCCTTGATATAATATTTTTCATTATAGATTCATGTTCAATTATTAGTTCCTTATAGAATGGGTAGGTATTAATGATAGATGGTGACTTTCAAGTCACATGGAAATAATTTTTGGTTTTTTGGTTCTATTTTTTATTATATTTTGGACATCCATGTCAGGAGTCCCCAATAATTATTATTTTGGATATATTGGTTTATTTTTTATCTAAGTTGAATTTTATTTATTTTTAGTTTCGTGGATATTTATTTTTTGTGTGTCTCATTTGATTTTTTATATTTTGTTTCAATATATTTGGTTTTTTTGATTTTCCAATGAATGGATGATCCATGTTATGATTCTGTTTGAGTTATTCTTCTTATTAATAGCTTTATAAAAGGATGAAAAATTCCCATAATGTATAAATGTATTCCCAATAATTTTTATATTTCATCATCATTGAGAACAAACATTGTACCATTCAATGAGTATGCTCGAGATCATAGTTCATGGGTGGCCCAGATGTGTTTTGGATACTTATATAATTACAAAGTTTTTTTGTATTTAGTTTCTTGTTCATCATGTACCATGAATTATAGAAACTATACATTTAACACTAACATATATTTATAACTGAAAACATTCTATAGACATCCAACACCATTGATTAGTCATTCTGCATATTGGTATAGACCATGTTTGATTTTTCTCATTTGAAATTGCTAAAAACTATATTCCTCCTTTGTATTACTCAACCACTAATATATAGAACTATGTTAGGTGATCAAGATATGTTATTGAAATGTTTTGATGAAATGATTCTGATATCATTAATGTATTCAGGTAACAAATGATAAAAAATGGAATCAAATAACAATATTTGGGTTTAGGGGTATGATACATGAGAGTAGCATGAAGATATGACTATTAGGACTCTAAAAGTAATACATAAATATTTATAAGTGGAATAATTATTATAAAAGAATGATTTATAAGGTATTTTTTGTGATTTCTATTTCCCTTTATCATTTCCTTATCATAATTCATCAAGTATCAAACATCATACTTGTCATTGATAGTTAAAAACATCTATAGCAGTATAAAACACATTTTTATTCCCATTGATTGATTATATTACAATAAGCTATAAGTAAAATTATTTTCATGGTGGTAAAATCCACCACTAAATAAATTGACAATGAATTTAGTAACATACTAGTATATAGTGTGTGGTTATTATTTTTTAGAAGATAAATTTCATTAGCAGTTGAATCTTTGAAATAGTGAAAATTATTTTTTAGCAGTCATGTTGGTAATCATTATAGTTTTTAAAATTGAATCTAAAAATAAAAGTAGTTTCCCATAGCCTAGAAATATAATCCCTATGTAAATTAAATTCTATATATTTATCATTTGGTTTCCTTAAACAATCAATATATTTGTTTAATGAAAATTAGTGGCACTATTTATAAAAGTTGTTTTAACCATTGATAATATTATTTTTTTACAAAATCGAAAGACAATATATCATTCTAACAAAGGAGAAACAAATAAAAAAATTAACTACATAAATTTTACATTATATAACACAAAACAACACTTAATATAAAAAATAAATAATTATAAAAAAAAGAAAAATAAAATTACAGTTGACACATGTATCATAATTTTTTTATTCTATTGATCAATAAGAATACTATATAGGGGAAACCATATACTAGTACCCATTTTATACTATTCTAATGGTAAGGTAAACATCATTAATAATTTTGTTTTTGTATATAATTCTAATAATCTAGGAATAACACATGGGGTTCCAAAAATACCACCCATAGATATGGAGTCTCATGGAATACTCTATCGATACTAAAATATAAGTTTTTTTAATCAGAGTAAAAAATCATTTTACTCTATTTATATATAATAAATCCATATTCTATTTTTTTATTCACATTTTTCCTTTATGGATAAACATTTATCAAGTCTATCTTTTCTGGAAATTAAATTTTTGATATCATTTTTAATGATTAAATAATCATAAAAATTTATATTTAAAATAATGAACATAACTATAAAGTGAAAAAACATACATATATTATATCTCATATTTATTTCCCCATTTCACCAAGAATATTGTTGGTCATCCTATAAAATGTAGATTTCACTTATCTCTCAAGTGTTGAATGACTGAAAATTGAAATTTTTATTGATTTGAAAAAACAAATTAAACAAAAGATCATCACGGTAGTCTAAAGTACTGAAAGCCCAAAGAATCATTGATAAGAAACTTCATCCCCTCACGAGGAAAAACCCCCAAGTTAAATAAGGAAAACATACTGTGATATGGAGTTTCCATAGATGCCAAAAAATCAGCCACCATATTTCCCTCCCACCAAGTGTGAGAGATCTCTGTGTAAATCCCCATGGGAAATTTGCATATCCAAACAGTGTATGTAAATGTTGGTATCATCCACATTGGGTAACCAATTTTAATCAAAAATGAAATAAAAAATTAGGATAAATAAGTCACATATATATTTTCTATGTATTATTTTCTATATTAAACCATTATTTTTATATTTTTAATATAAAAATAAAATAATTAAAATAAATATTTTGGAACACAATTTAATCACATAAAAATATAGATAACTTTCAAATATTATTGAACTATTTATGGTAATTGGTTGCCTTTCTGAAAGCTATACTTATGCATCCCAGGTGAAATACATAATGCCTCAATATACTCTACAAGAGGAATATATATGAATTATTGTGTAATAGGTTAAGATTAAATGGTTTCACAATAAGTATGAATTGTGTTTGAGTAAGTATGACTATTTTTAGAGGGGATGAATGAGAACTCTGGGATATATAGCAGGTCGTATCTAGAAACCTCTCATATAATTTAATTACTATAAAAATATCAATAAAAAATAACACAATTAAATATTAAATTCCTTTACAAATAACTACATTTAAGGTATGTGTTGAAGAATACCAAAACATGTATTAAAAGTATATGATAAATTTTACCTAACACCTCATATGTTGAAAGTGAATCATTGGATAAATAGTGAATCATGTATTAAATCATCTTTGAGCATGACCTACCTACAAAAAATATAAAAAAATAAACTATCTCAATTATAATTATAATTAAACAAAAAATCATTAAATTTTTGTTTATTTAATTTTATAAAATAAAAAATAGTCCCCACATTTACTAATATTAACATAAACATGGAAATTAAATTCTTTATTAAATATATTGTTATATATTTCGATTGTCAATAGTACATTTTCTCCTTATCCTTTATTTTCCTTACAATCCCTCATATGACTGATATTCTCAATATCACTAGGTAAAAATATAACATATTTTTTTGATGGGGTTCAATATAAAAAATTTAATCACCTTCATCACACATATCATATATGTTTCTTAGATTCATATTGGTAATAACACTACACCATTTATCCAGAATAACTTCATATAATATACTAATTGTTCATGGGAAGATGAAATATGAGGAATGGTTTCCGGAAAATCCTTAATATCGATCAATTGAGAGATATTGATATAAGTGAGTTTTATTGAATATTTTAACGTAGGGTTTTAATATGTCCCGCTTCCATTTAAATGACACAAGTAAAAATATACAACTATTTTATGTTTTGGAACATTCACTATAGGATATAGTACATAACATGAATCCACTAATGTTTAATGCATTGAAACACCTAACAACTTTTAGGGGACCTTGATCTAATAACATCAAATCATTAGATAGTTCAGAATTATTTTAATTAGAATTACCTATAAAAGTGGATATAAAATATTTTTTCTTAAATTATATAACTAAAAATATATTCAAAATACATTTTATATTTATAGTATAAATGATATTATAACCATACAAAAAATATATTTATTAACAACTCATGTTATAATTTCTTTATTTGTGTAATAAATCCAAAGTCATATTATCATTGTATTCCTTAAATATTAGATATATGGATAAAAATATAAGAAATTGGGTTGAAATAATACGTACACTTCTATTAGTTGAAAATCATTGAATGAAAATTAGGTTTATTTTCCAATATCTTGACCTAATGTTTTGATAATTCCTCATTTATTATTTTCCTAAAAAATTATATGGATTATTTTCCACATTTCATACTAAATTTAATATTGTCCCTATTGAATCAAAATATCTCGAGAAAAAGGTTATACAAGCCTTTTTATAGAAACCTTCAATAATAGAATATTTTGGTTGATCATTATCTTAGACAGAATACATTAAATTCCCAAGATAATTAATGGAAAAAATTAAATAATAATATATAATTATTATAATTAATGACGAGGAAAATTATATATCATTAATGGGATAAAATTTAATATAAAATAACTCTCATATGGATACATCCATCAATTTTCAATATATCCTCTAAAATTATCTTTTGATGACCAAATTATCATTTTGAGGAATAATCATAGTAGAAAATCGTAGGGGATTTATAATATAAAAATAAAATATTTTTGAAATTATTTAATCATAATGTTAGTATTGTCTGATTAGGGTTATATTCTTCCCATTAATCTATTTAAAGAATGTGAAAATTTCAATTATAAATGAAGTAATTTTTGAAGTAAAAAATTTTTAATTTCCAATTATAAAAACTATACAATTAATATAAAAAATTTGATTCATTTAGAACCTTGTATTTTCTGATGATTCAAACCAATGCCTCTTGAAATATTACTTGAATTTTCATCATAAACTTACACAATTTTTAATCATTAAAGGGAAATAACTCTTTTAGTATTATTCATTGTAAAAATTATATATGGATACTTCCATTTATATATTTCCACAAATCACTTTAGATATTTAGTTGTTCTTTATCCTTTTGATAATTTATTTGATCATTTGATCTCTATTTTTTTATTTGTAAATGTAAAAAAACATTATAAAACAAATTATTCTCAATGTAAATAATGTACATAATATGATTTAATAATATAATTTTTTAAAATATTAGTTTAAAAAATATTATCCTTTATTATTACTATTGTGTTGTAGTCAGTTCAGAAGATATTCCAACTCTATTCCCATGTCTATTCAGTTGAAACTATTTTCAGAATTTTTTATCTACATTTGATTATTATTTCAATATATGTGATCAATAGAATGTTTTTTCTATAGGTCAAAAATAAAATTTCAATTAAAATGTGTCCTTATAAAAAAAATATAATTTTTTTTGCAATGTATCATTGGTGAAATATAAAAAACAATATTAAATTATGAACTAGTCATTTAGCCTATAAATCAATGTTACAAACTAGATAATCCAAACTCGTACATGTATGTTCCATCATGCATAATATTTTACTCCAAGATAGTAATAAATGAACACAATATTGCAGTATACATTTTTAAAAAAATTTATAAGAATCACAAGTTTTTACATCGTCATTCCAAAAGACCTGTAATTTTTGGATAAGATACAACTGATATAAATCAATGACATTTACAGGAATTTAAATTGTAGGAATAATCATCAACATGGTGTATGATTTATTCTTCATATACAACCCTAGAATAATATTACAAGGGATCTAGACAATCATCCAAATCGAGTAATTTATACTTGATTCCCAAAAAGGGTTGAATTGATCATATTAAAATCCAATGTAAAATTTTATATGATCAAAAGAAATATCTATAAAAAATTAATCAAAGGTGTTTCATTCTTTTGGTCATATATTATTTTACAATAAATCATCATTTTTATTATAAAAATCATGAATATTCTAATGATCAATGGTTTTGGGTGATGTAAATAGGTACCCAATCATGGTTTTAATGGAATGTAATATTAATATTTCACAATAGTTTTAGTTTTAGTTTTTTATGTTACTTGAAAGATTTATATATGAATCATTATTTTCTGATTTCAATCATGATTTATAAAATATTTTCCAATCACCTCTATTTTAAATATCTCTAAAATAAATAATATAATCATTATGACGTCCATGTATCTTTATTTAACTGAGTCCACAATTTTTTATAATAAATTTTATCTAAAAAATGATTAAGTAATATTATATTTAAATAATAAATCATGAACTGATTCTAATAACATTGAAAATAAATTAATTCCAATTATGCATAGAAACATGATTTTGTAAGACATTATTCGAAAATACAATTATGAATACATGGAAGAACCATCATATAAATTGTTATTTTTATAGTTGAATAATTTATTAAAAAGAAATTATTTTCTTAATTATGCTATCCATTTTATTTTTCTCCATATCATTATCTATTAATAAATTATGATATTGATTAAAGTTTCCTATATTTTTTAAGGAATCATTCATATTTTAAACATCAATATATTGAGAAAATGATGTTTTCTACTATTGATGGTGATTCCCTGTAATGATAAAATTATCATTTATGTTTCTCTGTATTTCATTGTCCACCATCAAGACATTAAACTACTAATGATAATTTTTTATGTAACTACCTAAACTATATATAACATTATATTATCCATTTTATGTTCACCACACATATTATGGATGAAATTTTTTCAACCTTATGTTTTAAAATATATGGACTCTCTTCATATGTAGATTGTACTTACATTTAGTACATTAACATTTTGTTCTCTCATCAATGGGTTTATTTGAAACAAGAAAATCTAAAAATATCTCTAAACCCTTAACATGCCAAGAGGTGTTCTAAGGTAATGCATTCTAAATTTTATCCATATAAAATTGATTATATAAACATTACAGTAAAGAGTTATTTATATAACTATATAGAAATAAATTAATAAATTTTATTTAAAAAACACACTCCAATATTTTTAAAATACAACTTTATATATATTTCAATAAAAAGTTGAAATATATTTTCAAATTAATATGTAAGGAGATATTTTTTATTATAAATATTAAATTTAATATTAAATTATATTTTAAATAAAAAAATCAACCATTACTTTATATATCCACTATATAATAATTAATATTTCTATGTAATTTTTTTTTCTAAATATACAATAAATCAGTAGAACAAAAGAGAATTGTATTTACAATATAAAAATGGAATGAAATATAAAAAATAATTAAATGAAATAAATACCCTTTCTTCTAAATTTTATATCACATGAAAAGTAATGATTTATAATAACATAAAAAATTATTAATTGTGGAACTTAACATCAGAATTATATAATTAAATACATTTTAATTCAAATTCATAGAACATGTTGATTTCTAAATTGATAAAAAAAATTAAAAAAAAATTCAACTATTCATTATTAATTAATAATATAACCCAACATCAATTAATAAATATTTAACTTGGTTATAGTTTTAATTTCATATAGAAACATATAATTATATATGGAAATATAATGTAATGGCCCCATGTTTACTCAATAATCATTAAAAGACTGAAAAAATAACCCTTAGAGGTTGAGCGATAAGAATACTCTATGGGTAGGTGGTCTTAGTGATTCAAATTTCAAGTGAGTGTGAAAATATTTGTTCTTGGGCTCTGACATGATTGATTATTAAAGGTGTTAATGAGTAATATAGAGGGATAAGGAAATTGATATTATCTTGATGATGCATATCTAGGAAATTATAAGGCTCTAGGTTAGAGATACTCAGTAATGGTATATTCATACTCAAGGTATTCATGGGACTCATAATAGTAGCGATTTAAGGGGAAAGGGAAATGTTTCCATGGATATATGGGTTTTTTAGACACACTTATCACAATTTTTAATTAACAACAACGATAAATATTAACATATCATGATTTTTTGGACGTTCTAAATAATAATGTTGAAAAATAAATATATTAGAAATTATTTTTTAAATAACCACTAAATATTGGAGAATTTTATTAGAACAAAATTTCATGGAGATTTCCAAAACCATCATTAAAAAATCCTCTCAAGACTATAATTTTCTTATAAAAATTGAAACCATTTAACTATTCATATTAACTAAATCATTAAAAATGATAAAATATTGTTTTACTACATATTTACTATCATATACTATGTTAGTGTATATTAATATATGATTCCACTATTATATGTAAAATCATTTCATTGTTGACTATTAGTAGTATCCATGTCATATGAGAAACATGTATTTGTTAATTGTAAATGATATTTCAGAAATATGGTACTTTATTAAATGATTTATTAGTGGTGTTTTAAATAAATATAGGTTTTAATGTTATAGAGTTTGTGAGAGAAGAATGTCGGATAATAGTGACTTATAGTGTAACTTAAGTTTGGGATTTACTATTTAGGATGGGAGTTATGATAAAGTATCTACATTATTATACAGTTTCAATGACCATCTCTTACTTTTAGGGAATATGAAGATGAGTATGTTTTGTTATAATGACATATAATTGATGTCCTAGTCTTGTTGGTGTATAATTTGTAGATCCATATAGATAGTTAAGGATATTCTTAAACAGATCCAACAAGATCTCATATTATAAAGGGTTTGCATGTCCATTATCCTACAACTTTATAGGGTGATTTATCTTTTAAAGAGGATGAGTTATGGATTAATCACATCAATTATTTTTTGGAGAGAATTAAATCCCAAAAAACATCGAGTCTAGTTAACCAACATCTTACTAGAAGGGTCTTCTTTTTAGTGGTTGGATGTAATTCTTGATTTTAATAAATACCAAGGCCTCACCTAGGGAAACTTTATTGAGAACTTCTTCATTGGCTTTTTCCCTAACATCCTATATCAGGTGAATTAACATAAATAAAAACCATTTTCAATGATAAATATCTAGCATGAAATACACTACCATGTTTATTAATCTACTTCACACCAATCCCAATCCATGTTGATATATTTAATCTATAAAGATGAATTTTTAAATAGGCCTCAAGAAGAATTTCAAAAGATAATTCATGTTATTAAATTTTATAACATTCTAAAAAAGGTTTCATGAAATTCATCCACAAAAAAAAGGATCTAAAAGAGATTTATTAGTGGTTTTCATTATATATGGTTATAACATTTATGATATATTCATGAGTTTCAAGATGAAATCGTGAGAGGATGTGAGAAGAGATCTCTCTAACCATGGAAGCCAGAGTATTGGAATATATTTAAGGAAAAACAATGTTACTATTATGGCCACTATTTCCATTATCAAATTTTGTTCCTGTGAGGTACATAAAAATATAATTAATGATATCCTAATCTGACCCCATGCATCCCAATAACTTTTAGTGATAATTTTTATCAGTGATAGTCAACTACCCTCAGGGATATCTAGTCGAAGTATCTATCATAATGTCATATGATAATTAGCTAGTATATTTTCTTCTAGGACAATATTTATTCCACATGTTTAGAAAAAGTAATTATGTAGTATGTTTATCATGGGTTAACCTATACATGATTTCGAATAGTGTATAATATTATAAGAGTTACTATTCAAATAGTTTATAATTTTTGGAATTCCTTATTTGAAATAAGAAATAAAGTTTTTTAATTTTTGACCAAATTTTAGTACTTCATGATGTTAAATTGGCAATATTTCCTTTATACCTGCACCTTGGGAACCCTTCACAGTGGAGGAATGTAGATAAATTTTATTTTATATACTTTTCTTCAATAGTTAAAGCCTTTGACATATTGTCTATTTAATTTTTTTAATATATATTCCTCTAATTCTATAGTGGTTAAATCAATTCGAAGACTATATTGACTATTTGAGTAGGTATTTTACTTATCATGTACCACTGGTATTCAATACACTCTATATTTATATTGGTGGTTTCAGGATGGTCATTTACATTCTTATTAAGGGTCATATGGAATGATCATCACAAAGATGGCGAGTCCTAAACTTGTAGTAGTTAATTCCAAGGAGTTACATGACATGGCCCGTGTAGTGGATTTTAATATTAATGTGTTCTTTAAGGGACTTTTATGACTACATCCTAATATAGTGATGAAATTTACTGTTAATTTAGTGATAAATACTACAACATTGTCTATTAATCTATATTGAATGTCACTTTATATTTTAATGAATCTAAAGAGTTAGTCGAATATGTATTATGAAAAATTGTTTGTTAGGATGAGTATTTTTCTATGGGTTTCTTATATCCTCTTCTTCATTAAAACTATTAGTAGTATTCTTTTTTTTATAGACTATTTAAAGATAAATCATATAATTATCAAGAAATATTATCCTTTTCCTATATTTATTGATCTTTTATATCAATTAAAATGTGTGAGGTGGTTATGTGAAATTAACTATGGCTCGTGCTTCCATCTACATTGAGTCTGGATAGTATATATTCGAAGGATGGATTTTTTTGATATCTCCAAGTATATAGTAACTCTCTTCAACATGAAATATTATCTTTTAATATTCTTGGAATTAGTGGACATGAGGTTTTAACTATTGTTAAATTCTTTCATTATGGTCTTCATGGATATAATCCTTATCTATTTGAGGGATCATAATTCACACAGTTGAAATCATACCATAATTACATAAGCCATAGGGTAATAATAGCTCAATGCTATGCTATTTAAATTATCCATTTGGATTAAAGTGGTCATGTTCCCTGGGGTTGTAATCTTAGAATCTATTTTCATAGTTGGTCTAGAGAATTGGAGTTGGTAATTTCCTGGAAAGTATTATTGAACGTATGCTCAATTAATACTTTTTTGGGATTTCTAGGTAGTGTCACCACATTATCTTTTTTTTTCGTATATTTCAACTCATATGACAAATTCTACAATGAAAAAGTTATATTTTTATGCATAGATAAACATGATTCTGTATTCTATAAGTGGATGAAGTGGTTTCTCTAGCATTATATGATTATTTCACCATAACTAGATGATTGTGTTGAGTTTTATTATAATAAATCATCACTTTGTCTTAGTTTTCTACTTATATTGAAACATTATGTAGTGTAAACCATTTCCCAATAATTTCATCCTCGTTAAATAAAATACCTTACATGTGGTTTGGAATTGGTCATTATTATTCATTCAAAGATATTCTAGAAGAACTCACTATATAATGAAAATTATAGTGCTCAAATATCTGAAGATCCAACAATTCACCTTTTGTGAATGAGATGTGAATCTTTGTAAATTTTTTTGAATGGATTGCCTTTAGTCCTTCAATTTTCATATCCAATACACTACTAGTTAAGGAAACCTAATTTTTGATATACATAATAAAATATGTATACATCAATGGTTGTACGAATACTATGATAAACAATTGTTGATGATTTTAAGAAGTAATTCCCATGTTTATTTTATTGAATTTATTTTTAGGATACATTTATGTGAAATTGAATTTATGCCTTCTTTTATATAGAAGGAAACCAACTCTTAGATTTATAATCTAAAAAATATCATTTTTCAAGAGATATTTATTATTGAATAGATTCAGGAAGTTTTTTTGAGCATTCTACATACTTCTTATACATCTATGAAAGTATTAGTGTGACATTATTTTCATGCATCTTGTCAGCTCTATTTCATTGAAATATTGTTTTTTAGTGAAAATTTGATTTTAAAGAGAGAATAAAAAATCAAGTTTATTTTTTTTTGAATCATGAAATTCATTGAATAATTTAATGAAATGGTGTTTTGGTGGTTAATTGATTAAATTTTTATTGTTAAATTTTGAAAAAAATGAAATAAAACAATTTTTATTTTTAAAAAATAATTTATTTTCAAAATTTTATTAAAATATTCTAATAATTTAATTTTTTCTAGATTATTTTTTTCATAATTATATAATTTAAAATAAAAAAAACTTTAGAGTTCATGTTTCTGAAAATAGTGTGATTTAATTGCCTAAATTATATTTTTTTATCATTTTTTTATTTTCTGTGCTTGAATTATTTTGAAATCATGATAAAAATATGAATTTATGATCTCAATATGATAAGTGATCTATTTTTAAAATAAATAAATTTGATTTTTTAACATAAATTTTAAATATTTTTGGGCTACATTATTTAATTTTATAAAATTCCATGGATTTAATTTATTCATCATTGTTTTGAAATTAAATTTATAATTATCATTAATAGAATTAAATTGAAATAAAATTCTTTAAATATTTAATTTTTTTATTTCATATCATAACTTTTTCTAAAAATTTTATGTTTTTTATTTTAGGCCCAATGATAAAGAATGGTCTTGTTTTCACGTTACTATCTGTGAAAAAAATAACTGCATAAAGGGTGTTCGGTCACTTAAGTGACCATAAGAAAATATTTCAACTGGCCGTGAGAAACTCTCAAAGTTAGTATACTAACCTCAAGAGGTTGAAAATGAAGTTATTATTCCTATTGAATTTATTGTGACCACATACTACCAAAATTTTCAAATAGAAGAAGTGACCAAAAGAAATAAATTACAAGATGATATTTTTATATAATAAGTTAATGAAATGCATGATAAACTTGAAATGATGTATTCTCAAGTTCACTTAACTGACTTCAACAACCTAGAATTCCTCCAACCACCCATGATTCTATAGTCACTTAACTAACAGTAAATAAGAAGATGTCCCTTTTGACCAAAGCCCCACTGATCAAGATGATACCACTAGTTGAATGTGGATTCTCTCATTTGAATCTTCAAGGATCTAAAAATGAGACCTCACTATGTGAAGAATCAGAAACTTAAAATAAAATGAACCATGCACTCAACATGTGGATGGAAACCCCATATCAATTAGATTACTCTGAAATCACTAATGAACTAAATTCCAATTTCATCCATGTCCCAAGTAAGAAAATATTTTTTCACTAATTAAACCACACAAATTTCAAGGATCTTACTACCAATGAATTCTCACTTAATCTGATGTTGAGAAGGCTATCGAAGGACCACCAAATCTTCCATAACCCACTACAAACACAATAAATAATAATTACTTGAACTTTATTATATTAATAAATCACATGAAACATCATGTATAAGGTAACTCGTGTTTAACTAAACTGATGTTGCTTCTTGTAACTAAAGATGACACTCATCGATGGATACTTCAAAATAATGAAAATCGTTTGAAGGGGTCTTCTAATATACTGAGGTTGAAGTTTTAGACAAAATCAAATAGAAGATACTAAAACCACCACCTGTGGTTTGCATTATCAGACTATCCTATTCATAGAATTTGTCAGAGATGTGATGAAAATGGGCTAATTATGATGGAATCAGTTTGGGGAACTACCTATTGATGTTTTCTTACTATATTTTACTATTGGTTTGTTGGTTCCCCTTAAAAAATAAGTGAACTCAATATTCCCAATGTTTTGTCCATCAATTAGGAAGGATTGGGAAATGAGGGGCCTATAAAAATGGCTAAATGAAGCTCATGCTCAATAACATGAACCAGTCAAATCCAACAAACCCAAACTAGTTCAATCACCAACTAGATAAAATTTAAATTTTTGGAAATCAATTAATATCCAAATCCACATTCTTTAAAATCAACATAGTTGAAATCCCACTTAAAATGATCATATCGAAAAATATCTTGGCACAAAAATATATAAGGAGTTGAATATTCATTTATCATAAAGGTTTATAGAAGTAATATTGGAATGTAATGAAAAGGCCCATTAAATGGATTAGTGCGAGATGTTCTAATTTTTTCAAGGCCTAATAAACTTATTTCAAGCTCGAACACAATATAAAATTCCAAAAATAGATTTTTTTTCAAATTTAGAGATGGTCACCTCCAAAGTAAACTTTAAATTTTTCTCTTTGTTTATATGAAAATGGAAAATTTGTGAAAATTGGATGTTGATCATGGGATTTGATATAATATTTATCCATACTTGAATAACAATCATGACCCTTGAACATTACACAGAGAGAAAATTTGGGTGTGGGATCATGGACACTACATGGTATTGAATTTCAACAAATTATTAATTTTTTTGAAAGGGCCTTGGATTGTGTCATTTTTTTGAGAAGAATGCACCATGAAATTTCCATGTGGAAGCCATCCAGATAATCTTGGAGCTATTAGTGTGAGGTGGGACATTGGGAGGGTGTTATTATTTGAGATAACTGACCAAATAATTTCCACCATATCAATTAGTATTTAGATAAAACTTATAATAATAAAAAAATATATGATAATAAAAACCAGTTAATCAAATTACCTTACTTCATATCTAGATTTCCCCTTGGATGATTTTTAAATGTTTCTTCATTCTTGGGTTGTGGTTGGTTTCCCTACCATATCGTTATTCTCACTCCTTGAACATCTACACCATAATTAGCTTCTAAAACATCACTAATACTATAAACTTGTCAATATTGTGTCTTTTTCATAATTTTTTTCTTTCTTACTTGGTTAGAAACACACCTTTGGAAGTCCTTCCATTTCGATTAATCCCAATTCACCAAATTAATAGTATTTAATATGGTTTTTTGATAAATAATTTTCCTTGATCCTAGTTAAAAACCTATAGACCCAATAAAATTTTGGTGAAATTTCTAGGGAAGGAAAGAGTGACTAATTAAAAATATACAAAAATAAAAAATATAAAAATAATGTAACAAAATTATTTTGGGAAAAATTATAGAAAATTCAAAAGAAACATTATGTTGAAACGATTTTTGAATAAAAACTATTTCATCTTATGAAATCCAAGAGGCCTTAATACCCTAAATAAATGAAATTTTTGGTACTGTAAAAAACAATAATAAAAATCAAATAGAATATCTAAATGATAATTTTAATAATCAATGATATGGAAGCTGTATCCAAATTAGAACTTTCAATCCACAACAACTCATAATTGAGTTGTTTTATAATGTTAAGAATTTTATTTTCAAGTGCCTATGGTTTCCAACAACACATCATGCATTACTAAAATAATTATGTCATAAAAATATGATATTATTTAATCACATTTTACCATGTTTCCATCTTACCATGAAATACATAATTATGGGTCACTAGACATCATTAGGTTCTACTAGAGTTGGTTCCCCAGAACCTACTTTTATGTAATTTATGATAAATTATATTTATGTTTCTTAATATTAATAAACACATTACAACAACATGAATATTTTTCTAGATAATGTAGTATGTGATAATGTCTTTATATCATTTGTCACAGTAAATGGTTATAAAAGTTCCCTGCTATGATGATAACCAAGAAGTCCCACGAGTGTATTCTAAAACATAAGTTATATAGCAGGATGAAATAATTTTAGAGTGAAAAAGTATACAGGATACCATGGGTGGAGACTCATATGAATTTGATTCACATTCTCCTGGTGCACGCCCTTTTAAATATCCCTTATAGGATACTATAATAATGAGCCCCACAAGTTGTAAATCAATATTTATATGTGTCATTGGATGTTCTAATATGTGAACGTGTGTGTTTATATAAGGACCTAGCCTTACAACATTATATAATATTGTGTTTTAGACAATAACATACATTCTTACACATTGAGGATCTTTTCAAGTTCATAGTTTTATAGAATCATGACATAAAACTTACATAACATCCCATAATCATATATGTGGATACTACTAAAACATTATCCTTTTTTTAAAAATATAAAACTTTGCTAATTAAAAATAATTTCTTTAAAAAATCTTCATGAAATTTTAATTTTATTGTTTATTTGTTTTACACATCCTTATAACCTATGAAAAAAATTTAAAGACATGGGATGAGAATAAAAATCATAATATGGGATATAAAGAAAGAAAAATTTGTTCAAGTAATAACATAAAAACTAATAAACCCCATTTCATAAAATAATTGTCAGCATGCATAGAAACATAATATAGTTTACTTGGAACATATTTACCATATCACACTTACAATCACCCTTACACATGGAATAACCATTCGTTCAACTTCCATATTCAGAGTACCCAATGAATTAGAGGGCTATAATGGTGCTCACTAGTAATATCCTGAGCTATAATGGGCTCAACCCAACATATCTTGAGATATAATGGTGATAAAACCATCATATCTTGAGCTATAATAGGCTCAAGCCAAAAAAACTATGTCTACGGAACATATCATGATTAAAATACTTGATAACTCATTTAAACCCTTGAGAAAAAACACATTCAGATATTCAAAATAGCATTTTTTTTAATATAACTAATCACTTTTAAATATAAAAAAACATGCACACAATTATGAAATAATATTAGTAAAAAATTACGATCTCAAAATATAATGAAAAATAATAGTAATAAAGCATCATGAAATCAATATAAACCACTCATTATATATATATATATGTATATATATATATATATTTGAATTTCATTAAAGAGACTTTTGAAAGTATTTTAAAAGGAAAGTCCCTTACAAATATAATTGGAGTGAAAATTAATTATAATGGAATGAATATTTTTATAAAATTTAAATAAATATAATATAAACAAAAAATCATCACACAAATAATCTTAATACCATATAATTAATGAAGTATAATGTTAACTCAAAGAATAGAAATTTGGTTAATAATTCTCTTTCCTTTAGTTATTATTACTTAAAATGTGCTTAAACCTATTGTATAATAGTTAAAAGAGTGTTATTAATAATTTTAAAAAATCATAATTATTTTTATAACACATTATATGATCATTTTATAACATCATACCACAAATTTATTAATAATATTTTGTTATTTACACTGTTTCAGGGGCGTTCTCTACATGGTTTCCATGGTCAATTCGTAACTGATTTTCTTTTAGAAAGGAAGAAAATCATCAGAAGTTGAATGAGTTGTTATTCATATGTTTCCATAATATTAAATATTACCATAAATTATTATTTTTATCATATATGGTGATGAATTATTACAAAAAACATTATTAATGTTTAGATCATTTTGGGAGTTCTTCGATAATCACAAAGTTGTTTCATCATATACCTTTTATATTATGCATATAAGATAATTTCAGAACATAATATAAGTAATATAATACAATTTAAAATATTTTTCAACCATTAATATGGTTTTACAACCATATTTTAAGGATTTAATGGAAATTGAAGACACATCATCCACGATATTGGTACATCGACACATCACAGATGGTGGTTTTATTTTTAGAATAAAAAGGAGAGGAGAAGGATTATAAAGATGAATTTTCCCATAAACATGATAGAAATCCAGTATATATAAGATACTGTATCTTTAATTTATCTTGGGTAATAGGAGGTGAAAATATTATATGAAAAGTAAAATAATTGAAACAAAAATACAAGAAAATGAAAGAGGATTTTTACCTCTTGATCCCTTCTCCTTGAGATCCCCCTTAAGGTCTTTGGTTTTGAAATTTTGTTGAGATAGGAAGGTCTTGGAAGTATGTAAGATCCTTTTAAATAATATTCGGTTGAATTTATACAATGATCAAATTGTGAGAGGTGTGAGAGGAAGAGGGGGGGTGAGTGTGGTATTTATAATGGACGAGGGGAGGGGTTTTCAATTCTTTTAATCTTTAGTTTAATATTTTTTCTCAAGATTATGAATAGTTTTAATTATTGTGAAAAAATAGAAATATGTTCATTTTAATCTAAACCAATTTCCATTTACATCATCCATGACTCAATCTCGATTCAGAAATTCATTTATTTAGAAAATTTCAGAAATTATCAAATTTCACTATTCAACAAAAATTTAAGTATTTTGGAAAAATACCAAAAATTTACCCTAACCATTTTCTACATGTAGAATTAAAAAATGAACTCCATTTTATCAAAATATTTTTTAAATATTTTTAATATAATTTTTAAATAAAATCATAATTGATTAAAAAAATAACGATTTTAAAACTATAAATAATTTTATAACACATTAAAAAATTAATCTAGGTCTCATAAAATGATCTTACAACCATTGGAAAAAAATAATAATTTATTTTTACATTTTATGAGAATAAAGTTTCCTTTAAATTATATAATTAATCATAAAATTGTTATTAAATATTTATAACTTACAAAAATACCAATAGTTATATAATGGTCATATTGTCACATATAAGATGCCTTTTTATTATACCTTCATTATTGAGGTTACTATTCATTTCTCCATTTTTCTATTCAAAAGAGTTATATTACTATTCATAAGGGTGAAATTACTATTCATAAGGGTAGGTTACTAGTTACCAAAAATTAATTTGGTTCTATCAGACTCCAAATCACTTACTGATCGCAACCATGTATGTCTGTTTTTTAAAATTCAGAACATAGAAGTGGAATAAATATGTTTACTAGCTAGATTATAATTATCTTCTTAAAAAAGTGTTTCTTCATAGAGACTTAGTGTATCACGAATTTCATTAAATTTACTTATAAATCCTTGGGGTTTTACATTCTCCCCATATTCTAGAAATTGCGTCCTCATAACTTTTTTGTACTTATTAAAAAAGTGAGGGTAGATTTCCCTCATATCATTTTAAAATTCTCATGTTTGTTCTTCAACCATGTGTTCTCTCCACAAAACCTTTACTTGATGGATTACCTTATTTAGGAATAATTTATCTCTACAATCAAGAATCTGAACAGGTCCCTCTTCATAAGAAAGGCTATCTTCCATCTAAACTACCTTTGGGATCAAAAATTGATATGAATATGACACATACTTTCTCAATATTGAAACATGAAAAACATTAATTACCTGAGATAAACTTGGAGGAAAAACTACATGGTAGGAGACTGGTCCAACTTTCTCTTGGATTTAATATGGTCCATTGAACCATGTATTTATCTTTCATTTTTACCAAAATTCATAACACCATTCCAATGATATATTTTAAGGAAAACATGATCACCTACCTCAAATGAATTTTCTTTCCCCCTGTTATATGCATAACTTTTCTACCTACTCTGAGCTCTCCTCATGTGTCACTGAATCATCTGAACATTTTATTCTACTTACTCTACTAATTATAGTCTCATAACCTTCCTTCCTCCAACTTATTCCCAAAATGTTGTAGTTATAAACCAATTTCAATATAGTTCCTCAAAAGGTCCTATCTATATACTGGAATGAAAACTGTTATCATAAGAAAACTCAACTATAGAAAGATGTTGTTCCTAACTTCCCTGATGTTCCATTGAACACACTCAAAGCATATCCTCTACTTTTTGAATCATTATCTCACTCCAACCATCATATTTTGGATTAAAAACAAGTGTTGGAATTTAATTTTGTTCCCAATAACTTATGAAGGACTTTCCAAAAGTTAGAAGTAAAACTGGGATCATAGTTAGATACAATAGAAATAGAAATTCCAATTAACCTGAAAATATATTTGAGGTATAGTTGAGAAAACTGATCCAAATACTTAGTATCTTGAATAGAAATTAAATGTGCATATTTTTTTCATTTAATCAACAATAACCAGTATTACATTATTACCTCACGATGTCTTTGGAAGTCCCACAATGAAGTTCATACATATATATTTTATCATTTCCACTCTGGCACTAGTAAATGTTAAAGAATACCCTTTGGTAACTTTCAATCTTCTTTAACCTATTGACATGTAAAAAATTTAATGGTAAAATTATAAATATCTCATTTCATTCCATCCTACTAGTAATACTCTTGAAGATCTCTATACATCTTTTTGTTTACAGAATCAACTTAAAATTGAGAACTATGAGCTTTACATAATAATTATTTCTTTAACTGAGATTAAAAAGAAACAAATAATCTCTTACCAAACCTAAAAAAAACAATTAGTATCAAGTTTAAATTCTGAAAAATTATCCATTTTAACAAATTCTTCCTTTTTTTGTAACTCATCATCTTATTTCTGTGCTTGGTTAATTCGATCTAACAGAGATGATTCCATAAAACCCTAAAATTAAACAGAGGAATTTCCTAGTCCAACAACTTCCAAGCCAAATTGTATCAAATAATTCACCAAAGGTAACATTTTAAATGTATTATGGATAATGTATTATTACATTTCTGTGTCAATGCATCAGCCAGTCTATTTTTCTTTTTTAGGAGGTAAAAAATCGTATAATCTTAATCCTTGATTATTTCTAGTCATCTTATCTCTCTCCTATTTAATTTCTTCTGGGTAAATATATACTTAAAACATAAATGATCAGTATATATTTCACATTTTACTCCATATAGATGATGCCTATAAATTTTTAATGCAAAAGTAAGAGAAACTAATTCCAAATCCTGTGTAAGGTAATTTAACTCATGAGGTTTAAACTAATATGAATCATAAGAAATTACCTGATCATTATGCATAAAAACACAACTATGTCTATTCAAAGAAGCATAACTATAGATTAAAAATTCACCACTTATAGAAGGTATGTTCAAAACTATAGAATTCACCAATATTTATTTAAATTCAGAAAAACAGTCATTACATTCTTTTATCTAGATGAACTTAACTCTATTTTGAGTTAACTTAGTCTGTGTGATAGATAAATGTGAAAAGTTCTCAACAAACCTCCTTTAATAGCATGCTAAACCATGAAATATATGAATCTTGGTTATATTTGTGGGTCTTGTCCATTCTTAAAAAACATCTATTTTAGCAGGATAAACAATTATTCTATATTTAGAAATAATGTGACCAAGGAAAGAAATTTTTACAACCAAAATTCACACTTTCTTAATTCTCCATATAGTTTCTTTTATTTTAATGTTTTAAAAACAACCGTTAGATTTTTGTCATGCTCCTCTTTGCTTTTATAATATACCATAATTTTATCAATAAACACAACCACAAACATATCCAATAACTCATCAAAAATTCATTCATATGATCCATGAATACAATAGGTGAATTAGATAACCCAAATGGAATAACAAAAAACTCATAATGACCATATCTAGTAAGGAATGCAGTCTTTAGGATGTCTGTATCCTTTTATTTCATCTAATGGTACCCCAAACTCCGGTCAACCATCAAAAAATATTTTTCTCCATAAAGTTGATCAAAAAAATCATCAATATGAGTAAAATGATACTTTTTTTAATAGTGATATTTTTAAAGGAATTATAATAAATGAAAAGTCTCATTGAACTATATTTATTTTTAAAAAACAAGACATGAGAATCCCATGGTGAAGTACTGGTTTGAATGAAGCATTTACCTAATAATTCATAAAAATACTTTTTTAATTAAAGAAGGTTCATTTTATCCCTTAAATAAGGGGGTTTAAAATTTATATTAGCATTAGGAACTACGTCAATAGTAATCTCAACCTTGGGATCAAGAGAAATACTAGGAAAATCATCAAGAAAAACATCTAGGTATTCATTTACCATTAATGCATCATTAATCTGGATAGTTCCATTATCTTTAAAATTTTGATCAAGATAACTTTAATTTCCATATTTTATCAGTTTATTAGCTTACAGATATGTTATTAATGGTATGGGTTCATTCTTGTACAAAAACTAAAACTCTTTCTAAAAAATATATTTTTCTCAGTAATCTGTATTTGTATGATAAAATGAAAGTTAACACATACCCATAATAACATCAAACTCCACTAGACGCAATAAAACCAGGTTTTTAGGTAAACTCTTTCTACATAAAAATATAGGTATATTCTTATAATTTCTTTTTTCCACAATATTTCTTCCAGGTGTTTTTACTATTAGTTCCGGTTTCATTTTATGAGGTAGAATTCCCAATTTTGTAGAAAATTTCTCAAAAATAAAGGAATGTGTAGACCCGGAATCAAAAATAACATTTGAAAAATATATAAAAATAATAAATATACTTGATACAACCTCGTTTGATGGATCAACAACTTTTGAAGTGGTTTCAAGGATTTTTTCACACTCTTATATTTGCAATCTTGCTGACTTCTTACCTGAGTAACTAGCTTCGGACACCCATTAAAAAAATGACCCAATAACTTAAAGTTAATTCATCACACCATTGTATTATCGTTAATTTTTGGATCATTTTCTTTTCACTCATGGGACTTGTTCCCAAACTCTCCACATATATATCATTTCCCAGAATTTACAAGACATTCACCATGATGATTTTTACCACACCTTTCATAAGAAGTTGAATTTATTTTTTTGACTCTAGATTTATTCGGTTAATTATTCTTTAATGCCTTCCAAAATGAATGATTCTTATTCTTACCCTCACGAGTCACATTCATGTTAAAAAACTATGTCTCAAACTTTTCAGCCCAACGAATAAGTTTCGCAAAGATTTTAAACTCTTGTGAAGCCAAATCTCTTCATAAAAATGGTTTCAAACCATAGTAAAATATATTGATTTTACTATCAAAATTCCAAGTAAAATCTAGTACGTACCTGACTATTCTTGTAACATTGGATTCATATGCTTCCATTGAATCATTATCTTTCTTCTTCAGTACCAAGAATTGTTTCTCCATTCTATGTTGAACAACTTTAGGAAAACAAATCCTAGAAAAAGATACTTAAAATAATCCCATTACAAACTATAAAGATCATATATTTATCTTGTATTAACAACCATACACCATAATTGATTGGATTCACATTCAAACTAATAAATGGCTAGAATTACCTTTTGACATTCTGAACATCCCATGAGATCATGTATCTTTTCAAGAGTATTGATCTATCCTTAAGATATAATGTGCTCAACCCAACATATATAAATATATAATGGTGTTAAAACCAAAATATATGGATCTATAATGGGATTAAAACAACATAACTATAAACAAATAATATATCATGAATAAAACACTTGATAATCCTTGAGAAAAACACATTAATATTTTGAAAATACACTTCTTCATAAAACAAATCACTTTTAAAATATAAAAAAATGTACACATAATAATGAAATAATATTTTATAGAAATAAGCATGTAAACATATAATGAAAATATCATATTAATAAATAATTTTTAAATAAAGAGAAACCAGACAAGCCATATATATAGAAATAACCTTTTTGAATATCATTAGAGAGACTTTTAAAATGATTTTAAAAGGGAAGTCCATTACAAATATAATTGGAGTGAGAATTAATTATAATGGAATGAATATGTGTATGAACTATAAATAAACATAATATAAACAAAAATTTATCACACAAATAAACTTAATACCACATAATGAAATAAGTAGAAGGTTAACCTAAAAATGGAAATTCGATTAAGAATTTACTTACACTCAGTTCATCTTACTTCAAACATGTTTAAACCTACTATAGAATGTTTAAAATAGTTTTATAAATACTTTTCAAAAGAATTATAATTTTTATGACACCTTATATTATCATTTTATAAAATCATTCCACACCGTTATTAATAATATTTTTTATTTACATTATTTTGGGTCGTTCTCTACATAGTTTCCATGGTCGGTTCGTAATGGATTTTCTTATCGAATGGAAGAAAATCTACATAAGTAGAATGAGTTTTAATTAATATGTTTCCATAATATTAAATGATACCATAGATCATTTTTTATCATATATGATGATGAATCATCAAATAAAATATTAATGATGTTCAGATCATTTTGGCGGTTCTTCGATAATCACGAACTTGTTTCATCATATACCTTTAATATTATGCATATAAGTTAATTCTAGAACCAAATAATGGAAATATTATACACATTAAAATATTTTTCAAACATTAATATGGTTTTATATCCATATTTTAAGGAAGTAAAAGAAATTAATGGCACGTCATCTATGATGCTGGTAAATTGACACAACACCGAAAATGTTTTTATTTTTAGAATAAGATGGAGCAAAGAAGGAGTATGATGAAGAATTGCTCCAAACAAAATAAAAATACAGTATATATAATATATCCGAGCTTTCATGGATCTTGGATAAGTGTAGGTGGATATATTACTATAAAATAAAAATAATTGAAATGAAAATACAAGAAAATGAAAGAGGATTTTTACCTCTTGATCTCTTCTCCCTGAGATCCTCCTCAAGGCCTTTGGTATGGCCAATTTTTTATACCATTAGGTATTGTACATGGGGAATATCCTTGTTAACAATATTGGGTCTAGTTTAGACAACTATAAAATCTTTAGAGGTGTGAGAGAAAGAGGTTGAGTGAGGGTGGTATTTATAGTGGAGGAGAGGAGGGGTTTCCATTATTTTAGTCATTAGTTAAATATTTTGGCTCAAGATAAGGAATATCCTTGATTATTGTAAAAAAAAACATTAAAAAGTGAATTTTATTTCAAACCAATTACCATTTACATCATCAATGACTCAATCATGATGCATAAATTCATGTATTTAGCATCTTTCGTAAATTATCGAATTTCATTATTCATAAAAATTTCAATTATTTCAGAAAAATCCCAAAAATTCACCCTAACCATTTTTTGACAATTAGAATTTAAAAATAAATCTATTTTATTAACATGATTTTATAAATATGTTTAATTTAATTTTAAAATAAAATCATAATTTATTTGAAAAATAAATATTTTAAAACTATAATTCATTTTATAACACCTTGAAATTTTAATGAAGGTCTTATAAAATTATCTTACAACCATAAGAAAATAAAATAATAATTTATGAATACATTTTATGAAAATAAAATTTCATTTAAATTATTTAATTAATCATCAAATTGTGATTAAATATTTATGACTTATAAAAATACCAACACTTATATAATATTCATATTGTCACTTACAATATGCCTTTTGATTATACATTCATTGGGGAGATTAATATTCATTTTTTCATTTTACTATTCATAAGAGCCATATTACTATTCATAAAGATAAAATTACTATTAATTAGGGTAGGAAAATATTCACCATAAATTAAGTTGGTTCTATCAGACTCCAAATAACTTACTGATCACAACCGTGTATGTTTATTTTTCAACATTCAAAACACAGAAGTGAAAAAATTATTTTTTAATGGATAGATTATAACTATATCCTTAAAAAATTTGTTTTATAGAGACTTAGTGTTTAATTCATTTCATTAAAATTATTTGTAAAACCTTAAGGTGTTACAATTTATCCTTATAAATTATGATTATAATTAATCTTTTTATAAGTCATGTACTTTTATGTATTGTCGAAAACTGTAACAACATATGAACGTAGTGAGGTATAATATGTTGGGTGCGTCATGAGTAATATTTCATTAATGAATAATGTGATAAAATATTTTTCCATTATGTTCTTTAATAAAAGTTTATATCTCATACCCTTTGATAGAAATTGTATAGCCCTAATAAATCCCTGATCAGGGTCTTTTATAGGTAAGTTTAATTTTTGGAATTTCAATGAAAGAGACATTGAGAACATAGGTTTATAGAACCAGAATGTGACCTTCTTGATTAGAGATATCATGATAAAGGAATTTTATTACACAATAAACATCTATATGTGGTATTGAAACATTTTGGAAACATCTTCTTTCTCTAGGGTTACCTTGCTGTGTTTCTAGATGCTAACCTTGGACTTTAGGACACTTCACCTAATGCCACTGATATAGAGGTCTAGAGGGTCATAGACTAATGTTAACTAGAATATTTGGTAACTAATATATTAATATTTATTATTTAATAAGTTTAATAAAATTATTCTCGCATGTGGTTTAATAATTATTCATATTTTCTTGATTGCATATATTCTATCAATAATTATTCGAGATAATATTATGTGAGAAGAATATTTAATAAATATTTTTTTGATTGAGTGAATTAAATATTTATTTATTTATCATCCAAAAATGAAATTATATTTATTTATTAAATTTATATTCATTGCTTAAGTCATGATAAATATTGTGGAGGAATGACAGACTAATATTAGTATTCCAGTGAGAAATAATATATATTAAATATTATTTAAATAAATAATATTTAATTTAATTCCTGAGTTTATCACAAGTCAAGAAATTATAATAATATTATTATAATTATTATATACATGGGGTTCTAAAGGGATTATAAAAATAATAATGGAGCTTGTGAAATTATTAGTTTCTAACCCAAATGATATATAAACCCAATTATATTATTTTCTTAATAGATCCAATTCATTTGTGTTGTGATAAATGATATTCAGAGAGAATCCTCTCAAAGCCCTAGAGAGATCCCTCTCTAAGGACAATCTCAAGAACGAAGAGTAATCTTCCTCCACCGCCACTCTCAAGTCCAGAGAGATCAAATAGAACCCTTCCCATATGTGATTCTTGGAGTGATCAATGGTGAATAGAGTAAATATTAGGTTCTATCATGCTTGCACTGAGATATTCCTATAGTGATGTATGGAGGTTTTCTGAACGTTTGTAGGACACTACTCGAGGGAATATATTCTTGATTCCAAAAAATGAAATTACAATATTACATAAATAAGTTTTTAGATCTATCAACAATGAAATAATTTCTCAAAAAATAATTCTTTAATTGCATAAATTAATTATAAATAATATGTGATGATCCTGCACTTTGGTTCTAGCATTTATCTATTTTCTATGTTCATTGATTCAATCCCATTGATCACATCATTTATTATCATGTAAATCTAATATTAATCATTTTTCATGGAATTTTTTTTTGGGATTCCCCATCCAATGATTCCATTTCACCTACAACCAATAAGGGTTATTAGAGCAGGTCGCCTAGTTATTTTTAGTTATTTAAATATCATTGATTGATTTTCACATTTTACACTAATTTTAATTTATTTTTTAATCATTATTTAATCATAATTATGAGATCTACTTTTATCTTATTCATTTCTCGTAATTATAATCATATCAATTAATTTTATGTATGAAAAAAATTGAAGATATCATCCGAAAGTGATGTGGAGTCCAGTCGGACAACACAAGAGTACACAACATGTAACCTGGAGGTACACACCATGTAACCCAGAGGTACACATTGTGTAACAGTTTAATTCACCCTGAATTAATTATAAATTAATTCAATAAATGTACATTTATCATACATAGTGAATTTAATTACACACTGTATGTTTCCTAGGACAACTTATTGTACAGTTATATAGAGTACTAGTCATATAACTTCTGTACATGACATGTATTCCTTTAGTCACAAACTGGTTGTGTATCCTATTAAAAAGTCTACATGACTGGTGAATTTGTAACCTGAATACGACACAATTTTTAACCCACATTCTATTAGTAAACTCATGTGTTTTCAATGGAATAGTTACAGGATGAGTACCTAAGAGTGAGTCATGGATATATTGTGAGAATAATAAACAACATGTAGTTTTAATGTATAATCCATATACTTTTATAGAATTACACCAAATTTAAAATTAATTTATTTCACTATTTAAACCATATCAATATTTTCTTTTATGTTTATTATGTTTATAGTACATTCCATGTGATGTGTTGTATATATATAAATATATAATAAATTTCTATGTAATTTTCGGATATGCATATCATGTATAAGTCATATTATATTTATTACTCTATTTACATTGAATCATAACATTATACATAAATATGATGTGTTTTTTGTGGTCATTAATTAGATGTTACATTATATGATATTATGTGATAATTCATGCATTCCATGTGTTGTAAAGGTAAATAATATATGAGTATAATACATATTTGGTAGTTTGAAGTGGTACTCACCATGTTACCTATAAGGTACATTTTTCTGTACACTTTTAATTTAAAATGAATTTATTGAATTTATTTAAAATTATTTTCGATGATAATCTCAAATAAATTAATATGAGAATTAAGATAAATTCATAGATTAATTAGAAAATATAATTAATTTATTTGAGCATGGATAATCATAAAAAGGAATTACTATAATTGAATGATAATTAAATGTGAAATTCATTACATGCATGTGGATGATCATGGTCCTAGAACAGACCTATGTATGTGATTGGTTTCTTTTAATTTATTATTAAATTATAATTTTGTCCTTCTTGTCATCCCTCCTCTCATTATGTATTGGTTTTCATGGCCATCATTTCTTTTATGTTAACACATTAACTAATACTTTTTCCCCAACCTATATTTGAGTAAGAGAATATCTAATGGATAGATATCTCAAGCGATTGGAAGTGGTTTAAGTTTGGAGCTATGGAAAAACAAATCCTATAGAGATACATATTTGGACAGTTGTAAAGCTGAAACATGAACCATTAATGGTCCAAGGTGCTTTTCCCCTAGGTAGACGAATATTTTATCATCAGTTAGATAAAATAACCATTAGTAAATGATTATGATCGTATAAATTTTTTATTTTATTTCTATAATGTTTCATTGTTATTACATTATGTATGTTTTTTCATGATCACATGAATTAATTAATTAATAAACTTATATTATAGAACTAAAATACACTGACTTATGTGTAAACATTTTCTAAGACATGGTTAATCACCTAAGTAAATCCACATCATATTAACAAACATGTGAAAATATAATAATTTGGAATTTATACATAAATTAAAAACCCATAGTTATATATATTAAGTCATTATAGAGTTTCACTACTTCATCTAAAATCATACCATAGCTCAAAGTCCATGGCCATCCAAATTTGGGGTTCTTTCATTAATCGAGGAATTATAACATGAAGTGTTTGGTTGAAATAACTTATTTTACTTCAATGGTTTACTTATAAAGAAATATAAGGTGTAATAATGATGAAAATTTTGAGGAAATAAAATTTAAAGATTTTAGGATTGGGTATTCTACTCAATAGATGAAGGAACTTTGAGTTAATGCAGTTAGCATTTGGAGTGTCAACCTAAAACCTATTAAATTTCATTCTCTAACAAATTTTGGGTGATGAGAAGTAGAATAGGGATACTTTCAACTATAATATCCGATACATAGGATATTATGAATCCAATGGTGAGGGATATTGGGTTTTGATAAATCTGTGGGAGATTAATAAGTATAATATTTATTTATTTATCAAAATTTTATCAGATAATATACTAAAAATAAACTCATATTATTTGTATAAATGGAAATAAACTGGACTTAAAATATATTCTTATGATACATAATTGATAAGGATAACATTATCACCCAAAAAATCCAATAGTTTCAAAGGCACTTACATGTTATCGTATGTTGTAAAAGGAAATTTTTTGTGTTGGAAGAACCTATTCATGAATGTCCAAGTCATGAGTATAGTTAGAAACATTTATCACTATATGATAAACATTTTATGATTTTATAGACCATAAGTGGTTTATTTTATCATTCATGGGAAATGATATTTTGATGTTACATGAAGACATTGATGGATATAGAATGATGTCTCAAGTTCAATGTCTCTGCTATGAGAAGGTGAGACAAGAGAGATATGTGACATATAAGGATTTTACACAACTAATATTAGAGATTTGATGTATGTTGGTAGTCATGTAGTCAATCTCATTAACTAAAATAGATTCTTAGACATATTTGGGATTAAATTCTCAGATGGTTTACACACAAATATTATACATTCCTCAATACTCAAGTCCCTGTCTAGTTTAATTGTTAATTATAAAATGAGAAATAATGAGAAGAGTATTTTGGTATGATTCACTAAGTGCACAAGGATATGGGGTGTAACAAACACATTATCCTTATGGTGAAGAAGAAAATTAAGAACAATGAGAATGGGGCAAGATTCATAATAAGTCTAAATCTCTCAAGAATCATCCTATAAATAAGATAAATCTATAAGGGCAGGGTAAGAAAAATAAATAAATATGTTTTACATGTGGAAAGAAAAGACAAAGGAAGAGTAACAACACCAAGAAGAAAATGGGAAGCTAAAGTTACATTCATTATAGATTATAATCAATATATATCTACATATTAGGTATTAGATATAGTCTATTGTGCTCACATATCTATCAATATGTAAGAACCAAGTAGATTCTTAATGATTTCTAGAGTACAGTTGGATTTTCAAACTACCAATAGTGCAAGGATAGTTTATCTTTCCACTGATGACTATCATATTTTATTGAGAAAATAAATTATATTATTTTTAAAATGTTGTTATTATGTTCCATCTATTACCAAAAACAAAATTTTTGTAACAATCCTACATACTGATTGTTTCATTCTAATTTTTGGAAATAAAATTTGTTTCTTTAATAAAGAAAACATATGTTTGGTTTGAAACATTTAAATAATGTTCTTTATGTATTGAATTAAAAAAACCAAGTATTTTCAATAAATAATGGATCATGTTCACAAAACTCATATAACACGTATCTATATAATCACCATCGTGGTCATGAAAATGATAAACATTTGAAAAAACTCTGTCAAGATAGTTATTTAGACTACATTGAGTTAATACCACTTGAAAGATGTCATGGTTCATTAAAATCAAAATGACCACACATACATTAGATGGACATGGTGAAAGGGTTATAGATAATTTTTGATTGGTTCAAAATGAATTGTTTGGACCATTTCCATTAGTGGTGTGTATTCATACAACATAAATTTTATTGATGACTTGAGTTGATATGGATCTGTCTACTTGTTGAGGTGTGAGTCTACATCCTTTAGAAAATTTAAAGAATTAAATAGTGAGGTAAAGAATTAGTACGGAATTACTATAAGGAAGATAATATTAGATCTAGGTAGTGAACATGCTAAAAATAGTTTACCAAGTTTCTATAGTATTTTATGATTCTTTCTCGACTCACTCCACCATATACACTATATTTCAATGGGTTTAGTGAATAGAAGAACCTCACATTGTTTGAAATGGTATAGTTTATGATGATTCATGAATATATTCTATTATCCTTTTATAGATATGCATTGAAAAGTGTATGATACACACTAAACCGAGTATGAACTAAGGAGTAAAATATAAATCCCTTCTAGTTATGGAGTGGAATGAAACCTATTTGGTCACATACACAAGAATGGGGTTGTGAGTAATTTATTAAGACATTCTCCATAAATAAACCAAAACCTTGGGGAAAATTTTGTATTTTTACAGGGTATCCTATGTAAATAAAAAGATACTACATATACAACACCTTAGACAAGAAAATGATTGTCACCAGACATGCAATTTTTCTTGAGATGGGACACATCCTCAAAAATGATAGTTGGAGTAATATTGTCATCGATGATGCTCAATATAAACAAGGGTTGGTAGATGAATAGATTTCATAGGTCCCCATGGAAGAATTTATTTATAAAAACCAAGTAATGTGTAAAACTAGTGAGATAAGAGAAAGAGAGTTATATGGTTTCTAGTCACTGAAGATGGTGAACCATTATTGGTTCACAATAATGAATGTCTCTCCTAAAAAATTATAGTAGAGAGATCAGAAGCTAAAAGATTGAAAAATCCATGAACTTTGAAATAGATTCCATGTATCAGAAAATTTTTTGGGTTCTATTCAATGCATGAGTTGATGATAATCTCATAGGGTGAAAATGGGAAATCATGAGAAAAATTCAAATGAAAGTTAGAGTAAAAACATATAAAGAAAATCTAGTTTCTAAAGGGTTTAGATATTATCATGTAACGAACTATAATGAATCCTTTTCACCAATTTCTATTTTTAAATCCATAAAAAATCTTAAATCTATAAAATCTTACCACGACTATGAAATTTAGTCGATAGATATCAAAACATCTTTCCTTAATGGGAACTTTAGGAAGGTGTCTACATGACAAAACTGAAGGGTTGTAACTCTAAGTGAAGTAAAAAATATTTTAAAGTTATAGGGATCTATTTTTGGATATAACATCAAGGTCATGGAACATTCAATTCAATGAATCTATAATATAATTTGGTTTAATTATGAATGATTGTGAGACATGGGTTTACATGAGTAATAGTGGGAATGTAGTCCTAAACCTACTAGAATATTTTTATTAAATATTACTTATTAGGAACGAAATAATAGTATTATAGTGTCTGATGGACTTGATAAACAAGTGTTTTTTCATGAATGACTTAGGGGAAGTATCATATTTTATAGGGATCAAAATCATTCGTCATAGATCCAAAAGGCTGACTGGACAAAGTCAAAGTACATAAATTGACTAGATACTAAAGGGATTTAGTATACAAAAATCCAAGAGCCTATTAGTTCCAGTGTCACATGGTATACATCATTCTTTTAAAATGTGTCCTCAGACACAACATGGGAAAAAGAGAATTAGTAAGATCCCATACGCTTTAGTGATATAAAAAATCACGCATTTTATGTTATGTATTATACTTAATTTTTCATATGCATTGAGCATGGTAAGAATATATCTAGATATTCTTGGATAATAGCACTGGTATTCTATTATGTATATGATGAAGTATATAATAAGAACTATGTATATGTTCCTAGTGTATAGAAGAATTGATGAGTCAGTCATCACGGGTTATAATGATTATAGTAGTAAAACAGATTAGAGTGATACTAATTCATAGTCAGGATATGTTTTCTCTATCAATATAGGAGATCTAATATGGAAGTGTTCAAAGAATCTAGCTTTCACTGATTCTATAGTACATTTTGAGTTTATAATGGCTTTTGATGTATTTAAAGATTATATATAGATTAAATTTTTTTTATAGGAACTTGATGTTATACCTAGCAGTAAAGACCCTATCAAAGTGAATTGTGATAATATTGTAGTTGTGGATCTTTCCAAGGTGTCATGGTCACACCAAAAAACAAAGAACATATTGTGGAAGTATCACTTCTTATGGTATTTTTCTCATAGGTGTGAAGTTGTAGTAATAATATTTAAAATAGATGAAAACTTAGATTACCCCTTGACTAAAGGTCCATATTAGGATAAGTAAGAGTATCATTTGAGAGCTATCAGAATAATGTTTTTTTGAAATTATCTCTAATGAGAGTGGGAGTCTCTTGGAGTTAGTACACTAGAACCAACTTCTATTTACATTATTATAAAATATATTCATTTTATTTAATATTAATAAAACCCTTACAACATAATTATTGTTCTTATCTGTATTATAGTATGTGATAATTTCCTAAGAGTATATGGTGCACTGAAGGGTCATTATTTTTCTCTAATATTATGAGAACCCATAAGATCCATGAAATTGTTCTTAAATATATCTTCTATATCCAGTTGAAATAATTTTAAGGAAATAAATGATAATTTATGTCAAGGGTGGAGACTCATAGTACTTTGTGGAAACTTATTATGTTGTACTCTATTAGTAATATCCAGTGTTAGATATTATGAGAATGACACACTCCAATATAAAATCAACATTTATAACTGTCATTAGATGTTCCTATCTTCAAAATTTTCTATTGATAATTAGACATTAATATTATTATTAATGAGTGTTATAAGTCATTTAATTTTATGTATTTATGAAAATCATAATGACATATTCTCACAATGAGGTAGGATACATTAGGGTTTTCATTATTAATATTTCACTAATGAATAATGAAATAAAGGATTTTTCCCATTTGTTATTTAATGGAAGTTTATATCTCAGACCCTTTGATGGAAATGATATAGACTAAATAAAATCTTTTATATGGTGTTATATAGTCATGTTTGATTTCTATAAACTCAAAGAAATAGACAATGATAACATAGGTTGAAGGCACTAGCCTAAAACCTACTTGATTATAGGTAACACAATAAAGGGATTATGTTGCACTGTATGCATCCATATATGGTATTGTGTCATTATAAAATTAATTTCTTTCTCAATGGGTTTTTGGCATGTTTCTAGACACTAACCTTGGACTTTAGACGACTTCTCCTAATGCCACTAAGAAAGACTCCTATAGGGTTACACACTAAGTGTATCCCTAATCCCAGTTAAGTAATATATTATTATTTATTATTTAATAATTTGTATAAATATTATCCATGCATGTGGTTTTATAATTATTCATGATTTCTTGATCTCATGTATTATGTCACCAGTTATTTGAGAGAATATTATGTGAGATATATATTTAATTAATATTTATTTTATATTTAGTGAATATAATATTTATTTTTTATTTATTTGAGAATAATTTAGTGATATTTATTAATTAAATAATTAGTCATTATTCAAGAGCTAATAAATATTGTGGAGGAGTGGTGGACCAAGATTAATGGTCTGGTGAGAAATAATATATATTGAATATTATTTTAATCAATAATACATAACTTAATTTTTGAGTTTAGGTTTTATCATGAAATATAATGATTATTATTTTAATTATTGAAGTGGGGTCCTACAAGGAATATGGAAATAATAAGGGTGTATGTGCAATTATTATTCTCTAATACTAGAGGTATATAAACCCAAACATTTTATTTTCTTAAGAGGGACAATTCATTTTTGTGTTCACAATGAGATTTGAGGGGAATACTCTCAATGACCTAGAGTGGTCCCTTTCCAAGAACGATCTCAAGAACGGAGATTGATCCTCCTCTACCGCCACACTAAAGTCTTGAGATATTGAAAATGATACTTTTTGGAAGCAGTTCTCTAGACAATTAAAGGCGTATGATGCACGCAATAGAATCAGATGTTCTAGCACAGAGAAATTATTATGGTGATGTTTTAAGGTTTGTGGAACATTTATGGATCACTAATAGAGGGAATATATTCTTTATTTAAACAATACAAAGATGATATGACATAGATACATTATCAGGTTCATCAATGAAGGAATAATTTCTTCAAATGTAATTAATTAATTTCTTAAATTAATTATATATAATTTTTGATCATCTAGTGCATTGGATTCATAATTTATCTATTATATATATTATTTTATTCAATTACATTGATCATGGAGTTTAAGTTCAAATAAATATAGTATTAGTGATCAGTTATGGAAAAAAGTAAATTTAGTCATTCCCCATCTGATGCTAATGTTGTGCCTATAACTTATAGGGACTTCTATGATATAGTTTAATAAGTTCCAATTCATGGATTTCAGGAAGAGTTAGATATAAGATCATCAAATTTTTCTTCAAATATATTTCAATTTTTTTTTTCCAAATGGGTGGATAAATAAATATTTGTTTCATGGGACCAATTATAAAATTAATTTTTCATGTAGTTTTACCCTTTGATGACGACTTCATAGATTAGGAACTTAATCATTGGATTTTTAGAATATTATAGAGATTTATTACATGAAACATGTGATATATTAAATGGAATACTTAGGTTATACCATAACCACAATTGTACAAAACAAATCCTCTTGGATACATTTTTCAATAGTGTCACACCATACCATCAAACACTGGTTAATCCATCCTCAAGAAGGAAATTATCTAATAATGTTGCTGATTAACTGAAAAATATTTTCAACAAGCTAGAAAAAAACATAGAATAAATACTTTCTGAGTAGAATAATGGTATGGGAGGAACACATGATCAAAATGTTGAAGATTAATTTTATGGATTTTACCCTAAATATACTAAAAAAATATTATAGAGAAATTTCACCCCATTGACGTATTCATGCATTAATAATATAGTTGTAGGATTTTTTTTCATACCATCCCAAGATCTTGGAAATTAAAATTCCATTGGTTTTGTTCGTATGATGAATCCTATAGATGATCCATTCTTAAATTCATACAATAAGAGGTATATAAATCATCAAATCCTTTCATGTAAGGAGAATAAAATTCTTACAAATATTCTCTCTTGGATTCGAACAACATCCTTGGAAGAAATTGCAACCCCAAACAAGGATAAAACTCCTAGTTATCAAGATAAAGTGAGGGGTATATTTAAAAAAATTAATTGGTAGGTTTGATGATCCAAATGAAAAAATCAATTTTGAAAATCATAAATAAAATCCATGTTTAAAAATCAAGAGTTCTACGAGGGATTGTTATTTAGAAAAGTTGTAGGTAGAAGAAAATGGTAAAGAGACAAGATTTAGTGAATTAAATCTTATGGAAAATTATATGAAATTTATAACTAGGATTGGTTTCAAGATCCTCCTGAAATCTATGATGTATCCCAATTCTTTACAAAAAAGTGTGGATGAAACTGAAACCCATACTCTTGAAAATAAATATTCTTAAAAGCTGGAAAGCCCTAATAAAATTCCATTAATACCTATCTTACCTATTGAAACAAAAAATTAAGAGACATTAAAATAAAATTCGATAATGGGATAAAAAATCATTAATAGTAGATTGATTGAATGCCAAAAATTGTAAAGAATTTTTCCCTAAAAATAATATTTCCAAAAATACATTAGAAGAATAACCAATAGCCATGAATTTAGAATTTTATGAGGCTTTATATAAAACTCAAAATCACCATACCATTTATTGATGTTTTAAATCAATTTCTATCATTATTCAATTCATTATATAATTTTTTTCCCATAAGAAAAAATTATAAAATTTATCATCATGTAATCTAACATAAGAGTGTAGTGTTGTCTTGTAAAATAGGATTCCTCATAAACTTCAAGGCCTGTGTAGATTTTTTATTCTAGGAAAAAAGGTGTTAATTGTCATTTCAATTTCCTTTATGAAATTTTGTAAAACATTAATTGATACACTTATAATTATTTCAATACCCAGTATTAAGAGAACCACATCCCATTATATATGTTTTATTGTCACCTAGTTGATCTATTATACACATAGTAAGAATAGTTGGTGACATTCTAGTTGGGGTTAGTGGGATTTTTTCCTGCTAATTTCCTAATCCAATGTATGGAGTGTGATGGGGAAGTACCTATCATCTTGGGTAGAAATTTCCTAAATATTGTGTGATTTGTCCTTGATGTGTCAAAGAGTATGATAATTTATTATCATGGGGAATAAAGAGAGGAATTTAATGTCTTTAAAAATTTAAAGTATCCTATTTCTAGAGAAAATTGTTTAATATTTGTCGAGATAAAGATTGAGGACTCGTTTTTCCCTAAATAATTGGATAAAAAAACCATGAAAAAAACCATTTTCAATGTGAAAATATAAAACAATTAGGAAACCAATTCTATTCCAACTGATAGGATTATATTGTGGATGAATATTATATTTTGGATCTTAAATAATTTTCTAGTGATTTTGTGTAATAATTCCATACTCTAATAGGTAATGAAATCAATAACTTGTATGAGAAAGTTATTTTTTAATTCATTGATTAATTTTAGGGAGGGACTATTTTTAAATCTATTCACTATTTAGAGATCAATAAGTTATCCACCTAGGATAACAATGAAGAAAATCTATATTATCATCTTGAAATTCATGATATTTTAAATGTTCCAACACCCTTTATGAAACACATTTAATACTTTATTCCTCCAATGAAAAATAATCTACAATCTTCTAAAATATTACCTGATCTGGTTCTCAAGCACCATCAATCTCATTTGAATTATTATTTTTTGTGTGATTGATCCACGCTACCTATTATCATATCTACTGGTTTAGAGGAAATTCAAGAGGATTTTTTTTGGTTTTTTTGTGTATGTTTAAATATTTAATTGGAATTTATATTACTAATATAATGTATATATGTAATTTATACTGTGTGCAAAAAATTCCCATGGAAACAAACAATAAACATTAAGTTGAAGCACATAGATGATTGAATCCTAATATGATTGAATTTTATTTAGAGTAAGTGAATAGACTGTTAGATGTTGTAATAATTTTCCAATTCCAAATATCCCAAGGGTTAGTCATGTTTGTGTTTTCCCTAAGAAAAATAGAGTCACAATTTTCAAAAATGATAAAAATAAACAAGTTGAGGTTAGTAATGTAGTCAAATGGAGGGACTTCATAATCTATGGGAAATTAAATACTACCATAAGGAAGATCCATTTTAAAATGAATTTTTTAGACCAAATGTTAAATATCTTGGCTGGTAATGAATTATTTTGTTTTATTGATGGCTATTCTGGTTACAAGAATATTCCTATAGCTCATGAGGATCAATACAAGACAATCAACACTTTTCTATTCAATATATTTTACTTCTATTGAATTCACTTTGGATTTTAGGGATATCCATCCAATTTTGAAAGATGTATGATGGTTATTTTCTTTGAAATGATTGATATATTGGTTTAATTTATTATGGGTGAATTTTAAGTAGTTAGACTTAGTTTTGACATCCTCTTGTAAAAACAAGAAACTATTTTAGAGAGGCTTAGAAAAAAAATGTTGTTCTAAACTGGTAAAAATGCCAATTCAGGTCCAATGAAGGAATTTTCTAGTGTTATGTGGTTTCCAAGAGAGATATTATGGTTTATAATGATAAAATTGAAGTGATCCATAAGCTTCCACCACTAGTGAATTTTAGGTGAAGTAATCTTTTTTTAGGTCATACTGGTGTTTATTGGGTATTCATCATGGATTTTTAAAAATTATCAAGGCCTTAATGTTCACTTTGTGTCAAGGATTCACTTTTTTTGTTTGAAGATAATTTAATAATTTCATTTATCTTCGTCAAGTAGAATCCTAAAACATTACCTATGATGATATTGAAGTGGAGGGGGTGTTCATATGGGAGGAGGAATGATAAGAGGTTTCGTGTTGTTTACTATACTAACTGGTTTCTAGGTGATGAAAAAATGAATTATACCAAAATATAAATGGATTTGGATGAAATAATATTTTCTTTAGACATGTTAATTGACTACATGGATAGTTCCATGTTATTATTTTCATAGACTACTTTTTCTATCAAATATTTACTAGATAAAAAATAATTTTAAACCAAGGATTATGATGTGGAATATACTATTGGAAGAGTTTAATTTGGTAATAAAAATAAGAATTGATATAATAATTTGGTTCCTAAAGGCTAGTCTAGGGTACCCAATTTCAATTTTTATGAACCAAATGAAATTAATACTTCATTCCCATAAGAGAAACTTTTTAATTCTTCAGTGACACAATCTTATTTGTATATAGACATTGAAAAAATTCTAAACATAGGTATCATTCCCAATACTAATTCATCGAATCATAGAATGAAATTAATTTATAAGAATAAATATTCTTTTAGGGATGATCATTTACTATTTTTAAGATGTGCTAATGGGTTACATAGAATATCTTTAGTTGATGAAGAAATTCTTCCCATTTTTTAGGGTTTTCACTAATCAGCTTAGGGTTGACACCATAGGGTGATAGAACTACCCAATAGGTACTCTATGATTGAAAATATTATATAATTTTATTTAAATATATTATAAGTATTATCATTGGTTGTGAAAAATTATAGAGACATGGAAATGTTGATGAAATTTCAGAGAATCCACAAAATAGATTTCTTAAGGTTGATGTTTTGATGTATGGGGTTTGTAATTCATGGGACTATTTATATGTTTTTATGCTAATGGTTATATATATATATATATGTTTGTGTGTATTTGGATTGCATTTTCAACTGGTTGGAGGTATTTTATCTCCCAAACAACCTTTCTTCTAGTGTTTTTAGGTTTATAATGGAAAAAATATTTTTAAGATTTGGAGTTCCAAAAGAAATCATCATAGGAAATGCATCTTATTTCAGGAATTGTACGTTTTAGACTTTGATGTATATGTATGTGTTTTCTCACATTAATATAACCAACTATCACCCAAAATACAATGTTATGGAAAAAAATTCAAATATAGATGTAAAATAAATTATTTAGAAGACAGTCTCAAGTTCTATGAAAGACTCTCAATTCAAACTGGATAATACTTGGTGGAATTACATAACATCTTATAATACCTACATAGATATTATACCTTATATAATACTCTTGGAAAATAAATTTAATCTACCTATATAGTATCATAATTAGTCCTTCTAGTAGTAATGGCCTCAATCTCGGATTGTTTTCTCAAGAGAGTGGATATTTTTATATTTTAGTGAGATTATAGAACCCAGGACTGAATATAATGTGTATGCAAAAATTTAAAACAAAATAATTAAATCCTTTCATAAATCTATTATATAGAATATGAATTTAAATTTTTTAAAACAAATATTGGATAAAATCAATTATATGGATGTCTCCTATAAAACTAAGATCTATGTGGTTTGGCTCATTCACTATTTTAAGAGTGTTAGTAAATGTGGTTGTTAATTTGGTTAGGAAAGATAAAATCCCATTTCTGGAATATGGGAAAAGAGTAAAGTAGAGAAGCCAAAGGTATTGGATACCCACTTATTCTTTGAATGTTTAACAATTCTTTAAGTATAAGTGAGGAAAATAAACTCATTGTTTTCATGGGAACTGAACCATGGTTTATTTATTTTATTCTTTTCTTTTCTCCTGTATAATATATTTAGGTTCAACTGAATGAATCTATATACTAGAATCCCTTGATATTTTACTCTGAGTTTACACCAATCAGCTTTGCTACTATCACATGACATGAAAACTCTAGAGTACTTCCGCTTATTGAAATTCAATAATATAAAACCAATGGAGCAGTATAATGGAAACTATTGGTTAAAAATATATAAGTAAAATATTGTTTCATTTCACTTTGATCTTAAAATCAAGAAATATATTGTTATTAGATTTTCATTTTATGAAATTTGAATGGGTAACACAAGAGACATCTCAATTTCATCAGGGAAGCTTTAGTTGGTTGAACTAAAAAATGTTGAAGATAGATGAACCAATGTTAGAGTACTTAATTTTAAATTTAAAAATTATTATTCTTCTCATCTATGATGTATGTTTTTATGAACCATGTTTGGTGGAAAATTACCTGATCATTATATATCATAAACATGTTTCTCTTATGTGGATGTGAGTCATATTAATATCGAATTTATTGAAAAACAATTTTAACCAAATTTGTAACCTGTTAGAAACTTTAAAAATCCATTTGTATTCAAGTAATACTTCATCATTAGTTATCATGCCTCTATTTTTTCCATATAAAAATTTATTTTTTCTCTATAAAAATAATCAAAAACATGTAATATATTAAAAAAACAACATATATTATTTTTAAAATAGATGGTAATTAGTGGAAAATGTGATTGTTGAAATTTTTGGTTACAAATATTAACAATATATAAACTACTTAATTATCCTTTTGTTTTGAATTAGACTATCTCCCATCTTATTAATCAACATTGAGGATAATGTGTATTTTTATGTGTGGGAGAGAGGGTCTTTCATTATTCCTTAATTATGCTTCAACTATATACACATCAAAAACTACCCAAAATGTTTTCAAAATAACACCCTATTAAGTATAATTTTTCAAAGGCAAAAAATAAAATCTAGTTTTTTTTATTAATAAATAATTTTTTTGGAAATTCTATAGGTCAGGAAAATAAAAACTCAATATTTCATTCCTAGGGAAATTTTTTTTTTCTATTTTTGAGGAATTATAAGGGTTTTTAAGCTATAAGAATATTTTCATTATAGAGTGATGTTTTCCACCATTTTTATAGAAATTCTATTCAAAAACTAGAAAATAATGTGTCAATCTAAGATATTTGTGGAATTAAAATCAAAACATTAGGAAACGTGAAGTTTTAACATGATCCTAATAACATTGACTTTGTAAAATGGAACACCGTAGGGATCTAACTCAATTGAGTGTAAGAAACGTCCTTTGAATCATGATAAAAATTAAAAATTAGGATCCCATAGTGAGCCTTTCAGAAAAGGGAACTGAGTGTGTTGTGTGAAGAAATAAAATCCAAATTCATTAATTTCTTTACATTGTGATATTCACAAACTTGTGATGGTGAAATTAAAATAAGGTTCCTTTATAAAAAATGAGTTTATTTTGGTGAGGGGAATATCGAGCCAAATGAAAATAGAGACAATTGATTTATAATAAAATCTATTATTTTTATTAATAAGGTAGAAATTAGAACCTTGATTTGAAGAAAAAGGGAGTGAGTAAAAACTCATATTTGTTCTTGTTATAAATTTAATTTCACCTGAATCTCTCTAGTGTACACTCTTTAATCTATAATTTGAATTTCGATTGAAGTGGGATAGTGAGTTGAATTCACATAGAACGCATGAAAATTTAATTCAATAGAATAATTTGTGGTTTTCATTAATTTGTGCCTTGAAATTTAACATGGGAAATATTATCATCATTTTAAAATAAATCCTTAAATAAAAAAACAAAATAAATTGAATTTGTTGGGAAAAAATTGATTATGTTTGGGATAATTTGATGTGAAATATATTTTTCACACATCTTTTCACATATCTTCTGTTGATATATTGTGATTTTTATGGTAAAAATGTGCCTTTGATGGTAAAATATTTATTCTAGTACATTTTCTACTAAAATATACAATTCAATGAATATATTAATAAATGGTTCTTTTAGTGACTAATTGATTAAATTTTTCATGATTTAATTTTCATAATGTTTTTAGAATAAGTTTTATTTTTATTTTTTAAAAATAATTTTTTTCATATTTTTTTAAAACTATCCAAATAACCTCATTTGGATCGATATTAATTGCTACATAATTTCATACTTTAAATTTTATTTTTTTAGTTCTAGTTTTTAAAAATACTCTGATTTTAGTGATTAAATTGGATAATGTTGTATTATTTGATGATTTTTATTTAAAGGTTTCATTATTTTGAACTATTGTAAAAATGTGACTTTTTTTAATATGATTAAAGTTATATATTTTAATTTTGGAAATTAATTTTTTGAACATATATATTATGTTGTTCAAGGTACCTTATATTTGTTTCTAAAGTCCTATGCATTTATTTTACCTAACATAGATTTTAAATTAGAATTTTAATTCTCATTTATGGAATTCAATGGAAATATCATTCCTTGAATTCGGAATTTTTATGTTTCAATTGACTATTTTCATTAAAAATATGAAGGATTTATCTTTTATGATAGGAAGTGAATAATGGTAATTTTTTCACTTTATTGACCATAATACAACTAACCGCATGAATGGTGAATAATCATATATGTGACTTTAGGAAAAAAATTAACTGAATATGTGGCACTCTCACATTCAGTACACTGTCCTCAATGGAGATGAAAAGGAAGTGATTTTTACTGTTAAATTTCATGTAAATTCACACCATAAGAATTATCAAAGAAGAAAAATGATCGGTTGAATATAATTTAAAGTGACCCATCCTAGGAATTGAAGTCACTGCAATGAAAATCAAACTTAATGTAAAGAATTATCACTATCACTTAAATGTTTATAATAACATACAATGACTCCAAATGACAGTGAGTTCATGGTATCACAACCATCCATAAACAATAATATGGTTATTCCCAACGAATCGGCACCAATTTGTATGATATAGCTAGTTAAAGATGGAATCTTCTATTTAATTCTTGACGGGGACATCTATACTACCCCACTACTTGAATATTCAGCCTTCAAAAAATCCACTGAACCATGAGCTCCATAAGAGTAAGACAAACCAAACTCTAGTCAGTTCCACTAAATAAGACAACCCATGTCTAATCACACTGATTCCACTTATTAATGATGAAGTTTATTTCAAGAATCAAATACTATAAAAAATTATGGGGTTGATGGGGGATTCCAACTTATGTTAATTCCTAGAAAAATTAGTTCAAGGTCAGTCATAAACTAAAATTAAGTAATTGGGAAAATAAAATCATCAATATAAGCTGATATCCTCTAAATTCAACATAATATTTTACTTCTTTTATTTCATAATTAGTAAAATTTGTAAAAATTATAAGGTGAAAATTTAATATGATGGAAGAATCAACCATCCTTACTCATCAATCACAAAATTTATCATTTCCGTTTGCAAAACATTTGATATTCTGATCATTGTGGTAGCATAACACATAGTTTTCAGGATTAATGTATTATATTTAAGGTCCATGGATTTTTTTCACCAATTGGGAGTAAAATTCATAGTGAAACTTCCTTGTGGAGAAAAAAAATAAAATAAAGGATCTATGATTATGTGGAATGATATTGGGTCAATTTTGTTATTTTTTTGAGACTATGAAAAAGAAAGAAAAATTTAGAATTGGGGAGGATGATATAGATGGAATATGGGATGATAGAACATACTAGTGAGTTTGAACCATGGATTTATCCTGAAGGAATCATTTTATATGCATTAAAGATTACCCATATGCGATATTATTAGAGTAGAAATCAGTATAATATCATTTTTGAGAGTTTTTAGAAGTTGAGGTTTTATCACTGAGAATATAATACTTCTTATTTCCTTATTTTTTTTAATTAATTTCTTGATCAAATAGAATCATTTTTATAGTACACTATTGATTTTTTGTAGAATTGAGATCGGGGAATGAGGTTGTGTAGGTTGGTACTTTAACTTCTTTCATGTTTATTGTGTTATTGAAGACTAAAATTTTTCTCAGTATTAATGTAGTATATATCGAATAGTTTCTATCTTCCAATGAGAACTATTTCTATAACACCCCAATATTTTAATAAAAATATCAAATAAATTTAATTTCTTCAAAATATCGTGTTACATGTTATTGTGAGTTTAAATAAACTGTGATATAATGTGAAAATATTATTATCACTTATGTGTTGGATTGAAGGGTATGAATAAAACTATCGATGTTATGAAAATTTATGGTTTAAGAATGTGATAATTTTATTCATTAGTTGTCAATTAATTATAAATGAAAAAACATTTGAAAATAAAAGATATGTTTTCTTGAAAACATTTTTGTTATATGCATAATGTATTTTTATCCTATTAAAATAAATTGATCAAATTGATGAATGATTTTAATGAAATTTTTATATTATATTTTCAATCAATTTTTTTAAAATTCATCAACTTATTTGTTTTGAAAATCATAATAATAAATATATTTTTATGCTTAAAATTCATTTTTCAAAAAATTATATTTATTAATATTTTAAACACATAAAAAAAATTAATTTTTAAAAATTATGGGTACTGAATTAGATAAAATATATTATATATTCTATATATGGGTGTTCAAATTTACTATATATACCCCTTTATTTTTGGTCAATATGAATATTAACTGTAGTAAAATTAATCACCTTCGTAAAAGGTATATCGGGTTACTCTAGGTTAAAACTAAGTTGTAAGCCATAATTATTCATTCAAATTCATATTATATGAAGAAAATTTTAGCCTTATCACCTTATTCCTGATATTAATTAGTTTAATATAAATGTTTCCATAAAATGACCTATAAAATATTTAAATCTAAGAAAGTTAAAAAATGTCACTATTTCTATTTTTAATATATATTTTGTATCCCCATAGGGAAAAAATAATTTTATGAATTAATATAAGAGTCTATTTTAATATTAATTCCCAAAATATTTTTTTTATTTTTAGTCGTTATATAATTCACTTAATTTCTTATGAAACACCAATACAGTATTTCTCCAATTAATAAAAATTATAATAAATGAATTTTAAATAAAAGTGATATAATTTTAATGAGATAATGTGTCCCACTTATTTTATAGATCTATATTAAATATTATAGATATGGGAAAACAATATATTTAAATTCCCCCTTTTTCCTCATGTTTTTTAAAGTTGGGGGTCGAAGCCTCATTTATTATTTAAAGAAAAGCAAAGACCTCTTTTTAACGGGGTAGAAGGAGACCAATTACATAGCTCGAAGGCCCAATGGGAATTTAGCACATTACGTGGCTCATAGGCCCAAATTTTTTTCCCAAGCCCTTTCTATGAATATAACTGCTACAATACTTTGCATGTTACAGTACTGCACAGTGTCCACCACTGATTCATTACCCCCTGTCGTCGCTACAGTGCATGTCGTTGCTACAGTGCTGCCTCTGCTATAGTGTGATACAGTACTTGCACCCAATGTGTTTTGAACCCCCATTTTTCATGTAGGATTACGGGGTTCGTACCACTAATCCAAACCCCCCACTACACCTTTTTTCCCTCATGTATTTAATTTTCAAATAAATGAATATTGTTAAACATGAAATTAATGGTATTTTATAAAAAATAATAGGTCGTAAAATGATAGAAAATTTATAAAAATATTAGGAAAATACAAATTAATGTTAATTGGATTTAATAATCAACCATGATACATTTATGGTTAATTTTCTAATTTATAGTAAAAATATGAACAATAAAATTGTAGGAAACATTAATTTTACGTCATTATCAAAAGGGTTAATGTGAGATTAAAATTAAAAGAAAAGGGTAAAATTATTATCCAAATGATAAATTGTTTATTGAAATAGAGGATTTAAACTCATAATCAAATTATATTCCAATAATATCAATTTTGGTCAATTTTTAAATAAAAATTAATTTATATTAATTTAATATTTTATGAAATTCTATGATCCCCCCCCTCAATTATAAAAGGGAATCCTCCATTCTCTTATACACACCACATTAAGACTTCTATCTTGAAAAACCTCTACAAATTTATCTTATACACTTACCTAGACACAACCTATAGATTTTTTTCCTTTCAAAATTCCAAACCCTAGAGCCCAATAGAGTTGATGTCAATGAGTCATTTCATAGAAGAAGCAACCACCTAAACTGATCACTTTATTTTAAATTTTTTCTTTTTCCTCCTCTAAATGTTTTATATTCATCCTTAAATAATAAATTCAACGTCTTGAATATAAATAATTTTAATTATTAAAACACACTTATATACCTTTTTTTCTATTAAATGGGATGTGAAATTATTTCTCATACAAATATATGGCTTATCATCTCCGTGTAGCCTTACAATTCATTTTTCATAACCTACTTTTTTTTTGAATTTTTTTCATCACCATATTTTTATGATGGTTGTTATGAAGGTTTTATTATTTATATATGATACTTATGACACAATTATACTTTTTTAATGATAATATCATGCCTACCATCTTACCATCCAATCCTTTGGGTGACAATAACATCGCTTGCGCGTACGTGCAGACCACCACCTCCAGGAAGTGATGTGATTTATTTTTTATTTAAATTTTAAATGGGTGGTAATGAGGAATAATTTGATAAATATTTATAATATATATGATATAATAATATTATTTTAATGTTTAATTAATATTTACCCTTACTTCACTCCTTACGTTGAAAATTTAAAACAACAATCATGCATATGTACAACTTACCATCTCTATGAATAGTGTAATTCATTGTATGTCCTTAAATCTTATAGATGAATATAAATATAAATATTATCAATATATATATGATATTTAAATTATGATTAATATTCTGATGATAATGGAATTGGGATCAAATTATGAGGACCGAAACTACCAAACCAAAACATACATGAAAAAAATGAAGCACTTCTTATCCAGAATAGTGATTTTAATAAAGAATTGTTAATAAAATAGTGATAAAAAGTTAAGATAAAATACAATATGTTTTGATATATATGATTATCGTTCTATAATTATATTTAAAATAAACCTATATTTATTGTACTAAAGTAAAAAAAATCTATGATTGAATACTAACATGAGGTGTGGGATTTTATATTACAATCTCATTGTTTATTAGGATTTTTTATGAATATGTGATGATTATTAAATATTATTAACAACCTATAAATACACTTATAAATTTTCTTCAACACTTTTTAAATCTATAATATATATGTTTTCCTTTTATATTCCTGAATTTAGATAATCAAGAGACTAAAAATATTTTTTATGAAAAATAGAATTCATTTCATTCTTTAGTCAAAAAAAAAATTTTCTTTAATATCAATGATTTCTAAACAAACATTTAAATAGGTTTTTTAATATTATTCTACTCCATACTAAATTATTTTTTACTCATGTATGACTTTTTTCAAAATAATTTGAAATCAATCTTCGTTTCCTCTTCCAAATGAGATTATTTGTGACATTTAGAACCCAAGTATGTTTGAAATAGTTTTTTACTTATATGGTATGAAATAAATTTCACACCATCATGTCAGATAATGATTTTAAGAATTATTTAAAACTTTCCATTGTTATTTTGTATGAAAAAGTTTCCCTAATATTTTGTAATTTTTTAGTTTATAATGATTTCAAAACAAAAAGTTTATTTTCTTGATGAATGTTTTAATGATCTTTTGATTCATTAATGATAATAACCATCAATGATTCTTATGATTTTTAGAAAAGATGGTACATATATACCATCCTTATTCTTTCTTGAGGTTTTTTATGTATATTATGGAAGATTTTTTTTGAAATGTATTCCTTTTAAACCAGTTAAGTTTTGATGAATTTTTTATTAAACACATTTCTATTCATGGGTTCTAATATGGTTAATGGGTTATGATCTTGGGGAACACATACGTATTATTTTTATTATGTGATGTGTGGGATCTATATCTCTATCCAATTAATTCGGTAAAGATAAATATATAAAGAGATAAAAATGAATTTATTAGGGAGTGAACCCAGTTTAGTAAGGGACATTTTCCACAATTATAGTCTTGGGAGTGATCAATGAATACTAAAATTATTTGGGTACTAAACTCATTACTCTATGATAGTATTGGAAATGATCCTTGATTATTAAGTAAATGTTTTTCTATTAATAATTTTATGATACAATTCCATGCCTTAGGCCTATATTATGATCTCAGGGCTCAGTTTCTTTGATTCCTTTAGGATTCACATCTTATAAACTACAAATATGTATTCCATGACTCAAGATTATGATCTATGATTTGAAGAGGATGGTTTTCAAAAGATAATCTCATGTTATCATAAAAATTTCCCCAAGTTATTATTATATCATCATTACAATATTCCTTGTTTAAAATTATTGAGAATCGGAGCTCACCCTTTTTATGTATCTTTTCTCAGGTTATGAAGAATGATTTTATATATAATATGTCTAAGAAGGGTGATAGTTATGAAGATCATATTGGGAAATGATATAGAACTATTTTGAAAAAATTATTTAAATTTATAAGATTATAAAGATCCTAGAACCATATGATTCTGGAATGGATAATTATTTTATATAAATAATATTCATCTACATAGATCCAATATCTATGTATGAAAATTTCCTGTCAATATAGTTAGTATCATAGAAAGGTTTAGTTAACCCTTAGAAAAATAGTATGAGAAATATTGAGTGATAACCCTCAATATTAGTTTAAGTATAAGATAAAATACTAATTTTTTTGCTATGATCATGAATGACTTGCTTTAAATTGTTATTTTTATAGATTATGGTTTCATGATTTAGGAACCCTATAAATTAATTTTCATGATTATATAGTTTCACACTAGGATTATTGTTACTCACACTATTATTTTGGTTTTAGAAAATTCTTAGAACCCAAAGGATTCATGTTAATGAAAAATGTAATAAAAAATGTAATGAATTTCATCCTAAGAAACAGAATGTTATGGGAGATAGAATAAAAATAAAAATTTTATAGGATCACACAACTGTATCATGCTGTGAATCATCCTAAGCATCCAAATGGTAATAGGAGGAAAAATGATTTATTTAGTCCATCGTGATGTAAGGTCCACCTTCTATTAGAGGGTCCACTAATCTACTATTTTCTTATAAATGTATTAGTAAAAATAAAAGGTAAATATATGTTCTATAGTGTTCAAATCATGAGAATTTTATTATGGATGTTCATCATTTGGAAGGATAAGTAGATCAATGGTGGAATATTATCAAGAACATGAACAAATAGGATGAAATTAACCCAATTGTTAAGACTCAGAAATTCTAGGTAATTTTTTCTAATTATATGGGAATTTTACGAGTCTGTGAAAATTGAAGGTGTGTGATTCTGAGGCCTGGTGTGCCTGGAATGAATTTATGAACTCTTCTTCATGTACGTTCAGTAAACATGCGAGTGGGTTTTTGTAACTTTTGAACTGGAGCTTGGAATTGAAATCTGAGGACAACATTGAACTCACAGTGCCAGTATTCTTTTAAGGATACTTTCACCTTGATGACAGTTGTTCGAGGGTGAATGTTAGTTTTCAGTTTTTTTTGGAATAAAAATAAAATATATAATAACTTTTATTTTATTTTTATCCTCTGATTTTAATGTTCTATGGTGGGAACCACCCGAGCCTAAACCACACAATTTGAATTCTTAAAGGTGGGGACCACCCGACCTTAAACTTGTAATTTAATGAGGAGCATTAAATGTGTGGTTACACAAGATGTGTAACCACCCATTTAATGATCTGTTTTATTAGATGATTTTAATTTCTTATGTTAAGATCATATTATATCTCCTCTTCTTTGAGTTGATTTTTGGGTTCACAAAAGAAGTTCCTCAGTGGGAGAAAGTTCTCCAATGAAGAACAACATCCATCAAAGAGAGATTATATAATGAAATGACGAATGAGCCCAGGATCAGAGGTGTTTTGCGGGGGAGATGTCCGTCTACATCTTCAACTTCTTCCTCCCGCCAACACCAACAAACAAATGAGGTAGGTTTCGATCATTGTTTTTTTTTCATGAATAATTCATGAAATGCTTGCTATCGATCTAAGGTGGAGGGTACGTGCCAAATGAACACGGCCCAATCCCTTCGCATATTTCCTATTTGACATTTTCTTTATACTACGTGAGAGAAGGGTGACATGCATCCATGCCTCCGGAAGAAGGGAAGGTCGCGGTTGTCGAGTCGCGGTAGTGAACCCGAAGGGTGGATGGTACCTGGCTGGTCGTGGCTCAAGCTGGTGGCATACCAGAGGGTGGGTGGCACACCGATCGGCCGCACGGTAGGGCGGCGGTGGTGACCATGCTGCCACGACATGGAACTGTGGCCAAGTGGCCACGGTGGAAACCGAACAGTGGTCGGCGCTTCCGTCGGCCATAGAAGAACGAGAGGCGCGACCGTCGCACCGCCATTGGAGCAGATGGCCATGGCCCAGCTAGCTGTGGTGGAGGACGGAAGGTCTCCGATGTTCAGCCGTCTACAGAGGGGAGGCGCACAACACGCTATAGGGAGGACCAAGGGCTGACCATTTTGCTCGGCCGATCTGGACCGAGCGGGACCCGCGGTAGGTCCTATGTACTGTCTGGCGACCAAATGGATTTTGTTGTTTGGTGAGTAGGAGTGGGGGTGCGTAAGTCCCCCCCCCCACATGAGGCCAGGCCAAGCCGTCCATGTCGGGCCGTCCAGGACAGGGTGTCCAACGCGGGTTGGGCCGCCTCACAATGGTCGGGTCGTACAGGCTGGGCCGCCCACGAGGGACCGGGTAGGCCCACCCAGTGCAGGCCAGGCCGAACCCAGTGTCCGGGTGGACCCGAACCAGGTTGGGTTGACCCAGGCCGGGTTGGTCCGGGAGGGGTCGGTCCGACCGGGTCGGACCGGTCCCCGACCAACTTTGACCCATATTCGCTCTTTTTCCCATAACTTTGGCACCAGACATTCGTTTGACGAACCATCTACGGTGACGAAAACCTTGGAGTGAGACGGTACTTTTGGTATACCCCATTTGAGATTTGGATGAAATTGGTTTATGGTTGGGTTGGATCGAGCAGAAATCCTACCTGGCCCTCGGGACTAAAAGGCTAATAACTTACATACCATGTGTCTGATTAACGCACCGTCTATTGCATTGAGACCCTTATTACGTGTCAGTCCATTGGGATAGTTATTCTTGGGACTTCATGGTAGTTGGAGTATCAACTTGTGGCTTGAAGATCAGAACCTCCTAGAATCAAGTGAGGTTAGTGCGGGAACCCAATAGCTGGTTGTAACATGAGAAATGGATCCTTTGTGGGTCTGTATTTGAGGATTCCACATGGATATGATCTAGGAATCCATGTGGGTCTACTGTACTAGGATCTTGTGTTGTTCTAACGATGTACTAGGATCCTGTGTGTGTCTGCTGTACTAGGATCATATGTGGTCCTGATGATGTACTAGGATCTTGTGTGGGTCTGATGTCGTACTAGGATATTGTGTGGGTTTGACGATATACTATGATCCTATGTGGGTCTGATGATGCTTTATGATCCTATGTGGCTCTGCCGCTTAACAGAGTAAGATGATTCAGTAGGTACATCTAGTCATCTTTACTACCATACCTAAGTTATACCTAGTGTGAGCCGAGTATTTACCTTTGTGGTATTCTTTTGTGTGGTGTACCTGTGTGGTACTTACCTTCATCATGTTAACCTTGTGATATTCTTCTGTGTTGCATACCTATGTGTTACTTACCATCATGGTGATCTTTCCATCGTGGAATAGTTTTACATTGTAAATGGAAATGGGCCTTGTGTTTCCTCAGGAATGAGATAGGTAATATTTGATAACTTAGGTATATTCATGGGAATATACCTAAGTAGGGTTTTCCCTGGTTTTCATGCTATGTGGTTTATTCGTTGTGGATTTTGAGAGACCTTGAGGGTCTCGGGGTCTCTACTGAGTATCTTTATACACACCCCTACACGGGTTTCGCCCTCACCTTGTTGTGTTTGGTGCAGATGACAGACAGTGCTGATTGAGGTTAAGGGTACAAGGATTAGACGGTTCCTTGAGGTGTTCCATACGGCGTGATAGTACACAGAGGAGACGGGAGTACGTGGAGTGATGAGGAGGCAATATATACCTACCCTTCAATTTGAAACCTCGGAGGATGACCCAATAGTTGTCTTTCATTTTCTTTAGTTGTATTGTATTTTCAGTTGTACTTGTACCTTTACTGTTGGGCTTGTATTCCAACACCTTTTACTTTCAGCACTCTTTATGCTATATAGTTTACTTGTTTTTGTATCTTTCTGTGTGCTTGGTTGAGTGTGTTTACAGGATATAAAGTAAATGCCTTTCCGATTTTAGGGAATACGTCTTTTGGTCCTATTCGCTAGCCATTGGCCTATGGAAGGTGGGCATGGCGTAGTCACGGCATGGACCCCGGGGGATGGGTCTTGAAAAATTGGTATCAGAGGAGTCGGTTCTACCGTAGAACATAGGACTCTGATCTTTTAATGGAAATAGTGTTTAGTGTAGTGAATGTGGTTATCAGTTTAGGGAATCCGGAGTTGGTGCGGTGGCCGATGTATCCCTACACCAGGACCCTGACTTCTGATTTCTGACTCAGTGCATGGAAACACTGATTGCGTTTGTGTTTTGAAAAGTTTTCTTTGTTAACTCTTTGAGTCAACTCACTAGGTATAACTTATTAACTGTGTCACACCTATTTCGCTTCAAGATGCCTCCACGCAGACATGCAACTAGGGTTCCAGGTCTGGTGCATACTGATATCCCACCGAGCGACGAGGCTTTGGTGTAGGGCCCTCTTTCAATAGAGGCACCAGTGGAGGCAACAGAAGTACCATTACATGTTGGGCCACCAATTCCACTAGCCCCAGTAGCAGAGTGTGCACGCCGCTTGAACGTGTTTCACGAGTTCCAGCACCAGGGTCCACCTAGGTTCTGGGGTGAGACGGACCCCCCAAGCGGTTGAGGATTGGTTGGAGGCTGTAGTGAGAGTATTCTGACTGGTTGGGACACCATTCAATCTCATGGTGATCCTTGCCACCAGTCTTATACATGCAGTATCAGAAATATGGTGGAGATTGATGCTCCTGGTTCACGACGAGGTGACGCTTTTATGGACAGACGTCGAGAGCCTGTTTCAGGCAGAGTTTGTCCTAGTGACCCTTCATGCAGTGCGCATTCTGGAGATTCTTCATCTGTAGTAGGGAATAATGACTGTGGATTAGTAATCAGCGAGGTTCACTGAAATCTCATGCTACTCCACTGATATGGGACAGGACCCATTATTCAGGGCACGTACCTTCGAGCAGTGACTCGTGCAGGAGATCTAGGCTTCGATGATTTCTCTTAGCATCCCAACACAGGAGGGGGTGTTAGAGAGAGCCCTCTTAGTGGAAAGGTTTTATATTGAGCAGTACCTAGTAGTGAGACACACCATCAGGCATCACTTAGAGGAATCTTTAGCAGCTGGCAGCAGACAGATGTCTCAGAAATCTAAGAGGACTACACCCACGGGTGGACGACTGTAGGATTCGGGGTCAGTTGTGCGGGGCACAGGAGACAGAGCCAGACATGCGAGGAGAAGGAAGTGTTTCACATGTGGCGGGTAGGGTCGCATGGCCCGAGACATCCCAAACCGTCATATGGATGATAACCATATGGTCTAAGGACCGCTCAAGCATAGACATAGGTTCATCTGAGGAGGTCCGTAAGGAGCAGGCAGACGTGGCAGAGGATCTAGTCATGCAGCTGGCATTGGAAAACGATTTTAGAGGTCATCAACACCACCAGGAGGTCTACCCCGACCGTAGGGAGCAGGTGGACAGGGGTGAGCTCAGCTCCAAGCAGGTGAGGCCTACGACCACGGCGCTCTAGAGATGATATGAGGTACGATCTATGTCTACTCCACCTTAGCTTCAGTAGTTATCGACATAGGTTCCAATCATTCTTTTATTTCCACTACCCTCGTTTGGAGCTCAGATATTCTGACGGAGCCATCAGTTCAATAATTATGGATATAGACTCATACGGAATCATATTCGACGATTACACACTGGTTCCGGAAGTGTTAACTTACTTTAGGAGGCATAAGATTCAGCTAGGATCTCCTAGTAGCAGCTCGAGGCATTACGACGTCATCTTGGGTATGGACTGGTTATCTACTATCCACACTTAGATTGACTGTATTATGTACAAAGTGTGGTGTCTCCACATGTATGGGACTAGTTTTACCTTCATTGGTGAGAATGGAGCCTTTGCAGTACAAGATGAACTTACCTAGGGAAGGGTGCAGCTGATTACACATTAGTTCGCTAGCCTTACCCTCAGAGCGGTTGACGTGGTGAGTCCGAGCTATCCTATTGTGGTAGACCAATACACAGATGTCTTCTCTGATGATGTTTTTGGTCTACCTCCTCGTAGAGAGGTGTACTTTTACATTGACTTGTACCCCAGGAAGACACTGATATCTACACCAGCATATCAGATAGCTCCCTGCGGAGCTTCATGAGCTGCGGGTATAGCTGGAGGACTTAAAGGGGAAAGGATTCATCCCGCCCAGTATTTCTCCTTGATCAGCCCCGATTTTGTTTACCAAGAAGTTGGATGGGAGCTTGATACTTTGTGTCGACTATCGGCACTTGAACAAGGTGACCGTGAAGAACAAGTACCCACTACTGAGGATTGACGACCTCTTTGATCAGATGAATGGAGCACAATGGTTCTCAAAGATAGACCTCAGATCAGGATATCACCAGCTTAGAGTACAGAATGAGGATGTGCAGAAGATGGCTTTTAAATGTTGGTACAACCATTATGAGTTTTTGGTCATGCTCTTTGGCATGAACAAAGCTCCAGCAGTGTTCATGGGACTCATGAATAGGATCTTTCAGCCAAACCTTGACCGCTTTGTAGTAGTCTTCATCGACGATATTATGATCTAATCAGCTACTAAGGAGGAGCATGCCTGTCATTTATAGATATTTCTGGACACACTCCAAGAGCACTAGCTTTATGGTAAGCTATCAAAGTGCCAATTATGGATCCGAGAGGTTCACTTTCTGGGACATGTCATCCCAGAGGCTAGAGTTGTGGGGGATCCAGTGAAGATTGAGGTGGTAATTTCATGGGAGCCACCCAAGAGTGTGTTGTAGGTATGAAGTTTCTTGGGATTTGATGGATTCTACCGGATATTTGTGCCATATTTCTCCAAAGTTTCAGCACATTTATCAGCATTGACGAACAATAGAAAACCCTTCGTGTGGTCGGAGAGATTCCAACAGAGTTTTCAGGAGCAAAGGCAGAGGCTGACTAGTGCCCCCATCTTGAGGTTACAGAAGGAGGATGTAGGGTACATAGTCTACTACAACGCATCAGGGACCGGGCTTTGATGTGTACTGATGCAGGAGCAAGCAGTGATCGCATATTGTTATCGACAACTAAGACAACATGAGAATAACTATGCTACCCATGACCTGGAGTTAGCAGCAGTGGTTTTCGCCTTGAATATGTGGTGAAATTACTTCATGGGAGATTGTTTTATAGTCTACTCAGATCATAAGAGTCTCATGTATATCTTCTCTCAGAAGGACCTGAACCTGAGATAGCTACGTTGGCTTGAGTTCCTCCAGGACTATGACTTTGAGATAGTCTATACTCCTGGGAAGGGGAACGTTGTAGCATATGCACTTAGTAGGAGTTCTGGTATATAGCTTCTAGGTGAGGAGACGAAGAAGCTGACTGCTTTGCAAATATCCTTTGTGGATCGATATGAAGAAAATTTTCATCAGTCTCTTATAGTCACTCCCCTAGTCCTTTAGCGAGTCAGGGAGGCATAGCATGAGGACACTGACCGCGATTCTTGACGTGCTCAGATATCCACACGACAGTCACCTGATGGATTTTTTGAAGGTGGGGAGCACGTCATCCTCTTCAAAGGACATGCCATGGTACCAGTGTTGCTTCGGGAGGATGTGTTGATGGAGTTCCACACATCCCCTCTAGCGGTACATCCCGTAGTAGTGAAGATGTACCAGGATATCCGACGACAGCATTGGTGGCCAATAATGAAGAAAGCAGTAGCATATTTTGTCTCTCGGTGCCTCACTTGTCAGCAAGTGGTGGTAGAGAATCAGGTACCAGCAGTCTTAGTTCATCCATTAGAGGTCCTAGAGTGGATTTGGGATGATATATCCATGGAATTAGTTATAAGACTTCTACATACATCTAGAGGTCATGATTCTATCTGGGTGATCGTCGACCGACACACCAAGTCAGCCTAATTACTACCTATCAGAGAGAAGGGTTCATTAGAGTTCTTGGGATGCCTCTATGTGCAGGAGATTGTGCGGCTACTTGGATTACCCTTGATGATTGTCTTCGATATTGATGAACGTTTTACTTCTCAGCCCTGGAAGGGGTTACAGGAGCCTTTCAGGATGTGGCTTCATTTGATCATCGCCTTCCATCCTCAGACGAATGGCCATACTGAGTGGAATATACAGACCCTCGAGGACATGCTATGTGCTTGTTTCCTTGACTTCGGTCGTAGATGGGAGGATCACTTGCCTTTGGGGGAGTTTGCATTCAACAACTGATATCACTCCACCATTAGGATGGAACCTTTTGAGGTGTTGTATGGGCAAACTTTCATATCACCATTTTACATGACTTACCTAGGGGAGTCAGCACTCTTAGGACCAGAGATAGTACAGGCTACCATAGAGAAAGTGCAGATCATCCAGGAGCATATGAAGACTTCACAGAGCAAGAAAAAGTCTTATGCCGATAGGAGATGGAGACCTCTGGAGTTCGAGGATGGAGACCATGTTATTCTACGGGCCTCACCCCGATTGGGTTTGCAGATATTTAGTTGGGGAGGAAATTTATCTACGAGGTTCATTGGACCCTTCTAGGTCCTCAACAGAGTTGGCGAGGTGTCTTACCACCTAGCTCTTCCACCTTAGTGGCACCGGGTGCACGATGTCTTCCACGTATCCTAGTTGAGGAGATATGTGCAAGACCCTTCTCACATCATCGACCATAGCGAGCTGGACATCGATGATGGGGAGACGTTTACGGAAGTTCCAGTGGAGATTGGGGATCGATAGGAGTGGGTCCTTCGTGGGTGTTCGATACCACTGGTGCGCATTCGTTGGCAGCATAGGAACCTCCAGGAGAGCACAGGGGAGAGGGGGGCTCAGATTCGTGCTCATTACCCCCACTTTTTTTCCCAGTTTTTTTGTTGTGGATTTCGGGGACGCAAAGCCCTGAGGTGGGAATAATGTAAAGACCAGAAAATTTCACGTAATTTTTTTAATTATATTGGAATTTTATGAGTCCGCGAAAATTGACGGCGCGTGATTCCAAGGCCCGGTGTGCCCGGAATGAATTTCTAAACATTTCTTTAGGTACGTCCAATAAACGTGTGAGCGGGTTTTTGTAACTTTTGAACCGGTGCTCGGAATTAAAATCTGAGGACATTATTGAACTTGCAGTGCCAATATTCTCTTAAGGAGACTTTCACCTTGATGACAGTTGGTTGAGGGTGAAAGTTAGTTTTTGTGTTTTTCGTCGAATAAAAATAAAATATTGAATAATTTTTTTTATTTTTATCCTCCCATTTGAATGTTCTATGGTGGGGACCACCCGAGCCTAAACCCTGTAATTTGAATTCTTAAAGGTGGGGACCACTGGACCTTAAAATCTTCATTTAATGAGTATTATTAAATTAGTGGTTACACAAGAAGTGTAACCACCCATTTAATGATCTTTTTTATTAGATGATTTTAACGTCCTAAGTTAAGATATTATTTTATCTCCTCTTCTTTGAGTTGAGATTTGGGTTGGAAAAAGAAGTTCCTTAGTGGTAGAAAGTTCTTTAATGAAAAAAAACCTCCATCAAAGAGCGATTATCTGATGAATCGACGAACAAGCCCGGGATCAGAGGCATGTTGTAGGTTCAAAGAACATCGATATCTTTGACTTCTTCCACATGCCAACACAAACGAACGAACGAGGTAGGGTTCGATCTTTTTTTTTCATCGTGAATAATTCATCAAATTCCTTATATCGATCTAAGGCGTAGGGTATGCGCCAAACAAACATGGCCTAATACCTCCACATCTTTTCTTTTTGATATGTTCTGCACACTACGTGGGAGAAGGGAAACGCGCATCCGCTCCACCGGAAGAAGGGAAGGACGCGACTGTCGAGCCGTGGCGGTGCACCCGAAGGGCAGCCGACACCTGGCTAGCCACAGTTCGAGTAAGCGGCACACTGTAGAGCGGCCGCAGTGACTGCCCCACCACAGTAGGGAATCAAGTCTAAGGGGTCACGGTGTAAATCGAACAATAGATGAAGCTTCGGTCAGCTGTGGTAGAACGGGTGGCGCGACCACCACGCTGCCGTCAGAGCGGATGGTCGTGGCCCACCTGGCCGTGGCAGAGGAAGGAAGGTTTCCGGTGTTCGGCCGGCCATGGAGTTGTGGCGCACAATGCGCCACCAAGAGGAACAAGGGATGGCCATTTTGGCCAACCAAGCTAGACCGTGCGAGACCCGCAGGGGGTCCCGCGTACTGCCTGGTGCCCGAACGACTTTGGTCATTCAGTGAGTAAGAGCAGGGGATGCACGACTCCCCCCACATCTGGACAGGCCAGGCCACCTAGGCCAGGAAACCCAGCACGGTCCGGGCCACCCAACATAGTCTAGGCTGAACCTAGTGGGCTGAGATGGACCCCACGGGCCGTTTCGGGTCAGTCCGATCGAGTCAGACTGAACCCAGACCAACTTTGACCCATATTCTCTCTTTTGGCCATAAGATTGGCACCATGCTTCCATTTGACAAACCTTCTATGGTGACAGAAACCTTGGAGAAAGACGGTCCTTTTGGTATACCCACTTGAGATTTGGATAAAGTCAGGGTATGGTCAGGTTGGATCGAGCATGAATCCAACCAGGACCTCAAGACTAAAAGGCTTATACGTTATAGATCAAGCGTCTGATTGAGGAATTGTCTATTGCGTTGAGACCCCTATTACGTGGAGGTACATTGGGATACTTCTTAATGGGACTTCTAGTTATTTGGAGTATCAACTTGTTGTTTGAGGATCGGAACCTTCTGGAATCAAGCGAGCTTAGTTAGGGAACCCTGTAGCTGGCCGTAACATGAGAATGGGATCCTTAGTGGGTATGTATTTTAGGATTCCACATGGATCCGCTCTAGGAATCCTTGTGGGTATATTGTACTAGGATCATGTGTGGGTCTGACGATGTACTAGGAATATGTGGGGGTCTGTTGTACTAGGATCCTGTGAGGGTCAGATGATGTAATAGGATCATGTGTGGGTCTAATTTCATACTAGGATCTTGTGTGGGTATGATGATGTACTACGATCCTATGTGAGTCTAATGATGATTTAGAATCCTAAGTGGGTCTGCCTCTTAATGGAATAATATGATTCAGTAGTTACATCTAGTCATATTTAATACCGTGCCTAAGTTATACCTGGTGTGAGTGTAGTCTTTACCTTTGTGTTATTATTCTGTGTGGCGTACTTGTGTGGTACTTTCACTTCGTGGTGTTACCCTTGTGGTATTCTTCTGTGGGGCGTACCTGTGTGGTACTTACCATCGTGGCGATCTTTCTTTTGGGGATTAGTTGTACTTTGGCTAAGGAGTTGGGCCTTGTGTTTCCTCGTGAATGAGATGGGTAATATTTGATAATTTAGGTATATGTATGGGCATATACCTAAGTAGGGTTATCACTGGTTTTCATGCTTGTGGTTTATCCGTTGTGGATTTTCTGAGACCTTGAGGGTCTCGGGGTCCCTATAGAGTATCTTTATACTAATCCCTACACGGGCTTCACCCGCACCTTGTTGTGTTTGGTGCAGACGACAGACAATGCTGATCGAGGCTGAGGGTACAAGTATTGGATGGTGCCCGGAGGTGGATAATATGGTTTGAAGGTATGTAAAGGAGAAGGGTGTACATGGAGTGCTGAGGAGGAAATTTGTACCTACCCTTCATGTAGGAACCTCGGAGGAAGACCCAGTAGTTGTCTTTCACTCTCTATAGTTGTATTTTATTTCCAGTGGTACTTGTAACTTTACTGTTGGGCTTGTATTCTGACCCCTATTACTTTTAGCACTCCTTTTTCTATATAGTATACTTGTGTTTTTATCTTGTTCTATGCATGGTGGGGTGTGTTTATAGCATATAAAGGAAACACCTTCCCGGTTTTAGGGAATACACCTTTCAGTGCTAGTCGCCAGCCCCTGGCCTATGGAAGGCGGGCTTGGTGTAGTCACGGCACGGGCCCCGAGGGACGGGTCATGACACAAATGTGGTGGGATGAGTTTATGTGATTATTTAACAATAAGTAATATCATTTTAATATTTGTATGGAAATGGAGAATGAATTATTTGAGTTGAAATAGAAGGATGATTAATAAATTAGTACCTATGTAAAAACTTTTACATGACTTGTGATGTACACATATGGTATTATAATCCAACCTGAACGTACGGTTGATCAATTATGTGGTGGATTAAATCAAAGTATTTTAAGTGTTTTATCCATAAGGAACATCAATATATATAAATAAATAATTCAATATACTATCAAAATGGAAGTGGTATTGGATTTATCCATCAATCTTATTCTTTTTAAAATAAAATAAAAATGGAATTCAATGTAAATTATAAAAATTATAGATATAAGAAGATGATAATTCCTTTATAGAAAATGTGGATAGAAGCAAGGGGAAAATTATATCATTTTAATTGAAAAAAAATAATTATTGTGAAATGGAAAGTTAGTAGGAAAGTAAATGCATATTTTTTTGAAATAAGTTTGATAATGATTCGAATAGAGAGAAAGCACCATAATATTCACAACCCACACTCTAGTGTATTAAAATAATGGAGTATTAAAATTATGATAATCAGTTCCGAAATAAAAATGTTAATGAATATGGTTAATTTAAAAAACCTCTTAATCTTAGAGAAAAAGGGTAATCTCATACAATCACTATTTCTGATGAGGGGTATGGTAAAATTGTGGTGAAAGATACACTTAAAATCAAATCTAGAACTGATAATGTCTTATTTTATTATGGACATATACACTATTTTTATCAAAATTATTTTCTATGGGTATCAAAGTACCACCTTAAAATTTTTATATTGAGTTATTTGTAAAAACACTTAATGATATGAAGATAGAAACCTATGTCTATGATTCTTCTCCTATTGATGTTTGTTGGAATGTGTTTCCTAAAATTCTCATCATTTTTCAACTAGTTGATTCTGGTATTATTTTGTGCTTCTCTACCAAAATATCACATAAATTTTGAAGTAATAATAGTTACATTTTGTTATAAAAAATAACCAATGATCTTCTATAAATATGGTGAAAAAAGAAAATATTTGAGCGTAATTACATCTATAGTCATGATTCATATTCAAAAGGGGCATTAATTTCAAATAGTCATAGAGAAAATTAACATCAAAGATATACCTATTGTGCTGGATCTTATTGATGTATTTCTAGAAGAATTTTCTTGTATTACACTAAATTAGGATGTCGAGTTTTTAATATAACTCATACCTGGTGTGACACCTATTTCCGAGACTCTATATAGAATAGCCCAGATTGAGTTTCAAGAATTGAAGATGAAACACTATGAGAATTTTGACATAAGATTCATTCAACCACGTGTGTTACCTCATGATTCACCTATTTTGGTTGATATGAATAAATATGGATCAATGCAACTCAAAATTGATTATCAATAACTTAACAATAACACTAAAAAGAACAAATATCTTATACCCTGCATTGAAGACTTTCTTGATCATCTATGCAGAGCTCAATACCTTCACAAAATTTATTTTAATTCTATATTTCATCAATTGAGGGAAAATAAGGAGGATATACATAAGACAACAATCCATATAAGGAAATGACACTATGACTGTATAGTGATTCCTTTTGTTATTCTTAATCCCCCTGCTATCTTTAAGGATTTAATGAATAGAGTCTTTAAGTAATACCTTTATTAGTTTTTGGTAGTCACTACTGATGACATTATTATATATTCAATGAGAGATTAAGATCATGAAAATCACTCAAGGATTATGTAGAATACCCCAAGTATGGATAATATTTATGAAAAAATTACAATGTGTGAATATTAGAAATAGAAAGTTTCATTCTTGTTTAATTTAACCTCATATGAGGGTATTTAAATTGAAATTTAAAAGGCCATGGATAATGAAAATTATCCTAGACCATCCATTAAGACTGAGATATGTAGTTTTCTCATTTGGGATGGACGTTATCAATACATTCTAGAGAATTTTTCATGGATATTGAATCCACTAAAAAAGTTAACCCAAAAGAGAGACAAGTTCCTTTGTAAGTATTAATACAGGGAATTTATTAAGGAACTAAATTAATGGCTAGTCATCACACCTATTCTTACACCACCCTGATGTGAATAAGGGTTTATAATCTATAGTTATTTATCAAAAAAATGGACTAGGATGAATCCTCATGAAGAAATATGCGGTTATAGCTTATTCCTCATGATACTTGATAGTCCATGAATAAAATTATCCAACTCATGATTTAGAGTTAGTATCAGCAATTATTTCATTAAATATATGGAGGAATTATCTCTATGGTTAAAGGTGTAGAATATATACCGATAAAAAATATATAATTTCTCTTTTCACTCAAATGGATCTGAAAATTTTCTAAAAAAATTTATCAGATATGATTTATGGGATGGGTTTTTTCACAAACCACAATTCAATTAAATTTTTACTTATTTAAGAATGCCCAATAGTGGTACACCATAGGGACGATCACAAGGAGGCTGCTTACATGCACTATCTTCCTATTGTCACTATTATAAAATAACTAATATAAAAATATGATACTAATATAAATGTTGGTGAAATTGAAATTCATAAAATATAAATATAATAATGTAATAATGTTATTCAATATATAATTAAGTTATAAGAAAGAAAGCAGACAGTTGTTCTTAGGAGGTCGTGGTAGTTGATATCATTGTTTTAAAAGAATCTCAATATTCAACTCAATGAGGTGATCAAGACCTATCACACCTCACCTTATCATTTGTATTTTTATCACCCCATACTGAGACCTCTGCATACAAGGTAATGCTCTTCCTTAATTCAGCTAAGAGACATCTTCTCTTACCATCACTACTCAAGACATGCTCCACCGTATGCAGGACACAAATAGTGAATGGAAGAAAAATTGATAAATGAGAAGAAGAAATTGGTGATAGAGAAAATGGGGCGACCACTCACCATAATTGATTTAACCACCACCAAAATTAATAGAATTGAATAAATAGATAATAAATTAAGGTACATGAAACTCAATCAAACCACCATTCCCTCCCTCAAACAAGCACTGAGGTTAGTTCTCCATTTTTAGAGGAGTTGATAAGGGAATAACGGTGAGAGAATACATAAAATAAAACAAATGGAAGAAAGGAGGTATGAAGAAGAAACCTAAACTAATATATATTAAAAATAAAAATAACAATTAAAACAAACATACTCAACCTTTCCCCCTTTAAATGGTTATCCTTTTTAAAAAGAGATGAGGTAAAAATTTATAAAGAAAATGGGTGAAGAAATCTCTCCCAAATTAAATTCTCCATAAGTTCACGCCTATGAGGCCCCATAAATGCCTGAATTGGCACATAGTCTCTTCTTGGAAGTTGTTTCTTTTCCTCATCCTCGTACCTCCACAAAATTTTAGGTTTATTTGTCTACTTATAAAGGAGTTGTGGTTGTTTTAGTGTAGCACATTTAATCTCTCTAGGTGACTCTTTGTATTCCACAACTCCAACTTACTATTCCATAATGGCATTGAAACCAGTAGATTCAGATGCAGAATACTTAATTAAATATGTTCATTAATTATTTTTCAGATCAATGTTGAATTTTATCTCTAATGTACTTCCTCATTCAGAGATACAATCTCCTCTTTAAAACATTCCAGATCTGCGCATAGTTTTCGAGGCACAGATTGTGAGCTGATTTTAAGCGCCAAAATTAATGATTGAGGTATAGTACCAGAAGGATAAAATTTATCCCAAGATTTATTTAATCCAAAAAAATGAATTTAACCATTTGGTTCAAAGTAGAAAATATTGTGGCCGAAATACAGAATATAAATAAAATAGTTAAATTCCAAAATTAAGCCATTTTTCATTTGTTCCCAAAATTGTTATAAAACCCACAAATGTGAAAATTTCCCATAAAATCACACTATGGTGGGTTTTAAAAGATTGTAATACAGTATAAAATATGTGAAAATTCATGCTTCATCACTCCCCCGCACTTAAGCATTGCACTAATGGGCAATCATCATATATCTAAACCAATATTCACACAACAATAAAAATTGAGAAAACATCAATGATCATTTCCAAAATGAATTTACTTCTTGTGTCTTCAATGAAAAAAAATTATCCTTCATTTTAAATCCTCGCATTTAAATTTTTTCATCCTCAAAAATCCATCCATAGCCCAATCACAACCTGCCTAACCTTGAAATTTGTGTCACTCTTCACCCTAGAGAAATTGTATATGAAATTATGATCATACTTGGAAAGTGAATGTATCACCATAGTCTTGTGAAAAATCTCATCTCTCCAAATCACGAAACCTGAAAATTAATTCAATAATGAGGTCGTTTTCAAGGTTAGAAAGAGGAGGTTTTGATTTTTAAGCACAATGTATGAATATTCAAGTGAAAAAATAGGAATTCCTCACTCAATCCCCTTAATTGTGTGAAACACAACACCAAACCCCATTTTATGACATGGTTCAGGTGCCAAGATATTATTCCAAAGAATTAAATTATCCAAGTTACCCCCATCTTTTTTATTTTTTTTCTTCTTTTGTAAATCTCTAGAAAGACACAACTTTATTTATTTATTTGTTTGTTTTTTTCATGGAGAATGAGCTGAAAATTGAATACAATGAATTAATGACCATAATTCCATTTATTTTAGAGAGGTAAATGAGTCATAAAACTAATTAAAATGATAAATTCAATATTGTCTCCATTTGATTATTTTTTTCAGTTTTTTTAAGGAGAATTGTATAAAACAAATAAAGAACAATGAAAGGATTACCCATACCCAATTTTCTAGTTATTCACTTCCCAAAATTTTTACACACACCTCGTATCCCCCAAAAAGGAAACACATCCCAAATAAAACATATGAAATTCCCTTCTAACACACTCAAAATTGAAATATCCATGCAAAAATACCAAGAGTGTGGGTAGGTAATGAAAAAATGGCTTGTAATGTGGATTAAACCTATAAAGAAATTCATGGAATCTATGGTCTAATGAAGGATAGAGGTAAAGGTATGTCTCAATATAAAATTGTTCCTAACCAAAAAAGTGCCTCAATCATGTTAAAAACATTCCATGAAATCTATAACTTCGAAAGAGAAAAGTCACAAATTTTGGTTCTCATACAAAATACAAGCTTCTCTTAAAAAGGTGTGGGTATTAGAAATAATATTTCAAAGTGGTTCGGAATACCTCACAGGAAAGGAATTTTTTTTTGAGTTAGTGTCTCCTAGGAATGTATTTAAAAATTTGGTCAATCTCATAAAAATGCATAAAAATCCAATTCAAGAAAAAGTTTTGAAATCAAAAAATATTTAAAATCCATTTCTTCAAAAATCATTTCAACCATACCAAAATCAATTGATTTGTGAAAAATAATTAGAATATTCATTAAAGATCAATAATCCTAAAAAGATAAAAAAAGTACACAAAACAACTAATTTGGTTGACACTCCCCCACACCTAGATTTCACTACCCCTCATTACAACTCAATAAAAGAATAATATGGGAAGAAAAATAAAGGGAAGGAAAGATACAACCTAACTTTAATTTTTAGTGGCAACGTTGAGTTATGTGCCTAGATACTGCCACTAAGCCTAGAAAACATGAAATAAAGCAGATAATAAGAAAAATAAAGAAAAAGAAAGAGGAATAGAAATGAGGATAGAACATGGTTTGGACCCCCATGTGGGTGCTAGGTTTTTACTACCCCTAGTCCAGTATTTAAAGCAGTTTAAACCCAATATGAAGGTGGATAGAGTTTCTTGTTTAGAAAGCACCAAAACTTTTTTCTCATAGTTCTATTCAACCTAAAATAACCACGGAGGCACCCATGAATAGATTAAAATAGCTCCTCTGCTATTTCAATGTGGTACAACTGGAATGATAGGGGAAAGAGGAAGAATGGGTCCTCTTTGTTCACGGTCACTACATGTATGTCATATAGAACTTTAACATCTAGGGATTTATCATGTTGTGTTGTTTAAAAAAATTCATAAGGTAAGTTATAATATAATTCCTCTTGGATACGATTAAAATATGAATAATCAATATAAAAATCCTCCCTTTCAAGTAGGTTAGCTTGGAACACGGTCTCTTCAGGCAAGGCCACTGAGAATTATTTTTCATTAGGGACTTATTCATCTTATTCCAAAGAAATAGAGAGGTATAGAGGTACATATTATTCTTATAAAAATATGGGAGTATCACTTACCTTTTGGTCCCCAACAAAATCATACCAATGTTCATCCAAAACTTGTTGATCTCCTGTAGTTGTATCAGTTGGTATGACATCTTCCGGAACCTCTTCAAGAAATGAACAAGGAGATATGATTGGATATTCAAAAAGAGTCTTTAAGTGTTCTTTTGGTTCTTCAAAATAAAATGTTGGTGGAACAACATTTTTCTATTCTTATTCTGCTTGGTTATATTGTTTTTATCATTCCATCCATAGAACATTAACATCTTCAACTTCAACCGCCAGCGATGCTACCATCTGGCTTTCTTGTTCAAGGATTTTAAATTATTTTGAATCATCGTGGAAACTTGTTCCATATGGTTCCTCAATGTCTCTAACTTGCTATAAAATTCAACACTAGGCCAAACATATGAAAATTAACTAAAATAATGCATCTTTACTGAAAAAATAATGATATTCAAAGATGCTCTTTTTTTGATTTTTTTTTAAAAAATTGATTTTTTTGGAAAATAGTGTGCGTAAGCATTTGGCCTCCCCAGAAATAGTGACAAATTGATGAGATATATTTCTTCATGAACCGTAATTCAATTAAATTTTTATTTACCAAAGAATTCACCATAGTGGAATAACCTAGGGTCGATCACAAGGAGGCCTCTTACACGCACTATCTTCATATTGTCACTATTATAAACTAACAAATATAAAATATGATACTAATATAAATGGGGGGTGAAATTGAAATTTATAAAATATTAATATAATATATTATAATTTTATGCAATAAAAAATGAAGTTATAGGAAATATATCTGAATGTTGATCATAGCAGGTCGTGGTGGTTGATATCATTGTTTAAAAAGAATCTCAATATTCAACTCAATGAGGTGATCAAAACCTATCACACCTCACCTTCTCATTTGGATTTTCATCACCCCATACAAAGACCTCTGCATAAGGGGTAATTTTTTTCCTAAAGTCAGATAGGATACTGCTTCACAGACCATCACTACTCTTGTCATGATCCACCGTATGCACGACACAAATAGCGAAGGGAAAGAAAATTCATAAATGAAAAGAAGAAATTGGTGATAGAGGAAATGGGGAGACCACTCACCATAATTGATTTAACCACCACCAAAATTGTCATAATTGAATAAATATATAATAAATTAAGGTACATGAAACTCAATCAAACCACCATTCCCTCTCTTAAACAAGCATTGAGGTTAGTTCTCCGTTTTTAGGGGAGTTGAGAAGGGAATAATGGTGGGAGAATATATAAAATAAAATAAATGTAAGAAAGGAGGTATGAATAATAAATATAAACTAATATATATTAAAAATACAAATAACTATTATAATCAAAAAAATCAAAATTTCCCCCTTGAAATGGCTATCCTTTTAAAAAATATAGGAGGTACAAATTTATACAGAAAATGGGTGAAGAAATATCACTCAAATTCTTTCCTCCAGAAGATCATGACTATTAGGCCCCTTAAATTCTAGAATGGTTAAATAGTTACTTATTTAAAGTTTTTCCTTTCTTCTTCCACGTGCCTCAACAAACTTTTTATTAAATCGGTCCATAGATGAAAGTGTTATGTCTGTTTTAGTGTGGCACATTAAATCTCTCAAGGCCACTCTTCATGTTCTTCAACTCCAACTTCCCATGACATAATGAACTTGAAACCAGAAAATTCAGATGTCGCATCCTTAATAAAATATGTTAATTAATTTTTTTTCCTTATCCTTGTGTAATTTAAGCTCTAATGTACAACCTAAATACTTTATACAAGCTCCTTTTTAAAACATTCCAGATCTGTGCATAATTTTCGAGGCACAGGTTTTGAGCTGATTTTGGGCCCCAAAATGATTGATTGAGCTATGATACCAGAAGGATAAAATGTATCCCAAATTTTATGTAATCCTAAAAAATTTATTTTACAATATGGTTCAGTGTAGAAAATTTTATGTTTGAAATACAGAATACAAATAAAACAATTAAATCCCAAAATTAAGTCATTTTTTCATTTGAGTTCTAAATTTTTATAAAACCTACAAATGTGAAAATTTCCTATAAAATTACACTATAGTGGGTTCTAAAACATTGGAATACAGTATAAAATATGTGAAAATTCATGATTCATCACACCCCCACACTTAATCATTGCATTCCCAGGAAACCATCATATATCCAAATCCAAATTCACACAACAATCAAAAATGAGAAAAAATCAATGATCATTTCCAAAAAGAAATTCCATCTTGTATCTTCTATGAAAAATATTTCCCCTTCATTTTCAATCCTCACATTTAAATTTTTTAATCCTAAAAAATCCATCCATAGCCCAATCACAACCTACCTCACCATGATATTTGTGTCACTATTCACCCAAGAGAAATTGTATCTGACGTTATGCTCATACTTGGAAAGTGCATGTATTGCCATAGGCTTGTGAAAAATATCATCTCTCCAAAGCGAAAAACATGAAAATTAATTAAATAATGAGTACTTTTTCAAGGTGAATTATCTGACTTAGGGTTGGTGGGAAAATGATTGAAAAATTAATGTTACAAAGAAGAGGTTTTGACTCTTAAGCACAATGCATGAATATTCAAGTGAAAACACAAGAATTCCTCACTCAATCCCTTTAACAGAGTGAAACACAACCCAAAACCCCATTTTATGTCATGGGACATGTTCCAAGAAATTATTCCCAATAATTACATCATCTAATTTATCCCTATCTTTTTTTTCTTTTGTAATTCTCCATAAAGGAATAGCTATTTTTTCATGGAGAATGAGTTGAAAATTGAATACAATGAATGAATGACCATTATTCCCTTTATTTTAGAGAGGCACATGAGTCATAAAAGGAATTACAATGATAAATTCAAGATCATCTCCATTTTTTCTATTTTTTTCTATTTTTTAAGGAGAACTGGATAAAATAAATAAAGCACAATGAAAGGATTACCCATGCCCAATTTTCTAGTTTTTCACTTCCCAAAATTTTTACACACACCTAGAATCCTCCACAAATGAAACACATTCCAAAGAACACAAACAAAATTCCCTTCCCCCACAATCAAACTTAAAATATCCACATAAAAATACCAAGAGTGTGGGTAGGTAATGAAAAATCGTCTTGTAATGTGGCTTAAACCAATAAGTAAATTCATGGCATCTAAGGGAAAACAAAGGATATATGTAAAGGTATGTCCCAAGATAAAAATGTGTCTAGAAAAACAAGTCCCCAATCATGTCAAAAAAATTCCATGAAATCCATAGCTTCCAAAGAGAAAATTCACAAATTCCGGTTCTCAAACAAAATCCAAGCTTCTCTTAAGAAGGTGTGGGTATTAGAAATAATTTTTCAATGTGGTTCAAAATACCTCATAGGACAAGAAAAATGTTTTGAGTCAGTGTTTCATGGGAATGGATTTAAAAAATTTGTCAATCTAATAAAAATTCTTAAAAATCCAATTGCAGAAAAAAATTTCACATCAACAAATATTTAAAATCCATTTCTTCAAAAATCATTTCTACCATCTCAAAATCAATGGATGTGTGAAAAATAATCAAAATATTCATTAAATCTCAATAATCATAAAAATATGAAAAACATAAAGGAAAAGAAAGTACACAAAACAACTAATCTGGTTGACAATCCCCCCACACCAAGATTTCACTACCCCTCATTTCAGCTCAATAAAAGTATAATAAAGGAAGAAAAATAAAGGGAAGGAAAGATACAACCAGTCTTTATTTATTAGTGGTAGTGTTGAGTTACGCTTCTAGCTAATAGAACTAAGCCCAAAAAATTTAATAAAAAAAATAATAAGGAAAATAAATAAAAAGAAATGGGAATTGAAAAGAGGATAGAACATGGTTTGGAACCCCATGTGGGTTCTAGGTTTTTACTGCCCCTAGTCCAGGAGTTGCATCAGTTTATCCCCAATCCAAATGTGGATAGAGTTTCTTTCTTAGAAACCACCAAAAAAGTTTTCTCATAGTTCTATTCAGCCTATAACATCCATGGAGGAACCCATTAATATAGTAAAACATCACCTCCACTATTTCAATATGGTACAACTAGAATGATTGGGGAAGGAGGAAGAATGGGTCCTCTTGGTTCACAGCCACTTCATGTATAGCCTTTTGAACTTCAACATCTAGGGATTTATCATGTGATGTTGTTTAGAAAAATTAATAAGGGAAGTTAGAAAAAAAATCCACTTGTATCTGATTAAAACATGAAGAATCAATATACAAATCTTCCCATTCATGTAGGTCAACTTGGAACACGATCTCTTCAAGCAAGTCCATTGGGAATTTTTCTTCAGTAGGGGATTCCCCATCTTATTCCAAACAAAGAGAGAGGTATATAGTTACTAATTATTCTTTGAAAAATATAGGGGATCACTTACCTTTTGGTTTCCAACAAAATTATACCAATGTTAATAAAAAATAGGATGCTCTCACACATTTGTATCAATCAGCATGACATCTTCTGGAACCTCTTCATGTAATGAACAAGGAGAGATGATTGGATCTTCAACAAGAGTCTTCAAGTCATATTTGGGTTAATAAAAATCAAATTTAGGTGGAAAATAATTTTCCTCTTCTTCGTCAGCTTGGTTATTTTATTTTTGTCATTCCATCTATAGAACTTTAACATTTTCAACTTCAGTTGCCAACAATGCTATCATCTTGCTTGCTTGTTCAAGTATTTTTAAATTATTTTGATTCATCGCTGAATATTATTCCATATAAATCATAAAATTATCTTCCCTAAAAGAAAATTAAACATTATTCCAATCATATGAAAAGTCACCAAAATAATCCATCTCGACCAAAAAGAGAATGATATACAATGAAGCTCTTTTTTTGAAATTTTTATTTTTTTTTGGTTTTTATGAAATATAGTGTGTGTAAGCATTTGGTATCCTCAGAAATGGAACCAAATTGATGAGAGGGTTTTTTTCAAAAACCAAAATTCAATTAAATTCTTATTTACCTAAGAATTTACCATAGTGGAATACCCTAGGGATTATCACAAGGAGGCCTCTTACACGCGTTATCTTCCTATTATCACTATTATAAACTAAATAATATAAAATATGATACTAATATAAATGGGGGTGAAATTGAAATCCATAAAATATAAATAAAATATATAATGATGTTATGAAATATAGAATAAAGTTATATAAAAGAAAGCAGATAGTTGTTCTTAGGAGGTCGTGGTGGTTGATATCAATGTTTAAAAAGAATCTAAATATTCAACTCAATGAGGTGATTAAGAGATATCACACCTCACCTTCTCATTTGGATTTTCATCACCCCATACTGAGACCTCTATATACAGGGTAATTATCTTCCTAAAGTCGGCTAGGAGACTTCCTCTCTGACCGTCACTACTCATCCCAGGCTCCACAGTATGCATGACACAAATAGCGAAGGGAAAGAAAATTGATAAATGAGAATAAGAAATTGGTGATAGAGAAAATGGGGCGACTGCCCACCATAATCTATTTGAACACCACAAAAATTTCCAAAATTGAATAAATAGACAATAAGTTATGGTACATGAAACTCAATCAAACAACCATTCCCTCCCTCAAACAAGTGCTGATATTAGTACTCCATTTTTAGTGGAGTGGATAAGGGAATAATGGTGGAAGAATACATAAAATAAAATAAATGGAAGAAAGTAGGTATGAAGAAGAAAGATAAAATAATATATATTACAAATATAAATAACTATTACAATAATAATAATAAACATTTTCCCTTGAAATGGATATCCATTTTAAAAAGATAGGAGGTCCAAATTTATAGATAAAATGGTTGAATAAATCTTGCTCAAATTATGTCCTCCAGAAGTTCACGATTGTTAGGCCCCTTAATGTCAGAATTCAAACATTTTACCTTCTTTAATGTTTTTAATTTTATTCCTACACGTACCTCCACAATAGTTTAGGTTGATCAATCCAATTATGAAGGTGTTATGTCTATTTAAGTGTGGCACATTTAATCTCTCAAGGTGACTCTTTGTATTTCAGAACTCCAACTTCCCATGACATAATGACCTTTAAAATTGTGTATTGAGACGTTTACACCTTAATAAAATATGTTTATTTTTTCCATATCCTTGTTGAATTTGAGCTCTAATAGACTCCCTAAATCCTAGATACAATCTCTTATGTAAAACATTTGAGATCTAGGCATAGTTTTAGATGCACAGATTGTGAGCTAATTTTGGGCCCCAAAATGATTGATTGAGCTATGGTCCTATAAGGATAAAATATATCCCAATATGTATGTAATCCTTAAAAAAGTAATTTCACAATTTTTTAGTGTAGAAAATTTCATGGCCGAAATAGAGAATACAAATAAAAGAGTTAAATCCAAACAATTAAGCCATTTTTTCTTTTGAGCTCAAAATTGTTCTAAAACCAAAAAATGCGAAAATTTCCCATAAAATAACACTATGGTGGGTTTTAAAACATTTTAATACAGTATAAAATATGTGAAACTTCATGCTTCATCACTCCCACACACTTAAGCATTTCACTCCCAAACAATCATCATATATCCAAATCAAAAACACACAACAATCCAAAATGAGAAAACATCAATGATCATTTCCAAAATGAAATTATATCTTGTCTCTTTTATGAAAAACAATTCCACTTCATTTTCAGTCCTCACATTTAAATTTTTTCATCATCAAAAATTCATCCATAGTAAAATCATAATCTCCCTCACCTTGAAATTTGTGTCACTCATCACCCAAGAGAAATTGTATCTGAAGTTATACTCATACTTGGAAAGTGCATGTCTCAGCATAGGATTGTGACAAATCTCATCTCTACAAAGAGGGAAACATGAAAATGAATTAAATAATTAGGACTTTTTCAAGGATAATTCTGTGTCTTAGGGTTGGTGGGGAAATGATTGAAAAATTAAGGCTAGAAAGAGGAGGTTTTGACTCTTATGCACAATGCATGAATATTCAAGTGGAAACACACAAATTCCTTGCTAAATCCCCTTAACAGTGTGAAACACAACACCAAACCCCCTTTTATGACATGGTACATGAGCTAATAAATGATTCCAAAGAATTAAATCATCCAAGTTCTCACCATTTTTTTTATTTTTTTATTTTTTAAAGCTCCAGAAAGGAACAACTTTATTTTCTTTTTTTATTTTTTTTCATGGAGGATGAGCTGAGAAATTGAATAAAATGAATGAATGAGCATCATTATTTTATTTAAGAGAGGTTCATGAGTTATAAAAGTAATTATAAGAATAAATTCAAACTCATTTCAATTTTTTTCTATTTTTTAGTTTTTTTAAGGAGAACTAGATAAAACAAATAAATCATAATGAAAGGATTACCCATGCCCAATTTTCTATTAATTCACTACCCAAAATTTTTACACACACCTCAAATCCCCAAAAAATAAAACACATCCCAAAGAACACACATGAAATGCCCTTCCCCCCTTACACAAACTTGAAATATCCATGAAAAAATACTAAGAGTGAGGGTAGGTAAGGAAAAAATCATCTTGTAACGTGGCTTAAATCTATAAGGTAATTCGTGGAATCTAAGGGAAAACGAATGATAGATTTAAATGTAGGTATAAAGATAAAAATGTGACTATCCAAACAAGTTCCTCAATCATGTCAAAAACTTTCCATGAAATCCATATCTTCGAAAGAGAAAAATCACAAATTCTGGTTTTTATACAAAATCCAAGCTTCTCTTAAGAAGGTGTGGGTATTATAAAGAATATTTCAAAGTGGTTTAGAATACCTCAAAAGATATTAAAAATGTTTTGAGCTAGTGTTTAATGGGTATGGATTAAAAAAATCAATAAATCTCCTAAAGATTCTTAAAAATCCAATTCAAGAATTTTTTTTGACATCAACAAATATTTAAAATCCATTTTATCAAGAATCATTTCAACCATCTCAATATCAATTTATGGGTGAAAAATGATCAAAATATTAATTAAATCTCAATAATAATAAAAAGATAAAAATTATAAAGAAAACGAAAAACCAAAAAATAACTAATATGGTTTATACTCCCCCCGCACGTATATTTCACTACCCCTCATTACAACTCAATAAAATATTAATAAGGGAAGAAAAATAAATGGAATGAAAGATACAACCTAACTTTATTTTTTAGTTGCAACATTGAGTTAAGACCCTAGCTACTTCCAATATTCCTACAACACATGAAATAAACCAAATCATAAAAAAATAAAGAAAAATAAATAGTAATAGAAAATAGGATTGTACATGGTTTGGACCCCCATGTGGGTGATTTGTTTTTACTTCCCCTAGTTCAGCAGTTGCAGCAGTTTAACCCCAATCCGAAGGTGGATAGACTTTTTTTCATAGAAAACACCAAAACCTTTTTATTGTAGTTCTATTCTGCCTACAACAGCAATGGAGGAACCCATGAATAGTGTATAATAGATCCTACACCGTTTCAATGTGGTACAATTGGAATGATAGGGGAACGAGGAAGAATGGGTCCTATTTCTTCACAACCACTACAAGTATGGCCTTTAGAACTTCAATATCCAGGGATTTACCGTGTGATGATATTTCAAAAAATTAATAAGGGATGTTATAAAATAATTCCACTTGTATATGATTAAAACATTAAGAATCATTATAAAAATCTTCCCTTTCATGTAGGTCAGCATGGAACATGATCTTTTTAGGAAAGTCCACTTGGAATTCTTTTTCCGTAGGGACTTCTTCATATTATTACATAGAAAGAGATATGTATAGAGGTATGGATTATTCTTTGAAAAAGATGCGAGTATCACTTACCTTTTGGTCTCCAACAAAATCATGCCAATGTTCATCAAAAATAGGTTGATCTCTGATAGTTTTATTAGTTGTCATGACATCTTTGGGAACCTCTTCAAGCAATGAACTAGGAGAGACGATTGGATCTTCAACAAGAGTCTTCAAGTCTGCCTTGGTTACTTCAAAATCAAATATAGGTGGAACAACATTTTTCCATTATTCATTAGATTTTTTCTACTGTTTTTGTCATTCCATCCATAGAACTTTGACATCTTTAACTTCATCTGCCAACGATGCTACCATCTTGCTTGCTTGTCCAGGTATTTTAAAATTATTTTGAATCACCACGACATATTTTTCCATCTATATCATCAAAGTCTATTCCCAACTATAAAATTAAACACTATTCCAAGCATATGAAAAGTCACTAAAATAATATATCTCAACCGAAAAAATAATGATATTCAGTTAATCGTTTTTTTTGAAAAAATTTTAAACAATTTTCTTTTTATGAAAAATAGTGTGTGTAACCATTTAGGCTCCACAGAAACAGAGCCAAATCGATGACAGGGTTTTTTTGTCAACCACAATTCAATTAATTTCTTATTTACCTAAGAATTCACCATATTGGCACACCCTAGGGTCGATCACAAGGAGGACTCTTACACACACTATCTTCCTATTGTCACTAATATAAAATAACTAATATAAAATATGATACTAATATAAATGGGGGTGAAATTGAAATGCATAAAATATAAACATAATATATAATAATGTTATGAAATATAGAATGAAGTTATAAGAAATAAATTAAAGAGTTTTTCTTAGGAGGTCGTGGTGGTTGATAGCACTGTTTAAAAACAATCTCAATATTCAACTCAATGAGGTAATAAATACCTATCACACCTCACCTTCTCATTTGGATTGTCATTACCCCATACTGAGACCTCTACATATGGGGTAATGCTCTTCCAAAAGTCAACTCAGAGACCTCTTCACTGACTGTCACTACTCATTCCATGCTCCACCGTATGCACATCACAAATAGCGAAGGGAAGGAAAATTTATAAATAAAAGAAGAAATTGGTGATAGAAGAAATAGGGTGACTGACCACCTTAATTGATTTAGCCACCACCAAAATTTCTAGAATTGAATAAATAGATAATAAATTAAGGTACATGAAACTTAATCAAACCACAATTCCCTCCCTCGAACAAGTGCTGAGGATACTTCTCTATTTTTAGTGGAGTTGATATGGGAATAACGGTGGGAGAATACATAAAATAAAATAAATGGAATAAAGGAGGTATGAAGAATAAAGCTAAACTAATATATATTAAAAATAAAAAAAACTATTAAAACAGCAATACTCAAACTTTCCACACTGAAATGGCTATCCTTTTTAAAAAAAGGAGGCACAAATTTATAGAGAAAATGGGTAATGAAATATCAATCAAATTATGTTCTCCTAAATATCACAACTGTTACGCACCATAAATTTGAGAATTGGTGAATGGTCCCTTGTTTACAGTTATTCCTTTTCTTTTTCCTCTTACCTCCACAAAATTTTTGGTTCATAGATCCATGTATGAAGGAGTTATGTTTGTTTTAGTGAGGAACATTTAGTCTCTCATGGCGACTCTTCGTATTCCACAACTCCAACTTCCCATGCCATAATGACCTTGAAACAAGCAGCTTCAGACGTGGCCTCATTAATAAAATATGTTCACTAATTCTTTTTTCAGCTCCTTGTTTACGTTCAGCTCCAATAGACTTCCTCAATATGAGATACAAGATCCTCTTTATTGAAAAAGGAATTTCAAATTTTTGTTCATTGTAGGAAATGTTATGGACAAAATACAGAATATAAATAAAATAGTTAAATCCCAAAATTAAGCCATTTTTGTATTTTAGCTCAAAATTGTTCTAAAACCGAAAAATGTGAAAATTTTCCATAAAATCGCACTATGTTGGGTTTTAAAACATTGGAATGCAATATAAAATATATGAAAATTCATGATTTAACACTCCTCTATGCTTAAGCATTGCGATCTCAGGAAATCAACATATATCCAAATCAAAATTCACACAATAATAAAAAATGAGAAAACTTCAATGATCATTTCCAAAATGAAATTTCATTACGTCTCTTATATTAAAAACAATTACCTTTCATTTTCAATCCTCACATTTAAATTTTTTCATCCTCAAAAATCCATCCATAGATCAATCACAACCTACCACACCTTGAAATTTGTGTCACTCTTCACCCAAGAGAAATTGAATCTGAATTTCTGCACATACATGGAAAGTGTATGTATCACCATAGGCTTGTAAAAAATCTCATCTCTCCAAATCATGAAACATGAAAATTAATTCAATAATCACGGATTTTTCAACATGAATTTCGTGGCTTAGGGTTGGTGGGAAAATGATTGAAAATTTAATGCTAAAAAGAGGAGGTTTTGACTCATAAGCACAATGCATGAATATTCAAGTGAAAACACAGTAATTACTCACTCAGTCCCCTCAACATTGTGAAATATAACACCAAACACCATTTTATGACATGGGACATGATCCAAAAAAATTATTCAAAATAATGAAATCATCCAAGTTCTCCCCATTTTTTTATTTTTTTATTTTTTTTGAAGCTCCTGAAAGGCACAACATTATTTTATTTATTTTCTTTTTTTTATGGAGAATGAGATGAAACTTGAATACAATGAATTAATGACCATCATTACCCTTATTTTTGAGAGTTACATGAGTCATAAAAGGAATTTCAATGATAAATTCATGCTCATCACAATTTTTTTCTATTTTTCAATTTTTTTAAAGGAGAATTGAATAAAACAAATAAAGCACAATGAAAGGATTACCCATTCCCAATTTTCTAGTTATTCACTACCAAAAATTTTGACACACACCTCACATCACCTAAAAATGAAACGCATCCCAAAGAACGTACATGAAAGGCCCTTCTCTCACACTCAAACTTGAAATATCCACCCAAAAATACCAAGAGTGTGGGTAGGTAAGGAAAAATAGGCTTGTAATATGGCTTAAACCTATAAGGTAATTCATAGAATTTAAGGGATAATGAATGATATATGTAAAGGTAGGTCTCAAGATAATAATATGGTTAGAAAAACAAGTGTCTCAATCATGTCAAAAACATTCCATGAAATCCATAGCGTCCAAAGAGAAAAGTCATAAATTCTGGTTCTCATAAAAAATCCAAGATTCTCTCAAGAAGGTGTGGGTATTAGAAAAAATATTTCAAAGTGGTTTAGAAAACCTTACAAGATAGGAAAAATGTTTTGAGTCACTGTTTCATGGGAATGGATTTAAAAAAGCGGTCAATCTCATAAAAATTCCATAAAATACATTTCAAGAAAAAAATATCACATCAACAAATATTTAAAATTCATTTCTTTAAAAATAGTTTCAACCACATAAAAATAAATTTATGTGTAAAAAATAATCATAATATTCATTAAACTCAATAGTCCTAAAAATATAAAAAAAAACAGAAAAAGAAATCACAGAAAACAACTAATCTGGTTGAAAATCCCTCCACACCTATATTTCACTACCCATCATTACAGCTCAATAAAATAATAATAAGGGAACAAAAAAAGGTATGGAAAGATACAACCTAAATTTATTTTTTATCAGAAGCATTGAGTTTAGCTCCTAGATACTTCCATTAATCCTAGAAAACATGAAATAAATAAAATCATAATAAAAATAAAGAAAAATAAAGAGGAATATAAAAGATGATAGAATATGTTTTGGACCCCCATGTGGGTGCTAGGTTTTTACTACCCCTAGTCAAGCAGTTGCAGTAGTTTAACCCCAATCCAAAGTTGGATGGAGATTCTTGTTTATAAAACACCAATACTTTTTTCTCACAGTTCTATTCAGCCTACATCATCCATGGAGGAACCCATTAACAGAGTAAAATAGCTCCTCCACCATTTCAATGTGGTACGACTAAAATGATAGGGGAAGGAGGAAGAATGGGTCCTCTTTTTCATGGCCACTACATATATGGCCTCTTAAACATCAACATCCACAAATTTCTCATGTGATGTTGTTTCAAAAAATTCATAAGAGAAGTTGAAAAATAATTCCACTTGGATATGATTAAAATATGAAGAATCAATATAAAAAACTTCCCTTCCATGTTGGTCTGCTTGGAACCTAACCTCTTCAGGCAAGGCCACTGTGAATTATTTTTCAGTAGGGACTTGTTCATCTTCTTCCAAAGAAATATAGAGGTATAAAGGTACTAATTCTTCTTTTAAAATGATGAGATTATTACTTACCTTTTAATATCCAAAAAATCATTACAATGTTTATAAAAAACAGGTTGATCTCCCATAGTTTTATTAATTGGCCTGACATATTCAAGAAATCTATTCAAGAAATGAACAAGGAGAGACGATGGGATCTTAAATAATAGTCTTAAAGTATTCCTTGGGTTCCTAAAAATAAAATGTAGGTGGAACAACATTTTACTCTTCATCATAAGCTTGGTACTATTGTTTTTTTCAATCCATCCATATAACTTTGACATCTTCAACTTCAGACGCTTGGGATGCTACCATCTTGCATGCTTGTTCAAGGATTTTAAAATTATTTTGAATCATCACAGAATCTTGTTCCATCTGCAGCATCAAAACCTCCTCCCAACAATAAAAATAAAAACTAGACCAATCATATGGAAATTCACTAAAATAATCCATCTCGACTGAAAAAAGAATGATATTCAATTAACCTCTTTTTTTAATTTTTTTTAAAAAAATTAGTTTTTAGGAAAAATACTATGTGTTACTATTTGGCCTCCCTAGAAACGATTCTAAATTAATGATAGGGGTTTTTAGCGAACCAAAATTCAATTAATTTCTTATTTACCTAATAATTGACCATATTTTCACACCCTAGGGTCGATCACAAGGAGGCCACTTACATGCACTATCTTTCTATTCTCACTATTATAAAATAACTAATATAAAATATGATACTAATATAAATGGGGGTGAAATTTAAATACATAAAATATAAATATAATATATAATATTGTTAGGCAATACCAAATGAATTTATAAGAAAGAAATTAGACATTTGTTCTTTGGAATTCGTGGTGGTTGATATCATTGTTTAAAAAGAATCTCAATATTCAACTCAATGAGGTGATCAAGACCTATCACACCTCACCTTCTCATTTGGATTTTCATCACCCCATACCAAGCCCTATGAATAAAGGGTAATTCTATTCCTAAAGTCATCTAGGATATCTCTTCCCTGATAGCCACTACTCATTCCATGCTCCATCGTATGCATGTCACAAATAGCGAAGGAAAGGAAAATTGATAAATGAGAAGAAGAAATTGGTGATAGAGAAAATGGGGAAACTTCTCACTATAATCAATTTAACCACAACCAAAATTCCCAAAATTTAATAATTAGATAATAAAATAAGTTACATGAAACTCAATCAAACCACTATTCCCTCCCTTGATCAAGCGTAGAGTTTAGTTCCCCATTTTTAGTAGAGTTGAGAAGGGAATAACGGTGGGAGAATACATAAAATAAAGTAAATGGAAGAAAGTAGGTATGATGAAGAAAGATAAAATAATATCTATTTAAAATAAAAATAACAATTACAAAAACAATACTCAACCATTACCTATTAAAATGGCTATCCTTTTTAAAAAGAGTGGAGGTACAAATTTGTAGAGAAAATGGGTGAAGAAATGTCACTCAAATATTTTTATCCCTATGTTCACGAATGTCAGGCCCTTTAAATTCCAGATTTTGTAAATGTTAAATTCTTTAAATATGTTCCTTTTATTCTTCTGAGTGACTCCACAAAAGTTTAGGTTGATCAGTCCATGTATGAAGGAGTTATGGTTGTTTTAGTGAGGCACATTTAATCCCTCAAGGTGAATCTTCGTTTTCCACAACTCCAACTTCCCTTGCAATAATGACCTTGAAAAAAATGGATTAATATATGGAATCCTTAATTAAATATGTTCATTAATTATTTTTCCAGATCCTTTTTGAATTTAAGCTCTAATGGACCTCCTCAATAATAGATACAATCTTCTCTTTAAAACATTCTAGATCTTCCCATAGTTTTCAAGGCATAGATTATGAGCTACTTTTGGGCCCTAAAAAGATTTATTGAGATATGGTCCCATAAAGATAAAATGTATCCCAATATTTATGTAATTATAAAAAAAGGAATTTTAAAATTTGCTTTAGTATAGAAAATTTTATGGCCGGAATACAAAATATAAATAAAATAGTTAAATCCCAAAATTACCCATTTTTGCATTTGAGCTCAAAATTGTTCTAAAATGTACAAATGTGAATATTTCCCATAAACTCACACTATTGTTGGTTTTAAATTTTTTTAATACAATATAAAATATTTGAAAATTCATGCTTCATTACTCCCCCACACTTAAGCATTACACTCCTAGGAAATCATCAGATATCAAAATCAAAATTCACACAACAATCAAAAATGAGAAAACAACAATGATCATCCCCAAAATGAAATTACATCTTGTCTTATCTATTAAAAACAATTCCCTTTCATTTTGAATACTCACATTTAAATTTTTTCATACTAAAAAATCAATCCATATCCCAATCACAACCTACCTCACCTTGACATTTGTGTCACTATTCACCCAAGAGAAATTGTATCTGATGTTATGATCATACATGGAAAGTGCATGTATCACCGTAGTATTGTGCCATATCCCATCTCTCAAAATAGTGAAACCTAAAAATTAATTCAATCATGAGGAATTTTTCAAGGTGAATTATATGTCTTAGTATTGGTGGGAAATGATTGAATGATTAAGGCTAGAAAGAGGAGGTTTTGACTCTTAAGAACAATGAATGAATATTCAAGTGAAAACTCTAAAATTACTCAATCAATACCCCTAATAGTGTGAAACACAAAACCAAACCCTCTTTGATGAAATGGGACATGAGCTAATAAATTATTCAAAAGAATGAAGTTATCCATGTTATCCCTATTTTTTATTTGTTTTATTTTTTTGTAAAGATCATGAAAGATAGAGCTTTAGTTTCTTTTTCTTTTTTTGATTTTATTATGGAGAATGATTTAAAAATTGAATAAAATGAATGAATGACCATCATTACCTTTATTTTAGAGAGATAAATGGGTCATAAAATTAATTACAATGATAAATTCAAGCTCATCTCCATTTTTTCTATTTTTTCTTTTTTTTTCGAAAGAGAACTGGATAAAACAAATAAAGCACGATGAAAGGTTTACCCACACCCAAATTTCTAGTTATTAACAGCCCAAAATTTTGACACACACTATAATGCCCTAACCCTAATTACTCAGATTCAGTTCATTATTATATAACATTAGCATGATACAAGTAATCATGTCCCAAAAGACCGATTAGTTTAGAAGCTTTGGAAGTACTAGATACATTCATAAGTTTTACAACACATCATGAAATAAAAACATCAAAAACATTTTGTCCCCTTTTAAACAAACTTTTATCCTTATCCTATCCCTAAAGGTAAACCATAAAATTCTTCTTTACATCCTCAGAAAAATAAAACATAGAAATGGGTGAGCTCAGATTCTTAGTAAGGATAACAATATAGTGGAAACTTTCATAAATAAGTAGAAACATTTAAGGAAATGTATAAGATTAAAACAAAATCCTTTTAAACATAAAATTCAGCATAATATGGAAAATATAGAATAAAATAATTCCATTTACTTATTCAGATGGATATTTTACTAGTCGAATAATCACATGCAATATCAATAGCCACCTTCATAATGATGGAATGTATAATTCCATACTTCGTAACCACATAGTCAAGGCCTTGTTCCAAGAATACAAATAATATTTTTTCAAGGCCTTGTTCCAAGACCCTAGTTTGTCTCGTGAGACCTACCGATGCACCTAGGAGCTATAGCAGGCTCCACCCATGACTTACTAAGTCCAATGAATTTTTCATATGAAAATGTTTAAATATAACATAAATATCCGTATTAAAACTAGCATCCAAAATGTAAATACTTTATCCATAAACTGTTAATGGTATAAAAATAACACATCTACATTCAAATATATCACAAAACTTTCAACACAATATGGAATAGTTTTCATAATAAATCAAATTCAAACAAGTGTAAAATCAATCAAAGGATGTAGACATAGTTGAAATTAGAACTATTTGATAGAAATGTCTCTTTATTGTTTTGAAATCATTAAAAAGTAACATAATTTAGAAAGTAATACATTAAAAGAAATTTTTGAATCAAAGTGTCTCATACCACTTTGAAACTTTAAATGGAATTAACATTTCAAAACAATGATGTCTATATAAATAAATCCTTAAAATCATTTTAAAAACATGGATATTATTTAAAAATATTTTGAAAAAAAAAATTTAAAACATTTAAAATAATGATATAGTAAAATATAATCTTCCATAAAACCTTAAAAGATTCCTTTTGAAAACATTTTTATGAAATATGGACATTGATGATAAATATGTCCCAGTAAATACTTACACATAAACAATCTCAGATAATAATGAGATTGAGGAATCAACTATTACCTTGTACTTTTAGTTAGTCAATGGTATTTTAAACTCATTTATAATAGTTAAAAAATTGTTATTAAATTATAAAAGAACTATATACATAAATATTATATCATATATGATCCTATAATATTGATTTATTAATAATATTTCAGTAGTATCATCATTTTGGGTGTTAACTGATTTGTTTTCCTTTATATGCTTGGTTACGTAAGCCATATTTGTTATGGATAGAATGTATTTGATTCATATACATAATTATATTATGTTCATAAACATTATTTTTAATCATAAAATTAAAATTATTCTTGAATGATTAGTATGGGGATTTAATCTCATCGCGTTCATGGAGATGGTAATCCGTACGTACGCATGAGTGACGATATCATTATATTGATGGGGAATCATATGTAATTGGATAGTATATCTTTTATATAGAATAATTAACATGTTATATTTATTACTTACATCAGTTATACTCATTATTATACGCATCCAAATAATTAAGTGTTTGAATAACAAACTACTCCACGACGTGGAGATGGTAAGCCATACGTACGCACGTATGGTGAATATGTCATTCATATGATGGATATAATAACGAATATAGTTTTACCATTTTTATAATAACATCACAGTATATAGAAGATACTGGAGTTATTATTTTATAATGTAAACAACAATGAAATAAGAAGTGGAAGAAGAAAAGAACTTGAAAGAGGTGATGAAATATTTACCTCTTCTTTGGGTTCTTCTTTTTGATTTGATCAAAAGGGCTCCTTAGGTTGGCTTTCTAACCAAAATAATTCCTCTCAGAAAAAGTTTGGAAAGTTGGGAGGATATTTGGACAGTTTTTGGTCAAGCAAAAAGACTTTGGAGATGTGAAATTAAGATAATCCAAGTACCCTTTTATAAGAGAGGTGAGGGTCACTTTAGGAAAAGATTGAAATAGTATTTTATAATAAAATAATTTTCAGTTTCTAATGGCTCCAAAATAAGTTATTTAGAGGATATGGTGGGTATGGGTCTAAAACCTCTCAAATAATAGGTTTTAAACAGGTTTAGGTCACCATATTAACCTTATCTTTTAGATTTAACTCATAGTTAAATAGTTTGACATTTACCATATCTCATTGTTTTTTTATATTATATGGTTAATAAAATTACTATAAACTGAAAAACAAACCCCAAGTGGTTCATTATTAATATATATAACCTTATCTAAGTATTTTGTTCGAAACATAGATTTTTTGGAATATTATATCAATTAATAATATAGTAATTGTTTTAAAAACTCAATTATGTCAATTTTGACACTATATAGTATTTTTTTATTGTGAAAATCATAACAGAATGATTACATCAGAAAAAAAGTATTTAATCAAAACTAAAATGTCATATTAAACTATAAAATTAGTTTAATTCATCAAAAGTCTCAAATTACATTTATTTGGATATTTATAATACCAATTATTTTAATCTTTCATTAATAAGGTAATTACTGCATCATCATTGTGTCAAAAATAAATTAAATTATTTATTGTCTAAAAATTATAAATAAAATAAAATTATGTAGTAAATCATTTTATATTTCTAATTAATAATTATAGTCTAATTTATATTATATATAACCCTATATGAAAAATGTTTTAGTTATTAAACATAGGATTTAACTCTTTTAACTCTTCTTTAAATAAAATGATAATAAATGTCCTAATATAATATATACGAACCAAATGGGATCATATTTTATTCCTAAGGTTGTTTTTGGTCAAATAACACTTATAAAATAGAATTAAGACATGTTTTAGGGTAATTATAATATCATTTTTACCCTTAACTACCCTATTTACTTTTAACCGTGGTAAATAAAAGTCAAAAGTTACCATTCACCAAAAATTATTTTCATCTTATTGAACAACATTTTATGTACTGATATCAACTGTATCTCTAGGATTTTTGAAATTCAACTCATAGAAGCGGTAAAATTAATTTTTATGCAAATTTGTAAATTCTTTTAGAAGATGGGTACAAGACGGTAAAAAGTTCAATAAAATTTTATATATCTAAATTTATTATAAAATTACTCCAATGAATTAAATTGAAAATATATAGGTATTATTTATCTATTTTTACCTAAAATAAATTAAAATAAAATAACTAATTATTTAAAAAAAATGTCAGTTATAAACAATAACATAGTGTTTTCACTATTCATCAAAAAATGAAAGTTCTCAAAAAAATACCAGAAATTCACCCTAAGTTAATTTTGATATTTTGAATCCAAAAATGATGTCCATTTTGAAAATTAAAATTCATAAAATTTTAAAAAGTGGTTATTACTATTCATAACGGCTAGTTTGATTGGTCATGGTGTGTTAAAATTCTAAGTTGCATACAATGCAAGCTACTGCATTATTCAAAGGGAAACATATCATTGAAGCTTGGGGTGATACATTATCTCATCCTTAAAATAATTTATTCCTTGAGATTTCTATAAGATTGATGCATAAAAAGATTTGGGTGGTTCTTCATCCTGTGTTCCTCAGGTTCCTACATTGCCTCTTCCAACTTATGGTTTCTCCATAGAACTTTTACCAGACGATTCATCCAGTTTCTCATCACTTGTTCTCTGGTATCAAGAATTTTTATAGGCTCTTCATAATAAGACAGATCAGGTTCCAGTTCAAGTTTCTCATAGGTGAGTACATGTGTTGGGTCAGGCATGTATTTTCTCAACACTGATACGTAGAAGACATCATAAACTTTTGAGAGACTTGGAGGCATTGCCAAATGATAAGCTACAACTCCAAATCGTTCTAGAATTTCAAAATTTCTGATGTACCTGGGACTCAATTTACCCTTCTTACCGAAATGTATAACGCCCTTCAATTTAGACACCTTCAAGAAAACATGGTCTCCTTCTTGAAATTTGAAATCCTTCCTTTGGTTGTCGGCATAGTTCTTTTTTCTACTTTGGGATGCTTTGATGTGGGTTTGGATAATATTCACTTTTTCTATTGTTTCGTCAACAAGTTATGGGCTTAAGAGTTTTCTTTCACCAACATCATCCCAACAAGTTAGTGTGCGACATATCTTGCCATATAACACTTCATATGTTAACATATGAATACTTTAATGGAATCTATTGTTATATAAAAATTATATAAGTGGTAAATATTGATCCCACATACCTTTAAAGTCAAGTGAGAAAGATATCAACATGTCTTCTAAGGTTTGAATAGTATGTTCTGATTGTCCATCGGTTTGAGGGTTGTAGGCAGTGCTCAAATGAAGTTTAATATCCTGGGCCTTCTGAAGACTTTTCTAGAATCTTGATGTAAAATGGGGATCACTATCAGAAACAATCAATAGGGGTACACCATGTAGTTTTACAACATCATTAATATATATTCTTTCCAAACTTTCAAGTGGGAAATCTTCTCTTATAGCAAGAAAATGTGCGGAATTGGTAAGACGATAAAAAATGACCCATATTGCATCATTCCTTCTATGAGTCTTTGGTATTCCCCTAACAAAGCCCATTATAATATTATCCTATTTCCACTCAGGTATGGGAAGAGGTTTCATAAATCTTCCAGGTTGCTGCCTTCCTGCTTTCACTTATTGAAAAATCATACATCTGGACACATAATCAACAATCTCCCTCTTCATGTTTTCCCACCAAAAATGTTCTTTCAAATATCTATACATCTTAGTGCTCCTAGGGTGTATAGAGAAATTGGAGCTATGAGAATCATCCAACAATTCCCTTTTTAGATCAAGTATGTTAGGAACACAATGTCTCCTCCCAAATTTAAAAATTCCATCTTCTTATATGAAGTCACTCAATCTTCCATCATTCACTACTTAAATCTTCTTTTGAAATTCCTCATCATCAGTCTGAGAACTTTTTACCCTTTCTAGAAAATATGTTTTGGAAATTATTTGAAAAATCAGTGATGTTTCACCATCCATAGTTATTCCCATATCTATATTTACTATATCCATATATATAGGATCATTTTCAACTCTCATCTTGTTGAAAACTCTATGATCCTTTCTGCTTAAAGCATCTGCCACCTTATTTTCCATCACTGGGTGGTAGTGTGTAGTGAAATCATAATCCTTGAGTAGTTAAATCCATCACATTTGCCTCATGTTGAGTTCTATTTGTGAGAAAATATACATCAAACTCTTGTGATCAGTATAAATCTCACATTTTTTACTATAAAGATAGTGTCTCCTAATTTTAAGAGAAAATATTACAGCTGCTAACTCAAGATCATGAGTTGGAGAATTTTATTCATGAATTTTTAGCTATCGTGATGCATAGGCAATAAATATATCATTCTGCATAAGGACACAACCAAGTCCTTCCTTTGAGGATTAATATAAATAACAAACCCATCCTTCCATGATGGTAGAGTCAATATAAGAGAATTAACTGATCTTCTCTTCAGTTCTTCAAAACATTCTTCACACTCTTTTTTCCAAACAAATTTATCCCGTTTAATGTGTGAGCTTGGTTAATGGGCTAGACAACTGGGCAAAATTATGGGAGAAACATCGATAATAGCCTACTAAACCAATAAAACGGCGTACCTCAGTTATACTCGTTGGTGCTGGACATTCTTGGATTGCCTTGGTATTTGAAGGATCAACAGAGATTCCATGCTTAGAGACAATATGGCCATGAAAAGAAATCTCCTAAAGCTAGAATTCACACTTTCTAAACTTCCCATATAATTCATTTCTTCTAAGAGTCTTTAGAATAATGCACAAGTTATTTTCATGATCTTTGTAGCTTTTGGATTATATTAAGATATCATCAATAAATACCACTAAAAATTCATCAAGATATTCCTTGAAAACTCTACTCATTAGACCCATGAAGACAAAGGGTTCATTAGTCAATCAAAAAGACATTATTGTAAACTCGTAATGTCGGTACCTAGTTCGAAATGCTGTTTTCGGAATGTCTTCCTTCTTCATGCACAACTGATTGTATCCAGATCGAAGGTCAATATTTAAAAAATATTTATCTTCATGAAGTTGGTCGAATAAATCATCAATGCAAGGTAGGGCATACTTGTTCTTTATTGTTATATCATTGATCTCCCTATAGTCAATGGACAACCCCATAGATCTGTCTTTCTTCTTAACAAAAAGGACAGGGGATCCCCATGGAGAAACACTAGGGCGAATAAATCTCTTATTACTCAATTTCTATAGTTTTTTCTTTAGTTACACTAATTCCACCATGGCCATTCTATAAGGGGTCTTCGATATGGTATTGGACCAGGAATTAAATCAATGGAAAACTCAATTTCTCATTCTAGAGGATGTCCAGGTTAATCCTCTAGAAACACATCAACATATTCTTTAAAAATAGGTACGTCCTCTATTCAAACATTATTTTCTTTAACCATAGTTATTTTATTCTCTTCTTCCCCAATACTTGAATTTAATAGAGATACTGGGGTGGATCTATATTATAATTAGGTGGTGACGTTTCTGCTCTAAAGATTAGGTACTTATTATCATCAACAAAAATTGTAACCTCCTTCTTATTACAATAAATTTTCACATTATGGTCCGAAATCCAATCCATACTGACGATTATATCAAATTCAATCATGGGTATGACAATGAGATCAGTAGATAAAGAACAAGTATATGCCCAAATGGGAACTAATTCACAAAACTTTGTTGTGATGATACTTCCCTTAGGTGTTTTGACTGACATATCCCTTGTTAAGTCAAATTGAAAATATATAATTTTCTTATCAAACTAGGAAGATATGAAACAATGCAATGATCCAAAATTAAATAAAGAATTGTCTAAACTTGAAGAAACCATTAAATTGCCTGCCACCACATCTTTCGAAGGTTCAACCTCAACAGTAGTGATCGCATAAGCTTGGCTTTTCTCCCCTGGCCTTTTCTGAGGTAAGTTCCCTTGGCACTTAGAACATTCATTTTCATAATGCCACTTTTCTCTACAATTGTAACATTCAACATTGATAGCCTCTTTCTTTCCCTTTCAATCACGATCTTGGTGGCCTTTTTCACCACACATGTAACAGACTCCCATTCCCTTCAGGAAAGTACCGGGGTGATTCTTCCCACATTTACTAATGGATGGATATTCAACTTTTCCCTCATTCCCCTTATTTACATTTCCATAGTGTTCAACAGATCTCTTTTTCTCTTTCTTTGCTTTAAAGTCATAAGGCTTAAAGAGTTCCTTTTCTCTCATGATAGTGCATGAGACAAAATATTCAAAAGATGAGAAGGATTGTGAGACTAATGCTCAATGGAGAAATGGTTTTAACCCATAAAAGAATCGATCAATATTACTCCTTGGGTTACGTATATAATCTACTGCATGCATTTCTAACCTTGTAAAGTTAGCCTCATACTCTTTGACATTCTCATCCTCCTTTTTCCTCAGACTTAGAAATTGTCTTTCCATATCCTCCTGATGGTCATGAGGAAAGTATTTTTATAACAAAATCTATTTTAACTCCCTCCATTCCATGTTTAATTCTTCTTCAACTTCCTTTGTTTTTTGTATTAATGACCACCATTCATTTGTATCTCCCATGAGGTGATAAGCTACCATGAAAACTTTTTCCCTTTCATTACTCCCCAATGAATGAGATATTTTCTCTAAGAAATTTATCCATTGCTCAGTTACTAGTGGATTTGTACTCCCATTAAATGTTGGTGGTTTTTTCCCCATGAAGTGGTCTAACAATTATCCTCCACATTGTGGATCAGGGAGCTCCATACGGGTAAGGTTATTTTTCATTACCTGAGTGAGTTATCCATGAATTGTGATAATTTTATCAGCACCAGTTACATCAACATCTCCACTATAATTATCTTGAGTAGGAGGGAAATCCCTACATTGATTACATGGGTTGATATGGTTTCCATTCCATCCACTAGGTTCCATTTCTAAATAAGGTGATACACTAGATTAGGTTATGAATCACAATACATAATTCCAAACTTGTAAAAAAATTAATATAAATTGAACAGTTTATGGATATAATCCATAATCATAAAACTATTTTCTTTGAGAAAGTATATACTCTTAAACACTTAATAATAGTTTGTAAATAAAATGAGAATTATCCTAAGCATATCCCCTGGGAGTGTCGTAACCAAGAGTGAAGCAAGGCATGTTGTCGTGCACTAGTTCCAGTTCAATTCTTGGTCAAAGCAGTGTTTTTGGGTTTTAAACCTAGGTACATATGTTCTAGAGCTGCCTCTACATGCCCGTATCTATACAAGGGTGTATTTCTTGTAAAACCCACAAAATATCTACATTATCAAAATTCTAGGAAGTTCTTCTATACTAATCCTCAAAGTCTATCTTAGGGAAGTGTTCTCTAATCATAGTTTTTCTAAATCTAGCTTCCGATGTTTGTACTAAACTTCCTCTAATACCAACTATAACTCCCATATCCCAATTACCCAGTGTTGGTTCATTATTACATAACATTGGCATGATACAAGGAATCATGTCCCGAAAGACCGATCATTTTAGTAGCCTTGGAAGTACTAGATACATCCATAAATTTTACATTACATCATAAAATAAAAACATCAACAAAATTTCCCCCCTTTTTAACACACTTATATCCTTATCCTATCCATGCAGGTCAACAATAAAATACTTCTTTACATCCTGGGAAAAATAAAACTTAGAAATGGGTGAGCTCGGATGCTCAGTAAGGATAACAATATAGCCGAAACTTTCATAAATAAGAATAAACATTTAAGGAAATGTATAAGATTAAAACAAAAACATTTTAAACTTAAACATTAGAATAATATGGAAAAGAAAAAATAAAATAATTCCATTAACTTATTCACATGGATATTCTACTAGTTTAATAATCACATGCAATATCAATAGACACTTTCATAATGATGGAATGTAAAATGCCAGATTTCATAACCGCATAGTCAAGGCCTTGTGCCAAGACTACAAATATGATTTTGTCAAGGCCTTGTGCCAAGACACTGTTTTGTCTCATGATATCGACCAATGCATTGAGGAGCTATAGAGGGCTCCACCCGTCACTTACGAAGTCCAATTCATTCCTCATATGAAAAAGTTTAAGCATAACATAAACATTCATATTAAAACTAGCATACAAAATGTTGAAACACTATCCGTAAACCATGAATGGTATAAAACTAACACATTCATAGTCAAACATATCACAAAACCTTCAATACAATATGGAAGATTTGTATCATAATAAATCAACTTCAAACAAGTGTAAAATCCACCAAAGGATGTTGACATTGATGAAATCAAAACTATTTGAGAGAAATATCTCTTTATTTTTTTTAAATCATTTAAAAGTAACATAATTAGGAAGGAATAAATTTAAAGACATTTTTAATCAAAGTTTCATATACCACTTTGAATCTTTAAAAGGAATTATCATTTTAAAACACTGATGTCCATATAAATAAATCCTTAAAATCATTTTGAAAACAAGAACATTAATTAAAAACATTTAGAAAAATAAATCATTAAAACATTTAAAATGATGATATAGTTAAATATACCCTTCCATAAAACCTTAAAATATTCCTTTTGAAAACATTTTTACGAAATATGGATATTAATTATAAATATGTCCCAGTAAATACTTACTCATAAATAATCTCGGACAATAATGAGATTGAGGAATTAACCCTTACATTGTAATTTTCCTTAGTGGATGGTATGTTAACCTCCTATATAATAGTTAAAAAATTGTTATTAAATTATTAAATAACTATATACATAAATATGATATCATATATGATCCACTAATATTTCTTTGTTAATAATATTTCAGTAGTATCATCATTTCAGGTGTTAACAGATTCATTTTCCTCTATATGTTTGGTTACGTAAGCCATGTTTGTTATGGATAGGATGTATTTGATTCATATAAATAATAATATTATGTTCATAAACAATATTTTTAATCATAATATGAAAATTATTCTTGAATGATTACGTTGGGGAATGAATCACATCGCGTTCGTGGAGACGGTAATCCGTATGTACGCACGAGTGAAAATATCATTATATTGATGGGTAAATTGTATGTAATTGGATAGTATATAATAAATACAGAATCATTAAAATGTTATATTATTTATTTACATCAATTATACTCATTATTACATCCATCTAAATAATTAAGTGTTTGAATAACAAACTACACCATGACGTGGAGACAGAAAGTCGTACGTACGCACGTATGGTGACTTTGTCATTTATATGATGGATAGAATAATGAATATGTTTTTACCATTTTATAATAACATCATAATATATAGAAGATACTGGAGTTATTATTTTATAATTGAAACAATAAATAAAGATCAATTGGAAGAAGAAAAGAACTTGTAAGAGGTGATGAAATATTTACCTCTTCTTCAGGTTCTTCATTTTGATTTGATCAAAAGGGCTCCTTAGGTTGGCTTTTTTACCAAATAAAGGACACTAAGATGAAGGGAGGAATGTTTTGAGGATATTTGGGAAGGTTTGTGCAGAGCCAAAAGGCTTTGGAGGTATAAAATTAAGAGAAGGGGAAGTACCCTTTTATAAGAGAGGTGAGGGTCACTTAAGGAAAATCATTAAATATTATTTTATAATAAAATAATTATCGGTTTATAATAACAAAAAAAATGATTTATTTTGAGTATAAGGTGGTTATGGGTCTAAAAAATATCAACAAATAGGTTTTATATAGGTTTAGGTCACCATATTAACCTTATCTTTTATATTAAACTCTTAGTTAAATAGTTTGGCATTTACCATGTCTCTTTGTATTTTTATATTATATGGTTAATAAACTTACTATAAACTACCAAGAGAACCCCTAGTGTTTCATTATTAATATATAGAACCTTATCTAAGTCCTTTAGTCAAACCATAGTTTTTAAGTAATATTAAATCAATTAATAATATAGTATTTTTTTTAAAACTCAATTATGTCAATTTTGATAATATTTAGTATTTGGTTTTTGTGAAAATCATAACCGCGTGATTATTTTGAAAAAAAATTATTTAATCTACCCTAACATGTCATATTAAACTATAAAATTATTGTAATTAATCAAAAGTCTGAAATTAAATTTATTTGTATATTTATAAAATCAATTATTTTTATCTTTTATTAATAAGGTAATTACTGCATCATCATTGTGTCATAAATAAATTAAATTATTTAATGTCTAAAAATTATAAATAAAATTACATTATGTAGGAAACCCTTTTAGATTTATAATGAATATTTATAGTCTAATTTATCATATGTATAACTCTATATTAAAAACGTTTCTGTTTTTAAACTTTGGATTCAACTCTTTTAACTCTTCTTTAAAAAAATGATAATAAATGTCCTAATCTAATCCAAGCAGACCAAAAGGATCATATTTTATTCTTGAGGTCATTTTTGGTCTAATTACACTTATAAAATATTATTACGACATGTTTTAGGATAATTATAATATCATTTTTACCCCTAATTACCCTATTTACTTTTAACCATGGTAAATAAAAGTCAAAACATTCTGTTCACCAAAAATTATTTTCATCTTATTGAACCACATTTTACTTACTAATATCAACCATGTGTCTTAGATTTTTGAAATTCAACTCACAAAAGTGGTAAAATTAAGTTTTATGCAAATTTGTAAATGCTCCTAGAAGGTGGGTAAAAGGAGATAAAAAGTTTAATAAAATTTTATATATCTAAAATTATTATAAAATGACTCCAATGAATTACATTGAAAATATATAGGTATTATGTATCTATTTTTACCTAAAATAAATTAAAATAAAATAACTAATTATTTAAATAAAATGTTGGTTTTAAACATAACATAGTGTTTTTTACTATTCATCAAAAATTGAAACTTCTTAGAAAAATACCCAAAATTCATACTAAGATAATTTTGATTTTACTAATCCAAAAAAGAAGTCCATTTTAAAAATAAAAAATTTATAAAATTTTAAATAGTGGGTATTACTATTCATAATGGCTAGTTTGATTGGTCTTGGTGTGTTAAAACTCCTAGTTGCGTATAATGCAAGCTACTACATTATTCAATGGGAAACGTATTGTGGAAGCTTGAGGTGTTACACACACCTCACATCCCCCACAAATTAAACACATAAAAAAGAAAAAAACATTAAAAGTCCCTTTCCCCACACTCAAACATGAAATATCCATGAAAAAATACCAAGAGTGTGGGTAGGTAAGAAAAAATCGGCTTGTAATGTGGCTTAAACCTATAATAAAATCCAAGGAATATAAGGGATAATGAAGGATATATGTAAAGGTAGGCCTCAAAATAAAAACATGGCTATCCAAAAAAGTGCCTCAATCATGTCAAAAACATTCCATGAAATCCATATCTTTGAAAGAGAAAACTCACAAATTTTGGTTCTCATACAAAATCCAATCTTATCTCAAGAAGGTGTGGGTATTTGAATGAATATTTCAAAGTGGTTTAGAATACCTCATAGGATAAGGAAAATGTTTTGAGTTAGTGTTTCATGATAATGGATTTAAAAAATTGGTCAATCTCCTAAAAATGCCTAAAAATCCAATTTATGAAAATGATTTCACATCAAAAAATATTTAAAATCCATTTCCGGAAAAATCATTTCAACCATCTCAAAATCAATTGATATGTGAAAAATAATCCAAATATTTATTATATCTTAATAATCCAAAAAAGATAAAAAACAAAAATAAAAATAAATCACACAAAAAAAATTAATCTGGTTGACACTCCCCCCCACACCAATATTTCACTACCCCTCATTTCATGTCAATAAAAGAATAATAAGGGAAGAAATATAAAGGGAAAGAAAGATACAACCTGACTTTATTTTTTAGCAGCGACATTGAGTTAAGATCCTAGATACTTCCACTAATCCTAGGAAACATGAAATAATTCAAATCATAAGAAAAATAAAGCGGAATATAAAAGAGGATAGAACATGGTTCAGACCCCCATGTGGGTGCTAGGTTTTTACTACCCCTAGTCTAGCAGTTGCAGCAGTTTTACCCCAATCTAAAGATGGATGTAATTTCTTTCTTAGAAACCACCAGAACATTTTTTTAGAAATTATATTAAGCCTACAACATCGATGGAGGAACCCATGAATAGTGTACAATATCTCCTCCACCATTTCAATGTGGTAGAACTAGAATGATAGGGGAAGTATGAATAATGGGTCCTCTTTGTTCACGACCACAACATGTATGGCCTCTTGAACTTCAACATACATGGATTTCTCGTGTGATTCTATTTCAAAAATTCAGAAGATAAGTTAGAAAATAATTTCACTTTGATTTGATTAAAACATGAAGAATCAAAATAAAAATAATCCATTTCATGTAGGTCATCTTGGAACACAATCTCTTCAGGTAAGGCCACTGGGAATTATTTTTCAGTAGGGACTTCTTCATCTTCTTCCAAAGTAGGAGAGACGTATAGAGGTAATGATTCTTATTTGAAAAGTATTGGAGTATAACTTACCTTTTAGTCTCCAACAAAATCATACCAATGTTCATCCAAAGCAGGTTGACCTCCTACAATTGTATCAGTTGGAATGACATCTTCAAGAACCTCTTCAAGTAATGAACAAGGAGAGACAATTAGATCTTCAAAAAGAGTCTTAAAGTATTCCTTGGGTTCTTAAAAATAAAATTTAGGTGGAACAACATTTTCCTCTTCTTCGTCATCTTGGTTATATTGTTTTTTTCATTCCATTAATAGAACTTTTACTTCTTCAACTTCAGCCGTTAGCGATGCCACAATCACGCTTGCATGTACAAGGATTTTAAAATTATTTTGAATCATCGCGGAATCTTGTTCCATCTGTAGCATCAATATATCTTCCCAAATATAAAATTCAACACTAGTACAAGAATACGAAAAGTCACTAAAATAATCCATCTTGACTGAAAAAAGAATGATATTCAATTAAGCTCTTTTTTTTGAAATTTTTAATTTTTTTAGTTTTTATTAAAAATAGTGTGTGTAACCATTCAGCCTCCCCAGAAATAGTTCCAAATTGATGATATGGGTTTTTTCATGAACTAAAATTCAATTAATTTCTTATTTACCTAATAATGAACCATAGTGTCACACCCTAGGGTCGATCACATGGAGGCCGCTTACACACACTGTCTTCATATTGTCACTATTATAAAATAACTAATATAAACAATGATACTAATATAAATGGGGGTGAAATTGAAATAAATAAAATATAAACATAATATATAATAATATTATGAAATAAATAATGAAGTTATAATAAATAAATCAGATATTTTTTCTTATGAGGTAATGGTGGTTGATATCATTGTTTTAAAAGAATCTCAATATTTAACTCAGTGAGGTGATCAAGACCTATCACACCTCACCTTCTCATTTGGATTGTCATCAGCCCATACCGAGACCTCTTCATAAGGGGTAATTCTCTTCCTAAATTCATCTTGGATACCTCTTCACTGACCGTCACTACTCATTCTATGCCCCACCGTATGCACATCACAAATAGTGTTGGGAAGGAAAATTGATAAATTAGAAGAAGAAATTGGTGATAGAGAAAATGGGGTGACTGCTCATCATAATCGACTTAAGAACCACCAAAAAACCCATAATTGAATAAATAGATAATAAATTAAGGTACATGAAACTCAATCACGCCACCATTCCCTCCCTCGAAGAAGCGACGAGGTTAGTTCTCTATTTTTAGTGGAGTTGAGAAGGGAATAACTGTGGGAGAATACATAAAATAAAATTAATGGAAGAAATGAGGTATGAAGAAGAAAGATAAACTAATATATTTTAAAAATAAAAATAACTATTTCAACAACAATACCCAACATTTCTCCCTTGAATTGGCTATCCTGTTTTAAAATATTGGAGGTACAAATTTATAGAGAAAATGGGTGAAGAGATCTTGCTCAAATTATGTCCTCCTGAAGTTCATGAATGTTAGGCACCATAAATTCTAGATTTGGTAAATGGTCAATTATTTAAAGTTTTTCCTTTTCTTTTTCCACATTCCTCCACAATATTTAGGTTCATCAGTCTATGTATGAACGATTTATGGTTGTTTTAGTGTAGCATATTTAATATCTCAAGGTGACTCTTCATATTCCACAACTCCAACTACCCATGCCATAATGACATTAAAACAAAAAGATTTAGACGTGACCTTCTTAATTAAATATGTTCATTGATTATTTTTCCAAATCCTTGTTTAAATTAAGCTCTATTGGACCACCTCAATCTGAGATACAAGTTCCTATTTAAAACATTCTAGATCTGTGCATAGTTTTCGAGGCACAGATTGTGAGATGATTTTGGGCCCCAAAATGATTTATTAGGATATGGTCCTAGAAGGATAAAATGTATCCAAATATTTATTTAATACTAAAAATAATAATTTCACAATTTGGTTCAGTTTACAAAATGTTATGGCCAAAATACAGAATACAAATAAAATAGTTAAATCCTTAAATTAAGATATTTTTACATTTGATCTCAAAATTATTCTAAAACCTACAAATGTGAAAGTTTCCCATAAAACCACACTATGGTGGGTTTTAAACGATTTTAATACAGTATAAAATATATTAAAATCCATGCTTCATCACTCCCCCACACTTAGTCATTGCACTTCCGGGAAATCATCATATATCCAAATCAAAATTCACACAACAATCCAAAATTAGAAAACATCAATGATCATTTCCAAAATGAAATTTATTCTTGTATCTTCTATTAAAAACAACTCCCATTAATTCTCAATCCTCACATTTAAATATTTTCATCCTCAAAAATACATCCTTAGCCCAATCACAACCTACCTCACCTTGAAATTTGTGTCACTCTTCACCCAAGAGAAATTGTGTCTGAAGTTATGTTCATACATGAAAAGCGCATGTATCACCATAGGCTTGTGAAAAATATAATCTCTCAAAAGAATCAAACATATAAATTAATTCAATAATGAGGAATTTTTCAGGGTGAATTCTATGGCTTAATGATAGAGGGAAAATGATTTAAAATTAAGGCTAGAAAGAGTAGGTATTGACTCTTAAGCACAATGCATGAATATTCAAGTGAAAACATAATATTTACTCACCCAATACCCTTAAAAGTGTGAAACACAACACCAAAACCCCTTTTATGACATGGGATATGATCCAAGAAATGATTCCCAAGAATGACATCATCCATGTTCTCCCTATTTTTTTAAAGCTCTAAAAAGGAAAAGCCTTATTTTCTTTTCTTTTTTTGATTTTTTTTCATGGATAATGAGCTGAAAATTGAATACAATGAATTAATAACCATCATTTCCATTATTTTAGAGTGTTACACAAGTCCTAAAAGGACGTACAATGATAAATTCATGCTCATCTCCATTTTTTCTATTTTTTTCAATTTTTTTAAGGATAACTAGATAAAAAAAATAAATCACAATGAAAGGATTACCCATGACCAATTTTCTAGTTATTAACTGCCCAAAATTTTGACACACACCTCACATCCCCCACAAATTTAACTCATCCCAAAGAACGCACATGAAATTCCCTTCCCCCACACTCAAACTTTAAATATCCACGCAAAAATACCAAGAGTGTCGGTAGGTAAGGGAAAATAGGCTTGTAATGTGTCTTAGACCTATAAGGCAATTCATGGATTCTAAGGGATAATTAAGGATAGATGTAACGGTAGGTATCAAGATAAAAATTTGGCTATCAAAAAAAGTGACTCAATCATGTCAAAAACATTCCATGAAATCCATAGATTCAAAAGTGAAAAGTCATAAATTCTGATTATCATACAAAATCCAAGCTTCTCTCAAGAAGGCATGGGTCTTAAAAAAATATTTCAAAGTGGTTCAGAATACCTCACAAGATAGGAAAAATGTTTTGAGTCAGTGTTTCATGGGAATGGATTTAAAAAAAAGGTCAATCTCATAAAAATTATTAAAAATTCAATTCAAGAAAAAGTTTCTACATCAACAGATATTTAAAATCCATTTATTCAAAAATCATTTAAACCATCTCAATATCAATTGATGTGTGAAAAATAATTAGAATATTCATTAAATACCAAATATCCTAAAATGATGAAAAAGAAAGAACACAAAACAACTAATATGGTTGACACAGCCCCACACCTAGATTTCACTACCCCACATTTCAGCTCAATAAAAGAATAATAAGGGAAGAAAATTAAAGGGAAGGAAAGATACTGCCTAACTTTATTTTTTAGTGGTAGAGTTAAGTTAAGCTCTTAGATACTACCACTAATCTTAGGAAACCTAAAATAAAAAAAATCATAAGAAAAATAAATAAAAATAACGAGGAATGTAATGGAGGATAGAACATGGTTTGAACCCCCTTGTGGGTGCTAGGTCTTTACTGCCCCTGGTCCAGCAGTCGCAGAAGTTTAACCCCAATCCGAAGGTGGATAGAGTTTCTTACTTAGAAAACACCAAAAAAATTATCGTAGTTCTATTCAGCCTACAAAATACATGGAGGAATCCATGAATAGAGTACAACAACTCCTCCACCATTTCAATGTGGTATAACTGGAATTATAGGGGAAGGAGGAATAATGGGTCTTCTTTGTTCATGGCCACTTAATGTATGGCCTCTTGAACGTCAGCATACAAGGATTTCTTAGGTGATTCTATTTCAAAGAATTCAGAAGGAAAGTTAGAAAATTATTCCACTTTGATATTATTAAAACATGAAGAATCAATATAAAAATATTCCCTTTCATGTAGGTCATCATGGAACACGATCTCTTCAGGTAAGGCCACTGGGAATTCTTTTTTCAGTAGCGACTTATTAATATTCTTCCAAAGCAAGAGAGATTTATAGAGGTTCTGATTCTTCTTTGAAAAATATGGGAGGATCAATTATCTTTTGGTCTCTAACAAAATCTTACCACTGTTCATCCAAAACATGTTGATATCCCATAGTTGTGTCAGTTGGAATGAAATCTTCAGGAACCTCTTCAAGAAATGAACAAGGAGAGACGATTGGATCTAAAATAAGAGTCTTTAAGTCTTCCTTGGGTTATTCAAAATAAAATTTAGGTGGAAAAACATTTTCCTCTTCTTCATCAGATTGGTTTTGTTGTTTTTCTCGTTCCATCCATAGAACTTTAACATCTTCAAATTCATATGCTAGTGATGCTACCATCTTGCTTGATTGTTCAAGGATTTTAAAATTATTTTGAATAATTACGGAATCTTGTTCCATCTACAACATCAAATTCTATTCCCTACTAGAAAATTCAACACTAGGACAAACTATGAAAAGTCACTAAAATAATCCATCTCGACCGAAAAAAGAATGATATTCAATGATGATCATTTTTTTTAAATTGGTTTTATGAAAAAAAATTTGCTTAAGAATTTGGAGTCCCCAAAAATAGTTCCAAATTGATGAGAGGGGTTTTTTCATGAACCACAATTCAATTAAATTCTTATTTGCCTAAGAATGCACCATAGTGGCACACCCTAGGGTCGATCACAAGTTGGTCGCTTCCATGTACTCTCTTCCTATTGTCACTATTATAGACTAACTAATATAAAATATGATACTAATATAAATGGGGGTGAAATTGAAATCCATAAAATAAAAATATAATATATAATAATGTTATGCAATACAGAATAAAGTTATATGAAAGAAAGTAGAGATTTTTTCTTAGGAGGTCATGGTGGTTGATATCATTGCTTAAAAAGAATCTAAATATTCAACTCAATGAGGTGATAAAGACCCATCACACCTCACCTTCTCATTTAGATTGTCATCACCCCATATTGAGACCTCTACATACAGGGTAATTCTCTTCCTAATGTCAGTTAAGACACCTCTTCGCTGATTGTCACTACACATTCCATGCTCCACTATATGTAGGACACAAATAGCGAAGAGGAGAAAAATTGATAATTGAGAAGAAGAAATTGGTGATAGAGAAAATGGGGCAACCACTCACCATAATCAATTTAACCACCATAAAAATTACAATAATTGAATAAATAGATAATAAATTAAGGTACATTAAACTCAATAAAACCACCATTCCCTCTCTCAAAAAGGTTTCAAGGTTAGTTTTACATTTTTAGTAGAGTTGATAAGGGAATAACGGTGTGATGATACATAAAATAAAATAAATAGAAGAAAAGAGGTATGGAGAGGAAAGATAAACTTGTTTTGAAATTTGTTGATTGAAGGTGAAGTGAAGCGAAAACATATAACGATGTTTAATGATTGGGATAAAGATAGAGAAGTAAAATGTCTCAATCACAATAGAATAGGAAAGAAAGAACACAAGTATATGGCCACACCAAATCACCAATATTTCCATTATCAGGCCACCGTATTTATAGATTACAAAAGGGTTGATCCAATGGAAAAAATTAATTCCAATGAATCAAATCTAACAGTGGGAATACAAAAGGTTAGGCCATATAAAGAGACTTTCTAGGTAATGAATAAAATTCATTCATTATGATTTATGACATCCACACCATTAATGATAATTCATAACACTTCCCATTGGATGTCATAATCCCATGAAATCTAATATAAATCTTCACTTTGAAAAACCCTGTAGGAAAAACAAGTAAATACAAATTAAAATGATTCCATGCTATGTTTCCTTATTAAAAACATTATTAGAAAACACAGTGGAAAAAAATATTGAGGGAAAAAGAGTACAATGTTCCCAAATCCCCTTCATAAAATCACAATAGGATTTTCAGTCTTCGCATTCCACTTTTATAAATCAATTTCACAAATGTTAAAGTTGGAAATTCCTTTGTGAAAAAATCTGTGAGATTCTCACAAGACATTATTTTTTGGAAATCAATCTCACTATTATTTTGAAGTTTATGGTTAAAAATTAATTTTGGTGAGATATGATTTGTTATGTCACCTTTAATAAACCCACCTTTCAACTGTGATATGAAAGCAATATTATCTTCATATAATATTGTGGGAATATTATTATTCATATCTAATCCTCAAAAATTTAGAATATGATTAATCACTGATCTCAACCAAACATATTCTTTACTTGATTCATGAATAGCAATCAACTCGGCACAGTTAGAAGAAGTCGTAGTAATGGTTTGTTTTGTAGAATGCCAATAAATATCAGTTCCACTATATGTAAACACATACCCAATTTGAGATATTGCTTTTTGTGGATCAGACAAGTATCCAGCATCATTTTAAACAACCAACATTGGTTTGAGGATTTGGAATAAATTAACCCCTGATCTTTTGACCCTTAAAGGTATCTTAATACATGTTTGATATTGTTCCAATGCCGACAAGTAGTAGAAGAACAATACCTTGCTAATAAATTAACAAAAAATGATATATCAGGTCTTGTATTATTTGCAAGGTACATCAGTGATCCTATAGCACTCATATATAGAACTTTATCACCAATTAGTTCTTCATCATCCACTTGTGGTTTAAAAGTATCATTATCACGATCAAGATATCATACAACGATTGGTGTACTTAATGGATGTGATTCATTCATGTTAAATCTCTGTAGGACTTTAGCAGTATAATGTGACTAATGAACAAATATTCCATCCTTAAGATGCTCAATTTGTAATCTAAGGCAGAACATTGTCTTTCCAAAGTCTTTCATTTCAAATTCTTTCAACCGATATTCCACTACCTTGGAAAGTTCATCCTTAGTCCCAATTATATTTAAATCATAAACGTATACTACAATGATCACAAATTCTGATCCAATCGTCTTAATGAATACACAAGGATAAAATGGATAATTTTATAACATTCCTTCATCAAATATTTACTCAGACGGTTATACCACATACGCCATGACTGCTTTAATCCATATAATGATTTATTCAGCATAACTTAATAAAGATCTCGAGATCTAGGATATTTTTCCATAAAATTTAATCCTTCAAGGATTTTCATGTAATGATCATTTTCAATATCCCCATGAAGATATGAATTCACTACATTCGTTATGCATAATTCAAGTTTCTCATTTACAATAAATGTTTTGAGGTACCGAAAGGTTATTGCATCCATTACAGGAGAGTATGTTTCATTATAATCAATTGTATGTTTCTGTGAGAATCCTTGAACAACCAGTCGTTCTTTATATCTCACAACTTCATTATTTTCATTTCTTTTTCTCACAAATGCCAATTTGTATCCAACGGGCTTAATCCCTTCAGGGGTTTTCATGATCGACCAAAAAACCTCACATTTAGAAAGTGAGTCTAGCTCAAATTGGATTGAAAATTTCCATTGATCTTAATATGGCCTTTCATGAAATTCATTAACCATTTTATATTCTTGATCCTCATCCATAATTTTAAGTTCTACATTGTATGAAAATGTGTTATAAAAAATGGTCTCTACTCAGTTCCAACATCTTCCAATGTTGGTGACATTTATTAAAATTTTCTCTTGATCATGTTCATGTACTCCAGGTACATTTACATCATCTTCAAATTCATTCATATCTTCAACAAACATAGGTTGTTTCCTCTTTCATTAGCGGGTATTTTTATCTTTTGAACCAAGTGGTCTCCCATGATTCAGGAAGAGGTTGGAAGAATTGTTGGTAATACCATAATATTTTCCTTCTAGGACATCAATTCTTACCTGTGCATTCACAATAGGTATATATAATTTTGTAACCTATTTTGAATCATTGAATTCATCAAGCAATATATTTTCCAAATATTGAAAATTAATGATCTTTTGAACTTGAAGTTCACTCGTATTTGTATGAAGATCAAGATGTAATAATGAAGTTTCTTTCCATTATATTTCTTTTGAAGTCGATTGATTTACCACTTTGAGTGTTGGAAATAATTTTTCATCAAAATGATAATCATAGAATCTTGTTGTGAATTCATCTCCTATAATAATCTAAAGATATTTAATGATCAGGGGAGATTTAAAACAAACATATATCCCCAATCTTCTTTGGGGTCCCATTTTTGTTCATTGTGGGGGTGCTACATGCACATATACAACACAACCAAATATTCTTCAGTGTGAAATATTTGTTTCATGACCACAAGCTAATTAAAAAGGATAATAATTATGATAGCTTGATGGAATTATTTGAAGCAGTGCTGCTGCATGAAAAATTGCATGTCCCCATGCTGAAATGGGAAATTTAGTTTTCATAAGTAATGGTCTAGAGATAAGTTGTAATCAATTTATAAATGATTTATCTGGACCATTTTGTGTATAAACATGAGCTACAGGATGTGCAACACTTATTCTCAATGAAATTGAATAATTATTAAAAGCATATGATGAATATTTACCAGCATTATCAACCCTAAAATTCTTGATTGAATAATAAGAGAATTACACCCTTAAAATTATTATTTGGGAAAGTGATTTCGCAAATATCTGGTTGTGAGTGGACAATAAACACACATGGGACCACCGAGTTGACACATAAATCATGATCATGAAATATATAAATAGTTAACATGGTGGATGAATTAGTCCACATATATCACCATGAATTTGGCCCATGAACATTGGGGATTCGGTCCCAATATTTTATGGTGATGGTCTTATGACTAATTTTCCTTGATAACAAGAAACACATGAGAAATCATGGGAAGTAAGATCCCTTTTATCAACCAATATATTACCATGAGTACATTTAATTATTTTACTCATCATTATTGATCCAGGATGAATGAAATGGTCATGCCAGACAATAACTATACCATGGTTGGTAAAATTTGGGTTTACCATGTTTGAGTCAATTGTACAAATATTGAAAAAGTACAATCTAGACAGAAGTCTCAAAAGCTTATCTTGAATCAATTTTTTCTCATTTTTAATTCTTATTATGTAGAGGTATTCAACACCTCATTTATCCATTGTCTCAATGTGATATCCATTATTATGAATATCTTTAAAACTTAGAAAATTTTGTTGAGACTTGGGAGAAAAAAAATGTTTATCATGATCTGGGTACCACCATGTAGTCATATTTTTTCTCTTTCAGAGCCTTCTAATAATTGTTCACTAATGGTTAAAGTACACACATGAACACTACCCATTTTAATGGGGATAAAATATTTCTCATGTTTAAGAATTGTGTGTGTCATTGTGCTGTCGACGAGGCAAATATCTTCATCAGGGAAATTATTCCCAACAGACCGATTTATATCATTCATTTATAGTAAATAAAATAAACATGCATATAAGGAATAAAATAAAATAAACCAAAGTCAAATATGAATTATTTAAAATATTAAAAAACCAAAAAACCATTGTTCTTTTTCACCACAAGCATAAAAAAACCAAAAATCAAACATTGATTATATCTTGAGAATTCATTCTTGATCAATATGCTCATCACCTTCAAGATGTGAAAAATAGTTGGAAATATCAATGTTTGTAATATCATCATCATATTTCAAAGCCTGTTCAGAAAAATTCACTTCATCATTCTTTTTTGATCCTTTGATAGACTATGGATAAAGATAAAAATAATGCTTTTTCCTATGACAGGTACGCAACCAATGCCACATCGAAAGTAGTTAATTTCATCTTTATTCACTTTATTTATTTGTATTTGGTCATTATTGGACCACTTCTGGTGGTGCCCCTTCCTCTTCTCATTTGGTGTATGACCACCTCGAGCAAATTACTTTCCTCGGCCTCGATTGCGTCAATTCTTCCCATTACCTTGATTAAAATCAGTTGCATTCGCTTCAGGGAATGGATTCACGCCAATTGGTCAGGATTCATGATTTCTATTCAATAGTTCATTGTTTTTTCAGCAACAAGAAGGGGAGAAAGTAATTCAAAGCATTTTGTAAAACCTTTCTTGAGCTATTATTGTTGTAGAGTAATATTTGAGGCACGGAAAGTAGAATATGTTCTTTCCAATATATCGGTATCAGCGATAGTATCTCTGAAGAATTTGATTTGTGATGTTATTTTCAATATTGAAGAGTTGTATTAACTGATTTATTTATAATCTTGGAATTGCAAATGACTCCACTCCAACCTTACTCTTGGTAGTATTACAAGTCTAAGGTGATCATACCATTCCCTGAGATTCTTCAAAAACACAAAAGGATCCTTCACCGTGAGATACTCTTTCCAAAGATCCTTATGGAGGTAATGGTGGAGGAATATTAGGGATCAAGCATGGTCTTTACTGGAAGCATGATTGATAACTTTAATTGCTTCACTGAGGTCATTCGCATCAAGGTTCATCTCTGCATCCAGAATCCACGACATGTAATTCTTCCCAAAAATGTCAAGAGAGATAAATACATGTTTTGCAATATTTTCCATGGGAAAATTTATCTTATAGGGATGAATAACCTTTTTACTACATAGAGCAGTCGTGCTGATAATGCATTGTGAAATTTGTCGATTGCAGGTGAAACAAAGTGAAAGGGTATAACAATGTTGAATGCTCGGGATGACTATGGCGAACTAAAACATCTCAATCACAATAGAATAAGAAAAAAAGAACACAAGTATATGGCCACACAAAATCACCAACATTTCCATTATCATGCCACTGTATTTATTTATTACAAAGGGGTTGATCCAATGGAAAAAATTAATTCCAACGAATCAAATCTGGCGGTGGGAATACAAAAGGTTTGGCCATATGAAGAGACTTATTGGGTAATGAATACACCTCGTTCAATATGATTTATGACATCCACACCATTAATGATAATTCATAACAAAACTAATATATACTAAAAATAAAAATAACTATTAAAACAATAATACTCAACCTTTCCCTCTTGAAATGGATATCCTTTTTAAAAAGATAGGAGGTACAAATTTATAGAGAAAATGGTTGAATAAATCTCACTCAAATTATGTCCTCCAGAATTTCATGACTGTTAGGACCCATAAATGCCTGAATTGGTAAATGGTCCCTTATCTAAAGTTGGTCATTTTCTTCTTTCGTGTTCCTCTACAACATTTTAGGTTGATTGGTCCAATTATTAAGTATTTTTGGTTGTGTTAGTTCGACACATTTAATCTCTCAAGGTGACTCTTCGTATTCCACAACTCCAACTTCCCATGCCATAATGACATTAAAACCAGTGGATTCAGACTTGGCCTCTTTAATTAAATATTTTCATTAATTATTTTTTGATAACCTTGTTGAATTTAATCTCCAATGATCGCCTCAATCAAAGATACAAGCTCCTCTTTAAAACATTCCAAATCTGTGCACAGTTTTCAAGGCATAGATTGTGAGCTGATTTTGGGCCCCAAAATGATTGATTGATATATGGAACCGGCAACTTAAAATGTATCCAAAGATGTATTTTATCCTAAAAAAAGTAATTTCACAATTTGGTTCAGTATAGAAAATTTTATGGCCCAAATACAAAAAATAAATAAAACAGTTAAATCCCAAAATTAAGCCATTTTTTCATTTGAGCTCAAAATTGTTCTAAAACCTGCAAATGTGAAACTTTCCCATAAAATTACACTATGGTGGGTTTTAAAACATTTTAATATAGTATAAAATATGTTAAAATTCATGCTTCATCACTCCCCCACACTTAAGCAATGCACTCCCAGGCAATCATCATATATCCAAATCAAAATTAACACAATAATCAAAAAATGCGAAAACATCAATGATCATTTCAAAAATGAAATTACATCTTGTCTATTATATGAAAAAAAATTCCCCATCATTTTCAATCCTCACATTTAAAAATTTTCATCCTCAAAAATCCATCCATTGCCCAATCACAACCAACCTCACCTTGAATTTTGTGTCACTCTTCACCCAAGAGAAATTGTATCTGAAGTTATGCTCATACTAGGAAAGTGCATGTATCACCATAGGCTTATGAAAAATATCATCTCTCCAAAGTGGGAAACATGAAAATTAATTCAATAATGAGTACTTTTTCAAGGAGAATTTGGAGACTTAGGGTTAGTGGAGAAATGATTGAAAAATTAAGGCTAGAAAGATGCAGTTTTGACTTTTAAGAAGAATGCATGAATATTCAAGTGAAAACACAGTAATTCCTCACTAAATCACCTTAACAGTGTGAAACATAACACCAATCCCCCTTTTATGACATGGGACATGAGGCAAGATATTATTCTAAAGAATAAAATCATCCAAGTTATACCCATTTTTTTTGTAAATCTCCAAAAAGGCACAACTTTATTTTCTTTTTCTTTTTTTGATAATTTTTGCATGGATAATGAGATGAAAATTGAATAAAATTAATGAATTATCATCATTACTTTTATTTTATAGAGGTACAAGTGTCATAAAAGGAATTACAATGATAAATTCAACCTTATCTCCATTTTTTCTATTTTTTCTATTTTTTACAAATAACTGGATAAAACAAATAAAGCACAATGAAAGGATTACCCATGCCCAATTTTCTAGTTATTCACTACCCAAAATTTTGACACACACCTAACATCCCCCACAAGTGAAACACATCCCAAATAATACTCACAAAAGTCCCTTCCCCCACACTCAAACTGGAAATATATATGCCAAAATACCAAGAGTGTGGGTAGGTAAGGAAAATTCAGCTTGTAATGTGCCTTAAACCTATAAGGAAATTCATGGAATCTAAGGCCTAATGAAGGATAGATATAAAGGTATGGCTCAAGTTAAAAATGTGGCTATCCAAAAAATTGCCTCAATCATGTCAAAATCATTCCATGAAATCGATAACTTCGAAAGAGAAAAGTTACAAATTCTGGTTCTCATACAAAATCCAAGCTTCTCTCAAGAACGTGTGGGTATTAGAAATAATATTTAAAAGTTGTTTAGAATACCTCATAGAACAAAAAAAAATTGAGTCAGTTTTTCATGGGCATGGATTTAAAAAATTAGTCAATCTCATAAAAATGCTTAAAAATCTAATTCAAGATAAAGTTTTTACATCAACAAATATTTGAAATCCATTTCTTCAAAAAACCATTTCTACCATCTCAAAATCAATTTATGTATTAAAAATAATAATAATGTTAATAAAATCTCAATAATACTAAAAAGATGAAAAATAAAAATAAAAAGAAAGCACACAAAACAACTAATTTGGTTGAAACCCCACTCACAACTAGATTTCAATACCCCTCATTGCAGCTCAATAAAAGAATAATAAGGGGAGAAAAATAAAGGGAAGTAAATATACAACCTAACTTTATTTTTTAGTGGAAGTGTTAAGTTAAGCACCTAGTTACTTCCACTAAGACTGGAAAAAATTAAATAAATCAAATCATAATATTAATAAAAAAAGAAATAGGAATATAAAAGAGTATAGAACATGGTTTGGACCCCCATGTGGGTGCTAGGTTTTTACTGCCCCTAGTCCTGCAGTTACAGCAGTTTAACCCCAACCCAAAGGTGGATATATTTTCTTCCTTAGAAACCACCAAAATGTTTTTCTCGCAGTTCAATTCAGCCTAAAACAACCTTAGAGGATGTAACACCCCGAGATTTTATGAAAAGTATTGGTTTTAATTTTATTGATGTCTTGTGTTGTACGCTACACCAAAAGGAGCTTTCACTACATGCATCCCTGACTTGGCTTGCATTACCCGCAATCGCGACCTTCCATGATAGCATGTGTTGTACGTAATACCGAGTTTCACTAAACAACGATATGTTATATAAAATAGCCGTTATGAATAGTAATACCCACTTTTTAAAATTTTATAAATTTTATCTTTCAAAATGGACTTCATTTTTGGTTTCGGAATATCGAAATTAGCCTAGGGTGAATTTTTGGTATTTTTCTGAAAACTTTCAATTTTTGATGAATAGTGAAAACACTGGGTTACTATTTAAAAACTGACTTTTTATTTAAATAATTATTTATTTTATTTAAATTTATTTTAGGTCAAAATTGAAACATAATACCTATATAAGTTCAATGTAATTCATTGGAGTCATTTTATAATAATTTTAGATATATAAAAATTTTATTGAACTTTTCACCGCCTTTTACCCACCTCCTAGGAGAATTTGGAAATTCACATAAAACATAATTTTACCGCTTCTGTGAGTATAATTTCTAAAATATGAGAGAAATGGTTAATATCAAGGACTAAAATGTGGTTCAATGAGATGAAAATATTTTTTTGTGAATAGTAATTTTTTACTTTTATTTACCACGGTTAAAAATAAATAGGACAATTAAGGGTAAAAATGATATTATTATTACCATAACACATGTCTTAATTCTATTGGATAAGTTTAATTCTACCAAAAACAACTTTAGGAATAAAATATGACTATTTAGGTCTACTTGGATTAGATTAGGACATTTATTATTAATTTATTTAAAGAAGGGTTAAAATAGTTAAAATCAAAGTTTAATGACTAATTCATTTTTAATATAAGGTTATAAATAAGATAAATTAGACTATAAATATTCATTAGAAATATAAAAATATTTCCTACTAATGGTATTTTATTTATAGTTTTTACACATTAAATAATTTAAGTTATTTATGACACAATGGGGATGCAGTAATTACCTAAATAACGAAATATTAAAATAATTGTTATTATAAATACCCAAATAAATGTAATTTGAGACTTTTTATGAATTAAACTAATTTTATAGGTTAATATTTCATGTTATTATTGATTTAATTAACTTTTTTCGAACTAATCATGCTGTTATGATTTTCACAAAAATCAATTACCAAATAGTGTCAAAATTGACATAAAATAGTTTTTAAAATAAATATTATTTTATTTATTGTTATTTTATTCTTAAAAATATAAGGTTTGGCCAAATTACTTATATAAGGTTATATATATTAATAATAAACAACTTGGGGTTCGTTTGTCTTGTTATAGTAAGTTTATTAACCTTATAGTGTAAGAAAACAAGAATACACAGTAAAAGTAAAATTATTTAACTTAAAGTTAAATCTAATTGATAAGGTTAAAATAGAAATATAAACTTATCTAAAATCTATTGGTTGAGAGTATTTCGACCCATCCCCACTTTATCTTCGAAATAAATCAATTTGGAGCTATTATATACCGAATATGACTTTATTATAAAATAATATTTTAAATTTTTCCAAAGGTGCCCCTCTCCTCCCTTATAAAAAGGGCACCCCTTCCCTCCTCTCTTCACACCCTTTTGAGCCTTTAATCTCGCCCAAAACCTGAAACTTTCTCTTCTCCACTTCCCTAGAAACATTTTGGAGGTTCTGGTCTTCTCAAAAATACCAATTCTACTTCCATAAGAGGAAGCTTAAAGGAGGTGCGTCGAAGAAGAGGTAATCTCTTCATCATATTCTCTCAAGTTTCTTTCTTCTTCTACTTCTTCTTCTTTAGTGGTCTCATTATAAAGTAATAAGATCAGTATTAATTATATACTGAAATGTTATTATAAATATTAAACAAACCTATTTCACCTTCTATCCATCCTATGGAAAATTAAATCATCACGCGTGCGTACGTACAGAATAATGTCTCCACGCTGTGGTGTAATCTGTTTTCGACCACCACCTTACATGGATGGGTGTAATGGTGTTAATAAATAACTATATATGATTATTTTAAAGTGATATTGATTCTGAAATATTATACATACACTTCAATACAATTCCACAATCATGGGAATGGTATCATCGCTCGTGCGTACGTACGGACTACCGTCTCCAAGACGCGATAAGAATCATTTTCTATGTTAACCATTCATGAATGATTATAAAGTATATATAATGAATAATAATTAAATATATGACATAAAAATGATACTATATTTATGTATATATATATATATTTATTTCATCTTCTTAATTCCATTCAATTCAATAAGGAAACGAAAACAGCGTTCATGCGTACGTACGACCTACCGTCTCCATAAACGGTGTATTTCATTCTATTTATCAATCTATCATATATATATGTATATGCTGAATATATATTATATATAAATAATTTTTAACATTCTTGAATTAATTAAATCAGGATATAAGTAATAATATCAAGAACAACAAGTTGAAACACGTACAATCAATGAAACGATTTTACCCAAATCGCTGCTTTTACATCGAATTTACAAAAAAACATGTAATATAAAGTCATAAGTAAATCATATATGATATCATAAAAATGAATATGATTATGTAATAAGTCAATGACATTATCTAAATCATTATACATGAGTTTCAGATACATACAAAGCATATCAGACATATGGTAAGGGATAAACTTCCCAATCTTGTTCTTATCTGAGATTTTTTATTTGTAAGTATTTGATGGGGTTATTATTATCATCCTTGTACATGTTTTCTAAAAGTGTTTTTATGTATGTTTAATGTCCTTTTTACCCATTTTTACTTTTACTACATGGTATGTAAGGAATCTTTTTTTATGTTACGATGTGCTTTTTGACTTTTCCAACAAAAGTACGAGGAGAATGTTTTTTTAAACTTATATGGCATGAAAGGATTTTTATGGTTTTATAAAGCCATATTTTCATGAAGCTTCCTCCAAAATATTTCATGACTATTTCAAACAAAATCATTTTCTTTTAAAATTTCATGAAGTTTTGTGAAAATAAATTTATTTTGAAGAAGAAAGTATATTTTCCTCAAGAATTCATTTCAAGTGTTTTATCAAAACCATTTTCCATCTAAGATGACATTATTTCATATGTGTATGTTTCAAGTATAAACTCTCTATGATTGACATGGATTCAATTTTCTTATTATGAAATGATATCCATTTCTTTTATATGGATTATGTGATGATTGTATGATGTTTATGAAACCCATTTTATTCGGTGGGTAATTATGAATGATGTATGTTTATTTTGTGTCTGAAGTAAGAATGATTTCATTATGAGATGGGTGGGACGTATATCTCCCTCCAATGAATTGGGTAAAGATTTATATCTCATTTGATATACATGGCTGGAATGGTAAGTTAATCCGATTCAGTGTTACAGGACTGGAACGAGGAGTGAACTCGATTCAGAATGGGACTTTCTCCACTAAGATGGTCTTGGAAGCATTGCCTTGGATACTATAGAAATCATAACATGTGCTTAATGGATGCCACAATTACATGTTTTATTACGATGATAGTTTTTCATGACTAATGTTCCTTTATGATCTATGCCTTGTGTACTTCCAATATTTATGTCGTTGCTCATGATTTTGATGATTAGATTTTATGTTCAAGTTTTTACATTCAAATGTTTATGGATTGTTTTATGTTCTATATGCTTACCCTTACTGAGAATTTGAGCTCACCATTTATATGTTTTCTTTTCCCTAATATTTAAAGAAAGGTTTTAGGTAAGAAAACAAAAGGGTTTGATCTTTCACCACGATTAGAAGATTATTTTTCGAGTTTCCAAAGACACTAAACTATTACGGTCCTTGTTTGTCTATTTTCGTTATGTATTAAGTATTATGCAAAAGTAATGTAAGGTCTATGTACGTCAAGATTTGGGTATCTACAGTTGGTATTAGAGGAAAGGTTTAGTTAACCTTTGAAAACTTGGATGCGAAAACTTTAGTGAGATCCCTAGAGATATTTCTAAGGTATGTCTAGGGATGTCCCTAAGGTTAAGTATAAGTATAGGTTATAGTCCTATAATTATGGTAAAGATATTAGAATTACACCTAAGATGTTAGATATTGAAGGTACTCCCCATTTATTATATTGTTTTCCTAGCATGATTTTTACCTCTCACACTGTTCTTTTTGGGTTTTAGATGATGGCTAGAACCAGAAGGAACCGTGTTGATCAATGTAATGGAGAATGCAATGATTGTCCCCTAGAGAAACCATATGTGATGGGAGATGGAGTGAAAAATCTTATTGCTATACTTACACAAGCTATGAATCATTCTGGATTTCCAAATGATCAGAGAAGGTAACAATATTATATTGAGTCCTTCATGAGGCAACGTCCACCGTCTTTCAATGGGTCTTCTGATCCATTTGTTTCTGAACAATGGATCAGTACCATTGAAAATATATTTTCCATACTTCGCTGTTCAGAACATGAAAAATTCATTTTAGCTATTTACCGTTTAGAAGGTGAAGCAGACCAGTGGTGGACTCTTATTAAGAATACAAGGCCCTAAGATGAAATTGAATCCATGGAATGGGACGAGTTCAAGAACCTGTTTTTCAGTAAGTACTTCTCTTGTATTCTTCGAACAAATATAGAAAAAGAGTTTCGTGAGCTTAAGAAAAAGGATGATGAATCTTTTGGTATATACGAAGCGAATGTTACAAGACTTGCAAGGTATGCATCTGGCTTTATCATCCAACCTGAAAGTAATGTTGATCGATTTTTCAGTGGCTTAAAACCAAGTATTTGAAGGGAATTAGATATAAGAGACTTCAGTAGCTATGAAGAAATTGTGCGTTGTGCTATCAAGGTAGAAATGGAAGTTGGTGTTACATATCCATCTCATGGTTTGGACAAGAAATGGAAGATGGAGTTCAAGGAGAAATCTCAGAATAATGGTGAAAAGAATATGAATGTTTCTTTATGCTCAAAGTGTGGAAAGAAGCATTGTGGAGATTGTCTTAAAGGGACTAGAAAATGTTTTATGTGTGGAAAAGAAGGTCATCGAGCAGTTGAGTGTTGAATTAATGGAAAAAGGGTTGCTAATGATGTGAATAAAGAAAAGACTGCAAGGAACGCACCACCAAAACTTCAATGCTTCAAGTGCAATGAAATGGGGAATTATGCTAATCAATGCCCTAATCAAAGGGTTAATGATGATCGACATGAGAAACCACTTAAGGAAAAGGAAAAAGGGAAGTCACATGCGATCAATATTGGTGATGTTGAATATGAAAACGATGTGGTGGAATGATTAAGTGTTTATGAAATGGGATTCCAAAATAAAGTTGTATATAGTATCGTGGAATATTGGAATATTTATGTATTTCTCTATTGTGGTTTTCTATAAGAATATCGTAACGGTAACCATGAAAAGTGATTCAAATATTTTGGAAAGCAGATGATATGCACATAATGAAGGGATAAGGAGAAAATAAATTGTATGATAGTATTCATGAGCTCATGATTGATATAAGGACTAATTGATATCATGGTTTGAGTATACACAATTTTTGGGATTTTTGTATGTGGAAAGAGTTAACTTTTGACAGCACTCATGTTTTCACTAAGGTTCTATGGTAATTCATATTTCAAAAGAAAACATGATTAAGGTATTCACATGATTGGAATGTGACCAAAAAGGTATATCTTATGATATATGGGGGATAAATGATGGTATTCACGTACTTGTTATGTGACCTCTCAAGTAATCATTTTCTTTACACTATGAGATTGGACAGAAGTATTTTCGATAAGCTTAAAGGTTGGAATGGATTAAGTTGGACATCTGATAGAATTGTTTAAGGCTATAATTTTTTTTCGATATTATTTACGGAGTGTTATAATAATGTAATTTTAGAAAAAGGAAAACCTGCAGGACGGGTGACAACCCGTCGCGTCGGACAGGGCTGTGGGAATCGAACCCTGAACTGAAGTGCGACATGCCTTTATCGCCTACCACCGACCTACAGGAAGTCCCTGTTTAGTAGAAACCAGTTTTATTATATTAAGAGTTATGCTATATGAAGTATAAGTCCATTTTAGGAACCATATATGATTAATCTCACTATAGATGGACTTATGTATTTTTGATAACTTTTTCTAACCTTTTGTTTGAGACAGATGGAATGACCCATCATTCTATCACACGATCTGCTAACACTTCACGAATGACAAATTCAACTTCATTTCTTTAAGAGATGAAGTGTAAATTGTCCAAGGAATGACCAACAGTGAGATTGTACCAAAATCAAGAAAGTATTTCTTCAAATTTCTTTAACTTTAGGGAAATGATCTCAAAAACAAAAAATGTTGTCCTGGTGCCCTTATATCCAATGAATCAGATGGTACCTCAGATCATCAAAAATTTATGGCTTTGTGATTGTTGGATTTTTCATAGCCATGTTCTCTACCACTCTCCATCAGAACATGATGGTTAGATTTTGTAAGAACACAGTTCTTATTTTTAGAGGTACGAGATTCTTCTTTTCCCTAAGTGTTTTTGGGAAAATATGGAAAATGGGGAAAAATACTAAATTTCAAAACTACACGCCATGTACCTTGTCCACACACCGTGTACTTTTTTCCATGTTGGGATGAGTACATGGGTCGTGTAGCCATGTCGGCGACGAGGGGTGTAGGAACTGACTACACGCCGTGTAGTGGTACCGTACACACTGTATAGTCAGTCAGCAGGATTAAACAGTAAGGCGGTGGAGTCGCTGCCAGCTGGGCGATAGTACACGTCGTGTACTTGAGATTACATGTCGTGTACTCATGTCGACGGATGAATAGTGTGGCGGTGCCGCAAAATGAAAAGTTAAATGAAAGAAGTACACGCCGTGTACTCAGAAGTACATGCCGTGTACTTTTTTTTCGGCTTAAAACCGGCAGTAGCCTCCTCATTTGGAAGAGGAGACTCTTGAACTATTTTGGAGCCAAAGGAGGAGGCCAGATCTTTGAAGATCCATCGGGCGTTCGTCTGGAATTTGTTTCGGCTTCGGAAGATCTCGTTGGAACCGCACGGGTAAGCCCTCCCCTCTCCTGGTACCGTTCTTACCAATTCTTCTCCTAAAGTAAGTTATTTATGTTTGTTTGGTTTTTTTATTCATTAGATCTACGCCGTTCTTGGGAGTTTCAGGAGTCGGCATTCGGGTATAACGCTCATTGACATATAAGGCAGGTGGCTTTGTGTTTATTTTCAAACTATTGTGCGTTTTTGTGCGTTTTTGTGCCATGAACCCATGTTGGGGTGTCGTGTGGATGAGTCTGTTGCTATATTTAATGCCTATAATTACATAGGTGATTAAATTTTGATAATAGAATGCTGGTTGGGATCATTGCTTGGATCTGGAACCACCCCGGGGGTGTGTTTCACTGTTTAGCCGTTTGGCCAGGATACCCGAGGGTATGCCTTCAATGTAGTAATTGTAGAATTACCTTGAGAGGAATTGCTTGTTTACTGCATTATGATATGTTGGGAATGGCCCGGTTACCTGTTTAGCCTGAGGGCATTGTTGTGATTAGCCTGTGGGCACTGCACTGTTTAGCCCGAGGGCTGTAGTTATTTCGGCCTGAGGGAAACTTCTTCCGTGCCTGAGGGCCATAGACTCTGTGCCTGAGGGAGACACTACCTACACCTGAGGGCAAAATTCTGTTACACCTGAGGGCAATTACCTGCGGGTTGGGTTCTACTTACCTGAGGGTAAGGGTTTTCTTGTTTGAGGACATGGACTGTTTACGTAGAAATGCACTGTGGTGATTTCTAATTTTTTAATGGATTAAATGGATAATAAAATGGAAATATAACTAGTAATGAGTTACTTTTGAGTAATGCTTACTTTATTTCATTTTACTACTGCACACTATTGTTTCATGCTTACACGCAGTTGGGCACGGGCCTTTGGTGGGTGCCTACTGAGATATATTTCTCACACCCTGTTTGGGTCATGCTTTTCGGCCCAAACAGATTACGTTTCTGCAGGTGTAGATAGGGGAAAGAGTCCCTATATAGGTACTTGAATATTGCTGAGGAGTATGAGGGCATGTGACCGAGCCTAGGCTCACGATGCCGCTGCCAGCTGTTTGCTTTATTTTGCTGTACTCTATTTTCTGCTCTACTGTATTGATGTATAACATGTTCTGGCTGTTTTCGTAGAACTTGAAACATGTAGCATCATCTTTTATATATTGTTGGTTATATCCACTGTTGTAGTAATTTCAGTTGTGTATGTTTACTGCTTCCGCTGTCATTGCATGTTTTATTTGTATTCCGCTGTGCTACACTTTGACAAATTAGGGCATAGTTTCCCCACTATCAGACCTGGGCCCTCGCTGCTAGTCGGAAGCCTCTGGAGTTTGGGGGAATGCGCTTGAGGTCACGTGGCGAACCGGGCTCGGGGCACCCGTTGCATGGCACCCGGGTCCAAGACATTACAAAGTGGCATCAGAGGCGTTCTTTTCTTTGACTTACTATTTGGATCTGTAGTCAGGGATAGGATGAAAAATAGTTGGTAATAAGTTGTGCCCAGGAATAGCTAACCTGTGTACATGGAAAATCCATTCAACCTCGTATTGCAATTTTACTGATTTTGTAAATTTTACAGTTGATATGTTTCCACCGTTGGGTGACGCACTTTGAGATTGTGCAGTTTATATTTTATCTATGGGTTCTATTTAGTTGCAACCCGATGAGATGAGGGTATGTCGTCTCATGCATCATATAGGAACATGCTAGATATCACATTCCATGCATAGTTTCCATGCCATGTAGGTTCATTAGAAATTCGCATGTTGTTGTGATAGTTGTTGTGCTAGAGAAGCATGCTGTTGTGATAGTTGCTTGATAAAAATACCTGTTGTGAGACTGTTTATAGAATGGACATTAAACTTTGGTTTTTGGGGAGTATGGGCCCCCATTGACCAGAATTTGGTGTATCATTGAATGTTTATTGGTTATAACACATATAAGATGTAAAAATTTGATTCTTGGGGAGTATGGGCCCCCACGGGTCGGAATTTGAGACTTAGGTGTTGGTTTCAGTATTTTCTGGGTTCCGAAGAAGTTTCTGAGGCATACTATCCGACAACCCAGTATACACGCCGTGTAGTGTTTTTATACACGCCGTGTATGTTCTTCTGTTCAGGAAGAAAACTAATCTTTTTTAGTACACGCCGTGTACCCTGAGTACAGGTCGTGTAGTGTCTTCCCGTGTCACAAACCGTGTGAGCGGCGACACAGGGTAGGGAAAGGCTTGGGTAAAACACGTCGTGTACTGAATGGACACGTCGTGTAGTGTGACCCGGAGTCCGGCCATGTAACTAACAACACGGGTCGGTGAAATCCTTGATAGAGCACGTCGTGTCAATTATAGACACACCGTGTAGGGTGACCTGGGGACTCGGTCGTGTAGCTAACAACACGGGCCGGTGTCACCTCTCCCTAAACACACTGTGTACCTGTGGGACATGCCATGTAGTCTTGTCCGAGGACAGACTGTGTGGTGTTAACCGTGTGGCTGGGAAACGGGATGGTGTACACGCCGTGTGAGGGTGTAACACACCGTGTGGAGTAAAGCCGAGTAGTTGGCCGTGTCACAGACAACACGAGAAGTTGGAAAATAACACCGTACACGCCGTGTAGATATTATACACGTCGTGTAGTTTTGTTGAACGGAAGCCGTGTGGCTTAACCGTGTGGAAGGACCCGGGCAGGGGAAGGGAAGTCAAGTACACGCCGTGTAGTCTTGTTTTACCAATTTTGAATGCCTTCTTCCTCTTGTTCCCTTTGTGTTTCCTTCGCTTTCAGTCTTAATAATCTTGAATCTGAGGTGTGCTTTTGACCTTGTAGTGTCATGCCGCCTAGACGACCGCGATTTTTTCACCAGGAGAGCGGCGACGATTATACTCCAGATATGGTGGGCCATGGGCTACCAGTTGATCCACCAGCAGAGCCAGATGCGGCACCAGCTGATATACCGGACACAAGCATGGAGGCGCAGTTCCGTGAAGGCTTATTGCGGTTCATTCAGACCTTTCAGGGGGCACCGCAGGCTGCCACATCTATGGCCGAGCTGACGCGTATCTTTCAGCAGCAGCATCCACCTACGTTTTCAGGGGATGGCGGACCACAGGATGAGGAGTCTTGGTTGGGGTCGATGCAGACTATTTTTGAGCATCTTGAGACTCCTCCAGGGCAGAGGGTCAAGCTCGCGACATATATGATGTGTGATTCTTCCAAGAGGTTGTGGGATGTTACCACCTAATCAGAGCATCACAGGGACATGGAGTGGGAATATTTTCATGCATTCTTCTAGGAATTCTTCTTTCCCGAGATGCTAAGGGCAGATAGAGCTCGAGAGTTCATGAATCTGCAGCAGGGCGCTATGTCAGTGATGGATTATTCTGCTCATTTTACGGAGCTTCAGCGCTTTGCACCCGTGTTGGTGGGTGATGAGATGTTGAGAGCCAAAAGTTTTGAGGATGGTATTCGATATGACATCCGAGCGCTGGTGAATGTTTTCAGGTTGCCTACTGTACACGCAATTGTGAATCAGGCGCTGATTACAGAGAGGAACCTGCGGGAATCAAGTGGTGTGGGCTAGGGTGGTTCAGCACCAGTTACTGGTATTATTTCTGATGGCAAGAGGAAGAGACAGATGGACTTCTCTCATGGCGGAAGTACCAGACAGGTAGCTTCTTCAGGTGGACCGGTCAGGTGCTACCAGTGTGGCAGAGAGGGGCACAAGATACCACAGTGTCCATGAGACCTAGTGGAGTGCCGAGCTTACGACAAGATGGGTCATCTGAATCACTTTTGTAGGGCGTTTCCACCCGTGGCTAGTGAAAGGGTTTCTGTGCTGACTTCGAATGCAGGAGCAGGACCAGTGGATTCTTACCAGTCGGGGAACTGGAATACGTCAGGGTATGCAGGCCGTGATGGTGGTCGGGATCGTGGTAGTCAGACGCCAGGATCGTAGAGGCAGCAGGGTGGGACAACTCATGGTAGCCTGGCTGTGTCGCAGGGCCGCGGCACTGGGCAGGCATATGCAGTGCAACAGACCCAGCAGGAGCAGGATCCCGGACCTTCTACAGTCAGAGGTACTATTCTAGTAGCTTCTTTCATGTCTTCAATACTTTTCGATACGGGTACTACACATAGTTTCATATCTGTACCCGTTGTGGAGAGCCTTGGGCTTGGCGTTTCTACTTATTCTGATATCATGACGCTAGACACGCCGTTGGGGACTAGGACGGCTAGTGTGCGTCAATGTAAGGAGTGCCCCCTTGAGGTGGGAGGGTGTCACTTCCTTTGGGACCTCTATGTCTTGGAGATGACAATCTATGACGTCATTCTTAGGATGAACTGGTTGGTTCCTTTTCGAGCCTTTATAGACTGCTATAGTCGTAGGGTGCGTTTCACGTCACCAGAGGGCGGAGAGTTTCTATACAAGGGTGAATGGGATGTTCAGGCAAGTAGAGATGGACCAGAGCATCATGGGAGAGGTGGATTCACAACCCAGATTGCGAGTTCATATCTTGATGATTAGGGGACTTGTCAGACGGATTTCCCTCCAGTTGTTGATCGTTTCAGGGATGTCTTCCCGGATGACTTTTTAGGTCTACCTTCGGAGCGTGAGGTGGATTTCTCTATTGATCTAGTGTCAGGAGCAACACCGATGTCTATTCCTCCTTATAGGATGGCCACGCCTGAGTTGCAGGAGCTCAAGAGGCAGTTAGAGGAGCTACAGGAGAAGGGTTTTATCTGAACCAGTACTTCTCCTTGGGGTTCTTCAGTCCTTTTTGCGAAAAAGGCGGACGGTACCCTTAGACTCTATGTGGATTATCAGAAGCTGAACCAGTTGACAGTTAATAACCGATATCCCTTGTCGAGGATAGATGATCTATTTGATCAGCTTCGTGGAGGATGAGTGTTCTCGAAGATTGACTTGCAATCCAGATATCATCAGCTGCGCGTTAGACCATCTGATATACCTCTCACAGCTTTCAAGAGTATGTATAGTCTATATGAGTACACGGTTATGCCGTTCGGACTGATGAACACACCATCAGTTTTCATGGATCTGATGAATCGTGTGTTCCATCCGTATCTTTATTCATTTGTGGTAGTATTCTTGGACAACATCTTGGTGTACTCTCACACTCGACACGACCATACCACCCATCTTGAGATAGTATTGAGTACACTAAGAGAGCATCGTCTATATGCTAATCTCTCAAAGTGCCACTTTTGGATGGACCAGATTCACTTCCTGGGTCACATTATCTCAGAGGCAGGAGTTGCAGTAGACCCAGAGAAGGTGAGAGCAGTAGTTTCTTGGGAGCAACCTAATAACGTGTTTGAGATATAGAGTTTCTTAGGGCTAGCTGGTTACTACAGACGCTTCATACATGACTTCTACCGCTTAGCAGCACCGTTGACAGGACTGACTAAGAAGGGTGTGGAGTTCGTTTGGTCGGAAGCTTACGAGATAGCTTTTCAGGACCTTAAGGGAAGGTTGACATCATCACCGATCCTGATACTCCCAAAGCAGGGGAAGAGCTATACAGTTTACTCTGATGCATTAGGAATTGGGCTGGGAGCTGTTTTGATGCAGGGCGACCGAGTTGTTGCGTACGGGTCTCGGCAGTTGAGGCAACATGAGAGTAATTACCCGATGCATGATCTCGTGTTGGCTGCAGTTGTTCATGCATTGTGCTGTTGGATACATTATTGGTTGGGATAGCATTTTTTGGTTTTCACCGACCACAAAAGCATCAAGTATATCTTTACTCAGCGTGACCTGAATCTGAGATAGAGAAGGTGGGTTTAGTACCTACAATCCCTCGATTATGAGCTTGCCAATACACCTAGAAAAGGTAATGTAGTAGCCGATGCACTGAGCAGGAAGACTGAGATACAAGCAGTGCAAGAGGCCAGTGGTGAGTGGAAGCTCATGACTTTGTTCTCTGAGATGCATCTGGAGGTGCATGACAGTCAGGGGTAGACTTATCTTTCCTTGTTAGCTGTGACTTCCACCCTCTTAGACAGAGTGAGGATGAGGTAACTATCGGTTTCAGAAGGCCTAGTCCTACGGGAGACTGTGGCAAGTGAGGACCCACCTCCCAGTTAGACGATAGGCGATGATGAGGTTTTGCGTTTCCATGGATGAGTATGGGTTCCAGGGGATATACGCGAGGAGCTGATGCAGGAGTTTCGTGCTTCGGCTAGGGAAGTTCATCCCGGGGTTACCAAGATGTATCGTGGCTTCAGGCATCAGTACTGGTGGTCGGGTATGAAGAGAGAGATAGTTGGTTTTGTTACGAGGTGTTCCACCTGTCAGCAGGTGAAGACAGAGCATCAGAGGCCAGCTGGGCTGTTACAGCAGTTACCCATTCCATAGTGTAAATGGGATGATGTCGCGATGGATTTCGTGACAGGATTGCTAAGGTCACCTCGAGGCAATGACATTGTGTGGGTTTTTGTGGACAGACTCACGAAGGTAGCTCACTTCTTGCCGATCAAGGAGACCTTCAGTGTTGACGAGCTCAAAAGGCTGTATATCCGAGAGATTGTGCATCTTCATGGGGTCCCTTGTTATATCGTTTCAGATAGGGACGCCCTCTTTATGTCTCATTTCTAGAAGAGCTTTCAGATGGAGCTGGGTACACAGGTGCTTCTGAGAAGAGCATACCACCCTCAGACAGATGGCCAGTCAGAGCGGATGATATAGGTGCTAGAGGACATGCTGCGTGCATGATTCCTAGACTTTGGGGATCCTGGGAGAAGCATATACCCTTAGTCTAGTTTTCATATAACAATAGTTTTCAGGAGACTATTGAGATGGCACCATATGAGGATTTATATGGTAGGCCATGCCGATCACCCTTGTGCTGGTTAGAGGCAGGTGAGGCAGCTTTACTGGGGCCACAGCTCATGCAGGAGACATCTGAGCAGGTCCAGTTGATTCGGAAGTGGATGGCTACCGCACAGTCTCATCAGAAGTCTTATGCTGATCACCGCAGACGACCTTTGGAGTTCATGGTGGGGGATCAGGTTTTTCTACATGTTTCGCCAAGGCTGGGACACAAACAGACCAGGAGACAGGGTAAGCTTTCACCAAGGTATGTGGGACCATTTGAGATTCTGGAGAGAGTCGGGCTAGTTGCCTATCAGTTGCAGTTACCGCAGCGGTACTGAGCCATGCCCGACATCTTCCACGTGTCTCAGTTGCGTCGCTACCATTCAGACCCATCTCACACCTTTCAGCCAGAGGAGGTTGAGCTTCAGCATGATGCGTCCTTTGAGAAGCATCTGATTCGTATCATTGACAGGAGCAAGAAGGTTCTTCAAGGCCGGTTAGTTCCTCTCATACGGGTGCTATGGCAGCATAGCCGAGTGAAGGATGAGACCTGGGAGTGGGAGGCCGACGTACGTGCTCAGTGGCCAGAGCTGTTCTGAACTTTATCTTCGCCACCCTTGGAAGGGAAATTAGGGGACGAATTGCTATAAGGGGGGGGGGGGGGGAGTTTGTAAGAACCCGGTTCTTATTCTTAGTGGTACTGGCTTTTTCTTTTCCTTAAGTGTTTTTGGGAAAATATGGAAAATGGGGAAAAATGCTAAATTTTGAAACTACACACCGTGTACCTTTTCCACACGTCGTGTACTTTTGGCCGTGTTTGGATGAGTACACAGGGCGTGTAGCCATGCCGGTGACGAGGGGTGTAGGAACTGACTACACGCCGTTTAGTGGTATCGTACACGCCGTGTAGTCAGTCGGCAGGCTTAAACAGTAAGGCAGTGGAGTCACCGGAAGCTGGGCAACAGTACACGCTGTGTACTTGGGAGTACATGCTGTGTACTCATGTCGACGGATGAACAGTGTGGCGGTGCCACCAAATGAACAGTTAAATGAAATAAGTACACGCCGTGTACTCAGATGTACATGCCGTGTACTTTGTTTTTTCGGCTTAAAACAGGCAGTAGCCTCCTCATTTGGCAGAGGAGACTCTTGAACCGTTTTGGAGCCAAAGGAGGAGGCCAAATCTTTGAAGATCCACCGGGCATTTGTCTGGAATCTATTTCGGGTTCGGATGATCTCGTTGGAACCGTAGGGGTAAGCCCTCCCCTATCCTGGTACCGTTCTTACCAATTCTTCTCCTAACGTAAGTTATTTACGTTTTTTTTGGTTTTTTGTTCTTCTTTATATCTACGCCATTCTTGGGCATTTCAGGAGTCGTCATTCGGGTATAACGCTCGTTGACTTATAAGGTAGGTGGCTTTGTGTTTATTTTCCAACTGTCGTGCGTTTTTGTTCGTTTTTGTGCCACGAACCCATGTTGGGGTGTCGTGTGGCTGAGGAAATTGCTATATTTAATGCCTAGAATTGCATAGGTGATAAAATTGTGATAACAGAATGCTGGTTGGGATCATTGCTTGGATCCGGAACCACCCCGGGGGTGTGTTTCACTGTTTAGCCTTTTGGCCAGGATACCTAAGGGTATGCCTTCAATGTAGTAATTTTAGAATTGCCTTGAGTGTAATTCCTTGTTTACTGCATTCTGATATGTTGGGCATGGCCCGGTTACCTGTTTAGCCTGAGGGAGTTGTTGTGATTAGCCTGTGGGAACTGCACTGTTTAGCCCGAGGGCTGTAGTTATTTCGGCCTGAGGGCAACTTCTTCCGTGCCTGAGGGCCATAGACTCTGTGCCTGAGGGCGACACTACCTACACCTGAGGGAAAAATCATGTTACGCCTGAGGGAAATTACCTACGGGTTGGGTTATACTTACCTGAGGGTAAGGTTTTGCTTGTCTGCGGACGTGGACTGTTTACATAGAAATGCACTGTGGTGATTTCTAATTTTTAATGGATTAAATGGATAATAAAATGAAAATATAACTGGTAATGAGTTAATTTTTTTTACTTCTTACTTTATTGCATTTTACTACTGCACACTATCGTTGCATGCTTACACGCAGTTGGGAACGAGCCTTTGGTGGGTGCCTACTGAGATATATTTCTCACACCCAGTTTGGGTCACGCTTTTCAGCCCAAACAGATTACGTTTCTTCAGGTGTAGATAGGGGAAAAAGTCCCCATATAGGTACTTGACTATTGCTGAGGAGTAGGAGGTCATAGGGCTGAGCCTGGGCTCGCGATGCCACTGGCAGCTGATTGCTTTGTTTTGCTGTACTCTATTTTCTGTTGTACTGTATTGATGTATAACATGTTCTGGCTATTTTCGTAGCACTTGAAACATGCAGCATCATATTTTATATACTATTGGTTATATCCACTTTTGTAGTTATTTCATTTGTGTATGTTTACTGCTTCCGCTGTCGTTTCATGTTTTATTTATATTCCGCTGTGCTACACTTTGAAAAATGAGGGCATAGTTTCCCCACTATCAGACCTGGGCCCTCGCTGTTAGTCGGCAGCCTCTGGTGTTTGGGGAAATGATCTTGAGGTCACGTGGTGAACCGGGCTTGGGGCACCGGTTGCGTGGCACCCGAGTCCAGGACGTTACAGATTTCTCTTCCATATCCATATTTTCACCTATGTTCTCTTATGTGGAAACCCAGTGATTAGTTAATTTGGGTAACCGTTACGTTTTATACTTTAGTTTTTAAAGATTGGTTTTGGTATTCCTTTTTAATATGTGGGTTTCTATTAAAGAAACTTTCGAGTAGTAAACCATTTATAACCCCGAATAATTTCGATGGCGAAATTCATTTTAAGGAGGTAGAATGTAACACCCCGAGATTTTATGAAAAATATTCCTTTTAATTTTATTGATGTCTTGTGTTATAAGCTACACCAAAAGGAGATTTCACTACACACATCTCTAACTTGGCTTGCATTACACGCAATCGCGACCTTCCACGATAGTGTGTGCTGTAGCAATACCGAGTTTCACTAAACAACGATACGTTATATAAACTAGCCATTATGAATAGTAATACCCACTTTTTAAAATTTTATAAATTTTATATTTCGATATTTACTTCATTTTTGGATTCGGAATATCAAAATTAGCCTAGGGTGAGTTTATGGTATTTTTCTGGAAACTTTCAATTTTTGATGAATAGTGAAAACACTATGTTACTATTTAAAAACCGACTTTTTATTTAAATAATTATTTATTTTATTTAAATTTATTTTAGGTCAAAAATGAAACATAATACCTATATAAGTTCAATTTAATTCATTGGAGTCATTTTATAATAATTTTAGATATATAAAAGTTTTATTGAACTTTTCACCGTCTTTTACCCACCTCTTAGGAGAATTTGGAAATTCACATAAAACATAATTTTACTACTTCTGTGAGTGGAATTTCAAAAATCCTAGAGACATAGTTAATATCAAAGACTACAATGTGGTTTAATAAGATGAAAATATTTTTTTTGAATAGTACCTTTTTACTGTTATTTACCACGGTTAAAAGTAAATAGGGTAATTAAGGGTAAAAATGATATTATTATTACCCTAAAACATGTCCTAATTCTATTGGATAAGTTTAATTCGACCAAAAACAACCTTAGGAATAAAATATGACTATTTAGGTCCACTTGGATTATATTAGGACATTTATTATTAATTTATTTAAAGAAGGGTTAAAATAGTTAAAATCAATGTTTAATAACTAATTCATTTTTAATATAGGGTTATACATAAGATAAATTCGACTATAAATATTCATTATAAATTTAAAACGATTTCATACCTAATGGTATTTTATTTATAATTTTTAAACATTAAATAATTTATGTTATTTATGACACAATGGTGATGCACTAGTTACTTAAATAATGAAATATTAAAATAATTGATATTATAAATACCCAAATAAATGTAATTTGAGACTTTTTATGAATTAAACTAATTTTATAGGTTAATATGTCATGTTAGTACTGGTTTAATTAACTTTTTTTGAACTAAACATGCTGTTATTATTTTCAAAAAAAATCAATTACCAAACAGTGTCAAAATTGACATAAAATAGTTTTTAAAACAAATATTATATTATTAATTGTTATTTTATTTCTAAAAATATAAGGTTTGGCCAAATGACTTATATAAGGTTATATATATTAATAATAAACAACTTGGGGCTCGTTTGGCTTGTTATAGTAAGTTTATTAACCTTATAGTGTAAAAAAACAAGAAGACACATTAAAAGTTAAATTATTTAACTTAAAGTTAAATCTAAATGATAAGGTTAAAATAGAAAACTAAACTTGTCTAAAATCTATTGGTTGAGAGAATTTAGACCCATACCCACTTTATATTTGAAATAAATCAATTTGGAGCTATTATAAACCGAATATGACTTTATTATAAATAATATTTTAAGTTTTTCTAAAGGTGCCCCTCTCTTCCCTTATAAAAAGGGCACCCCTTCCCTCTTCTTTTAACACCGTTTTGAACCTTGAAGCTCGGCCAAACCCTGCCCATTTCTATTCTCCACTTCCCTAGAAACATTATGGAGTTTCTAATATTCTCAAAAGTCCAACTCTACTTCCATAAGAGAAATCTTAAAGGATGTGCGTCGAAGAAGAGGTAATCTCTTCTTCCGATTCTCTCAAGATTCTTTCTTCTTCTACTTCTTCTTCTTCAGTTGTCTCGTTATAAAGTAATAACCTCAGTATTAATTATATTGTAATTCCCCGACCCCATTTACCTAGAGTCAGTGCATTATTTTAATACATTGGCATGATTTCAAGGAATCAAGTCCCGAAGGACCGATAAGTTTAGCAGTCTTGGAAAAATAGATCACATACATGAATGTTACATTACACTCCATAATATACAAAACAACATAAATAATCCTTTATGAATGTAATTATTCCCTTGTCTTAACCCATATTATCAATCACAATATACTTCTTGGAATACTGGAAAAAATAAAACATAGAAAAGGGGTGAGATCAAACGCTCAGTAAGGATAACAATACAGCAAAAACTTTCATAAATAAGCATAAACATTTAAGGCACTGTATAACTAAAACAAAAGCCTTTTAAACATGAACTTCAACATAGTATGGAAACAATAAAATAAAATAATTCCATTTAATTATTCACATGTATATTCTACTAATCGAATAATCACATGAAATATCAATAACCACTTCCATAATAATGGAATGCATAATGCCAGACTATCATAACCACATAGCCAAGGCCTCGTGCCAAGACTACAAATAATATTTTTTCAAGGCCTTGTGCCAAGACACTAGTTTGTCTCATGAGACCTACCGATGCATCGAGGAGATATAGAGGGATCCACCCGTCACATACTAAGTCCAATGCATTCCCATATGAAAAGGTTTCAACATAACATAAACATTCGTATTAAAACTAACATACGAAATGTCAATACTTTCTCCATAAACCATTAATGGTATAAAAATAAGACATCCACAGTAAAACATATCACAAAACCTTCAATACAATACAAAAGTTTTGTTTCATAATAAATCAACTTCAAATAAAATTAAAATCTATCAAAGGATGTTGACATAGATGAAATCAAAACAATTTGAGAGAAATATATCTTTTTCTCGAAATCATTGAAAAGTAACACATTTATAAAGGAAGTAATTTAAAAGAGATTTTTGAATCAAAGTGTCCCATACCACTTTGAAACTTTTGAAAAGAAATATCATTTCAAAATATTCATGTCCATATAAATAAATCCTTAAAATCATTTTGAAAACATGGACATTAATTAAAATATTTAGAAAGATAAATCTTTAAAACATTTAAAATTATGATCTTGATAAAGAGTACCTTTCAAAAATTCTTAAAATATTCATTTTGAAACCATTTAAAAGTCACATAATTATAAAATAAAACATTTACTTTGAAAATATTCTTATAAGCTTGTAAGGTAACCTTTGACGATTTTATAACGGCGGTAAATAGCTGCACCCGCCGTATAAGTTAAAAAAACATTCTTACCTTAAATTTGTCGAAAGGTTAAAAGTGCCTTGTTTGAAAAACGACGGAAAGATTCCTTTAAAAACACATAAGGGTATAAATGACTTTAACCCATATTTTTTGTAAATAGAAAAAAATGTTTTGAAATACATTTCGAAGAAACATGGATGTGGATTATAAAGAAATCCCAGTAGACTATTACGTATAAACAACCTCGGATAATGAAGAGATTGCGAAATTAACCCTTACCATTTTGGTAACTTATGAAACGTACAACCCATGAAATAGGTATCATACAATGAATATGTAAATACACATAAATTAATGTGTATTACACAAAGAATATAATTATGGGCAGTATATACACCACACAAAATGTAATAGTGGCAATATGGCATGAATCTCACGAGAATAAGGAGTGAGATGAAAACCCCTTACCTTGTACTTTTCCTTGGTTGGGGTAGGTTAACCTCCTGTATAATGGTGAAATAATTTTTATTAAATTATACAAGAATCATATACATTCATATGATATCATATATGATTTTTTAACATTGCTTTGTTAATAATGTAACACCCCGAGATTTTATGAAAAATATTCTTTTTAATTTCATTAATGTCTTGTGTTGTAAGCTACACCAAAAGGAGCTTTTACAACACGCATCATTGACTTGCCTTGCATTACACGCAATCACGACCTTTCTCAATAGCGTGTGTAGTACGCAATACCGAGTTTCACTAAACAACAATATGCTATTAAAATATTATTAAAACTAGCCGTTATGAATAGTAATAACCACTTTTTGAAATTTTGTAAATTTTAGTTTTCAAAATGGACTTCATTTATGGATTCGGAATATCGAAATTAGCTTAGGGTGAAATTTTGGTACTTTTCGGATACCTTTCATTTTCTGATGAATAGTGAAAATTACTAAATTTTAATTAAAAACAACCTTCTTAATCGAAATAATTAATAGTGATAAATTATTAATTTGAGTGGTTTTAAAGTATATTTAGAATATATTTTTGCAATTTAATACAATGTTGGTCATTGGATGTAATTTGACATTTAAACCAGACATAAACAAGTGTCAATCTTTTGATAGTTATTATCTCTTAAGAACACGCTATTTGTTTTGACGACGGGAATTAATTTTTAAATTAATTAATGCAACTGATTTGTTTTGAATTTGGTAAAATAGACATCATTTTTGAGATCATAATATCAAATATAGCTTAGGCCTAATTTTTGGTATTTTTCTGGAAACTTTCATTTTTTGATGAATAGTGAAACCACTAAGTGGTAGTAAAAAAATGATTTTTTCATAAAACTTAATTTTACCGCTTATGTGAATGGAATTTAAAAAATCCGAGAGACACGGTTGATGTCAGTAAGTAAAATGTGGTTCAATGAGATGAAAATAATTTTTGGTGAATAGTAACTTTTTATTTTTTTTTACCACGGTTAGAAGTAAATAGGGTAATTAAGGGTCAAAATGATATTATTATTACCCTAACACATGTCCTAATTCTATTGGATAAGTTTAATTCGACCAAAAACAAACTTAGGAATAAAATATGACCATTTAGGACCACTTGGATTAGATTAGGACATATATTATTAATTTATTTAAAGAAGGGTTAAAATAGTTAAAATCAAAGTTTAATAAGTATATCATTTTAAATATAGGGTTATACATAAGATAAATTCGACTCTAAATATTAATTAGAAAGCTAAAACTATTTTCTACATAATGGTATTTTATTTGTAATTTTTAGACATTAAATAAGTTACTTTATTTATGACACAAAGATGATGGAGTAATTATCTTATTAATGAAATATTGACATAATTGATGTTATAAATACCAAAATAAATGTAATTTGAGACTTTTTATTAATTCCACTAATTTTACAGGTTAATATGACATGTTAGTATTAATTTAATTAACTTTTTTAGAACTAATTATTCTATTATGAGTTTCACAAAAATCAATTACTAAATAGTGTCAAAATTGACATAAAATAGTTTTTAAAGAAAATATTATATTATTAATTGTTATTTTATTCCTAAAAATCTAAGGTTCGGCCAAATGACTTAGATAAGGTTATATATATTCATAATAAACAACTTTTGGTTCGTTTGGCTTCTTATAGTAAGTTTATTAACCTTATAGTATAAGAACACTAAAAGACACGGTAAAAGTAAAATTATATAACTTAAAGTTAAAACTAAATGATAAGGTTAAAATAGTAAAGTAAAAATGTCCAAATTCTATTGTATGAGAGGATTTCTACCCATCCCACCTTATCTTCGAAATAACTCAATTTGGAGCTATTTAAAACCGAATTTGGCTTTATAATAAAATAATATTTTTAGTTATTCCAAAGGTGCCCCTCTCCTCCCTTATAAAAGGGCACCTCCTCCCTCTCTTCCTCACACCACTTTGAGCCTTCATGCTCGGCCAAAACCTGAAAAATTCTCTTCTCCACTTCCATAGAAACATACTAAAGATTATGGTCTTCTTCAAAGACCAATTTTAGTGCCCTAAAAAAAGAGGCGCTTCAAAGAAGAGGTAATGTCCGTTACCGATTCTTTCAACTTTATTTATTCTTCCACTTCTTCTTCTTAGGTTGTTTCATTATGAAGTAATAACATCAGTATCCCTCATATATAGATATGTTATTATTAGTATTAAACAACCCTATTTCACCATCTATCCATCCTACGGAAAACGAAATCACCACGCGTGCGTACGTACGGAATACCGTCTCCACGCCGTGGTGTAATCTATTTTCCACCACCACCTTACTTGGATGGGTATAATGGTGTAAATAATGACTATATAAGACTATTGTAAAGTTATATTGATTCTTAAATAGTATAAATACACTCCAATACAATTCAACGATCATGAGAACGATATCATCGCTCGTGAATACGTACGGACTACCGTCTCCACGACGCGATGAGATTCATTCTCCACGTTAACCATTCATGAATGATTTTAAAGTATATGTAATAAGTAATCATGAAATATATGACATAATAATGATACTGGATTTATGTGTATATACATGTATATCATCTACTTAATTCCATTCTGTTATATATAAATCATGTTTTATATTCTGGAGTTAATTAATCATTATCTAAGTAATCATATGAATAATTACAAGTCAAAACACGGACGACAAATGAAACGATTTTACCCAGAACACTCTTTAACATGGAATTTACAAAAGAATGGGTAAAATAAAGTAATAAGTGATCCATATATGATATCATAACAATTATTATGATTCTGGAATAAGTCAATGACATTATTTAAATCATTATACAGGAGGTTCGGACACTTACGAAGCAAATCGGACCTAAGGTAAGGGAAATATCACAATCTCATTTTTATCCGAGATTGTTTATACTTTGGCATTTACTGGGGTGTATTTTATCATCCACATCCATGTTTCCTCGATATGAAATATTGTTTCCATACACCTACAATTGTTTAAATCCAATTTTACCCTTCGGTGAGTTTTTAGTAAAGGATATGAAAGGAATCTTTTGTCATTTTTTGTACGAGGTACTTTTTGACTTTTCCGAAAAAAGTACGAAGAATGTTTTTTTAACTTATACGGCATGAATGGATTTTTAAAACATTATCTCCAAGAAGCTTCCTTTACAAGTTTTCAAGTTTATTTTTAATCAACTTCTTTTAGTTTAGAATTGTACGACATGTTAAGAAAGGAAAAGTGTTTTTAAAGAAGAAAGGATATTTTCCTCAAGAATGGAGTTCAAGTGTTTTATCAAAATTATTTTTCCATCTAAGATAATAAAGGGTTCTGTTTCTATCCCTATTATTACATTGATTTTATTATGTTGTAATGGAATTATATTTTTATGAATTCCTTTATCTTATATGAATTGTTTTATGATTTCACGATGTTTAAGATTCCCATTTTTATTACATGGGTTATGCTATGATGTATGGTTTCTAATTTTGTGGCACACATAAGAATGGTATCATTATGAGATGGGTGGGACCTATATCTCCCTTCAATGCATTGGGTAAATATTTTATATCTCATGAGATAGACATGGCTGGAACGACAGGTTAAACCGGTTCAGTGAAACAGGACTGAAACGAGGAGTGAACTCGGTTCAGAAAAGGACTTTGTCCACTAAGATAGTCTTGTCAATGAGTCTTGACTAATAAGAAATGATTCTCTATGATTGTGCGTGATGCCAAAAAGTTTCATGTTTTAAGTTACAATTATTGGGATTACATTTCACTACTATGATTAATCCCATGTTATGATATTATGATCTCTTTTGTAGGTTAAGATTTCCAAAATGTTATGTTCTTATGAATATGATGTGATTGATATTTATTTTGTTTACCCTTACTGAGCATTTGAGCTCACCCTTTTATGTTTTCTTTTCCCCAGGAAAGAAAGAACGGTTTTAGGTAAAAAAAGGAAGATCTTTATGGGAGATGTTGAAGATCTTTCACCGCGATTAGAAGATTATATTCCAAGTTTCCAAAGACACTAAACTATTACGGTCCTTGTGTGTGTGTTTTTGTTATGTACTAAGTATTCCGCAAAATTAATTTAATGTCCATGTACATTAAACTTAGGGTATCTACAGTTGGTATCCGAGGAAAGGTTTAGTCAACCTTTGGAAACTAGGATGCATGAACGTTAGTGAGATCCCTAGAGATATTTCTAAGGTATGTCTAGGGATGTCCTTAAGGATAAATATACTTATAGGATATAATCCTAGAACTATGGTAACGATATTAGATTAAACCAAAGATGTTATATATTGAAGTTACTCCCCCTTTATTATGATTTTTGCCTCTCACACTATTCTTTTTGGGTTTTAGAAAATGGCTGGAGACATGATGATTCACGATAATGGAGGATATGATGGACAATGGAATGATATTCTTCATGAGAAACCAAATGAAATGGGATTTGGAAGTCCAAACATCATTATTATGCCGAATCAGAAATCTCATAATATGATCAATAAAGTAAAATTTGGTATGTTTCCTGACTCGGCTAATAAGAGAAAGATGGAGTTTCATGATGATCATAGAGGAAAGAAAGTTCAATTTCTCCTATGTAAATCATGTGGGAAGAGGCATCAAGGAGAATGTTTCAATGGAACTGGAAGATGCTTTGGGTGTGGAAAAGAAGGACACAAATCCAGTAAGTGCAAAGGAAAAGGTTCAGTTAACACCAGGGATGAGGATAATGGTATTGCTACGACATCAACAATGGTTAAATGTTTTAAATGTGGAATGTACAGGAATTATGCAAACTAATGCCCTAAGGGAAAGTCTCATGAAGAGAATCGGTATGGTCGTATGGGTAGTATTTATGTTGATGATGATGAAGAGACTACAAATGATATATGAGATGAAAGAATTGTTGAAGCTCGGTCAATGGTTTAAGAATTTAGTGGAATGATTACATGTTTATCATGTGTAACGTTGTATAAGTAATATCATGGTACTATGGAATAAAGAGACATCTAAGGATTGTTACACTGTTGTCTTTCCTTGAGTTTTGAAAGTGTATGATTTATAGTACCAGTATCCATGAAAGGTTCTTCAGATATTTTTGGAATGTATATGATATGCGCATAATGAAGGGATAAGGAGAAAATTAAATTTTTGATAGTATTCATGAGCACATGACTGATATTAGGAGAAGGTTATATCATGGTTTGAGTATATAGAATTTTTGGATTTTGGTATGTGGAAAGAGTTAACTTTTGACTGCATTCATGTTTTCACTAAGGTTCAATGGGTATTCATTCTTCAAGAGAATCCATGATTAAGGTATTCACATGTTTGTAATTTTACCAACAAGATATATCTTATGATATATGGGGGATAAATGATGGCATTCACATGATTGTTATGTGACATTTCAAGTAATCATTTTCTTTATACTATGAGCTTGGACCGATGTATTTTAGATAATCCTAAATATTGGAATAGATTATGTTGGTCATAAGTTAGGATAGAACTTTTTTCGATATTATTGATGGGATGTTATAGTAATATAGCTTTATAAAAAGGACAACCTGAAGGACGGGCGACAGCCCATCGCGTCGGACAAGGCTGTGAGAATCGAACCCACAACCGAAGTGTGACTGGCCTTTAGGCGCCTACCACTGGCCTACAAGAAGTCCCTGTTTGGTAGGAAAATAGTTTTATTATATTAAGCAGTATGATATATAAATTATAAGTCCATTTTAGGAACTATATATGATTAATATCACTATAGATGGACTTATGTAAGTTTTGATAACTTTTCTAACCTTTTTGTTTCAGATAGATGGAATGACCCATCATTCTATCACATGATTTTCTAACACATCAATAATGACAAATTAAACTTCATTTCATTAAGGGATGAAGTGGAAATTGTTCAATTCACGAACAACAATGAGATTGTACCAAAATCATGTAAGTATTTCTTTTAATTCATCAACTTTAGGGAAATGATCTTGAAAACCAAAAATGTTGTCTTAGTGACCTTATATCTAATGGATTAGATGGTACCTTAGATCATCACAAATCTATGGCTTTGTGATTGTTGAATTTTTCATAGCCATGTTGTCTACCACTCTCTATCACAACATGATGGTTAGATTTCTCTTCCATATCCATATTTTCACCTATGTGGAAACCCAATGATTAGTTTATTTGGGTAACTGTTACGTTTCGTACATTTGTTTTTAAAGATTGGTTTTGGTATTCCTTTTTACGATGTGGGTTTCTATTAAAGAAACTTTTGAGTAGTAAACCATTTATAACCCCGACTAATTTCGAGGGCGAAATTCATTTTAAGGGGGGTAGAATGTAACACCCCGAGATTTTATGAAAAATATTCTTTTTTAATTTCATTAATGTCTTGTGTTGTATGCTAAACCAAAAGGAGCTTGCATAACACACATCATTGACTTGCCTTGCATTACACGCAATCACGACCTTCCTCAATAGCGTGTTTAGTACGCAATACCGAGTTTCACTAAACAACGATATGCTATTAAAATATTATTAAAACTAGCCGTTATGGATAGTAATAACCACTTTTTGAAATTTTGTAAATTTTAGTTTTCAAAATGGAATTCAATTATGGATTCGGAATATCGAAATTAGCTTAGGGTGAAATTTTGGTACTTTTCGGATAACTTTCATTTTCTGATGAATAGTGAAAATTACTAAATTTTAATTAAAAACAACCTTTTTAATCGAAATAATTAATAGTGATAAATTATTAATTTGAGTGGTTTTAAAGTATATTTAGAATATATTTTTAAAATTTAATACAATGTTGGTCATTGGATGTAATTTCACATTTAAACCAGTCATAAACAAGTGTCAATCTTTTGATAATTATTATCTCTTAAGAACACGCTATTTGTTTTGACGACGAGAATTAATTTTTAAATTAATTAATGATATTTATTTGTTTTGAATTTGGTAAAATAGACATAATTTTTGAGTTCATAATATCAAATATAGCTTAGGCCTAATTTTTGGTATTTTTCTGGAAACTTTCATTTTTTGATGAATAGTGAAACCACTAAGTGGTTGTTAAAAAAATGAATTTTTCATAAAACTTAATTTTACCGCTTCTGTGAGTGGAATTTCAAAAATCCAAGAGACACGGTTGATGTCAGTAAGTAAAATGTGGTTTAATGAGATGAAAATAATTTTTGGTGAATAATAACTTTTTACTTTTTTTTTACCACAGTTAAAAGTAAAATAGGGTAATTAAGGGTAAAAATGATATTATTATTACCCTAACACATGTTTTAATTCTATTGGATAAGTTTAATTCGACCAAAAACAACCTTAGGAATAAAATATGACCATTTAGGCCCACTTGGATTAGAGTAGGACATATATTATTAATTTATTTAAAGAAGGGTTAAAATAGTTAAAATCAAAGTTTAATAAGTATATCATTTTTAATATAGGGTTATACATAAGATACATTCGACTATAAATATTCATTAGAAAGCTAAAAAAATTTCATACATAATGGTATTTTATTTGTAATTTTTAGACATTAAATAATTTACTTTATTTATGACAGAAAGATGATGCAGTAATTATCTTATTAATGAAATATTGACATAATTGATGTTATAAATACCAAAATAAATTTAATTTGAGACTTTTTATGAATTACACTAATTTTATAGGTTAATATGACATGTTAGTATTAATTTAATTAACTTTTTTTGAACTAATCATTCTGGTTTTAGTTTCACAAAAATCAATTACTAAATAGTGTCAAAATTGACATAAAATAGTTTTTGGAACAAATATTATATTATTAATTGTTATTTTATTCCTAAAAATCTAAGGTTCGGCCAAATGACTTAGATAAGGTTATATAAATTAATAATAAACAACTTGGGGTTAGTTTGGCTTCTTATAGTAAGTTTATTAACCTTATAGTGTAAGAACACAAAAAGACACGGTAAAAGTAAAATTATCTAACTTAAAGTTAAAACTAAATGATAAGGTTAAAATAGTAAACTAAACATGTCCAAATTCTATTGGATGAGATGATTTTGACCCATACCCACCTTAGATTCTAAATAACTCAATTTGGAGCTATTTAAAACCGAATTTGGCTTTATAATAAAATAATATTTTTAGTTATTCCAAAGGTGCGCCTCTCATCTCTTATAAAAGGGCACCTCCTCCCTCTCTTCCTCACACCACATTGAGCCTTCAATCTCGGAAAAAACCTGACAAATTCTCTTCTAAACTTCCCTAGAAACATCCTAGAGGTTATGGTCTTCTTCAAAGACCAATTTTATTGCCCTAAAAGGAGATCTCAAAGAGGCGCTTCAAAGAAGAGGTAATGTCCGTTACCGATTCTTTCAACTTTATTTCTTCTTCCACTTCTTCTTCTTAGGTTGTTTCATTATGAAGTAATAACATCAGTATCAACCATATAATGATATGTTATTATAATTATGAAACAACCCTATTTCACCATCTATCCATCCTACGGAAAACAAAATCACCGCGCGTGCGTATGTACGGAATACCGTCTCCACGCCGTGGTGCAATCTATTTTCCACCACCACCTTACTTGGATGGGTATAATGGTGTAGATAATGACTATATAAGACTATTATAAAGTGATATTGATTATTAAATAGTATAAATACACTCCAATATAATTCAACGATCATGAGAACGATATCATCGCTCGTGCGTACGTACGGACTACCGTCTCCACGACGCGATGAGATTCATTCTCCACGTTAACCATTCATGAATGATTATAAAGTATATATAATAAGTAATCATTAAATATATGAAATAATAATGTTACTGGATTTATGTGTATATATATGTATGTCATCTACTTAATTCCATTCAACCCAATAAGGAAACGAAAACAGTGTTCATGCATTCGTACGGCCTACCGTCTCCATGAACGGTGTATTTCTTTCCATTTAATGATCTATTATATATATGTATATTCTGAATATATATTATATATAAATCATGTTTTATATTCTGGAATTAAGTAATCATGATCTATGTAATCATATGAATAATTACAAGTCAAAACATGGACGACAAATGAAACGATTTTACCCAAAACGCTCTTTAACATGGAATTTACAAAAGAACGGGTAAAATAAAGTCATACGTGAACCATATGTGATATCATAACAATGCGTCTGATTCTGGAATAAGTCAATGACATTATTTAAATCATTATATAGGAGGTTTAGACACTTACGAAGCAAATCGGACCTAAGGTAAGGGAAATATCACAATCTCATTTTTATCCGAGATTGTTTATACTTTGGCATTTACTGGGGTGTATTTTATCATCCACATCCATGTTTCCTCAATATGAAATATTATTTCCATCCACATACAATTGTTTAAATCCAATTTTACCCTTCAGTGAGTTTTTATTAAAGGATATGAATGGAATCCTTTGTCATTTTTCATACGAGGTACTTTTTGACTTTTCCGACAAAAGTACGAAGAATGTTTTTTTAACTTCTACGCCATGAATGGATTTTTAAAACATTATTTCCAAGAAGCTTACTTTACAAATTTTCAAGTTTATTTTTAATCAACTTCTTTTAGTTTAGAATTGTATGACATGTTAAGAAAGGAAAAGTGTTTTTGAAGCAGAAAGGATATTTTCCTCAAGAATGGAGTTCAAGTGTTTTATCAAAATTATTTTTCCATCTAAGATAATAAAGGGTTATGTTTCTATCCCTATTATTACATTGTTTTATTATGTTGTGATGGAATTATATTTTTATTAATTCCTTTATCTTATATGAATTGTTTTATGATGTCACGATGTTTAAGATTCCCATTTTTATTACATGGGTTATGCTATGATGTATGGTTTCTAATTTTGTGGAACACATTAGAATGGTATCATTATGAGATGGGTGGGACCTATATCTCCCTCCAATGAATTGGGTAAAGATTTTATATCTCATGAGATAGACATGTCTGGAACGGTAGGTTAAACTGGTTCAGTGAAATAGGACTGAAACGAGGAGTGAACTCGGTTCAGAAATGGACTTTGTCGACTAAGATAGTCTTGGAAATGAGTCTTGACTAATAATAAATGATTCTCTATGATTGTGTGTGTATTCCACAAAGTTTCATGTTTTAAGTTATGATTATTAGGATTACATTTCACTACTATGATTTATCCCATGTTATGATATTATGATCTCTTTTGCAGGTTAAGATTTCCAAAATGTTATGTTCTTATGAATATGATGTGATTGATATTTCTTTTGTTTACCCTTACTAAGTATTTGAGCTCACCCTTTTATGTTTTCTTCTCCCCAGGAAATAAAGAAAGGTTTTAGGTAAAAAAAAGGAAGATCTTTATGGGAGATGTTGAAGATCTTTCACCACAATTAGAAGATTATATTCCAAGTTTCCAAATACACTAAATTATTACGGTCCTTGTGTGTGTGTTTTTGTTATGTAATAAGTATTCCAAAAAAGTAATGTAATGTCCATGTATGTAAAGCTTAGGGTCTCTACAGTTGGCATCATAGGAAAGGTTTAGTCAACCTTTGGAAACTAGGATGCGTGAACATTAGAGAGATCCCTAGAGATATTTCTAAGGTCTGTCTAGGGATGTCCCTAAGGATAAGTATACATATAGGATATAGTCCTAAAACTATGGTAACGATATTAGATTAAACCAAAGATGTTAGATATTGAAGTTACTCCCCCTTTATTTTGATTTTTGCCTCTCACACTATTCTTTTTGGGTGTTAGAAAATGGCTGGAAACAAGATGATTCACGATAATGGAGGATATGATGGACAATAGAATGATATTCTTCATGAGAAACCAAATGAAATGGGATTTGGAAGTACAAACATCATTATTATGCCGAATCAGAAATCACATAATATGATCAATAAAGTAAAACTTGGTATGTTTACTGACTCGGCTAATAAGAGAAAGATGGAGTTTCATGATGATCATAGAGGAAAGAAAGTTCAATTTCCCCTATGTAAATCATGTGTGAAGAGGCATCAAGGAGAATGTTTCAAAGGAACTTGAAGATGCTTTGGGTGCAGAAAAGAAGGACACAAAGCCAGTAAGTGCAAAGGAAAAGGTTTAGTTAACACCAGGGATGAGGATAATGGTATTGCTACGACATCAACAATGGTTAAATGTTTTAAATGTGGAATGTACGGGCATTATGCAAACCAATTCCCTAAGGGAAAGTCTCATGAAGAGAATCAGTATGGTCGTATGGGTAGTATTTATGTTGATGATGATGAAGAGACTACAAATGATATGTGAGATGAAAGAATTGTTGAAGCTCGGTCAATGGTTTAAGAATGTAGTGGAATGATTACATGTTTTTCATGTTTAATGTTGTATAAGTAATCTCATGGTACTATAGAATAAAGAGACATCTAAGGATTGTTACACTGTTGTCTTTCCTTGAGTTTTTGAAGTGTATGATTAATGGTACCAGTATCCATGAAAGGTTATTCAGATATTTTTGGAATGTAGATGATATGTGCATAATGAAGGGATAAGGAGAAAATTAAATGTTTGATAGTATTCATGAGATCATGACTAATATAAGGATAAGGTTATATCATGGTTTGAGTATATAGAATTTTTGGATTTTGATATGTGGAAAGAGTTAACTTTTGACTGCATTCATGTTTTCACTAAGGCTCAATGGGTATTCATTCTTCAATAGAATACATGATTAAGGTATTCACATGTTTGTAATTTGACCAACAAGATATATCTTATGATATATGGGGGATAAATGATGGCATTCACGTGATTGTTATGTGACATTTCAAGTAATCATTTTCTTTATACTATGAGCTTGGACCGAAGTATTTTAGATAATCCTAAAGATTAGAATAGATTATGTTGGACATAAGTTAGGATAGATCTTTTTTTGATATTATTGATGGGATGTTATAATAATATATCTTTATAAAAAGGACAACCTGTAGGATGGGTGACAGCCCATCGCATCGGACAAGGCTGTGGGAATCGAACCCACAACCGAAGTGCAACTGGCCTTTAGCGCCTACCACTGGCCTACAGGAAGTCCCTGTTTGGTAGGAAACTAGTTTTATTATATTAAACAGTATGATATATGAAGTATAAGTCCATTTTAGGAACCATATATGATTAATCTCACTATAGATGGACTTATGTAAGTTTTGATAACTTTTCTAACCTTTTTGTTTCAGACAGATGGAATGACCCATCATTCTATCACATGATCTGCTAACACATCCCGAATGATAAATTCAACTTCATTTCATTAAGGGATGAAGTGGAAATTGTTCAATTCACGAACAATAGTGAGATTGTACCAAAATCATGTAAGTATTTCTTTTAATTCATCAACTTTAGGGAAATGATCTTGAAAACAAAAAATGTTGTCTTAGTGACCATATATCCGATGGATTAGATGGTACCTTAGATCATCACAAATCTATGGCTTTGTGATTGTTGTATTTTTCATATCCATGTTCTCTACCACTCTCTATCAGAACATGATGGTTAGATTTCTCTTTCATATCCATATTTTCACCAATGTGGAAACCCAATGATTAGTTTATTTGGGTAATGGTTACGTTTCATACTTCTATTTCTAAAGATTGGTTTTGGTATTCCTTTTTACAATGTGGGTTTCTATTAAAGAAACTTTTGAGTAGTAAACCATTTATAACCCCGACGAATTTCGAGGGCGAAATTCATTTTAAGGGGGGTATAATGTAACACCCCGAGATTTTATGAAAAATATTCTTTTTAATTTCATTAATGTCTTGTGTTGTACGCTACACCAAAAGGAGCTTGCACAATACGCATCATTGACTTGACTTGCATTACACGCAATCGCGACCTTCCTCAATAGCGTGTGTAGTACGCAATACCAAGTTTCACTAAACAGTGATATGCTATTAAAATATTATTAAAACTAGCCGTTATGAATAGTAATAACCACTTTTTGAAATTTCGTAAATTTTAGTTTTCAAAATGGACTTCATTTTTGGATTCGGAATATCGAAATTAGCTTGGGGTGAAATTTTGGTACTTTTCGGATAACTTTCATTTTCTGATGAATAGTGAAAATTACTAAATTTTAATTAAAAACAACCTTTTTAATCGAAATAATTAATTGTGATAAATTATTAATTTGAGTGGTTTTAAAGTATATTTAGAATATATTTTTACAATTTAATACAATATTGGTCATTGGATGTAATTTCACATTTAAACCAGTCATAAACAAGTGGCAATCTTTTGATAGTTATTATCTCTTAAGAACACGCTATTTGTTTTGACGACGGGAATTAATTTTCAAATTAATTAATGAAACTGATTTGTTTTGAATTTGGTAAAATAGAAATCATTTTTGAGTTCATAATATCAAATATAGCTTAGGCCTAATTTTTGGTATTTTTCTGGAAACTTTCATTTTTTGATGAATAGTGAAACCACTAAGTGGTAGTTAAAAAAATGAATTTTTCATAAAACATAATTTTACCGCTTCTGTGAATGGAATTTCAAAAATCTGAGAGACACGGTTGATGTCAGTAAGTAAAATGTGGTTCAATGAGATGAAAATAATTTTTGGTGAATAGTAACTTTTTACTTGTTTTTACCACGGTTAAAAGTAAATAGGGTAATTAAGGGTAAAAATGATATTATTATTACCCTAACACATGTCCTAATTCTTTTGGATAAGTGTAACTCGACCAAAAACAACCTTAGGAATAAAATATGACCATTTAGGCCCACTTGGATTAGATTAGCACATATATTATTAATTTATTTAAAGAAGGGTTAAAATAGTTAAAATCAATGTTTAATAAGTAGATCATTTTTAATATAGGGTTATACATAAGATAAATTCGACTATAAATATTCATTAGAAAGCTAAAAATATTTCCTACATAATGGTATTTTATTTGTAATTTTTTGACATTAAATACTTTACTTTATTTATGACACAAAGATGATGCAATAATTATCTTATTAATGAAATATTGACATAATTGATGTTATAAATACCAAAATATATTTAATTTGAGACTTTTTATGAATTACACTAATTTTCTAGGTTACTATGACATGTTAGTATTAATTTAATTAACGTTTTTCGAATTAATCATTCTGTTATGATTTTCACAAAAATCAATTACTAAATAGTGTCAAAATTGACATAAAATAGTTTTTGAAACAAATATTATATTATTAATTGTTATTTTCTTCCTAAAAACTAAGGTTCGGCCAAATGACTTAGATAAGGTTATATATATTAATAATAAACAACTTGGGGTTAGTTTGGCTTCTTATAGTAAGTTTATTAACCTTATAGTGTAAGAACACAAAAAGACACGGTAAAAGTAAAATTATCTAACTTATAGTTAAAACTAAATGATAAGGTTAAAATAGTAAACTAAACATGTACAAATTCTATTGGATGAGAGGATTTAGACCAATACCAACCTTAGATTCTAAATAACTCAATTTGGAGCTATTTAAAACCGAATATGGCTTTATAATAAAATAATAGTTTTAGTTATTCCAAAGGTGCCCCTCTCCTCCCTTATAAAAGGGCACCTCCTCCCTCTCTTCCTCACACCACTTTGAGCCTTAAAGCTCGGACAAACCCTGAAAAATTCTCTTCTCCACTTCCCTAGAAACATCCTAGAGGTTCTGGTCTTCTTCAAAGACCAATTTAGTGCCCTAAAAGGAGATCTCAAAGAGGCGCTTCAAAGAAGAGGTAATGTCCGTTACCGATTCTTTCAACTTTATTTCTTCTTAAACTTCTACTTATTAGGTTGTTTCATTATGAAGTAATAACATCAGTATCCCTCATATACTGATATGTTATTATAAGTATGAAACAACCCTATTTCACCATCTATCCATCCTACGGAAAACGAAATCACCGCGCGTGCGTACGTACGGAATACCGTCTCCACGCCGTGGTGTAATCTATTTTCCACCACCACCTTACTTGGATGGGTATAATGGTGTAAATAATTACTATATAAGACTATTGTAAAGTTATATTGATTATGAAATAGTATAAATACACTCCAATACAATTCAACGATCATGAGAACGATATCATCGCTCGTGCGTACGTACGGACTACCGTCTCCACAACGCGATGAGATTCATTCTCCACGTTAACCATTCATTAAATGATTATAAAGTATATATAATAAGTAATCATGAAATATATGACATAATAATGATATTGTATTTATTTGTATATATATGTATGTCATCTACTTAATTCCATTCAACTCAATAAAGAAACGAAACAACGTTCATGCGTACGTACAGCCTACCGTCTCCATGAACGGTGTATTTCATTCCATTTAATGATATATTATATATATGTATATTCTGAATATATATTATATATAAATCATGTTTTATATTATGGAATTAAGTAATCATGATCTATGTAATCATATGAATAATTACAAGTCAAAACACGGACGACAAATGAAACGATTTTACCCAAAACGCTATTTAACATGGAATTTACAAAAGAACGGGTAAAATAAAGTCATAAGTGAACCATGTATGATATTATAACAATGCGTATGATTCCGGAATAAGTCAATGACATTATTTAAATCATTATACAGGAGGTTTGGACACTTACGAAGCAAATCAGACCTAAGGTAAGGGAAATATCACAATCTCATTTTTATCCAAGATTGTTTATACTTTGGCATTTACTAGGGTGTATTTTATCATCCAAATCCATGTTTCCTCAATATTAAATATTATTTCCATCCACCTACAATTTTTTAAATCCAATTTTATCCTTCCGTGAGTTTTTAGTAAAGGATATGAAATGAATCTTTTGTCATTTTTCGTACGAGGTACTTTTTGACTTTTCCGACAAAAGTACGAAGAATGTTTTTTTTAACTTATACGGAATGAATGGATTTTTAAAACATTATTTCCAAGAAGCTTCCTTTAAAAGTTTTCAAGTTTATTTTTAATCAACTTCTTTTAGTTTAGAATTGTACGACATGTTAAGAAAGGAAAAGTGTTTTTGAAGCAGAAATGATATTTTCCTCAAGAATGGAGTTCAAGTGTTTTATCAAAATTATTTTTCCATCTAAGATAATAAAGGGTTCTGTTTATATCCCTATTATTACATTTATTTTATTATGTTGTGATGGAATTATATTTTTATGAATTCCTTTATCTTATATGAATTTTTTTATGATGTCACGATGTTTAAGATTCCCATTTTTATTACATGGGTTATGCTATGATGTATGGTTTCTGATTTTTTGGCACACATAAGATTGGTATCATTATGAGATGAGTGGGACCTATATATCCCTCCAATGCATTAGGTAAATATTTTATATCTCATGAGATAGACATGGCTGGAACGGCAGGTTAAACCGGTTCAGTGAAACAGGACTGAAACAAGGAGTGAACTCGGTTCAGAAATGGACTTTGTTCACTTAGATAGTCTTGGAAATGAGTCTAGACTAATAAGAAATGATTATATATGATTGTGTGTATATGCCACAATGTTTCATGTTTTAAGTTATGATTATTGGGATTACATTTCACTACTATGATTTATCCCATGTTAGGATATTATAATCTCTTTTGTAGGTTAAGATTTCCAAAATGTTATGTTCTTATGAATATGATGTGATTGATATTTCTTTTGTTTACCCTTACTGAGAATTTGAGCTCACCCTTTTATGTTTTCTCTTCCACAGGAAATAAAGAAAGGTTTTAGGTAAAAAAAAGGAAGATCTTTATGGGAGATGTTGAAGATCTTTCACCACGATTAGAAGATTATATTCCATGTTTCCAAAGACACTAAACTATTACGGTCCTTGTGTGTGTGTTTTTGTTATGTACTAAGTATTCCGCAAAAGTAATTTAATGTCCATGTACATTATGCTTAGGGTATCTACAAATAATATCTTAGAATTATCGTTGTTTCAGGTGTTGACTTACTCATTTTCTTTTATATGTTTTGTTACGTAATCTGTGGTTGTCATGGATAGGTTGTATCTAGTTCATATCCAGAATGATATCAAGTCCTTAAACATTATTTTTAAATCATCAAATGATAACTATACTTGAATTGATACGATAGAGAATGAATCTCATCGCGTTCGTGGAGACGGTAGTCCGTACGTACGCACGAGCGACAATATCATTATTTTGATATTAAAATAATATATAATTGGGTGGTATATCATATATACAGAATAATTATAATGTTATATTTATTATTTACATGAATTAAACATCATTATTATACCCATCTAAAATAACAATTTACTGAATAATAATTACACCACGACGTGGAGACGGTAAGTCGTACGTACACACGTATGGTGACATGTTATTCAAAGGGTGGATTGAATTATGAATATGGTTGTACCATATTTATAATAATATTACATTATATAAGAGATACTGGATTCATTATTTTAGAATGGGAATAACAAAGAAAGAATAAGTTGAAGAAGAAATGAATTTGAAAAAGGGTGGTGAAAACATTACCTCTTCTTCGGGTTCTTCCTTTTGATTTGATCAAAAGGGATCCTTAGGTTGGCTTTCTGATCAAAATAAGGACTCTAGGTTGTAGTGAGGGAAGTTAAGATAGTATTTGGGCTGGGGTTGGCCGAACCAAAAGGCTTTGATGGTGTGAAGTAATGAGAAGGGGAAGTTCCCTTTTATAAGAGGGGTGAGGGGCACCTTTGGAAAAGCTAGAAATATTAATTTATAATAAATTCATATTTGGTTAATAATGGATCCAAAGTTGATTATTTAAATTTTAAGGTGGGTATGGGTCTAAAACCATTAAACCAATATAATTTAGACAGGTTTGGGTTACTATATTAACCTTATCTTTAAGTGTTAACTCTAAGTTAACTAGTTTCACTTTTACAATGTCTCTTTGTATTTTTATATTATATGGTTAATAAACTTACTATATACATCCAAGAGACCCCCAAGTGGTCCATTAATGATACACCTATCATGATATAAGTCTCTTGGACGAGACTTAGATTTTTAGGAATTTAATATCAATTAATAATATAATATTTGTTTTAAAAACTCTTTTATGTTAATTTTGACACTATTCAATAATAGATTTTTGTGAAACTCATAACAGAAGGATTACTTCGAACAAAGTAAATTAAATAAATCCTAATATGACATATTAACCTATAAAATTAGTTTAATTCAATAAAATTCTCAAATTTTCTTTATTTTGGTATTTATAATATCAATTATTTTAATTTTTCACTATTATGTTAATTACTGCATCATCATTGTTTCATAAATAAATTAAATTATTTAATGTATAAAAATTCAAAATAAAATATCATTATGTAGGAAATATTTTTATATTTGTAATGAATAATTATAGTCGAAAATACAACATATATAACCCTATGTAAAAATTGTTTTTCTAAAAGATATATGCTTATGTCATTTTTGTACTTATTTTAACTTAATTAAAATAAAGTGTCCCTGTCACCTTCATGGGGTCCCAAAATCGACCCAAAGATGACCATGGTCAGACATGTATCCACCAATAAGGTTAAGACACGTTTTAGGGTAATTTAGTATTATTATAATATTATTGTTTAACCCTTATTTACCAAATTTACCCTTTAACCATGATAAATAAAATATTTACCGAAGTAATTATTCAAAATGTCTAAAAATAAAAGTTACCTATTTACACAATTTGTATATCCTGATTCCAAATATGGAATACATTTTTCAAAATTCAAAACACAGAAGTGGCAGAAATTAATTTAAAATTAATTCCCACTGTCAAAACAAAAAGGGTGTTTTTAAGATATAATAAATATCAAAAGATTGATACTTGTTTATATCCGGTTTAATTGTGAAAATATGTCCAATGACCAAAATTGTATTAAATTGTAAAAATATATTCTAAATATACTTTAAAACCAATCAAATTAATAATTTATCACTATTAATTATTTTGATTAAAAAATTTGTTTTTAATTAAAATTTAGTAATTTTCACTATTCATCAAAATATTAAAGTTATCCGAAAAGTACCAAAATTTCACCTTAGGCTAAATTCGATACTCCGAATCAAAAAATGAAGTCCATTTTGAGAGATAAAATTTATAAAATTTCAAAAATTAGGTATTACTATTCATAACGGCTAGTTTGATTTGGTTATGGTGTGTGTTAGAACTCGAAGTTGCGTACAACACACGCTACTGTATTATTCAAAGAGAAGCGTACCGTGGAAGTTTGGGATGTTTCATTTTAAATTTTTGATGTCCCCATTTAGTCAAAAAGTTTAAAATATTGTATCTAAAAAGGGTTCACTGTTAAAAGTTAGTAAAAGTGCAATACTGAAAATGAATTTGTTCTTACATTATGTCTAAGAAACTCATAATATGGATTCTAAAATTATAAGGATTATATAAAGTTTAAAATTTAGTTAATACTATTCATAACCTCTTTTGAATGGCTTGTTTGGTAAGTCATGGTGCGCTTGAACTCGGTGTTGCATGTAATACAAGTTATTGAATTATTTTGAAGAAATAACACACTATGAAATCTTAGGGTGTTACATTCTCCCCTCCTTCAATAAATTGTGTCCTTGCAATTTGAAATTGTTCTTCGAAAATAAAAGGTTGAAAATAGAAAATATCTTTGTGGGAAAACCCTCATCAGAAATTGGGTTACTAAAATATAGTCTTAATATGAGGAAAAGAGAAATGAAAGGGTCACCACCAAATTATGATCTCGATTAGAAGAACATTGCTGGAAATTAGAGACATATAATTGGAGGAAAACGTAAATATTTATAGGTAGTGATTGAGGTCATCAATCACAAACTAGTCTAAAATTGAGGTCCTTAAATTCATCAATCTATGATGATTTGAAATACCATCGGTTCAACAAAACATAGGGTATTAGGATAACACATTTTTGGTTTTAGGATTCCTTAAATAAAATATAAGAATTAATTTCTTCATAGAATAAGAGAAGAAGAAAAATATATTCTTGACAAGTAGAGTTCCATCCTTTAACTAATTTCTACCACAAACTCATCTTTCACTCTAAAAGATAATAGAACGTAAAAAAAATATTCTATTTATCCTATTCGAATAGGGTTAAAAAAATGTATTTATAATTCATCTAGCAGATCTTTTAAAAAAACTACATTATTTAATCTCGGACATCACATGGGTCAATGGTAGGTGATACACCCTTGTTGCCCTTCGGTTGTGGGTTCATGTCTCGCGGCCTTGCTGGACGCGACGGGTTGCCGCCCGACCTCTGGGTTGTCCTTTTATGGAAATCCAAAATAATCCAGACTAGAACTATCCAAAATACTTCAGTACAAAATTTATAAGGAAGGTAAACACAATAAAGATCCTTTTTCCCACATAATAACATGTGAACACCATAATCACGTATTCTTTTAAAACACTGCAATATCCTGAATTACCATAAAACCTTATTGATTACATTCATGATCCCTTATTCCTTAATGAATAATAGACATACTCCTTCAATACAAAAATGTTTTAAACCCCAAAAATGATGGAATATACAAATCATTAATCAGTTTCAAGGTAGTCAAGAATATCCAAAATAATTTATCCAAATCAATCATGTATTATTCCAAAATCACTACTTCGGTATTAGAACTATATTATGGTTTATCAATCTCTCAACCATATATTTTCCAAAAATTTATCCGGCTAGTGAGTCACTTTTCTTTGTTCCACACAATCTCAAGTTCTTAATGAAATAATACTGCAGTACAATCCTTATATAGTCCATAATTATTATTAGAATTACACTGTTGATACAACACTCAAATGACATAATCAACATAAGAACTCTAATCATTCCTCTTCATCTGTGGTAGTATCATAACTTGATTATTATCCAATAGCATCATTTGCGGCATAGTCTGATGATTGGGACATAGGTTCACGTAGTGTCCAAACTCCTTGCAAATGAAGTATTGTACATTTGAAACCATTTTCTTACCCTTGCAGTCACGTACTTTGTGCCCTTTTCCTCCACACTTATAACAAACTCCCATTCCTTTCAGGCAAGTTCCAGGGTGTTTCTTCCCACAATTATCACATATGGGAAAATTCTTCTTTTCCCTCTTCCCTTTATCCATATTTCTCTCTTCCATACTTTTCTTCTCTTTCTTCCCTTAAAATCCATAGGAATCAGTAAACTCTTTACTTATCTTATCAACACATGATATTATTTCTTCATATGATGATAATACATGGGAGACTATTTATCTTATAAATTCTGGCTTAAGACCATGAAAGATATGATCCTTCTTTCTCTTTGGATCATGTGCATTGCTGGAGTTCTCATTCCTTCTACTGGGCGCCATTTCTAAACAATCGCATACACTAGATTAGTTTATGAATAAAAATACCTAATCCCAAACTTGTAATACACATAACATAAATTAAATGGTTTATGGATATAATCCATAATCATAAAAATTTCTCCTTTGAGGAAGTATATACTCATAAACCCTTCATAATGGTTTGTGAAAAAATGAGAATTATCCTAAGCATATCCCTCAGGAGTGTTGTAACTAAGAGTGAAGCAATGCCTGTTGTCGTGCACCAGTTCCCGTTCGAGTCTAGCTCAAAGCGGTGTTTTCGTGTTTTACCCCTAGGTACATCTCGGCCAGAGCCGCCTCTACCTGCTCGTATCCAGACAGGGATGTATTTCTCGGAAAACTCACAAAATCTCTACAATACCAAAATTCTAGGAAGTTCTTCTATACTAATCCTCATAGTCTATCTTAGGGTTATGTTCTCTAATCAAGGTTTATGTAAATCTAGTTTCCAAGGTTATTGCTAAACTTCCTCTGATACCAACTGTAACTCCCCGACCCCAGTTACCCAGAGTCGGTGCATTATTTTAATACATTGGCATGATTACAAGGAATCAAGTCCTGAAGGACCGATAAGTTTAGCAGTCTTGGAAAAATGGATCACATACATCAATGTTACATTACACTTCATAATATACAAAACAACATAAATATTCCTTTATGAATGTCATTATTCCATTGTCTTAACCCTTCTTATCAATCAAAATATACTTCTTGGAATCCTGGGAAAAATAAAACATAGAAAAGGGGTGAGCTCAAACACTCAGTAAGGATAAAAATACAGCGGAAACTTTCATAAATAAGCATAAACATTTAAGGCAATGTATAACTAAAACAAAATCTTTTTAAACCTGAACTTCAACATAGTACGGCAAAAATAAAATGAAATAATTCCATTTACTTATTCACATGGATATTCTACTAATTGAATAATCACATGCAATATCAATAACCACTTTCATAATAATGGAATTCATAATGCCAGACTATCATAACCACATATACAAGGCCTCGTGCCAAGACTACAAATAAGATTTGGTCAAGGCCTTGTGCCAAGACACTAGTTTGTCACATGAGACCTACCGATGCATCGAGGAGCTATAGCGGGCTCCACCCATTACATACTAAGTCCAATGCATTCCCATATGAAAAGCTTTCAATATAACATAAACATTCGTATTAAAACTAGCATACGAAATGTCAATACTTTCTCCATAAACCATGAATGGTAAAAAAATAACACATCCACAGTAAAACATTTCACAAAACCTTCAATACAATACAAAAGTTTTGTTTCATAATACATCAAATTCAAATAAGCTTAAAATCCATCAAAGGATGTTGACATAGATGAAATCAAAACAATTTGAGAGAAATATCTCTTTTCTCGAAATCATTGAAAAGTCACAGATTTATAAAGGAAGTAATTTAAAAGAGATTTTTGAATCAAAGTGTCACATACCACTTTGAAACTTTTGAACAAAACTATCCTTTCAAAACATTCATGTCCATATAAATAAATCCTTAAAATCATTTTGAAAACATGGAAATTAATTAAAATATTTAGAAAGATAAATCTTTAAAACATTTAAAATTATGATCTTGATAAAGAGTACCTTTCAAAAATTCTTAAAATATTCATTTTGAAATCATTGAAAAGTCACATAATTATAAAATAAAACCTTTACTTTGAAAATATTCTTATAAGCTTGTAAGGGAATCTTTGACGATTTTATAACGGTGGTAAATAGCCACACCCGCCGTATAAGTTAAAAAAAACATTCTTACCTTAAATTTGTCGAAAGGTTAAAAGTGCCTTGTTTGGAAAACGATGGAAAGATTCCTTTAAAAACACATAAGGGTATAAATTACTTTAACCCATATTTTTTTAAGTAGTAAAAAATGTTTTGAAATACATTTCGAAGAAACATGGATGTGGATGATAAAGAAATCCCAGTAGATTATTACGTATAAACAACCTCAGATAATGAAGTGATTGCGAAATTAACCCTTATCATTTTGGTAACTTATGAAACGTACAACCCATGAAAGAGGTATCATACAATGAATATGTAAATACACATAAATTAAAGTGTATTACACAAATAATATAATTATGGGCAGTATATACACCACACAAAATGTAATAGTGTCAATATGGCATGAATCTCACGAGATTAAGGAGTGAGATGAAAACCCCTTACCTTGTACTTTTCCTTGGTTGGGGGTAGGTTAACCTCCTGTATAATGGTGAAATAATTATTATTAAATTATACAAGAATCATATACATTCATATGATATCATATATGATTTTTTAACATTTCTTTGTTAATAATATCTTAGAATTATCGTTGTTTCAGGTGTTAACTTACTCGTTTTCTTTTATATGTTTTGTTACGTAATCTGTGGTTGTCATGGATAGGTTGTATCTTATTCATATAAATAATTATATCAAGTCCTTAAACATTATTTTTAAATCATAAAATGATAATTATACTTGAATGGATATGATAGATAATGAATCTAATCGCGTTCGTGGAGACGGTAGTCCGTACGTACGCACGAGCGACAATATCATTCTTTTGATATTAAAATAATATATAATTGGGTGTTATATCATATATACAGAATAATTATCATGTTATATTTATTATTTACATGAATTACACATAATTACTATACCCATCCAAAATAATAATTTATTGAATAACAATTACACCACGATGTGGAGACGGTAAGCCGTACGTTCACACGTATGGTGACATGTTATTCAAAGGGTGGATATAATACTGAATATGGTTGTACCATATTTATAATAATATTACAGTATATATTATATACTGTATTAATTATTTTAGAATGGAAGTAACACAGAAATAAGAAGTTGAAGAAGAAATGAATTTGAAAAAGGGTGGTGAAAACATTACCTCTTCTTTGGGTTCTTCCTTTTGATTTGATCAAAAGGGCTCCTTAGGTTGGCTTTCTGATCAAACTAAGACCTCTAGGTTGTATTGAGGGAAGTTGAGAGAGTATTTGGGTAAGGGTTGGCCGAACCAAAAGGCTTTGAAGGTGTGAAGTAATGAGAAGGGGAAGTTCTCTTTTATAAGAGGGGTGAGGGGCACCTTTGAAAAAACTAGAAATATTAATTTATAATAAATTCATATTGGGTTTATAATGGCTAAAAAGTTGATTATTTAAAATATAAGGTGGTTATGGGTATAAAACCATTCAACAAATATAATTTAGACAGGTTTGGGTTACAATATTAACCTTATATTTAAGTATTTACCCTAAGTTAATTAGTTTCACTTTTACAATGTCTCTTTGTATTTTTATATTATATGGTTAATAAACTTAATATATACATCCAAGCGACCCCAAAGTGGTCCAATAATGATACACCTATCATGATATAAGTCTCTTGGCCGAACCTTAGATATTTAGGAATTTAATATCAATTAATAATATAATATTTGTTTTAAAAACTCTTTTATGTCAATTTTGAAACTATTCAATAATTGATTTTTGTGAAACTCATAACAGAATTATTACTTCGAAAAAATTCAATTAAATAAATCCTAATATGACATATTAACCTATAAAATTAGTTTAATTCAATAAAAGTCTCAAATTAAATTTATTTTGGTATTTATAATATCAATTATTTTAATTTTTCACTATTATGGTAATTACTGCATCATCATTGTGTCATAAATAAGTTAAATTATTTAATTTATATAAATTATAAATAAAATATATTTATGTAGGAAATATTTTTATATTTGTAATGAATAATTATAGTCAAAAATCCAACATATATAACCCTATATAAAAATTGTTTTTCTAAAAGATATATGCTTATGTCATTTTTGTACTTATTTTAACTTAATTAAAATAAAGTGTCCCTATCACCTTCATGGGGTCCCAAAATCACCCCAAAGATGCCCATGGTCGGCCATGTATCCACAAATAATGTTAGGACACGTTTTAGGGTAATTTAGTATTATTATAATATTATTGTTTAACCCTTATTTACCAGATTTTCCCTTTAACCATGGTAAATAAAATATTTACCGAAGTAATTATTCAAAATGTCTAAAAATAAAAGTTACCTATTTACACAATTTGGACATCCTTATTCCAAATATGGAATCCATTTTTCCAAATTCAAAACACAGAAGTGGCAGAAATTAATTTAAAATTAATTCCCGCCCTCAAAACAAAAAGCGTGTTTTTAAGATATAATAACTATCAAAAGATTGATACTTGTTTACGTCCGTTTTAATTGTGAAATTATGTCCAATGACCAAAATTTCATTAAACGGTAAAACTATATTCTAAATATACTTTAAAACCACTCAAATTCATAATTTATCACTATTAATTATTTTGATTAAAAAAGTTGTTTTTAATTAAAATTTAGTAATTTTCACTATTCATCAAAATATTAAAGTTATTCGAAAAGTACCAAAATTTCACCTTAGGATAAATTAGATACTCCGAATCCAAAAATGAAGTCCATTTTGAGAGATAAAATTTATAAAATTTAAAAAAGTAGGTATTACTATTCATAACGGCTAGTTTGATTTGGTTATGGTGTGTGTTAGAACTCGAAGTTGCGTACAACACACGCTACTGTATTATTCAAAGTGAAGCATACCATGGAAGCTTGGGATGTTTCATTTTAAAAATTTTATGTCCCCATTTAGTCAAAAAGTTTAAAATAATGTATTTAAAAAGGGTTCACTGTTAAAAGTTGGTAAAAGTGAAATACTGAAAATGAATTTGTTCTTACATTATGTCTCAGAAACTCATAATATGGATTCTAAAATTATAAGGATTATATAAAGTTTAAAATTTAGTTAATACTATTCATAACCTCTTTTGAATGTCTTGTTTGGTAAGTCATGGTGCACTTGAACTCGGTTTTGCATGTAGTGAAAGTTATTGAATTATTTTGAAGAAATAACACACTATGAATAAGAGAAGAAGAAAAATATATTCTTGAAAAGTAGAGTTCCATCCTTTAACTAATTTCTACCACAAACTCATATTTCACTCTAAAAGATAATAGAACGTAAAAAAAATATTTTATTTATCCTATTCGAATAGGGTTCCATAAAAAACGAATTTATAATTCATCTACCAGATCTTTTAAAAAAACTACATTATTTAATCCTGGACATCACGTGGGTCAATGGTAGGTGATACACCCTTGTCGCCCTTAAGCTGTGGGTTCAAGTCTCGCGGCCTTGCCGGACGCGACGGGTTTCCACCCGACCTCCGGGTTGTCCTTTTATGGCAATCTAAAATAATCCACACTAGAACTATCCAAAATACTTCAGTCCAAAATTTATAAGGAAGGTAAACACAATAAAGATCCTTTTTCCCGCGTAATAACATGTGAACACCATCATCACGTATTATTTTAAAACACTGCAACATCCTGAATTACCATACAACCTTATTGATTACATTCATGATCCCTTATTTCTTAAATAATAATAGATACACTCATTCAATCCAAAAATGTTTTAAACCCCAACAATGATGGAATATAGAAATCATTAATCAGTTTCATGGTAGTCAAGAATATCCAATATAATTTATCCAAATCAATCATGTATTATTCAAAAATCACTACCTCGGTATCAAAACTATATTATGGTTTATCATTCTCTCAACCATATATTTTCCAAAAATTTATCCTGCTATTGAGTCACTTTTCTTTGTTCCACACAATCTCAAGTCCTTAATGAAATAGTACTGCAGTACAATCCTTATATACTCCATAATTATTATAACAAGTACATTGTTGATACAACACTCAAATGACATAATCAACATAATAACTCTAATCATTCCTCTTTATCTATGGTAGTATCATAACATGATTATTATCCAATAGCATCATTTGCGGAATAGTCTAATGATTAGGACATAGGTTCACGTAGTGTCCAAACTCCTTGCAAATGAAGCATTGTACATTTGAAACCATTTTCTTACCCTTGCAGTCATGTACTTTGTGCCTTTTTCCTCCACACTTATAACAAACTCCCATTCCTTTCAGGCAAGTTCTAGGGTGTTTCTTCCCACAATTATCACATATGGGAAAATTCTTCTTTTCCCTCTTCCCTTTATCCATCTTTCTCTCTTCCATACTTTTCTTCTCTTGATTCCCTTCAAATCCATAAGACTCAGTAAACTCTTTACTTATCTTATCAACACATGATATTATTTCTTCATATGATGATAATACATGGGAGACTATTTCTCTTATAAATTCTGGCTTAAGACCATGAAAGATATGATCCTTCTTTCTCTTTGGATCATGTGCATTGCTGGAGTTCTCATTCCTTCTACTGGGCACCATTTCTAAACAATGGCATACACAAGATTATTTTATGAATAACAATACCTAATCCCAAACTTGTAAGACACATAACATAAATTAAATAGTCTATGGATATAATCCATAATCATAAAAATTTCTCCTTTGAGGAAGTATATACTCATAAACCCTTCATAATGGTTTGTAAAAAAATGAGAATTATCCTAAGCATATCCCCCGGGAGTGTCGTAACCAAGAGTGCAGCAAGGCCCGTTGTCGTGCACCAGTTCCCATTCGAGTCTAGCTCAAAGTGATGTTTTCTGGTTTTAACCCTAGGTACATATGTGCCAGATCCGCCTCTACCTACTCGTATCCAAACAGGGATGTATTTCTCGGAAAACTCACAAAATCTCTACAATACCAAAATTCTAGGAAGTTCTTCTATACTAATCCTCATAGTCTATCTTAGGGATATGTGCTCTAATCAGAGTTTATCTAAATCTAGTTTCCAAGGTTATTTCTAAACATCCTCTGATACCAATTGTAACGCCCCGACCCCAATTACCCAGAGTCGGTGCATTATTTTAATACATTGGCATGATTACAAGGAATCAAGTCCCGAAGGACCGATAAGTTTAGCAGTCTTGGAAAAATATATCACATACATGAATGTTACATTACACTTCATAATATACAAAACAACATAAATAATCCTTTATGAATGTCATTATTCCCTTGTCTTAACCCTTCTTATCAATCACAATATACTTCTTGGAATCCTGGGAAAAATAAAACATAGAAAAGGGGTGAGCTCAAACGCTCAGTAAGGATAACAATACAGCGGAAACTTTCATAAATAAGCATAAACATTTAAGGCAATTTATAACTCAAACAAAAGCCTTTTAAACTTGAACTTCAAAATAGTATGGAAAAAAATGAAATAATACCATTTACTTATTCACATGGATATTCTACTAATCGAATAATCACATGAAATATCAATAACCACTTTCATAATAATGGAATGCAAATTGCCAGACTATCATAACCACATAGCCAAGGCCTTGTGCCAAAACTACAAATAAGATTTTGTCAAGGCCTTGTTCCAAGACACTAGTTTGTCTCATGAGACCTACCAATGCATCGAGGAGCTATAGCGGGCTCCACCCATCACATACTAAGTCCAATGCATTCCCATATGAAAAGGTTTCAACATAACATAAACATTCGTATTAAAACTAGCATACGAAATGTCAATACATTCTCCATAAACCATGAATGGTATAAAAATAACACATCCACAGTAAAACATATCAAAAAAACTTCAATACAATACAAAAGTTTTGTTTCATAATAAATCAACTTCAAATAATCTTAAAATCAATCAAAGTATGTTGACATAGATGAAATCAAAACAATTTGAGAGAAATATCTCTTTTCTCGAAATCATTGAAAAGTCACACATTTATAAAGGAAGTAATTTAAAAGAGATTTTTGAATCAAAGTGTCCCATACCACTTTGAAACTTTTGAAAAGAAATATCATTTCAAAACATTCATGTCCATATAAATAAATCCTTAAAATCATTTTCAAAACATGGACATTAATTAAAATATTTAGAAAGATAAATCTTTAAAACATTTAAAATTATGATCTTGATAAAGAGTACCTTTAAAAAATTCTTAAAATATTCATTTTGAAGTCATTTAAAAGTCACATAATTATAAAATAAAACATTTACTTTGAAAATATTCTTATAAGCTTGTAAGGGAAGCTTTGAAGATTTTATAACGGCAGTAAATAGCTACACCCACCGTATAAGTTAAAAAAACATTCTTACCTTAAATTTGTCGAAAGGTTAAAAGTGCCTTGTTTGGAAAACGATGGAAAGATTACTTTAAAAAAACATAAGGGTATAAATGACTTTAACCCATATTTTTTGTAAATAGTAAAAAAAAATTGAAATACATTTCGAAGAAATATGGATGTGGATGATAAAGAAATCCCAGTAGATTATTACGTATAAACAACCTCGGATAATGAAGAGATTGTGAAATTAACCCTTATCATTTAGGTAACTTATGAAACATAGAACCCATGAAAGATGTATCATATAATGAATAAGTAAATACACATAAATTAAAGTGTATTACACAAAGAATAAAATTATGGGCAGTACATACACCACACAAAATGTAATAGTGGCAATATGGCATGAATCTCACGAGAATAAGGAGTGAGATGAAAACCTCTTACCTTGTAATTTTCATTGGTTGGGGGTAGGTTAACCTCCTGTATAATGGTGAAATAATTGTTATTAAATTATTCAAGAATCATATACATTCATATGATATCATATATGATTTTTTAATATTGCTTTGTTAATAATATCTTAGAATTATCGTTGTTTCGGGTGTTAACTTACTCATTTTCTTTTATATGTTTTGTTACATAAGCTATGGTTGTCATGGATAGGTTGTATATTATTAATATACAGAATGATATCAAGTCCTTAAACATTAATTTTAAATCATCAAATGATAATGATACTTGAATGGATACGATAGAGAATGAATCTCATCGCGTTCGTGGAGACGGTAGTCCGTATGTACGCACGAGCAACAATATAATTCTTTTGATATTAAAATAATATATAATTGGGTGGTATATAATATATACAGAATAATTATCATGTTATATTTATTATTTACATGAATTACACGTCATTATTATACCCATCCAAAATAATAATTTATTGAATAACAATTACACCACGACGTGGAGACGGTAAGTCGTACGTACACACGTATGGTGACATGTTATTTAAAGGGTGGATAGAATACTGAATATGGTTGTACCATATTTATAATAATATTACAGTATATAGGAGATACTGGATTCAATATTTTATAATGGGAATGACAAAGAAAGAAGAAGATGAAGAAGAAATGAATTTGAAAAAGGGTGGTGAAAACATTACCTCTTCTTCGGGTTCTTCCTTTTGATTTGATCAAATGGGCTCCATAGGTTGGCTTTATGATAAAACTAAGGCCTCTAGTTTGTAGTGAGGGACGTTGATAGAGTATTTGGGCAGGGGTTGGCCGAACCAAAAGGTTTTTAGGGTGTGAAGTAATGAGAAGGGGAAGTTCCCTTTTATAAGAGGGGTGAGGGGCACCTTTGGAAAAGCTAGAAATATTAATTTATAATAAATTCATATTCGGTTTCTAATTTCTCCAAAGTTGATTATTTAACTTTTAAGGTGGGTATGGGTCTAAAACCATTCAACCAATATAATTTAGACAGGTTTGGGTTACTATATTAACCTTATCTTTAAGTATTAACTCTAAGTTAATTAGTTTCACATTTACAATGTCTCTTTGTATTTTTATATTATATGGTTAATAAACTTACTATATACATCCAAGCGACCACCAAGTGGTACATTAATGATACAACTATCATGATATAAGTCTCTTGGACGAACCATATATTTTTAGGAATTTAATATCAATTAATAATATAATATTTGTTTTAAAAACTCTTTTATGTCAATTTTGACACTATTCAATAATTGATTTCTGTGAAACTCATAAAAGAATTATTACTTCGAACAAAGTCAATTAAATCAATAATAATATGACATATTAACCTATAAAATCAGTGTAATTCAATAAAAGTCTCAAATTATATTTATATTGGTATTTATAGTATCAATTAGTTTGATTTTTCACTATTATGGTAATTACTGCATCATCATTGTGTCATGAATAAATTAAATTATTTAATGTATGAAAATTATAAATAAAATATCATTATGTAGTAAAATTTTTTATATTTCTAATGAATAATTATAGTAGAAAATCCAACATATATAACCCTAAGTAAAAATTGTTTTTCTAAAAGATATATGTTTGTGTCTATTTTGTACTTATTTTAACTTAATTAAAATAAAGTGTCCCTATCACCTTCATGGGGTCCCAAAATCGACCCAAAGATTCCCATGGTCGGACATGTATCCACCAGTAAGGTTAGGACGCATTTTAGGGTAATTTAGTATTATTATAATATTATTGTTTAACCCTTATTTACCAGATTTACCCTTTAACCATGGTAAATAAAATATTTACCGAAGTAATTATTCAGAATGTCTAAAAATAAAAGCTACCTTTTTACAAAATTTGGACATCCTGATTCCAAATATAGAATCCATTTTTCCAAATTCAAAACACAGAAGTGGCAGAAATTAATTTAAAATTAATTCCCGCTGTCAAAACAAAAAGCGTGTTTTTAAGATATAATAACTATCAAAAGATTGATACTTGTTTATGTCCGTTTTAATTGTGAAATTATGTCCAATGACCAACATTATATAAAATGGTAAAAATATATTCTAAATATACTTTTAAAGAACTCAAATTCATAATTTATCACTATTAATTATTTTGATTAAAAAATTTGTTTTTAATTAAAATTTAGTAATTTTCACTATTCATCAAAATATTAAAGTTATCCGAAAAGTACCGAAATTTAACCTTAGGCTAAATTCGATACTCCAAATCCAAAAATGAAGTCCATTTTGAGAGATAAAATTTATAAAATTTCAAAAAGTAGGTATTACTATTCATAACAGCTAGTTTGATTTGGTTATGGTGTGTGTTAGAACTTGAAGTTGCGTACAACACACGCTACTGTATTATTCAAAGAGTAGCGTATCGTGGAAGCTTGGGGTGTTTAATTTAAAAATTTTGATGTCCCTATTTAGTCAAAAAGTTTAAAATATTGTATTTAAAAAGGGTTCACTGATAAAATTTGGTAAAAGTGCAATACTGAAAATGAATTTGTTCTTACATTATGTCTCAGAAACTCATAATATGGATTCTAAAATTATAAGGATTATATAAAGTTTAAAATTTAGTTAATACTATTCATAACCTCTTTTGAACGGCTTGTTTGGTAAGTCATGGTGCGCTTGAACTCGGTGTTGCATGTAGTGCAAGTTATTGAATTATTTTGAAGAAATAACACACTATGAAATCTTGGGGTGTTACATATATACTGATATGTTATTATAAATATGAAAAACCCTATTTCACCTTCTATCCATCCTATGGAAAACGAAATCACCGCACGTTCGTACGTACGTAATACCATCTCCGCGCCGTGGTGTAATCTGTTTTCGACCACCACCTTACATGGATGGGTATAATGGAGTAAATAAATAACTATATGTGATTACTGAAAAGTGATATTGATTCGTAAATGTTATACATACACTTCAATACAATTCCACGATCATGGGAATGGTACCATCGCTAGTGTGTAAGTACGGACTACCGTCTCCACGACGCGATGAGATTCATTCTCCATGTTATCCATTCATGAATTATTATAAAGTATATATAATGAATAATAATGAAATATATGACATAATAATGATACTATATTTATGTATATATATATGTATTTCATCAACTTAATTCCATTTAATTCAATAAGGAAACGAAAACAGCGTTCCTCCGTACGTACGGCCTACCGTCTCCATAAACGGTGTATTTCATTTTATTTATCAATATATAATATATATATATATGTATATGATGAATATATATTATATATAAATAATTTTTTGCATTATGAAATTAAGTAAATCAGCATATAAGTAATAATATCAAGAACAACAAGTCGAAACACGTACAATAAATGAAACGATTTTACCCAAATCACTGCTTTTACATCGAATTTACAAAAAAACGTGTAATATAAAATCATAAGTAAACCATATATGATATCATAAAAATGAATATGATTCTTTAATAAGTCAATGACATTATCTAAATCATTATACAGGAGGTTCAGATACATACGAATCATATCAGACATAAGGTAAGGGATAAACTTTCCAATCTCGTTCTTATTCGAGATTGTTTATTCGTAAGTATTTGCTGGGGTTATTGTTATCATCCATGTACATGTTTTATAAAAGTGTTTTTATGTATTTTTAATGTCATTTTTACCCATTTTTACTTTTACTACATGGTATGTAAGGAATATTTCTTTTTTTACGTTACGAGGTACTTTTTGACTTTTCCGAAAAAAGTATGAGGAGAATGTTTTTTTAACTTATATGGCATGAAAGGATTTTTACAGTTTTATAAAAACTTATTTTAATGAAGCTTCCTCCAAAATATCTCATGACTATTTTAAACAAAATATTTTTCTTTTAAAATTGCATGACGTTTTGTGAAAAGAAATTGATTTTGAAGAAGAACGGATATTTTCCTCAAGAATTCATTTCAAGTGTTTTATCAAAACCATTTTCCATCTAAGATGACATTATTTCATATCTGTATGTTTCAAGTATAAAGTCTCTATGATTTACATTGTTTCATTTTTCTTATTATGAAATGATATCCATTTCTTTTATATGGATTATGTGATGATGGTATGATGTTTATGAAACCCATTTTATTCGTTGGGTAATTATGAATGAGGTATATTTATTTTGTGGCACAAGTAAGAATGATTTCATTATGAGATGGGTGGGACCTATATGTCCCTCCAATGCACTGGGTAAAGATTTATATCTCATGAGATATACATTGATGGAATGGTAAGTTAATCCGGTTCAGTGTTACATGACTGGAACGAGGGGTGAACTCGATTCAGAATGACACTTTGTCCACTAAGATGGTCTTGGCAGCAATGTCTTGGCTACTATGGAAATCATAACATGTGCTTAATGGATTCCACAATTACATGTTTTATTACCATGCTATTTTATCATGACTAATGTTCCTTTATGATCTATGCCTTGTGTACTTCCAAGATTTATGTCATTGCTCATGATTTAGATGATTATATTTTATGTTCAAGTTTTTGCATTCAAATGTTTATGGATTGTTTTATGTTCTCTATGCTTACCCTTACTGAGAATTTGAGCTCACCCTTTATATGGTTTCATTTCCACAGGATTTAAAGAAAGGTTTTAGGTAAGAAAAAAAAGGGGAAGATCTTTATGGGAGATGTTGAAGATCTTTTACCACGATTAGAAGATTATTTTCTGAGTTTCCAAAGACATTAAACTATTACGGTTCTTGTGTGTCTGTTTTCGTTATGTATTAAGTATTCTGAAAAAGTAATGTAATGTCCATGTATGTCAAGATTCGGGTCTCTACAGAGTAACCCATTAATAGAGTACAATAGCTCATCCACCATTTCAATGTGGTACAACTTGTATGATATGGGGAGGAGGAAGAATGGGACCTCTTTTTTCATGACCACTATATGTATAGCCTCTTGAAATTAACCATCTAGGGATTTCTCATATGATTATGTTTCAAAAAATTCATATGAGAAGTTATAAAATAATTTCACTTGGATATTATTAAAACATGAATAATAAATATAAAAATCTCCCCTTTCATGTAGGTCCTCTTGGAACACGATATCTTTAGGCAAGGACACTGGAAATTCTTTTTCAGTAGAGACTTCTTCACCTTCTTCCAAAGTAAGAGAGAAGTATAGAGGTAATGATTCTTCTTTGAAAAATATGGGAGGATCACTTAAATTTTTCTCTCCAAAAAAATCATACCAATGTTCATCCAAAACATGTTGATCTCCCACAGTTGTATCAGTTGGCATGACATCTTCAGGAACTTCTTCAAGAAATGAACAAGGAAAGATGATTAGATCGTCAACAAGAGTCTTAATTTCTTCATTTGGTTATTCAATATCAAATGTTGGTGGAAAACAATTTCCTTTTCTTTCTCAGCTTGGTTCTGTTTTTTTTGCCGTTCCATCCATATAACTTTAACATCTTCAACTTCAGCTGCTAGCGATGCTACCATCTTTCTTTCTTGTTCAAGGATTTTAAATTATTTTGAATCATCACTGTATCTTGTTACATCTATAGCATCAAAGTCTCTTCCCAACTAGAAAATTCAACCCTAGGTCAAGAATATTAAAAGTCACTAAAATAATCCATCTCACCCAAAAAACACAATGATATTCAATTAAGATCTTTTTTTTGAAAATTTTAATTTCTATTTAGTTTTTATGAAAAATAGTTTGTGTAAGCATTTAGCCTCCCCAAAACGGCTCCAAATTAATTATAGGGGTTTTTAACAAACCAAAACTCAATTAAATTATTATTTACCTAAGAATGAACCATATTGGTACACCTTAGGGTCAATCACAAGGAGGTCACCTACACACATTATCTTCCTATAGTTGCTATTTTAAAATAACTAAAATAAAATATGATAATGATATAAAGTGGGGTGAAATTGAAATGCATAAAATATAAATATAATTTATAATAATGTTATGCAGTATAGAATTATGTTATATGAAAGAAATAAGACATTTGTACTTAGGAGTTCATGGTGGTTCATATCATTGTTTACAAAGAATCTCAATATTCAACTCAATGAGGTGATCAAGACCTATCACACCTCACCTTCTCATTTGGATTGTCATCACCCAATACCGAGACCTATGAATAAAGGGTAATGCTCTTCCTAAATTCAGCTAGGATTCCTCTTCACTAATCATCACTACTCATGCCATGCTCCACCATTTGCATGATACAAATAGCGAATGGAATGAAAATTTCTAAATGAGAAGAAGAAATTGGTGATAGAGAAACTAGGGAGACCGCTCACCATAATCAATTTAACCACCACCAAAATTCCCAAAATTTTATAAATAGATAATAAATTAAGGTATATTAAACTCAATCAAACCACCATTCCCTCCCTCAAACAAGCACCGAGGTTAGTTCTCCATATTTAGTGGAGTTGAGAAGAGAATAACGGTGGGAGAACACATAAAATAAAATAAATGGAATAAAGGAGGTCTGAATAATAAAGTTAAACTAATATATATTAAATATAAAAATAACTATTACAAAAAAAATACTCAACCTTTCACACTTAAAATGGCTATCCTTTTTAAAAATATAATAGGTGAAATTTATAGAGAAAATGGGTGAAGAAATCTCACTCAAATTCTGTCATTCATAAGTTCATGAGTGTTAGGCCCCGTAACTGCCTGAATTGCTCAATGGTACCTTCTTTAAAGTTGTTCATTTTATTTTTCCGCGTCCCTCCACAAATTTTTAGGTTGATCAGTCCCTTAATGTAGGAGTTATGGCTGTTTTAGTGTGGTACATTTAATCTCTCAAGGTGACTCTCCGTATTACACAACTCCAACTTACCTTGCCATAATGAACTTGAAACCAGCAGATTCAGATGTGGAACCCTAAATGAAATATGTTCACTAATTTGTTTTCATATCCTTGAGGAATTTCATATCCAATAGACTATCTCAATATGAAATACAAGCTATTATTTAACATATTCCATATCAGTGCACAGTTTTTGAGGCACAGATTGTGAGCTAATTTTGGGCCCCAAAATGATTGATTGAGAAATGGTCCCAGTAGAATAAAATGAATCCCAATATGTATGTAATCCTAAATAAAATTAATTTCAAAATTTGGTTCATCGTAGAAAATATTATGGTCTAAATACAGAATATAAATAAAATACTTAAATCCCAAAAATAAGCCATTTTTTTCATTTGAGCTCAAAATTTTTCTGAAACCTACAAATGTGAAAATTTCCCATAAAATAACACTATGGTGGGTTTCAAAATATTTTAATACAGTATAAAATATGTTAAAATTCATGCTTTATAACTCCCCCATACTTAATCATTTCACTCCTGTGCAATCATTATATATCCAAATCCAAATTCACACAATAATCAAAAATGAGAAAACAACAATGATCAGTTCCAAAAATGAAATTACATATTATCTATTATATGAAAAAGAAATTCCCCTTTATTTTAAATCATCAAATTTAATTTTTTTTCATCCTAAAAAATCCATCCATAGCCCAATCATAACCAACCTCACCTTGAAATTTGTGTCACTCTTCACCCAAGGGAAATTGTATTTGAGGTTATGATCATACTTGGAAAGTGAATGTATCACCATAGTCTTGTGAAAAATCTCATCTATCTAAAGAAAAAAAATGAAAATGAATTCAATAATGAGGCATTTTCAAGGTGAATTATATGGCTTAAGGTTGGTGGAATTTTTTTGAAAAATTAAGGCAAGAAAGAGGAGGTTTTGACTCTTAAGCACAATGCATGAATATTCAAGTTAAAACACAGGAATTCCTCACTCAATCCCCATAATAGTTTAAAAACAACACTGAATCCCCATTTATGACTTCATACATGATCCAAGAAATGATTCAAAATAATTACATCATCCATGTTCTCCCCATTTTTTTATTTTTTTTATTTTTTGTAAATCTCTAGAAAGGCACTACTTTATTTTCTTTATTTTAATTTTTTCATGGAGAATGAGCGGAAAATTGAATAAAATAAATGAATTACCATAATTACCTTTAATTTAGATAGGTACATGAGTCATAAAAGTAATTACAAGGATAAATTCAATCTTATCTCCATTTTTTATATTTTTCAATGTTTTTTAAAGGAGAACTAGATAAAACAAATAAAGCATAATGAAAGGATTATCCATGCCCAATTTTCTAGTTATTCACTACCCAAAATTTTGACACACACCTCAAATCCTCAACAAATAAAAAAAATCCCAAAGAACACACATTAAAGGCCCTTCCCCCACCCTCAAACGTTAAATATCAACGCAAAAATACCAATAGTGTGGGTTGGTAAGGAAAATCGGCATGTAATGTCGCTTAAACCTATAAGGAAATTCACGGAATCTAAGGGCTAATGAAGGATATATGTAAAAGTAAATCTCAAGATAAAAATGTGGCTAGACAAAAAAGTTCCTCAATCATGTCAAAAACATTCCATGAAATCCATAACGTTGAAAGAGAAATGTCACAAATTCTGGTTCTCATACAAAATACAAGATTATCTCAAAAAAGTGTGGGTATTAGAAAGAATATTTCAAAGTGGTTTAGAATACCTCACAGGGTAAGAAAAATGTTTTTAGTCAGTGTTTCATGAGATTGGATTTAAAAAATCAGCCAATCTCATAAAAATTCTTAAAGTTCCAATTCAAGAAAAAAATTTCCCATCAATAAATATTTAAAATCAATTTCTTCAAAAATAATTTCAACCATCTCAAAATTAATTGATGTGTGAAAAATAATCAGAATATTCATTAAATCGCAATAATCCTAAAAAGATGAAAAAGAAAAAGAAAAATAAAGAACACAAAAAAAACTAATCTGGTTGACACTCCCCCCACAAAAATATTTCACTACCCCTCATTGCAGCTCAATAAAAGAATAATAAGGGAAGAAAAATTATGGGAAGGAAAGATACAACCTGACTTTATTTTTTAGTGGCAGTGTTGAGTTAAGATCCTAGTTACTACCACTAATCCTAGAAAATGTGAAATAATGAAAATCATAAGAAAGTTTAAGAAAAATAAAGTGGAATAGAAAAGAGGAAAAAACATGGTTTGGACCCCCATGTGGGTGCTAGGATTTTACTGCCCCTAGTCTAGCAGTTGAAACAATTTAACCCCAATCCGAAGGTTGATATAATTTCTTTCTTAGAAACCAACAGAAATTTTTTCTCATAGTTCTACTAATCCTATAACATCCATGCAGGAACCCATTAATAGAGTACAAAATATCTTCCACCATTTCAATGTGGTACAATTGGAATGATAGAGAAAGGAGGAAGAATGGGTCCTCTTTGTTCACAACCACTACATGTATGGCCTCTTGAACTTCAACATCAAGGGATTGCTCATGTGATGTTGTTTCAAAAAATTCATAAGGGAAGCTAGAAAATAATTCCACTTGGATATTATTAAAACTTGAATAATAGATATAAAAATATTCCCTTTCATATAGGTCATCTTGGAAATCGATATTTTCAAGCAAGGCCACTAGGAATTCTTTTTCAGTAAGGACTTATTCATCTTCTTCTAAAACAAGAGAGAGGTATAGAGGTACTGATTATTCTTTGAGAAAGATTGGAGGATCACTTACCTTTTTTTCTCCAACAAAATCATATCAATGCTCATCCAAAACATATTTATCTCACAGAGTTGTATCGGTTGGCATGAAATATTCAGGAACCTCTTTAGGCAATGAACAAGGAGAGATTATTGGATCATCCGCAAGAGTATTCATGTCTTACTTGGGTTCTTCAAAATCAAATTTAGGTGGAAAAACATTTTCCTCTTCTTCTTCAGATTGGTTCTATTGTTTTTATCATTCCATCCATAGAACTTTAACATCTTCAACAACAGCCACCATCGATGCTACCATCTTGCTTTCTTATTCAAGGATTTTAAAATTATTTTGAATCATCACGACATATTTTTCCATCTGTATCATCAATGTATCTTCCCTAATATAAAATTCAACACAAGGATAGGAATATGAAAAGTCACTAAAATAATCCATCTCGACCGAAAAAGAATAATATTAAATAACGTTCTTTTTTTTTGAAATTTTTAATTTTTTTTGGGTTTTTATGAAAAATAGTGTGCATAAACGTTTGGCCTCCCCGGATATGGTACCAAATTTATGAGTGGGGTTTTTTCACAAACCAAAATTCAATTAAATTATTATTTTCCTAAGAATGAGCCATAGTGGAACACCCTAGGGTCGATCACAAGGAGGCCGCTTACACGCACTATCTTTTTATTGTCACTATTTAAAACTAACTAATATAAAATATGATACTAATATAAATGGGGGTGAAATTGAAATTAATAAATTATAAATATAATATATAATAATTTTATGCAATACAAAATGAAGTTATAAGATAGAAATAATATATTTGTTCTTAGGAGGTCATGGTGGTTGATATCATTGTTTAAAAAGAATCTCAATATTCAACTCAATGAGGGGATCAAGACCTATCACACCTCACCTTTTCATTTGTATTTTCATCACCCCATATAGAGACCTCTGTATATGGGGTAATTCTCTTCCTAAAGTCATATAGGATACCACTTCACTGACCATCACTACCCATGCCATGCTCCACCATATTCACGACACAGATAGAAAAGGGAAGGAAAATTCATAAACGAGAAGAAGAAATTGGTGATAGAGAAAATGGGGTGACCGCACACCATAATTGATTTAACCACCACCAAAATTCCCAAAATTGAATAAATAGATAACAAATTATAGTACATTAAACTCAATTGGACCACCATTTCCTCACTCGAACAAGCTATGAGTTTAGTTCTTCATTTTTTGTGGAGTTGAGAAGGGAATAATTGTTGGAGAATACATAAAATAAGATAAATGGAAGAAAGGAGGTATGAAGAATAAAGCTAAACTAATATATATTAAAAATAAAAATAACTATTAAAACAACAATACTTAACCTTTCCCCTTTAATTTTATATCCTTTTTAAAAAGAGAAGAGGTGCAAATTTATAGAGAAAATGGGTCAAGAAATCTCGCTCAAATTCTTCCCTCTAGAAGTTCACGACTGTTAGGCCCCATAAATGCCTGAATTGGTAAATGGTCCCTTCTTTAAAGTTTTTCCTTTTCTTCTTCCATTTCCCTCCACAAAATTTAGGTTGATTGGTCCAAGTATGAAGGACTTATGACTTTTTGTGTGAGGCACATTTAATATCTCAAGGTGACTCCTCATATTCCACAACTCCAACTTCATATGCCATAATGACCTTGAAACCTGTGAATTTAGACGTAGCCTCTTTAATAAAATATGTTCATTAATTCTTTTTCCAGATCCCTGAAGAATTTAAACTCCAATGGACCAACTCAATCCAAATACAATCTCCTCTTTTAAACATTCTAGATCTGGGCATAGTTTTCGAGGCACAGATTGTGAGCTGATTTTGTTCCCGAAAATGATTGATTAAACTATGGTCCCAGAAGGATAAAATGTATACCAAGTTGTATGTAATCCTAAAAAAATTAATTTCACAATTTAGTTCAGTTTATAAAATTTTATTACTGAAATACCGAATACAAATAAAATAGTTAAATCCCAAAATTAATCCACTTTTTCATTTGAGCTCAAAATTGTTCTAAAACCTACAAATGTGAAAATTTCCCATAAAATAACAATATGTTGGGTTTTAAAACATTGGATAAAATATAAAATATGTTAAAATTCATGATTAATAAATGATTAAGGATTATGAATACTCATTACATTACCAATCTATGAAAGAAATCAAGGTGGAAGATACTCTAATTTAAATAGATCATGCTAGCTTATCTAGGATAAGGAAAAAAAGATCAAATATATGGTTAATTGTAATGTATGGATCTTGAAATATTAATGGAAGTTGGGAAATATTATCTTTCTCAAAATATTTTTCAACCATTTATCCAATTGAATATTAAAGAGGAAAAGAAGGAAGCTGTAGAGCTGCAAAAGAAGGTGATAAATGTTCCTGAGTTCAACAACTATTGTGATAGAATATTAAGGTTCATGAATCATGTATGTGTCCATATGATGACAAAATCAAATAAAGAGTTTTTTTATAAATATTTTAGTTCATTACTCTCTAATATTCCTGGATATATGATGATGTATAGAGACTTGAAAGAGTATTTTTGGTTTGATGGAATGAAGTGGGACATTTCAAATTATTTTTTTCCAGTTATTGGTATGTTAGAATTTTAAGTTTGAGAGATTAAATCCAGGGGGATATAACAACCATTACCCATAATATAATTGAAATTGGAAAACAACACCATGAATTTTTTCATCAGACTCCCCAAAAACATATAAAGGTAATAATTCTATATGTGTTATTGTTGATTGACATATGAAGTCAATAAAATTTAATATAATTAGAGATTTTTTTTCCCTTGATCAAAATACTCTATTAAACATTATGTAGGTGGCCATATTACATAGTGTTCCACTATAAATTGTATATTATCGGGCTCCAAGGTTTATCTCAATGTTTAGGGGAATTCTTAAGTAGCCAATACAAATAGTATTAAATTTCAATAGTACTTCTCAACCACATAAATTTGTTCAATTTTTAGAGGACCATTAAAAATATATAAGACATGTTGAGAGATTTATCTAATGATTTCCCAGGTATTTGAGATCAATGCTTCCCTTTGGTATAATTTTTATACAACGTTAGCATTAAATCAAGTATTTAGATGGATCCTTATGAGTCCCTCTATGGTTGAAAGTGAATAACTACAACATGATAGAAATAATATGGAGAAATAAAGTTTTTGGGAACTAATAAATCATAAACAATATTTTCAAGCATTGATACATTCAACAGAACAAAAAAGTATATCATAGTTGAAAAAACTTATTCTATAAATCATTGGAGGTATATAGAGATTGAAGTTTGTAAAAAGGTACTCCTACAGATATCTCCTTAGAATATGGTGATGATATTTAGAAATAATGGAATTTTAATCCTTTTGTATATTAGTCCTTTCAAAATTATTAATCGTATCCAAATTGTATCTTATCCTCTGACACTCCCACCAAATCTCACTCAACAACACAATCTGTTCAATATATCACTCTTGAGGAATTGCATACCTAATCCTTCACATATACTAAACTCAGAGGTCATACCACTATAGAAAAATATTTCTTATGAGAAAAAATGGTAGATATTATATATTATGGAGGTAATGTTTTATGGAACATGACCACTCACATGGTCAATGTTATGTGGTGAAACCACCAATTTGAAAAATCTATGTGGAAACCTATGGATGTGATGAGGAAAAATTTTCCTTATATATTTATATTATAGAAAACAAATTTCGAGTGATAAATTATTTCTAATGGAGGTAGAATGTAACATCCTAAGATTTTATGAAATAGATTTTTAAATAAATTTAATTTCATCAATAGCTTGTGTTAAACACAATAACGAGTTTAGACAAAGTACATTGTGCTATTAAAATATTCTTACCAACTAACGATTGGATTTTTTTTATATGAATAATACTATCTAAATTATGAAAATTTATGTTTTACACATGTATAAAATTAACTCATTAGTTAATAATTAATTATAAATGAAAAAATCAATTGAAAATAAAGCTAATGTTTTTCTAAAAAAATGGTTTTTTTGTGCACAATGTATTTTTATAATAATATATTAAATTGATCACTATTGGTAAATTATTTTAATGAAATTTATATATTATAAATTCAATAAAAAAATTTCATTCATAAAATATTTTTATTTCTAGAATAATAATAAGTCCATTTTTATGCTTAAAATGTATTTATCTAAAAAGAAATTTTCAACGCATTTCTATAACTTAAATTAAAATTAATTTCATCGATTTATAGTTGTAATATTATATAAAATAATATTCATATTTAGAATCATTAGTTTCAAATTTGGTAAATAGGATACTCTTATTTTTGTTAAATATGAATTGTAACTATGGTAAATATCATCTCCTCAGTAAATGGTAAATAGTGTTAATCTAGGTTTAAACTAAGTTGTAAGGCCATAATTTTTCATGAATTATATTATTTTATGATGTTAATTCGAATAATATCACCTTTTTAACAATCTATTAATTTAATGGATACTTTTCTATTTAAATATCCAATATAATATTTAAATCAAAGAAAGATTCAAAATGTCACTCTCTTTGATTTTAATATCTCTTATATATCTAAATATGGACAAAAAATGTTATAAATGAATAAAAAATTATATTTTGATATTAATTAAATTATTGTATTTTGATAAATTTATATTTTAATTTTATTAATTATATAATGACCTTAATTTCATATGCAACACAAATGCATTATTTCTACTTTTAATAACAATACTAAATAAATGATTTTAAAATTTAGAAAGTGAAATAATTTTAATTACTTAATGTGACCCAAGAATTATTAAGATATATATGATATATTAGGGTACTGTGATAGAATTATATTCAAACTCACACTTTGTCTTGTTGAATTTAATGTTAAATTAAATGAATAGTGTTAGAAATGATATTAATGTTATTTAGTAATAAATTAAATTTTATAAATGATATAAAATTAATAAAAAATGGGTATTAAAATTAAATGAATATAGTTTTAATAATTATCCATGTTCCATTTATTGGCATTTTTCATTTTAATTAATTGATATTATCCTTTAATGTGTAGAAAACATTAAAATTACAATAATTTTCAAAAGGGTTAATGGGAATTAAATGAAAATGTTAAGGGTAAAATTGAGATCGAAACTTATCCAAATATTTTTGGATAAGGGTATTTAGACTCATAATAATATTATATTAAAGTATTTTCTATTTTGGTCCATATAGAGATTAAAATTAATTTATATAATTTTAACATTTTATAAAATTCTAAGAGTGCCCCTCCACCAAATTATAAAAGGGTTCCCTCATTTATATTCATCATATCACATTAAGTATTACATATTAACAAAAATATAAAAATTTATCCTATCCACATACTTGAGGTTTTATCCTTCCCAAAAAACTAACCCTAGAGCCCATTAAAGGAGATCTAAAAGTGTTGTTTCAATTAAGAGGTGATTTACTTAACCAGTCACTTTCTTTTAAATATTTCTTTTACCTACTAAAATTTTTTTATATAATTTATAAAATAATAACTTTATAATACTCAATATACCAAAATTTGTTAATGAAATGTCCATTATACACCCTCTTTTCCATAAAATGATAAGTGAATGTTTCTCTCATGTGTATATACGGCTTACCGTCTCCACATAGTGATACAATACATTTTTCAAAACTATATTTGATGGATAATTATTATGATGGGTTTAATATTTATATATTATTATAATTATATAATTATAATATTATTTGTACCTTCTTACCATCCAATCCTTTGGAAACGATAACATCTCTCTTTTGTGTGTGTGGACCACCACCTCCTCAAAGCAATATGATTCATTTTTCATTTATATTTTAAAATAATTGTAATTAGGATAAATTTGATGAATATATATGATATATATTATATATTAATTACATTTAAAATGTAAATTTTTATTTACCTTTCATTCATTCCATTTTTTGAAAAATTAAAACATCATTACGACATACGTATAGCTCGCCGTCTCCATGAATTGTGTAAATAATTTTTCTATCCATATATTTTATGGATGAATATAAGTATTCATATATATATAATAAATGAAATTTATATGATTATCAGTCTATATATGATGGAAATATGATTAATGTACAAGAACTGTAAACACCAAAACAAAAATAACAAGTAAAAATGATGTAATTATTATGATGAATAGTTATTTTAATAAATAATTGTTAATAAACAAGTGATTTTAGGCTATAATTTTATAATATATGCTCTAATATATATTTTTATGGTTCTTTAATAATATTTATTATAAACCTATATTTATTATATAAGATAATTGAAAATTTATGATAGAAGTCGGACATTAGGTAATGGGTTTTTTTACAATATCATTGTTTATAGGGATTGTTAATGATTAAGTTATGATGAATAAATATTATGATAAAACCATAATTATTATCATTAATTTTATTCTCCTATAGTTATTTCTAGAAGATAAAATGTTTTCATTCATTTCCCACACCTTATATAATAAAGAGATAGAAAATATGTTTTTATGGAAAATCAACTTCATTTCACTCTTCAGTCGAAAAAACATTTTATTCCATAACCATGTTTTCTAAAAAAAATTAAATATGTATTATATTAATATCATGTTATTTATACATTAATTTTTACCCATGATATAATTTTTTAAAAATAGTTTTAAAGGATTCATGATGTAATTTTCCTAATTAGATTCATTGTGACTTATTAAAAAATTATGGAAATATTGTTTTTTAACATATATATCATGAATGGTATTTCTATACATCATGGATTCCCAAAGTATTATTTCATTCATTACAGCATCCCATTATTATTTTCAATTAAAATATATTCAATAATATTTGGGAAATTTTTTGTTTTTGAAGAAGTGATTTCAAAATGGAAGGTTATTTTCATCAATATTGTTTTAATGATATTTTGATTCAACAACCAATACAACATTAAATCTTACTTTTTTATTAAAAGGGATATGATCCATGGTTTTTATCCTTATTATTTCTCTAGGTGGTTGGTTTTTATGAGGTAATGATGTTTATGAAAATCATTCCTTTCCTAAAAGTTATTCTATAATGAAGTGTTTAAAAAACTAGTATCTTATCATGAATTTTGATATGATGAATGGTTTACGACCTTTTGAAACACATATTTATTATTTTAAATATTCTATTGGTGGTACATATGTATCCACTAATTAATTGGGTAAAATTTTATATCTCATGAGATAAACTGGAGTGGAATGGGGAGTGAACCTAGTTTAGTAAGGGAATTTAACCATAATGATAGTCTTGGGAGTGAACTTTATCTACTAATAAAGATAATATTTTAATCACTTTTTATATGTATTTAAACTATTTAAACCCTAACAATTTATCAATTTGATCTCATTTTCATCAAATTTTTATTTATGGTGTTTTGGGCTAAAATGCCAAAATTGCTTAATTCTGGAATATTAACTTATTCTAATCACTTTGGTATTTCATGCATTACTTTTAAAATATTGATACAAATTGAGTTATTATTTTTCGTAGAATTACTTTAATTGTGAAAATAAACTATCTCTCCTAGTCCTAGATCAAATTTTAACATCTAAAGGCCCTAAAAATCAATCAATATTAAAAATCATTCTCCCCGATAGAGTAGAGCCCACCTTTGGAAATGAGTCATAACTCAGTCTACACACCTCTAATTAAGGTGATTATAGAATTATTTTAAATAGTACAAGAATACAAGTTTTTACATTAATTTAATTGAGTTATTTACTCATTAATCAATCCTTTAAATACTAAACATTGAAGGAATATTTGTGGAATCCACAACTAAAAAACATTAATTATTCTATATAATACTATATAAGTTTAAAATTAATGTAAAATTTTGAGGGTAGATTGAAAATTAAATTGAGATAATCTATTAAGAAGGTACATTGTCATGATTCATCCAAATTTTTATCCAAACATGAGCCAACTTTTGGAGTAAAAATTCTGGAGGGGAATATATTGCACCAATTTATTTTATTTTTTTCTTTTTTACTTTGGTTTTATTTTCAATGTAATTTTAATTTAGTTTCATTTAAATAAAATTGAATTCATGTATGGTTTTAATTTTTATGTCTTCTTTTACACACTCTTTTCCTTTCATTCTTTACTTTTCTTCTCTTTCTTTTGTTTTTCAACCTCGTTCTTCTCCACTACAATCTCTTATACTCATGATCATGAGTAACTAAACCAAGGAAGTTCCCATGGGATCAATCCAGTGTTAAACCCATGTAATTTTTCATTCATGTTTATTATTTATTATTTTATTAGAGTTAGTTCAAGGGGGTACTTAGTGGGTAAGGTGCCTTAGTGTCTCCACTTGCCACCCGAGACGTAATTTTCTCTTCTATAATATTTTCCTTCGATCGAGAGGGTGGATGTATGGTCTCTCAAATATCATTGATCTCTCTATATAATCACAACCATAGGTAGAAGATGATTTTCAAGAATACTATGGATCATGTTCATTAAGTAAATTTGAATATAATGGAGAGATGGTGAAGGTTCACTCTAAGTGTTCTCCTAGGAGGACACTACCACAAAAACAGTTTTTCACAGCGCTAACCTTTATCAGCGCTAATGAAAAAGCGCTGATAAAGGGGGGGTACCTATATCAGTGCTAAAAAAAGCACTGATAAAGGGTTGAATTCAAAAAAAATTAAAACTAATATAATAATATATAAATATATAAATATAGCTATATTGATATAAATATAATATATATTTTTTAAATATATTTTAGATAAGTATAAATATACATTTACACATAATATACTTAATATATAATATATTTAGTGAAAATGGCTTATAAAAAAATTAAAAAAATATTTTTAATTAATAACTTGCTAATTATTATAGAGTAATAGTCATTTAATAACAATTTAAGATTAAAAATTAAAAAAATTAAAAAAAAAGATCCAAAATATTTTGAAAACGCAACTCGAACTTCAAACGACCATAACTTTTGATCCGGGTGTCCGTTTGAGCTCTACCACATATCAAATTGAAGCCTGCGATGAGCTCTACGTCTCTTTGACCAAGATACCCCATTCAAGGTTTTTTAGAGGCCAAAAGAGGCCCATAAGGCCTCCAAAACTGAGTTTTTAGTCTGGGTACCTGGATTTTTTAACTTTTTGTGGATTTTCTTCCTCGTTTAAGGGGGTATTATTGGATTTTTTGGTGGGAACTGAATTTATTCCAAGGTATTACATTCATAATGATATTATGTCTTTGAAATTTCATCGTTTTTTATAATTCAATGCTATTTATAATCAAATATATAACAATATATACATATTTTATTATATATTCAAAACTAAAAATTTAATTATAAATATAAATAATAAAATATATTTACATATAAAATATATTATCTTTATCTAAATAACAACTAACATCCATTTTATTTAAAATATAAATATATAAATATTTAAATACCTATATATTAATCTAACGATATATATATATGTATTAATCTAACTATATATATATATTAATATAACTACATATATATATATATATTAATATTACTATAAATATATATATTAATATCACTATAAATATACATATTAATACAACTATAAATATATATATTAATATAACTATATATATATACGAATATAACTATATATATATTAATATAAATATATATTACTATACGAATAAATGTAACTAAATATATATATATATATATATATATATTAATATAACTATAAATATATTAATATAACTATATATATATTAATATAACTATATATATATATTAATATAACTAGATATTACTATACGAATAAATATAACTATATATATATATATATATAAAGAGAGATATATATTAATATAACTATATATATTAATATAACTATATATATATTATAATATAACTGTATATATATATTAATATATATATATATATATATATTACTTTATGAATAAATATAACTAAATATATAAATATATATAGAAAGTGATATCATGAATTGGAAAACAAATCAAAATAGAGGAGTGGTAAGGGTTTAGGCGCGTAGGGGGGAGGTCTCGAGTTCAAATCCTGGTAGAGGCAAGGGCGTGCGCGCATGAGGGAATATTGGAGCAAGCCCTATTAAAGGGTGGAGGGGGTGTGTGGGGTGCTTTAGGGGGCAGAAAAGCGCTATAAAAGGGGGGTTAAAGCGCTATAAAATCCCCCCCGATTGGTAGTATTTTTTTAATTTTTTTAAATTTTTGTTAATTTTTGTTATTTTTTATTTTTTATTACCTTTTATCAGCGCTTTCTTAAAAGTGATGATAAAAGGGGTCATTTATCTGTGCTAAAACAAAAGTGCTGATAAAGGAAGCGCTAATAAAGGGTTCTTTTATCAGTGCTAAAACAAAGCACTGATAAAGGACCCTTTTATCAGTGCTTTGTTTTAGCCCTGATAAAAGACCCCTTTTATCAGCGCTTTTTTTAGCGCTGATAAAGGGGGTCTTTATCAGTGCTTTTTTGAGCACTGATAAAGGGGACCCCCCCTTTATCTTCATCGGCTTTAACAACACTTTTCTAGTGTTGTTAAAGGCCATTTTTAGCCCTGATAAAAGCCGTATTTGTAGTAGTGGGATCTCATTCCTGTTTAACAAAATTTCATTTGAATTGTATTGTATTTATATATATATATATATATTTCCTGAATCATTAAAACTCATTCACTTTATATTATTTATTTTTATATTATTTATAATATAAATAGTGATAACCAAAATTCATTGTTGTGTGAGATGCCTCCTTGAGACTGACCCTAGGTGTATACTATATTGAATGATAAGGTAAATAACATATTGACTGAGGATTTGTGAGAAATCCTCATCCATAAATCGAGTTCCATTTTCGGGGACGCACAACGCTTTTACACACCAATTTTTAACAAAACAAAAAATGTAAATTTCAAAAATTCAAATACAAGTATTTTTTCATAATGTTTTTAAATGATTATTTACTTAATCCATGGAAGAATTAAACACAGGTAAGATAACTGATTAATATCTCACCCTTTTCTACATAGGATGGTGTTTCTATTATTTTTAGATATGTGAGTTGTTTTGGAAATCAAATAATTTGGATTAGGCATTCAAATAATTCATAGGTTCCTTGAAAGAGGACATGAAAAAAAATTGAATCGATGGCTTGAGAGATAACTGAGTTCTCCTATTTCTTTACAGAATTTTATAAAGTGGCCAAGGTCTAAGAAGATTCCCCCTTAGTCTTCCTTGATTTTTCTAAAGAGATCTAAGAAATAGATGAGCCTAACTACCTTCCTCTATATGCTATACATAACCTTCAAGAGGAACATATATCTAAAAAAATTATTAAACTAGAACTAAATCAGGGAGATGAACCTTCATTAAACTCTTATTTTTGGATTTCATTCAATCCAATTTAATTATAAATCCTTACAATTTTGAATTTTTAGATTTTGTCAATACTTTCTTTTCCTTAGTGGAAGATGAAGAAACTAGACCTGCACCTATGGAGATATATATGGAGCTCCCTAGACATTTTAAATATTTGTTGGAGGAATTTCATGAGGAGATCTATGTGGATTTCCCTAAGGAAACCAATCCATAAGCGTCTTACATTTATTGGGAAGAATTTTATATTTATACTTCATGTTTTAATTTTATTAAAATATAATTACACTTGGATGTTCCCTTTGACTATTATTTTGATGCAGCATACCTTGAGAAACCACTAGATTGAGAAGAATGTGTTACAAAATTATGGACTAAAGAGAAGGATAAAGTACGTAAAACTGAAGGGAATAAAGTGGTAAGGGTTTCTCATCTCAATTTTACTTCTAATAGATGTATGCCATGTTCACCAATTATTTTATTTTTATTGTGTATATATTTCCCTTTTATGTATAGTATCATGAATCTAATTGTATTTAATTTTTCATTTGATAATTATAACTATTTATGTGTATTATATTTGATTGATAACAAAATTAAGGGGGTTTCTTTACCCAATTTCCATTCTTTGGGTTAAACATCAACTTTTTGATTATGTTATGCTAAGATTTTGTATAAAATTAACTTTTAGTATGTTATATTGTATTTAAAATTTATTTATGTGCATTTAAAATGTCTAAACACAATTAATTCATTTTATTAATCCTCACTTTAGTGATATTATATTATAAAGTTTATTTTTAAAAAAATCATCCTTTAAAGTTCCTTTTTCAAAATAAATGTTTTTATTCCATATGGAATGAATAGAATTTCCCACTTTGATGTTGAATTAATATTTTTAAGTATACCTTAAAATTTTATATGGTTACATTCAAAGAAAATATTTTCTATTATACATGAATTATTTAAAAAAATGATTGATTTCAAAATGAAAAGTTCATTTTCTTATATGTTTTTTATGAAGTAATCTATAATGATTTATGATTATCCTATAATTGATTAGAATTATTTATAGAGATGTGTGGTTACATGATAAACCAATTATATGTGGTTAAATAATAAAAAAATGATGGGTGGTTAGATGATAAACCAATAACGGGTGGTTCCGTGATAAACCAAGGATGGGTGGTTACGTTATAACCTCCAATACATTGGGTACTCAAGAGTCAGAGGTTGACCATATTGGTTACTGCATTTATAAGAGTAATGTAGAGAATTATGTCCCAAGTTAAATACTTATACTTTATATAATTTTAACTGATTTTTCAATAAAATCTATTGATTTTTAAAAGGTAAGATACTGATATTTTTTAAAATATGATTCATTTTTATGAATAAGAAACTATGTTTTTATGAATATGTATATATTAATATTCACTATACTCAAGGTTTCTTTTACTTAATGTACCTTACTGATATTTTTTTATCATCCCAGGTTTTAAAAAAAATCCCATGATTTTAGGGGGACTAGATACAAGGATGTTATTAAGGGGAAAATTGAAATGATTTTTCATGAAGTGGAAACATATTTTATTTTAAAGACTTTTATTTTATAAAAAATGGATACTATGTATAAGTGCCCACTTATATGATATGGGTTTAATCTGTTTGGTTTTTTACTAAATCTATAAAACTCTAAACCTAAAAGATATTTAGGAATGAATGTAATATAATTATAGCTTAAAATCACTAGAATATGAAATGTTTAAGCTCAGGTCCTTACTATTGGTATTAGAGTATGGTTTAGAAAACAATAGAGATTAGGATGGTTTTTTAACAGTTATGATTATCATTATAGGGTTTACAAATTTAAATGTGATTATAAGTTTGATGGATAATACAACCTTATTGGTGTTTAAAGTGATGAATTTCAAGGATATTAATGATATTTTTGGTGATTTGATTTATAAAGGTAATAAAATTAGGTATAAAGGATTTGAATGCTAAATTATTATAGAGTTTTATGGGTATTATCATTAAAAAATAAATTTTCCTTTTAACATTTAATAATTCATTTTATGTTTTAATGATGTTTTATTCAATATATTTAGTATAATATATCAATATGTAAGGAAATATATCATTAATAGCCTTCTTATTTCTTCTAGATGATTTGATTATCACGTTTACTAAAAAAGATTTTTCAAATGATTTGGATATCTTTCTGAGTATCCAAATCAATGGTAAAAAACTATTGGACTTGTCTAAAACCTTTTTTTCCAAAAAAAAATAGGGGTTATATTTTTCAATTGATTAGTGATCACATCAATAATATGATTATTTATAAGTTACTTTATTTTAAAAATTATCTTTTTGAAGTTACCCTTAAAGATCTCATTTTCATCCATATACATGTTTACAAAAATTCATCCAAATGTTTTTTTACTATCCTATTAAGAATGATTGTAGTCATTTTTGTTCCTATTTGACTATTTACAAAATGGTTTGAAAGAATATTTTTTTTCATTTTCTAAATTATGTTCTTTGTGACTTATCCGACTAAAGTACGGATGGAAATTTTTTAGCTTATACAAACTAAGATACTTTTCAAATATCATGACGCATTAATGACTTAAATATTCTATTACAAATATAAATTGTTATTTTCAAATAAATTTTTTCTTTTATAATTGTGCATTATTAAAAAATTCATTTAGAATATAAATGAAATTTTCCTTTATAATTATTTCATGTCGTATCTCAAAATTATTTTCTATCTCATATACTGTTTTTTATGTAAATTAAGGTTTAATGAGGATATCAGTGAAATTGTGATGTATGGATTTAAGGTATAAATTATTTCCTTATGATTAAATTATGTTTCACTTTTTTGGTTTTATTGATGAATCAGAAGGATATAATTCATATCTTTGATTATAGGAATAATTTATAAAAGAATAATATGATAAATCATGGTCAATGGTTTAAGAAGGAATTTGAATAAAGTATGAGTTTATGTATTTATTTTTATAATTTATGATATACTGGTATTTTATAAATAATATAGGAATCATAGAAAGACTATTTGTTTTTATATAGTAGGTTTTGTTTTCATAAAATGGGAAACATATGTTAGATATAATCGATACCTTTTAAAGTTGTAAAAAATTGATGATTTTTTAGGTACATGTAACTTTTTATTTTTTGATATGGAAAGTTTTATTTGAGGAAAAATTATTTTACATTTTTTGAACATAATTTTAAAGGTATTCGAAAAATTTTCAGATTATAATATATATAAATTTTAGGTAATTGAGGGTTCTTACTTTGCGATAAAAAATTAAAGGTATGAGATAACCTTTAAGGTTTAATATATTAAGGTTATTTTTTAGGATTTTTCTAAAATATATAGAATTTTATAAGTATTATATTAATACATTTTTAGAAAAAAGATAACCCATATAATTGGTAACAACCAATCATGTTCGGCTGGGCCATAAGAATTGAACCCACAACCAAAGGGTGATAAGGGTGCATCGCCTACCAATGGCCTACATGATGTTCTGTATAGTATGATATGTTTTTCATTATTCAATTTGATAAATTAAAAACAAGTATTTTTTTGGAAATATGTGTTTTATTCTATATATAACCATGGTACTGGAAAAATTATTTTTTAAAAGGTTGAGTTTTTTCTTAAATAGAAAACATAATAGGTTTTCAAATAGTTTTTCTTTTATCATATTTCCATAATGAAAGAAAGATTTACTAATTTATAAAGTCATTTTAATATAAAAAATAAATATTTTAAAGTAAAATTATTCATTTAAAAAAATTATTTTTAAAAAACCATTGTTTATCATTTTCAAAAATAAATTATTATTTTAATTTAATAAAAACAAATTTTGGGATATTTGTTTTGAAAATGTATCTAAAAAAGTTGAATTTGATTTTGTATTGTTTAATATGTCACATAAATATTATTGTGTTACTGATATAAAAATTAATGGCATATAAATATTTAAGAGTGATACTTTTGTCCTAATTATAATTTATAAGAGAAAAAGTATAATTACTCTAGAAATAGTTTTTACAAATTATGTGAACTAATATTAAAATAAATTTTTATAACTCATTTAAATTATATATTAAAAGTTATATTTCATATTTTTAGTAATTAGTTTTAAATTATATAATAATTCTCATTTTATTTTTCTTATTTATATTAAATTACATCGGCAAAAATTAGTTGCCATGGTAAAATTGAAAAATGAAAATAAGTATAAATTTAAGTGTAGAGGACTCACAAGTATAAAAAACATGTGTAAAAATCGTTTTTTTTCTGATTTATATACCTCAATCATTCCCTCATTCTATTATTGTCCACTATTGGATCTATTGGACATGGTAATTATGATGATTCTATTATGTTATTAAAAAAATGTCACTTCTCTCCCTTATAAATAGATCATTCACCACCCCACTCTCCTCACACACCAAGACACATTGATTTGAAAAATAGTTAAATAAATAACTCCCCAATACTCATATACATGTTATATAGTTTATTTTATTCCCAAAATACAATCTATAAAATCGATAATCCATTTCTCAAAGGATTTATTCCAATGAGTAACGTAAATTTCTCAATTAATTCACTGTAATTTATTTTCTTTTAATTTTTTATACTATGTATTATAAATATAATCTATCCATTATGACATAATTAATTAATTATCATAATTTTCATTAAATATTATTATGTTTTTTGGATAATTATTTTCAAACTTCCTCTCACTTATTCAAAAAAAGAAAACATTGATTATGTTATGTGCATACTATTGCCTCCATAAGGGACATGATTTATTATTCAGAACTAAATTATATGGATGATAAAAAGGGGTTATTTAAGGATTAAATATTTTATTTCAAATAATTATTAATATTTTTGATATATAAATCAATTAATAAATTATTTATTTTCTATGGAAGACTAGAATGTCACCCATGTGTATGGGTAGAACACTACCTCCATAAAGTAATGTATTTTTTCCTCTAGATTTCTATTATTTATATAAATAATTAAAAATATGATTCACCACTTTATAAACATATAAATAATCTCATTAAACTATTGAAATAATGATATTATGAAAATGTAACAAATTTCTTAACCATACTGACCCTTTGATTATTATAGGTTCTTATTTGGGTTAGTTTAAAAACCTATGGGAACAGTACTAAAAACATAAGTGAAGGATGTCTATGGAAAAAAAATATTTTTAATTTTATAAAAAAATAAAAACTTTATGGTTACCAAAGGATATGTTATTATTTAAGTTATTATTAAAATACCACACTTTTTTATTAATAATTTCCAAAAACAAAGATGTCACGACCCGTCCTCGGGGCCCGTGTCGTGACTACCCCAAGCCCGCCATCCATAGGCCAGGGGCTGGCGACTAGCACCAAGGTGTAATTCCTGATAAAAAGGGAAGGTATTGCCTTTGTAAAGTAAAAAAACACCACAGAACAAGCAAGAAGAAGTAAACACTAAGTAAAAACTGGGTACAATAGTAAGTGTGGAAAAGTAAGTGGGCCAGAATACAAACCCAAACTGAAAGTAAAGTACAACTGAAAAAGGGAGTACAACAACTGAAAAGTAAAGCTGCAACGTCGAGCCGTCCACTGGAAATCCCACCTGAATGGTGGGTACAGATAGCATCTACAGCTCCTCGGGTCCAGTCGTCCGCTTCGAGTACGTCCCGCCCAGGGGTCCACCTCCAGGTACCGACCTGCTCCGCAAGCCTCAACGACGATCAGCGATGTCCATCGTCTGCAACCAACACAACATAGTACGGGCATAGCCCGTGCAGGGGTGAGTATAAGCTACTCAGTAGGGACCCCGAGACCCCCGAAGGTCTCCCAGAATCCAGAAAGGATAATCCAAAAATGAAAGATACAATTACGAAGTAACATCCGACACTACTTAGGTATATTCCCATACATATACCTAAGTCATCAATTCTAGTTCGGCTCCAACATCCGAGCCCAAGTACAACCTAGTCCACACAGGAAATCACAACCCAATCCACACAGCAAATCATAACATAATCCACACAAGATATCGAGTCAAACTTATCAAAGATAAGGATTTAAAATCAAGATTCAGCTCACAAAGGTATACTTATTTGTAAGACGATAGAGATGATCAGACGTAGCCACTGATTCATCTAAGTCATCGGACCCACACCGGATCGATAGGTACTAACCCCTACAATGACCCACAAAGGATCGATAGGTACTAACCCACGCAATGACCCACAAAGGATCGATAGGTATTAACCCCCGCAATGACCCACAATGGATTGATAGGTACTGACCCCTGTAATGACCCACACAAGATCGTACCCACATAGGATCTGTAGGAGTTGGCCCACACAGGACCGCTGAGCACTGACCCACACAGGATATAACCCACACAGGATCGGTAGCAGTGATCCACATAGGATCGTTGAGTGCTGTAGTCATCCTCGTCGAATCCACAGAGGATTTCTATACAGTCGTCATCGTCGTCGCAGTCGCATCCAGCTCTAGGGTTCCCGCACACAACAAGCTCATTCAGGAGGGACCGCTCCACGAGCCGAGGGGCTGATACATCAACGGACACAAAGTCCAGAGTTGATGTATCCAAAAGTTCCACAGCTTAAGTCACGGCAGCCCTTCCCAGCGACGTGCCGGGCGCCGCCCCCTCCTGGAGGCCGGCCGGTGCCGGCCGCCGCCTCCGACCGCTGACGCCGCCGTGCCGGCGAGGCGTGCCGGCGGGGTTTTCTGCAGACCACCGGACGCGCTCCGGTGGTCCGTTTTTCCTGCCGTCTTCGCCAGCGGTCCTCTCGGGACCGACTCTTCACTGTGAAGACCTCAAAATTCCCTTGTGGCTTGCTTCTTCGTCACTCTTCGATCCGCACACCAAGAACAAAGAAATGGTGGGTTCGGACTTATTCTTTGGTCCGCACCTACCGCGTTAGCGGTTTAAACGGCTTCCGACAAATTGTAAACACATGCCGAGGATATAAATCACATATATTTAATTGAACCAAAACCCCTACCTCAAGCATCTTCGAGCGAGGGTTCATCGCGGAATTGTACGTCGCGAAAGAAGGCGTCGCGAAAGGGGGATCATCGCATCGTGGAGAAAGGATTCGTCGGTGTAGCGTCGTCCATCTCCAAGGATCCAGCGTTCCTGTTGACCTTCATCGGAGGTTGGCGTTCTTTGCGTTCTTCGCGTTCTTCGCGTTCTTCGCATTCTTCGTCGAGGAAGGAGTGCTTCACAGCTTGAGTGATTTCTCCCAAACCCTCTCGCACAACCAACCTCTAATAAAAAAAGACTTGTCTTATTTTATTAACACACAAGCCAACGTTTTGAAATTAAAAAAAATGAAAAAATCAATTAAATGAATTAATTGAAACGTTTAAACCACCCAAATTAATTGAGGCGCTTCATAAATAGAAAAACGCAAGGGTTGAATTCCACTTAATATGGGTGCGGGTGCGTTAGTTTAATTAAAGGAGGGGGGTTGAAAAAGGTGGGGCTCGTGTGGGGCCCACCACACAAATATCCTACCTAGTGGTGTAGGATATTGTGGGTTCCACTTTAACCTCTTAACTTAGGTTAAACAACTTAAAATAAAATAAATTGGTTGCCCCATTTTATTTTATTCATTTACTTAACCCAAAAATTTAAAAACCACACCCGAGCAAACGCAACTCTGGAAAAGGTGTTTCTAAGCAATTACTGGTGCTGTGATTCCAACGGTGCCCTCAGAATTTGATTCTGAGCACCAGTTCAAAACTTAGAAAAACCCACTCATTGGTTCACTGAACGTACCCAAGCTAAACTTTGGAAAATGATTCCGGGCACACCGGGCCTCAGAATCAGGTGCCGTCAGAAAATACGTTCTTGTAAAATCCCAAAGAAAATTGAGAAAAAAAATTCCCTTGAATTTTACGGGTCTTTACATTACTCCCACCTCAGGGATTTACGTCCCCGTAAAGATACATCATAAACTAGGGAAACAAAAGTGGGTACTGAGCATGCATCTGAGCCTCCCGCTCCCAAGTTCTCTCTTGGAGGTTCTCGTGCTGCCATCTGATGCGCACTAGAGGAATCGACCATCCACATAGGACCCGCTCCTGTCGATCCTCAATCTCTACCGAGACCTCCGCAAAAGTCACCCCATCATCAATGTCCAGCTCCCCATGGTCAATGATATGCATTGGGACGTGCAAGTATCTCCTCAGCTGAGATACGTGGAAGACGTCGTGCACCCGGTGCAACTGAGGTGGTAGAGCCAGGCGATAAGCCACCTCTCCAATCCTGCTGAAGACCTGGAATGGTCCGATGAAGCGTGGAGACAACTTTCCGCCTCGGCCAAATCTCCGTAATCCACGTCGAGGTGAGACCTGCAAGAATACGTGGTCACCATCCTCGAACTCCAGTGGCCTCCGCCGCCTGTCAGCATAAGACTTCTACCGGCTCTAAGCTATCCTCATCCGCTCCTGGATGATCTGGACCTTCTCCGTTGTGGCCTGGACCATCTCCGATCCCACAAGTGCTGACACCCCAGGGTCTGTCCAGCACAGAGGAGATCTGCAAGGTCGGCAGTAAAATGCCTCGTATGGTGCCATACTGATGGTGGAGTGGTAGCTATTGTTGTACGCGAACTCCACCAAGGTTAGGTGGTCCCCCAACTGCGACCAAAGTCGAGGACACATGTTTGGAGCATGTCTTCGAGAGTCTGAATGGTCCTCTCCATCTGACCATCATTCTGAGGGTGAAAGGCGGTGCTCAGACGTAGCTGTGTCCCGAACGCCTCCTGAAACCCCTTCCAAAGCCGGGAAGTAAAGAGAGCATCTCGATCAGAGACGATAGATGATGGCACACCATGAAGCCGTACAATCTCCTGAACGTAGAGGCGTCCCAAGCTCTCCACTGAGCCCTACTCTCTGATGGGTAAGAAATGATCCGACATGGTGAGTCGGTCGACAATCACACAAATGGAGTCATGACCTCTGGAAGTGCGTGGAAGTCCAGTCACGAAGTCCATAGATATGCCATCCAACATCCACTCCGGGACCTCCAAGGGCTTTACCAAGCCTGCTGGTACCTGGTGATCTGCCTTCACCTACTGGCAGGTGAGGCATCGAGAAACGAACTCAGCCACAACCTTCTTCATGCCCGGCCACCAGTGCTGTCGTCTAAGATCCTGGTACATCTTTGCCACTCCAGGATGTACCGCCAAAGGGGAAGTGTGAAACTCTCTCAGCACCTCCTCCCTTAAAGAAACCGGTACCAAGGTACGTCCTCTGAAAAGGATGTCGTGCTCTCCTCCTAAAGAGAAACCATCAGGTGCCTGTCCTGAGAATATCTACGCATGACGCGTCTCACAGTCGGCGTCCCCATGTTGTGCCTCTCTGACCCACTGTAGTAGTGGAGGAGTGACTGTGAGTGACTGAAGAAAGCCTACTTCATTTCTATCCATGAAGGATATCTGAAAAGTGGCTAGCTGCTCTGTCGCCTCCCCAAGTTGTTTAATTCCCGACCTCTTGCTGAGTGCATTGGCTACTATGTTCCCCTTTCCAAGAGTATAGATTATCTCAAAGTCATAGTCCTAGAGGAACTCGAGCCATCGCTACTATCTCAGGTTCAGGTCCTTCTACGAGAAGATATACCTGAGACTCTAGTGGTTAGAATAGACTATAAAGCACTCGCCCATCAGATAGTGTCGCCACATATTCAGAGCGAAGACCACTGCTGCTAACTCCAGGTCATGGGTAGCGTAGTTCTTCTCATGCTGCCTCAACTGATGTGATCCATAGGCGATCACGGTCTGATCCTGCATCAGGACACATCCGAGTCTGGTCCCTGATGCATTGCAGTAAACCACATACCCAACTCCCTCCTCTGGTAGCCTCAAGATAGGCGCGCTGGTCAATCTCTGTCTCAGCTCCTGGAAGCTCTGCTGACATATGTCTAACAACACAAAGGGTTTCCCCTTCTTCATCAAAGATGAGAGTGGTGCCGCAACTCTGGAGAAGTTTGGCACAAATCTCCGGTAGTATCCAGCTAGTCCCAAGAAACTCCGCACCTCCGTCACGCTCTTGGGTGGCTCCCAAGCTAGCATTTCCTCGATCTTCGCAGGATCCACCGTAACTCCCGCCTCAGAGATGACGTGTCCCAAGAAGTGTACCTTGCGTATCCATAACTGACACTTCGTGAGCTTACCATAAAGCTGGTGCTCTCGGAGTGTGTCTAGTACAACCCGCAAGTGGTAGGCGTGCTCCTCCTCAGTCGTAGAGTAAATCAAAATGTTGTCGATGAAGACCACGAAAAATCGATCGAGGTATGTCTGAAATATCTTGTTCATGAGACCCATGAACACTTCTAGAGTATTGGTTACACCGAATGGAATAACCAAGAACTCATAGTGGCCATACTGACATCTGAAGGTCTTCTTCTGCACGTCCTCATCTCGAACTCTGAGCTGATAATAGCCTGACCTGAGGTCTATCTTCGAAAAACACCGTGTTCTTTGAGCTGATCAAAGAGGTCATCAATCCTTGGTAGCGGATACTTGTTCCTCACTGTCACCTGGTTCAGGAGACGATAGTCGACACAAAGTCGCAAGCTCTCATCCGCCTTCTTGGGGAACAATATCGGGGAAGCCCAGGGTGAAACACTGGGTCGGATTAATCCCTTGCCATGCAAGTCCTCCAACTGTACCCGTAGATTACGAAGCTTGGCGGGAGACATCCGATATGATGGGGTAGATATCAGGGCTTTCCCGGGATACAGATCAATATAAAAGTCTACCTCTCTGTGACGAGGTAGTCCTGGAACATCGTCGGGGAAAACGTCCTCACACTGATCCACCACTGCAGGAAAACCAGGGCTCCGCACGTTACCTGCTCCTAGGATGAGGCTAGCCAAATGATGAGTGATGGGTTGTCCTCTCCTCTGCGAGAGTCCATCCTGTGCTGCGATGGCTCCCTTCTCACCGGTGAAGGTGAACCTGCTCCCGTTGGTGCGTACACACCGCACCTTGCGCCTAATACAGTCACTATGAGCATAGACTGTAGATAACCAATCCATGCCCAAGGTGACGTCGTAAGGCCTCGATGCCGCTACAAGAAGATCTCAGCCAAAGCTCTCACCTCCTAGAGTAATATCACACTGCTGGAACCAGTGATTAATTGTCGATTCTACTTCCGTAGGAGTCTCTATCCGTAAGGATCGAGCCAACGGCTCTGTCGGAATCTCCGAGCTCCGAACAAGGGCAGCGTCTATGAAAGAATGACTCGCTCCTGTGTCTATAAGAACTGCAGCAAGGGTGTAATAGACACAGATAGTACCTCGAATCATCTCGGGCATGCTGTGGTCGAAGGCCTCCGCTGCCTGGAGTTGTTCCTGTCTCTGCCCACCAGCTCCCTGTGATCGGGGTGGACCTCCTGGTGGTGGTGGTGGTAGAGCCTGAAAGCGTCGCCCACCACCTGTTGCTCGGCCAGCTCCTCTGCCTCGTCTGCCTACTCCCTGCGGACCGCCATGGTCTACCCTCTGCCTCTTCTTGGGTGGTCCCTCAACCGTCCGCTGCTCCTCGGCACGGCGGGTCGGGCAGTCACGAGCCATGTGGCCCTACCCGCCGCATGCATAGCATTGTCTGCCTCTTGAAAGACTGGCTCTGTGCTGTGTGCCCCGCACCACTGAGCCAGTGTCCTGAGGTCGTCTTCCTGATGGTATGGTCTGCCTGGACCCATGTGTCATCCGTCGACTGCCAGCTGCAGAAGACTCCGCTACGTGCCTCTCTGTGGTAGGTCTCGCCGCTGGTGTAGACTCAGTAAGGAAGCTCTCGATGAGAATGGATCGCTCCAGTACCACTGCCTGTGTCGGAATGTTGAGGGAGATCAGTGACGCCCTAATCTCATGCCTCAATCACTGCTCAAAGGTCCGGTCCCAAAAGAATGGGTCACGTACCATGTCCGTCGAATAGCGTGAGAGGTCGGTAAATCTCGCCGAGTACTGGGAAACCGTCAAGCTTCCCTGCCGCAGATGTAGAAGCTCCTGGATGCGCACCGCACGGAGGGTGGCTGGGACGAACTCCGAGTAGAAGAGGCTCTCAAAGTCCGTCCAGAGGAGAGATGCTTCGTCGTGCACCTAAAGCATCAAGCTCCACTATCTGCCTGCTGCCGCGTGAAGGAGGCTCGCTGCAAGGATCACCATGAGGTCTACTGGTGTCGTCACTAACCTAAAAACTCGTACAATAGCCACCAGCCAATCCTCGATTACCTGAGGGTCCGTCTCCCCACGGAACCTGGGTGGTCGCTGACGCAGAAACTCGTGCAGTGCACTAAGGCGACGTGCATCGTCAGCGGCTGGGGCTGGAAGCATCGGTGGATCGGCGGGTAGAGGTACCGCCAGTGCCTCTACTGTCAATGGGCCCTGTACCGAGGCCTCGTCACTCGGTGGGCTGTCGTCACGCACAATGCTCGGAACCCAAGCTGGCTGCCGTCGTGGGGCCATCCTGAAATGAAACAGGTGTGCCATGGTCAAAAAGTATACCTGGTGAGCTGACATAAAGTAATCACAAAGAAAACTTGAAACACACATGCAATCAATGTTCTCGTGTATTAAGTAGGAAATCAGAAGTCAGGGTCTTGGTGCACAGATACGTCGGCCGCCGCACCAACACTGGACTCCCTGGACTGATAACCACACCCAATACCCTTAACATTGTTGCTTCACATAAAAGAAAGATCATAGTCCAAAGTTCTGCGGTAGAACCGAACTCCTTTGATACCAATTTGTCATGACCCGTCCTCGGGGCCCGTTCCGTGACTACCCCATGCCTGCCTTCCATAGGCCAGGGGCTGGCAACTAGCACCAAGGAGTAATTCCCGGTAAAAATGGAAGGCATTGGCTTTGTAAAGTAAAAAAACACCACAGAGCAAGCAAGAAGAAGTAAACACTAAATAAAAACTGGGTACAATAGTAAGTGCTGAAAAGTAAGTGGGCCAGAATACAAACCCAAACTGAAAGTAAAGTACAACTAAAAAAGGGAGTACAACAATTCAAAAGTAAAGCCACAACTCCGAGCTGTCCACTGGAAATCCCACCAGAAGGGTGGGCACAGATAGCCTCCACAACTCCTTGGGTCCAGCCGTCCGCTCCGAGTACATCCCGCCCAGTGGTCCACCTCCAGGTACCGACCTCCTCCGCAAGTCTCAACCACAATCAGCATTGTCCGTCGTCTGCAACCAACACAACGTAGTGCGTGCATAGCCCATGCAAGGGTGAGTATAAGCTACTCAGTAGGGAACCTGAGACCCCCGAAGGTTTCTGAGAATCCACAAAGGATAATCCACAAAGGAAAGATACAATTACGAAGTGACATCCGACACTACTTAGGTATATTCCCATACATATACCTAAGTCATCAATTCCAGTTCGGCTCCAACATCCGAGCCCAAGTACAACCCAGTCCACACAGGAAATCACAACCCAATACACAAAGGAAAGAATAACATAATCCACATAGGATATGAAGTCAAACTTATCGAAGATAAGGATCGAAAATCAAGATTCATCTCACATAGGTATAATTCTTCGTAAGACGATAGAGATGATCAGATGTAGCCACTGATTCATCTAAGCCGTTGGACCCACACAGGATCGATAGGTACTAACCCCCGCAATGACCCACAAAGGATCGATAGGTACTAACCCCCGCAATGACCCACAAAGGATCGATAGGTACTAACCCCCGCAATGACCCACAAAGGATCGATAGGTACTAACCCACGCAATGACCCACAAAGGATCGATAGATACTAACCCCCACAATGACCCACACAGGATCAGACCCACAAAGGATCTGTAGGCGCTGGCCCACACAGGACCGCTGAGCGCTGACCCACACAGGATCTGACCCACACAGGATCAGTAGCACTGATCTAAGTAGGATCGCTGAGTGTTGTAGTCTTCGTCGTCGAATCCACGGAGGATTTATGTACAGTCTTCATCGTCGTCGCAGTCATAGCCAACTCTAGGGTTCCCGCACACAGCAAGCTCATTCGGGAGGGTCTGCTCCACGAGCTGAGGGGCTGATACATCAACTGATACGAAGTCCAGAGTTGATGTACCCAAAAGTTTTGTAACGTCAACAGGAACTCAATGACACAGATGGCGCGTCAATCGGACGCCCGGTCTGAGAGGTATTGGATTTTTCGTCCCAGGGGCCCGGTTGGTTTTTAAGTCAAAACCAACCTGACCATACTCCAACTGCGTCCAAACCTCGATCGGAGTAATCAAAAAGGTCCGTCTCACTAATAGGAATCCATCAAAGTCGACGGTACGTCAATCGGACGTTCGGAGCTCAAGATATAAGTGTTTCCGCTCCGAGGCCCCGGTTGGTTTCATGTACGAACCAACCCGGCCGAACTAAAAGTTCTTCGATAGCTTGAGTGTAATATAAAGAAACGACCGCCTCGGTCCAAGGATCTCATTGCAACTGACGGTGCGTCGATCGGAGGTCCTCATCCCATGTTATTGTCAAAATACCGAAAGAGTCCGAAAATGGGGGGTCTGGGCCCGGTCCGACCAGGCACAACCCCCCCAGGTCGGCCCGAACCGGATCGACCCGACCCAGGTCCAGGTCTGACCCGATGGGGCACGACGCGTCGCGGCCCGGTGCGGCCGACCTAGCACGGGGCAGCTCGGTGCTGGTCGCGCGGGTCGGCTCGGCGCTGGCCGAGCGGCCGCGCAAAGGGGGCGCCACCCCCTTGAATGAAACCGCGACCCCTGCGTGGGGGCCTCTCCTTGCCAACATACGTGACCTAGCACCGCATCCCCGCCTCCTCAGTCCCATGCGGTCGCGGGACCAGCAGCCTGCCGCCGCGGCTTCAGCCGCGGCGGCGCGTCGGGCGCCACCGTGCTGGTGAGGCGCGCCGGCGGGGTTTTCCACGGACCACCGGACGCGCTCCGGTGGCCCTTTTTGCCTGCCGTCTTCACCAGCGGTCCTCCCGGGATCGGCTCTTCACTGCGAAGAGCTCAAAATTCGTTTACGGCCTGCTTCTTCATCGCACGCCGATCCACACACCAAGAACGAAGAAACGGTGGGTTCAGACTTGTTGGTTGGTCCGCACCCACCGCGTTAGCGGTTTAGACGGCTTCCGAAAAATTCTAAACACATGCCGAGGATATAAATCACAAAGATTTAATTGAACCAAAACCCCTACCTCAAGTGTCGTCGAGCGAGGGTTCATCGTGGAATTTTACATTGCAGAAGAAGGCGTCGTAGAAGGGGGATCGTCGCGTCGCAGAGAAAGGATTCGTTGGAGTCATGTCGTCGATCTCCATGGATCCGGCGTTCTTGTCAACCTTCGTCAGAGGTCAGCGTTCTTCGCATTCTTTGCGTTCTTCACGTTCTTCGTCGAGGAAGGAGTGCTTCATGGCTTGAGTGATTTCTCCCAAACCCTCTCGCACAACCAACCTCTAAAAAAAAGACTTGTCTTATTTTATTAACACACAAGCCAATGTTTTGAAATTCAAAAACGAAACAATCAATTAAATGAATTAATTGCAATGTTTAAACTGCCCAAATTAGTTGAGGCGTTTCGTAAACAGAAAAACACATTGGTTGACTTCCACTTAATAGGGGTGTGGGTGCGTTACCTTAATTAAAGGAGGGGGGTGAAAAAGGTGGGGCTCGTGTGGGCCCCACCCCACAAATATCCTACCTAGTGGTGTAGGATATTATGGGTCCCACTTTAACCTTTTAGCTTAGGTTAAAAAACTTAAAATAAAATAAATTGGTTGCCCCATTTTATTTTATTCATTTACTTAACCCGAAAATTTAAAAACCATACCCGAGCAAACGCAACTCCAGAAAAGGTGTTTCTAAGAAATTATTGGCGCTGTGATTCCCTCGGTGCCCTCATAATTTTATTCCGAGCACCGGTTCAAAAGTTAGGAAAACCTGCTCGTTCGTTCACTGAACGTACCCGAGATAAACTTCGGAAAAATGATTCCGGGAACACCGGGCCTCGAAATCAGGTGCTGTCAGAAACTGCATTCTTGTAAAATCCCAATAAAAATTAAGAAAAAAAATTCCCTTGAATTTTACGGGTCTTTACAAAAGATATTATAAATTTTACCTTTTAATGTCATAAATAAAAATATCATGAGATGAACATAAAATTGTATTAATCATCATAAAATAACAATTGACATATATTTAAAAGTCATGTAAATGTAAAATTTATATTAAATGAATAAGGATCGTCCTTGAAATCAAAATCATTGTGGGAAACAAACAAAATTTCAAAATTTTATAATGAAATTAATCGATATTCAACTAATTAATTTATAAAAAAAATATTATTAAAATCGAGTAAAAAGTTTAAATATATGAAAAGGAATATTAAATAGGTTTATAAGATGTCTATTATTTTTTACATAGTAGTATAAAGCACATTCATGGAATATATGAATTACTATAAGGGTGTTTTATATCATTTTTTCCTTAACACATATTTTATTTTAGAAACCTAATTTATTTTAAATTGTGTGTATATTATCTACTATATATTTAATATCATATATTAAATTTCATAAATGGTATTTTAAATTCAATTTCATGTTACCTATTTCCAATTATTTATCTTAAAACATTGTATAATCCATAAGGGTTTCTTGTCTAAATTATTTTTTCTTTTAGACTTATGCGATATCCACAAATTATTATATTTTTTATAGTATATATACATTCCATGGATGTATTTTTCTCGTACAGTTAAAAAATATATAAGGTTTTATACATCCATATGATGTAATATCTTTCAAGTTATTTTTTAATGGTTACTAATTTCGTAAGGATTTCTTCACCAATCTTACTTCCAAATCGAGATTGATTTTGAATGATAATCCATAGAACTAATTTTTATTCTCATCCATTCCATGTTTTTAAATGGGTTTCCAAATTATTTAAATTATTTGGGATTTTTAAATAATAAGTAATTATTTTTATGTTTTTTAAAAGTAAATTATTTTTTGTTAACATTAATTATTTATATATAAAAATGGTTTTCAAAGAACCAATTATTCATGATTATTTTTAAAAGAAAATGATTTAAAAAAAAATTCAACTCACATTTGTAAAAATGCTTTATGATATTTAATGGATTAATTATTGAATATTAATTTTAAATGTAAAATATCTCATGATTTTTCATTTTGCCTATTTGAAAATGAGTCTTAAATTTGAAACGAAGATTCTCTTTTTATGTTTAGGATATTATTTTTATAAAAACTATATTAAGATATTTATTCTATATAATTATTACATTATAGGTTTTCAAATTGTTTTAAAAATGATTTTAATTCATAATTATTTTAAAAATATGAAATGTTTTAAAATAATGAAAAACTTTTTTTTAAAATGGGTTTTAATAATTTTTATGAAAAAAAGTCTTTAGTGTTTTTATGAATTATCAGATAATGTATTTTTAATATATTTATTTTATAATGTATGTTCTTTAATTACCCTTTTTAGTTTAAAAGGTTAGTGTTAAAAAAAATTATCATCATAATGTATTTTTTATTGTAAATATTGTTAATAAATTTTCATGCATTTGAAAAAAATGATATTTCTGATTTTTTTAATGTGATTTAGCCCATAATCATAAAATGTTATTTTATAAATATTTTTACATCTATTTAAATTACTTATAATACACTTGGTATATGTGCTAATAAAACTATCCAGTTTATTTTATAGGATTTCTTATAAAATGCTCCATAAATGTCTACAAAAAAAACCTATCAATTTTCTAAATTTCAGTTATGAGATATGGATTTATCTAGGTTCTTTTGACCCATATATTTATGAATGGTTGGTTCTAATATAACCCTCCAATATAATAGGGAATTATTTACATATCACAAGATTATTAATTGAATCAATTATTGATGCTCCCTCCACCATGTAAATCAGGTTGTGAGGTTTAATCCTCTTGGTTTTTGGAAATCAGGTATTTATGACTGACCCATTCTGTTAATATGAATAAGGTAGTTATCACTACTCCCATATAATTATGGGAATTATGTAGTTATGCCTACACCACTATTTTTTTTGAGAGTTAGGATGTGATGCATGCTCCACTATGTTGTAGGAATAAATAAGTGATGCCTGATTCATAGGGCTATGGGAATCATGATGTGATTCCTACTCTATTAGGATTGGATTTCATATTATCTCAGTTATTTTATATTTTTATGTTAAATTATTGTGTTATTATGTGAAGTAAAATGTTTATTATCTCATTTATCATCACACATATTCCACGGTATATGTTAGTTCATTTGAGATTATATTTAAATTTATCATGATTATAGAAAAAAATTATTATCCCATGTTATTTTTAATAATATAATTCATCCATTATCATGTTTTCTTATATTCTTATGGTCTAAAACGTGATTAAAATTTCCCCCTTAGTCAGGATTTGAGCTTAGCCTTTCCATATGTTTCCATTTACCTTGTTATGAAGATGAGTCTAACTTATTGGATGTATAGAAGGGATTCTAGTTTCGTTCTATTATGGAAAAATATTCACAATTATCCCAAAATATTTTTCTTAGGTATTTGATCCTAAAATTTAATAAACCTTCCGTTATTTGGATTTTGTGACTATTGTGATATGTGATTCCTTACTTATGGAAATATTTTAAAATAAAAATATATTAATCTTAGTTTATCTCACTTGGTATCAATGAATATGTTTAATGTAAGAGTTTTAAGAATAGAACCCTAGAGTGTGGGTCTCGGTCACCTTTGTTTGTATTGTAGTAATATTTTGTTTTTTTCAAGATTTTTTTAGTTATTTTGGGTATTGGGATAAGCTAGCATTAGTGAAAACAATAAGTATAGTTCTATGAATAGGATATGATCTTGATGTATTGGTAATTTAATGATTTTTTGGTCTCTTATCATTGAAATACCTATTAGGATACAAATATGTGGATTCATTATCCTACATATATTTACCTAGGGGTAATAAACCTGACAATGATGATTGGGAATTAACTCAATCTTCTCCTGGATCATGAAAAGGAGGCATAGCCACACATCTGGTTTGAAACCATAGAGGGATATACATTGGTAATTATTATATTCTTTGTGAAAAATTATATGGGATTTTAGAAAAACATTATAGTATAGTTTTATAATATAATAAAAGATAGAAATGGATAACCTAGACTAAAAACTATCAATTAATATGTTTTGATTAATATGTAATTTATGATATATTTCTACTAACATAAAAGGTTTTATTTCTAAGGTTATCTTGTTATGTATTATTATCTTTACATTTCATTTATTTAGGTAATATATAGTACCTAAAGAAATATATCTAACACAGGATATGATAAACAAAGTAGTGATGGTCATATTGGGAAACAAAATGGAAATTATTATGGTGTTGAAAATGCATTAGTTTTAATCACCCAATTTTCTTTAGTTATGATTATGTTTTTTAATTTTTAGAACTTCAAAAAATAAAAAATAAAAATATAAAGATATAATTTCATAGAAGATCTAGTGATGAAGGTGAATAAGGAAAGAAAATTCCACTTCCTACATGTGAAATTTTTTTAAAACTTGGGGGAATTTATCAAAGGTACAATAAAATGTTTCATGTTTGGAAGGTTTTCCATCAAGATCCTGATTTTGATGTTGGGGTGATGTATCCCAGCTATTAAGTAAAAGATAAGAATGTCGGATGCCTCAAATGTAAAGATTTTTGGGACAATGGAAATCAATGGTTCACTCAAAGGGCTAGCAAGGATAATAAACCTATACAACATCCGATGCAAAGAGAACAAAAGAAGGCTGATGAAATGAATAATATTGAAGTGGATGGATATAATTTTTTGGTTCAAATACACTTCTTTTTAGGGTTTTTGGGATTATGACTCATCAAATAATCAATAATATTTTCTTTATATGAATTTCATTTTATTTTGGATATGGATTTTCTATCCAAAATTAGACTCTAAATAAAGTACCAAAATTGGGAAATCACATTTCAAAATAGTATATAGCCATGTATTAGTGTAAGGATGACTATGAGATCTCCTAGAAAACTTATTCTATTATAGGTCTTTTGATACCTAATAATAAGGGTATGTTATCTTAAATGACAGGAGAACTACTAAATAATTTTCTTTTCCTATTCATTGGAAAAAATATATGTTCTCTATACTTGTATAGTCTATATCTATCTTGAAATTTTTTCTTGGGATGGGTCTCTATTTTAGAGGAACATATCTATTTTAATTAGTGAGTTATAATTAAAATTTCAAATAAAAATTTAATTTAATAGAAGGTGAAGAAAGTTAGACCTTGAGATTTTGGAATTTATTTTTATCTAAATTAAAACTATTTTCAATATATTTCTCCAAATACAACAAAAAAATTAAACAAGAGTCCATATATTAAATGAATATAAAAAAGAAATTTTTATAATATTAGTCAATTAAAATTGGTTACATTTTGAGGATATATAGTTGATATAATTTAATTATAAAAATGATTGTTCTTTCTCAAAAAAATTAAAATATTTTTAATATTTTATCCTAATAAATTAAATTGAATTCATTTAAAATAATAAATATAAACTAATATATTAACATTATATAAATGATATATTGATATAAAATACTTTATCGAATATTTAAAAAAATCAATAAAAAAATTTAATTTTAAAAACACTATTTTTTAAATTTTAAATTTGGAATTTTTAAAATCAACTTCATTTTAAAATTTAGTACGTAGAAAACTAACTGAGGATGATTTTTATAAATTTATCTGAAATTTTTGACTTTTTTGATTAATAGTGAAATTTTTTAATTTTGAAAAAAAAATCAATTTTATGTCATTTTATTAATACAAGAATGATTTATGAAGTGATCAAAGATAGCTATACATAACTAATAATGTGATACTATGTTTTAATTAATACATCTCCTAAATTGTCTCACCACCCTAGGATATAAAAGTTTTGTCTTTTATAGAGTAGAGTAATAAAAGACTTATTTTAAATGTTACGAGCATTTATAAATAAACTAAACCCACTATTATATATTCCATGAGACATAATCATCCTCAAATTTTAGGGATGTAAAAACATAAGAACCAGTTATTGCAATAACTTGTTAAGGGATAATATATCAAATTCCATAATTGATAGATCATAAATGTGACACCCACTTTTTTTTATATTTAATTTGAAATAAAATTGAATTATTCAATAAATTTTTTACACATAACCTCTATGCCAAATAATATCTCTGGGTGACTTTTTTGGGTTTTCTGAGAAGATTAATTTTTATGTAAATTATAAAAATATTGATTTCTGAAAAACTGTCATATATTTCATGTAAAGGGACCATTATTTTTTAAAATTTATATTAAATTAAAATAATAATCCTTAAATTATAAATAATCTTGGAAATTAAATAGGAATCACCATTATAATTATTTTTCTTATAAGTTCATTTTTGGGCTTAAAAACGATATTTCTAAAACTTAGTTTCAAGGACACAATGTGTTTTTAACATAATGAATTAAATTAATCTAAGTTTATTAATGTTTTTAATTAATTATATGTATTATATATTCCATAATATATTTTAACATTAATTTTTTTGTTTTTAGATGGTATGTAATGTAATTAAATTCAGTTTTGTGATTAAAAATACATTTTTCTAAAACACATTTTCTTGGCATATAGTGCACTAATTTAAAATTTAATTCTACCAATTATAGAAATTGAATTTATTTTAATTGATTTCATTATTTTAATCACCCTAATAAATATCATTTAATAGTGAAAACATAATATTTAGTCATAGTGAATATTAAAAATATTAAAATTTTGTTACTACGGTTAAAGTTAAAACTAATTTGATCAGGGTGTTAAACAAAGAGACAATGGTAGAATCTTCACCAAAATTGTATAATTGTTATTGAATAAAGATATTTCAGCCTTATGATATCTTAAATTCTATTTTTTATTTATATGGAGCCAATTTGAAATGAAATTGACCTTATATCTCTGAAATCAATAAAGAAATTCAATGTGTGTCCCCCACATTACTTATTAAAGGTCACATATTCCCCTAATTTATTCACACAACAAGACCCATCTAGCATAACCATATGTGGATTAAGAAAAATCCTTGATTCCTTACAATAATCCTATTTCTTCTTTTCCTCTCCTAAGAACAATCCTTCAAGACTTATGTTTTATACCAAAGAAGCTATCTCTAAAAAGAGGTACAAATATTAACAAATATTTTTTATTTTTATTTATTCTAATACATCCAATAAACTTGTTTTACGCATCATAAAATTATTATTATAACATCTAAAATATACAGATATGTTATAATGATAATCAAATATGTATCTTCCACCACATCTCAATCAAATGGATAACAAAATTATCTCTCATGTGTATATGTGAACTACTACCTCCCCTTATCTATATGATTATTTATCCACCCCCATATTTCAGAGTTGTTTTTTACTATATATTTTATATTTTTAAAATAATAATGGATATTTAATAGTGATTTATTGTTTAGGTTTCTTTCATTCAGTTCCTCAAAAAATAGAAACCCACTCATGAGTACATACAGATTACAGTCTCCATATACTGATAAAATTAATTTTTCATCACCAATTTATATGAATGGATATAAATATTAATCTAATGAATATATATGACATTTATATCAATATTAAAAATATTTATATGAATGAAAAGTGATCAAAGTTCAAGGAACATAACTGTCAAACAAAAACATACATGAAAAATGAAATAGTTAATACCCAAAATGACGATGATAATGAATTCTTGTTAATAAATGAGTGATAAGTTGTAATAAGTAAAGAATTTATGTTATCATAGGTATGAATATGGTTCTGGTATATATTTATAGTAAATTTTATTTTACTATATAGTTGGTTAGAGTGCTTACATACTATTCAAGATGTTGGAGTTATTACATAGAAAGAGGGACTTCAAGTTAGGGTTTTATGTAATAGTATCATTTTTATCAGGTTTATTTATACTTAAATTTATTATGATGAAATTATATGATATATATAAACCAACTATTATAACTATTCTTATTTTATTTTTATTTTATTATATTACATTTTTTCATTTTTTATCTCTCTTTAATAACTCAAGAAAATGAATGTATGTTTATAATGAAAACAAACTCTATTTATATCTTAAGCCGAGAATCTATGAATCTATATCCATATTTTTATTATAATATTTTCAAATTTTCCTTTAATATTCTAAAAAGTTGTATTAAATCAATTTTTACCCATGTTTTACTTTCAATATAAATGTTTTAAAGGAACATTCTTTTCATTTTCCAAATGAGGTACTTTTGAATTTTTACAAAACACGTGAAATGAAACTCTAATATTATATAAAATAAATTAATATATTTTCTTTCCCTAATCTATTCACTTTTATATGAATATTTCATAAAAATATACCACAATAATTTTTTAATATAATTATTTCCATAAAATGTAGAAACTGTTAGATTTAAAATAAGTGATTTTAAAATGATAATGGTATTTTATTACCAATATTCTAGTGATATTTTAATTTTATTTTAATCTATAAAAATATCCATTATTGATTCTAAATATTTAAAGGATATATGATCCAATTTTTACATTATTATTAATTATTTCGATTTTTTATGGTTATGGGGATGAAATATTGGTAAAACCTATCATCTTTTCCACCTGTTGATCTTTAATATAATGATAAAAGTTTTCATGATCTTTTGGAATACATATGACTTGATTATAAGTATGTGATGGGTTGTTATATTAATAATAAATGATTACTCTCTATGTTATAAACAAAGTATGGGTTTTTAATTTATAATACAACAACATGTGAGCTCAATATAGACCATGATGATGGGTGATTCTATTACAGACCTCCATTCTACTCAGTAATGACGACATAGATGTTAGACACCTAACAGATTACAATGTTAATACAATTCTAAGTGTAAATGGAGTTAATAATCTCCTAAGAGATGAAATAGTAAACTAGATAGAAGTTACTTCTAGGATAATTTTATAAATTACTATGAATGTATATTCATTATGGAAGTTTATCCAGAATGAAAGTATTTTGAGTGAACCTTGACTAAGGATGTGATTTAATGTAGTTATGTGATTTCCCAAAAAATTATTTTATATGGCTATTATATCATGGATCATGATTTATTTTTTATGATTCCTCACCCTTATGTCCTGTGATTTTTTATTGAAAAAACCTTCTCCATGATTCGTAATTAAATTTCTTTGACTGATTAGGTTTGATTTTTATAAGTTTTGATAATTTTCTCCTACCATTATTCTTATATTTTGATCAATTATGATCATTGAATAATATCTAATCTATTTACCTTTACAGAGCATCATAGATCACCCTTTATTATTTTTTAATTACATATTTTATGAATAATTTATTTATGTATGGTATTTATAATAATTTTACTATGTGAGATGTTATTTTAGGGAATTATTAATTATAATTCTTATACCGTTTGTTTTTGTATCTATGTTCCAAAAAAACACCAATCCTTTATAGTTTAAAATGAATCACAATAAAACATAGTGAATATTTTTCTAAAATGATGTAATACTTATGTATTCAATGTTTCATTCACATTAGTTTTTATAATAGAAAATTTTATTTATTTTTGGAACCTACTATGGTGAAAAATAGTGATAAATCTTATGATAAGACAATATATAAGATAACATCATATGTTTTTATAAATAAAAGAGTTTTTTATATAAAAATATATCACTATATTTATACAAGCATGTGAAAGCGGTTGTGTCACATTTTCATACAGGGGTTACAAATATGAATGGGTAAAATTGGGTAATAAATAAATCTTCACATATGAACGATGAGTGTGCCTATGAGTGAAAACCTGTAATTACATTCTTATGGAATATTCCTGGGATAATTCAAATTTTCATTATGATAAATTATAATGGATTTAAACAGATAATGGAAATGTACAGCCTAGGGTAAAAATATTCTGTTATTGATTTAATGTATGTTTCAATATTTATAAATCATATGAATGATTTTTCATGATTGATTCCTTTGATTAATGATACTTAATAGTCATTCTATAAATTTTTGTTATAGTGAAGGACTGATGAAGGAATAATAATTTTTGGGTGGCTAAAGTTCGGATCAATAATTGATATAACCTATTTGAGAATATTTATATGAAATCTTATATATAATGAAAAGTATGAAGGAATGTCAATTCATATACTCAATGATTTTATATTTAATTTTTAGTAAAAACTCCTAATGGTATAATGGTAACATAACATCTTTATGATTCATCACTAATTATATCTTTTTTATTATTATTCTTGAAAATATTATTATTCTCCCTCAAGTTAAATCTAATTTGATTTTCATAATGTATTGGTTTTACTTATATAAATCCCCTATCAATTACAGAGTAAGGAAAGTCACACATGACATTCTAAACCCAAATATTATTGTCTATTAGTGTAAGGATTAATATAAATATCCAATGGAAATTAGATTCATTATATGGATCTTCATTCATATTCGATGGTGGTCTATATCTCAGATTGTTTGGGAGGAAACCCACATCAATATATTCTTATTTTATGTGAGTCTATTTATGTTTTTCATTAGAATTTTATAGTATTCATATGAATTTTTACATTGATATTTCAATATAACTCATTCCCAGTGGTAAACCTATTCCAAAGACTCTATATATAATGACCCTGACTGAGTTATTAGAATTAAATAAAAATAATCCATAAGAACATGATATGGGATTAATTCATTCAAGTGTGTCACCTTGGGGTGAACCTATTTCTTTTTTTAAGATGAAATATAGATCAATGAACTCTATATTGATTACCAAGAACTAAACAAGGTCAGAATCATGAATATGTAACCTCTCCCTATATTTATAATATTTTTGAACAATTATTTGTAGCTAAATATTTTTTAAATATTGATATTTGAGATAAATACTATCTATTCGTGTTCAAAAGTGAATACATACAAAATACAATATTTTTTCTAGGAATGGAAAGTAATAATTTATAGTGATGCTATTTTTTATGAATGTTGATGTTATTGTCATAGATTTAATGTGTAAAGACTTTAGAAATTACCTTGATCAATTTTTTTAGTATTTATAGAAGAAATAAATTTATATTATAAGATAAAGGACGTTTATGGATATCACCTGAGGAATATATTCAATACCAAAATGAAGTGTAAGTAATATTTAGAATTTACCAACAATGAATTTTTTTATAAAATATTTCATTTTTTAGTCACATAATTTTATGTGAGGTTTTTTCAGTGAATCCATCATAGAAATAAGTTGTTAAAAATTGGCCCAAACCTACCAATGTAACTAAGATCCATCATTTTCTATGATTCGATGGATATTATTGATACATAGTTAAGTATTTCTCATGATCGTCGATTACCTTCTCCAGGTAAATTTTGGAGGGAGTCAAGTTCTTTAGTATTGAAAAATTTAAAGAAAATTTCAATGTATTTAAGAAACTGTTGGTCATGGAATGTGTACTCACACTACCCAACATTGGTTATGAGTATTTGATTAATAGTGATGCATTTAAGAATAGGTTATGATGTGTTATTATGTATAATGGTATAGTGATAGCTTTATCATCACACTAATTAAAGGTTCATGAGTAAAATTACCTGACTTGTGATTTTTAGTTTTAGGAGATAATATTTTTATTAATGTTTTAGAGTCATTATATTTTTAGATAAAGGTATTAAGTATATATTTATTTTTAAATTTTAGTGTACACATTCACCTAGAAAAATTTAAATCTATTCCAAATAATATAGATGGAGTTTATTAAATGTATGACTATTGAATCCATTACCACCCAGGTAAATAAAACAAGATGGTTGATGTTTTTTTCAAAAGGATATTACTATGTTACATATGAAAAGGGTAAAAAAAGTCTAATATTTATGGATTTCTAATGTATGGTCCTTGAAATTGTAAATGTTGCAGGGAAACGTTATATTTCTCATGCGATTATTCAACCATAAAAACATGAAATGATTACAGGAGAAGAAAAGAATGATATAAATATTAAAAAAAATTAATAAGTGTTCTTGATTTCAAACTTGATTGTGATGGAATGATATTGTTCTGAAACATAGTATAAATCTCATCAATCCCAAACATGAGGAGGTAACTATTATAAAAAGATTATAGATTGTCCTTTTCCATTCATCCAATATGTATGAACATGAATAGAAATATAAAATACTATTTCTGGTGGGAAAACCTGAAAAGTGATATTGTATATTATTTATCTTGATTTATAGTATGATAATAATCTAATACTGAGAGAATGATGTCTAACTATTTGTTACAGCCATTACCCACACCAAAATTGAAATTAGAAAACAACACACTTGATTTTTCCATCAGACTACCCTAAAAAAATAAAGGTGACATTGAAATTGGGTTATAGTATATTTACGTACTAATTTAGACAAATATTTTTGTTTCAGTACTACATATCATCCTCATATAGATAGTCACTCTTAGAGAAAAAAATCATCCTTTGGAGGATATTTTGAGATCCCATTATCAGTATTTTAAAGGTTCTTGGGATCAAAACATAACTCTAATTTAGTGTTCCTAAAATAATATCTTTCACTCACCTATTTAGATCGATCCGTAAGAATTACTATATGGAAATAAGTGAATAACTCTAACATGTTTGGATGAAATTGAAGAAATAAATCTATTGGTATAAGAAGAAATATTTAATGGTATATAAGGTTAAATCTACTCTGAATCACATCAAGGAAACATAATATGGATAGAAGAGTTTTTTTAATAATCATATGTTAGATCTAGATATAGCTGATAGTGAGGATTTATTACAATGAATTTTAATTTGATATAATTTTTAGAGATTTAGAAAAAAGGTAAAGTTGAGCCCAAGGTATATTAGTCTATTCAAGATTATTTTTTGATTAGGGACAATAACTTATCTCTTAGATCTTTCATCAAACATCTCTCAAGTTCATGATGTGTTCTATGTATCCGATTTGAGGAAGTGTGTACTCTATACATGATATTTATTGAAATAAAATATTTTATCATAGGATAATTATATTTATTATCAAGAAAAATGGTAAAAATCATATAACTAAGAGGTAAAGTTCTATAAAAAATCATTTTGATGGGTTAATGTTTTACGGAGGAATATGAAATTTGAGAAAGCTACATGGTAACCTGAGGATGTGATGAATTTGGGATATCATCATTTATTTGAATAAGATTGAAGGATTATAAATTGTGAAATTAATTTTAAAGGGGGTAAAATGTAATATCCAAGGATTTTATATATATTTCCTTTGAAATTAAATTGATTTATTTGATAAATTTATTTATAGAAAACCATGTGACTAAATAAACCATTATATATTAATAATTTGAAAAGTTGGCATAGAAGTGGAAGGTATGAATTATAATAACCAAATTAAGAAAAATGTGTATAATGGTTTTAAATAATTCAAATTTATTGATTAATTCATAATAAATATGTACTCAATTGTCAATAAAGTCTTTTTATCTACGAATATATGTTTTATAAAAAATGTGTTTTATTTAATTTTATACGTAATAACATTTTTAGAATTTTTATATTCAAGAACATAAATTATTTTTTAATCATTGTGTCAATATTATTTAATTGTGAATATTTAGGATTCTCTTATAGAAATTTATTTTTTAGTGAATATGAACAAATAACATTTATTTAAAACTGTCATTTAATTTAATGAAGATTTTCCATTATGTATTTAATTTTTTATAAAATTTATATAATACTATGTTAATTATAATTAATCAAGTTAATTAAATATGAATTTTTATTTTACTTGATTAGATATAAGTTTGTTTTTATTTTAAAAAATATGTCTTTAAAACTGTTTTAAGCTTGAAATGTCTTTTTAACTTTATGAATTAATTTAATGTCTATTGAATAGTTATATTAATAATATTTATGGATTATAAATTTAATTAAAATATTTTAACTCCAATTTTAATGTTTTTATAATTCTATGAATGGATGTAAATTATGTTTTAGACATAAAAATGCAGTTACTAAAATGGGTATTCATTGTCTTTTGGGTGCTTATTATAAATTAAATTTGTAAAATTATAGAAATTGAATCTGGTGAAATGGATTAAATAATTTTAATAATAATAATTAATTTAATTTTATACATTAAACTTAATTTTTGTTCATAGTGGATTGTAGAAATAGTAAATTTTGTTATGACGGTTAAGGCTGAAACAAGTTTATTGGGGGTTAAATCAAGTAATAAGGATTTTATTTCCTTACATAAATGACTATTTATTATTTTTTGTTTTTATATAAACCATATCATATCCTAACTTATAATTCATGCACATTTATATCCACATTCCCATTAAAGTTACAATATATAGTTTAAATATTTTAATAAATTATGTTTTCATCCCTCCTCTCATTACTAAAAGGGAACCTCTTCTTCTCCTCATTCACACAACTAGGGCCTTATATATTATCCAATAAATTCTCTAAAACATTCATATATTACTTACCTACATCATAGGGATTATTTTCTTCTCATAAGACCAATTGTTCATGGTTTATGTTTTAAGTCGAAGGAGGTCTCTCAAAGAAGAAGTATAAATCATTACCAAGCCCTTTAAATTTTATTCCTTTATATAATTCATATAGACATGTTGTATATATTATAAAATTAAAAAAAATTTCATAAATATACTTAGATTTTATTAGGATGATGTCACCGTGATTTAGCACCCCTTCTCAATCAATTTAGAGATGAAAGTATATTTCATGCGTACATATGGACTACTGCCTCCATACAGCGATACAATTCATTTTCCATACCCCAAATTCATGGTTTTTAATTATGGTAGATTTATTTAATATATATTTCATTTATTATTTAATAATTTTTCTATAAATTTGATTTGTTATTTTCATTTATTTATTCAATTCATTGAAAAATGGAAATGTCACATGTGCGTATGTAAAAATTACAGTCTCCACATTATGATATAATTAATTTTCCATCCGTGCATTACATGAATTTATATAAATAATATATATATATATATTATTAATATAATTATTAATAGTTTTAATATTATAGAATCAATATCAATGTTAAATTACCATAACCACCGAACAAAAACATACATGAAAAGTGAAACAATTAACACTTGAAATAATGATGACAATGAAATATTGATAATGAATGGGTGATATAATGTTATATATAAACCATATACAGTATTATTGATATTAAAATTATTATATTATAGATTTATGATAAATTAAAATTTATTTTATCAGAGTTTAGAGAGATTATGAACCAAGACAGACTTGAGGTATTAGTTTTATGTCACAATATATATTTTATTGGGATTGATTTGGATTAAATTCATGATGATGAAAATATATGATCTATTTGTAACACATATTAATTATTTTCTTCTCCCATTGTTCATTTTTTTGACATTACATTTTTCCCTTTCATTTTCCAATCTTTGTGTACTCAACAGATTAAAATCCGGGATTTAAGAAAATCGACTTTATTTCTCTATTCTATCAAGAATATTTTATTACATATACATATTTTTTTAGAATATTTTCATGACTATTTATAATATTATCCAAATATTTATTAAGTCAATCTTTACCTATGATTTAATTTCAATAAATTTATTTTGATGGATTTCTTGTTGTTTTTCGAATGAGGTAGTTTTTACTTTTTAAGGAAAATGTGAAAGGAATACTTCTTTTTTATTTTCACCACTTTAATTTATTTTCTCACTATAATTTATTCTCATTTATTTGAATCTTAAATAATATTTCTCAATGGTTAATTTGAAATAAAATTTTTCCATAATATTTTGTGAATTATTATATTTTAAATTATTAATTTCAAAATAAAATGGGTATTTTAATTAATAAATGTTTCAGTTATCCTTTTAATGTATTTTATTCAATAAAAATATCCTATAATGATTATTGTTATTTAATAGAGATAATATCCAATGTTACAATCAATTTTATCTCTCTAGATAGTTTATGATTATGATGATCAAATATTGGTTAATCTTGTTTAATTTTCCATAGGATAAGAAATGATGTAATGAAAAAAAATCATGGTCTTATAGAATAAATATTAATTTATTATTATTATACGATGGGTGGTTCTATTGTTAAAATATTCAATGTGGTTACATTATAAAACATGTATGGGAGATTATTTTATAAATTGAAGATGGTTAAGCCTGATATAACTCATGATGATGGGTGGGGTTATTATTTCCCTCCAAGGAATTGTGTAACGAGGATTGATATGAGAAACTCATAAGATAAGATATAATTAATAAAATACTAAGAGTAAATAGAGTGAGTTGGATATAACATAATCCTAAGATAATTTTGTAAATTACTGGGTAGTTATTTATATTATATTAAAATTTTCACAATGATAGTCTAGGGAGTGAACCTTGACTGAGGAAGTGATTTTATATTCCTATATTAATTCTGCAAACTTACATCTTATGATTACAATATAGCCTCATGAATCATGAATGATTTTGAAGATTATGTACTCTTATGTATTATATCATTTTATTGAAAAGGAAACTTATTCCTTGATTCATGACGTAACAAACTGAGATTCTAAATGAACACTCTCTTCCATTGCATAGACAACACAAAATACCAAGCTTATGTGAACAATGAAACATTCTTATTAAAAATTGACTGATATAACCTAGTCATTTAATTGTTAGATATTATTAAGACTAAAATAATTATAGAATATATATATATATATATATATATATATGGGTCCTACTCAGTAAAAATTTATTGATTAATTATTTGGAATACTCACTCAATTTATAGTAAAGAAATTTTATTCTAAAAATATGTTTTCTTTATAAATGGTTTCTATTTCCTTATATGATAAAATAATATATTTTAATTTCAAAAAAAATAGAAATTTTATTTTATATAAGGGTATAATTTTTGAAATTATTATATCAAAATTAGGATAGGGTGAAATTTTTATATTTTTGTGAAAGGATTTATTTTTTAGTGAATAGTAAAAACTAATGTTTTTTGTAACACTATATTCTCATTAAATTGAAAATCCCCATAGTTCATTTAATTTTTTTTATTAAATTTACATGTTTATCATTTAATTATAAATAATATAATTAATTAAATTATAATCATATTTTTTTAATGACCTGACCCTTATTCAATCCATAATGTCAATTTTGAAAAAGAATTCATTATTTTTAAAAACAACTAATATCTTTTTAGGTTTAGAGTTTTAGGGAATTATCACAAAACTATTATAGAACAAACCCATTAATTATATGTTTTAAACTTCATTATTTTACCAATTTTCCCAAAATAAAAGAATTTTAAAATAAAAAACTTTTTCTTTTGATGAAAAAACATTAAAATTTTCATATTTACTTCATTATAATTATTACTCATCCTCAAAACCTAATAAATAAATTTGAAAAGTTGGGATGTACACTAAAATATTTGGAATGGTAAAAAATGATAGAAACCCAATGGTCCATTTTAAAATAATGAGATCATAAAAAAATGTTTTTCATTAAAATAAAATTTTTTGAGTTCAAATAATCATTTATTTACACAGGAAATCATCTTTACTGCCCAAACTATTCATATAACACATTATAACAAAACCTAATAAAAATATCACAATCTTATGAGTGTCATAGAAAATATTATTACCCGTTATAATTTTTTTCTTAAACCATAACTTTTAACCCTAAAAGGGAATAATTCATCCTTTAAAAAAAATTCATTAGCGTACCTTTGGAATTAAAATTATTTCCATGTAAAATAATCATAATGTATAAAAACATAATATATATGGAATGGTAAATAATCTCTAAATAACCCTTATAATAACACTTACAAATTGAATAACCATTACTGTTGACTTAAATAATAATTATCTGAAGAACATAATCATTATGTAATTAATTAGAGTAAAATAGTGGGCTCACCCATCATAATGAGCAATACTAGGCTCACCCATAATCATAATAAATACCAAGATCACCCATCATCATTGAAAATTTCTATATATCATTACATTAATGAAGGAAATAAATTATTTTATTTTGATAAAAAAACCAATAAAAATACTTCTTAACCCACAAGAAAAACATTTTTCTGATATTGATATATCCTTTTCCTTTAATAACCAATATTCAAAACCAAAATTCCAAAAACAATAAAAATTAGGGTTTTTCCTTGATGAAAAAAATTAATATTACAATGGAATATAAATTTCAAATAATGTTTTTAGTGGTGGTAAAAACTGTTGACATTGTGTATGTTAAAATAGAAACTTTCTTTTCACTTTTGTAAGGGAACTCAAAAAGCTCAGTATAAAATATATTAAAAGATTCTTCATGAAAAAAATTGAAATAAAGTTAAAGAATAGATAAAATTTCTTTTATAAATAATTTATTTCCATATAAATATGTCCATATTTTTTTTAATATGGACCTCGATGAGAATGATTTTGAAAACGAGTTTATTAAAATCATTTAAAATGAGCTTTTAAGATAAAGTGTCCCTTACCTTGAGTCTAACCCATCACATAAAATTTCTATCAAACTAAGTGATAAATTTATGATAATTATTTTCATGATTAAGAATATTTTTAATAAATATTATTCTTTAATTTTATTTACTACCATTTTATATTAAATTACATAACCAATTATGTTTACTATGGATGTTTTGATGATATTAGGCTCAGATGTCCAAAATATCTTTGATAGGTTAACTATGGTCATAAAGTTAATTATTTCATAATATTTATAATAATAATCATGAAATAATTATTTTTTAATATATTATATTAAATTTTACAACCATTGATGTATAATGGTTATGATAAATGTACTATGTTAAAATCATGAAGATGATTATTTGTATGTATGTATGAATAATGTTACAATTTTTCAATGAACATGATGGTAAGTATTATTTTATCGTTATATAATTATGATTATATCACAAATTTCATATTATTTTATTAAATAAAAACACACATATTTATATCCTCCATATGATATGGTCATGAAAAATGAATCACATCGCTTGATGAATATGGTAATCCATAGGTGAAAATGAATGACATTATCACTATTCAATGTATAGAAAGGTAATAATGTTGTGGATATATTATCAACATATAATTATAAAATTTTCATGAATATCATATATATATACATTACACCAAACATTATATATACCCATAATAGATTGTGATGGAAAGCGAATTGCAGTGATTCGTGATGCAGTTTTCCTCTGTACAAAATAATGATGGATTCATTTCATAGTTGATATAAAAACGAAATTAATATAGGTTCTAGAATTAATATTACAACATCCCTTTATGTGTTAGATACATTTTTTTATTTTATAATTCTTGACGAATATTTCAAGGAGGTAGAATAAGAAATAAAACTAAAAAATTTGGTTTAAATCAATACATATTTTTTAGGAATCCTCTATTTCTTTACAACTTAATCCCTCTAAGGATGTGGTTATGATGAACATTAGTCCACTATAATGTGAGGATATATTATTGTAAGTGTTTTTGGTAGGTTTTTTCAATGATAGAGTGATAAAATGTTGTTAGGAACATAGGATAAGAGGTAAAATTTTATAAGTGAGGGGAGGGGTATTCTTTGAATTTCATAATGTATTAAATTAATATAAATTATTTTTAATGTTCATGTGGTTCAAAATTTTTATAATACAAAAATATTATGAGTATGTGTAAAAATAATTTCTTCTAATAAAATATGGAAAAGTTTAGTCAATATTTTTACCATTATCTCTAGGTTTAACACCTATTAATCATAATTAAACTATTTTTCCTTAATTATGGTAATAAAAATTTAATATGGATATTATTCATAATGAAAAAAAAAACCAAATGGATATATTTAAAAAATCTAAATTCCAAATATAGAATTTAATTTTTTGATACAATTTTTAAATTTCATATAATTTAATTTAAAATTAATCCCCCAAAAGGTGATGAGATATTATTTTTTATAAAAAATTATTTTTAACTATAATTTTTTTTTCAACAATATTCAAGTATAAAATTATTATCAATGAATATAATTTTAATTTTTCAAATCCATAATAAGTGATTAAATTTTAAAAGTAATCTAATATTTAATTTGACTTTGTTAATATTTGAAAACCAAATATAGTTTCCCATAAAAATAATTATTTGTCACAATTCATTGAAAAATCAAAATTTCTCAGAAATTATAAAAATTCATCCAACTGTAATTATGAGTTGATAAATTTAAAAATGGAGTTGTTTTTTTAATTAAAATTATATAATTTGAAAATAAATCCATTAAATAAAACCATAAAATGCATGAAAATCCAATTTTATTAGTAACAAATTGTTTTCCATTTTACTATACATTACATAATTTTTTATAATTAATATTACTTTGTAAAATATAATTAATGAATATTAATAACAAATGAAAATTATCCTTTCTTAGTATTTATTTGAATGTTACATTCTTCATCACTTTTGGAAAATTTATCCTTACAATTTTGTTTTCCATTTAAATAATTGGGGGCATCTTTCCCTCAAATAATTTTATGATTCCCATGTTTCTTCTTCAATAAAATGTTTTTTTCACAAAACCATGACTCCTTAAATCACTATTTCCATAACACCCGATCTCTATAGTCATGAATATGAATAGTGTTTTCATCATATTAAAGGAATTATTTTAACTAAACCACTTTAGGGCTCAAAAAATGAGATACATATTTAAAATATCTTCATAAAAATGAAACATGAAATATATCATGCACATAATATAAATTTTGAGGAAATTCCAATCAATATGAAAATAATAAAACATTTTAAATGATTTCAAACATTCCAATGAACAATGATTTTAATGTCAATATTTTACTAAAATGTATAAAACCTTTCTAAGGAGAAATTTTTTGAAAAACAAGATCTCCTACTTTGAATGAGGGATATTACCTATGGTTATCTATATAAATTATCTACCAACATTGATCCACACACATATTTTTCTAAATTATCTTCACTTTCTTATCCATTTATTCTATTAATTCTAGAACAAAAAACATTCATTCTCATACTTCATCTACACAAATGGGAGTCCAACACCATTTTTCATATATTGCCTCAAAAGGTTCTATATGTATACCAAAATGAAAATTATTATTATATAAAAAATTAACTAATAAATGATGATAATCCCAATATACTTGGTAATACATCTAATAATCTTTAATATGTCTTCTAATGTATAAATAATTTTCTATAAATTTTTATCATATTTAGGGTGAATATTTGAACCAAAATTTAATTCAATCCAACAATATCAGAATTTCATTCAAAAAAATAGATGTAAATCTAGGATTATGTAAGACAAAATACAGATAATAACTACATGTAACATGATTATATCTTTGAGGTACATTTGATTAATATATTTTAGAGATATGATAATGTTAATGGGAATGAAATGTTCATGTTTGTTTAGTCGATTAGTAATAAAAAAATCACATTATTACCTCAAAATGTATTTGGAATTCCTAAAATGAAATCTATCGATATATTGTCCTCTTTTCATTATAGAAATGGAAATGTATAAATAATCCTCTTAAATAATTTTCATTTAAATTTAACCTTTTGAATATTACGTCATTTCATGGTAAATTCAAAAATATCCCTTTTATTTCTATCCCACTAAATATACTCAAAAAGGTATTTGTACATCTTAGGGCTACTCAGATGAGTGGAAAATGGGGATCTATGATCTTTAATCAAAAAAATATCTTTAACTATGAATCACATGTTTGAAATAATCTTTTTAAAAATTTTATTAATCCTTCTTCTTCAGCATTAATCTTGTGTAACTCGGCCTTCTTAAAAAATTCTACCATTTCCTATAAAACATTATCCTATATCTAAGATTTCTTAATTACTTATAGAAAAGAAGATTGTACTGATACCTAAAACGAAATACAAGAATTTTCTACATGCATAATTTTTAGATAAAATTTATCAAATAATTAATCAATGAGTTATATTCCATAAGTAACATGGTAAATGAACCATTATATTTTAGACTATGTGAATTATAAACATTGTTTATTTTTATATGAAGGTAATAAATCTTATGGTGATAATCATTAATCAGTTCCATATATCTATTATACCTCATGTTCAACTCATTCAAAGTGAATATATGCTTCCAAAAAACTTTACCAGTATATATTTCACGCATTAATCCATATATATGAACCACAAATTTTCTAAAGATAAAATATACATCATTTAATTATAATTCATGTGCAAGAATGTATTTATCCATAGGTTTTAATTTTATTTGAATACTAATCAATTAATTGATCATTCTTATAAGAATGAATGAAATTATATTCAATAAAACATTATTATATATGAAAAATTTACCATTTGTAAATGGTAGGGCCAAAACTGTGGAATTAACCAACATAAATTTTAGTTTCTATAAACAATCATCACACTCTTTTATTGAGATGGATTTAACTCATTTTCATATTAACATAACTTGTGGTATTGATAGCCGAGAAACATTTTCAACAAACCTTCAGCAGTAACCAACTAAAATAAGAAAACTATAAATCATTATGAATTTTTAATAATTTTACATTCATAAAAAATAATATCTTTTTTAGATTCAATAGATATTCAAACTTTAGAAACAAAATGATCAAGGAAATAAATCTATTGCAAAAAAAATTCACACTTACTAAATTTTTATTATAATTATTTCAGTTCATGGTTTTCAAAGAAATACTTAGGTTTATTTCATGATCAGCAATAATTTTAGAATATTCTGATATATAATTAATAAAAATAACTAAAAATATATATAAATATTCATGTAAATCTCTATTCATAAGGTTAATGAATAAATTTGTTGTGTTATATAACCCATAGAGAATAACTAGAAATGAATAATGTATATATCTAGTATGCAATGTAGTCTTTATAATATCAACTTGTATTACCTTAAAATATTTCTATATTGACATGAGATCAATATTAGAAAAATATTGTGCACCCTTAAGCTGATCAAATAAATTATCAACATTAAAGAAAAAACTTGTTCTTAATTGTGATGTTATACAAGGATCTATAATCAATGAAATGACTCTTTAAACAATTAATTTTTTTAAAAATAATAATAAGCACCCCATTGGGAGGTTAATACTATCTAAGCATGAAAAAAAATGAACACTAAGGAATTAAAGGTCATACTCTCAAATTTTGTGTTTCTCAGACTGAATGATAGTCCCTATTGGAAGAGGTAACGTTCAACTTCTTTTTTCATCTGCAAATGATAGATCGAGGGCACTGGAAAATGGGTATTACTCTCTTAACCTTGTAATATTTAGATTTTCTTAATAGGATTTAAGTTTTAACCCACACCCTCAGAAGCATTAAAATGGTCAGATTTGGGTTAAAATTTACAACTTAAGCTGGGTGTTATGGCTCCTTTAATTTTGAATGAATTATTCTACTTCATTGGTGTCCCCATGAAGATGGATGAGAATATAGTTCATGGATAATTTGGTAAATTTACCAGATATTTGGTTGATGTGGAAATGCAGAACAATTTTCCTGATTGTTCCACATTTGTGGCTAATTGTGAGAAATTTGAGGTTCAGTTTGTGTTTGAGTGAATCCCATATTCTCTAACTATTTTAGGTTGGTGGGTCATAATGCTTCTGAATATAGGAATTTGAGAACATCTAGAGGAAATTAGGATCTTCTACCCATGGAAATAAGTATCATGGATCCTCCAAGGTGATAAGACCTGGTGGGACCCAAGAGGTGGTCTCTGTGGAGTAAAGACTTAAGCCCCTTGACCAGCAGCTGAAGTAGGTCCAAGTGTAAAACCACTTGGTTCTTTCTAGAAATAAGGAAGAGTAGTAAGGGGAACATCAAAAATCTAAAAGTGATGATGCACTAGCTAACTACATTTAAATGGGGTGGCCTTATTCTCCATCTAGATATACACACAAATAGGTCTACGACTTTGGTAAGGAAAATACAACTGCTTCCTTTCGTGATATTATTATTGTAGGAATTCAATCTAATGTTGAAGATAAACATGATGAGTCTGATTTAGGAAATGATTACCAAATAAAATTTGATTCTTAGTTTTTGGTAGTATTGATCTTCCTATAAAAATAGTAAATGGAAATAGGTTGAATCTCCCCTCCCATTGATCAAGGCTTGAGCAGCTGTAATTGGCACTGAACCATAAGATATTTCTTAGGATGTAGTTACAACCCCTCCAATAGAACAAGGAAAAATTAGTCCTATGAAATATTTCCAAAGTCTAGGAGAAATTGTTTTAGTCTTCTTGACATTCTTAATAGATCAATAAATAAGGAAGTCTTCCATGATGAATTTGGGAGCTCTCATGGATCTGAAATGATTAATGTAGGGATATCTTCCTTAAAGCCACCAGAGCAATCTGATCCAGCTAGACTCTCACCCCCAGAGGATAACACTAAACCCTGACTAGATTATAATCCATGAAAATAGCCTAAGATGTGGATGAGAGTAAGACATCCACGAGGAAGGGGTAGTGGTCACTGATCCCACTGATGTTCTCATATATTTTATATGTGCCCGACTCGTTTAGCAATGTCTTTTCACAAGTTTTTTTTATGTCATCCCCATCTTGTATGCTTCTTTTATTTTCAATGAATAAATTTTGAGATCATAGGATGATAACCCATGGATTTCTCCATTTTTAATATAATAATTCACTAAAATTAAATAATTAATATGAACAATCTCCCTCTTCTCATCTATATGTAATACAAAACTATCGTTTCCACTTTTGAATAGTTTCTTAAATTATTGATATGATAAAAAAATTTTGAATTCATTATTACATACAAAATAAAAATCATTATTAAAAACAACTTCTTCAGCTCTAAAATATTTATTGGCATGGTAAAAAATAATCCATTCCATATGTATAATTACATCAAAATCTATAAGGGGAAAGACAACAAAGACTGTTAGTAATTCATTTTCATAGACTACAACAGGAATTATATTCTAATTTTTTCATTAATATATCCCAATAGTGTTTTTACAAAAATGACTTAACTTAATTTTTGGATGTGAAATTTCTAATTTATCAAATAATTTCTCAGTAATTAAATAGTTTAGAGACCCCAAATTAAACACGAAATTTCAAGAATCACAATAAACAAGAAAATTTATATAACACCACATCATTGGATGGTCTAATATATATAAAAGAAGTCATAATGTATTTATCTACGCCATTTATTGTGATTTTAATGATTTACTTCCTTAATTTCAATCTTATGAAAATTAATCACATAATTACTCATCTCATTATAATTAAAGAATATTACCTTTAACTTTTTATTATTTATTTCATCATTTTAATTATAGTCATAAACCACAAGTCTAAATATTAATCATCAAAAACACATCAATGTTTTAAAATAAATTCTCTAATATTATTTTTACCACACATATCCAAAAATTGAGAATTGATTTTTCTACCTTTAGATTTATTAAATGGACGATTTCCCATTTCCATCCATCTATACCATTTTTTTATACTTGTTTTCACGGAATACATGATAATCATAAAAATAAATTTCTAACTTATCAACACATAAAACATGTTTCTCATAACACTTGAATTCATTTTAATCCAATTAACTTTGATATTGTTTCTTCAATCCTAAGTAAAAATGATTAATTTTATAAAAAAGATCTAGGAAAAAATTTTCTTCCTACCTTTCCAAGAATGTTAAGTTTGGTTTGTTCACAACCACAAAATCTTCTTCCTTATGACTTATTTCCATGAATTGATTTTCCATTATAATTTCAATGATATAATGAAAATATTTTTCAAGGAAATGATATATAAATTTATATTGTTCCATGGTGTCAATTTGTTCCCTTTCTCTTGTATTCTTAACCATTGACCACAATTGATTGACTTCTACTTAGAAACGGTAAATTGAAAGAGTTTTCTTTTTAAGATCAAAATAACCAATTACATATAATATATTATCCTATTTATTAACCCACCATTGAGCTTACAAAGGGTAATATGATCCACTTAATTCTTGATGGTTTTGTTTCTTGAAATTATCCACTACAAGCATGTTCCTCTATGTTGAACATGGTTTCAATCTCACATGCACACCAAAAATATTTGTACACTATATCAATTAATCCATAATTGATAAAAAAATATATTATTCCAATTAGATCACTTCTAGGTTATATATTTGGAAGAATATTTTCATCTCAGTTCCTTCTTAATTCAGCTTACTTTTTTCCTCTTCCAAAAACCATTTTGAACCAACATTTCTTAGTTAAAGAAACATGGTAATATCAAAATGATATATCATGACAAGAATAACTTATAATATCTTAAGGGTATTTACATCGATTATCCGAACCTCTAAAACTATATAAAACTTCTCTAATACCAAATAAAAGTAACGGATCCTTAATCAATACATAATTTCATTTTTAATCAAAAAAATATTTTCTAAAATTCTAAAAGTTATGTTTAATTTTATAGTTTTGAATTATTTATTAATAAATATTTAATAAAAACCCAATAAATTTTATTTTTTAAACTTCTTCTTAGTATATATTTTCTCCACAATAATACAGTTTAATAAAAAAAGTTTTTATTTCATGAAAAAAGTTTTTGATTTTCAACATGACTTATTGTTTATTATTAATAATTATTAAAAACTATAAAAACGTATAAAAATGCTGAATGATTATAAAAATATCACCAAGGGATATAAAAAATAAATAATAAAGAAACATATTAGTCTATTTCAATACTGTGATATCATAAATAATTGTTTTCCATTAACATAATAAACATTGATATCGAATAATCATTTACATACTCATAAAATAATCATCACTTCCAAATGTTTTTTTATAAAACACTTTATAATAAAGAATATAAGAGAAATAATAATAATTAGGGATTAATATAAAACATGATAAACTATTAACTTCTTTTATAAAAATAGACATTTTTTACACTAAAAGGTAATATTCATTCATTTAAAACAAAATATTATTACATTACCATTTGAATTCAAATAATTTACATGAAAAAAGTATTAGAAATTAATAGAAAATTCATGTAGTTTTATTTATAAATCTATTTATAAAACCCCCATTAGAACCCACATAATTATAATAACCCTTAACTTTGACATCCAACATAATTCTCCAGAGAAAATAATCATTACTCATTGAATTTGAATGTTATTTTTGGCACATCTCTCATCATGAGCTATATTGGGCTCATCCATCATCATGAGATATATTTGGCTCACCCATCATCATAAATAATCTCCAAGGACAATAAAAACATGAAACACATAAATTCCTGCATTTACATCATCAAAATCAAAAAATTATACCATCGAACCCATAAGATAAATATTTTTGTATATTAATATACCCCTTTCCTCTAAAACAAAATTATTAAAACTAAAACTCTAAACAAAAGGAAGGTGGGATTTTGATTAAGGAAAATATAGTAGACTATAAAGGAATATAAATATAAAATAATGGTTTTGGTGGTGGGAAAATCCCCAAATGTTGTATTTGTTAAAATGGAACATTCTTTTACCATATGTTATCAAATTATAAAAATTATATATAAAATATATAAAAATATTCATCATAAAAAACATTAAAAGTATGTTAGGGTGGATATAAAATATCGATTGAATTTAATTTATGTCCACGTAAATAAACCCACAATATAATATTAATAATATGGATATAGAAAATATTATTTAAAATATTATATCTTAATTAGTATTTAAACCCTAATTTTAAGGTAAAGTGTTTCATACCTCAAGTTTGACTCATAATGTGTGTTAATTATAATCCGGAATAAAAAAAATACTCAATCAAGAACCTTTTTCATTTTTATCATTAATTTCATATTATTTATTATAATTTTATATTTAATCACTTAATAAATTAAATTCACATTGGTTTTTTTGATGATATTCGACTCATATGTCGCAAATGAATGTGGTGGGTTGAATATGGTCAAAATGGTCATTATCACATCATTAAAAAATGATAATCTTAGAATTATTATTAATTTTATATATTAATTTTAATTTTACAATGGTACATAAATTATGGTTATGAAAAATGTTCTGCATTACAATAATAGAGATGATAGGTCTAACATATAAATGAATAATGATTCCATTTTTCAATTAATATCATTTAAATAAGGTAGGTATTATTTAATCATTGTAGAATTGTGATTATATAAAAACTATAGTATAATTTATTTAAATATATTTATATATATTATCAATGTTATGTGCTAATAAAAAACAAATCAGACCACCTCTTGGAGGTGGTAATCCACATGTATCGATTAATGTAGTTGTCATTATATAGTGGATATAAATTTAATATTGTATATGATATATTATAATTTTATAATAATAAATATGTACGGAATATGATATATATATATATATATACATTAAATACATTATTGTATACAATAATAATGGGATGATATGGAAGATTAATTACATCAGTTTGTGAGGCAGTAGTCCACTACATAAATGAACGTTGGATTCATTTCCCATTTGATGGGATAATGATATGGATATAGGTTATTCCATTAATTTAATAGTGTATCGGTATATGTATAATATATGTGATATTATTTAAGCATGATTTAAGAATATTTTAAGGAGTTAGAATAATAAATAAAACTAATTGATTCGCCTAAAAGCTATACCTATTCTATGAACAACCTTAATTTCTTTACACTATTAGCCATATAAGGTTAGTATTTTACCCAAACTAAGACTCATAGAATGAGGAGATATATTTTAGTAATGTATTTGGGTAGGTAATGGATATGATAGAGTTCTAAAATTATGTGAGAAAGAGAGGATAATAGGTTCCCTTTTTAAGTGTATGGAACGGGAATTCTTGTATGATCATATAATATTCAATTAGTATAAATAAATTTTCTTGTTCAAGTATATCCAAATTAATATAATTTGGATATAGTATGAGGATGAATCTAAAACCACTAATCTAATGACATTTTTAAAGGTTTAGAATATGTTTATACTCTTATCTCTTTGTTTGAACCCGCTGTTATCCCTAATTAAACCATTTTACCATTACCATGTAAACAAAAATTTATTATGGTTACTATTATTAATGAACAAAATAGAATATTCCAAAAAAAAATACACTCCTTCCGAATATGTAATTAATTGTGTATGATTTAATTTTTGAAGTGAAAGAATTTAATTTTAAATTAAACCTACAAGACACAATGAACATATATTTTCCATAAAATTATATTTTTAGGAATAAATATTTTCTTATATAAAATTCACATATAAAATATATCAAAATGAAAAAATAAGATTTTGTAACAAAATGAAATTAATTATGTTTTAAAACTAATCTAAAATAGAATTTTACTTTATAAATAATTGAAATTAAAACAATTTTTCCAATAAAAATCAATATTTTTCAAAATTCAATGAAAAAACAAACTTTATAGAAAATTATATAAAATTTATCCTCAAATAATTTTATAAATTTTTTTGAAGAAATTAAATTCTTTTTAAAATTTTCAAATTCAGTAATCTAGAAAATGGTCTTTTTAATAAAACCATGTAATGAATGAAAGCATAATTTAGTTAGAAGTGAAACATTTTCTGTTTGAATGCAAAATTACCTAATTTTCATAAAATAATTTTTAAATATAAAAATTATAATTAATTAATTTTAGTAAGATAGGAAAATTATTTTCATAACATTACCTAGGTTGCCACATTTATTCTTTATTTTTTTATAAGTTCATTTTTAGGCATAAAAAATGTTTTTTTCTAAAAAATGTTTTTCATTTAATTTTATGTATGTATATTAAAAATGTTATTTTTAATTTATATAAATTTAATAATTAAAAAATGGAATCAATATTTATAATTATGAGGTTAATATTTTGTAAATAGATCTATTTTAATTTTGGTCATCATGAATAGTAACTATTGTAAATTTTTCTAACCTCAATAACGGTAAAATAGTTAAAACTAGGTAAAAACTATGGCATAAGGACTAAAATCTCCCTAAAACATTTCTTAATTATATTTAATAAAAAAAATTAACCATGAAAATCAATTTTTTTGTAAATTTTTTTATTTTATTTTTTATATTCTTTTGACCTTGACATTAGTGTAATTTTAAAAAATTAATAAAAAAATATCTCTTTTTTGTTTTTTGATATATCTAATTTTTTTAATAGGGATTAAAAGAGGATATATCCAATAATAAATGGTTATCTTAATGATTAATTATTTTATTATCATTTCAATTTTATTATAATTTTTTTGTTCATATAAATATATTAAATGCTTACGCCAATCTGACACAAAGCCTATAGAAGTAGTGGAAAAATAATATAAGTTATTTTAAATACTATATAAGTAATAGTGTCCCATGAATTTTATATATAAATATAATATTTTTGGGATGTATTAATGGTTTATATTATAATTACATTTTCAAAATGGTGCCATTAATTTCAAAGTAAATGTATTGTAACAAAAATGACATTTAATTTTATTTTATAATAAAACATATTTTATTAAATGATTTAGATTTAATAAAAATATTATCATCAAACAAGTGAGTTATAAGTAGTTGATAATATAAAACATGTTTCATTTCTATGCCACTTTTCCTTTTATAATATTTTTTTAATTAGATTTTGTAAACATATTTGATACCACGGTAATCGTCAATAAGGCTAACAATGGCTAAAAAAAGCGATAATAGAGAAAAAATCAAATAAAAATATCCTAATATTATTATATAATATTATTTCAACTCATATAAATATTATCTTATAATTACATAAATTTTTATCTCATTATACATGAAAATAAATTTATAATTAATTTAATATTTTATGTAACTCCTTGAGTGCCCCTCCACTCGCTTATAAATAAGAACCTTCTATGCACTCTTAATCGCACATTAGAAGAAATTTAGTTCATCCAAGTCCCACAAAAACCACATAATAAAATCCCTCCATATGTACTATAGTTCTTATTTTGTGTGAAATACCATCCTTTTATGGGTTAATGTTAAAAGAAAAGAATGTTGTCTCAAGAAGTAGTATAGATTTCAACCAAATGTTTTAGTATTTTTTCTTCATATACCTCTGAAAAAACTCATCTAATAATTGGTATATATTAACTAATGTATTTATTATATACTAAAATGTTATTATGGTAATTTATTAACCTTAATCCATCTCCTTATTTCATTTAATGGGAAATGAAACCATCGTTCGTGTGTATGGAAGACTACTACCTCTCGAACTGATGTAATTTGATTTCCATAACCACTAATTTCTGGTGGTTATAAAAAAGGATTTAATCTATAGATATTATTTTAATGAAATATTTGTTGTTATAAAAAAATACCATCTATTTTATTGTATTTCTATTTACGGAAACTTAATAATTTTGTTCGTGATTATTTGTGGATTACCACCTCCATGAAGCAATGCGATTCATTTTTCATCATTGTATCACATGGATAGTATATATAAATTATATAAAGAGTAAATATGATATTTACTATATAATAATCATTCTTAAAATTTAATATAATACTTACCTTATTTCCCTCATGATCGTCGAAAAATGGAAACGTTTCTTATGGGTATTTATGACCTACAATCTCCATGATTATAACCTAATTCATTTTTCATAAACATAATTCATGGTGGGTTTTAAATGTATAATTAATGTATAAATTTTTTAATTATGTCATGATTCTTAATATAGATACGATTTATATTTTTATGAACTATTTATTTATGTATCTGTGTTTCCATATAGAAGTGTATCTTTATTCTCTTTAACTCTAAACCTAAAAGGTTCTTATGTATATAAGAGATCTGATTTTTTTAGTATGATTTTATATATTTTTAATGATTAAAATTGGTTCATGATTATTGGTATCATATTAAAAAAAATTAAAAAATATGTTTTAGCACTATATCTGGGAGTACAGGTTCATATCATTTATAGTTTCTATCGAATGAAGGGTTTAGATAACTTTTAAGATTAAGATGTTTTCAAGAAGTTAATTAAATGGCTATGAATACCATCATGGGTATACAAGTTTATGGTTTTTCATAATATTAAAGTGATATATTATCTGATTGGGTTTTTAATTGATGTTATTTTGAAGATATTAATGATATTTTGGGAGATGTTTTACTATGTTGAGGTATATTTAATACTAAGGTTTAACATGAAGGGTTATTTTAGAATAATAATATTGAAATTTTACGGGTTTGATATATAATGTATGGGATAACCTTTGAGGTTAAATGTACATTAATTTTTATATTATTAAGTTTATTTGGGATATATATATCTACTTATATAATTATCTATTTTGTACCTTGAGTGCTATTGTTGAATTTTAGAGATTAATGTATTATTTCTTTATATAAATGATTATACGTTATGTGTATTATTTATTATTGTTATAACCATTTCAATTTTGGTTAATATCTACATACAATAGGAATACATTTTCATCATTTTAGGGATTATATGATCTGTTATAAGTTTATTTTAGTGCTTTAGATATGAAAAATTTAGTGTGAATATTCATGGTTTTGAGAAAAAGATGAGATTTGGGTGATAAGTGATTAATGACTGGAATTTTTTTAAGGAATCATATATAATAATGTTCTTACTTTATATGTTAAATGGATTCCTCATTACCAGGACAATGATCTTTAATCCAAAATATTTTCTTATTATCATTATTTTTTAGGAATTGGTTACCTTTTTCAGAGCACGTTAATTTGTGATTTTGTGGTCATTAACCTTCTCATGATTACTAATTTTTTTATAAAATTTTATCTTTATCACTCTCTATCATTATTTTGATATTTCTTCTTTTCTTCCATGTCCATATTTTCTCTTCTGAGTAATTTCTCTAATTTGGAAACCTAGTTTTTTATTCAAGATGACATTCGTATTTCCCTTTTCCATTTAAAGAGGATGTAATACTAACCCTTTTTTCAATGTGGGTTTCCAACAAAGGTATTTTAAAATTCTTTATCATTGATTACTGAAATAAATTTCAAATATCAAGGATAAAATTTATTTAATGTAGGGATAATGTAACACCATAAGATTTTAAAATAACCTTATATTTAATAGAATATAATTTATGAAACACCAAGATTAAACAAATAAAGAAGTATAATTAATTAAATAATATAAACATAAAATGTGGTTTATTGAATTATAATATTTTAATTTGAGTAAAAAAATAAGATATATATATAATGGTCATATGTAATAAAAAATTATTCATTATTTTTCAGGGAAAAAAATCAATTTTAAGTAATGTCATTTTGTTATACAAATATGTTTTTTATGAAAAAAAAAGTTCATATAATTTTTGTGATGTAATATTATAAATATTTATTGTATATTTTAGCAACATTAATTGGAAATATTTTTATCCTTTTTTAAATAATCATTTAAAAATTAGTATAGGGTTGAATTTTCATCTTCTTATGAAAAGATTGATTTTCAACTGAATAGTGAAAATATCAATATTTATAAAACAATATTTTCATTAAATTTTAAATTCTCGATATTATTTTAATATGATAATAAATTAATATAACTCTCCTTTATTTAGAAATAATATAATTAATTTTATAGGAATCATCATTAAAATTGATTTTGGTATAAGATCATTTTTTTCTTAAAAACACTTTTCTCTAAAATCTATTTTCCATTTGGTTTTAATCATCTATATTAAAATTTAATTCTTTAAAATACATAAATTAAATATTGAAAAAATTAATCCATTTTTGGAATCAATAGGTTTAAATTTTTCAAATAGGACTAGTTTATTTTTTGTCATTATGAATCGTAATCATAGAAAATATTTCTTATTCGATCGTAAGATCTGCTCAAATGGAAATACTTATAATAGGTGGTGAATTTTAGTATAAAAATCTTAGTTTAAAATAATTAAACTAACAAAAACCCAAATTCTATTAAATTTTTTTATCGGAATCATCCCACATTCCGATTAACAAATTCATAAAATCAAAACTAGGATCAGTCTAATAATATCATAATGTAAATAATAATCACTATAGATCTAATTTATCAGAATACAAGAATAATAATCACAATATATACCATTAATTCAAATGTATTTTTATTATCATAATCATACTAATTAAAATAAATAAATTATAATAGAAATATGAATACATTTATCCTCTCTCTATTAAATATGTAGAAAAATATAAAAAACGATATAAAATAAGTAATTCAATAGAATACAAAATAAAGAATGACTTTCAAGATTTTAAAAATATATATCTTTTAAAGTTAAGATAAAGTTAGTCTATAAACCAAACTAATGGTATCCTCTAAAAAGACTTATAAAAAAATATGTTATTCCTTACAAATAAAATCCCTCGATACGAATATCGGAATAGCTCTATCTTTCAATCCATGGAATCCCTCAATAAAATGATCAAATTATCTATCTACCTATCCCTAGTAGTTCTCGATCCAACAGATTTGATTCTCTATCTTCCTATACTTAGATTACATTGATTTTTATGATGATTTAACACAATTACAATTACAAAATTTTATAAGGATACAACCAGCTGAGGTTTTCTTAGAACAACTCTCTTTAAAGAATTAAAAAAGACTAAGAATGAGATGTTCACGATAATTAATATTTATAAAAAAACTGATATAAAATGAAATCAACCATCTCCAAACACTTTAAAAGGATCATTATTTATAGTAATCCTTTTAATATTCATATTGATTTCTAATGGTCATATTTTTCTGAGTTTGTTACAATGACATTATAAACCTATCACTTGAAAACTAATCATAACTTAATGTCCAATGTCATATTGGTTAACACCATTACAATATTAAAAATTATTCCTTACATTATAAAGAAGTCATTTGTATTCTAATATAAACATAGGCCAGTCATAAAAAATTACTTACCATTTTCATTATGGTGACTATTATGAGTATTAGCCTGATTTTTACCATCACCATTATTGGTCTGATGTTCAATACATTTTCAATATAATTGATTAAAAATAATTTCTAATACCTGATATTATAAAGGTGTGTCATATATATATTATAAAAAATCTTACTCCGATAATTGTAATAAATATTTATATGTTTATATCCATAATACATATAAACATAATCTAAGTATGGTAAAAGGTAATATTTTTTCTACAAAAACATTCTAAAACACATAGTACATAAAAATTTGGTAAACATGTTTTTATGAAAGTGATAATTATTTCTAAAACAAAAGGAATAACTAAAACAACTAACTCAATAATTTCCCCCTTTTTGGAAAGCAAAAACTCAAAAATTTAAATGATAAATGAATTTAAAAAATTTAAAATCCATGTTATTTTATGTACTACATGTTCAGATTGAAACCGTAATCCTTAACTCCCCATGAGTTTATAAATCTGCATAATATGGTAGATAGTATTATGTTTGATATGATAAACTCCCCCTTAGGAAAATATCTCCCCCTATGGATCATATTATCCCCTTATAGAAATATCTCCCCCATTGTAAAAGATTATCCCCCATAATGATTTATCCCCCTTCCTATAAAATTATCCCCCTTTGTGATTATCAAAAATAATGGGGAAAACTTTCATGTTTCTTGAAATACTAGAGAAGGAAAATTATATTAAATAATATTGAACTTACTAATCATCCACAAAAAAATGAAAGAGCATTCAAACAATTGGAGTTGGAAAACATTTAGAAAAATAATAATTGGATGAAAGAAATTCCTATATTAAAAACATTTCAAATGTTTTTTAGAAAAAAATACAATGAGAGTTAAAAATAAAGAAATATTTAATCTTTTTTTTTCAGGGTCTATAAAAAGGACTTGATCTTCTTGAAGTCATGTCGGTCCTTCTCTATCTTATCAAACTTCTCTTCTTGATTTTGAACTTTCTCAAATAACACTTTGTTCTTTTCTTTGATTACAATAACTTCATAATCACATGATTAGAGTCAGGAAATTTCATGATCCATATCTCAAATCTTTTTCCTCAAAGCATTAACTTCCTCAGTATAATTATCAGTTTCATCTTTAAAATCTTCCCCCAAAATTACCCAATCTCCAATGTGAAAAGATAATTCATTGAAAGAATTTTTAGATTACACCAAATGTTCCTTTATAACATAAAATTTATTTTCATGCATCTTTATATTAGCATCAAATTGATGATACAACTTGACCAATTGATTTTATGACTTTTTATATGTCTGAGAAATTTCATGAAAAGTTTTCAAATCATCCTCGAACCAAATTACTATATCATTTAAGATTTTAATTGATCCTAATTTTTGATCAACACTTTCATGAGTTATCTATCCTATAGTTTCAAGTATTAGAAAAAATATAAATGTCTTTCCAAATATTCTCAAAACATGAACAATATAATAAAATCCTTTAAAATCAAGGGTTTGGTCCAAATCTTACTATTCCTACTGAACCGCATGAGGTTTAATTCTGCTCGGTCTAATTTCTTCTTGTTTTCATTTATTTTTAACTATATTTGAAACATATTTTTAATCCTTCTTAGAAATTTACTTTTCATCAACATATTTATCATTAGATAACTCAAGGATATCAATAAACGTATCAGTATCTACTTTATCATCATATTTTGTTTTTTAATTTTGATCTTATTTATCTTTATAAGATGGTGATTCAAGTTCTTCTTCAGATAACAATTCCTCTTCATAACTACTAACTTACCTTCTTTATCATCCTTAGATAATAATTCTGATGATGATGATTATTATGATGACTCTAATGAAGACTTATCAAATCATTTCACTTTATTATCATCTGCCTCTTTATTTTCATCCTCTTCCATATCTACTTCTTCATCATCCACCTCTTATTAAATTTCTTATATAACTTATTCATATTCACTTTTTTATTATTCTTCAAATCCTCGTTTTAATTTCTTTTTATATTTTTATTTAGCTTTATCTTTTTCCTTAAATACTTTCTCAAGATCTACTTCAAGTTTTATTGCAGTTCTAAGAGTTTTTTTACCAACTAGCTCTAGTTCTGGTTGTTTCTCTGGAATTTTTTCCTTAATAAAAAATTTCTTATTTCCTTTTTCTACCATTGATGGAACATCAACATGTACAACTGAATTTTCATGAAAGGATAATTCAGTACTTGGATTGACTTGATTGGTTTTAGAAGAAGGTAAAACAACCTTCTCATAAACTCTATATATTCTTTTCAATAGATTCTCAAAAATTTGAGCATCAAGAAACTTATTCTTTTTCATCTTCGTCTTGGATTATCCTTTTAACATATCATCATCATGTACTCTCAATGCATTAGATTATGTAGGGTAAAGTTAGATCTGAGGATGCCTTAGTTTCTTTTCTACTTTATTTTTCATCCACTCATCATAAACATCATCTGGTACTTTTGTTTCTTTCATCCACTTATCTGTAAGATAAGTTTCTGATTTCCTTTTCTTTTTCTTCTCAAAATTTTATGGCTTCCTTGATGGTTCTTCTTATAAAGAAGTTCCATAAACATTATCAATATACATTTTAGACTTATTATCAAAAAAAATCTCATCTCATTCATTTTATAATCTTTGATGAATGAAATATTTTCTCTGATCAAATATGATTTGTTTTCAATTTATAAAAACTACATGTAATTTTTAACCAATTTACTTAATTAATATGAAAAAATTATTATTCTTGACTTGATTGTACCTGATTTGATATTGACCATGGTAAATAAAATGAAACTCACCAAACATATCATTCTCTTGTTTACTTGAAATTTTAATATAAAAAAATAAAAAAAATCATGATATCCCTTTCTCGTTATAAGAAACCCTTGTGTCCATAAAGCAATGATATGGTTATCCAATGTCAGATAGTAAACCTTCCAAAAGTTTTAGTAATTATCAAAAAATAAATATTCTCCCTTATTTTTATGAAATGGTCCAAGATCATCTAGAATCTTGTGTGAATTAAAATAATCCTTCCCATATGAGGTTACTCCTACCATACTAAGAGGTTTCTTATAAGATAACATGTACCAATTCCCATACATAAAAAAATTAATTTTTTTCCATATTCCTTGAAAAACATAATAGATATATAAAAATCACAAACAAGATCAGGGTAGTAAATTTCAAAATACTTCTCTGGTTTTTCAACACATAGGGATTCCCAACCTTGAAAATAAAGGATATTTCCTAAAGTTGAATAATATTTCTCATAAAAATATCTTTCAACTAACCTAACTTGAACAATTATAATTTCTTGTAGTATTTAATAGATTCTACCAGATTTAGACTTATACTAGTGAATTAGATGAAAATATACTTCTTCAGACTAAGAAACATGAAGGGGTCAACAACTCAAGAGAAAACATGAAAAAACTGATATGGGACATGGGGGTCCCTCTTAATAGAGGCATAATTTGTGATGATTTAACTTAAAAAATAGTTGAGATTTAACCCATTATGATCTAATGGTTAATATTGATCTGAAAAAAGATTTAAAAATTTGAACTCTTGTGGTTTTCAAAACATTAATCAAATTGAGAATGAATCTGATTAAGAAAAAAATTAATATTTGAAATCAAAACAATGTTTTTAAAAAAACTAAAAGAACAAAAACAATAGTAAAAGAACTAAAAAATGAAATAGTGTAAAAAATTATAGAGAAGTACCTTTCCGAGTGAATAATTCCATTGGTATGAATAACATGTTCTTCTTGGTTTTTGTAAACTAAAGTGATTATGATATAGTTTTTATTATGAATCATTGATTAAGAAATTTTTTGATAGAAAAACAAATTAGAATATTTTTTATAATAATACCTAAAATGGTAGTTCTAGAGAAAATTTAATTATAATAGTTCCATTTAGAAAACTAATTATGATAATTTTTTAATCCAATTTACAAATTTTGATTTCAAAAATTTTATAAAATTTTCTTAGTACTAGGACAATTTTTTAGGATTATGACACTAAATGTTATATATATATAAATATTAGTCTTGAAAATTCATTATTATAAAATATTTAACAAAACATAAATTTTTAGAAAGATAAAAAAATTAAGAAAAACTAAAATTTTTGAAAAACATAAAAAATATACACTCCCCCCATGAAAATGAGTAACGTAATATAATGTTATACATAAAAAAGTATATATTAATGACTACTTTACATTGATCATTCAAATATTATTTTCCGTATATTAAAATCTATCGAAACTAATAGGTTTAGAAAAATATCAGCAAATTGATCTTGCATTCCGATGAACTATAAAATTATATCGCCTCTAAGGGTGTGATCCTGAAGGAAATGGTGTCTTACATATATGTGATTATAATTTGAGTGATGTTATGGGTTTTTACTTAAATAAATGGAACTATTTTATCAAAACTTATTTGATTTTTTGTAAAACTCATTCCATAGTTAGTGAGTGTGTGTTGCATCCACAACACTTGAGCATAACATCTTCTATTTTCCATATATTTGGATTTAACAGTGGAAAGTGCTATTGAGTATTGATTATTACATGAACAAGAAACTAAATAATCACCTAAAAGATGACAAGTTTCAGATGTGTTTTTCCTATCCATTCTCCAACTACCAAAGATAGCATCCAAAAAACATTTTTAGTTCAAAAAAATTTCTAGAATAATCAAAAGTCCTAAATCCATAATTCCCTTAAGATAAAAAAAATTAATTTTTTCAACTTTTAAATGGAATTTATTTGGATTTTTTGATATATTTAACATATAAATATCGAAAACATTAAATTTGGAAGACAATTAGTTATGAAAATTAAACTTCCTATCATACCTCTAAAAATTTTCTAATCAATTGGTTGCCCAACCTCACCAATATATAAAGTATTTGAGGTACCAATTAAAGTACTGCTATATTTTGTATATTCATATCCAAATAATTTTATAATATTTTTTATATAATTATTTTTATAAATATAATGTTCTTCTATTTTTTTTTGAAATTTCAAAACCAAGAAAATATTTTAACTCGCCCATTATAATCATTTTAAACTCAAATTTTTTAATATCTCAAAAGGAATCTATTAAATATTATTTATTTTATCTGAATATAATGTCATTGACATAAATTTTTATAATAAAAGTGTTTTTATTAACTAATATTATAAAAGAAAGTTGGATTTTCAACTCCCTTAACAAAATTCTTTTATAACAAAAATCCTTTTAATCTATCATACCATGCTCTAGGGGATTTTTTAAGTCAATATAAATCTTTATAATGATTATAAATGTATTCAAGATGTTTTTTATTTTCAAAACTATGATTTTGTTCACCATAAACTTCTTATTAAACATATTCATTAAGAAAAGCACACTATATATCCATTTGAAATTTTTTGAAATTAAGTAATGTTTTAAAGGATAAAAGTATTTGAGTAGATTAAATTATTGATATCAGTTCATAGGTTTATTCATAATATATACCATCTTATTGATTATAACCCTTAGAAACAAGTGTATATTTATTTCTTATAATTATTCCATTCTAATCACACTTATGCTGAAAACCCCATTTTACTCCAATTTCAGAAGTTTCTAAAGGTCATTCAACTAAAGTCTAGACTTTGGACATCAAAAATTCATTCATCTTATCTTTTATAATCTTAATCCAATCCACATCACCAAAATCATCATCATGATTCTTATGATAAAATTGGTATAAGAAATTTTGATGTTCAATTTCATTCCTTAAGAAACTTTTAGTATTAATTGGTTGATCTACATCACCAGTGATCCTCCCGCTAAGATGATTCCTAATAAACAACTAATTTCTTGGTTTTTGAGAATTTTGTACTTCAATAATAGTTATAAAAATATTCTTGAGGAATAACATCAAAAATTATTCCTTAATTTATATCCTTATGAGAATAAATTTATAATAAATGTTGAAAATTAGTTTTGGAAAAAACATCTGAGGATGTTCATTGGGGTTATTTAAAAAAAGGATCGGTTTCATCAAAATTAACATACACTGTTTCATCAATAGTATAAGAATTTTTTTTAACACTATATGAATTAAACATAGTGTAATAACCTAAAAATATACCTTCATCATATTTGGGTGCAAATTTATATAAGTTATATTTCATAATTAAGATAAATACTTTACAACCAAAAATAATGAATTAAGAAATCTTTGGTTTTTGTCTTATTCACAACTCAAAAGAGGTTTTATTAAGAAAATATCTAATTAAAACTTGATTTATAATATATCTGGTAGTACTAATGACTTTAGTCTAAAAAAATTATCAATTGAGTTTTCACTCAACAATGTTATAGTTATTTTTTAAAAAATTATATTTCTTCTTTCGACTACACTATTTTTAGGGGTTTTAGGTGCTAAAAATTTGTGTTCAATAAATTTCTTACTAAAAATATCTTTAAAATTAGAATTTAAAAAATATCCACCATGAAAACGTTGAATTGTAATCAAGGAAAGTTTTTATCATTCTTAACTCAGGCTCAAAAAGTTTAAAAATAAAAAAGGGACCAGGTTTATTTGTGAGAAAATTAAACCATGATTATCTAGTGTAATCATTAACTAAGACATACACATCATATTTTACACCAATGATTCTAGTTTTTGTAGGACTAAATAATTTCATGTGTACTAACTATAAAGAATATGAAGGTGAGACTTTACTAATAGATTTAGAACTTAACTTATATTTCTTACCATATTTACAAGGGTCATAAACTTTTGAAGAATCATAACTATGTTCTGGTAGATCCTTAACAAGTCCTTTATTAGTCAACTTTGATATGTTTATAAGGTTATAGTGTCCAAACCTTATATTTCATAACCAAGATTTATATTTGATTTCACTAAGTCATAGTAAGTCTTATCTCCTAAGTTCTTCTATGTTAAGTGTGTAAACATTATCATTTTAATTTGCAGAAAGAATACATTCATACTTGGAACTATGAACTAAACATTTATTATTCCTAAATATCACAAGGTCAAATTCATCAAATAATTTACTTATTCTAATAATCTTGTGATTAATACCTTTAACAAACTAAACGTTTGAAATAAGTTTTTTTTTCAGAAGAACAATATTACCTATACTAATAATCTCTTCATTAGTATTATCTCTGAAAGTTACTTTCCACCTTTCATTTTGATAATCTTATAGAAGAAATCTTTATTTAAAATATTTTTTCTAGAACACACACATTCCATGTACCATATGTTTTTACTTTCTTTTTTTTCCTGAAAAAGATCAGATTTTCAGAACCCAAACCTTCATGGGTCTAGTAATGTTATAAAAAAACTCTAGGAATCCACATTTTGTTTAAAAAATATGATTTGTAAAATCCTAGGGATTGAACATTATTTAATGGAAAATTATTTTTCCATCGACCACCACTTTTACATTTAGTGCAAAATGGGTAATTTTTAGGAATAAAAAAATTGTCGAAAATTTTGGTTTTCAAAATGTATAACCCATTCCAAAACGATTACCATGAGGATGGATTTGTTTATACATTTTATCAAAACTATCATTTCCTGTATAGAATTTTGATTAAATTTTATTATACATTAGATTTTAGATTTTAATTTTATAACTAAATATTTTTCCTTATTAGTATTATTTTTTGAAGTAATTTTAGTTTCTGAAACCTTTTTCTCAGAAACTAATTTTTCAAAATCATTAAAAATATTTTCTTTCTCATAAATAATATCATCAAGTTCTTCTGAAAGATATAATATTTTATTTTTTAAACCATTTATTCTTGAATCAACCTTAGTAATTTTTTTCTTTTCATTATCAAGTTTTTTTCAAATATTACAATTTTCATTCTCAAACAATTTAGAAAATCATGAAACTTCATCACAAGAAGAAAGAGAATTATCTTATGCTAAGGAATATTCTTCAGCAAACGATTTTGAATCCTTCTCACCATGATAATTATCACTTAAAGATATATTGTTGATATTTTCAAATATCTATACCTTATCCATGTAACATTGATTATATTTAGATATATTTTCAAAAAGGCATATGTTCCACTTATAGAAACTATAATTTTGTGAAAAAAATCTCATAAGAATCTCCTCCACTAACACTCCAAGTGTCTATCTCTTTTATCACTTTCTTGCCTTTAGATTTATAACACTTATTTTTGTTCCTTTCTAAATTCATTTTTTATCTTTCCTCTTCATCTTTGGACAATCTGTTCTGATGTCTTCATCTTTATTTCTTTCATAACAAGTGACTTTATATTTTTTATCAATTCTATATTTTTGACATTTCTGGTATTGGTATTGGAAATATTTATTTTCAAAAATATTATTCATCCTTATTTATAAGTTTACTAATTCATTCTCAAAATGTTTTAAAAAACTTGAGTTTGATTTAACAACCACTTTCTTTTTTCATGAATACTTAACAAATTTCTCTTCATATAGAACTTTTTAAGGTAATATTAATGATGTAGAAAAGACAACACCACCATTTTTATTTTCCCTTTTATCAACATCTCTCTTGATCCAACCCTCATGCCATATAAGTGTACCAATAAGACCATCCAAGGTAAGTTTATTTAACTTTCTAGTCTCATCAACTACTATTATGTTTAATTATCACTCATAGGCCATGATATCAATTATCTTTTCCACAATGATCTCATTATTAAGACCCTTCTCACCAATAGATTTTAAACTTTTTATAATAGTCATGAATATCTAATGCATCTTTGTAATAGATTCAGCTTGTAAGAGATCATAGGCTAGGTATTATTCTCTTAACATAGCTATTTGAGTCTCAACAACTTTAGATGTGACAAAATTTTTTATCTCTATATTTGTCCATATAATTTTGGAATCTTTACAAAAAATAAATATAACTATAAATGATTATTTTCATATAACATAACAAAGTAGTACTTACTCTATATTTTAAAAAATATTCTTATTTCTCTTGAGGATTAAAAGAGGTTAATTAATTATTTTTAATTTTATAATCTCCAATTTACATAACAAAATTTTCAAATCCTATGTTGATACATAGTTTTTCATTATATCCCTCCAATAATCATAATCAGCACCATCAAAAATTGGAGGCCTATTAAGATTTATATTTTTTATGGATTCTATATTCATTTTTCCTATATTTAAAAAAAATAGAAAAACGTTTTCCACAAAAACTAGTCAGTGTATAATAATTTATAAATAATAAGTTTATTATAAATCATCATAAACTTTCAATACTAAAGAAAGTAAAAACCTAATCATGTATTTTTGCAGCGAAAACCTACTCTGATTCAAATTTTTTGTGTTTTAAAATCTGCTCTGATGAAAATAATTACAATTTGGGGTGAATTTTAGTATAAAAAACATGGTTTAAAAGAATAAAACTAAAAAAATCCAAATCCACTTTAATTATGTTATCAGAATCGACCTTCTGCCCGATTAACCAAGTCACAGAATTATAACTAGGATCAGTATTATTATATCAAAATATTAATCATAATCACTATAGATAAAATTTATAAGAGTAAAATAATCGTAATCAAAATGGATACGATAAATTAAAATATATTTTTATTATCCTAATCAGATTAATTTAGATAAAACAATTATAATATAAAGATGAATACATTTATTCACTCTCTATTAAATGTGCAGTGGAATATAAAAACATAGATAAAACAAGTAATAAAATATAATAAAAAGGAAAGAATGAATTTAAAGCTATTAGAAAGATAAATCATTCAACCTTAAAAGAAAAGGTAGTTTAAAACCCATACTAAAGGTATCCATTATTTTATACTTACAACAATGTTTGACTTTCCTTGCCATGGAAAAACCTTTATATAAAGATCATAATAGATCTGTCTTATTATCCCTAAAAGACCTAAATACGATGGTTGGATTCAATATCTACCTAGCCCTGGTAGCCCTTGATCTAATGGATCAAATTATCCATCTTCCTTCCCCCAAAATCCCTTGATCATTACGATGATCAAACATAGTTACAATTACAAATGTTTGTAAGGAGACAACCTAATGATGTTTCTACCGAATGACTATCTCTAAAGAATTGAAAAATACTAAGAATGATGTGATCATGCTAAATATACTTTATAAAAATTCATGATCAAATGTAATCAACCAGCTCTAACCCCTTTTAATGACCTGGTATTTATAGGAATCCTTATAATAGTCATATTTATCTCCCATTAATCATATTTTTCTATGTTTTTTACAATGTATTTTGAAACCCAAGACTTGAAAACTCATCATAACTAAATTTATGACATCATATGGGTTAATACCATTACATTATTAAAAATTACTCCATAAATTAGAAACAATTCATCCATATTCTGATATAAAAATATGTCAATCTAATGAATTCCCATAAGATTTATATTAAGAAAACCTTTCTAATTATTAGTCATCTTTTTATCGGTACTAATATCTATCTGATGTTTAAGAACCTTTCAGTATGATGGACAAGACAACAATTCTAATACCTATTCTGATAAAGGTGAGTCTGATATATATCAGAAAAAATAACATTTCGATAATCATAATAAAGATTTATAGGTTTATATCTGTAACACTTAAAAACTTATTATAAGTATGTTAAAAGGTAATATTTTTTATAAAAACATTATAAAACAATTAGGGCATAAATATTTAGCAATCTTGTTTTTAAGAAAGTGTTTGTGATTTCCAAAACAAGAAGAATGGAAAATTAAGAAGTAAAACATTCAACTCAACATTTCTCACCTTAGTAAGGGTATTGTGGAGACCCATTTTTCCTTGAAAAACATTTAAATATTTATACATATATTTTCAGAGCTTGATACTAAGAAGACATGAGATTCTGAGGAAAAGTGTTCCTATAATTAATTTTAAAAAAAATTATATATTTTATATTACATGCTCATAGACTATTAAATAAAATGGGTTACTCTTAAAAAAATTTGGATCAGAACTATTTGAACATGGTTGATTCCATAATATGACATTTACCCAAGGCATGGCCTAAAATAGGTAGAATAGGACATTCAAATATGGAGAATGTTTTCAGGTGAATTTAATTAAAATAAATAATGAATTTTATTTATTTTAATTAAATTAACATATTCTAAACTTTTATAAATACATCATTATAGAAAATTCTCCTGGTTTATCCATTTTATCCTAGGATAATTGAGATCTTTACCTTCTTCCTTATGTTGGAGGATCACATCGGATGACAATGAATATCTGGATCAGAGTAGATTAGAGCGCAGTGAACATGATGAATTCATCCATTAACTAGTGAGCAAGTTATTCAATAAAAAATGATCTGATTTCCATGTATAACTTTTTAAATTGGGTAATATGGATTTTTTTATTAAATAGTTTGAGAAGGATTATAACTTTTATGATATATATAAAAAATAAACCTTGACAAGATCATATGTACCAATTTAATTTGTTATGAAATTTTTTTCTAACTATGGATTTCCCCATTCGTGATCATTGGCCAATAAACCTTGTAAAAGATATATTAAACATTTGTTATGGATCTTTTCTATCTTGATTCTTCATGTTGTTCACTGATTGGACCATGTGGTCCCAGTTCGACATTGTCGGGTGGTACCAAGCCCGATCAGACCCCCATAATCATGAAAACTCTGAATGTGAGGGGTGGAACAACAAACTAGGTATTTTTTCAGATATTTTTACTGTTTCTGATGAATTTTTTTATGGTCAAAATCAAAATATTCAATGAAGTAAGAACCTGAGGAATGTGCAGTGTGAGTGGTGTGTACGAGGTTTGCACAAAATCAAACCATAACTAGCTTTTATCTATCAGAGGACTGGATATTTCCATATGATAATGATCATTTTTTTCAGGAAGAAAAGAATCTAAAATAGAGGGAAGGATGATCAAATATAATGTGCTGAGAACAAGAACTTATTTTCTATGAAAAAATCAACTACTGGGATTTTAGTTCTATGAACATATGTCATATAGCCCATATGTTGCAAAAACTAGGGTTTGGGAAATTTATAAGGATGGAACAATATATAGACTTTATACACACTGTGTACTCAATTTCTTCAGTGGTCATATTGTGTGGAAGAAAACATGGGTCGGAATTCTTATGAAAATACATGGTCATGTATTGAAGTACATGGTCATGTATTGAAGTACATGGACACAACCAAAGTGCATGGGCAGGGGCCCTGACTGCTAGGACATGCCATGTAGACACCCTACATTCCATGTTCCCATATATGGTTGGAATTCCATGATCTTCTTGGGACATATCTAGGTAGTGGAGTGGGGATACATGTTGTGTGAGTCCCCTTACATGTCATGTACCCCTTGGTTCCTTTTGAGGAATCTTTAATCTCTCATACCACCTTTGTCTGGACTCGAATTTAACCATCCAATAGCATATACTGAGTTTGATTCCATGTAGAACATGATGTAGGCCTCCATTGTGGATTATAAGATATAAAAAGAGATTTTATGGGAAATAACCTTACTCAGGCAATTCGCGATGATAACAGTGATCACACAGGGCTGCCAGAGTCTTTCATAGTGGAACCCTCCAGCTAGGTTGCACATGGGTACTCTATTGAATGTCAGAGTGGAACCCTCCTGTGGAGTTAGGGAATGGTTCATCTAGTATCACAAAGTGGAACCCTTTTATGGAATAGGGCATGGTTCCACTATTTACTAATAGGAGTGGAACCCTCATGTTTGGACCAGGAATATTTCCTCTATACATTAGAGTGGAACCCTCTAGTGGGCTATGCATAGGCCCTCTATCATATATAAAAGTGTAACCCTTATACGGAGTCAGGGCATGGGCCCCCTATAATTTAAGTAGAACCTTCCTATTGGAACAGGTTATGGTTCCTTTACAGATCAACTATTAGAGTGGAACCCCTATTAGAATATGGTATGGGTCATCTCTTTCCACAGAGTGGAACCCTAATGTTTTATCAGGGAATGGTTACTCTACCTAGTGTTTGTTTCCCCTCTACTATGCATTATAGTGAAGAGTAATATCTAGAAATGGATGTTTTTTATTGGGAAGACACACGAGATATTGGGAATCATTATTGGTATCTTGGAACTATTTATGACTCTTTTCCTCAGTTGGGTTGTAAAATGGATATCCCCCCTACTCTGTCATTTGGAATTATTTTGCTGAGATTATATATATATATATCCATGTTTTTGGATTCAACTACTCCCCTACCATGGGTTGCAAAGGATTGTGGGGTATTCTATGTTCTTTTCTTCTTTAGCTTCTTATGGTTGGATGAGGCTACTCTCCTTCTATGGGTGGAAAATACTCTACGTGTAGTCTATCTACACACTGTTTTGAGCCCCTTATACTTGGATGAAGTTACTCCTTCTATTAGCTTGGGTAGAGATTTTCTATTTTACTACTTACTACATTTTGTTCACTGTCTACTTTCTTTATATTCATATTGTGTCCTTTACTACTCCCCCTTTTCATATTTTGGGGTGTCCTACTGGGTATGTATATACTCATCCATGATTGGGATTTTCCCACATGTTTTTTGTCTTAAGAAGACAATGGACATGTCAGTGGTGACTACATAAGATCTTAGAGATACTTGGTTCTTTAGACCCCATACGGTGGTCGTAGCTTGGAGATCAGGAGATAGGATATCTTACTAGTTTACATTTCAGTTTTTTCTGGTCTGGATATCTTTATAGTTGGGAATGTATTTGTGCCTTTACATTTCAGTTTACTCTAACACAATATTGTACACCATAGAGGTTTTTCATGCATGGTTACATTCTAACTATTTTATCTTTTTACTATTATTCCTTTGTACTTATAAATTTTTATGTTTATGTGTACGCATACATGTTTATAGGAAAATTCCTCCCCATATTAGTTGTGCCTTTAGTGTTGGTCGCAAGCCCCTAGCTTATGGAGGAGGGATTGGGTTAATTGTGGCTTGAGCCCCTATTTGGGTTGGGTCATGAAAAATTTATATCATTGGAGGTTTGATCCATGGGAAAATGTTTAGAGTACTCCCCCATTGATAATTTGGTTGGGATTTAGGGGAATAGTTTCAATTTTTTTCAAATACATCTCTTAGGATAGGTATTCCATTGATGGTATGGGCGGCTGACTTATCCATTCACCAGGACCTTGAATACCTTCTAGTCGACTCTAAATACTAATAAATAGGTTGTGGGGATCAATGGGACATGAATTATATAGGATTGAGTATCTGATTTTCCATCTTAAGTCATATACCCATTTATATATATATATATATATATACATATTCTCATATGATCGTGGTACGACGTGATAACTTTCAGGATGCCTCAATGATGACAGCCAGCCAAGATACCAGTTTCAAATCATGAAAATTATATGATGAGTGATGAGGCCTCATTTCAGGGTATATCCCATGAGATCTTTCCTCTACTTGTATAGTTAGTAGTACTACCACCTATTAAGTATCAGATTATACTAGTTGAGTAGGTTGAGGATGTGCATGAGCTTAGCACACTATGTGAGTTCCAGCGCCAGAGTTCATTGAGGTTTCATGGACATCCAAATTCCCAGTAAGCAGATGATTGGATAAAATCAGTGGTCTATGTTTTTAAGATCATTCAAAAACCTACATATCATGTGGTTGCATAGTCAGTTATCATTTTCCATAGAGTATTTGGTCACTGGTGGAGTTTTGTTACCCAGATTCATAATGAGTCGACACTCTCATGTCCTGACCTCCAATTGCTATTTTGTGTGGAGTAATACCCATCCTTCCTTTTCTCAAATTAGATTTAGGAGATTCTATGGTTGAATAAAGGATGGATGACATTGGATAAGAACATAGTGAGGTTCACAGACTATACACGGTACTCTATTGATATGATCTACGATAGCCACTTCTGAGCTTGGATGTTTGATCTGAGACTTTATAGATATATCCATGACGGAGTGGTTCCCTTGGGAATTCCCACCTATGTCAGGGTATTGGTGTGGGAACTAGGAAAATAAATAATTCTGTGAAAGGGTTTCTAGGATGCCAGAGCTAGAAGATGGCATCATAGAGTCAAGTCATCTTTCGTAGCTAGCAGGTTTCATTCAGTGAGATCTTGATGCAGGAGATCTTATTGGGATCAGTATCAGATGCATGTACATGAACCACATAGAAAAAACAGAGGATTATGGTAGTCTGTATAGGGTGGTTCTTTAATTTTTATGGGATATTTCACACAGAACATGATTTCCTAACTAGAAATACTGAGGAACACATGATTTTAGCTGATGAACCACCAGGGCAGAGACAACTCTATGATCTGGGATCACCCAAGCAAGGACAGGGTGTCCCCTAGGGATGTAGAGCTGGAAGAGGAGAAGGATTATATTCGGGTGGTGGATAACACTATGATATCCTTCCATAACCACCACTAATTGGCTCACATTAGGTGAAGAGTGATGGCGGTTAGGGCTGTGAATAGCTGCAGGATTTAGAGGTGTATGACCTGGTGGCACATGAGATGTTTCAAATTACAATATGTTTATTTTATACTCTTGATTCAGTATTAATATACATAGGTTCTATTAATTCCATCATATTTATACTTCTGGTTCGTTAGATGGATCTACCAGGGGAGGTTTTTTCCCAACAACTTCATCTCAAGGTCTATACAGGGAATACTTTTCTGTAACTTTTATCTATCACTAGTGTGATCTATCTCTTTGTAGAGAGAGGTTCATGTGGTTCCCTTTAGTCATCACGATGGAACACAATGACATCATCTTGGGTATGTATTGTTTTTACATGGTCTAACACCCATATTTACTATCACAACAGATAATTAAGATGGCTACACACTGATGGGATGAGATTATCCTTTGTGTGTGAGAGAGATCTCATAGTGGGATGAGTGTGTTATATGAGTAGAAGGATACAACCCATCGCTCATTAGTTGGTGAGTATATACCTTGGTGCAGTAGGCTCATAAAGCATATGGATTACTTTAGACATGGATGATTATATGGACATCTTCCCAATAACATTTTGGTACTACCTCTGAGGCACGAGATGTATTTTTGTGTCAACCTACATCCTCAAAAAATTTCAAAATATTATATGGTATATTGTATGGCCTCTACCAAAATTTATGAGTGGAATTTTTTATTGGAGGACCTTTGAGAGAGGGTTTTCATCATGCCCATTATGTCACCTTAGGTAGATCTAGTGTTATTCATGAAAAATATGGACAAGATATTGTGGTTTTCACTGATTATAAACCCTTTAACCAGGACGTGATAAAGAATAATTAACCCTTGTCGAGTATTGATGACCTATTTGAACAGTTTAAAGATGTGAGATGGTTTTAGAAGATTTATCTCTGGTCCGACTACCACTAGTTGAGGGTTCGTGATGCTGATATTCTGATTCTATAATTCTAATGTCGCTACGAACACTGTGATTTTTTGGTCATGCCCTTTGGTGTGATGAATTCCCCCATGTTATTTTTGGATTTTATGAACTATGTTTCCCAACCATACATGGACTATCTTGTGGTTTTCTTCATTGATTCCATACTCATCTTCTCTGCATCAGAGGAGGATCATACAGAGAATGTGAGTATAGTCTTAGATTTTCTTTATGAGAACCTACTTTATGTTAATCTCCCAAAGTGAAAGTTCTAGATTTATGAGGTTCACTTATTGAGTCTTATCATTTATGATCATGGTTTGTTCGTGGACCCAAATAAGATCGATGCAGTTCTTTCTTGGGATCCACCTAAGAGTGTATCAGATGTGTGTAGTTTTCATGACTTGGTGGGGCATTATAGGAGTTTTGTGGTAGACTTCTCTAGGATTTCATCACCTTTTACTACCCAAATGTGGAATGGGAATCCATTAACATGGACTAAATAGTGTCAAATATCCTTTGATGAGTTGATGAAAAGTATTACAAGTGATATTGTGTTGAGACTACTAGAGTAGGGATTGGAGTACATAGTTTATTTTGTTGCCTTAGGAGTTGGGCTCATATGCTTGCTGATGCAGTAGTAGGTAGCTATCACATAAAGGTCGAGGAAAGTGAGAACCAATGATTATAAATATCTGACTCATGAACTAGAGCTATAAGTAGTATCCTTTGTCTTTATGATGTGGTTTTACTATCTTATGGGAGATATCTTCAAGTTTTACTTATACTATCGGAGTCTCAGGTATGTCTTCACATAGAGAGACTTTATCCAAAGGCAGTGATGCTTCTTGGGGTTCCTGTAGGACTATGAATTTCATATAGTTTATACTTTGAAAAAAGGTAATGTGGTAGAATATTACCTTCTCAGGAAGTCCCAGGCTTGCTTGGTGAAAGAGTCTTTTGATATGTTAGCTTCCTTGCAGTTGACCCAAGTAGAGCTGGAGGATACATCTTTTCTATAGTTGATGGTATTGAATACTCCTCTTCTCAAGTGTGTGAGATATTACCATCTGGGAGACATCAACTATGATATATTATGTGACCATAAATCCATGGGGATTTGCTAGATGGATATTCTAAAGAGGGAATCACATTATATATTTCAAGGGATAGATAGTGGTCCAAGTCACTATGTAGATGGAGTTATGAGATTTATTCACACTTCTCCCCTATTTATACATCCCAGTATGAGGAAGATGTATAGAGTCCATCAGTGGAATTTTTGGTGGTCCAAAATGAGATAGAGCATGGTTGAATTATTCTCTTGGTGCTTCACCTATCTTTAGGTGAAGGATATATACAAGGTTTCGGCAGGTTTGTTGCAACCCCTTAAGATTTCAGAGTGGAAAAGGGATGGAATATACATGGGAATTATGACAGGGCTTTCAAAAATAGAGATAGGCCATGATATCATCTAGGTTATATTTGACCGACTGAAAATGTCAGCACACTTTCTAGATATCAGGGAGAAAATTTTGGTGGAGAGTTTCGGTAAACATGCATATGATATTTCATTCACCTTCAATGGGTTCCCTCAATAATTTTCTTTGATAATGATGAGAGTTTTTCAAAATGACTGTGGAAAGGACTTTAAGAATAATTTGGGATCTAGATGAGGTTGAGTACATCATGTCACCCCCAGATAGATGGGAGGACCAATATCAATATCCCAGTATTGGATGATATATTGAGGGATTGTGTTTTAGACTTTGGATAGAGCTAGGATAATAAATTTACATTGGTATAGTTTTCATAAAAAAATAGATACCAATCTATTATTTTCATAACACCTTTTGAGGACCTATATGGGAGACCCTGTCGGTCACCCATGTGTTGGACAGAGACTAGAGACACATCTCTTTTGGGTCAAGAGTTGATATGGGTGATGACGGATAAGGTCTAGGTCATCTATGAGATGATGAGACTGGCCTAGAGCAGACATAAATCTTACACATATCAATATCACAGGCCCTTGGAGTTTGAACAGGGATACCATGTTTTTATGAGAGTCTCCCCGTGATGAGGATTTAGGATATTCAATTGTGGTGGAAAGCTATCCTTGAGGATTATTAGCCTATTTGAGAATGTGAAGAGGTTTGGTGAGGTTGATTACCACCTCTACCTACCCCTATAGTCAGAGAGAGTGCACTACGTCTTCTATATGTCGTAGCTGAGGAGATATGTGCATGAATTTATGCATGTTATTGAATGGGGAAAGATGAACACTGAGGATGGAGACACTCTTTCAAAAAACCTTGTGTAGATCTAGGATCAACAGTAGAGGTCTCTACATGGATGGATTGTTCCCTTAGTTCACCCAATATGTATGTATGAGAGCTTACATGAGAGCTCATAGGAGAAGGAGAGCCATATGTAGGATTAGTATCCCAAGTTGTTTGTTTAGTTTTACTTTTTAGAGATGAAAACCATGAATAAGGGAATGATTTAAAGACCTAGTTTCTTCTTTCTAAGACTTTGATATATTTTTACATATATTTTTGGAGCTAGGTAGTGAGACGGCGTGCAATTTTGAGACCTAGTTCCCAGAATTAATTTTATAATAATATTAAATATATTTTATATTAAGAATGAATTTTTTTAAAATAAAATTGGTTAAATATTAAATTCAATCTCATAGAATACATCTTATACCAATTTTGAGTCCGGATAGCTGTGTTTACCCTAGGAGCATCCTAAAATATGTCGGCATTGGGTGTTCAGATATAACTATAATTGGCGGGTGTGTTTAATTAAAATAAATGTTTACGTTTAGTTATTCTAATTAAATTAACCTATTCTAAAAATATATATGTAAATTTTTATAAGAAATTATCTATGTTTTCTACTTTTTCTTGGTAGAATTGAGAGCTCTACCTTTAAATATCGAAATGGTTGATTTTTCAGTAAATAGTGAAAATTACTAATTTTTGAAATACTATCAGTTCATTCAATTAAATATTGAAATTTAAAAGTCCTAGTATATGTTGGATTTGGTATTAATGTGAAATATTATCCATTTTAACTAATTTCTTTCATTTTAATAATGTATTTTTATGATTATCGTATAAGTTTATATTTATTGTTAAAAACACAGTTTTCAGAAAACTATTTTCAAGTGCTTAATTTTTAATAATATTAATTAATTAAAATAAATAATTATAAATAACTATCTAAATGAAATATATATATATTATATATCTATTTATATGAATTTAAATTAATAAAATTATTATTAAAATTCATATAGTTAATATAATATCATCTATTGCTTGAAAAATCAATTTTCCTAAAAACGACTTTTCTTCACATTTTTCTTGTTTTATTTTAAATTAAATTCATCCAATTATTTCAATTTAATTATATAAAATTTATTCCAAATTTATAATAATTATAACTAATATTTGGTAATAAAGTAAAAAAATGTCATAATGAATATTAAAAATAGTAAAACATTATTACCACGGTTAAGGTTATAACGGGGTTTTCATGTTACCTGTGCTTGTGGTAAAATTAATTCTCCAAACAAATAAGACTTTTATTATATAAAATTTATTTTATATTTACAATAATTATATAATAATTATTTGATAGTTATAATTTTACTTTTAGTTTTAAAGGATAAATTACCTATGAAAAACCTAGTTACCTTGGTGAAAAATAAAATGGAAAAAGTGAGTAACATTAGATGTAAAGAGATTAACATGTTTAAAACATGTTTCATTATTAATTTTGGTGGTGAAGATAAAAATTATCTTCCCTCAAATCCATTATTTATAAATTTTTTATGTACTTGGTTTGAGATTGACTTCCCATTATTGAATAGTTTTGGGTATTTACAAAAATGTCACTCCTCACTCATAAAAGGGAACATTCTCTCCTCATTTCATAACAATTAGAAATAAGTTTTTTCATATAATAACTAATAAAATACAATCCTTATTTAACTTAGAACTTTATGGAGGCCTTGGTTAGATTATAAAACACTCTTAGGATTTCCTTTGGTGAAAACCTAATGAGGTTGTTTGAAAAGGTGGTCTCATTATTAACCAAGTGTTTCCTTAAATTTCATCATCCACATGAATAAAATATTATTCAACCATAAATATATAATAATATATATATCTCCCATATAATTATATGTTATTATGGTTATGTAATAACATAAATCCATCTCTTCTTCTATCAAATGGGAAACAAAACCATTGTTTGTGTGTATGGTGGTCTACCCTTGCTTGAACTGATGTAATTCAACTTCCATCATCACCACTCATAGAAATTTATGATGATATTTTTATTTTATATGTAAAATTAATGAAATATTTATCATTTTTTAAAAGTAATATATCATATTTTTTTCTTACTTTTCCATTCATTGAATGATAATAACGTTGTTCATGCATAGGTTTTGATTGCCACCTCTAAAAAGCAATGTGAATCATTTTCATTACCTTATCACATTGATGATATATATTAGTTTATTTAAATAAATAATATTATATTTATGATATAATTATAATTATTTAAATAAAAAATAAAACATTCTTTAGTTCAATCATGATTGTTGAATGAATGGAAATGTTACTCATGTGACATATAGGTTACCATCTCCATGATTGTAACATTGTTCATATTTCATAAAAATATTTTATGGATTGTCTTAAAAGTATAATTTTTGTATAAAAATTATGATTATTTCATTATTATTATTATTATTATTATTATATGTTTGAATTATTACCACTGTGACCATAGTCAACCTACCAATTTCATCATGGACATATGAGTATAATATCATCATAATATCTGACGTGAACTTAATTAATAAAGTAATTCTGTATAAAATGGTAACATGTGAAATAAAATGAATAATAAAGAAGAAAATGGTTATTATAAAAAAATAATTGACATAATTTTATTATTTATTATGATATTTTAAATACCCAACCTGAATTTCCTGGAGCTGCTGCCTTATTACATTACATTGGGATGATAACAAGAACATAGTATCCCAATGCAATGAATAGTTTAGTATATTTGGAATCAAGATACATATATAAGCTCATCATTACATGTTTAAAGTAAAAACAACACTAATTTATTCCATTATAAACATACATTCCTCTTAGATTATGCCTGCAAGTCATTCATATATTACTTCTTTATATCATGGGAAAAATAAACATAAGAAATGGGTGAGCTCAAATGCTCATTAAGAGTAATCAATACATAGGAATATACCATAAACCTAAGGCATGGTGAATAATTGAAAACATAAGCCTTTAAATGAAAAATGTTAACATAATATGGTAGAAATATGAGCTGAGTAAATATTTCCATAATGAAACTGTAACACCCCGAGATTTCATGAAAAATATTCTTTTTAATATCATTAATGTCTTGTGTTATACGCTACACCAAAAGGAGCTTTCACAACATACATCTCTGACCTGGATTGAATTACACGCAATCGCGACCTTCCACGATAGCGTGTGTTGTACACAACACCAAGTTTCGCTAAACAACGATATGCTATTAAAATATTATTAAAACTAGCCGTTATGAATAGTAATAACCACTTTTCGAAATTTTGTAAATTTTATTTTTCACAATGGACTTCATTTTTGGATTCGGAATATCGAAATTAGCTTAGGGTGAAATTTTGGTGATTTTCGGATAACTTTCATATTTTGATGAATAGTGAAAATTACTAAATTTTAATTTAAAAAAACTTTTTCAATCGAAATAATTAATAGTGATAAATTATTAATTTGAGTGTTTTTAAAGTATATTTAGAATATATTTTTACCATTTAATACAATGTTGGTCATTGGATGTAATTTCACATTTAAACCAGACATAAACAAATGTCAATCTTTTGATAGTTATTATCTCTTAATGTAATGGCCCGAACCTCTCCGGTCGATTACTTTGTAAAAACGTTTTTTTTATGTGGTCAATGCAGCGAAAATCAAAAATAATAATAATTATTAATAATAAATGGTGACGTGTTAATAAATTTTATTTGGGGTTTTGTTATAAGTGTTATACTAAATAATTATAATAATAATGTTGGTTTTTTTTATAGATCTGGTAATAATGATTTAATGAGAATTATGTTTTGAATTAATTGCAATGAGATTTGAGATATAAGGATAAATAAGAGATGTTATTATTTATGATAATTGTGTTTAAAAAATAATAATAATAATAATAATGATAAGGATTTAAAATAGGTGTGTGTCATGTGGGTTTTGATGGGAGGTGATCTTGCATGTTTTTTAGGGAGATTCAGTCATTATTATTGAAAATAATTATGATAAAAAGAATGTAACTAATGGTGTAAAATCAAGGAGAGGTGCACCAATAAAATAAAGATTGGAGAGAGAATTAGATTGGAGAGAGAAAAGGTTTAAATAAAATAAAGATTTAATATTTAAACCAATAAAATAAATAATTTAAAGAGGAGTCAATCATGGGACGTGTTGGACATGGAGAAAAGAAAGTGGGAGGCGCCACTTGTGGAGTGAGTTAAAGATTTGAAATAAATTGGAGAGAGAGTGTGAGAATTAAAAGAGAAGTAATAAAAGAAAAGAAAAAGAAATCAATGAAGGAGAAAAGGAGAAAGGCGCACCAAATTGGAGAGAGAGGGTTGGGTGGATTTAGGTATTTGAAATAAATCAATTAAAAATAATAATATAATAATTATGTTAATGTTTTTGTAGGTAAAACACTTTTCCGACCATAACTTATTCGTGTGACCTCGGTTTCACGAACCGTCTGCGGTAGTGTGACCCTGACTACGAGACGGAAATTATGAGTCCAATATTGGATGTCTTTTTCGGGTTTTCAGATTGGGTACCCGAAACGCTCATGAATTAATTGAACATGAGGTTTTCCTTTATTATAATAATAAAAATATTTGTATTATATATTTATTATGTTAATGAGGAGCATGTGGGTGAGGCGCTATACATGGACCTCCCCATGTATATTATAATAATAAATCATATGGATTAAATGAGATAATAAATTAAAGTAAATAAATGGGGAGAATAAAGGGGGTGTATGATGAGGTTAAATGAGGCGTAAGGGGGTTTTCTTTTCTTCCCCTTAAATGAATAATATTCATAATAATATTATTATCATAATAGAATAAAAATAAAGGTGATTGATTGGTGGTAGAGATATTTGGGCGTGAAAGCAAAAGGGGACCCAATTTTTTTTGAGCGTATAAAATTCAAGGAAAATAAATAAATAATATTATAAATTTTTATTATTATTTTTTGGGTTTTATAATCTTAATTCGACCGTAACTTCTTCATATGGTGTCGGAATGACGAACCGTCAGCGGCAGTGTAATCCTGTAATTAAGACGGTCATTTTAAGACCAGTGATGGATACCTTTTTATGAGTTATGTCTCGGGTCAACGAAACACACATATTAATAAAATAAAAATAAAGGTGATTGATTGGTGGTGGAGATATTTGGGCGTGAAAGCAAAAGGGGACCCAATTTTTTTTGAGCGTATAAAATTCAAGGAAAATAAATAAATAATAATATTATAAATTTTTATTATTATTTTTTGGGTTTTATAATCTTAATTCGACCGTAACTTCTTCATATGGTGTCGGAATGACGAACCGTCAACGGCAGTGTAATCCTGTAATTAAGACGGTCATTTAAGACCAGTGATGGATATCATTTTATGAGTTATGTCTCGGGTCAATGAAACACACATATTAATAAAATTAACGTTTTTTTTTATTAAAACGCGTGCAAACCACGTGACGTGTTGTGTGTTAACCAATCAAAACATGTAACGTATGTACGGTCACATCGTGTATTCATTAATGCACGCTGAATAAGGATTTACCTATTCGTTTCCTATATAAGAACGAGGTCATGTTTTAACTTCCATATCGATCGCTTCTTTGTCGCACGACGACACTCTTGGACGATCGAGAAGTATTCCTCCTCTAACTTCTTCGTCCGAACTCCGATCGTCGATCCGTCAGCGGCCACAGGATCGTAGCGACGAGATGAAGCTTCTAAGCCCGAACTTTTCACCTTTCCATCCGGCCTTCCTTCTCCAGATTCCATCCTAGAAGGCATTTGTCGGGTTTAGCGAAGGCGGAGGACACCGAAGGACGTCGTCGGAAGCGACGTGATCGGGACCTTTTGAGGTAGGGGTTTACCTTCGTCTCTTTTTTTGGTGCAACATGCGTGGTGGGAGATTTTTCTTTTGTTCCATGGGATGCAGTTGAACTTTAAATAAAGATAATAACCGGATAAAGAAGGGTTTGGGGTTTTGTGCTGTTTCTATTGCCTTCCAGTTTCTTTATCTTCTGATTGTGATTTTGGATTGAAAGGCCTTTTCCTAATGAAAATCAAGGCTGTTGGTGGCCTTTGCGTGCGCAATTGATATCTGAATTGTTTGTGGTTGGTTTTGTTAAAACATAGAAAATGGATAAGCACGTAAAGACTGGATGATTAAATGAGAATGAAAACCTTGTGTGATCACCCCGATTGAACAAAGTTGGAATAATGAACATGTTGGTGGTTTGGTTGTTTTGTGGAAAATGCCTTTATTTATGAAAAGTGTTTTGATTATGAAAAGTGTTTTGAAGTAAAATGTGTTTTCAAATGCAGAAATTTTTTGTGTGTGGAAAGGGTTTTATGTGTGGAACTTTGAAATAAATGAATGATGGAATGTTGTATGGTTCTGATAATCTCTTGTAAATGAAATGGCATGTGGTTGCTTGTGTTTTACCTAACCTTGGTTGTGGATGGCAGGGATATGTTTGTGAAAGGTTTTTTCTGGATGTTAGTTGCCCAGTAGTAATAATTTGTTAAACCATTGCATGAAACATGAAAACCTAAGTGGGGTTGGGGGATGATTGTTTGGCTGTTGATGCATGCTTCGTGGTAGCAGTGCCAAGGCACATGCTCAGTTTCTCTTTTTAAGAAGCCATAGGTTGGGCTGTGTGTTTGATATATGTATATATATAATTGTATCTTTGTGTTTTGTCGCACCACACCCATGTCAAGCACCTAGTGCCGAACACTCCCATTTTATGGGAGAGGGTGATCCCCCTTAGTTACTAGCTCCTTCCTGCTCCTTCTTCCATAGGCTATGATGGCTTGAGGTGACCTTACACCCAAGACTCTTCGGGTAGGTCTCGGAGGCTGTGATGGCTTGAGGCGACTTTTAGCCCAAGACTCTTCGGGCAGGCTTACCGTTCCCAAGAACCTTTGGGATGAGGCCCAGGTGTCTGCGGGCGGGTTAGTGGTTGTGGCCCAGGTGTGTGCGGGCGGGATGCGTGGTTTGGCCCAGGTGTGTGCTGGCGGGAAGAGTGTGGTAGCGTCAGGACGTTTGCCGTTAGGAAGAGCAACATCTAATTAAGTGGGAAATGGTGCGGGGTACCCAATACTTTTGTTCTATATATATACTAAACTTGTTTGTGTTACTTGGTGAGTGTGACCAGTGAGACAGGGTGGATAGTTTTTTCCTTGTTAGTTTCTGGTTCTTCTGTTTTCTCACGGGACCTTAGGGTGTCTCCCCACTTGTGCATGAGAGCTTTAGGTTTCCCTACTGAGTATACTTGTATGCTCACCCTACGTTTACTTTCAGGTTTCCAGGAGGACTACCAGGGCCGTGCGGGACCCTACTAGTCGGGCAGTTGGAGTTGTTGCAGTTGTTGTTCTCTTGTTTTCTTTGGCATTGTACTTTTGAGCTTCCTTGTACTTGTACCTTGTTATAAAAATTGTTTAAACATTCATGTGGGCTTGGTTTGTGTTTATTTATATACACTTGTTCTTTTCCCTTTTTGGTGGTTGACTTGTCCTATTTCCCGATCCAAAATAATAAAAAGGGTAATGCCTCTCATATTTGTGAAAACTCATACCCTTGGTGCTAGTCGCCAACCCGGGGCCTACTGGAGGCGGGACTCGGGGGTCATTATCTCCCTTTCACCATTTCCAGCTCAGGAGGGGCATCTTTGGTGGGAGGGGGTCGTGACAGAATGGTATCAGAGGCTGATGGTTGAGAGATAGGATGGAGTCTGGAGTTAGGCACAGTGAGGATTGCGTGGGATGGTTGGGTAACAGTGTTCGTTAATCTTGGTGCGTGACATAGGCCAGGGAAGACCGGCTAGGAAACGGGATTTTAGGGCCCCCCGTGATCCGATGCAAGGACTCTGAGCCTACCAAACGACCAAGTGAGACTATATTGATTGCAGGGTAGAGACCCTAGGGAAGGTACATGCATCATCATGTTTTTGTTTTGCTTGATTTGGGTGTTCTGGGAAGGAAATTGAAATAAAATGATAATTAAAACTTTGAGTTTTTCCTTACTACTTGGGCTTAGGCGATCCTTGTTTACCGTACATCTATGGAACTTGGACGTTAACAGAAATGCAGAGGAGTGGGACGCGTACAATTTCACACAACAGAAGTGGCAACCCCAGCAAGGCGAAAGATCGAGAGAGATGTTTCATGTTTTACTTAAATGCTCTCGTTTATGTTTTGTTTAAATCCAGGAGCATCACACTCAATTGTTGAAACTCATTCTCACCCATGCTTTGGGCCTGGACCTTGTTTTTCATGAGTCTATAATGCTATGTTGTCTCCCGCTTTTCTTGAAATGTACGTGAAGAGCCCTATCAAGTGGGGAGGGGAAGACCTAATCCCTAATCGAGACGCATTAATGTGGATGCGATTTAACCCGTGCAGGCGAGTCAGTTCCGCCTAAAGCGGATAATATCTCAACATGGGAGAAGGAATTCCTCAAGCCATGTGTCCGGGCAGTGTGTGGGTTGTACGTTGTTGGGTGCAGTGTAATTTGAAAAAAAAAACCTAATATATGGGAAAGGAAAAACCTGATCCTTAATCAAGACACATTAATGAGGATGCGATTAAACCCGTGCAGGCGAGTCAGTGCCGCCTAAAGTGGATAGTATCTTGACATAGGAGAGGGAATTCCTAACTCATAGAGTTGTTGGTTGGTTCCTTGTCATGACGAGAGCCCTGAGAGGTATCTTGTGGAGTGGTTCTTCAGATCCTTTCCTTCTTCTGGGTCATTTTTTAATTCTGGAGGACGAGAAAGTTTTGAGAGGTATCTAATGTAATGGCCCGGACCTCTCCGGTCGATTACTTTGTAAAAACATTTTTTTTGATGTGGTCAATGCGGCGAACATCAAAAATTATAATTATTATTAATAATAAATGGTGACGTGTTAATAAATTTTATTTGGGGTTTTGTTATAAGTGTTATACTAAATAATTATAATAATAATGTTGGTTTTTTTTTGATAGATCTGGTAATAATGATTTAATGAGAATTATGTTTTGAATTAATTGCAATGAGATTTGAGATATAAGGATAAATAAGAGATGTTATTATTTATGATAATTGTGTTTAAAAAAATAATAATAATCATAATAATGATAAAGATTTAAAATAGGTGTGTGTCATGTGGGTATTGATGGGAGGTGATCTTGCATGTTTTTTTAGGGAGATTCAATCATTATTATTGAAAATAATTATGATAAAAATAATGGAACTAATGGTGTAAAATCAAGGAGAGGAGCACCAATAAAATAAATATTGGAGAGAGAATTAGATTGGAGAGAGAAAAGGTTTAAATGAAATAAATATTTAATATTTAAACCAATAAAATAAATAATTTAAAGAGGAGTCAATCATGGGACGTGTTGAACATGGAGAAAAGAAAGTGGGAGGCGACACTTGTGGAGTGAGTTAAAGATTTGAAATAAATTGGAGAGAGAGTGTGAGAATTAAAAGAGAAGTAATAAAAGAAAAGAAAAAGAAATCAATGAAGGAGAAAAGGAGAAAGGCGCACCAAATTGGAGAGAGAGGGTTGGGTGGATTTAGGTATTTGAAATAAATCAATTAAAAAGAATAATATAATAATCATGTTAATGTTTTTGTAGGTAAAACACTTTTCTGACCATAACTTATTCGTGTGACCTCGGTTTCACGAACCGTCTGCGGTAGTGTGACCCTGACTACGAGACGAAAATTATGAGTCCAATATTGGATGTCTTTTTCAGGTTTTCAGATTGGGTACCCGAAACGCTCATGAATTAATTGAACATGAGGTTTTCCTTTATTATAATAATAAAAATATTTGTATTATATATTTATTATGTTAATGAGGAGCATGTGGGTGAGGCACTATACATGGACCTCCCCATGTATATTATAATAATAAATCATATGGATTAAATGAGATAATAAATTAAAGTAAATAAATGGGGAGAATAAAGGGGGTGTATGATGAGGTTAAAGGAGGCGTAAGGGGGTTTTTTTTCTTCCCCTTAAATGAATAATATTCATAATAATATTATTATCATAATAGAATAAAAATAAAGGTGATTGATTGGTGGTGGAGATATTTGGCCGTGAAAGCAAAAGGGGACCCAATTTTTTTTGAGCGTATAAAATTCAAGGAAAATAAATAAATAATAATATTATAAATTTTTATTGTTATTTTTTGGGTTTTATAATCTTAATTTGACCGTAACTTCTTCATATGGTGTCGGAATGACGAACCGTCAGCGGCAGTGTAATCCTGTAATTAAGACGGTAATTTTAAGACCAGTGATGGATACCTTTTTATGAGTTATGTCTTGGGTCAACGAAACACACATATTAATAAAATTAACATTTTTTTATTAAAACGTGTGGAAACCGCGTGACCTGTTGTGTGTTAACCAATCAAAAAATGTAACGTATGTACGGTCACATCATGTATTAATTAATGCACGCTGAATATGGATTTACCTATTCGTTTCCTATATAAGAACGAGGCCATGTTTTATCTTCCATATCGATCGCTTCTTTCTCGCACGACGACACTCTTGGACGATCGAGAAGTATTCCTCCTCTAACTTCTTCGTCCGAACTCCGATCGTCGATCCGTCAGCGGCCACAGGATCGTAGCGACGAGACGAAGCTTCTAATCCCGGACTTGTCACCTTTCCTTCCTGCCTTCCTTCTACAGCTTCCATCCTACGAGGCGTTTGTCGGGTTTGGCGAAGGCGGAGGACACCGAAGGACGTCGTCGGAAGCGACGTGATCGGGACCTTTTGAGGTAGGGGTTTACCTTCGTCTCTTTTTTTGGTGCAACATGCGGGGTGGGATATTTTTCTTCTGTTCCATGGGATGCAGTTGAACTTTAAATAAAGATAATAACCAGATAAAGAAGGGTTTGGGGTTTTGTGCTGTTTCTATTTCCTTCCAGTTTCTTTATCTTCTGATTGTGATTTTGGATTGAAAGGCCTTTGCCTACTGAAAATCAAGGTCGTTGGTGGCCTTTGCGTGCGCAATTGATATCTGAATTGTTTGTGGTTGGTTTTGTTAAAACATGGAAAATGGATAAGCACGTAAAGACTGGCTGATTAAATGAGAATGAAAACCTTGTGTGATCACCCCGATTGAACAAAGTTGGAATAATGAACATGTTGGTGGTTTGGTTGTTGGTGGAAAATGCCTTTATTTATGAAAAGTGTTTTGATTATGAAAAGTGTTTTGAAGTAAAAGGTGTTTTCAAATGCGGAAATGTTTTGTGTGTGGAAAGGGTTTTATGTGTGGAAATTTGAAATAAATGAATGATGGAATGTTGTATGGTTGTGATAATCTCTTGTAAATGAAATGGCATGTGGTTGCTTGAATTTTACCTAACCTTGGTTGTGGATGGCAGGGATATGTTTGTGAAAGTTTTTGTCTGGATGTTAGTTGCCCAGTAGTAATAATTTTTTAAACCATTGCATGAAACATGAAAACCTAAATGGGGTTGGGGGATGATTGTTTGGTTGTTGATGCATGCTTCGTGGTAGCAGTGCCGAGGCACATGCTCAGTTTCTCTTTTTAAGAAGCCATAGGTTGGGCTGTGTGTTTGATATATGTATATATATAATTGTATCTTTGTGTTTTTTCGCACCATACCCATGTCAAGCACCTAGTGCCGAACACTCCCATTTTATGGGAGAGGGTGATCCCCCTTAGTTACTAGCTCCTTCCTGCTCCTTCTTCCATAGGATATGATGGCTTGAGGTGACCTTACACCCAAGACTCTTCGGGTAGGTCTCGTAGGCTGTGATGGCTTAAGGCGACCTTTAGCCCAAGACTCTTCGGGCAGGCTTACCGTTCCCAAGAACCTTCGGGATGAGGCCCAGGTGTCTGCGGGCGGGTTAGTGGTTGTGGCCCAGGTGTGTGCGGGCGGGATGCGTGGTTTGGCCCAGGTGTGTGCGGGTGGGAAGAGTGTGGTAGCGTCAGGACGTTTTCCGTTAGGAAGAGAAGCATCTAATTAAGTGGGAAATGGTGCGGGGTACCCAATACGTTTGTTCTATATATATACTAAACTTGTTTGTGTTACTTAGTGAGTGTGACCAGTGAGACTGGGTGGATAGTTTTTTCCTTGTTAGTTTCTGGTTCTTCTGTTTTCTCACGGGACCTTAGGGTGTCTCCCCACTTGTGCACGAGAGCTTTAGGTTTCCCTACTGAGTATACTTGTATGCTCACCCTACTTTTACTTTCAGGTTTCCAGGAGGACTACCAGGGCCGTGCGGGACCCTACTAGTCGGGCAGTTGGAGTTGTTGCAGTTGTTGTTCTCTTGTTTTCTTTGGCATTGTACTTTTGAGCTTCCTTGTACTTGTACCTTGTTATAAAAATTGTTTAAACATGCATGTGGGATTGGTTTGGGTTTATTTATATACACTTGTTCTTTTCCCTTTTTGGTGGTTGACATGTCCTATTTCCCAATCCAAAATAATAAAAAGGGTAATGCCTCCAATATTTGTGAAAACTCATACCCTTGGTGCTAGTCACCAACCCGGGGCCTACTGGAGGCGGGACTCGGGGGGTCATTATCTCCCTTTCACCATTGCCAGCTCAGGAGGGGCATCTTTGGTGGGAGGGGGTCGTGACACTTAAGAACACGCTATTTGTTTTGACAACGGGAATTAATTTTTAAATTAATTAATGCAACTGATATGTTTTGAATTTGGTAAAATAGAAATCATTTTTGAGTTCATAATATCAAATATAGCTTACGCCTAATTTTTGGTATTTTTCTGAAAACTTTCATTTTTTGATGAATAGTGAAACCACTAAGTGGTAGTTAAAAAAACTGATTTTCTCATAAAACTTAATTTTACCGCTTCTGTGAGTGTAATTTCAAAAATTCGAGAGACACGGTTGATGTCAGTAAGTAAAATGTGGTTCAATGGGATGAAAATATTTTTTGGTGAATAGTAACTTTTAACTTTTATTTACCACGGTTAAAAGTAAATAGGGTAATTAAGGGTAGAAAGGATATTATTATTACCCTAACACATGAACTAATTATATTGGACAAGTGTAATTCGACCAAAAACAAACTTAGGAATAAAATATGACCATTTAGGCCCACTTGGATTAGATTAGGACATTTATTATTAATTTATTTAAAGAAGGGTTAAAAGAGTTAAAATCCAAGTTTATTTACTAAAACATTTTTAATATAGGGTTATACATAAGATAAATTCGATTGTAAATATTAATTAGAAATCTAAAAAGATTTCCTACATAATGGTATATTATTTGTAATTTTTAGACATCAAATAATTTAATTTATTTATGACACAAATATGATGCAGTAATTATCTTATTAATGAAATATTGACAAAATTGATGTTATAAATACCAAAATAAATGTAATTTAAGACTTTTTATGAATTACACTAATTTTCTAGGTTAATATGTCATGTTATTATTGATTTAATTAACTTTTTTCTAACTTATAATTCTGTTATGATTTTCACAAAAATCAATTACTAAATAGTGTCAAAATTGACATAAAATAGTTTTTAAAACAAATATTATATTATTAATTGTTATTTTATTCCTGAAAATATAAGGTTCGGCCAAATGACTTATATAAGGTTATATATATTAATAATAAACAATTTGGGGTTCGTTTGGCTTCTTATAGTAAGTTTATTAACCTTATAGTATAAGAACACAAGAAGACACGGTAAAAGTAAAATTATTTAACTTAATGTTAAATCTAAATTATAAGGTTAAAATAGGAACCTAAACTTGTCTAAATTCTATTGTATGAGAGGATTTCGACCCATCCCCACCTTAGAATTGAAATAAATCAATTTGAATCTATTTAAAACCTAACTTGACTTTATAATAAAATAATATTTTTAGTTATTCCAAAGGTGCCACTCTCCTTCCTTATAAAAGGGCACCTCCTCCCTCTCTTCCCCACACAGCTTTGAGCCTTCAAGCTCGGCCAACCCCTGTCAAATTCTCCTCTCCACTTACCTAGAAACATCTAGAGGTTCTGTTCTTCCTCAAAGACCAATTTTGGTACCCTAAGAGGAGGTCTCAAAGAGGCGCTTCAAAGAAGAGGTAATTTCCGTTACCAATTCTTTCACCTTTATTTCTTCTTCCACTTCTTCTTCTAAGGGTGTTTCATCATGAAGTAATAAAATCAGTATCACTAATATAATGATATGTTATTATAAATATGAAACAACTCTAATAAACCTTCTATCTATCCTACGGAAAAAGGAAATCACCGCGTGTGCGTACGTACGGAATATCGTCTCCACACCGTGGTGTAATCTGCTTTTCCACCAACACCTTACATGGATGGGTATTATGGTGTAAAAAATAACTATACATAGTTATTATAACATAATAATGATTCAGATATATTGTATCATCCACTCCAATTAAATTCAATAATTATGGAAATGATATCATCGCTCGTGCGTACGTACGGACTACCGTCTCCACGACGCGATGAGATTCATTCTCCATGTTAACCATTTAAGAATGATTATAAAGTATATATAAGCAATAATAATGAAATATATGACATTATAAAGCTACTGTATTTATGTGTATATATATGTATGTCATCTACTTAATTCCATTCAACTCAATAAGGAAACGAAAACGGCGTTCATGCGTACGAACGGTCTACCGTCTCCATGAACGGTGTATTTATTTCCATTTACTGATTTATTATATATATTTATATTCTTAATATATATATATATAAATCATGTTTTATATTCTGAAATTAAGTAATCATAATCTAAGTAATCATATGAATAATTACAATTCAAAACACGGATGACAAATGAAACAATTTTACCCAAAACGCTCTTTAACATGGAATTTACAAAAGAACGGGTAATATAAAGTCATAAGTGAACCATATATGATATCATAACAATGAATATTATTCTGGAATACGTCAATAACATTATTTAAATCATTATACAGGAGTTTCGGACACTTACAAAGCAAGTCGGACCTAAGGTAAGGGAAATATCACAATCTCATTTTTATCCGAGATTATTTATACTTTGGTATTTATTGGGGTGTATTTTATCATCCACATCCATGTTCCCTCAATATGTAATATTGTTTCCATCTACTTACAATAGTTTAAATCCAATTTTACCCTTTGATGAGTTTTTAGTAAAGAATATTAAAGGAATCTTTTTTCGTTTTTCGTATGAGGTACTTTTTGACTATTCTGACAAAAGTACGAAGAATGTTTTTTTTAACTTATACGGAAAGAATTGATTTTTAAAACATTATTTCCAAGAATCTTCCTTTATAAGTTTTCAAGTTTATTTTTAATCAACTTCTTTTAGTTTATAATTTTACGACATGTTAAGAAAGGAAAAGTGTTTTTGAAGTAGAAAGGATATTTTCCTCAAGAATTAAGTTCAAGAGTTTTATCAAAATTATTTTCCATCTAAGATCATATAGGGTTATGTTTCTATCCCTATTAGTACATGGATTTGATTATGTTGTGATGGAAATATTTTTATTAATTACTTTATCTTATATGAATTGTTTTATGATGTCACGATGTTTAAGATTCCCATTTTTATTACATGGGTTATGCAATGATGTATGATTTATGATTTTGTGGCACACATAAGAATGGTATCATTATGAGATGGGTGAGACCTATATATCCCTCCAATGCATTGGGTAAAGATTTTATATCTCATGAGATAGGCATGGATGGAACGGTAGGTTTTACCGGTTCAGTGAAACAGGACTGAAATGATGGTGACTCAGTTCAGAAAGGGACTTTGTCCACTAAGATAGTCTTGGAAATGAGTCTTGACTAACAAGAAATGATTCTCTATGATTATGTGTGTATGCCACAAAGTTTCATGTTTTAAGTTATGATTATTGTGATTACATTTCACTGCCATTATTTATCCCATGTTCTGAAATTATGATCTCTTTTGCAGGTTAATATTTCCAAAAGTTATGTGCTTGTGTATACGATGTGATTGATATTTCTTTTGTTTACCCTTACTGAGAATTTGAGCTCACCTTTTTCTGTTTACTTTTCCCCAGGATATAAAGAAAGGTTTTAGGTATAAAAAAGAAGAAGATCTTTTTGGGAGATGTTGAAGATCTTTCACCAGGATTAGAAGATTATATTCCGAGTTTCCAAAGACACTAAACTATTACGGTCCTTGTGTGTGTGTTTTTGTTATGTACTAAGTATTCCGCAAATGTAATGTAATGTCAATGTACGTCAATCTCCGGGTCTCTACAGTTGGTATCAGAGGCAAAGGAGGTAGGAATGTATCCGATCCTTGGGAACTCTCACATGTGAGCGTTGGACGAAGCATGGCTCTCCACCCAAGGGCTTCATGAGGAAATGGATGCCACTGGGAATGGTGGTGTGTCCCACCCAGGGGGTGTAGCCGCCCATGGAGTGCCCTGATAGGTATCAACTATAGTCCACTGGAAGTAATTCCAGACCGCTACAGTTGGTATCAAAGGAAAGGTTTAGTCAACCTTTGGAAACTAGGATGTGAGAACGTTAGTGAGATCCCTAGAGATATTTCTAAGGTATGTCTAGGGATGTCCCTAAGGATAAGTATACGTATAGGATATAGTCCTAGAACTATGGTTACGATCTTAGAATTTAACCTAAGATGTTAGATATTGAAGGTACTCCCCCTTTATTATGTTGTTTTCCCTAGCATGATTTTTTCCTCTCACACTATTCTTTTTGGGTTTTATACGATGGGTGGAACCCGAAGGAACCGTGTTGATCAATGCAATGGACAATGCAATGATTTCCCTCCTGAACAAACAAATGTTATGGGAGATGGAGTGCAAAATCTTATTGCTATACTTACACAAGCTATGAATCATTCTGGACTTCCAAATGAGCAGAGAAGGAAACAATATTCTATTGAGTCCTTCATGAGGCAACGCCCACCTTCTTTCAGTGGGTCTTCAGATCCACTTGTTGCTGAACAATGGATCAGTACCACTGAAAAGATATTTTCAGTTCTTCAATGTTCTGAGCATGATAAAGTCATCTTAGCAGTATATCGTTTGGAAGGTGAAGCTGATCAATGGTGGAATCTTATCAAGAATACGAGGCCAAGAGATGAAATTGAGTCCATGGAATGGGACGAGTTCATGAACTTGTTTTTCAGTAAGTACTTCCCTCGTATTCTTCAAACAAAGATGGAAAATGAGTTTCTTGAGCTGAAGCAGAAGGATGATGAATCTGTTGGTATATACGAAGCGAATTTTACAAGACTTGCAAGGTATGCATCTGGCATTATCATCCAACCTGAAAGTAAAGTTGATCGATTTTTCAGTGGCTTAAAACCAAGTCTTCGAAGGGAATTAGCTATAAGAGACTTCAGTAGTTATGAAGAAATTGTGCGTTGTGCTATCAAGGTAGAAATGGAAGTTGGTGTTACATATCCATCTCATGGTTTTGACAAGAAACGAAAGATGGAGTTCAAGGAGAAATCTCATAATAATGGTGAAAAGAAGATGAATTTTTCCTTATGCACCAAGTGTGGAAAGAAGCATGGTGGATATTGTCTTAAAGGGACTAGAAAATGTTTTAAGTGTGGAAAAGAAGGTCATCGAGCAGCTGAGTTTCGAAGTAATCGAAAAAGGGTTTCTAATGATGTGAACAAAGCAAACACTGCAGAGAACGCACCACCAACACTTCAATGCTTCAAGTGCAAGGAAATGGGGCATTATGCTAATAAATGCCCCAATCCAAGGGTTAGTGATGATCGACATGAGCAACCACTTAAGGAAAAGGACAAAGGGAAGTCACATGCGATCACTATTGGCGATGTTGAATATGACAACGATGTGGTGGAATGATTAAGTGTTTATGTAATGGGATTCCAAAATAATGTTGTATCATGGAGTATTGGAATATTTATGTATTGGTATAATGTGGTATTCAAAGTGATTGAGATATTTTTGGAAATAAGATGATATGCGCATAATGAAGGGAAAACGAGAAAATGAAATGTTTAACAGTATTCATGAGCTCATGATTGATATAAGGACTAAGTGATATCATGGTTTGAGTATATAGAATTTTGAGGATTTTGGTATGTGGAAAGTGTTAACTTTTAACTGCATTCGTGTTTTCACTAAGGTTCAATGGGTATTCATTCTTCAAGAGAATACATGATTAAGGTATTCATATGTTTGTAATTTGACCAGCAAGATATATCTTATGATATATGGGGGATAAATGATGGCATTCACGTGATTGTTCTGTGACATTTCAAGTAACCATTTTATTTATACTATGAGCTTGGACCGAAGTATTTTAGATAAGCTTAGAATGGATTATGTTGGACATAAGTTAGGATAAAACGTTTTTCGATATTATTGATGGGATGTTATAGTAATATAGCTTTAGAAAAAGGACAACCTGCAGGACGGGCGACAACACATCGCGTCGGACAAGGCTGTGGGAATCGAACCCACAACCGAAGTGCGACTGGCCTTTATCGCCTACCACTGGCCTACAGGAAGTCCCTGTTTAGTAGAAACTAGTTTTATTATATTAAGTAGTATGATATATGAAGTATAAGTCTATTTTAGGAACCATATATGATTAATCTCACTATAGAATGACTTATGTATATTTAATAACTTTTGATAACCTTTTGTTTGAGACAGATGGAATGACCCGTCATTCTATCACATGATCTGCTTACACTTCACGAATAACAAATTCAACTCCATTTATTTAAGAGATGAAGTGGAAATTGTTCAAGGCACGAACAACAGTGAGATTGTACCAAAATAAAGTAAGTAATTCAAATTCTTCAACTTTAGGGAAACGATCTTGAAAACCAAAAATGTTGTCCTAGTGTTCTTATATCTGATTAATCAGATGGTACGTTAGATCGTCAAAAATTTATGGATTTGTGATTGTTGGATTTTCCATATCCATGTTCTCTACCACTCTCCATCAGAACATGATGGTTAGATTTTTCTTCCATATCCATATTTTCACCTATGTGGAAACCCAGTGATTAGTTTATTTGGGGTAACCTTTACGTTTCATACTTTTGTTTTTAAAGATTGGTTTTGGTATTCCTTTTTACGATGTGGGTTTCTATTAAAGAAACTTTCGAGTATTAAACCATTTATAACCACGACGAATTTCGAGGGCGAAATTCATTTTAAGGGGGGTAGAATGTTACATCCCGAGATTTTATGAAAAATATTCTTTTTAATTTCATTAATGTCTTGTGTTATACGCTACACCAAAAGGAGCTTTCACAACACACATCTCTGACCTGGATTTAATTACATGCAATGGAGACCTTCCATGATAGCGTGTGTTGTACGCAACACCAAGTTTCGCTAAACAACGATATGCTATTAAAATATTATTAAAACTAGCCGTTATGAATAGTAATAACCACTTTTCGAAATTTTGTAAATTTTATTTTTCAAAATGGACTTCATTTTTGGATTCGGAATATCGAAATTAGCTTAGGGTGAAATTTTGGTGATTTTCTGATAACTTTCATATTTTGATGAATAGTGAAAATTACTAAATTTTAATTAAAAACAACTTTTTCAATAGAAATAATTAATAGTGATAAATTATTAATTTGAGTGGTTTTAAAGTATATTTAGAATATATTTTTACAATTTAATACAATGTTGGTCATTGGATGTAATTTCACATTTAAACCAGACATAAACAAATGTCAATCTTTTGATAGTTATTATCTCTCAAGAACACGCTATTTGTTTTGACAACGGGAATTAACTTTTAAATTAATTAATGCAACTGATATGTTTTGAATTTGGTAAAATAGAAATCATTTTTGAGTTCATAATATCAAATATAGCTTAGTCCTAATTTTTGGTATTTTTCTGAAAACATTCAATTTTTGATGAATAGTGAAACCACTAAGTGGTAGTTAAAAAAACTGAATTTTTCATAAAACTTAATTTTACCGCTTCTGTGTGTGTAATTTCAAAAATAATAAAGACACGATTGATTTCAGTAAGTAAAATGTGGTTCAATGAGATGAAAATAATTTTTGGTGAATAGTAACTTTTTACTTTTATTTACCACGGTTAAAAGTAAATAGGGTAATTAAGGGTAGAAAGGATATTATTATTACCCTAACACATGTACTAATTCTATTGGACAAGTGTAATTTGACCAAAAACAAACTTAGGAATAAAATATGACCATTTAGGCCCACTTGGATTAGATTAGGACATTTATTATTAATTTATTTAAAGAAGGGTTAAAAGAGTTAAAATCAAAGTTTATTTACTAAAACATTTTTAATATAGGGTTATACATAAGATAAATTCGATTGTAAATATTCCTCAGAAAGATAAAAAGATTTCCTACATAATGGTATTTTATTTGTAATTTTTAGACATCAAATAATTTAATTTATTTATGACACAAATATGATGCCGTAATTATCTTATTAATGAAATATTGACATAATTGATGTTATAAATACCAAAATAAATGTAATTTAAGACTTTTTATGAATTACACTAATTTTCTAGGTTAATATTACATGTTATTATTGACTTAATTAACTTTTTTAGAACTTATCATTCTGTAATGATTTTCACAAAAATCAATTACTAAATAGTGTCAAAATTGACATAAAATAGTTTTTAAAACAAATATTATATTATTAATTGTTATTTTATTCCTAAAAATATAAGGTTCGTCCAAATGACTTAGATAAAGTTATATATATTAATAATAAACAGTTTTGGGTTCTTTTGGCTTCTTATAGTAAGTTTATTAACCTTATAGTATAAGAACACAAGAAGACACGGTAAAAATAAAATTATTTAACTTAATGTTAAATCTAAATTATAAGGTTAAAATAGGAACCTAAACTTGTCTAAATTCTATTGGATGAGAGGATTTAGACCCATCCCCACCTTAGCATCTAAATAAATCAATTTGGAGCTATTTAAAACCGAACTTGACTTTATAATAAAATAATATTTTTAGTTATTCCAAAGGTGCCCCTCTCCTTCCTTATAAAAGGGCACCTCCTCCCTCTCTTCCCCACACAACTTTGAGCCTTCAATCTCGTCCAAACACTGTAAAATTTTCCTATACACTTCCCTAGAAACATCCTAGAGGTTCTGGTCTTCTTCAAAGACCAATTTTCGTACCCTAAGAGGAGGTCTCAAAGAGGCGCTTAAAAAAATAGGTAACTTCCGTTACCAATTCTTTCACCTTTATTTCTTCTTCCACTTCTTCTTCTAAGGGTGTTTCATTATGAAGTAATAACATCAGTATCACTCATATACTGATATGTTATTATAAATATGATACAACGCTAATTAACCTTCTATCCATCCTACGGAAAAAGGAAATCACCGTGCGTTCGTACGTACGGAATACCGTCTCCACACCGTGGTGTAATCTACTTTTCCACAAACACCTTACATGGGTGGGTATTATGGTGTAAAAAATAACTATACATAGTTATTATAACATAATAATGATTCTGATATACTGTATCATCCACTCCAATTCAATTCAATAATTATGGAAATGATATCATCGCTCGTGCGTACGTACGGACTACCGTCTCCACAACGCGATGAGATTCATTCTCCATGTTAACCATTTAAGAATGATTATAAAGTATATATAAGCAATAATAATGAAATATATGACATTATAAAGCTACTGGATTTATGTGTATATATATGTATGTCATCTACTTAATTCCATTCAACTCAATAAGGAAATGAAAACAGCGTTCATGCGTACGAACGGTCTACCGTCTCCATGAACGGTGTATTTCTTTCCATTTACTGATTTATTATATATATGTATATTCTGAATATATATATATATAAATCATGTTTTATATTCTGGAATTAAGTAATCATGATCTAAGTAATCATATGAATAATTACAAGTCAAAACACGGACGACAAATGAAACAATTTTACCCAAAACGCTCTTTAACATGGAATTTACAAAAGAATGGGTAATATAAAGTCATAATTGAACCATATATGATATCATAACAATGAATATGATTCTGGAATAAGTCAATAACATTATTTAAATCATTATACAGGAGTTTCGGACACTTACAAAGCAAGTCGGACCTTAGGTAAGGGAAATATCACAATCTCATTTTTATCCGAGATTGTTTATTCTTTGGTATTTATTGCGGTGTATTTTATCATCCACATCCATGTTCCCTCAATATGTAATATTGTTTCCATCCACTTACAATAGTTTAAATCCAATTTTACCCTTCGGTGAGTTTTTAGTAAAGAATATGAAAGGAATATTTTGTCGTTTTTCGTACGAGGTACTTTTTGACTATTCCGACAAAAGTACGAAGAATGTTTTTTTTAACTTATACGGAAAGAATGGATTTTTAAAACATTATTTCCAAGAATATTACTTTATAAGTTTTCAAGTTTATTTTTAATCAACTTCTTTTAGTTTATAATTTTACGACATGTTAAGAAAGGAAAAGTGTTTTTGAAGTAGATAGGATATTTTCCTCAAGAATGAAGTTCAAGAGTTTTATCAAAATTATTTTCCATCTAAGATAATATAGGGTCATGTTTATATCCCTATTATTACATGGATTTGATTATGTTGTGATGGAAATATTTTTATGAATTTCTTTATCTTATATGAATTGTTTTATGATGTCACGATGTTTAAGATTCCCATTTTTATTACATGGGTTATGCAATGATGTATGATTTATTATTTTGTGGCACACATAAGAATGGTATCATTATGAGATGGGTGGGACCTATATCTCCCTCCAATGCATTGGGTAAAGATTTTATATCTCATGAGATATACATGGCTGGAACGGTAGGTTATACCGGTTTAGTGAAACAGGACTGAAACGAGGGTGACTCAGTTCAGAAAGGGACTTTGTCCACTAAGATAGTCTTGGCAATGAGTCTTGACTAACAAGAAATGATTCTCTATGATTATGTGTGTATGACACAAAGTTTCATGTTTTAAGTTATGATTATTGTGATTACATTTCACTGCCATGATTTATCCCATGTTATGAAATTATGATCTCTTTTGCAGGTTAAGATTTCCAAAAGTTATGTGCTTGTGTATACGATGTGATTGATATTTCTTTTGTTTACCCTTACTGAGCATTTGAGCTCACCCTTTTATGTTTACTTTTCCCCAGGATATAAAGAAAGGTTTTAGGTATAAAAAATAAGAAGATCTTTTTGGTAGATGTTGAAGATCTTTCACCAGGATTAGAAGATTATATTCCGAGTTTCCAAAGACACTAAACTATTACGATCCTTGTGTGTGTGTTTGTGTTATGTACTAAGTATTCCGAAAATGTAATGTAATGTCAATGTATGTCAAGCTCCGGGTCTCTACAGTTGGTATCAGAGGCAAAGGAGGTAGGAATGTATCTGATCCTTGGGAACTCTCACATGTGATCATTGGACGAAGCATGGCTCTCCGCCCAAGGGCTTCATGAGGAAATGGCTGCAACTGGGGATGGTGGTGTGTCCCGCCCAGGGGGTGTAGCCACCCATGGAGTGCCCTGATAGGTATCAACTATAGTCCACTGGAAGTAATTCCAGACCTCTACAGTTGGTATCAGAGGAAAGGTTTAGTCAACCTTTGGAAACTAGGATGTGAGAACGTTAGTGAGATCCCTAGAGATATTTCTAAGGTATGTCTAGGGATGTCCCTAAGGATAAGTATACGTATAGGATATATTCCTTGAACTACGATAACGATCTTAGAATTTAACCTAAGATGTTAGATATTGAAGGTACTCCCCCTTTATTATGTTGTTTTCCCTAGCATGATTTTTGCCTCTCACACTATTCTTTTTGGGTTTTAGACGATGGCTGGAACCCGAAGGAACCGTGTTGATCAATGCAATGGACAATGCAATGATTTCCCTCCTGAAAAAACAAATGTTATGGTAGATGGAGTGAAAAATATTATTGCTATACTTACACAAGCTATGAATCATTCTGGACTTCCAAATGAGCAGAGAAAGGAACAGTATTCTATTCAGTCCTTCACGAGGCAACGTCCACCTTCTTTCAGTGGGTCTTCCAATCCACTTGTTGTTGAACAATGGATCAGTACCACTGAAAAGATATTTTCAGTTCTTAAATTTTCTGAGCATGATAAAGTCATCTTAGTAGTATATTGTTTGGAAGGTGAAGCTGATCAATGGTGGAATCTTATCAAGAACACGAGGCCAAGAGGTGAAATTGAGTCCATGGAATGGGACGAGTTCATGAACTTGTTTTTCAGTAAGTACTTCCCTCATATTCTACAAACAAAGATGGAAAAAGAGTTTCTTGAGCTGAAGCAGAAGGATGATGAATCTGTTGGTATATACGAAGCGAATTTTACAAGACTTGCAAGGTATGCATCTAGCATTATCATCCAACCTGAAAGTAAAGTTGATCGATTTTTCAGTGGCTTAAAACCAAGTCTTCGAAGGGCATTAGCTATAAGAGACTTCAGTAGCTATGAAGAAATTGTGCATTGTGCTATCAAGGTAGAAATGGAATTTGGTGTTACATATCCATCTCATGGTTTTGACAAGAAATGAAATATGGAGTTCAAGGAGAAATCTCAGAATAATGGTGAAAAGAAGATGAATGTTTCCTTATGCACAAAGTGTGGAAAGAAGCATGGTGGAGATTGTCTTAAAGGGACTAGAAAATGTTTTAAGTGTGGAAAAGAAGGTCATCGAGCAGCTGAGTGTCGAAGTAATGGAAAAAGGGTTTCTAATGATGTGAACAAAGCAAACACTGCAGAGAACGCACCACCAACACTTCAATGCTTCAAGTGCAAGGAAATGGAGCATTATGCTAATAAATGCCCTAATCCAAGGGTTAGTGATGATCGACATGAGAAACCACTTAAGGTAAAGGACAAAGGGAAGTCACATGCGATCACTATTGGTGATGTTGAATATGACAATGATGTGGTGGAATGATTAAGTGTTTATGTAATGGGATTCCAAAATAATGTTGTATCATGGAGTATTGGAATATTTATGTATTGGTCTAATGTGGTATTCAAAGTGATTGAGATATTTTTGGAAATAAGATGATATGCGCATAATGAATGGAAAACGAGAAAATGAAATGTTTAACAGTATTCATGAGCTCATGATTGATATAAGGACTAAGTGATATCATGGTTTGAGTATATAGAATTTTGAGGATTTTGGTATGTGGAAAGTGTTAACTTTTAACTGCATTCATGTTTTCACTAAAGTTCAATGGGTATTCATTCTTCAAGAGAATACATGATTAAGGTATTCACATGTTTGTAATTTTACCAGCAAGATATATCTTATGATATATGGGGGATAAATGATGGCATTCACGTGATTGTTCTGTGCCATTTCAAGTAACCATTTTCTTTATACTATGAGATTGGACCGAAGTATTTTAGATAAGATTAGAATGGATTTTGTTGGACATAAGTTAGGATAAAACGTTTTTCGATATTATTGATGGGATGTTATAGGAATATAGCTTTAAAAAAATGATAACCTGTAAGACGGGCGACAGCCCATCGCGTCAGACAAGGCTGTGGGAATCAATCCCACAACCAAAGTGCGACTGGCCTTTATCACCTACCACGGGCCTACAGGAAGTCCCTGTTTAGTAGAAACTAGTTTTATTATATTAAGTAGTATGATATATGAAGTATAAGTCCATTTTAGGAACCATATATGATTAATCTCACTATAGAATGACTTGTGTATATTTAATAACTTTTGATAACCTTTTGTTTGAGATAGATGGAATGACTCGTCATTCTATCACATGATCTGCTAACACTTCACGAATAACAAATTCAACTTCATTTATTTAAGAGATGAAGTGGAAATTGTTCAAGGCACGAACAACAGTGAGATTGTACCAAAATAAAGTAAGTAATTCAAATTCTTCAACTTTAGGGAAACGATCTTGAAAACCAAAAATGTTGTCCTAGTGCTCTTATATCTGATTAATCAGATGGTACCTTAGATCGTCACAAATTTATGGATTTGTGATTGTTGGATTTTCCATAGCCATGTTCTCTACCACTCTCCATCAGAACATGATGGTTAGATTTTTCTTCCACATCCATATTTTCACCTATGTGGAAACCCAGTGATTAGTTTATTTGGGGTAACCGTTACGTTTCTACTTTTCTTTTTAAAGATTGGTTTTGGTATTCCTTTTTACGATGTGGGTTTCTATTAAAGAAACTTTCGAGTAGAAAACCATTTATAACCCTGACGAATTTCGAGGGCGAAATTCATTTTAAGGGGGGTAGAATGTAACACCCCGAGATTTTATGAAAAATATGCTTTTTAATTTCATTAATGTCTTGTGTTATACACTACACTAAAAGGAGCTTTCACAACACACATCTCTGATCTGGATTGAATTACACGCAATCACGACCTTCCACGATAGCGTGTGTTGTACGCAACACCAAGTTTCGCTAAACAACGATATGCTATTAAAATATTATTAAAACTAGCAGTTATGAATAGTAATAACCACTTTTCAAAATTTTGTAAATTTTATTTTTCAAAATGGACTTCATTTTTGGATTCGGAATATCGAAATTAGCTTAGGGTGAAATTTTGGTGATTTTCGGATAACTTTCATATTTTGATGAATAGTGAAAATTACTAAATTTTAATTAAAAACAACTTTTTCAATCGAAATAATTAATAGTGATAAATTATTAATTTGAATGGTTTTAAAGTATATTTAGAATATATTTTTACAATTTAATACAATGTTGGTCATTGGATGTAATTTCACATTTAAACCAGACATAAACAAATGTCAATCTTTTGATAGTTATTATCTCTTAAGAACACGCTATTTGTTTTGACAATGAGAATTAATTTTTAAATTAATTAATGCAACTGATATGTTTTGAATTTGGTAAAATAGAAATCATTTTTGAGTTCATAATATCAAATATACCTTAGGCCTAATTTTTGGAATTTTTCTGAAAACTTTCAATTTTTGATGAATAGTGAAACCACTAAGTGGTAGTTAAAAAAACTGAATTTTTCATAAAACTTAATTTTACCACTTCTGTGAGTGTAATTTCAAAAATACGAGAGACACAGTTGATGTCAGTAAGTAAAATGTGGTTCAATGAGATGAAAATAATTTTTGGTGAATAGTAACTTTTTACTTTTATTTACCACGGTTAAAAGTAAATAGGGTAATTAAGGGTAGAAAAGATATTATTATTACCCTAACACACGTCCTAATTCTATTGGACAAGTTTAATTCGACCAAAAACAAACATAGGAATAAAATATGACCATTTAGGCCCACTTGGATTAGATTAGGACATTTATTATTAATTTATTTAAAGAAGGGTTAAAAGAGTTAAAATCAAAGTTTATTTACTAAAACATTTTTAATATAGGGTTATACATAAGATAAATTAGATTGTAAATATTCATTAGAAATATAAAAAGATTTCCTACATAGTGGTATTTTATTTTTAATATTTAGACATCGAATAATTTAATTTATTTATGATACAAATATGATGCAGTAATTATCTTATTAATGAAATATTGACATAATTAATGTTATAAATACCAAAATAAATGTAATTTAAGACTTTTTATGAATTAAACTAATTTTCTAGGTTAATATGACATGTTATTATTGATTTAATTAAATTTTTTGAACTTATCATTCTGTTATGATTTTCACAAAAAACAATTACTAAATAGTGTCAAAATTGACATAAAATAGTTTTTAAAACAAATATTATATTATTAATTGTTATTTTATTCTTAAAAATCTAAGGTTCGGCCAAATGACTTAGATACGTTTATATATATTAATAATAAACAATTTGGGGTTCCTTTGGCTTCTTATAGTAAGTTTATTAACCTTATAGTATAAGAACACGAGAAGACACGGTAAAAGTAAAGTTATTTAACTTAATGTTAAATCTAAATTATAAGGTTAAAATAGGAACCTAAACTTGTCTAAATTCTATTGGATGAGATTATTTCGACCCATCCCCACCTTATCATCGAAATAAATCAATTTGGAGCTATTTAAAACCGAACATGACTTTATAATAAAATAATATTTTTAGTTATTCCAAAGGTGCCCCTCTCCTTCCTTATAAAAGGGCACCTACTCCCTCTCTTCCCCACACAACTTTGAGCCTTCAAGATCGGCCAACCCCTGTCAAAGGCTCCTCTACACTTCCCTAGAAACATCCTATAGGTTCTGGTCTTCCTCAAAGACCAATTTTGGTACCCTAAGAGGAGGTCTCAAAGAGGCGCTTCAAAGAAGAGGTAATTTCCATTACCAATTCTTTCACCTTTATTTCTTATTACACTTCTTCTTCTAAGGGTGTTTCATTATGAAGTAATAAGATCAGTATCACTAATATAATGATATGTTATTATAAATATTAAACAACTCTAATTAACCTTATATCAATCCTACGGAAAAAGGAAATCACTGCGCGTGCGTACGTACGGAATACCGTCTCTACGCCGTGGTGTAATCTGCTTTTCCACCAACACCTTTCATGGATGGGTATTATGGTGTAAAAAAGAACTATACATAGTTATTATAACATAATAATGATTCTGATATATTGTATCATCCACTCCAATTCAATTCAATAATTATGGAAATGATATCATCGCTCGTGCGTACGTACGGACTACCGTCTCCACGACGCGATGAGATTCATTCTTCATGTAAACCATTTAAGAATGATTATAAAGTATATATAAGCAATAATAATGAAATATATGACATTATAAATCTACTGGATTTATGTGTATATATATGTATGTCATCTACTTAATTCCATTCAACTCAATAAGGAAACGAAAACAGCATTCATGCGTACGAACGGTCTACCGTCTCCATGAACGGTGTATTTCTTTCCATTTACTGATTTATTATATATATGTATATTCTGAATATATATATATAAATCATTTTTTATATTCTGGAATTAAGTAATCATGATCTAAGTAATCATATGAATAATTACAAGTCAAAACACGGACGACAAATGAAACAATTTTACCCAAAACGCTCTTTAACATGGAATTTACAAAAGAACGGGTAATATAAAGTCATAAGTGAACCATATATGATATCATAACAATTAATATGATTCTAGAATAAGTCAATAACATTATTTAAATCATTATACAGGAGGTTCGGACACTTACAAAGCAAGTCAGACCTAAGGTAAGGGAAATATCACAATCTCATTTTTATCCAAGATTGTTTATACTTTGGTATTTACCGGGGTGTATTTTATCAACCACATCCATGTTCCCTAAATATTTAATATTGTTTCCATCCACTTAAAATAGTTTAAATCCAATTTTACCCTTCGGTGAGTTTTTATTAAAGAATATGAAATGAATCTTTTGTCGTTTTTCGTACGAGGTACTTTTTGACTATTCCGAAAAAAGTACGAAGAATGTTTTTTTTAACTTATACGGCAAGAATGGATTTTTAAAACATTATTTCCAAGAATCTTCATTTATAAGTTTTCAAGTTTATTTTTAATCAACTTCTTTTAGTTTATAATTTTATGACATGTTAAGAAAGGAAAAGTGTTTTTGAAGTAGAAAGGATATTTTCCTCAAGAATGAAGTTCAAGAGTTTTATCAAAATTATTTTCCATATAAGATAATATAGGGTTATGTTTCTATACCTATTATTACATGGATTTGATTATGTTGTGATGGAAATATTTTTATGAATTCCTTTATCTTATATGAATTGTTTTATGATGTCACGATGTTTAAGATTCCCATTTTTATTACATGGGTTATGCAATGATGTATGATTTATGATTTTGTGGAACACATAAGAATGGTATAATTATGAGATGGGTGGGACCTATATCTCCCTCCAATGCATTGGGTAAAGATTTTATATCTCATGAGATAGACATGGCTGGAACGGTAGGTTATACCGGTTCAGTGAAACAGGACTGAAACGAGGGTGACTCGGTTCAGAAAGGGACTTTGTCCACTAAGATAGTCTTGGCAATGAGTCTTGACTAACAAGAAATGATTCTCTATGATTATGTGTGTATGTCACAAAGTTTCATGTTTTAATTTATGATTATTGTGATTACATTTCACTGCCATGATTTATCCCATGTTATGAAATTATGATATCTTTTGCAGGTTAAGATTTCCAAAAGTTATGTGCTTGTGTATACGATGTGATTGATATTTCTTTTGTTTACCCTTACTGAGCATTTGAGCTTACCCTTTTATGTTTACTTTTCCCTAGGATATAAAGAAAGGTTTTAGGTATAAAAAAGAAGAAGATCTTTTTGGGAGATGTTAAAGATCTTTCACCAGGATTAGAAGATTATATTCCGAGTTTCCAAAGACACTAAACTATTACGATCCTTGTGTGTGTGTTTTTGTTATGTACTAAGTATTCCGCAAGTGTAATGTAATGTCAATGTACGTCAAGCTCCGGGTCTCTACAGAAACATAATCATGATTATTCTACTTGTTGAATAACCACATGAACTATCAATTTCTAGCTTCATTATGAGGGAAGTGCATATACCGGACATTCTGAAACATACCATCAAGGCCTCATCCAAGACATCTAAAAATGATTATGGTCTTCACCAAAACCATATCTCCAAATAGGCAAGGCCTCGACCAAGTCCGCATCTATTTGTCTCATGAGACCTACCAATGCATCGAGGGGCTATAATGGTCCCCACCCTTCACATAATAATTCCAATTCATTCTTCATATGAATGGGGATAAACATAAACAACATATACATTCATATTTAAACGAACATATGAAATGTAAATAACCTTGCCCGAACCTTAAGCTTAAGAACTAACCATTCACAATAAATTGGTGAATGGTTTTAGGATAGAACATCCATAATAAAACTAGTTATAAAACATTCAATTAAATATGGTATATGATATCATAAAATATTAGTCTTAATAATACATTATAATAAACAATATTTTTGAAACAAACAAAAATACTCTTATAAAATCATCTAGTAATTCTTGAGATAAATACTCTTTTATTTTGAAAAGAATAGTTCTTTCAGAAAAGTATTTGTAAAAAAATCAGAACTAATGTAAGATAGTATTTTCATAATAAAATTATTTATTTTATAAATATAATGGTTGATAAAAATATAACATAGAGTTCCCTTGAAAATATGTAAGAATTTGAGAAATTTCCTTGAATCGAGCATGTATTTCGGAAATAATTTTGAAAATTCATTTTAAAATGTGTAACTCCCTGTAAAATAATGAAGTATTCTGGTAGATAAACATATATAGAACACTCAAAAAGAATTTATGAGGAGTAAATAATAATAAATAAAAATATTATTGAGGTAATTAGACAATAAAAGTAACCAGAATGAAAATGGAGGTTTGGGTGGAAAACCCTTAAATTAAGTACGAATGTCTTCCTCTCTTGAACATAAGGTCCTATAATATGAAATTATAATTATTAATAACTTATTTCAAAACCTATTATACATTTATTTATTTTATCATAGTTTTATTAAGTTTATTATTTGATAAGTTATAAGATTAAATTCCTTCATTCTGGAGTGTTTTTTTTCTTTATTTTCATATTCGGTTCACTTATTCTTAAGTAATGGTGTTCATGTGGAATAGATTTTAAAGTGAATAAGAGTTTCATTTGTTATAAATTAAAAGAAAATATGCGAATGCATGGTATTTATGAATAAGTTAGTGAATCCTTGGATAATTGTTGTTGATTCAAAACATTGAATGCTACACTTGATCAATTCTCCAAGAGGATAAAATTCAGATGGTTGTAGAAGTGATATTAAGTTCCAAATCATGTGTCAATGAATGACATGTTATTACAACATTTCAAGAACACCATGAAATAATCTATTTCATAATGAAAGTGGAATATCCATATAATGGCTTCTAATTGGATTAAATTTGTTAATCAAATCAGATGATTGATAAGGTTGATCTTCAAAGAAGAAGAAAAGTGTTTAAAAGAGAACAAATAACTCACAAAAATGATACCATGCATTATGATTTAATTCATGAAGAATAAATAAATGATCCATTCATCATCCATGATTGTATTAAAGGAATGTTTAAGATCATGGATTTTTTATTGCAAAAAGAAAAGAAGGATGATGTTTGAATATAAAGAAGAGAGGAGTAAGGGAATGGTATTTAAAGGAGGCATATTTTATTTTTTATACTTTGTTTTTTAACAAGTTTTATTCTATCCCTTGTAAAGAATTAGTGCCAACCAAGAGGGCCAACTGAGGTCATCAACCATAGGAACAAGTAGGACCAGAGGTCCAACCGCGCCTAAAGGAAGCCTCAAAGTCCCTACATGTGGCAAGAGTGTTGGCCGTGTATAATCCGGCAGGAGAACACATGTTGATCAACCCGTGCGGTAAGGGTGCATAGTGGACGATAGAAGTTAGCCTGAAGGAGAAAAGGTGGGCATAGAAGCGCGCCCATAGAACACAGTACGAGGTGTTATCGTGAGGGGAGAGGGATAATTATAAGCCGATTTGCCGCAATTTTATTGATAAACCCAGAGATATCCTTAGAGCGTTTCGATGTGGGATAGATTTTAAAAAATGTGGAAGCCATACGAGTCATCAATCTGATATCGTGTGAGATCCCAGATGCATGATGCATCTCACATCCTGGGATCTAATTTCCACAACACATCATATTTCATCGGGTGATGTTTAAACATGGGCCGTATGATCCTCCACTAAGGTTATCTTCAACCTCGTGACATCTTGTGAAGCACCCGCACCACATGTGAACCAGTGATGAAGCCGGTCATCATTCTCATAACTCAGGCCACCAAATAACCTCCAGTCAAGCCCTTGTGGATTGTCTGGACATGACGATATGAATGCATGAAATTTCATTTTCATGCATAAAACTAAATGAATATTCTAAGGAAGTCAAGGAACATGAAGTTGTCGAGGCTTTGAAGAAAGATCAACAATAGATCTTTCATGGAGAAGAGGATATGAATGAGTTCTTAAACACATGCACATGATGTTTACTCCATGAAATATGGAACCTGCATTGAAAAGAAACAAACCAAGAGAAGTAGGATCTCTCATCTGCCTTTGAAATTTTCAAATCCGAATATCTTGGACTTTCAAATCCTTAAACCCCATGGATATTAATATGAATCCTCACCTATAAAAGTAGAGGCACCAATTAGAAAAATGTTGTTTCCATTCTAAAAAAGGATATCTTGTTTCTTTGATGAAATAGAGCCAACAAAAAACCCTATGGTTCGTGAAATGTAGAGGGTTCGGTGCAGCCTTGCTACGTGAAGAAAAGGTGTCACACATCCCTTTCGCAAATGAGAAATTAAAACCACCCTAGTTCATGAAATAAGTTGCACCCTATATGTGAAGAAACTCTAAAACACAGGAAAGGTTCTTTCGAACCCTCGTCGTGCTTCATGCGTAAAGAAGAAACCGCAAACACACAACTGAGGCTACGCACCCTTGTCGTGATTTGTAAAGAACGGTCCAAGAATTTTTTAGGTTCTATGAAAGAGATCCATGTGGAACGTGTGCATGAAGTAGAAGAACGTGTGCCCTCCGATTTGAATGAATAATAAAAACACCATCTTGATTGCACCTTTTATATGTACTATTTTGCATGGATTTTTTTAAAGAACATGAAGATTTCATTAAGGCACAAGACTATGTGTGCATGCATTAATATGTATATTTTAAGAGGACCTAAGGCTTCAGGTTTTCATAGGGGAGAGAGGAAAATACAAGCATAGTTCATATTCTTGTATATGCATGAATTGAGACATCAAAGTGTGCAATAACAAGCCATACATTGAACACAACTATTCAGGATTTAAATAAAAACACATAATTGAACTCAAATTAAAAGAACAATTTTGTGTGTGCTAAGAACCAAAAAGGAATAAGATAGATAGAAGAAGGGTATTGTGCATGCATTCATGCATGAACATGAACATGTGAAGACACCTAAAATAAAAAATCTAGATTGTGAGTGTATGTGTGTAAAAAATAAGAAGTAATTCCATGAAACTCACGCATGAAGAATAATTAATTGAGATATCTAAAAACAAGATGTTTGGATACACATTCAATCAATGCATGAAGTAAATGAGAATTGATACTGAAGCTAGACAGAGTTAAAGAAGATTTTTTATCTGAGTTTACAATGTTTGAGAATCCAATAAGACAGAAAGTGTTGATATTGTGCAAGATCACTATTACATATTAATATTCTTGAAGATGTTTTGTGCACCTCTTACACACATCTAAGTGAGGCCAGGTCTTCGTCAGAAGAAGAAAGAATTTACTGAGCATTGTTTCACTGGGGACTGATCAAAAAAGTGAGAAGAGTTGTTAAGCAAGGCCAACAGACCTTACCAATGTTTTTTGAAGATTATTTAAGAGATTCGTGAGCAAGTGTGATTCATCAACCTCATGAGGTAAGATTATAAGATCTATCCATAGTGAATCAAGAAGCATCTCCTGTGAAATCCAGGAAGAAGAAGTCTTCAGTTGGACTTTGAATTAGGCTAGTGGGACTCCGGTAACACTATGGGAAGTAGTATAAAGAACCTCATGTGGGACTCCAGAGAGATATAGTGGGACTCTTTATCAACCATTATAATTGATAAGTAGATTATAGTGTAGAATATGTGTGGGGGAGAATAACCAACACAATAAGAAGTAGGTCTTTTAACCAAACATTGTAAATCCTTGTGTTCAGTGCCTTTATATTTACAGCATCATTCAAGGTAAGGCTGAGATACACAAGAAGAGTGGATCGAGGATTTAACAAGACATAGAGGTTTAATTGAAACAAATCCATTAGTAAAAATATTTAAAGGGGTCACTAATTCCCCCCCCCCCTCTCAGTGATTCACATTGATCTGGGTACTTCAATAGGTATCATAGGGAAGGACACCTCTAAAAGATCCAAGAGATTCTTTATGAAATGAATATTTGAGGCGATGAGTGAGAAAACTCAAATGGATATAACGACCAAGATTCAAAATAATAGAAAGAACAAACTGGAAAGGAAGATGAAGAATAATCTTACTACTAATGGGAAGAGACCTTCTAATAAAGGTAATAAAGAAGGTACAATATGTGATAATACTTATTATTCTTATGATGAAACATGTTCAAGCTGTAATGATGATAGATCAATTAGTGATCTTCAAACTTCACTCAAAGATCATCTAAATAATGTCCCTAGAGAAGTAGCAAGACATATTTCTACAATAATTAATACTCTTCAAGATGAAAATTTATAGATGAAATAAGAAGTTGATGCCATGGAAGATGCATTGGCTAAAAGCGTTGGCATATCCAACACTCTCACAAAACTAGTGATGGAAAAGGAAGAAATAATTTCTATTTTTAATGAAATACATGCTCAAGTTACTGAAGAATTTCAAGGAAGTATTTGTGAGAAATAATTATTTGAGATTGTATTTTTAGATGTTATTTATGCATTTGAAAATTTTCACAAAGTCTCTATGGTTGTCAAAGATTCTTAACTAGAAGACAAATCTAACAAGGTCAAGGATCTTGACATCTCTTTTCAAAAATTAATAAATGTGCATGAAGAACAAATGAAAAATATAATGGATAATTGGGAAAGCAAACTGAGATCAGTTTAGGATGAGAAAAACTCCCTCAACATGATGTGTTTAGAGTTGGAGGTGAAATTGAAGAATCAGCCATCACTCTAAGATAGAACTTCCCAAACAACTAAAAGAAGAGACATTGACACTAAAGATTTCATTAATGAATATGATTCCAAGAGGAATATTAAATCAACCTCTAATACAATGGAAACATCCTCCAAAAAGAACGTATCCCATATCTTAGTTATTTCTATTTCTACTAATGATGTTGCTTCTGCAATTATAGGTTCCAAGCTAAAAGCTGGGAAGATGTGGATTGATAAAAATGTTAAAATATCCATCAAAATTTCAAAGATGGATACTAGGATGATTAAAAATAAAAACTCCCAAATGGATACTCCAAATAAAGAAATACAATTCCAGAAACAACAAAGCATTGAATCTATCCAGACAAATACTACAAGAAAAAGAATACTATTTATTAGTTATTGTTGGTGTTGTTGAATGTTTGGTAATCATGCCAATGATTCTGGAATAATATGTCAGCATATTTAAATTATGGAAGGCCTAAGTTTAGGGAAATTAGATGTGAATAAATAAATCATCCTACAAAGAAAATATAGAAAACACAGATGAAGAATAATTTTTCTATCAAGAAAATTTTTGAAAATCATGAATACTTATGTGATAATTTCAATAGAAGGTGTCACAGTTATAATGATTTATAGTTTAGTAATACCAAGCCTCATGGATATAATGATATAAAATCATAGACCATAATAAATGTAGGAGAAATCAAAAATAGGTGAAAATTATTCCATTGGGAATATAAAAAACAATGAAGTCAAGAAAATAGTGAAATAAATTATTCCCAAGAATAAGTTCAAGCTGGATTCCAAGAATTTTATCTCAACCAAGAAAAGATGTTTCTACTATGGAAATAAAGGTCATACCATGTATCACTTCCAAAAATCCATGGAAATGAATGGAAGAAATCTAAACTTAAAAATATAATCAATTTTGGAGAATACATGATTGATTGAAGATAAGTTGCCTAAGGTAACTTGAAAACATTGAAGAAGACATTTGGAAGCTCCAAACCAAAATATTTTAAGAAGGAGTTATTAGTTATCTCAACTAATCAATTGAAAATTGATAGATAACTTCAAATAGCTAAAGATGAAGTACTATCTAATCAAAGTCAAATGGGAAAAATTTCATTCCATATTAAGGAAAATTCAAATTTCATGGGATTTTGTCAGTACATGACAACCCAAGTGTATCACAAGTCATGTGTGGTAGGTACAAGAAATATGGTCACACTATTAAAAATTGTATGGCACTTATTATAGATTAAGAAGAATTTCTCAAAAGAATGAAAATTACACTAGGATATTCTAGTGATCTAAAAGAACTTGAAGAAAGAGGGCTCACACACAAAGAGGTAGAAGAAGTACTGAGATCCAAACAAGCACAACCAGCATTGAAGATCACATTGAAAGTGTGAAGAGTAGATAAAATGGACCATATTGGTTGTAAAAACCATCCCAAACTTGTTTTTCAAATTGATGAAGCAAGGAGATTCCATCTTATTCGCTTATAATTTTTTTATACATGTGTGCTTACATTACAGGGAATTGAACATGAAGGTCATTCTAAAAATTATAATTTAATGAACAAAGTGGATAACTACAAGTTGGACTCATTATTCTTGATTTGATAATTACTTTTAATTGTTCCATAGGGAAATATCATCAATATTAATATCTTGAAGATCATATGATGATTATTTTCCACCAAGGAAAATCAAATGGAGTGAACCCCTTGAGTGGGTGAAAAAATGAAGGAGTTGATATCAAGGATAATGTCAGGAAAAACCTTAAAATTCATAGCATCTCAAGAAGTTGAAGTTAAGGTATTTCAATCACACTTTTATCCCTTGTTATTAATTGTATTTATCATGTCAATTAAGGGGTAGGGCTTGATTGAAGACAAGATGGGATGAAAGGGGGAGATTTATCTTTGTACTTGAACTTTATAATATGTTTGGTGAATTATGTGCAAGATTTAGCATTTCGTTGATAAATATAATCATTTCTAATCCCTTGGTCAAGAATTGAACCATTTTGAGCATGATTTCACATGTATGGTTTTTTATGGATATCATTGAAAACCTTGGTCATATCTCTCTTGTTTTCTACACCGGGTTTTCTAAAGTAAACTTGGAGTTGATTAACTAAAGACTCTTTGATAAGTGAACCATGTGACATCATACATCTCTCATAAATATTCAGGATGATATTCTTTAAAGGAATTATAATAAGTTTTTATCAAGTCCCCGTCAAACCTTTGCATTTGGTTTCCAATAAGGGGGAGAAAATATTGGTACACATATTGACCCATACAAAGTGTGCTTAGGTGATATTGATAATAAAATACTAAGGGGGAGATTGATGTTCATAACAGTTCCATTTTTTGTCAATGAGAAGATAATATGTGAATGAAAGATATTGATGAAGAAGTTGGTGAAGCCTTGGAGAATTTTTGTTGATTCAAAACATTGAATTCTACACTTGATCAATTCTCCAAGAGGATAAAAATTCAGAAAATTGTATAACTGATCTTAAGTTAAAAATAATGTTTCAAATAATGACACATTGTTACAAAATTTTAAGAACCCCATGAAATACTCTATTTCATGATGATAGTGGAAGAGCCATATAATGGATTCTAATTGGATGAATGTTGTGAATCAAAATAGAAAATTGATAGGGCTGATCTTCAAAGAATAATACATGTGTTTAAAAGAGAACACATCACTCACAACAATGATTCTAGGCATTATGCTTTAATGTGTAGATAATGAAGAAATGATCCATTCATCATCCATGATTGAATTAAAGGAATTTTGAAGATCTTGGATTTGTTATCCCGAAAAGAAAAGAAGGAAGATAATTGAAGATGGAGAAGAGAGGAGGAAGGGCTTGGTATTTAAAGGTGGCATATTATCTTTGTTATACTTTGTTTTTTGAGAAATTTTATTCTATCCCTTTTCATAAATTAGGGCTAGCCTTGGTCCTTGTCCACAGGCACATGCGGGACCAGAGGGTCAATCACGCTTGAAAGAACCCTCAAAGCCATCCCTACATGAGGCATGAGTGCGGGCCATGTATAAGCCTGAAGGATCATGAATAGTGATCAAACTGTGCGGAAATGGTGCATAGTGGATACTAGGAGAGGTCCTAAAGGAGAAAAGATGGGTACAGAAGCCCACCCACAGAACATAGTACGAGGCAGTACCGTGAGGGGAGAGGGAGAATTATGATAAGATGCTTCCGTGATTTGATTGATAAACCAAGAGATATCCTCAGCGTGTTTCAATGTGGGATGGATTTTAAAAAAATGAAGAATTCATCTGAGCCGTCAATTTGATCTCACGTGAGACCTAGGACACCTGATTCATCTTGCATCCCCAGATTTAATCTCCACCACACATCATATCGCGGCACGTGATGTTTAAACATGGTTCGTCTGATCCTACACCAAGGTTATATTCATCCTCCGGATATCCCATGAAGAACTCGCACCACCGACGAACCATTGATGAAGAAGGACACCATTATCATCACACCGGCCACCAAGGAACCTCCAATCAAGCCCGTGGAGATAGTCTGGACATGACAATACTCATGAATGAAATTTCATTTCCATGCATACAACTAAATGAATATTCCAAGGAAGACGAGGCACGCGAAGCTTCCAAGGCTATGAAAAAAACTCCACAGTCAATCTTGTATAGAGAAGAGGATATGCATGCATTCTTAAACACATGCATGTGATGTTTCCTTAGTGAAATAGGGAACCTGTGTTGAACAAAAATGAACCGAGTGAAGTGAGATCTCTCATTTGCGTTTGAAATTTTCAAAGACGAATATCTCGGGATTTCAAATCCTTGAACCCCATGGTTATGAATGTGCATCCTCACCTATAAAAGGAGAGTCACCAAGTCAAAATGTGTTTCCTCCATTCTCATAAAAAAGGATCTCTTGATTATTTGAAGAAATAGAGCTAACACGAACCCCTCTGGTTTGCAAAAAGCAGAGGGTTCCGCAAAGACTTTCTACATGAAGAAAAGGTGTCGTGCATGCCTTGCGCGACGGAGAAATGTGAACCACCCTGGTTCGAGAAAGAAGCTACACCCTTTGTGTGAAGAAAATCAAGAACACATAATAGGTTCCTTCGAACCCTCTTTGTGTATTGTGCATGAATAAGAAACAACAAGCACACAACCAGTTCAATACACCCTTGTCATGCTTTGTAAGGAGCGAAACAAGAATTTTATAGGTTCTATGAAAGAGATCCACGTGGACCGTGTACGTGAAGGATAAGAACTAATGTCGTCCAATTTTAATGAATATGAAGATCACATAGTTGTTTGTAACTTTGATATATACTATTTTATAGGGGTTTATTTTTTGAAGAACATTAAGATTTCATGAAGGTATAAGCATTTGTGTGCATGCATTCATATTTATATTTAAATAGGACTCGAGGATTCATGTTTTCACAGGGGAGAGAGAAAAATACATGCATAGTGCATATGCATGTATATGCATGAATTGAGATATCCAAGTGTGCAACAACAAGTCATATATTGAACACACCTATTAGAGTTTGAAATAACAACACATAATTGAAATCAAATTTAAAGAACAAGTGCGTATGTGCTACGAACCAAAAAAGAAGAAGAGAGAGAGAAGAAGAAGATTGTGCAGGCATGCATGCATGCACATGCACACGTGAAGACACTTGAAGAATAAATAATGTGAGTGAATGTGTGTAAACAAGAAGAAGAAATGCCATGAAACTCATGCATGAAGCATAATTAATTGATATATCCAAAAAGAGAAAGTTTGGATACCCATACAATCCATGCATGAAGTAAATGAGAATTGAGACTGTAGCTAGAAAGAGTTAAAGAATATCTTTTATTTGAGTTTATAGTGTTTGAGAATCCAATAAGACAAAAAGTGTTGATATTGTGCAAGATCACTCTTGGATATTAATATTCTTGATGAAGTTGCATGCATCACTTGCACACATCTAAGTGAGGTCAGGTCTTCATCAGAATAAGAAAGAATTGCCTGAGAATTTTTCATTGAGGACTAATCAAAAAAGTGATCAGAGTTATTGAGAAAGGCCAACAGAACATACTAATGGTTGTTGACGATTCTTGAAGAGATACATGAGCAATTTTGATTCTGAAATCTCATGAGGAGATATTAGAAGATCCATCCACAGTGAATCAAGAAGCATCTCTTGTGAAATCTAGGAGGAAGAAGTCTTTAGTGGGACTTTGAAGAAGGATAGTGGGAATCTGGTAACACTGTGGGAAGAATTATAAAGAACCTTCCATGGGACATAGGAGAGATATAGTGGGACTTTTTAGCGACCATCGAATTGATAATAATATTATAGTAGAGAATCTCTGTTTGGGAGAATAACCAACACAACAAGGAGCATGTATATGAACTGAACCTTGTAAATCCTTGTGTTCAGTGTCTTTATATTTAAATCATCACTCAAGGTAATACTAAGATACATAGGAATAGTGGATTTAGGATTTAACCTTCCATATAGGTTTAATTTAAAAGAGTCAATTAGTAAAAATATTTTAAGGGGTCACTGATTCACCCCTCCCACTTTCAGTGATTCACACTGATCTGGGCACTTCAGATGTAAATCTCTAGAATTGAAATTATATATTATTTATGAACATATAGAAGTTTTGATGGTCATTTATATCATTTGGTTACATAGAATGAGGATAAATCGTTAGATGAAATATTAATGACAACCACTTCGATTATTTGGCGGTATTTGGATTATTATGTACTAGTTTAGTCGTATAAATTAATAATATGTACATATATAGGTTCCTGAATATTAATATGGTTATAATACATATATTATAGTTTGTTTCTACCATATAAATGGTTTCATGACTAGTAATGAAGGAAAAATTTAAGAACAAAACTTTATTGTCCACAAAGTTTTTAAATTGGCACCTCATAGATGATGATTTCATTTATAAAATAAAAGAGAGAGAGAGTAAGGATATTGATGATGGTTCTTCCATTCACATTATATAATTCTAGTATATAGATGATAATATATTATCATGGTCATTTGGAAAGAGTAGGTGAGGAGAAGATAATAATAGAAAGGAACTTGATATGAAATTGAAAGAAATCGAATATGAATTTACCTCTTGAATCTAGCTCCTTGAGGACCTCCTTAAGGAAAGGGGTTTTCTTCTTTTGGAAATACCAAGAGCTCATGGATGTGGGGAGTGAATATGGAAGGGTTTTTGGGAAAATCATTGAGTAGATTCAAGGCTTATAGGAGTGTTGAGAATAGGGAGTAAGTGGTGGATTTATAGTGGAGGAGAGGAGTGAATTTTGAATATTTTATTCATTGTTTTATTATTTTCCTCAAGGAAAAAAATAGTGTTGATTCTTGTAAACCATAATAGTAATAAGTTCATGTGAGTTTGAACCAAGTCTTCTTACATCACTCATGATGTCATAAATAGTGTATTTAACTAATAATGTGTATTTACGGTATTTCACCGTATTTAACTATTCATCAAAAATTCAAGAATTTCATAAAAATCCCAAAAATTAACCCTAACCCTTTTTTGACATATAGAATTCAAAAATAAACTCCATTATTTTAAAATTATTTTATAAATATGATTAATTTAATTTTTAAATAAAATCACACTTTATTCAAAAATTAATAATTTTAAAACTATAATTCATTTTATATCACCTTGAAAAATAAAACAAGATATCATTATATTATATCCTTAAGAAAATAAAATATTATTATTATTTACTATTCATAAAGGTCATATTACTATTCATAAGGGTATGTTACTATTCACTAATAAAACAAGTTAGTTCTATCGGACTTCAAATGACTTACTGATCACAACTCTAGATGACCATTTTTCAAAATTCCAAACATAGTAAATGAAAATATGTGTTTAACATCAAGATTATAAAATGTTTTGTTTTGTTGAGACTCAGTGTTTCATGCATTCAATCATTATTTTCAAAACCTTAGGCTATTACATTCTCACCCCCCCCCCCACAAAAATTTCATCCTTGAAATTCATAGAATGTTACCTCACAAAAAGATTTGGGTAGGTCTTCATTATAAGATCCTCAGGCTCCCATGTTTCCACTTCAATTTTATGATTTCTCCAAAGTATCTTTACCATAAAATTCCTCTTATTCCTCAAAACTTATTCTTTAGTGTCCAAAATCCGGATAGGCTCTTCACAGTAAGATAGATCTTGTTCCAATTCTATACCTTCCAAAGTGAGTACATGTGTTAGGTCTAGCATGTACTTTATTATAAATGAGACATGGAACACATTGTGTACTTTGGATAGGCTAGGTGGAATAGCCAAATGATATGGAATAGCTCCAATTATCTCCAAAATTTCAAAAGGGCCTATATACCTAGGGATCAGTTTTCTTTTCTTCCCAATTATTATAAGACTCTTCCTTGTAGATACTTTCAAGAAAATGTGATCTCCCACTTGAAATTCTAGATCCTTCCTTCAATTATCAGCATAGCTCTTTTTCCTGCTTTGAGCTACTTTGATATGACCTTGAATAGTCTTTACATTCTCTATTGTTTCCTCCACAAGTTTTGGGCCCACAATCTTCCTTTCACCAACTTCATCCCAACATGTTGGTGTACGATATCTCTTCCCATAAAATGTTTCATATGGTGTCATTTGAATACTTGAATATAAATTATTATTGTAAGAAAACACCACTAAATGAAAATATTGATCCCACATACCTTGAAAGTCAAGTTAACATGATCTCAACATGTCCTCTAAGGTCAGGATCACCCTTTCTAAATGACCATTAGTTTGAGGGTAATAAGAAGTACTCAATTGAAATTCTGTATCCAAATATTTCTAAATACTTTTCCAAAATTTCAATGTAAATCATGGATCATGATCAGAAACAATTGAAATAGGTGCTCTATTATGTATCACAACTTCATTGATATAGAGTCTTGTTAGGTGGTCCAGTGGAAAATCCTCCCCTATAGCGAGGAAATGTAAAGATTTCATAATTCAATCCACAATTACCCATATTACATTATTCTTTCTTGGAGTTTTGGGTAATAAAGTGAAAAAAACCATAGTGATGTCATACCATTTCCATGTAGGAATAGGTAGAGGGTTCTTGACACCTTTGGGACGTTTTAATTCATCCTTCACTTGTTGATAGACTAAAAATCTTGATACATAATTCATAATTTATCTCTTCATGTTATCCCACCAAAAATGTTCCTTAAAATATATATGAATCTTAGTGCTACTAGGATGTATGGAGAAATTAAAACTATGGGCATCATCCAATTACTCCCTTTTTAGCTCGGGTGTAGCTGGAACACAATGCCTCTTCCCAAATATTAGAATATTGTATTCACACACATAGTCAGTCATCTTCCCAGATTTCACAACATTAATTTTTTTGAAGGTTCTCGTCATCAGGCTGTGAACTTTTAATCCTTTCTAATAAAGATGTTTGGGAAACCAAATGAAAATTTATTTATGTTTCACCTCCTTTGATAATTTCAATATCCATCCTCACTATATCCATGTACAAAGGATCCTTGTCAATCCTCATTTTATTGAGAACTCCATGATCCTTCCTGGTCAATGCATGAGCTACCTTGTTTTCCTTTCCCGGGTGGTAGTGTATGGAACAATCATATTCCTTGAGTAGTTCGATCCACCTCATTTTTCTAATGTTGAGTTTTTTTTTGAGAATACATACTTCAGACTCTTGTGATCCCTATATATCTCACATTTTTTCAATAGAGATAATTCCTCCATATCTTCAGAGAAAATATTACCACTGATAACTCAAAATCATTAGTGGGATAGTTTAGTTCATGAATTTGTAACTGACTTGATGCATAGGAAACAACTCTATCATTCTGTATAATGACACAACTGATTCCTTTCTTTGATTCATCGCTATAAATCACTAACCCATCATTCCCTGATGGCAGGTTTAGTATCAAAAGATTCACTAATATCCTCTTTAATTCCTCAAAACATTCCTCACATTATTTTTTCCATACAAACTTAACCCCTTTACGTGTAATCTTGGTCAATGGGTTGTCTAAATGGGTGAAGTTATGAAAAAAAAACTCTGATAATAACCTACTAAACCAGTAGAACTACATACCTCAGTTATATTCATTGGAGTAGGTAATTCTTACACAACATTTGTCTCTATAGGATCAATAGATATTTCATCTTTAGAGACAATGTTTCCAAGAAACGAAACTTATTAAAGACAAAATTCACACTTTCTAAACTTCCCATATAATTCATTTCTTTTAATAGTATTCAAAATAGTGAGCACGTGATTTTCATTATCTTCATAGATTTTAGAGTATAACAAGATATCATTAATAAACACCACTGAAAAGGCATCTAGATATTCCTTGATAACTCTATTCATTAGATCCATGAAAATATAGGGAGCATTAGTTAGTCCAAAAGGAAAGACTGTAAACTTGTAATGCCCATACCTTGTTCAAAATATTGTTCTTGGAATGTCTTACTTCCTCACAAGCAACTGATGATATCCAGATCAAAGATCAATCTTTAAAAAATATTGGGCTCAAAGAAGTTGATCAAATAAATCATCAATGTGAGCTAGGGGATACATGTTCTTTATTATTATAGCATTGATCACTTTATAGTCAATTCACAACCTCATAGACCCATCTTTCTTCTTAACGAAAAGAACATGGGCTCCCAATGGAGATACACTAGGGTGAATAAATCATTTATCACTCAATTCCTCTAGTTTTTATTCAGTTCCACTAACTCCAAAGTGGCTATTATATAAGGGGTATTTGATATGGGCCTTGATCCAGGAATTAAGTCAATGGAAAACTCAATTTCCCACTCCTGAGGATGTCCAGGTAAATTCTCTAGAAACACATCAAAATATTCTCACAAAATTGGTATGACCTCTATCCTAACATTTCCTTCCTCACCCATAGTTATTTCATTCCCCTCATCCCCAATAATTGAATTCAGTAGATCTACTAGGGTAGGATCTAGATGAAAATCAGATGGTGATGTTTCTTCCCTAAAGAAATGGGATTCCACATCATCCTAAAAAATTGTAACCTCCTTACTCTTACAATAAATTTTCATATCATGGTTTGAAATCCAATATATACTGAGTATTATATCAATGTCAATCATGGGAATGAAAATAAAATTAGTAGATAAAGCACATTTATATTCCATAATGGGGACTGCATGACACAACATTGTTATAATTATTCTTCCCTTAGGAGTTTTGACTGACAACTCCCTTATTAAATCAAATTAGAAATATATAATTTTCTAGGAAAATTGTAAAGATGTGAAAGAATTAAATGATACTAAATCAAATAAATCATTTTATATGCTTGAAAAATTGATTAAAGTACCTTTACCACATCATTAAGAACTTCAATATCTGTGGTTGTGATTGCATAAGCTTGTCCCTTCTTCCTTGGCCTTTTATATTGAATATTTCCGTGATGATTTGGAAAATAACTAGCATAGTGTCCCATCTCCCAAATATCATAGATTTAAACATTAGTTCCTTATTTATTTCCCTTAAAATCACATGCATGATGGACTTTATATCCACATTTTTAGCATACTCCTTTTCCTTTTAAACATGCACTAGGGTGTTTCCTTCCAAAATTATCACAGGGTGGAAATTCAACTCTTCCCTTCGTCCCAATTTTCTTATTTTCTTTTCCAAAGTTTTTAGCAACCCTTTTCCTCTATTACTTTCCCTTAATGTCATAAGACTTACAGAATTGATTTTCTTTATTGGTATCACATGAAAATATATCCTCATATAACGAAAAACTTTGGGAGACCAATTTCCATAGGCGGAATGGATTTAGGCCATCAAAGAATCAATCAATCTTGATCCTTGTATTTAGTATGTAGTCCACAACATGCCTTGATAACCTTGTGAAGTTAGATTCATACTTTTCAACACTCTTATATTCCTTTTTCCTCAAATTCATAAACTACATTTCCATATCTTCTCACTATTCACATGGAAATTATTTCTCTAGGATGATTTCCTTAAAGTCACTCCATTCCATCTCTTCTGACTCTTCTTCCTCCTTTGTTTTTTTATTAACGACCACCACTGATCTGCATCTCCTGATAGATAATAAACTACCATAACTACCTTCTATATTTCATTACATCCCGAAGCAAGAAATATCTTCTCTAGGGAACTTATCAACTGCTCAGCTACAAATGTCTTTGTAGTCCCATTGAATGATGGAGGTCATTGTCGCATAAGGTGATATAATATAGCTCCTCCACATGGTGGTTCCAGATTCGCTATATAGGTAAGGTAATTATTAATAACCTGAGTCAGTTGTCCAAGTATTATTATAAGTTCCTCACCACTGGTTGTAGCTCCAAATCCAACATCATTATCTTGCATCGAAGGGAAATCCATATATGGGATATGCGTGTTTATGCGGTTTCCATTTATTCCAATAGGATCCATTTCAAGATAATGGTATACACTAGATTAGGTTATGAATCATAATTTATAATATTAACTTAGAAAAATACTTATCATAAATTGAAATCCTATGCATGTCCAATCCCATAATCACAAACATGTTTTATTTGAGGAAAATTTACATTTAAATCCTTCATAATGTCTTGTAAATTAAATGTGAATTATCCTAAGCATATCTTCTAGGAGTGTCAAACCAGGTGCACAGTAATGCCCATTGTTGTGTACTAGGATACCTTGGGTCAAGCCCAAAACTCCTTCTTATATTTTTCACTCCTAGGTACATCTGTTTTAGAACCACTTCTACTTGTAGTGTCCATACAGGGATGTATTTTCTAGAAAGATCCACATAATATATTCCTTACCAAAATACCAGGATGTTCTTATATTCTTCTCCTCAAATACTATATTTGGGATTTGTTTTATAATCTATATTTTCTAAATCTAGTTTCCAAATTTTCTACTAAACTTCTTCTTATACAAACTGTAAAGACCCGACCCCAGTTTCCAAGAGTTGGTGCCTTGTTACATTACATTAGCATGATAACAAGAAATTTGTATCCATAAAGAATGAATAATTTAGTATATTTGGAAATAAGATAGCTATATAAGCTCAACATTACATCTTGAAAGGAAAAACCACTAATTTATTCCACTAGAAACATATATTCGTCCTAAATTATTTCGGAAAGTCATTCAAAAATTACTTCTTCATATCTTGGGAAAAACATAAGAAATGGGTGAGCTAAAATGATCATTAAGAGTAAGAAATTAAGATTAAGATAGCATAAACCTTAGGCATGGTTAATAATTGAAAATACATGCCATTAAATGAAAAATGTGAATATAATATGGCAAAAATATGAGCTGAGTAAATATTTCCATAATAAAACATAATAATGGGTATTATAATAGTCAAAAAACCACATGAAATATCAATTTATAGCTTCGTAATGAGGGAAGTGAATATTCCATACATTCTTAAACATAACATCAAGTCCTCATCCAATACATTTAAAAAGGATTAAGGCCTCGGCCAAAATCATATCTCAAAATGGGAAAGGCCTTGGCCAAGCCCACGTCTATTTGTCTCATGAGACCTACTGATGCATAGAGGGGCTATAGCGAGCCCCACCTGTCACATAATAATTCTAATGCATTCCTCATATGTTCGAGGATGAGCATAAATATATATATATATATATTGAAACTAACATAGGAAATGTAAATAATTTTCCCCAAATATTATGTTTAAACACTAACCATTCGGAGTAAATTGGTGAATGGTTTTAGGATATCATATCCACAATAAAACTAGTCATAAAATATCAAATTAAATATGGTAGGTGATATCATAAAAATTTATGCCTAATAATACATAATAATCAAAATGAGTGTTGAAACATATGAAAATAATCTTATAAAATCATCGAGTAATTCTTGAGATAAATACTCTTTTACTTTGAAAAGAATAGTTCTTTTGGAAAAGTATTTGTATAAAACCAGAAATGAAGTAAGATAGTTTTTTTATAATTAAATGAGTGATTTTATAAAGATAATGGTTTCTAAAAATATATTACAGAGTTCCCTTGAAAATAGGTAAGAATTTGATAAATTCTTTTGAATTGTTCTTGTATTTCAGAAATAATTTTGAAAGTTCCTTTTAAAAAGTGTAACTCCCCATAAAATAAGAAGGGATTATGGTTGGAAAACATATATAGAACACTCAAACAGAATTTTTGAGGAGTAAATAATAATGCATAAGAATTTCATTGAGGTAATTAGACAATAAAAGTAAACCGAATGAAAATTGAGGTTCGGGTGTAAAACTCTAACCTTAAGTCTGATTGTGTTCCACTCTTGAACATAAGGTCCTAGAATAGGAAATTATAATTATTAATAAATTAATTAAGAACCTAATATACATGTATTTATTTTATAATAATTTTATTAAATTAATTATTTTATAAGTTATAATATTGAATTTCATCATTCTGGAGTGTTTGTTTTCATTATTTTCATAATCAGTTCACTTGTTCTTAAGTAATGGAGTTCATGTGGAATGGATGTCAATATCCAGAAATAAAATTACATATTATTTATGAACATACAGAATTGTTACTGGTAATTTCTATCATTTGGTTACATGCAATGAGGATGAATCATTAGATTAAATATTAATGACAAACACTTCAATTATTTGGTGGTATTTGGATTATTATGAACTAGTTTTGTCATATAAATTAATAATATGTACATATACTATTTTATGAATATTAAATAGGTTATAATACATATATTATATTATGTTTCAACCATAAAAATGGTTTCATGACCAATAATGAAGGATAAATTGAAGAACAAAACTTCGTCGTCCACAAAGGTTTTAAATTGGCACCTCACAAACTATGATTTCATTTATAAAATAAAAAAGATAGAGTAAGAATATTGTTGATGGTTCTTCCATTTACATGATATAATTACAGTATATATATGAGACTAAATTTATCATGGCAATTTGGATAGAGGATGTGAAGAGAATATAACAAAAGAAAGGAACTTAAAATAAAATTGAAAAAAAAATAGAATGTGAATTTACCTCTTGAATCCACCTCCTTGAGAACCTTCTTAAGGGGAGGGAATTTGGTCATTTTGAAATAAAAAGAGCTCTTAGAAGTGGTAAGTGAATAGGTAAGGGTATTTGTGAAGAACATTGAAAATATTCGAGTCTTATAGGAGTTAATAGAAGAGGGAGTGAGGGGGTTATAGTGAAGGGGAGGAGTGAATTTTGAATATTTTATTCATTATTTTATTAATCCCCTCAAGACAACCAATAGTTATTATTAATGTGTCCCATACTAGTAATAAGTGCTTATAAGTTTTAAACAAGTCTTCTTACATCGCCCATGATTTCATAAAAACTGTATTTAACTTATAATTTTTATATACGGTATTTTATCGTATTTCACTATTCATCAAAAATTCAAGAATTTTAGAAAACTCTTAAAAATTAACCCTAACCATTTTTTGACATATAGAATTAAAAAATTAACTCCATTTTAAAAAAAAAATCTAAATATTTTTAATTAAATTTTTAAATAAAATCATACTTTATTCAAAAATTATTAATTTTAAAACTATAGCTCATTTTATATCACCTTGAAAAATTAATCAAGATTTCATTATATTATATCCTTAAGAAAATAAAATAATAATATGATTTACTATTAATAAGGGTCATATTACTATTCATAAGGGTATGTTACTATTCACTAAAAATCAAGTTGGTTTTATCAGACTCAAAATGGCTTACTGATCACAACTCTAGATGATTGTTTTTAGAAATTCAAAACATAGTTGAGGAAAAGTTGTGTTTAAGGGGTGGATTATAAAATGTGTTGTTTTTTAAGGACTTATGGTTTTATGCATTCAATATTTATTTTCAAAACCTTTGGGTGTTATAGATATGGAACAAATGTGGGGTAAGTGGATTTTTTTAAGAAAAACCTCTTTTAATGTTTATCTACCAACTCGTTTTCTCCTTTTCAATGATCTTATAAATGTTTCAAGAAATTTTTATTTATTATTGAATGGATTATAAATTTTATTCATGAAAATGTTTTATATTCATTAAGAAATTTAAAGTTTAATCTTCTTATGGTTTTTCATTTGGGGAACATTACTTTAAATCCCTTATTTTAACAATTTTAATGATTTATTTTCTAATCCTTTCTCTTTTATGTCTGTATTCATAAAATTATTTTATTAAATTTTATATATAGGCATAAGTAAATTATAAAAAAAATTATGCCTCATTTTAATTTATTTAAAATGAATTTAGCATGAATATTTTTACATATTTTATATGGAATTATTTTTCTAAAAGATGGTAAGAATGTTTTATTATAATGTATATAGCGATAATGGATTCCCCTTCCACCAGAACCATTATTTTATTCATGGATTTTTTATAATATTCATTGTTTTCATTAAATAAAAACCCTCTTTCCCTTTCTTCTAAATATTTTAAAAAAAGTTTTCAAATGAAATGTATATTTTGATATCTGAAAATGTTTTGTTTATGGGTGTAAGGGGTTTCCTCACAATTTCTTTTAATTAAGGAATATTTTAAGGTTTTTGAATAATTTCATTTATATGGTATATATGATGACCCTTTCAAATATTATATCATGAATAACTCATAGTTCATGGTATTTTAAGTTACAATTCATTTAAATTCATCCAACTGGATTTGATTCAAAAGTAACCTAAGTGGTAAAGGTTTTATGTTACAATATCCATCTATTTCAAGGTTGTTTATGTCAAGGTTCCTTTGGGAGTATTAATATACAATTATTTTTTCGAATTGAATCTCATTTATTATCTTATATTCATGAATTCTCTTTATCTGTTTGGTTTATATTTCCTCCCTTATTGAATAACAAAACCAAAATAAAGTTGTTTATAAGGAATGATGATCTTGTTTTTTTAAGAACATCATTCAGTCTCTTAAAATCCAATATTTTCCCAAATATCATTTAAATAATGATTTATCCATTTTCAAATGATTTATTAAGAACATTTTTACCCATGTTTGACATTTTTTTAAAATATTTTTTAAGAGGGATCTTTTTGTCATTTTCCAAAAAAGGTACTATTTTACATTTTTACAAATGTGTGAAAAGAAATTTTTCTTTTAACTTATATGACTTTAAAAAAATATCCCTCCATCCTGAATACACAATGATTTGAATTTTCCATTGAATTCTTCCATGGATAACTTTTTTAAAATTTATTTCTATAAGATTTTTTGAAATTTATAGATTTTGAAAGATTTAATTTCATAGTGAAAATGGTATTTTCCACATAAAATATGCCATGTGATCTTTTGAAGAAGTTTTCATCAATGAAGATAAAATTTGATGATACAAATTACTTATAAATTATTTATATATATCTCTTAAGGATATACCTAGATCGTTATCCCTTACTTGGATTGGGTGATACATGCCTTAAGTTCATTAATCAAATTCCTTCATTATCAAATATCCTTTGATTTCAACATGAAGAAATATTATGAAACCCATTTATTTCCATGTGTATTTATTATGTTTATACATTATGATTGATTTCTATTTTTTCAACACATAAAAATGTACATGTTATGATGGGTTTTTCGAGATAGATCTTCCATGCATTAGGTAATTTTTTTGGTCTCATGAGATTTTATGTATGTGATTATAGAGTAAACCTAATTTATTATAAGAATTTATCCACCATGTGAAAATTTATAGGAATTTATTCTTGAATCATATTTATTACATGAAATATGATTTATTCTAAATTTCTTATGTTGAAATGATATTATGATACCATGTTCATTATGTTATACTCCCATGTGATTACTCATGATCTTATGTTTAGAGGAAAGGAAACTCCACTATGCAAGTGTGAAATGTGTAACATTTTTTGGAAAAGTATTTATAAGGTTTTAATGATTGAAAATGAACCATTATATGTTTTATTTTTCCATTAATATTTATTATCAAATGTTTTCTAAAATTCTTTGGGAATAAAAATTTAATTCATGGGTAATAAAATGTTTATTTTGATCCCAAATTTAAAATTTTAAAGAGATAAGAACTTGAATAATTATTCATGAAATTTTAGGTTTCCTTTATTCTTTTTATATGATCCTTACTAAGACTTTTTTTCTCATTCCATGTTTAAAAAAACAGAGGTTTTTAAGGATATGTAGGGACAAGTATGAGATCATGATTAAAATTTTGATGATAGGTCATGAAAATAAAACTTCTTATGTAAAAAAAATAATTTTTTTTTGAGAAAAATGGATACTAATTGGTAGTGTACCCATTGTGATTTAATATTAATTTATGTAATAGTGATGGAATAATTCTCTAAAACACTTAACTATAAATATTATTAAATTTAAGAAAATTATATCATTAATTAAAACTCAATATTATGTAATATTTATATTTGGTCCCTAATAGTTAGTATTTAAATAAAAGTATATATAACATTGTAGATTTTCATGTTTTCATGTGGTATTAATTTAAGAGTTATATATACCAGTATGGGTTTATGATTTTAGGTTGGTCATATGTTCAATGTCTTGGACACCCATTTTGATGTTTTATGTGATGGAATCTTGAGGTAATTAATGAAATTTTTGGAAAACATTTATTGTGTCTTAATAGATATTTGAGGTATATATAACCTTTAATATTATCTTTTGTTTAATGAAATATAATTTTTAGAGGAATTACTTTATATTTTTGCACATAAGTTCAATGGTTTTGAGAACCTATATGGTTTTTATGATCTTTTTTATTGAGGAAATTGTGGATTTTTAACATTTTGGAATATATGATTTATTGTAGAGATAATCACCGGATCAAAAGTGTTTTTTTGATAAGGTGATTAATGTTATTTCATAATAAGATCACTCTTTTAGAAAACTTATGTGATTAAGGTAAACAAAATATTTTGGGATTTTTTTAATAATAAATTTTGAATTATATTTTTGTAATTATTAATTATATATCTATTTATATTACTTTAAATTATTATAATGATGATTACTAGTCAAAAAGTTAATATAATATCATCTATACCTTAAAAAATCCATTTTCCTAAAAAATATCTTGTCGTCGTATTTTATAGATTAATTTCATATTTAATTATTTCAATTATATGAATTTTATTTGATTAAAAAAATTCCATAATTTCAATCGACATAATTTATATTATGTAATATGGTCAACATAATTTGTTTTCCGTAATGAATAGTTAAAATAGTAAAAAAATTATTACTAGGATTAATGATACAATGGGGTTATACGTGCCACATCTTCTTTGGTTAAATTTAATTTTCCACAGAAATAGTATTTTCATATGATAAATTGAAATTCATAATTATAATAATTGGAATAAAATTATCTTACAAACCTAATTTTATTTTTATGATTAAAATATAAATTGCCTAGGTAAAAAGTGGTTACTCGAGGGAAAATTAAAATGGTAAAAGTGAGTTAACATAGAGGAAAAGATAATGACATGTTTAAAACATGTTTAATATTTTATGTTCTAGGTCTATATCAATTTTATATTCCCTAAAATGCATTATTTTTCAATTTTGGAGGCACTTGGCTTGAGAGTGAATATACTATAAAAACATTTGTGTTCAAATAATCTCTTAAAAACCATTTATTAAATACTTCCCCACATCCTATAGGCCTTTTTTTATTTCAAAACCAACCTATAAAAGTTTTTTGGTGAAACCTAAAGATGTTGTACAAAAAAGAGATATCATTTTTAACCAATAATTTTATTTAATTCCTTATTCCACCCCATTAAAATGTAATTCAACCATGATGATATAATTAAATAATTATATCCCTTATAATGACTTTTTATAATGTTAATATAATAACTTACATCCATCTCTTCATTAATCAAATGTAAAACAAAACTCTCATTCATGTGTACGGAGTACTACCACCTCATGAACCAATATAATTCATCTTCTATCATCTCATATCATGGTATTTTTATGATGATGGATTTATTGTATATACAATATATTCCTGAAATATTTATAAATCTAAAAATTTATTATATCATATATTTTATTACCTTTCCATTCCATGAATGATGATAACGTCGTTTGTGTGGATGTATGGATTTCCACCTCTACAAAGTGATGTGATTTATTTTTAATTAACATATCACATAGATTATATATAAATGTTTATTTAATTGAATAATATTATATTTATGATATAATTATCATTCTTTAATATTAATAGATACATTATTTCAGTCATGATCATTGAAAAAATTTAAATGTTACTCTTGTGTACGTATAACTTACCATCTCCATAATTTTAATATTGTTCTTTTTTCCTAATAATAAATAATTTTTGGTTTTAAAAGTATAATTATTTTTTAAAAATAATGATTATTTCATTATTATTATTCTTTATATGGTATAATATTAACCACATTTTCCATATTCAATCTACCAAAGACATTCTAGACATGCGATCTGAATATTATCAAAACATCCAACTTGAATTTAATTAATTAAATAAGTTTTTATAAAATTATAATAAGTAAAATGAAAGGAATAATAAATATAAAAAGGGTTATTATGTAAGAAAACAATTTACATATTTTTATTATTCATGAAGATAAGGAATACATGTGAAATTTTGAACTTAAGGTAAGAGACGTTTTTAAAAAATCATCTTTCAATGTTTCCCTTCCAACTCTTTTTCTCCATGTCCATGTTCTTCTAAAGGATTCAAGAAAAATTATATCAATGCATTAATGTATTAGAAATTTAATTTTTTACCATATTTGAATTTCTTTACAGTGTTATTAAAAAGGATTATTTTTAATGTTTTATGTATAGGACATGTTGCATTAAAAACCCACGATTTAAAGGTTTTAATGATTTATTTCCTAAATCATTCTCTTCGATGTCCATATTCATAAAATTATTTTAATATGTATTTATATATACATAAATTAATTATAAATTTATATTTTTATGTATTTTATATTGAACATTTTTATAAAAGATAAAATGATTTATTTATTTCAACTTATATAGAGACAACGTATTTTCCCACTAACACAGCCATTATTTGATATTTGGATGACTTTATAAGCTTCCTTTTTTCATAAAATAAAAAAACCATTCATTTTTTTTAAATATTTTCAAAAGGGTTTTTAATTGTAATGTATATTATTATATATTGTAATGTTTTTCATATGCATGTAAGAGATTTCATCTAAATTCCCCATCATTGAGGAATATTTTAATGTTATGAACCTAATTATTTTATAAGGAATATATTCTACCCATTTTACATATTATATTATGAATAATTCATAAATAATGGTATTTTATGTTAAAATTACTTTATCTTTATGCAAGGGGATTTAATTTGAATGTTACTAAAGAGGTAAATTCTATTTGTTACAATCTCTTTTCTTTTCAAGATCAGTTCTATTCAAGGTTCCATTAGGGGAAATCAAATACAATTATTGTTATGAACTAAATCTCTCTTATTATAATTTGGTATTGAATGTGCTTTATTTGTTTCATTTACATTTCTTGTAACATTGGGAAAATTAACATGAAGAATGTTATTTTTATGTAATATTGATCTTCTATGTTCTTTTAGATCATGAATCATTCTCATTCATGTCTATATTTTCTATAAAATATTTTATTTTTTTGATAATCTCTAATGATTTATTATAGAAATTATTATCCATGAATTATTTTTTTAACAAAATGGTTTGAATGAAATCTTTCAGTCATTTTATGAATAAAGTAATTTTTTAATTTTTTTCAAAAGTGTGAAAGGAATGTTTTCTTTTAACTTAAACATAAGGAATGGAATTTCCCAATGTCATGACCACTAAATGACGTGAATCTTCCATTATATGTTTCTAGGAATCATTTCAAAGAAAAAAATTCTAAAATATTTTAAATAATTTATTCTAAATTGAAAAGGTTATTTTTATTAAGAAGTATTCTATCTTCCCTTTTAAACACATTATAATCAACTATAACAACCTTCAATGTTACAAGTTTCTTCTAAAATCTATATTTATCTCTCTACCAAAAAATCTAGCTTGTAATTAATTCTTTTATGGGTTAATACATTCTTTAATTTCATTTATCAAATACCTTGATTATAAAATATCATTTGATTAAGTCTTGAGGCTAGATTAGGCCACCAGTTCCTTTCCATTGGTAATTATTATGTTCATAAATTATGATTAATTCCCTTTTTATGGAACATGGTAATTATTATGTTCATATATTATGATTTATGTCATTTTTATGGAACACATAATCTTGTACACATTATTATGGGTTTTCCCAAATAACACCCCAATAAATTGAGTAATGTTTTTGGCCTCATGAGTATTTTTGTATGGTACGTTAGAGTGATCTTAATATGTTATTGGACTTTTTAAACCATGTAATTTTGTATAGAAAATTTTCCTTGACTCATTTTTATTTCATGTCATATGATTTATGACACATTTCCTATTTTTTCATTATCTAATGATACCATGTTCATTTTTTTATACTCTTATGTTATTACTCATGATATTCTTTTATAGGAAAGTATATGAAACTTCATAATGGTAAAATGAATTACTTTTTATTGAAAAAAAATCATAAAATATTCATGATTGAATAGGAAACATTATCAATTTTATTTTCACTTAAATATTTCTTATCAAATGTTTTATGAAATGATTTTGGAAGAAAAGTTACTTCTTTGTGTGATAAAATGATTATTTTGAGAACAATGTTAAATTTTGAAAAATAAAAATCATATATAAGTATTTATGAACAAACAGGTTTTATTATTTCATTTTATGTAACTCTTAATGAGATTTTTTTGATTTTACAACTTTTTATAATGTTTTTATAGCGTTTTAAGGATGTGTATATAAATGTATTAGTTAAAGATGAATATTGTGAAGGTATTTCATGAAAATAAAATTTTTAATATCATAAAAGTTCTGTTTTTTACGAAAAATTTATACTATGGGTAAGTGACTTATTTTTTATGTAATATATATTAATGTAATGGGGGTGGTCTAATTCTCTAATACTCTAAACCTTTCAGATAATCAATTTTTTTAAAATGAATTCTTGACTTAAAACTCATTATTATGTAATGTTTTAGGAGAAGTCATTATAAATAAGTTGTATCATATATGGTGATGATATGATGTGATATATGAAATTCATGTTATTATACATTATCTGGGGTATAATTAGGTTGGAGTGAGGGAGATGGCTCTCAAAGTGTGGCATTGGTGTATAGTGAAAAATAGTAGGGAGATTCTAGTGAGGTACCTTATTTTTTATTATATTAATCTCTTATATGTGATACTTTGTGATGGCTAGACATGGTGAGTCTAGAAATATACTGTACCTATTTAGGTGATAATTAGCTTTACTTTTTGACCACTATGATTTATCATGATTTTATTATCATTTATATGAGTAGATTTGGGTAGGGTCCTACTGAGGATACATGTTAATATCATCCCATGTATATGTAAATAATTCTTCAGGTCTATTATACCTATTTGGTGATCGTTTAGACTGTAATAGCACAGGGGTTATTTAGGATTTATTTTAGATATCTGGGTTGTGGTAGAAGATTACCATATGGTACTCATAGTTTTCTTATAGATGTTCATTAATATGACATAACATGGATCTATTTAGGATCTTTTACAAATATAATGAGTAAGTTTTTGGGGTGTTTCATTCTTATTTGTCTCATTTCTCATGACATGGAGTGTAATTCCTCCCATATCTATGTAGGATATACCCTCTGTGTTTTTTTCCTAATAATATCCTATTTGAATCAGTCTTCAAAAATCATTATATCCATTATCTCACAATCTATTTAGGATGGGTACCATCATGGGGAGGGGTTAGTGAAAAAGTAGTGATAATGGTTTTAGTTTGAGCAACATGTTGGAGTTTAGAGGTTGGAATAAGTGATAATTGCATGGGTTTGTAGGGTAATGGTTTCAGTTGGACATAATATGTGATGTAAAAAATAGAGTTCGGCATGGAAATAGGTATTTAGGTATATATGTAATCAGATTCACATTATATTAAGTTTATGGATCCTACTAAGGGAAGTGATAAAAGTCTTAGGGTAGAGACCTAGGGATGGACAATTAATCATTTTTCATTGCAAGTGTGTTTGAAATATATAGACCTCTAAACTATATTAAACCATAAATTTTTGAATATATCATAACTATTCTATATTCTAGTTTTATAATTCAATAATAGTTTTTTATTTTGAAGATATGTCTTGAGTTTGACATCTTTATTAGGACCACACTAAAGAAGTTTAATAGGATGTTCCTCCAAATCATTAAAGAGTATAATTCGATAACGAATACATAATGGGTAGAAAAATATAATAGTTTTAGTACTAGAGTTTATAGAAGTATGAAGACATCAATTCAAATGCTATGAGAGAGAATGAGTTGGAGGAGTTGGAGATGTACTTTGGTTTTTTTGTTCTCAAAAGTATCCAAAGGTTTTGACAGTGGTGATGATAAATCATGGATTAATGAGGAAGTGTTAGTTATTATTAAATAGGGATTATTAGTATTCAACATTCTCATTGGAGAATTTCATAGAGATGTTATGAGAATAGTTTCATTATTTTACCATAAACTTAGTTAGTTTCCAAAAGTTTAATCCAAATCAATATGGGTTTTTCTGTGTTTTGATATTTTGGATCAACTTATAAACCCTTCTTTATTATTCATTAAACCTATTTCTTGATGAGGAGACCAATAAAAGGACTTTCTATGAGGATTTTTTCCAAATATCTAGTTCTAGGTCACCCTATTTATATTGTTGACATATATTGAGGTGTTCATGAGAGAGGAGTTCATTGAGAGGATGATGTTTAAGATCAAATCATTAAGAGGGGGAGTCCTCATGGTTTCTAATAGAGTAGATCTATGGTCTAGGGTTCCCAATTTTCTAGTTAGAAGTGATTTCAAACTATCATGGGTAGGTCCCAACCCCCACTGTCTCATTTTTCTAGGTGTGGAATCTCACAACCTTCTATAAAAGGATCATACACATGCTTTTTATGGAGATTGAGGTTATTAGAAATGACTGTTCCAACCATTTATGAACATGAAGCATGTAACATGTGTTTCAGCCAGTATTATAGCAATAGGTTGTTCCATATTTTTATTTGTAGAGACAAGACATGGTAAGTAGAGGAAAACCCTTATATGGTGATCTTTGTTTAATAGTAGAGTTTTTTCATGGTGGCAGACTCCATCGGGGTAAGATATGTCATATAGAAGGTTGTGATCTATTTTTTTCTTTATAGTTTTGAGCACTAATAAATCTAGACATCATTTGAGGTCCCCTTTTCTTATTTTCTACTTTGGGGAAAACCTTGAATGATTTATAATCTACGAACTCCTTCATAACATCTACCCTAGTCTACGATTTTCATCTAGAGGTGGAGAGTCTTCTATTTCCCATTTTGTTTACTATAATAATCATAGGTCGAGATTATTTTCATAAAGTATTCATAGAATGTAAAGATGTGTTGGGGTAGCACCCCTTATGGGGAGACTTGTTATGATTACATATATATCCATATAACATCATTCTTAAGATGGAATGGATGTATTTATAGTAATATATTGTGGAGTGCTTCAATTTAATGATTTTGTTTTATGATATATATAGAGAGACTTAGTGTTCATTGGAGAGAGAGACTCGTCGATGGTTCAATATAATTTTTTTTCTTATCTTAATTGATGGTTAATTTAATTCTATTTTCATCAAAGTTTTGTCTGATTTTGTATCATAGGGTTGTAAGTATAGCACCCTGATGTATTTTCTAAACTTTTTGTTGTGACACTATTTAATTAGAATAATTTTTTTATTTTTAATGATCATGATTGTATGAGGTATATATTATCACTATGTTACCTAAACATGATATATGGATTGTGAATAGAATTATTAAACAGTTACAAGTTTGATATTTTATATACATCAGGAAAGGTTAATGTTGCAGCTGATACATTGATCGGTATTCCACTTAGTGATTCCATGTTTGAATATAGAGATTATGGGATGGTAATGGAAGAACTCTCAGATATTCATCTTGGTATTGGGAGGATGGTTGTATAGGTTTCCTTTTTTAGATGACAGATCTTTCATCTTTGGTATAGTAGGTGGAGGCATTAAATCTCATGGGTTTTGTGGTTGTGGTTTGAAGAGACTGAGTTGTCATTAAAAATGACCTTGATTATTGTTCTATGGAGTAATAACACCAGGTGTTATTCTGGGGGAATAATTTCACTCATTTTGTGATACATTTGGTTGTTCTCAATGAGGTCTATAGATCACCCTTGGTGGTACACCATTATTAGATAAATATTCATTATGCACTGAGAGATCAGTTTTGGTGACCTGGGTGGAATAGCTAATTTACAGAGTTTGTGAATATATGTTTTGTCTTCCAGAAGGTGAAGTCTGGAAACCATTCTTCATGTAGTTTTCTCCATCCATTGGATGTTACTCAGTAGAAGTGGGTTAACATCTCAATGTACTTCACCACCAGATTACCTCTATGCTAGGTAATATTCGATGGTATATGGGTTATAGTGGGTTATTTTATGAAATTAGAACACTTTATAGCTATCAAGGAGTTTATATCAACAAAGTTCTTATCTAGGTTGTACTTGGAGGTGGTGGTGAGACTCCAAGGAATCCTAAGGATTGTTATCTCATATCATGATTCTTATTTTACATCAATGGTGTGGGGAGGTCTCTAACATACATTTTTATCTCATTAATTCTTCATCATTCATTTTTTATCTATATATGGTTGGTTAGACATAGTGGACTATCAAGACTCATGAAGATATGTCTTTCACTTATATCATAGATTTTATAGATTTGTGGATGAGGCACATTCTTTTAGATGACATAGATTAAACTAATACTATTACCTTAAACATTTTTATTATAGTGAACTTGTATTATCATACATAGATATTACATCTTAATAGATATATATTCACTTAATTTTACAAAAACATGAATAATTATCGTAAAGTTTTAGTGTATTCGGAAACTAGGATGCGTAAACAACTAGTTCAAAAGTAAATTACATCATTCCCCACTATATTTTCATAATAAGAACCCTTATTTGGAATATCATGCATAATACCTTTATTCACAACTTAGGAAAGGAAACATAAGAATTGGTGAGTTTAGATGCTCAGTAAGTGAAAATAAGGGAGACATCAATGATTAAATAAACATAACATGGGAATAAGGATATAATAAAATGATAATAACTTATGAAAACCATACCCATCATTTCATATATAATAATAATTATTCATTGTATAAATTTTGCTTATTTATCATAGATTACTAATAAAGGAATCATAGAACATGATCCATGATAGAATAACATTTTCTGAAGATATAGATTTTCAGAATACACATAATAATAAAAAATTATTTCCTTAGTAGTGAAATATCATTTCCAAGACTATCATAGTAGAATCGGATAACTCCCCAATCCATCATAGCAGTCAATGTTTTCTACCAATACTGTCATATTGGATTTATTACCTTATTGAACATGGTTAATTCCCTACTCCATTCCTATTTATCTCATGAGATATCGATTTGTACGCAACTCAATGGAGAGCTATATAATTATGGGCCAACCCATCACATAATGAAAGTAATATTGATGTGGGACAAAACATCCTAAAACATTCACATTATCATTACACATGAAAAGGAAATGGGTATCATAAATATTCCATCATTACATAACCCATGGAAAAGAAACTTGTTTCATAATCATTAAATCAATTCATCGTAGTATAACCCATGGAAAAAAACATGTTTCATAAATAGATTTTCACCATAATTATAAAACAACCAATGAATGGATAAATATTGTAAACTTGGATCATATACATGGTATAGAATATTTATAAAAAATGGTTTGTTATCATTGATGACTATAAATAACATTTAAAGATCATTAAAAAACATTCTAAGGGAAAATACACTTTACATAGTGAAAATAAAATTTTAAAAATAAAAAAAATTACCAATATATTATAGAAAATATTCCCATCGAAAATATCCATGAAAAAATTTAGAGGATTCTTTAAATATATTAGTGGTCATGGTGGCCAGAAATACTATTCAAGTTGTACACATTAAAATGAGGATTCTAGTCACATTTTTAGTTAAAAGACACTATTGTATCATTAAGAAAATGAAAAAAGATTCCTTTTAAAGAATTTTTTATAAATTAAAATAGTAAAATTAAATTTAAATAATCATTTTAGAACATTAAAAATATTCTTTAAAAAGTTTTTAGAAAACATGTATGTGGAAGAGAAATGATTTTCGACCCAAAAGATAAATAAAGTCTATTTTGTATAAAAACATTTTTTTAATTCTCGTAAGTACATAAAATGGAAAAATGAAAGGAAAACATGTAATTTATATAAATAAGAAATGTAAATGAGTATTAATGTGTTTATTGATAGATATATTATAAAATTTTATCATCATAATCATAATTATAAATAATCCTGATAAATAATGATATTGTAACATAAAAACCCTTACTACATTGATAAATTTTGAATCATATGACCCATGAAGGAATAAGATAAAATGAAAACTTAAATATAATTAAAATGTAAATATTCATGATATAGCATGTGAAATTACAATTATATGATCGAAATAAAACAAATTTATGGTGAATCTGTCATATGTCTCCCAGAAGTAAAAGTGAGATGAAAATCCCTAACCTCAGGTCTCAACATTATTTATACACATTTAAACCACTTATATAGTAAATAAAAGTTTATTATAAAAATATTACTGAAACATAATCACATATATCATACCATATATGACTTGCTTATAAACTTTTATCACTCATTTATTTACAATTCATTGTTAAATTCACTATTTCGGTTATAAATTCTTTGTTTTTCATGTGTGTTTCTGTAATAACCCAAGATTTTATAAGATACATTCTTTTTAATTTCTTTCATATCTTCTGTTTAATGATACACCAAGATTATCTTACGCTATACGCAACACTGTATTAGCTTGCAGTATACGCAACACAATTCTTGGATCGTGTTATACACAATTTCAAGTTCATTTGATAGAAGTTATTATACACAACATTGAGTGTATATATATATATATTCAATGTATAAATGAAGTATGGTTGGATTTTTTTTATACGCAAAAATAAAGGATTCTGGAACTACACGCAACCCTGACTTGGTTTTCATTACACGCAATCGCGACCTTCCTCGATAGCGTGTGTTGTACGCAATACCGGGTTTCACTAAACAACGATATACGGTTATAATATTATCAAGAACTAGCCTTTATTAATATAATTAACCACATTTTTAATTTTATAACATTATTATTCTTCTTATAAATTTTCTAAAACATTTTATGTGAACAAAACAAATTTTCTGGGTAAAATAAGTATTTTTCAAAAAATGCAGTTTTACCGCCTTTTGATGGCGCACCCACATTAAATCTAGTTTTTGAAAAGTTTATAAGTTCAATTTGACAAAATAAAATTTTAATTTAGAATCAGGATTTAAAAATTTACTTTGGATAAATTTTTCATATTATTCTGATAACTTTCATATTTTAATGAATAGTAAAAACACGCTATATTTTAATTAAAAACAACTTTTTTCATCGCAATACTTTATATAGTTAAATTACAATATTTAATGTTTTTAAAGTATAAATAGAATATATTTTTACCATTTAATATAACGTATGTCATTAGAATTAATTTTACATTGAATTCATAGGTAAAAACATTTCAATCTTTGGCAATGTTTTAACTTTTAAAACCAGTTTGCTTAACAATGGAATTAATTTTAAATTAATTACTGAAACTTATGTGTTTTGAATTTTGAAAAATTGATTCCATATTTGGAATCAGTGGGTCCAAATTATGTTAATAGGTTACTTTTATTTTTTTGATATTATGAATAGTAACTACGGTAATTTTATTTATTTACTACGGTTAAAGGTAAATAGGGTAATTAAAGGATAAAAGAATATTATAATAATTTAAAATTACCTTGACACTTGTCCTAACATTATTGGATGAGTATTTTCCGACCATGGGAATCTTTGGGTCGATTTTGGGACCCCATTGAGCCACTTGTTAGTAACAATGACAATTGGGATTAATTAATTTAATGTAAAGACAAAATTGACATTAACAAAAATCTTTTAGTAATTAATTTTGATAAGGGGTTATATAAATTATATTTTCGACTATAAATATTAATTAGAAAGATAAAACGATTTCCTACATAATGATATTTTTTTCATAATTTTTAGACACCAAATAAATTAAATTATATATGACACAATAATGATGAAGTATTTACCTCATTAATAAATGATTTAAATAAATAAGATTATAATGATTAAAATATTTTCCAAAACATGTCCAATTCTGATTGGATGATATTATTTTGACCATGAGTCATCTCATCTTCATCTTTAATGATTTTTGGACCTTTTGAAACCGAAGATAAGTTTATAATAGAATAATATTTACACACTTTCCAAAGGTGCCCCTCTCCTCCCTTATAAAAGGGCACCTCCTCCCTCTCTTCCTCACACCAATTTGAGCCTTCAAGATCGGCCAAACCCTGCCCATTTCACTTCCCCACTTTCTTAGAAACCTACTGAAGGTACTTGTTTTCTCAAAAGACCAACTCTAGTTCCTTAAGAGAAAGTTTAAAGGAGGCACTTCGAGAAAGAGGTAATACCTTCTATTGTTTTCTTCAAGTTCCATTCTTCTTCTACTGCCTCTTATTTAGTTGTTTCATTATGAGGTAATAACATCAGTATCCATAATATACTGATATGTTATTATAAATATGAAACAACCCTGTTTCACCTCTTATCCATCCTACGGAAAACAAAATCACCACGCGTGTGTACGTACGGAATACCGTCTCCACACCGTGGTGTAATCTGTTTTCCACCACCACCTTACTTGGATGGGTATAATGGAGCAAATAAATAACTATATATTATTATTGTAAAGTGATATTGATTCTGAAATAGTATACATACACTTCAATACAATTCCATGATCATGGGAATGATATCATCGCTTGTGCGTACGTACGGTCTACCGTCTCCACAATGTGATGCGACTCATCCTATATGATCTTCATTGAATAATGATTATATAAATGAATTTAATGAATTAATATAATATATATATTACACTAATACCTTTATTTAAATGATGTATCTATATCCTATAAAGAGGAATACGAATTTATTCGACAAAACATGCATAAGAACAAAAAAGTAATAAACACCCGAATAACAAGTAGTAATGAAATATTACTAATAAGAAGCTAAGAATATGACCATATATGATATCATAACAATAATTATGATTCTGGAATAAGTCAATAACATTATTTAAATCATTATACAAGAGGTTCAGACACGTACAAACATATCGGACCTAAGGTAAGGGAAAATATCACAATCTCATATTTATCCGAGATTGTTTATACTTTGGTATTTAATGGGGTGTATTTTATCATCCACATACATGTTTCCTCAATATGTAATATTATTTCCATCTACCTACAATTTTTTAAATCCAATTTTACCCTTCTGTGGGTTTTTAGTAAAAGATATGAAAGGAATCTTTTGTTGTTTTTCGTACGAGGTACTTTTTGACTTTTCCGACAAAAGTACGAGAAGAATGTTTTTTTAACTTATACGGCATGAATGGATTTTTAAAAAATTATTTCCAAGAATCTTCCTTTACAAGTTTTCAATTTTTTTTAATCAACTTCTTTTAGTTTAAAATTGTATGACATGTCAAGATAAGAAAAATGTTTTTGAAGTAGAAAGGATATTTTCCTCAAGAATGGAGTTCAAGTGTTTTATCAAAATTATTTTCCATCTAAGATAATATAGGGTTCTATTTCTATCCCTATTATTACATTGATTTGATTATTTTGTGATGGAACTATTTCTATGAATTCCTTTATCTTATATGAATTGTTTTATGATGTCATTATGTTTAAGATTCCCATTTTTATTACATGGGTTATGCTATGATGTATGGTTTATGATTTTGTGGCACACATAAGAATGGTATCATTATAAGATTGTTGGGGCCTATATCTCCCTCCAATTAATTGGGTAAAGATTTTATATCTCATGATATAGACATGGCTGGAACGGCAGGTTAAATCGGTTCAGTGAAACAGGACTGAAACGAGGAGTGAACTCGGTTCAGAAATTGACTTTGTCCACTAAGATGGTCGTAGCAGCAATGCCTTGGCTAATATGGAAATCATATCATCTGATTAATGGTTTCCATAATTACATGTTTTATTCCCATGATATTTTATTATTCTTAAAGTTTCTTTATGATCTATGCCTTACGTACTTCCATGTTTTATGTCATTGCTCAAGCTTTTGATGTTTAAACATTATGTTCATGTTTTTAAGTTCAAATGTATATGGTATGTTTTATTTTATCCATGATTACCCTTACTGAGCATTTGAGATCACCCTTTTTTTGTTTTCTTTTCCCTCAGTATATAAAGAAAGGTTTTAGGTATGAAAAAAAAGAGGAAGATATTTATGGGAGATGTTGAAGATCTTTCACCACGATTAGAAGATTACGTTCCAAGTTTCCAAACACACTAAACTATTACAGTCCTTGTGTGTCTATTTTTTTTATGTATTAAGTATTTCTCAAAAGTAATGTAATGTCCATGTACGTCAAGCTTCGGGTCTCTATAGTTGTTATCATAGGAAAGGTTTAGTCAGCCTTTGGAAACTAGGATGCAAGAACTTTAGTGAGATCCCTATAGATATTTCTAAGGTATGTATAGGGATGTCCTTAAGGTTAAGTATACGTATAGGTTATAGTCCTAGAATTGCGCTAACGATCTTAGAATTAAACCTAAGATGTTAGATATTGAAGGTACTCCCCCTTTATTATGTTGTTTTCCTAGCGTGATTTTTTCCTCTCACACTATTCTTTTTGGGTTTTAAACGATGGCTGGAACCCGAAGGAACCGTGTTGATCAATGTAATGGAGGATGCAATGATTTTCCTCCTGAAAAAACCAACGTTATGGGATATGGAGTGCAAAATCTTATTGCTATACTTACACAAGCTATGAATCATTCTGGACTTCCAAATGAGTAGAGGAGGGAACAATATTCTTTTGAGGCCTTCATGAGGCAACGTCCACCTTCTTTCAATGGGTCTTCTGATCGACTTGTTGCTGAACAATGGATCAGTACCATGGAAAAGATATTTTCCATACTTCGCTGTTCGGAATATGATAAAGTCATTCTAGCTGTTTACCATTTAGAAGGTGAAGAAGACCAGTGGTGTACTCTAATTAAGAATACAAGGCCCCGAGATGAAATTGAGTCCATGGGATGGGACGAGTTCAAGAACTTATTCTTCAATAAGTACTTCCCTCGTATTCTTCAATCAAAGATGGAGAAGGAGTTTCTTAAGCTTAAGAAGAAGTATGATGAATCTTTTGATATATACGAAGCAAATTTTACAAGACTTGAAAGGTATGCATCGAGCTTTATCATCCAACCTGAAAGTAAAGTTGATCGGTTTTTCAGTGGCTTAAAACCCAGTCTTCGAAGGGCATTAGCTATAAGAGACTTCAGTAGCTATGAAGAAATTGTGCGTTGTGCTATCAATGTAGAACTGGAAGTTGGTGTAACATATACATCTCATGGTTTTGACAAGAAAAGAAAGATGGAGTTCAAGGAGAAATCTCAGAATAATGGTGAAAAGAAGATGAATGTTTCCTTATGCTCAATGTGTGGAAAGAAGCATGGTGGAGATTTCCTAAAAGGTACTAGAAAATGTTTTAAGTGTGGAAAAGAAGGTCATCGAGCATCTTAGTGTCTAAGTAATGGAAAAAGGGTTGTTAATGATGTGAATCAAGAAAAGAATGCAGAGAGCGCACCACCAACACTTCAATGCTTCAAGTGCAACGAAATGGGGCATTATGCTAATAAATGACCTAATCCACGGGTTAATGATGATCAACGTGAGCAATAACTTAAAGAAAAGGATAAAGGGATGTCTCATGCGATCACTATTTGTGATGTTGAGTATGAAAATGATGTTGTTTAATGATTAAGTGTTTATGTAATGGGATTCCAAAATAATGTTTTATATAGTATCATGGAATATTGGAATATTTATGTATTGGTCTATTGTGGTTTTCAATAATTTTATGGTACCAATAACCATGGAAAGTGATTGAGATATTTTTGGAAAGAAGATGATATGCGCATAATGAAGGGATAAGGATAAAATGAAATGTTTGACAGTATTCATGAGCTCATATAAAGAAATAGTTATATCATGGTTTGAGTATATAGAATTTTGGGGTTTTGGTATGTGGAAAGAGTTAACTTTGGCAGCACTCATGTTTTCACTAAGATTCAATGGGTATTAATTTTTCAAAAGAATACATGATTAGGGACTTCGAACGTTTGGAATGTGACCAACAAGACATATCTTACGATATATGGGGATCAATGATGGTATTAACATGCTTGTTATATGAAATCTCTGGTAATGGTTTTCACTATAATATGATAATATACTATAATATTATGGATAAGCCTAAAGATTGGAATGGATTATGTTGGAAATAAGTTAGTATTGTTTAAGGATAGAACCTTTTTCGATATTATTGATGGGATGATATAGAAATGTAGTTTTAGAAAAAGGACAACCTGCAGGATGGGCGACAGCCCATCGCGTCGGACAAGGCTGTGGAAATTGAACCCACAACCGAAGTGCGACAAGACTTTATCGCCTACCACTGGCCTTAAAGAAGTCCCTAGTTAGTAGAAAGTAGTTTTATTTTATTAAGAGGTATGATAAATAAAGTATAAGTCCATTTTTGGAACCATATACGATTAATCTCACCATAAGATGGACTTATAACTTTTGTTAACCTTTTGTTTGAAATAGATGGAATGACTCATCATTCTATCACATGATCTGCTAACGCTTCACGAATAACAAATTCAACTTCATTTCTTTAAGAGATGAAGAGGAAATTGTTCAATTCATGAACAATAGTGAGATTGTACCAAAATCAAGTAAGTATTTCTTCTAATTCAAAATTTTCAACTTTAGGGAAATGATATTGAAAACCAAAAAATGTTATCCTAGTTCTCTTATATCCGATGAATTAGATGGTACCTTATATCATCACAAATATATGGCTTTGTGATTGTTGGCTTTTTCATAGCCATGTTCTCTACCACTCTCCATCAGAACACGATGGTTAAATTTCTCTTCTATATCCATATTTTCACCTATGTTCTCCTATGTGGAAACCCAATGATTAGTTTATTTGGTTAAACATTACATTTCATACTTTAGCTTTTAAAGATAAGTTTTGGTATTCTTTTTTACGATGTGGGTTTCAATTAAAGAAACTTTCAAGTAGAAAACCATTTATAACCCCGACGAATTTCGAGGGAGAAATTAATTTTAAGGGGGGTAGAATGTAATAAACCTAGATTTTATAATATATATTCTTTTTAATTTCTTTAATATCTTCTGTTGAATGATACACTAAGATTATCTTGCGCTATATGCAACACCGTATTAGCTTCCAGTATACACAACACAATTCTTAGATCATGTTATACACAATTTCAAGTTCATTTGATAGAAGTTATTCTACACAACATTGAGTGTATATATATATATTCAATGTATAAATTAAATATGGTTGGATTTTTTTATACGCAACAACAAAGGAGTCTGGCACTACACGCAACCCTGACTTGGTTTTCATTACACGCAATCACGACTTTCCTCAATAGCGTGTGTTGTACGCAATACCAGGTTTCACTAAACAACGATATATGGTTATAATATTATCAAGAACTATCCGTTATGAATAGAATTAACCACATTTTGAATTTTATAACATTATTATTCATCTTATAAATTTACTATAACATTTTATGTGAACAAAATAAATTTTCTGGGTAAAATAAGTATTTTTCAAAAAATGCAGTTTTACCGCCTTTTGATGGCGCACCCACATTTAATCTAGTTTTTGACAAGTTTATAAGTTCAATATGACAAAATAAAATTCTTATTTAGAATCATGATATAAAAATTTACTTTGGATAAATTTTTCATATTATTCTGATAACTTTCATATTTTAATGAATAGTAAAAACACGCTATATTTTAATTAAAAACAACTTTTTTCATCGCAATACTTTATATGGTTAAATTATAATATTTAATGTTTTTAAAGTATAAATAGAATATATTTTTACCATTTAATATAATTTATTTCATTATCATTAATTTTACATTGAATTCATAGGTAAAAACATTTCAATCCTTGGCAATGTTTTAACTTTTAAAACCCGTTTGCTTAACAACGGGATTAATTTTAAATTAATTACTTCAACTTCTGTGTTTTGAATTTTGAAAAATTGATTCCATATTTGGAATCAGTGGGTCTAAATTATGTTAATAGGTTACTTTTATTTTTTTGATATTATGAATAGAAACTACGGTAATTTTATTTATTTACTACGGTTAAAGGTAAATAGGGTAATTCAAAGTTAAAATAATATTATAATAATTCAAAATTACCTTGACACTTTTACTAACCTTATTGGATGAGTATTGGCCGAACATGGGCATCCTTGGGTCAATTTTGGGACCCCATTGAGCCACTTGGTAGTGGCAATGACAATTTGGATTAATTAATTTAATGTAAAGACAAAATTGACATTAACAAAAATCTTTTAGTAATTAATTTTGATAAGGGGTTATATAAATTATATTTTCGACTATAAATATTAATTAGAAAGATAAAAAGATTTCATACATAATTATATTTTATTTATAATTTTTAGACACCAAATAAAGTAAATTATTTATGACACAATAATGATGAAGTATTTACCTCATTAATAAATGATTTAAATAAATAAGACTAGAATGATTAAAATATTTTCCAAAAAATGTCCAATTCTGATTGGATGATTTTATTTCGACCATGAGTCATCTTATCTTCATCCTTAATGATTTTTGGACCTTTTGAAACCAAAGAAAATTTATAATAAATTAATATTTCCACAACTTCCAAAGGTGCCCCTATCCTCCCTTATAAAAGGGAACCTCCTCCCTCTCTTCCTCACACAAATTTGAGCCTTCAAGCTTGGCCAAACCCTGCCCATTTCACTTACCCACTTCTTTATAAACCTACTAGACTTATTGGTCTTCTCAAAAGACCAACTCTAGTGCCTTAAGAGAAAGTTTAAAGGAGACACTTCGAGGAAGAGGTAATACCTTCTACCATTTTCTTCAAGTTTCATTCTTCTTATACTACCTCTTATTTAGTTATTTCATTATGAGGTAATAATATCAGTATCCCTAATAAACTGATATGTTATTATAAATATGAAACAACCCTATTTCACCTCTTATCCATCCTACGGAAAATGAAATCACCGCGTGTGCGTACGCACAGAATACCGTCTCCACGCCATGGAGTAATCTGTTTTTCACCACCACCTTACTTAGATGGGTATAATGGTTCAAATAAATAACTATATATGATTATTTTAAAGTGATATTTATTCTTAAATAGTATAAATACACTTCAATACAATTGAATGATCATGGGAACGATATCATCACTTGTGCGTACGTACGGCCTACCGTCTCCATGATGTGATGCGACTCGTTCTATTTGATCTTCATTTAATAATGATTATATAAATGAATTGAATTAATTAATATGATATATATTACACTAATACCATTATTTAAATGATATATCTATATCCTATAAAGAGGAATAATAATTTATTCGACAAAACACGCATAAGAACAAAAATGTAATAAACACCCGAATAAAAGTAGTAATGAAATATTACTAATAAGAAGCTAAGAATATGACCATATATGATATAATAACAATATTTATGATTCTAGAATAAGTCAATAACATTATTTAAATCATTATACAGGAGGTTCGGACACGTACAAAGCATATCGGACCTAAGGTAAGGGAAAATATCACAATCTCATTTTTATCTGAGATTGTTTATACTTTAGTATTTACTAGGGTGTATTTTATCATCCACATCCATGTTTCCTCAATATGTAATATTATTTCCATCCACCTTCAATTGTTTAAATCCAATTTTACCCTTCGGTGAGTTTTTAGTAAGAGATATGAAAGGAATCTTTTGTCGTTTTTCGTACGAGGTACTTTTTGACTTTTCTGACAAAAGTACGAGAAGAATGTTTTTTAACTTATACGGCATGAATGGATTTTTAAAACATTATTTACAAGAATCTTCCTTTACAAGTTTTGAAGATTATTTTTAATAAACTTCTTTTAGTTTAAAATTGTATGACATGTTAAGAAAGGAAAAAAAAATTGAAATAGAAAGGATATTTTCCTCAAGAATGGAGTTCAAGTGTTTTATCAAAATTATTTTCCATCTAAGATAATATAGGGTTCTATTTCTATCCCTATTATTACATTGATTTGATTATGTTGTGATGGAAGTATTTTTATGAATTCCTTTATCTTATATGAATTGTTTTATGATGTCAGGATGTTTAAGATTCCCATTTTTATTACATGGGTTATGCTATGATGTATGGTTTATGATTTTGTGGCACACATAAGAATGGTATCATTATAAGATGGGTGGGACCTATATCTTCCTCCAATTCATTGGGTAAAGATTTTATATCTCATGAGATAGACATGGATGCAACGACAGGTTAAACCGGTTCAGTGAAACAGGACTGAAACAAGGAGTAAACTCGGTTCAGAAATGGACTTTGTCCACTAAGATAGTCTTAGATATGAGTCTTGACTAATAAGAAATTATTCTCTATGATTATGTGTGTATGCCACAAAGTTTCATGTTTTAAGTTTTGATTATTGGGATTACATGTCACTACTATGATTTATCCTATGTTATGAAATTATGATCTCTTTTGCAGGGTAAGATTTCCAAAATGTTATGTTCTTATAAATTTGATGTGATTGATATTTCTTTTGTTTACCCTTACTGAGCATTTGAGATCACCATTTTTTATGTTTTCTTTCCCCAGGTCAGGAAGAAGGTTATTAAGTAAGATATGCCAAAAAGGGACTATAGATATGATGAAATAAATGGGAGACAATGTAGATGATTTATGAACCAGTTGTTTATGTTTCCCAGTTTCTAAAGACATTATACCTATACGGTCCTTTCATGGTTTTTTTATATGTTGTAATAAGTATGCTTCAATTTTGAAGTATTAACCATGTATGTAAAGTATGGTTCGCTATAGTTTTAGTTTGATAGTTTTGGTCCTCATACTTTGATAATGGTTCCATAATCTAAATAATATAAATAATGCTAATAATATCATATATATTAAATATATACATATTTAGAGTCATTTATATTTTTATATATGGAAAAATGAATTACGCCATTCATGGAGATGGTAGGTCATACGTACGCATGAACGTTGCTACCATTTTTCAACTGATGGAACAAAATAAATGTAAATAACAAATAACCTATAAAAATATTGTATATATCATATATATATATTCATTATATATACCCTTATTTTCATCCATTTCAAAATTAAACAAAAAACTCATCACATCGCTTTTTGGAGGCGGTAGTCAAAACATATGTATAATGATGTTTTTGTTTTCCAGTGAATTTTAAGGTAAGAAGTTATATGAAATTTTATAATTTAATGTGAATAAATATTTCATAAATATAATATATAAACCTTAAATACATAATTATCTCTATCCATGAAAGGCGGTGATGAAAAAATAATCACATGAGTTTGTGGGGCGGTAGTCTACTATAAACATGATCAACTATTTCATTTCCCATTTAAGGGAAGAGGAGATAGATTTAGGTTATTATATTAAAATAAAAAGCTCTAAAAATATTTTATATTACTTTTATATTATTTAATAATAATTTAACAATATTGTTTGGATTTATTAAAAGAAATAAAAAAAACATTGCTAAGAACTATACCTCTTCTTGAGAAAATTTATTTAGGTTAAAACCTAAATCCATCATAGAATGGTTGTTCATTAAACCAGGTTCTATAAGTCTTGTATATCAATATAAGTAATGGTTTTTTGTAGTGTTTTCCAAAAAAAATTATCTTTAAGTGTAGAGTTGAAAGGAGATGGTGTTTAATTTTATTAGTGGGAGAGAGGACGCACTTTAAAAAAATTTAAAAGAATTAAATATAACCAAGCCTTACACAAAAAAAATGGCTCTAAAATAGACCAACACAAAACAATATGTTAGTAATGGTTTTAAAAATATCCAGAAAAAAGAAAATTATAAATGTTTCTAGGTCATTTAAACATTTATATTTTTAGTTTGACCATCTGTAAACTCGTTTAATCTTTAACTGTACTAAATGGTTTTCAATAATTTTAAACTTAATTCTATCCAAAAATTAAGTTTACTTTATTAAATAATATAAATTATTCATACAAAAAATATAGAATATATTTTAAAAAAATAAATTCACATAATTTGTATAATTTAATTTAAAATTAAACCTAAAATGCGAAGAAAAAACTATTTTATAAAGAACAAATTTTAAAAAATATAAAATTTTTTATATCACAATTCAAAATAAAATTGATTAAAATGACCTAAAATTGATAATAATAATATAATTAATATAATTTTACTTTTAAACCATTTTAATAAATCTGTAACATTTTCAATGCTTTGAAAGAAAAGTCAATTTTTAAAAAATAATAGTATTTTTCACTATTCAAATAAAATTTAATCAATTCATATCATTTTAAAAAATTAATTCAAAGATAATTTGGAATTTCTAATTTAAAAAATAGTGTTTAATTTTTCAAATAAATTTTCTAAAATATGAAAAAATTAATTTTATTATTTTTTCAAAAATAAAAATAAAAATTCTTTTTGTGGAAAAATGTATTATTGAAGCATATAAATGCTTGACTAAAAATTAAGTACATATTTATCATTATATTTTATTTATCTAAAACAATTATAACATATTTTTAAAATTTTGTTATTCTATTCATAAAACTAAGTTTAAAATCTTGGGTATACCACTTATGTTTAAATAATAATATTAATAGTATATAATGGTTCTCTAAAACTCTGTGTTGTGTGTTTTGAAAGATATCGAATAAATTAAATTTATTTGAAAAAATATTTCAAAGAAAAAACATGCGAAGTTATATTGTAATCTCTATAAAATGAGTTTTTCCATTTATATTCGATCACCTTGAGACAAACAACTTAGTATACTTCTACATCATCATATCCCCAGGTTCCCATACAGCTTCCACAAATTGGTGGTTTCACCATAGAAATTTGACTAGTCGTGTGCTCTTATTTCATAGATTATTCTCTTAATGATCAAGAAACTCCATCAGTTTTTCCTTATTTGATAGATCTTACTCTAGTGTTATGACCTATTATTTTTGTACATATTAAGTTTAAGGAATTTACATCCTCAAAAGATATTCATGGAACACATTATGAACTTGATAGATATTCGGTGGAAGCACTTCGTGATAAGATAATGTCCCTACTTGATCCATAATATCTAAAGGGCCAATACACAAGTTGCTCAAATTTACATTAATCCATAATCTCATAACCTTATTCCATGAAAAAATTCAAAGAAATAACTTCTCACTAACTTTGAACGCTAAATCACACTTATAATTTTCATCATATCTTTATATCGACTCTGAGCTATCTTGATATGTGGTTGAATGGATCTGACATTATCTGCCATTTCCTCACCTAGATCATGCACCAATAGTATTATCTATCCAATATCATCCCTTCACATTGTAGTTTTTTACATCTTTCCATGGAGGTCTTTATAAGGATCCAACTAAATTCTCATGTGAAATTTGTTACTGTATGCAAACCTCACTAGAGGAAGGTGTTGATCTCAAAAACATTTAAAATCTATAGAATAAGATTTCAAAATTTCCTCTAGGGTTTGAATAATCATCTCAAACTGGCCAACTATATGTGGGTGATAAGTAGTGTGGACACATAACTCTTTATCAAGATCCTGCTAAATAATTCACCAAAACTTCTAGGTAAACCACTGATCATGATAAAAAAATAACATATGGTACTCAATGAAACATTACCGTATAATGTGTTTTCCTAGCATACTAATCCCGAGAGAAATATTCTCTGATATAAATTTAGTGTGCTAATTTTTTAAGTTGATTGACTAAAATCCAAATAGTAATATTTTATTTATATATTTTGGGGATTCTGATGAAAAAAATCAATGTTAATGTTTCCCCTTTACCATTCAAGTATGTGTAGTGGATGTAATATCCCCTTGGACTTTTTTTCATCAATAACATACTAACATACCAATCACCAAGACACAAACTATGTAACATCTCTTTTCATGTTATCCCACCAAAAATAAACTTTCAAAACTATATTCTACTTTTTACATGTAGGTTAAATAGGGAATGAATAACTACAAGCTTCCTCTAATAGATACTTCTTTAAATAGGGAAGGGACACAATGAATAAATTAATTATTAACCTAACAATTCTATCATCAACATGTTTTAACTGAAGAAAATTTTTAACCTTATTCTATAGTTATACATCATCAATATGTGCCTCTTTAATCCTCACATAGATAGATGTTTGAGCACCCATTTAATAATGACAAGGTTTCCCCCCTTACTTCAAAAAATCCATATCCATGAATTGAAAATCAAAAAAATTTGGGATTTTTTATGTATTTCAAATATAATATAGCATGATCCTTTTGAATCATTATATCATCCACATTGTTCACGTTCCTAGGGGTGGTAATATATTGAGTAAAAAGAATTTTTCATATTTTATGGGGCATATTCAACTCTATCTATTTTAATATATATGTTAAATATTTATTATCACTATAAATATATCATCTTTATTCATAAAGATATGTTTAATGAAAAAAATACCATAGTCAACTCCAAATAATGAGTTGGGTAATTTTTCCCATGATCCTTTAACAGTAATAAGGCATAAGATATAACCATGTCATTATTATTAATGGACCATATTATTCCTTTTTTGATTCATCACTATATATAGTGACCCAATATTAACATACATGGATATTGCATCATTTTAGATGAATATTCATCACTTTATAAAAAGACATGCCTAAGTTCCATAATAGTTTATTGTCTTTGGAAATTGGGAAAAACATATTCTAACTTCGTCAAATATATTCAATGCTTCCCATAAAAATCTTCCAATTTAGTATATATACTTAAAACCTTTCTCCATAACCTGGGGAAAGGAGACATAATAAAGGGGGTGATATTAGATCCTTAGTAAGTGTAAACAAAAGATGCATATAAGCATAACATGAGAATAAGGGTATGAGAACATTAGGATAACATTTGAAGATCGCACCTTGCATACCAAAGATAATATACATGATTCATGTCATAAATATTGGTATTTAATAATACATGAATCATAAGGGAATCAATAGAATACTCCATGAAATCATAACATAGAAATAAGACATAGAATGTGTGATAGACATGTAAGCATATAAAATGATTTCTATAGTAGTTAAGTAATTGATACTAAGGCCATATTAGTAGTATGAGTTCACTCCCCATACCATATTGGAAGTCATGGCTCACTCCCATTACCAGCTTAGAGTCAAGGTTCACTCCCAAGACAATCTTAGATAAAAAAGTCCTTTACTAAACCACATTCACTTCTGATTACATCCATGTTTATCTCATGATATATAAATCATTGTGAAATTCATTTGTGGGAGATATTGGTTTGACCCATGTCATAATTAAATTGTACATACATGCACCACAAGATCCTAAAAAATCATATCATAACCAATGAAATAAAATGAAAATCATAAACATGTAATCATATAATAACATTTGAAAAAAGGGATTGGTTTTATGATCATTTCATCAAAGCATAACCCATGAAAATAAATGGGTTTCGTAAGCATATAACCCCTAAAAAGTGAAATGGGTTTTATAAACATATAACCTATGAAAAGAAGTGGGTTTCATAAGCAAATAACCTATGAAAATGGAAAAGGAATTTATAAACATAAAACTCATGAAAAGAATAAGGTTTCATAAGCAAATAACCCATCAATAGTAAAAAAAATTCATAAGTATATAACCCATGAGGGAGAAATGGGTTTCATAAACATCATTTCATCAAAACATAAACTATTTAGAGAAAGAATATGAATAAAACACTTGGTCCATATCTCCAAAAAGGTAATATTAACATCAATGTATGTCATCTTAGATTGAAAATAATTTTGAAATATATTTTAAAAACATTTCTTGAGTAAAATATCTTTTATTCTTTGAAAATTTATTCTTAAAACATAAAATATTTTGAAAACCATTTTCTTTAAAAGTAGAATTTGAAAACATATAAAATAATCTAGAAAAAAAAATTAAAACCTTTTTATATGAAAGCTTATAATGTAATATTGGAAGCATTTTTAAAACATTTTTCCTTGAAATCTTATAAAGAATGATTTAAAACATTTTTAAAACCATTTTTTTAAATAATTTGAAATCGTAGAAAGAAGCCTTTAAAATTTTTTGAAAACCTTTTGATAAAAAATTTACAAAAGAATCTTTAAAACATTTTTAAAACCATTTTATTTTAAAATAATTTGAAAACATAGAAAAAAGCCTTGAAATAATTTTGAAAACCTTTATCTTTAAGACTTATAAAAGTGTCTTGGAACTATTTTGAAAACCATTTTCTTTGAAAATATATAAAATAAGCATGAAAACATTTAAAATAATTATTAAACATATAACTTTTTTGAAAAAAATATATTTTAAAGCTACATTAAAATCAACCAATTTTCAAGAATATTAGGAAAACTGTTTATTTAAAAATAAACTTATAAAATTACAATGTATTCTTTGAGTAAAATATAGCCATAATGTTGGGTAAGTTCCTACATGTCGAGCATTCCTTTTTCACATTAAAAGTTTAGAGAAGTGTATTGATCCAAAAATGAAAAGAATATTAATTTTAAACCCATTTTTTTAATTATAATACATGTGTATAAATATCCTATAAATATCATAGGATAATATTAAAACATTTTTTAAAACATTTTTATAAAACTTGGTTTTGAAAGAAAATAGATTTCAGTCTGAATAGAGAAATAAAGTTGGATTTTCATAAAACAAATTTCTTAATTATATTAAGTAAAAAAATGTTTTAAAATGGAAAAATATAATTTTATATGACATGAATAAAAATAGGGTAAGAAAATTCATGAGATTTATTCATAGATGGATCATAATATTTCACCAATGGAATCATAATCAATAAAAATCGTGATAAATGATGAGATTATAGTTATAAAACATTATAGATTTGCTAAATTTGAATCATAATATAATGGAAATAATAACATTAAAGGAAGATTAAAATATCATGAAAATAAATATATTGATGATATAAAATTTTAAAGAAATTATATACACATCATAGAAAAATATAGGTGTATAACATGGCATGTGTGTCAAAGAAGGAAAATTGAGACAAAATTACTTTACCAGTTTGATATCTTTTGAAAAATATAATCCATGAAAGAAATATCATAAAATTGATATTTGAATACCCATAAATTTAATTATAAAAATAATATAATACATCCATGGGTATTATACACACCACATATAAGAAATAGGAGGGTAACATGGCTTGTGTCTCATGAAATTAAAAGCGAGATGGGAAAACTCTTACCCTAACTATTAACGTTAATTGTACAAGTTAGAACCTCCTATATAATATATATCTTTATTATAAATATACCAAAAACCCATATTACTTTATATAATAACATATATGATTTTTTAAGATTTTATATTACATTTATATTAACAACACCATGTTAATGTTACGTTTTGGACAATATCACCTTTGTTTTTCAAATATGTTTTGGATTGTTATTCTTGATCCTATTACATAGATCATGATTTAATTATTTTCATAATGTAAATAATTATATAAATATCAAATATATTTATTTTATATATATTTATAATAGTTTATAAAATATTTAAATATGAAGTGGAATACACCATTCATGGAGACGGAAGGTCGTACGTATGCATGAACGTTGTTTTAGTTTTATTATAATATTGAAATAAAGTAAGTAAATGAAATATTTGTATATATATTATCATTAAATTATAATTATAATTTCATATATATTATATATTTTCACTAAAAATCGTTAATTCATTCCATTTATAGTGTGAATGAATCACAGCTCTTTGAGGACGTGGTAGCCCACACGTCCCCAAATGAAGTTATCGTATTTACACAAAATGGAATGTTTGAAGGTATGTTTTATATAATAAATACAGAAGAATAAATAGATATTAAATATCATATATATCATATAAAAATATATTTTCTATCAAAATTCTTAACCATGATAGGTCTAAAAGGAAAAAAGGACCAACATTGTTTCATGAGGCAGTAGTTTGTCGTACAAAAGAATGGTAAGTTCGTTACCACTAGACGGTAGTGTTTGTAAGTGTATTTATAATACATAAAATAAAAATATATCAGTATATTTATGATAATTTTTTTATTATATAATAATGGAATAAGAAGATTTTAGTGGGTGAATAGTGAAAATAAAACAAAGGTGGTTGAGGAAGGATGTTACCTCTTCTTTGGGTAACTCCTCTTGTTTTTAACCAAAGGGATTCCTTAGTTTGATTTAATCCTAAAGGGGGGATTATAGGATTAATGGATTGATGTTTTTACCTTATTTTATCATAGTTTGGGAAACTCAAAAATCTTGAGATGTGTGAATAAGTGGGAGAGGTGAGTGCCTTTTTATAGTGGAGGAGGAGTGTCATTCATGTACGGTTTTTAAAAGGGAATCACACCCACATTTTTTCCTTGTCTTGGAGGGTGCTCGAAAGGTGTATGAGGTTAATGATTTTGATCCTGATGCGTTGGAATCAATGGTTCCCAAACCAATGGTGTATGAAGTTTTTAGAAGGCTGAGGCAGGACTTGGAGGGGCCTTCCAGGCAGTGCTTATGGAAGGAAGCCAACTCTAATCATGAGGAGAGTCTTGTAGAGATTCAAAGGAATGGTGGTGTGGAGGATAGAATTCAGCGGACTAAAGGAGAAGGGGCTGCACCTGCCATGGAGGTGTCTTTCCCAGGCAGGAACCAAGAGGATGGAGGTTCTTCTCTACCGGTGAGGCCTTTACTCTAGCTGAGCAACAGGCTTGATGGAATCTCTGAAGTTGTCTTGGTCACTGATCTTGTGGATGCTGGTGGTGTGAATGAGGGATACCAGGAGAACCAGGGTCACGAGGGGTTCTCTATGATAGTGGAGGAGCTCCCTAACCGGGACTTCAAAAATTTGCATGACAAAGAAGAGGAGCTTAGGATAATGGCAGAGGGTGAGGGAAAGGAAATTCCTAAAGACATTAGAGCTGAGGTGAGGTGCCTTTTAGTGATCGAATGCAACACGCCTGACCTAAGGAGAGGTAAGGAAAAGCTGTTCAAGGAACCTATCTCGGAGATTCCTTTTGACAAGAGGGGGTATATTTCCGGGTGTGATAAAGAAAATCTGAGAGGCTCGGGCTCCCGGTCCTTTAGTGATATTGTTCAAGGTGGGGAAAAGAGAATGAATGAGGAAGTTGGAGCGTTGTTAGCTATGAAAAGAATGAAAATGAGGAAGGATTATTCTTATCTTCTTCATCCGGTGAATACTATAGCTTCATCTAAGTGAGACCATGGGGTGATCCTTGCTTTCAAAAAAGACATCATTGTCATGCAATTGTGCCCGGGGCAGCGTTCTCCGGATCAAATGAGGAGCCTGAACCAAAGAGATAATCTCTAGAGGTAGTACAATACAGATTTTGAATGGGAATCGTCCACTGCAGAGGAGGACTCAGTTGTTGGGTGTGGTGATGAGTATGGTTATTTTGATTATTAGATGCTTTACTGGTATGTCCTTGTTATTTGTCTTTGTGCTCTTTACTGTTGGATTGTGTGGGTGGTGAGCTTGTGCGTTTTATGGCTCTTGGTTTCTCACTTTTCCTAAAATTGTTTGGAAATAAAAAAAAAATTGTCATTCAGTAAGAAAAAGTGGTAGAAATTAATTTAAATTTAATCCCGTAGACAGGACAACAAAGCGTGGTTTTAAAGTAAAAAAAATTAAAAGCCTGAAATGTTTTTATATCCAATTTCCAAGTGAAATTGATTAAAAAGAACTAAATTGGATTAATTTATTTAAAATATATCTAATTAAACTATAAAACAAAACTAAAATATAATATAACTATATAAATAAATTATATGAAAACCCAGTTTTGAATTAAAATTCAGTGTTTTCACTATTCATCAAAAAATGAAACTTCTCAGAAAAATTCCAAAAATTATCCCCTAGTAAATTTTTATATTCTGTATCCAAAAATTAAGTTTATTTTTTCAATTAAAATTTATAAAATTATCAAAAATAATATTTAAAATGGTTTCTCCAGTAAAAGGTGGTAAGATTACCTTTCAGAAAAATACATCTTTTTATTCATAAAATAGATTTATTCTTATATTATAACTATAAAATCTATTAAATGAAAATAAAAATATTTAATTAATATATAATATAAAAATTTTATTGAAAAAATTAATCAAGATTTGTTTTTTTAATTTATTGAGATAAAATTTTGTTTGTACATAGAAAAATAGTTTTCTAAGAAAATAATTTCTTTATTCAATTCTATTAATTGATAACCAAATTATTAATTTTATAGACATGATTAAATCCTATTTTCACAATTTGATTAAAATTATCCTTAGAATCAATTTAAATAGATATCTGGTATCTATAATAATATTTTAATAATAATATTAATATTATATTATAGTTCAGAAAAAAATTGGCCTTGCGTGTAACGCATGCTACGAAAGGGACTCAGTATTGTGTGTAATACAATAAAAACATAGTGTTACATGTACCATAAGGTAATATAACTATTTTTTAGTGCAATATTAATTTTTTGTTTTATATAATGCAATCCAAACATAGTTCTTTTATATATTAAAACTATATTCAGTGTTTCTTGAAATGAAAAATATCAAAAAGATTAAATTAATTTGAAAAAACATATTTTACAAAATCTTAGGTTGTTACATTCTTCCCCCTTAATGTAAATGCCTGACCTTAAACATAACTTATTCTAGTTATTTTAAACTATAATTCACAAAAAAATATCTTTTCATATTAGAGTTTTAGAGAATAAGGAAAACCTTTTACATAGTAATCTCTTAAATTTATAAGTAGACTCTAATACTCAGTATTCACTTCTTCGACAAAGGAATCCCTTTTTAAAAAAAACATGAATTATTTTTTAAACAAATATTCAATTCATTAATCATGAAATATTCTTTCTTCATACCAATATTAAGACCTATAAAAAAATTCAAACTTGGGATGGGCATAAAAATCTCAATAATGTATACAAAAAGAAGGAAAATCATTAGTCTTTTGAAAACTTGTAAACCCATGGATACATTATCATAAATTAATATATTCCTCTCTTATGAAGTAGTAAATACTTTACTTTAAAAAAAATATCTCATTTCATACACTATTTTTAATCAAAATATCACAATAAAAACATATAAATCAGATACAACATATAAAAGGTAACTTGGGACATAATCATTTTTAAATAAAATAATCATATAATCAACTTCCATATATATCACTCTCACAAATAGAATAGACATATGACTGACATCCATATCAAATGCATTGGAGGTTATAATTTAACCACCCATCCTTGGTTTACCATAGAACAACTTTTCTTTGGTTTATCATGGAACCACCTGTATTTGGTTTATCATATAACCACCCATCAAATGTCTAAGTACCATTATATAATCATAACACAAAAAATATTTCAATTATTGACATATCACTCATAAATATTCATTTTCAATCACAAGAAATAATTTCAAGATATTGAAATAATCAATCCATTTTCAATACCATTTTCAATACCAAAATACCCAAAAAGGAATAAGGGATTTATTTTCCCATTTAAAAACATTAAGGCTTATATGGGAAGCCAAATATCAAATAGCAGTTATGGCGGTGGAAAAGTCGTTGTCAATGTATACATTAAAAAAATGTTAATTTTTTCAGTTTGTAAAGAATGTAAAATGTTTAATATAAAAAGATTAATTTTGAAAACCTTGGAATGAAATTAAAATTAGAAGGGTTTGATTATACAACTTATAAAATAAGGTGGTGTATAACATCAAAATATGCCTCAATGAAAGGATATTGAGATGAAGTCCCTTACAAGGACCCCTTTGTGAAAACATTGTAGAGAAATTAAAAGGTTCCCATTTTAAAAAATTCAGGTCCATAGAAATACATTTATAAAAAAACATTTTTAAAACATGGAAATAAAATAGAAATAGTTATAAGAATAAATAATCAAAACATTAAAATGAGGTTTTTAGTTAAAAATAGCCTTACCAGTTCAAAAACACTTGAATAAAAATAACTAAATAATACAATTAAAAAAACTCATAATATAATTAAAATAAATATATTCATGATATAATAATTCAAAGTTTAGTATATACACTATATAAAAGTGAATATTTCCATAACAATAAAAAAGTCACAATAGAATGTAAATTGGGATGAAATCCCTTACCTCGAGTTAGACTCGTCTCATACGTTCTTTATTTTCTTAAATAATAATCTTAGGTTAATTTATACTTAAATTAGAAAATTTTTTGTGTTTATTATTCCTTTGATATCACTTATTACCATGTTATAACAATTACATAATTATTTAAGCTCATATCAAACATTTTGTCCTTATTCGGTACTTAAGTCGAAAATGAACATGGTATGGTGTTAATAATCCATGTGTTTATAAGCCCATGATCTCAAAAATAATATTCATTACATAATGATATCTTTTATATATCAATTATACTTTTAAATCAATCCATTAATTATGGTAATGGAAAATGAACAACATTATAATCATAGAGATGGTAGGTCGTATGTACGCATGAGTAACGTTTTCCATTTTTTCATTGATCGTTATAGAAAAAAAGTAAGTATTATTTTAACATTTAATAATTATAAAAAATAATTAATATCATATTAATCATTTGAATATACTTATATATATATCATAAAAGTGATATAGTGAATAAAAATGAATCGTGTCGCTTCGTAGATGTGAAAATTCACACCTTTTCACGAATGACGTTATCATTTTTATGTGCATGGAAAGTAAGAAATTAATTGATATATTATTATCTTATAATTATTAATATGTCATTAATATCACTTATTAACATTGATTTCATCATTATAACCAGACATGAGATATGGTTATGGAAAACGAATTATATTGATTCATGGAGGTGATAGTTCACACTTACGCACGAACGATTAATTCCTTTCCCATTTGATGGAAGTGGATATGAATTTTGTTGATGATATTAATATAATAAAATATCAGTATATTTAGGATACTGGATATATTATCTCATAATGTTTGGAGAAGATATGAAGGAATTTGAAGAAAAAACAAAAAGAAATACTTAATTAAAAACGTTGACTTTCCTTCAGATGATCACCTTCCATAATACCTTAACACCTTTAAGAAGGGTGTTCTACCTAAAAAAAATCCTCTAGAATATGGAAAGGTATTCTATGAATGGTTTTTTTTAGATATTTTCTAGACCAAAATATTTTTGAAGTGGGATTAATTGATATGATTGGGTGTCTTTCAATTGGAGAGGAGAGGGGCACCCTTGGAAACCCTTAAAATATTAAATTAATATTAATTAATTTTTAACTCCAAATGACTCAAAATTATGTTATTTACAATATAGGATTAGTATGGTTCAAAATATAATCATCCAATAATTTTATACATTATTTATTTTATTTTAAACTTAATCTTTTTGTGTTAACCCTTTTTAACTCTTACCATTTTATCAAGAAATTTTCATTTGAGGGTAAAAATAATTAAAATAAAATTCCAAACGACCAATAAATGAGTAATTAATGAACTTTTTAGATATACATAAACTATTTTTCTGGATATTACATTTTTATAAATTTTAAGTCATTTAATTAAATATTTTATATTTTAAGATATGAATTATGTCAATTTTGACACTATTCAAAACATAAATTTATAAAAAATCATAAAAACCTGATTCCTTTTAACAAAATACTTCAAATCACATAAAAAATTCCAAATTCATCCAAAAAAAATCATGGATGACATAAAATATTTCAAATTATATTTATTTTAATATTATTAATATCATTTATTTTTTTCTACCTTTGACAAATCTATTACAACATCAGTGCCATAAAAGGTTATAATTTTATCATATTGTTTATTTTAGTCAAACAACACCCATACAATTAAATTAGGGAAATTTTTATGTTAATTTAATATTATTATAATATTTTTTTACCTTTAACTACCCTATTTACCTTTAACAGTGGTAAATAAAATACTATAGTTACTATTCACCAAAAAATATTTTGATCCTATTGGATCACATTTTACATGCTGATTACAACAATGTATGTCCCTTTTTGAAAATTTAATTCATAAAAGTGGTTAAATTAGGTTTAACATGAATCCCATAGATGTGGTGAGAAGGCAGGTAAAAGAGACGATCTAGAATTCCAAAAAAATATACCTAATTTTTATAAAACTTAATCCAATGGCCTACATGGATTAAATGATAAAAAAATATTTAATTATACTTTAAAATCAATTAAAAGGATAATCTAATTAAATAAATAAATTAGATGATAAAATATTTTTGAATTGAAATGGGGTATTTTTCATTCTTCATTAAAATATAAAATTTATCATAAAAATACCAAAAATTCAACCAAATAAACTTTGATGTCCTACTTCCAAAGAAGAAGTTTATTTTGTTAAATAAAACTTATAAAAGTGTCAAAAACTAGATTTAAAATAGGTACATCATCAAAATTCGGTAATTTTTTTTTTAAAAATACTCCTTTTATGCATAAAATTGAATTTGATCTTATATCATGTATAGAAAACATAGAAGATGGATTTTAAAAATCATATTGAATTTATATTTAATTAATATAATCCAAAAAGAGTGATTTTATTATTTTATAAACACAATTATGAACACTTAAATATTTTTTCATAAAAACACATCTTTTATATTTAATTGGTTTGTATTTTCATTTATAATTAATTTTCAAATAAAAAATCCTAATTATATAAACATGTGTAAACCCATTTTCATAATTTAGTTAACATTTTTCATTCCTTTCATTCTAACAGCTAGGTGATAACTACCACTTAAAATAATAATATTACAATATAATATTTTTTAATATAACTATGTATTACGTGCAATATAAGATTTCCGATAAACCCATTGTTGTGTGTCGAGTATGCTATCAGTCATAGTCTCTGTTTAAGGTGAAATTACTATCTAATTCATAAATATTAATAAATATAAAAAATTATTATTCTATAATTACCTTAAATGTTATATCCTCCCCCCCTTTGGAAATTACATCCTCATAATTTCAAATTCGGACTTGGTAACTAAGGCTTTACTTTTGAAAATTACTTCATTGAAATCCCACATCCAAAAAGGAGTCAACAAAACTTCCACTTTCAAAGAAATAATGGGAAGTATGAAATTTAGCTGAGATAACATGTTCTAGGATTTTATATATAAAAACATAGACATATAAGAGGAAACTAACACTCATAGACTAATAAAGAGTAATAGAGAACTTGATCATGGGAAAGTTAACCATCATAATACCATAAATATGTGATGGTTCAAAAGTACATTCATAAAAGTAAGTGGATAACATTTTTTCTACTTGAAGTTACTTTATGATAGAGTTGAAGAATTATTTTACTACTTAGAATAAGAACATAAGGAAATATACTCACTTGACAAGTAGAGTTTCATTAATTAATCAAATTCCACCAAAAAATCATATTTTTATTTAAAAAATCAGTATTCAAGTTGAATTTTTCATTCCTAAAACACTAGAATCAACTTCTATAGAACCAAAAAATCCAAAAAATATTAATTATCTATTTCTAATATCTTGAAATATTAACCAAAACCAATATATTTAGGATAATATAAATAAATTATCCAAAAATAATAAACCATTGGATGATGAAAAACTACTTTTAGTCTCCAAAATTCAACTTTAATACCAAAATTTCAACATAGAACATTTAAAAATTAATTATCCTTAAAATACCTCAAAATAATCAAAACTAATTTTGAAACCCAAAACTCAAAATAATTTGATTACATAGTCTTTCCAGATAAATTTTAATATTTCTCTCTAAATAACATCAATCAATCTTAATGAATCACACCAAAAAGTAATTTCCAAAATCACATATTCTCTAATATAGGTTAATAATTTCCATAAATCACCTAAATCACCATAAGTACATAATAAAATCATAGATTCTTCCAAAATAAAATTCAATAATTACTCCTAAAATAAAATCCCATATTATTCTATTTACCTTAATCATATAAAGTTTCCAAAATAGGGAACGTCTTACAAAATAACATTTATCACTTAATCCCCAAATCATTTTCCAATACCAAGTATATCCATTTGATAAAATATAAGTTCAAAAAACTAAACTTATCTATATTCCATCAACACATTAAACTAAAAAAATCATATTGACTAGGTATATCACATAGTCTAGTGGTAGGGGATAAAGCCTTATCACCCTTCGGTTGTGGGTTTGATTCTCGTATCCTTGTCCGATGCGATGGGTTATCACTCATCTTGTGAGTTTTACTTTTTCTAAAACCATATCATTATTATAAAATTTCCTAAATATAATCCTCAAAACAACCATAACATGTCCCAACCTCAAAATTTATCTCATACCTTTCATTTTGCATCCTAAAAAAAGTAATAACCCCTAATTACCTCAAAAATGAATCCCTTAAAAAAATATTATTATTCAACTTAAAATTTCATATCATAAATCCTCAAAATGTGTTTCTAAGAAATTGAACTCTTGATAAACCTTAAAATTATAAATCCATAATGATGTCCCTAACACTTAAGAAAACATCCTAACCTCCAAAGTTTTCTAAACCATCCGTTGATACCAACTATAAGGACCTAACCTTAAAAAAACTTATTCTAGTTATTTTGAACTAGAATTTGCATATGAGGATATTTTCAGTTTAAAGCTTTATATAATTATGGAAAACATTTACATAGTAATCTCTTAAATTTACAAGTGGACTCTAATACTCAATATTCACTTTTTTCACTAAAGAAACCATTTTAAAATAAAACATGACTTCTTTTTGAGACAGATCTTAAATTATTTCATCATGAAATCTTCTTTGACCATACCAATCTGAAGACCTATGAAAAAACATTAAAACTTGGGATGAACATAAAAAACTCAATAAGGGATACACAAAGAAGGAAAAACCATTGGTCTTTTGAAAACATGTAAACCCATGGATACTTTAACATAAATTAATACCTTCCACCCTTATAAAGTATAAAATATTTTCTTTTATAAAAAAAAGCTCATTACTTACAATATTTTTAATCAAATGTTTACCATAAAACCATAAAAATCACATAAAATATATAATGGTAACTTGGTTTATTCTCATACTTAAATGGAATAACCATACGGTCGACTTCCACACATATCACCCTTGTAAATGAAATATCTATATGATTGACTTCCATACCCAATGCATTGGAGTTTATAATGTAACCACCCATAATTGGTTTATCATAAAACCATCTATCTTTGTTTTATCATGGAACCACCTATATTTGGTATATCATGTAACCACCCACCAAATGTCCAAGTACCATTATATAATCATAACACATAAAAGATTACAATTATCAACATATTAGTCCTTAATATTCATTTGAAATCATAAGAAATAATTACAAGATATTGAAATAATCAATCCATTTTCAATACGAAAATTCCAAAAAAGGAATAAGGGATTTATTTTCCCTTTTAAAAACATTAAGGCTTATTGAGGAATCCAAATATCAAATAATTATTATGGTGGAGGAGAATTCGCTACCACCGTATATGTTAAAAAAACATTCCTTTTGTCATTTTGTAAAGAAATTAAATTGTTTTGTGTAAAAAAATTATTTCTAGAAAACATTGATTGAAATTAAAATTAAAAGGGGTTGATTATACACCTTATAAAAGAAGGTGGTTTATAACATCAAAATATGCCTCAATGAAAGGATATTGAGATAAAGTCCCTTACAATCATCCCTTTATGAAAAAATTATAGATAAATTCCAAAGTTTCCATTTTAAAACATTTATTTACATATAAATACATTCATAAAAACTATTTTGAAAACATGGAAATAAAAAATAAATATTTATAATAATAAATCATCAAAATATTAAAATGAGGTTTTGAGTTAAAAATCCCTTTACCACTTGAGAAACACTTGAATAAAAATAACTAAAGAATAAAATTAAACAAAACTCATAATATATTGAGAATAATGATATTCATGATATAATATGTCAAAGGGAAGTATATACACCATATAAAATTGAATTGGTTCATAACAACAAATAAGTCTCAATGGAATGAAGATTGAGACGAAATCCCTTACATTTAGTATGACTCATCTCATACGTTATTTATTTTTATAAATAATAAACTTACCTTAATTTATACTTTCTTGATAAAATTTTTATTTTTTATTATTACTTTTATATCACAAATTACCATGTTATAACAGTTACATGATTATTTAAGTTTATATCGGACATTTTTTCGTTATTTGGTACTTGAGTCAAAAATGAACTTGGTGTGATGTCAATAATCCACATGGTCATAAGTCCATCATCTACAAAATAATATTAATTAAATAATGATCACTTTTATATATAAATTATATTTTTAAATCAAATTATTAATTATAGTAATAAAAAATGAACAACATTATAATCATGGAGACAGTAGGTCGTACGTACGTCTGAGTAACATTTTCCATTTTTCATTTATTGTTATGGAAAGGAGTTAATTATTATTTTAACATTACACAATTATTATAAAATAATTAATATCCTATTAATCATTTAAATATACTTATATATATCATAAAATTGATATGGTGAATAAAAATGAATCCCATCACTTTGTGGAGGTGATAATTCACACGTATGCACGAACGACGTTATCATTTTTATGTGTATGGAAGGAAACAAAATAATTGATATGTTATTATCTTATAATTATTAATATTTAATTAATATCACTTATTAAAATTAATTAAATTATTATAACCATTCTAAGATATGGTTATGGAAAATGAATTATATTAATTTGTGGAGGTGATAGTTCACACATACGCTTGAATGATTAATTCATTTCCCATTTGATGGATGTGGAGGTGGATTTAGGTGATGATATTATCATAATAAAATATCAGGATATTGAGGATACTGAATTATTATCTCATTATGGTCAGAGAATATTTTATAAAATATCAAGAAGAAACCAAAAATAAATACTTACTTAAAAATGTTACATATCATTTGGATGATCACCTTTGTTAACACCTTAACACATCTAAGGTGGGTTTTCTGATTAAACTAAGGCCTCTAAAATTTGGAGAGGTATTATAGGAGTGGATTTTGGTAGATCTTGTATGAACCAAAAAAAATTTCAATTGTGATCAATATAGAGGAATGGGTGCCTTTTATAGGAGAGGGGAGGGTCACCCTTGGAAACTCATAAAATATTAAATTAATATAAATGAATTTTTAACTCAAAATAACTCTAAATTATTTTAGTTATAATATATGATGAGTCTGAGTCTAAATATAATCATCCAATAATTTTTATACATGTGTTTATTTTATTTTAAACCTTATCTTTTTCTTTTAACCCATTTTAACTCTTACCATTTTATCAAGTAATTTACACTTGAGGGTTAAATTAATTACAACAACATGTCAAACGACCAATGAATGAGTCATTAATTACATTATTATATTTAAATCAATTAGTTGGATTGATATTGTATTTTTATAAATTTTATATCACTTAATTAAATATTTTATATGTTTAGACATGAATTAGGTCAATTTTGACAATATTTATGACTAGAATTTTTAAAAATTAATAACAATTTTAACTCTCATATAACAAGTCAAAGTTATCCAAAAATTTTGTGGATGGAATCAAATATTTCATGTTATATTTATTTTAATATTATTAATATCATTTATTTTATTCTACCTTTAATAAATTTATTACTGCATTAGTGGCATAAAAAGTTTATAATTTCATGCTAAGGTTTATTTTAGTAGAAAACCACTCATCCAATTAAATTAGGAAAAGTGTTAGATTAATTTTATATTATTATAATATTATTTTTCATTTAATTACCCTATTTACCTTAAACTATGGTAAATAAAATACAAAAGTTACTAATCACAAAAAATTATTTTGATCCTATTGGATCACATTTTTCATACTTATTACAACCATGTATGTCTTTTTTTGAAAATTCAATTCATATAAGTGGTTAAATTATATTTAACACGAATCTTTTAGATGTGTTAAGAAGGCAGGTAAAAGAGACATTCAAAAATTCCAATAAGTTTGTATATCTAATTTCAATAGAAATTAATCCAATGAACTATATTGGATTAAATGATAACAACATTATTTAATTATACTTTAAAACCAATTCAAATGATAATCTAACTATATAAATAAATTAGATGAAAAAATAGTTTTGAATTAAAACGTAGTATTTTTCACTATTCATTAAAATAGGAAATTTATTAAAAAAATACAAAAAATTCAACCAAAGTAAATTTTGATGTCCCATTTACAAAGAAGTATATTTTTTTAAATAGAACATTTAAAAGTTTCAAAAAATAGATTTAAAATAGGTGCACCATCAAAAGGAGGTAAAAATGTTTTTTTAAATACTAATTTTATGCATAAAATTGAATTTTATCTTATATAATGTCTAGAAAACATATAAGATGAATTTTAAAAACATACTTAATTTATATTTTATTTATATAATATAACAAGAGTGATTTTATTATTTTATTAACACATTTATTCACACTTAACTAGTTTTTCATAAAAACCCATCCTTTATATTCAATTGGTTTATATTTTCATTTCTAATTAATTTTCTAACCAAAGAATCATCATTATATAAACAGGTGTAAACCCTATTTTTATAATTCAGTTAACATTATTCATTCCTACCATTCTAATAGATAGGTAATAACTACCAATTAAAATAATAAATTTACAATAAATTAATTTTTTCAGTATAACTCAATCTTGCATAAAACGTAAGATTTCATAGAAACTCATTTTTTCATGTTGAGTATGATATCAGGTATAGCATCTACTTAAGGTAAAATTACTAATTAATTCATAAATATTAATAAATATAAAAAAGTATTATTCTATAATTACCTCAAATGTTACACATAAAATGAATTTCTCCCTTGAAATTAGTGTGGGTTTTCAATCGTTTAATACTTGAAAGTTCCTTTCATAGAAACCCACATAATAAAAAATGAATACTAAAATACTATTTAAAAAAAGGAAAGGTGGAAAGAAAATGGTTACCTAGTGTAACTCATAAATAGTTCTCCATGTAGGAAAACATTGGTTGGGAGTGAGGATTGGACATTAAAGAAAAACATAAATAACTATATAGAGTGATAACGATCATTAATAATCAGTAACTAAATGATCAATGTAAATTTGAGGACCTAAAAACCATATATCTGTATTGATTTATAAGACTATCAGTTCAATATAAATGATTGTATTAGGATAAATATTTTCCAATATCCTTTTAATTGAGGAATTACTTTTATATCTATGTATATAAACAAATATACTTACATGATTTTATTCCTTTTCATATGAACAATATAACCCTTTTATTTTGCCTTGATTGATTTCCACTTCATTTCTTAATCCAAGAAATGAAGGTGAATTTTTCATTCCTGAAGCATTAGTGGATCATGAGATCCATAAATCGAATGTTAAGTCATTACATATGTCTTTATCAAGTAAAAAAGGTAAGAACAAGTTATCCAATATGCATAAATAATTATATGGTGATATAATACTTCAATATCTATAAATTTATCTAATGTTTAACTTAAACCATTCCATAAATGGTTAGCCTTATAACCCTTCAAAAATATAATTCACCATTTATTCCTGAAATAATATCTTGGGTTCATAGAATATTAAATGTAATTTTATTTTTTCAAAATCCAGGTAGAAAGAGATAATCACATGAAACTTCACTAAATAATGAACAATAAGATTTTTATAGGTCATATTCTTACAAAATCAAACATAAACTTCCCAACTAAGTGGGGGGATAATTCTACCCTAAATATAATGATTCACGTCACCAATTATGATTGCATACACTTTCCATTTCTCCTCTAACCATTGTGGTTATTATGGATTATCATGCATATTAGACCTTTTATTAGGGAATTTATTCACATAAAGCCCAAACTCATTACAGTTGAAACTCTAGAATGTGGGTAGTGTATTAGTTGGCATTCCCTTCTCTTCCATTACATTACCCATTCCAATATTAGTGTTTCAACATTCATAGATTTTTTGACCTACCTTTCCGCACTTAAAGAACCTCCATGTTCCCTTTAAGTGATTCCCATGATGATTCTTCCCACATTCTTGGCACATAGATATCTGTAATTTATTTTCACCATTTGAGTTTTCATGAGACTCGACCTTCCGTTTATTATCAAAACCATACGAATGGTGGGAATATCAAATTTTCATTTATATCTTCAGTGCACAATGAACAACTACCTCATAACTACTAAAGTATTTTATAGACAATTCCTTTCAAAGACTTGGTTTTAGGAAACCAAATAATCGATCATTTTTTCTTTCAAGGATGATGATCAAACCATAATTGTACTATGAAAGTATTGTAAAATTAGGTTCATAGGTACAAATAGATTAATTTTCCTTTTTCTTTAACTTAAGGGATTTATTCTCCATATTTATTGGTCCAATGTGTGTGAAGTACTTACTAAACAATATCCCTTTAAACTCTTCCCATTCCATAGATTAAATTTCTTATTATTTTCTTATGTTATTAATAAGAGACCATCATTGACCCCCTTCACCTTCCAAATGATAAGCAACCAAAATGAATGTTTCATGCTCCAAGCACTAGAGAATGGTAAATATATTTTCAGTGGTACTAATCCATTTCTTCACAAGTAATGGATAAATGGAACCACTAAAGGATGGTGGATGTTTCCTCATCAATGACTCAATATAATGTTGTTTCCTCTTTTATTTGTTTGGAATTTCAACATGATTAATTTCTTTGAAAATTTATTAGAGAAAATAAAAAAGACTTCTCATTCCAGTTTTCATATCATTTGGTTTCTCTAAAGATAAATCATTACATTATCCTTTTCATTCAGCATTGACATAGCTCATTCATGTTTTAGACTTTGTCTAAAAATAGAAATCATAGTGTGAGCATCACTTATAATATAAGAAAACCACATAATCATAAAAAATTACTTATATGATATTTAAATCATAACACACAATACTTTAATCTATGACCCTATAGGATTATCCTTAGATATAACCCTAGACATATCCTTAAAAATATCCCCAAGGATATCACTAATGTTTTATCATCCCAGTTTCCAATGGTTAACTAAAACTTTCCTTTCGATACCAATTATAGTGACCCAAGCATAACTTACATGGATATTACATCATTTTATATGAATATTCACCATATTATAAAAATATATGCTCAAGGACCATAATAGTTTAGTGTATTTAGAAACATGGAACAAAATCTTTTAACTTGGTGAAAGATCTCCAATGTTTCCTACAAAGATCTTCCCCTTTAGTACTTCTATTTTAAACCTTTCTTCATAACCTAAGGAAAGGAAACATAAGAAAGGGGGTGAGATCAGATTCTTAGTAAGGGTAAACAAAATAGTCACATAAGTATAACATGATCATAAGGGTATAAGGATAGGATTACAACATTTAAAGATTATACTATGTATATCAAAGAGCATATAATTGAGTCATTTCATAAAGATTTTTAGGTTATAAGGTAGTAATCATTAGGGAATGAAAATAATAATCCATGAAATCATAACATAGGAATAAGATATAGAATTTTTGGCTGACACATAAGAATATAAAATTATTTCCATATTATTCAAGGAATCACTTCCAAATCGATCTTAGTAGTATGAGTTCACTCCCCATACCATCTTGGTAGTCATAGTTCTCTCGCATGACCATCTTAGTAGTCAAGGTTCACTCCAAATACAATCTTAGTGGGACAAAATCCTTTACTGAATCAAGTTCACTTCCTATTATAGCCATGTATATCTCCTGAGATATAAGTCTTTACCCAATGCATTAGAGGGAGATATATGTTCCACCCATCTCATAATGAAATTTTATATATTTGTTCCACAAGATGATGAATAATCATATTATAACCCATGAAATAAAATGGGGATCAAAAACATATATTCATATCATACCCAATAGAAAAATATATTGTTTTCATAATTATTTAATCAAAACATAGCCCATGAAAAGAGGTGGGTTTCATAAGCATATAACCCATTAAAAGGGAAACTAGTTTCACAAAAATATAACCCATGAAAATAAGAGGGTCTCATAACTATATAACCCATAAAAAGGAAAATAGGATTCATAAACATATAACCCATGAAAAGTAGTAGGTTTTATAACCATATAACCTATGAAAAGGGAAATGTGTTTCATAAACATATAACCCATGAAAATAAGTATGTTTTATAAGCATATAACATGTGAATAGGAAAATGGTGTCATAAGAATATAGCCCGTGAAAGAGAAATAAGTTTCATAAACATATTTCCATCAAAACATAAACCTTTTAGAGAAATAATAGGAATGGAACCCTTAGACCATATCCCCAGAAATTCATGGGTAACATCAATGAATGTAATATTTGATGGGAAATAATTTTTAAATATCTTTTAAAAATATTTCTTGAGGAAAGTATTCTTCCTTCTTTGAAATTTTGATTTTTAAAACATAAAACCTTTTAAAAACCATTTTATTTGAAATTAAAACATGCAAACATATAAAGGAATCTAGAAAAAATTTTGAAAACCTTTTTTACTTGGAAACTTATAAAGGAAACTTGAAAAGATTTTTAAAATTTTTTTGTTTTAAATCATATAATGGAAGCTTAAAAAATTTTGAAACCCATTTTATTTTAATATAATTTGAAAACATAGAATTATGGCTTGAAGTCATTTTGAAAAACGTTTTGTAGAAAACTTATAAAATAATCCTGATAAAATTTTGAAAAAAAATCGTTAAAATTACATTGAAAACATATAAATAAGGCTTGAAATAATTTAGAAAAACATTTTATAGAAAAATTATAAAATAGGATAGGAAATATTTTGAAAACCCGTTTCCTTGAAAATATATAAAAGAAGCTTGAAGACATTTAAAACAATTTAAAATCATAGAAAATTTAAAAAAAATATTTTCTTCAAACCCACTTTAAAATCAACAAAATTTCCAGAATATTAGTAAAAAAAATTCTTTGAAAATAAAATTGTAAACTTACAAACTAATATTTAGGGAAATGATGGTCATAATGGTAGTTAATTCCATACATGTCCAACATTCATTTTGTACCTTAAAAGTTTAGAAAAGTTCTTTAATTATAAAATAACAAGAATATTCTTTTTAAAACCACTTTAAAAAATGAAATACATGGGTAAAATTTTTATTTAAACATCATATGATAATATTAAAAAAGGAAAAAAATAATAAAACCCAGTTTTTAATGAACACGGATTTCTGACTGAAAGGATAAATAAAGTCATATTTTCATAAAAATAGTTTTCTTAATTAAATTACGTACCAAAGAGTGTAAAAATGGTAAAATTACTTGGATATAACATGAATAAATACAGGGTAATAAAATTCATGAGATATATTTACATATATATCATAATATTTCATCAATAGAAGCATAATCATAAACAGTCTCGATGAATGTTGAGATTTTAGCAATAAACTATTACCCCTTTGGAAACTTGAAATGATAACAAAATGGAAATAATAATATTAAATTAAGATTAAAATATAATTTAAATAAATAAATTCATTATATAACATGTCAAGGTCATTATATACACATCATAGAAAAATATTGGTGCATAAAATGTAAGGTTTCTCAAAGAATGCAAACTGAACCAAAATTACTTTTCTGATTTGGTATCTTATTGAAACATAAACCACATGAAATAAATATCCTAAAATGTATATATAAATACCCATAAATTTATGTATATGAATTATAGAATATATACATAGGAAGTATAAATATCACATATAAGAAATAGAAGGTGGACATGGCTTGTGTCTCCTGAAAAATAAAAGTAAGATGAGAAAACCCTTACCTTAAGTCGTAAATTTTTTTATACACGTTCAAACCTCCTATATAAAAAATATAATTTATTATAAATCTCAAATAGAACCATATAATTATATAAAATACCATTTAATATTTGGTTATGACATTATATTACCCATTTATTAATAACTCCATGTTAGTGTTATGTTTTGGGTAATATCTGTTTTATTTTTCATAAATGTTTTAGATGGTTATTCTTGATCCACTTACTTAGAACATAATTTAAATATTTATAGAATATAAATCATGATATAAATATCATATATATATATATATATTCTTTATATATGTAATTGTAATAATCTATAAAATATATAAATATGAAATGGAATACACTATTCGTGGAGACGGTTGGTCGTACGTACGCATGAACGTTATTTTTGTTTTACTTTTGTATTGAAATAAAGTAAATTATATATATGTATATATATAATAACATTATATTAGAATTATTATTTCATATATATCATATAAGTTCACTCAAAATATGATTAATTTATACCATATAGAGTGTGAACGAATCACATCACTTTGAGGAGGTAGTTGTCCACACGTCCACAAACAAAGTTATTATATTTGCACAAAATAGAAAGAATGAATGTATGATTTATATAATAATAATATAATCATAAATAAAACATAAATATCATATATATCATATATAAAATATAAAAATATATTTTCCATCATAGTTCCCGTCCATAAGAGGTGGTAAAGGAAAGATGAACAACCTCATTTCGTGAGGTGGTAGTTCGTTGTACACTAGAATGGTAAGTCCATTTACCATTAAATTGAAGTGTGTGTAAGGGTAGGTTGAATCCTTAAAATAAAACTATTCAATATATTTAGGATATTGATTTTATTATATATGCATTTAATAAGAATAGTTGTGGTGGTAGAGAATAAAAATAAAATAATGGAGCATGAGGAAGGATGTTACCTCTTCTTTAGGTAACTCCAATTATTTTTTACCAAATGGATTCATTTGTTGGATTTATTCCCTAAGGAACGATTATATTATAATGATAGGTATACTGGGAGATTATTTTATTATATTTTGGGTGATAAAAAGAGTATAAAATTCATGAATAAGTTGTAGAGTTGAGTGACTATTTATAGTGGAGGAGGATTTGTATTCAAGTAAATTTTTTAAAAGGGAATTCCATCCATGTTTTTACCATCTAGAGTGGCTCCAATAATGGTCTATATTCTAGAAAAGGTCGTATAGGGTCAAAATATAAACATAAAATGGATCCTGTACAATTTTATAGTTCTTTTTGGACCTTAATATTAATGTTTAGTCTTTTGTTAAGTTAATTTTTCTCTTAATAGCTGTAATTAATTTTAATCACTTTCACTAATATTTTTGTTCAAAAACAAAACTAAATTTATTAGATATTAAAAATTATGATGATTCAAAATTCTGATTCCATTTTTCCAAATTCTAATTACTAAGTGATAGAAATTAACATAAATTTAATCACGTAGACAGGATGACAAAGAAAGTTTTTAAAGTAAAAATGTTCAAATGTTTGAAATGTTTTTATATACATTATAAATGTCAAATTGATTAAAATGACCTAAATTAGGATAATTGATGTAAAATTTATCTAATTAACTTTAAAACCAAAATAAAATATAATTTAACTATATAAATATATTTGGTGAGTAGTTTTGAATTAAAATTTAGTGTTTTCCACTATTCAAAAAAAAAATCTCAGATAAATAACAAATATTCACCCGAAGTAAATTTTTATATTACACATCAAAAATTGAATTTTTTAAAATAGAAATTCTAAAATTGTAAAAAATATTCTTTAAATTGTATTCTCTATTAAAAGGTGGTAAAATTAGCTTTTATAAAAATATACATTTTTATTCATAAAATTGGATTTATTCTTCTATTTTACTATCAAATCTATTGGATGAGAATAAAAAATTATTAAATATATAATATAAAAAATTTATTAAAAAACTAATCAAACATTTTTTGATTAATTTATTAAGAAAAAATTCTATTTTTATATGTAATAAAATTTTTCTTAGAAAAGTAATTTTTTTATTCAATTCTTATAATTAATAACCAAAGGATTAATTTTATATACATGTGTAAATAATATTTTTAAAATTTAATTAATCTTATTAATAGCTTCCATATCAAAGTCTAGAGGTAGATATAATAATATTTGTATAATTAAATTAATAATAAATTATAGTTTGGTAAAAACTCGACCATGAGGATAACACAAGCTACTAAAGGGTCTCAATATTGTGTGTAATACAAGACAAACATAGTGTTTCATGTACTACAAGCTAATATAAGTCTTGTTTTTAGTGCAAGATTAACTTGGTATTTCCTATAACACAAGCCAAACTTAGTTCATTATATAAAAAACTATATTCAGTTTTGTATGATGTGAACAGTATCAAAAAGATTAAATTAATTCAAAAAATATATTTCACAAAATATTTGGGTGTTAAAATTTGTATAACAAACCCTTCTCTATTTTAAGGTGATGTGAGATCTTGTCCACTAACTATCCTTCTCTATAGTTCCTTGAAATTTTCCTTGCATTCATCTATTAAATTGAACATAGATCCCTTTCAAATTAACATGGTGAGTGGATTGAACATACATGAATAATTATCAACAAAGATTTTATAACATCCATTAAACTAATTAAATTTATAGATATCATTTACCATAATTGGTCGGGACCAATATTCAGTAGCCTTCATTTTTAATGGATCCACTGATATACCCTTTCTTGAGATTATATGACCAAAAATGAATCTTTTTATCTAAATTTCACTTATTTTAAATGTCTAATAAAACATCTCCTTCCATAGGGCCTTTAGTACAATCCTCCAGAGATCATCAGGATATTCATTACTCATTGAATAGATAGAAATATCATCTATAAATTCAACCATATATTGATTGTGGTAATATCTAAATACTCTATTTATTAAATCCATGAATATAACAAGGGAAATAATAAGACCAAATTCCACCATTATATATTTATATTGGCCATATATTTAATGAAATATTTTAGATGTTATACCCTCCTTCATGACCATCAAATGATAATATAAAGAATGAAGTTAAATCTTGAAAAAGTATTTATCCCCATAAAGTTCACCAAAAAAGTCATCAATATGGGTAAGATGATACTTGTTGTTGATTTTGATCTTTTTAGTTCTAGATAATAAATGTAGAATCAAATTTCTCTATAGTTCATCTTGAAGAAATGAATATGTGCACCCTATGGTGACAAAATTGTCTAAATAAATCCCTTATCATGATTTTCCTAGAGTTTCTTCTTAAATTCATGCAACTCAAACAAGACCATTCTTTATAGAGTCTTTGAAATAGGTATAACACTAGGTATGAGTTATATTGAGAACTCAACCTAGTGATTATACTGTATAACAGGAAAATATTCCAGAACAACTTCAAAAAACTCTTACACAATAGTTATATCATTGATGTTGATATTCTTCCAAGTAATCTGAGATAAAAACCTATTTTAGATAGGAATCATAAATCATATTGTGGTTGTGATCTCAATCAGAATTACATATTTTTTTTGCATTGATAGAGGATCATAGTTGTGTTTATAATATCAAATGTGACATACCATTCTTATAAATTTCAGGGGTATTTAGGTCGATAATACAAATCCATGCATAATATAACATCATATTCAACTAGAGGGAGAATAACTCGATTTCCAGTAAGCCCATTCCCAAAAATTTCAACTGTATAAGAATCAATGATTATAGATGTGATCGTAATACTAATAGGCGGTTTCACTACTAATTAAACATATAATAATTTGGGTGTGATTATGATACACTTATAAAATTCTTCAGATATAAAATAATGGGTTGATCCACCATCAAATAATATATTTAATGTTCTATAGTGGATGGTAAGTGTACTTTTCACCACATAGTTATCATACCACTAATTGGAAATTATGATCATATAATATTTTATTTTATATATTTGATTAATATGTTGTTAAAATTTATCATCATCACTAACCTTCATATTTGAGCACTTTTTATCACAATGACCATACTCATTTTATTTGAATTTCTAGAGTGTGTGTGGTGAATTATATAGATATTTCTTTTTATTCATATTGTTAGATAACTTATACCCATCACTTCAACATTCATCCACTCGATGAAAATATTTTCCACACTAAAAACATTTACTAGTCCCATTATGACAATTTATTTCTTGTTTTCTTCTACATTTTGTACATGAATGGAATATCATCTTCTTATCTCTATGGTTTTTAGAGTTTCCTTTTAATTCTATATTTTTTTCTTATCAAAAACATGAGATTGATGGGAAACTCCAATTTCTATTTCCACTATGATAACACATCAAATTATTTCATAAAATCTATTAATGTACCTTGTAAATAAAACCCTTTAGAGAAATTTTTTTCCACTAAATAATTTATCATCTTTATATTCAGTTTATATGATAAAACCTAAAGCATACCTTTTCAGTCTTGTAAAATTTCCCTCATATATACCAATAGATTCCTAATAATTCTACTTTATCTCATGCAATTACTTATCCATTTTAATAAAATGAATATGAGGAAAGTAATTACTCAAAAATAAGTTGTTAAACTCATCAGACTCTCTGGAGTAAATTTTTTCCTACAGCCTCATATTCTTGATAAGATCCCATCATTGATATGATTATCCTTATAATCAATTGAAAACCAAAGAGAATTATTTATTATTTAAATAATAGATAATTAAATATATCTTTTCAATGGTATAGATCCATTTCTTAGAAACTATTGGACTAATAGATCTACTAAATAAGGTGGATTTTTCTTCACGAAGGACTCAATACAACATTATTATCTTCTTAGCTCATTTTTAAGTTCAATATGATTCATAGAATGAGAATTTTGATTTATCATAGTAGTTAATTATATCTATCATAACATTTGGTTTCTAAGGAGGATAGTTGTTTATTTTTTCATCACATTCAAAATTTATATAGTTCCTTTTGGTTCCATCCATTGAATAAAATAAAAAATTATAGTGTAAGAAACATCAATCCTAGTGGGAAAAAATAATTATGAAAAATCAATTATAATATTTCTACATCATGAATCTTTCATTTCATTCTATGACACCTCAGTTTTTACATAGATCATTCATAATCATTTTCTATTCAAATCATTGATGATAGTTCATAATTTTTTTGTGAATTTACAAAACATATCTCTCAAGAGTGTCAAATGAGGTGTGTAGAAAGGCACACTATCATGAACTATGTGATGATTGATTCAATGCCCAATTCACCCCTTTTATTGTTATTACCCCTAGGTATAACTATTTAATATCCACATCCACATATAATATCAAGATAGGGACATAATTTATTGGTAAGTACATTATCCTTCACCAAAATTCCAAGATATTTTCCTATACAAAGAATTATATATAGACATTACCTGGGATTCCCACTAATATTTTATCATCATAATTCCAATAGATAACAAACAAATTTCATTGATATAAACTATAGTTGCACACACTTTTCATACATTGATATTTCATCTGAATAGATAAATATTCAATTCATTTTACAAAAACAAACCTGAGGACTATAAAGTTTTAGTGTATTTAAAGACTAAGATACCTAAAAAACTGGTTCGTAAGTAAACTACATCATATAGAACTATATACTTCATAAATATCACCCTTAATAGGCATATCATATGCAATAACTATTTTCAAATACTAGGGAAAATAAATATAAGAATGGGTGAGCACGGATTCATATTATTGGTTATCAAGGGAGATATTAATTATCATATAAACATTACTTGTGAATAAGTGTATGAGAACATGAGAATTACTTTTGAAAACCATAACCTTCATATTAGAGATCATAATCAAGAATCATTGCATAAATCATAGAATTTAACAATACACGAATCTTAATGGAATAAAATAACATGATCCATAAGAGAACAAAAATTTCATAAGACATAGATTTTCATAATACATGTTAGAATATAAAATTATTTTGATAGTAGAGGAGGATCACTGATAAGTATATCATAGTGGAAATTATTCACTCCCAAAACCAACATATTAGTTAGGTTCAATCCAAATACTATCATTAGGGATATAGACCCTTACTAAACTCAGTTCACTCCCTATTTCAGCCCAATTTATCTCATGATATATCAATATTTACCCAATTTATTAGAAGGGTTTATAATTTTGATACCCCCCATCACATAAGGAAAATCATATATATTTCTAACACAAGATCAAAAAACATTAAATCATAAAAAAACCTATAATAAGGAAATGGGTTTTATAAACATTTCATCACATAATAACATAATGAAAATAAAAATGTTTCATAATCAATATATAAATTCATATATGCCTACCCCATGGAAAAGAAATGGATTTCATAAAAATCATTTCATCACAATCATAAAAAAATTAGAGAAAGAACAAATATTGTATCCTTGGAAAATATACCCTTTAGTGTATAAGTGGAAAAAAGATTTTTTGTTTTTGATGAATATAAATAAATTTAAAATATCATTAAAAAAATTTTTGAATAAGATACCATCTCTGCTTCAAAAATCACATTTTAAAATCTAAACATATCCCAAATATTGAAGAAAAAATTACATCAAAATTAACCTATGAATATTTTAATGCAATAATTAGATTATTAAGTCATCATAATGGATTTATATACCATTCATGTTGTACATGTTAAAAAAGTTTCCTTTTATATTTTCGGTAAAATGTCAAAAGTACCTTGTTTATAAAATGAAAAAAAGATTCATTTTATAAAATTTTGAAAATAGTAAAAAAAAGGGTAAAAATGACTTAAAATGATTATTTTATAGTAAAAAAATTTATAACATTTTTAGAAAACATCTATCTAGAAGATAAATGATTTTCGACCGAAGAGATAAATAATTTTTGGTTTTAATGAAAAATTCATTTCATGTCATGAGTACATAAAAGGAGGAAAATTAATTGAAAATTTTTAATTTATAGAAATAAAAATAAGATAATAAAATTAACGAGTTTTTTGAGAGATAGATCTTAATATTTCTTCATTAGAGGCACAATTATAAATAACCTCGATAAACATTGAGATTATATCATAAAAACCCCTACTACATTGATAGGTATGGATCGTAAGACCCATAAGTGAATAAAATAAACTAAAACATTAAATATCGTGAAATTAATGATATTCATGATATATCATTTCAATGTGTAATTATACACACCACACAAAATAAATGAGTGGTGAATATAGAATATGTCTCCCCAAAGTAAAATTGAGATGAAAATAACTTACCTCAAGTCTCAAAATTCTTCATACACATTAAAACCTCCTATATAATAAATATAGGTTTATTATGCATATATTTTATAATATTTCATACCATATATTATTCATGTACACTTTTTTATCACCATTTTATTAACAATTCTTTGTTAAAATAATTGTTTCTGGTTATAATATCATTGTTATCCATGTATGTTTTGGTTTGGTAGTTATTGTTCTTTTAAATTGATCATATTTCCATCATTTAAATAATTTTAATAATGATTAAAATATAATATATATTAAATATATAAATATTTAGTCATCAAAAAATTAGATATATAATATTAAATTAACATTTCATGGAGACGGTAGATTGTACGTATCAACGAACGATGTTCCCATTTTTTAGAAGATAGAAAGAATGAAAGGTTTTTAATAATTAAACTTTATATAATAATTGGTATATAATTGATATAATATATAATCATTATATCAATCATTATAACCATCTATGTCAAATATAAAACACAAAATGTATCACATCACTTTTTGAAGGGAGTAGTCCACACAAATGCATGAGCGACATTGGTATTTTATAATAGATTGAAAGGTAAGATGGTAGAAATGATATTATAAATAAAGTGGTATAATTATGTCATAAATATAATATATAAAATATAAATTTTCATTATATCCATCAATTAGATGAGGTTATGGAAAAGTAATTACATCAGTTCGTGATGCGATAGTCCTTTGCACATAGGATCGATAGTTTCATTTCCCGTTTAATAGAAGAGGCGATGGATATAGATTATTCCATTAACATAATAAAATAAAATTATATTTTATATACAATTGTTATTATTTTAACATAATTGATGAATATCTGAAATAGTTAGAAGAATAAATATAACAAAAATGCATGGTCAATAACTATACATCTTCTTCGGAAAATGTATTTATGTTTACACTTAAATCCTTTCTAGGATAGTTCTATGATCAAACCATGGAATCTAAGTCATGGGGAGATATGTATGTAAGGTATTTGGGATGGTATTGGATGAAAAAAATGGCTCTTTATGTGCATATATTAAAGGAGGCAGTGTGTCCTTTTATAAGTGGGGGAGAGGACACACTTTAAATTTTTGAAAAGATTAAAATATAAAAATGTTTTATAGGAATAAAATGTCTTGAAAATAGTTCATTGAAAAACTATATATGTGATAGGTATTAAAAATTTCCATATAATATTAATTTTACATGATTTTGGGGCATTTTAACCCTTCACTTTTGAGTTTTATTCCCAGTAAAACTCATTTTAACCTTAACCATGGTAACCGTTTTGTATTGTTTTTACTATTCATTATGGCCAAAAATTAACTTCAACATATTATATAATAATAATAATAATAATGAATTCAAATTTTTAATACATTTTACTAAATTCAATTCATATAATTGTAATAATTTGATTTAAAATTTAACCCACAAAGGTGAATAAAAAATGGTTTTCCAAATAAAACGCTTTCATAAGTATACAAGTTTTTATATAAAAAAAAACTTAAAATTGATTAAAATTTCCTAATTTGGATTAAAAATTATATAATTGAAATAATTTTACTTTTAAATCTTTTAATAACAAAAAATTATCTTTTTAATACTTTAAACTAAATTACAATTTTTTAATATAAATTAGTACTTTTAACTATTCATAGAAAAATTATTCTTTCACAAAATGCTCAAAATATAAATAAAAGACAATTTTTACATTTTGATTTCAAAAATTAATTTCATTTTTCCAAAAAAAAATATAAATATTAAAAAAAAATATTATATTGTTAGAAAAAAAATTAAAAATCATTTATGTGGAATAATGTATTTTAGAGGCATATAAATACACTAATAAAAATTAAAAACAAATTTATCATTATATTTTATTTATCTAAAACATTTATAAGTAATTTTTATAATTTCATTATTCAAATTATTACCTCCATGTTTAACTTCTAGGTTATAACTATCATTTCTAAATAATAATGTTAATAGTATGTTATGGTTTGTTAAAACACGGTGTTGTCTATAACGAAATCTATCAAAGAAATAAAATTTATTTGAAAAACATATTTCATAAAAAGTAATGGTGTTATAGGTATGAAAACATTTTATTCTTTTTATAGTAAAACTTTTTTCCTCCATTATGATGGACTTGGGTTTTAGAGTTGGAAATTCTATGGCCAGAAGTTGTGTATTTCATGAATGAGTTCATTCAGGTGATTTTCAAGAAGACAAAAGTAGCACAAGATTTTAAGAAGTCATATGCTGACCAAAGGAGAATGTTTATGGATTCTAATATTAGAGATCATGTGTTTCTAAAGTTGACTCTCCATCATGGGTCTTGAATGTTTGGACATATTAAATATCTTTCCCCCTAGTTTTGGGCCTTTTGAGGTATTGGATCATGTTGCAGTCATTGTGTATAAAATAGAACATCCCCTATAGATGATCTAGATACATGATGTCCTTTATATTTCATACATCTCCAATACCTTCATAACAACACTCACTTTATTTAATGTGTATAGAGTGAAATTTTTTATGGTGTGAACTTTGAGGAGTAGCCAATGGATATTTAGTACCACCGAGAGAATATGTTACATGATCATTTTATTCACTTAGATCATGTCTTATAGTGACATGGTGGAATATAGTACAACTATTTGGAATTTTAGTCATAGATGCATACTCATCATCCTAAATTATTTGATGTTTAGATAATTTATTTTGTTGATATTGTTTGGTGGTTGACCTTTACCAAGTTTGAGATAGTTTATTCATAATTCATGCCTTTTTTGTGACCTTGATTTTGTTTGAGAGGTTTATTCACTACAAGGTTATTTTAGGGCTATTTATTTGTGTGTCATCACTTTTTTATTTATTCATCTCATTGATGTGGTTGAGCTCATGTGATAGTGATGTTATTACGTGGTATATCCATGGTTTCTAATAGGACGAAACCATTTCTTTTCCATATCTCTATGATTGGTTTTAAATTTTCAGGAATGACATTTTTTGAGAGGCAACTAATTTAATTTATCAGATTATTATATTATGTTATTCTGCATGTTTACATGGTCCATGGTGCTTTGAGAAATCCTAATAACATATCATTGGTGTTTGGGAGCTGTAAAATGGTTGTAGGAAAATCTTGTGACATGAATTATAGTTCACAATGTGATATAGAAGTTCACGGATCAAATTAGAATTCAAAAACTAAGAAGGTAAACTTATATGGTATGATATAGGATGTAAACTATTGGTTCACAGCATGAAAGGGTGGAGGAATTAATTTGGTGAATCCATCCCTGAAAACTCATGATGTGAACATGAAATTCCTTACAATAATTGATCCCATTTTATTAGATCAAAGTGACACGTTTTTTTAGTGAATCTTAAAATCCAATACATTCTTGACATGAATAAACCACTCACTATATGTATCTATATCTTTTAATGTTCCTATAATTATAATAGAACTATTTATTTATTGAGAAACACTCTAATTATCCCCCAACTCTGGGAAGTAATAGGTGATTCTTCATGGTGTTTTAATATCATCTGAATTGGATTGATCCCTAGATTCTCATGTTCTATCGATAGTGATCCAAGGTGGATATTTCCTATTTTTCTTGTGGTTTCCACTCTAATAGTTTTTGTTCCTCCCATTAAAGCATTCCATTATTTATTAAATGATATACATTATTATCATTGAATTATTTTGTTTCTTTTTTAATAGTTTTGTTGTAATGTTGTTATGGGGATGTAGTTTCCTTATAGGAGAGTTGATTAGAGTTTTGTACTTTTTTCAATTCTCATAGAAGAACTTTGAAAGATTTGATATTAGGGATAATTTGATTCTCGTATTATTTTATGTTCATTTATAATATATTTATGCTTCATATTTTTTGGTGATGATGGAATTAACCTCAATAATGAATAAATTAAAATGATGAAACAAATTACTTATGGTTTTAGTGATCATATTTGTTTCCACCCTGATAATATTTTACATGTTATTTTTCTAAATATTGCGATATCTATGTTTATTCATTAATTATCATACTTTTTATTATTTAGTTTATAATGTTAATTTGTTTGATATGGTTATAGATGAAAATCTAGCAATGTTGTTGGATAAATATTTAATGAGGAATTTTTAACTAAATTATTCTTATTATAAAATAATATAAACAAAATGATGTCTGATTCACACTTAATTGAAACTGTTCTTCTATATGTTAATGTAATTTGTAAAAGAACATTAATCTCATAAATATTCTTATTAATAATGATAAAGATGAATATTTAATTAAAATGGTTTAAATTTTCCTTTTAACACTGAATGTTATTCTTGAAATCATCTGTTTATAATTTATTTATTATAGTATAAAATTTTTTATGTTTTCTGTATTTTTAACCTCTATAAAATTATTCTCTTAAACCAATATGTTAATAAAATAAATTTTTTGATAAAGATAATTATTTGGGTCTAAGGGAGCATGTTTGTAAGCAAATTTTAGGTGCCTTTTTAGGGACTAGATTACCTGTTGACTTTGTTTTTTTTGTTTCATGAATTCTATATTTCTCAATATGTAATCATTTCTATGTGTCATGAGGTGAGCCTAGGATGGATGATGGTTAATGATGCATGGGAAAGAGGCCCAGTTTTGTTGCATCATATTATGAATGTGATGGTGGGATGTAAGGTGATATCAATAGTGGTTTTTTAGGTTGGTACCAATATTAATAGGATAGGTTGATGACGGTCTTTCTTTTTGTTGTGATAAAATCTAGGATGATGGCTTGATAATTCTCTACTTTAAAAGGCTCGATGGTGGGGTTTCATATTTACCAACATTCCTTTCCACAATACTTGAGGAAGCTGGTTTTCCTTGGTTTACATGGCTCTTATATGGTATAAAATATATTTACAATAGTATATGGAATTATGTAGTAATAATTTTTAATAATTTTTTTAAACCATGGTGTTTGTGATTTAATTAAATGAAAATATTGATAATCATGCTAAACTATGGAATCAGTTAGACTATACTTAGAGGTCATGGACATCACATGGAGGTATAAAGAAATGTTAATGAGATAATTTTATTTAATAGATAAATAAATAATTAAGTTAAATTGAAATGTTAAAAGGATAGAGTTAATTAAATGAAGTTTTCTTGAATTCTTTGATTCTTATAGGATATCTTTTTCTTATGAGTGAGAGTAAGGGGATAGGGATACTATAGCTTCAGTTGAACCTAATACTAGTTTAATTTACAATGTGGTTCTATGCTATATTGTCTCTTCTATGATATGTTATTTCATACACTACCCCCACAAATTTTTATAGGGAGATTGACACCTAGTGGAATTTGGAATTTTATTTTACCAAACATCCAGGTAAGAAAGGAACAGATTGCTAATTAACCCCTATAAACTTGTTCTCTTGTCCTAGTAGTATTATGTGGTGGTATAAACATTAGTTAACTTTTCCATATATATGTATGTGGGATATAATTTAATTTGGTTATTTCATATAAGAACTTGATTATTTCTTGAGTAAAAATCATTTTGTTTCTGGTTTAAATGCTTCTTTATAGCCTAATGTGAATTCCATTTGAAGACATGAAGGTGTTAGTAGAAACCATGTGGGACATGTTATATGATTGGATTAAACTATGTGGATAGAGTTTCATGGTAATGTGGTATCCTATATAATTTTTGATAGTGGGATGAAACATGGTTTGATAACGATTTGGAAAATTGTGCCCACAGACCATGCAAGGTGTCCCTTCTTATAGTGAAGGGTTCACAGTTGGTGCACGATTTGGCCAAACATGAGGCCAAACCATGCGGCCCAATATTTTGGGTGAAATTAAAAAAAATAATTAAAATATCTTTTAACTCAATCCAATTTTCCATTCTCATCCTTTATTGAACATGATTTTCGTTGGAGCTCTCCTTTAAAACCTAATCATGGAATTGGGAGATTTTCACCATTCAGACTCAGAATCCGGACATTTTTGTCTTGTTGGATCCATATTGTTAAGAACTCCATTAATTTGGTTTCATTTTTCATTTGTATTGGTATCGAATGTGAAATTTAGGTGAAAGATATCACTTCATATTTCTAGTATTTTCATCTATTGTTAATTTTTCACCCAATCTGAGTCGAATTATAAGAAAATAACAGATGATAACCCCACTAAAGACCTATGGTAGGTGGTCTCATGCTTTTCTCATGAATTCAAGGTGTTTATATATATGTCTTTGTGCCACACACTTGATTTTCTGAGTGACACACTTGAAATAAAATTTAATCCTTTATTAAAATTAATAGGTATGACCTATGTAATTAATGATACTTGTTGATAAATGATTTACGGTTAAGGACCTTGAATTAAAATCACCCCTAGGGTGAGATTCTTAATTAATTAGACCACCATGGGTGGATTATGAATTAGTTTCCTTTAAAAATTTTTATTTTCCCCTCTCCATAGGATATTCAATGATTAATTCTAATTGTAATTTGAATTGATTAATGTAAAGGAATGGAAGACCATGTCCCCAGGATATGACCATGTATTTTCTTGTCTAAGCCTTTGTTTCTTCCTCTATTTATATTTCCCACTTGAGATAATTAAGCGACTAAGTCTGTTAAGCTTAGAAATTACCTAGAGACATCTTTTTATGTGAGTTTTAATTGAAATGATCATGAGGATGAAAATTGAAATAATTATATTATATTGATTGAATATTCATTATGTTCCTTGGGTGACACATGGTTTCATATAAGAATGTTAGGGACGGGATCATTTAGGTATTTCCTTACATGCACCCAAGTGACTTTTAGACTCCATAGAGGACTGCCAAGGACAAACTCAAGGGACTGACTATTGAACGCCTAAGTGATACTTGGAATCCTTATCTATTAAAAAGGATCGAGTTAGATGGAAAATTATATTTATGCCATGAATGAGACTTTGAATCCCTTTGTGGACCAACAAGGATATACTCAAATGTAAATGATTTTATATTGCACCTAGAATCAGGATTCCAATGAAAAATTCCTAGGATGGGCTTGTAAAGTGCTTAGTTAATGTTATTCTAGAGCGATACATGGATTTAAAATAAATAATTCCAAGGATAGTCTTAGTTTATTAATTGAATAATTCATGAAATTATTTATATGATGCATAATCTAAGAAAAATACAAGATCAAATTTAGTCAGAGACATATATTATTGATGGATTGGTTAGGAATCTCTTGATCTCATATCATTACAGGGGATTATGGGATACCTTATAGGTCCTAAGACTTAATTATAAATTGATACAGGACTAAAGGTTTATTCAAACACTTCCAGATATGTACAAAGTAGGTAACATAGGATGGGTGTCCATGAAAACTCAGACCTTTATGGGTTGTTTACTTTCAGTACTTTCTTTACATATTTTATTACTGGTTGCACAATGTTATTATATATACTCACTAGATGGATGGAATTAGACACCATTTGTGGTGGCCTAATAGGATTTTATATCACACCCTACTCAATATACCTCTTGTACCCAAGAATATTTCATGACTGCAAGTATGGATAAGGTCAAGCCCCCTACTACAGGTTTTTGATTACTACTTAGGAGTAGGGGAGCACTGGACCGAGATGAGGCTCGTGATGCTAGTTGGGAAAGATTTTGGTCTTTTTAGTATTTTTTTACATGTAACATATTGATTCTTTATACCTATTTTGGTTGCTTTTTAGACACATGACATGATCATCACTATAAATGATATTACTTATATAATTGTTATAAATATACATGTCTTGTGGTGTTTATCTATTTTCAGATTAAATTAATGGTTATGCTATTGATTTTAAGTTTCTAAATATATGTTACACAATGATAATAGAAAATATTCTCCCCAAAAATATAACATAGGACATCATTTCTAGTTGGTGTCCTCTGGAATTTGGGGAGATGTGCTTGATTCCATGTGACCAACTGGGCTCGGGTACTTTTCAGTGGAATCTGGGTCTAGGATATTACAAAGTGGTATCATAGGGGTTACATTTTGGTTTTCTTTACTATTTTGAGAAAATATAAATTTGATTGGTTATAATTGGAATTTGTTAATGAGTTTTTCCTTGGTGTAGCTAAACCATGTACAGGAAAAGGACAAATTGCCTCGAATAAAATTTTTCGTATTGTAAATTTTGCATATTACAGTTGATTGGATTCCACCATTGGGTGATTCAATGGAATTTTAATTTTATCATTTATTTTATTATGGGTACTATTTTATTACAATCAGATGAGATGAGGTTATTCCATCTCATGCATCATTTTAAGAACCTATTAGAATTAACCTTCCATGCATTATGCCATTCCATATAGGACGCATTTCTTGATTGCATGATGTTATGATATGTTACATGATTAATATACCTACAGATTGATAAATGATTGTGCAGGGAATCAGAAAACATGGTTGGTACTTAGAGGTTCTTTCATAACCTAAGTAGTGTTTTCCTGATTATGTTAGAGAAGACGCCCTAATAAACCAATTTAAGCACATTTAGTCATGGACCATGAGTCACATGGACTAGAACGTTTTTGGTTTTGGATTAGGTGGATACCATATTTCGGTTCATATGTAGTATGGTCCCTTATGGATCATGATTTGGTGAACCATTTGGTTCAACCATTTAAAATGAAATGTGAAATGAATATGAAAATTAAATGAAAATTGAAATGTGAAATAGAGAGATCAACCTCGACCTAGATTTTGAGTGGAAATTAGGCAGTGACTCTAGTGATTTTGTGACTATATCATTTTACCAATCCTAGATTTATGAGTAGTCTGAGTGGTATGAATTGGTAAAAGGAATATTTTGAACAGTCCTATGTTTTGAGCAATAAAATTTGAAATCTCTCTTTTATGAGGTTTGTGTTTGGAAATGTAGATAAATTCAACCACGATGACCTCCAGTCATATGCTAGGAGGGTGGTGAAGATCATGCTCTAAAGGTAGTGTCCCATGGGATACCTATGGATAATCATATTGTTCAGGTTGTGTCACTAGAATTTTTATCAAACATAGGTGCTATGGCAGGGTTCTGGTAGTGGTTTTTCCACTTCATTCAGACTTTTCAGGGAGCACCATAGCCTACCTAATCTGTGTTTGAGCTGACACATGTGTTCTAGTAGAAAAGACTTTCCATGTTTTTAGGGGATGTAAGACCACAAGATGTGGAGTCATGATTAGAGTCCATTCTATCTATCTTTGAGCATATCAATACACTTCCTAATATGATGATAAATCTATCTACTTATATGATGTCTGATTCCACCAAAATATGGTGGTATTTCATTACTCAGATGGGTATTCATTGGGAGATGTCTTGGAGGGATTTCCCTATGGACTTCTATGATTACTTCTATCCCAATATGTTGTGGGCATATAGATCTAGATAGTTCATGCACTTGGAGTAGTTTGTGTTATCACTTATGGATTATTCATCCCATTTCATAGAACTCTAGTGATTTTCACCTTTTATGATGGGTGACGATTTATATAAATTCTGGAGATTCAAGGATGGTATAAGGTATTATATCTGATCATAGGTGACTGAATTTCAGCAGAATACCATTATCGGAATAGTGAAGCGGGAACTTATCACAAATCATAACTTGGAAGTGGATGAGGGTGTGATCCAAGGAGGTTCAATACATAGATATGGTACTATATCAACCAACAATAGGAAGTGTTTTATAGATATTCCATGTGGTGATATTAGTATCCAAACACATACTTAGATAGCCGGGTGAGGTGCTACTAGTGTGGTATACCGGGACATATGATATGTTAGTGCACGAAATACCTAGTCGAGTGTTAATACTATGAAAATATGGGACATTTACAGTGATTATGCAAAATGTTTCTTTTAAAAAAATTGATATAATATATTCACTTTCTCCATGTGTAGGAACGGGGTAAACATCTTCTCGTCATGTAGGGAGCTGGAGTACAGTTGGTTGAACAGGCCAAGGTGGTGGTTGCGGTCTTAGTATTTAGGCCTTATATTTGTAGCAATAGTAGAGTGGATCTATTTAGGGTATCTATGATATATCAAAGGGCCATGGATAAGGCTAGATATATATAGTTCAACTGACCCCTGAGTAGTTGAGTCATGGACCTTCTATTGTGAGAGTTACTATTCTAGTATCCTCTACTTTAGAATCATCTCTTTTCGATATAGGCTCTTATCATAGATTTATATATTTTCCCATTGTGTTGATCTTTGGGCTCAGTGTTTAATGTTATGATTGATTTATAATGCTTGATACTCCATTGGAGATTTGATCAGAGAATGTATGTCAGTGTAATGATTTCCTTAAGATTTGTAGGTTTCACTTCATATGAGACCTCATTTCCTTCAAGATGACAGGATTTGACATCATTATCGGGATGGACTGGTTGGTTCCCTTACGTGATTTTTTTATTTCTACTATTAAAGGGTGATGTTAATATCACTAGAGGGAGGAGATTTTATTAACAAGAGTGAATAATATGTCTATAAGATTTGAATTGGACCTGAGCATCGTGGGTTGTGTGGGATAACAACCCAGATTATGAGTTTATATATCGATGATCAAAGAACACATTAGGTAGATTTCCCTCTAGTGGTTGATCATTTTAGGGACATTTTCCCAGATAAATATCCAGCACTACCTCCATTGAGTGAGGTAGAATTATTTATCTAGCTAGTTCTAATAGATTTACTAGTATTCATTCCTCCTTACAGTATGAATACTACTGAGATACAAGAGCTCAATAGGAATCTTGAGGATATAGAGAAAAGGGGGTTTATCCGACCTAGTACTTCTCCATGGGTTTCATCATTTCTTCTTTTAAAAAAATATGATGGTTCACTTAGACTATGTGAGGATTGCCAAAATTGATCCAACTGATAGTTAGGAACCATTATCCTCTGTTATTGATAGATGATCTCTTTGACTAGCTCTGAAAATCATAGGATTTCTCAAATATTGATTTGAGATTGGGTTATCACCTGGTACATGTTATAACATCATATATGAATTGAACGGAGTTTTCATAGTAGGTATGGTCTATATGAGTATTTGGTTATATCGTTCGCACTCATGAACACACATAAAGTTTTCATGGAACTGATGAACTGATTTTTTCATCCTTATCTAGATTCATTTGTTTTGTTATTCGTTGATGATATCATGGTGTATTCTCATACTCAAAACAACCATTCCAAACATCATGATATTTTATTTGATACACTGAGCAAGGATCAGTTATATACAAATCTCACAATGTTCCACTTCTAGATGGATCAAATTCACTTCATGGGTCACATTTTCTCAAAGACAAGAGTATCATTTTACATAGATAATGTGAGAGCTATAGTTTCCTAAGATCATCCGAAGAATGCCTTTGAGATACATACTTTCTTGGGTCTATCTAGAAATTACAGGAATTTTATAAAATACTTCTCACACCAATTAGTGTTGCTCATGATCTTGACTAAGAAGGGTGTGAAGATTTTTAGGTAAAATTCATAAGATTTAACCTTTCAGGAGATAAAATTGATATTAACATTAGCACTGATACTGATTTTTATAGAACCAGGAAAATCCACATAGTTCATTGTGATTCATCAGGTATCGGTCTTAGAGAAGTGATAATATAGGGGAATAAAGTCGTATAATATAGGTATAGGTAGTTGAGGACACATGAGAGGAATTACCCAAAGCACAATATTGAGTTTTTTGTAGTTATTCATGATTTTTAATGTTAGAGACACTATATACTGGGAGAGAATTGTTTGGTGTATATAGAAAACAAAAAGCCTCAAGTAATTTTTACACAGCATAATCTGAATCTGATATAAGGAAGGTGGGTTATGTACCTACAATATTTTGACTTTAATATTTCTTATACACCTAGAAAAGGTAATCTAGTGGCTGATGTACTGATCTGGATAACATAGATATATGCAGTTCAGGAGGCCATTAGCGAGTGGAATCTTATATATTTGTTCTATAAGATTCAGTTGGAGGTACATAACAGTCAGGGGAATACTTTTCTTCAATATTTATCTAGGAAATCAACCCTTCTGAATAGATTTAGGATGAGGAAGCTATTAGATTCTGAGGTACTAGTCCTATGGGAGAGTATGGAAGGTGAGGAACTACTTCCTAGTTAGACCATAGGCGAGGATGAAATTCTATATATACCTAGTCGCGTATGGGTTTTAGTAGACATGCATGAGGATTTGATGTGAGACTTTCATGCTTCAGTTTGGGTAGTACATCCCAACATCACCCTATTGTATTGGGATTTATATCACAAATACTGGTGGATGATTATGAAAATAGATGCAGTTTGTTTTTTCATGTGGTGTTTGCCTTATCATCGGGTGAAGGTAGAACATCAGTGACTAACCATAATTTTGCAACAGTTTCCCTTTCCTGAGTGGAAATAGTATGAAATTGTAATGGATTTTATGATCATGTTATCAAGGTCACAATGAGAAAATTATTTCATTTGAGTTATTTTGTATAGGCTAAAGAAATTATTCATTTCCTCTTTATCAAGGATACATTTTCAGTAGATGATCTTGGGAGGTTGTATATCCATGAGACTGTAATACTTCATGAGGTCCCCCATACTATCATTTCAGATAGGGACGTACAATTAATTTCATAGTTCTAGTAAGTATTGAAGAGGTAATTGGGTACACAGGTGATTCTGAGCACAGCATACCACCCTCAAACTAATGTCCAATCAAAATGGATGATACAGGTGCTTGAGGATATATTGTAGGAATGTGTCATGGATTTTAGGGGATCTTGGGAGAGGCACATACCCCTTGTAAAATTATCTTAAAATATTATATTTTAGGATACTATACAAATAGATCCTTATGAGTATTATTATATTATTACAGGTCGATCACCACTATACTTGTTAGAGGTAGGAGACAAAGCTATGATTGGAACTCATCTAATACAGGAGACTACAGAACATGTTCATTTGATTCCAAAGTGTATGGATATTGTATGGTCTCAATATAAATATTATTTAGTTCATCATCGATGACCTATAGATTTTTATTTTAGGTATTTGGTTTTTTTATGTGTCCCATAAAGGTCGGGACATATGGGGATCGGGAGATAAGTTAATCTTTCACTGTGATATGTCGGGTCATTCGAGATTCGGGAAAGATTCAGCCAGTGTCCTATCTGTTATACTTACCTATAAGGTACTTAGACATGAATGACATCTTACATTTATATCATCCTTTCCATTATCATTCAGACCATCTCAAGATTTTCAACCGGATGAGTTTAAATTCTTGGTAGATTCACCCTTTTAGAAGTGTCCTATTCTTATTGTGGAATGTATCATGAAGGTTCTTCAGTGCTGATCAGTTCCTATAGTATGGGTTATATGGTAGCATGATAGTGTAAAGGTTGAGACATGAGAGAGGAAGAATGATATAGGAGAACAGTGGCTGGAGTTTTTCATAGATTATGCTTCACCACCCTTGGAAGGGAAATTCGGGGACACATTACTTTAAGAGGGGGGTTTAAGAACCGAATTTTTTCTTGATGTATGAATCTTTTTTTAAAATTAAATTATTTTTTATAGCCTAATTTGAATGTAATTTGAGGTCATGAAGGTATCATGGATTTTTAGGCTTATTCGGATCCCAAAAACTGCCTTTTGGAAAAATAAGATAGGCTACATGGTTAGTAGAAATGATGTGGGATAGGTCACATTGTTACTATAAACTATGAGAGGATGGACATAGGGTAGATACATGTTGTATAGTTTGATAAAACTATACGGATGTTGGTTCATGACTATGTGGTAGCCTCTTCAGTTTTTAATAGTGTTCTGAAACACAGTTTGGGCACAGTTTTGAAAATCATTCTAACTAACCATGAAAGGTGTCCCTCCTTGCATAGAAGGATGCATGGTTGGTGCACAGTTTGGAAAACTATTTATCCAAACCATATGGCCCAGTATTCTAGGTCAAATTATAAAACTTATCTAAAAATATCTTTTAACTCAAATCTATTTTCATTCTCCTCCTTTGTTAGACAGTAGTGTCGTTGGATCCCTCCTTTGAATTCAAATCTAGGAATTGGGAGATCCTCACCATCTGGACTTGGAATCAAGATTCATTCATATTTTTGTATCCACGCTGGTAAGTACTTCATTACTTTTGTGTCATTATTATATTTTATTGGTATATTCATCACTATTTATGTGTGAGATAATATGACTTATTTCCATTATTTTCATATGTTCCTCATTTTTCTCCTGATCTAAGTTGAATGAGGAGATGATACTGGATGATCACTATAATATAGACCTATGGTTAGTGGTATCATACTTTTCCCTTAAATTTGGGGTGTTGGTATATATGTTTTTCTTCCATACACCCACTTATTTTAGTGATTCCCTTGAAATGGGAATTATTCCTTCATTAAAATGGATAGGTATGACTTATGTTATTAATGATACTTATTAATAAAAAATTTAAGGTTAATGAACTCAAATTTGAATCACCACTTGGGTGATATTCCTAATTAATTGGACCACCATGGATGGCTTATGAATGGGTTAACTTTTAAGTGTTTCATTTTACCCTTTCCATGGGATGTTAAATGATGAATTGTAATTGTAATTTTAATTTATTAAAGTAAGGGAATGGAAGACCATGTCCCTAGACTATGGATTTGTAATTTCATATTTAAGCATGTGTTTTTTACTCTATTGATATTTCTAAGTGAGATAATTAAGATATTATTTCTTCTAAGCTTATCCCTTTCAATGAGCCACATTTTGAGGTGAGATTTAATTCAAATGATCACAATGGTGAAATTTTAAATGATTAAATTATATCAATTGAATGTTTTTATATTCCTTGTGTGACATAAGGGTTCATATATGAACGTCATAGAAATAACCATTTGGCCACTTCCTTAACTATTCCCAAGTGACACTTGGAATCCCAAGTGAGCTCCCAAGGATGGACTCAAGGGGCAGGTTTTTATACGCCTGAGTGATACTTGAATGCCTTATAGACTACTAATGGTGGAGTTAGAGTTTTGATTCTATATATAGAAGAAATAAGACTTGGGATCCCTTAGTGGACTGCCAAGGATGGACTAAATAGGATATGATGTTATACCACACCTAGAGCGATACTAGTATTACAATGAGGAATTCATAGGACAGACGTCTAAGGTTCTTGGTTCATGTTATGATAAAGTGATACCTAGATTCAAAGTAAGGAATTCCAAGGATGGGATCAAGTTCTTAATTTAATGATTAAGGAAATGGTTTATATGATGTGTCTTTCATTCCAAAACATAAGCTTGGATTTGGTTAGATACTTATAACTTATTGATGGATTGGTTAGCCATCTTCTGATCACATATCATTATGGGGGATGATGGGATACACGACTAGTCCAGATACTTAATTACAAATTGATACAAGAATAAATTTTTATTTAGATACTTACAGCTAAGGACAAAGTAGGTAGTAAAGGAAAAGTGTTCATGCAAACCTAGACCATTGTGGGTTGTTTAATTTCACTACTTATTTTACATATTATATTACTGCATGTACACTATTATTGTATATACTATCTAATTGGATGGAAATTGACACCATTGGTGGTGGTATATTATGATTTTATCTCACATCCTACTTGGGATGCCTTTAGAATTTGAGAAGATTTCATGAAAGCAGATATGGACAAGGGAAAGTACCCTGCTATAGGTTTTTGATTACTACTTAGGAATAGGGGAGCATAGGACTAAGATGAGGCTCATGATGCTTATTGGGATAGTCTTTGGTATTATTGGTATTTTTTTATATGTAATGTATTAATTCTTGTATACCTATTTTGGTTTCTTTGTATACACATGACATGATAATCATTATATATGAGATTACTTCTCACATTGTTATACATATACATATCTTGAGATGTTTATCTACTATCTGATTAATAATTTCTTCCTCTATTGATTTTATTTTTATACTTATGTGTTACACTCTAACAAAAAGTCATAGTCTCCCCATAGACACACCCTAGTCTATCACTACTAGTCAGAAGCCTCTGGAGTTTGGGGAGATGTGCTTGAGGCAATGTGGACAACCGAGCTTGAGGCACCATTCAATGGAATCCAGGTATGGGATGTTATATTTCACACATATTTTTCTCCATATATAGTAACCTATGGACTATTATAGATATGATGTTTTTTGGATTTGATGAAATGAGTAATAATACACTTGATTTTTTCAATTGTGTATCATGGAAACTACTCAATTTATATATAGAGAAGTGGAATTGGAGGATGATATTATATGACACATAGGGTGCATTTTCTGATGGTTTGATGAAGTTATGCATGAGATGCATGTTATGATAAATGAACCCATGTGATGTTGGGATGAAATACATATTGAGAGAGATGGATGTGGATATGTTATTTTGATATATATCATAAAAACAATGGGGAAGTGGTAGTGAGGTATCTTATATTGATATTACATTATATCATCTATTTTATGGAATAATTTTTTATAGATATCCATGGTGATGCTTGGAAATTAGAATACAGATTTTGCTGGTGATTTGTCTTCCCTGGTTGTTCCTTGGTATTTAGCATGAGTTCTATATCTTTTTCATGAGATTCTCTATGGAAGATCCAACTAGTTATACATGTTATGATAACCCAATATATATAAACTATTTTCATGTATGTAGGATATAGTTTGTGATTGGGATGGACTTTACTATCTCATTGGCTATTGATGAGATATTTTATATTTTTTTGTCGGTGTCAAGGATTACTTTTTTGTACATGTAATTTTCTGGGAGTTTTTTAGTTTAATGAAATTACATGAATTTATTTAGGATCCAGTAATTTTATTATGATTTATGGTGTTGGGTGTTTCTATATTATCTATCTAGTTTCTCATATTTTAGATGTAAATGACTCTTATTTGTGTGTATGATATACCCTCAGTGTTGTTTGACAACATATGTCCCATTAAATGTGGGATTAAAGTGTCATTATCTCCCTTGGTTCATTGTATTTATTTTAGTTGTGTCTTTGGGTGTAGGGGGTCCTAACATTAGAGAAGTTTACCTTAATAATAAAAATAAGAAGGAAACACTAAGATAAAGTGGATATTCATGTCAAGGAATCAAATTTATTCTACTATTTATTATTTCAATAAAAGGTATTATGCTTATTAATAGTTCACAAATGATTTTGTAAGTGGATTTAGGAGGAGAAAACTGGAATGGTATGAATGATAAAATAAAACGAAATTTTTGTCTTGAATGGGTGGAAGTGTTGGTTCTTTTATAAGTAAAGAGAATGGTAGTTTTGAAAGTAAACCTTACATTTTCAAGAACATAAAGTTTTTGTTAAAGGGTAAATGGACACAAAGTATATAAAAGATGATTTAAAGGGTGTGTAGGTTGAAACAATCCTCAATGACTCATTTTAAAACATGTTCTAACATGTTTTGTCCCTTTCCCCTCAGTAGAAGACTTTTTCTATTTTTACTCTTTACTAAGATAAATAATTTTTTGACATTATTAATAGAATTTAATGATTAAAAATGTTCATATTACCTAATATTATTCTTATGATTTTAAATTTTAAAATAATTTTATCATATAAAATTTCTAATGTTGTGCAATGTTAATTTTAAAAAAAATCTCATAATAATTTTTTAGAAAAATAACGTTTTTCCTATTTAATTTATCTTATGGGATAAAATTATATTAAAAACTGATTTTAATGAAATAAATTTATTTTTCATAAATCAAATAAAATTTATGAGTAATTTAAGGAAGACTACAACCGGATATCACCTTTAATATACTTCATTCATATTAATGACCGAAAAACAAATTCATTAAACTTACATTATAATTTAGTTATAAAAATGATTAACATTAGATTAATAATATTAAAGTGTATATTGAAATAAGTAAAATTATTCGCTAAAAAATATTTTATTACATAAAAATGTTTTATAATCTTTTAGGATATTCTTATATAATTAAAAAGTATAAAAATTATGAATTTCAAAAAATCGATATTTTACTACTAAAAATTGATATTTTCTAAAAAAATTAAAACATTTATTGAAATTTAATATTGGGGTGAGGAATTAAAAATTAAATATTATTTTATCAAATATATTATCTAAAAATTTTAAATTAATTTTTTAAAATAAAATTCATAATTTTAATAATTCTTTAATTGAAAATTACCTTTTTCAATATTAACTCATATTAATTATTTTTCTTCAAAACACACAAAATAAATCACAGTTTTTCATCTTAGTGTTTATAATAGATTTATTAATTATGTTATTCTAATATTTTATTAGTTTATTTTTTGTGTGGTGTATAAAACAATTTATCAAACACAACTTTAGATTTACAAGGTCAATAATTTCAGGTCGTTAGATTTCACCCCACTCAAAAGAATTGTTTCATTGAAATTTTATTTAAATGAAAAAAAGTGGGGGAATATATTAATTACTAAATTCCTGAGGACCCATATATATTCCTCAATCTAATGGTTCCACCATAGAAACATGGCTTAATGGTTAGTCCTGTTTTGTAGAACCTTATTTCACTGATCCACAATCTTCATGGGTTATTGTTTATTGGATTAGTTAGGTTCCAGTTTCAAATATTCTGATATTAGTAAATGTAATGGATCTATAATGTATATACCCAAAATAGATACATGGAAGAAATCATGTTCTTTAGATACATAATGGTGGACCACTAAGTTGTATGCTACAATGCCAACATGGTCAAAGTTCTTAAAAGGACCGAAGTTTCTAGGGCTCAACTTCCCTATCTTACTAAAAATAATATCCTATTTCTATCAAGATATAAGAGAAACAACTTATCACGGACATTAAACTATATAAGTATTAAAAAATTATCTTCATAACTATTATATTTAATGTTATGAATATTTATATTTTGATAAACGGTTTGGACGTTCTCTTTCATTTCATGGACAAGGTGTGGCCCTTTCATATTTCATTCCCTAAAATCATCCTAGTATGTGGTAATATTACAACTTTACCCATATAGAGCCTCATATGATGACATTTGGATTCTTTTCTAGAAACTATTATTATCTAGAAAATAATCCAAATGTCATCATATGAGGCTCTAATAACTGCACATAAGCCTCATCCTTTTTGGTGAGGACACTATAAGTGTATCCAGGAGACTCAAGATCAAATCCAGGTGGAGGAATATTTTCTGGGTACTGTAGCAGTACTATAGAAGTACTGGAGTGGTACTATAGTGGGAACTGTAGCGGGTACTGTTTGGCACTGTAGAAGATGGGACTATTCCCCTGTTCGGGCCTTCAGGCCACCAATTTGGTCCTCGTGTCCTTTAAGTCCTTCGGGCCACCCAAGCCTTTGGGTAAGTAAGGCCTTCGTGACACCTCAAGGCCTTCGGGCCACCTTAAGGCCTTCGGGCCACCTTAAGTGCAGATGCAAACCAGCCAACCTACAAGGAACAAGCTTTAGAAGAAGGATAAGCAAGGAGTCTTTCACCATAGCAGAAGCTAAACGGATTGCAAGAAGGAGAGGGTATGGCACCTGCCATCAAGATATGCATGTGCATGCATGGGAAAACCTAGTCGAATAACTATGTGAAGGTGGAGAGCTGATTTCATGATGAAGATACTGGGGAGGAGCAGTTCTAAGTAGTTATTTTGGGTTGTATGTGATATTTGAACCCTACGGACAGTGAATTCCTCTAAGGCCTATGGGCCGTGTAATTCTTATGCCTACGGGACTTGTAAGGGTTACACATCACCCCTTGAAAGGTTTATTATCAAAATCAATAAAAAAACGAAGCCCTTTGGGCCATTAGAGGAGGATTTTGTATCTAATAATGATATTATAGGAAGATGTTAATCCCAAAATCAACAGAAATTCATTGAAAAAGATCTCAGCATATATTATAGAGTTTAAATTGTTCTGTCAAACCGGTAGTCTATATAGAGGTGGTAAGAGATGTTAAAATTATAAATAGTCCCCAAAAAAATCATATATCTTTTCTATAATCATAACTGAAACCTTAAATCTTAATTATAAATAATAGATAAGGGTACTCCATGACCCCTAACCACATCATTATTGTATATCATGGTATAATGATCTAGTAAGAAATATAATTTGATGTAAATACAATATGGTAACATTATAAGACAATTAACATTAACTAAAAATGAATTTTGGCCTTTAGATGTCATGGGGAGTCATATGATAAAATTCATAGTGACCTTTTCCAATTTCTATATTGGTATAGGTAATGGTTGAATCATCCATTTATGATTTTTACACTCTTCCATAAATTGATAACTTACCAAGAATCATGATATATACTTTGTGATTTCCCTTCTTATTTTATACAACTAGAAGTTTTGCTTTAGATATTTATAAATATTTGGGTGTCTATGATAGATAGTGAATTATAAGAATATGCATCATCCAAAAACTCATTCATCAGTTTCAATAAATATTATACACATATCTAATTTCCAAACCTTATAAGACCTTATTTATCATTTTTGAACACCAAAATATTTTCTACATTATTTTATAGCCCCACATCATCCTTCTAGGATAATTCGATCCATATAAGACAAAAGGGTTTAGTAGAAACTCAGAAAATTTATGATTTCTTCGATTCCCATACGACTTCAAGATTCATACTCTATGCATCCATAAGAATTAATTCTTTTTCAATTAACATCATGGATAATGTATCATGGTCTTTTCAAGTATGATCATCTCAAAACATTCTTTCCATTCTAGGGTAGTAATGTATCAAGAAGTCATATTTATTTTTTACCACTAACCATATACATTGGATAATGTTTAACACATTCTATGAGAAGTAATATTTTACACTCTTATGAACATATTTTTTATTACACTTATCACTAAATTGGTTAGGTTAGCACATTTTGAATGTAAATATCACCACAGTTAATTCCAAATCATGCATCAGATAATTTTTCTCTTCATTTATTAATTTGACTAAGGTATGACCAGTTACCTTTTAATTTGTCATGAGGATAATCCCAAACCTTTTATTTATTCATCATTTTATATTAAAAACCCTTCACCACTATACAGTAATTTAAGAACAGGTGAAGTGACCAAATATTCCTTGACCTCCATAAATCTCTCCTTGTGTTCTTCTATTTAGAGGAACTAGAATCTATTCTATGTTAATGGGGTTAATGGATTCTATAGCTATGTAAAATTTCTCAAAAAGTGTTTGTAATATCAATTTTCCCAAAAAAACTATATATTTAAGTTACATTGATTGGTCTTTTGAATTTATCAATAACCTCCAGCATTGATGGATATAATGATATACCATCGCTTTTGATGAAATGACACATGAATGTTTTGTTTTGTAACAAGAATTCACATATGTAGAGTTTTATTTATAGTCTCTCCTTCCTCAGGGCCTTCAACATGACCATTAATTATCTTCATGCACATAATTACTTTTAGAATATATTATAAAATCATCTATAAAGAATGCCACAAATTCATCCAGGTAATATCTAAAGACTCTATTAATAATATCCATGGATTTATTAGAGGAATATTTAAGTCCAAAATTCATCATTATAAATTCATTGTGCTAAATAATTTTCTAGAATGAATTCCTTGTGATATCATCCCTTTCACTATGGCTGATGATATCTAGATCAAATGGAAAACTTTGAGAATTATTGAGCTCATATGAGTTGATCAAACAGGTCATCAATAAAGGGTAGAGGATACATGTTTTTAATCATTTTTTTATTCTCATGATAATAGATTCAAAGATACTCATAAATCTTTTATATTAATAAATATTATAGGTGTTACCCATGGTGAATAAATGGGGAACATAAAACCCTTTTCCAAATTATCCTCTATCTGCATATTTAATTAATCTAATTAAATAGTATCATTTCTATATGGACTCCTTTATATAGGTATAATTAAAGTTATAAGTTCAATCATGAACTCAAGCTCATGTTCTTAGTGAAGGCAGTGATCATAGAATAAATTACTCAAAATCAATGAGAACATTATTTCATAACATCACTCTATGATTAAATCATGGCCATCCATTGTTATTTATCTACTTTTTTAAACCATGTTCATTACCATAATAAATAAATAACTCATTATGGTTAATTAAAGAACATATAAATTTATAAAATCATGTCCCTTATGTTTGTCTATCCATGTGTGTTGTTATGCCTCTTTTTCATACACCATGTTTGGTTGAGTTAATACCCAACACACCCCCTTCAGGGTTTTTATCCCTATGTAAGACTATGTTTGAGCCTGCATCCATTTTCTAGTATCCTAATAGTGATTTATATTCTAGATAACCCAAATAATTCAAATATTAGAAATATTTTAAAATGTTATTTTAGAATTATACGTACAATATTTACTATTTTTTCTAATTTTATTCTCAATGAATAACTAAACCTTGATCTGATACCCACAATAGTGACTCAATTCGAGCATATATAAATAATATAATTATACCGTTGTTTAATTAATACCTCTCAAAAATATTCACACAACCCAATGAATTAAAGTATTATTGTCTTAGAAACTCAAAAACATAAAAACACATATTTTACATGATTTGAACATATCTTTATAAAATAAAACACCTATTATAAATTCCATCTGATATTATCATATTCAAATCCTACATAAGGGGAAAATAATAAAGAGTAAGCTGAAACACTTATTAACCATAAAAAATGAAAGGTCATAATGGTTAGATCATAAAATTTAGGCAATCATGAATATGGTAAAATATTTGATTTTCAAGAACATAAATCATTTAGTGTTAACCATATTTATGGAAAATAAACATGTCATCTCAAACAGTTAGACTTTTACCATGAAATGATAACATAAAACATTAATCATATAACATGATCCCTTGAATCTCATAAATAATGAGGAGTAATATTAAAAAAAAGGATTTCATATCATAGTGAGACTGGCTACCCACCAAGCAATTTAGAAATAAATTTTCTTATAGAGGTAAATTATGAATCACTCTCCGTTTTTTAACCTAGATACTCACTAACCAGTTCATGTGAAAAAATTGTGGGTAGTTGTGAACCCCATCAGACTCACCCACTATGAAACTAGTTATATGTTAACCTGATAAGATTAAAATTCAATCCTATTATATATAATACATTAACCAATGCATTATATGGATATGTAGGTCCCAGTAATCTCATAACTTATTGATTTTTATTCCACATCAAAACAAAATCAAAAAGTCAAAAAATAACTCGTAGAAATAAAAATGTGTTTCCCGATATTATAAAATTATATCTCATAAAATAGATTCAAAAATAAAATCAAAGAATAAAAATACATGTTAAAAAAATAAAAAATAAACATTATAAGAGAATATAGAATGTGAATCATGAAAAACAACTCCATTTTATGTAAATATTTTAGATATACAGAAAAAATTAAAAGAAAAACATTTAAAAATGTATTTCTTTAATACATTTATAAATTTTTTGTAAACTGTAGTATAAAAAATGATAACAAATTTCACAATGTTTGTAAGATACATGTAAAAAATTACTTGTAAATAATGAATATAGAATGAATCATTTTATTGTATAGGATAATGTGTGTTATAATATAAAATATAAGAGCATGAAATTAAAAAAAACATTTATATCAATAATGTTCATTGAAACCCATATCCTTTTAAGTGTTGATAAAATATCCTTTTAAAATTTGGTAATGATAAATATTAGGATCAATAGATATAATAAATTATATATTTTCAAATAAGAATGTAAATATTAATGGGAAGGTAAAATATGGACCTGAAAATGATTGGTTTACCAAAAAATATAGGAATTATTTTTGCAATTTCACAAATTATAAATGAAATAATCATGTAATATGATATGAATATAACAAATATTTCCCAAAAATAAAGGGGGTTTGTAAAATAATATAATCATAGGTATTATTAGAACCAACTTTTCTTTATATGGTTTAATAAAGAGGATCATAACTCAATTAATGGTAATTTTGTTATCAATAACCCATGCATCCTTCATATATTTTTAATCAAAACCGCATGTGAGATGGATAATTATATAGAAAATTAACTACCATAAATATAATAAAATTAGGATAATAATAGGAAATTTATGACTTAATTACACAATTGAAAATAAAACATGGTGTATTACATCACCATGTCTTCATGGGAGGAATTTGAGATGAAAACCCTTGCAACTTATGAAACATTATAATAATGTCCCATTGAAAGAGAGTGCAAGTTTTAATTTGAAGTTAAAATACTAGGAATAATGTTAATTTATGATATTATATATCCAATTTGTAGTATATTGACCACGTAAATAAAAAATTTTCCAAAAAAGGAAGTGTGATTCAAATAAAGAAATTTTGATATTAAACCCTTACCATGAGTTTACTCTGACTTTGTATTGGACTAGCATCATATATAATAAATATAACTAACAGTATTAATTAATTTAGGACCTTATTCAAATTTATTACCCCATATTAACTTTATTTATAATCTTTTATTAAAAATATATTTTCTGGTTACTTTGATTTTATATAAAAAAAGTTAGATCAATCATTTTTTGTTTCATTCATATATCATGGTAAAAGATTTTATTCATACTAAGTAGTTTCATGTTCTTCATTTCCCAATTAATAATGACATAATAATCATTGTTTTCTAATTATTACTTGCTTATTATTTTTATGATCTGGAATACATGAATAAAATTTGTGAACATGGGAATCTTCATAAACTAGTTTTGACCTGGTTAATAATCTATAGGAGGTATATTAATAAAAATTTAAAAAATTAATAATAGATTTCCCAAATTATTAATACCTCTTATATTAATTATTATTACATTATATCACCATTATATGACATCCAATTGGTTTTACCTAACAAAAACATTATATCCTCATTCATATAGGTGGTAAAACATACCTGAACTGTGATATTGTATAATGTTTCCATGAGTAGGTAAATGTATTTATATAAATACCCCAACTATTGTAACCTATAACCAATTAATATTTTATTATATTGGAATAAGATACTTGGGATATTATCCAGATTGACTGGTCATTTTTTTATTATTTTTGAAGAACTAGATACATGCATGATTCCTATTTTACATTAGAAATTAAATATAAAGCATATAAAAATAAAATGTTCAACATACTTGAAACTCTTGTAATAATTTATTCATCATATCCAAGGGAATGGGAAAAAATAAGGGAGTTATCACATACTCGTTAAGGGTTTTGTAAATTGGAAGCTGTTATGATTAAATAATGTATATTCAATATGGGAAGGTAAATAGATGAAAATACATGTCCTTTAATTAATAACTTGAGAATAAAATGCAAGTAGGGGTAATAAAAATGAAATAATCTCATGGATAATAATAATATAATTCTCAATGAATGAAATTCATTATTTTTTAAATCATGATCTTATATATCATGATATATTTACTGATAGGGCCTTATACAAAGATAATTTATCCCATGGGTATGTATATACCCAAAAACAATTTGATAATTATATAAAACTGGTTTGTCTCATCATAGTAGTTGATACATAAAGAGGATATATAATTTTGGGCCCCACCCATCATTTCATGTCAAATTCATTCCTCATATATAAAATGATCAATTTAATTCATAAACAATATTCCTTATCAATGAATATCCCTATTGATAAAAGAATACAAAATGTATATATTTTCCCAATTCAATCAAATATATTTCATAGTAAAACACCACATATATAAATGGTATATGATTTAGGAAAAATCACACTAGGGATATAATAAATATTGATATTTATGAGATATTTAATATCTAATTATCCAAAGAAACTTACTATTTTAAAAGAATCTTAATGACCATAAAATTAATCCATAGATAAGATATGAACATCATAAAAGTAGATTTTATAGTAGAATATCGTCTATCAAATAGTAGATGAAAATAAAAGAAAAAAATTAAATAATTTTTAATAAATATATTTTTATTTAAAATAAATAAAATATTTTAGATGATTCTATATACTATAAAATGATTATAGTGGTGAGAAATTTTGTTAACATTGTATATATTAAAAAACAATATTCCTTTTGAATTATTTTAATGAAAGATGAAAATGTTACTTATTGAAAACAATAGAAATATTCATTTCAAAAATTTAAAATGTTATCAATAACTTTAAATTTTCTTAATAACTTATTGGATTTTATGAAGGATAATGTATAAGATTCCTTCAATGGAAATATAAGTAATCCCATGAGGAAAATGATATTGTAAAACAAATTCTTACCTATTTGGTAACTTTTAAATTGTATCATCTTGAAATAATAACATTAATTGAATCATTAATCCTCATTAATGAATTTATAATCATGTTAAATAAATAAAATGGGTAGTATATACACCACTTAAAACTAAAAAATGTGCATAATATTATATGTTTCTCAATTGAGACTAAATTCATTATAAATATTGTATCTTTTATGTGAGAATTAATAAATAAACATTTTTTAAAAAAAAATATTTCCACAAAAATAAATTGGAAATTCATTATAATACAATGATAGGTTAATTCATGCATAATCATGGCATAACTTAGTCAATAAAGAATAAGTATAACCAAATGAATGTAAATTTATTTATAAACCCCTTACCTCATGTTTAATATGCCTTGTAATATCTTATAACTTACTATATAATAAAATTAGATTTATTATATATAGAAACCTAGGATTATCATAAATAAATATTATATCTTTTTAAATAAATATTAAATACATTACAAAAACACACTTCTGAGGATTGTAATAGTTTTGTTTCATTGGAGACTAGGTTCACAATCAGCTAATTCCATTGATGATGTTTAGAATCCCCCATAAATATCTTCCCCTTTAGTCTTATTAACAAATATACCCTACTTAAAACCTTTCTTCATAACCTAGTGAAAGAAAACATAATAAAGGGTGGCCCCATATGCTCAGTAAGGTTAAACAAGGGATATATGTAAGAATAACATTAACATAAGGTTATTATAACATGAGAATAACATCTGAAAACCACACCCTACATATCAAAGATTGTAATATTAAGTCATTTCATAATGATTAAAAGTTCACAAGACATGAATCATAATGGAATCGAAAAAATTATCCATGAGAGTATAAAATTGGAATAAGAAATAGATATGTGGCATACACATTAGATTATAACACTAGGATCACGTATAAATAGATATAGGTTCACTCATTATGCTAAGAACATGAAATCAGGCCCTCTCATAAACTTACAGATATGCAACTAGGTCTGCATATAAAAATATGGACATGAAATATAGGTCCACACATAAAATTGTGAACATGTAATCAGGTTCAAGTATAACATTGTGAATATGTAATCATGTTTACACATAACATTATGAAGATGTAATCAGGTTCATGAATAACATTGTGATCATATAATTCAGTTCACACATAATATATTAACTCGTGATTTATTCATTATTACCCATTGCATTGGATAGAGATATAGGTCCTTCCAGTCACATAATGAAAATCTTATGTATGTGAGCTATAATATTATAAAACATTAATCATATAATAACCGGTCAAATAAAATGGGTTTCATAATCAAAAAATCATATCAAAACCTATGGAAAATAGATAGTTTTCATAAAATTTTTATCATCTCGTCATAGAATAATCTATAGAAAAATAATCGGGTTTCATAAGAACATTATCACAGTATAACCTGTAGAAGAAAAGAGGATTTATTAAAAATATTTTCATAATAAACTATTCAGAGAATGAATAATAATGGTATCATTGGATCATATATCTTTAAAACCATAAGTTATATAAAAGTTTTTCATCTTAGATAGATAAGGATTTTGAAATATCACATGGAACATTTCTTAAGAGAAATAAATTTTATTTGAAAATTAGTTTCGAAAACTAAAAAATCATAAAAGAGTTTTAATATCCAATTATTTGAAAATAATCTTGAAAACATATAAATTAGTTATCAAATAAAATAATGGTTATTTCGATGGAAAATTTTGTTCAACCCATACATGTTAAAACAAATATTCCTTTCACAAAAATCCAAACATACATTGTTTATAAAATAACATGATGATTCATTTCAAAAAAATCAAAATTAAATCATTGGTAAAAATTTAATTGTTAAATCATGTGAATAATTATAAAATAAATTCAATTTTTTTTAGAAAACACATTTTTAGAAGAAAAATGATTTTTAATCGAAGAGATAAATGAAGATGTTTCTTCATAAAAACATTATTTTTCACTCTTGAGTACATATAGAGAGTAATATAAAGGGAATAAATGTATTTTATTAACATAAATAGATAAGAATAAAATTAATTAGTTTCCTAGGATATGGAATATAATATTTCATCATTATAACCACAAACATAAACAATCCTAATAATCGATGAGATTGTATCATAAACCCCTTTTCATTTAAGTGAATTTTGAATCATAAAATCCATTAAATAAAGATCCTAAAATAAATATATAGATCCAAATAGTTCTTATAAGAATCATAATAAATTAAATTCATGATCATTATGTGTACCGCATAAAAAAATGTGGTGAATATGGCATGTGTCTCATAGAAAATAAAAGTGAGGGAAATCCATTACTACTTTTGTAATATTTTGTATCATAAACCCAAATAAAGAATAAAATAAAATTAAATATTATATATCATGAAAATAATATGATTAATGATATAACATTTCTATGGGATAGTATATATACCTCCCAAAAGAAACAAGTGGTGAATTTTCATATGTCTCCCAGAAATAAAAGAGAGGTTAGAAATATCTTACCTTATATCTCAACTTCCATCATACACTTTAAAAACTCCTATATAATATATATAATTTTATTATAAATATATTATAAAACCATAATTATATATATTATACCTTATATTATTTACTTATGACCATTTAAAACCCGTTTATTAAAAATATTTTTGTTAAAATCATGTTTTGGGTATTAACAGCATTGTTATCATATATGTTTTGATTTGTTATTTTGGGTCCTATTACATTGATAATGGTTATATAATATCCATAATTATAATCAAGAAATTATTATAATATTTATGAATCAATTATAATTGTAATACCAATTATGGAATATGGTTTTGAGAAATGAAATATGTTATGATCATGAAAACGATAGGTTGTCTGTTCATATGAGTAATATTTTCATTTTTCAATGATAATTATAGAAAGTAGGTAAGAAATATTTATATTTAAATAATTATGATTGTATCATAAACAAAAAAAATATTTATTTATATATAATTATACATATCATTTGTGTGGTGTGGTGATGAAAATAGAGAGCCATGTGGCTTCATGGAGGTGGTAGTCCACACATACACGGACAACGTTATCATATTTTAGGGAGTGAAATGGTAAGAAAGAAAGTGACATATTATATTTAAATAATGAAAAATATTTCATTAATGCCATAATTATGTCATTTATATCATATATATATATTAATAAACATTATCCTTATTATAATCCTTGAAAATATTTAGGGAAAATGAATCATATCACTTCGTGAGGTAGTAGCCTGTTGTACAGACAAGCGACGTTATCATTTCCCTACAGAATGGAAATAATAAAAGGTATATAGATGATATAATTACTTAAAAGGTATAAATATGTTATAAATATAATTTATATAATTTATATAAATCATCTCACCCAATTGTGATAGGTGGTAGTGTAAAAATGAAGGACATTGGTTCGTGAGGCGGTAGTCTGCCATACACACGAATGATGATTTCATAACCAATTTTATGGAAGTGGAGATTGTTTTAGGACATGAAAAAAACATAAAAAACATAATTTTATATTTATAATACTGAGTTTATTATATGATAATTCTTTAATAATAATTTAAATAGGATTAGTAAGAAATAAAATAAAAAACGCTCATTGAAGAACGTTACATCTTCTTCGGGTAACCTCATTAGGTTTGTACCAAAATCCTTACTAGGTTTGATTTATTCCCAAAATAATTATTCTAGGATGATAAGAGAGAATTTTTTATGTTATTTGGGTATGTATTTTCTAAAAAAGGGTTTGAAGTTATGAATTGTAAAATTTAAGGGGTGTCCTTTTATAAGTGAGGGGAGTGGGACACTTGCAATATTTTAAAAGAAAAGGGTGTACCCACATTTTTCACATGAAAAAGGGTAAAAATCTGATTATTATCAATAAATAGACATTATATGGTCTAAATAATACCATAAAATATATTTTTGAAAAGTTTTTAGGTAATTTTAACACTTATCCTTTTAGTTTAACCTCCTGGTAAACTTATTTTTACCTTACTCGTAATAAATAATTCTTTATGTCTTTAGTATTCATTATTGTCAAAAAATTATTAGAAATTATTTGATAATATTAATCATTATTATTCCAAATATGGAATCTATTTTTCCAAATTCCATTCATATAAGTGTAAAAATTGAATTTAAAATAAATCCCACAGATGCGGTGAGAAAGTAGTTTTTCAAAGGGAAAAATATTCACAATTGTACAAGGATTTTATATCAACATTTAATATGAAAATGATTTTAATGAACTAAATTAGAATAATATATATATATATATATATAATTTATCTAATTTTAATTTAATACAAATTTAAATTATAATTTAAATTTATAGTAATTTAAATGAAATGATAGTTTTTAATTAAAATTCAATATTTTCACTATTCATCAAAAAATAATCTTTTCATAAAATTCCAAAAAAAATTAACATAGTCTAGTTTTTTCATGTTGATTTAAAAATTAACATTATTTTTTCAAAAGAAATTTCTAAAATTTTCAAAAAATGTATTTAATATAATTACACAAAAAGGTGACAAAACTAATTTTTTAAAATTTACAATTTTTAAACAAAAAATTAGATTTATTTTTTTATCTCTTGTATAGAAAACACATATGATAAATTTTATATTATATTAAATATTTATTATATAAATTTTATTAAAATCATTCAAAAAAGGTGGTTTTTTAATTTATTAAGTTAAAAAATATTTTTTTTCATAAAAATAGTTTTTGAGAAACAGATTTCCTTTATTATCAAATTTCTTTATCTTCAATTTTAATTAATTGGTCACCAAGGAATTAATTTTATGTACATGTGTAAACTATATATTTTCCTAATTTTTTTGATTTTATTTATACACACCATTCCAAGGGCTATGAGATAAAATTTATTTTGAATAATAATATTTTCATAGTTTTTTACATTTTATTTAAACTCTACATTTCTTGTAATAAAATCCAAACCTAGTGTTTCTGAAACAGAAAAATATCAAAAAGATTAAATATATCTAAAAAATTTACAAAATCTCATGGTGCAACATTAGACCACTATTAAAATAAATTTCTCCCCCTAAATTCATCACTTTGGTACCAACAACTGAGTATAATTACTCCTCACCGCATCATGAAGTTCCCATATAGATTCATTAATCTTGTGGTTTCTCCATAAAAAATTAACCAGGTATGTGGTCTTTGTTTCATATAACCTTATCTATTACTATATAATCTATACCGATTATTCCTCATAAGAAATATCATAGTCTAGTGGTATTAACTCTACGTTTAGTTCATGTGATGGATTAGATATACACTTCCTCATGAGAGATATATGGAACACATTGTGAACCTAAGAGAGTTTCAGTGGAAGTAACTAGTGATAAGATATTGTCCCAATTTAACTTTGAATTTCAAAGAGACTAATATACATAGGGCTTAGTTTTCCCTTCATTATTATACATAGAAATTTATAAACTGACCTTCTCACTAACATCAAATTATAAATCACATCAAGGATTATTTTAATAATATTTTTGTAAACTTTTTCTATTTTTTTTTTAAATGGATCTAACACTATCTTCAATTTCATTAGCTAGCTCAGGTCTCAATACCTTTAATTCTTCTACTCTATTCTAGAATATTTCATTTCTACACTTATTTCCCAAAATAAATTCATATTGATCCTTCTAAATGCTCGAGTAAAATATATAGTTTCAAAAAAACAAAATTTAAGGAAGGTATTGATCTTAATAACCTTGGAAATCCATATAACAAGATCTCATAATATCCTATTGGGTTTGAATTATTCTTGAAGACTGATTATCTATATGAGGATGATACGTTGTATAGAAACTAAACTTAGTGTCAAGTTCTTGCTGAATAATTCTCCAAAATATTAAGATAAACTTCATGAACTAACCAGATACGATTGAATGTGGAACCCCATGCAACCTTACTACCTCTTTAATGTATATTCTGAAAATATGATCTAGAGAGAAATATTCAATGGTATCAATGAAGTTTGATGACATTATAAGGTGATCAATTACAAAAAGTAATTAAATTAACATCAAGGTTAATATAGATCCTAAAGGATACCACCACATTTAATCATATATACACAAAGATTAAAGTCATTCCTCCTCAAATGACTGTGTAACAAAAAAATATACAAAACCAATGTGTTTTACTGCAATAAATGTATCTTAAAATATATTTAATGTTGATAACATCCCATAACATAAAACCTAAAAAGTTATTTCAATGACTTTGAACTTTTGGTCAACAATAAACTTATTAACCCATGATGGTATCTATAACTCTTAAGTTAATATTACATGGTGACAAATACACTTCTAAATTTTAAAACAAAATTTATTCCTTATATAATCTCTTATCTCACACAAAAACATTTTCATTAGAAGGTTGTATTCAAACTTGTACCGATATAATATCAAATTTGATTTAATTATTCCAGAATCAATTTAGAGTGATATAATAGCATGAAATTTCAATAAAGTATAAACAATAATATTTTCATAGGTATCATTAATACAAAATCAAACATGAAATTTACCACTATTGAGGGGAGGATAAGTGTACCATAATTATCATGATTCACTTAATCCACTGTGATTTCATAATATTTCCCTTTTTCTATTTTCTTTAGAGGTTTTTGTGACATATAATCCACATTAGCCTTTTTCTCGGGGCATTAATTCACATAATGACCAAACTCCTAGAACTTGAAACACTAGAGTATGGGTGGTTTATTCTTTTAATCTCTCTCTCCTTTAATTTCATTGACTATCCTCTTAACACTACTTGTAATTTTTTTTTTCTTAATAGAAAATCCCCCCACCCTTTAAAAACCTTCTTGTTCCTTTCAAGAACTCACTTATGTTCTCCTTCCCATAGCTTTTGAAAGTATGAGTTTGAAAATTTTTCTTCCCTCCATAGGAAATATCATTGGAATTTCTATGGAAACCCATTTTACTTTTCTTATCATCGAAACCAAGATGATTTAAAGATTTCATTTCTATTTTTTTGTGCATATAAAATGACTTTCTCATAGCAACCAAGTCCCTTACAGCTAACTCCCTTCGGTGATTTGGTCTTAAGCCACTAAATAATCACTCAACCATACTTTTTGGATTAATTATAATACCCGAATAGAACCTTATAGGTTTTGTAAAATTTTCTTCATCAGTACCAAAAGATTCATCATCCATTTGAGTAAGCTCAAGGAATTACATCTCCATTTTTGTACAAATAACATGAGTAAAGTACTTACTAAAATATAATCTTTTAAACTCATATAACTTCATAGAGCCAATTTATTCTCATTGCCTCATATTATTGGTAAGATTCTAACATTTATCTAACTCTACTTCCAAATAATATACATCCAAAATTAATTTTTCATGATCTGTGTAGCACCCTAAAGACTTCATGGTATGTTTCTCTTAAATACAATCAAGTTATAGCCTATATTTAATGAATCAACGAGGATCTCTGGAACAAACTATGGTTACTTATAGAAGATATCCATAACCTAGCCAAGTAAACCAAATTTTGTCACTTCTATTATGTAAATTTCAAAAATATGACATACATGATTGCGATTAGTAAGTTATTTGGAGTCCGATAAGGAAAAATCAATTTTTGGTGAATAATAACCTACCCTTATGAATAGTAACCTACCTTATGAATAGTAAATTACCCTTATGAATAGTAATATGACTCTTATGAATGTTATCCATACCATTGAGTGTATAAATGAATTTAGGCACCTTAAAAATGAAGATGAAAATTTTAAGTGTTTATATTTTTCGATTAAATAATGATTTTAATTAAATATTTAATTAATCATATTTATAAAATTATTTTTGAAAAATGGAATTCATTTTTTTATTTTACACGTTGAAAATGGTTAGGGTGAATTTTTTGGATTTTTCTGGAATACTTGAATTTTTGATGAATAGTAAAATCTGATAATTCACAATAAATGCTAAATAATGGATTAATTGAGTCATTGATGATGATATGCTGATGTAAGCCCAATTGATTTGGATTCAAATTATAACATTACTATTATTGGTCATGAAAGACTCGCTATTCCTTATCTTTTGGAGACATAATAAATTAACGAATTCTATATTGAGAAATCCCCTCTCTCCTCCACTATAAAACCCCCCTTCACTCTCTCTTCTCTTCACTCCTATCAAGCCATCTACCTTGAAAATATTCTTACCAAATATCTCCCCATTATCCTCATCCATGTCCAAAATCTGCTAGCCTCTTCAAAATACCAAAACCTCTCCCCTTAAGAGGTTCTCAAAGGAGGAAGTCTCAAGAGGTAAATTCCTCTTTTCAATTCCTTCATTTCTTTTAAGTTATTTTATTTTTGATTCTTTCCTCAACTCCCTTCACCCAAATATTATGATAACTCTAGTAAAATTAATATACTGAATTGTTTTATTCTAGTGGGATATTTCATTTTCTTCTCTCTTTTCCCCACCCTTTATTTGGATAAAATAAAAGCACCGTTTGAGATGTGCTAATTTAGAACATTCAAGGACAACGGTTTATGATTTTGTATGATAATATTTAATTATGGTCATGAACCCATTTTTGTTATGTTTTAACCAGATTATTATATATGTAATATATCCTATTTTTAGTTTTTTAATCCTTTTCTACAAATGTTACTGAGTTATAATGCAAAACATGTTCATTGTAATCAAACTCACCGATTAACCAAAACAATTGTCATTGAGGTTATATATATAATAATTCGACCTCAATCTAAGTAACCAAATTAAATTTATAACCATGTAATATCCTGGATGTTCACTAATAGCATATAACTTCATTTCTGTACAACAACTTCCATCTTTCCTATTTATCTGAACTTGAATATAAGTGAACCGATCTTTTAAATCCAAGTGATCAAACGAGCCTGAACAATGAAATTGAACCTTATAACTAATCAAAAAGGCCTTGAATGATCTAAAAATGGTTATAATAAATAATTTAAATATTTAATTGGTTCTGTAATTATGAATTAATCAGCCTAATTTTTTTATCCAGATCTTCAATAACAAGTCAAGAACACCTTCAAGCATAAGGTAAGGGATTGCTTAACTCAATTTTCATTCTTTGAGTTAAACATCTATTTCATTGGTTAAATTGTTTCAAAAATATGTGTTAATAGCCTATGATTGTTTTATTTTGTATATACACTTTTATTTTGTGGGTTTATGTTTTTCACACATAATTATTTCATTGTTTTGTCCATAATCTAATGATATGTTCTTTATAAGGGATCATATCTCTCACTTTTGTTCAAGAATCTCCCCTATGTTGTGCTCTTTTATTTTTAATAAATAATGATGGGGTATGTTTTTTAACCTCCCCCATACTTCCCTTGTGAAATATAAATAATGGGATACCCTTTACCTCTCATTAATATCTCGCAATAACACTCGCTACCATGCTGAAATGTTTGTAAGGGATCCTCTCTCTCACTTTTGTTCAAGAATCTCCCCTATGTTGTGCCCTTTTATTTTTAATTCCTAATGATGGGGTATGTTTTCACACCTCCCCCATACTTCCCTTGTGATATATAAATATTTTAATACCCCTTTACCTCTCATTAATCCCTCACAATAACACTTGTTACCATGACGAAATGTTTGTAAGGGGTTTCTCATCTCACTTTTAATTCTGTGATATTTTCATTGTTCGCTACTTATTTCTTGTATGTGGTATATGTGTACTGAAATTTGATATATAATAACATGATTATCTTTATATTAATGTTATAATATTATTCATCTGAGGGTTATTAAGTTTTGGTCATATAATGTAACTGAGTACATTGTGGTAAGAGGCTTTGTCTCAACTACTATTTTGTTGTGACTAACTTTGTATTGTGCACCTAATAATCATTATGTGGTGTACCTACTAACCATTTGAGATCACTTTTCATTTTAAATTATATTTATATTAAATATCCATAATCTCATATCATGTATATTTTTTTTTTGAAAACTGTATACCATTTTATATACGATGTTTATTTGGAAGGTTATTTTAATTATGGAAATATTGATGAAATCATATACTCTACTCTATATGGATATTGAAAAGGCATATTGATCTTGTATTGAATCAATATATAAAGAATTATTTGGACATATAGTGGATGTTGGGGCCCTCTATAGCCCCTCGATGCATCCGTAGGTCTCATGAGACAAATTAGTTGGTGACAAACCCTTTGAGTTTGTTTCCAAAAATCAGATGTGTTTCTACCCATAGAACTAAACCGTATTAACGGTATTATGATTTCATGTGATAGATACATGAAGTCCAATTAATAATAATTCTCTTTATTCTTTATCTGTTATTATTATTATCCATGAGGTTTTCACTATGTCAAAATCTATAGATGCAGTTTCATTCTCAGTTTATTAATGGCATTAGTTTTTCATTTATTCATCATGCCATATTGATTATGTTAGATTTATTATGATTCACTTATTATTTTATTCATGCTTCCACTATTTTTAACCCTTATTTAGAGTTTTAACTCACCCCTTTCATTGTTTTCCTTCAACATGTTATGAAGAGAAGGTCATTTATTGAGTTCATGTGGTTGCAGTTTTTATTTTTGTTATGTATTGTTTCTTGTAACCTTTTTAAATGTAATTTGTGTTACATATGTGTATCTAGTTTCTTCAAGACTACTAAAATGATTATTACTTCAGGATTTTTCATTCCTTCTAACCATTCTACTATCACAAGTAATGCACTGACTCTAGTCTAGAGGGGTCGGGGTGTTACATTTGGTATCAGAGAAAGTTTAGTAGGAAACTTTAAAACTAGAGTAGGAAATATATAGTAGGGAACAAATCCATAAGGAAGTATTTGAGGGTAAACGTACAATAATATCCTGTTATTTTTGTAAGGAATATATTATGTGAATATTTCTATCAAATACATCCCTGTATGGATACGAGCAGGTAGAGGTGGCTCCGGCACAAATGTACCTAGGAGTGAAAACTCTGACAAGGAGTTTCGGGCTTGACCTGGGGTTTCCTAGTACATGAAAATAGGCATTTCTTCACTCTTGGTTATGACACTCCTGAGGGATATGCTTAGGTTAATTCATATTTTCTTTACAAGCCATTATTAAGGATTGAAATTTAAATTTTTCCTCAAATAAAACATTATTTTGATTATGGGATTAGTCATGCGTAGGATCTCAATTTATGCTAAGTATTTTGTCAAGTTAAGATTATAAATTATGATTCATACCCTAATCTAGTGTGTTCCATTATTTAGAAATGGTGCATAATGTAATAAGGGGAATCAATACTCATGGGCAATGTAGGGATTTCCCCACTGATCAAGTCAACACAGTCAATGTCAGAGCAGATCAGATTATGACCATATTGGAAAATATTACTCAGTTTGTGATGAATAACCATGATACACCTGTGTTGGATCATTTAATGCGGTAGAATACCTCATCTTTTAGTGGGACTACTAATCTGATGGTATCTGAGCAGTAGATCAAGTCACTTGAAAAGATAGTCATATAATTAAGATGCAACGAAAATGAGAAGGTAGTGTTGGAAGTATATTGTCTCAAGGGTGATGCAGATCAATGGTGGTCTTTGATCCAGAATACCACGGAGGAAGAAGAAATAGAAGATATGGAATAGAGGACTTTTAAGGAATTATTCTATGAAAATATTTTCCTCGTGAGCAATGAACCGAAATGAAGAGTAAATTCCTTGGCATAAAGGAAAGGGAAGAATGCAGTGTTGCAGAGTATGAGGCTACCTTCACAAGACTATCCATGTATGTTGTAGATTACATACATGACATACCAGACAAGATTGATCATTTCTTTGAAGGTCTTAAACCAAGTCTTCAAAGGGAACTATCTTCTCAATCATTTTCATCATATGATGAAATTCTATCATGTGACATCATAATAGAGAAGAAATTTTCTAGATCAAGTTTGTTCAAGGGAAGTCAAGATAAGAAGCGATACTCCAATAACCAAGGAAAAGAAGAAGTACCAAAGAAGATCAAGGAAACAAAACTATTCCCATTATTTGAGAACTATGGAAAGAATCATCTAGGGAAATACTTGAAGAGGATGGGAGTCTATTATAATTGTGCAGAAAAGGGTCATATATCTGATGAATGAAAGGTTAAGAAATAATTCAATGATATTCAATGATAAAATTGTAAAGATATGGGACACTATGAAAATGATTTTCTGAAGCGCCGAGGAAACTTGACTCAAAAAACACCAAGAGAGTAGGGGAGAGCTTATGCGATTACAACTATGGAGGTTGAAGTTCCTAATGATGTGGTGGCAGGTAATTTAATTTTTTCCTCAAACTTAGTCAACACTTTATTTGATTCTGGATCATCACATTCATTTATATCTTCTCAGTTTTCCAAGAAAATTAGATATGTACAATTTGATTTAATAAAGGAGTTGTTAGTAAAAAAATCTTAGGGGGTGTATCATTGCATCAAAGGCATGTTGATTAGTCCCCCTCCATACATAAAAACATTTTTTAGTTTATAACCTTGTCATCATTCCAATGATTGAATTTGATATAATTCTCGGTATGAATTGGTTGTCAAATTATGATGCAAAGATTTATTGTAAGAAGAAGGAAGTTACAATTTTTGAAAATGGTGTGAAATCCCTAATATTTAGAGAAAAAACCTCACCACATAATTCTTATCTAGAACCACCCCAAGTAGCTCTACTGAATTCAATACTAGGAGAGGTAGATGAACCAATATCTATGGTTGAGGAAAGAAATATTCAAATTGAAGATGTGTGCATAGTGCAAGAGTACATTGATGTATTTCCAGAGAATTTACCTGGACATCCTCCAGAGTGGGAAGTTGAGTTCTCTATCGATTTTATTCCTGGTGCAAGACCTATATCAAAGACTACCTATATAATGGCCACGGTGGAATTAGTAGTGCTAAATAAACAACTAGAGGAATTTATTAAAAAGGTGTTTGTTCTACCTAGTGTTTCTCTATGGGGATCCCCTGTCCTCTTTGTCAATAATAAAGATGGATCCATAATTCTATGCATTGAATATAGGGAAATCAATGCTATTATAATAAATAATAAGTATCATATTCCCCATATTGATGATTTATTTAATAAACTTCATGGAGATCAATGCTTTTCGAAGATCAAACTTCGATCCGGATATCATCAACCGCATGTGAGGAGGGAATATATTCCTAATACAGCATTTCGAACCAGGTATGGGAATTATGAGTTTACAATGATTCCTTTTGGATTGAATAATTCACCCTTTGTTTTAATGGATTTAATGAATAGATTTTTCAAGGAATTTCTTGATAACTTTGTTGTGGTTTTCATCAATGATATTCTCGTGTACTCAAAAAGTTATGAAGACCACGAGAATCACTTGCAGATTATTCTGCAAACTCTTAGAAGTAATAAATTATATGGGAATTTTAGAAAATTTGAATAATGGATTATTTCTTTTCTAGGATATATTTTCTCTAAGGATGGAATCCTTGTTGATCCTATGAAGATAAAGGCAATCCAATATTGTCCAACGCTAATAAACATAACTGAGGTACGCAGTTTTATTGTCTTAACAGGTTACAATCAACATTTCATTCAGAATTTTTCCGGATTGGCTAACCCACTAACTAAGCTCACACGTAAAGATGTTATGTTTGTGTAGACAAAAGAATGTACAGAATTCTTTGAAGAATTTAAAAGAAGATTGGTCAATTCTCTAATATTGACTCTTCCATCTCAAAGTGATGGATTTTTAATATACAGTGATGAATAAAAGAATAGATTATGTTGCGTCCTTATTCAAAATGATAAATTTATTGCTTATGTATCAAGACAGTTGAAGACTCATGATAAAAATTATCCAACTCATGATCTTGAGTTAAAAGCCATAATCATTGCTCTGAAAATATGGAGGCATTATCTCTACAGATAGAGATGTGATATTTATACAGACCACAAGAGTTTGAAATACATTTTCACACAAAAAAGAACTCAACATGAGGCAAAGAAGATGGCTCTAGTTACTCAAAGATTATGATTGTTCAATACACTACCACCCAGGAAAAAGCAAATAAGGTGGAATATGCATTCAGCAGGAAAGATCATGTACTTCTGACTCAGATGAGAATTGAAAGAGATCCTATATTCATGGATCTACTGAAGATGGATATGGGAATTGTTAAGGAAGTGGAAACATCGCTCCTCTTTCAAATTATTGTTAAACCATATTTACTAGGGAAGATAAAAATATCTCAATATGATGATGAGAATCTACACAAGAAAATTAATGCAGTTAAGGATGGGAGACTGGCTGACTTCATGTATGAAGAAGGAGTTATGAAATTTGGGAAGAGGTTATGTGTTCCATCAGTACCTGAGCTAAAAAGGGAACTATTAGACGATGCTCATAGCTCAAATTTCTCAATACACCTAGGTAGCACCAAGATGTATAGATATCTGAAGGAATATTTTTGGTGGGATAATATGAAGCGGGAAATTGCTGACTACATGTCAAGATGTCTAGTTTTTCAAAAAGTGAAGGAAGAGAGACAACATCCCAAAGGAGTGATGATACCCCTACCTATTTTTATGTGGAAGTGGGATAAAATTTCGATGGATTTTGTCACCGGACTACTAAGGACACCTAGAGGGAATGATGCAATATGGGTAATTGTTGATTGGCTCACTAAATTAGCACATTTCCTTCTTATAAGAGTGGATTTCCCATTTTAGCGCTTGGTAGGACTTTATATTAATGACGTTTTAAGACTTCATGGTGCACCTCTATCGATTGTGTCCGATCGAGATCCTTGGTTTACATCAAAATTCTAGAAAAGTCTCCAGAAGGCTTTGAATACTGACCTTTGTATTAGTACTGATTATCATCCCCAAACTAATGGACAGTCTGAAAGGACTATTCAAACTCTAGAAGACATGCTGAGGTCATTCTCTCTTGACTTACAAGGTATGTGGGGTTAATACTTGCCTTTGGTGAAATTTACCTACAATAATAGTTTCCATTCTAGTATTCAAATGGATCCATATAAAGCACTATATGGAAAGAGATGTTGAAATCCAACTTGTTGGGACGATGTTGGTGAGAGGAAATTTATAGACCCGGGACTTATTGAGGAGACCACGATAAAGTTAAAGACAATACAAGCCCATATTAAAGTAGCCCAAAGTAGGTAGAAGAGTTATGCTGACAACTAGAGAAAGGATTTGGAATTTTAAGTTGGAGATCATGTATTTCTAAAAGTATCTTCATGGAAGGGTGTCTTAAGGTTTGGTAAGAAAGAGAAATTGAGTCAAGGTGCATCAGACCATTTGAAATCCTAGAAAGAATCAGAGTTGTAGCTTACCATTTGGAAATGCCTCTAAGTCTCTCTAGAGTTCATGATGTCTTCCACATGTCGTTGTTAAAGAAATACATGCCAGAACCAATGCATGTACTCACATATGAATAAATAGAACTGGAACCTAATTTTTCATACTTTGAAAAGCCTATCAGGATTCTTGACACAAGGGAGAAGGTATTGAGAAATCGAACAACTCATCTAGTAAAGGGTCTTTGAAAAAACCAGAATATAGAAGAAGAAACATGGGAACCTGAGGATGTTAGGAAAAATAATCACCCACATCCTTTTGGTGAGCTTCATATATAAAATTTTGAGGATGAAATTTTCGAAGGAGGGAATAATGTAGCCCCCCAAACACTTCATGGCATGTTTCTCTTAAATATATTCTAGTTATAGCCTATATTTCATGAATCAATGAGCCTATATGGAACAAAACATGGTTAATTATAGGAGATATCCATAACATAGCCAAGTAAACCAAATTTTGTCACTTCTATGATGTGAATTTCGAAAATCCGACATATATGGTTGCGATCAGTAAGTTATTTGGAGTCCGATATGGAAAAATCAATTTTAGGTGAATAGTAGTCTACCCTTATGAATAGTAACCTACCTTATGAATAGTATCCTATCCTTATGAATATTAATATGACTCTTATGAATGGTATCCATACTATTGAGTGTATAAATGAATTTAGGCACCTTAAAAATGAAGACGGAAATTTTAAGTGTTTAATTTTTTTGATTAAATAATGATTTAAATTAAATATTTAATTAATAATATTTAGAAAATTATTTTTGGAAAATGGACTTCATTTTTGGATTCTACACATTGATAAATGGTTGGGATGAATTTTTGGGATTTTTCCGAAATACTTGAATTTTTGATGAATAGTAAAATCAGATAATTCACAATAAATACTAAATAATGGATTAATTGAGTCATTGATGATGATTTTATGATGTAAGCCCAATTAATTCGGATTCACATTATAAAATTACTATTCTTGTTCATGTAAGACTCAATATTCCTTGTCTTGTGGAGAAATAATAAATTAATGAATTTTATAATGAGAAATCCCCTCTCTCCACTATAAAAACTCCCCTTCACTCCCTCTTCTCTTCACTCCTCACAAGCATTTTGCCTTGACAATATTATGCTAAAATCTATCCCCAAGATCCTCCCCTATGTCCAACATCTCCTAGCCTCTTCAAAATACCAAAACCTCTCTTATTAAGAGGTTCTCAAAGGAGGAAGTCTCAAGAGGTAAATTCATCCTTTCAAATTCCTTCATTTCTTTTAAGTTCTTTTCTTTTTGTTTATTTCTTCACCTCCCTTCACCCAAATAGTATTATAAATCCAGTAACATTCATTTAATAGAATTTTTTTTATTCTAATGTGATATCTCATTTTCTTCTCTCCTTTCCCCACCCTTTATTTGGATAAAATGAAAGCACCGTTTGAGATGTACTAATTTAGCACATTCAAGGACAACGATTGATCAATTTCTTTTATAATATTTAATTATGGTCATGAAACCAGTTGTGTTATGGTTGAACCATATTATTATATATTTAATATATCCTATTTTTAGTTCTTTAATCCTTTTCTAAAAATGGTATTTAGTTATAATGAAAAACATGTTCATTGTAATCAAACCCACCGATTAACCAAAACGGTTGTCACTAAGGTTATATATATAAAAATTAGACCTCACTGTAAGTAACCAAATTAAATTTAAAACCATTAAATATCCTGGATGTTCCCTAATATCATATAACTTCATTTCTATACAACCACTTCCATCTTTCATATTTATCCAAACTTGAATATAAGTGAACCGGTCTTTTAAAACCAGATGATCAAACGAGCCTGAACAATGAAATTGAACCTTATAACTATTCAAAACGGCCTTGAATGAACTAAAAATGGTTATAATAAATCATTTAAATATTTAAGAGGTTATGGAATTATGAATTAATGAACCTAATTTGTTTATTCAGCTCTTTAATAACAAGTCAAGAACATCGTCAAGCATAAGGTAAGGGATTGCTTAACTCAATTTTTATTCTTTGAGTTAAACATCTATTTCATTGGTTACATTGTTTCAAAAATATGTGTGAATTTCATATGATTGTTTTATTTTGTATATCCACTTTTATTTTTTGGGTTTATGTTTTTCACACATTATTATTTCATTTTTTTGTCCATAATCTAACGATACATTCTTTGTAAGGGATCCTCTCTCTCACTTTTGTTCAAGAATCTCCCATATGTTGTGCTCTTTTATTTTTAATCCCTAATGATGGGGTATGTTTCTTCACCTCTCCCATACTTCCCTTGTGACATATAAATAATGGTATACCCTTTACCTCTCATTAATCCCTCTTAATAACACTCATTACCATGACGACATGTTTGTAAGGGATCCTCTCTCTCACTTTTGTTCAAGAATATCCCCTATGTTGTGCCCTTTAATTTTTAATTCCTAATGATGGGGTATGTTTTTTCACCTCCCCCATACTACCCTTGTGACATATAAATAATTTAATACCCCTTTACCTCTCATTAATCCCTCACAATAACACTCGTTACCATGCTGAAATGCTTGTAAGGGGTTTCTCATCTCAGTTTTAATTCTGTGAGATTTTAATTGTTCGCCACTTATTTATTGTATGTGGTATATGTGTACTTATATTTGATATATAAAAACATGATTATATTTATATTCATGTTATACAATTACTTGTTTGAGGGTTATTAAGTTCTAGTCATATGATTCGACCGAGTACATTGTGGAAAGAGGCTTTGTCTCAACTACTATTTTGTTATGACTAAATTTGTATTGTGCACCTAATAATCCTTATGTGGTGTACCTAATAACCATTTGAGATCACTTTTCATTTTAAATTATATTTATATTAAATATCCATAATCTCATATCATGGATATGTTTGTTGTTTAAACCGTATACCATTTTACATATGGTTTTTATTTGGAAAGTTATTTTAATTATGGAAATATTGATGAATCTGTATACTCTACTCTATACGGATATTGAAAAGGAATATTTATCTTCTATTGAATCAATTTATAAATAATGATTTGGACATGCAGTGGCGGGTGGGGCCCACTATAGCCCCTCGATGCATCGGTGGGTCTCATGATACAAATCAGTTGGCGACAAACCCTTTGAGTTTGTTTCCAAAAATCAGATGAGTTTCTACCCACAGAACTAAACTGTATTAATGGTATTATGGTTTCATGTTCCAGATACATGATGTCAAATTAATAAGCAGTCTCTTTATTCATTATCAGTTATTATAATTATCCATGAGGTTTTCACTATGTCAAAATCTATGGATGCAATTTCATTCTCAGTTTATTAATGGCATTAGTTTTTCATTTATTCACCATGACATATTGATTATGTTAGATTGATTATGATTCACTTATTATTTTATTCATGTTTCCACTATTTTTAACCTTTACTGGGTGTTTGATCTCACACCTTTCATTGTTTTCCTTCAATAGGTGATGAAGAGAAGGTCATTTATTGAGTTCATGTGGTTGCAGTTTTTAGTTTTGTTGTGTATTGTATCTTGTAACCTTTTTAAATGTAATTTGTGTTACATCTATGTATCTAGTTTCTTTAATACTACTAAACTGGTCATTCCTTCGGGATATTTCATTCCTTCTAACCATGTCAATATCACAAGTAATGCACCGACTCCAGTCTAGAGGGGTTGGGGTGTTACAATCTGAACATTGGAGAATGGAAACTATGTTTTTTGTGTTACTGATCCTTTTCTTAGAAATAAGAAGATCAATATAACCATTTAAAGAAGTTGGGCATTCCATCCTAAAGGAATCAACAAAATTTATATCCCTCCTTTTCTTATTTTAAAGTTCTTCATGGGTTATAGATTGATAAAGTTGTGTAATACTACAAATAAGGATTTACATTTCATCTCCAATTAAATTTGGTAGCTCAAGAGGACAATCATTACATTTTACATTTTATTCATCATTAACATGGTTCATTTAGGTTACATCCATTGTCTAGAACAAAAAATCATAGTGTAAGCAATAATAATCATAATAGGGGACTACATAATGATGATAAATCACTTATAGGGTGTCTAAATCATTACACCTTATTTTTAATCTATGGAACCTTATGTTTATTATAGGAATTTTATGGTCATAATCTATTTGAATCATTAATGAGGGTTCATAAATGGTTTGTGAATTTTGAAATCATATCATTCAAAAATGTTTAACAAGGTGTCTAGAAAGTATCATTTTCATTCACCAAGTGATGTGAATGTCCATATAAATGAACCATTTTTAGAGTTATTAACCCTAGGTACCTTTATGCTAGAGCCACGTCCACTTTTAGTTTCTAGAAAGGGATGAAATTCCTTGTAAAGAACTCATTCTATCCTTTACCAAAATTCTAGGAAATTTTATTATACATTGACTCATACTTATAATTATTCTTAGAGTAATCCCTAAACATATCCTTATAAGTATCCCTAGGGGTCTCACTATGGTTTTCTAATCATATTTTCTAAAGGATAACTAAAACTTTCCTATGAAAATGACTATAGTGTCCCAGGATTCTCATACATAGATATTACATCCTTTTAGATAAATATTAAATAAATTACAAAAACACATGGCTGAGGAACATAATAGTTTAGTGTATATGGAGACTGGGTACACAATATTATAACTTGGTGGATGATATTCAACATCTCCCAAAAATATATTCCCCTTTATTACTCTTCACAAACATAAACTACTTAAAACCTTTCTTCATAACCCAGTAAAAGGAAACATAAGAAAGGGTAAGCTCAAATGATCAGTTAGGGTAATCAAGGGAGATACGTAAGAATAAAATTAATATATGGGTATGGGAATATGATAATAATATTTTAAAACTATACCATACATATCAAAGATTATAATATTTATTCATGGAATAATTATTAGAAGTTCATAATATATAATTCATAACAGAATCAAAGAAAATGAGCCATTAGAGCATAACGTTGGTATAAGACTTTGATTTTTGGAATAAAAATCAACTTATAATATTGTGAACATGTATAAATAGATACAGGTTCACTTATTAAGATAATTACATGAAATCATGTCATCACATGAACTTATTAATATGTGACCAGGTCTACTCATAGCATTATAGACATGAAATATAGTTTCATTCATAACACTGTGAACACATAATTAGGTTCACTCATATAATAGTGAATATGTAATTTGGGACATAGATAAAGTTGTTAACATATAATCAGATTCATGAATAACATCATTAACATGAAATCGAGTTCACACATGACATATTTTCTCATGATTTTTCCATCTATACCCAATTCATTAGAGGGGTATATAGGTCTTTTCCATCACATAATGAAAATCATTTGTATGTGTACCAAAAGATCATAAAAAATAATCATATAATAACCCATGAGATGAATTTGGTTTCATAAAATTTTAATAATATCATAACTTGTGTAAAAAAGATATTTTTTATAATCATTTCATCATTTCATCATAGCATAACTTGTGGAATAATAAGTGGATTTCATAATAACTTTATCATTATATGACTCGTAGAAGAGGAAATGGTTTAATAAAAATCTTGTCATGATAAAGCATTAAAATAATTAAAAATAATGATATCATTTGTTTATATCCCCAAAAATTTATAAGTTACATAAAGCATGTCATCTTATATGGAGAATTATTTTAATATATCACTTGGAACTTTTCTTTATAAAAATTATTATTCTTTGAAAATCAATTTTTAAAAATAAAAATTCATAAAAAATTTGAAAAAAAAACATTTCATTGAAAATAAACTTGAAAACATATAATGTAATAATCAATGAAATAATGGTCATATTGAAATAAAATTTTTTTCATACTATATAAGTTAAATAAAATATTCATTTCACATTTTTAGTAAAAGCTAAACAAGTATTTTTTAGAAAAATACATAATAATTCCTTTCAAAACCTTTTGTAAAAGTAAAAAATGAGTAAAAATGAATTTAATAATTGATTTTAAGTTTTTTAAAAATGTTTTTTGAAATGTTTTTAAAAAAACATGGTTTTGGATGAAAAGGGTTTTTTGACCAAAGAGATAAATAAAGCCACTTTTTTCTTATAAAAAGTATTTTGAAATATAGAATACATAGAGAGATAAAAAAGAATGGAAAAAATTTATTCGAATTAAATAACCATATGAGAATAAATTCCATCATTTTATTGATATATGGTTAAAATATTTCATCATCGAAATCAAAAACATAAATAATCCTGATAAACTGTTAGATTGTATCGTAAAATCCTTAAAACTTTGGTTACATTTTAACTGTAAATCCAATTAAACGGACACCCAAAAATGAATATATAAATACCAATAATTTTTAGGATAATAATCATAAAATAAATTAATGGGATTTTATATACCACATAAAAGAAACATGTGGTTAATATTTCATGTGTCTCACAAAAAATAAAAGTTATATGGAAATCTATGTCTTCTTTATTATACTATTGGATCACAAGACCCAATAAAGAACAACATTATATGAAACATTATGTATCCTAAAAATAAGGAGATTCGGGACATATCATGTAAATGTGTTAGTACATATAACACTGAAAAGAAACAAGGGGTTAATTTTCACATGCCTCCCATAAATAAAAGAGAGACTAGAAATCTCATGCCTAAAGTCTCAACTTCCTTCATACATATTTGAACCTATTATATAATAAATATGTGTTCATTATAAATTTTTATATTTTCATAATTATATTTATTATTCCATTTATTATTTATATATGACCATTTATTATCCTTTTATTACCAATTCTTTTATAAAATCACATTTTGAGTAATAACCGATTTTTTTTTTCTTATATGTTTTGATTTTTTATTTTCGGTCCTCTTAATTTGATCATGGTACCATCATCTCCAAAATAATAATAAATAAATAATTATCATATTTAGACATAAATTTCACTTTTATAACCAATTTTGAAATATGGTTTGGAGAAATGAAGTCGGTTATGATCATGGAGATGGTAGGTCATATGTACGCATGAGTAATGTTTACATTTTCCAACGATCATTATGGAAAGAAGGTAGGTAATATTTTATATTTAAAAAATTAAAATAATTTTATAAATAAATTATTATTTTTTATAATATACGTATACATATCATCCATTTGGTGCGGCGATGAAAAGATAGGGTCACATCACTTCGTGAAGGTAGTAGTTGACATGTACATGAATGACGTTATCATAATTAGTGAGTAAAACTATAAGAAAGAAAATAATATATATTATTTTAAAAAAGATAAATATTTCATTAATATCATAATTATTTCATTTATATCACATCTATTAATTTTTATTCTCATTATTATCTTCCATGTAAATCATTAGTGAAAAACAAATCACATCGATTCGCGAGGCGGTAGTCCGTTGTATACATGTGCGATGTTATCGTATCCCCAACGTAATGAAAATTAAAAATGTATATATGAAATAATAAATCCATAGTTATAATTATTGTATAAATATAATATATATTCTATATATTTATAATCATATCCAATCGTGATAGGTGGTATTGGAGAAATGAATGATATTGGTTTGTGAGATGGTAGTCCACCGTACACAAGATTGATGATTTCAAAATCCATTTAATGTAAGTGGAATTTTTTTTAGGTCATGAAATTAACATAGAATATAAATGTATATTTATGATACTAATTTTATTATATCATGATTATTTAATATGAATTTAAGTAGGTGGAGGGAGAAATAAAATAAAAACCCCTCATTGAAGAATGGTACCACTTCTTCAGATAACATCCATAGGCATGCACCAAATTCCTTCATGGGTTGGACTTATATAAAAAATATGTTTTTTAGGATTTGTTTAGGGATATTGGGAAGTGATTTTGGAATGTATTGGCTGATCCAAAAAGGGTTTTTAAGTGTAAAGAGGAGATGTCATGACCCGTCCCCCGGGGCCCGTGCCGTGACTACCCCAAGCCCGCCTTCCATTGGCCAGGGGCTGGCGACTAGCACCAAAGTCATAATTCCCTAAAAATGGGAAGGCATTGCCTTTAGAACCTGAAAAAACACACAAAAGCAATAACACATCTGTATATGAAACACCAAGTAAACTGTATAACAAAAGAGTGATAAAAGTAAAAGGGGCCAGAATACAATCCCAACTAGAAAGTACAAGTACAACTGTGATACAATACAACTGAAGAAAATGGAAATTCAGCTGATGAGTCATCCTCTGAGATTCCTACCTGAAGGGTAGGTATAGATCACCTCTTCATCACTCCTTGTCTATCTATCTCCTCTGTGTACCGAATCGTCATAAGGTCCACCTTTGGGTACAGTTCAGTTCTGGTACTCTCGTCCTCAGTCAGCATTGTCCGTCATCTACACCAAACACAACGAAGTGTGAGCATAGATCGTGTAGGGTTGAGTATAACGGTACTCAGTAGGGACCCCGAAACCCTCAAGGTATCACAAAATCCACCAAGGATAAACCACAAAGAATTAAATCAACAGATAACCCTACTTAATTATATGTCCATACATATACCTAAGTTATCAAGTAATCCATGTTAATCATGAGGAAAACATAGAGGTATTGACTCAGCTCACGCAAGGATTTATTCTAGGGGTAGTATTAAGTAACATTCTCAGTCACAACATCAAACACCTCGGTTGTTGGAGAACTCCTCCTCTATCGAGTACAGTGGGTCTGCCGCATTACATAGAGGTGCTTCACACTAACCTTGGACTACTGAGGTACTCCTCCTATCGAGTATCGTTGGTCTGCCATGTCACACAGAGGCACTCCCCACTGTGGGTCTTCCGCATCACACAGAGGCACTCCCCCCCGTGTCTTGCTGAGGTAATCCTCATGTCTAGTAACATGGGTCTGCCACGTCACTAAGTAACTCCCCACTGTTGGTCTGCCGTGTCACCAAGGTGCTCCCCACCGGGCCAGTCAAGTCACTCCGAGTCTAAACGGTCAGCGGTCATCAAGTCTCAGATAGTCGTAGGGTTCCGTACATATATCACTTGGGTAAACTGCTTCCCAAACCATGGGTCAATACTCTAACTACCACAAAGTCCCATTAATAATTATCTCAAAGATATTCCATGTCATATGGGTCTCAACATAATAGACGGCGCCTCAATCGGACGCCCGGTCTGTGAGTTATTAGCCTTTTAGTCCTGGGGTCCTTTATGATTTGTGCTCGATCCAACCTGTCCATTCCCCATCTCAAACCAAAACTCAGTGTGGTATACTCAAATGGACCGACTCTTTCCAAGATTTCCATCACTACTGACGGTTTGTCAAATGGACATCTAGTGCCAAAGTTATGGCCAAACGAAAGTAAATGGGTCATAGTGGGCCCGGGTCCAGTCGACCCGATCCGATCCGCTGGGTCAGGAATAGCCTATAGTGTGGCCTGGCCTAAGGGTCTGTGGGGTCCGTGAGGGGTGCGGAGGCCACGAGGTTTGTTGGTCGGTGTGGCCGTGGAGGGTCGCTGGGCGGCATGGCCACGGGGCGGCACGAACAGCCACGGGGTGCCACGGACAGCCGTGGGGCGGTGCGGGCAGCCTCGAGGTGGCTTGGAGAACGGCGATGGTGGCTCTGATGGAAGCGGCGGTGGCTTGGCAGATGGTGGCTCAGCTCATCGTACAGTGGTGGCCCAGCGAACGGTGGCTCAGCTCAGTGAATAGTGGCAGCGACTTGGCACGGTCGGCAGCGGCTCGGCGGATAGCGGTGGTGGCTCGACGGATGGTGGCGGCGGCTCGGTGGCTTAGAGGGGTGTGGCAAGGGTGGCTCGACTCGGGCGGTGCATAGTGGCGGAGGCCACGGGCGGCGGTGTCATTGCCTTCATCGCCTTTTTCTTCCTCATCCATTGCGAAGAATACACAATTCAACACAAGAATTATAGAGAGAATGGGGCATGTTAGTTTGGCTCGCGCTCTCTGTATTAAAGCGGTAGCAAGTGGCTATTATACTTGAATCACATGAATATTAAGAACAGGTAAGGGAAAACAATTCAAACACCCTCCTTACAAGCTTCCACAATTTAATCATTCTCAATCCCGCAAAATAAAAACATTCATGGATCAATCTAAAATAGAGAGTTGATCCACGTTTGTTGTTTTAGAAGATAAGAACATGGGAATAAAAAATCACTTATAAATAAACCCCTACCTCGGGTTGTTCTTTGATGGAGATCACAAGGGAAGATGTGACTTCGTAGAGGAGGTAAAGACGATTGTCGATTGAAGACGTCCCACACCGGAGTATGTCCCAAGGAAGAATGTCGAAATCAAGGTCGGTGTTCTTCGTTTGGAGAAGAAGTTCTTCATTAGCGTTCTTTCTCCAAGAGCTCCTCCTCTCCCCAATTCTATCCAAATGAAATGATATCCCCCCAAATAATAGATTATGATGTCTATTATGTTTTTTGGCATAAAATTCAAATTGGTTTAATTAATTACTTAGCATAATTAAGTGGGGGAGGGTTGGCATAATAAATTAAGGAGGGTAGGCACAATTAATGTGGAGGAATCTCAAGAGGCTCCTCCACATTAATGAGGGAGTTGAAGAGGTTTAGGCCTCAGGTGGTCCCCACCACCATAACCTCTCATGGGAGGTTATGCTCGAGTGGTCCCCACCACCATAACCTCTCATGGGAGGTTAAGGTATGGCGGTCCCCACTTCCCACCTTCCACATGGAGGTTTTAAAAAAATAAAAATAAAATTTTGTACAATTTTATTTTTATTCTATTCATTCATGAAAAACCCAAAAACTAACTTCCACTTTCAACCAACTGCCATCAAGGTGAAAGTCTCTTTAAGAGAATATCGGCACTACGAGTTCAACGGTGCCCTCATATTTCAATTCTGAGCACCAGTTCAAAAGTTAGAAAAACCCGCTCACACGTTTACTGAACGTACCCGAACAAAAGTTCAGAAATTCATTCCAGGCACCCCGGTCCTTGGAATCACGTGCCGTTAATTTTCTCAAACTCATAAAATTCCCATTTATTTAAAACAAATACATGGAAATTTCAGTTTTTTACATTCTTCCCACCTCAGGGCTCTATGTCCCAGTAATCCATAACTCAAAGTAGGTAAAAAAGTGGGGGTACTAAGCACGCATCTGAGCCTCTCACTTCCATGTGCTCTCCTGAAGGTTCTCGTGCTACCAATAAAGGCACACCAGAGGTATCGACCATCCACAAATGGCCCACTCCTGTTGATCCTCAATCTCTACTGGAACCTCTGTAAGAGTCTCCCCATTGTCGACGTTCATCTCACCATGGTCGATGATGTGAGAAGGGTCTTGCATGTATCTCCTCAGCTGGGACACGTGGAAGACGTCATGCACTCGGTGCAACTGAGGTGGAAGATCTGAGTGGGATGCCACCTCACCAACTCTGCTGAGGACCTGAAAAGGACTGATGAATCTCAGAGATAACTTGTTGCCTCGGCCAAATCTTCGTAGACCTCATCAGGGTGAGACTCGTATAAAGACGTGGTCACCATCCTCGAACTCCAGAGGTCTCTGTATCCTATCGGCATATGACTTCTGCCTGCTCTGTGCAATCTTCATCTGCTCCTAGATGATCTTCACCTTCTTTGTGGTAGCTCGTACCATCTCTGGTCCCACTAGTGCTAACTCCCCAGGGTCAGTCCAGCACAAAGGTGATCTGCAAGGTCGCCCGTACAACGCCTTAAAAGGTTACATCCCAATGTTGGAGTGATAGATGTTGTTGTATAAAAACTCCACCAAAGGTAAGTGATCCTCCCAGCTGCGATTGAAGTCAAGGATACAAGCACATAGCATGTCCTCGAGGGTCTGAATGGTCCACTCAATCTGGCCATCCGTCTGAGGATGGAAGGTGGTGCTCAAACGAAGTTTCATCCCAAAATCCTCCTACAACCCCTTCCATAGATGGGAAGTAAAACATGTATCACGATCGGAGACAATCACTGAGGGTACTCCATGTAACCGCACAATCTCTTGCACATAGAGGCCTCCCAAGATCTCTACTGGACCATGCTCTCTCATCGGTATGAAGTGGGCTAACTTGGTGAGTCGGTCGATGATCACCCAAATCAAGTCATGTCCTTTAGATGTACGTAGAAGTCCTATCACAAAGTCCATGGATATCCTATCCCACTTCCACTCTAGGACCTCTAAAGGATAAACCAAGCCCGCTGGTACGTGATGCTCTGCCTTTACTTGCTGACATGTGAGGCACCAATAGACACACTCTGCTAAAGCTTTCTTCATTCCCGGCCACTAGTGTTGTCATCGGAGATCCTGGTACATCTTCGCCACTCCTGGATGTTCTGTTAGAGGGGATGTGTGGAACTCACTCAACACATCCTCCTGAAGTGACACTGGTACCATGGTATGTTCTCTGAAGAGGATGGCATGCTCCCCACCTTTAGAAAATCCATCAGGTGCCTATCTTGTGGATATCTAAGTACGTCATGCCTTTCAGTCAGCGTCCCCACATTTCACCTCCCTGACTCATTGAAGAAGTGGGGGAGTGACTGTAAGAGACCATAGAAAAGATTCTCCACCTCTATCCCTAAAGTATATCTACAAAGAGTCCAGCTACTCCTTCGCCTTGCCTAGAAGGTATATACCAGACCTCCTGCTGATTGCATCTGCTACAACATTTCCCTTCCCAGGAGTATAGACTATCTCGAAGTCATAATCCTGGAGGAAATCAAGACAACATCATTGTCTTAGGTTCAGTTCCTTCTGAGCTAAGATATACCTAAGACTCTTGTGATCAGAGTACACTATAAAATGATCAACCATCAAGTAATGTCGTCACATATTAAAGGTGAAGACCACTACTACTAACTCCAGGTCATGGGTAGCATAGTTCTACTTGTGTTGTCTCATCTGTTGAGAACCATATGCGATCATTGCTCATTCCTGCATCAGGACACATCCGAGTCCAATCCCTGATGCGTTGCAATAAACTATGTACCCTATGCCCTCTTTTGGAAGCCTCAAGATGGGGGCACTAGTCAGCCTCTACTTCATCTTTTGAAAACTCCAATGGAATTTCTCTGATAAAACGAATGGTTTCCCCTTCTTCGTCAAGGCTGATAGTGGTGCTACAATTCTTGAGAAATTTGGCACAAACCTCTGGTAGTATCCATCCAAACCCAGGAAATCGCGTACCTTCGTCACACTCCTGGGTGGCTCCCAAGAAATTGCTACCTCAATCTTTGCTGGATCCACTGCAACCCCAGCCTCTGATATGACATGTTCCAGGAAGTGAACCTCTAGGATCCAGAACTAGCACTTCGAGAGATTACCATAAATCCGGTGATATCCGAGTGTGTCCAGTACTACCTGAAAATTATAGGCATGCTCCTCCTCTGTATTTGAGTAGATCATAAAGTCGTCGATGAAGACCACTACAAAGTGATCAATGTATGGCTAAAATATTCTATTCATGAGTCCCATGAACACTGCTGGAGGGTTGGTCACTCCAAATGGCATAGCCATGAACTCTTAATAGCCATACCAACATCTTAAATTCGTCTTCTGCACATCTTTGTCTTGTACTTTGAGCTGGTGATAGCCTAATCTGAGGTCTATCTTCAAGAACCACCATGATCACTTCAGCTGATCAAAGAGGTCGTCAATCCTCAGGAGTGGGTACTTACTCTTCACGGTCATCTAGTTTAGGTACCGATAGTCAACACAAATCCTCAAGCTTCCATCCACCTTCTTGGCGAACAGAATCAGGGCTGCCCAAGGAGAAACACTAGGTCGGATGAATCCCTTCCCCTGTAAGTCCTCTAAATGTACCCTCAACTCACGAAGCTCCGCAGGAGCCATCTGATATGCTGTTGTAGATATTGGTGTCGTCCTGGGTTACAAGTCAATGTAAAAGTCCACCTCTCTACGAGGAGGTAGACCCGGAACATCATCAGGGAAAACATCCACGTACTGGTCCACCACTACAGGATAGATCGGACTCTCCACATCAACAGCTCTGAGGGTAAGGCTAGCCAACTGATGAGTGATCGGCTACACTATCCTCCGGGAAAGTCCATCATGTGATGAAATGGCTCCCTTCTCGCCGGGGAATGTAAACCCGATCCCATCCATGCGGACACACCACACCTTGCGCCTAATACAGTCAATCTAATCATGGATTGTAGATAACGAGTCCATACCCAAGATGACGTCGTAAGGCCTCGACGCTGCTACTAGGAGATCTCAGCCGAAGCTCTCGCCTCATAGAGTAATCTCACACTGCCGACACCAGTGAGTAATCATCGAATATGCTCTCATAGGAGTCTCTAGCTATAAGGATCAAGCCAACGACTCTGTCAGAATCTCTGAGCTCCGAATGAGGATAGTGAAAATAAAATAATGACAGGAACTTGTGTCAGTAAGTACTGCATCTATGGTGGAGTAGACATAGATCATACCTCATATCATCTCCAGAGATCCATGATCGTGTGCCTCAGCTACTTGGATCTGAGCTCTCCTCTATCCACCTACTCCGTGCAGTTGGGGTGGACCTCCTGGTGGTGGTGGCGGTAACATCTCAAATCATCACCGACCGCCAACTGCACGGCCAACTCCCCTTCCATGTCCGCCTGCTCCCTGCGGACCTCCTCGGTCAAACCTATGTCTCTGTCTGGGTGGTTATTCGACTATATGCTAATCATCTGTACGATGGTTCAGACAGTCACGAGCCATGTAACCCTACCCACCGTATGTGAAACACTGCCCACTCCTCGTATAACTGGCTCCACCTCAGGTGCTCCGCATAACCGATTCTGAGTCATGAGTTCATCCACCAGTAGGTCTGGTCCTCCTGGGCCTCTGTGACGACTGTCTGCTGGCAACTGCAGAAGACTCTACTACGTGATGACTGGTAGTGGGTCTCGGTGTTGGTGACTGCTCAGCAAGGAAACTCTCCAACAAGAGGGATCTCTCTAAAACCCCTTCCTGTGTCGGGATGTTGAGTGAGATCATCGAAGCCCTAATATCTCACGTGAGCCTCTTCTCAAAGATCTAGGCCCTAAGAAAAGGGCCTCACACCATATATTTTGAGTAGCATGAGAGTTCAGTGAACCTCACTAAATACTGAGCTACAGTAATGTTGCCATGCTATAGTTGAAGAATCTTCTGTATGTGCACTGCACGAAGAGTCGCTGGAACAAACTCTACACGAAACAGGCTCTCGAAGTCTGCCCAGAGAAGCGTCACCTCGTCGTGAACCTGGAGCATCGAGCTCCACCATCTTCCTGTTGTCGCCTGTAGAAGGCTAGTGGGAAGGATCACCATGAGATTGGCGGGTGTCCCTATGAGTCGGAAGAATCTCGCCACAGCCTCCAGCCAATCCTTAGCCGCCTGTGGGTCCACCTCTCTACTAAACCTGGGTGTCCTCTGGAACTGGAACTCATGCAATGAACTCAAGTAGCGTGCACTGTCTGTTGCTGGGGCTGGTGTCATCAGTGGCCCAACAGGGAATGGTACCGCTGGCGCCTCTACTGGAAAAGGGCCCTACACCGAGGCCTCGTCGCTCGGTGGGATATCAGTGCGTACAACTCTTATAACCCTAGCCGGTTGTCTGCGTGGAGGCATCCTAAAAAGAAACAGGTGCACCACGGTTAAAAAGTTATACCTGGTGAGCTGAAAGTTACACCTGGTGAGCTGACTCAAAATATCACACAGAAAACTTCTGAAAACATACACGCAATCATTGTTTTCATTCACTGAGTTGGAAATCAGAATTCAGTGACCTGGTGTATGGATATGTCAGCCACTGCACCAACACTGGACTCCCTGAACTGAAAACCACACTTATTACCCTTAACACTATTGCTTCATAGAAAAGATCAGAGTCCTAGTTCTTCGGTAGAACCGACTCCTCTGATACCAATTTGTCACACCCATCCCTCGGGGCTCGTGTCGTGACTACCCCAATCCCACCTTCCATAGGCCAGGGGCTGGTGACTAGCACCAAAGGCGTAATTCCCTAAAATAGGAAAGTAATTTCCTTTATAACCTGTAAATGCACACACAAGAAAGAACACAGATGAATAGGAAACACCAAGTAAACTGTATAACAAAATATTTTTGAACGTAAAAGGGGCTAGAATACAATCCGAACTAGAAAGTAAAAGTACAACTATGATACAACACAACTAAAGAAAAGGGAAAGTCATCTGTTGGGTCTTCCTCCGAGGTTCCTACTTGAAGGGTAGGTACATATCACCTCCTAAGCACTCCTCGTCCATCCGTCTCCTCCGTGTACCGACTCATCATAAGGTCCACCTCTGGGTACCATCCAGTCCTGGAACTCTCATCCTCATTCAGCGCAATCCTTCGTCTGCACCAAACACAACGAAGCGCAGGCATAGCCCATGTAGGGGTGAGTATAACGATACTCAAAAGGGACCCTAAGACACTCAAGGTCTCACAAAATCTACCAAGGATAAACTACAAAGAAAAAAATCAACAGATAACCCTACTTAGGTATATGCCCATACATATACCTAAGATATCAAGTAATCCATCTCAATCATGAGGAAAACACAGAGGTACTGACTCAGCTCACACAAAGATTTATTCTACGGGTAGTATCAAGTAACATTCCTAGTCAAAACTTCGAACACCTTGGCAGTAACATCCCAAGTAATTAATGAATAATAGATATTTTTATCTATGTCTATTAATAAATTAGATAGTGTTTTAGAGGCTTAAAATGAATATAAATCCAATCTTAAGCATGGAATACACTAAATGAAAAGTGTGATGCGATTTGGTAAGAAAGGAAAGTTGAGTCCAAGGTTTATTGGACCATATGAAATTCTGGAGAGAGTTGGATCTGTTGCATACCGGGTGGCTTTACCTCCGAGTTTATCTCAAGTACACAATGTTTTTCATGTTTCGATGTTGAGAAAGTATATGCCAGATCCATCTCATGTTTTGAGTCCAGAGGTAGTTCATCTGGAAGAGAACCTATATTATGAGGAACAACCGGTCCAGATTCTTGACCACAGGGAGAAAGTGTTACAGAATAAGGTGATTAATCAGGTAAAGGTTTTGTGGAAAAACCACATGATGGAAGAGGCAACATGGGAATCTGAAAATGCAATGAGGGATAAGTACCCCCACTTATTCGATAAGTAAATAAATTGCGGGGATGCAATTTTCTAAAGGGGGAAGGATGTAACATCCCAAGTAAGTAATGAATAATAGATATTTTTATCTATGTCTATTAATGAATTAGATAGTGTTTTAGAGGCTTAAAATGAAAATAAATCCAATCTTAAGCATGGAATACACTAATATTTTTATAAGATTGTTTTACTGCCTTTTGATGGAAAACCATTTTTAAATCTATCTTTTGACAATTTTATAAGCTATTTTTGTCAAAATAAACTTATTATTTATTATTGGGACATCAAAATTTACTTTCTGTGAATTTTTGTAATTTTTCCGATAAAGTTCATTTTTTAATGAATAGTGAAAATGTTGTATTTTAATTCAAAACCTCTTTTTAATATAATTTATTTATATGATTATATTATATTTTGAATTGGTTTTGAAGTAAAATTAGAATATATTTTTACCATTTAATCCAATAGTGGTCATTGGAATTAATTTCACTTTGAAATTGGACTTAAACTAATGTCAATCTTTTGATACTTATTATTTCATAAAAACACGCTATTTGTCATGACAGTGGGAATTAATTATTAAATTAATTAATGTAACTTATATGATTTTAATTTTGTAAAATAGACATCATTTTTTAATTCAGAATATCAAATATAGCTTAGGGTGAAGTTTTGGTATTTTTCTGAAAAACTTCAATTTTTTATGAATAGTGAAACCACTAAGTGGTAGTTAAAGAAACTGATTTTTCGTTTAAATGAAACTTTGCCACTTCTGTGATTTGATTTTCAAAAATCCGACATACATGGTTGTCATTAAGAAGTAAAATGTGGTTCAATGAGATTAAAATGATTTTTTGGTGAATAGTAACTTTTATGTTTTTAATCGCGATTAGAGGTAATTAATGTAGTTTAAGGTAAAAATAATGTTTTAATAATATGAGATGAGCTTGACACATTTCCTACCCTCATTGGATGTGTCATGTCCAACCAATAAAATCCATGGGTCAACTTGGGGACCCCATGGAGCCACTTTGGTTGGGAAATGACATAAATAACTTTTTATTTAATGTAAAAGTAAAAATGACACAAACATGAGATGTTTTACTAAAACAATTTTTACACGAGGTCATACAAGTCAGATGTTTGACTATAAATATTCATTAGAAAGATAAAAATATTTCCTACGTCATGTTATTTTTTTATAATTTTTAGACATTAAATAAATTAAATTATTTATGACATCATGATGATGCATCGATTACCTCATTAATAAAGGATTCAAATAAAATGAAAAGATAATGTAACATCTATGAACTACACATATCCAAAACCTATTGTATTGGTATATTTAGAACCCTTATCACCTTGCCCTCAAATTATATCAATGTGGTACCTTTTTAATCTGAAACTCATTTTAAAATAAAGTAACATTTCTTTACTTTCCAAGAGTGCCCCTCCTCTCCTCTTATAAAAGGCCCCCACCTATACCTCCTTACCCACACTTCCAAAGCCTTTGGCTCAGCAAACCCCTGCCCATTTTGTCTCTACACTTCTCTCTCTTACTCCTTGAATCCTAACTTTGGGCATAAGTCTTCCCAAGTAAGACATTGAGCTCAAACCAAAGGGAGTTACCCGATTTTAAGGTAATGTCTTCACTTGAGTCCTTTTGTTTTATTTTGCTTCTCCAACCCCCTAAACTCTTTTTATTCATTTATTTTGTAAAAACTCCAGTATTTTCAATATAGTAGGATGTTGTTATAAGAAGGATTCGAGCTAAACTTACACACACCTACATCTAATGGTTAAAGAACATACTGTTTCTGTGGATGGTGAATTTATGCCTCCCGAAACGATGATTGTTCAACATTCTTTTAACACCTTCAAAGTTGGCCATTAAGATGACACTATATTTATATATGATATATAATATGTTTATGTTTTCCTTAAGCTTCTGTATATTTCATTTTGGGTATACATTTATGGTTTCCATTATGGGTAAACGTGATATCTTCATTTAAGGAAGTGCGGACTACCGCCCCCTCAAAGTGATTTGATTCATTAAATACCATATGTGGGACGTATAAAGGATGGTGTTATGATATTATATATGATATTACATTGGAATTATAAAATAATTTTATATCATTATGATTCCATTCTATAAAATACGAAATAGAAATGAAAGTAGCGTTCATGCGTACATACGGCTTACCGTCTCCATGAACGGTGCATTTCATTTCTTACCCCTAAATGATTATGTAATATTATAAATGCATGTATATACTGGATATATATGATATATACATCATGATTATAATTCTGGAAATAATGGATACATGAACAACTTGTAATTACAAAGGGTTTATTTTTGACTCATGTACCAGTGATCGTTAAAACGACCGTTATTAACTTAAATAATTACATAGTGTTCATGACATGGAAATAAGTGATATAAAAGGAATAATAAACTTTAAAAAGGTTCTTAAACAAGTAGAAATTAACTCAAGTTTATTATTCAGGAGATTAAAGAACGACTGAGTCAAGTCGGACCCGAGGTATGGGACATCTTCTCAATCTCCTTTCATTGAGGCATATTTTGATTTATACAAAACCTTCTTTTATACGGTGTATAAACCCCTTTGACTTTTATGTTTATCCAAAAGGAATATTTTTTATATGAAGCGTTTTACTAAACGAAAAAAGGGAATGTTTTTGTCGTACGTATGCGGCGACAACGGCTTCTCTGCCGCCGTGACCATTATTTGAGTTTCGGCTTCCTCTACAAGCCATACCTTTTTTTTAAAGAAAAATAAATACCATGTTTTACGTTTCTTTTGTTTTGGTATTGAAAATGGTTTTCATAATGTTTTTATATCAATGTGTTGTATTGATATCTTTCGATTGAAAGGTGGAAATTTTATGTTTCCTATATGCATGTTTTATGTGATACGATTATGTTGAGGTTATTGGGAATTATTATGAAGATAGGTGGTTCCGTGATAAACTAAGGGCAGGTGATCCCGATATAGCTCTCCAATGCATTGGGTAACGCGAAGGAGTGAAACATTAAGGTTTCTCCGAAACAATTTAGGGAATATACTGTGATGGGTATTCCAAACGTAACCAAGAGGGTTACTCCCTACGTAAGAATGTTATGAATGCCTCAAGTTACCTTTATGTCTTATGATTTCTATGATTTATTCATGATTTGATGAGGTATGTTAAAGTGCTTATGTTTTATGGGTAAAGTATGATTTCATTCTTATGTATATATGAACTCATGGTTCCTTTCCATATTTTTATAACCCATACTGAGATTTTTATGCTCATTCCAAGTTTTTTTTGAAATGTTTTTCACAAGTCAAGGGAAAGGTACATGATATGATGATAATGTCGACAAAGTGTCAAGAAAGAATCCATGTTTTATTTTAAATATGTTTCCATTGAGGGGGAAAATGAATACTATCATTTATTTAACAACCTTGTTTAAATGTGGAATGTAATGCATGTTTTATGATCTAATTCTCTAAAACTCTAAACCTGAAAAGATCCTCAAGGTGTAATCTTGTAATAACTCAAGATTAAGTAAGGTTTAAGGCTGGGGCCTTATAATTGGTATCAGAGGTCGCTTTAGATAACTTTAGGAGTTAGAATTCTGTTAAATGATTATCCAAAAATATTTTTTTTGAAGTGATGTAGAATTTGAAGATTGCCATGTTGCTTCATCTAAGACATGTTTGTTCAGAATGGTTTTCCGCAGAGGAAACAGGGAAGTAGTGCTAGGAAGGCATACAGAAGGAAATAACCTTCTGAATCAGCATCCTAAGATGGTCGGAATTGGAACTGAACAGTTTGTTGCAGTAATGGCGCATTTGACTCAAGCGATATATGGTGGTGGTATCCATGCACGAGATCAGCCAGATCAACCACAAAGGAACATGTCAGTGGTGGAACATTTCATGAGGCAACATCCCCCATCATTCAGAGGATCATCTGACCCTGTGTTAGCTGAAGGGTGTATTAAAGCACTGGAGAAGATTTTCGATGTCATGGGGTGTTCAGACAATCAAAAGGTAAGTATTTCTATTTACCATTTGGAGGGTGAAGCAGATCAGTGGTGGTCGATGGTTAAAAATATCAGGGATGCTGGTTAGATTGATGCTCTCGACTGGGATGAATTTAAAGGTATGTTTCTTGAGAAGTATTCTCCTAAGGCTTTTCGACTTAGGATGGAAAAGCAATTCTTGGAATTGAGTCAAGGGGAAGACTCAGTGGCTGCCTATGAAGAAAGTTTCACTCAATTGGCAAGGTATACTCCAAATTTTATCCGAGACCTTGATAGTTAAATCAATGGTTTTTACTCAGGATTAAAGCCAAAATATCGAAGGGCTTTAGCTCCTCGTGAGTTTAAAAGTTATGAAAAGCTTGTTCGATGTGCTGAGAAGGTCGAAATGGAATTTGCCAATGATCAAGTGTTCGATAACAACCAACAGAAGAAGAGACCGAGCTGCCAAGAGAAAGGAAATAATTCTTCAAAAAAGTCTGATGGTAAGAAAACTAAGTTTCCAGTTTGTGATAAATGTGGTAAAAGGCATTCTGGGAAATGTCTTCTGAATTATGGAAAGTGCTACTGATGTGGTAAGATGGGACATAAGGCTCGTGATTTCACTGAAAAAGATCAAGGTGATGGTAAGTCCAAATTTGATTTACAGTTAGTGAAATGTTTTAAGTGCAATGAGATGGGTCACTATGCAAATGAGTGTCCGACAAAGATCTTGAGTGATGGGAAGAAGTTAGACTACAAGCAAAAATGGGTGGTGAAATCCTTTGCAACTACTTCAGCAGATGTCGGGCCATCAAATGAAGTTGTATCAGGTACTTTGTTTGTTTTTTTAGATTATGCCAGTGTGTTGTTTGATTCGGGGTCCACACATTCTTTCATCTCTGAAACCTTTTCTAGTAAAATGGGAATACCATCACAAGAAATGATTCCTAAACTTGTGGTAAAAACACCTGGGGGAAATGTTGAGGCAAAAAAGAATTTATAAGAATCATCATATCCTTATCTGTGGAAAGAACCTACTTGCAAACCTTATTGTTCTACCTCTAGTAGAGTTTGATGTTATCTTGGGTATGGATTGGCTCTCTATTTACCAGGCTAAGATTGATTATAGAGCTAAAGAAGTTTCTATTCAGAAAGAATTTCAGTTTGTGTACAAAAATTAACCCTTACTGTTGATAACTTATCAAGAGGCCCAGAAACTTGTAAAAGATGGAAATGAATGTTACCTTGCACATATTGTTGAAAACAAGGGAACTGTTAAGATTAATGATGTGTCAGTGGTAAATGAGTATCCTGATGTTTTTCCTGATGAGTTTCCTGGAATAATACTAGATCGGGCAGTTGAGTTTACTGTAGACTTAGTTCCTGATGCTAAGCCAATTTCAAAACCCCCTTATCGAATGGCTCAAATTTAACTTTTAGAGTTGAAGGAGCAATTGCACGATTTATTAGAGAAAGGTTTCATTCGACCTAGCACATCACCATGGGGTGCTTCTGTTTTATTTGTTAAAAAGAAAGATGGTTCTATGAGACTTTGCATTGATTATAGAGCCTTGAATAACATCACTGTTAAGAACAAATATCATTTGCCTCATATCGATTATTTGTTTGATCAGCTCCAGGGAGCTCAGTTTTTTTCAAAGATTGACCTGAGATTGGGGTACCATCAGCTGAAGGTAAAGGAAGCAGATGTTCCGAAGACTGCGTTTCGTACAAGATATGGACATTATGAATTTGAAGTAATTCCTTTTGGGCTAACCAATGCACCTGTTGTATTCATGGACTTAATGAATAGAATTTTCCATGAGTTCTTGGATAAGTTTGTGGTGGTTTTCATTGATGATATTTTTGTGTTTTCTAAATGTAAAGAGGAGCATGAAAGACATTTAAGGTTTATTTTGTAAACCTTAAAAGAAAATAAATTGTATGGGAAATTCAGCAAGTGTGAGTTTTGGTAGAAACAAATTTCTTTCCTTGGTCACATTGTTTCTAAATATGGGATAACCGTTGATCCTGCAAAAACAAAGGTTGTTGAAGAATGGACAAGACCCACAAATGAAACAGAGATTCATAGTTTCCTTGGTTTGGCAGGCTATTACCGAAGGTTTGTTATAAATTTTTCACGGTTATCTAGTCCAATGACTAAGATAACTCAGAAGAGTGTTAAGTTTATCTGGACAAAAGAATGTGATGATTGTTTTCAGGAGTTGAAAGGAAGATTGGTGAATGCTCTAGTTTTGGAACTTCCTTCCAGGAATGGTGAGTTTGTTATCTACAATGATGCTTAATTGAAAGGACTTGGTTGTGTCCTAATGAAGAATGATCAGGTAATTGCTTATGCTTCACGATAGTTGAAAACTCATGAGGTAAATTACCCTACACATGATTTGGAATTAGCTGCTGTTGTTTTTGATTTAAAAATTTCTAGGAATCATTTGTATGGAGTAAAGTGTGAAATATATACCGACCACAAAAGTTTAAAGTATATATTCACTCATAAAGAATTGAACATGAGACAAAGGAGATTGCTAGAATTAATCAAGGATTATGATTGTACAATTCATTACCATCCAGGAAAAGCAAATAAAGTGGCTGATGCTTTGAGTCGAAAAAGTAATGCTTCATTAGCAATGTTGTGTTTGGAACATGATCCTTTGGTTAAGGATTTGATGAAATTTGGCATAGAAGTTGTTGGTACAGGATGTTCTTCTTTTTTGTTATAGGTTTCAGGGAAATCTTCTCTATCAGACAGAATCAAGCAAGCACAGAAGCAAGACAGTGAGTTGCAGAAAAAGGTAGAGATGGTTCAGAAGGGTAAGTTGCCTGAATTCAACATTGATAATGATTGTGTTTTGAGATTTGGGAAGAGATTGTGTGTGCCTTGTGATTCACAGTTGAAGAGAGAGTTGTTATGTGAAGCTCATAGTTCTCCGTTTTCAGTTCATCCTGGCAGTACTAAGATGTACAGAGATCTGCGGGAGTATTACTGGTGGGATAGAATGAAAAGAGATATTGCTGATTTTACTGTGAAGTGTTTGACTTGTCAACAGGTTAAAGCAGAGCGGCAGTTACCGAAAGGGATGCTTCAGCCTTTACCAGTGCCAGAGTGGAAATGGGAGAATATATCCATGAACTTTGTTTTGGGATTACCGAAGACATCTCGAGGTAATAATGCAATCTGGGTTATTGTTGATCGCTTGACTAAATCTGCTCATTTCCTTGCTATACGAGATACTTTCTCTCTAGATCAACTTTCCCATTTGTATCTTAAAGAGATATTCAGGTTACATGGAGTTCCTCTCTCCATTGTATCCGATCGTGATCCCAGATTTACTTATAACTTTTTGAAGGGCCATCAGAAGTTGTTGGGTACTGAATTAAATTTTAGTACAGCATTTCATCCTCAATCAGATGGGCAGTCAGAGCGAACAATTTAGACATTGGAGGATATTCTACGTTCTTTCTCTATTGATTATCAGGGAAGTTGGGACCAACAACTTTCTTTGGATGAATTTTCATATAATAACAGTTTTCATTCCAGTATACAGATGGCACCATTTGAGGCATTATATGGGAAGTGGTGTCGAACTCCAGCTTTCTGGGATGAAGTGGGTGAAAGGAAATTGATGGGACCAGAATTGGTAGAAGATTTGGCAGAAAAAGTTTAGCTGATATAGAAACAAATGAGAACAGCTCAGAGTAGGCAGAAGAGTTATGCGGACAACAGGAGGAAGGATCTTTCTTTTGAGGTAGGTGATCATGTTTTTTTCAAAGTCTCACCATGGAAATGTGTGATGCGATTTGGTAAGAAAGGAAAGTTGAGTCCAAGGTTCATTAGACCATATGAAATTCTGGAGAGAGTTGGATCAGTTGCATACCGGGTGGATTTACCTCCATGTTTATCTCAGGTACACAATGTTTTTCATGTTTTGATGCTGAGAAAGTATATGCCAGATCCATCTCATGTTTTGAGTCCAGAGGTAGTTCAGCTGGAAGAGAACCTATCTTATGAGGAACAACCAGTACAGATTATTGACCACAGGGAGCAAGTGTTACAGAATAAGGTGATTAATCAAGTAAAGGTTTTGTGGAAAAACCACATGATGGAAGAGGCAACATGGGAATCTGAAAATGCAATGAGGGATAAGTACCCCCATTTATTCGATAAGTAAATAAATTGCGGGGACGCAATTTTCTAAAGGGGGGAAGGATGTAACATCCCAAGTAAATAATGAATAATAGATATTTTTATCTATGTCTATAAATGAGTTAGATAGTGTTTTAGAGGCTTAAAATGAAAATAAATCCAATCTTAAGCATGGAATACACTAATATTTTTATAAGATTGTTTTACTGTCTTTTGATGGAAAACCATTTTTAAATCTATCTTTTGACAATTTTAAAAGCTATGTTTTTCAAAATAAACTTATTATTTATGATTGGGACATCAAAATTTACATTGTGTGAATTTTTGGTATTTTTTCGATAAAGTTCATTTTTTTAATGAATAGTGAAAATGTTGTATTTTAATTCAAAGCCTCTTTTTAATATAATTTATTTATATGATTAGATTATCTTTTGAATTGGTTTTGAAGTTAAATTAGAATATATTTTTACCATTTAATCCAATAGTGGTCATTGGAATTAATTTCACTTTGAAATTTGACTTAAACTAGTGTCAATCTTTTGATACTTATTGTTTCATAAAAGCACGCTATTTTTCATGACAGCGGGAATTAATTATTAAATTAATTAATGTAACTTATATGATTTGAATTTTGTAAAATAGACATCATTTTTTAATTCATAATATCAAATATATCTTAGGGTGAATTTTTGGTATTTTTCTGAAAAACGTCAATTTTTGATGAATAGTGAAACCACTAAGTGGTAGTTAAAGAAACTGATTTTTTGTTTAAATGAAACTTTGTCACTTCTGTGATTTGATTTTCAAAAATCTGACATACATGGTTGTCATTAAGAATTAAAATGTGGTTCAATGAGATTAAAATAATATTTTGGTGAATAGTAACTTTTATGTTTTTAATCGCGATTAGAGGTAATTAGTGTAGTTTAAGGTAAAAATAATGTTTTAATAATATGAGATGATCTTGACACATGTCCTACCCTCATTGGATGTGTCATGGCCGAAAAATAAATTCCATGGGTCAACTTGGTGACCCCATGGAGCCACTTTGGTTGGGAAATGACATAAATAACTTTTTATTTAATGTAAAAGTAAAAATGACACAAACATGAGATGTTTTACTAAAACAATTTTTATATGGGGTCATACAAGTAAGATGTCTGACTATAAATATTCATTATAAAGATAAAAATATTTCCTACATCATTATATTTTTTTATAATTTTTAGACATTAAATAAATTAAATTATTTATGACATCATGATGATGCAGCAATTACCTCATTAATAAAGGATTCAAATAAAATGAAAAGATAATGTAAAATCTATGACCTACACATGTCCAAAACCTATTTTATGGGTATATTTAGAACCTTTATCACCTTACCCTCGAATTATATCAATGTGGTACCATTTGAATCTGAAACTCATTTTAAAATAAAGTAACATTTCTTTACTTTCCAGTAGTGCCCCTCCTCTCCTCTTATAAAAGGCCCCCACCTATACCTCCTTACCCACACTTCCAAAGCCTTTGGCTCCACCAAACCCTGCCCATTTTGTCTCTCCACTTCCCTATCTTACTCCTTGAATCCTCACTTTGGGGATAAGTCTTCCCAATTAAGCCTTTGAGCTCAAACCAAAGGGAGTTACCCGATTTTAAGGTAATGTCTTCACTTGAGTCCTTTTGTTTTATTTTGCTTATCCAACCCCCTAAACTCTTTTTATTCATTTCTTTTGTAACAACTACATTATTTTCAATATACTAGGATGTTTTTATAATAAGTATTCGAGCTACACTTACACACACCTACATATAATGGTTAAAGAACATACTGTTTCCGTGGATGGTGAATTTATGCCTCCCAAAACGATGATTGTTCAACATTCTTTTAACACCTTCAAAGGTGGCCATTAGGATGAAACTATATTTATATATGATATATAATATGTTTATGTTTTCCTTAAACGTATGTATTTTTTATTTTAGGCATACCTTTATGGTTTCCATTATGGGTAAACGCGATATCTTCATTTAAGGAAGTGCGGACTACCGCCCCCTCAAAGTGATTTGATTCGTTAAATACCATATGTGGGACGTATAAAGGATGGTGTTATGATATTATATATGATATTACACTGGAATTATAAAATAATTTTATATCATTATGATTACATTCTATAAAATACGAAATAGAAATGAAAGTAGCCTTCATGCGTACATACGGCTTACCGTCTCCATGAACGGTGCATTTCATTTCTTACCCCTAAATGATTATGTAATATTATAAATGCATGTATATACTGGATATATATGATATATACATTATGATTATAATTCAGGATATAATGGATACATGAACAACTTGTAATTGTAAAGGGTTTATTTTTTACTCAAGTACCAGTGATCGTTAAAACGACCGTTATTAACTTAAATAATTACATAGTGTTCATGACATGGAAATAAGTGATATAAAAGGAATAATGAACTTGAAAAAGGTTCTTAAACAAGTAGAAATTAACTCAAGTTTATTATTCAGGAGATTAAAGAATGACCGAGTCAATTCGGACCCGAGGTATGGGACTTCGTCTCAATCTCATTTCATTGAGGCATATTTTGTTTTATACAAACCCTTATTTTATATGGTGTATAGACCCCTTTGACTTTTACGTTTATCCAAAAGGAATATTTTTTATATGAAGCGTTTTACTAAATGACAAAAGGGAATGTTTTTGTCGTACGTATGCGGCGACAACGACTTCTCTGCCGCCGTGACCATTATTTGAGTTTCGGCTTCCTCTACAAGCCATACCTATTTTTAAAAGAAAAATAAATACCATGTTTTACTTTTCTTTTGTTTTGGTATTGAAAATGGTTTTCATAATGTTTTTATATCAATGTGTTGTATTGATATCTTGTGATTGAAAGGTGGAAATGTTATGTTTCCTATATGCATGTTTTATGTGATACGATTATATTGAGGTTCTTGGGCATTATTATGAAGACGGGTGGTTCCGTGATAAACTAAGGGCGGGTGAGCCCGATATAGCTCTCCAATGCATTGGGTAACGTGAAGGAGTGAAACGTTAAGTTTTCTCCGAAGAGATTTAGGGAATATACTGTGATGGATATTCCAAATGTAACCAAGAGGGTTACTCCCTACGTAAGAATGTTATGAATGCCTCAAGTTACCTTTATGTCTTATGATTTCTATGATTTATTCATGATTTGATGAGGTATGTTAAAGTGCTTATGTTTTATGGGTAAAGTATGATTTCATTCTTATGTATATATGAACTCATGTTTCCTTTCCATATTTTTATAACCCATACTGAGCTTTTTATGCTCATTCCAAGTTTTTGTTGAAATTTTTTTCACAGGTCAAGGTAAAGGTACATGATATGATGATAGTGTTGACAAAGTGTCAAGAAAGAATCCATGTTTTATTTTAAATATGTTTCCATCGATGGGAAAAATGAATAGTATCATTTATGTAACCACTTTGTTTAAATGTGGAATGTAATTCAGGTTTTATGATCTAATTCTCTAAAACTCTAAACCAGAAAAGATCCTCAAGGTGTAATCTTGTAATAACTCAAGATTAAGCAAGTTTTAAGGCTGGGGCCTTATAATTGGTATCAGAGGTCAGTTTAGAAAACTTTAGGAGTTAGAATTCTATTAAATGATTATCCAAAAATATTTTTTTTGAAGTGATGTAGAATTTGAAGATTGCCATGTTGCTTCATCTAAGACATGTTTGTTCAGAATGGTTTTCCGCAGAGGAAATAGGGAAGCAGTGCTAGGAAGGCATACAGAAGGAAATAACCTTCCGAATCAGCATCCTGAGATGGTCGGAATTGGAACTGAACAGTTTGTTGCAGTAATTGCGCAGTGACTCAAGCGATAAATGGTGGTGATATCCATGCACAAGATCAGCCAGATCAACCACAGAGGAACATGTCAGTGGTGGAACATTTCATGAGTCAACTTCCCCCATCATTCAGAGGATCATCTGACCCTGTGTTAGCTGAAGGGTGGATTAAAGCATTGGAGATGATTTTCGATGTCATGGGGTGTTCAGACAATCAAAAGGTTAGTCTTGATATTTACCGTTTGGAGGGTGAAGCAGATCAGTGGTGGTCGATGGTTAAACATATCCGGGACGCTGATGAGATTGATGCTCTCGACTGGGATGAATTTAAAGGTATGTTTCTTGAGAAGTATTTTCCTAAGGCTATTCGACTTAGGATGGAAAAGCAATTCTTGGAATTGAGTCAATAGTAAGACTCAGTGGCTGCCTATGAAGAAAGGTTCACTCTATTGGCAAGGTATGCTCCAAATTTTATCCGAGACATTGATAGTAAAATCAATGGTTTTTACTCAGGATTAAAGCCAAAATATCGAAGGGATTTCGCTTCTCGTGAGTTTAAAAGTTATGAAAAGATTGTTCGATGTGCTGAGAAGGTCGAAATGGAATTTGCCGATGATCAAGTGTTCTATAACAACCAACAGAAGAAGAGACCAAGGTGGCAAGAGAAAGGAAAGAATTCTTCAAAAAAGTCTGATGGTAAGAAAACTAAGTTTCCAGTTTGTGATAAATGTGGTAAAAGGCATGCTGGGAAATGTCTTCTGAATTATGGAAAGTGCTACCGATGTGGTAGGATGGGACATAAGGCTCTTGATTTCACTGAAAAAGATCAAGGTGATAGTAAGTCCAAATTTTATTTACAGCTAGTGAAATGTTTTAAGTGCAATGAGATGGGTCACTATGCAAACGAGTGTCTGACAAAGAGCTTGAGTGATGGGAAGAAATTAGACTACAAGCAGAAACGGGTGGTGAAATCCTTTGCAACTACTTCAGCAGATGTCGGGCCATCAAATGAAGTTGTATCAGGTACTTTGTTTGTTTTTTCATATTATGCCAGTGTGTTGTTTGATTCGGGGTCCACACATTCTTTCATCTCTGAAACATTTTCTAGTAAAATGGGAATACCATCTCAAGAAATGACTCCTGAACTTGTGGTAGAAACACCTGGGGGAAATGTTGAGGCAAAAAGAATTTATAAGAATCTTCCTATCCTTATCTGTGGAAAGAACCTACTTGCAAACCTTATTGTTCTTCCTCTAGTAGAGTTTGATGTTATCCTGGGTATGTATTGGATCTCTATTTACCATGATAAGATTGATTGTAGAGCTAAAGAAGTTTCTTTTCAGAAAGAATTTCAGTTTGTGTACAAAAATGAACCGTTGCTGTTGATAACTTATCAAGAGGCCCAGAAACTTGTAAAAGATGGAAATGAATGTTACCTTGCACATATTGTTGAAAACAAGGGAATTTTTAAGATTAATGATGTGCCAGTGGTAAATGAGTATCCTGATATTTTTCCTGATGAGTTGCCTGGAATTATACCAGATCTGGAAGTTGAGTTTACTGTAGACTTAGTTCCTGATGCTAAGCCAATTTCAAAACCCCCTTATCGAATAGATCAAATTGAACTTTTAGAGTTGAAGGAGCAATTGCAAGATTTATTAGAGAAATGTTTCATTCGACCTAGCACGTCACCATGGGGTGCTCCTGTTTTATTTGTTAAAAATAAAGATGGTTCTATGATACTTTGCATTGATTATAGAGCCTTGAATAACATCACTGTTAAGAACAAATATCTTTTGCCTCATATCGATGATTTGTTTGATCAACTCTAGGGAGCTTAGTTTTTTTCAAAGATTGACCTGAGATCGAGGTACCATCAGTTGAAGGTAAAGGAAGCAGATGTTCCGAAGACTACGTTTCGTACAAGATATGGCCATTATGAATTTGAAGTAATGCCTTTTGGGCTAACCAATGCACATGTTGTATTCATGGACTTAATGAATAGAATTTTCCATGAGTTCTTGGATAAGTTTGTGGTGGTTTTCATTGATGATATTTTTGTGTTTTCTAAAAGTAAAGAGGAGCATGAAAGACATTTAAGGGTTATGTTGTAAACCTTAAAAGAAAAGAAATTGTATGGGAAATTCAGCAAGTGTGAGTTTTGGTTGCAACAAATTTCTTTCCTTAGTCACATTGTTTCTAAAGATGGGATAACTGTTGATCCTGCAAAAAAAAGGGTTGTTGAAGAATGGCCAAGACCCACAAATGTAACAGAGATTCGTATTTTCCTTGGTTTGGCAGGCTATTACAGAAGGTTTGTTAGAAATTTTTCACGGTTATCTAGTCCAATGACTAAGCTAACTCAGAAGGGTGTTAAGTTTATCTGGTCAAAAGAATGTGATGATTGTTTTCAGGAGTTGAAAAGAAGATTGGTGAATGCTCCAGTTTTGGAACTTCCTTCCAGGAATGGTGAGTTTGTTATCTACAGTGATTCTTCATTGAAAGGACTTGGTTGTGTCCTAATGAAGAATGATCAGGTAATTGCTTATGCTTCATGACAGTTGAAAACTCATGAGGTAAATTACCCTACACATGATTTGGAATTAGCTGCTGTTGTTTTCGCTTTAAAAATTTGTAGGCATCATTTGTATGGTGTAAAGTGTGAAATATATACCGATCACAAAAGTTTAAAGTATATATTCACTCAGAAAGAATTGAACATGAGACAGAGGAGATGGCTAGAATTAATCAAGGATTATGATTGTACAATTCATTACCATCCAGGAAAAGCAAATAAAGTGGCTGATGATTTGAGTCGAAAAAGTAATGTTTCATTAGAAATGTTGCGTTTGGAACGTGATCCTTTGGTTAAGGATTTGATGAACTTTGGCATAGAAGTTGTTGGTGCAGGATGTTCTTCTTTTTTGTTTCAGGTATCAGTGAAATATTCTCTATCAGACAGAATAAAGCAAGCACATAAGCAAGATAGTGAGTTGCAGAAAAAGGTAGAGATGGTTCAGAAGGGTAGGTTGCCTGAATTCGACATTGATAATGATTGTGTTTTGAGATTTGGAAAGAGATTGTGTGTTCCTTGTGATTCACAGTCGAAGAGAGGGTTGTTATGTGAAGCTCATAGTTCTCCGTTTTCAGTTCATCCTGGAAGTACTAATATTTACAGAGATCTGCGGGAGTATTACTGGTGGGATGGAATGAAAAGAGATATTGCTGATTTTACTGTAAAGTGTTTGAATTTTAAACAGGTTAAAGCAGAGCGACAGTTACCGAAAGGGATGCTTCAGCCTTTACCAGTTCCAGAGTGGAAATGGGGGAATATATCCATGGACTTTGTTGTGGGATTACCGAAGACATCTCGAGGTAATAATGCAATCTGGGTTTTTGTTGATCGCTTGACTAAATCTGCTCATTTCCTTGCTATACGAGATAATTTCTCTCTAGATTAACTTTCCCATTTGTATCTTAAAGAGATAGTCAGGTTACATGGAGTTCCTCTCTCCATTGTATCTGATCGTGATCCCAGGTTTACTTCTAACTTTTGGAAGGGCCTTCAGAAGTCGTTGGGTACTGAATTAAATTTTAGTACATCATTTCAACCTCAATCAGATGGGCAGTTAGAACGAACAATTCAGACATTGGAGGATATTCTACGTTCTTTCTCTATGGATTATCAGGGAAGTTGGGACCAACATCTTTATTTGGTTGAATTTTCATATAATAACAGTTTTCATTCCAGTATACAGATGGCACCATTTGAGGCATTATATGGGAAGCGGTGTCGAACTCCATCTTTCTGGGATGAAGTGGGTGAAAGTAAGTTGATGGGACCAGAATTGGTAGAAGATTTGGCAGAAAAAGTTCAGCTGATATAGAAACACATGAGAACAGCTCAGAGCAGGCAGAAGAGTTATGCAGACAACAGGAGGAAGGATCTATCTTTTGAGGTAGGTGATCATGTTTTTCTCAAAGTCTCACCATGGAAAAGTGTGATGCGATTTGGTAGGAAAGGAAATTTGAGTCCAAGGTTCATTGGACCATATGAAATTCTAGAGAGAGTTGGATCAGTTGCATACCGAGTGGCTTTACCTCCGAATTTATCTTAGGTACATAATGTTTTTCATGTTTTGATGTTGAGAAAGTATATGCCAGATCCATCTCATGTTTTGAGTCGAGAGGTATTTCAGCTAGAAGAGAAACTATCTTAGGAGAAACAACCGGTCCAGATTCTTGACCACAGGGAGCAAGTGTTACAGAATAAGGTGATTAATCAGGTAAAGGTTTTGTGGAAAAACCACATGATGGAAGAGGCAACATGGGAATCTGAAAATGCAATGAGGGATAAGTACCCCCATTTATTCAATAAGTAAATAAATTGTGGGGACGCAATTTTATAAAGGGGGGAAGGATGTAACATCCCAAGTAAGTAATGAATAATATATATTTTTATCTATGTCTATTAATGAATTAGATAGTGTTTTAGAGGCTTAAAATGAAAATAAATCTAATCTTAAGCATGGAATACACTAATATTTTTATAAGATTGTTTTACTGCCTTTTGATGGCAAAACATTTTTAAATCTATCTTTTTACAATTTTATAAGCTATGTTTGTCAAATTAAACTTATTACTTATGATTGGGACATCAAAATTTACTTTGTGTTAATTTTTGGTATTTTTCTGAAAAAGTTCATATTTTAATGAATAGTGAAAATGTTGTATTTTAATTCAAAACCTATTTTTAATCTAATTTATTTATATGATTAGATTATCTTTTGAATTGGTTTTGAAGTGAAATTATAATATATTTTTACCATTTAATCCAATAGTGGTCATTGGAATTAATTTCACTTTAAAATTGGACTTAAACTAGTGTCAATCTTTTGATACTTATTGTTTCATAAAAACATGCTATTTGTCATGACAACGAGAATTAATTATTAAATTAATTAATGTAACTTATATGATTTGAATTTTGTAAAATAGACATCATTTTTGAATTCAGAATATCAAATATAGCTTAGGGTGAAGTTTTGGTATTTTTCTGAAAAAACTTTAATTTTTGATGAATAGTGAAACCACTAAGTGGTAGTTAAAGAAACTAATTTTTCTTTTAAATGAAACTTTGCCACTTCTGTGATTTGATTTTCAAAAATCCGACATACATGGTTTTCATTAAGAAGTAAAATTTGGTTCAATGAGATTAAAATAATTTTTTGGTGAATAGTAACTTTTATGTTTTTAATCGCGATTAGAGGTAATTAGTGTAGTTTAAGGTAAAAATAATATTTTAATAATATGAGATGAGCTTGACACATGTCCTACACTCATTGGATCTGTCATGGCCGAACAATACAATCCATGGGTCAACCTTGGGACCCCATGGAGCCACTTTGGTTGGGATATGACATAAATAACTTTTTATTTAATGTAAAAGTAAAAAATGACACAAACATGAGATGTTTTACTAAAACAATTTTTACATGGTGTTATACAAGTCAGATGTTTGACTATAAATATTCATTAGAAAGATAAAAATATTTCCTACATCATGATATTTTTTTATAATTTTTAGACATTAAATAAATTAAATTATTTATGACATCATGATGATGCAGCGATTACCTCATTAATAAAGGATTCAAATAAAATGAAAAGATAATGTACAATCTATGACCTACACATGCCCAAAACCTATTGTATGGGTATATTTAGAACCATTATCACCTTAACATCGAATTATATCAATGTGGGACCTTTTTAATCTGAAACTCATTTTAAAATAAAGTAACATTTCTTTACTTTCCAAGAGTGCCCCTCCTCTCCTCTTATAAAAGGCCCCCACCTATACCTCCTTACCCACACTTCCAAAGCCTTTGGCTCGTCCAACCACTGCCCATTTTGTCTCTCCACTTCCCTCTATTACTCCTTGAATCCTCACTATGGGCAGAAGTCTTCCCAAGTAAGCCTTTGAGCTCAAACCAAAGGGAGTTACACGATTTTAAGGTAATGTCTTCACTTGAGTCCTTTTGTTTTATTTTGCTTCTCCAACCCCCTAAACTCTTTTTATTAATTTATTTTGTAACAAATACAGTATCTTCAATATACTAGGATGTTTTTATAAGAATTATTCTAGCTACACTTACACACACCTACATCTAATGGTTAAAGAACATACTGTTTCCGTGGATGGTGAATTTATGCCTCCCAAAACGATGATTGTTCAACATTCTTTTAACACCTTCAAAGGTGGCCATTAAGATGACACTATATTTATATATGATATATAATATGTTTATGTTTTCCTTAAGCACCTGTATTTTTTATTTTGGGCATACCTTTATGGTTTCCATTATGGGTAAACGCGATATCTTCATTTAAGGAAGTGAGGACTACCACCCCCTCAAAGTGATTTTATTCATTAAATACCATATGTGGGACGTATAAAGGATGGTGATATGATATTATATATTATATTACACTATAATTATAAAATAATTTTATATCATTATTATTCCATTCTATAAAATACGAAATAGAAATGAAAGTAGCATTCATGCGTACATACGGCTTACCGTCTCCATGAACGGTGCATATCATTTCTTACCCCTAAATGATTATGTAATATTATAAATGCATGTATATACTGGATATATGGGATATATTTGATATATACATCATGATTATAATTCTGGATATAATTTATACATGAACAACTTGTAATTATAATGGGTTTATTTTTGAATCAAGTACCAGTGATCGTTAAAACGACCGTTATTAACTTAAATAATTACATAGTGTTCATAACATGGAAATAAGTGATATAAAAGGAATAATGAACTTGAAAAACGTTCTTAAACAAGTAGAAATTAACTCAAGTTTATTATTCATGAGATTAAAGAACGACCGAGTCAAGTCAGACCTGAGGTATGGGACTTCGTCTCAATCTCCTTTCATTGAGGCATATTTTGTTTTATACAAAACCTTCTTTTATACGGTGTATAATCCCCTTTTATTTTTATGTTTATCCAAAAGGAATATTTTTTATACGAATCGTTTTAATAAATGACAAAAGGGAATGTTTTTGTCGTACGTATGCGGCGACAACGACTTCTCCACTGCCATGACCATTATTTGAGTTTTGGCTTCCCCTACAAGCCATACCTTTTTTTTAAAAGAAAAATAAATAACATGTTTTAATTTTCTTTTGTTTTGGTATTGAAAATGGTTTTTATAATGTTTTTATATCAATGTGTTGTACTGATATCTTGTGATTGAAAGGTGGAAATGTTATGTTTCCTATATGCATGTTTTATGTGATACGATTATGTTGAGGTTCTTGGGCATTATTATGAAGACGGGTGGTTCCGTGATAAACTAAGGGTGGGTGAGCCCGATATAGCTCTCCAATGCATTGGGTAATGCGAAGGAGTGAAACGTTAAGGTTTCTCCGAAGAGATTTAGGGAATATACTGTGATGGGTATTCCAAACGTAACCAAGAGGGTTACTCCCTACGTAAGAATGTTATGAATGCCTCAAGTTACCTTTATTTCTTATGATTTCTATGATTTATTCATGATTTGATGAGGTATGTTAAAGTGATTATGTTTTATAGGTAAAGTGTGATTTCATTCTTATGTATATATGAACTCATGTTTACTTTCCATATTTTTATAACCCATACTGAGCTTTTTATGCTCATTCCAAGTTTTTTTGAAATGTTTTTCACAGGTCAAGGGAAAGTTACATGATATGATGATAGTGTCGACAAAGTGTCAAGAAAGAATCCATGTTTTACTTTAAATATGTTTCCATTGATGGGAAAAATGAATGCTATCATTTATGTAACCACTTTGTTTAAATGTGGAATGTAATGCATGTTTTATGATCTAATTCTCTAAAAATCTAAACCTAAAAATATCCTCAAGGTGTAATCTTTTAATAACTCAAGATTAAGTAAGGTTTAAGGCTGGGGCCTTATAATTGGTATCAGAGGTCGGTTTAGATAACTTTAGGAGTTATAATTCTATTAAATGATTATCCAAAAATATTTTTTTTGAAGTGATGTAGAATTTGAAGATTTCCATGTTGCTTCATCTAAGACATGTTTGTTCAGAATGGTTTTCCGCAGAGGAAATAGGGAAGCAGTGCTAGGAAGTCATACAGAAGGAAATAACCTTCCAAATCAGCATATTGAGATGGTTGGAATTGGAACTGAACAGTTTTTTGCAGTAATGGCGCAGTTGACTCAAGAGATAAATGGTGGTGGTATCCATGCACGAGATCAGCCAGGTCAACCACAGAGGAACATGTCAGTGGTGGAAACTTTCATGAGGCAACATCCCCCATCATTCAGAGGATCATCTGACCCTGTGTTAGCTAAAGGGTGGATTAAAGCACTGGAGAAGATTTTCGATGTCATGGGGTGTTCAGAAAATCAAAAGGTATTCTTGATATTTACCGTTTGGAGGGTGAAGCAGATCAGTGGTGGTCGATGGTTAAAAATATCAGGGACGCTGATGAGATTGATGCTCTCGACTGGGATGAATTTAAAGGTATGTTTCTTGAGAAGTATTTTCCTAAGGCTGTTCGACTTAGGATGGAAAATCAATTCATGGAATTGAGGCAAGAGGAAGACTCAGTGGCTGCCTATGAAGAAAGGTTCACTCGATTGGCAAGGTATGCTCCAAATTTTATCTGAGACCTTGATAGTAAAATCAATCGTTTTTACTCAAGATTAAAGCCAAAATATCGAAGGGATTTAGCTTCTCGTGAGTTTAAAAGTTATGAAAAGATTGTTCGATGTGCTGAGAAGGTCGAAATGGAATTTGTCGATGATCAAGTGTTCTATAACAACCAACAAAAGAAGAGACCGAGGTGGCAATAGAAAGGAAAGAATTATTCAAAAAAGTCTGATGGTAAGAAAACTAAGTTTCCAGTTTGTGATAAATGTGGTAAAAGGCATGCTGGGAAATGTCTTCTGAATTATGGAAAGTGCTACCGATGTGGTAAGATGGGACATAAGGCTCGTGATTTCACTGAAAAAGATCAAGGTGATGGTAAGTCCAAATTTAATTTACAGTTAGTGAAATGTTTTAAGTGAAATGACCTGGGTAACTATGAAAACAAGTGTCCGACAAAGAGCTTGAGTGATGGGAAGCAATTAGACTACAAGCAGAAATGGGTAGTGAAATACTTTGCAACTACTTCAGCATATGTCGGGCCATCAAATGAAGTTGTATCAGGTACTTTTTTTGTTTTTTCAGATTATGTCAGTGTGTTGTTTGATTCGGGGTCCACACATTCTTTCATCTCTGAAACCTTTTCTAGTAAAATGGGAATACCATCTCAATAAAGGACTCCTGAACTTGTGGTAAAAACACCTGGCGGAAATGTTGAGGCAAAAACAATTTATAAGAATCTTCCTATCCTTATCTATGGAAAGAACCTACTTGAAAACCTTATTATTCTAGCTCTAGAAGAGTTTGATGTTATCCTGGGTATGGATTGTCTCTCTATTTACCATGCTAGGATTGATTGTAGATCTAAAGAAGTTTCTTTTCAGAAATAATTTCAGTTTGTGTACAAAAATGAACCCTTACTGTTGATAACTTGTCAAGAGGCCTAGAAACTTGTAAAATATGGAAATGAATGTTACCTTGCACATATTGTTAAAAACAAGGGAACTGTTCAGATTAATGATGTGTTAGTGGTAAATGAGTATCCTGATGTTTTTCATGATGAGTTGCCTGGAATAATACCAGATCAGGAAGTTGAGTTTACTGTAGACTTAGTTCCTGATGCTAAGCCAATTTCAAAACCCCCTTATCGAATGGCTCAGATAGAACTTTTAGAGTTGAAGGAGCAATTGCAAGATTTATTATAGAAAGGTTTCATTCGACCTAGCACACATCACCATGGGGTGCTCCTATTTTATCTGTTAAAAAGAAAGATGGTTCTATGAGACTTTGCATTGATTATAGATCCTTGAATAACATCACTGTTAAGAACAAATATCCTTTGCCTCGTATCGATGATTTGTTTGATCAGCTCCAGGGAGCTCAGTTTCTTTCAAAGATTGACCTGAGATCGGGGTACCATCAGCTGAAGGTAAAGGAAGAAGATGTTCTGAAGACTGCGTTTCGTAAAAGATATGGCCATTATGAATTTGAAGTAATGCCTTTTGGGATATCCAATGCACCTGCTGTATTAATGGACTTAATGAATAGAATTTTCCATGAGTTCTTGGATAAATTTGTTGTGGTTTTCATTGATGATATTTTTGTGTTTCCTAAAAGTAATGAGGAGCGTGAAATACATTTAAGGGTTATTTTGCAAACCTTAAAAGAGAAGAAATTGTATCGGAAATTAAGCAAGTTTTATTTTTGGTTGCAACAAATTTCTTTCCTTGGTCACATTGTTTCTAAAGATGGGATAACCATTGATCCTGCAAAAACAAACGTTGTTGAAGAATGGCCAAGACCCACAAATGTAATAGATATTCGTAGTTTCCTTGGTTTGGAAGGCTATTAGCGAAGGTTTGTTAGAAATTTTTCACGGTTATCTAGTCCAATGACTAAGCTAACTCAGAAGGTTGTTAAGTTTATCTAGACAAAAGAATGTGATGATTGTTTTCAGGAGTTGAAAAGAAGATTGGTGAATGCTCCAGTTTTGGCACTTCCTTCCAGGAATGGTGAGTCTGTTATCTACAGTGATGATTCTTTGAAAGGAATTTGTTGTGTCCTAATGAAGAATGATCAGGTAATTGCTTATGCTTCACGACAGTTGAAAACTCATGAGGTAAATTACCCTACACATGATTTGGAATTAGATGCTGTTGTTTTCGCTTTAAAAATTTGGAGGCATCATTTGTATGGAGTAAATTGTGAAATATATACCGATCACAAAAGTTTAAAGTATATATTCACTCAGAAATAATTGAACATGAGACAGAGTAGATGGCTAGAATTAATCAAGGATTGTGATTGTACAATTCATTACCATCCAGGAAAAGCAAATAAAGTGGCTGATTCTTTGAGTCGAAAAAGTAATGCTTCATTAGCAATGTTGTGTTTGGAACGTGATCCTTTTGTTAAGGATTTGATGAACTTTGGCATAGAAGTTGTTGGTGAAGGATTTTCTTCTGTTTTGTTTCAGGTATCAGTGAAATCTTCTCTATCAGACAGAATCAATCAAGCACAGAAGCAAGACAGTGAGTTGCAGAAAAAGGTAGAGATGGTTCAGAAGGGTAAGTTGCCTGAATTCAACATTGATAATGATTGTGTTTTGAGATTTGGGAAGAGATTGTGTGTGTCTTGTGATTCACAGTTGAAGAGAGAGTTGTTATGTGAAGCTCATAGTTCTCCGTTTTCAGTTCATCCTGGCAGTACTAAGATGTACAGAGATCTGTGGGAGTATTACTGGTGGGATGGAATGAAAAGAGATATTGCTGATTTTACTGTGAAGTGTTTGACTTGTAAACAGGTTAAAGCAGAGCGAAAGTTACCGAAAGGGATACTTCAGCCTTTACCAGTGCCAGAGTGGAAATGGGAGAATATATCCATGGACTTTGTTGTGGGATTACCAAAGACATCTTGAGGTAATAATTCAATCTGGGTTATTATTGATCGCTTGACTAAATCTTCTCATTTACTTGCTATACGAGATACTTTCTATCTAGATAAACTTTCCAGTTTGTATCTTAAAGAGATAGTCAGGTTACATGGAGTTCTTCTCTCCATTTTATCTGATCGTGATCCCAGGTTTACTTATAACTTTTGGAAGGGCCTTCAGAAGTCGTTGGGTACTGAATTAAATTTTAGTACAACTTTTCATCCTCAATCAGATGGGCAGTCAGAACGAAAAATTCAGATATTGGAGGATATGCTACATTCTTTCTCTATGGATTATCAGGGAAGTTGGGACCAATATCTTTCTTTGGTTGAATTTTCATATAATAACAGTTTTCATTCCAGTATACAGATGGCACCATTTGAGGCATTATATGGGGAGCAGTGTCGAACTCCAGCTTTCTGGGATGAAGTGGGTGAAAAGAAGTTGATTGGACCAGAATTGGTAGAAGATTTGGCAGAAAAAGTTCAGCTGATATAGAAACACATGAGAACAGCTCAGAGCAGGCAGAAGAGTTATGCGGACAACAGGAGGAAGGATCTATCTTTTGAGGTAGGCGATCATGTTTTTCTCAAAGTCTCACCATGGAAAAGTGTGATGCGATTTGGTAAGAAAGGAAAGTTGAGTCCAAGGTTCATTGGACCATATGAAATGCTGGAGAGAGTTGGATCAGTTGCATACCAGGTGGCTTTACCTCCGAGTTTATCTCAGGTACACAATGTTTTTCATGTTTCGATGTTGAGAAAGTATATGCCAGATCCTTCTCATGTTTTGAGTCCAGAGGTAGTTCAGCTGGAAGAGAACCTATCTTATGAGGATAAACCAGTCCAGATTCTTGACCATAGGGAGCAAGTGTTACAGAATAAGGTGATTAATCAGGTAAAGGTTTTGTGGAAAAACCACATGATGGAAGAGGCAACATGGGAATCTGAAAATGCAATGAGGGATAAGTACCCCCATTTATTCGATAAGTAAATAAATTGCGGGGACACAATTTTCTAAAGGGGGGGAGGATGTAACATCCCAAGTAAGTAATGAATAATAGATAGTTTTATCTATGTCTATTAATGAATTAGATAGTGTTTTAGAGGCTTAAAATGAAAATAAATCCAATCTTAAGCATGGAATACACTAATATTTTTATAAGATTGTTTTACTGCCTTTTGATGGAAAGCAATTTTTAAATCTATCTTTTGACAATTTTATAAGCTATGTTTGTCAAAATAAACTTATTATTTATGATTGGGACATCAAAATTTAATTTGTGTGAATTTTTGGAATTTTTCCGATAAAGTTCATTTTTTAATGAATAGTGAAAATGTTGTATTTTAATTCAAAACATCTTTTTAATCTAATTTATTTATATGATTAGATTATATTTTGAATTGGTTTTTAAGTGAAATTAGAATATATTTTTACCATTTAATCCAATAGTGGTCATTGGAATTAATTTCACTTTGAAATTGGACTTAAATTAGTGTCAATCTTTTGATACTTATTGTTTCATAAAAACACGCTATTTGTCATGACGGCGGGAATTAATTATTAAATTAATTAATGTAACTTATATGATTTGAATTTTTTAAAATATACATCATTTTTGAATTCATAATATCAAATATATCTTAGGGTGAAGTTTTGGTATTTTTCTGAAAAACTTCAATTTTTGATGAATAGTGAAACCACTAAGTGGTAGTTAAAGAAACTGATTTTTCTTTTAAATGAAACATTGGCACTTCATGATTTGATTTTCAAAAATATGACATACATGGTTGTCATTAAGAAGTAAAATGTGGTTCAATGATATTAAAATAATTTTTTGGTGAATAGTAACTTTTATGTTTTTAATCGCGATTATAGGTAATTAGTGTAGTTTAAGGTAAAAATAATGTTTTAATAATATGAGATGAGTTTGACACATGTCCTACCCTCATTTGATGTGTCATGGCCGACCCATACAATCCATGTGTCAACTTGGGGACCCCATGGAGCCACTTTGGTTGGGAAATGACATAAATAACTTTTTATTTAATGTAAAAGTAAAAATGACACAAACATGAGATGTTTTACTAAAACAATTTTTACATGGGGTCATAAAAGTCAGATGTTTGACTATAAATATTCATTAGAAAGATAAAAATATTTCCTACATCATTATAGTTTTTTTATAACTTTTAGACATTAAATAAATTAAATTATTTATGACATCATGATGATGCAGCGATTACCTCATTAATAAAGGATTCAAATAAAAGGAAAAGATAATGTAAAATCTATGACCTAAACATGTCCAAAACCTATTTTATGGGTATATTTAGAACCCTTATCACCTTACCCTAGAATTATATCAATGTGGGACCTTTTGAATCCGAAACTCATTTTAAAATAAAGTAACATTTCTTTACTTTCCAAGAGTGCCCCTCCTCTCCTCTTATAAAAGGCCCCCACCTATACCTCCTTACCCACACTTACAAAGCCTTTGGCTCAGCCAACCCCTGCCCATTTTGTCTCTCCACTTACCTCTCTTACTCCTTGAATCCTCAATTTGTAAATAAGTCTTCCCAAGTAATCCTTTTAGCTCAAACCAAAGGGAGTTACCCGATTTTAAGGTAATGTCTTCACTTGAGTCCTTTTGTTTTATTTTGCTTCTCCAACCCCCTAAACTCTTTTTATTCATTTCTTTTGTAACAAATCCAGTATTTTATATATACTAAGATTTTGTTGTAATAATTATTAGAGCAACACTTACACACACCTATATCTAATGGTTAAAGAACATACTGTTTCCGTGGATGGTGAATTTATGCCTCCCGAAATGATGATTGTTCAACATTCTTTTAACACCTTCAAAGGTGGCCATTAAGATGACACCATATTTATATATGATATATAATATGTTTATGTTTTCCTTAAGCTTATGTATTTTTCATTTTGGTCATACCTTTATGGTTTCCATTATGGGTAAACGTGATATCTTCATTTAAGGAAGTGTGGACTACCGCCCCCTCAAAGTGATTTGATTCGTTAAATACCATATGTGGGACGTATAAAGGATGGTGTTATGATATTATATTTGATATTACAATAGAATTATAAAATACTTTTATATCATTATGATTCCATTCCATAAAATACGAAATAGAAATGAAAGTAGCCTTCATGCGTACATACGGCTTACCGTCTCCATGAACGGTGCATTTCATTTCTTACCCATAAATGATTATGTAATATTATAAATGCATGTATATACTGTATATATATGATATATACATCATGATTATAATTCTGGATATAATGGATACATGAACAACTTGTAATTATAAAGGGTTTATTTTTGACTCAAGTACCAGTGATCGTTAAAACGACCGTTATTAACTTAAATAATTACATTGTGTTCATGAAATGGAAATAAGTGATATAAAAGGAATAATGAACTTGAAAAAGGTTCTTAAACAAGTATAAATTAACTCAATTTTATTATTCAGGAGATTAAAGAACGACCGAGTCAAGTCGGACCCGAGGTATGGGACTTCGTCTCAATCTCCTTTCATTGAGGCATATTTTGTTTTATACAAAACCTTCTTTTATACGGTGTATAAACCCATTTGACTTTTACGTTTATCCAAAAGGAATATTTTTTATATGAATAGTTTTACTAAATGACAAAAGGGAATGTTTTTGTCGTACGTATGCGGCGACAATGACTTCTCCGCCGCCGTGACCATTATTTGAGTTTCGGCTTCCTCTACAAGCCATACCTTTTTTTAAAAGAAAAATAAATAACATGTTTTACTTTTCTTTTGTTTTGGTATTGAAAATGGTTTTCATAATGTTTTTATATCAATGTGTTGTATTGATATCTTGTGATTGAAAGGTGGAAATGTTATGTTTCCTATATGCATGTTTTATGTGATACGATTATGTTGAGGTTCTTGGGCATTATTATGAAGATGGGTGGTTCCGTGATAAACTAAGGGAGCGTGAGCCCGATATAGCTCTCCAATTCATTAGGTAATGTGAAGAAGTGAAACGTTAAGGTTTCTCCGAAGAGATTTAGGGAATATACTTTGATGGGTATTCCAAACATAACCAAGAGGGTTACTCCCTACATAAGAATGTTATGAATGCCTCAAGTTACCTTTATGTCTTATGACTTCTATGATTTATTCATGATTTGATGAGGTATGTTAAAGTTCTTATTTTTTATGGGTAAAGTATGATTTCATTCTTATGTATATATGAACTCATGTTTCCTTTCCATATTTTTATAACCCATACTGAGCTTTTTATGCTCATTCCAAGTTTTTTTTTGAAATGTTTTTCACAGGTCAAGGGAAAGGTACATTATATGATGATAGTGTCGACAAAGTGTCAAGAAAGAATCCATGTTTTATTTTAAATATGTTTCCATTGATGGGAAAAATGAATACTATCATTTATGTAACCACTTTGTTTAAATGTGGAATGTAATGCATGTTTTATGATCTAATTCTCTAAAACTCTAAACCTGAAAATATCCTCAAGGTGTAATCTTGTAATAACTCAAGATTAAGTAAGGTTTAAGGCTGGGGCCTTATAATTGGTATCAAAGGTCGGTTTAGATAACTTTAGGAGTTAGAATTCTATTAAATTATTATCCAAATTTTTTTTTGAAGAGATGTAGAATTTGAAGATTGCCATGTTGCTTCATCTAAGACATGTTTGTTCAGAATGGTTTTCCGCAGAGGTAACAGGGAAACAGTGCTTGGAAGGCATACAGAAGGAAATAACCTTCCAAATCAGCATCCTAAGATGGTTGGAATTGGAACTGAACAGTTTGTTGCAGTAATGGCGCTGTTGACTCAAGCGATAAATAGTGGTGGTATCCATGCATGAGATCATCCAGATCAACAACAGAGGAACATGTCAGTGGTGGAACATGTCATGAGGAAACATCCCCCATCATTAAGAGGATCATCTGACCCTGTGTTAGCTGAAGGGTGGATTAAAGCACTGGAGAAGATTTTCGATGTCATGGGGTGTTCAGACAATCAAAAGGTTAGTCTTGCTATTTACCGTTTGGAGGGTGAAGCAGATCAGTGGTGGTCGATGGTTAAAAATATCAGGGACGCTGATGAGATTGATGCTCTCGACTGGGATGAATTTAAAGGTATGTTTCTTGAGAAGTATTTTCCAAAGGTTGTTCGACTTAGGATGCAAAATCAATTCTTAGAATTGAGGCAAGAGGAAGACTAAGTGGCTTCCTATGAATAAAGGTTCACTCGATTGGCAAGGTATGCTCCAAATTTTATCCAAGAACTTGATAGTAAAATCAATGGTTTTTACTCAGGATTAAAGCCAAAATATCGAAGGGATTTAGCTTCTCGTGAGTTTAAAAGTTATGAAAAGCTTGTTCGATGTGCTGAAAAGGTCAAAATGGAATTTTCCGATGATCAAGTGTTCTATAAAAACCAACAGAAGAAGAGACCAAGGTGGCAAGAGAAAGTAAAGAATTATTCAAAAAAGTCTGATGGTAAGAAAACTAAGTTTCTAGTTTGTGATAAATGTGGTAAAAGGCATGCTGGGAAATGTCTTCTGAATTATGGAAAGTGCTACCGATGTGGTAAGATGGGACATAAGGCTCGTGATTTCACTGAAAAAGATCAAGGTAATGGTAAGTCCAAATTTGATTTATAGTTAGTGAAATGTTTTAAGTGTAATGAGATGGGTCACTATGCAAACGAGTGTCTTACAAAGATCTTGAGTGATGGGAAGCAATTAGACTACAAGCAGAAATGGGTGGTGAAATCCTTTGCAACTACTTCAGCAGATGTCGGGCCATCAAACGAAGTTGTATCAGGTACTTTGTTTGTTTTTTCAGATTATGTCAGTGTGTTGTTTGATTCGGGGTCCACACATTCTTTCATCTCTGAAACCTTTTCTAGTAAAATGGGAATACCATCTCAAGAAATGACTCCTGAACTTGTGGTAAAAACACCTGGGGGAAATGTTGAGGCAAAAAGAATTTATAAGAATCTTCCTATACTTATCTCTGGAAAGAACCTACTTGCAAACCTTATTATTCTACCTCTAGTAGAGTTTAATGTTATCCTGGGTATATATTTGCTCTCTATTTACCATGCTAAGATTGATTGTAGAGCTAAAGAAGTTTCTTTTCAGAAAGAATTTCCGTTTGTGTACAAAAATGAACCCTTACTATTGATAACTTATCAAGAGGCCCAGAAACTTGTAAAAGATGGAAATGAATGTTACCTTGCACATATTGTTGAAAACAAGGGAACTGTTAATATTAATGACGTGCCAGTGGTAAATGAGTATCCTGATGTTTTTCCTGATGAGTTGCCTTGGATAATACCAGATCGGGAAGTTGTGTTTACTATAGACTTAGTTCCTGATGCTAATCCAATTTCAAAACCCCCTTATCGAATGGCTCAAATTGAACTTTTAGAGTTGAAGGAGCAATTTCAAGATTTATTAGAGAAAGTTTTCATTAGACCTAGCACATCACCATGGGGTGCTCCTGTTTTATTTGTTAAAAAGAAAGATGGTTCTATGAGACTTTGCATTGATTATAGAGCCTAGAATAACATCATTATTAAGAACAAATATCCTTTGCCTCATATCGATGATTTGTTTGATCAGCTCCAGGGAGCTCAGTTTTTTTCAAAGATTAACCTGAGATCGGGGTACCATCAGCTGAAGGTAAAGGAAGAAGATGTTCCGAAGACTGCGTTTCATACAAGATATGTCCATTATGAATTTGAAGTAATGCCTTTTGGGATAACCAATGAACCTGGTGTATTCATGGACTTAATGAATAGAATTTTCCATGAGTTCTTGGATAAGTTTGTGGTGGTTTTCATTGATGATATTTTTGTGTTTTCCAAAAGTAAATAGGAGAATGAAAGACATTTAAGGGTTATTTTGAAAACCTTAAAAGAAAAGAAATTGTATGGGAAATTCATCAAGTGTGATTTTTGGTTGCAAAAAATTTCTTTCCTTGGTCACATTGTTTATAAAAATGGGATAACCGTTGATCCTGCAAAAATAAAGGTTGTTGAAGAATGGCCAAGACCCACAAATGTAACATAGATTCGTAGTTTCCTTTTTTTGACAGGATATTACCGAAGGATTGTTAGAAATTTTTCACGGTTATCTAGTCCAATGACTAAGATAACTCAGAAGGGTGTTAAGTTTATCTGGACAAAAGAATGTGATGATTGTTTTTATGAGTTGAAAAGAAGATTGGTGAATGCTCCAGTTTTGGAACTTCCTTCCAGAAATGGTGAGTTTGTTATCTACAGTGATGCTTCATTGAAAGAACTTGGTTGTGTCCTAATGAATAATGATCAGGTAATTGCTTATGCTTCATGACAGTTGAAAACTCATGAGGTAAATTACCCTACACATGATTTGGAATTAGCTGCTGTTGTTTTCTCTTTAAAAATTTGTAGACATCATTTGTATAGAGTAAAGTGTGAAATATATACCGATCACAAAAGTTTAAAGTATATATTCACTCAGAAAGAATCTAACATGATGCATAGGAGATGGCTATAATTAATCAAGGATTATGATTGTACAATTAATTACCATCCAGGAAAAGAAAATAAAGTGGCTGATGCTTTGAGTCGAAAAAGTAATGCTTCATTAGCAATGTTGCGTTTGGAACGTGATCCTTTGGTTAAGGATTTGATGAACTTTGGCATAGAATTTGTCGGTGCAGGATGTTCTTCTTTTTTGTTTCAGGTATCAGTGAAATCTTCTCTATCAGATAGAATCAAGCAAGCACAGAAGCAAGACAGTGAGTTGCAGAAAAAGGTAGAGATGGTTTAGAAGGGTAAGTTGCCTGAATTCAACATTGATAATGATTGTGTTTTGAGATTTGGGAAGAGATTGTGTGTGCCTTGTGATTCACAGTTGAAGAGAGAGTTGTTATGTGAAGCTCATAGTTCTCCGTTTTCAGTTCATCCTGGCAGTACTAAGATGTACAGAGATCTGCGGGAGTATTACTGGTGGGATGGAATGAAAAGAGATATTGCAGATTTTATTTTGAAGTGTTTGACTTGTCAACAGGTTAAAGTATAGCGGCAGTTACGGAAAGGGATGCTTCAGCCTTTACCAGTGCCAGAGTGTAAATGGGAGAATATATCCATGGACTTTGTTGTGGGATTACCGAAGACATCTTGAGGTAATAATGCAATCTGGGTTATTATTGATCGCTTCACTAAATTTGCTCATTTCTTTGCTATACGAGATACTTTCTCTCTAGATCAACTTTCCCGTTTGTATCTTAAAGAGATAGTCAGGTTACATGGAGTTCCTCTCTCCATTGTATCCGATCGTGATCCCAGGTTTACTTCTAAGTTTTGGAAGGGCCTTCAGAAGTCGTTGGGTACTGAATTAAATTTTAGTACAGCATTTCATCCTCAATCAGATGGGAAGTCAGAACAAACTATTCAGACATTGGAGGATATGATACATTCTTGCTCTATGGATTATCAGGGAAGTTGGGACCAACATCTTTCTTTGGTTTAATTTTCATATAATAACAGTTTTCATTCCAGTATACAGATGGAACCATTTGAGGCATTATATGGGAAGCGGTGTCGAACTCCAGCTTTCTGGGATGAAGTGGGTGAAAGGAAGTTGATGGGACCAGAATTGGTAGAAGATTTGGCAGAAAAAGTTCAACTGATATAGAAACACATGAGAACAGCTCAGAGCAAGCAGAAGAGTTATGCGGACAATAGGAGGAAGGATCTATCTTTTGAGGTAGGTGATCATGTTTTTCTCAAAGTCTCACCATGGAAAAGTGTGATGCAATTTCGTAGGAAAGGAAAGTTGAGTCCAAGGTTCATTGGACCATATGAAATTCTGGATAGAGTTGGATCAGTTGCATACCAAGTGGCTTTACCTCCGAGTTTATCTCAGGTACACAATGTTTTTCATGTTTTGATTTTGAGAAAGTATATGCCAGATCCATCTCATGTTTTGAGTCTAGAGGTAGTTCAGCTGGAAGAGAACCTATCTTATGAGGAACAGCCTGTCCAGATTCTTGACCACATGGAGCAAGTGTTATAGAATAAGGTGATTAATCAGGTAAAGGTTTTGTGAAAAAACCACATTATGGAAGAGGCAACATGGGAATCTGAAAATGCAATGAGGGATAAGTACCCTCATTTATTCGATAAGTAAATAAATTAAGGGGACGCAATTTTTTAAAGGGGGGAAAGATGTAACATCCCAAGTAAGTAATGAATAATAGATATTTTTATCTATGTCTATTAATTAATTAGATAGTGTTTTAGAGGCTTAAAATGAAAATAAATCTAATCTTAAGCATGGAATACACTAATATTTTTATAACATTATTTTACTGCCTTTTGATGGAAAACCATTTTTAAATCTATCTTTTGAAAATTTTATAAGCTATGTTTGTCAAAATAAACTAATTATTTATTATTGGGACATCAAAATTTACTTTGTGTGAATTTTGGGTATTTTTCCGATAAAGTTCATTTTTTAATGAATAGTGAAAATGTTGTATTTTAATTGAAAACCTATTTTTAATCTAATTTATTTATATGATTAGATTATCTTTTGAATTGGTTTTGAAGTTAAATTATAATATATTTTTACCATTTAATCCAATAGTGGTCATTAGAATTAATTTCACTATGAAATTGGACTTAAACTAGTGTCAATCTTTTGATACTTATTGTTTCATAAAAACACGCTATTTGTCATGACAGCGGGAATTAATTATTAAATTAATTAATGTAACTTATATGATTTGAATTTTTTAAAATAGACATCATTTTTGAATTAAGAATATCAAATATATATTAGGGTGAAGTTTTGTTATTTTTCTGAAAAACTTCAATTTTTGATGAATAGTGAAACCACTAAGTGGTAGTTAAAGAAACTAATTTTTCGTTTAAATGAAACTTTTTCACTTCAGTGATTTGATTTTCAAAAATCCGACATACATGGTTGTCATTAAGAAGTAAAATTTGGTTCAATGAGATTAAAATAATTTTTTGGTGAATAGTAACTTTTATGTTTTTAATCGCGATTAGAGGTAATTAGTGTAGTTTAAGGTAAAAATAATATTTTAATAATATGACATGAGCTTGACACATGTCCTACCCTCCTTGGATGTGTCATGGCCGACCAATACAATCCATGGGTCAACTTGGGGACCCCATGGAGCCACTTTGGTTGGGAAATGACATAAATAACTTTTTATTTAATGTAAAAGTAAAAATGACACAAACATGATATGTTTTACTAAAACAATTTTTACATGGGCTTATACAATGTTGAGTCAATAAGGTTTTTCTTATGACTTTTCCATTCCTTCTTGTTTTGAAAATCACAAACACCTTATCTTTAAGAAAATTGCTTTTATAAGGAAAATTGCTTTTATAAGGAAAATTGCTTTTATAAGGAAAATCGCTTTTATAAGGAAAATCTCTTTTGTAAGAAAAATTATTCTTATCATATCTTCATTCATATTTTTCCTAAGTATAAAATTCGGATTCATTTCTGTTTTCTCGGATTTGTTTGAAACTTTGATATAAATTATTCTGTTTTAGGATCCGAATTCTGGATAAGAACTGTAAGGAAGTTTCACTCTGAATTCCAGATGAGAACTGTAATAAAGTATCATTCTGAATTCCGGATACGAACTCTGACTAAGTTCTATTCCAAATTCAGGATACGAATTCTTATGAAGTTCGACATTGAATTCTCATTACGAATTCTAATGACGAATTCTCATTACGAATTCTGATAATGAATTTTCATTAAGATTTATGTTGACGAATTCTCATTACGAATTCTGATGATGAATTCCCATTACGAATTCTGATGAGGAATTCTCACTACGAATTCTCATTCCGAATTCTCATTCTGAATTCATCTGTTAAACAGAATCTGATCATCTCTGTTTTGAACACTCTGAATTTATTCAGACTCTGAATTTTTACTCCGAACTTTCATTTTGCTTATGCCTTTATATTTTGACTACTCTTTATTATTTTCTTTACAATCCGAACTTTAACTCCGAACCTTCACTCTGAATCTTTTGAGTTAGAATTTAAACGATGTTGTACATTCTGTTACACTTGTTTTGTTATAAAACGATGTCGTCTATTCTGTTATAAAACTAACCGTTGTCTAAGTGACACGTGTACAGGTCCCTCCGATTTTTAAGGAAAATATGACCGTTGGGAAAAAGGCCGACCTTACCTATAAATAGGAGCTCATTTGAAAGAGCTCCGAGCTGCTGCTGCTAGTGTGCTGAAAAGCTGACTGATCTTCGACTCATGTGATTACATGCTTGAAGTGATTTCTAGAGATAGAGGCTCTTATTAACTCTCAAAGCTTCGTGCGACTCCGAATGTTGGTGATTACATTCGAGGACTTCCGGGGATAGGAAGACAGAGGTGCCGACTACCTTGAAGTTTGAGGGCTTCCTTGCTGAGGAAGACAGAGGTTGCCAACTACCTTAAAGTTGAGGGCTTGTGGGGATAGCAGGACAGAGACACTCCGATCTTCGTATTGAGGGCTTACCCTGGTGTGGGTAAGACAGACTTGTGTGAAAGTATAAATCAAGGGACCTTTATCCAAGGTTGTTGGATACCCTTCTCTTTGGGTTAAAAGACTTATATCTTGTTACTTGTAGTTTTACTACTTGTTTATTTCCGCTGCATTTTGTATTATAAGGAAAGTATAACTTTCTTATACTTCCTTACTTGTACTCTATTTCATTTAGATTCTATACGCTTTAAGGTAGAATCTCATATTGTAATCTTTTGTTAAGTTTCAATTTCCAGAACCATATTTCTGGAACCCACGTTCTGAATCTCTTTCCAAGTTTTCATTTGGTATTAGAGGTGTTGTGAATTTGCTTAAGTTTAACTTTGTTAAACTTAGCCCTTTCCTTTGCTTAAGAAAAACATAGTTATTCGTAACTAACTTTAAAGGTTCCAAAGGAATTTTTTAAAGTATACAATTCACCCCCCCCCCCTCTTCTAAATTGAGCATCTACATCATTATTTCGATCCTACAATTGGTATCAGAGGAGGTCTCTGAAATACTTACTCACGAATAAGTTTTTCTTGCTCACTTTCCCATTCCGAACATTCCCATTCCGAACTTTGTTATTACGATTCTTTTCTACTAACAAGTTTGTGTGCCGAAGGTTATTTTTAGTATGGTAGGAATTAATGTTGGTTCAATTGATAATCTAAATCCTACAAGACCACCAATCTTTGATGGTAATGATTATGAATACTGGAGAGATCGCATGAAGACTTTTGTTATCAATACTGGAGTAGATAACTTTGTTATGCTTACTGGTGATTATAAAATTCCTGACAAGGAAGTTAGAACTTTTACCAACCAGGAAAAGCAAGAATATCAACTCAACTATAAGGTACGCAATACTCTACTTTGTTCAATGACTAGAAATATATATAGCCAAATTTCTTCTTGTGAAGCAGCTAACTGTATCTGGAAGAAGTTAGAGGTTACACACTTTGGAACTTCTAAGGTGATTGAGACTAGGAGAGCTATGCTTAGAGCTGAATATCACGGCTTCAACTTTCTTTATGGTGAACCAATTTGTAAATTTCAACAGAGATTTATGACTATCATAAACAACCTACAGTCTATGGGAGATAAAGGTTTAGATGATGAAGCTCTTGTGGATAAGATAATTGATATCATGCCTAATGAGTGGGAATCCAAATGAACTGCTATAGATGAGAATAGGAAAGTGACTCAGATTTCTCTTGATGAGTTATTTGGAACTCCTCCCAACATGAAACCGGAATGAAGAGAGATGCTGACAACATCAAAAAGAAAAATGGAAATGGTACTGTTGCTTTTACAACAACTTCAAATCATATGAAAGCTAAGACTCCTGAGAGAGTAACCAGATCCAAGTCCAAGAAGATGATAGTTCAATCAGATTCTAGTGAGGGTGAAATCTCTGAAAATGAATTAGCAAATCTTGCTCGAAGGATGAACAAGATAGATTTCCAGAGAAATTTCCAATCCAAGTATAAGAAAAATGAAAGGAAAGATAAGAAAGATGGAGAAGTTACTTATGATGAATGCAAGAGAGCTGGACATATAAGACCAGATTTCCCTATGCTAAAAAAGAAAGAAAGGAAGGAAAGACATTCAGACAGGAACAGAAAGAAATATAATAAATCCAAAGCTAAGAAAGTTCTGAAAGCTAATGACACCTGGAGTGCCAGTGGTGGTGACTCTTCAGATGAATATTCTTATTATGAATCTTCAGGACATAAGAATCTTGGTCTTATAGCCAGATTACCTATTGATAATCATTGTTTTATGGCTAAGGTACGAAATGCTGAATCACTGACCAATGTTTCTTTAAATTCTAATGATAGTAAGTATTATAACTCTTCTGATGAAGAATCCTCTTCTGATGAAGAAAATACTTTACTTACTTATGAAGAAGTCTCTAGGTTTGCTGAAATTCTTGAGATTGAGAATTCTAAACTCAATAAGAAACCTGATAAGGCAAACTCTAGGAATTCTATACTTACAAAAGAGATATCAGATCTTTCTAAATATCTTGATAAGAAAAATGCTAATTTTGAAAGTATTTCAAAAAATCTTGAGGAAGTAAGTTCTGAGAAGAACAAACTTTCTAAAGAATTAGAAAAAGTAATTTCTAATAAAAATGTTTTCGAGCCTAGCTCTAGTTCTAAAAATAATGATTTTGAGGATAAAAACTTGGTTGTAAAACTCAAGTCTGAAATTTTTTCCTTAAAGAAGTTTTTATCAAACTTTACCCATGGGAAAGAAAATTTTGATAAAATGTATTCCCAAATACGACCTTTAAGAAATAAATCCGGATTTGGTTATACCCATGCAAAACCAATTTTCAGTAACAATTATTTTGTCTCTCAAAGTGCCCCATTTTGTACCAAGTGTCAATGTGGTGGTCACTGGGCAAAGAATTGTTCTTTAAACAAAACCCAATCTCTAGGATTTCACAAAGCTTATTTCTCTAAGAAGATGTGGGTACCTAAAATTTTATTGTTTGGAAATCTCGGATCCAAACAAGTTTGGATTCCGAAAGTCTAATTTTCTTCTTGATTTCAGGAAAATAAAGAAAGTACCAGCAACAATACATGGTACATGGATAGTGGATGTTCCCGGAACATGACTGGTAACAAAATCTATTTTGAAAATATTATCAAAACGAAAGGAGGAAAGGTAACTTTCGGAGATAATGCTAAGGGTGAGATTATTGGTATTTTTAATATTGTTTTTCTTGGTAAAACTTTGATTTCAAATGTTCTTTTTGTTAAGGGTCTTAAGCACAACCTCATTATCATAAGTCAGTTATGTGATGAAGGTTACCTTGTGAATTTTAGGAATGATAAGTGCTTAGTTCACAATTCCAAGGAAGAATTTATTCTCTCAGCCAATAGGCAAGAGAATGTTTACACCTTAAACTTAGAAGATCTTAGAAGCCAAGATTTACCTTGCCTTAGTGCAATGTAAGATCATTCCTGGTTATGGCATAGAAGACTAGGTCACTGTAACCTTTGAAACCTATGTAAACTCTCTGAGAAGAAACTAGTTAAGGATCTACCGGAGCTTAGATTTGATTCTTCTAAAGTTTGTGATCCTTGTCAATATGGTAAGCAACATAAATCTAGTTTTAAATCAATCGGTGAAGTCTCAATAACTGATGCATTACAGTTAGTGCACATGGATCTTTTTGGTCCAACACAAACTGGAAGTATTGGAGGCAAATACTATGTGTTTGTTCTATTTGATGATTACACTAGATTTACTTGGTTTTATTTTCTAGCAAAGAAATCTGGAGCTTTTTCTTATTTCAAAAGTTTTAGATCTCAAGTTAAAAATGAGAAAAACCTTCCATTGAAAACTATTCATAGTGATCATGGTGGAGAATTTCAAAATTCTTATTTTGGAACTTTTTGTAGTAAAAAAGGTATTACTCACAATTTTTCAGCACCTAGAACTCCTCAACAAAATAGTGTAGTTGAAAGAAGAAATAGAATTCTTCAAGAGATAACTAGAACTATGTTGAGTGAATATTCTATAGCTAGACATTTCTAGGCTGAATCTATAAGTACTGCTTGTTATACTATAAATCGTGTTTTGATTAGACCTTTTCTTAATAAAACTCCTTATGAGTTATGGAATGGTAGAAAACCAAGACTATCCTACTTCAAGGTTTTTGGTTGCAAAGTATTCATTCTGAATACTAAAGATAACTTACATAAATTCGCACCAAAATCTGATGAAGGAATTTTCTTAGGTTATTCCACAACATCTAAGGCTTATAGAGTTTTTAATAAAAACACTTGTACTGTTGAAGAAACAGTACATGTAAAATTTGATGAGTCATATCCTTTTGTTTTTAAAACACCTCAGCCTACATCCTCGGATGTGTTTTCAAAAACTGATTATCAACCTTTGATAAAGAACTTTCTGATAAGGATAATGTTCAAGAAGATATTCCTGAAACATTTACCCCAGAATACTTTCTACCCTATGTTGATGAGCAAGCTTTTCAAAACCCAAATCAGGTGTTTCTTAAGAATCATCTCAGTGATAGTATCATTGGTGATGTAAATCAACCTGTAAGGACTAGAAGTTCCTTAAGAAATGAAGTAGAACATATAGAATTTCTTTCCCAATTAGAACCTAAAAGTACTGATGAAGCTTTAGGTGATGATGATTGGATTAAAGCCATGCAAGATAAACTAAATGAATTCGAAAGAAATAAAGTCTGGACCTTGGTTGAAAGACCTAAGGAAACTTCTGTTATTGGAGTCAAATGGGTTTTCAGAAATAAGTGTGATGAAAATGGAATCATAGTAAGAAATAAAGCTAGACTTGTTGCTAAAGGCTATAATCAGCAAGAGGGAATAGACTATGAAGAAACCTATGCTCCAGTAGCTGGACTTGAATCTATCCGTATTCTACTTGTCTTTGCAGCATTCTTTAATTTCAAACTTTTCCAAATGGATGTGAAATGTGCTTTTCTTAAAAGTTATGTTCAAGAGGAAGTTTTTGTTGAACAACCTCCTGGATTTGAAGATACAAAACATCCTGATTATGTTTTTAGACTTACCAAAGCTGTGTATGTCCTTAAACAAGCCCCACGAGCATGGTATGATAGGCTCACTGGATTTTTGCTTCAAAATAACTATGTAAAGGGAAATGCAGATCCAACCCTTTTTATAAAGAAAGATAAGAAAAATGTTTTGATTATTTAAATTTATGTTGATGACATCATATTTGGTTCAACTCAGCAATCTTTGACCGACTCTTTTTCAAGTCTAATGAAATATGAGTTTGAAATGAGTATGATGGGTGAGTTAACATTTTTCCTTGGTTTTCAAATTTCTCAAAAACCAGAAGGAACCTACATATCTTAACATAAGTATTTTAAATATCTTCTTAAAAAGTATGGTTATGACAACACTAAAAGTATTAGTACTCCCATTGGTACCTCAAACTCTTTAGACCTTGATGAAGCTGGGAAACTAGTAGATCAAACATCTTTTAGAGGTATGATAGGAAGTCTACTATACTTAACAGCTAGTCGACCAGACTTAATGTTTTCAGTATGCTTATGTGCAAGATATCAATCCAATCCTAAGGAATCTCACTTAAAGGAAATAAAAACAATTTTTTGCTACCTTAAGGGAACCATGGATCTAGGATTATTTTATACTTCTGGAAATGATTTTATCCTAAAAAGCTTTTCTGATGCTGACTTTGGTGGATGTATAATGGATAGAAAAAGTACATCCGGAACTTGTCATTTCTTAGGAGATTCATTAGTTTCTTGGTCCTGCAAGAAGCAACATTCTGTAGCACTCTCCACTACTGAAGCTGAATATGTAGCAGCTGGAAGTTGTTGTGCTCAAGTGTTGTGGATGAAACACACACTCACTGACTATGGCTTGAGTTTTACTAAAACTCAAATTTTGTGTGATAACACAAGTGCCATTTCCCTCAGTAAGAACCCTGCACATCACTCCCGTGAAAAACACATAGATATTAGACATAACTTTCTTAGGGATCACACACTTAAAGAAGATATTATTCTTCAGTTTATCGGAACGCAAGATCAACTTGCTGATATTTTCACAAAATCTTTACCTTATGATAGATTTGAATACATTAAACAGAAGTTAGGAATGATAACTATAATGTAATCATTCTTCATTAACTTTATGTTGAAAAAGTCTCCTTACAGCAATAAACTCCTTTCCATAGGGTAAGTACATTTGATTGTTATTTTAACAAAGTCTTTCAAAAACTGTTTTCAAACTTTTCGGAATTAAAATTCCGGAATGAAATTTCCGGAACTAAAACTTTCCAGAATGGATACTTTCGTACAGAATACTTTTGGAATGGAAGTGTTTGTATTGAAAACATCCGGAATGGAAATTTTCGTACTGGTATTTTCATAACGGGATTTTCGTATCGAAGCTTTCATAATGAGTTTTTTTAAAAAATTCTGGAATGAAATTTTCATACTAAGTTTTTCCTTACTAAGTTTGTTTTTCGTACTGAGTTTTCCGTACTGAGAATATTTTTCATAATGAGTTTTGCGAACTATTTCTTAGTAAAGTTTTTTTTTGTTTTTTTAAAAATATTACCAATTTTGAATAATCCTCCTAAGCCAATCCGAAAGGTATGATTTCCTTACCCAAGTTTTCCTAGTCATATTTTACTTGCTGGAATTCTCTTATATTTTGTTTTCAGATTATAATTTTCTTAATTATTTGTTTTAATAAAAACCTCAAAAGATCGGATTCAAAAGAATTGGTTTTCGACCGTCAGATCTGATCTCAGCTTATCACAATCGTTCGATCAACCGTAGAAGTTGAAATGTCATCTCATTGCCTATATAAAGGGGACCCAAATAGTTGTCCCACATCGGTTTTCAAGCTCTCGCGTCCCGAAGCTCTGCCCCTCTGTTTTAAGGCCCTTCCGAACTTCATCTTTCTCCGATCCGAACTTCTCATAGGTCTTCATATCCGAATGTATTTGGAAGCAGCTTCTCAAGACATGTATTCCTCCAAGCCTATTTCGAAGTGGTTAGTATACAGAGAGAGACTGGTTCATCCGGATTTCTTCAACAAGTACGACTCTCTTATTTCCAATAATATCAAGATTAATGGGTGGGAAGATGTTGCGGTGTCAAAACCCGGGAACCAAGATGAAGTGTATTCAGACTTACTTGTTGAATTCTATGAGACAGTTTCTTTTCTTCAGGAAGATGTAAAGGACAAATTGTCTTTTAAGTCTTATGGTAAGACTTATAATATTTCATATGCCAAGGCAGCCAGCTTGGTAGGGCTAAAGAATGAAGGTGAAGCTGAGTTTGTTTCTCATGTGTTGCCAGATTATAAGGGTAGCTTCGACAAGGAAAAAGCCTTAGAAACTCTCGGACTGGCTGATGACAAGGCTCCGAAGATTGCTAGTTTATCTACAAATTTCCGGATTCTAGAGTTATGGGTACAGGTTCTTATCGTACCGATGAAAGGTGACAAAGATAGCTTGAAGAAGAGTGAGATCTAAATCCTAGATTTTCTGATAAATCTGAGGAAGTTTAATTTGATGAAGCACATTCTTATCACTCTTGAGAATTTGAAGAAAGGGAATCTGAGAGCTTAGATTATAATGTATCCAGCAATCCTCTCCAAGCTAATAGTTCAGTTCCTTGAGTCTTTCAAGGAGGCTTGCAAATCTAAGCCGAGAGTTTTCAAGATTATGCTGGTGAGTGATGGTACACTCAAAAGAATGGATGTAGCCTTTGACAAGGAGTCTGGACAGTTTATTGATCTACCTTCTCAAAAAGAATCAGTTCCGAAAGCTGCTAATCTGGAATCCTCTAAGCCGGTAAGGAAGAGAAAGATGAAGGAAGTGGAAGTAGAAGCCGAGGATCCCAAGTCTAAGGAAGTTCATTCTGCACCTCCAAAACCAAAGAAGAAGAAATCTTACCCAGATTAGGTTGTTGCTAAATGGAGGGAGATGAAATAAAAGAGAGTGCAAGGGGAGCCTCAGTTTGGCTTAGACCCTGCGGAGGCTAAGGCCTTGAAGGAAAGAACTGCGGATGAGCTCGAAAAACAAGAAAAAGAAAAGAACCTCAAGAAGAAGATGTCTGAGGCTGAGATAGCTCAGGATTTGTTAAAATTCAATGAGATGGTTTTAGAAAATATTCCTATTCCGAGATCTTTTTCATTGGAATCCCTACCTGAGACTCCAGGAAGAAATTTCGTTGCTCCGGAAGAAGTTGTTGCTAAGACTGATGAGGAAGTAGAGCAAGTTGAGCAAGTGGAAGAAGAAGAAGATATTTCTGAAGGAAGTGTTGAAACCGGAGATGTGTTGAAACAAGTAGATGATTATAAGGGGACACCTTCGGAACACTTATCGCTCCGAACTTCAGAAGCTGAATCTTCGAAGCTAGTTACTCCAGTAATGGAATAAGAGAAAGGAGAAGAAGAGGTAGCTTATCATGGATAAGAAGAACAAATTTTACATGATATTGCTCAGATGGAAAACGTAGAGGTTGGTGTTCAGGAAGTTGCTGATGAGGAAGATAATTTTGGCCAAGTCTCTGATAGTGAAAAGAAAACTCCGGAACAGGATTCTATTCCAAAAAAAGACAAGGGAAAGCAAATTCTTGTTGATACTCTGATCTCAGAAGTGATGAAGAGAAAGGTAGTTGGTAGTTCTTCAAAGAGAAAGCTTGACCTTATTGAAGAAGAAAATTCTCCAAGCAGAGTCTCGGATTCGGAGTCATCTTCAGTGGGGCATGACTTTGTTGTTCAGTCTTTGAAAAAGTTGGTGGGAACCATTCCGACCTTCTCAAGCATTGATTCAAAATGTCAGATGCTCCAACATTCATTGAATCAGAAAACAGACTCCATGTCTATGGTTATGGACAAGTGTGTTGAAATAGAGGCTCAGTTCAAAATGTTCTTTGTTGGCTACGAAGCCCATAGAAAATCTTGAAAGAGGATAACAAACTGGTCGAGGAAGACTGTATAAGAGATGAGTCTATTTGATGAATTTCAAGACAATGTCAAGGATGCCTTTGAGACTGAGGACAGGAAGATAAATGAGCTGACTCCTTCCTTTGAAGAGAAGCTGACAGATGAAAAGAACATTCGGATTCAAGAAGTCAGAGATCTGAATGGGAAGCTAAATTCTGTCTCTCAAAACTGGAAATTTTAAAGAGATCATCAGATTGAGTTTCAAGAAAAGATGAAGGCTCAGGAAGAAAAGATCAATGCTCAGGAAGAAAAGCTCCAGGACCAGGAAGAAAATATTGAAGCTCAATCTGCAAGAATAGTGGTCTTAAATAAGCAAGCTGAAGAAGATCATAAAGACTTAAAGAAGATCAATATTATTCTTAAGAGTCTCATGGTAAAGGAAAAAGATCCAAAATAGACAGATCCGATCTTTCATTGTATTTTCTTTTGTTGCTGACATTTCAAATGTAATGAATTTTATGCTTGTCGTTTCTTTTGTTGTTGTAACTAATGTTTCAGGTACTTTGTTATTTTTTCCATTCCCTCGAATTCTTTTTGAAAATCACAAAGGGGGAGAAGGAAAAGATACTTAAGAAAAAGAACTCTAATAAGAGTTTATCTAAGGGAGAGTTTCTCATTAAAGAAGACCTTATTATTCATAATAAAATGTAACTCCATAAATCTAGAATAAGATCCTTAGAGTTTCAAAGCCTAAGGGGGAGTTAGTCATATTCATCAATATCCTTAAAGAAAAGAGAGATAAGCCTTAATGTTTTTCTTTCTTCTTAGAATTTCTTTTTCGTTAGGATGTTTGTGCTTTCCAAAAAGGGGGAGATTGTTGAGTCAATAAGGTTTTTCTTATGACTTTTCCATTCCTTCTTGTTTTGAAAATCACAAACACCTTATCTTTAAGAAAATTTCTTTTATAAGGAAAATTGCTTTTATAAGAAAAATTGCTTTTATAAGGAAAATCACTTTTATAAGGAAAATCGCTTTTATAAGGAAAATTGCTTTTGTAAGAAAAATTATTCTTATCATATTTTCATTCATATTTTTCCTAAGTATAAAATTCGGATTCATTTCTGTTTTCTCATATTTGTTTGATACTTTGATATAAAGTATTCTATTTTAGGATCCGAATTTTGGATAAGAACTGTAAGGAAGTTTCACTCCGAATTCCAGATTAGAACTATAATAAAGTATCATTCTGAATTCCGGATAAGAACTCTGACTAAGTTCTATTCCAAATTCAGGATATGAATTCTTATGAAGTTCGACATTGAATTCTCATTACGAATTCTAATGATGAATTCTCATTACGAATTCTGATAATGAATTTTCATTAAGATTTATGATGACGAATTCTCATTACGAATTCTGATGATGAATTCCCATTACGAATTCTGATGAGAAATTCTCACTACGAATTCTCATTATGAATTCTCATTCCAAATTCATCTGATAAACAGAATCTGACCATCTATGTTTTGTACACTCTGAATTTATTCAGACTCCAAATTTTTACTCCGAACTTTCATTTTGATTATGCCTTTATATTTTGACTACTCTTTATTATTTTCTTTACACTCCGAACTTTAACTCGGAACCTTCACTCCGAATCTTTTGAGTTAGAATTTAAACGATGTTGTACATTCTGTTACACTTGTTTTGTTATAAAACGATGTCGTCTATTCTGTTATAAGACTAACCGTTGGCTAAGTGACATGTGTACAGGTCCCTCTGATTTTTAAGAAAAATATGACCGTTGGGAAGGAGGCCGACCTTACCTATAAATAGGAGCTCATTTGAAAGAGCTCAGAGCTGCTGCTGCTGGTGTGCTGAAAGGCTGACTGATCTTCGACTCATGTGATTACATGCTTGAAGTGATTTCTAGAGAGAGGGGATCTTATTAACTCTCAAAGCTTCGTGCGACTCCGAATGTTGGTGATTACATTCGAGGACTTCCGGGGATAGGAAGACAGAGGTGCCGACTACCTTGAAGTTCGAGGGCTTCCTTGCTGAGGAAGACAGAGGTTGCCAACTACCTTGAAGTTGAGGGCTTGCAGGGATAGAAAGACAGAGACACTCTGATCTTCGTATCGAGGGCTTACCCTGGTGTGGGTAAGACAAACTTGCTTGAAAGTATAAATCAAGGGACCTTTATCCAAGGTTGTTGGATACCCTTCTCTTTGGGTTAAAATACTTATATCTTGTTACTTGTAGTTTTACTACTTGTTTATTTCCGCTGCATTTTGTATTATAAGGAAAGTATAACTTTCTTATACTTCCTTACTTGTACTATGTTTCATTTAGATTCTTTACGCTTTAAGGTAGAATCTCATATTGTAATCTTTTGTTAAGTTTCAATTTCCGGAACCATATTTCCGGAACCCACATTTGGAATCTCTTTCCAAGTTTTCATTTGTTATTAGAGGTGTTGTGAATTTTCTTAAGTTTGACTTTGTTAAACTTAGCCCTTTCCTTTGCTTAAGGAAAACATAGTTATTCGTAACTAACTTTAAAGGTTCCAAAGGAATTTTTTAAAGTATACAATTCACCCTCCCTCTTGTAAATTGAGCATCTACATCATTATTTCGATCCTACATACAAGTCAAATGTTTGACTATAAATATTCATTAGAAAGATAAAAATATTCCCTACATAATGATATTTTTTTTATAATTTTTAGACAATAAATAAATTAAATTATTTATGACATCATGATGATGCAGCGATTACCTCATTAATAAAGGATTCAAATAAAATGAAAATATAATGTAAAATCTATGACCTACACATGTCCAAAACCTATTGTATGGGTATATTTCGAACCCTTATCACCTTAACCTCGAATTATATCAATGTGGGACCTTTTGAATCCGAAACTCATTTTAAAATAAAGTAACATTTCTTTACTTTCCAAGAGTTCCCCTCCTCTCCTCTTATAAAAGGCCCCCACCTATACCTCCTTACCCACACTTCCAAAGCCTTTCGCTCAACCAACCCCTGCCCATTTTGTCTCTCCACTTCCCTCTCTTACTCCTTGAATCCTAACTTTGGGAAGAAGTCATCCCAAGTAATCCTTTGAGCTCAAACCAAAGGGAGTTACCCGATTTTAAGGTAATGTCTTCACTTGAGTCCTTTTGTTTTATTTTGCTTCTCCAACCCCCTAAACTCTTTTTATTCATTTCTTTTGTAACAACTCCAGTATCTTCAATATACTAAGATGTTTTTATAAGAAGGATTCGAGCTACACTTACACACACCTACATCTAATGGTTAAAGAACATACTATTTCCGTGGATGGTGAATTTATGCCTCCCGAAACGATGATTGTTCAAAATTCTTTTAACACCTTAAAAGGTGACCATTAAGATGAAACTATATTTATATATGATATATAATATGTTTATGTTTTCCTTAAGCTTCTGTATTTCTTATTTTGGGCATACCTTTATGGTTTCCATTATGGGTAAACGCGATATCTTCATTTAAGGAAGTGCGGACTACCGCCCCCTCAAAGTGATTTTATTCGTTAAATACCATATGTGGGACGTATAAAGAATGGTGTTATGATATTATATATGATATTACACTGAAATTATAAAATAATTTTATATCATTATGATTCCATTCTATAAAATACGAAATAGAAATGAAAGTAGCGTTCATGCGTACATACGGCTTACCGTCTCCATGAACGGTGCATTTCATTTCTTACCCCTAAATGATTATGTAATATTATAAATTCATGTATATACTGGATATACTTGATATATATGATATATACATCATGATTATAATTCTGGATATAATGGATATATGAACAACTTGTAATTATAAAGGGTTTATTTTTGACTCAAATACCAGTGATCGTTAAAACGAATGTGATTAACATAAATAATTACATAGTGTTCATGAAATGGAAATAAGTGATATAAAAGGAATAATGAACTTGAAAAAGGTTATTAAACAAGTAGAAATTAACTCAAGTTTATTATTCAGGAGATTAAAGAACGACCGAGTCAAGTCGGACCCGATGTATGGGACTTCGTCTCAATCTCCTTTCATTGAGGCATATTTTGTTTTATACAAAACCTTCTTTTATACGGTGTATAAACCCCTTTGACTTTTATGTTTATCCAAAATGAATCTTTTTTATATGAAGCGTTTTACTAAACGACAAAAGGGAATGTTTTTGTCATACGTATGCGGCGACAACGACTTCTCCGCCGCCATGACCATTATTTGAGTTTCGGCTTCCTCTACAAGCCATACCTTTTTTTTAAATAAAAATAAATACCATGTTTTACTTTTCTTTTGTTTTGGTATTGAAAATGGTTTTCATAATGTTTTTATATCAATGTGTTTTATTGATATCTTGTGATTGAAAGATGTAAATGTTATGTTTCCTATATGCATGTTTTATGTGATACGATTATGTTGAGGTTCTTGGGCATTATTATGAAGATGGGTGGTTCCGTGATAAACTAAGGGCGGGTGAGCCCGATATAGCTCTCCAATGCATTGGGTAACGTGAAGGAGTGAAATGTTAAGGTTTCTCCGAAGAGATTTAGGGAATATACTATGATAGGTATTCCAAACGTAACCAAGAGGGTTACTCTCTACGTAAGAATGTTATGAATGCCTCAAGTTACCTTTGTGTCTTATGATTTCTATGATTTACTCATGATTTGATGAGGTATGTTAAAGTGCTTATGTTTTATGGGTAAAGTATGATTTCATTCTTATGTATATATGAACTCATGTTTCCTTTCAATATTTTTATAACCCATACTGAGCTTTTTATGCTCATTCCATGTTTTTTTGAAATGTTTTTCACAGGTCAAGGGAAAGGTACATGATATGATGATAGTGTCGACAAAGTGTCAAGAAAGAATCCATGTTTTATTTTAAATATGTTTCCATTGATGGGAAAAATGAATACTATCATTTATGTAACCACTTTGTTTAAATGTGGAATGTAATTCATGTTTTATGATCTAATTCTCTAAAACTCTAAACCTGAAAAGATCCTCAAGGTGTAATCTTGTAATAACTCAAGATTAAGTAAGGTTTAAGACTGGGGCCTTATAATTCGTATCAGAGGTCGGTTTAGATAACTTTAGGAGTTATAATTCTATTAAATGATTATCCAAAAATATTTTTTTTAAGTGATGTAGAATTTTAAGATTGTCGTGTTGCTTCATCTAAGACATGTTTGTTCAGAATGGTTTTCCGCAGAGGAAATAGGGAAGCAGTGCTAGGAAGTCATACAGAAGGAAATAACCTTCCGAATCAGCATCCTAAGATGGTTGGAATTGGAATTGGAACTGAACTGTTTGTTGTAGTAATGGCGCAGTTGACTCAAGCGATAAATGGTGGTGGTATCCATGCACGAGATCAGCCAGATCAACCACAGAGGAACATGTCAGTGGTGGAACATTTCATCAGGAAACATCCCCCATCATTCAGAGGATCATCTGACCCTGTGTTAAATGAAGGGTGGATTAAAGCACTGGAAAAGATTTTCGATGTCATGGGGTGTTCAGACAATCAAAAGGTTAGTCTTGCTATTTACTGTTTGGAGGGTGAAGCAGATCAGTGGTCGTCGATGGTTAAAAATATCAGGGACGCTGATGAGATTAATGCTCTCGACTGGGATGAATTTAAAGGTATGTTTCTCGAGAAGTATTTTACTAAGGCTGTTCGACTTAGGATGGAAAAGCAATTCTTGGAATTGAGGCAATAGGAAGACTCAGTGGCTGCCTATGAAGAAAGGTTCACTCGATTGGCAAGGTATGCTCCAAATTTTATCCGAGACCTTGATAGTAAAATCAATGGTTTTTACTCAGGATTAAAGCCAAAATATCGAAGGGATTTATCTTCTTGTGAGTTCAAAAGTTATGAAAAGCTTGTTCGATGTGCTGAGAAGGTCGAAATGGAATTTGTCGATGATCAAGTGTTTTATAACAACCAATAGAAGAAGAGACCGAGGTGGCAAGAGAAAGGAAATAATTATTCAAAAAAGTTTGATGGTAAGAAAACTAAGTTTCCAGTTTGTGATAAATGTGGTAAAAGGCATGCTGGGAAATGCCTTCTGAATTATGGAAAGTGCTACCGATGTGGTAAGATGGGACATAAGGCTCGTGATTTCACTGAAAAAGATCAAGGTGATGGTAAGTCCAAATTTTATTTACAGTTAGTGAAATGTTTTAAGTGCAATGAGATGGGTCACTATGAAAATGAGTGTCCGACAAAGAGCTTGAGTGATGGGAAGAAATTAGACTACAAGCAGAAATGGGTGGTAAAATCCTTTGCAACTACTTCAGCAGATGTCGGGCCATCAAATGAAGTTGTATCAGGTACTTTGTTTGTTTTTTCATATTATGCAAGTGTGTTGTTTGATTCGGGGTCCACACATTCTTTCATCTCTGAAACCTTTTCTATTAAAATGGGAATACCATCTCAAGAAATGACTCCTGAACTTGTGGTAAAAACACCTGGGGGAAATGTTGAGGCAAAAAGAATTTATAATAATCTTCCTATCCTTATCTGTGGAAAGAACCTACTTGAAAACCTTATTGTTCTACATCTAGAAGAGTTTGATGTTATCCTGGGTATGTATTGGCTCTCTATTTACCATGCTAAGATTGATTGTAGAGCTAAAGAAGTTTCTTTTCAGAAAGAATTTCAGTTTGTGTACAAAAATGAACTCTTACTATTGATAACTTATCAAGAGGCCCAGAAACTTGTAAAATATGGAAATGAATGTTACCTTGCACATATTGTTGAAAATAAGGGAACTGTTCAGATTAATGATGTGTCAGTGGTAAATGAGTATCCTGATGTTTTTCCTGATGAGTTTCCTAGAATAATACCAGATCGGGAAGTTGAGTTTACTGTAGACTTAGTTCCTGATGCTAAGCCAATTTCAAAACCCCCTTATCGAATGGCTCAAATTGAACTTTTAGAGTTGAAGGATCAATTGCAAGATTTATTATAGAAAGGTTTAATTTGATCTAGCACATCACCATGGGGTGCTCCTGTTTTATTTGTTAAAAAGAAAGATGGTTCTATGAGACTTTTCATTGATTATAGAGCCTTGAATAACATCACTGTTAAGAACAAATATCCTTTGCCTCATATCGATGATTTGTTTGATCAGCTCTTGGGAGCTCAGTTTTTTTCAAAGATTGACCTGAGATCAGGGTACCATCAACTGAAGGTAAAGGAAGAAGATGTTCCAAAGACTGCGTTTCGTACAAGATATGGCCATTATGAATTTGAAGTAATGCTTTTTGGGATAACCAATGCACCTTCTGTATTCATGGACTTAATAAATAGAATTTTCCATGAGTTCTTGGATAAGTTTGTGGTGGTTTTCATTGATGATATTTTTGTGTTTCCTAAAAGTAAATAGGAGCATGAAATACATTTAAGGGTTATTTTTCAAACCTTAAAAGAAAAGAAATTGTATGGTAAATTCATCAAGTGTGAGTTTTGGTTGCAACAAATTTCTTTCCTTGGTCACATTGTTTCTAAAGATGGGATAACTATTGATCCTGCAAAAACAAAGGTTGTTGAATAATGGCCAAGACCCTCAAATGTAATAGAGATTCGTAGTTTCCTTGGTTTGGCAGGCTATTACCGAAGGTTTGTTAGAAATTTTTCATGGTTATCTAGTCCAATGACTAAGCTAACTCAGAAGGGTGTTAAGTTTATCTGGACAAAAGAATGTGATGATTGTTTTCAGGAGTTGAAAAGAAGATTAGTGAATGCTCCAGTTTTGGCACTTCCTTCCAGGAATGGTGAGTTTGTTATCTACCGTGATGATTCATTGAAAGGACTTGGTTGTGTCCTAATGAAGAATGATTAGGTAATTGCTTATGCTTCACGACAGTTGAAAACTCATGAGGTAAATTACCCTACACATGATTTGGAATTAGCTGCTGTTGTTTTCGCTTTAAAAATTTCTAGGCATCATTTGTATGGAGTAAAGTGTGAAATATATACTGATCACAAAAGTTTAAAGTATATATTCACTCAGAAAGAATCGAACATGAGACAGAGGAGATGGCTAGAGTTAATCAAGGATTATGATTGTACAATTCATTACCATCCAGGAAAAGCAAATAAAGTGGCTGATGCTTTGAGTCTAAAAATTAATGCTTCATTTGCAATGTTGCGTTTGGAACGTGATCCTTTGGTTAAGGATTTGATTAACTTTGGCATAGAAGTTGTTGGTGCAGGATGTTCTTCTGTTTTGTTTCAGGTATCAGTGAAATCTTCTCTATCATACAGAATCAAGCAATCACAAAAGCAAGACAGTGAGTTGCAGAAAAAGGTAGAGATGGTTCAGAAGGGTAAGTTGCCTGAATTCAACATTGATAATGATTGTGTTTTGAGATTAGGGAAGAGATTGTGTGTGCCTTGTGATTCACAGTTGAAAAGAGAGTTGTTATGTGAAGCTCATAGTTCTCCATTTTCAGTTCATCCTGACAGTACTAAGATGTACAGAGATCTGCGGGAGTATTACTGGTGGGATGGAATGAAAAGAGATATTGCTGATTTTACTGTGAAGTGTTTGACTTGTCAACAGGTTAAAGTAGAGAGGCAGTTACCGAAAGGGATGCTTCAGCCTTTACCAGTTCCAGAGTGGAAATGGGAGAATATATCCATGGACTTTGTTGTGGGATTACCGAAGACATCTCGAGGTAATAATGCAATCTGGGTTATTGTTGATCTCTTGACTAAATCTGCTCATTTCCTTGCTATAAGAGATACTTTCTCTCTAGATCAACTTTCCCGTTTGTATCTTAAAGAGATAGTCAGGTTACTTGGAGTTCCTCTCTACATTGTATCTGATCGTGATCCAAGGTTTACTTATAACTTTTTGAAGAGCCTTTAGAAGTCGTTGGGTACTGAATTAAATTTTAGTATAGCATTTCATCCTCAATCAGATGGGCAGTCAGAACGAACAATTCAGACATTGGAGGATATGCTACGTTCTTGCTCTATGGATTATCAGGAAAGTTGGGACCAACATCTTTCTTTGGTTGAATTTTCATATAATAACAGTTTTCATTCCAGTATACAGATGGCACCATTTGAGGCATTATATGGGAAGAGGTGTCGAACTCCAGCTTTCTGGGATGAAGTGGGTGAAAGGAAGTTGATGGGACCAGAATTGGTAGAAGATTTGGCAGAAAAAGCTCAGCTGATATAGAAACACATGAGAACAGCTCAAAGCAGGCAGAAGAGTTATGCGGACAACAGGAGGAAGGATCTATCTTTTGAGGTAGGTGATCATGTTTTTCTCAAAGTCTCACCATGGAAAAGTGTGATGCGATTTGGTAAGAAAGGAAAGTTGAGTCCAAGGTTCATTGGACCATATGAAATTCTGGAGAGAGTTGGATCAGTTGCATACCGGGTGGCTTTACCTCCGAGTTTATCTCAGGTACACAATGTTTTTCATGTTTCGATGTTGAGAAAGTATATGCCAGATCCATCTCATGTTTTGATTCCAGAGGTAGTTCAGCTGGAAGAGAACTTATCTTATGAGGAACAACCAGTCCAGATTCTTGACCACAGGGAGAAAGTGTTACAGAATAAGGTGATTAATCAGGTAAAGGTTTTGTGGAAAAACCACATGATGGAAGAGGCAACATGGGAATCTGAAAATGCAATGAGGGATAAGTACCCCCATTTATTCGATAAGTAAATAAATTGCGGGGACACAATTTTCTAAAGGGGAGAAGGATGTAACATCCCAAGTAAGTAATTAATAATAGATATTTTTATCTATGTCTATTAATGAATTATATAGTGTTTTAGAGGCTTAAAATGAAAGTAAATCCAATCTTAAGCATGGAATACACTAATATTTTTATAAGATTGTTTTACTCCCTTTTGATGGAAAACCATTTTTAAATCTATCTTTTGACAGTTTTATAAGCTATGTTTTTTAAAATAAACTTATTATTTATGATTGGGACATCAAAATTTACTTTTTGTGAATTTTTGGTATTTTTCCGATAAAGTTCATTTTTTTAATGAATAGTGAAAATGTTGTATTTTAATTCAAAACATCTTTTTAATATAATTTATTTATATGATTATATTATCTTTTGAATTGGTTTCTAAGGGAAATTAGAATATATTTTTACCATTTAATCCAATAGTGGTCATTGGAATTAATTTCACTTTGAAATTGGACTTAAACTAGTGTCAATCTTTTGATACTTATTGTTTCATAAAAACACGCTATTAGTCATGACAGCAGGAATTAATTATTAAATTAATTAATGTAACTTATATGATTTGAATTTTTTAAAATAGACATCATTTTTGAATTCATAATATCAAATATAGCTTAGGGTGAAGTTTTGGTATTTTTCTGAAAAACTTCAATTTTTGATGAATAGTGAAACCACTAAGTGGTAGTTAAAGAAACTGATTTTTCGTTTAAATGAAACTTTGTCACTTCTGTGATTTGATTTTCAAAAATCTGACATACATGGTTGTCATTAAGAATTAAAATGTGGTTCAATGAGATTAAAATAATTTTTTGGTGAATAGTAACTTTTATGTTTTTAATCGCGATTAGAGGTAATTAGTGTAGTTTAAGGAAAAAATAATGTTTTAATAATATGAGATGAGCTTTACACATGTCCTACCCTCATTGGATGTGTCATGGCCGACCAATAAAATCCATGGGTCAACTTGGGGACCCCATGGAGCCACTTTTGTTGGAAAATGACATAAATAACCTTTTATTTAATGTAAAAGTAAAAATGACACAAACATGAGATGTTTTACTAAAACAATTTTTACATGGGGTCATACAAGTCAGATTTTTTACTATAAATATTCATTAGAAAGATAAAAATATTTCCTACATCATGATATTTTTTTTATAATTTTTAGACATTAAATAAATTAAATTATAAATGACATCATGATGATGCAGCGACTACCTCATTAATAAAGGATTCAAATAAAATGAAAAGATAATGTAAAATCTATGACCTACACATGTCCAAAACCTATTGTATGGGTATATTTCAAACCCTTATCGCCTTACCCTCGAATTATATCAATGTGGTACCTTTTTAATCCGAAACTCATTTTAAAATAAAGTAACATTTCTTTACTTTCCAAGAGTGCCCCTCCTCTCCTCTTATAAAAGGCCCCCACCTATACCCCCTTACCCACACTTCCAAAGCCTTTGGCTCGGCCAACCCCTGCACATTTTGTCTCTAAAATTCCCTCTCTTACTCCTTGATTCCTCACTTTGGGCAGAAGTCTTCCCAAGTAAGCCTTTGAGCTCAAACCAAAGGGAGTTACCCGATTTTAAGGTAATGTCTTCACTTGAGTCCTTTTGTTTTATTTTGCTTCTCCAACCCCCTAAACTCTTTTTATTAATTTCTTTTGTAACAACTCCAGTATTTTCAATATACTAGGATGTTGTTATAATAAGGATTCTAGCTACACTTACACACACCTACATCTAATGGTTAAAGAACATACTGTTTCCGTGGATGGTGAATTTATGCCTATCGAAACGATGATTGTTCAAAATTATTTTAACACATTCAAAGGTGGCCATTAAGATGACACTATATTTATATATGATATATAATATGTTTATGTTTTCCTTAAGATTCTGTATTTTTCATTTTGGTCATACCTTTATGGTTTCCATTATGGGTAAACGCGATATCTTCATTTAAGGAAGTGCGGACTACCGCCCCCTCAAAGTGATTTTATTCGTTAAATACCATATGTGGGACGTATAAAGGATGGTGTTATGATATTATATATGATATTAAACTGTAATTATAAAATAAATTTATATCATTATGATTCCATTCTATAAAATACGAAATAAAAATGAAAGTAGCGTTCATGCGTACATACGGCTTACCATCTCCATGAACGGTCCATTTCATTTCTTACCCCTAAATGATTATGTAATATTATAAATGCACGTATATACTGGATATATATGATATATAAATCATGATTATAATTCTTGATATAATGGATACACGAACAACTTGTAATTATAAAGGGTTTATTTTTGACTCAAGTACCATTGATCGTTAAAACGACTGTTATTAACTTAAATAATTACATAGTGTTCATGACATGGAAATAAGTGATATAAAAGGAATAATGAACTTGAAAAAGGTTCTTAAACAAGTATAAATTAACTCAAGTTTATTATTCAGGAGATTAAAGAACGACCGAGTCAAGTCGGACCTGAGGTATGGGACTTCGTCTCAATCTCCTTTCATTGAGGCGTATTTTGTTTTATACAAAACCTTCTTTTATATGGTGTATAAACCCCTTTTACTTTTACGTTTATCCAAAAGGAATATTTTTTATATGAAGCATTTTACGAAACGACAAAAGGGAATGTTTTTGTCGTACGTATGCGGCGACAATGACTTCTTCGCCACCGTGACCATTATTTGAGTTTCGGCTTCCTCTACAAGCCATACCTTTTTTTAAAAGAATAATAAATACCATGTTTTACTTTTCTTTTGTTTTGGTATTGAAAATGGTTTTCATAATGTTTTTATATCAATGTGTTGTATTGATATCTTGTGATTGAAAGGTGGAAATGTTATGTTTCCTATATGCATGTTTTATGTGATACGATTATGTTGAGGTTCTTGGGCATTATTATGAAGACGGGTGGTTACATGATAAACTAAGGGCGGGTGAGTCCGATATAGCTCTCCAATTCATTGGGTAACGCGAAGAAGTGAAACGTTAAGGTTTCTCCGAAGAGATTTAGGGAATATACTGTGATGAGTATTCCAAACGTAACCAAGAGGGTTACTCCCTACGTAAGAATCTTATGAATGCCTCAAGTTACCTTTATGTCTTATGACTTCTATGATTTATTCATGATTTGATGAGGTATGTTAAAGTGCTTATGTTTTATGGGTAAAGTATGATTTCATTCTTATGTATATATGAACTCCTGTTTCCATTCCATATTTTTATAACCCATACTGAGCTTTTTATGCTCATTCCAAGTTTTTTTGAAATGTTTTTCACAGGTCAAGGGAAAGGTACATTATATGATGATAGTGTCGACAAAGTGTCAAGAAAGAATCCATGTTTTATTTTAAATATGTTTCCATTGATGGGAAAAATGAATACTATCATTTATGTAACCACTTTGTTTAAATGTGGAATGTAATGCATGTTTTATGATCTAATTCTCTAAAACTCTAAACCTGAAAAGATCCTCAAGGTGTAATCATGTAATTACTCAAGATTAAGTAAGGTTTAAGGCTGGCGCCTTATAATTGGTATCAGAGGTCGGTTTAGATAACTTTAGGAGTTAGAATTCTATTAAATGATTATCCAAAAATATTTTTTTTGAAGTGATGTAGAAATTGAAGATTGCCATGTTGCTTCATATAAGACATGTTTTTCCAGAATGGTTTTCCGCAGAGGAAATAGGGAAGAAGTTCTAGGAAGGAATACAGAAGGAAATAACCTTCCGAATCAGCATCCTGAGATGGTCAGAATTGGAACTGAACAGTTTGTTGCAGTAATGGCGCAGTTGACTCAAGCGATAAATGGTGGTGGTATCCATGCACGAGATCAGCCAGATCAACCACAGAGGAACATGTCAGTGGTGGAACATTTCATGAGGCAACATCCCCCATCATTCAGAGGATCATATGACCCTCTGTTAGCTGAAGGGTGGATTAAAGCACTGGAGAAGATTTTCGATGTCATGGGGTGTTCAGACAATCAAAAGGTTAGTCTTGCTATTTACCATTTGAAGGGTGAAGCAGATCAGTGGTGGTCGATGGTTAAAAATATCAGGGACGCTGATGAGATTGATGCTCTCGACTGGGATGAATTTAAAGGTATGTTTTTTGAGAAGTATTTTCCTAAGGTTGTTCGACTTAGGATGGAAAAGCAATTCTTGGAATTGAGGCAAGAGGATGACTCAGTGGCTGCCTATGAAGAAAGGTTCACTCGATTGGCAAGGTATGCTCCAAATTTTATCCGAGACCTTGATAGTAAAATCAATGGTTTTTACTCAGGATTAAAGCAAAAATATCGAAGGGCTTTAGCTTCTCGTGAGTTTAAAATTTATGAAAAGATTGTTCGATGTGCTGAGAAGGTCGAAATGGAATTTTTCGATGATCAAGTGTTCTATAACAACCAACAGAAGAAGAGACCGAGGTGGCAAGAGAAAGGAAAGAATTCTTGAAAAAAGTCTGATGGTAAGAAAACTAAGTTTCCAGTTTGTGATAAATGTGGTAAAAGGCATGCTGGGAAATGTCTTCTGAATTATGGAAAGTGTTACCGATGTGGTAAGATGGGACATAAGGCTCGTGATTTCACTGAAAAAGATCAAGGTGATGGTAAGTCCAAATTTGATTTACAGTTAGTGAAATGTTTTAAGTGCAATGAGATGGGTCACTATGCAAACGAGTGTCTGACAAAGATCTTGAGTGATGGGAAACAATTAGACTACAAGCAAAAATGGCTGGTGAAATCCTTTGAAACTACTTCAGAAGATGTCGGGCCATCAAATGAAGTTTTATTAGGTACTTTGTTTGTTTTTTCAGATTATGCCAGTGTGTTGTTTGAATCGGGGACCACACATTCTTTCATCTCTGAAACCTTTTCTAGTAAAATGGGAATAACATCTCAAGAAATGAATCCTGAACTTGTGGTAAAAACACCTGGGGGAAATGTTGAGGCAAAAAGAATTTATAAGAATCTTTCTATCCTTATCTGTGGAAAGAACCTACTTGCAAACCTTATTGTTCTACCTCTAGTAGAGTTTGATGTTATCCTGGGTATAGATTGTCTCCCTATTTACCATGCTAAGATTGATTGTAGAGCTAAAGAAGTTTCTTTTCAGAAAGAATTTCAGTTTGTGTACAAAAATGAACCCTTACTGTTGATAACTTATCAAGAGGCCCAGAAACTTGTAAAAGATGGAAATGAATGTTACCTTGCACATATAGTTCAAAACAAGGGAACTATTAATATTAATGATGTGCCAGTGGTAAATGAGTGTCCTAATGTTTTTCCTGATGAGTTTTCTGGAATAATACCAGATCGGGAAGTTGAGTTTACTGTAGACTTAGTTCCTGATGCTAAGCCAATTTCAAAACCCCCTTATCGAATGGCTCAAATTGAACTTTTAGAGTTGAAGGAGCAGTTGCAAGATTTATTAGAGAAAGGTTTCATTCGACCTAGCACATCACCATGGGGTGATCTTGTTTTATTTGTTAAAAAGAAAGATGGTTTTATGAGACTTTGCATTGATTATAGAGCCTTGAATAACATCACTGTTAAGAACAAATATCCTTTGCCTCATATTGATGATTTTTTTGATCAGCTCCAGGGAGCTCAGTTTTTTTCAAGGATTGACCTAAGATCGGGGTACCATCAGCTGAAGGTAAAGGAAGAAGATGTTCCGAAGACTGCGTTTCATAAAAGATATGCCCATTATGAATTTGAAGTAATCCCTTTTGGGCTAAGCAATGCACCTGCTGTATTCATGGACTTAATGAATAGAATTTTCCATGAGTTCTTGGATAAGTTTGTGGTGGTTTTCATTGATGATATTTTTGTGTTTTGTAAAAGTAAAGAGGAGCATGAAAGACATTTAAGGGTTATTTTGAAAACCTTAAAAGAAAATAAATTGTATGGGAAATTCAGAAAGTGTGAGTTTTGGTTGCAAAAAATTTCTTTCCTTGGTCAAATTGTTTCTAAAGATGGGATAACCTTTGATCCTGCAAAAATAAAGGTTGTTGAAGAATGGCCAAGACGCACAAATGTAACAGAGATTCGTAGTTTCTTTGGTTTGGAAGGCTATTAATGAAGGTTTGTTAGAAAGTTTTCACGGTTATCTAGTCCAATGACTAAGCTAACTCAGAAGGGTGTTAAGTTTATCTGGACAAAAGAATGTGATGATTGTTTTCAGGAGTTGAAAAGAAGATTGGTGAATGCTCCAGTTTTGGCACTTCCTTCCAGGAATGGTGAGTTTGTTATCTACAGTGATGCTTCATTGAAAGGACTTGGTTGTGTCCTAATGAAGAATGATCAGGTAATTGCTTATGCTTCACAACAGTTGAAAACTCATGACGTAAATTACCCTACACATGATTTGGAATTAGCTGTTATTGTTTTTGCTTTAAAAATTTGTAGGCATCATTTGTATGGAGTAAAGTGTGAAATATATACCGATCACAAAAGTTTAAAGTATATATTCACTTAGAAAGAATCTAAAATGAGACATAGGAGATGGCTAGAATTAATCAAGGATTATGATTGTAAAATTCATTACCATCCAGGAAAAGCAAATAAAGTGGCTGATGCTTTGAGTCAAAAAAGTAATGCTTCATTAGCAATGTTGCGTTTGGAACGTGATCCTTTGGTTAAGGATTTTATGAACTTTGGCATAGAAGTTGTTGGTGTAGGATGTTCTTCTTTTTTGTTTCAGGTATCAGTGAAATCTTCTCTATCAGATAGAATCAAGCAAGCATAGAAGCAAGACAGTGAGTTGCAGAAAAAGGTAGAGATGGTTCAGAAGGGTAAGTTTCCTGAATTCAACATTGATAATGATTGTGTTTTGAGATTTGGGAAGAGATTGTGTGTGCCTTGTGATTCACAGTTGAAGAGAGAGTTGTTATGTGAAGCTCATATTTATCCGTTTTCAGTTCATCCTGGCAGTACTAAGATGTACAGAGATCTGCGGGAGTATTACTGGTGGGATGGAATGAAAGGAGATATTGCTGATTTTACTGTGAAGTGTTTGACTTATCAACAGGTTAAAGCAGAGCGGAATTTACCGAAAGGGATGCTTCAACCTTTACCAGTGCCAGAGTGTAAATGGGAGAATATATCCATGGACTTTGTTGTGGGATTACCGAAGACATCTCGAGGTAATAATGCAATCTGGGTTATTGTTGATCTCTTGACTAAATATACTCATTTCCATGCTATATGAGATACTTTCTCTCTAGATCAACTTTCCCATTTGTATCTTAAAGAGATAGTCAGGTTACATGGAGTTCCTCTCACCATTATATCCGATCGTGATCCCAGGTTTACTTCTAACTTTTGGAAGGGCCTTCAGAAGTCGTTGGGTACTGAATTAAATTTTAGTAAAACATTTCATCCTCAATCAGATGGGTATTCCAAACGTAACCAAGAGGGTTACTCCCTATGTAAGAATGTTATGAATGCCTCAAGTTACCTTTATGTCTTATTATTTCTATGATTTATTCATGATTTGATGAGGTATGTTAAAGTGATTATGTTTTATGGGTAAAGTATGATTTCATTATTATGTATATATGAACTCATGTTTCCTTTGCATATTTTTATAACCCATACTGAGATTTTTATGCTCATTCCAAGTTTTTTTGAAATGTTTTTCACAGGTCAAGGGAAAGGTACATGATATGATGATAGTGTCGAGGAAGTGTCAAGAAAGAATCCATGTTTTATTTTAAATATGTTTCCATTGATGGGAAAAATGAATATTATCTTTTATGTAACCACTTTGTTTAAATGTGGAATGTAATGCATGTTTTATGATCTAATTCTCTAAAACTCTGAACCTGAAAAGATCCTCAAGGTGTAATCTTGTAATAACTCAAGATTAAGTAAGGTTTAAGGTTGGGGCCATATATTGGCTATTGTAGAACTCCTCATATATCGAGTACAGTGGGCCTACCACGTCACATAGAGGCGCTTCCCACTAACCTTGGACTACTGAGGTATTCCTCCTATCGAGTATCATGGGTCTGCCATGTCACACAAAGGTGATCCCCACTGCGGGTCTGCCACATCACACAGAGGTGCTCCCCCTCGTGGCCCGCTGAGGTACTCCTCCTATCGAGTATCGTGGGTCTGCCGCGTCACCAAGGTGCTCCCCACCGTGGGTCTTCCACATCACCAAGGTGCTCCCCACTGGTCCAGTCGAGTCACTCCGAGTCGAAACGGTTTGCAGTCGTCAAGTCTCATCCAGTCACAGGATTCTGTACATATCGCGCTTGGGGAAACCGCTTCCCAAACAGTGGGTCAATACTTCAATTTCCACAAATTCCCATGAAGAAGTATCTCAATGGTCTGCCATGTCATAGGTGTCTCAACTTAACAGATGGTGCGTCAATCGGGCGCTCAGTCTGTGAGTTATTAGCCTTTTAGTCCCGGGGGCCCAATTGGATTCGTGCTCGATCCAACCTGACTGTTCCCCATCTCAAACCAAAACTCAATGGGGTATACTCAAAGGGACCGACTCTTTCCAATATTTCTAGCACCGATGACAGTTTTTCAAATGGACGTCTGGTGCCAAAGTTATGGCCAAAAGAAAGTAAATGGGTCGAAGTGGGCCCGGGTCCGGTCGGACCCGGTCGGACTAACCCAGCCTATGGTGCAGCCTGACCCGCAGTGTGGCCTGGCCAGATAGGCCATGGGGTCTGCGAGGGGCGTGGAGGTTGTGAGGGCCACTGGGCGGCGTGGCCACGGAGGGCCATTGGGCAGCATGGCCGCGAGGCGGCGCGGACAGTCGTGGGGAGGCGCAGAGAGCCGTGGGGCAGTTCTGACAGCCGCGAGGCGGCGTGGATAGCTGCGGTGCGGCACAGATAGCTGCTGGGTGGCTAGGACATCCATGGGGCGGCACAGACAGCCGTGGGGCAGCTTGACAAATAGGGTCGGTGGCTCGAACAGCAGCGGCGGCGGCTCGGTGGATGGCGGCTCGGCTCGGTGGACGTTGGCAGCCAGGCGAATGGTGGCTCGGCTCATCGAAAGGCGGTAGAGGCTCAGCCCGGTCAGCGGCGACTCGGCAGACAGCAGCGATGGCTCGGTGGAAGGCGGCGGTGGCTCGGCCTAATTGGCGGCGGCTCAGCGGACTGCGACAGCGGCTTGGAGGGGCGCAGCGAGGGTGGCTCGACTACGGGTAGTGCAGAGTGGCGGAGGCCACAAGCGGTAGTGTCATTGCCTTCATCACCTTCGTCGTCTTCATCCATTGTGAAGAACACACAAGAATTATGGAGAGGATGATCCATGTTTTTTTTCCCGCGCTCTCCATATTAGAGCGGTAGAAAGCGGCGATTGTACTTGAATCACATGAATATTAAGAACGGGTAAGGAAAAACAATTCAGACACCCTCCTTAAAATCTTCCTCAATTTAATCATTCTCAATCCCACAAAAAAAACATTCGCAGATCAATCTAAAATAGAGAGTTGATCTGCATTCGTTGTTTTAGAATAGAAGAACATGGGAATATAAAATCACTTATAAATAAACCCCTACCTCTAGTTGTTCATTGACGGAGATCGCGAGGGAGGATACGAAGTCATTGAGGAGGGAAATGCGATATTCAATTGAAGAAGTCCCACGCTAGAGGATGTCCTGAGGAAGAATTTCGAAGTCGATGTCGGCGTTCTTCGTTCGGAGAAGAAGTTCTTCGTTGGCGTTCTTTCTCCAAGAGCTCCTCTTCTCCCCAATTCCACCCAAATGAAATGATAGACCCCAAATAATAGATTATGAGATCTATTATGTTTTTTGGCATAAAATTAAAATTGGTTTAATTAATTACTTAGCATAATTAAGTGGGGGAGGGTTGGCATAATAAATTAAGGTGGGTTGGCACAATTAATATGGAGGAAGCTCAAGAGGCTCCTCCACATTAATGAGGGAGTTGAAGAGGTTTAGGCCTTGGGTGGTCCCCACCACCATAACCTCTCATGGGAGGTTAAGTTCTGGCAGTCCCCACTTCCAAACTTCCACGTGGATGTATAAAAAAATAAAGATAAAATGTCATACAATTTTATTTTTATTCTATTCCTTCATGAAAACCCCAAAAACTAACTTCCACCCTCGACCAACTGCCATCGAGGTGAAAGTCTCTCTAAGCAAATATCGGTGTTGTGAGTTCAACGGCACCCTTAGATTTCAATTCTGAGCACCGGTTCAAAAGTTATAAAAACTCTCTCACATGTTTATTGTACATACCCAAACAAAAGTTCAGAAATTCATTCTAGCCACTCCAGGGCTTGGAATCACGTGCTGTCAATTTTCACAGACTCGCAAAATTCCCATTTATTTAAAAAAATACATGGGAATTATAGGTCTTTACAGGAGAGGATTGGGGGGTCTCCTTTTAGTAGTGAGGTGAGTGTCACACATGTATGTTTGGAAAATAAAAAAGGTGTACCCATATTTTTCAATTTACACAAGGTTCCAAAATGGATAATTATAAATATTTAGTCATTATATATTATAAATATTTCAAGATAATTTATTTTATACAATTTTTAAGGTAGTTTTGAACCTTATTATTTTAGTTTAACCCCCAGTAAACCTATTTTTACCATAACCACGTTGAATAATTTTTAATATTTTTACAATTCACTATGGTAAAAACTTAAGTTGAACATATTCGATAATATTAATTATTATAATTCCAAATATTTATTCCATTATTATAAATTAAATTCCTATAATTGTAAAATTTTAATTTATAATTAACCTTGTAGACATAATGAGAAAGCAGGTTTTCAAAGAGAAATTTTTCAAAAGTTTACAAGATTTTTATATCAAAATATAAAATTAAAATGATTCCAATAACCTAAATTGGATTAATATAAATATAATTTAACTAATTATAAATTAAAACCAATTTAAAATATAATTTAACTTTATAAATATTTTAAATACAAAGGCAGTTGTCAATTAAAATTCAGTATTTTTCACTATTCATCAAAACAAATTAATCTTTTCAGAAATTTACAAAAAAAAATAACCCTAAGATAATTTTAAAATGATGATTCAAAAATTTAAAATTATATTTTCAACTAAATTTTATAAAAATTTTAAAAAATATCTTTAAAATAACTGTGAAAAAAAATTCAAAACTTTTTTTAGAAAAATACTATTTTAGCCACAAAATTACATTTATTATTGTCTCTATTATAGAAAAAACATAATATGAATGTTAAACAACTAATTAAATATATACTTTATAAATTTAATTAAAATAATTCAAAAAATTGGTTTCCTTAATTAATTTATTTAAATCTTGTTTGTTTACATAAAAATGGTTTTTTTATAAAAATATTTTCATTATTTTCAAATATTTTTTATTTTCATTTATAATGAATTAATCACAAAAGAATAAATTTTATATACATTTATAAACCATATGTTTTCATAATATAGTAAATCATATTCAAACCCATCATTCTAATAGATATGGCATAAATATAATTTTAAATAATTATATTTTAATAGTTTTTTACATTTTTTAAACTCAGTGTTTTTTGTAACGCAATCTAAACTCAATGTTCTATGTACTAAAAAATATAAAAATGATAAAATCTATCTGATAAAAATATTTAAAAAAATCTTAGGGTGTTACACTATAATTATATACCATAACTATATATTTATTTATTTTCATAAATGATTTATTTAGAACATCTTATCACTTATTTTGATAACAATCTTTTGTTATTATCATTGTTTCAGGAGTTAACTACTTTTTTTTCATAAAAATTTTGGTTCAGTAGTCTCGGGCCTTGTACTTTGGTTATAGTACTTTAATATACATAATTTGAAAAATGATATAAATATAATATATATTTATTATATATATATTTAATGTCATCCATAAAAGTGGATATATAAAAATGAATTACACCATTCATATAGATAGTAGATCATATGTATGCATGAACACAATTTTCATTTATTAAAATATGGAATGAAACAAAGGTAAATAATTATTCACCATTACCTAATAATTATAATATCATATCTCTAATGTATATTAATTATTCTCATATTTATAACAATACCTGAGATGTGATAATGGAAAACAAATTACATCTGTTTGTAAGGCTATAGTGTTCCGTACAAACAAGTGTTGGTTTTGTTTCCCATTTTATAGACATGGATAAGGTTAAATATTATTACATAAACATAATAATATCTCTTTATATTATAGATATTGTTTTTATTATATTTTAATGGTTACGACATAATTTAAGGTGGTAAAAAAGAAGAAAAAAGAAAGTGATTGAGGAAGATTATTACGTCTTCTTTGAAAGATCTCCTTTTGAGCTTCACTTAATGGAAATAGGGTTGGTATTATTAGAATAAAATCTAATATAGAACATATATAATTATTTTTTTAATATTATTGGTTATTTTAAGGTAGATATAGGTTTCTCAATGTGTTCTATATAAAATAGATAAGGGGTTCCCTTTTATAAGTGAGGGGAGGGGAACTCTTAGAATTTAATAAAGTATTAAATTAATATAAATTATTTTTCTTGTGAAAAAACATAAAAATTGATATAATTAAAAGATAATATGAGGTTAATTATATATCATCCCATCCAATATTATTTTACCAAGTTCAAGTTATGTTTTCACCCTAAACTTTTAGTTTTAACCCACCATCAACTCTTTATACAATTACCGTGACATCAATATTATTTACCATGCAATGGTCAAGAATGACCCAATAAAAATAAAATCAACCCATAAATGTAAAATTAATGACATTTTAAATCATATCCCATTCATATAAAATATTGTAATAGTTTTATGTATTATAAATCATTTAATAAAATATTATTTATTACAAAATATTATTAATGTCATTTTTTGAAGTAATCATTGAATTTGAGTTTGAGAACAACCTCACAGTAAATAAATTTCAATATAAAACATTAAAACATTCCTAATCTAATATAATTATCTATAAAATTCATGGTACATATTAAACCATCCACATTGTATTACTTTTAAGGTTATAAAATTCAATTATTTTATTTTTTTTATAAATTTTATAAATAACGTATTGAGCTTGCGTATGAATTAAATCTAATTATCCAATCATTGAAAATTATAGATAATTTACCATGTAAAAAATAAATTATTTATTTTCAAAATAAAATTTTATATTCATTCATAACATATTCTCATCCTTATGTGAACATTGAAAAGAAATTAAAAGCAAGAGAGGGACATTCTAGAATTTTCATTACATATAATAATATAAATCTCATTATAACTATCAAGTGGAAAAAAATACCATATATAAAATTCTGAAAGGATATATCCATATTAATTCTAAATAATGAAATAATGTGAAGCTTTGTGTTTATTTTTAATGCCTTAGCACATTATTTTTAACCTTAATTATCCATTTTACCCTTTACCGATGTGATAAATTTTACCACATTTACAATTTATAATGAAAAAATTAGAAGGGGAATATTTAAAAAAAATTAAACCTTGTGGTTCTAAATATGGAATCCATTTTTCATGATTCAATTCATAGAAGTGGCATAATTTAATTTAAAATTTAACCCACAAAACGTGATGAAAATAAGTTTTCCAAAATAAATATTTTCTAAAGAATAAAAAAAATTATCCTAAACTCAAATAAAAAATTAATTTCAATAAAAACAATTAGATTATTAATAGTTTAATAATCTCAATTTATTTTTAAAGTAATATTAAATCATAATGGTACTTTTTAAATGATTTAAATAAAAATATAGTTTTCAATAAAAATCATTGATTTTCACTATTCATAAAAAAAATACTTATTTCAGAAAATTATTAAAAAATCAATCTGACATATTTTTGGAATGCTGATTTAAAAAATGAAGTAAATTATTTTCAAATAAATCTTATAAAAGTGTTATAATTTATTTATATTATTTTATTATAAAAATAAATAAAAACAATTTTTGAGGAAAATATATTTTTGAAGTATAAAATTATTTTACTAAAAATTGTATACTTATTAATAAATTAATTTACATAATATAAAATAATATAACATATTATTCATGATTTATTTATTTCTATTCATATCTCTAATTTAAAATTTCATATTGTAATGGTCACATTTAAATAATAATATTTTAATAGATTATCACTGTTTGTTAAACATGTTGATATGTGTAGCACAAGCTATCAAAGAAATATAGTATATTTAAATAGAAATAATTTATAAAATATTTGGTTATCACATTACACCTCCATAAATAAATTATACCCTATCAATTCTATCTTTGTTATCATAAGGTTCAACCATTTTTAAAAACCCATATCATATAAAGGGATAATAAGACTTATTTTGAAAAGGGAAGGTGGGAAACATAATGGTTACCAAAAATATTACATATTTTGGTTCCCAAATAAGGAAAACATTGGGGGGAAGATAATATATATACATGGAAGAGAATATTAAAATATAAGGACTAATAGAAGGTGACATAGAACATGGTCATGAGAATGTTAACAACCATAAAAATATAAATATTTCATTGGTGAAAAGGCCATAGATTTATCAAAAATATAGATAAAGTTAAAAAAAATACCTCAAGATAGTTTTACTAATATTAATGAATTATTTTACTACCAATATAGTGATCACGGTAAAATATGATTAAATAATTTATTTCTATTTCATAATCCCAATTTCATTCATTGGTCATACATAAGATAATTTCACTTCATCTATTACTACAAATAGTAAATATGAATTTTTAATGCATAAAGTACTAAAAATAAATTTTAATGGATTATAAGAATAATAAAAAATTACAATCCATTACCTCTTTCTCTAAATGTTTACCAAAACAAAGATGGTCAGTTTATGTTATCCAATATAGATAAATATAATTCATTCATCTCTAAAACCACCAAATTAATGAAAGCTTTTACTTTAAAGTTTATCTTATACCATTCAACTTAAATATATAAAAATTTAATATAATTATTTGAAAATAATACTTTTTATTAACCGTGATGATTATATATATCTCAACCTAATAAAATATCTCTTGAATTATCATTAATCCCCTCAAAATAAAAAATAATAAAAATATTTTATCCTATATTATGATTCCCAAAATCAACTTAATAATTTTCCATAAAATAGTTTAACTAAAAAGTCATAATTATTGGGACATCAAATAGGGTAGTGGTAGTCATTATACCATTCTCTCCCTTCGGTTGTGGGTTCAAGCCCCACAACATTGCTAGAAGCAACAGGTTGTTCACTAGCCTTTGGGTTGTCCTTTTTCTAAAACTATTTTATTTTAATTCATATAGCCTTACTAAAAATATGGTGAACTTCCTCAAAATAATAGTAAACATAAAATCAATTTTTTATCAATAATATTTTTATACATCATATTTTTACCAAAAAATTAAATATGTTTAATTGAATATTTATACCTTTACATCAAGGATAATAGAAACCCTAAATGTTATTAATAACATTAATCATATGTCCATAAAATATAAAATCATTATTACTCAAATAAATATACCAAGAAAACATATACTAAATCAAAGTGCTTTATTCCCATTAATGTCTCCCAAAATATCCTTAACCGTGTTAAACACCTATCAGATATAACCTAAAATGGGAATTTATGAATTTAAATTTATGATCAACAATTATCTTATCAACCTAAGACACTTTAGGTTTATCCTATATCACTATAGAATATCATGGTTTTTCATAGGTTCTATTCTCTCATTAATCATATTGGTACATTAAAAAATTGTGAATTAACCTGAGTATATATCCCAAGATTTTAAAAAAATGTGATAAGTAAGAGAACACTCACCATTCACCATAATTATGGCCTAAATATACTCAAACAACTCTTTTTTAGGGTTATTACACATAAATGCATCTATTACAAAACAATGACTGCTTTTTTGTATTCAAACAAGGATTTATTTCTTAGTAAAATTCATAATCCATACTTTACAAAAACATTAGGATTTTTATCCTATATATATACTTATCCTAAAAGTTAGTCATAGGGTTATGTTCCTTAATCAATGTTTTTCTAAATCTAATTCTCAAGGTTTCAAATAAACATTATCTGATACCAAATATAAATACTCTAACTCTAATAATCCAAATACATTTTCTATATTATTGCATTTGAAAATGATACTATGGATATATAAAGGACCAATTAGTTTAGTATTCTTGAAGAACCATCTAAATACATGATTAACATTTTACATTGGAAATATAATATAAAACGTAAAAATAATTTTTTTAACATTACTAATACTAATTCAAGGATTTATTATTCATATCATGGGAAAAGTAAACAAAATAATGTTGAGATAAAATTCTCAATAAAGGTTAATTGTAATGGAAGTTTCTATGTATAAATAAGGCATAAATAATTAGTTGAGTTAAATAACTAAAAACACATGAAATTTAATTAATTATATGAGAAAAAAATGCATCTATAGATAATATAAAGTGTAATATTATCTTTTATAATAATAAAAACATTATTAATGAATGAAATACATAATTTTATACATCATGTTCTCAGACATAATGATATATTTAGTATTAATACCTTGTTCTGCGATAGTTTAAATTATGGTTAGGCATACTAGAAAAAACTTCTTAATAAGGTTATCCAACTAGTTTGTCTCATGATACATATCGATGAATCAAGGGGCTATATAATTCTATGCCCCACCATACATTTCACATACAACATATTCTTCATATATTGAATTATAAATTTAATTCGAAAACAATATTCCTTATAAAAAATATCTATATTGAGTAAATAATACATTATATCAATATTTCCCTAGTCAAACAAGTATCTTTCAAAGTAAAACATCATATATATAAATGGTTTGTGGTTTAGAAAATAATAATTCCCATGATAAAAAGTATATGGATATTTATAGGTAATATAATATCCAAGGATTATAAGAAAATTATTATTTCAAGATAATGTTAACGAAAAAAATTAATCAATATATTGGAGACGACCACAATTAAAGTAGGTTTGGTGGTAAAATATAGTCTTTTAAATAATATAATGAAATTGAAGAAAAACATTTAAAATAAGTTTTCAAAAATATTTTTCTTTCTAAAATCATTAAAAATATTAAGAAGAATATAAATAATATAAAATGGTAATAGTAGATGGAAAATCCATTAGCACCATATATGTTAAAAAACATTTTCTTTGACATTTTATAATGAAAACGAAAAATGAAAATTTTGGAATACAATAGAATGTTTACTTTTAAAAAAATAAAAGTCAATGATAACATAAAATTTCTTTTATAAATAATCTGATTAAATAAAATGTGGTTTTTTAACGAATTTTTAAAAATATGTACAATGAATAAAACTATACCCTGTAAAATATAAATAATATTAGATTTTATTTTAATCATTTTATTTCCTGATTCAACAAAAAATTATATTAAATTTTGGTTGAAAATATGTAAAATTACTAAATAAAATGAAGATAAGAAAAATAATGGAATTTATAAGGGATAAATTATAAGATTCCTTCAATGAAAATATAGGAAATCCCATAAAGAATATGATATTGTAAAATAAATTCTTACCTCATTGGTGTGAATAAAATATATAAGGGGTATCCACTTATAATTCTGGGGAGGGACATTCATGAATTTTCTTAAATTATTAAAATAATATAAATAATTATTCATGTGAAAATGGATATAATTTGATATAATTTTAAGATTATATATGCATGATTCAAAATAATATCATCCAAAAATATTTTTTATGTTTTGGTTATGTTTTAACCCTTATCATTTAGTTTTAATCCCCTGTTACACATTTTGATAATTACCATAATGTCAAAGTTTTATAGCATTTAAGGGTCAAGAGTGTTACCATAAAAGGTCAATAGAGCCATAAATATTCCATGGTTGATATATTAAAACATTTACCATTACATATGATTAATTAAAAAACATATATATTGTCAATCATTTAATTAAATTTTATTTATCAAAAAATATTATTAATGTCATTTTTGGATGTATTCATTGAATTTTACTTTGAAAACAACATGAAATAATGAAATTAGAATATAAAACTTTAACCCATCCATAATATGAAATATTTATCTTTAAATTTAATGTTAAATAGTAATTAATAAAACTTGTATTAGTTTTATTATTTTAAAATCATTTACTTTATTATTCTATTAATTGAATAATTATTGTGTCACAATTGCATAAGATATTAAGTTAATTATTTTATTAATAAAAATTATAAATAAATTACCATAATAAAAATAAATAAACTATGTTCAAAATAAATTTTTATATTCATTAATGACATATTATTATCTTTATGTGAATACATAAAATAAAATAAAATCAAGAGAGGGATATAATGAAATTTTCTTTACTTAAAATAATATAAATTTCATTACCAAGGTCAAATAGCCCTAATATTCCATATATTAAAATTATTTATGGATATGGAAGAATTAATACCATCAAATTAAATAAATGAAAATTTTGGGTTTATTTTTAATTCCTTATTACACTATTTTTAAGAGTAAATACCCATTTTACTGATTACCAGTGTGAAAAATTTTACAGTGGTTACTATTCATAATGAAAAAACCTAAAAGGGGCATATTTACGAAATTTTAAAGTTCTAATTCCAAAAATTGAAAAAAATTTCAAACTTTAATTCACCCAAGTGGTAAAATTTAATTTAAAATTAGTCCTACAAAATAAGATGAAATGCAGTTTACCCAAAAAAAGTGTTAAGTTAAGTATAAAAAATTTTATTACAAAATACAACATAAAAATAATTACAATGACCATAAAAATAATAGTAACAATATAATTAAATTAAATTAATTTTAATCAATTTTAAAACAATATTTCCTTTTATAAATTCATTATATTAAAAGTTAGCTTTCAATAAAAATGTGTATTATTTAGTGTTCATAAAAAATCAATCATTTAAGAAAATTATAAAAAATCACTCAATGTTAAATATAAGATTATGATTTTTAAAAATAACATTAATTTTTTTTTAAATAAATTTAATAAAATTGATGAAAATAAATTATACCATTTTCATAAAAAAATAAATAAAAATGTTTTTTGAAAAAAAAATTATTTTCGCAGTAAAAAATGATTTTATTAAAAATTGAGTGCATATTTATCAATTCATTTATATCATATAAAACCATCATAGATATTTTTTATAATTTAATTATTTAAATAAATACCACCATTTAAATCTCTAGTTTATAAAGTTTGGATTAAAATAATATTATTTTTATAGTATATCATGGTTCATTTAAAGTCAGTGATGTGTGAAACTAAAGCTATCAAAAATATTGAATATATTTAAAGAAAAGTATATAGTAAAAAAATTTAGTGTTATACTTTAGATATTATTAATATTAAATATTCATAAACTTAAATTTTTCATAATTTTCATATACCCTTTATAAATCAAATCATAGTGCTAACCAAGATGGGTGGTGATGAAAAACAAAATTTATTGTTCATGGAGGCAGTTTTCCACCATATACAGGATTAATAAACCCATTGCTCATTGACTGGAAATAATGATGGTATATAAAAAATTATCATTTATTAATTATATTCTATTATTAAAAAACATATTTATTCTTCAAATACATCTTTGATATCTTCCTCGAGTGGAAGTGATGAAAAAATATAAAAAAATCACTTCATAGAAGTAGTAATGTACAAGTACATACAATCAATGTTATTTTGTTTTATTAGTGGATGGAAATAATTTAATAATTAGTTTAAAATTAATATAATGAAATTTAATAATGTTAATGACATTTATTTTATTTTATTTATAATGTTATAGAAGTTTATGATAGTAAAAAAATAAAAATAAGTCGCAATGAACAAGTGGATACCCACTATGGGGACTTGAATTTTATCTAGGAATTACCCATTAAATTGAATGTATTATGATTGATGATAGTGACAAATATATTTTATAAGTGATATGGGGTACTTTGAGGTGAAATTTCTAAGAGTTCCATGGATCAATTCTATGGGAAGGTGAGTCTTTAATTGGTGTAAGTGTTTATTTTTTTATAAGTGAACAGAAGAGTTGTTTTGGAAGTAACCCTTACATTTTCAATTATATAAATTAATATTAAATTTTAAATAGACAATAAATGAAAAAAAGTGTAGGGGAATTGTTTTCTAGGTTAAAAATCACCTCAACCTCTCAGTATTAATCGTGTATTTATTTTTTTTATCCTTTTCCCCTTTATTAAATACATACCATTTTTACTCTTTACCGAGGTAAATAATTATATAATTATGAAAATTGATTTTAATTATTAGAATTTTTTTATTATCTTTTTTGAAATATATTATTTAAAATTTTAAAATCGTTTTATAATATTAAATTTCTAAAGTTGTGATATTGTAAATTTATGTAAAAACACTTAATCATGAAAAAATTGTTTATTGAAAAAATATTTTTTTGAGACTTACATTTATATATAAAATAAAATTTGAATTATAAATAATTTTAATGACACAAATTTATTTATTATAAATAAAATTAATGTTACAAGGATTTTATGGTAAGAAAAAGCTGAATCTCCCCTTGATAATACTACATTAAATAAAAATATGGAAAACATTATTTATTAAACTTATATTTTAATTTAGTTCTAAAAATTTTTAAGCATAGGATTTTAAGCTCAAGTAGTATGTTAAAATTAATTATTTTATTCCATGAATACATATTTTTTTACTCAAAATATTTTTTAATCAACTAGGATACACTTACATAGTGATAAAATCATATAAATTATATATTTTTAAAAAAAATATATTTTTCAATTAAAATTCAATTTTTTTAGAAAATAACTCAATAATTCCTAATATGTATATTTTTATATTTGGAATTAAAAAATTATTTTATTTTATCAAATATATATTTGAAAATTTCTAAATTTAGTTTTGAAAATAAATTACACAGTTTAAACATGATAGTTTTTTATTGAAAATAACCATTTTTAATATCAACTCATTTTAATTATTTATCATCTAAAAATAAAAAAAAAATATTTATTTACCAAATTATGGGTTTTTAATTATTTATTAATAGATTTATTTTTACATGATTTGGTTTTTTTATGTTGGGGGAAATTTATAATACATTTTTTCAAACATAACATTAGTTTTATAAGGTCTCGAATTTCATTACATTACATTCTATCCACCTTAAATGAATTTTTCCCTTGACATTTTATAATATAGAGGAAACTAAGTGAGGGTAATCCTGCCTCATTATATCCTCATGTTCCCATGTATCCTCATAAAGCCTATTTTTCTCCATCAAACTGTGACTAGATGGGTTATATTATTCTATAGAACATTCCCTCCTCAATACAATATATCCATAGGTTGTTCTTTATTATAGAGGTGATTATCCAATTGAACAACTCCTAAGTTCAGTACGTTTGATCAATCTGTTGTGTGATTCCTTAAGAAGATACATGAAAGACATCATTCACTTAGGAGAGCTGAAGAGGTGGAACTGAATGATAATCTAGGATCCCAACATGATCAAGGATATCAAAGATAATGATGTATCTTGGGCCTTAGCTTCACTTTATTCATAAATCTCATAAACCATTTCCATAGAGATATTCAGAGAAACACTTTATCACTTCAAACTCTAGATCTATTTGATGACTGTATTTATAGTACACCTACCAACTTTACACTATTTTCATATTTATTATAATTTTTTTAGACCTTTTCTATCATTTATTTTATAATGATAGATCATATCTACTTTATTTCCCCCACTTCGTCCCACCATGTTAGAGTCATGCATCTCTTCGTATACAGATCCTTATATGCAACCATTCGGATTCTATAATGGAAACTATAATTACATGAAAATATTATAAGAGGAATATATTTTTCCCAACATCTTTAGAAATTAAATAAACATCATCTCAAAATATAATCTATAGTTTGAATGGTTCTCTCAATCCAACCATTTATTTTACAGTGGTGAGCAGTGATAAAATTTTGCTCAATCCTCAAAAGATATAGAAGTATTTTCTAGAATATTAATTTAAACCTTGTATATTTATAAAATAAAATATTTAGTGTCAATCCATTAATAATAACCACCACTTTAACATATACATTGGAAATATGAACAATCGATTCATGTTATCTGGTGAAAAAAAATGCGATGACTTTTTAAGATGATCGAGTACCCCCTATATTGTTTTATGACTTTTAGACACACTTAGGAGACCAATGACCAAATATAGGGTTATTTTTTTCTATTTATATATAACTATAGATAATAGTTATATCATTACATTAAGAATATGTCATTGTGCCTCAATTTTCTAACATACCAAGCATTTAGATATATATTCTATGATTTTACTCTTTATGATATCCAACCAAATGTTTTTCTTTAGATCATTATAACTATTTATACCTCCAGGATGGATAAACAAATACGATATATGTGTATCATAAAAAATATTTTTATTCTGTTATGGTATATATGGGATGCATATATTATTTCCAATCATTGTATCCCCTAATTTATTAATGTTGAACTCTAGAATATTCCCATCATTATTTTGTAATTCCATACCAACCTTATGGGATTATTTGATCCAAACATGAATAGTGTGTTGATTAAAAACTTGTGAAATGTATTATTTATTCTATTCCCTTATGTATTCAATATTAACCATCTATATATGCATTATTTTTGGGTCTTTTTCAATCTTCATCATGGATAGTGTTGCATGAAATTTCCCACCCAAATAATCATCATGCATGTTAATATTTACAAGGTAGTATTTTATTGAGTAGTTATAATATTTTATTAGCTATAACGATCTCCTTTGGTTCATTTTTAACTCCTTAATTAGGAATCTATTTTCCATGTTTTTTTGATTAGTTTATATATCACACTTCTCCATATAAATGCAATGCCCCCAAATTTTAAATTTAATTATCACTATTACTAAATCCAAATAATATAGTTGTTAATATTCTCATGATTTTTTAATTTACATGAGTAATAATAAATTAAATTTTCATTTTTAATAAGGATTCATCCCAATAATTATAATTACGAATCATTGTAAATAACAAACCCTTTACCACTAATAGATAAGGTAACCATAGTTAAAGTAACCAACATTTCCTTAAGATACTTGAATATTTTGTCACATTATTCTATTAAGAGTAACATGGCCCCTTCCCATGTTCTGAAATTGGATAATATATCCATGATAAATTTCTAAAAAATCCTAAAAAATATCTATATATTCCAAAAAATAGTGGATTTTAGACACAATTGTTGGACTAGGCTAGTACTTAATAAACATAGTCTTTGATAGATCTACTAATCCACCCTCTGTTTTGATGAAATGGTCCATGAATGATAATTTTGGTAGCTAGTATTAAATTTTTTTGATATTGGTTCCCAATCTATCCTTACTTAGGTTCTTTAACATATTACTTTAGTTATCTTCATGGTAATCCTTGATTTTTCAATATATAATAATATATTCTATAAATTCTATCACAAACTGAACTAGAAAATTTACAAATACTATATTCATGAAATACATGAAGATGATAGTGTAATTGTTTTATTCAAATGATATAGCTATGAAATAATATGGACTATAATTTTTCCAAAATTTAATCATTGGATATCCTCTATTTTTACCCTTAGTTGATGACATCCAGATCAGAGGGTCAATCATTGAGATGAATTGAGATCTTCTAGGTTTATTAAACATGTCTAAAATATAGGTTTAATGATACTTTTTGTATCATGATTTTATTTAGGTCATGATAATCCATCTATAGAAGGATTGATCCATTATTCTTCATAAAAATAGGACTGGTGCTTCCCTTGGTGAAGCACTAGGTAAGATAAAACCCCTATCAAAAATATACTATAAATGGTTATTTACTTCTTTTAAATAAATATAAATTATTCTATATGGACTAATTGTGAGATATATATAGTTGTTATAATTTCAATTGAGGAATCAAACTCAAGTTTTGGTGGAAGACGTTGTCTATAATTGATATTATTCAAAAATAATGAGTATATTATTTCTTAATATCTATCTATGTTTCAATCTTGGTTATCCATGGTTATTTCCCTACTAGGAATTTATTCCCCATTCTAGTTAAAATAATAACTAAATCAAAAATAATGATTCATTGAATTCAATATGAATTAAAAAAATCATATCCACTAGGAGTGTATTTCTAGGTTTGCAGTTTGACCGATTTTTGAAGCACCAGTTCATAGTTGAGTTAATACCCAACATGCCCACTTAGGGTTTTTACCCCTAGGTATAACTGTTCCAAGCCCTGTATCCACTTTATAGTATCCAGAGAGGTGTTTATATGTTTGTAAAACTATAAAATCTATTCTTTACAAAAATATCAGGATGTTATATTAGTATTGTCATTAACATTTTCACTAATGTTTTCTTATACTAATATCAAAAAAATAAATAAAAAATACTTTGATACCGAATTGGCCTTCGGGACACTAGGCCTTCGGGCCATAAATGGGGTGGTGACATGGATATATTGGGAAATTTTAGATTTATTCATGATTTAAGAAGGTCCTACGGGCCATGTAATGGGATTCATACCTAATGGGCCTTCAGGCTAAAAAATATATAGTGTAATAAAGTATGTTGTTGGGTTGTTTATCCCTTGGGGAGATATGACATGCCTTTCTGGACCTTGTGTGTGTGGTGAGTGTGTGTTTAAATGTAATTGTACCAAAAATAACCTAATATAATATAATACATCTCAGAAATTGTTTCACAACCTAAGGAAACATGGTTTAATGTCATGGATACTAGAAACACAATAACACTTTTTTTATATGTAATGAACATTTCTCTATAAACTAAACCCCATCTAATAAATTCAATGTTGTTGAAGGGAAATCTTAAGAAGGGGTGAACTCAAATTATGAATAAGGGATGAGATATAAAAGGATATAATAGTTGGATTATTAAAATTTTTATAAAAATGAATAATTTAAAATAAAATAAACCAATAACTGTTAACCCTTTGAATGAAAACATACATATCATCTCAAATGATAAAAATTTTACCATGGATTTAGAAAATAAAGCATGAATCATATAACATGAACCATATAACAAATGAATGAACTTGGAATAATTATAAACATAGGATTTCATATCATTGTGAACTTGGAAACCAACCAACCAATTCACATGTAATATTGGGAGTAGTAATTAAGGCCATCACAGTCAACCTTTGTAGACCTAAATACTCATTAACCTATTTTGATGTAAAATTGGTAGTATATATAAACACCATCACACTCACCCTTTGTGAACAAAGATACTCACTAGCATATTCGTATAACATTTCAATCCCATGAGATACAATTCTATACTCAATAAATTAGAGTAAAATATAGGTATCACCCATTTTATTATCAAAACATTTTTGTTTGAATTGAAAAAAATAATCCTAACATCATAAAATAACCCATATAAATTTAAATGGGTTTCATGACAATATCATATTGAATCATCGAAAATAGATTCAAAAATAAAATCAAATGATACTAAAACCTATTCTACAAAATGAAATAAATTATAATAGAACATATAAGGTGAATCATAAAAAAAAATATTTTATTGATAAACATTTTAGAAATAGGGAAATAATTGGATGAAACCCCTATAAAAATTATTTAATTAAAACCCTATAAATTATTTTTAAAAATATATAAAATTAATTTCCAATTTTTTTTAAAAAAATCCTATATAATTTTTAAAAAATATTTTTTGAAATTTTGAATCTTGAATGAATAATTTACTTGTAAAACAATGTTGGTTATATGATATAAAATATAATCTTCAAATTAAAATCCTTTTAGACCAGATATTTATAATTTTTTCAAAACCCATATCATTTTAAGAGTTCCTAAAACATCTTTTTAAAAAAATTAATGATAAATAAAGTGTTGAAAGAAATAAAATATGAGTTTTCTAAAAATACGAATGAAAATTTTTATTGAAAGGGGTAATATGGACATGGAAGAGAAAGGTTCATTAGAAAATTTAGGAATTATTCTCTAAAATCCCACTCTTTATAAAATAAATAAACATAGAAGAATATATTGATATAAATCTTAATTTCTATAAAAAGAATTAGTTTTTATATAATAATATCATATTAGGTATGATTTTAACAATCATTTAATTATAATTTTAAATAAATATGTGTATATATAAATTTAAGTTAATTGATTAATTAAAAAACCTTAAAGAATTTATAACTATTGAATCAAAAACCTATGCGTAGTGGAATATTGAATGTCCTAAAAAATAAATTAATAATGAAAAAAAATATATAAGAGGGTAAGTATTTACACAATATAAAGTAAAACATGGTGTATAACATTAAAATGACACAATGATAGGAGTTTGAGAGAAAAACACTTATAGATTAAGAATCATTCTATCAAAATCCCATTATAAGAGAGGGAGGGCATGTTTTTAAAGATAAATTCCATAAAAATATAATTCATTGTATTATATATCCAATTTTTAGTACACACAGCAATTCAATGAAATTTTTTGAATAAAATAAAATATGTCTCAATGAAAGAAATTTTTAAAATAAACCCTTGCCTTGAGTTTCTGCTAAATCATCATTTATCTCCTCCAAATGGACCAAAATCCTTCTATTTTTATAAAAAAAATTACAATTCTCTTTCTAAGGGTTGAAGGGGAACTCATACATGGCTCATAGGCTTCGTGATATTACATGACCCGAAGGTATTAGAGGAATTCATCCAGACTATAACTATTTTGAACTACTCCTACCTAGTTTCTATATCTTGATGTCACCTCTCCACCTTCGTATAGTTGTTTGACTAGGCTTCTCGTGCATGCACAGCCTGGTCCCGATGGAAAATTCCATACCCTTTCATTATTTTGATTTCATTAGCTCTACTCTTGTGAATTCTCCTGCTCTAAATCCCCATTTGGAGTCTTCTTATTATAGAGTATTCCTTGTCCACTAAGCACAATTTCATGTGGCCTGAAGTCCTTGAGGTGGCCCGAAAGCCATACTGGCCTAATGTCCTTTGGTGGCCTGAAGGCCTTGAAGGACTCGAGAAACAAACTGGTGGCTCGAAATTGAAAATGAATGAATAGTTATGGATGCTATAGTGTAAAGACCAGTAAAATTCAAGGAAATTTTATTCTTAAATTCTTTGGGATTTTACGAGTATGCAGTTTCTGACGGCACTTGATTCCAAGGACCGGTGAGCCCGGAATCAATTTCTGAAGTTTAGCTCGGGTACGTTCAGTGAACGAAAGAGCGGGTTTTTCTATCTTTTGAACTGGTGCTCGGAATTAAAATCTGAGGGCACTGATGGAACCATAGCGCCAGTAATTGGATAAGAGGACTTTTACCGAAGATGCGTTTTCTTTGGAGGAGTTGTTAAAAAATTTGGTTTAAATAAAAAAGTGAATAAAATTTGTGGTACAATTTTATTCCTAACTTAGGTGGTTTTTACCTACAAGGGGAAGTCGGGGTGGGACCCCCTGGCACCCTAACTACCCATGTGAGGATATATGTGAGGTAGGGCCCGCACAAGCCCCAACCTTTCACATTACCTTAAACCCCCCCCCCCATTAAACCCCTTGATTTTAATTGGATAACTCCCCACTCTCCCACATTAATTCAAGACAACACACTTAATCAATTAACTTAATTGAGTTTTTAAATTTTGTAATTTGAATGCATGGCATGTTTTAATAAAATAAAAGGAGCCTTATTTTATTTGGGGGTTAGTTTTTTTGTGTGAGAGAATTTGGGAGAGAGCTCTATTATATTTTGAAGAACTTCATCTTCAAAAAAGAATGCCAACTCTCCGACGAAGAACGTCGACCCGACGGCCCGATTTCTTCATCCTCTTCTTCCTCTGCGACAAGGGAGGAGACACTGACGATGACTGTTATGACGTTATCATCCGCGGTGCTTGACAATCATGAACTTCCTTCGAGGTAGGGGTTAAGTGCAATTTTAATGAACTAAATTTGTTCTTCTTTTATCGTTGAGCATCTTGTATAGTTTGGACGCTTGTTATCGAAATAACGGGAGGAGATCGGACCGTACAAACACGGATGATTCTCCTCCCCGCTTTCTTGTTGGTCAATGTTGACGTTTGAGGCGAAGGCATCACGGTGTCGTTGCACCGCGTGGGAACGAAGAGGACCGCGGCCAGAGCGGGCCATGGCGGTGGTGTGTGGCACCGTCACGCCGCGCCGGTGAGGCCGAAGGGACCACAGATGGAGCGGGCCACGGCGGAGGGGCGTGGCGCCATCGCACCACGACGGTCGAGGAAGAGCCGTGACCTTAGGCTGCGGCGGTCCAGTAGGGGGCAGACGACTGTACTTTGATCCTTCGTGGGTTCGGCAGTGAGAATGACTGTACTTGGATCCTCTATGGGTTCGGAAGCGATAAAGACTGTACTTGGATCCTACGTGGGTTCAGAACTGATTGTTACTGTACTATGATCCTATGTGGGTTTGGCAGCGATGACTTCTATACTTGGATCCTATGTGGGTTCGGCAGAGGAGATGATTCAGAGTCTACATCTAATCATCTCCACCCCTCTTCATGAGTAGTATACCTGTATGAGCTGAGTCTTGACTTTCAATCATTATCAATGATGTGATTGAATTTCCTTCCTGTGTGGATTGGGTTGTTCTTTCTTGTGTGGATTGGGTTATGTTTTCCTGTGTGGACTGGGTTGTACTTGGGCTTGTGAGTTGGAGAAGAACTGGAATTGATGACTTAGGAATATGTATGGGAATATACCTAAGTAGTGTTGGTTGATACTTCGTGTTTGTATATTTCCTTTGTGGTTTATCCTTTGTGGATTCTGGGAGACCTACGGGGGTCTCAGGGTCCCTACTGAGTATCGTATACTCACCCCTGCACGGGCTATGCCCGCACTACGTTGTGTTGGTTGCAGACGACGGACAGCGCGGATCGTGGTTGAGGCTTGTGGAGCGGAACGGTATCCGGAGGTGGACTATCAGGAGAGATGTACATGGAGCGGACGGCTAGACCCGAGGAGTTGAGGGGACCATTTTTAACCACCCTTCAGGTGGGATAGCCATAGGAAGACTCGGTGGTTGCTGATTTACTTTACTGCTGCTATAATTTATTTTCAGTTGTACTGTACTTTCAGTTGGGTTTGTATTTTGGCCCATTTACTTTTCATCACTTTTTTTTGTACTCAGTTTACTTAGTGTTTACTTCATCTTGCATACTCTATTGTGTTGTTTACTTGTATAAATGCAATGCCTTCCTTTTTTATTGGGATTTATGCCTTTGGTGCTTGTCGCTAGCCCTTGGCCTACAGAATGCCGGCTTGGGGTAGTCATGGCACGGGCCCTGAGGACGGGTCGTGTCAAATTGGTATCAGAGAAGTCGATTTTACCGCATAACTTAGGACTCTGATAATTTCTTCTATGTTAAGCAATAGTGTTAAGGGTATTGAGTGTGGTTATCAATCCATGGAGTCCAGTGTTGGTGTGGTGGCCGACGTATCCATACACCAGGACGCTGACTTCTGATTTCCGACTCAGTGCACGAAAACATTGATTGCATGTGTGTTTCAAAAGTTTTCCTTGTGATTACTTTGTGTCAGCTCATCAGGTATACTTTATAAACCATGGTGCACCTGTTTATTTTTAGGATGGCCCCACGATGGCAGTCAGCTAGGGTTCTGAGCTTTGTGTGAGATCACAGCCCACCGAGCGACGAGGCCTCAGTGCAGGGCCTCATTACAGCGGAGGCACCGGAGGTAACTCTACCTACCGAGCCAGGGATGCCACCATCCCCAGCAGTTGAGAGTGCATGTCGCCTGAGTGCACTGCATGAGTTTCAGCATCAGAGGCCGCCTAGGTTCCGCGGAAAGATGGACCCTCAGGCAGCCAAGGAGTGTCTAGAGGTTGTTGTCTGAGTCTTCATATTAGTAGGGACACCAGCTGACCTCATGGTGATCCTTGCGGTGAGTCTCCTGTACGCAGCAGTAGGTAGATGGTGGATCATGATGATCTAGGTACATGACGAGGCATCACTACTTTGGACGGACTTCAAGATCCTCTTCCGCTCAGATTTCGTTCCAGCCACCCTTTGTGCGGTGCACATCCAGGAGTTACTACAGCTGCGGCAGGGCAGCATGACAGTAGCCCAGTACTCGGCGAGATTTACTGATCTCTCGCACTACTTCACGAACATGGTACGAGACCCATTCTTTCGAGCCCAGACCTTCGAGCAAGGACTGAGGCATGAGATCAGGGCATCGATGATCTCTCTCAGTATTCCGACGCAGGCATGAGTACTGGACCGAGCCCTACTTGTGGAGAGCTTCCTTGCTGAGCCTACGCCAGCAGCGAGGCCTACCGCAGGGCGCCATTTAGATAATTCTTCTACAGCCGGAATTATACAAATGTCATAGAGGTCCAAGAACAATATACCATCAGGTGGGCGACCTCAGGATACTGGTTCAGAGGTGCGGGGAACACGCAGCAGAGCCAGTCATACAAGAGGCAGACAGTGCTATGCATGCGGCGGGTAGGGCCACATAGCTCATGACTGCCCAACCCGTTATATAGAAGAGCAGCAAACGGTTGAGGGACCACCCAGGAAGAGGTAGAGGTTTGATCGTGGTGGTCTGCAGGGAGCAAGCGGATGAGGTAGAGGAGTTGGTCAAGCATCAGGTGGTGGACGACGCTTCGGGGCTCTACCACCACCACCACCAGGAGGTCCACCCCGACCACAAGGATCTGGCGTGCAGAGTCAGGCTCAGCTTCAGGTAGTGGAGGCCTACGACCACGATTCCCTTTTTCGGAGCTTGGAGATTTCGACTGAGCCATTGGCTCAATCCTTACTACTATAGAATCCTACGGGAGTAGACTCGATGATTATGCACTAGTTTTGGCAGTGTGAGATTACTCTAGAAGGCGAGAGCTTCGGTTGGGATCTTCTTGTAGCAGCGTCGGGGCCTTACGACGTCATCTTGGGCATGGATTGGTTATCTACAGTTCATGCTCAGATAGACTGTATTAGGAACAAGGTGTAGTGTGTCTGCACCAATGGGAGTATGTTCACCTTCACCGATGAGAAGGGAGCCTTTGCAGCATAGGATGAACTCACACAGAGGAGAGGAGAGCCAATCACCCATAAGTTGGCTAGTCTCATCCTGGGAGCAGTTTATGTGAGGAGTCCGAGTTTTCCTTTTGTGGTGGATCAGTATGCGGACGTTTTTCTTGACGATGTTCCAGGACTACCTCCTCACAGAGAGGTAGAATTCTATATTGACATGTACCCCGGGACATCCCCGATATCTAACCCAGCATATTGGATGGCTCCCGCGGAGCTTCGTGAGCTACGAGTACAGCTAGAGGACTTGTAGGGCAAGGGATTCATTTGACCTAGTGTTTCACCCCGGGCTTCCCCGATTTTATTCCCCAAGAAGGCGGACGGGAGCTTGCGACTGTGTGTCGACTACCGTCTCCTAAATCAGGTGACCGTAAAGAACGAGTATCCACTTCCGAGGATCGATGACCTCTTCGATCAGCTCAAGGGAGCACGATGGTTCTCGAAGATAGACCTCAGGTCAGGCTATCATCAGCTTAGATTTTGAGACGAGGATGTGCAGAAGATGGATTTTAGGTGTCAGTATGGCCACTATGAGTTCTTGGTTATGCCTTTCAGCGTAACCAATGCTCCAGCAGTGTTCATGATTCTCATGAATAGGATCTTCCAGCCTTACCTCGATCTATTTTTCGTAGTCTTCATCGATGACATATTGATTTACTCGACCACTGAGGAGGAGCATGCCTACCACTTGTGGGTAGTACTGGACACACTCCGAGAGCACCAGATTTATGGTAAGCTCTCTAAGTGTTAGTTCTGGATTCGAGAGGTCCACTTCTTGGGGCATGTCATCTCTGAGGTGGGTGTTACAGTGGATCCTGTGAAGATCGAGGCAGTTCTAGCTTGGGAGCCACCCAGGAGCGTGACAGAGGTGCGGAGTTTCCTAGGTCTGGCTGGGTACTATCGGAGATTTGTGCTAGACTTCTCCAGAGTTGCAGCACCACTTTCAGCTTTAAAGAAGAAGGTGAAACCCTTCGTGTGGTCAGATAGATGTCAGCAGAGCTTCCAGGAGCTGAGATAGAGATTGACCAGTGCACCCATCTTGAGGATACTAGAGGAGGGAGTAGGGTACGTAGTTTACTACGATGCATCAGGGAATGAACTCAGGTGTGTCCTGATGCAGAAGCGGGCAGTGATCGCCTATGGTTCCCGACAGTTGAGGCAGCACGAGCAAAACTACGCTACCCATGACCTGGAGTTAGCAGCAGTGGTCTTCGCATTTAAGATTTGGCGGCACTATCTTATGGGCGAGCACTTTACAGTCTACTCTGACCACCAGAGTCTTAGGTATATCTTCTCACAGAAGGACCTGAACTTGAGACAACGACGATGGCTCGAGTTCCTTTAGGACTATGACTTTGAGATAGTCTATACTCTTGGGAAGGGGAATGTAGTTGTTGATTCTCTCAGCAAGATAACGGGTATTCAGCTACGTAGAAAGGCGATGAAGCATCTAGTCGTGTTGCAGATATCCTTCGTGGATAGAGATGGAGCATCCTTTCTACAATCGCTCATAGTCACTCCTTCACTACTTCAGCGGGTCAGAGAGACACATTGTGGGGACGTTGACTGTGAGACGTGACGTGCTCAGATTTCCACAGGGAAGGTGCCAGATGGATTTTCTGAAGGAGAGGAGCATTTCATCCTCTTCAGGGGACGTACCATGGTACCAGTTGCATTACAGGAGGAGGTGTTGAGGGAGTTTCACACTTCCCCTTTGGCGGTACATCCAAGAGTAGCGAAGATGTACTAGGATCTCAGACGGCAGCACTGGTGGCCGGGTATGAAGAAGGTTGTGGTAGAGTTCATTTCATGATTCCTCACCTTCCAGCAGGTGAAGGCGGAGCACCAGGTACCCGCAGGCTTGGTGCATCCCTTAGAGGTCCCGGAGTGGAAGTGGGATGGGATATCCATGGATTTCGTGATGGGATTTCCACGTACTTTACAGAGGATACGACTCCATCTAGGTGATTGTCGACCGAATCACCAAGTATTCCCACTTCTTACCTATCAGAGAGCAGGGCTCAATGGAGAGCTTGGGACACCTCTACATTCAGGATATCGTACGGCTTCATGGTGTACCATCGTCTATCATATCTGATCAAGACGCTCACTTTACTTCCCGGCTTTGGAAGGGGTTGCAGGAGGTGTTTGGGATGCAGCTACGTCTGAGCACCGCCTTTCATCCTCAGATGGATGGTCAGACGGAGAGGACCATTTAGACTCTCGAGGACATACTCTGTGCATGTGTCCTCAACTTTGGTCGCAGTTGGGAGGATCGCCTACCTTTGGTGGAGTTTGAGTACAACAACAGCTACCACTCCACTATCGGGATGGCACCATACGAGGCATTATACGGTCGACCTTGCAGATCACCTCTGTGCTAGACAGACCCTGGGGATTCAGCACTTGTAGGACCAGAGATGGTCCATGCTACTACAGAGATGGTACAGATCATCCAGGAGCGGATGAGGACTGCGCAGAGCCGACATAAGTCCTATGCTGATAGGAGGCGGAGACCACTAGAGTTTGAGGATGGCGACCAAGTTTTCTTATGGGTCTCACCTCGACATGGATTATAGAGATTTGGCAGGGGCGGCAATTTATCTCCACGCTTCATCGGACCATTTCATGTTCTCAGCAGAATAGGCGAGGTGGCTTATTGCCTGGATCTTCCACCTCAGTTGCACCAGGTGCACGACGTCTTCCACGTATCTCAGTGGAGGAGATATGTGCACGACCCGACGCATATCATTGATCACGGGGAGCTGGACATCAATGATGGAGAGATATTTGTGGAGGTTTCAGTGGAGATCGAGGATCGACATGAGAAGGTCTTATAGGGACGATCGATTCCTCTAGTGCGCATCAGGTGGCATCATGGGAACCTCCAGGAGAGCACATGGGAGCGGGAGGCTCAGATGTGTGCACAGTACCCTCATTTGTTTCCCTAGTTTATAATGTAGCTTTACGGGGATGTAAAGCCCTGAGGTGGGAGTAAGGTAAAGACCCGTAAGATTAAAGGAAAATGTTTTCTTAAATTCTTTGGGATTTTTCAAGTATGCAATTTCTAATGGCACTTGATTCTGAGGTCCGGTGTTCCCGGAATCAATTTCTGAATTTTAGCTCGGGTACGTTTAGTGAACAAAAGAGCGGGTTTTTATATCTTTTGAACTAGTGCTCATAATTGAAACCTGAGTGCACTGATGGAACCGCAACGCTGGTAATTGGTTAAGAGGACTTTTACTGAAGATGCATTTTCTTTGGAGGAGTTGTTAAAAAATGTGGTTTAAATAAAAAAGTGAATAAAATTTTTGGTACAATTTTATTCCTAACTTAGGTGGTTTTAACCTACATGGGGAAGTTAGGGTGGGACCCACTGGCACCCATACTACCCATGTGAGGATAAATGTGAGGTGGGGCCCGCACGAGCACCGACCATTCACATTCCCTTAAACCCCCCCCCCCCATTAAACCCCTTGATTTTAATTGGGTAACTCCCCACTCTCCCACATTAATTCATGCCAACACACATAATCAATTAATTGAATTGAGTGTTTAAATTTTGTAATTTGAATGCATGGCATGTTTTAATAAAATAATAGGAGCCTTATTTTATTTTGGGGTTAGTTTTTTTTTCTAAGAGAATTTTGGAGAGAGCTCTATTCTTTTTTGAAGAACTTCATCTTCAACGAAGAACGCCAACTCTCCGACAAAGAACGTCGACCAGGCGGCCCGATTTCTTCATCCTCTTCTTCCTCTGCGATAAGGGAGGAGACATCGATGACGACAGTTATGACACTATCATCCACGGCGCTTGACAACCATGAACTTCCTTCGAGGTAGGGGTTAAGTTCAATTTTAATGAATTAAAATTGTGCTTGTTTTATCGTTGAGCATCTCATATACTTTGGCCGCTTGTTATCGAAATAACGGGAGGAGATCGGACTGCACAAACATGGCCAATTTTCCTCCCCTATTTCTTGTTGATCAACGTTGAAGTTTGAGGCGAAGGTGGCGCGGTTCCGTTGCACCGCGCGGGAACGAAGAGGACCGCAGCCGGATCAGGCCGCAGCGGTGGTGCGCGGCGCTAATGCGCCACACCAATGAGGCCGAAGGGACCACGGTCGGAGCGGGCCGTGGCGGAGGTGCGTGGGGCCGTCGCGCCACGCCTAATAAACCAAGGGAGGCCGCGGACAGAGTGGGCTGCGGCGGAGGGGCACGGCGCTGTCGCGCCGCACCGGTCGAGGAAGAGCCACAGCGGTTCAGTAGGGGCGGCCGGCCAAGCTGGCCGCCGGCGTTCCAGGAGGCGGTACCCCCGCAGGTCCCGCAGTGGCTCAACCGGCCAGCCATAAAGGCCGGAAGGTTTTCGAGAAAATAGGGGGGTCATAACCCCCTGACCCTCATTTAGGGTAGACCCCATCGGGGGGGCTCCGTTTCCAAAACAAAGGGGGTCGCGCCCCTTTCGCACCCCGCTCGGCTGATAGTCGAGCCGCGGCCGGCTTCCGAGTCAGGCCGCAACCCGCACCAAGATGGGCCGCCCGCGCCGGGCCGGACCACGCCCAATTGGGCCGAACCCGGACCCAGGTCAGGTCGACCCGGTTCGGGCTGACCCAGGGGGTATTGGGCCGGGTCGGACCGGGCCCAAACCCCCTTTTTTCGGACCAGGTTCGTTCAAACGCTCATATCTTGGGCTACAAACCTCCGATCGACGCATCGTCAGTTGCGTAGGGATCCTTGGATTGAGACGGTCATTTCAGTATATTACAAACAAGATTTCAGGGAAGTTTGGGTATGTCCGGGTTGGTTCGAACCTGAAACCAACTGGGCCCTTGGAGCAAAAACGCCTATAACTAAACGACCGGACGTCCGAATGATGTGCCGTCAGTTAAGTTGAATTCCTCTTAGTGAGATGGTTATTTTGGATTACTCCACTCGATTTTTGGATGCAGATGAAGTATAGTCAAGTTTTTTTAGCTTAAAAACCAACCGGGCCCCTATGACGGAAAAGCCAATAACTCTCAGACCAGACGTCCGATTGATGCGTCGTCTGTCGCGTTGAGTTCCTTTTGACAGTACAGACCTTTGTGATACATCAACACTGGACTTCGTGATAGTTGATGTATCGACCCCCTTGGATCGTGGAGCGGACCCTCCCGGAATCGAGCGTGCTGTGTGTGGGAACCCTAGAACTGGATGCAACTGCGACGATGATGGCGACTGTACTTGGATCCTACGTGGGTTCGGCAGTGAGGATGGTTGTACTTGGATCCTCCATGGGTTCGGCAGAAAGGACGACTGTAATTGGATCCTCCGTGGGTTTGGCAGTGATGACGACTATACTTGGATCCTACGTGGGTTCGGCAGCGATGGTTACTATACTAGGATCCTACGTGGGTTCAGAAGCGATGACTTCTGTACTTGGATCCTACGTGGGTTCGGCAGAGGAGATGATTTAGAGGCTACATATAATCATATCCACCCCTCTTCGTGAGTTGTATACCTGTGTGAGCTGAGCCTTGACTTTCAATCATTATCAATGATGTGATTGACTTGCATTCCTGTGTGGATTGGTTTGTGCTTTCCTATGTGGATTGGGTTATGCTTTCCTGTGTGGACTGGGTTGTACTTCAGCTCGTGAGTTGGAGCAGAACCGGAATTGATGACTTAGGAATATGTATGGTCATATACCTAAGTAGTGTTGGTTGATAATTCGTGTTTTTATCTTTCCTATGTGGTTTATCCTTTGTGGATTCTGGGAGACCTACGGGGGTCTCGGGGTCCCTAATGAGTATCGTATACTCACCCTTGCACAGGCTATGCCCACACTACATTGTGTTGGTTGCAGACGACGGACAGCGCTGAGCGTGGTTGAGGCTTGTGGAGCAGAATGGTATCCAGAGGTGGACTATCAGGCGGGACATACACGGAGAGGACGAACGGACCCGAGGAGCTGAGGGGACCATCTGTACCCACCCTTCAGGTGGGATATCCGGAGGACGACTCGGTGGTTGCTGATTTACTTTACTGTTATTGTAATTTCTCTTCAGTTGTACTGTACTTTCAGTTGGGTTTGTATTTTGGCCCATTTACTTTTCAGAACTTTCTTTTGTACCCAGTTTACTTAGTGTTTACTTCAGCTTGTGTAATCAGTTGTGTTGTTTACTTGTATAAAGGAAATGCCCTCCCTTTTTATCAAGATTTACACCTTTGGTGCTAGTCGCCAGCCCCTGGCCTATGGAAGATGGGCTTGGGGCAGTCACGGCACGGACCCTGAGGATGGGTCGTGATATACAACACCAAATAGTACCTAGTACGATACTTTCTACATTAATTCTATAGTTACATAGGAATATGTCTTCACCTGTATTTGATCTCAGGTCTCTTGTCGAGTCCTCACCAACTGGGTTGAGGATCTTGTGATCATCCTTGCTCTAACCTCCATTATAATGAATGAAAAAAAACATATGTACTTAATTCAGGGCATTATTCAAATTTATTACCATATTTTAACATTATTTATCGTCCATCGTAACATATATATTACTTAGTTATTGTAATTTCTAGTAATGAATGTTAAACCTTTTTTTTATCCCATTCAAATATGATGACATTCGAGAAAATACATACTAAGGGGATTTGTGTTCATCAATCCCTAATTATTAATTATATAATTAAAATTATTTTCATATTTTTTCTTATGTCTTATTCTCATTATGTGAATGACATGAAAATGGTTTTTTATAATGTGATACATGATAAACTAGTTCTGATGTGCATAATAATCTAAAGGTTGTATATTAATAATTATTTAAAATATTAGTAACACCTTTACAGAATATTTGGTAAATAATAAATTACTTATTAATAAATGATATATCCATTATAAAACGTCCAATATTTTTTATAGCAAAAACAACATTACATCTTCCATGTTTGTAGTAAAATCAACCCAAACGGTAACATTTTTTAATGTTTTTGTGAGTAAGTGACATCCATTAGATAATGATAATATGAGAAATTAAAAATCATAAAAATGTCATAATTATCACATTTACTCTATAAATCTTTTATTAAAAGTACCAATTTTGAGTGGTGATGAAAAAAAATATTTGGTGTGTGTGGATGTAGTAGTACATCGCACACATGATTAAAGATTCCACTCCTCAATGATTGGAAAAATGAAGGTATATGAGAAATAATTTCTAAATAATTTTATTTTTTTACCTATAAAAAATATTTATTCATATGTTCTAATGATTCAATCCTTGAGAGACGGTGATAATAAATGAACAGCATCGCTTCATGGATGCTAGAATCCACATGTGTACACAACCGATGTAATTTTGTGTTCATAGTGGTTGGAAAAGATTTAATAATTGATTTAAAATTAATAAAATTAAAATTCCATATAATAATGACATTGATTTCATTATATTAAAAAATAAAAAGGATTATATAGGAAAAATATAGGGATGTGAAATTAAAAATAAGTGGATACTCACCTCAGGGGCTTGAATTGTTTGTTAGGAATTCACATATAAATTATAGGATTAATTATTTATAATAGTGTCCATCATATTTTTTATTAGGGAGAGGGTTCTAGTTATAGAAATGTGGTAGAGGTTTAAGTATAAATTTAAGTTGAATCTTGAAGTGGTGGAAGTCTTGGATTTTTATAAGTAAAGATAAGGGTACTTTTGAAAGTAACCATTACATTTTAAACAATATTAAATTACTATTCAGATTTCAATGGCCAAAAAATGGACAAAATGAGTTAAGGTGGGTTCTGGTCGAAACAAACATAAAAAATCATTGGAAAACATGTTTTTAACAAGTTTTTTCCTCTTCCCCTTATTAAAAGACTTCTATCATTTTTACCTGTTAATAAGGTAAATAATTTTTTAACTTTTTTAAATAATATTAATGATTCAAATTTAACTTATTAACTAATTTTAACCTTATTAATTAAAATTTTAACATCATTTTATCATATCAAATTTCAAAACGTGTGAAAAGATAATTTTAATAAAATCACAATTAATCGTGTAAATATTTTTTTAGGGATATTATGTTTTAAGAATTAAATATATATATTTGATAAAACCATATTTGTAACAAATTTTAATGATATAAATTGATTTATAATAAATCAACTAAATTTTATGAGGCTTTTTAGTTAATCCACAATAGAGTAACACCTAGAACATTTATTATTCAATGAAAATACCAAAAAAGTTTTTTATCTAATATTTGAATTTAGTTATAAATGATATTGGACATATAATTTATAATACCAAATTGCATATTAAAATGTATAATATTATTCCTTAGTTACATATTTTATTACATATAATGTTTAGTAAACATTAAGTATACACCTACATAATGATCAAATCAATAAAAAGTTATAATTTTCACAAAAACCATATTTTTATACAAATATTTAATATTTTCTTAAAATACATAAAATACTTAATAATTAAATTTTGAAATTAAGAATTAAAAGTTATATTATTTTTTTAAAATTATATTCTAAAATTTTAAAAAATGATATACATAATATACAAAAAAAACATTTATTTAATGAAAACACCATTTTAAATAGTAAATCATATTAATTATTTATCTTTAAAAAATAATAAAATTTAATTTTATACCATACTTTACTTTATTATAGAATTAAAACTCATGTTATTATAATATTTTTTGTTCATTTATGTTGTGTGTAGGGCATCAGGTAGGCTATCAAACATAACATTAGTTTTACCAGGTATTGAATTTCATGTCATTGTAATTTTAATGTTTATAAAAGTTTTTTACTTAAAAATTTATTTATAATATACAATAAATCCTTTAAAATATAATTTATAATTTATAAAACTCATGTTTACCATTTTTTGAAACATAAGTAATATTTTCATTGAATAAAAATTCTGTTTGGTCTATTTTTATTAACTAAGTATTACCAGGTTGAAAATTAATTTTAGGTTGTTGTAAAAGCTAAATGAGTGTTATTTGGTCATTAAAAAAAATTAATTTCAAATAAATCAATATTTTTTTCATTTAAAAACTTTAAGCATAAAAATTAATTTTTTTTAATTTTTTATGTGTTATGTGTACTAATATTTTAATTATGTTTCATCACCATTAGAGATTTTATTTCAATAAATATATTTTATATTTTTAATCATTATTTCCTAATTAGGTAATATGATCAATTATATTTTTATTATTTAAAATAAAATTTCTTAGCTAAAAATTAGATACCATGATAAAAAAACCTAAAATGGTATAAATGAACAATATATGGATTAAATACTTACAAACATATAATAAAACATGTGTGAAAATGTATTTTTGAGGCTTTCGCAACCTTAACACATCCAAAACTGCATTATTTTCCATTATTGGATCCACTTGACTCTTGTATAGTGACTTTACCTTTATATTATTAAAACAATCCCACTCAATTCCCATATAAAAATATCCATCACCACACCACATCTACTGATACCTTTTACATCCAATATTTGACTAAAATCTTCCAAAATAGCTCCATAAAACTATTTGAAATTTTATATAGGATCTATTCCTCTCAAAATACTACATCTCAAATCCATTATCCAATTTTTAAAGGATCACTTCTGAGGAGTAGGTCAAATTCTCAATTACTTCTTTTCTATTTCTTATACGTTCTTTAATCTCCTATGTCATACAAATCTAATATAACCATGTAGAAATAATTAAATCATAATCATAATTATACTTAAATATTATCTGGTTTATTGGTTAACCATATTCTACCTTCCTCCCAACCATTAAAAAATTGAAAACCTCTCTTGGATTATGTGTGAACTACCACCTCTATAAGAGACATGATTCATTTTTCATAATCACATTACATGGATAGTTTAAAAGGTGTATTTATTTAGAAAATATGATATATAGTTTTTTTGAATTATAAAAATATACACCAATTACAACCTTATTTATATTTTTTGCAATATAATAACATCACTCGTGTGTATGTTTGGACTATCATCACTACAATGTTATATATTTATTTTTTATCTATACATTAAATCTTTATCCTGGTCTATTAAAATATTATTCAACACCTCAAAAAATGTAAATAATATCATTATAATTTTTTAATAAATATATTATCCCAATTTTATTACTTTCATATCCATAGTCACTTATTGATTATAACATTTTCTTGATTGGGTCAGTTTAACCACATACATGAATAGTTTTATAAATTTCATAGATGTATTGATTTGAAAACCTAATTACTTATATTTATAGAAATAAATGATCCAATAATATTTTCTTTATGGTTCTATAAATTTTATATTAGTATTTATCTTATTATTTATATACCACCCTTTGTTCATTAATAATTACTGAAATAAGTTTACTAAACAAATTTACCATTTTATGTCATAACTGGTAATATCATGGGATGATTTTTAAAAATTATAAATAAACATCAGTAAAATATTCTAGTATATTATATCGTAAATTAAATGATAAATTTTTATCAAAATAATAATGATAAATTTTAGAATTATAGGACATGTGGGAATAAAAAAATTACAACATCTGATAATTAAAATAAGCGATAACTAACTAATGAATGCATAAAAAATAATAATAATAAAATATTAAAAAGGGTTATATATATGAAGTTATAAAATAGTCTATTAATATTGTTCTTCTTATTATAATAGAGGTCAATGTTCTTTCATAGAAATCGTGAATTAAGGTATGTGTTTTTCATCTCAATTTCCTTTCTTTGAGATGAGTTTTTATAAATAAAATTTAATTTAAATGGTGTGTATACTAGCTATTGGATATACATTATCATGAATTATATTTTATTCGGGGTATTTAAATTTAAAATTCAATCTCCCTATTTCAATCATTTCTATTAAAATTTCCTTATTTCGTAAGGGTTTATCATCACAATTTAGATTCACTAAGACTTATGCCCTATCAAAAACTTTTTTCCTATATATGGTGTATATACGACTCATGGATATATATTTTTCCTATATATAATGAATAAAAAATGTATTATATATCCATTTCATTTAATATTTTTCAATGGATATTGGTTTACAGGTTAACAAATACTTTAGGGATTTCTCGGTAACATTATTTTAAAATAAAGTTTCATTTGAATGATAAAATATTTATGTAATTTTTACGTACTTCCATTACATGTTTAAAAATCATCTTCTAGATTATTTTTATTCTTAATAAAGTTGAAAAAAAAATATTTTTATATATTTTAAAAGTAAATGTTTGATATTAAAAATGAATTATTTAATTTTTAAGATATTTTTAAGGGTTTATTTACTAGAGATTATTTTTAAAAGTAATAGTTTTAAAAAATCATCACATCGCCTTCTTCAAAAACCATCATGAATTTTTTAATGTAGCCATTATCAAAGAAAATTTTGAAAATATAAAGTTTTTAAATTTTTTCACGTCACATTTTTTAAAATTAATTTTGAATGTGATCTATGACTTTGTCTTTTAAAAATATAGTACACACATTTTTTTTTAAACTCTTTTATAGTTTATCTCACAATTATGAAATGTTTTTTTATGAAGAATTATTTTCACATTTTAAAATTATTTTAAAAATTATTTTTTTAATGATTTTAAAATAAAATAAAATATTGTTATGTTCTTCATAAGTAAAAGTTTTATTATAAATTGGATTTAAAGGTTGGTTTTTTTATGAAGGATTTTGCAGTTTTTTATATATTATCAAAGAATTATTTTGAAGATATTATTATTTTATATGATTTTTTCTAAAAAACACTTCTATTTTTAAGGGGAACATGTTAAAAAAAATTATCAAGTGAGAATTATTTCATTTTAAAAATTACATTTTATGAAGTCTTAAAGCATTTAAATAGAGGAATTTATTCTTGTTTTTATAATTCATTTTTCTATTATCCAAATAGGGTATTATAAACATATGTCAAAATCTATTGATATTCCATGTTATACACTTGGGGTATGTTATTAGGATTCCATCCACATTTTTTATCTCGATGAATTTTGAAATTTTACATAAATGACATAATAAAAGATTTCTCTTTTCATAGTATAATTAACAAATATTAATGCTTTTATGTTTTCTCTAAACATATATATATGGATGATTATTATGTGGTGGGAGGGTCCTATGTAATACTCTAATTCATTGGGTAATTATTTACTTCTCATGAGTTATATATTGTAATAGATCATTTATTTCCTATACACTATGAGATTCAGGATGTGATGCATGCACCACTATGTTTATAGGAATCTGGAGGTGATACCTGCTCCATTATGTTAATGGGAATTAGGTAGATTTTTCCACTCCATATGTTTATGGGAATCTAGTAGTGATGAATTATCCACTATATTTATGGTAATAGGGAAGAGATTCCTAATCCATTATGTTATGTAAACAAGGGAGTGATTCCTTCTCTATAATGTTTTGGGAATTAGGAAGTTATGCCCACTCCAACAGGTTTCTATTTCTTATGATTTCTCTTATACCTAATTTTTTGGTTATGTTATAATGCAATGATACCACATATTATGTATATTATCCCATGATTATATAGTCTTATACCATGTTATAAGTTTGATAATTTGATATTATAAGTCAATATATCATAACTTACAGACAAATAATTTTTTCCACTTCACTTTTTAATAAGATATTTATCTAATGATCATGTTTTTTCATATGTGTTTCATTTAACACTTCATGTAATTTTTTCTTATACTAAGGGTTTCAAATCAATTTCATATTATTTTTCCATTCCTGATTTTATAATTATAAGTATACAATATGGGTTGTCATGAAGGGAGACTAATGCGGTTCAATAATTGAGAAATTTTGATAAGTATTGTCTGATAAGATGATTTTATTGTTGATATCCAAAGAAACTGAACCGTCTGTTCTTGGGATTGTGTGAATATTGTGAGATGAAAATTTTTTAATTATGGTAATTATGTAGAATATAATTATATTTATCTTTTACAATCTCAATTATTATGAAATCATATGTGTATATTATTTTTTTTAGAAACAAAAATGGGAGTGTGTGTCAAAGATGCCTCAGAATTACCCCTAACTCTACTATGGTCCCAAAATGATCCACTTGAGCACTAAACACCTCTTAAACTAGGATTACCACCACCAATTCTTAAAATAGGTATGATGAACCCCAAGAAGACCCACTAAACTGTATAACTCCATTACCTTTAACAATATCCAATAAAACCAAGTCACCATATACCAAATGAGGATATATAGGGTTTCTATAAAACCATAGTATGATACAAATATGAATCAAAATAATATCTTTCATCATAAAAAACATTAGTTTGAGTTTCAAAATAAAATTTAGAATACATTTCATGCCATTCAATATTATAAAAATCTATTTATTTATAAAAACATTATATTTTATCCTAAAATAGTTTGAATTAGGATAGCATAAGGGAATATGAGGAAAACAAGTCATGAATGAAATAAATATCCAATAATAGAATGAGTTATAATAATTTAAAACTCTCAATACAAATTCATAAATTCAGTATGGACTCAAATATATGATTTATAGACACTGAGACTTTACATAAGAAGACTTATTCAAAAACATGAACATGTTTCTGTATTGCTATCGCACTTGGACTAATTGGGTACAATCATATCAGTTTGGAAAAAATCCATTCCATTAGCTAAATCAGTCTAATTGGTGAATATTTCATAGAAAATTCACAATCTATGATTAAAATTATTTAATCCATTTTACCCAATTGAAAATGGTCTCCCATGTATGTCTAAATATAAATTCATATTTAAGATAAAAAAATCACATATTCAATCATACATATAATCAATAAAAATTTTAGATAATGGATATCACCATTGGAAAATTTCTTATAAATACCTTTTGTAATCACGGTTCCCTTTGAAATAATAATTCAAACACATTTTTTTTCACATCCATATTTTTCAAAATAATTATATAATAATAACCCAATGAAATGAATAAATTCCATGAATTATATCAAATAATAACATAAAATCCATAAATAACTCATATCAATCATATTTATTTAGAAAAAACCAAATTAAATCAAATAACCTATAGTGTGCCATGGGAATTTTCATATTATGTGGAGAAACCTATCCCAAAATAGTAAAACCTCATCACCATCACCTAAAAGAACTATAAATAGAAGAATGGAATCCTTGAGATACATTAATACTTTGTCCCCAATCCTATGTTTAAACCCCATGTCCAACTAGGGATCAAAACCCCAGTGATGTAGGAAGAACAATAGAGAAGATAAAAAAAGAGAAAAGGAATCTCAAAAAAACAAAGCCTTTCCTCAATAATTTCCAATATGACTAGAAGGATGTAAAAAAGGATGAAACATGATAAGAAGATCCATAGTTGGAGGGGGATGGTTCACACAAATGTGGAGAAGACTATAGAAGGGTAATATTATCATATGAAAAAATAGAATATTAAAATTGTTAATGAAAACTGGGAAGACCATATGATTTATATAGAATATTATAAAAATTTCAAGCCAATTGTGATGAGGCCACTATAAACTATAAGTGATTATAAATAGTTCGGAAACATGGTTTCTACTAACTATGTTTCATCCCTAAAGATCACCCCAATCCAAAAATTAGGTTTCATGGTTTTTGATAAAACTCAGATGGTTTAAAATTCCACACATTGGATGTGAAAATTTTCTCTAGTTCTACCCTTATTCATTCACATAACATGGTTCCTAGTTAGCACTAACAAAACACTAACCATAAACCTTAATCTATTTTCCATAAAGTTTATTTTTCATCCCTTGAATCCCAAAAAAACCAATGTAGATAAAATTAAAAAACTAAATAAATACATACCAGTGATCGATAATTTGACACATTCATATCCTCATATGATCACTTATATCCTCTATTATACAAATATTATATTATATGGCTAGATACTATTGGATATAGATTTATTAGATATAAAATAATTAAAAATAAATTTTTTTGATATTTACCTATAAATCCTCACCAAATTATATCTCTAAGTGAACTCTTTAAAACTACAAGAAAAATTTATAAAATAATAGTGAGATGATGCATTAAAATATTTACCACAACATATTTAATATCTTTTTCTCTTTTATTCCATGAATTATGAGGTTAAATTTAGAAATGATATTTTATCAAACTTGAAGGAATATACATTCATATTTTTTCGTACAGCTGTAAAAAAATAAGATGAAATTATCTATCTTTTTTTCATATTGCTTTGCCCATATCATTCGATGATTTCTACTATACATTCCATCAAAATAGAAACATGTTATGGTAATTTTAAATATAAGATCAGTATGGTGATATTGGTTATCAGATAATGAAATACATGTATAAGAAAACAAAAACCAAATAATATAATTTTTATCAAAATCATAATTAAGTGTATTGTGGCATATCAAAACCATATATTAAGAGGTGGTTGATTAAAACAAAAATCTCTCTAAAAACTCCCTAATAAAAAATATATTCAATGACAAAAAACTAGCTGAATATAACAATCTAAATAAGTATGATATTAGTATTTTGAAAAAATAACAATTAATCAATTTCAATAATATTAATATTCATTATTTTATTTTATGGATTATTATTCACTCTAATAATTTTATGTAATTTTTCAATCAAAAAATAAATAGTTTTATTCTAACTATGTTTTTTCAATATATTATATAGTTTCATTTAATAGTTAAATTATAATATTTTAGAATTTTAATGTGATAAATAGAAATAATTTTTTAAATAATCATTTCAAAACTATTATTGGATTATTTTTTATGATTTTTCAAAAATAATAGATTTTAGGTGAATAGAGAAAATACCATATTTTAAAATACCATAACATTTCAATTATTCACATAGTCAAAAGTAACTATTAAATTATTGAAATTTTTTTAAAGTCACATGACTATCCAATTTTGTTTATAAACCAATAAATGTAATGGGAATCAATTCTATACATTACTCCAGTGTCAAATCATTTGTATCTTTAAAAGGTAATTTTTAAAATAAAAAATTTTAATTATATTTTTCACATTTATTAAATTTAATTTTAAAAAAATTAAATCTTTTAAAATAGAATGAATATTTAGAGTTGGATCATTTAAATTATTTTTAATGATTCATTTAATTTTTATTCATAAAATTAACCCTATTAATATATATTCATTGTGATAAGGGTTAATATAATCAAAGAGGAGGTCAAACAAAGATATAATGCTTCAAATAAAACAAACTTTTATAAAAATATGAATGGATGATAGGAATAACAAAAAAAACATATTATATCATCCAATAATTAGACATTTGATGTTAATTTCCCTTGATAATATCATTTATATTACTTTACTATTTATAGTATTTACAAGAGTGGAAATCATATCACTTATTAAAGGACCTATCCTCTCTTCAATTCTATACAATCATCAGAAAAATTATATATATATATATTACTACCTACTCAAATACCATCTCAATAACATTATATGCTTCATAAGGATTTTAGTTGTATTCAGCCCATTATTTTTTCATGTAAAACATTGAAATATTTTAATAAATATTTTTTAGATCCAGGTACATAGTAATCATGGGGTTCTAGGGATCAGGGAGCCTTGATGTGGATATAATAAATATAATAAATATATTATATAATGGGAAATAAATTTTTTTGAAATAAGGGAATATCATGAGAATGGTGTCTCAATTGGGAAAAACAAGATGACCAATAAATCTAGAATATGGGTGATTATCCAATAAAAACATATATATTAATTACATTTTAATGGTATTAAATGTTCATTTTTGATCTTATGGGCCTGAGTTAGTGTATTTTCATTATGAACATCCATTCTCATCATTTGTGCACTTCATGCCTAATATACACCAATTTAGGCCCAATGAGTCATCTAATTCTAAGGAATGTAATTATCAATATTTTAATTTTATAATTTTGTAACTATATCTACACTTAAATGTGAACATTTTTCATTCAGGTATCAATGGATGATTTATAAACGATGATGGAGATATTTGGAGATGAATGGAAGCAATTCTAGAGAAGGCAGATTGGAAACCATCCCACTTATGAGACTGTGGGGCCCAACATACCATCCCAATGAATCCCAAATTTTGTGGTATTCTATAAGACATGTATACTAACAAATCACTCTGCATAATCCAATGCTAATTCGGCCTCTATGGTGGTCATTAAAGCGTCCGAAGCTTGAGACACAATTCTGGGCCAGATTCTGCGTCCCAGAAAAACAGAACACTAATCTGATCATATCTCCAAATATACAACTCCAAATGGGCCCATATGTTACAGGTGATTAGGAAACATCTTGGGCTCCATTTTATTCTTCTATTTCCCACTCTGATTCGGCCATCTACAAGGTCATCAAATCGCGTCTGTTCGGTGGATGAAAGCTGGCTGCCACCTCGGGTCAAATGTGGAAAAGTCTAAGTTCCACAAGCTTTCCACCACCCTAGGCCTACCATAATCAAGTGGAATGCTTTGTAATATTGGAGGATCGACCCAAGGCTTCCAAAATTCCTATTTAAGTCAGTTTTGGTGGAGGATTTGATAATATTGGAGCTTGTTTTCATCTTAATGTTATGCTGTCAATTTCTCTTTGTAATGTTCTTCCTTCACATGTAAGTTGTTTTAATTCATCCTTGTTTCTTAATAAAAGTTCTTCTTCTCTTATTATTTTATTCTTATAATTATCACTTTGATACCTTTGGTTCAATGTGTGAACTTTTTCATACAAAACCTTGCGATATTATCACATAACGGTGGAGTGATTGTTATTTTATTGCGTTTTTTTTACTTCTCCATTTCCTCCCTCATGAGTCTACTTTTCGCTTCCATTGAAACCATAGAATCAATGGAGAGATAACCCACTTATGGTTTGATCCAAGGGAGTAGAAAGGGTCTTGATTTGATGTTATTTATCACCTCATTAATGTATAATCACTTCTTTAATTGAGATTTTTATTTGATGATTTTTAAACTCCATCGTCCTTGTTGAATTTAAGGTCACACACTTCAAGTGCTAATACGAACCTTTACCTTGAAGTACTCAAAACTTTGATCCTTTAAGTGTATAGGTGATTAGTATTAAAGGGTGTAGGCATTAATCCAGTAAGTGATTATTTTGTTTTATCTTCTTAAATGAACTCATCTCAAATTTAAGAAATTGAAATCATTAAAAAGAAAATATGTCCAATCAACCCCGAGTGATAACCTAGGATCAACTCATTCTTTTAAATTGAATTCACTTAAGTCTCTTAGAGTTCCTTTAAACACATCTAAAATCAACCCAAGTTGGCCACTTCATATCCAAAAACAGTCCTTAGAATGTGCGTGTCTATAGGTTACTTCTTAGGTCTCTGTGGATTCGACAACCCAAGCTAGACTACAAGGACCGTTCTACCTTCATATCTTGGGTAAATTTGAGTGAGAATGAAATTTTTGGCACCGTTTCTAGGGACCCAAGTATGTCATCTAAACACCCATTCTATTATCCCCCATTTCTTCTTTTCTCATCCAAATTCTCTTATCTTTTCCCTTTCTCATTTTTTTTCTTTTAGCGCATGTCCGCCTACACCCGCGATCAATCAAACCGTCTATTTAGGGTGGATAGTCATGGGGTTGGGGAGTCAAGTACACCAAGGGAAATAATTCCATTAGATCCTAATATTCCTAATACTCTAGAGTCCAAAATTGAGCCAATTTCAATGGAAGGTCTTCAAAGAAACCAACTCATAAACCCAGGTGGGAACCAAAATGGAAACCCAAATGAGGCAGCCCCAAACTTGGGGAATGAAATTGATCAAACCATGAATGACTACCTCACACCTTCTTGGACCAATTCCCCCTCATGAATTAGAAACAATTCCCTAGGAGATTCCAACTACATATTTAAACCCCATTTCCTAAACCACCTTCCCACATTCCATGGAATGGAGTCCGAGATTCCATACCTGCACATTAAGGAGTTCAATGACATTGTAGAAACCATGTGTCCCCCACATCAACTAGAATCAACTAAGATGAGGCTATTTACTTTTTCATTAAAGGATCGAGCTAAAAATTGGCTAAATAATTTGAGACCATCATCCATCAACTCTTGGTACCAACTACAAATAGAATTCTACAAAAAATAATTTCCCCACCACAAAACAATTGCACTTAAAAAGAGTATCCAAACCTTTTTTGAAAAAGAGGGAGAGTCATTATATGAAACATGGGAAAGGTTAAAAGACACTGTAAACATGGTTCCACACCATGGTTTTCTATTCCTGAACAAGTGAGAATTTTCTATGAAGGGTTGGGTCTGGGGAAAAAACAATTCATTGACATGATGTGTAATGGAACCTTTAAAAACAAATCCCCAAATGATGCTTACGAGTATCTAGAAAGACTTTCTGAACAAATTCAAACATGGGTAACTTCACCTTATTCTGAAAATCCACAAAGAACTACTGGAATTCATACACTTAGAGAATAGGAAATCCTTTGGGCTAAACTCACAGCACTCTCTAGGAAGGTTGAAGAGATAGACCTTAGGAAAGTCCATGAAATCCAAACTGTTGACCTTGTTTGCACAATTTGTGACAAACATGACCATAAGACAGACAACTGCCCAACCATTCCATCCATCAAGGATTTTCTCTTAGGAGGACCCCCAGCGGAAATAAATTCTTTGAAATTTCAAAAGCCTCAATACCAAAACACCTTCAACCCAAGGTATAACGACCACCCAGGCTTCCGCTGGAAAGATAACCAACAACCTAGCCAACCACAGGGACAAAATCCTTACCCCCATCAGAACTACCAATCCCATAACCAGTTCCAAACCCAGCCTATCCAATACCAATAGCCACCAGTCCATTTTCAACAAACCATCCCACTTCCAAAATATCCCCCCGGGATAAACCAATCTTCTCAAGCACCCACCCAAACTATTCTACAAAGCCTACTAGAACAACTATTCAAACAAATGGAGAGGATGAACTCGGAGGTATCTTCCCTAAAACAAGAACTTAAAACCATCAAAACTGGAAAGGAACCCATGCCTACTCAGGCGGTGCCATCCTAAACTTCAAGGGGAGAGTCAAGTTATGCTCAAACAACTCATGAACAACTAAAGGCTGAGACTGCTTTAAGAAGTGGGAAATCAATTGAGAAACCTGAACAACTAATTCAGAACCCACCTAAAGATTCAAACTTGGATGAAAATTCAAATGAACCACAAGATCAAACTGAGGAAACTGATAACATTGTCAAGGAAACAACTCTTCAACAAACAACCCCACAACCTTCACTATTTCCTCAACGCATGAGGGGGAAAACCAAGCCTGAACTGAGTGAAACATTGAGAGAAATATTTTGACAAGTCAAGTTGAACATACCCCTTCTCGATTCAATCCAAACCATACCTTCCTACTCAAAGTACCTTAAGGACTTGTGCACTTTTAAAAGAAAATTGTCACATAAAAACCAAGTCCTTTTGGCTGCTAATGTGAGTACCACCATTCAAGGGACCATTCCTCCTAAGTTGAAAGACCCAGGTTGCCCTTACATCAATGTTGAACTAGGAGAAAGAAAATTTTTCAAGGCCTTGTGTGACCTAGGTGCTAGTGTCAATATCATCCCATATGCTGTGTACTGCCAGTTAGTCTTAGAGGAACTCCAACCCACATCTGTCACACTTCAACTTGATGATCGTAGCATTAGGGTTCCAGAGGAGATTTTAAAGGACGTTCTAGTAAAGGTTGAAAACTTCATCTACCCTGCTGATTTCATTGTCCTGGAAAACCATCCAAACTTAGGAAATAAGGAACAAACCCCAATCATCCTTGGTCGTCCTTTCCTTGCAACAATCAACTCTGTTATCCGAGTCCGAAATGGGAACATGACCATCACCTTTGGGAACATGAGTCTAGACTTGAACATCTATAATGCAAGCTCACAAATAGGGGATGACGAGGACATTCATGAATTAAACATGATAGGAAGCATTGATAATGAATCCATGGAACATCAAGGAATATTTGATGAATGTTTAAGTCAGGATGAGATTGATTTACTTTGTTCATATGAAGGAAGTTTATCTCCTTGGCTTGAATCATTTTCAAATTGCTCTTATGATGAAGTCTTAGGTCCAACAATCAGTGAAACCTTTCAAGAAACTACTTTCATGGAGACCACTCCAATTTCCTTCCCTAAATCTGATCAAGCCAATCTAGTAGCTGAAAATTCTACATGTGGGGAATCATTCCTATCTGAAACTCTAAAAAAAGAAATTGATCTTGATCCAATGTCCCAATATTCTGCTGAAATTCTGAACCAACCTGATCTTGAATTGAAGGAACTTCCTGCTGCACTAAATTATGCCTTCCTAGGGGAAAATCAAACACATCCTATTGTCATTTCTTCTTCTCTTGAAGCCAATCATGATAGGATGCTTCTAGATGTCCTTAGGAAGCATAAGAAATCCATTGGTTGGACCCTTTATGATATTCCTGGGATTAGCCCACTTATCGGGACTCATAGGATTGTTCTGGAATCTGATTCAAAGCCATGTCATCAACCTCAACAGTGACTCAATCCTAATCTCATGGAGGTAGTAAGGAAGGAACTTCTGAAATTGTTAAAAGTTGGTATCATATATCCCATAGCTGAGAGTGAGTGGGTGAGCCCAATCCAAGTGGTTCCAAAAAAAGGCTGGAATCACAGTGATAACCAATGAGGATGGAGAGATTCTTCCAACAAGGGTGAGTAGTGGATGGAGGGTCTGCATTGACTACAGGAAGATAAACTCATTCACCAAGAAGGACCATTTCCCCTTACCATTCATTGACCAAGTCCTTGAGAGAGTGGAAGGTCATGCCTTCTACTGTTTCTTAGATGGGTACTCAGGGTACAATCAAATTGAGGTCTCCCTATAGGATCAAGGGAAGACTACATTCACATGTCCATTCGGAACCTTTTCTTTCAAACGTATGCCCTTCGGGTTATGCAATGCCCCTGGAACCTTCCAGCGGTGCATGATGGGAATCTTCTCAGACATGGTAGGGGATTTTATAGAGGTCTTCATGGATGACTTCTCTGTGTTTGGGGATACATTTGAGGGATGTCTGAGGAATGTAGAGAGATTCTTGTCAAGATGTGAAGAAAAGAATCTAGTCCTAAACTGGGAAAAAATCCATTTTATGGTTAAATAGGGACTAGTTTTAGGCCATCTGGTCTCAGGTAGGGGGATTGAAGTTGATAAAGCCAAGTTTGACATCATTCGTCACCTTCCATCACCCAAAACTATCAAGGAAGTGAGGTCTTTCTTAGTACATGCTGGTTTCTATAGAAGATTCATCAAGGACTTTAGTTCAATATTACATCTCCTTTGTGCTATCCTAGTAAAGGATGCTCCATTTGTTTAGACAGAAAGTTGTGAGGGTTCATTATCAACCCTCAAATCCTCTCTCACCTCTCCTCCCATTATGAAATCTCTAAATTGGAACCTTTATTACAAACTTATGTGTGATGCCAGTGACTTTGTTGTAGGAGCTGTGTTAGGAAAAATTTGTGATAAAAATCCTTATGTCATTGCTTATGCAAGAAAATCATTAAATGATGCCCAAAGAAACTACACCACCACTGAAAAGGAGTTACTTGCTATTGTGTTTGCCTTAGAGAAGTTTAGGTCCTACCTCTTAGGATCCCCCATCACTGTGTTCACTAACCATTCTGCACTAAAATACCTCTTCCAAAAACACGATGCTAAGGCTAGACTGATTAGGTGGGTCCTTCTCTTACAAGAATTTTACCTCACAATCAAGGATAAAAAGGGATTTGAAAATTTTATAGCTAATAACCTCTCTAGGATAGAATTAAAAGACAACTCAAATCACATTTATGTGTCTGATTCGTTTCCTGATGAACACCTATACTCTGTGAGTGACTGCCCTTGGTATGCTAACATAGAAAATTTCTTAGTGACAGGAGTCATTCCAAAATTCTTAGGAACTCAAGCTCGAAGGAAATTTCTTTCTGATGTTAGAAACTATGTGTTTGATGATCCATACCTCTATAAGTTCTTCCCTGACCAAGTCATTAGGAGGTGTGTTCCAGAATCTGAACAAGATTCCATCCTTAAATTCTCTCATAGTGAGGCATGTGGAGGTCACTTTTCCTCTAAGAAAACATCTGCTAAGATTCTTCAATGTGGTCTTTTCTGGCCCACCCTCTCAAGGGAATCCTACACATTTTGTCAAACATGTCCTAGGTGTCAACAAGTAGGGTCCATCACAAAAAGGAATCAAATAAAACTCACTCCCATCTTAGTGGTTGAGATCTTTGACTGTTGGGGAATTTATTTCATGGTTCCCTTCACAAACTCTCGGGGATACCTCTACATACTCTTAGCTGTTGATTATGTCTCAAAATGGGTTTAGTCCATTCCCACTACGTCCAATGATCATCAAGTTGTGATTCTATTTCTGAAAGAGAACATATTTTCAAGATTTGTAATTCCTAGGGCTATAATCAGTGATCAAGGAACCCATTTCTACAACCGCCCATTATCTTCACTCATGTCTAAGTATGGTATTTCTCATAAAGTGTCCACTTCATACCATCCTCAAACCAATGGTCAAGCTGAGTTAGCGAATAGGGAGATTAAGCAAATTCATGAAAAAATTGTCAACCCCTCTAGGAAAGATTGGTCTGAGAAACTATTAGATGCTCTTTGGGACTATATAACCGCATATAAAACTATTTTAGGAATGTCCCCATATAGGTTGGTTTATGGTAAAGCATGCCATTTTCTAGTGGAGATTGAATATAAGGCCTTTTGGGCAATTAAGAAAATGGATTATGACCTCTCATTGGCCGGAACAAAAAAGAAATTAGATCTCAATGAACTGGAGGAACTAAGGATATAGGCTTATGAAAATTCAAGGATCAATAAATCTAGAGTTCAAGCCTACCAATCTAGGAATATCAAGCTCAAACATTTTGAACCGGGAAAACTTGTGCTCTTGTATAGTTCAAAACTTCATTTACACCTGGGAAAGTTGAGGTTTAGATGGTTAGTTCCTTTCATAGTGCATCATGTATACCCCCATGGGGTAGTAGAGATTCAAGATCCCACTAGTGGTCACATTTTCAAGGTCAATGGTCAAAGGTTAAAAACATTCATTGAATCATTCAATAAACAGGAAATAGATGTTGAGTTAATTGAGCCAATCTATGAACCAAGAAAAAATTGATAAATTTAGGATCTATGTCGGGCTAACGACGTTAAACAAAGCGATGCATGGGAGGAAACCCGTGGTTTTTATGTTTCTAATATTTCTTGAATCATCTTTATTTTTCAAATAAGATTAATTAATCATTTTTATATTTTAAAATAAAAAAATAGACTTTTGACCCGTTCTTCTATTATGAGTATGGATGGGTACGAAAGGGGAGCACCATATTCATCTGTGTCACGTGGTGTGATCCTTGAGTAATACCTTACCCATAAATTTAAAAAGAAGACAATGTATCATCAGTTTATTTTGTTGTATTTTTATTATTTTATAGGTTAAGATAAAACTAATAAAAATAATATAATAATTAAAAAGGGGGACACGCCATAGGTCGTGGGGCAAACCCGTCACAACTGTCGAAGCCGCGGGGACTCGAACCCGGGACCGAAGGGAGACGGGGCACGCGCTTACCACTGACCTATGGATTAATGTGCTTACTTATTCTATAATTTTTATATATATACTTATATTTTACTTATATATATATATATATATATTGTTTTGTTTTTTTTCCTTTTTCCACTAGGGAACTTTGCAAGCGACATGGATATCAAAGGACTAAATTCGAGCGACAAGAACTTAAAACTTCAACCACCAAGTGACTTCATTCCATGATCCCCATATTTCAATTTCCTTATTGAACTCCCCTTTTATTCCTCTACCCCATTCTAAATTTTATTTTTACGAAACTAGGGACAGTTTCATTCTAAGTTGGGAGGTGTGGAAACAAAATGTTTGTTTAAAAAAACAATGATAAAAAAAGAAGTAAAATTCCTTTATCATTCATATAATAACATCTTTGCTCACATTAAAACTACATAGAAAATAACTTTTATTTCCTTGAATCTTAATTTAATTCATGATTAAGTTTAAAAGAATTGATTTTGGAAGTTTTGTTGTCCAATGAAAATTTTCATCATTTTTATTTCCATCCATTAAATCAAAATGCCACAATGCACGTCCTCTAGACTGTGGGGTACTAATTTGATTTTTTGGGGTCCCATAATAAATAGCATAGTCTGGTTTGATTTTTATGAATAATATGAGTATTCAAAAAAAAATTGTGTGTAGAGAAATGGATTGATAAAATGCTAGGCTTTCGGCACTTGGGGATCGTGACTCCAGAGTTGTCTAGCCCTGAGTTTTTCAATCTATCTCTATTTACGGTAATATGAATTTGTTTTTGATTAATTTAACTTGAGACGATGCCCGAGTATGTGGGCTTCACTTGGTGCCCTAAGGCCTTTGAGTCTGGGAGTCATCGGCAATGTCTTGCTACAAGGGTTAATTTGATGAACTGCAATCTCAATTACTATAGAAATATTCCAAAAAATAATAATAATAATAATAAATATCCAAAAAAAGGAATGAAGAATACTCATATTAGTATTAAATGTGATTCCACCTAGAGCTTCCATGATTTCCCCCTTGAATGAAAATGAACCCCCATATCTATTGTGATTCACAACACATCATTTCACCTAATTGAGTTGGATGAAGTATGATGATGGATTTGATCAAAGTAATGGGCTTGGGATTGGGATCTTCTTTTAAATTAATCTTGTTTTAAATTATCTTGATAGGTTATAAAAATATATTTGTGTTCAATTTACATTGTGAGCACTGTTTGTTATAATGTGTTTGAAGAAAGGAATTCAAATAAAATCATTGAATTATTTGCTCGGGGATAGAAAATATCAAGTTGGGGGGTGTGATTATCCAATAAAAACATATATTTTAATTACATTTTAATGGTATTAAATGTTCATTTTTGATCTTATGCGCCTGAGTTAGTGCATTTTCATTATGAACATCCATTCTCATCATTTGTGCACTCCATGCCTAATATACACCAATTTAGGCCCAATGAGTCATATGATTATAAGGAATGTAATTATCAATATTTTAATTTTATATTTTTGTAACTATATCTACACTTAAATTTAAAAAAATTTCATTCAGGTATCAATGGATAATTCATAAACGATGATGGAGATATTTGGAGATGAATGGAAGAAATTCTAGAAAAGGCAGATTGGACACCAGCCCACTTATGAGACTTTGGGGCCCAACATACCCTCCCAATGAATCCCTAATTTCTGTGGGATGCTATAATTCATGTATAGGAACAAATATCTCTTCATTATCCAATGCTAATTAGGCCTCTATGGTGGTAATTAAGGCGGCCCATGTTAGAGATACAATTCTGGGCCAGATTCTGCGGCCCAGAAAAATAGCCCACTAATCTGATCATATCTACTAATATACAACTCCAAATGGGACCAAATTTTACAGTAGGTTAGGAGGAATCTGGGTCTCTATTTTATTCTTCTATGGCCCACTCTGATTCGTCCACCTAGAAGGTTATAAAAGCGCATCTGTTCGGTAGATGAAAGATGGCTGCCACCTCAGGTCAAATGTGGAAAAGTCTAAGTTCAACAAGCTTTCCACCACCCTAGGCCTACCATAATCAAGTGGTATGCTTTGTACTGTTGGAGGCTCGACCCAAGGCTTCCAAAATGCCTATTTAAGGCAGTGGTTGTGGAGGAGTTGATAATCTTTGAGCTTTCTTTCATCTTAATGTTATGCTGCCAATTTCTCTTTGTAATGTTCTTCCCTCACATGTAAGTTGTTTTAATTCATCATTGTTTCTTAATAAAAGTTCTTCTTCTCTTATTATTCTGTTCTTATCCTTATCACTTTGATACCGTTGGTTCAAGGTGTGAACTTGTTCATACCAAACCTTGTGATATTATCACACAACAGTGGAGTGATTGTTATTTTATTGCGTTTTTTTTACTTCTCCATTTACTCTCTCATGAGTCTACTTTCCGCTTCTATTGAAACCATAGAATCAATGGAGGGATAACCTACTTATGGGTTGATCCAAGGGAGTATCAAGGGGCTGGATTCGATGTTATTTATCACCTCATTGATGTATAATTAATTCTTTAATTGAGATTTTTATTTGATGATTTTTTAACTCCATCATCCTTGTTGAATTTAAGGCCACAAACTTCAAGTTCTAATACGAACCTTTACCTTGAAGTTCTCAAAACTTTGATCTTTAAAGTGTATAGGTGATTATTATTAAAGGGTGTAAGCATTAAACCAGTAAGTGATGATGTTGTTTTATCTCCTTAAATGAACCCATCTCAAATTTAAGAAATTGAAATCATTAAAAAGAAAATACGTCCAATCCACCCCGAGTGATAACCTAGGATCAACTCATTATTTTAAATTGAATTCACTTAATTCTCTTAGAGTTCCTTTAAACCCGTCTAAAATCAACCCAAGTTGGCCACTTCATAGCCAAAAATAGTCCTTAGAATGTGCGTGTCTATAGGTTACTTCTTAGGTCACTGTGGATTCGACAACCCAAGCTAGACTACAAGGACCGTTCTACCTTCATATCTTGGGTAAATTTGAGCGAGAATAAATGGGTTTTACCTAAGGCCTGACATAACCTATTTTATCATTGGGTGTTTGGATTATATGTAGTTCTGGTCAAATTAATAACTTAATAATTTTATTTATTTATTTATTTATTATCTATTTAATGTATAGAACAACACCCATCTTAAATAATATCTATTTTCGAAAATCTTAGAGTAAATCACATAACACAAGGGATTATAGAGGATCGTAATAGGATATTTTTGGCCAAAACTGTGAAATTTTGGGTTGAAAATCCATTTAACAAGGAGTTCACATTCAACAAGGGAGTTCGTGGATCTCACAAATGAAAATGACATGGAACTGATCTTCATCAACGATCGATCCAATCTCAATATGGGACTTTTGATGTGTTGGTTTTATCCCTAGTTTTTCAATACCATGTCATACGAAAATAAATTAAACTAACAAGCGGATTATATATATGATTATTTATTTATCTTCTAATAATTTATGAATTAATAATGTTATTTTGGCCAATTTTTATTATCCTGTGATGGAAATTTTCTTTATCGATAGATTGATTCCAACTCGAACAATGGATAATATATATTTCCTCACAATTATGATTCATGGTTTTCTCCCCCCCCCCCCCCCACTCTTTTTTTATTCATCATTAGTGGTCTATTTTACTAGAGGTTCGAAAATACCTAGAAGTTGATCATTGTAGATTCAACCTTTAGTATAGTAGGTCATTTACATGGTTTTATATTTGTGATCAAGAGAAAAATTGAGGTGTGATGTGGTGATATGGGATATTGGACATGGATACTAGAACTTTTTTTTATGGGTTTTGCAAATTTGATACCATGGTGTGATAAAAAGCATTTCTTAAGTTGATTTGTGGCTGAAATATAGTCACAATTGATGTTTTAGGAATTTTTAACCATATGTCCATGTTCTATTGGTGTGATTTGTGGCTGATCCATGGGAAACATCATTGTGGGAAATAATCCTAGAATAATATGGAAATTATATAAATATTTGTTGTACATGACATATAGTTCAAAGGAACACATTTCAAGTTTTTCCCTTTTATGAAAGTTATGGTTTAAATGCATATATAAGTATCACATACAGTGAAGTCTATTCGCACATCGTGACACCTAAAGCTAGTGACCTAGCATGTACCTCTGGGTAAATAGGCATGGATATGGTCGGAGATATAGGCACAACTAGGGTATATGTGCATAGACATAGATATAGTACCTGGACACGGCAAGATAATTGTGGAACAACCAAAGTATGTAGGTGTGAAGGACGTAAATGGGTACACATAAGAAGTACATGGGCATGGGTTATAAAATAAAGGCATGTGCCAGAGTACATAAGGATACCCAAGATAGCCAAGACATGTCATGTATACCCTATACACAAAATGTTCTTATTCTAGGGAATATTGTGGACTACGTTATCCTCAGTCTAGTTGAATATATATAGGGTGAATTCCCTTGGTTCATACCTATAAGGGTATATTGAGGTATCCCATATTGAGCATAAGATGAGTGATCACCTCTACGGTTCAGTCATTGATAGATTTAGGTATCCCTTTGTATGGGTCAGGGTGTGATCCTCTAACATTATTCCCTAGTCTAGGATAGGTATCCCATAATACCTTACAAGACATGTGATCCCCATCCTAGTGGATTACTATATGTTTTCCTAAGAATATCTCATAGGACCTAGGTGTAACACCCTATCTTTGAATCATGGTCTTCTATGCTCTATAATTTTCTTCTTTACAGATATTCCTAATAGGCATGACCACTCTAATGAGTGCCATCGGTATTAGTGAGACCCAAGGGGTGTGTTCTCTCGACTAAGGATTAAATTGAATTCTCAAGAAGAATCATTGGCTATAAGTATGGTTTTGATCTTACATTGATACTTGGTATCTACCTTGAGTATATATGGGTTGATTTTATCCCATCTTATGCACTGACTATATCTTGATGCTTTATGTTTGGTGATTTTTTATTTTCTTAATGTGAATATGTATAGTGACCCCTACATGGGTATTACCCATATGTTTCATGTTTCATTCATGAAATTGACTATTTTATAGAGTCCTAGGTAGACCAAGTGTAGGTGTATTATAGTAAATCTAGACTGACTGTAATAGATTCTAGGAGTTTTATTTTGATATATGTCTTCTCCTTACTTACCAGTTGAAATTTTTTATAGATTTGGTGGGATTATATTTAGACCTTTCATTTCCCATACATTTTTCATACTCTATTATTGTATTTAGTTGTATTCATATATTTTGTAATTTGTCATATTTTTCTGTCCTAACTTATACAATTGATTTATGATGTTTGTGAGTGTATATGTACCTTTTCATAATGCCTCCCATTTGTGTGATATGTCTACTCATTGGTTTTCACCAACCCCCTGCCTATTAAGAATGGGCATGGGGTGTTAGGTTCAATATGTTTCCATCTAGTTGGTCCCTAGTGGGTAAGTTAATGATAGAGTAGTATTAATGGAGGTTTGTCTTAGGACCAGAGTTTTCAAATTTTCTATCTGTGAGGTTTGGTTTGGGTAATAGGGAAACAATAATAAGGTTTCTTTAGTTCATATCTAAATCCAGGGAACCAAGTGATTGCATGGTGGTTGATATATCCATTCCCCAAGACTCTGATAACCTTCTTCTTGACTCATCACATATAGGAACACATTATAGGGAAAACAATGTTACATGAATCATGTAGGAATGGGTTGTGGTTTACATGTCCTTCTTGAGTCTATTTCATAGATATACTCTTTTGATATGTTTTTTTTCTTTTTAAAGAAAACAACATGCCGATTTTCAGTAAGGATTCTATTATAGGGTGGTGATTATGATCTTCCTAGTGACGAGGATTCATTTTAGGGGATTGTATGATAGGTGGTACCCCTGGGTTTTTTTATGACCCTAACTCCACCTATTAAGCAACATGTCACTTCCAAAATAATTGAATATGATGTGTGTAGGATTATATCAATTCATTATCTTGAGTGATAGATCCCCATTAGGTTTTTAGGCGATCCAAACCCCCAGGTGGCAGAGGAATAGATCAAGGGATTTGGGGAAGTTTTATGCTTGTTATGACCTCTTTAAATCAGATGGTAGTCCTAAATATGATCCTTCTCAATGACTCTATAGTTTTATAGTGGATTTTGGTGATTCAGATAGATGGTGATGTGACTTACTCTTATATATAGTTTAAGTGTATCTTAAGAGAGGAGTTGTATCCATCTACATTATGAGAATTAAAGATTAATGAGATTATGGAGCACTATTAAGACAGCATGAGAGTTTGAGAGTGTGATTCAAGGTTCATTATCCTCTCACGATACTCTATGGATAGTGTTCATGATTCATACATTCAATAAAGGACCTTATTTCATGAAATTTTCTAAGATAAATTGTAGGGACCCAAAGATTGATGTACATGGACATTACATTACTTTTGAGGAATACTTAATACATAACTAAAACAAACACACAAGGACTGTAATAGTTTAGTGTCTTTGGAAACTCGGAAAATAATCTTCTAATCGTGGTGAAAGATCATCAAAATCTCCCATAATGATCTTCCCCTTTTGTTTTCTTACCTAAAACCTTTCTTTAAATCCTGGGGAAAAGAAAACATATAAAGGGTGAGCTCAAATGCTCAGTAAGGGTAAGCATAGAGAACATAAAACAATCCATAAACATTTGAATGCAAAAACTTGAACATAAAATCTAATCATCAAAATCATGAGCAACGCCATAAATCTTGGAAGTACACAAGGCATAGATCATAAAGGAATATTAGTCATGATAAACTAGCATGGTAATAAAACATGTAATTGTGGAATCCATTAATCACATGTTATGATTTACATAGTAGCCAAGTCATTGCTTCCAAGACCATGTTAGTGGACAAAGTCCCATTCTGAATCGAGTTCACTCCTCGTTCCAGACCTATAACACTGAACTGGATTAACTTACCATTCCAACCATGTCTATCTCATGAGATATAAATCTTTACCCAATGCATTGGAGGTATATATAGGTCCCACCCATCTCATAATGAAATCATTCTTATTTGTGCCACAAAATAAACATACATCATTCATAATTACCCAACAAATAAAATGGGTTTCATAAACATCATACCATCATCACATAATCCATATAAAAGAAATGGATATCATTTCATAATAAGAAAATTAAAACCATGTAAATCATAGAGACTTTATACTTGAAACATACACATATGAAATAATTTCATCTTAGATTGAAAATGGTTTTGATAAAACACTTGAAATGAATTCTTGAGGAAAATATCCTTTCTTCTTCAAAATCATTTTCTTTTCACAAAACGTCATGATTTTTTAAAATAAAAATATTTTGTTTAAAATAGTCATGAAATATTTTGTAGGAATATTCATGAAAATAAGGCTTTATAAAATCATAAAAATCCTTTCAAGCCGTATAAGTTAAAAAAACAGTATCCTCGTACTTTTGTCGGAAAAGTCATAAAGTACCTCGTAACGTAAACAAAAGAAAGATTCATTACATACCATGTAGTAAAAGTAAAAATGGGTAAAAAAATCCATTAAACATAGATAAAAATACTTTTAGAAAACATGTACATGGATGATAACAATAACCCCAGCAAATACTTACGAATAAACAATCTCGGATAAGAACGATATTGGAAAGTTTATCCCTTACCTTATGTCAGGAATGATTCGTATGTATCTGAAACTCATGTATAATGATTTAGATAATGTCATTGACTTATTATAGAATCATATTAGTTGTTATTATATCATATATTTTTTACTTATGACTTTATATTACCCGTTTTTTTTGTAAATTCGATGTAAAAGCAGCGATTTGGGTAAAATCGTTTCATTTATTGTACGTGTTTCGACTTGTTGTTCTTGATATTATTACTTATATCCTGATTTAATTAATTTTATAATTTAATACATGATTTATATATAATATATATTCAGAATATACATATATATATGATAGATCAATAATTGGAATGAAATACACCGTTCATGGAGACGGTAGGTCGTACGTACGCATGAACGTTGTTTTCGTTTCCTTATTGAATTGATTGGAATTAAGTAGATGAAATGCATATATATATACATAAATACATTATCATTATTATGTCATATATTTCATTATTATTCATTATATATACTTTATAATCATTCATGAATGGTTAACATGGAGAATGAATCGCATCGTGTTGTGGAGACGGTAGTCCGTACGTACGCACGAGCGATGATACCATTCTCATGATCGTGGAATTGTATTGAAGTGTATGTATAATATTTCAGAATCAATATAACTTTACAATAATCATATATAGTTATTTATTTACACCATTATACCCATCCATGTATGGTGGTGGTCGAAAATAGATTACACCACGGCATGGAGACGGTATTCCATACGTACGCACGTGCGGTGATTTCATTTTCCGTAGGATGGATAGAAGGTGAAATAGGGTTGTTTCATATTTATAATAACATATCAGTATATAATTAATACTTATGTTATTAATTTATAATGATACAACTGAAGAATAATAAGTAGAATAAGAAAGAAACTTGAGAGAATTGGAAGAAGAGATTACCTCTTCTTCGACGCACCTCCTTTAAGCTTCCTCTTATGGAAGTAGAGTTGGTCTTTTGAGAACACCAGAACCTCCAGAATGTTTCTAGAGAAGTGGAGAAGAGAAATTGGTAGGGTTTGGCCGAGCTTCAAGGCTCAAAATGGTGTGAAGAGAAGAGGTAAGGGGTGCCCTTTTTATAAGGGAGGAGAGGGGCACCTTTGGAAAAACTTAAAATATTATTTTATAATAAAGTAATATTCGGTTTATAATAGCTCCAAATTGATTTATTGAGAAGATAAAGTGTGGATGGGTCGAAATCCTCTCAACCAATAGATTTTAGACAAGTTTACATTTCTATTTTAACCTTATCATTTATATTTAACTTTAAGTTAAATAATTTTACTTTTACCGTGTCATCTTGTTTTCTTACACTATAAGGTTAATAAACTTACTATAACAAGCTAAAAGAACCCCAAGTTGTTTATTATTAATATATATAACCTTATATAAGTATTTGGCCTAACCTAATATTTTTAGGAATAAAATAACAATTAATAATATAATATTTGTTTTAAAAACTATTTTATGTCGATTTTGAAACTATTTGGTAATTTCTTTTTGTGAAAATCATAACAGCATTATTAGTTCAAAAAACATTAATTAAATAAATACTAACATGTCATATTAACCTAGAAAATTAGTTTAATTCATAAAAAGTCTCAAATTACATTTATTTGGGTATTTATAATATCAATTATTTTAATATTTCATTATTTAGGTAATTACTGCATCAACATTGTGTCATAAATAAATTAAATTATTTAATGTCTAAAAATTATAAATAAAATACCATTAGTTAGGAAATATTTTTATATTTCTAATGAATATTTATATTCTAATTTATCTTATGTATAACCCTATATTAAAAATGAATTAGTTATTAAACTTTGATTTTAACTATTTCAACCCTTCTTTAAATAAATTAATAATAAATGTCCTAATCTAATCCATGTGGACCTAAATGGTCATATGTTATTCCTAAGGTTGTTTTTGGTAGAATTACACTTATACAATAGAATTAGGACATGTTTTATGGTAATAATAATATCATTTTTACCCTTAATTATCCTATTTACTTTTAACCGTGGTAAATAAAAGTAAAAAGTTACTATTCACCAAAAATTATTTTCATCTCATTGAACCACATTTTAGTCCTTGATATTAACCTTGTCTCTCATATTTTCAAGATTCCACTCACAGAAGTGGTAAAATTAATTTTTCTGTGCATTTCCAAATTCTCCTAGGAGGTGGGTAAAAGACGGTGAAAAGTTCAATAAAATTTTTATATATCTAAAATTATTATAAAATGACTCCAATGAATTACATTGAACTTATATAGGTATTATGTTTCAATTTTGACCAAAAATAAATTTAAATAAAATAAATAATTATTTAAATAAAAAGTCGGTTTTTAAATAGTAACCCAGTATTTTCACTATTCATCAAAAATTGAAAGTTTTCAGAAAAATACCAAAAATTCACCCTAGGATAATTTCGATATTCCGAATCCAAAAATGAAGTCCATTTGGAAAGATAAAATTTATAAAATTTTAAAAAGTGGGTATTACTATTCATAACGGCTAGTTTATATAACATATCGTTGTTTAGTGAAACTCGGTATTGCGTACAACACACGCTATCGTGGAAGGTCGCGATTGCGTGTAATGAAAGCCAAGTCAGGGATGCGTTTAGTGCAAGCTCCTTTTGGTGTAGCGTACAACACAAGACATCAATAAAACTAAAAAAATTATTTTTCATAAAATCTCGGGGTGTTACATTCTACCCCCCTTAAATTGAATTTCGCCCTCGAAATTCGTCAGGGTTATAAATGGTATACTACTCGAAATTTTCTTTAATAGCAACCCACATCGTAAAAAGGAATACCAAAACCAATCTTTAAAAACTAAAGTATGAAACATAACGATTACCCAAATTAACTAATCACTGGGTTTCCACATAGGAGAACATAGGTGAAAATATTGATATGGAAGAGAAATCTGACCATCATGTTCTGATGAAGAGTGGTAGAGAACATGGCTATGAAAAATCCAACAATCACAAATCCATAAATTTTTGATGATCTAATGTACCATCTGATTCATTGGATATAGGGGCACTAGGACAACATTTTTGGTTTTCGAGATAATTTCCCTAAAGTTAAAGATATTTGAAGAAATACTTTCTTGATTTTGGTAAAATCTCATTGTTGGTCATTCCTTGGACAATTTCTACTTCATCTTTTAAAGAAATAAAGTTTAATTTGTCATTCGTGTAGTGTTAGTAGATCAAGTGATAGAATGATGGGTCATTCCATCTGTCTCAAATAAAAGGTTAGAAAAAGTTATCAAAAATACATAAGTCCATCTACAGTGAGATTAATCATATATGGTTCCTAAAATGGACTTATAATTCATATATCATACTACTTAATATAATAAAACTGGTTTCTACTAAACAGGTACTTTTTATAGGCCGATGGTAGGCGATAAAGTCCTGTCGTACTTCAGTTATGGGTTCGATTCCCACGGCCTTGTCCGACGCGATGGGTTGTCGCTCGTCCTGCAGGTTGTCCTTTTTCTAAAACTACATTATTATAACATTCCATAAATAATATCGAAAAAAAATCTATCCTTAAACAATTCTATCTGATGTCCAACTTAATCCATTCCATCCTTTAAGCTTATCAAAAATACTTTTGTCCAATCTCATAGTGTAAAGAAAATGATTACTTGAGAGGTCACATAACAAGTACGTGAATACCATCATTTATCCCCCATATATCATAAGATATATCTTGTTGGTCACATTCCAATCATGTGAATACCTTAATCATGTATTCTTTTGAAACATAAATTACCATAGAACCTTAGTGAAAACATGAGTGCTGTCAAAAGTTAACTCTTTCCAGATACCAAAATCCCAAAAATTTTGTATACTCAAACCATGATATCACTTAGTCCTAATATCAATCATGAGCTCATGAATACTATCAAACAATTTATTTTCTTCTTATCCCTTCATTATGCGCATATCATCTACCTTCCAAAATATTTGAATCACTTTTCATAGTTACCGGTACCATATTCTTATAGAAAACCACAATAGACCAATACATAAATATTCCAATGTTCCACGATACTATATACAACATTATTTTGGAATCCCATTACATAAACACTTAATCATTCCACCACATCATTTTCATATTCAACATCATCAATAGTGGTCGCATGTGACTTCCCTTTTTCATTTACCTTAAGTGGTTGCTCATGTCGATTAACCCTTGGATTAGGGCATTGATTAGCATAATGCCCCATTTCATTGCACTTGAAGCATTGAAGTGTTGGTGGGGCGTTCTATGTAGTCTTTTCTTTATTCACATCATTAGAAACCCTTTTTACATTACTTTGACACTCAGTTGATCAATGACCTTCTTTCCCACACTTAAAACATTTTCTAGTCCCTTTAAGACAATCTCCACCATGCTTCTTTCCACATTTTGAGCATAAAGAAACATTCATATTCTTTTCACAATTGTTCTGAGATTTTTCATTGAACTCCATCTTTCATTTCTTGTCCAAACCATGAGATGGATATGTAACAACAACTTCCATTTCTACCTTGATAGCACAATGCACAATTTATTCATAGCTACTTAAGTCTCTTATAGCTAATGCCCTTCGAAGACTTGGTTTTAAGCCACTAAAAAATCGATCAACTTTACTTTCAGTTTGGATGATAAAGCCAGATGCATACCTTGCAAGTCTTGTAAAATTCACTTCGTATATACCAACATATTCATTATCCTTCTTCTTAAGCTCAAGAAACTCCTTTTCCATCTTTTTTCAAAAAATACGAGGGAAGTACTTACTGAAAAACAAGTTCTTGAACTAATCCCATTCCATGGATTCAATTTCATCTTGGGGCCTTGTATTCTTAATTAGAGTCCACCACTGGTCTGATTCACCTTCTAAATGGTAAACAGCTAAAATGACTTTTTCATGTTCTGAACAGCGAATTATGGAAAATATCTTTTCAATGGTACTGATCCATTGTTCAGCAACAAGTGGATCAGAAGACCCATTAAAAGACGGTGGACATTGCCTCATGAAGGACTCAATAGAATATTGTTCCCTTCTCTGATCATTTGCAAATACAGAATGGTTCATAGCTTGTGTAAGTATAGAAATAAGATTTTTCACTCCATCTCCCATCACATTTGGTTTCTCGGGAGGACAATAATTGCATTTTCCATTACATTTATCAACACGGTTCCTTCGGGTTCCGGCCATCGTCTAAAACCCAAAAAGAATAGCGTGAGAGGCAAAAATCATGCTAGGAAAACAACATAATAAAGGGGGAGTACCTTCAATATCTAACATATTATGTTTAATTCTAATATCGTTACCATAATTCTAGGACTATAACCTATACTTATACTTAACCTTAGGGACATCCCGAGACATACCTTAGAAATATCTCTAGGGATATCACTAAATTTTTCGCATCCTAGTTTCCAAAAGTTAACTAAACCTTTCCTCTGGTACCAACTATAGAGACCCAAAGCTTGACGTACATGGACATTACATTACTTTTTCAGAATACTTAATACATAAGGAAAACAGACACACAAGGACCGTAATAGTTTAGTGTCTTTGGAAACTCGGAAAATAATCTTCTAATCGTGGTGAAAGATCTTCAACATCTCCCATAAAGATCTTCCCCTTTTGTTTTATTACCTAAAATCTTTCTTTAAATACTGGTGAAAAGAAAACATATAAAGGGTGATCTCAAATGATCATTAAGGGTAATCATAGAGAACATAAAACAATCAATAAACATTTTAATTCAAAAACTTGAACATAAAATCTAATCATCAAAATCATGAGCAACGACATAAATCTTGGAAGTACACAAGGCATAGATCATATAGGAACATTAGTCATGATAAACTAGAATGGAAATAAAACATGTAATTGTGGCATCCATTAAGCACATGTTATGATTTCCATAGTAGGCAAGGCATTGCTGCCAAGACCATCTTAGTGTACAAAGTCACATTCTGAATCGAGTTCACTCCTTGTTCCAGTCCTGTAACACTGAACTGTGTTAACTTACCATTCCAGCCTTTTCTATCTCATGAGATATAAATATTTACCCAATGCATTGGAGAGATATATAGGTCCCACCCATCTCATAATGAAATCGTTCTTACTTGTGGGACAAAATAAACATACATCATTCATAATTACCCAACGAATAAAATGGGTTTCAGAAACATCATACCATCATCACATAATCCTTATAAAAGAAATGGATATCATTTCATAATAAGAAAAGTGAAACCATGTAAATCATAGAGAATTTATACTTGAAACATACACATATGAAATAATTTCATCTTATATTGAAAATGGTTTTGATAAAACACTTGAAATGAATTCTTGAGGAAAATATCCTTTCTTCTTCAAAATCAATTTCTTTTCACAAAACGTCATGAAATTTTAAAATAAAAATATTTTGTTTAAAATATTTATGAAATATTTTGGATGAAGCTTCATGAAAATAAGTCTTTATAAAACCGTAAAAATCCTTTCATGCCGTATAAGTTAAAAAAAATATTCTCCTCGTACTTTTGTCGGAAAAGTCAAAAAGTACCTCATAACGTAAACAAAAGAAATATTCCTTACATACCATGTAGTAAAAGTCAAAATGGGTAAAAAGGACATTAAAAATACATAAAAACTCTTTTAGAAAACATGTACATGGATGATAACAATAACCCCAGCAAATACTTACGAATAAACAATCTCGGATAAGAACGAGATTGGAAAGTTTATCCCTTACCTTATGTCCGATATGCTTCGTATGTATCCGAACCTCCTGTATAATAATTTAGATAATATCATGGACTTATTAAAGAATCATATTCATTGTTATGATATCATATATGGTTTACTTATGACTTTATATTACCCGTTGTTTTGTAAATTCGATGTAAAAGCAGCGATTTGGGTAAAATCGTTTCATTTATTGTAAGTGTTTTGACTTGTTGTTCTTGATATTATTACTTATATCCTAATTTACTTAATTACAGAATGTAAAAAATAATTTATATATAATATATATACATCATATACATATATATATGATAGATCAATAAATGGAATGAAATACACCGTTCATGGAGACGGTAGGTCGTACGTATGCATGAACGCTAATTTTGTTTCCTTATTGAATTGAATGGAATTAAGTAGATGAAATACATATATATATATATACATAAATAAAGTATCATTATTATGTCATATATTTAATTATTATTCATTATATATACTTTATAATCATTCATGAATGGTTAACATGGAGAATGAATCTCATCGCGTCATGGAGACGGTAGTCCGTACATACGCACGAGCGATGATACCATTCCCAGGATCGCGGAATTGTATTGAAGTGTATGTATAATATTTAAGAATAAATGTCACTTTACAATAATAATATATAGTTATTTATTTACACCATTATACCTATCCATGTAAGGTGTTGGTCGAAAACAGATTACACCACGACGTGGAGACGGTATTCCGTACGTACGCACGTGCGGTAATTTCGTTTTCCATAGGATTGATAGAAGTTGAAATAGGGTTGTTTCATATTTATAATAACATATCAGTATATAATTAATACTGATGTTATTACTTTATAATGATACAAATAAATAAGAATAAGTAGAATAAGAAAGAAACTTGAGAGAATCGGAATAAGAGATTACCTCTTCTTTGACGCACCTCCTTTAAGCTTCCTCTTATGGAAGTAGAGTTGGTATTTTGAGAAGACCAGAACCTCCATAATGTTTCTAGGGAAGTGGAGAAGAAAAATTGGTAGGGTTTGGCCGAGCTTAAAGGCTCAAAAGGGTGTGAAGAGAAGAGGGAAGGGGTTCCCCTTTTATAAGGGAGGAGAGGGGCACCTTTGGAAAAACTTAAAATATTATTTTATAATAAAGTCATATTCAGTTTATAATAGCTCCAAATTGATTTATTTAGTTGATAAAGTGGGGATGGGTATAAATCCTCTCAACCAATAGATTTTAGACAAGTTTAGGTTTCTTTTTTAACCTTATCATTTAGATTTAACTTTAAGTTAAATAATTTTACTTTTACCGTGTCTTCTTGTTTTCTTACACTATAAGGTTTATAAACTTACTATAATAATCCAAACGAACCCCAAGTTGTTTATTATTAATATATATAACCGTATCTAAGTCATTTGTCTGAACATTAGATTTTTAGGAATAAAATAACAATTAATAATATAATATTTGTTTTAAAAACTATTTTATGTCAATTTTGAAACTATTTGGTAATTGATTTTTGTGAAAATCATAACAGCATGATTAGTTATAAAAAATTTAATTAAATCAATAATAACATTTCATATTAAACTATAAAATTAGTGAAATTCATAAAAAGTCTCAAATTACATTTATTTTGGTATTTATAATAACAATTATTTTAATATTTCATTATTTAGGTAATTACTGCATCACCATTGTATTATAAATAACTTAAATTATTTAATGTCTAAAAATTATAAATAAAATACCATTAGGTAGGAAATCGTTTTATATTTCTAATGAATATTTATAGTCTAATTTATCTTATGTATAACCCTATATTAAAAATTATTTATTTATTAAACTTTGATTTTCACTATTTTAACGCTTCTTTAAATAAATTAATAATAAATGTCCTAATCTAATCCAAGTGGACCTAAATGGTCATATTTTTTTCATAAGGTTGTTTTTAGTCGAATTACACTTATCCAATAGAATTAGGACAAGTGTTAGGGTAATAATAATATCATTTTTACCCTTAATTGCCCTATTTACTTTTAACTGTGGTAAATAAAAGTAAAAGGTTACTATTCACCCAAAAAAACTACTCATTTAACCACATTTTAGTTTTTTATATTAACCGTGTCTCTTGGATTTTCTAAATTCCACTCACAGAAGTGGTAAAATTAAGTTTTTTGTGGATTTCCAAATTCTCCTAGAAGGTGGGTAAAAGATGGTGAAAAATTCAATAAAATTTTTATATATCTAAAATTATTATAAAATAACTTCAATGAATTACATTGATATTATATAGGTATTATGTTTCAATTTTTACCTAAAATAAATTTAAATAAAATAAATAATTATTTAAATAAAAAGTCGGTTTTTAAATAGTAACCTAGTGTTTTCACTATTCATCAAAAATTGAAAGTTTTCAGAAAAATACCAAAAATTCACCCTAGGCTAATTTCGATATTCCGAATCCAAAAATGAAGTCCATTTGGAAAGATAAAATTTATAAAGTGGGTATTACTATTCATAATGGCCAGTTTATATAACATATCGTTGTTTAGTGAAACTCGTTATTGCGTACAACACACGCTATCGTGGGAGGTCGCGATTGCGTGTAATGCAAACCAAGTCAGGGATGCGTGTAGTGAAAGCTCCTTTTGGTGTAGTATACAATACAAGACATCAATAAAATTAAAAATAATATTTTTCATAAAATCTCGGGGTGTTACATAAATGGATTGTAATAGTATCCCTTTGCATTACTACATATGATGGGGTGCTCAAGTGATCCATGGTAGAGGAGGGATTTTATGAGGATTAGTTCCTAAAAATTGGTATTGGCATAGGAAACTTTAAAGATAAGTATTCATAAGCTATTATCTAATGAAAATATCATGGATCCAAGCACCATGTCATTTTTAGAGATAATCTAAGGATAGTGGTTCTGCAGTTCATGCCTCACAAGACAATTAAAGTTATCTGAGAGAGAGTTCTTATTAATAATGTGATGGGTAAGGAAATATAATGTGTGATTTTTTTACCCATTATATGATAGATAGATTGACAATTGATAAGACACCTAGGCAGAGGAACTAGCTAGAGTATGGAGGTTCATAAGGTGGAATACATGGAAGAGAAGCTAGGAAAGAAGTAAAAGGTGGATGAAAATTTGATTGGTTTCCACCATCACTTCTAGGTATTCTATGCTAGGCTCAGGGATCTAGTGGTCATGGTCATTATAAGATATAGTAAGTGAAGGTGTATGACCCCGAGGATTCAGTAATGATCTGAGGTACATTCTGTCTCTTATCTACTTTAGCTATAGTATTGATCATCATAGGCATGATCAAATATTATCTTGAAAAATCCCTTATTCAAGGTCTTCAGATTCCAGTGGTCCCTTTTAGATTCATAAATAAAACACCGCTACCAAAAGTGGGATGTAACTCTTAGAGGAGATAGATTCATATGTGATTTTTATAGCATCAATGAAGCCATATGATGTCATTCTAGGTATGTACATTCTATCCATAGTTCATGCACACATTAGAATTTTTAGGCAAAGGATTCGGTGTATCTGATTTGAAGGGATGGGTTTTTCCATCATTGGTGATAAGGAATCCTATCCATAGTTGGTTGAGCACATATATAGGATGATATAGCTGATTACTCATTAGTTAGATTTTATTACCCTTAGAGTAGCATATGATATGATATTTCTACTTCCTATAGTGGTGGTATAGTATGAAGTTATCATCCCTAGTAATTCTCCAAGATTAACTCCCCATAAATTGATCTAATGCTATATATATTTGTACACATAGAATTCCAAGATATCTATACGAACATTTTGGATAGTGCCAACAGAGCAACAAGAATTGAAGCTGTAGTAGGAGAGATTATAGAGGTAGTTCTTTTTCAAACCCAATTTTTCAACATAGGATGTAATAGGGTTTTTCTGCAAGAATATGGATGGGCGATTGAGGTTATGTATATATTACCAATTCCTTAATTTGGTGACCATCATGAATATGTTTCCACTCTTGATAATTGAAAAACTCTTCATCTAGTTGATTGGGGGGATATTTCTCTCATTGTTTAGTGTTAGGTCTGGTTATTACCAGTTCCAAGTTCAAGACATGTATATATTGAAGATTATATTATAATGTATCTATGGTAACTATGAGTGATTGGTGATTATTTTTAGTGTGACGAACATCCTAGAAGTGTTCATGTGACTTATAATCAATATCATTTATCCCTTATTGTACTTTTTCATGGTAGTTGTCATTAGTGACACCCTTGTATAGTTTTTGTTAGAGGAGGACCACCTAATACATTTGAGGGTGGTCCTATCAGAAATTCTTGCATCATGAGAAGTTTCACCAAAGATTCATGCATCATTTCTAGGATCACCTGAGGTGAAATGCTTCAGTTGGTTGGTGGACCACTATCAGAGATTTGTGCATCATTTATCTTGGAATTTTGAAACATTGAAAACATTTACTCAAAATTTTCATCCTTTCCTCAAGATAGAAAGATCCACCATTATTTTCCAAATTTGTAGATATAGTTGATGAACTCACCCATCATGATATTTTTAAAGTAGGGTATGCAAAATGTGGTGTTCTTAGATGCCTCCATAACTGTCCATGGATGTTTTATAATGTAATGGTAGTTGATTTTTTCTTATGAGTTCTAGAAGTTGATTCCCCATGACCAGAACTACACAGCCCATAACCTAGAGCTGGAAGCCGTAGTCTTCTCCCTAAATATGTGGTGAAATTTTCTTATGGTTAAATGATTTATCAATTATTCTAAGTACATGATTCTCAAGTATATATTTTCATATAAATATCATAATGTGAGATAGATTTTGTGGCTATAAATCCATTGGTAATATTACATTTAGATAGACTATACTCATAGAAAGGGGAACATAGTGGTAGATTCTCTTAGAAGAAGATATTATACATAGTTGATCAGTAAGACATTAGAGTTTTTTGGCTCATTTCATTTGTCCTTTTTGAATGAGGATGTTACAGATTAGATTTACCCAATGGTTGTTATCTATATTATTATTCAACATGTTAGGGAGAATCATCTTGTATATATTGATTGGGAGACATTGAATGGAAATATATTCAGTGGATGTGCTCCTGATAAATTTTCAGAAGGTGGGTACCCCATTGTCCTTTTTTTAGGATGAATGATAGTAACAGTGATGTTGTGAGAGGAGGTACTGAGGGAGTTCCACTTGGCCCACATAGATTTATATGTAGGAATGAAAAATATATAACCAGAACTTTTAATATGTTCTTTTGATTAGGGATGAAGAGGTGTGCAACTGAGTTTGTCTCTTTATGCCTCACTTGTTAGCAGATAAATTATAATAACCATGTTCTAACAGTTTTCGCTCAACCCCTTAATGTTCTATAGTTGAAGTGGGGTTTTATATCAATGGATGTCATGAAAATACTTCAACATTTTTTTAATGGTCATGATTCTATCTAGGTGAACATACACCATATCACCAAGTTATACCACTTCCTAGCCATTTAAGGTAAGAGTTTAGTATAGATCTTGAGATGCATTTTCATTTAAGAGATTGTTTAAATTCTAGAATTCTCTCAATAATAGTTTTATACTGTGTTTCTCACTTTATATAGTGATTATTAATTGGATTTTATGAGTCCTTTAGGACTCATTTATTGATTACAAATATATTTCACCCCCATACTAAGGATCAAACTAAGTGATCCATTTAGGTTCTAGAGGCCAAGCTTCAAGCTTGCATGTTTGACTTTGGCCATTGTTAGGAGGATATATTAACCATGGTAGAGTTTCCATATAAAAATATTTACCACTTTACCATTAGTATGGAACCATTTGAGGAATTTTATTGTAGACCTTGTAGGTCACCACTGTGTTGGATTGATCCAAAGGAGTCAAAACTCATGGTCCCATAGTTGGGAAGAACAATAACATAGAGGTTAAAGGTCATATATAAGAGGATGAATACTACCGATATTTATCATAAGTATTATGTAAATTGATGATATATAAATTGTTTTTTTTATGTGGGATACCATTTTTTTCATTAAGGTCTCACATCGATGATGATTTTTTAAATTTTTCCAGGTTAGTAAATCAACTCTGATTTTCATTGGGAATTTTCAGATACTGCATAACGATGGTATGGTGGCATACCACTTAGCCATACTACTACAGTAATTCTAGGTGGATGATGTATTCTATGTGTTATGGATAAGAAGATATGTGGGTGACCTATCACATGTTATCTACTAGGATGAGTAGGACATTGAGGATGGAGCTACCATCACGGAGTACCGGATAGAGATTGAGGATCAGCATGAGAAGATATTTCTTGGGGGAGAAATTCCATGAGTACATTTCCAATTGAAACATGGGAAACATGAAGGGAGCACCAGAGAGTGGGAAAAACAAATTCAATCAAAGTATCCTCTATATTATGAGTATTCATTTTTATTTTTATAATGAAATTTTTTGGGTTGGGGAGAATGTAATGACTCTATTTCTTCCCTTTAAAACTTTTGAATATTTGAAATAATATTTTCTAATCCATGAGCTAAGTGAGTCTTGGATAATGAGGCTCATGAGCCTCAATGTTGATATAATAGAAATATTAAACATATTATTTCATTCATGTGTAGTTTTTAAAACCCTGAGATTTTAAAATAGCACTATGTTAGATAGCATACACAACTCAGAACACTGAGTCTAAAAGAGCCATAATATATAATTAAAATATTTTTATTTAATATAAAAAATATCTCTTAGCTATTGAAATGGTAGGTATGATTGGTGTTGAATAACTTATGAAATATATATAAATTACCTTCTCAAACAAATTGATTGATTAATTTTTAGTAAATAAGAACTCAATTTTTAGTAAGGTTGCATTATGATTTAGAAATTCATTTTATTTAAAAATTATTTTTATTATTTTTTGAGAAAAAATATTATACTCAATTTCAGGAACTTCTAAGAATTTTATACAAAAAAATTATACCATTTTTGAAATAATCATATCCAAATTATAATTAGGTAAAATTTTATAATTTTTTCAAATGATTGATTTTTTAGTAAATAGTGAAAAATACTAAATTTTAATTGAAATCCATATTTATATTTCAAGGAATTAAAATGATCCATTCATTTTAAATTATTTTGAAAAAAAATTAGTTTTATTATATTATGAATAATAGAATTATGTTCATTGTAATAAATTTTATGATTGAATTTGGTATAAAATCATTTTTTATGCACAAAAGACATTTTATGAAAAATCTTCTTTTTGTTGTGTTTTTCATTTTTTCTAAATTAATTCATTCCACTTATATAAATTGAATCATCAAAAATTAATTCAATATTTGTAATAAGGATGTTATAATTTATGAAACAATGTCTATTTATTTTTGTTAATATGTGTAGAGCATTGTGTTACATTTGTTGTCAATAAAGAGTCAATAAAGAGTCAATTGTCAATAGGTTGTCAATATATGCATGAAAAAGTGATGACAGAAGTTGTGACAATGATTTAAGTGGTGAGGTTATTAATTCATTGAATATCCCACTTTGATTATGGATTAAGATTAAGGAAATAAATCTGATGATTGTAGATCTGGTCCTAAGTTCCAAGACTTGTATCAAGGTGATACATTGTCACAACACTAAAAGAAGTCCATGAAATAGTCAATTGCATGAGTAAAGAAGTAAAGATCCATCCATAGTCACTAAGTGGATGAAGTGTTTAAGATCCATCCAATATATTCTAATTGGATGAAGTTCGTAAACAAATCAGACAATTGAAGAGCTGATCATCAAAGTTCCAAGACATGTGTTTAAAGGATAACACATCACTCACAACAAGGTTACCATGCATTATTATTTAAATTCATGAGGATAAGTAGAACCCACACATCATCCTTGATTGACTCAAAGAAGCTTCATGAAGAGGTTTGGAATTCATGATCCAAACATTAAGGATGATTTATGATGTTTGAGATGAATAATGAGAAAAGAAGCATGCATGGGATTTGAATGAAGAAGGGTGTGGTTTGGTATTTTAAGGATGAATTCATACTTGGTTTTTACACTAAGTACTTATTATATGCCTTTAAAAAAAATAGTGCCAACAATGCAGGACAGATGAAGCCCTCACCCAAGGCATATGCGGGACCCAAGGGTCTACTGTACCAAAGGGTATGGCCTCGAATCTAGCCTGCAAGAGGTGCATGCGGACCGTGTATAAGCCCACAGGATACCGTGCATCAAGCATTCATAGTAGGAACTAGGAGCACACCCATAGAGGCAATAGTGGGTGCAGAAGCGCGCCCGTAGAGAATTGGTGTGAGGCAACACCAGAGGGGAGAGAAGAGAATTCTGAGCATCAGCTGCGACAGCTTGTATTATAAATGAGTCATGTCTCATGTCTCTATTTTGATGTGGGACGGGTTTAAAAAAACTAAGGTAATCATGGTTGTTCATCTAATCCTGCGTACACTTTCGGATACACATCTAATTTGTGGTAAGAAATCTAATCGAGACCGCTCATCTCATATCGTATCTCATCGATTGAATTAGAGTCATCCAATATCCTCCCCTGAGGTCATCTTCAACCTCCATCCATATCGATATCACTGCTCACCACAGAAAAAGCTGAACAACCATGATCGAGCTCCTGACCAATATTGTTGATGAAAACTCCTGCATGGTGGTCATCCAAACGAACCGAACACATGCATGCATTAAAAGTTTCATGAATTCATCAAAATGATGAAAATAAAAGGAGCCTCAGGAAAACGAAGTTTTCGAGGGTGTACTTCCCATTATATGTATGAAGATATGGTTTTCATGTTTTCTAAAATTCATGCACATGAGGATTTCACCGAGAAATAAGGAGTTTGCATTGAAGAAAAATAAACTAAGAGACTCGGGATATCTCATCCGCATTTGAAATATTCAATGTTGAAGATCTTGTATGTTCAAAGAATTAATCCTATCATCATATCTCATGGGATTTTAACATGCAATAAAATGGTGATTCTTTCCAATAAATACAGATCCCTCGATATAGGGTTTGTTGTTGAAAATATTGAGATAGCTCCCATTTTCCAAAAAACGGATCATTGGGCTAAAAAGGTTTCCATGCAACTCTGCTATGGGAAGAAGAACCATAGGCATTCAACAATTGATATGCACTATTGAATAATCCTTGCGAAGAAGGAAGTCATCTGCACCCCCTGTGTGAAGAAACCCACGAGCATATGATAGGTTCTTTCAAACCCTTGTTGTGTCTTCATGAGGATAATCCGGTATGTACGCAACTGGTGCACTTGTACCCTTGATGTGCTTCATGAAGACAGAGCCACAAACAATTATTGGTTATGTGAAGAAGAATCATGCTTCCTTTTTTGCACAAAGAAGAATAGGTGAGAACTCCCACCTATTTTCATGATCCATCTGAGAACCTACGCACATTCTTATTATACCCATTTGGGTTGTGTGGTCAAGAAGAAGAAGAAGGGAGTGTGTATGCATTAAGAATCAAGAAGACAGTACATCCATACACGCATGTGAACCCGAGGCCTCGTGTTTTCATAAAAAGGAACATATGCATAAGTCCTAGGATTTGATAATCTCTTGAGACAATGTGTGCACATGTGAAGAAAGAAGGAAAACCCATCCAAATGCATACACCCATTCAGGTTTGAAGAGGAAAATGCATAAAACTTAAAGTCACATAAACCATGTGCATGAGAAGAGAGAGAAAGAGAACAAGATAAATAAGAGATAGTGAGTTGCACCAAGATGAGAATACATGTACATACATAACACACATTGAATCCAAATTAAAAAGAACAATTATGTGTGTGTATAACCTTAATGAATTGTGTGAATATTGAAAAAGAAGAAATTGAGTGGGAATTTCATGTTTAATTACTTGAACCACGCGCATTGAATCTAACACGTTGATATAAGAGAATATTGTGTGATTGGGATTATAATAAACACATCATACATGCATGCATACATGCATAAACACATGCACATGTGAAGATAATTGATATACCCAAAACAAGAGGTATTTAATGCCATGAAATCCATTCATTAAGTGAATGATAACTAATATTGAAGCCAGATAGAATCAAATAAGATTGTATATCTAAGTTGATATTAATTGGGCATCCAAGAAGTCAGACAGAGCTGACATAGTGCAAGATCACTCTTGAATATTAATATTATTGAAGAAGTTGTGTGCACCATTTGTACACATCTAAGTGAGGCCAGGTCTTCATTAGAAGAATAAATAATTTCTTCAGCATTGTTTAACTGATCACTGATCAAGAAAGTGATCAGAAATATTGAGCAAGGCTAACAGACCTTACCAAAGGCTGTTGAAGAATCTTGAAGAGATACATAGGAAAGTGTGATTCATCAATCCTGTATGGGAAGATCATAAGATCATCTACAGTTAATCAATAAAGGACATAAAGAAGCAAGAAACTCATGTAACTTGAGAGCTAGAAGAACTCTGTGAGATTTGGGGAGGAGAAGAAGTCTTCAGTGGGACTCTGAAGTAGGCCAGTGGACTCTGGTAACACTATGGAATGCAGTATAAATACCCTCTTATGGGACTTAGGAGAGATAAAGTGGGACTCTTTATCAACCATTATAATTGATAACAATATTATAGTGGAGAATCTATATTGGGGGGAATAACCAACACAACAAGGAGTAGGTCTTTGAACTGAACATTGAAAATCCTTGTGTTTAGTGCCTTTACATTTACTACACCATTCGAGGTAAGGTTGAGATACACAAGAAGAGTGGATTGAGGATTTAACCATCCATATAGGTTTAATTGAAAAGAATAAATTATTAAAAATATTTAAAGGGGTCACTGATTTACCGCCTCCCCCTCTCAGTGATTCACACTAATCTGGGAACCTCAATTGGTATCAGAGAAAATGTTACCTCTAAAGTATCCAATGGAGTCTTTATGAATTGAAAATTTTAGGAAATGAGTGAGTAACCTCAAATGGAGATTTTAGCCAAGACTCAGAAAAATAGAAAGAAGAAACAGGTAAGGAATATAAAGAAAAATCTTACTACTAATTGGGAGACACCTTTTACTGAAGTTAATGTGAAAGGTACAGCATGTGATAATACTTATTATTCTTATAATGAATCCTTCTCAAGCTATGATGATGATAGATAAATTAGTGAAATTTAGACTACACTCAAAGATCATCTGAATAAAGTCCCTAGATAATTATCAAGACACATTTCTTCAAGTATTAGTATTCTTTAAGATGAAAAATTATAGCTGGAAGAAGAAGTTGATGCCATAGAAGAGGCATTGGCTAAAAGGGTTTTCATATCCAACACTCTCACAAAACTAGTAAAGGAAAAGAAAGAAACAATTTCTATTTGAAATGAAATACATGCTCAAGTTACTTAATAATTTTAGGGAAGTATTTGTGAGAAATAATTCTTTTAAATGGTATTTGTAGAAGCTTTCCATGCATTTGAAAAATTGCACAAAGTATCTATGGTTGTCAAAGATGCTCAACTAGAAGAATTATCCAACAAGGTAAAGGAGATTGACATATCTTTGCAAAAATTAAAAAATATTTATGAAGAACAAATGATAAAGCTGAAGGAGAATTGGAAAAGAAAGTTGATATCAATTGAGGATGAGAAGAAATTATTCATATATGAAGTGTTTAGAGTTGGAGGTGAAATTGAAGAATCAGCAATCACTCCAAGTTGTAGATTCCCAAAAATCTAAAAGAAGAGATGATTCCACTCAAGTTTTTATTTAGTAATATGATTCCAAAAAGAACATCAGATCATCCTCTAATCTAATGGTAACATCCTCCAAGAATAAAGTATCCCATAACCCAGTTATTTCTATTTCTACTAATGCAGTTACATTTGTAAGTACAGGTTCAAAGCTAAAAGTTGGGAAGATGTGGATTAATGAAAATATTGATATAACCATTAAACTTTTAAGGATGGATGATGGGATTATTAAAAAGAAAAACTCCCAAATGGATGCTTCAAAGGAAGAAAGGAAATTCCATAAACAATAAGGCACTGAATCTAGCCAGATAAACACTACAAGAAAAAGAAGGTGATTTATTGGATATTTTTGGTGTTATTGGAAGTATGGGCATAAGTCCAATAATTCCTGAAATAATACATTGTCATATGAAAATTATTAAAGGTCCACATTGAGGGAAAGTATATGTGAATAAATGAATCTTCCTGCAAAGCAAAGGCAGAAAACACATATGAAGAAGAATTTTTCTATCAAGAATATATTTGAATATCTTGAAGACTTATGTAATAATTTCAACAGAAGTGGTCACAGTTATGATAAGTTCTAGTTTATTCCTAACATGCATCATTCATATATTTATAAGAAATATAAACCACTTCAAAGTCAGTAGAAATGAAAAAGATTTTAAAAGTATTCTATTGGTAATATACAATACATGAAAGTCAAGAAAAATATATAATAAAATATTCCCAAGAAGAATTTTAATATGGATTCCAAGAATTTCATCTCAACAAAGAAAATATGCTTCTACTGTGGAAATAAATTTTATACCATAGATCATTGAAAACAATCCATGGAAATGAATGGAAGAAATCTCAAATTGAAAGAAGAATCAATCTAGAAGAAGATAGGATTGATTGAAGACATTCCTAAAAATAATTTTGATAAGTTTCCTAATAAAGGTAACATGAAATCATTGAAGAAGTCATGTGGAAGATACAAGATAGAAAATTCCAAGAAGGAGTTTTTAGTAATCTGACCTAATCAATTGAAAAGTGCTAGAGAATTATAAAAAGATAAAAATGAATTACTACATAAAGATAAGGAAAAAGGAAAACAGATCATTCCACATGAAGAAGAATTTGAATTTTATGAGAGGTTTTCAATAAATGAAAACCCAAGTGTCTCAAAAGTATTTTGTAGAATGTTAAAGAAGGATGGACATCATGAAAACAAATGTTTAACTATTTTACCAAGAAAAATTGAGAAAATTGAACAACATGCATCAGAAAAAGCTATTTCACTACTGACAGAAGTGAAGACAAAAAATCCACACAAGTTGAAGGTGAATGGAAGTAAATAATCCATGTTGAAAATGAAAAATAAAAATTCCAAATGGAGAGGATACATAATCATGAAGAGTACCAGACACTTTAGAGTTTCAAGGAAATGAGTTCTTGGGTTGAGAGAAAATTCTCAGCCCCAGTGATTCTATTAAAAATCTCACGAGTGTTCCATATTATTCCCTTATATTTTTGTTATATGAATGTTCTTTGAAGGTCATACTCAATATTACAACTATATGAGAAAAGTGGATAACTATAATTTGGAATCATTATTCATGATTTGATAATTAATTTAAGTGATCCATAGTGGAAGATTATCAATATGCATATCTTCAATCTTATTTGATAATATTCTCCAATATGGTAATTCAAAGGGATTTCACCCCTTAAGGGGGAGAAAACACGAAGAATGTGATATCAAGGATTATGTCATGAAAATCCTTGAAATTCATATCATCTCAATAAGTTAAAACTTGAGGTATTCCAATCACACTTTTATCCCTTGTTCTTAATTGTATTTATCAAGTCAATTAAGGGGGAGTGCTTGATTGATGACGAGATGGGATGAAAGGGGGAGATTTATCTTTGAACTTGAAATTTTTAATATTTTTAGTGAATTATGTGCAGGATTTATAATTTTATTGATAAATATGAATATTTACAACCCTTAGGATAAGATTTGATACATTCTGAGCATGATTTCACATGTATGGTTGTTTATGGACATCATTGAAAACCTTGGTCATATCTCTCTTTTTTTCTACACCGGGTTAGGCCAAGTAGACTTAGAGGTGATTTACTAAAGGATCTTCGCTAAGTAAACCATGTGACATCATCCCTCACTCAAAAATACTCAATAAGATATTATTAAAATGGAGGAGAACATGTTTTTAAAGAGGACCCCACTAAACATTTGCATTTGGTTTCCAATAAGGGGGAGAAAATATTGGCACACATATTGACCCATTCAAAGTGTGATTAAGTAATATTGATATAAAAATTCAAAGGGGGAGATTGTAGAGCATTGTGTTTCATTTTTTTTTCAATAAGTAGTCAATTATCAATATATTTTCAATATGTGCATGCAAAGGTGATGATGGAAGTTGTGCCAATGATTGAAGTGGTGAGGTTATTAATTCAGTGAAGATCCCACTTTGATTATGGATTAATATTGAGGAAATAAATATGACGATTGTTGATCTGGTCCTAAGTTCCAAGACTTGTATCAAGGTGATACATTATCACAACACTTGAAAAATACCATGCAATAATAAATTTCATGAGAAAAGAATTAAAGATCCATCCATAGTGACTAAGTAGATGAATTGTTTAAGATCCATCCAGTAGCTTATAATTGGATGAAGTTGGTAAACAAATTAGATAATTGAAGATCTAATCTTCAATGTTTCAAGACATGTATTTAAATGATAACACATCACTCACAACAAGGCTACCATACATTATTCTTTAAATGCATGAGGAGAAGTGGAATCCACACATCATCCTTAATTGATTCAAAGAAGCTTAAGTAAGATGTTTTGAATTCAGGATCCAAACCTTATGAATGATTGATGATCTTTGAAGATGAAGAAGGAGAAAGGAATCATGCATGGGATTTTAATAAATAAGGGTGTAGTTTGGAATTTTAAGGATGAATTCATACTTGGTTTTTATACTAAGTATGTAGTATATGCCTTTACCAAAAAATTAGGGCCAACCATGAAGGCCAACTGAAGCCCTCACTCAAGGCATATGCGGGACTCGAGGGTCTACCACACCCAAGGGGAAGGCCTCAAAGCCAGCCTGAAAGAGGCGCATGTGGGCCGTGTATAAGCCCGCAAGACACTGTGCGGCAAGCATGCATAGTGGGATCTAGAAGCGCACCCGTGGAGGAAAGAGTGGGCGTAGAAGCACGCCCGCAAAGAACTAATGTGTGGTGGCACATGAGGGGGGAGAGGAGATTTATGAGTATCAACTGCAATGACTTGTATTATAAATGAGCCACATCCCATGTCTCCATTTCGATTTCGGATGAGTTTAAAAAACACGGAGGTAATCGCGACTGTCCATCTAATCTCGCGTATGTTCTCAACTTCACATCTAATTCATGGTAAGCGATCTAATCGGGACTGCTCATCTCATCCTGCATCTCACTGATTGAATCGAAGCCATCCAATTTCCTCCCCCAAGGTTATCTTCAACCTCCAACCATCCCGACGTCGTCGCTCACCATAGACCAAGCCGATCCACTATGATTGAACTCCCAGCCAGTGTTGATGAGGAAAACTTTTTCATGGTGATTGTCTAGACGAACCGAACACATGCATGCATTAAAATATGCATGCATACATCAAAATGATGAAAATCGAAGGAGCCCAAGGAAAATGAAGTTTTAGAGGGTGCACTGCCTATTCGATGTATAGAGAGATGGTACACATGCATTCAAAAATGCATGCACGTAGGGATTACACTGAGAAATAAGGAGTCTGCATTGAAGAAAAACAAACAGAGAGACTCGGGATATCTCATACGCATTTTAAATATTCAATGATGAAGATCTCGTATGTTCAAAGCATCAATCCTATTGGAATATCTCATGGGATTTGAATGCGCAACAACACAATGAGGCTTTCCGATAAATACAGATCCCTCGACAGAGTTTTTGTTGTTGAAAATTTTGAGAGAGCTCCTGTTTTCTAAAAAACAGAGCATCGGGCTAAAAAGGTTTACGTGCAGCTCTGCTACATGAAGAATAATAACCGCATGCATTCAATATGTCTTATTCACTCTTTAATCATCATTGAGAATGAGGAAGGCATCCACACATCCTATGTGAATAAACTCGCGAGCATGTGATAGGTTCTTTCGAACCTTCGTTGTGTCTTCATGAGGATCATCCCACGTGTATGCAACTAGTGCAATTTCACCCTTGTTTTGATTCACGAAGACAAATCCAAGAACCATTCTTGGTTCTATAAATAAGAATCGAGCATCCTATTTTTCATGAAGAAGTAGTGAGAACTCCCACCTATTTTCACAATCCATCTAAGAACCTACGCACATTCTTATTATACCCATTCGGGTTGTGTGGGTAAGAATAAGAATCAGGGAGTGTGTATGCATTAATAATAAATAAGACAATACACACATACATGCATGTAAACCTGAGGCCTTGTGTTTTCACAAAAAGGAACACATGAATGAGTTTGAAGCTTTGATAATCTCTTGAGACAGTGTGTGTGCATGTGAAGAAAGAAGGAAAAACCATCCAAAGACATACACCTATTTGGGTTTGAAGAAGAAAACACATAAAACATAAATTCACCCAAACTATGTGCATGAAAAGAGAGAGAAATAGAATAAGATAAATAAGAGATTGTGATTTTCACTAATAAGGGAATACATGCACCTACATAACACACATTGAAGCCAAATTAAAAGAACAAGTGTGTGTGTGTGTAGAACCTAAATGAATTGTGTGAATATTGAGAAATAATAAATTGAGTGTGAAGTTCATGTTTAATTACATGACCCACACACATTGAACCTAACACATTGATACAAGAGAATAGTTTGTGCTTGGGTTTACAATAAAAATATCATACATGCATGCATACATGCATAAACACATGCACCTGTGAAGAGAATTGAGATACCCAAAACAAGAGGTATTGAATTCCATGAAATACATGCATGAAGAGAATGAGAACTAAGACTAAAGCCATACATAATTAAAGAAGATCCTATATCTGAGTTGACAGTGATTGAGCATCCAAGAAGTCAGACAGAGCTGACATAGTGCAAGATCACTCTTGCCTATTAATATTATTGAAGAAGTTGTTTGCACCATTGGTACACATATAAGTGAGGTCAGGTCTTCATTAGAATAAGAAATAATTTCCTGAGAATTTTTGAACTGAACACTAATCAAGAAGGTGATCAGAAATATTGAGCAAGGCCAACATACCTTACCAAAGGTTGTTGAAGATTCTTTAAGAGATACACAGGCAAGTTTGATTTAGAAATCCTGTGTGGGAAGAGCATATGATCATCTATAGTGAATCAATAAAGAACTTAAAGAAGGAAGTTTCTCATGTGACTCAAGATCTATAAGAACCCTGTGAGATTCATGGAGTAGAAGAAGTCTTCAGTGGGACTCTTAAGCGGGATAGTGGACACTGGTAACACTGTGGGATGTAGTATAAAGACCCTCCTATGGGAATCAGGAGAGATATAGTGGGACTCTTTATCAACCATTATAATTTATAACAAGATTATAGTGGAGAGTCTATATTAGGGGGAATAAAAAATGTAGTAAGGAGTAGGTCTTTTAACCAAACCTTGTAAATCCTTGTGTTCAGTGCCTTTATATTTATTGCACCATTCAAGGTAAGGCTGAGAGACACAAAAAGAGTGGATAGAGAGCCTTTAACCATCCATAGAGGTTTAATTGAAAAGAATTAATTAGTAAAAAGATTTAAAGGGATCACTAATTCACTCCCTCCCCCTCTTAGTTATTCACACTGATTTGGGCACTTCAATATGAATAGTAATCATGGGAAAATTTATCACCTTAGTAATGGGTGAATCATATTAATCTAGGTTAGAACTAAGTGATAAGGTCATATTATTTCATATTAATTACTATTGGATGAAATTAATAAATAAATATTAGATTATTCTCATAATTGATTCTTTTTTGGCCACTTTTTGATAAAAATGAATGATATAATATTTAAATCAAATAAAGTTACAAAATTACACTCTATTAGTTTTAAATATATCATATGATTCCACAGAGGGACCGAAAAATTATTGGATGAATATAAAATTTTATTTTGATAATAATAAACATATGTTAAATATGGAAATTTATTTATAATTTTTATTTATTAAATTATTACCCTAAATGCTTACACAACATCGAAATAATCTTTATTCAATTAATGGAAAAACAAAATAAATGTTCTAAAAAATATTAAAAGTGGTATAATTGGAATGAATTAATGTATCCCAAAAATACTCAAGATATATATTACATTTTGGGGATTTTTTAAAGTATTATAATCAAATTAAAATTTTATATGGATGTATTTAAACTCAAATTAAATGAATTTTGAAAAAAATGATATTAATGCTATTTAATAAAAAATAATATTTTATTAAGTAATTTAAAGTTCCTAAAAATCATATATTTGAAAAAATTAATGGTATATGGTTTAAAAGATCATAAATGGTATATTTATTGGTCATTTTTTGTTATATAGTAACATTATTAACCTTTAAATGGTAGAAAATGTTAGTATTATTGTAATTTCCAAAAGGGTTAAAATGGGTTAAAACTAAAAGATAAGGGTGAAAATAAATCTGTATCATGTTCAAATTATATTGGATGATATGATTGTAACATATTAACATATTATATTCTAATCATATGAACATAGTAATATTTTTTAATGAAAAATAATTTATATAAATTTAATACTTTAAAAAATTCCAAGAACTCTCATCCCCTCAATTATAATAGGACACAACTCATTTCTCTTCTTTACACCATTTTGAGACATAAAAATCAACCAAACCAAACTCATTCCTCTTATAAAAATTCTTATTCATGTTATATAGCTTCTTTCCATTCAAAAATACCATCCCTATGTTCCATAAGAAGAGATCTAAAGAAGTTGACCAAAGAAGAGGTGCTTATATTTACTGACTCTTTCAAGTTTATCTCTTCTTATACTTCCTATTAATGTGTTGTAACCATCCTAAAATAATATATCTAGTATCATAAATATACTAATATATTATTTGGATTATGGTAAAACCATATTCCATCTCTTTTCCATCCTATGAAAAGTGAAAATATCACTTGCCCATACGTACGACTAATCATCTCCATGTAGAAGTGTAATTATATTTTTCATATCCACTTTACTTGGATGGTTATAAAGATATAAATAATGAGTATATATGATATTTATTACATAAATATTATTTTATAAATATAATATCATATTTATATTTTTCCCTTTCAATATGTTAGAAAATGATAACACTGATCATGTGTACGCACGAACTACCACCTCCATAAAGCGATGTGATTATTTTTTTGTATTCATTTAACATGGATTGTAAAAAGGATATATTTAATTAATATATAATATATGTATTATATAATTATTCTTTGAAGTGATTTTATTTTTTATCTCTCATTCATTCTATCCATCGAAAAGTGAAAAAAAAACGCTCCTGCATACGTACAGCTTACTGTTTTCATGTAACAGTGTAAATAATTTTTATATATATTTATTTTATGGATTAATTTAAATTAATATATAATGAATATAAAATATATATATTTTATTTTTAACATTTAATATATTATGGATCCCATAAAAATATAAAAGGATTCAAACTACCAAAGTAGAACATATATGAAAAACAAAGAAGTTATTTCCCAAAATAGTTATTTTAACAAATAATTTTTCATAAATTGTTGATAAAAGAGTATAAGTGAATAATATATGGTATGATATATATTATTATGGTTCTATATTATATGTATAATATATCTATATTTATTTTATTATAGGTTTAGAAAAATATGAAGGAAATCAAACCTTAGGTAAAGGGTTTTTTAACTCAATATCCAATCAATGGGTTATATGTCTACTTCATTGAAAATTTTAAGAAATGATTATGTGTTAAATAAAATATTATTATATTATGTTGTATTTACACTTTATTTTACTAGATTTAATTTTTTTACTAATAATCAAATCATTGATTAATTATCACCCAAATGATAATATCTTTATAAAATATTTCATCTCAAATTCCAATCTAGTATGGCGTATTTTGTATTATGAACATATTTATTTTTATATATTGTATATAATACCTCATTTAAATGTTACATAATGATTCTACTTATGTTTATGACATTTAATTTTTCATTTTAATTTATTCTTTTATGGTGCTTAATATGAAAAAGTTACCAAATTGGTAAGGGTATTTCACAATTTTATCATTATTTGGTATTGTTTATGTTTAAGATTATAATGGTAGGAATATTTGATACATATATATTAAAAATAGATATTTTATTATCCTTTAGTTGTATTTAAATATTATAAGTTTTTCTTTTATTTTCCTCTTTTAAATACTCATGAGACAAAAATAATATTTTTATGGAAACTCGACAATGTTTTCCTGCTTAGTTGAAAATATTTTCTTTACATATCCATATTTTATTTAAAAAAATTACATTTTTACTATTATGGAATTATTTATTAAATAATTTTTTACACGTGTTTGACTATTAAAAAATTAATAATGCTGAAATTTTTTATTTTTGTACAAAATTGAAAAAGGAATGTTTTTAATGTATACATCATGAATAAAACTTCCAATTTTTGTGACCTATCAATGATTTTAATTGACCATTATAATTTTACAATATTATTTTCATATAAAAAAATTTATCTAATATTAGGGAAATTTTTAGTGAATTTAAATATGAAAGGGTATTTTCCTTAAGAATATTTTTAATGATATTTTAACAATATCTCCATTCATAAAAGACAATAGCACTTTATTTTAATTATCAAACACTAAGAATATGTTGTATTCATACCATGCTTATTATTTCTATAGGTAGTTTTTGTTTATTTTGACTGTGGATTTACTCTTTTGTTGCCATTCTCATATTACTTTGGAGGGCTTATGATTATGTTTATTGATTGGGGAAATTAATAACATTTGTATGCTTGTTTTTTAATATGAATGTTTACATTGATTGTGTTTCATATATTTAATATGATGAATTCATTGGTATTAGTAAGTGATGAGAGTGTCCCACTATATCTCGTTGATATATTGGCATGTATTATGAGACAAACTAGATTGGGTTTTGGGTAAGGCCCTTCCCATTTTTGTATATATATTGGAACAAAGCCTTGATGGTATTTTCCTATGTATTGTAATAAGGCCTCAAATTAATTTTTTAGATACCTGAAATTATGAATGCCATAATTATGAAATTAGGTATTTTCTTCTATATGATTATTTAATTTGTTATAATATCCATGGATATGTTTCTAGATCCTGTGTTTGATTAATTGTTTATTATTTCTATATTATTTATTCCTTATTCACAGATGATAACTACCACTATATGTAAACATTACTAAGAATCTAAGCTAATCCTTATTTTGTTTCCATTTTCCGGGTAAGAAGAAATAATCCTTATTTATAGATGAATAATGCATACTATAACTATGTTACGTAATTTATGTTTACAAATATAATGTGAGGTTCATATATATATGTAGTTTACCAACACTACTAAACTATTTGGTCTCTTGGGATGTGATTTATTGTATCTAGTACTAATGTAATTAAGTTATAACTAGCTCTAGACAACAAGGATTAGGGCCTTTATATAGTTTTTATGAAATAATGGAATATCTCTTGAATGGGTCTTTATATGGGGAAGTTAAGATCAACAATAAATATGGAATGCAGGTTTTACCATCGGTATGACACAACCTTTGTGTGCATTAGGTGTTTGATTTAAGTGTATTCATGGGAGGATTGATAAATTATTTAATTATTTATTAAATTTAAATTCTGAATCCCTATATATATAATTTCTATTTTCTAATGTGTTTGTCTTCAAAAAATGTGTTCTTGTATATCTCTAATGAAAATACTGTAGAAAGGAGTACCATAATGGAATACAACAAAGGAATACCACAAAGGAATAACAAAAAGGAATACCACACAGGATTAACACAAAGGAATACCACAAAGGAATACCATAAAGAAATACCACAAAGGAATACCATACAGGATTACCATGAAGAAATTCCACAGAGGATTACCACAAAGGAATACCACATAGTATTACCACAAGGGAATACCACACAAGATTACCACAAAGAATTACCACATAAAATTACCATGAATGAATTCCACATAGTATTACCATGAAGGGATTACCACAAAGAAATACCACACTGGATTACCATAAAGGAATACCACATAGGACTACTATAAAGGAATACCACACTAAAGCACATATAAAAAGTATATTCAGATATAATCAATCCAAGACACATAGTCTAGAGGTAAGCCATATCCAGTTACCATCCACAGGATTTTGCTCGAAGTATGCTCGTTTCGGAAGAACTCGCTCCTCGAGCCATGATATCATTGGAGGCACTAACAAAAAGGTATACCTCATTTAAGGCCCACCCAGATATAAATCATTGGTCAAGTTGGACTATGATACACAAAGAGGGGATCCTACATAGACACACAGGGGAATACCACATACCCAATCTAGATCAACCTGTAATGTAGAGGATCCTACCCAAACACACTAGGGAATACCACTCACCCTACTGATGTAGCCCACTAGAAGTAGAAACAACACCCTACTCTTGGTGGTTACGTTTATTCCACAAAACTTAAATAGGGGTGATGAAGAATCATACTCCAGTCCCACATAGAGATACCATACTCTATCTGGGACTCGGCCATTAGAGGGGATTACAATCCAGTGACATGGATGTAATGTCATACTGAACCCTCAAGAAAAGGACCAAGGGAACAATATAAACCTATATTGGTCCACACTAAAAACTCACTAATTATCCCTAAATTACCATCTCAAAGTTAGAGTATCAACACCATAGATGACTCATTGATTGGATGCTCTATTTAGGAGATATGCTCGTTTGAACAAAACCACTGGTAGGCCTACCAGGGCCTACGAACCTACCACTGTGGTCACCCCTGCGATCAGTCAAACAGTCGCTGCACCCATGTTTGATATTCACAGTTGAACGCCATGGTCTACCATGGTGGTTGGTGTGCCTGTAGTCACGGTCAACCACAAATGGTCTCCGCTTCGGTCGCACTGGATCTGACCCAGCCAACGGGCCTGACCTATCCCACTGGTCTGACCCGACCCAGCCTGGCCCAACCCATTTTTTCGTTGTCGCGTCCACCTATTCCAATTTCTCCACATCCACCTCCCACAACCCTCCCCCCATCGTCACCACATCCTACCGCCATCATGTGCCCGTTTTCATCGTCATATCATGTGGTCACCGCTAGTCGCACCTTCCGTATGAGGCTTTGTCACCGCCTCCATCGGTCACCAATGTTGTACCAGTGGTCTCTTTTGAAGAATACCACACCTCCTCTAATACCTAAAAAACTAAAAAGTCACAGATCTGAGCTTGTCGAGTCATTTCATCGCCAGATAAACACATTTCATTTTCTGATCTGTTCGCAAAACATATCAAATCGTCATTCTTCCTTGTGTGATGAAGAATGAAAATTTAGAAATCATATGTTGTCTGAATCAATCTATATCCATCGTCACACCTCCTTCAGGACATTACAATACAAAATATATGATATTATATCATTGCACCAAGAATCAAAGTTCCCAACAATCAAATGATCGGGATGTGTCGAGTCATGGGAAAAACGAATAATGTGTGTGACAAACAATGAATCAAGGGAGAAAAGCTCAAAAACCAAAGAGAGGAATGAATCTCAATTGATGTTTATTTTGATCTAGATATGTTACCATTATAAAAAAAAATCAAAAAAACAAATAATCACAAATATTAATCTCCCATAAAAACCCCACAAAGATAATTCCCTTCCCTCAAAACACATGATCTCTGAATCAATATGTTTTTCAATTGATTCACATTCATTGTAGAAATTAATAACAGGGAAATAAAAAAATTGAAACACATTCCCTACCACAATTAGGATCACTCACTAATGAAGAACGGTCTCTGAATCATTTTTGTAGGAAATATTATTTGAATCTGAGGTGTGTCGATCGTCAATCCATGATCTATCATCATTTCCTGAGAGAGAATCCTCAAAGCTCCCTCAAATGGTTCTCCAAGGTTTCCAAGGTTATGCGACTAACCATAAAAATTATCCTTAACAATATTTTTAAATATTTTCATCCAATACATCAATAAAATAATTTTTATTAAATTATTTTTTTCATGTTATGTCCTGTGAAAACTTTTTCACAAATGACTCACGTCGACTAAAGTTAAGTCGTTCCTAGGGAAAACATCACATTAAAAACTCAAATGGGGTATCATATTTGAAATATGAGCCACCATTCATGCGTTATTAGGATTTAAAAATAAAATAAATTTATTTAATTATTTTATTTACAGTTATGTCCCTGATGACTTTTTCTACAGATGACCCACACCGTCCAAGTTTAGGTCACGCTTAGGGTAAAGATACCATTTTGAGCTCAATAGTGCCCTCAGAGTTCTGATTTGGGTACCCATTTAAGATTTATTTTACTTTTTTAGGAAAATCGTGCAGGCATGCTATTAAAAAGTTTAATATTTTTCAAAAAAAAAATTTGGGCACACCAGGCCTCGGAATCGCATGTTGTCTCATATCCTGGTCTCCAAATCAATCCATATAATATCTAAAAATAGTACATGGAAAATCTAAGAAGTTTAATTCTTCCCACCTTGGGGATTTACGTCCCCGAAATCCAAAACAAGGGATACTAAAACAGATGAGGGTACTAAGCACGAATCTGAGCCTCCCACTCCCATGTTCTCTCCTAGAGATTCTGGTACTGCCATCAGACACGCACCAAGGGAATCAATCATCCTTGAGGGATCCTCTCATGTTGATCCTTGATCTCCATCGGGTAATCAGCAAAAGTTGCATCATCCTTGATGTCCAGTTTTCCCCAATCGATGATGTAAAATGGGTTATACACGTATCTCCTTAGCTATGACATGTGGAAGACATCGTGTACCTAATCTAGCTATGGTGGTAGAGACAAGTAGCATGCCACCTCCCTAACTCTACGTAGAATCTTGAAAGGACCAATGAATCTCAGAGATAGTTAGGAAGTGGGCTGACTTGGTGAGTCATTCAATGATCATCCATATGGAATCATGTACCATGTACATACGTGGTAAACCTATCATGAATTCCATCTATATCCCATCCCACTCCCATTATGGAACATCAAGAGGTTGATCTAAACCTACTGGAACCTGGTGCTCAGCCATCACCTGCTAACAAGTAAGTCATCAAGAGAAAAACTCTGCAACTCCTTCCTCCATCCCTTACCACCAAAACTGATGTCAGAGGTCCTGGTACATCTTCACCACACCAAGATGTACTTCCAAATGGGATGTATGAAACTCTATTAGAATTTCATATTGCAAAACCACTGGCATAACTATGCATCCTCTGAAAAGAATAGCATGCTTCCCACGTTTTGAATATTCATCAGGAGTAAGCCCTATGGATATCTGAGCACATAGGGTCTCGTAGTTGGCATCCCCAAGATGTGACTCCCTGACTCTCTTTAATATTTGAGTAGTGACAACTATCTAATAGAGGTAAGCTTATCTATCTCCATCCACAAAAGGATAACTTTAACAGGGCCAACTACTCTGACACCTTGTTCATCAACTACCAACTAGATCTCATGATGAGAGTATCTGCCACCACATTCTCCTTCCCAGGATTATAGACAATCTCAAATTCATAGTCCTAGAGTAACTATAGTCGATTCCTCTATCTCAACCTTCACTGGATCCAATGCAACTCTATCACCACTACAGGAAAGTTAGGACTCATAATATCCACTACACCAAGGGTTAGTCTATCCAATTGATGAGTAATAACCTGCAATATTCTATATGTCAGTCCATAATGTGCTTCCTGGATTTCCTTTTCACCAATAATGAAAACATCATTCCACCACTACAGACACACCACACTCTTCACCTAAAAGAGTAAATCTAGGCATAAACAATGGATAACCAGTCCATACCAAGAATGAACACGTAAGGCCTCAACACTGCTACCATGAGATCCCAACTGAAACTCTTGCCTCCAAGAGTCAGGTCACATTGTCGGCACTATTGTATGATCATTGGGTCTCCCGCGGTATGAGTCTCCAAGCGTAAGGCTTAATTCAATAGTTTAACCAAAATCTATGAGTCTCAAACATGATCTATGGAAATAAAATAATGACTAGAACTTATGTATATCAATACGGTAGATAAAGTATAAAATACACATATCGTACCTAGAATCATTCCTAGAGCCCCTGGTTTATATGCCTCGACTGCATGCAGTTGTCCCCTCCCCTATCCTCCAGCTTTGCGAGCCTAGTGTGGACCACTTGGGGGTGGTGTTGGTAACATGTCAAAATTTCAACCACCTACTACTTCTCTCCTAACTCCTCTTCCACATCCACTTCCCTATGGATATGTCTTCTTATGTCATTTTATCTACCTAGGTGGTCCATCTACAGTCTCCCTATCAGTAGTATGATGGGTTGGATAATCATGGGTGGGGTGTCCCCTTCCATCACATGAATAGAATTCCTTCTCTCTAGAATGATTAAACCTACCCTATGATCCCTAAACTATAGATCCTTTATCATAAGACCTCCTCTTGAAACATCTAGAACATCCAATTCCTTGAGACTGTTGTTGTCTCCCTGCTATTGAGGTCTCTCCTCCTACTTTCCCAATATGAAAAATCATTGGTTGTATATGCTTATCCAAGAAACTTTCGACCACCAAATCTTTCTCAAGAACCCCAGTATAAGTAGGAATTATTAGAGGGATAAAATAAGATCGGATGTCCTTACATAGACCTCACTCGAAGGTCGGATCCCTGAAGTATGGAGTGTGTTTCATATCCATCGAGTACCTAGAGAGGTTGGAATTCCATGATGAACACTCAGATACCGACATGTCATTCTATCGGAGCTATAGAATATCCTAGGTACGCATAGCCCTTATCTTATAAGGTGATAAATATTCTCTAAAAAGGTTCTTAAACTCTTTCCATGAAATAATCATCTCATTATAAAATTAGGTAACCAAACCCCACCATCTCCCTGTTGATCTATGTGAAAGGCTTGCTTTCATGCCAACTATTTGATCTGTTAGTGTCTTGACTAGAAGAAAAACTCAGGTTACCACCTCAAATGATCCCCTAGACACCTGTGTGTCGATATCACCTTGGAACCTGAGGGGTATCTACTACTAAAACTCATGAAGTGTACTCATCCTGCACACCTCATCTATTGGTACTGTGGGTATCGTGTACTTCTCTATAAGTAGTGGTATGGTGAGTACACCACCTAGAGGTGTTATCTCTGGTACAAATACCTATACGGATGGATTTCCACCTAACGGATCATCCTCATGATCACACAGTGTAATCCTAGATGGTTGTCTATATGGAGACATCCTAAAATAAAATAAGATATACCACGGTCAAATGAGTATATCTAGGGTGCTAACTCAATAATTACATGGAAAACACAACCATTCCTATATGATAAATGTTCCATTTTTTTCCCTAGAACCAGTGTTCTCATGTACTGAGTTAAAAATCAGGTGATCAGAGTCCTAGTGTATGGATATGTTAGCCACCACACCAACACTAGATCCCCGAACCTGAAATTCAAACTCAAAACACTTAATATTGTTGCCCCAAACCAATCTCATAGACTCCTTATCCTAAAGTAGAATCAAACTCCTCTGATACCAATCTATCAAGACCCATCCTAGAGGGGCCCATATCATGACTACCCTAAGGCTACCTCCAATAGGCCAGGAGCTCGTGACTAGCATTGATTAGGGATATCCCACAAATGGGAGGCATTAACCTAAAGTACATGTACACACACACACATATACAAGCTACAAATGATGAAATTTAAAAATAAAGTAAACAATGAATGAAAACCACTATATCCCACAACTAGAGTACAAAAATAAGTAATGTACAGTAAAGTAAATAGGGCCAAAAAAAGCCCACCAAAGAGTCTTTAACCACAAGTTCAACCTATAAGAATAGAGGTATTGGGACTATCATCTGAAATCCATAGGAACACACCTCAATCTTTCTGGTCTCACAAAGCACCACCCGGTTCTGGCCTACCTAGAACTATATTGAAAGGTCGATCGTCTGCACAAGACACGAAATGTGCGGGAAAATCCCATACAGGGGTGAGTATAACAATACTTAGTAGGACACCCCAAAACCAAAAAGCAATACTACAAAGGAATACCACAAAGAAATACCAAAAAGAAATACCAAAAATGAATACAATAAAGAAATACCTTAAAGGAATACCACATAGAATTACCATGAAGGAATACCATAAAAAATACCACACAAGTTTACCACAAAGGAATACTACACAGGATTACCATAAAGGAATACCATAAAGGAATACCATAGAGAAATACCACATAGGATTTCCATGAAGTAATACCACAGAGAAATACCAAATAGGATTACCACAAAGAAATACCACATAGAATTTCTACAAGGGAATACCACAAAGGATTACCACACATGATTACCATAAAGTAATACCACACAGGATTACCATGAAGGGATTACCACAAAGGAATACCACAAAGGATTACCAAAAAGGAATACCACATAGGATTACCATAAAGGATTACCACATAGGAATATCATGAAGTAATGCCACATAGGATTACCAAAAAGGAATACCATAAAGGAATACAATAGAGGAAAACCACATAGGATTACCATGAAGGAATGTACAGTCATATCTACACAAGTATATTAATAAATCATATATAACAAGGATATCTAGATATACTCAATCCAATCCACAAAGTCTAGAGGTAATACATAACCAATTACTAGCCATATTATTCTTCTCGAAGCATTCTTGTTCTGGGAGAACTCACTCCTCGAACCATGATATCATCAGAGACACTCATGAAGAGGTATAGCTCATTTGGGCCCCGACCAAATAGAATGCATTTATTAATGAAGACTATGATATACAGAGAGTGGATCCTGTACAGAAACACTAGGTAATACCATGTACCCAATCTGGATCAACCCGCAGTGTATATGATCATGCCCAGATACATTGTGGAATACCACTGACCCTACTAATGCGGCCCTCTAGATGGAGGACCAATTCCATTCTCTCGGTGGTTACGTAGATTCCAAAAAACTCTACTAGGGTGATAGAGGATCACACTCCAGTCTCACTGAGGGATACCATACTCTATCTGGGACTCGACATCTATAGGGGATTACAATCTAATAATGTGGAAGTGATGTGGAACTGAACCCTTGAGGAAAGGACCATGTTAATGTTATCAACCTATACTAATCCTAACTAAAAACTCACTAATTATCCCAAAATGATTGTCTCAATGTCAGGGTCTCAATTCCATAAACAGATTTTTGATTCAGCACTCTGTTTAGGAGATATTCTTTTTTGAAAAAAACTGACCGCAATCCTACCAGGGCCTATAGACTTACCGCCACAGTAGGTCCAACCTACCGCTGAGGTTAACCACTGCGCTCGATCGTAGAGTTTGGTCGAATGACTACGTGATCAGTCCCACATTTGTTGCACCCACGATCAATATTCACAGTCAATTGATGTGGTCGACCATTGTGGTTGGTGTGCCTGCAGCAACTCAAGTTTCCATAGCCCCACTGTCAACCGTCACGGGCGACCATGACCGGTCTCCACCCCCACTAGCCCCAAATCTAAACCAGGTACACTTTTTTTGATTCGAGTGACTACCCCAACCCATCCCACTAGTCTGACCCGACCCGACATGGCTTGTCCCATTATGTCACCTTCGTGTCCACCACCTGTGCTCTACCACATGTTTCCCACCACTGTGCGCCCACTTTTACTGCTATCTCCCACGGATGTTGTCACCACCACCGCTAGCCATAGTCGATACATACGGCTCTATCGTTGCATGCCGATGCCGCTTCCGATTGCTGGTGTCACACATCAACATGTTTTGTCTTCCGATATTCTCGCAAAATGGATCAAATAGTCATTCCTTGTTGTGTTCCAAAGAACACTGAAGAACATAGATTCGAGAATCATCTATCATCCAAATCACTCTGTCTCTATCATCGCACCTTCGTCGTGCCATGTCGATCCTAGATCTATGATATCATATTGTTGCATCAAGAATAGGGCACTCAATGAATAAATAAATAATCACAAAAATTAATCTCCCATTAAAACCCCGCAAATAAAATTACCTTCCCATAATACACATGATTTGTAAATCAATTCGTTTATCAATTGACTCACGTTCATTGTAGAAATTAAGAAAGGGAAAATAAAAAATTAAAACACACACCCTAACTTTATTTAGATTTCTCACTAATGAAGAACAGTCAATGCATCATTGTCATAGGAAATATCCTTCAAATCTAAGGTGTGTCGGTTCTCGATCCATGATCTTTCGTCGTCGCTTGAGAAAGAATCCTCAAAGCTACCTCTAACGGTTCTTTAAGTTTTCTAAGGTTATGCTACTAACTATATAAATTCTCCTTAACATTATTCTTAATGATTTCCAATCACTGCATTAACAAAATAATTTTTATTAAATTATTTTATTCCTGTTACGTCCCATGGCAGCTTTTTCACAAATAAACCACACCGACTAAAATTAAGTCATGCTTAGGGAAAACACCACGTTAAGAACTCAATGGTGGTATTAGATTTTCAATCTGAGTCACCTTTTATGATTTATTAGGATTTAAAAATAAAATAATTTTATTTAATTATTTTTTTTACAGTTATATCCTTGGTGACTTTTTCTATAGATGACTCGTGATGACCAAGGTTAGGTGGCGACTAGGGTAAAGTTGTCATTATAAGCTCAATGGTTCCCTCGGATTTCTAATTCAGAAAATTGTTTAAGATTTATTTCACTTTTTTAGGGAAACCAAGTATAGGTGCTATTAAAAAGTGTAATATTTTTTAAACAATTGTTCTGAGCACACTGAACCTTAGAATCACATGTCGTCTTAGCGCATGGTCTTGAAATCAATCCATATAATATATAAAAATAGTATATGGAAAATTCTAGATATTACAATGAATTTTTATAATATGTGGTTGAAATATGAAAGAATATTTTTCACTATATGTTAACAACTCAAATATTGAATTAGAGTAATTCATATTACTAGAGGAATTATCTTCTGTTTGGGATATTAGATCATGTTTTCCTATGAATATATCCTTTGAATGGTGTAATTATTTTTTTAAATAAGAGTAGGTTAAGTCATAATTTTAGTGTTATGTTTGAAATTATAGAGAATATGAGATTAATTGTGTAATGAGTAACCTTATGTCCAATTATATCTATTTTACATGACGTTCTTCAATATATGTTGTTAAGGAAATATATAACTAAATCATATCATGTTTTGGGCCCTGATGTAGTTTAGTTGCAGTATAATGTTTCATATAAGGAAAATCCAATTCAGATTATTGAGAATTGAATGAAAGTGTTGTGAAATAATGTAACTCTCCATGTGAATGGTTTATTCAAGTACTATTTTATTAAATAATAAATAAGGAAATCTAAAAATGATATGAGATAAAAATATCATTACATATTTATTAATGAAAAAAATTGAGGAAATTATATCATTAAGGGATGAGGAATGTGACAACCTATGTAATGACTATAATAAATTAATTTCATGTATTAATAAAATTCATGATTATAATTTATATATTTATACTCACTATAATAATTTTATGTAATTTTTTAATTAAAAAAAGAGATAGTTTTATTCTAACCATGTTCTTTTATATGTATTATATGATTTTATTTAAAAAATATGTTACAAAATTTAATAAATTTAAATTTATTATATAGAAATAAGTTTTTATATTATCCTTTTAAAATTATCTTATGGTAATTTTTTATATATTTTAGAAACAATTGATATTTAGGTGAGTAGTGAAAAATACTATATTTTCAAATACCATTTCTTTACTAAGTTTAAGTGCTCATAAGGAAAATTTATGTTCTTAATTTGTATTAATGTCATATTAATCTCATTTTTCCATAAACTAATAAATTTCTAAGGGATTAATTCTATTAATTATTTTTTTTACCTGACTTTTATTTTCAAAAATATCATTGTTAAAAAAATTATATTTTATTACGTTTTTAATTCTTATATTAAAAGGGATATTTTCCAACCGCTATAAATTGAATCTTTTAAAATTTATTCCATTATTGAAAAAGAATATTAAAATTATTTAGTATGTTCTATTTCATATTTAGTCATAAAATTATGCTACTAAAGTAAATGATAGTCATCATAGAAATTATTAAAATGGTTAAAGAGGGGGTATACTAAGAGATAAGGCATCACATATCACTAAATAATATATAAATTTGATTTAATGAGTTTATTTGGATCATTTTTTATCTTATCTTAACATATATGTAAATTTTGTTCCACATTTTGTTTATAATTACATTTATATTATTTTAATGGAAAATATATTTACAAGAGTGTCACTCCTCTCACTTCTAACATGACCTCTCATCTCTCATATATCTAGAATCATTTAGCATGTTATCTTAGATAATAAATAAAAAATACCTACCCAACATCCTTATACATTTCCTAGAGACTACAGTCTTCCAAAACAACTAGTCGTTATTTAATAATTTCCACCCAATAGTAAAAAAAAATTATCGAGCGTACAGGAGGACTACAATCGCCACAAAGTGTTGTGCATTATTTTTCATCACAACTGAAAAGGTTTGAATTTAAAATTATTTATAATGTAAAATAATAATATTAATCATGCTATAAATATTATGTAATGAAAATATAATTCCTTATAAAATATATATTAATAAAAAAAGTTATATTAAACTTAGAAACATAAAATGAACATATCGAGTTACCTTTCATATTGTTTGTTCATTTTGTAAATTCCTATATAAAGGATTAAATTTTGTTCTAATATAATTATAATGGAAATATAAACTTATAATTATGGATATTATGATGTTATTCTACAACACCATTAACCTTGTTCCTTATACTAAAAGAGTTGCATAAAAAATGATTGAACCACCTCAATTATCCAACATAAAAATATATATGTATATATATAATAAATAAATAGTGTATAGAGATAAATTTTCCATAGAAAATGAAATACAGATAAATAAGGATCCTAATAATGTATTTAAAAATAAATTATATTATTTAGGATGTTAGGTGTATGTACAAATAAAATCTATACTAAAGTCAGTTATTCTTATTTGAAATTAAATTTCTTGAGGCATATTTCTTATGAAACTCCATGATTTCTTTGGAATGGTGTATTTACTTCCCAATTAATATTTATAATCATTACACTCATTTTAATCATTTTATTTTATCTTTCTTTTTAAGTCACATCATTCAATGGGATTTTATATGAAATTTTTTGATATTGTAAGTGTTATTTTTTTCAAATTTGAATTCCTAGAGACTTGATTATATTATGCACTAGGTTTTCATAAATATTGTTAACTTACCTGGCCATTAAAATTATATATCATTATTATTTTATATTTCAATATATTCAATTTTTTATTCCATGTTCTTTATCTCGTGGTGTTTTAACACAAATTTTATGAAATATGTAAGGGTTTTTACCAACTCACTTCCTTCTATTGAGTTACAAGATTTATTACAGAAATCTATTGTTCCATGTTTGATTTATTATACTTAATGAAATAAATATATTGTAATTACACCTTAATTTTTTAGTATACAAAATTCTTATATATAACTTCATTATAGAATGATTTTGACCTAAAATATTATGTTACTTTATAGGTTTTCTTGGTCTCAATTCTCATTTATTAAGACATAATTATTGTTATAAAATAATTTAATTTTATATAATGTATATAATAAATATTCATACTATAATATCATTAATTATATTTCATCTATGGTATTTTATTTTAAATTTTTTGATCTTTCTCCTTAATTTGTTTTGATTGAAATATTACTCAAGTCATAAGGATTCTTTTTCTAAACTCTTTTTAAAATTAAGATCTCTCGAATATGATAACCCATATGGGGAATTTTTATAGACTTTCATTCAAATATAAAAATTGTTTTTTTCCTATCTATTTATCCTTGTATTTTTTTATAATTGTACAGTGATTAAAAATAAACATTTTATAATCTTTTAATGTGATGTGGTTTTCAAAAAAATTAATTTAAAAATCTAAAATAACAAATTTATATTAAAGATATTATTTTATCCTTCACCACAAATTTTGTGGATATCCCTACATTTAATTCAAAATTTGAAAATTTTCATCATTATCTACCATGAATTTATTTTCAAATGTTTTAATAATAAATCAATTTAATATTTTTTTATGGTTCATTTTTAACAAAATGAGTATATTTTAACTTCTTTTATTTGAATATACATTTATTCCACCTTTGAAATTTTATATGAAAAAAGTATCTCTATGTTTAAATTATTTATAAAAAAATATCTAAGAATTATAAAATAATTATTTTATAATTATTTCAAAATATCAAGGATATTTCTTATTTCCAAATAATTTTTTCTAAAAACTCCAAATGTTTGTTTCTTATCCATGTCATTTTCATTTGAAATATCATTTTCTTGATCAAGTAAATTATTTAAATGATATTATCTATTTTCATTCTCTAGATAGTGTATTAAATACTCTTTTATGTTCTAGTAGTGATAAATCACTTCATTTTTTTGCCTAACTATCCACCGTGAATAGGAATAACTTCTCTTCCATTTCATTTTCATTGATAATGAATTTTTTTCCATTTTATTTAATTAATATATGTTCACCTAGATGTCGTACATCAATTGATTATTGAAATTATTAACTATAACTAATTACCTTTTACTAATATGGTATAAATACCATATACTTTATTAAATTTTAGAAATGTAGAAAGTTATCTAGGTTCATTAGATTATAATTTATACTCAATGGGTTTTTTATGGTTAATAATGGAATAATGAATATTTTCCTTTTATGATTCCATTAGATAAAAATATGAAGCCTATATATTTCCATTGGTTTATTATGTAATTATTTATTTTATGTTATACACATATGCAAGAATTATTATATATTGGGTCCTATATCACCCTCTAATGTGTTAGTTATGTTTGATATCTCTATAGATAATCAGGCATGGACATAATGAGTTTTCCTAAATTTTTAGTAGTCAAAATAATGATTTTTCTCAAGGAGTGTTCATAATGATTTTTCTAAAAAAATTTCCTATACTTATGATTTTTCCACCTTTCTATATAGATTTCCTTTTCAGGCTATGTTACATTATTTTTTTATGCCTATTTTCTATGATATTTCAAAGACTTTTGTTATTTCATTCCTTAATCCATGATTTATAATATACTATTTATTATGTATAACTTTATTATGTCAATATATTATTCTCATATGATAATATTGTGATCACTTAATATCATTAATGTCAATCACCTATATTTACCCATACTGAGAATCTACTATCACCCCTTTATAATGTTTCAAATTCCACAAGTTATATTATAAAGTAATTTTTTGATATATAAAGAATATTATCAAGTGTGGATAATTAGTGGGTGATGTTGAATACTTGATATGGAATTTAAAATTCCATTTTTGATGGTAAAAATCATCATTAGATGAAAATAAATGAGCAATTTTGTAAATTCTCTATCCTAATTTTATAAATCTCTAAACCTAAATAATCTTAGGAATGAATTATAATGTAATATTTTATTTTTTTCATTTAATTATGTGATAATAACATTAGTGGTGGATTATAATTTGAATCTCAAAGACATTAAAGCATATCTAAATCATATATTCTTCCAAAAATTATCTCAATCTTTAACACCTGAATGTATTAATAATTATTTCATTGAGTCATGAACTAGAAAAAATATATCAAAATAAAAAATATATATATAAAAATTACCAAAAATATCATGGATCACTTTTTCATTACATCAATAATAAATTCCAGGGCAATTAATAAAACATAACTCATATTTCTCAAAATCAACCAACCCAGTATTACCTAAACATCAAGCATATATTAAACCCAACTGATAACCAACCCTCAATCCTATTTTCACTAATTTGTTTCCCCAAAAATATAACTATCTCATAAAATCAAATTTCAATTTTATTTATACCATTTAATACATTTTTCTAAAACTTTAATGAAAAAAAACTGAAGAAAATTCCTTAGTTGTTTCACATAATCCTCAAAACATTTACAGTACATGCGAATATTATTAATAAATATCACTCGCTAATGAAAATTGATAAGAGTATCAAGAATTATTTTTTATTGTGATATCAACCACACTATATTAGGTAATACCAATAAATTCAAACTTTATATAATAATATAAATATATTATTATTAAAAAAATTACATATGTGGACTTATCCAATTATAAGACATAGTGATTTCTAGATACATAAAATTCTTAGATTCATTTTTTATCTTAATTAAATTACTAATAAAATAAAAAAGGTTATTATAATATCAAAAATATTAATATAAATTCAAAAATATAATGATTTATTCACCTATTCCACCTTCATTTTTTATCATATGATACATTCGGTTAAACCTATGAATCTCATTATTCAATTCTTATTTATCCATAGTCATTTTTCATTTATGTTTTATATCCAAATTAATTAAAATCATACTCATATAATTCATAATAATTCATTATAAATAATAATAATTAACCATAGTATATCCCTCAAGAGTGTCAATCTAGGTTTGATGTTAGGCCTCTTTGGCATGTGCCTGGTGATGAGTGAGTTAATATCCAATCTATAATTTTTAGGTTCATTTCCCTGGGGTGCATCAGTTCCAAAGCATTCATCCATTTTTAGTATCTGGGATGGGATGTAATTTCTATGATAACCACAATATCACTATATTAAAAAAATTATGGTATATTATCATACTAATTGACTTATCATATATTTTTATCATAGGGTTTTCAATAATGTTCTCTTTTCCTAATCCCTAAAAAATATAATATTACCTCACCTAACCGAAGGGGTAATCTATACCTTTTATATTTTGATCTACCCTAACTTATCAACCATTGATTAAATTTTTAACACTTAAATTATCTTCAACTAACATGTTCCTAATCTCTAAATTTTTATATACCCAACTCTGATAAATTTTTTATCACCCCATATAATTAACACTCCCAATTACATGACTTAAAGAAAATATTTCATTGAACTATATTCTCATGATGTTTTAGGTTTATATTTTTAAATAATTAATAGAAAAAATATAATAATAATACTTATTTCTTTTAAAAGTAATTAAATTATTTTCACTCTATATAAAACTACTTAATACATAAAAATTCATCAATATTCTCACTAATTATCTATGTTATATAATCTTCTATATATTTTACAATTTACTAACCTTGAAAATCTAAGAAAATTGATACATAAGAAAGGGGTGAGGTCATATTCTCAACAAGGGTAAATAGAAGATAAAACAATAAAATATAATAATTGGGAAAATATAATTATATGGGAATAATTAAGATACATAAGAATTTCATACCCAATAAATCATAGATCATAAAACATGAGTCAAGGAAAATGACATAGAATAATATAATAAATTAATCATGAAAGTGTGGAAACAATGGTTAATAAACATTATTTTTTTAGAGTATAACATATTCGTAAGAATAAGAATAAAAATGTGGCACAAATATAAACAAAGGATAACATTGAAATCCATTTATGTACACCCTTTATGTTGTAAATAATCCAAGTATGTTCTATCTTTTAGTCATGATAAAATCTAAGAATTTAAACCCATTATGTTTTTAATAAATTTATCTATATCCATGAATAAATATAACATTAGATATAGATCATTAACCAATGAATTGTTTGAAAATCTTAGACCACATTTATCCTCATCCAAATATATGAGTGCTGGTTAAAAATTAAATAATTAATCTTATCTTAAGGAACACATATAATTAAAGGGGGTTTTATTTCCCTTTCAAATATAATCATATAAATAAATCATTCAAAATTACCTCAATAATTTGAATATGATATACCTATGGAATATCAATGGGTATCCAAATTTATCTGTTATCTTTTACGAAAAATTCCCTTTAATTAAAATGATGTGGTATACACTATTTACAATATATAGATAAAAGGTATATGTTTTAGTCAATAATATACCCAAGAAATAAATGTGTGTAATATATATGAACACACTCAAATCAATCTACTAAAAAATAGGTTATTTATAGTGGAATTTCATTGTATAAAGAATCATGGATATACATAAAAGGTGATTATACAAGAAAAATGTATTTAGGGATCATTTATTTAATATAAATGGAAATACATAAGCCATCAAAATAACGTAGGTGGATGAAATCATTTGATGAATAACTTTAATCAAGTATAAGATATGAAAATAGACAATTACTTTGTTTAAATAAACATTTTAGGAGTTTTATAAAAATTGAAAATAGCTATAATAAATATCCTTGCACTTTTGAAATAATTTTAAAATAAATGTCTTAGAATAATTTTTTTTATACAGTCATAACATAGAGAAAATTATTCATATAAAATGAAAAAGATGGTAGAACGATATTTTCACACCTGAATTCTAAAAGATGTTATTTTATAAAAAACAACTCACCTAGAAAACATTAAAAATATTTTCTTTTATAACATTTTTAAATAAATTCAATTTATTTTAAAATGAAATTTTTTATCTATTAAATAAAATATAGGGATATAAACAAATTGTGGATTCAGTGATAAAAAATGGGTTAAATGTAATTTCATTTTTATTAAAAAAATACCTTAGTTGAAAACCACAACACTTAAATAGATTATAAACATACAATGTAAAATAAGATAAAGGGGAATCAAAGGTAATTAAGGGTAACCAGAGGGGGATAAAGAAATTAAAATATTGGAATAATATACTATAAAAAATCCATAGATGGGTTATGACATTTGAGAGATCATGATTTTAAAATAATGTTATAAAAAGAAACATTACAGCTTGATTAATACTTAAATAAAATCACTTAAAGGAAGAATAGAATTAAAAAAAACTTAAAATACATTTAATGAAATACATTCCATGATATAAAATAAAAAGGAGTCTTTATATACACCATAAAATATAAAATTACTATATAATATCAAATATTTTTCAAGAAATGGGAATTTAGACCAATAAACCTTTTCAAGAGTGACAATATTTATTATAAGAATCACTTGATAATAATTTTATAAGAATGAATCCTAAATCCCCAGAAATTAGGAGGAAATAAATTATAAAATATTTATTTAGTAGAATATATAAAACATGTAACAATGATGTTCATCAAGAAATATTATGTCTCAATAGAAGTGATTTTAATTATAAAAAACCCTTATGATATTAGAGACATTCAAATCAAAACTCATTAAAAGATGTGATTTAAAATAAACTTTTGATTAACATGAATAATGACAGGATCATGATACATATTATTAAACAGGTACTAGATAGACTATTATAAATAAAAAATTGTACATAATAAGGAGTATATCTCAAGGAATCAAAAATTTAGATAAGAAATCCATATAATGGTCTGAATTCCATCTATACATGTGCCTAACCTTCAAAATATTTAAATTAAGTTGCTTAAATACTATTTTTTGAACCTTATTCATATTTATTTATCAATTAAATAGTTTTTCTTATATTTTTTATTTTTTATGAAAATTTAATCTATGTCAGCTTATTTTGATAATTTTATTAAATGATAATGATATTATACTTAAAATATAAATAATTAATATGAAAAATTAAGAAAAATATAAATAATTATTTTATTATTAAATTATAATAATATTACCATTTACTTTATTATAGTTATCCATGATAGTGTATTATCGTGTCATTCATATAGGTGGTTAAACTGACGCAAACTAGAACACACTATAACTCAATGGATGAGTACAGTTAATGAAGTGTATAATATGACTTTAATAGAAGAATAATGAAGTTATTAGTTTTAAAAACAAATTAATCATATTTTAATAGCTTTGGATATAGGATTAATATCCCTATAAAAAATGGAAAATGTTGCTTCTTGGAGGCGATAGTCCGTATAACGCATGCTTACTATTTTTATTTCAAAAAAAATGAGATAAAAAGAAGAAATATAATAATATATAAATAAATAGTCATAATTTTTTTATATAATTCACATTTATAATTAAATTCCATCATTATTACCAACATAGAGAGGTGTTGGTGAAATATGGTAGATATCATGGAGGCAGTAGTCCACACAACACAAGATTGTTATTCTTTTGTATTTCTAAGTGCATGGGAAGGAATAAATAATGTTTTTAGATTAATAAAATAACACTTAACTATACTAATTTAATTTATGCCATTATATTTTTATTTATATTATATGTTTGTAATATAATGATTAAGATGAAAAGTATAAGGACTAAGTAATACTAATATTGGGACCTTAAACTTTATCTTGAAAGTATCATTGGATACGAAGGGATTAGGGTGAATTGTGGTGAAAAAGAGATTATGTAAATGTAAGGGACTTCAAGGAGAGTAAAATTAGTCTAGGTTTTATGAAATTTTCATATTATGTGTGCAACATTCATAGAGTTTATGTGATCCCCTTTTATTTTTAAAGAAAATGGAACTTTTGTAAATACCCACAATTTTTGAATAATGGACAGACACAACTCAAAGATAAATTGTTCCAAATGTAAAAATTAATAGATTTTATACAAACATAATGTTTGGAAAAACTCATACACATATTCACACCCCTATTTGAAACATTTTTGAAGTTATTTAATCTTATGTTTTTTACATCTACCTTTTTCATTTTCACTAGATAATAAGATTTCTACTAAGTAATTTAAGTTTTATAAAATTTATAAAATAAAATTTTATAATAAAATTGTATGTGATGAACCTAAATTAACCATATACATAATTAAATTAAATTTATAAATATTATAATATTAACCTTTAAATTAAAATATATTTTGTATAAAAAATAGTTTTTTAGTAAAAATAAGATTTATCGTTCATTATAGGTTTCTAATATTATTTATTATTGATTAAAAATTAAATATGGTTTAAAATAATTAATTATATAATAAATATTTAAAATAAATTAAATTAATTTATCATATAAAAATTACATAGTGTTTATAAAAAAATTCTTTTAAAATAATAATTTTATCGTTATTACAGCAATTAACTTTAATCCTAGTAATCAGACATTTATACCTAAAAATTAAAATAATATTGTTAAATAACATGAATATATTAACCTAAAATTTCAAATCCATATTTTTAGAAATAATTTCTAAAAATAATCAAAAATAATTTTTAATATAATAGAACAAATATAGTTTTTATAGAAAAAAATTACATACATTTCCAAAACATTAAACATGGGTTTTATAAATTTAATATCTTATTTTTAATTAATTTTATAATTTATAATTATATATTTTTTAATAAATATGGTTTTAAAAAATTGAACTCATAAAAATGAATGTATTAGGGAAATATATATTTCTTCACTATTCACATAAAAACTAATTATTTTATAAAAACATAAAAAATAATCCTTAGTTAAAATTAACACGATTATCCAAATATAAAGTTACTATTTTCAAATTCATAAGATAAAATTAAAAATATATATTTTTTTTAAAATGAAAATAAAATATATAATGAAAATGCTTTTATTATAAAAAACATTTTCTTAAATATCAAGTGTCTTTGATTCTATTCAATATAAATTTCAATATAATTGAATTTTGACATATTATATTACATATCTAAACATTACCTATTATAATAAAACAATAACTATGACTAATTTAATTTATTATGGTAAAATAAAATGCACTTTTTAATGTTTCTTTAAAAGGAATCATTTTCAAAATATTGATCAATGAAAAATAATAATAATTAATTTTTTTAAACAATTACTATTTTTTATACACTAATAATTATGTTCTTCATGTAATATTAATATTCCAGGTTTCATTTTAGTTTGGTGTTATGTTAGTTAGGTGTTGTGTGTGATACGATCTATTGAAGATAACATTAATTTTAAGGTTCCAAAATATTTAGTCATTACATGACACTTATTGTATCAATGAAGAACTGAGAAGTCAAGACTCTGAAGGATTATGAATCTATTAAGAGTCAATTATGAATAAAAATATTGGTGGGATTAAATAGACCTATTATTAGATTCACTCATGGAGAAGAATAGATATAGGGGACATACAAAGTGCTATATGAGTGAGTAAGAAAAAAAATTATCTTTTAGTATGTTTAATCACAATGATCATTTATATGGGAATATAGTTTATTTTATGTTCACCATGAAATATTTTGTGGGTTGTTTTCTTGATATATAAGTTGATATCTTCTAGAATATTGATTCAAAAGAAGAACATGAATGTTAGGTAGTGAATAGAGGCCAAGTTAGATGACCAATACTTGAAGACATCAGGGCAGTGGAAGATGAATTATTTAGAGGATTAAGGGCATATTTTTGGTGTAATGAAATCATAGGGAAAATTTGTGATCTACTCTAAGAATAATCAGAAATATGAAAATTAAATTAGGTGTGATGTTTGAAAAAAAAGGAGTGCTCTAGGATACTACATTGTTTACATTTTTAATATTATGGACACACTCACCTATGTAATATGGTGAGAGTGGGTTCAGATTATAAAACACACACTATGATTTTTTTGATAATAATATTTATAGTAGAAATCATAATGATTAGGCTAATAACTATTTTTGGTAAAAGAAAGTATCACACTAAGATCGATCCATGTAAAATCAAATTTGAGAACTTTATATCTTTGTCAACATTGAATATAGGTATAAAAGTTTAATCCAATATTTATTATTTGGTAAAAATATAATTGCACCTAATTCACCTCCCCTCTCATGTGTGTTCGCAAAAATCCCCTAAGTATCTCAAATAAAAATATTTTAATTACATATATATTTTTTCCCCAAATTTTTATAACTAATATGTTTTTGAGTATATCATATTCAGTTATATTAATTACCTATTTCATTTCCTATTATTATGGGAGTTAAGATAACCTCTTACTTTTCAAGGATATAAGGAAATGGTTGTAGTAATATTTCTGTATCCTATAACTAATGTTCTTATGAATAATCCTTTATTTTCAATGGTTATTTTATTTTTCTATATGATTTTATATTTTTATTTTTCTAATATGTGATAGAAAAATTGTATAGTAATTTATATCCCATGATATATTTGATATTTAATTATATGATATTGATTTAAATGAGGTGAAGTTAGTTATAAGATATTTAGAGATACATGAGTATATTTTTATATAATTTGTTTTGTGAACCATGATTCTAAATGGTTTATCAACAATGCCTATATGTTAAGGGTTGATGTTGGTTGAAGGTGGAAATAAATAAATTTTGTTTTGTTCAGTTATTTTGGAGTACTTATGTGGATATTTCATATAGTGGATAAGTTTACTCTTCCATTGATTATTTATAGAAACATGGTGATTAATTAACGTCATGTATTGGTAAGTTAATTTTAAAAATAATGGATTATTTATGATAATTAATTTATAATTTTATCCAAACATTAAATATTTCTATAATTAAGTAATATTTTATAGTATATTTTGATAATATGTATTTATTTAAAATTATTTTCAATTTATTAGTGTACATATAGGTAAAATGTGTCTTCTTTATGAATATATACATATATTGGAGTGGTTGTGATGATATTTCTATTTATGGTGTGTTTTTTATTCATAGAATAAAATTTTAGTAGGTAGGAATAATATTATATTCTGGGTTATTTGTAATAATTAAATATAAATTTTATAGAAATTTTTGTTACATTATATTCATTGACACCCATATTTACTAAATTATTCATTCTACTGGTGTCATTAAGTACGTTCTGATGTTTCCAAAGAAAAATCTAATTTTTGAGTAAATTTGTAAAATTTTAATTTTCTACGTAATAGATTTTTACCTTGAAAATTTGACTTCTTCATTGATTATAAAACTTGGTGTTTCTTTTAGGGTCATATTTTCATGTTAGTGTATCACCATGCTAATTTTGAGTTGTAGGGGAGAGGGTCTTTAAATATATAAAATATTTATTTGATATTAAATTTTAACAAATATTCCAATATATATTCTCCCATCTGAGATAATTGTGGTATTAACCACATACCTAGAGGATTTTATCGAGAAAAGAAATGATAAATTGGGGACATATAATTAGGTATGCTTCATTTATTCAATATTATTTATTGGGATTACCATTTCACAACATAATTGATATGATATCCTCTCTACTATTGATCAATTATGGACCTAAAAATAAAATATTATAATAATTCAAAAATTAAAAATGTAATGGAATTTTATTAATATCAGTATGAACTATTAATTGAGTTTTTTCTAAGAGGTAAGTTTTTTAAATATAAAATTTTGATCATAAATTTAATGGAGGAAACATTAAAATCATAATGAATAGGATAATTCTTTTAATATAGAACTCATTTTGGTTCTTATGACATAAATTTTATAAACATATAAATTTACTTTTTTATATTAATGGGAGATGTTTTTATTCTATTTTTTATTTTATGTATAATAACATCAAGTGGTGAGTAATTCTTTTGAAATTGAGATATAGTCGTTTAGATAATGATGAAACAAATCTAAGATGAATAAGAATTTTATAATCTAATAAATTTATTTAAATATATTGAAGATAAATGGTTCCCTATTTTTTACCTTCCCTCTATCTTTTGGTTACTTTAACATTTTATTCAGATGTTAATGTTACAATTATACGATACTTATGACAATATGAAAAATATGTAATATTTTGAAAGTTATTTAATAAATTCACTCCCTAGTATTCAATCATGAGTGGAATCATATTATAGTGAGATCTATTAGTGTGGTGGTGTGATAATTAGGATCCATCCTTCTCTAATATTATAATAAATTCAATAATAATTATATAACTTTCATTGATTATTTTACTTTACTTTATCTTTATCATAATTAATTTATATTCCATTTTTTGTAATAAATTATATCAATGAACCTATTGACAAAATTTTAATTTAATAATCACTTACCAAGTCATCAAAAAATCATCTAGATAAATCATTAGTAATTTAGTGATTTATTTTTTTATTTTTGCTATTAATTAATCAATTTTGTATTATTATAATAAATCAAAAATTTAAGAAATTTTATTATACAACTTAGTGGGAAGGTATCATCAAAAAATTATTTACTTGATGGTTGTCATGAGTAATTTTTGCACGATGTCATGAGTCAATTTAAGTTTTTTACCAATTGGGGTTGAAATATTTATCAAAATCATCCAAATTAGAATCTTTTGGTTTAGTTATTAATTAGGAGTTCAATGAAATTTTTTACATTGAAAATGGAGGCCCCCAACTCCCTCACACTCCTCAATAGCATCAAACTAATAAGGGGATACCATAGGGAATCCCATCAAATTTCATATAACGTATTCTTAAATAATCTATGTTAAATATATATTGTAGATATCATTAGATATTTTCATTTTTTGGATGATAATTAAAACTATTAGGATATAATTTCATTAAGGGGATGTAACTCACTGAGAATTTTAGTATTAGTATCCCTTTAAAATAAATAATATGATTAATAACATGCTTCACACACAACACCAAACCAAAATAAACCATGAAACATTTTATAATGTAAATATAACTTTAATAATATTTTAGGGTATAGAAAAAGCTAACCATATTATGAGATATATTTCATTTTTTTATTAAGGCGTTGATAAAATTCTATTAATGTAGTTAAATAACTAATAATATTATTTTATGATTAAATGTAATATTTTATAAATTTTTCTTCTTATACACATTTTTTAGGAATTTAAATGTGTTATAGATAAAATATATCCTTTATTTGAATTATATATTAACACAAATATAATTTGTAATTAATAGAAAATAAGTGTAAGAACTTTAAATATTTTTAAAAGTTATTTCCCTATGAAAATAATTTTCCCTATATATTTCTTAAATTATATTAAAAAATTTGATAATTTTAATTTTAGGAAAATTATTTTATTTATTAAATCAATAGGTTAAAATTTTATTTTGGTGAATTTTTAGTATTTTTATAAAATACTTGATTTGAGGTACCTAAAACATTTATATAGAATCTTTAATGATCGTGAATGTTTTTATATAGTATAATTATTTTTCAAAAAATATGATGTTGAATTCAAAAAACTCATGTTTCAAATTTTGAATATTAGGTATTTTTTATTCTAATAAAAAATAAGTTTTCGTCATTTTATTTTAATTATGTTTTCTTAATTTTTATTAATATTTATACCTACATTAAAAGAATATAAAGTCATATTTGTTTAATAATAATTGAAAATAATAATAGGAAAATGGAAGTCCTTTAAAATATAATTTCTTATAAAAAAAATTCACGTGAAAATATAAAAAATAATTTCTCTAAAACTTATAAATTTTATTTCACAAAATTATTTTATATTTGGAATAAATGTGAAGAAATATTTAATTATGTTCATTTTATTATTAGGCATACAAAATATATTACCTTGCAAAAAATTAGTTACCATTAAAAAAATAAATTTGTTCAATTTTAAAATGAAAGGGTAAAAGACATAAAATGTCATAAAATCAAATATTAAAATGACTGAATGTGGTTTTTTCATGATCAAAATTTATATTAAGATTTTATATTTACAAAATATTATATTTCCCCCGCTTACTAAAGGGACTTTCCACCAACCCTTCATGGCCATCCTAATGATTCAATTTCCGATTGTAATTATACCCCTTTTACATCCCATAGAATGTTCTTCAATGACTATTAGCCTATTTCCATATAAAATTTCTCTAGGCCCTAGATTTATAATAATTCTTCTACGGTAAATTTCAACTTCTCAATGTGAATACAGAAATTCCATTCCCTCCACTTATTAAAGGTGACTTCCATAAAACCTTCATAGAATGTATAAAAATTCAAGTCCAATTGAAAATATACCATTTTTACTACCCATAAAATATTATTCCATTACCATTATCCACTATCCATATGAAATTGCTCTATGTCCTTGATATCCAAGATGTACTCTAAGGGAAATAAAAACTTCTCAATAAGAATACAAATAACTCTCCAATATATTTTCTTTTTTATCTTTCACATCCAAATATAATTTTTAAAATTTTATAAAATTGTATAATTATTATTGGTATACTGAATTTTATTATTTTGATTGAATAATCATCATCTACCTTTCCCTATTTAACTTTTAAAAATGAAAATGTCATTCGTACATACATGCATACTACATTCTCCATGAAATAACATGTTTAATTTTCCTTTACCTATTTACACGGTTGGTTTAAAAGGGGAATATAATAAATAAATATGAAATAAACATTATTATAAATATTTTAATAATATAAAAAAACTCATACATCCTTTTTATTATATGAAAAATGAAAACATCTTTTGTGTGCATGTGTAGACTACCACCTCTATGGTATGACGTGTTAAGTTTTTCGTCATCACCCTAAATTAATGGTCATAAAATATATTTGATATTATAGAGTAATAAATGTCTTTAATATAGTTTTTAAAGGATAAAAAAATATTAGTGATCAATATAAAGTAAAATGTTTATATTGTTAAATTACCTGAAATAATCTCATTGTTGAATATATTCTCCCAAAAAGTTCCCATAGTTTCTATAAAATGAACATGAAGATAAATAAATAATTTAGAAAAAATAGATTCAACATATTTTATAATCATGTAATGGTGAACATGGTAAAATGGAATGAGGTTCAACATTTCCACTATAATACCTTTACAAATCAATAGAAATTACTAACACCATATAATGAAAATAAATATTAACTAGAAAATGAATGTTTAATTAATTATTATTATTATAGAGTATAAAATGTTCTAGATATATATATAAAAACTCAAATAGGGGATTAATGTGGTAATTTTTGTGATAGAGGAGTTTATATAACTTTTTTGAAATTCGAGAGTAAATGTAAGTTTTTTTATTATCTCATTTTTCATTCATTGAGTTATGATTCTTCTAATTGAACCTTATTGCTATAAGATAGGTATTTTAAACCCCATAATCATATTATATTGAATTTACTTTTTATTTTTTAATGAAACATACTTTTATTACATTAAACCCCTTTCCAAAGCTTCTTCATCGTGAATTATGATCCATGTAAGGGTTTTTCATCTCAAATTCTATTTTTCGATATAGGTTTTCTATTATGTACCTATTTTCAATTTTATAGTACATATAATGAAAATTTAATATATTATTTAATTAATAAACTTTTCAATGTTTTATTTTAATTTCAATTTGAATAAGTCTCTTTTATACGGTTTTGATTAAAATGTAACTTTTTCATATGAGGATCCTACCATCGGGAAAAGCATGTGCATGCACAGTAAAGCATAGACGAACAGCCATGAAAAGGTGTAGAGCTTATTTCACAATAAAGATGCTAGGGAGGAGCAGTTCCAAGTAGTTAGTCTGGGTTGTATGTAATGTTTGAAGCCTATGGGCAATGAATTCCTCTAAAGCCTATGAGCCATGTAATACTTACGCCTATGGGTCTTGTAAGGGTTCCACTTCACCCCTTGAAAGGTGGATTATCAAAAATCAATAAAAATGGAGGCCTTCGTTCCATTAGAGGAATTTTTGTTCATTCATACATACGACATCCATAATTTCTTATATTATGTGCATTGTTTATACTGCTGTACAAATTAATGTCATCATACCATTCATTAAATTATAGGGATATGAATATAAATCACGTGAACCATTTTCAAGGGTTTTTGATAAACTTGATATTAAATGTGTAAGGGGTTATATAACTCAAACCTTCTTTTGATTTATAATTATTATTCTTGAAATTCATTCATTTATACATGTTGTAAAACCCCATGAATTTTAAATATGAACATCATGTTTGATAGAATATGTGAAATGAAACGCCAATATTATAATATAATATAACACCCTTATACATTATAATATATTTATTATAAATAAATTTAATCTCTTAAATAGTTTTCAATGCATGCAATACAGAGTTTAAATAAATTGAAATACTCTATTAAAATATTAATATTTAAACATGACCATTATGACCAAGAAATTTTATGGTGGGTATGAATAATAAAAAAAAATTATAAAAATTATAATTTATACCAAACTATGATATAAAATAAATGAAAATATACTAATTAGAAATAAAATAAGACCCATTTGAAGAAAGGGAATTATTTTCTAAAAAACTATATTTTCTAGAAAGTCAGTTTAGTTTCTCTTTTCACATATAATTTAAAATTATTGTTTTAAAAAATTTAGATTACTTATTTGAAAAATAATAATTTTTTAAATCAATATTTAAAAATAATTTTTATGTTAACTTTTTATTATTTTCTAGAAAGTTTATTTTTTATGAATAGTGGAAAATATTGAATTTTAAATGAAAAATTCCATTTCATTTAAATTATTTATAAAGTTAAATTATATTTAAAATTGATTTTAAATTAATATTAGTTAAATTATATATCTATTAATCTTATTTATGTCATTATAATTATTCTCATATTTAATTTTGATATAAAATCATTCTAAAATTTTGAATATTTTCTTTTTGAAAAAAACCCTCTTTCTCATCACGCCTGTAAAATTAATTTTAAATTAATGTTTTCAAATTATGTGGATGGGGTTTATAAAAATATATTCCATATTTTTAATAAAAAAAATTATTATCAAATAAATTCATTTAATGTTTTTACCATAATTAATAATAAAAATATTAAAAATCATTTCATACAGTTAAGGTAAAACCTTATTTATCGAGTGTTAATCTAAAAAGATATGGGTTAAAAATGACCAAAAACATGTCCAAACCCCATTATATGGCCTTAAATAGACCTTATAATTTAAAAATATCATTAATATTCAATTTATGACTCTTTTAACATGTGAAAAATGTGTGTACTCCTTTTTCTTTTCAAAAAATTACAAGTGTGCCACTCACCTCACTTCTAAAAGGACACCCACTCTCATATATTCTTCACACACTCAAAACTTATTGTTTAAGCCATTACATATAGAAATAAATTCACAATGTACATCCCATCACCCTAGAATACTTATTATTGTCATAAATATATTATAATAATAATTTATGTATAATCCTAAAGAGGTGGTATGTGAAGGGGTAAAATTTCTACCTATGCTTTTTTGTTTTATTTCTTATTCCACCTCCATAAAATTTTCTTAATTTGTTTTTATATAATATAATAATAATATTATATATAATGAGATGCTATTATTTTAATGGAATGTCCTATAACCATATTCTATTCCCTAAAATGGGAAATTATAACGTCACTCGTGTGTATAGAGGACTACTACCTCACGAATCGACATGACACATTTTCTATCAACACTTCTCATAGTTGGGTATAATGTTGTATATAAAGTATATAAATATATATATTTATACATGTGATATTTATAACATAATAATACCTCTGGATTCATTCAATCATATATACATTTTTACTTTCTATTACATATGGGAAATGATAATGTCTCTCTTGTGTACGGAGGACTACCTCATCACGAAGTGATGTGATTTGTTTTTCACTAACTATTTACATGAAAGGTAATAAAGATAGTATTAATGAATATAAGTGATATAAATTAAATAATAATTATATTTATGAAATATTAATAATTATTAAAAGATAATATATCATTTTTTCTTAACTTTTCACTAACTAAAAGATGATAACGTTGTTCATATACGTATGTATTATCACTTTTACGAAGCGATATGACTCTCTTTTTATCACCAAAACAATTGGATGATATATATAAGTATATTTAATGAACTTATATTATATTTCTGATATTATTATCATTCAGTAAAGATAAAATATTACTTACCTCCTTTCCATAATTATCATATAAAAATAGAAACGCTACTCATACATACGTACGACCTACCGTCTCTATAATCATAAGGTACATAATTTCTAAAAACAATAATTAATAATTAGTCATAAAATTAAAATTTATGTATAAATATTAAATTATATCATGGTTATTATTCTTTATATTTTGAAATAATGACCTCTTAGATCAATAGTAAACCTACCAAATTAAATTTTGACGTAGAAGTCAAATATCATAGAAACAACCTACCAAAAACATATTTTATTATTTAATTTCATATAAAATTGTAATACATGAAATAAAATAAACAATAAAAATGAAAATTTTATTAAGAAATTAAATAATTAATATAATTTTATTATTCAAGAAGATAATTAATGTACATGACGAGTGAAACTCAAGGTAAGGGTTTCTCGTCTATCTTTTACTTTCATGAATCATATGTCTTATTCCCCACTAATTTTCTTTGTTTGGTGTATATAATACCCATTTTGATATGTTATATCTTTTATCTATTTAACTTCATAGTATTTAATGATTAATTTAAAGTTATTTCTTTAATGGGGATTATGATTCAAAAGTTATCAAAGTAGTAAGCGTTTATTTAAATATATCATCATTATTAAGGATTGTTTTTTCTCAAGTCTCCATTGGGGGAATAATTTGATATTTCTATCTTAAAATAAATATTATTTATTTTAATTTGGTTATTAATTATTTTCATTTAATAGTTCCATTTTAACTTACTTTGGTACTTAAAATTATTAAGAAGATGTTTTTAATAAAATATGAATTTATTTCCCACTTCTATTGGAAATCATTTTTCATCAAAACCAATGTTTTAAAAAAATTAACATTTTAAAAATGATTTATTAAATTTATTTTAACCCATTTTTTATTTTTTATAAAAAAAATTAAAGTAACCTTTATGTTGTTTTGAAAAAAAATCATGATTGGATTTTACCAAAAATGTGAAAGGAATATTTGTTTTAATATGTAAGGAATGAAGGTAATTTTCGGCCATCATAACTAATAAATGTTTCAATGAGAATTTTAAATGTTTTAAAAGGTTATTTTAAATGAAAGGTACTTTTTTAAAAAAATCTATTTTAAAAGGTTGTTTTTTCAAATTAAAAGGTTATTTTTCTCAAAAATGTTTTTTAGGATTATTTCATTGTATTTTTATTCATCAATGAAATCAACCCTCTACTTTACTTGTGATACACTGAGGATACATTTTATTTATAACATCCTTATTATTTCTCTATATGTTTTATGATTATATTGATAGAGTATGTAAAATTCTATTACCATTCACCATTTTATTATAGACGGTTTATGATTATGATTATTGGTTGGGGAAGTATTAACATTTTTTAAGTTATTTTTATAGTATGAATTTTTATATTGACTATGTTTCAACTATTTCATATGATAAATAAATTAGACTTAGTATGTGATGGGTGAGGCCCACTATATCCCCTTTATGCATCGGTAGGTATCATGAGAAAACCTTGTTAGGGTTTTGGCTAAGTCCTTACCAATTTATTTATATGTCTTAAAAAAAGGCCTCGACATTATGTTTCAGATATTCGACATTATGAATTCCATCATTATAAATTTATTTATTCATATTCCATGTGATTATTATATTAGTTAGAATAACCCTAGTTATGTTTTCAAACTCATGTGATTATTTATGTGAAATTATTTGATCATCATTTATTCCTTCTATATTATTCCCAAGTTATTTATTAAATGGAATGTGTTTCATTTTTTCACCTTTCCATATTTATTATACCTTATTTATTCATATATTTCACCATATTCTTACCTTTATTGATCATCTAAGATAACACATTTCTTATGTTTTATTTTACCTGGATACTAGGAAGTGTTTTATGATAGATATGCAGGTATACGCTATGAGGAACAATTCTATTCTCAAGGAAAATACTTTTTTAATTTTATGCTTTAAATAGAAATAATTATTTCAAGTATGTATCTAGTTTACCAAGAATAATAAACTATACAGTTATTCGGGATGTGACTAATTGAATCTTATTCCAATTTAATAAATTAGACACCAACACTAGGCTACCAGGGTCAGGGTCACTATAATTGGAATCATAGAGTGTTAAGTAAAAACCTTGGGAAACATATTTAGGAAAACATTGATTATGGAACATAACCCTATGATAGACTTTGAGGATATGTATATGATAACATCCCATTGTTTTGTTAAGGAAGATATTATGTGGTTTATCCTAGAAAATATATCCCTTTCTAGATACTATAAGTGGATGTGGTTCATGAATATATGTACCCAGGGGTAAAAAAATATAAAAAGGGAACATTGGGCTTGACCCGGTCATCACTTGGTGTAGGTAAACAGGACTTACTGTGCACTTTTTTTGACACTCCCATGTGATATGTTTAGGATAAATCACATTTTTATTACAATCCTTTATAAATGTGTTGAATATAATAATATACTTAAAGAAACCATGTTTATGATTATGAGATTATCTATCCATAAATTTTGTCACTTTTGTTAAGGGTTTCACTATTTATTGGATTATAAATTATTTTTCATAATTTTATGATCTAATCTAGTGTATTCTATCATCTAAAAATTTCCCACAGAGGAAGGAATTTGAACCTTATCAATGCATGTAATCCAAATAGTAATAATGGTTGTTTCATTGAGGATATTAAGATAATATTTCTAAGAAATCTTGTTTCAAAAACATTCTCATCATATGAGGATATAGTATCATGTAATATCAAGATGGATAAAGAATTAACTATGTATTATGGGTTTTAATGGAATAAAGATAATAATAAGGTTACAAAGAAACAAAAATATAAGGGGAATAAGGGAATGAAGGGTTTTACAACATGTGATTCTTATGGAAGGAAATACATTGGTACATACCTAAAAGGAAAATATGCTTTCTTCAATTGTAAAGAAAAAGGACACCATGCTCATGATTGGAAGGGAATGAAAGAATCTTCTAATGGGAAATTATTCCACTATAAAGATATGATGAACCATAAAAATTAATTCCCCAATAGTCAAAGTAATATACCAAAAATGAGTCAAGGGGTCAAGGTCATATTAAGCTATTACTAAAAAAAGTGGAATAAATAATTCACTTGTGTTTCCATTAAAGTATTATGTTATAGGATTATTTTAATCAATGATATTCTGGTTATAATAATTTTGAATTTTATAAGGGTTTTAATATAGTAATATTTTATTATGGATATGATATCATATGTTTAATGGAACCAATGACTAGGAAAAGTTATTCAGTGGAATGTTGAAAATATTGTAAAACACATGTTTTAGGGAGGATACCAATTAATATGTTGCTGATTTTCAGAAAATAATAATAAATAAGTTTTATGAATGAATTTATGACATTTAATATTTATCTAATATTTTATATTGAGGTAATTATGAGTTATTACTGTTTGGGAAAATTATAATAATTCAAATAATAGGGTTTTAGAGAAAGGACAACCCACATTTTGGGTGAAAAAACATCATATCTGGAATGTCTGTGGATCTTGAACCCATAACTAAAGAATGGAAAGCATTTAGTTCTAACCACTAACCTATGAAATGCACTAGTAAATATGACATTTTTTATTTAAAATATTTGATTGATAAATATTAAATTTAAACCAGTGGTGTTACTATTGAGGTTTATATATTATTCTGTCATATTTGATAACATGTGATAACCATGTTAGTTTTGGAAAATATTTATAAATAGATGGAAATACTAGTCACTCATTTATTGATCTTATGATCAAATAAAATATAATTTTATTGCTTCAAAAATAAATAAAAACTCATCATGGATAGATTTTTCTTGTAGTAAGAGATGAATTGGAAAATGATTAAAACATAACCAAAAGATTAAATTGTTTCTATGAAATATAAATATATCAAGTAAGTATATTTTTATATATTCTCAGTCTATATGGTAAAATAATTCCTCAAATCTAGTAAAAGGAATTTTTTTTAAAAACTATCCTAACACGTTTATTTATGTTGCACCAATGATCTTTTAAATCACCAAATATTTATTGTTTTGACATTATTAACTTTCCATTGATAATTCACTTTATTTTTATCAATTAGATCCATCACTCTATATATTTATTTATGCTTTTTAAATATTTATATATCTTCACATGCCATTAATGTTCTCCAACTTAGAAACATAGATATGTGTTATTATATATATTATTAATAATTCAGTTTATATCTTATAAATAGGATGTTTTATAAACCCTTATAACTATGTTTGATTTCAATAAAGGTATTTTCAAATTTAAAACCCTTGATTACCAAGATCAATAATAAATTGTAAGGATGTAATTTATTTAGGGGGGTTGAACGTAACACCCCAATATTTTAAAATAAGAACATCTTGTTTGATAGAGTATGCAACAACCCATGTATTCATATTAAAATACTTTTTTCATTTCTATTCATATTTATGAATAATATATTAATTTTATGTTAAATAGGACACTTTTTCCAATAGCATACTCAACATGCAACAACAGGTTTCCTTGAAATCTTACGTTGCACACAACTTTGAACTATACTAAAAAAATAATATAATTATTTTAAATGATAGATAATGCCCAGTCGTTGTATTGGAGAGAATGAACAGAACTTACTAAAATATGATATTAAATGTCTTAACACTTATCCAATAAATTTTAGAGACTTAAAATAAGAATGAATCCTATTTTAAGCATGAAATACTTCAATATTCTTTAAAAGGTCGTTTTACCATCTTTTAATAGAGAACCCTTTTTAAATCTAATTTTTGTCACTTTTATATGTTATATTTGACAAAATACAATTCTTCTTTAGAAATGGAACATAAAAATTTAATTTGGATGAAATTTTGGTATTTTTCTGAAAAAAGTTCATTTTTAATGAATAGTGAAAAATACCGCATTTTAATTCAAAACTATCTTTTAATCTAATTTATTTGTATAGTTAGATTGTACTTTTAATTGTTTTTAAAGCCTAATTGAATTATATTTTTACCATTTAATCCATTTTTTCATTTTAAGTAATTTCACTCTTAAATTGGACATAAAAACATGTCAATCTTTTGGTAGTTTTTACTTCTAAAAAACACGCTTCTAGTTTTGACAAAGGGAATTAATTTTAAATTAATTTCTGTCAATTCTATATTTTTAATTTGGAAAAATGTATTACATATTTGGAATTAGTATTTCCAAATTGTGTAAATATGTAACTTTTATTTTTATAAATTATGAATAGTAACTTTAGTAAATATTTTATTTACCATCGTTAAAGGGTAAATCTGATAAATAAGGGTAAAATAATATTATAATAATATTAAATTACCCTAACACATTTTATAACCCTATTTAATGAGATATGTACGACCATGGGTATCCTTGGGTATATTTTAGGACCCTGTGGAGCCACTTTTGTGTGAAAAGGACATTTAATTACTTTTAATTTAAAGTTAAGGAAAATATAACATAAACATATATATTTTACTAAAAAAATATATGGTGTTATATAAGTGATCTATTCGACTATAAATAGTCATTATAAATATAAAAATATTTTCTACATCATGATATTTTATTTATAATTTTTATACATTAAATAAATAAATTTAATTATGACACAAAGGTGACGCCCTGATTGCTTCATTAATAAATGATTCAAATAAATGGTATTATAAATGTTAAAATAAATTTAATTTTGTTATTTTGATCTAATACATGAATTTTTTGGATAATATTTGCATTTTATATTTGTATTAATGAAGTTTTTTCGAAGTAATCAAGTTGTTGTGGATTTTTAAAAAAGGTATGATATGAATAGTGTCAAAATTGACATAATTCATATTTTAAAATATAAAATATTTTATTAAATATTATAAAATTAAAAAAAAATATAATATTCATCCAAATAGTTATCATAAGTCTAAAATTTTATTATTTAATATTTAATTGGATATTTTTTATGTTTTGATAACTATTTTGATTCTCAAAGTGTTAAATGCTTGATAAAACGGTAAGAGTAAAAAAGGGTTAAATAAAAAATATTAGGATTAAAAAATATCCAAAACCTATATAACTCTTATTGAATGATTTTATTTAGACTTATATTTATATTATATTAGAGCTAAATGAATTTAGACTCATTTATAATTGAAATATAATTTATAATAAAATAATATTTCAATATATTTCTTAAGTGACCATCATCTCTCTTATAAAAGGCCACCACCTCTAACCCTTACTCACACCTCTCAAGACTTCTTAACTCATCCAAAATCTACCAAAATAATATCACAACATACCTCTATTCCTCATATAAGCCTTAACTTGGGCATAAGTCAATTCAATAAATCCTTTTGGCTCAAATCAAATGGAGTTACCCGATTTAAGGTAATGTCTTCTCTCGAGATTCTTACTTTTATTTTCCTACCCCAACTCCCTAAACTCTCTTTATTGAATATTTTTATAAAAAAAACAGTATATTCAATATACTAGGTTTTTTTATGATAATTATTCTACTTAAACTCACACACACCTTCACCAAATGGATTTAGAACGTACTTATTCTGTGGATAGCGAACTACTGCCTCACGAAACGATGATTGTTCAATTATCTCCTACCGCCTCTTATAGTGGCCATTATGATGGAAATATATTTATATGTGGAATATATTATATTTATATTGTCTCTATTTTTATTAATTTTTATTTAAATCATACCTTTATGCTTTCCATAACGTGTAAATACAATAATTTCATTTGAGCAAGTGCAGACTACCGCCCCCTCAAAGTGATATAACTTATTCATGCTATACATGGAATGTATAAAGGATGGAATTAATGAAATTATGTAACATATATAACATATATATTATACTGGAATTATAATATACCTATGTATCATTTATTTTTCATTCCTTTAAAAATGAAAAATAAATGAAAGTAGTATTCATGCGTACGTATGGCTTACTGTCTCCATGAACGGTGCATTTTAGTTTATTATATCAAAATGTTATGAACTATTATAAAATACATATATAATGGATCTAAATACATATATAACAGATATATATTATATTTAAATCATGAATAAAATTTTTGAGATGATGGAATTTTGACCACATGGACAATTTATAATTATAACAAGTTCATTTTTGACTCAAGTACCGAACATCGACAAAAAGACTGATATGAACTTGAATAATTATATGATTGTTATAGCAAGGTAATAAGTGATATAAAAGGAATAATAAAATTTAAAAAGATTTTGAAGCAATTATAATTAACTTAAATTTATTATTTAGGTAGATAAATATTGAACAAGACAAGTCGGACACATGGTAAGGGAACCTTTCACCTTCCTCTTTTAGTCAAAGAATTTTTTATGTTATGTCTTTTAATTTCCATTTTATTATGGTGGGATATATTATTATTTGTCCTCATTTCAGTAAATTTTATTTCAAAGTGATGAGATACCTTTTTATCTATCATCAACTCATTTTATGAATTTTTGAGTGACGTCGTTAGGCTGCTGAATTTTCTTAACGGAATTTCTAAACTCAATTTCAAATCTTTGGGTTTTACGCATACTTTGTTGATTATATTATGCCAAGATTATGTGTGGAATAATTGTTTATTTATTTATGTTGTAATTTCTACTTACCTTTTTATGGATATACTTTTTTAACACATAAGCACCTTATTGATAAATTATTACGTCATTTATATGAACTTTATAAGGGAAATTTTAGCTCAATCTCCCTTCATTGAGTTAAATATAAAGGTCATTGGTTTTGATTTTCCAATAATATTTGTGAATGACCACTGATTTTTTTACACTTAATATACACTTATATTGGTTGTATTTATATTTTTCAGATATAATTGTGTCATTGATTTATCCTTAATCTAAGGATATGATCTTTGTAAGGGATTTTGTCTCAATTTACATTCCATTGAAACTTATTTTTTGTTATACACCAATTCAATTTTATATGGTGTATATACTACACTTTGACATATTATATCATGAATCTCCTTATTCTCATGATATTATAATCTTTTTTTAATGTTATTATGAAATTATTTTTATTAAATTATTTTCTTAGGTGGTAAGAGACTATTTAACTAAAACATTATTTTAAATGTTTTAAAGATTTATTCTTCTAAATCTTTCACATTAATTTCCATGTTTTCAAAATTGTTTTTACGATTTATTTATATGGACATTAATGTTTTAAAATGTTAATTCCTTTAAAAATTTAAAATTGGTATGGGACACTGTGATTCAAAAATATATTTATTAAATGTTTTAAATGGTATTGAAAATGGTTTTGATAAAGTATTGATTATTGTCAATATATTGAAATGATATATTATGATTTCAATGTGTAAATGTTATCTTTCCTTTATTCTTGTTTTATGTGTTATGATCATGTTATGGTTCTTGGGAATTGTTTATGTATATGGGTGGTTTCATGATAAACCTAGGGTGGGTGAGCATGAGATAGCTCTCCAATGCATTGGGTAACATGATGGAGGTAAACATTAATGTTTATCCTAAGAGATTTAGGGAATATACTGTGATGGGTATTCCAAATGTAACTCCCTATGTAGTTATGAAATCTACAATGTAAGTATGATATAAACGCCACAAGTTACCTTTATGATTTATTATTTCTATGTGTTATTAATAAATCTTATGATTTTGTGTGGTATATTAAAGAGATTATGTTGTATTATTGAAAATTATGATTTCATTGATTTGTATATATTGATGGACTAATGTTTTCTTTCCTTATTTTATAACCCTTACTGAGATTTTTATGCTCATACCAAGTTTTTAAAATATTTTTCACAGGGTATAAGGAAGGTTAAGGGAATGGAAGAATTCAAGATTATTTATATCTAGAAAATAATTCTTGTTTTATTTAAGGAGTTTTATTATTGTGAAAAAAATTGGATAGAGTAGAAGTATCTACTTTGTAATCTTTTGAGATGTAATGTAATAGTTACGGCCTAATTCTCTAAAACTCTGAAGCTGAAAGGATCCTTAATGTGAATTATTGACTTAAATAAATATTATTTAATTTTTAATGATGGGGCCTTATAGAGTATGTGACACAAAAAATCATTATTATAAGATAATATAATTCCCTAATTCATGCTGCACTGATTTTAAACAAAATGCGAGACTATTAAAGTATTATTATTTAAACATTACCATTATAAAATGGTTGTTAAGTTGGAGGGTATGAATAATAAAATTTAAAATATGAAAATTATATGTTTTAAACATCAATAAAATAAATAAAATGGATATTTATATATTAGAAATAAAATTATTACCATTTTAAGGGAAAAAGAAATGTTTCCTGAAAAACTGTATTTTTTTAAATGGTGGTTTAGCCGTTCTTTGAAACATAATTAAAAATTATTTTTTATAATTTTTGAAATTTTATTTTAAAAAATAAAATTAATTTTTGAAATCTACATGTAAAAATTATATTTGGGTGCATTTATGAACTTTTTTTGAAAAGATTAATTTTTTTGATTAATAGTAAAAAATACTTAATTTTAATTGAAAATTTATTTTTGATTTAAATTGTTTATAAAGTTAAATTATAATTTAAATTTGTTTTAATGTATAATTAGTTCAATTATATATCAATTAATCAAATTTTTTTCATTGGAATCATTTTATTATTTAATTTATATATAAAAACTTTGTATACTTTTGAACATTTTCTATTTGAAAACACTGCATTCTCATTACATGTATGGGATTAATTTTAAAAAAATTGTTCCACATATAAAAAAGGAATTTATAAAAATAGATTTCATATTTTAAATTATAATAATTTATATTATATAATAATTTCATCTTAATTTTTTACCATGTTAAATACTAAAAACTGTAAAATTTATTTACTATGGTTAATGTAAAAATTGATTTACTAGGGGGTTAAACTAAGAAGTTTAGTATTAAAAATGACCCAAAATATGTCCAATAAAAATTGTATGGAAATTTATAGATATTATCATATATAATTTTCTATAATACTCTATTTTGGACCATATTTTCATTTTCAAAACTTGGGTACATCTTTTCCTTCTCAAAAAATTACAAGTGTGTCACTAACCTCACATAAAAAAGGCCACCCTCTATCCTCACTTATTCACACATTAAACCCATTTTAGATAAGAAATTACCTTATGAAATAAATTTCTAAATTTCATCCCATAATACTAGAATCCTTTTTTCATAAATTCATTATATAAATATTTTAGGTATACTCTTAAAGAGGTGGTCTCAAAAGAGGTAAAATTATTAACTATGCATTTTTATTTTATTTCCTCAACCACCTCCTTAAAATATTATTAATTTATTCTTATATAATAACATAAATATGTACCACATATATAGATTTTATTATGTTATGTTCAATACCTATATTAATCTTCTCTTCCCTCAAATGGGGAATGAGAATGTCACTCTTGTGCATAGCGGACTACCACCTCACGAACTGATGTGACATGTTTTCCATCAACACCTCTCATGGGTGGATATGATGATGGATATAAAGGATATATATTATATTTATTACATAAATAAACTATATATTTTTTATATTATATAAATTTTTTTACATTCCATTATGTAATATATATGATAATATCGCTCATGTGTACGGCGGACTACCGCCTCGCAAAGTGATTTGGTTCGTTTTTCACTAATGATTTACATGGAAGGTAATAAGGATAAGTTTAATGAGTAGATTTTATATAAATGAAATAAAAATTATATTAATGGAATATTTATATTTCTGAAAAGATAATATATCATTTTATTTATTACTTTTTTACTCCTCAAAAGATTATATCACCATTCTTGTACATGGGGACTACCACCTTCACGAAACAATATGACTCTCTATTCATCACCACACCACATAGATGTTATATATAAGTATATTTAATTATATATTATGGTATTTATGATATTATTATAGCTATATAATTATAAAAAATTACTTATCTCCTTTCCATAATTATCATTGAAAAATGGAAATGTTACTCATGCCAATGTATGGCCTACCATCTCCATGCTCGTGAAGTACATCATTTATGAAAACATAAAAAATTATTGGTATTAAATTTATAATTGATTTATAAATATGATAATTATTTCATGAATATTATTTTTAGGTGTTTAAATAAGGACTAATTAAACCAATAATCAACCTACTGAATTCATTTTTGACACATAAGTTAAATATCGTTGAAACACCCAACGAAAACATAATTGATTAAGAAATTGTATATAGTATGGTAATAAGTAAAATAAAAGGAATATAAACTTGAAAAAGTTTCTTAATAATGTATATAATTAACTTATTTTTATTATTTATGACGATAAGGAGCATACGTGGCAAGTCGGACTCAAGGTATGGGTTTCTCCTCTCACTTTTACTTCTATGAGACATATGTCATATTCACTAATTATTTCATATTTTGGTTTATATACTACCCCTTTTTATATTTTATACCATGAATATATTTATCTTCTTGTAATTTAAATTTTTATTTTATGTTTTCACTTTCATGGGTCTTATAATTAAAATTTTACCAATGTGGTAAGAGTTTATTTCACAATCTCTTCATTATTCAGGATTTTTTTGTTTAAGTCTCCCTTGGGGGAATTATTTTATATTTATATCTTAAAAGTAATATATTTTTATCTAATATGGTTACTCATGAACTTTTTTAAATAATAGTACCATTTTCCCTCTCTTTGGTACTTAAAATGATTAAGAAATTTTATTTAATAAAATCTGACAATATTTCTTTGTTCGGTCATAAATATTTTTTTCATAAAAAGCAATGTTTTATAAAAAAATTTAAAATTGTATTAACATTTTTAAAATGATTTATTAAATAAATTTTTACACATTTTTAAATTTTAAAAAATGTTTATAATGGAATATTTAAGTTATTATGAAAATAATCATAGTTTGGTTTTTACAGAAATTTTGAAAGAAATCATTATTTAAAGTGTGCATAATAAATAGAATTTTCCACCATCAGGACAATCAATGTTTTAATGTGTATTTTAAAATTTTTAAATTTTCATTTTCAATGAAAAGTAATTTCAAAATGTCTTGTGAACATTTTTTTACAAGTTTATTTTCAAAATTAAAAGGTTATTTTTCTCAAATATATTTTTAAGGATCTTTTCATTGTATTTATATTCATAAATGACATCAAACCTTTATTATATTTATGATACACTAAGGATATGTAATATTGATATCATCCTGGTTATTTCTCTATAATTTTTATGATTAGTTTGACTAGGGCTGTACTATTTTATTACCATTCACTATTTTTCACTAAATGGTTTATGATTATGTTTATTGACTGGAGTAAGTATTAAAATTTCATAAGTTTTTTTTTCAATATGAAATTTTATGATGATTTTGTTTCACCCCTTTTTTATATGGAATGTATAGAATTTAGTTAGTGATTAACAAGGCCCCCTATAGCCCTTCGATGCATCGGTAGGTCTCGTGAGACAAACTAGATTGGGTTTTAATGAGACGTTATCCATTTACTTAGATTTCTTGAAATAATGAATTAATTATATATTTCATATGTCCCACATTATTAATTACATCATTATGAATTTATATATTTATATTCCATGTGACTATTCTATTAGTTATAATATTCATGCTTTTGTTTTTAGGCTCATGTGATTATTTAAATGGAATTATTTGATCATCATTTATTCCTAGCATATTATGATCAATTTATTGATTAAATGGCATGAGATTCAGTTTTTTTTACCTTTATATATTGATTATTTATTATTTATTAATATCTTATATTTTATGCTTACCCTTATTGAGCATCAGAGCTCACCCCTTTCTTATCTTTTATTTTCCCCAGGATACTAAGAAGTGTTTTTTGATTTATATTTGGGGATATTTTATAATGAATAATGGATTAATCATAGAAATTAATTTTTTGTATTTTATGTTTTCAATTGTAATAAGAACATTGTGCATGTATCTAGTTTACAAGGACTACAAAACAATTTCGTCATTCGAGAATAAATTCCTTATATCTAATGCCAATTTAATAAAGTAGACAATGGATTTAGGATACTAGTGTTAGGGTCACTACACATGGTTTCTTAAACTATTATATTTTTTTCAATTGTAATTTATTTTCCTCTCTAGTAAAAATAATTTTTAAATCAGTTATTTTTTCATGATGATTTTTTTCAAAAAAAATCATATCATTTTTACGAATAATTTAAATACTCGTTAATGATGGTTTTCCCTCTATGTCTGTATTTTACATTCCCTATAATGTTCTCCTTTATATTTGGAAACCATATAATATTTTGTCACATATGAAATTAAAATTTCAATTTCACTCATTTCGATAGGAGGTTTTATTATCCTTTTTCATGACATGGGTTTCAAAATTTGGTTTTAAAGAATTATAATGGGTTTTATTCCATAATCATTTTTTTAATCTTCTAGAAAAAAATTTCTCTATAAAATAATTATTTATTGTTAAAGGATACATTATAGTATAATTATTTCAATGTAAATGTTTTCATAAGTATTCACATCACCTATTTGAAAGGGACTTTAGAAATTTATGCTTACATTTAAGATTGTGAAAATATTTTTCAAATAAAATTAATCATCCTTATTTATATTCCATATTTAGTTTTACATATTTATATATCCATAATATGTTAATTGATTAAATTATTTTTAATTTATTTGAGTTTTTTTAAGGGAACTTATTTTAATTCATGAGGAAATTTATTTTTCAATAACTTGTTCATTTTTTTCCAAATGTTAAAGGAATCAACATTTAAATTTTTTCCATACAATATAATTTTTTTTAACCATAATTAGTTTTCTTTAATATGATATTTCTCCAATTTTACATGTCTTTTTCAAGATTATTACATATAAATTTTTTTCAATAATATCTTCCCAATATGTATCATAAGAGGGAAGGATGTGTATTCCCCTTTCTGAAAGTAAATTCCTATGTTCTTATAGTTTTTTAAAAAAAAATATTTCAACATAATTTATATGCTATTATATATCACTAGGGATACCAAATTATTCTACAATAGACTATATATCCTTGGATATATTATGAAATGTTCTATGGGTTTTATTATAAAAACCATCCCTTTTTCATATGTTAATTAAGAGATAATTAAATTATGAATTTTTCCCTCTTCTATGGGGACATATATGTATGGTTATAATTATTTAATAGGTGGTCCCTGAATTATATATCCCTTTAATAAATTAAGTAATGTATGGTATATCATTAGATAATACTAGAAAGAAGGAATATTATTCTTCATAGAAAACATTTTGGCAAGAACGAACATGATTCTTGATGCACCATGTTTTGGCAGGAGGGAATATGATTCCTAATACACATAGATTTAGTATGTGGGAATATGAATCCTAATGCACCATGTTTTGTAAATATGGAATGTGATTCCATGTTCACCTTGTTTTGGAAGGAAATAATGTTATTACTAAGGCATAATTTTTTGGTAGGAAAGAATATGAATCTTACAGCACTTTGTTTTGGAAGGAAAGAAAATTATTTTTGATGCACTATGATATAGTAGGGGTGAAAGTGATTTTGTATTCACTATGTTTTGATTTATAAACATACATTTTATCTACACTCCTATTTTTTAATGTTCCAATGTTGTGATAACTTATGTCATATGTTGTTATTAGTTACTTTTTTCTTGATTTACGATTTAAGATAAATGTTTATTTGGGTATAAATTCCAAATTTTATGTTCATTATCCTTCACTATGTTCTTATACATGCATGATTATATTATGATCACATTTTATCATCATTTTATGTAATATCTCACGTCTGTATGAGCATTTAAATTGAAAAAATAGTTTGAACTTTTGGTTTGGTGGATGGTTCAATTTTTTATAGGAGGATCATAATGGAATTTTTAGATTTTGAATCCCTTAATGTGATATTTTTAGATGATTAATGATACTCAGAATAAATATCAAGTTTTTGGGTGAGATTTATAGGCTTTGGGTTATGTTTTAGCTTTTTTAACAAGGTTTATACTTTGGTGATCTTGATTTAGAGTAAATTGTGTGACACGCTTATTTTGAAATTGTTATAGTTATGTTTCCTGATTAGCACATGGTTTAGGATAAAATGTGTGATCCTGAATGGAAACAATGAAACTTGGGTGGTTATTTGGGAGATAGAACATAGTTGGCACACCTTTTATGTAATAATGTGATATGGGAGGCCTTGGGAAGTGTATGGTGTACAATTATAACATGGTTTATCTAACCATATTTCCAAACCATGTGTCTTCTTATAAAATCATTAAAATATTATTTTTAACATTTCACCCTCTTTTATTTTAACTCACACCCTCCCTTTCCCTCCCACTAGAATGCATGGACTAGTAGAGGTAATCTCCTACCTCGACACCTTCATTAATCTTCATAAAGGATGTGTTCATAGTGGATTATTTTGGAGATTAATGTGAGTTTTCTCTTCCTCCACCTTCCCTTTCTCCCTTTCCTTGAATCATTATCATTTAAAATTGCTAGGTTTAGGTATTTAACTTATATTTAAATAGATTATTATTGAATCATCCAAGGATGATGGGGAATTTGGTTAACTTTTTTAGAGGAGATTGTAAGATGATGTTTGTAGACTATCACATGTCATTTTCTTATAGGTTCAATGAACTATTAATTTTATTTAGGGTTTAATTTAATTTTTTTACCAATTAATGATTATAATGGCACTATTAGTTATAGATTTGGCTCTAAATATGTTCGGTGTTATGCTATGGGTCATTAGCGAGTGGTTGGATTTCATCCTACTATTGTACGAAGACCCAGTGAGTTGTCAAATATTATTCCAAGTTCAAATTTAATTCATTAATTAATGGTAATAATTAAAATTAATTAATTATTATTTCATGGTGTGAGGTTGGATCTTGGATTGTTGTTGAGAACTCATTTGGATTTTGAGGAGTTTGGATGAGGGTTGGATGGTCCTAAGTAGATGTTCTAGTATTTTTGAATATTTTATAATGAAAATTAAATGAGTTTAGGGGTTTAAGATAATTTACCAATAGAATTGATAAATATTTTCATGTGTATGTAGTAGGAAGATAGAACAAATTTTTAGTGAAATTAAATTCCATAGTTCAATAAAATAGTGTGAGAAAAAAAATTATCACTTAGACCTTCCATGGATTGATTTAGTTCCATTGGTGGATATGAGACTAAAACCAAGGTTGTGAATGGTGTGTGTTGATTCATGAAATTGGAAAAGCGAGGTTTAAAAGTGTTAAAATTTTGGGTGATGATTTTAATGTTTTATGGATCATTGGTAATCATAAAATAATGGTTAAGGGTTATTTTATGGGACTTTGGGATAAATTTTTTCTTAGAGATAGAGAGGTTGGATGGAAATTTTTTCATGTACTAAGATTTTGTGAAAATACTATGTTTATTTGAAATATTTTTAATCATTTATGTTGTGTATTCATTTGTTTTGGGTTTTCAAGGGTAAAAATTATTTTTAAAAATTTTTAGTGTTTTAAAATAAGGTATTGTCTTCCATATGATTTAAAATTATGTTTTTGATGAATTTCATATGTGTATATGAAATGAGTGTGTGGTTACTATTTTGGTGATAATTCCATAATGGATATTTTAAAGTATTTTTATAGAAATGAATGATTTATCCTTTTTTTATTTTTAAGATAAATTCCATTGTGTTAGGGGTGGTTTTGAAATTATTTAAATGAATGTATATTTTATAATTATTTTCCAAGAGATTTTTGACTGATATTTTATTATATATGAAAGGGATCAGCATCCCAATCCATTTTTTTGTATTAAAGGTCCGTTGGGTATATGGTGAGTGAGTAAGTGGTTTAGTTTCTAAACTAAAGCAATGTAGAACTGGTATTATACAATATGGGTTGTTTGTTGGACTAATGCTCTAGAAACTCAAAGAATACATTATGGTTTATGAACAAGACTAATCCATTGGATAGTGATGGTATTCTATACAGAATGTGATGTTGGACTAAAAATCAATATCAATGGTTAGTTGTTATACTAATGATATGGTAATTAATGATTTTGATATATGGTTTATTTATTAGACTAATGATCCATGCACAAAGATTACATGAACACGGTATGGGTACCTTTGGTTGAAAAAATTGGAACTATGAACTAAGTGAGTAGTGGAAACCATATTTCTATTACATATGATATGTATCAACCTATTATTTTATGTCTCAGATAATTGGATTTAAAAGAAGTAGATGTGGTTAGACCGGTTGTCACTTCAGAACCCAAGGGACAAAATTTTAATTAAAAAATGGTTATTCTGAAATGTAACATCATTTTTACGAATTATTTTTCTATTTTTATCTTTATACATTTCTTGTTTAACATGTAATTTTATTAAAAACTATTGGTGTTGGTCTAATTAGTTATACTCACACCCTATATGGGATTCAATTTTACATGGTTACTTAAGTATCTCTCACATATTTATTGTAGGAACAGGTTTTTTCTAAGGCTCAGGTTGAGTTTTGTAGGATCAGGAAGATAATAGCTCGAATGGTATCAGGATATGATATGAGGTTTGTTTAGAAGAGGCTATGGATCCTTTTTTATTGGTTTATTTTATTTTTTATATATTATGTAATATACCTGCTGGGTGGATAATTGTATGGTTTTTATAGATATAAGGTACTTTACTACATTTCATCTGTAATTCAGTCATGTTATATTTTATCTTATCTCTTTTATAATTTATTTTTCATCATTTAAATTTATTTATTATTGTGAACTCCAAACTGTCTCTTCAATATATGATACTTGGTTATTTTATTCATTAGTACACACCTTAATTAGGGGATATAGTCTCCCCATGGTATTACACTAGACCCGTGATTCTAGCTAGCATCTTATGGAATATGGGGAGGAAAACTTGAGTCCTTATGAAAAACCAACCTAGATACTATTATAGAGTGAACTGAGTTGAGACATTACAAAGTGGTATATGAGGATTCTCATCTTCTTTCATATGGTTTTAAGATCTGGTATACTAGATATTTAGGAATGTATCAAGACTATGATCGATATCGGGTCATTATATCAAGTACACAACTTCAATTATGAATTCTAGGTTACCAGTTCCATGATTTATGTTCTTGGAATTTTATATTATAGTTGAACATGGTTATTTCCTTGGGATATAGAGAATAGGTTTGAATCATTTTATTTGTGATGTATTTCATTATATTGGATAGTTTTCAAGAATATAATGATTTATCTTTGATTATTGGGATATGGAGACAAGTTAAATTTCATGTATCATGTTAGAACATAGGATTCACATGCAATATAGGTACCCTAGTGTTCAATTTCCCTAAGTTTAAGGTACCATTGTTTAGTGCGTTAACAACTTCTCATTTTTCATTTTCCCATAAAAGTATTTAGTGAAATTATACTCATTTGGGATTTCTTCTATGTGGATTCATTTATGATGGATTTTCATGAGAATATATGGTGAGACTCTCTAAAATAAGGATGGATATATCATAGTATTGGTGCATGATAGATGTAGTGAACCCAGTGGGTCATCATGACATAGGTCCCTAACTGTTGGACCCCTTGTGGGTGGTTATTATTTGGTCTCGGTTATGTGGCCTAATCCTCCAGGGAGAATTCTAATGTGAAGAAACTCAAATATGATGGGTGCCCTAATTTTTGGTTTATGTCATGGTGTCAGATTCCTTTTGTATGAGAAACCCTATGAATGGGTTATTTTTATATTCATGTTGTGTGATGCTGGGAAAGAAGTGTGCCTAACACCTCATGAGCTATGGAATTATATGAGTTAAAATAGACTTAGGTTGTTAGTAACACCTAATAATTATAATAGAATGATATTTTATTGAAAATTTTATGTGACACGCAACACAGATCTTAAATAAACCACATAATATATTTCTTTAAATTCAACCTCTTCGATAGATTGGGAAACATGCAACTCCAAGTCGAAACAGATCGTAATATAGTATAACATTATAACCTATTCATTAAATTGGAAGGTATTAATAGTACTGTATAAATTATAAAAATTATGTATATCTACTGATTAGAAATAATATAAGAATCATTTAAAAGAAAAAAATGTTTTCTACAAAATTGTATTTTTCTAAATTGGTCACGCTTTTCACACATAAATTGAAATTAATTTTTACCACTTATAGAAAAATTCTTACATAACATTTATTTTATTTTTCAAATAATAATATCAAAATTACCATAGGGTGAATTTAAGGAATTTTTCTGAAATTTTTAATTTTATAATGAATAGTGATAGATGTTGAATTTTATTTGAAAACTAACTTTTCATTTAAATTTTTTATAAAGTTAAATTATATTTTGAATTGGTTTTAAAGTAAAATTATTTATATTATATATATTAATCTAATTTAGTTCATTGGAATCATTTTTATATTAAATTTTTATATAAAATCATTGTAAACTTTTGAATATTTTCTCTTTGAAAACCTACATTCATTTTGCTTCTGTGGGATTAATTTTTAATTAATTTTTTATACTTCTATGAATGGAATATTGAAAAATAAATTCAAAAATTGGAATTAGAATAATTTATATTATATGACAAGGTAAGCTTAATTTTTTACCAAAATGAATAGTGAAATTTATAAAAACTATTTACCTTCAAATTTCTAAAGGGAATCCTCAGGAGTGGCCTTTTCGAACCCTCCACACCCAGGAACCCCACTCCCCATGAAGAGGTCATCTAGAGAAGACCCAGCTAGGAAGGATCGATTTCTAGCTGAGATGGAAGAGTGTACCATGGGGTAACAGTCTGATCAGTGATGGTTTGACACAACAATTTGTCAGCATGGTGGTCTGCACTATTATGCCCACCCGATGAGACATGGGTGACCCAGCAAGGTGAGCGGAGCATGGGGGGAGAAAATTCCCCCAATATTGAGATCCTAGGAATCTAACCCCATACCTCACTAAACACTATTTCTATAGACCTCAAACTTTCACCACTGCAACACCATTGAAGCGAAAAAAACATCCTTAGGATACTTAAGAGGATATCCAAAATAGGTTTCTCTTATAGAAGTTATTATCTTAAAAAATATCAATCATTTTAATTATTGATTTCCATATTAAATAATTTATTAAAACTTAAAATATAATAATTATAGTATATCCCATATACTGAGTTGTTATTATCTTGATGGTATAATAATTATCCATCTCCACTTCCATCAAATTGGGAATGAAATCATCGATCTTGTGTATGGCGGACTACCGCCTCACGAACTGATGTAGTTCATTTTCTATTACCACATTTCAAGGATTGATATAATTATGTATTTAACACATTTATATTATATTTATAATATCATTATACTTATTCTAATTTAATATCAAATAGACATTTTTATGTTTTATATCGTTTCAAATATGATAATGTTGCCCATGTCTATAGCGGACTACTGTCTCGTGAAGCGATGTGATTAGTTTTTACTTACACTTTACATGAAGTATAATAAGGATAAAATTAATGAATATATGTGGTATATATGAGATTATTTTGATTCTATAAAATTAATATATCACAAAATTCTTTAACCTTTCGCTCGTTGATTGAATGATATCATCACTCATGTGTTTGTACAACCAACCGTCTCCACGAAGCAATGTGATTCACTTTCCTTGTACAACATTAATAAATGGTTATAAAAATGTATCAAATGAGTAAATATGATATTTATAAAAATATTATAATTATGGAGATGAAGTAATTATATCCCAAGTAAAATAACCAGAACTTCCATTACAAAACATGAATAAGAAAATAATGCATTTAACACCCAAAACATTACAAATAATGAAATATTATTAACAAACGGGTAGTAAAATGTTATAAGAGGATAATATATGTTATTATAAATATGAATATGGTTATTAAATAAATTATTAAAATTCCTAAAATCATTATACAGTAGGTCAAATCATGTTCAACCAAAAGGAAGCGTGAGGTGATGGATTCTGCCTCAATTTCCATTCATTGAGGCACATTTGTATGTTATACACCAATTTATTTTATATTGTGTATACACTTCCAATTTCACATGTAATGTAATGAATACATCATACATCATTTTATTTTATGTTTCAATTTGAATTATTTCATCTAAATGGAATTTTACTTAAAAGTTACCAAGTGGTAAAGAATTTCATAACTCAATTTATTTTTATTGGGTTATATTACTTCTTCAATATCTTTGACTTTATAAGATTATGTGTGAAATTAATTTTGATTATTTAATTTTTTATTTCCACTTTTTTATGTGTATTTGCATTTTATAAACATAATATATTCATTTATTAATTCTCACTTCAATTTTTTTTTCATTATAAGGGTTTATTTCAAAATATCAGTTTAATTAGGATTGTTTATACTTGAATATACATTTAAGGAGATTATTTGATCATTGTATAATAAACACATTTAATTTTCTTCTTCAATAGTTATTAATGATATTATCAAGTAATAGTACCATTTTTCAACTCTTTGGTACTTAAAATAATTGAAAATATGTTTTTATGAAAACCTGACTTCATTTTTTCTTTTGTTGCAAATATGTTTTCTTCCAAAACCATATTTTTTAAAAATGTTTTCAAAAATGTTTTTAACATTTTAAAAATGATTGACCAAAGAAATTTTTATAAATTTTTTACTTTCTAAAAATTGTTTTGAAAATAACATTCTTATCATTTTTAAATAATGCAATTTTTTATTTTAATAAAAAAGTGAAAGAAATATTTGTTTTAACGTACTTGGTATGTATGTAATTTCCTACCATCATTACCACTAAATGTTTTAATAATTCTTTATAAGTTTCAAAGATTATTTTTAAATGAAAATTATTTTAAAATTTGTAAAGAATCATAATTTTTGTGGAATTTTTTTTTCTTAAATACATAGGAATTTTATGAGTCCGCAAAAACTGACGGTGCGCGATTCCGAGGCCCGGTGTGCCTGAAATCAATTTCTGAAGTTTTGTTTGGGTACGTTCAGTAAACGTACGAGTGGAATTTTATAACTTTTGAACCGGTGCTCGGAATTTAAATATGAGGGCACTGTTGATCTTGATGCGCCGGTATTCACTTAAAAATTCTTCACCTCGACGGCAGATGGTCGGGAATAAAAGATAGATTTTCGGTTTTACGTGGAATAATAAAATAAAATAAGTTCATATCTTATATTATTTTATTTGTTATAACCACCATGTGGAGGTTGGAGGTGGGGATCGCCACACCTTAACCTCCCATGAGAGGTTATGGTGGTGGGGCCCACCCAAACTCAACCTCCCATGTGAGGATTAATTTAGTGGGGACCACCCGAGTTGGAAGCCTCTTGAACTTCCCATTAAGCAGGGAGATCCTCTTGAGCTCCCCACTTTATGGTGCCAATTCACTTGAATTAATTAATGGAGAATTAATTAATTAGTTTGAATATTTTTGAATATTTGGGCCAACAATTAAATAATGGATTAAATTAATCCATTATTTATGGGGGGTTGGCATTTTTCATTTGGGTGGAACTTGGGAAAAAGAGAGCTTGGGAGAAAAAATAATTCTCCAACAAATAACACTTCTTCCGCCAATGAAGAACGATCTTCAACTGGAACAAGGGAGGAAGCACCATCGTTGAAGAACACTGAAAATGCCTTCCTCGACTTCTTTATCTTCTTTCCTGACATCAACAAAGTGATGTCCGCCTCTCTATGACATTGTCAATGAACAATGAATCCAAGGTAGGGGTTTGAACTTTTTTTTCTTACTGGTTCTCTGTTTTCCGTTGTGGTTTAGAATTCGAAGCCGCTTGATATCACCCTAACGCAGAGGGCACGGGCGGAACAAACACGGCCTGACTCCTCCGCCTTTCTTATGGATTTTGACGCCCAATGCGGTATGAGTTCGGGTTGATCTTCTCTCGTCAATTTTGTTTTTGGATCGAATTTTACATCTTTAGGAGTGTGTGGCTTCTTCCGGAATGAGAATTGGGCCACTGGAACTCGTCCGGTGACCCGCAGAAAGTTTGCGGCAAATGGTACGACAAACGGCACCGCATGGATGGTGAAGGCGCAACTGCGCCGCCGGAGGAGTAAACTATGGATGACGGACCGCGGCGGTGCAGCGGAGGCCCGCACAAGGTCGGTCGTGAAGGAAGTCGGCGGCCTGAGCCGTCGGGTCTCTGGAGAAGGCGCGGCGAAACCATGCCGCACAGTGGATCGAAGGAGGGCTGCGGCCCCTAGCCACGGCGATGCAGCGGTGGCCGGCGCTAGGCCATCCGCGATGAAGACCGGAGGCCCAAGCCGTCGGGTCGCCAAAGTTGGCACAGCCCAACGGCACCGCATGGGAGGCGGCTGGCCACTCAGCCAGCCTGGAGGAGCGGGACCCGTGTGACACGGATCGGCTCCATGTGGCGCCGGTTTGATTTCCCACCCGAATGGCTAAGCCGTTCGGGATCCAAGGGCACGACCTCCCCCCTGGACGCAGCTAGGGAGGACCCCAAGGGCCGTCGGACCACCGGGCTAGACCCAGTGTGGGTCGGGCCGCCTCCGCAGGTTGAGTCGGATCCACGGACCGGGTCGGACCCGCAGACTGGGTCGGACCCCAGTCTGGACCCGTTTAACCTGATTTCACCTTTTCACCCATAACTTGGGTTACGGGTGTCCGATTGAAAAACCATCTACGATGACAGAAAGCTTGAAGATATGTGGTTCTTTTTGCATACCCCACTTGAGGTTTGGACACAATTGGGGTTTGGTCGGATTGGATTGAACCTAAATCCAACTGGGCCCTCCGAACGGAAATGATAATAACTCTCAGACTGGGCGTTAGATTGATGCACCGTCTGTCGCGTTGAGTTTCTTATGACAAGACAGATCTTTTCGATACATCAACTTGGGACTTTGTGTCAGTTGATGTATTGACACTTGGCTTGAGGAGCGGACCCTCCCAGAATCAATCGTGCCTTATAGAAACCCTATGGCTAGCTGTGCATTGACGACTGTTCTTGGATCCTGTGTGGGTCCGACGGTTCTGACTTCTTTTCCTGGATCCTATGTGGGTCCAACAGAATAAATGGTCCTGGATCCTATGTGGGTCCGACAGTTCTGACTACTATTCCTGGATCCTGTGTGGTTCTGACAGCTCTGACTACTGTTCCTAGATCCTGTGTGGGTCTGACAGTTCTGACTTCTGTTCCTGGATCATGTGTGGGTCCGACAGAATAGCTGGTTCTGGATCCTATGTGGGTCTGACATCTCCAACTACTATTCCTAGATCTTGTGTGGGTCCTACAGTTCCAACTGCTGGTCCTGGATCCTGTGTGGTTCTGACAGCTTAGATGATTCAGTGGTTATATCTGATCATCTCTATATCTCTACATAAGTTGTATACCTGTGTGAGCTGAGTCAGTGATTCCTGTGTTTTCCTCATGATTGAGATGGGTTACTTGATAACATTGATATATATATGGGCATATACCTAAGTAATGGCTATCCGTTGATTTCATACTCTATGGTTTATCCTTGGTGGATTTTGAGAGACCTTGAGGGTCTCGGGGTCCCTACTGAGTATCGTTATACTCACCCCTGCATGAGTTATGCCTACACTTCGTTTTGTTGGTTTCTGATGATGAACAGCGTTGACTGAGGATCAGAGTATCAGAAACAGATGGTACTCAGAGGTGGACCTTATGACGATTCGGTGCCCAGAGGAGACGGAGGGACATGGAGTGTTGTGGAGGCTATATGTACCTACCCTTCAGGTAGGATCTGTGGTGGATGATCCAGGAGCTACTCTTCACCTTTTAGCTGTTTTTCCCTTTTCAGTTGTACTTTTACTTTATAGTTGGGCTTGTATTTCCGGCCCCTTTACTTTTTATCACTCCTTTAATACAGTTTTACTTAGTTTTTTTCTTCCAGCTTCTACTTTGTTGTGTGCTTTTACAGTTATAAAGGCAATGCCTTCCCAGTTTAGGGATTTACGCCTTTGGTTCTAGTCACCAGCCCCTGGCCTATGGAAGGCGGGCTTGGGGTATTCATGGCATGGGCCTTGGGGGATGGGTCATGACAAAAATGTTTTGTGAACTTTTGGTTTTAAAATTTTATTTGCAAAAGGAAAAAAGATATTTTCCTCAATAGTGTTTTTAAATATAATTTTATGGTATTTCTATTCATCGGATAAAACAATTTTCATGAGCTAGGCTAGGCTACTATCCAACCCAAAACCCGACCCAGCTCTTGGAATGGTCCGAAGGGAATTCCTAATCCTGATAGTCTGTAAACTAGTGTCTGGGCATCAAGAAACACATTTGGGAATTATTTCTCCCATGAAAATCAACTATGAAAAATAAACAATAATATAATAAAACTAAGAATCATCTAAGAAATATCATAATCCACCATCCATAACATGAGCTTGAGTTAAACACATTACATTACAACCAAATAACAAAATTCCAAAAAGGGAGGGGGATTAACAAGAAAACCAAGACTCTAAAAATATGTGGGTCAATTCCCTCATACCATCACCATCAACACCCATTAAAAGAGGAAACTACTAACATATAGAACCACTATCACCACCACACGGATCCTTGCCTTTACCTGGGTCAAACTTAACAAGGTCTATATACACTCGAGGGTTTATATTGTGAATGAGACAAAACACCAATTAGAATACCAAAAAAATATGAAATTTAAATAAAACATGCTTTGAAATTAAAAAATAATTAAAGGTGGAAACAAGATGAATGGTAAATATAGCATATGAACCACAGGAAATCCATGTGATACTTGGTTTAGTGGGGTCCTAGGATCCTTATACTTTCTATGATTACATATCTCGGATGAAAAGATCTCGATCAATCCACAAATCCACATCTCATGAAAGTTTAGTTAGTGTTGTTACATAATATTATTAAAGAGACTAAGCCTTAGCCCTATCGACTCAACTAATGTATTAGACCTAGTCTGACCACCCAGATACCTAGGATTCCCTTCTACTCAATTCCAATTCCTATATCAAATTATATTACTCTTATACAATCAAAATTATAATAAGGGTATCATAAATAAGACAAAAATTAATTTACAATGGGAAATCACTATTAAATCCTTCCATACACTAAAACCCTTGGGAAATATGTTTAATACCACCAAAAAAATTTATAGAACCCTTTTTAAAACCAAATTAAGAATAATAAAATCATAAAATAATGTTAAATTTAGGACCCACATACATCTGACTTGAAAGCTTTAGAAATTGGGTAAAAACCACAAACGCATTAAGGAGAGACCCTAAGGAAGAAAGATCACACCAAACCCCTCAATATATATCCCAAATAAACATGATTTGGACATATCCTAAGTCAAACCCTTTCTATAGAATGAGATCTCAAATAATAAGAGAGAAGAGACTGTGAATAATGAAGAAAAGAGGACAGGAGAATATTACTTGATGATTTCTTGATGATCCAAACTCAAAATAATCCAAAAATAGTAGACCAAGGGATGAGAGGAAGGGAGGGAGGAATTCCTTGGGATGGAAGGTCGAATGAGGTGAGATATTGGTGATTTAGGGTTAAAATATGGGAGAGTTAAAGTGAAATTTCAACATTTTTGATGATCTAGTAGGTTGCGTGGATTCGCCGCACGATCTTCTAGATCATGCACCAATCATGAAGAACCTATATCCAAGGGAAAGTTCACAACACAGTTTTTCTAGATGTAGTAAATTCCTATGAACCTAAACATGCAACCTGGATAATTCCACTACCCTAGTCTCATTATTATCCCTAGAGGGAATTAAGCTCATGCACTAGGTCATGCGGCCTGGACAGTGCCACTGTCTAGGGAACAAGGTTTCCATTAGGCTAGTGCACAATTTCTACTAACTATGTGTAAGATCTTAGATTTTTTATATGAGGTATGGATCCTTTTGTTTTTTGTTGAAATTAATAATTATGGCCTAATGTGAATACCCTTGAAGGTTGTAGGGGTATCAGAGGTGTTTAGGGCTTATTTGGAACCTAGAACTGAACTTTTTGGGAAAATTGGTAAAGCCTCATGATTGGTATAAACTATGTGGGGAAGGCCACATGGTCTTTCTAATTGTGAAAGGCCTAGGAAGAGGTAAATAGGATCCCTTATATTTTGTCAAACCTTACGGATATAGGCTCATTCTTGTGTGGGATAACATGCAGTTTTTTATAGTGGGATGAGACATGATTTTTGTGCATGGTTAAGAAAATTGTGCATGCATACCATCTAAGGTTCCCCTCTATATATCATTGGGCACACGGTTGGTGCATGTTTTGGCCAACCATGTGGCCAAACTATACATCTCAAGAAATTTTGTGGAAATTACCTTTTTTCCCTTAAAAATATTTAAAACCTAAATCTATTTCAATTTATTATCTTGGTGGATAGAACCTACATGAGGAGAGATATTTGAATCCATTTTTATGTATTTGATCACATTTCTCCATCCAATCTCAGAATCAAGCATCATTGGTCTCATTAGATCTGTGCTGGAAATTACTCAATTAGTTTGGGGAATTTCATCATTCTTCTTGGTATCAATAGAGTTATTTAGGTGGAAGATAATTTTTTAGTTGTTAGGATCTTCATATATTCTTCATTTTTCTTCTGATCTGAGTCAAAATAAAATCTGATACTGGATGAGAACTCTACTATGTATCTACATTAGGTGTTATATACTTTTCCCTTGAGGTTTGGTGCTTTATGGAGCTAGTTTCTATTATTCCTCCCACCAGTACTTCCAAAACAACAATGAAAATGAATTAAATAATTAAATCAAATGAAATTGAACCTTTTAGGGGTTTCATTTAGTTTTCTTGAGACTTTTTGGTGGTTTTTTCCCTGACCAAAGTCACCCATGGGGAATTCCTTTGTTGAATCACCCATGGGGTATTTTAGTACTTTCCTAGTTAGAGTAATCCTATTAATGAATGAATTGAGTTCAAATGAGATATTATAAGATGTTTTTCCACCTTTTCATGTTTTTTCTTTTGGTTTAATTTCTTTTATAGAAAATATTTATATGATTAGGTAATATCATGGAATGGAATTGAATTTTAATTGTGATATGAGTAGGAATACACATGTAAATTGAATGTGAATTAATGAATGGTTACATAGGATGACATGTTTTTAATACACCATGGGTCATGGAAATGGTAGAGAATTCCTTGGAACTATATTCTACTTAGATTCTGATTCTGTGGGATGACTTGGGCCTTACTACCCCTTGGATCTAGTTTATCTGGGCTCATAGTTTACATGGTCGGTATACATGCTCATTGGACCCTAATTAAATCCTAATAGAGTTTTCATTGAGATTCTCCTATGATTTGAAAACAATACCTTAGTCTGTTATACCTTGGATCTATCCCCAAGGGGTATAACACTTGATTATATGGAACAACCATGGTAAATGTTATATTCTTGGGTATGTGGCTCAGACATGGTTTTTTTGACTTTAAATATTATATGGAAAGACCATGGGTGATATGATATATTATGTATATGGTGAGGTTATAGTGTTTTTTTCTATTATTTTTATTCTTATCTTGTTATAGGAGAATGACCAATGTTTTTTAGGGATCCTTTTTGGGTTATACAATATCACCTATTTTGTGGTATATATTCTGTGGGAACTTTACATTTATTACTTCTTACCTGTGATATATGTTGCACTCTGCTTAGAATATATTTCCCTACTATGATTTTTTATAGTATTTTGGGTGATAATCTACTGGGATTGTATCTCACACCCTCTTGAGGTCATCATTGGGTTCCCATAAAGACTATTTGGATGAAATTAGGGACTGAGGAAATCACGCACAGTTCAATGCTTGACTTTTTGACATGCTTAGGAGCAGGGGAGAAGGGGACCAAACTGAGGCTCGTGATGCTATCGAGAGATTGTGATTTATGGTCTTTTTGGTATTTTGATACATATATTATACTAATTCCATGTATACCTATTTTTTATTATTTGTAGACACTTTAAATGTCATAATTGTATATGATATTACTTTTGGCATTTTTTGTTCATATATGTCATCTGGATGTTTATCAATAGTGTGATTTATTTACAGCTTCCACAATTGACTTTTATTATAATTTTGTTATGTTAAAGTATGTTAATGAGGGAATAGTATCCCAATAGACATACCCTAGGCCCTCTCTACTAGTCGGTAGCCTCTGGTGTTTGGGGAGATTCACTTGAGGTTATGTGTCCAATCGGTCTCAGTGAATTGTTTAGTGGAATCTGGGTCTGGGATGTTACAAAGTGGTATCATAGGCTTTTTCTTTTTTATGGTTCATTATTTAGAGATGGTAGGAAAGGTTAGGAAGTTATTGGAATTTTATAATGAGTTTTTCTTGGGCATATCTAACCCACGTATAAGAAAAATCTAATTTTCCTCAAATAAAAATTGTTGCTTTCTAGATTTTTCCGATTATAGTTTATTTGATTCAATCGTTGGGTGATGAACTAGAATTTTTTTGTTATAATTTATATGATTGTGGGTTTTATTTTGGTTAAAACCCAATGATATGATGGTATTCCATCTCATTAATCATTTTAGTCACTTTATAGGAATCGCATGGTATGAATTATTCCATGCCATATAGGATGCACTATATGTTTGCATGATGTTTTCATGGGTATCGTGATAGATATACCTACTGATTTGATAGAGGATCTATTCAGTGAATTGAAAAAAAATAGTTATTAATTAGAGTTCCCACCATAACCTAAGTATTTTTTTCTTAATTAGGCTATAGAAGACACCCTGAGTAGCTAATTATGGCATGTTGAGTCATGGACCATGAGTCACATGGACTAGAATGTGTTATGGTGTGGATTATGTGGATTATGTGGATACCCTATTTTAGTTCAGGAGGAGTATGGGACCTTATGGAATAGAAACTGAGGAAATATTTGGTTCAACCATTTAAAATGAAATATGAAATAAATATTAAAATGAAATGGAAAATTAAAATTGTGAAATATAGAACTTGACCTAGACCCGTATTTTGAGTGGGCAGTAGGCAGTGTCTCTAGTGACTTTTATGACTATTTCACTTTTATATTCCTACCTTTAAGAGTAGGATATGTGGTACGATGTGGTTATAGGAAGGTTGTAACATATCCTATGATTTTGAGCAATGAACATAGATATCATTATTTTATGAGTTGTGTGTTTGGAATTGTAGAATAATTCCACTACAACGACCTCTAATCATATTCTAGGAGGGTGGTGAAAACCATGATCTATAGGTTGTAGGCTATAGGATACAGGTGGTTCCTCCTATAGTTCCAGCTATGAAACCAATTTTTGTACCGAGTATAAGTTTGAATACACGGTTCCAGAGGGTTTTTTCCACTACATAAAAACTTTTTAGGGAGCACAAAAGCCTTATTTATGGATGATCTAACACAAGTATTAAAATAGTAGATTCCTCTCACATTTTTAATGGATGGTGGTCCACAAGCTGCTAAGCTATGGATTTATACTACTATGTCAATATTTGAGCATTTGAAGACACCTTATGAGGGGAGAGTGAATATATATTATATATTTAAAATAATTATACTTCTATAATTCTCATATAACATATACCTTCTTACTTTCTATTCTATGGGGGATATAATAATGTCACTCGTGTGTATAGCAGACTATCGCCTCGCGAAGCGATGTGATTATTTTTTCACTAACACTTTGAATGGAAGGTTATAAGGATAAAATTAACAAATATGTGTGATATATATGAGATTATTATTATTATGTAAATGTCTATTATTATTTACCTTTATTTTGTTCTATCTATTAAAAAAATGGAAATAATCTTCATGCATACGTATGACCTACCTTCCCCATGAACAGTGTATTTAATTTTATATCTATAAATTTTATGGATTACTATAAATACATATATAATAGATATATATTATATTTATATCATGGTTAAAATTTTGGATATTATTAAATTATTATCAAATTAAAATAATTGAAAATACCAAATCAAAATATATATGAAAAACAAAGCAGTTATTACTTGAAATGTGATTTTAACAAGGAATTGTTAATAAACAGATAATAAAAGTTCATAAGTAAATCAAATGTGGTATGATATATATAATTATGGTTATTTAATATATTTATAACAAATATATATTTATTATAAAGTGTTTTTTAACATGTACAAAGGAATTTGAGGCTTAAAGTAAAAGATTTCCATCTCATTTTAATTTTCAGTGAGACACGTGTCATATTCACCATGTGTTTATTTTATGTGGTGTATATACCACCCATTAATGTATTTTATGATGATTATAATTAAAATTATGCTGATTTATATATTAATTATATGATCTCTCTTTCATTGGTTTTATGGTTCAAAATTTACCAAAGCGATAAGGGATTTCTAGTCTCTCTTGTATTTCTGGGAGATGCATGTCATATTCACCACTTGTTTCTTTTATGAGGTGTATATACAAACACATTGACAAATAATATCAAGAATTTATTTATTATTATGATATTATAAGTTTTATTTAGTGTTATTATTTTATGGGGCTTATAATTCAAAGTTACTAAAATGGTAAGGATTTTATATTACAATCTCATCATTTATCGGGATTATTTATGATTATGCTTACAATGAAAAAATATTATGATATATATCTAAAGAAACTCATTAATTTTATTCTAATATGGTTATTTCTACAGAATACATGTTTTTATTTAATTTTACTCTCTTAAATGATTAAATATAGTAAAATATTATTTTTAAGAAAAATCATCTTTATTTCTTTATTCAGTCAAAAACCTTTTTTATTTCATATTCATTTTTTCAAAAAAATATTTTCAAAATTTTTTTTAAATTCCCCAAAAGATTTATTAAAGACATTTTTACCCATGTTTTACTTTTTACAAAGTTTTTTAAAATGAATCTTCATGTCATTTTCCAAACAAGGCTTATTTGGATTTTATCAAAAATGTGAAAGTAATATTTGTTTTAACATGTGCAACATGAATATAATTTTCCACCATAATAACCACCCAATGTTTTAAAGCTTAATTTATATATTTCAATTTTTATTTTAAAATAAAAGTATTTTTAAAATGTTTTATTTTAAAAAAAAATTCAAGTATAAATGATATTTTCCTACAGAAATGTTTTAAATGATCTTTAAAACTTCCTTTATTTTTAAAGAAAATGATTTTGAAAATGTTTTATGTTTTAAAAAGTATTTTTCAAATTGAAAATAATATTTTCCTCAATAAATTTTTTAAATTATCATTAAAATTTCCTTTATAAGTTTATAAGGTTATTTTTAAATAAAATTATTTTGAAAGTGTATTATGTTTTAAAAAGTTATTTTCAAATTAGAAAGGATATTTTTCTCAAGAAATGTTTTAAATTATATTTAAATCTTCCTTTATAAGTTTTTAAGGTTATTTTCAAAGAAATGTATTTTTAAAATGTTTTGAGTTTTAAAAATTATTTTTCAAATTGGAAATGCTACTTGTCTCAATAAATGTTCCAAGTTATCTTTAAAAATATTTTTCCATATAAGAATGCATAATTTTATGCTACTTGTACTTTACTAGGGATATGATCCAAGGATACCATTATTATTCTTTCTTTGGATAGTTTATGTTTATGATGATAAGATGTTTATCAAACTCATTTATTTTACATAGTTTATGCTATGATGAAATGTTTTATGAAACCCATTTATTTTAATGGGTTTGGATATGATAAATTTTTTATGAAACCCATTTATTTTTATGGGTTCTGATATGTTAAATATTTTATGAAGCCCATTTATTTTCATGGGTTCTGATATGATAAATTTTGTATGAATCCCATTTCTTTTCATGGGTTCTGATATGATGGATGTTTTATGATATTATGGCACATTTATGTATGATTCTAATTATATGATGAGTGAGACCTATAACTCCCTCCAATATATTGGGTAAATATTGATATCTCCTGAGATAAAGAGGACTAGAATGGGAAGTAAACCTAATTTAATAAGAGACTTTGTCTACTACAATAGTCTTGGGAGTGAACCTTGACTATTATGATGGTTTGGGGAGTGAACCCATTCCACTATGATAGCCTTCTAAATTATCCTTTACAACTATGGAAATTATTTTTTAAAATTATGTGTATACCAAAATTTCATTCCATATGTCAATTTTATGCTCCCATGGATCATGTTTTTAATTTACTTATAAAGCATGTCTTATAAACTACCAAGATTTATTCCATAACTCTGGATTTTTATCATTTATATGAATGGTATGGTTATTATATGTTATAATCATGCTCTCATATATTTATACTCATGTTATGTTAATATATTTTCCTTGTTTACCCTCACTAAGAATATAAGATCACCCTTTCTTATGTTTCTTTTCCCCAGGTTATTATGATAGGTATTACATGTAATATGTCTAAGAAGGGTGGTAGTTATGAGGAACTAAGTGGGAGATGATGTAGAACACTTATAAACTAGTTGTTTATTTTTCCTAGTTTCTAAATTTATTATACCTTTATGATTCTCAGGAGTGTGTTTGTGTAATGTAATTAATATTAATCTAAAAATATATAATATATATGTATGAAAATCATGGGTCATTATAGTTGGTATCATAGGATAGGTTTAGTTGAATTTTGGAAACTAGGATGAGAAAACCTTAGTGATATCCCTATGGATATGTTTAAGGATAAGTATAAGGATAATTCTATGTATAGGAAAATATCTTAGAATATTAGTGAAGGATAAAGAAAGTGGGTTCATAGCAATACGGCCATGTCTCGATACTAAAAGTGGATGTAGTTCTGGAATAGGTGTATCTAGGGGTAATAAATATGAAAATGGCGTGTTTTTCATTACTTGATCATTACATGGTATATGAAAATGGGCCTTTACTATGCACTCTCGGGGGATATTCTTTGGAAATTAATAAACTCTTTACACACCATTGTAATGAATTCAAATAAATTATGACCATGAATGGCCAAGTTTAAACATATGGTGGCATATATTGAAGAAAATGTGTCATGATTTAGAAATATTATAAATTATTTTTCATGATTATGTGGTTTTCTACTATAAATATTGTTGTTCATACTATACTTTTTTGTGTTAGTCAATAGCGGGAACCAAAATGAACTGGGTTGATGTTGAATGTGATAGACAATTTTTTGATGAAAAAAATGGGATTATGACTGGAGTGAAGTATATTTTGATTATTACTAACCTTTTATCATGATATATTATTAAAAAAATCACCTTATCTAACTCTTGGACTCTCCAAGGAAGAGAAGGATAGAGTTCAATTAGTGTTTGTGTGGTGGAAACCATAGAAGAAAGAAGATTCAATTTCCTATGTGTTGAGTATGTGGGAAGAAAACCCAAGTTTATATTTTAGTGTAATGGGAAGATATTTTGAGATTGAAAAATAAGGAGACAAAATAATTAATTGTTGAGGGAAAATGAAAATTTTGGTTAATTCAATGGATAAGAATAATGTTCTTCCAAAGGTATCATCTATGGTTGAGTGTTTTGAATGTGTAAAGTATGGTAATTATGAAAATAGGTTTCCTATGGGAAAATCTTGTGAAGAGTATTAGAAAGGTAATATGATTAATGGTTATATTGTTGATGATTAAGAGACAAAAAATGAAATATTAAAGGAAATAAGTGTTAAGGAATAAGATGATGAAGCATAGTCAATGTTGTGAAAAGAAAGTGGAATGATTAAAGTATTTATGTATTATAATTCAACAATTATGTTGTGGAATTATTTTTACCAATGGTATTTTAGTTATAAGAATCATAAAACATATAATGATTGTGTTAATTTTGAAATCATATATGTATTCATGTAATATTAACTTAAGAGTTATGGATACCATCATGGGTTTATGATTTTAAGGTTTATCATAAGTTCAAATTGATATACACCCCTTTGAGGTTTTATGTGATGGTATTTTATCAAGATTAATGATATTTTGAGATACATATATGGAAATAAAACCCTTTTGTTTTTTTATGATTTAGTGAAAATTTAATTTGAGGATGAATTCCTTTATATTTTCTAGACATAATACTAAAGGTTTTGGTAAACTTTAGAGTTTATCTTATCTTTTATGTTGAGGTTATTATGGGTTATTGTAATTTGAGAATGTTTTTAGAATTATTTTAATATAGTTTTGGAAAAAGTATAACATTTAAGATAGGTGACAACCTATCACATATGGAGAGGTCACAGGGCTTAAACCCACAACCAAAGGATGATGAGTGTATAGCACCTACCGCTAGCCTATGTAAATGAGTACTTATGGTTAGACAACATAAAGGGAGATATTTTTGAGCATATATATCAGTTTTTGTTATGTTAGCAAGTTAATGTTGAGAGAAAAATGTTTAAGGAGGTTCTCTAACCATTATCTATACTAAAATAAAAAATGGGAAAACATTACCATGGATTTTATTGTCAGACACCCCAAAACATCTAAAGGGAACAATGTTATTTGGGTTATAGTTGATCACATAAAAAAATCATCGCACTTCATTTCTATCATTGAATATTTCTCTTCAGATCAACTTTTTAGTATATACATTAAGTATGTAGTAAGGTTTCATGGAGTACCACATTCCATTATGTCTAATAAGGATCCAAGATTTACTTAAAAGTTCTAGTGAAGTATTCAATAAAATATTAATATTGAGTTGATATTTATCACTATATATCGTATTTAGGTGTATGGTCAATCTGAGAGATTAATTCAAACCCTATAGGATATACTAATATCTTATTCTATGTATTTCAAAGTTAGTTAAGATCAACACCTAAAGGGCCCAATTTGTGTGTGAGTTGTATTTTTTGTCAAATATTGTCATTGGTTGTCAAATGTGATCAATGATATAGTAAAATCTCATTGATGTTAATATGATAAAAAAGTTTCAAAGTTAATGGATTTAGGATTATGTTCTCAAGTTTTATAATTTTAAAAAACATGTGAATGGTTTTAAGACTTACATTTTCATGGTGATTCCTAGAGAATTGTTATGGATTATTTTATGGTGATGCCTGGAGAATTGTTATGGATTCATAGCATTGGATGTTACACTTGATAAATTCTCCATGTTGTTAAATTAGATTATTTTTTAACTAGTTTTAAGTTCAAATACATTTATCATAGGTGATTCATTGTTGACAACAAAGAATATAGTGGATTGGATGTTAATAATTTCTTTCTAATTTCTATTCTGAAAAGAACAGAAGAAGTGTTGAAGAAGGTAATGCAACATGTCATTATTTCATGATAACCATACAAGAGATAATAAGAATACTTTAGAGGATATAATGAAAAATATCATAAACCATGCAAGATTTTATAAGAGGATATTGGAAGATAAAGTGGCTAAGTGGTGGATGGATTTGTTTTTATACGATACTTCACTTAGAATCTATTCTAAGCGTTTATAAAAAATGTCCATCCATTACAATCCCTAGGGGCCAGTCCATCAACCCACTTATGTGACTCTAGGTCTACCACATGGTAAATATCATCCCTTTAGGAATAAAAGGTGGTAGAGGAGATGAGGGCCCTGTATAATCCCTTAGAGGGCCTATGTGTAAGGCTCGTGGTGTGCATGGATGAGGCCACGTATAGGTTAGTCTTAATCCCACATGCTTTGGACCGTGTGTGTCACAGCCCATGAGGTTATTATGTGCAAGTGTTTTCCAGGTGTCAACCCCTGTTTTAGATCAAAGTGACATCCTACATAGCTTTTCTTATAAAGCAAAGGGATTTTCCTTATGGGTTTTGATGTGGGATGAAAAACATGTGTCACTGTTCATCTGCTTAAAAACAGACATAACGTGAGTCATCCAATCGAAGTGATCATGGCCATCCATCGCATACTACCCCCCAATGATTTAAACCAGGTCTATAAGATACTACACGTGTTATTATTCAAAATGATCCACACGTTTTTTAACCAGTTTCATCGTCTTCCTCCTCCCATCTTCTGACGGCACCACTAGTTCACTAGAGAAGAGGTTGAACCACCATCGGTTGAACCCGAAGCCATCATGATTGATCTAAGGTCAAAATAATGGGATGAAAACAATCAAAGAATTATGAAAATTCATTTTCATGATGTAATATGGATATTCCTCGTTAAAACTACAAAGATAGTTGCAGGAGGCCATTTGAGCTTCGAGAGTTTGGGAAAATGATTTTTACACATTTATGAATGCATGAACATGATTTACTCACCAAAAAGGAGAAGTGGGATCATGAAGGAAAAAACCATGAAATACAACATCATTTTAATCATCATTTAAAGTATTCAAAGCTAAGATATTTGGTTCTTTATATTGTTATTTGACATAGAATAAAATTTGGAAGGATGAGTTGATGAAAGGTAGTGGTTATGCCTATAAATATTGAGGCATCAAGTTGAGGTAACATGTTGTCATTCATATTCTTGAGATCTCTCAAAAAACAATGTTTCTTCAAATATTTGTATTATGTAAATAGGAAAGGTCCCATGATCCTTCAAGGATATATGAAGAAGACTTGGCCTTTGACAAGTGAAAATCACTCTCTAAGGATCCTCACGAAGAAGAGTATTCTACAAACCAAAAGGGACAGTGAAAACATGTCTCCCTAGATTTTTGTGAAGATCTAATTTTTTGATCTAGTGCCTGAGTCAAGTAGTCTCATTGTGTATCATGAAGAACTTGTTTTGTGAATCACTCTTATTTTCACAAAGCTTGAACCACTCAAGCACTCATTCAAAGAAGAAGCGGTGTATACCACTTCATGAAGAGGATAAAATATCATGATCTACATATGCAAGGATTCTTTAAATATGGAATATACATATTGTTTTTAATTGATGAATGGTGTGAATTTGTACATACATATGTGAATTAATAAGAACTCTTGAAAAGGTTTTATATTAATAGATAGTGTTTGTATTCTTGGTTTGTGATAAGGAATAGGAGACAGTGAGTACATACACTCATGTAAATGATTTGATACACTTGAACTTGTGTTGTGTAAAGAGATAAGGAGGAACTAAACATTACGTGCATGCTTTCATGCATATTTAAAGACTCATGCACAAATAAATGTTTATTCATTTGAGATACCCAAAACATGATTGAAGATTTCACATAAAATAATAACACATTGATAAATGTTCAAGAGATCCACTTATTATGCATTAAGCATTACATGCATGAAGTTTGAATAATCTAGTTGGGTTTATAATTAAATAAGAAATTAATTTGTTTATTTGCAAGATAATTATTTCATAACATTTAAAGTGTGGTGCAATCTAGTTGAACAAGCATTTATTGCACTAAGAAGAATATAAGAGAATTGATACTGCATTCACTTTTGATATTGTGTATCAAAGAAGAAGAATTAATTTTGATGATGTTGTATTGATCTGATCATTATGGTTTTGATAATCACAAAGGATTTTTTTATTCAAGTAGAATAATAATAATATTGATTCATTGCAATCTAGTTTTTTCACAAAATAATAAAGAGAGAATAAGAATAAGTGACTGAACAATTTATATTTTGTTAATCATTATTTCGTCAAGAATATTTTTGTGTTCATTAGTCTACTACATTAATATTATTGTGACAGATAGAAGAAGAATATAGTGCATCTATCAAGTTTTATTTTGGGAAGAAGTAAGGAGTGTTGCTTGCATGCTGTTTTGAAAGTAACAAAGTAAATAAGAAGGTTGTGTAATAACAAAGCAGTATTATGGAATCCAATAGGTCTTAACAGGTGGAATACTTTCTTGGAGTTACAAACCATTATCAACAAGGATAATACTATATTCATAGGTAGTATAAATATCTATCCAAGTTTTTTAAAACATGTATTGTCAATTGAATATAGTGAATTATAAGTGAAATGTTATTTCCTACTTGTTGTAACCACATTCAAAGGATTACTTTCTAGTGGTTGTGTGTTTAGGATCATTTTTAGAACATGGAAAGGAATAGCTATTCTTATTGAGTAGTGAACCTTTTAAAAACATTGGGTGTTATTATTTACTATTTTCATATACTTTAATACAAAAAGGAAAATATAATAGGAGAATCAAGATCCTAACAAGTCAAAAAGGTAAAGGGATAAAAAAAATTGATTTTATTAAAAGTCCCCAACACTGATTCACCCCCCCCCCCCCCCCAGTGTTAGGCATATCCAAAAAAAATCATTTCAAGTGGTATCAGAGGCAAGGTTCACCTCTATAAGATTCTCTATAATAAAACTATTTTCTTTTGAAGATTTGAGTTTCTATACTAATTCAATAATGAATTTAAGTTTTAGTGAAGATTTATTTATCTCTTAATATAACTCTATTTCTATCAAGACAATGATGAATATAAAAAATAATGAGCAGAGAAAGTTTAAGAGGATTACCCTCTTATCAAAAGAAGAGTAAGTATATGTTTATCCATGCCTTGATGACAAGGAATGCATATTTGGATTGTAAATTAATAATAATTTGGCTCAAGTTTACACCAAGAATATGGATAACCTTCCTACCTCTAGTGATCAAGATTTATGTGTCAGTGCATTTGAAAACTATCGTCAAGATGAAAATTCTATCACAAGTGGTGATGATGATCAATCTATAAATTCTCAAGAATTATCAATTGATAGATTAAGAGTTATTATTCATGGTATTCTGGAAGATAGATCCTCCCTTTTTTTTTGGAGTCTTTCAATGTATGTATAAATAGATCACCTAGCTAGAAGGAGAAAATGATGTTTTGGAGAAGGGATTGCAAGTAAAAATTATAGAATTTTTAAAGTTCTCTAGATAGGTTGGAACCTTTGAAGAAACAAATAGGTAAATTTAAATAAGTTACTCAAAATAGATTAAATAATTTTAAGAGAAAGATGGGGTCAATAAGACTCTGTAAGAAAATATCCATGCACTTGAAGATAAATTGAAAAATAATACTTATGTCAAGGGTTTATAATTGGAATAAATATCCAAAAAGATCAAAGAACTTGACTCTTTGTCACAAAAAAAAATTTAAGCTGCGTGAATATGAATTTGAAAGAATGAATAAGTCTTGTGAAGAGAAGATTATTATGATTGAAGATTAGAAAATAATCCCCAATATGAAATGACTAGAATTGGAAGCTTGGTTGGACAATCTTTAGAAGACACATATTAACACTTCACAAAAAAAGGAGACAGTTTCTACTGGTACCCAATGTTCATTGGAGGACTATAATTTTTAAAGACCTTAAACATGTGATAAGAAGATCATGACTTCATTCAATGATATATCATAAGTATCTGAGAAGAATCAGGAACCATCCATAATATCTTATACTAATGTTTCTAAACATATTATAATGAACAGTGTAGGTTATAAAACACAATCTAACAAGTATGGATAAAGAAAGGTGATAATAATCCAACCATCATTACTAGGGTGGATAGGAAAAATAATGTGGAAGTTGGTTCTCCAAAAATATCACAAATAATCATGAATAATACCCAACAATATTATACATAAGATATTAAAAAATCAATATTTTTTGTTCAATGTTGGTGTTGCATTATATTTTAGAATTTTTCATTAAATTATTAGTACAATCCTCAAAATGTAAAAGAAAAAAGGAAGCATATGTCAAGGGGGGGAATCTAGAGAACAAAAAGAAACATCAATAGGTCTAGAAGAATCTGTATATTGTAAATATATTGGGAACACTTGATAACATCTGTGATTTATATAATGGTAGTGGTCACAAGGTTTCTACATGATCATCTCAACATGTATCCAAAGTTGACAAGAAAAGAATATCACAAAATCTATCTAAGAATAAAGAAACAACCTTGGGAAGAAATCAGAAAAACAATTTGTGAATATAATTCCTCCCAAGAAGGTGTCAAATAATAATGATTATAAGACCTTGGATTATAGATTCAATAAGTTGAATAAAAGTGCATCATCCAAAACTACTGATAAAATTGATGTCACTCAGAAGAACTCATGCGGAAGATCCAAACTTGTTTCCACAGTTCTTAATAAAATCCTAGTTATCTGGCCCTAAGAATTAGAAAGAATGAGAAAACTTGAAGATGCACAAGTTAAGGCTAGTGAAAAATAAAAAATAAGGTATTCTAAATGATGAAGTAAAAGTTTATTATATTTTTAAAACAAAAGGAAACTCTTATGTTGAAGAAGTTCTGTGTGAGAGATGCAAGAAATCTGGTCACATTGAAAAATGTTACTTAACCTTACTACCATAACAAGAAGAAATACTTAAGAGGAGTAATAATGTATCATCCGTGAAGTTTTTTAAGAATAAAAATTCTCTACACAAATAAAAAGTGTATGAAAATAGATCCATGCAACCTAAATATAAATTAGAACAGATTTTCAAATGTGTGAGCATAAATACTAAATCAAATAGAGCAACTTGGTTGAGAGAAACATCTCAAACTTGTTGTTTAAATTAATGAATCAAGGAGGATCCACCTTATTTCATTGTCTTTTTTTAATTTTATTTTTTCTTATAATGTAGGTAATTGAAGGTGAAGTAAGTTATTAAGGGGAGAACCATAGAATTGGAGAGTGTTTTAAATTATTGATAGTAAAGCTAAAGAAGTCAACATCCTTGAATGATTCCTCAATTGATATTCAAATACTAATATGATGGAATATCATCTTTGATGAAGATGAAGAATTTAACTTCTTATTCTGGACAGTCAGGATAAAGAAGATACCATCTTGTATTGATATTTTTTTTGGTATTCCAAAAAATATATTCAAGAAGATCATCCCTAATGAAGTTGTGAATGTTGTCCTATATTGATAGTCACGAGTCGAAGATCCATCCCAGTTTATTCTTCATAGTAGAATTTATTGAAATACATTCTTGATGATATCCACCATTATGAAGAAGATGAGACATGTTTCCCTTAAGGGGGAGACAAATAAAGAATCTATCAAAATTGTTATTTCAATTGGTATCAAATCTTATTTTTCTAGAAATTTCTTTAAGATCATATCATTATAAAAGGTATGTATCTCTTAATATCTCATACTTGGTAATAAAAAATAATAAAAATTTTAAAAATGTTGGGTCAATTTAATTAATCAATGGAATAATAATGTGAAAGTTTCCTAAGGCCACTTATCCTGAATATTCCACTTGAATGTTTTTGATAAATTTGTTGAAGTTGGTGCAGGAGTTTTAGGTTGAACTTTCTTATAAAATTTTCATATCTCATTTAAATATCTTCAGTCTAGAATTAAAGTGAATAACCCTTAAATACAATTATATTACTTCTCATTTCATAGTGTATTATGATAATTTGGTAATAGACAACTTTATTTTCTAAAACAAATCCTCTTGTTTTCTACATCAATCATCACTCAAGTAGACTTAGAGTGAAATTATGGATGACACATTGCTTAAGTATAGACTGATACCCTTTTCCCATGAACTTTTTATTTCTTTTCAATAAGGGGTAGTTAAATTGAAATGAAATTTTGAAAATAAAAGGGTAAAGAGAAGATAATGATCCACATATTGACACATTCATTTGGAAAGAACTTTGAAGATATCACTAATAAATACAAAGGGGGAAATTGAAGATCCTTATTTGTGTATGATTTGTATTTGTTGTCAAATATTTTCATTGGTTTTCAAAGGTGATCAATAAGAAAGGAAATATCATTGATTTCAATATGATAAAGAAGTTAAAAAATTAATAGAGCTTGGATGAAGTGCTCAAGTCTTATAATTGGAAGAAACATGTGAATGGTTTGAAGAATTTGAGTTACATGGTGATTCCTAGAGAATTTTTATGGATTCTATCATGGTGATTCCTATATAATTTTTATGGATTCATATAATTGAATGACATGATTGAGAAATTCTCTATGTTGATAAATCAGATGATTGTTGAACCGGTTCTAATTTTAAATACCTCTATCATAGGTGGTACATTGTTTACAACAAAAAATATAGTGGTTTTAATGTTAATAAGATCTTTGGAATTTTTATTCCAAAAAGAATAGAATAAGAGCGGAAAAAGGTAATGAAACATGTCATTTGTAATGACCTAAAGTTTAATCAATTGAAATTTACTTCTTATAATTATGTAATATAGTATAATCACATGAAATCATAACATAATGAACTACTAAGTACTATGTGACCTTAAAACATAATATTTTCACTTCTGTGATTTGAATTTTGAAAATCTGACATACACGGTTGCGATCAATAAGATGTTTGGGGTCCGATAAGAGAAACTTAATTTTTTGTGAATAGTAACTGACCTTTATAAATAGTAATGTTACCCTTATGAATAGTAATGAATAGTAATACTACCCTCATTAATAGTATATCTTCCAAGTGAATAAGTAACATTACCAATGAAAGTATCAATAAAATTTATCCATCTTATAAGTGACAATATGATATAATCATAGTGTTGGTATTTTTGTGAGTCATGTATATTTAATTACAATTTTATGATTAATTTAATAATTTAAAAAAAATATTATTTTCATAAAATGAGTTCATAAATAATTATTTTTATGACTTATGATTATAAGATAATTTTAAGAGACCTTAGTTCATTTTTCAAAGTGTTAGAAAAGCAGTTTTAATTCTAAAATTTGCATTCTTCAAGTAAATTATGATTTTAATTAAAAATTAAATTTATCATATTTAGAAAATTATTTTTATAAAATGGGGTTCATTTTTAAATTATAAATGTTTAAAAATGGTTGGGGTAAATTTTTTGTATTTTTCTAAAATAATTGAATTTTTTTTATTAATAGTAAAATATGATAATTTACAATAAATGCTAAAACCTGAATTTTTTCATCATGATTTAGTCATGGATGATGTGAATGTCCATTGGTTCGAACTCACATTCTTGATTTACTTTTTTTGGTCACAAGAATCAATATTATTCATAGTCTTGAGCAAAAATATTAAACTAATAATTAAAATAATGGGAAAGTCCTCCTCTCCTCCACTATAAAAACTACCCTCACCCCCTCTTCTCTTCACTCCTCTCAAGCCTTGTGCCTAGTCCAAATACTGATCAAATATCTCCCTAAGCCCCTATCCAAAATCCATCATACCTTGGTCTCTTAAAAATACCAAATCATCTTCCCTAAAGAGGTTGTCAAGGAAGATATATTCAAGAGGTAAATTCCTCATTTTATTTCTTTTATTTTCTTTCAAGATCTTTTATTTATTTTTCTTTCCTCTCCTCCTTTCATACAAATGTTATGATAACTCCAGTAACTTACATGTACTATAATTTTTTTATTATAATGGAATATTTCATCATCATATCTCCTTTCCCCTCTTTTTATACTAGAAATGAAAACACCATCCGAGATGTATTAATTTATTATATTCAAGGACGATGGGTTTTCAATTTCTATTACTGTCTTCAATTCTGGTCATGAAACCATTTTTATGGTTGAAAAAGACTATAATATATGTATTATGTCTAATTTAATGTTATGTAATATTTTTAACTCATTATATTAATTTATAAATCAAAATATGTTCGATGTGATCAAAAACTACCAATTAACAAAAACGGTTATCATTAAAGTTTTATATAATGATTCATCTTCACTCCAAATGACCAAATGAATATTATAACCATGTAATCTACTTTATGTTTAATAATAACATATAACTCCAATTATTTACAAACATTCTCATCTTACATGTTTATCCATACATGTATATAAGTAAACCAATCATGAAATCCAAGGAAACAAACGCTCCCAAACAATGAAATTGAACCTCTTAACCCATCAAAAAGGTCATGAATGAACTTAATAAGGATATAATAAATCAATTAAATGAATAATATTATCTAAAAATACTAATTAATGAATTTAATTTTATTATCTAGGACATTAAGATCAAGTGAAGGACATCATCAGACTTAAGGTAAGGGATTCTACCTGCCTTAGGTGTGTATTCATGTTGAGAGACTTAAACCTAAGATAGAGGCACTGGTTAGAGTTCCTATAGGAAAATGACTTTGAGATAGTATATACTCTAGGGAAGGGAAAAGTGGTGGAATATTCCCTTAGTAGGAAGTTCCATGCTTGTTTGGTGGAGGAGTTGTATGAGCGTATGGCTTCCTTGCAGCTGACCCTGGTTAAGGAGAAGGGTTCATCTTTTCTCCAGTCGATTGTGTTGAATCCTCTTCTCCTCTAGCATGTGAGAAAGTCCCAGTTGGGAGACATTGACTATGAGGTCTTTCGTGAACATATATCCTTATAAGATTCACCATATGGATTTTATGAAGGAGGGAATCATGTTATCCTTTTCTAGAGACAAACGGTGGTCTCGGTCATGATACAGGATGAGGTGATGATAGAGTTTCACACATCTACCTTGGTTGTACATCCTGGTGTGGGGAAGATATATAGGGACCTTCAGTGGTAGTTTTGGTGGGCTGTCTTGAGGCAGATTATGGCCAAGTTCATCTCTTAGTGTCTCACTTATCAGTAGGTAAAGGATGAGCACCAGGTTTTAGATGGTTTTTTACAGCCTCTTAAGATCCCGAAGTGGAAATGGGATGGAATATACATGTACTTTTTGATGGGGCTTCTATGGATAGTGAGAGTTCACAATGTCATTTGGGTGATAATTGATCAGATTATGAAGTCGATGCACTTACTTTCTATCAGGAATCAGAGTTTGATATAGAGTTTGGGGTAGTTGTACATGTGGGAGATCGTCCACCTTCATGGAGTTCCCTCGACGATTGTCTCCAACTATGATGTGTAGTTTATTCCATATTTGTGGAGAGGCCTGCAGGAGTCATTTAAGACCCAAATGAGGATGATTATAGCTTTTCATCCCCAGATAGATGGTCAGACCGAGCACACTATCCATGTACTGTAGGATATGTTGAGTAATTTCATGTTATAATTTGACCAAAGTTGGGAGGATTAATTTCCCTTGGTGGATTTTTATTATAATAATATTTACCACTCCATTATTGGCATGAGTCATTTCAAGGCCCTATATGGGGGAGTATAAAAGTCACCCTTATGCTGGAATGAGATCGGTGAGACATCACTTGTTGGGCCAGAGATGGTTCAAGCGGTGATGGAGAAGGTCCATCTCATCCACGAGCAGATGAGGATAGCTCAAAATAGGCATAAATCTTATGTAGATTTAATTTTTACACCCTTGGAGTTTGGTCATAGAGACCATGTTTTCTTGAGAGACTCCACACAATGAGTATTACAAATATTTTTCCAAGAATTCAAGATATCCATGAGGTTCCTCAAGCTGATTGAGATCGTGCAGAATGTTGGAGGGGTTTTCTACCGCCTCACCTTACCCCCATAGTTGGAGTGGGTATATGAAGTCTTCCATGTTTCATAGGTGAGTAGATATGTGCATGACCCCATGCACGTCATTTACTGGGGAAATCTATACATCTAGGATAGAGCCACTTTTTTGGATCACCCAGTGGAAATCAAGGACTGGTAGAAGAGGATCCCTCATGGTGGACCATTCCTTTGGTCCATGTGTTGTGGCAGTGTAACGACCCAAAATTTTGAATAAATCTTGTTTCCTAATTTTGTGTGTTATTTTATTTCATACTCAACAAAACTTTTTCATTTAGTAAAATGATTATAATTAAAATGAGACTATTGGATTTTGACTATTATATGATCGTTAGTCAGTATGACCTTTGGAAACTAAATGTTGTGATTATTGTCTCTAAATACAAGTGATCTTGGTTAATTGATATAGAAAGAAGATTTAATGGCCTCATCCAGTAGTCTCAGACCAATTTAAACTCATCTAATAGAACTTGGGAAGGAGGTAGCACCACTGGGCTTTGCTCTGGACCAAAACCAAGCCGAACTTCATCATGCGAAGCTAGAACGGAATCGCCTTCATGAGAAGTTCAAACTGATAGAAATTACTACTCGTGCGATGTTGGCCGAGCCTCCCTCAGATTATCTCACCTTAGCACACCTTACACTTAGGTCCTATGCTGGGGTTATAAGGGGCTATGTAAGGAGACTGTAACTTCCTTGTGTAATCCTTTGATTTAAATAAAAATTGTGATTTCTTCTTATGATGAAGTTTGTGAATTTTCAAATGTCTGGATAAATATAGTATGCATATTTTTTATGAATTATAGAAAAGATATATTTGAAAATATTTTTGTAAACCTTAAATAATTAATTATGTGTAATGATTTTCAAAAAATGGTATTCTACAATTATGTTCAGTAAGAAATTTAGAGTCTAATAAGATCAAATTGATTTTTGATGAATAGTAAATTATGAATAGTGATTTTACTCTTAGGATTAGTAATGTGATCAAATGGATTAGTAATCTCACTTAAAGAAAGTATTAATATAATCTAGGCACCTTGATTAAGTAATGTGATTCAATAAAATAGGTAAATAACTGCTTTAGAAATTATTAGTCAAGTATCAGTTTTTTTGAGTGATAGGTGTTTTTTAATTAAAAATTAAATTAAAATTATTTATAAAATTATTTTTATAAAATGGATTTCATTTTTGAACTCAGAGCATCGATATTATGTTAAGGTAATTTTTAAGGATTTTTCTGAAAAAAATGAATTTTCCGTGAATAGTGTATTTATTTAAAAATTAAATTAAAAATATTTAGAAAATTATTTTTATAAAATGGATTTCATTTTTGAAATCAGAGCATCGATATTTGGTTAAGGTGAAATTTTGGGATTTTTCTGAGAAAGTTGAATTTTCAGTGAATAGTGAAAATACAGTTTTTAAGTTACAGGTGTTTAATGACATCATTAAATGATGTATTAAGTATGTAATCAATATGGTCGACTTATGAATAGTAAGATAAGTTATGAGGTGTCCCAAGTGGCCAATACCATGGGAAAATACCATGGGCAAACCTATGGTTTTGCCAATACCACCAATGAGGTGTCCCTTGGCCATTAATGCCTTGTCCCCCCACTTCCCCTATAAATACCAAGACATTATCTCATCCTTTCCATTCCAAAATCTTCATCAACGAATTTATGGTCTCCTTACCTTCCAAGGAGTCCTCCTAAGGTTCCCTCAAGCCTCCCAAGGTCCCAAACTTCAAGATTTTGAAGTTACTCTTCGAGGTAAGGGATCATACCTCTCTCTTTCTTTTCATGTACTCTCTTTTATGCCATTTATTTTATGCTCCATGTTCTTATGTTGGGGATGTTCTTTTATATTCATCCTACTTTCCTTTTAATTTTCATATGATGAGATACCCCCTATTTCTCTCATCAATTCATTTTAAGAATGTTTAAGTGGCGCTGTTAGGCTGCCGAATTTTTGTAAGGGATTCTTTCACCCTTCTCATTTTCAAGTTCTATTTTCATGTCAAGTATTTCAAGATCCTTATTATTATGTTGAGGTAAGATCTATATATCCATAATACTATTCTTTTATCTTCATATGATGACATACCCTATTTTATCTCGTCAATTCATTTTTTTGAAGTTTTAATTGACGTCGTTAGGCTGCCGAATTTTCATAAGAGAAATCGTATTTTTGTCTTCCTTACATGTTTTTTATTTCATATGGTATGTCTTTAAAATTTCATTACCATATTCTTATATCATTTATATCATTTCACTATACTGTTTTATGGATCATTTAGGAGTGGGTGACCCATGTCCCCTCTCTTTTCAGTATTTTCTAAAACCCTATAACATTGTCGTTATGCTGCAGAATTTTAATCTCAAAATGTCTCTCTCTTTATCTCAAATTATTTTATTTTATTAAGTGAATACTCAAAGATATTTCTTCTATAGGGGTATTCACATATATATCAAAATGTTCTATTTTAATTCTGGGACTTACATATATGAAACCCACTTTCCTTTTTCCATGGGTTTAAAGTGACATAAAGATCACGTCTTTAAAGCAGTTTTTAAAATGTGATGATTATGAAATGAAACCCATTTATTTTATGATATATGGGTTGTTTATGAAATGATTGATGATGATATGTGTGGCTCACATGATAATAAAGGAAAATTTAATGGTGCGCCCTGATAGCGCTCCAATGCATTGGGTAAAGACTTGATCTCTAGAGATGACCATTTTAACGATATCTTGGTGAATAACCTTGGTAATTTTTAATGACACCTTGGGGATGGACCTTGGTGAAATGGAAATGATTGTTTATGTTAAATGTTGTATCCACATCTTCAAGTTATGAAACACCTTATTTTTATTATGATATGCCTCATGATCTCTTTCTCATGCCTTAAAGCTATTTATCATAACTTTATTGATGTATCTCAAGTTCACATGTAAAATGTTCCTCTTGTTTCCCTTACTGGGCCTTCTTCTCACCCTTTCCTTTGATGTATGCTCCCAGGTTATGAGATGCTGTAATGAACTTAGGATGAACAATGAATAAGCCTTTCAAGTGTTTAAGAAGAATTTTTTATGTCGTCATGTATTAAGTTCCTAGTTTCCAAGACACTAAACCTTAAAGATCCTCAGTTTTGTAAAATGTAATGAAAAGTTATGTATCAAAAAGGAGGGATGCTATAGTTGGTATCAAAGGATGGTTTATTTATTTGTGGAAATTATTATATGAAAACTTTAGGAAGAACCCTATAGAAAATTTTAAATATAGGAAATCTTCCTGGTATTTTGGTGAGTATAGAGTAAGTGGTTTATTAAGAAAATACATCCATGTCTGGATACGAGCAGGTAGAGGTGGATCTAGAAAAGATGTGCATAGGGTTAAAACCCTAAAACACCACTTGAGCTAGACTCAAACGGGAACTGGTACACAACAATGGGCCTTGATGTACTCTTGGTTATGACACTCCTGGGGGATATGCTTTGGTAAATTCATAATCTTAGTATGAACCATTATTAAAGGAACACAGATAAAATAAAATAAATATTCACATAAGAATATATGATCATGGATAAACTAGATTGGAACCTAGGGGATCACAAGTTAGGATATACTTTTATTCTACAAGTTTATCCTTCTATGCTTAAAGTTTCCTTTTCATGATTATTGGATAAGTATTTAATCCCCTAATTATACTTTCTTTTCTTAGTTAATGGCGGGAAATAGAAGAACGTGTCCCAACAGAGATGACGAGAGATCAAGTTTAACATATTTTGATTATGCCAAACCAGCTATCAAAAATCACAATTAATAATTGGTACCTAGTTGAATTCTCAAATTCATCAAGGAAGAAGAATACGAAGTCTCAAGTATGTTCATCTGATAAAGTTGATAATGGAAAGAAGACCCAATTTCCTTTGTGAAAAATGTGTGGAAAGGGGCACCAAGGAGAATGTCACAAAGGAACCGGTAGATGTTTTAAGTGTGGGGTGATAGGGCATAAAGTAGCCAATTTCTTCAAAAAATGGATAATATGATGAATAGAGATAAGGTTCGATCTAATGTACCTTATACTTTTCAATGTCGTAAATGTGGAGAATTTGGACATTATCCAAGGAAATACTCTCTTGGAATGGATGAGAAGCATGATGAGAATCATCAATCTTCAAGGACAAGGGAACAATGCAAGTCTTATGCTGAGATGGATCATGGTGACTAAAGTACATGGAACTTCTTCACAATAATTGTCTATGTCATGTTGTATTTTAGTTCGTGCTCTATGAGAATATCTTTAATGTTTTCTAAGAACATCGAGTCACTACCTAAGATGGTTTTATATCATTAAGAAAAACATTTATTGTTATATACCACATGTTGATGTTGTGAAGCTGTTCTTCTTGAAAAAAAAGATGATTAGGGGATTAAAAGATGATTATTATTTTAAAAGATGTTCATATGATCAAGGTAAATAGATTACTACGGTATTTTCTTTGAGGAGTAAAGATTGACTTATATTTTGAATAATCGATGAATTTAAGGTGAACTTATAGTAATTTAGGAAATGATTAACCTAACTTGGGGAAAATATGTTTAGGTTAGTTACTTTTGTTATAAGATGTTAGGAGTGATTGATGTTGTTTGGAGATTAACAATAAAGTTTATCTTGGAAGACTATGTTATCAAATCCTTCTTATATTTGGGTTTCAATATTAGTTTGGTTTATTTTGAAGAATTTTAAGGTCAGTTATTTATGGAATGGTCTATGATGAACTTTGGGTAGTACCATGGAACTTTGAATATTTAAAGTAGTTTCCCTTCCTATGGGGTTCTTTCTTTTTTAAGAGTTGTTTTATCTTACCCTTTCTGTTTTGGGGATAAATATTTAAAGATAGATAGTTATTATTTTGTGGATTACGTGATTCTATAGAAGATGATTCTTGTGTATTGATGAGACCAAGTAGTTTTGAATGCTCATTGTTTAGAGAAAAGATTAGTCTTAGTGAAACTTATTAAGGGATGAAACTCTACTTGAAGGTAAATATATTTCCCTGTGTTCTTATTCTATGTAGTAAATTAATTCCTAAAAATTACTAAAAGGAACGTAAAACAAAAATGTTGTTGGTTTAAGTTTCCTACTAGGTAATCAAAGACCATTTAACCAATCACAAGTTTGTGATTTTCTGGTGGTTAACTTACTCTTAGACATGTTTTCTATCACTCTCCCTCAGAACTTGACCCTTTGTTTTCTCCTCCATATCCATGTTTTCCTGCATGGAATCCTAGTATGGGTTAACTCGGGTGACCTTTTGTACTTCCTTTTCTTTATTTTAAAGTAATAGTGTTACTGACTCTTTTTCTGATGTGGGACTTTCAATGAAATTTCCACACCCAATTTTAAAAATTGCGAGGATGCAATTTCTTAAGGGGGGAAGATTGTAATGACCCAAAATTTTGAATAAATCTTATTTCCTAATTTTGTGTGTTATTTTATTTCATACTCAACAAAAAAATTTCATTTAATAAAATGAGTATAATTAAAATGAGACTGTTGGGTTTTGACTATTATATGACCATTAGTCAGTATGACCTCTAGAAACTAAATGTTGCAATTATTGTCTCTAAATACAAGTGATTTTGGTTAATTGATATTGAAAGAAGATTCAATGGCCTCATCCAGTAGTCTCGGTTCAATCGAAGCCCATCTAACAGAACTTGGGAAGGAGGTCGCACCACTGGGCTTTTCTCTGGACCAAACCCAAGCCGAACTTCATCATGTGAAGCTAGAACGGAATCATCTTCGTGAGAAGTTCAAACTAATAGAAATTACTACTCGTGCGATGTTGGTCAAGCCGCCCTCAGATTCTCTCACCTTAGGACACCTTACACTTAGGTCCTATGCTGGGGTTATAAGGAGCTATGTAAGGAGACCGTAACTACCTTGTGTAATCCTTTGATTTAAATAAAAATTGTGATTTCTTCTTATAATGAAGTTTGTGAATTTTCAAATGTCCGGATAAATATAGTATCCATATTTTTGATGAATTCTAGAAAAAGGATATTTGAAAATATTTTTGTAAACCTTAAATAATTAATTGTGTGTAATGATTTTCAAAAAATGGTCTTCTACAGTTATGTTCAGTAAGAAATTTAGAGTCTAATAAGATCAACTTGATTTTTGATAAATAGTAAATTATGAATAGTGATTTTATGCTTAGGATTAGTAATGTGACCAAATGGATTAGTAATCTCACTTAAATAAAGTATTAATATAATCTAGGCACGTTGATTAAGTGATGTGATTCAATAAAATAGGTAAATAACTGTTTCAGAAATTATTAGTCAAGTATCAGTTTTTTCGAGTGAATAGTGTTTTTTAATTAAAAATTAAATTAAAAATATTTAGAAAATTATTTTTATAAAATGGAGTTCATTTTTGAACTCAGAGCATCGATATTATGTTAAGGTAATTTTTGGGGATTTTTCTGAAAAAAAAAATGAATTTTCCGTGAATAGCGTATTTATTTAAAAATTAAATTAAAAATATTTAGAAAATTATTTTTATAAAATGGAGTTAATTTTTTAAATCAGAGCATCAATATTTGGTTAAGTTGAAATTTTGGGATTTTTCTGAGAAAGTAGAATTTTCAGTGAATAGTGAAAATACAGTTTTTAAGTTACGGGTGTTTAATGACATCATTAAATGATGTATTATGTATGTAATCAATATGTTCGAATTTTGAATAGTAAGATAAGGTATGAGGTGTCCCAAGTGGACAATACCATGGGAAAATACCATGGGCAAGCCCATGGTTTTTCCAATACCACCAATGAGGTGTCCCTTGGCCATTAATGTCTTGTCCCCTCACTTCCCCTATAAATACCAAGCCATTCTCTCATCCTTTCCATTCCAAAATCCTACTCAACGAAGTTCTAGTCTCCTTACCTCCCAAGGAGTCCTCCCAAGGTGCCCTCAAGCCTCCCAAGGTCCCAAACTTCAATATTTTGAAGTTACTCTTCAAGGTAAGGGATCCTACCTCTCTCTTTCTTTTCATGTACTCTCTTTTATGTCATTTTTTTATGCTCCATGTTCTTATGTTGGGGATGTTCTTTTATATTCATACTAATTTCCTTTTAGTTTTTATATGATGATATACCCCCTCTTTCTCTCATCAATTCATTTTAAGAATGTTTAAGTGGCACCGTTAGGCTGCCGAATTTTTGTAAAGGATTCTTTCACCCTTCTCATTTTCAAGTTCTATTTTCATGTCAAGTCTTTCAAGATCCTTTTTATTATGTTGGGGTATGATCTCTATATCCATAATACTCTTCTTTTATGTTCATATTATTAGATACCCTATTTTATCTCGTCAATTCATTTTTTTGATGTTTTAAGTGACGCCGTTAGGCTGCCGAATTTTCATAAGAGAAATCTTATTTTTGTCTTCCTTCCATGTTTTTCATTTCATATGGTATGTCTTTCAAATTTAATTACCATGTTCTTATATCCTTTATATAATGTCCCTATACTATTTTATGGATCATTTATGAGTGGGTGAACCATGTCCCCTCTCTTTTCAGTATTTTCTAAAACCCTATAACATAGCCATTATGCTGTAGAATTTTCGTCTCAAAATGTCTCTCTCTTTATCTCAAATTATTTTATTTTATTAAGTGAATACTCAAAGATATTTCTTCTATAGGGGTATTCACATATATATCAAAATGTTCTCTTTTAATTTTGGTACTTACATACATGAAACCCACTTTCCTTTTTCCATGGGTTTAAAGTGACATAAAGATCACATCTTTAAAGCAGTTTTTAAAATGTGATGACTATGAAATGAAACCCATTTATTTTATGCTATATGGGTTTTTTATGAAATGATTTATGATGATATGTGTGGATAACATGATAATAAAATAAAATTTAAGGGTGAACCCTGATAGCGCTCCAATTCGTTGGGTTAAGACTTAATCTCTAGAGATGACCATTTTAACAATATCTTGGTGAATAACCTTGGTAATTTTTAATGACACCTTGGGTATGGACCTTGGTCAAACAGAAATGATTGGCTATGTTAAATGTTTTAGCCACATCTTCAAGTTATGAAACACATTATTTTTATTATGATATGCCTCATGATCTCTTTCTCATGCCTTAAAGCTATTTATCATGACTTTATTGATGTATCTCAAGTTCACATGTAAAATGTTCCTCTTGTTTCCCTTATTGGGCCATCTGCTCACCCTTTCCTTTGATGTATGCTCCCAGGTTATGAGATTTTGTAATTAACTTAGGATGAACAATGAAGAAGCCTTTCAAGTGTTTAAGAAGAATTTTTTATGTCGTCATGTATTAAGTTCCTGGTTTCCAAGACACTAAACCTTAAAGATCCTCAGTTTTGTAAAATTTAATGAAAAGTTATGTATTAAAAAGGCGGGATGCTATAGGCAGTATGGGAATATGTAGGAGATCTTCTAGGAGTAGGAGAGACAGATACGGGTTCTGTATCACCAGTTTTTTTGTTTAGTTTTTTCTTTTTGAGGATAAAAATATTGAATTAGGGGATAATGTAGAGACCATATTTTTGACTTGTAAGACTTTGAAATATATCAAGGAATATTTTTTAATCCAAGTGCTAAGACGGTGCATGATTCCAAGGCTCGATGTGCCCGGAATTAATTTTATAAAATATTTAATATATTTTATATCACGTGCATACAATTTTTTATAAATAATGGAATATATCTTAAACAGAGTATAGGATCAAAAATCTAAGATCATGGTTGAATCCAAAACATGATATTTACCCTAGTTGTGACATAAAGTTGGTCAGTGTGGGACTTTCAAGTGAAGTAGTCATTGGCAGCTGCGTTTAATTAAAAAAATTATTTTTTTTATTTTATTAAATGACCTAAACTTAATTCCTTCTATAAATATCTTGGTATGGTGGATCTCCAGAGTTATCCACATAAACTTTGGATCATTAAGATGAGGATCCACCATTCTTCTTTGACGGATCGAGATCGGGCGGCGATCAACAACTGGATCCAAGCGAATTAAAACACAGTGAATGCAACGGATCTTCCTACTTCATTGGTGAGAATGTTCTTCACCAATGAATGATCCAAATTGATATAAGAATTGTTATTTGTGTATTCTTCTCCTTATGATTAAAATATTGATCATGATAAATTCTTTTTGTTTGATCTATGTTTGGTTGAACCTTTTCATGTGCCCACGTATCAGATTCAATAACTTTATTCAATTTACATCATTGTGTTGTTATTTCTCAATACAACTATCCTGATTTATATTCATCATTAAAGAACACTTAGAAAATGATTGTTTCGCCTTTTTTATTATGATTGTATCTCAATTGTTCTTCATGTTCTTCATCGTTGGCCTACGGGTCCACGATTCAACCTTTCAGGGCGGGTATGAGCACAATCAGACCCCCGGATTCATGGTAGATTCATGTGTGATGAATAGATTAGTGATCAGAGGATGGATTGGAATGATTTGAAGGATGTGGGTGATTCTAACATGGATCAGAAATTTTTTAAGGCAATAGGTGATGAATGGAGATGCGGTAGTGCATGGTGGGTTCATACGGGTGAGCCAGATTCCATTTTCCAGCCAACAGACAGTCGAAAATGACAACTGGAGGTGATTACCACTGATTCCAGGTGGTTAAATGGTAGTATTTGGAGTGGTGGGTGTGGATATAGAACTCACAAAATGGGTTTAAATTTCTATGAAAAATCATACTACCCAACATGTAGGATGATGAACACATGTCGTGTAGTACCCCTATGGCTACGGTGCTAGGGTTTTGGAAAAGTTAAGGATCACACATCTTGTAGTTGGGCCACATGTTGTGTGAACCTCCATGGGTAGACAGGCTATGTGAAATAATCATACAGGTAGGACCCTATGTGGGAGGATACATCATGTATCGTAGTACACGGACATGGCCATGGTATACGGGCATGACCAGGAGCACATAGGCGGGTCCCGGGTGGTCGAGACACATTGTGTGATACTCATACATGTTGTAAGCTTCTATATGGTTAGTGAAATGTGTACTATAAAGGACATGTCTAGGTATAATGGCAGTACCACATGTCATGTGGGTCCCCTTACATGTCGTGTGCCTTTTCTATGGAATCTTCTACCTCTCGTATCTCCTTCATTTGGAATCAGACTTTGTCCCTCAAGTAGTCTATCCTGAGTTTTTTTGCACATAGATCATTATTGTATTCTTTATGGTGGATTTTGATATATGATGAGATATTTTCTAGGAATGATTCTTATTTAGTAAATGCTCAATGATGGTAGTTATTGGGTGGGATCATCAGAGAGATTAGAGTGGCACCATTCTATTAGGACAAGGCATGGGCCATCTGTCTATCTTTCTGAGTGGAACACTCCTACTAAGACATGGCATGATTCCTCTATCGACTATCTGATTAGAACCCTCCTGCAGAGTTAGGGCATGATACCTCTACCATCATAGTGGCGCCCTCCTGCTAGGACAGGGCATGGACCCTCTATCGACTATCGGAAAAGAACCTTCCTACAGAGTCATGGCATGGGTCTTCTACCATCAAAGCGGCACCCTCCTACCAGGACACAACATGGGTCCTCTATTGACTATCTGATTGGAACCTTTCTATGGAGTTAAGGCATGTCTCCTCTACTATCATAGTGGAACCCTCTTGTTCAATCAGGGAATGGGTCCTCTATCTGCCTACTGAGAGGCACCCTCCTATTGGATCAAGTCATGGGTCCTCTATCTATTGAATGTATCCCTCCTGTTTTACCATGGCATGGGTCCTCTACCTAGATATTATGTCACCTAGAATGTGTGGCATAGTGGATAGGTGTAGCTCAACATGGATGTTTCTTTGGATAGACATGCGAGATACCTGGAATCATTGATGGACCTCTTAGAATTAATGGAAAACTCTTTTCTTGGGATGGGTTGTGAGATTGATGTTACCTTTATCTCTTGTTTGGTTTTCTTTTATGAGCATGTGTCTATGTGTGTCCTTATTGTTGTATTTCGATTCTTTTTATGGGTTGATTTGTCTACTTCTATTGTGTCTCTTATTTCTTTACCCTAGATTTTGAGGCATTATATTAGGTATGTATATGATTACCCCTACATGGGATTTTCCCACACATTTCATGTTTTATGAAAATGATGAATAGGTCAGCGACGATTATAGATAAGCATAGGGATACCCTAGTGCATTTTATAGTTTACTATGTCAGGGCTCGAATATATGGATTTAGTCTCTCTCAACATATACTTTTCCATTTTTTTAGGTTGGGACATCTTTCTAGTTGCGTGTGTATTTTCCACTTTTTATTTTTCATATTATGTTGTTGTACTCTTGTATTCCCTAAAGGTTTTACATGTATAACGAACCATACTTTACATATATTTTTATTACTTCAGAATTGAATCACACTTGTTACAACATATAAAAAAAAACCAGGAAAGGACCGTATAGGTATAGTGTCTTTAGAAACTGGGAAACATAAACAACTGGTTCATAAAACATCTACGTTGTCTCCCATTTATTTCATCATATATAGAGTCCATTTTTGGTATATCCTACTTAATATACTTCTTCCTGACCTGGGGAAAAGAAAACATACAAAAGGGTGAGATCAAATGCTCAGTAAGGGTAAAAAAAATAAATATCAATCACATCATATACATAAGAACATATCTTTTGGAAATCTTAACCTGCAAAAGAGATCATAATTACATAACATGGGATAAATCATAGTAGTGAAATGTAATCCCAATAATCATAACTTAAAACATGAAACTTTGTGGCATACACATATAATCATAGAGAATCATTTCTTATTAGTCAAGACTCATTTCCAAGACTATCTTAGTGGACAAAGTCCATTTCTGAAGCGAGTTCACTCCTCGTTTCAGTCCTGTTTCATTGAACCGGTTTAACCTGTCGTTCCAGCCATGTCTATCTCATGAGATATAAAATCTTTACCCAATGCATTTTAGGGAGATATAGGTCTCATCCATCTCATAATGATACCATTATTATGTGTTCCACAAAATCATAAATCATACATCATTGCATAACCCATGTAATAAAAATGGGATTCTTAAAAAACATGACATCATAAAACAATTCATATAAGATAAAGGAATTCATAAAAATAATTCCATCACAACATAATCAAATAAATGTAATAATATGGATAGAAATAGAACCCTATATTATCTTATATGGAAAATAATTTTGATAAAACACTTGAACTCCATTCTTGAGGAAAATATCCTTTCTACTTCAAAAATACTTTTCCTTTCTTAACATGTCATACAATTCTAAACTAAAAGAAGTTGATTAAAAATAAACTTGAAAACTTGTAAAGGAAGCTTCTTGGAAATAATGTTTTAAAAATCCATTCATTCCATATAAGTTAAAAAAACATTCTTCTCATACTTTTGTCGGAAAAGTCAAAAAGTACCTCGTACGAAAAATGACAAAATATTTCTTACATATCTTTTACTAAAAACTCACCGAAGGGTAAAATTGGATTTAAACAATTGTAGGTGGATGGAAATAATATTAAATATTGAGAAAACATGGATTTGGATGATAAAATACTCCCCAGTAAATTCCAAAGTATAAACAATCTCGGATAAAAATGAGATTGTGATATTTCCCTTACCTTAGGTCTGATTTGCTTCGTAAGTGTCTGAACCTCCTGTATAATGATTTAAATAATGTTATTGACTTATTCCAGAATCATAATTATTTTTATGATATCATATATAGTCATATTCTTAGATTCTTATTAGTAATATTTCATTACTACTTGTTATTCGGGTGTTTATTACTTTTTTCTCTTATGCGTGTTTTGTCGAATAAATTCTTATTCTTATTTTTAGGTTATAGATACCTCATTTCCAGAATGGTATTAGTGTAATATATATCATATTCATTCATTCAATTCATTTATATAATCATTATGAAATTAAGATCCTGTAGAACGAGTCGCATCACATCGTGCAGACGGTATTCCGTACGTACGCACGAGCGATGATATCGTTCCCATGATCGTGAAATTGTAATGGAGTGTATGTATACTATTTCAGAATCAATATCACTTTACAATAATCATATATAGTTATTATTTACACCATTATACCCATCCAAGTAAGGTGGTGGTGGAAAATAGATTACACCACGGCGTGGAGACGGTATTCCATACGTACGCACGCGCGGTGATTTCGTTTTTTGTAGGATGGATAGATGGTGAAATAGGGTTATTTCATACTTATAATAATATATCAGTATATGAGTGATACTGATGTTATTAATTCATAATGAAAAAAATAAAGAAGAATAATTGGAATAAGAAATAAATTTGAAAGAATCGGTGACGGACATTACCTCTTCTTTGAACCGCCTCTTTGAGACCTCCTTTTAGGGCACTAAAATTTTGAAGAAGACCAGGACCTCTAGGATGTTTCTAGGGAAGTGGAGAGGAGAAATTGACAGGGGTTTTCTGAGATTTAAGGCTCAAAGTGGTGTGAGGAAAAGAGGGAGGAGGTTCCCTTTTATAAGGGAGGAGAGGGGAACCTTTGGAATAACTAAAAATATTATTTTATTATAAAGTCAAATTCGGTTTTTAATAGCTCAAAATTGATATATTTCGAATATAAGGTGGGGATGGGTCTAAATCCTCTCATAAAATAGAATTTAGACAAGTTTAGGTCATTATATTAACCTTATCTTTTAGTTTTAACTCTTAGTTAATTAGATTGACATTTACCATGTCACTTTGTATTTTTATATTATATAGTTAATAAACTTACCATATACATCCAAGAAACCCCCAAGTGGTCCATTAATGATACACCTATCATTATATAAGTATCTTGGCCGAACATTAGATTTTTAGGAATATAATAACAATTAATAATATAATATTTGTTTTAAAAACTATTTTATGTCAATTTTGAAACTATTTAGTAATTGATTTTTGTGAAAATCATAACAGAATTATTAATTCTAAAAAAGTTAATTAAATCAATACTAACATATCATATTAACCTATAAAATTAGTTTAATTCATAAAAAGTCTCAAATTACATTTATTTGGGTCTTTATAACATCAATTATGTCAATATTTCATTAATAAGATAATTACTGCATCATCATTGTGTCATAAATAAATTAAATTATTTTAAGTCTAAAAATTACAAATAAAATACCATTATGTACTAAATCTTTTTAGATTTATAATTAATATTTATAGTCGAATTTATCTTATGTATAACCATATATTAAAAATTCTTTAGTTATTAAACTTTGATTTTTAACTATTTTAACCCTTCTTTAAATAAATTAATAATAAATGTCCTAATCTAATCCATATGGGCCTAAATGGTCATATTTTATTCCTAAGGTTTTTTTGGGTCGAATTACACTTATCCAATAGAATTATTACATGTGTTAGGGTAATAATAATAACATTTTTACCCTTAATTACCCTATTTACTTTTAACCGTGGTAAAACAAGTAAAAAGTTACTATTCACCAAAAATTATTTTCATCTCATTGAACCACATTTTACTTACTGACATCAATCGTTTCTCTCGGATTTTTGAAATTCCACTCACAGAAGCGGTAAAATTAAGTTTTATGTAGATTTGCAAATTCTCCTAGGAGGTGGGTAAAAGACGGTGAAAAGTTCAATAAAATTTTTATATATCTAAAATTATTATAAAATTACTCCAATGAGTTACATTAAACTTATATAGGTATTATGTATCAATTTTGACCTAAAATAAATTTAAATAAAAAATAATTATTTAAATAAAAAGTCGGTTTTTCAATAGTAACCCAGTGTTTTCACTATTCATCAAAAATTGAAAGTTTCCAGAAAAATACCAAAAATTCACCCTAGGCTAATTTTGATATTCCGAATCCAAAAATGAAGTCCATTTTGAAAAATAAAATTTACCAAATTTCAAAAAGTGGTTATTACTATTCATAACGGCTAGTTTTAATAATATTTTAATAGCATATCGTTGTTTAGTGAAACTCGGTATTGCGTACGACGCAAGCTATCGAGGAAGGCCGTGTTTGCGTGCAAAGCAAGCCAAGATAGTTTTGTGTGTAGTGAAAGATTCCTTTGATGATTTATATAACATAAAAACAAAATATTTCTTATAAAAGTCTCGGGTGTTACATTCTACCCCCCTTAAAATGAATTTCGCCCTCGAAATTCGTCACTTTGTAACAAACATATGAGGATACCTCTCCCTCATCATATCCTCGAGCTCCCATGTAGCTTCTTCTAATTGGTGGTTCCTCCATAAAACTTTCACCAAGCGAGTAGTCTTGTTCCGTAGGGCTTTTTCGCTACGATCCAGAATCTCTATCGGCTGTTCTTCATAAGAAAGATCTTGTTCTAGCAGTACAACTTTTGAGCTGAGTACATTTGAAGGATCAGGTATGTACTTTCTCCGGAGAGATACATGGAACACATTGTGAACTTGAGAGAGATTCGGTGGAAGCGTCAATCGGTAAGCTACCTTCCCAACACGATCCAGTATTTCGAAAGGACCGATATATCTAGGGCTCAACTTTACCTTCTTTCCAAATCTCATGACCCTCTTCCAGGGAGATATTCATAAGAACACTTTATCACCCACTTCAAACTCTAAGTCTTTTCTTCGGTTGTCGGCATAACTTTTTTGTCGACTCTGAGCTGATCTTATGTGTTGTTGAATAGATCTGACCTTTTCTGCCATTTCATCAACGAGATCAGGTCCTAATAGCTTTCTTTCCCCAACTTCATCCCAGCAAGTAGGAGTCCTGCATTTCTTTCCATGGAGAGCTTCATAAGGAGCCATCTGAATACTGGAGTGAAAGCTATTATTATAAGAAAATTCCACCAAAGGTAGGTGTTGATCCCAACCACCTTTTAAATCCATAGAGCAAGCTCTCAACATATCTTCTAGAGTTTGAATTGTCCTCTCAGACTGACCGTCTGTCAGAGGATGATAAGCAGTGCTGAAACTCAACTCTGTATCCAGAGTATGCTAAAGACTTCGCCAGAACTTTGAGGTAAACCTCGGATCCCGATCATATATAATAGAAAGTGGTACTCCATGCAATCTTACCACTTCCTTTACATATATCATGGCAAGCTGATCCAGAGAGAAATCCTCTCTAATAGCAATGAAGTGTGCAGACTTTGTAAGACGATCAACTATGACCCAGATAGCATTATTTCCTTTGGATGTTTTAGGAAGTCCGGTGAAAAAGTCCATAGTGATGTTTTCTCATTTCCATTCGGGTATGGGTAATGGTTGTAACATCCCCTTAGACTTCTTTCTCTCAGCTTTAACTTGCTGACAAACCAAGAATTGAGAGACATATTCAGCAACATCTCTTTTCATGCCATCCCACCAGAAGTACTCTTTCAGGTCCCTATACATCTTCGTGCTTCCAGGATGAATAGAGAATGAAGAACTATGATCCTCATCCAGCAGCTCCTTCTTTAATTCAGGGATGGGAGGAACACAAACCCGATTCCTAAACTTTATTATCCCATCACAATCAAGGTTGAATTCAGGAACATTTATCACCTTCTTTTGTAACTCGAAATCTTCTTTTTGTGCCTCTTTAATCTTCACATGTATAGATGGTTGAACATTCATTTGAGAAAGATAAGATTTTTTCCCATACATTATAATTCCAAGATCCATCCTTTGTAAATCCATAAATATTGGATCTTTTGTGATCCTCATCATGGATAAGCTGGCATGGTCTTGTCGACTTAATGCATCTTCCACCTTGTTTGCTTTCCCAGGGTGGTAATGAATTGAGTAGTTGTAATCCTTAATCAGCTCCAACCATCTTCTTTGGCGCATATTCAACTCCTTTTGTGTGAAAATATACTTTAAAATTTTATGATCAGTATAAATGTCACACCTTTCTCCATAAAGATAATGCCTCCAAATCTTTAATGCAAAGATTACCGCAGCTAACTCCAAATCATGAGTTGGGTAATTTTGCTCATGTATTTTCAACTGTCGTGAGGCATAAGCTATCACCATATCATTTTTCATAAGAACACACCCCAATCCCTTCTTGGATGCATCACTTTAGATCACAAACCTTTATCCACTATAAGGCAGTGTGAGCACAGGTGCACTGGATAACCTTCTTTTCAACTCCTTGAAATTCTCTTCACATTCCTCCGTCCAAACAAACTTAACTCCTTTCCAAGTCAACTTGGTGAGTGGATTAGATAATCGTGAGAAATCTTTCACAAAACATCGATAATATCCAGCCAAACCAAGAAAACTTCAGATCTCAGTTACTATTGTTGCTCTTGACCATCTTTCGATAACCTCTATTTTTGCTGGATCCACAGATATCCCCTCTTTTGAGATTATGTGACCCAAAAATGAAACTTTTTGAATCCAAAATTCACACTTAGTAAATTTGGCATAAAGCTTCTCCTTTCTAAGGGTCTTCAATACAATTCTCAAGTGATCTTCATGTTCTTCCTTTCTCTTTGAATAGACAAGAATATCGTCTATAAAGACTACCACAAACTGATCAAGATAGTCTCTAAAGACTCTATTCGTCAGATCCATGAAGATAGCAGGGTAATTAGTAAGACCAAATGGCATCACAATAAATTCATAGTGTCCATACCTTGTACGGAAAGCCATCTTTGGTATATCCTCCCTTTTGACCCTTAATTGATGATACCCTGAACGAAGATCAATCTTGGAAAAGTATTGAGCTCCGCGTAGTTGGTCAAATAGGTCATCAATGCACGGGAGAGGATATTTGTTCTTGATAGTGATCTTTTTAAGTTATCAATAATCAATGCAGAGTCTCATTGATCCATCTTTATTATTAACAAACAGAACAGGTGCTCCCCAAGGTGACGCACTAGGGCGTATGAACCCCTTATCAAGATTCTCTTGGATTTGCTTCTTCAGTTCCTGCAACTCAATTGGGTCCATTCTATAAGGTGTATTTGAAATAGGTAAAGCACCCGGTACGAGTTCTATTGAAAACTCAACTTCATGATTTGGTGGAAGACCCGGAAATTCCTCCAGAAAGACATCATCAAACTCCCGTACAATGGGCATATTCTTAATCGTGAGTTTCTCACCAACCATTTTAGATAAATAACCTTCATTTAGTGGAATCAAGACCCATAAGATGGAAGAAATTTCCACTGGAAGGTTATGTTCATCCTTGCATCGATAAACGATCATAGATTGATCTGGAATATGAAATGTGACTTCCCTTCATTGGAAATTGATATGAGATCCATATAAAGAAATCTAATCCATGCCAAGAATCACATCAAATTCTACTATAGGAAGGATCATAAGATTTGCAGGAAGCACTTTCCCACAAACTTCAATCAGAGAAGAATTATAAACTTTTTATGGGACTGTTGTGCCATTAGGGGTTGTCACGGCTAACTCAACATCTAATTGTTGAGGTAATACGGTGATACCCTTAGAAAATTCTTCAGAAATAAAAGAGTGGGTGGATCCAGAATCAAATAAAACATTTTCTACTTTAGAGTGGATGGTAAGTGTACCTTTCACCACATCGTTATCGTACTCCACATCGCTGATAGAAATTGCATGTGACTTTCCTTTGTCTTTAGCCTTAAGAGTTTGTTGACGTCGACCATCATCATCAACCCTTGGATTTGGGCATTGATTGGAATAATGCCCCATCTCCTTGCACTTGAAACATTGAAGTGTAGTAGGTTCATTCTGTGTATCCCTTCCTTTGTTTGCATCATTAGACATCTTCTTCCCGTCATTTCAGCATTCAAATGCCCTATGACCTTCCTTTCCACATTTGAAACATTTACTTGTCCCTTTAAGAAAACTCCCTCCATGTTTCTTTCCACACTTTGATCATAAGGGAAAGCTCATCTTCTTTTCAGTGTGCTATTTAGATTTTCCTTTGAATTCCATTTTCCTCTTCTTATCAAACCCATATGACTGATGGGTTACTCCAATCTCCATCTCAACTTTGAGAGCACATCGAACGATTTCCTCAGAGCTATTGAAGTCCCTTATGGCTAATTCCCTTCGAAGACTTGGTTTTAATCCACTAAATAATCGATCGATCTTACTCTCGGGTTGGATAATAATACCAGAAGCGTACCTTGCAAGTCTTGTAAAATTTTCTTCATAGGTACCAACAGATTCATCATCCTTTTGCTTTAGTTCAAGAAACTCCTTCTCCATCTTTTTTCGGATAATACTAGGGAAGTACTTATTGAAAAATAAGTTCTTGAACTCGTCCCATTCCATGGACTCAATTTCATCTCTTTGCCTTGTATTCTTAATAAGATTCCACCATTGATCAGCATCACCTTCCAAAGGATACACTGCTAAGATGACTTTATCATGTTCAGAACATTGAAGAACTGAAAATATCTTTTCAGTGGTACTGATCCATTGTTCAGCCACTAATGGATCAGAAGACCCGCTGAATGAAGGTGGACGCTGCCTCATGAAGGATTCAACAGAATGTTGCTCCTTCCTTTTCTCATTTGGAAGTCCCGCATGATTCATAGCTTGAGAAAGTTGTGTGAGCATGGATACAAGATTTTTCATTCCATCTCCCATAACTTTTGGTTGCTCAGGGGGACAATCATTGCATTGCCCGTCGCATTCCACATTAACACGGTTCCTTCGGGTTCCAGCCATTGACTAAAAACAAGAAGAATAGTGTGAACAACACTAATTATAATAGGAAAACCACATAATCAAGAATAAAATTTCACACTTAAGGTCTTATCCTAGGTTATTCATGTCCATTTCTAAAACACTAAGATTGTGTTCTATGCTTAGACTTATCCTTAGGGTTCTTACTAAGGATTTCACATCCTAGTTTCCAAAGGTTGACTATAACTTTCCTCTGATACCAACTATAACAACCCATACTTTACATACATTTTTATTACTTCAAAATTGAAGCACACTTATTACAACATATAAAAAAACCAGGAAAGGACCGTATAGGTATAGTGTCTTTAGAAACTGGGAAACATAAACAACTGGTTCATAAAACATCTACATTGTCTCCCATTTATTTCATCATATCTAGAGTCCCTTTTTGGCATATCCAACTTAATATCCTTCTTCCTGACCTGGGGAAAAGAAAACATACAAAAGGGTGATCTCAAATGCTCAGTAAGGGAAAACAAAAGAAATATCAATCACATCATATACATAAGAACATATCTTTTGGAAATCTTAACCTGCAAAAGAGATCATAATTTCATAACATGGGATAAATCATAGTAGTGAAATGTAATCCCAATAATCATAACTTAAAACATGAAACTTTGTTTCATACACACATAATCATAGAGAATCATTTCTTGTTAGTAAAGACTCATTTCCAAGACTATCTTAGTGGACAAAGTCCATTTCTAAACCAAGTTCACTCCTCGTTTCAGTCCTGTTTCACTGAATCGGTTTAACCTGCCGTTCCAGCCATGTCTATCCCATGAGATATAAAATATTTACCTAATTCATTGGAGGTAGATATAGGTCCCACCCATCTCATAATGATACCATTCTTATGTGTGCCACAAAATCATAAATCATACATCATTGCATAACCAATGTAATAAAAATGGGATTCTTAAACAACATGACATCATAAAACAATTCATATAAGATAAAGGAATTCATAAAAATAATTCCATCACAACATAATCAAATCAATGTAATAATAGGGATAGAAACATAACCCTATATTATCTTATATGGAAAATAATTTTGATAAAACACTTGAACTCCATTCTTGAGGAAAATATCATTTCTACTTCAAAAACACTTTTCCTTTCTTAACATGTCATAAAATTCTAAACTAAAAGAAGTTGATTAAAAATAAACTTGAAAACTTTTAAAGTAAGCTTCTTGGAAATAATGTTTTAAAAATTCATTCATGTCGTATAAGTTAAAAAAACATTCTTCCCGTACTTTTGTCGGAAAAGACAAAAAGTACCTTGTACGAAAAACGACAAAAGATTCCTTTCATATCTTTTACTAAAAACTCACCGAAGGGTAAAATTGGATTTAAAAAATTTTAGGTGGATGGAAATAATATTACATATTGAGGAAACATGGATGTGGAAGATAAAATTCTCCCCAGTAAATTCCAAAGTATAAACAATCTCGGATAAAAATGAGATTGTGATATTTCCCTTACCTTAGGTCCAATTTGCTTCGTAAGTGTCTGAACCTCCTGTATAATGATTTAAATAATGTTATTGACTTATTCCATAATCATACTTATTTTTATGATATCATATATGGTCATATTCTTAACTTCTTATTAGTAATATTTCATTACTACTTGTTATTCGGGTGTTTATTACTTTTTGTTCTTATGCGTGTTTTGTCGAATAAATTCTTATTCTTATTTTTAGGTTATAGATACCTCATTTCCAGAATGGTATTAGTGTAATATATATCATATTAATTCATTCAATTAATTTATATAATCATTATGTAATGAAGATCATGTAGAACGAGTCACATCACATCGTGGAGACGGTATTCCGTACGTACGCACGGGCGATGATATTGTTCCCATGATCGTTAAATTATAATGTAGTGTATGTATACTATTTCAGAATCAATATCACTTTACAATAATTGTATATAGTTATTATTTACACCATTATACCTATCCAAGTAAGGGGGTGGTAGAAAATAGATTACACCACGGCGTGGAGACGGTATTCCGTACGTACGCACGTATATGAGTGATAATTATGTTATTAATTCATAATGAAAAAAATAAAGAAGAAGAAGTGGAAGAAGAAATAAAGTTGAAAGAATCGGTAACGGACATTACCTCTTCTTTGAACTGCCTCTTTGAGACCTCCTTTTGGGGCACTAAAATTTTGAAGAAGACCAGGACCTCTAGGATGTTTCTCGGGAAGTGGAGAGGAGAAATTGTCAGGGTTTGGCCGAGCTTGAAGGCTCAAAGTGGTGTGAGGAAAAGAGGGAGGGGGTGCCCTTTTATAAGGGAGGATAGGGGCACCTTTGGAATAACTAAAAATGTTATTTTATTATAAAGTCAAATTCGGTTTTTAATAGCTCCAAATTGATATATTTTGAATCTAAGGTGGGGATGGGTCGAAATACCTTCATCCAATATAATTTAGACAAGTTTAGGTCATTATATTAACCTTATCTTTTAGTTTTAACTCTTAGTTAATTAGATTGACATTTACCATGTCACTTTGTATTTTTATATTATATAGTTAATAAACTTACCATATACATCCAAGAGACCCCCAAGTGGTCCATTAATGATACACCTATTATGATATAAGTATCTTGACCGAACCTTAGATTTTTAGGAATATAATAACAATTAATAATATAATATTTGTTTTAAAAACTATTTTATGGCAATTTTGACACTATTTAGTAATTTATTTTTGTGAAAATCATAAAAGAATGATTAATTCTAAAAAAGTTAATTAAATCAATACTAACATGTCATATTAATCTATAAAATTAGTGGAATTCATAAAAAGTCTCAAATTACATTTATTTGGGTATTTATAACATCAATTATGTCAATATTTCATTAATAAGATAATTATTCCATCATCATTGTGTCATAAATAAATTAGATTATTTTAAGTCTAAAAATTACAAATAAAATACCATTATGTAGGAAATCTTTTTATCTTTCTAATGAATATTTATAGTCTAATTTATCTTATGTATAACCCTATATTAAAAATGCTTTAGTTATTAAACTTTGATTTTTAACTATTTTAACCCTTCTTTAAATAAATTAATAATAAATGTCCTAATCTAATCCATATGGGCCTAAATGGTCATATTTTATTCCTAAGGTTGTTTTTGGTCGCATTAAACTTATCCAATAGAATTAGGACATGTGTTAGGGTAATAATAATAACATTTTTACCCTTAATTACCCTATTTACTTTTAACCGTGGTAAAAAAAAGGTAAAAAGTTATTATTCACCAAAAATTATTTTCATCTCATTGAACCACATTTTACTTACTGAAATAAATCGTGTCTCTCGGATTTTTGAAATTCCACTCACAGAAGTGGTAAAATTAAGTTTTATGTAGATTTTCAAATTCTCCTAGGAGGTGGGTAAAAGACGGTGAAAAGTTCAATAAAATTTTTATATATCTAAAATTATTTTAAACTTACTCTAATGAATTACATTGAACTTATATAGGTATTATGTATCAATTTTTACCTAAAATAAATTTAAATAAAATAGATAATTATTTAAATAAAAAGTCGGTTTTTAAACAGTAACCCAGTGTTTTCACTATTCATCAAAAATTGAAAGTTTCCAGAAAAATACCAAAATTTCACCCTAAGCTAATTTCGATATTCCGAATCCAAAAACGAAGTCCATTTTGAAAAATAAAATTTACCAAATTTCAAAAGGTGGTTATTACTATTCATAACGGCTAGTTTTAATAATATTTTAATAGCATATCGTTGTTTAGTGAAACTCGGTATTGCGTACGATGCAAGCTATCGAGGAAGGCTGTGTTTGCGTGTAAAGAAAGCCAAGCTAGTGTTGTGTGTAGTGAAGGATTCCTTTGATGATTTATATTACATAAAAACAAAATATTTCTTATAAAAGTCTCGGGTGTTACAACATGCATGGTTTGTTCTCTAGATGTTGCATCTTTTATTATTATTACTCTTCACTTATATATAGAGATGGTTGGGTGAGTGTATATATTTACATTAGGCAAAGGCCTCCCATATTATTACTACATTTCAGCACTTTTCACTAGACCATGGAATATAGAGGCGGGTTTGGGGTAGTTGTGGCTCGAGCCTCATTGGGTCAGGTCATGACAGTTCATGAGATTTATTTAACAGTTGATTTAATGGGTGAAAATTAAATCAACCTTTTACCTAGGGTAAATAACTCATATTGTCGATATTTTTGTGAGTTACAGCATTCCACATGTCCACCTGTCTATCACTTAAGTTTGCATCATAATGGTTCCATATTGAATTTCCTCCATGCGCCTTGAGATACTCCATTAATTACATGTATTTATAACCACATGCAGGTGAGGGGAACCAAAGGATTGGTTAAAAAGAGATTACATAAATATCATTGGACATGCAGGTCCTACATAATAATAGAGGGAGGGATGTGTAATGTACCGACCCAGAATCCACTAAATGGTGACCCAAGATGGTGGGTTACATGGCCTCAAGAACGCCTCCCCATACACCAAAGGTTGCGGACTATCAATAAGGTCTTAGGGTGTGTCTGTGGGGAGACTATGATCTCATATCAGAGTGTAGAACAACAGTAATAATCACAATGGTCAAGAGTGGAAGTAGATAAATAACTAATAGAATATAATCATCTAGAAAACAATGATAATAAATAGACAAAAGTGTTTATATACAATATGATGATCATGTCATGTATCTATAAAATAGGAAAACAAGTTTACAGGAAAACAATACAATACATGTATCAAAAGGTATTAAAAAACCCAAAAATGACTATCTTTAGATAGCATCACTAGCCTAACTTGGTCATATGCTCCCCTACTCCTATGCACAACCAATAAAATATCATATAGTGGGAACTTTCCACAATCCTAACATGCATCCATGAAGTCTATCTGTATACCCAACAACGGCCCGAACAGGGTGTGAGATAACACTCAGTAGGCCACCGCCAATGGTGTCTATAACAAGTCCAACGTGTAATATAAATAGAATTAGTGTGAAATATATATCATATATATAATAGTAAAAAATTAAAGTGTGATCCTTTCTATCCAAACAAGTCTCCCTCTAAATAATAGTCAAGCTCTCATAAACAAGGGAAGTTGTAAATCATAAATAAACAAGTGATATTGTCCAGTATAATAGCTGTAAATTGATACCCATACCATATCTATCTATAAATCATAGAAAAATATCCACAATGACCATTCCATGTAATCAAGTAACAACATCTTCCATGGTCATGTCGTATAATCTAGTGTAAAACATCCACAACATCCAAACATGTACTATTGTCAGACCATGAAGGGTTGAATCTAAGGTACAAAATACCAATTTTTCGTCATTGAGACCCAGGATCATCTCGGTGGAAACTCAATAGAGAATTGGGTGGAGTCCAAGGAGAATGTCCAACATAAGTACAAGCAATCCAGATCCAAGGGGTAGAAAGGCTCATGATATCCTACGAAATCAGGATCCAATGAGTAAACGTATTCAAGGAATCCACTACCATAATCAAGACACATTGAGTATAAATTTCCATGGTATCCTAAATAATTGGGATCTAAGGATCTCATCCAAGTAATACACTACCATAAACAATTCATACTCTCAATTAAATCAACAATTCAACTAATCACATTCCATGAGTTTGACCAACTCATTTAACAATTTCCATTTAAACAGTTAAATCAATTCACATCATGTCATCACATGGAAAGTAGGAATAACCTTATCCTAATCGTTCATTCAATTCTCATTAAACTTATCAAGGATCCCAAAATCAATGGTGAGATCACATGCACCCAGTGGGGTGGTATAAAATAGGGAAGATGCAAAGGCATGCCCTATGGGCAGCCTAGGTTGGGGATAAAGACCACCAATGATCACAATGATACTAGTGAGAAACCTAAATAGGTTCTAATTCATTCAATTCAAGTATTTAGTTCATTTTAAGGGAAACTGTAGAAATTTTAGGGTGTGTAATAATGGAAACATGGCTTATAAAACACCAAAATATAAGAGAAAAAGTATATATCACCTACTGTAGGTCTTTAGTAGAACACTCATCTAGTATCAACCTCTAATTCGGTCCAGATTGAAAAAATAATGAAGAACGGATGAAAAACCTATAAATATGTCATATTATCTTACACCTAAATAACTATATAAATATAAATAAAAATGAAGAATGGAACAAGATGAATGAAGAACTCACTAGCATGGATCCAACAAGATGATCGGTGCTTGAATCTGAGTCTGGTTGCTGAATTGGGATCAAATTATATAAATTGAGCTTCAAATAGAGCTCCAAACATCAAGGGTTTGTCCATTGGAGGAAGAAAGGAAATTTATTTCGGTTATAAATTATTTAAGGGGGGGAAGTTAATTTCTCACATTTTAACTAGGTCACGCGGTTTACCTGCACGGTTGGCCAAACCGTGCGCCAACCATGTGCCCTTCTCTACCTCAAGGGGGACCTCATATGGTCATGGAGAATGGTTAGACAAACCATGCACTGACTGTGTTCTAAGACTCTATCAAAATTCTACAGCATCTCACATAGGCATGCACCTCAGGTTGTACAATTTCCTCAAACTATGCAGCCTCTTGATACCCTTTATCAATCCATGTACGGTTACTTATAACCATGTGTCTTGGGTCACATGGTTTCTACTAACCGTGTGAACCGGTTATTTTCCTCCACGTCTGGCTTGGGGCTCTGAACAATCCCCAGACACTCCCAAAACTCACATGATCTCATAAACACTCACATTCAGTCTAAACTAAGGAGTTAAAATAAAAAACAAAAGATTTGTATCTCATAAGAAAACTCAAGATCTTACAATCTTCCCCACTTACAAAAATTTGTCCCCAAATTTCCCTTCCAAGGGTGTTCAAGAATTTTCTAAGAATAACTCCAGCCACTGAGCACGTACACCGGCCTCCCGCTCCCAAGTCTCATCCTATAAACGTTCGTGCTGCCATATTTTCTATACTAAAGGAACTGACCAGCCACAGAGAACCTTCATGCTCTTATCAACAACATGAATAGGATAATCCTCAAAGGACACATCTACCAATAACTCAACCTAATTCAACTGTAGAGTGTGATATGGGTCTGAATGATAATAGCATGGTTTAGATGCATGGAAGACGTTTTGCATGGCTTGGTACCTCTGAGGTAACTACAACCAATTTTCTATCGGCCCGACTCGCTCCATAATCTCTAATGGCCCAACATATCATGGTGAAAGATTACCCTGTCTCCTAATCCATATGTGTCTTAGCCTCAGTGAGATATGTAAAAAGACCCAATCCCCAACATCAAACTCTATTGGTTATCAATGGAGATCGATGTAAGATTTCTTTCTATACTATGCCGTACCCATCCACTTCCTGATCAACTGTACCTGCTCTAAAGTATCCTATATGATATGTGGTTTGATCAGTGCTACATATCCTACCTCTAACCATTATAGGGGTGTTCTTCATGGTCTAATGTAAAAAACCTCATAAGTTCCCATCTATATAGTCGCTCGATATCTATTTTTATAGATGAAATCAACCAGGGGTATGTATATCTCCCAAGAAACCTAAAAGTCAAGGATTCATGATCTCATATGTCCTCAAGCACTTAAATATTTTTTTATGACTGGCCATTAGTATGAGGGTAGTATGTCGTTCTTAGAATCACCTTTTTACCCAAATCCCTCTATAAAATTTTCCAAAATCGAGATGTAAACTGAGTTTCCCTATCCGATACAACGATCTAAGGAACCCCGTGAAGTCACACTATCTCACAAATATAAAATCTCCTAATATCATCTACTGAGAAGGTATTTATAATTGGAAGTAAATGAGTGACCTTCGAGAGCCTATCCATAATAAACCAAACACCATCATGATAATGGTGACATAAATCATGATACATCTTGGTAATGTTGGGATGAACTGCCCAAGATGAGGCATGAAATTCTCACATAAATCCTCACATATGTCCACTGGAACCCAAACATGAACATGAATACAAAAAATTTCATCCTCTCCCATATTCTAATAAAGAGGCAGGTCCTCACCTACCACACTCTCCCATAGGACTAAGTCATCAACATATGATAATTAACTCATCCTCACTCTATCTAGAAGAGTGTAATTCACTACTAAGGATGAGATAAAAGTCTATCTTTAATAATCCTACACATCAAAGTGTATATATAAGAATAAGGCCATAATATTCCACTCATTAATATCCTCCTGAACTGTCTGCATTTGAGTCCTCGTGCTCAATACATAGGGAACTGTATTGCCTTTACCAGGAATATAGGAAAGCTCAAAGACGAAATACTTTATGTACTACACCCATCTTCGTTGTCTCATATTAATATCACGTAGTGTAAATATATACTTGAGGCTTTTGTGGTTCATGAACACCACAAAATTCCCTCCCAATAAATAGTTCCTACAACACTATAAAGCATGTACAAAAATGGCTAGCTCAAGATTTTTTATCAGGTAGTTCCTATCGTGTGGCCTCAACTGATGAGACTCATATTCCATGACTCATTCCTCCTATATTATAATTACTCCTAGCTTGATACCTAATGCATCACAATACACAGAGTAGCTTCTTCCCGACTCTAGAAGAATCAGGACTAGCATTGAATTCAGTCTCCCTTTCAGCTCCTAAAAGGTTTTCTCATGGGTATCTAACCATAAAAACTTCACACCATTCTTAGTCAATCCCATACAAGGTATTGTTAAACATTATAAATCTTATATAAAACACATGTAATATCCATATATCCCTAAGAAACTTTGTGTGTTAAAGAAGTTCTTGGGATTATTCTAGGAAACTACAGCTCTCACCTTCGTTGGGTCTACTGATACTCTTATATCTGAGATAATATGACCTAGGAAGTGAATCGTATCCATTCATAAGTGGAACTTTGTGAGAATAGAATATAATTTATTCTATCTCAGTGTGGCCAAAATAATATCAGGATTTTTTTCATGGTCATGTCGATTGTGAGGATACACCAAGATATCATCCACAAATACCACCACAAACAAATCCATATAAGGATGGAAAACTTGGTTCATTAGTGCCATAAAAATTGTTGGCACATTCATGAGACCAAATGACATAACCAGATACTCATATAGATAATTTCCACTTCAAAAAGATGTATGAAGTATTTATGCAGGTCGAACATGTACTTGGTGATAACCTGACCTCAAGTTTATCTTTGAGAAAACCCAAGCTCCTTAGAGATGGTCGAAGAGATCAACTATCTGTGGCAAGGAATACTAGTTCTTAACCATCAATTGGTTTAATTTTTGATAATCCAAACATAGCCTGAGGGTTCAATTCATCTTTTTCACAAAAAAGACTGTAAAACCTCATGAAGAAGCATTGGGTTATATAAACCCCTTTTGCTTCCAAGTCCTTTGGATACCTATTGAGCTCCTGCAACTCTGTAGTAGTCATCCTATAAGGAGGGGTAGATATTGGTACATCTCCTAGCACTAGATAAATAGATAAATACATTTCTCTATCAAGAGGTAAAACGTAAAATTCATCTAGGAAAACATACCTAAAATAATCATCCACTAGAGGAAAGTATGTCTGACGTGTTCCCTAATCATCTAGATATAAACTAGAAATCTAGGTTGTCATCTTGTTCATCCTAAGATGTTCTAGTCCAATTCATCTTGCCTGGACATCCCATTCACCCTTGTAAATAAAAAATCCTCCCTCTATTGAAGTGAAGGTCACCCTTTGATGATAACAGTTGATATAGGTATGATAAGAAACTATCCAATCCATACCGAGTATGATGTCAAGCCCTATCATGTTAAGGACAAAAATATCTCATACAAAGTGACACTAGTATAAAAACTGTTAATAATGTTATAGTTTTCATGTCAATTATTTAGAACCGATATGAAAATCTAGTAATATTAATTTTTTAAATTGTTTTTTTGTAACCGATGTGGAAAAGGAATTTTTCACGGTAGTTATATAAAAACCAATGTGAAAAATGGATATTTTCTACTCTTTCGCATAAATTAAATGATAGAACTGATGTGAAAGATCAATTTTTTACGTCGATTATAATTTAACTGATGTAAAAAATCTTCTAAAATTTTATGAATCGACGGAGGGTTCATTACGTGGTCTTCCATTATCATGACATAGGTCTTGTTTCTCTACCAACCAAGCCATAACTCTCTCATTTCTTTGACCTAGTGATCCAATATCACATTATGATATTAATCAAGCCTCAAGTTTCATATACCTCATGTTATGTATTGAAGAAATATCTGAAGTAAGACTCACATATTGTCGTTTATCTCTTTTCGATCATTTTTGGCATGGAATCTCTAACTGATGTTTTTTTGATCAGGTGGACTTAATTCTCACATTACCATCTTCATACACTCAGTTTTTTTAGCTTCGTCATTTCATGTTAGTTCTAGATCTTCTCATCTCTAACTAGCTTGCTAAAAGGTTTGAATTTCTTTTATAATGTGTTAGTTATTTATTCCTAATTTTATTTCTAGTATGAATTAGTTGTTCTCATTCAATATATTTTTCCTTGTTTGGATTACTTTAAAATTATTTTCTAGAATATGTCATGCTAAGTATTATTCAGAAGATAAGATAGGTGGATCTTGTGTGTTTCTATATTTTCATTCAGGTCAATGGGTTGGGTTTTATATTAATTAGGTGTTGATATCACGATGGGTTCATTTTAGTTCTGATAAAGTTGATGCATGGGAGAGTTGACAAATTATTTTTCATGTAATTACACATCACAATATGGGTTTTGTAATGGGTTTTATAATGTATGTTTTGTTTTATAGATTACATGTGTGTATTGTAGAATAGAATGGGAGTTTTTGTTAAAAACTATTTAGGAGTTTGAAATTGGTAATTAGTAGTGAAAACCATTTCTAATGGATGATCAAGAGTAAGGGGATCATTATAGATGCTTCTTATTGATGAGAATACTTATGGTGTGGAGTTTATTATGGGGTGAGTCATTATAGGTTAATAAATTTAGTGAGATTTAATTCCTTGTATGGAAGTAAGGATGATTTGATAAATGGGACTCATATGAGAATTTTGAGACTATGATCATCTTTAGGTGGTGTTTTTATGCATGGTCATGTGTTTCGATGGTACTCTAGGGAATTGAAAAAGGGTTGAATGGGTGATGGGTATACTTTTTAAAGTAGCAGACCAACTGGGTACCTAGTTAGGGAATATTATGTACCATATTAAGTCCCATTAAGAAAGGTTTAATGTGACCTTTTTTTAAAATAAGACTCAATTTATGATTTGAATATATTTTTAATAATATAATAAAATATTTTTTTTATTTTTATAAATAATCAAACAAGAATTAGTTGTTCTCATTATATATATTTTTTTATGGATATTGTTTTATAGATAACATTTTACATATTTTTTAATAATTTTATAAATTTATATTCATTTATTTTTACATGAGAAATTTTTTAAACGAATCTATTTTGTAATTACTTTCACATGAATGAATTTTCTCATCAAAATTTTCTATTTTCCTTATAATTTTTCCATTATTGGTTTTCTATATTTTTCAATGTCATTTATAATCTCAATATTTTATAAATTACTCCCTTTGTTTTTTATATTTCTTTTTGATATTTGTTATAGATAATAATGAAACAAAGTTGGATTAATTCACCTCTAATAGGTACTAAATATGAGGAAGGTGTCAACACTTTTTTGGAATTTGCTAAATGAAATGTTCCAAACAACAACATGTTTTTCTTTCCATGCCTAAAATGTTTAAATTTGAAGAAGTTAGAAAGAAGAGAGATCAAAGATCATTTAATTTTTCATGGTTTTAATTCAAGTTATAGTCCTTTCATTTGGCATGGTGAAACCTGGTAGAATTTCAGATCTATTGATGATGGTGCTTTGCGAGATGATAAATCTGATCAACTTGATGAAATGATTTGTGATATTGAAGTGGAGGAAATTGAGAAACAACCAAAAAATGAGCATTTATATGGTGATGCTGAAAAAACATTGTATTCGGGTTGTATGGAATATATAGTTCTATAAACGATGTTAAGATTGATTAACCTAAAGGTGTAGTTGGGGTTTGGATTAGTGGTAAGCACCCCATAATTATACATGAAAAATGGGGGTTCAAACCCCATTGGGTGTAGGTACTGTAGCAGTACTGTAGTGGTACTCTAGCGGTGGTGGTATTATTCATCGGCAGGTACTGTAGTGGTGGGAGTACACTGTAGCAATGGTAGAGCACTGTAGCAGCAGCAGGTACTGTAGCAGCCAGGTTATTATTCACAGAATGGGCTTTGCGTCAAAAATTTGGGCCTATGGGCTATGTAATGGGCTATATTCACATTGGGCCTTCGGGCTATGTAATGGGTCTCCCTCTACCCAGTTAAAAGAGGTATTTACTTTGCTTTAATAATAAAATGAGGCTTCGGCCCCAACCTTTTAAAAAAAATTAACCTGAAGGTGAAACATGGAAGGAGTGACAATTGTTTTACAGAGCTACTATAATTATTGAAAGACATTCTTCTTAAATACAATGATATTCTATATTTATATTATAAGGCTAAAAAATATTATACTTTATGGGATTATGGTATAATAAAATACATGTCTACCCGAATGATTGTGTGCTATATAGGAAAGAATACAAATTTTTATAAGAGTGTCTAAAATGTGGGACATCAAGGTATAAGTTTAATGAAAAATCACAGGCTTCTTTAAAATTTTCATAGACCCCTACCAAGGAATTTTGGTTTCTTCCTATAATTCCTCGTTTGAAATGTTCATTTGATAATTCACATGATGCAAAAAGGTTAAGATGGAATCCTGATGAGTGGATATGTGATGGAAAAATATGTCATCTGACTAATTGTCCATAGTGTAAGAAAATTGATCACCGGTTTTCTATATTCGGAAATGAATTTAGAAATATTATACTTGGATTGTGCATGGATGGAATGAATCCATATAAAATCCTTAGAGCCACACATAGTTCATGGCATATTTTATTGTTAATTTATAACTTATCTCCTGAATTTTGTATGAAGGGAAAATATTTCATGTTCAGTTTAATGATTTGTGGACCAAAACAGCCTAGAAATGATATTGATGTTTTCTTGTCACCATTAATTGATGATTTGAAACTGTTATGGGAGGAAGGTATAAGGGTGTATGATTCTTATGAAATGGAATATTTTCAACTGCATGCAATGATTATGTTTACTATAAATGACTTCCTAGCATATAGAAATTTTTTTGGATACAGTGTCAAGGGGAATAAATCTTGTCCAATTTTTGAAAAATAGACTTCATATTATCAACTTCATCATGGGAGAAAATTAGTATACATGGGTCATCGAATTTTTTTCCTATGGATCACTCTTATATAAGATTAAAAAATTATTTCAGTTTATCACATGAATTTGATATTAATCTAAAACCTTTATACAATAATCAATATTTTTAGAGGGTGAAAAACATTGATGTGACATTCAGAAAGACACATAAATCTGGTAATGATGGAAATATTTAGAAGAAAATGTCAATATTTTTTGAGCTACCATATTGGAGATATCATGAGGTAAAACATAAAATTGATGTAATTCACGTGGAGAAGAATGTTTGTGAATGTTTTATTGGAACATTGTTAGATATTAAAGGAAATAATAAATATGGGTTGAATGTAAGATTGGATTTACTCTCAATGGAAATATGTTTGGAGTTGGCTCCCACTTCTCATGAAAGGTGAATGTTCCTACCCACATCTTTTCATACCTTATCCAAGAGGGAGAAAATTATATCTTTTAAATGTCTTCATGATATAAAATTGATGCATGGTTATTCTTCAAATGTAAAAATTTGTGTGCCTTTAAAGGATTTAAAGTTTACAGGTATGAAAGCTCATGACTATCACATCATGATATAACAACTCCTACCAGTTGCATTGCGTGGAACATTTCCCACCCATGTCAGAATGACTATTTTGAAGGTGTGTTGTTTTTTTAATTCAATTTTTAATAAGGTGATTAGTTCGAATGCTTTCAAAACTTTGGAGAACAAAGAGGTTTCTATACTTTTTCAATTAGAAATGTATTTTACTCCATATTTTTTTGATATCATGGTGCATTAAATGGTTCATTTGTTGCGAGAAATAAATCTTTGTGGACCTGTATATCTACGTTGGGTGTATCCTTTTGAAAGGTATATGAATATATGTAAGGGTTATGTTATGAATCCATATCGACCTGAAGCATTCATTTTTTAGAAGTATATTTTTTAGGAGGTTTCATAGTTTTTTACAAGTTATTTGTCTGCAGTGGAGCACATTGGTTTGCCTACATCTCACCATGAATGAGTTAATTATGGGGGAAAGGGGATTTTTGGCTTGAAAGTAAAATTTTGGATAGGTTAATAGATAAGTAAGGTACATTTATACATCTTGAATCACGTAGATGATTCTCAACTATATATAACATTTCATATTAATGTGTTGAAACAAAATTATCCAAAGAAGAAAGATATGTGGATTTTGAATGATCATAGAAAAACTTTTTTTCATAGTTTAAAGAGGTTTTCCTTGGTAAACCAATTCATCATAAACATTGAGATGGTTAGTGGGTATTACAAGTTTAAATTTTATTACATGGTCTAGGTATGACATTAATGGCTATAATTTTCATTCGAAAGATCATTAAAACATAAGTGCAGGTCAGAATAGTAGTTTTTTGGTGTTCGCATAAGCAATGCATTTTTTGAGTTCCAAAGAAAAAAACCCAATCTTAGAATCAACTGAATATTATGGAGTCATTGAATAAATATGGTAGGTTGGTTACATTGAATTTTAATTTAAAGTGGTTAAGTGTAAATTTTTTATCGGTAACAACAGTTTCTGACACAATGAATTTGGAATGACACTAGTTAATTTGAATAAATAGGAATACACCAATGATCCTTTTATCATGGAAACATGTGAAAAAAAATTTCTATGTTCCTGATCAATCCGATATGCAGTGGTCTATTGTTTTACAAGGAAAAAAATAGTGTGTTGGTGATGATAAACTTGACGAATATGTTGATTTATGTGATATCCCTACTTTCATGGAATGATTAACAAATAATATTAATGAGCACATTATAGACATGGTTTGTGTCATACAAAATGATCATGATGAAGGGATTTTGTAAAGTAATCCTTTAGTAAATTCCTAATATTATAGGTAAAATATGCTTAATTATGGTTTACTTTTTAAAATTTCATAAGTTAGATATTTTAATTTGATTTTCTTTATTAAAACATGTATTATAACTAATAAGTTAAATTGTTTGTTTATATTAGTTTAGTTTTGTCTATTTTTTCATATTTACCTTTAAGTAACTTATCTATTAATTAGTTTTGTTTAAAACCAATTATTTTTAATTTAACATTTTAAATAAAAACAAAAAATGTTATAAGACTATATTATAAAAAAACTTTTTCTTGTAAAAATTATTTATCAGGTTGGTGAATTTTTAGTATGTCATCTCTTCTATCATTAATATAGCGACCCAGACTTTTCTTACATTACTATTACATCATTTAAAAGATAAAAACATAATAGTATTACACATAGAGGATCCAAAGGTTTAGTGTCTTGGGCAAACTAGGACCATACATAACAAATACATCATCAACCATAAACATTTATTTAATTTCTTCTTCTCTAGCTTCTAAGTTTCACTTGTCCTATCCTTAGTACATGTAGCCACCTGAGGATATACATCAAAAGGGATGAACTATAAGCACAGTAAGAGGATAGATAAAAACAATATATCATGGGGTGAGCATAATCATAACATAGGCAAAAGATCATGAACATTAGAGGAGCATAAATAAAAGACTTGAAATGTGGCAATGCATAAAAATGAAACATCATGTCTTAGTGGTTAACTACCACACATACTTGTGAACCAAGCCAGAATCTTATTCACACATCATTTCACATTTACTCATGAGATTAATCACTTTACCCAATGCATTGGAGTGCTGTATAATTCCGGGCGCACCCGTCACATTTAAACATTCATATTACGCTATATAATTTCGGGTGCACCCGTCGCATCATAACATTATCATTTATCATGCTTGAAATAATGAACATATAACATAAATTAACATAATAAACCCATGAAAAGGAATGGGTTTCATCTCATAATAACATATTCATAAGCTTTGGGTTCCCAAAAGAAAGAGGGAATAACATACATGTTACAAGAACCGTTCACTTTGAGTGAGAAGTAAAAGGGGTGTTTTTAAAAGAAGAGTTCTTTTGGAAAACATTTTGTTGGACATAAAAACTAGTGAAAAACATGTATATCCCAGAAAATTAAATTAAATTATGAAAAAATGATCTTTTAGGAGTAAACATATCAAAAATGGAGTGAAAGAGGGAGAACCCGAAGGAAGAAAATTGGGTTCGAGATTTCCCCTTACCTTATACCCGAATGCTTCCTTCTCTTTAATGTTCTGTATAATGACATTATATTCATTAATTAGAAATCTAGAACCATTTGTAAATTAATAGGGTTAATTCTAGTTTCATTATGTCATATTATATTCTTTCGGATGATATATAGAGTTTAAAAAAACATTGTTCGGGGATGTTCATTTTTATGGTTTTTCTTGGGTGGTTCACTTTATTCTTAAATTGAAGTTCAGGTAGATCATGGGTAAACATCCAGAAATGATATTACATGTTATTAGTGATATTACAGTAGCTTTAATGATTTTATAATGAATTATATTAGATCCATGTGGGTGAATCATTAGATAAGAATTAAATGATGATTATTTGGGTTAATTTGAGCGGTTTTTGGATCACAATGAACTTGTTTTAACTTTTCACTTAGTAATATGGCCATAGGTTATTTCCAAAACTTAAAATAGAACATAATACATATAAAATATTCTGTTTCAACCATAAAAATGGTTTCATGACCAGATCTGAAGGTAGAAATGGAAGAAGAGAGCATGTCGTTTTTGAAGGTGATAAATTAACACCTCATGAACAACGCTCTCTTTAATAAAATAAAAGGAAGAGGGAAAGGGTGTGGGGTGATATAATATCCCATTAAAATCATAAAATTACATTATATGTATAATACTGGAGTTAAAAAACAATTTTTATGAATATAGTTGGGGAGAGATCAAGAAAGGAACTTGAACTTGAAAGGGAATTAAAGGAGAAGAGAGAAGGAAATTACCTCTAAAATCCTCCTCTTGAGAACCTCTTTAAGGGCCTAAGCTTAGTCTTTTGATGAGACCAGAAGCTCTTGGACATGGGGGAAGTGCTAGGGAAGGTGTTTGGGTAGATTTTAGAGAAGTCTTGGAGGTTGAGAGGTGTGAGGAAATGAGGGTGTGAAGGGTGGCTTTTATAGTGGAGGGGAGAGGGGTTTCCTTAATATAAAATTCATTAGTTTATTAATTTCCCCTAAGACAAGGAATATTGAGTCTTGGATGACCAAGAATAGTAATTTTATCATTTTATCCCGAATCAAGTGGTCTTACATCAGCATAGCATCTTCGATGACTCAATTAATCCATTATTTAGCATTTATTGTGAATTATGGAATTCTACTATTCATCAAAAATTCAAGTATTTCAGAAAAATCTAAAAAATTTACCCCAACCATTTTTTGACATATAGAATCCAAAAATTAATTCCATTTTTCAAACATAATTTTCTAAATATGATAAATTTAATATTTAATTAAAATCATAATTTACTTAAAAAACAGTTTTTAAAATTAAAACTGATTTTATAGTGATTTCAAAAATTACGTAGGGTCTTATAAAATTATCTAAAAACTATAAGAAATTGATTAAATAATTTATGAATGAATTTTAGGGAAATAAATATTATTTTAAATTAATTAATTATTTATGACTTACAAAATACCAAAACATTTACTAAGGTCAAATTGTCACTTTCTAAGATGTCTAAATTTTATTTAATTATTCATAGGTAATGTTACTGTTATGTTGGATGATTTACTATTCATAAGGATCATATTACTATTCATAAGGGTATGTTACTATTCATAAGGGTAGGTCACTATTCACCAAAAATTATTTTTGTTTCATTAGACTCCAAAAATCATCTTGAACACAACCGTGTATGTCAGATTTTCAAAATTCCAAACACAGAAGTGACAAACATATGTTTAAAGGTCACTTATCACTTAGTAGTTCATTATGTTGTGATTTCATGTTATTTTATGACATAAATATAAGAAGGTAATTTCCATTGTTAAACTTTTGGTCGTTACATTCTTCCCCCCTTAAGAAAGTTTGCCCCCGAAATTTCACTTTACATAAACAGGTGATGGTACTTCTCCTTCATTTCCTCTTCTGGTTCCCAAGTTGCTTCCTCAAATTTATGGTTCCTCCACAAGACTTTGACAATATGGGTTGTCTTGTTTCGTAGAACCTTATCTCTCTGATCCAGAATCTTTACTGGCTGCTCCTCATAGGAGAGATCATCTTCCAGCTGCACCACCTCTAAGTTTAGTACATGTGAGGGATCTGGTATGTACTTCCTTAGTAGTGATACATGAAACACATCATGAACTTGAGCCATATTCGGTGGAAGTGAAAGACGATAGGCCACGACTCCTATACGGTCAAGGGTCTCAAAGGGGCCAATATACCTAGGGCTTAGCTTCCCTTTCTTCCCTAATCGCATGACTCTCTTCCATGGAGATATTTGAAGGAAGACTTTATCTCCAACATCGAACTCCAAGTCCCTTGAATGGTTGTCAGCATATCTCCTTTTCTGACTTTGAGCAGATTTGATGTGTTTCTGGATAACTTGAACCTTCTCTGTCATCTCTTGAACAAGATCGGGTCCAAGTAGCTTTCTTTCTCCAACTACATCCCAACAGGTTGGAGTTCTACATCGCTTTCCATACAGAGCTTCATATGGAGCCATCTGAATACTCGAGTGGAAGCTATTGTTGTATGAGAACTCAACCAATGGGACATGTTGATCCCAACTACCTTTGAATTCAAGAGAGCAAGCTCTTAGCATATCTTCAAGCATCTGAATATTCCTTTCAGACTGGCCATCAGTTTGGGGGTGATAGGCCATGTTGAAATTTAATTCAGTACTCAAAGCATATTGAAGGATCCTCCAGAACTTAGATGTGAACCTTGGATCACAGTTAGAGACAATTGAGAGTGGAACACCGTGCAGTCTCACCACTTCCTTCACATATATCCTTGAAAGTTGTTCAAGCGAGAGTTATTCCCGAATAGCAATAAAATGGGCGGTCTTGGTGAGTCGGTCAACCACAACCCATATCGCATTATTTCCCTTTGACATCTTCGAGAGGCCTGTGACAAAGTCCATAGTAACATTTTCCCATTTCCACATGGGTATAGGCAATTGCTACATCATACCTTTGGAATTTTGTCGCTCAGATTTAACCTACTGACATACCAATCACCTTGATATATATTCTGCAATCTCCTTCTTCATGTTATCCCACCAGAAGTGTTCTCAGAGATCACGGTACATCTTGGTACTCCCAGGATGGATAGAGAAATTTGAGATATGTGCATTATCCAATAGATCCTTCTTTATCCCAGGTGATGAAGGCACACAAAGCCGCGTTCCAAACTGAATCACACCATCATCATTGATATGGAACTCTTGCAGCTTCCCTTCCTTTACTGCATTCACCCTCTTTTGTATCTCCACATCATCCCTTTGTGCTTCCTTAATCTTCTCTTGGATGGATGGTTGCGCAATAATTTGGGAAAGGTAGGATGTATCCCCTGCCCTTAAGATTCCCAAATCCATCCTTTACACATCTATGAAGATAGAGTCTTTCTCAATCCGCAACACGGATAGAGTAGCAGGTTCTTTTCTTCTTAGAGCATCAGCTACCTTGTTCGCCTTTCCAGGATGATAGTGAATAAAGAAATTGTAATCCTTGATTAGCTCTAACCATCTCCTTTGACGCGTGTTGAGCTCCTTTTGTGTGAATATATACTTTAGGCTCTTGTGGTCGGTGTATATGTCACACTTCTCACCATAAATGTAGTGCCTCCAGATTTTCAAGGCAAAAATCATGGCAGTCATCTCTAGATCATGCGTCGGGTAGTTCTTCTCATGGATCTTCAACTGTCGTGAGGCGTAGACTATCACATTATCATTTTGCATGAGTACACAACCCAAGCCTTTCTTTGAAGCATCACTGTATATCACAAAACTTTCTCCACTTTTTGGTAGTGTCAGTACAGGTGCAGTGATCGGCCTTCTCTTTAGATCCTTGAAGCTTCCCTCACATTCTTCCATCCAGACATACTTTACCCCTTTCCTTGTTAACTTATTTAGCAGGCTTGAAAATCATGAGAAGTTTATCACAAAACTTCGGTAGTACCCAGCTAATCCAAGAAAACTACGAATTTCTGTGACACTAGAGGGCATGGGCCATTCCTCAATCACCTTTGTCTTTGAAGGATCCACAAAAATTCCATCACTTGTGATCACATGTCCCAATAACGTGACTTTCTTCATCCAAAAGTCACACTTGCTGAACTTGGTGTATAACTTATCATTTCTCAATGTCGCCAACACAAGTCTTAGATGTTCTTCATGTTCCTCCTTAATCATGGAGTAGATGAGAATATCATCGATAAACACTACCACAAATTTATCGAGGTAATGTCTAAAGACTCTATTCATCAAATCCATGAAGATTATAGGGGCATTAGTAAGTCCAAAGGGCATCACCAAAAACTCATAGTGCCCATACCTTGTTCGGAAGGCAGTCTTCTGAATATCTTCCTTCTTCACCTTTACCTAATGATATCCAGAATGAAGATCCACCTTTGATAAGTATTGATCTCCTCTTAACTGGTCGAACAATTCATCAATCCTTGGGAGAGGATACTTGTTCTTTATGGTGATCTTGTTGAGTTCCCGATAATCGATACACAGCCGCATTGTTCCATCTTTCTTCTTCACAAAGATCACTGGCACACCCCAAGGTGATGCACTAGGGTGTATTAAACCTTTGTCTAGATACTCTTGCAGCTGCTTATTTAACTCCTCCAGTTCAATAGGATCCATCCTATAGGGACACTTCGAGATAGGAGTATCTCCAGGTATGATTTCAATTGAGAACTCTACCTCACGATCCGGGGGAATTCTGGGTAAATATTCGGGAAATACGTCACTATATTCCCTCACAATGGGAATTTCCTCAAGGTTGGAAATTTCCTTTGACTCAACCATTTGGGAGAGGTATGATTCTTCATAGGGAATCAACACGCACACCATTGAAGGGTTTTTCAAAGGAGATTCATGATCTTCCTTTCATTTTTAGAGTAGCATGGGATGGTTCGGAATATGAAAAAGATATTTCCTTTTCTCGATAGTTGATATGTGCTCTATATAACGAGAGCCATTCCATTCCCATTATAGCGTTGAATTCCACAAAAGGAAGTATTACTAGATTTTCCAGAAGAATATTTCCACATACTTCAATAGGAGAAGAGTCAAACACTTGGGTTGCAATGATTGAACCACTTGGTGTTTTTATAGATATCTCAACTTCAAGGTTTCGGGGCTTTGATTCTATAGTTCTAGAAAACTTGAAAGATATAAAGGAATGCGTAGAACCAGAATCAAATAAGACTTTTACCATTCTTGATTGAATAGGAACTGTACCTTGTACGACTTCATTATCATGCTCCACCTCCGCAGTAGTGATGGCATAATCCTTCCCTTGTTCCTTTGGCTTTGGTGGCTGCTGACACTGATTACCCTCAAGAGCTCGAGGTTTAGTTCACTGGTTTGTATAGTGCCCTAGCTCTCTACAGTTATAGCATTGAACCATGAGTGGTTCTATCCTTTCATCGGCCACATTTTCCTTCTTTTTTGTGTCTTTTTGACACTCTTGAGCATGATGTCCTTCTTTCCCACACTTGAAGCATTTCCTCGTCCCTTTGAGGTAGTTCCCATGGTGCAACTTCCCACATTTTTGGCATGTGGGTCATTGATTTTTCTTCCCACCTTTGTCATTAGATCCACCAGCTTGAAACTTCATCTTTATTTTCTTATCACCATAGCCATGGGACCATTATCCAAACTCTATCACCACTTTGAGAGCACACCGAACAACTTTTCCATAAATACCAAAGTCTCTAATTGTATGATCCTTTCGAAGGTTTGGTTTTAATCCACTAAAGAATCTATCAATTTTTCTATCATTGTTGATAACAAAAACCGAAGCATACCTTTCGAGCCTTGTGAAATTCGCTTCATAGGTTGTGACAGATTATCCTTCTGTTTTCTTGAGATCTATGAATTATCTCTCAATCTTCGTGCGAAGAGTTCTTGGGAAATACTTATTAAGAAACATTATCTTAAAGTCTTCCCATTCCATCTCTTCAATTTCCCCCTTGGCTTGGTGTTCTTAATCAAAGCCCATCATTGACCAGCTTCTCCATCTAGACAATAAACGTCTAGAGTCACCTTCTCCGTATCAGAATAGTGAATCACGGAAAAGATCTTCTCCATGGAGTTGACCCACTGTTCTGTAACTAGTGGATCGGAATATCCACAAAACATCGGTGGTCGTTGCCGTATAAAACATTCAATAGCCAGTTGCTCCCTCTTTGTTAAAGGAGTATGTTCCCCATTATTATGGTTATTATTCATAACCTGAGATAATTGGGTAAGCATCGCCATGAAGTTTTGAACTCCACCTCCCAAATCATTGGGGATTTCATTCGGGCAATTGTTGTATTGGCCCTCGCTTGAGTTGTTGGCCTGATTTCTCCTGGTTCCCACCATTTTCAAAAATAGAAAAGGTGTTGGGAAAAAATCCCTCAAGGCATCATTGAAGTATTTTTGAGGTGATTGTGTTTGTTGATAAAGTGAACATTTGTGTTGTGATTGTTGACAATGCAAACCATGACATACAAATTTGTTTACAAAGGGGGTTTCATGGTGGAATGTCGAGTTCAAGAGTTGTGGTCAACGATCCATGTTTGATTCAAGAACGTCGACAAAAGGAATGGATGATCTGGAGGCGGTACAAAAAGAACAGATACAAGATGGCGTCGTTTTCCAGTGTTTGCCAAATTTTTGGGCTTGAAAATCGACAAATAAATAAAAGTGGTTTTTGGCAAAGGGACTTGAGCACCGTGTACATGAAATCTTTGAAACTTGCACACCATATGTTTTTCAAGATCAGATCATCAAAATATGGCAAAGGGATAAGGTTCACGCAAGTTTTGGTGAGGTCGCGCAGGTGACTTGCGCGCCGAGAAAGATACTTGTGCGCTGATGCCTTGGAAGCTTGAGAACTTGCGCGCCTATGGTTTTCCAAGATCTAAAGATCAAAATATGGAAAAGTAAAGTGGTTCGTGCAAGTTTGGAAGTGGGTCGCACAAGTGACTTGCAGGGGAAGAGACCTGCGTGTCGAGACTTGTGCGCTAAGGGTTGACTTGCGTGCCGTCATGAAGGGGTGACCAAATGCCTATAAATACTGGACCACCCCTCCTCATTCTTTACTGTAGTTCATCACTTTGAGAAATCAGATCTCCTGTCACGCAGGTGTGGTGGTCGCGCAAGTGGTGGTGTATCGCGCAAGTGGGACTTGCACGCCAGATTTGAAGAAGGGCGATCGTTGGTAGTTGTGCGCCAATGTTGGTTTGGGCGTAAAGGGAAGTGAGTCGCGCACGTTTGGAGTTGGTGAAGCTTGTGTCATGCAAGTGTCTGAGGAGGAATTGTGTGCCAGTTGTGACTTGCATGCCAATTAAGGTTGATTCCCCGACCTTATTTTGGGGCCGCGTGGAAGCTGGAATATTTCCCGATACCTTCGGTGCAAAGTGAAATTCATCTACAGGTGAAATTTGGGCCTCAACAGAGCATCTACATACAGAGGAAGATGCATTTCTTCATGCAAGTGAAGAGACCTACAGGTCTATAAACTGTGAGTGGATCCTTTCCGGAGCAGTGAGCAAAGTAATAGGAAGAAGGTGATCCTCTCCACCGACAGTGAGCCAGAGAGAGAGAAATAGGGAGTGACCCTTGGGAAAGCAGTGAGCTGACCCTAAACTTTGTAAAGGCAGTGAGCCTAGGCATAGAAGTGATCTAGCCCGAACCATTGTATCCACATCTAGTGAAGAATAGTGGAATTAGGTACGACCGGCAACTTTTCGCCGTATTCTCCTTGGACGTAGCCCAGTGAGGGTGAACCAAGTAAAAATCTCTATGTCTGCCTGCTTACTTCCCTGCGTTGCATTTAAAGTATCATCATCTGATAAAGAAGAAAATAAGTGATCATAATAAACACACAAGTGCAAACTAAGTGAACCTTGTAATAAAGAGGTCAAGATCCAGTGGTGAAGGAAGAACTTTGAAAAATAATATCCATACCCTGATTCAACCCCCCCCCCCCTCTTAGGGTATATAGGCCCCTATTGGTCCTAACAATTAGTATCAGAGAGACAGTTGCTTTTATCAGATTTGTTTGCTCGGACTTGGTGTAGTTGATCTGTGCGGTTAAAGAATCAGTCTACTCTTATCTCGGTGTTCCATGGAAAAGGAAAAAACATCAAAGAATAATTAGAAGTTAGGTGGTATTTCTCAGTGTGTAAGTGTGTATCGAAAAAGTGTGATTCAATTAAAAGAATCAAATAGCTTACTGAAAGAAGGCATAGATGAATCTGATAGGGAAAAGATTGATTCACTCAATCAAGATGTTGGAATGAGTGAAGTACATGAACATCAAATTGATACCGAAACAACTGATGATGAAGAAGTTTTGAGAAGGAATCCACCCGTAGATGTTGTCAACATGACAAAGAAATTGGACCAGAAATTGGATGAAGAAGTCAAATCTAAAGATATCCAGATAAAAGTATTGGAGATTGAGGTCAACAAGATAAGAGGCTTAAATCAAAGGCTTATTGATGTGGCTACTGACCTAAAGGAGAAGAATGATTCTCAAGGTGAAGAACTACAAAAGGTGGATAAAATGAAAGGAAAACAAAAGGCTAGTGATTATGAAGAAAATAAAAAGTCAGATGAAGTTCAGAATCTAAAAGCCAGAAATGATGATCTAGCAACACAGTTGTCTGAAGAAGTTCAGAAGAATCAAAGGCTACAAAAAGATAATGAATCTGTCACTGAATCTGTTTCTAAGGAAAAATTGGAAGTAATGAAGCAAGGTTACATGGTAGAAAATCCCACACGGGAACTAGAAGATGAGTTGAGTAGAGGGAAGAATATCATAAAAGGAATCAATGCTCAACTTGAATCAAGAAATAAGAAGATTCAAAAATTGGAGGAAGTAATAGAGAAATACAAGAAAGAAATTGAAATATCAAGGGACAAAGGAAAACCTAAGTTAAAGGATGCACTGCACTTACTATTCAATTGTCCTTTAGAAGGTGATGATAAATTGAAAAGGAAGTATGAGATTTCTGAGGATAAACAAAAAAAATATTTTCTCAGCTCAAAGACCATATAGCTTAGGAAAATCTGGCATTGGATTTGATGAATCTCCTCCCGTGCATGATAGAATGCGAGCCATGAATAGTTCTAGGAGTGGAGAAAAACATATAGGTGCTGAAGATTGGCCTAAGAGGACAGTTACAAAAAGAAGTGATGTCATTTTCTTTTTCTATGGGATTCATGGCCACACATCAAGCTTCTGTTCAGAGGCTTTGGAATACATCTCAGGCTATGAAAACAGAAACATTACTAAATCTGAGAATAAGAAGAAGCATCATGAGAAATCAGAGAGAAGAGTCTCTTAGAGGAAAGCATCCATTAGATGCTATTACTATGGAAGAATGGGACACACCATGAGTATGTTTCAGGAAGCTCAAGAGCCATGTGTCAGAAGAAGAACTCAAGGTGTATTATCATCTCAACATAGAAGTGACAAAATGAGGTATGACTTTGATGGAAAATGTTTTATATGTTCAGATTATGGGCATTTGGCAAGAAATTGCAGCAAGAAGAACACAAGAAGGGAAAGGGAACTCGAAAGGAGATTCTCGACTCCAATGATGCATAATGAGAAATTCTACACTAAGAGACAAAGTGGCAAGGAGAAGAATAGTCTTAGAGACTCAGGGGAATCACATGGAGTTGAACGAAATGTGTATCAGTCACCTCATCTGTCATACTCAAAACAACTCTCAAGGAGAGAATGTGAACAAACCTAGAAGATTAAGGGGAGATCTACCCCAGTTGTGATAAAGAAGAATAAATGTTCAATGGAGGACTCACCACCAGTGAAAAAGAGTCTGGTGACTCAAAAATCTGATAAAATAAATATTAACAAAGAATGTAATGAAAAATTCGCAGGTTGTGTTCCACAGTGAAAACTGGAAGAAGATGCAAGATCCTTGCAATGGTGGAAGAAGCAAGGGAAGATGGAAAGAAAAGATATTCCTGCTCAGAGTAGGAATCAAGGGAAATGGAATTTTAGTGGAACATCAAAGACAGAAATGTGTACGAGTGATTTTAAACCCCAAATGGTGAGAAAGGGCAGGCCTACAGAATCTTCATATCAGAAAAAGACTCAGCATGCAGGTAATGAATGCTTAGTCATATGGACAGAGCAGTTGAAGTTGGTCAGGCAGCTGGAGGAAGTAAGAAAGGAATGTGATGCTCTCCAAGAAAGAATCAAAGGGTTGACCCATCAGGATCAACCACTATCCTCGTCTTGAGGATTCAAGAAAAAAAACCCTCTCCCTATGTACATAAATTCTATTAATTGATGATTCATGTGTTTCAGGTCTTAGGGAGATACGATCCAAGGGGAAGTGGCATCTAAGGATGCGAAGTGGAGGAGTGATAGGCTCTAGAGTTTCAATTGATTCAAGTCAGGTACTAGAGTTGAAGAATAAAGGGAGCGACGGAGCACAATAGGAAGTGATTGTGTTATTAATATTATCTCTTGTTTCCTACAACGAGTTCCAACTCAGTAGGCTTAGAGATTTTGTTAATGTCTTAATTCCAAGTGGAAGATGGAAAAAAAATGTTGCTTGAGGAGAAGAATGGTTATGAGTCTAAATAGTGGTACTAGCCCCAGGTAGTGTTTCATAACATAGGGGGGAGCATTCAATAACAAAATTAGATGCAAGAGACATCAATGAAATAATTGAATGACTCGACTCAGGTGTCATCTATGAAGGGAAGACATATTTCGGGGGAAGTAGTAATAATCAATAATTTCATGATTACTTATTTTTCTCTAACAATGTGGTATCAGTTGACTGTTTTCAGGATACCAAGAAGCTGTGAGAGAAAATCAAAGGTGTGTCAACAAAAATTTGAGAGAAGATGTTCAAAGAAATGAGGTCATTGAACAATGACACGGTGAAATGTTTTCGGTTAAAAGTGAGGAATTGGTAAGAGACTCAGGGAGATCAGAAGTGGATGAAGATGATTCAGAAGAGGATATTGATGGTGATTACGAGGAAGTAATATCCTTATATGCACAAAAGCCAAAGAGTCGAGCTGAAATTGACAGGAAAAATATCATCAGTGATCAGTGAGCTCTAGTTCAGAAAAGAAGAATTAAATCACTACAGCAGACATCATTACTATCATAGGTTGAGCCGAAATGCTTTGTTGATGCAGATAAAGATGAAAATTGGGTTCAGGCTATGAATGAAGAGCTAAATCAGATTAAGAAGAATCAGATATGGGAGATTGTTTCGAGGCCAGCAGATATAAATTTCATCGAGACTAAATGGTTCTATCGCAACAAGATGAATGAAGATGGCACAGTGATTCAGAACAAAGCACGACTAGTGTGCAAGGGATACTCTCAGATAGAGGGAATAGATGTTGATGAGACATTTACACCAGTTTTGAGGCTAGAGACAATCAGATTATTTTTGGCCATAGCAGTGCAAAGAAAGTTCAAAGTATTCCAGATGGATGTGAAATTTTCATTCTTGAATGGAGTTCTGGAAGAGGAGGTTTATATTGAGCAGCCAGATGGTTTTCTCATTCATGAGGATGAGAACAAAGTTTTTAGGCTGAAGAAGGCATTGTATGGGTTGAAACAAGCAACAAGGGCATGGTACTCAAGACTTTATCAGTACATAAAGAAGCAAGGTTTTCAGCGTGGGGGATTTGATTACAATCTTTATTTTAGCAATGAAAGTAATCAAAGGATGATGGTGTTGGTTTATGTTGATGACATAATATTTGGCGGATCAGATGAAGCTCAGTGAAAATAGTTTTCCGAATTCATGAAAAATGAGTTTGAAATGTCAATGATTGGAGAGATAACATTTTTACTTGGTTTACAGGTGACACAAGGAAGTAATGGAACTTTCATTTCTCAATCCAAATATGCCAAGGAGGTTCTAAGAAGGTTTGGAATGGATAATTCCAAGGAGATGAAGACTCTGGTTGCTACCCGGATGAAATTATCAAAAGATGATGATGGCAAGGTAGTTAATATCACAGAATACAGGCAAATTATTGGAAGTTTGTTGTACTTGACTGCAACAAGGCCTGATATTGTTTTCGCCACATGCCAAGCAGCGAGATATCAGAGCAATCCCAAGGAAAGCCACATGCTTGCAGTGAAAATAATACTTCGGTATATCAAGGGCACAATGGACTTCGGCTTGACATATAATGACAAATCTCAGACAGAGTTAGTGGGATATACTGATGCAGACTGGGCCGGTTCAGCGGATGATAGGAAATCAACATCTGGAGGTGCATTCTATCTTGGAGGAATATGTATTTCTTGGTTAAGCAAGAAGCGGGATTGCATTTCATTAAGCATCGCAGAAGCTGGGTATATTGTGGCCACTCAAGCATGCACACAGTTATTGTGGATGAAGCAGCAGCTTGAAGATATGGGAGTTGAAGTGAAGTCTCCGATCGGAATCCAGTGTGATAACTCAAGTGCTATAAATATCAGCAAAAATCTCATCCATCACTCAAGGACAAAGCACATTGAGATAAAGTATCATTTTATCAAAGAGAAAGTTGAGCAGGGAAACGTGAAGTTGGAGTATGTGCCTACAGAGCTACAGGTTGCAGACATTCTAACAAAAGCCTTACCCAAGGAAGCTTTTGAGAGGCATCGACTGGATCTGGGAGTTCATTCGACTCCCCGCACATGACATAGTGTAAATGTGGAGCCCCCCCCCCTCTCCCCGAGGTATGATTTGTTTTTCCCTAATGTGTTGATATGTGTTCTCTACTCTGTTACAGACTGTAAAGGAGTGACCTTTGGGTTCGTTGACAAAGGGGGAGAAAATAGTGATTGTTCAAGGGGGAGACAATGTGGAAATTTGATAAATCATGATTGATACGGGGAGAAGCTGACCAATGGAGCATCCAGATAGGGGGAGAAATGAAAAAGGGGGATATTTTTAAATCTGACGATGCTAGAAGTGATCGATCAAAGAATAGATATCACGACGGCTGAGGATCGTGATAAAAGCAGAAAAGTGGTGTTGGAGAGTGGTAAGAATATTTCCAAATCAAACTTTGGTCTTCCAACAAGTCCAAAAATTGGTATTAGTTTAGTACAAATTGGTATCAGTTTGGTGTCAATAGTGGGAGTTAGAGATAAAGTGATTCATTGATGAACTTTTCATTTACTCTTGTTTCTCACGTCGATCATTGATCATGTGGGCTTAGGGTATGTGTTGAGTAAATCCTTGATCGCTATCAAAATCGTAAAAGGCTAATGGTGGCTGAAGAATTAATGATGCATATTTTTATGGAAGAGTTTTCAACAAACCCAAAGGGGGAGATTGTTGGGAAAAAATCCCTCAAGGCATCATTGAAGTATTTTTGAGGTGATTGTGTTTTTTGACAAAGTGAACATTTGTGTTGTGATTGTTGACAATGCAAACCATGACATACAAATTTGTTGACAAATGGGGTTTCATGGTGGAATGACGAGTTCAAGAGTTGTGGTCAACGATCCATGTTTGATTCAAGAACGTCGACAAAAGGAATGGATGATCTGGAGGCGGTACAAAAAGAACAAATACAAGATGGCACCGTTTTCCAGTGTTTGCCAAATTTTTGGGCCTGAAAATCGACAAATAAAGAAAAGTGGTTTTTGGCAAAGGGGCTTGCGCGCCGTTTACATGAAAGCTTGGAAACTTGCACGCCATATGTTTTTCAAGATCAGATCATCAAAATATGGAAAAGGAATAAGGTTCGCGCAAGTTTTGGTGAGGTCGCGCAGGTGACTTGCGTGCCGAGAAAGATACTTTTGTGCCGATGCCTTGGAAGCTTGAGAACTTGCGCGCCTATGGTTTTCCAAGATCCGAAGATCAAAATATGGCAAAGAAAAGAGGTTCATGCAAGTTTATAAGTGGGTTGAGCAAGTGACTTGCAGGGGAAGAGACCTACGCGCCGAGACTTGCGCGCTGAGGGTTGACTTGCGCGTCGTCGTGCAGGGGTGACCAAATGCCTATAAATACTGGACCACCCCTCCTCATTCTTTACCGGAGTTCAACACTTTGAGAAATCAGAGCTCCTGTCACACAGGTGTGGTGGTCTTGCAAGTGGTGATGTGTCGCGCAAGTGGGACTTGCGCGCCAGATTTGAATAAGGGTGACCATTGGTAGTTGTGCACCAATGTTGTTTTTGGCGTAAAGGGAAGTGAGTCGCGCAAGTTTGGAGTTGGAGAAGCTTGTGTCGCACAAGTGTCTGAGGAGGACTTACGTGCCAGTTGTGACTTGCGCGCCGATACTTGCGCGCTGAGGTAGACTTGCGCGCCAAGTAAGGTTGATTACCCGGCCTTATTTTGGGGCCGCGTAGAAGCTGGAAGATTTCCCGATACCTTCGGTGCAAAGTGAAATTCATCTACGGGTGAAAGTTGGGCTTCAACAGAGCATCTACATATAGAGGAAGATGCATTTCTTCATGCAAGTGAAGAGACCTACAGGTCTATAAACTGTGAGTGGATCCTTTCCGGAGCAGTGAGCAAAGGAAGAGGAAGAAGGTGATCCTCTCCACCAGCAATGAGCCAGAGAGAGAGAAACAGGGAGTGACCCTTGGGAAAGTAGTGAGCTGACCCTAAACTTTGTAAAGGCAGTGAGCTTGGGCATAGAAGTTATCTAGCCTAAACCATTGTATCCACATCTAGTGAATAATAGTGGAATTAGGTATGACCGACAACTTTTCGGCATATGCTCCTTGGACGTAGCCCAGTGAGGGTGAACCAAGTAAAAATCTTTGTGTCTGCCTGCTTACTTCCCTGCGTTGCATTTAAAGCATCATCATCAAATAAAGAAGAAAATAAGTGATCATAATAAACACACAAGTGCAAACTAAGTGACCCTTGTAATAAAGAGGTCAAGATCCAGTGGGGCAGGAAGAACTTTGAAAAATAATATCCATACCCTGATTCACCCCCCCTCTCAGGGTATATAGGCCCCTATTGGTCCTAACAAAAGGATAGAACAAAGAATAACTAAACAAGTCATGAATAACTTATTCATTTAAAAAATTATACCAAAAACATAACATATGGGATCTCTAGGTAAATATTCTTGTGTGGATATTTTTACTTAGTCTCATACTAGAGGTTTTCTCTAGGTTTCACTAATCCTAATTCCCAAATTAACTAAACCTTGCCTCTGATACCAACTGTAGCGAACCATCCTTTTATTACATTACTATTACATCAGTTCAAGATAAACAACATAATAGTATTACACATAGAGGGTCCAAAGGTTTAGTGTCTTGGGGAAACTAGGACCATACATAACAAATACATCATCAACCATAAACATTTATTTAATTTCTTCTTCTCTAGCTTCTAAGTGGCACTTGTCCTCTCCTTATTACATATAGCCACCTGAGGATATACATCAAAAGGGGTGAGATAGAAGCTCAGTAAGAGGATAGATAAAAACAATATAACATGGAGTGAGCATAATTATAACATAGGAAAAAGATCATGAACATGAGAGGAGCATAAATAAAAGACTTGAAATGTGGCAATGCATAAAAATGAAACATCATGTCTTAGTGGTTAACTACAACACATACTTTTGAACCAAGCTAACATCTTTTTCACACATAATTTCACATTTACTCATGAGATTCATCACTTTACTCAATGCATTGGAGCTCTGTATAATTTCGGGCTCACCCGTCACATTTAAACATTCATATTGCACTATATAATTCTGGGCGCACCCGTCACATCATAACATTATCATTTATCATGCTTGACACAATGAACATATAACATAAATTAACATAATAAACCCATGAAAAGGAATGGGTTTCATATCATAATAACATATTCATAAGCTTTGGGTTTCCAAAAGAAATAGGGAATAACATACATGTTACAAGAACCGTTCACTTTGAGTGAGAAGTAAAAGGGGTGTTCTTAAAAGAAGAGTTCTTTTGGAAAACATTTTGTTGGACATAAAAACTAGTGAAAAACATGTATATCCCAGAAAAGTAAAGGAAATTATGAACAAATGATCTTTGAGGAGTAACCATATCAAAAATGGAGTGAAAGAGGGAGAACTCGAAGGAAGAAAATTGGGTTCGAGATTTCCCCTTACCTTGTACCCGAATGTTTCCTTCTCTTTAATGTCCTCTATAATGACATTATATTCATTAATTCGAAATCCAGAACCATGTGTAAATTAATAGGGTTCATTCTGGTTTCATTATGTCATATTATCTTCTTTTTTATGATATATAGAGTTTAAAAAAACATTGTTCGGGGATGTTTGTTTTTATGGTTTTTCTTGGGTGGTTCACTTGTATTCTTAAATTGAAGTTCGGGTAGATCATGGGTAAACATCCAGAAATTATATTACATGTGATTAGTGATATTATAGGATATTTAATGATCTTATAATTAATTATATTAGATCCATTTGGGTGAATCATTAGATAAGAATTAAATGATGATTATTTGGGTTAATTTGACCGGTTTTTGGATCACAACGAACTTGTTTTAACTTTTCACTTAGTAATATGGCCATAGGTTATTTCCAGAAAGTTAAAATAGAACATAATACATATAAAATATTCTGGTTCAACCATAAAAATGGTTTCATGACCATATCTGAAGGTATAAATGGAAGAAGAGAGCATGTCGTTTTTAAAGGTGATAAATTAACACCTCATGAACAACGCTCTCTTTAATAAAATAAAAGGAAGAGGGAAAGGGTGTGGGGTGATATAATATCCCATTAGAATCATAAAATTACATTATATGTATAATACTAGAGTTAAAAAACAATTTGGATGAATATAGTTGGGGAGAGATCAAGAAAGAAACTTGAACTTGAAAGGGAATTAAAGGAGAAGAGGGAGGGAAATTACCTCTAGAATCCTCCTCTTGAGAACCTCCTTAAGGGCCTAAGCTTGGTCTTTTTATGAGACCAGTAGCTCTTGGACATGGAGGAGGTTCTAGGGAAGGTTTTTGGGCAGATTTTAGAGAATGGTTGGATCTCGAGAGGTGTGAGGAAATGAGGGTGTGAAGGGTGGCTTTTATAGTGGAGGGGAGAGGGGTTTCCTTAATATAAAATTCATTAGTTTATTAATTTCCCCTAAGACAAGGAATACTGAGTCTTGGATGACCAAGAATAGTAATTTTATCATGTTATCCCGAAGAAAGTGGGCTTACATCATCATAGAATCATCGATGACTCAATTAATCCATTATTTAGCATTTATTGTGAATTATCGGATTCTACTATTCATCAAAAATTCAAGTATTTCAAAAAAATATCAAAAATTTACCCCAACCATTTTTCGACGTGTAGAATCCAAAAATGAATTCCATTTTTCAAAAATAATTTTCTAAATATTATTAATTTAATATTTAATTAAAATCATAATTTACTTAAAAAACAGTTTTTAAAATTAAAACTGATTTTATAGTGCTTTCAAAAATTATGTAGGGTCTTATAAAATTATCTAAAAACTATAAGAAATTGATTAAATAATTTATGAATTCATTTTATGGAAATAAATATTATTTTAAATTAATTAATTAATTATAATTATTTATTTATGACTTACAAAATACCAAAACGTTTACTAAGGTCAAATTGACACTTTCTAAGATGTCTAAATTTTATTTAATTATTCATAGGTAATGTTACTGTTATGTTGGATTAGTTACTATTCATAAGGGTCATATTACTATTCATAAGGGTATGTTACTATTCATAAGGGTAGGTCACTATTCACCAAAAATTATTTTTGTTTCATTAGACTCCAAAAATCATCTTGAACACAACCGTGTATGTTAGATTTTCAAAATTCCAAACACAGAAGTGAAAAACATATGTTTAAAGGACACTTATCACTTAGTAGTTCATTATGTTTTGATTTTATGTTATTTTATGACATAAATATAAGAAGGGAATTTCCATTGAAAAACTTTGGGTCGTTACAATTAATATTGTATAGTTTTCATGCATTTATTTCATTTCATATCTCATTAATATTGTTATCATTTTAGTTAACTATAACAAATATGAATAAAAATGTGTTAAGTTTAGTTTAGTTTACTTTTTTTGATATTTTTTATTTTTTTATTTATATTTGTATGTAATTATTAGATTTATATATTTTTGTATTAACTGATGTTGCTTTGATTTGTAGGATGATGATGGATCAATCCTCTAATCCACCACATATTTATAGAGATGATAATACTCATACCTCTAGGGAGGAATGTACACATGCTCCTGTTGATGAGCCTTCTCATCCCTCTTTACATGAGACATCTACTTCCATGGGGGGAAAAGAGTTCAACAGTTGGTAAATGTAGCACCACACATTTACCAAAATTAGCAGTTGCTCATAGTCAGGAATAGAGGATACCAATAAACATCAAAGATAATGATATTATAAGAGGTCCAAATTCAAAACAATTAAATAGTTTTATATCATTACAAGCTAAAATAAAAGTTATACTTTTGTTTGATTATTGGAGAAGTGTTGAAAAAGTGACATTATCACAATTGTGGGAGACCGTTTTGGTAAGATTTTTTGTTATTATTTTACTTATCTTGAAATGTTTATAGTAATATATGTTTTCCCCCTTCTTATTAGATGACATATGATATACCTGATATTGGAGGAGTCAAGAGAAAATTTTTATCATTGGGTTCTAGGAGATAGAGGAATTTTAAATCACCCCTCACATCACATTTTATTTTTGGGGATAGACAACATGAAAATCTATGTGATATATATCCATTTATAGGTAAAGATACATGGAAGAAATTTTTTGAAAGTAGATGATGAGAATAGTTTTTTAGTGAAATTTTACCTTTTAAGAAGTTTTTTTTATATTAATGATCATGTTAATGATTTATTTATTCTTAATTCTTAATTTACAGCAATCAAGAAGATCTCATTAGAAGATTCAAGATAGAAATTTATCCCCTTATACTATTCATCAATGGCAGATTGAGATAGAGCATCATAGGGTCACTGTATAGGATATTATAGATATATCATCAAAAATACCATGTCCTAAAAATTATGTGAGTACAGTTGGATAAATTATCGGCCATTTTTTAGTTTGGACATCTAAACTACTTCGATAGATTACCATAGAGGTATGTATATATGTTATATTTTATTTTATTTTGTTATTAAATTTGTTTTATTATTTTTAAAGTTTATATATTTATCTATTTTTTTATAGGAATACTTTAAAGGTAAAGAAATACTATATAGAAAACAAAAAAATCAAATTTTCATGACTTCAGATATAGATTTTACTAGTCTTGATAGATTGTCAGCATACTCAAATTTGTTATTGGGAGTATATGAGATTGCAATTGATTTTTTTTAGGTGTGTAATAACTGTAGGGATTTTGAAAAATGATATCATGGAGCTTGTAGCTAGAGATCAATTGGGAATTAACATGATGAAAAAAAATTCCATGTAAGTTGATTAACAAAATTTTTTGTTCCTATAATTTATTAAAAATTTATAATTATGTCTACTTTGTATTAGGTATCTGTATAAAATTTGTACATAGAATGAAAAAACAAATTTATATGGATTTATGGACCCACAGTTTATTTATTCTATATATTTGACAATGACCGATGTAAAAAGAACGGTTTATATATCTGAAATATTTCAAAAGAATGTCATTATTCAGTGTCGGATGTTTCCATATCTTGAAAAGTATGAAACATTTTTTCTCAAAAAGTGGTATATATCACTTAACATATTAATAAATCATATTAAATTTTATGTTATATCATTTTTCATTGGATGTTTGGTGGTTTTCTTCCAAGATAGATGATATTGTACTTGTTATGCTCTATCCATGGTAAAGTGATAGAAATTTTTCAGAATGTATTGAACACGTAAGTTTGATTATTTTAATACTTTTTTATATTATAATGAATAAATTTTATTTTATTCATATTATTTTCAAATAGTTCATGTAGTTTATTTAAAGTGACGACAAGAAATAATATCTAGAAGATCAAATTTGTAAAAGATAAGGTGAATTTTTATTTACAATTACTAAATTTTGGATATATTATTTAAAAATGTTATCTTGAATTAAAATCTCTTTGATATAGTTTCATAAATAAGAAGGTGTAAAATAAATTGAATATTATGTTTTAATATTTATGTATGAAATAATTTTAACTTAAACAGTGACAAAGTTTGAGAAGGTTAGATTTATTTATAAAGTTTTCCTTAATATTTCATGTGTTTTATTGAAAATTCAGGTAAAATGATTTCTATATTATTTTATTGCTTTTTAATGACCCGTGACCATATAGTTTAGAGGATTTGAGGAATTTACAAATTTAATGGGCTAATCATTTTATAGGTTTTATTGATTATTTGTTTATTTTTAATATACATTGTAAATTTGAAAGTTTTAAGTGTCTTTTATTCGGGGTTTTTGCCTATTTTTGTTATTCTGTTGCTTTTGGATGTTGTGTTGTGGTGGAGAATGAAACAATGTCCATTTTTTAAAATAAAAAAAATTATTTTTCACATCGGTTATGGGATAACTGACACAAAACACCAATAACAAATATTAATTTTTCACGTCGGTTTAAGTTAACTGATATGAAAAAAGTTATTTACAACATCGCCTCCAATAACGTTGCCTAAAAGCCGATGTAAAAAGGCATAAAAACCCGATGTTAAAAATCCTTTATGAACTAGTGTGACACCCACCTACCTCAAGGGTTCACTCCCAACATTGGAATAAACCCTCCATTATGATTTTAAAGGGAGTATCCAAAGTCATAATGCCATCAGAAAATTGAACAATGAGCCCAGGTCTCTCCACCATAGGTATGAATATGAAACTATGTGAATCAATTATATTAAAAAGATAATATACCAGAGTAGAGGCCACTAAGATCATACCTCTCACCATATATGGTCCAGTTCTCTACTCCCCAGGTGTAGATTGTATATAATATATCTGGTCAGAACTGCGGCCCTATGAAACAACCTCACTACCAGGTGTGGGCCTTCTCTACTGTCTAGCTGAAACTGGTTCTTGGATTCCTTGTCCATGGACACCACCTCATCCTAATCAACTAGAACTACTCCAACTCTCATCCTGACATAGAGCTATGAATCTAACTCCTGAACCTGGAGTCATATTCAATCCTCTTCTACTGACTGTTATAGGGAAGGTTGTATAGAAACATTATTCGTGGCACATCATGTTTCATGATCGACACTAGATTGGGTCTCGATCAAATTAGTTTCTCATATGTACATTCCTCCCACACTGGTGACAGAAGATATCACTACGATCACTAGCAACCTAGATGGTACTCCCCTCAAAGAATCCTCAAAACAGCACTTTCTACTTGAAGTCGTTGAACCACTAGGTTGAGTGGCTGAATTGCCCTGCTCTACGCACCTATCTTCTCTCAGGTTCTGCTTAGTAATAAACATCTGATTCAATATCTATGTAATAGTATTCATATGAAACACATTGAATTGTGATTGAATGGTGTTCTCGATACCATCCTTTAAGTATCTCACCCTTGTTTCCCTCTGGAATTGGGGATGATCTCATTGATTTAAAATTCAAACATTCCAAGCGGTTTCTAACGAGTTTGTTCGCAGAACCGGAAACATCCAATGATTCCATATCCATTTGGACCTACTTTCCAAAGGTAGGCGCTCATTATTTGTGGACTGATGAGGCTTAGGAATTTTCATTGGTTGATAGGATGGGAGTTCGAACTCATCACACCTTTTTTAGGGGAATTGTTGTCTACTCCGAGACTCTCTTTATAGATTTAAGTTATGTTCGTGAATCCTTATTACATTAACAAGTATAAGATGAGCTTTCCTTTAGATCTGAAAATCAATGATTGATATGTAGGAAATTTAGAGAATCTTTTATATGTATTCGAGGTTCTTCATCGATAAAGAATCATCTGTATTTGTTAGAGATTCTTAGTCAATGGTATCCTTCAATACATAAAAGTCTCTTGGTCATTATGATGACCATACTGGTTTTAAAGCCACTCAGTGGGGCACTTGAAGTTTATTGTCATTCAGAAGGACATGGATTATTTCAGAGTTGGGATCGTACCCGCATATAGACTACCTATGTATCCTTTATTTATAAAAGGAATCATAACCCACGTAGTTTGAGTAAGGGGGTGTGATGTTTATGCATGATTTATGGCTTAAAGAAAGATTTCATGATTACTTTTACACTCTAAGATCATGGGAGTCATGCTCGGTGTGAGAAACAAGAGGTATTGGTAAAACCAGAAAATTGTGCCATGAAAGATGCAATAATGTGGGGCTTATGTATGTATGACTGCCTAGAATAGATGAGGATTAAGATTTACTTCAGGGAAGAAATCCATGAACAGGGTCCATAAAGGTATATGTGCTTCATGAAGATTTGGATACTCTAATCTTGGAGCTTACTCCTAAGGAAGATGCCCAAGTTAGGAGGGGACTTATGATTGGGTTTTACTCCTGAGAAGGAAGCCTAGATCAAAAGAAATTATGACTGGTCAAGAGAAATTAAGACTGGGGCTTACTCCGGAAAAGGAGGCCCAGGTTAAAAGGGATTTGAAAATTGGGGCTTAACTCCTAAGGAGGAGGCCCAGGTTAAGGGAATTTTTGGAATTAAGGGACTTGGGGCTTACTCCTGAAAAGGATGCCCATATTTGGGAACTTGGGGCTTAATCTTGAGGAGGATTCCCATATTAATGAAAATTTTGACTGGGGATTACTCCTGAAAAGGAGGCCTAGGTTAATGAGGACTTGGGGCTTACTCCTAAGGAGGATGCCCAGGTTAAGAGTTCTCTAATCTTAAAGGATGAGGTTGAATGAATGAAATCTCTAATTTTAGTGACACAGAGATGTGTAAATCACTAGGTTTTGAGAGATGTTCCACGGAACTCCTTTAAGATAAGGAATTCAATCAATAAAACATTCCATAAATGGCTTTGAAGAGTGTCTTGAAGACTGAATCTTGAATAGGAGAGGTGGAATGGCATAAGAGGGGTTAAATGGGTAGGAAGGGCACCCAAAAATAGAAAGGGTGCGCAAGTACTGGCAGGGGCATAGGTACTACGTGGGAGCGCAAGTACTGGTCACGTAGGTATACCTACGCGGCACATGGGTACTTGCGCGATTAATAACCAGTAGGGTAATACTTGGGCGATCCTTGATCAAAGACTTTAGAATTATCCCGAGGTACTTCCAGAAGAGTGGCGCGCAAGTTTCAATGAGTAGGTAAGGAGGCGCTCAAGTGTGTCCATTTCCCTTAAGGGTAAAACACTTAGGCGCGCAAGTGTTAGTGAATTCTAACACTTAGACCTTATTCCTCTTGTTTAGACCTTCCATTCTAGGTAAATAATTACCTTAGAAGTGTTTGGAAGACACGAAGAATAGACTTGGGAGTTCAGAGCTCTGTATCTGAATTCTAGAAAAATTCCTCCTTTAAATGGGGGGCCCACCGGGAGTATTTATAGGCTGGAGAAGACCTCGGGCGGTTTTCAAAGAGGTCATTCAAGTCACATGCGTGACCATTTGGGCGGCGCGCAAGTATACTTGCGTGACCATGCTGGAACTTGCGTGACCTATGGGAAATGTTCTCCTTGTTCATCCCTTTATTGATTTTTGATGTTTTCTTCAAAGGATGAATCAATTTGTGCTAAGTCATTTCCATTTTTTTGTTTCCTCTAGACAATGTGATGAAAAGGAGCGTCAACAAAAGTCCCCCCTCAGAGTTGGATCCGGAAGAATAAGGATGTGACTCTGAGGAAAAGAAGAAAACCAAAGTGAAAGAGGCGCGCAAGGTATGGCGCGCAGGTGGACTTCAGGCGCACAGGGTCTGGCGCGCAGGGGTACGGCCTCGTCTATAAATAGATGGCCTCACCTTGCGCAAAGCACCCGGCTCTCGCTCATCTTTTTTTTTCTCTCTGCATGCAGGTGGACTCCCAGCTCTCGCTCGTCCGCACCTCTTGTTTCTTGTGTAGCGCTTCTGTTAAGGTATTTGGACTTGCGCGGTGATACCTGCGCGCCCAATACTTGTGTGACCGAAGGAGACTTGCGCGCCAACTATGGGACTTGTGCACATTAATTCCTTAGCCAATTTTTCAAATTCCTTCACAAATTTTATGAAAAATTAACTTACTTTAAGAGTTAATTATTAAACTTTTGTGCAGATCCAATGGCTCCCAAGAGAATCAGAACGGCTGATGAACTGGAAAGAAAAAGAATTGATGATATGATGGATATCATTGGCCATGATTACTATTCCATCTGTGATAGCACTCTTCCGGATTTGTCCAAGTATCTGAAGAAACATCATATTAATTTCCCGCATAGCATTTATCTACCTCTGTATGGCCATGGTCATATGCAAGATGTAAATATTCCAGAAGCAAAGAACTATCTCCCACATTCCTGGTTTCAGTCATATACCAACTTTTCTTCAGCAAATGTCTCAATCTCAGGAACATTTTCTAATGTTGGAACAGTAAATACAGCCTATATAATGCATCATAGCTCGTGTGCACCAGATCTGAAACCTCATAAACCTGAGCTGCAACCAAATTTTTATCCCTCAATCTTTCGAAATTCTCAGATGGATCAATCCAAAGGCTGGAAGGAGAAATGGAAATTCCGTTCTGGAGGAGCGGTGAAGCCAACTTGGATGTGGGCTTCTTGGGTGTGACAAACTTGTGAAGAGTTTGTCGAGGATCTGAAGGGAGCTGAAATTTATGAAGTCGTCTGGTCTGGGTAGACATATGTTTATAGGAATGATAATTTTGCACCGGAGTTGCTTAGCCACTGGAGCCCAGAAACTAATTCTTTCCATCTGACCCATGGAGAAGTAGTCATTAGTTTGTGGGATGTCTACAAGATCTCAGGGGTTCCAATTCTGGGTGATATGTATGACGAATTCATCCCTCCAAAGTCAACCTTGAATGATCCGGAGAAGACTCCGAATTTGGTTTGAGAGTTATTGAAGATTTATCATAAGCTCAAAATCTCAAAGACTTCAAAGACTTATTCTAGAAGGGATATTCATCTAGAGGAATGGATGGATGTGTTTCTCAAGAAGAAGAGGGAAAAGGGGCCCACCTGTACTCGTCCTAGTAGCTACCCTAGAGAGGATAAGAGATGTGCTCCTGGCACATTCTGGCCGACTCTGGAAGTAGGAGAGTTTGAGAAATGGGGGTATGAAGTGAATCATAAAATCCCAGAGAATACCTGTCTGATAGACTTACCAGATGTAGAAGCGGTAAGTAACTTGGCCATATGGTATGATGAAAACTGGGTAGCATCATATCCTTAGGAAATATTGAATAAACCTTTTTATCGGGTGGGGAAGAAGAAGAGAACCATTGAGAAAGAAACAATTCAGGTGGTAGGTGATTCCTCTACACCTGAAGCCGGTTCACCGAGTTCTTCAACCGAAGCTGATTCATCAGATTCTCAGGAGATACAACATGTGTCAAAGCAGCCATGTGCCGTATATAATCCTCATGTTAGAATCAAGAGAGCCACTCCATCAACTCCTGGTGAGTTACTTTATTGAGGCAATTTAATTGCTAGTAACTTTATAGAGTAACAAGTTTTTATTCTCTTTTTATAGTTTCAGGAGCTAGAAAGAAATTAAAATCCAAGGTTGTAGGAACCTCTTCACAGCCTTCTAGTACACCTGCATATCTACGACCAGAGGCCATCCAGACATGGCGGGATGTATACTGCGATACTGAAACTATCTGGCTGGAGCTATGTGAAGGGCTACATCTTCCTGGAATAGGGACTTTTCAGGATCCTGCCAATATTCATTTCAAGGATAACCCTGATGAAGTAAGAGCCTATGTTAAAGAGTTGAGGACCTATATACATGCCACTGATGATTTTTGTCCCTATCACCAAGCGGGTGAAGGAAATGATGGATCACGGTGCCACTGATGAGGAGTGGCATGAGTACGTGGCTTCTGAAGATGTAAGTTTTCGTCCCTTATTTACTTTGTAACTCGATTTCAGTCAAAGTTTTGTTACTCAAGTAAATTACTTTCTTTATCCTACATCTTGTAAGGAAAGGAACAACTTAAGTTCCTTCACAACAGTATAGCCCTGGTGGTACTGCCATCGGGGCTTCTACTGAATCTCCTCGTGAGTCGGGTGAGATATCTCTGTGCCAGCAGGCCATGAATGAAGAGTTGGACATGGCCCTCCATTCTCCAATTCAAGTTCCAATAAGGGAGACTGCAGATACTCCAAAAAAAACAAATAAGCAAAGGCATCGAAGGAAGAAGTCCACAGATAAACACTTCATTAGTAGCGGTAAGTCCTTTGTATAATCATGAATCTATACCCATGAAAAGTTTTCTCATATTTCTGGGGATTGTTGGGGCTTCTTCAATTTCCCATCTGAGGGAAAGGACTTATCCTTATTTGAAGACCAGGGAGGGTGCTGTGAAAAAATTGAAAATTCAGGCTGACTTGCCTGCTCTTGGAGAAGAGCCAGCATCTATTACCAGTATCCCTCCTACTACTTTTGAAAGAAGGGAAGAACCTGCTTATGGTAAGTTAACAATGCTTCATAAAATGTTGAATGAAACATTGACTAACTTCCATTCTGTGATATTTTAGGTATAACACCTGCACCAGAATCATTGGCGGCCACGACAACTGAATCTACCATCCTTCCTGAAGAATCTGTCCAGGGTCAAGGGCCGCAGAATGAGGGTCACCAAGAAGACACATCAAATGCTCCCACTGGTGAGACTAACCAGTATTCTGAAATATCATTGGATGAAATGATGAATCTTGGCATGTCTTTCGAAGAATTTTTTGATCATGCTAAGTTATCATGTGATTTATAATATCTTGGGCGTGAGTGTTATCCTTCGTCCGGTAAATTTTTCTTATAATTTACACTTCTAATCATGACTGAAAATAATATGTAGTTCCATCCAAAGAAGTTGTTGAACTTCCAATGCCTGAAGAGGGTGTGGACATTGATGTCAACCCTACCATTGCAGAAACATTAGCTCAAGTGGAGCTAAACCTAGTAAACCCTCATGAGACCCATCTTGAAGATCCTGTTGAAACTGGGAAAGATGGGGAGGAGTCTTCTCAAGATGTTGATCTACTGTTAGGTAATGATTGTACTGAGTTTTCAAGATATAAAACCAACTTTAATTGTTCTTTGAAACTAACCATACTTTTAATTGATCAAATGGGGCTATCAACTTCAACGGCTAGATCTAGAGGTGAAGTCTCAACTTCCGCTCAAACAGTAGTAGAAGGCGAAGCAACCATGGTCAGAGGGGAAGGAGCAGAACAGGGTACTTCCTTAAGTGCATTAATCCCAGATTACATGCCCCCATGTGATGATGATTTTGAATTAGAACCAGAGGTGCTTAAGGCGCTTAGCGTTTCACGAATCAAGGCATGGAACAACATATGGAAAATCATATCTGAAGTGCCTCTTGAAGAGCTTCCATCAAAGATTTCCCGATTGTCGTCCATGTTCGTCATGCTAGGACTTGGTGGTTTTGGATATGAAAAGATCCATGCCGCGGTGAAGTAGGTAATTTTAATAAGGGAACAGGAGCAAAAGTGTCGTGAAGATCTGACCAGGGTGAAGTTGTCAGTCAACATCAGCGAATTTGAGGCTGCAGTATCCCGAGCTGAGGCTGACTATGCTGCCAAGATGAAGGAGCTGAAGCATAAGATCAAAGATAAAGTCATCCAGCAGATGCACCTCCAACAATAGTTAGATGATGTTACTGGGGAACTTGACCAACTCAATAATTCATTGGAGGGAGCTCAAACGAATGGTATGAAGGCCATCGCGGATGCCAAGAAAGCACTCCATCAGGCTGAAAAGAGTGAAGTTGGTCGGGTGCATGAGCTTCAAGTATCTACTGATGAAACTCGGGATGTTGTTCATCAAGTGAAGACTTATGTTGACAGCCTCTTGTAATTTCTTATAAAAGAGAAGAGACTCCAATATGTATATGTCCTTCTAATTCTTGTGCATAAAATGGAACGAATGATTTCATCTTCAATCACTTGTGCACATATTTTCCTGCTACCTACTTTAAATTTTACCTAAGCCAATGGGCCTAGTAAGCATAGTTTGATTTTTACTAGGATTATTATAAATGAACCTACAAACTTTGAATCTTTTAATTGCTCAATATTACCTAAATCATAAAAAATGTATGTTTAGTGAGCTGGAACTTGACTTTTATTCAGAGTTCCCTTGTCTTTTGTGGGCAGTTTAAAGTCATGCACGTCGGTCATAAAGAGGCTAATGTTTAAGGTCGAAATAGCTTTGATTGAAATGGATTAAAACTGACTCAATTCCTTGAAAATTTATCTGAAAACATATTACCACACTCAAGTATGAGGGAAAATATGTAAACTATGACTTAAGAAAATTTGAATCTGAGGAATGATATGAAAAAGAGCTAAAAGGCATTAGAAGAAGTAGTTCCCAAGAATGAAGTTACCATTATTTAACAAACCCGTTAGGGGTTGAATTATGCAGGGCCACCTAAGGGCATTGGATGCATAGTCAAATAAATAGCATCTTTTGGCTGACAGGTCCATTATGTAGACTAATTATTCAAGGCCGCCTAAGGGCACGTACTGCATAGTCGGGCAAAAGAACTCTCAGAAATTTACTGTAACACCCCGAGATTTTATGAAAAATATTCTTTTTAATTTCATTAATGTCTTGTGTTGTACGATACACCAAAATGAGCTTGCACAACACGCATCCCTGACTTGGCTTGCATTGCACGCAATCGTGACCTTCCACGATAGCGTGTGTTGTACGCAATACCGAGTTTCGCTAAACAACAATATGTTATATAAACTAGTCGTTATGAATAGTAATACCCACTTTTTGAAATTTTATAAATTTTATCTTTTGAAATGGACTTCATTTTTGGATTCGGAATATCGAAATTATCCTAGGGTGAATTTTTGGTATTTTTCTGAAAACTTTCAATTTTTGATGAATAGTGAAAACACTGGGTTACTATTCAAAAACCGAATTTTTATTTAAATAATTATTTATTTTATTTAAATTTATTTTAGGTCAAAATTGTCACATAATACCTATATAATTTCAATGTAATTCATTGGATTCATTTTATAATAATTTTAGATATATAAAAATTTTATTGAACTTTTGACCGTCTTTTACCCACCTCCTAGGAGAATTTGCAAATTTACATAACACGTAATTTTATTGCTTTTGTGAATGAAATTTCAAAAATCCGAGAGACACGGTTTATGTCAGTAAGTAAAATGTGGTTCAATGAGATGAAAATAATTTTTGGTGAATAGTAACTTTTTACTTTTATTTACCACGGTTAAAAGTAAATAGGGTAATTAAGGGTAAAAATGATATTATTATTACCCTAACACATGTCCTAATTCTATTGGATAATTTTAATTCGACCAAAAACAACCTTAGGAATAAAATATGACCATTTACTCCCACTTGGATTAGATTAGGACATTTATTATTAATTTATTTAAAGAAGGGTTAAAATAGTTAAAATCAAATTTTAGTAACTAAATCATTTTTAATATAGGGTTATACATAAGATAAATTAGACTATAAATATTAATTATAAAGATAAAATGATTTCCTACATAATGGTATTTTATTTGTAATTTTTAGACTTTAAATAATTTAATTTATTTATGACAAAATAATGATGCAGTAATTATATTATTAATGAAATATTGACATAATTGATGTTATAAATACCCAAATAAATGTAATTTGAGACTTTTTATAAATTCAAATAATTTTCTATGTTAATATGACATGTTAGTATTGATTTAAATAACTTTTTTCAAACTAATATTTCTGTTATGATTTTCACAAAAATTAATTACCAAATAGTGTCAAAATTGACATAAAATAGTTTTTAAAACAAATATTATATTATTAATTGTTATTTTATTCCTAAAAATCTAAGGTTCGGCAAAATGACTTAGATAAGGTTATATATATTAATAATAAACAACTTGGGGTTCTTTTGGCTTGTTATAGTAAGTTTATTAACCTTATAGTGTAAGAAAACAAGAAGACACGGTAAAAGAAAAATTATTTAACTTAAAGTTAAATCTAAATGATAAGGTTAAAATAGAAACCTAAACTTCTCTAAATTATATTGTATGATATTATTTCGACCCATACCCACCTTATCTTCGAAATAACTCAATTTATAGTTATTAAAAACCTAATATTACTTTATAATAAAATAATATTTTTAGTTTTTCCTAAGGTGCCCCTCTCCTCCCTTATAAAAGGGCACCTCCTCCCTCTCTTCATCACACCATTTTGAGCCTTGAATCTCGTCCAACCCCTGCCAAATTCTCTTATCCACTTTCCTAGAAACATCCTAGAGGTCCTGAGCTTCTTCAAAGACCAATTTTAGTTCCCTAAGAGGAGGTCTCAAAGAGGCGCTTCAAAGAAGAGGTAATGTCCATTACCGATTCTTTCAACTTTATTTCTTCTTCCACTTCTTCTTCTTAGGTTGTTTTATTATGAAGTAATAACATAAGTATCACTCATATACTAATATATTAATATAAGTATGAAACAACCCTATTTCACCATCTATCCATCCTACGGAAAATGAAATCACCGCGTGTGCGTACGTACGGAATACCGTCTCCACGCCGTGGTGTAATCTGTTTTTCCAACACCACCTTACTTGGATGGGTATAATGGTGTAAATAATAACTATACATAGTTATTATAACATCATACTGATTATGATATATTGTATCATCCACTCCAATTCAATTCAATAATTATGGGAACGATATCATCGCTCGTGCGTACGTACGGACTACCGTCTCCACGACGCGATGAGATTCATTCTCAATGATTAATCATTCATGAATGATTATAAAGTATATATAATAAATAATCATGAAATATATGACATAATAATGATACTGGATTTATGTATATATATATATATGTATGTCATCCACTTAATTCCATTCAATTCAATAAGGAAACGAAAACAGTGTTCATGCGTACGTACGGCCTACCGTCTCCATGAACGGTGTATTTCTTTCCATTTAACGATCTATTATATATATGTATAATCTGAATATATATTATATATAAATCATATTTTATATTCTGTAATAAATTAATCATGATCTAAGTAATCATATGAATAATAACAAGTCAAAACACGGATGACAAATGAAACGATTTTCCCCAAAACGCTCTTTAACATGGAATTTACAAAAGAACGGGTAATATAAAGTCATAAGTGAACCATATATGATATCATAACAATGAATATGATTCTGTAATAAGTCAATGACATTATTTAAATCATTATACAGGATTTTCGGATACGTACGAATCATATCAGACCTAAGGTAAGGGATAATTTTGCAAATCTTATTTTTTTATCCGAGATTGCTTATTCGTAAGTGTTTACTGGGGTTATTGATATCATCCATGTCCATGTTTTATAAAATTGTATTCATGTATGTTTAAATTCCTTTTTACCCATTTTACTTTTACCCCATGGTATGGAAGGAATCTTTCTTTTATTTACCCTACAAGGTACTTTTTGACTTTTCTGAAAAAAGTACGAGAAGAATGTTTTTTTAACGTATACGGCATGAAAGGATTTTTATGGTTTTATAAAGCCTTATTTTCATGAAGATTCCTACAAAATATTTCATGAGTATTTTCAACAAAATCCTTTTCTTTTAAAATTTCATGACATTTTTTGAAAATAAATTGATTTTGATGAAGAAAGGATATTTTCCTCAAGAATTCATTTCAAGTGTTTTATCAAAATCATTTTTACATCTAAGATGACATTATTTCATATGTGTATGTTTCAAGTATAATGTCTCTGTGATTTACATGGTTTCACTTTTCTTATGATGAAATATACATTTCTTTTATATGGATTATTTGATGATGGGATGATGTTTATGAAACCCATTTTATTCATTGAGTTATTATGAATGATGTATGTTTATTTTGTGGCACAAGTAATAATGATTTCATTATGAGATGGGTGGGACCTATATCTCCCTCCAATTCATTGGGTAAAGATTTATATCTCATGAGATAGACATGGCTGGAACGGTAAGTTAATCTGGTTCAGTATTACAGGACTGGAACGAGGAGTGAACTCGATTCAGAAAGGGACTTTGTCCACTAACATGGTCTTGGCAGCAATGCCATGGCTACTATGGAAATCATTACATGTGTTTAATGGATGCCACAATTACATGTTTTATTCCCATGCTATTTTATCATGATTTATGTTCCATTATGATCTATTCCTTATGTACTTCCATGTTTTATGTCGTTGCTCAAGATTTTGATGTTTAAACATTAATGTCATGTTTTTAAGTTCAAATGTATATGGTATGTTTTATTTTATCCATGCTTACCCTTACTGAGCATTTGAGCTCACCCTTTTTATGTTTTATTTTCCCCAAGGATTAAAAGAAAGGTTTTAGGTAAGGAAACAAAAAGTGGAAGATCTTTATGGGAGATGTTGAAGATCTTTCACCACGATTAGAAGATTACGTTCCAAGTTTCCAAAGACACTAAACTATTACGGTCCTTGTGTGTCTGATTTTGTTATGTATTAAGTATTTCCGCAAAAGTAATGTAATATCTATGTACGTCATGATTCGGGTCCGTTACAGTAGGTATCAGAGGAAAGGTTTAGTCAACCTTTGGAAACTAGGATGCGAAAATGTTAGTGTGATCCCTAGAGATATTTATAAGGTATGTCTAGGGATGTCCATAAGGATAAGTATACGTATAGGATATAGTCCTAGAACTACGGTAACGATATTAGAATTTAATCTAAGATGTTATATATTGAAGGTACTCCCCCTTTATTATGTTGTTTTACCTAGCTTGATTTTTTCCTCTCACACTATTCTTTTTGGGTTTTAGACGATGGCTGGAACCCGAAAGAACCGTGTTGATCAATGTAATGGACAATTCAATGATTGTCCTCCTGAACAAACAAACGTTATAGGAGATGGAGTGCAAAATCTTATTTCTATACTTACACAAGCTATGAATCATTCTGGACTTCCAAATGAGCAGAGAAGGGAACAATGTTATATTGAGTCCTTCATGAGGCAACGTCCACCTTCTTTCAGTGGGTCTTCTGATCCACCTGTTGTAGAACAATGGATTAGTACCACTGAAAAGATATTTTCAGTTCTTCAATGTTATGAACAAGATAAAGTCATCTTATCATTATATCGTTTGGAAGGTGAAGCTGATCAATGGTGGAATCTTATCAAGAATACGAGGCCAAGAGATGAAATTGAGTCCATGGAATGGGACGAGTTCAAGAACTTTTTTTTCAGTAAGTACTTCCCTCGTATTCTTCGAACAAAGATGGAGAAGGAGTTTCTTGAACAAAAGTAAAAGGATGATGAATCTGTTGGTATATACGAAGCGAATTTTACAAGGCTTTCAAGGTATACATCTTGATTTATCATCCAACCTGAAAGTAAAGTTGATCGATTCTTCAGTGGCTTAAAACCAAATCTTCGAAGGGCATTAGCTATAAGAGACTTCAGTAGCTATGAAGAAATTTTGCGTTGTGCTATCAAGGTAGAATTTGAAGTTGGTGTTACTTATCCATCTCATAGTTTGGACAAGAAACGAAAGATGGAGTTCAAGGAGAAATCTCAGAATAATGGTGAAAAGAAGATGAATGTTTCCTTATGCTCAAAGTGTGCAAAGAATCATGGTGGAGATTGTCTTAAAGGGACTAGAAAATGTTTTAAGTCTGGAAAAGAAGGCCATCGAGCAGCTGAGTGTCGAAGTAATGGAAAAAGGGTTTCTAATGATGTGAATAAAGAAAAGACTTCATAGAACGCACCACCAACACTTCAATGCTTCAAGTGAAAGGAAATGGGGCATTATACTAATAAATGCCCTAATCCAAGGGTTAGTGATGATCGACATGAGCAACCACTTAAGGAAAAGGACAAAGGGAAGTCACATTAGATCACTATTGGCGATGTTGAATATGACAACGATGTGGTGGAATGATTAAGTTTTTATGTAATGGGATTCCAAAATAATGTTGTATATAGTATCGTGGAATATTGGAATATTTATGTATTGGTATATTGTGGTTTTCAATAATTTTATGGTACCGGTAACCATGGAAAGTGATTGAGATATTTTTGGAAAAAATATGATATGCGCATAATGAAGGGATAAGGAGAAAATTAAATGTTTGACAGTATTCATGAGCTCATGACTGATATAAGGAAATAGTTATATCATGGTTTGAGGTTTTGGTATGTGAAAAGAGTTAACATTTGACAGCACTCATGTTTTCACTAAGACTCAATGGGTATTCATTTTTCAATAGAATATATGATTAAGGCCTTAGAATGTTTGGAATGTGACCAACAAGACATATCTCATGATATATGGGGATCAACGATGGTATTAACATGCTTGTTATATGAACTCTTTGGTAATCGTTTTCACTATAATATGATATTGGACAGCAGTATTTTGGATAAGCCTAAAGATTGGAAAGGATTATGTTGGACATAAGTCAGTATTGTTTAAGGATAGAAATTTTTTTGATATTATTGATGGGATGTTATAGTAATGTAGTTTTAGAAAAAGGACAACCAGCAGGACGAGCGATAGCCCATCGCGTCGGACAAGGCTGTGGGAATCGAACCCACAATCGAAGTGCGAAAGGCTTTTATCGCCTACCAATGGCCTACAGGAAGTCCATGGTTAGTATAAATTACTTTTATTTTATTAATTGGTATGATAGATGAAGTATATGTCCATTTTGGAATGATATATGATAGACGGATTTATGTATATTATTATTGCTAACCTTTTGATTAAGACAGATGGAATGACACATCATTCTATCACATGATCTGCTAACACTTCACGAATGACAAATTCAACTTCATTTCTTTAAGAGATGAAGTGGAAATTGTTCAAGGCACGAACAACGGTGAGATTATATCGAAATAAAGTAGGTATTTCTTCTAATTCAAAATTTTCAACTTTAGGAAAATGATATTGAAAACCAAAAATGTTGTCATAGTGCTCTTATATCTGATGAATCAGATGGTACCTTAGATCATCACAAATGTATGGCCATCTGATTTATGTATTTTTCATATCCATGTTCTCTACCACTCTCCATCAGAACTTGATGGTTAGATTTTTCTTCCATATCCATATTTTCACCTATGTTCTTCTATGTGGAAACCCAGTGATTAGTTAATTTGGGTAAATGTTATGTTTCATACTTTAGTTTCTAAAGCCAAGTTTTGGTATTCCTTTTTACAATGCAGATTTCTATTAAAGAAACTTTCGAGTAGTAAACCATTTATAACCCCGATGAATTTCGAGGGCGAAATTCATTTTAAGGGGGGTAGAATGTAACACCACGAGATTTTATGAAAAATATTATTTTTAATTTCATTAATGTCTTGTGTTGTACGATACACCAAAAGTAGCTTGCACAACACGCATCCCTGACTTGGCTTGCATTACACGCAATCGCGACCTTCCACGATAGCGTGTGTTGTACGCAATACCGAGTTTCGCTAAACAACGATATGTTATATAAACTAGCCGTTATAATAGTAATACCCACTTTTTGAAATTTTATAAATTTTATCTTTCGAAATGGACTTCATTTTTTGATTCGGAATATCGAAATTAGCCTAGGGTGAATTTTTGGTATTTTTCTGATAACTTTCAATTTTTGATGAATAGTGAAAACACTGGGTTACTATTCAAAACCCGACTTTTTATTTAAATAATTATTTATTTTATTTAAATTTATTTTAGGTCAAAATTTTCACATAATACCTATATAAGTTCAATGTAATTCATTGGAGTCATTTTATAATAATTTTAGATATATAAAAATTTTATTAAACTTTTGACCGTCTTTTACCCACCTCCTAGGAGAATTTTCAAATTTACATAAAACGTAATTTTACCAATTTAGTGAATGGAATTTTAAAAATCCGAGAGACACGGTTGATGATAGTAAGTAAAATGTGGTTCAATGAGATGAAAATAATTTTTGGTGAATAGTAACTTTTGACTTTTATTTACCACGGTTAAAAGTAAATAGGGTAATTAAGGGTAACAATGTTATTATTATTACCCTAAAACATGTCCAAATTCTATTGGATGAGTTTAATTCGACCAAAAACAACCTTAGGAATAAAATATGACCATTTAGGCCCACTTGGATTAGATTAGGACATTTATTATTAATTTATTTAAAGAAGGGTTAAAATAGTTAAAATCAAAGTTTAATAACTAAATCATTTTTAATATAGGGTTATACATAAGATAAATTAGACTATAAATATTAATTAGAAATATAAAAATATTTCCTACATAATGGTATTTTATTTGTAATTTTTAGACTTTAAATAATTTAATTTATTTATGACACAATGATGATGCAGTAATTATATTATTAATGAAATATTGACATAATTGATGTTATAAATACCCAAATAAATGTAATATGAGACTTTTTATGAATTCCAATAATTTTCTATGTTAATATGACATGTTAGTATTGACTTAAATAACTTTTTTCGAACTAATATTTCTGTTATGATTTTCACAAAAATCAATTACCAAATAGTGTCAAAATTGACATAAAATAGTTTTTAAAAAAAATATTATATTATTAATTGTTATTTTATTCCTAAAAATATAAGGTTCAGAAAAATGACTTAGATAAGGTTATATATATTAATAATAAACAACTTGGGGTTCTTTTGGCTTGTTATAGTAAGTTTATTAACCTTATAGTGTAAGAAAACAAGAAGACACTGTAAAAGAAAAATTATTTAACTTAAAGTTAAATCTAAATGATAAGGTTAAAATAGTAACCTAAAATTTTCTAAATTCTATTGGATGATAGTATTTCGTCCCATACCCACCTTATCTTCGAAATAACTCAATTTGGAGCTATTAAAAACTGAATATGACTTTATAATAAAATAATATTTTTAGTTTTTCCTAAGGTGCTCCTCTCCTCCCTTATAAAAGGGCACCTCCTCCCTCTCTTCCTCACACCATTTTGAGCCTTGAAGCTCGGCCAAACCCTGCCAAATTCTCTTATCCACTTCCCTAGAAACATCCCAGAGGTCCTGGGATTCTACAAAGACCAATTTTAGTACCCTAAGAGGAGGTCTCAAAGAGGCGCTTCAAAGAAGAGGTAATGTCTGTTACCGATTCTTTCAACTTTATTTCTTCTTCCACTTCTTCTTCTTAGGTTGTTTCATTATGAAGTAATAACATCAGTATCACTCTTATACTGAAATTTTATTATAAGTATGAAACAACCCTATTTCACCATCTATCCATCCTACGGAAAATGAAATCACTGCATGTGCGTACGTATGGTATACCGTCTCCACGCCGTGGTGTAATCTTTTTTTCCAACACCACCTTACTTGGATGGGTATAATGGTGTAAAGAATAACTATACATAGTTATTATAACATCATACTTATTCTAATATATTGTATCATCCACTCCAATTCAATAAAATAATTATGGGAACGATATCATCGCTCGTGCGTACGTACGGACTACCGTCTCCACGACGCGATGAGATTCATTCTCAATGATTAATCATTCATGAATGATTATAAAGTATATATAATAAGTAATCATGAAATATATTACATAATAATGATACTAGATTTATTTATATATATATATATGTATGTCATCCACTTAATTCCATTCAATTCAATAAGGAAACAAAAACAGTGTTCATGCGTACGTACGGCCTACCGTCTCCATGGACGGTGTATTTCTTCCCATTTATAGATCTATTATATATATGTATATTATGAATATATATTATATATAAATCATGTTTTATATTCTGGAATTAATTAATCATGATCTAAGTAATCATATGAATAATTACAAGTCAAAACACGGATGACAAATGAAACGATTTTACCCAAAACGCGCTTTAACATGGAATTTACAAAAGAACGGGTAATATAAAGTCATAAGTGAACCATATATGATATCATAATAATGAATATGATTCTTTAATAATTCAATTACATTATTTAAATCATTATACAGTAGTTTCGGATACGTACGAAGCATATCAGACCTAAGGTAAGGGATAATTTTGCAAATCTCATTTTTTTATCCGAGATTGCTTATTCGTAAGTGTTTACTGGGGTTATTGCTATCATCCATGTCCATGTTTTATAAAATTGTATTCATGTATGTTTAAATTCCTTTTTACCCATTTGACTTTTACCCCATGGTATGGAAGGAATCTTTCTTTTATTTACCCTACAAGGTACTTTTTGACTTTTCCGACAAAAGTACGAGAAGAATGTTTTTTTTAACGTATAAGGTATGAAAGGATTTTTACGGTTTTATAAAGCCTTATTTTCATGAAGCTTACTCCAAAATATTTCAAGACTATTTTCAACAAAATCCTTTTCTTTTAAAATTGCATGATGTTTTGTGAAAAGAAATAGATTTTGAAGAAGAAAGGATATTTTCCTCAAGAATTCATTTCAAGTGTTTTATCAAAATCATTTTTACATATAAGATGACATTATTTCATATGAGTATGTTTCAAGTATAATGTCTCTATGATTTATATGGTTTCACTTTTCTTATGATGAAATATCCATTTCTTTTATATGGATTATGTGATGATGGGATGATGTTTATGAAACCCATTTTATTCATTGAGTTATTATGAATGATGTATGTTTATTATGTGGCACAAGTAAGAATGATTTCATTATGAGATGGGTGGGACCTATATCTCCCTCCAATGCATTGGGTAAAGATTTATATCTCATGAGATAGACATGGCTGGAATGGTAAGTTAATCTGGTTCAGTATTACAGGACTGGAACGAGGAGTGAACTCGATTCAGAAAGGGACTTTGTCCACTAAGATAGTCTTGGCAGCAATGCCTTGGCTACTATGGAAATCATTACATGTGTTTAATGGATGCCACAATTACATGTTTTATTCCCATGCTACTTTATCATGATTTATGTTCCATTATGATCTATGCCTTATGTACTTCCATGTTTTATATCGTTGCTCAATATTTTGATGTTTAAACATTAAGGTCATGTTTTTAAGTTCAAATGTATATGGTATGTTTTATTTTATCCATGCTTACCCTTACTGAGCATTTGAGCTCACCCTTTTTATATTTTATTTTCCCCCAGGATTAAAAGAAAGGTTTTAGGTAAGGAAACAAAAAGTGGAAGATCTTTATGGGAGATGTTGAAGATCTTTCACCAGGATTAGAAGATTATGTTCCAAGTTTCTAAAGACACTAAACTATTACGGTCATTGTGTGTCTAATTTTGTTATGTAATAAGTATTTCCGCAAAAGTAATGTAATATCTATGTGTGTCATGCTTCGGGTCCGTTATAGTTGGTATCATAGGAAAGGTTTAGTCAACCTTTGGAAACTAGGATGCGAAAACGTTAGTGAGATTCCTAGAGATATTTATAAGGTGTGTCTAGGGATGTCCATAAGGATAAGTATACGTATAGGATATAGTCCTAGAACTACGGTAACGATATTAGAATTTAATCTAAGATGTTAGATATTGAAGGTACTCCCCCTTTATTATTTTGTTTTCCCTAGCATGATTTTTTCCTCTCACACTATTCTTTTTGGGTTTTAGACGATGGATGGAACCTGAAGAAACCATGTTGATCAATGTAATGGATAATTCAATGATTTTCCTCCTGAACAAACAAACGTTATGGGAGATGGAGTGAAAATTATTATTGCTATACTTACACAAGCTATGAATCATTTTGGACTTCCAAATGATAAGAGAAGGGAACAATATTCTATTGAGTCCTTCATGAGGAAATGTCCACCTTATTTCAGTGGGTCTTCTGATCCACTTATTACAGAATAATGGATCAGTACCACTAAAAAGATATTTTAAGTTCTTCAATGTTCTGAACATGATAAATTCATCTTATCAGTATATTGTTTGGAAGGTTAAGCTGATCAATGGTGGAATCTTATCAAGAATACGAGGCCAAGAGATGAAATTGAGTCTATGGAATGGGACTAGTTGAAGAACTTGTTTTTCAGTAAGTACTTCCCTCGTATTCTTCGAACAAATATGGAGAAGGAGTTTCTTGAAATAAAGTAAAAGGATGATGAATCTGTTGGTATATATGAAGCGAATTTTACAAGGCTTGCAAGGTATGCATCTGGCTTTATCATCCAACCTGAAAGTAAAGTTGATCGATTCTTAAGTGGCTTAAAACCAAATATTAGAAGGGCATTAGCTATAAGAGACTTCAGTAGCTATGAATAAATTGTGCGTTGTGCTATCAAGGTAGAATTGGAAGTTGGTGTTACTTATCCATCTCATAGTTTTGACAAGAAACGAAAGATGGAGTTCAAGGAGAAATCTCAGAATAATGGTGAAAAGAAGATAAATGTTTCCTTATGCTCAAAGTGTGGAAAGAAGCATGGTGGAGATTGTCTTAAAGGGACTAGAAAATGTTTTAAGTGTGGAAAAGAATGTCATCGAGCAGCTGAGTGTCGAAGTAATGGAAAAAGGTTTTCTAATGATGTGAATAAATAAAAGACTACAGAGAATGCACCACCAACACTTCAATGCTTCAAGTGAAAGGAAATGGGCCATTATACTAATAAATGCCCTAATCCAAGGGTTTGTGATGATCGACATGAGCAACCACTTAAGGCAAAGGATAAAGGGAAGTCACATGCGATCACTATTGGCGATGTTTAATATGACAATGATGTGGTGTAATGATTAAGTTTTTATGTAATGGGATTCCAAAATAATGTTGTATATAGTATCGTGGAATATTGGAATATTTATGTATTGTTCTATTGTGGTTTTTAATAATTTTATGGTACCGGTAACCATGGAAAGTGATTGAGATATTTTTGGAAAAAATATGATATGCGCATAATGAAGGGATAAGGAGAAAATGAAATGTTTGACAGTATTCATGAGCTCATGACTGATATAAGGAAATAGTTATATCATGGTTTGAGGTTTTGGTATGTGAAAAGAGTTAACATTTGACAGCACTCATGTTTTCACTAAGATTAAATGGGTATTCATTTTTCAAGAGAATACATGATTAAGGCCTTTGAATGTTTGGAATGTGACCAACAAGACATATCTCATGATATATGGGGATCAACGATGGTATTAACATGCCTGTAATATGAACTCTTTGGTAATCATTTTCACTATAATATAAGATTAGACAGTAGTATTTTGGATAAGCCTAAAGATTGGAAAGGATTATGTTGGACATAAGTGAGTATTGTTTAAGGATAGAAATTTTTTCGATATTATTGATGGGATGTTATAGTAATGTATCTTTAGAAAAAGGACAACCTGAAGGACGAGCGACAGCCCATCGCGTCGGACAAGGCTGTGGGAATCGAACCCACAACTGAAGTGTGATAGGCCTTTATCGCCTACCAATGGCTTACAAGAAGTCCCTAGTTAGTATAAACTAGTTTTATTTTATTAAGTGGTATGATAGATGAATTATATGTCTATTTTGGAATGATATACGATAGACGGACTTATGTATATTACTATTGCTAACCTTTTGATTAAGACAGATGGAATGACACATCATTCTATCACATGATCTGCTAACACTTCATGAATGACAAATTCAACTTCATTTCTTTAAGAGATGAAGTGTAAATTGTTCAAGGCACGAACAACGGTGAGATTATATCGAAATAAAGTAGGTATTTCTTCTAATTCAAAATTTTCAACTTTAGGAAAATGATATTGAAAACCAAAAATGTTGTCCTAGTGCTCTTATATCTGATGAATCAGATGGTACCTTAGATCATCACAAATGTATGGCCTTCTGATTTATGGATTTTTCATAGTCATGTTCTCTACCACTCTCCATCATAACTTTATGGTTAGATTTTTCTTCCATATCTATATTTTCACCTATGTTCTCCTATGTGGAAACCCAGTGATTAGTTAATTTGGGTAACTGTTATGTTTCATACTTTAGTTTCTAAAGCCAAGTTTTGGTATTCCTTTTTACAATGTGAGTTTCTATTAAAGAAACTTTCGAGTAGTAAACCATTTATGACCCCGATGAATTTCGAGGGCGAAATTAATTTAAGGGGGGTAGAATGTAACACCCCGAGATTTTATAAAAAATATTCTTTTTAATTTCATTAATGTCGTATGTTGTACGATACACCAAAAAGAGCTTGTACAACATGCATCCCTGACTTGTCTTGCATTACACGCAATCGCGACCTTCCACGATAGCGTGTGTTGTACGCAATACCGAGTTTCGCTAAACAACGATATGTTATATAAACTAGTCATTATGAATAGTAATACCCACTTTTTGAAATTTTATAAATTTTATCTTTTGAAATGGACTTCATTTTTTTATTTAGAATATCGAAATTAGCCTAGGTTGAATTTTTGGTATTTTTCTAAAAACTTTCAATTTTTGATAAATAGTGAAAACACTGGGTTACTATTCAAAAACCGAATTTTTATTTAAATAATTATTTATTTTATTTAAATTTATTTTAGGTCAAAATTGTCACATAATACCTATATAAGTTCAATGTAATTCATTGGAGTCATTTTATAATAATTTTAGATATATAAAAATTTTATTAAACTTTTGACCGTCTTTTACCCACCTCCTAGGAGAATTTGCAAATTTACATAAAACGTAATTTTACCACTTTTGTGAATGAAATTTCAAAAATCCAAGAGACACGGTTGATTTCAGTAATTAAAATGTGGTTAAATGAGATGAAAATAATTTTTGGTGAATAGTAACTTTTTACTTTTATTTACCACGGTTAAAAGTAAATAGGGTGATTAAGGGTAAAAATGATATTATTATTACCCTAACACATGTCCTAATTCTATTGGATAAGTGTAATTCGACCAAAAACAACTTTAGGAATAAGATATGACCATTTAGGCCCACTTGGATTAGATTAGGACATTTATTATTAATTTATTTAAAGAAGGGTTAAAATAGTTAAAATCAAAGTTTAATAACTAAATCATTTTTAATATAGGGTTATACATAAGATAAATTAGACTATAAATATTAATTAGAAAGATAAAAATATTTCCTACATAATGGTATTTTATTTTTAGTTTTTAGACTTTAAATAATTTAATTTATTTATGACACAATGATGATGCAGTAATTATATTATTAATGAAATATTGACATAATTGATGTTATAAATACCCAAATAAATTTAATTTGAGACTTTTTATAAATTTAAATAATTTTTTATGTTAATATGACATGTTAGTATTTATTTAAATAACTTTTTTTGAACTAATCTTTCTGTTATTAGTTTCACAAAAATCAATTACCAAATAGTGTCAAAATTGACATAAAATAGTTTTTAAAAAACTATTATATTATTAATTGTTATTTTATTCCTAAAAATCTAAGGTTCGGCCAAATGACTTAGATAAGGTTATATATATTAATAATAAACAACTTGGGGTTCGTTTGGCTTGTTATAGTAAGTTTATTAACCTTATAGTGTAAGAAAACAAGAAGACACGGTAAAAGAAAAATTATTTAACTTAAAGTTAAATCTAAATGATAAGGTTAAAATAGAAACCTAAACTTGTATAAATTATATTGGATGATATTATTTCGACCCATACCCACCTTAGCTTCGAAATAACTCAATTTGGAGCTATTAAAAACCGAATATGACTTTATAATAAAATAATATTTTTAGTTTTTCCTAAGGTGCCCCTCTCCTCCCTTATAAAAGGGCACCTCCTCCCTCTCTTCCTCACACCATTTTGAGCCTTGAATCTCGGACATACCCTGAAAAACTCTCTTCTAAACTTCCCTATAAACATCCTAGAGGTCTTGGGCTTATTCAAATACCAATTTTAGTTCCCTAAGAGGAGGTCTCAAAGAGGCGCTTCAAAGAAGAGGTAATGTCCGTTACCGATTATTTCAACTTTATTTATTCTTCCACTTATTCTTCTTAGGTTGTTTCATTATAAAGTAATAACATCAATATCACTCATATACTTATATGTTATTATAAGTATGAAACAACCCTATTTCACCATCTATCCATCCTGCGGAAAACGAAATCACCGCGCGTGTGTACGTACGGAATACCGTCTCCACGCCGTGGTGTAATCTATTTCTCCAACACCACATTACTTGGATGTGTATAATGGTGTAAAGAATAACTATACATAGTTATTATAACATCATACTGATTCTGATATATTGTATCATCAACTCTAATTCAATTCAATAATTATGGGAACGATATCATCCCTCGTGCATACGTACGGACTACCGTCTCCACGACGCGATGAGATTCATTCTCAATGATTAATCATTCATGAATGATTATAAAGTATATATAATAAGTAATCATGAAATATATTACATAATAATGATACTGTATTTATGTATATATATATGTATGTATGTCATCCACTTAATTCCATTCAATTCAATAAGGAAACGAAAACAGTGTTCATGCGTACGTACGGCCTACCGTCTCCATGAACGGTGTATTTCTTCCCATTTATAGATATATTATATATATGTATATTATGAATATATATTATATATAAATCATGTTTTATATTCTATAATTAATTAATCATGATCTAAGTAATCATATGAATAATTACAAGTCAAAACACGGATGACAAATGAAACGATTTTACCCAAAACGCTCTTTAACATGGAATTTACAAAAGAACGGGTAATATAAAGTCATAAGTGAACCATATATGATATCATAACAATGAATATGATTCTGTAATAAGTAAATTAAATTATTTAAATCATTATACTGGAGTTTCAGATACGTACGAAGCATATCAGACCTAAGGTAAGGGATAATTTTGCAAATCTCATTTTTTTATCCGAGATTGCTTATTCATAAGTGTTTACTGGGGTTATTACTATCATCCATGTCCATGTTTTATAAAATTTTATTCATTTATGTTTAAATTACTTTTTACCCATTTGACTTTTACCCCATGGTATGGAAGGAATCTTTCTTTTATTTACCCTACAAGGTACTTTTTGACTTTTCCGACAAAAGTACAAGAAGAATGTTTTTTTAACGTATACGGCATGAAAGGATTTTTACGGTTTTATAAAGCCTTATTTTCATGAATCTTCCTCCAAAATATTTCATGACTATTTTCAACAAAATCCATTTCTTTTAAAATTTCAGGACGTTTTGTGAAAAGAAATTTATTTTTAAGAAGAAAGGATATTTTCCTCAAGAATTCATTTAAAGTGTTTTATCAAAATCATTTTTACATCTAAGATGACATTATTTCATATGTGTATGTTTCAAGTATAATGTCTCTATTATTTACATGGTTTCACTTTTCTTATGATGAAATATCCATTTCTTTTATATGGATTATGTGATGATGGGATGATGTTTATGAAACCCATTTTATTCTTTGAGTTATTATGAATGATGTATGTTTATTTTGTGGCACAAGTAAGAATTATTTCAGTATGAGATGGGTGGGACCTATATCTCCCTCCAATGCATTGGGTAAAGATTTATATCTCATGAGATAGACATGGCTGTAAAGGTAAGTTAATCTGGTTCAGTATTACAGGACTGGAACGAGGAGTGAACTCGATTCAGAAAGGGACTTTGTCCACTAAGATGGTCTTGGCAGCAATGCCTTGGCTACTATGGAAATAATTACATGTGTTTAATGGATTCCACAATTACAAGTTTTATTCCCATTCTATTTTATCATGATTTATGTTCCATTATGATCTATGCCTTATGTACTTCCATGTTTTATGTCGTTGTTCAAGATTTTGATGTTTAAACATTAATGTCATGTTTTTAAGTTCAAATGTATATGGTATGTTCTATTTTATCCATGATTTCCCTTACTGAGCATTTTAGCTCACCCTTTTTATGTTTTATTTTCCCCCAGGATTAAAAGAAAGGTTTTAGGTAAGGAAACAAAAAGTGGAAGATCTTTATGGGAGATGTTGAAGATCTTTCACCACGATTAGAAGATTACGTTCCAAGTTTCAAAAGACACTAAACTATTACGGTCCTTGTGTGTCTGATTTTGTTATGTATTAAGTATTTCTGAAAAATTAATGTAATATCTATGTACATCATGCTCGGGTCCGTTACATTTACTTTTCCACTACTAAGAAGCTTAGTGAAAGTTTATGGGGATTCAAATTTTCCAAAGTATAGAGTTTGCTATATGGAGAGAGGTACTTGAATATGGAGAAGATATTTCCAAACAGTATTGTATAAGAATTGGATGATTGTTACTCCTACGAAGGTCTGACCCAAACGTGGGGAAGGAAAATATAAACCATAGACTTGGATAATTTCATATCATGAAAAAGAGTATGGGACAGATATGTTAAGGATAGCCATTTTTTTACGGATCCCTACATATTGTCATTAAGACAACTAAGGAAAAAAGAGATTTTCCTCCCAAGAATGAAGTTACCACTATTTGACAAACCCATTACGGGGTTGAATTATGTAGGGCCGCCTAAGGGCATTAGCTGCATAGTCAAATAATAGCATCTTTTGGCTGACATGTCTGTTATGTAGACTGTTTATGAAAGGCTGCCTAAGGGCACGTGCTGCATGGTCAGGCAAAAGAATTCTCAGAAATTTGACATTTTTATGAATAGAAGTCAAGAAAAGGGTTATGAAGATCTGAAAATATTTAAGGTTAGGATTATGACACACAAGGATGGGTGTTTTTCCAATGTGTGCAGGGATGCACAGATCAATGCTAACCATGATTATATTGTGGCTGGGTCTTGAATTGAAATGTTGGACTTTACTATGTATCCCATAAAGGTGGGAATCAAGCCATACGTAGTTCTTGAACTACAGTTTAATTTCATGTGGGACAAAAAATATTTGAGATCTTAGTTTAGGGTCATAGAGTTCAGACTATTATAAGAAATACACAGTGTGTATTTTCATGGGGACTTTTCAGCCAAGGGACTCAAAGTGGAATTTTGGGTTAGGCCCAAAAGACTTGGGGTTGGATTCGAGGGACACTCGAACATTCCTACGTATCCCATAAGGATGGGAATTAATCCCAAGATAAATGGTTCAGGCATTTCCATGTATGCACTTAGTCTTTGGAATGAAACATGATTGAAAATCAATGTAAATAATGATTCCCTCTTAGGTGAGGGTATCAAAGAATGTTATAGTTTATTGTTATACTGGACAAAAAGTGATGTACAGTTTAACATCATATAGCAAGGACGAAGGTGAACCGATGTAAAGATATTGATTCTGGGGGTGGTTTCATGAATCAACATCATATGAGATGGAGGTGAACTGATGTGAAGAGATTGGTTTTGGGCTTGAACCTCAGAAGGTTGCCTACATACCCAGCCTAAAAGGCAAGGATCAAAGTTCGTGTAGTTCAATTAAATAATGAATTAGTGATCAAGTTGTTCTTGGGGACAACGACCTAAAAAATAGTGTTGGGACTTACACATGGTTAATATCCCAGAGAGAGTGTTATGGTTGAGGTTTTCTCTAAGCTCACATGGGTCATACTCGGTGTGAGAAACAAGAGTTAGCAACAACCCTAATGATGCACAGTTTAATGTCATGTAGGACATATGAAGGGGACTATGCTGTTTAAAGTCTTACAGTTAGGACTATTGGTGCTGCACAGTTTAATGGCATATAGCAGGGACGAAGTACGGTTTAATGTCATGTAGGACATATTAAAGGAATTTCTGTACAGTTTATCATCATGTAGTTAGGACGATGGGGACAATATAGTTTAACGTCATGTTGGACGAAAGAGAACTGTGTAGTTTAATGTCATGTAGTAAGGACAAAAGAGAACACATTTTAACGTCATGTTGGATGCATTAGGGACTTTTTCATAGTTTAACGTCATGTTGGATGAAAAAAGGGATGATACAGTTTAGCATCATGTTGGACGAAAGTGCGAATAGTTTAAGGTCATATGCATGGACCATCGGTTATGCAGTTTAACGTCATGTTGGACAAAAGAAATGAAAATAGTTTAAAGTCATATGCATGGACTGTGGATGGTGCAGTTTAACGTCGTGCTGGACGTAAGGGACGTGCGAATAGTTTAAGGTCGTATGCATGGACCTTTGATTATGCAGTTTAACATCTTGCTGGACATAAGGGACTTCTATACAGTTTAGCGTCATGTAGTTAGGACGTCACAGTTTAACGTCGTGTGGGACAAAAATAATACAAATAGTTTAAGGTCATATATATGGATTGTTGGTTATACAGTTTAACGTCTTGCTGGACATAAGGGACTTGTAAATAGTTTAAGGTCATATGCATGGACTGTAGATGGTGCAGTTTAACGTCGTGCTAGACGTAAGAGACTTCTGTACAGTTTAGCGTCATGTAGTTAGGACGTCACAGTTTAACGTCGTGTGGGACAAAAGGAATGCAAATAGTTTAGAGTCATATGCATGGACTGTTGGTTATGTAGTTTAACGTCTTGCTGGATGTAAGGGACTTGCAAATAGTTTAAGGTCATATGCATGGACCGTAGATGGTGCAGTTTAACGCCGTGCTGGACGTAAGATACTTCTATACAGTTTAGCGTCATGTATTTAGGACGTCACAATTTAACGTCATGTGGGATAAAAGGAATTCATATAGTTTAGAGTCATATGCATGGACTGATTTCGTTCCATATACCAGTGAATATGGAGTTGACCACGTTGCAGTGCGGGTGGTGGTCCAATAAGCCCATAAAGCATGAAAGATTTTATCAGGCCATGACTTCTTATCTTTATCCACCATCTTTTGCAGAATATTTGATAGAGTCTTGTTGAAGGCTTCTATCTATCCATTGGCCACTGCATGATACCGAGATGAATGTTTGGATTTGATGTTGTATTCTTGATACAACTTCTTCACCTTGGATGAACAGAAGTTGGTGCCATTGTCCGTCAATATGGTATGAGGGACACCAAATCTGGTAATAATGTTAGACTTGATGAAGCTAACAATGCTTTTAGAACTAAATTCTTTGAGAGGTATTGCCTTTTCCCATTTGGAAAAGAAGTCAGTAGCAGTAAAAATACACTTAAGTTGCTTGGCCGTAGCTAAAGGGTAAGGTCCCACCACATCCATTCTCCATGTGGAAAATGGCCACGAGTATTTAGCTGTATGAATCAACTCTAGAGGTTGATGAATGAAGTTGGCATGTACTTGGCATGAATGACACTTCTTTGTGAAATCAACACAATCTTGTATCATTGAAGGCCAAAAGTATCCAAGCCTTTGAATCTGATCAGACAGTCTATGTCCAGACTGGTGGGCACCACAGACTCATGCATGCACTTCTTTCATGACAGCCATTGTCTCTTCACCATCAATTCATCTGAAGAGAACTCCATAAAAACCACACTTGTAGAGAATTTTCTCTAGGTGATCTGGGCCATCATAAAGAGTAAAATTGACCACACGTCGTTGGATTTATTCTTTCCCGGCTCTATCAGGTGGAAGTTTTCCATTTTGAAGGTATTCCCTGATAGGTGTCATCCATCCTGTAGTATGACCATATGGTTCAGGAATGGGACTAATTTCATTAATTTCCTCTATTCTGGTTCGAACATAAGGTGAAATTGTATGATGGTGGGCAATACTGATGGTTTTCTTGTCCTGATTTGGATCTTCCAGAGCTGTGGCTATATTAGCCAGTGCATCAGCTTGGGCATTTTGTGATCTTGGGATATAAGAAAATGTCGGTTCCAAAGGGAATTCCGCCATTAACTCTCTAACGTAATCATACAAAGGGATTAGTTATTCTTTTCTGATTGCATAATCCCCATTGACTTTTTTGATTACCAGGTCTGAATCACCTTTCACCTTTAAGTGATTCACTTGTGCTTGAAGCACCAACTCTAATCCTACGATGAGATCTTGGTATTTTGCTTTATTATTTGTACCACCTCCCAATAATGATAAGGAATAAGGTAACACTTCCTTTTTTGGATAAATGAGTATAATCCCTAAGACAACTTTATTGAATTTAGGATTTTCCATTTTCCTCCCTGTTGGACTTCTGGAAGCACCATCAAAGTACATTTCCCATGCCTGAGGACTTTCTTAAATAGATAAGACTTCCTCGTCAGGGAGTTCAATATATGAAGATGTATCTTCAACTGAAGGGTGTTAAGCCAAGAAATCAGCTAGAGCTTGGCCTTTTATTGACTTTTGAGACACATACTGAATGTCAAATTTCTACAAGATAACTGTCCACCTTGACAGACGTCCTGTAATCATTGGATGACTAAGGATGAATTTGAGCAGGTTATTTCGAGATACCAATTGGACCTCGTGATGTTGCAGGTAGTGTCTCAACTTCTGAACTGCAAAGATTAATTCCAGGAAGCACTTCTCAATAATTTAATACTGGGTTTCTGCTTCAAGCATAGTCCGACTGAGATAGTATAGGTTGTTCTCATTTCCAGCATCATTCTTCTGAGCAAGAAAGGCACCCAATGATCGCTCTAGAGCTGTCACGTAGAGGATAATTGGTCTTCCTTCAACAGGTGGCATGAGTACTGGTGGACTCAAGAGGTATTTCTTGAGAATATCTAATGCTTCTTGAAATTTTTCATTCCACTGGTAACTGACTCCCTTCTTCATCAATTTGGTGAAGGGTAAACTTTTGCCTACCAAATTGGTGATGAAACTCCGAATATAGGCTAAGTGTCCTTGAAGTCCTCTTAATTATTTCAAATTTCGAGGAGGTGACATACCAAGGATTGACTTGGTCTGCTCAGGATCGACTTCGATACCACTATGGTGTACAACAAAGCCGAGAAATTTTCCTGAGGTTACCCCAAAAGCACATTTTAAGGGGTTCATATTCAAATTATGTTGCCAAAGTTTGTGGAATATGACTTCCAAATCAACCAAGTGATTAGAAAGTTGTTTGGGTTTAACCACAAAATATCCCACATAACATTCAACAAACTTCCATAAAAAGGGTTTGAAGATACGATGCATGGCACGCTGATATGTTGCGCCTGCATTCTTCAGGCCAAAGGGCATTACCTGATAGCAAAACACACACTGAGGGGCTCTGAAGGCTGTAGATTCTTCATCTTCTAGAGCCATTCGGATTTGATTATATCCATAATATCCATCCATGAAGGAAAGTGCTTCATATCTAGTTGTTTCATCAATCAAGAGTTCTGTAATCGGTAATGGAAAATCATCCTTAGGAAAATGCCGATTAAGATCTCTGAAATCAATGAAAACTCTAATTTTCCCATTCTTCTTTTTCACTGGTACAATATTAGCCAACCACTTGGGATATTGAACTTCTCTGATGAAGTTAGCTTTGTTAAGATTGTCCACTTCAGCCTCAATTTTGGAAGCATAGGTTGGGTGTGTTCTTCTAGCAGCTTGTTTGAATCCTTTATATTCTTCTGGAAAAACCAAATGATGAGTGGAAACATCAGGATCAAGCCCTGACATCTCTGTATAGTTCCAAGAAAATACATATCGATTTTTCTTTAGAAAAGAAATATACATCTCTTGTTCTTCAAGATTCATGGCTGCACTAATTAAAGTGGGGCGTGGATCTTCTTTTGTACCCAGATTGATTTCTCTGAGTTCATCCATAGTGGTAGAGATACCCTCTTCAAATGATGGAGGAGCATCTCTGAGATCTTCCTCTTCTTCTTCAACATGTGTTATTTCTTCCATTTCTACTTTCATAGTAGATGATGAAGCAAAATTTCCATGATCAGAAGAGATGTTAAAATTTAAACATCTTGAAGAAGAAGCTTCCATTTCTGACCCGATTGATGATGAAGGGTCTTCCTTGGGAAATAAAGAGGAGATGATGGATTGAGAATTAACATCATCGTTCACCTATGACTTTGCTATAAGTTCTTCTGGCCTGGTTGGAGAAGTATAGACTTTCTGGATTTTAGCAGATGAAATGAAGACATCTCCATTTGAGCTTTCATCATTGCTTGGTGGCTCACCAATTTCTCCCATGTTGTCTGGATCGATTTCTGTAATTGAAATTATGGATCTTTCCATAAGAGTATTTTGATTTGGGTCTATCTTGTCAATTTTACTGATAGAAAACACATAATCTATACTCACATGAGATAATGGGTTTACTGGAATCTTTTCCAAACCATACGGAGCATTAACTTTGTTAATATCCTTTGTTGTGGATTCCGTCTTTCCCTTCATGTGATATAATTCCGCCTCAATGTATTGAGATTTACATGTCTTTAATGGGGCCTTATCACCATACAATGTCCCAACTTGACCATTGAAACAATATTTGAAACATTGATGGTATGATGAAGGGATAGCTGCATGTTGATGTAGCCAGGGTCTTCCAAGCAAGATGTTCAAGGCTGAGTCTTGATCAACAACCATAAAATCTGAATTGGATACAAGATCTCCAAACTGAGTTCTGAGTATAATCTCGCCCAGTGTTTCTTGTTCATTTTTATCATATCCTTGTAACATCATAGTAGAAGGAGATAAATTAGATTCTGTGAGGCCCAATTGACGAAGTATATGAATGGGCATGAGGTTGACTTATGACCCATTATCTATGAAAGCTCTCTGGATGTCTACGCCATTGACCTTTCCAGATAAGTACAAAGGGCTAATATGTCCATGAATGACATCATCTTTATCTTCATCAATAAAAGATATTACTGCATGGAATTCTGCAGGATTATTCTCTACATGGTATACTTCAGCTGCAGCAATTTCAGTCTCAAACTCCTGAGGACTTGACAAAGCCTCAATGAGTACCTCCCGAAGATCCTTTGATAAATTCAAGGCATCCAGAATTGATAACTTGGCCAGTACTTGGGCCATGTGTTTCAATATATCATAATTTTTATCCAAATGTCTACGTTTCCCAACAGGAACATGAAGTTTAGCAGGTGCCTTGGAAGTTGATGCTTTGGAATTTGATGCATCTTGTACTGGGATAGGAGTTGGTAATACTCCTGGCTTTGGAAGATTAGACCGATTAGGTCTATTTAATTGCTGAGAGGAAGAAGATGGAACCTTCAACCAATCTTCCAGAATAATTGTGCCAGGACTGAGTCTACCTTGTGTGGAAGAACTTTCTTGTTCTTGTTGAGCTCGTTGAAGGGCTCTACCACGAGTTTCTACCACATACACAGTTCTAGCAGGGGTAGAATTGGAATAGTGGCCTCTGAAAGATCCATGTATTCCCCTGTATCCTGAGCCTCTAGAACTTCCTCTGATTACTCTATTTGATATAGGGAATTCGGGCTCATCAAAATCAAAACTGCGATTGGCATATGGATCTGTTAATTGAATCATATTAACAGAACCGAAAATCAACTCTTCATTCGATGAAGACTCTGCCTGATTTGCCTGTTTAGGCTGCGCCGTTTGGTGGGGCGGTGCCCGTGGCTTCAAAGTAGATGGAATGAAATCATCCAGAGTTAAAGACAACTTAGGCTTTGACACATACTCATCTTCTTCTTATTGTTCCTCTTTCTTGGAATTATGCCTCCCTTTTGAGTATTTTCCCTCTGATGAAGAGGGTTTTTCTATGGAATTTATGGAAGAAGGCACAATTGGTTTCTTCAATTGTGTTCGTAAAATAGCATGAGTTCGGTTGATCATCTTTCTGACCATACAATCATCATATTTTTGTGCATTTTTGCTTTTGACTTCTTGCCATTCGCCTTGCTCCTCTGGAACTATAGTAGTAACACATGCTACCTGAGCTGAAGAGCCTTTTAGTTTGACTTGTCCCGAGTCGACCATCTTTTGCAGGAGGTCTTTGAAGACAAAACACTCCTAGATGGGATGCCCCAACATTTGATGAAAGGGGAAATAATTGGTACGGTCTTCATCACCTTCCTTGTTTGGCCTTTTGGGCCTTGGTAACTGAACCAAATTATTTTCCAGAGCTGAAATGAAGTAGCCAGGAAATTGTTCATTTCGGAAAGAGTAAACTTTGCTCTTCAGATCCTCAACTTGTTTTTGTCTTTGATCTCTTTGATCATTTTAACGAAACGGCCTCTGTTGTTGACGTTCAGGAGGTGGAGCCCTCCAAGAAGATGAAGGTTTTGAAGTAGAAGCAGGTACAGGTGCTTGTTTAAGCATAATTGTAGCAGTCTTTGCTTTACCCATTCTCCTTCCTGGAGCTAATGGAATTACACGAGCTTTATCCTTAGTCTTTATAAGAGAATCTTCAATCTGTTGAGCGATTGAAGTAAGGTCTCGAAACCCTCTTGTGTATTTCACAGGTATCAACGGTGTGCGCAACTCATCACGTAAATTCGCCACATAGATTGGCAAAAATTCCTCTTGAGGGAGTGATAAGCTTAAGGAATATGTTAATCCCTTCCAGCGAGCAATGAAATATGAGACCCTTTCATTCTCCCTTTTCTTACAGTTTGTAAGATCAAAAACTGTTGTCTTTGGCAATGTTGAGCTGAATTGGAGAAGGAATTTTTGGCGAAGATCCTCCCATCCAGTAATTGACCAGGATTGCAAGCTTGTATACCAAACAAAAGCTGGTCCTTTCAAGGTTCACATGAAGCATCTGAGTTTCACTACTTCTTGTTGTTCCAGAGTTCCCATCATAGGATCAAAACAAGACACGTAATGCGTCAAATGCTGTTCAGGATCGCCTGATCCATTGAAAATAGGGAATACAGGGTTCTCAAAACTTGATGGGGGAGAGATTGAATCTACCCATTTAGGGTAAGCTCTCTTTTTTGGTTAAACCTATGCACTCTTCCCTTCCATAGTCTCTAACCGAGATGTTAATGACTCAATGGTAGTTATTAACTTTTGAGAAACATCCAGTTGAACTTGGACTTGGGCAGGTGCAATGATTGGAGCTGGTACAGATGTGGTGGCTGGTGCTGCAACTGGTGGTAGCACCGCCAATTGTTGTTGCACTTAAACCATAGGATTAGACCTATGAGGGTGTACTGATATAGGAGTATATTCTTGATCCATCTCAGTAGCTACAACAAACTCCCTTGGCTGACTGACTCCATCACGCTTAGGAGGAAGACTACCTTGAAGTAGTTCTGTGTTCAACCTCCTCAATTCCTTCATTTCTTCCTCTTATTGTGCAAATCTTTGCTCTAGTGAGAGAGATTGGACTTCTCTAGAGGAAGGGTATGTAACCTGATTCTTTCCTTTCCCCTTGTTGGATCCTTTTCAGAGAGGGGGAAGTGGGTTACTTGAAGGATTACCTAGGTTCTGAGTAATCCTTTGGTTTCGTGTACACACACCTACTTCATTTGTGTCTGTGTGTACAACTTCTTGAGCAGGAACCTCTTCATCTGAGTCCCCTGAGTGAGCCTCATGTTCTAGAGGATCAGAAACAATGTAATTAATGACATTAATTGATGCATAGCTCATCGCATCCCTTCTATCAACATTTCTGTGATATTGTCTTCTGCCATGCCCCTGACGAGACATTGCCTTTTGTTGATTTGATCCCTTAGGAACTTCTTGGTGAACCATAATTTGGAGAGAATCTCCTGATAATTTGACTCTTCGTTCTTCCTGGGGATTCTTCCCTAATCTAGAGAAGACCGACTTTCTTTGAGGGGGGATTGATGATTTTCAAAAAGTTCACAATCCGGTGGACTGGGGTTGTTCCTGCTATCTTTTCTCAACTCCTTGAATCCTATTTGTTGATTCCGATGGTTGGGTTAAAAGAGTCCCCAATCTAGAAATTTGGGGTGGCTATTGACATGATGTGTCTAAGACTTTCTTAAAAGATCTTCTGATCTTGCGGACCTTAGTCCGGAAATTAGCTGGATGCATCAATCGACATCCACTTTTATCACCCGGTTCAAAAGACCATTGGATGATTTTTGACACCTCTATCACTTGATGATGTGCTTGCTCCATACGAGAGGCCTATTCAATATTCTTGTTTGCTTGATGCAGGAGTAATTCAACAACTTGTTCTCTATATTCTTGATTTTGAGAAGAACTAGTTGAGGCCTGTTCTTGGGAAAGCTTTTGATTATAAACAAAACCCATTGACTGTGGCCGACCACGGGAAATAACATTGCATGAAACCATTTTCGGTGGGCTTTGATGACTGGAGAGTACAGTGAAATGTAGTGCTCCATGAACACCCCATCCTCTGACATGAATACCAGATGGGGCATTGGAAATTAACTGGCGCAGTTTTCTTAGTGCACCAAGGCATGAACGCTGAAGGGCTCTCTGATTCTTTTCAGCCTTCGGATATCGAGAGACTGATAGAGATGCCAAATCAATCTGATGTTGTAACCCTTCTATTATCTTAACATGATTTTCATATTCATCATAAGATAATACTTTCTTTTTCAACTGACAAAGAGTCTTCCATATGTTGAGATGAATATCATGAATTCCATCTTCCGTCAACATCTCTGGAATGTCATACTGAGAGTCATCCAGAGGCCAAAACATGACTGACACTTCACCTTTCGCCAGTTGTTTTCTCATGTTCATCATTTCCTCTTTATCATTCAATGAAGATTCTTCTACCTGATTAGACCAGAGCTGGTTCTTCCTTGTTGCTTCATCGGATTCAACAATATTGGTAGAGAAATCACTAATCAAACTAAAAGATGCAAGACTTAGGGGTGGTTCGAAGAACGTCCTACACCCTGGGCTATCTTCTGGTTGAGAAAGGATTTCACATGCTAATTGTAAAGCATCAGACATGACTGGCTTTAATTTTGCAAGTGCCTTAAGATAAGAGGGATTTCTCATCACTACATTTTCTTTTGAAGAATTTTCCAGAAAATGTGAATTACTACTACGGAGAGGGCTTTCGTAGCTAAATTCATCATCATGGGGAGGACCACCATGGTGGGTTACAGAAAAAGATGAAACATTTTGCTCCTTGGTCTTCTGGCCACACAGAGGGTTCTTGTGGCTCTCATCTGAAGATGAAACTTTGAAATCAAACGAATCATCATGAAGAAAGCCTTCATGAGGAAGTATCTGATGCAGACCTTCGGAATTAATGTTCCCACTATTGGAAATTGATGGAGTAGAATCTTGGATTTCAACAGATAACTATCTGAGGGCTTCAAGAACTTCAGCATCAAGCAAGGACTTGTTATAGATTAGCTCTTGATTTCTTGACTGTGTTGGGAGGGTCTTCTTCTTAGACGCCTTATTACCCAATTTGGTAGGTGTGTGTGCCTGATCAGGAGAAATGATCATGTTAGGATGATTATCTCTACTCAAACCAGGTGTATGTGCCTGACTTGGTTGTCCATATGATATGGGGGAGTATGCCCCACAACCCTCTTGGATTGGAACAAATGTGTGTGTCTGTTCTGGAGTGAACTGTTGATGTGTTTCTCCACTGGTAGGGATAGATTTATGTGTCTTTCCCTAAGATGATGCTGAAGCTGTTATAATATCCTGGCAAGCATCCAGAATATGAGCAGGGATTTTCTTCTGCTATTTCACCATTGATAGAATATTCTTGGTGACTTCAGCTGCCGGAACGGGGATATACGTCCATTCCGTGCTTGGAGTAGGTGTGTATGTTTTCTATTGTCCTCCTTTTCCTATTAGTGAATCCTGACAGTACTCAAGTGTGGGGGCAGAGAGTTGAGTCTGCCTCCTATTTGTCGCCGGAGCTTTCCAAATAACTTCTCCGAGTGCTACCAAGCGAGACTGTTGGTAGGCTTGATCAATACTAGCAGGTGTATGTGTCTGCTGATTGTACTTTCCCTAACGTGGTTGACAAGCTCCACAACATGTAGTCAGACGAGCCTGCTGACTAGCTGATGATATATAAACAGGTGTATGTTCCTGTCTATAATACTCCACCAGAATTGCCTGGCAGGATTGGCGTGATGCTGCCAGACGAGTCTTTTGGACATCGGAATTAAAACGGACAGGTGTATGTGACTGCTTGTTGCTTGCCACCAAGTTAGGTTGGTGGACATCTCTGGAGATGGCAGAGATGAGAACCTGCTCACTGTTGACCGGATTTCGTCTCTGGAGATTCGTCTTGCCTGCTCGGGTTCGAGGAACCTGATCCAAACACCTGGAGTCGATACCCTCATCATGTTGAGGGCGCACTGCCGTATGAGTCTGGCAGAGATTGTTGATGGGATCCCTCGGGAAGGACTCATGTTTCCTTGAATTAAGGACCTGAGGGACCTGCTCATTCAGCTCCTCGGAATATGGGAGTGAATGGTGATTGCGTTTCGGGGATAACGACCCGAAACGGTTGGAGACGGTGGTTAGCACTGCTTGTTTCTTGATCACTGGTCATCACTGTCCGGATGACTAGGGGGAATTGTTCACTTGGAGAGATTTTTGAGCAGCCTCTAGAGTTGGAATGGTACCGTGTTGACGATACTCCTTAACCAGCGCATTTGATACCCAGCGTTGAAGACGCTGAGTAGGTGATGTCGTCCTCAGAGCGGACGATGATCCAGCAGGAGTAGCAGCAGTGGCATTTGCAGCAGAAGTTTTCACAGCAGAGGTATTCACTGATGTGAACTTAAGAGAAGCCATTCTGGAAATGCAGAAGATCTTGGAAAATAGTTCTTGTTTGATATAACAGACATAATCAAGATAAGTCCGGCCACTACATATTTGGGATGAGAAAATATGTCATTGATTGCTTTTTTGGACCTCTCATTGAGTTTAAATAGGGGCCTAACAAATAAGCAAAGCATCATTTTAACTTGGTTAAGGATTCACATCGGGTTCACCATTTTTTGTTTCCCTCTATAATTGGGGATGATCTCATTGATTTAAGATTCAAACATTCCAAGCGGTTTCTAACGGGTTTGTTCGCAGAATCGAAAACATCCAATGATTCCATATCCATTTGCACCTACTTTCCAAAGGTAGGTTCTCATTAGTTGTGGATTGATGAGGCTTAGGAATTTTCATTGGTCGAGAGGATGGGAGGTCGGACTCATCACACCTTTTGAGGGGAATTATTGTCTACTCCGGGACTCTCTTTATATATTTAAGTTATTTTCGTGAATCCTTATTACATTACCAAGTATAAAATGAGATTTCCTTTAGATCTGACAATAAATGATTGATATGTAGGAAATTTAGAGAATCTTTTATATGTATTAGAGGTTCTTCATCGATAGAGAATAATATGTATTTGTTAGATATTCTTATTCAATGGTATCCTTCAATACATAAAAGTCTCTTGGTCATTATGATGACCATACTAGTTTTAAAGCCACTCAGTGGGGCACTTGAAGTTTATTTTCATTCAGAAGGACCTGGATTATTTCAGAGTTGGGATCGTACCTACAGATGGGCTACCTACGTATCCTTTATTTAGAAAAGTAATTAGAACCCACGTAGTTCAAGTAAGGGAGTATGATGTTTATGCATGATTGATGGCTCAAAGAAAGATTTCATGATTACTTTTACACTCTAAGCTCACGTGAGTCATGTTTGGTGTGAGAAACAAGAGGTATTGGTGAAACCATACAATTGTTCCATGAAAGATGCAATGATGTGGGGCTTATGTATGTATGACTGCCCAAAATAGATGAGTATTAAGATTTACTTCAGGTAAGAAATCCATGAACAGGGTCCATAAAGGTATATGTGCTTCATGGAGATTTGGATACTCTAATCTTGGGGAATACTCCTAAGGAAGATGCCCAAGTTAGGAGGGGACTTATGATTGGTTTTTACTCCTGAGAAGGAATCCCAAATCAAAAGGAATTATGACTGGTCAAGAGAAATTAAGACTGGGGCTTACTCCTGAAAAGGAGGCCCAGGTTAAAAGGGATTTGAAAACTGGGGCTTAACTCCTAAGGAGGAGGCCCAAGTTAAGGGAATTTTGGAATTAAGGGACTTGGGGCTTACTCCTGAAAAGGATGCCCATATTTGGGAACTTGGGGCTTACTCCTGAGGAGGATGCCCATATTAATGAAAATTTGGACTGGGGCTTACTCCTGAAAAGGAGGCCCAGGTTAATGAGGACTTGGGGCTTACTCCTAAGAGGATTCCCAGGTTAAGAGTTCTCTCATCTTAAAGGATGAGGTTGAATGAATGAAATCTCTAATTTTAGTGACACAAAGATGTGTAAATCACTAGGTTTTGAGATATGTTCCATGAAACTCCTTTCAAATAAAGAATTAAATCAAGAAAACATGCCATAAATGGCTTTGAAGAGTGTCTTGAAGACTGAATCTTGAATAGGAGAGGTTGAATGGCATAAGAGGGGTTAAATGGGTAGGAAGGTCACCCAAAAATAGAAAGGGCACGCAAGTCCTGGCAGGCACACGGGTACTGATTAGTCACTAAAAGTGGCTAATATTCATTTTTAATATCTTTATATTAATTTTTCCAAAGTCCATAAACATTTTTTTTAATGCATTACATAAATAGAACTTCATTTCTCATCTTAAATGCAATTCATGTTTAAAATGAAAATTTGGGACCAATCATTCATCTGTTTGTGGACAGAATTAAATTCATTTTCTGAATTTGATATTTTTGGATATGATTTACCACTTTGTTTGGAACATTTTATCTTTTAGGTCCGATGGATGAATCCCAAGGGAAGATGAATATTTTTTCCCCTGCATGAAGAAAGTTGCTGGAAAAAGCATAATGGGCCTAAGGCCCATCAAACAAATGTGGGGCCCACAAACCAAGCCCAATGAAGCTCAAATTTTTACAATAGAAAGAGAAAAATATAAGTATCATTTTATTCAACTGTGGTCAGATCTAATTCATAATATTTCAATGAGATGCAAGGGGATGAAGTTTAGTATTAAAATGGTGGGCCATAGCAGAATGCTCTTAAAAACAGCCCACCATTTTCAACATAACTCCAAAATGGCTAAACCAAATCACCTAAAATTTTGATAGATTCTAGAAGACAAATGGAAAAAGATATTTCTTATTTTTGACACCATCATGTTCTACCGTATGAAGTTCCAAACGCACACATCAAAATGGAGGATGAATCTGGATGGTTTTGTGGTCAACTTTGTAACGTTAATTTCCTTTTGATTCTTCACCCTCCTTTTGACTCTCTTAATTGTTGGGGGGTGAATTTATTATTGGGGGTGGACCTAAGGCACCTAATATGACTATATAAGGAGATGGTGGTGAATGGAATAATCATCTAACATTTTTCTTTGAATCCAGGTTTTTCTTTCATCCATTGTATTTATTTCAATTGTAATTTCCTGCTTTCAATTTGTAATCGTATCGTCAAGTTTTTCCATGTAAGTTTTTCTTTCATGTTTATTATTTTAATAAAATTTCTTATTCTTCTTCACTTTTTATTTTCCTTTTCTTCACACGTTGATACTGTTGAATCAAGGAGTGAAATTATTCACACCAGTACTTGTGGTTTCAATCACACAACAGTGGAGTGTTCGTTCTTTTAATAATTTTCTTCTTCTTCAATTCCACCCCCATAAGTCTACATCCCACTTCCATTGGTAGAATAGAATAAATGGAGGGATAAACTATTAAGGGTTGATCCAAGGGAGTATCAAGGTCATGGATTGAATGTTATTTCATGTACTTAATATTTAAATCTATTCGTTATTTTAGGATTTCCATTTGATGAGTTACATTCTTTCTCATCTTTGCCAACTTTAACGATGACACATTTTGAGTGCTAGTATGATCTATTTCCTTTGAGTGCTCATTAAAGTGATCCTCAAAGTGAATTGTTGATTGGCCTTGGAATTGTGTAGGGATTAAATTGGTGAATGATTTGGAAGAATTATCTCATTGTTTGGATATTTCTTGAATTAATGACATGAAATTTTCTAAGAAAAGAAATTCATCCAATCCACCCCAAGAAAAACCCTAAGATCAACCCACCATCAATAATTGTTTAGTTCACGTCATTTTTATTATATGATTTTTAAATTATATCTTTATTTCTCCAATTAAAATCTACCTCAAAGTTGGCCACTTCGTAGCCAATCCATCAACAAATCATAGTGTCTCAAGGTTTCTTCTTCGGTCTCTGTGGATTCGATCCCTACTTGTACTTTAACGACCACTTTTACCGGTAGGGTAAATTTAGGCGCAACCAAATTTTGGCGTTGTTGTCGGGGACCCAAGTAAGTTCCTTAGACACTCATCTTCTTTTCTCACCCCAAATTCTCTATTCTCACCCTAATTTCTCTTTTATATTCCCCTTTCTATTTCTGTGTGTCCAATGAATCCCAAAAACAACTTTCAATCAACTCCAATGGATTATCTTCAACAATACCCATTAATATACCAAGGCTATAATCAACTGAAAAATCAATATTTTGAATCACCTCACATAGAAAATTTCATTGACCAAACCATGATTGAATACACCACACCAGATGAGATGTACAATCAATGGGATGCTGATTGTTTAAAGGATCGATTCCCATACCTCTCGAGGATGATTGAAGAGATCAAACATAATGAAGTTCATGATGTCCAAACATCTATCAATCCTAATTATAAAAAAATTCTTGAACATTTGTGTGAAAAAATGGATAAAATGAATTCATAGGTTTCATCTTTAAGAGTAGAACTACAAAGCATTGAAATGGTTATGGAACCCATTCCCACTCAGGTTGTCTCTTCCTCATCACTAATACAAGAATCTTGTCTCTCAAAAACTTCAAATGAATTTATTGAAGAACTAACCATTTTATTTGGGATAGTTGAAGATAATCAAGGAATTGTTGATGGGTGCTTAAATCAAGAGGAAACTGATTTTTTATATTCACAAGAGGGAAACTTGACATTGTGGATGGAGAGTCCTGAATATTTCTCCATTGATGATTTTTCAAAAACACAAATCACTGAACAATTGGGAGAAATACCAAACATTGAGCCCATACCCACACCTCAAATTCAACTAGACACTTTTGGGGATGAATCATATTTTAAAACGGAACCAATTATTTCTAATTTTTTTGGAGAAGAAACTGACTTTCATTCAAATTGCCAATCTTTATTAGGAAATTTCAATCGACCAGAACTCAAAATCATTATCCTTCCTTCCCCAGACAAGAATTTCATCATAGGTGATAAAAAAGACCTTGCAGTTTTAGTTCATTCATCTAAAGAAGCCAATAATTTTGAAATGGTCATTGATGTCTTAGGAAAGAATATAAGTTCAACTCGATCAACCATTTCAGATATTACTTGGATTTTACCAATCATTGTAGAAAATAGAATTTTACATGAAACAAATTTCAAAAAAATAATCAATCTCAATCTTATTTAAGTGGAAAAATATGGGTTAATTAAAATATAGAAAGTTGGAATTGGATAATTTGGGGGGTACAAGTCGAGCTAACGATGTTAAACAAAAGCGATGCACGGGAGGAAACCCATGGTTTTCATGTTTCCAATATTTTTGGAATCATATTTATTTTTCAAATAGGATTAATAAATCATTTTTATATTTTAAAAATATAAAAATAAAAAATAGACTGTTGACCTATTCTTATTTTATGAGTAAGGATGGGTATGAAATGGGAGCACCGTATTCATCTGTGTCACGCGGTGTGATCCCTGAGTAATACCTTACCCAGAAAATATAAAGAAGACAATGTATCATTGTTTTATTTTATTTTATTTATGTTTTTTGTAGGTTAAAAAAAATTAGACTCTTGACCTGTTCTTCTTTTATGAGTATGGATGGGTATGAAAGGGGAGCACCATATTCATCCATGTCACGCGGTGTGATTCCTGAGTAATACCTTACCTAGAAAATATAAAGAAGACAATGTATCATCAGTTTGATTTTAAAAAAAATAGGGAAAACCATAAAAATGTTGTACTTGGTTTTAAATAAATTGTTGTGTTGATTGTTTTGTCTGCTTTGTTCTTCTTTTTATGGTTCAGGAACTATTTTGGGTGATACATGTTCAATCAAGGAGGTGTCTACATCCCCCAAGAGATCAAAGGATTAATCTGGAGCATCATGAACTTCAACTTCAAAAACCAGGTGAATTTGTTCCATGTTTATCATTTTTAATTTCCTCTTTGAACTCCTCTCCTACCCCCTTCTGACTTTTCTTTTCTTTAAACACTGAGGACAGTGTTATTCTAAGTTGGAGGGAGATAAAAAATGATTTTTTTATTTTTTGAATATGAAAAAAAAATTCCATTAACCTTGAACATGATAACACACATTGCAAACTCTTAAATTGGATATCAAATAATTATTCATGCCTTGATTTTGATTTTAATGCAAGTTTAAGTTCATGAGCATAGTTTTTGGAAAGTGCGGTTGTCCGATGTGATTTTTCAAAGTTTACATTTTCATCCTCTTAATAAAAATGTCAAAATGCACGTCTACTGGATTGCGGGTGTAAATTTTAGTTCTTGTGTCCCTTTCATTATAGCATAGGTTTCTGGGGTCACTTTTAGTTTAATTTGAGTATCCAAAAAAAACAAAAAAAAAATGACCACATATAGCAATGTTTTGTCCAAATGCGTGGCGTTCGGCACTTGGGGATCGCGACTCCATAGTTTTCTTACCCAGAGTTTGGATTTATATCTCTATTTTAGAGCATGGAATTGACAATATGTGTGGCGTCCGGCACTTGGGGATCATGACTCCATAGTTATCTTGCCCAGAGTTAGTCTTTTCATATTTATTGTGGTTAAAAAAATCAAAAAAAATCAAAAAATTAAAAAAAAATGGATACTCATATTAAGTTTTAATGTGATTCCCACCTAGCGCTTCCATTTTTTTCCCTTGAACAATAAAATGGGCCCCATATCTTTTATGATGCACAACACTTTATCATGCTTAATTGGAACTGGATGAAATGTGGCAATGAATTTGAACAAAAGAATGGGCTTGGGCTTGGGATATGCTTATGGACTTAGCTTCTTTTAAATTATTTTGATGTGTTTCATAATTTTTTTTGGTGTGAGGTCTTTGGGTGAGCAATGTGTATTAAAATGTTTTTCGAAAAGGGGACTTGAATTTCATATTTGTAATTTATTTTGCTCAGGACTAGAAAAAATCAAGTTGGGGGGTGTTATTAGTCACTAAAATTGGATAATATTAATTTTTAATATCTTTATATTCATTGTTCCAAAGTCCATAAACATTTTTTTTAGTGCATTACATAAATAGAACTTCATTTCTCATCTTAAATGCAATTCATGTTTAAAATGAAAATTTGGGCTCAATCATTCATCTGTTTGTGGACAGAATTATATTCATTTTCTGAATTTGATATTTTGGAATATGATTTATCACTTTGTTTTAAACATTTTCTCTTTTAGGTCCGATGGATGAATCCCAAGGGAAGATGAAGATTTTTGTTCCTGAATGAAGAAAGTTGCTGGAGAAAGCATAATGGGCCTAAGGCCCATCAAACAAATGTGGGGCCCACAAACCAATACCAATGAATCTCCAATTTTTAAATTATAAAGAGAAAAATATAAGGATCATTTTATTCAACTATGGTCAGAGCTAATTCATAATATTTCAATGAGATACAAGGGGATGAAGTTTAGAATTAAAATGGTGGGCCATAGCAGAATGCTCATAAAAACAGCCCACCATTTTAAACATAAATTCAAAACGGATAAACCAAATCACCTGAAATTTTGAGAGATTATAGAAGACACATGGAAGAAGATATTTCCTATTTATGACACCATCATGTTCTTCCGTATGAAGTGTCAAACGCACACGTCAAAATGGAGGATGAATCTGGCTGGTTTTGTGGTCAACTTTGTAACGTTAATTTCCTTTTGATTCTTCACCCTCATTTTGACTCTCTTAATTGTTGGGGGGTGAATTTATTGTTGGGCGTGGACCTAAGGATCCTAATATGCATATATAAGGAACTTGTGGTGAATGGAATAATCATATAACATTTTTCTTTGAATCCATGTTTTTCTTTCATCCATTGTATTTCTTTCAATTGTAATTTCCTGCTTTCAATTTGTAATCGCATCGTCAAGTTTTTTCATGTAAGTTTTTCTTTCACGTTTATTATTTTAATAAAATTTCTTATTCTTATTCACTTTTTATTTTCCTTTTCTTCACACGTTGATACCGTTGAATCAAGGTGTGAAATTATTCACACCAGTACTTATGGTTTCAATCACACAACAGTGGAGTGTTCGTTCCTTTAATAATTTTCTTCTTCTTCAATTCCGCCCCCATAAGTCTACATCCCGATTCCATTGGTAGAATAGAATCAATGGAGGGATAACCTCTTAAGGGTTGATCCAAGGGAGTAGCAAGGTCAGGGATTGAATGTTATTTCATGTACTTAATATTTAAATCTATTCATTATTTTAGGATTTCCATTTGATGAGTTACATTCTTTCTCATCTTTGCCAACTTTAACGATGACACATTTTGAGTGCTAGTACGATCTATTTCCTTTGAGTTCTCATTAAATTTATCCTCAAAGTGAATTGGTGATTGGCCTTGGAATTGTGTAGGGATTAAATTGGTGAATGATTTGGAAGAATTATCTCATTGTTTGGATATGTCTTGAATTAATGACATGAAATTTTCTAAGAAAAGAAATTCATCCAATCCACCCCAAGAAAAACCCTAAGATAAACCCACCATTAATAATTGTTTAGTTCACATCATTTTTATTATATGATTTTTAAATTATATCTTTATTTCTCCAATTAAAATCTACCTCAAAGTTGGCCACTTCATAGCCAGTCCATCAACAAATCATAGTGTCTCAAGGTTTCTTCTTAGGTCCCTGTGGATTTGATCCCTACTTGTACTTCAACGACCGCTTTTACTAGTAGGGTAAATTTGGGTGCAACCAGGTACTGCGTGGGCGTGCAAGTACTGGTCGCGCAGGTATACTTGCGCGGAACATGGGTACTTGCGTGATTAATAACCAGTAGGGTAATACTTGGGCGATCCTTGATCAAAGCCTTTAGAATTATCCCGAGGTACTTCCAGAAGAGTAGCGCGCAAGTTTCAATGAGTAGGTAAGGAGGCGCGCAAGTGTGTCCATTTCCCTTAATGGTAAAACACTTAGGCGCTCAAGTGTTAGTGAATTCTAACACTTAGACCTTATTCCTCTTGTTTAGACCTTCCATTCTAGGTAAAGAATTACCTTAGAAGTGTTAGGAAGACTTGAAGAAGAGACTTGGGCGTTCAGAGCTCTGTATCTGAATTCTGGAAAAATTTCTCCTTTAAATGGGGGGCCCACCGGGGGTATTTATAGGCTAGAGAAGACCCCGGGCGGTTTTCAAAGTGGGCGCGCAAGTCACTTGCGTGACCATTTGGGCGGCGTGCAAGTATACTTGCGCAACCATGTTGGAACTTGTGCGACCTATGGGCAATGTTCTCTGTGTTCATCACTTTGTCGATTTTTGATGTTTTCTTCAAAGGATGAATCAATTTGTGCTAAGTCATTTCCATTTTTTTGTTTCCTCTAGACAATGTGACGAAAAGGAGCGTCGACAACCCTCGATGGCTTGTCAGTAATATAAATCAACATAAAACGCTAAAGCTCTATAAAGCATGTCTAATATTTCATAACAGTCATCGTGTCCTACTCAAAACGCATAAAATCACTAGCCCACACTGCTACGGAGTCTCAGGTAAAAATTAATCATAAAACCTAGATTGTAAAACCCTCTAAACCATATCTCAGAGCATATTATCCTGGTTCAAAACATCCCACCGGTGCTTGGTTGATCCCTGAAGCATATATGTCTCAAGCTTCACTCTCTTCTCATGAGGTGTCTCAAGATGATTGAAAATTGAAAAGGTGGCATCAATACATAGCTCAACAACATGTGGACCTCCATCCCTAAAAAATGTGGGTGGATGTTGCTGCTGGAATACATGTGTTAACTCTACCATAGATGATGCAGGCTATAGGGCTCCCTGAATGGTCTGCATAAAGTGAATAAAACTCTTGCAGAACTATGCATCAACACCCATATATGGTACTATTTCTAGTGCCTCATCTGGAACTATAGTAGCATCTACTAGTATCCCATGGCCCACCACATCTAGATCATGGTTTCCACCACCCTCCTAGCGTATGACTAGAAACTTTGTGGTGGCATATCTCTAAAATTCCAAACACAAGCCTCAGAAAAGATAGATAATGAGAAGATCACAGTTTAAAATTTAGGATAGGTCAAAATCTTCCTATAAACAAGTCATAACTCTCTGCCCACTCTTAAATATAGGACTGGTTAAAAAGGAACAACCGTAAAAACTGTTAGACATTGCCTAATTCCCACTCTAAATCTGGGTCCAGGTCAAGTTCTCTATTTCCACAATTTCAATTACATTTATATTACAATTTTCTTTGAATGGTTGAACCAAATGGTTCACCACTTCTGATCTATAAGGGCCCATACACCTCATGAATCAAAGTATAGTGTCTAATTAATCCAAACCATAACAGGTTCCAATCCATGCAACCAATGGTCCATGACTCAACATTCTATAATTGACTATTTAGGGTATCTATTGTAGCCCCTGTAGGAAAACACTATTTAGGTTATGACAGGAACTCTAAGTACCAATCATGTTTCTTAATTACCTATAAAAATTTTCTATCAAATAATAGTAATATCACACAAGGCACACATAATAATGGCATGTAGTCAAGTAATTCATCCTATATGGCATGCAATAATGTATGGAATGTGAATCCTATAAAGTGTCTAAAATGATGCATGAGATGACATACCCTCATCTCATCAGGTCATGATAAAATAAAATCCTCAATCATTGCAATAATAACATCACAATTTAAGGGCATCACCCAATGGTGAAATTAAATCTACTATAATAGGAAAAATATAGAAAAACATGTTTTATTCCTGGAAATTTGGTTTTTTTTCTATACATGGGTTAGCTACATCCAAGCACTACTCATTACCAAATTCCATTACCCTCCTAACCACCTATATTGTCACAACCCGACCCTACTAGGGCTCGAGCCGCAACTACCCCAGGCCTGCCTCCATAGGCCAGGGGCTGGCGACCAGCGCCGAAGGCACAACAACTTGGGGAGGCCTTTGCCTAAGCACCTGTACACACGCACACGCAGCAAACTCAATGCAAAAGTGCAGAGTAAAAGAAAAGACAAGCAGAGTAAAAAGGAAAGAAAATGGAAACTACTATAAATAAACCGCAATGTGCATCGACCTCTAACAGTACAAGTAAAGTGCTGAAAAGGGAAAAAGGGTCAAAAAACGCGCCCAACCATAAAAGGTGCCACAACCCGGCAACAGGTAAACAAAAAGGAAACAGCTGACGGGTCTCCCACCTGGAACCCGGCCACGACCACCGCACGCGGTCCAAGCTCCCAAGCTCCTACGCTCCACTGAAGTCACGCTCCACCTGTCCATTGTCTGAAAGGGCACACCAAGTGCGGGCAAATCCCAAGCAGGGGTGAGTATAAAAATACTCAGTAGGATACCCCGAAGGCTCGAGGGAGCAACAAAAGAGGTGTCGAAGGGTGAGCAGTAGAGCGAACAGGATAAGTAGATGAGTACAACTGAAAGTGAAGTAAAGAGTCTAGCTCAACCCAACAAGAGAAACGTAGAAGACTCGTCCTAACACAAGGATCTAGGAACGGTGAGAAGATGCACTTCTCGTCGAGCTTTCGCTGCCTATAGCAGGAGAGTAGACTCATCCAACCATGAGAAGCTAGACACGGAAAGCACGTGGCATACCCCGCGCGTCTTCGCCTCTCCTGGAAGGAGAGTAACCAAACCCGAGAAGTGGGTGACGGAAACAAGGTATATACATATCTGTATGCTCAACAAGAAACCTGAACAAACTCGTAAGGGGATCTTTATCCCGTAGCTCAGCCCAAGAAAAGAGTAGCCAACAGACCCATTGTAACCCCATCACTGATGCCCAGCATCCCGCACGTCTACCCCAAACCACAAGCCAAGGGGCTCAATCACTGCACCTCGACACTATTCGCTTTGGGCGGCACTGACTCGCCCGCACGGTTTTAGATCACGTCACAAGAACGCATCTCGGTGTGGAAAGTGCCCCTCGTGCTTGAGAGTTCTAGGGAAAGTCAAACCACACCTCTTCACTGCCCTGCAGTCGAGAGGTCTCCTCAAAGCCAAAGTCTTTCCATCACCGACCCGTACAACCAAGGGTCCCGCTCCGGTAATCACGGAGGAAAGCCACAGACTAGCCTAGTCGGAAGGACTGAGTCTGGAATGCCAACCGGTGTCCCACTGCCCAGCCCTGCTGGAGGGTAATTCATAACCAGATATCGGGTGACCCACTGCCCAGCCCTGCTGGAGGGTAATTCATAACCAGATATCGGGTGACCCACTACCCAGCCCTGCTGGAGGGTAAACCCTAATCAGATATCGGGTGACCCACTGCCCAGCCCTGCTGGAGGGTAAACCCTAATACATCATCAGGTGACCCACTGCCCAGCCCCACTGGAGGGTAAACTAAATTACATCATCAGGCAACCCACCGCCCAGCCCCGCTGGAGGGTAAACCAAATTACATCATCAGGCGACCCACTGCCCATCCCCGCTGGAGGGTAGACCTGGAATAAGTCGACAGGCGACCCACTGCCCAGCATTGCTGGAGGGTAGACCTGGAACTAGACGACGGGCGACCCACTGCCCAGCCCTGCTGGAGGGTAGGCCCTAAGAGGTCGTCGGGTGACCCACTGCCCAGTCTCTGCTGTAGGGTAGACCCTAAGAGTGTCGGGTGACCCACTGCCCAGTCTCTGCTGGAGGGTAGACCCTAAAAGCCATTGAGTAACCCACTTCCCAGCCCCACTAGAGGGTAAAACTCAGAACTGCTCTGGCCACATCCACTGAAGGGTACCACACTGGCCAACCAAACACGGAGTGGGTATCGCGGAAACACCCAACTCCAGCACAACTCACCCCGAGGGGTTCAGCACCTCAACTCCGGCTTCAATGCCCGGAACCACCCTGGAAACCTCTGCCTCGACGCCAGGGTTCCAACTCCACTGACGGCGCTTAAAACGGACGTCGGACGCATCCGCGCCGTCCAAAAGAAGATTTTCCGGAAGAACGCTCGTCCACTTAAAGACGCGTCGCATCTCCGAGACCCCTCGTTTCGGGAATTAAAAATTCCCCAAACCATCTCAAAAATACCACCTCTGCATCAGGTCCGCGCCGCCGCAGACGGCACGCAAAACAGACGCCCGTAGCCCGAAATACGGGTGTCCGAAGATTTAAAACGAAGAGGGGGACCCTCTTCGGCCGGACTGGCCCGGTCCGGCCGGTCCGCCCCGCTCGAGCCGGCCCGCTCCGGCCGGCCCGCTGGGACTGCGGGTCACACCGCCCATGCCGCGCGTGCGGTTCTTCAACCGACCGGTCGATAGGCCGGTCGGCCTTCCACGCGGAGACCCGCGTCGCGCGGGTCTCTGCCCGGCCGCGGGGTCACACAGTGCGACCCCGGCCCTCCTCTCGCCGGATCCCACAGCCGGCGCCCTCAGCCGGTGAGCCGAGCCGCCCCGCACCGGGGAGGTGCCACCCAGTCGGTCGGCCTTCCGCCGCGCCTGCTGCCGCGCCGCCGTCCCAGAGCCACCGTCCGCCGCCAACAACCGCCGGAAAACCAGATTTTCGGCCGGAACTTCCCGGGACTACCCCGGGACTCGGATTTTCGATCCGAGAAGAGCGTCGGAAACCTTAGAACATACTCTACGCGACCATGGGCTTGGATCGAAGATCGGACGGCAATTCGACAATAAAAATTGAGCTCAAACATTGCGGGAATTTGAAAACGAAAACGAAATAACTCCTACCTCGTGGGGCTTCGCCCGACGCTTACCGCGCGATCTGCCCCACACCGTTGCCTCTCCGGAGTTGGCTCACTGGAGCTCGCCTCTCCGGAGCTCACCAGAATGGAGGAGGGAAGGGGAGAGGGTTGTGAGGAAGAATAAGAAGAGGAAGAAGGGGGGTGCGTGTTTAAATAAAAACACTTAAACACCCCGCCCGGCACGCCCCCGACTCCGCTCCCGAAGCAGAAAAAAAGGAGGGCGTCCCTGGGGTAAACACAACGCTCCAAGCGCAACGGAGGTCTCGGAATTTTAATCCGAGACCCTGTTCAAAAGTTATTAAACTTAGCGCCCGAGACCGCCAAATTATGAAAACGCCCCTGGGTCCATTTTTCACAAACGGTCCGCGCCCACGAAACTTATACCCCTCCTAGGGTAAATGGCACGCTCTGAACTCAACGGTTCCCTAAGTTTTTCAATCCGAGCGACCGTTTAAGAGATACCTAAGTTTCAACATTAAACGAATAAATTAATTAATTAATTTATCCGTTTAACCTTCCCGAAGCGAGCGAGGGGTCCAAACATCCCGCGCCGACAAGTTTTATGTCGTTCCTAGGGTAAACACCCCATTACGGACCCATCCGTACACTCGGATCCCTGATATGGATCACCATTTAGGAGTTATCCCATTTATTTATCATTTCCAGCACGAACGCACTGAAAATTTAATTCTGGCCACTCCGGGGCTCGGAATCGCACGCCGTCTGAAGGCGCTGCTCTGGAATATCATCAAGAATTTTCCAAAGTCGTTCACAGCAAAAACTGGGTTCTTACATCATTCCCTCCTTCAAGATTTTCATCCTCGAAAAGCAAAACTAGGGAGCAACATAAGGTACTAAGCCCACACCTGGCTTTCCCATACCCAGAAGAACCCACGCGCAGCTCTGCGTCACCGCACACAGACCAAAGGATTGATCCGTTCATGCGAGGTCAGCCCTTGCCGACGCCGTTCACCCACTCCAGACTTTGGGGTTAGGGCAAGGTGGTAGACAACATCGTCATCCCTTTGCACGGTCTCAAATGGTCCGAAGGCTCTTGGGGGTAGCTCACCTCCCCGAACGAACCTCTACGTCGCACGCCGCGACTGGAATCACCGCCGGCACCTGAAACAAGTCCCGGTGATTCCCTCCTTCAGAATATCCATATGGTGAAACACCCAAGGATATCTGGTCACGCAAGGTTCCACAGTCGAGGATCTCTTACAAGCTCGGTGAGCGATGGATTCGACACCATCAACTAAAGGAAAAAAGGTCCCACTCCTTTTTCCTTACCAACACAGGGTTACACCCGACGCCCTGCGTCACCCTGGTACCACATCAAACAAGGAGCAGGGAGGAAAGCAGATCACACACAGAGTCTAACAATTCTACTACAAAAAGGTAGAAGAGCTGTAGAGCGTACCTCTTATCACCTCATACTCTGCAGGATAGTATACATCCAAAGCTCGTGGCTGTCCGTGGTCCCAACCATCAGCTCCGGGAGCCTGACGTGGACCGCCTAGTGGTGATGGGGAGATCTTGTAAAGTCGTCCCCCACTACCAGCTCCTCCCGCTCCTCTGCTAGCACCACCTCCCTGGGTACTACTCCGATCACGGTGCTGCATCTGCCATGGTGGTGCGCCTGCGGCCTGCCCGAAGCTCTCAGTAACTCGGGTCGGGCAGTCTCGTGCCAAGTGACCTCTCCCGTCACAAGCATAGCACCGACTCTCTCTGGGCTGCACTGGTGTCCTCCGGCGCCACTGTGGTGTACGACCACAGCCCGGGATCCACTCACGTAAGGGCATCCTCGGCTGAGGCCCTGCGCCTTTTCGCCACAGTGGTATACGACCACATCTCCGAGACCGGCAGTGGGAAGGCCACCTGCATCGAGGTCCTGTCCTCTGGCGCCTGCTAGCTACGACAAACGTCCCGGATCCGTCGCGCCCACTGCCACTACCCATAGGCCAGGGGCTGGCGACCAGTGCCAAAGGCACAACAACTCGGGGAGGCCTTTTCCTAAGCATCTGTACACACGCACACGCAGCAAACTCAATGAAAAAGTGCAGAGTAAAATAAAAGAAAAGCAGAGTAAAAATGAAAGAAAAGGGAAACTGCTATAAATAAACCGCAATGTGCATCGACCTCTAACAGTACAAGTAAAGTACTGAAAAGGGAAAAAGGGGAAAACACGCGCCCAACCAGAAAAGGTTCCACAACCCGGCAACAGGTAAACGAAAAGGAAACAACTGACGGGTCTCCCACCTGGAACCCGGCCACGACCACTGCACGCGGTCCAAGCTCCCAAGCTCCTACGCTCCACTGAAGTCGCGCTCCACCTGTCCGTCGTCTGCAAGGGCACACTAAGTGCGGGCAAAGCCCAAGCAGGGGTGAGTATAAAAATACTCAGTAGGATACCCCGAAGGCTCGAGGGAGCAACAAAAGAGGTACCGAAGGGTGAGCAGTAGAGCGAATAGGAAAAGTAGAGGAGTACAACTGAAAGTGAAGTAAAGAGTCCAGCTCAACCCAACAAGAGAAACGTAGAAGACTCGTCCTAACACAAGGAGCTAGGAATGGTGAGAAGATGCACTTCTTGTCGAGCTTTTGCTGCCTATAGCAGGAGAGTAGACTTGTCCAACCATGAGAAGCTAGACACGGAAAGCACGTGGCATACCCTACGCGTCTTCGCCTCTCCTGGAAGGAGAGTAACCAAACCCAAGAAGTGGGTGTCGGAAACAAGGTATATACATATCTGTATGCCCAAAAAGAAACCCGAAAAAACTCGTAAGGGGATCTCTATCCCGTAGCTCAGCCCAAGAAAAGAGTAGCCAACAGACCCAGTGTAACCCCATCACTGATGCCCAGCATCCCGCATGTCTACCCCGAACCGCAAGCCAAGGGGCTCAATCACCGCACCTCGACACTATCCGCTTTGGGCGGCACTGACTCGCCCGCACGGTTTTAGATCGCGTCACAAGAACGCGTATCGGTGGGGAAAGTGCCCCTCATGCTTGAGAGTTCTAGGGAAAGTCAAACCACACCTCGTCACTGCCCTACAGTCAAGAGGTCTCCTCAAAGCCAAAGTATTTCCATCACCGACCCGTACAACCAAGGGTCCTGCTTCGGTAATCACGGAGGAAAGCCACAGACTAGCCTAATCGGAAGGACTGAGTCTGGAATGCCAACCGGTGTCCCACTGCCCAGCCCTGCTGGAGGGTAATTCATAACCATATATCGGGTGACCCACTGCCCAGCCCTGCTGGAGGGTAATTCATAACCAGATATCGGGTGACCCACTGCCCAGCCCCGCTGGAGGGTAAACCCTAATCAGATATCGGGTGACCCACTGCCCAGCCCTGCTGGAGGGTAAACCCTAATACATCGTCAGGCGACCCAATGCCCAGACCCGCTGGAGGGTAAACGAAATTACATCATCAGGCGACCCACTGCCCAGCCCCGCTGGAGGGTAAACCAAATTACATCATCAGGTGACCCATTGCCCAGCCCCACTGGTGGGTAGACCTGGAAGAAGTCGATAGGCGACCCACTGCCCAGCCTTACTGGAGGGTAGACCTGGAACTAGACGATGGGTGACCCACTGCCCAGCCCTGCTGGAGGGTAGGCCCAAAGAGGTCGTCGGGTGACCCACTGCCCAGTCTCTGCTGGAGGGTAGACCCTAAGAGTGTTGGGTGACCCACTGCCCAGTTTCTGCTGGAGGGTAGACCCTAAAAGTCGATGAGTAACCCACTGCCCAGCTCCACTGGAGGGTAAAACTCAGAACTGCTCTGGCCACATCCACTGAAGGGTATTACACTGGCCAACCAAACACGGAGTGGGTATCGCGGAACCACCCAACTCCAGCACAACTCACCCCGAGGGGTTCAGCGCCTCAACTCCGGCTTCAATGCCCGAAACCACCCTGGAAACCTCCGCCTCGACGCCAGGATTCCAACACCATTGACGGCCCTTAAAACAGACGTCGGACGCGTCCGCGCCGTCCAAAAGAAGATTTTCCGGAAGAACGCTCATCCACTTAAAGACGCGTCACGTCTCCGAGACCCCTCGTTTCGGGAATTAAAAATTCCCGAAACCATCTCAAAAATACCGCCTCTGCGTCAGGTCCGCGCCACCGTAGACAGCACGCAAAATAGATGTCCGTAGCCCGAAATACGGGCGTCCGAAGATTTAAAATTAAGAGGGGGACCCTCTTCGGCCAGACCGACCCGGTCCGGCCGGTCCGCCCCGCTCGAGCCGGCCCGCTCCGGTCGGCCCGCTGGGACTACGGCCCAGCCGCCTCCCGTGGGTCACACCGCCCGTGCCGCGCGGGCGGTTCTTCCACTGACCGGCTGACAGGCCAATCGGCCTTCCAGGTGGAGACCCGCGTCGCGCGGGTCTCTGCCCAGCCGCAGGGTCGCACAGCGCGACCCCGGCCCTCCTCTCGCCGGCTCCCACAGCCAGCGCCCTCAGCCGGCGAGCCGAGCCGCCCCACAATGGGGAGGTGCCGCCCAGCCGGCCGGATGGCCGACTGGCCTTCCGCCGCGCCTGCTGCCGCGCCGCCGTCCCGGAGCCACCGTCTGCCGCCAACAACCGCCGGAAAACCAGATTTCCGGCCGGAACTTCCCGGGACTACCCCGGGCACCCCGGGAATCGGATTTTCGATCCAAGAAGAGAGTCGGAAACCTTAGAACATACTCTACGCAACCATGGGCTTGGATCAAATATCGGGCAGCAATTCTACAATAAAAATTGGGCTCAAACATTGCGGGAATTTGAAAATAAAAACGAAATAACTCCTACCACGTGGGGCTTCGCCCGACGCTTCCCGCGCGATCCACCCCACGCCGTTACCTCGCCGGAGTTGGATCTCTGGAGATCGCCTCGCCGGAGCTCGCCGGAATAGAGGAGGGAAGGGGAGAGGGTTTTGAGGAAGAAGAAGAAGAGGAAGAAGGGGGGTGCGTGTTTAAATAAAAACACTTAAACACCCCGCCCAGCACGCCCCCGACTCCGCTCCCGAAGCAGACAAAAAGGAGGGTGTCCCTGGGGTAAACACGACGCTCCGAGCGCAACGTAGGTCTCTTAATTTTAATCCGAGACCCCGTTCAAAAGTTATTAAACTTAGCGCCCGAGGCCGCCAAATTACGAAAACGCCCCTCGGGCCATTTTTCACAAACGGCCCGCGCCCGCGAAATTTATACCCCTCCTAGGGTAAACGGAACATTCTGAACTCAATTGTGCCCTCAGTTTTCCAATCCGAGACACTGTTTAAGAGATACCTATGTTTCAAAATTAAACGAATAAATTAATTAATTAATTTATCCGTTTAACCTTCCGGAAGCGAGCGAGGGGTCCAAACATCCCGCGTCGACAAGTTTTATGTCGTTCCTAGGGTAAACACCCCATTCCGGACCCATACGTACACTCGGATCCCTGATCTGGATCACCGTTTAGGAGTTATCCCATTTATTTAGCATTTCCAGCACGAACACACTGAAAATTTAATTCCGGCCACTCCGGGGCTCGGAATCGCACGCCGTCTGAAGGCGGTGCTCTGGAATATCATCAAGAATTTTCCAAAGTTTTTCACAGAAAAAACCGGGTTCTTACATAATTCCCTCCTTCAAGATTTTCATCCTCGAAAAGTAAAACTAGGGAGCAACACAGTGTACTAAGCCCACACCTGGCTTTCCCATACCCAGAAGAACCCACACGTAGCTTTGCGTCACCGCACACAGACCAAAGGATTGATCCGTTCATGCAAGGTCAGCCCTTGCCGACGTTGTGCACCCACTCCAGACTCTGGGGTTAGGGCAAGGCGGTAGACAACATCGCCATCCCTCTGCACGGTATCAAACGGTCTGAAGGCTCTCGGGGGTAGCTCACCTCCCCAAACGAACCTCTACGTCGCACTCCGCGACTGGAATCACTGCCCGCACCTGAAACAAGGCCCGGTGATTCCCTCCTTCAGAATATCCATATGGTAAAACACCCAAGGATATCTGGTCACGCAAGGTTCCACAGTCGAGGCTCTCTTACACGCTCGGTGAGAGATGGATTCGACACCATCAACTAAAGGAAAAAGGTCCCACGCCTTTTTCCTTACCAACACAGGGTTACACCCAACGCCCTGCGTCACCCTGGTACCACATCAAACAAGGAGCAGTGAGAAAAGCAGATCACACACAGAGTCTAACAATTCTACTGCAAAAAGGTAGAAGAGTTTTAGATTATACCTCTTATCACCTCATACTCTGCAGGATAGTAGACATCCAAAGCTCGCGGCTGTCCGTGGTCCCAACCGTCAGCTCCCAGAGCCTGACGTGGACCGCCTAGTGGTGATGGGGAGATCTCATAAAGTCGTCCCCCACTACCAGCTCCTCTCGCTCCTCTGCTAGCACCACCTCCCTGGGTAATACTCCGATCACGGTGCTGCCTCTGCCGTGGTGGTGCGCCTGCGGCCTGCCCGAAGCTCTCAGTAACTCGGGTCGGGCAGTCTCGTGCCAAGTGACCTCGCCCGTCACAAGCATAGCACCGACTCTCTCTAGGCTGCACTGGTGTCCTCCGGCGCCACTGTGGTGTACAACCACGGCCTGGGATCCACTCATGGAAGGGCATCCTCGGCTGAGGCCCTGCGCCTTTTCGCCACAGTGGTATATGACCACATCTCCGAGACCGGCAGTGGGAACACCACCTGCATCGAGGTCCTGTCCTCCGGCGCCTGCTAGCTACGGCAGACGTCCCAGCTCCGTCGCGCCCACTTCCACTACCCATAGGCCAGGGGCTGGTGACCAGCGCTGAAGGCACAACAACTCGGGGAGGCCTTTTCCTAAGCACCTGTACACACGCACACGCAACAAACTCAATGCAAAAGTGCAGAGTAAAAGAAAAGACAAGCAGAGTAAAAAGGAAAGAAAAGGGAAACTGCTATAGATAAACCGCAATGTGCATAGACCTCTAACAGTACAAGTAAAGTCCTGAAAAGGGAAAAAGGAGGAAAACACGCACCCAACAAGAAAAGGTGCCACAACCCGGCAACAGGTAAACGAAAAGGAAACAACTGACGGGTCTCCCACCTGGAACCCGGCCACGACCACCGCACGCGGTCCAAGCTCCCAAGCTCCTACGCTCCACTGAAGTCACGCTCCACTTGTCTGTCATCTGCAAGGGCACACCAAGTGCGGGCAAAGCCCAAGCAGGGGTGAGTATAAAAATACTCAGTAGGATACCCCGAAGGATCGAGGGAGCAACAAAAGAGGTACCGAAGGGTGAGCAGTAGAGCGAACAGGAAAAGTATAGGAGTACAACTGAAAGTGAAGTAAAGAGTCCAGCTCAACCCAACAAGAGAAACGTAGAAGACTCGTCCTAACACAAGGAGCTAGGAACGGTGAGAATATGCACTTCTCATCGAGATTTCGTTGCCTATAGCAGGAGAGTAGACTCATCCAACCATGAGAAGCTAGACACGGAAAGCATGTGGCATACCCCACGCGTCTTCGCCTCTCCTGGAAGGAGAGTAACCAAACCCAAGAAGTGGGTGCCGGAAACAAGGTATATACATATCTGTATGCTCAACAAGAAACCTGAACAAACTCGTAAGGGGATCTCTATCCCGTATCTCAGCCCAAGAAAAGAGTAGCCAACAGACCCAGTGTAACCCCATCACTGATGCTCAGCATCCCGCACGTCTACCCCGAACCGCAAGCCAAGGGGCTCAATCACCGCACCTCGACACTATCTGCTTTGGGCGGCACTGACTCGCCCGCACGGTTTTAGATCACGTCACAAGAATGCGTCTCGGTGGGGAAAGTGCCCCTCGTGCTTGAGAGTTCTAGGGAAAGTCAAACCACACCTCGTCACTGCCCTGCAGTCGAGAGGTCTCCTCAAAGCCAAAGTCTTTCCATCACCGACCTGTACAACCAAGGGTCCCGCTCCAGTAATCACGGAGGAAAGCCACATACTAGCCTAGTTGGAAGGACTGAGTCTGGAATGCCAACCGGTGTCCCACTGCCCAGCCCTGCTGGAGGGTAATTCATAACCAGATATCGGGTGACCCACTGCCCAGCCCTGCTGGAGGGTAATTCATAACCAGATATCGGGTGACCCACTGCCCAGCCCCGCTGGAGGGTAAACCCTAATCAGATATCGGGTGACCCACTGCCCAGCCCTTCTGGAGGGTAAACCCTAATACATCGTCAGGCGACCCACTTCCCAGCCCCGCTGGAGGGTAAACTAAATTACATCATCAGGCCACCCATTGCCCAGCCCCGCTGGAGGGTAAACCAAATTACATCATCAAGCGACCCACTGCCCAGCCCCGCTGGAGGGTAGACCTGGAATAAGTCGACAGGCGACCCACTTCCCAACCTTGTTGAGGGTAGACCTGGAACTATACGACGGGCGACCCACTGCCCAGCCCTGCTGGAGGTTAGGCCCTAAGAGTTCGTCGGGTGACCCACTGCCCAGTCTCTGCTGGAGGGTAGACCCTAAGAGTGTCGGGTGACCCACTGCCCAGTCTCTGCTGAAGGGTAGACCCTAAAAGCCGATGAGTAACCCACTGCCCAGCCCCACTGGAGGGTAAAACTCAGAACTACTCTGGCCACATCCACTGAAGGGTACCACACTGGCCAACCAAACACGGAGTGGGTATCGCGGAACCACCCAACTCCAGCACAACTCACCCCGAGGGGTTCAGCACCTCAACTCCAGCTTCAATGCCCAAAACCACCCTGGAAACCTCCGCCTCGACGCCAGGGTTCGAACGCTGCTGACAGCGCTTAAAACGGACTTCGGACGCATCTGCACCGTCCAAAAGAAGATTTTCCGGAAGAATGCTCGTCCACTTAAAGAGGCGTCGCGTCTCCGAGACCCCTCGTTTTGGGAATTAAAAATTCCTGAAACCATCTCAAAAATACCGCCTATGCGTCAGGTCCACGCCTTCACAGATGGCACGCAAAACGGACGCCCGTAGCCCGAAATACGGGCGTCCGAAGATTTAAAAGGAAGAGGGGGACCCTCTTCGGCCGGACCGGCCCGGTCCGGCCGGTCCGCCCCACTCGAGCCGGCCCGCTCCGGCCGGCCCACTGGGACTGTGGCCCAGCCGCCTCCCGCAGGTCACACAGCCCACGCCGCACGGGCGGTTCTTATACCGACCGGCCGACAGGCCGGTCAGCCTTCCACGCGGAGACCCGCGTCGCGCGGGTCTCTGCCTAGCCGCGGGGTCGCACAGCGCGACCCCGGCCCTCCTCTCACCGGCTCCCGCAGCCGGCGCCCTCAGTCGGGGAGCCGAGCCGCCCCGCACCAGGGAGGTGCCGCCCAGCCGGCCGGATGGCCGGCCGGCCTTCCGCCGCACCTGCTGCCGCGCCGCCGTCCCGGAGCCACCGTCCGCCGCCAACAACTGCCGGAAAACCAGATTTCCGGCCGGAACTTCCCGGCACTACCCCGGGACTCGGATTTTCGATCCGAGAAAAGATTCGGAAACCTTAGAACATACTATACACGACCATGGGCTTGGATCGAAGATCAAGCAGCAATGAGACAATAAAAATTGTGCTCAAACATTGCGGGAATTTGAAAACGAAAACGAAATAACTCCTACCTCGTGGGGCTTTGCTCGACGCTTCCCGCGCGATCCGCCCCGCGCCGTTGCCTCGCCGTAGTTGGATCGTCGGATCTCGCCTCACCGGAGATCACTGGAATGGAGGAGGGAAGGGGAGAGGGTTGTGAGGAAGAAGAAGAAGAGGAAGAAGGGGGGGTGCGTGTTTAAATAAAAACACTTAAACACCCCGCCCGGCACGCCCCCGACTCCGCTCCCGAAGCAGACAAAAGGGAGGGAATCCCTGGGGTAAACACGACGCTCTGAGTGCAACAGAGGTCTCAGAATTTTAATCCGAGACCCCGTTCAAAAGTTATTAAACTTAGCGCCCGAGGCCGCCAAATTACGAAAACGCCCCTGGGGCCATTTTTCACAAACGGCCCGCGCCTGCGAAACTTATACCCTTTCTAGGGTAAACGGCACACTCTGAACTCAACGGTGCCCTCAGTTTTCCAATCCGAGCCACTGTTTAAGAGATACCTACGTTTCAACATTAAACGAATAAATTAATTAATTAATTTATCCGTTTAACCTTCTGGAAGTGAGCGAGGGGTCCAAACATCCCGCGCCGATAAGTTTTATGTCATTCATAGGGTAAACACCCCATTACGGACCCATCCGTACACTCGGATCCCTGATCTGGATCACCGTTTAGGAGTTATCCCATTTATTTAGCATTTCCAGCACGAACGCACTGAAAATTTAATTCCGGCCACTCCGGGGCTCAGAATCGCACACCGTCTGAAGGCGCTGCTCTGGAATATCATCAAGAATTTTACAAAGTCTTTCACAGCAAAAACCGGGTTCTTACATATATATTGTCTCAAAATAGTAAATCCACAAAAGAAAATCCTTTGATACCACTTTGTAACATCCTGACTCGGAAGCCACTAAACGGTTCCTTGAGAAGATGGGTCACATTGCCTCAAACACGCCTCCCTATACACTAGAGACTTCTGACTAGTAGTAAGGGCCTAGGTTGTGCCTGTGGGGAGACTATTCCCTCATGTAAGAGTGTAGCATAGTGATAATAATCACAATATTTAATAGAGTAAGCACATAAATAACTGACATAAGATAAACATCCAGAAGACTGTGATAATAAATAGCCAAAAACAGTCATATACAATATAGTGATATTTTAATGTCTTTATAAAATAGGAAAATGGGTATACAGGCATCCAATACAATGCATGTATTAAAAGGTATAGAAAGACCAAAAAGGACTATATCTAAATAGCATCACGATCCTAGCTTGGTCTTATGCTCCCCTGTTTCTATGCACAATCAATCAAGCATCATACAGTGGGCACTTTCCCCGGTCCCTACCTACATCCATGAAGTTTGTCTAGGTACCCAACGACGGTCCGAACAGGGTATGATATAACACTCAGTAGGACACTGCCAATGGTGTTTATAATAAGTCCAGTATGTGTAATATTAATATAAGCAGTGTGCAATATATATCACAGGTATAATAGTAAAAAAGTAAAGTGCATTCTTGTCCATCCAAACAAGGCTCCATATAAACAATAGTCTATCTCCCATGAACAAGGGAATATATAAAGAAAAAAATAAACAAGTCATATTGTCCATTCTAACAACTATAAACTGATACCCATACCAGGGATATCTGTAAAACATAGTAAAATATCCACAACAACCATGTCAGGTAATCAAGATCCAACTTCCATCATGGCCATGTTGTATAATCCAGTATAAAATATCCACAACATCCAAATGTGTAAACTAGTTTCAAACCATGAAGGGCCTAATCCAAGGTATATAAGACCAGGGCATCCTCATCGAGTCTCAGGAGCAACTCAATGAAAACTCGGTAAAGACTTGGGTGGATCCAAGGAGTGTGTCAACAGAGTATGTCCAATGTGAGTCCAAGCAAGCTAAATCCAAGGGGTAGAAAGGCCTATGGAATCCTACAGAATCAGGATCCAAGTAGTAAACAGATCTAAGGAATACACTACCATAATCAAGACCCATGGAGTAGAAATTTCTATTGCATCCTATGGAATCAGGATCCAAGGATCTCATCCAAGGCATCCACTACCATAAACAATTCATCATCTTGATTCATTCAAAAACTCAACCAATCACATTCCATGAGTTCATAAAAATCATTTAACAATTTCTATTTAAAAAATTAAATCAATTCACATCATGTCATCACATGAAAATGAGGCATAATCTTCTCCTAATCATTCATTCAATTCTCATTCAATTTATCAAGGCTCCTAAAATCAGTGGAGAGATCACACGCACATAGCAGGGCAATATAAAATAGGGTAGATATAAAGGCACACCCCATGGGTGGACTAGGATGGGGATAACAACCTCCAGTGATCACAAAGATAATAGTGGGAAATCTAAAGGGATTCCAATTCATTCAATTCAAGCATTCAGTTCATTTTAGGGGCAACGTCAGAAAGTATGATGTGAGACATAATGGGAACACGAGTTATAAAACACAAAACCATAAGGGAAAAGGTATAAACCACCTACTGTAGATCCTTAGTATAACACTCATCTATTATTAACCTCTGATTTGGTCTATATCTAAAGAAAAATGAAGAACAGATGAAAATCTTGGAAATAGGGCTTATTATCTTACACCTAAATAACTTTTTCAATATGAAGAAAAATGAAGAATGACACAAGATGAATGAAGAACTCACCAATGCAGATCCAACGAGATGATCAGCGCTTGAATCTGAGTATGGATGGTGAATTAGGATCAAATTCTATGAATTGATCTTCAAAGGGAGCTCCCAAAATCAAAGGTCTATCCACTAGAGTAAGAAAGGAAAGGGGATTTAGGTTATAAAAGATTTAAGGGGGAAAAGGTAATTTCTTATATTTTAACTGGGTCACATGGTTTGGCCACACGATTGGCCAAATTGTGCACCAATTGTACGCCCTTATCTACCTCAAGAGAAACCTTGCACAGTAATGGCACATGGTTAGACAAACCATGCACTAATAGTGCAATAATCCTCTATCAAAAGTTTGTAGAATCTTGCATAGGAAAGTGCGTCGGGTTGCAAGGTTTCATCAAATCGTGCAACCTCCTGTTGCCCTTTGTCCAGCCCCACACGGTTACTTCTAACCCTATAGATTGGATCGCGCGGTTTCTATTAACCGTACAGTCTAGTTTTTTTCCTCCAAAAGTTAGTATTCGAGCTCCGAACATGTCCTGAACACCCTCGAAACTCTTTTGATTTCATTAGACACTTTCATTAGGTCAAAACCAATGTGTTAAACCAAAAAACAAAAGATCCGTACCTCATATGAAAACTCGAGATCTTACAGGATGACACGCAGACTATCATATTTAATTTAATAATAAATAATTGTAAACCCATGCAATAAATAAAATTAAAACATTCAATGCATACACAAGTCTTGTTCAAGCTCATGAATGGTCATACATGCAACGAATAGCAAAAGTAACTAGCTAGCATTCATTTCTTTATTATTTATTTATTATTTAAGATGAACGTGCTTGCATTAATTAATTAATTAATTAATTTTATTTCATCTTAATGATCATATAAACTTAATTAGAGATACCCATCATTTATGGCATTCATAACAAATAAATGGAAGAACCAATAATGACATATTAATTATAATAAATTAATTAAGAATTTAATATTCTTTAAAACCATTATTAAATTTTCAAACGCACATTGATGTGTCAATAAATAAAATAGTGTTTTAATGCTGCAATTTTCAATTTAATGTAATTTTTAATTCTAGGCTTTAATGGGATATTACACGACATGTACAGTCCAGTTACACATTGTATACCTCAATTGTCATGTATCTGGGCCACATGCTTGGGGCTTCAACATGTTAACTCGGGAGGACTACACGATCTGTATATGTCAACTACACATCATGTATATTCTTTTGTAACACCCCAAGATTTCATAGTATGTTATCTCATTAAAGTAATTCAACAGCTTGCGCTACACGGAACACCGAGATCGAGCGCACCACAACTTAACAAACTAGCCGTTAAAAAATGGTTATGAATAGTATTAACTGAATTTTCAATTTTATATACTCTATATAATTTTAGAATTCACATTTTGTGTCTCTTAGACATAATATAAGGAAAAAATTTATTTTTCAGATAAAAGAAGTATATTTCAAAAAAATGCAATTATACCGCTTATTTAATGGAGAATCCTTTTTAAAACAAATATATGACCCTTTTATATACTCAATTTAATGGAATTAAATTATTTTTTTATAATCGGTACATAAAAATTTATTTTGGATAATTTTTTGGAACTTTTCTGATAACTTTCATATTTTAATGAATAGTGAAAAATACTAAATTTTAATTGAAAAAAACTTTTTTAATAGAAATAATTTATAGTGATAAATTATGAATTTTAATGGTTTAGAAGTATAATTAGATTATATTTTTATCATTTAATACAATTTTGGTCATTATAAGTAATTTCACATTTAAATTTGGCATAAACACATGTCAATCTTTTGATAGTTTTTACTTTTTTTTAAAAACCCTCTTTATGGTTTTGAAAACGGGAATTAATTTTAAATTAATAAATGAAACTTGTATGTTTTTAATTTGGTAAAATAGATTTCATTTTTTAATTTGGAATACCAAAATTATCTTAGGGTAAATTTTTTGTATTTTTCTAAAAACTTTCAATTTTTGATTAGTAGTGAAAAAACACTACGTTATTGGTTAAAACTGACTTTTTATTTAAATAATTAGTTATATTATTTTAATTTATTTTAGGTCAAAATATATACATAATACCTATATATTTTCAACATAATTCATTGGAGTCATTTTATAATAAGTTTAGATATATAAAATTTTATCGAACATTTTACCGTCTTTTACCTACCTTTTAGGAGCATCTGAAAATTTGTATAAAACTTAATTTTACCACTTTTGTGAGTTTAATTTCAAAAATATGAGAGAAACGGTTAGTATCAATAAGTAAAATTTGGTTCAATAAGATGAAAATAATTTTTGGTGAATAGTAACTTTTGACTTTTATTTACCACGGTTAAAAGTAAATAGGGTAATTAAGGGTAAAAATGATATCATAATTACCCTAACACATGTCCTAATTCTATTGGATAAGTATAATTAGACCAAATAAAACCTTAGGAATAAAATATGATCATATTTGGTCCACTTGGATTAGATTTGTACATTTATTATTATTTTATTTAAAGAAGAGTTAAAAGAGTTAAATTCAAAGTTTAATAACTAAACCATTTTTAATATAGGGTTATACATAATATAAATTCAACTATAAATATTAATTATAAATATAAAAATATTTCATGCATAATTATATTTTATTTATAATTTTTAGACATTAAATAATTTAATTTATTTATGACACAATGATGATGGAGTAATTACCTTAATAATAAAATATTAAAATAATTGATATTATAAATATCTAAATAAATGTAATTTTAGAATTTTGATGAATTTAAATAATTTTATAGATTAATATGACATGTTATTATTGAACATATGAATTTTTTTCGAAGTAATAAAGTTGTTAGGACTTTAACAAAAATCATTTATTAAATAATGTCAAAATTGACAGAATTTAGTTTTTAAAACAAATACTATATTATTGGTTGATATAATATTCCTAAAAATATATGATTCGGACAAAGGTCCTTAATAATATTATATATGTAATTAATGAACCTATTGGTATTATCTTGGAAGTTTATAGTAAGTTTATTAACAATGTAATATAAAAATACAAAGAGACATGGTAAATGTCAAACTATTTAACTAAGAGTTAAATCTAAAAGATAAGGTTAATATGATGAACTAAACCTATCTAAAACCTATTGGTTGAGAGTTTTTCTACCCATAACCACCTTATAATTTAAATAATTCATTTTTGAGTCATTATAAACCTAAAATAATTTTATTATAAAATAATATTTCAAGCTTTTCCTAAAGTGACCCTCGCCTCTCTTATAAAAGGGCACTTCCCCTTCTCTCAAATTCACACCTTCAAAGCCATTTTTCTCGTCCAAACCCTGCCCAAATATCCTCCCAACTTTTCTCCATTCATTCTAGAGTCCTTCCATTGGTCATAAATCCAACCTAAGGAGCCCTTTTGATCAAATCAAAAGGAATAACCCGAAGAAGAGGTAAATATTTCATCACCTCTTTCAACTTATTTTCTTCTTCCACTTCCTCTTTCTTTGTTGTTTCCATTATAAAATAATAACTCCAGTATCTTATATATACTTTGATGTTATTATAAAAATTGTACAACCATATTCATTATTCTATCCATCTTATAAATAACAAAGTCATCATACATGCGTACATACGGATTACCGTCTCCATGTCGTGGTGTAGTTTGTTATTCAAACACTTCATTATTTGTATGGGTATAATAATGAGTATAACATATGTAAATAATAAATATAAAATTATAATTATTCTGTATATATGATATTTCATCCAATTACATACGATTTCTCCATCAATATAATGATATTGTCACTTGTGCGTACATACGGATTACCGTCTCCACGACGCGATGAGATTCATTTCCACATTCACCATTCAACAATGATTGTAAAATATATATCATTAATAAGTATTTTATATATGAAATAATAATTATACTGAATATATATATATTTTTGTGTGTGTGTGTACTTACATATATCTTATTCACTTAGTTCCGTTCAATACGATATGAAAACGGAAATAGCATTTATTCGTACGTACGGCCTACCGTCTCCATAAGCAGTGTTTTCCATTTCATATATACGTCTATTATACATATTTATATTATAAATATATATTATATATAAATCATGTTTTATATTCTTTAAGTATTTAAATCATTATTTAAGTGATACAATCAAGAGTAATAAGTTAAAACACGTACGATAAAGGAAGCGATTATTACCCGAAATGTTAATTTAACATGGAAATTATTATTAAATGGGTTGTATAAAGACATAAATGAATCATGTATGATATCATAAATATTAATATAGTTCTGTTATAATTTAAATAACATACTACGGTCTTTATATAGGAAGTTAAACGTACCCTCTACTAAAGAAAAGTGCAAGATAAGGGTTAATTTCACAATCTCTTTATTATCCGAGGTTGTTTTTACGTGAGTATCTACTGGGGAATATTTATTATCCATGTCTATGTTTCATAAAAGAGTTTTCAAAGGTATTATTTTTAAGGGACTCTTTTACTAAAACATCATTTTAAATGTTTTAAAGATTTATTCTTCAAAACCTTTCTCATTAATGTCCATGTTTTTAAAATGGTTTTATGGATTTATTTATATGGACATGAATGTTTTTAAAATGTTAATTCCTTTAAAAAGTATCAAAGTGGTATGGGAAAATTTGATTCAAAAATGTCTTTAAATGTCTTCCTTTCTAAATTTTGTGACTTTTAAATGTTTTTATGAAAAAAGGATATTTCTTACAAAGAGTTTTACAAATAATTTTCATCTATATCAACATCCTTTGATGGATTTTAAACTTGTTTGAAGTTGATTTATTATGGTACAAATATTCCTTATTGTATTAAAGGTTTTGGGATATGTTTGACTATGGATGAGTTATTTTTATGCCATTCATGGTTTATGGTTAAAGTATTGACATTTCATATGCTAGTTTTAATACGAATGTTCATGTTATATTTCAACCTCTTCTTAAAATGAATGTGTTAGACTAGTATGTTCTGGGTTGGAGACTGGTAAAAGTAAGCCTCCTGGGTTGGGGTTCGGTTACAGCAGACCCTCCGGGTTGGAGTCCGGTTACATAGGCTCTCTGGGTTGGAGTCCGGTTACAAAGGCTCTCCGGGTTGGATTCCAGTTACAGAGGCTCTCTGGGTTGGAGTCCGGTTATAGAGGATCTCTGGGTTAGAGTTTGGTTACAGAGGATCTCCAGGTTGGGATCTGGTTACAGTTATCCCCTAGGTCCTAGCACAAGGCCTTGAAATAGAAATTAAAGTCCAACATTATGCATTTAATCATTATGAAAGTGGCTATTGATATTGCATGTGATTATTAGACTAGTAGAATATCCATGTGAATAAGTAAACGACATTATTTTATTTTATCTTTGTCATATTATACTGAATTTCAAGTTTAAAAGGCTTTTGTTTTAGTATTATATATTGCCTTAAATGTTTATTCTTATTTATGAAAGTTTATGCTATATTTTTATCCTTACTGAGAATTTGAGCTCACCCCTTTCTATGTTTTATTTTTCTCAGGATGTGAAGAAGTATTTTATGATTGATAAGTAAGGTTAAGATGAGGGATTAATGTCATTCTCAAAGGATCATTTATGTTGTGTTTTATTTTCTAATGTGTAATGTAATGTTCATTTATGTAATCTATTTTCCAAGAATGCTAAACTGATCGGTCTTTTGGGACTTGATTCCTTGTAATCATGCCAATGTATTAAAATAATGCACCGACTCCCATAACTGGGGTCGGGGCGTTACAGTTGGTATCAGAGGAAGTTTAGCAATAAACTTGGAAACTAGATTTAGATAAACTCTGATTAGATCACATTACCCTAAGATAGATTTTGAGGATTATTATAGAATAACTTCCTAGAATTTTGGTAATGTAGAGATTTTGTGAGTTTTACAAGCAATAAATCCTTGTTTAGATACGAGCAGGTAGAGTCAGCTCTGGCACAGATGTACCTAGGGGTAAAACCTGAAAACACCGCTTTGAGATAGACTCGAATGGGAACTGGTGCATGATAACAGGCCTTGCTGCACTCTTGGTTACAACACTCTCGGGGGATATGCTTAGGATAATTCTTGTTTTCTTTACAAACCAGTATGACAGGTTTATGAGTATATACCTCCTCAAAGAAAACATTTTTATGATTATGTATTATATCCATGAACTATTCAATTTATGTTAACTATTTTATAAATTTGGAAGTATGAATTGTGATTCATAAACTAACCTAGTGTATGTTATTGTTTAGAAATGGCGCCCAATAGATGGAATGAGACCTCCAATAATACGCATGATCCAAAGAGTAAGAAGGATCATATCTTTCATGGTATTAATCCAACATTTAGAAAGGAAATAGTCTCCCATGTATTATCATCATATTAACAAATAGTATCATGTGTTAATAAGATAAGTAAATAATTTTCTGATTCCTATGGCTTTGAAGGGAAGCCATATAAGAAAATGATGGTAGAGAGAAAGATGGATAAAGGGAATAAGGGAAAGAAGGATTTTCCCATATGTTATAATTGTGGAAAGAATTACCTTGGTAAATTCTTGAAGGGAATGGGAGTTTGTTATAAGTGTGGAGAAAAATGACACCAAGTACGTGATTGCAAGGGTGAGAAAAAGGTTTCAAATGTACAGTGCTTCATCTGCAAGGATTTGGGACACTACACGAATCAATGTCCAAATCATCAGAGTATACCTCAAATGATGTTATTGGATAATAATCAAGTTATGATACTACCAAAGATTAAGAGGGATGATTAAGAGTTCTTATTTTGTTATTAATGTATTGTGTCATTTGAGTATTGTATTAATGATGTACATGTTATAAGAATTATAGAGCATATAAGGATTGTACTGCAGTACTATTTCATTAAGGACTTGAGATTAGTGGAACCAAGAAAAGTTACTCAATGGAAAGTTAAAATTCTTTGAAAATACATGGTTGAAGGAAAGACAAAACTTTAATATGGTCCTGATACTGAGGTATTGATTTTGGAATAAGAGATTATTGATTTGGATAAATTATATTGGATATTGTTGACATCCTTGGAACTGGTTAATGGTTTGTTTTTTTCCATCATTGTTGGAGTTTACAACATTTTTGGATATAAGGAGTATATTCAGTGTTCTATAAGGAATAAGGGAGCATGAATATAATCAATACGGTTAAATGAAAATTCAGGGTGTTACCGTGTTTTAGAAGAATACATGATGAAGGTATTTACATATTATTACGTCGCAAAAAGGATCTTCATTGTGTTTACCTTCTTTATAAATTTTGGACTGTGAGTTTGGACAGAAGTATTTTGGATAAGTCTAAAGGTTGGAATCGATTAAGTTTGACATTGGATACTATTGTTAAGGTTAAATCATTTCTTGAGATTATTTTTGGATTTTCATAAAAAGTACAACCCAGAGGTCGGATGACAACTCGTCACGTCCGGCAAGGCCGCGAGACTTGAACCCACAACCGAAGGGTGACAATGGTGCATCACCTACCACTAGCCTATGTGATATCCTAGTTTGTATAATGTAGTTTTTTTTAATATTCTGAAAAATGAATTATAAATTCATTATTTTTTGAACCCTATACGATTATGATAAATAGAATATTTTTGAATTCTATTATCTTTTGGAGTGAAAGATGAGTTTGTGGTAGGAATTAGTTGAAGGATGAAACTCTACTTGTCAATTATATATATATATATATATCCTCTTATTCTATGAATAAGTTAATTCTTAAACTTTAGGGAATGGATCTTAAAACCAAAAATGTGTTACCCTAATACCATATATTTTGTTGAACCGGTGATATTTTACATCATCTTAGATTGATGGATTTGAGGCCCTAAATTTTACACTTGTTTGTGATTTATGACCTCAATCACTCCCTATAAATATTTACGTTTTCCTCCAATTATGTGTCTCTAATTGCCACCAATGTTCTTCTAATCAAGATCATAATTTGGTGGTGACTTTTTCATTTCCCTTTCTGTCACGACCCCCTCCCACCAAAGATGCCCCTTTTGAACTGGCAATGGTGAAAGGGAGATAATGACCCCCGATTCCCGCCTCCAGTAGGCCCCGGAGTGGCGAATAGCACCAAGGTTATGAGTTTTCACAAATATGGGAGGCATTAACCTTTTTATTATTTAATATCAGAAAATAGGATGAGTCAAACACCAAAAGAAAAAGGAACAAGTAAATGAAAATAAACCCAAAACCAAACCCATATGCATGTTTTATACAATACTAAAACAAAAGTACAAGTACAAGAAAAGTTCCAAAGTATGATACCAAAAAAAGAAAAAACTACAACCATCAAATCTCCAACGCCCAACTAGAAAGGTCATGCATGGTCCCTAAAGTCCTCCTGAAAACCTGAAAGTAAACATACCATGAGCATAAAAGTATACTCAGTAGGAAAACCTAAAGCTCTAATGCACAGGTGGGGAGACATCCTAATGCCCCATGAGAAAACAGAAGGAGCCAAAGCCTGGCAAGGAATCTATCCCCCCAACCTTACAAGCCACACTCACCAAATATTGCAAGTCAATAGAGTATTATAGTAATATTATCAAAGTATGGGTACCCCGCACCACCTTCCCACTGAATACTGCTCAATCCCTCACGCTTAACTCTCTAATGCTTTCCCCTCTTCCTGAGCTAGTGTCGCAACCTGGCCATACGAAGCTCATAGTATCCCACCGACACTCAATCCTCATCCATAACCACAAACACATCGGAAACAATACTCATACCACAAAAACCCATGAAACACCCCTTCACATAATTAAACCCCAACCATCACCCACAAAATTCATTCTTTTATTTAGTTTAACCAGGGTGATCATACAAGGGTTCCAGGTATTCATTTAATCAACCAACTTTACATGATTAACCAATTTCTACATTCTATGAAATTCCATCCACAAAATAATCCAAAAAAACAGGGCAACATTTAATTGCACAAGAAAATGCCCCCAACGACCATGATTTTCAGTAGGCATAAGACTATTCAATTCACAACATAATCAAAGGATAAGCGTTGATGTAAATAAAACAAAAATATCAACAAAAATTTCCCCAAACCCATTCTTTAACCAGTTATTATCTTTATTTACTGGTTCAACTGTATCTCATGAAAACAAGAGGATGCCCACCCCGCATGATACACAAAAGGGAGGGACGAAGGTAAGATCCCTACCCGAACAGGTTTTGATGTCCTTCTGTGAGAACAACCACCACGAGGATTTAGATCACTCCTCCCGACGACTATGTCCTCTCGTGGACGTTGCGGCACAACCGCACCAACAACCAAGAGAGACTTCATTAAGGTTTAAGGTGTCACTTGTCATAAAATGGTAAGGAGGAACAGAAAGAGGAGATCGAGAAAGGAATAAGAACGGGGTAGAACGTACCATTAAGATGACGTTCGTCGAAGAGCGTCGTTCCCGTCAAATATCAGAAATCTCCTCGGTAGGAAACTGTGAAGAGGAAGTAGAATAAGAGGGAATGGAATGAGGTGCATGATTTTCTCCTCATCGACATGATCCCACGGCCACCGACAGATCAACGATCAGAGTCCGGATGAAGAAGATAGAAGGAAGGCTTCGGGGTCATCCGAGAGCGTCGATGTGTGAGGAAGAAGAGGGGTTCGTAAATAACACATGACCCTCTCTTATATAGGCAATGAAAAGGTAAAACGGTATGCAGTGTGTATTAATGAATACATGATGTGATCGTACAACTTTTACGTTGTTTGATTGGTCAACACACGACACGTCACGTAGTTTCCATGTGTTTAATGATAATAATAACTTCAATTAATAATATGTGTTTTATTGACCCGAGACATGAGTCATAAAAAGGTATTCATCATTGATCTTAAAATGACTATCATAATTTCAGGGTTACGCTGCCGCTGACGGTTCGTAAAACCGAGGTCGTATGAAGAAGTTATGGACGAATTATGGTTTTGACAACCATAAATAATAATATTATTATATTATTATTATTATTATTATTTCATTTCATTGAAAATTTCTCTCTCCAATAATTTGGTGCGCATCACCAATTCATGAGATTATCTCTTTTTTTTATTAGTTTAAAATCTAATTTGTTTCCTTTAACTCTTTCTCTCTCCAATCTAACTCTTCCATTCATGATTTCTTCTCCCACTCCACCAAAAGTGGCGCCTCCCCTTGACTTTACTCCATTATCACTTCAATGTTATTATTAATAAAATTAATATTAATAACACCCATCATTAATATTCTAATTTAATCCCATTAAATTAGTTTATAATGGTTATTCTCATATTAAATTAAGACCATTCCATTTAATTAATCACACCCTAAAGGCCACCATTACCATTATGATTTAATATAATAGTAATAAATCCTCTTTAAATTTCATCAACGGGTCTCCATCATTATCATTAATAATCATTATTATTATTGACGCCCATTATTATCTTATAATTACTATTATAATATATTAAATCAACATTATATTACATATATTATTATTAAATTCTTATAATGGGAGGATAACACTCCCTCTCTCCAATCACATGATATTCACACACGGGTTGGGAACCCCTTCCATTCTTCATTATCATTTTATTATTTTTTATAATCTATTAAATTAATACTATTATAATTATTTTAATATTCCAAAATACAAGTTGGATTCACCCATAAGGGGTTGCGCCTCATTTATTATAATTTATTCCTTTATAATTTATTCCATGCGCCTCCCATTATATTCCCATTACACACATAATTTATTATTTATTACAATTTAAATAAATCAAAATGAAACCATGCACCTCCCCTCATTGAATTAAATACATTCAATTTTATTTCTTTTATTTCACAATGATTAAATTAAAACCATTTAATCTAATTAACACCAAATATTTTCACGCCACCATTATAAATTATTATTATCAAAAATTATTATTATAACACATGTCGTGTTTGACCACATCAAATTTTTACAAAGTAATGGACCAGAGAGGTCCGGGCCATTACATCATATACCTCTAAAAACATTCTCATCCTCGAGAATTAAAACCAACCCATAAAAAGGGGAAAGGTCCGAACAACCACCCCGCAAGATACCTCTCAGGGCTCTCGTCATAACAGGAATCCAACCACTATCCTAATTATATGAGTCATGGAATTCCTTCCCCCATGTCGAGATATTATCCACTTTAAGCGGCACTGACTTGCCTGCGTGGGTTTAATCATATCCACATTAATGCGTCTCGATTAGGGATTAGGTCCTCCCACCCCAATAATTTAGGATTTCTCATACACACATTGCCCCCAACACCGCACAAAACAAGAAACACGCTGCCATAACACATGGATTGGGGAATTCCTTCTCCCATGTCAAGATACTATCTGCTTTGGGTGGCACTGACTTGCCCGCACGGGTTTAATCGCATCCATATTAATGCGTCTTGATTAGGGATCAAGTCCTCCTCTCCCTATATGTTAGGACTCTTCACACACATCTAAAGGAAAGAGAGAAACAACTTATCATTATAGACTCATGAAAAACAAGGTCCAAACCCAAATCATGGGTGAGAATGAGTTTCAAAAAATGAGTGTGATGCTCCTGAATTTAAACAAAACATAAACTAAAGCATTTAAGTAAAACCGAAGACATATCTCTCGATCTCTGGCCTTGCTAGGTTTGTTGCTTCTGTTACGTGCAACTGTCTGCATCCCACTCCTCTGCCTCTCTGTTGATTTCCACCTCCTCGACCACATTTCAGTTGGGGTCCTTGAGGAACTCCTTGTGGTTGGCCACCACCTGCTCCAGCTCCCCTTGGAGGGACTGGAGCCTGTTACTGCTGGAAGGGTCAGGCTGGGAACTGCTGCTGGGGCTGGGGTTGAACCTGGCCAGTCCCCCCATACTGAGTCTGAAAAGGGAAATTTCTACCAAGATACCCACGATTCCCACATGAAAAGCACCTAGGTCCCTGGCCCATAGAAAATGGGTGGAAATCGTGAGATTGGTATGGGACCTGCTGAAGTTTGCTCCCTTCCGGGCGAAACTTTGAAGGTCCTGTTGCTGGGGATCTACTGCTGACCACCTCCTTCTTGAACGAACTTGGGTGACTCCTCTCTCGCGGTGGACCTACTTGCAAGTGAATCCTCTCGATTATATCTACCTTCTTCTGTACTTCTAGGTACGTTGGTAAGGTTAAAGGGGTCACCGCACACCGAATAGAGGGGTGAAGTGCCTCCTCTAAATGTCTTGCTTGAGAATCCTCATCCGGAAAGAGATTCAGGGAAAAACGGAGGAGATCCTTGAACTTGACCCCTAGTTCTCTCACTGAAATGCTTCCTTATTGGAGAGACAAAAAATATTGTCTCTTCTCTTCCTTCCTCATTGAGGAAAGAAATTCCTCGTGGAACTCCTTCTCGAAGTTGGCCCATATAACTTATGTCTCCTTCCCCTCCCCAAGGTAAAGCATCCACCACTGACGCGCCGCTCCTCGCAGCAGGCTTACTTCTAGAGGAACCCAGTACTCTAATGGAGCCCTGATCATCCCAAAGGTGATCTCGAGTTCCTCCAACCAACTCTCTGATTCTGTATCCGAAGTGATGCCTTCATACTTCTTCAAGTGCTGTCACTGGAAAGCACAAAACGTGCGCTTCCACAAGTCATCTTCCTCTTCTCGGTCAATCCTCAGTTGATCGACCGTATGAATCTGATGGGCCTCGACTACCTGAGTCACCCAGGAACGACGTCCAGGTTTCATAGCTGTACGGTAAACAAAGAACGCCTAAGCCCAAGTAGCAAGGAAATTTTCTCAAGGTTTCATTTTATCATTTTATTTCAATTTCTTTTCCAGAACACCCAAATCAAGTAAAACACAAATCATGATGATGCATGTACCTTTCCTAGGGTCTCTACCCTACAATCAATGTAGTCTTACTTGGTCGTTCGGTAAGCTCAGAGTCCTTGCATCGGATCATGGGGGGACCTAAAATCCCGTGTCCTAGCTGGTCTTACCTGGCCTATGCCACGCACCAAGATCAGCCAACATTGTTACCCTACCATCCCATGCAATCCTCAATGTGACTAACTTCAGACTCCATCCTATCTCTCAACCATCACCTCTGATACCATTCTGTTATGACCCCCTCCCACCAAAGATGCCCCTCCTGAGCTGGCAATGGTGAAAGGGAGATAATGACCCCCAAGTCCTGCCTTCAGTAGACCCCGGAGTGGTGACTAGCACCAAGGGTATGAGTTTTCACAAATATGGGAGGCATTACCCTTTTTATTATTTAAGATAGGGAAATAGGATGAGCCAAACACCAAAAGAAAAAGGAATAAGGAAATGAAAATAAACTCAAAACCAAAACCATATGCATGTTTTATATGATATTGAAACAAAAGTAAAAGTACAAGAAAAGCTCCAAAGTACGATACCAAAAAAAAGAAAGCAAAAACTGCAACCATCAAAACTCCAACGCCCAACTAGCAAGGTCCCGCACAGTCCCTGAAGTCCTTTTGAAAACCTGAAAGTAAACATACAGTGAGCATACAAGTATACTCAGTAGGAAAACTTAAATCTCTCGTGCACAGGTGGGGAGACATCCTAATGCCCCGTGAAAAAACAGAAGGAACCAAAGCCTATCAAGGAATCTATCCCCCCAACCTTACAAGCCACACTCACCAAATATCGCAAGTCAATAGAGTAGTATAGTAATATTATCAAAGTATGGGTACCCCTCACCACCTTCCCACTGAATACTGCTCAATCCCTCACGCCTAACACTCTGATGCTTTCCCCTCTTCCTGATCTAGTGCCGCAACCTGTCCATACAAAACTCATAGTATCCCGCCGGCACTCAATCCTCAGCCATAACCACAAACACATCAAAAACAATACATGTACCACAACAACCCACAAAACACCCCTTCACATAATTAAACCCCAACCAGCACCCACAAAATTCATTCTTTCATTTGGTTTAATGGGGTGATCATACAAGGGTTCCAGGTATTCATTTAACCATCCAACTTTACATGATTAACCAATTTCCACATTCTATGAAATTCCATCCACAAAACAATCCAGAAAAACAGGGCAAAATTTAATTGCGTAAGAAAAGGCCCCCAACGACCGTGATTTTCAGTAGGCATAAGCCTATTCAATTCACAACATAATCAAAGGATAAGAATTGATGGAAATAAAACAACAATATCAATAAAAATTTTCCCAAACTCGTTCTTTAACCAGTTATTATCTTTATTTACTGGTTCAACCATATCTCATGAAAATAAGAGGATACCCACCCTGCATGATACACAAAAGAGAGAGAGATGAAGGTAAGACCCCTACCTGAACAGGTTTTGATGTCCTTCTGTGAGAATAACCACCACGAGGATTTCGATCACTCCTCCTGACGACTACGCCCTCTCATGGATACTACGGAACAACCGCACTAAAAACCAAGAGAGACTCCATTAAGGTTTAAGGTGTCACTTGTCATATCATGGAAAGTAGGAACAGAAAGATGAGATTGAGGAAGGAATAAGAACAAGGTAGAACGTACCATTAAGATGACATTCGTAGAAGAGCGTCGTTCCAATCAAATATAAGCAATCTCCTCAGTAGGAAACTATGAAGAGGAAGTTGAAGAAGAGGGAATGGAACGAGGTGCACGATGTTCACCTCGTCGACATGATCCCGCATCCACCGACAGATTGACGATCGGAGTCCGGGTGAAGAAGATAGGAGGAAGGCTTCTGGGTCATCTGGGAGCGTCATCGTGCGGGGAAGAAGAGGGGTCCGTAAATAACACGTGACCCTCTATTATATAGGCAATGAAAAGGTAAAACGGTATGCAGTGTGTATTAATGAATACACAACGTGACCGTAAAACTGTTACGTTGTTTGACTGGTCAACACACGATACGTCATGCTGTTTCCTTGCGTTTAATGATAATAATAACTTCAATTAATAATAGGTGTTTTATTGACCCGAGAAATGATTCATAAAAAGGTATTCATCATTGGTCTTAAAATGACCGTCATAATTTTAGGGTTATGTTGCCGCTGATGGTTTGTAAAACTGAGGTCGCACGAAGAAGTTACAGATGAATTATGGTTTTGACAACCATAAATAATAATATTATTATTATATTATTATTATTATTTCATTTCATTGAAAATTTATCTCTCCAATATCATTTAAGATTCACGCACAAAATCCTCTCCAATTTGGTGCGCATCACCAATTAATGAGATTCTCTCTCTTTTTTATTAGTTTAAAATCAAATTTGTTTCCTTTAACTCTTTCTCTCTCCAATCTAACTCTTCCATTCACGATTTCTTCTCCCACTCCACCAAAAGTGGTACATCCCCTTGCCTTTACTTCATTATCACTTCAATGTTATTATTAATAAAATTAATATTAATAACACCCATCATTAATGTTCAAATTTAATCCCATTAAATTAGTTTATAATGGTTATTCTCATATTAAATTAAGACCATTCCATTTAATTAATCACACCCTAAAGGCCACCATTGCCATTATGATTTAATATAATAGTAATAAATCCTCTTTCAATTTCATCAACGAGTCACCATCATTATCATTAATAATCATTATTATTATTGACGCCCATTATTATCTTATAATTACTATTATAATATATTAAATCAACATTATATTACATATATTATTATTAAATTCTTATAATGGGAGGATAACACTCCCTCTCTCCAATCACATGATATTCATTCACGCACGGGTTGGGAACCCCTTCCATTCTTCATTATCATTTTATTATTTTTTATAATCTATTAAATGAATATTATTATAATTATTTTAATATTCCAAAATACAAGTTGGATTCACCCATAAGGGTTTGCGCCTCATTTATTATAATTTATTCCTTTATAATTTATTCCATGTTCCTCCCATTATATTCCCATTACACACATAATTTATTATTTATTAAAATTTAAATAAATAAAAATTAAACCATGCACCTCCCCTCATTGAATTAAATACATTCAATTTTATTTCTTTTATTTCACAATGATTAAATTAAAACCATTTAATCTAATTAACACCAAATATTTTCACGCCACCATTATCAATTATTATTATCAAAAATTATTATTATAACATGCGTCGTATTTGACCACATCAAATTTTTACAAAGTAATAGACCGGAGAGGTCCGGGCCATTACATTTTCCCTCTTATTAAGAATAAATTTTATTAACCCAATTTTCGATGTGGGTTTTCGACAAAGGTAATTTCCTATTTTTAACCATTTATTTTTGAAGAAAATTTTCAAATTGTGAGGACGCAATTTATTGAAGGAGGGGGGAATGTAACACCCCAATATTTCATAGTATTTTATCTCATTAAAGTAATTCAATAGCTTGCGCTACACGCAACACCGAGATCGAGCGCACCACGACTTAACAAACTAGCTGTTAAAAAACGGTTATGAATAGTATTAACTGAATTTTTAATTTTATATACTCAATATAATTTTAGAATTCATATTTTTTGTCTCTTATATATAATATAAGGACAAATTAGATTTTTCAGATAAAAGAAGTATTTTTCAAAAAAAAATGCAATTATACCGCTTATTTAATAGAGAATCCTTTTTAAAACAAATATATGACACTTTTATATACTCAATTTAATGGAATTAAATTCTTTTTTAGAATTGGTACATAAAAATTTAGTTTGGATAAATTTTTGGTACTTTTCTGATAACTTTCATATTTTGATGAATAGTGAAAAATACTAAATTTTAATTGAAAACAACTTTTTTAATAAAAATAATTTATAGTGATAAATTATGAATTTGAGTGGTTTGGAAGTATAATTAGATTATTTTTTTATCATTTAATACAATTTTGTTCATTATAAGTAATTTCACATTTAAATTTGGCATAAACACGTGTCAATCTTTTGATAGTTTTTACTTTTTTTTTAAAAAACCTGCATTATGGTTTTGAAAATAGGAATTAATTTTAAATTAATAAATTCAACTTCTATGTTTTGAATTTGGTAAAATATAATTCATTTTTTAATTTTTAATACCAAAATTATCTTAGGGTAAATTTTTTGTATTTTTTTGAAAACTTTCAATTTTTGATTAATAGTGAAAAAACACTGCATTATTGGTTAAAACTGACTTTTTATTTAAATAATTAGTTGTATTATTTTAATTTATTTTAGGTCAAAATAGATACATAATACCTATATATTTTCAACATAATTCATTGGATTCATTTTATAATAATTTTAGATATAGAAAATTTTATCGAACATTTTACCGTCTTTTACCCACCTTCTAGTAGCATTTGCAAATTTACATAAAACATAATTTTACCACTTCTGTGAGTTGAATTTCAAAAATTCAAGAGACACGGTTAATATCAGTAAGTAAAATTTGGTTCAATAAGATGAAAATATTTTTTGGTGAATAGTAACTTTTGACTTGTATTTACCACGGTTAAAAGTAAATAGGGTATTGAGGGTAAAAATGATATCATAATTACCATAACACATGTCCTAATTATATTGGATAAGTATAATTAGACTAAAAAAATTTTAGGAATAAAATATGATCCTCTTTGGTCCACTTGGATTAGATTTGGACATTTATTATTATTTTATTTAAAGAAGAGTTAAAAGAGTTAAATTCAAAGTTTAATAACTAAACCATTTTTAATATAGGGTTATACATAATATAAATTCGACTATAAATATTAATTAGAAATATAAAAATATTTCCTACATAATGATATTTTATTTATAATTTTTAGAAATTAAATAATTTAATTTATTTATGACACAATGATGATGTAGTAATTACCTTAATAATAAAATGTTAAAATAATTGACATTATAAATATCCAAATAAATGTAATTTGATAATTTTGATGAATTCACCATATTACATTTTAGGATTGAACATGTGAATTTATTTTGAATTAATAAAGTTTTTAGGACTTTAAAAAAATCATTTATTAAATAATGTCAAAATTGACATAATTGAGTTTTTAAAACAAATACTATATTATTGGTTGATATAATATTCCTAAAAATCTATGGTTCGGCCAAAGGGTATTAATAATATTATATATGTCATTAATGAACCTATTGGGCTTCTCTTGGAAGTTTATAGTAAGTTTATTAACTATATAATATAAAAATACAAAGAGACATGGTAAATGTCAAACTATTTAACTAAGAGTTAAATCTAAAATATGAGATTAATATGATGACCTAAACCTGTCTAAAACCTATTGGTTGAGATTTTTTCGACCCATACCCACCTTATCCTTTAAATAATTCATTTTGGAGCCATTAGAAACCGAAAATGATTTTATTATAAAATAATATTTCAAGCTTTTCCTAAAGTGACCCTCACCTCTCTTATAAAAGGGAACTTCCCCTTATCTCAAATTAACACCTTAAAATCCATTTGGATCGGTCAACCCCAGCCCAAATATACTCCCAACTTTTCTCCCTTCATCCTAGAGGCCTTATTTTGGTCATAAATCTAACCTAAGGAGCTCTTCTGATCAAATCAAAAGGAAAAACTCGAAGAAGAGGTAAATATGTCATCACCTCTTTCAAGTTCTTTTCTTCTTCCACTTCCTCTTTCTTTGTTGTTTACATTATAAAATAATAAATATATTATATTATATATACTATTATGTTATTATAAAAATGGTACAACCACATTCATTATTTTATCCATCCTATAAATGACAAAGTCACCATACGTGCGTACGTACGGATTACCGTCTCCACGTCGTGGTGTAGTTTATTATTCAAACACTTAATTATTTGGATGAGTATAATAATGAGTATAACAGATGTAAATAATAAATATAACATTTTAATGATTTTTTATATATTTTATATCATCCAATTATATACAATTTCTCCATCAATATAATGATATTGTCGTTCGTGCATACGTATGGACTACCGTCTCCACGACGTGATGAGATGCATTTCCACGTTCACCATTCAACGATTATTATAAAATATATATCATTAATAAGTATGTAATATATGAAATAATAATGCTACTGGATATATATATTTATTTATTTATTTATTTATTTATTTATGTACTTACATATATCTTATTCACTTAGTTTCGTTCAATACGATATGAAAACGGAAACAGCGTTTATGCGTACGTACGACCTACCGTATCCATAAATGGTGTTATCTATTTCATATATACATCTATTATACATATTTATATTCTAAATACATATGATATATAAATCATGTTTTATATTCTGGAAGTATTTAAATCATTATTTAAGTGATACAATCAAGAGTAACAAGTTAAAACACGTACGATAAAGAAAGCGATTATTACCCAAAATGTTAATTTAACATGGAAATTATTATTAAATAGGTAGTATAAAGTCATAAATTAATATTTTATGATATCATAAATATTAATATGGTTATGGTATAATTTAAATAACATACTACGGTCTTTATACATGAGGTTAAACGTACCCTCAGCTAAAAGAAAGTACAAGGTAAGGGTTAATTTCACAATCTCTTTATTATCTGAGGTTGTTTTTACGTGAGTATCTACTGGGAAATATTTATTATCCATGTCTATGTTTCATAAAATAGTTTTCAAAGGTATTATTTTTAAGGGACTCTTTTACTAAAACATCATTTTAAATGTTTTAAATATTTATTCTTCAAAACCTTTCCCATTAATGTCCATGTTTTCTAAATGGTTTTATAGATTTATTTATATGGACATGAATGTTTTTAAAATTTTAATTTCTTTCAAAAGTTTCAAAGTGGTATGGGACAATTTGATTCAAAAATGTCTTTAAATGTCTTCCTTTCTAAATTGTGTGGCTTTTAAATGTTTTTATGAAAAAAGGATATTTCTTACAAAGAGTTTTAAAAATCATTTTCATCTATATCAACATCATTTGATTGATTTTAAACTTGTTTGAAGTTGATTTATTATGATAAAAATATTTCATATTGTATTGAAGGTTTTGTGATATGTTTTAATGTGGATGAGTTATTTTTATGCCATTCATGGTTTATGGTTAAGGTATTGACATTTCGTATGCTAGTTTTAATACGAATGTTTATGTTATATTTCAACCTCTTCTTAAGATGAATGTGTTGGACTAGTATATTCTGGGTTAGGGACCGGTAAAAGTAAGCCTCCCAGGTTGGGGTCTGGTTACAGCAGACCCTTCGGGTTGGAGTCCGGTTATAGAGGCTCTCCGGGTTGGAGTCCGGTTACAATGACTCTTCGAATTGAAGTCCGGTTACAGAGGCTCTCCGGGTTGGAGTCTGATTACATAGGCTCTTCAGGTTGGGGTCTGGTTACAGTTAGCCCCTAGGTCCTGGAACGAGACCTTGACATAGAAATTAAAGTCTGGAATTATGCATTCCATCATTATTAAAGTGGCTATTGATATTGCATGTGATTATTAGACAAGTAGAATATCCATGTGAATAAGTAAATGAAATTATTTTATTTTATCTTTTCCATATTATGTTGAAGTTCAAGTTTAAAAGTCTTTTTTTAGTCTTATACATTGCCTTAAATGTTTATGCTTATTTATGAAAGTTTCTGCTATATTGTTATCTTTACTAAGCATTTGAGATCACCTCTTTCTATGTTTTATTTTTCCCAGGATGTGAAGAAGTATTTTATGATTGATAAGCAGGGTTAAGCTAAGGGATTAATGGAGTTCTCAAAGTATCATTTATGTTGTGTTTTATTTTCTAATGTGTAATGTAATGTTCATGTATATAATCTATTTTCCAAGACTGCTAAACTGATCAGTCTTTTGGGACTTCATTCCTTGTAATCATTCCAATGTATTAAAATAATGCACCGACTCTCATAACTGGGGTCAGGGTGTTACAGCTTTTCATGTGCCAGGTTGGCCCGATCAATGCTCAATGTGCAATAAATGCATTGCTTGTAACTAACTGCTCGATACATCCAAGTATAATGCGCATGGGTATACGGTGTGTACTCCAGATATACTTTGTTCTCTAGATAAAAGTCATGTAACCCATTTTTACCAGCCAAAGATTTGGTACTCTTTGATGGCATCTCTGGTTGTTCTTCATCTGTTCTTAAACCTTTTAAAAAATGAAACACTGAACAAACATGATTAATATGTCGAATCATGTTAATTCAAATCATATTAAATAACGAATAGTAAGAAATGAAAATTCATCCATGATTGTGTATGTATCAATGATCAAATAAATAATTATAAATTAAAACATGACCGCTCTTATACCACTTGTTAGTTCTAGGAATAGCAGAAGCGTGCGATGATGGGTGATACATTAAAATTTATTTTAATATTTCAATGATTGAAACCAAAAGTGAGGATCTTGCACATAAAATTTATAATTAATTTATTTAATATCTGAAGAAATGAATACTTGAGATTAAGAAATTTTTTCATTGATGAATGTTGATCGTCTGAAAAGACCCTTTCAGATTTTTTTTGTTGCATTGTGAGGATCCAAGGACTAAATCCTTATAGTGGTGATCTACACATGCTCTTATGATCTTCGAGTAATTCCACTCGATCTTCAGGTGTTAGTTTGGTGAATTTAATGTCTTTTGTTATTCGTTCTTAATCACTCGTTATTTATCGCAAGTTATTAGATCTTGAAGAAATCTCCCATGTGTTTCTCATTTTTGAGGGGGAGAGAAAAGGAGGATTCGGGAGTGAATTCATTCTATGCAAAATATCCCTCTTTTTCTATTGCACACTCATGCTCCAGACAATAGACCTAACCATGTATTTATAGAGCAAGAATTTAAGTTAAAATAATAATTTAATTGCATGTTAGCCATTAAATAATATTATAACATTTAATGAAATCTCATGCCAATTATTATTATTATTATTATTATTATTATTATTATTTGGCACGTTCCAAATTGCGCTAATTGATAAATAATATTTATTGGTTTTTAAGTAATTATTTATCACCATACTCGGTTTTGGTCTGTTCGAACTTCTCAGTATTTATTGAATACCCAAATAAATATTTTATTCATAAATAAATATTTCATTCACATAACAATGAATACATATTTATTAAATATTCATTAAAATAAATAAATATATTTTTATTCACATCCCAGTGAATAAATATTTATTAAATTTATGCAATCAATATAAATTGAATAAAATTATTCCTCGGTCTTGAGAATAATATTTATTCTATTAATTAAATTCAAATAAAATTTAATTGATATCAAGGAAAACACTTAGTGTGTGACCCTCTAGGATTCTTTCTCATTAACATTAGGTAGACTTACCTAAAGTCCAAGATTAATGTCTAGAAATAGGTCAAAACACCTAAGAGAAATAACTTAATGTCGCAACGTCAAGAACCACATACGAACACTCACTATATAATATAAACTCTTTGTCTCAATATATTACCCAGAAGGTGACACATCTGTGTCACCAACCTATATGTTTGATATGTCTTTCTTTGAATATCTGAAATAAATACGTTGTTACACCATGACAATGAAATTTAGCGTGACAATTCTATTCTAATTAAAGGGATGATATATTAGCTTCCATAAAGATAGAAGAGGTAAATATTTCTTCGACTTATCCATTGATGACATGTTAATCGTGACACACCCAACATACCCCGATTCCCACCAACATATTGTGTGACGGTTTAAGTCAGTAAATCTAAGTGTGTGAGTCATGACACACATTAATGATAATCTTAAAGTCTAAGGATCATTGCACACGCTCGCAGATAAAAATATCTGATGACACCAAAACATGCAGAATTCCTACTGATGGGTTTGTTCTCATAATCTTATGTCTTGGATATTATCAAATGAAAAGTTCATAAGAAGAAGCATCATCCGCTTATGAATACTCGCACCTGAAATTCAATATACTATGTGTCTCATCGTAGTACATTATCCAACCGTAGAACATTATTTAAGAACATCGTCATAACACTTAAAGGTTCTCATCATAGTAGAGAAATGTTATGACCTTATCAATGTGATGTATACTCCAAGACATTATTAAATTAGAGTCATGCATAACAATGAACAATGTGTAATAATAAGTTTTATTAATATTAAATATATTGAATGTACATGTAATCAAAGTACAAACAATTGGTCCTAGGACACCAACTCTAACAACATCATCATTTTTAGCCCATCATCGATCACTCCGAGTGATTCATAATAGTTCACCACCACATCGACACTATCATATGCCACCATCAACCCACAAAAGAACTCTCCACTGCATCCCTTAAAACTCACTACTAGAAATTGATCTATTTGCGATGGGACCCCGTCGCAAATGCCCCGTTGCAAAAAAGGGCATCGTAAATAGATTTTTTTGCGACGAACCAACACAAAAAAAAACTTTTTTGATGGATCCACATCTCGTCGTAAACAGTTTTCTTGAGGTTTTTTAAAAACACTATTGTGACAAGTCCCTATCCCGTTGCAAATAGTTTTCCTGAGATTTTTAAAAAAAACCTATTGCAACAGCCTGTTGCAAAAGGACCCATCGTAAATAGCTTTAAAAAATAATATAATATTAATAATAGAAAATATTAGAAAATAATAATAATAATACTAATATTAATAATATAAATAATATAAATAATATTAATATAATAATAATTAAATAATATTAATATTAATGAAATAATAATATTAATATTAGTAAAATAAAATAAAAATTATAAAATAATAAAATAGTATTATTAATAATATTATTAATATAATAATAATAAAATAATATTAATGATATAATAATATTATTATTATTAATATTAATGAAATAATAATATTAATATTAGTACAATAATAAAAAAAATTATAAAATAATAACAACCTCAATATTCGCAAAAAATAATAATAATAATAAATAATAAATAATAAAAATAATAAAAATAATAATAAATTAAATAAAGTAATAAAAATAAAAAATTAAATAAAATATAAAATATAAAATATTCAAAATAATATAAAAAATGTATTATATAGAAATGTAAATAGTTAATATTACAAAAAAATACATTTAAATGTTTTATCATAAAAAAATAAATACATCACTGAGGAAGAGGGTCTTCTAGAGGAGCTGAAGGAGATGATGGAGGGAACTCCATCTCTAAACCATGAGTCGAACATCTCATGAACTTCATCTTCCTATGGTGTTGTTGCTTCCATCGATGCATTTCCCCCTACTGTTGTTGTTGTTGTCATCGGAGCTCTTCCTGTTGCCGCTACTGTCATTGACACATCTCCTCCTTCTCCCTATCCATACTCTCTATAAGCTCACCCTGAGCTCACAGCTGCTTCTGATACTATGCAGCATATGATGATGACTCTCCACGAGCTTCTCTTGAGTTGGATACCAACATCGTAGCTGTAACACCCTGACCACAGAAGCCCGGAGCCAATGTATTATTTTATTAAATTGGAATAATTGCAAGGAATCATATCCTGAAGGACTTATCAGTTTAGTAGTCTTCAAGAAACTAGATACATACATGGAACCCATTTTACATTGAGAAAAGAAAACAAATATAATACATAATAGAAGTTAATAGACTGCAGCTTTGAAAACTCAATAAATGATATCTTCATCATAACCTAGGGAAGGAAAACAAATGAAAGGGGTGAGCTCAAATTCTCAATAAGGTTTACATATAGTGGAAGCATAAAACAATAATAATTAAATCATAATCAATTAGACATAATCAATATAGTATGGTGCATTTAATCCAAGTTTGAGGCTAATAGGGGGACATCCGCGATAGCAGGGCCCACCAGAACCAAAACTACCCCTGACGAGTGGGGTCCACCTGAATAATTTGAATTTTAAAACTTTTCCCCAATGGATAAATCATTCATCTTTTCCGGCGATGAACACGACGGACCCCTAGCCTGGACACCCTGAGAGCCGACATCCGAGGAGCCCGCCCCCAACCTCTTCCTTCTACAAGACGACTCGGAATGCCCATGATGACTGTAGAAAATAAAAAATCTCTAAGGGGAATGAAAAGGTATCCTTTGACACCATTTGAGGGAGTTGAGAAGGAATTTCAGACGGCTCGAGGCTCTCTACAACGCCTTCTATTGATTTCTCTACTTCAAGGTGATTTGGTGGTGAGCCCATCATGGGCCACCTCGGCATGTAAGTTATACCTTCTATAGGATTTATAAGGGTCTTTCAAGAAGAATATTCTCACCCCAAAAAGGTACTCTCCTCTAGATGGGTCTGTTGGGGCAGTCACCCGCTCTAGGTCAAAGGAGACAGGTTTGTATCCCTCTCTTTCACTCCCAAATTCTTCTGGATAAAGGGATCGAAAGTGTTTGTCTTAATGATTTCTCTGATGATTTGGAATACCCAATGCATGGGAGCTCAATCAAAGTGTGCATTTACGGCCTCTGAATTCAGGAATAATCATTTGTATTTAGTGGTAATTTTCAAGCCTAAGTAGGATCCTGGTAAGCTTCCTTCCTTGGCCAGGAAAATGGGCCTTCCATTATCTTTTCATGGTTTCCCTATCAACTCTTGCATTTGGATTTACTGGAAGAAACATATTTTGGTGGATTTTGTTAGTATTATGCCACAATGTATTAATACCAAGATCTGTTACAATGGTATGGAGTTTTTTTTCTCCTTTGTTTATGCTAGCATGGATCCGCTGGTTAGGGTGGAGTTGTGGAAACATATGGAGTCATTTCAGTGTGGCACTCTCTTGTGGTTTGTTGGTGGTGACTTCAACTCAATCATGGACTTATCAAAGAAAATAGGTGGCTCTGCCATTTCTAACAGCGGCATACAGGATTTCCAAGGGTTCACGCCTGCTGCGGGGCTGCTGGACGTGGGGTTCAGTGGCTCTAAATACACTTTGTGAAATAATTGTAGGGGATCTAATCTCATCTGGTGCCAGTTGGACAGATGATTCATGAACATTCAGGTCTTGAACTCCTTTTCTCAAACATCATTTACTCACCTTCCTCAATCTCTTTCGGATCACTCATCATTGAGGGTTGAACTCAAACGGGGCTTTGTGGGATACCGTTGCGGGATACTAAACTTTCCATTATTCTAATCCCTAGAATCAGGATGGCTTCATGTAGATGTTGAGAGCTTCATGGAACTGTGAGGTGGCGGATAGTTCATGGTGTGGGATGGCTAAGTGTCTCAGGAATCTGAATAAGGATATCCATTGTTGGTTGGTAGACAGACCTAATGATCCTACTAGGGTGGATTTTCTCTAGGTAGATATTGATAAACTGGAGGAGGATCTTCAACATGCTTGGGACGAGAATACCTTCACTATTCTTTATGATAAGTGGGTTTTCCTTGCTAAGAAACTTTTAGAGATTGAAAGGGTTTACAAATAGAGGTCATGTGTGATATGGTTAAATGGGTGACTGCAATAGTGCATTCTTTCATGCATGTTGAAGGAGAAGAGTAATATGAGGATCAACCTGAGTCTTAGAAATGGATCTTTCACATCAAACATGGAGACAGCAGGACATATGGATCTATAACACTTAGAAGGCCTTATGGATGGAGATATACCTTCCATATTTGAGGGGACTTAAGATGTGGTGGCTGATTATGACTTCTTGGGATGTTTATCACATCTGATAGGGGAATCATAGAATTCTCGTCTGATATTTTTATCTAAGTAAGAGGAGGTTAAGGCTACGGTTCATTCTATGCCACATGACAGTGCCCTAGTCCCGGATGGTTTTTCGGTTTCTTTATATATTGCTTCTTGGGGTATCATCGTCCCCCAAGTGGTTGAGGTGGTCCAGGACTTCTTTTGTGGTGCCGCTCTGAATAAGAGTGTTTGTTCTTCAAGGGTGGTGTTTATTCTAAAGATGAAAGATCCTGCTAGTCTCATCCATTATCGGCCGATTTTCCTTTGTAATGTTTCCTATAAGATCTTGGATTCTCTTATTGTAAGGAGGATGAGCGGGATCATTCCAAGGCTTGTCTCGAGGAAGCAACATGGGTTTGTTAAAGGTCAGAGCATTCAAGGGGCAGTAGGTATAACTAGTGAACTTGTTCTTGAAATTAATAAAAGATCGATGGATTCAAATTTTATTTTCCAAGAAGATATGGATAAGGCATGTGAAAAGATGGAGTAGAGCTTTATTATTCATGTGATTTAGAAATTTGGACTACATTAGTGATTTTTTGACTTGTACTTTAGGTGATATTCTTTGCCATGGATATCTATATCTCTTATGGTAATGTGCTTTGGTTTCTTTAATTTGGTTCGTGGTGTTTGTCATGGAGACTCTCTTTATCCAAGAATTTGCATCTTGTCCCAAGAGGCTTTGTCTTAGAATCTTTATAGAGGTTTGGATGATGGTAGATTGGTTTCATTTCTCAGCCAGGGTGGTTTGGAAGGTATCTCACACTTAATTTTTTCTGATGATATTTGTATTTTTATAAAGAGAAGGTGGAGGTCCTTATGAAACTTCATAGAGATCATGTTTACCTATGGACGCTTAAGTGTTCAGGGTGTTAGCTCAAGGTAGTCCCATGTTTTTATCTTCAACAAGTGTCCCACGAGGAGGTTTAGTGGAATTCAAAAAATACTGGGTTGTAAACAGAGACAGTTACCATTGATTTACTTGGGTGTTCCACTTTATTATGGTCATATCAAGAAGTATTTCTTTGAGTATATTATCAACCATTTTCTTGGAAGAATGTTCAAATGTAAAATCAAGTTCTTATGTTTGGAGGGTGGGTTACCTTGATAAACAGCGTACTTACATCCATTATAATGCATGATTTTTTGATTATCAAGCCTCCTAAAGGGGTTGTTGGGAGAATGGAGAAAATGATTAATGTGTTCCTCTTGGATACTAATATAGTGGGGATTTCACACTAGTCTTCGTGGTCTCGCTTAGCAAAGCCCATAGAGGAAGAGGGAGTGGGACTTCGTGATCTGAATGAATCCATGCAAGGCAAGCAAGGGCGGTTGGCCTGGGACATTACTGTTAGGTATTATCTTTGGGTATTTTTATTCAGGGTGTGGTATGGTGATGGGGATTTGAATGGGACCCATGGAACTTGGTTATCACATCTATCACGATGTATATTCTCTTGCCTTGATGTTCTTTGAGGCTTGGCTCAGTGGATTATTGAGAAAAGAGAGGTCATTTTCTGGAATGTTAACTGGGCGGGTGAGAGGATGGCATTTCTAGGTTGTCCTTCTCCATATATTTACTTTTCCGAGGCTAGTGTAAAACCCAACTTTATTCACTCAATTATTAACAATGATCATCTGAAGGTCTTTGAGGGGATTATTCTGAGCAATGAATTGGGTCGTTGCTGCTTCATGGGATCAAGTTCAGGGAAGTTTCTTTCTCGGGACGACAGGAGGATGATGCATGTTGAGCATGCCCACGATGAGTAGTCGACAAAGGTGTGGTGTAGTTACATTCCTATAAATATAAATTTCCTCATGTGGCATATCAAGAACAAGGCATTTCTGACGGATGAGAACCTCTATAAAAAGGGCATACCATGGGATTCTCATTGCTTTTATTGTGAGAATATGAGGGTTGATTCGTCTTTGCACCTATTTTTTTAGAGTAGCTGGGCAAAATTTATTTAGTATTTATTCTCTCTACATCCATGCATCAATAGTGAGAAACCTGACATTAATGGATTCTTGGCTTCTTGGTTTCATGACTTGGAAATTATGGGCATGGAATGAAAAATGAGGGACATTATTCTCTCGTCTATCTGTTGGACTATATGGAAGACTCCTAATCAGGATCAACTGGGTACTCACCATTCGATTTTATTCCTTCAGATGAGGCTTAGGGCGCTGATAGTGGATTTGGGTTCGCTACTGAAGGGGGGTAGTTTTCATCCACCATTTGTAACCTTCTTAACAAACCTCATTTCCAGGGTAGGGGAGTAGGACGGTGGGTCAGGTGGAAACCTCCTCTCAGCGGCTTGAAACTGAATGTCGATGGATCCTTAATAGAAAATATGATGAGAGGTGGGGGTCCTTAGGGGTTCAAGGGGTTCGGTCCTTTTGGGGTTCAATGCTTATTATGGACCGGGAAGTTCTTTGGGGGAAAAGACATGGGCGCTTCTTTCTGGATTGATGATCTACAAAAGGTGGGGTTTCCACATTTCAGAAGTTGAATCGGGTTTAGAAATTCTGGTTAGGTCTATCCAGGGGAATTTTGTGGTTCTATGGGAGTTATTATATTTGGTTAGAAGATGAATTATGGAGAAAAATCATGGGTATATCATTTATCATATCTAGAGGGAGGCGAACTTTGTGGCAAACTCTCCTGCCTGCCTGGGAAGACTGGGAGAGGAGTTTGTTGTTTATGATAGTCTGGGTTCTCTTCCCTTGGAATGTAAGGTTTTTATCCAAGGGGATGCCCTTGGTCTCCATAATTTCTATCCTCCTTGAGGGGCCTTTATGTTCCTATATCTTATTTATGCAGGGGCACCTTAATTAATAAAAAATTGATTTTCAGTCAATATAGAATGATGAACAATTGAAAAACACACACCATCAATAAAATGAGAATGAAAGTACATCCATAGATTTTGTCATAGTGAAAGCCTCATGAAAAGTAATAACTGAATAATGAAAAAAGATAATTCTTATTATTTGGACGTCATGTATCTGGCACACAAACCATCATACCATTGAGATGGTTTAAGTCAGTGGGTAAAACCCCATCTGATTATGTTTTGGAAACAAACTCAAAGGGTTTGTCACCAACTATTTTGTCTCACGAGACTTGTCAATGCATCGAGGGGCTATAGCAGACCTCTACCATCATTGCAAGTCCAAAAAATTATTTATAAAATAAAAATATTCCTTTTCAATATCCTTATTGAGTAGAGTATATGAATTCATCAATATTTCCCCGGTTAAAATAACATTCAAAATAAATACCATATGTAAAATGGTATACGACTAAGACAATAATCATATCCATGATACAAGAATATGGATATTTGATAGATTTATAATTTAAAATGAAAAATGATCTCAAATGGGCAGTAGATATACCACATAAGAATGATTAGGTTCACAATACCAAGTCTCAATGAAATAGAAATCGAGAAAAAGTCTCTTACCACATTATAATCAATGAAATCATGTGACCAAAAATTAATAATCATAAAATGGATCAATTAATAAAATGAATATAAAGAGAATAATGATATTATATATCAAATGGAAGTATACATACACCACATATAATAAATAAGTGGCGGGCAATGTAAATCTCATAGAAATAAAAGTGAGATAAAAAACCTCTTACCTTATGTCCGAATGAGTTATGCACTTGACCTTAATGTCTTGGATAATATGATTAATGGAATTAATTAATTAATTAATTAATAACCTTTTATACATGTATTATATTAATTATAATTTTATTAAGTTAATTTATTCCCTATTTTATAAGTTATAAAATTGGATTTTGTCATTCTAGAGTGTTCGTTTACTTGATTTTCATGATCGGTTCGCTTATTTATAAATAATGGAGTTCATGTGGAATGGATATGATTATCTAGAATTAATTTTATATTATACTAATGAACATACATAATATTAAATGTTTATATAATTCATTTGGTTATATGGTATTAGGATGAGTTATTAGATAAAACATTAGCGATAATCGTTTAGATTATTACAAAGGTATTTCGATCATCACGAATTAGTTTCATCGTATGAATTAGTATTAGGTATATATACTAGTTACAGAACATTATATAATACATAATAAATATTTTATAATTTGGTTCAACCATAAAATTGGTTTCATGACCAGCCTTGAAGGATAAATCGAAAAAAAAAGGTTTGTCGTCCATGAAGTTTGTAAATCGGCACCTTTCGAACAATGATTTCGTTTTTAATAAATAAAAGAGAGAGAGATAGTAGTTTGAGAAAGGGTATTCAATGAATATTATATCATTTCATTATATAGATGATACTATATTTATCATGATCATTTGGACAGAGTAGATAAGGAGAATATAAGAAAATAAAGAACTTGAAAAGAAATAAAAGAAAAGAAGGAGGATGTTTACCTCTTGAATTCCTCTCCTTGAGAACCACCTTAAGGCCTTTGGTTTTGGACTTTTGGTGAGACCATCAAGTCTTGGGAATGGGGGAGGGTCTTGGGAAGATTTTTTAGTAGAACTTAGGAAAGACTCAAAGCTTGATAGGTGTGAGAGGAAGAGTGGGTGAGGGGTGGTATTTATAATGGAGGAGGGGAGGGGTTTTCCATTATTTTAATCATTATTTTATTATTTCAGATCAAGACTATGAATAGTATTTATTATTGTGACTAAAAAAAGTAATAAGTTCATGTGAGTTTGAACCAGTGTCCATTTTCATCAGCCATGACTCGATCATGATGCATAAATTCCTTTATTTAGCATATTTCATAAATTATCGAATTTCATATTCTCCAAAAATTCAAGAATTTCAGAAAAATCTCAAAAATTCACCCTAAATATTTTTTGATGTGTAGAATCTAAAAATTAACTCCATTTTATGAAAATAATTTTCTCAATATGAGAAATTTAATTTTTAATTAAAATCATCATTTACTCGAAAAATGTAGTTTTTAAAATTATAACTGATTTTATAATACCCTGAAAATTTAACTAAGGTCTCATTAAATTATCCCAAATCATAGGAAAAAAATATTTATTTATGAATACATTTTATGAAAATTAATTATATTTTAAATTAATTTATTAATTATAAAATTGTAATTAAATATTTATTACACACAAAAATATCAACACTTAATTTTTAATTTTTAAAAATATTCACTCTCATTTATAAGGTGCCTAAATTTTATTTATACTTACATGAATGAGGTTACTATTCATAATTGTATATTACTATTCATAAGGGTAAATTTACTATTCATAAGGGTATATTACTATTCATAAAGGTCAAATTACTATTCGTCAAAAATTAAATCGATTCTATTAGACTCTAAATATCTTGCTGAATGCAACCGTGTATGTCCATTTTTCGAAATTCAAAACACAAAAGTGGAAAAATTAAGTTTAATGGCTAAGTTATAACTATAACAAAGTGTTGTTTCACAGAGACTCAGTGTTTTATGCATATAAGATATCTAATAAATTGAAATTATTTATGAATAAACATATAATAAAATATTGGGGTGTCATATTAATAGTGAATATATTCATAACATAATTTAGTATTTATCAAAATAATTGTAATAGTCAATATATATATATATATTATTAATATATTTGATTAAATAATCTATTGATAAAAATTAATTTTTTAATAAAAATAATCAAATACATATATTCATATTAAAATATTCTTTTACACAAAATAATAATATAAAATAGTATTTTTTTTGGAACATTAGTTTAAAATTAATTTGAAAGCTATAAATTTGAAATATAACTATTATTAATTAAAAAACTTAATTTTAAATTATTATTTGTCATAACTTAATGTATTTAAAAATATAAAACAAATTACTGGAGTGTTATATTATTCCCCCCTCAATAGAATTGCGTCCTCGCAATTCGAAATCGCACTTTGAAAATTAAAGGTTGATTCGTGAAAATTCCATTGTGGGAAACCCACATCAAAAACAGGATTAATAAAATATTCTCTTAATAAGGGTGGAAATGAAATGCATAGGTTACCAAAAAACTACACATTCAAATAGGATAACATTAGTGCGAAGTAAAAATATGGGAATGGAAGAATAATATAACCATCATGTTCTGATGTAAAGTGATAGAGAACATGTTTAGATGAAAGTTGATTACCACAAAACCATAAACAATAGTTATGAAAAAGTCCATTGATATCATTAAAAATTTTGATAATAAGACAACATTTTTTTACCCTTTTTTCTAGATTTGATAAATTATTCCACACTATAAGAGTATAAATATAAGTTTTTATTTCCTAAACACAATATTATCCTTTGATTTCACCTTGAACTATCTATAATTCATCTCTTAGAAAAAGTTGCATCATGTGGTGAAGTAATACATTAACCTCTAAAACCTCATAAAATGATCAACTTAAACCATTCATAAATGTTTAAACTTTCTAAAATATAATGATCCAACAATTTAAAAATAAGGTCACTGAATTTTCAAGATGGACTTATCATTAGCCCTTAATCAACATGAAGCAGCTCTAAATTTTCACATTCCAAAAATGTGAATAACTTCATCATGTATCCACTTGAAATATGGTAATAACTCGAATTACCATAAAACCTTATTGGAAACATGAATTCTTCTTTATTTATTAAGTAAGATACATGTTATTGGATACATTCCTTAAATCTAAAAGTGTTGTAAACTCCATCAATGATAGCATAGACCACTTATTGACGAGTTAATAATCAGTTACAAGGTGATCAGTACTTATCCAAATAAATCGTTTTTTATCATTATTTCAACATCAAAAATATATTAAGGGTTTTATTTCCATCAATCATGTGTTTTCCAAAAAGTTTAACTTTCTACTGAATATCTTTTCATGGTACCATTCAATATATAGTCTCAAATCCTTAATAAAAATTTACTAAAATACAATATTCATATATTTTATAATTCTTATAACCAGTACATTGATGATAAAATATTCAAATGGAATAATTCCTTAATAGACATATTAATTATTACTCTATCTATGGCAGTAGAATAACTTGATCATTATCTAATAGCATCATTTGGGTATATTTTTTTGATGATTGGGAAATTTATCTTCATAGTGTCTCATCTCCTTACAGTTAAAGCACTGTACATTAGAAACATTTTTCTTAACCTTGCAATCACGAACATGGTGTCCTTTTTCTCGACACTTATAACAAACTCTCATTCCCTTACAGGTATTTTCTAGGGTGATTCTTTTCACAGTTATCACATGTGGGAAAACTCTTCATTCCCTTCTTCCATTTATCCATATTTTCCCCTTACATCCTTTTCTTCTCTTTCTTCCCTTCAAATCCATAGGACTCGAATAATTCTTTAATTATCTTTTTAACACGTGATATTATTTCCTCATATTATTAGTATACCTTGGAGACTATTTTCCTTTAAAAAATTGGTTTAATACCATAAAAGATATGATTTTTTTACTCTTTTCATCACGTGCATTAGTGAAGTTCTCATTCCTTCTGTTAGGCGTCATTTCTAAACAATTACATATACTATATTAGCACATAAAATAATGAAAATTTTATAACTATAAATATGGTATAGCACATAACATAAATTTATGCATCATAAATCTTAGAACCATACACATTGGTTAGTTTGGAAGCATAAATCCTTTATAATGGTATGTAAGAAAATTTTGAATTGTCCTAAGCATATCCCGCGGGAGTATCAAACTAGGTGTGTAGTAAGGCCTATTGTCGTGTATCAGGTTACCCCAAGTCAAGCTTGAAACACCTTGTCAGAGTTGTTACCCCTAGGTACATCTGTGTTATAACAACATCCACTTGTAGTATATAGATAGGGATGTATTTAATAGGAAGATACAAAAAATATATAACTTAACAAAATTCTAGGATGTTATTGTATGCTTATCCTCAAATTCCATATTATGGTTTTGTTTATTAGTCTATGTTTTCTAAATCTAGTTTCCAAGGTTTCTACTAAACTTCCTTTGATACCAACTATAACTCCCCGACCCCAGAAATCCAGAGTCGGTGAATTATTTTATTACATTGGTATGATTATAAGGAATCATATCCTGAAGGACCAATCAATTTATTAGTCTTGAATAAACTAAATACATACATGGAACCCATTTTACATTGAGAAAAGAAAACAAAATATAATACATAACAAAAGCTAATAAACTGCATCATTGAAAACTCAATAAATGATCTATTCTTCATAACCTGGGGAAGGAAAACAAATGAAAGGGGTGATCTCAAATTCTTAGTAAGGTTTACATATAGTGGAATCATGAAACAATAATAATTTAATCATAATCAATTAGACATAATCAATATGTCATGGTGAATAATTGAAAAACACACACCATCAATAAACTGAGAATGAAAATGCATCCATAGATTTTTTCATATTCAAAACCTCATGTAAAGTAAGAAAAAAATAATGAAAAAAGATAATTCTTATTATCTGAATGTCGTGAATATGAAACATGAACCATCATACCATCAAGATGGTTTAAGTCTGTGGTTAGAATCATGTTTGATTATGTTTTGAAAACAAACTCGAAGGGTTTGTCTCCAACTGTTTTGTATCATGAGACATGTCGATGCATCGAGGGGATATATCGGGCCCCTCACGTCACTTAAATTCCAAAAAAAAACTTTATATAATAACAATATGCCTTTTCAATATCTGTATTGAGTAGAGTATACAAATTCATCAATATTTCCCCAGTTAAAATAGCATTCAAAATAAACATCGTATGTAAAATGGTATACAACTAAGACAATAATAATATCCATGATACAATAATATGGATATTTAATAGAATTATAATTTAGAATTAAAAACTATCTCAAATGGGTATTAGATACACCACATAATAATGATTAGGTACACAATACCAAGTCTCAATGAAATAGAAATCGAGAAAAAATCTCTTACCATATTGTAATCAATCGAATTGTATGACCAAAAAATAATAATCATCAAATGAATCATTTAATGAAATGAATATAAAGAGAATCATGATATTATATATCAAATGGAAGTATAAATTCACCACATATAAGAAATAAGTGGTGAATAATGGAAATCTAATGGAAATAAAAGTGAGATGAGAAACCCCTTACCTTATATCCGAATTAGTTTTGCGCTTGACCTTAATGTACTGGATAATCAGATTAAATTAATTAATTAATTAATTCAGAACCTTTTATACATGTATTAGATTCATTATAGTTGTATTTATCTCATTTATTTTCTATTTGATAAGTTATACAATTGGATTTTATCATTCTGGAGTGTTCATTTACTTGATTTTTATGATTAGTTTGTTTGTTTATAAATAATAGAGTTCATGTGGAATGGATATAATTATCCAGAATTGATTTTATATGATAATAATGAACATAAATAAGATTAAATGGTTATATAATTCATTTTTTTATATGGTATGAGGATGATTTATTAGATAAAACATTAGTAATAATCGTTTAGATTATTACAATGGTATTTCGATCATCGTAAACTAGTTTTGTCGTCTGAATTATTATTAGGTATATATACTAGTTCCAAAACATTATATAAGACATAATACATATTTTATAATCTGGTTCAGCCATAAAATTGGTTTCATGACCATCCTTGAAGGATAAATTTAAGAACGAAGGTTCGTCGTCCACAAAGGTTGTAAATCGGCACCCCCGGATGGTGATTTTGTTTTTAAAAAATAAAAGAGAGAGAGATAGTAGTTTGAGGAAGGATATTACATTAACATGATATCATTTCAGTATATATATGATACTAGAGTTATCATGATAATTTGTATATAGGATATGAGGAGAATATAATAAAAGAAAAAACTTGAAAAGAAATAAAATAAAAGAAGGAGGATGTTTACCTCTTGAATTCCTCTTATTGAGAACCTCCTTAAGGCCTTTGGTTTTGGCCTTTTGGTGAGACCAGAAGATCTTGGGTGTGGGGGGTGGGATTGGGAAGAGTATTTGGTAGAATTTAGGCAAGTATAAAATCTTGAGAGGTGTGAGAGTAAGAGGGGGTGATGGGTGGTATTTATAGTGGAGGAGAGGAGGGTTCTTCCATTATTTTAATCATTATTTTATTATTTTGGCTCAAGACTATGAATAGTCTTGATTCTTGTGACTAAAAAATTTAATAATTTCATGTGAGTTTTAACCAATTGACATTTACTTTATCCATGACCCAAGAATGATGTAGAAATTTCTTTATTTAGCATATTTCGTAAATTATCAAATTTCACTATTCACCAAAAATTAAAGAATTTCAGAAAAATTCCAAAAAATCACCCTAACTATTTTTTGATGTTTAGAATCCAAAAATGAACTCCATTTTATAAAAATAATTTTTTAAATATTAGAAATTTAATTTTTAATTAAATTACCAGTTACTCGAAAAAAAAATAGTTTTTAAAATTATAACTGATTTTATAATACCCTGAAAAATTAACTAAGGTCGCATTAAATTATCCCAAAATAATAGGACAGAAAAATATTTATTTATAAATATATTTTATGAAAGTGAATTATATTTTAAATTAATTTATTAATTATAAAATTTTAATTAAATATTTATTACTCGCAAAAATACCATTACTTAATTATTAATTTTTTTAAAATATTCACTCTCATTTATAAGGTGCCTAAATTTTATTTATACTTACATGGGTGATGTTTCTATTCATAATGATACATTACTATTTATAAGGGACAAGTTATTATTCATAAGGGTGTATTACTATTCATAAGGGTCAAGTTATTATTCACCAAAAAATAAGTTGATTCTATCATACTCTAAATATATTATTGAACACGACCGTGTATGTCTGTTTTTTGAAATTAAAAACACAAAAGTGAAAAAATTAAGTTTAACGGCTAAGTTATAACTATAACAAAGTGTAGTTTCGCAGAGACTTAGTGTTGTGTGCATGTAAGATATCTAATGAATTGAATTTATTTATGAATAAACATACAATAAAATCTTGGGGTGTCATATTAATAGTGAATATATTCATAACATAATTTAGTATTTATCAAAATAATCATAATAGTCGATATATATATTATTCTTAAAATATTTAATTAAATAATCTATTGATAAAAATAAATTTTGTAATAAAAATAATCAAATACATATATTCATATTAAAATATTATTTTACACAAAATAATACTGTAAAATAGTATTTGTTTTTGGAATATTAGTTTAAAATTAATTTGAAAGCTATAAATTTGAAATATAAGTATTATTAATTAGAAAACTTAATTTTAAATTATTATTTTTTATAACTTAATGTATTTAAAAATATAAAACAAATTACTGGGGTGTTATAACAATGGTACTATAATAACTCACAGGAGTCAATCGAGAGCCGATAATGACAACTCGACCTTTCTCGAAGGCATACTGGGTCGCCTGTATCCATGTTGTCTCATCAAATCTGTGGCCACTGGTCTGATCATCGGTCTCAGTCTAACTCTCATTTTGTGTCTGAGACGTCGCGGCCTCATATGACTCCTTCAATTGCAATTTAAAATTAAAATAGTTAAAATATTATTTTTTTAGTTAATTTTAAAACTCAAAAATAAATTATACTAACCACAATATTACATTAGTGATCACCTCTAATCTCTCCAATGATCGGATCATTGTACATCCTCCTATAAACGTTTAATTCTGTAATATCAAGTTGTTCGACTACCTATATGAATATAAAATAAACCATTTACATTTAAAGTTATATAAATTATTTTAAAAAAGTACTTACCATATGTTCTATATACATACTGAATGTACGACTACTGACTTGATGTGTCACCTCTTATCTTCCTCGGTTTTGTCGACCTACCGATGATCTCCTCTGAAAATGACCACCCAATAAATGTGATCATAATCCATCCCAAACCTAATATGAAATTTAATTAGGTCGGTGGATGCAAAAATAATCATCAAACTCTGTCACTCCTGCTTTCATCATTTCTTTCCTTGTCAAATTGTGCAAAAACCGATGGCAATGCTCACACATAAACCTCTCTCATACCTTCCAGATAGTGTCATGCATGCTCTCATATATGAGATACCATAAACCCTATAAATAATTTATAATATCAAGTTATTGACTAAATAAATTTCAAAATAAATAATATTTATTTGTGTACCAGCCAATGATCGAACAGGCGGTGCTAAACATCAATGGGAATCTGATCTCATGTGACACATGATTCAAAAAATAATTGTGCTATATAGTGCTCCCATGTCCAACAGATATATGTGAAAATCTATGAAAAAAAAGAACAAATAATCAAAAAATTAGTATATAAATAAATTAATGAAAGCTAATTAAAATACATAGGTAAACATGCCTCCGCATGAGTGAATCAAAGCCAAGACATGGACGTCACTCAGGGATAGGGTCGGGAATCATCAATTGTGCAAGGCCACACCCCCTCTGAGTACTTTATAAATTTCCAGTAGTTTGAGTGTCAGATGATCTAAAATCCTGCTCATCCAAAGGTAGATTAGCCTCCTGCAGTTGACGAAAAATATCCTCATCCATCTGAAATACGAAATGATTATTGTTAGTAAATAGTTAAAAATAACTATTATATATAGATATGTATTATATATTATTATAATCAGTATTTAATTGTGTCAATTTTCATCTTCATCATCATCTTCATATTTTACGATGTCAATGTATTCATATTCCTCCTCAACATCATAAATTTCCATATGAGTTTTAGTTTCATCATCTCTTGTCATTTCAAATTCATTTGTAACATTATTAATATCATCATCACCATCGACCCTTAATTATGGGGTGCCATCATTGATATCTGTGTCTCTTCATGAAAAATATGGATTTGGAGCAGTCTCTTGACAAATTTCAATTTCTTTCACTTCAGCGAAACCACATTCACTTTGAGTAAACTGATTTTCCCAAGATTTAATTTTTTATTATGATACACCAATCACCCAACTCTCTTAAAGTAGAATAGTAATTTGCATAATAAATTTTATGTGTCTGATAATACAGTAAATATGGTTCATTTTCTATAATAATACTTTTATATTTAATATCAAAAATTCCATGGGTCGAATGAACATGCAAGCCTCTCTTAGTATCCAAACACTGACATTTAAATATCATTATATAATTTTGTACCAGATAAAACAGTTCAATAATCACTACTATAAAAACGAACAAGGGAAGCGCCACCCTTTTAACAGCGCTAAAAAAGCACTGATAAAGGGGGGCCTTTATCAGTTCTAAAAAAAGCACTGATAAAGTGGCACTTTTAACAGTGCTAAAAAAAGCGTTGTTAAAAGTGACCCCTTATTAGTGCTTTTTTTAGCGCTGATAAAGGCCCCCCCTTTATCAGTGCTTTTTTTAGTAGCGCTGATAAAGGGGGGCTTTATCAGCGCTTTTTCCTAGCGCTGATAAATTTTATGTTTCAAAAAAAATGAAAAATAATATATTGTTATATAAGTATATTTATATTGATATAATTATAATATATATTTTTTAAATATATTTTAGATAAGTATAAATAGTCTATTGCATTTAATATATAAGAAATTTAGTGAAAATGGATTTAAAATATTTTAAAAAATATTATTAATTAATAATTTTCTAATTATCATCGATTAATAATCATTTAATAACAATTTAAAATCACAAAAAAAATCAAAAAACATAATAAAAGATCTAAAATAAGTTAAAAATGTAACTCAAACTTCAAACGGCCATAACTTTTGATTCGGGTGTCCATTTAAGCTCTACATCATATCAAATCAAATCTTACGACGATCTCTACACTCTAATGATTGAAGGAAACCTTTTATCACATTTTTTGAGGCCAAAAAAGTCCTAGAAGGCCTCCAAAACTGAGTTTTTAGTCCACATACCTAAATTTTTTAACATTAAAACAACTATAACTTCTAATTCGGATGTTCGTTAGGCCTGTACCACATATCATATCGAAGATTGTTTCATTTTCTTCAATTTGACTAGTTATGGAGTTGAAACGAGCTTCTACATTAGAAGTTATGGTCATTTTAACATTCTATGGATTTTTAAATACACATATATATATATTTATTCGTAAATATGTGTGTGTGTGTGTTGTATATATGTATATATGTATATATGTATTTATTTATAAACACACATAAAAAACATATTTTATAAATGTATTTAAAACTAATCTTATAAATATATATTAATATACAAATAAATATACGGATATAAAATTATAACTAAAAATATATATATAAATAAATATAAATATAAATATATATTAATATATGAATGAATATATATATATTCTAATATATGAATAAATATATATGTATTAATATAACTAAATATATTTATATTAATATGAATCTATATTTTAATATACTAATAAATATAACTATATATATATATATAAATATTAATATATATTAATATACGAATAAATATATATATATATATATATTAATATATGAATAAATATATATGTATTAATATAACTAAATATATTTATATTAATATGAATCTATATTAATATATGAATAAATATAACTATATATATATAAAAAGATATATCATTAAATAGAGAAAAAAATAAATGGCTTAGTGGTAAAGGTGCAGACGTGCAAGGGGGGAGGTCGCGGGTTCGAGTGCGGGTGGAAGCAAGGAGGTGTGCGTGTGTGGGGGATGCGCGGGAAGGGCACCGCGTGGGAGAGTGTGAGGGGGGGTCTACCTAGCATTGATAAAGGGGGGGTCAAGCGCTGTTAAAAGCCCCCCCCCCACATTATATAATTCTTTTTTTTATTTTTTTTACTTTTATTAGTGATTTTTAAAAGTGATGATAAAATACCCCTTTTATCAGTGCTAAAAAAAGTGCTGATAAAGGGGTCGTTTATCAGTGTTTTTTAGCGCTGATAAAAGATGTCTTTATCAGCTCTTTTCTGAGCGCTCATAAAAGAGACCCCCCTTTATCTTCACCTCGATTAACAGCGCTTTTTTTAGCACTATTAATGCACTTTTCTAGCACTGATAAAGACCATATTTGTAGTAGTGAATTTCTTTTAGCATGCCATAAAAGTCAACTCCAGTTTATCTATGATGATATCCTTTCAAGAAAACACCACTATTCATTTTTTTTATTCCCCATATGCATGTGTATGAAATTAAAAACCATTCACTACATATGCATTATAAGATTTAACCATTTTGGATGGTGGGTTACTCAATACATACAACCGATTATCAATTTTATCAGCATGATGAGGTACCTGAAAATTTGTAAAACAATTATCAATATAACAAGTAATAAATTTATTTTATATATTAAAACATAAATAATTTATGTTACCGGTTTTTGAAACCAGTAGGAAAAATTATTTTTTGGATGCTTTTGAAGAGCAATTATTGTAATTTATGTAAGTTGTTTCTTGATATGATTATCATATAACCTATAAATAAAATAAGATTAATTTACTGTAACAAAGATCATATAATAAGTGATATGATCACTCACAGTAAAAATAGTGTCATTTCTTCATAGTTGGGCAGAACATATGTATGAGCTCTGTGATGTTCATCATCTGAAAGTCATCGTTCATGAACTCCACTGAAGCCAAGTTTGAGTTGATTAAAAACTGATAATTTATTGCTCATTTCATCATCAATATTTTTCTCATTACATATCATTTAGTTGTGTTTTGAGGGAAATTCAGATTGAAAATAATGAGAGCAGAAAAAAGAAATTTCCTCTTGAAAATAAGCTTCTACAATTGAGCCTTCAACCGATACTTTATTACGTACTTTTTTCTTAAATTTATTCATGCATCTTTCAAATGGGTACATCCATCAAAATTTTACTAGAACTCCAAATTTTTCTTCATATGGAAAATGTAATATCAAATATTCAATTGAGTCAAAGAAAGCCAGCAGGAAGATTTTTTCTAGTTTATGTAAAATTAAAACAACATCTTCTTGCAGTCTGCTTAGTGCATCGTAGTCTGTTGTTGTCGCAAAAATATCTCGTAAAAATATGATATGTCTATTATAATATCCCAAATCATATAATTCAACAAACCACTTAATCCAATTGGTATAATTCTTTCCATTATAACATGACAGTGATGAATTTTTAATACAATAATATGATCATTTCTGATACATCTGCCCAAATTGGAAGCATAACCATCTAGAAGTCTCAAATCTACAATCCACTGACAAAATAATAATTTATTTTCTTTGGAAAATGTATAAAATACTTTTGGATTCATTAACTTATGTGATCTGACATTTTTAAACAGTTCAAGTTCTGTTTGTCTGAAAATTCAGGCAATATCTAATTGTGCCTTTATATTATCTTTGATCTTACCCGGTGTATCCAAAACTATATGGAATAAATTATCAAAATAGTTCTTCTCAGTATGAATGACATCCAACATGTTATATACCAACAAATCAGATCAATATGGCATATCCCAAAAAATGCTTTGTTTTATCTAATTATATTTTTCCCAAAGCCAACAATTTTTTGTTGGTTTATTGTTGGTCCAAATGTGATAGGAGGTAATGAAAAGACAATTGGTTTTAAATCTATACCTGAGATCATTTTTGAAGTTTCATCTCTTTCAATTGTGTCTTTTCTAAAATGATATTTGTTCATCTGAAAAGGATGATCGGTTGGAAGTAATTTGTGATTACAATCAAAAAAACACGGTTTTTTTTCATTGACGATCATAATTGATTTGTTGTCTCTCATATAGTACGGACATGATTTTGAACCATGTGTACTCTAGCCAGATAACATGTCATATGTTGGGAAGTCACTAATTGTCCACATCAATGCAGATTTCTGTAGGAAATTTTGTTTCGCAACAACATCATATGTACTGACACCATTACTCAACAATTAATTTAACTCATCAATCAATGGTTTTAAATAAACATCAATATTCTTTTTCGGATGTCCTGTAATTAATAAGGTCAAAAAGATATATGCTCCTTCATCAATATCCAAATAGGTAAATTGTATGAAGTTACAATGACAGACCAACATGAATATTGACTACTATAAGAACCAAATGGATAGAAACCTTCAGTAGAAAAGACTCAATCAAAAATTTTGGGATTCTAAAGAAAAAGATAGATGCACTTGGTCAAAATGATTCTTTGAATCACCATTAGAGGGATGATTTAAGATTTTCGCAATTGAAATATTGGATTTGTGCCATGAAATCAATGTCGTTGTGTTATGATACATAAATAAATGTTGCAATCTGGGTGTAAGCGAGAAATACCTCAACTTTTTTATAGGAATCAATCCAGATTTCCCTAGTTGAGCCTCTTTATACATCGATTGTCCACATGTGGTACCACTATCCAACAACTCATTTTCACCATAATATAAAATGTAATCATTTGAACATGCATGAATCTTCTAATAACCAAGACTCAGATTACAAACCAGCCTCTTTCCCTCATAGAAATTTGTAAGAAATACATTTCTTTTTGGTAACAGTATTTTAATCAAAGAGAATATCTAATCAAAATATCTAATTGACATTCCATTATCTAATTTAATAACCATAAATCTTACAACCACTCCAAATTTTCTTATCTTGCAACCAAGATATAAGGCATCCTCAACGGACCTCAAGAACTCATAAAATTGTGATGGTTCCAACTCAGAAGTTAAATCAATATCATCCTGAGTTCCAGTTTGGTAAAAAGATAGACCTGCCACATCATGTACTAAATTTTGAAATCGTGATGGATCTAAAACCAAATTATTAGTATCTTCTATGGAACTGCATTCACTATGTTAATACCAAAAAACACAATTTGGTTAAAAACCAAAACACAATAGATGACCCCCAACATTGTTAAATGTGTCAAACATCCTCAGAGCACATTTTTTACAAAGACACTTAATTGTCTCTTCTGAAACAAATTCTGGTTTTGATGATGCAAATGATAAGAATGCTCCAACACCCTCAATATATATAGGATTTAAACCAAAACCGTTTAGATTTCTGCGTTGATTTATCTAAGCGTGGTGATCTAATAATGACTATTGCCGACTTCCTTATTCTATATTTCTCTAAAAAATATAAAATAATTAGTTTTTTTAAAATAATTTGATATAATAAAAACACTATCCAAAACAGAGAAGAAAATTAAATTCACTTTTCTAGCAATTTATAATAATTTCTATTATTTCATAGTTATTTATAACATTTGTTTTAAAATTTATACTAATCTACGCTAAATTATAATAATTTATACTAATTACCACTGATTATTAGTAATTACAACTAATTTATACTAATTACCGCTAATTACAAGCGACACAATTCTCAGCGAATTGGCGGTAGCTCTTTTGTCTGGTGGCTCATCTCCTTGCAACTTTCTCTGAATGAAATCACTATGAAAAATCTGCTCCGACGTATGAATATCCATTTTCATATGCACGATAATGGAGAGTAGGGAGGCCTCACCGTACTGCTCTCTATTCTCGTGCATTCAAAAATGGATATTTGTACATCGAAGAGGATTTTTTATAGTGATTTCAATAGGAGAAAATTTCAAGGAGATGAGCCGTCGGGCAAAAGAGTTGTCGTTAATCTGCTGGAAATTGTGCTAATTTATTATTAATTATTTCTCCACTGAAAATTGTGCTGATTTATTCTAATTATTCTAATTATTGCTAATTATTTTAAGTATTACTAATTATTATTAATTATTATTAATTCTTACTAATTCTTACCATTTATTCCAATTTATTACTAATAATTACTATTTATTCCTAATTATTACTATTTATTTCTAATTATTACTATTTATTCTGATTTATTACTATTTATTTTTATTTATTACTAATTACCGTTATTTATTACTAATTATTACTAATTATTACTCATTATTACTCATTATTACTAATTATTACAATTTATTAATATTATCACGATTTATTACTAATTCTTACTAATTATTACAATTTGTTACTAATTATTACAATTTATTACTAATTATTACAATTTATTACTAATTATTGCAATTTATTAGAATGTATTACTAATTATTACTAATTATTTTTAATTATTACTAATTTTTACAATTTATTACTAATTATTACAATTTATTACTAATTATTACAATTTATTACTAATTGTTACAATTTATTACTAATTACCACTAATTATTACTAATTATTACAATTTATTACTAATTATTGCAAATTATTACTAATTATTACTAATTGTTCCTAATTATTATTAATTTTTACTAATTATTAAAATTTATTACAATTTATTACTAATTATTAATAATTATCACTAATTATTACTAATTATTACAATTTATTACAATTTATTACAATTTATTGCTAATTACTGCTAATTATTACTTATTCCCGCTAATTATTACTAATTATCGTTATTTATTGTAAATTACCACTATTGATTACTAATTATTACTAATTATTACTAATTATTACAGTTTATTACTAGTTATTACAATTTATTACTAATTATTACAATTTGTTACTAATTATTCCAATTTATTATTGATTATTACAATTTATTACTAATTATTATTAATTATTACTGATTATTACAATTTATTACTAAATATTACTAATTATTACTAATTATTACAAATTATTACTAATTATTACAATTTATTACTAATTATTAAAATTTATTATTAATTATTACTAATTATTACTAATTATTACTAATTATTAAAATTTATTACAATTTATTACTAATTATTAAATTTTATTACAATTTATTACTAGTTATTACAATTTATTACTAATCAATACTAATTATTACTAATTATTAAAATTTATTACTAATTATTACAATTTATTACTAATTATTACGATTTATTACTAATTACCTCTAATTATTACTTATTCCCACTAATTATTACTAATTATTACAATTTATTACTAAGTGTTACTATTTATTACTAATTATTACTAATTATTACTAATTATTACTAATTATTGTTAATTATTAAAATTTATTATAATTTATTACTAATTATTACTAATTATTAAAATTTATTACCAATTATTACAATTTATTACTAATTGTTACAATTTATTACTAATTACCGCTAATTATTTCTAATTATTGTAATTTATTACTAATTACTGCTAATTATTACTAATTACCACTAATTATTGCTCATTACCGCCAATTATTATAATTTATTACTAATTATTACAATTTATTACTAATTATTACAATTTATTGCTAATTATCGCAATTTATTACTAATTATTACAATTTGTTGCTAATTATTTTTATTTATTACTAATTATTACAATTTATTACTATTTATTACAATTTATTGCTAATTATTACAATTTATTACTAATTATTACAATTTATTACTAATTATTACAATTTATTAGCAATTATTACAATTTATTAGTAATTGTTACAATTTATTACTAATTATTACAATTTATTGTCAATTATAACAATTTATTACTAATTATTACTAATTATTACATTTTATTAGTAATTATTACAATTTATTACTAATTATTACAATTTATTACTAATTATTACAATTTATTACTAATTATTACAATTTATTACTAATTATTTCAATTTATTACCAATTATTACTAATTATAACAATTTATTAAGAATGTATTACTAATTATTACAATTTATTACTACTTATTAAAATTTATCACAAATTATTACTAATTGTTACAATTTATTACAATTTATTAATAATTATTCCTAATTATTTCTAATTATTACTAATTTTTACAATTTGTTACTCATTATTACAATTTATTACTAATTATTACAATTTATTACTAATTGTTACAATTTATCACTAATTATTAAAATTTATCACAAATTATTACTAATTGTTACAATTTATTACAATTTAATACTAATTATTACTAATTATTTCTAATTCTTACTAATTATTACAATTTGTTACTCATTGTTACAATTTATTACTAATTATTAATATTTATTAGTAGTTGTTATTAATTATTACTATTTATTACTAATTATTACTAATTATTACTATTTATTACAATTTATTACTAATTGTTATTGATTATTAAAATTTACTTCAATTTATTACAATTTATTACTAATTATTACTAATTATTAAAATTTATTACAATTTTATCACTAATTATTAAAATTTATTAGTAATTATTACAATTTATTACTAATTACCGCTAATTATTACTTATTCTCGCTAATTATTACTAATTTTTACTAATTTTTACTAGTTACCGCTAATTATTTCTAATTATCACTAATTATTATTGTTTATTACTATTTATAAATTTTTATTTCAATTTATTATTAATTATCGCTAATAATAACTACTTATTAACAATCTTTATAATTAATACTAATTACTACTAATTAATAATAATTAATAATAATCAAACGTAATTATTTGTAAAAATAAATAATGATAAATAAAACTATCTAATTCTAATTCTAATTTAATTGAAGCTAATTAACAATAATTATAACTGATATAAAATAAAATGAATTAACAAAAAATAAGAGAAATAGATAAATACCTTAAAATTGAATCTTTCGGAGAATATAACTGTAACGACCCGAAATTTTGAATAAATCTTGTTTCCTGATTTTGTGTGTTATTTTATTTTTTATACTCAACAAAACTGTTTCATTTGATAACATGAGTATAATTAAAATGAGACCGTTGAGTTTTGACTGTTATATGACCGTTGGTCAATATGACCGCTAGAAACTAAACGTTTCGATTATTGTCTCTAAATACAAGTGATCTTGGTTAATTAATATAGAAAGAAGATTCGATGGCCTCACCCAGTAGTCTTGGACCGATCGAAGCTCATCTAACAGAACTTGGGAAGAAGGTAGCACCACTGGGCTTTGCTCTGGACCAAACCCAAGTCGAACTTCATCGTGTGAAGCTAGAACGGAATCGCCTTCGCGAGAAGTTCAAACTGATAGAAATTACTACTCGTGCAATGTTGGTCGAGCCACCCCAAGATTCTATCACCCTAGCACACCTTACTCTTAGGTCTTATGCTGGTGTTATAAGGGGCTATGTAACGAGACCATAACTGTCTTGTGTAATCCTTTGTTATAAATAAAATTGTGTTCTCTTATTATGGTGAAGTTTATGAATTTTCAAATGTCCTGATAAATATAGTATGCATATTTTTAATGAATTTTAGAAAAATGATATTTTAAAAATGTTTATGTAAACCTTAAATAATTAAAAATGTGTAATGATTTTCAAAAAATGGTCTTCTACAATTATGTTCAGTACGAAATTTAGAGTCTAAAAAGATCAACTTAATTTTTGATGAATAGTAAATTATGAATCACTACTGGAAATTAGATCTTTCCCAACGCTTCTATACCAACAGTTTGCAAAAACCGTTGGTATAGGTCCCCTTTCCCAACGGTTTGGTCAAACCATTGGGAAAGCCCCCAAATTGGCCACTTTTCCCAACGGTTTGGCCAAACCGTTGGGAAAGGCCCCCAAATTGGACACTTGTCCCAACGGTTTGGACAAACCGTTGGGAAAGGTGGACCTATCCCAACGGTTTGGCCAAACCGTTGGGGAAGGTCCCTAAATATACCACCTTTCCCAACGGTTTGGCCAAACCGTTGGGAAAGGTACCCAAATATGCCACTTTTCCCAACAGTTTGTCCAAACCGTTGGGATAGGTCTACCTTTCCCAACGGTTTGGCCAAACCATTGGGAAAAGTGGGCCAAAATTCAACATCATCCACAGAATGAAAATCACAACCAAATACCTATACCAACGGTTGTTAAAACTGTTGGTATAGGTCTATACCAACGGTTGTTAAAACTGTTGGTATAGGTCTATACCAACGGTTTTAACAACTGTTGGTATAGGTACTTTCATTTTTTATCGGACCTTCGTACCGAGAACATTATATAAATCAAAATTTAAAATATTTATGAGAATACATATATATATTTATGTAATTATGATCACAAAAGTCTTGTTAGGTTAGTGGTTGAGTCGTTCAATGATAAACGAGGGGTCCTGGGATCAAATCTCAGCGGATGTTTTATTTTTGGAATTTATATACCAACGGTTCCATTACCATTGGTATAGATTTCATATTACCTATACCAACGGTTTTTGGAAAACCGTTGGTATAGACCTATCCCAACGGCTTACTTGGCTACGGTTCTCCAAACCGTTGGTATAGGCTATACCAACGGTTTGGAGGCCTATACCAACGTTTCCAAACCGTTGGTAAAGGTTAGTTTTCCAGTAGTGAATAGTGATTTTATGCTTAGGATTAGTAATGTGAGCAAATGTATTAGTAATCTCACTTAAAGAAAGTATTAATATAATCTAAGCACCTTGATTAAGTAATGTGATTCAATAAAATGGTTAAATAACGGTTTAATAAATTATTAGTCAAGTATTAGTTTTTTCAGGTGAATAGTGTTTTTTTAATTAAAAATTAAATTAAAAATATTTAGAAAATTATTTTTATAAAATGGATTTCATTTTTGAACTCAGAGCATCGATATTATGTCAAGGTAATTTTTGGGGATTTTTCTGAAAAAAAATGAATTTTCGGTGAATAGTGTAGTTATTTAAAAATTAAATTAAAATTATTTAGAAAATTATTTTTATAAAATGGAGTTCATTTTTGAAATCAGAGCATCGATATTTGGTTAAGGTAAAATTTTAGGATTTTTCTGAGAAAGTCGAATTTTTGATGAATAGTGAAAATACAGTTTTTAAGTTACGGGTGTTTAATGACATCATTAAATGATGTATTAAGTATGTAATAAATATGGTCGACTTATGAATAGTAAGATAATGTATGAGGTGTCCCAAGTGGCCAATGCCATGGGCAAATACCATGGGCAAGCCCATGGTTTTGCCAAAACCACTTGTGAGGTGTCCCTTGGCCATTAATGTCTTGTCCCCTCAAATTTCCTATAAATACCCACCCTTTCCTCCTTTAATTTTCACTCACAACTATCCATCAATGAAGCTTTGGTCTCATTACCTCCCAAGGATTCCTCTCAAGATTCCCCCAAGCCCTCAAGGTCCCAACCTTTGAGTTTTAAGAGATATGTTTTAAGGTAGGGGATCCCGCCTCTCTCTTTCTTTCAAGTAATATCTTTTATGTCATTTCTTTTATGCTCCATGATCTTATGTTGGAGGATGTTCTTTTATATTCCTCTTACTTCCCTTTTCATGTTCATATGATGATAGACCCCCTCTTTCTCTCATCAATTCGTTTTAATAAAGTTTAAGTGGCGTCGTTAGACTGCCGAATTTTTAAGGGATTCGTTCACCTTTCTCATTTTTCAAAGTTCTACTTTCATGTCAAGTCTTTAAAGTTCCTTTTTTTATGTTGGGGTATGATCTCTTTATCTATCATACTGATATTTTATGTTCATATGATGAGAGACCCTATTTTGATCTCGTCAATTCATTTTTTTTTTGAAGTTTAAGTGGCGTCGTTAGGCTGCCGAATTTTTAAGGGATTCTTTCACCTTTCTCATTTTTCAAAGTTCTACTTTCATGTCAAGACTTTCAAGTTACTTTTTATTATGTTGGGGTATGATATCTATATCTATCATACTGATCATTTATGTTCATATGATGAAATACCCTATTTGATCTCGTCAATCCATTTTTGGAAGTTTTAAGTGACGTCGTTAGGCTGCCGAATTTTCATAAGAGAAATCTTATTTTTTTGTCTTCCTTTCATGTTCTTAATTTCATATGGTATATCTTTCCAATTTCAATACCATGTTCTTAAATCCCTTATATTCTGTCTCTCTACTGTTTTATGGGTCATTTATGAATGTTTGACCCATTTCCCCTCTCTTTTCAATGTTTTCTAAAACCCTGAAACATAGCTGTTATGCTGCAGAATTTCCATCTCAAAATGTCTCTCTCTTTTTCTAAAGTTCTTTTATTTTATTAAGTGAATAATCAAAGATCTCTCTTATATAGGGGTATTCACATATATACCAATTTGTTCTATTTTAAATTCTGGGATTTACATACATGAGACCCGCTTTCCCTTTTCGTGGGTTTAAAGTGACATAAAGATCATGTCTTTAAAGAAGTTTTAAAACGTTATGATTATGAAATGAAACCCATTTCTTTTATGCTATATGGGTTGTTTATGAAATGATTGATGATGATAGTGCTCCAATGTATTAGGTAAGGACTTAATCTCTAGAGATGACTATTTTTAACGACGCCTTAGTGAATAACCTTGGTAATTTTTAATGAAACCTTGGGGATGGACCTTGGTAAAACATAAATTATTGTCAATATTAAATGTTTTAGCCACATCTTCAAGTTATGAAAAACGTTGTTTTTATTATGATATGCCTCGTGATTTCTTTTGCATGCCTTAAAGTTCTTTTTTCATGACATTGTTGATGTATCTCAAGTTCACATGTTAAATGTTTCCCCTTGTTTCCCTTACTGGACCTTCTTCTCACCCTTTCTTTTGATGTATGTCCCCAGGTTATTAGATGCAGTAATGAACCTAGGATGAACATAAGGAGAATCCTTTCAAGTGTTTAAGAAGAATGTTTTATGTTTTCATGTTTTAAGTTCCTGGTTTCCAAGACACTAAACCTTAAAGATCCTCAATTTTGTAAAATGTAATGAAAGTTCATATGATAAAAAGGCGGGATGCTATAGTTGGTATCAAAGGATGGTTTAGTTATTTGTGGAAATTAGGATATGAAAACTTTAGGAAGAACCCTATAGAAAAGTTTAAATATAGAAAATCTTCCTGATATTTTGGTGAGTATTGAGTAAGGGATTGCCAAGCAAATACACCTCTGTCTGGATACGAGTAGGTAGAGGTGGCTCTGGCATAGATGTACATAGGGGTAAAACCTGAAAACACCGCTTTGAGCTAGACTCGAACGGGAACTGGTACACGACAACGGGCCTTGCTTCACTCTTGGTTACGACACTCCCGGGGGATTTGATTTGGTAAATTCATAAGCTTAGTATGAACCATTATTAAAGGAACAAAGATAAAATAAAGATTCACAATAGAATATATGATCATGGATAACCTAGATTGGAACCTAGGGGATCACAAGTTAGGGTATACTTTTCTTTTATATGTTTATCCTTCTATGCTTTAAGTTTTCTTTTCATGATTATTGGCTAAGTATTTAAGCCCCCTAATTATACGTTCTTTTCTTAGTTAATGGCGGGAAATGGAAGAGCATGTCCCAATAACCAATGTGATAGGAAATGTGACGATTTCCCTATTAATGTGACAGAGATGACGAAAGATCAAGTTGAACATATTGTGATTATGCCAAACCAGCTATCAAAAATCACAATTAATAATTGGTACCTAGTTGAATGCCCAAACTCATCAAGGAAGAAGAAGACAAAGTCTCAAGGATGTTCATCTGATAAAGTTGATAAGGGAAAGAAGACTCAATCTCTTTTTTGAAAAAAGTGTGGGAAGAGGCACCAAGGAGAATGTTACAAAGGAACCAGAAGATGTTTTAAGTGTGGGAAGATAGGGCATAAAGTAGCCAATTGCTTTAAAAAAATGGATAATGTGATGAATGGAGATAAGGTTCAATCTAATGTACCTTATACATTTCGATGTCGTAAATGTGGAGAAGTTAGATATTATCCAAGGCAATTCTCTCTTGGAATGGATGAGAAGCATGATGATCATCAAAAATCTTTGAGGACAAGGGAATAATGCAAGTCCTATGCTGATATGGATCATGATGACTGAAGTACATGTAACTTCTTCGCAATAATTGTCTATGTCATGTTGTATTTTAGTTCATGCTCTATGAGCATATCTTTTATGTTTTCTAAGATCATCAAGTCACTACCTAAGATGATTTTATATCATTAAGGAAAACATCTATTGTTATGTACCACATGTTGATGTAGTGAAGCTATTCTTCTTAAAAAAAGGGTGATTAGGGGATTAAAAGATGATTATTATTTTGGAAGACGTTCACTATTTTGGGAACCCTATTTGATCAAGGTAAATAGATTACTATGGTATTTTCTTTTAGGAGTAAAGGTTGACTTATATTTTGAAGAATCGATGAATTTAAGGCGAAATTATAGTAATTTAGGTTACATATGGAAATGATTAACCTATCTTGGGGAAAATGTGATTAGGTTAGTTACTTTTGTTATAAGATGATAAGAGTGGTTGATTTTGTTTGAAGATGAATGATAAAGTCTATCTTGGAAGACTATGTTATGAGATCGTTCTTATAATTGGGTTTCAATCTTAGTTTGGTTTATTTTGAGGATTTTTAAGGATAGTTATTTATGGAATGGTCTATGATGAACTTTGGGTAGTACCATGGAACTTTGAAGATTTAAAAGTAGTTTCTCTTCCTATGGGATTCTTTCTTTTTAAAGAGTTGTTTTACCTTACCCTTTCTGTTTTTGGGATAATGTTTGAAGATAGAAGAAATTGATAGTTAATCTTTTGTAGATTACGTGAATCTCAAGAAGATGATTCTTGTGTTTTGATGAGACCAAGTGTTTTTGAATGCTCATCGTTTGGAGAAAAGATTAGTTTTGGTAGAAACTTATCAAAGGATGAAACTCTACTTGAAGGTAGGTATGTTTCCTTATGTTTTTGTTCTATGTAGTAAATGAATTCCTCAAAATTATGAAAAGGAACGTAAAACAAAAACGTTGTTGGTTTACGTTTCCTACTAGGTAATCAAAGACCGTTTACACACATCATAAGTTTGTGATTTTCTTGTGGTTAACTTTCTCCTAATCATGCCTTATATCACTCTCTCTTAGAACTTGACCCTTTGTTTTCTCCTCCATGTCCATGTTTTCCTACATGGAATCCTAGTGTGGGTTAACTCGGGTGACCTTTGTACTTCCCTTTCTTTCTTTTAAAGTAATAGTTTTACTGACTCCTTTTCTGATGTGGGACTTTCAATGAAATTTCAAAACCCAATTTTAAAAATTGCGAGGATGCAATTTCTTAAGGGGGGAAGATTGTAACGACATGAAATTTTGAATAAATCTTGTTTCCTGATTTTGTGTGTTATTTTATTTTTTATACTCAAAAAACTGTTTCATTTGATAACATGAGTATAATTAAAATGAGACCGTTGGGTTTTGACTGTTATATGACCATTGGTCAATATGACCGCTGGAAACTAAACGTTTCGATTATTGTCTCTAAATACAAGTGATCTTGGTTAATTAATATAGAAAGAAGATTCGATGACCTCACTCAGTAGTCTTGGACTGATCGAAGCTCATCTAACAGAACTTGGGAAGGAGGTAGCACCACTGGGCTTTGCTCTGGACCAAACCCAAGTCGAACTTCATCGTGTGAAGCTAGAACGGAATCGTTTTCGCGAGAAGTTCAAACTGATAGAAATTACTACTCGTGTAATGTTGGTCGAGCCACCCCAAGATTCTATCACCCTAACACACCTTACTCTTAGGTCATATGCTGGTGTTATAAGGGGTTATGTAATGAGACCATAACTGTCTTGTGTAATCCTTTGTTATAAATAAAACTGTGTTCTCTTATTATGGTGAAGTTTATGAATTTTCAAATGTCCGGATAAATATAGTATGCATATTTTTAATGAATTTTAGAAAAAGGATATTTTAAAAATGTTTATGTAAACCTTAAATAATTAAAAATGTGTAATGATTTTAAAAAAATGCTCTTCTACAATTATGTTCAGTACAAAATTTAGAGTCTAAAAAGATCAACTTAATTTTTGATGAATAGTAAATTATGAATAGTGATTTTATGCTTAGGATTGGTAATGTGACCAAATGTATTAGTAATCTCACTTAAAGAAAGTATTAATATAATCTAGGCACCTTGATTAAGTAATGTGATTCAATAGAATGGTTAAATAACGGTTTCATAAATTATTAATCAAGTATTAGTTTTTTCGGGTGAATAGTGTTTTTTTTAATTAAAAATTAAATTAAAAATATTTAGAAAATTATTTTTATAAAATGGATTTCATTTTTGAACTCAGAGCATCGATATTATGTTAAGGTAATTTTTGGGGATTTTTCTGAAAAAAATGAATTTTCGGTGAATAGTGTATTTATTTAAAAATTAAATTAAAAATATTTAGAAAATTATTTTTATAAAATGGAGTTCATTTTTGAAATCAGAGCATCGATATTTGGTTAAGGTAAAATTTTGGGATTTTTCTGAGAAAGTTGAATTTTCGATGAATAGTGAAAATACATTTTTTAAGTTACGGGTGTTTAATGACATCATTAAATGATGTATTAAGTATGTAGTCAATATGGTCGACTTATGAATAGTAAGATAAGGTATGAGGTGTTCCAAGTGGCCAATACCATGGGCAAATACCATGAGCAAGCTCATGGTTTTTCCAAAACCACTTGTGAGGTGTCCCTTGACCATTAATGTTTTGTCCCCTCAAATTTTCTATAAATACTCACCCTTTCCTCCTTTAGTTTTCACTCTCAACTCTCCCTCAATGAAGTTCTGGTCTCATTACCTCCCAAGGAGTCCTCTCAATGTGCCCCCAAGCCCTCAAGGTCCCAACCTTTGAGTTTTAAGAGATACGTTTTAAGGTAAGAGATCTCACCTCTCTCTTTCTTTCAAGTAATCTCTTTTATGCTTCATGCTCTTATGTTGGAGGATGTTCTTTTATATTACTCTTACTGCCCTTTTCATGTTCATATGATGAGAGACCCCCTCTTTCTCTCATCAATTTGTTTTAATAAAGTTTAAGCGGTGCCGTTAGGCTGCCGAATTTTTAAGGGATTCGTTCACCTTTCTCATTTTTCAAAGTTTCTACTTTCATGTCAAGTCTTTAAAGTTCATTTTTTTATATTGGGGTATGATCTATTTATCTATCATACTGATCTTTTATGTTCATATGATGAGAGACCCTATTTTGATCTTGTCAATTCATTTTTGTTGAAGTTTAAGTGGCGCCGTTAGACTGCCAAATTTTTAAGGGATTCTTTCACCTTTCTCATTTTTCAAAGTTCTACTTTCATGTCAAGTCTTTCAAGTTCATTTTTATTATGTTGGGGTATGATCTCTATATCTATCATACTGATCATTTATATTCATATGATGAGAGACCCTATTTGATCTCATCAATCCATTTTTTGAAGTTTTAAGTGACGTTGTTAGGCTGCTGAATTTTCATAAGATAAATCTTATTTTTTTGTCTTCCTTTCATGTTCTTAATTTCATATGGTATATCTTTCAAATTTCAATACCATGTTCTTAAATCCCTTATATTCTGTCTCTCTACTGTTTTATGGGTCATTTATGAATTTTTGACCCATTTCCCCTCTCTTTTCAGTATTTTCTAAAACCCCGAAACATAGCCGTTATGCTGCAGAATTTTCCGTCTCAAAATGTCTCTATCTTTTTCTAAAGTTCTTTTATTTTATTAAGTGAATACTCAAAGCTCTCTCTTATATAGGGGTATTCACATATATACCAAGTTGTTCTATTTTAAATTCTGGGATTTACATACATGAGACTCGCTTTCCCTTTCCGTAGGTTTAAAGTGACATAAAGATCATGTCTTTAAAGCAGTTTTAAAACGTTATGATTATGAAATGAAACTCATTTCTTTTATGCTATATGACTTGTTTATGAAATGATTGATGATGATATATGTGGCTCACATGATAATAAAGACATGTCAAGGGTGCGCCCTGATAGCGCTCCAATGCATTAGGTAAAGACTTAATCTCTAGAGATGACTATTTTTAACAACGCCTTTGTGAATAACCTTGGTAATTTTTAATGACACATTGGGGATGGACCTTGGTGAAACAGAAATGATTGTCAATATTAAATGTTGTAGCCACATCTTCAAGTTATGAAAAACGTTATTTTTATTATGATATGCCTCATGATTTCTTTATCATGTCTTAAAGTTCTTTTTTCATGACATTGTTGATGTATCTCAAGTTCACATGTTAAATGTTTCCCCTTGTTTCCTTTACTGAGCCTTCTGCTCACCCTTTCTTTTGATGTATGTCCTCAGGTTATGAGATGCAGTAATGATCCTAGGATGAACATAAGGAGAAACCTTTCAAGTGTTTAAGAAGAATGTTTTATGTTTTCATGTTTTAAGTTCCTGGTTTCCAAGACACTAAACCTTAAAGATCATCGGTTTTGTAAAATGTAATGAAAGTTCATATGATAAAAAGGCGGGACGCTATAATAACCTTCAGATATTGCTCCGATTTAGAATTTTAAACTTTAAGAAATTTTGAAATAAAAATGTAAGTAGAGAGAGAAATGAGTGAGATGAGAAAAAAACAGGTAAAGGTATATAGAAGTTAAATTATTTGCAACGAGATTTTCGTTGCAAATGCTAACCCCCATATTAATTAGAAGCGGTGGTTAAAAAGATATTTGCAATTAGACTCATCGCAAATACCAACCCGCTGACATCCTATTTGCGACAGGGAGGTAAATCCTATCGTAAATACTAAAAAACGCCATCGGGTATTTACAATGGACTTATATACCTGTCGTAAATACCATCCCCACGATTTGAAGCACAACTCACGCCAAACCTATTGTGACGGGGACCATTTTTCCATCGCAAATAGCCCCTTCGACGGACTATTTGCAACGGGATACTTCCCCGTCACAAATATTAAATTTTCCTATAATGACTTAAACTTTGGTTGATTCATATTTCTCTCCACAACTACTACCGAAAATGAGTAAAAATAAAATATTTAAATGATAATAATTAATATTTTTTTTAATGCGGAAAAGTCAGCAGTCTACCGGTGAGCTTATGCAGGGTGGAGCATTCTAGAGATTTTGGGTTTGGGCTTGCCCCTCCACACCCGTCATGTTCGTTTCGCATTAGTATCCGAAGTGATGTATGAATATTAAAATATACTAAAACCCCCATTTTGTACGCCAACCTAATATTATATAAATATTATAATCATTTTTGATTAAATATACTCATTTTGTATACAAATAAATGAAATATTTTTTTTAAAAATATTAGTGTCCGTGGTGCAAGTAGAACACCGAAATGACGCTGGATTTAGTGTTCGTTGAAGCCTTAAGAAAAAAAAAAAAAACAAAGAAAGAAAAAGAAACTCTGGTTTGCCGCCGTTCTTTGTGTTCTCCGCCTCCCCAGACGCTCAACTGTCGCCATTCTGTTTCTCCGGCCATAATCACACCTCGATACTCGGAGCGGCTCGTCACTTCATCAGGTCTCCCGAAGCACGCACTCCATCTCTCTCTCTGTCTCTCCAATCTCCCTTTCCATTGGATTCCACCATGAGTTCTTCGTTGTCCCTCTCCATTTCATCTCCTTCATCCCCTGCCATTGTCCCTTCAGATTGCGCCCCCAAGCTGTCTTTCGACCTTTTACCCAATCCCCTAAACCTTCGATTCTGCGGTCTCAGGCGGGAGGCTCTAGGTTTCGGATCCCTAACCTGTTCCCACCCCAAGAGAGTTGTCCAATCCGCTCGCTGGCGCCCCACGAACGTCTCAGCTTCGTTTTCTGACAATGGAAGCACTCACAAAGGATTTGACTACGATTTGGTGATAATTGGTGCTGGCGTCGGTGGCCACGGGGCAGCACTTCATTCCGTGGAGAAGGTAAAAACACTTGCTATTCGAATCGATGGGAATTTTTTCGGGTAGAGGTTTACCCTGGCTGGTATCGACTATTTTTATTTTTTGGATTTGAGAAGGTGAAAGCACTTGTTTTTTTGAATTGATGGGAAATTTTTCGGGTCGAGCTTTGGCTTGGCTGGAGTAAACAAGTTTGTTTTGTGAATCCGCATTTGCCTGTCTTTAGCATTAGTTGATTCGGTTCTGAAATGGTGCGGGAAAAGAGGATTGCGATTACTGTTGTCATTTTGAGATTACTGGCGCGGAATGCAAAATCGTACTGTCTGCATCAGCTGAGAACGCCTGCAATTTTACTTGCACTCCTTATGTATATTGGTCTGTCGTGTCGTTCAATAAGCAGAATGAAGGTGAAAAACTGAGACGCTTCTTATGCTGTTTTTCATAGCTTCCTTGATTAGAGCTTTATACTGGATCACTTCAAAGTGAATCATTTTTCTGATAAAGTGCTCATTATTAACTGTTATTGAGGACCCCCCCCCCCCAATTCTGCTTTTTTAATGGGAATAATAAGTAGCACATAAACAAATGATCTTTTGAAGCGTTTTTCAGCGTGGCTGATAAAAATGTGAAATAGCTCTGAACATTATTATTTCAGGGTCTGAAAACTGCCATCATCGAGGGAGACGTGGTAGGTGGAACATGTGTGAATAGAGGCTGTGTTCCTTCAAAAGCTCTTCTGGCTGCTAGTGGCCGGATACGTGAGCTCCAAAACGAGCATCACCTGAAAGCTTTTGGTTTACAGGTAAAACGGCCACCATTTGAAGTTTTTTCTTCATTGTTTTATATGAAAAAGATTAGTGTGCAGAGTGATCCTTTGATTTTAATCTGAATTTTTATTGGGGGCATGTGGCTTGCAATTTGTTTCACTGTTTTAAATGTTCACAGCACCATTGAATGTTTACCTCTGATTTCTTGCAACATAGGTTTCTGGCTGTAGGTATGACAGACAAGGGGTAGCTGATCATGCCAATAATCTTGCTTCGAAAATTCGCAACAATCTCACCAGTTCATTGAAGGCCCTTGGCGTTGACATTTTGATTGGTGTTGGAACAATTATGGTATGTCCTATACGCTCTCCTGTTCTGTGCATGCTAACATGGACATCTTCCACTCAAATTTAAAAATTCTAATAATGGCTAGTTTTTATTGCCTTATCGATTGATTTTCAATTTTTTTCAGGGCCCTCAGCAGGTGAAATATGGAAAAGTTGGCTCTTCTGATCGTGTAATAACTGCAAAAGATATTATCATTGCAACTGGTTCTGTCCCCTTTGTTCCTAAAGGAATTGAAATTGATGGTAGGCATTCTTCTACTCATCCATATACTAATTGTCTCTTAAAAATGAAGTTATTTGGACATAAATGATTTACTGTTTAAAGCCTTTTTGTATCTAATATTTTCTGAAAATTGCACATTGTTTTCAATCCTGTTTTTATTAATGAGAACAGAACAGGGAATATGTACTTTTTATGATGGGAAACTTGAGAAAAACTGCTTGCAAATATCTTCAGCAACTAATTCAATGAAAACATAAATAAAACTTCATACTTGGTTATAGAGTTAGACCCCATTGAATGATAAACTAATTCAAGTATATTAAGCGAGCCATTCAACAGAGCTAAAGAATGCAAAAATGCGACTGCCCTTATAGTTGCTTTTACCATGGGATCCCTCCAAAAAAAAAAGGCCCAGTATGAAGGAATAAGAAAGGATACTCTTTCTTAGCAAGTCCTTTAGTAACATGCTGATGAAAATATAGAACTTTTATTTTGTACTCTGAAGGAATGAACTCCATTAGAACTATGTAAGAGCAGTGCAGTATGATTGTAGCAGTTTATACTTGAGTCATTGAAAGGATACTATTTCTTAGCAAGTCCTTGAGTAACATGCTGATGAAAATATAAAACTTTTATTTTGTACTTTGAAGGAATTAACTCCATTAGAACTATGTAAGAGGCAGTGCAGTATGATTCTAGCAGTTTATACTTGAGTCATTGAAATGTTTGATGCAGCATTTCTGCTTTGTTATGTTTACAGGGAAGACCGTGGTTACTAGTGATCATGCACTCAAACTCGAGTTTGTTCCTGATTGGATTGCTATTGTTGGGAGTGGCTACATTGGTCTTGAGTTCAGTGATGTGTATACTGCACTTGGAAGCGAGGTAGCTTTCCCCACCTGTGTCTAGTACTGCTGAATCTAACATTATTTGGATGAGTTGAGGTGAAATTTGACAGACACCAGCATTTCTTTATTTGCACATTTATATTGCATGTTTTGTTTACTTTTTATTCTTCACTTTTGAAACTATTGCCCTTAAAATATAAGTGTTTGTTTAAGCATGGAGTTTTGAAATGGTTGACAGTGTAAAGTTTGCAACTATTGTCATTAATAAGCTTGGTATCTATTTTTTGGTTGAAGTACATTATTATTGTTTTCCCCATATCTTTTGTCGTTTAGCATTATTTTAGAATCCATACAACCATTTTCATGTTCCATATTGCCAGGTTACTTTCATTGAAGCTTTAGATCAGCTGATGCCTGGTTTTGATCCTGAAATTGGAAAGTTAGCTCAAAGGATTCTAATAAACCCTCGGAAAATTGACTACCATACAGGAGTCTTTGCCACCAAGGTGGTTTGGATTGCATTATTTTGTTCTGTTGGTGAAGTTTTTGAGGCCTCACTCTGTCTTCCTTTTTTGTGGCGTTACAGATCACTCCAGCAAAGGATGGGAAACCTGTCACCATTGAGCTCATTGATGCCAAAACAAAGGAACCAAAGGATACATTAGAGGTAATTTTAGTTGAAATTGGAGTTGTTTGTACATTTGAGGTAATGTTTGAGATTAAACTGTTGGTTGACCCCTATTGCATAATGTCACTTATCCTGCTAAAGATGACTTATCCTTCCAAAAAATAAAAATAAATAAATAAATAAAAATAAATCAATTTCTGTATGCCTTCAATTGCTGTGTTGAATTTTTTCAGTTTTTTCATAGTTGGGATGATCAGGAGCTGCACAGTGCATACTCCCTGATATTGGATGGCAGATTACTAGTCTAAAAATTGCTTTGCAGAAACATCTCTAGGAATGAAAATGTGAATTCAGCTTATTGTCTTCAAACAAAGTCTGAATACAATGTTCTTCAAATTATGTTGTAGGGACCATCCTTTTTGTAGGGTTTTAGAGCATCAAGTATGTGTAACAAAACGAGTCCCAATCTCAAATCCATGACTTGGGTGAAACTTATCTAGATTAAAATATGAAGAGTGCACCTTGAGCAGGTGATCAATTTTTGCAACGAATCATATCATCAACTTGACACAATATATGACCAGGTTTTCAAGGTATCCACACAAGTTTCCTAAATGACTGGAGAATATCTCCATGTGCAATGAATGCAAGAACGAGAACATGCACGGGACATTAATAATGTCATTTTTTGTGCCATGCCAACATTTTGTAACTCGATATATGAATTCTTGATTTCTAAGTAGCCTGATTAAACTAAATACTATTGACATCTCATGTCAGTTATCTTAATATATATAGTATTAGCATCTCACGTGAACTGTTCGAGTGTGACCATACATTTCCTTAGCTTTACATAAATCAAGAGCTCATGATGTTATATCAATTATACAAGAGGACAAATTTCATCTTGATCCTACAAATCTTTACAAATTCAATAACTATTTGTGGCAATATATGTAACCCTGCTTATAAGTTTTCCAACTTCTGACCATGGGTAGATTTTGCATCTCCATGCCACTATACATATGTTAGTGTATCACAACTCAATCCATGATGATTATTGAGTAGGGAGATTTAGGAATACAATATTCCATAGTTAATCAAATTAAATATTCCAACAACAATAACAACAACAACAATAAATAAGCCTTAAACCCAATTAAATGGGGTTGACTACATGGATCAAATGTCACCAATTAGGTATATAGAAGAACAAATTTTCATTAAAACCATTTGAAACAAGACCATCTTGAATGATTTGTTTAAGGTCTTTTTAGGTCTACCTCTACATCTTTTAATAAGTGAATTTGTTATTAAGCTTACCCTATTAACATGTTCATCTCTAGGTCTTTTTCTAACATGTCTAAACCATCTTAATCTAATCTCAGTCATCTTATTGTCAATTGAAGCCACTCCAATTTTCTCTCGAACACATTCACTTCTAATCTTATCCATCTTAGTATGTTCATATGTCCATCTTAATATTTTTATTTATGTTACCCTTTTTTTTGTTTAAGTTATCCTGTCAATGGCCAACACTTACTACTATATAGAATAGTGGGCCTAATAACAGTCTTATAAAATTTAATCTTCAATTTCAAAGGAATTTTATGATTACAAAGCACCTCAGGAGTCTTTTTCTGTTTTATCCATCCAGTTTGAATCCTATTAGATATCTGTATTAATATTTTCATCACATTGCAAAAATGAGTCTACATATCGAAAATGATCAATTTTTGAATTAACGTGGTCTCCTAATCTCATATCCACAACATTACTTGACAATCCTTTGCTAAAACAACATTCCATATATTTTGTCTTATCCCTACTAAGACAAAAACATTTTGATTCTAAAGCTCCTCTCCAAAGCTGTAATTTTAAATTGATAGTCTCTTTGGATTTTGCAACGGGTTCTATATCATCCGCAAAAAACATACAATTAGGTATCTCATCTTGAATATGATTTGTAAGTTCATCTAAGTTCAACGCAAAAAGACACGAGTTTAAAGCTAAACTTTGATGCAGTCCTATCGAGATAGAGAAGTCTGTAGTGCCATCTACTGGAGTTCTAACTTGAGTCAAACTCCCTTCATACTTGTCTTGGATGTGTTTGATATACACCATCTACACCCTTTTTCTTTCAAATGGTTTCCATAAAACCTCTCTAGGAACTTTATCATATGGTTTTTCCAAATCAATGTAAACTATATGCAAATCTTTAGAGAACTCTTCCTCCATTCATCGGATATTTTCTTTGATTTCATAATCTCATTAAATAACCTAGTGAGCCAATTAATGCCCAACTTCCCTAAATATTAAATGTTAAAAATATAAATGAAGTGATGAATGGAATTGTCATAACATATCATCACATGATCGCCTTTTGGGCATACACTAACACTTCTAAAATCATTTTCTTTCTAGAAAAAGTGTTTGCCACACATCTTTTAAGAATATTCATCCTTTCTCTATTTGTTCATTAACGATGAGCAATGTATGCGAGTGCTTGTGATCTGTTGAAATTTCTTAAAAATATTTTTTATGAGGTTCTGCCTTTGGGATGCTACAGGTAGCTTTCTGAAGCAACAATAGACTATACAAAACTGCTTTTCCGTAGCTGTCTGAGCTATTTTTCCTTTAACCGTTCTCCTACCTTTTGTACTCCTTTAAATCTGTGAAATTTATAGCTAGAACTCCACATTTTCTGTAGGTAGATGCAGCATTAATTGCAACTGGAAGAGCTCCATTTACAAATGGCCTTGGCTTGGAGAGTGTATGTTTTATTGAAAACCTATTGCATTCTATACAGTATGGAACTTAAAAAAAAAAAAAAGTGATATAATGTTTTCTCTGTAGATCAATGTGGCAACACAGCGTGGTTTTGTTCCTGTTAATGATCACATGCAAGTGATCGATGCAGATGGAAATCTGGTTTGTTGCATATGTTTCTCATGAACGCTTTTCCTCATTTTGCATGTGACATTATTTTTTTCTTTTTTGTAGTATGAAAAATTGTTTACTCTGAGTAATATATCACTTTTTCAGGTCCCTCACCTGTATTGCATTGGTGATGCCAATGGTAAAATGATGCTCGCTCATGCAGCAAGTGCACAGGGAATTTCAGGCAAGTCTTGAACTTCCTCTGCAAATTAGACCCTCACACACCGTCTTATCTTTTTTTTCATTTATTTTTTGTTGCTTTCATACAGTTGTTGAACAAGTCAGCGGAAAAGATCACGTGCTCAATCATTTGAGCATCCCGGCAGCATGTTTCACACATCCTGAAATAAGTATGGTTGGGATGACAGAGGTAAATTTAGGTTGTGTTGTGTTTGGTTAAAGAAAGCGTTTTTTGTTTTCATTTTCCAAAAATGTGTTAGAAAATGTTTTGAAAAGTAGAAAAAAAGTATATTAGTTACCTCTCCTTTTGTTCTCATTTTCTAGAAATTTTGAAAAAATGTTTTTTTTTTAGTTTTTCAGTACTCTCCAATTATATTTTTCATCTATATAATGCCATGCATTTTTCAAGAGTTTTGGAAAATGAAAACAAAAAAAGATTTGCAAAACCAAACCCAACCTTGGGCTTTTATATAGTTAACATGTGATCTCTTCTAGGCGGCCAGTGCTAGTTTTGTTTGACCCAAAACTGGCCTCTACGCCCTGGGCTGCACAGGGAAATCCGTGTTTTTTTTACGGTTTGAGCTTCAAAATTTTTGCCGTTTTAAAATCTTAAAATACCTTCTGATGTTTTACGATATTTAATATTTTATAAAATATAATATAATGCATTTTTTTATTTTTCCGGTTTAAATATTATGTGTATTACAAACAGGTCTGTGTATGCGAAATGGGGTGGGCTTCTTAATATGGGCCTGTATATGAAACGGGCATGTTAAAAACCGGCTTATACCCGTACGGGGATGGCCTAAACGGCCCGCCCTGTTTCTTCTCATTGAATCTTAAATAAACGCCTTCTGCAATAGAGTGAATTCATCTGCATTGCCTATGCATTCAACTATGACATACAAATTTGCTCATCTCCCTTAGTCTTGTCTAAGATATTAGCAGTATGTTTGGATTCCTATTCCTGTAGTAATAGAAATGAAATGTATTCCTATTCCTAGAATGGGTATCATAATGATTAAGGATCTGCCCGACAACACTTGTTGAAAACTGCTTAATAGACTAAATGTGCAATTGTTGCAGCCTCAGGCAAGGGAGAAGGGTGAAAAGGATGGATTCGAAGTAAGTGTCGCCAAGACAAGTTTCAAAGCCAACACAAAAGCCCTAGCAGAAAATGAAGGAGAGGGGCTTGCAAAGGTTTGTCTTTTAATATTCTCTTTTGTTGCACTGTAAAACTAAATTGTTCAAACAGTGATTTCATGTGACAATTTTCATGCAGTTGATATACAGATCCGACAGTGGGGAGATTCTGGGGGTTCATATATTTGGGATGCATGCTGCAGATCTCATCCATGAGGCATCCAATGCCATAGCATTAGGAACGCGTGTTCAGGACATAAAGTTTGCAGTGCATGCACATCCTACGTTGTCTGAAGTGCTTGACGAACTCTTTAAAGCAGCCAAGGTGAGTTTCTCATTTTAATGGTGAATCTAACGAGGTCTTAATCAATGAAAACTGTGTCGTCTTCAACTTTTATCAGGTTACTTCTCATGTTAGCAGTCAGGCTCGAGAAGCAGTTACAGTTTAAGCAGTCACAGTTCTGCAGTGCTATGAAGCTTTGGATCTGAGACAACTTTGCTTATTCATCAACACATGAATTTTAGTAAGGGAATATATATTTTTTCATATTTAATTTAGAAAATCTATTATTTCATGTATATTTGATGTTTCTCATTCCAGTTGTCTGTTAAGCTTTCTAAACAAAATGCTGGGTTTTCATATCAGCTAGGTTTATTGTCCCGACCATGTTGATAGGTCCTGTAAGATATGAAAATGGTGTTCTAGTGGATGAATTAATCCCGGTAGATGAAAATCCCTCATAAAATATTTCACACAGAGTAAATAAATTAGAATACAGAGATTACATCGGAAGTATTAAAGCATGTGAAAATTGTGCGATAAAATGGTAAGCAACTAAGTCATGCATCGGTAGGATAATGAAGCTACGGAAGATGAAACTTCTGGACCTTAATAAGGCCTAGTCCGGTCTATCCATAATCAAAGTATTGTTGGATTAAACAAACATTCAGATAACTAAATAACTTTCAGATTATGAGCTGAAATAAACAAATTTGATAGATCAAGGATAAGCGTATGTAAACTATTCGAATAAAACAAATATGACAGCAAAACATGCAAGAATGTTAAAAAATGTTCATGATAAATAATCTTAATTCCCCTATACATATATAAATAATAATAATAATAATAATATTTTTGAAAGGAAACCCCAACTCTCCCATACAAGAACTTTTCAGTGCAGCCCACCCCTAGGAAACGGGTTAAAGAGCCCCGAGTCTCGTCCTTTGTCTTGCGGTTGAGGTTGAGCGAAACCTTCCCTCCCCACATTGCCGAGGACTGTTGAATATAAATTATACTTAAGGGAATTACAATTAAGTTTTTATCCTGAAAGCTTATTTCTCAAATCTCTACAGAAGTTCTGAATCTTATCCCCAGCTCGGTAGGTTCTGAACACTTCTTACAAACAATGTTCATTTATTGGTTCAACTGATGATGGATATGGTCAAAACCTTATCTACAAGACTTCTTTGTTCTTAAATGAAGAACGAAAAGTTTGTATGAATACCAGTGGGTAGAAGTATGGAGTATGACATATGAGTAATAATTACAATTTAAGCTCTGATTGTGTCTTGTCAAAGATTTAATAAGTCTATCAAGAACACAACTAAATGTCAAAGAACATGTAGCAGATGCTAGTTGAATTCTCTTTCAACGAGTACTTAATTCATTGTTAATGACGTTTGTTGGAGAATACGACCTTCGAGTTTAGTAGCGCTTTATTCGTTACTCCAAGCATGAAATCCACTGCTCGGTCTTTCATTTCGTGAAGTTCGCTGGTCGAACTTTGTCTCCTCTACATTGATAAGATATAACCATTGGAGGCGATGTTGAACTGGATCAAAATATAGCCATTGCATTTAGATGATCCAGTGTTTACATACTGTAAATCATTGTGTTGTTTTGGTTAATCATTCTGTTCTTTTGATAAGTCAAATAGTAAAACATTTTTTCTAGACTTCAGAGAGTTGATCTTCCATCATCCTTGGATTGCTCTGGTCTTGTGATCCTTTGAACTTCAATATTCAATGGTCGAGTGTTGTTGCAAACTTTAGCATATATCCGTTTTGTTGGGGGATGGGAACCTCAACAAAGGCGACAAGGTTTGAATTTAATAACGTTGTTTAAACGAAAAACAAAAACATGAATGCAAGTAGAGATAAATGGTGAAGACGAGAAAGAAAACACAGGCACTAAAGGAAAGTAGTAAAGAACACGAGATTTATGTGGTTTGGCTCGCTTTGGATTTGCGTGCACGATAATATTGCAAAAAACAATGGTCACAAAGAGTAAAAGAGAAAAACAAAAGAACGAGAAGATGATCTTGGGACACATATTTACGTGGTTCGAGAAACGATCTCTACGTTCACGGAGAGACAGGATTTACTAGTTTCAGGAGCACAAAATATAGAGAAATTCAGGGCTTCACACACAGAAACCCTAGCCTGAAATGAGCTAATAAAGAAGAAGTATCGTGCCACCAACTGAAGGTACCAGGTGCGCAACGGAAGATTCGAAACTTGGATTTTAAAAATTTTCCACTGACGATCGATATGAACCCGTTGATCTCGATGAATCGCTACCCGGTATAAACCGAGGATCTCGCGTGAATAATTTTTTGAGCATACAAATTAAAACCATAAATATCTGGTTTGATCCGAAGCCACACTTGACATCTACTCGTCGTTGGCGATCGCTGCTCGAAGAATCCGAAACCGAATTCCTCTAGATTGTCTACATGCGTTTCAAAAATCTGTGGGAGTGCCGATTGTCGAAATCCTAGTGCTTGCGCGGAGTTTCGATGACGTCTTTGACGCTCTGACGATCACCACATCGTCTTGCTTGCGATGCATGAGAGAGAGTTCAATCCAAACTCTTGGATCCAGAGCCTCTCTCTAGAACGCAGGAGAGAGACGAAGAGAGAGAGAGAGAGAGAGAGACATTGAATAGTCATTGGTGTGAGCCTCTTCTATTTATAGGGTATTAGAAAATTATCCTGTATTGTCTCTTTAGCCCCTGAATAATTAACACTTTATAAACGACATATTATAACTACGATACTGAGTAATAAATATTATTATCACTTTCTTGCAATATAATAAATAGATCACGTGATAATAATCGAGTCATTAACTCGACTCGTCGTTCTTGCAAATATTAAATAAACTTTGAATATTTTAAACTAATATTCGTTCAAATAATATTTTCATGTATTTACTGTAAAACTTGTAAATACATTTAATAAATAAATTCAATACCAATTATTCTTAACTTGAATAATATGAATTTATTTATTTTTTTGGTGATCATATCTTCTTGGACAAAACTTGAACCTTAGTGGTGGGACCCACCGTGTCCAATATATCTATTCAAGTGAATATGAAAAATTATTGAATACGCTATTGTGTTTGTCCCTCTAGACCCTTATCTCGATAGTAGTGAATACTATTCACAGGTCAAGAGCGAGATCTAGCAACCCGTCATAACCCTTAAAGAGATGATAGTCACAACGACAAACCAACCTACGAACACGTACTGTGTAATATAATCTATTTGTTTTTAATATATCATAAAGCAGGACACACATCCGTGTCATCACCCCTTTTTTGCTTTATTGTTTGTTGATCTAACTAGACAGATTTTCCCTCGACTGCCATGATTATGGTCTTATGAAGGTACTACCATCCTGATCAACATGACCTGTGATATATTACTTGCTCAACCTGGAAGCAATAAATCATTTCTTGACCATTCAATCAATGCCATACCACCAATGAAGCACCCAATACAAGCTACCTTGCCACAATTTCACTATCATGGTTTTTGCCTTATATCAAAATACGCGATCAAATGACACATTGACAATGATCTTAAGTCATGAGACCATTACACATGTTCGTAGATAGGAACAACCAATGACACTAAAAACATGTGGTGTTCCTATTGACGAGTCTGTCCCCATGATCTCACTACCAGAGATTACCAATTGCGAACTTCATGAGAAGAAGTCTCAATGCTTATGAGACTCCAACACCTGATAGTTAAACATCTACTATGTCCAGTTAGTAAGATGTATCTAGATTATATGACATTCGTTTAAGATTAATGTCATGGTATCTCGAGCTTCTAATTATAGCTTGAGATCTGCTATAACCTTTTGATACAATAATTAATCTATGAACATTACCATTAAATAGTGGACGCAGAAAAGTCTACACTATAATGGTAAGTAAACATCATGTATATCTAACTTGTATACACGATATGATAATCAAAAGTTTTGTTCAAGTTGGGTCTAAGACACCCACTATTAGAATACTCTCACTTGCACTAGAGCCAACTTTCTAACCATACTTGTTAGCTCACATGATTAAGATCATGTTTCTGTTGAGTCACGACTTCAGTTGCTGGGTTCGCCACGATTTCGCCACGTGACAACTCTGCCATATGCAACATCATCTCCTTGAGTAAAATTTCTCAAGAGATGATATCCCTGAGTATACCCCTTTTGTCCACTATCATAATTTGACATCTTGGCTAGTAAGAATATCATAATTTACAATATGATAATACTTAACTTACTAGGTGCGATTTCAAGAACTAGAACAAATCATTGCGTTTAACTGCTTCTTATCTGCCTTAGAAGTTGCAACGTACTCAGTAATTGTAGGTATGTCTACCACTGACTTATATGAGCTTGAGCCGTTCATCACCTTAGCCTTACTGCGATATTAGATCACATGGATTTAATGAAGACTAGTTTGTGTCCCCTGGAAACTAGTATCCTTTCTTCTCCACTCACCAGGTACATATCTTTTGTACCTGTCGAAGTACAATAAGATAGTTCTAACTACTTCACTTACAATTCTCCTAGATATAATTGATATCTGCCTACTATAAAGTATATCATGACAATATCATTTTTTGTACATATTAAGGCATACATGATTGACCCATCACATAAGCGTATGGATTTCAACTCATCACGTTAATCTCATCCCATGTCCTGGACATGTCAATCTGGAGAGATAATGCCATGTGACATTGAAAACAATTCTATCTTGAATTGTTCAAGCTTGTATTTTTCAATATCATGTCACTATATGTACTATCGACTAGGTCCAAACAACCGTTAAATCTACCTCAGTAGATCCTGTTCTTTAGAACTTAGGTTGCTATTTTAAGTCAATCACTGGAGAATAGATTCTTTCATTCTGGTCTTAACTAACTTGAAGGCCACTAGTTGTTTTCCATATGTTGTCGAACATATTTCACTTGGAAAACAATGACGCTCCCACTAACCTCTGATAGACACAAGACAAACATTAATTCCAAATGAATATTCTATGATCTTGCTGCTTCAATCCTAATCTGGATTTCAGTAACTTGCAACCTTTATTAACATTCTGTGATGTGACCATCTCCTTCTGGTTGCATTGTATATGCACCTTCCATGATCGGTGGTCATGACATTCAATGCTCAATAATGATCATAGTAATCAGCTATGACAAGTAAAATTCTAATGGATTTAGGCAGAACGACTTGGTATAACCAATCAAACCTTATTGGTACTGTGCTTGTACCATCCATGTATACTCACATTTGAATACCCACCGCAATATTCAAAATAATCAGCCCCTTTGCACTTTGATACATGGAATCCATTATTGAATTTTAATCGATTTTGTCAATTTTAGTTTGTTGCCATATACTGCTTACTTGTAGGAATTATTATTTTCAATGAATAATGTATCACTGGCTGTAGTGAATTCAAAACCATCACTATGGTTTTAACCTTCCTACGCAGTATGCGTCTTTGGAATATTCCTGTTCCACATGCACTTGTGGAACTAGTTCCCATGCTAATTACATGTGCATCTTTGGCATTGACTAAACCCAAGCCAATCTTGCTCCCACCATCTCTAATAGAGATGTGAACCCTTATATAGAAATGCAGTCTATCACTTGACTATCACTTTTTCTATCATAGAGATTTATGGAGTATCTTAAGCAACCGTTAGGATAGTTACTATAGATGCACTTTGTGTTTTTGTTTGATGCAAGTTTGTTCGTATCTTAACCAACTCTTTGTATCTAAACGCATAGTTGTAATGACATAATGGATTTGCATCATACTATAACTTATATGATATCGATTTGTCATGATAGGTGACATATGGTCATGGGATACCGTCGTTATTCACGAAGCACGTCTTGAAATATAATGGAAGTATCTACAAGTTGCAATATTGATACTACCTACATCATGACTCTGATGTATAAAATGTGCATTTAGGAATTTGAATGACGCTGTCGTGGGCGCTTTCAAATGATGCTTGGTTTCAGGTTATTTAGGTGCAACGGAGTGGCTGACCAAAGTCGTCTCTCAAAGGAGGAAGTTGATGGGTCAGAGAGTGATGGCAAGAGGGGGGGTGAATTGCCTTTTTAAAAATAATTAAGAATTTAAAACAAAGTTAAAGGTGCAGCGGAAATAAAAGAGGCAAGACACAAAACTTGATAACGGAGTTCGACTTAAACCAAAGCCTACGTCTCCGCTCCCAACTCAACCGTTGAGAGATTTACTACCGCTTGCTTTTTAATGGTTTTAGCAAGAAACCCACTAGACTTTAAGGTAGTCTAGAACCTATTACAACTTGCTTTTAATGGTTGAGCAAGAACCCACTAGCCTTCTTACAGGTGAAGGCTAGCTCACCTATGACTCAAGCCTTTTAAAGGGAAGACTTGACTAACCTCTTCACACCTTGAAGGTGGTGTGAAAACCCAAACAAAAGGAAGATAAAAGAAATGGGGGTTTGTAGGCACAAACCCAAATTGATGCTCAAAAAGATAAATAATGAAAAACCGTAAAGAGGAGAAGTCTTGGGCGCCAATGGATTGATGAAGTTGATGAAGAGCGCTCCCAAGCTTCTTTGATGGTGCTCCTTGGATGTGGAAGTGAGTTGGAGCAATTGAGGTTTCTTGAAGGAATCCGCCGGAGGTTTGCCAAATGATGAAAAATGTGTCTGTTAGCTTCCGTTGGCTTGGTTATTGTTCCACACACGTTCCGGGGCTTCCTAGTCCTTTATTTATAGAGGGGGAACCCTCATATGGCCGTTCGGGGTCTTCGGAGCCGTTGAAAAAGTCTTCGGAGCCGTTGGGAGCAGGCTGGTCAAAGCCCAACGACTAGTTTGACTGGCTCCACCGGCTGACCGGTGCTTGGCCATCGGTTGGCCGGTGCTTTGGAAAATGGAGAGGCCTTCTGCCCAGGCACCACCGGCTGGCCGGTGAGGAGGCCACCGGTTGGCCGGTGGTGAGACAGTAGGTGTCCCTTCTGTCTGGGTTCCACCGGCTGGCCGGTGATGGGACACCGGTAGGCCGGTGGTCTGGACAGAGGGGATGCCTTCTGTCAAGATTCCACTGGCTGGCCGGTGGTCATCCACCGGTTGGCCGGTGGACTGAAATCAGTCCACTTTTGCCTTCTGGCTTTCTTGACCCAATTCCTTGGCAACCTGAAATCATGCCTATCATCCAAAAACACTTAAAACAAGATTAGATAAATAAGAGAGTGATTGTGATCATGAAAATTAAACTACGAGGGGTACGAGAGGTACAACAATCTCCCCCTATTTTGATGATCACAATCACCAAAACAAGCAATGTAAAAGACTGAAATGAAAGGCATGCTTTAAAGGATAAAGCAAAGCATGAGAGAAAGATTTGTCCCCCAATCAACCAAGAATTTCTCCCCCTTTGTGATTATCAAAATAGCACGGGGCATAAAACTTGATTGAGGGAAAGGATTGAAAAACAAGATAGAGTTTTTAAACCAATTGAAATTTTTGAGATTTGAATTGAAAGTTTTGAATTGAAGGTTTTGAATTGAAAGTTTTGAATATAAAGCAAAAAGGCTTAAACGATCCTAACTCCCCCTAAATAAAAACAACAAATCACCGGGGAGAGGATTTTAGAACCGAGACAAATTTTGGTCCGGTGAAACTCGCTAAAAGGGATTTTTCAATCCAAACTTGTCTTGTGGCGGGTCTTCTCCTATGAAATTCATCGTTAAAGGAAATGGTTTTGGGAATTCCATACCGGGCATTTTTGCAGTCGCACTCGTAAATTAAGTGCCCGATCTTTTTGCAATAGTTGCAAAATTTATATTGGGAGCTCCCCCTTACAAAAATACTAGGAGCATGGGAAGAGGAAGCTTGCTTGGAATAGCCAAGCCCTTGGGTGGTTCTAGATACGCATTGGGAACCAAGGAGCTTCGAAAGGTTATGTTCACCTTCGGTGAACTTAGCTAGGGATTTCCTTAAATCCTTGATTGTTGATTCCATAGAATCAACATCGGGAAGGTTTTGGACCTTGAGGGACAACTCCTCCTTTTCTTTGAGAAGTTGTTCCTTTTCGGAAGAAAGTTTTTTGAAATTCTTTTTTAAAGCAATAAATTTGGAAGAAAGTTCGTGAAAGCCTTCCTCCAATTGATCTCTAGCATGTTGGAGATCCTCATAAGATAAATGATTGAAAGAATTTGAAGAATTAGAGGATGAGGAGTCGGAAGAGGATACCTCATGAAATGCCATTAGGCATTTTTTACCGTTGTCACTTGAGGAGGAGGAGGAGGAGGATGTGGAGCTATCACTCCAGGTGGCCTTGAATGCCTTTTTCTTTTCCTTTTTCTTGGCCCTTATTTTGTGGAGTGGGCAATCGGGCTTATAATGGCCTTTCTTGCCACACCCGTAACATGTTACCTCGGGCTCGGATTTTTCGTTGGGTTGAGCCTTGCGGGATTTCTTCTTGTGCTTCTTCATGAATTTGTGCATTTTGCGGGCAAGGTTCTCGATTTCTGAATCGCCGCTTGAAGAGGAAGACGATGAGGAGGAGGAGCTTTCTTCTTTTTGAACTTTGAAGGCGATGTTCTTTGGAACTTTGATCGGTTTGCCTTCCTTTTCAGCTTGCCTCCTCATGGTGATCTCGTAGGTCATGAGGGATCCGATGAGCTCTTTGACCGGCATGTTCTTGATGTCTTTTGCTTCTTGGATTGCCGTGACTTTCGGTGCCCATGTGCTTGGTAAGATCCAAAGGATCTTCTTGACCATCGTTTCTGCAGACACATCATCACCAAGGGACTTTCTCCCATTGCAAACATCAGTAAAACGTGTAAACATTTCAGTTATATTTTCAGATGGATGCATGGTAAAAGACTCAAAATCTTGACGGTACATATCCAATCGAGTATCCTTAACTTTGTTGGTCCCCTCATGGGTAACCTCCAATAGTTTCCAGATTTCATGAGATGAAGTGCATGTGGAAACTCGATTGAATTCATTACGATCAAGGCCGCAATGTAGAGCGTTCATGGCTTTGCCATCAAGCTCGAAATTTTTAATATCGGCTTGAGTCCATTTGGATTCATCGGGAGAAGAGAGAGAGTAACCATGCATGACAATTCTATAAAAAGGATAACCTATACTTCTAAGAAAAGTGGTCGTGCGGGTTTTCCAATAAGTATAGTCGGTTCCATCAAAGAATGGAGCACGACCCAAAGAATAGCCTTCGGGGGCGAAAGAAGTTGAAGCCATCACAAATGATCTTGAATTTGAAACCGGTTAGGATATTACTCAAATTTTCCTCTGATACCAATCGATGGGTCGGAGAGTGATGGCAAGAGGGGGGTGAATTGCCTTTTTAAAAATAATTAAGAATTTAAAACAAAGTTAAAGGTGCAGCGGAAATAAAAGAGGCAAGACACAAAACTTGATAACGGAGTTCGACTTAAACCAAAGCCTACGTCTCCGCTCCCAACTCAACCGTTGAGAGATTTACTACCGCTTGCTTTTTAATGGTTTTAGCAAGAAACCCACTAGACTTTAAGGTAGTCTAGAACCTATTACAGCTTGCTTTTAATGGTTGAGCAAGAACCCACTAGCCTTCTTACAGGTGAAGGCTAGCTCACCTATGACTCAAGCCTTTTAAAGGGAAGGCTTGACTAACCTCTTCACACCTTGAAGGTGGTGTGAAAACCCAAACAAAAGGAAGATAAAAGAAATGGGGGTTTGTAGGCACAAACCCAAATTGATGCTCAAAAAGATAAATAATGAAAAACCGTAAAGAGGAGAAGTCTTGGGCGCCAATGGATTGATGAAGTTGATGAAGAGCGCTCCCAAGCTTCTTTGATGGTGCTCCTTGGATGTGGAAGTGGGTCGGAGCAATTGAGGTTCCTTGAAGGAATCCGCCGGAGGTTTGCCAAATGATGAAAAATGTGTCTGTTAGCTTCCGTTGGCTTGGTTATTGTTCCACACACGTTCCGGGGCTTCCTAGTCCTTTATTTATAGAGGGGGAACCCTCATATGGCCGTTCGGGGTCTTCGGAGCCGTTGAAAAAGTCTTCGGAGCCGTTGGGAGCAGGCTGGTCAAAGCCCAACAGCTAGTTTGACTGGCTCCACCGGCTGACCGGTGCTTGGCCACCAGTTGGCCGGTGCTTTGGAAAATGGAGAGGCCTTCTGCCCAGGCACCACCGGCTGGCCGGTGAGGAGGCCACCGGTTGGCCGGTGGTGAGACAGTAGGTGTCCCTTCTGTCTGGGTTCCACCGGCTGGCCGGTGATGGGACACCGGTTGGCCGGTGGTCTGGACAGAGGGGATGCCGTCTGTCAAGATTCCACCGGCTGGCCGGTGGTCATCCACCGGTTGGCCGGTGGACTGAAATCAGTCCACTTTTGCCTTCTGGCTTTCTTGACCCAATTCCTTGGCAACCTGAAATCATGCCTATCATCCAAAAACACTTAAAACAAGATTAGATAAATAAGAGAGTGATTGTGATCATGAAAATTAAACTACGAGGGGTACGAGAGGTACAACAGAAGTAATTTAAGACAACATATTGAAGGTATTTTGAAAATAAAATTAAATAACTTAAACACACTACTTGAAAGGACGGGGGGGGGGGGTGTTTATCGTTTATAAAACTAGAAGAAGTTTGCCGAAAGAAGATTACATTTTTTTTGTTTTTATTTTTGAAATGAAGTTCGATTAAAAAGACACAACAAGAAGATGTTTTTTTAGAAAATATTTTAAAAGACACAATCGATCCAACTCTATTGCTTCATTTACTTATTAATCATTATCATTTAAATTAATACCCACTTAATTATGATCTCCTAATTTGTTAACCCTCGAACCCTACGAGAGTTAACATTACCACAAAGATGAAAAGAGTTAAACCTTAGGTCAACTTCAGAACATGCAATCGCAACACCGTGCTTTGATTGACATTCTATATCTAGTTTATGGTCAATGGTAAATTAAGGCACATATCCATTCTGGAAAATGAGGATGAATTGTGTTTAGAGATTATATTTGAACTCTACAAATTTATCTCGTGTGGTTTTGTTTTACTGATTAAGTTTGCACTCTCACAATTTACACAAATCTCAACCTCGTGTGTTTTTGTGTTAATTGTTCAATTGCTTACTTAGTTTCTTCTAATTCAAAAACTCAATTCATGAATCATATTAAGTGAATTACAATAGTTCATTGATTCAAAATAAATGAATGAATAAGGTAAGAGGTAGATCGATTACTAAAAAGAACTACTCTTCCATGGGCGGTGTAGTCATTGTAGAAACGTTTTGTATTCACAAGGGTTTAGAAAGGGTATAACCCAATCTTGTTTCTACTCTTGAATTCCTACCCAAATAGGAAGATTAAGAGAAGAAAAAAATTGAAAATAACATAAGAAATTAAAGAGAAACTAAGAGTTTATTGAAATCACAACAATATTACAAAGTGAAGAAGAAGAAGAAGACTTTGATGAAGAGATCTAGCTTCAAGAGCTCTCTCTCTTGAATTGCCTGGAGAAATGGAGTGAAACCAATTCTCCTCTGCCTTCAATTTCCCAATGCACGTTCTAACCTCTCCAAACGAGAAAAACACCAATTTATAGAGTGGAGGAGAGACTAGGTTTAAAGAGGTTTCAAGTGTGAATGGAGAAATTTGGCTAAATAAATTAATCCAACTTGCACCGGCTGTTTGGCCACCACAACGCGTGAACCAACTATCCTTCCAGAAGGATGAGTTGTGAGAAATTTTGTGCTAAAACTCCTCTCCAAATTTGAGCCCAATCCAAGCACGGCTGTAGAAGTTATGACCCAAATACAGAACCCATGTTTAATCCGGCGAGTCCAGCCCAACCTTGATTTCATGGCCCATTTGCACCAACCAAATGCATGATTTAACTCAGATGCCTTGAATAAAAGTTGTAGAAAATTAAGTCAAGAACACATTTACAAAATATTAAGTTTCAAATAATTCAAATAAAATTATTTATGTTCAAAATACTACAATGAAATTTTAAAGGGTAAAACTGGAATTTTCATCAAATTTTCAAATGAATGATCTAATCCCAAATATTTTATAAATAAACACATTTAACATAATGTGAGGGAATTTTGTCATTTATTATCAATAAAATATTCAACAAAATTGTGTTTTATCAACTTCCCCACACTTACCATTTTGCATTCCTGGGCAAAACCTCATATCATGTATTCGAAAAAAAATTATGATAAGATATGCATATTCACATTTCTCTATGCACAGTGCAAATATAGGCAAAGAAAGTAAGAATTCCATCAAGAGTCAATATCAATAAATTTTAAAGTCATCGTCTCATAAATTGTGTCAAAACAAAATCCAGTGAGATTCATAACACTAATCACAACGAAACAAGTCATGGGTTTACCGTGCCACTAATTCTCCACGTGTGTGTGTGCCAACCATTCCAAGCTCATAAATCCACCCTTTATTCAGTATATTCAGATCAAGTAAAACAATTATTCTTACTTGGTTTAATTCACTGAACCTGTACTACATTCCTTTGCAATCGAATTTCAAGACTCACTCACTTAAGCATTCTCGAAAGTCAAACTTTAAGCTCCTGATCTAGATATCCCCATATGTTGTACATTTCACCACTCACCTCATTTATTATTATTTTTTGTTTTTTTAAGTTGCACTTGGAACAAATCTCACACTCAACTCTCAACCCATGTTTGATCTCCTCACGACACTAATTGTAATAGTTATAACAAGATCAAAGGTCGATGAAAAATGGTTGTTTACCTGTTCAAGACACAACTCATAATTTTTTTAAGGGCATACATCAGTCAGATAACAGGTACACATGCATAGGTCAATTCAGTAGAGTAATGAAACCGATTGTAAGAGAAACAAACATATGGATCAACCAATGATTTTTTACCTAACTTGACTATACCTTCAATTGAGTAGGAAAAATTTCACAAGTCATGGTCGAGTGAAAATTTGTGCGGAGAAATCAATGACACAATTTATCATGAACAAATATCACAAATAATGATGTCAAAATCTAAAAGGTTTTATAATGACACAACCATTCATATCATTGATGACTTCATTTTTTATAAAAATCAATCCTTGATGATGAAATCTTACTCATGCTTATAATTCTACTAATGAACTTTGAAAACATGTATTTTTCGTATGTTCCACATGAGAATGTTACATGATATATTTATTTTTTATTGATTTTTTTGGTTTCTTTTTTGAAAATTTTAACCAAAAACTTAATAGAAAATACACATAAAACACACAAATGAAAATCCTAAATATCTACCAAAAAATGTTGTCCCCTCCCCCACACTTAAAATATTGCATCGTCCTCAATGTGAACCTATGAGATGATATATGTACATGAAATGTATAATTTTAAATAGAACAAAGAATATAAAAGTGAAAGGGTTAGGAACAACCTGATATGCTTAAGTGATGATGAGGTCATGCAGTGTGATGAAATCCACTGCATCAGTAGGAAGTACTTCAATGTATTTCTACAAATGTTGCCCGTTGACTATAAAGATCCTTACAATGTCCTCTTGTGCGATTTCCACTACACCACAATGAAAAACATTAGATACAATATAAGGACCTAACCATCTGGAACACAACTTACCAGACATCAACTTCAGCCGTGAACTGTAGTGAATGACTTTCTCTCCAACACGAAATTTCTTTTGTTGGATCATTCTATCATGAGCTGCTTTTGATCTTTCCTTGTAGAGCCTTGAGTTCTCATATGAAGACAATCAAATCTCCTCAAGCTCTTGAATTTGCAGCTTCCTTTGGATTCCAGTTTGGGCCAAATCCATGTTGCATTTCTTTATAGCCCAATAAGCCCGATGCTCAACTTCAACGGGGAGATGACATGCTTTCTAAAAAACAATTAGAAATGAGGACATACCAATGAGTATCTTGTATTCTGTCTTATAAGCCCAAAGTGCATCATCCAAGCGCTTGCTTCAATCCTTCCTATCCGACTGCACGACTTTCTCCAAAAATTGTTTCAACTCACGATTTGAAACCTCGGCTTGATCATTTGTTTGGGGGTGGTATGATGTTGATGTTTTGTGTGTCACCCCATACTTCCGAAGGAGGTAAGCCAAATTATGGTTGCAGAAGTGTCCCTTTGTCACTGATGATGGCCATTGGTACTCCAAACCTACAAAAAATTTGTGTCTTGACAAAGTCCACTACAACATGAGAATCATCAGTCCGGGTGGCCTTAGCCTCCATCATTTACTCACATAATCACCAGCAACCAAAATATACAAAAAACCAAATGAATTAGGAAAAGAGACCATAAAATCGATGCCCTATATATAAAAAATCTCACAAAATAGTATGGATTGCTGGGGAATCTCATGTCTCCTATAAATGTTCTCAGTGTGTTGGCAATGAGAGCATGACTTACAATGTAACACCCGAGACTTTTATGTTATATAAATCATCAAAGGAATCTTTTTCTACACAACACTTGCTTGGCTTGCTTTACACGAAATCATGACCTTCCTCGATAGCTTGCGTCGTACGCAATACCGAGTTTCACTAAACAACGATATGCTATTAAAATATTATTAAAACTAGCCGTTATGAATAGTAATAACCACTTTTTGAAATTTTATAAATTTATTTTTCAAAATGGACTTCATTTTTGGATTCGGAATATCGAAATTAGCCTAGGGTGAAATTTTGGTATTTTTCTGAAAACTTTCAATTTTTGATAAATAGTGAAACCACTAAGTGGTAGTTAAAAAACTGAATTTTTCATAAAACTTAATTTTACCGCTTCTGTGAGTGGAATTTCAAAAATCCGAGAGACACGGTTGATGTCAGTAAGTAAAATGTGGTTCAATGAGATGAAAATAATTTTTTGGTGAATAGTAACTTTTTACTTTTTTTTACCACGGTTAAAAGTAAATAGGGTAATTAAGGGTAAAGATGATATTATTATTACCCTAACACATGTCCTAATTCTATTGGATAAGTGTAATTCGACCAAAAATAAACTTAGGAATAAAATATGACCATTTAGGCCCACTTGGATTAGATTAGGACATTTATTATTAATTTATTTAAAGAAGGGTTAAAATAGTTAAAATCAAAGTTTAATAAGTAAATAATTTTTAATATGGGGTTATACATAAGATAAATTCGACTATAAATATTCATTAGAAAGATAAAAAGATTTCCTACATAATGATATTTTATTTGTAATTTTTAGACATTAAATAATTTAATTTATTTATGACACAAAGATGATGCAGTAATTATCTTATTAATGAAATATTGACATAATTAATGTTATAAACACCAAAATAAATGTAATTTGAGACTTTTTATGAATTCCACTAATTTTCTAGGTTAATATGACATGTTAGTATTGATTTAATTAACTTGGTTCGAACTAATAATTCTGTTATGATTTTCAAAAAAATCAATTACTAAATAGTGTCAAAATTGACATAAAATAGTTTTTAAAACAAATATTATATTAGTAATTGTTATTTTATTCCTAAAAATCTAAGGTTCGGCCAAATGACTTAGATAAGGTTATATATATTAATAATAAACAACTTAGGGTTCGTTTGACTGCTTATAGTAAGTTTATTAACCTTATAGTATAAGAACACAAGAAGACACGGTAAAAGTAAACTTATTTAACTTAATGTTAAATCTAAATGATAAGGTTAAAATAGGAACCTAAACTTGTCTAAATTCTATTGGATGAGAGGATTTTGACCCATCCCCACCTTAGCTTCGAAATATATCAATTTGGAGCTATTTAAAACCGAACTTAACTTTATAATAAAATAATATTTTTAGTTTTCCCAAAGGTGCCCCTCTCCTCCCTTATAAAAGGGCACCTTCTCCCCCTCTTCCTCACACCACTTTGAGCCTTCAAGCTCGGCCAACCCCTGCCAATTCCTCCTATCCACTTCCCTAGAGACATCCTAGAGGTCCTGGTCTTCTTCAAAGACCAATTTTAGTGCCCTAAAAGAAGGTCTCAAAGAAGCACTTCAAAGAAGAGGTAATGTCCGTTACCGATTCTTTCATCTTTATTTCTTCTTCCACTTCTTCTTCTTTAGTTGTTTCATTATGAAGTAATAACATCAGTATCACTCATATACTGATATGTTATTATAAGTATGAAACAACCCTATTTCACCATCTATCCATCCTACGGAAAAAGAAATCACCGCGCGTGCGTACGTATAGAATACCGTCTCCACGCCGTGGTGTAATCTATTTTCCACCACCACCTTACTTGGATGGGTATAATGGTGTAAATAATGACTATATATGACTATTATAAAGTGATACTGATTCTGAAATAGTATACATACACTCCAATACAATTCCACGATCATAGGAACGATATCATCACTCGTGCGTACGTACGGAATACCGTCTCCACGATGTGATGCGACTCGTTCTACATGATCTTCATTTCATAATGATTATATAAATGAATTGAATGAATGAATATGATATATATTACACTAATACCATTCTGGAAATGAGGTATCTATAACCTAAAGATAAGAATAAGAATTTATTCGACAAAACACGCATAAGAACAAAAAGTTATAAACACCTGAATAACAAGTAGCAATGAAATATTACTACTAAGAAGTTAAGAAAATGACCATATATGATATCATAAAAATAAGTATGATTCTGGAATAAGTCAATAACATTATTTAAATCATTATACAGGAGGTTCGGACACTTACAAAGCAAAACGGATCTAAGGTAAGAGAAATATCACAATCTCATTTTTATCCGAGATTGTTTATACTTTAGTATTTACTGGGGTGTATTTTATCATCCATATCCATGTTTCCTCAATATGTAATATTATTTCCATTCACCTACAATTGTTTAAATCTTATTTTACCCTTCGGTGAGTTTTTAGTAAAAGATATGAAAGGAATCTTTTGTCATTTTTCATACGAGGTACTTTTTTGACTTTTCCGACAAAAGTACGAGAAGAATGTTTTTTAACTTATACGGCATGAATGGATTTTTAAAACATTATTTCCAAGAAGCTTCCTTTACAAGTTTTCAAGTTTATTTTTAATAAACTTCTTTTAGTTTAAAATTGTAAGACATGTTAAGAAAGGAAAATGTTTTTGAAGTAGAAAGGATATTTTCCTCAAGAATGGAGTTCAAGTGTTTTATCAAAATTATTTTCCATCTAAGATAATAAAGGGAATAAAGGGTTCTATTTCTATCCCTATTATTACATGGATTTGATTATGTTGTGATGGAAATATTTTTATGAATTCCTTTATCTTATATGAATTGTTTTATGATGTCATGTTGTTTAAGAATCCCATTTTTATTACATGAGTTATGCTATGATGTATGGTTTATGATTTTGTGGCACACATAAGAATGGTATCATTATGAGATGGGTGGGACCTATATCTCCCTCTAATGCATTGGGTAAAGATTTTATATCTCATGAGATAGACATGGCTGGAACGGTAGGTTATACCGGTTCAGTGAAACATGACTGAAACGAGGAGTGAACTCGGTTTAGAAATGGACTTTGTCCACTAAGATAGTCTTGGCAATGAGTCTTGACTAATAAGAAATGATTCTCTATGATTATGTGTGTATGCCACAAAGTTTCATGTTTTAAGTTATGATTATTGAGATTACATTTCACTACTATGATTTATCCCATGTTATGAAATTATGCTCTCTTTTGCAGGTTAAGATTTCCAAAAGTTATGTTCTTATGAATATGATGTGATTGATATTTCTTTTGTTTACCCTTACTGAGCATTTGAGCTCACCCTTTCGTATGTTTTCTTTCCCCAGGTCAGGAAGAAGGTTATTAAGTAAGATATGCCAAAAGGGACTATAGATATGATGAAATAAATGAGAGACAATGTAGACGCTTTATGAACCAGTTGTTTATGTTTCCCAGTTTCTAAAGACACTATACCTATACGGTCCTTTCGTGGTTTTGTTATATGTTGTAATAAGTATGCTTCAATTTTGAAGTATTAACAATATATGTAAAGTATGGGTCGTTATAGTTGGTATCAAAGGAAAGGTATAGTCAACCTTTGGAAACTAGGGTGTGAAAGCCTTAGTAAGAACCCTAAGGATAATTCTAAGCATATAACACAATCTTAGTGTTTTAGAAATGACCATGAATAACCTAGGATAAGACCTTAAGTGTGAAATTTTATTCTTGATTATGTGGTTTTCCTATTATAATTAGTGTTGCTCACACTATTCTTCTTGGTTTTAGTCAATGGATGGAACCCGAAGGAATCGTGTTAATGCGGAATGCGACGGGCAATGCAATGATTGTCCCCCTGAGCAACCAAACGTTATGGGAGCTGGAATTCAAAATCTTGCAGCCATGCTCACATAACTTTCTCAAGCTATGAATCATGCAGGACTTCCAAACGAGCAAAGGAAGGAGCAACATTCTGTTGAATCCTTCATGAGGCAGCGTCCACCTTCTTTCAGCGGGTCTACTGATCCATTAGTTGCTGAACAATGGATTAGTACTACTGAAAAGATATTTTCAGTTCTTCAATGTTCTGAACATGATAAAGTCATCATAGCAGTGTATCATTTGGAAGGAGATGCTGATCAATGGTGGAATCTTATTAAGAATACGAGGCAAAGGGATGAAATTGAGTCCATGGAATGGGATGAGTTCAAGAACTTATTTTTCAGTAAGTACTTCTCTCGTATTCCCCGAACAAAGATGGAGAAAGAGTTTCTTGAACTGAAGCAAAAGGATGATGAATCTGTTGGTACCTATGAAGCAAATTTTACAAGACTTGCAAGGTATGCTTCTGGTATTATTATCCAACCTGAGAGTAAGATCGATCGATTCTTTAGTGGCTTAAAACCAAGTCTTCGAAGGGCGTTAGCCATAAGGGACTTCAATAGCTACGAGGAAATCGTTCGATGTGCTCTCAAAGTTGAGATGGAGATTGGAGTAACCCATCAGTCATATGAGTTTGATAAGAAGAGGAAAATGGAATTCAAAGGAAAATCTAAAGAGCACACTGAAAAGAAGATGAGCTTTCCCTTATGCTCAAAGTGTGGAAAGAAACATGGAGGGAGTTGTCTTAAAGGGACAAGTAAATGTTTCAAATGTGGAAAGGAAGGTCATCGGGCATTTGAATGCTGCGATGATGGGAAGAAGATGTCTAATGATGCAAACAAAGGAATGGATACACAAAATGAACCTATTACACTTCAATTTTTCAAGTGCAAGGAGATGGGGCATTATGCCAATAAATGCCCTAATCCAAGGGTTGTTGATGATGGTCGACGTCAACAAACTCTTAAGGCTAAAGACAAAGGAAAGTCACATGCAATTTCTATCAGCGATGTGGAGTATGATAACGATGTGGTGAAAGGTACACTTACCATCCACTCTAAAGTATCAAATGTTTTATTTGATTCTGGATCCACCCACTCTTTTATTTCTGAAGAATTTTCTAAGGGTATCACCGTATTACCTCAACAATTAGATGTTGAGTTAGCTGTGACAACACCTAATGACACAACAGTCGCATCAAAAGTTTATAATTCTTCTCCGATCGAAGTTTGTGGGAAAGTGCTTCTTGCAAATCTTGTGATCCTTCCTATAGTGGAATTTGATGTGATTCTTGGCATGGATTGACTTTCTTTATATGGAGCTCATATCAATTGCCAAAGAAGGGAAGTCACATTTCATATTCCAGATCAATCTATGATCGTCTATCAATGCAAGGATGAACATAAACTTCCAGTGGAAATTCCCTCTACCTTATGGGTCTTGATTCCACTAAATGAAGGTTATTTATCTCAAATGGTTGGTGAGAAACTCACGATTAAAAATATGCCCATTGTACGGGAGTTTGATGATGTCTTTCCGGAGGAATTATCGGGTCTTCCACCAAATCGTGAAGTTGAGTTTTCAATAGAACTCGTACCAAGTGCTTTGCCTATTTCAAAAACACCTTATAGAATGACCCCAATTGAGTTGCAGGAATTGAAGAAGCGTCACCTTGGGGAGCACCTGTTCTATTTGTTAAGAAGAAAGATGGATCAATGAGACTTTGCATTGATTATCGAGAACTTAACAAGATCACTATCAAGAAAAAATATCCTCTCCCACGCATTGATGACTTATTTGACCAACTACGCGGAGCTCAATACTTTTCCAAGATTGATCTTCGTTCAGGGTATCATCAATTAAGGGTCAAAAGGGAGGATATACCAAAGACGGCTTTCCGTACAAGGTATGGACACTATGAATTTATAGTTATGCCATTTGGTCTTACTAATGCCCCTGCTATCTTCATGGATCTGATGAATAGAGTCTTTAAAGACTATCTTGATCAATTTGTGGTAGTCTTTATAGACGATATTCTTGTCTATTCAAAGAGCAAGGAAGAACATGAAGATCACTTGAGAATTATATTGAAGACCCTGAGAAAGGAGAAGCTTTATGCCAAATTTACCAAGTGTGAATTTTGGCTTCAAAAAGTTGCATTTTTGGGTCACATAATCTCAAAAGAGGGGATATCTGTGGATCCAGCAAAAACAGAGGTTATTGAAAGATGGTCGAGTCCAACAACAGTAACTGAGATCCGAAGTTTTCTTGGTTTGGCTGGATATTATCGACGTTTTGTGAAATATTTTTCACGATTATCTAATCCACTCACCAAGTTGACTCGGAAGGGAGTTAAGTTTGTTTGGACGGAAGAATGTGAAGAGAATTTCAAGGAGTTGAAAAGAAGGTTATCCAGTGCACCTGTGCTCACACTGCCTTGCAGTGGAGAAAGGTTTGTGATCTATAGTGATGCATCCAAGAAGGGATTGAGGTGTGTTCTTATGCAAAATGATATGGTGATAGCTTATGCCTCACGACAGTTGAAAATCCATGAGCAAAATTACCCAACACATGATTTGGAGTTAGCTGCGGTAATCTTTGCATTAAAGATTTGGAGGCATTATCTTTATGGTGAAATGTGTGATATTTATACTGATCATAAAAGTTTAAAGTATATTTTCACACAAAAGGAGATGAATATGCGTCAAAGAAGATGGTTGGAGCTGATTAAGGATTACGACTGTTCAATCCATTACCACCCTGGGAAAGCAAACAAGGTGGTAGATGCATTAAGTCGACAAGACCATGCCAGTTTATCCATGATGAGGATCACAAAAGATCCAATATTTATGGATTTACAAAGGATGGATCTTGGAATTATAATGGAAGGGGAAAAATCTTATCTTTCTCAAATGAATGTTCAACCATCTATACATGTGAAGATTAAAGAGGCACAGAAAGAAGATGTCGAGTTACAAAAGAAGGTGAGAAATGTTCCTGAATTCAACCTTGATTGTGATGGGATAATAAAGTTCAGGAATCGGGTTTGTGTTCCTCCCATCCTGGAATTAAAGAAGGAGCTGCTGGATGAGGCTCATAGTTCTTCATTCTCTATTCATCCTGGAAGCACGAAGATGTATAGGGACCTGAAAGAGTACTTCTGGTGGGATGACATGAAAAGAGATGTTGCTGAATATGTCTCTCGATGCTTGGTTTGTCAGCAAGTTAAAGCTGAGAGACAGAAGTCTAAGGGGATGTTACAACCATTACCCATACCCAAATGGAAATGAGAAAACATCACTATGGACTTTGTCACAGGACTTCCTAAAACATCCAAAGGCAATAATGCTATCTGGGTCATAGTTGATCGTCTTACTAAGTCTGCACACTTCATTGCTATTAGAGAGGATTTCTCTCTGGATCAGCTTGCCAGGATATATGTAAAGGAAGTGGTAAGATTGCATGGAGTACCACTTTCTATTATATCTGATCGGGATCTGAGATTTACCTCGAAGTTCTGGCGAAGTCTTCAGCATACTCTGGATACAGAGTTGAGTTTTAGCACTGCTTATCATCCTCAGACAGACGGTCAGTCTGAGAGAACAATTCAAACTCTAGAAGATATGTTGAGAGCTTTCTCTATGGATTTCAAAGGTGGTTGGGATCAACACCTACCTTTGGTGGAATTTTCTTATAATAATAGCTTTCACTCCAGTATTCATATGGCTCCTTATGAAGCTCTCTATGGAAAGAAATGCAGGACTCCAACTTGCTGGGATGAAGTTGGGGAAAGAAAGCTATTAGGACCTGATCTCGTTGATGAAATGACAGAAAAGGTCAGATCTATTCAACAACACATAAGAACAGCTCAGAGTCGACAGAAAAGTTATGCCGACAACCGAAGAAAAGACCTAGAGTTTGAAGTGGGTGATAAAGTGTTCTTACGAATATCTCCCTGGAAGAGAGTCATGAGATTTGGAAAGAAGGGGAAGTTGAGCCTTAGATATATCGGTCCTTTCGAAATACTGGATCGTGTTGGGAAGGTAGCTTACCGATTGACGCTTCCACCGAATCTCTCTCAAGTTCACGATGTGTTCCATGTATCTCTCCTGAGAAAGTACATACCTGATCCTTCACATGTACTTAGCTCAGAAGTTGTACCGCTGGAGCAAGATCTTTCTTATGAAGAACAACCGATAGAGATTCTGGATCGTAGCGAAAAAGTCCTACGAAACAAGACCACTCGATTGGTGAAAGTTTTATGGAGGAACCACCAATTAGAAGAAGCTACATGGGAGCTTGAGGATATGATGAGGGAGAGGTATCCTCATCTGTTTGTTACAAAGTGACGAATTTTGAGGGCGAAATTCATTTTAAGGGGGGTAGAATGTAACACCCGAGACTTTTATGTTATATAAATCATCAAAAGAATCTTTTTCTACACAACACTTGCTTGACTTGCTTTACACGAAATCACGACCTTCCTCGATAGCTTGCGTCGTACGCAATACCGAGTTTCACTAAACAACGATATGCTATTAAAATATTATTAAAACTAGCCGTTATGAATAGTAATAACCACTTTTTGAAATTTTATAAATTTTATTTTTCAAAATGGACTTCATTTTTGGATTCAGAATATCGAAATTAGCCTAGGGTGAAATTTTGGTATTTTTCTGAAAACTTTCAATTTTTGATGAATAGTGAAACCACTAAGTGGTAGTTAAAAAATTGAATTTTTCATAAAACTTGATTTTACCGCTTCTGTGAGTGGAATTTCAAAAATCCGAGAGACATGGTTGATGTCAGTAAGTAAAATGTGGTTCAATGAGATGAAAATAATTTTTTGGTGAATAACAACTTTTTACTTTTTTTACCACGGTTAAAAGTAAATAGGGTAATTAAGGATAAAGATGATATTATTATTACCCTAACACATGTCCTAATTCTATTAGATAAATGTAATTCGACCAAAAATAAACTTAGGAATAAAATATGACCATTTAGGCCCACTTGGATTAGATTAGGACATTTATTATTAATTTATTTAAAGAAGGGTTAAAATAGTTAAAATCAAAGTTTAATAAGTAAATAATTTTTAATATGGGGTTATACATAAGATAAATTCGACTATAAATATTCATTAGAAAGATAAAAAGATTTCCTACATAATGATATTTTATTTGTAATTTTTAGACATTAAATAATTTAATTTATTTATGACACAAAGATGATGCAGTAATTATCTTATTAATGAAATATTGACATAATTAATGTTATAAACACCAAAATAAATGTAATTTGAGACTTTTTATGAATTCCACTAATTTTCTAGGTTAATATGACATGTTAGTATTGATTTAATTAACTTGGTTCGAACTAATAATTCTGTTATGATTTTCACAAAAATCAATTACTAAATAGTGTCAAAATTGATATAAAATAGTTTTTAAAACAAATATTATATTAGTAATTGTTATTTTATTCCTAAAAATCTAAGGTTCGGCCAAATGACTTAGATAAGGTTATATATATTAATAATAAACAACTTGGGGTTCGTTTGGCTGCTTATAGTAAGTTTATTAACCTTATAGTATAAGAACACAAGAAAACACGGTAAAAGTAAACTTATTTAACTTAATGTTAAATCTAAATGATAAGGTTAAAATAGGAACCTAAACTTGTCTAAATTCTATTGGATGAGAGTATTTCGACCCATCCCCACCTTAGCTTCGAAATATATCAATTTGGAGCTATTTAAAACCGAACTTAACTTTATAATAAAATAATATTTTTAGTTTTCCCAAAGGTGCCCCTCTCCTCCCTTATAAAAGGGCACCTCCTCCCCCTCTTCCTCACACCACTTTGAGCCTTCAAGCTCGTCCAACCCCTGCCAATTCCTCCTCTCCACTTCCCTAGAGTCATCCTAGAGGTCCTGGTCTTCTTCAACGACCAATTTTAGTGCCCTAAAAGAAGGTCTCAAAGAAGCACTTTAAAGAAGAGGTAATATCCGTTACCGATTCTTTCATCTTTATTTCTTCTTCCACTTCTTCTTCTTTAGTTGTTTCATTATGAAGTAATAACATCAGTATCACTCATATACTGATATGTTATTATAAGTATGAAACAACCCTATTTCACCATATATCCATCCTACGGAAAAAGAAATCACCGCACGTGCGTACGTACGGAATACCGTCTCCACGCCGTGATGTAATCTATTTTCCACCACCACCTTACTTGGATGGGTATAATGGTGTAAATAATGACTATATATGACTATTATAAAGTGATACTGATTCTGAAATAGTATACATACACTCCAATACAATTCCACGATCATAGGAACGATATCATCACTCGTGCGTACGTACGGAATACCGTCTCCACGATGTGATGCGACTCATTCTACACGATCTTCATTTCATAATGATTATATAAATGAATTGAATGAATGAATATGATATATATTACACTAATACCATTCTGGAAATGAGGTATCTATAACCTAAAGATAAGAATAAGAATTTATTCGACAAAACACGCATAAGAACAAAAAGTTATAAACACCCGAATAACAAGTATCAATGAAATATTACTACTAAGAAGCTAAGAAAATGACCATATATGATATCATAAAAATAAGTATGATTCTGGAATAAGTCAATAACATTATTTAAATCATTATACAGGAGGTTCGGACACTTACGAAGCAAAACGGACCTAAGGTAAGGGAAATATCACAATCTCATTTTTATCCGAGATTGTTTATACTTTAGTATTTACTGGGGTGTATTTTATCATCCACATCCATGTTTTCTCAATATGTAATATTATTTCCATTCACCTACAATTGTTTAAATCCTATTTTACCCTTCGGTGAGTTTTTAGTAAAAGATATGAAAAGAATCTTTTGTCGTTTTTCGTACGAGGTACTTTTTTGACTTTTCCGACAAAAGTACGAGAAGAATGTTTTTTTTAACTTATACGGCATGAATGGATTTTTAAAACATTATTTCCAAGAAGCTTCCTTTACAAGTTTTCAAGTTTATTTTTAATAAACTTCTTTTAGTTTAAAATTGTAAGACATGTTAAGAAAAGAAAATGTTTTTGAAGTAGAAAGGATATTTTCCTCAAGAATGGAGTTCAAGTGTTTTATCAAAATTATTTTCCATCTAAGATAATAAAGGGAATAAAGGGTTCTATTTCTATCCCTATTATTACATGGATTTGATTATGTTGTGATGGAAATATTTTTATGAATTCCTTTATCTTATATGAATTGTTTTATGATGTCATGTTGTTTAAGAATCCCATTTTTATTACATGGGTTATGCTATGATGTATGGTTTATGATTTTGTGACACACATAAAAATGGTATCATTATGAGATGGGTGGGACCTATATCTCCCTCCAATGCATTGGGTAAAGATTTTATATCTCATGAGATAGACATGGCTGGAACGGTAGGTTATACTGGTTCAGTGAAACAGGACTGAAACGAGGAGTGAACTCGGTTCAGAAATGGACTTTGTCCACTAAGATAGTCTTGTCAATGAGTCTTGACTAATAAGAAATGATTCTCTATGATTATGTGTGTATGCCACAAAGTTTCATGTTTTAAGTTATGATTATTGGGATTACATTTCACTACTATGATTTATCCCATGTTATGAAATTATGCTCTCTTTTGCAGGTTAAGATTTCCAAAAGTTATGTTCTTATGAATATGATGTGATTGATATTTCTTTTGTTTACCCTTACTGAGCATTTGAGCTCACCCTTTCGTATGTTTTCTTTCCCCAGGTCAGGAAGAAAGTTATTAAGTAAGATATGCCAAAAGGGACTATAGATATGATGAAATAAATGGGAGACAGTGTAGACGCTTTATGAACCAGTTGTTTATGTTTCCCAGTTTCTAAAGACACTATACCTATACGGTTCTTTTGTGGTTTTGTTATATGTTGTAATAAGTATGCTTCAATTTTGAAGTATTAACAATGTATGTAAAGTTTGGGTCGTTATATACAAAACATATTGACATCATGGAATAAGCTAGGCCAATATAATTCAGCGTCTTAAGACTTTCCTAGCTATCCGTTGGGGTCCAAAGTGTCCACCACAAACAAGTGTATGACAAAAATGTAAAACAGACTCAAATTCATGATCATGAACACACCTCCTAATAACTTGGTCACTATACATGCGCTAAAGGTATGGATCATTCCAAACATAAAATCTTGACCCACCCTTTAACTTTTGGACTTGACGTTTCTTTAAATTCGCAGGGATTTCAGAGGCAACAAGGTAGTTAACTAAATACGCACACCAAAGATGCGTACCTGAGATGACATAAAGATGCTCATCAGGGAAAGTGTCTCGAAGTGGTACCTGGTCCAAGGTGTCATCCTCTAGTGTGTGAGTAATCCTACTCATGTGGTCTGCCACCAGGTTTTCTGACCTCTTGTCCTTTATCTCAATATCAAATTCCTGAAGAAGGAGCACCCATCAGATAAGTCTGGGCTTTACATCTGATTTTTTCAAGAGGTACCTCAGAGGTGGTTGTGTAGTTTGATTGGACTGAATACAGTGTTCTCGATGCATATGCAATCACATGTGAACGTCCCTCCACCCTCTGAGATAAGACAACTCCAACCGCGAAGTTGGAAGCATCACACATAAGCTCAAAAGAAAGCTCCCACCGTGGGGGTTGTATGATCCGTGGAGTGGTCAGACACTTCTTTAACTCATCAAAGGAAGTACTGCAAGAATCATCAAATACAAAATCAGAATCCTTTTGAAGTAATCGTGACATTGGAAGAGCAATCTTACTAAAATCTTTGATGAAGTGCTGATAAAATCCTGCATGCCCTAAGAAAGATATATACCACACACACATGAAGGATAGAGTAAGGATGAAATAATATCTACCTTAGATCTATCAACCTCTATCCCATGTTTTGACACTATATGCCCTAAGACAATCCCATGCTCTACCATTAAATGACACTTTTCAAAGTTCAAGACCAGATTCTTCTCAATACAGCGATTCAACACCTTTCCCAAACTAGAGATACAATCATCAAATGAAGACCCATACACCGTAAAACCATCCATAAATATCTCCATGCTGGTCTTAAGAAAATCAGAAAAAATACTCACCATGCATCTCTGGAAGGTACCTGACGCATTGCAAAGTCCAAATGGCATCCTTCGGTAGGCAAATGTACCAAATGGACAAGTGAATGTTGTCTTCTCTTGATCCCTCAGAGCTATAGGAACCTGAAAATATCCAGAAAATCCATCCAAAAAACAATAGTGTGTTTTCCCAGCCAGTCTCTAAAGCATTTGATCAATATATGGGAGGGGGAAATGGTCCTTGCGAGTGGACTGATTTAGTTTCCTATAATCAATACACACACGCCAACTGTCTTGCACCCTCATCGAAACTAACTCATCTTTCTCATTTCTAATAGCAGTAACACCATTTTTCTTAGGCACAACCTGAATAGGACTTACCCACTGAGAATTTGAAATGGGATAGATTATACCTGCCTCGAGCAAATTTTCAACCTCTTTTTTAACAGCTTCCAAAAGGGTTGGATTGAGTCTCCTTTGTGGCTGCCTCACCGGTTTAGCTCCATCCTCCAAAAGAATTCTATGCATGCAAATGGAGGGGCTAATGCCTTTTATGTTATCCAAGGTCCACCCGATTGCCTTAATGTTCTCCATCAAAAGGATCAAAAGTTTTTCTTCATGTTCAAAAGGAAGATTATTAGCAATTATAACAGGTAATCTCTTGCCACTTAACAAGTATAAGTATTTGAGATTTGGTGGCAATGGCATGAGCTCCAATGAAGGGGGGTGATGTATGGATGAAGATATTGAAGGAACTGAAATATGTGCACAAATAATATCAATATCAGAATAAACATCATCAAAATCAGAGAATAATTCATCAAATCCATCAGCATACTCAACAACCATGTCATAATCAAAGTGAACATGATCAAAATCAGAATATGAATCCATTTCAAAATCAAATCTAAGAGAGTTTTGTGCATTAGAAACAGGTGTGGAAGTGCTCTTAGACATCAAACTAGAACTGATACTCATAATCTATCTAAGCATAAGACAATCAAATTTCATGGGGTTTTTATTTGGTGGTTCAAAATGGGAGATAACAAAAGCAGAATGATCCTCTGAGGGGTACTTCATGGAGTCCATAACATTAAATATGACAACTTCATCTCCAAACTCTATGGAAAATGTACCCTCATGGACATTTATGACCGTTTTAGCAGTTTTGAGGAAGATTCTACCTAAGATAATGGGAGCACGTGAACTTACCTGATTGTCCTCCATTTTAAGCACGTAAAAATCTGTTAGAAAGATCATGTCTTTTACCCAGAAAAGTACATCATCAAGGACTCCCGCTGGATATGTTGTAGTTCTATTTTCCAACTACACCACTACTCCCGTCGGTTTCAACTCACCAACCTGTAAAGAAGAAAATATAGAGTGAGACATTACATTTATGGAAGCTCCTAAATCACAAAGAGCATCAGAAAAGTGCAACTCCTCTATGGTGCATGAGATGATGAATGTTCCTAGATCCTTGCACTTTGTTGACATTATTAGAGTTGGTGTAATGAGTGCTGACACATTCCTTCCAAGATTGATCCTCTCATTTCCCTTGTGCCCTCTTCGATTGATACAAAGTTCTTTTAAGAATTTGGCATACATTGAGATTTGCTTAATGACTTCAAGTAGAGGGATATTGATCTCAACACGCTCGAATGTATCCAAAACCTCTTTTTGCATCGCCTCTTCAGCCATCTTCTTGGTTTGTACAACTCTGTTTGGAAATGGAAGTGGTTTAGGAGGAATATCATCAATCTTTTTCTTACCTCTGTCTTTCTCATTGGGCTGCTCATAAGTGGTTCTTGAATGAGGCCTCTACGGAGTTGAGGTGAATCCCGGTGGAACGGTGGGTGCAGAAGTTGTTGGAGTTGGTGGCCTAGAACCAACTATTTTGTACTTTATTCATTAATAAAAGGCTTATCACATCTTGTTTGTTCTTCTGCGTGACAATGCATGTGATAATGTCCTAAGGAAAGCTGTTTCATTAAAGGGTCATAGCAGATCCCTGCTATGATGAGAACCCGGAAGTGCCATAACACTGTTCTTGAATATATGTTCTATGACCGGATGATGTTATTTGAGGGATACAAATAATACATGTCATTAGGGCTGAGGACTCATAAAACTTTGAGGCACCTTCTCATAGTGTGCGCCCTTGGTAATATCCAGGAGGATATTATGAGAACGAGACCCGCCAGTAGGAAATCCACATTTCATAGTGTCATTGGATGTTCCTATCTGCGGACGTGTGTATTAGTCCTTAGACTTTAAGATTATTATTAATGAGTATTAAAACTCACACACTTAGATGTATTGACGAAAACTGTGATGACACACTGTTCGCAGCGAGGTAGGATACGTTGAGTGCGTCACGAGTAATACTACATTAATAGATAAATGCGAGAAAGGATTTGTCCCTTCTGTTCTATAACAGAAGTAGATATCTCAGGCCCTTTGATGGAATTGATATAACATAAATAAATCCATGACCATGGTAAGGTATGAGCGAGTTCAGTTCCAGGAAGTCAAAGAAAGAATAATCGAGCACATGGGTTGATGACACTAGCATGCAACCCGCTAGATTAGAGATATTGAGACAAAGAGATTATATTACACGGTAAGCGTTCGTAGGAGGTGACACGTCATTGCGACGTTAACTTCTTTCTCTATGGGTGCCTTGGCGTGTTGCTAGACGCTAACCTTGGACTTTAGGCAGGCTCTGCCTAATGCCACTGAGAAAGAAGCCTAGAGGGTCACACACTAAGTGTGTCCATGTATCTCAGTTAAATATTAATTTAACAAGTTAAATAAATATTATTCCTGATTGTGGTTTAATAATTATTTAAGGATGCCTGATCGCATTTATTTCGACACTAGTTATTCGAGAGAATACACTGTGGGTGAAATAATATATTTATTAGCGAGTAATGCAGTTGCATTTATTTAAGAAATAAATAGACATTACTCAAGATCTAATAAATATGGTGGAGAAAAATGGAAAATAAAAGTACACGCCGTGTATATTAAATATACACGCCGTGTAGTTTTATAGAAAACAAGTACACGCCGTGTATTAATTATTACACGCCGTGTAGTTTTCCAGTCAGGATTTTGAGGATATAATATTGTTTTATTAAATGATATTAATTATAATCAGCGTGAGCACATGTCAAGAAATTAATAATTCGACATGGGGTTTCAATAAGAGTTAATGAAATAAATAAAACGCGTAACACGTTTATTTATTATCATAACTCTATTAACCTCAAACCCGATTATAAATATCCTCACAACCCCAACACTTTTCCTGAGCCATTGTTGTGCACAACAGATTTGGAAATACTCTCAAGCCAAGAGAGAATTCCCTTTCCACCAAGAATTCCCTCAAGTTACGAGAGTGAGATCCTCCACCGGATCAAGGCGGTTGAAGGCGGACATCGTAAGCAAAGGCTCTTCCGCGCTAGCACCCGGAGATCCCTTCGAGGACGTCTAGAGATACGTGGAGCATGTGTGGATCACCGCTAGTGGAATCCTATACTTGGATTCTACGACGCAACGACGGATCACATGATCCTGACTGGAGACATCGACGAAGAAAGAATTCCACCGAGGTAATTGTGAATTAATTAAATTAATTATAACCAACATATGATGATCCTATCTCAATGGTTCCGTGACTCTTCTTTTCTTTTTCGTTCTTCGTTCCATTCTGAAGATCCGATGTTTTATATCGTGACGGATCTCGGATTGAATGTTGTTTAACACTAAAATTAAAGTTGGACAATCCCACCAACGCGCTTCCGCTGCACCCGGAATCTACAAGTGGTATCAGAGCGGTAATATCGTTGATTATAATTATTTAGTTTTTCGTTGGCAATTTACGCATTTAATAATTTAGTTATTTCAATTCATGTTTAATCGTTATGGAAATCTGAATCTCGAGATCCGTTCCTCATCCCTCATTTCTCGTTCACCTCAGAGAAACGAATTTTTCTTTTAATTTTGATTAAAATAAAATAGAGGAATTCACCCGGAGGAGCCAAACGTTTCTGGCCGTACAACACCAAAATACATGGTGTGTATTCAGAAGTACACGCCGTGTAGTCTAGGTTCAATGCATTGACTGATCCGCCAAATCAGGCCGTGTATTGGATTATTTCTAAGAATTTAAGACGCAGTGTGTTGACCAGAAACATGTGGCACACAGTTTTCGGAATACACGCTGTGTGGTCCAATGAACACGGCGTGTAGTCCCTTCGGGTTAGGGTTGGGCCGTGTACCCCGTACACGGCTTGCCCGGTTGGAAATCGTGTAACGCGGAAACTACATGGCGTGTGTCCCACAGAACACACCGTGTACTCCGAAAATTTCCGAATTACATTAACACGCCATGTCCCCGGGCGTGTACTTCGGATGGACGGTGAAGAAAAGTACACGCCATGTAGTCGGAACTACACGCCGTGTACTCACCCAAATTACGCAGATTTATTAAAATTTATTATTATATTATACAAACCCTTGAGACGTGTACCATGGTACATTCGTAAAGCTGAGGCACAACACGTGATAGGTGTTTTATATATATGTGTTTAATTTAACATCTACGTAATGAACGAGAATTCACCGGGTTGCCTCCAAGGTACAAGTTACGTACGAGGATAATTTTAAATGAATTTATTTGTTTAAAATTATGATGGATGAGAATCTCAAGGAAGTTCAGAAAAAGGGTTTAAGATAAAAGGATTGATTAATTAAAGATAATTAATTAATTCGAGCGTGATTTATCTTAAACAAGAACGATTAAATAATTGAATGCTAGTTTTATTTATGCGTAAATATCGTTGCATGTATGGATGATCATGAGCTAGACCGAGACCTTTGTATGTGAATGATTTCTTTTAATTAATTTATTTAAATTTAATTTGTTGGTCTGCGAGCCATCTCCTCATTAATATGTAGGGTCTGCGCGCCCAAAGATTCTTTTATATAAAAACCCCTTTTACCCCTCACCTGCGTGCGAGATAAATGCATATGTAATGGATGTAGATCTCAAGCTAGTGGAGGCGGCTCAAGTCAGGAGCCAAGGTGAAACCAATCCAAGGAGATACAAAGGTGGATAGGTGGAAAGCTGTAAACACGAACCCGAAAGGTTCAAGGTGTTTCTCCCCTAGGTCTTGAGTTAGTTTATCAACAACTAGATAAACTAACCAATAGAAAAATCTCATGATCATACCATTTATTTTATTTCTGTCAGTTGCATGGTTTATTTATTGTGGGTGTGTTGTCACGATCATACAATTAATGAATTAAACAAGCATGCAAGATGGAACTAAAATAAAACCGGCTTATACGTAAATATTATCTTAGACATGGTTAATCACTTAAGTATATCCCACTTAATGTTAACAAGCATGTAATCAAAGATAATAAAATGGAAATTTACGTATAAGGATAAAATCCCTCAAAAGAAATATTAAGTCGGTATAGCCTTCCATAATCTTGGTTAGAATTGAACCATAGTTCAAAATGCTTGACCAACCCTAGTTGGAGTGCTTTCAATTATCGGGGAATTCTAATTCAAGGTTTTGGGTTGACTTGACTTGGTTCGCATCAAGGGTTGACTGCCACAACAGGACTTGGTGTGACCAAGAGGCAAAGGTTGAGGAAATCCAAAATAAAAGGATTTTAGGATTGAGGAGTCCACTCAGCGGATCAAGGAGCTGTAAGTTAATGCAGTTGGCATTTGGAATGCCTACCTAAAACCCTTCAAGTTGCTTGACCAACCCTAGTTGGGGGAATGTGAAGGACAATATGGATCCTTGCCACTAGAATATTCAGGCAACAGAATATTTCGAAATTAATGGTGAGGGCTATTGGATTTCGATAAAATAGTGGGAGACTAATAAGTATTAATTTATTTATTTGTCTCAGTTTTGTAATAAAATACTAAACCTTTGCTCATCTTAATTTGTAGAAACGACAAGAAAATGACTTCAAACATATCATTGTGAACCATACTCGAGAAGGAAAACCTTCTCATCGGCACCAATTTCCAAGAGTGGAAGAGGCGTTTACGTGTCATCCTTCGCCACGAAAGGAAATTGTATGTGTTGGAAGAGCCTATTCCAGTTGCGCCTAGGAAAAATGCCAATGATGAGGAATTATCTCTCTATATGAAACACATGGATGATGCCACAAATGTCCAATGTTTCATGCTATCGGCCATGTCCAATGAGCTCTTGAAGCAACATGAAAACATGGACGCGTATAGCATGATGTCTCACCTTAAGGATCTCTACCAAGAGAAGGCGAGACATGAGAGGTATGAGATCTCCAATGTTTTGTTTACAACTAAGCTTGGAGAGTCTGCACCAGCTGTGCCTCATGTAGTCAAGCTTATTGGCTACATCGAACGCCTAGACATCTTAGGGATTAAATTTCCGGATGAGTTGCGTACAGATCTCATCCTATCATCACTGCCCAAGACCTTCTCTAGCTTCATTGTCAACTATAAGATGAGTGTCAATGAGAAGAGTCCATCGGAGCTTCTGAACTTGATTCGCCAGGTAGATAAGGACATGGGACATGACAAACCTGCGGTCCTTATCGTGAACAAGAAAAGGAAGGACAAGGCAAAGGGGCCAAAGACTTATAAACGGTCTGAAGCCCCCGAGCACCGTCCCTCCAAGAAGGGGAAGATCCAGAGGCAGGGCAATGAACGGGAGACAGTGTGTTTTGCATGTGACAAGAAGGGCCACTGGAAGATGAACTACACCCAGAAGCGTGGGGACGCTAAAGGTGCGTTTGTTATCGAGTGCAATCTTTCTATTTCTACACATTGGGTATTAGATACAGCTTGTGGGGCTCACATTTGTATTCAAATGCAGGAACCAAGTAGATTTAGAAAGATCGCCAGAGGAGAGGTGGATCTTCGAGCTGCCAATGGTGCAAGGCTGGCTGCGTTGGCTATTGGCGACTATCACCTCTCATTGCCAACTGACATAATTTTGGTTTTACAAAACTGTTATTTTGTGCCTAGTGTTACCAAGAACATAATTTCTGTATCTTGTTTGGATATGGATGGATTTGTTTTCAAGTTTGGAAATAAGGGTTGTCTCTTTTATAAGAACAACGTATGTTATGGTATGACACATTTGAATAATGGTTTGTATGTATTAAATTACGAAAACCAAGTGTTGGAAATCGATAATGAAACAAACTCACATGACTCATACATCACCCAGTTGTGGCATCACCGCCTTGGTCATGTAAACGAGAAGCTCTTGACAAAGCTCTATCAAGATGACTATTTAGACTCTACTGAGCTAAAACCACTTGATAGATGTCACGCTTGTTTACAAGGTAAAATGACCAAGCCGCCTTTTGGTGGACAGGGTGAAAGGGCCACAGAGCTTCTAGGATTGATACACATGGATGTATGTGGACCATTTCCAGTAGAAGCTAGAGGTGGATATTCTTACTTCATTACTTTTACTGATGATTTGAGTAGATACAGATTTGTCTACTTAATGAGGTATAAGTCAGAAGCCTTAGAGAAATTTAAGGAATTCAAGAATGAAGTAGAGAATCAGCTTGGTAAGAAGATAAAGAAGCTTCGATCGGATCGAGGTGGAGAATATCTGAACCAAGAGTTCATCGATCTTCTACGGGAGTCTGAGATTCTATCTCATCTCACTGCTCCTTATACACCACAGTGGAATGATGTTAGTGAAAGGAGGAACCGCACCTTGTTGGACATGGTGAGGTCGATGATGAGTCATGCAGATCTTACATTATCCTTTTGGGGATATGCATTACAAACTGCAACATACACATTAAACCGAGTACCAACTAAGGCAGCAAATGGAATTCCCTCTGAGTTATGGAGTGGAAAGAAACCCATTTTGTCGCATACACGTGTATGGGGATGCGAGACGTTTGTTAAGGCCTTCTCAGGCAACGAACTAGCACCCCGGGGCACAAAGTGTATCTTTATAGGATATCCCAAGGAAACGAAAGGATATTACCTATATAACCCTCAAGACAAGAAAGTAATTGTCGCTAGACAAGCCGTCTTTCTTGAGAGGGAGCACATCCTCAAGAAGGATAGTGGGAGCAAGATTGACTTCGACGAAGTTGATGCTCAAGATACACAAGAATTGGTACAGGAACAAGTTCCACAGGTCCCCGTGGAGGAGGTTCCAGAAACACAAGTATTGCGTAGGAGCTCAAGAGAGGTAAGGGAACCAAAGAGATTTGGTTTCCTAGTCACCGAGGATGGTGAATCATTATTGTTGGACAATAATGAACCTCTATCCTACAATGAAGCAGTAGAAAGCTCAGAAGCTGCAAGATGGCTAGAAGCTATGAATTCTGAGATGGATTCCATGTATCATAACCAAGTCTGGGTTCTGGTCGATGAGCCAGTTGATGTAAAGCCTGTTGGATGCAAATGGGTATTCAAGAGAAAAATGGACATGGAAGGTCAAGTTAGCACCTATAAAGTAAGGATAGTGGATAAAGGATTCAGACATCATTAAAGAATTAACTATGATGAAACCTTCTCGCCAGTTTTCATGTTTAAATCCATAAGAATCATACTTGCCATAACAGCTTACCATGACTACGAGATTTGGCAGATGGATGTCAAAACAACATTCCTTAACGGGAACCTTCAGGAAGATTTCTATATGACACAACCAGAAGGGTTTGTGACACCAGGTGAAGCCAAACGGGTTTGCAAGTTGCAGAAATCCATTTATGGATTGAAGCAAGCATCCAGGTCATGAAACATTCGATTTGATGAAGCCATAAAGGAATTTGGTTTTATTAAGAACGAATGTGAGCCATGTGTTTATAAGCGGTTTAATGGGAATGCGGTCATTATCCTAGTAGTATATATTGATGACATATTGCTTATCGGAAATGACGTACCAGCCTTACAGTCAGTTAAGGACTGGTTGAACAAGTGCTTCTCCATGAAAGATTTAGGTGAAACGACCTACATTCTAGGGATCAAGATCATTCGTACTAGATCCAAGAGGCTGCTTGGATTAAGCCAGGGTACATACATTGACCAGATACTAAAGAGGTTTAGTATGGAACAATCCAAGAGAGGATTGGTTCCAGTGTCACATGAATTACATCTTTCTAAGAAAATGTGTCCTCAGACACAACAAGAGAAATATAGGATGAGCAAGATCCCATACGCCTCGGCTATAGGATCCATCATGTATTCCATGTTATGTATTAGGCTTGATGTTGCCTATGCACTGAGCATGGTAGGCAGATATCAAACAGATCCAGGGGAATAGCATTGGACTGCTGTTAAGACTATCCTTAAGTTTCTGAGAAGAACTAAGGATATGTTCCTGGTGTATGGAGGAGACAAGGAGCTTGTCATCAAAGGGTATGCTGATGCTGGTTTTCAGACAGATCAGAATGATCTAAAGTCGCAATCTGGATATGTTTTCTGTCTCAATGGAGGAGCTGTGAGTTGGAAGAGTTCAAAGCAGCCAGTTGTCGTCGATTCTACAGCGGAGTCCGAGTATATAACGGCTTTTGATGTAGCCAAGGAAGCTGTCTGGATTCAGAACTTTGTCCAGGAGTTTGATGTGGTGCCTAGCAGTAAAGATCCCATGACATTGTATTGTGATAATACTGCAGCGGTGACTCTTGCAAAAGAACCAAGGTCACATCAATGGACAAAGCACATACTCCGGAAGTATCACCTCTTGAGAGATTTCTATCAGAGGGGTGAAGTTGCAGTGATCAGAGTGTCCATGGAAGAGAAAGTGGCAAACCCCATGACTAAAGGCCTATATCAGCAGAATCATGAATATCATGTGAGAGCTAAGCAGGTTAAAGGTTGTTTGTAGTTGGCTCTAGTCCAAGTGGGAGTTTGTTGGAGTTGGTGGCCTAGAACCAACTACTTTGTACTTTATTCATTAATAAAAGCCTTATCACATCTTGTTTGTTCTTCTGCATGGCAATGCATGTGATAATGTCCTAAGAACAACTGTTGCATTAAAGGGTTATAGAGTATCCCTTCTATGATGAGAACCCAGAAGTGCCATAACACTGTTTTTGAATATATGTTCTATGACCGGATGATGTTATTTGAGGGACACAAATAATACAGGTCATTAGGGGCGAGGACTCATAAAACTTTGAGGCACCTTCTCATGGTGTGCGCCCTTGGTAATATCTAGGAGGATATTATGAGGACGAGACCCGCCAGTAGGAAATCCACATTTCATAGTGTCATTGGATGTTCCTATCCACGAACATGTATATTGACCCTTAGACTTTAAGATTATTATTAATGAGTATTACAACTCACGCACTTAGATGTATTGACGAAAACTGTGACGACACACTGTTCGCAGCGAGGTATGATATGTTGGGTGCGTCACGAGTAATACTGCATTAATAGATAAATGCGAGAAAGGATTTGTCCCTTTTGTTCTATAACAGAAGTAGATATCTCAGACCATTTGATGGAATTGATATAGCCTAAATAAATCCATGACCATGGTAAGATATGAGCGAGTTCAGTTCCAGGAAGTCAAAGAAAGAATAATTGAGCACATGAGTTGATGACACTAGCATGCAACCCGCTTGATTAGATATATTGAGACAAATGGATTATATTACATGGTAAGCGTTCGTAGGAGGTGACATGTCATTGCGGCGTTAACTTCTTTCTCTATGGGTGCCTTGGCGTGTTGCTAGACGCTAACCTTGGACTTTAGGCAGACTCCACCTAATTCCACTGAGAAAGATGCCTAGAGGGTCACACACTAAGTGTGTCCATGTATCTCAGTTAAATATTAATTTAACAAGTTAAATAAATATTATTCCCGACTGTGGTTTAATAATTATTTAAGGATGCCTGATCGCATTTATTTCGACACTAGTTATTCGAGAGAATATATTGTGGGTGAAATAATATATTTATTAGCGAGTAATGCAGTTACATTTATTTAAGAAATAAATAGACATTACTCAAGATCTAATAAATATGGTGGAGAAAAATGGAAAATAAAAGTACACGCCGTGTATATTAAATATACACGCCGTGTATTAATTATTACACGTCGTGTAGTTTTCCAGTCAGGATTTTGAGGATATAATATTGTTTTATTAAATGATATTAATTATAATCAGCGTGGACGCATGTCAAGGAATTGATAATTCGACATGGGGTTTCAATAAGAGTTAATGAAATAAATAAAACGCGTAATGCGTTTATTTATTGTCATAACTCTATTAACCTCAAACCCGATTATAAATATCCTCACAACCCCAACACTTTTCCCGAGCCATTTTTGTGCACAACGGATTTGGAAATACTCTCAAGACAATAGAGAATTCCCTTTCCACCAAGAACGCCCTCAAGTTATGAGAGCGAGATCCTCCACCGGATTAAGGCGGTTGAAGGAGGACATCACAAGCGAAGGCTCTTCCGCGCTAGCACCCAGAGATCTCTTCGGAGACGTCCAGAGATACGTGTAGCACATGTGGATCACCGCTAGAGGAATCCTATACTTGGATTCTGCGACGCAACGACAGATCATAGGATCGTGATCGAAGACATCGACAAAGAAAGAATTACACCGAGGTAATTCTTGTGAATTAATTAAATTAATTATAACCAACATATGATGATCCTATCTCAATGGTTCCAGGACTCTTCTTTTCTTTTTCGTTCTTCGTTCCATTCCGAAGATCCAGCGTTTTATATCATGACGGATCTCAGATTGAACGTTGTTTAACGCTAAAATTAAAGTTGGACAATCCCACCAACGCGCTTCCGCTGTGCCCGGAACCTACAGAAGTATCATTCATTTGCTTCCTACTTCTTATTGTGATGGCACTGACATTCTCCTTGGGATTTGGAGTAGGTTTAGAAGGTAGATTTCTGGAGTTCTTACTTACCAGTTCATGGAGGGCAGTGACAATCTGACTCATTTGAGTCTTCAACTCTCTCAACTCTGAACCTTGACTTTTCAGCTCATTCTGTTGATTAAGAACAATTTGTTTCAAAAGACCATCAGTGTTAGAATCTACCTTGGGTGGGGGATTCCATTGTTGTTGGCTTGTTGATGCTTGAGTTTCAAATCTCTTTTAGGGTTGTTGGAAACCCTGTTGGTAAGGCATAGGCTGCTGGAAGTTTTGTTAAAAAGGGGGTCTTTGTTGTTGTCCAGATCCATACCTCATGTCCGATTGATTCTTCCACCATTGGCTGTATGTTGGTGCAAAGGAATCATACTTCTTTTGAGGATGTGACTGTTGTTGCTGCTGATATGGTCTCTCAGGGAATACCGGTGCACAATCTTCTGACTCTTGTAATTGGGGGCGACAGTCAGTTGAGTGGTCTGTTTCAGTGAAAATGCCACATGGTCTCACAAGAGTGGGTTGGGATGTCTTTTGAGCCAAAACAATATGCCTCACCATAATGGTCAATTCTTCCAACTTGGTATCAATTAAATGACTCTAAGGAGAAGGACTTACCTGATGTACTCCTCTAACATTTGGTGTACCTCGATCTCCAAATTTTTGGGAGTTTTTCACCATCGTGTCGATCAACGCACGTGCAATTGTTGGTGTTTTGTCGACCAATGCCCCTCTAGCTGCGACATCCACCATGCTTCTCTCCATAGGTGTGAGTCCTTCATAGAAGTATTGGATGAGGAGTTGCTTACTGATTTGGTGATGCAGACAACTTGCACACAACTTCTTGAATCGCTCCCAATACTCATACATTGACTCCCTTTGTGCTTGCTTGATCCCTAAGATCTCTTTGCGAATGAAAGTGGTCCTTGATGCTGGAAAAAATCTCTGCAAGAAAAAACGTTTCAAATCATTCCAACAAGTTACATATTTAGGTTGTAAATAATACATCCAATCTTTCGCAGTTCAATCAAGTGAGAATGAGAATGCTCTTAGTTTGATTTGATCTTTAGATACATTTCTTGGTTTCAAGGTTGAGCAAACCACATTAAATTCTTTAAGGTGCTTGTTTGGGTCCTCACCAGATAAGCCATGAAACTTTGGAAGAAGGTGAATTAACCCAGATTTCAGTTCAAAGTCTGATTCAAGATTTGGGTATGCAATGCAATTTGGTTGATAATTGATGTCTGGTGTAGCCAATTCTCAAATGGTTCTATTAAGTTCATTGTTATTGTTTTCAACCATTGGTTCTTGTTTTCAGTATGATTTATAAGTGTTTCCAATTTCAATATTCTTGGAGTGGAGGAATTCTCCAACTTGTTGAATGTTGGAACTTCCCGTAGACTGAGAATGTCTAATTCGAGCCCTAAATCCGCGTTCAATCTCAGGGTCAAGATCTAAGAGATCTTTGAGATTAGTTCGTGTCATAAATCAAATAAAAATGAAAAGAAGAAAAGTTGACCATAATAAAATAATAATGAGAAGTTTGAGTCGATGGTCTGAAAAGAAGAAGAAAAAGAAGAAAACAAAAGAAGAAGAAAAATTTAGATTGGGTAAAGAAGGAAGAAAGAAGAGAAGAAGAGAATAAAGTGAAAAATAAAAGGAATACCTCTAATTGTTTAAAAAAAATTACTTGCTTTCCCGGCAACAACACCAATTTTAAAGGTGCTGTCGTGAGCGCTTTCAAATGATGTTCAGTTTCGGGTTATTTAGGTGCAGCAGAGTGGCTGACCAAAGTCGTCTCTCAAAGGAGGAATTAATTTAAGACAACATATTGAAGGTATTTTGAAAATAAAATTAAATAACTTAAACACACTACTTGAAAGGATGGAGGGGGGGGGGTGGAGTTATCGTTTAAAAAACTAGAAGAAGTTTGCTGGAAGAACATTGCATTTTTTTTGTTTTTATTTTTGAAATGAAGTTCGATTAAAATGACACAACAAGAAGATGTTTTTTTAGAAAATATTTTAAAAGACGTAATCGATCAAACTCCACCTCTTCATTTACTTATTAATAATTATCATTTAAATTAATACCCACTTAATTATGATCCCCTAATTTGTTAAACCTCGAACCCCACGGGAGTTAACATTACCACAGAGATGAAAAGAGTTAAACCCTAGGCCAGCTTCAGAACATGCAATCGCAGCACCTGCTTTGATTGATATTCTATATCTAGATTATGATCAGTGGTAAATTAAAGCACACATCCATTCTAGAAAATGAGGATGAATTGTGTTTCAGGATTATATTTGAACTCTACAAATTTATCCCACGTGGTCTTGTTTTACCAATTAAGTTTGCACTCTCACAATTTACACAAATCTCAACCTCATGTGTTTATGTGTTAATTGTTCAATTGTTTACTTAGTTTCTTCTAATTCAAAAACTCAATTCATGAATCATATTAAGTGAATTACAATAGCTCATTGATTCAAAATAAATGAATGAATAAGGTAATAGGCAAATCAATTACTAAAAAGAATTACTCTTCCATGGGCGGTGTAGTCATCGTAGAAACGTTTTGCATTCGCAAGAGTTTAGAAATAACATAACTCAATTTTGTTTCTACAATTGAATTCCAGCCCAAATAGAAAGATTAAGAGAATAAGAAAACTGAAAATAACAGAAGAAATGAAAGAGAAACTAAGAGTTTATTGAAATCACAACAGTATTGCAAAGTGAAGAAAAAGAAGAAGACTTCGATGAAGGGATCCTAGCTTCAAGAGCTCTTCCTCTTGAAATGTCTGGAGAAATAGAGTGAAACCAATTATCCTCTTCCTTCAATCTCCTAATGCACGTTATAACCCCTCCAAATGAAAAAAACACCAATTTATAGAGTGGAGGGGAGACTAGGTTTAAAGAGGTTTTAAGTGTGAGTGTGGAAATTAGGCCAAATAAATTAATCCAACTTGCACCATCTGTTTGACCACCAAAACGTGTGAACCAGCTATCTTTCCAGAAGGATGAGTTGTGAGAAATTTTGTGTTAGAGCTCCTCTTCAAATTTGAGCCCAATCAAAGAACGGATGTAGAAGTTATGACCCAAATATAGAACCTATGTTTAATCTGGCGAGTCCAGCCCAACCTTGACTTCATGACCCATTTGCACCAACCAAATGCATGATTTAACTCAGATGTACTGAATAAAAGTTGTAGAAAATTAATTCAGGAACACATTTACAAAATATTAAAGTTCAAATAATTCAAATAAAATTATTTATGTTCGAAATACTACAGTGAATTTTTAAAGGGTAAAACTGGAATTTTCATCAAATTTTCAAATGAATGATCTAATCCCAAATATTTTATAAATAAACATATTTAACATAATGTGAGGATATTTTGTCATTTATTATCAATAAAATATTCAACAAAATTGTGTTTTATCAGAATTGATCCACGTTATATTTTGTTGATCAATGTTAACATGTAAATCTTCATCAACGATCCTCCTCATTAACATCAACGCGATGATGTAGATAAGACAATGTGCGTTTAGGAATTACTCCACGCTACATTATATTGATCGATGAATGCTTGATCAAGATATTCTTTGGTATGCCAACCTGAAGCAACTTATATCTTCTAACCATGCATATACTTTCCTTTACCATTTCTTAATTACTTAAAGGAATCTTTATGAAGTATGTATACCTCTAGCTTACTCTTGGAATAGTTCACTCTCTAGTTGAACTAATTCTGAAAGATTTGTGAAATAACTTTATCTCTAAAGTTTTCTTTGTCCAAATTAAAGATGTCGATAATACCAGAGGTGTTTAGCCTTACCAAATCTAAATACCAAACTGGGTATATGTTTGACGTCCACTTTTAGTCTTACTTGACAAAGAATTATGTTACCACAATTGGGTATACAATTCTTACTTTTTATATTCATCACTTATTGCCCATGATTCAAGTATTACTGATCTATTGATTGAGTATGAGATACCACAAACAAAATTCATTCTTGAACTTGGAATAATGTCTCATTGTGTCTGAATGAAAAGTGAGATAAATGTTTTGGTTATACTCAATTATAGTTTTACAAGAATCATTTACTTGGCAATACATAAGTCGTATACTTCTCACCACTGACTTAAGAATCACCATTTCTTAGCCGCTTGGAGAATACACCCGACTTCTAGTAATGTTTCTATACATGGTTACTATATTTCAATACACATTTTTGATAGACATACTGTATTAAATACTCAAGAAGTAGGATTGAAACATTACTTTTCATATTGATGAATATACTTGAAGAAAAAGCGGCAACTTGCTTCTTTAATTTAGTTTATTACGATTAAACTTCTATAGTTTTATTTCACAATATGCAATGCAAATAACATTTTGACAAAACCATCATATGCTATATACATGAGTCTCTTGTAAGCATATTTACACCCTCACTTCCTGAGGTAGTTAAACAGGCATTGGGGACACTAGTACCTTGAATTTCTTGTACCGTGATATTGTGCGTAAGTGCTTGTACTACACTTAGAAACCCATGCCAGTGTGGACATTTACTTTGTCCATTATTTATCGCAGTATTTCTTGCGGTATTACTTTCTATTTTCTACAAAAAATAAAATTCTACCAGATTATTACTTTTTATCTTGATTACCATTTTTGACATTTTGATTAATTAATTAAATTGTTAAATGTTTCCCACTATTTTATCGAATTCTAGAAACTCTATGTATTAGAATCAGAATACTCTATCACTTGAGTATTCTAGTGGCAAAGATCCCTAAACCTCCCCTCATAGTCTACAAGCTATGGCTACACCACTACTCAGAGGGTTCAAGGTGTGTTTGACTGACCAACCATATTAACTCACGGTTTCTTGATTTTCTGAGTGAAGTCTCAGCTTCTAAAATCATAACTTGATTTCACTCAATGCTTGACTCTAAAATGATAGAAAGTTAGCTATGGTTAATCCTTACTACCACTTTAGTTAAGTCAACCCACCACTCTTATAAGAACTCTCCGGTAGTAAGAGACATCCTTAGCTATGGCATGACGAGCATCTCGAACACTCGGTTTTGTTCAAATTTGAATGATGGAAGACATTTACAACTTAATATTTCTTTGCGGGTTTTATTATTTTTAATCAACGAAAGAAATCATTTTCTATTTCATAAGCATGATCTATGTGATTGCACTCACAACTGACGATGTAATAAATAGAAAAATCCATCACGTCACATGTTCATTTTATTTGTGCATGCTTGTTTATTATTCTATGTGATCGCGCGTAAACTACACATTCATAAAATAATAAACCATGCAAAAATAAAATGATGACATGATCATGAACCGATTCTAATGGTCGATCCATTGAGTGAATAATGGATTAACCTAGATCCTAGGGGTAATACCTTGATCCGCATTGCTTGTGACTCGAATTGCAGCCCCTGCCCATCCAATTTGTCAAATTCATGTCTGGTACGTCGCCATAACTTGGCGTGAAGTGCGTCACTGCTCGTCTCGTCATTATACAAAAAAACTCGCTCGCATGCGAGGGGAACTGAAGAGTATAAAATACAACTCTGAAAATGGGCACGCAGGCCCTTATATATATATACTGACATTTAGACTTCACACTCATTGTCTTTTATTAACTAATTATTACAAACCATGCATTACAATAATTAAATAAATAAAAGAATAAAAAACACACATGTATTGGTCGGTCTTGAGCTCATGATCAGTCTAATGCGTTTTAAAAGTGCGTATTAAAATTAAATGCAGATTTTAAAAATTAAACTTGCATTAATTTTTTTTTCTGAGGGCACTTTATATTGAATTAAAATTCACACTTATTTTAATTCAACTAATTTCGTCGTTTGAACCCATTAATTAATTTAATTATATAATAAAAAATTAAATTAATTAATTAATTTAATTTAACACCAAAATTAAATTAATTTAACCCGCAAATTTAAAATTAATTATTAAACCAAAAATTAATATTTAATTAATTTAATTTACAACTAAAATTAAATTAATTAATTTAATATATTTTTTATTATATTAAAATTAACCGGGCCACGAAAACTCCGAGCAGGGCCTGTGCGGGTTAGGCCGAACTTGTGCAGCCTCATTTTGGACTGTGTAGAGCCCATGCGGGGCTATTCTGGGCCACACAGGTCCGCCCAGACCCGTACTTGGTCGGGCGGACCCACTTTGACCCATTTTGGGGCGATCTGGGTCCGTGTAGATTGGTACCTCACGGTGGTCCGATGCTGGACCCACCAGATCTGGGCGGGACGTGGCGTCTGGCTACCGGTGGGGCTTGCAGCGGCTGAGCGAGGATCTACTCGCTGCAGGAGGTGGTCTAGTGGCGCGCAAGCTGAGCAGGGAGGACCACAAATGGCCATGGAGGAGGCCACGATCCAGGGAGCGACACACCAACAGGTAGGCGACACTGGGTGGTGCCAGCTCGCGGGCGATAGGGAGAAACAAGGAGGAGTGACTGAGGAACTTGCCGACCACAAATTCGTGACAGATCTAACTGGAGGAGGCGCTGGACTCGGCGATGACCAGATTCGTGAGAGGCGACGGAAAAAGGCGCCGAGAGAAGGCAATCCGGTCAGGCTTCGGCGGTCCAACATGGGGCGAGGTGCAACGGTATGTGCCTTCCCGGTTTGTTACTTTTCTAGTTTTGGTTGTTGGAGGTGTTCAGAGGAGGCTCAGAGGAAGTTTGGAGGAGTTCGGGTGTTGAGAGATGAGAGCAGGGAACTTTCACGACGTGAAAGTGGGTTTCACGCTGTGTAGAACAATTACACAACATGAAAGTTGGTTTCACGACGTGTAATTTATCGGGGTTTAAAAATAAATAATAAAATGAAGAGTTGACGCATTTTTCAGTAGAAACCGGACTCCGGGGATTACACGACATGAAAGGTATGACAACCATACTCTTTATTTCATATTTAAAAATGATTTATTACATAAACTTGCACTTAATACAACTCAGAAGATCAATAGATCTAGTGTCTTTGGGGCTTAAAAACATTATATAACAACTTAAAATATGAAATACAACATCTTTATTGAAATATTCTTTTACATGATCACAACATTCCTTCGTACTTAACACTGTATGAGATAACCTGAGGATATACACATGAAAATGGTGAGCTATAAAGCCCAGTAAGGGAGTAAACAAGGTGTAACATGAAGAATACAATACATTCTAGGCAATAGACATATCAATGGAGCATAAGAGAAACATGAACATAAAGATATGATATAAAATGATTATCATAACATGTAAATGTGACAACAACTTAAAACACTGCATCATTAACATAAATGAATTAGGTAAACCCCTATCCCAACATAATGGATAAAAGTCATATAAAGGAATCAGATAAACCCTTGTCCCAACACAATGTATCATGATACTAAACCTTACCCAATGCATTGAAGTGCTATCAGGGCACACCCTTCATAATCATTTCAGTCTTATGCTTAAGTGTGCCACATAGATCATAAAACATGGATTCATTCAACATCATCATTTATTCCACGATAAAGGAATGCGAAATTCATACATGAAAGTCTATAATCAATAAGTATATGTGCGTAAAGGTGAATACCCTTGATAGAGAAATGATCATGGTATTCACTACATGATGATTTTGGCATGAAAAATCGTTGTGCAATTTCGGCAGCATAACGACATCACATGGGGATTCATAAAATGGGTTGATGAGAGAGAAATAGTTCTATCATCATTTAGACATGAAATGGGTAATAAGGGGATCATGGAGCATAATATCCCAACATATGAAATGGAATTTGAGATGCATAATATAAGAGAAATGCTTGAATGGAAATGAGGAGAGAGAAATCCCTTACAGAATTTTGGCATGACAACAGATGTACATGAGAGAGATTAATGAGAGTGATGTATCTCATCATTAAAACATAATAAGAGAAATATGAGAGAGGTGTGAAAACATACCCCATCATTTGTAATTGAAAAATAAAAGGGTATAACAATATAAGGAAACTTGGAAAAAGATGAGAAAGGAATGAAAGTGATGATCCCTTACTTGGATGTGTGATCTCAAAGGCTTCAGAGATGCTTCTTGGGAGCTTATGGGCACCTTGGGGGGACTCTAGGGAGTGTAGATCAAAGTGAGGATGAGCTTCAAGGAGTTTGAGTGAAGAGGAATGAGTGCTTTGGTGATTTTATATAGGAAAGGAGAGAGAATTCTTTATTATTTAAGTTTTGGACACTACACACTAAAATATTCAAAACAACAAACCTTCCCATGGTTTTTGCCCATGGTTTTTGCCAAACAGAAGTGAAAAACATTATTTTATATGGTCACGGGCTGAAGATATTAAAATATTAGCCCTGCTTATATGGAGGTGAGTCACACTATTAAAGAAATGAATTTAAAATCATAAAACATGTTATACATTTTGAATGATTCACTAAGGCATTGTAAAATAAGTAAAATAAATCTAAAATCACATTATTTTAAAGTTAAAATATATATTTAGTCGAATATCCATTTTATGGTATTTATTGCATCACTATTGGGTAATTATGATGTCATAAAACACACTATATACTTATATATTATTTAATTTTTACCCCAAAATTCGGTTGTCTCAGAAAATTATGAAAAATTCACCCTTGGATAATTTTGAAGTTCAGATTCCAAAAATAATATTCATTTTATCTAAATAATTTTCTAAATATGTGAATTTTCACTTTTAAAGTGAGAATCGACATTTATTGAAATTGACGGGTCTTGACAAAAAATAGTTTTTAAAACTAAATAAAAAATTGCATTTGACTTCATAAAAATTATATACTCATTTATTATTAATAAAAGTAATTGATAATAATATTTTATCAAAATATTAATTATTTAAAAAATTCATCCCTTAAAATAAATTCTTTAAAAATACACATTCTTTTTTACCGTATAAAAATACAACTTTTATCAAACTAATTACCTAATCATTTACATATAAGGAACTGATATAATCATCATTTATAAGAATTTTTTTATAATATTATTAATAAAAACATAGTTTAATATAATAATGCATATATTTCTCAAAAATACCATTTTTACCTGAAAAATCAATTTATAAAATTCATCATTTTTTAAGAAAGACTACTCCAATAAAGGAATTGATGGAATAATACTTTTATTTATAGAAAGAGATTACACAATAAGTAACTAATACCTTGTTACATAATGCCTTATAACATCCGTATAAGACCTAAGGTAAGGTGTGCGATGATGACAGACCTTTGGGGCAACTCAGATAACATCGCCTGGATGGTAATCTCTATTAACTTGAACTTCTTCAATAGATGATTCTTTTCAAGCTTAACATGTTGAAGCTCGGCTTGAGCTTGGTCAAGAGTGAAACCCAGTGATGCTACCTCCTTTCTGAGTTCCGACAAATGAGTTTCGTACGACCCGAATCTACTGGATGATGCCATCCTCTCCTTTGTCTGCGTCGAAATGATTTTTTTAAAACCTTATATTTATATCAGTTGTGTGATCACTGTTAAACGACTATATTATCAATGGTAATGATACTTAATAGTCATTTAAACCCAATAATAATAACAAAAAAGAGTGCATGTGTTTTATATATCCATAAGACATTAAAAGAAAGAGAATTTTATTCATAAATGATCGGGCCGTTTCGAAAGGGGATTACAAGTCATGTAATTCCCTGATACATTGTAGATTTAAAATTCTTTTCGGCCGAATTCTAATTCATTTGGCCGTGGTTTCTTCATCCTCTCATTTTGGGCGAACCCTAAGCGCTCCAAGGTGTTCTTCAAGCCCTTTTTCTTACTCTTTGACCCGTTAATCCCAGTCGTTGTTCATTGGCGACCCGTCTTCGATCTGTGGTGAGTTCTCCTCTCGTTCTCCTCTATTCTTCTCCTGGGAATCCATTGCGGTGGTGTTTCTTTGGTTTGTGGGTGTGTTTGAGTTTTGTTTTGATGGATCCTTGGTGCAGTATAGGTTGATCCGCGGTTCTCGTGGTGTGGTTGTGGTTCGCGGATGTTCTTCTTCACCTTACGGTGCACAATGAGTTGGAAAGCTTCTTTGAGGTAGAGTTTCCCTCGTTTCTCTTTATTGTGTATCATGCGGGGGGGGGGGGGGGGGGTTACTCTTGTTTATCTATGAATTATGGTTGATTCAGATTAATCGAAGATAAAGAACTAGTTAAATTGAAATTGAAAGGGGCAATGGGGTTTGATTCGCATGCTTTTACAACTTTGATATTATGATTGTTTGGGCTTGACGCCCCGCATAAAATTGTGGTCGTTGGGGGCTTTGTTTGCACTGGATATATCTGTTGTGATTGCTGCTTTGGTTGTGATTGTTGTGATATCACTCAAAAAGGAAATTAGTTAATTACTTATACTTGGATAATGAAATGGTTGCCTCAGGATTTTGGTTTGTATGATAACACCCCTAAAATAAAGTGGAATGTGATAAAAAACCCCTTTCTAAATCTGTAAAAATGGATCTTGATGTGTTTTGATATGAGATTGTGTTTGTGGGATGACGATGTGTGCTTGAGACATGTGGAGTTGATAGTTTGTAGGCTGTTCTTTTAGTGCGGTGAGATGATAGTTTGTGGGCTGTGCTTTTGGGGCGGCGGGGTGACAAAATGTTAAAGTGTTTGTGGAATGTGGTTGTTTTGTGCTAGATGTCTAAGTAGTGATAGAATAAATAATTGTTTAATAATGTTTGGAATAGCTTGAGTTAGTTTGGTTAATGAGATGAAAATTGTTAATGAATGATTAAATGGTGGGTTGTGCGGTTAAATGTGGTTGATGTTAAATAATAAAATGAATGAGATGATTAAATGAGTTTGGTTGGAAATGCGAAGTGGGGTTTGTGGCTTGATGTGTGGTGTTATGCATTTAGAGGTGACAACAAAAGTGACGGTGTTGTGAGTTGGTTCGTTTGTGAACCCATAGGTTGAGCTTGGATGTTTGATATTATATATATATACACTTGTATATTCTTGTGATTTCTATACGCACCCACTCCTTCCAGATGAGGTAGGTATTGAACATGCTGTGATGACCGTAAGTTTGTTAGTGCATTAGATGGTGGTTGTGGTATCCCAGGTGTTTTCAGGGTGAGTTTTGATGTAGTATCCCAGGTGTCTTCTGGATGAGTTGTGATACAGTGTCCTAGGTGTCTTCAGGATGAGTTGTGATGTGCTTTGTCAAGTGTCTTCAGGATGAGATATGATGTGATGTGCTGTGTTGTGAGGCCCATGTGTGTGCGGGTAGGATGCGATGTTGTATATTTGGAATAGGTGGGAGCACCAGGATGTTTGTAGTTAGGATAAGAGCGGCTAATCAGTGAGAAAGTGGTGCGGGGTACCCTATCATCGATGTGCTTTACTTTATATTATATCACTTGACTTGCGTTACTTGGTGAGCGTGCCTTGGTGATGTCATGAACCAACCCAGGTCGACCCTGAACCGGTCACCCGAGCCAGTCCGCAGCAAGGCCCGAGGGGTGTTCCCAATCCCCACGGGCTGACAACTAGTGCCAGACATCAAAAATTAACCGTTGGGAAAAATTTGGCCCAAGAACAAAAGTTAAACAGATAAATAAACAAACAAGAATAAACATAACAATAAAACAAAATTCTAGTAGTGGAAAAAGAAATAAACAGAACAACTCAACATATCTTCATGTGACCTTCTAGGTCACCACCCAACTCAGAACTAAGTTTACTCTGAGAGCGATCCAACACTAATGAAACCTGAAACTGAAAGATAACATAGGGGTGAGCACAGAAATCCTTAGTAGGAAAACACCACAGAATCCAAATCTTTCCTTCCACGAAATAGTCCATTAATGCTAGTTTGAAATACAAATATAAAATAGGGGTTTTTTTCACATTTTAATAAAACAAGTCATTTCTCCATTTTAAAGTTCGACACAACGAAAAATCATTTTCCAAAACTAACTGCCATTTGAAAATTAAAAGCAAACAGGTGATACCAAAGCTGAGTTAAGATAATACAAGTAAACAGTGCAAACTGAAAATAAACCAGTGCAACGGAAAGTAAACAAGAAAAGTAAATAATTAAGTAACCATGGGTGATCCTAAACATCCCTAGAAGACCCCTGGACATACTCGGTTCGGAACCACCTGTCGGCGTATGGTGAAGCTCCTAAGTCTATAACCAGCTGGCCGCCCTCGCGGCAAAAGAAACTAGCGACACTCCCCATCTGGCCTCTATACCTACCAGTGGGTACCAACCCGTCGAATCGGGGTTAATAAACAACCATCACTCGATCAACTAAAAGATTCCCAGGAACCCATGGGGGTTATAATAATACTATGTAAGTAGGAGGCCCTCGCACGCATGACTCATCTCACTACACTTGGCTACCCCAAACACAGACACTTTCTATGCATTCACCCATAAAGTGTTACCCTAGACATGAGTGCCCCCAAATACACATTCAATCATTTCACATTAACAAAGTGCCAACCGGGCTGTCACGTCACATCCACGTCGAAACCATTTTCTTAAAAAAAACATTTAAAACTCTGACCAAGCACACACAATTTTCAAACACCAACCATTCTAAAAGTTAACACAACATCACCCATGAGTTGGAAGATCCAAACGGGTCTTTAAGCCTCCATTGCATTTTTATAAAACCTTTCAAACTCTTAAAGAAAAACACACAGTCTTATGAAACATCCAAACGACCCCTTGAGTACAACATTCACCAAAACACACACTAAAGTCCAAACAAGCACACCCTTTGAGAGTACATTTCAAACCTTTCATAAAATCCACACAAAGGGCCAAACCAAAATACATTTGTCAAGAATATTTCAAATTTCTCCATTTTCAAAAACAAGAAACTAGTAAAACTTACCAAACAATTTATCAACAATTACACAAACAAACCAAACAATTTATAAAAAATTATATAATTAACCCAACCAGTTTACTAGAAATTTTATAAGACAATCAAATAGTTTATAAACAATTCCATAAACAGCTCAAAAAAATTGTACAAAAAAAACACCATGACAGACTATTGAAGAGTATCACAAAGGTGCGTTTCATGTTTATTACATTACCAATACAACTTTTGACATCTAAAGAACAAAATTTCCATAAACACATAAAAATATAATCAAGGGGAATACTTCAAAACTATTTTTGACAAAACCAATTAGCTTGGAAACAATATAGCAGATTAACTAAATATATTGCGAAGGTGAGAATCACATTAATGATTTAATTAAAACACTCAAGCATTAAATGAGATTAACTGGAAAAGAAAATGTGGATTCACTTACCTCAAGCAGGTCAAGACAACGCTTGACATTCAATACTTTCTAACTCAAGCAGTCATCCGCTCGCGCGCAGATACCTCCATATATATCTATATATACCCTTTACCCAATTCCCGTATTCCCCGCAATATGAGGGAATACACACATAAAGGATATACATATTTATATATATACATACCTTCGTATATGCGCGCAGGTCTTCCAATGGCACTGGAAGCACTACAAATAATTTAATAAATCGTTTAATCAACTTATAAATTACTTCTAAGTAGCACAATAAGGATTTCCACCAAAAACACACCTAAAAACCTCTAGAAATCAAAATCACATGAAGTCCCTTCCAATAATAATAATAATAATAAGTTTCGCATCACATGCACAATTTAGTAAACCACTTTCACAAATTACCCATGCCCAACCATTTCAAGAAAACCCCCATTTTCCACAAAACAACCCATTTCCATTTCACACACACACCAAAACCACTTGAAAACACTTTTCGCACCAATTATGCATGTCAAACCACCACAAGATCTTTTTTAACAAATTCTAAAAATTTATAAACACCATCCTAGACTAATTAGATATATTATAAAGCTGAGAAACAAGTAAAAATGATAATTCAAGCAACACAAGCATCGATTAATTACTTCTGAATGGAATGAGTTGAAAACGCCTAACTCAAACCAAGTACGAACGCGATGAAACTCCGAAAAAAGGTAGAACACTCCATCGTGGACCAACCGAAAACCTAAAACAACATGATAAACATGAAAATTAAAACCCAGGGTGTTAAGGTTTTTCTAAATCTAAGGAAAACCCTTAGAAATTGAGAGGAAAACCCACGTGGAGGAGGAGTATGCCCACCAGAGAGGGATACGTCTGAAGATGGTGTCGGGTTCACCGGAGACGGCCTGACCAGAGTGTGGGATGCCGGAGATGGCCTGGCCGGAGTGCGGAATGCCAGAGACGGCTGGGGGAGAGGCCAGAGGCCTGGTGCGCCGGGAGCGGGCGCGCGTCGTGGAGCCAGGCAGGGGGGTGGGTGCGCTGCTAGCCGGGAGTGCGGTGAGGGGAGAGGACTGGGAGGGGCGAGTGCAGCGGGGACTGGCGAGGGTGAGGCGACGTCTGCTGATGTGGGAGGGGCGAGCGACCTCCTTCGGTGCCTCGGCCTGGAGCAAAGAGAAGGGGGGGGGGGACGCCCCCCAGGGTTCGCCCATCTTTTTTCTTCTTCAATTTGTTATAATAATAATAATAATAATAATATAAATAATAATAGTAATAATAAGAATAATAATAATAATAATAATAATGAGAAGAATAAAGAGCAATTGCGTGACTCTTGATCCATCTACGATGCTACTGCCAACCGCGTGGTGGCCGCGCACGGGTTCGACACCTAGTAAAATAATTAAATGTCAATTTTTTTTGTGTTGCGCTCAACTCGAGCCTCGACAAGAGAACCTGAAGGCAAGAAACAGTGAAATAAAAATAAACTTAAAAGTCGGGGTGTGACAATTATCTCAACCATAGATATTTTCTACCCCCAGAAAGTCACCCAGCTGAACAATAGACAAAACAAGAATCCATGCCCGATTGAAACCGAAGTAAACCACAACACAAGAGAATAAGAGAACATGAGAGAGTTCTCTCCACCACAAAAACTCAACTAGTGAGGAAATGTAACTCTCAAACATACCACCCCGGGGAGGGGGGGGGGCGACGTGGAAACTCCCAACCGATCCAAACTAACTTCTATAGCACAAGTGAACAACACCTTCGCTGAAACTTGGAACTATCGACCCAAACCAAAAACCTCCAACACTAGAGGAAAGCCTCTGAGAAAAACTTAACCCAAGCGGTGAACTCGAGCATAACTACAAACATTGATTTTTCTATAGGAACTTACATCTCCAAACGAACACATCTAAACTAAGATCAACCCGTACAAGGGTCAAACACACTTTTAAGAAAAACGTATGACTCAGAAAACCACCTCCACACAACCTGGACTGCTTGGATTATAATAAAATGAGTCCATCATAACTTCACGACAAAACAAAGAACCTACAACAACGTCAAAACTTTAACAGAAGAAAAACAATAATGAAAAGACTTTAAATGTTCCGCTGCCAACAGGGAACACAAAACTCGAACCGAGACTTTACACCCCCAGCAACTCCTGACTGTGCGCGAGCTTCACCCCAAGACCTGTGGTTGAGGTTTTGATGGTTGAAGCATCTCCTGCCTTATAGTCAGACACTGTAATTCCCTGGTCACAATGTCTTTTTCAGGCGACGTTTCCTGCAAAACTTCTCCAAGTGACCCAGACAGCCGCAACGATGACACGTATTCAGAGGGATGCGACATGACGACTTCATGTGCCCAAACCGGCCACACTGGTGGCACACCACTGAACGGTTCGACGAACTGGAAGCCAGAACCATTATAGAGGACTCTTTAAAAATAGGTTCCTATGACACACCCTTCTCGCCAGATGGGGAACTTTCATGAGCAACTAGATATGCTGGATTTCCAACCATCTTCACTCCAGGGACCAACTTATCTAAGAACGCCTCATCCACCAGCTTCTCGAAATGATGGTCCTTAGAAGGGAGGACCTTCTCCTTGATATCTGGATGAAGAACCCTGATGAAGAGAGAAGTCTTCATCAAATATTTCAATGATACCTCTGAATAAAAGGATACAAGTTCCTTGAAATGGTCAACATATGCGTTCACCATCCGCTGGCCTTATTGAATACACATGAACTCTTCCTTTTTTTCCGTCTTCACCTCTTCAGGTATAAACCATCGGACAAAGATGGATTTAAAGACATCTCACGTCATCCCAACTTTCATTTATGGCGGGGCGAACAACTCCCATTTGTCTAGAGATATACCCAAAACGGAACGCGCTCTGACAGCTTTGGAAGTTCCCAATACCCTGAAAACACACTCGACCTCTTCAAGCCACTCTACTACCTCTAACGGACCTCGATCACCGTGAAGGACTGACAATGCCCAAGAAGGACAAAAAACTAGGCATGACTTATCAGAAACCTTGTGGACCTTTCTGGGTGGCATTTTCTGAACAACATATAAAACATAAAGCTGAACCGATATCAAATCAAAGTATAATTAAAAGTAACATCCTGAGCCAAAATGACTAGCTCAAAAACCAAACAAATACAAATACAACCCAAATCCTCCTTTTCATTTTAGATTTCAAAACTGCCTTCTTTCAAGGCCACTTTCCAAATACCACACCCACTTTTTTAAACCAAATTCAATTTCCAAAATCATTTCCCCTTTTAAAATCACTTAACAAAAACAAGGTCAAGCCTTTAATTCCAAGTACACACCCTAGTAATCCCATGAACTGTTGCACATGTCTTCATCCACTTTCATTCATATGCACCAACATGCACTTCACATACATTCCCTCACACGTGAAGATGTTCATAGAGAGTACTCGAGGATGCACCCAAACCATTTCTCTACCAATTCCAAGAAAACACAAAACTTTTAGACCAAGTGCTTTCAGTTTTAAAACCCATTTCACAAATTTAAATCCATTTAAAAGAATTAATTCTTATTTCAAAAATCCTTTTTCATTTTTAAAAGTACACTTACACCAACCAGAACCAAGATGACACTCAACTTGCATCAAACTACCAGATTGAGAGACTTGTAGTCACACTTATCCTGACGACATGGTAGTGGACCATGCCCCAAGTAAGCGTCAACAACTAGAATGAACTTAAACCATGTACTCAGACTCCACATGGGTCACTACTCTATGTGAAATCACAATGTAACATCGGATTTCCTCCGTTGTCATCCCTCAATCTAAAACAAAACAGAACGAGATAAGGACTTAATTCCCAAACTACCCCTGGCGACTCGAGGTTCGAAACGGGTGAGGGTTCATGATGTCCTTCCCTTACCTACCTCTCGAGTCCCGACTGTCCTAATCTCCATCTACCGGACACCCCAAATAACAAGAACCTGCCTCTGATACCATTTTGTAACGAACCAACATGGGTCGACCCTGAACCGGTCACCCGAGCCGGTCTACGGTAAGGCCTGAGGGGCGTTCCCGATCCCCACGGGCTGACAACTAGTGTCAGGCATCAAAAATTAACTGTTGGGAATGATTTAGACTAAGAACAAAATATAAAAAAATAAACAAATAAATAAGAACAAACAAAACAATAAAATTAAATTCTAGCAGCGGAAAAAGAAATAAACAGAACAACTTAACATACCTCCATGTGATCTTCTATTTTATCACCCAACTCAGAACCAAGTTCGTTCCGAGAGCGATCCAACACTAATGAAACTTGAAACTAAAAGATAACATATGAGTGAGCACTGAAATGCTCTGTAGGAAAACACCACAAAATCCACACCTTTCCTTCCACGAAACAATACATTAATTCTAGTTTGAAATACAAATATAAAAATAGGGTTTTTTCACATTTTAATAAAACAAAAGTCATTTCTCCATTTTAAAGTCTAACACAAAGAAAAATCATTTTCCAAAACTAACTTCCATTTGAAAACGAAAACCAAACAGGTAATACCAAAGCTGTGCTAAGATAATACAAGTAAATAGTGTAAACTGAAAATAAACCAGTGCAATGGAAAGTAAAAAAGCAAAGTAAATAATTAAGTAACCATGGGTGATCCTAAACACCCCTAAAAGACCCCTGGGCGTACTTAGTTCGGAACCACCTGCCAGCGTATAGTGAAGCTCTTAAGTCTATAACCAACTGGCTGCCCTCGCGGCAAAAGAAACCAGTGACACTCCCCATCTGGCCTCTATCCCTACCAGTGGGTACCAACCCATCAAATCGGGGATGATAATCAACCATCACTCGATCAACTAAAATATGCCCAAGAACCCATGGTGGTTATAATAATACTATGTAAGTAGGAGGTCCTCACATGCGTGACTCATCTCACCACACTTGCCTACCCCAAACACGGATGCTTTCTATGCATTTACCCATAAAGGGTTACCCTAGATAGGAGCGCCCCCAAATACACATTCAATCATTTCACATTAACAGAGTGCCAACCGGGATATCACGTCACATCCATGTCGAAACCATTTTCTTAGAAAAAAACATTTAAAACTCTGACCAGGTATACACAATTTCCAAACACCAACCATTCTAAAAGTTAACACAACATCACCCATGAGTTGGAAGAGCCAAACGGGCCTTTAATCCTCCATTGAATTTTTATAAAACCTTTCAAACTCTTAAAGAAAAATACACAGTCTTATGAAACAGCCAAACAACCCCTTGAGCACAAAATTCATCGGAACACACACTAAAGGCCAAATGAGCACACCCTTTGAGAGTACATTTCAAACCTTTCATAAAAGCCACACAAATGACCAACCAAAATACATTTGTCAAGAATATTTTAAATTTACCCATTTCTGAAAACAAGAAACTAGTAAAACTTACCAAACAATTTATCAACAATTACACAAACAGACCAAACAATTTATAAACAATTATATAATTAACCCAACCAGTTTACTAGCAATTTTATAAGCCAATCAAATAGTTTATAAACAATTCCATAAACAACTCAAACAAATTGCACAAAAAAACACCATGACAGACTATTGAAGAGTATCATGAATGTGGGTGTCTTGTTTAATACATTACCAATACAACTTTTGACATCTAAAGAACACAAATTCCACAAACACATAAAAACATAATCAGGGGGGAATACTTCAAAACTATTTTTGACAAAACCAATTAGCTTGGAAACACTATAACAGATTAACTAAATATATTGTGAAGGTGTGAATCACATTAAAGATTTAATTAAAACACTCAAGCATTAAATAGGCTTAATCGGAGAAGAAAATGTGGATTCACCTACCTCACATAGGCCAAGATAACGCTTGGCATTCAGTGATTTCTTACTCAAGCAGTTATCTGCTTGCGTGCACATACCTCCATATATATATATATATATATATATATATATATATATATATATATATATATATATATACCCTTTACCCAATGCCCGTATTCCCCGTGTCATGAGGGAATACACACATAAAGGATATACACATCTATATATATACATACCTTCGTATATGCACGCAGGTCTTCCAATGATACTAAAAGCACTACACATAATTTAATAAATAGTTTAAGCAACTTATAAAGTACTTCTAAGTAGAACAACAAGGATTTCCACCAAAGACACACCTAAAAACCTCTTGAAATCAAAAGCACATGAAGTCCCTTCCAATAATAATAATAATAATAATAATAATAATAATAAGTTTCTCATCACATGTACAATTTAGTAAACCACTTGCACAAATTACCCATGCCCATCCATTTCAAGAAAACCCCCATTTTATTCAAAACAACCCATTTCCATTTTACACACATCAAAACCACTTGAAAACACTTTTTGCACCACTTATGCATGTCAAACCACCACAAGATCTATTTTTAACAAATTCTAAAAATTTATAAATACCATCATAGACTAATTAGATATATTATAAAACTGCGAAACAAGTAAAAATGATAATTGAAGCAACACAAGCATCAATTAATTTCTCTATAATGGAATGGGTTGAAAACACCTACCTCAAACCAAACATGGACACGACAAAACTCCAACAGAAGGTAGAATACTCCCTCGTGGACCAACCGAACACATAAAACAATGAGATAAACGTGAAAATTAAACACTGGGGTGTTATGGTTTTTCTAAATCGAAGGAAAATCCCTATAAATTAAGAGGCAAACCCACGCGGAGGAGGAGTATGTATGCCCATCGGAGAGGGAGATAGCCGTAGATGATGTTAGCTTCACCGGAGATGGCCTGAACGGAGTACGGGATGCTGGAGGTGGTCTGGCTGGAGAGAGGAATGCCAGAGACGGTGGGGGTCGAGGCCTAGTGCACCGGGAGCGGGTGCGTGCTGTGGAGCCAGGCAGGGGGGTGGGTGCGCTGCTGGCTGAGAGTGCGGTGAGGGGAGAGGACCAGGAGGGGTGAGTGCAGCGGGGACCAGTGAGGGCGAGGCAGTGCCTGTTGATGCGGGAGGGGCGAGTGGCCTCCTTTAGTGCCTCACCCTAGAGCAGAGAGAAGGGGGGGCTAGGGTTTGCCCATCTCTCTTTTTTTTCAATTTGTTATAATAATAATAATAATAATAATATAAATAATAATAATAAAAATAACAATAATAATATAGATAATAATAATAAGAATAAGAATAAGAATAATAACAATAACAATAATAATAATGAAAAGAATAAAGAGAAATTGCATGACTCCTGGGTCGTCTGCGCGGCTACCGCCAACCGCGCGGTGGCCGTACAGGGGTCCAAAACCTAGTAAAATAATTAAATGTAATTTTTTTGACTTGTGCTCAAATCGAGCCTCGAGAAGAGAACCCGAATCCAAGAAATAGTGAAATAAAAATAAACTTAAAAGTCGGGGTGTGACAGGTGAGGTTGGGATGACTAGTATACCTTGATAGGTGCTTTTTGGTTCTGCTATTTTCTCACAGGTGCATTAGTATGCTCCTTTCACATGTGCATGAGAGACTTTGACTTTTATATTGAGTATACCTGTATGCTCACTCTATGTACATAAAATTGTTTTCAGGTTTCCAGGAGGATTTCACGGACCGTGCTGGACCTTACTAGCTCGGATCCCTGACAGTTGCTGTGTCACTACTTTAGCTTTACTTTTGGGCATTTACCTTAGAGACTTTATTGTATTTGTATCAGTTTTATTTTATACATGCATGTGAGATGGTTGGAGTTTCTCTTTTATATTATGTCTTAGAGTTATTTGTGGATGATTCATTCTATCTTCAAATCTTATTTCTTATAAAGGGTAGTGCCTCCCATATTGTGATATTTGTACACCCTTGGTGCTAGTTGACAACCCAGGGCCTACTAGAGGCGGGACTTGGGTGTCATTATCTCCCTTTCTTCATTGATATCTCAGGAGGGGTATCTTTGGAGAGAGGGGGTCATGAAAGAGTGGTATCAAAGGTGATGGTTGAGAGATAGGATGAATTTTGGAGTTAGACACAGTGAGGATTTCACGTGGTGGCATGAAAACAGTGCCAGTTAACCTTGGTGTGTGACATAGGTCAGAGAGACCGGCTAGGACACGTGATTTTAGGGCCACTCGTGATCCTGTGCATAGACTCTGAGCTTATTGAACGACCAAGTAAGATTGAACTGCTTGTAGGGTAGAGACCTAGGAAAGGTAAATGCATCATAATGACTTGTGTTCTTGTTTGAATTGGGTTGTTTTGAGAAATTTGAAATGAATAAAAAAATAATTAAATGAGTTAAAATGAATCTTAATAAAATTTCATACTACTTGGGCTTAAGAAATCTTTGTTTTCCTTTCATCTATGGCTCATGGTCATCATTTTTGTGTGGATCAAGAAGTTGAGGTTCAACAAACTGATTCGCTTGATTGCTGTAGGGTTAATCCGATTGAGGAGGATGATTAGTGGTAGAAGACGTTGCACGATTTCTAGCGGCATACTTTGAGAAAGTATGAGGGTAGTGTTTCAGATGTGGAGACAGAGAGATAGCTGGAGGAGCTCAAGATCACTTTCAGTTTGATCCGGGATCCGATGATGTACTGGGTCCCTTTGGCAGTCAGTTAGATGCGGGGAGCTTCTCGTCAGTGGTGGACGCTGTACCTGGGAGAGCGAAAGGAGGCATACATTTTTTGGGTCGACTTCACGAAGGAGTTCTAGGCAGAGTTCCTTTCGTCGACCATGAAGATATTAAAGAGACATTAGTTTCTTTCTCTTCAATAGAGGATCATGTCAGTGTGAGAGCTGAGAATAAAGTTCAAGGACCTTCATTTTTCCTTAGATATTTTTCCAGATGAGGAGTCTCACGTGAGACATCTTGAGGAGGCACTCTGTCCTTCTATCAAGTATAAAATTACTCCTTTTATGTTTCCGACGTATATGGAGGTTCAGAAGAAGGAATAGGTGATTGAGAGAATGCACTTTCGAGGAGTTTTTCCATGGGAAGAGAACCAATAGGGTTCCTCGAGGGGCAGAGTTGTCAGTGGCGGGTCTCAGGTGCTAGGACCTTCAAGGTTTTGACCGAAAGAGAGTCGACCTTAGTAGCTTCCTTTCCGGCCTTCTGGTGCCAGTGGTTTCCATGCTTTTCTTGGGAGCTTTGTGCCAATGTGTTTTGGTTGTGGGGTTCATGCCCATCGCCAGAGCCAGTTCCCAGTGGTTCCTCATTCTTAGTTTGGTGAAGGTGGACAGGCTCAACGTCAGCCTCAACAACAGTTGCTAGTGAGGCTGTTTTAGTTGCAGGAGCAGCAGGTTTTTTCTCCATCGAGAGGAGAGGGAGTAGGTAGAGGCCGACATCAGGATGTTCCTCATGTTCAGGGACTGCGATCCAAGCATGGTCATGGATGTGGTCATTAGTAGAGAGGTAGAGGATTTGAGCATGTTCAGTTGCACGTATTGGAGGCAATAGTTCCATAGGGTCCAAAGATCATCAGAGGTACGATCAATTTGTTTAGTAATCTTGTTCGTGTCTTGTTTGATTTAGGAGCTTCACCCTCCTTTGTTGCACCCGCTCCAGCCCATGCATTGGTACTAGACATAAAGAGACTTCCCATTCCCCCGGTGTTGCGTACGCTAGTCGGAGGCCGGACTAACTTGTTTGATGTGTGATAGGGGTTTAGACTGATGATGGGATCACATCAGTCCCATGAGGATCTTTTCTTACTACAAATGCAGCCATACGATGTCATTCTCGGAATCGACTGGTTGTATTCCATACGTTCTGTTATCAACTGCTTCCGGAGGAGAGTCTTTTTTTCGAATGTGGAAAACCAACGCGTGGTTTTCGTTTGTGAGCGGATTTTTCAGGTGGGAATTTGACGTGTGGAGACCCTTCTTTTCTTGTTGGATGAGTTGTTAGTGAAATCTGTGGAAACTGAGATGGTCGAGGTTACAACCTAGTGCTTATTCGATTTCAATGACTCCTTATTAGATGAAACCTTTCGAGTTGTGGGAGTTGATGATTCAAATAGATGATCTGATGGAGATGAGTTTTATCCGTCCCAGTGTGTCGTTGTGGGGTGCTCCAGTGTTGTTTTCAAAGAAGAAAGATTATAGTCTAAGGTTGTGTATAGACTACTGGAGGTTGAATCAGGTGACACTAAAAAAACTATCATCCTCTTCTAAGGATAGACGATCTTTTCTAACAGCTGAGAGGTGATTTAGTTTTCTAAGATGGATATGCGGTATAGATATCACCAGTTGAGAGTGAATGATGGTGATATCCCAAAGACTGCCTTCAGATACATGTATGGGAACTTTGATTTTGTAATCATGCTATTTAGTGTTATGAACACACCAATCGTGTTCATGGGGCTCATGAAATCCATGTTCCGTGAGTTCTTGGATCGGTTCGTCATCGTATTCATCGATGATATATTAATCTACTTGAAGTCAGAAGAGGAGCATGTAGAGCATCTATGACCTCTCTTGTAGGTTCTTTAACACCACCAGCTCTATGGAAAGTTGTCTAAGTGTAATTTTTGGACACAAGAGGTCCATTTCCTCGAGAATGTGGTGTCTCGGTAGGGTGTGATAGTAGAACCGTCGAGGGTCGAAGCAGTTGTTTCTTGGGAATCATCCAATAATGTGGTAGTGGTTCACAGTTTCCTTGGTATCACATGCTATTATCGAAGGTTTTTACCCGATTTCTCTCGAGTCGCAACCTTATTGACAACTTTGAATGGGAAATACCAAGCTTTTGTGTGGAGTGATCAATGTCAGGAAGCGTTTGGTTATTGAAGGAGAAGTTGGTTAGTGCTCTAGTGCTCCGGTTGTTTGAGGAAAGAGTGATGTTTGAGTTGTTTTGTAATGCTTCCCGCCTGGGATTAGGGTGTGTTTTGATGCAATAAAAACAGTGATCTCTTATGGGTCTAGGAAGTTACGTCCCCACGCCTATAACTACACCACCCACAATTTGGAACTAGCAACGGTTGTGTTTTCATTGAAGTTGTGGTGGCATTACCTCATTGGGGATTGGTTTGTGGTCTTCACGGATCATAAGAGTTTGTATATATTTTCCTAGCATGATTTGAATCTACGACAACAAAGGTGGATGAAGTTTCTTCAGGACTATGACTTTGAGATCTCCTATACCCTAGTTAAGGAGAATGTTGTGGCCGATGCTTTGAGCAAAAAATCACAAAAGGATGTTGTTCGGGAGTCTACGGATGCTTGGAGAGTGATGAAGGAGTTGACAACCTTACACTTAGATGCAAGAGTGGATGGTAGTAGAGACTGTTTGTTTCAAATGATGGTGCACTCTTCTATGATGCAGTAGGCGGAGGAGTCTCAGTGGGGAGATTCAGAGGCAGACGTGATGCACGATCGTGTTGTCCATAGTGATGCTTCAGAGGGATGGTCAAAACCGGATGTTGTTTTGTGAAAGGTTGTTTGTTCCGATAACAATGCACAATAGAGTCCTTAGTGAGTTTCATAAATCACCTTTGGCAGAACACCCAGGAATTTCTAAGATGTACAATGGATTGAGGGTGCAGTTTGGTGGTCCAGGATGAAATGAACAATGGTGGAGTTTGTGGCAAAGTGCTCAATTTTCTAGCAGGTAAAGATCGAGTATCGTGTTCCTGGTGGTTTGTTGCAACCCTTGTATGTATTAAAGTGTAAATGGGATAGCATCTTGATAGATTTCGTCATAGGGTTACCTAGTGCTCAGGGAGGTTGTGATGCTATCTGAGTGATAGTGGACTAGTTGATGAAATTGGCCCACTTCTTAGTGATCAAGGAGTTGGGTGTAGTGGATGACTTGACTAAGAGGTACATGGATGAGGTGGTGCGGTTTCATGAAGTTCCAAGGTCCATTGTCTCGGATCAGGACACACGTTTTACCTCACAAGTCTGTAGGGGATTACAACATAATTTTGACACTCAGTTATGCTTCCACACTAATTTCCACCCTCAGACAGATGAGTAGACAGAATGGACTATCCAGACGTTGTAGGATATGTTGTGGGCGTGCATCTTAGAATTTGTAGGATCTTGGGTATGACACCCACCTTTGGTAGAAATTTCTTATAATAATATCTATCACTTTTTCATTTACATGACCCAGTTTGAGGCTTTGTACTAGAGACCATTTTGTTTTCCGTTGTACTGGACAATGGTTGGGGAGACAATTGTTCTTGGTCCCGATGTGGTACAGATCACGTCAGAGAAGGTTCAGCTTTTTCATGAGAGGATGAAAGCAGCACATGACCGACATAAGTCTTATGTCGATCACAGAAGGAGGCCCTTGAAGTTCGAGGTTGGGGACCACGTGTTCTTGAAGGTTTCCCCTCGACATAGACAATGGAGGTTTGACAGAGTGAGTATGATTTCTCCTAGATTTATTGGACCATTTGAGGTGTTGGGATGAGTTGGTGAGGTGGCGTATCAGTTGAAATTGTCACCATGGTTGGAGAGGATCCACAACGTCTTCCACATCTCTCAGCTTCATCGGTAACTTCACAATGACTCTCATGTCATTGACCGGGGAGAGTTAGATATCGAGGACGACGTGATGTTTGTGGAGTGACCAGTAGATATTTAGGCTCACCAAGAGAAGGCACTGCGTGGACGGACCATTCTCTTGGTTCATGTGTTGTGGAGGTATGATGACCAAGAGGATAATACTTGGGAGCAAGAGACGCAGATGTACGCCCAGTACATGAAGTTGTTTTGTGTTTTGTTTTGCTCTGTTTTGCTTTGTGATGTGATGTTTGGTTTCCTTTGTTCTATGTGATGAGTTTTTTTCCTTGTCTTATGATGTGTGTGGTGTTATGTGTGATAAATTTCTGACATATGTAAAGGGGAGGAACTAATTTCTAATCGATATGCATTAACTGTGATGCGATTAAACCCATGCAGGTGAGTTAATGCCGCCCAGAGCGGATAATATCTTGACCTGGAGGACGAAATTCCCTGATTCGTGTGTTCAGGACACAGTGAAATTTGTTGGTTGTGTGAGAGGAGGCGGCTTGTGGTTGTGTAGTGTGTTTTGTGGTCAGTTGGTTTGGCGTGTTTGGTTAGTGGTAACATTTGAGGTATGGTGAGATCCTGGAGAGGAATCTCATGGGGTGGTTGTTCTGACCCCTTTTGTTCTGGGATTGGTTTTGGATTCTTGAGGGCAATAATCATTTGATAGGTATCTGATGTAACGATCTGGGCCTTCCCAGTTCATTACTTTGCCAGTTTTGGTTGTTAGAGGTGTTCATAGGAGGCTCGGAGGAACTCTGGAGGAGTTCAGGTGCTAAGAGTTGGGAGAAAGGAACTTTCATGATGTGAAAGTGGGTTTCACGCTATGTAGAAAAATTACACGGCATGAAAGTTGGTTTAACGACATGTAATTTATTGGGGTTTAAAAATAAATAATAAAATGAAGAGGTGACACATTTTTCATTGAAAACCGAACCCTGTAGATTACACGATGTGAAAGGAGATTGCACGTTGTGTAATTCCCCAATACAATGCAGATTTAAAATTCTTTTTGGATGAATTCTCATTCATTTGGTCATAGTTTCTTCTTCCTCTTATTTTGGATGAACCCTAGGCACCCCATGGTGCTCTTCAAGTCCTTTTCTTCCCTCTTTGATCTGTTGATCTCGGTGGTTGTTCGTTGACGATCCGTCTTCAATCCTTGGCGAGTTCTCCTCTTGTCCTCCTCATTTTTCTTCCATTATTATCCCAAAAATCCTCTATGGTGGTGTTTCTTTGGTTTGGGGTGCATTTGGGTTTTGTTTTGATGGATCCTTGGTGTGGTATAGGTTGATCTATGGTTCTCGTGATACCATTGTGGTTCGCGGGTATTCTTCTTCACCCTACGATGCACAACGAGTTGGAAAGCTTCTTTGAGGTAGGGTTTTCCTCATTTCTCTTTATTTTGTATCATGCAAGAGGGGTTTACTCTTGTTTATCTATGGATTATAGTTGTTCCAGCTTAATCAAAGATAAATAATTGGTTAAATTGAAATTGAAAGGGGAAATAAGGTTTGATTCGCATGCTTTTACATCTTTGATATTATTTGTGATATTGTGATTGTTTGGGCTTGATGCCCCACTGAAAATTATGGTGATTGGGGCCTTTTTTGTGTTGTATATATCTACTATGATTGATGTTTTGGTTGTGATTGTTGTGATATCAACCAAAAAGGAAATTGATTAATTACTTATTTTTGGATAATGAAATGATTGCCTCAGGATTTTGGTTTGTGTGATAACACCCCTAAAATGAAGTGGAATGTGATAAAAAGTTCCTTTGTAAATATGTAAGAATGGATCTTGATGTGTTGTGATGTGAGACCATGCTTGTGGGATGATTATGTGTGGTTGGGGCATGTGGAGGTGATAGTTTGTGGGCCGTGCTTTTGGGGTGGCAAAGTGATAGTTTGTGGGCCATGCTTTTGGGGTGGTGAGGTTATAGTTTTTGGGCCGTGCTTTTAGTGCGATGAGGTGATAGTTTGTGGGCCATGCTTTTGGGGTGGTGAAGTGACAGAATATTAAGATATTTGTGGAATGTGGTTGCTTTGTGATAGATGTGTGAGTAGTGAAAAAATAAATAATTGTTTAATAATGTTTGGAATGATTTGGGTTAGTTTGGCTAATGAGATGAAAATTGTTAATGAACGATTAAATGGTGGGTTGTGTGGTTAATTGTGGTTGATGTTAAATAATGAAAAGAATGATATGATTAAATGAGTTTGGTTGGAAATGTGAAGTGGGGTTTGTGTCTTGATGGGTGGTGTTACACATTTAGAGGTGATAGCAAAAATGACTATGTTGTGAGTTGGTCCGTTTGTTTGTGAACCCATAGGTTGGGCTTGGATGTTTTATATTATATATATATATATATATATATAAATTTGTATATTCTTGTGATTTCTATACACACTCCACCCATGTTGAGAATTATGTTCCAAACACCCGCATTGTCACGCGGGGGTGTCTTTCCCAACATCCCAGTGGGAGGATGGATGACTGACCAATCGCCCTTCCCTTCTCCTTCCAAGCGAAGTAGGTATTGCATAGGATGTTATGGCCGAAAGTCTATTAGTTCATTAGATGGTGGTTGTGGTATCCTATGTGTCTTCGGGATGAGTTGTGATGCAGTATCCTAGGTGTCTTCAGGATGAGTTGTGATGCGGTGTCCTAGGTGTCTTCAGGATGAGCCGTGATGTGCTTTCCCAGGTGTCTTCAGGATAAGATGTGATGTGATGTGTTGTGTTGTGAGACCCAGGTGTGAACGGACAGGATGTGTTGTGAGGCTCAAGTGTGTGCGGGTGGGATGTGACGTGATATATTTGGAATAGGTGGGAGTTCCAGGATGTTTTCCATTGGGGTAAGAGCAGCTAATCAGTGGGAAAGTGGTGCAGGGTACCCTATCATCGATGTGATTTACTTTATATTATATTACTTGACTTGTGTTACTTGGTGAGAATGCCTTGGTGAGGTTAGGATAGTTAGTATACCTTGATAGGTGCTATTTGGTTCTGCTGTTTTCTCACAGGTGTATTAGTATGCTTCTTTCACATGCGCACGAGAGACTTTGGTTTTCCTACTGAGTGTACTTGTATGCTCACCCTATGTATATAAAATTGTTTTCAGGTTTCCAGGAGGATTTCACTGACCATGGTGGACCTTACTAGATTGGATCCTTGACTTTTTTCATGTCGCTCCTTTAACTTTACTTTTGGGTATTTACCTTGGAGACTTTATTGCATTTGTATTAGTTTTATTTTATACATGCATGTGAGATGGTTTGAGTTTCTCTTTTATATTATGTCTTGGAGTTGTTTGTGGATGATTCATTCTATCTCCTGAGCTTGTTTCTTATAAAGGGTAATGCCTCCCATATTGTGATATTTGTACACCCTTGGTGCTAGTTGCCAACTCAGAGCCTACTATAGGAGGGACTCGGGTGTCATTATCTCTCTTTATTCATTTCCATCTCAGAAGGGGTATATTTGGAGGGAGGAGGTCATGATACGAGGCGACCTGGGGGTTTCCAGAAGCAGGAGGGGAGGCTGGTCTGGGGGTTAAAGTTGCACCGGAGGGGAGTCTCGGCCTTGGGTTGAGGAGGTAAATGGGCAGGGTAGTTGGCCCCTTTGAAAAATTTCCCCTTCCCCCTTTTTGTTGTTTTATAAGAAAAATGACACCCGACCCAAACTTTTTTGTTTTTTTTATTAAAGAGATGATCTGCCAACAAAACACACCCAAAAGTCCACCAACCAATTTTTTTGTTTGGAAATAACTTTCTCAACCTATAATTTGGATGTAGATATTTTTTTAAAATAAAACAATTTTTTTATAAACAAAATCCATAAACTAGTGGAAATAAGGAATTACTAGAGAACCCTATTCTGGCCACCAAAGTATGACCAGAATACTTGGGTTCACCAGAATATGATTTTGGAAATGACTTCAGGTAAATAAACACACACACACACACACAGAATTAATTTTAATTTGAAATCAAAACTTCAGATGACTATAGAGAGGCCATCCAACGTCAGATTCATAAATCGTCTACCGTATTGGGATCGAAACGACGCCCTCTATTAAATTTAATACAAATTTAATTTTTTCTCGGCTTAAAAATTATCAGAAGACCTGAAACTTGGATTTTAAAATTTTTCCACCAACGGTCGACATGAACTCGTTGACGTCGGTGAATCGTTTCCCGGTATAAGCATAGGATCTCACGTGAAGAGTTTTTAAGCACAAAAATTAAAACCATAAATACCTGGTTTGATCTGAAGCATCAATTGATTTATTCTAATCATTAGTGATTACTGCTCAAAGAATCCGAATCTGAATTTCTTTAGATCGTCCACATGCAATCTGCGAGAGTGCCAATTGTTGAAATCCAGGTGCTAGCATAGAGTTCCGACGGTGTCTTCAACGCTCCAACGATCACCGCATCGCCTTGCTTGCGATGAACGAGAGGGAGCTCATTCCAAACTTCTGGATCCAAAGCCTCTCTCTCTAGAATAAGAGAGATAGAAGAAGAGAGAGGTAGTGAATAGTCATTGGTGTGAGCCTCCTTTCTTCTATTTATAGGGTATGGGAAATTATCCGGTATTGCCTACCCGACCCCCAAATAATTAATACTATAAACAACACATTATGACTACTATACTAAGTCATAAATATTATTATCACTTTCTTGTAATATAATAAATATATTACATGATAATAATTGAGTCATTAACTTGACTTTTCATTCTCGCAAATATTAAATAAACCTTGAATATTTTAAACTAATATTCATTCAAAGAATATTTTCATGTATTTACTGTAAAACTTGTAAATACATTTAATAAATAAATTCAATACCAATTATTTTTAACTTAAATAATATGAATTTATTTATTCCTTTGGTGATCGTATCACCTTGGACAAAACCCGGACCCCAGTGGTGGGTCCCACCATGTGCAATATATCTATTCAACCGAATAGGATAGATTCTTGAATATTATATTATGTGTGATCCTCTAGGCCCTTATCTCGATAGTAGTGAATACTATTCATAGATCAAGAGTGAGATCTAGCAACCCATTATGTTCCCTAAAGAGATAAGGATAATCACAACAGCGACAACCAACCTACGAACACACATTGTGTAATATAGTCTCTTTGTCTCTAATATCTCATAAAGCAGGAAGCACACCCATGTTATTGCCCTTTATTTATTTTTTGTTGATCTAATTGGATAAATTTACCCTCGACTACCATGACCATGATATTATGAAGATACTACCATCCTGAACAACTTGGTCTGAGATATATTACTTCCTTAACCTGGAAGTGATGAATATTTTCTTGACCATTCAACCAATGTCATACCACCATTGACGCACCCAACACAAGCTAGCTTGCCACGATTTCATTATCATTATTTTTGACTTGCATCGAAGTACGCGATCAAAGGAAACATTGACAATGATCTCAAGTCAAGAGACCATTACACATGTCCATAGATAAGAACAACCAATGACACCCAAAACATGTGGTGTTCCTATTGGCGAGTCTGTTCTCATGATCTCATTACTAGAGATCACCAAGTGAGAAATTTATGAGAACAAGTCTCAATGCTTATGAGATACCAACACTTGATAGTCAAACATCTATTGTGTCCAGTCAGTAAGGTGTATCTAGACCATAAGACCTCTATTTAAGATTAATGTCATAGTATCTTGAGGTTCTCATTATATCTTGGGATCTTCTATAACCTTTTGATATGACAATTAATCTTTGGACATTACCATTAAATAGTGGATGAAGAAAATTATAAACTATAATGGTAAGTAAACATAATGTATATCTAACTTGTATACACGATATGGTAATCAAAACTACGATTCAAGTTGAGTCTAGGGCACCCACTATTACAACACCAACCACACAGAAAGTTCGCATTGCTATAGTGAACGGTGAATGGAAGTACGCATCGCTACAATGTCACAAACACCCAAATCCAAGATGCTATACTGGCTGACGGCTGGAAGTCCATATCACCACAGTGCCGTGACCACCGAAGTCCAAGCTGTTACAGTGGTCAACGATTAGAAGTCTGCATCGGTACAGTGCTGCGACCACCCAAGTCTATACTGCTACAGTGCCGGCGGTCGGAAGTCCTTAGATCTATAATACCACTACCTTCAAAGTCCGCACTACTACAATGTCATGCCAGTGGTGTCTGGTCAACTCTGCTAGATTCATTCAGAGTTACTACAGTGCCCCCAAAATTTGGGTCGGGGACCTTTTTCCTCTAGATCCTCAGAGTAGGGGTGCGTTTCCCTCTACAACCCCCAATGAGTTCACTGTAGAGTTCAACCCGTGGATTTGCGTCCTGGTGTTTAGTATGAGTCACAAGAATTCAACCTAACATTATCCAAAGAGGATCAGGCTACACCAATCCAACATATAAGAACACCACTCTATGATATTTATCATACAAAACAAAATAGACAACTAAAAACAGAGATGAAAAAGCAAGAAAGCAGACAAACACATCAAAAGAAGCTATCAGATAAAGGAGTCCTTGTCACCCCAAGAGCCAATGATCAAAATAGGCTCGAGGATAATGAAATTCACTCCTGAACTGGATGGAGTCACACACACACCCTAGGTGAACCAAAACAAAGGATAAAACACGGAACTAAGGAACAAAACCAGAACACACTCACAGGTCCAAGCCTACACCAAGAACTTGGAGGTGGTCATCAGAAGGGATGCTCTTAACTACTAATGTTGATACTCCTCTACATTCTATTTTGGTCCTTTTTCGATCTCTCAATAATCAATCTCTCCACTAGAATGTGAATATGAGGAACATGCATGGTGGAACGACCAAGCGGAGCTCTGAGATCGAGCTTTTCCTCCTCTTCTCTCTCTCTCTCAAGTTATTTATTTGTTTTCCTCTCTTTAAAGCACAATAATAGATATCTCAAATCGCCAATTGAAGCAAAAAATCCATCCTCAAAAAATGAATAAGCAAAAAAATGATGGCATAACAGGCGGCCTTTCACCCTTGAGTGAAAATCAGGACGCGCGATCAGTCTACAACACACAAAAGGATCATGAAGATCACTGGTGCAATAATATCCAAACAACTGTTAGGACACACGACAAGAAAAGAGAGGATGAGGGCATACGACACAGATCTCGTCCAACACTGAAGCTGAGGAAGCACAAGAAACAAACACATCGAGATGCCTCTAGGTCTATTTGATCTTATTGATAAATGACTATGGTTCATCCCCATATAGGATAATGGATCACCGGGGAAACAGACAGATCAAAGAAACAAGGAGAGCCAAGATATGGGGCCTATACAGAATGTCCACATGGAAACAGATTCACCTAGACAAAGCCAACCAAAATATAAAAATAAATTTCATAATAAAAACAATTATATAATTTTGCATGAAAAAAACATAACACAAGCAACATGAGTAAAATACAAGGCATAAAAAAATCAAATTAATTTTACAATTTAATTTGAAACCAAAATAATCATTTCAGAATTTAAAAATCTCCACCTTACAAAATAAATGGTAAATTAAAATAGGGGTGATGTTCTTTCACTATACTCTAACCTATCCATTGGTTCAAACCATTTTCATCTACACAGAAAAACATAAATATGACATTGATAAACTGAGTTGGATCATGCCCATTGCATGTGTCATATTTACATGTGTCTTCCCGTACCGGTACATAAAAAACAATATACTTCTAAAAACATGCTTACAAATACGCATTCTATTTCTAACAACAACAATTAACCAGTGATTACCCATGTATACCAGTCTCCACTAAATTTGTGGCTCTTAGTCTGAATCTCCACCCAACATTGGCACCGTATCTACTGAACCACTCCTTTAGAACCTACAATTCATAACAAATAGAAATTAATGGACATTTCCTTGGAATAAAAACATAACAAAATTAAGAAACAAATATAAGGATGTTGGGTTGTGAATCCCTATTTAGAGCATTAGAAATTTAGAGTATCAGAAGTTCGAGTATTGTTTTTACGTGTATTAGAAATTCGATCAGTGACAGATAGTTGAGCTTGGTGTGTAGGCAAAAATAGTTCATATCTTCAGTAGTAGTTAGATCATCAAAATTTCATACTTTCGATGACATCATGGGTGGTTCATAATGTAGGAAAACTCTCTATAAGAATCTAATAGTGTTTACTATGGCAAGCGGTTGAGGTCAAAAATGTTACAACCAATCATTAGTGAAATTCCATTTGGAGGCATTGTAGTGAGAGTTTTTACCATGTAAGACTTTGAATTATTACTAGGAATATTTCAGAAGTCATGTGCTGAGTCGGCGTGACATTTTGGGGTCAAGAGAGCCTTAGTGTGGTGATATTAAAAATATTAAAAATATTATATCATGCCCATGTAGTTTTTTTGTAAACATGGAATAACTCCCAAGCATAGTCTCAGATGAGAAATCTAAGACCATGGTTGAGTTTAGAACATGAGTTTTACCCTAGGAACGACAAAATTTTTGTCATCATTGAGTGTACAGTTGATGTCACATTGACAGTCAAGTTGATGATATTGGTTTAATAAAAGTAAACTAATATCCTCCCTCACCCCCTTCTCACACGCAACAAAGGGAGAGGAGTGTGGTGGCCCAACCACGATCAATGTATCACTGAGTGGCGGATCACCTTGACTCCTTAGACGAGCCCAACTCCAACATCTACTGTGTCTCTAATGTGGATCTCTTGAAACCAGAGGGTGTGGATCTCATTCGGGGGGATTCCCTCAGGTTACATTATTTCAGACCTCCTTAGGCTTGTGTCAGTTTTTTTATTTGTCCTTGGGGGTGCTTGTCTCCCTTCCTTTTTGTCTCTTAATAAATAAATAAATGATGATGAACTAGTGTGGATACAACAAGTAAGACATACCCTTACACTTGTGTATCACTATGATCAATATAACAGTGCATGTGCTTCTTCTAGCACGAATGATGTAAAACAAGTTTGTGTAACAAGTTAAGAAACCTTCACCAGTTGGTTCCAAACATGTTACTATGATACCTTATAAAATTCCACCTTTGTATTTATTCAAAACAAAATTATTCACTTTTCTAACCAGCAGTAGGTAGAAACAACCTTTCTGAACTTTGTATGAAAAACTCAGTCCAATTCCTCAGTCTGATTCTTCAGTACAAAAAATAGATAAGAAATAATACTTCTGAAACAATTCCAAACCACTTATTATTTCCCCAAAAATCTCAGTATGATGGCTCAGTCTGATCCAGTAACCTCTTTCTTCTTCTAATTCTTTCCAGAAAACTTCCTTAGGAAAACTCAATCTAGAAACCTCTTCTCTCTAAAACTTCCAGCGTCCTATCTATCTCTTTGCACATTAATAGTGTTCTATCATTATAAAGTAAAAAGTACTTCCTTCTATTTATAGGCACCCTTAAAAGGAATGGGCAGGAAACCACTTTCACTTTCCTGCTCAACCAAATTTTCAGAAACTTGAATTTGACATTAATTTTATCTTTATCTTTGTCTATTTCAATGCTTCTCAACTCTTCTAGATTCTTCTCAAAACTTCTCTAATATTCTCACAACTTCAACTAGCTTTGAACTTTATAACAATTCTTCAGTTTGATACTAATTTTCATTTTGATTTTCTTCATTATGATGAAAACATATGATCTCTCCGATTGTCTTGACCCACTTGAAAACAAACGAGAACTGAAACTTCTCATTCCGATGCTCTGTATCATTTTAAAGTCATAAAACTTTGAAACCATTCTTATATAAATTTTTTTGAAACTTTGTTAGACTTCTATTGCTTCCATAAACATCGTTTCAACTTCTAAAGATACCAACACCCCCTTTGAAAACACTTCTGCAAAACTCTTCAAAAAATTTATCCTTTTCTTCAATTCCTTAGATTAATGATCCTGCTTTCGATGAAGTCCTGTGTCTGATGACTTATCAGTGTTAGTATGCAACTGATGGATCAGTCCCTAATTTCTTTTGATGAATCGGTGTCAAGCAGTGTTCGATGACTCTTGACCCACTTGAAAAACAAACAAAAATTCTTCTTTCATTATTGGCCCACTAAAAAAGAACATCATAGTTCTTTTTCTCTTTACCCAAATGAAGACAACCAACATAGATATTTTGTTTTATGAAAATGGTTGACTGCATTCTTGATCTTTTTCAATTTGATTGGTCCCAATGACTCCCAATTTTTCTTATTCATGGTCCCAACAATTTCCAATTACTGATTTGTGTCAACAAATCAGTCCTTATCTGCCTCTGATTGAATTCTGCATCCGATGCAACTTTTATACCAACATTTTGTCTGATGAATCGGTGTTACAATTCATCTGATGGATCGGTGGCACACCACGTCCGATGGATCAGTGTCACCAATGTTTCACTTCAACTTTAGAAACTTCAAACTTTCTATCCTTCAAACAATTTCTATATCCGGTGATCCTCACACTGATGGTTTGAGACCAGAAAACTTTGACTTCAAACTTTTTTTTCTTCCACAAACTCCTGCTTGTAATCATGACTTCCTCATAAAGTTGAGAACATTATGATCGACATAGTGTCATCTGACTTACATTGGAAGGTTCTATGACTTCCCATCTTTCCAGAACCTTCTATATTTCTAACAGAAACTAAAAATTATTGGAAAAACTTAGAATGACTCGACCACCTTTTCTCCCTTTATTTCACAAAGCTTGGATCATAAGTTTAAAGATAACTCATGATGTTAAAAACTTTCAAATCAGTAAAGCATTGTCAGATTTAGCATGAAGACATTCATACTCCAATATAACTTCTCATACCGATTGAAACTTTCATTCTAGAGCCAATGTGAGTCTGAAAGACAACTTCACTCACAAAACATTTTCATCACAGAAAACTAAAATCGATGGATTTTCTTTAGGAATTTATGTCTGATATTTTGAGTCCAGTACTCCTTTCTTCCAATCACCAACTATTACAAAGTGAATCGATTTTATCATAATGACAAAAAATACAAAATAATCATCACAAACTTATTTTAGTATCAAAAAAAAACTTTCAGTCAACTTGATCCCAACAATCCCCCACTTTGGATTTTGTTGTTAACCAAGGTTCATAAATCACTGAAACTTTGTAACCTCAAGCTATGAATTACTTATCAATAATTCTAAGCCTATGTGAGCGAACTCATTGTAGAAAACAAGAATCATTGACAGGAAAACCATGCTATCCAATAGTAGTGACTTAAGAAACCTATTCAACCTTCTAACTTTATTCCTCTTCATTACTTTCTTTATTCCTATAAAAATAATTTTCCTACAACATCAAACTGTTAGAACAATTCACACACTTACATGCTAAGTTCACATCTTACCGACAACCCCCCTATATACATGCTTTCTTAAAAGGTTTAGCACATATCAATGGATAAATTTATGAAACTTTTCCCCCTTTGACAACACTATCCAAAGACTATATGAGATAGGGGAAAGAAACACATGCCTAAAACTTGGAGAGAAAGAGGTTGAATGCCCATGTTTAACCTCACTTTGGAAAATGCTTCCTTTGGTAAAGGTTTTTTGAATCTATCTGCAACTTTTTCTAACGTAGGAACATACTCCAACTTGAGTTCATTCTTCTTCACATGCTCTTTAATGAAGTGATATTTTATATCAATATGTTATGAACGATAATGTTGTACTAGATTTATTGTAAGGTTTATAGAACTTTGATTATCACAACCCAAGAGAAGAGTTAACTTCACTTCAAAAAATAAGTCTTCCAATCAAGTCTTCATCAATATAAATTGTGTGAAAAATTGAGTGACGACAACATACTCAGCTTCAACAATGCTAAGATTCACTGAATTCTATTTCTTAGTATGAAAAATTATACAACTCTCTCCTAGAAAGAAAACTCCACTAGATGTGGATCTTATATCATCAGAACTTCCTGCCCAATCAGTAACTGTATAGCCAAACAAATCAATTTTTTCTGGGATATCATTACCTGATTCTGAAATACTTTGTGCCTTTGATATATCTGAGATTTTTTTTCCAGCCAATAGATGTGATTCTTTTGGATCACTTTGAAAATTATCACATAAGGTAACAACATAAAAAATGTCTAGTATCAAGGCAGTCAGATACAACAATCTTCTAATCAGCTTTCAAAACTCTTTAGAGTCAACTTCCTTACCTTCTCCATATTTAGTTAACTTGGTTCCCATTGAAATTGGTGTGGTAAAAAGTTTTGAATTTTCCATACCAAACTTTTTAGGAAGTTAATTTTCATACTTTTCTTGAGAAAGAAATATGTGTTTCTTCTTTTGTGAAATCTTTAACCTAAAAAAGTATTTCATTTCACCAAGCACAGACATTTCAAACAACCTTTTCATTTCTTCAGCAAACCTCTTACAATTTCTTTCATCATTCCCAAAAAAGACAATTTCATCAACATACACAATAAAAATGAGAGAAATGTCATGATTTTCTTTAATGTACAGATTATTATTAACTATTCCTTTCTTAAAGTTCAACTTTCTTAAGCAGGAATATAATTTGGAATACCATGCTACCAGAGCTTGTTTTAGCCCATACAAAGCTTTCTTCAACTTGAACACATAGCTTTCATCCTTACTAATAACAAAACCACACAGTTGTTCAATATAAACTTTTTCATTAAGTTCTCTATTTAGAAAGGCTGACTTTATATCCATCTGAAAATTTTTCTAACTTCATTGTGTAGTAATAACAAGACAGATTCTAATTGTTTCTAACCTTTCCACAGGAGAAAAAGTCTCATAAAAATCAATACCTTCAATCTTTGAGTAACCTTTTCAAACCTACATTGCTTTGTTTTTTATCAATTCACCATCTTCATTAAACTTGTTCTGGAACACCCACTTTGTACAAATAACATTTTTTTCATTTGGTTTAGGTACGAGTTCCCAAGTATCGTTCTTTTAAATTTGATTCAACTCTTTGAATCCATTCCAGATGATCAAAATCTTCATTCATATATTTCAAATCAACTTTTTAATACAAAGAAGTATGTGAAATAACTTTTTATGTTATTATTATTTGATACTTTCAATGTTGATCACCAATTATGTTTTGAGCTTCTACTTACTTCCTCATCCTAGGATGATATGTACAAAATTATTCCTCATCACTGGAAATAACTGAGCCCAATTCTTCCACCTGTGTATCATCACAATTGTTGGAATCCTTTTCATGTTGTTTAATAACAATTTTTTCATCATATTCTTCTTTCTCATCTGAATGTGTTTGTGACACATCTTCCTCAACATTTTCAAGAACTTTTACATCAACAGAATCAACTAATATTCCTATCTCTTTGTTGAAACATCTATATCCTCTTCCATCTGGAGCATAGCCAAGAAATATTTCATCTTCAGATCTCTGATCAAACTTTCCAAGGTTTTCATATTTTTTCTTTATGATGAAGAGACTCAAAGATGCTCCTAAGTGTTTCAAACTTGGATTTTTGTCAGAGAACATTTCATAAGGAGTCATATAGGAACTTGGACTATAGAAACAATAGTTTTGAATATAAATAGTTGTTCTCATAACTTGCCTCCAAAAGTAATGAGAAAGACCATGTTCAAGTAAACATAGTATGTTCCATTTCAATCAAATTTCTATTCTTCCTTTCAGCAAAACCATTTTGTTGTAGTGTGTATTGTGTACTGAACTCATGCCGAATTCCATGTTTTATAGATAAATTTTGAACTCTTCATTTCTGTATTCTCTACCATTATTCGTTATCAACTTCTTTATATAATAACCACATTCTTTCTCATCTATTTTCCTGAAACTTTTAAACATATTCAGAGAATCTAACTTATGTTTTAAATGCATAACACAAGTAATATGAGTAAAATCATCAATGAAATAAATAAAGTAATTATCTCTAAAAGTTTATTATTTTCTCATTGACCCACAGATATCAGAATGAATAAGTTCTAGAGGTCTAATTGAACAAATATCAACTTTCTTATGTATAGACTTTTTAATCTTCCCATTATGAGAAATTGTGCAACACCAATATCTTCTTCTTGACATATCAGGAATACCACATACACTGTCTTACTTAGATAACTTTCTCATATTTCTTTGACACATATGTCCCGACCTTTTATGTCATAACTGATTTTCTTTCATCATGCTTAAGTAACATGAGTTCTGAACTTTACCAACTTGAAATGAGTTTCCTTTTGTACGTTGGTCTGTTGTAACAACTTTTACATATTCCTCTTTTCACAACAAAACCATATTTTCTAAAAACAACTTTATTTCCTTCATCAAAAAGTTATGAAATACTCAACATATTTTATTTTAATCCATTAACAAACAAGGATTTCTTGGATTTCAAATTTTCTTCATCAATAATAGCAGATCTAACACCCTTGATTTCAAGGGATTCATTATTACTAAATTTAAATGTTCCTTCTTTGAAATCTTTCACATTCTTCAAGAATTTCAAGTCTCCTATCATATGAGAAGAACACCCACTATCCAAGATCCAAGGTCTTTCTTATTTTCTAGCTTTGAGAGTGGTTTCTATAATAAGAGCTTTTTATTTCTCTTTAGCTTTCTTTTCATCTGGATTTTGAGAATTTTTATAAACATGTTGTTGTACTGATAACAAAATAAGACACCCTTTTGCAAGATGTTCAGGTTGTTCACATCTTTCATAAATAGTTTCCAAAGGTTGGAACATATTTTCAACTTTCAAAACATCTTTCTCATATTTATTCCTTTGAGAGGATTGACCCCCTTAAGCTTTTACTTCTATAACTCGTGAAATTTTTGTACCTTTGTTGATTAAATCAACACATATTTATCATATTCCAAAATCCACCATAATACCAGTAGTAACCATAGAAATAATATTTACCTTTGTAACATCCATACTATCCATAATTGTGAACATGTTTCTCAATAACTTTCTTATCTTTCACATTAGAATTTATTAGGCCCCAAACTTTCTATTATCACTTTAAATATTCTTCTTCAATTCGGGTTTCTTCCTAACTTTATCAAAACTAGAAGTAGTAAAAAAAATTGTTTCAGACTCAGAATTTTTAGAAACTTCTGAATTGTCAACTTTTTTGGTTTTGACAACATACATGATTTTTTAGCTTTCTTATTCTTAGGAACAAATTAAACTTTATTTTAAACATTTGAAGGAAATTTTTTTAGATCCTTATCAAGTTCACCCATTCCAGAACTTTCACCAACTTCAGAGATAGATTTCTTGAAACTTTTAACTCTCTACTCAACTTTAGAAAGTTTTTGTTGAACAAGTTCCAAATATTCTTCCTTTTCCTTCAACTTTACTTCAAGATGTTCATTCTTATTATTTTCCTTCACAAGATATTTTTTTAGACAATCAACCTTTTTAAGCATATTAGCTTTCTCTTTATGAAGACATTCTTGATTGTTTGTTGTAGGACTTTCTTTCTCCAACCTCATGATTTTTTTTAAGTCTTACTGTCTTTATGAGACATTCTTTCAATTATCTCTTCAGGTGAAACTCTAAATTAGTCTTTTATTCTTTAGAACTACTACCTCCAAACACTTTATCATTAACTATTTCAATGAAATTATTTTCTCTAGAAACTTCGGTGAATTTTTTAGTTTCAACTTCAGCTTCACTGGCTTCATCTTCATCATCTTTAGACAAAAATATTCTCCTTTTGGATTCGGATAATTTTCTATCTTTTACCTTAGAATAAGATTTTTTCTTATCATCATGTTTCTTCCAAGATCTTATTGGCCTTCTATCATCTTTATCACTATCTTCTTCATTCTTTCAAGGAAAATTTGTAGAAAAGTGCATAACAACCCCACATTCAAAAAATTTTAAGGGAAGTTTCCCCTTGTACATTCCAATACATATTTTCACATTTTTAGAAAAAAAAGGATAAAAACTCATCAATATTGTTACATACATCATTTTTGGATTTAGAGTTAGCAACTTCTTCTTCTTGGAGAATATTTTTAGACTTTCCGTGCATGAAAACTTTGAAGGACATTTCTTGATCAAATTTTGTTTTTTCTTTCATAACTTTCTCCATTCTCATTTCATAAGTAATGGTAGTGATATGAAGGTCATCCAAAGATAGATTTTTTGGATCTCTATATTCTAAGGATGAAACTTTGACATAAAAATTATCATAATGAATTCTCTATATCTTTACCACGATAGTTGAATCTTCCATCTTCTCACCAAACCATCATACGGTGATAACAATATCATTCAACCTCGTAAAGAAGTCACCAAAAGTTTCAAACTCACCCATTTTAAGATCTTTATACTTTAGTCTTCATATTTGAAACTTGGATTTCTTCAATTTTGTATTCCCTTCATAAATGTTCTTCAACTTTTCCTAGATACCTTTAGCAATAAAAACTCCATTCAATCTTAGAAAATCACTTTCTAAAAGTGATGAGAGTAAAAAATTCTTATCTTTTCCATCATTCTTAAGATTCTTATTATCCAAAGATGTTAGAGGATTATTTTCATCATGAGGAGGAAATCCATCTGTAGCAGTTTCCAAAACATCATATCCAAGATACATAAGACATGAAAAAATTCTATATTTCTAGATATGATAGTTCTTCACAATGAAGATCAGAATCCTCTTACTATTCACACAATTCATATTTTCAATCACAACTTCTCTTCAAAGACTCCAGAAAAGAGTAAATGAAGGGAACCTTCACTCTGCCACCACTTGTAAAGGCCCATCCAGGATCAATGTTTCACTGATAGGGGGATGAGATGAATCATTGATGTATTTTTATTTTATGTTATCTTTATTTTGTATTAAAATTCACCTCCTGTTAAAGATCTACCACTTTACTGAAAATAAAACATTCACACATCCACAGGAACACAGGTATTTACAAGTTTCACTGATCAACATGAGTAGATAGTCCTTGACATGGTCTATAAATAATCCAATACCACACAATCCACTAGAAAACAATCCTTTATTTTGGATAAAATAATTAAGAAAAAACCTTGCACTTGTGTAGCACTATGATCAATACAACAATGTATGTGCTTATTCTAGCACAAATGATGTAAAAAACGTTTGTGTACCAAGTTAAGAATCCTTCACCAGTTGGTTCCAAACATGTTACCATGCTACCTTATCAACATCCACATTTGTATTTCTTAAAAGTAAAATTCTTCACTTTTCTACCCAACAATAGGTAGAAACAACCTTTATGGAATTTTTATGAAAAAACTCAGTCTGATGGATCAATATGATTCCTCAGTCCGGAAAACAAATAAGAAATAATACTCTAGAAACAATTCTAAACCACTTCTTCTTTCCCTAGAAATCTAAGTCCAATGACTCGGTCCGATCCGGTAACCTCTTCCTTATTCTTCTTATGTCTAAAAAACTTCCTCAGGAAGACTTAGCTGAAAACTTATTCTCTCTAAAACTTCTAATGCTCTATATCTCTCTTCGCACGTGAACAATGTTCCATCATCATGAAGGAAAATTTACTTCTTTCTATTTATAGACACCCTAAAAGGAATGGATGGGAAACCACTTTCACTTTCTCACTCAACCAAATTTACAAAAACTTGAATTTGAAATTCATTTTGTCTTCATCTTTGACTATTTTAGTGCTTCTCAACTCTTCTTGCTTCTTCTAGAAACTTCTCGAATCTTCTCACAACTTCAGCTAGCTTTGAACTTCCTAAAAATTATTCAGTGTGTGGAATTCATATTTTCTTCATTACAATGTAAACATATGACCGTTTCTATTGTATTGAACCACTTAAAAACACATGAGAACTGAAGAATTCTTATTCTGATGCTCCGTATCATCTGAAAGACATAAAACTTTGAAACCATTATACCATAAACATTTTTTCAACTTAGTTAGACTTATTTTTCTTCCTTAAACATCATTGCAACTTCTAAAGATATCAACACCCCCTTTGACAACACTTCTACAAAACTCTTTAAAACATTTCTCATTTTATTAAATTCCTCAAACCGATGTTCCTGCTTCTGATGAAGTCTAGTGTCCAATGACTTATTGGTGTCAACATGTGTCTGATGGATCGGTCTCTGATTCCTTCTGATCAATCAGTGTCAAGCATTATCTGACAACTCTTTCCCCAATTTCAAAACAAACAACAATTATTCTTTCATTCTTGACCCACTGAAAAAACACATCAGAGTTATTTTTCTCTTGACCCAAATAAATACAACCAACATAAATATTTTATTTTATGAAAATGGATGACTAAATTGTTGATATTAGTTAATTTTATTGGTCCCAATAACTTCTAGTTTTTCTTATTCATCCCAACAATTCTCAGTTACTGATTTGTGTCACCAAATCAGTCTTTATCTGCCTCCGATTGAATTTTTCATCTGATGAAAATTTGATACCAACACTGTGTTTGATGGTTCGATGTCAGAATTCCTTCGATGTATAGGTGGCACACCACGCCTGATAGACCAATGTTAGTAGTATTTTACTTCAACTTTAGCAACCTCAAACTTCCTAGCCTTCAAACAATTTCTGCATCCGGTGATCCTCACACCGATGGTCTAAGACTAGTGAACTTTGACTTCATAGACCTTCTTCCAAAAATTTATTCTTGTAATCATGATTTCCTCATGACTTTGAGAACATTAGGATTATCATAACATCATCTGACTTGCATTGTAAAGTTCTATGAATCCCATCATTCCATCACCATTTGTCTTTCTAACAGAAACTCAAACCAATTGGCACCACTTAGAATGACTTGACCACATTTTCTCCCTTTATTCCACAAAGATTGGATCAAAAGTTTATAGATAAATCATGATGTTGAGAACTTTCAAATCAGAAAATAATTGTTATATTTAGTATGAATACATTCAGACTCTGATATAACTTCTCATACCGATTGAAACCTTCATTCTGGACCCAATGTGAGTCTGAAATACAACTTCACTCACAAAACATTTTCAGAACATAAAATAAAAATAAATGTATTTTCTTAAGGAATTTGTGTCTGATCTTCTAAGTCCAATCCTCCTTTCATCTGATCACCAACTCTTAAAAAGTTAATTGATTTTATCATCATGATGAAAAAATAAAAAACAATCAGTACCCAACATCCAAAAACTACTTCCAGTCAACTTGGTCCCAACAAGGAGCCCCCCTTGCTTGATGAATGAACCAAATAAAATCTAAGTAGAGGAGGAACTATTGATCTTCTATCTTGATGGTGATCGCTCCTAGATCATGGTGCAATGACTTCTGAGTGAGGATTTGCACCCAAATCTTCAACATTTCTCCATGAGGTAGGACCGTTTGAGTTTTAAGTATCGATTCCCCTTTTGATGCATTATTTTAAGGTTTGAGAGCCCTATTTTGATTGCTAGAGATCCCCTGGAGTCGATCCATAGGTTATGGTGGAAATTGGGGTGTTTTGTGTGACTTTCTAGGAATTCCCATTTGGAAATCCCGATCATACGATGTGTAGTGCAGGAGAACACATGATGTGTTCTTCCTGTTCAGGGAAGATGAGCTTCAGGGACTAAACGCCTTGTACTGGGGGTACATACCATTTAGTGAGCCCAATTCATGTGACTAAGGGACATGACCAGAGATTCTATGTCTAGGGACATGACCATGTAGAATTACATGGCCAGAGACATGAACACAGGGTGTCGAACACGAGCATGAGTTGAGGACACGACCAAGAGGCTGGATAGCCAGGACACATAGTGTGGAAGACACAGAGGGGTCTGGGTGAGGTAAGACACACTGTGTACACCATGTAAACACCATTTAAGCTCACTTGAACAGCCAATATGTTTGGCATAGGACACAACTAGGTGTTTAGATGGGGTCACACGCCGTGTGGACCCCAGTACATGCCATATACTGTTCTTTGGATCTTCCACCAAGCATATCTCCTACTTCAGGACTTGGATTCAGGACTACAAGTATCCTATCCTAAGTAGTTTTCCATGTAGAATGCAATGGTAGCCCTCATGTTGAATTTGGAGATATGACGTGGCGTGATTCAAGCACGATGCTGCATTCATGGTCCTTGATCATGGGTAGTGATTAGGGTGGATCACTGGAGAGAAGCTGGGGTCAGTATCCTTCCCTATCATCTTAGGATGCGGTTCCCCCTAGACTCTTGGGCCAGTAGAGTGGTGATCCCCTATCATATTAGGGCACGAGTTCCCTACTTTTGACTGTGTTGTGGCATGGGGTGTGGAGAGCGTGACACTCCTTTCAGCAATGCTTGACTGATGCAGGAGATTAGTTTGGTTTATTAGAGAGACGCTGAGACTAGTACTCCTCTATCATATCAAGATACGAGTCTCCCTTATCTCTTGGATTAGTAGAGACAAAAATCCCCCACAGTGGGCGCGGGTACTCTACCTACAGAGTAATTTCCCCGGGGTTGCTACTCCCTATATTAGACTAGGGTGCGGGTCCCCTGTATCATTCGTGTAGATGGAGACGAAGCTCCCCTATCGTATCTGGGAAAAATACCTCTATACTCATTGTGAATATAGAGTCGTTACTCTCCTAAGGTGCCATGGTGTGGGTCCTTTATCCATGGAGTTGGTACTCTCCTATCGCACCAGGGCATGAGTCATCCATATGCGATGTTCATATAGATTTGGTACTCCCCTATCGTACCAGGGTGTAGGTCCTCTATTCCAGGGTTGGTACTCCCCTGTCATCTCTGGGAGTAGGTCCCCTATTTTGAAGAGATAGCTAGAGTTGAAACTCTTCTCTATACATGGTTTAGGTCCTTTATCTTTAGAGAAGTACTCCCCCATCTTCGAGTATCGGCGGGGAGCGGTTCCTCCACTAGAGTTGGAGCTCCCTCGACTATAAAGAAAAATTATGAGGAGTGGTCCCCTACACTTATTATGTGTGATACTTGGTTAGGAGATAGTGATCCCTCGACGCGGTGAGGTTTGGGCCTCTCCCTAAGGTCACTTCAGAGGTTTCACAGGATGGTTATGAGTTAGTAATTTCTTGGTTGCAGGGCAACGACAAGGTGAAGGTCCCTCCTTACTCTCTCGTTAGAGAGGATAGACGTGGTGCATAGGCTGGAGCAGTGCTCTATAATTTGTGTGCAGTGGTGAGGGGTGGGCCTCTCTGCTTGAGTTCTTATGAGATTTTTCTGAGCACAAGAAATCAGTGATAGGAACTCTGGTGTTGGGAACTAGATTTGGACCTAGAGCAGTTCCTGATGAAGCGTGTTCTCTCAAATGGGCCATCAAGGATGGCATGATTGTTCCTGATGGTGTGTGTTCTCTCAGATGTGGCATCTGGGATGGAAGGGATTATGGAGCGTGTTTGTTGGATTTGTGTAGCCTGATCCAGTTTGGATGATGTTTGGGCCGAATGCTTGCGGCCCATACTACGCACCAGGCCACAACTTCCACTGGTCGAGTTTCACAGTGAGCTCGTTGGGGGTTGCAGTGCAGAATTTTGGCATGGCTACTATATCTCCTTGGACTTACAACCGCCGACCACTATAGAATTTTTGACTTGGGTGGTTGCGACACTTTAGCGACATATATTTATAGCCACCATTCACTATAGCGATGCAGACTTCCTATGCGGTTGGTGGAACAATGGATTGTCTTCCTCCATTTTTAGCCCATTTCGAGCTAGGGTTTTTAATGAGAAACTATGAGATACTATTTGTAAATTGTTCTCCCAAAATTAATGAAACTTCTTCCTTTCTGTGGGCATAGGGATCATTTCCCAAACCATGTAAATATTTGTGTCCAAATTCTTCTTCTTCTTTTGTTTTTTCCCTTTTACTCTTCTGTGAACCATTTCTTTCTATCATTGAGACTCCCAATGTTTTCGCATTAGTGTTGTCCTGGACAAGTATTACCTTTGATCCTTGAATAGAATCATGTGGATAACTATGATATTGGGACCTCATGAGACTTCAAGTCTATGATGAGTATATCTGGGTGATTCTGAGAGTCCATACGGTGTTGTCACATATCATGGTTGACCACCATGTGGACTGAGCTAACTAGTCATGTATAGCCAAGAATTGGTCGAGATGGAGTTTCTCGTTCACTTGAGTTCCCTCTGTCTTGGGTCAAGCATATTTTTGCCTTTATTTTTCTCCCTTTGATTTTGTATTTTTGGGGCGCTTATTGAGTATTTTTATACTCACCCCTACACTAGGTATGCCCGCACATATCATGTCTTGTTCTGATGAAAGACCATTCGATGGAGTCCCATGAGGACCTAGAGTAGGAATAACTTAGAGAGTTTGACGGAACAAGGTGTTTACCGATGCTTGACCGAGGTGTGTTCCAGTGGTTGATTTTGATAGAGAACCCCTCCTTCTGATTAGTTTAGACGCTTTTAAAGTTTTTGGTGGGTTTGTATTTTTCTCTTTTTGCACTTCTGTTTTACTCTGATTATGGGATAAATGTATGCATGCATTTTTTTCCATCTTTTTATATCTCTTCATTGTTTCATGGAGTTGTATGTGAGTGTGTGTGTGTGTATAGGTACCATAGGATAAGGCCTCTCATGTGTGTCATATGCCTACTCGGCACTAGATGCCAACCCCTGATCTATTGGAGGTGGGATTGGAAATCGTGGCTCGGGCCCCGATGGGCTGGGTTGTGATAGAGTGATATTAGAACAACCTCCACTTTGTGACCATAATGCAGTAGTTTTCTAGCCTTGAGTTTGGTTTGGGATTTATGACAATAGTGTTAAAGTATTTTGAGTTTGGCTTTCAAGTCAGAGACTCCAGTTTTGGTGCGGAGGCTGACGTATTCATTCACCAGGACTCTAATAACCTGCTTGTTAACTCGGTACATTAGGACGCTGGTCACAAGGAAATTTTGGTACATGCATCATATAGGATTTGTTTGTGGGTTCCATGTCCTTATTGAATCGGCTCCCCATATATACTTTGATTGTGACAAGTCGTGATTTTATTTTAGGATTCCACTGCGACAACAGATAGACAGAGTTCCATGATGAGATTGTGATGAAGATTCACCCAATGATGAGGCTTCAGTGTAGGGAACTATGTAGGATGTAGTACCTATAGGTGGTCTTCTAGTTGAGCCACCACCTATTGAGTAGTATGTCGTTTTAGCAGTTCAAGATGAGGATGCACATAGGATGAGTACACTGCATTAGTTTTATAGGTAGGGAACTCTAATTTATTGAGGTTATCCAAGCCCCAAGGTAGATAATGACTGTCTTGAGGTAGTCACACACATTTTCTGCCTTGTGAGGAAACCTCCTGATCAAATGGGGATCCTAGCGATGAGTCTTCTGTAGGGCTCGACTGGGTAATGGTAGAGTCTAATGATACAGATGCATGATGAGATGACACTCACCTGGACAGAGTTTTAGAGGCTCTTTTGGGAAGATTTCTATCCATCCATGTTGAGTTCGGTGCAATCCATGAGCTTCTACAACTTCAACAGGGTAGCATGTTCGTGAAAAAGTGATCGACGAGGTTCACAGACCTTTCGTGATACTCCATAGCCATGGTTTGAGATCCTTTCTTCAGAGAACAAACCTTTGAGAAGTGCCTCTATAGAGACATATATGAAGGTGTGGTCTCCTTGTACCTTCTCTCTTATACAGTGGTGCTGGAGTGAGCTCTGATGATAGAGAGATTCCTGGCGGAGGTTCGGGCAGATGGGGACAACAGTGGTGATCACAGGGCCGAGTCATATGTAGCGGATGATAGATGATAATTTATAGGATAACGACACAAGAGGCATACCCATTCCCAAACTCAGACACATGGGTCTATAGCGTAGGAGTTGTGTCGAGGATCTGGTCAACCGTAGGAGAGGCGGTGTTATGTTTGTGACAGACAGGGGAATCTTGCTTGAGATTGTTCGACTCACCATGCTGCTGAGAGGGAGAAGGCATATGGATCTCCCTGACAGAGACAACATATGGAGCTTAGAGTTCAGCATGATGGCAGACATGGTGGGGGAGCAGGGAGAGCAACATGAGGTGGTAGACAGTTTGAGATGTTGCCACTACCATCTCTAGATGTTTCGCACCAGACTCAGGGAGCTGGAGGATGGGGGTGAGGATAACTACATTCCACATAAGCCTATGACTCGGAGGTTACGATGATGATTAGAGGTACACTCTATGTCCTTTCTACTTTTTCAGTATTATTTTTAGACACTATTGTGAGGTACTCTATTATCGCCACTTCTTGCTCGAGGCTTATCCAGGGTGACGCGAGGCATCGGTAGAACCCTATGTTAGTGTTGTTTGATTTAGGCACAGAATCACGAGGAAGAGTGATGATTCCTCCACCAAGATGTGTTCTTGTGTTCCGATAAAAAATCGTGCAGCCGAGTCAGTGCCTCCCAAATCAGATAGTGTGTAGGTGTGGTGCACAGGTTCCTTTGAATTGTGTGTTCGAGGGCATGGTTGCATCCTGGAGTGTCAGAGAAAATTCTAGCGATACTAGTGGATACTTTTAGATCAACCTATAGACTTAGAGACCCTGGTGGAGGGAGTTTCTCACATAGAATCATTTTTTAGCGGCAGAGAGAGGCCCTACGATGTTTCCTCAGTGTGGATTGGTTTCTTACCATCCTTTCTCAGATGGTTTACCACTTGTGGGTGTGACAGTGTTTTTGGCATTGTGAGATGTGTTGCAGTTAGAGGTTTGTAGTCAGAGGGACCGATGAGTCCCAATGTGTACACTTGATTAGCCTTGTGTTGTTTTTTTGTACCCTCATATGCTCGGTGTTAGATTTGTACGCGAGATTCTTGAGGTTTGTGTGGTGAAGTTCATCTAGGGGTGGATGATAATTTCTAGGTTACATCATAATTTGTGATAGGTTAGCGAGGTGGTGTACCGTTTGACCCTGAGACCATAGATGGACCAGGTTCTTGGTTCTCACCACCTATCATAGTTGAGGGGACATGTGATCGTGTTGTTTCATGATGTCGACCTAGTTTGAGTTGGACTTGGGTGTGGTGGCCTTTGAGGTTCCCCTGAGTGTGAGTTTACAGACAACACATGAACCCTTTTTACTGAGCTCACTAGCGTGGGAGTACCAGTTGAGAGATCAATTTCCCCCCTTATGCCTAAGATTTTTCTTTTTGGGATCTAAAAACCTTAAGGTGGTGATGATGCAGAGACTCCAGTTTTTTCTGTGTAATACTTTGGAATATTTTCAAAGCCATACGCTGAGTTGATGCGGGACTCCAGGGCCTAGAGAGACTTTATGCATTGATATTAAAAATATTATATCACGCACACATGGTTTCTTTGTAAATGTGGAATAACTCCATAATGGAGTCTCAGATGAGAAATATGAGATCACAGTTGAGTTCAGAATGCAGGTTTTACCCTAGGTGAGACATAAAGTTTGTCAGCGTCAGGTGCTCGGTTGATAGTACATTGGTGAGTGAGTTGATGATATTAGTTTATTAAAAATAAACTAATATCCCCTCCAACCACTTATCATGCACAAAAAAGGGTGAGGATTCCCGTTTTGTGATAGATTAATAGAGGTGAATTCAAGGAGAGGAGGCGTCGTCGATCTTCGATCTTGACGATGATCGCTCTCAGATCATGGTGCAATGACTTTTGGGCGAGGATTTGCATCCGAAGCTCCAACATTTTTCCACGAGGTAGGAACATTTTATTTTTAAGTCTTGATCTCCCTTTTGATGCGTTTTAAGGTTTTAGAGCCCTATTACGACTGCTAGAGATCCCCTGGGGGTCGATCTATAGGTTCCGGTGGAAACCGGGGTGTTTCGGGTGGCTCCTAGGGAATTCCCATTCAGAATTTCCAATCACACGACGTTTAGTGTAGAAGAACATGCTTTGTGTTCTTCCCATTCATGGAAGATGAAATTTGGAGACTACATGCCATCTATTGGGGGTACACGCCGTGTGGTGATCTCATGTCATGTGACCGAGGGACATGGCCAGAGATGTTGTGTCCAGGGACACGATAGTGTGGAAGTACATGGAGAGAGATACAGAAACGAGGTGTCTAACACATTCACATATTGAGGATGCGACCAAGAGGCCAGTTAGATAGGACAAGCCATGTATCAGGGGTACATGATATGTGGAAGACATGACTGACCGAGCTATGTGGGGAAGGACATGACCTGAGGCCTGGGTGAGCCAAGACACACTGTGTACACCATGTACATGCCGTCTAAGCTCACATGGACAACCAATACATGAGACAGAGGACACAACTAGGTGTTTAGGTTAGATTACACACCGTGTGGACCCCAGCACACACCGTGTACTCTTCTTGGGATCTTTTGCCTAACGTATCTCCTTATTCGGAACTCAGATTCAGGCCTACGAGTAGCCTATCCTAAGAAGTTTTCCATGTAGAACGTGATGGTAGCCCTCATGGTGGATTTTGAGATATGACGTGGCATGATTAAAGCATGATGATTTATTCACGGTGCTTGATTGTGGGCAGTGAGCAAGGTAGATCACTGGAGAGATGTTGGGGTCGTTACCCTTCCCTATTGTCTTAGGATGTAGGTCCCCCTAGACTCTTGGGTCAGTAGAGCGGTGCTCCCTTATTGTACCAAGGCATGGGTCCCCTACATGTGGCTATGTTTCGATGTGATGTGTGACTAGAGTGACACCCCTTTCAGTGATGCTTGACCGAAGTAGGAGATCAGATTGGTTTATTAGAGAGACGTTGGGACTAGTACTCCCCTATCATATTAGGATACAATTCTCCCTTACCTCTCGGATTGGTAGTGATGGAACTCTTCCAAAATGGGAATGAGTCCTCTACCTATGGAGTAGTCACCCCCTATGGGTTTGGTACTCCCCTGATTGGACCAAGGTGCGGGTCCCCTGTATCCTTCATGCAGATCAAGACAGGGCTCCCTTATCGTATCAGGGAGCATACCCTCCATACTTGTTGCGCATATAGAGTTGTTACTCCCCTGAGATGTTAGGGTGTGAGTCCTCTATCCATGTAGTCAACACTACCCTATCTTACCAGGGCGTGAGTCCTCCATATGTGATGTTCAGATAGATTTAGTACTCTTTTATCTTACCAGGGTGCAAATCCTCTATTCCAGTATTGGTACTCCACTTTCATGTCAGGGAGCGGGTCCCCTATTGTGATCAGATAGGTAGAGTCTCCCCTCTATACAGGGTGTAGGTTCTCTATCTTCGAAGTGGTACTCCCCACCTTTGAGTAGTGGTGGGGGGTGGGTCTTCTACTGGATTCAGAGCTCCCTTGGCTTTGGATCATAGTTACGAGGAGTGGACCCCTCAACTTGTTATACATAATACATGGTTAGGAGATAGTGATCCCTTGACCCGGTGAGGTGAGAGCTTCTTATTATGGGTACTTCTGAGGTTTCAAGAGATGCTTAGGAGTTAGTACCCCCTCAGTTGTGGGGCAGCGGCGAGGTGCAAGTACCTCATTACTCTCTATTTAGAGAGTATACATGTGGTTCATAGGCTGGAGTAACACTCACTTGTTTGTGTGCAATGGTGAGGGGTGGGCCTCTCTGCTTGGGTTCTTATGAGCTTAAGTCGGGAATAAGACAATAGTGATAGGACCTCTAGGGTTGGGCATTAGAGTTGAACCTAGATCAGTTCCCAATGGAGTGTGTTCTCTCAGACGTGGAATATGGGATGACAGAGCTCGTGGAGTGTGTTCTCCTGGGTGAGAATTACCTTTGAGCCTCGAGTAGAATCATGTGTATGAATATGTGGTTGGTACATCATGAGACTTGGAGTTTGAGATGAGTATATCTGGGTGATTCTGATATTCCTTTTAGTGTTTTCATGTATCTTAGTTGTCATGACATGTGGACTGAGTTGACTAGTCGTGTATAGCCGACTAGTGGTAAGGATGGAGTTTCTATCTCTCTTGGGTTGAGCGGACTATTTCCTTTCAGTTGCTCCATTTGAATTTGGGTTTTTGGGGTGCCTAATGGGTATTGTTATACTCACCCCTGCATAGTTTTTTCCCACACATGTCATGTCTTTTTTAGACTACATACCTTTTAACGGAGTCCTAGGAGGACCCAGAGCAGGTGGATATTAGAGAGCTTGACAGATCAACGTGTTTATTGGTGGTTGACCGAGGTTTGTTCCTGTGATTTCTTTTGACAGCGCCACCCTCCTTCTAAGTAGGTTGGACACTTTTAAAGTTTTTGGTGGGATTATATTTTTTCTTTTTTTACTTATACTATACTCTGATTGTGGGATAGATTTTTGCATGCATTTTTATTTCCATATTTTTATATCTATGCACTGTTTCATGGAGATATATGTTACTGCATGAGAATAGGTACCATAGGCTAAGGCCGACCATGTGCGTGATATGACTACTCAACATTGGACGCTAGCCCTTGGCCTATTAGAGGCGTGCTTGGGGATTTGCGGCTTGGGCCCTAGTGGGTCTGGTCTTGACATACATTTCTATGAATATGGGAAAGTGGTATGACATGGACAACCATATAAATTTCCTATAAAGGGACCAGGGACTGACCTTGAGAAATTGATGAGACTTGACACGAAACAGTGCATAAAATTTTTACAGTGCATTAACCATTCTATAATGAAATATCACTGATGAAATTTGTCAGTTGATTATATTATTTTTCACTTTCTATAATATAAATAATTCACAGTGGTTCCTCCCGTTCACGTAGGACAAGAGCTCGAAGCTCATAAAATTATTTTGTGTTCATTTACTACTGTACATACTTTAGTTTCATGTTTTACTATTTATTGTATTTCCGTTTCATTTTTTTCCACTGATGTGTGTGTGTGGTCAACTTTGTGCAGTGAGTGGGTCAACTTTGTGAGTTCCTACTTCCAGAACACTTAGTAGAAGGGGAAGTGGAGTTCCATAAGTTCGTTTTTTCACTGTGATGATTTGCGTGTGAACTTCCAGTGGATTTTTTTACCATACTTTCGGTAGTCTATCAGTAGTAAATGCGATCTATATTTTAGGTGATCGTTTATTCCCCAATAAGTGGTATCAAAGGGAAGGTTCAAAAGGTCGTAGTTAGGAAACTAGTAGTAGCAACAAACATTACATCAGATGAAGGGAAGATCCAAATCAAGAAAATATATGGAACATATTTTGGATTCTAGTGAATGAAGATTGAAGACCATCTGATTTAGAAGGATGTGGAAGTCTCATTGTTCGAGTAAAGCCAGTGCTAATGGAGAAAGAGGAATGAGAACACTTAGAAAGGAAAGCATTGGCACTAGTGATAATGTATTTAGAGAGAAATTATACATTAAAAATTTGGGAGTAAAAGACAACATAAGTTTTGAAGGTGTTGCCGAACATGTATGAAAAACAGACATCCCTGAACAAGGTTTTCATGCTACAATGGTTATTCAGATTAAGGTTATCGAAAGGAAAGCCAGCTACAAATCATGTGAATGACTTCAACATGATTCGTGGGAATCTCCAATCAGTAAAGGTAAATTTTATTGATTATGTACGGTGTTTATTTTTTTGGCTTCACTTCCGAGGAGCTGAGATGCAATAGTTACCGCAATTAGCAACTCTAGTGGAAAAGTAGAAAAAATGATCTGGTGTTTGATGATATTAGGAATTTGATACTCATTGAAGAAATTTGGAAAAGGGAATTCCAGACACCATAAGTGCATCCACTTTCTAGAGGTCTTGGTTTAGACATAATACCAAACTTATAGGGTTTAAGTTGTTAAACAAAGGAGGTTTTCCAAATAAGAGGTATAGTTTTCAATTACACATTTTAGTTTTGTTTCTTCTTCCATTTATTTAAAATCTTATTAAACCATGATAAAATAATAACTCAAGTATCTTATATATACTGAGATGTTTTTATGTTTATGACATGACCCATATCCATCTCCTATTACATCAACTTGGAAGATAATTCATTGTTCATGTGTATGGCGGACTACCGCCTCGCGAATCGATGTAATTCGTTTTCTATCATTGTCTCCCAAGACTATTTATAATGATGGAATTAATGTTTTTATATGATATTAATGAAATATTTATTATTTTTAAAAGATAACATATCATTTACTTTCTTACCATTCCATACACAGAAAAAGTGATAATGTCGTTCGTGCGTACGTGTTGACTACCACCTCCACGAAGCGATGTGATTTTTTTTCATCACGAAATCACATGAATAATATATATAAGTATATTTAAAGAAATAATATGATATATATGATATTATGATCATTATGTAAAGATAAACTAATATATACCTTCATTCCATAATGATTGTTGAAAAATGGAAACGTTAGTCATGCGTACGTACGATCTACCGTCTCCATTATTGTAACATAGTTCATTTTTCATAATAATATTTAATAGTTGAATTTAAAAGTATAATTTGTCACGACCCGTCCTCGGGGCCCGTGTCGTGACTACCCCAAGCCCGCCTTCCATAGGCCAGGGGCTGGCGACTAGCACCAAGGCGTAAATCCCAACAAAAAGGGAAGGCATTGCCTTTGAAAAGTAAACAAGCACCACAGAGTAAGCAAGCGGAAAAGTAAACACTAAGTAAAAACTGTACATGCTGTGCTGAAAGAAAAAGGGGCCGGAAATACAAGCCCAACTGTAAAGTACAACTGAAAGGGAAAACAACAACTGAAAGGAAAAGCCGCAGCGTCGAGCCGTCCTCTGGAAGTCCCACCTGAAGGGTGGGTACAGATAGCCTCCACAGCTCCTCGGTCCAGACGTCCGCTCCGAGTGCGTCCCGACCAGTGGTCCACCTCCAGGTACCGTCCTGCTCCGCACGCCTCCACCTCGATCAGCGCTGTCCGTCGTCTGCAACCAACACAACGAAGTGCGGGCATAGCCCGTGCAGGGGTGAGTATAAGCTACTCAGTAGGGACCCCGAGACCCCCGAAGGTCTCCCGAAATCCACAAAGGATAAACCACAAAGGGAAGATACATTCACGAAGTAACAACCGAAACTGCTTAGGTATATGCCCATACATATACCTAAGTCATCAATTCCCGTTCGGCTCCAACGTCCGAGACCAAGCACAACCCAGTCCACACAGGAAAGCAAATGTATACCCACACAGGATAGCTCAACACAATCCACAAAGGAGAGTAAACAGTAAACCCACACAGGATAGCTCAACACAATCCACAAAGGAGAGTAAACAGTAAATCCACACAGGAAAGCTCAACACAATCCACAAAGGAGAGTAACTTAAGATTTAGCTCACACAGGTATACTTCTTCGGATGACGATAAAGATGATCACTGATCCATCTAAGTCGTCGGACCCACAAAGGATCGATAGGTAATTAACCCCCGCAAAGACCCACACAGGATCGGGCCCACACAGGACCTGTAGGCGCTGGCTCACACAGAACCGCTGAGCGCTGACCCACACAGGATCGGACCCACACAGGATCGGGCCCACACAGGACCTGTAGCACTGATCCACGTAGGATCGCTGAGTGTTGTAGTCGTCGCAGTCCACTGAGGATCTCTGCACAGTCGTCGTCGCAGTCCACTGAGGATCTCTGCACGGTCGTCGCCGCAGTCCACTGAGAATATCTGCACGGTCGTCGCCGCAGTCCACTGAGGATCTCTGCACGGTCGTCACTGTCGAAGTAGCGGTCACAGCCAGCTCTAGGGTTCCCGCACACAGCAAGCTCGTTCGGGAGGGTCCGCTCCACGAGCCGAGAGGCCGATACATCAACTTCACAAAGTCCGAAGTTGATGTATCCAAGAGTTCCGTATCGTCAACAGGAACTCAACGTCGCAGACGGTGCGTCAATCGGACGCCCGGTCTGAGAGTTATTGGCTTTTTCGTCCTAGGGGCCCGGTTGGTTTTTAAGGCAAAACCAACCCGACCGTACTCCACATGCGTCCAAAACTCAGGCGGAGTATGCAAAAAGATCCTTCTCACTTATAGGAAATCAACAAAGCTGACGGCACGTCAATCGGACGTCCGTAGCTCAAGATATGAGCGTTTCCGCTCCGAGGGCCCGGTTGGTTTCGTGTACGAACCAACCCGGCCGAACTCAAAGTATTCCGAAACCTTGAGTGCGATATACCGAAACGACCGTCTCGATCCAAGGATCATGTTGCCGCTGACGGCGAGTCGTTTGGAGGCCCGTAGCTCAAGTTACGGGCATTTGAACGAAGACCGTCCGAAGACGGGGGGTCCGGGCCCGAACCCCCCCCCCCCCCCCCCCCCCCCCCCGAGGTCGGCCGAACCGGGTCGACCCGACCCGGTTCGGTCCGGCCAGGTTGTGGCCCGGCCGGTCGGACCGGCCTGGCTCGGTTCGGTCGAGCGGCCGAACGGCCGAGGCGCCGCGGGGCGCTGCCCCCGCGGCCTGGAGGTGTTGCGGCCCCCCGCGTGGGGCCGCACTGAGTCAAGGACGCGGCTTTGCCGCGTCCGAGTGCACCGGACCCGCGCGGCCGCGGGCCACCGGATTCGTTTCGGTGGTCCGATTTTGTTCCCGCCTGCGCCGCTTCTCCTTCCGGGACTCGTCCTTCACTGCAGAATCATCCAACTTCCGTTGCGGCACGTTCCGTTGTCGCCCGTCAAATCCGCATATCAACGAAGAACGGCAGAGGGTCGTCGGGCCATGTTCGTTTGGCCCTCACCCTCCGCGTTAGTGATAAACAACGGGAGAAGCAAATTTTCAACATATGATCGCATATCCGAAAACAATTTTTTAATGAAATAAAATTGTTTTATAAAACAGGTTACTCATTTGAACGGAAACAACATGGGAAAATAAGAGGCATTTCCAAAAATAAAATCCCTACCTCGTAGTCGTCGCGCGTGAGCGTTCTTCATGGAATTGCTCGTCGCGGGAGGTGGAGATCGTCGCGTCATCGCGGAAGTGCGTCGCGTCATCGCGGAACACGGCGTTGAGTCGGCGAACTCAACGGACCATGAAACAGCAGATTTAATTTAATTAATTAAATCCGTGTTTTGGTAAAAACCACAAAGGAGATAATAAAAAAAAAATCCGAGACTCTTACCTCAAGCAGTTAATCGAAGATCGGGGCGGGGAAGGACGTCTCGGATGAAGCGTCGTCAAACTCAGAGGGTGACGGTGTTCTTCGTGTTCTTCGCGTTTTTTGCGTTCTTCGCGTTCTTTGCGAAAAGGATGAAGGATCAAGGATTCTTACAAAACCTCTCAACCAGTAATCCTCCAAAAAGACTGGTTGGTCTTATTTTATTATTATGCCAACCAACGAAAAAGGGTAAGTAACGACCCATCAATTCGTTGTATTAATTCAACGAAAGAAACAGCTCATTTAATTTACGAAATAAACCGCCCAATTAAATGGTCTGTTAAGAATTTAAGAAAACGTGTCAGTTGACTTTCATAATGACGGTTTTTCGCGAGTGCGTTACTTAGCGGGAAAAACGGCAGGGCTCATGCGGGCCCCACCTCACAAATATCCTACCAAGGGGGTAGGATATTTCTGGATAGCATCCTATCCGGATCAACTCAGTTTAAGCTATCTTTAAGTGGATTCAAGTGGCTTCTAAGTGGCTTAAGTGAAATAAAATAAAGTTGTCGTAAAATTATTTTATTTATTAACTTTAAGCCCGAAAATTAAAAACCACACCCAAGCAAACGCAACTCCGGAAGAGGCGTTTCTAAGTGAATACCGGCGCTGCGATTTCATCGGTGCCCTCAGAATTCGATTCCGGGCACCGGTTCAAAAGTTAGAAAAACCTGCTCGTCCGTTCACTGAACGTACCCGAGCTAAACTTCGGAAAATGATTCCAGGCACACCGGGCCTCGGAATCAGGTGCCGTCAGAAACTGCGCTCTTGTAAAATTCCAAAGAAAATTAAGAAAAACATTTCCTTGAAATTTTACGAGTCTTTACATTACTCCCACCTCAGGGCTTTACATCCCCGTAAAGATACATCATAAACTAGGGAAACAAATGTGGGTACTGAGCACGCATCTGAGCCTCCCGCTCCCATGTGCTCTCCTGGAGGTTCCCGTGCTGCCATCTGATGCGCACAAGAGGAATCGATCGCCCACGTAGGACCCGCTCCTGTCGATCCTCTATCTCCACCGGGACCTCTGCAAAAGTTGCCCCATCATCCACATCTAGCTCCCCATAGTCAATGATGTGCATTGGGTCGTGCACGTATCTTCTCAGCTGAGATACGTGGAAGACGTCGTGCACCCGGTGCAACTGAGGTGGTAGAGCCAGGCAATAAGCCACCTCGCTAATCCTGTTGAGGACCTGGAAAGGCCCGATGAAGCGTGGAGACAACTTGCCGCCTCGGCCAAATCTCCGTAAGCTATGTCGAGGTGAGACACGCAAGAAGACGTGGTCGCCATCCTCGAACTCTAGTGGCCTCCGCCTCCTGTCAGCATATGACTTCTGCCGGCTTTGAGCTGTCCTCATCCACTCCTGGATGACCTGGACCTTCTCTGTCGTGGCCCGGACCATCTCTGGTCCCACAAGTACTGACTCCCCAGGGTCTGTACAGCACAAAGGAGATCTGCAAGGCCTGCCGTACAACGCCTCGTATGGTGCCATCCCGATGGTGGAGTGGTAGCTGTTGTTGTACGCGAACTCCACCAAGGGTAGGTGGTCCTCCCAGCTGCGACCAAAGTCGAGGACACATGCGCGGAGCATGTCCTCGAGAGTCTGAATGGTCCTCTCCGTCTGACCATCCGTCTGAGGGTGAAAGGCGATGCTCAGTCGTAGCCGCGTCCCGAACGCCTCCTACAACCCCTTCCAAAGCCGGGAAGTACAGCAAGCGTCCCGATCGGAGACGATAGTCGATGGAACACCGTGAATCCGTACAATCTCCTGAACGTAGAGACGCCCCAAGGTCTCCACTGAGCCCTGCTCTCGGATGGGTAAGAAGTGTGTCGACTTGGTGAGTCGGTCAACAATCACCCAAATGGAGTCATGACCTCTGGAAGTGCGTGGAAGTCCAGTCACGAAGTCCATAGATATCCCATCCCACTTCCACTCCGGGACCTCCAAGGGCTGTACCAAGCCTACTGGTACCTGATGCTCTACCTTCACCTGCTGGCAGGTGAGGCACTGTGATACGAACTCTGCCACAACCTTCTTCATGCCCGGCCACCAGTGTTGTCGTCTGAGATCCTGGTACATCTTCGCCACTCCAGGATGTACCACCAAAGGAGAAGTGTGAAACTCTCTCATCACCTCCTCTCGTAAAGCGACTGGTACCAGGGTACGTCCTCTGAAAAGGACGTCGTGATCTGCTCCAAGATAGAAACCATCAGGTGCCTGTCCCGAGGATATCTGTGCATGCCGTGTCTCACAGTCAGCGTCCCCACGCTGAGCCTCTCTGACCCGATGTAAAAGTGGAGGAGAGACGGTGAGAGACTGAAGGAAGGCTGCTCTGTCTCTATCCACGAAGGATATCTGCAAAGTGGCTAGCTTCTCTGTCGCCTCCTCAAGTACCTGGATGCCCGTCCTCCTGCTGAGGGCATCGGCTACCACGTTCTCCTTCCCAGGAGTATAGACTATCTCAAAGTCATAGTCCTGGAGGAACTCGAGCCATCGCCACTGTCTCAGGTTCAGGTCCTTCTGCGAGAAGATGTACCTGAAACTCTGGTGGTCAGAAAAGACTGTAAAGCGCTCGCCCATCAGATAGTGCCGCCATGTCTTCAGAGCGAAGACCACTGCTGCCAACTCCAGGTCATGGGTGGCGTAGTTCTGCTCATGCGGCCTCAACTGACGTGATCCATAGGCAATCACGGCCCGCTCCTGCATCAGGACACACCCGAGTCCGGTCCCTGATGCATCGCAATAGACTACGTATCCAACTCCCTCCTCAGGAAACCTCAAGATAGGTGTGCTGGTCAATCTCTGCCTCAGCTCCTGGAAGATCTGCTGACATCTTTCTGACCACACAAAGGGTTTCCCCTTCTTCGTCAAATCTAAGAGTGGCGCCGCAACTCTGGAGAAGTCCGGCACGAATCTCTGATAGTATCCGGCTAGACCCAAGAAACTTCGCACCTCCGTCACGCTCCTGGGTGGCTCCCAAGCCAGCACCTCCTCGATCTTCGCAGGATCCACTGCAACTCCCGCCTCAGAAATGACGTGCCCCAAGAAGTGGACCTCACGTAACCAGAACTGGAACTTCGATAGCTTTCCATAAAGCTGGTGCTCTCGGAGTGTGTCTAGTACAACACGCAAGTGGTAGGCGTGCTCCGCCTCCGTGGTCGAGTACACCAAAATGTCGTCGATGAAGACCACGAAAAATCGATCGAGGTATGGCTGGAAGATCCTGTTCATGAGACTCATGAACACTGCTGGAGCATTGGTTACACCGAAAGGCATAACCAAGAACTCATAGTGGTCATACCGACACCTGAAGGCCGTCTTCTGCACATCCTCGTCTCGAACTCTGAGCTGATGATAGCCTGACATGAGGTCTATCTTCGAGAACCACCGTGCTCCCTTGAGCTGATCGAAGAGGTCATCAATACTCGGTAGCGGATACTTGTTCCTCACTATCACCTGGTTCAAGCGACGATAGTCGACACACAGTCGCAAGCTCCCGTCTGCCTTCTTGGCAAACAATATCGGGGAAGCCCAGGGTGAAACACTGGGTCGGATGAACCCCTTGCCCTGCAAGTCCTCCAACTATACCCGTAGCTCTCGAAGCTCGGCGGGGGCCATCCGATATGTTGGAGTGGATATCGGGGCTGTCTCGGGGTACAGATCAATATAAAAGTCTACCTCTCTGCGAGGAGGTAGCCCTGGAACGTCGTCGGGGAAGACGTCTGCATACTGATCCACCACTGCAGGAAAACTAGGACTCCACACGTCCACTGCTCCTAGGATAAGGCTAGCCAACTGATGAGTGATGGGATGCCCTCTCCTCTGTGTGAGTCCATCCTGTGCTGCTAAGGCTCCCTTCTCACCGGTGAAGGTGAACCTGCTCCCATCGGTGCGTACACATCGCACCTTGCGCCTAATGCAGTCAATCTGTGCATGGACCGTAGATAACCAATCCATGCCCAAGATGACGTCGTAAGGCCTCGACGCCGCTACAAGAAGATCCCAGCTGAAGCTCTCTCCTCCTAGAGTAAGCTCACACTGCCGGAACCAGTGCGTAATCGTCGAGTCTGCTCCCGTAGGAGTCTCTAGCCGTAAGGATCGAGCCAACGGCTCTGTCAGAATCTCCGAGCTCCGAACAAGGGCAGTGGCTATGAAAGAGTGACTCGCTCCTGTGTCTATAAGAACTGCAGCGAGGGTGGAATAGACACAGATCGTACCTCGAATCATCTTTGGCGCGCCGTGGTCGTAGGCCTCCGCTGCTTGGAGCTGTGCCTGTCTCTGCCCGCCAGCTCCCTGTGGTCGGGGCAGACCTCCTGGTGGTGGTGGTGGCAGAGCCTCAAAGCGTCGCCCACCACCTGTTACTCGGCCAGCTCCTCTGCCTCGTCCGCCTCCTCCCTGCGGACCGCCACGGTCGACCCTATGCCTATGCCTAGGTGGCCCCTCCACCGTCTGCTGCTCCTCGGTACGACGGGTCGGGCAGTCACGAGCCATGTGGCCCTGCCCGCCGCACGAGTAGCACTGCCTGCCTCTTGGAAGGCTGGCTCCGCACTGTGTGCCCCGCACTGCTGAGCCAGTGTCCCGAGGTCGTCTGCCGGAAGGCCTGGTCTGCCTGGAACCCTGAGTCATCCGTCCGCTACCTGCTTCCGAAGACTCCGCTATCTGCCGCCCTGCGGTAGGTCTCGCTGTGGACTCAGCCAGGAAGCTCTCGATCAGAAGGGCTCGCTCCAGCACTCCTGCCTGGGTTGAGATGCTGAAGGAGATCAGCGATGCCCTGATCTCGTGTCTCAAACCCTGCTCGAAGGTCCGGGCCTGGAAGAAGGGGTCCCGTACCATGTCTGTCGAGTAGCGAGAAAGGTCAGTGAACCTCGCCGCGTACTGGGCGACCGTCAAGCTGCCCTGCCGCAGCTAAAGAAGCTCCTGAATGCGCACCGCACGGAGGGTGGCCGGGACGAACTCTGAGCGGAAGAGGCTCTCGAAGTCCGTCCAGATGAGGGAGGCCTCATCGTGTACCTGGATCATCAAGCTCCACCATCGCCCTACTGCTACGTGCAGTAGGCTCGCCACGAGGATCACCATGAGGTCTGCTGGTGTCCTCACTAGCCTGAAAACTTGGACGACTGCCTCCAGCCAGTCCTCAGCTACCTGGGGGTCCGTCTCCCCACGGAACCTGGGTGGTCGCTGGCGCTGGAACTCGTGCAGAGCTCCGAGGCGTCGTGCATCGTCAGTGATCGGCGCTGGAAGCATCGGGGGCTCGGCGGGTAAAGGTACCGCCAGTGCCTCTGCTGTCAACGGGCCCTGTACCGAGGCCTCGTCGCTCGGCGGGCTGTCGTCGCGCTCTACTCTCGGAACCCTAGCTGGCTGCCGTCGTGGGGCCATCTTGAAAAGGAAACAAGTGCGCCACGGTCAGAACTGTATACCTGGTGAGATGACACAAGTAATCACAAAGAAAACTTGAAACACACATGCAATCAATGTTTTCGTGCATTAAGTCGGAAATCAGAAGTCAGGGTCCTGGTGTACGGATACGTCGGCCGCCGCACCAACACTGGACTCCCTGAACTGATAACCACACTCAATATGCTAAACAATATTGCTTCACATAGAAGAAAGATCGGAGTCCGTGGTAGAACTGACCCCTTTGATACCAATTTGTCACGACCCGTCCTCGGGGCCCGTGCCGTGACTACCCCAAGCCCGCCTTCCATAGGCCAGGGGCTGGCGACTAGCACCAAGGCGTAAATCCCAACAAAAAGGGAAGGCATTGCCTTTGAAAAGTAAACAAGCACCACAGAGTAAGCAAGCGGAAAAGTAAACACTAAGTAAAAACTGTACAAGCTGTGCTGAAAGAAAAAGGGGCCGGAAATACAAGCCCAACTGTAAAGTACAACTGAAAGGGAAAACAACAACTGAAAGGAAAAGCCGCAGCGTCGAGCCTTCCTCTGGAAGTCCCACCTGAAGGGTGGGTACAGATAGCCTCCACAGCTCCTCGGTCCAGCCGTCCGCTCCGAGTGCGTCCCGCCCAGTGGTCCACCTCCAGGTACCGTCCTGCTTCGCACGCCTCCACCTCGATCAGCGATGTCCGTCGTCTGCAACCAACACAACGAAGTGCGGGCATAGCCCGTGCATGGGTGAGTATAAGCTACTCAGTAGGGACCCCGAGACCCCTGAAGGTCTCCTGAAATCCACAAAGGATAAACCACAAAGGGAAGATACATTCACAAAGTAACAATCGACACTGCTTAGGTATATGCCCATACATATACCTAAGTCATCAATTCCCGTTCGGATCCAACGTCCGAGCCCAAGCACAACCCAGTCCACACAGAAAAGCAAACGTATACCCACACAGGATAGCTCAACACAATCCACAAAGGAGAGTAAACAGTAAACCCACACAGGATAGCTCTACACAATCCACAAAGGAGAGTAAACAGTAAATCCACACAGGAAAGTTCAACACAATCCACAAAGGAGAGTAACTCAAGATTCCGCTCACACAGGTATACTTCTTCGGATGACGATAAAGATGATCACTGATCCATCTAAGTCGTCGGACCCACAAAGGATCGATAGGTAACTAACCCCCGCAAAGACCCACACAGGATCAGGCCCACACAGGACCTGTAGGCGCTGGCTCACACAGAACCACTGAGCGCTGACCCACACAGGATCGGAGCCACACAGGATCGGGCCCACACAGGACCTGTAGCACTGATCCACGTAGGATCGCTGAGTGCTGTAGTCGTCGCAGTCCACTGAGGATCTCTGCACAGTCGTCGTCGCAGTCCACTGAGGATCTTTGCACGGTCGTCGCCGCAGTCCACTGAGGATCTCTGCACGGTCGTCGCTGTCGAAGTATCGGTCGCAGCCAGCTCTAGGGTTCCCGCACACAGCAAGCTCGTTCGGGAGGGTCCGCTCCACGAGCCGAGAGGCCGATACATCAACTGTCACAAAGTCTGAAGTTGATGTATCCAAGAGTTCCGTATCGTCAACAGGAACTCAACGTCGCAGACGGCGCGTCAATCGGACGCCCGGTCTGAGAGTTATTGGCTTTTTCGTCCCAGGGGCCCGGTTGGTTTTTAAGGAAAAACCAACCCGACCGTACTCCACCTGCGTCCAAAACTCGGGCGGAGTATTCCAAAAGATCCGTCTCACTTAGAGGAAATCAAAAAAGCTGACGGCACGTCAATCGGACGTCCGTAGCTCAAGATATGAGCGTTTCCGCTCCAAGGGCCCGGTTGGTTTCGTGTACGAACCAACCCGTACGAACTCAAAGTATTCCGAAACCTTGAGTGCGATATACCAAAATGACCGTCTCGATCCAAGGATCACGTTGCCGCTGACGGCGAGTCGTTTGGAGGCCCGTAGCTCAAGTTACGGGAATTTGAACGAAGACCGTCCGAAGACGGGGGGTCCGGGCCCGGGCCGACCCGACCCGGTCCGGTCCGGCTAGGGCGCGGCCCGGCCGGTCGGACCGGCCTGGCTCGGTTTGTCTGAGCGGCCGAACGGCCGAGGCGCCGCGGGGCGCCGCCCCCACGGCCTGGAGGTGCCGCGGCCCCCCGCGTGGGGCCGCGTTGAGTCAAGGACGCGGCTTTGCCACGTCCGAGTGCACCGGACCCGCGCGGCCGCGGGTCCGCGGGTGCCGCCGCCGCGGCTTCAGGCCCGTCGGCCTTGTCCGGCGGTGCGCCGGGGCGCCGCCGGCGTGCTCCACAGGCCACCGGATTCGTTCCGGTGGTCCGATTTTGTTCCCGCCTGCGCCGCTGCTCCTTCCGGGACTCGTCCTTCACTGCGGAATCATCCAACTTCTGTTGCGGCACGTTCCGTTGTCGCCCGTCAAATCTGCATATCAACGAAGAACGGCGGAGGGTCGTCGGGCCGTGTTCGTTTGGCCCGCACCCTCCGCGTTAGTGATAAACAACGAGAGAAGCAAATTTTCAACATATGAACGCATATCCGAAAACAATTTTTTAATGAAATAAAATTGTTTTATAAAACGGGTTCCTCATTTGAACGGAAACAACATGGGAAAATAAGAGGCATTTCCAAAAATAAAATCCCTACCTCGTAGTCGTCGCGCGTGAGCGTTCTTCGCGGAATTGCTCGTCGCGGAAGGTGCAGATCGTCGCGTCATCGCGGAAGTGCGTCGCGTCGTCGCGGAACACGGCGTTGAGTCGGCGAACTCAACGGACCATGAAACAGCAGATTTAATTTAATTAATTAAATCCATGTTTTGGTAAAAAACCACAAAGGAGATAATAATAAAAAAAAGAAAATCCGAGACTCTTACCTCAAGCAGTTGATCGAAGATCGGGGCGGGGAAGGACGTCTCGGATTAAGCGTCGTCAAACTCCGAGGGTGACGGCGTTCTTCGCGTTCTTCGCGTTCTTCGCGTTCTTCACGAAGAAGGATGAAGGCTCAAGGATTCTTACAAAACCTCTCAACCAGTAATCCTCCAAAAAGACTGGTTGGTATTATTTTATTATTATGCCAACCAACGAAAAAGGGTAAGTAACGACCCATCAATTCGTTGTATTAATTCAACGAAAGAAACAGCTCATTTAATTTACGAAATAAACCGCCCAATTAAATGGTCTGTTAAGAATTTAAGAAAATGTGTCAGTTGAATTTCATAATGACGGGTTTTCGCGGGTGCGTTACTTAGCGGAAATAAACGGCGGGGCTCATGCGGGCCCCACCTCACAAATATCCTACCAAGGGGGTAGGATATTTCTGGATAGCATCCTATCCGGATCAACTCAGTTTAAGCCATCTTTAAGTGGCTTCAAGTGCCTTCCATGTGGCTTAAGTGAAATAAAATAAAGTTGTCGTAAAATTATTTTATTTATTAACTTTAAGCCCGAAAATTAAAAACCACACCCGAGAAAACGCAACTCTGGAAGAGGTGTTTCTAAGCGAATACCGGCGCTGCGATTTCATCGGTGCCCTCAGAATTCGATTCCGGGCACCGGTTCAAAAGTTAGAAAAACCCGCTCGTCCGTTCACTGAACGTACCCGAGCCAAACTTCGGAAAATGATTCCGGGCACACCGGGCCTCGGAATCAGGTGCCGTCAGAAACTGCGCTCTTGTAAAATTCCAAAGAAAATTAAGAAAAAAAATTCCTTGAAATTTTACGGGTCTTTACATAATTAATGTATAAAAGTGATAATTATGTCATGAATATTATTATGTAGATGATGGAATGATGATCTCTTTGACCACAGTAACCCACTGAAGTCATTTTGGACCTATGAGCCGAATATCGTTAAAACATCTGACATTGTAGAGACCCGGTTTTTGTCTTGTAAGACTTTGAAATATATATATATATATATATATATATATATATATATATATATTTATATATATATATTTATAGAGATAAGTGTTTAGATGATGTACGATTTCAAGACCCGGTGTGACTAGAATTAATTTTATAAAAATATTAGAAATATTTTATATTTCACGCACATGATACGTCAAAGAAAATGGGATAAATCTTAAAGAGTAGATCAGATAAAAAATCTGAGACCATGATTGAGTTTGGAATGCAGCGTTTACCCAAGGTGCGACATAAAATTAGTTGTCATGGGGAGTTCAGACTCCTCGCTCATTGGCGGTACGTTAAGTGAAGTAATTAATTATTAAATTAGTTAATTAATTCATTTTAGCGCTACAGATAACTCTATAATAGTTTCCCCAGATGGATTTCTCTAGGGTTAGCCACATAAAGCTTGGGAGAAATACAAAACTCTTCCTCTCCCCTCTGTTGGAGAATCGCATTAGACGACGACAAAACTACAGATCATAGCAGATCGGGACGCATCGAATGCAGCGAACCCTCTCAAATTGTTAGAGGATGCGTTCTTTGTCATTGATCGATCCATAATCGAGGTAGGACTCATAATTTGGTGTTTTTACACCCTTTTATTAAATATTTGAGTAGATCTGTTGTTTTTCTTCGATCGATGCTCTTTTTTCCAGCCTTTTCATGTGCTAAAGTATTGGAATTCAATTTTTTTTCTATGGTTTCAAATCCCTGGATCACCGTTCTTGATAATTGGCCAAGAACACTTGGCCAATGAGCGTTTAAACTTTTTTTGGTGTTTTTCTACCACGTTGCTTCATGTCCTTCACTGATTGGACCCCGCAGTACCGATTTGAGTTTACAGGGTGGTACTGAGCCTGATTAGACCTCCGGAACCATGACAGATCAATATGTAAGGAACAAATTAATAAACCAAGCACAAATCTGGAATCATAGCGAGGCATGGATGATCCTTTTTATGGTTTAATATCAATAAATTGATTGTGGAATTCATGGAAGCGTGAAGAACGAACGGTGAAACCCTCGTGATGAATGACAGCCGTTTTCTGGTGATCGGTGACCAAGATCCACAATCCACGATCAAAACCGCGAGTTTTGGACCAATTAAAGGTATAACTAGTGGTAGATCAAGAAGATTCAAGGCACAATATCAGATCTGGAAATCTGGAGAAAAACCTGACTACACGCCATATTCAAGGATGAACACATGATGTGTAGCCCCCTCAATAGTGGCAGCTAGGGTTTTAGAATCCTATAAGGATGACACAATGTGTACCTCACCCATACGTCATGTACCACCTTCTCCGTGTGAGCAGGTCATGTGACAGATCACATGACTAGGCATACACAATGTGTCAAGTACACAGACATGGCCAGATCACACGGGCGGTACCCTGTGTGGATCAGCATGCCATGTACTAGAGTACATGGATATAGGGTCCGGTACATGGACATGACCAAAATCACACGACCCAGTCCTTGGGTAGCTTGGACATGCCGTGTAGTCCACATGCATGACATGTACTTATACACAACCGGGAGCCATGTGCCGGTTAGAGATACAACCATAACGTGAAGTGAGACCACACACCGTGTGGGTCCCCTGACACGCCGTGTACCCCTAATTCCTTTTTGAGGTAACTTTAACCCTTGGTATCTTATTCGTTTGAACTCAAATTTTGGTGTACATATAGCCTATCCTGAGTGTTTTTTACATAGAACATGATGGTGCCCTCAGTTGTGGATTTAGAGATATGATGAGAAATGTATCCGGAATAGTTCTCACTAAGGAAATGCTCGACGACAACAGTGATCACACAGGATCACTAGATACCTTCTGAGCGGTACCCTCCAGTGGAGTTGGGTAGTGGGTCCTCAATGTATTCCGAGTGGTACCTTCCTGTAGAGCTGGGCAGTGGGTCCTCGACGCCATCAGAGTGGTACCTCCTATTGTACCAGGGAGCAAGTCCTTGACTTCTGAGTGGTACCCTCTAATTGGGTTGGGCAGTGGGTCCTCGACGTCACCAAAGTGGACCCCCTAACATATCAGGGCGTGGGTCCTCAACTTCCGAGTGGTACATTCTAGTAGATCTAAACAATGGGTCCTCGATTCCTTCTAAGTGGTACCCTCCAGTAGATCTAGGTAGTGGGTCCTCAATGCCTTCTGAGTGGTACCCTCTAGTAGAGCTGGGTAGTAGGTCCTTGACGCGATCAGAGTAGTACCCCCTATTGCACCAGGGTGTGGGTCCTCAACCACCAGAGTGAAACCCCCCCATAGGCATAGGCACGTGTCATCTACTTTGAGTTTTTACCCCTCTAATGTGTGGCACAATGACGAGGCGTGGTTAGACTTGCAAGATTAATTCTGGGATAATGCGTGAGATGCTGAGAATTATTGATGGACTTTTGAAACAGTTGACTACTCTTATTTGTGGGTTGATCTATGTGATGGAGATCCCCTTATTCCCTCATTTGGGATTATTTCAAATGGTTATATATATATATATATATATATATATATATATATTCTTATGTATCCACACCTTAGATTTGGTTACTCTTCTTCCAGGAGAGACGAAGACGTGCGGGTTATGCCACGTTTTTTTCGTGTTTAACTTCTCATGGTTGGATGAGTCTACTCTCCTAGTATAGGTGGTGAAGACTCGATGGGTAGTTCATCTACTCACCATGTTTATCCCCTTATTCTTGGAATAACTTACTTTCACTTTTGGTTGAGTTGATTTGTACTCTTTCATTGTACCTTATGCTATCTAATGTCTTTCTTTTTATCTTGTATCTCTTACTGCTCCCCCTCATCTTTTTGGGTTTTCTACTAGGTATGTATATACTCACCCATATATGGTATTTTCCCACATGTGTCCTCTCTTATGCATATGAAAGATAGGTTGACTGTGACTATAGAGGAGCTTAGGGATACTGGGTACTTGGACCGCATATGGTGGTCATAGCTTGAGATTCAGGAGTCGGGCTCTCTCAATTGTTTACTCTTTTCTAGTTTTCTGTCAGGTTTAGACATATTTCTGGTTGGACGTGTATTTTCCCCTTTATTTTTCAGTTTATACTATCATACTTTCATAATATTTAGAGGTCCATGCATTTTTTGTTTACTTTATAGAAGTGTTGCATCTTTTACTCTTTCCCTCTACACCTTTGCATTGAGATGACTATGTGTGTGCGTACAAGTTCTTATTCAAAGGCTGTTGAAATAGTGGGTTCCCTAGACCCAATTATGTAGTACTTTTGATTACTATATCGTGTATATAGTTACATATACATGATATTCTCTTACTATTACAGTGTAGATATTTTTACATCCACTACTTAATGGTAATTTACAAGATTAATTGTCATATCAAAAGGTTATATTAGATCCCATGTTATAATGAGAACCTCAAGATACTATGACATTAATATTAAATATATGTTCTATAGTCTAGATACATATTACTGATCAGACACAATAAATGTTTAACTATCAGGTGCTGGGGGATCGTAAGCATTGAGACTTTTTCTCATGAAGTTTGCACTTGCTGATCTCTAGTAGTGAGATCATGAGGAAATACTTTCCAATCGAAACACCACATGTTTTTGGGTGTTATTGGGTTTTCCTATCTAAGGACATGTCTATTGGTCTCCTAACTTGAGATCATTACCAGTGCGTACCATTTGATTGTGTACTTTTATGCAAGGAAAAAACCATGGTATTGAAATTGTGGTGAGGTAGCTTGTGTCGGATGTGTCGTTGGTGGTATGACATTGGTTGAATGGTCAAGAAGGGACTTGTCGCTTCCAAGTTATGGAAGGTATATATCTCAGTCCTGGTTGATCAGGATGGTGAAACCTTTATAAGTCTTTGGACAAAGCAGTCGAAAGGAAAATCCATATGGAAAGATCAAAAAATAATAAAGCAAGAAAAGTACAATGACACAAGTGTGCGTCATGCTTTATGAGATATTTAAAGACAAAGAGATTATAGTACACAGTTAGTGTTCGTAGGTTGGTTGTCATTATTATGACAATACTTATCTCTTTAGGGGCCATGATGGGTTTTTAGACTCCACTCTTGGTCTACAGATTTTATTCACTGCTACCGAGATAAGCGTCTAGAGGGTCACACATAATATCATATTCAAGAATCCACTCTATTATATTAAATAGGTATATTGGACATGGTGGGACTCACCACGAGTTCTAAGTGTTGTCCAAGTTATTGATCAACAATAAATAAATAAATTTATTATTATTCAAGTTATGAATAATTGGATTGAATTTATTTAATGTATTTACAAGTTAAGTAAATACGAGAAAATATTAATTGAACGAATATTATTTTAATATTAAAATTTTGTTTAATATTAAGTAGGGTATCGAGTCGAGTTAAATGGATTGTTTTTTATCAAGTAATATATTTTATATATATTAAAGGTATGTGATAAAATAATAAATAATATTGATGTATATTAGTTCGTCATAATTATTTATTTAGTGGACGTTGAAATAAACGGGGGCCGGGGAACCCAACTGGGTATTTGGAAACTCCACTATAAATAGAGGTGAGGATCTCTTTCCATGTAAGTATTCATTCATTTTATGGAACAAAAACCAGAGCCTCTCTCTCCTCCCACTCTCTAGATATAGAGACTCTCGATCCAAGAACTCAGATCAATATTTTCCTCAAGCATCAAAGGCATCTTGATGCGATGATCATCAAGACGTCTAAGGCATCTTCGGATTGTCACGCTAGTACCCGGAATTCGATGATCGGTGATCATGAGGATTTTAGAAGCATGTTTGGACGATTTAGAGGGATCCTGTTATGGATCCTTCAAGCGACGATCGCCAGTGATGAGTTGCAGTCGACCACAACTTCATATCTGAAATGGGCATGTTATTCATTTATTTTTTGTGCTCTTTATAATTTATGCGAGATTCTCGGGCCTTACCTGGGATCAGATCGTTGGTGATGACAAGTTTTGTCATCTCTTCAATGAAAAAATTTTAAATCCCCAGCCCCCCAGCTTCCACTGCGGGCCCCAGAACCTTTCAGTGGTATCACAGTGATCGCATAGATTTTCTGAGCAAAATAAAATTAATTTTCATAAAATTATGTATAGGGTTTTAAATCTATCACAACGAATCAAATCGTACGTCAATCCGATTTCGAATGACCAAGTTATGGCCGTTTTAATTTTTTGGATTGGATCGATTTTGCGGTTTGATCTCAGGTATTAAATTTTATTCATTCTGAAGGACCGATCAAGTTTAGATCAGTTCATCAGATATAATTACAATTATATGCAAAATTATAAAATTTAAAATCTAATAATTTGCATAATAATTTTACTTTTATAATAATATTTATTTTATTATAATAATAATAATATAATATATTATTATTATTAAAATAATAATTTAGTATTATTATATTTAAAGTCTATTTAGCCTTTGGATAATTAAAAAGTGGTGGACTTGACCTAGAAAATAAATAAAAAAAGGTAGGAGGAGACTTTAAAAAAATTAAAAGTAAAAAAGGGACTTTACCGGGTCCGTGCAGACCCCGTGTATTCTTCCTCGACACACGCAACACCCAGCGACTCACGGCCCTAGTTGTCGCCCTAGAACTTGACTCCCATTGGAGTTGGCCTCCCCTACCTCCAGCACGTCTCACCACTGCTAGTCGGTGCCATGCCCCTAGGATCCCTCCTGGTCGACCCAGCCTCCGCCGCTCCTAGTGCTGCCTCGACCTCCTTTAGCACGTTGCACCGGCGCTGCCAGACTCCCCTGTGAACTGCCCTTCACCGAACGAACTAGGTGACTGCAAGCCCCTTATCTAGAACACCTCAGGCCGATGCCTAGTACTGGCGCCCATGCGGGGCCTCCTCACGCCAACAGACAGACCAGTCGGACCGGATCCTCACGACGCCCTTTCTGCCGATTCCTCACCCCAGCACATGTTGCAGCCGCCGCCGGCCTCCTACCAGCCCGCCTTTATGGCCATCCATGTCCCAATTCGCCTTCGGTAACCTACAACCCTGCAACGTCGTCGTGGGGACAACCTCCATGTGCCGGTTCCCTCAAGTCCACACAAGTTCCCTCAGATCTATGGCCTCCGATATATTGGCTCTCCTCCGGCGGTCAGGGTCCAACTAGATTGGGTGGTACCAGTATTGGACCACTGAGAGGTACCTCTGCTTGGCCACTGTAAGTTTTTCGTAGGACAGAATTTTCCCGAAGTGGCTCGGGCCGATCTTCCCAACCCGTAAGACCATTGGGTGGATCAACGCAGCCCAATTTGGTCCTGCATGGCCTGCGTAGGTTTGACCTGACCTGCACGGGCCCTGCATGAGGTTTTCAGGGCCCATGTTAAATTAAATTAATATAATTAATTAATCAATTTAAATAATTAAATTCAATTAATTAATATATTAATAATGGTTTAATATTATAAATTTTAATAACCGGGAATATAAATTAATTTAATTTTGGCATAAAAATTAAATTAATTAGCAGACCAAAAAATAATTAAAATAATTGAATTATTTAATTCATTTAATTTAATTAAATAACCCTCATACTTTATTTAATGCAATTTAATTTAATTGAACATTATTTTACCTGATTATTGGTCTTGAGCACCAACCCTTGTATGTTTGAATTTATTTAATTAATTATTTTAACTGCGTGCGATGTCTGTAATTAATTAAATAGACAGTTTGCACATCGTCTTTCTTTTTGGTTAAAATGTATAAGGGCCTACACGCCCAATTTTATCTGGTGTAAATTTATACCCTTAGATCTCTTGCCCGCGCGAAACTATTTTTATACTTCAGACGAAGAAAATGAATGATGTGGACCCCACCAAGATGAGGCGGTGTACGTTGATCAAGACGGTGCAAGACGACACGTGGATCCCGCCAAGATGAGGCGATACTCCAAGACGTGATGTGGACCGCTCCAAGACAAGGTGATACTCCAAATTAGAAGAAGACATAAATGACAAGGTGAGCTGCATCAAGAGTCATGCTTCGACTCAGGTATGATGCCCCTAGGTCGTTTAGATGCTCAAGACGAGTTGGGTAGTAGTTTAGTGGACATTGAAATAAATGGGGGCCGGGGAACCCAACTGGGTATTTGTAAACTCCACTATAAATAGAGGTGAGGATCTCTTTCCATGTAACTATTCATTCATTTTATGGAATGTAAACCAGAGCCTCTCTCTCCCCCCATTCTCTAGATAGAGAGACTCTCAATCCAAGAACTTAGATCAAGATTTTCCTCAAGCATCAAAGGCATCTTGATGCGATGATCATCGAGACATCTAAGGAATATTCGGATTGTCACGCTAGCGCCTGAAATTCAACAATCGATGGTCATGAGGATTTTAGAAGCATGCTTGGATGATTTAGAGGGATCCTACTATGGATCCTTCAAGCGACGATCGCCAGTGATGAGTTGCAGTCGACTGAAACTTCAGATCTGAAATGGGTATGTTATTCATTTTAATTTTGTGCTCTTTATAATTTATGCGAGATTCTTAGGCCTTACCTAGGCTCAGATCGTTGGTAATGAATAGTTTTGTCATCTCTTCAATGAAAAAATTTTAAATCCCCGGCCCACCAGCTTCCACTGCGGGCCCCAGAACCTTTCATTGGTATCACAGTGATCACATATATTTTCTGAGAAAAATAAAATTAATTTGCATAAAATTATGTATAGGGTTTTAAATCTATCACAAAGATTCAAACTGTACGTCGATCTGATTTCGAATGACCAAGTTATGGCCATTTTAATTTTTTGGATTGGATCGATTTTGCAGTTTGATCTCAGGTATTAAATTTTATTCATTCTGAAGGACTGATCAAGTTTAGATCAGTTCATCGGATATAATTACAATTATATGCAAAATTATAAAATTTACAATTTAATAATTTGCATAATAATTTTATTTTTATAATAATATTTATTTTATTGTAATAATAATAATATAATATATTATTATTATTAAAATAATAATTTAGTATTATTATATTTAAAGTCTATTTAGCCTTTGGATAATTAAAAAGTGGTGGACTTGACCTAGAAAATAAATAAAAAAAGGTAGGAGGAGACTTTAAAAAAAATAAAAGTAAAAAAGGGACTTTATAGGGGGTCCATGCGGACCCCATGTATTCTTTCTCGGCACACCCAACACCGAGTGACTCGCGGCCCTAGTTGCCACTCTGCAACTTGACTCTCATTGGAGTCGGCCTCCCCTAACTCCACCACATCTCGCCACTGCTAGCCAGTGACGTGCCACTAGGATCCCTCCTGGTCGACCAAGCCTCTGCCGCTCTTAGCGCTCCCTTGACCTCCTTCAGCACGTTGCACCGGCACTGCCGGACTCCCTTATGAACTGCCCTTCGCTGAACGAACTAGGCGACTGCAACCCACCACCCTCTTGGAGCCCATTCTCTAGCACACCTCTGGCCGACGCCTAGTATTAGCGCCCATGCGGGGCCTCCTCACGCCACCAGACAGACCAGCCGGACCGGATCCTCACGGCGCCCTCCCTACCAATTCCTCACCCTAGTGCATGTTACAGCCGCCGCCAGCCTCCTGCCACCCGCCTTTATGGCCAGCCATGTCCCAAGTCACCTTCCGTAACCTGCACCCCTGCAACGTCTCCGTGGGGACACCCTCCATGTGCTGGTTCCCGCAAGTCCACACGGGTTCTGTCGGATCTATGGCCTCCGCCTTATTGGATCTCCTCCAGCGGCCAGGGTCCAACTAGATCAGGTGGTACCATTATTGGACCACCGAGAAGTACCTCTTCTTGGCCACTATAAGTTCTTCGCAGGAAAGAATTGTCCCGAAGTGGCCCGGGCCGATCTTCCCAACTCAGAACGACTTTGGGCGGATCAATGTGGCCCAGTTTGGTCCTGCATGGCCTGGAATAGACCTGTGCGGGTTTGACCTGACCCGTACAGGCCCTGCATGAGGTTTTCATGGCCCATGTTAACATCTGGACTGATCCCTGGCTTATTGACAAGGATGGTTTGTGGGCTACTTCCACCGTCCAACCAGGTTTTGAAAACACCACTGTCAGCTGCCTCCTTTCCGACCATGGACATGGGTGGTGTCTGTAAAAAATCCTTGATTGGTTTAATGAAAGGGATCAAATAATCATCCTGATCATTCCCTGGGTCCCTGATGCAGGCCCCGACCAGCTTTTCTGGATCAATGATTCCTCGAGCGAATACACAGTGGGGTCCAGCTACAGACTGGCTCTTGGCAACCGCTCAATCCGCTAGGTTGAGGGACCTTGGAACTTGGTGTAGAAGCTCAATGCTCCCCCTAAAATTTGCCAATTTTGGTGGCAATTCTGCACAGGTACTCTCCCAACCATGAGCCTCCTCGCTCACCGACATATGGCTAGTTCTGCTTTTTTCCCTTTCTACCCGAACATTCCTGAAACTCCTTTGAACGCCATCATTCACTGTACGGGAGCTGAGAAAATTTGGAACAAATGGGGCCTGACTTCTGCCGCTTCAATGGCGTCGGCCTCTGCCCTTCCCAATCTTTTGACGCGATGGTACTCCTCTCTCTCCTCGGCCTCTTCAGGTTCACTCTGCACCCTGGCTTGGATTATTTGGGTCCGGTGCAACGACGTCGTTTTTTATCAAGCTCACAAACCCCCTGATTTTTGGATTTATTGGGCCATCTCCTGGATAGAGGGCTGGAAAGACCACAATGGACATTTTATGCCAGGTACTACCCTGTCATTTCCTCCTCATTGGATTCCCCCAATGGAAGGGACCCTCAAGATTAAAGTGGACGCATCAATCCCAAAGGATGGGTTTGTTACCCTTGGCCTCCTGGCCCAAAATCATCTAGGGCAAATCCTTGCGGCAAAACACGAACCACATTAGGCTCGTTGGGAGCCTGCTGTTGCTGAGGCCATGGCCATCCTTTTCGGTATGATGCTCACTGTGGACTGTGGATGGGTTGATATCATCATTGAATCTGACCGCCTCACCATTATCGATTCTATTAACAATAACGACGGTAGACTCCAGTCATTTGGCTTCATCACCAGGAGAATTCGCTCGCTTCGCCAAGGCTTCTCTTGCTATACCTTCTCCTTTACCAAAAGGGAAGGCAACAATGCGGCCCATCAGCTGGCGGCCTCAGGCCCCTCCGATGTCAACCAGCTATGGCTGGATAATTTCCCTTCATGGCTCTCCATTTGTACGTCTGCTGACCTTCGTCATTAATGTTATCTGTACTTTTCAAAAAAAATTAATTATAAGACCAAAAAATAATTAAATTAATTGGATTATTTAATTCATTTAATTTAATTAAATAACCCTCGTACTTTATTTAATGAAATTTAATTTAATTGCGCATTATTTTACCTGATTACTGGTCTTGAGCACCGACCCTTGTATGTTTTCATTTATTTAATTAATTATTTTAACTGCATGTGATGTCTGTAATTAATTAAATAGACATTTTACACATCGTCTTTCTTTTTGGTTAAAATATATAAGGGTTTGCGCGCCCAATTTTATCTGGTGTACATTTATACCCTTAGTCCTCTCGCCTTCACACAACTATTTTTATACTTCAGATGAAGACAGTGAACGATGTGGACCCTGCCAAGATGAGGTAGTGTACGTTGATCAAGACAGTGCAAGACGACACGTGGATCCCTCCAAGATGAGGTGATACTCCAAGACGTGATGTGGACCTCGCCAAGACAAGGTGATACTCTAGATTACAAGCAGACATACATGACAAGGTGAGTTGCATCAAGAGTCACGATTCAACTCAAGTATGATGCCCCTAGGTCGTTTAGATGCTCAAGACGAGTTGGGTAGTATTTTACCTTTATGCATTTATTTATTATTTTATGTATTTATAAACAGTAGGAGAAATATATAAAATAATAGATAATAAAATGCATAAAGAAGCGATGTATGTTTATTCTATTAATGTTCTGTTGTGAGCACAACAACATATATAAAAAAGATTAATAGAAATAGATTACATTTTTTGAGAGAAGAACCCAAAACACTCACAGAAATATTAAGTTCTTACTGCCTTCTACAAGTTTGAACAAAACAGGGTGTTTGGGGTGCCGATCATGCCATACCTGAGGGTTCCTCTTACTACTGGAGAGTTCTTATAAGAGTGGTGGGTTGAATTAACTAAAGTAGTAGTGAGGATTATCCATAACTAACTTTTTATCATTTTAGAGGAAAGCGTTGAGTAAATAAAAAAATTATTTTAGAAGTTGGGACTTCGCTCAACAGATCAAGGAACCATGAGTTAATGCGGTTTTCCAGCCAAATGCCTACCTTGAACTCTCTAAGTAGTGGCGTAGCCATAGCTCGTAGACTAAGGGGAGGTTCAGAGATCCTTTCCATTATAATACTCAAGTGACAGAGTATTCCGATTCTAGTACAGAGGGTTCCTAGAATTTTATAAATTAGTGGGAGACATTTAATGATTAATCTAATTAGTAATTTCTAATTTAGTAATCAACATAAAAGTACCAATCAGCTAAAGTTTATTTTTTGAAATAGTGGGTGATCTAGACCTAACTATTCGGTGCTTTTGATTACCATATCGTGTATACAGTTAGCTATACATGATGTCATCTTATAATTATAGTGTATAATTTTCTACGTCCACTTTTGAAATGGTAATGTCCAAAGATTAATTATCATATCGAAAGGTTATAGCAGATCCCAGGCTATAATGAGAACCTCTAGATATCATGACATTAATCTTAAATATATGTTTTATGGTCTAGATACATCTTACTGACTGGACACAGTAGATGTTTGACTATCAGGTGATGGGGGATCATAAGAATTGAGACTTCTTCTCGTGAAGTTCACACTTGGTGATCTCTAGTAGTGATCATGAGGACTGACCCGCCAATAGGAACACCACATGTTTTGGGTGTTATTGGATGTTCCTATCTACGATCATGTTTAATGATCTTCTGACTTGAGATCATTACCAATATATGTCATTTGATTGTATACTTTGATGCAAGATGAAAACCATGGCAATGAAGTCGCGGTGAGGTAGTTTGTGTTGGTTACATCATTGGTGGCATGTCATTGGTTGAATGGTCAATAAAGGATTTGTTGTTTCTGAGTTATGGAAGTAATATATCTTAGGCCATGTTGATAAGGATGACATTACCTTTATAAGACCATGTCCATGACATTTGAAGGTAAATCCTTCCGGTTAAATCAACAAACATTAAATCAAGAAAAGGGCGATGACACATGAGTGCGTCCTGCTTTATGAGGTATTACAGACAAGGAGATTATATTACATAGTGCGTTTTCGTAGGTTAATTGTTGCTGCTATGAAAATCCTTATCTCTTCAGGAGCCATGGTGGGTTTCTAGATCCCACTCTTGGTTTGTGAATACTATTCACTAATATCGGGATAAGGGCCTAGAGAATCACACACAATAGTGTATTCAAGAATCTTACCTATTCAATTGAATAAGATTTTTGGACATGGTGGGTCCCACCACTGGGGTCTGAGATTTGTCCAAGGAAAAATGATCACCAATACAATAAATAAATTCATATTATTCAAGTTTAGAATAATGAGTATTGAATTTATTTATTAAATGTATTTATGAGTTTTAAGTAAATACATGAAAAATATTAATTGACAAATATTAAATATATTCATGGTTCAATTAATATTTATGGGAGAGAAGAGTTGAGTTAATAACTCAATTATTATCGGTAATATATTTTAATATATTACACGTAAGTGATAATAATATTTATGACTCAGATAAGTAGTTATAATATGTCGTTTGTAGTGTGTTGATTATTCAGGAGCCGAGTTGGGATTTCTGGGTAATTAAATGAAACTATAAATATAAGAGGAGAGGAGATTACTATATACTATTCATGGGGTTTCTCTCTCCTCTCTCTTATTATCTAGAGATAGAGGCTCTGAATCTAAGGAGTTTGGATCAAGCACTCCCTCAGGCATCGCTAGCGAAGCGATGCGACGGTCGTTGGAGCATCGAAGGCATTATCGTAATTTTGTGATAGAACCTAGATTATGATTAATGAGGCTCCCACAGATTACTTGAAGTGTGTGTGGATGATCTAGAGGAATTTGACTCCGTATTCTTCGAGCAACGATCGCCAACAATGAGCAGACGTCGTACACGGCTTCAGATATGAACGATGTATTTATGGTCTATTTTTTTGATTAAAACCTTCATGTGGGATCCTTGTCTTTGACAAGGATACTCTTCACCAACGTCGACAAGTTTACGTCGATCGTCAGTGTTTTTTTTAAAAAACCCACCTGTTTGGGGCTTCCACTGCATGCTCAGTTCCAACATGTAGTATCAGAGGGAACGCGTGTCAATTTTAAGCCAAAAAAAATAAATTTTCATTAATTCACGAAGAGGGTGTCGATAGGGTCCCAATGCCACAGACCGTGTAGTAATCCGACATCGGATGACCATTCTGTGGTTATTTGAAGTTTTAGTTCAGATTTAACATCGGCAAATATACGAGGTTTTAGATCTATGAACCTCAATTTAATTTATTTTTTACACCGGAATAGTATTTTCTGGTGATTTGTGATAATAAAAATTATTATAATAATTTTATTATAATAATAATTGTTATATTATAATAATAATTTCATTATTATAATAATATAATAATATTTTAATTATAATAATAATATTATTAATTTCCAAAGCCTAAATAGGCTTTAGAATTTTTAAAGGAAGGAGAAAAGCTTGCAAAGAAAGTCTTGGTTGACTCAAAAAAGGGGAAGACCTTATTTTAAGTCTCGATAAAAAAGGGGTGCAAAGGTGACCTGAAAAGTAGGTCATGATTTTAAAAAATAATAATAAATAAAAAAACCAGGTGGGGCGGTGCCTAAGAAAGCAAGACCAAACAAAAAAAATTGTTAGGTTTTGGGGGGCCGAGCGGCCTCCCCTGTTCACCTTCAGTGGTCCGAAGAGGCCTCCTCCTCCCCTTCGCCGCGCTGCAACATCAATGCACCACCCAGGCACTCCAGCAGCCTCCCGCGTGACCTGCCCTGTCGTAGCTCTCCTTTGCCCCAGCGCAGCATCGTACCAAGGAAACCGTAGCAGGCGCCCCGACCCGTGACGGCTCACATCCGGCCGCTCCTCCCGAACCAGGCAACGTCTTCCTCCGTGCCCGTACACTGCCAGGTTGGGACCTACTGAGATCCTCCTCCGCCTACGTTGGAACGGTCTACTGTCTTCCCTATGCATCAAGTGCGCCGCACCCAGGCCTCCCCTTAGACGAACCCACCCAGCTCCGCCTTTCCCTCCTCCTCTTCGGTCGTGTTGTAGTACCATGTCCGCACCTCCCGAGTGTGAAGGCACCTCCCGGACCGGCCTCATCCCAACTGAACCGCAACGACACCCTTCAGGACCACCCCTTGCCAAAAGCCACAGTCACACACTGCCCCGCCGCGCCCAACAACACCGACCGCCATACCCTATCCTGGCACCAGTGACTCCCGTCGCCTGCAGACCGACACCCCGCCGTACAACCTCCTTATTGGACCGACCAACCATCATGGATGTGCGTTAGATGGAGTGGGTCTCCATGAGGTAATCCTTGATGCACTTTGGACTTGGTTGATCCAAAAACTTTCTCAGGAAGGTCTGCCCAACCCAGAACTGGTGTGGGCAGACTTTCTTGACTCCAAACTCCCCTACACGACATTAGAACAACCCGAACTGGGTTTGCGTAGGTTCGTCCTGACCTGTACAGGCCTTGTCTGAGGTTTATGGGGCTCGAGTAATTTTATTTGAATAAAATGTTAATTAAATTAATTAATTTAATTTTTGTTCAGAATTAAATTAATTAAATATTAACTTTGGTGTATAATTATTGCGGCGTAGTTAATTTAATTTGGAGTTTAATTAAATTAATTATTTAATTTAATTTTTTATTTTTAAAATTAAATTAATTAATCAGGACCGAACGATGTTAAATTGAATTAAAAACAAGAGTGAAGTTTTTAATTCAATTAAATGCCCTCAATTTTATTTTTAATGCAAGTTTAATTTTTTTTCTACATTTATTTAATATATGTGAGTTTAATGCATATTCTGATCATGAGCTGGAGACCTACCAATGCATGTCTGGTGCTTTTTATTTAATCATTTATTTAATTATTTATTTATTGAAATGGTTTTGTAATAATTAGTTTAATTAAATAAAAATATGATTTGTGTGTCGTCTCAAGTGTCATTATATGTATAAGGGTCTGCGTGCCCATTTTCAGAGTTCTATTTTATACCCCGAGGCCCCCTTTCCAGCATTCAAGTATAGTTATAATGACAAGATGAGTTTTGACACATTTCACACTAGGTGATGGTGATGCACCAGACAGGAGTTGGAGTCATTGGATGAGCAGACGTTGATATTCAAGTTGCAATTCACACGACTAAAGGTATTGTCCCTAGGGTCTCGGTTGGTCCATTATTCACTCAACATATCAACCATTAGAACCGAATCACGATCAGGTGTTCATTTGTTTTTTGCATAGTTTATTATTTTGTGCATGTGTAGTTTATTGAGCGATCACATAGAATAATAATAAACAAGCATGCACGATAAAATGAACATGTAACGTGATGAAATTTCTATTTCTTGCCCGGTCAGTTGTGAGTGTGATCACATAGTACGTGCTTATAAAAATAGAAGATGATTTCTTTCGTCACATTAAAAATAATAAAACCCTAAAAAATATATTAAGTCATAATATCCTTCCATTATTCAAATTTAGACAAAACCGGCTGTTTGAGGATCCGATCATGCCATATATGAGGGTGCCTCTTACTATTGGGGAGTCCTTATAAGATTTATGGGTTGAATTAACTAAAATTGCAGCAAAAAAATAGCCATATCTAGCTTGTTGTAAATTTAGAGGCAAGCGTTGAGTAAATCAAGTTCTGATTTTAGAAGCCGGGACTTCACTCAATAGATTAAGGAACCGAAAGTTAAAGAAGTCGACCAGCCAAAATCCCACCTAGAACCCTCTAAGTAGTGGCGTAGCCATAGATTGTAGACTAAGAGGGGTGGTTCCAGGATCCTTGCCACTAGAATACTCAAGTGACATAGTATTTTGATTCTAACACAAAGACTTCCTAGAATCTGATAAAATAGTGGGGGACATTAAATGATTTAAGTAATTAATCAAAATGTCTAAACCAGTAATCAGATAAAAGACACTCATATGCTAAAATTCATTTTTTGTAGAAAAATAGAACGTTATACCAAAAGTTTAAACTATGATAAATATTGGACAAAGTAAATGTCCTCACTGACATGAGTATCAATAAATAGTACAAGCACGTGCACATAATAATATGATATAGGAAAATCAAGGTTCCAGTGTCCCCAACACTGTTAAACTACCTCATGAAGTGAGGTTGAAACTGCTTACAGTAGACTAATGTACGAAGCATATGATAGTTATATCATTATGCTTTCATCAACGTTCAGTGACAGTTTTAGTCGCTACACCAGGACATGGATGATATAAACATGAAGTCTCATCTCCGAGATGTATGCAAGGAGAAAGCGAAACAATGATATGAATAAGGTGATGTTACACCATCATGTGTAAATTGAAAGATCAATCATGATCTTTAAATGGATCCATTTCTCATATAATTTTCACCACATTACTCAAGTATCATTTTAAGTTAAAAAATGAAAAAGTATTGAGTAAATGCTTCATTACCAATTTAGGTAAGGTTCGCCAAGTGAATAAGAATAAAAGACAGTTAAGTTTTAATTCCTATGGTGAACAAATTGAAAGAAAATATGAAAAGGTCAAAGGCATTTAATGCTAAAGACACATTCATGACATCCTTTAATTAATGAGGTATTAACAAAGGTTATTTTCATTTCATATTATAAAATAATAACAATGGAAGTTTAAAAGAAATAAACTAATTTAAAGAAGCAAGTTTCCACTTCTACATCAGGCATATTCATCAAAGTAATGTTTCCTTTTTACTACTTGGGTATTTAATACTATATGATTTTAACATATGTGTATTCTAATACGGTAACCAAGTTAGTATAAAAATGTTACTAGAAGTCAGGTGTATTCTCCAAGTGGCTACAAAAGAGTGATACCTAGGCCGGTGTTGAGAAGTACACGACTTATTAATTTCCAAGTGAAAGATTTACGTTGAACTACTATTGAGTATAACCAAAAACATTAATATCATGTGTCCTTGGATGCATGAAGACATTCTTTCGGGTTCTGGAATGAATGATGTTTTTGGTAAACTCAATCACTAGTTCAATAATACATGAATCATAGGCAACTAGTGATGAATATAAATGTAAGACTTATACCTAGTTGTGACAAGATAATTCTTTGTCAAGTAATACTAAAAGTGGATGTCATGAATATAACAAGTATGATATTTAGGCTCGGAACAACTAAATACTTTTGGTATCATCAACATCTTTAGTTTGGACAAAGGAGCCTTTAAAAATAAAGGTATGTCACAAAGCTTTTGGAAATAGTTCAACAAGTGAGTATAAACTATTCCAAGTATAAGCTAGAGGTATATATACTTCATAAGATTCCTTTAAGTGATTAAGGAATAATAAAGTGAAGTATATGAATGGTTTGGAGATATGAGTTGGTTCGGGTTGGGATACCGAAGAATATCTCGACCAAGAATTCATCAATCATGATAATATAGCATGGAGAAATTCCTAAACGCCCATTACCTTATTGACATCACGAAATTGATGTTAATGATGAGGATTGATGATGAATTCTTACATATCAACATTGATCAAAAACATATAGCGTGGAGTAATTCCTAAATGCACATTTTATACATCAAAATTTTTATGTAAGTAGTATCAATGTTACAACTTGCAAAAACTTCCATTACATTTCATGACATTATTTGAAAATAAAGGCGATATCCCACAACCATATGACAACTATAATGAAAAATGGATACAATATGAGTCATAGTATGATGTAAATCCATTATGTCATAAGGACGTGTGTTTGGATGCAAATAGTTTGTTCAGATACAAACAAACTTGCATCAAGACTAACACATTGTACATTTAGTGTAATAATCCTAACAGTTGTTTAGGATGTTACATAAATAACTAAGATAGAAAAGTAGGTAGTCAAGAAATAAACTACACTTCAATATAAGGGTTCACATATCTATTAGATATAGTGGTAGCTATATTGACTTGTGTTTAGTCAATGCTCAAGATGCACAAATAGTTGGAATAGGAGCTAGTTCTACAAGCACATGTGGAATAAGGTATGTTCCAGAGACACATACTGTGTATGAAGGATAAAACCATGGTGATGGTTTTTATATTCACCGTGGTCGGTGATCTATTATTCAATGTGAATAATATTTCCTACAAGTAAGAATTATATAAAAATTAGCTAAAATTGATAAGACCAACTAAAATTCAATTAATGGATTCCATGTATCAAAGTGAAAAGGGGATTATTATTTTGAATACTATGATGGGTATTTAACTGAGTTGATACATGGATGGTACAAGTGTAGTACCAATAAGGCTTGATTGGTTTAACCAAGTCGTTATGCCTAAATCCGTTAGAATTTTACCTATCATAACTAAGATCTATGATCAAATTATTTAGAATTGGATGTCATGACCACCAATCATGGATGGTGTCCATACGACGAAACCGGAAAGGGATGTTCATGTCACATAATGCTAATAAAGGTTGAAAGTTACTGAAATCCGATTTAGGATTAAAGTAAGAAACATGATCATAAAATATACATTTGTGACAAATGATTTCCATGTGTATACCAGAGGTTAGTGGGAGCATCAATTTTTTCCAAGTAAAGTATGTTAGAAAAAATATGGAAAATAGACATCGGTCTTACAGTTAGTTAAGACCAAGATGAAATTTATTCTCCAATGATTGACTTAAAGTATCAACCTAGGTTCTAGGGAATAGGATCAACTGAGGTAGATCTATAGGTTGCTCGGTCCTGGTCAATCATACATATAGTAAAAAATACAAGTTAGACCAATTCAAGAGATGATTTTTTGTCTATTTCATAGGGCATAATATCTTCAGGTCGACATGTCCAGGACATAGTAGGAGATAAACATGATGAGTTAAATCCATACGTCAAAGCGATGGATCAATCACATATGCCATGATATGTACACAAATTTATATTTCCAAAGTATATTTTATAGTAGGCGAATATCAATTATCTCCTGGATCAATATAAGGAATGAAATAAAAACTATCTAATTGTACTTCAGCAAGTACAAAAGATATGTACCTGGTAAGTGGAGAAGATAAGATACTTGTTTTCGGGGATATAAACTAGTCTTTATAGATCAATGTGATCTACTATCGTAGTTAGGCTAAAGATGATGAGCGAGTCAAGCTCATATCTACCAATGGTAGCCATAATTACATAGACCGAGTATATTGATGCTTCTGAAGCAGCTAAGAAGAAATTATTAAATGCAATGATTTGTTCCAGTTATTGGAATCACACCTAGTGAGAAAAGTATTATCATAATGTAAATTATGATATTATTACTAGCCCAAATTTCAGGTTATGGCAGTGAAAAAGTGAGATATACTCGGGATACCATCTCTTGAGTAGTTTTACTCAAGGAGAAAAGGTCGCAATAACATAATTTCCACGTGGCGAAACCGTGGAAGACCCAGTAGCTAAAGCCGTTACTTAGCAGAAATATGATGGTCATCATGTGAGTAGCTAACAAGTTTAGTTAGAAAGTTGGCTCTAGTGAAAGTGGGAGTGTTGAAATAGTGGGTTCCCTAGACCCAACTATTTGGTGATTTTGATTACCATATCATGTATACAGTTAGCTATACATGATGTCTTCTTAACGTTATAGTGTAGACTTTTCTACATCCACTTTTGAAATGGTAATGTCCAAAGATTAATTGTCGTATCGAAAGGTTATAGTAGATCCCAAGATATAATGAGAACCTCTAGATACTATGACATTAATCTTTAATATATATTCTATGGTATAGATACATCTTACTGGATAGACATAGTAGATGTTTGACTATCAGGTGATGGGGGATCATAATAATTGAGACTTTTTCTCATGAAGATCGCACTTGGTGATCTCTAGTAGTGAGATCATGAGGAATAACTCACCAATAGGAACACCACATGTTTCATGTGTCATTGGATGTTTCTATCTACGGTTATGTGTAATGGTCTTTTGACTTGAGATCATTACCAATGTATGTCATTTTATTGTGTACTTTGATGCAAGACAAAACCATGGTAATGAAGTCGTGGTGAGGTAGTTTGTGTTGGGTGCGTCATTGGTGGCATGTCATTGGTTAAATGGTCAAGAAAGTATTTTTTGTTTTTGGGTTATGGAAGTAATATATCTTAGGCCATATTGATAAGGATGATAGTACCTTTATAAGACCATGTCCATGGTAGTCGAAGGTAAATCTATCTAGTTAAATCAACAAACATTAAAGCAAGAAAAGGGCGATGACACATGAGTGTGTCCTGCTTTATGAGGTATTAAAGACAAAGAGATTATATTACACAATGCATGTTCATAGGTTTTTTTTCACTGCTATGTCAATCACTATCTCTTCAGGAGCCATAATGGGTTGCTAGATCCTGCTCTTGGTTTGTGAATACTATTAAATGCTATCGAGATAAGGGCCTAGAGGGCCACACACAATAGCATGTTCAAGAATCTTCCCTATTCAGTTGAATATATTTTTTGGACATGGTGGGACCCACCACTAAGGTCCGTGATTTTTTCAAGGAAAAACGATCACCAATATAACAAATAAATTCATATTATTCGATTTTAGAATAATGAGTATTGAATTTATTTATTAAATGTATTTACGAGTTTTAAGTAAATAAATTAAAAATATTAATTGAAGAATATTAAATATATTCAAGGTTCAATTAATATTTATGGGAGGGACGAGTCAAGTTAATGACTAAATTATTATCATGTAATATATTTTAATATATTAAAAGTAAGTGATAATAATATTTATGACTCAAATAAGTAGTTATAATATGTCGTTTGTAGTGCATTGATTATTCGGGAGCCGGGTTGGAATTTCTGGGTAATTAAATGACACTTTAAATATAAGAGGAGAGGAGATTTCTATATACTATTCATGGGGTTTCTCTCTCCTCTCCACTCTCCCATGATCTAGAGAGAGAGGCTCTAGATCCAAGGATCTCAGATCAAGCACTCTCTCAGGCGTCACTAGTGAAGCAATGCAGTGGTTGTTAAAGCATCGAAGGCATCGTAACAATTCCGTGCTAGCACCCAGATTACGATGAACAGTGCTCCCGTGGATTTCTTGAAGCATGTATGGATGATCTAGATGAATTAGACTTTAGATTCTTCGAGTAGCAATCTCCAACGACCAGCAGACATCTTGCACAACTTCAGATCTAAACCAGGTATTTATGATCTATTTTTGTGCTTAAAAACCTTCATGCGAGATCCTCAGATTTGACCGGGATACTATTCACTAACATCGACAAGTTTACGTCGATCTTCAGTGGTTTTATTTTAAAAACCCACCTATTTGGGGCTTCCGCTGCACGCCCAGTTCCAACATTATTTCGTAAAAATGGAAAGTAATACCACAATAAAATTGCGATAAATATTGGAAAAAGTTAATATCCAAACTAGCATGAAATTTCAAGAGTAGTATAGGTGCTTGCACACAATACTACTATATCATAAATTCAAGGTTCTTGTGTCTTAACCTATTAAACCACCTCAGGAAGTGAAGGTGCAAAATTTATTACAGGAGACTCATGAATTAAGCATATGATGGTTCTATCATAATTCTATCCTCAACGTCTGATGTTAGTTGCGGTCGCTATGTCACGACATGGATGATATTACATGAAGTATCATCTCCAAGAACCTTGTGAGGAGAAAGTGAAGTAAGTTTTTAATGTGATGTTAACACTAGCTTGGTGTAAACATAAAAGGAGGACTATGATATTTCATGAAATCTCATTATTACACCCAGTTACTCTAGTTTTGTTTAAGATTACAAATGAACATGATAGAGTATATGATTCATTACCTTTTAGGTATGGTTCTCCAGGTAATAAGAAAATTAAAGAAAGTACCATATTTTATTCTTATGATGAATAAATTAGAAGACAAAGAGAAAATTCCAATGGAAATTGAAATGCCAAAGGCACATTCAAAAAATCTTTTAATTATGAGGTTGGTTATTTAATAAGAGGTTATTTTCATTGTATATAATGAAATAAATTTATGGAAGTTTAAAAATGCAATGAACCAAAATACTAGAAGCAAGTACACGCTTCTCATTCAGGTATATTCATCAATATAAATTAATGCTTCTAATATACTTCTTGGGTATTGAATACAATATGCCAATAACATATGTGTATTTAAATATAGTAACCAAGTAAGTATAGGAACATTATAAGAAGTAAAGTGTATTCTCCAAGTAGCTGAGAAAGGGTGATTCCTAAGTTAGTGGTGAGAAACACATAACTTATAATTGCCAAGTGAATGATTTTAGTTGAAAAAGTTGTTGAGTATAACCAAAACATTTATCTCACATGTCCATTTGGTCATAATGAGATATTATTCCAAATTTATGAATGAATGTTGATTGTGGTGTAACATTCTCAACAAATAGTTCAGACATACTTGAATCATAGGCAATACATGATGAATATAAAATGTAAGACTTACCCAGTTGTGGAAATATAATTCTTTGTCAAGTAAAACTAAAAGTACACATCAAGAATATACCCAGTATGATATTTAGGCTCTACACAGCTAAACACCTTTGGTATTAATGACATCTTTAGTTTAGACAAATAAACATTTAGAAATAAAGGTATTTCACAAAGATTCTGAGGTTAGTTCAACAAGAGAGTGTGAACTATTCCAAAGGAAAGCTAGAGGTAAAGATACTTCATAAGATTACTTTAATAAATTAAGGAATGGTAAAGTGATCGAAGTTAGTGCATGATCAGAAGATATGAGTTGCTTTGAGCTGGCATGCCGAAGAATATCTTGACTATGCAATTTTCAATCTTGATAATGTATCGTGGAGTAATTCCTAAATGCAAATTACCTTATCTACACCACTTTATTGATGTTCATAAGAAGAATCGATGATAAAGTCTTACATGTCAGAATAGATCAACAAAATCTATCATGGAGTAATTCCTAAACGCACATTTTATACATCAGGGTTATGATGTATGTAGTATCTATGTTACAACCTGCATTAAATTCCATAATATTTCAATATTTCTTTGCAAATTATGATGAAGACCCATAACCAATATACCAAATAAAAAAATGATAAATGTATATCATACGAGTCATAGTATGATAGAAATATATTATGTCATTTGTTACAGATGCAAAGTGTTTCTTAAGATAAAAAAACATGCAGCAAACTAAACACATTGTGAATCTAAGGTAATTGTCCTAACGATTTCTTAGATTATTAATTAAATCCATAAGATAGAAAAAATTGGTAGTCAAGTGATAGACTACATTTCTATAAAGAGGGTGCACATCTATACTTGAGGTAGTGGAAGAAATATTGACTTGGGTTTAGTCAATGATCGAGATGCACAAATGGTTTCCATAGGAACAAGTTTCACAAGTTCATATGGAAGAGGCATGTTCTAGTGACACATACTGCGTAGGAATGTTAAAAAACATTGAGATGGTTTTGAGTTCACCATGGACGGTGATACTTTATTCATTAAGAATAAAAATTCCTACAAGTAAGAAGTATATGAAAATTATCTAAGATTGACAAGACAAATTATAATCCAGTAATAGATTACATGTATCAAATTTCAAAGGGGATTATAAATTGAATATTGTGGTTGGTATTCAAGTGAGTTGATACATGGATGGTACAAGTGTGGTACCAATAAGGCTCGATTGGTTATACCAAGTCAGTATACCTAAATCCATTATAATATTATTTGTCATAGCTAATTTTTAATATCATTCTATTGGTCATTGTATTTCAAGATCATATTTCGTGGAAGGTGTCTATACGATGAAACCAGAAAGGGATGACGACACCATTGAATGCCAATGAAGGTTACGAGTTACTAAAATCTAGTTTAGGATTCAAGTAAGCAACAAGATCTTAGATCATTAATTTGGAATGAATATTTTCCATGTTTCTACTAGAGGTTAGTGGGAGCGCTAAATGTTTCCAAGTGAAATATGTTTGGCAACATATGAAAAATAGATATTGGTCTTGCAGTTAGTTAAGACCAGGATAAAAGTAATTCTCCAATGATTGACTTAAAGTAGAAACCTAAGTTTTAGGGAACAAAATCTATTGTGATGGATATAAAGGTTTCTTGGACCTAGTCAATCATACATATGGTGACATGGTATTGAAAAATACAAGTTGGAACAATTCAAGTTTAGAATTATTGTCAATGTCACGTGGATTAATCTCTCCAAGTTGACATGTTCGGAACATGGGAAGAGATTAAAGTGGTGATTTGATATCCATTATCTTTAGAAATGTATCAACCACATATATAATTATATGTAAAATAACTAATATTGACATCACATAGACATATCAGTTGTATCCATAAGTGATCGTACCATGAATCACTGTGTCATTTTCACCCTTACACCATTGTATTAAACTGAATTTGTATTGTAAATTCAAAATATAATAACAAAATTAACTCCATGTTTGATTCAATTATTTTGTGTTTATAACTTTTAAAAAGTTAAATGTTACTTGTTTTGATAATTTTATTGAAGGAGGAGGTGATTTGGAAGACCCATGATGAAGTCCAGAAAAAATGGGCCAAACTGCACAAGACCCAAGCACACCAGTGGATCCATACGTACACTACTAATAGAACGTGCATAAAAATGGGCTGAAATTTTTTGGGATGGTTCAAAATTCATTATACTACATTTCTTATTAAGGTCTCAAAGACTCATTCGTTCATATAGTGTCCCAACCGACCTGATCTGTCCATCACATCAAATCTGTACAATGTCAAATGCAGTGTTCTGTATTTTATCAATATCTCGAAATGTATTTGTAAAAATGGTGTCAAAATTTCAGTGGAGATATTAAAGAGGTGGGGAAACATGTTTATAGTTTTTTCCAAAGTGATATTCGACTTTGAAGTGGTCGAAATCTATCGTCCAAGTGGTTTTACACAATCTGTGTGCCCAAAACCACCTTCTATTTTGCCTATAAAATGGAAGCTTGGGATCCTCATTTGGGAGTTCAAACCAGGATACAAGATCTACCATTTTGGAGTACTATATAAGTATCTTCATCATCCAAGAAGTTATGTAGGCCCCTATCCTCGTAGGGGGATCAAGGATGAAGAAGGAGTTCTACCCAAGCCTTCTCCTCCTCTCGATGGCGAGCTAAACGATGGACGATCATTTCAAGGGAGCTACACAAACTTGGGAGGGAGTTCCAGAACATGTTCTTATACTGGTTTTGTATGATTTTTGTGTTTAATATTTCACTTATTTTTCATCTTGACATTCTTCCCCATGATTACATTTCATTTGGTATAATTAAGTGGAAGACTTTTTATTTCAACATCGATTGGGTTGAGATTTCAAGTGGGAATCTTGAGTTGTTACGATTGGACAACACAATAATCCTATTTATCTCACACATACATAAGTTTTAAGTATTATTTTTTAGACCTTTTATTCTATTTTTTACAACCAAATCTTGGCAACACGATTGTTGTGTCGAAGGGTGGTTCTTTAAGCATCATTTGAAGAGGCAAGAGGGGAGTCAAGATCTTGACAACCTTCAACCAAAGAATTAAACAAAACCATGTTAAATTTTCAGAACAATGAACTATCAAAGATGTGAAGTGAACTTGAAATTATATTCTTTTCTCATAATTATTAATAAACCACCTTTATTTATCAACTATTTAACTCTTTAATTAAGTAATTTACTTAAAATCTGTTTCAAAACCACCCCCTATTTTAGTAATTCTTATTAAAAATACATACTCAAAACCTATCAAAACTCCTTGAGAGATGACCTAGGGTCTGCCCTAGACTATAAATAAGCCTTAAAAACATAATCAATTTGATGTGTCATGACAGAACGGTCAAATTTTGGCGCCGTTTCTGTGGAGCGCTTTGGTTTTAGTGCGTGTTTTTGATAATTTTCTTTATAAATTTTGTGAATGTTTGTTTGTTTTATATTCTACCTTTAAATTTATTTTTGTGTTCTAATTTATTTCTTATGTAGGTTCTATGTATGAAAAATTCTACTCTGGGAGACTTACAACCTTTCGAACCCGAACCGGAGAGGATCCTACATCAGCGACCTCGAGATACACAAGAGGAACCTTTAAAGGAGGACACACAAAACATCAACACTCATCTTGATCCTTCTTATTCTTCTTTGGAAACCCAAATTAAAACTGAAATTAACATGAATAACATGGATGAAAAAAATATAACACTAAAATAACTAACCTATCCTAATGTTGATATCCAACCCACCTATATTCAATTACAAGGTGAGACACCCAATTTTGAACTAAAATATGGTTTAATTCATCTATTACCAAAATTCCATGGACTTCCTGGAGAGGATCCACACAAGCATTTAAAAGAATTTCACACTGTATGTTCTACATTAAAACCTACAAATGTGGATGAAGAACAAGTAAATTTAAGGGAATTTACTTTTTCATTAGAAGACACAGCAAAAGATTGGTTATATTATGTTAATTCCCCAATAAGAGGCTAGGCGGACATGAAACACCTTTTTCTTGAAAAATATTTCCCAGCCTCTCGAACTGCAACTATAAGGAAAGAAATTTGTGGGATAAGACAATATCAAGGGGAAACATTACATGAATATGGGGAACACTTTAAAAGTTTATGTTCAAGTTTCCCACACCACCAAATAAGTGATCAAATTTTAATTCAATATTTTTATGAAGGTTTAATCCATATTGATTGAAATATGATCGATGTTGATGCAGGTGGTGCACCAGTTGATAAGACCCCAATTTCTGCTAGAACCCTGATTTAGAACATGGAGAAAAACACAAAACAATTTGGTTCATGGTCTAATGTACTGATTCGAGGTGTCCATGAGGTGAAAAGTACTGAATTCGAGAAGAAGGTGGACACAAAGTTCGAAGAGGTAAGTACCCTTCTTCGAGAAATTGATCTTTCCCAAGGTAAATACCAATCTCCTCCTCCCATCCATTGTGGTATATGTTCTTCTGACACCCACTACTCTGACCAATGTCCTCAATTGAGGGAAACATCTGTGAGTTATGAGGCAATATTTCCAGGACACCCCTATAACCAACCCTTTAGGCAAGAACATTACTATCCATCCAACCTTGGGTGGAAGGAGAACCAAGACTATAGGCAGGGGGGGGGGGTATTCAAACCAACCTCAACAAAAATGGAACCAACTGGAGAAGAGTAGTCATCCACCACCACCACCCAGAAATCATCACCCACCCCAAAGGCCTTTCCAACAAACCCCTCCAGAACCCGAGCCTAGCCTAGAGGATATGATGAAACAAATGGATGCCAAAAATATCCAATTCCAAAAAACCACTTAGGTATCTATACAAGACCTCAAAACCCAATTAGGCCATCTAGCTAACTTAGTGGGTGAAATTCAAAGTCACAGATCATGTAAACTTCCCTCTCAACCAGTAGTTAACCCTAGGGATAAAGGAAATTTTAGTGCTATCAACCTTAGGAGTGGAAAAAAACTAGAAATTAAAATAAATCCCCTATTAGAGTCATCCCCTCCTAAGGAAACCTCCATCCAAACCATTAAAAATGTTCCAAATGTTGAAGAACCTTGTCCTAAGAGAAGCCCTTCTAAAAGAAAGAGTGTTTATATTGATGAGTTACCTAGACCAACCATTCCTATTCCATTTCCTCAAAGGGACACCGAACCAAGAAAACAAAAGGAAACTGAACTTGATAATGAAATATTGTAAATTTTCAAGAAAGTATAGGTTAACATCCCATTGATTGATACCGTGAAGAAAATTCCACTGTACGCAAAGTTTCTAAAGGAGATGTGTACACACCGAAGGCGAATTCGAGGTGATGAGAAAGTGAGCTTGGGGATGAATGTTTTAGCATTGATAGAGCCATAAATTCCCACTAAGTTCAATGATACTGGAACATTATCAATTCCATGCACCATTTGGGAGTATACTTTTTCTAATGCTATGCTTGATTTAGGTGATTTTATAAATGTGATGCCTCACTCTATTTACTCTATATTTGTAGGTTGGGGAACTGAAGCCCCCTGGAATTATTGTTCAAATGGATAACCAGAGTACTGCACACCCCTATGGTGTGTTAGAATATATTCTTGTGAGGATCCAAAATTTAATTTTTCCTACTAACTTTATGTGCTTAAAATGGAGGATGATAGGATGAATGGACATGCCCCGATTATATTGGGGAGACCCTTATTGAAAACTGCCAAAACCATAATTAATGTCCACAATGGTACATTATCTATGGAATTTGGTGGTGACATATTCCATTTCAACATCCTTGATGCCATGAAGCACCCCTTAGAAGAACATTCCTCTCTCTTTTTTAATTCAATTGATGTACTCCCTACCCCTGAAAAAACAACTTTCTTTCCCCCGATCCCCTTTCTGAGTTTTCTTCATTGATTGAAATTCTAGGTAATGAATCTTGCATTGATTTTTGTAGTGGTCTAGAAAAGTGTCATGCATGTTTATTAATTGATAATTTCTTAAACACTGAGGATCCAATGACCATTGATGATACTGCTAAGCTTGTAAAAGCTCATTCCTCATATGAAGATGATACCATTGAGCAGTTAGATGAGATCAGTGACCTCTCACTTTCAAACACACTCCCATCAATCCAAAATCTACCTGAATTGGAACTGAAACAACTACCTCAATATTTAAAATATTCATATCTTGAGAATGGAAACAAGTTGCCCGTCATCATTTCTAGTTCACTCCATCCTGAGCATGAATTGCGACTGCTTGAACTATTGAGGGAGTATAAACAAGATTTGGGATGGACACTTGCTGACATTCTTGGTATTATCCCATCAATTTGTACACATCATATTTGGTTAAATTATGAGGCTAAACCAGTGAGGCAGGAACAATGTCGATTGAACCCAAACCCCCTAGAAATTGTGAAAAAGGAGGTAAAAAAATTATTGGCTGTTGGAATCATTTACCCCATCTCCGATAGCCAATGGGTCAGTCCCGTTCAAGTAGTTTATAAAAAAACTAGCCTTACATTAATTAAAAATGAAAACAATGAATTGGTTCCAACTCATGTGTAGAATAGTTGGAGTGTCTGTATAGACTATCACTGATTAAACCAACACACTAGGAAGGACCATTTCCCTTTTCCATTCATTGACCAAATTCTAGAGAGGCTAGCGGGTAAGTCCCACTACTGTTTCCTTGATGGGTATTCTGGATACTTTCAGATCCATATTTCCCCCAAGGATTAGGAAAAGAAAACCTTCACTTGCCCCTTTGGCACATTTGCCTATAGAAGGATTGCATTTTGTCTGTGTAATGCTCCAGGTAATTTCCAACAATTCATGGTTAGTATTTTTTCAGATTACCTGGAGAATTTCATGGAAGTATTCATGGATGATTTCACTATTTATGGATCCTCTTTTTATAAATATTCGAGTAGTCTTTCTTTAGTCCTACATTGCTGTATTGAAAAGAATCTTGTATTAAATTATAAGAAATGTCATTTTATGGTGAGACAAAGTATAGTTTTGGGGCATGTCATTTTTGGGGATGGTATCCAAGTAGATAAATCAAAAGTGGATTTCATTTCTTCCTTACTATTCCCCAAAAATGTACGAGATGTGTGGTCCTTCCTAGGTTATGCCAGATTTTACTGTTATTTCATTCGTGACTTTAGTAAAATTGCACTCCCCCTCTCCCGATTACTCCAAAAAGAAAAGGAATTTGTTTTTGATAAAGAATGTGAGGAAGCTTTTAATAAGTTAAAATAGAGTCTCATGTCACCCCTGGTAATCCAACCACCTTGGTGGGATTTACCATTTGAGCTCATTTGTGATGCCTCTAACTATGCAGTTGGGGCAGTCTTGTCATAAAGGGTTGATCAAGCTCCACATGTCATTGCCTATGCCTCACGTACTTTGGACCCTACCCAAGAAAACTACACCACAACTGAAAAAGAATTCCTTGACATTGTGTTTGCCTTGGACAAATTCAGGTCATAACTTTTGGGGTCCAAAGTCATTGTGTTCTTAGACCATGCAGCCCTTTGGTATCTCCTTAAGAAACCCGAAGCAAAACCACGTCTCATTCACTAGATGCTCCTCCTTCAGGAATTTAATCTAGAAATTAGAGATAAAAAAGGAGCAGAGAATGTAGTGGCTGATCATATCAGTAGGATTCCCCCATCCTCGTTCATTGACTCATCCACCTGTATTCCTATAAATGATATGTTTCCCGATGAGCAATTGTACCAAGTGAAAGATTTTATTCCTTGGTATACTGAAATTGTAAATTATTTAGCAGCATCTTTCATTCCTACTGATTTCAATAAAAACTAAGCCAGTCGTCTAAAACATGAGTCTCGTTGGAACATTTGGGATGACCCCTACCTCTGGCACACATGTAGTGATCAAGTCCTTAGGCGTTGTGTTCCTGATAGCGATTTTTAGTTTGTCCTTAGATTCCGTCACACTCTTGATTGTGGGGGCCACTTTGGTCCCCAACGGAATACTCGCAAAGTCCTTGATTCTGGTCTCTTTTGGCCAACACTTTTTTGGGATGCCCATGATTTTTGTAAATCTTGTCCTTGTTTTCAAAGAATGGGGAATGTCTCTAAAAGAAATGCAATGCCACAACAATCATTGCACTTTAATGACATTTTTGATGTTTGGGGCATTAATTTTATGGGTCCATTTTCCAATTCTTTTGGCAACTTGTACATTCTTATGGCGGTCGACTATGTGTCAAAATGGGTAGAGGCTCGAGCCACAAGGACAGATGATTCCAAAACAGTTGTGGAATTTTTGAGAACTCAGATATTTTTTAGGTTTGGATTACCTAGGTTCATCATTAGTGACCAGGGTTCTCATTTCTACAACCAAACAATGCAATAACTTTTTCATAGGTATGGGGTCAGTCATAGAGTGTCTACTGTATATCACCCACAGACCAATGGTCAATCCGATGTGTCAAATAGAGAGGTAAAACATATTATAAAAAAAATAGTTCAACCCAATAGAAAATATTGGAGTCTTCAACTTGATGATTCATTATGGGACTAACGTACTACTTTCAAAATTCCCATTGGAATGTCCCCATATCATCTTGTGTTTGGAAAGATTTGTCACCTGCCTGTTGAGATTGAGCACCGGGCCTACTGGTCCATCAAAGAATGAAATTCTAATCTTTCTGGTGCAGGTTCTCAAAGGAATTTGTAGGTTTAGGAGTTGGAGGAAATGAGAAAAGATGCATATGAAAACTCCAAGATTTATAAGGAGAGAACCAAGGCTTCCCACGAACATCTTATACTTCATCGTTAGTTCCACATTGGGCAGAAGGCCCTCCTTTATAATGCAAGGCTGAATTTTCATCCAGGTAAGCTTTGTTACCACTAGTTTGGCCCATACATTGTTATAAATGTATCTCCATTTGGTGTTTTTTAGGTTCAAAATGAAGAAACCAAGAAAACATTCACTGTCAATGGGTATTTGATGAAGCACTTCCACGAAGCCCTTTTAGATTTCTCGATGGAGGAACTCCATGTTCAAGAAGCAACATACCAGTGAAACACACTAGGTTTTATCCTTCCTTCTCACCTTCTCAATTATTATAGTGAGGACACTACAAATTCTAGGTGTGGGGGGATGGGTACATTCCTGGGTTTGATAGGAGTTTTCATCATTTTTTCGCCTTCTTTATGGTATTTTCATTTTTCCCCCATCAAAAATTTCAAAGTTCCATGATTTGGTGACCATAAGGGGGGAAAGTAAAAATACCATAAAGAATGGAGAAAAATAATATTTGTATGAATTTAACATCAGGGAGTGATTTTTAGTGAATTGGTTTTCTATCAATGATATAAATGGTTGTATCACTGTGAAACATTTGAGATAATTGATTCCCCTTGTGTGAGTAGTTTTTGGGAAAACTATGTCATTAATATCTCCATAAATTTTTGCACCAAACCACGAAGTGTGAATATTTCTTACTTAATATAAGGTTAATATATGTTAGGTTAATATTTTTCAGCTTTAAATAATATTTCCATACATTCATTCCTTATCTAATCTATTTCATTACTATACCAGATTGACTTATGCATGTGTACCTAATGTCTAACTATTGTACACCCTCAAAAAAAGGTTGTGTCTTAGTCAGGTCAAAAACCACTCCTCCTCAACCTTTGATCTTGTTATAACTATTGCAATTAGTGTCGTGAGGAGATCAAACAAGGGTTGGGAGATGAGTGTGAGATTTGTTCCAAATGCAATTTCTAAAAAATAATAATAATAAATGAGGGGATTGATGAAATGTTCAACATATGTGGATATCTAGGTTGGGAGATTATGGTTTGACTTCTGGGAATGCTTAAGTGAGTGGGTCTTGAAATATGATTGCAAAGGATTTAGGGAAGGTTCTGTGAAAATTCATTTAAAGCATGGAAAGAATAACCTATATTTATTGGATAGAAAGTGGAAAGAATAGCATGGAATGGTTTTCACTCACACACATGCAGAGTTAGTGGAATGGTTGAATTTTTAATTCCTTTCTCAATTTGGTGTCATGAATCACTTTGAATTTCATTGTGATATGATTTATGGGTCATCTTTTTCCATTTTCACTAGGAAGAACTCCTTGGTGTGGTTCATGCATTTATCACATTACTTTAATGAATTAAAATTTCCTCAAATGTTAAATATTCATGATGTTGGGAATATATACATGCATTATTTTTTTAGGATATGTGACTTTTCCTAGGAGTGAAAATGTTTAGGCGTGGGGGTGTGATCGTACCACGATTCACTGTGTCATTTTCACCCTTACACCATTGTATTAAACTAAATTTGTAATGTAAATTAAAAATATAATAACAAAATGAACTACATGTTTGATTAAATTATTTTTTGTTTATCACTGTTAAAAATGGAAATGTTACTTGTTTTGATAATTTCATTGAAGGAGGAGGTGATTTGGAAGACCCATGATGAAGTCCAGGAAAAATGGGTCAAACTGCGCAAGACCCAAGCACACCAGTGGATCCATCCGCACACATATACTATAACATGCATAAAAATGGGCTGAAATTTTGTGGTATGGTCCAAAATTCATTGGGATACATTTATTATTAAGGGATACAAGACTCATTCGTCAATATAGTGGCCCAACTGACCTGATCTATCCAGCACATCAAATCTGCATAATGTCAAATGTGGTGTTCTGTATTTTATTAATATCTCGAGATTTAGTTGTCCAAATGGTGCCAAAATTTCGGTGGAGATATTCAAGAGGCGGGGAAACATGTTTCTAGTTTTTTCCAAAGTGATATTCGACAGTCAAGTGGACAAAAACTATTTTCTAAGTGGTTTTACACAATCTGTGTGCCCAAAACCACCTTCTATTTTGCCTATAAAATAGAAGATTGGGATCCTCATTTGGGAGTTCAAACCAGGAGACAAGATCTGCCATTTTGGAGTCCTATAGAAGTCTCTTCATTATACAAGAATTTATGGATGACCCTATCCTCATAGGGGGATCAAGGATGAAGAAGGGGTTCCACCCAAGCCTTCTCGTCCTCTCGATGTCGAGATAAACGGTGGACGATCATTTCGAGGGAGATACAAAAACTTGGGAGGGAGTTATAACACATGTTCTTATAATAGTTTTTTATAATTTGTGTGTTTAATATTTCACTTATTTTTTATCTTGACATGCTTCCCCCTGATTACATTTCATTTGATATAATTAAGTGGAACTATTTTTATTTAAACACTGATTGGGTTGAGATTTCAAGTGGGAATATTGGGTTATTCTGATTGGACAACACAATAATCCTATTTATCTCACACATACATAAGATTTAAGTATGATTTGGTAGAAATTTTATTATATTTTTGAAAACCAAATCTTGGCAACACGATTGTTGTGTCAAGGGGCGGTTATTTAAGCATCATTTGAAGAGGCAAGAGGGGAGTCAAGATCTTGACAACATTCAACCAAAGAATTAAACAAAACCATGTTAAATTTTCAGAACAATGAACTATCAAAGATGTGTAGTGAACTTGAAATTATATTCTTCTCTTATAATTATTAATAAATTACCTTTATTTATCAACTATTTAACTCTTTAATTAAGTAATTTACTTAAAATCTGTTTCAAAACCACCCCCTCTTTTAGTAATTCTTATTAAAAATACATACTCAAAACCTATCAATGCTCCTTGAGAGACGAACTAGGGTCTTCCCTAGACTATAAATCAACCTTAAAAACATAATCAATTTGACATGTCATGACATCGCGGTCAATAAGCACTAAAAGTTAAGCAGTCATAACTATCATCTTGTACTTTGACAAGTACAAATGATATATACTTGGTATATAGAGAAGAAGGTATACTAGTTATTGTGGGACACAAACTAGTCATACTTAGATCAAATTGATCCAATATTGCAGTTATGAAAAGGAGATGAGCGAGTCAAGCTCATAATAGCCAGTGGCAGTCATACTTACAAATACCGAGTACATTGTAGCTTCTAAGGCAGTTAAAAAGCAGTTATCAATCACAACAATTTGTTCCAGTTCTTGGAATCACACCAAGTAAGTAAAGTATTATCATAATGTAAATTATGATATTCTTATGAGATAAGATATCAAGTAATGAAAGTGGACAAAAGGGATATACTCGGGGACACCATCTCTTGAAAAGCTTTACTCAAGGAGATGAGGTTGCATATAGTAGAATGACCACATGACGGAAACGTGGCAGACCCAGTAACTAAAGTCGTAACTCAGCATAAAAATGATCTTCATCATTTGATTAGCTAACAAGTATGGTTATCAAGTTGGCTCTAGTGCAAGTGAGAGTGTTGAAATAGTGGGTTCCCTAGACCCAACTATGCAGTACTTTTTATTACTATATCATGTATACAGTTATATATATGATGTTTTCTTACCATTATAATGTAGATATTTCTGCATCCATTACTTAATGGTAATGTCCTAGATTAATTGTCATATCAAAAGGTTATAACATATCTTAGGCTATAATAAGAACCTCTAGATACTATGAAATTAATCTTAAATATATGTTCTATAATCTAGATACATCTTACTGATCAGACATAGTAAATGTTTGACTATCAGGTGCTGAGGGCTCAAAAGCATTGAGACTTCTTATTATAAAGTTTGCACTCAGTGATCTCTAGTAGTGAGAGCATAAGGACAGACCCACCAATAGAAACACCACATGTTTTGGGTATTATTGGTTGTTCTTATCTACGAACATGTGTACTTGTCTCTTGAATTGAGATCATTACCAGTGTGTACCATTTGATTAAGTACTTTGATGCAAGTCAAAAACCATGGTATTGAAATCATGGAAAGGTATCTTGTGTCAGGTGCATCGTTGGTGGTATGACTTTGGTTGAATGGTCAAGAAGGGATTTGTCGCTTCCAAGTTATGGAAGTTATATATCTCAGGCCTGGTTGATTAAGATGGTGCTACCTTTATAAGTCTTTAGCCAAAGAAATTGAAAGGAAAATCCATCTATAAAGATTAAAAAATAATAAATCAAGAAAAGTATGATGACACAAGTGTGTGTGTCCTACTTTATGAGATATTTAAAGACAAAGATATTATAGTACATAGTCAGTGTTCGTAGGTTGGTTATTGCTGCTATGAAAATACTTATCTCTTTAGGGGCCATGATGGGTTGCTAGAATCTGCTATTAGTCTGTAGATTTTATTTACTGCTATCGAGATAAGGGTCTAGAGGGTCACACATAATAGCGTATTCAAGAATCCTCCCTATTCTATTGAATAGGTATATTGGACATAGTGGGCCCCACCACGGGGTCCGAGTGTTGTCTAAGTTATCGATCACCGATAAATAAATAAATTCATTATTATTAAAGTTATGAATAATTGGATTGAATTTATTTAATGTATTTAAAAGTTAAGTAAATATGAAAAATTATTAATTGAACGAATATTATTTTAATATTCAAGGTTCATTTAATATTAAGCGGGATAGTGAGTTGAGTTAAATGGTTTGGTTTTTATCACATAATATATTATATATATATTACAGGTATGTGATAAAATAACAAATAACATTGACATAGATTAATTCATCAGAATTATTTATTTAGTGGATGTTGAAATAAATAGGGGCCAGGGAACCCAACTGGGTATTTGGAAACTCCACTATAAATAGAGGTGAGTCTTTCTTTCCATGTAACTATTCATTCATTTTATGGAATAAAAACTTGAGCCTCTCTCTTCTCCTACTCTCTAGAGAGAGAGACTCTCAATCCAAGAACTTGGATCAAGATCTTCCTCAAGTATTGAAGGTATCTCGATGCGGTGATCATTAGGATGTTAAAGGCATTGTTGGATTTCCGCGCTAGCACCTGGAATTTGATGATCGGCACTCCCGTGGATTTTATAAGCACATGTGGATGATTTAGAGGGATCCTTCTATGGATCCTTCAAGAGAAGATCACCGGCGACGAGCTGCAGTCGATAGCAGCTTCAGATCTGAAATGGGTATGTTATTCATTTTAATTTTGTGCTCTTTATAATTTACGCGAGATCCTTGGGCCTTACCGGGGCTCAGATCTTTGGCGATGAAAATTTATGTCATCTCATCAATGAAAAAATTTAAAATCCCTGGCCCATAGGCTTCCGCTGTGGGCCTCGAAACCTTTCAAAGGCCTACCTGAGTTAGTTATGCCTTCGGTGCTTGTCACCACCCCTAGCCTATGGGGGTGTGATTATGGTAGTTGTGGCTCAAGCCCTGAATTGGGTCGGGTCATGAAATACGTGAACTTAAATGACCAAGTAACTGTATATAACATGATAATAAGTGATATAAAAGGAATTATAAACTTTAAAAAGGTTCTTAAGTAAGTAGAAATTAACCTAAATTTATTATTCAAGAAGATAAATAATGTGCGTGACAATTAAAACTCAAGGTAAGAGACTTTATTTTAAAAACCCTCCTTTAAAGTTCATCTTCAACACTTTTTATGAAATTCAGAAGAAATACTTTTTTTAACTTATACGACATGAATGATTTTTACACCATCATGAGGCCTTAATGTTTTGAATCTTCCTTTACATGTTTAAATGTTTATTTTAAAAGAATTTTTTTTCCTTTGTGTGTGTGAAGTTTTTCTAAAAATATGTGATTTAATAATGAAATGGTTATTTTCCTTTAGAATATTTTTTTATGAAAGAATTTAATTTTTATGATTATGATATGGTTCCTGAGCATTGTTTATGATGACGAGTGGTTACGTTATAAAACAATAATGGGTGGTTTCGTGATAAACCAAAATGGTTGGTTATGTTATTAACCAATAACAAGTGGTTCCATGATAAACTAAGTATGGGTGGTTATATTATAACCTCTAATGTATTGGGTACTCCAGAGATGGAAGTAGATCATATGGTTATTCCATATATGAGATAGAGTTAACCGATTAGGTTTCTCTTAATATATAATGATAATATACCATGATAGTTATTCTAAGATTAACTGCAATGGTTAATCATGATTATTTGTGATAGCCACTCTAAGGTAATGTTCAGAAGTTAACTGTGAAGGTCTTCTATGAGTAGTTATGGTGGTTACTCTAATTATGCCTCAAGTTTCCAAAATGTTTTATCTATGTTTTCTATGAATTTTAAAAATGTTCTTTGATAAAAATGTGTGTTTTATATAGAAATTATTAATTTCATAAGCTCAAAGAATAATGTAATAAAGGTAAGTATATTATGAATTTTCATGTTTTCACTGGACTAATGGGTTTCTTTATTTTTATGTCCCTTACTAATATTTTTGTGGTCTTTCCAAATTTTAAAATGTTTTTCATAGGGTTTAAGGGAGAGTAGAGACAATGATGTGTTCAAGAAGAAAATTGTGAAGAATTATCATGAAAAGAAATCATGTTTTATTTTAATGAATTTTTTATGGAAAAAATGGATACTATGCAGAAGTATCCATTTGTAATGTATGAGTTTACTATGTAAGAGTTTGTCATAATTCTCTAAAACTTCAAATCAAAAATATCCTTGAGAATGTAATAATGTGAATTATAGTTTAAAATCACTAGAATATGTAATATTTAAGGTCAATTCATTACAAAAGACATCATAAGTCCATATGTGAGGCTATCAGAAACACAAAAATGTTCAAGAATAGATGAAGCTTGAGTGGGAGCACTGAATTTTTGTGTTCTGAAAGTACGAGTATCGGAAGTTCAAGTACCGACAGAATGAGCAGATCTAAATAGTTTAGTTCAACCGATTCAATTGATAATATCAACTAGAATCTGAAGACCAATGCAAATGTTTGAGCATGATTTAAACTTTATACTCCCAATAGATGAAGAAGAACTTTCAAATTCGAAGGAGGAAGCTTCACTTAATGACTCTAAGTAGTGGGAATCAACCATGAATGAGGAAATGAATTCATTGAATTTCAATAGAAATTGGGGGATGACTAAACTATTGGAGCATAAAAAGGCACTTGAAAACAAGTGGGTTTATCATATCAAGGAAGAGTCTAATGACAAGAAATTATATAATGCACACTGGTAGTGAAGGGTTTCAACATAAGGTGAAGGTATCGAGGTGTGTATTGGAATTCAGTGGGCTAGAGATTTAAAATTATTCATCGGTGATGAATGTAACAACGTCATTTTTTGTGATGCACTTCCCCGGTATAAGCCCAATGATCACACGTGAAGAGTTTTAAACACAAAAATATGAAACCATAAATACCTAGTTTGATCTAAAGTTGTGGTCGTCATCTTCTTAATGCTGACGGTCGTTGCTTAAAGAATCTGAAATAAAATTCATATAGATAGTCCATACACACTTCAAGAATCTATAGGAGCACCGATCATCGAATTCTGGGTGATAGCATGGAGATCCAATGATGCCTTCAATGCCCCAATGATCACCACATCGACGTACCTTCGATACACGAGGGAGAGTTTTATCAGATCATGTGGATCTAGATCATCTCTCTCTAGAAAGCGGTGGAGGAGAGAGAATATATCAAGAGCTTTCCATGAATTGTTCATTTGAGAGAGCCTCTTTTCCTATATATATTGTATTAAGAAATTACCTGGAAAGGCTTCTAGAAACCTGAATATTTAACACTATATAAACAGTATATTATGGCTACTGTGTCGAGTCATAAATATCATTTATTATTATTATCACTTTCTTTTAATATAATAAATACATTACGTGATAATACCCAGACCATTAACACGACTCGTCGTTCCCGTAAATGTTAAATGAACCTTGAGTATTTTAAACTAATATTTGTTCAAATAATACTTTACATGTATTTACTTTAATACTTGTAAATACATTTAATAAATAAATTAAATGACAACTATTCTTAACTTGAATAATATAAATTTATTTATTCCTTCGGTGAAAATACATCCTTGGATAAAAATAGGACCTTAGTGGTGGGTCCCACCATTCTATATATACCTATTCACCAGAATAGGGTAGATTATTGAATATAATATTGTATGTAACCCTCTAGGACCTTATCTCAATAGAAGTGAATAATATTTACAGATCAAGAGTGGATTCTAGGAACCCATCAAGGCCCCTAAAAAGATAAGGAGCAGTCATAGCAATGCCAACCAACCTATGAACATGCACTATGTAATATAATCTCTTTGTCTTTAGATATATAATAAAGTAGGACACACACCCATGTCATCGTCATTTTCTTACTTTATTATTTATTAATCTAACTATATGAATTTACCTTGGACTACCATGACCATGGATTTATGAAGGTACTACCATCCTGATCAACCATGCCCAGGATATATATAACTTTCTAAACTCGGAAGCGAAAAATTATATCTTGATCATTCAACCAATGCCATACCTCAAATGATGCATCCAACACAATCTATCTCACTATGATTTCATTATCATGATTTTTCTTTGCATAAAAGTACGTGATAAAATGATACACACTGAAAATGATCTCAAGTCAGGAGACCAATACACATGTCCATAGATAGGTACAACCAATGACACAAAAAACAAGTGGTGTTCATATTGGCAGGTCTATCCTCATGATCTCAATTATTAGAGATCATAAAGTGTGAACTTAATGAGAAGAAGTCTCAATGATTATGTGCCCTTGACACCTGATAGTCAAATATCATCTGTGTCCAATCAGTATGATGTATCTAGACCATAATAAATTTGTTTAACATTAATGTCATAGTATCTCAAGGTTCTCATTGTAGTCTGTGATCTGTTATAAACTTTTGATATGACAAATAATCTATGTACATTTCCATTCAAATAGTGGATGCAGAAATTTCTACACTATAATGGTAAGGATACATCATGCACATCTCACTGTATACATGATATCAAAAGTAATTTTCAAGTTGGGTTTAGGACATTCACTATTACAACACTGTTAATTATATTGGATACAACTTGATAACCATAATTTTCATCTCTCACATGATAAATATCATGTTTTTGTTGAGTCATGAATTTAGTTTTTGGGTCTTCCACGTTTCCACCACATGGCTATTCTGCTATGCGCGACCTCACCTCCTTGAGTAAAAGTTCTCAAGTGATGTAAACCTTAAGTGTATGATCTTTTTTCCACTTTTATAACTTGACATCTTGGCTAGTAAGAATATCATAATTTAAATTATGATAATACTATACTTACTAGGTGAAATTCTAAGAACTGGAACAGATTGTTTTGTTTAACTACCTCTTAGCTGCATCAGAAGCTGCAACATACTCAATATTTTTAGGTATGACTACCACTTTCTTGAATGAGCTTTTCTTTCTCATCACCTTATCCTAACTATTATATTAGATAACATGGACCTAAGGAATAATAGTTTGTGTCCCCTGATAAAAAAATTAGTATCTTTTCTTCTCCACTTACCAAGTACATATCCTTTATACTTTCTCAAGTACAAATGGTAGTTCTAACTACCCCCTTTTAGTTCTCCTAGATATAACTGATATTTTCCTACTCTAAAGTATATCTTGGAAATATCATTTTTTGTACATATCATTGCATACATGATTGATCCATCACTAAACCATATGGAATTCAACTCACCATGTTAATATCCTCCCATGTTCTAAACATGTCTACCTGGAGATATATATGTCATGTGACACCGACAACAATTCCCTCTCAAATTGTTCCAACTTGTATTTTTCAATACTATGTCAGTATATGTACGATTGACTAGGTCCCATAAACCATTAGATCAACCTAAATAGATCTCATTCCCCAGAACTTAGGTTTCTACTTTAAGACAATCTCTGGAGAGATACTTTTATTCTGGTCTTAACTAATTGTAAGATCAAAATATGTTTTCCATATGTTACCAAACATATTTCACTTGGAAAACAATTATGCTCCCACTAACCTCTAGTAGACACATGATTTCGATTAATTTCAAATGAATACTCTAAGATATTGTTACATAATTTTAATTCAGAACTGGATTTCAGTAACTTGCAACCCTTATTGGTATTCTGTAATATCATCATCCCTTTCTAGTTGCGTCGTATAGACACCTTCTATGAAATTTGAACTTGAAATCCAATTCTCAATATAACGATCATAGAAATTAGCTATTAAAAGTAAAATTCTAATGGATTTAGACATAATTACTTGGTGTAACCAATCGAGGCTTATTGGTACTACACTTGTACCACCCATGTATCATCTCAATTGAATACCCACTTCTATATTCAAAATAATAATCCCCTTTTAACTTTGATACATGAAATCCATTATTAAATTTTAATTGACCTTTTCAATCTTAGCTGGTTTCTGTATAAAACCTATTTTTAGGAATTATTATTTTCAATGAATAATGTATCATCAATCGTAGTGAATACAAAACCATCACTATGGTTTTAACCTTCCTACACAATATGTATCTCTAGAACATTACTCTTTCACACCTATTTTGGAACTTGTTCCTATTCCAACCATCCACCCAACATTGATAAATTTTTATTAAAAGGATAAAAGTGGACCGAGGCCCGAAACAAGTCAAGGTGGCCTAAATTAGTGAAAACCTATGGCATCAGTGTGAACCAGGATAACACACTCGGGGAGAAGGGAGCCAGTGCTACTAAAAATAATACAAGGGTTTTCAGATGAATCCCATGATTCCAGGAAGTACATGACTTTTTTTCCTTCTCTCCACATGTGCTTAAGACTAATGCTATCAGGAAGAAACCTCCTTTAATTTTGAATTAAATAAGTGACAGCCTAAGGAGTACTGAACACACCTTGAATTGATCTGAGGAGATTCATGGAGTCTATTTCCACCTAGTGGAGAAAGAATCCATGGGAGTGACACAATTATAGCCCCTTGATCATTTTAGTAGCCACATTCATGAGGGATGCACCCTACCCAATACACAAACTGAAAGAAAAAAACATTGATCCCTACTGATCACAAACAACACCCCACCCCTTAAGCAACCATTCGTACAAGATCCATCAATGTTCAATTTATAGACCGACTCAGGGGGGTTCCAAAAAATCCAATTTCCTTGAGACAACACCCTTTGAGATGAAAAAATTATCCTGCTACCAACCATAATCTTCTACAGGGAAGGAGATAGGCCACCCCGCTTGAGCAGTGACACGAGTTCCACCACCAAGGAATTTATCCACGCTATATTTTATTGATCAATATTAACATTTAATAGTCATCATTTATCCTCATTATAAACATCATTGTCTTGATATGGATTAGGTAATGTGTGTTTAGGAATTACTCCATGCTACATTATATTGATCGATGAATGCTTGGTCAATAAATTCTTTGGCATGCTAACCCGAAGCAACTAATATCTTCTGACCATGAAAATATCATACTTCAATTTCATATTCCTTAATCACTTAAAGGAATCTAATAAAGTATAGGAATATACCTCTAGCTTACACTTGGAATAGTTCACGCTCTCCAGCTGAACTAGTTATGCAAGATTTGTGACATACCTTTATTTATAAAGGTTTCTTTTTACAAAACTAAATAAGTATATAAATTAATAATACCTAAGGTGTTTAGCTCAACATAGTATAAATATCATACTAGGCATATCCTGGATGTCCATTGTGATTTTTCTTGACAAAAAATCATCTTTCCACAAATGGGTATATAAGTCTTACATTTTATATTCATCAAGTATTGCATATGATTCAAGTATTACTGAACTATTACTTGAGTATTCTACAGCACAAACAACATTCATTCTGAAACTTGGAATAATGTCTCATTTTATCCAAAGGACACATGAGATAAATTTTTTGGTTATACTCAATAAATATTCTATTAGAATCATTCACTTGGAAATATAGAAGTCATTTATTTCTCACTACTAACTTAAGAATCACCCTTTCTCAGCCGCTTGGAGAATTCAACTTACTTATAGTAATGTTTCTATACTTACTTGATTAATGTATTTCAATATGAATATTTGATTAACATATTGTATGTAATACCCAAGAAGTAAAACTGAAATGTTACTTACAATGACGAATGATCATTGAAGAATAAGAGAGTACTTGATTATTCAATTTAGTTCATTTTATTTATTTTCCATATAATTATTTCATGATATGAAATGTAAATAACCTCCTGTTTAATATCCCACCTCATTGCATTTAATGGAATTATGAATGTGCCTTTGACATTACTCTTTCCATTGAACATGTTTCCTTACCTTTCAATTTTTTCTCCATAAGAACTAAAGATTAATCTGTCTTTACTATTCTTATTTACTTAGAGAACCATACCTAAAAAGGTAATGAAGAGTTTACTCAATACTGCTCATTTTGTTACCTAAAACGAGACTAGAGTAAATGAGTGAAAATGATATAAAAAAGAGATCCATTGAATGATCACGATACATCTTTCAATTTACACATGTCCAGTGTAATCATCACCTTATTCATATCTTGCTTCACTTTCTCCTTGAAAACTTCTTAGAGATGAGACCACATGTTATATCACCCATGTTCCAATGTAGTTACCACAACTGACATCAAACATTGATGATAACATAATGAAATATCCATCATATGTTTTATACATGAGTCTCCTGTAAGCAATTTTACACCCTTACTTTCTGAGGTGGCTTAACAGGTACAAAGACACCAACACCTTGAATTTCCTGTATCGCAGTATTGTGCACAAGCGCCTATACTACACTTGGAAATTCATGATAGTTTGAACGTTTACTTTGTCTAATATTTATTGAAATTTATTTGTGGTATTACTTTCCATTTTATATAAAAATAAAATATAGTAGATTAGTACTTTTATCTTGATTACTGGTTTAGACATTATTGATCAATTAATTATCATCAAATATCTCCCACTATTTTATCGAATTATAGGAACACTCCGTACTAGAATCAGAATATTCTGTCACTTGAGTATTCTACTGGAAATGATCCTTGAACTTCCCCTCATAGTCTAAAAGCTTTGGATATTCCACTACTCATAGGGTTCAAGGTAGGTGTTTGACTGGCCAACTATATTAACTCGTGGTTCCTTGATCCGTTGAGTAAAGTCTCAGCTTCTAAAATCATAAACTTGATTTAATCAATTATTTTCTATAAAGTTGCAGTAAGTTAGCTTTGAATACTTATTTGCTGCCAACTTTAGTTACGTCAACTCATTAATCTCATAAGAACTCCTCAGTAGTAAGATGAACCCTCAATTTTGGCTGACGAGCACCCCGAACATCTGATTTTGTTCAAATTCAAATGATGAAAGATGAATATGATTTAATATTTCTTTGAGGGTTTTATTATTTTTAAATAATGAAATGAATTCATTTTATATTTCATAATCACGTACTATGTGATCTCACTCACAATTTATCATGTAATAAATAGAAAAAATCCATCCTATCACATGTTCATTTTATCTGTTCATGCTTGTTTATTATTCTATGTGATCTCACGTAAACTACACATATATAAAATAATAAACCATGCATAAATAAAATGAGGACATGATCATGAACCAATACTAATGATTGATCCATTGACTGAATAATGGATCAACCTAGACACTAGGGTAACTCCTTGAGTCACGCCACTTGCAACTCGAGTTGCAACGCTCACTCATCCAATGCGTCAAACTTCTATCCGGTACATCGCCATAACTCAGTACGAAGTACGTCACAATTCATCTTCATCATTATACAAAAATACTTGAACACATGCGAGAGGGTCTCGAGAGTACAAAATAAAATGGAGAAATTGGACATGCATGCCATTATAAATTTAATGACAAAGACAACTCACAGATTTTCACTTGTTAAACAAATTATCACAAGCCACCATTGCAATAAATAAATAAATAAATTAAACATACACCAGACATGCATTGGTTGGTCTGACTCATGACCAGTCAATACACACAAAACTCGTATATTTAAATTAAATTCATAAATAAAATTAAATTTGTATTAAATTATTTTTCCTAGGGAATTTTATTGAATTAAAAATTCACTCTTATTTTTAATTCAATATTTACGTCATTTGATCCCATTAATTAACTTAATTTTAATTCCAAAAATTAAATTAATTATTTTATTTTATTTAACACCTAAATTAAATTAATTTCAACCCACAATATTAAAAAAAATAAAAAATAAAATTAATATTTATTTAATTTAATTTAAAACCAAAATTAAATTAGTTAATTCAATTAATTTTTTATTATAAAAATACCCAAACCCCAAAAACCCTGAGTAAGGCCTATGCGGGTCAGGCTAAACTCACAAAGCCCATTCTGGATCCTACATACCTCTTGCATGATATTATGTTCCATATAGGTCTGCCCAGACCCATACTGGGTTGGGAAGACCCACCTCGACTTGTTTCGGGGTGAATCCAGTATGTGTAGAGGGTACTGCGATGTACCTTGGGCAACGAAGGAGGTGGGCAGACAATACTGGGGTTCGGTCTCACGATGGATGGTAACGTCCAATTTTCACGGTGGATCATAGGACACCATTGTGGGGCTTCAAGAGGAAGGGTGTGGCGTGGCAAGGGTGCGGTGGTCTGACAGATAAGATGAAGGCCAGAGGAGCGGGGCGTCGGTGGCGAGTGGGCTAGTGCGGAGGCGCGCGATGATGAGGCTCATGGTAGGCAGCCGAGATCATGCAACTATTGCGGGCGAGCAGTGAGGGGAGGCCAGGTCCACGGAATCTACACATAAGGGGGGGGGGGTAATTTTTTAATATGGGTTTTACGAAAAAAAATTTGGGAAAGGGGATTAGGGTTCCGATATTTTTAAAAATGGGTATGGGATGCGTGAACGACGTTCACATATTTTCCCCCACTAAAGATGCGTGAACCCCATTCACGCATCCTCCCAAGAGGAGGGATGCGTGAATGGGGTTCACACATCTTACAGTGAGCTCAAATGTTTTCCAATATTTATAACTAGTAATTACAAACTAATACACTTAATGTAGAAATTAAGAAATATTAATAAATATCAATTAAATAATAGAAAATATTGAAATAATGTTAATAATTATTAATAAATATTCATGAATAATAGATATTCATTAAATAATTATTAATAGAATGGCTTGAGTATTCTCTAACATATATTGAGAAATATATAATCTTAGCACCTTTCACTCACTCACATTATCTCAACATGTTGTAGTTAAACATCTATTTCTATAAATATTCTCATATGGTTCCATTTGTATTCTAAAGTGGAAACTGTTATTATATATGAATTCCACTAATAAATGTTTTTGATCACAATATCTATTGAAATGGATCAAGAAATATATTATCTGATCTACAAGCCTATGAATGATCATTTTAGACTTACTATTAGTTTAAGTGTGGTATGTAGTTCAAATCTCATTTTTGTATCCAATGCTTGTTAAATAATTCCCAAAAACATCATAGAGATCCTTGGGTCTCTCTTAGATATAATATAAAGATTTAATCCATGTAAACTTACCTCTTTATTTATATATTGGTATGTTGATAGAGTGTGAAATACTCTCAAATAGTAATGAAGTAAGAAAGCATTGTAAGTTGATCAACTATAAACTGAATGGAACTATTTATAATGTAGGTCTTTATAAGACCTATGATGAATTACATGGTGATGTTTTATATTTTAATGTGTAATAGTTTAATCATCCTCTTTTACCTCTTTCATTCGTCCTTTACTTACTGTAAACCTAAGTTTTGAGATGCATACTCAATAATCTCACTCTTTAGATTGCATACCAGTAGAAATTGCTTCCTTTTATAAAGTCTGAATATGTATCTTCTCAAAATTGGCCAAATGAACTTCTAATTCATATTGTAGTTATTCTTATCTTTAATCATAATCATCTAATCTTCACAAATATCCATTATTCATTCAAATTTTTCTTCATGAAATTTAATTTTTGTAAACAAATAACTGTGTTCCATGATATTCTAGGATTTTACATCTAATTTTAAATCATTGAGATCAATAATATTTTCAAGATTTCTTCAAGTTCACGCATCTTTTCATCCAAAATCTATTTGATTTAGAAATAGTTAATATAATTAATATTTATTATTTAATTTAATCATATTATTTATTATACACACATATATATATATATATATATATTGGTAGATAATTTGATAACAGTAAGACACTTATTAAAAAAAGAATAGAAGTCTATAATTGATAACAGTAAGACACATACAAAATGTATCATAAGTCAAATATCAACCTAATCTGCGCCTCTGGCGTGGATGCTACTCTGTCCCACAGCCAGGCGTATACTGGATGTGCCCACACCGTGTCTGTCTATGTCTGTGCTCTGGCGTACGCTGCGCATCCTCATCGACAACCACCTCCACATCCTCCTGTGTGACAGGCGGTGGATGTACAGTCTCACCGCCTGTACCCTGGCCTGCATATAAGGATAGTGGAAGATGGATGGAACTCTCACCAATATAGGAAGTAGATGGCTGCTGTGCTGTGGATGACTGCAATAAAACATCGAACTCAATCCATTCATCGTCTGTAAGTACCTGTGGTTGTGCCTGAGAAGCTGGAGGAGCATCTGACTGATCATGATGAACACCCTCCTCCAGTGGAATAATAGCATGTGGACGAGCGAGCTGGGAAGCCTCCTCCTATGTAACAACAACATCTATAACATGTTCGTCACCCCTAGGTACATCTATGTGAGGCTCAGTAGGCTCCGCGACCTCCACAACAGGTGGTGGATCAAAGAAAATTCCATGATAAATCTCATCCATCGACGGTAGCATCTGTCGCACAAGGGTGTGAAAATATGATGGGTCAAAGGCAGCTCTCTCCACTGGACCAGACATATGAAGTAGATGATAAATACGATCATCCTATGAAAACAAATTCCGTTGTTAACTAATATGAATAAAAATTCTATTGAACAATTAAAGGAAGAATGCATACCAAGTCATGAAATCCCCATCTGTGCCGTGTCAGAAATCTGACTGGGGACCTGATGTACCGGCCTGCATAATCCATCTGATCCATCAAATGAAAACGTACTATCCCTTCCCCTTGCAACTAGGACTCCTATCATCTGTCTCATAACGCAACATATCTGCCATGGTAGCTCCTCCAATCAAAATCCCTCTTTCCTGAAATCTTTAGGGAATGCAATGAATCCAACTAACTGGGCGGGTTAGGAACTGGATGAAGGAATCCAAACTGCCTCATAACCCTATCCGTCTGATGCCACTTGACTATATGAAAATGAATCAGTGGAACCGTGCAGGAGCCGATAACAAGCATCACTGTACAGTATGGTGACAGACCCTGAAGGATAGCATCTGTATATGGCATCCATGTAATCTTAAAGAAAAAATGAATAATCAATTAATAAATGAATAGATGTACAGTAAAGAGTAAAGATTTAACAATATAAATAATAATCACTTACATCGTCTGGTCGAATACTGTCTAACATAAGTCTGTAGGCATGAACATCATGTCTGGGAGAATCTGAATGTCGATGTGCCTGAATCCACCTGTAGATAACATTTTTATTTTTACATTTCATAAAATAATATTATACAATTAAGTTAGATATTAGAAGGAATTAATAACATACCAACGTCCATGTGGAGCCTCTGCTACAATGTCAATGGTTAATGGCGCATGGGCATGTGGAGCTAAACGAGGGATACTGTTGACGCTCCTTTCGTCACATAATCTAAAGATCGGAAAAGGGAATATCTCAGCTGAAAGTGATTCATCCTTTGAAGAAAACATCAAAAATCGACAAAGGCATGAACAAAGGATCAAAAGCCAATTCACCGCGCAAGTTTTACCACTGTCGCGCAAGTACACTTGCGCGGCTTCCTTGGTCGCGCAGGTGACTTGCGCGACCTAATTGGTAACCGCCCGGTAACTGCCCTGGGTCTTCTTTTGCCTATAAATAGACCCTGTGGGCCCCCCATTCGAGAGGATCTTTTTCCAGAAACTCGGATCGAAGCTCCCGACGCCCAAGTCTCTTCTCAAAGCTTCCATAACACTTCTAAGGTAATTTCTTACCTAGAATGGAAGATCTAAAGAGAAGAAGGAAGGCCTAAGTGTTGAAACTTATCAAACACTTGCGCGCCGACTTAATTCCTTCAATATAACTTGCGCGTCCCTCTTCTGGAAGAACCTCAAGAGGATTGTAAAGGGTTTTCTAAAGAGTCGCTCAAGCATTTCCATGCTGGTTGAAAATCGCGCAAGTACCCCATATGTCGCGCAAGTATACTTGCGCGACCAATACTTGCGCGTCGCCGCAGGACTTGCGCGCCTTTCAAGACTTGCGCGCCCCTATCTTTTTGGATGCCCATCTTGCCCATTTTTACCCCTCTTAAGCCATTTCACCCTTCCTATTCAAGATTCAGTCTTCAAGATACTCTTCAAAGCCATTTATGGCATGATTTCTTGATTTAACATCCTTATCTGAAAGGAATTCTGTGAAATATCTCTCAAAACCTAGTGATTTAAACATCTTTATGTCACCAAAGATTGAGAGTTCATTCATTCAACCTCATCCTTTAAGATGAGAGAATCCTAACCTGGGTCTCCTTTTCAGGAATAATCCCCAGTTATAAAACCTTTGATCTGGGCATCTTTCTTAAGAATAAGCCCCAATCAAGTCCTTTAATCTTGGGCATCCTCCTCAGGAGTAAGCCCCAAACCTTAATCCCTAACCTGGGTATCCTTTTCAGGAATAAGACTCAGTCATAACCTTGGGCTTCCTTTTCAGGAATAAGCCCCAAGTCCCCTTAAACTTTTCTTAACCAGTCATAATTTACCTTTGATTTGGGTTTCCTTTTCAGGAGTAAAACCCAATCATAAGTCCCCTCCTAACTTGGGCATCCTCCTCAGGAGTAAGCCCCAAGATTAGAGTATTCAAATCTCCATGAAGCACATATAACTTTGTGGACCCTGTTCATGGATTTTCTCCCTAAAAGTAAATCCTAAACCTTCATCTATCTGGGCAGTCATCCATACATAAGCCCCAAACAAATTCTTATGATTGCATCTTTCATGGCAAAATTGTCTAAATTTTACCAATACCTCTTGTTTCTCACACCAAGCATGACTCACGTGAGCTTAGAGTGTAAAATTAATTATGACATTCATTTTTGAGCCATCAATCATAAACATCATACCCCATTCCTCGAACTACGTGGGTTCTGATTCCTTTTCCAAAACAAAGGATACGTAGGTAGCCCATTTATGGGTTCGATCCCAACTTTGAAATAATCTATGTCCTTCTGAATGACGATAAACTTCAAGTGCCCCACTGAGTGGCTTTAAAACCATCCTGGTCATCATAATGATCAAGAGACTTTTATATAAATGTTTTGAAGGATACCATTAACCAAGAATCTCTAAACAGATATGGATGATTCTCTATTGATGAAGAACCTAGAATACATATAAAAGATTCTCTAAATTTCTTGCATATTTTATCATTGATTGTTAAAACTAAAGGAAAGCCCATTTTATACTTGGTAATATAATAAGGATTCACGAACATAACTTAAATCTATAAAGAGAGTCCCGGAGTAGACAATAATTCCCCTCAAAAAGGTGTGATGAGTCCGACCTCCCATCCTCTCAACCAATGCAAATTCCTAAGCCTCATCAGTCCACAAGCTAATGAGCGCCTGCCTTTGGAAAGTAGGTCCAAACGGATGTGGAATCATTGGATGTTTCCGGTTCTACGAACAAACCCTCTAGAAACCGATCGGAACGTTTGAATCTCCTGTCCGGGAGGTCATCCCCGTAATCCGTGTGGAAACAAAAATGGTGAACCCGACGTGAATCCTTAACCAAGTTAAAGTGATGTTCTTCTTATCTGTTAGGCCCCTTGGGCCAACAAGGAAATCATTGACATATGATCATCCAAAAGATGCAGTAGCCAGATTCATCTTGATTATGTCTGTTACATGGAACAGGCACTCTTTTCTCAAAGATCTTCTGCAAAAAAAATGGCTTTCCTTAAATTCACCCCTGTGAATACTGCTGCTGTGAACACCTCTACTGTGAGGTCTGCTGCTGTGAAAACCAATGCTGCTACTCCTGCTGGAACGTCATCCGCTCTGAGGATGACATCACCAACTCAGCGTCTTCAACGCTGTGTTTCTAATGCACTGGTTAAGGAGTACTGTCGCAACGGTACTATCCCAACTCTGGAGGCCGCTCGTCAAGCCCTCCAAGTTAACAACTCTACTTGGTCATCCGGACAACGGCGGCCAGCAATCAAGAAGCAGGCGGTGCTGACTACCGTCTCCAACCGTTTCGGGTCGTTATCCCCGGAACGCAGTTTCCATTCACTCCCTTACTCCGAGGAAGTGAATGAGCAGGTCCCGCAGGATCTTAATTCAAAAATACAGGAGTCCTTATCAAGGGCTCCCATCAACAATAGCCGCCAGACTCGTGCGGTAGTGCGCCCTCAACATGATGAGGGTACCGACTCCAGGCATTCAGCTCAGGTTCCTCGAACCCGAGCAGGCAAGATGAACCTCCAGAGACGGAATCCGGTTAACAATAGGCAGGTTGTCATCCCTGCCATCTCTGGAGAAGTCCACCAACCTAACTTGGTGGCAAATAACGAGCAGGCATACACACCTGTCCGTTTTAATCCCACTGTCCAGCAGACTCGTCTGGCAGCATCAAGCCGATCCCGCCAGGCAATTCCGGCGGAGTACCATAGGCAGGAACATACACCTGCTTATACATCAGCAGTTAGTCAGCAGGCTCGTCTGACTACATATGATGGATCTCGTCAACCGCGTTTGGCGAAGTGTAATCAGCAGGCACATACACCTGCTAATACTAATCAAGCCTACCAACAGTCTCGCTTGGTAGCGCACGGAGAAGTCAGTCGGAAAGCCCCGACGACAAATAGGAGGCAGACTAAACTCTCTGCCTCCACACTTGAGTACTGTCAGGATTCACTGACAGGAAAAGGAGGACAGGAGCAGGCACATACACCTACTCCAAACCCGGAATGGACGTATATCCCTGTTCCGGCGGCTGAAGTCACCAAACATATTTTGTCAATGGTGAAAGAGCAGAAGAAAATTCCTGCTCATATTCTGGATGCTTGCCAGGATATCATAACAGCTTCAGCATCATCTCAGGGACAGACACATAAATCTATCCCTAGCAGTGGAGTGACACATCAACAATTCACTCCGGAACAGACACACACATCTGTTCCAGTCCAAGAGGGTTATGGGGCATACTCCCCCATATCATACGGACAACCAAGTCAGGCACATACACCTGATTTGAGCGATGATTGTCAGCCTAACCTGACCATCTTTCCTGATCAGGCACATACACCTGCTCAGAGCAATCACTTTCGTCATCAAGTGGTTTTTAAAGCGAGTAAGAAGGCATCTAAGAAAAAGATCCGCCCAACACAGTCAGGAGATCAAAGGCCAATCTGCAACAAGGCCTTGCTCGATGCTGGAGTTCTTGAAGCCCTCAGACATTTATCTGTCGAAATTCAAGATTCTACTCCCTCAGTTCCCAATAACAGGAACATTAATCCCGAAGGTCTTCAACAGACACTTCCTCATGAAGACTTGCTTCATGAAAATTCGGTCAATCTTGAAGTTTCTTCTTCAGATGAGAGCCATAGGAACCCTCTGTGTGGTCAGAAGACCAAGGAGCAAGAGATCTCATCTTTTGCTGTTACCCATCATGATGGTCCTCCTCATGGTGATGAACTTCGCTGCGAAAGTCCTCTCCGCAGTAGTGATTCACGTTGTCTCGAAAATTCTTCAAAAGGCAATGTAGTGACGAGAAAGCCCTCCTATCTCGAGGCACTTGCAAACGTAAAACCAGTCATGTCTGATGCTTTACTATCGGTAGGTGAAACTCTTTCTCCATCAGAAGATAGCCTAGGGTTCAGGTTATTCTCCGAACCTTCCCTGGGTCATTCATCTTCCAGCATGAATAGTGATTTCTCTACCAATCTTGTTGAATCCGATGAAGCAACAAGTAAACACCAACTCTGGTCCAAACAGGTAGAAGAATCTTCATTTAATGATAAAGAGGAAATGATGAACATGAGGAAAAAACTGGCAAAAGGTGAAGTACCAGTCATGTTTTGGCCTTTGGCTGATTCCCAGTACGACATTCCAAAGATGTTGACGGATGATGGAATCCATGATATTCGTCTCAACATATGGAAAACTCTTTGTCAATTAAAGAAGAATGTATTATCTTACGATGAATATAAAAATCATCTTAAGATAATAGAAGGGTTACAACGCCAGATTGATTTGGCATCTCTATCAGTCTCTCGGTATCCGAAGGCTGAAAAGCAACAGAGAACCCTTCAACGTTCATGCCTTGGCGCACTAAGAAGATTGCGTCAGTTAATTTCCAATGCTCCATCTAATGTTCATATCATAGGATGGGGTGTTCACAGAGCACTAAATTTCACAGTGCTTTCCGGTCAGCAAAGCCCTCCGAAAATGGTCTCATGCAATGTTATTGCCCATGGCCGGCCACAGTCAATGGGCTTTGTTCATAATCAAAAGTTTGCTCGAGATCAAGCTTCAACTAGTTCCTCTCAAAATCAAGTATATAGAGAACAGGTTGTTGAATTGCTCTTACATCAAGCAGGCGAGAATATTTCACAAGCCTCTCGTCTGGAGCAAACACGTCATCAAATGACAGAAGTTTCGGAAATCATCCAACGGTCTGTTGAACCAGGTGATAAAAGTGGATACAGGTTAATGCATCCAGCTAATTTCCGAACTAAGATTCGCAAGATCAAGATAGATTTCAAGAAGATCTCAGACATAGCATGTCAAGAGACACCCCAGCTTTCCAGACTGGGGACTTCTCTAACCCAACCCTCAGAGTCAACGAATGGGATTCGAGGAGTTGAGCGGAAGCAACAGGAACACCCCCAGTCCACTGGACTGGGGACTTTTTCAAATCTTCAATCCCTCCCTCAGAGAAAGTCAGTATTCTCTCGATTAGGGAATAAGCCTCAAGAGGAACGAAGAGCCAAGCTGTCAGGAGATTCTCTCCAAGTGACGGTTCTCCAAGAAATTCCTGAGGGATCAAGTCAACGGAATGCCATGTCTCATCATGGACATAGAAGGAGACAATATCACAGTAATGCTGATAGAAAGGATTCCATGCAATATGCATCCATTAATGTCATCAATGTCGTTGCTACTGATTCACCAGATGAGGCTCGATCAGAGGGATCAGACGAAGAGGTTCCTGCTCAAGAAGTTGCGCACACAGACCTAAATGAAGAAGGTGTGCGCACACGTAATCAAAGGCTTACCCAAAATCTGGGTATTCCTTCAAGTAACCCACTTCCCCCTCTCCGAAAAGGATCCAATAAGGGGAAAGGAAAGAATCAGGTTACTTCTCACCCTTCCTCTGAAGGAGGTCAATCGCTCTCATTAGAGCAAATATTTGCACAACAGGAGGAAGAAATGAAAGAATTAAGAAGGTTGAATGCAGAACTACTTCAGAGTAGTCTTCTTCTTAAGAATGCTGAAGTCCGACAGCCGAAGGAATTTGTTGTAAATACTGAGATGGATCAAGAATATCCTCCTTTGTCAGTACACCCACAGAGGTCTAATCCTACGGGTCAAACGCAACAACGGTTGGCAGCACTACCATCAGTTGCAGCACCAACCACCACGTCTGTCCAAGCTCCATTCATTGCACCTACCCAAAACCAAGTTCAACCTGACGTTTCTCAAAAGTTAATAACTACTATTGAGTCATTAACAGCTCGGTTAGAAACTATGGAAGGGAAACGGGCGCAAGTTCAACCTGAAAAGAAAGTTTACCCTGAATGGGTAGATTCAATTTCTCCTCCATCCAGTTTTGGAAACCCTATTTTCCCTACTTTCAATGGATCAGGCAACCCTGAACAACATTTGACGCATTACGTATCTTGTTGTGATCCTATGATGGGAACTCCAGAGCAGCAAGAAGCAGTGAAACTCAGATGCTTCGTGCGAACCTTGCAAGGACCAGCTTTTGTCTGGTATACAAGCTTGAAATCCCGGTCAGTCATCGGATGGGAGGATCTTCGTCAAAAATTCCTTCTTCAGTTTAGCTCAACTTTGCCAAAAACGACAGTTTTCGATCTTACAAACTGCAAGCAAAGGGAGAATGAAAGATTCTATGATTTCATTGCTCGTTGGAAGGGATTAACGTATTCCTTGAGTTTATCACTCCCTCAGGAGGAATTGTTGCCAATCTGTGTGGCAAATTTGCGTGACGAATTACGCATGCCATTGATCCCTGTGAAATACACAGGAGGGTTTCGAGACCTTACTTCAATCGCTCAACAGATTGAAGATTCCCTTATACAGGCTAAGGTTAAATCTCGTGTAATTCCATCAGCTCCAGGAAGAAGAATGGGTAAAGCAGAAACTGCTACAGTTATGCTTAAACAGGCACCTGTACCTATTTCTACTTCAAAACCTTCATCTTCTCGAAAGGCTCCACCTCCTGAATGCCAACAACAAAGGCTATTTCGTCCAAATGATCAAAAAGATCAACGACGAAAACAATTTGAGGATATGAAGAGTAAAACATACTCTTTCCGAAGTGAGCAAGTTCCTGGTTACTTCATTTCAGCTCTGGAAAATAATTTGGTTCAATTACCAGTGCCCAAGAGGCCAAACAAGGAAGGAGATGAAGACCGTCCCAATTATTGTCCCTTTCATCAAATGTTGGGGCATCCCATCCAGGAGTGTTTTGTCTTTAAAGACCTCCTGCAAAAGATGGTCGACTTGGGACAACTCAAATTGAAGGGTTCTTCAGCTCATGTAGCGTGTATTACCGCTACAGATCCAGAAGAAGGAGGCGAGTGGCAGGAAGTCAAAAGCAAAACTGCAAAAAAATATGATGATTGGATGGTCATAAAGACAATCAATCGGACCCATTCCATTTTGCGAACACAATTGAAGAAGCCAATTGTGTCTCCTACAAAAGCTGCAGTAAAGCCTCCATCAAAGGGCAAATCCTCAAAAGGGCAGCACAATTCAAAGAAGAAAGAGGAATCAGGAGAAGATGAGTATGCATCAAAGCCTAAATTGTCTTTGACTCTGGCAGATTTCATGCCATCTACTTCAAAGCAACGGGCACCGTCCCACCAAACGGTACAGCCTAAACAGGCCAACCAGGCAGAGTCTTTATCAGACGAAGAATTGATCTTTGGTTCTGTTAATATGATTCAATTAACAGATTCATATTCCAGTCTTGATGAGCCTGAATTCCCTGTATCAAATAAAGGAACCCGAGGAAGTTCTAGAGGTTCAGGATATAGGGGAAGACATGGATCTTTCCGAAGCCACTATTCTAATTCTACCCCTGCTAGCACTGTATATGCAGCAGAAACTCGTGGTAGAGCCCTTCAGCGAGCTCAAAATGAACAAGCAAGTTCTTCTTCCAATAACCAACTCAGCTTCGGCACAGTTATTTTGGAAGACCGATTAAAGGTTCCATCTTCTTTATCTCAGCAAGTAAATGGATCTAATCAGTCTAATTTTCCAAAACCAAAGATGTTGCCAACTTCAATACAAGATGCATCAGCTTCCAAAGCATCTGCTTCCAAGGTACCTGCTAAACCGCATATTCTTATTGGGAAACACAGGCCTCTAGATCAAAAGTATGATATATTGAAACACTTGGCCCAAGTACCAGCCAAATTATCAATTTTGGATGCTTTGAATCTATCAAGAGATCTTCGGGAAGCACTCATCGAAGCTTTGTCAAGTCCTCAAGAGTTTGAAGCTGAGATTGCTGCAGCTGAAATTTATCACATAGAGAATAATCCTGCAGAATGTCATGCAGTGATATCTTTTACTGATAAAGATGAAGATGATGTTGTGCATGGGCACATAAAACCTTTGTACTTATCTAGCAAAGTTAATGGTATAGATGTTCGAAGAGCTTTTATTGACAATGGTTCAGGAGTCAACCTCATGCCCATTCGTACACTTCGTCGATTGGGCCTCACAGAATCTGATTTATCTCCTTCTACCATGATGTTGCAAGGATATGATAAAAATGAACAAGAACCACTGGGAGAAGTTACGCTCAGAACTCAGTTTGGAGATCTTGTTTCCAATTCGGATTTCATGATTGTTGATCAAGACTCAGCTTTCAATATCTTGCTTGGAAGACCCTGGCTACATCAGCATGCAGCTATTCCATCGTCATACCATCAATGTCTCAAATACTGTTTCGATGGTCAAGTTGGAACATTGTATGGTGATAAGGCCCCGTTCAAGACATGTGAGTCTCAATACATTGAGGCGGAATTTTATCACATGAAGGGAAGAGAAAAATCTACAATGAAGGAAATTACCAAAGTTAATGCTCCATATGGTTTGGAAAAAATTCCAATAAATCCATTTTCACATGTGAGTACATATTATGTGTTACCTATCAGTTAAATTGACAAAATAGGCCCAAATCAACATACTCTTATGGAAAGATCCATAATGTCAATTACGGCAATCGAGCCAGACAACATGGGAGAAATTGGTAACTTACCAAGCAGTGATGAAAGCATAAGTGGTGACGTTTTCATTTCGTCTGCTGAAATCCAATAAGTCTATACTTCGCTAATCAGGCCAGAAGAAGTTATAGCAACACCAGAGGTGAATATTGATGTCGATTCTCAATCCATCATCTCCTCTTTGATTCCCAAAGAAGACCCTTTATCATCAATAGGGTCGGAAATGGTAGCTTCTTCTTCAAAATGTGAAAATTTTGACATCTCTTATGATCATGAGAATTTCGTTTTTTCATCTACTTTGCAAGTAGAAACGGAAGAAATAACACATGATGAAGAGGAATAGGAAGATCTTAGAGATGCTCCTCCAGCATTTGAAGAGGGTATCTCTACCACTGTGGATGAACTCAGAGAAGTAAATCTGGGTACAGAGAAAGATCAACGCCCCACTTTAATTAGTGCGGCCATGAACCTTGAAGAACAAGAGATGTATATTTCTTTTCTAAAGCAAAATAAAGATATTTTTTCTTGGAATTATACAGAGATGCCTGGCCTTGATCCTGATATTGCCACCCATCATTTGGGTTTGCCAAAAGAACATCGAGGATTCAAGCAAGCCGCGAGAAGAACACACCCAACCTATGCTTCCAAAATCGAGGCTGAAGTGGATAAGCTTATCAAAGCTAACTTCGTCAGAGAAGTTCAATATCCCAAGTGGTTGGCTAATATTGTACCTGTAAAGAAGAAGAACGGACAAATTAGGGTTTGCATCGATTTCAGAGATCTTAATCGATATTGTCCCAAAGATGATTTTTCAGTTCCGATTACAGAACTCTTAATTGATGCGACGACTGGCTATGAAGTACTTTCTTTCATGGATGGGTATTCTGGATATAATCAGATCCGAATGGCCCCAGAAGATGAGGAATATACAGCCTTCATAGCTCCTCAAGGTGTATTTTGTTACTGGGTGATGCCCTTTGGTTTAAAGAATGCAGGTGCAACATATCAACGCGCCATGCATCGTATCTTCAAACCTTTTCTAGGGAAATTTGTTGAATGCTATGTAGATGATTTGGTGGTTAAATCCAAACAACGTTTTGATCACTTGGCTGATTTGGAAGTCATATTCCACAAGCTTCGACAACATAATTTGAAGATGAACCCCTTAAAATGTGCTTTTGGGGTAACCTCAGGAAAATTCCTCGGCTTTGTTGTACGCCATCGTGGTATTTAAGTCGATCCTGAGAAGACCAAATCAATCCTTGGTATGTCACCTCCTCAGAATTTGAAAGAATTAAGAGGACTTCAAGGACACTTAGCCTATATTCGGCGTTTCATCGCCAATTTGGCAGGCAAAAGTTTACCCTTTACCAAATTATTGAAGAAAGGAGTCACTTACCAGTGGACTAAAGAATGTCAAGAAGCATTTGATGTTCTCAAAAAATACCTCTTGAGTCCACCAGTACTCATGCCACCTGTTGAGGGTAGGCCTCTTATCCTCTATGTGTCAGCTTTAGAGCGATCATTGGGTGCCTTTCTCGCTCAAAAGAATGATGCTGGGAATGAAAATAGTCTCTACTATCTCAGTAGAACTATGCTTGAAGCAGAAACCCGGTATTCAAGTATTGAAAAATGCTGCCTAGCATTAATCTTTGCAGTTCAGAAACTGAGACACTACCTGCAACATCACGAGGTCCAATTGGTATCTCGTAATAATCCACTCAAATTCATCCTTAGTCGTCCAATGCTTACAGGACGTCTGGCAAGGTGGGCGGTTATTCTACAGCAGTTCGACATCCAGTATGTGTCTCAAAAGGCAATTAAGGGCCAAGCTCTGGCTGATTTCCTGGCTGAACACCCTTCAGTGGAAGACACGTATTCAGATATCGAACTCCCTGATGAGGAAGTTTTTTCTATTCAAGAGAGTCCTCAAACATGAGAAATGTATTTTGATGGTGCTTCTAGAAGTCCAACAGGGAAGAAAATGGAAAATCCTAAATTCAACAAAGTTGGTTTAGGAATTGTGCTCATTTCTCCAGATAAGGCAGTGTTACCTTATTCCTTTTTGTTGTGGGAAGGTGGTACCAATAATGAAGCTGAATACCAAGCTCTCATTGCAGGCTTGGAGTTAGCACTTCAAGCACAAGTGAATCACTTAAAGGTGAAAGGTGATTCAGACCTGGTAATCAAACAAGTCAATGGGGATTATGCCATCAGAAAAGAAGAATTAATCCCTTTGTATGATTACATCAGAGAGTTAATGTCGGAATTCCCTTCAGAACCGACATTTTCTTATGTCCCAAGATCACAAAATGCTCAAGCTGATGCACTGGCTAATATAGCCACAACTTTAGCAGATCCAAATCGGGACGAGACAACCATCGGTATTGCCCACCGTCGTGCAATTTCACCTTATGTTCAAGTCAGAACAGAGGAAATTAATGAAATTAGTCCCATTCCTGAACCGTATGGTCATACTACAGGATGGATGTCACCTATCAGGGAGTACCTTCAAAATGGAACACTACCACCTGATAGAGCCGAGAAAGAACAAATTCGGCGACGTGTGGTCAATTTTACTCTTTATGATGGTCCAAACCACCTCGAGAAAATTCTCTACAAACGTGGTTTTGATGGAGTTCTCTTCAGATGTATTGATGGTGAAGAGACAATGGCTGTCATAAAAGAAGTGCATGCAGGAGTCTGTGGTGCCCACCAGTCTGGACATAGATTGTCTGATCAAATTCGAAGGCTTGGATACTTCTGGCCTTCAATGATACAAGATTGTGTTAATTTCACAAAGAAGTGTCATTCATGCCAAGTATATTCCAACTTCATTCATCAACCTCCAGAGTTGCTTCATACAGCTAAATACTCATGGCCATTTTCCACATGGGGAATGGATGTGGTGGGACCTTACCCTTCAGCTACGGCCAAGCAGTTTAAGTACATTCTTACTGCTACTGATTTCTTTTCCAAATGGGCAGAGGCAATACCTCTCAAAGAAGTCAGTTCTAAATGCATTGTTAGCTTCATCAAGTCTAACATCATTACTAGATTTGGTGTCCCTCATACCATATTGACGGACAACGACACCAACTTCTGTTCTTCTGAGGTAAAGAAATTGTATCAAGAATACAACATTAAGTCCAACCATTCATCTCGATATCATGCAGCGGCTAATGGCCAGATAGAGGCCTTCAACAAGACTCTTTCAAATATACTGCAAAAGATGGTAGATAAAGATAAGAGGTCATGGCCTGATAAACTCTATCATGCTTTATGGGCTTATCGGACTACCACTCGCAATGCAATGCGGTCTACTCCATATTCATTAGTATATGGAACAGAAGCAGTCTTGCCAATTGAAGTTCAATTTCCCTCACTCAGAATAGCCATTTGTGATCAGTTATCAACAGATGAGCAATCCCAAAAGCGGTTGAATGAATTGGAACAGTTAGATGAGAAAAGATTCTGCACTTTGCACCACTTGGAAATCTATCAGAATCGAATAGCACGAGCTTTTAACAAAAAAGTTCGTCTTCGTTCATTCATTCAGGGAGAATTGGTATTGGTTCTCAGAACACCAATGATACCAGGAAAGAAGCCTCCCAAGCTTGAACCAAAATGGGAAGGACCTTATTCAATACATAAGGTCTACTCCAATGGAGCGTATTCTCTGATCTCAATGGATGGAGAACACATCACGACTCCAACTAATGCCAGATTTCTGAAGAAGTATTTTGTATAAACACAAAATATTGTTCCCAGAACCAAGACTCTTACATTTTGGTTCATACAGCAATGGTCCAGTATGACCTTAAACTACAACTACGTCCCGCATGACGATAAACTGTACAGTCCATGCATATGACCTTAAACTATTCGCACTACGGTCCATGCATATGACCTTAAACTATTCGCACTTATGTCCCTGCAACATGACACTAAACTGTGCAGCACCAATAGTCCTAACTGCAAGACTTTAAACTGCATAGTCCCTGATTTTGTCCTACATGACAATAAACTGTATAGAAGTTCCTATATTTTTTCCGAGATGACATTAAACTATATTGTGTCCTAGCAACATGACATTAAACTGTGTGGCACTTCCAACGTCCAGCATGATGATAAACTGTAAAAAGTCCCCAGAACTGATATCCTCATATTGGTTCACCTTAGTCCTAGCTACATGACTTTAAACTGTACAGCACCAATTCGTCCTTGCTATATGACGTTAAACTATACAGCAATGGTCCAGTATGACTTTAAACTACAACTTCGTCCCACACGACATTAAACTGTGGAAAAAAATTCCATGAACCGTCCAGCATGACCCTAAACTGCATCATCCCTGGTCCATGTATATGACCATAAACTATTTTGCAAATATGTCCAACAAGACGTTAAACTGTGACGTCCTAACTACATGACGCTAAACTGTATAAAAGTCCCTCACGTCCGGAAAGACGTTAAACTATATAATCATCAAAAGTCCAGCATGACATTAAAACTACACAATCCCCCTTTCGTCTAATATGACGTTAAACTGTATTGTCCCCATCGTCCTAACTACATGACGCTAAACTGTACAGAAAGTCCTTGATATGTCCTACATGACATTAAACTGTGCATCGTTAAGGTTGTTATTACCTCTTGTTTCTCACACCGAGTATGACTCACGTGAGCTTAGAGCGAACATCAACCATAACACTCCCTTTGGGCCACTAACCATGTGCAAGTACCAACAACATTTTTTATTAGATCATTGTCCCCAAGAATAACTTGATCATTGATTCATTCTTTAATTGAACTACACGGACTTTGATCCTTGCCCTCCAGGCTGGGTATGTAGGCAACCTCCCAAGGTTCAAGCCCAAAAATAATCTCTTCACATCGGTTCACCACCATCTCATATGATGATGATTTGTGAAACCGCCCCTGGAATCAATATCTTTACATTGATTCACTTTCGTCCTTGTTATATGACGTTAAACTATACAACACTTTTGTCCGGTACGACAATAAACTACAATATTCTTTGATCTCCTCACTTGAGAGAGAACTATTATTGACATTGATTTTTCAATCATGTTTCATTTCAAAAAGACTACGTACATACATGGTAATGCCTAAATTTTTTATCTTAGGTTAAACCATCATTGCACTAAAGTCCCCTTTCACCCTTCACATGTACGAACCAAATTTGTACAAAGGGTAGTTCTAGAACTACGTGGACTTGATTCCCATCCTTATGGGATACGTAGGAACATTCGAGTGTCCCTCGAATCCAGTCCCAAGTCTTTTTGGGCCTAACCCCAAATTTCACTTTCAGTCCCTTGGCTGAAAAGTCCTCATGAAAACACACACTGTGTATTCATTATTATGGTCCGAATTCTATGACCTTAAACTAAGATCACTCATACTTTCGTCCTGCACGACGTTAAACTACAAGAACTACGTATGGCTTGATTCTCATTCTTATGAGATACGTAGTGAAGTCCAAAATTTCAATTTAGGACCCAGCCACAACATGATTATGGTTTTCATTGACCTATGTATCTCTATATACATTGGAAAATACCCATCTTTATGTATTATAATCCTAACCTTAAATATTTTCAGATCTTCATAACCCTTTTCATGACTTCTAGTCACAAAAATGTCAAACTTCTGAGAATTCTTTTGCCTGACTATGCAGCACGTGCCCATAGGTGGCCTTGCATAAACAGTCCACATAAAAGACTTGTCAGCCAAGAGATGCTATTTATTTGACCATGCAGCCAATGCCCATAGGTGGCCCTGCATGTTTTCAACCCCCTAACGGGTTTGTTAAATAATAGTAACTTCATTCTTGGGAAGAATGCCTCTTTTGTCCTTATTTGTCTTAAACGACAGTATGTAGGAATCCGCAAAAATAGCCATCCTTAACGTATTTGTCCCATATCCTTTTTCATGATCTGAAAGTATTCAAGTCTATGGTTTATTCTTATTCCCTACGTTTGGGTCAGACCTTCGTAGGAGTGATATTCATCCAGTTCTTCGATATTCTTGTTTGGAAATATCTTCTCCATATTCAAGTACCTCTTTCCATACAACAAACTCTATGCTTTAGAAAATTTGAATCTTCATAAACTTTCACTGGCTTTTAGCACTAGGAAAGTAAATTTCTGGGAGTTCTTTTGCCTGACTATGCAGCACGTGCCCATAGGTGGCCTTGCATAAACAGTCCACATAACAGACTTGTCAGCCAAAAGATGCTAATTTATTTGACTATGCAGCCAATGCCCATAGGTGGCCCTGCATATTTCAACCCCCTAACGGGTTTTGTTAAATAATAGTAACTTCATTCTTGGAAACTACTTCTTCTAATGCCTTTTAGCTCTTTTTTCATATCATTCCTCAGATTCAAATATTCTTAAGCCATAGTTTACATTTTTTCCCTCATACTTGAGTATGGTAAATATGTTTTCAGATAAATTGTCAAGGAATTGAATCCATTTTAATCCATTTTCGGTCAAATCTATTTCGACCTTAAACATTAGCCCCTTTATGTCCGGCGTGCATGACTTTAAACTGCCCACACAAAAGACAAAGGAACTATGAATAAAAGTCAAGTTCCAGCTCACTAAATATACATTTTTTGTATGATTTAGGTAATATTGAGCAGTTAAAAGGTTCAAAGTTTGTAGGATTATTTGTAATAATCCTAGTAAAAATCAAAATATGCTTACTAGGCCCATTGGCTTAAGTAAATTTGAAGCAGGTAATGAAAGAATGCAGGTACAAATGATTGGAGACGAAAGTGTTTTTCATTGATACACAAGAGTTAGAAGGACATCCACAGATTGGAGTCTCTTCTCTTTTTTAAGAATTACAAGAGGCTTTCAACATAACACTTCATTTGATTTACGGCATCCCGTGATTCATCAGCAACCACTTGGAGTTCATTCATTCAACTGGATACAAAAAAGAGATGCAGTGATACCAGCTCTTCTTGGAACAATTGTAAAAGGATGTTCTTGAGTGCGGTTTGAGAAAATTTTCTGCTGATCAAACAGTGACTCTGTTTCTGTCCAAGAGACTTGGAAGATGGATACATGGATTTGAGAATGGAGCATTGGAAGTAAAGAGCCATTTGGAGAGAGTACTCTTTTCAGATATTGCTCTAATACCATGTTTGTCTTCTCTCCACCAACCGGTAGTGGAAAACATTTCAGCCCATGGGTTTTCCATTTTCATATCAGCAAGGAAATGGCATGCAAGGAGAATTCGAAAGTTCACACCATTGTTGTTGCTCTTAATGCACAGCATAACCGAAATGAAGGAGTAGCAGCGCAGCTGCATTTCAGGTGTATAGTTGTTTGCATTTGGAACATTGACTCCTTGCAAGTGACCATGACCACATAGAGACAGGTAGATGCTCTGTGGGAAATTAAGATGATATTTCTTCAAGTACTTAGCCAAATCTGGAAGAGTGCTATCGCAGATGTCATAGTAATCATGGCCAATGATGTTCATCGTGTCATCAATCCGCTTGCTATCCAGTTCATAAGTCGTTCCAATTCCCTTGGGAACCACTGAATCTGCACAAAAGATGAATGAACTAACTCTTAAATGGGTTTATTTTTCATAAATTTTGTGAAGAAATTTGAAAAAATGGCTAAAGGCATTAAGGCGCGCAAGTCTACAAAATGGCGCGCAAGTATTCACGTGCCGCGCTAGTTTTTGCCGCGCAGGTATAAACCGCGCAAGTACGAATACCTTTACAGGAGTGCGACATCAAGGAAAACAGAGCAGACTTGCGTGGCTTAGGTGACCTGCGCGGCGAGAGCTCGAGAAGGTATGAAGTCCGGAAATCCGGATACTTGTACGGAGGTGAGGCCGTGTATTTATAGGCCAGGAAGCCTATTTGCGCGCCGTACCCAGAGCACTTAGGGCCTGCGCGACGCAAACTTGCGCGCCGCCCTCTTCGCACTGCAAACTTGCGCGCCACCCTTTTCCTTTGGAGGAATTCGATTTCCTCAGAGTCAAATCCTCATTTCTCTCCGGATCCAACTCTGAGGGGGGACTTTTGTTGACGCTCCTTTCGTCACATAATCTAAAGATCGGAAAAGGGAATATCTCAGCTGAAAGTGATTCATCCTTTGAATAAAACATCAAAAATCGACAAAGGCATGAACAAAGGATCAAAAGCCAATTCACCGCGCAAGTTTTACCACTGTTGCGCAAGTACACTTGCGCGGCTTCCTTGGTCGCGCAGGTGACTTGCGCGACCTAATTGGTAACCGCCCGGTAACTGCCCTGGGTCTTCTTTTGCCTATAAATAGACCCTGTGGGCCCCCCATTCGAGAGGATCTTTTTCCAGAAACTCGGATCGAAGCTCCCGACGCCCAAGTCTCTTCTCAAAGCTTCCATAACACTTCTAAGGTAATTTCTTACCTAGAATGGAAGATCTAAAGAGAAGAAGGAAGGCCTAAGTGTTGAAACTTATCAAACACTTGCGCGCCGACTTAATTCCTTCAATATAACTTGCGCGTCCCTCTTCTGGAAGAACCTCAAGAGGATTGTAAAGGGTTTTCTAAAGAGTCGCTCAAGCATTTCCATGCTGGTTGAAAATCGCGCAAGTACCCCATATGTCGCGCAAGTATACTTGCGCGACCAATACTTGCGCGTCGCCGCAGGACTTGCACGCCTTTCAAGACTTGCGCGCCCCTATCTTTTTGGATGCCCATCTTGCCCATTTTTACCCCTCTTAAGCCATTTCACCCTTCCTATTCAAGATTCAGTCTTCAAGATACTCTTCAAAGCCATTTATGGCATGATTTCTTGATTTAACATCCTTATCTGAAAGGAATTCTGTGAAATATCTCTCAAAACCTAGTGATTTAAACATCTTTATGTCACCAAAGATTGAGAGTTCATTCATTCAACCTCATCCTTTAAGATGAGAGAATCCTAACCTGGGTCTCCTTTTCAGGAATAATCCCCAGTTATAAAACCTTTGATCTGGGCATCTTTCTTAAGAATAAGCCCCAATCAAGTCCTTTAATCTTGGGCATCCTCCTCAGGAGTAAGCCCCAAACCTTAATCCCTAACCTGGGTCTCCTTTTCAGGAATAAGACTCAGTCATAACCTTGGGCTTCCTTTTCAGGAATAAGCCCCAAGTCCCCTTAAACTTTTCTTAACCAGTCATAATTTACCTTTGATTTGGGTTTCCTTTTCAGGAGTAAAACCCAATCATAAGTCCCCTCCTAAATTGGGCATCCTCCTCAGGAGTAAGCCCCAAGATTAGAGTATTCAAATCTCCATGAAGCACATATAACTTTGTGGACCCTGTTCATGGATTTTATCCCTAAAAGTAAATCCTAAACCTTCATCTATCTGGGCAGTCATCCATACATAAGCCCCAAACAAATTCTTATGATTGCATCTTTCATGGCACAATTGTCTAAATTTTACCAATACCTCTTGTTTCTCACACCGAGCATGACTCACGTGAGCTTAGAGTGTAAAAGTAATTATGAAATTCATTTTTGAGCCATCAATCATAAACATCATACCCCATTCCTCGAACTACGTGGGTTCTGATTCCTTTTCCAAAACAAAGGATACGTAGGTAGCCCATTTATGGGTTCGATCCCAACTTTGAAATAATCTATGTCCTTCTGAATGACGATAAACTTCAAGTGCCCCATTGAGTGGCTTTAAAACCAGCCTGGTCATCATAATGACCAAGAGACTTTTATATAAATGTTTTGAAGGATACCATTAACCAAGAATCTCTAAACAGATATGGATGATTCTCTATTGATGAAGAACCTCGAATACATATAAAAGATTCTCTAAATTTCTTGCATATTTTATCATTGATTGTTAAAACTAAAGGAAATCCCATTTTATACTTGGTAATATAATAAGGATTCACGAACATAACTTAAATCTATAAATAGAGTCCCGGAGTAGACAATAATTCCCCTCAAAAAGGTGTGATGAGTCCGACCTCCCATCCTCTCGACCAATGAAAATTCCTAAGCCTCATCAGTCCACAAGCTAATGAGCGCCTGCCTTTGGAAAGTAGGTCCAAACGGATGTGGAATCATTGGATGTTTCTGGTTCTACGAACAAACCCGCTAGAAACCGATCGGAACGTTTGAATCTCCTGTCCGGGAGGTCATCCCCGTAATCCGTCTGGAAACAGATACGCTCCCATACCCACATCTGCAGAAGAACCATGCATCCTGTGATCTGCATCTTATCGATGCGACATGCACTGCATAGGGCCCTGTATGTATATGCTAAGCAGGCAGAACCCCAGCTATATCAGCCTGCCTGGTCCAAATCCTCCAAAAAAGATAAATACATCAGGTGTACAAAAGTAGTAAAGTGGTAAAAAAAAAGCGTGCCACCGATCAGCCTCAAAATATATGTGCGTGAAAATCACAACATGGTGACATCATCAGTATCATTTGGTAAATGTGTGAAGTTCTGGTCTAACCAAGGCATCCACAATCTACCACCGACGATGGTCCTTCCATCATCCTGGACCTCTATGCCCAGTAGTCTATGAACAAGCTCAAGAAAATCTGATGGAACTCGGCCTGTCAAAGCATGTCCGTCGATAGGGAGGCCCAACATAATGGCCTCATCCTGTAATGTAATAGTCATCTCCCCCTCACTGAAATGGAAAGTATGCGACTCTGGCCTCCATCTATCTACAAGTGCAACAATGAGCTGATGATCAAGAAATGTGAAGTCGCACATCGCTACTCCATAGAATCTAGCTCGACGCAGATGGGGGACGATAGCGGGAGGTGGTGCAGTATGATGGAAATGGTGAGATCTACGTACACTCAAGGGAGGCACATGACGTCCCTCTAAAAGTAACTACGATACATGAGTAGCCTGAGATGTAAGAAATGTAAAATCCTCCATCTGCACACATGATATCATCGTTACTTTTTAATAGTGAATTGAATAAAAATTGTAAACTTTTATTTAAAAAAAACTACAACAAGAAAAATAAGGTATAAAATAAAGCAGCAGTGATAAAAAACCTGCATTGAAGATGTGTAATCATGATATATTCATTTTCATTTGGTGTTTATTTCTTTAATAGTTTGTGAAGAACCTTTGTGGTGTTTTCTTTAACAAAGTTTTGTATATGTTGACAACTAATATTTTTTTAAGATGTGGAAGCATGATATATTCATTTTCGTTTGCTGTTTATTTTTTAATAGTTTGTGAAGAACATTTTTGGTGTTTTCTTTAACAAAGTTTTGTATATGTTGACAACTAATCTTTTTTTTAAGATGTGGAAGCATGATATATTCATTTTAATTTGGTGTTTATTTTTTTAATAGTTTGTGAAGAACTGATTCAACCCCCCCCCCTTCTCAGTTGTTATTCGATCCTCAGAACTTCAGTTTTAGTATCATAAATTTTTTTATGATAAAATCCAAAAATGTGACAAACCAAAATTCAAACATCTAAAAAATGGAGCAGGTACACAGACTCGATCATGGATGACGAGATGTGGTACTATGTCCTACCACTTGGGGACATCTCTTATGAGTATGTCCTTCTGCATGACAAATACTGCATCGTATTCTCCCTCCTCATTGCCGAGACCAATCCATCTCATTTTTGATGCGAGTTGACTTCGGTCTTCCTCGGGGCCGCAACCTGGTAGCATGAAGCCAATAATTTTAAAAATGACAGACATTGAAAAAATCATAAATGAAACCAAAACCAACTTATGAATACATGGAAATATCAGGAACGATGGTCGGTTGATCAACAAGCAATGTGATAGAATGGAAGTCACCAACAGGCATCCAAGAAGCACTATAACAGTTAACCAAAGTGCTCATGTGATACACTGGGTCAACATATGGCTCCCATGATATATTTACCGAAGCGGAAGCTGCGATAACATGTACACATGGATATCTCAATGCCTGAAAGCTACCGCAATCACAGTACCTGTTGTCCAACATCACGAAAAACACTCCACCATTAGTGAATGTACCCTGGTCGTAGCATTGTCTTAACCGAAAGCTCCTCTTTTCCCTGTCAAAGGCTATAACATTCCATCATGAAGCCTCATTCCCTATCCAATCAATATCACTTTGAAAATGCTGAGTAAAAAGTATTCCATTTTCCATCCTCTGGTAGGCCTTTTGGGACCGGTCAACAAAGTAGTGAACACATCTAAAAAATGTCTCTTGAACTAACCCTGTGATTGGGAGTTTGTGCACACCCTTGAGGACCCCATTTATGCACTCCACTATATTATTGGTCATATGCCCATATCTCATGCCACCATCGTATGCTAATGACCATTTTTCCTTTGAAATTTGCATCATATATTCATATACCTCCTCATTAACTATTCGAATCTCTTCAAGACGTTGATAAAACCTTTCTTGTTGGGGTTCATATGTTGAAACCATAAGATAATAATGTATTAAAATGAATATTAATTTAAAAAAAATCAAGTTTAGAAAACCATACCCAACTTGAGGATTGCTTTCTTTATGGCCTCATCTCTAAAATGCTTATGCACATTACTTGAAATATGTCTAATGAAATAACGATGATAAGCATTCGGCTCAGTACAAGAAACCCCATCACTACTCATGACCTCTATAATCACTCTATGACGATCAGATATCAGACACACACCCTATTTGTGCGTGACATGAACACGTACACATGACAAGAACCAGATCCAACATTCAAAATTTTCTTTTTCAACAATGGAAAAAGAAAGTGGCAGAGGAGTGCGATTAGCATCCTGTGTGTAAGCAATTAGTATAACACCTTTATACTTTCCAAAAAGGAATGTTCCATCTACCTGAATAAATTTTTTACAATAGGGAAACACAGCAATGCACGGTCTGAATGCCCAAAAAAGCCTATTGAACTTCACCTTTGACCGATCAACTCGATGATTCTGGGATACATACTCAACACTTTCCAAATTATAAACAATCTGATTATTGAGAGACAACAATTCCATAAGCTGTGGCAACATTGCATAAGAGTCATGCCAATCACCATACACTTTTACAATGGATTTCTGTTTTGCATTCCAAGCTTTGTTGTATGATATCTTATAGTTATACAACTGTTGAATTCTTTCCTAAACAAGGGCAACAAGAACATCCTGACTTGTTCGTATCATCTCACAAATAACAGTAGATATAAACTCTGCATCAAGGGAAGAGTGATCTTGTGCCAAGCTAGGATGCAGACAAGTGTGTGGGCCTTCTAATTTGGTTATCTTCCAACATCCATAATATTTATCAAATATTGCTCTTAATTGAAATTTACATTCTGACCCATATTTTTCACAACGAATGAGATATTTGGTCTTCTTTGACTCATCAACCACAAATGTGAAATGTCACGCAATGTGGTATTGCTTTATCACATTTTTCATGGCCTGTTTACTTTCAAACTCCTACCCAACATATATGGAATTATCATTTGATGCAGGACTATTCCCTGTAATGCTAGGGAATTTAGAAGCTGGTGTAATGAAATCCCAATCAAAATGATATTCACTAGACATTCCTCCAACTAAGGAACTCAAAACTGAAGGCTGATTACCACTAACTGGTGGTTGTAGTGGATGTCTATCTCTCAAAGGAACCTCAAAAAGTTCATTCCCAACCACATCATCTCCTGATGACTCTCCAGATTCTTCTTCCTCATATAAAATTTCATGCACTATATCAGAACACAAAGGGATGTCATCTACATTTCCTTCCAAATTTTGATCATCTTCCTCATAACATTATTCCACAGGAGTAATATGAGGAGGAGGTAATGAATAAGACTGTTGTGAAGGACCAGCTTCTACAGAGCTCACAAAGCATGGTTTTGTAGTAATCGATTGCACCACATCAATATCAGAAATGAAAAAAAATAATTCCATAAAACCATTAATACACTATTGCCTGAATAACTGAGAAGCCTCCATCCAATCCCCATCATCGACTATAGGGTACTCGCTGTGCCATAGGCGCTTAGGATATTGAAGATGTCGGTATCTAATTGTAGTGATTGCTTGTTCATCCCTCGGTTTTAACCGACTATGAATCTTATTACGAACTGCATCCAATGTCATACAACCATGGAGATTTACCACTTTGGCAGGTGGCACACTGTAGCTAAAACCCCACTTGGTATAAATTACCTCACCGTTGCAATATATTTGAGCAGACATAATTACCTATAAAAAAATAATTTAAAAATTATTATATACTACATTAAAATTTTAAATTACTTAATTTGGTTTTGAATAATTGATTATCTTGAGACTTTTTTATGTATTGATTTATCACTGTTAAGGTATAGTGATTGTGATATTAGCAGAAAAGAAAATTTAATATAATGTTTCATAAAGTTTAATTACTTATGAATATATACTCATGACTTGATCTTGAGACTTACGATTAGTTTATCATTATCTGATAAACTAACCACAACCTATGGGTGGACTTCTGTCTATATTATCAAATATTTCATCAATCTCCAATCTCCTATCAAATAGAAATGCCTCTTCTTGAACGAGTTCTCGAATGCCTCTTTGTGGACACCTCTTCGGGGAAGCCTGTTCGGGGACACCTCTTCGGGGTAGCCTGTTCAGGGACACCTCTTTGGGGGCGTCTGTCTTTTAATTAAAAATTTACTCACATGCATGTGAGGGGGTCTAGGGGTATGAAATACATAATTTTTTAAGTGGACATGTAGGTCCTTACACTTACTGAGAGATGACCCACATGTCATCAATGCAGAAAAAATGCAATTATTACAAATTGAATAACAACATACACAAAATAAAACATGCAATTTCAATTATGCATGGTTGGTCATCTCAAGATCAGTCATCACTCATACCATGTTTTTTGGTATAATTATTATATATATATAATTATTAATAAAATTTAATAAATTTTATTATAACTGATATAATTGAGATTTACATAATAATTTTTTTTGTTATTTTAAATTTTATGAAATTGTAATGTTTTTTGGTCATTCTTCTACTTTTCAAAATATAAGTAAATATATTTTCTACTTTATTGATTGAAAATATTATTACTAGTAAATAAAAGTAATATAATTTACACTTACATCAAAACCGTTCATTAAAAATATTTTTCTCTAACATTAATTACATTTCCTAAACATTCAACATTTTAGACATAACATAAAACATTCAATATTCATACAACATACATTCAAAAAATTAAATCATACAAACATTCTACATCCATAAAATTAAATCATATAAAACATTACACATCATGCATAACATATGGAATAAATAACTCATACACAAAATTAAACATACAAATGAAATAAATAAACACAATTAAAACAATTAAAATGTTAAATAGAAATTTTACCTTAATAAAAGCAGCAAATATTTGTTGAGAAATAATTTCTGCAGGGCTTCGCAACAAAAAACCAGAGGAGAACAATGGTTTTTGAGGGGGGGGGATCCCTCCTTTTATAAATTTTCCTGGTCAGATGCGTGAACGCCATTCACGCATCCTTCAGTTGGTCAGTGAAGGATACATGAACGACATTCACGCATCCCTGCCGTGGATTGAATGCGTAAACCGCGTTCACGCATCCTTTCCCACACACGGATGTGTGAACGCCGTTCACACATCTCTCCCTCGGTCTAGGATGCATGAAAGGAATTCACGCATCCCAGAACCATTTTTAAAAATATCAGAACCCTAATCCCCTTTCCCGATTTTTTTCTCGTAAAACCCATATTAAAAAATTACTCCGGAAGGGGATAGCCGGCGTCAAGAGACCTAGATCTTGTGATCGTAGGTTGTCCAGCTGATGGTTCTGGCAGTGGGAGGAGGATGAGCTGGCAAGGGTGCTAGCCATAGATTGTGCAACGGTCGATCCTCATGAGGCAATGAGGAGGTGTGGAGGGAGGAACACTGGGATCTTTAGCTGCCAGGACTGAGGGAGGGAGGTGGTGCCGCTGAGCTGGAAATGAGGAGGGAGACAGGGAGGGTGGTGTTGGTTGACTCAAGGAGGAGGAGGAGGCCATGGGGTAGGTCAACCGGCCCGTCTATGCTCGAGTGGCTTCCTTTGAAAGATAAGTATCAAATTATTTGTTTTCTTTTGGCCAATAGGTGGTGACCCCAAGCGAATTAAGTGGTTTTTTTGTTAACTCGTCTATCAAGACAAGCCACCCACCTAGGTAATTGAATTTTTTTTATTGTTTCAGTTTTTCTCAAGGATATTAACATAACCTTAAAAAAATAACAATAATCAATATAATAAAATAATAATGATTATTATTAAAATAAAAATCCACATTATCAATGGGATTGATGCCCTACTGTAGAACCTTATTCCGGCCACCATAACCCGGCCAAAAAACTAAGGTTCACCAAAATCCATTTTTGATGATGAATTCTAGTATTTAAACACATACACACACACACATAGATACACAAACACATGTTCTTTGATTTAAAATTTAAAACCTGCATGATTTATTTCAATCTGAATTCAAAAATTTCAGATGACCATAAACGGGCCATCCTACGTTGGATTGAAACACTATCTTCAGCATTGGGACCAGAATGACGATTTCTTATAAATTTAATGCAATTTTAATTTTTTCCTTGGTTTAAAATCTTCAAACATTGATCTGATACCAATTGAAGGTACCATGACGCGCAACGGAAGATGGTGGGCTAAGGATTTAAATTTTTTCACTGGAGATCAACGTTACAATGTCATCAATGGAGATGCACTACCCCAATATAAGTTAGTGGATCACACATGAATAGTTTTTAGCACAAAAATATAAAACCAAAAATACCTGGTTCGATTCGAAGTTGCGCTCATCATCTACTTGACGCCAGGGATCGCTGCTGGAAGAATCCAAAGTCGAATTCCTCTAGATCATCCACACATGCTTCAAAAAACCACGGGAGTGTTGATAATAAAATTTCAGGTGTTATCATGGAGATCCAATGATGCATTTGACATCTCGATGATCACCGCATCGACATACATTCGATGCACAATAGAGAGATTATTCCAATCGCCCGAATCTAGAGCATCTCTCTCTAGAAAGTGGGAGAGGAGTGAGAATATCTCTAGTAATCACCATGAGTCATTCCTTGGTGACAACCTCTCCTCATGTATAGTGTATTAAGAAATTACTTGGAAAGGCTTCCTAGCCCCTGAATATTTAACACACTATATAAAAAATATATTTTGACTCGTAAAAAAAGTCATAAATATCATTTATTATTATTATTATTATCACTTTCTTATAATATAATAAATATATTATGTGATAATAACTGAGCCATTAACTTGAATCGTCGTTCCCACAAATATTAAATGAACCTTGAATATTTTAAACTAATATTCATTCAAATGATATTTTCCATGTATTTACTTTAATACTTGTAAATACATTTAATAAATAAATTCAATTCCAATTATTCTTAACTTGAGTAATATGAATTTATTATTATTTTGGTGATCGTACATCCTTCGACAAAACTTTAACCCCAGTGGTGGGAACCACCATGTCCTATATACATATTAATAAGGAAGATTATTGAATACGCTATTGTGTGTGACCCTATATGATCTTATCTTGATAGACGTGAATAATATTCACAGACTAATAGCGGATTTTAGCAACTGTTCTGCCTCCAAGGTGGTGTGTTTTGCGGGCAGTGCAAAGATGGAACGATGAGGATCATCACCCGTCTCTTTTTTCCACAGAGACGAGCTCTCTTCGAATTTACCATTCCTTTGTTTCAACCTGTTCAACATCATTATCCTTTAAATAAGGCTGAATTAACATTGTGGGGGAACTATTAGTCCTAAAGGGTGGTTGTGTGGGGGTCAGCCACTCATGAAACATGTCCTTATCAGATATAAATTCCTCAGATAGTCTCTAACAAGTTTATTCGTGGAGCCAAGAATTCCCAACGACCCTGGTATCCATGATTCATGGACCTGCTTTCCAAAGACAGGCACTCACCGACTGATGATTTGGCCAACAACACTTGAGGACTCCATTGGTTGAGAGGATGAGAGGTAAGGCTCACCGCACCCTTCCAGGGGAGGATTGTTTCCTGTTCTGAGACTCTCTTATAGATTTAAGTCATGTTCATATGTTCCTGAATCCTTGGTTCATTCCTGAATAGTGTGTCCATATGCTTCCCTTGGTTTTCAAGATCTTCATGAGTATACGTATGTTTAACACCATAGAGGTGATGCTGAATTAGCTATATTATAAGGCACTATGGAGTTTATCATCATCCAGGAGGGACGAAGGATGACTTGATGTTGGGATCGGACCCACAAAGAGGGATTCGTACATATCCTCGGGAGAGGAATTAGAACCCACATAGTTCAGATGTTTGGGGCTTATGCATGGAAGCTTCCCATTTGATAGACATGATTGGGTGGACCCTTTTGGAATGGGCACTCTTTTGAGCTCGGGCCTTTTGGAAGGCGTCCTATGTATCTTGGTTTGATCAGGAATCAGAGTTCTCATAGTTCAAAATGTGTGCTGATGTCATAATCCTTACAAACCTCTAATCCCATGTGAGTCATGCTCAGTGTGAGAAACAAAAGGACATGAAAGATTCAACAATGCACATGTCTCCTCCCTTGTTGGTGGGGTAGGGAGAGCCTGTGGTGAAAGAGGCCGGGGCCACTGTGGGCGAGGGTGCGGACCGATGAACCTTTCCATGTGAAATGGAATAAAAGGTCATGCAGACCTATCTCGGAGGATTGGGGACTTACCTCAGTGGGAGGGCCCCAAATCATGTTCTGGGAAGGGGAGGAGTTTCATCCTCATCAAAGGGGGGAGCGAACGTAACCCCTTCGACTGATCATTTCTCCTCATTGAATGGAAAAGCAAGTGATCACCCCCAATCTTGAGAACGGGGATGTTTACGTCGGCATCCCAAGGTTGGACTCCGGGTTACCATGGGAATGTATCCTTACAGGCATTCCCGAATCCCACACCTTTGTTGGGAGGGCCTTCGTGACTCTGCTTATTGTGGGTATGTAGACTCAATAGGGCGCGCTGATACACCCGATGGCCTGATCATACGGGTCCGGTGGCTTTGGAGGAGGCTTTGGCCTAGCACCGGGGTACTGGTTAGGGGAGGGATTATGGAGGACTGGATGATAATGGAGGGGTGAGGTTGGAAATAGAGGGAACAATACCAGAAAACACCCCATTCCATGTACTGGTTTCTCATGCAGGATGAGGAAGGCTTTGCATAACATAGTGTTATGTGGGAAGGAGGGCCATTCACGTACTAGTGTGGTATGCGAGCATGGGTAGTGCCAACCACATACCAAAGTGGTACGCGGATCACTATTCCACTTTGGGTTATATCCGTGTACTGATTGGGTACGCAGTGTCAGGTTCGGTCCATGTAGTGGTATGCTACGAGGAGTTCCATATTTAAGGAGGGTCAGGGGAATTTCCATTCATGGGAAATTCATTCGTGATAAGTATTTGGTTCGTGTTTCACTAGTTGGGTTTATGGTTATATTATTATTATTTGTTTCCACCATTTTTATGGTTCGAGGCTGGTTGTACCTGCGGAGGAAGTGGTTTGCGGTTCTTTCTTTGCCGATGAAACACAACGGAAGCCAGAGTGCAACCTATGAGTTTCCCTCAATCTTTCTTCGCCCGTCCTTCCCTCTATCCATCTCCTCCTCCAATGGCCCGAAGGCCTTCATTTTTTATTGATTTTTGATAATCCACCTTTCAAGGGGTGAGGTGGAACCCTTACAAGTCCCGTAGGCGTAAGTATTACATGGCTCGTAGGCTTTAGAGGAATTCATTGTCCGTAGGCTTCAAACATTACATACAACCCAGACTAACTACTTGGAACTACTCCTCCCCAGCATCTTCATCGTGAAATCAGCTCTCCACCTTCACATGGTTGTTCGGATAGGCATTACCGTGCATGCACAGGCTTGTCCCGATGGCAGGAGCAATACCCTCTCATTCTTGCAATCTGATTAGCTTCTGCTGTGGTTAAAGATTCTTTCTCATCCTCCTTGTAGAGGTTGTTCCTTGTAGGTTGTCTGGTTTTCATCTTCACTTAAGGTGTCCCAAAGGCCTTGAGGTGGCCCAAAGGCCTTACTAACCCAAAGTTATAGGTGGCCCGAAGGCCATACAGGACTCGAGGACCAAATCGGTGGCCCAAAGGCCCAAACAAGGGCATATTCTCGGCTGCTACAGTGCAAAACAGTTCCTGCTATAGTTCCCGCTACAGTACCTGCTACAGTACTGCACAGTTCTCGCTACAGTACCTACTACAGTTCCCACTACAGTACCTCAATCTCCTTCTTTCACCTTCTGTTGTGCTCCTTTTATAGAGCATCAGAGGGATCGTATCTACTAGGCACGTGGAACCATTTACGGAGGCCCATTGAAGCAATTTTCTACCCCACGGAAGACTCGACCAACCGGGGTTTGTAGAAACTTTGGTTCATGATAATGGTTTACAGAACCTTGCTTGTCCACTTAATCCATGAACTGAGGGGTTCACGGTATGGTACACAGACGGTCTTCCACACATAACTTCTTCGGTTGACGTTGTTCGCGGTTTCCCTACTCACTGGCCATCATTTCGTGGGTCAGCGGTTCACGGACCGTTTTCTTCATGTAGCTTTCTCGGTGATGGTACGTGGTCCATTTGAAAACTTGAATTCTTTCATGTTCCTTCAAAGAAATAGAACTCAATTTGAGTCCCTTCGCCTAGATAAACTTATAGAAGTGCTTAATTCCTTCTAAAAAGTGATTTCGGGGGTATTTATTCTCCTTAGCAGAATTTTTAGGACCCTACAAATGCCCCCCATCAGAATGGTGTCCTTTTGGAACAAAAAGGGAACTATTCTGATGTATAAGTGGTCCTGAACTAAAATGGTTCTCGGTAGAATAGGTAGACCCGGTAGGAGGGGACCAAACCTATATATAGGGGCCCATGTCATTTGTCTTTTACCATTTCTCACAGAGAAAAGCGCTCCTAATTCCCCGAACTCCTCTTTTTCACACCTTGCTCCTTGTGAAAACTGCGTCCGTGAACTGCTCTATACTTTTTGTGAACTGATTTCCTCACCATTTACCCGTCAGCGTACCACATTTTGGCTTCCCCGAATGGGACTGTGGAAACATGAAACTTAAAATCTAGATTCTGCATAGAAGAAGGCTATGTGGTTGACTTGTTCACGTACTGAACTTGGATCGGCGAACTGAACCTCAAAAATAATTAATACAAACTTAAATTTTAATCCAAAAATTCTGAAGGCGATCTTAACTGAGGCCGAGGTTCACGATTTCTACATTCTGTAGACCGTTCTGTTCGGTGACCAACGGTTCATGGGCCTTCTCCTTGCTGTCATTCCATGTACCATGGTTGTACGCGATGGATAGTATCCCCGTACCATAGCTGTAGGCGGATTAGCTTCCGCGTGTTATACTGTACGTGGAATGATCTTTTCGTACACCACTTTTATGAACAGTATGCAGAGCCTTTTGCGAACATGTTTTAAGTCCTTCATCCATTTTTTCCATAGCCTTTTCCCAACAATTCTTATCGGACTGACTTCTCATCAGCTTTTGGATCTTTCTATGTAGGTTACAATGGATAATTCACAGGCTAATGATAAAGTCAATGCTTCTTTTGAGACTACTATTGTTGCTCCTCTTTCTGCTATTGACGAAAGATCAAGGGATATGGAGACTTCAGTTAACGATAAGACTCTGGTCACTCCATTTCACTAATCCCTTGTGAATATTCTCACAATGGGTCAATGGGAGTACCCGGTCTCAGACATGCTTCCTTCTTACGGGTTTGGCCTTTTGTCTGACACGGCGATCCTGATGCCAAACCTGACTGATCAGCCCTCTTCCCAGATAATTAATACTTCTATTTTGAAGGCCTTGATCTCTTCCAAGGGAAGGTACCTTCATAGAGGGACTGCTTCTGGTCCCTTGCTACATTATGCGCCTCAAACCTTAGAAGGGGTGCAGTAGAAACCATATCAGACGACCCACTGTTATCAGAGAATCTCGAGGAAGGCTACAACGAATGAGTAGCATGGTTGGTTATCTCAACAGGACCTTCGAACTAGAGGCTAATTTGGCTTGGATTGAGGGTGGACCTTTTGGATTCTCCATAATTGTGAAGAATTCTGAGTTGATCCACAACTTGTGGGACTATACGAGGCCGCATGGGTTTCTCAGACACACACCCATCATCCTACTTCCCTTATTTCGTAGATTTTAAGAAGGTGGATTCCAGAAACCAACACTTTCCATTTAACCCATAGGAAGGTTGGCATCAACCTTTGAGACATCCATCATATTTCAGGAGTCCCCATCATTGGGGACATGTATGATGAATTTCTCCCCCTGTCCACTATTTGGGATGATGAGGAGAGAACCCCCCCTTGGTCAGGAAACTCATCATCCAAGCGAATATGATTTTGAAGGAAAGTGATCCCTATCTAAAACAGGATGTTCCGTTTGACGACTGGTTTGGTTATTTTGCTAAGCATATTGGTCTTGATCCCAATCTGTAGAGACCTAGGTCTTGTCCTACCAAATCCACCCGTAGGTGAGCAGGTACTTACTATCCCACCTTAGAAGAGGGGGATTTTTGAAAACGGGGATGGGGTATCATCCCTAACGTCGATCAGTTATTTCAACTGGCAGCTTTCTTAGCCATGTTCTTGAGTGGGTGGCTTCTACTAGTGTGAGAATCTAGTGGAGTAAGAGCCTCAACCTTTATCATGTCTACTCATTTGGACACTAATAAATGCATCAATTTGGCTATCCCCATGTTGGCTAAGATATATCACTTGTTGGGCAGTATCAGTGAAGGGGGGTCACCCTGTCGGATGGTCATCCCTTTTCAAATTCTTTGGGTATGAATGGGATCTCACATAAGGGGTTATTCCTTCATCAATTCCTTACCAATCCCATATTCGACCCTTAGACCGTACCTTTAGAGCACTAGTGGGGTCATGTCAGTGGCTTGGGCCTCACAGGATAAGTAGGAGGAGAAGACTGAAAGTAACGAGCAAGAATTAATGGCTTGACTCAATGCTTATTAACGTTTTTCTTACCACATTTATGATTCCCCCACGGGTACCATTACGAACAACGCATAAGAATACTTTTTCAATCGAGGTTACTTATTTTCCTTGTGAAAAGGCATTTTGTTTGCTCGTATTGGAGGGGAACTCATCTGTGAGGGCTATTCACCCTGTAGGTTTAGCTGGAAATTCAATTTCATTCAGAAGTTATGCCCTACTACTCTTAAAATCACTTTCCAGGAGAAAAATCTTATGATAGCTTGCCAATTGTGGCTAATGTTCACCCAGGAGGACACCTAGAACCAGACCAAACTTCCAGATTATATGGATTCTATGCCCTTTTTTACCAAGAATTATGCTGAGGCTTGGGTTAGGTCATATCCTAATGGAAAATTTACTGACTTGGTGCCCACTGTGGTGAATTCTATGGAATCCAAGGTGAAGGTAAAGGGGAAGCAAAAGGAAGCGGGTGAGCACCCTCGACCTGAAAAAGTTCTTCGAAGTTCCCTTCGCTCCCTCCTTACAAAAGTTGTGACAGATGGGGTTATGACCTCGCGGGTAGCCGAACAAGCTGCTGGGGTTGCTGTTGGGAGTCCATCATCCATTCCTTCAGAGGCCAATTTTACAGTGGCCTAGAGGCAATGAGACCTTTTGAAAGGTCATCAATCTTTCCATGGCCGGTCTTCTTGCGATTTATGGCAACTCCTCCAGACTAGGGAAGTTTCCCTTACTGATATTGGTTTAGTTTCAACACCGACTGACATTTCTTTCAATGAGGATCTAGATGAGGTGGGATACTACCTTAAGGACCTCGAGACCCTCATCCACTCCCAAAGTGGTCACTGTAGGTACTCGCATCGGGTGCTTGACATGTTGCGACCAGAAACCGCTGATGATGAAAACGACGTTGTTGGCTTAACTACTATGGACACCACAAAAAAAGTTTCTTCTTCAACCCCATCATCTCATAAATTATCCTCTTCTCAAGGTCCCAAGATTTCATGGACACCCAAGAAACATTTACAGTTGTCAAATCCTACCCCGCTTCCTCATGTTAACCCCCCAGCATTGGCCATCCCAATTACGGATGTGTTTCTAGAGGCTTGAAGAGTCTGGGATGAGTTGAGGGAAAGTGCCTCAGATGAAGATATATGGATACTTATTCAGAGGGAACACTTCAATCTTCCAGGTTTTGGGGGATCCATCGCTCCTACCATCATTTCAGCCGACGAAGAGCCTGATGAGGTGGCTACTTACCTGACTGAAATGGACAAGTGCCTTCATGCTCCTTCAGACAGACATGACTGGCCAGACCATGCAACATTGATGGTAGTATTCCCACAGTTGATGGGAGAGGTCTTATCTAAAACCTTCAGCCTTAAATTCATTTATTGAAAAGATGCTGAGATCTTCCCCCCTTTTCTTCTTATTTATTATTATTTTTTTCTTTTCTTCAGGGGCCTACCTAGTCCCAGGAGACAGCCACGACTTATTCTTCCATAGGTACTGTAGCTGGGCAGTACGCTCCCTCACCGGTAGGGGGTACTGCTGAAGGATCTCCCGGATCCCAAGAGCATATGGAGGTGGTGATTGTCGACCCTTCCAGGGTGTTTCCTACTCCAGCTCTACTCAATGATCTTATTCAGGATCCATCTCCCCAATAGTCCAAGAAACATAAGCAAGCTTCCCAACTATCAAAGCGTATTCGAAGGGGGATCACAAGTAAGTGTCTTCTCACCTGGTGATTGAACCAAATATCCTTACCTTGTTAACTCATTGATACGTATATGTACTTTGACACAGGTCCCATTGGTGACCAAACGACAATTTCCCAGGCAGCTATATCCCCTATCTCATTCAAGATAGAGGAAGAATCGCCATCTATTATAGCTTATTAGAATAGGGAAGTAGGGCCTTTTAAGGAGACCAGGGGTGTTTCTGACCCCTCATATGTGCCTTACCCTACTCAAACAATTTCCACCCCATTAGTAGAAGGCCATCCAGAAGTCGAGGGTTCATTTGATCATGATGAACCTATTCTCATGGAGAGGGATAGAGTGGTCTTTGTGGAGGGGGCTAAGTCCAGTGACGAGCATCAGGTTTTGCTGGATTTTGGAAGGGCTTCGAATACCGTTGGGACAGTAAAGCGTGACCAAGTGGATCTTGTCCCTATAGAGGGAATTGCTTCAAAAGCCGATACTCTCCCTGCTTATGGGGGATCTGAAAAATTCATGGTTGGGGAGGATGATGTTCCATCCCCTGAAAATATAGAGCGGGCTATCATGCCATTTTTTCCAATTTTGAGAGGCGTTATGTTTTCTTCCCCCAGTATTCTGAGACTAATATCCTTATCCGGAATGACTATCCCCACAAGTCTTTTGTTGACCAGCAACCTTTTAAGGGCCGTCTTGAGGACTGCTATTCCGACTGGTCATGGTTCCAGTTCCTTAGCACTCCCTCATATCCATGGATCACGACTAATGATTTAAGATGTAGCACCACCTATTTTGGATAGTGATGCCTCTTTGGGGGTGGGAGGTATTGTCGTCTCTTCTTTATCCTCAGAATCAAAACCACAAGCTTTAGAAATTAAGGATGTCCCTACCTTGACGTCTATTATAGTTAATAGAGATGAGGCTTTTGTAGGGTCAAGCCATGCTGTAGATTCCAAACCAAGTCCCTCTCTAGTGACATTAATTCTTGACTACATTTCATCGCCAGAGAGTGATTCCGAGATCGACTGAGAAAGCCTAGCCGAATTTTGTTCTACTCGGTAAAAAGCATGGAGGAACATCTAGGGATTAATCTCTCAGAATCCATTGAAAGAGATGCCAACAAAGTTTCCAAGGTTACACCACTAATTTTTATTTATGGGTTTCATTGGATTTAACTATCATAGAATTTATGATATAATAAGGCAAGTGGTTGTGGATCAGGAAGCAACAGGTGCACTTGAGTCTCGAATCTCTGTGGAAGAGTCGATGAATTATCTGACGACTACACATGAAATACTTATTGAGGAAGATGACACTCATATCGGGATGGTCATGAAGTTGCAAACTGAACTCATAAATTATGAGTCTCTGATGGAACATCTTAACCAAGAAGTGTAGCAACAAATAATGAAACTGGAATAGATCAAATAGGAGTGGGCTCGGGCCACAACTGCCATTGAGGAAGGGTGATGGAAAATGAAGGAGGGAGAGAGAACCATCCTCCTAGTCATGAGATAAGCAGAGGTGATGCGAGTGAGTGAAAAATATGAGAGTGAAAACTTATTGAAGCTTCACCAATCCATTGAGGAGTCTCACCAATCATTGATGCAACTTTGTGACTTTGTCGAATGCCTCCTGTAAAGGTCTTATCTTGTTATCAAGGAGAGGCTCCAGGTTGTGGATTCCCACCATATTTTTCATGGAATACAATGGAACTAATTTACCTCTAAATTCCCTCTTTTTTCCTTTTCCTTTCAAGATCATTTTAGTCAAATGTTAATTTTAATCCATGACTTGAAATCAGTAAACTGAGATAACCGAATCGAGCTCTAATTTTTTCCTGAACCAAGGGACTTAGAGAGCATAGTTTGACTATTGCTGAGGTTGAATGGAATACCTCATTAACTTTTATATCCTTTTCATTTTTACCCTAATTTTTTCCTAAGCCTGTTTGACATGGGATTTGCGGGAATAACTTGGCTTTTTCTTAGGATTCCCTTTGCAGGTTTTTTGACCTAACAAGCTTTACACATTTTCCGTTGGCTTAATGTTTTTTTAATGAACCAATACTCGACTTTCCCTCGAGGTGACTTCAGCAGACTCTCCTTGTAGCGAGTATAATGTCTTTTTCTTTGTCTAGCAGTCCACAATCCTACCATTAAAACTTATTACTAATTTTTTAGGTTGAAAAACTTTGACCAAATTTAATGGGGTAAGGCCCTGACTCAGGACCGTTAGTCGGGAATGTTCTAGTATCCTTCAGACATGAGTTATAGATTTTTCTTTACCCTGGATTTGTGGATTCTGGACATGCATGAGGCTTAAGAGACACTTTAGGCATACATAGTTAAGAAAGGACTCTCCTAGGGACAAATTTTCCTTTTATTGGTGGCCAATTTTATGGGCGACATATGTAGAGCCACCGGGGCATGATATGCATAGTCAAGAAAAGGCTTCCCCAAGACACTGACCTTCTATTCCCGATGGCCTGGTGGGATTTTCCACATTTTGGATTTATCTTGATATCGGGATCAACAATAGGTGGCTGGCTTGAGTAGTGTTGTCTGATAACATTAGGAACATTCACATCGGCCTTGAGTGGGTAATAACTCCCGCACATTTCTTACTTGCGTGAGGGAGAGATGGAAAGTGGTCAGTTCAGTTAAGAGTCTTTTCTATTTCAGGGGAACTTGGGAAGAAGGAGGTACATAAGCCATCATACAAGAGTTTTCTGAATCTTGGGGTGTGACAAGACATGAATGCCATTTGAGCGTATGGAGGCAGGAAAGGACTCTCCTAGAGATGAATTTTTCTTTGGTTGATATCCATTTTTGTGGGAGATGTATGCAGAGCCACCGGGGAATGATATAAATAGTCAAGCAAAGTTTTCCCCAGGACTCTGGACTTCCGCCTCCGATGGCCTTTGAGGATTGTGGAGACTGGGAACTTTCCGAATATGGTGCGTGACCTTCGACCATGGGTGCCCTTGGTCACAAGAGGAAGCTTTTTAGCTAACCTTCTTTGGGGAAACCCGAAAATGAGTAGGAGAATTGTTCCTTTTCATGCGGATCAACTTCACACATTCAGATAATATATCTTTTAGAAACCTCAAAAGAGACCAAAGGTGAATCGGGCCCATATGTTCTGATATATCCAGGATGTGTGAAAGGAGGAAAGTGTAAACCATGAATTTGTGGACCCTTGAATCGGGAGGGGTGGAACGAGTCTTGGAAGCCATTGGGTGTACTGAGATAGGAGAGGAATCTCCTGAGGATGAATTTTCCTTTGATTGATGGACATTTTTGTGGGCGATGTATGCAGATCCAGCAGGTCATGATATGCATAGTCAATAAAAGGTGTCCTCAGGACACTGGCCTTCCACCCCAGATGGCCTTGGAGGGTTATCGGGATTTAAGATCACTTAAATCATGAAGTTTATAATATGGCGGGGGTACACCAGGACATACAGGGGATATTTGGGTAGTGATTTACTCATAGAATGGTGTCCCTTATGTAGATCTGACCCATATGAAGGGTGAGGTATTCATTCTATCTTTGGGATACCTGGTCGTTTTACATCACATGGACAGGACACGAGGTTCCTCTCAGGGGAGGGAACTGTGACATGCCTTTTAGGGTTGTTCTACTAGGACCAAATTCCTAGCCCATTTTTCCATAATGTCACAGAGGATCTCTTTTTATGATCCCTAAGCTCACATGAGCTATGCTCGGTGTGAGAAACAAGGGATCACATGGGTTTCATGTCACAGTTTAAGAATAGTTAATTCAACATTAGGGAAATTTTTTAGGCTAAATCCATTTTCTTGTAGTTTAGCATCATGTGGTGAGGACGATTTTGGCCTTACAGTTTAGCATCATGTAGTGAGGACAATTTTGGCCTTGTAGTTTAGCGTCGTGCGGTGAGGATGATTTTGGCCTTGTAGTTTAACGACGTGCGGTGAGGATGATTTTTGCCTTGAAGTTTAGCGTTGTGCAGTGAGGACGATTTTGGCCTTACAGAGGTCTTCAAAAGTTTCAAGTTAATCGTAGTCAGCGTGTTCCAGTGTTCCTTAGATGCGAGTGATGATAGAAGGTGTAAACCATAGTCCCAAGGGAAACTTGAATCGGGAGGGATAACATGGGTCTTGAAAGCCATTGGGCGTACTGAGGTAGGATAGGAATCTCCTGGGAAAAAATTTTCCTTTGATTGATGACCATTTTTATGGGCGACGTATGCAGATCTACCAGGGCATGATATCCATAGTCAAGCAAAGGTGTCCCCAGGACACTAGCCTTCCATCCCATATGGCCTTGAATGATTGTGAGGATCCAATTTTTCCCAAGTTATGGAGTGTGAAAAATGGGAAAGGTGTGCCTAGGAATGTGAGAATACCCAGACCATTATTAACCGTGACCTTCTTAGATCTTCCACATAGGTCTGACCCACGTATGGGGGAAAAGGGGCATTTTTTACTGGTGGTTGGGCTAGGATGTCGAATATGAGAATCACTATATATCCTAAAAGAGTAGGAAACAAGACACACATAGTTCTGGATGTTCCCTACAAACGTTTGTTTTATGTGTTAGGGACACTTGAGGGCATTTTGGTTTTACTTGTTACGGGAGCCAGGCCTGCCATACTCACCTAAGGTTTATTTTCATAAGAGAATACCTAACACTAATCCTAATCTCACGTGAGTTATAATCGATGTGAGAAACAAGGAGTGGGTATAGAGTCTCCTTCGAAAGTGTAAGGTGACAGAGAACGTGATGGGGGCATTTTCATTTTCTTTCCTGGTGGGGCTGGGCCAGGATCGAAGATCGAGGAATCACTACATATCCTGTGAGGGCAGGAATCAAGCCGTACATAGTTCTGCATGTACCCTGTACCGATTTGTCTTAGCCCAAAGGGTTGGGGAATTTTTATTCTACCTATCACAGCAGCCAGGTCTACCATGTTACCACATAGTTGAATTTCATAAGAGAATCTATACCACTAATCCTAATCTCACGTGAGTTATACTCGATGTAAGAAACAAGGAGTGATAAGGGTTTCCTTTATGAATATTGGTAGATAGGGGGTGTGATGGAGGCATATTTTTATGATGGGGTATGGGCCAGGATCGAAGATTTAGGCGTCGCTACATATCCTGTGAGGGAAAGAATCAAGCTGTACATATCTCTATGAGAGATCATGTAGTTTATTGTCATGCAATTAAGATTTTTATGCTACGTAGTTTAGCATCTTATGGAGAGGATGAGTTCCTTACAGTTTAATGTCATGTGGAAAGGATGATGGCTCATATTTTAAGGTCTTAGAGTTTGGATCACGATATGAGAGAATTTTTAACTCATATTTTAAGGTCTTAGAGTTTAGACCATGATATGGGGGGTATTTTTTATGCATTTTCACTCATAGTTTAAGGTCTTAAAGCCTCGACCTTGGCATGGGATGCATTCCTTATGACTCATAGTTTAGGGTCATAGAGATTGGACCTTAATATTGGGAGGAAATTTTTATGACTTATAGTTTAGGGTCATAGAGTTTGGATCAACACATAGGGGCATTTTTTTATGACTCATAGTTTAACGTCATAGAGCTTGGACTTTGGAATTGGGGTGATATTTTTAACTCATAGTTTAAGGTATTAGAGTTTGGACCTTAACATGGGGATTTTTTTATGACTCATAGTTTAGCATCGTAGAGCTTGGACTTTAACATGGGGATTTTTTTGTTAATCATAGTTTAAGGTCTTAGAGTATGGACCAACAAATTGGTGAATTTTTATGCGAAGTATTTATTCAAGAACTTCGCATTTTTGGGAGACATTATTAGCCTTCCTTCCATTGATATCAGGGAATATTATCCATTAGAATAGAAACAATGTATGACATATGGTCCTTCCCACTCTGGTTCAAGATTTGGGGGATTATTCCCTAGCATCATCAGGGTTATGAGGACTAATACCATTTCTCCTTCGAGGAAATATCGAAGGAGAAACTTTTTGTTAAAGGCTCATGCGGTCCAGTTTTAGTAGATTTCCAAAATGGTGCAGAGTGTGCAACCTTTTTTTCGTCTAACTGATCCAATTCATCAAACTGTATCTAGAATTGGTCATCCGTGGACAATTGATCACAAATGGCCACACGAAGTGATGACACTTGGATTTCTAAAGGTAACATCGCCTCTTACCTATATACTAGTGAGTATGGGGTTGCCTGAGTGGTGGTGCGGGTTGTGGTCTGGTAAGCCCACAAGGCATGAAAGAGCTTATCTGGCCACAAATTCTTATCCTTGTCGACTATCTTTTGAAGTATGTTGGATAGAGTCTTTTTGAAAGCTTCTATCTACCCATTGGCTGCCGCATAGTAGTGGGATGACTGGTTGGACTTGATTCTATATTCCCAGTACAACTTATCCAGCTCAGCAGAGCTGAAGTTGGTGCCTTTTTCCATCACTATTGTATAAGGAACACCAAATCTGGTGATGATGTTGGCCTTCACAAAGCTAATGATGTTTTTCTCCTCGAATTCCTTAAGGGGTATGGCTTCATCCCATTTAGAAAATAAGTCAATTACTGTGAGTATGAACTTGAATTGTCTGGATGTAATGGGAGGATACAATCCCACAACATCCATCCCCCAGGTGATGAATGGCCAAGAGTATTTAGCCACATAAAGAAACTCCAGGGGGGGCGGTGTATGAAATTATCATGAAATTGGTAGGAATGACACTTCTTAGTGAATATGGCGCAATCCTATATCATGGTGGTCTAGTAATACCCAAGCCTTCGGATTTGGTGAGAGATCTTGGTTGTTGACTGGTGTGCTCCACAAGTTCCAGTGTTCACTTATTTCATGATGGAAATTGTCTCTTCTCCATCAATACACCTGAGAAGGACTCTGTCAAGGCCTCGTTTGTAGAGTACCCTCTCTTGGTTCATCCCATTATACAGGGTAAAATTGACTGCCCACCTTCGAACCTGCTCCCTTTCAGCTCTAATTGGTGGGAGTTCCCCATTACAAAGGTAATTTGTGACAAGTGTCATCCAACCAGTGGTATGACCATAAGGCTCAAGAATGGGGATATTTTCATCAAATTCCTCTGTATTACTCTAGATTAATGGCAAGACCATCTGACGGTAAGCAATGCTAATGACTGTTTCATCCCGGTAGGGATCGACCAAGGCTATGGATTCATTTTTCAAAGCACCGGCTTGAGAATTCTGTGACTAGGGGACATGAGTTAACGTTGGTTCTTATGGGAATTCTATCATCAGTTCTCGAACATGGTTCATCAAGGGAACCAATACTTATTTCTTGATAGAATAGTCACCATTGACCTGTTTGATGACTAGATTTGAATCAACCTTTATTTTTAGGTGTTTGGATTGCACCTGGAGTGCCAATTCTAGGCCTTAAATGAGGGCATGATACTCTGCTTCATTGTTTCTACACCCTTCTGAAAGCAGGAAAGAGTAAGGCAAGATGGCCTTTTCAGGAGATACGAGTACAACTCCCAGCCCCACTTTTTTGAGCTTAGGATCCTCTATCCTTTTCCCTATCAGGCTTCGTGAAGCACCATCGAAGTACATCTCCCACATCTGGGGGTTCTTCTGGATAGAAAAAACTTCTTCATCTGAAATTTCGGTATCCAATGGTGTCATCACTTCTGAGGGGTGCTCGTCCAGGAAGTCTGCTAATGACTGGCCTTTTATGGCCTTCTGGGGCATGTACCGTATGTCAAACTATTTAAGGATGACCACCCATCATGATAGGCGCCCATTTAGCATGGGACGGTTGAGGATATACTTGAGCAGGTTGCAGTAGGAGACCATGTGGACCTCATGATGCTAAAGGTAATTCATGAGCTTTTGAACTAAAAAGATTAGTGCTAGATAGTTTTTTTCATTCTTATAATACCAAGTTTCAGTATCAATCATTTCCCAGCTGAGGTAGTGGAGGCTATTCTCACTACCGACATCATTTTTTTGCGTGAGGAAGGCACCTAATGACTGTTTTAGGGAAGTTACGTATAAAATGAGTGGTCTCCACTCAACTGGCGGCATGATCACCGGCAGGCTTAGGAGATATCTTTTGATGTTTTCAAATGCTTCTTGACAATCATTATCCCATTCATACGTAACTCCTTTATTCATGAGCTTAGTGAAAGGTAAAAATTTACCTACTAGGTTGGCTATGATGTTCTGAATGTAGGAGAGGTTCCCTTGGAGACCTCTTAGCTCGGTGAGGTTGCGAGGTGGGGGCATGATAAGAATGGATTTTATCTTTTTGGGGTCGACTTCAATGCCATGATGGCGTATGAAGAAGCTTAGAAATTTTTCTGAGGTAACACCAAAGGAACATTTCAAGGGATTCATCTTTAAACTGTTCTGTCTCAATTTGTTGAAGACAATTTCAAGGTCGGACAGGTGGTTCGAACGCTGTCGTGACTTAACCACCAGGTCGTCGATGTAACACTCAATGAATTTTCCCAAAAATGGCTTGAAGATGTGATTCATGTAGCACTGATATGTAGCACCGACATTCTTTAGACTGAAGGGAATCACTTTATAATAGAACACCCCTAAGGGGACCTAAAAGCAATAGCTTCTTCGTCTCCTCAGGCCATCCAGATTTGATTGTATCTATAATAACCATCCATGAAGGAGAGGGCTTCGTATCTGGCTGTTGCATCGATCAAAAATTCTGTGATCGGGACTGGGAAGTCGTCTTTTGGGAAATACTGATTAAGGTCCCTGAAGTCAATACAGATTCTAATCTATCCATTCTTCTTTTTGACATGGACTATGTTGGCCAGCCATATCGGATATTGGACCTCCCGTATGAAGTTGGCTTTGATCAGTTTGTTAACTTCAACCTCTATTTTGGCAGCATGCGTCAGGTGGGTCCTTTTGGCTTCCTGTTTATAGCCCCAATGATCTTCTGGTAAGCCCAGATGATGGGTGGCGAATTCAGAATCAAGGCTTGAAATCTCTGTGTAATTCCAGGAAAACACATCTCGATTCTTCTTTAAGAAGGTGGTATATGCCTCCTGTTCCTCGACGGGCATGGCCACACTGATTAAAGTGGGCCGCATGTCATTTTTAGTGCCCATATTTATCTTCTTAAGTTCATTGATAGTGGTGGAAACACCTTATTTAAATGCAGGAGGGGCATCTTTGAGGTCTTCTTCCTCTTATTTTTCTTCTTCTTCATCTTGATCATCTTCCCCTTCTGATGGAGAAAGGATTTTTGAGATAACTTCTCCAATATTGAGAAATAAATCGTCTTTTGCCTTAGTGTGTGAGGAAAGGGCCGTTTGATGTCCCAAATATGGTCTGAGAGCATCTTTGATAGGGATTTTCCTAACAACATGGGAGTCATCCCGTTCTTCTGTGTTTTTAGACTTGGTGGTCGTAACAAAGACCATGTAGACAACTGAGTCTATATCTGAACTTGTACTTACGCATTCAACTTGGTTGATGGGTAGTACGTACTCTTCCTCAAGCTTCGAGAAGGGGTCAGCGGGAGCCATCTCCAATCCATTTGGGTCATTGATCTAATCAACATCATCAACCAAAATATGTTTTTCTTCAGACTCATAGAACCCTGCATCGATGTAATGAAACTCACAGAACTCAAATGGGGATTTATCAATGTTCAACATCCCATTTTTCACATTAGTGAAATATTTAATGCACTGATGGTATGTGGACATAATTAAATCATGTTGATTCATCCAAGGCCTCTATAATAGGACGTTGAAGGCCATACTTTTCCTAACCACCAGGAACTCAGAATCTGATATGCGATCTATGAGACAAGTTTTAAGCTTGATTATTCCCAACGGTTTCTGCTCACTTTTTACATATCCCAGAAGAGTTTTAGTGCAGGGTGTCAAGCTGTCTTCAACATATCCCATTCTATGAAGCATTATCAGTGGGAGGAGGTTAACTCTAGAGCCGTTGTCAATGAAGATTCTCTGAACATCAATTCCATTTATATTTTCGGACATATATAAGGGTTTGACGTGCCCTTTCATGATGGAATCTTCATCCCTATCTGTGAAGGAGATGATGGTGTGACATTCTTCAGGACTGGTCTCCATTCGATAGACTTTATCCACTGCTACTTCAGCCTTGAACTCCTGGGGAATTAGCATGGATTCAATGAGTTCCTCTCTAAGATCTGTAGACAAACTCAATGCATCTAGGATTGACATCTTTTCCAGTACTGAAACCAACTACTTTAAAATTTCATACTTTTTCTCTAAAGGTCAGTGCTTCTCAGCTTAGTTTTTCTCTTTCACAGATTCTTTTGGGTATTGAGCTTTGGAATTAGATGGTTTAGCCTCTATAGTTGGAGCTGAAGGTGCTTTAGTCCTTTCCACATTTGGACAGACTGGTCTGCTTTTATACCTTGGGGAGTTCAGTACCTCCCCTGATGGATATTGCAAGATAACTGGGCTTGGGTTTTCTCCAATGGGGGTGAAGGAGCATTCATTTTTCTGTTGCATCTGCCGAAGATCCTTCCATGAGTTTCCACGATGTTGATGATTTGACTTGTGGCGTGGCTAGGAATTTGACTTCTTCCATGATCATTCCTTCTAGGGAACCTCCGGCCTCTGCAGCCTCTTCCTCCGGATCTCCAGTGGGGCATGAGGAATTCAGGTTTGTGGCCATAGTCTTCATCAGAGAAGGGGTCCATCAAGTGGATGACATTAATGGAGCCTAAGATCAGTTCTTTATTTGATACTGTTTCTGTATGACTGCCTCCTTTTGATGGTACCATTTAGTGGGGTGGTTCCCGTTGTACCATCTGGCAGGGCAGTGCCCATTGAACCATTTGGTGGGGTAGTTCCTATTAAACCAAGTCTATTTGAATGAAGTCTTAAAGTGTCAACATTGACTTTGGATTTAGTACCAGCTCATCTTCTTTCTCTTACTTTCTTCCCTTCTGGACTTTAGAGGACCGCAGGGCCGAGGAGGATGGTTGTGCTATATTAGAAGCTTCTAGGGGCACACTAGGTTGTTTCAACTATGATTGGAGTATTCCATGGACTTGGTTTATGGTCTTCCGAGTCATCCAGTTGTTAAAATTTTTCTCCTTCTTGCCAAAAACTGTTTTACACTCTTCTTCCTCTCTTGAGTCGGAGGTGGAAATATACGCCACTTGTGTTGGCGGTGAGCACAATGCGACTTGCACGGAATCCACCATATTTTTTAGAAGATCCCTGAAAACAAATAATTCCTGGATGGTGTTTCCTAGTATCCAGTGATACAAACAATAATTTGGATGGTCGTCGAGACCCACTTCATGGGCTCGCTTTAGCTCAGGCAGCAGGAGCAGATTGCAATTCATGGCGGCTATGAAATAGTCGTGGACCTGGTTATCTCAGAACGAATAAAATATATTTCTTTGTTATATGAATTTATTTATCTTAGCACCCTGTCTCTCATATTTATAATTCGGGGGTGCCTGTTGGAGTCTAGGGGGCCCCACACGATTTGGTTGGGGCCTCACAATTGGGGCTGGTGCCAAGGGTGGTTTAAGCGTGACGGAAACTGCTTCAGATTTTACCATTATTTTCCTAGGGGATGATGGGGCCACTCAGGACTTAAGGATGGTCCTTTTAAAGGAGTCTTATATCCTTTGGGAAATGTTAGATAAGTCTTTGAACCCACTGGTGTACTTAACTGGGATGAGTGGCATTCGTAATTCATCCCGAAGGTTATCGTTTCACATGGCGAGCATCTTACCTTGGGGGAGTAGCTGGTTCAGGGAATATGTGAGGCCTTTACATCTAGAAATGAAGTCTGAGACTCTCTTGTTATCTCGCTACTTGCAGTTCATGAGATCACTAACCGTCATCTTGGGAAGCGTCTAACTAAATTGGAAGAGAAATTTTTGCCTGAGGTCCTCCCAACCTATGATTGAATTGGTTGGCAGGCTAGTATACCATATGAAAGATGAGACCTAAAGGGTTCATACGAAGCACCTAAGTTTTAAGGCTTCTTGCTGCTCTGGAGTTCCCATCATGGGGTCACAGTAAGATTCATAGTGCATCAAATGCTGTTCTGGGTCCCTCGAGGCATTGAATACTGGGAATACGGGGTTCCCAAAGTTTGGTGGTGGCAGAACATTTCTCACCCACTCGAGGTAGGGTTTGCGCTCTAGTTTTATCAGAGCGTGCCTCCCCTAAATGAATTATATTCGATCCATTAGTTGATCAACGGTGTTTAAGAGCCCTTGATGCATATCCTGTCGGGCTTGAGCTTGAGTGGGTGCGGAATGGGACAAGATTGGACGTGCTAGCACAACTAGAATTTGGGGTGGATACCCAGCCGGGGGCATCATTTGTGGATTCACCTAGGTATATTCTAGCTGACTTACCAATGGGGGGAAGTCTTGATGTCCTTCCAGGGCCTAGTTGAATGGACCTTCGAACTTGGCTTCATTCATTGGAATGAGTGCCTGTGGTATGAGCACCTCTTTTGGGAGCACCTGCTCACATTCCATAGAGGGAACAGATCTGGAGAGATAAATCTCTCGATGTAGCTTGACATTAATTCATCTGAGCTCTTTCATTTCTTCCTCCTGCTTGGTGAACCTTTCCTCAAGGGTGAGAGACACACTCTCATGGGGAGGAGGAGGTGGGTCATATATGACCTTGGATTTATTTTTCTCTTTGTTGGAGTTTCGCGGGGGAGGTATGTTGTATTGACTGAGGGGGCACCCAAATTTAGAACTTCCCTCTAGTTATGGGTATGCACACCATCAGGCTCGGTGTGGAATGCCTCTAGGAGGGAACCATCTTCCTTTGCATCTTATCCCCCTACGTCATTTCCTGTGAGATCCTTGGGGTTGACCCTTACCATGTTCACTGAGGCATACCACATTGGGGGTGGTGTGTCCTGTGTTGAATGGTAATAAGGATTCTTGTGCCCTTTATTGGGATTTCTCCTTCCATTCTATGGTATTCTTCAGGTTTCTCGGCAAATATTGACCGAAGGAAGACCTAGTCTGACCTCGTAACGCGCCTTTGCCTCAGAGGGTGCGAACCACGAGAAGGGGTGGAATGGGTAACTTCTATGTCCACTGTTCTTCCTACACAATGGAAGGAAGATGTCTCCTGTGTGGGGATTTGAGGTAAAAATTCCCCCATCCTTGGAGGATGGGGTTGTTCCCATTCTCCAGTCGATGTGCTACGACCCGAATTTATTAGTCTTATGGGTGAATTTTGATTTAAAAATTCACCCAGCCCTGTGGGCTAGGGTTGTTCCTGTATCACGGCAGTAGCCACTACTATTGCCACTCTTTCAATTTCGCGTACTCTCGCGCAGGTGTAAGATGAGTGTGGAATTGGGCCTGCACAGAGTTATGGTCTTTTGAAGACATGAGCACTGCTTTCTGGTTGGCTTCCCTTAGGAGGGAATCCTGCTGGATGTTCCTGGTCGCCTGACTCCGAATTTTTTTAATGGCTTGATCTCTTCGGCCCTGACGCTTTTGAGACTTACTCCAGGCTGGTTTTTGTTGAGTATCCCATATTTACTGAGTAGGGATTTCATTTGATTGTCACCTATGGGTGATGAAATTTTAGGATGTAATTTCCATTGGGGCCTGCTGGATGGGACGTGGGGGGAAGTGTAAAGCTCCATGTTCTCCCCACCCTCGAATGTGAACTCCATCCGGGGCATTTCCAATGAGGCAAATCAATTTATTTAGTTCTTGGAGGCAATTAAGTTCAAGGTTTTTCTTTCTCCTTTCTAATTGTGGATGCCTTGCGAATGGGAGGGCTTCTAAGTCGATCAGATGGCGGAGCTCCCCTATTGTGTTGACATGGTCCACGTACACTTCGTAGGGTGGGAATTTTTCTTTCATCTTTTGAAGAGTTTTCTATATATTGAGGAAAATGTCTTGCATGCATTACTCAGACAATTACCCTATTATATTGAAGTTAGAAGTGGTCATAGGCCAATACATCACTAGTATATTATCCCTAGCTAGTTGTCTTTTTACAAGAAACATATCATGCTGTTGTTCTTTTGGAGGCTCTTCTACTTGATATGCCTAGCTTGATTGCTTATTGATTATTTCGTTCAAGCAACAAGGCTGGTGGGAGCCTTATCGATTTTCAAACACCGCGGGGGTGTCTCATAAGATAAGCATGGCCTCGGGACATCCTCTGGTTGAGAAAGAATATCAATCATTATAGACAGAGTTCCCGATGTATTCGATTCCTTTACGAGCACCTCCGCATAGGAGGAATTTATCATATTTGTTCTGAAAATGGGAGGACCTTCTTGCCAGCATGTACTTTGATTGTGGGGAGGACCTCTGTGATTGGTTCTGCAATGGCGAGGACTACCATGGAAACTTGATGCTCGATCGCAGGAAGTTTCTTGTCAGTGTATACCCTGAGGAGGACCTTCAGGACAGGCTCTAGTAAGGGGAGGACCTTTTTGATGCTTGACGCCACTGTGTGGAGGACCTTCACAGCAACTGTCATTGTGGGGAGGGCCTTCTCAATGACCGTCATCATGGAGAGGACAACCATCATGACTTGATATCTGGCTGTAGGGAGAATTTCTGCATTTTACATCTTGGGGAGGACCTTTGGGATGTACTAAAATGAGGGGAGGACCTTCAAAAAAATTTTCATCATGGGGAGGGCCTTCACAATGACCATCATCATGGTGAGGACTACCATTATGAATTGATGTCCGACTACAGGGAGAAACATATCTACAACGTATACCCTGGGGAGGACCATCAGGGCGGATGACAACAAGGGGGGGGGGGGCTTCTTGCTATCTGATCTTCAGGTCGAGGGGAGGGATACCCCGATGCACATTAGGAGATAATATCTCATGATTGATCATTCTTGACCCATGGAGTAAGCCCCCGTGGGTGCTCTGTGGAGGACCTTCAGAGCTGTTGGTAGCGATATTGCGGGGAGGACCTTCGCAACTGCTACTGCCACTTCCATAATTTGGTAATGGAATGACAGGGTCTTTATACTTTTTTGACATGTGTTTGATGGAATCGAGAACCCTAGCTTCCAGAAGAGCAGGATCATGTAAGTTCTCTTCATTTTCTAGTTTCCTTTGGTGCTTCTTATTTTTGGGTTCACTATTGCGGGTAACCGGGGCCATCTGCTATTGGTAATGGACTTCATATACGAGTCCCTGACTTTTTGGGTCCCATGATGTCACTGGGATATGCCGAAGATTACCTTGAGTTTTGGTAGGGATATATGCCTGTCCTGGAGCAACCACCACATTGGACTAGCGCCCCCAGTCGAAACTAGTATTTTTTACCGATCCGGTTGTCCATATGTCGTGGGATATTACTGTCGACCCTTCTGGACTAGAGCAGGGATTCATAACTGCTCTGGAGTGACTAACTCATTTTGCAAGTGAGTCATTCTGTTTGAGAAAATCTGGTCTTAGGCCCGATTTCTCACCTTTTTTGTCGATTCAATGATATCTTGGCATGTTTGGAGGATATGGTCTAGAATCGATGTTTGATCTTCCATCATGACCATGATGTGTTGAGATACATCTTTGGATGGAACAGGTATGAAGGCCCATTCTGATGTCGGAGCAGGAGTTTGTGCCTGCTCCGGTCCTCCATGAGTTTCCCGTAGATACTGATAGTTCTTTTGTGATGAGATGGAGGAACGAGTCTGTCACCGATTGTCTTCTCCAGTTGCCACCATATTTGACTGGTGGTTTTCATATTCATGGGTGGGGATTTTAATCCACTCACTTGCCACTATATTTGTCTCACGAGATTTGTATGCATCCATAGGAATTTTAATCTGCTCATATTTTCTTTTTTTCCTATTTGGATGGAGGGCTTGATATGCATCAACAGGTATTTTTGCCCGCGTATAGCCTATTGATGCCCTATTTTGATGGTAGGATTGAAATACGTCAGCAGGTGTTTGTGCCTACGTATAACTGAGAGCCACCCTATTTGTATGGTAGGCTTATTGTACATTGGCAGATATTTGCACCTACCTGTAGTTTTCCACTCTGTCTACATGGTGGGACTAGCGAGCACTAGTAGAAATGTGCATGTTCTCGTATTGTTCCACCCTACTTCTGGGGTGGGATTGAGTGGAGAGGGAAGAGTTGTGTGTCTGCCCATCGACTGCCACTGCGTTAGTACAACAGAGCTGCTCCTTAGGAACCAAGGTGATATCATGTCCCTGGTTATATATTATCCATCCTTGGTGGATAGCCTGAGGGGAATGGGTCTCTTGGACTTTGGTAGGTTCCCTCAACATAAGGTCCTCCTTGGCAGGAGGAGGCCTGGTCATCTGGTGTCGATGGTGATTCTCTCTTGCAGGGGCCCGTGGGTAGGGTCCCTGTGCAATTGGGATGAAGTCATCAGGATTGACTTCATCTACCTCCCTAAGGTAAGGGAGGTGGTCGTTGTCACATTCTGGGGACATGCTCTCGAAATAGTTTGAGACAACCATCAGGGCTGCCATGTGCTGAGGTACCGGTAGTGGCTGAAGAGGTGGATGGAAGACCTTTGGAGACTGGAGGGCTTGTCTTGTGGCCTCGAGTGTGGGGAGAGTACCATTTTAGTGGTACTCTTTAATCAACACATTAGATACCCAGTGTTAAAGACACTAGGTAGGAGAAGGGTTCTGCTCTTCGTTGAGGCCCCAACCACCCACAGGATCGCTGATGCGTGCATCTTCATGGATCTTGGGGATGTCATTTGGATCGAAGGTCACTCTATGGGAACCTGCAATATAGGTATGACATACAGACCACTAAACATCGTCAAAGTAGCATTCATTTAAACACATGAATATTTGGTGATTCAGCTTGCCTCCTTCCCCCTTTCCTTTACTGCGGGGTGAAGGGGCCTAAGTGGGGTGAGACCGCCACCTTGGTTAAGGATTCATGTTGGGTTCACTATTTTTGTTCTACCTCCGAGGTGGCACATTTGCGCGTACCGGGGCGAACAAAATGGTTCGATGTGCAATTTACTTTTTTCTTTTATCATTTTGGGTAGAACCACTACCTTGGTTAAGGATTCACGTCAGGTTCACCATTTTTGTTCCGCCTCCGAGATGGCGCATTTTGCGCATACCGAGGTGGAAAAAATGGTTTGATGTGCAGGGTCCTTTTGTATTTTATCAATGTGGGTAAAACCATCACCTTGTTTAAGGATTCATGTCGGGTTCAACATTTTTGTTCTTCCTCTAGGGTGGCGCATTTTTCTCATACCGGGGTAGAAAAAATGGTCCAACGTGCAGTGTCCTTTTGTCTTTTATCATTGTGGGTAGAACTGCCACCTTGGTTAAGGATTCACGTCGGGTTCACCATTTTTGTTCTGCCTCCAGGGTGGCACATTTGCTTGTATCGAGGTGGACAAAATGGTCCGACATGCAGTGTTATTTTTTCTTTTATCATTGTGGGTGTAACCACCACCTTGGTTAAGGATTCATGTCAGGTTCACCATTTTTTTTCTACCTCTGAGGTGGGGTGTTTTGCAGGCGGTGTGGAGATGGCATGACGAGGATCATCACCCATCTATTTTTCCACAGATATAGGATCTCCTCAAATTTACCATTCCTTTGTTTCAACCTGTTCAATATCATTATCCTTTAAAGAAGGTTGAATTAACCCCGTGGGGAACTTTTGGTCCCAATGGGTGGTTGCATGGGGGTCAAAAACTCATGAAACCAGTCCTTCTTGGATATAACTTCCTCGAATGGTCTCCAACGGGTTTATTTGTAGAGCCATGAATGCCCAACGGACCTGGTATCCATGATTCATATACCTGCTTTCCAAAGGCTGGCGCTCATCAGCTGATGATTTGGCCAACGACATTTGAGGACTCCATTGGTTGAGAGTATGGGAGTTCAGGCTCACCGCACCCTTCCAGGGGAGGATTGTTGCCTGTTCTGGGACTCGATTATATATTTAAGTCATGTTCATATGTTTTTGAATCCTTGGTTCATTCCTGAAGAGTGTGTCCACAGGTTACCCTTGGCTTTCAAGATCATCATGAGCATGCATATGTTTAATTCCACAGAGGTGATGCTGACTTATCCATATTATAAGGCGCTCTGAAGTTTATCGTCATCCAGGATGGATGGAGGATGACTTGATGTTGGGATCGAGCCCACAAAGTGGGATTCCTAAATATCCTCGGGAGAGGAATCAGAACCCACGTAGTTCAGATTTTTGGGTCTTACGCATGGAAGATTCCCATTTGATAGAAATGATTGGGTGGACCCTTTTGGAATGGGCACCCTTTTGAGCTCGGGCCTTCTAGCAGGCATCCTATGCATCTTGGTTTGATCAGGAATTAGAGTTCTCATAGTTCAGAATGTGTGATTATGTTGTAATCCATACAAACCTCTAAGCCCATGTGAGTCATGATAGGTGCGAGAAACAAGAGGATATGAAAGATTCGACAATGCACATGCCTCCTCCCCTGTTGGTGGGTGAGGGAGAGCCCACGACAGAAGAGGCCGAGGAGACCATGGGAGAAGGTGTGGAGCGATGTACCTTTCCATGTGAAATAGAATAAAAGGTCATACAGACCTAACTCAGAGTATTGGGGACTTATATTAGTGGAAGGGACCTAGAGCATGTTCTGGGAAGGGGAGGAGTTTCATCCGCATCAATGGGGGGAGTGAACGTAACCGCTTCGACTGATCACTATTCCACATTGAATGGAAAAGCAGGTGATCATCCCTAATCCAGAGAACAGGGAGGTTCACGTCGGAATCCCAAGGTTGGACTCTGGGGTACCATGGGAATATATCCTTACAGGCATTCCCAAATCCCTCACCTTTATTGGGTGGGCCTTCGTGACTCCACTTACCGTGGGTATGTAGACTCAATGGGGCACGCTGATGCGCTCGATGACCTGATCATACTGGTTATGTGGATTTAGAGGAGGCTTTGGCCTAGTGCCGGAAGACTGGTTAGAGGAGGGATTATAGAGGGCTGGATGGTAATGGAGGGGTGAGGTTGAAACCGAAGGGAACAATACCCGAACACACCCCATTCTACGTACTGGTTTCTCATGCAGGATGGGGAAGGCTCCACATACCGTAGTGGTATACGAGAAGGAGGGCCATCCGTGTACCGGTGTGGTACGCTAGCATGGGTAGTGCCAACCGCATACCAAAGTGGTATGAAACTCACCATGCCACTTTGAGTTATATCTGCATACCAATTGGGTATATGGTGTCAGGTTCAGTCCGCGTAGCGGTATGCTATGCGGAGTGCCATATTGAAGGAGGTTCAGGGGAATCACCATTCGCGAGAAATTAATCCATGAGAATTATTTGGTTTTCATTTCACCAGTTGGGTTCACGGTTCTATTATTATTATTCATTTCCCCTATTTTTATGGTTCACAGCTGGCTGTTCTTGCGGAGGAAGTGGTTCGTGGTTTGTGCTTCGCCGATGAAACAAAACGAAAGCCGGAGTGAAACCTATGAGTTTCCCTCAAGCTTTTTCCACCCATCCTTCCCTCTATCCGTCTTATTATTTCAACTTCTACTATTCTCCTTTTATAAGGCATCATAGGGATCATATCTACTGGGTATGCGTCACCATTTTCAGAGGCCCATTGGAGAAATTTTCTACCCCACGAAAGACTCAGTCAACTAGGGTTTGCAGAGACTTTGGTTCGCGATAATGGTGTATAGAACCCTACTTGTCTGCTTAATCCATGAAATGAGGGGTTCACGACACGGTACATAGATGGTCTTTTGCGTAGAACTCCTTCGGTTGACGCAGTTCATGGTGTTCCCTGCTCATTGACCATCGTTTCATGGGTCAGCGGTTCGCAGACCGTCTTCTTTGCGTACATTTCCCGGTGATGGTACGCAAGACATTTGAAAACTTAAATTTCTTCAAGTTACTTCAAAGAAATACAAATAAATTTGAGTCCCTTTGCCTTGATAAACTTATAAAGTTCTTGATTCCTTCTGCAAAGTGATTTCGGGGGTATTTCTTCTCCTTAGCATAATTTTTAGGACCCTAAAACAACCCATCAAGGATGCTAAAGTGATAAAGAGTAGTCATAAAAATGAAAACCAACACATGAACACACACTATGTAATACAATCTCTTTGTCATTAGATATCTCATAAAGTAGGACACACACCCATGTCATCGTCCTTTTCTTTATTTATTATTTGTTGATCTAACTGTAGGGATTTACCTTGGACTACCATGACCATGGATTTATGAAGGTACTTCCCTCTTGATCAACCAGGGTCTAGATATTTATAAATTCCTCAACTCATAAGTGACAAATTCTATCTTGATCATTCAACCAATTCCATAGCCCTAATAACACACCCAACATAAGCTACCTCACTATGATTTCATTATCATGGTTTTTTCCTTGCATCAAAGTACATGATCAAATGACACACACTAATAATGATGTCAAGTCAGGAGACCAATACACATGTTTATAGATAGGAACAACCAATTACACCCGAAACATATAATGTTCCTATTGGAGGGTCTATCCTCATGATCTCAACTACTTGAGATCACCAAGTTGGAACTTCATGAGAAGAAGTCTCAATGCTTATGAGCCTCTAGCACCTGATAGTTAGAAATCATCTTTTTTCTATTCAATATAATGCATCTAGACCACATGATGTTTTTTTAAGATTAATATCATAGTATCCCGAGTTTCTCATTATAGTCTAGGATCTGCTATAAACCTTTGATACGACAAATAATCTATGGACATGACCATTTAAACAGTGGATGCAGAAATGTATACACTATAATGGAAAAATACATCATGTATATCTCACTGTAAACATGATATGGTAATAAAAATTACTGTTCAATTTGGGTCTAGGGTACGCACTATTAAAACATAAGGAGTTGATTTCTTATAAATCTTCTCACCGATTGTTAAAAATTCTATTATCAAAACAATGCAAAGTATAGTTGACTCGAAAGATCTATATCTGGAGTAGATGGATGTTAAACCAGAATTCCTTCATGGTGATTTAGAGGATGAGATTTACATGAAATGACTAATATATTTATGAGAAGTTGGGCATCAAAACTTAGTAGATAAACTGATTAAGAGCCTCTATGTACTTTAGCAAATCACCACGATAGTGGAATCGAAAATTTGATGGGTTGATGGAAGAATAGGGATTCAATAGGTGTAACACTGATCATTTTTGTTACCAGAAGCAATTAGATGATGAAAATTTCATCATTTTTCATTGTATGTTTATGACATGTTTCTAGTTAGATCAGATTTTCAAAAGATTAAAAAGTTGAAAAATCAATTGTCTGGAAGTTTTGAGATAAAAGATCTCAGGAAAGTGAAGAAGATATTAGGGATAATGATATAAATAGATAATAATTCCAGATATTTGGTTATATATTAGATGAAGTATATCTTAAAAATAATTGAATGGTTTAGTATGACTGAATGTAAACCAGTTTTTACCCCTCTTGTTAGACACTTAAAATCGTCCAAGGTATAAGATCTTGCAATGGAAGATGAGCGTCAGTATATGGAGAAAGTTTCTTATGCTTAAATTGTCAGAAGTATAATTTATGAAATGATTTTTACTCGATAATATATTGCATTTTTAGTGTGAGTTTTAAGAAGATTTATGTCAAAACATGTAAAGAAACATTGAGAAGTTGTCAAATGGATCTTCGGTATTTGAAAGGATTAGAAGATAAGGCTCTTTGCTTTGGGAAGGAAGATTCGTTACAAGGTTTTGTTGATGTTGTCTTTGATGGGGACTTAGATAGTTGGAGGTGAAAAACAATGTTTGTATTTACTTATAAAATAAAAACAATCAGCTGGATGTTGTAGATGAAGAAGATTTTCATTCTAATTATAACTGAAACAAAGTATGCAGTGGAAATAGAAGTTAAAAAGGATATGGTTTGGTTAAAGAAATTTTTGAAATAATTAAGAAGAAGTCAAAAATGAGAGATTCTTTTATGTTACAACCAAAGTGAAACTCACTTGTAAAATAATATAGTTTTCCATGGAAGGATAAAACACATAAACCTGATGTACCACTTCATCAAAAATATGTTGGAGGAGAAAGTGTCATATCTTTGGAAGATCATTGGTAGCCAAAATCTAGCGGAAATGTTCACCAAGGATTTACTTCTGGAAAGTCTGAGGCAGCATTGTGCCTCAGTGGGGTTTGGGTGAATGGAAGAAGGAAAGGTGGAGGAACACTGTTACTGTAGAGGTAGGTTGTTGAGGAGGCTTGTTGAGGTTTTCCTTGGAGTAAGTTTTCAAGTGGGATAGTTTTGTGTTGTGAAGCCTTAGTTAGAGCATCAAAAGTTCGAGTATCAGTTTTACATGAATAATAAATTTGATTAGCAAAAGATAACTGGGCTTGATGTGTATGAAATGATAATTCATCTCTTAAGCAATAGTTGGATCAACAAAAGTTTGTACTTTTTGTGACATCAAGGGTGGTACAACATGTATGTGAACTCTAGAAGAATCTAGAAGTGTTTCCTAGGGAAAGTAGTTGAGGTCAGTGATGTTTTGAAAAATCAATAGTGACATTTCATTTGGAGGAATCTACATGAATATGAGAAAGTGGTATGACCTAAACAACTAGCTAAGTTTCTTATAAAGGGAGTGCATATTGACCTTGAGAAATTGACGAGACCTAACATAGAATAATGAATCAGAGATTTATAGTGTGTTAATAATTCTATAATGAAATATTACTATCGGTGTTTGTCAGTTGATTTTATTCTTTTATACTTATGATAATATAAATAATTCACATTGGTTCCTCCCATGAATGTAGGATAAGAGTTTGAAGCATGTCAAATTCTTCTCTGTTCATTTACTGATTTATGTACTTCAGTTGCTTGTATTACCATTGCTTGTATTTTAATTGATTTTTTTTCTATTGAAGTGTGTGTGATGTTGAAATTATGGTGTGGATAGGGTGCATTGACTTCCAAATTATGATACACTTAGTCAAATAGGAAGTGGAGTTCCAAAAGTTCATTTTTCTGCTATGCTAATCTGTGCATGAACTTCTGGTGGATCAGTCAATAATACTTTTAGTGGTCTATCATACTTTTAGTGGTCTATCAATAGTACATGTGGTCAGTATTTTAGGGGAATGTTTCTTAATCTTCTTGTAATCTTATTATTCTCATCCTATAATCTTCATACACTGATAATAGAATATTCCATTTTACTCTCTCTTTCATCAACCATCCTATCAACTTGGTGCTTTCATTGGGTGTTCATCACCATAGTATTGAGACTGTCCTTCTGGTGGATGTTGACCAAGATGAAGGTGAGAGTATCAACACTTGAATTAATAGTGGGATGGTTGATGCATGTGTGGGCTACCAAAACACTTCATCAGGTAGAGTTACAAAGGATCCAACATGATCACATATAGTATCCACATGCATCAATATATTCCTTCTTGAGATAGATGCAATAACATACACAGGTCTTTCCTAAGCTCTTGATTTGGAAATATGAACCAAACCAGAAGAAGCAAGTTGATGATGATCCAATGGCATCGCAAGTTATACAGACTTAATAGAAGAGGCTTGACATAGAGCACATTGAATCAAATCTAGTAAAACTCAAGGAGGTTAGTTCTGACTCTAATACTAGCAAGGTCGGATGTTGTTTGAGAAGAAATGATCCTGGTTCCAAGTTTCATACAAATAGTAAGATGTTTGTCAAAGAAGATGAGTTTAGATCAAAGTTGAGTGCCTTGAAAATGAATCTTAAATTGATGATTTTTCTAGAGGTGATATAATAGTATGGATCACATGGGTTGGGACATAATTCATGATTCATAAGACTCATTATCATTTGCAGGTGACTATCACATTGTAATGACCTACGTTTTGATATGGGTTAAAAAGCGAAGGAATTTGAACTTTTCAATTACTGAACCGGTCAAATTTAAGATCGGGCTTCAGAATCAACTTTTGAAGGTTTGGATCCTTATTTTTAATGTTTTTGGACATGGGAGAATGCTCATTATGTTTTCTAAGTGTCTTGAGGGGGTTCCGGGAGTGTCAGACTTGAAGACGGATGGTTTTTAAAGAACATCTGAAGGCACATGGTTGGTGCACGGTTTCCCAAACCGTGTGGACCAAGCCATGCGGCCTAAATCAGGGAGGCAAAGGAGTCTATATGGTCTGTTCACGATTTACCCAAACCATGTGGCCAGCCTGTGAGGGGTTTCATGGGTGTCCAATGGGGGATGCATGGTTGGTGCACGGTTTGCCAAACCGTGCGGCCCAAGCCGTGCGCCGTGCCCTGTTTGGGTTTTTAAAATATTTAAAAGAAATTTTAAATAAAACCTAAACTAATAAAATCTCCTCTATTCCTCACTGAACCCACACGGACCCCTCCCCCTTGGATTCACCAGCCTCGTACACAATCCCCCTCGGCCGCACCTCCTTCCTCCTCCGTTCTTGGTGATTCCTCCTTCGAATCTCCGCGGTAAGTCTCCTCCCTCCCTCCTCTCCTCTTGGCCGATTTAGGTATCCTACTTGCCCTAATTTCATTCCTCCAAGTACACCTATGTTTAGGGTTTGGTTTTTTTTGGTTTATTTCTTATTCCACTTGTTCCAGGGTTGTGCGAAAGGTCCCTCGGGACCTTGTTGGTGTGCGTACGACATCCACCACCGAAGGCGAGGCAGATTCCAGTGATTTTGATCTGCCGGTTTGTTTCCAAGGTAAGGGTTTTACTTGTGGCTTGTTTTTCCAATTTATAAATAAGTTCTTTAGTAGTTATAAAGGGTTCCTGGTGTGTTTTGGTTGGGTGCTTTGGAGTTTTGGTCGTGTTTCAGGTTGCCAGAGCTTAGGTGGCTCTTAGTTAGAAAGAGCCAAGATTCAGAGTGGATGGATGGATCCACCTTGAGGTAGGGTCCCTCTCCTTTCCCTTTAATTTAAAGTGGAGTATTAGTGAGTTGTTTCTGCACTTCTTTAGTATGTTAAATTTTCAAGTTTAGTTTTAATTAAATGCTTCTATTCAAATTGTGTGAATTTCAGTAATAAGATAAAATGGTTGTTTGGTCACTAAACCAACGATTTAGTAATAAAACCCCTCGATCAGAGGTGCACTGTCTTCAAGATAAAAGTAGGAAGTAGATTCTTATGCTCGCTTGCTAAACTCTTGTTATGCTTTGGTGAAACTTGAATGAAATGGATTAGGGTGGTAAGACCATGACTTAGGATAATGGAATAAGCACAACTTATGTTAATGGAATGAATTTGGTGAATGGGACTTACCTGGGAGAGGTAGTCCATAACACCTCTTTATGGTTTGTAAATCCCTAAATGCCTTTGAAATGATATAAGAGGAATGAAGAATGAATTGGGGGTTAGCCAATACCGCAAATGATCGGGTTTCCTCATGTACCTTATATAAATGTGATGAATATATTAGTGTCTTGAAACATATACTTAAGAGGCGTTTCCTTAAGTATAAATGTGATAATGATACTTGAGATAGTTAGCCTTAGGTATTTTTGTATGGATGTGATTATAACCATTTACGTAGATATGGGTTGTATGATTGTTTGTGATTGTGATATGACTTTTGAATGCTTATGAGGTAATGACATAAGTAGTATACTATAAACATGGTTGTAATGTGAGTGCACACATGCTGATGCCACCTGGTGATGAGATACATGTTTGGATCAGAGGCAGTTATACCCCATGCCAGTGTGACAGTACAAGTATGGAAGGGAGGCATTCTTACCCCTTGCCTGTGACTTCTAGTGATGAGATACGTGTTTGGATGGGAGGAATTCATACCCCATGCCATCTACTTTGAAAAATTATGGATGAGAGGCATGCATACCCCATGACAGCTTATTTTGAGTATGGGTGGGAGGCATGTCTACCCCACCCCAGATGTAATATCGATACGTGTATGGAAGGGAGGCATTCTTACCCCTTTCCAATTGAACTTTAGGGATGAGAGGCATTATTACCTCATGCCCGCTAAATATTATTAACGGATGGGAGGAATTATTACCCCATGCCATCTATGATCTAAATGATTTTATATATATACATATGGTGACATGATCAGGTTAATTTACCAGAAACGAGCCGAAGATGGTATAACCGTCAGGTGTCCCTTGGGAACCTGGACGGGTGTTATTTACTTATGTAATTTTGTTTACTTATTTCTCTATACCTGCTCACTATTTAATTATTATACACTGTCTGGATTGGGTTAGACACCGGTGGTGCCGACCTACTGAGATTTATATCTCACACCCTACTCAGGCCGCCATTGCACTGGGGTACCCGAGTAGACCTTCTTGCTTGCATGACCTAGGTTTTGTGCTGTGCTGTTTGTACCTGAGGTGTTAGGAGAAAAGGACCAAGCGGGAGATTGGGATGCTCAGGGGATCGCCATCAGTATTTGTTGTCTTTTATTTTTTATTGATTGTAAAGCATGCTATATTGATTTCCTGCTTCCATAACTGTATCGTCATATGTACATGCATGCATTGTAAACTGGCGTTTTCCGTCTTTTATAAAATGGTTATTACCTATCTTTTTCTTATTCCTTTCAATTGTTTACTGCTTTTGCTATTGAATATTGTTTACTCTGATAATTCCACTGCGCCACTCTGATATGAGGGTATATTTTCCCCACTATCACCTCCCGAGACCCTCGCTGCTAGTCAGCAGCCTCTGGCATATGGAGAGACGCGCTTGAGGCCATGTGAACTACTGGTCCGGCCATCGGTTTGATGGTCATCCAGGCCAGGACGTTACAAAGTGGTATCAGAGGAGTTTATTCTTCTGGTTTGTTTTACTATTTGGCGACAATAGCCAGGGATAGGAAGGAGATGGAATTTGGTAATAAGTTGTGCTCGGGAGTAGCTAACCCGTGTACAGGGAAAAACCAAATTGCCTCAAATGAAATTGTTATTTTAATGATTTTTATTATCACAGTTGATTTGATTTCACTATTGGGTGACACACATGTTTTCTGTTGATAATGTTGATGCAATTTTTGGGTTCTATTTCTATTGCAACCCGATGATATGAGGGTATGCCATCTCATGCATCATATCGGCACATTGTTAGAAATCACATGCCATGACATCTAAGATTAATTAGTAATGCCTGCTGTTGTGATAGGTATTATGGTAGTTATTCTATGCTTCTGTGATATAGAATTTTCTGTATTACTGCTTACGATAACATGCTGTTTTTTGATAAAAAAATGAAATTCATTGCTTTTGCTAAATTAAGTGATTGAGGTTACGACATGAGCTAATTTTTAGTTGTAAGGTGTATGGGCGCCTTATAGATGGGAAAGGGTAACCTGTGTAATCAGATTTCCGAAAAAGGGCTACTAAAGTTTTAATTGTAAAATGGAATTGGTTTTGATTAAAGGGAGCCAAATGCCAAACTGTAAGGTGTATGAGTGCTTTGAAGATTGGTAGGTGGCCACCCTTATGATTGGATCGTTGTATTTGAGCTTGTTGATTTCTAAAAGGTGATCTATTTTGTTCAATGGGTGCCAAATTTCAATTTATGGAGTGTATGGGTGCTTTATGGGTTTGGAAATGGAAACCCATAAGGAATGTAATGGCAGGATGCTTTGTGTGATGTTTATATGTGTAAAAGCTGTTTGATTTTTATATGAAATGTTTTGGCTTGTTGGGACCCTCATAGGTCACCTAGTGGTTAAAAGGAAGTTGGTTGAAACTTGCCTGTTATGCTTTGAGCTGTTTGATAAATTGATCAAGTGCCTAGTGAATTTTTGTTTGGAAGAAGGGTACTTGATGTGTTGAATTTAATATTTTAAAGTGTTTAAATGATAAATGTGAACAAATATAAAGGGCTTGGAAAAAGGAACCTGTATTGGTGTCCTTTTTTGAGACCCTGTGTGTGGGTAGGTTAAGTATTTCTTGTGAGTGCCTTGGAACGCAACCTTACACGTTTTCCTTAGGTTGTTTTCTTTTAGCAATGGTGTTAAATGTTAGGCTTTGAGCCTGATGACTTTTTTTGGGCGTGACCAAGTGCTTGGGTCGACGCTTGTTTGTCGTGAGGGGATAGCCCGTGGTAGGTAGCGCCCTTAGGGCTTGTGTGCTTGGCTTGTTCGGTGAGTTTTCTGATGTTTGGTACCGTTCAGGTGCCGTTGTCCCTTGTAGGACTTCGAGTTTCCAATGAAACCCTTGTTCTGATGGGTGGTCATTCTTCTTTTGATCTGGTTATGGGCTTGAGAATCAGGTAATTATTTTTATCAGTTGGTTAGACATGCCTCGGGCATGGTTGGTTGTGTGTAGGTTGTTTGAATCCTTAAGTAATGGACATTTGGTAAGTCGTCGTCCATGTGAACGGTCGTATAAGGTGATCCGAATTTCGATTAAATCTCTTGTGATGTTGTGTATGGTCTTGGGTCATCTCCATGGTAGAGTGACCTGATCATTTGAGAATCAAGTTGTCCCAATGCTCGGGATGATTTTCAGAAGACTCGGGTGGGTGACACGCCAGTCTTGTTGCTTTGGGTTCCTTGTACATCTCAGCGTGGTGGACGTGGATCGGAGGAGTGACATATGTCCGTTTGGTTTTTGATGAACTAGTTCTCTTATGATAAGCTGGTCTTTTCTTCTCTTGGTGATACCAACACTTCTAAGGTGGGAAGCATCATGTCGGTTTAGTGAAGTGTGTTCTTCTGGGTAGAAGGAACATGCCAAGATAGACCATTTGGAGATGGTCGCGATTACATGAAGGCCTTCGAGGCTTATTGATGTTTTTGTAAGTCATTTCTTGCTCAAAAACATGACTTTGTTCTGGTTCACTTTAGATGCAACCCCTTTTAAGAAACACTGTTGGTCGTGGAGGACTTTGGTGGTAAATCGTGAACGATCACAGAATGCCTTGTACGGAAAAAGGCATTGTGATCAGTTTAGAAATCTTGATGTGTCTACAGGCGAAGCCGAGTTTATCCTTTAGAGTCGACCAGGGGTGGTTCTACTGTTATACATTCTAGTTTTTGGGTATGACTAACTGGAATCCTTTTAAAATCCTCTAGTGTACTCTGTTATGTGATGAGCATGTCCCCTATCTTGATTTCGTCCTGGATGCACTAAGAGAGCGTCGATCTTACGCCTCGCTAATGTTTAAATGCTATTGAGCTCTTTTGGTTGTTCTATTTTGGCATTGCATGCGGGATGCGTGGTTTCTCTCGTGGTTTTATCTTAGATACATCACCGGGATTCGGGTTTGAGATTTGGTGAACGTTCTCGTGGTAAGTGTGAGATGCCTTGGGAGAATTCATCATTGTTCAGCTTATAAAACGTCAGCCGTCTAAGCCGGGCGTCTTCTTGAATAGTAATCCAGAGTGGCTTGACTATTTTTCACTTGGTTTTTGAGGTCGATGGGAAATAGACCGTTTGATCGTTTCAAAATCACGCTAGGTGCATCATTGGAATGCTTGGTGCATGCTTTTGAAAGACAGTTCCAAAGGTGGTGGAGCGGTGGTTTGAGTTTTGACCGTTTAATGTTAGAAGTCTAAGGTGGGAAGTACCGTTTATTGGTTTCTTGGCTAGACGATGATGAGTTTGTGCATATAGTATGACGGGCTTGGGTAATATTCGTCGGGGTGTTTCGGTTGGAAAACGAGCGTTGGCTCGGGTGTTGACAGCTTAAGCACCGTGTGCTTAACTGATGTTCGTTGGTGTGTGGGACATTTGGAAATGTAATGCGATCATTTGAACGATGCTTCATGACCCTTGTAGGTCGAGTGAGGTGTGTGTTATTCCCGATGGCTTCTCAGGGGAGAAGTTCTAAGGTGGGAAGGTTGTAATGACCCGCGTTTTGAGTTGGGTTAAAAAGCGAAGGAATTTGAAATTTTCAATTACTGAACCAGTCGAATTTAAGATCGGGATTCAGAATGAGATTCTGAAGGTTTGGATCCTTCTTTTTAATGTTTTTGGACATGGGTGAATGCCCGTTAAGTTTTCTGAGTGTCTTGAGGGGGTTCTGGGAGTGTCGGACCCGAAGACGGCTAGTTTTTAAAGAACAGATGAAGGCGCACGGTTGGCGCACGGTTTCCCAAACCATTCGGCCCAAGCCGTGTGACCTAAATCAAGGAGGCATAAGAGTCTGCACGGCCTGCACATGGTTTACCCAAACTGTGTGGCCAGCCCATGCGGGGTTTCGTGGGTGTCCAGTGGGGGATGCACGGTTGGCGCACAATTTTCCAAACCATGCGGCCCAAGCCATGCTCCGTGCCCTGTTTGGGTTTTTAAAATATTTAAAAGAAATTTTAAATAAAACCTAAACTAATAAACTCTCCCTCTTCCTCACAGAACCCATACGAACCCCTCCCCCTTGGAGCCGCCGGCCTCGTGCGCAAGCCCCCTCGGCCACACCTCCTTCCTCCTCCGTTCTTGGAGATTCCTCCTTCGAATCTCTGCGGTAAGTCTCCTCCCTCCTTCCTCCTCTCCTCTTGGCCGATTTTAGGGTTCCTCCTTTCCCTAATTTCATTCGGCCAAGCACCCTTAGGTTTAGGGTTTGGTTTTTTTTTTCAGTTTCTTTCTTGTTTCTCTTGTTCCAGGGTTGTGCGAAAGGTCCCTCGGGACCTTGTTGGTGTGCGTATGAAATCCGCTACCGAAGGCGAGGTGGATTGTGGTGATTTTGATCCGCCAGTTTGTTTCCAAGGTAAGGGTTTTACTTGTGAAATGTTTTCCTAGTTTCTAAATAAGTGCTTTAGTAGTTCTAAAGGGTTCCTGGTGTGTTTTGGTTAGGTCTTTAGAGTTTTGGTCGTGTTTCGGGTTGTCGGAGCTTAGGCAGATCTTAGTTAGAAAGCGACAAGAGCCGGAGTGGACGGATGGATCCACCTTAAGTTAGGGTCCCTCTCCTTGCCCTTTAATTTAAAGTGGAGTATTAGTGAGTTGTTTCTGCACTGCTTTAGTATGTTAATTTTTCAAGTTTAGTTTCAATTAAATGATTCTGTGAAAATCGTGTGAATTGCAGGAATAAGATAAAATGGTTGTTTGGTCACTAAACCAACGATTTAGTAATAAAACCCCTCGATCAGAGGTGCGCTATCTTCAAGATAAAATTAGGAAGTAAATTCTTATGCTTGCCTGCTAAAATCTTGTTATGCTTTGGTGAAACTTAAATGGAATGGATTAGGGTGGTAAGACCATGCCTTAGGATAATGGAATAAGCACGACTTATGTTAATGGAATGAATTTAGTGAATGTGACTTACCTGGGAGAGGTAGTCCATAACACCTCTTTATGATTTGTAAATCCTTAAATGCCTTTGAAATGATATAAGAGGAATGAATAATGAATTGGGGGTTATCCAATACCGTACATGAGCAGGTTTCCTCATGTACCTTATATAAATGTGATGAATATGTTAGTGTCTTGAAACGAATAATTAAGAGAAGTTTCCTTAAGTATAAATGTGATAATGATACATGAGACGGTTTTCATTAGGTATTTCTGTATGGATGTGATTATAACCATTTACATGGATATGGGTTGTATGATTGTTTGTGATTGTGATATGACTTTTTAATGCTTATGAGGTAATTCCATAATTAGTATACTATAAACATGGTTGTAATGTGAGTGCGCACATGCTGATGCCACATGGTGATGAGATACGTGTTTGGATGGGAGGCAGTTATACCCCATGCCAGTGTGACAATACATGTATGGAAGGGAGGCATTCTTACCCCTTTCCAGTGACTTTTAGTAATGAGATACGTGTTTGGATTGAGGCATTCATACCCCATGCCATCTACTTTGAACGATTATGGATGGGAGGCATACATACCCCATACCGGCTTATTTTGAGTATGGGTGGGAGGCATGTCTACCCCACACCAGATGTAATCTCGATACGTGTATAGAAGGGAGGCATTCTTACCCCTTTCTAGTTGACCTTTAGGGATGAGAGGCATTCTTACCTCGTGCTCGCTAAATCTTATTAATGGGTGGGAGGAATTCTTAACCCACGCCATCTATGATCTAAATGCTTATATATATATATATTCATATGGTGACATGATTAGGTTACTTTAACGGCAATGAGCCGAAGCTGGTATAACCATCAGGTGTTGCTTGGGAACCTGGACGGGTGTTATTTACTTATGTAATTCTGTTTACTTATTTCTCCATACCTGCTCACTGTTTAATTATTATACACTGTCTGGATTGGGTTAGACACCGGTGGTGCCGACCTACTGAGATTTATATCTCCCACCCTACTCGGGCCGCCATTGTAGTGGGGTACCCGAGTAGACCTTCTTTCTTGCAGGACCTAGGTTGTGTGCTGTGTTGTTTGTACCTAAGGTGTTAGGAGCAAAGGACCAAGTGGGAGCTTGGGATTCTTAGGGGATCACCGTCAGGATTTGCTGTCTTTTATTTTGTATTGATTGTAAAGCATGCAGTATTTATTTCCTTCTTCCATAACTGTATCTTCATATGTAAATGTATGCATTGTAAACTGGCGTTTTCCGTCTTTTATATAATGGTTATTACCTGTCTTTTGATCCCGCCTTTCAATTTTTTACTACTTCCGCTATTGAATATTGTTTACTCTGATAATTCCGCTTATCCATTTTGATATGAGGGTATAGTATCCCCACTGTCCCCTCCCGAGACCATTGCTGCTAGTCTGCAGCCTCTGGCCTACGAGGAGACGTGCTTGAGGCCATGTGACCTACCGGTCCGGCCACTGGTTTGATGGTAAGCCGGGCCGGGACGTTACAACATAGTTGTGCATGGAGGGATTGGTGTATCATTGAATGCTTTCCTTGTTGACGTTGCGATCAAACATAGACTTGGAGGATTTGAAAGTAGAGCTCCTTAGCCGATTTGGGACTACAATAGAAAATGTTCCACTAAAATAGCTATAGGGAATCATAAACTGGATCTATGGAAGACTACATCAATGACTTTGAGAGTCACCATACACATTACAGACTTGCATGAGTCATGGTATATAAGATTATTTTTAGGTGATTTACTCATAGAGATTGAGAGTAGTGTGGATACTTACAAGCCTTGCAATAAATCAAGTCTCATTTTCTTACCTAGGAGTGTTGAGTGGGAGCTGATTGTGTTGAGTTTTTTGAGATCAGGAAATACGAAGGTCTGGTTAGAGTTCAGTGTATACCTTTACCCCTCTCATGGTTTAATAAAAATGTACAGATAAAAGGGATTTTGTCCCATAAACCTTATAATATTCATCAAACTTTCCACCTTAGGGACAAGGTGGATTTTCATGTAGATGGGAATTATAGGAAGGGGCCTATAAGTATGGGATGTCAATGATATGTAGGGGATTAAATATAGGTAGAATTGTCTTTCCCTTTTATTAGGTAATTGGGGATATTTGGGTAGCTGGAGAGTATTAAATATAGGATGGAGTAGTTGGTAGAGGGGTATATTGAATATTTTCATTTAGTTTCAGTGGCAGTTGTTGTGGAGGCCTCGACCTTGGCCTCAGGAGAATCCTCGAGTAGTCTTCTTCTTCTTTTACAATTTCTTCTTCATCTTCCTGTAATATTTTTTTTTCTCCTGCTATAATCTTCATACAGTTATAAAATAAGACTATCTTCCTTTATCTTGCAACCACTATCCTATCAAGTAGAAACACAATAAGAAAACACCAAGATGGAAGGAGGCATACTCTCCACCTAGACCTAAACTAACCTAGAAACCTAGCCCCATACACCCTCCCAACCACAAGCTCCTGCAAAAAATATATAGAGATAGTACTAGGATAACAGAAAGGATAAAACCTAGAGCTACACCCTAACTATACACTAAGGGACCAATAGGTTCTAAAGGATATTCACACTATCAAAACTTGGGTGTTGCGTCACATTCAACTGAGTCCCACAACCCCTAATTCTACTCTTAAGAAAATATATTTTAACATGACTATTTATAGTACAATTATATCATTTAAGTTCCTTTAATAAATTTCCATTTTTTCTTTTCATTGCCACTATTTTTTAGTTTCACCTTAACACTCATCAATTTTGGTTCCAACTTGACCTCACTAGCTTCCACATTTAGATCATTGTTCTGAAGATCCCTAAACAACAAAATGGTCTTCACTTCATCTAGAGTTATCTACTCCCTATCATACATCATAGAATATTTTACTAGATTATATGAATAATATAAGGAGGTCAACAAAATAACGGTCTGGTCCTCATCACCTATTTTCATATCTATATTTTCCAAATCAATCAAGACTATTAAATGCATCTAGATGTTCCCAAACAGAGGTTCTAGAGATCATTTTAAAATTTGAAAGTAAATTTTTATTATGAAACCTACCAAGAAGTAATTTAGTCATGTAAAAACGATCTAATATTAACTAAACAACATTAATAGAAGAATCTTGATATACATTGCACAACAATTTATCTCTCAGGGTCAAAAAAATAGTGAGATTTTTCAAGAACACCAGGGTCAACATTTGTAATGACTCTGAATTTTATCAATGAGATTTATCTTCTAAATTTACATGTGTGTTATTTTTAGAAATTTAGTATTATATAAATCACATGAACCACATGATAGAACCAAAAAAATTACATTTAGAGTATAAATATACACATTAAAATACAAAACATTATAATGAAACAAAAAATAGAAAATAAGATAACCAGAATGTAAAAATTTGGATATGCTTGATCCCCCCAAAATAATCACACTCATGAAAAAAATTTGTAGAAATGAAACAAAATATTAGTAATGTGAATAAAAATGAGTAAAGAATTAATGAAATATTAGGTATTTAAAGATGGTATTAAACCCATATGACCATTACAAATCTGATTATTGGAATAGTAATTTGACTGTTGGAATAGTAATACGACTATTATAAATAGTAACCTAATTGTTTGAATAGTAACCTCACATATGTAAATGTAAAATAATATCTTATTATCTTATAATATGAATTTATATCATGACATAAATAAATAATTTTTTTAAAAGTGATAAAATAAGTGTTTGTATTTTTGTAAAACACATTGTTTTATTTTCATTTTTATGATAATTGTAAAAATTTATAAGAAAGTTTATTTTAATAAAATATGTTTATAAAGTGATATTAAGTTTCATTATAATTATAATATAATTTTATGATATTATAATCAAATTTTTAAAGGGTCAGAAAAATGATTATAATAGTAGTATTGATATTTTCCAAATAAATAAGGATTTTATTTTAAAACTATTTTTCTCATATTTAGAAAATTATTTTCATAAAATAGATTTAATTTTTGGAATCTACACATTGAAAAATAGTTAGGGTGAATTTTTTATATTTTTCTAAAATAATTAAATTTTTGGTAAATAGTGAAATACGACAAAATACAGTATTTTACATTATAAGTTAAATACATGATTAATTGGATAAGGGATTATATAAAAAACCATTATCTCAGACTCAAATACTTCAATTAATATATTTATTCACAATATTTATCACTATTTTTAGTCTTGAGTAAAAAAATAAACTAGTTATTATTATATTCAAAAGCACCTCTCCCCTCCCTTTATAAATATAACCCCTCACCACCCCTTCTCCTCACACCTTTTAAGACTTTGAGATAGCCCAAACTCTGAACATTTCTCCACACAACCTTCCTCCCCATGTCTAATGAAATTTGGTCTTATTAAAAGACCATTCTAAGGAGCCTTAAGGGGTGACCTAAGAAGAGATATCCAAAGAAGAAGGTAATAATCTCCACCAAGCTTTTTAATCTTTACTCCTCTTAATCCTCCAAACAAATTCCAACCGTCAAGATATAATGACTCCAGTATCATAAATATACTATAATGTTATTATTTTAATGAAATATCTATTATCCAACCTCTTCTCATTCTAAAAATGAAAACGTTGTTCACAATATGGATGGTTAACCACCTCTACAAGAAACATACTTTGTTTTTATCCACTCCCTTCAAGGTTGGTAACATAAATAATATTATGATTAAATATGATGATAATAAGTATAATATAACATATTTCATGTTATGGAATGTATTATTAAACATTTAATTAAATAAAACGAATTTAGTTTATGATGGTTAGTAAAACTACCTAAATGAACTAACCATATAATGATAATGTTTATACTAAATGAATCATTCATATGTCAAAATACATATGAGTATTTGAGACTATTTAAATTTATAGAAGGACATGAATATCATTTTATTTTATTTTTGGAGTGGTGGTCCTATTTGAGAAGAAATTCAATAATTATCGACCAACTAAAGAGGCCTTAGAACCATGAAACAAATGACCTCAAGACACTAATTATAGACACAAGATCTAAATTGAATGACTCTAAACAAACATAAAATATTGATGATAAATCAAATATATTTTAATAAGGTTATAAATAATGTATTTAATTAATCTAATTTTATAATTCAATATGTGAAATGAAAGCGCAGAGCAAATCCAGACTTGAGGTAAGGGAAATCTCCGAACAACCCTCTTTTCTGTGGGTTTTTCCTTTTCTCTCTAGCTCACTTTATATCTCTATTTAAAATTATGGAAATCTTATAAATTCTATATATACATATCTTACATATATACCCAGCTTATTCTCCCTTTATTTTTTGGGGTTATACATGCCTTATATTCATTTCTCAATACTATCTTTGGAATCAAACCCAATCAAGGAGAACTTTTATATCCCTTAATACTTTCATATAACACTCTTTTAAAGCCTTTAACATTTCATGTTTTCATAAAATAAGAACTACTTTAGGTATAAACATTATATTTTACCTCTATTTTTCAAATTAAATTTCATATTCATGCCTTCTTTAAAAGTATTTTACCCATTCCTTAAATCATCATTTTAAAGGTTCATTTCTTTACAAAATTCTCTTCTCTATATCATGATTTTTTCTTCAAATAAACTCCATATTTTAGACCCATTCTTATTGATTCAAATATTAATGCCCAAAATATTTAATTCATTATTCTCTTTAGAATCTTTATATAATATCCTTTGAATATGCTTTGAGGAAATATCATGTAACTCATTACCATGGGTATTTCTTATACTTATGCCTTATGTTTGATTATTTTTTGTGGAACACATATGCATGTACATGTTATGATGAGTACACCCATATAGTGTTAAAATTCATTGGGTAATCTATATTTCTCATGAGATGATATTTACGATATTAGAGAGTAAACCTAATCCACACCAGGATTCTGTCCACCATATTATATTGTCTTATCAGCGATCCTTGAATTATGATTTTTTCATATTTTATGCTGTTTCCCTATTCTCATGATTCCATGATCTTATGATTCAATATTATTTATTTCATTCTTCCTTATGATTATTCACGATCCTTGAATTTTATGATATCATGTTATTCCATTTGACTCACGTGCTATGCTCATTTATCATGATTATTACCTCAATGGAATTTATAGATAATATCTTTTATTTACGTATTCCACAAGTTATCCTATGTAGTTTTATAAGATCAAAGGTATTAAGATCTCATTATGGAAATTAAAATAAATATGTTGCATTTTTTAGTTTCATGAACTTAGTCTTCCAAAGTCACCTGGCCTCTAGATTTTGTGGTTGCATTTATTGGATATTTATGTTAAAAATCATATAATAATATGTGTATAAGGTTTAAGTTACTATAGTCATTATCAGTGAAAAGTCTAGTTAATTTTGGGGATCAGGACACAAATAAATCAGTAAAAAACCCTAGGTAGAAGTCCTAAGTATAGAAAACCATCTTGAAATTTTGGTAAAGTATATAGTTTTTGGTTTATAAGTAATGAAATCCATTTATGGGTACTATAAGTAGATGTGGATCTAACACAAATATACCTAGAGCTAATAACCTTAAAAGGGATCATTGTTTATTAACTCGACTTGTATCTGGTGCATGATAGAGGCCTTGCTGCACACCTGGTTTGGCACTCCCTAGGGATATGCTTTGGTAAATTTACAAACTCTTTATGAACCATTATGAAGGACTTGAATAGATTGTTAGGTTAGAAAAAATAATTTAAAAAACACACTGAATAAACTAGATGGAAACCTAGAGACTCATAAGTTAGGATATACATGTCATTTATAAGTTACTTTTTCTAAGTATATAGTTTCCCTTTTATATGTTTATTATTTTACACATTCTCATCTCTAAGTTTATTTTGGATATAGTAAATGACTATAACTATAATCAAATTGTAACATCCTCACCAACCCATTGGATTAGATCGGGTTAGAGGTGCCACTAACCTTAGGTGATGTCCCCAAGACATAAAATACTAGAAATAGTTTAGTAAAATGTTGGGGGATGATTTTCCTTGAAAAAAACAACCTTAAAAGATAAAGAGAACACAAACCAAACCAATATATGATGCATGAGTATAAACATCACAACTCGTATGAAAAAAAATAAAAAAATTATCATAGTAACATCAACTAAGTATAGAAATGTGACTCAGGAAAACAAAAAGATTCTATGACGCAACAACATCAATGTGGAATCACTCTAACAACTCCAAGAGATAATCTTCAAGCTCTAAAACACCAACCTAATGAAGAATCATCATGATGAGCCACTGGAGAAACATGATACCTTTCCTTTATAAATGTCATGATAAACAACATCTGTAAATGCACCACAGTGCCTAAGAAGGAGGTGAGTATAAAAATCAATAGGTAACCCTAGATACTTCTTAACACACATCACTATAACAAGACTAAATTTTAAATTTAATATAAAATAGGTGAGAAGTAGATAAATGATTTTATATAAATACATAAACGTATTTCATGTAATAAAACATTAATCAAAACATATTACTATTCCTTACCACTTGGAATAATCATACCATTTTCACAAACACACACATGCATGCCATTGAACTCCCTATACCTACAAGTGGTGAGTAATCCTTTTACCAAGATGTCAATTGGTGACCCAAATTGATGGTGGTACTTCATGACCATGCGCTATCCCATATTGATGGTGGTAATTAATAACCATGCTTCATCCCAATGAACACACACCAACTATGTATGACAAGTTCTCATATCAATTCATTCCATATAAACCATTTCTTCCCTTTAAAACATTTCATTGAACATCTTTCTTGTGTTAGACCAAAAACACAATTTTTAAACCATAATTTAAAATTATAAAATAATGAGTTTTCCAAAATCCATTAAAATTTCCATATTCCCAAATCATAAACTAAAACGGTTTCCTTAAAGAAATCATTCAACATTTTCTTTTCAAAATAAAAAAAACATTCAAATAAAATAAAATCTTAAAGTTCTATAATATTAGAGTGAGAGAGAATCCACCTACCTAAATTAAAACACACCACAAAACGAGAGAGATGATAGGCTAAACACTAATAATAAAACTCCCAAAAATCTCTACAAATGAACTGACAAGAAGACATCCAAAGTTCAACCTAAAAAATTACGATTCAAAACACCTAGAAGGAGGAAAGCTAAGGGTTATAGGAGGCATTTTATGATCAATAACTGCATTAAAAACCCTTCCATAAAGACCAGATGTGTATCCCAAACGTTTCCCTCAAGATAGGCATATGAATTGGCTGTTTCAAAAATTAATTTGACTATCACCATTGTTGAGTCAATAAGGTTACATTATAACTTTTCCATTCCTTCATGTTTGGGGAGATTGTTGAGTCAATAAGGTTTCCTTATAACTTTACCATTTCTTCATTTTTTTTTAAAATCACAAACACCTTATCTTAAGGAAAATTTCATTTACTCTATTCTTTACTTTCATAAGGAAAATTTTCCTTCCCCAAGGAAATTTATCTTTACCATGTTTTTTATTGTTCATTCGGTTTCGTATTCAAAACCTCGAAATAATATATATACTCAGATATAAAGCATTCTATTTTTAGGATACCAATTTTGACTCCAAGTTCTCTGAATTCAGACTCCGAACTCTTCTGAGTTATGACTCAGAGTTCTCTGATTTCAGACTCCGAACTCTTCTGAGTTCTGAATTCGAGTTCTATGAATTCAGACTCCGAACTCTTCTGAATTCTGACTCCGAGTTCTCTGAATTCAGACTCCAAAATATTAGGAATTCAGACTCCGAACTTTGTAAGTTTAGACTCCGAACTCTTATGAATTCAGACTCCGAATTCTACTGAATTCAAGACTCCAAATTTACTTGAAATTCAGACTTCAGAATTTTATAGAATTCAGGTTCTGAATTATTCTAAAAATAGATTTCGAATATCCATGTTTTGTAGACAATGAATAGTTTTTTGGGTAGACTCCAAACGTTCATTTTTGCTTACATTCCGAAAAATAAATTTGGTTAAGTAACTCTATATTTTCTTAATCATGCTTTGGTTATAAAATTATGTTGTTCATTCAATTACTAACTAACCATTGGTTGAGTGACACGTGTACAAGTCCCTCTGAAATTCAAGGAAAAATATAACCATTGGAGGAGGGAGTCAACCATTGAGAATGTGCCTATAAATAAGATCTCATTTGAAAGAGATCAAAATGTTACAACTTTGATGAACTATTCTACAAACTCTAGAGATTACATACTGCTAAAGTTATTGCTAGAGAGAGACTTTCATGCTTTGTGCGTACTGAACATCTTGTTCAGAATTGCTTCATGCAACTCCGAATGTTGCTAAGTACATTCTAGGGCTTCTGGGGATAGGAAGAGAGAGGTACCAACTACCTTAAAGTTCGAGGACTTCTTTGCTGAGGAAGACATAGGTGCCGACTACCTTGAAGTTGAGGGTTTGTGGGGATAGCAAGATAGAATCCGATCTTCATATCGAGGGCTTACTTTGGTGTGGGTAAGATATAATTTCTTGAAATTATAAATCAAGGGACCTTTATCTAAGGTTTTTGGATACCCTACTCTTTGGGTTAAAAGATTTACCACTTGTTACTTGTTTGTTTCAAGTTTTCCGCTGTATTTTGTTTATTGAGGAAAGTATAACTATCTTATACTTTCTTATACTCGTAGACTCTAATTTAGTGAGATTATATACTCTTTAAGGTAGAATCTTTATATTTGTAAACTTTTGTTAAGTTTCATTTCTGGAACCACTTTTCCAGAATTACATTCTTGGAATCATATTTCTGGAATCAAGAAAGTTTGTAGAACCTAGAGGTTTTGTGAATTACCTTGTTTAACCTTGTTAAACAATAGAAAGGTTTCTAACCAACTTTAAAAGTTCTAAAGGAATTTTTTAAAGAATACAATTCACCCCCTCTTGTATATTGAGCATCTATATCATTAGATACTATAATCAGTATCTTCATTCATTATTTCAATCCAACAATTGGTATCAGTGGTTGGCTACCTCATACTCTATAACAATCCTACAATTGGTATCAGAGGAGGTCTCTGAAATACTTATATTCACATATAAGTTTTCACTGCTCAAGTTTTTCATTGTTCTATATTTTCCTTGCTGAGGAATATTTTCCTTGTTTACAAACTTTTATTTATAACAAGTTTGTGTGGAAAGTTTTTCTTTAAGATGGAAGGAATCAATGTTGGTTCCATATACAACCTAAGTCCGAATAGACCACCTATTTTTGATGGGAATGATTACGAATACTGGAGAGATCACATGAAGACATTCATTATCAACACTGGAGTAGATAATTTTTTTATGCTTACTGGAGGATATAAAATCCATGACAAGGAAGTTAGTACTTTCACCAATAAAGAAAAGAATTAATATCAACTGAATTATAAGGTATGAAATACATTTATTTGTTCTATTACTAGAAATATATATATATATCCAAATTTCATTTTGTGAAGCAGCAAATTGTATTTGGAAGAAGCTTGAAGTTACACACTTTGGAAGTTCCAAAGTTATTGAAACTAGAAGATCCATGCTCAGAGATGAATATCATGGTTTATGCTTTCCTTATGGAGAGCCCATATGTACGATGCAACAGATATTCATGACTATTGTTAATATTTTACAAACTATGGGTGAGAAAAGATTAGATGATGAAGCTCTTGTGGATAAAATCATATAAATCATGACCAATGAGTGTGAATCCAAGAGAACAACTATAGATGAGAATAGAAAGGTTACTTAGATTTCTCTTGATGAAATTTTTGGAACTCTTCTTCAACATGAGACAAGAATGAAGAGAGATGCTGACAACATTAAGAAGAAGAATGGGAATGGAAGTGTTGCTTTTACAACAAATTCAAATCATATAAAAGTCAAGACTCCTGAGAGAGTTACAAGATCTAAATATAAGAAGGTTGTTATTCAATCTAAATCTAGTGGAAGTGAATCCTCAGAAAATGAGTTAGAAAATCTTGATTGAATGATGATCAAGATTGTTGGACAGAGGAACTTTCAATCCAGATACAAGAAGAAAGAAAGGAAAGATAAGAAAGATTTATAAGTCACATGTTATGAATACAAAAGAGCTAGACATATAAGACCATATTGTCTTATGCATAAGAGAAAGGAAAGAAAGAAAAATAATTCTTATATAAATAGAAAGAAGTAATAAAAATTTAAGGCTAATAAAGTCTTCAAAGCTAATGACACCTAGAGTGCCAGTGGTGGAGACTCTTCAGATGAATCATCAGAGTATGAATCTTCTGGACAAAAGAATCTTGGTTTAATAGCCAGACTACCTATTGAAAATCATTACTTAATGGCTAAGGTACACAATGCTGAATCTATAACCAACATATCCCTAAATTCTAATTATAGTGATAGTAAATATTATAACTCTTCTGATGAAGAATCTTCTTCTGATGAAGATGATACTTTACCTACCTATGAAGAAGTTTCTAGGTTTTCTAATCTTCTTGAGAATGAGAATTCAAAACTAAAGAAAAATCTTGATAAATAAAAATATATAAATACTATTCTTAATAAGGAAATATCAGATATTTCTAAATACCTTGATAAGAAATTTTTTGATTTTGAAAGTATTTCAAAAAACCTTGAGGAAGTAAATTCTGAGAAGGATAAAATTTCTAAGGATCTAGAAAAATTAATTTATAAGAAATTTTTTTTCGAGTCTAACTCGAGTTAAAAAAATGTTTTGGAAGATAAGAAATTAGTTATCAAACTAAAATCCAAAATATTTTCCTTAAGGAAACTTTACCTTAAGGAAGGAAAATCTTGAAAAGATGTATTCTCAAATCTAACCTCAATGGAATAATTCTGGATTTGGTTATACTGGTTCTAAAATGATTTTTAGTAACAATTATTTTTTTCCTCATAGTGCTCCTTTCTATACTAAATGTCAGTGTGGTGGGCATTGGGAAAAAAAATTCCCTAAACAAAACTTAGTCTTTATGTTTTCATAAAGCCTATTTTTCTAAAAAAATGTGGGTACCTAAAATTTTGCTTTCTGAAATTTTCAAATCCAAGAAAGTTTGGGTTCTGAAAGTCTAACATTCTTATTTTCAGGAAAATGAAGAAAGAAACAACAACAATACTTGGTATATGGATAGTGGATGTTCCTGACATATGACTAGTAACAAAAACTACTTTGAAAAGATTATCAAGACAAAAGGAGGAAAAGTAACTTGTGGAGATAATGATAAGGGAGAAATTATTGGTATGGGTAACATCGTTATTCTTGAAAAAACATTGATTTCAAATGTTTTATTTGTTAAGGGTCTTAATAACAACCTCATTATCATAAGTCAATTATGTGATGAATGTTACCTTGTGAATTTTAGGAATGACAAGTGCTTAGTACACAATTCCAAGGAATAGTTTATTCTTTCTGCCAATAGGCAAGAGAAGTTTTACACACTAAACTTAGAAGACCTCATGAGGTAAGACCTACCTTGTCTTAGCGTAATGGAAGATCATTCTTGGTTGTAGCATAGAAGGTTAGGACATTGTAACCTTAGGAACCTATGAAAACTCTCTAAGAAAAGACTAGTTAAGGATCTACCGGAGCTTAGATTTGATTCTTCAAAAGTTTTTGATCCTTGTTAACATGGAAAGTAATATAAATAAGTTTTAAATTAGTCAGTTAAGGATCAACCACTGATGCATTACAGTTAGTGAATATGGATCTTTTTGGTCCAACACAAACTAGAAGCATTGGAGGCAAATATTATATATTTTTCTTAGTTGATGATTACACTATATTTGCATGGTTCTATTTTCTAGTAAAGAAATATGAAGATTTTTCTTATTTAAAAACCTTTAGAACCCAAGTTAAAAATGAGAAAAACCTTCCTTTGATAACTATTCATAGGGATCATGGAGGAGAATTTCAAAATTCTGATTTTGAAACTTTTTGTAGTAGAAAATACATTACTCATAACTTCTCAGCACCTAGAACTCCTCAACAGAATGGTGTTGTTGAAATAAGAAATAAAATTCTTCAAGAGATAACAAGAACCATGTTGAGTTAATATTCTATAGCCAAATTTTTTTGAGCTGAAGCTGTAAGTACTTATTGTTATACTATAAATCGTGTTTTTATTAGACCTTTTCTTAATAAAAATCCTTATGAGTTATGGAATGGTAGAAAACCTAGACTTTCTTATTTCAAGGTTTTTGGTTGCAAGGTATTCATTCTGAATACTAAAGATAATTTACACAAATTTGTACCAAAATCCGATGAAGGAATTTTCTTAGGCTACTCCACAACTTCTAAGGCTTATAGAGTTTTCAATAAAAACACTTATACTATTGAAGAAACAGTACATGTCAAATTTTATGAAACTGATCCCTTTGTTTTTAAAAAACCTCAACCTACATCCTCGGATGTGTTTTCAAAAACTTATTGTCAACCCTTGATAGAAGATCCTTCTCATATGGAAAATGTCTAAGAAGATAATTCTGAAAGATTTACTCTAGAATATTTCCTACCTTATATTGATGAACATGTTTTACAAAACCCAAATAAGTTGTTTCTAAAGAATCATCCCAGTGATAGTATCATTGGTGATGTAAATCAACCTGTAAGGACTAGAAGTTCCTTAAAGAATGAAGTAGAACATCTAGAATTCCGTTCCCAATTAGAACTAAAAAGGACTGATGAAGCTTTAGGTGGTGATGATTGTATAAAAGATATGCAAGATGAACTAAATGAATTCGAAAGGAATAAAGTTTGGACCTTGGTTGAAAGACCTAAGGAAACTTATGTTATTAGAGTAAAATGGGTCTTCAGAAATAAATGTGATGAAAATGGAAACATAGTAAGAAATAAAGCTAGATTGGTTACTAAAGGCTATAATCAACAAGAAGGAATAGACTATGAATAAACCTATGATCTATTAGCTAGACTTGAATCTATTCATATTCTACCTGCCTTTGTATAATTCTTCAACTTCAAAATTATTCAAATGGATTTGAAATGTGATTTCCTTAAGGGTTTTGTACAAGAGGAAGTTTTTGTTGAACAAACTCCTATTTTTGAAGATATAAAACATCATGAACATGTTTTTAAACTTACCAAAGACTTGTATGGACTTAAGTAAGCTCCTCGAGCTTGGTATGATATACTTACAAGATTTTTTCTTCAAAATAATTATGATAAAGGAAATGATGATCCAAACCTTTTTATAAAGAAAGATAATAAAAATGTTTTGATTATTCAAATTTATGTTGATGACATTATATTTGGTTCAACTCAAAAATCTTTAACTGATTCCTTTACGGATCTAATGAAATCTGAGTTTAAAATAAGTATGATGGGTGAGTTAACATTTTTCCTTGGTTTTCAAATTTCTCAAAAACCAGAAGGAATATATATATCTCAACATAAGTATATTAAAGATATTCTTATAAAGTATGGATATAACAACACTAAGAGTATTAGTACTCTTATTGGTACCTCAAATTCAATTGATCTTGATGAATCTGGGAAACTAGTGGATCAAACATCTTTTAGAGGTATGATAGGAAGTCTACTTTACTTGACATCTAGTCATCCAGACTTAATGTTTTCGGTATGCTTATGTACAAGATATCAATCCAATCCTAAGGAATTTTATTTAAAGGAAGTGAAAAGAATTTTTTTCTACTTAAAGGGAACCATGGATCTTGGACTCTTTTATACTTCTAGAAATGATTTTATTTTAAAGAGTTTTTTGGATGCTGACTTTGGTGGATGTATAATGGATAGAAAGAGCACATCCATAACTTTTTATTTCTTAGGAGATTCATTAGTTTCTTGGTCATGCAAAAAACAAAACTCAGTAGCACTTTCCACTGCTGAAGCAGAATATGTAGTAGCTGGAAGTTTCTATGCTCAAGTGTTGTGGATGCAATACACACTCACAGACTATGGTATGAGTTTTACCAAAACACAAATTCTGTGTGATAATATTAGTTCCACTTCCATTAGTAAAAACCCTACACATCACTCTCATGCAAAACATATAGATATTTGGCATCACTTTATTAGGGATTACACACAAAAAGGGGATATTATTCTTTAATTTATTGGAACACAAGATCAACTTACTGACATTTTCACAAAATCTTTATCCTCCGATAGATTTGAATACATTAAATAGAAGTTAGGAATGATAACCATAAGGTGATATTCCATGTTAAATTTCTATTGAAACCAATCTCCTTATATCAACAAACTCCTTTTCATAGGGGGAGTACATTTTCTTGTTAGTTAGATCAAAATCTTTCATAATGGAAATTTTCGTAGTCAAAATTTTCAAATCTTTCATAATGGAACTTTTTGTAGTCAAAATTTTCAAATCTTTCATAATGGAAATTTTTATAGTCAGAATTTTAAAATGTTTCACAATGGAAATTTTCATTGTCATATTTTCCAAATCTTTCATAATAAAAATTTTCATATATATATAGTTTTTCTAAATATCTTTTCTTAGTTAGTTTTTTTTCATAATCAAAATTTTGTTTCCGGAATCTAATGTTCTTCAAGAAGAAATTTATCTCACTATGAATAATCCTCCTAGCAATCTGAAAGGTATGTTTCCTTTCCTAAGTTTTAATAATTATCCTTTACTTGTTGGTATTTTCTTTTGTTTTTATATTTTTCAGATTCTCTTTTCCTTAAATTTGAATATTTTTCTTAAAAACCTCAAAAGATCGGATTCTACTAAGTTTTCCTTGCGGCTATGATATCAACCATCAGATCTGATCAGAAGGATTTTTATCCATTGGATTGAGTTTGGAAGATGAACCATCACAAAAAACGCTTATATAAAAAACCCCCCGATGGTTGTCCCACATCAAATCTCAAGCTCTTGCGTGCTGAAGTTCTTCCCTTCTACATATGCTCATTCCAAATTTTCAAGGGTTTCTCAATTATGAATGTCTGTTGAAGAATCTTCTCAAAAAGACATGTCAACTTTCAAGCCAATCTTAGAGTGGAAGGTTTATAGATAAAGGTTGGTGCATCCGAACTTCTTCACCAAGTATTATTATATAATCTCGGAAAACATCAAGTTCAATGGATAAGAGAGCATTTCCATATCGAATCCAGGAGATCCAGATTTGGTGTATCTAGATTTGCTAGTTGAGTTTTATGAAATAATAAGTTTCTTCAAGGACGAAGACATATATAAGTTCTCTTTCAAGAGTTATGAAAAGACTTATGGTCTTTCATACACCAAGGCTTCTATCTTGGTTGGTATTCCGTATGAAGGTGAAGCTGAGTTTTGTTCCCATAAGTTGCCTGATAATCAAGGAAGGTTCAATAAGGTTAAGGCTATGGCTTGTCTTGGAATTTCTGAGGTAAAGACTCCGAAGATTTCCCATATGTGTACAAATTATCAGATTCTCAAATTATGGGTTCAAGGATTTATAATTCCGAGAAAAGGGGACTCAGACAAATTAATAAAGAGTGACGTGTATATTTTAGATTTTTTGTTGAACCTGAGGAAGATCAATTTGGTTAAGAATATTCTGATTACGATTGAGAATATAAAGAATGGGAATCTAAAGTCTCAGATCATTATGTATCCATCCATTCTTTCAAAGTTAATTGTTCAGTGCTTAGAGTCTTTAAAAATTCCTTGTAGTTCTAAACCAAGGAATTGAAAAGCCATGCTAGTTAGTGATGATACCTTAAGAAGGATGATTGTTGGATTTTCCAAAGACTCCAGAGAATTTTATGACTTACAAGAGGAAGAAGCTGAAGCTGTTTTGAAAAAACAAGAAGTGGATGAACCCTCCAAAAAGGGAGGAAATAATAGTAAGTTGAAAGAAGTATTAGTAGAAGGAAAAACTTCAGACCCTAAGGAAATCCAATCCACACCTCCAAAACCTAAGAAGCAAAAATCATATCCAGATGAGGTAGTTTCTAAGTGGAGAGAAGAAAAAGAGTACAGGAAAGCAGGGGAGCCAAGTTTTGGTTTGGATCCGGCTAAAGCAAAATCCTTAAAAGAGAAGACAATTGATGAGATTGAAAATCAATATAAAGAAAAGAAGAAAAAGAAGAAATTGACTGAAGCTAAGATAGTGAAATATATTTTAAAGGATGTTGAGAAAGCATTAGAGATCATTCCGGTACTAAAATACTTCATGGTAGAACCCTTAACTGAAACCCCTGGAAAGAAGTTTATGACTCTATAAAAATTCAAAGAAAAATAAGTAGAAAAAGTAATGGAATAAGAAAAAGAAGAAAAAGGCAGTGGTGATACTGAATATTTGATTAAGCAAGTGGAAGAATTTCATGAGAAGGAAAGTCCATCCGATAAGCTGTCAATCCGAACCTCTCAAGCCAAATCTTCCAAGCTTTCTAATCCCGGGTTAGATGAAAAGATTGAAGATGAAGTGAATAAGATCTCTGAGGAAGAAAGTTCTAATCATGACTTCATTCACCCTGAGGATGTTGTGGCAAGAGCTGAGAAAGAAGAGATAGATGAAGATAAAATTGTTCAAATGTCTGATAATGAACATGAATCTCTGGATGAGGAAGCCATTTTGAGAACTGATAAGGGAAAATAGGTGGTTGTTGATACACCTAGTAAAGCTGTTGTAAAGAAGAATAAAGCTTCTGGATCTTCAAAGAGGAAACTTGCTGAGCTAGAAAAATATCCCTCATGAAGAAAAGTTTTAGATTCATTATCATCATCACTTGGACATGATTTCGTTGTTCAGTCATTGAAGAAGCTTGTTGGTACCATTCCGATTTTTCCAAGCATTGATTCGAGATGTCAAATGCTTCAACACAAATTGAACCAGAAATCAGATTCAGTATCCATGGTGATGGATAAGTGTGTAAATCTTGAGCCTGATTTCAAGAATTTTTTCATTAACTATGATTCCCACAAAAGGTCTTGTAAGAAAATAGTTAGCTGGTAAAAGAAGACAGTTAAAGATATGATAGATCTTGATTAGTTCCAAAATAGTTTTAAGGTGGCATTTGACATTTAAGATAGTAAGATCAAGGATCTTACAAGTAGTTTTGAAGAAAAGCTGACTCTGGAACAAAATTCCCAGAGTCAAGAAGTGAAGGATTTGAATGGGAAACTATATTCAGTAGCTCAAAGCTGGAAGAGAGAAAGAGATCTTCGGATTGAGATAGGAGAAAAGCATGTCAAGCAGGAAGAAGTCCTGAAAGCTCAAGCAGAGGCTCTTAAGGCTCAGGATGATAGAATCATAGATTTTAAGAAGAAAGCTGAGGATCAGGATCAGATTCTTAAGTGAGAATAGGAATACCACAAGGATCTTAAGAAGCTCAAAACAATAGTGAATAAGTTGATGCCCAAGTAAAAGGAAGGGTAACTTTGTTTAAATCCAAGCTTTTATTGAATTTTCCTGGTAATTTTTTTCCAATCTTAATAAAATGTTTGGTTACTTTTCTTTTGGTTGTTTAGTACTGATATTTCAGGTACCATATTTTCTTTTCCATTCCCTGTATTTATTTTTGAAAATCACAAAGGGGTAGAAAGGAAAAATAATACAAAGTAAAGAAGAAATATCCCTAAGTAAGGGGAGTTCATCTAAGGGGGAGTTTTCATTACAAATATTTCCATATTCAAGATAATGAAAAATATCATTCTAAAGATCTAGAATACAATCCTTAGTGTTCCAAAGCCTAAGGGGGAGTTAGTCATATTCATACTTTCCCATGTGTTAAGGGAGACAAGTTTTATTTTCAAAGTCTAGAAAAATATTTTCTAAGTCCTTATATTCTTTTTCGTAAGGATGTTTGTGCTTTCCAAAAAGGGGGAGATTTTTGAGTCAATATGGTTTCCTTATGAATTTTCCATTCCTTCATGTTTGGGGAGATTATTGAGTCAATAAGGTTTCCTTATGAATTTACCATTTCTTCATGTTTCGAAAATCACAAACAGCTTATCTTACGGAAAATTTCATTTACTCTATGCTTTACTTTCATAAGGAAAATTTTCCTTCACCAAGGAAATTTATCCTTTCCATGTTTTTAATTGTTCATTAGGTTTCATATTCAAAACCTCAAAATCATATATATACTCAGATATAAAGCATTCTGTTTTTAGGATACAAATTCTAACTCCGATTTCTCTGAATTTAGACTCTGAACTATTCTGAGTTCTGACTCTGAGTTCTCTGAATTTAGACTCCAAACTCTTCTGAGTTCTGACTCCGAGTTCTCTGAATTCAGACTCTAAACTCTTCTAAGTTCTGACTCCGAGTTCTCTAAATTTAGACTCTAAACTCTTCTAAATTCGGACTCCGAGTTCTCTGAATTCAGACTCCGAACTCTTATGAATTCAGACTCCAAACTTTGTAAGTTCAGACTCCGAAATCTTATGAATTCAGACTCCGAATTCTACTGAATTCAAGACTCTGAATTTCCTTGAAATTTAGACTCCAGAGTTCTTTATAATTCAGGTTCCGAATTCTTCTGAAGACATAATCCGAATATCCATGTTTTATAGACAAAAAATAATTTTTTGGGCAGACTCCAAACATTCATTTTTTCTTACATTCTGGAAAATGAATTTGGTTAAGTAACTCTTTCTTTGCTTACTCATGCTTTGGTTATAAAAAGATGTTGTGCAATCAGTTATTAACTAACCGTTTGTTGAGTAACACGTGTACAGGTCCCTCTGAAATTCAAGGAAAAATATTGACCGTTGGAGGAGGGAGATGACCGTTGAGAATGTTCCTATAAATAGGAGCTCATTTGAAAGATCTCAAAACGTTACAACTTTGATGAACTGTTCTACAACTATAGAGATTACAAACTGATGAAGTGATTTATAGAAAGAGACTTTCATGCTTTTTACATACTGAACATCTTGTTCAGAATTACTTCGTGTGACTCTGAATGTTGCTGCGTACATTTGAGGGATTCCAGGGATAAGAAGACATAGGTACCAACTACCATAAAGTTTGAGGACTTCCTTGCTGAGGAAGACAGAGGTTACAACTACCTTGAAGTTGAGGGCTTGATGGGATAACAAGACAGACTCTGATCTTCGTATTGAGGTCTTACTCTGGTGTGGGTAATACATACTTTCTTGAAAGTATAAATCAAAGGACATTTATCCAAGGTTGTTGGATACCCTACTCTTTGGGTTAAAAGATTTACTAATTATTACTTGTTTGTTTCAAGTTTTCCACTGCATTTTGTTTTTTGAGGAAAGTATAACTATCTTATACTTTCTTATACTTGTATACTCTGATTTAGTGATATTCTATACGCTTTAAGGTAAGATATTTATCTTTGTAAACTTTTTTTATGTTTCATTTCTGGAACCACTTTTCTGGAATTAAATTCTCAGAATCATATTTCCAGAATCAAGCAAGTTTGTAGAACCTAGAGGTTTTGTGAATTACCTTGTTTAACCTTGTTAAACAATATAAAGGTTTCTAACCAACTTTAACAGTTCTAAATGATTTTTTTAAAGAATTCAACTCACCCCTCTTGTATATTGAACATCTATATCATTAGATACTATAATCAGTATCTTCATTCATTATTTAGATACAACAACCATGACCTACTGAAGCTACCATGATCATGGTGCCTTCATTAGTTTGACAACCATAAGGTGCAACACGACCCACCACTATGGATTAGTGCACAAACCCAGGTCATTTTAGGCTCACTACACCCTGGACCACGACATGGTGAGGCCTTTCTGATCGTGGTCCACATCGAGACCCCCAGTGCACCAAGACCTTGGTGACACCCAACAATCCTTGGTCTAGATTTCCCGTTTTACACAGGGATAGATTTAGCATAACATTCCCACCACCATGGTGGATTTAGAAATTTCCAAACACTCCTGAACTCCCCAAGACACTCATGAAAGTTCCCTAAACCCATTTAAATCCATGGAAGAGGATTTAAAACACATGGAGTATAATGAAAACACCTTAAAAATTGGGGTGTTACATTATTTCCACCACTAGGATTTCCATCCCCAGAAATCTGTACATTGACATTTCTTTGGAAGAGTTCAAGCCATTTCTCTAGAATTTCTTTGTCATGTTCCCAAGTTTCCTTCTGAATATGACCATGCTACCATAAAACTCATACTAAATGAACATTATTTATCTGTAACAATGTATATTTTCTATCTAGAATCTGTATTGGTACATGTGGCAGAGTAGCATCTGGTGCAATATCAACATGGTATCATCAAATCACATTGTCATGATCAGGCTGGTACGTCTTTAATTGAGATACATGGAATACACTATGTATAGATTTGAATCATGGTGGTCAATATGTCAAAAGAGTCAATGTACCAAGGAGACAATTTAGCTTTCTTCCTCAAACATCGATTCCCTAGCCTTGAAGATACTTTCAAGAACACATGACCACCCACATAAAACGATAATGGTTGATGACAATGATATGCATAATATTTATGATGACTTTGAGCCATCATCGTCCTTTTCCTAATCATCTTAATTTTCTCATTCATCTTTTGAACAAGACTAGGTACAAAAAACATCGTTTCTACTATCTATACCCATCAAAGTGGAGTCAAACAAGGGAAACCATACAATGATTCAAAAGGATCCATATGTATTGATACCTAATAACTATTATTGTATTTGAAATTTTCTAATGGTATATGATCTTCCCGAGAGCCTCTGAAATCTATAACACAATCTTGAAGCATGTCTTCTAAAGTTTGTATCATCCATTTAGATTGTCCATCTGTATGAGGATAATACAAAATTCTCACAGTCAACGGAGTACCCAAAAATTGCTATAACAATCTCCAAATCCAATAGGTAAAATAAGGATCTTGGTCAAATAAAATCAAAAATGGTATTCCATGAAACTTTATGACTGATCTAATATAGATTTTTATCAAGTCTTCTATCATATTTGATTCTCAAATATGGATAAAATGAGATGATATCAAATCCATATGAACCAAAAAACACCACATAACCCTTCCCAGGTTATGAGAAAACAAGAATTGGTGCATAATTTATCCTTGATTTAAGATCCAAAAAGGATCACTGAAAATCCTCACTATAAGATAATGGATTTCTATTTCTCATGAGTGTTTTCATTGAAGGTTAAAGTAGAAATAAGTCCAAAATAAAGCAATAATAGTAACCTTTTAATCCAAAAACTATGCATATATAAAATACGTTCTTTGGAGGTTTCCAAGATAAAATGAATTCTATTTTTGCATGGTCTAATGACACGCCTTTCTCAGAAATGACTTGGACAAGGAAGTGAAATTATTCTATCCAAAAATCACATTTAGAGAATTTTTCATATAATATGCGTTCTTATAAAATTCTCAATGAAATATCTATATGTTCTTCATATTCTTTCTGAGTTTGAAAATACACTAGAATGTCATCCAAAAATACCACAATGAAAGAGTTTAGGTATTGCTAAATGACACAATCCATAAATTCCATAATAACTGCTAGTGAGTTTGTAAGACCAAAGAGCATTACCATATATTCATAATGACTGTAAGGAATCCTGAAATATGTCTTCAGATTATCCTATTTCTTAACCTGGAGTTGGTGATATCTTGAGCATAAATTAATTTTGAAGAACCACTGAGATCCTTTCAATTGATCAAAAAGGTTATAAATTCTAGGTAGTGGATATCTGTTCTTTATTGTAACTTGATTCAACTTACTATATTCAACATAGAGTTGAAATGAACCATCTACCTTCTTAATGAAAAGAATTGGAGTAGTCCAAGGTGATGTACTTGGTCTTATAAACCCTTTACTTTCCAATTATTCCAATTGAATATTCAACGTCATTAATTCTATTGGTGTTATTCTATAATATGAAATTAAAATAGTGTTTGTCTCTAAAAAGAGATCAATAAAAAATTCATCATCTATTTCAGGTGTAAAACCAATGAAATTGTTGAGAAACATGTCTGGATATTGATCCACTATGGCTGGAAAATTTATAGTCCCAATTATGTCATTAGTCCCCAAAGTGACTACTTCTAATTGATAAAAAATAGTTCCCACTATTGGTGCTAGTGGTTCTTCTCTTCTAGCTTTCACATCCCATTCTAATTTAAAGAGGTCCACCTTCCCATACAATGATGTAAAATCTAATAATAACCCATAATAATTGATATGGGAATTGAATGAAACTAACCAATCCATTCCCATGATCAAGTCAAAGATATCCATGTCCAACAAAAAAAGTCTTAATCAAAATAGACTTCATCGATTGTTATAGAATAAGATAAACATTTTAACCCCCCATTCTCTTAGTACCTGAGAGGTGTATGAATACTCATCACATGTAGAATCATCTTGATATGAAACCCCATTTGATCAACGAAACATGAAATAATAAAAGAGTGAGATACACCTATATCAAATAGAACTCACATAAGAGTCAATTCAAGAAGAATAGTATTGCATATAGTCGAAGGACCTGATTGGTATTTTGTGATCATATACTTATCACCATATAACTTCTTACTTTACCCACTTTTTCCTTGATTCTGTACTGTGATTGCACTGCTTGAGGAGTTGAGGTGTTCCTAGAATCACCTTGTCTCACTCAGTTATAAGGATGAGAACCATTTTGATGAGATTGTACAGTTGAAGCATAAGATGTCTAATAGACATGAGATGTATTCCCAACAACTAACTTTAGAGAACTATAATAATAATGCTGAAGATGTCCCATATGATTATATTTGTGATAGACTCTTGGCAGTGTCATACAATCTCAGTTTATATGCTCGAATGAACCACATTGGAAACATTTAGGCTTGCTTTTAGTTCGTGGAGGAAAGTTAACTAATTTAATGGTCTAATTCTAGGATGCTCTACCACCTTGGAAGTAGGTGTCCCTTTTTCACTTGGTCCTAGCATTAGAGTTCCCACTTGCTCCCATAGAGGAAAACATTATCCTTTCAGTTGAATTTCTAGAGATATCCCATTACACCACTGTCACTCTATTAACCATCTCCATATATTCAGTAATATAGAGGACAACTATCTTATAATGAATTTTTGGTCACTATCTAGAATCGAAGATGCATTCCTTTAAGGATATACTATTAGTTACTTTCAGATAAAAATAAACTAAGTTCATAATCCCAACTTTATATTCTTCCACTGATATATTTTCTTACTTGATCCCAAAAAAATCAATCATTTAGGCTATCTTGAAGGTGTGAGGGTATAATTATTTCTTGAACAAGTCTTAAAATTCATCCCACACAAGGCCTTGGTCAAATTTAGCTTGAAAGACTAAATCCCACCATTAGTTTACAATATCCTTCAACATATATACTGATAACTTAACATTTATCTCAATTGATGTTCCATGGAAATCAAAGATTCAGTTCATTCTGTTATGCCACACTTCTACCTTTTCAGGTTCTGAATCCCCCTGAAATATGGGTGGATTCTATTTCTAAAACTTCATAGAATGATATACTATACGTGGTTTGTCATTTATATTTCTATTTTTAATGACTTTAAAAGATTGAAAAATGATATGAACAATTTATTGGTTCACCTATGGTTCACATGTAACCACATTTTCTATGGCCTCTTCTTGTGGGTTTCTATAATGTCTAACTGATACCATATCTCTATAACCAAAAAAACACCACTTAGTCATCACTCATTACAAAATAAAAGCTTATGATATTCCAAATCATTAAAGAAAAAATCATTAAAATGAATATTGAAAAAACCATCAAAATCAACAATTAGCATAACCATTTTCCAAAAATCATCTGAATTATAATATAAATAATGTATTCTTAGTGGGAAGTCTCATTACTAATGCATGATATGCTACACTCGTTGGATAAAACCACGATGATGAAATAAAAACACACCTAGAAGTTTCTTATAATTATTTTTATATGAAGACCACCATTATAACTTGAATTTAAACATAAAGAGGTTATCTATGCCTTTTTTATGTTATACATTTCAAGTTCTAACATCCCTATCTCTTCACTAGTATCCCTATAACAACCCTTATCTTTATTACATATTAATTCATGATTTATTACATAATATTACACATAATACAACCTAGAATATCAAGAAGTCTAGTGTATAGGTACATCACATAACAACTTAAAATAGGGAATACATCATCTTTATTGAAAACTTCCTTAACATGCTCATATTATTCTTTTATACTTAAAACTACATGGGATAACTTGGGGAAATATATAAGAAAGGGGTGAACTATAAATCTTAGTAAGGGAATAAACATGTCATAACATGAAGAAAGTAATATATGTTAGACAATAGTAATATAAATAAGTTATAAAAGTAGTGAGAACCATAAACATGAAAATTGAAGCATGATATAACATGATACTCATAAATTCAACATGGATAATATGGAAACATCTTAAAACACTACATCATAAACATAGGTCAAGACTAGCTTCCAAGACATCATGATGGAAAAATTCCCATGATGGATTAGGTTAAATTTATAATCCTTTACATGATTTCTCATGAGACTAAAATATTAACCAATTCATTGGAGCTCTATATAATTCTGAGCACACCCATAACTTTCATTTCATTTTCATGCTTAAGTGTGCCACATAGATCATAAAACATGAAATAATTTATCATCACATTTTATTTCATGATAAAGGAGTATGGAATAAATACATGTAATTCCATAATCAAAGAAGTATAAGTTCATGAATGTGATCACCCTTGATAGTAAATGAGTATGGGTATTCATTACATAATTGTTTGTCATTGAAAATCGTGTTGAAAATTTGACAGCATAACAGGGGCGTATAAATGTTCATGGAAGGGATTAATGAGATTGAAATATGTCTCTTGTAATTTAGACATAAAATAGATAGTAAGGGGGATATGTTAGAACATATCTCACCATTTGGAATTAGAGATAAAATACATAATATAATGAAGAAAATTGAATAAAGAGGAAAATGAGAGGATCCCTTACTAAATTTCGGCATGGTATTAGGTGTACATAAAGGTTCAAGGGTGGGATTATTGAGAGTGAAATGAGTATATCATAATTTATAAATAAAATGTACAGTAAGGGGGATATGTAAGAGCATAAAACAACATAAAAAATGGAAATTAATAGGCAAAAAATAAGATAGGTTCTTGAATAAAAAGGAGAGCGAGAGATCCCTTACTAAAATACAACATGTTAACGGGTGTACATAAAGGTTCATGGGTGAGATTAATGAGATTGAAAGGGGTAAATAATAATTTATAAATCAAATGGATAGTAATAGGGATATTATAACATATCCTAACATGAAAAAAATGAAAATTAATAGACATAACATGAAATAGGTTCTTGAATGGAAATAAGAAGAGAGAAATCCATTACCTTGAGAGGGTGATTCCAAAAGTGTGGGAGGAGATTCTTGAGATTTTGAGAGAACCTTGGGAGGAATGTACATAGGGTATGATAGAGTAAGGATGTTCTCCATGGTTTTTTACTGAAGATAAATTAAATCTTGGGTGATTTTATTTCAGAAATGCGTGGATAATTCTTTATTATTTCTCAACCTTAGGTTTTGGACTCTATACAATAATGTAATCAAAACCACAAACCATATCATCGTTTTTGAACATGGTTTATTCCAAAGAGAGGTTGTTTTCATTATTTTATAATTAAAATAGTCTAAATTATTAAAATATTTTCCTTGGTTATGTGTAAGTGAGTCATGTTATTAAAAAAATTATTTTAAAAACATAAAATATAATATAGGTTTTGGAGGATTCATAAAGGATTTATAAAATTAATAAAATAAAAATAAAATCAAATTATTTTAAATTTTAAACATATATTTTTTCATGGATACATTTTATAACATTTATGAAATCACTTTTGGTCATTATGATATCATAATATGCACTATATATTTATACCGTATTTAAAATTTACCCGAAATTTATACCGTCTCAGAAAATTATGAAAAATTTACCATTGGATAATTTAAACTTGCAGATTCCAAAAATAATATTTATTTTATAATTTTTTTTTTATAAATATATGAATTTTTACTTTTAAAATAGAATTTATATTTATTGATAAATGCTAGGTTTTTGACAATAACAGTTTTCTAACCATTATATAAATTACATTTAACTTCTTATAAATTATATTATCATTTAAATTTAACAATAATCATATAATAATAATATTTTATTAAAATTTAATTCCTTTCAATATTCCATTAATTCATCAAAATGAATGTCTTAATTGAAATTTCATATTACTCAAAAAAATTGTATTTTATTATATCAAAATACATTTTTTATCAAACTCATTACTTAATCATTTATAAAGTAAAAACAATAAGGAATAAATATAATAATTATTTAAATGAAAAGGAAATATAAATATCTATACTATCAATATTACTTTGTTTCTAGTCTTTGTTAAATTATTTTCACCTTTAATTAGCCTATCTTCCATTTACTGAGGTAACAAATATTTACAGCAGTTATTATTCATATTATTAAAAAATTAAGTTGAACTTATTACATAATATTAATTATGATGATTCTAAATAGGAAATATATTTTATCAAAATCAATTCACATAGGTGAAAAAATTTAATTTAATATAAAACCCGTAAGAATGATGGAAAAAGGTTTTCTTAAAAATGCATTTTTAAGGAAAAAACGATGTTACTTTAACTCAAAAACTAATAATATTAATTATATAAATTTCAATTAATATATATATATATATAATTTAAACATTTCATTTAAATCATTTATCATTAGGGGTTATTTTAATTAATTATAATGGAGAACCATTATGCATTTTAAAACAATTTTCAAAAAAATGTGTTTTGATGCTTAAAAATAAACTTATACTAAAATTCAGTGTAAAGACGATTTAAATGTAATTAATTTAATTAAATAAAACTAAATAATACTTATTTTAACTTTAAATAAAATTAATATAATATTGGTACTTTTATATAACTTAATTTGTCAAAATAAATGACAATTTTACTTAAAAATGGTATTTTTCATTATTCATTGAAGAAACTCTATTTTTGAAAAATAAAAAATTGAACTCTATTAATATTATTATGATGATATAATAAATAAATATTATTTTATAAAATACATTTTATAAATTTTCTATAAAACAATTATAAAATTTGTTTTCTTATAAATAAATAAAAAATTATTTTTGAAGAAAAAATATTTTGAAGAACAAAAAGGAATTTCCACAATTTGATTTATTATTTAATAAGAATTTATCAATATATTTAGGATATATATATATATTTAATAATGTAGTTAATAATACCCATATCTATAAATTTAATGGAAAGGTTAAAACGACCATATTTAAATATTCATTGTTTGTTTGGGTTCATTAGTGCATATCACATACGCTATGAGACATAGTTTTATCCTTTAAAAACTAGAGGTTTTTCTTTATTCCCCCTTTAATAAATTTCATCCTCTCAATTTAAACATGAACATGATAAGAAATGTTTTGAACCTTGAAAATATATTTAATATAAACACACATCATAAAAAAGGTTAAAGTGGCATCTACTTGAAAGGATATAAAGGGAAGTATGATGGTAATCACATAACTGGGTTTCTCAGTAGGAGAACATTAGTGGGATGTGGAAACATAGACCTAAAAGAGAAAACTAACACCAGAGAAGTTATTGAGCATGATAGATAACATTATTAAGATAAAGTTGATGAATACAAAACTATAAATTTATTATGGGTGAAAATACCACCATTTCATCAAAAATGATCATAATATAAAAATATTTTGGTTTTAAGATTCTTTTCCTAGAGTTAAGGAATTTCTTTACCATCTAGACTAGGGATGTAAAAAAATATACTTTCTTGAGAAGTATAATTACACAATTTAATTAATTTATAATATAATCTCATCTTTTATCCAAATGATAAGTAATTTTAAACTATTAAACAAACAAAAAAAATCCAGTTAACATTACAGGGATAACTTATAAATTACATGTATTTCCTTAACTTATGAATTTACAGTCATTCTAAGTTATCCATTAAATATTTCCTAACATAAAAACTTATGGACATTCTTATTACCTCAATAATGGTTTGTAATGAGCTTTTGAATTACCAAAACATTTTCTCTGGGATTGTCAAACTAGGTGTGTAGCAAGACCCATTGTTGTGCACCAGTTCTCGATTTAGTCTAGCTCAATGTGATATTTTCAGGTTTTACCCCTAGGTATATCTATGCCAGAACCACATCAATTGTAGCATCTAGATAGAGATGTATTTTCTTGGAAACCATAAACTATATACTTCAACAAAATTTAGGGATTTATTCTTATGTTTGGTCTTATCTGTAAGGCTTTCACTAAAGGTTCCTAATCCTAATATCAAAATAACAAAACCTTCCTTTGATACCAACTATGACAACCTTTCTCTTTATTAAATATTAATTCATGATTTGTTACATAATATTACACATAATAAAACCTAGAATATCAATAAGTATAGTATATTTTTGAATTTGGTACATTACATAACATATTAAAATAGACAATACATCATCTTTATTGAAAACTTCCTTAACATGATAATATTATTATTTCATCCTTAAAACTGCATGGGATAACCTGAGTACATACATTAGAAATGGGTGAGCTTAGAGCCCAGTAAGGGAATAAAAATGACACAATATGAAGAAATTAATAAATGTTAGAAAATAGGCATATAAATGGGGTATAAAAGGAGTGATAATCATAAACATGAACAATTAGGCATGATATAACATGATAATCCCAAAGTAAACATGAGAAATGCGAAAACAACTTAAAACACTACATCATAAACATAGGTCAAAGATAAACGCCAAGACATCATGATGGAAAAGTACCTTTATATATTAGGTTCAATCCTTAATCCATTGCATTATGTCTCATGACACTAAAACATTACCCAATTCATTGGAGTGATATATAATTCCAGTCACACCCGTCACTTTCATTTCATTCTAATGCTTAAGTGTGCCATATAGATCATAAAAAATGGAATAATTTATTATCACATTTTATTCCATGATCAAGGAGTGTGGAATACATAAATGTAAGTCCAAAATAAAATAAGTATAAGTTTATGAAGGTAATCAACCTTGATAGGAAATGAGTACAGGTATTCATTACACAATTGTTTGGTATAGAAAATTGCAGTGAAATTTTAGCAGCCTAACAGGGGAATATAAATGTTTATAGAAGGGATTAATGAGAGTGAAAAAGGTATATTATCATTGCAACATAAAATGTAAAATAATGGGGATATGGAATGACATATTTTTTCATTAATAATTGGAGATAAAATACATAAGATAATGAATAAACTTGAATAAAGAGGAGAAGGAGAGGACCCCTTACTAAATTTTGGTATGATAACGGGTGTAAATAAAGGTTCATGGGTGGGATTAATGAGAGTTAAATGTGTCTATAATAAGTTATTCATAAAATGGATATTATTAGGGAGATTTAAGAACATATCCCAACATGAAAAAATGGAAATTAAGAGGCATAACATAATAGAGGTGCTTGAATAAAAAGGAGAGTGGGAGATCCCTTGCTAAATTTTGGCATGGTAATAGGTGTACATAAAGGTTCATGAGTGGTCTTAATGACAGTGAAAGGAGTCACTCATAATTTATAAATCAAATGGATCATAAGGGGGATATTAAAGAACATATCCTAATATATTCAAATGGAAATTAAGATTCATAACATAAAAGAGGTTCTTGAATGGAAACGAGAAGAGAGAAATACCTTACCTTGAGAGGGTGATTCCAAAAGCTTGGGAGGAGATTATTTAGAGATTGGGGGAACCTTTGAGGAATATAAAGAGGGTATGGTAGATTAATTATGTAATTTATGGTTTTTTAATTAAGATAAATGAGTGTTTGAGTGAGTTTATATAGAAAATTAATGGGTAATTATTCATTATTTCTCAAACTTAAGTTTTTGACTCTATACAATAAAATAATCAAAACAAAAAACCATCCCATGGTTTTTGTCCACAGTTTCTAACAAATAAAGATGGTTTTTATTATTTTATAAGTCCAAGGGTCTAAATTATTAAATTATTTCCCTTGGTTATGTGGAAGTGAGTCATGTTCTTAAAGAAATGATTTTAAAAACATAAAATATAATATATGTTTTGGAGGATTCATAAAGGATGTATAAAATTAATCCAATAAACTTAAAATCACATTATTTTAAAGGGTGAACATTTATTTGGTCATGTATCCCTTTTATAACATTTATTACATAACTTCTGGGTCATTATGATGTTATAATACGCACCATATATTTATAATTTTTACCAAAAAATTATACTTTCTTAGAAAATTATGAAAAAATCACCATTGGATAATTTTGACTTGTTGATTCCAAAAATAATTATATTTTATAAAAATAATTTTCTAAATATATGAATTTTTACTTTTAAAATAGAATTGGAATTTATTGAGAAATTCTAGGTTTTTGATAATAATAGTTTTTGAACCATTATAGAAATTACATTTGACTTCATAAATATTATATTATCATTTATATTTAAAAATAATAATTTAATAATAATATTTTATTAAAATTTAATTTATTTTATAATTCCTTTAATTCATCAAAAGGAATGTCTTAATTGAAATTTCATATTACTCAAAAATACTATTTGTATTTTTCTGTATGAAAATATATTTTTTATCAAAATGATTACTTAATCATTTATAAAGTAAAAAAATAAGGAATAAATATAATAATTATTTAAATTAAAAGAAAATATAAATATTCATACTATTAAGGTTACTTAGTTTATAGTTTCTGCTAAATTATTTTTACTCTTAATTAACTTATTTTCCTTTTATCGAGGTAATAAAAATTTACAACAGTTTCTATTAATATTTTGAAAAAATTAAGTTGACCTCATTAACTAATATTAATTATGATTATTATAAATATATAATAAATTTTATAAAAATAAATTCAAAGAGGTGGAAGAATTTAATTTAATATAAAACCTGCAAGCATGATTGAAAGTGGTTTTATGAAAAATGCATTTTTTTAAGGAAAAAATTATTTTACTTTAAATTTATAACTAGTAATATTTTCATTATTCACTGAAAAATCTATTTTTTAAAAAAACAACAAAATTAAAAACTATATTAAAATTTATATGATGATATAAAAAATAGACCTCATTTTATCAAATACATTTTTTAAATTATCTTTAAAATAAATATAATATTTGTTTCATATAAAGAAATAAAAAATCATTCTTGAAGAAAACATATTTTGAAGAAAAAAAAGAAGTTACCTAAAATTGATTGATTATTTACTAATAATTTATCAATATATTTAGGAAATATATATTTATATATATTTCATAAATTAGTTAATCCTACTCATATATGTAAATTTAATGGAAAGGTTAAAACAATCATATTTATTCATTGTTTGTTTGGATTCAGTGTTGCGTATCACATATGCTATCAAATATAGTTTTCTATTTTAAAAATTTGGGATTTTAAAATCCCAAGATAATTGATTGATCAAGACTAATACTATTTTTAATATCCGCACCTAACTCGTTAGCTTGGATTAGGTCGGAGGTGACAATTAACTTAGGTGATGTCCCTAATAAACCAAAGTTTGGTAATAAATACCAAGGGTTTAGTAAAATGTTGGCGAATGATTTTCCCTAAATAACAAACATAACTAGACAAGAAAAATAAAAACATCAAGAAAACCACTATATGATACATGATTATGAACATTACAACTCATATGAAAACTAATAAAAAAATTATCAGAGTAGTAGCGATTAAGTATAGAAAAGAGACTTCAGAAAACCAAAAGACATCATGATGCAGTAACACCAATGTCGAATCACTCTAACCAATCCAATATAGAATATCCAATATCCAAAACACTAACCTAAGGAAGAAGCATAATAATGTTCCACTGTAGAAATACAAGATATTTTCTTTACCCGTGTCCCATTAAACAATATCTGCAAACACACCAAAGTGCCCAAGCAGGGGGTGAGTATATCACTCAGTAGGCAATCTCTAGAAACTTCCCAACACACACTATTAAGACAAGAAAAAGTTATCATATTTCATATAAAACAAGTGATAAGTAGATAAAAAGTTCAATAGTAATCCATTAATGGGTTCTATATAAGAAAACATTAATCAAAACATATTACCATTCCTCACCACTCGACATAACCATCCCCTATTCACACACACACATGAATGTCATGGACCTCCCTATACTCATGAGTAGTGAGTTATCCTATCACCAAACCATCACTTGTTGACCAATATTAATAGTGGTACTTCATGACCATGATCTATTCTACATTGGTGGTGGTACTTCATGACCATGCTCTGTCCCAATGAACACATGCCAACCATATATTACAAGTTAAAACATTTCTTCTCTTTAAAAAATTTCATCGAACATATTTTTTGTGTTAGACCAAAAAAATAATTTTAAAACCAGAATTTAAAATTATAAAACAATGAGTTTTCCAAAAACCATTAAAATTAACATATTCATAAATCATAAACCAAAAGAGTTTCCTTCAATAAATAATTCAATGTTTTATTTAAAAAACAAATAAAAAAATTATAATAAAACCAATCCTTCAAGTTATAGAATAACAGAGTGGGAGATAATCCAATTATCCCAATTCGATCATACCAGAAATAGAGAGAGAGGAGAGACTAAAAAACCAACAATTATCCTCCTAAAAATCTCAAAAAATGAACCGATAGGAAGTCATCCAAAGATCATCCTAAAAATTCAGATTCTAAATACCTATGAGGAGTAAAGACATGGGATATAAATGGTGTTTTCCACCCAAGAACCACATTAAAAATCCTTTTATGAAGATTTCATGTGAATCCCAAATATTTTCCTCAAAATAGGCATGCGAATCAGTCATTTCAAAATAAACTTTGACCATCACCATGGTCTGGAAGTCAGAAGGTGCAACCCGGCCTACAACCACATCCTAGTGCCCAAAACCATGCCATTTTAGGCTCACCATGCCTTGGACCATGACATGGTGAGGCTATTTTTTCCATGGTACGCATTGAGATCCCCAGGGTCCCATGACCCTGACCACACCTAACACTTCCCATTTTTTCCTACCCATTTTTATAGGGAGATGCTAAAAAAACACACCCACCATCATGACGTTTTTCTACTCATGGTGGACTTATAACTTTCAAAACACTCCCAAACTCCTTGAGTTACTCACTGAAGTTATCCAAACCCATTTAAAACCCTAAAATGGATTTAAAACACTATGATATTTATGATCATACACAAAAATAGGGGTATTACAAAAATTTTAAAAGGTGCGCTCATTATCTATCCATGAACTTCATATATTCTATATTGTTATAGTTCTGCACATTCTTTCATATCATACAAGTTTAGTATAATTATTCAGACAACACCTCAAAACATAGAGGTTGAGTTATCTATGAGAACATTAAGCAAATAAATTATTACATCCCAAGTATATAACTCCTCCTTAGTTAATATTTGTAGAATGAACCTCCCAACAAATATTTTCATAATTTAGAGGAATTTGATGATATAATAGGCATGATTTGACTATCCTTATATAAATCCAACATCAAATTATGGGAGAGGGAAATCAATCCCTATATCTTTAGTCATCCTCTGATTCTATACAAGTGTAAGGAGGAGGATGAATCTCTTTTTGAATCTTCTTCTCATGCATGGATATTATTTCCTTATGAGAAATAATATCTAGGTTACATTATGAGATACTATACTTATGTAAATTCCCTGAATAATTTCATGGTATTTATCTTGATTGAGAGGCTGAGTTCCCAATTGAACTTATACCTGAATATTTTACCGTATCCAAGACTTCCTACAAAATGACCACCATCTAATTGGATAAACTAAATAAGCATTTACAAGAGAATTTGGAAAACAGTTTTATATGATCGAGTGCTTCACCATGGGTCATTATAGTCCTATTCATAAAGAAGAAGGATGGTTCAATGATCCTCTACATTTATTATTTTAAACTCCAAAAAACCATGATAAATAACAAGTATCCCCATCCATGGATTGATGACTTGTTCAATCAGCTACATGGGGTCCAATACTTCTCTAAGTTGGACCTTCAGTTGGGATATCAAAAATTAAAGTTCAATAATTAATACATTCCCAATATTTCCTTTTGAACAAGGTAAAAAAACTATGAATTCACATTGATACCCCTAGACTCACTATTTCTCCAACAACATTCACAGACCCGATGAATAGAGTCTATAGATATTACCTTGAAAAATTTGTGTATTTATAGATGATATTCTGATATACTCCAAAAGTAAGGAGGAACATGGGGAGCATTGAAATACTATGCTAAAGACTTTATTAAAGGAGTAATTTTATGCAAAGTACATTACATGTGAGTTATGGATGGAGTAAGTATCATTCTTGGGGCATGTTATCACCATCAAAGGGTAATATTTGGATCCTTTTAAGACAAATGTGATCGAGGAGTGGTCCAGACCAACATCTATAATGGAGAACCATAGTTTCCTTAGACTAGCTGGGTACTATCTATGATTTGTGAGGAATATATCACAATTCTCAAACCTGTTGAACAAGATAACTCGAAAGATAGTGAATTTTTTTTGGAACAATGACTATGAAGGGATCTTCAAGAAATTGAAAAGAGGCTCATCACTATACCAATACTCACACAACCCTTAAGTGGGGAACTTTTCATGGTATACATTGATGATCCAAAGAAGGGATTGTGCTATGTACTATTGAAAAATGATAAAGTGATATTCTATGCCTCAATGAGTATAAATTTCATGAGAAAAACTATCTAACACATGATTTGGAGTTGACTACAGTGATCTTCGTATTGAAGATTTTGGGGAATTATCTCTACAGGGAGAAGTGTGAAAAATATATGGATCATAAGTACCTCAAGTATATATTTACATAGAAAGAGATTAATATACATCAATGAATATGGTTATAGTTGATCAAGGACTATGAATGAGAAATCCATTAACATCTCAGGAATAAAAATAAAGTGACATATTCTCTAAGTAGAAAGGATCCTGCAACCTTATCAATGATGAGAATTGAGAAGGTTCCAATCTTTTTAGACTTGCAAAGGATGGACATAGAAGTCATAAAGTAAGTAAAAAAAACATACCTAGATCAAATAATTGCTCAACCATCCATTCCAGAGAATATAAAGGATTCTCAAAGGAATGAAATGGACATACATAAGAAGGTGAAATCTATAAGAAAAGGGAAATCCTCATAGTTAAAAATTATTGAAGATAGAATTGAAATATTTGGGTCAAAACTATGTGTACCATCAAATCCTGATAAAAAGGAGTTATTTAATGATTCACATATCCAATATTTTCCATCCACCCAAGTAGCATGAAGATGTATCATGATCTCAGAGATCACTATTGATGGGACAATATAAAGGAGATTATGGAATATACATAAAATTGTTTGGTATGTCAACAAGTGAATTTAGAGAGACAAAAAAGTCAAAGAGAATGATGTAACCATTGTCCATACTTATATTAAAATGAGAAAACATCACCATGGATTTTTTATCTATATTTTGAATAAATCTAGATGAAATAATTCCATATAGGTTATAGTGAATCATATTACAAATACTTCTCACTTCATTGCAATTTTATATTACTTATCACTTAATCTACTTGAATGAAAATACATCAGGAAAGTAGTGAGGCTACATGAAACAACACTATCAATTATATATAATCAAGATCAAAGGTTCACCTAAAATTTATAGAAAATTATACAACATGATATAAACACTGATTTGAAATTCATCATGAATTATCATCCTCAAAATGATGGCCAATCTTAGCGGACTATCTAGACACTTGAGGACATGTTGAGAGCTTTCTCCATGGAATGAGCTTGCTCCATGGACTTAAAATAAGAAAGAGATAAATATATTCCTATAGTCGATTTCTTGTACAATATTAAGAATTCAAATGGCTCTATATGAATCCATTTATGGGAAGATATATAGAACACCTGTGTAATTGGTTGAAGTTGGTGAATGCAAGTTGCTGGGATTTGAAATGGCCGAGGAAATAGTAGAAAAGGTCAAGACCATTCAATAACACATTATCTTATCTCAGAGCCGATAAAAGTATTATAATGATAACCATTGATGAGACCTGGAGTTTGAGGTTAGAGATAAAGTGTTCCTCTATATATATCTATAGAAGAAAGTCTTGAGATTTTGGAAGAAGGGAAGGATAAGTCCTAGCTACATCGCCCCTTTCAGATTATTGATCACAACGAAGCTGTGGCCTATCAACTAGTACTGTACCAACCCTGTCTCAAGTACATTAAATGTTCTACACATCCCTATTGATAAAGTACATACCAAATGTCTCACATGTACTGAATTCATAGGTGGTACAGTTGGACCATGATCTCTTTTATGAGGATCATTCGGTGAAAATATTGAAATACAAAGACAAAGTTCTACACAACAGTACTACCCACCTAGTCAAAGTACTATGATGGAACCATAAGTAAAAGGAGGAAATATGGGAACCATAGGAATAAATGAAAAAAAATTACCCTTAACTATTTTAATATTAGTGGGAAAACTAAAATTTCTAGGGGGAAATTTCTTAAGGTAAGAAGGATGTAATGACCTATAATTTTATCAATGGAATTTTCCTTCTGAATTTAAATGTGTATCATATTTAGTAATGTATTATTATATAATGTATATGCAAAAAATGATAGAACCAACAACATTTTATTATATTAATTTGAACATTACATTTAGAGTATAAATATACTCATTAAAATGAAAAACATTACAATGAGACAAAAAATAGGAAACAAGATAACCAGAATATAGAAATTTGGATTTTCTTGATCCCCCAGAATAATCACATTCACAAACAACAATATAGAAATGAAACATAATATTAATAATTCAATATATATTTTGAAAATGAAAATATATATCTTTGAGAGAAAATAGAAGTGAATGAAGAAGGAATATAATATGAGGTATTTATAGATAGCAGTAAACCCATATGGGCGTTAAAAATTTGACCACTAGAATTGTAACACCCAATTATTTTTTGAAATATTTATCTTTAATTAATTATATTTATTATACAGCTTGTATTACACACAACACTAGGTTTAAAAAAACGGTGATATATTATTAAAATATAATTATGTGACCATTATAACCTAGCCATTAAATTGACAGGTATGAATAAAATTAACAATTTATATGTGATATATAAAAAGATCCTAAACAATATATATGTATTTATTAATGCTTAGGAAATAAACATTCAATTTTTATCAAAGTTATATTATGTTTTTAAAAAATATATTTCCTTCAAAATGATTTTTATTACTTTTTGTAAGAAAATATTATAATTATTTTTTGAAAATTTTTAAAAATTTATTTCACAAAACAATTTTTTTTTTGAAATAATAATATAAAAATAAGATTTGAGTGATTTTTTTTATTTTTTTTAAAAGATTTATTTTCCAGTGAATAATGAAAAATATTGATTTTTTTTATCATTAACTATATTTTTATTTCAATCACGTATAAAGTTCCATTTTATTTTAAAATGATTTAAAAGTAAACGTAGATATCTTATATTTTAAATAATCTAATTAAGTACATTGTGATCAATTTTATGTTTGAATTTGGTGAAAAACATTTTTATAGGTAAAAAGGTATTAAAAAAAACTATTTTTATGCGCATAATGCATTTTTATCTTAATAAATTAAATTAATCACTATTAGTGAATGATTTTAATTAAATAAATAAATATATATATATATATTATATTCAATCAAATGTTTTAATATCCATCTAATATTTTTACAATGCATGAGATAAGAATAAATCTAATTTTATGCTTAAAATTTATTTATTTTTCTAAAAAGGAGTTTTTGTCGCATTTTTTCATTTACATTAAAATTAATTTCTGAAATTTATATGTATTTAATTAGATTAAATTAATTAAATATTTATAATCATAAGTTTTAAATTTTTTAAACAATCGCCTTTTCTTTTTGGTCAATATGAATAATAACCTTGATTAAATTTATCACCTCAGTAAAAGGTAAACCGAGTTAATATAGGTTAAAAATAGGTGATAATACCATAATTATTCATCTTAATTATTATTGTTTGAATATAATTCGTCCCTTATAAACCTTGGTTTTAATTTGACTAGTTTAATGGATACTTATCCATGAAAATGATATATACTATTTAAATCAAAGAAAGTTACAAAATGTCACTCTATTTATTTTTAATATCTCTTATGTGTCCACATAAGGAGAAAAGTAAGTTTTGAATGAATTTAAGTATCTATTTTGATCTTAAAAAAATAATTTTCATGATAGAAATATATTTTTAATTTTTTTTAATTATATAATTACTTTAATTTCTTATGAAACATCGATATAATATTTCTCCATTTAATAAAAAAATATAATAAATTAATTTAAAAATATTAAAAGTGATATAATTTGAATGAGTTAATATGACCCAAAAATTTTATAAATCCATAGGAAATATCAGGGTGGTGTGAAATCATTAGATTCAAATTGCATATTTTTATTGATGTATTTAAATTTAAATTAAATGAATACTGTCAAAACTAACAATGATGATATTTTATGAGAATAATATTTTATTAAATCACATAAAAAATCACAAAAAACCTAAAAGAGGAAAAATAGGATAATATATGGTCAAAAATATGATCCCTTGTCCATTTATATTCAATTTAGATCCTTTAGGATTGAGATTAAATTAATTATATTTTAATCTTTTAGGAAATTATAGGAGTGTCCGTCTCCTCTCTTATAAAAGGGAACATCTCCTTTCTATTCTTCACATAAAATTGAGCCTTATATCTCAAACATACTCTAAAAAATTAACTTCTACATCTCCCTATAAACATTCTATAGGTGTTGGTCTTCTCAAAAAGACAAACTCTAGGGTCCTTAATAGGAGATATAAAGGAGTTCTTTCCAAGAATAAGTAATCGATTTAACCAATCACTTTCTTTTACAATCTTATATAACTCCTCTAAATTTATGGTATTTATCATAAAATAATAACTTAAGTATCCTGAATATTCTGAAATTTTATTATGATTATGAAAAAACCGTTATAAACCCTCTTTCCCATCAAACGAGAAGTGGAAGCATCGTTCGTGCGTACGTATAACTTTCTGTCTCCACATAGCAATACAATTTATTTTTCATAACCCTATTTTATGGATAGGTATTATGATGGTTTTAATATTTATATATGATATTTATGACATAATTATACTTTTTTATTGATAATATCAGGTCTAACTTCTTATCATCCAATCCTTTTGGAATGATAACGTCACTCGTGAGTATGTGTGGACTACCACCTCCATAAAGCGATGCGATTCATTTTTCATTTATATTTTATTTGTATGGTAATGGGGATGAATTTTATGAATATATATGATTTATATGATATAATAATTATTTTTTAAATGTTAATTATTATTTACCTTTATTTGTTTTCATATGCCGAATAATGAAAACAACGATCATTCGTACGTACGACCTACCGTCTCCATGAATGGTGTAATTCATTTTTATGTATCTAACTTTTATGAATGACTATAAATACGTATATAATGAATAAATATTATATTTATATCATTATTAATATTCTATATATTATATAACCAGGATCAAAATACAAGGATCAAAACTACCGAATCAAAACATACATGTAAAACGAAGCAGATATCACAAAAATAGTGATTTTAGTAAATAAGTGTTAACAAATGGGTGATAAAAGGTTCTAAGTAAATAATATATGGTATTATAAATATATTTTTATGGTTATTTAATATATTTATAAAAAATATATTTATTATATAGGAGTTTCCAATTAGTATGAAGGAAATCGACCCTAAGGTAAGAGATTTTCATCTCACTTTTATTTCCATGGGACACATTCCATATTCACCACTTGTTTATTTTATGTGATGTATAAATTCCTATGAATGTATTTTATGAATCAAATCATGAATTTTATAGGGATTTATATATCCATATAAAGTTATTTATTTCATGGGGATTACGATTTAAATGTTATCGAAGTGGTAAGTGATTTATGTTTCAATCCTATTTTAATTAGGATTATTTATACCTGAATTTACATTGAGTAAATTATATGATACTTATACTATGAATAAAATTTATTTTATTGTCCCCTGGTTAATTCTTGAGATTATATATTTTCCTTTCACTTTACTAAGTTTAACTATTTAAGATATCAAAAGAGTGTTTTTAAGGAAAATCAACTTTAATTCTCTTTTTAGTCTAAAATCCTTTTTATTTCAAATCCATATTTTATAAAATTGTTTTTAAGAATTATTTAAAAAAATTTATATGATTGGTTAAATAAATTTTAACCCTTGGTTGTATTTTTGAAAAATGTTTTACAAGGAATATTCTTATTGTTTTCCAAATGAGGTACTTTGAACCCTTTTTTATAAAAATGTGAACAAAATGTTCTATTTTAACTTATAAAACATGAAAAATATTTCCCACCATCATAAAGTCTCAAAGATTTGAATAATATTTTAAATGTTTAAAATTTATTTTCAAAGAAAATGGTTTCTTTATTATGTGTTTTGTTTTTAGATTTTGAAAATTGATTTTTTAATTTGAAAGGGTAATCTTCTCAAGAAGGTTTTAATGATATTTTATAGTATCACTATTCATCAATGAAAAAAAACCTTGATTTTAATTATTATTTAATAGAGTTATGATCTAATTATACCATTATTATTCTTTTTATGGATGGATTATTATTATGATAGAAAATGTTTATGAAACTTATTTCCATGGGTTATTTTATGATGAAATGTTTATATAACCCATTTCTTTTAATGTGTTCTCATATGATGAATTTTTTATAATAACATGGTACAAATATTTATGGTTTTTATTATGTGATTGGTGAGACCTATATCTCCCTCTAATTCACTGAGTAAATTATTATATCTCATGAGATAGTTATAGGAAACAAGTCAATGTGCTTGATCCATTATGAGAAAAAATTTGAAGTTATTGATTAATTATGAGAAACAAGTTAATGCGATTGATCCAATATGGAAAATAAATGTTGGTGCTTGATCTGGTGGTATTGTTAGTTAAAATTAACATATGAAATATTTTCTATACTTATGATTTTTCCACACACATTTATGACATGAACTTATGGTTCATTATTTAGTTTTGATGAGTTTTCATTCTAATGATTCATGAATTTTTAAATTCTAATGTTTTATGCCATAACAAATGTTTAGGATATTTTCTATGTTGTGTATGAACCTTTTAAGTTATGGTCCTGATATCATACCCATATTCTTATCTTATGAATTCATATGATCATTAATTTATGTCTCCCATGTTTACCCTTACTAAGAATCTAATATCACCCTTTTATTATGTTTCTTTTCTCTAGGTTATGAAGAAAGTTTTTAGAAAGGTATTCATATGAAGGGTACCATGAGGGAAGATATTTATGGTATATGTTGAAGATATTTTATAAAATAAGAATATTTTATATCCAGTCTACCAAGACTCCAAACCTTAACAATTTTGGAGTGTATATTATTTTTATGTATTGAATATTAATCTAAATAAATATAATATTTATGTATGAAAATATAAGCTCACTATAGTTTGTATCAGAGTATATTTTAGTCAATATTTGGTGATTATGATTATAAATATTTTATAAAAACTCTGAGAATTGTTCTAAGTATAAGATAAAATCCTAAAGTTTTGATAATGATCATGAATGACCTAGGTTAAAACTAAGATGTCATAAAATAAGATTTCATAGTTTAGATATACTTTAAATGATTTTTTTATGATCATATGGTTTCCCACTATAATTATTGTTTCTCACACTGTGATTTTTGGTTTTAGTTAATGGATAAAACCCAAAGTAATCATGTTAATGTTGAATGTGATGGTTAATGGAATGACTGTACTCATGAGAAACCAATTGAATAGAAGATGGAATGTAAAACTGTGTGATTATTCCTAATCAAATATCTTGTTACATGAATAAAAATATAAACTTTGGTGAATTTTATAACAAACCTAATAAGATAAATATGGAGTTTCTTGAAGACTATAGAGGAAATAAGATTCAGCTTCCAACCTGTCTAGAATGTGGGTAGAAGTACTCAAATTAAATTCTCAAAGGAATGAGGAGATGTTTTGAATATGGAAAAGGACACAAAATAAATAATTTTCTAGGAAAAATGAAAAGTTTGTTTAATGAGATGGATGAGAATAATGGTATCCCTAAGGTATACTTGGTGGTTGAATGTTTTAAATATGTAAGGTATTTTCATTATACAAATTGATGTCCTACGGGAAATGCTCTAGAGTAGAATTAGCAAGGTTGTAAAAGTAATGGTTTTACCGATGATAATGAAGAGACTAAAAATGTTGTTTGAAAGGTATAAGCTATTTTAATAGTATTTCATATGTTAAAAATAATAATAATTTTTAAATTTAGGTTGATGAATCATAGGAAATATTTAATATTATAGGAAAGAAGTATTATGGAATAAAATTATGAATCTTGGTTAATGGATTAAGAAGGAAGTGGAATGATTGAAGTGTTTATGAATTTGGATTAAATAATTATGTTGTATAAGTGTTATACTAATGATATTATGGTTATAAAAAGTATGAAACATCTAAATATTATTCCATAATAGTTTTTATTTAAGTATTTGAAAACATATTTTTAATTGTACTAATAACTAAGAAAATTGATTTAGTGGTAAGGTAATATTTTTAGAGAACACATGATTAATGGAAAGATAAACCTTAATATATTCTTGATGTTTAGTTAATAATTTTCTATTTGGATAAATATATGATTGTCATTGATAGTATTTGTAACCTTGAAATTGGTTTGTTATTTGATCAAAAGTGATTTAGGTCATCTTTGATGATGTTTATTTCTTTTTTCTTCATTTATCAAAAATATTCATTAGTTGTGAACTTATTTAAGGAATATGGATTTTGTTAATTTTATAATCATATAATGTTTTCATGTGAGATTAACTTAAATGTTATGGATACCATCATGAGTTTATAAGTTTTAAGGATGATCGTATGTTCAAAAGAATCAACACCCCCTTTTAATGTTTTAAGTGATGGTATTTTGATACTCTATTGAGGCTTAAACACCCTTTAGGGTTGGTTTATTATTTTATAATAAGTTAATTTTGGACTAATTGATAGTGGGATATAGGTAATCTTAATGGTTGAAAATAAATTCGTCGACGAGGTGATATTTTTGGAGATATTTTTAGTTAAGATAAGGATTACCTTTCAGGTTAGTATCTAAGTTTGATTCATTATATTTTGGTGAAGTTAACTATATTATAATATTATATAGTAATTTATCATGATGATTAATTATATTTGGGAGATGTTTCATTAGGTTTAGGTATATGTAAACTTTATGTTTAACATGTAATTTAATATGGAAAAAATTAATTGGGAAGAATATAATTTAAATTTTAGATATGTATGATGAAAGGTATGAGATCAAATTTTAGGTTAAAACATTCTTTAATGTTGAGGTTATTAAGGTTATTTGGTATTTATGAATATTTATGAAATTATCTAAGTGGAACCTTTTTTGTTATTCTAGAAAATTTTGGAGTTAAATGTATTATTTCAAGGTTTATTAATTTTTGGATTTATCTTAACTTGTATTAACCATTTTTGGTTTTGGTTAATGCCTAAAGAGAGGATAAAAAGCATGATATACTTTTTAAATATGTTAGAAGTTGATTTTAGTGCTTTAGGCATAAAAAAATTCATCTCGAATCCTTATCATTTGTTGAAACAGATTAAATTATTGGGGAAATTAATTAAAAGATGAAATTATAATTTTAAAGTAATTATATTTCTTCGTTTTCTTATTCGAGATGGTAAAAGAATGCCTCAACTCTAGGAAGTGGATCTTAAGAAAAATATGTTGTCCTATAATCCTCAATTCCAAAGAATTTATGGTCTTTTAACCCCTCACCAATTCATGGTTTTATGGTTGTTAACTTCCTCTTGAACATGTTATCTATCACTCTATTAATCCTTGGGTATTAGTTTTCTCTTCCATTTCCATATTTTCACTTCCCACTAATGTTATCCTATTTGGAAAATTAGTTTTGCGGTGACCTTCATACTTCCCTTTCCCTCTTTTTAAGGATAAGTTTTATTAACCTATTTTAAAATGCAAGTTTTCAATGGATTTTTCAAATATCAAACCATTGATTTTCGAGAACAAGTTTAAATTGCGAGGATGTAATTTATTGGGGGGGGATATAACGCCCTGAGATTTTAGAAAACATTTATCTTTAATTAATTTTATTTCTTCTATAGACTTCGTTAAACGCAAAACTGAGTTTAAATTAATTGTGATATATTATTAAAATATTATTATGTGACTATTATAACCTAGCCATTAAATTTGTGGGTATGAATAGAATGGACTAATTTATGAGATATATAAAAATAACCTACTATATATATATATATTGATTAATGCTTATGAAATTAGCATTTAATCTTTATCAAAAGTTATATTATTCTTAAAAAAATATATTTCCTTCAAAATTATTTTTATTTAAATTTTTTATAAAATATTATATTTAATTTTTGACACTTTTAAAAGTTTTATTTCATAAAACTAAGTGAAAAATAATGATCTTTTATTAACTATATTTTTGTTTCAAGAATGTATAAAATTCTATTTTATTTTAAAATGGGTTAAAATTAAAATTAGTTTGATTATATTTTAAATAATATAATTAAGTTAATTGGAATCAATATTTTGTTTGAATTCGGGGAAAAAATTTTATACGTATAAAAACATTTTTTTGAAAAACTATTTTTGTGCACATAATGTATTTTTATATTAATAAATTAAGTTAATAACTATTGGTGAATGATTTTAAGGAAATTTATATATTATATATTCAATAAAATGTTTTAATATCCATTTAATAGTTTTATAATTCATGAGATAAGAATAATTTTTGTTTTATGCTTAAAAATGCATTTTTTTTTTCTAAAAATAAGTTTTTATTGCATTTTGCGCACTCACATAAATATTAATTTCTTCCATTTATAGGTTTTTAATTATATTAAATTAATTATATATTTTTAATCAATATGTTAAAATTTGTTAAATAGGCCCCTTTAATTTTTTGTCAATATGAATAGTAATTTTGGTAAAATTTATCACATCAGTAAAGGGTAAATCAGGTTAATCTAGGTTAAAAATAGGTGATAAGACCATAATTAATCATCTTAATTCTTATCGGATGAATATAATTTTAACCTTATCACCTTAGGATATAATTTTATTAGTTTAATGTATACTTTTTCATGAAAATTACTTATATATTATTTAAATCAAAGAAAGTTACAAAATGTCACTATCTTTGTTTTTAATATATACTATGTCTCTACATAGGGAAAAAATTAAGTTATCAATTAATATAAGTCTCTATATTTATCTTAATAAAATTATTTTTATGATACAAAGTTACTTTTAATTTTTAGTAAATATATAATGACCTTAATTTCTTATGCAACACCGATACAGTGTTTCTCAATTTCTTAAAAAATATAATAAATGGTTTTAAAAATATTAAAAGTGATATAATTTGAATGAATTAATGTGACCCATGAATTTTATATATCTATATAAAATATTAGGTAGGTGGGAAATAATTATATTCCAATTCCCTCTTTTTCATGATGTATTTAAAGTAAAATTAAACGAATAATGTCAAAATTAACAATAATGATATTTTATGAGAATAATATTTTATTAAATAATGTAAAAATCATAAAAATATTAAAACAGGACAAATAGGAAAATATTTGACCAAATAATTCATCTCTTTTACATTTATAGTCCTTTTGGAACCATTTTTCTTGAGATTAACTTAATTATATTTTAATATTTTAAGAAATTCAAAGAGTGCCCCTCCCCTCTCTTATAAAAGGGCACCTATCCTTTCTCTTCTTCACATAACATTGAGACCTATATCTCAAACATCCTATGAAAAATAATCTTATCCACTTCCCAAGACACATTCTAGAGGTTTTTTTCTTCTAAAAAATACCCACTCTAGGGTCCTTAAGAGGAGATCTAAAGGAGTTCTTTCCAAGAAAAGGTAATCGCCTTAACCAATAACTTTATTTTCTAATATTTTTTACCTCATATAAATATTTGAAATTTATCATAATATAATAACTTAATTATCCTCAATATGGTTAAATTTTGTTATTATTATGAAAACACCATTATAAACCCTTTTTCCCATCAAATGAGAAGTAAAAGTATCGCTCGTGCATACGTATGACTTACCATCTCCACGCAACGATACAATTTATATTTCATAACTATCTTTTATGGATGAGTATTATGATGTGTTTAATGTTTATATTTTATATTTATTACATAACTATACTTCTAGAATTATAATAACATGTCTACCTTCTTATCATCCAATCCTTTGGGAAATGATAAAGTCGTTCATGTGTACATGTGGATTACCACCTCCACGAAGCAATGTGATTCGTTTTTCATTTATAATTTAATTAGATGGTAAAAAGGACGAATTTTATGAATATATATTATATATATGATATAATAATTATTATTTAAAGGGGAATTGTTATTTATCTTTCTTTCATCTCATCCGTCGAAAAATGAAAATAGCTTTAATGCATATGTACGACCTACCGTCTCCATGAACGGTGTAATTCATTTGTCTATCTACAAAGTTTATGGATGAATATAAATATGTATATAATGAATATATATGATATTTATATCATTATAAATATTCTTTATATTATGTAACCATGATCAAAATACAATAACCAAAACCACCGAACCAGAACATACATGAAAAACGAAGCATATATCACGCAGAATAATGATTTTAATAAAGAAGTGTTAAAAAATAGGTGATAAAAGATTATAAGTAAAACATATATGATTTAATATATAGGATTATTGTTTTTTAATATATTTATAATAAATATATTTTTATTATACAGGAGGTTCCAATGCGTTCTAAGGAAATCAAACCTAAGGTAAGAGATTTTCATCTCACTTTTATTTATGTGGAACACATGCCATATTTACCTATTGTTTATTTTATGTGGTGTATATAATGAACATGAATATATTTTATGATATTATTATTAATTTTATATGGATTTATATATCCATATAAATTTATGTCTTTCATGGGGATCACGATTCAAATGTTACCAAAGTGGTAAGAGATTTATGTTTCAATCTCATTTTAATCAAAATTGTTTATACTTGAATTTTTGTTGAAGAAATTATATGATCCTTATATGATGAATCCCTTTAATTTTCTTCTCCTATGGTTATTTATTGAGATTATATATTTTCCTTTCATTTTCCTCTCTTTAATTTTTTAAGAGATCAAAATATTTTTTTATGTAAAATAGACATTAATTATCTCTTCAATCTAAAATACTTTTTCTTTCATATCTATATTTTCTAAAAATATTTTAAAGATTGATTTAAATATCATTATATTATTTTTTAAATAAAATTTTACCCTTATTTTTATTTTTACAATTTTTTACAATGAATATTCTGGTAATTTTCTAAACGAGGTACTTTTGACCTTTCTTACAAAAAATGTGAAAAGAATATTTTATTTTAAATTATACGTCATGAATAGAATTTATCACCATAATTATGACTAAATGATTTTAAGATTAATTTATAAATTGAAAAGGTTATTTTTGAAAAAATGGTTTCTTTATTATGTGTATAGTTTTTATATTTTTAAAAGTGATTTTTAAATTTGAAAGGGTATTCTCTTTAAGAAGGTTTTAATCATCTTTTAATGGTATATCTATTCATCATAAACAACAAAACTTTATTCTACTTATTATTTACTATGGATATGATCCAAGGATACCATAATTATTCATTTTTTTGATGAATTTTGATTATGATGAAAAATGTTTATGAAACCTATTTATATGGGTTATGCTATGATGAAATGTTTATGAAAGCCATTTCTTTTCATGGATTCTAATATGATGATTTTTTTATGATAATGTGGCACACATATGTATGTTTTTATTTAATTTATGGGTGGGATATATATATATATCTAAATAATTGGGTAAAGTATTATTTCTAATGAGATATTTATGGGAAACAAGTCGATGTGCTTGATCTGTTATGGGAAACAAGTCGAAGTGCTTTATCTGTTATGGGAAACAAGTCAATTTTATTTATCCACTATAGGAAACAAGTGTTGGTACCTAATATGATAGTCTTGGTTGTTAAAATTTACATATTAAATAGTTTTTATACTAATGATGGTTCCACACACATTTATGGCACAAAATTATGGCTCATGATTGAGTTATGATGAGTTCTCATTCTTATGATTAATGACTTTTGAAATGATAATGTTTTATGCCATAAATCATGTTTATAATCTTTTTAAGATCAGGTTTGAACATTTTAAGTTATGTTCATGATATCATACCCTTATTATTTCATATTATCATCGATTCATATCTCTCATGTTTACCCTTATTGAGCATCTTAGCGGACCCTTTTCTTATGTTTCCTTTCCCTAGGTTATAAATAGAGTTTTTAGTATGGTATGTCTATAAAGGTTACTATGAGGGAATATATTTATGAGATGTGTTGAAAATATTTCATAAAATAAGAATATTTTATATCTAGTCTCCAAATAATCTAAACCTTTTCACTTCTAGCATGGATCATACTGCTATGTATTGAATATTTATCTTAATAGATGTAGTATTTATATATAAAAAGATTGTGCTGCTATATGAATAGTATTTTGACCACGGTAATAATACTATGACCATTAGGAATAGTAACCTGACCATTAAAATTGTAATTCTACCTATGAATGTGCAAAATTATATTTATTTATCTTAAAAAATGAAAATATAAAAAATTTATTTGATGATAAAAATAAAAAAATGATTTAAAAATGATAAATAAATGGTTTGATTTCTAAAAGAAATTTTATTTTAAGAAAATTATTTTATAATATAATATTTAGTTGTATTAAAATAATGATATATTTTTACAAGACCATAATTGTTTTTCAAAGGGTTAGAAAAATGATCATAATGTTAAAATTGATATTTATCAAATAAACAAGTATTTTATTTAAATAATAATTTTATCATATTTATAAAATAATTTTCATAAAATATATTTCATTTTTGTAATCTAAATTTTGAAAAATGGTTAGGGTATTTTTTTGGTATTTTTTTTAAAATAGAAATTTTTTTTGTGAATAGTGAAATATGACAAAATTTGATATTTTATATTATAAGTTAAACACATGATAAATTTCAAAATGGGTGATGTAAGAAACCATTAGCTTTAAATCACATGAACTGACTACTATATTTGGTCATAATATTTATCAATATTGGTAGTCTTGATCAAAAATAATAAACTAATGATTATTATATTCAAAAACACCCCTCTCATTCCCTTATAAATTCCACCCCTCACCATCTCTTCTCCTCATAAATTATAAGCCTTAGAGATAGCCCAAAATATTTTCATTTCTCTCAAAAAACCTTATCTCCATGTATAAGGACTTCCATTCTTACCAAAATTCCATTCAAAGGAGCCTTAAGGGGTGACCTAAGTGGAGACATCCAAAGGAGAAGGTAATACTCTCAACTGAGCTTTTTAATATTTTTTCCTCTTCATCCTCCAAAAAAATTCCATCCAATATGAAATGTTTACTAAAGTATCATAAATATACTTAAATTTTATTTTATTAAATTAATATCCATTATCCAACCTCTTCTCATTCTAAAAATAAAAACATTTTTCGTAACATGGACAGTTCACCACCTCCATAAACAACATAGTTTTTTTTCTCCACTACCTTCAAGGCTAGTAATATAAATAATATTATTGTTAAATATGATTATTATAAGTATATTATGACTTATTTCATGTCCTATAATATATTAATAATAATTTAATTAAATAAAAAGAATCTAGTTCATAATGTTTGAGAAAACCGCTTAAATGAACTAACCGAATGGCCCGAAGGCCTTCATTTTTCAATACCATCTTCGAAATAAAACCTGATTAATGGGAAATTTTCTATTACATAATCCTTTCATGTAGCACAATATTTTAATGATTTTTCCCAATTTCATGTTTTTATAAATTATGATTTATTTTAAGGACAACCATTCTGGTTTACCTCTAGTTTTCAAAAAAAAAATCCATTTTCATTCTTTCTTTAAAAGTCTTTTATCCATTCCTTCAAAAAATGTTTTAAAGGTTCATTTCTATACCAAATTATTTACCATTTCTCATGAATTTTTCTTCAAATGAACTCCATATTTGAGAACTATACTTACTAATTCAATTATGAACTCCCAAAATATTTAATTTCTTACTATATTTGGAATATTTATGGTATATCCTTTGAATATTCTTTGAGGAAAGATCATGTAACCCATTATTCCATGGATATTTATTATTCTTAGGACCTATATTTAATTACCTTATGTGGAAGATATATGCATGTACATGTTATGTTGTGTGAGTTCATATGTTGTAAAAGTGGATTCCAAAGATCAAAATTAAATAGTATTTTTTGATTACCATGTCATGTATACTATGAGTTATGCATGATGTATACTTACCATAATAGTGTTAATATTTCCACACAAACTATTTACATGGTAATGTACATAGATTATTTTTCATATCCAAAGGTTATATTAGTTATTAGGATATAATGCAAACCTCTATATACCATGAAATTAATATTAAATATATGTATTATGGTCTAGATACATTATACTGATTGAAAACAGATGATGTATGACTATCAGGTGTTAGGGGATCATAAGCATTGAGACTTCTTCCCATAAATTTTTCACTTTGTGATATTGATGAGATGAGATCATGAGGACTATCACATCAATATAAACACTACATGTTTTATGTTTCATTGTTTATTTCTATCTATGAGCATATGTAATGGTATCCTGACTTGAGATTATTATTAGTGTATACTATTTGATTACACACTTTGATGCAAGATGAAAACTATGACATTGATTTTTTTATCAAGGTAACTTGCATTGGGTGCATCATTAATGGTATTACATTGATTGAATAATCATGATATAATTTTTCACTTCCAAAAGGAAGTGATATCTTGGGCCTAGTTGATTAGGATAATACTACCTTCACTAAATCCATGGCCATGGTAGAAGAAGGTAAGTCCATTTAGTAAGGTCAATGAATAATAAAACAAGAAAGGATGATGACAAGAAGTATGCATCCTACTTTATGAGATATCGTGAGACAAAGAGATTATATTAAACTATATATGTTTGTAGGAAAGGTTGTCATTTCAAGGACTTTTCCTTATCTCCTTAAGGGGTTTGATGGGTTGTTAGACTCCTCTACTGGTATGTAAATAATATTCACTAATATCAAGATAAGGGTCTATAGGGTCACAAACTAAGAATATTAAAAATTATTCCCTATTCTAATGAATAAGAGTTTAGGAAATGGTGGGCCCCACCAATGGGGTTCAAGCATGTCTGAGAATATGCAATCTTCAAGTAATAAATAAATTCATATCATTAAATTTTAGAATAATTGGTATTGAATCTATTTATTGAAATTATTCACAAGATATTAAGTGAATACATGATAAAATATTTAATGAACAAATATTATTTTAATATTAAATATTATTTTAATATTTTTGGGAACAACATGTCGAGTTAATGACTTTCTTTTATCACATAATATATTAATTATATTAAAATAAAGTGATAAAAATATAAATGATATTTATGACTCATTAAGTCAGGCCGGAGAAGTTATTTATAACTTATTTAGTTGGTAATACATATTTGGGGGTCGACGACCCATTTCTAGGTAAGAAATAAATGTATCTATGAATGAGATTCTCCTCCCACTTATATAGAAAGGTTCAAAATACCTAGAAACATATCCTCGACCCCAAAATATGTATTACCCACTAAATAAGTTATAAATAAATTATTATTCCTGACTTACTGAGTCATAAATATAATTTATATTTTTTTATAACTTTCTTGTAATATAATAAATATATTTTGTGATAAAAGAAAGCCATTAACCGATATGTTGTTCACACAAATATTAATCAAACCTTTAATATTAAAATAATAATTGTTTGTTAAATATTTTTCCATGTATTCACTTAATATATTTTGAATACTTTCAATAAATAAATTCAATACTAATTATTCTAAACTTGAATAATATGAATTTATTTATTACTTGGCAATCACATATTCTTGGATATGCTTAGACCCAATTGTGGGTCCCAACATATCCTAAAATTCTATTCATTAGAATAGGAAATACTTTTGAACACGCTTAGTGTGTGACCCTCTAGACCCTTATCTCAATAGTAGTGAATATTATTTACATAACAGGAGAGGATTATAGAAACCCATCAAGACCCCTAAGAATATAAGGAAAAGTCATAGCAATGAAAACCTTTCCTATATACATGTATCATTTAATATATTCTCTTTGTCTCATGATATATTATAAAGAATGATGCACACTTCATATCATCATCCTTTCTTGCTTTATTATTTACTGACCTTATGGAATGGACTTACCTTCTTCTACCATGAACATGTATTTAGCGAAGGTAGTACTATCCTGATCAACTAGGATCAAGATATCACTTCCTTTCAGAAGTGAAAAATTATATCTTGATTATTTAATCAATGGAATACCGCCAATGAAACAACTAATGCAAGTTACCTTGATATTACATCAATGTCATAGTTTTCATCTTGCAAAAAATCACATAATCAAATAGTACACACTTATAATAATCTCAATTCCGGATACCATTACATGTGATCGCATATATAAACAACCAATGAAACCTGAAACATGTGGTGTGTCTATTGACGAGTTAGTCCTCAAGATCTCATCTAATCAAGATTACCAAGTGAAAACATCATAGGAAGAAGTCTCAATGCTTATGAGCCCCAAACACCTGATAGTCATACATCATCTGTGTCTAATCAGTATAATGTATCTATACCATAAGACATATATTTAAGATTAATGTAATAGTATTTCAAGGTTCCCATTATTTTCAAATAACTGCTATAACCTTTGTATATGATAAAGAATCTATGCACATTAACATGTAAATAGTGGATGTGGGAATATCAACATTATTATGGTAAGTGTAAATCATGCATAAATCATAGTATAAATGACATGGTAATCAAAAAATATTGTTTAAGTTGGGTCTAAGGCACCCAATTTTACAAAATATTGACTCAAACATCATAAAATGTACATGAATATATCTATCACATAATGGAATCAAATATAAGGCATAAGAATAAGAAATATCCATATAAAGTAACATGTTACATAATCCTTCCTCAAATAATATTCAAAGGATATTCCATAAAGATTCCAAAGAGAAGAAAAAAAAATATTTTGGGGATTCATAATTTAATTATTAAGGATAGTACTCAAATATGGAGTTCATTTGAAGAAAAATTCATGACAAAGCGTAGAAAATTTGGTATAGAAACGAACCTTTAAAATGTTGTTTTAAGGAATGGGTAAAAGATTTTTAAAGAAGGTAAGAAAATGGTTTTTTTTCAAACTATATGTAAAATATAATGGTTTTCCCTAAAATATATCTTAATATATAAAAAAACTAAATGGGTAAAATTCATTAAAAGAGTGTTTACATGAATGGATTATGGGATATAAAATTTCCCCTTAAGCGAGTTTGATTTCAAATATGGTATTGAAAAATGAACAGAAGGCATGTATAACCCAAAAAAAGAAAGGGATAATAAGGTATTTATATATATAAGATACATATATAAAGAATTTACAATCCTTACAAAATGTTAAATATAGAGAGAAAGAGAGGTGGAGAGAAAAAGTTATAACTCGTAGAAAAGACGGTGGTTCAAGGAGTTCCCTTATCTTAGGTTCAAATTGGATATGTTATTTCACTTAACATCCTGAATAATAAAATTAGATCTATTAAATTCATGATTTATAATATTATTCAAATATATTTTATTTATTATCAAAATTTTATGTTTTTTAGACTTATTTAATTGAGATACAATGTCTATAATTACTGTTTGGTGGTCGTTCGTTTCATGGTTCCAAGGCCGCTTTAGTTAGTGGATATTTATTGAAGTTATTTTCAAATGAGACTATAACTACAAAAATTAAATGAAATCATATTCATGACCTTAAATAAATTAAAATGGTCTCAAATATTCATATGTGTTCTGATAGAAGGATGATTCATTTTGTATAAATGTTATCGTTATATGGTTAGTTCATTTAGGTAGTTTTATCAAGCATCATGAACTAGATTTTTTTTATTTAATTAAATTATTATTAATACATTATAGAACAAGAACTAGTTTATAATATATTTATTATCATAATATTTAAAAATAATATTATTTATATTACCATCCTTAAAGGTGGTGGAGAAAAACAAATTATGTTGTTTACGGAGGTGGTGAAGTATCCATATTGCGAACAATGTTTTCATTTTTAGAATGAGAAGAGGTTTGATCATGGATATTAAATTAATAAAATAACATTTGAATATATTTATGATACTTGAGTCAATATTTCTTGTTGTATGGATTTTTATGGAGGATGAAGACAAATAATGATTAAAAAGCTGAGTTGAGAGTATTACATTCTCCTTTGGATGTCTCCACTTAGGTCACCCCTTAAGGCTCCTTTGAATGGTATTTTTGTAAGAATAGAACTACTTAGACATGGATAGAAGGGTTTTGGATAGAAATGGTAAGATTTTGGGCTATATACAAGGCTTAAAAGGTGTGAGGAGAAGCAGTGGAGAGAGGTGGAATTTATAAGGGAATGTGAAGGGGTGTTTTTAAATATAATACTCATGAGTTCATTATTTTTGATCAAGACTAACAATAGTGATAAATATTTTGACTAAATATAGCATTCGGTTCATGTTTTATTAATATAATGGTTTATTACATCACCCCTTATGAAATTAATCATGTATTTAAATTATAATATAAAATATCGTATTTTGTCATATTTCACTATTCACAACAAATTTAACTATTTTAGAAAAATACCAAAAAATTACCCTAACCATTTTTCAATGTGCATATTCCAAAAATGAAATACATTTTATAAAAAGGATTTTAAAAATTAACCACACCCCCTGTGAACCTACCTTCCCAGATGGACCTCCCGCTGCCTTTGCCCCCCTTGGTTGGCCTCAAACCAGCACCATTGGCCAACCTTTGCCAACCACCATATAGGTTGACCCCATAGGAACTACCTCCTTCTTGGATCCCCATGTCCGAATGACTCCCATAAATCTAGGAACCCCACCTCAGGCTACCTGCTACTCAACCTATTGCATCCAACCACCCCCTCACACTGGGCCTCATACTAGTACCCTCACGGCTCGAAAAGTCTCGTCGGGAACCTTACACCAGTTGTCGCTTGACAGTCCCACCAGACCACCTCCAACCAGCCAAACCATGAACAATATGGGTTAGCTCGACATGGTTCAAGGTAGGTTGGGATCTTCTTGACCTACCTAACCCATTCTAGGTCCATATTATTCCCAGTACCCCTTTCAGGGGTATTGTGGGATGCTGGGGCCCAGGTAAATTTATTTTCTTCAAAAAATTAAATTTTAAATTTTTGGAATAAAAATTAAATTTATTTTGGATAAAATGAAAATAATACATGGATTAAAATTAGTAAAAATTATTTTAATTTATTTAATTACCTCGACAAAAATGTATTACAAATTTAATTTTCATTACTCATTTAATTTGAATTTTGACCAATCTTAAGCATTGACCAACCGATGTATGTATGTAATTTAATTAATTAATTAACTAATTGAATTTTACATGGTATGTAATATTTAATTTATTTTTGATGGTTGATGCATCATATTTCCTTGATTAATATGTATAAGGGTCTGCATATCCATGAGAGTTGTATTACATGTATATTACACATTCCAGAGACCCATTTCTTATATAAGAGGATGTTATAAGACGTGGAAAATTCCAAGATGGGGTGGTATTCCAAATTAGATGGTTATAAATTTGACCAGGGTGTGAGCTACGATATGAGTTAGACACGACTCACTTATTATACCACAAGGGCCAAGGTTGATCCATTGATATTAAATAGATCAACCAATACCAAATGCTCAAGATCACTAAAATTATTTAATTAATTTACAAATCATTTATTATTATTTTTGAAAATATGTTTTTTGTGCGATCACATTAAATAATAAACAAATGATTCATAGATTAAATCGAATTAAGATGTGTTGGATGTTTTCTATTTACTATATGGAAAATTGTGAGTGTGATCACATAACATGTACATATATAATAAGAAAAAGATTTCATTAATCAATAATTAATATAATAAAAACCATCAAAGTAATATTAAGTCACAATGCCTTTTTTAATTTTAATTTTAACAAAATCAGGTATATGAGGTGCTCGTCTGCCCTAGCTGAGGGTGCCTACCACTACTGGGGAGTTATTATGATTGCAATGAGTCAAATTAACTAAATATGGTAGAAAAGAATTATCCATAAATATATTGTTTCATCTATAGAGGAAAATCATTGAGTAAATCATATTTACAATTTCTAAAATTTGAGAATTCACTCAACAGTTCAAGGAGTTGCAAGTTTATAACAACCCTACTCTTTATTTTATACATAAACATGATTTATTACATAAAAACTTCACTTGATACAACATAGAAGATAGATAGATCTAGTGTCTTTGGGGATTAGGATTATAACATGACAAATTAAAACATAGAATGCAACATCTTATTGAAAACTTCCTTTACATGACCACTACATTCCCTCTTACTTAGCATTGCATGGGATAACCTGAGGACATGCATAAGAAAAGGGTGATATATAAATCCTAGTAAGGGATTAAAAAAGGAATAACATGAATATTAAAATACATGTTAGGTAATTGGAAAATCAATGGAGAACAATAGAAACATGAACATAAAGGCATGATGAAGCATGATAATCATAACATGGAAATGTGGCAACATCACTTAACATGGAATTAGCATGAGCCAAGGCTCATTGCACATAGAGCATGAGTAAACCCTCATTTCACATGAATCACGAGTAAACCCTCATTGCACTTGAATTATCATGATTCAATAATCATTGCACATAACGTATCATGATACTATAATTTACCCGACACATTGGAGCGCTATTAGGGCACACCCTTCTTAAATATTCCATTTCATACATAAGTGTGCCACATAGATCATACAACATGGAATCAATAATCATAATTTATTCCATGATAAATAGATCTGGAATACATACATGAAGATTTATAATCAATAATTAAATATTCATAAAGGTGAATACCCTTGATAGAGAAATGAGCATGGTATTCACTACACAATGACATTGGCTTGGAAAATCGAATTGCAATTTTGGCAGCATAAAGACGTGAAATAAGAACTCATAAAAAATGTTTGATTAGAGATAAATGGATGCATCATCATATTTACATGAAATGGGCAGTAAGGGAGTCATATATATACATGTCCCAATAAATTTAATGTAATTTGTATGCATACTACAAAAGAATTACTTGGATGTAAAAGAGGAGAGAGAAATACCTCACAAAATTTCAGCATGGTAACGGGTGTACATGGGAGGAATTAATGAGAGAGAAAAGGGTATACCATCATCCAGAAATAAATAGGGAATTATGGGGGAGGTGTAAAATCATACCCCAACATTTGTAATTGAAAAAATGGCATAACAACTTAAATAAAATTGGAAAAAAACGAGAAAGGAAGAAATCCCTTACTAGGAAGTGCGAGCCCAAAATCTTGAGAGAGGATTGAGAGAGGCTTCTTGGGAGATTAGGGAACCTTGGGAGGATTCTAGAGAGAGGATAGCAGAGGTTTTTCTAACTCCAAAGGCTTTGAGTGAAGATTAAGTGGGATATTGGGTGGGTTTATATAAGAAAGGAGAGGGAATTCTTTATTATTTAGGTTTGGGACACCTCACATTAAACTAATCAAAACCAAAAACCAGACCATCGTTTTTCCCATGGTTTTTTCAAACTGGTAGTGGAAAACAATATTTTATAAGTCCAATGTCCTAAATTTTTAAAATAATAGGGTTTTTTATGTGGAGGTGAGTCACACTCTCAAGGAAAACAATTTAAAAAGACAAAATGTTTTATAAGTCTTGAAGGGTCCACTAAAGATTTGTAAAATAAATCAAACAAACACAAAATCACATTATTTTAATGGTAAAACATATATTGGACTAATATAATGTTTATAGTATTTTATTACATCACTATTCAGTCATTATGATGTCCTAAAACACATTATATATTTAAACATTATTTAATTTTTACCCAAAAATTCGACTTGATCAGAAAATTATGAAAAATTCACCATTGGATAATTTCAACATCCTAATTCCAAAAATAATATTCATTTTATCTAAATAATTTTATAAATATTTTCATTTTTACTTTTAAAATAAAAAACGGCATTTATCGAAAATTCATGGGTTTTGACAAAAAAACTTTCAAACCTTAATAAAATTTTCAATTATATACATAAAAATTTTTACGATCATTTATATTTAATAAAAATTAATTCATTAATAACATTTTATTAAAATATTATTGAATTCAAAAATCCATTAATTCATCAAAATATATTTCTTAGTAGAATATTAACTAAAAAAATGCTATTTTTTCTTTAAAAACTATTTACAAAGTAACAATAATAAAATGAATGAACATTCTTATAAAAATATAATTTACATAGTAATAGTTCCAGGGTCTTGTTACATAACCCCTTATAACTCCCACATAAGATCGAAGGGTAAGGTGTGCGATGGCGAAAGACTCTTGGGGTGGCTCGAATAACATCGCTCAGGTGGTAATCTATATTAACTTCCACTTCTCCCATAGGTGGTTCTGCTCAAGCTTAATGTGTTCAAGCTTGGCTTGGGTTTGGTCAAGAGAGAAGCCCAATGACACCACCTCCTTTCCGAGCTCTAAAAAATGGGCTTCATATAGGGAAAGTCTACTGGATGAGGCCATTTCTTCCTTTTTCTGAGTAAATTAGATGTGTTAAAGCCCTATATTTATACTAATCATGTGATCATTGTTCAATGGCTATAATAGTAATGGTCACAATTCTTAATGGTATTTTAAAATCCAAAACATAAAACCAAATAAGTGCATACATTTTACATAACCATAATAATACATTTAAATAGACCAAGAAGAATTTTCATTAATGAATTTTTAGGTCATTACAATCTTCCCCCCTTAAGAAATTTCACCCTCGAAATTTCCTTTTCCCACACTAAAACAGATGTGGGTAACTCTGCTTCATTACTTCCTCCGATTCCCACGTCGCTTCTTAAAACTTGTGGTTTTACCACAATACCTTGATGAGGGGCATTGTCTTATTTCAAAGAACTTTTTCTCTACGATATAAGATCTTCACTGGTTTCTCCTCGTAAGAAAGATCATCCTCTAACTGTACTACCTCTGAAGAGAGTACAAGTCAGGGGTCTGGTATGTAATTCCTTAAGAGGGATACATGAAATACATCATGTACTTTGGCCATGGTTGGTGGAAGTTCTAGTTGATAGGCCACATCCCTGACATGATCAAGAATCTCAAAGGGGCTGATGTACCTAGGACTTAACTTCCCTTTATTTCCAAAACTCATGACCTTATTCCATAAAGATATGCATATAAATACCATGTCTCTAACTTTGAACTCAAGGTCTCATCGACGGTTATCTACATGACTCTTCTATCGACTCTGGAATGCCTTGATATGATGCTGAATGGTTTTCACCTTATCCACCATTTCTTTGACCATTTCTGGTCCTAAAAGCTTACGCTCATTGACTTCATCCCAACATGCAAGTGTTCTGCACCTCTTCCCATACATGTATTCATAAGGTGCCATTCGGATGATCAAGTGCAAACTTTTATTACAAGAGAACTCAACCAGAGGATGATGTTGATCCCATCCTTCTTTGAAGTCCATTGATCAAACTCTCAATATGTCCCCAAGTGTTTGGATAATCCGCTTAGATTGGCCATCAGTTTGAGGATGATATTCCATACTAAAGTTCAGCTCAGTATACATAGCATGTTGAAGACTCTACCAAAACACAAAGGTGAATCTTGTATCTCGATGAGATATAATTGATAGTGGTACCCCATGTATCCTTACCACATCTCTGATGTATATCCATTCCAGTTGATCCAATGAGAAATCCCACCAAATTTCAATGAAGTGTTTAGAATTTGTAAGATGATCCATAACAACCCAGATTGCATTGTTTCCTTTGGATGTCTTTGGAAGTCCGGTGACAAAGTCCATGGTGATGTTCTCCCATTTCCATGCTGGTATGGGAAATGGTTGCATCATCCCCTTATACTTTTGCCTCTCTACCTTCACTTTCTAACACACTATGCACCTTTATGTATACTCAGTGATCTCTTTCTTCATATTATCCCACCAATAATGCTCTCATAGATCTTGATAGATCTTTGTGTTTCTTGGGTGAATAGAGAAATTTGAACTATGTGCATCATCCAAAAGTTCCTTCTTTAGCTCCGAACTTGATGGAACACATAGTATTTTCCCAAATCTCACAATTCATTCTTCATTAACGTTGAAATCCAAGTATTTCCCTTTTCTGATAGCTTCTACTTTCTTCTAAATTCCCACATCATCCTTTTGAGCATCCTTTAACTTTCTCAAAAGAGATGGTTGAGAAATATTTTGTGAAAGGATTGATTATGTTACCTTCTTTATGATCCCCATATCCATCTTCATCAAATCTAAGAAGATTGGATCCTTTTCAATTCTCATCAATGATATAATTGCTGGGTCATTTATACTTAGAGAATTCACCACCTTGTTCGCTTTCCCAAGGTGGTAATGGATTGAGTAGTCATAGTCCTTGATCAGATCTAACCATCTTCATTGGTGCATATTCAACTCTTTCTATGTGAATATATACTTGAGGATTTTGTTGTCTACATATATTTTATACTTCTCCCCAAAGAGGTAATGTTTCCAAATTTTCAACGCAAAGATCACAACCACCAACTCCAGATCATGCGTTGGAGTTCCTTGAGGAATAGGCAATGACTTTGTCCTTTTTTCCTCAAATTACATCAAAGGGAGACTTATAAAATTTTCAAGAAGAACATTCCTAAAAACTTCAACATGTGATACAACACTTATAGAAGTTTTTTCCCCTAATTATTTAATATCATTTTTATGGGAACTCAATGTTCTTAGAATACATAAAAGACAAACTAATAGGACATGAATTGAAATACATTACGATATACACTAATTTGAATTAGTGGTTACATATAATTCATTCATAATTATCCATCTTAGTATAGGACTTCTCGTGATCCCTTGATCGTGGAGATTGTTGATGCTCATCATGCTTCTTAGCACTTGTAATAGAGAACCATCTTGGATAATGTCTGACTTCTCTACATTTATGACATAGAACTGTGTAATATGCCTTATATGGAGCTTTGTTTCCATCCATAACATTATCCATTATTTCATGGAAATTTGATACTTTGTTCTCTTCCTTTCCACACTTAAAGCATCTCCTATTCCCATTGTGACATTTTTCTTGGTGACTCTTTCCACATTTGTTGCACGAAGAAAATTGGGTCTTCTTTCCCTTATCACCTTTATCAGATGTACTTTTATGAGATGTCATCTTCCTCTTACTTGATGTACATGGGAATTCAAAAAATTACCAATTGTTAATCGTGATTTTTGATAGATAGTTTAGAATAATCATGATATGTCATGCTTGAGCTCCCATTTGATTGGGAATCTCACAGGGACATTCATCACATTGATCTTCGCATCGGTTGTTAGCCCGAGTCCTCCTATTATTGGCCATTGGCTGGAATAAAAGGAAAGTTAGGGGTAACACATAAAAGGGTAATCCAAATACAAAAATTGATTACTTATAAATTACTTTTATTTCCTTAACTTATGAATCTATAAGATTCAATCTATGTTATCCATGATCTAATTTATAACATGTATTCTTAGAGGCATTTTTTTTAAATTCCATTAATAATGGTTCATACTAGCTTTTCAATTTACCAAATCATATCCCCTAGGAGTGTCAAAACCAAGATTTCTGCAAGGCCCATTGTCGTGTACCAGGATACCCCGGGTCAAGCCTGAAACTCCTTGTCGGGGTTTTCACCCCTTGATACATCTGTGCCAGAGCCGCCTCTACCTGCTAGTATTTAGATATGGATGTATTTTCTTGATAAACCAATTAATCTATACTCACCAAAACATAGGGATGTTTTTATTATAATTAGTCTTATCCCTAAGGCTTTCACTAGGGTTTTCTATCCTAATCCCAAAAATAACTAAACCTATCCTCTGATACCAACTATAAAAATCCGGCTCTTTATTTCATACTTAAAAATGATTTATTACATAAAACCGTCAATTGATAAAAAATAGAATATCAAGGGGTTTAGTGTATTTGGGTCTTAGGAAAATTACATAACAACTTAAAACATATAATGCAACATCTTACTGAAAACTTCCTTTACATGACCACTACTTTCCCTCGTACTTAGCATTGCATGGGATAACCTGAGGACATGTATAAGAAAAAGGTGAGCTATAAAACCCAGTAAGGGAGTAAAAAAGGAATAAAATTAAGATTAAAATACATGTTAGGCAATAGGAATATCAATTTAGCACAAGTGAAACATGAACATAAAGGCATGATAAAGTATGATAATCATAACATGGAAATGTGGCAACAACACTTAACATGGGATTAGCATAAGCCAAGGCTCATTGCACATGGATCATGAGTAAACCCTCATTGCACATGAAGAACAAGTAAACACTAGTTGCACTTGAATTAGAATGATTCAACACTCATTTCACATAACATATCATGATACTATACTTTACCCAATGCATTGGAGTGCTATCAGGGCACACCCTTCTTAAACATTTCATTTCATGGATAAGTGTGCCACATGGATCATACAACATGGAATCAATCATCATAATTTATTTCACGATAAAGGGATGTGAAATAAATAAATAAATCTTTATAATCAATAAGTAAATGTGCATAAAGGTTAATACCCTTGATAGAGAAATGGGCATGGTATTCACTATAAAATGACATTGGCTTGGAAAACCGTAGTGTAATTTCGGCAGCATAACAGTGTAAAATAAGAACTCATAAAAAATGATTGATGAGAGAGAAAGGGGTGTCTCATCATAATTACATGAAATGTTAAGTAATGGTGTCATATAGATACATTTACCAACAAAATTAATGGAATTTAGATGCATAATACAAAATAATTACTTGGATGTAAAAGAGGAGAGAGAAACCCCTCATGGAATTTCGGCATGGTAACAGGTGTACGTGGGAGGAATTAATGATAGAGAAAGGGGTCTCCCATAATCCAAACATAAAGATGGAGGTATGGGGTAGGTGAGAAATCATACCCCAACATTTGTAATTGAAAAAAAGGGCATAACAACTTAAAGAAAATTGGACAAAAATGAGAACAAATGAAATCCCTTACTTGGAAGTGCGATCCCAAAAGCTTGGGAGAGGCTTGAGAGAGGCTTATTAGGATATTGGGGAAACTTGGGAAGATTATATAGATATGAGTTCAGGGTTTGGTTAAAATACAAATGCTTTGAGTGAAGAGGAAGTTGGAGCTTGGGTGGGTTTATATAGGAAAGGAGAGAGAATTCTTTATTATTTACGTTTGGGACACCTCACATTAAACTAATCAAAACCAAAAACCAGCCCATGGTTTTTTCCCATGGTTTTTGAAAAAGGGGAGTGGAAAAAAATATTTTATAAGGACAATTTTCTAACTTCTTAAAATAATAGGGTTACTTATTTGGAGGTGAGTCACACTCTCAAGGAAAACAATTTAAAAAGACAAAATGTCTTATAAGCCTTGAAGGGTCTACTAAACCTTTGTAAAATAAATAAAACAAACCCAAAATCACATTATTTTAATGGTAAAATATATATTGGCAGAAAATAATGTTTACAGTATTTTATTATATCACTATTGGGTCATTCTGATGTCATAAAATACATTATATATTTAAACGGTATTTAATTTTTGCCCAAAAATTCAATTGTCTCAGAAAATTCTGAAAAATTAACCATTGGATAAACTCGACATCCTGATTAAAAAAATAATATTCATTTTATATAAATAATTTTCTAAATATGTGAATTTTTACTTTTAAAATAAAAAACGACATTTATCGAAAATTCCTAGGTTTTGACAAAAATAGCTTTCAAACATTAATAAAATTTACAATTGTATTCATAAAAAATTGTATGATAATTTATATTTAATAAAAATTAATTAATTAATGATATTTTATTAAAATATTATTTAATTAAAAAATTCATTAATTCATCAAAATATATTTCTTAGATAAATATTAACTAAAAAAATACTATTTGTGCTTTAAAAACTATTTAAAAAGTGACAATAATAAAATGAATGCACATTCTTTATACAAAAATAATGTACATAGGCATAGTTCTAGGGTATTGTTACATAACCCCTTATAACACCTGAATAAGACCGAAGGGTAAAATGTTCGATGGTGACAAACTCTTGTAGTGACTCAGATAACATCGCTCGGGTGGTAATCTCTATTAACTTCCACTTCTCCCACAGTCGGTTCCACTCAAGCTTAACATGTTCAAGCTCGGATTGGGCTTGGTCAAGAGAAAATCCCAATGAAACCCCCTCTTTTCTGAGCTCTGAAAAATGAGATTTGTATGGGGAAATTATACTAGATGAGGCCATCACTTTTTTTGTCTGAATAAATTGGATTTGTTAAAGCCCTATATTTATACTAATCGTGTGATCAATGTTCAATGGATATATTAGAAATGATCAGAATTCTTAATGGTATTTTAAAATATAAAACATAAAACCAAATAAGTTCATACATTTTACATAACCATAAGAATACATTTAAATAGACCAAGAGGAAATTTCATTAATGAATTTTTGGGTAGTTACAAAGTTGATGCGGTTGTCTAGTTAAATGTCTACCTTGAAACTCTTTGAGTAGCGGCATAGTTATAGTTTAGACTACAAGGAGAGGTTTTAAGGATCTTTGCCACTAGAATAATCAGGAGAATGGGTATTCCAAATTTAGTAGTGAGGGATACTAGGGTTTTATAAAATTGAACATCCAATGATTTAATTAATTAGTAATGTCTAATTGGAAATATAGATAAATTACTAATATTTTATAAATTTTATTTTTCAGAACAATGACAAGTGATACACATAAACAATATGATCACTATTGGACAAAGAAAATGTCCGAACTAGAATGAATTTCCAAGACTAGTATAGGAACTTGCGTAAAGTGCTATAATATAGGAGATTCTATGTGCCATAGTCTCCACTACCTATTAAGCCACCTTAGGAAGTGAGGGTGTGAAATATTCTTATAGGAGGATCATGTATGATGAATTTTTTGTTTACATCATAATTTTATAAATAATTTACAATGATTTGTGGAAACACCGTCAAGACATGGAAGATTTCATATGTTGTCTCATCTCTGAGAAGCTTGTGAGGAGAAAGAGAAGTGAGATATGAATGGGGTGTTTATTACACTGAATATGTGTAAATTGAAAGATGGATCATGATCTTTAAATACATTCCTTTCTTACATACTTTTATATAATTACTCTAATTTAATTTTAGATATAAAAACTAACATATGTATAAAATCCTTCCTTACCTATTGGGTAAGTTTTTCCAAGAAGATAAGATCTTAAAGAAATATTAATATTTAGTTCTTATGATAAACAAGTTGAAACACAAGAAAAAAAGGGCAATAAAAAGTGTAACACAAAAGGAACCTTCATAACATCATTAAAATAAAATAGGATAATCATCATAAAATAGGATATTTTTTTTCACATATTAGGAGATAAGTCTATGTAAGATTAAATTCAATGAATTGAATTAAAAGCAATCATAGGCTTCCATATATTGAATTTTCATCATTTTATGTGATGTTTCCATAATACTTATTGTTTATTAAATAAAATATTACTATCACATATCTGAATTTTATAATTTAACCTTGTAAGAAAATATATGTTACAAGATGTAAGGTGAATTATATAAGTGGCTAATAAAGGTTGATTCCTAAGTCAGTGGTGAGAAGTACACATAATCTAATTGATATGTTTAATGGTTCTAGTTGAAATTTTGTTTAGTATTACCAAAATAATTATCTTACATGTACATTGTACATAAGGACACATTATTGTATGAAGGAATGAATGTTTTTTTGGTATCTAATACTGAACTAATAGTTCATTAATGGTTTAATCATTGAAAATAACTGATGAATATAAAACATAGGACTTAGTTATACCTAGTTGTGGAAAGATGATTATTTGAATAGTAAAACAAAATAATAGTCAAGGATTTACCTAGTATGGTTTTAGACTATTTTGAGTTAAATAAATTAGGCATTATGGAAAAATTTACTTGTTTATATTTGAAAAAAGAAACTTTTAAAAATAAAGGTAGGACACAAAACTTTCAGAATTAGTTCAGCTAGAGAGATTGATCTATTCCAAGGATAAGATTGTGTTAAATATACATCATAATATTCCTTTAATTGTTTAAGGAATGTAAAATTGAAGTAAGAAATTTGCATGGTTATAATATATGAGTTGTTTCGGGCATGTATTTTGAAGTGTATCTTGACAAAACATTCATCGATTATAATAATGTAGCATGAAGTAATTTCTAAATTCACATTTCATTATACACATAAAAGCTATGATGTTAGTAAGGATGATCGATGATGAGTCTTACATGAAAACATTAATAATTAAAATGTAGAATATATTAATTTATAAATGCACATTTCCTTATACACATCAGATTCATGATGTAAGTTAAAGTATAATAAGTGTTAAGATTCATATGCATTGTAGAAAATTCTACTATTTTTTGAGAAATGCTTCACAAATAGTAGAATTATCCCAGAACCATAAGCCAAATATAATAAAAAATTATATCATATGAGTTATAGTATGATATAAATCCATTATTTCATAAGAAAATGTGTTTAGATTCTAATAGTTTGTTAAGAATAGAAACAAACATGCATCAAGAAAAACAAAAAGTGCATCTATGTTAGTATCTTAAAGTTCACATAGGATATTATATAAATACCTATTATATAAAATTTATAGTGAAGTAATAAACTATATTTCTATAAAATGGATGACATAATTATTTGAGATAGTGGGAGAAATACTGAAGATTTAGTCAACGCCATAGATTCATAACTAGTTAGAATAAGAATAAGTTCCAAACGAGCTTGTGGAAAAGGAATGTTCTAGAGACACATACTATATAGAAAGGTTGAAAAAATTGTTCTGGTTTAACATCACCATGGATAGTGATATATTACTAATTATGATTAATGAATCCCATGAGTAGTAAATGGAAAAAAAATAAGATTGAAAAGTTCAATTAAAATTCAATAATGGATTCCATATATAAAATTATTAGTTCTTAGTATTTTTAATGTTTCAAATCTTGATACTGTGGTTGTATTCAAGAGAAATAATACATGGGTGGTACAAGAGTGGTACCAACAAGGCTCGATTGGTTAAACTAATCCATCATGCCTAAATCCATTAAAATTATACTTATCATGGATACTTTATATGATCATTTTATTTGGAATTGGATGTCAAGAACAACTTTATCTGAAAGTTACTATTTGATACAATTAGAAATAATTGGTAGCATCATAGAATGAAAATAAGGGAAGAAAGTTTCTGAAATTTAGTTTTAGATTTAAATAATAAACAATATCATAGAAAATTATTTTGGGATGAATTTTTTCTATATGTCTATAAGTCATTAGTGGGAGTGATATATTTTTTCAAGGAAAATATGTTTAATAACATATGCAAGACAACCATTGGTATTATAGTTAGTTAAGACAATAATGTAAGTAACACTCTATATATTAACTTAAAGTAACAACCTAAGTTATAGGGGATGATATCTAATTATGTAGATATAATGGGTTTCTAAGACCAAGTCAAAAGTACACATACTGACAAGGTATTGAAAAATGAAAGTTGGAATAATTTGAGAGATACTTGTTACCAATTCCATATGACATAAATCTCTCTAAGAAATGTATGAGACATAAGAGTATATTAACATAGTGAATTTAATTCCATACAATTTTATGATAGATCAATCATATATTTCATGCTATATACTAGATGTGATATTTACAACATATAATTTATGGTAGAAAAAATATCAATATAATCCTGGAGAGCTAAACAGGTGGTAGTTATAACTATCCAGTTTTCCTTAAAGAGAGTACAAGAGATATGTTCCTGGTAATTAAAGAGGAAGGGACACTAGTTTAAGGGGGGGAATAAACTAGTCTTACTTTGGATCAATATGATCTAATATAACAGTCGGGATAAGTTAATTAGAAAGATAAGATCATTAAATCTAGTGGTAGCCATATATATAAGTACCGAGTGCGCTGTAGCTTCTAATTAAACTAAATAAGAAATTTAAAATATGAAAAAATTTATTCCACTTCTTAAAATTACACCTTGTATGTAAAGTTTTATCATAATATAAATTATAATACTCTTACTTCTATTACTATCTAATATTTAAAGATTTAGAAGTGAAAAAAATAATATACTTGGGTATTTCATCTCTTGAGGAGTATTACTCAAGGAGTTGATGTCATAGATATAAGAATAGCCACGTAGTGGAGAGGTGAAAAAACCAATGACTAAATACATAACCCAGTAGAAGAATTATCTTATAAGTGAGAGCTAACAAGGTTAGTTATAAATTTGACTATAGTGAAAGTGGGAGTGTTGTAAAAGTGGGTTCCCTAAACCCAACATAAACAATAATTTTCAATTACCATATCATGTATATAGTGAGTTATGTAAGATATAAAGTTATCATAATAGTTTTGATATTTCTTCATCTACTATTTACATGGTAATTTCCATAGATTATTTATCTGATCAAAAGGTTATAGCAGTTCTTAAGCTATAATGATAACATCGAGATACTATGACATTAATCTTAAACATATGTTCTATGGTCCAAATATATCATACAACTGAAAAAATATGATTTATGACTATCAGGTGCTGGGGGATCATAAACACTTAGACTTCTTCTCATGAAGTTCACACTTGGTGATCTTGACTAGATGAGATCATGAGGATATACTCACAAATAGAAACAATCATGTTTCACGTGTCATTGGTTGTTTCTATCTGTAAGCATGTGTAATGGTCTCCTGAATTGATATTATTATCAGTGAATACTATTTGATTACATACTTTTATGTAGAAGGAAAACTATGGAATTGATGTCATAGTGAGGTAGCTTGTATTGTGTGTGTCATTGGTGTTGTGACATTGATTTAATAAACAAGATAGAATTTTTCACTTTCGAAAGGAAGTGATATCTCAGGCCTAGTCGATCAAGATGGTAGTACCTTCACTAAATCCATGGACATGGTAGAAAAATCAAAGCCTTTCTAGTATGATCGATGAATAATAAAATAAGAAAGGATGATGACACAAAGTCTGTTTCTTGCTCTATGAGATATCTTGAGGCATAGGTATTATATTACACTTCTTCTGTTCCTAGTAAAGGTTGTCATTTCTATGACTTTTCCTTTTATCCTCAGGGGCCTTGATGAGTTTCTAGACTCCAATCTTAGTTTGTGAATAATATGCACTTCTATAGAGACAAGGTCCTAGATGGTCACACACTAAGAATATTCAAAATTATTCCCTATAATAATGAATATAAGTTTAGGACATGGTGGGCCCCAAAACTGAGGTTCGAGAATGTTTGAGAATACATGATCACCAAGTAATAAATAAATTCATATTATTCAAGTTTAGAATAATATGTATTAAATTTATTCACAATATATTAAGTGAATACGTGGGAAAATATTTGACGAATAAATATTACTTTAATATTCAATATTTGTTTAATATTTGCGGGAACGATGAGTTGAGTTAATGGATAACTTTTATCACATAATATATTTATTATACTATAATAAAGTGATAAAAAAATATAAATTATATTTATGACCCAGTAATTCAGCCATAATTATTTTTGTAGCTTATTTAGTGGGTGATACATATCCAGGGGTTGGGGTGTAATGACTTGAAAATTCATTTATGTTATTAACATATGCACTTCTTATTCTATAATGATTATTTTAAAATATAATTATATAGAAATACACTTACATTTATTTACACATAATGCGTAAATAAGGACTAGTACAAATTGTAATTATAAAGGGATATACACATGGAAGAATAATAAATTCACTAAAAGGCACTTCATAGGCTCGAATTCCTCCATAAAGATCACCCCTACCATAAAGATCATAAAAAATAAAGAGAAGCTTTAGGAAAAAAATTGGCATTATCAAATAATGTGTAAGAGCCTTTGTATGTGAAGTAATGAATGATGAATATAGAATAATAGTTTATTTATACGTTGATATTTCCATTTTACATTAATAAAATTAATCAATAAGAAAATTTGTTATTATTATTATTGGTTACGTAGACACATTTAAGTGACTGTCACGATTATTTAATAATATAGTCAAAATTGTGTTATTTTTGGAGAATATAACCATATTATGTTAAACAAATGATTTTTGGTAAATGTATAAGTTTTAAATAAAATTTATTAAAAAATATTATAAAACACGTTTTAAATGATAATATATTTTAATGAAGTCTTAAGTAATTTTTATAGCGTTAAGAATGTTTTGTATGTTATAATTTTTTTTAATTTTCAATAAATAAAGTTTTGTATTAAAATTTTAAATTATCATATTTATAGAATTATCTTTATAAAATAGATTTAATTTTTCTCTCTCTTCATATCAAAATTTTCTTAGGATGGATTTTTTGGAATTTTCTGACAAAATATTTTTTTAGGTGAAATAGTGAAAATTACCATTTTATGAGCACTATAATTTTATAAAATCATTATTATATGAACATTATTAAAAAATTTATGAAACATTTATTTCAATAAAAATTTAATTCAATAAGTATAAAAATTAATTTAAAAATATTAATATTAATCTATAAATTTATACTTTACATTTTGGAACTAAAAATTAGGTTTCTATGTTATAAATTATTTTTGGTTTGTGTGCATTAAATTGGTTTGTTGGAAGGCAAGTTCTGAATTATTAATTATTTTAACATCCAAAAACTCTCAATGAATCATTAATAATATAAAAAATTGGTTGAAATTCATTACACCTAAAAGTGTTTTTCTTATTTAATAAAATAACCAATATTTTAACCCTTAAAACCACCCCTCATCAAGTATAAATACCCCCTTTATCTACTCAATTTCTACAATAAATCCTTTTTTAGGAATTATATCTCAATATACCTATAAATATTTTCTCTAAGGTGGTTCCTAGTCTCTAAGCAGTCCCTATCTAGCTTTAAGAAGCATCCATAAGGGATCTATTCCTCCACTTTTTCAATTCAAGTACTTAATTCATATAAGTATTTTGATTCCCAATTTATTATGATGTAATGAGTATATAAAAACCCCCATTATTTTTTATATTATGTATTTTTAATGATATATTTCCTTTCCATTTCATTAAACTCATTTGAATATTCCTTTTGTGTACCCTTTATGATGCTGAAATAATGGTTCCTCCCTATTTCTATTGATATATCTTTTAAATTACTTTTTGTTTCAACATGAAATGTTATTATTCATCATTGTTAAAATTTACTTAAAATTTTATAAATGAGATATCACTATTATATCTCATTATACTACCTTCATAATTATTTATAATTCTCAATAATTCCCATAACCATAAAATCATCCTAAATTTTGTAAAGAAAATTATATCTCATTTTCCCAACAATGAAATCAATATTTGGATACTAAAAGTGGATGTGTATCTAGAAAATTTTTACCTAAGGGTAATAACCCCTAAACTATTGCATTGGGTTTTAATTCAATCATCACCTGGTGCATGAAAACGAGCCTTATTGCACACCTAGTCTGGCACTCCATGGGAAATTTCTTTAGATAATTAATATACAATTTATGAGCCAAAATTAAGGCTTGAAATGTATGGATTAAGATAAAACTTCATTTAAAATCCCTATTCCATGAATATACTCTCCATCAATTATTCTTATCATTCCTTCAATTAGGGTGCTACCCTTTACATTGTTAATATACTATAGTTTCTAAAGTTGATTTTTGTATATTAACCAAGATGGTCATATCAATCCATTGAAAAGGTTTCTTTACCTTAATATTTATAAAAAATGTTCATGATATCCTTCAGTATTCTTTTTCCCATGGATTTTACCTTTATTCTCCATTTTCATATTCCTATGTACACATGGTATGGTGGAAATACGATCTATATGGAGAATGATCTATCTCTTTCATTTCATAACCTTATCATCATCTAAGAATACATTTTATTCAAATGCATTTACCTTGTGGATACCCTTACATGATTCTTCTTATTGAAGTGTGTTCACCTAGAAACCAATCCATCAATTTACTGGGGAAATTATCAACTAAACTATATACCATTTATTCTATATGGTTTAAATACCCCATAATTCATTTTCTTGATTGAAGGGTATTTACATAGAGTGATTCTTTAATTGGATACCTGTTTATTTTACATGGGTTCATTATGGATTTATGTATGTTTTAAACATGTGGTACACATGAATTAAGGAATACAAAGGGTTATACCTGGAAGTACTCTAATGTGTCAGGTTAATAATTAATCTCTAGAGATGAATTTTTCATAATACCTTGGCAGAATTCCTTGATAATGTCTTATAATACATTGGTCAAATGCCTTGGTAATATGTTTTATAAAACCCTAGTAATGAGATATGGTGGTATGTTTATGAATGTATCAGGTTTATGTTGTAGCCAAATTTCCATTTTATGCCTCATGTTTCACCCATGACACTTATTAATGATCCATTTTTATTGTTTAACCCTTATTGGTTTTTATAAATCCCCCTTTTCTTATGTTTCCCTATTTCATAAGGAATTTCAATGAAAGGGATATGTATAAGGGAATTACATGTATGGAGAATCTTCTTGAAAGAAATGTGTTTTGTACCATGTTTCTTATTTTTAAATGTACTTAGTTCCCAATGACACTAAACTTTTGATCTTGGTAGTTTGTTGTAATTCAAATGATGTATTAAAAAGCTTGTATGTTTTGAACTAGATCCAGAAGTGTGGGTCTGAATAATCTCATAGGGGTCTATTTTTGGGTATTTTTAACCTTTTTATATAAGTGGTATGATTCTCTCATTCATAGAACCATTCATCAAATGAATTTAAGAGCATATCTCCTCTCTCTCACATCCTAGAGAGAGATCTTGATCCTAGTTACCAGTTCATGTTCTCCTCCACAGATCAAAGGATCAACATAATGGTGATCATTAGGATGTTTAAGACTTTTTCAGATCTCCATGATAGTACCCGTATATCTATGATCAATGATCCCATGGACTTTCTAAACTTGTGTGGATGATCTAGAGGGATCCAACATCAGTTCTTTCGAGCAATGATCGCCAAATATGAGCAGTTTTCAAGTGCGGATTTAGATCAAGTGATATAGTTGTTAATTTTTTCTTATTAAATAGTTTATGTTGGTTCCTTGGACTTCATACTGGGCTGCAAATCACTAGAGGTAACGCAGTGACATCATTCACCGGTGAAATTTTTAAATCCCCAACCCATCTACTTCTACTGCGCACCCCAGTACCTTCACTAGACATCTCTCCAATGCAATGGGTAATGTTTATATCTCATGAGATAATATGTATTGTATTATTAAGTAAAGAAAATATATTATGGGAATTTGTCCATAATTTTATGTTGACTTGGTAGTGAACCTTGAATTATACTTATACCATGTTTCGTATTATTGTCACATTCATATGATGTTATGATGCCATATTCTTTATGTCATGATTCCTTATGATTATTCATGATCCATTCCTTTTATGATATCATGTTATTTAATTTGTCTCATATTCTCCAATCCTTTATCATTTTTATTGATTTACTGGGTTTTATATCTCACCCAATTTTGTATGTATTTACCAGGTTATCCTATAAATTTTTAGAAGCTAAAAGGGATTTAAGATCTCATTATGAAAATTAAAATAAATATATTGTATTTTTTGAGTTTCATATTGATATATTATGAAATCATTATTCCAAATACACCTAGACTCTGGATAATGAGGTTTTATTTATTGGATATTTTTATTAAAAATAATGTAATAATATGTGTAAGAGGTTTGGGTTATTATAAAATCAATGTAAAACATTGCAATATTCCCTTTAGGGGATACAATTTTGATTGTTTTCTTATCACCATATATAGAATCTGCAAGTCCATTGGTGATAATTAGCGTATGCATTTTTATTATCCACAAATTGAAATCATTCCATCTATTAAACTTCTCAACTTCAAGCTATGGTGAATACATTATTGAACTCAATATTAAGCTAGTATACTAATTTTTGGGGGATGAGAACCATTGAATATGGATAATAAAATCAAAAAAGGTGAAAAGGTTTGAATTTAATAATGTTATTTAAAATAAAAACAAAAAAAAATGAATTTTTGAAAAGATAAAATGTTGGGTCCAATACAACATTTTAACAACCTTCAGATGTAATGCCTCCAGAACTAATATGGTGAAAAACAAAGTACTAGAACAAACCTTTTCTATTGATTCACTGTAACTTATAAGAAAAATTACACATAAGTCACTAAAACTCAACACACACATCAAAATTAAACTTAGATAATAACTCTTATAATATAAAGATTAAAATAAATTAAGGAAAAAGATAAACACAAGTATTTATTTGGTTTGGATGTTAGTCCTAATCCATAGGGTGAATGATGGAATCTCTTTTATTAAGGAAGAATATAGTGATTATAATACAATTAATCATATAAAAAATGTCCCCACCATATTATTTAAAGTAGTTCCAAGATGGTGCAATTAGTTACTCAATCTTATGATCTTTAAAACGAGTTTTCCCACTTAGATTTTATCTTAGTAGAAATACCTTAATTTTTCCAAAGATATCCACAATATCAACTCATCCTTCTAGTGAACAATGAGTGATTCTGGAAACTCATATATTTTACCTTTACATATCATACTGGGGGCCCTTATATATTACTTTTCCATAAAAACCCATTTAAAGACTCTTAAAAAACCTTTATAAAGACTCTTATTCATGTACTTTGCATCTTTGTACTTTCAACTCGAGGCTTCTCAAGGGGTAACTTTTGATTTCTCATATATGACTTCCATCATATGGTATACTCGCTTTTAGACTGTTGGACATTGTAGATTCTTCTCCACCATCTCGATTTGAGCATTAAAAATTAAACTTATGGAATCTCTCCTTCCATTAATTTTAATAACTCATACGGAAATAGTTTTCACATGGATGAACCTTAAAATATCCCATTTGATAATCATTTTCAATTTTCACCATTAATTCCTCTATCTGTATCCCCAAAACTTTTAGGCTCTTCAATTTTCCTCTACAGCCACATGGTTCCCCCACCATGCTACTGGTCATATTGGCTTGATCAATGTAAAACATCATCTCATCACATTTGGGAAAACATCCATAGTCAGAATATATTCCGGTTTCTAAACTCTATACAAATTTTTTAGATCCAATGCTATGTCCACTAATAATTTATGGATGAATTGATACATTAAATAAATATGGTTTGTCTTATAATAAAACATCAGATTGTTGGCTAGGTGAATTGTACTTTTTGAATCAAAAAACAACACCCCATTTCCTGAATTATTTTAAGATCTTAATCCTCCCCTTCATATGGATAAAATCATTATTATATTTCTTTAAATAAATATAATCCTCTTCTATTGTTGAAAGTGAAACTACTGGATGAAGTTTTGGCATCTAAATCAGAACTATATGTCAATAAGTGAAAACATAGTCAGTGGTGCTCCTCCAAGTATCTACATCTCCCCCATATTATGAATATGGAAAACCTTTCAATGGTTTATATGTTTTGAAGCATAAATACAAACTCTTAAAACCCTTGAGATACCACTTGTTTCACTTAATCTCTTTTTATTTCCCTCTTCATAGATTTTCCATGAATCTACTAACTACTCCCATTATATAACAACCTACACATAACCATCCCATAAATTACATGATTTATGTTTTATATTTAACCACTCACACACCAAATACCCTTTTAGGGATAGAGTTTTATAGAATTTGAAATATTATTACATTAATAGGTCTATATTTCCATAAAGTGTCCATTTTTCCCATAAAACATATTCTTTATAAAAAATTACGTTCTTCGATCAAGGTAACTCCCATAACTAGAAATATAAATTTATCAAAATTCACAATCATCCTTAATCCCTGTGAAATTTTTTTAAAACTTTAAATGAGAAAAAAAATCTTAACAAGGGAGATAAAATAAATGAAACCCATTAGTCCATTTGTAAAACTAAAAAATAAATAAGAAAGTTTATCTTTTTCATAATAAACAATGAGCTGAAATATTAATTTACTTTTCCATGAAAATAAGTTAATTTCTCAATAGTTTTTATAAAACATTTTATAATAATTAATAAAGACAAAATCATAATCATGAGTGTTTCTTGGAAAACAATAAAACTCATGAATACCTTTTCTTAAAAACAATCCTTTCACTTAAAAAAAAACTCATAAACTTTCTTTATAAAAATAAGTTCATTTGATTAACTTTCAAAATGAAAATATTTCCTTTTAAAAAATAACCATTGCAAGATAATAATGTAGGTTCCTTGGTATATTATCCTTACATTAACCATTATTAGAACACTTATAATAGAATAAAAAAACTGTATAATTTCCACATCTCTTAAGAGTAACCCATTATCGGTAAACTTTGTCAGTTTACCCAATGAATTGGAGAGCGATATCATATTTAGAGATCATTAGAGATATATTGGGATCACTCATCATTCATATAAAATTTTTCAAGAACTATAATATTTATATATAAAATAATTTTCTCTTTAATTATAAAACTCATTTGAATTTTTATTCAAGACCATAATCAATAACTCTTTCAGTTATATCATAAAAATGAGAATAAATTTCCTTTTCCTTAGAAAAATTATTTAAAAGAAAAAAATATTGAATATTGGGAAAAATATTTTCATTAAAAATAAACATGAAAATTTTTAAAGTTAGCTTCAAAGTAAATAATGTTTATGATATTGGTAAAAATAGTTTATTTTATAATCATTAAAACAATGATTTTTTTACACTTTGGTAAGGAAAGTAAAAAATGACTCATGTAGAAAAAATAAAAATTATTTCTTTCTAAAAAATTGTAATTAAATTAAAAAATAGGTTAAAATATACTTTATCAACCTTTTAATAACAAGTAATAACATTATAAAAACATTTAAAAGAACATCTACATAGAAGAAAAATAATTGGAGGGTAGAATTTAAAAAAAATTAAAAGAAAGTCCCTTACCGTGAGTCTCGACTCATTTTGTTTGTATTCTTACCCTCCTGAGTAATAAAGTTATGTTATTTTTCTGCTTTATTAAGAACCATTTTCATGTTCATTAAATTATCACTATTCTCTTTATTTCATTTGTTACCATTTTTTATTTAGTTACTAAAATGGTTAAGTTCACATTGGACTTTTTTAGGATGTTAGATTTTTAAGTTCAAAGTGAATTTGGTAGGTTGGCTATGGTCAAAGGGATCATGGTTCCTTCATCCCTAGAATCTTAATCATAAAAAAGTTATTATTTTTATACATTAAAACATTTTTAGAACCTTTCATGGAAGGTGAATATGAAAAATGAAATATTTCATATCATGGAGGCGGTAGTCCGCACATACACACGAGAAATGATTCCATTTTTATACTGGATAGAAAAAAATAAAGTATATAATATTTTATTTTTTTAAAATAATAATTATGTTATACATGTCATTGTTATCTTTTATTTCAATCCTTATTACTAAATATTTGAGGTGGTATGAAAAAATTCCTCCATCGCTTCGTAGATGTGGTATTCTACATATACTCACAAATGACATTATCATTTTCCAAAATATGGAAATGGTAAGAAAGTAAGTAATATATTATCTTTACAAAATCATAATAATTTTATAATTATCATATATAAACCTTAAATCTATACTAATAACTATCCATGAAAGTTTGGTAATGAAAAAAAGAAACACATTTCTTTATAGAGGTAGTAGTCCATACGTATGCATGGGAAATGTTTTCATTTCTACTTTGACCTATGAGGGGAGGCCCGATGTCTAGGTCACAAATCTCATCTCAGATGGTCTCAAATGGGTTTTATTCATGGAATTGGAAACACCCAATGGTTTTCTCTTCTATAATGAGCTACTGGATTTCTTTCAAAAGGCATACAGTCATTAGGGTTCCTTACCAATAGCATTTGGAACTCACATTGGTCAAGAGGATGGAAGGTTAAAATCTTTACACCCTATTGGGGGGAAATGTTACCTACTTTGGGACTCTATTATAGATTTAAGATATTTTTATGAATCTTTTCCTGATTCCAATGTGGGACTGGTTACCCTAAAATTTAACAATAGATTATTAATTTCCATTATGAATGTTTATACATATCAAAGGTCTCATATTGACATGAACATATGTATGTATAAATGTTTATCTATATTGTTACTAATTATTAGTTAGTGATGCTAGTTTAAGGATTTTATATGTTTTTAAAGTCATACAATTATGTTCTCTAGAGTTTATTTTTTTCTAGGAAGGTGATAGGTGTTTATGGTGTTGGGATTGAGCCCATGAATGGGTTTCTTACATATCCTTGTAAAAGGAATTAGAACCCATATATATTAAGTGAAATAGATTAAGGTCATATAACAGGGTCATACCATGTGGTTTAACATCATGTGGTATGGATGTATGCGAGGACATTTGAATATTGGAAATGAGGGCTCAAGCCTTGGAGATGCGTTCTACATATCTAGATGAAGATATGAATCAGAGTCCAGGTAGTTATGATGTTGAATCAATTTGTTTTGTAAAAAGTGTGATAATAGAGGTTTAATATGGACTTATTCATGTGAGTCTACCTTGAGATGTTTCATCGGAAGTATATATTTTTTATAGAAATAAAATAAAGTTAGGGATTACACCTAAGGAGGATGAACATAATGGGGGTATTTTTGTTGTGCTAATGGAATGATCACTGAAAATCTATAAGATCACATGATTCATGCTCATTTTTAGAAACAAGAGATAGTAGGAGATCAAACACATTGGATGAGAGTACAAGGCCTGCACACTGAGGTTTCCCTATGAACTTGAATATCATGGAGAATATGGATACATGATATAATACATGGTCTTTTATAAGAAATATTGTAATGAAAAATCCATTTGTGGTGATAATGATTTTATAAAGAATATATATACATGAATAGAATGAGGGAAATATATGGGATATAGAGATTGGGATATAAAATGAATCCTATGTATCTGAATTATAAAAATAATCATATTTCTCATAGTTCATAATTCATGCAGTTTGATGTGTTATGATAAGGTCATTAACCTTATAGTTTAACATTGTATGGGACAAAATTTAACCATGTAGTTTAACGTCGTATGGTGAGGATGTTAACATTGCAGTTTAACATCATATGTTGAGGACATTATCCATATATTTTAACATTTTATGGTGAGGATGTTGATTTAAACAAGGGATTTAAAAATGTAGAAATTGAATAATATGCGGAAGGAATTACAACATCAATGGGGATTATGTCCACATGGAGTGACATGATATGAATATATATATAAGTTAATTCTGGTATTTGATATGGGTATTTAACCATGAAAACATGTCTTACATATCCTGATTAAAATAGGAATTAGAGTCCTCGTTGTTCATATGTTTCTCACTTTTTGATTGGAAAGGAATGATGAATGAACTCATAGGGGTTATTAACTTATAGTTTATGAACCATTGTAAGATTAGGGACTTATACCAAGGTAGATTCCCATGCTATAGGAAGAGAAAATATGGACTAGGAGGTTCAAGTGGAACCCTTGGAATATAGGTTATCACATTAAGGTAAAGGGTTTATGCGATTCGCCTAAAGGGGTCGGGTCATGTGATTGCGTGAAATCCACAGAGTTATGTAGTTACATGAAGGCCTGAATGGGCCGAAGGCCTTCATTTTAATTGATTTTTGATAACCTCCCTTTCAATGGATGAGGGGAACCCTTACAAGGCCCGTAGGCTCAGAGATTACAAGGCCTGTAGGCTTAGGAGATTACACGACCCGAAGGTTTTAGGGAATTCAACCAGACTATCTACACAGAACTGCCCCTCCCCAGCATCTGCGTTATGATAGTAGCTCTCCACCTTTGTATGGATGTTTGGCAAGGATTCCCATGCAAGAAAAGGCTGGTATTGATGGCATATCCATACCCTTTCATTCTGACAAATCCATTTGGTTCTTCTCTGGTAAATGCACCTGCTCTGAATCCTCTTCTGGGACTGCTTCTTTTTTGTAGTGTGTCTGGGGTAACTGCATGTGGCCTGAAGGCCTTGAGGTGGCCCGATGGCCTTAAAGGTGGTCCAAAAGCCCTACTGACCCAAAGACATGTGTGGCCTGAAAGCCTTAAGGACTCTAAGCCCAAACCGGTGGCCCAAGGTGAGATGATTTCATGACTAAGAGATCTTCATTAAATTGTGTGATTGGTAGGCTATCATGTGACCGACACACCATCACGTGATCATGTGAATTCTATGGTTTACCACCGGTGAGAGGGGTATAATTTTTCATTAACCTGGTACTAGGTATCCTACTTATCTCTATCCCCTCCTACCATATGGCACTAATGGAACTGAAGGACTTGAAAACTCAGTTGGATGATCTATTATCCAAAGGATTTATCGAACATGGTGTTTCACCTTGGATGACAGCCATTTTTTTCTAAGAAAGATGATGAGACCCTTGCTCTTTTTGTTGAATATAGAAAGATCAATCACTTAAAATTCAATAATAATTATCCATTTACCTAGATATATAATTTGTTTAACCAATTGAAAGTGGAGAAGTGTTTATCAAAGATTGATCTTTGGTTTGACTATCAACAACTTATGATTAAAGAGTCTAACATTCCCCCAAGACTACCTTCAGAAGTAGGTATGACCATTATGACTACCTTTTCTTACCATTTGGTCTAACAAATGACCTAACAACATTCATGGAATTTATTAACAATATTTTCTATGAGCACCTCAATTAATTTATTGTGGTTTTTGTAGATTACATCTTTGTTTCCTCTAATACTAAGGAGGACCATGAATTTTATCTGAGAGAAATAATGGATATATTGAGAAACCATAAAATCTAGCCAATATTTCTAAATAAAAATTATGGATGAGGGAAGTAAAATTATTAGGATATGTGGTTTATAAACATGGTGTTTGAGTTGAACCTAAGAAGGTAAAATCTATTATAACTTAGAAGGAACCATGAAATGTCATCAAGATTCAGAGTTTCTTATGATTGGTGGGTTATTATCATTATTTTATGAAGTATTTATCTAAGTTAGATTCTATGATGATATAACTTACTCGTAAAGGAGTAAAGTTCATGAGGGATTCAAAATTTCAGGTTTCCTTTGATGGTTTGAAGTATTAGTTTACTTTATCTACCATTTTTAATCTTTCAGAAGCAGTCAGGGTGATGTGGTTTTTTGTGATGCATCAAGTCCTGGTTTGGACTATGTTCTTATTATTAAATATCACATGGTAAATATGGTTCTCATTAGATTTGGAATCATTAAAATAACTACCCCAATCACGATCTTGAACTTGCAACTGTGACGTATTCTCTGAAGAGTTGGCAGAATTACCTTTTTAGTGAAAGGTTTATTGGCTACTCTAATCATAAAATCCTAAGTTATTTATTCTCTAATTTTTTAAAACTTTGATATATATGGTGATAATATAAACTACAAGACTTTGGTTTTGAAATTTCTTACACTCATGGTAAGGGGAATGTTGTTGCTGATGCTTTGAGTAGGAAACTTATATCCTAGGTTTTGAAAGAATCTTCTAAGGAGTGGAAGTTGATGGAACTCTTTGCTCATATGAATTTGGGAGTCTAGGAGGATGTGAATAATATTGAATTGGTGAGTAATTAGTGGAATTAAACATTACTTGAGATGTTTCTTCATGAAAAAAAACTTGATGATTTCTATGGCATTAGGGATTTTATATATGGTGGGGAGACCATCAGCAAGTGGTCTCTATCTTCAGAGGGTATCCCATGCTTCCGTAACTGGTTATTCATTCCTATAACTTTGAGGAAGGATGTGATGGGAGATTTTCATGAATCCCAGTGTGCAGTACACCCATTAACCATATATATGTTTTATGATATGAGTAAACATTTTTTATGGATATGTATGAAATTGAACATTGCTAATTTTGTTTCTCATTGTTATACCTATGAAAAATTATGGCTGAACATCAAAAGACTTTGGATTTGATACAAACCCTTCCAATGTTGGATTAGAAGTGGGATGAGATATCTAGGCACTTTGTGGTTGGATTTCTATATACACCTTGAGGTAAGAATGCAATTTGGGTGGTAATTGACTGATTGACTAAATTGGCTAACTTTATCTAAATTCATGATATAACCAAGTTTGAGGACTTATGAAATTTTTATATCAAATAAATAATTAGATTCCATAGTGTTCCATACAAAATACTTTTTTATAGGGATACATGGTTCAATTATCCTTTTTGGAAGGTCATCTAGGAGGAAATGGGATCCTAAGTGAAGTTGATCATGACATACCACCCTCAAACAGATATCCAGTTTGAACATGATATCGAGATTATTGATGACATGATACGGGAATGTGTATTTAACTTTGAGGGAGCTTGGGATGGCCACTTGGGACTATTAATGTTTTCATATAATAAAAAAAATGGTCATCTATCAATGTATCACTCTTTGAGGTCTTATAATGTTGACCATGCAATGTATTAACAATAAGAGTTATAAAACAAAGTAAATAGATAACTATTTCATCACAAGAGTTACACAAAAAAGAAAAGTATGAAATATAAATGATTAGTATGAAAAACTTTCCATTGAATAAAATGGTCCCACAAAACCCTAATAAAAGTCTCCAAAATAAGCTAGACAACCTGACATAATTAGTGGATCACAAAGTCCATAATGTGCTGCTGACTCCCATAGGTCCTAAAAGTTAGGTACACCCTCCACCCATCGAGTGGAAGCTTCCCTTTACATGGACATGGAATAATAAAATCAAAAAATTACTAAAGGAAAAGGTAGAGTTTGAATTTAAAATCCTAATAGGATTTCACCAATCATTTCATAAGCATTCCATATTAGAAAAACCATTTAAGCTTGATGTAAATAAAATAGGGAATAGAGACATTTTCACAGTTCAAATCAAAACATGCTTGAAAGATCATTTCCAATCACTGTTAGAAAATCTGTATAAAAATTTTAATATTAAATTAGGCATAATGAAACATCTTTTTCAAAATAGGCGTGTATAAAACATTTTTCAAAAGAGGGAATGAATATTCATTTCCATCAAAATTGACATGAGTAAAACATTTATATCATAAGGCATGAAAATTCATTTACAATCATAACACTGTGTTTAAGAGACCAGGGGTAGGATTTATAAATATTCTCACACATATTTTGTAAATTATAAATTCCAATATGCATGAGGAACATTCTTAAGGATGAAAATGAGAAGATCCCTAAGGACTAATCTCCCTAACCTCAAGTAGTTTTCATCATGTTTCTATTGTTAATCCATTTTCATGTAGATATAATACATAATTATCATGTGTTCTCTCTCAACTAATTTAATACCTCTAGATTTTATAAAATAATTTTATTCAATTAAATTTTATTTCTTCGATAACATGTGCTACACATAACACTGAGTTTAAACGAATCACGATACAATATTAAAATATTATTTAATGTGACAGTTATAAACTACCCATTAAATTTAAAGGTATTAATATGATTAAATAATATTATATATATATAAATAAACTACTAAATATAAATTCATTGATTAATTCTTAATAAATAAGTTCTTAGTTTTTAGTAAATTTATTTTATGCTTCTGAAATATGTTTTCTTTAAAAATGATTTTGTTTCCTTTTGTGAGAAAATATTATAATTAATTTCTAGAAATTTTATAAATTTGATTTAATAAAAATAATATAATTTTTAAATTGAGCATATAAAAATTATCTTAGGGTTAATTTTTTGTGTTTTTTCTTAAAAGATTGATTTTTAGTGAATAGTGAGAAATACTAAATTTTATTGAAAAATGTATTTTAGTTTCAAAAATTTACAAAGTAAAAATTATTTTTAATTTTTTTTAAAGTAAAATTAGTTCTATTATATTATTAATAATCCAATTATGTTCAATTTTATGGTTTAATTTGGTATAAAAACATTTTAATACTTAAAAATATATTTTTATAAAATCCGTTTTCATTTCATTTTACACATTTATATTAAAAAAAATTTCTATAACTTATAGGAATTTAATTTTATTAAGTAAAATTTAATTTTTGGTTCAAAAATTCTAATTTTTCCTATGATTGTTTTTTTACATTTTTTCTGAAGAAGTTAAATTTTTGGTAAATAAAAAAATATAGTTTTTATGAAATATGATATATTTTATGACATCGCTAAGACATAAATATAATATAAAAATTTATGAAATTTATGGATTGAATAATTTATGATAAAATTATACAAATATCTTACACAAATAATTCAAAAAAATATAAATTATAATTTATTCCATGATAAATATGAAAAACATTTTCAGGGCCGACAGAGAGCTTGTGCAGGGATAAAAAAGTCAAATTTGGTACTCTAAAGATATTATTTGAGATGTAATAAGTAATTTGTAGACATTATTTAATAAATATTAAGTATTATAGATTATATTTATGGTTATATGTTAATTTTGGGGTTATATAATAAGTGGATCATCCAAATTCTTTTGCAATACTTGTGTAAGTCTGAAAGACTCAAAATAACATATTAAATAAGTTTTCCTGGGATTGATATGAGTTAAAATAAATTTTCAATAAATATAAATGGTTATTTTGATTATAATAAAATTATTTTCATTATTTTATTTTATTTATAATTTTTAGGTATTAAATAAATACATTAAATGGTTTCACAACACCGACAGAACATTTATTTAATTAATAGAAAAGTAAAATAAATGATATTAAGAAAACTAAAACTAATATAATTTGAAATAATTAATGTTACCATGAATTTGATACTTCTATATGACATTTTATGGAAGTTATAAAATATTATATTTAAAATTCACTTTTATCTTGGTGTATTTAAATTCAAATAAAATTAATAGTGTCAAAATTGACATTAATGATATTTTATCAAAATAATATTTTATTAAATTATTTAAAAATAAAAAAAAATTAAATAAGACTAGTTGGATATTATATGGTCTAAAATATAATAAAATTTCCATTTATGGACCAATTTTCACCTTATCAGTAAAAATTGCATCATTTTAATATTAAAAAATTTGTTATCGTAGTTAGAATTTAAATTGGTTCACTAAGGATTAATCAAAATGACAAGGTTTAAAATGACATTATTTTTTTTATAAATTCTATTTTTTGATAAAATTAAATCCATATCCCACATTATATTTTAATCTCTGGGAATTTGGAAGAATTTTTCTTTAGAGTGAATTTATTATAATTTAATCTTTTGAGAAATTACAAAAGTGCCCCTCCCCAAAATTATAAATGGGAACCTACTTCCTCACTTATTTACATCACTTTGAGAATTTAATCTAAAAAATACCCTAAAAAAATCCATTATCAACTTCTATAGACACATTCTATAGGTTCTTTTCTACCCAAAAGACTAACCCTAGATCCCTTTATAGAATATCTAATGGGGTTGTTTGAAAGAAGAGGTAGTCGCCTTAACTGATCACTTTGTTTTATAATCTTCTTTAAAACTACTAAATATATGGAATGTATCATAAAATAATAAATTATCCTAAATATTATTAAATATTATTATTATTATTATTATGAAAACACCATTAAACACTCTCTTTCTCATTAAATGAGAAGTGAAAGTATCGCTTGTGCGTACATACAACTTATCGTCTCTACGTACCAATACAATTTATTTTTATTCACCGTATTCTACAGATGGGTATTATGATGGGTTTAATGTTTATATATGATATTTATGACACAATTATACTTCTGTAATGATAATATCATGTCTATATTCTTACTATCCAGTCCTTTGGGAAATGATAATGTCGCTCGTACGTACGTATGGAATACCACCTCCACAAAGTGATGTGATTTGTTTTTAATTTAAATTTTACTTGGATGGTAATAAGGATAAATATTATGAATATATATGGTATATATTATATAAAAATGATCTTTTAAACATGAATTAATGTAACTACTCTTATTTTTTATGTATTATTTTTGGATATTATATGGATTATTTTTGGAGCCAAGTGCTGAGATGACATGAGATTATCAGGCTCAGTGAGTCCATAATAAATGTTTGAAATATATTAAATATATTAATATCACACATGCATATTTTTCATGAAAAATTATAATAAATCTCAAATAGAGAACTATATAAAAAATCTAAGGGCACCGTTGAGTCCATAACACAAGTTTTACCCCATGCACAACATAAAATTTTCTGGCATCGTGTGTTTATGAAAAAATTGTCAGAGATGAAAATGAATAAAATAAATAAATAAATAAATTTATTTTATTTGTTTTGGAGAAGTTAATAAGATCTTATCTATTTATATGGTTATGGAAATGTATCAAGGTTGGCTGCTAAACCCTAGAGACCTAGAGGACTATTAGAGAGCATTCTTGGTAGACGATAATGGTTCACTTCATGATCAAGGACCATTATGAAAAAATAACACGTGTATCTCACCAATGACAACAATGTATGATCATTCTTTATTAGATATTGATCCAAATTGAGGTTGGATGTTGATTTGTGATTTTCCTCCCGTTCTTTAATCCCATTCGAATGTAGATCAATTCCATGAACAAGAATTGATTTTCACATCGACGATAGATTTAAATTGATGGATTTATTTTATTGTTTATTTTTTATCAATTCCTATTCATTCATCAATTCTATGACAATATATTGAGTCCGAACGAAAAAAGTTCAAGTTTCATTCCTCATATCTTATGGGTTGTGGTTTTTGTAACACCTCAACCCAAATCACTTAGTCCAATTAGTAATGCCACATAACCTCATGCACGTCTCCCTATACGCAAGAGGTTTCCGACTAATAGTGAGTGTCTGAGTCTATCATTGGGGAAACTATACCCTAAATATCATGTCATATGATCAATAATCAATAATATACAACATTAAAAAAATAAGGGTAAATATGCAGAAAAGTAAAGATGGTATACATTCCATACAATAAAGAAAATCCCAAGGTGGTAACAAAAACCAATGTAATAAGCGGTAGATAAATAAAAGATAAAACATGGTCCTTTGAAGTCTATCCCAGCCCACTACTAGCTCTGTGCTCCAATTCTCAGTCGTCTATCATAGGCCCCTTGGCCTTCACTAAATCCTTCATGAAATATACAAGTGCATCAAAATGCCCAAGCAGGTTATGAGTACAAGAATCAATTGGACTCCACCAATTTATCCTTAACACGATGTGATCAAGTATACAAGTGTATTCCATAATAAAAGAAATTCATAAAAAATATAATAACACCCAATCTGAAATTGAGTGGGTGTGCACTAACCTAAACCACCACAACCCCTGGCCATACTTTCTTTGGATCAAACTGTAAATATACAGTATGTCGATAAGTAACCAAAACTATCCAAAAAAATATTGGCAAGCATTCTGAATCAATAAGGAATCGAGTGAAAAAACCCTACCCGGAATCCACATGGTATCGAGTATCTGTAACCTACCCGAAATCTATAAGGCATCGGGTAACACTCATAATCCACAAGGCATCAATTAGATGATAGGTTACAAGGTTATCTTGTTGCGTCATTGTCCTCGCCACACATCATACACAAACTCCCCAAGGATTAATCATACCATAAAGACCACCTGTCATGTATACACATACCAACCTCCAAAGGAAAACATGACAAATCAGAGCATGATAACAACTACAACACACATCATGATAAATATATCATCATCACAATCATTAACATGCGATTCAAAAATCATCATGGAATCAATCTATCACATAAATAACATGGAATAAAATCATACCATATCAGTGGATACACCCACACCCACATGCGATCACAAGTAAATCACAATATTAAATATGACAACAAATAAATTAAGTATAGAAACATGTGTAAACAAGATACCAAAAATATAAGGAACCTCCTACCTCAAAGTTCGCTGATGTAAAAATAAATGGTAATAAACCAGTAAAGATTCCACTTCATGATCTTATTATCAAAAACTTCAACACATAAAATCTTGAGATTCGTCAAGGATTCCAAGAACAAAAAAAATGCTATTTTATTTCAAAATAAATAAAATATCACATGACATAAATATTTCCATCTCTTGGGTAATTTTCAAATTAACATTTATGTTAAATAATATGTTTGAAAAATTATTCTTTGATTATTTATTTATTATCATTTCATTATTTTAAATAAATTAACCCTCAATTATCTATGTGATTAATCATTGATAAATTTTATTCCATAAATTATTATTTGAAAATATATTAATTATCATTTGATAAATATATATAAATTATCGATAATAATTATCATAGATAATTATTTATCTATCTCTAAATAATTTTCATAATCATACTTTAATAATTTATTTTAAAAGATCCATTTAAAATGTGAAAAATAAGATTTAGAAATACCTTGTTGCCTTCAGATAAAAAATATTATTTAGGTTCTGCTTGTTGAGATGAATCCAATGACACTGACAACACATAATTCTGATCAATATATCATTATATATTGAATTTATAAGTTTAAAACAAATATAAAAAAACAAAACAAAACAATGACCTGCACATATGTGCACCACGCAGGAATGGGGGAACAACCACCATCAACCAGATCTGGAGGAGGAAATGAAACCAGTTCAATGGGAGTGCACAGGGAGGATCTAGGGTCATTCGAATCCATTTGAAACAACATGAACCAAGTGAAAAATCATTTAGGTATTTAGAAGAAGAACAACATGCATAACTCATCCCTATATTTTTCAAAACCCACAAATTGATTCACCATCTCAACTTAGATATCTAACAGAGTCATTAATTTTTTCTGTTTAATGTGTTTCAATTTGAACAAAGTAAAATGATTAAGTTTCAATGATTTTAGAATCATGGGGTGGGGGGGGGGGGGGGGGTCATGGATATGGAGGTTGCAATGGGTTAGAGAAGAATGTGAATAGTATAATCTGATTTTTGAGTTAAAATAATAATTAAATTAAAATAACAAAATTAGTTATTTAATATAATTATGAAATAACTTAAAATTTACAAGATATCAAACCAAACATCCATTGGACATGAACTTATGTATCGTCTAGGGTAAACCCCAAATTCGAGACCTAAATTTGATCTCAGATTTTTCATAGGACACACTTTTTGAGAGATATTAATTATTTATTATTCCGAAATCAGAATAAATAAATAATTAATTATAAAAAGTTCTTTTTTCCCAAGTGATGTGTCCAAACGTCTGTCACTTACAAATGTTATACCCTATATACTGTAGAAAATACCTCCTAGACCTAACATTGGTCTCAATTTTTTCATATGACACACCATTTTAGAGATATTAAATTATTTTTGAAAAATAATAAAATAAAAATATTAAATAATTTATTCTGTTTTCATCGAGGTTTTACATGCATCAGAATCTCTCACCAACGTAGATTTAAAATCTGAAAATATTCAATTGAATATTAAAAAAGTTAACTAATATTTTACCCTTATGTAAGGCCTTTAACACATTTATTAAGTTATTTTCACTGATAAAAAATTTGTTTCACATAAGACACTTATAGTTTATCAACAGAGGGGTTTTATTGTCTTTGTAAAATCCAGGATATTATAATTCTACCACTATAATTACTTCTCAACCTTGATAAGTATATCTAGCGGTCTTTCTCAAACAAATCAGGTCACTGAGATCAAACATCAGACTCATGTTCCCACATTTCTTCCTGGATCCATTCATGCTTCCACCAAATATAGACTAGTGGTACCATTATTCCTCACAACACCTTCTTTCTTTGATATATAATCTGCAATGGATGCTCCATGTAATATGCATACGTCTCTATCTCAACATCCTCACAACCAATAACTTGTGTAGGTTTGGGTATGTACCATTTAATCCAAGACACATGGAACACATTTTTCATACCTTGATAATGATAATGGAGGTCCAAATGACACACCATTTTAGTGATATTAAATTATGTATTTTATTCACTCTCTCAGAGGTATCCTAAACCATACTAGGGCCAATAATAGTTTCCTTACCTACCTCATGTCAACACAATAGTGAATGAAATGACCTCCCATAAAGAGCCTCATAAGGTTTCATCTGAATCAAAGCCTGATAACCGTTACTATATGGAAACTCAATCAAGTCTAGGTGATCATCCCATGATCCTCCAAGTTTTAGTATGAAAGCTCGAATAATATCTTCAAATATGTGTATGGTCCGCTCAGACTGTCCATTGGTATGGGGATGGTATACCGTGCTCAGTCTCAGTTGAGTCCTTAATGATTTTTGTAATCCTGGCCAAAATAATGATGCAAAATGTACATCTATATCTGAAATAATGATCAATGAGACTCCATGTAGGCATAATATCTATCGAAAATAGTGCCTCCCCAAATCTTCCACTAAGTGAGTCTCTCTAATCAGTGAGAAGTGAGCAGACTTCATTAACCAATCAACAATCATCCAAATTGCATCATGACTCCTCAGGGTCCTGGGTAACCCTATTAAAAATTAAATCATGATGTCTTCCAACTTTCACATGGGTATTAGGTGTGTTTTAAGGGAATTGGTGCTCTGACTTCACCCTTTTATGGGTGAGGCATCGAGAGACAAAAACCAATAATGCTTCTCTTCATCTCTAGCCACTAGAATTGTCGTCTGAATTCATGATACATCTTGCTCGCACTAGTATGTATTTCCAATTTAGAGGTATGATAATCCCTAATCATCTCCTATCCGATTGATGTAGGGACTAATACTATCCCATGTACAAATATCACATTATCATCATCCATCAACGATCTGGGCATCAATTCATCACCAGCTAGTTGTTCCCTCATTACAACACACTCTAAGTCTGACTTTTATTCATATTTTACCTAGTCCATAAGTGAGGATGTGACTATAAAGGGAGAAAAGGTCATATAAACATGTTCATATAAGACATACATCCTCCAATCATCCAATAAACACATCAAACACAACTAATCCTATGAGTACCTTTTTCCAAGTTCTTGGTCAGCTTGAGTCTTATGGATAAGGGAGTCTTCTTTGACATTTCCATTCCCAAGTTCATAAGTCATCTCAAAGTTTAACGTTTGTAGATACACAAACCAGTTCCTCTGCCTTAGATTTAGTTCCCTCTGTGTGAAGATATAGAGAAGGCTATTATGGTCCATGTAAATAATAAATCTCTCACCAAAGAGACAGTGTCTCCAAAACTTAAGAACGTGAACCATCGTTGTGAGATCCAAGTCATGTTTAGGGTATTTATTCTCATGGGTTCATAGATAACGAGATCCATAGGCAACTACCTACTCTCCTTACATTAGAACCAATCCCAAAACACCTCTTGATGTATCATAATACACTACATAACCAATCCTAGGCTCAGGGAGTGTTAGTACTGAAGCTATTTTCAACATTTTATTTAGCTCAAGGAAAGCCTCTTCACACTATTCTAACTATTTTAACTTTACTACCTTATTTTTCAGTGCTTCAATGGGTGTTGATAGTTGGGAGAAGTCTTGGGAAAAAATCCAGTAATATCCTACCAAACCCAAAAAAGTATTAATCTCAAACACATTTCGAGGACATGTCCAAGATATTGATTCCTCGACCTTCTTCGAGTTTATTGATATACCGGTCTTAAACACCACATGTCATAGGAACTTCATATCTTTAATCCATAAGTCACATTCTGACATCTTAGAGAAAATCATGTGTTCTCAAAGCATACTCAAGATTATCTCTAGGTGCCTAGAATCTTCTTAGGTGTCGATGGGTAGATGAGGATATCATCGACAAACTTTATGAAGAGAGAGTCTAAGTATGGATAAAATATCTTGTTCACGAGGGTCATGATCATTGTTGGTGTATTAGTTATCCCAAATAGAATCACCAAGTAATCATACGGTCCATATCTGATCTGAAATGCTATCTTTGGAATGTCCTCCTTCCTAACTCACAACTAGTGGTAGCCCGATCAAAGATAAATATTAAGGAAACATTTATATCCCCATAGCTGATCAAAAAGACCATAGATTATGGGAAATGAATATCGGTTCTTCACATTCACCTTGTTCAATTTTTTGTAATCAATGCATAATCGAAGAACCCCACCCGCCTTATTAGAGAACAAAATAGGTGCACCCCATAGTGAAGTACTTGGTCTGATAAATCCCTTACTCTCCAAGTCATATAGTTGTACCTTGGGCTCATTTATCTTAGTTGGATCCATATTATATGGGGGTATTGAAATGAGTTGTGCACTCGATACAATATCTAAATCAAAGTCAAATCCCATATCAGGAGTGATTCTTGTGAATTTATCTAGAAAGAGGACCTCATAGAGATCCATGACTGGTGGAAAATATGAGGGGGTTTCCACTGATGCTACTGAAAGGGCCAAGCCTACCATATGTTCTGTGATTGTCCCAGGTTGGATAAAGTTTGGTCAAAATATACCTACACCCAGTTCCCACTCTCTATTCATCAAGAACTTCTTTCCCTTAGGTGTAGTAGAAGATACCCATCTACGATAGTAATCAATGTGAGATCTGAAACTGGTTATCCAATCCATGATGAGAATCATATAGAATGCTGTTATCTCTAGAATCATGAATTCCCATAGATATCCATAGCTGGCGATGAATAGTGGACACTCTGGGAATCGATGAAGATGGTCCACTCTTGTACCCAATTTTGTATCAATGGAGACTAAATATGATGATAACTTGACTGGTAAGTCAATTACAAAAACTACTTGTGTAGATATGAAAGAATAGGAAGCACCAATATCAAATAAGGAAATATATAAAGTAGAGGTGATCATGATTGTACCTCGAACAATGGATGGTCCCTCTCCACCATCTATTGGAGTCTCTTCCACAATGTACATGTGAACCAACTCAGCTCCTCTTCCTTGTACCTAGGGTTCTTGACTACTCTGAGTCTGCTTATGAGAACCCCAGTCGTATCCCCATGTATAAACCATACCTTTATGAGAGATAGACCTATAAATAATGGAGAAAAAATATTGAAGATTCCCCTTTTTCCCACACTATCGACACATGCTCTGAGATTTAATACAGAACCTATCATAGTTTCCAACATTTCCATAGTTAAATCATTGTGAAACTCTTTCTAAAGGGTTTGATGATGATACACTCTGCTCCACCTTCATATTGGTACTCTATTGAACGTCTTTGGTATTCCTATTTTTATTTCCATAAGGAACTCTCATATTAGTGAGAGGAAACTCGGTCATTGGCCCACTATGGGCTGGGAGTAATCCAGATACCTTGTCCTCCTCTGATCCCTTTTCAAAGGCCAGGGCCTTGCGAAAGACCTATGTATATGTCATTCGGTCAAAGCCCCTAAACTGGCATCTGAGTTTTGGTTGAATGCCTATCTTGAACTTCCAAGCATTCTACACCTCATTACCAGCTAACAAAGAAGAAAAAAATAGCTCCATAAATCTGGCAGAACATGTTGTGACATTCATGGAACCCTGTCATAATTCCATGAACTCTTGGGAACAGTCCAACTTCATTATGTCTGGAAAATACTGCACGAGGAAAATCTCCTTGAAGGTCACCCAAGTAGGACTGTATCATCACCCATATTGGTTAATAACAGTCTATAATCTCATTTCTAGTCCCAGAACCATGAAGTTTTCTAGGATCATGCATCCTTATTCAGGAGTCTGGACTAGTTCAAATATGTTCTCAATAAAATCCATCCAGTCCTCTGCATCTTATGGTAAAATAGTGCCCTGAAATGTCTGAGGGTATTGAAGCTAGAAATACTGAGCATGTCCAGTCATGTTCCGTTGTGTGGGTCTTCCCTGTATAGGAACTATCTAAAAAATTCCTGATTGAATGGGCTATGTAGCTTGAATTTCCTATGCATACAAGAGCATGCTGGGGTATATCCTCTGAACCACAAGTGGTGGAACGAGTATCCTGGGCTACCACAGTTGGTGATCCCATCATACATCTCCAAGATGGTATCTTCTATAATATAAGGAACATTAAGAATATAAATAAACCCTAACAAGTGTATGGGATCACAAAAGGATTTTTTCTAAGATTCTATCATCAACCCAAGGTATAACCATCATTACAATAACTCTTGTCCCCTTCCTTGCATGTTAGTCACAATTGTCACATAAATATACTAACACAATAGAATTCATAGTTTAAAAAATTAAATCCAGTAAAAATATATCACAAAACATGGGAACATAGATATATCACACAAAAAAAAATATCCCAAAAAGATAGTAAAAGTAATGGCATTTAATTAATATACTAATATAAAGCACAACAACAAATATATTTATGGAATGTTAACCTACGTTCCTTGTCATGATGCATGAACATATGATAAATCTCATAAATCACATATAACATCATGTGCGTGACCTAAGGATAATTTAATTAAAGGTAAAAACAAAACAAAACTTACCATTTTATGAAACTCATAGGTCTACTATGTAGTACTGGCCAGACACTAACATAGTTCCCCTACCTAAGTCCTAACTATTCTATCTCATGTCTAACATGTTACAACCCAAATCAAGAGAATAACATGTTAGTTATTCATGATCCTCTGAAACCATTTTGTAACACCCCAACCCGAATCACTTGGTCCAATCCGGAATTCCAAATAACCTCATGCATGTCCCCCCATATGCAAGAGGTTTCCAACTAGCATCAATGGTCTGATTCCTTCAGTGGGGAGACTATACCCTCAATATCATGTCATAGGATCAATAATAAACAATAAACAACATAAAACAAATAATAAGGGTAAAAATGCAGAAAAGTAAAGATGACATACATGTCATACAATAAAGAAGATCCTAAGGTGGAAATAAAAACCAATGTAATAAGAAGTAGATAAATAAAAGATAAAACAAAATCCTCTGGAGTCCATCCCTGACAGCTACTATCTTTATGCTCCACTTCTCAACCATCTCTCATAGGCCCCTTAGCCTTTGTTGGATCCTTCATGAAATCTACAAGTGCATCGAAATTCCCAAGTAGGGTGTGAGTAAAAGACTCAATAGGACACCACCAATGCATCCTTAACCTGATGTGCTCAAGTATACAAGTGTATGACATAATAAAATAAATGAGTAACAAATATAATAACACACAATCCAAAATTGAGTGGGTGTGTGATAACCAAAGCTTCCACAACCCCCGACCATACCTACTTTAGCTCCATGCCAAAAATATATATTATGTCGATAAGTATCCAAAACCAACCACAAGGATATTGGTGAGTCACTCGTAATCCACAAGGCATTGAGTGAAAACAACCTACCTAGAATCTAAATGGAATCATGTAATACTCAGAATCCACAAGGCATCAAGTAACTGTAACCTACAAGAAATCCCCAAGGCATTAGGTAACATTCAGAATCCACAAGGCATCAAGTTTCAGTCATCTACTCAGAATCCACAAGGAATCAAGTGGATTATAGGTTACAAGGTTATCATGTAGCATCATCATCTTCACCACACATCATACGTGCACCCCACAAGGAGTAATCATACCATGATGGCCACTTGTAAAGTATACACATACCAACCTACGAAGGAAAATATGAAAATTAATAGCATGATAACAACCATAGCACACATCATGATAAATATATCATCATCATAAACATAAACATGTGAATTAAACATTATGATGGAATTAAGCTATCACTTTAATAACATGGAATCAAATCATACCATATTAGGGGCTAGACACACAACCACATGTGATCACAAGTCAATCACAATATTAAATATTCCAACACACAAATTAAGTATGGAAACATGTGTAGAAAAGAGTCCAAAAAAGATAAGTAAACACTTACCACAAAGGTAGATTATGTAAAAATAAACAGTAATAAATAAGTAAAGATACCACTTCACAATCTTATTGATGAAAAATTTAACATGTCAAATCTTGAGGTTCGTCAAGGATTCATAGAACAAAAAAGTACTATTTTATTTCAAAAGAAATAAAATATCACATTAGATAAAGCCTTATCTTTCCTATATAATTTTATAATTAACATTTAGGTCAAATAATTTGTTTGCTAAATTATTATTTGATAATTTATTTATTATCATTTGATAATTTTTAATAAATTATCCCTCAATTATCCATGTGATTGACCATTGATAATTTTTATTCCATAAATTTTCATTTAAAAATTTATTAATTATCCTTTGATAATTATATATAAATTATCCCTGATAATTATCTTAGATAATTATTTATCTATCTCCCAATAATTCAAATAATTATCCTTTTATAATTTATTTTAAAATATCCATTTAAAATTTGAAAAATTAGATTTAGAAATATCTTGTTTCCTTCAAATAAAAAATATGATTTAGGTTTTACTCGTTGAGATAAATCCAATGAAACCAACAACACGTAATTCTGATAAATATCACAATAGATATTGAATTTAAAAGTTCAAATCAAAGAGAGAAAAAAATAAAATAAACAAAACAATAACTTTCACATATGAGCACCACATAGGAAGGGAGAGAATCCACTATCAACCAGATCTGGAGTAGGAAACAAAATTGGTTCAATAGGGGTGCGCGAGGAGGATCTGGGGTTATTCGAATCCAGTGGAAACAACATACACCAAGTGAAAAATCGTTTGGCTATTTATAAGAAGAAAAATATTCCTAACTCATACCTATATTTTCAAAACCCCCAAATTGATTGACTATTTCAACTTACAAATCTAACAGAGTCATTAATTTCAACTATTTAAGGTGTTTCAATTTGAACAAAGTAAAACAGTTAAGTTTCCATGATTTTAGAATCATGAGGGGTGTGGATATGGAGGTTTCAATGAGTTAGAGAAGAAAGCGAACAGTAGAATCTTATTTTTGAGTTAAAATAATACTTGAATTAAAATAACAAAATTATTTATTTAAAATAATTAATAAATAACTTAAAATTTATAAGCGAGCTGACCAAATGTTCATTTCTCATGAAATTTATGTATCATCTAGAGTAAAACCCCCATTACAGAAACAACAGTGGTCTATAATTTTTCATAAGGTTCACCATTTGAGAGATATTAATTATTTATTATTTAAAAATTATAACAAAAAATTAATTAATTATAATAAGTATTTCTTTCGTGAGTGAGGCATCCAAACGTCTGACACTTACAAATATTATACCTTAACTAGGCTAAACAATGCCTCTCATACCTAACAGTGGTCTATAATTTGTCATAAGAAACACTATTTGGGAGATATTAATTTATTTATTAAAAATAATATAATAAAAATATTAAATAATTTATTCTTTCTTTATCGAGTATTTACGGGCATTGGAATCTCTCACCAACTTAGTGTAAGACTCTAAAAATATTTGATAGAATATTCCAAAAAGTTAACTGGGATTTTACCTTTATGAAAGGACTTTAAAATATTTATTAAGTTATTTTCATTGATAAAAAAATTGTTTCACATAAGAAACTTATAGTTTATCCACAAAGGGGTTTTATTGTCTTTGTAAAATTCAGGATATTATAGTTTTCTTCCTTGTTTCTTCATGTGATCATCATGGGTGTTTTCTTTGGCCCATGGTTTGATGATTGCTCAGTATTTGATCATTTCATGACCATTCTTCTATGAAACCAATAAATACCATAGGTAAGGATTGTGACGGAGGTTGCGATTTGAGGATCAGTGATTATGGTGGATGATTCAAGGAGGAATGAGACCAGATCAGACTGGGAGTTCCATCCCCGTAAAGGATACGTGAAGAAAACTCATGGTAGTGACCAATCGACTTAACGAACCATTTTCTGAGTGGATAGAGGACTAAAATCTAGGGAGTGAGCGAATTTAAGGTCAGGTGACCTCCAATCTATGGATTCTAGAGAGCATAGTGGCTCCGACGATGTAGTGGAAAATGTAGAGGAAGAAATTTTAGATCTAGAAAATCCTATGATACCAAGCATGTAATTATTTGTTACACGCTATGTGGGAACCCCTAGATATAATGACAGGGTTTCCACGAAGAGTTAAACATCACATGTCATGTGACACGTTCCCGGTGACTTGACATTTATCTTGGAGGATACATTGGAATGGGCATGCTAAGTACACAGACACTGTTAGGTGTACACGAGCATGAAAAATGGTTCATAGGCATGGGAATTTGGTACTGAAAATGTTTTGGGTGATCTATACATGCCATGTACTATTCATACATGTTGTGTATGTGGATATTTACATGAAATGCAGGGAATCACCACACGGGCAGACCAAGGGTTAGCTGGACATGCCGTGTACCCCCAGTACATGCTCTATACCCCTTTGAGGGTCTTTTTAGGCCTTTGTTTCTTTAGTATAGACCATTATCAGTTGAGTGTTTTACATTGGTCCATTCCCTCGAGGGTAAAGTGTGATATTACATCCACATATTAGGATGGTGATCCCCTTTTCAGGATGGGTCTTAGATAGAGTTCGTGGTGCCCCTCATGATATTGGTGTGTGATCCTCTATGATTTTTATAACCTAGGTGTGGTTTTGGGAATCTAAATAACCTCTTTATAAGGGTTTCAATCCTTAATCTATATTTACATATTATTAGGGTTATCAGTGTCATTGGCATACGATCCCCTACATAGTGGGTTGATCCAGATTAGGTTTGTGGTGTCCCCTAGTAGTCCTAGGTGTGACCCCTATCTAAGTATCAGGGTCTTCTGAGGCCAGTGTGATTTCTTGGGTGGAACCCAATGATCTTGAACTCTTGGATGAGTGTCTCTGATGATGGAATGGATCATGGAGTGGATTCTCTCGGAATGAGAATTGATTCAAGTAGAATCATGTGGCTAGTGGTTTGGTTATGAACACTTGGAGGCATAGTGTCCTTCCTAATAATATATGGGTTTTTCCCTACTATTATGCATTGATTTCTATATCCGATGAATATTCTTGATGCTCCCTATTTAGTGTTTTTGGGGTTGTCCTACTGGGCATTGTTATACTCACCCCTACATGGGATCTTCCTGTACATGTAATGTCTTATGTAGATGAGATACCATTTGATGGTGTTCTAGGAGGACAAAGATTTGGTGGAGTCTAGATTGATCTTGACAGATTAAGGTGTTTTCCTAGTGGTTTACTTTTATCATATATTTTACCCTTAGATTAGGTTGGACTCTCTATAGTTTTTGGTTGAGCTTGTATTTGGCCCCTTTTTTCTTTTAGTACTTTATTTGCATACTCTAATTTTGGGGTCATAGATTCATGCATGCATTGGTTTCAGTTGTTTTATATTTTAGTATAATATGAGCTTGGATATTTTTTCATGTTTATAGGTACATTAGGATAATGCATCCCATATGTGGGATATGCCTACTCGGCACTGGTCACCAGCCCCTGGCCAATTGGAGGCGGGCACGGGGTAGTCACGGTTTGGACCCTGATAGGTTGGGTCATGACAAATTGGTATCAGAGTAGTTGATTCTACCTTAGGGAATAAGTCTATAAGATTGGTTTGGGTAATATGGAAACAATTTTAAGTGTTTCAAGATTGTATTTTGGGCTAAGGACCCCAGTGTTGGTATGAAGACTGATGTATCCATACATCAGGAATTTGACCACTCACCTTTCGGCTCAGTACATGTAGACATTGGTTACATGGAAACCATTGGTAAATGAATCATATAGGAATGGGGTGTGGTTTCAGTGTACTTATTAAGTCATATCTCAAGATATAATCTTTGATCGTGGTGCATCTTGTTTATTTTAAGATGCCTCCATGAAGACAGCCATCCATGATTCCACTACGTGATCCTGAGGATGATCTTCTGTGGAACAAGGCTTCAGTATAGTGGCCTGCATTAGTGATAGAACCTCTGAGTGGTTTACTAGATATACCACCACTATTTGAGAATCATATAGAACTATCATTTCTAGATGAGGATATACGCAGGAAGAGTGTTCTGTAGAAGTTCAAGAGGCTATGACCTTCCATGTTTCGGGGTGATCCATACCCCTAGGTGGATGAGGATTGGCTAGAGGCAGTCACTTGAGTTTTCCATTTTGTAAGGACGCATGAAAATTAGATGGTTTTCCTTGTATCAAGTATTATTCAAGGATCTTATTGGTGACAGTGAAGTTTACTGACTCAATCACATGAATAAACAACTCTCTCCTAGCCAGATTTTGAGCATCACTTTAGGGCAGAGTTTTATCCTTCCACATTGTGATCATTGTGCATACAAAAGCTTTTGCATATGCAGTAGAGTAGTTTGGCCATGGATGATTACTAAAATATGTTTACTAATCTATCATGATACTTCTTAGATATGGTTTAGGATTATTTTTTCAAATCATGGACCATTGATTAGGGATTAAACTGGGATATTGGGGATTCAGTGATATCCCTTTTCATTTCCCCTATGATGGAGTGATTGAGTGGTCCTTAGTGGTTGATAGATTCTTGGAAGATAAGGCGACGATAGTGGGTAGTAGTAGATTCCACCCATGAGCCAAGAGCTTGAAAAAAGGTAATTTAAAATAGTTACAGGGATCCAAGCATGTTAGATTCTTTAAAAGATGATCCCATGACATAGGTTCAAAAGTATAGGGCTCCCAAGATAGATCAAATCAGCTAAGGGAGAGTTGGAATTTCTCTTATGATGGTTAGGGACATCTAGAAAAGGATTTTCTATCCCTTCGTATAGTTAATCAAGAGATGGTTGAGGGACCATCGAGGTAGAGATAGAGGCTGGGGTAGGGTGGTCTGCAGGGTTGCATATGTGGTAGAGGGGCTGGAAGAGTAGCATAAGGTGGTCAGAGGTTTGAAATATTACCACCACCACCCCCAAGTGGTCCATTCCATGCTCAGGGATCTAGTGGTTAGGGTTGAGGCCAGTTCTAGGCTATAGAGGCCTATAAACCCTACACACTAGGGATGATACAAGGTACAATTTTTGTCTTTTCTAACTTAGCTACAATATTGATAGACATATATGCAAGTCATTATTTTATCACCACTTATCTAGTTTGAGACTTAAAGATTCTAGTTGATCCTCTGGCTCAACCCTTACGATTAGAGACTCAAAAAGGAATTGAATCAGTGATTTAACACTCCTGACGATAGTTCATTCTAATGGTTAATTTTGGGAGATTTATATGAGATGTCATCCTAGGTATGGACTGAATTTCCACAGTTCATTCCCAGATTGACTATTTTAGGCAGAGAATTTGGTGTTTCCACAGTGGCGGTATGTGGTTTTACTTTATGGGAAAAAGGAAACCTTGGAGGAGCATAACAAGATCAAGAATGGGAGAGTGTAGCTGATTACTCAATAGTTGGATAACATGACTCTTGGATTAGTAGATGTTATGGGTTACTAGTTCCCTACAGTGGTGGAAAAGTATGAGGATTTATTTCTTGAGGATGTTCCAGGCTTACCTCCCTGCAGTGAGCTATAATTTTGTATTGACTTACACCCTGGGGTGACCCTGATAACTACACTAGTATATCGAGTGGACCCCGTATAACTTCAAGATTTGAGGGTGAAGTTAGATGACTTGTAAGAGAAGGGATTTGTGAGACCCAGTGTTTTCCCTTGGGAAGCCCCAAGGAAGTTTTTTATAAAGGTGAATAGGAGATTGAGGTTATGTGTGGACTACTTTCCATAAACCATGTGACCATAAAGAATAAGTACCAACCATCAAGGATTAATGACCTCTTTGATCAGTTGAGAGGAGCATGATGGTTCTCGAAGATTGACCTCAGATCAGGCTATCACTATCCATGAGTACAAGATGATAATATAACGAAGAAAACATTCAAATGTTGATAAAGACACTATAAGTACTTGGTAATTCCCTTCAACATGATTAATGCCCCAACTTTGTTCATGGTACTCATAAACCAAACCTTTAATCCTTTTTTAAATCAATTTAAAATGGTCATTGTTGATGATATCTTAGTGTACTTGGAGTCTAAGGAGGAGCATACATGACACTTGAGGATAGTACTTGATGCACTTTTAGAGGACCAAATTTATTAGAAAAACTCAAAGTGTAAGTTTTGGATTCAAGAGGTCCACTTCATGGGACATTTCATCTTAGAGGAAGGAGTGGAAGTGAACCTGTTGAGGTTGAGGAAGTTCTATCTTGGGATCCACCCAAGAGTTTTACTGAGGTACAAAGTTTACTTGGGTTGGAAGGGTACTATAAGAGGTTTTTAATTTATTTATCCAGAGTAATAGAACCCTTTAAAACTATGACCAAAAAGGGGTGGCCTTTCTCATGGATAAAAATGTACTAACAGTGCTTTCAGGAGTTGAGGAAGAGATTAAAGATCACTCCCATCTTAATATTACCATAGGAGGGTGTCGAGTATGCAATGTTATGCGATGCCTCATGGATTGGGCTTGGTTGTGTTCTAATTTAGAGACAGGTGGTGATTATCTATGGTACACATTAGTTGAGACCACATGAGTAGAACTATGTGAACCTTAATCTTTAGTTAGTAGTGGTAGTCTTAATACTTAATATTTGGTGACACTACTAGATGAGCGAGTGGTTTATCATCTACTCTGACCACAAGAATCTAAAGTATATATTCTCTCAGAAGGATATTAAATTTAGATAGAGGTGATGGATAAAGTTCCTCCAAGACTATGAATTCAAGATTTTATATACTACTCAGAAGGATAACATGGAGGAAAATGATCTCAATATGAGATATTGTTATTAGTTGTTGGCTGAGGTGTCAGAGCAGTTATCCTCATTGCAGTTTTCCTTAATGGACTATAATGGTGCTTTATATATTTAGTCAATGGTTATTAACCCACCAATTTTATAGTGTTTTATGGATTCTCATCATGGAGATATCGAATTTGATACCTTACATGCTCAGATATCCACTAGAAATGCTCGTGATGGATATTCTGAAGGTGGGGAGCATGTTATCATTTTCAAAGGGTGGATGATGGTACCATTAGAATTGTGGGAAGAGGTGATGAAGGATCTTCATATATCCCCTTTGGTGGTACATCAAAGTGTGGAAAATATATACCAATACCTCTGACACTAGTTTTGATGGCCAGACATGAAGATTTGTGTTGCAGAGTCTGCCTCTCAATGCATCACTTATCAACAAGTGAAGGCTGAGCACCATGTTCTAGTGGGTTTAGATCAACCCCTTGAGGTTCCAGAGTGTAAGTGGGATGATATATCCATGTAATTCATGAAAGGGTTACCATGTATATCTTGGGGACATGATGTCATATGGGTGATCTTAGACTGACTCACCTTGTCAGACCACTTTACAACCATTAGAGAGAAGAGCTCAATAGAGAGCTCAGTATGCTGGTACATACAAGAGATATTTCATCTCCATGTAGATACCTTGATGATAGTTTTAGACCATGATTCTCATTTAATGTCAATATTATGGAGAGTAATGTAGGATTCCTTTGGGAATCAGCTGCATTTGAGCACAAAATTTCACCCCTAGAATGTCAACCAGACTTAACAGACCAATAAGGTCTCGGAGGACATGCTATAGGCTTTCAGGTTGGAATTTGGTTGTAGTTGGGAGAATCATATACCCTTGGTAGAGTTTGTGTAGAATAATAACTACCATTCCACTGTTGGTATGGCACCATTTGAGGCCTTGTATGGGAAATATTATAGCTCTCTACTTTATTGGAATGATCTAGGTGATTCAACACTCATGGGTCTAGAGTTGGTGTGAGATACTAGAGAAGGTTTAGATCATCTGAGAGTGGATGAGGACTTCATAGAGTTGTAAAAAATCCTATGCGGACTGATGAAGGAGACCTATGGAGTTCGAGGAGGGAGACCATGTGTTCTTGAGGGTCTCACCTCGATGTGGGTTATAGAGATTTGGAATAGCTGATAAGGTTTCTCTGAGATTCATTAACCCTTTCTAGACACTACATAGAGTTGGTGAGGTGGTGTACTTATTGGCTCTACTACTAAAGTTGGATCAGGTACATGGATTCTTCCACGTGTCACATCTAAGGAGGTACATGCATGAACCGTCACTTGTTATTGACTTGGGAAATATAGACATGAAGGATGGAGCTACCTTTGCTGAGTACCTAGTGGAGATCAAGGATCGATAGGAGAGGATCCTTCATGGGAGATTGATTACCTTAGTGCATGTCTAGTGGTAGTATGCGAATCTTCAAATGAGCACCTAGGAGAGTGAGACCCATATGTGATCCCATACACTCATCTATTTTAGTAGGATTTTCTACTTTTGGGATGAAATGACCTAAGGTGGGGAGAATGTAATGAATTTGATTTTCCATGTATTATTTTGGATATTATATGAATTATTATTGGAGCCAGGCACTGAGATGATGTGATATTATGAGGCCTAGTGAGTCTAGAATAAATGTTTAAAATATATTAAATATATTAATATCACACACATATAGTTTTCATGAAAAATTGGAATAAATTCGGAACAGAGGCCTGTATAAAAAATATAATGGCATCATTGAGTCTAGAATACAAGCTTTAACCTAGGTGCAACATAAACTTTTTCGGCATCGGGTGTTTGTGAAAAAGTTATTGCAGTAAAAAATAAATAAAATAAATAAATATTTTATTTTATTTTATTTTTTTGATGCAAAAACCAAGATCTTCTATAGGTATATGGTTATGGAAACATATCAGGATTGGTTGCTAAATCCTGGAGACCTAGAGGACCATTAGAGAGCGTTCTTAGCAGACAACACCGAATTAGATCAGGATCGAGGACCGGTGTGCAAAGAAAACATGTGGATCCCACCAAATACAATGACATATAATCATTCTTTACTAGTGATTGATCCAAATTGAGGTAGGATGTTGATTTTTTATTTTTATCCCATTCTTTAATCCCAGTCGAACAAGGATCAATTACAAAAACAATAATTGATTCATACATCAATGGTAGTATTAAATTGATGGATTTATTTTATTGTTCATTGTTTATATATCCCTATTCATTATTCAATTCTATGAAAATGGATAGAGGATAAAAAAACAAAGGTTGATATTCATTTCTCAAATCTTGTGGGTAATGGTTTTCTTCCCTGTTTCTTCACATGATCATCATGTGTGTTTACTTTGTCCTGGGGTTTAATGATTACCTCGTATTTGATTGTTGCATGACTATTCTTCAGTGAAACTAATCAATACCATGGGTATGTCTTGTGATGGAGGTTTAAATGTTAGGATTGGAAATGATGTTGTATGATTTGGGGAGGAATGAAAGTAGATCAAATTGAGAGTTCCGTTCCTGTGAAGGATATGTGATAATGTTTCATGGTGGTGATATGTCATCTTGATGGACCATTTTCTGAGCGGATTGATGATAGAAATCCATTGATTGGTCTACATAGAGGTAGGGAGACCTCCAATCCATGGATTACAATGATAATAGTGGATCCAACGATGTAGTGGATGATGTAGAGGAAGAACCAGAAGATTTGGAAGATCCCATGATACACAACATGTAATCTGACATTACATGCCTTGTGGGACCCCCTAGTTGCAGTGCTAGGGTTTTTGCGGAGAGTTAAATATCACAGACCATGTGACACTTCACATGCTATGTGACACATTCTTAGAGACTCAACATGTATCTTAGTGGATACATAGGAATGGGAAGGCCAAGTACTCAGAAACAACCAAGTGTAAACGAGCACAACCAGGTGTACATGGTTTAGTACACAGGCATGACCAATGGTACACAGGCACGATAAGACAACACCTGAAATGTGTTGAGAAATATATACATGATTTTTACTATTCCTAAATACTGTGTATATGGAGATTTACATGAAGTGTGAGGAAACATCACACAGGAAGACCAAGTGTTGGTTGGACACACCATGTACCCTCAGTACAAACCGTGTACCCCCTTTGAGTGTGTTTTTAGCCCTTTGTTTTTTAATTATGGACCAATATAGATTAAGTGTGTTCCCTTGGTCTATTACCTTGAGGGTACCATGTGGCATTACATCCACATATCAAGATTGAGATCTCCTCTATAGGATTATTCTCAGATGGAGTTCATGGAATCCCTCTGGAGACTAGAGAGTGATCCTCTATCATTTTTTATACCCTATGTGTTGTTTTTGGAATCATAATAACCTTCTTAATTAGGGTGTCGATCCTCAATATACTTGTATTTATTGTTAGGGTTTATGGTATCATTGAAATACGATCCTCTATGTATCATGTTGATCCAGATTGGGTTTGTGGTGTCCCCTATAGGTCTTGGGAGTGACCCCTATCTAAGTATCAGGGTATTTTGATATTAATGAGCTTTCTTGGGTAGGGACCAATGATCTTGAAATCTTGGATGAGTGTTTTCTGTGATGGCATGGATTTTAGAGTAGATTCTTAGGTAATGATCATCGCTTTGAATATAATCTAATGGCTAGCAGTTTGGTTGTGACTTCACGGAGGCTTGGTGTCCTTCTTGAGTATATCTAGATTTTTCTCTTATGTTATGAATTGATTGAAATATCATTGTTATGATCTGACTATTCTTGATGCTTTGTGTTTAGTGTTTTGGGGGTTTCCTACTAGGTATTGATATATTTACCCCTGCATGGGGTCTTCCCACACATATCATGTCTTATGTAGACAACAACCTATTTGACGGTGTCTAGGGAGGATAGAGAACTGGTGGATCCTATATTGATCTTTACAGACTGAGGTTTTTTCTGGGTGGTTTCTTTTGATCATATTTTTTCCCTTAGAGTAGGTTGGAATCTCTGTAGTTTTTTGGTTGGGCTTGTATTTGGCCCCTTTTTTACTTCTATTAATTCTCTATCATACTCTTATTTTAAGATTATAGATGTATGATTTCATTGGAATTAGTTATTTTATATTTCAGTATTGTATAAGTTTGGAGATGTGTGTGTGTGTGTGTACGGTACATTATGCAATACCTTCCATATGTGGGATATTCCTACTCGGTGCTAGTCTCCAGACCTAGCCTATTGAAGGCAAGCTTGGGGTAGTCTCAGTTCATACCCCGATTATTCATGTCATGAAAATTAATATTTACTTTCTTTTGTTTCATCTTTCAAAAAATGGAAAAAAATTTCATGTGTACGTATGGTCTTCCATCTCCATGAATGATGTAATTCATTTTTCTATATTTAAAATTCATGGATGAATACAAATATGTACATAATGAATATATATGATATTTATGTCATGATTAAAATTATAGAGATGGTGTAACCAAGATAAATATACAAGGATCATAACTACTGGATTAAAATACTTATAAAAACAAATCATATATCACCCGAAATATCAATTTTAATAAAGAAGTGTTAACAAATAGGTGATAAAAGGTTATAATTAAATCATATGTGGTAAGATATTTATGTGCATGGTTTTATGATAGATATATAATAAATATATATTTTATTATACTAGAGGTTCCAATGCATATGAAAGAAGTCAAACCTAGGGATAGGGATTTTCGTCTCACTTTTATTTCTATGGAACATATTCCATATTCACCACTCATTTATTTTATGTGATGTATATACTACCCATTAATTTATTTTATGATACTATTTATGAATGTTATGAGGATTTACATATCCTTATAAGGTTCTTACATTCACGGTTCTTATGATTCAAATGTTACCAAAGCGGTAAGGGGTTTTGTGTTACAATATCATTTTTTAATAAGATTGTTTATGATTAAGTTTGGATGATGAAATATTATGATATACCTTTAAAAAACACATTAATTTTATTATTTTTTATTTATTTATTGAAAATACATGCTTTCCTTTCATTTTATTAAACTTACGTACATAATAGACTTGAAATATGTTTTTATGGTAATTCGACTTCATTTCTCTCTTTGGTCAAAAAAACTTTTCATCCATATCCATGTTTTCTAAAAATGATTTTGAAAAAGGTTTTTAAAATTTTACTATGACTGTTTAAAGTTAATTTTAGACATTTTTTTATTTTTAAAAAATGGTTTGAAATGTAATAACCTGAACATTTGAATAATATTTGTTTCCAAAATTTGTGTGTTATTTCATTTTATACTCCACAAAACTATATCCTTTAATTAATGAAGTGATACCATTGGGTTTCAACTATTATATAACCATTGGTCAATATGACCATTGGAAAATAAACTCTTAATGTTACAATTATTGTTTATAAATACAAGTGATATTGGTTAATTAATTCAGAAAGAAGAGTTAATGGCCTCATCCAATAGACTCGGGTCGTGCGAAGCCCATCTGTCAGAGCTTGGGAAGGAGGTAGTATCTCTGGGCTTTGCTCTAGACCAAGCCCAAGATGAGCGTCAACACGTGAATCTTGAACAGAATTGCCTAAGGGAGAAGTTCAATCTGATAGAAATTACCACTCGGGAAATGTTATCTAATTCGCCCCAAGATTCTATCACCATAACACACCTTACACTTCGGTTCTATGCAGGTGTTATAAGGGGATATGTAACGAGACCTTAGTTACATTGTGTAATCATTTTTTTTAAATAAAATTTTTATTTCTTATTATGTTATATTTTTGAATTTAAAATGTCCAGATAAATGTAGGATGAAGTTCCATGTTTTTGATGAATTTTGGAAAAATGGGTATTTTAAATTTTTTTGTATACTTTAAATAATTAATAATGTGAAATGATTTTCAAAAAATGGTCTTCCAAAATTGTGATCAGTAAGAAATTTAGAGTCTAATAAGATCAAATTGATTTTTAGTGAATAATAAAGTATGAATAGTAACATACCCTTATGAATAGTAATGAATAGTAAATCAGCCAAAAAAATAGAAACTTCACCCATGAACGTATAAATACAATTTAGACATCTTAAAAGTGAAAAAACGATCATAATATAAGTTTTGATACTTTTGTATGACATAAATATTTTATTTAAAATTTTATAATTAATTTTATAATTTAAAATGAAAATTTATTTCCATAAAATGTAATCATAAATTATTACTTTATTATCTTTTGGTTATTCGATAATTTTATGGGACCCTGATTACTTTTTCAAGGTGTTAAAAAAAAGTTATAGTTTTAGAGTTGTTTTTTTAAATAAATAATGATTTTATTTAAAAATTAAATTAAAAATATTTAGAAAATTATTTTCATAAAACGGAGTTCATTTTTAAATTTAAAGCATCGATATTAGGTTAGGGTGAATTTTTGGGATTTTTTTAAAACAGTTGAATTTCGGTGAATAGTAAAAATACAGTTTTGAGTTTTGGATGTTTAATGACATCATTGATGATTTAATAATGTTTTAATAAATCTAGTCAACTTGTGACTAGTAAGATATGTTATGAGGTTTCCCAAGTGGAAAATACCATGGTCAAGCCCATGGTTTTGCAAATACCACCGATGAGGTGTCCCTTGGAAATTAATTAAATATTCTCTCACTTTTGCTATAAATACCAAGCCATTCCATCATTACTTTCATTATAAAATCCTCATCAATGAATATCTGGTCTTTTTACCTCCCAAATAGTCCTGCCAAGGTTCTCTCAATCCCCCCAAGGTCTCAACCTTAAAGCTTTTGAAGTTACTCTTCGAGGTAAGGGAACCTTCCACCCTCCTCTTTTGAGTTATGACTTCCTTTATGTTGTGTCTTCTAGTTTCCATATTATTATGTTTGGTTATATTCTTCTATATTCATATTTCAGTCAATTTTATGTCCAAATGACGAGAGACCCTTTTCTCTCTCATCATCTGATTTTCTGAATTTTTAATCGATGTTGTGAGGCTGCCGAATTTTTATAAAAGAAATCACATCTTCTCGTTTCTTTTGAGTTTCATTATCATATGGTATTTCCATAAAATATCCATACCATGATCTTATTTATTTTTATTTTGTACCCATAATGTATTATGAGTTTTTTATGAGTGGGTGACTCTTGTCCCCTCTCTTTTCAACGTTTTCTAAAACCATGTTATATAGCTGTTATGTTGTAGAAATTTCGTCTCAAAATTTCTCTCTTTCTCTCAATAAATTCTCTTATCTTATTTATGTGAATACCCAGACATATTTAGTCTCTATGGGTGTTCATAAATACATAAAAAAAATTATATTCTTTATTTTTTTAATTGACATACATATAAACCTCACTCACTTTCCATGGGTTATAAATAACATAATGGTCTTATTTTTAAGCACTTTTAAAATGTCACGATTTTGAAGTGAAACCCATTTCTTTTACTCTCTTTGGGTTATTTATGGAATGTATGATTATTATCTATGTGGATCACATGAAAATAAAGACATATTAAGGGTGTGCCCTGATAACGCTCTAATGAATTGGGTAAATAATTTAATCTCTAGAGATGATAAGTTTCACGATAACTTGGTGAATAACCTTGGTAATTTTTATGAAACCTTACTGATGAACTTTGGTGATATGTTCATGAATGTATAAATTAAATGTTTTAGCCACATATTCAAGTTATGGTTCAATTTATTTTCATTATTTTATTCCTCTACTTCCATTTCTCATGTCTGTATTTTTTTTCATCAAGTTCTTATTGATATCACAAGTAAACTGATTCCCTTGCTTTTCTTACTGGGCCTTCTGCTCACCCTTTCCATTGATGTATGTCTACAGGTTATGAGATGAAATGTTTTTACTTAGGATGAACTCATGATAAATCCATGCAAGTGGATTTGAATAATGTTTTATGTTTTCATGTTTTATGTTCGTGATTTCCAAGACACTAGACTTCAAAGATCCTCTAAATGTAAAATGTAATGAAAAGTTATGAAATAAAAATTCAAGATGCTACATTTGGTATAAAAAGATATTTTAGTTATTTATGGAAATTAGGATTTGAAAAATTTAGGAATAAGCCTATATAAAAGTTTAAGTATAGAAAAACATTCTGGTATTTTGGTGAGTATTGAGTAAGTTGTTTATCAGGAAAATACATCCCTGTCTGGATACGAGCAGGTAGAGGCGGCTCTGGAACAGATGTACCTAGGAGTGAAAACAATGACAAGAAGTTTTGTGCTTGAACTGAGGTATCCTGGTATACAAAAATGGGCCTTTCTGCACTCTTGGTTACGACACTCCCAGAGGATATGTTTGGTTAATCATAATATTTTTATGAATCATGATGAAGGATTTATAGAGAAATGTAATTGTTTAAAGCATGAAGTTTTAAGAAAAAAATCCTTTATAGTTATAAGATTTTTAAATCAAATAAGTTTCTCACCAAGGTTTTATTGTTTTAGAAAATGGAATTTAATAGGAGGAATCATGCAAATGGTGACCTCAATGGACCATGCCCTGACAGACCTCCGATGGAAGCAGGTATGGAAAAATTCATGCGAATGATGAACCAACTGACTCAAGTTATGGGAAATAACTTGAATCAAGATGAGAGAATGATATCACCATGAAAAAAACAACTTTATATTGAGTCCTTTATGCGTTAATGACCACAAACCTTTAGTGGATCGATCGACCCATTGATTTCTGAACAGTGGATCAGCTCTATAGAGAATATTTTTCTGTGCTCTGCTGTTCAGAGCAAGAGAAGGTCACCCTGGCTGTCTATCGCTTAAAGGGATAAGATGATCAGTGGTGGAAACTGATTAAAAACATGAGGCCAAGAATGGAGGTTGAAGCTATGGAGTGGGAAGAGTTCAGAGGGATATTCTTCAGCAAGTATTTCCCTCAACCGATGAGAAAAATAATGGAGAAGGAGTTTCTCGAGCTGAAGCAGAAGGAGAACGAATCTGTAGGAAGCTATGAGATGAAATTCACAAGGCTTTCACATTACACCTCTATATTTTTCATGGATCTAAATGGTATGGTTGATAGATTCTTCGGTGTACTAAGACCTCATCTGCGGAAGAATATAGCCGACTGAGATTATGATAGCTATGAGGAGATCGTACGAAGTGAGATGAAAGTTGAACTTGGGTTTGGTGAAACGCAATGGTCTGATAAATCCAATGAAAATAAAAGATATATGGAGCCAAGCTTAGGGAGGAGCTTCGATCAGGGAAGGGGAGGCAAGTATGTACAACATTCCATGTGTAATAAATTTGGGAAGAAGCATTCGAGGAACTAACTACTCGGGAGCATGATGTGCTACAAGTGTGGTAGAGACGGCCACATTGCGTGGAATTGTCATAGTGAGGTGAAGCCATAACTGCACAAAACTAAAGACAATAGGAATATTGTGGAGGCCCTACCTGATGTCCAATTTTATAAGTGTAGACAACATGGGAACTTTTCCAATCACTATCCAAATCCAAGGGCAGTGGAGGGGAATCACCATCAGCCTCAACAACGACCAAGGGAACAAGGTCGTAATTTTTCAATCACTATGGCTGAATTTGAAGTTCCAAATGATGTGATGGTAGGTACTCTTGCTATTCTCTCAAATATAGAAAGTACTTTACTTGATTATAGTTCTATGTATTACTTTATTTCCTCCAAGTTTTCAAAGAATTTAAAATCAACCCCCGTTTTTCTAAAAGTAGAGTTATTAGTCAAGACTCCTGGTGAAATTATCCAAGCATCATCAGTGTTTAGATTCTATAGTATTTAATTTATTGAGAATAATATTATTTCAAATATAGTAGTCATTCCCATGATGGAATTCGACATTATACTAGGGATGGACTGGCTCTCAAAGTATAATGCTAAGATCAAATGCAGAAGTAAGGAAATATCAGTAGTCCTAAATAGAAAACCTGCATTTATATTCCAAGGATAGATATCTCAACCTGATATTTGTCCAGAAGAACCTTCTATATCCTTCTTTATGGAGTTTATCGGTGAAGAAGAAGAAGTAAATGAGAGTTTGAGGATAGAAAATGTCCCCATTATCCAGGAATACGTTGACGTATTTCCAAAGGAGTTACCCAAACCTCCCCCAGAAAGAGAGGTAGAGTTCTCCATTGAACTCATACCTGGATCTCATCTGATATCAAATACCCTATATAGGATGGAAAATGTGGAGCTGGAGGAATTAAAGAACCAACTCCAAGATCTTTTGAAGAAGGGTTTTATCTGACCGAGTGTGTCTCCTTGAGGAGCACCAGTTCTCTTTGTGAAGAATAAGGATGGATCAATGCAGTTATGTATTGATTATATAGAACTGAATGAGATCACAGTGAAGAACAAATACCCTCTTCCTAGAATTGATGAATTATTTTTCCAACTTTGTGGGGATCAATTCTTCTCTAAGATTGATCTTCATTCTGGTTATCATCAATTGAATGTGAAGAAAGAAGATATTCTGAAAAATGCCTTTCAATCAAGATATGGGCATTATGAGTTTTTTTATGCCCTTCGGACTGACTAATGCACCTTCTATTTTTATGGATTTGATTAATAGAGTCTTTAAGGACTACCTTGATAACTTTTTGGTAGTTTTTATTGATGATATTATGTTATATTCCAAAAGTCGCGAGGATCATGGAGATCATCTAAGGGTTATTTTGAAAAATCTACAAAAGGAGAGGCTTTTTGGGAAGTTTAGCAAATGTGATTTTTGTTTGCAACAAGTTTCTTTCTTGGGGAACATTGTAACCAATGAAGGAATCATAGTTGACCCTACAAATAAAAAAGTTGTAGAGGAGTGGCCTCAACCTAAAACAATAACTGATATTCATAGTTTCTTTAGACTAGCGGGATATTATAGGAGGTTTGTGAAAAACTTTTCATGACTTTATAATCCATTAACCAAGTTAACTCGAAAAGGGGTCAAGTTCATCTAGACAAAGGAGGTTGAGGAAAGTTTCCAAGAGCTGAAGAAGATATTGGTTACTGCACCTGTGTTAACTCTACTCTCAAGTGGAGAAGGATTTTTTATTTTTAGCGATGCATCTTTGAAAGGGATTTTGTGCATCCACATGAAAAATGAAAAAGTCATTGCTTATGCATCTCGACATTTGAAGAATCATGAGAAGAACTATCCTACGCATGATCTGGAGCTGGCTGTGGTTGTTTTTGCTCTAAAGATATGGAGACACTATCTTTATGGGGAGAAATGCGATATATACACAGACCATCAAAGTTTGAAGTATATTTTCACACAAAAGGAATTGAACATGAGATAGAGGAGAAGGTTGGAACTTCTCAAAGACAATGATTGTTAAATCTATTATCATCCCGGAAGAGCAAACAAAGTCGTTGATGCATTAAGCAGGAAAGAACCAGTTGTTCTTTCCTTGATGAGGAATCAAAGACATCCTTTGATTAATGACCTAGTAAAGATAGACTTGGTAATTATAAGGGAAGGGACATTATCAACCCTAACCCAAATGATTTATCAACTGTCATTACTAGAGAAGATCAAGAAATATCAGAAAGAATTTATTTTGTTACAAAAGACGTTTGAAGCTATAAAGGATCGGAAGTTTCATGAGTGCAATATTGATCAAGAAGGTGTACTGAAATTTTGTACAAGACTATGTGTTCCATCTATTCCGAAAATAAAGAAGGAGCTGATGGATGAATCTCATAGCTCTACTTTCTCTATACATCCTGGAAGCAAAAAAATGTATAGGGACCTTAGTGATCATTATTTGTGGGATAATATGAAAAGGGAGATTGTTGACTACACTTTAAGGTGCCTGGTATGTCAGCAATTGAAGGAAGAGTGACAAATTTCTAATGGGGTATTGCAACCGCTACCCATACTGGAATGGAAGTGGGAAAATATCATTATGGACTTCGTCACTGGTCTCCTGAGAACTTCCAAAGGAAACAATGTGATATGGGTCATTGTGGACTGCCTCACCAAGACTGCCCATTTTATCTCTATTCGGGAAGATTTTTCTCTTGATCAACTTGCCAGGATTTTCATGAAGGAAGTGGTAAGTCTACATGGAGTTCCACTTACTATCATATCTGACTATGATCCAAGGTTCACATCAAAGTTTTAGAGAATTCTTTAACATGATTTGAGCACTGAATTCAATTTCAGTACGACCTATCACCCCCAAAATGATGTCCAATATGAAAGGATAATTCAAACACTCGAGGACATGCTGAGAACATGATCAATGGAATTTAAAGGTGGATGGGATCAACATCTCCCTTTAGTTGAGTTCTCTTACAAAAATAGATTTCACTCGATCATTCAAATGACACCCTATGAAGCTCTAAATGGTAAGAGATGTAGAACTCCTACTTGTGGCATTAAGCTGGTGAGATAAAGCTTCTTGGTCCTGATCTTGTAAAAGAGATGATAGAAAAGGTCTGTGCCATCCAGCAACACATTAAGACTGCTTAGAGTCAGAAAAAGAGATATGCTGACAAATGTTGAAGGGACTTGGATTTTGATGTAGGTGATAAAGTATTTATTCAAATTTCACCTTGGAAGAGAGTCATGAGGTTTGTGAAGAAAGGGAAGCTAAGCCCTAGGTACATTGTCCCCTATGAAATCTTTGATCGCGTAAGAGCAGTAGCATATCAGCTTGCATTTCCTCCAAATCTAGCACAAGTTCATGATGTCTTCCTTGTATCCCTCTTGAGGAAGTATATACCTGACCCTTCACATGTACTAAATCCAGATTTGGTATAACTGTAACATGACCTCTCTTATGAGGAGCAGCCGATGGAGATATTGGATCACAGAGACAAGGTTCTACGCAACTACCCACCTTGTTAAGGTGTTGTGGAGGAACCAAAAATGCGAAGAAGCCACATGGGAACTAGAGGAGTCTATGAGGCAGAAGTACCCACACCTTTTATCTTCTTAGGGTATGAGTTAAAATTTCAGGGATGAAATTTCTTAAGGGGGGAATAATGTAACGACCTGAACTTTTGAATAATATTTGTTTCCTAAATTTGTGTGTTATTTCATTTTATACCCCACAAAACTATATCCTTTAATTAATGAAGTGATACTATTGGGTTTTGACTATTATATGACCATTGGTCAATATGACCATTGGAAAATAAACTCTTAACATTAAAATTATTATTTATAAATACAAGTGATCTTGGTTAATTAATTCAAAACAAAGAGTTGATGGCCTCATCTAGTAGACTTGGGCCATATGAAACCCATCTGTCAGAGCTTGGGAATGAGGTACCATCTCTGGGCTTTGCTCTGGACCAAGCCCAAGATGAGATTAAACATGTGAAGCTTGAATAGAATCAACTAAGGGAGAATTTCAAGATGATATAAATTACCACTCAGGCAATGTTTTCTGAGCCACCCCAAGATATTATCACCATAGAACACCTTAAACTTAGGTCCTATGCAGGTGTTATAAAGGGCTATGTAACGAGACCTTAGTTACGTTGAGTAATCCATTTGTATAAATAAATTTTTTATTTCTTATTATGTTAAATCTGTGAATTTCAAATGTACAGATAGATGTAGGATGAAGTTCCATATTATTGATGAATTTTGGAAAAAGGGGTATTTTAAAATATCTTTGTTTACTTTAAATAATTAATAATGTGAAATGATTTTCAAAAAATGGTCTTTTAAAATTGTGATCAGTATGAAATTTAGAGTCTAATAAGATCAACTTAATTTTTTATTGAATAGTAAAGTATGAATAGTAACATACCCTTATGAATAGTAATGAATAGTAAATCAGCCAAGAAAATAGAAACTTCACCCATGAATGTATAAATACAATTTAGACATCTTAAAAGTGAAAAAATGATCATAGTATAAGTTTTGATATTTTTGTATGACATACATATTTTATTTACAATTTTATAATTAATTTAATAATTTATAATGAAAATGCATTTTCATAAAATGTAATCATAAATTTTTACTTTATTTTTTGATGGTTATTCGATAATTTTATGGGACCTTGATTACTTTTTCAAGGTGTTAAAAAACAAGTTATAGTTTTAGAGTTGTTTTTTTGAATAAATAATGATTTTATTTAAAAAATAAATTAAAAATATTTAGAAAATTATTTTCATAAAATGGAGTTAATTTTTTAATTCAGAGCATCGATATTAGGTTAGGGTGAATTTTTGGGATTTTCTAAAACAGTTGAATTTTCAATGAATAGTAAAAATACAGTTTTGAGTTTCGGGTGCTTAATGAAATCATTGATGATGTAATAATGATGTAATAATTCTAGTATACCTTTAAATAGTAAGATATGTTATGAGGTTTCCCAAGTTGACAATACCATGGGAAAATACCATGGGAAAGCCCATGGTTTTTCAAATACCACCGATGAGGTGTCCCTTGGAAATTAATTATATATCTCCTCACTTTTTCTATAGATACCAAGCCATTCCCTTATTAATTTCATTCCAAAATCCTCATCAACGAAGATTTGGTCATTTTACCTCCCACGGAGTCCTCCCAAGGTGCCCTCAAGCCCCCAAGGTCCCAACCCTCAAGATTTCGAAGTTACTCTTCAAGGTAAGGGAACCTTCCACCCTCCTCTTTTAAGTCACGACTTCCTTTATGTTGTCTCTTATAGTTTACATATTATTATGTTTGGTTATGTTCTTCTATATTCATATTTCTGTCCATTTTATGTCCAAATTATGAGAGACCCGTTTTTCTCTCATCATCTGAATTTCTGAATTTTTAATTGACGCCGTGAGGTTGCCGAATTTTCATAAAGGAAATCGTATCTTCTCTTTTCTTTCGAGTTTCATTTTCATATGGTATTTCCTTCAAATATACATACCATGATCTTATTTCTTTTTATTCTATACCCATACTGTATTATGAGTTTTTTATGAGTGGTTTACTCTTGTCCCCTCTCTTTTCAATGTTTTCTAAAACCATGTTATATAGTCGTTATGCTGTAGAAATTTCATCTCAAAATTTCTCTCTCCTTCTCTTAATAAATTATCTTATCTTATTTATGTGAATACCCAGACATATTTCGTCTCTATGGGTGTTCATAAATACATACAAAAAAATTATATTCTTGATTATGTAATTGAAATACATATAACCCTCACTCCCTTTCCATGGGTTATAAATAGCACAATGGTCTTATTTTTAAGCACTTTTAAAACATCACGATTTTGAAGGGAAACCCATTTCTTTTACTCTATTTGGGTTATTTATGAAATGTATGATTATTATATATGTAGATCACATGAAAATAAATACATATTAAGGGTGCGCTCTGATAGCGCTCTAATGCATTGGGTAAAGAATTTAATCTCTAGAGATGACATGTTTCATGATTCCTTAGTGAATAACCTTGGTAATTTTTATAACACTTTGGGGATGAACCTTGGTGATATGTTCATGAATGTCTAAATAAAATGTTTTATCCGTATATTAAAGTTATGGCTCAAGTTATTTTTATTATGTTATCCCTCTACTTCCATTGGTCATGTCTTTATGTTTTTCATCAAGTTCTTATTGATATCATAAGTAAACTGATTCCTTTGCTTTCCTTACTAGGCCTTCTGCTCACCATTTCCTTTGATGTATGTCTACAGATTATTAGATGAAAAGTTTGTACTTAGGATGAACTCATGATGAATCCAGGCAAGTTTATTAGAATAATTTTTTATGTTTTTAAGTTTTATGTTCATGATTTATTTGACACTAGACTTTAAAGATCCTATGAATGTAAAATGTAATAAAAAGTTATGAAATAAAAAGGCGGGATGCTACATGAAAGGAATATTATTTTCATTTTACAAATGAGGTACTGTGTGAATTTTCTAATAAATAGTATAGAAGGATTGTTTTATTAACTAATACGACATAAAATAATTTTCCCACTATCATGACTAATTTTTTCATTGAAGGTTTCTTTACAAATTTACAATGTTTTTTTAAATAAAATATTTTCCTTTATACTTTCACAATTTTTTTAATAAGTGATTTCAAAATGGAAAGTTTATTTTCCTTAGGAATGTTTTAATTATATTTTAATGGTATTTAGATTCATCAAAGACAAAAACCATTGATTTTAATTATGATTTATTGGGGATATGGTCCAATGATAACATCTATATTCATTATCTAGATGGTTTATATTTATGATGACCAGATTTTTATGAAACACATTTTCTTTTCAATGGGTCATAATATGATGAAATGATGAAATGTTTATGAAACCCATTTCTTTTCCATGGGTTATACTATGATGAAATGTTTACGAAACCAATTTATTTCCATGGGTTCTGATATGATGAGTCTTGTGGCACACATATATATGATTTTAATTATGTGATGGGTGGGACCGATATCTCCCTCCAATGCATTGGGTAAAGATTGATATATCCTGAGATTCATAGGTCTAAAATGGGGTGTAAACCCAATTTAGTGAGGGACTATACCCACTATGATAGCCTTGGGAGTAAACCTTGAATACTATGATTTTTTAGGGAGTGAACCCATTACACAATGATAGTTTTGGAAATGATCCTTTACTACTAAGGAATGAAGGACCCCAAAACAACTTGAGAGGGGAGGGGTGAATTAGGGTGTCAAATTTTTCTTTTAAACTGATGGATCTTATTCTCAAATTGGTAGGAACCTATCAAACAGATTTGAAGAGAAAGTTTAGAAAAAAAAATCATATGAAAAGCAATGACATGATAATTTTACTTGGTTCAGCACTATGGGCTATGTCCAAGGAGCATACGCCGACAATGTGTTGGTCATAAAAAAAACCACTAATATTCACAAGTTTTGGATTATAAGAGTTTTTCACAGATACTCTATTCCAATTGCACTACCTTTACAAGGTTTTAGGGATAGCACACTACTTCCCTTGGAACACTTCCACTGACCCCCCTTCCTCACTGCATCAGAAGAATCATCACTCAGTTTATTGAAATGAAGGCATCTTTAATGGTTTATCATTATGTCATGCATCGTTAACTATAAATTGATTATATTTTGAAGTCCCATTTTCTTTCACAGATGTATATCAATTTTCCTCACATCGGTAGGTCATGAAAAATAATTTTGCAAAATGATTTGGACACTTCATAGGACCCCTTGAGTGTTCCTTGTACCTCCTTACCTCCTATGTGTAATGAGTAGTGGGTATGGTTCATAGATCACCTCTCCACGAACCGTATCCGTGTTCTGCCTCTGCAAACTGCCTCTGTGTACCACATTCTTGTACTTTATCCGAGTACTAACTTCATATACTACATTCGCAAAACACCTTCTGCAAACTACCCCGACTTCACTGCGTACTGCCTCTACTCTATGTACAACCCCATTTTCTCCATGTACTACCCTAATATGCCATGTACTATAAAATATTCCTCTACAAACTGCGCTCTCTTTCATAGACTATTTTCCTTAGATGGATCATTCTCTCTACGTACCATCTTTTCTTCTACGAACCACTTCGAAAATCACCAGATTTTCCCTAAATTTTTAATCTCCAATTCGGCCCCTCAACAAAGGGGATTACTGATCCTTATATAGGAAAAAATGGATCTAAAAAATCCACTAATCAAATATTTCCGAAAAACTTTCATTTGGTACATCCTTCATTGTGTACCGCTCTTGTCCCATGAACCTCCAACCTTCCGCGTACCACACACCTCCATCCGCATACCTTTTTCATGAACTAATTTTTGTTATGTGAACTATCTACATACCATTCCCACTGTTCCGTATGCGATCCTCAAACTGTTCTCAGACATAGTGTGTGGTCCATGTCTCAGGATATGTGGTTTCCTTCCTTTTCCAATTTTCTTCACTGTTCTTCATGTTGTTCACTCTTATGAACAAATTCTCAATTTTGAATCCCAAAAAATTAGTAAACATTAGGAAACTACACCACCTTTAATACTGCTTATAACTTGAACTGTATTATCCCTTTACTTGAAATATCCCTAATAATACATTAGAAGAGTGAAAATAAATGTCCTAGGGGGAAATATCAAGAAGAGAATATACATGGTTGTAAAATTAATGATTTTAACATTGATGATGAAGATACTATGGATGATATATGAAAGTTATGGGATATTTTAATAGTATTTCTTATGTTAAAAGTATGAAGAATGATTAAATTGAGGTTGTTGAATCTTAATACATGATTCACATTTCATATTGTAGAAAGAAGTATTGATAAATAAGATGAAGAATCCTAGTTAATGGTTTAAGAAGTATGTTGGATGATTGAAGTGTTTATGTATTTGGACTAACTAATTATGTTGTATAAGTGTTATACTAATGATATTTGGGTTATAAAAATCATGAAACATATAAGTATTTTTCAACATAAATTTTTCTGTATGTATTTGAAAACATATTTTGAATGGTACTAATAACCAAGAAGATCGATTTAGTAGTAAGGTGATAGTTTTGTAGAACACATGATTAAGGGAAAAGATAAACCTTAACATGTGTTTGATATTGAGTTAATAATTTTTAGTTTGGATAAATATATGATTAAAATTGATAGTATTGGTAACATTGAAATTGGGATGTGATTCGATAAAAACGTGATTTAGGTCATATTTGATATATTTTATTGCATTTTTAGATTTTTGGAAAATATTAAATAGTTTTAAACTTATTTAATAAATAAGGATTGTGTTAATTTTGGAATCATGTATGTTTTCATGTGAGGTTAACTTAAATGTTATAGATACTATCATGGTTTTATAAGTAAATCATAAATTCAAAGGCATCAACACCCCATTTTTAATGTTTTATGTGATGCGATTTTGATACTCTATTGAGGTTAAATAACCTTTGGGGTTGGTATATTATTTGGTGTTAAGTTAATTATGGACTACTGGATAGTGAGATATAGATAATCTTGATGGTTGAAAAGTGATTCATCAAAAATGTGGTATTTTTAAAGATATTTATGATCAAGTTAAGGATTACCTTTCAGGTTAGAATCTAAATTTTATTCATGATATTTTGGTTAAGTTATCTATGTTACATGATTATATAGTAATTTATCACGGTGATTAATGATATTTGGGAGATGTTTCATTAGGTTGAGGTATATGTAACCCTTAGGTTTAACAATTGATTTAACATGAAATATTATTTGGGAATAATGTAATTAATTTTTTTCAAAAGATTTAAGATTAATGGTATGATATATCCTTTGATATTAAAACATTCTTTAAATTTGAGTTGTTTGAGGTAATTATGTATTTATATATTAATGATGTATTTTTTCATATAACGATTTATCCATTTTGGGAATTATATTACATTATTATAACATTTTTTGGTTTTGGTTAATTTATAAATATAGGAAAAATATCTTGATATACATTTTTGATCCATTATAATTTGATTTTAGTGCTTCAGATATAAAAAAATTCATCTCGAATACTCATCATTTGGAGTGAAAAAATGCGATTGTGGTAGAAATTGATTAAAGGAGGAAATTCTACTTGTGAAGTAAGTATATTTCCTTATGCTCTTAGTCTATATGGTAAAATAATTCCTCAACTCTAGGAAAAGGATCCTAAAACAAAAATGTTATCCTATAACCTTAATTTATAATGAATTGATATTCTTTTAACCCCTTATTTATTCATGTTTTTTGGGTTGTTATCTTTCTCTTAACAATGATCTCTATCACTCTCTATTAGTCCGTGGGAGTTAGTTTTGTCTTCCAAATACATGTTTTAAATTTCCGCTAATGTTATTCTATTTGGAGACCTGGTTTTGTGTTATTTCAAATGATCTTCATATTTACCATTCTCTCTTATCAAGAGGAAGTTTTACTAACCCTTTATGATGTGAGTTTTGAAAAAAATAATTTTAAAATATCAAACCCTTGATAACTGAGAAAATGTTCAAATTGAGAGGATACAATTTATTAAAGGGGGGGGGGGATAATGAAGCACCCTAAGGTTTTATAAAATATTTTTCCAATTAAAATTTATTTTTTCGATAACTTGCATTACGTGAAACACTAAGTTTAAAAGAACCAAAATACACTATTAAAATATTATTAATTAATGTGACAGTTATAACCTATTTATTAAATTGGTGGGAATGAATATGATTAATTACTCTATGTGTAGAGTCCCATGTTTTGGACTGGGTGGTTTTCCTAGGTTTTTTTGGTAAATTACTCTGTGGGATGTTATTAAAACCAATCTTTGGATATTTATTACAAGAGCATGAACATTGCGATGTGTCTTTTTAAAGAAATTGAAATTAATTTAATTAAAGTTTTAAAATAAAATTAGATAAATGAGATTAAGTGGAAGATAAGAAAAAATAAATAAAAGTTTAATGATAATAATAATAATAATAATAATAATAATAATTTTTTCATTTTTGGTTTTTAGAAAACATAAGGGAGGGCCTCTCCTTCCCTCACTCATCGTGTGACCCCCTCCCCTAGTCCATACCCTATGTGTACGAGCTCCCCTCAAGCTCCCAAATACCTCCCTCCTTGCAAGTTCCCTCAGCCAGACCCCCTACAATGTGACCCACCATCGGCCAATCCCCCTATAGCGCGCAAACCCGCTGGCCAAAACCCTATAGCGCATGACCCCCACTCCTATGGAATATATCTATGATTCATCGACTCCACCATTTTTCATCATGATTATCCTTCAAATAGACATGGTAAGTCTCTCCGCTCACTCCTCTTATGATTTCCAGCGATTTTTCAGACTCCCCATTTCTTGCTCATTTTGACCAAAACCCTAAGTTAGGGATTGATCCAGATTTTGATTTTTCTTCAGTTTTAGGTTATTCAAAGGGCCTCCCTAGTTGTGTTGGTCCATGTGCTGGAAATATCCACCAATATAAAGGTGGTTTAGATCAATTCTCTCCACCATTATCTATTTGGGCTAAGATTCTAAATTAGTGAATTGTTTCTCACCCCTAATTATAGAGTGTTAAGGTGTTTATGTGTGACAGGTTTTATTTTTAGGATGTTGTAATCTTTTTTGGTGGTGCGAATTCATTTATTTCCCAGGTATTAATATATATAAATATAAATATATATTTTTTGTGTACATGTTCCCTCATGGAACGGGGAACACATGAAATGGTTTAAGGACACACACACAGACACACACACACACATATATATATATAAGTGCGTGCATGAAAGAGGGTAGTTGATTGAGTTAGAAAGAGTTGTCTTGGCCATCCTTTGAGGTAGTTTTCTCAACCTTACCTTTAATTTAAAAATTTAGTAGTTGTTTATTTATCACCTTTGATAAATTGGACTACAATTCTGGAATGAACTTCTTATTTGTGCTAAATTATTGGTAGAGTAAAAAATCATGTTTTTTTTAATAAAAAACCCTCCATCGAAGGTGCAATGCCTTCAAGATAAAAACATGGTGAGTATTATATTATGTTTTCTTATCTTGATGATATGTGATTTTTTTTACACTCACCTAATTAGATAAAGTTGTTTTAAATTAAAGGAATTTGGTATGCTTAGTTAAGAGATGTTTTACCACCCTTGAATGTTGATTCTCTTAGGTTAAATGGTTTTATTGAACTTATATGGGATTAATGGGTGGGTATACCCATATGAAATACATAAAAGTGAATGGTAATAAATGTGTAGGTATACCCATGTGATACGATTTAAAATGTATGTGGTCTAAAATTCAATTCCCATGGTCATGATTTTGATTATTTATATACAATATAGAAATGCTAGATTTGTTTAGCAATTGGATTTACAAATAGAATTAATTAATTTGATGAATTAATTAATGATGGATCATTATGTAATTGTGGGACTTCGAAAGCGATGAAAGAGATAATTAATTTGATAATTAATTATGGGATTTTGGGAATTGATGATTTGGGAATTAATTTATGAATTGATTATAAAGGCTTGAATTGAGGTCACGTGGGGACTGGTCTATCTACCCATTCGATGGTAAGTCACGTTGGGATATTATAAAGTGGTATCAGAGGGTAATGTTTACTTTCTATTACTGTTTGGGTTGGTATACAGGAGATTTGGAATGTATCGATGATTGGTTAGTAGCCATGCTTGGGACTGGTCATCCCACGTATGGGAAATGAATAAGTGGCCAGGGTTGGGAATTTCTATTTATACTATTCGATGTTACAGTTGATATGATTTCACCTTGGGTGATTGGTGTATTTTCTACCAGTTATTCACTATGAAAATTTTTGAAAATTTTTCTTGGCATGGTATGGAAGGTATGGAGCATTACATGAATCATATTAGGCACTTATAAATTTACATTCCATGCATACAACATTCTATTTAGTTGAATTATTAGGATTCCTACTAATTTTGATTGTGTTCCTTGGGTGTAATGCCTTGTTTTTTATTTTATTTAGCATGACTTCTTGTATAACAAGTTTATATGATTATATGTCATGCTTTTGTGCTATATAATGTTTCTATGTTACTTCTTATAATAACATTCTAGAGATATTTTGATGTGTAAATGGATGCATGGGTAGAAATTGATTGGTTTCATTTACAAAGAGACCCAGTTTTAGTTTTGAGGTGTACAAATGCCTTATAAATGGGAAAAGGGTAACTCGGGTATTCAAACCTTTGAAAAAGGGGATGCTAAAGTTAAAATGTTAAAAATAATTTTAGATGCTAAATTTCCTGTTTATGTTGGAATGTCACTGAATGTTAAATTTTTAAAGAGGAAGTTTGATATAGCTTTCCTTTTTTCCCATGTGTCATTGATTAAAAACCAAGTACCTTATTGTGAAATGGTACTTGTGGATTGTTGAAAAATTCTTTAGAATATTTAAAGGTTGAAATAAATTAATGAAATGGATTAAAATTGGAACCTGAAGTGGTTTCCTTTGACCAAACCATTGTGGAAGGGTGGTTTTAAATGTTTCCTATGGTATTTCTTGGAATAGAGACATGTGTGCTTATCAGTAGGCTATTTGTTTTAGCAATGGATTAAATAAAAAATGATATCTTTATCCTAGTGAAATATATTTTTGATGACCTAGGGATAGGATTGATGCATATGCTTCGTAAGGGGATAGCCTATGGTAGGTATCACCCTTAGATCTTGAGATTCATTTCTTCCACTATGATCTTTTGATGTTGGTGACATTTAGGTGTCGTTTTCCCAAGTAGGACTTTTGGGTTTTAAAAATATACCCTTGTTCAGATGGGTGGTCATTTTATCTTGACCCTTGATATGGGAACAAGCGTTAAGGATTTCTTGGTTCAATAGGTTAAACATGCCTCACTCATGGTCAACTATGTTGGAGGTTGTGTGAACCTCTCTTTTCTTTAGTGATGGATGACTCGGTATGTCTTCATCCGAGTTAATGGTTGTATGAGATGATGTATTGTTGGATTTTGTGATCTTGGGGTAGTATGTGTTGACATACACAGTACCATCGAGTGTTTAGTGATGTAACTAATATATTGAGTTTAGTGTGATCATTGAGCTTGTAATGTTGAGGATGTTCTCGGGTCAACTCTAGAATAGAGTCAGTGGGGCGTTAAGGTAAGTTCGTCCCACAACTTGAGAGGAATTTTTGGGACTCGAGTGTTTGGACATGCCAGTCAGTTTAAATTTTTTATTTCATTCTAGATGTTTTGAAGTGGTGATTTTAGTTCATGGAATATCACACGTGTGTTTAATGTGTTTTTGAAATAGTGAGGTTGAGAGTGGCTAGTCTTTCATTTTGATGGCATGGACACTCCTATGGTGGGGAGTTTCACATCGATTATGGTGTACATTTCAATGTATGCTTGATAGAAAAAACATGATGAGGTTGGTGTTATGTGAAACTCTTTAGAAACTCCCTTAGTATAGGAAGAGTTTCAATGGTGAGATTTGAAGGAATACGATTTCCTCAGGTGGGATAGGAATCGAGGTTCGGTTGATGACGTGTCAGTAGGTGGAGATGAGGTTTTTTGGAAAGAGTCAACCAGTAATAGTTTGAATAATATTCTTGGTGATATTTGGTTTACTTTTAGTGTTCTCTTCTAATTGAGATGATCATGGAACCTATCTTTACATAATTTGGGATACACTAAGAGAGTGTCAGTCCTACACTATGATAATGTTTTAAAATATGTTGGGATTGATGTGTGGTTCTTTAAGTTATGCATTTATTCTTGCTGAGGCAAGATGATTTTAAAATAGCCTAGAAATGGCTTCATCTAGGAATGTAACTGGAATTCGGTTAAGGACTTTAATTTACACTCTTGTGTTAACTGATGAATGTATTATGGAGGAAGGATTTGTGGTTCGGTTTAGGATGGATCGTCCATCTAAGCCGGACATCTTCAAGAATGGTTAGCCTGAATTGGTTTGACTTTTTTCCCTTTTTTCTTATTTTTTGTGGTTGTTTATGAAATTGTTTTAAAGATCAAATATCCAACTTATGGGCGAGTGTATTTTATGGGCCATTGATGAATTTTGAGGAAAGCATGAGCATCCAGTTTTAGTTAGTCAGTTGATATTTGACTGTTTCCTTTGATGAGGTCTCTGTTATGACCTCAGATGTAATCAGGTTCACCCAATTAAAGGAACCATGTGATATGCATCGCTAGAATTCTTAGAACATTCCCTCTCTAGAAATTACAACAATAGAAGAGAAATGGTTTGAAATTGACCATTAAATTCTAAGACCCTTGGAGGAAAGAAAAAATAGGAAAATGATTAAAGATATGATAGTGAGATTGTGTCACTATTTGTGTGGGATTATTTAAACGTCACTTATATGTTTTGGGTTGAAATTTGAGCTTTGGATCAGGTTTTAGAGGCTTAAGTGCCTTGGGATTATGAGCTGGTAAAATGTGCGTTTGGTGTTTGGAAATGAAATGCAATTTTTTCAAACGATATTTCATGACCTTTGTAGGTTGAGAGATGTTTTCGTAGTTCCCTAAGAATTTTTAGGGACAAGAAGTTTTAAGGAGGGAAGATTTTAGAATCTTGTGTTTTGGACCAGGTGGTTTTCCCAGGGGGGGTTATTTTTTTGGCAATTACTGGGAAGGCCGTTATTAAAACTGAGCTTCAGAACTTTATAGCATGAGCTAGAACACTGTGATGTTCCTTTTTAAAGAAATGGAAATTAATTGAATTAAAAGTTAAAAATAAATTAGATAAATGAGATTAAGGGTAATATAAGAAATAATAAGTAAATGTTTAATGATAATAATAAAAATGATGATGATGATGATGATGATTATTATTATTATTATTATCTTTATTTTTTCATTTTAGGTTTTTTGAAGACCTAAGGGTGAGCCTCTACTTACCTAAACCATCACAAAACCCCCTCCCCTAGTTGAACCCTTGTGTGCATGAGCTACCCTCCAACCCCCCTCCTGGACGCGACCTCCCTCCTCATGAGATCCCTCAACTAGACCCTATACGACGTGACCCCGCATCGGCTAATCCCCCAACGACGTGTGAACCCCCTGGATAATACCCTACAGTGTGTGACCCCCCCTCCAGGATCTCTCTCTAATTTATCAATTACATTATTTTTTATTGTGATTCCCCTTCGAATCGACATGGTAAGTCTCTCCACTCCCTTCTCTTATGATTTTTAGTGATTTTTTGGAGTCCCCATTTCCTTGCTCATTTTGGTCAAAACCCTATGTTAGGGATTGATCCAAATTTTAATTTTTCTTTAGTTTTATGGTATGCAAAGGGCCTCCCGGGTTGCATTGGTCTATGTTATGGAAACCACTTCCTAAGGTGAGGAAATTTTCGTTGATTCTCCCCACCTCCATTGATTTAGGGTAAGTTTCTAAACTCATGAATTGTTTCGCACCCCTAATTTGAGAGTGTTAAGGTGTTTATGGGTGCCGAGTTTTATTTTTTGGATGTTGTAATATATTTTGGTGGTACAAACACATTTTTTCCCAATTATGCACATATATATATATATACATATATATTCCATGTGTAAGTTCCCTCATGGCATGGGGAACACAATCGTTTAAGGATATATATGGAAGTGTGTGCGTGCGAGCGGGCACCTTCTTGAGTTAGAAAGTGTTGGCCTAACCATAATTTGATGCAGGGTCCTCAACCTTGACTTTAATTAAAAAACTCATTAGTTTTTTATTTACTGCCTTTGATAAAATGGACTGAAATTTTGGAATGAACTGCCTATTTGTGCTAAATGACTATTAGAGTACAAAATCATGTTTTTGTAATGAAACCCCTCCATCAAAAGTGAACTGCCTTCAATCTAAAAATGTAGTGAGTAGACAATTATGTTTTCTTTTCTTGATTATAAGTTGTTTTCCTATGCTTTCCTAGTTAGAGGAATTTGTTTTAAATTAAAGGAATGTGGTCTGCTTAGTTAAGATATTTTTTCCACCCTTACACATTGATGCTCTTGGGTTAAATGGTTCTATTGAACTTAGATGGGATTAATGGGTGGGTATACCCATATGAAATAAATAAAAGTGAATGTTAATAAATGGGTAGGTAAACCTATGTGATAAGATTTAAAATGTATGTGGTTTAAAATTTAATTCTCATAGTCATGATTTTGATTTTGTATATGCAATATAGAATTGCTAGATTTGTTTAGCAATTGGATTTCCAAATAGAATTAATTAATTTGATGAATTAATTAATGATGGATCATTACGGAATTGTGGGACTTTGGAACTAATGCATAAGATAATACATTTGAGAATTAATTATGGGATTTTGGGAATTTATGATTTGGGAATTAATTTATGAATTGATTATCAAGGCTTGAATTGAGGTCATGTAGTGACTGGTTTGGCTATCAGTTTGATGATAATTCAGTTCAGGATATTACAAAGTGGTATCATAGGGTAATTTTTCCTTTATCTTACTGTTCGGGTTGGTAGACATGAGATTAGAAATGAATTAGTGTTTGGTTAATAGTCGTGCTTGAGACTGATCACCCCACAAATGGGAAATAACCAAGTGGACAGGGTTGGGAATTTCTATTTATACTGTTCCATTTTATAGTTGATATGATTTCACCTTGAGTGGATGGTATATTTTCCGCTTCTTATTGATCATGAAAATTTAGTAAATTTTCCCTTGGCTTGGTATGGTGGGGATGGAGCATTACATGCCTCATATTAGGCACTTATAAATTCACATGGCATACATATGACATTCCATGTAGTTTCATTAGTAGGTGTAATGCCATGTTTTTTATTTTCTTTAGAATGCCTTCTTGTATAACATGTTTAGACGATTATATTTCATGCTTCTATGTTACAACATGTTTATGTGTTACTTTTTATGATAACAAGCTAGAGATGTTTTGATGTGTAAATTGCTACATGGGTGTAAATTTATTGGTTGCATTTACAATGGGATCTAGTTTCAATTGTAATGTGTATGGATGCCTTATAATTGAAAATAGGGTAACCTAGGTATTCAAACCATTGAAAAAGGGGATGCTAAAGTTAAAATGTTAAAAAGGAATTTAGATGCTAAATTTCCAATTTAAGATGGAATGTCACTAAATGTTAAATATTTAAAGTGGAAGTTTGATATAGCTTGTATTTTTTTCCCATGGGGTGTTGATTGAAAACCAATTGCCTTATTTTGAAATGGTACTTGTGGGTTGTTAAAACATTATTTCAAATGTTAAAAGGTTTAAATGAATTAATTAAATGGATTAAAGTTGGAACCTAAAGTGGTTTCCTTTGATTAAAACCTTGTGGAAGGGTGGTTTTAAATGTTTCATGTGGTATTCCTTGGAATAGATATGTGAGAGATTATCCATAGTTTGTTTATTTTAGAAATGGAATAAATGAATAATGAGGTCGTGAGCCCAGTGAAATCTGTTTTGTGTGACATAGTTATGAGGTTGATGCATATGCTTCGTAAGGGGATATCCTATGGTAGTTAGCACCCTTTGATCTTGATATTCCTTGCTTCCACTATGATTTGTTAATATTGGTGACATTTGGGTGCTGTTTCCCCTAGTAGGACTTTTGGGTTTTAAAAAGAAACCAGTGTTCGGATGGGTGGTTGTTGTATATTGACCCTTGATATGGGAACAAGCATCAAGGAATTTTTGGTTCATTTGGTTAGACATGCCTCAGGCATGGTCACCTGTGTAGGAGGTTGTGTGAACCTCTCTTTTCTTTAGTTATGGATGACTCGGTATGTCGGCATCTGAGTTAATGGTTGTATGAGATGATTTATTGTTGGATTTTGTGAACTTGGGGTAGTATGTGTTGATATACGTGGTTCTATCAAGTATTTATTGATGTAACGAAAAAGTTGAGTTCGTTGTGATCGTTGAGATTGTAATGTTGATGACTTTCTTAGGTCAACTCTAGAATAGAGTGAGTGAGGTGTTAAGGTAAGTTCGTCCCATAGATCGAGAGGACTTTTTGGGACTCGAGTGTTTTGACATGCCAGTCGATTTAAATTTAGGCTTTCATGATAGATTTTTTATCATGGTGATTGTGGTTTGTGGAACATCACACATGAATTTAAGGTTTTTCTAAAATAGCGCTCTTGAAAGTGGCTAGTATTTCCTTTCGATGACATGAACACTCCTAAGGTGGGGATCATCACATCAGTTCTGGGATACATATCAGTGTATTCTTGGTAGCATGAACTTGATGAGATTGGCAGTATGTACAAACCTTTAGAAACTTTATTACTCTAGGAAGAGTTTTGATGGTAAGGTTTAAAGGAACACGATTTCTTTGGGTGGGATAGGCATTAGGGTTTGGTTGATGACGCGTCGGCAGGTGAAGCTGAGCTTTTTGTAAAGTGTTGACTGCTAATAGTTTGTCAGATCTTCTTGATGATCTTTGGTTTACTCCTATCATGCTCTTATGAATGAGATGAGAATTTCCCCTATCTTGAAATCATCAGGGATACACTAAGAGAGCATAGATCCTATTCTGCGCTAATGTTTTAAAATCCATTGGGCTTAATGCATGGTTCTTTGAGTTATGTCTTTATTTGTGCTGAGGAACGAATATTTCAAAATAGCCTAGGGATGGATTGATCTGCAAATGTCACCAGAATTCAGATAAGGGATTCAATGTACGTTATTTTGTAAACTGATGAATGTATTTAGGAGGAAGGCTTTTGTAGGTTCTGGGTGCAGTGGAAGCATGTTGGTGGGTGTACCCAACTTTAATTTCAGTGTTAACAACGATCAATATGAGATCTGTGACAATAATAAAATGTTAGATCTTCGAAATAGAATGAAGAATGAAAAAGAAATAGGGGAGTCCCAGAACCATAGATAGGATCATCATATATTGGTTATAATTAATTTAATTAATTGACAAGAATTACCTTGATGTAATTCTTTATTCGTTGATATTTCCGGTCACAATCTAATGTGATCTGTCGTTGCATCATAGAATCCAAGTGTAGGATTCCTCTAGAGGTGATCCACATGTGCTCCACATATCTCTGGACGTCGTCGAAGGGATCTCTGGGTGCTATCACGAAAGAGCCTTCACTTGCAATGTCTGCCTTCGATCACCTTGATCCGGTGGAGGTGGATCTCTCTCTTGTAGCTTGAGAGCATTCTTGGTGGAAAAAGAATTATCTCTTGGCTTGAGAGCTTTTCAAAATCCATTGTGCACAACCCCCAAAAAATGGCTAGGATAATGAGAATTATATAATTGTGATTTTAATTACATATAATAATAAAACGAATTAATTACCCGAAAGCATTTATTAATTTCATTTAATTCTTAGTAATACCCCGTGTATAATAATAACAGTTGAGTATTATTATTACTTGACATGTGACCAGTGACTTAAATATAATATTATTTAATTAAATAAATAATATTATTTCTCATAAATTCTTAGAAAAAATACATGGCGTGTATATTTAATATAAACGACATGTACTTTTGTTTTTCATTTTTCTTTATTTCCTCCACTATATTTATTAGACCTTGAATAGTGTCTATTTATTTCTCAAATAAATATCACTGCATTACTCGCTAATAAATATATTATTTCTCCCACAATATATTCTCTTGAATAACTAATGTTGAAATAAATGCAATCCGGAATCCTTGAATAATTATTAAACCACAATCGGGAATAATATTTATTCAACTTGTTAAATTAATATTTAACTGAGATACTTGGACACACTTAGTGTGTGGCCCTCTAGGCCTCTTTCTCAATGGAATTTGGCAGACCCTGCCTAAAGTCCAAGCTTAGCATCTAGAAACATTCCAAGACACCCATAGAGAATGAATCTAATTCCACAATGATGTGTCACCTCCTACAAATGCTTACTATGCAATATAATCCCTTTGTCTCTATATCTAAAATAAAGTGGGTTGTATACTGGTGCCATGAACCCATGTACTCAATTATTCTTTCTTTGACTTTCTAGAATTGAACTTGACTATTTCTTACCATGGCCATGAATTTATTTAGGCTATATCAATTCCATCAAAGGTCCTAAGATATCTACTTCTATTATGGAACAGAAGATACAAATCCTTTATCGCATTATCTATTAATGCAGTATTACTCGTGACACACCCAACATATCCTACCTCGCTGTAAATAGCGTGTCATCACAGTTTTTGTCAATAAATCTAAGTGTGTGAGTTGTAATAACTATTAATAATAATCTTAAAGTATAAGGACCAATACACACGTCCGCAGATAGGATCATCCAATGACACTATAAAATGTGGATTTTCTACTGGTGGGTCTTGTTCTCATAATATCCTCCTAGGTATTACCAAGGGAACACACCATGATAAGGTTCCCCAAAGTTTTATGATTCCTCACCCCTAATGGCCTGTATTATTTATTTCCCTCAAATAATATCATCCAACCATAGAACATATATTCAGAAACAGTGTTACGGAACTTCTTGGTTCTCATCATAGTAGGGATCTGTTATATCCCTTTAATGCACAAATGTCCTTTGGATATTATCACATGAATTGTCACACAGAAGAAAAATAAAGATGTTATAAGGTAGTTATCAATGAAGAATGTACAAATTAGTTGGTTCTAGGCCACCAACTTCAACTGACTCCCAATTGGACTAGAGCCAAATACTAACAACCTTTAACCCTCTAGCTCTCAAATGATATTCATGCTTCTACTGAGATAAGCCTTTAGTCATGGGGCCTTCCACGTTATCTTATGTGGACACTCTACTCACTGAAACTTCACCCCGTTGATATAAATCCCTCAAGAGGTGATACATTTGATGTATGTGCTTTGTCTGTTGATGTGACCTTGGTTCTTTTGCAAGAGTATCTACTGTAGTATTATCAAAATACAATGTGATATGATATTTATTGATAGAAACCACATCAAGCTCTTGGAGAAAGTTCCTAATCTATATGGATTCCTTGTCTACATCATAAGCCACTATATATTCGAACTCCACTATAGAATCAGCGACAATTGGTTTCTTTGAAATCTTCAAGTTCATAGATCCTCCATTGAGACAAAAAAACATATACAGATTGTGACTTCAGATCGTTCTGATCTGTTTGAAAGATAGCATCAACATACCCTTTTATAACAAGCTCCTCGTCTCCTCCATACACTAGGAACATATCCTTAGTTCTTCTCAGATACTTAGGGATTGTCTTAACAACAATCTAATGTTGTTCTCCTAGATCTGCTTGATATCTTCCTACCACGCTCAGTACATAGGAAAAATCAAGCTTGGTACATAAAATGGCATACCTGATGGATCCTATAGCCGAAGCATATGAGATATTACTCATTATATCTTTCTCTTTTTGTGACTGAGGACACATTTTATTAGAAATATGTAGTCCATGTGACACTGGAACCAATCCCCTCTTGGATTGTTCCATAATAAATATCTTTAGTATCTGGTCAATGTATGTACCCTGACTTGGTCTAGCATCCTCTTGGATCTATCACAAATGATCTTGATCCCTAGAATATAGGCTGCTTCACCCAAGTCCTTCATGGAGAAACACTAGTTCAACCAGTCCTTAACTGACTGTAAGACTGATACATCATTTCCAATAAGCAATATGTCATCAACATATTCTACTAGGATAAAAACCGCATTCCCATTAAACTACTTATAAAAACATGGTTCATATTTGTTCTTAATGAAAACAAATTCCTTTATGGCTTCATAAAATAGAATTTTCCACAACCTAGATGCTTTCTTTAATCCATAAATAGATTTTTGAAACTTGAAAATCTGTTTGGCTTCACCTAGTGTCACAAACCCTTCTAGTTGTGTCATATAGACAACTTCCTGAAGGTTCCCATTAAGGAATGTTGTTTTGACATCCATTTTCCAAATATCATAGTCATGGTAGGATGCTATGGGAAGTATGATTCTTATGGATTTAAATATGGGAACTGGAAAGAAGGTTTTATCATAGTCAATTCCTTGATACTTTTTGAATCCTTTAGCCACTATACTTTCTTTATAGGTGCTAACTTAACCTTCCATTTCCATTTTTCTCTTGAATACCCATTTGCATCTAAAAAGCTTTACATGAACTGGATCATCGACCAAAACCCAGACATGGTTCTGATACATGGAATCCATCTCATAATTCATTTCTTCTAGCCATCTTGTAGCATATGATATTTCTACTACTTTCTTGTAGGAGAGAGTTTCATCATTATCCAATAATACTGATTCACCATCCTTGGTGACTAAGAAACTAAATCTCTCTAGTTCCCTTACCTCTCTTGAGCTCTTATGCAGTACTTGCGTTTCTGGAACCTCTTCCACAGGGACCTATGGAACTTGTTTTTGTACCAACTCATGTGTATCATGAGCATCAACTTCATCAAAGTTAATCTTGCTCCCACTATCCTTTTTGAGGATGTGCTCCCTCTCAAGAAAGACGACTTTTCTGGAGATAATCACTTTCTTGTATGAACTGTTATATAGGTAATATTCTTTCTTTTCCTTGGGATATCCTATAAAGATACAATTCATGCCCCGGGGTGCTAGTTTGTTGCCTGAGAAAGACTTAACAAATGCCTCGCATACCCATACATGTGTGTGCGACAAAATGGATTTCTTTCCATTCCATAACTCAGAGGGAATTCCATTTTTCAACTTGGTTGGTACCCAGTTTAATGTGTATGCTACATTCTGTAATCCATATCCTCAAAATGATAATGGAAGATCTGCATGACTCATCATCAACCTCACCATGTCCAACATATGACAACCCTGCTTTTTATTACAACTTAAACATGATTTATTACATAAAACTTCACTTGATACAATAAAGAAGATCGATAGGTTTAGTGTATTTGGGGCTTAGGATCATTACATAAAAACTTAAAACATGAAATACAACATATTTATTGAAAACTTCCTTTACATGACCACTACATTCCTTCGTACTTAGCATTGCATGGGATAACCTGAGGACATGCATAAGAAAAGGGTGAGCTATAAAGCCCAGTAAGGGAGTACACATGGAATAACATGAGGAGTAAAATACATGTTAGACAATAGGCATATCAATAGATCATAAGAAAAACATGAACATAAAGGCTTGATAAAGCATGATAATCATAACATGGAAATGTGGCAACAACACTTAACATGGAATTAGCATGAGCCAAGGCTCATTGCACATGGAGCATGAGTAAATCCTCATTGCACATAAAGAACGAGTAAAACCTCGTTTCACTTGAATTAGCATGAGTCAACACTCATTTCACATGACGTATCATGATACTATACTTTACCCAATGCATTGGAGCGCTATAAGGGCGCACCCTTCTCAAACATTTCATTTCATGCATAAGTGTGCCACATGGATCATAAAACATGGATTCGTAAAAAATAATCATTTATTACATGATAAAGAAATGTGGAATTCATACATGAAACATTATAATCAATAAGTAAATGTTCATAAAGGTGAATACCCTTGATGGAGAAATGGGCATGGTATTCACTACACAATGACATTGGCTTAGAAAATCGGTGCGATTTCGGCAGCGTAACGGCGTGACATAAGAATTCATAAAAATGGTTAATGAGAGAGAAATGGGTTCTTCATCATATTTACATGTAATGGACAGTAAGGAGGTCATATATATACATGTCCCAACAATTGTAATGGAATTTAGATTCATGATACAAAAGTATTGCTTGAATGTAAAAGATGAGAGAGAAGTTCCTTTCAGAATTTCAGCATAGTAACGAGTGTACATGGGAGGCATTTAATGGGAGAGAAAGTGGCATACCATCATTCAAACAATAATAGGGAAGTATGGGGGATGTGAGAAACCATACCCCAACATTCATAATTGAAATCAAAAGGGCAATACAACTTAAAGTAAATTGACAAAAGAGAAAGGATGAAAAAACCCTTACTTGGAAGTGTGCTTCCAAAGGCTTGAGAGAGGATTCCTGGGAGCTTGGGGAACCTTGGTATGATTCTATAGATAGTAGTGTAGATGTTGGAGGAACTAAAAAGGTTTTGAGTGAGGAGGAAGTGGGAGCTTGGGTGGGTTTATATAGGAAAGGTAAGGGAATTCTTTATTATTTAGGTTTGGGACCCCATATATTAAATTAATACAAACCACAAACCATCCCATGGTTTTTGCCCATGGTTTTTGGAAAAGGGAATATGAAAAAATATTTTATAAGTCCAAGGTCTGAAATTCTTAAAATAATGAGGTTTCTTATGTGGAGGTGAGTCACACTCCCATGGAAATTAATTTAAAAAGACAAGGTGTTTAATAAGTCTTGAGGGGTCCATTAATGCTTTAAAAAGTAAGCCAAAAAAACCAAAAATTAAATTATTTTAATGTTAAAACATATATTTGCCGAACATAAAGATTATAGTATTTTATTACATCACTATTGGGTCATTATGATGTCATAAAACACATTATATATTTAAACGGTATTTAATTTTTACTCAAAAATTTGACTGTCTCAGAAAATTATGAAAAATTCACCGTTGGATAATTTAAACGTTCTGATTCCAAAAATAACATTTATTTTATCTAAATAATTTTCTAAATATTTTAATTTTCACTTTTAAAATAAAAACTGACTTTTATAAAAAATTCACGGGTTTTGTCAAAAATGACTTTCAAACCTTAATAAAAATTATAATTGCATTCATACAATTACATGATCATTTATATATAATAAAATTAATCTAATAATAATAATAATAATATTTTATTAAAATATTATTTAATTCAAAAATCCCTTAATTTAATAAAATAGATTTCATAATTAAATAATAACTAAAAACACCATTTGTACTTTAAAAACTATTTAGAATGTATCAATAATGACAAGAAATTATATTCATTATTATATAAAAAAATATTGTACATGAACATAGTACTATTTATTAGTTACATAACCCCTTAAAATAGCCGCATAAGACCTAAGGGTAAGGTGTGCGATGGTAACGGACTCTTGGGGTGGCTCGGATAACATCACTCGAGTGGTAATTTCTATCAACTTCCACTTCTCCCGTAGGTGTTCTCGTTCGAGCTTGACATGATGAAGCTCAGCTTGGGCTTGGCCAAGAGCTAAGCCCAAGGATGCCACCTCTTTTCCGAGCTCCGACAAATGGGCTTCGTATAGGGAAATTCTACTGGATGAGGCCATCGCTTCCTTTGTCTAAGTAAAATTGGATGTGTTAAAGCCCTATATTTATACTAATCATGTGATCACTGTTCAACGACTATAAAAGTAACGGTCACAATTCTTATCATAAAACCAATGAAGTTAACATTTTATAAAAACATTTTATATAATGAGACATTTAATAAGATCAAGAGGGATTTTCCATTAATGAAACTTTGGGTTGTTTCACAACAAGGTGCGATTCCTCCTTTCACTATCACCATTCCACTATGGTGTATAAGGAGGAGTGATCTAAGATAGAATCCCAGACTCCCGTAGAAGATCGATGAACTCTTGGTTCATATATTCTCCGCCTCAATCCGATCGAATCTTCTTTATCTTCTTACCAAGTTGATTATCTAATTCATTCTTGAATTCCTTACATTTCTCTAAGGCTTATGACTTATACCTCATTAAGTATACATATCCATATCTACTCAAATCATCAGTAAAATTAATGAAGTATGAACATCCACCTCTATCTTCTACTGGAAATGGTCCACACACATCTGTGTGCACCAATCCTATAAGATCTGTGGCCCTTTCACCCTATCCACAAAATGGTGACTTGGTCATTTTACCTTGTAAACAAGCGTGACATCTATCAAGTGGTTTTAGCTTAGTAGAGTCTAAATATCCATCTTGGTAGAGCTTTTTCAAGCACTTCTCATTTACTTGACTGAGACGGTGATTCCACAAATGGGTGATGTATGAGTCATGTGAGTTTGTTTCTTTATCGATTGAAAACACTTGGTTTTAATAATTTGATACATAAAAACCATTATTTAAATGTGTCATACTATAACATACGTTGTTCTTATAAAATAAGAAACCCTTATTTCTAAACTTGAAAATAAATCCATCCATATCCAAACATGATATAGAAATTATGTTTTTGGTAACAGTAGGCACATAATAATAGTTATGTAAAACTAAAATCATCCCAATTGGCAATGAGATGTGGTAATCGCCAATGGCCAACACAGTTATCCTCGCGCCATTGGCAGCTCAATGATCCACCTCTAATATGTTAATATTTCTAAATATACTTGGTTCCTACATTTGAATATAGATGTGATCCCCACAAGCTATATCTAATACCCAGTGTGTATAAATGGAAAGATTACACTCGATAAAAAATGCACCTTTAGCGTTCCCCCGCTTCTAGGTGCAATTACTCTTCCAGTGGCCTGGATTACCACATGAAAAACATACCACCTCCCATTCCTTTCCATACCTGTAGATCTTCCCCTTATTTGAGGGATGGTGCTCGGGGGATTCATGCCGTTTATAAGTCCTTGGCCCCTTGGCCTTGTCTTTCCTTTTATTATTCACCATAAAGACTACAGGTTTGTCACGCCCCATGTCCTTTTCTACCTGGGGAATTAAGGTCAGAAGTTCTGATAGACTCTTCTCATTGTTTCTCATGTTATATTTGATAATAAAGCTAGAGAAGGTTTTGGGAAATGATGATAGGATGATATATTTACACAAATCATCTAGGAACATAATCCTTAATATGTCCAGGCATTCAATGTAGCCAATAAGCTTGACTACATGAGGTCCAGCTGGCGCAGAATCTCCAAGATTCGTTGTAAACAAAGCGTTAGAGATCTCATATCTCTCATGTCTTTCCTTCTCTTGATAGAGATTCTTAAGGTGAGACATCATGCTATACACGTACCTGTTTTCATGCTGCTTCAAGAGCTCATTAGACATGAACGATAGCATGAAACATTGGAAATATGTGGAATCATATATATGTTTCATATATAGAGATAGTTCCTCATCACTAGCCTCTTTCTTAGGTGCAACTAGAACAAGATCTTCCAGCACATACAATTTCCTCTCATGGTAAAGGATGACACATAAATGCCTCTACCACTCTTGGAAATTAGTGACGGTGAAGAGGTTTTCCTTCTCTAGTGTGGTTTGAAATGATATGTTTGAATTCATTTTTCTTTCTGTTTCTACAAATTAAGATGAGAAATATCACTTTATCATGATAAAACTGAGACAAATAAATAAATTATTACTTATTAGTCTCCCACTATTTTATCAAAATCCAATAGCCCTCTCCATTGATTTTGGAATATTCTGTTTCATGAACATTCTAGTGGAAATGATTAATATTACCCTATACATTACCCCAACTAGGGTTGGTCAAGCAATTTTAAGGGTTTTAGGTAGGCATTCTAAATGCCAACTGTATTAACTCGTAGCTCCTTGATCCGCTGAGTGGACTACCCAATCCAGAAATACTTTTATTTTGGATTTCCTCAACCTTTTCCTCTTTGTTACACCAAATCCTGTTGCAGCAGTCAACCCTTGATGTGAACCAAGTCAAGTCAACCCAAAACCTTGAATTAGAATTCCTCGATAATTGAAATCACCCTAAATAGGGTTGGTCAAGCACTTTGAACTATGGTTCAATTATAACCAAAATTACAGAAGGCTATACCGACATAATATTTCTTTGAGGGATTTTATCCTTATACATAAATTTCCATTTTATTATCTTTGATTACATGCTTTTTAATATTAAGTGGGATATACTTAAGTGATTAACCATTTCTAAGTTAATATTTTACGCATAAGCCGGTCTTATTTTAGTTTCATCTTTCATGCTTGTTTAATTTATCAATTATGAGATTGTGACAACACACCCATAATAAATAAATAATGAAACTGAGAAAAATAAAATAAATGGTATGATTGTGATCTTGTTCTATTGGTTAGTTTATCCAGTGGTTGATAAACTAACCCAAGACCTAGGGGAAAAACACCTTGAACCTTTTGGGTTCATGTTTACATCTTTCCACCTATCCACCTTTGTATCTCCTTAGATTGGTTTTACCTTGGCTCCTAAATTGAGCTACCTTCACTATCTTGGGAGATCCATCCATTACATATGCTTTTATCTCACATGTAGGTGAGGGGTAAAAGGGGTTTTACATAAAAGAAAACTTAGGTATGAAAGCCCTACATATTAATGAGGAGAAGGATCGTAGGCCAACAAATTTAAAGTAAATAAATTAAAAGAAACCATTCACATACAAAGGTCTTGGTCTAGATCATGATCATCCATACATGCAATGATATTTACGCATAAATAAAACTAGAATTAAATTATTTAATTGTTATTGTATAAGATAAATCACGCTCAAATCAATTAACTATATTTAATTAATCAATCCTTTTATCTTGAACCCTTTTTTAAATTACCTTGAGATTCTCATCAATCATAATTTTAAACAAATAAATTCATTTAAAATAATCTTTGTAAGTAACTTGTACCTTAGAGGCAACCCGATGAATTCCCGTTCATAACTACTCAATGAGTGGAAGTGAACATTACACATATGTTAAATTAAACACACATATATAAACCACCTATCACATGTTGTGACTCAACTTTATGCCTCCACTATCATACACGTCTCAAGGGTTTGTATAATATAATAATAAATTTTAATAAATCTACATAATTTGGATGATTACATGGTGTGTATTTATGACTAAAAGACGTGTAATTTTGTTCACCTTCCATCCGAAGTACACGTCTGGGGGCATGGCGTGTAGATGTACTTCAAAAATATTTAGAGTACACAGTGTGTTCAGTGGGACACACATCGTGTAATATCCGCGTTACACGGTTTCTAGCCGGGTAAGCCATGTATGGGGTACACGGTCCAACTCTAACCCGAAGGGACTATATATCATGTTCAGTGGACCACATGGGATGTAATCTGGAAACCATGTGCCACCTATTCCTGGTCAACACACGGTGTCATTTAAGACTTAGAAATACTCCAACAAACGACCAGATTTGGCAGACCAGTCTGATGCATTGAACCTAGACTACACGGTGTGTACTTCCAAATACACGCTGTGTATTCTGGTTTTGTACGGCTAGGAACGTTTGGCACCTCCAGATGAGATCCTTATTTTATTTTAATCAAAAATAAAATAAAATAATCATTTCTTGAAGGTGAACGAGAAACGAGAGAGGAGGAACATATCTCGAGATTCAGATTTAAATAACGATTAACTTGAATTGAAATAACTAAATTATTAAATGCATAAATCACCAACGAAAAACTAAATAATTATAATCAATGATATAACCCCTCTGATACCACTTGTAGGTTCTGGGAGTAGCGGAAGTGCATTGGTGGGTGTAACCGACTTTAATTTTTGCGTTAACAACGATCCATCCAATGGCCCAAAGGCCTTCATTTTTTTTATTTTGATAATCCACCTTTCAAGGGGTGAGGTGGAACCCTTACAAGGCCCATAGGTGTAAGTATTAAATGGATCATAGGCCTTAGAGGAATTCAGTGCTTGTAGGCTTCAAACATTACATACAATGCAGACTAACTACTTAGAACTTCTCCTCCCCAGCATCTTCATTGTGAAATTATCTCTCCACCTTCGCATGGCTATTCAGCTATGCTATACCATGCATGAATAGGCTTGTCCCGATGGCAGGTTCCATACCCTCTCATTATTACAATCCATGTAGCTTCTGCTGTGGTGAAAGATCCTTACTCATCCTCATATAGAGCTTGTTTCTTGTAGGTTTTCTGGTTTTCATCTACACTTAAGGTGGCCCGAAGGCCTTGAGGTGCTAGCATGGAAGATCCTTTGCTCGTGATGTCTGCCTTTGATCGCCTTGATCTGGTGGAGGTGGATCTCTCTCTCATAGCTTGAGAGTGTTCTTAGTGGAAAAATAATTCTCTCTTAGTTTGAGATATTTTCAAAATCTGTTGTGCACAACCCCCAAAAAATGGCTAGGATAATGAGAATTATATAATTGGGATTTTAATTACATAGAATAATAAAAAAAATTAATTACCCAAAATCATTTATTCATTTCATTTAATTCTTAGTAATACCCTATGTCTAATAATAACACTAGACTATTATTATTACTTAACATGCGCCCAACGAATTATACCTAATATTATTTAATTAAATAAATAATATTATTTCTCATAAATTCCTAGAAAAAATACATAGCGTGTATATTTAATATACACAGCGTGTACTTTTGTTTTTTATTTTTCTTTATTTCCTCCATCATATTTAGTAGACCTTGAATAATGAATAATTATTTCTCAAATAAATATCACTGCATTACTTGCTAATAAATATATTATTTCACCCATAATATAATCTCATGAATAACTAGTGTTGAAATAAATGAAATCAAGAATCCTTGAATAATTATTAAACCAAAATCGGGAATAATCATTATTCAACTTGTTAAATTAATAATTAACTGAGATACTTGGACACACTTAGTGTGTGACCCTCTAGGACTCTTTCTCAGTGGCATTAGGTGGAGCCTCCCTAAAGTCCAAGGTTAGAATTTAGAAACACACCAAGGTACCCATAGAGAAATAAGTTAATGATGCAATGACATGTCACCTACTACGAATGCTTACCGTGTAATATAATACCTTTGTCTCGATATCTCGAATCAAGCAGGTTGTATGCTGGTGTCATCAAACCATGTACTCGATTATTCTTTCTTTGACTTTCCAGAATTGAACTTGCCCATTTCTTACCATGGAAATGGATTTATTTAGGCTATATCAATTCCATCAAAGGTCCTAAGATATCTACTTACATTATGGAACAGAAGGGACAAATCCTTTATCGCATTATCTATTAATGCAGTATTACTCGTGACGCACCCAACATATTCTACCTTGCTGCGAATAGTGTGTCATCACAATTTTCTTCAATACATCTAAGTGTGGGAGTTGTAATACCCATTAATAATAATCTTAAAGTCTAAGGACCAATACACACGTCCGCAGATAGAAACATTCAATGACACTATGAAATGTGGATTTCCTACTGGCGGGTCTCATTCTCATAATATCCTCCTGGATATTACCAAGTGCGCACACCATGAGAAGGTTCCTCAAAGATTTATGAGTCCTCACCCCTAATGTCCTGTATTATTTGTGTCCCTCAAATAACATCATCCGGCCATAGAACATATATCCAAGAACAGTGTTATGGAATGTCCAGGTTCTCATCCTAGTAGGGATCCGCTATGACCCTTTAATGCAACTGCTATCCTTAGGACATTATCACATGCATTGTCACACAAAAAAATAATAAATATGTGATAAGGTATTTATTAAGTAAAAAGTAGTTGGTTCTAGTCCCCCAACTCCAACAAATTTGAGGTTCTGTTTAGGATATGTTGACCATCAAATTTAGGCATATTTGAGAATGGTTACCCAGACATGGTTTGAATTGTTTCCCTTTTTTGTATGTAGTTGGTGATGGAACCATTTGAAAGGTCACATAGCCAGCTTAAGGGTGAGTGTAGTTTATGGTTTGGAGATTTCTTTCAAGTAAAGCATGAACAACCAGTTTTAGTTGGTTGATTGAGATTCAACCATTTACTTCGATGAGGTCTCTGTTATAACCTTAGATGTAATCACATTTACCCAGTTAAAGGAACTATGTGGGAGGCATCACTAGAATGATTATAACATTCCCTCTCTAGAAATTCCAACAGTGGAAGATCCATGGTTTGAAATTGACCGTTAAATGCTAAGACCCCTAGAGAAAAGAAACAATAGACAAATGGTTAAAGAGTTGATGACAAGATATTGTCTCTAGTTGTGTGGGCTTGGTTAATTTCCTCTTCGATGTTTTGTCTTGAAATTTGATCTTTGGATGAAGTTTTAGAGTCTTAAGTTCCTTGGGATTATGAGATGGTAGAAGGTATGTTTGGAATTTGAAAACATAACATGATTTTTTAAATGATATATCACGACCTTTGTAGGTTGAGAAATATTTTTGTATTTCTCGAAGGCTTCTCAATGATGAGAAGTTTTAAGGTGGGAAGATTTTATAATCTCGGGTTTTGTACCAGGTGGTTTTCCCAGGGGTTTTTGATTTTTTGGCAATTACTGGGTGTGCCATTATTAAAACTGAGCTTCAGATCTTTATTGCAAGAGATGGAACACTACAATGTGTATTTTAAAAGAAATTTAAATTAATTGAATTAAAAGATAAAAACAAAATTTGATAAATGAGATTAAGTGGAAGATAAGAAATAATAAATAAATGTTTAATGATAATAATAATAATAATAATTATTATTATTATTATTGACATCTTTTTTTCATTTTAGGTTTCTAGAAAACCTAAGGGAGGGCCTCTCCTTCCCTCACCCGTCGCATGACCCCCTCCCCTGGCCAACTCCCTACGCGCATGAGCTCCCCTCCAGCTCCTCCCTCAATGCCACAACCTCCCTCCTCGTGAGATCCCTCAGCCAGACCCCCTACGATGCGATCCCCCATTGGTTGACCCCCCCATGTGGCACACAAACCCCCTGGATGAAACCCCGTAGTGTGCGACCCCCCTTCTCTGGGATCTATCTCATATTATTCGACTCCAACATTTTTCATCATTATTTTCCTATGAATCTACATGGTAGATCTCTCCGCTCCCCCCTCTTATGATTTCCAATGATTTTTCAGACTACTTTTTCCCTGCTCATTTTGGCCGAAACCCTAAGTTAGGGATTGATCCAGATTCTAATTTTTCTTTGGTTTTTGGGTATGCAAAGGGCCTCCTGGGTTTCATTGGTTTGTGTTACAGAAACCACCACTGAAGGAGAGGTGTTTTAGGTTGATTCTTTCCACCTCCATCAATTTGGGGTAAGTTTCTAAACCTGTGAATTGTTTTTCACCCCTAATTTGAGAGTGTTAAGGTGTTTATGGGTACCGAGTTTTATTTGTAGGATGCTGTAATCTGTTTTGGTGGTTCGAATACATTGTTTCCCCCAGGAATGAATATATATATATATATATATATATATTATATGTAAATGTTTCATCATGGAACATGGAACACATGTAGTGGTTTAAGGATATATATATATAGAAGTGTGTGCGTGCAAGTAGATGAATGCTTGACTTAGAAAGAACTGGATTGACCATCCTTTGAGGTAGGGGCCTCAACCTGGCCTCAAATTAAAAAATGCAGTAGTTGTTAATTTGACGCCTTTGATAAATTGGATTACAATTTTTGATTGAGATTCCTATTTGTGCTAAATGATTGTTAGAGTACAAAATCATGTTTTTTGTAATAAAAACCCTCCATCATAGGTGAAATATCTTCAAGATAAAAATTTAGTGAGTAGAATGTTATGTTTTCTTGGCTTGAGGATATGTGGTTTTCCTATGCTTTTCAAGTTAGAGGAACTTGTTTTAAGTTAAAGTAATGTTGTCTTCTTAGTTAAGACATGTTTTTCCTTCCTTTTATGTCAATTCTCTTGGGTTAAATGGTTATATTGAACTTAGATGTGATTAATGAGTGGGTATAACCATATGAAATAAATAAAGGTGAATGGTAATTAATTTTTGGGTATATCCATGTGTTAATATTTAAAATGCATGTGGTATAAAATTCAATTCCCATAGTCATGATTTTTATTATGTATATGCAATATAGAATTACTAGATTTGTTTAGAAATTGAATTTCCAAATATAATTAATTAATTTGAAGAATTAATTAATGATGGTCTGTTATGGAATTTTGGTACTTTGGAACTGATGAACAAGATAATTAATTTGAAAATTAATTATGGGATTTTGGGAATTGATGATTTGGGAATTAGTTGATGAATTTATTATCAAGGATTGAATTGAGGTCATGTGGTGACTGATCTGACTATTGGTTTGATAGTAAGCCAAGTTGGAAAATTACACTATTATATATATATATCATACTCAATATAAATTCATTGATTAATTATTAATAAATAAGTACTCATTTTTTAGTAAATTCATTTTATACTTTTGAAATACATTTTCTTAAAAAATGATTTTATTACTTTCTATAAGAAAATATTATAATTAATTTCTAGAAATTTTAGAAATTATATTTAATAAAAATGATATCATTTTTGAAACCAACATATCAAAATTATCTCAGGGTGTCTTTTTGTATTTTTCTTAAAAGATAGATTTTCCAGTGAATAGTGAAAAGCACTAAATTATTTTGAAAACTATATTTTAGTTTCAAACATTTACAAAGTACTAATTTATTTTTTAAATGATTTAAAATTAAAATTAATTATATTATATTATGAGAAATCCAATTATGTTAATTAGAATCATTTTTTTGGTTGAATTTGGTATGAAAACATTTTTATACTTAAAAGGTATTTTTCTAAAATCTTTTTTTGTTTCATTTTATGAATTTATATTATAATTAATTTCTGTCACTTAAAAGAATTTAATTTTATGAAATTGAATTTATTTTTATGTTTAATGTGTCAAATTTATCCTAGTATGATTTTTTGACATTTTTTCTAGGGAATTTAAATTTTTTATGAATAGTAAAAAAATACAGTTTTTATTAAATATTGTATTTTTTATGATATCATCAAGACATAAACATAATATAAAAATTTATGTAACTTGTGTAATTACTCAATTATTTTAAAATACTAAAAATATAATACACAAGTAATTTTTAATAAATTTGAATTAGAATTTTTTATATGATAACTATGAAAATCATTTTCAGTGTCGACGCAGAGCTTGCACCACATTGGAAAAGTCGAATTCGGTACCCTAAAGATAATATTTGATATGGAATAAGTCCTTGATTGAATTTTTTTTATTAAATATTAATTATTATAGATGATTTTTTATGGTTAGACATGAATTTTAAAGTTATATAACAAACGGATTATACAAATGATTGTGTAAGGCTAAAAAAGTCAAAATAATATATTAAATAAGATTTCATGACATAGATATGAGTTAAAATACATATCAAAAGAATATAAATTGATATTTTGAGTATAATAAAATTATATTTATGATGGTAATTAATTTATAATTTTTAGGTTTTAAATAAATACCATAAATAATTACAGTGGTCCTTTTCTCTTCCTTGCCCTATGTACTTACTCACCTCCCCCTTTTATCAATATAATAAAAATTACCAGTTGTTTTTATTATTATCAAAATTAAAATTAATGATATTTTATCAAAATAATATATTTTTTAAATTATTTAAAAATAATAAAAATATTGAAATAAGACAAGGTGGTTATTATATGGTTAACAATATCATAAATTTCCCATTTATGGGCCAATTTTTACCTTATAAGTAAAAATTACAACCCTTTAATATTGAAAAGTTGTTACTGTAGTTAAAATTAAAATTGGTTAACTAAGGGTTAATCCAAATGATAAAATTTAAAATGACACCAAAATTTGTATAAATTATATTTGTTGATGGTATTAAAACCATATCCTACCATATATTATAATCACTAGCCACTTGGAGGCATTTGGTTTGAGAATGAATTTATTATAATTTAATTTTTTGAGATATTGCAAAAGTGCCCCTCACCTCAATTATAAAAGGTAACCTACTTCATCACTTATTTACAGAAATTTGAGTGTTATATATCATCCATGTAATAAAACAATTACCTCTAAACTTCCATAGATACATTCTATAGGTTATTTTATTCCTAAAATACCAACCCTAGTTCCCTTTATAGAAGATCTAAATGTGTCATTTCAAATAAGAGGTAATCTACTTATCCTATCACTTTTATTTCTACTATTTTTTACCTCTTATAAATCTACGATATGTATCATAAAATAATAAATTCAGTATCATAAATATTCTAATTTTTTTTATTATTATTAAAACACCATTATACACCCGATTTCTCATCAAATGAGAAGTGAAAGTATCACTCGTGCGTACGTATGACTTACCATCTCCATGTAGCGATACAATTAAATTTTCATCACCATATTTTATGAATGGGTATTATGATAGGTTTAATGTTTATGGATGATATTTATGACACAATAATACTTCTTTAATGATAATTTTATATCTACCTTTTTACCATCCAATCCTTTGGAAAACGATAACGTTACTCGTGCGTAATGGGGACTACCACATCCACAAAGTGATGTGATTCGTTTTTAAATTATATTTTACTTGAATGGTAGTGAGGATAAATTTTATGAATATATATGATATAATAATGATATTATAAATATGAATTAATATTTACCTTTCATTACATTCTTTTAAAATTAAAAACAACCTCCATGCATATATATGACCTACCGTCTCCATGAATGGTGTAATTCATTTTTCTATATTTAAATTTTAAAGATGATAATAAATATGTATATAATTAATATATATGATATTTATATCATTATTAAAATTATATAGATGATGTACCCAAGATAAATATACAAGGACTAGAACTACTGAACCGAAATTCTCATAAAAAACGAAGCTGATATCATCCGGAATAGTGATTTTAATAATGAAGTGTTAAAAAATGGGTGATAAAAAGTTATAAGTAAATAATGTATGATATTATATATATGTGTATGGTTAAATAATATATTTATAATAAATAAATATTTATTATATAGGAGGTTTCAATGTGTATGAAGGATTTCATACCTAAGGTTATGGATTTTCGTCTCACTTTTATTTCTGTGGGACATATACCATATCCACCACTTATTTATTTTATGTGGTGTATATACTACACATTAATGTATTTTTTATTACTATTATAAAAACAATGGGTGTTTAAATATACATATATGGTTCTTACATTCATGGTACTTACGATTCAAAAGATACCAAAGTGGTAAGGAGTTTTGTGTTACAATATCATTATTTATCAAGATTGTTTATGATTAAGTTTTTATGATGAGATAATATTATATAATTCTCAAGATACTAATTATTTTTATTCTCCTTAGGTTATTTTTTAAAATACATGTTTTACTTTCATTTTAATCAACTTATTTACTCAAGAGATCAAAAATATTTTTTATGGAAAATCAACTTCATTTCTCTCTTTGGTCGAAAATAATTTTTCTTCCATATACATGTTTTCTAAAAATGTTTTAAAAAAGGTTTTTACTACTCTCTTATGATTATTTAAATTCATTTTTCCCATGTTTTACTTTTGACCAAATAGTTTGAAATGAATATTCTCATCATTTTCCAAGTGAGGTACTTCTTGACTTTTCTAGAATTTTTTTTGAAGGAATGTTTTTTAACTTATATTAAATGAATAGATTTGATTTCTATCATGATTAATTTTTCCCTTAAATATTCCTTTACAAATTTATAAAGGCTTTTTTTCAAATAAATTTTTTATACTTTCATATTTTTTTAAAAAGTTATTTCAAAAAGGAAACGTTTTTTTCTAAAGAATGTTTTAATGATATTTTAATGGTATTTGCATTTATAAAAGAAAAAAACCCTTGATTTCACTTATGATTTACCAGGGATATGTTCCAATGATACCATCCTTATTTATTCCCTATATAGTTTATTTATGTGATTGTAAGATGTTTATGAAATGTGTTTTCTTTTCCTTGGGTTATGCTGTAATGAAATGATGAAATATTTATGAAACCCATTTCTTTTACATGAGTTATTCTATGATGAAATGTTTATGAAATACATTTATTTTCACGGGTTTTGAAATGATGAATGATTTATGATCTTATGGAAAATATATGTATAATTTTAATTATGTGATAGGATGGACCTATAACTCTCTCTAATGTATTGGGTAAATATTGATATCCCATTAGATAAATAGGACTAGAATGGGGATTCAACCCAATTTGGTAAAGTACTCTATCCACTATGATAGTCTTGGGATTAAAAATTGACTACTATGATGGTTTGGGAAGTGAACTCATTTCAATATGATAGTTTTGGAAATAATACTTTACTACCAAGGAAATGATTTTATATGATTATATCTATGAAAAATTTCTATATCTTATGCTAATGTTATGCTTCTATGACATATATTATTTGAATAATTTATGATGGATGTCTTATGAACTACAAATATTTATGCTATGAATCAAGATTATGATCTATTATATGCAAGGTATGATTTAAAAATGTTATTATTATGTTCGCATACCCTTATGTTCATGTTATGCTCAGGTGATCATTGATATCTCCATTGTTTATGCTTACTGAGAATCTGATCTCACCATTTATTATGTTTTTCCTAGTCTATGAATAACGTTACTAAGTATGATATGTCTAAGAAGGTATATAGTTATGAATAACATAGTGGGAGATTATGTACATCTTTTATAAACTAGTTTTTATTGTCCAAGTTTCAAAAGGCACTTGACCTATATAATTATTTTATAAATTGTTATGTAATGTAATGAATAATCAATTAAAAATATGTGATATCTGTGTAAATTTTTTTGGGTTACAATAACTACCGATATTCCCTTGTGCTTCAAGGTAAATAAAAAAATTTACAAGGGGATATAATTGGTTCAAAAAACATTTCATAAATCATTTCATTCAGTACCAATTTTAATATTTAAACATGCCTTTCATTTCAAAAAACCAACCTCAATGATTTTTTTATCAAAAAACATGATATTATTTAAAAAAACCATCACTAAATAATTTTAATCAAAATTAATTCCTTTATTTTTAAAAACCAATATGAAATGGTTTTTATCAAAATTCATACCATTATTTTCAAAATACAACACTATTTTTTTTGTTAAAATATATCGAAAGATCACATTTAAAACCACAAAGTATCTCATGCCTTTAATTTTCATCAAAATCTTATCGATTTTCATAATTCAAATTTAAGAAAATTTTTCTTGAAAATCAAAAATTAAATTCCACCATGAATTTTTCATCATACCCCTTTCCATTTTAAGGTCCATTTAACGAAAAACAAATCAATATTTAAAAATTGATTAGAAAACCTTTTTGAAATATAAGAATCAAAGGTTGTAAATAATAGGAATATATTCTGAAACCACCAACCATGGTAAAAATATTGTAAGACCCTAACTAGAGGTTTTTAAGGAGAAATAAGGTATGCCCCTAGAAATCTTGGAGGCTCTATAGTGCAACCTTGGCACTGTGGTGTAGAAGCAGCCGACACAGCATATCTTAAAACACTTTTGTATAGTAGAACTCTTTGAGGAGATCACCACGGTGTAAGAAGTATTTATGTGGCAAGGGAATAACCTATATAGTGAAAAGTATATGAACTACAACATTGGGTTCACTCGAACAAGGCCCCTATGGCATAGATAGGGGGACTACAGCATGGACTGTTCTCTACAACATGCCTTTAGAGCTTTTTAATGAACACAAAGTGAAGGGGAATATCGATATCAATTAGGGTTTCATGAATGTTTGAAAAACCATCATAAATTCATCTTGAACACTCCCAAACAATTCTAAACTAGATTATTTAATATAACATAATAGGAATTTTAAGAGGCTTAACACTCAAAGGACAAAAAGATGTACAACCATTTATAAATGATGTGAAGAAGATGTTCTATAGTGTGGTCTAAGGCACCGTGGTGTAACATTCCCAAACACCCATATATTTTGACTTCTATACAATAACATTTCATCATGGCCCACACCATAGTGAAACCTTTGGATTTGAAGTGGAACCCTCACTCCAAAAAACTACCATGGTGCAGCCACCCATGCTATGACGTAGAAAAACTTTCTACAGTGTGGTCTCATGTGCTGTAGCGTATCATCTTCTTGTTTGGACAAAAAGCTTATTAAACATACATAAAATATTATGAAGTCCTATAAGACTTCATCCAAACATGTAACAACTCAAAATAAAGAAATAAAATAATTTAAAACACCAAGAACTAAAGAAATTACCTAAAAACCAAGGTCGATATGTTACAAATTTCCATTATTGTAAAATTCATTCTAAGCTAATCACCAAATTTATCAAGTGAGAGGATTTGAAGTTATGTGATTATCCTTATATTTTTTTGATCATCTATATATGTATCTATCTTCAGTGTATCTTAATTTAGTTAACAAGGGGTTTTATAGGTGTTTTCCCTCTATATCTATACCGCTTCGCATGGTGGGAGAACCACATATGCAGGTGAAGTCAGCAGAAGATTATCTCCATAATTCATCTTGATACATTACACTGCACATGAATTAGTCACATATAATTGATGAAATCTATCCAGTGAATCATGTGAAAAAATGATCATGATATATACCCATCATAGATAGCCTTACCCCAGGGTTGATTGCATGAACTGGTTACCATGGGGCGGTTTCATGACTCCGGGAGAGAGTCACATAAAAAACATTGGTTACAATACACTCTTGCCTCAAATAGATTACTTTATGTAAAAAACATGCCAATATATGTCTGAGAGTTTTGTTTGTGAAGCTTTTGGAATTGGGTGATCACATACCCACTTGGGCAACGTGTAATTATCAGAACCCATGAGAAAGCCTCGCCACTGACAACTTTGGTCACTTGTCTTCATAACATCATGTGAGTGGGCTGGGGTTATGTCATAGTGTGACTAGATCTCATGAAACTTAAGTGATCATGTGATCAAGGCATGAAATATGCCTTCTCTTCTAAAGGATTTTTTCTTCAAAATTTCACTTATGTTTTGGGTATTTCCCTAGCTCCAATTTTCCAACATTCATCTAGTGAGTGTAAACAAATCCCCCCCCCCCCTCAAAAACAAACTTAGAAAGAAAAAGGGAAGACTCAGTTATAAAGAAGTAAATTTCTTCCCAAATACCTTGGGATTTCATATATATTTTGGTATTTTAGGTGATTCTTGGTATTTAGAGATTATTTTTATTTTGGTATTCTATGTGACCCTTAGTATTCTGTGAAACTTACTATAAATAGGAAGGTGAGGGTTAGGCTGTTCCACTCGTAACTCAAGCTTCTAGAGTTCTCAATTTTTTTTTACTTTTGCATGAATAATCTACTAAAACATTTCTTGTTAATACCTTATTTGATAAAATAATGTAACTATTTTGCGTGACCTCCTTCAAATAGCCTTTATCTCTTATTTGAATCAAATAAAAAAACTACATAACCAAATAATTGGAAACTTTCAGGAATTGATAATGTGTATATATTTATCTTTTACATGATCCAAGTGATTATTTAGGTGTTACATGATCTCATAACACTTCTAGGGTTCTATGATTCTCATGAACCTCTTATGGTCACATGATTGTGTGACTTTATATGGGTCACATGATTCATGTGATGATTCCAAAGTCTTTTTATTAAATATTATTTTAAAATCCAAACTATTCAAGTTTATACTTAATCTATATTTAATTTTTTATCTTAATGAAATTGTATTCATGAATGGATGATGAAGCAACTATTTCTTGTAGGAATGACATGGTTAGTAGTTTGGATGCCGATCAGTGCATAACCGTTCAGTATTCTCAGGAGAATCTTGTGATTTTTATGGGGACTAATCTTCTAGAGTATCCATCATATGAGTTTTTACCTTGTATGGTTTTGGTATTTATAATTATTCCATGATTTCACCATATAAGGTAGGGATCTTTCCTACCTACTGGATTCTAAAGACTCACAACACATTTTTGGAAAACATTTCATATGCGGATCACTTCACTCCTAAAGGGGATTTCTCCAATGGATATGTCATGAAGCCTCTACTGAGGGAATTTGACTTGATCAAGCATGTGTATAATACTAAAACCCTTGTCCATCAGTAGATAATAAAGAAGTCTATTTCTAATCATAATTTCAGGTGGCTTGTAACATCCCATCCCAACTTACCCTCGAATCAGTAGCCGGACCGATTGCCACATGACCTTAAGTGCGTCTCCCCATACGCTAGAGGCTTCCGACTAGTAGAGAGAGTCTATGGATAGTCATTGGGGAGACTATATCCTCATATTTAGAGTACACCATGAAAATAGATAATAAACTCATACAATAGTAGAAACAAATATAAAAAACAATCAACTGAATAATGAAAATGGCCAATTCCAGTTTATACAATGCATGCATGTCATGCAAATACATATATCAAAGTAGTAAATAAAATAGCATGTTTTACATTCCAATATAGAAATAAAAAAAAGACTTAAATCCCCAAGGGTGATCTCTACGATCATTTCAGGCTCCTGCTCGGTCCTTTGCTCCTAACTCCCAAGTACAAGAAAATAGAAACAAGCAAGATCTAAGGTACTGTAAAAAATTATAGTCTACTCAGGTACCCCAGTGTAATGTCGGGCCTAGTAGGGTGTGAGATATAAATCTCAGTAGGCTCGGACCACCGGTGTCTAGCTTTATCTAGAAAATTAAACATAATTAAATAGTGTGCATATATAATGAAGTAATAACAGAATTGAATAAATAAACTACAACCCATCCTGGTTTCAAAGAGACACCTGACCAAGATACCTGTTTCATCTCGTAGCTGGAAATAAGAGTCAGAACATAAACTATATATATAACATATAAATAAACTATTTATCATATTTTTTAATATTTTTTATTTAACCATATAATTCCCTGGGTTCCCCTGTACACACGTACCTGTCTCGGTCATGCCGGAGTCTGAACCATTTCTCATATTAAAATCACAAATCATTACACCACATCAGCTTTCATTATCCATTTAATTCAATTCATGTATGAACAATTGGACCCAAAGTCTAATATCAATTAATCGGTATATAATGTCACTTCTAGCACCCCCGTGAGTATTTGGAGCATCAGTCCTTGTCTCACAACCCATGGGTATTTGGAGGATCAGTCCATGTCCTATAAAATAACATTTTCATCCATTCTAGGTGTAGACAGTCATGTCTAGCACCCCATGAATATTTTGAGCATCATTCTCTAACTTATAACCCATTTATCAATCATACATATATATATATATATCATGGATGTAGAATGTCATATCTAGCACCTCGTGAGTATTTGAAGCATCAGTCTCTATCTCACAACTCGTTTATCATACATAAATACATACACACACACACACACACACACACACACATATATATCACATGTAGAACGTCATGTCTAGCACCCCAAGATCCCATCCATTAATTAATTCATCAATTAATTAATTGAGTCAATTAATTAATTCATAAATTAATTAATTGAGACTATTAATTAATTCAATAACTAATTAAAAACATCACATTCACTACTAACTCAATAAAAAGTTAAACAAACAAATTCCATTAGTTAAATCAATAATTAACTAACCACAACTATAACATTAATTAATTTAACCATTAATTAATCTCATCAATTTCTCTTATTAATTTAACAATTAACTAATAAAAAAGAAACCATCTAAATATCACATAGTTAATTATAGGATTAATTATCACACGACAACCATCTCAATATTACATAATTAATTTGAAAAATAATTATCTCAAGGAAAACATCCTAATATCACATAATTAATACAAAAATTAATTATCTCTAATGAAACTGTTTCAATATCACATAATTAATTCACAAATTAATTATCTGAAGGTAGTCATTTCAATATAACAAAATTAATTTTCAAATTAATTATCTCAAATTAGCCCAAATCAATATCTCATAATTAACCCACTAATTAATTATCTATATTATAATATCATAACACATAATTAATTCACAAATAAATTATCTCAACTTAACCAGTTTAATGTCTCATAATTAATCCCCTGATTAATTATCATCTTAAATCACATAATTAATTCATAATTAATTATTTAAACTTAACCAAATTAATATCTCAAAATCAATCCCCTGATTGATTATCATCTCATAGCACATAATTAATTCATAATTAATTGTTTCAACTTAACCAAATTAATTAATCATAATTAATACCTTGATTAATTATCATTTCAAAGAACATAATTAATTCATAATTAATTATTTCAACTTAACCAAATTAATATCTCTTAATTAATTCTATTATTAATTACCATCTCAACGCACATAATTAATTGATAACTAATTATCACAACTTAAATAAATAAATTAATCATAATTAATCCCTTAATTAATTATCTATATTCCAAAGTCAAACACATAATTAATTTATAATTAATTATTTCATTATAAATCTCATCTTTCTATAATTAATTCTTCACAATTAATTATCCAAATAAAATCTCAACTTAACATAATTAATTCACACAATTAATTATCTTTAATCATTATCATGGCGTATAATCAATTCACCACTAATTATCTTACCTATCCAAAAGTTATCTCATAATTAATTTACCTAAATTAATTATCTCAACACAACCAACACAATATCCCAATTACAATTCTCTAGGTTTATAATTAAATCACAATTTAATTATGTTAACTTTTCTCATTCACTATCTCATAATTAATTCCCCGATTAATTATCTCAACTTATCCCACCCAAAACTCATAATTACCACTTAACCCAAGTGTGTCAACATGAAAAGGGAAGAAATAACAATTCATATAACAAAAATCTAAACAAACACATCATTCTAAACATTTTTTTAACTTGAAAAAAGCACACCTCCGTTGGAGGGGTTTTATTACAAAAATGTGATTCTGTAATTTATCAAATAATTTTATAATAATAAACCATTCATTCATAATTTTCAGTCAAACTTATCAACAATAATAAATTAAAAAAATATTACATTTTATTAATTAAGCAAAGTTGAGGGCCCTACCTCAAGAAATTGTCCAAGCCAATGATTTCTAACTTAAACCATCATCTGCTCACATACATGCACATCAACAATAGTGCGCACACACTTGGAATTGGTTACATCACCCTAAAATGATAACTGACGCCCAAAATTAGTGCGGTAAGGACCAATACCTCTCCAATTAATTAACTGAAACCCAAAATACACCATAAACACCTAATTCACGGGTTAAAAAACCAAGTATCGGGTATATAGCCTTACCCAAATATAACGATAGTGAAACAAATCAAGACAAACCACCATGAATTCAGTGACAGTTATCAAAATATGAACCAACGGGTCCCAAGACATCCTTCGCACCACTTAGAATTGAAAGGAAGTAAGAAACCGAATTAATTTTGGGCCTTAGGGTTTTGGCCTAATAAGGATCAGTAAAAGGAGATCCAAAACCACTAATAAAAAGAATGAAACATGAGGAGAAATACTTACCATGATGTGACAGACAACTTTCGTGAAGGAACCACTGTGATCTAGCGTGTAGAGAGGAGCCGGGAAGAGAGGATGGTGTACCTCACCATGGGAGAACTAGGGGAGGGGGTCGCGCCTCACCCTACTGTGCACCTCTCCCTTCTTTTCTCTATCTCAAATAACCTCAATTAGAATTAATAAAAGTTATATAATAATAATAATAATAATAACCGTATTATTATTATTATCATTTAATTTAAACTCTTCTTTGATAAACCCCATAACTCCCCCATTACACATAATTTAATTTAATTATTCTCAAAGAAATTTAATTAAATAAAATATCAAACTCATCATTATTTAATTAATTTATTCCAACCTCAATTTAATTAAATAAATTCTCTTATTCAATTATATTTAATTAAATTCTCTCTAGAACAATTTAATTAAATGAATTCTCCATTCTCCATCTCTCCCTCATTTAATTAAATTTTTTTAGAAATAATTTAACTAAATAAAACCCTAGTTTAACTTTATTTAATTAAATTCTTTTCAATTTGAATTTAATTAAATAAATTCTCTAATTCATTATTATTTAATTAAATTATATCGAATTTAATTTAATTAAATAAAACCCCCATTTCACTTTATTTAATTAAATGTTTTTCAACTGAATTTAATTAAATAAAATCTCCAATTCATCATCATTTAATATAATTCTCTCAACCTCAATTTAATTAAATAAAACCCTCATTTCACATCAATTAATTAAATTCTTCTTAACCTTGAATTTATTTAAATAAAACCCACATTTAACATCATTTTATTAAATTACATTTAACTCAATTTAATTCAATAAAACTCTCCATATCTCATCATTTAATTAAATTCATAAACCTAAATTTAGTTAAATAAAACCATCATAAGAAGAACTATTATTATTATCATTTAAAAAATGCATCTTTGATAAAACCCAAAACTCACCATTTAAACATCATTTAATTTAACTTATTCTAAAAAAATTAAATTAAATAAAACTCCCAATTTACATAATTTAATGAAATTCCATTTAAATTTATTTAATTAAATAAAAATTCTCAATCTCTCTTCATTTAATTAAATTCTTCAACCTCAATTTAATTAAATAAAACTGTCATGATAATAAAAATTATTATTATTATTATCATTTAATAAAATTATTCTTTGATAAAACCCAAAACTCAAGAATTACACAACATTTAATTAAATTATTCTCCAAATAATTTAATTAAATAAATTCTCCAACACATCATTATTTAACTAAATTATTTTAATACAATTTAATTAAATAAAACCCCCATTTTCATCAAATAATTAAATTCTTCTTAACCTTGAATTCAATTAGATAAAAATCTATCTACACATTTAATAAAACATTTAATTAAATTCTTCTCCCATGAATTTACTTAAATAAATTATCCAATACATAATTATTTAATTAAATTCTTTCAATATAATTTAATTTAATAAAACCCCCATTTTTCATCAAAAAATTAAATTCATCTTAACATTAAACTTAATTAGATAAAAATCCAACTTTACATTTAATAGATCATTTAATTAAATTCTTCTCCTAGGAATTTAATTAAATAAATTATCCAACACATCATTACTTAATTAAATTCTATCAATATAATTTAATTAAAAAAACCCCCATTTTTTATAAAATAATTAAATTTATATTAACCTTGAATTTAATTAGATAAAACTCCAACTACACATTTCATATATCATTTAATTAAATTCTTCACCCATGAATTTAATTAAATAAATTCTTTGACATGCCATTATTTAATTAAATTCTCTTAATATAATTTAATTAAATAAAACTACCATTTTTCATAAAATAATTAAATTTATTTTAAAAGATCTCAATACAATATCATGATCGTGGGATGAACTGGGCCGTTACATATGGTATCAGATCTAGGTTCCATTTGATGTGCCAACGAGGACATTGGGCCCTTATAGGGGGTGGATTATGGCTATCCAACATTGATGGAGGAGGATAATGAAGCACCCCTTTATAAGGTGGTGTGGATACCTCTCCCATCATGAGGACTTTTACTGGAGGATTCCTAAGGGCCATAACATAGGGAAAGAAAAACCATGTGGGCTAGGACCAAAGTGGATAATATCATGATCGTGGGCTAGACTGGGTTGTCACATGGCTATCCAACTAGGATATTTGATTTGGAAAAATCTTTAGAATGGATTGGGGATGAATGTTTTGGGTTTAGAGTAAGACTACTAAGTTATTATCTAATTTTGAATAGATATATTTTTACGAATCCATCTGGGTTTTTAGACTCTCATGTTTTTCAACAAAGGTCTGATGATGGACCTAGTTAGTCGATGGATCATAGACATAAATATATTATATCTGATGCATGGCGAGGTCGAAATCAATCTATAGGATGTTAATAAGATTTTTTGGATGAAGAAGTTAAGAGATATGTATGATGATATCCTACATTATTAGCTTGGGATGACATAGATTATACTCCCCTAACCATGAAGGGGATCATTAATATGTCTAAGGAGGCCCTTATGATGGACTTGTATCTAGGGGATAACACCCCTATAAGAAGTGGGTTGAACTATTTATCAAGAAGATTATCCATGATCCTTAAACCAAGAATACCAAGACCTATCCATCATGATAATCTCATAGGTAAGAGGGTTACTATTAGAAAATAGTTTAATAAGGTAATTTCAATGACTGGGAATGGGTGGTTGCTTACTAGGATGATCGACTTGTTCAGCTTTCCAAATTCCTAGAAAAGTTACTTAGAGGGCACTTGTTCTCAGTCTGGGAGAAGGGTTGAGTTAGGGTCTCTTTATTATTAATTATGAATGTGAGATCGAGTGGTAGACATATTAGTTTATCCATTCTCATACTGGCCAAACTATACCTCCAACTGCACCACATCTATAAGGGAAGGGGCCCATACAAGATATTTATCCCCTTATAGATGCTATGGGTCTATATGGGAGGCATGTGGGTGAATATGAGTTTTTTAGTGATCAAAATATTCTAGGATCCTGATTCATTTCATTTTTATATAGTATTAGCATGGTCTGGCCCACCACTATAAAGAGTTGGTAGGTGAGTAGAAATCTGAATCGACATGACTAGTTTATATATATCTTCATACCGTACAAGGCACCTACCTATGCAAAAATATATAATATAAAGGGTGATACTGAGTCTCTATCATATCTTATATTCATACATGAGGGTGATCTATCCATTTTAATCAATGATAATATCATTTTTAGTTGTACGATCCCTTCCAGTTATGGTAACAGTTTTAGTTTGTTCAGATGAGGTACCCCGCTCCTCCCCTCATCTGGTCAAAAGGTATCTAATGGTGGATTTCAAATTCTAGTTGATATTCACTAGGGATTAGAATCATGTTTAAGTTAACTCCCCCTATATTATTTGAATTTGGTCTCTCCAAATCATACACCGATTCCTGGGTCCGATTTTACCCGAATGGGCAATTGGATGCATTGGTGACGAAGGCCACGAAGCTTCCAAAAGTGGACAAGGGTGAGGATGTAGGGAATTAGGTGGAATCAATGATTAAAGGTCCCTATAAAAAACTACCTTCCAATAGATATTTGTCCCATGAGATTACTTAAAAGAAAATGAGGCATGTGGAGTCAGTTCTGTCATTGAGAAAAGTACTAGCAGATGTTGCTATGATGGATGGAGTACATACGAATGATGTATCAGTCAACGAGGCACCTGTTTCAGTGGTTGATATATTTATTATTATATTAAATATATCAGATGACTAGATAAAGGATAAATCAGGTTATAAATACTAGAGGGTTCTATTCTAGGAGGAGGTGGAGTTGGAGTGATTTAGAAATGTTACTACTCTTGAGGGAATTTGCAATGATTAACAAACCGTTTAAGTATATGCATTTCTTTAAGAACTCAATGAAATGATTCATCACATGAATGGTCAAATATACTATATCTCCTAGGTTATATGAGTGATGATTTCCACCATAATATTGGTTGATGAGGATGTGAAAGATAGCATAGCTCCAGTGAATAGGTAAGATAGATTCTTTTATTACACTCATATGCCTTGATTATTATCAACACTCTAATTATATTTCCTTTTGGTATTTTAGGTTCTTGGGGAGATCTGGTAACCTATTTACTCCTTGTTATATTATCCTAGGGTAAAAATGGTTTAGGATGACTCTGATGGTGACTAAGAGGCTAATGATTAGAGCTCTCCTGGTCAGATGGAACCGATGGATGCAGTTGTTGCTAATCTAGAAGTAATACCGCCCTTGCCTCTATCATTGCCACCTTCGGTTCCTCTGGTGTCAGTTATATCCAAATTTAATTCCTTATATAATACTAGGAATATTAATAGTTAAAGGTTATAAACTAGGAAACCTCACCCAATAACAATAAGTAAGTGTTGTACTTTCTAGACTTCTCTATTTTTTCATTGAGATTCTCTAGTAGCTTATCTTGACCTGTTTAATTGTATAGATTCTCATTACGTCCCTTCATGGATAATGAAGTCTGTGGATTATATAGATACACCTTATATCCCTCTATAAGGAACTCATACATTGGATGAGGTCTATAGAGAGGTGGAAACATCTGAAGTCAAAGAGGGGTCCAACTCAATGTCTGATGAGAATGCACTAGCACTCATTCCCTTTGTCTTGATATAGGAAAGTGTGATTTTGGAAGATACTAATGAAAACTATTATTCTCATGCCAACCTAGAAATGATGGTAAATTCATTGGGTGGTGCTAATCAAATTTTCTAAAATTTAATATACCATTAGGTCTGTATCAAGTTGTATAACATCTTTTCATGCTAAAAACCCTTTAAAGTGATGGGCTAACTATGTGGGTAAAAGGGACGTTTTTTCACCCCAAAGTCATGAAACATTGGAATATATTGCTATTACCCCTCAATTTGAGGTTGATATGTCATAATTATCTACTTTCATGGATGAAAATGGTGTGTTGTCAGAGCTTATCATGAATGAATATTTTTTAACGACAATATTTTTCTGTTGACAAATAGTCTTTATGCGATTTATCACAAAAACCCTTCCTCAGAGCTCAAAGGCCTCATAACCTTTTGTTTCAGGATATCACAACACTTTAATAACTAAGATAAAATTAATCACTATACTAATCTCCTCAAGGTATGTTGGTATTAGTTCCTCATTTAGTGACTTGGTCTTAGAATACATCCTTGTTACTGGACTAGGCCTAAGTTGAGGCTTGGAGTTATCAAAATTTCACTCGTAGTTGAGTCATAAAGTGTGTGGGGACATCTGGAGCCTGATCACAAAGGTACCCTTTGAAGATATTAATGACTAGTTGGTCCACCTATAGTATATATTCACAAACCTTTCTAATATATGGTTCGACTATCAGGCTTTTCTTGCTAGGGTAAAGGAATTGGTTTTCATAAGGGAGAAGAAGAAGGACCTTGAGCTGAGAGTATCAATGGTGGATGCCTCTGTTGTAACCATTCAATATCACAATGATGAGCTGAATTAATCTTCCCAGTGCGCACCAAAAATATCGGCTTACCAAGACTTGGTCAATGATGGGAAGGCTGAGATCGAAAAGTTCCAACATGAACTATCCTATCTACACTATATGATGAATACTATGGAACAAATGGTGGAAAAGAAACGAAGGATCATTAAAGTGGTATATAAAGCTAATATTGATGCTATTTCCAAATTAGATACCTTACAATAGGTTTTAAAGGTTGAGACTACATTAGTGGATCAATTGCACCAATCCATAGCCACCATAGAGTAGAATTTGACGGAGCTCAAGGGGTCTTCAGATCCTTTATTGTCATAATTTTTTATACTTCTTAGGAGTATACCTTTATTTAGGGGATTATAGTAGATACTACAAGATATGGATATTTCTTCTTCTTTTTTTGAAATTATCGATGAATGAAATTTCTAAAGATCCATGTGTTACTGTTAATCTTTTTCACCTTCTTCTTTTATTATACTCATGATATATTGATGAATCAATATCATATAAATTGTCAATACATATTAATAATTTTTTATAATATTAAGTCAACCCAAATCCAAACTCAAACACCTGATCCCTAGTGAATTCCTTCTGGGTGTGGCTTGTAGACAGTTGTTGGTATAAACACTATTACCAATGAACTAGAGTCAGTTCATTCGAAAAAATGATGGGTTATTTATTTTGAAGTAGTGAATTTGGTGAGTATATTAAGGAGAGGGAGTCTTTTAACTTTTTTCTACCCAAGGGCCTATAAATTACAATTTTATTGTTTCTAGTCCCATATGGTCCCCCCCATAAACTTTGTGTCTCTTTATTTTTATTTCCACTACTTTTTACTATGATTCTAATACGGAAGTCCTAGTGGGTAGATATTTGACTTTTACTTCGAATTCCCTTTTCAGGTTTTCAAACTAAATGTTTTATGTCATTTTTTCTCTGTTTTATAATTGATTAAATTTTCCTAGATCACACAAGGTGCGTACCTAGTGAGAAGAAACTTGAATTTTTCTCAAATATCTATTTATGGGTTTTCAATATGATGTGTAGTATGTCTCTTTCCTTGTGTAGTTCATAGTTGTACAAGTTGAACCTATGAGCTGATGGTGTTTTATGTAAAACAACATTGAAATAAGAATGCTAAGGTTTATGTTTTTATAAATGGTACCATATATTTCTATAGTTTAATGTTGTATAACTTGTACCATATATTACTGTTGTTTAAGGTCGTACGGCTTGGACTATATATTGATGTAATTTAAGGTCATATAGCTTAGACCATATATGGAGAAAAAAAATACCACATATTTAATATAAGAATAATCAAAATAATAATTGTAGTATCTAATGATTTTAAAGTGAAAAAATATGTTCAATAGCATACAATATCCGCAACATCGAGCTAAAACGAACAACGAAATATCATTTTTTAAATGTGACTAATATAACCTAACTATTAAATTAGTGGGAATGAATACTATTAACAACATTATGAAATATATAATGGTATTAATCACTTATAATGTATTAATTAATTCTTTTTAAATAATAAATCGATTTTTTAGTAAAGTCATTTAATTTTTCCAAAATATGTTATTTTCAAAAATGATTTTTCTTTCTTTTTATGAGTGAATATTATATTTATTTTTTATAAATTTCAGAAAATTTATTTGAAAAAATTAATTTCATTTTTTAATTTATCATTTAAAAATTATCTTAGGATGATCTTTTTGAGAATTTTTTGAAAATATTGATTTTTCAATGAATAGTGAAAAATAGTGATTTTTAATTGAAACCTGAATTTTATTTTAAAGTATTTACGAAGTAAAATTCTATTTGTGATTAGTTTTAAAATTTAATTTTTTCATTTTTATTAATAATGATCCAATTATTATTTTTTGAATAATTTTTATACTTGAATTTAGTATAAAAATATTTTATACTTAAAAAGAGGATTTTTTATAAAAAACCCTTTTTCATTGCATTTTATCGATTTAATTTTAAATTATGTTATAAAAATTATGTGTTTTTGAATTTTAAAAAATTTATTACATATATTGAATTAGGATTAAAAATTTATTAATAAGGTCCCTTTTATTTTTGGTCAATATAAATAGTAACCTTAGTAAATTTTTGTTACCACAGTATTGTCTTGATTTTATTAAAATCAATGTAATGAATAGTTCTAAAAATTAACATTAATGATATATTATAGTAAATAATATTTTATTAAATGTTATAAAAATAATAAAAAAATTTATAATCAGTAAATTGATTAGGATATGGTTTCTAATATCAATTATAGTCCATTTATGGGTAGTTTTTTCCTTTATAGTAACTATATTTAACCTCAAAAAGTAAAAATCTATGTTTTCATGGTAAGTGTAAAAGTGGTTATCGAGGGGTTAAATCCAAATAATAAAAGTAAAAATGAGACATAAAATTGTATAATTTTTATTTTATTTGAGTATTTAGACCCATATTTACCTTATATTTTAAATAAATTAATTTTCATCCATTTTTAATTTAAAATTAATTTATATTAATTTAATATTTTGAGAAATTTCAAGAGTGCCTCTCCCCTCTCTAATAAAAGGGCATCTCTTCTTCACTTTATTTAACAATTCAAGAACCATTTTATTCAAACAATACTTAACAAAATACCTTCATAGAATCCCAAACCTAATTCTAGATGTATTATTTTAGGTATAACACTAATTTTAGTGGTTTTAATGTGTTAAGCAAAGGAGGTTGTTGAAAGAAGAGGTATCGTTTTTAACCAAGCATTTCGATATTATTTCTTCCCCCACCTCCTTAAAATATTATTAAACAATAATAAAATAATAAAACCAGTACCATCCATATAATTAAATTTTATTATTCCAATATCATAACCTATATTTATATCATCTTCCATCAAATGTGAAATAAAACCACCATTCAAGTGTACGAAGGACTACCGCCTTGTGAACCGATATAATTCATTTTCCTTCATCATCTGTCATGGAAGGATTATAATGATGAGATTAATATTTATATATTATATTCATGAATTTTTTATCATTAATAAAATATAATATATCATTTACCTTGTTACCTTTTATTTCATGGAAAAATAATAGCGTTGTTCGTGCGCATATGTGGACTACCACCTCTACGAAGCGATGTGGTTCATTTTTCATCACCAGATCATATGGATGATATATATAAGTATATTAAAATTATTAATGTGATATTTATTATATTATTATAATTATATAAAGATACAATAACACTTACCTTCTTTTCATAATGATTATTGAAAAATGGAAATTTTACTCATGTGTACGTACAATATACCGTCTTCATGATCATAATGCAGTTCATTTTTCATAACCAAATTCCATGATTGGATTTTAGGGTATAATTTATGTATAAACATGATAAATATGTCATTATTATTATTCTATAGATGAATTTATAATGACCTCTTTGACCATAGTCAACCTACCAAAGTCATTTTGGACTTATGCATCGAATATCATCAAAATTTCTCATATAAACTTAAATGATTATGTAATTGTATATGACATGGTAATAAGTAAAATAAAAGGAATAATGAAATCAAAAAAGGTTCTAAATTAAGTAAATTATTAATATGAATTTATTATTCTAGAAGATAAATAAAATACGTAACTACTCAGACTCAAGGTAAGGGACTTTTTAAAAAAATCATCTTTTAAAGCTCCTCTTTCAACTCTTTTTACAAAAGTTAAAAGGAATATATTTTTTTACATACATGACATAAATATAATTTCCCACCATCATTATACATCATTTATTTGAAATTTCCTTTACAATTTTACAAGTTTTTTTTCAAAGAAAATGGTTTCTTTATAATGTGTGAAGTTTTTTAGATTTTAATAAATGATTTTCTTTGAATTTATTTCAAAGGTTTTCAAAAAAGAATCGTATTATTGAAAGTTTTAATTTATTTAAAAGAGAAAAAATTGAATACCCTATTTTATTTTATTTGGTGACAATGAATTTTCTCATCATTGTAACCATTATTTGTTATTTTTATTCTTTTACAATATTCCTTGTTTTCTTCAAAGAAAACCCTCTTTCCCTTTTTCTAGGCATTTTTGTATTAAAAATGAGTTTTTAAGAAGAAAAGGTATTTTGATATCAAAAATGTTTTGAAAATAGGTTTAAAATAGTTTTTCATGGTTTTTGTTCATGGCATAGTCGTTTTACATTGTTTATAAAGGATTGAGCCCCATTATAGCTCATGGGTGAGCCCAATATAACTTATAAGATGAGTATGCCTAGATAGTGCCAAGTGAGATTGTAATAGATTATATGATGGGTTTACCTAGATAGAACTCCAATTCATTGGGTAATGATTGTGTTATTCATATAATTATATTGGAATTCATCCATATGGTTATTCTAATTAGAAGGGTTTTGTACGGGTTTTGTAAGGGTTTTAAGATGTTGTCCCAAGACACCTACATGATTCTTCTATACTTGATAATGATTTTCATGGAAATAATTTCATTTTAAAATGTAATATAATAATATTTTTAATGGAAAATTGAAGATATTTTTAGTTAATAAGGTATGTTTTTAAGAAAGTGGTTGTCATGGATTTTCATGTTTTTCACTGGAATAATGATTTTTTTATTTTTCGTACCTTAATGAGATTTTTCTACTCAACCCATGTTTTAAAAAAAATTCATAGGATTTAAGTATGGGTAAGTAAAATAGAGGAATACATGTTTAAAGTCAAGAAGTTTTTTCATGAGAAACGAATGTTTTTTTAAATGTTTTGTTTCATGAAAAAAATGGATACAAAGTAGGAAGGTACACTTTTTAATATATGAGATTGTTATGTAAGATTTATGAACCAATTATCAAAAAACACTAAATCAAAAATATCCATGGGAATAAAAGAAAAAAATTATAGTCTAAAGACACTAGAATATGTAATGTTTAAGGATGGTTCCTTACAGTTGGTTTTTGAGTAGGTTTTAAAAAACATTGGAGATTATGATATTTTTATGATAGGTTATCTTATGATATATGGAAAACATCATATATTTATAATTTTAAGGTTTAATATATGTTCAAAGGTGTAAAAATCCCATTTTTTAGGTTTTAAGTGATCAAATGTTAAGGTGATTAATGATATTTTGGGAGATATTTTATTCAGTTGAAGTATATGTAACTATTAGGTTTATTGTGAAGTATTATTTTAGAAGAATGATATTAGTTTTTAGGGATAAAAATGGAAAACCATTGAGTTTAAAACATTCTTTAATGTTGAAGTTATTAAGGATATGTTTTAAGGTTAAAGTATTATATAATTTTTATGGGTATTGTCTTTACAAGGTTCATTTTCATTTTAACATGAATTTCATAATGTTTTTCTCTACATATTAAAGATTATTTATCAAGATACAAGGAATAGTATCACACACAACCTTATTATCCATTCCAAATGACTTAATCATGACTATCATGAAAAAATATTGTTAATAAGATCTTAAAAGATTTATTAGCATCCAAAATGCACGAAATAAAATATTTGATCTATCAAACACCTTTTCATTTCTCTACAATTTATATGGATCATTGAATCTATCTTACTTAATTTAAAAATATCGACTCATACAACTCATTTGAGAGGAGAAACACCACTAAGGACTTGAATACTTATTTTCTAGAGATATAAACTATATGTTGGATGATAAAGGGGATATAAATATCATAAAGGAATACCCTAATGTCTGGATTTAAGGCATGAATTATTTTATTATGATCTAAATATGAATCATCATTTATTGATATTAAATAATCATAAATACTAATTTCATATAATTGAATAATATGAAAAATAATGGTTAAGGGTTTATTAAAGGAGTTGAATGAAGTATTTATCATTGATATTCTGATATTGAAACATTTTATAGTATATTTTGTTTTCAAAATTTCGAAACATAATTTGAGTAAATTAATACCTATAAAAAGTGGTGAAATAAAAAGGTGATAATTTTAGAGACACTCATTTATAAACATATGATAGAGGGATAATATTTGATTGATGATCGATTTTTTTTTTAAATTGAGATATATAGAAAACCTTATATGTTAAAAAGTGATATTTGTTGAGTGTGTTCATTATTTTTTTTGGAATATATGTTTTATCATTTAGATAATCATGATATTGATAAGTTATTTTATTATTATGAGATTAATGTCATTTCAAAATATTTACACTATTCTTGGATTTTTATGTGATTAAGGTAAATATAAAATTATGATATTTTAATTAAGGATTAAAGTTTGAATTATATTTTGGATGTACATATGATTTTAATATCCCTTTATGATTATTTTGGTTATTTATTAAAATGATTAACATAACTTGAAGAGTATTTTATTAGGGCATATATATTTTTTGTATGAGCCATTAAGAGTGATTGATGTTATCATAAAAGAATATGTGATCAAATCCTTTTATTTTTTGGGTTTCAATCTTAGTCTATAATTGTTTTGAGCAATTTTAAGATTAGTTATTTATCAAATGATCTAAGTTTAATTTTGGGTATTACTGTTGAATTTTAGAGATTATATTAGTTTTTCTTCATATAAAGGATTATTAGTTTTGGGAATTATCTTACCTTTTATAAACTATTTTGGTTTTGAGTAATATATAAAGAAAAGGGGGATAAATTGTTTTCCCATTTTAGGATTATGTGATCTGTTAGAAGTTGAGTCTAGTGCATCAAGAATAAAAAAATCATTTTTAATACTCATCATTTGAATAAAGTGATGGTATTTTGGTAGAAATTGATTAAAGGATGAAATTAAAATGTTTCAATAAGTAAATTTCTTTATGATTTTAGATGATAAAGTAATTAATCAACTATAGGAAAAGTTTCTTGAAATAAAAATGTTATCTTTCTATTTTTATTATTTATAAATTAGTGGACTTTTAACCCATAAAAAAGTTATTATTTTGTGATGTATAAATTTCTCATGAACATGTTATGTATCACTATATATTAATCATTTGGTGTTAGTTTTCCCTACTATTTATATATCTTCAATTCCAACTTATGTTATCCTACTTGGAAACTAACTATGTGTTATTCCAAATGGCCTTTGTAATTCCCTTTCATTATTTTTAAGAGGAATTTTTATTGACCCCTTTTAAGATGTGAATTTTCAATAAACGTATTTTGAGAATCCATACCCTATTTACCGAGCCCGAATTAAAATTGAAATGATAAAGTTTATTAAAGGGGTGGGGATGTAATATCTCTAGATTTTAAAAGGAAAGACTATGTTCGATAACATACAATATACACATCACTGAGTTAAAATGAAAAACAAAATATTATTATTTAAATGTGACTTTTATAACTTAGCTATTAAATTGTATGGGATGAATAGTATTAACCACATTAGGAATGAATCACTCAATTTTTTTCATAAATTCATTTTATTCTTCAAAACCAGTTTTCTTCAGAAATGGGTTTTCTTGTTTTTATTAGTGAATATTATTTTTAAATTTTAAAAAATTTAGAAAATATATTTTAAAAAATGAGTATCGTTTTTAAATTAATCATGTAAAAATTTTCATAGGCAGAATTTTTGTATGATTTTCAAAAAATATTGATTTTTCAATGAATAGTAAAAAATACTAATTTTTAATTGAAACCAGTATTTTATTTTAAAGTATTTATAAAGTAAAATTATATTTTGGATTAGTTTTAAAATTTCAAATTTTTTGTTTTGATTAATAATAATATAGTTATGGTTTTTGAAATGAATTTTATACTTGAATTTAGTATAAAAATATTTTATACATAAAAGTGATTTTTTTTGAAAAATCATTTTTCGTTGAGTTTTGTAGGTTTAATTTTTAATTAAATTCCTACACTTATTTGTTTTGAATTTTGAAAAAAATTATTTCATATTTGGAATCATGAGGTCAAAATTTATTAAATAGATACCTTTTATTTTTTTCCATAGGAATAATATTCTTAGAAATATTTGTTACCACAATAAAGGGTGAATAAGGTAATTAAAGTTAAAAATAAAATTATAAGAACTATAAAATGAACCTAACACTTACCTTAAATTTATTTTATGAGTCCATTTTATCCATAATCATCCAAGATGATGTTATATGGCCTTTTTTCCATTTTTATGAGATTATGACCTTTATAATATTTTTTTAAAGAAAAGTAGAAAAATTCCACACTCTTATTTTTAATAAGTATAAATATTTTTAATATATAGATTTCGATAGGATATGTTTAGTTATAAATAGAATTTTTAAATATAAAATATTTATATTCATCATTATAATTTATTTTTAATTTGTAGTGAAGAAATAATTACCTTAAATTCTTACACAACGCTGATGCAATAATTATTTAGTCAATGAAAAAATCAAATAAATGTTATTAAGAATATTAAAATAAATATAACTGGACATAAATAATATGATACAAGAATTTTATATATGATCATGATATGTTATGGATATGTTAAAATATTTTTTTTTTCTAATTTTACTTATTGACTATATCTTATTGAAATCAAAGTAATGAATAGTTCTAATTATTGACATTAATGATATATTATAATAAATAATATTTTTTTAAATGATATAAAATTCATAAAAATATCATATTCAGCCAAGTGATTATTATATTTTTTACAATTATATCCATGGTCCATTTATGCTTTTTTTCACTTTATAGTAACTATATTGACCCTCAAAGAGTGAAAATACTTGTTGTCACGGTAAGTATAAAATGGGTTAACAAGGGGTTAAAAAAAATAATAAGGGTAAAAACATGATCTAAAATTTTATAAATTTTATTTTATGAGATCATATAGACCCATAATAATCCTATATTCTAAATAAATTAGTTTTTATCCATTTTAATTGAGAATTAATTTGTATTAATTTAATATTTTGAGAAATTCCAAGAGTGCCTCTCCCCTCTCTTATAAAAGAGAATCTGTTATTCTATTTATTTCACACTTCAATGACCATTTGGTTCAGAAAATCCTTAACCAAATCCATTAATTAAATCTATCCCCTCATTCTATAGTTCTTTTTTAGTCATAACATCAAACTTAGTTGTTTTAAGGTGTTAAGCAATGGAGGTTGTTCGAAGAAGAGGTATCATTTTTAATCGAGCATTTGTGTTTTATTTATTATTATACCTCATTAAAATATTATTTAACCATAATAAAATAATAAAAATATTATAATCCATATAATTATATTTTATTATGTTAATATCATATCCTATATCTATTTCATATTCCATCAAATTCAAAATGAAACTATCATTCATGTGTACAATATACTACCACCACATGAAACGATGTACTTCGTTTTCCATAATTAATTCACGCTCAAATTTACCCAAGATAAGAAGGTAGAATGGTCTTTGTAGTCTAGCTTGGGTTTTCAAATCCTCAGAGACATAAGAAGTAACCTATAGACATGCACATTCTATGAACTGTTTTTGGTTATGAAGTGGCCATCATGGGTTGATTTAAGATGGTTTTAAATGAACTCTAATAGACTTATGTGAATTTAAATTATGAGAAGGGTTGATCCTAGGTTATTACAAGGGGTGGATTGTATGCATTATTTTTCTTGTAAAAATATTTCAATTTCTTATATTTGAGATGGGTTCATTTAAGGAGATCAAACAAAATCATCACTTACTGGTTTAATTCCTACACACCTTAATACTAATCAACTATACACTTGAAGGATCAAAGTTTTGACCACTCCAAGGTAGAGGTTCTTATTAGCACTTGAAACGTGTCACCTTAAATTCAATAAGGATGAAGAAGTTTTAAAGTCATCAAATAAAAATCTCAACTAAAAGAAGCGATTATCCATTAATGGAGTTAGAAATAAAATCCAATACAGCCCTTTACTACTCCCTTGTATTAGCCCATAAGTGGGTTATCCCTCCATTGATCCCATGGTTTCAATGGAAGTGAAAAGTATACTCATGAGGGAGGAATTGGAGAAGTAAAAAAAATAATGAAAAAAAACAATCACTCCATCATTGTGTCATAATCTCACAAGGTTTGGTATGAACAAGTTCACACCTTGAGGCTACGATATCAAAGTGATAAGAAGAAGAATATAAAAGGAGAAGATGAAGAACTTTTATAAATAAACTAAGGTAATTCAAGGAACTTACAATTGAAGGAATGTGATTACAACAATAAATTGGCAGCATAACATTAAAACGAAACAAAGCTCAAAGATCCTCAAATCCTCCATCAACACTGCCTTAAATAGGCATTTTTGAAGCCTTGGGTCGAGCCTTCAATAGTCCAAGTTTTCTTAATTAATTTTTTAGGCCATAGGTGGGTGGAAAGTTGAGGGAGAGTTTATTTTTCCACCCTTGACCCGAGGTGGCATCCAATTTTCATCCATCGAAAAGACGCACTTTGAAGACATTCTATATGCCGAATTATAGCAGGACATAGAAGAAGAAGATGGAGCCCCAGATGTCTCCTAACCACCTATAACATTTGGGCCCTTTTGGAGTTTGTTATTAGGAGATATGATTATATTAGTGAGATGTTTTTCTGGGCTGTGGGATATGGCCTAGAATTTTATCTCTAACTTGGGCCGCCTAAATAACCACAATGGAGGCCTAATTAACACTGGGTCCTGAATGATTATTTGTTACTATATATTAGTTATATAATAAAATGAATTTTTGGCTTCATTGGGTTTGTAATGTGTGTCACACAGTCTCATCAGTGGGCTGGTGTCCAATCTTCCTTCTCTAGAATTACTTCCATTCATCTCCAAATATATCCATCATCCTTTATGAATCCTCCATTGATAACTGAATGAAAAATGTTCATATTTAAGTGTAAATAAATTTTCCAAAATATCAAATTAAAATATAGATAATTAGATTCCTTAAAATCAGATGAATCATTGGGTACTTTAAATGATGTTCCAAAATGTACCACATAATAGTGTATTTTAAGAAGGAATTACAATCAAAATGTGAAATGATGTTCAAAGTGTAAAATACACTAAAATGGTGTTTATGAATAATAAATGAAATTAATATAATATGTATTAACAATTAATATTATCCTCATTTAGTGGCTAATAAATAATGATATCTCATGAATGGATTATAATGATGTAATTAATGTTTATAAATGATATTAATGAAATATTTATCATTATTAAAAGATAATATTTCATTGAACTTCTTACCTTTAATTTTACTGAAAAATGATAACATCATTTGTACGTACGTGTGGACTACCACCTCTACGAAGTGATGTGATTCATTTTTCATCACCACATCACATGAATGATATATATTAGTATATTTAAATGGTTAATATGATATTTATGATATTATTATAATTTTTAAACATAAAATAATACTTATCTTATTTTCACAATGATCATTAAAAAATGGAAATGTTACTCATTTGTACGTATGACATACTATCTCCATGATCATAACGTAGTTAATTTTCCATAACCATATTCCATGATTGGTTTTAAAGGTATACTTGTTGTATGAATATGATAAATATTTCATGATTATTATTCTAGAGATTATGGAATAATGACCTATTTGACCATTCTCAACCTACCTAATTAATTTTGGATTTATGAACTGAATATCATCAGAACATCCAATATAAACTTAAATGATTAAGTAATTTTATATGAAGTGGTAATAAGTAAAATAAAGGGAATAGTGAACTTAAAAATTTTCATAAATCAAGTAAATAATTAACATGAGTTTATTTTTTAGGAATATAATTAATATACATGACAAGTTGGACTTGAGGCTAGAGAATCTCTTTTAAAAATCATCTTTTAAAGTTATTTTTTATTTTTTTTTAAAAAGTCAAAAGGAATGTGTTTTTTTAAATATACGACATGAATGGAATTTCCTAAAGTCATGAATCCTCAATGATTTGAATCTTACTTTATAACTTTACAATGTTATTTTCAAATAAAATGGTTTCTTTATAATTTTTATCATTTATAGATTTTAATAAATGATTTTCTTTGACTTTCCTTCAATGATTTCAAAAAATAGTCTATTTATATAATGTATAACTTTATTTACAAAATATAAAATAGAATTTTCCATTTTAATGTGTATGGTGACAATGAATTTTCTCATCACTGTAACCATTATTTGGTACTTGGAATATTATAAAATCTTTTATGTTTTCTTTAAAGAATAACTATCTTTTCCATTTCTAGGTATTTTGGTATTGTAAATTCATTTTTAAGAAGAAATGGCATTTTGATATCTGAACTGTTTTGTACATATGTTTAAAAGAGTTTCTCAACAATTTTTTCTTGATATGGTCATTTGGAATTGTTTATGAAGGGTTGACCCCAATTATAGCTCATGGGTGAGCCCGATATAGCTTATATGATAGGTGTTCCTAGATAGCACAAGGTGATCCCATAATAGCTTATATTATGGGTGAACCCATATAGCTCTCAAAATCATTGGTTAGTGATTATGTTCTATAGAAAATTATATTAGAAGTCGGCCATATGGTTATTCCAATTGTAAGGGTTTTATAGTGGTTTCAAGATGATGTCCCAAGACACCAACATGACTCTTCTATGTTTTCTAATGAGTTTTCATAGAAATTGGTTTATTTCAATAGGTAAGATATAGATATTTTTAAAGTAAAATTGATGATCTTTTCAAATGAAAATGTATATTTTTAAGAAATTATTTTTTCATGGGTTTTCATGTTTTTCACTAGATTAACGATTTTATTCATTTATGTCCATTAATAAGATTTTTGTTCTGATCCCATGTTTTTAAAATCTTTTTCATATGAGTTAAGGATGGGTAGTCGAAATGGGGAAAACATGTTTAAATCCGTGAATATTTTCCATGAAAAGAAAATATGTCTCTTTTTAAATATTTTGTTTGGTGGAAAAATTGAATTCTGATAAGGAGTGTCCACTTTGAAATATATGAGATTGTTAAGTAAGAGTTATAACCTAATTATCTTAAAATTTAAACCTAAAATATATTTGGGAATAAAAGAAACAAATTATATACTAAAGACACAAGAATATGTAATGTTTAGAGAAGGATCCTTATAGTTGGTATCAGAGAAGGGTTTAGAAAGTTTTAGAGATTAGAATTATTTCTTGAGAGGTTATCTTAAGATTTATAGATACCATTATGGGTTTATAATTTTAAGGTTGACTATATGTTCAAAGGCATAAATACCCTATTTTTTTAGGTTTTAAGTGATGATATTTTATGGAGATTAATTAGATTTTGGGAGGCATTTTATTGGGTTTTAGTATATGTAATTAGTAGGTTTAATGTGAAGTATTATTTTAGAATAATGCTGTTAATTTTTGGGGGTATAAAATTAAAACCTCTGAGGTTAAAACATTCTTTAATTTTGAATTTATTAAAGATGTTTTTAAGGTTAAATTATTATGTAATTTCTATGGGTATTTTCTTTACAAGGACCATTTTCATTTTAACATGCATTTTATTGCATTATTATATAAAGATTAAAGATAGTTAATTAGGATGGAAGGAAAAGGATCTCATAAAACCCTATTATCCATTCCAGATGATTTAATCATCACTATCATGGAAAAATATTATTCAAAAGATCTTGAATATTATTTGAGTATCTAAATCACATGTAAGAAACTATTTGATCTATCTCACACCATTTCATTTCTCTAAAATTTATATGGATAATGGTATGTCCCTTTTTTAATTTCAAAATCTCAACTTATTCAACTCATTTGATGAGGTAAATACCACCAAGGGCCTAACTATTTCTTTTCTAGAAATATGGACTACATGCTAGAATTTAAAGGGGAGTTCAACAACATAAAAGAAATACCCTGATGTTTAGATTTAAGGTATGAACTATTTTATTATGAGTTAATTATGAATCATGATTAAGGGATATTCACAAATTATAAATACACATTTCATATCATCAAATAAGATGAAAAAGCATGGTTAAGGGTTTAAGAAAGGAGTTGAATGAAGTGTTTATAAATGATATTCTAATATGGAAACATTTTATCATAGTTTTTTTTTCAAAATTTGGATAAATAAGTAGAGAAAATATATACCTTTAAAAAGTGATGTAAAAAAGGTGATAATTTTAGAGATACTCATTTATGGGCATATAATAAAGGGTTAAATAAGCCTTTGGGTTAATATGTGATTGAGGATAAATTATGTGATTTTTTAGAAAATTAAGTTGTATAGAAAAACATAGAGGCTAAAGAGTTACATTTTTTGAGGGTGTTCATCATATTTTTGAGAATATATATTTTATCATAGAGATAACTGTCAGATTGAAAAGGGATTTAGTAATTAGGAGATTAATTCTATTTCAGATAATGTGCACTATTTTGAGAACCTTATATGATTAAGGTAAATAGAATATTAGGGGATTTTAATTAAGTATTAGTGGTTGAATTATATTTTGTAGGTACATATTATTTTAATGTGGATTTATAGTGATTCAGATTATTTATTGAAATTATTTTCATATCTTGGATATTATATGATTGTGGTATATACGTTTTCTGCATGAGGCATTAAGAGTGACTGATGTTATCTTGGAAGAATATGTGATCAAAACCTTATAATATTTGGGTTTTGATCTTAGTATAGAATATTATTGAGTGATTTTTAAGGATAGTTATTTATTAAATTATATATGTTGAATTTTGTGTATTACTATTGAATTTTGGAGATTAACGCAATTTTTATTTATAAGAATGCTTATTCTTTTTGGGAATCAAATTACAATTTTCTAAATATTTTGGTTTTGGGTAATGTATAAAGATAGGAGGGATAAAGTTTAAAACTATTTGAGGATTATGTGATCCATTATAAGTTTATTCTAGTGTTTTAGGTATAAAAATCATCTTTAATATTCATTATTTAGAGTAAGATATGAGATTTTGGTAGAAATTGATTAAAGGTTGAAATTACAATTTCTCAAGTAAGTATATTTTCTTATGATTTTAGATGGTAAAAGAATTTCTAAAATATAGGAAAAATATATGGAAATAAAAATTGTATCCTTTAAATTTTCTTACTCAGAAATAAATGTCCTTTTAACCCTTCAAAGATTTATGGTTTTGTGATGATTAACTTTCTCATGGCTATGTTCTATATCACTCTCTATTAATACTTGGGAATTATTTTTCTCTTAAATATCCATATATTTACTTCCAAATTATGTTTTCATAATAGGAAATATACTATATATTATTCCAGATGACCTCTTTAATTCTCTTTTAGTCTTTTCAATAGAAAGTTGTATTGACCCTTTTTATGATGTGAGTTTTCAATAAAGGTATTTTGTGAATCCAAAACCTAGTTACAAAGCCTAAATTAAAATTTCAAGGATGAAATTTATTTGGGGGGATGAGAATTTAATATCCTAAGAATTTAAAAGAAATATTATGTTTGATAGTGTACAACATATGAAACACTGAGCTAAAATGAACAACAAAATATTATTATTTAATTATGACTGTTATAACATAACCGTTAAGATAAAGGGAATGAATTATATTAACCAAATTATTAAATATATAGTGGTTCTGATCCTTTATAATTTATTAATTAATTATTTTTAAATAATCACTTGATTTTTTAGAAAAGTAATTTTATTCATAAAAAATGTGTTTTCTTCAAAAATGGGGTTTCTTTATTTTTATGAGTGAATCTTATATTTATTTTTCAAAAATTTTAGAAAATTTATTTTAAAAAATAAATTTCATTTGTTAATTGATCATGTAAAAATTATCATTAATTGAATTTTTTGAGAATTTTTTTCAGATTTTATGAAAATATTGATTTTTCAATGAATAGTGAAAATACTGAATTTTAATTGAAACATGTATTTTCTTTTAAAGTGTTTTTAATGTTAAATTATATTTTGGATTAGTATTAAAATTTAATTTTTATTTTTTATTAATAATTTTCCAATTATATATTTTAAATGAATTTTATAATAAAATTTACTATAAAAACATTTGATACTTAAAAAGGGAATTTTTTTGAAAAACTTTTTTTCATTACATTTTTCCAGTTTATTTTAAAATTGAATTATTACACTTCCATGTTTTGAATTTTGAAAAATGGATTCCATATTTGGAATTAGGAAAAACAAATTTAGTAAATATTTCTCTTTTTTGTCTATATAAATAGTAAACTTAGTAAGTTTTGTTACCATAGTAAAGGGTAAGTTGGGTAATTAAAATTTAAAATAAAATGATAAGAACAATAAAATTACCATAAAACTTGCCTTAATTTTTTTGGATGAGTAAATTTAGTTCATAATAATCCAATATTTGGTTATATGGACTTTTCTCCATTTAGATGAGATTATGACCTTTATAATATTTTATTTAAAAAAAAGTAAAAAATATCACTCTTATTTTTAATAACTATAATATTTTTAACATAGAGATTAATAGAGGATATGTGAATTTATAAATATTATTTGGGAAAAAAATATTTATCTTAATCATGGTAATATTTTTTTTATTTTTAGTGAAGAAATAATTACCTTAAATGCTTACACAATACTGACACAATAATTAATCAATTAATGGAGAAATAAAATAAATGATATAAAAAATATTAAAATAAATTTAATTCTAGATAAATAATATTATAAAATAATTTCATAGATAACCTTGACACTTTATGGATATAATATTTTTTTTTATTTTTACTTGTTTTTTTGATGTTATTAAATTCAAAGTAATGAATAGTTATGAAAATTGTCATTAATTATATATTATAATAAATATTATTTTGATAAATGATATAACATTACTAAAAATATTATATTTTTCTATGGGATTATGATATTCTTTATAATATAATACATGGTCCACTTATGGGCCATTTATTCCATTATAGTTACTACATTGACCCTTAAAGAGTAAAATTCCTTATTGTCACAATAAGTGTAAAAGAGGCTAATGGGGGGTTAAAATCAAATGATAATGGTAAAAATATGACATAAACTTTTATAATTATTATTTTATCATAGTATTGAGACATATACTCATTATATATTCAAAATAAATTAGTTTTTAGGTATTTTAAATTGAAAATTAATTTATATTAATTTAATATTTTTAGAAATTCCAAGAGTGCTCCTCCCCTCTCTTATAAAAGGGAATAACTTATTCTATTTATTTCACACTTTAAGAACAATTTGGTTCTGAAAATCCCTTAAACATACTTTAATTTAATCCTTAATATCATTCTAGAGGTATTTTTAGGCATAACACCAACCTTAGTTGTTTTAAGGAGTTAAGTAAATGAGGTTATTAGAAGGAGATGTATCGTTTTTAATAGAGAATTTATGTATTATTTCTTCTTCCACCTCTTCAAAATATTCTTCAACCATAATAAAATATAAAAAGTATCATAAATATAGTTATATGTTATTATTTTAATATCCTAACCTATATCTATCTCCTCTTCCATCAAATGGGAAATGAAACCACCATCCGTGGGTACGATGAACTACTGCCTCATGAACCGATGTAATCCATTTTCCATCACCATATCTCATGGATAGATTATAATTATGGGATTAATATTTATATATAATATAAATGATATATTTATAATTATTCAAATGTAATGTATCATTTACCTTCTTGCCTTTCATTTCACTGAAAAATGATAACTTCATTCGTGCGTACGTGTGGACAACCACCTCCACGAAGGGATGTGATTTTTTTTCATCACCACATCACATGGATGATATATATAGGTATATTTAAAATAATTAAATTATATTTATGATATTTTGATAATTATTCAAAGATAAAATAATACCTACATTCCTTCCATAATGATCATTCAAAAATGGAAACGCTACTCATGCATACGTATGACCTACCGTCTCCATGACCGTAACATAGTTCATTTTTCATAAACATATACCATAATGGATTTTAAAGGTATAATTTATGTATAAATATAATAAATATATCATAATTATTATTCTAGATATGATATAATAATGAAATATTTGACCATAGTCAACCTACCAAAGTTATTTTAGACTTATGAACTGAACATCATCAGAACATCTGAAATAAACTTAAATGATTATGTAATTGTCTATAACATGGTAATAAGTAAAGTAAAGGGAATAATGAACTTGAAAAAGGTTATAAAGTAAGTAAATAAATAACATGATAATATTATTCTAGAATATAAAGAACATACATGAAAATTCATATTCAATGTAAGTGACTTTCTTTTAAAAATTTATCTTTTAATGTTCCTATTTTAACTCTTTTTACAAAAGTAAAAAAGGAATATTTTTTTACATATATGGTAGGAACAAAATTTTCTACTTTCATGATCCCTCACTAATTTAAAGTTTCCTTTAAAAATTTACATTTTTTTTTCAATGTTAATGGTTTCTTTATTATTTGAACATTTTTTTTTATTTTAATAAATGATTTTATTTGAATGTTTTTAAAGGTTTTTAAAAAAATTATCATTTTATATAATGTTTGAATTTCTTTACAAAAGAAAAAAAAGGAATGTTTTATTTTAACATATATGGTGAAAAAAATTTCTCATATTTGTAACTGTTATTTGGTATTTATATTCTTTTACAATATTTCATGTTTTCTTTAAACAAAACCCATTTCCCTTTTTTTGGACATTTTGGTGTTGAAAAGGGTTTTTTAAGAGGAAATGTAATTTTTATATTCGAAATTTTTTTCAGAAGAGTTTAAAATATTTTGTCAAGGGTTTTGTTTATGATATGATCCTTAGACATTGTTTATGAAGGGTTGAGCCCCATTATAACTCACAGGTGATCCTGATATAGATTATATGAGGGGTGAATCCAGATAGTGTTGGGGGAGCCCATAATAGATTATATGATGGGTGCACCCAGATAGAACTCCAATGCACTGGGTAATGAATTTTTTTTCCGATGAATAATATTGGAAGTGTTCCACATGGTTATTCCAATTATAAGGGTTTTTATGGGTTTTAATATGATTTACCAAGGCACCTAGATGACTCTTTTATCCTTACTAATGATTTTTCATGGAAATAATTTTATTTACAAAGGTAAGATATTGATATTTTTAAAGAAAAATTGATGTTATTTTTGGATAAAAATGTATTTTTTTTAAAAAGGGGTTTTCATATTTTTCACAATACTAACATTTTTATTCTTTCATATCCATTAATGATATTCTTGTGTTCATTAAATATTTTTAAAATGTTTTTTCAAATGAGTTAAGGATGGTTAATCAAAAAGTGGAAGGCATGTTAAAAGTCATGAATTTTTTTAATGAAAAGAAAACATGTATCTTTTAAAGTGTTTTGTTTGGTATAAAAAATGGACATTGAGTAGGAGTGTCCACTTTTTAATATATTAGTTTTTTATGTAAGTATTATGAAATGATTATCTAAAATTCTAAACCTAAAAGATCTTTGTGAATAAAATAAACAAAAACTACTCTAAATATACTAGAGTATGTAATGTTTAATGTCAAGTCCTTACAATTGGCATCATAGCAGGGTTTAAACAATTTTGTAGATTAGGATGTTTTAATGAGAGGTTATCTTTAGAGTTATAGATACCATCATGGGTTTATAAGTTTAAGTTTGGATATATGTTTAAAGGAGTAGAAACCCCATTTTTTAGGTTTTAAGTGATGGTATTTTGAGGTTATTAATGTTATTCTGGGAGAACTTTTATTTGGATGAAGTATAAGTAATCCTTTGTATTAACATGAAGGATTATTTCCAAAAAATACTTTTAATTTTTTGAGATATAAATGAAAAAACCTCTGAGGTTAAAACATTATTTAATGTTGAAGTTATTAAAAATATTTTTAAAGGTTAAAGTATTATAGAATTTCAATGGGTACTGTATTTAAAAGGACTATTTTCATTTTAACATGAATTTTATAATGTTATTATCTATAGATTAAAGACCTGTTATCAAGATGGAAGGAAAAAGGATCTCACAAAACCTTCTTATCTATTATAGATGATTTAATCATCACTATCATGTCAAAATCTTGTTCAAATGATCTTGAAAGATTTTTGAGCATCCAAATCACATGCAAGAAACTATTTTATCTATCCAACACCTTTTCATTTATCCAAAATTTATATAGATCTTGGTATCTTTATAATTTTGTTTCAAAATTTTAACTCATCCACCACATTCAACAAGAGAAATACCCCCAAGGACTTGACTATTTCTTTTCTGGAGATATGGACTATATGTTGGAAGATAAAGGGGATATCAATAATATAGAGTAATACCCTAATTTATGGATTTAAGGTATGAATTATTTCCTTATGATCTAATTATGAATCATTATTGAGATATATTGATGAATGATAAGTAAATATTTCATATCATGGAATAATATGACAAATCATGGTTAATGTTTTAATAAAGGAGTTCAACAAAGTGTTTATCAATGATATTCTGATATTGAAACTTTTTATAGTAGATTTTGTTTTTAAAATTTCGAAACATTAGTATAGGAATTCAATACCTTTAAAAAGTGATGTCAATAGTAAAAAAAATATATTTTACATTTGAGATTTAACGTTGATTTTTAAATAACTCATGTTAAAAGGTTTTTAATATTGGTTATTTAAATTACCAACTTTAAAAACAACACTGTTGGGTTTTTGACATCAATTTTATGATAACCAACATGAAAATATTGGTTTTCATGTTGGTTATCATAAAATTGATGTGAAAAACTAGTTTTTTATGTTAGTTATCAAAGAACTGACATGAAAAACTAAATTTCTAACGTTGTTTTTAAGGTAACCAATGTTAAAAATGAGTTTTTCATATCAGTTATTTTAAATCCAATGTGAAAGTTAAAATTTAATATGCCACCAATGTATAGAACATATTAAATATTTTCAATTTTCACCTAAAATTTTAGATACCACATTTTCTTTTAAAATTACATTTATATGTTTTCATACTCCACGTGTATTAATTTTATAATCAAGTCTTTCGATCATTATCATTCTACTGATTCAACTCTATTGATCTTCATTACCATTCCAATGATCCTTATTTCAATGATCTCATCATGATATTTATAATTATTTTTCTATGATTTTTTTTCACAATTGATATACTAATTAATGATTCCTTTTTTTCTTATAACAAAGAATAATTCTTCGGATCTTGGTAAAACTATAAATATTTTTTTGGATTCTAAAATTACTTCTAAGTCACATCTTTGGATGCCAAATGAGATATTTCCATAGAAGAAATGTAAACCAACAAAGACTTCAACAATATTAAAAATTAAGTCAATTATTTTTTTTCAAGATTTCATCCGGTTTCTATGATATTTTTTTATCAAAATTCTATTTTCCTTAAATGGAGTAATTGAAATTTTAATAAATATTTTCTGATCATTATCATTATATTATTGAATGATTTTTATTTTTTCAATTTTATAATTATAAAATATTTATTTTATCACATGGGAAAATATTATTTCTTATTGATTCTATGAAAAAACTATGTGTAATATTGTGGATATCAAATAATTTTTTTTGAAAATCAAAATTTTTCTGGTCAGTTTTTAAAAAACCAATGTGAAAATTATCTTTAACATTATTTAAAAAAACTAATGTGAAACATGATATTTCACATTGGTTTTTTAAAAATTGATATGAGAGATGGCATTTTATGTCATTTTTCTAAAACCTACATGAAAAATAGGTTCCTGACTTTGGTTTTTCTTAAAAATGATGAAAAAAATCATAAAAAATACATTTTTAGGATTTTTTTTAATAATTGATATTAAAAAATGTATTTAAAACATCAAATTCAAAGACGTCACCTCAAGAATATATGTTAAAAACATTAAAAAAACCAACATAAAAAACCTATTTTTGTTCTACTGTGGTAAAAAAATTTGATAATTTTAGAGAAACTCATTTAAGGTCATATGATAAAGGGATAAATAAGAATTTGGGTTAATATGTTCTTGCTAATAAATTATTTGATTTTGTGGAAAAATGAGCTTTATAGAAAACCATAGAGGTTAAAAGGTGATATTTTCTTAGGGTTTTGATTATATTTTTTGGAATATAAGTTTTATCATAGTGATAAACATGAGATTGAAAATTGATTTGGTGATTAAGAGATTAAAATTATTTTATAATATGTATACTAATTTGGGAACCTTATATAATCAAGGTAAATAGAACATTATGAGATTTTAATTGAGTATTAAATGTTGAATTATATTTTAAAGGTACATATTATTTTAATGTGGCTTTATAGTGATTCTAGTTATTTATGGAAATGATTATCATATCTTGGAGATTATATGATTAGGACATATACATTTTTAGTATGAGACATTAAGAGTGATTGATGTTATATTAGAAGAATATGGGATAAAATCCTCTTAATTTTTTGGTTCTAGTATTAGTCTATAATATTTTTAGGAGTTTTAAGTATATTTATTTATCCAATAATATAAGTTGAATTTTGGGTATTACTATTGAGTTTTGGAGATTAAAGTAGTTTTTCTTCATATGAAAGTTTATTATTTTTAGGAATTAAATTAACTTTTGATAACTATTTTGGTTTTGGGTAATGTATAAATATAGGAGGGATAGAGTTTTATGCTATTTTAGTATTATATGATCTATTAGAATATTATTCTAGTAATTTGGGCATAAAATTTCCATTTTAAATACTTATCGTTTGGAGAAAGAGATGAGATTATGGTAGAAATTAAAATTTTTAAAGTTTATTTACTTAGGATTTTAAATGATAAATGAATTATTAAACTCTAGGAAAATCTTATTGAAAATAAAAACATTATCCGTTAAGTTTTCTTATCAAAAAATCAGTGGCTTTTAACCCATCACATATTTACAGTTTTGCGATGATTAAATTTATAATAACAATGTTCTTTATCACTCTCTATTAATCCTTGAGTATTAGTTTTCTCTTATATGTACATATATTCACTCCCCACTTATGTTATTCTACTTGGAAACCTACTATGTTTTATTAAATATAACCTTCATACTTCCCTTTCTATCTTTTCAAGAGGAATATTTATTAACCCTTTTTATGATGTGGGTTTTAAACAAAATTATTTTGCGAATCCAAAACCTAGTTAGTGAACTTGAATTAAAATTAAGAGGATGATATTTATTAAAGGGGGTGGGGTAGAATGTAATATATATATATATATTTAAAAAAAGACTACGTTTGATACTGTACAATATATACAACACTGAGTTAAAACAAACAATGTAATATTATTATTTAAATGTGATTGTTATAACCTAGCCATTAAATTGGTAAGAGTGAATAGTATTAACTACATTACAAAATATATAATTTTCCTCCTAATTTATAATTTATTAATTAATTAATTTTAAATAATTACCCTATTTTTTTAGTAAATTCATTATATTCTTCAAAAATATGTTTCTACAAAAATGGGTTTTCTTGCACTTTATGACTGAATATTACATTTAAATTTTGGAAATTTTATAAAATTTATTTGAAATTTTATTTTTTAATTAAACATTTTAATGTTATATTAAGATTAATTTTTATTACTTTTTTGAAAAGATTGATTTTTTAATGAATAGTTAAAAATATTTATTTTTAATTAAAATATATATTTTATTTTTAAGTATTTATAAAGAAAAATTATATTTTGGATTAATTTTAAAACATAATTTGTTCATTTTTATTTATAATGATCCAATTATTTTTTTTGAAATTAATTTTATACTTGAATTTAGTATAAAAACATTTTATACTAAAAAATAGAATTTTTCTAAAAAACTGTTTTTCATTGCATTTTTTCGATTTAATTTCAAATTAAATTATTCCATATTTGTGTTTTGAGTATTGAAAAATGGATTCCATATTTTTAATTAAGCACTACAAATTTAGTAAATTCGTCTCTTCTATTTTTCGTCAATTTTAATAGAAACCTTAGTAATTTTTGTTACCACCGTAAAAGGTAAATCGAGTAATTTAAGTTAAAAATAAAATTATAAGGTCTATAAAATGACCCTAAAACTTGAATTAAATTTATTGGATAATTAAATTTCACTAATAATCATTAAATATTCAATTATATGGTCTTTTTTTTATTTTATGTGGTTATGACTTTTATAATATTTTATTTAAAGAAAAGTAGAAAATGTAATACTCATGTTTCTAAAAATTACAATATTTTTTAAAATAGGGATTAAAAAATGATATGTTATTTATAAATATTATTTTGATATATAAAATTTTTATCTTCATCATGTTAATTTATTTTTAATTTTTAGTGAAGTAATAATAAACTTAAATGCTTACACAACATTGACCTAATAATTATTCAATAAATGGAGAAATAAAATAAATGATATTAAAAATATTAAAATAAATATAATTTAAGATAAATAATTTTCTAAAATAATTTTATAGATTACCATGACATTTTAAGTATATAATAAAATATTTGGTTTGAATTTTACTTTTTGTATCGATTTTATTGAAATCATAGTAATGAATAGTTCTAAAAATTGACATTAATGATATATTATAATAAATAAAATTTTATTAAATGATATAAAATTACAAAAAATATTAAATTTATAAAATTTATTATTATATGGTTAATTATATAAACCATGGTCTATTTATGGGCCATTTCCACCTTTATAGTAACTATATTGACCCGGAAATAATAAAAATTCTTATTATCACAAAAGTGTAAAAAGGGCAAACGTGGGGCTAAAACCAAACGATAAGGGTACAAATGTGACCTAAAGTTGTATAAATTTTATTGTATGAGATTATGTCAACCCAAAATCATATTATATTTTAAATAATTCTTTTGGGGCCATTTAGAATTGAAAATTAATTTATATTATTTTAATATTTTTGAGAAATTCTAAGAGTACCCCTCCCCTCTCTTATCAAAGGGAATATTTTCTTCTCTTTATTTCACACTTAAAGAAACTTATTTTTCAAAAAATACCTACCCAAATCCATTCCTATTATCCAAAACCTAATTATATAGGTATTGGTTTAGTCATAACACCAACCTTAGTGGTTTAAAGGTGTTAAGAAAAGGAGGTTGTTCGGAGAAGAGGTATCGTTTTTAATCAAGCGTTTATGTTTTATTTATTCTTACACCTCCTAAAAATATTATTCAACCATAATAAAATAATTAAACCAGTATCCTATGCATACTTAGATAATATTTTTTTAATAATAAAACCTATACCATCTCCTCTTCCATGAAATGGGAAACGAAACCATCATTCATGTGTACAATGGACTACCACCTCACGAACTGATGTAATTTGTTTTCCATCACCATCTCTCATGGATGGATTATAATGATGGAAATAATGTTTATATATGATATTAATAAAATATTTATCATTATAAAAATATAATATATGATTTAACTTCTTACCTTTCCTTTCACTAGAAAATGATATTGTTGTAAGTGCGTATTTGTGGACTACCAACTCCCCGAAGCGATGCGATTAGTTTTTCATCACTACATCACATGGATGATATATATAAGTATATTTAAAGGAGTAATATTATATTTATGATATTATTATTATTATGGAAATATAAAATATTAATTAAATTCTTTCCATAATGATCATTAAAAAATGGAAACGTTACTCATGTGTATGTATAACCTACCGTCTCCATGATCATAACATAGTTCATTTTTCATAACCATGTTCTGTGATTTTATAAATATGGTAAATATGTCCTTATTATGATTGTATGGATAATGTAATAATTAACACTTTTATCATATTCAACATACTAAAAACGTTTTGGACTTATGAACTGAATATCAGCAAAACATCCAACGTAAACATAAATGATTATGTAATTATATATGACATGATAATAAGTCAAATAAATATAATAATGAACTTTAAAAAGGTTATAAAGAAATTAAATATTTAAAATGATTTTATTATTTATCAATATAAAGAATATACATGATGAGGCAGACTCTAGGTAATATACTTTCCTTTAAAAACACTATTTTAAAGTTCCTCTTTCAACTCTTTTTACAAAAGTGAAAAGGAATTTATTTTTTTACATATATGAAATGAATGGAATTTCACACCATTATAATGAATAAATTATTTGAAGTTTTCATTATATGTATCCAAGGTTCTTTTTAAATAAAATGGTTTCTTTATTATGTGTTTCATTTTTTAGATTTTAATAAATGATTTTATTTGACTTTCTTTCAAAGGTTTTCAAAAAAGAATCTTATTATATAATGTTTGACTTTATTTACAAAAGAAAAATTTAAATGTTATATTTTAACTCATATGATGAAAATGAATCTTTTCATTACCATAACTATTATTTGGTATTTGTATTTATTTATAATATTTCATTTTTTCTTCAAAGAGAAACCCTCTTTCCCTTTTTATTTGTATTTTGGTATTAAAAATGGGGTTTTAAGAGAAATTGATATCTGAAATGAGGCTTTCCTGTGAGATATAATGGGGAAACCCCTTAAAAAACAATATATAAATACCATATCATGAACAAAACCCTTGAAAATGGGGTTTTAAGAGAAATTGATATCTGAAATGATTTTAACATGGGTTTAAAAGAGTTTTTCAAGGATTTTGTTGATGATACGGTCCTTATATATTATTTTTAAGGGTTTTCCCCATCATATCTCATAGGAAACCCTCTTTCCCTTTTCAGTTTTCATAACCATATTCTGTGATTTTATAAATATGGTAAATATTTCATTATTATGATTGTATGGATAATGTAATAATTAACACTTTTATCATAGTAAACATACTGAAAACATTTTGGACTTATGAACTGAATATGATCAAAACATCCAACGTAAACATAAATGATTATGTAATTATATATGACATGATAATAAGTAAAATAAATAGAATAATGAACTTGAAAAAGGTTATAAAGAAAGTAAATATTTAACATGAGTTTATTATTTATCAATATAAAGAATATACATGATGAGGCAAACTCTAGGTAAGATACTTTCCTTTAAAAACACTATTTTAAAGTTCCTCTTTCAACTCTTTTTAGAAAAGTGAAAAGGAATTTATTTTTTTACATATATGAAATTAATGGAATTTCACACCATTATAATGAATAAATTATTTGAAGTTTTCGTTATATGTATCCAAGTTTCTTTTTAAATAAAATGGTTTCTTTATTATGTGTTTCATTTTTTTAGATTTTAATAAATGATTTTATTTGACTTTATTTCAAAGGTTTTCAAAATAGAATCTTATTATATAATGTTTGACTTTATTTACAAAAGAAAAATTTGAATGTTATATTTTAACTCATATGATGAAAATGAATCTATGCATTACCATAACTATTATTTGGTATTTTGATTCTTTTATAATATTTCATTTTTTTCTTTAAAGATAAACCCTCTTTCCCTTTTCATTGGTATTTTGGTATTGAAAATGGTGTTTTAAGAGAAATTGATATCTGAAATGATTTTAACATGGGTTTAAAAGAGGTTTTCAATGGTTTTGTTCATGATAAAATATATGTTTTTAGAAAGTGGTTTTCATGGGATTTCATGTTTTTCATTGGAATAACATTTTTATTTCATTTATGTTACTTACTAAGATTTTTTGTGATCATCCCATTTTTTTAAAAATATTTTTTATAGGAGTTTATATGGTAATCTAAAATAGGAATAAATATTGAAATTCAAGAAGTTTTTTCATAAAAAAAATTTATATTTTTAAATGTTTTCTTGTGTGAAAAAATTGATACTGAGAAAGAGTGTCCACTTTGTAATATACGGGGTTGTTATGTATGAGTTATGAACTATTTATATAAAACACTAATCCTAAAAGATATTTTGGAATAAAAGAAACAAATTATAGTCTAAATAATATAGAATATGAAATGTTTAAGGCCATATAATTACAAGAATCATTTATCAAAGGACTTGAACCGGGGTGATGAAATGGGGTATACATGTTTAGGATGATCGTGAATCAAATTTGGGTGACAAGTTCCACTATAACATTGTTCAATATTATAGGTATCATAGGACCATTTTCAAGGTGAATATACCATTTGTTGATAGGCTAGGGGGTTATATATAGGATCCAAGGGCACACATGCATAGTCAAATGGAGAGCCCCTTGAAGCTAGGTACAATCCTCAACAAAGTCCACACAAGACTTTATAAGTGGATTTAGTTTCTTAAGACATGATGTGAGTTAAAGAGGATGCGTATTCTAGAAGGGTTCTGACACCCTGTATCATTGCTTCAAATATGGGTATTCAAGAAGGGTTTTGACATCCTACATCCTTACATTAAAAAATGGGTATGATATATAGTGATGTAATTATGGGGTTTTTGGGTCCACTTGAATAGATGGATTATCGGTTCTATAAACCACACTTCAAGGAGTTTGAAATGAGGATAATGAGATAGTGAAAATATACCAAGGATACTCAGAAATTACTCTAAGGTGATGAGTTTCACTGCATTGTTTCTAGGGATCATAGGGATGATAGTTACTTTTTTCAAGGAAAAGATACATATGGTTGATAGTATGAAGGGTCATATGTAGGTTGTGGTGGATTATATGCATAGTAAAGTAGAGGGTCCCTTGAATCTAGACACACTCCTTAACAAGGGACATAAAAGTTTTGTGGAGATTCAAACTCTTGATAAATGAATTAGGGTATAGTGAAAAGGCTACCCAAGGAGGGTCCTAGAACCCAAGAGATAGTTCACACAACAAGGAGCATGTAAAACTTGATTCTAAGGAAGGGATGATTTCTACTATTGTCCTCTTTAGAAAATGGGATATTTAGTTTACAATCATGAATCTTGGACCCTATATCACATGTTTGAGGGTCACATTACGAGGACCGCTAAAAGGTTCAATAATGATCTACTGTATCCTTTCTTTGTGAATGTGTATGGTATATGGTGAAACTGCATTGAGGATGTATAATCCACTTGAACCAAGGATGATTAGATGGGGAAACTCAGTAAACATTCTTGAAAATCACTCTAAGGTAATTAGATCCTCTGTAATGTTTTCAGGGATCATAGAGATTAGTGACTCTTTTTTTCATGGAAAAGAAAATTATGGTTGAAAAGACAAAGAATCATATGTATGAGCCAAAGGTAGATATGCATACTTAAGAAGCGGGATCCCTTGAAGTCGGATGCACTCTCTTCCAAGGTCCATTAAAGGTATTCAAAGATTTAAAAACTTGAGAAATTAAGTAGGTTATGGGGAAGAGGGAAATCCAATGAATTCTATGAAACCATAAAAGTTTAATCACTATTTACTAAGCACATTATCAAGGAAAAGGGATTGAAAAATATTTTCTCTAACTTTTTTCTAGACTGGAAGGGTCTAGCGAGCATCGATCCACTTTTTCTAGCGCTATAAGATAAACCCTATAAGGTTTAATCCTTTTTTTATTTACACTCTAATATTTTCCTAAACTTATAAAGATGAATATTTTAGTGAGAAAAGACTTGAATTTTTCTCAGACCACCCTTTTCAAGTTTTTATCTATACAAGTTCTATGTCTCTTTAACTAGAAGTTTAGGGTCTTACAGTTTGGACCATCAAGGGGTAGTGTTTAAGGTCATAAAAATTTGGCCAAATTTTACACAATATAAGGTCATGATTAATGGACTGAGTGTGAAGGAGATGTGAATCAATAAACTAATTAAGACTCCTGTGTCTGAGACTACTCCAACACCCTTTTGAACGAGGGATAAAAATGATGTAAACCATTTATCATGGTTCTCATATCATGGGTAATGGTATGGATGAACTCTATTTTCATGTTTTCATGGATCACGAGGATCATAAGACCTTTTTAAAAGTTAAAGACACTTATAGTTGACATGAAAGTGGATTTTATATAGATAAAACTCAATTATAATCAACCAGAGAAGTCTCTTTAAGACAAACATGCTACTTTCCAATGAACGTGAAAGGTTTGAGGAAATACAAGACACTCAAAACACAAAGTGTGGTTCATGGGTTTAGATGTTTATAAAAGAGGTTGGGGGTATATCGAACCTTGTTTTTTTCATGGTTAGGATTTTGTGGTCCTATGATAAGGAGTGAAAATGGATGATGACCTGTATAGTTTAATTTTATTTAATAAGGATGAAACTGCCATGAATTTTAACTAAATATGATGAGGAATCAACTATCATACAGTTTAACATAATGTGATGAGAACTCAAGTGTTTTTCAGTTTAGGTTTATTATGATTAGGAGCTTTTCATATATATTTTAACATCATACAGTTGGGATGGGATGCATGGGAATTTTTATTTTTTATAAGGTTATAGATAAACAGCCCTATGGTGGGTCCCTTATGTAGATATGAATCATATGTAAGAAAATTAGGCCTCTTGGACTAGAAAACTCCGAGGAAATTTAAGGCCTTGCATAGTTGACTATTGTTTTTTCTTTTCTTTTGTCATTATACTCCCACTAACACCAAATGGGTCATCCCAGTCCTCTAAACTCACATGAGTCACGCTCGTTGTGATAAATAAGAGGTGGTTGGAGAATAACCCATAATGTTCTGGCCAGGGGTAAATGAACAAGTGGGATAAAAAATATAGGGGATGTATTACCATAACATGGTTCTACAAATGAGATAAACCATACTGAGAGATCTCACATTGACATGGATCATACATTAGAGGAGACCCTTTTCCAGTTTTTGATTTTGCAGGGCTCTGAATTGCATATGAGGTAAAAGTAACTTGTCTTAGTAATGAGAATGAAAGATAAACATTGTAGATGTTTAGTTATTTGACTAGAAATAAATATGAGTTGTTTACATTTTCAATTGTGTGTCTAGGCCTATATAGGTTTCACTATGTATTCTATTGGGATAGGAATCTAGCCAGAAACAATTTTTCTAAAAACAATACTCAGCATATATTTGGATCATATGTAGAGAGGGCGGTGTTTTATTCTATACATTATATATGGACCCAATATAGAAGATATGGGAATAACTATATATCCTATAAATATAGAAATCATTCTAAAAATAATTCTTATGTCTCTCCCTACATAGATCAAACTCATAAATGGGTTAATGATCATTTTTACCAAGCCATATACAATATTTATGAGGATTTCTCTACACATATTTGACTCATTAATAGGGAAATAAAATTAAGTCATAACTTAGTGTTGGGACTTTGGGGAAGTGAATTATTGTCATAAAGGTTCAAACACTAATATAAGAGGGGTTTTTTTTTGGAAATTTGTGGCTGGGCATAGGATAGGAGATTAAATCATCAATATGTTTCCTATGATGACAATAATCAAGAAAAATGTAGATATGAGATATAAATATACCTTATAAAGTTTTGGATCATATGCAATGGGAATGAAAAATGGTTTTACCATAGCACATGTCTATTTAATAAAGGTATAGAGGCCAATACAAGATAGTGAAAAAGGGGAATTTCAATACATTATTTTTTAAAATGATGACAGAGGTTGTTAGAAGAATCAATCCATGATCCCCTACACAAATACAACTCATATGCAGGGTAGAAAAATGGGGAACTAATATTTTAAGATTTATAGCTAGACCTGGGATGAAGAATCTGGACACCACTATGTATCCTACAAATAGGAATAAAGCATCCATTAGTTCTTGAAAAGAGGGTCCCTTTTATAGAACTGACTCATATATGAGGGAAAAGAGCATATTAATTCTCAAAAGTGAGGTTACCCACTATCTTTAGAGTGCCTAATATCTAAATATTGTGAAGAAAAAGAGCTATCATAATGGTAAAAGCTTTTAATTTTTTGGAATTTTCACGACCATGATTCCAAATGAGGGTGATTGATTTTGATACTGAAAAATCATCAGGGAAGGATATTATGGTGATGAACCGATGGTTGGGATTGAGATAATATACCCAAACATCACTATATATTTTGAAAGTTCCGGAATCAAGCTTTACATAGTTATTATATAAAATTTTCCCAAAATAGATCAAGATCATGTGTAGGGAGAGATCATTTTATTTTATTCTGATAATATAGCTGGTACCATGAATGGGGGTTCGATCATCACTACATATATCATGCTAAAAAAAATCAAGTCACATGAAGTTCTTAAAGAGAAAAGGCCCCCCTACACATATCTAAATAATATTAAGGGGAAAGACAAAAAGGGTATTGTTGTTTTGGTCATTATAGCTGGACCCAGGATTAGGTGATATAGGCATCACTACATATCCCATGATAATAGGAATCAATACACATATAGTTATCTGAAAGAAAATGTAACCTATATAGATCAAGATCATATATAGTGTAAAGAAGAATTTTATTTCGTCCATAAGTCCATAAACTAGAGGACCCTTGTAGAAACCTCCCACACAACTCCAACTCATACATAAGAGGGGGGCATGTTCATATTTAGATTACGATAATGAGGATGGTTCTATGGTAAAGTACCTAGAGTTTTAGGGGGAAAAATACTTATAGCACATTCCTTTGAGTGTTTTCGAACCTAAGGTTCTTGGAAGAATCCTAGAGTAGGTTTAGTGGAGATTGGGACTTGAAATCTGAAAGTAGGGGAAGTTCATGATGTAAATTGTGGTTCATGACATGAGAGTTTAGTTCATAGACCAAATACGAATTCATAGCATGAGAGGTGATGTTCACGGGGTGTGACTCATGAAGTGAATAGTGGGTTCACGATGTGAATGGATGAGGTTTTTATTCGATGAATCTATCTACAAAAAATCATGACATAAACATTAATTTCATGACGTGAATTGATCCAGGTTTAATGGATCGAGGTGAGACATTTTTCAGCAAGTATTAAAACCTGAGAATTTAATGTCATGAATAAACCATTTTCATCATGAAATTATGTCTGTAAGAATGTTTATAAGTCATCTTACATCCTCAGTTTCTATCAAAACAATCAAAAAATTTCCCAACTCTAGGCAACCAAAGGATCTCTCTCTATGTGTTTTGAAGACCTTTTGATATAGATTGATCCCCGAATTCCCATGTTTGATCTTTGGTGATCCGATGTGAGTTTTTCCATCTTCCTATTTTGGTTTCTTCTCTCATCAGTCTTGTTTCCTCCCGTTATTTGTTTCCATGCTATGGTAGTTGATCACCTTAATTCTTATGGATTTCTTTTGATGTTTTTCTGTGGTTGCAGCACAATGTTCTTTGAGGCCAGACGTGTAATTACCCAAACTTTTATAAATGAAAATTAATCTTGATATAATTAAATGTATTATTATATAAAATGGTTATATAACACATGCACTTCCTTGGTTTTGTGTTTTTGGATTTTAAAATACCGTTAAGAATTGTTACCATTGATAATATAGTCATTGAATAGTGACCACATGATTAGTATAAATATAGGTCTTTAAAAAATCCAATTTACTCAGAAAAAGGAAGCAATGACCTCATCCAATATAATTTCTCCATACGAAGCCCATTTTTCAGAGCTTGGAAATGAGGTAGAGTCACTAGGCTTTGCTCTTGAACAAGCCCAAGCCAAGCTTCAACATGTTAAGCTTGAATGGAACCACCTATAGGAGAAGTGGAAGTTAATAGAGATTACCACCCGAGCGATGTTATTTGAGCCTCCCCAAGAGCCTTTCACCATTTCACACCTTACCCTTATGTATTATGTAGGTGTTTTAAAGGGTTATGTAACAAGACCCTAGCACTATTATTATGTGCATACATTCATTTTATTATTTTTACTTTTTAAATAGATTTTAAAGAACAAATAGTATTTTTTGTTATTATTCAATTAAGAAATCTATTTTGATGAATTAATGGATTTTTTGAATCAAATAATATTTTAATAAAATTTTATTACTAAATTAATTTTTATTAAATTTAAATGATTGTATAATTTTTTATGAATACAATTGAAATTTTTATTAATGTTTGAAAGCTGTTTTTGTCAAAACCCATGAATTTTCGTTAAATGATAGTTTTTATTTTAAAAGTAAAAATTCAAATATTTAGAAAATTATTTAGAGAAAAGTAATATTTTTTTTGGAATAAGGATGTTTAAATTATCCAACAGTGAATTTTTCATAATTTTCTGAGATAGTCGAATTTTTGGGTAAAAATTAAATACTGTTTTAATATATAATGTGTTTTATGACATCATAATGACCCAATGGTGATGTAATAAAATAGTATAAAAAATATTTTCAGCCAATAAATGTTTTATCTTTAAAATAATGTGATTTAAGATTTTTTTTGATTAATTTTATGGCACCTTAGTAGACCCTCCAAGACTTATAAAACATTTTAACTTTTAAAATGATTTCCTTGAGAGTGTGACTCACCTCCACAAAAGAAAGCCTAATATTTTAAGAATTTTGGCCATTGGACTTATAAAATAATTTTTTTCACTCCCCTTTAGAAAAAAACATGGGAAAATTCATGGTATGGTTTGTAGTTTTGATTATTTTAATGTGTGGTGTCCAAAACCTAAATAATAAATAGTTCCCTATTCTTTCCTATATAAACCCACTCAATATCCAATTACTCTTCACTAAAACTATTTGGAGATCGACCAAACCCTAACCTACTCTCACTGTAATCCTCCCAAGGCGCCCCAATCTCCCAATAAGCCCCTCTCAAGCCCCTCCCAAGCCTTTGGGATCAGACTTCCAAGTAAGAGATTTCTTACTTTCTCATTTTTTTTGAAAATTTTATTATGTTGTTATACCATTTTTTTAAATTAAAAATATTGGGGTATGATTTTAAACATCCCCATACTCCCCTTTTTATGTTTTAATGATGATATACCTCTTTCCCTCTCATTAATTCCTCCCATGTACACCTGTTACCATGCCGAAATTCCTTAAGGAATTTCTCTCTTCTCATTTACATTCAAGCAATTATTTTGTATTATGAATCTAAATTCCATTGCATATATTGGGACATGTATCTATATGAACCCTTGATTTCCATTTCATGTACATATTATGAGACACCCCTTTCTCTCTCATCGACCATTTTTATGAATTCTTATGTCACGTTGTTATGCTGCCGAAATTGAACTGCGATTTTCCAAGCCAAAGTCATTGTGTAGTGAATACCATGCCTATTTTCCTGTCAAGGTTATTCACATTTATGCACATTTACGTATTTATTACAGAGTTTCATGTATAAATTCAACATTTTTTTATCATGGAATAAATGATTATGTTTAATGAATCTATGTTATATGATCCATGAAGCACACTTATGCATGAAATGAAATAATTAAGAAGGGTGCACCCTGATAGCGCTCCAATGCATTGGGTAAAGATTAGTATCTTGATATGTTAAGTGAAATTAGGTTTTACTCATTATAATTCAACTGAAATGAGGGTTTACTCATGCTCCATGTGAAGGATGAGAGGCAGAAGTCTAAGGGGATGATGCAACCATTACCCATACCAGCATGGAAATGGGATAACATCAACATGGACTTTGTCACCAGACTTCTGAATATATACAAAGGAAACAATGATATCTAGGTTTTTATGGATCATCTTACAAATACTAAACACTTCATTGAAATTCACGAGGATTTCTCATTGGATCAACTGGAACAGATATATATCAAAGAAGTGGTAAGGCTGCATGGAGTACCACTATCTATTGAATCCGATCAAGATCAAAGATTCACCACTAAGTTATGGAAGAGTCTTAAATATGATCTGAATACTGAGTTGAACTTTAGTACGGCTTATCATCATCAAACTTATGGCCAATCTGAGTGGACTATCCAAACACTTGAGGACATGTTGAGAGAATTATCAATGAACTTCAAAGGAGGATGAGAACAACATCTTTCTCTGGTTAAGTTCTCTTACAATAACAGTTTCCAGTCGAGCATTCAAATGTCTCCTTATGTTGATCTTTATGGGAAGAGTTTCATAATAACAACATGTTGGGATGAAGTTGGGGAGAAAAAACTCCTAGGTCCAAAAAATGGTCGAAGAAACGGTGGAAAAGGTTAAGACCATCCAGCAGTACATTAAATCTACTCAGAGACGACAAAAGAGATATGTGGATAATCATCGATGAGACCTAGAGTTTGATATCAGATACATGGTATTCTTTTACATATCACCATATAAGAGAGTTATGAGATTTCGGAATAAGATAAAGATTAGTCCAAGGTACATCATCCCTTTTGAGATCCTTGATCACATTGGAGTAGTGACCTATCGACTATCACTCCCACCAAACCTATCTCAAGTACATGATGTATTCCATGTATCAGTCTTGAGGAAGTACATACCTGACCCATTTCATGAACTCAATATAGATGTGGTTCTATTGGATAATGACCTCTCCTATTAAAAGAAGTCGGTGAATATCTTAGATCATAGAGAAAAATTTCTAAGAAATAAGACAATTCCCCTTGTCAAGGTGTTGTGGTGAAACCATAAGTTTGAAGAAGAAATGTAGGAATTAGAGGAAGTGATGAAGAGGAGTTACCCTTATCTGTTTTAGTACGGGAAAAATAAATTTTGAGGGTGAAATTTCTTAAGGTGAGAAGATTTTAATGACCCAAACTTTTATTAATGAAAATTCTTCTTAATATAATTAAATGTATTATTATGTAAAATGGTTAGATAACATATTCAATTCCTTGGTTTTATGTTTTTAGATTTTAAAATACCATTAGGAATTATTATCATTGCTAATATATCTGTTGAACAGTGACCACATGATTAGCATACATATAGGGCTTTAAAAAATCCAGTTTACTCAAATAAAGGAAGCGATGACCTTATCCAGTAGAATTACTCCATACGAAGCCCACTTTTTGGAGCTCAGAAAGGAGGTATCATTACTAGGATTTGTTCTTGAATAAGCCCAATCTTATCTTCAACACGTTAAGCTTGAACGGAACCGCCTGTGGGAGACGTGGAAGTTGATAGAGATTACCACCCGAGCGATGTTATCTGAGCCTCCCCAAGAGACTGTCACCATCAAAAACCTTACCCTTAGGTCTTATGCGGGTGTTTTAAGGGGTTATGTAACAAGACCCTAGAACTATAATTATTTCCATACATTCATTTTATTATTGTTACTTTTTAAATAGATTTTAAAACACAAATAGTATTTTTAGTTAATATTCAATTAATAAATCTATTTTGATGAATTAATGGATTTTGTTTAATTAAATAATATTTTAATAAAATATTATTTCTAAATTACTTTTTATTAAATATAAATGATCATATAATTTTTATGAATATAATTGTAATTTTTATTAAGGTTTGAAAGCTTTTTTTTATCAAAACCCATGATTTTTTTTATAAATGTCAGTTTTTATTTTAAAAGTAAAAATTCACATATTTAGAAAATTATTTAGATAAAATGAATATTATTTTTTTATCAAGATTTCAAAATTATCCAACTATGAATTTTTCATAATTTTCGGAGACAGTGGATGTTTTGGGTAAAAATTAAATACGGTTTAAATATACAATGTGTTTTATGACATCATAGTGACCCAATAGTGATGTAATAAAATACTATAAAATGTAATTTAGGATAATATATGTTTTACCTATAAAATATTGTGATTTTATATTTGTTTTATTAATTTTATGGTGCCTTAGTGGACCCTCCAAGACTTATAAAACATTTTAACTTTTAAAATGATTTCCTTGCGAGTGTGACACACCTCTACATAAGAAAGCCTAATATTTTAATAAGTTAGGCCATTGGTCTTATAAAATAATGTCTTCCACTCCCCTGTGGCAAAAAACATGGGATGTTTTTTTGTTTTGATTAGTTAAGTGTGTGGTGTCCAAAACCTAAATAATAAAGAATTCCCTCTTCTTTCCAATGTAAACCCACTCAATCTCCCATTCCTATTCACTCAAAACATTTTGAGCTTGAAAAATCCCTGCCCTAAACTCTCTAGAATCATCCCAAGGTACCCCATGTTCCCAATAATCCCCTCTAAAGCCTCTCCCAAGCCTTTGGGATCACACTTCCAAGTAAGGGATTTCTTCCGTTCTCATTTTTTCCCAAATTTCACAATGTTGTTATACCATTTTTTAATTAAAAATATTGGGGTATGAATTTTCACCTCCCCCATACTTCCCTCATTATTTTTTTAATTATTAAAGATCTCTTTATATCTCATTAATGCCTCCCATGTACACCCGTTACCATGCCGAAATTCCGTAAGGAATTCCTCTCTTCTCATTTACATTCAAAAAATTCTTTTGTATTATGAATATAAATACCATTAAATATTTAGTGTAATGTATATATATAGAACCATTAATCTCCATTTCATGCACATATGATGAGACACCTATTTCTCTCTCATCATCCATTTTTATGAATTCTTATGTCACGCTGTTATGTTGCCAAAATTGCACTGTGATTTTCCAAGCCAAAGTCATTGTGTCGTGAATACCATACCCATTTTACTATCAAGGGTATTCAACTTCATTAACATTTACTTATTGATTATATAGTTTCATGTATTAATTCCACATTCCTTTATTGTGGAATAAATCATTATGTTTAATGAATCCAAGATATATGATCTATGTGGCACACTTATGCATGAAATGAAATGATTAAGAAGGGTGCGCCCTAATAGCACTCCAAAGCATTGGGTAATGATTAGTATCATGATAAATCAAGTGTAATGAGGGTTTACTCATTCTCCATGTGCAATGAGCCTTAGATCATGCTAATATCCTGTTAAAAGTTGATGCCACATTTCAATGTTATGATAATAATTTTATATCATTCCTTTATGTTCATGTTTCTATTATGCTCCATTGACATGCCTATTGACTAACATGTACTGTATTATTCATGTTATGACCTTTTTAGTCTCTTACTGGGCTTTATATCTCAAACTTTTCTTATTAATTTCCTCTGGTTATCCCATGCAATGATAAGAACGAAGTAATATGTGTGGTCATGTAAAAGAAGTTTTCAATAAAGATGTGTATTTCATGTTTTAAGTTGTAATGTAATGTTCCTAATCCCAAAATACACTAGACCTATCAATATTATTTTTTGTATCAAGTGAGTATTTTTTGTAATAAATTATGTTTAAGTGTAAAATAAAGAGCAGGGTTGTTATAAGATGCTTCATTACGAGAAAGGTGATCAGATATCTGTCTTGTTGTTCAATTTTTGTTTGAGGAACATTGAAATCCTTGAGGTAGGGGATTCATTTAATATCCTATTATTTAATGTTTAATAATAATTTAATTTTTTTTATCTCTTTGGGTGATGGTGGAATTAACCTTAATTAAGATAAACCGGATAATGAAAATAAATGGTTTATGATTATAAAGATCATATATATTTTTCCACAATGATAACTGCTTTCCTTTTGTTTTATTAGATAGTGTGTTATATATTATTATGCATTTATTATCATTTTTTTTATGAAATAGTTTATCATGTTTGATAGGATGAAAAATTTTAGAGAACACAAATTTAGTAGTGAAATAGTTTAAAGAATTAAAGAGGCATGTTTAAATAAACTATTATTATTATAATTTGATTGTAAATAAATTTATACTTAATGAATGTTAAATTAAAATTTTTCTTCCATATTTTAATGGAATTGTATAAAGAACATGATTCTGAAGATTATTGTTGTCAATAATAATAAATATTCTTGTTAATATAATTTTTATTCGTTAAAGTTTACCGAAACTAGAATTTATTCTTGAAAATAGGTTTAAATACTTTATAGAATGTAATAGATGATGAATTTGATAAACCGTAGCAATAAATTTTGTTAAATGTATTGGTTAATCCAAAATGGTAATAAAACAAATTGTTTGATAAGGATAAATGATGGGGCTGAGTGAGAATATCTGTATATGGAGGTTGGATTCCATGCTTTTAGGGCCCAGTTACAATGTTGACTCTTTTTATCCTTTTCCTTACCACCTTATGTGTTTCTTTAATATGAGACTTAACATGTGATGTGATGTGAGCCTGAGATGGCTAATACTTTATGATATATGGGAAGGGAGCCCTGATTTTATAATAGCATTTTACACTTATAAAAATAGGATACATGGTGATATGCATGGAGATATGCATGGTGATATTCATGGTGGTGTCAGGGGTGGAACTGGAATTGATGGAATGATTTGAAGTTGGGATTGAATGTTTTTATGTTGAAAGCTAGTATTCTTTCTTGATAATGTTCTTTATTAAAGGATGGATGGATGGGTTTCTTGTTTACTTATATTCCTTTCCTCATTGCATGTGGTAGTTGGTTGTTCTTGGTTTTGCATCTCTTTTATGGTATCATAGGTTTTTTCCTAGAGTACCTAGAATTATATAATTATAATGATTAATAAATTTTTTAACCCAAGGGTTTGGTGTTTAAATGAAATGAAAATGTTGATAATCTTATGGAACCATGGAATTGGTTGGATTATGCCTGGAAGGCATGGATTTCACTTGGTTGTTAATGAAATTTTAATGGAATAATGTTTATTAATAGCTAGTGAATAAGATAATATAAATTAAAATTTAAAAATAATTAATTTCATGAAGCTCCATAAATTCTTGCGTTCTTATAGGATATCTAGTTCTTAGTAGTGGCATCTGGGTTCCCAAGAGATGATAACTACAATTAAGCCTAAGGCTAGGTTAATTCCCATAGTGTAGTTGTGATCTATATTATATACTATATTTTTTGTGATTACATATGCTACCCACCCATATTGATAGGGTTACTAACACCTAATGGACTTTGGGAGGGTGGTTTCCCCAATCCAGGTTAGTGCGTCACAGATGGCTAACTCCCCCCTTTGACCCTTCTATCTTCTCTTGGTAGTATTATGTGTTGGTATGTACAATGGTTATATTTACCCATATACGTGTGTAAAGGGATATACTGTATTATGATTATTTCACACATATTTATCTCTATATATAGTGTCTTATGAATTATTATAGGTATGACGTGTATGATCTATGATGGGTTTAGGTATAATACACAACATACTAGTTGTGGTGGCTCCTGGAATCTACTTAGTTATTATCTAGAGGTGTGGCATGGGATGATGTTATGATGTGATTTATGAGGTACATGGCATCTGATGAGATTTTTTGATGCACATAGTGCATGATATGAATTTTATCCCAGGTTCTTTGTGTTAGATTCTTTTGGATAGAGATGGCTCAGGACGTGTATGTTGGGTCATAACAACAATCCAGTAGGGAAGTGGTTGTGGAGTACCTAATTTTGATATTATATTATATTATATATTGTATGTGATACTTGGAAATAGATAGCCATGGTGAGACTGAGAATATAGTATACCTATTTAGGTGATAAGCTAGATTTTTTTATTGTTCACTAGGATTTAGCATTATTTATTTATCTTTTTCATGAGAGGATCCGAAGAGAATCATAATGAGTATACCTATTATTCTCACCCTATTCATATATAAAATTATTTTTAGGTCAGTAAGATAAGTTTGGTGATTGGGTTGGATATTACTAGCTTTTGGGTTGTTCAAGATCTATTTAAGATTTCATTTTCGCTACTGAGGATTATATTTTGGTACATGTAGTTCCCTTTTGGTACTTGTTTTAGTTAAATGAAATTACATTCATGTACTTGGTATCTTTATTTACTTTTATATTGAGTGTGAGTTGTTTGGTGTTTCTATTATATATATATATATATTTATATATATCTCTCATTTCTCACATCTTAGAGGGTAATACCACCGATAAGTGTGTATGATATACCCTTAGTGCTTTTCACCAACCTGTGGTCTTTTGTAGGTGGGATTCAGGTGCCTCTATATCCCTTATATCATTTCCATCCTAGGAGGGGTACCTTTTTAGGGAGGGGGGGTCGTGACATAGACATTTCTACGTATCTAATAGTGCTGGGAATCAAGCTTGTATGTAGTTATTTTGAAAGATGATTCCTTTCATAGATCTAGCTTATATGTGAGGAACATGGGGTATTAATGATATAAGGTATAGTCCAACTATGTTCCAAATACTTTTACATGGATCAAATTCTCAAATAGGGGAGAAATAGTCCAATAATAATGGGCCATTCTGAGTAGTTTAGAGTCATGCAGGATAAACTTCCACCTTCTAGTGTGATGTTATATAGTGAGGACAATTTTAAAAACCCTAACTCCATTACCTTAGATACATAGGTTATTTTATTAAATTGGCACAAAATACATAGATAACAATATACAGGCTATAATAGTTTAGTTGTCTCAGGAAACAAGATACATAAATTATTTTTAAATTTCTTTAAAAACTAAAAATACATTATCTGAATACATGAAAAAGTTATTATTCTCCTTATAATCCAATTTTAATATGTAACACTATTCTTGGTTTCTTAGGGAAATGTGAACCAATATAAAGGGCAAGCTTATACGCTTAGTAAGGGGAATTATACAATGAAATCTATCATAACATGAGTATGGAATAATCTATATGGAAATAATAAATAATTATAATAATTCCATAATAAAATGAAACTATGGGAATATCATATACACAAATAATCAATAAATTAATGGATAAAAATAAATAATCATATAGTGATGATAATACATAATGTCATACATCTTAAACATATCTTCAAGGCATTTTCCCAAGAAATATTACATAAAAGGTAAGGACACACCCATTACCCTATCTTATTTATCTCATGATACCTACCATTGCATTTAGGGGTTATATAATTATGGGCCCCATCCATCACATAAAACTCCAATGCATTATAATACATAAAAAAATATTACATGGCATAATGTTTAAGGACTTAACAACATAAATACATAGCACAATTTTTTAGTGAGGCATGTCTTACTTGATTTTTCTATATGAAACAAATGATTATATGGTATGAAAATATTTTCCCCAATCAATTAATTAATAAATATATCTATGTGAAATATCTAATAAAAAACTAGTGATTTAAAATATTCAAATAAAAACCTTTAACAAGTGAATAATACAATATTTTAGTTATTTAGTGTTTACAAAGACTAAGATGATTAAGCTATCTAGGAAGTTGAATACATGTATTTTAAAATGTAATAGATCAATTAAATGATAGATAAATCCATAATAATTTTTTAAAAAGTACATGTAAATTATTCAAAGCATAACCCCTGAGAGTGTCAAACTAGGTGTGCAATAAAGGACCATTCACCGTACACCGGAATGATGACCTGGATAAATTTGACTAACAATTTTTGGGTTTATTTCCCCTAGATGCATCTGTGTCTAAGCCACATCCACTTATTTGTATCCAAACATGGATTTATTTTCTTTGAAAAACCATACACTTTACTTCACCTAAATTTTCAGAAGGTTTTATGGATATGGGACAATTTGATCATTATAAAGTCTTATTAAGGAGGTATAACAAGAGGGAATTAGGTCCTATCATTGATAATATAAGAATGAATTTATAAAAATATATCATAATAACATTCCTTATTGAAAATAAAATTAATTGATATGGATTTCAAAAATTAAGAAAGTGAAAAGATTATGAACCTTACTTTGGTATTGTAACAGCCTTGAAAAAGGCTATAGTGAGAGGGGGTAAGTAATAATTCATTTAAAATATTTAAAATTAATGATAGTAACATGTAAATAAAATCATTTCTATTTAATAAAATTAATTATAAAATTAATATAATAATGTAATTACAATTCAAAATGAAAGAGGGGGATTGAGAACCCTTACCTTGCGAGATAGATTTTCAATTATTTGGAAGAGTGCCTTTGAGGATTAGAAACTCCTTAGAGAGATTATAGAGAGGTAAAATTAGATTAAGGACATGATAACTAATTTTTGAGTATAGAGGAATGATAAAATGGGTGGGTATTTATAACAAATGTGTGGGAATTGATTATTAATTTCTAAACATAGACCTTGGAAATCTATGTTTTGGAAAAAACAAAATCATTGGCTTACCCATGGTTTTGATTTATCTTTTTTTTAAAAGACATATTTTTTAATATTATAATTAGTTTATAAATGAAATCCATTATTTTATATTATTTTGGACATGAAAATAAAATTTTTCTACAAAATATTATTTTTAAACCCTTAATTTATATTTTTGACCTTGGAAATATTAATATAGTTTTAGAAAATTATTTTAATTCATTAGAATACTTAATATTCACAAAATTACATATATTTGGTCAAGTATTCAGTTTTTTTAACTATTATACCATTTCAAAATCATTATTATGTCATAATTCTTATCATATATCTATATTGTACTTAACTATTTAGCTGAAAATTCAACTATATTGAAAAATTATGAAAAATTAATCATTATAAAATTTTGACATGATGATTTTAAATTTATGTTCATTTCTATTAAAATAATTTTATATCTATTATAAATTTAATTATTAAATAAAATACTTATGCATTTTGAAATCAGACATTTGGTGCCAAAAACTAAAAAAAATTCTTTTCTTTTATTATTTTTGTCAAAGATATTTATGTATAATTACATTATTATTAATTGGTCAATATAACTTATTATTATTTAATATTTATATTATTTTTTATTTTTTATAAATTTAATCAAGAAATTGTTTGTATTACTATAATATTACTATTACAATAGTCAGATTTCCAATGATCAGATTCCAAACAATCAAATTCCAATAGTCAGATTTTAATGGTCAGATTCCCAATGGTCATATTACTCCTCATATATACTTCAATCTGCATATATCATTCATATACATCTCTTATCTTATATAGCATGTTTGTTTCTATGTTTGTTGTTTCCTTTCTAATAACAATGTATATTGTATACTTGCTATTATTCCTCAAGTATGATCCTCTATAGTTTAATCTTATGGTGTTGCTATATATTTTTACTTGTTTTATGGTACTTTTATAGTCATTTTAATAAATTTAATTGTCTTATTTTCTATTGTATTTATTTTTTTATACCATTATATGGAAATAATAAAAGTTACCTTGTTCATTTTTTATGGAGTGTTTATTTATAATGGTCAAATATCAAGCATCACATTTGTTGGTATTGGGTGCATAGAGGAATCCTAAAAAATCAGGAATTTAAAATTTTTATGTTGTGATTGATGTATTAACTTCATCACCAACATAAAAACATCTTGGTTATGACATGAGGATATTTTCATGAAATAATTACACAAAATTTTTGAAAAATACCACTTTCAATATGAATCCGCATTTGACATTTAATCATCACTGGCTGTAGTTTCTCAAAGGATATGAAGGTGAATCCCACTAGATCATCGATAGATTCTTCAAAATTCCATAGGAGAATCATTCATTAGAATATGAGTGTTGGTGAAAAAGTTCGAAGATGCCTTCAACATTCTACTAAACATCACTACTATATTACGAACATTTGTGAAGGGGATCTTTAATTGTCACCTTAGAATGAGATATTATTTCTCTAGGAAGTGGGAGATGAGAGGGAGTATCTCAATAACTCACAGTGATTAGTTACGTGCATGAGATCCTCTTCTCATTTATATTGTGAGACACAAAAACAATCAGAAATGTATTAATTACCCCTAGATATCACTAAATAAACTATAAATGATGTTTCCTGACCACTTTTCTAATTCATTAATACCATTTATATTTTTATCTCTTACTTGTAATATTTTAAAATATATTATGTGATAAAACAAAGCCATTAACTTAACTCAATGTTCCCAAAAATATTAAACGAACCTTGAATATTAAAATAATATCCATTTGAATAATATTTTCCTTATGTTTACTTTAATAATTTTAAATACTTTTAAAAAATAAATTCAATTCCAATTATTCTAAACTTGAATAATACGAATTTATTTATTCCTTGGAGATCTTATATACTTGGACATATCCTGGACCCCATGGTAAGACCACCATGTCCTCAACTCCTATTCATCAGAATATGGAAGACTTTTGAATACACTTAGTGTGTGACCCTCTAATACCTTATCTTGATAGCAATGAATATTATTCGTAAACCAAGAGTAGAGTTTAAAAACCCATCAAGGCCCCTAAAGAGATAAGGTATGGTCATAGAAATGAAAACCTTTCCGACGAACACAATCCATGTAATATAATCTCCTTATCTCATGATATCTTATAAATCAAGATTCACACTTTGTGTAATTATCCTTTTTTTTCTTTATTATTCATTAAATCAATGATATATACTTACATTCTTCTACTGTGAACATGTATTTTGTAATGGCACTACCATCCTGGATAACTCAGGCGAAGATATCGCTTTCTACCAGAAGTGACAAATTCTATCTTGATTATTCAATTAACATCAGACTACCAATGAAGAACCCAACACAAGATACCTCTCTATGACTTCAATGCCATAGTTTTTTTTACTTTCATAAAAGTACACAAAAAAATAATATACAATGATAATAATATAGAGTTGAGAGAACATTACACATGTTCGCAGATTGGAACTACCAACAACACTTGGAACATGTGGTGTTCCTATTAACAAGTTAGTCATCATGATCTCATCTACTCAAGATCACCAAGTGCGAAATTTATGAGTAGAATTCTCAATGATTATGAGACCCCAAGACCTGATAATAATACATCACCTATGTCCAGTCATTAAGATGTATCTAAACTATAAGATATATGTTTAATATTAATTTCATAGTATCATGAGGTTATCATTATAGCATGGGAACCTATATAACCTTTTTATATGATAAATAATCTATGGAAATTACTATATAAATAATGGATGAAGAAATATTGACACTCTTATGGTAAGTTTATATCATTTATAACTCACTATATATATGATATGGTAATAGAAAAGTACTTTTCATGTTGGGTTTAGGTAACCAACTATTATAATACTCTCACTTTCACTAGATCTAAATTTATAACTATTATTGATAGATCTCACATGATTATATCATGCTTCTACTGAGTTATATATTTAGTCATTTGGCCTACCATGTCTCTACTACATGTCTATTGTTCAATCTGTGACCCCACCTCCTTGAGAAAGACTCATTAAGAGATGATATCCATGAATATATTCTTTTTTACACTATCAAAAATCGACAACTTTGATAGTACTAATAGTAGTATTATCATAGTTTACATTATGATAAAACTTTATATACTAGGTAAGATTCCAAGAATTGGATCAAATCATTTCAGACTTTACACTGCTTCTTTTTCTATATTAGAAACAAGAACACACTCGGTATATATAGATATGGCATCACTAGCTTGAATGATCTTCTCTTACTCATTAACTATGACTAACTATGATATTAGAACATATTTATCAAAGGGAAGTCTAATTTTTATCTCATTATAATAAGTATCCATTCCTCTCCATGTACTAAGTATATATCCTTTTGTACTTATGTATATTTTGATAGTTCTGACTACTTCTCGTGAATTTCTCCTAGACATAACTGATACTTTCCTACAATAAATTATATGTTGGAAATATCACATTTAGTACATATCATGTCATATGTTATTGATTCATCATAAATGTGTATGGAATTTTACTCACCACATAAATCTCCTCCTATGTCTCATACATGTCTTCTTGGAGAGATTTATTCCATGTGACATTGATAACAATTATCTCTCAAATTTGTTTAACATGTATTTATCAATACATTTTCAGTTTATGTACTATTTAATATGTCTAAGAAATCTTTATATCTACCATAGTTATCTCGTTCCCTAGAATTTAGGTTTCTACTTTAAGTCAATATCTATAGAGTTACTTTCATTCTGGTCTTAATTAAATATAAGACCAATAATTGTTCTCTTTATTTTATCAAACATATTTTATATGAAAGGTAGTGGAACTTGCACTAACCTCTTGTAAACATATTGAAAAAATTCATTTCAAATGAATATTATATGATCATGTTGCTTACTTCAATCAAAGACTAGATTTCTGTAACTTATACCCCTTATTGAAATTCTATGGTGTCACTAACCCTTTCTAGTTGCATCATATAGACACCTTCCAAGATTGGTGTTCCTGAAATTCAATGCCTAATTTAATTATCATTTAAAGTAGCTATGAAAAGTTTAATTCTAATGGATTTATGCATAATGACTTGGTATTTCCAATCAAGCCTTATTGGTACCACACTTATACCGCCCATGTATAGTCTCACTTGAATACCCACCACAATATTCAAAATAATAAGCCACTAACTTTGATACATGGAATCCATTACTAAATTTTAATTGATATTTTCAATCTTATCTTGTTTTCATTTAATATTTACCAGTAGGAACCATTAACCTCAACGAATAATGTATCACCAGCTATAGTGAATACAAAACCATTACCATTGTTTTATCCTTCCAATGTAGTTTGTGTCTATGGAATAATCCTTTCCCACAAACTCTTTTAGAACTTGTTCCTATGAAAAATTCTAGTGTATCTTTGAAATTGACTAAACCAAAGTCAATATTTCTCCCACTGTCTTAAATAGATATGTGAATCATTTTATATGTTTTGAAGTAAAGAGTTTATTGGGATATTAATAAACTTTCATCAAGAAAAACACAATGTGTAACTAAAGTAGTTATCCTAATGTTTTTATCATTTTTTTCATATATGACTCACCATTGATCATTATTTTACTAACATAATGGATTTTATGTGAATAAGGTAATGTGAGTTTATGAATTACTCCATTAATCATTATTATGTTCGATGAATGGTTGATCAAGATATTCTTCTGCCCATATGACCAAATGAACTCATATATCTGACCATAAAAATACCATACTTCACTTTTATATTATTTAAAATACTTAAAGGAATCTCATGAAGTATATAAATTTACCACTAGCTTAACCTTGGAACAGTTCATGCTCTCTAGATGAAACAATTCTGAAATATTTGTATCCCAATTCTATTTCTAAAGGTTTCTTTACCTAAAACTGAGTATGTATGTTTTTCAATAATACCTAAGTTATTTAACTCTAATGATTCCACCAGTATTCTGGGTACATACTTGATAACTAGTTAGTTTTATAAAAAAAGACTTATATTTCTACAAATAGGTACAACTGATTTTTACATTTCATATCCATCAATTATTTCTAATGATTCAAGCATTATTGAACAATTATTTTAGTATAAGACACCACAAACAACATTTATTCCAAAACTGGAATAATGTATCATTATGTTCAAAGGAAACATGAGATAAATTATTTGGTTATACTCAATAAATGATTAAATAGAACTATTTACTTGGAAATTAGAAGTTTTGTGCTTTTCTCCACTGACTTAGGAATCCACCTTTCTCAGCCGCTTGGATAACACATCTTAATTATTGTAATTTTTCTTTTATTACTTGGTTACTATATTTTAATACACATATTTAATAGACATGTTGTATTTAATACCTAATAAGTAATGTATAAACATTACTTATAATTGATGAATATACCTGAGGAAGAAGCGACTACTTGTTTCTCCTATTTAGTTCAGTGTATTTATCATTCGTAGAGTTATCTCATGACATGTGAAGTAAAAAAACATCATGTTTGGGGATAAATATTAGTTATTTAAAGGATGTTGTGAAGGTTCCTTTGACAATACACTTTTATTGGCATTTTTTCCTTTTCTTTTAGCCAGTTCACCATAAGAACTAAACATAAAAATTTCTTTAGGTTATAATTTTCTTCATGAACCTTACCAAAAGGTAATGAAGCATTTTTTCTATTATTTTCATTTTTTAATCTTAAAAGAAATTAGAATAATTGGGTGAAAATAATATATGAAAGGGATTTATTGAAAGATCATGATCCACCTTTCAATTTAAACATATCCAGTGCAATCATCATCCCATTCATATCTTACTTCACTTTATCCTCACACGATTCTTGAGGATGAGAAAACATGTGAAATCATATATATCCTAATTCTATATCCAAAATTCACATAAGATATTGATGATTGAATTATGATGTAAACATTAAATGCGACATGCATGAGTCTCCTGTAAGAATATTTCATATCCTCATTTCCTAAGGTGGCTCAATAGGTATTGGTACTCTAGTACCTTGAATTTCCTATATCATAGTACTTTACGCAAGTTCCAATACTACTCTTGGAAAATCATACTGATAAAGAAATTTAATTTTTCAAATAATAATCATAGTTTTTATGTTTTATTTCTTTCCATTATTCTTCAAAAAAATATAGCAGATTATTTTTATCATTATTACCGATGTTACATTACCGATTAATTAAATAATTAAATGTCTCCCACTATTTTATTGAATCTTAGTAACTCTCACTACAAGATTTAGAATAATTAGTCACTAGATTATTCTTGTGGAAATGATTCTTGAAACCTATTATCATAGTCCAAGCTATGGCTATGCCACTACTTGGAGATTTCCAAGGAATACGTACGACTGGACAACTGTATAAAATCATGTCTTCTTGAACTTTTGAGTGAATTCCCAGCTTTTAAAAATCATAAACTTGATTTACTCAACACTTTGACTCTAAATATGAAACAAGATAGCTATGGATACTTATTTGATACAATATTTAGTTATATTGTCCCATTATTCTCATATGAAATCCCAAGTAGTAGGAGGCACCCTCAACTAGGGTTGATGAGAACCTTTTACACTCCGTTTTTATAACGACCCATACTTTAAATACATTTTTAATACTTCAAAATTGAATCACACTTATTAAAACATATAACAAAACCAAAAAAGGACCGTATAGGTATAGTGTCTTTAGAAACTGGGAAACATAAACAACTGGTTCATAAAGCATCTACATTGTCTCCCATTTATTTCATCATATCTATAGTCCCTTTTGGCATATCTTACTTAATAACCTTCTTCCTGACCTGGGGAAAGAAAACATACAAAAGGGTGAGCTCAAATGCTCAGTAAGGGTAAACAAAAGAAATATCAATCACATCATATTCATAAGAACATAACATTTTCGAAATCTTAACCTGCAAAAGAGATAATAATTTCATAACATGGGATAAATCATAGTAGTGAAATGTAATCCCAATAATCATAACTTAAAACATGAAACTTTTTGGCATACACACATAATAATAGAGAATAATTTCTTATTAGTCAAGACTCATTGCCAAGACTATCTTAGTGGACAAAGTCCATTTTTGAACCGAGTTCATTCCTCGTTTCAGTCCTGTTTCACTGAACCGGTTTAACGTGTCATTCCAGCCATGTCTATCTCATGAGATATAAAAATCTTTACCCAATGCATTGGAGGGAGATATAGGTCCCACCCATATCATAATTATACCATTCTTATGTGTGCCACAAAATAATAAACCATACATAATAGCATAACCCATGTAATAAAAATGGGATTCTTAAACATCATGACATCATAAAACAATTCATATAAGATAAAGGAATTCATAAAAATAATTCAATCACAACATAATCAAATCAATGTAATAATAGGGATAGAAACATAACCCTCTATTATCTTAGATGGAAAATAATTTTGATAAAACACTTGAACTCCATTCTTGAGGAAAATATCCTTTCTACTTCAAAAACACTTTTCCTTTCTTAACATGTCATACAATTCTAAACTAAAATACGTTGATTAAAAATAAACTTGAAAACTTGTAAAGGAATCTTCTTGGAAATAATGTTTTAAAAATCAATTCATGACATATAAGTTAAGAAAACATTCTTCTCGTACTTTTGTCAGAAAAGCCAAAAAGTACCTCGTACGAAAAACGACAAAAGATTCCTTTCATATCTTTTACTAAAAACTCAAAAAAGGGTAAAATTGGATTTAAAAAAATTTAGGTGGATGGAAATAATATTAAATATTGAGGAAACATGGATGTGGATGATAAAATACACCCCAGTAAATTTCAAAGTATAAACAATCTCGGATAAAAATGAGATTTTGATATTTCCCTTACCTTAGGTCCGATTTGGTTCATAAGTGTCCAAACCTTCTGTATAATGATTTAAATAATTTCATTGACTTATTACAGAATCATACTCATTGTTATGATATCATATATGGTCATATTCTTAGCTTATTATTAGTAATATTTAATTGCTACTTGTTATTCGGGTGTTTATTACTTTTTGTTCTTATGCGTGTTTTGTTGAATAAATTCTTATTCTTATTTTTAGGTTATAGATAAATCATTTCCATAATGGTATTAGTGTAATATATATCATATTTATTCACTCAATTAATTTATGTAATCATTATGAAATGAAAATCATGTATAACGAGTCGCATCACATCGTGGAGACGGTATTCCGTACGTACGCACGAGCGATGATATCATTACCATGATCGTGGAATTGTATTGGAGTGTATGTATACTATTTCAGAATCAATATCACTTTACAATAATCATATATATTCATTATTTACACCATTATACCCATCCAAGTAAGGTGGTGGTGGAAAATAGATTACACCACGACGTGGAGACGGTATTCCGTACGTACGCACGCGCAGTGATTTCATTTTCCGTAGGATGGATAGATGGTGAAATAGGGTTTTTTCATACTTATAATAACATATCAGTATATGAGTGATACTGATGTTATTAATTCATAATTAAACAACTAAAGAAGAAGAAGTGGAAGAAGAAATAAAGTTGAAAGAATCGGTAACGAACATTACCTCTTCTTTGAAGCGCTTCTTTGAGACCTCCTTTTAGGGAACTAAAATTGGTCTTTGAAGAAGACCAGGACCTCTAGTATGTTTCTAGGGAAGTGGAGAGGATAAATTTTCAGGGTTTGGCCGAGCTTGAAGGCTCAAAGTGGTGTGAGGAAGAGAGGGAGGAGGTGCCCTTTTATAAGGGAGGAGAGGGGCACCTTTGGAAAAACTAAAAATATTATTTTATTATAAAGCCATATTCAGTTTTAAATAGCTCCAAATTGATTTATTTAGAAGCTAAGGTGGGGATGGTTCGAAATCCTCTCATACAATAGAATTTGGACAAGTTTAGTTTACTATTTTAACCTTATCATTTAGATTTATCTTTAAGTTAGATAATTTTACTTTTACCGTGTCTTTTTGTGTTCTTACACTATAAGGTTAATAAACTTACTATAACAAGACAAACGAACCCCAAGTTGTTTATTATTAATATATATAACCGTATCTAAGTAATTTGGACGAACCTTAGATTTTTAGGAATAAAATAAGAATTAAAAATATAATATTTCTTTTAAAAACTATTTTATGTCAATTTTGACACTATTTAGTAATTGATTTTTGTGAAAATAATAACAGAATGATTAGTTCAAAAAAAGTTAATTAAATCAATACTAACATGTCATATTAACCTAGAAAATTAGTTTAATTCATAAAAAGTCTCAAATTACATTTATTTGGGTATTTATAACATCAATTATGTCAATATTTCATTAATAAGATAATTACTGCATCATTATTGTGTCATAAATAAATTAACTTATTTATTGTATAAAAATTACAAATAAAATATAATTATGTATTAAATATTTTTATCTTTCTAATGAATATTTATAGTCTAATTTATCTTATGTATAACCCTATATTAAAAATGATTTATTTATTAAACTTTGATTTTAACTATTTTAACCCTTCTTTAAATAAATTAATAATAAATGTACAAATCTAATCCAAGTGGGCATAAATGGTCATATTTTATTCCTAAGTTTGTTTTTGGTCTAATTACACTTATCCAATAGAATTAGTATATGTTTTAGGGTAATAATAATATCATTTTTACCCTTAATTACCCTATTTACTTTAACCGTGGTAAAAAAAGTAAAAAGTTACTATTCACCAAAAATTATTTTCATCTCATTGAACCAAATTTTACTTACTGAAATCAACCATCTCTCTCATATTTTTGAAATTCCACTCACAGAAGCGGTAAAATGAAGTTTTATGTAAATTTGCAAATTCTCCTAGGAGGTGAGTAAAAGACGGTGAAAAGTTCGATAAAATTTTTATATATCTAAAATTATTATAAAATGAATTCAATGAATTGAATTGAACTTATATAGGTATTATGTATCAATTTGACCTAAAATAAATTTAAATTAAATAAATAATTATTTAAATAAAAAGTCGGTACTTAAATAGTAACCCAGTGTTTTCACTATTCATCAAAAATTGAAAGTTTTCAGAAAAATACAAAAATTTTACCCTAGGCTAATTTCGATATTCCAAATCAAAAAATGAAGTCCATTTTGAAAAATAAAATTTACAAAATTTCAAAAAGTGGGTATTACTATTCAAAACGGCTAGTTTTAGTAATATTTTAATATCATATCGTTGTTTAGTGAAACTCGGTATTGCGTACGACGCAAGCTATCGAGGAAGGTCGTGATTGCATGTAAAGCAAGAAAAGATAGTGTTTTGTGTAGTGAAATATTACTTTGATGATTTATATAACATAAAAACAAAATATTTCTCATAAAAGTCTCAGGTGTTACATTCTACCTCCCTTAAAATGAATTTCGCCCTCGAAATTTGTCACTTTGTAAAAAACAGATGAGGATACCTCTCCCTCATCATATCCTCAAGCTCCCATGTAGCTTCTTCAAATTGGTGGTTCCTCCATAAAACTCTCACCAAGCGAGTGGTATTGTTCCGTAAGACTTTTTTGCTACGATCCAGAATCTCTATTGGCTGTTCTTCATAAGAAAGATCTTGCTCCAGCGCTACAACTTCTGAGCTGAGTACATGTGAAGGATCAGGTATGTAATTTATCAGGAGAGATACATGGAACACATCATGAACTTGGGAGAGATTTGGTGAAAGCACCAATTGGTAAGCTACCTTCCCAACACGATCCATAATTTCAAAAGGACCGATATATCTAGGGCTCAACTTTACCTTCTTTCCAAATCTCATGACCCTCTTCCAGGGAGATATTCGTAAGAACACTTTATCACCCACTTCAAAATCTAGGTCTTTTCTTCGGTTGTCGGCATAACGTTTTTGTAGACTCTGAGCTGTGCGTATGTGTTGTTGAATAGATCTGACATTTTCTGCCATCTCATCAACAAGATTAGGTCCTAATAGATTTCTTTCCCCAACTTCATCCCGGCAAGTTGGAGTCCTACATTTCTTTCCGTAGAGAACTTCAAAATAAGCCATATGAATACTGGAGTGAAAGCTATTATTATAAGAAAATTACACCAAAGGTAGGTGTTGATCCCAACCACCTTTGAAATCCATAGAGAAAGCTCTCAAAATATTTTCTAGAGTTTGAATTGTCCTCTCAGACTGACCGTCTGTCTGAGGATGATAAGCAGTGATGAAACTCAACTCTGTATCTAGAGTATGCTGAAGACTTCGCCAGAACTTTGAGGTAAACCTCGGATCCTGATCAGATATAATAGAAAGTGGTACTCCATGCAATCTTACCACTTCCTTTACATATATCCTGGCAAGCTGATCCAGAGAGAAATCCTCTCTAATAGCAATGAAGTGTGCAGACTTTGTAAGATGATCAACTATGAGCCAGATAGCATTACTGCCTTTGGATGTTTTAGGAAGTCCTGTGACAAAGTCCATAGTGATGTTTTCCCATTTCCATTCGGGTATGGGTAATGGTTGTAACATCCCCTTAGACTTCTGTCTCTCAGCTTTAACTTGATAACAAACCAAGCATCGAGAGACATATTCAGCAACATCTCTTTTCATACCATCCCACCAAAAGTACTCTTTCAGGTCCCTATACATCTTCGTGCTTCCAGGATGAATAGAGAATGAAGAACTATGAGCCTCATCCAGCTGCTCCTTCTTTAATTCGGGGATGGGAGGAACACAAACCCGATTCCTAAACTTTATTATCCCATCACAATCAAGGTTGAATTCAGGAACATTTCTTACCTTCTTTTGTAACTCTACATCTTATTTCTGTGCCTCTTTAATATTAACATGTAAATATGGTTAAAAATTCATTTGAGAAAGATACGATTTTTCCCCTTTCATTATAATTCCAAGATCCATCCTTTGTAAATCCATAAATATTGGATCTTTTGTGATCCTCATCATGGATAAACTGGCATGGTCTTGTCGACTTAATGCATCTACCACCTTTTTTTCTTTCCCAGGGTGGTAATGAATTGAGCAGTCGTAATCCTTAATCAGCTCCAACCATCTTCTTTGGCACATATTCACCTCATTTTGTGTGAAAATATACTTTAAACTTTTATGATCAGTATAAATGTCACACCTTTCTCCATAAAGATAATGCCTCCAAATATTTAATGCAAAGATTACCGCAGCTAACTCCAAATCATGAGTTGGGTAATTTTGCTCATGGATTTTCAACTGTCGTGAGGCATAAGCTATCACCATATCATTTTACATAAGAACACAGCCCAATCCCTTCTTAGATGCATCACTGTAGATCACAAACCTTTCTCCACTACAAGTAAGCGTGAGTACAGGTTCACTGGATAACCTTTTTTTCAACTCCTTGAAATTCTCTTCACATTCCTCCGTCCAAACAAACTTATCTCCTTTCCGAGTCAACTTGGTGAGTGGATTAGATAATCGTGAAAAATCTTTCACAAAACGTCGATAATATCCAGCCAAACCAAGAAAACTTCAGATCTTAGTTACTGATGTTGGTCTCGACCATCTTTCGATAACCTCTGTTTTTGCTGGATCCACAGATATCCCCTCTTTTGAGATTATGTGACCCAAAAATGAAACCTTTTGAAGCCAAAATTCACACTTGGTAAATTTGGCATAAAGCTTCTCCTTTCTCAGGGTCTTAAATATAATTATCAAGTGATCTTAATGTTCTTCCTTGATCTTTGAATATACAAGGATATCGTCTATAAAGACTACCATAAACTGATCAAGATAGTCTCTAAAGACTCTATTCATCAGATCCATGAAGATAATAGGGGAATTTGTAAGACCAAATGGCATCACTATAAATTCATAGTGTCCATACCTTGTACGGAAAGCCGTCTTTAGTATATCCTCACTTTTGACCCTTAATTGATGATACCCTGAACGAATATCAATCTTGGAAAAGTATTGAGCTCCACGTAGTTGGTCAAATAAGTCATCAATGTGCGGGAGATGATATTTGTTCTTGATAGTGATCTTGTTCAGTTCTCGATAATCAATGAAGAGTCTCATTGATCCATCTTTCTTCTTAACAAACAGAACAGGTGCTCCCCAAGGTGACGCACTAGGGCATATGAACCCCTTATCAAGATTCTCTTGGAGTTGCTTCTTCAATTCCTGCAACTCAATTGGTGCCATTCTATAAGGTGTCTTTGAAATAGGCAAAGCACCCGGTACGAGTTCTATTGAAAACTCAACTTCACGATTTGGTGGAAGACCCGAAAATTCCTCCGGAAAGACATCATCAAACTCCTGTACAATGTGAATATTCTTAATCGTGAGTTTTTCACCAACCATTTGAGATAAATAACCTTCATTTAGTGGAATCAAGACCCATAAGATGGAAGAAATTTCCACTGGAAGGTTATGTTCATCCTTGCATCGATAGACGATCAAAGATTGATCTGGAATATGAAATGTGACTTCCCTTCTTTGGAAATTGATATGAGCTCCATATAGAGAAAGCCAATCCATGCCAAGAATCACATAAAATTCCACTATAGGTAGGATCACAAGATTTGCAGGAAGCACTTTCCCACAAACTTCAATCAGAGAAGAATTATAAACTTTTGATGCGACTGTTGTGCCATTAGGGGTTGTCACAGCTAACTCAACATCTAATTGTTGAGATAATACGGTGATACCCTTAGAAAATTATTCATAAATAAAAGAGTGGGTGGATCGAGAATCAAATAAAACATTTGATACTTTAGAGTGGATGGTAAGTGTACCTTTCACCACTTCATTATCGTACTCCACATCGCTGATAGAAATTTCATGTGACTTTCCTTTGTCTTTAGCCTTAAGAGTTTGTTGACATCGATCATCATCAACAACCCCTAGATTAGGGCATTGATTGGCATAATTACTCATTTCCTTGCACTTTTAACATTGAAGTGTAGGAGGTGCACTCTGTGTAGCCTTTTATTTGTTCTCATCACTAGACATCTTCTTCCCATCATTACGGAATTCAAATGCCCGATGACCTTCCTTTCCACATTTGAAAAATTTACTTGTACCTTTAAGAAAACTCCCTCCATGTTTCTTTCCACACTTTGATCATAAGGGAAAACTCATCTTCTTTTCAGTGTGCTCTTTAGATTTTCCTTTGAATTCCATTTTCCTCTTCTTATCAAACCCATATGACTGATGGGTTACTCCAATCTCCATCTCAACTTTGAGAGCACATCGAACGGTTTCCTCATAGCTATTGAAGTCCCTTATGGATAACGCCCTTTGAAGACTTGGTTTTAAGCCACTAAAGAATTGATCGATCTTACTCTCAGGTTGGATAATAATACCAGAAGCGTACCTTGCAAGTCTTGTAAAATTTTCTTTGTAGGTACCAATAGATTCATCATCCTTTTTCTTTAGTTCAAGAAACTCCTTCTCCATATTTGTTCGGAGAATACGAGGGAAGTACTTATTGAAAAATAAGTTCTTGAACTCGTCCCATTCCATGGACTCAATTTCATCCCTTTGCCTCATATTCTTAATAAGATTCCACCATTGATCAGCATCACCTTCCAAACGATAAACTACTATGATGACTTTATCATGTTCAGAACATTGAAGAACTGAAAATATCTTTTCAGTGGTACTGATCCATTGTTCAGCAACTAATGGATCAGTAGACCCGCTGAATGAAGGTGGATGCTGTATCATGAAGGATTCAACAGAATGTTGCTCCTTCCTTTGCTTGTTTGGAAGTCCTGCATGATTCATATCTTGAGAAATTTGTGTGACCATGGCTACAAGATTTTTCATTCCATCTCCCATAACGTTTGGTTGCTCAGGGGGACAATCATTGCATTGCCCGTCGCATTCCGCATTAACACGGTTCCTTCGGGTTCCAGCCATTGACTAAAACCAAGAAGAATAGTGTGAGAAACACTAATTATAATAGGAAAACCACATAATAAAGAATAAAATTTCACACTTAAGGTCTTATCCTAGTTTATTCATGGCCATTTCTAAAACACTAAGATTGTGTTCTATGCTTAGACATATCCTTAGGATTCTTACTAAGGCTTTCACATCCTAGTTTCCAAAGGTTGACTATACCTTTCCTCTGATACCAACTATAACGACCCATACTTTACATAAATTGTTAATACTTCAAAATTGAAGCACACTTATTACAACATATAACAAAACTAGGAAAGGACCATATAGGTATAGTGTCTTTAGAAACTGGGAAACATAAACAACCGGTTCATAAATCATCTACATTGTCTCCCATTTATTTCATCATATCTATATTCCCTTTTGGCATATCTTATTTAATAACCTTATTCCTGACCTGGGGAAAGAAAACATACAAAAGGGTGATATCAAATGCTCAGTAAGGGTAAACAAAATAAATATCAATCACATCATATTCATAAGAACATAAAATTTTGGAAATCTTAACCTGAAAAAGAGATCATAATTTCATAACATGGGATAAATAATAGTAGTGAAATGTAATCCCAATAATCATAACTTAAAACATGAAACTTTGTGGCATACACACATAATCATAGAGAATCATTTCTTATTAGTCAAGACTCATTGCCAAGACTATCTTAGTGGACAAAGTCCATTTCTAAACCGAGTTCATTCCTCGTTTCAGTCCTGTTTCACTGAACCGGTTTAACCTGCCGTTCCAGCCATGTCTATCTCATGAGATATAAAAATATTTACCCAATGCATTGGAGGGAGATATACATCCCACCCATCTCATAATTATACCATTCTTATGTGTGCCACAAAATCATAAACCATACATCATAGCATAACCCATGTAATAAAAATGGGATTCTTAAACATCGTGACATCATAAAACAATTCATATAAGATAAAGGAATTCATAAAAATAATTCCATCACAACATAATCAAATCAATGTAATAATAGGGATAGCAATAGAACCCTTTATTATCTTAGATGGAAAATAATTTTGTTAAAACACTTGAACTCCATTCTTGAGGAAAATATCCTTTCTACTTCAAAAACACTTTTCCTTTCTTAACATGTCATACAATTATAAACTAAAATAAGTTGATTAAAAATAAACTTGAAAAATTGTAAAGGAAGATTCTTGGAAATAATTTTTTAAAAATCCATTCATTCCGTATAAGTTAAAAAAACATTCTTCTCGTACTTTTGTCGGAAAAGTCAAAAAGTACCTCGTACGAAAAACGACAAAAGATTCCTTTCATATCTTTTACTAAAAACTCACCAAAGGGTAAAATTGTATTTAAACAATTCTAGGTGGATGGAAATAATATTACATATTGAGGAAACATGGATGTGGATGATAAAATACACCCTAGTAAATTTCAAAGTATAAACAATCTCAGATAAAAATGAGATTGTGATATTTCCCTTACCTTAGGTCCGATTTGCTTCGTAAGTGTCCGAACCTCCTGTATAATGATTTAAATAATGTCATTGACTTATTCCAGAATCATACTCATTGTTATGATATCATATATGGTCATATTATTAGCTTATTATTAGTAATATTTCATTGCTACTTGTTATTCGAGTGTTTATTACTTTTTGTTATTATGCGTGTTTTGTCGAATAAATTATTATTCTTCTTTTTAGGTTATAGATACCTCATTTACAGAATGGTATTAGTGTAATATATATCATATTTATTCACTCAATTCATTTATGTAATCATTATGTAGTGAAGATCATGTAGAACAAGTCGCATCACATTGTGGAGACGGTATTCCGTACATACGCACGAGCGATGATATCGTTCCCATGATCGTGGAATTATATTAGAGTGTATGTATACTATTTTAGAATCAATATAACTTTACAATAAACATATATATTCATTATTTACACCATTATACCCATCCAAGTAAGGTGGTGGTGGAAAATAGATTACACCACGGCGTGGAGACGGTATTCCGTACGTACGCACGCGCGGTGATTTCGTTTTTCGTAGGATGGATAGATGGTGAAATAGGATTATTTCATAATTATAATAACATATCAGTATATGAGTGATACTGATGTTATTAATTCATAATTAAACAACTAAATAATAATAAGTGTAAGAAGAAATAAAGTTGAAAGAATCGGTAACGGACATTACCTCTTCTTTGAAGCGCTTCTTCGAGACCTTCTTTTAGGGCACTAAAATTGGTCTTTGAAGAAGACCAGGACCTCTAGGATGTTTCTAGGGAAGTGGAGAGGAGAAATTTTCAGGGGGTGTCCGAGCTTGAAGGCTCAATGTGGTGTGAGGAAGAGAGGGAGGAGGTTCCCTTTTATAAGGGAGGAGAGGGGCACCTTTGGAAAAACTAAAAATCTTATTTTATTATAAAGCCATATTCGGTTTTAAATAGCTCAAAATTGATTTATTTCGAAGCTAAGGTGGGGATGGGTTGAAATAATCTCAACCAATAGAGTTTGGACAAGTTTAGTTTACTATTTTAACCTTATTATTTAGATTTAACTTTAAGTTAGATAATTTTACTTTTACCATGTCTTTTTGTTTTCTTACACTATAAGGTTAATAAACATACAATAACAAGCCAAACGAACCCCAAGTTGTTTATTATTAATATATATAACCTTATATAAGTCATTTTTCCAAACCTTAGATTTTTAGGAATAAAATAACAATTAATATTATAATATTTTTTTTCAAAAATATTTTATGTCAATTTTGACACTATTTAGTAATTGATTTTTGTGAAAATCATAACAGAATTATTAGTTCGAACAAAGTTAATTAAATCAATACTAACATGTCATATTAACCTATAAAATTAGTGTAATTCATAAAAAGTCTCAAATTACATTTATTTGGGTATTTATAACATCAATTATGTCAATATTTCATTAATAAGATAATTACTCCATCATCATTGTGTCATACATAAATTAAATTATTTATTATCCAAAAATTACAAATAAAATACCATTATGTAGGAAATCTTTTTATATTTCTAATGAATATTTATAGTTGAATTTATCTTATGTATAACCCTATATTAAAAATGATTTAGTTATTAAACATTGATTTTAACTATTTTAACCCTTCTTTAAATAAATTAATAATAAATGTACTAATCTAATCCAAGTGGGCCTAAATGGTAAAATTTTATTCCGAAGGTTGTTTTTGGTCGAATTAAACTTATCCAATAGAATTAGGACATGTTTTAGGGTAATAATAATATCATTTTTACCCTTAATTACCATATTTACTTTTAACCGCGGTAAAAAAAAGTAAAAAGTTACTATTCACCAAAAATTATTTTCATCTCATTAAACCACATTTTACTTACTGACATCAACCGTGTCTCTCTGATTTTTGAAATTCCACTCACAGAAGCGGTAAAATTAAGTTTTATGTAAATTTTCAAAATCTCCTAGGAGGTGGGTAAAAGACGGTTAAAAGTTGGATAAAATTTTTATATATCTAAATTTTTTATAAAATGACTTCAATGAATTGAATTGAACTTATATATGTATTATGTATCAATTTTGACCTAAAATAAATTTAAATAAAATAAATAATTATTTAAATAAAAAGTCGGTTTTTAAATAGTAACCCAGTGTTTTCACTATTCATCAAAAATTGAAAGTATTTACAAAAATACCAAAATTTCACCCTAGGCTAATTTTAATATTCCGAATCCAAAAATGAAGTCCATTTTGAAAAATAAAATTTACAAAATTTCAAAAAGTGGGTATTACTATTCATAACGGCTAGTTTCAGTAATATTTTAATTTCATATCGTTGTTTAGTGAAACTCGGTATTGCGTACGACACAAGCTATCAAGGAAGGTCGCGATTGAATGTAAAGAAAGCCAAGCTAGTGTTGTGTGTAGTGAAAGATTCTTTTGAGGATTTATATAACATAAAAACAAAATATTTCTCATAAAAGTCTCGGGTGTTACAGTTTTGTTCAAATTTGAACAAAATAAGGTGTTTGTGACTTAATATTCCTTTTAGTATTTTTATTATTAATTTATGAATGAAATCATTTTCTATCTGAAATTTGAGTTCTAGGTGATCATACCCAGAACTGACAATGTAATAAAAAGAAAAATATTAATATCATATTAAATTAATTTAATCTATGAATTTTATGTTTATTATTTATGTGATTGCATAATCTTGCATATTCATAAAAAAAGAATCAATTCCTAAATTAAATAAAATACCCAATTGATCCTAATAATTTTCAATTGGTTGATCCATTTAAAGTTAATTAATCCACCATGACCAAGGGGGTATAATACCTGATTTGGGTCTTAACTCGTATCATAGATTGTACATAGATCCACTATTTTCACATGTTATCTAGTATATCTCCTCATATTTTCATGATCCACACCTTAAAACATCATCGTCAATAGTAAAAATATATTCAGATGAAAGTGAGGGGGTCTCAGGAGTGGAAAATATAGATAAATCACTTTTATATGGGTGTGTAGAACCTTGAAAATATCAAACGATAAAAACTAACAGTTCAAAAAACATCTTATTTAAAAAATTAATTACATGCATCACACATAATTAAAATAAATTAATTAAATAAATAAAATCCAATACATATATTGGACAGTAACATATGAAGATTAGTCGACACAAAATATAAAATGTGTAATGAAAATAGATTTGCAATAAATTTATGTTGAAAGCTAATAAATAAATTAAAATAATTAATTAATAATTGTTTTATTCAAATATAATATATCACATGGTCCCAATTATTTTTTATTTCAAAATATAACTTAATTTTGAAATATATATATATATACACACACAGACACCAACACACACATATAAAGTTATAAATTTTTCCAAGTCCCCACGCAGCTCGGATAGGATGGGAGGGTCAGGCAAGACCTGCCCCAGCCAATCCTGGATCAGGAATCACCCATTTACTGTTGGAAGGACTGTGTGAATGGGGAAAGCGTAATGGAAATGGTTGAGTGGAAAAGAAAAATGGAAGGGGGAAGTGTTGGATTGGTGTTGCCCGATTCGGTTGGGCCGAATGCTTATGGCCCGCAAATGTCGGACTTCGGGGTCAATTGGACTGTATCACTTTTGACTTCCAGCTGACAGCCACTATAGCGCTTTTGACAAAGCTGGTTTCCATTCATTGTAGCGATGCAGACTCACTTTTTGAACAGTTATTGTCTTCTCCATTGTTTTATAGCCCATTTTCGAGCTAGGGTTACAACTGAAAAAACCTCTGTAATTTGTGCTCCTGATATAGTGAAATTTTGCCTCTCCCGTGAACGTAGAGATTATTCCTAAACCAAGTAAATCATTATGTTCTGGTTGATTTCTTTATTTCATTTTCTCATTTCTGTCATTGTGTCTCCTAACGATTCTGCAACAGTAAGGCCGAAAAGGGGGTTTACCCATTGGTGGATATGGTCACTAGGGGGTCACCTGTGAAGCGGTGGGCTACCATGGATGGCTTGCACTGATGACGACAGGTCTCACCAGGGGATGTCCAGCTAGGTCTGAGTGCAGCGAGAGGTGAGGCCACAATGGTGGACATGTGGTGGCTCAGTACTGGCAGTACGATGACACTTGTATAGTCTGAACAATAGGTGGATTATGATTGGTGGGGATATATAATGATGGATGGTGTAGTGGGATAGTCCGACAAGGCACATGGTGTCCATATATCAAGAAGGTCGGGTAGTGGGGAGTCAGTTGTCAGGGTCCGATGGTGACCGGGAGGAGGCTGTGCTTGGCGGATGATCTGAACGGTACTGGTGTGTCTAGCCTATGATCTGGGGTTCTCATTTTCTTCTTTGATTTTTTTGTAGAATCTTCCAGCAAAATATACATTATTTTTGAAAAACCTCCCCATAGGCATGCTTCACCCTTTTCTAACCCATGAAAAAATAAGAAAACTTTTGTCGGTATTTTATTTAATTTTTTTCCCATTACCCATTTATACTAATATCGACAACATAATTTCATCTCCAACATAAACTCTAACTGGTTACATACCAAGTATCTTCACATGAAATAATTAAGTAGAAAAATTAAATCAAATATTACCACTTTCGATCTCAAGCTGTGCTTGACACCTTCTCATCACCAATGATTATTTCTCAAAGGATTCGAATATGAATCCTCTAGATCATCAACATGTGCTTTAAAATTCTGTGAGAGAAACATTTCTTAGAATTTGGTCGCTTGCATGAAAGTTTGATGATGCCTTAGATATACCAAATATCAATGCTACCCCATTCCGATGATTCACAAAGGAGATATTCGATTATCATTATGGAACATGATATTTTTTCTATAGGAAGTGGGATAATAGAGGGAGACTCTCAAGAACTCATAGTGAATGGTTACCTACATGAGATCCTTTACTCATTTATATAACGGTATGAAAAAAACCCAGAAATATATTAATTGCCCTTGGATATTAATTATCCATTAAATAAACTATAAAAAATATTTTTTGACTTATTTACTAATTCATAAATATCATTTATATTTTTATCATTTACATTTTATATATTAAAATATAATACAAGATAAAATCAATTCATTAACTCAACTGGACATTCCTATAAATATTAAATGAACCTTGAATTTTGAAATAATATTCATTCAAATAATATTTTTCATTATATTTACTTTAATAATTGTAAATAATTTTAATAAATAAAATCAATTATAATTATTCTAAACTTGAATAATATGAATTTATTTATTCCTTGTATATTGTATTTACTTGGACATATCCTGGACCCCATGGTGGGGCTCATCATGTCCTCAACTCATATTCATCAGAATATGTAAAACTTTTGAATACGCTTAGTGTGTGACCCTATAGGACTTTATCTCAATAGAAGTGAATACTATTTATAGACTAGAAGTAGAGTCTAGAAACCCATCAAGTCCCCTAAATAAATAAGGTATTTTCATAGAAATAATAGACTTTCCTAAAAACACACTTCTTGTTATATAATCTATTTGTCTTGTGATTTCTCATAAAGCAGGATGCACACTTTGTGTTGACATCCTCTATTTTATTTATTATTTGTTGAACTAACTGGATGAAATTACCTTCTTATACTATAGACATGGATTTAGTAAAAGTACTATCATCCTGATCAACTAGTCCCAAGATATCTCTTATTATTAGAATTGAAAAATTCTATCTTCATTATTCATTCGTTGTTATACCACCAATGACACACCCAACACAAGATACTTCACTACAACTTTAATGAAATAGTTTTTTCCTTGCATCAAAGTACACAATAAAATAGTATACCAAAATAATAATATCATGTCGATGGACCATTACACATGTTAATAGATAGGAACTACCAATGACATCTGAAACATGTGGGGTTTCTATTAGAAGGATAGTCTTCATGATCTCATTTACTCGAGATCGCCAAGTGTTGACTTCATAAGAATAAATCTCAATGTTTATGAGCCACCAACACCTGATAGTCAGACATCACTAGTGTCAAATATTTATGATGTATCTAGACCATAATTTATATGTTTAATATTAATTCCACAGTGTCTCAAGGTTCTCATTATAGATTGGGAACTTCTATAACCTTTTGATGTGGAAAACATTCTATTGAAATTACCATATAAATAATGGAAGTTGAAATATCAACACTATTATGGCATGCGTATATCATGAAAAAATCACTATATACATGATATGGAAATCAAAAAGCACTGTTGAGATTTGATCTAGGGAACCCACTATTGCATCAAAATTTTACCCCCTTAAATATTTTCCACCTGAAATTTTAGGTGTATATCAATACATGAAAAAATAGGGGTCAATCTTCTTCATTAATTTCTATAGATCACATGTTTCTTCCTGTATGTTGTAATTTATCTAAAGTACTTTCACAAGATGGGTTGTCTGATTCTGTAAAACTTTTCTCTAGTTTTGAGAATTTGGATAGGCACTTCATTATAGGGAAAATTAGGTTTGTTCTTAATATCATCAACGGCTAGTACATGTAAAGTGTCTAGAATATACTTCCTTAACATTGACATATGGACGACTCCATGAAATTTGGATAGATTCACCAGAAAATATAAACGATATTCCATAGATCAAATTCTATCTAAGATATCAAATGAACCATTGAACCTCATACATAACTTTACATTATTCCCAAACCATATAACCCCCTTACATGGTGATACTTTCAATAAGACATGATCACCTACTTAGAATTCCAAGTCCTTTATTCAATTATCAACATTACTCTTTTATCTTCTTTGAGCTATCTTAATATTATTTTGGAAATCTCACACCTTCTTAGTTGTCTCATCAATGAGTTCTGGACCAACTAGATCCCTTTGTCCAATTTCTTCCCAACATGATTTAGTATGAAATATCTTCCCATACAAGGCCTTATACGGTGCCATTTTTATACTTTATTGGAAGCTATTATCGTATGAAAATTCCCCTAGAGGTAATTAATAGTCCCTTGTTCCTTGGAATTCAATTTAAAGTGACCTCATCATATCCTCTAAGGTTTAGATGGTCCTTTTAGACTATCCATATATTTGAGGATGATAAGTTATGCTTGAAAGCACCTCAATGTTCAAAGCCTTTTGAAGGGTCATATAAAATTTAGATGTTATGTGAGGTTCATGATCAAATACAATAGATAAATGTGCACCATTAATTCTCACAATATCATTGATATAGAGTCATGAATGATGTTCAAGAGTTAGTTACTCCATTATTTCTAAGAAATGTGAATACTTGGTAAGACAATCCATAATAACCCATATTACATAATTTCTATTAGATATATTAGGTAACCCAATAATGGATTTCATTTTGATATTGTCCCACTTACACATATTTATAGAGAGAGGTTTTATGACACCCTTTGGATGTTTCCGTCAACCTTTACCTATTGGAACACTAAGCATCTAGACACATAATAATAAATTTTTCTCTTCATGTTATCCCACAAAAAGTTCTTTTTTAGATCCAAATACATATTCATACTACCAAAGTGTATATAGAAGTTTGATCTATGATATTAATCTAATAACTACCTATTCATATTAAGTAATTTTGGTACACATAATATCCTTACAAATTTCAATACACCATCTTCATAGATGAACTTTTCAAATTTCCCATATTCCATGACTTTTTTTTCTTATAAGTGCCATTTTCATCATACCAAGACTTCTTTATATTCTCTAGTAAAGATGGTTGGGAAATTACTTAGAAAAAAATGATGATTCTATTTACTTAATAATTTCCATATCCAACATTACCAACTCATTTCATATAGGATCCTTATTGATCCCCATCATGGATAGAACCCCATGATCATTTCTTCTCAATGGATCTTCCACCTTGTTTTCCTTCTCATGGTGGTAGTGTGTTGCATAATCATAGACTTTATGTTATTACATCCATCACCATTTCCTCATCTTAAGCTCTTTCTATATGGTTATAAACTTCAAATATTTATGATTGGTATATATGTTACATATTTTACCATAATTGTAGTGCATCCATATTTTCAAAGAAAATATTATAGTTTCTAGATAAAGATCATGGTTTGGAAAGTTATTCTCACGGGTGTTCAATTACCTTGATTCATAAGTAATAAACCTATCATTCTTCATAAAGACACAACCTACTCCATTTTTTGATGCATTACTATATATAAAAAACGTTTTACCCCAATGGTAAGGTCAACACTAGTGCATTTATTAGTCTTTCATTTGTTTACCCAAGGATTTCCTCATAATCCTTAGACCATGTGAATTTAACCCCTTTACATGCCAGTTTGGTTAATAGATTATCTAATCAATAAAAAATTTCAACAAATTACCGATAATAACCAAATAATCCAAGGAAACTATGTAGCTTTGTAATATTTTTGATGTGGGCCATTATTTAGCAACCTTTGTATTTTTGGGGTCAATTATTATTCCACATTTGAAGACAATATTATTAAGAAAAATCATGTGTTGAATCCAAAACTCACACTTACTGAATTTACCAAATATTTACTTCTCCCTTAGAGTCTCAAGTATAATCTGTAAGTGATCTTCATTCCTTTCATAGGTATTAGATTATATTAAAATTTCATAAATAAACACCACAATAAATTTATTAATGTAATCCTTGAATACTCTATTCATAAGATCCATAAACATAGAGGGTACATTAGTTAACTGAAATTACATTACTATAAACTCACAATTCCTATAATTTATGGAAAAATAAATCTTTGGTGTATCATCATTCTTGAATTTTAACAGATGATAAACATAACAAAGATCAATCATAGAGAATTACCAAGCTCTTTTAAGTTGATAAAATAAATCATCAATGCAAGGTAATGAATATTTTTTATTAATATTGATGAAATTGATTTCCCTATAGTCAATTCATAATCTCATAGTTCCATCCTTATTCTTCATAAACAGAAAAATTCCCCCCCCCCACGGTTAGACACTACGGTGAATGAAACCCTTATCACACAACTCTTGTAGTTGTTTTTTTAATTCTCCCAATTCATCTGGATTCATTCTATAGGGGGATTAGATATGAGCTTTACATTAGGGATAAGATCAATAGATAATTCTACTTCATGATCATTTGGTATCTAGGTAATTATTTTGGGAATACATCAACATATACCTTCACAATTGACACATCCTCTATTTTAAGGATATATTCATTCATTGATTCATATTCTCTAATAATTTCATTAAGGAGATCTACTTGTGGTGGATTCAAGCATGATTCAGATGATGTAGTCTCCCATATGAAGATAAAGGATTATATATCTATCACAACCCATAATATTTTTCCATTAACAATAAATTTTAACAGTATAATTTTAAATCCAATCCATACCAATTATTATATCAAATTCAACAATATATATAATAATCAAGTATGAAAATATGGAAATTCTATGTGTCATAATATAGACCGACTAAAATGCCCTTATTTTAGTAATATTTACACTAGGATTATTGATTGACAAATAACTTATTAATATGGTAGATAAATATCTAATTTTGTTAAAAAACATGGAGGATATAAAAGAGTGTGAAGATTTAGAATCAAATAAATGTTTAGTAAAATTTGAGGCTATGATTAAATTACCTTTCAATACATCTTTAGGAACTTCAATATCAGGTGTAGTGATAATATAATGTTGGATTTTCTCCCTTTTCCTCTTTTGGGGGTAGATTCCCTTGAAACATGTGGAATTGATTTGAATAATGTCTCATCTCCTTATAATTGAGTCATTGGACATTGAAAGATTCTATCTTTATCTTACACTCATGAGCTTGATGTCATTTATCTCTATAGTTATAGGAAACTCCCAAACCTTTTAATAAATTCCATTGGTTTTTTCTATATTTATTTCATGTAGGAAAATATAACCTTACCTTATTTTCCTTTGTTTAATTACTTTCAACATGTCACTAAACCATCTTATTATTCGCATTCTCCCCTTTGAAAGTAAATAACTTATAGAACTCCTTCTCAATCTTTATGGAACTTGTTACAATCTCTTTATATGAGGAAAATGTTTAAGTGACTATTTTCCTTTCAAGACTTAGATTTAATCCATCAAACAAGTAGTTTATATTTCTTTTAGGGTTATGCACATAATTCCTATAATGTCTCACTAACCTTTTAAGGTTAACATCATACTTAGCCACATATTCCTCTTCCTTTTTTCTTATGTTTATAAAATTTATTTTTATGCCATCTCATTGTTCATGAGGTAAATAATTTCCAAATAGTATCACTTTAAAATTCTTCCATTATATATTCTCCAACTCATTTTTCTTATTAATGTTTTGAATCAATGAAAACCATTGGTTATCATCTTCCATAAATCGATATAAATACATGATAACCTTATTTTATTCAATATAGCCCAATGCACGGAATATCTTACCTAAATACATGATCCATTACTCTACCACAAGTAGATTTGTAGTTCCATTAAAATATGGAGGATACTGCCACATGAAGCAATCCAATGTCTTTACACTAAAATGAGGTGAAATAGGTTGTTACATATGAGAACTTTCATTTTATATAAATTGGGTTAAATGAACTAATATATTCGTAATCTATTCATATCTAAAATCTCCTCCATTAACATGATTGGGAGGTCAATATCTACATTGATTATAGGTGTTAACAAGGTTTCCATTTCCTCCACAAGGCATCATTTCTAATAAAGGGAATATACTTAATTAGTTTATGGATAATAATATGAGTTAAAAATAAAAGTATAATTTCTATGTATTTGTTATAAATTCATGTTATATAATCTAGGAATAATTCCGGAATACCCAAAGGGGTTGAAATAAGTTTTTTTCTCTAACTATGTTATTATAAATCTAGAACCTATGGTTTTTAATAAGTATCATTTGATATGAAATGTAAAAACCCCAACTCCAGTACCCAAGATCTAGTGGATATTTTATTATATTGAAATAGAATACATTGAATCCAAAAAAGTGGATCTAACAATTTGGTATTCATATGAAAATTGATACATTAATGATTTTTAAATTACATTAAAAACTAAAAATACATCATCTAAATACATGAAAAGTCATCCTTACAATCCAATTTTATTAAATAATAATCTTCTTGGTTTATTTGGGGAATGGGAAATAATATAAAGGGTGAACTTATATGCTTAGTAAGGGGTAGAATAAAATAGAAGATATCATAACATGATCATGAAATAATCAAAATGGAAAGGATAAATAATTAGAATAATTCCATAATGAAACAAAACTGTGGGTATAACATATACATAGATTATAAATAAATGCATGAATAAAAACAACTGATCATATAATTATGGAAATACATAATTCTGGAAATCTTAAACATACTATCAAGGCCTTGTGCCAAGAAACATTACATAAAAGGTAAGGATTCTACCATTTACCTATCTTATTTGTCTCATGAGACCTACCATTACACTGAGGGGATATATAATTATAGACCCCACCCATCACATCAAATTCCAATTTATTCCATCACATAAACAAATATTACATGAAATAATGTTCATGGACTAAACAACATAAATACATATCACAATTGCTGAGTGAGGCGTGTATTACATGATTTTCCATATAAAACAATTAATTATATGGTATGGAAATATTTTTCCCAATCAATGAATTAATAAATATATCAAGGTGAAATCCCTAAGGGGAAATTAGGGATTCACAATGTTCAAATAAACACCTTTAACAAGTTAAGAATATAAGATTGTAGTTATTTGGTGTTTATAAAGACTAAGATGATTAAGATGTCTAGGTAGATTAACAAATATATTTAAAATGTTATGAGACTAATTCAATGATATATAAATCCTTTATAATGGTTTTAGAAGTATATATAAATTTTCCAAAGCATATCCCTTGGGAGTGTCAAACTAGGTACATAGTAGGGCCCATTCACAATGAACCAGAATGATGACTGAGATATACCCAACCAACTCTTTTAATTTTTATTACCCCGATATTAATCTATTCCAAAACCGCATACACTTGTTTACATCTATACATATATTTCTTTTCTTGAAAAAATCACACACTTTACTTCACTAAAATTTTAGAATGTATTTATGGATACATGATAGTTTGAGGATTATATCACCTAATGAAGGAGGTATAATGATAAATAACGATGACCTATAATTGATAATATAATAGTAAATATATAAAAATGGAACAAAATAACATTTCTCATTAAAAACAAAATTAATTGAAAGGGATTTAAAAAATAAATAAAATGAAAAGATTAAGAACCCTTACTTAGGATTAGTAACGACTTAGAAAAAGGATATAATGAGAGGGGGTAAGTAATATATCATTGAAAATATTTAAAATTTATTATAATAACATGGAATTAAAATAAATTATGTATTTTAAAATTAAGTTTAAAAGAAAATATAATAAAGGAATTAAAATTGAAAATGAAAGAGGAGGATTGAGAACCCTTACCTTGTGAGATTGATTCTTAAAAATTTGGAAGAGAAACTTTGAAGCTTAGAAACTCCTTGGAGATATTATAGGCATAAAATGAGATGATGGAAATTCTTAGAAATTTTCAAGCAGATAGGAATGAGAAAATGGGTGGGTATTTATAGAAAATGTGGGGAATTGTTTATTAATTTCTAAAAATATACCTTTGAAATCTAGGTTGTGGAAAAATAAAAACCATTGTATTATCCATAATTTTGATACATGGTTTAGGAATAAAATACCTTATTATTATTATTATAATGAATTTTGAGCTGAACTCAATTATTTTATATTATTTTGGCCATGAAAATGAAAGTTTTCAACAAAATATTATTTTTAAATCCTTAAATTATATTTTAGACATTGGAAAGTGTAATATATGTTTATAAAATGATTTTAATTATTTAAAATAGTTAATATTAATAAAATAAAATATATTTTTCAAGGATTCAGTTTTTTATTGTTAAATCATTTTAAATCATTATGATTGCATAATGCTTATCATATATTTGTAGCGTACTTCACCCTTTATCCAAAAATTCAATTATGTTAGAAAATTATGAAAGATCCATCATTAGAAAATTACAACATGATAATTTTAAATTTAATATCCTTTTTATGAAAAATAATTTTCTATTTATTATAAATTTAATTATTAAATAAAATACTTATGTATTTTTAAATCAGGGATTTTGTGCCAAAAACTAAAAAATATTTTTCTTTTCTTATCTAAGACATATGTGTGTAATAAAATTACTATTCATTGGTCAATATAAATTATTATTAATTATTATTTTTATTATTTTAAATTGGATTTAGTCTTTTAATAAATAACTTGTTTGTATCACTATAATATTACGATTACAACAATCAAATTCCAATAGTCAGATTCCCAACAGTTAGATTTCAATGGCTAGATTCCAATGGTCATATTCCTAAAATTCATATTAATCCATATATATAATTCATTCTGAATCCATAATTCATATACTTTTCTTATCTTCTAATCCATTTCTCTTTCTATTCTCATTTTTTTATTTCTAATAATAATATATCTCATATAGTTTCTATTCTTCCTCAAGTATAATCCTATAGAGTTCCAGTTTATGGTGTTTTCATATATTTTTACTTGATTTATGGTACTTGTTTTAGCCATTGAAATAAATTTAATTACCTAATTTTTTACTTTATTTATTTTTATTGTACTATTATGAGGAAATAATAAAATGATCTTTAAGTAATTATTTTTTATCATGGAGTTTTTATTTATAATTGATGAATATAGGGGTTTAAAATGGTGACCATATAGATTAACATCATATAACGAGGATGTTAACCATCTAGTTTATCATTATATAGTGAGGAAGTGGGTGCTATAAAGTTTAAAATAATTCTACCAGGACTTATGATTGGATTAAAATATGTTTGATCCACATGTGAAGTTTATAATTTTGTCTCTATGTCGGGTAAAGAAAAAACCCAAGATAAATGAGTGAAGGGTAAAGAACTGAGGCAAGGTGGGGGAATTTTAATTTTGTTTATGTGAAAAAGGGGATAAATTATTACATATTTTTTTAAGATTTTTTGGCTGGGCCTAGAGTATGAGATCTTGAAATCACTAAATATCCCATGGAAATTAGAATTAATCCACACATAGTTCTTGAAATTGTTGTCTCTATATCGACTAGTTTTAAATATTGGGTGAATTATTTTTCAAAACAATGTATGGATGGGATTAGGATAGGGATCCAAGTGTCACTACATATCCCAAAAATATGAGAATCAAAACTCATGTAGTTCTTATATAAGGTCCTTGTATAGATCTATCTCTTATGCAGGGAGAGGGAATTTCCCTTACATGCATATAGCTCTCATACGGGTCATAGGTCCCCTAGTATAGCCCACTCTAAGTCATTTAAGTACCTATATGATATACCATATGTTGTGTAGTTTAAGGTTTTTTAATAAGGAAGTAGATTCTATAAAGTTTAAAGTATTTCTGCTAGGACTAGGGTGTTGTGAAATTTAAATTCTTACTTCCAGGAATTGCATTAGGCAGTATAAATCCATACAACTGAGTCTTATTCTAAGAAGTTTAAAGTTTTGGGCATCTAAATTGCACGGGGCAGTTTAATGTCATGAATATTAGAATTGTTTTGTGAATTTTCATGTCATAAAAACCGAACTTGCACTTGGAAGTTTAAAGTCATGCATCTTGGACTTACATTGATCAGTTTAAATTCATGCAACTCAAACATTATCACATGGTAATTTTGTAAAGAATCTCTTGAAAAACCTTGCATTAGTGTGGGGAATAATTCTTTCCGCATCCATTTCGGCTAAGGAGTAAGATCCATTGGAGTATAACTTATGTATAACATAAGGTACTTCCCATTTGGACTCTACCATTGGAGGCATCTTCCTTGATATCATCGTGGTTCTGAGAATAAATTCTACATCTCCTTAAATTAATGAGCAGAGGTGAACCTTCTTATTAAAGGCTCACAAAATTTTATTATGATAAACTTCCATGTTGTGAAATGTATGTAACCTCTTCTCATAGGGCAATTCTATTTCATCAAGTTTCTTCTACGATTGTTTATATTCTAAAAGATGACCATATATTGGGATTAAAAGGAGGGGAAACTAGAAATAGATGGAAAATACCGCCTTTATTCCATTGAAAAGTGAATATGGGGTCACTTGTGTGGTAGTACAGTTTATGGTACAATATTCCCACAAGGCATGCAAGATTTTGTCTGACCAATATTTCTTGACCTTTTCCAGCATTTTTAGAGTATATTTGACAAAGTCTTTTTGAAATCCACTATCCACCCATTTTCCATTGCATGATATCTTGGGGTGTCCAAACCCGACCGACCTAAATGATCCAACCTGACTTGACTGGGTTATGTCAGGCTAAGTTGGGTTATATGTGGGGCATGGTCGGGTTGGGTTAGTTTGGGTTGGGTCGAGTCATGGGTTGAAAAAATCATGACCTGAACCTACCTAATCAACTCGACAATATGTATATATATAGTAAAGAATAACTAAAAATTAATAATTATTGATAAATAATTAATAAAAAATAACTGAAAATTGTTAATTAATTATTAAATATTTCTAATAATTGATAATAATTAATAATAATTAATACTAAATGAGTAATATTAACTACCAATAATTAATAACAATTAAAAATAAATAATAAAGTTATAGAACACAAATATAACATAAATATAAATCGTATTTAAATTATATTTACTTTATATTTATTATATATTTACATTATATTTACATTATATGTATGTTATATTTACATTATATAATATTATATCCACATTATATAATGTTATATTTACATTATAAAACATTGGATTTGTTGAAATGTAACATTATATAATGTAAATATACCATTATTTTTACATTATATAACATTTTATTTATGTTATAATATGTTATAAAACATTATATTTACATTATATTTACGTTATATTTTTCAATAAATGTTATTTTTTAGTTATTATTTTATATATAATTTAATCAATAGTTTTATAGTTTTTTATTCTTATTTGCAGTATTTTTTACCTAAACCTACCTGACCCCACCCGACCCACAATGGGTATGGTTAGCTCACATCGTTATAGAAAAATGGTTGCGACCCAACCTTACCTGACCCATGAACACTCCAAATAACAGTGAGATGAATGGTTGGACTCAATGTTATACTCATGGTACAACCATTTTAACTCAGAATAATAAAAGTTGGTTCCATTGTCTATTAATATTGTATGAGGGTGACCAAATTTTGTGATGATATTAGACTTGACAAAGTCAGTGAAGTTATTTATCCTGGATTCCTTGAGGGGTATGGCCTCAAACCATTAGTATAAGAAGTTGGTATTAGTAAGAATATTCTTGAACTTATTGGCTGTGGCTGAGGGATATGGCCCCATGACATCCATTCTAAACACAACAGATGACCAGGAGTATTTGGTAGTGTGCAATAGATCATGGGGCTCATGGATGAAGTTCAACTATAATTGATAGACAAAAACATATTGATGAATTCCATGTAGTCTAGTACCATTGTTAGCCCGAAATAACCATGACTCTTAATATGATGGAGGATCCTAGTTCTTAATTGTTGGGTATTAAAAGAGCCTACATAGATTTCCTGTATTACGGTGAGGGCATATCTTTATGTGATGCATCTGAGGATGACCATGTCGAATCCTCACTTATAGAGTAGTTTTTGTTTATTCATCCCATCATTAAGGGTGAAGTTTTCTACTCAATGTAAAATTTATTCCTTTTTGGCTTGATTTGATGGGAGGGTCCTATTTTTGAGGTAGTCTATTATGGGGTCCATCTATCAAATAATATATGTAGCACATCACGTCTTAGAAAATCACCGATATGATTGATATCCTCTATATTATATAAAATTATTGGGGAAAACACCCTTTGACGTGCGATGTGGAAGATTGTCTCATCCTGGTTAGGATTATCTAGGGTTGTGAATATGTTAGATCACATTAGTAAATATATTCTGTGAATAATGTATGTGATGAAACATTGGTTTGAATGGTAATTCTGCTATCATACCCCTCCCATAACTAATAAGAGGGTTCAATTATTCCTTATTAGTGGTTTTCTCACCATTGATCTACTTGATCACTAGTTATGAATCACCACTTACATTTTGATGGGATATCAATAGATACAGGGATAGTTATAGGGCTACAATGGGAGCCTGGTATTCCTCCTCATTATTGGCAAAACCTTCAGACTGTAAGAAGTGGGGAAGAATTTAATTGGATGAGGAAACAAATACACTCCCCAGATCAACCAAGTTAATCTTCAGGCTTCCCATTCCTTTTCTGATAGTTCTTAAAAATCCTCCATAAAAATACATCTCCACTATTTGGTAAGTTTCATGGGTATATAATACCTCTTCTTCTAAGAGCTTAGTGTTTACTGGTGTTCTTTCTGGGAAAAAATGTTCTATAAGGAAATCAGCTAGCACCGGCCCTTTGATTGAATTTTATGATAAAAATTTGATATCGTGTTGTTTCAGGATGAACACCCATCAGGATAGATTCCCAATCATTATTGGGTGATTTAGTATATATTTTAGTGGGTTGATATGAGAGACCAAGTGGAAATCATGATGTTGTAATTAGTGCCTCAACATTTTTACTACAAAAATGAGTGGAAGGAAATTTTTCTCAATACTATAATATTAGGTCTCAGTATCTAAAAGTTTTTTATTGAGATAATAGATATTATTGTCATTCCACACATCAATATTATGCATGATAAGGTAATTGAGTGATTTCTCCATGGAAACCACATATAAGATGAGTGTCTTCTCTTATACCAATGTCATTAACACTAGTGGGTGAAATATATATTTCTTGAGGTTCTCAAAGGCTTCCTAGAAATATTCATCCCATCGATAGGTGACTCCATTCATAATTAAATTTATGAAGGGGATTCATTATCCTAATAGGTTAGCTATGAAATTCATGATATAAGTAAGGAATCCTTAAAGCCCTCTCAACACTTTAAGGTTTTAAGAAGGTGGAATTTTGAGGATCATGCTAGATTTCTTAGGGTCAACCTCAATGATGTAGTGATGTACAAAAAATACGAAGAATTTTTCTTATGTTACCCTAAAAGAAAATTTAGAGGGTTTTTCTTTAATCTATGCTACTGCAATTTTATGAATATTGTTTGAAGGTTGGAGATATAGTCACAACACTCCTGATACTTAACTACCATATCATCAATGTAACATTCTATGATTCTTCCTAGGAAGGGATTGTAGATTTGGTTCATGGTATGTGGGTAAGTGGCTCCAAAATTCTTTAATCCAAAGTCCATGACATGGTAGCATAATATCCCTTGGGGTGTCCGGAAAGAAGTGAAGTCCTCATTTTCAGGGGCTATCTTGATTTGGTGGTACCCTAAATACCTGTCCATGAAGGAAAGATCTTGGAAGCCTATGATTGCATCAATTAGGTGTTTCATTATATGAACTAGGAAATCACCCTTTGTATAAAAATGATTAATATCCATGAAATTGATACCAACCTTGATCTTCCCATTATTTTTCTTAATGAGGACGATGTTAGAAATCTATTTTGGGCATTTCACCTCTCTAATGAATTTTTGATTGGATGATCTTGTAAACTTCAGAATACACCTTAGAAATATGAAAGGTATTCAGTCTTAGTGATGTCTTTTTGAAACCATGATGTTCTTCTATCAATCCCAGGTGATGGGTGTCCACATTAGAATCTATCATAGAAATTTCTATGTAATTCCAAGTGAACACATGGAGATTCTAATTCTAGAATGAAATTTATTTCTATTTCCCTTCTAAAGGCATGGAGGCACTGATCAATGTGGGTTAAATTTACTCTTTTGTTCCTATATTTACCTTACTAAGATCATCAATGGTGGTGGAGATTGATTTATAAAATTCAAAAGGAGTGTCTCTATGTTCATCCTCTTAGTCTTCCATTTAGGATTTGATGGAAATGTACCTAGGACGGGAAAATAGAGTGGGAAAATCTATATCCATGACGAGGGGTAAGAATCCACTCCTAATACCGTGTAGTGTTAAAGAATATGTTTCATAATTGGGAACATTTTAGAAATTATCTCCTTCATCTCTATTGTCATAAAGGGTAGAAGAAGCATGCACATCCTGATTTGTAAGAGATTTCATGGGGGCATTTTTAATGTCCATCAACAGAATAAGGAAATTTTATGATTCTGAAGGTTTACTGATCTGACGATCTTTTGATGGGCCCACTATCAATGGTATGGCCATTATTTAATATACATGATCAATTGATGTTTTTTGTTTTCAGAGGCCTCCCAAAGCTAAATGTGTTACCTTGATCAGGTTTATAGGTAGGACATAGTCATTGCTGAGAAAGATCTAGGGGATTACAGGGGTGATTACCAAGACATTAAGAGTGACCACCTATATATCACCACCTACAATTTTTTGTTTTCCTTCACTCTTATAGAAACCTTATATATCATACTATGACTCACAAGATTTAAAAGGGGATCTATTTCCACACAACATGACATCTTTTCCTTCAATGGGGTATTTCAGTAATTGATGGAATATTGATGATACCATTGCATGACTATGAATCACAGGTCTACTGAGTAGAATATTATATTACATGTCCTACTGGAGGACCATGAACTCGACATTAGGAACAAGGTCTCTAAATTGGATTTGAGATTGATATTTCTGAAGTGCTTTTTCTTGCTCTTGTCATACCCTCGAATGGATAACTTCATGGGAGATAAATCATTATTTTTTCTATCCTAAAATTCATAGAGTTTGGTCATGTATAATATTAACCCTGAATTTTTTATCAAACAGAGCCCCTACAAATTTGACATTATCTAGATTGGCTAAAATATATTGTAGTATGAGTTTTCCATGAATATATTCTTCTTGATCTTGCTGTGTGAATGAGATAGTGACATGACATTCTGCTAGGGTAGTTTCTGCTCAATAAAACTCAAATAAAATGACTTCAATATAAAAATCCTTGTGGCTCTTAAGGTCATTAAAAATTTCACCCCAGAGCTATTTTGAAATATAGAGAGAATCTAGGATTGAGGTCTTGGCTAGGACAGCTTCCAACTGTTTCAAATTTTTAAACTTATGCACCAAAGGTCTGTGCTTCCCAATACGGGGGTTTTAAATGGAAATTACCTTAGGGGAGGAAATATTTGAGGTAGAAATATTTGATGTTTGGACAGATGTTGAGGGAACATGTGTTGTAGAAAAATTTGGCTGAATTAGTCTACCCACTCACCTGGGATGATCTGATAGTTGTATACTCTCTAGATATTCATCCAAAATAATTGGGTTTAGATGACTCATAGAAGATTACAAGGTGTCCCCATGAGATCTTTCCCATGGGTATTAGATACATATATGGCTTAAATAGAGACATGAACAAGATATTGAGCTTGACCATGACTACATCTTCTCGTATTCCATCAACTTATATGACCTCTATCTCTAGCTTCCCGACATGGTACAAGGAAATATGGTTCATATTTATATTTATCATTGTATAAGGGGTCTAAAATGTGAATGATGCTAAAATTTCAAAATAGTATCTCTTCATATAATGAGGATTTCATTTGGTAGGCTAGTGCTCATGCTTTAGATGATGAGGGAAATAAATTTGTGAGAGTCATAGCTAGTTTGGGATTCAAATGAGGCTTTTCTTCTCATTCCCTATTTTGAATCATATGATTACATTTTCTTATGAAGGATTATTTTTATGTCCGCCATTTAGATGGTGTGAGTGGTTTTGGGACTTTAATCATTTGAAGAATTTTTGATTTCAGAACGACATGATCTGGATTGATTATCTTTCAGGTTATCATGTTATAAAACTTTAATTCGCTAATGGCCGAAACTTTTTCCTAATAACCTTCCTCTTATGATTAGGTGGTGGACACATGGTCCACTTATTCTAGGAATTTTTCAAATATCAAATATCTAGGATAAACCATACACTATAGGATATCCTTAAAGACAAAATGGTATTGGATTGTGTGCCCCAACCTTTAATGAAAAGGGAAATAGTCAAGATGATAAATGAGGCTAACCTCATTGAGTTTTCTAGGATCATATAGATTAAGGAGATTTTTTCCATATCTATGAGGAAATAATTAGGAAACTGCTCATTTCAAAATTAATAAATTTGGTTCTTCCATTCCTCAAATTGAAGATGGATTAATCTCTTTTTACCTCTATATAAGGGATTTTTACTAGTTTTTCTAAAAATTGGGAAGCATTGGGTGATGCAGAACCTACCTGGGTGCTCCAGTAGGAACTGTAATTGATTTGAGTGTTAAAACGATGATTTTTTACTTGTTGAACCTTTTCCCTTATACCACAGGTTTGGGCCTAGATTTATCCTTGGTTTACTGAATAACATCCTTTAGATGCTAGGTTGTGTCTAAATGCTTCTAAAATATACCAGATATTTCAATATGATTAGTGGTTTATGTAGTTCATCATGTTGGTTTTATATGAAAAGTTATAGAAACTACTTCTTTGGGAGCAAGATACTGAGTGGGTATGTTAGGTTTTTGAATATGTTGATAAAGTTATCAAACCTTTCATTTCACACTATTGGCACTTTATGAGGCTGATGATCATCACATTCCTTAGTGTGAAATTTATTAATAGAGTAATTTATTACTAAGGTATTCCTAACCAGTGATAGACCTTTCTGGGAGTCTACTATACTTAAAGAAATTTGCTCCCACTAGAGTCTATAAAACACCTTAGTTTTATTACCTCTTTCTAGTCATGAGGACCCATCATAATGACACATTGAGACACAAAGTGTGATATATACTACTCCATATTACCCATTCCATAAAAGTTTTATAAAATAGGAATCCTGAAATTGGGAAAGGGTAGAGTTTAATCCACCAATTTAATATATAGATTTCTTTTAGGCTACACAGTAGTGAAATTCCCTTATATGGATTCCATTTGAGTTGAGAGAGACTTTATGGTATTGAATATTTATAGGGGTAATTCTGTTTAAACCTTCTCCTAAGCATGGGAAAGAGGAGAATCTTGATGTGGTCACTCCAAATTCATCATCAATTGAATCCTAGTTCGTGTTGGGGCCAAATTATTATCAAGATATGGGGGAGGTTGTTTCCATAATGGAGGAAAATATCAATCTACCTAAATTCCCATATTTAGGTAGACTAAATATTTGAATCTAGAGATATGTTTATTTTCAAAATCTACTCTTACAGTCAAAATAACCCCCCCTGATGGGTTGAAAGAGTGCTCACTTTAGCTTAGAGGTGATACCCAATGAGAATATTGTTATTGGGAAATTCCATAATGAGTCATATGATATTGTACATCTTAGCTTCATATTGTACCAAATTCTCTTCTACAGAGTGGAATTTAGACATTCTTGGTGGTGAGTGGGATATAACCACACATTTCTATTTATCTTTGGTAGAATATAATCAAAGAGGTGGAAACTCCTCATTTGGAGGTGCCAATTTTTGGTTCCTCCTTTAATTATGAGTATGTGTAGCCTTGATCTATGCATCAGTTCAACCTACCTCTTCGAATAATATTTATGCATTATTCTCCTTGATATCCTCATCTCATTCTATATCATCTATTGGATTTATTGTGATGATTTTTACCAAGAAATATCAGAAGGTAGGAATCATTTCATTTTCCTCTGAGTACTAGAGAAACTAGATACCACTCTTGTCACCTTAGAGAGTTATGTTAATTTTTTCTCCCCACCCTTTTATCTCATTGGTATATTTTATCTTGTGAACTTTATGTGGTTTTTTGGGTAAAAAATACCTTAAGGTAACATTGCTTCATTTTTGGGTTGATTCTGTTTGTTGAAAAGAGGGTTTCCATGGTCAGTTGTGGAGTTATAGAGATATTGTTGAAAAAATATGTTGAAAAATAGACATGATAAATTAATGGAAACTCTAGATGCGATACAAAATGAACATATACATGGTGGATTTATTTCCCAGTTTTTTCCAAATTTTTGGGTCCAAAAATTAGAGAATGGACAAAAGTGTTTTTGGAAAAGGAAGTTGCACACAAATGTTTATGATCTTTGAAAAGTTACTTGCAAGCCATTTTTTAATTTCATTACATAAAAATATAGAAAATTAAAGACGTTTTCTAAAGTTATGGTTTTGCATGAAAGGTGGGTTTGCGTGAATGAGGCTTACGTGAATGAGGCGTGCACGCTTGGGGAAAGTTGCGTGAAACGTCAGTGAAATGCCTATAAATAGGTGGATAACCCCAATAATTTGAGGATAATCAACACTTATAGAAAATCCATATCTGAATCACACAATTAGTGAGTGTTGTTCAAGTAGGGAGTTTCAAGACAAGTTAGGAGTTTCGTGAAAGAAGGGAGTTGAGCGCAAGTAAAGAGTTGTGTGTGGGAAGGGAGTTGTACACAAGTTGTTTTTATGTGATAAAGGAAAAAGTTGTGAAAAAGGAATTAGAGTTTCATGCACGTTATCCTAAGTTTTCATGATAGTTTGAAGTTACCCAGTACTTTTCTGGTAAAGCAGTATTCATTAGTGGATGAAAGTGATACTTCAACAGAGAATCTATATACAGTGTAGGATGCATCATTAGAGATAATGAAGTAACCTATAGGTCCATAAACTGTGAGTGGATCCCTTTTAAGAGTAGTGAGAAAAGGAATAGGAAGAAGGTGATCCTTTACACTAGTAGTGAGCTGGAGAAAGAGACATGGGGAGTGACCCTTTGGATTACAGTTAGCAGACCCTAAACATTTGAAAAGAAGTGAGCCTAGGCATAGAAGAGATCTATCCCAAACCCTATAATTGGAAGTGAGATTTATTAGATTTGGTACATTGGAACATCACCATTGTATTCTTATTAGATTTATCCTAGTGAGGGTGAACCAAGTAAAATTTCTCTATCCTATGCATGATTTAATTTCTGTTCATACATCGCTATGGGAGAAAGAGAGATGTGTGTTTTTTTTAACAAAGAAACATGATCCAAAGGGGTAATAGTTTTAATCTTTCATACCCTGATTCACCCCTCCTCTCTTAGGGTATTTGACCTAGTGTAACTAAAAATTGGTATCACAGGTAAAGTTTAAAAGTCAGTGAATCTCTATCATAAGAAGAAATGGAGGTGGTCAATAATAAAGGGATTCCGATCTTTGTTGGAAAAAATTTTCAACTATGGAAGAATCAGATGCATTGCAACTTCAAATAATTAAGAATGGATCTCTTTACAGTAGCTATGAATGGAATATTGGTTAATATTGATATTGGTTCCCTATCAGAAGCTTACTGAAAATAATTGGATACTAATGCTAAGAGAATCAATGCTTTAGGGGGAACCCTATCAAATGCTATATATATGAAGGTGATGTCATGTAAGTCATCACATGCTATGTTGGAAAAGCTGTTGAATATTTATGAGGCTGACTCAAAATTTAGAGAAAAAAATCTATAGGTTCTATTGAAAAAATATGAGGATCCCAAAATGAAACCTAATGAGTCTGTTGATACATTATTTTATTGGGTAAATATTTTTGTGGAAGACATTCGTGATATCATATAAATTATTGAAGACATAAAGATTGTTAAGCACATCTTGAGAAAACATCCACCTCAGTTTAATCCAAAAGTTTTTGTTTTAGAGGATAAATATTTGAAGGAGCTGAAATTAGATAGCTTACACAGTACTCTTATTGCATATTAAATGAGAAATGATGATAACAATTCTGTGTAAAAAGGGAAGTCTAAAGAAGTGGTGTTCAAGACCATGAAGAAGATAACTATTGAATATGGATAGGAAGATGAAGATATGGATGATGTGATGTAATTCCTTTACTCAAATCTCTAAAGAGGAATAGGAAAGTTCAAAGGGAAACTACCTATTTCATGATTTTGATGTGGAATGCTTAGAAATCTTGTAGAAAGGATCCGAAATAAGTTTAAAGAAGATAAAGAGGATGAAGTTGAAATTACCACAAATAAGTCTTCTGCCTAAGTGAAAGGAAATTAAATTTTTATGAAATTATTATTCAGAAAGAAGAGTATGATTTTAAAAGAAGATGAAAACTCAAGAGATTCTGAGGCAGAAGAGCTAGAGGACTGCAAGGATCATAATGCAGATGCTATGGTGGAAGTTTTCAGTAATTATCAAATAAGGGAATAAATTTACAATAAAGAAGAAGAATTTGAAATAATAGTTGATATTCAAGTTGAATTAGAAGCTTCTCTTGAATAAATAGAGGTTTGGAGAGCCAAAATGAGGAGAGAAAACAAAGTGGTTCATGATGAAAAACTTTATATGTAGTAATAGGAAGAAGAAAAGTACGATATAAATGAAGAAATTGAAAAACTGAATTCATCCACTCCAGAGAGCTCAGAAAATTTTGTTGAGTACAAGCTCATGATTGAATAACATAAAATCAAAATTGATAGTTTGATTAATACTGAAAAATATCAAATTAATCATACCAAAGAACTTGAAGAGGGAGTTTTTAGCCTGTGAAGAAGTGTGAAGGATCAAGAAAAACTCTTAACTCTCAGTAAGAAATCCGGAAATAAGATCATTCAAGTAACAGAGAAGATTTAGGTGGATCATAGAGGTCTAACAAAATAAAATAAATAGTCAAATTGTAATGATAAGGCTGGTAAGAGGGTTGTTAAAAAATAGGCGTGTTGATTAATGTCAAACCACAATCACCTACTCTAAATGAGAAGATTGATTTGAGTATGAATCAGAGTTATAATGTTCAGAAAACACAAGGGACAACCAGTGATGCAGAAGTGACACACAGGAATGCACCTCTCATAAGGTGTTATTACTATTGAAAGATATGACACTCAAAAAACATGTGTTCCATATCCAAGAGATATCAAATGGAACAAGACCAATGCTCAATGAAAAATAACTTCAAGATAAGTTTTGTAAATAAGTAGTCATGAAAATGGTATAAATATCAAATAGATATTTATTATGTCCAAAAGAGGAAAAGACTCCATATGATTTTTGGTATGGAAAAGAGCCAGAGTTGAAGTATTTTAGAGTCTTTGGAAGTTTGTGTTTCATTCTCAATAAGAAACAAAATAGGAAATTTGAATCTCGTAGAGATGAAGGGATATTTCTAAGCTACTCAAAGAAAAGAAAAGAATATAAATGATTTAATAAGTGGATAGGAATATTAGTTGATAGAAATGATGTAACTATTGTAGAGAATGAGAAAAATATTCAACAAATACATGATCAACCCCAGGATGATAGTGATAAAGAGCTAAGAAGATTAGGGGATTTTCCAGTTCTATAGGTTGATTCAAAAGAAGAATCAGATAATGAGAAGGTTGATAGTAAATCGATATCTATATAGAAACCAGCGAGAAGAGTGGAGATTTGATAGAAAAACATAATTGGTGATCAGACAGCACCAGTGCAGATAAGGAGGATGAATGCTCTACAACAAGAATCATTCTTATCATAGGTAGAGCCTAAATTTTCTGATTAAGTATATGCATATGATAATTGGTTTTAGGCTATAAATAAAGTGTTTGACCAAATTGAGAAAATAAGACATGGGTTATTGTTTCAAGTCTAACAGATAAGAATGTCATTGGGACTAAATGGGTCTTTCACAAAAAAAAAAGAATGAATATGGTGCGTTAGTTAGAAACAAATAACAAATAGTGTGAACAGGGTACTCCCAAATAGAGGGTATCGATGTTGATGAAACGTTTTCACCTGTTGCAAGGATGGAGTAAATTTTATTATTCTTGGCTATAACAGTGCAAAGAAAGTTCATGTTTTTCCAAGTAAATGTCAAGTCAGAATTTATGAATGGGTTTATGAAGAAGAAGTTTATATTGAGAATCCATATGTCTTTATCATTGATTAATATGATATTAGAGTTTTTTAATTTAAGAAGGATTTATATGGTTTGAAGTAAGCACCAATAGCATGGTATTCAAGGCTAGATCAGTTTCTGAAAAACCTCAGTTTTCAGCATGGTGGAGTTGATTATAATCTATATGTCAACTATGATATTAATCAAAGGAGGATGAAATTGGTTTATATCAATGACATAATATTTGGAGGATTAAATAAAGCAAAGTGAAAATACTTTTCCAAATTCATTAAAAGTGAGCTTGAAATGTCAATGATTGGTGAACTAAAGTTTTTCCTTGGTTTACAGTTAACACAAGAAAAGAATGGAAAATTCATTTCTCAATCTAAATATGCCAAGGAAGTTTTTAGAAGATTTGGAATGGATAATTATAAGGAGATGATAACTATGGTGGATAATTGGATGAAACTGTCAATGGATGATGTAGGCAATGTAGTTAATGTTACATAATACAGGAAAATAATTAATAGTCTACTCTACTTGACAGCGAAAAGACCTGATATTGTTTTTTCTAAATTCTAAGATGCACAGTATCAAAGTAATCCCAAATAAATACACATGATTTCCGTGAAAAGAATAACTTTATATATCAAGGGAATGGTGTATTTTGGTTTAATTTATAATGAAAAATCTTGTCCAAAGTTATTAGGATATAAATATGCATATTAGGCCAGTTCAACAGATGACATAAAATCAACTTCTAGTGGTGCATTCTATCCTGTTGATCTGTGTATTTCTTGGATAATAAATAAATATGATTGCATTTCATTGAGCACTAAAAAAGATGAATACATTACAATCACTCAAGATTGCATGCATTTATTGCTGATGAAGCAACATATTGATGATATGGGTGTTGAAGTGAAGTCTCTAATCAAAATACATTGTGATAATTAATGTTCTATAAATCTTAGAAAAAATAAATTCTATCAATCAAGGATAAATAACATTGAAATAAAGTACCATTTTATCAAGGATAAGGTAGATCAAGGGTTTGTGAGGATGGAGTATGGGCCTACATAATTAAAGGTTTCATTCTGATAAATGTCTTACCCAAAGAAGCATTTGAGAGGAATCGATTGGCTCTCAAAGTTCAGTCGACTCCCCACATTTTTGAAAGTGTGGATGTTCCCCCCTCTCCCCAAGCTATGGTTTTTTTCCATAATGCACTGATCTGTGTTCTTTACCCTGTTGTAAACTATAATGAAGTTACCTTTAGGTTCATTGATGAAGTGACCTTTGGGTTTTTTGATAATGGGGAAGAAAGTGTGGCTATTTAAGGGAAGAAAATGGATTAATCAAGACAAAGGGAGAACCTGTTAGGTGGAGTAGTGAGATAGGTGGAGTTGAATCTAATAGTGGGTGTTTTGACATAGGGGGAGTGTCAAAGTTTTAAATATTTTAGGTTTTTGAAAAACCATGAAATGATTCTCTGACACAATGATAATTCAGTGTTATGAGGAAATAAATCATGGTCATGTTTATCATATCTTAGCTTGGATGTCTTTAAGCATTCCAAAGAATGAGAATCTGAGTAGTGGAGTGTTGAAAGTGGGTGCCCTAGACCCAACTTGTTTTGTACTTGGATTACTGTTACATGTATTTAGTTTGTTATTTTACATGTGTTTATCTTTCCATGATAGTGTAGATACTTCTGCATCCACTTTATTAATGGAAATGTCCTTATATTACCTGTCGCATCAAATGGTTATAGTAGGTCCCAGGCTATAATGAGAACCCTGATATGCCCTGACAATAATCTTAAAGTAACGTCCTATTGTCCAATTACATCATTCTGAAAGGACACAGATGATGTGTGACAATCAGGTGCTGGGGGCTCATAAGCATTGAGACTTCATCTCATAAAGTTCTTACTTGATGATCTCTAGCTACTGAGATCATGAGGACATACCCTCTTAATAAGAACATCACATGTTTCTGGCGTCATTGGTCATTCCTATATATGGACATGTGTAATGGTCTCCTGACTTGAGATCATTATCAATGAATGTCATTTAATTTCGTACATTTGATATAAGGCGAAAACCATGACGACAAGTCGTGGTGAGGTAGTTTATATCAGATATGTCATTAATGGCATGACATTGATTGAATGATCAAGAAAGGATTTGTCGCTTCTAAGTTTAGGAAGAGATATCTCCAGCCTAGTTGATTAGGATGGTTGCACCTTCATTAAATCAGTGGCCATGGTAATCTAAGGTAAGACCGTCCGGACAAATCAACAAACAAAATAAAGCAAATAAAGAATGATGACACTAGTATGCATTCTGCTTTATTGAGATATCGATGAGGAAGAGATTATATTACACAGACCATGTTCGTAGGAACACATTCATTTCTTTGACTCTGCCTTATCTCTATAGGGGCCTCGATAGGTTACTAGAACACACTCTAGGTCGGTGATATTATTCACTGCTATTGAGATAAGGGCCTAGAGGGTCACACACGATAGCACCTTGATAATCTGACCTATTCTGGGAATAGTAATTTAGAACTTGATGAGCCCTGCCAAAGGGTCTGAGCACTATACAAGTTCTATGGATCACCAAAGAATAAATAAATTCATTAATTATTCGAGTTTAGAATAATTCATTGAATTTATTTATAACATGTATTTACGAGTTATATAGTAAATACACGTATTAATATTATTCGACTGTATTTAAATATCCTAGGTTCATTTAATATTAGCAGGAGGAATGAGTCAAGTTAAAGACTCAAATTTATCATGTAATATATTTATATATTACAAGAAAGTGATAAATTTTAAATATTATTTATGACATAATTTTATTTGTCATAAATAATTATTTATATTGCTTATATAACGGACGTCTATTACACGGGGGCCGGGAACCTATACCGCGTGTTTTAACACTCCCTATATAAGTGAGAGAGATGCTCTCCCACCATTACTATTCATGTGTCAAGATTGAGAGCATCTCTCTCCTCTTGGAATTTAGAGAGAGAGTCTCTCAAGCAAAGAAGGATCTTCAGGATCATCCATCCCGGATCGAAGCATCCTCCTTTGCAGTGATCATCACTGCGCTGAAGTGTACGTCGAAGATCCGTGCTAGCACCCAGATCTTGACGAACGGCGTGCATGCAGATTTGTGAGGCGTGTGTCGATGATCAAGAGGGCTTCGACGTTAGAGTCTTCGAGCAATGATCTCCGGCGTCCTGCACGTCAATTCTGAACAAGGTAAATGTTCAAGTTTAATTTTTGTGCTCCCAAAGAACCTTACAAGATCCTCAGACCAAGTCGGGACAAGATCACCGGAGTTGACGGGGTTATGTCACTCCGGTGAAGCAGAAAAATTTTAAAATCTCGGCCCACTGGCTTCCGCTACGTAGTCCCGGTACCCAACAGTGGTATCTGAGGGAGCACAAGGTTTTTCTGAGTCAAAAACATTAAAATGCATTAAATTTAATTGCGGGGTGTTAAAACAGTTCATTCGAATTAGACCGCGTGTAAGAACCCGGTTTTTGCTGTGAAATACTTTGGAATATTCTTGATGATATTCCAGAGCAGCGCCTTCAGACGGCGTGCGATTCCGAGCCCCGGAGTGGCCGAAATTAAATTTTCAGTGCGTTCACACTGGAAACGCAAAATAAATGGGATAACTCCTAAACGGTGATCTAGATCAGGGATCCGAGTTTACGGATGGGTCCGGAATGGGGTGTTTACCCTAGGAACGGCATAAAACTTGTCGGCCCGGGATGTTTGGACCCCTCGCTCGCTTCCGGAATGTTGAACGGATAAATTAATTAGTTAAATTATTCGTTTAATGGTGAAACTCTAGTATCTTCTAAACGGTGGATCAGATAGGAAAACCGAGGGCCCCATTGAGTTTGGAATGTGTCGTTTACACTAGGAGAGGTATAAGTTTTGTGGGCGCGGGCCGTTTGTGAAAAATGGCCCCAGGGGCGTTTTCGTAATTTGCTGGCTTCGAGCGCTAAGTTTAATAACACTTGAACGGGGTATCAGATTAAAATTCCGAGACCACCGTTGTGCTTTGGAGGTGGTGTTTACCCTAGGGGAGGTTTAATTTTGACCTCTCCAAAGGTTTCAGATGCGGGGAAATTATGGGTTTAATTAATTAAAATTATTTTTAATTTATTTAAACCCTCGTCCCCTACCCCTCTCCCTTGTTCACTCCCTGGCACAGGTAGCCCCTCCTCTCCCTCCTCCTCCTCCACTCCGGTGAGGAAGCTCCGACAAGGCGACGGTTCAGCGGCGAAGCTCCGGGCATCGCCCAAGAGGTAGTAGGTTTTCTTTTGTTGCGTTTTTACTCCCGAACCTCCTTTGAATCCAAATTTTAGCATTGATTTGTTGATTTCTCTTCGAGAAAATTCCCTGGTCATGTAGTACACATTTTATTCTTTCAATCGCTTCTTTCGGAATCAAAATCCGAGTTGTGATGTGGCCGCAACGGTCCGACGAAAATTGCGGGAATTTCGGGGGTATGGAGGTTTTCCGGCCGGTTTGGGAGCTCCGGCGGTAGGAGGCGCGGCAGCGCGGCTTCGGTCTGGGGAGGCGGTCTCGGGGTGTCGCGGTGGTGCGGTGGCCAGGCGGAGCGGCTCCGGTTGGCGGCTGGTGCAGACGGCGGCGAGGCGGGATCCCGGTCGGGCGGCGCCTGCGTAGCGCGAAGAGGGAGGAGAGCCGGGGTCGCGGCGCGACCCCGCGGAGGAGACACGACCCGTGACTCGCGGGTCGTTGCGCAGTAGACGACCGGCCACGAAGGCCGGTCCGCGCGGTAGAGCCGCGGGCCGGTGCTCCAAACCGAGCCGGCCAGCGTGAGCCGGCCCAGGCCGGGCGGACCAGCCGGTCCAGGCCGGTCCAGCCCAAGGGGCTTCGCCCCTCAGTTTTCCGACGCCCGTAACTTTCGCTACGGGCGTCTGTTTTCTGTGCCGTCAGCGGCAGCGCAGACCTTGCGTCGAGGGGAATGTTTTGAGATGGTTTCGGGAATTTTTAATTCCCGAAACGAGGGGCCGCGGAGGCGCGACGTGTCTTTAAGTGGACGAGCGTTTTTCCCGAGATTCTTGCTTTGAGCGGCGCGGACGCATCCTACATCCGCTTTGAGCGCCGTCAGCGGCGTTGGAACCCTGGCGTCGAGACAAAGGTTTCCAGGGTGGTTCCGGGCGTTGATGCTGGAATTGAGGCGTGGGGCCCACGGCCCGTCTTTCGAGCTGCGTGCAGCGTTTCACGCCTTCCTCACCAGGCGTCCGTTCGGGGCGTGCGAGCAGTCGATTCTGGATGTTTTTCCGAGGGGATTGCAACGGCGCAATCCGCCCGCTCTACTTCGGCACGATGGTGCGGGGCCCACGAGGGCCGTTTGGGCGTTGACGGTGATTTTCCATCTTTATCACCGGACGACCGTTTTGGACAAGTGAATAGTCCATCTTGTGTGCTTTTTCGAGAGGATCGCAACGGTGCGATCCGTTCATTGAGTTTCGGGACCGGGGTGCGGGTCCCATGTGGCACCGCTCGTGTGCGGTGCGCCGGAATGTATCTTTTTCTCCGGATACTTGTTCCACGCAAGTAAGCAGTCAATTTGACGTGTTTTTTCGAGAGCATTGCGATGGTGCGGTTCGCCCGACCTTTCTCGGGGACGTGGTGTGGGCCCCACCTGACCTGGCTACGGTGAATAGTACCATTTTTACCGGGTGTCCGTTTTGGGCGATTGAGTACTCAATCCTGTGTGTTTTTCCGAGGGGATCGTAGTGGCGTGATCCGTTGGTTCAGTTTCAGGATCTTGGGGTGGGCCCCACACGGGTTTGGTTACGGTGAATAGAACTTTTTTCACCGGTTGACCATTTCAGGTGAGTAAGTAGTTGATCTCGTGTGTTTTTCCACGAGGATTACAACGGTGTGATCTGTTTGGCTGTGCAGAGCCTCTTGTGCGATCTTATTAACAACAGAAGCATGGAAGGTGCTCCAATGGTTGTTCTCCCTACCTTGTTTGTAGAGGACCCTTGGCGTGTGATCGCACACTCTTGGGAGAGTGATGTAAATGGTTCACGAGATGTGGTTGGTCATGCCTGGGCCTTTGAGGTGGAGTTGTTACATCACGCCTTCGCGTTGACGCTGGGTTCCGTGTGCACGATAGCCTTTGGGATGGAATGAGGTATACTCTGGGAGTATACGGGAGCGCTTGGAGGTACGTGTGGTTGTTTGTACCTGAGGATGTTTGTGCGCTCAGTTGGGGTTGACTTGGGGCCACACGTCGTGTGGGCCCCATGTGCGTGTTGTGATCTGTTTTGCATACTTGACCCCTCGCGACGTAGAGGGTCCCTCTGTGTGTGTTTTTGACCACTAGGGGGGAGTTTTTCCCCTGGCTCTGTGCTCGTTGGTTGACCAGCAGGGTTGAGTGGTCTACCCATGGTTTTGTTCTCGATGGTTTGGCCAGTAGCGGTGCTAGTGACACCCCGTGATGGAGCAGACACTGCACCTAATTTGGGGTGAGTTGTTCTGGAGTTGGGTGGTCATGTGATACCCACTCCGTGTTCGGTTGGCGAGTGGTGTACCCTTCGGTAGAGATGGCCAGAGCATTTCTGAGTTTTACCCTCCAGCGGGGCTGGGCAGTGGGTTACTCATTGACTTCTTCGGGTTTACCCTTCAGCAGGGCTGGGTAGTGGGTTACTCCCTGACTTTTAGGGTCTACCCTCTAGCAGAGACTGGGCAGTGAGTCACCCGACGCTCTTAGGGTTTACCCTCCAACAGAGACTGGGAAGTGGGTCACCCGACGCACCTAGGGTCTACCCTCCAGCAGAGACTGGGCATTGGGTCACCCGACGACCTCTTAGGGCCTACCCTTCAGCAGGGCTGGGCAGTGGGTCGCCCATCGTCTTGTTCCAGGTCTACCCTCCAGCGGGGCTGGGCAGTGGGTGCGTGAAGATGTATTAAGTTCTACCCTCCAGAGGGGCTGGGCAGTTGGTCGCCTGTTGATGTATTATGGTTTACCCTCCAGTAGGGATGGGCAGTGGGTCACCCAGTATCTTATTAGGGTTTACCCTCCAGCGGGGTTGGGCAGCGGGTCGCCTGATGATGTATTAGGGTTTACCTTCCAGCAGGGCTGGGCAGTGGGTCACCCGATATCTGGTTATGAATTACCCTCCAGCAGGGCTGGGCAGTGGGACACCCGTTGACATTCCAGGCTCAGACCTTTCTACTAGGCTAGTCTGAGGCTTTCCTCCATGATTACCAGAGTGGGAACCTTGGTTATACGGGTCAGTGTTGTGACAGTTTTGACTTTGAGGAGACCTCTCGACTGCGGGGCAATGACGAGGCGTGGTTTGACTTTCCCTAGAACTCTCAAGTACGAGGGACACTTTCTCCACTGAGACGCATTCTTGTGACGTGATCTAAAACCGTGCGGGCGAGTCAGTGCCGCCCAAAGCGGATAGTGTCAAGGTGTGGTGATTGAGCCCCTTGGCTTGCGGTTCGGGGCAGACGTGCGGGATGCTAGGCATCGATGATGGTGTTACTGTTGGGACTGTGGCTACTCTTTTCTTGGGCTAAGTTACGGGATGGAGATACCTTTACGAGCTTGTTCGGGCTTCTTGTAGATCATATATATATGTATATACCTCGTACGAGTACCCACTCCTTGGGTTTTGGCTACTCTCCTTCCAGGAGAAGCGAAGACGCGCGGGGTATGCCACGTGCTTTCCATGTCTAGCTTCTCGTGGTTGGATGAGTCTACTCTCCTACTATAGGTAGCGAAGACTCGACGAGAAGTTCTCTTCTCACCGTTTCTAGCTCCTTGTGTCTGGACGAGTCTACCTTCTTTCCTTTTGTTGGGTTGAGTTGAACTCTCTGCTGTGTTGTACTCCTTACTGCCCTCTCGGTTGTGCTCCTTTACTTTTCTTTGTTCGCTCTACTGCTCACCCTTCGGTACCTCCTTTGTTGCTCCCTCGAGCCTTCGGGGTATCCTACTGAGTATTTTTATACTCACCCCTGCTTGGTCTTTGCCCGTACTTGGTGTTCCCTTACAGATGACAGACAGGTGGAGTGTGACTTCAGTGGAGCATAGGAGCTTGGGAGCTTGGACCGCGTGCGGTGGTCGTAGCCGGGTTCCAGGTGGGAGACCCGTCAACTGTATCTTTTGTTTACCTGTTGTCGGGTTGTGGAACTTTTTGGTTGGGCACGTGTTTTTCCCATTTTCTTTTCAGTTTGTACTTTGTACTGTTAGAGGTCGATGCACTTTGTGGTTTATATATAGGAGTTACTCTTTCAATATGCTTGTCTTTTCTTTTTTTACTCTACACTATTGCATTGAGTGTGATACGTGTGTGTGTACAGGTACTTAGGCGAAGGCCTCCCCGAGTTATTGTGCCTTCAGCGCTGGTCGCCAGCCCCTGGCCTATAGAGGCGGGCCTGGGGTAGTTGCGGCTCGAGCCCGGGTAGGGTCGGGTCGTGACAAAGTGGTATCAGAGGTGGTTCGTTCCTTGGGGCATTGTGCGGACGTCCCTAAATGAGGAATTGGTTGGGATATAGGGCAATAGTGTTAACGTGTCTCGAGAGCGGCTCTCAGGCCAGGGATTCTAGTGATGGTGTGGCAGCCGACGTATCCATTCACCAGGACCTTGATAACCCGCTTGTCGACTCGGCATGCTGAGACACTTGTTGTAGGGAAAATTGGTTTATGCATCACATAGGATCGAGTCTTTGACTGTCCTTCTTGAGTCAGCTCCCCATCGTTGTTATTGGTATATACATATATGATCATCTGACCGCGACACTCCTTGATAATATTCAGGATGTCTCCGCGAAGATAGCCAGCCAGGATACCAGCTTTGGGTGCGTGACGACGACCCTGTGAGCTTCGAGGCCATAGTCCAGAACCCATCATGCGAGCCCCTTTCTCCGGGTGGCTCGGTAGTAGCACCCCCACCTATTGAGCAGCAGGCAGTTTCAGCAGAGCAGGCTAAGCTTGAGCGTAGGTTGAGCGCGCTCCGTGAGTTCCAGCGGTAGAGACCGCTGAGGTTCAGTGGTGAGCCAGACCCTCAGGCAGCAGAGGTTTGGCTAGAGAGAGTGGGTAGCCTTTTCAGGCTTGTGCAGATGCCGACAGATCAGAGAGTGGCTTCGGCAGCCAGCCTTTTCCGTGGATCAGCTTGGTGTTGGTGGAGTCTGGTGACTCAGCTTCTTGACGAGTCTTCGCTTTCGTGTGACGACTTCCAGTTGTTGTTTCGAGAGGAGTTTTTTCCCTCCTTCTTGCGCTCCGTTCGGATTCAGGATCTCCTACAGTTTCAGCAGTGAGGGATGATGGTGGCCGAGTACGCGGCTAGTTTTGCAGACCATGCACGCTTTTACCCGGACTTGGTCCATGACGACAACCTCCGGGCGCGGAAGTTTGATCAGGGTCTCCACTGAGAGATTCATGTTGTCATAGTACCCTTGAAAATTTCCACATATACCGGGGTGCTAGAGCAGGTGCTGGTGACAGAGGGCTTCCTGTTACATTTTAGAGTTGGTGGTGGCAGCAGGCACGTCGGAGCTGAGACATCTACCATAGCAAGTGGGCGTCGGCAAGCAGGACCTCGATGCAGCTGGTCTTTCCACTGCCGGTTTTGGAGATGTGGTCGTATACCACTGTGGCAGAAAAGTGCGGGGCCTTAGCCGAGGGTGCCCTTCTGTGAGTGGGCTCCGGGCCGTGGTCGTACATCATAGTGGCGTCAGAGGGCACCAGGACAGCTCAGGGAGCGGCGGTGTTATGCTTGTGACAGGCGAGGTCACTTGGCACGAGACTGCCCGCTCCGAGTTTCTGAGAGCTTCGGGCAGGCAGCAGGCGCACCACCACGGTAGAGGCAGCGCCGTGATCGGAGTAGCGCCTAGAGAGGTGGTGCTAGAAGAGGAGCGGGAGGAGCTGGAGTTGGGGTACGACTTTACGAGATCTCCCCATCACCACTAGGCGGTCCACGTCAGGCTCCGAGAGCTGACGGTTGGGACCACGGACAGTTGCGATCTTTGGATGTCTACGATCCTGCAGAGCATGGGATAGTGAGAGGTACCCCTTGCGACTCTTCTACTTTTTGCAGTGGAATTGTTAGGCTCTGCGTGTGAAAGGATTTTCTCCCTGCTCCTTGTTTGAGTTGTTACCAGGGTGACGCAGGGCGTCGGGTGTAACCCTGTGTTGGTAAGGAAAAAGGTGTGACACCTTTTCCTTTAGTCGATAATGTTGACTCCTTCTCCTTTTGAGCGTGTAAGAGAGAATCGACTGTGGAACCTTGCGTGACCAGATATCCTTGGCTATTTTTCCATATGGATATTCTGAAGGAGGGAATCACCGGGCCTTGTTCTAGGTACAGGCGGTGATTCCAATCACGGCGTGCGACGTAAGGGTTCGGTCGGGGAGGTGAGCTACCCCCAAGAGCCTTCGGGCCGTTTGAGACCCTGCAAAGGGATGACGAGGTTCCCAACCGCCTTGCCCTAACCCCAAAGTCTGGAGTGAGTCCATGACATTGGTAAGGGCCGACCTCACGTGAACGGATCAAATCCTTTGGTCCGTGGTCGATGACGCAGAGCTGTGTGTGGGTTCTTCTGGGTATGGGAAACCAGGTGTGGGCTTAGTACCCTGTGTTGCTCCCTAGTTTTGCTTTTCGGGGACGAAAATCTTGAAGGAGGGAATGATGTAAGAACCCAGTTTTTGCTATGAAAGACTTTGGAATATTCTTGATGATATTCCAGAGCAGCGCCTTCAGACTCCGTGCGATTCCGAGCCCCGAAGTGGCCGAAATTAAATTTTCAGTGCGTTCACACTGGAAACGCCAAATAAATGGGATAACTCCTAAACGGTGACTCAGATTAGGGATCCGAGTGTACGGATGGGTCCAGAATGTGGTGTTTACCATAGGAACGACATAAAACCTGTCGACGCGGGATGTTTGGACCCCTCGCTCGCTTCCGGAACGTTAAACGGATAAATTAATTAGTTAAATTATTCGTTTAATGGTGAAAATCTAGTATCTTCTAAACGGTGGCTCGGATGGGAAAACCGAGGGCACCGTTGAGTTCTGAATGTGCCATTTACCCTAGGAGGGGTATAATTTTTGCGGGCGCGGGCCGTTTGTGAAAAATGGCCCCAGGGGCGTTTTCGTAATTTTCCATCTTCGAGCGCTAAGTTTAATAAATCTTGAACGGGGTGTCAGATTAAAATTCTAACACCACCGTTGTGCTCGGGAGGTGGTTTTTACCCTAGGGGAGGTTTAATTTTGACCTCGCCAAAGGTTTCGGATGCGGGGAAAATTATGGGTTTAATTAATTAAAATTCTTTTTAATTTATGTAAACCCCCGTCCCCTACCCCTATCCCTTGTTCACTCCCTGGCGCAGGCAACCCCTCCTCTCCCTCATCCTCCTCCACTCTGGCGAGGAAGCTCCTACAAGGCGACGGTTCGGCGGCGAAGCTCCGGGCATCGCCCAAGAGGTAGGAGGTTTTCTTTTGTTGCGTTTTTACTCCCGAACCTCCTTTGAATCCAAATTTTAGCGTTGATTTGTTGATTTCTCTCCGATAAAATTCTCTGGTCGTGTATTACACATTTTATTCTTTCAATCGCTTCTTTCGGAATCAAAATCCGAGTTGTGAGGAGGCCGCAACAGTCCGACGAAGATTGCGGGAATTTCGGGGGTATGGAGGTTTTCCGCCCGGTTTGGGAGCTTCGGCGGTAGGAGGCACGGCGGTGCGGCTTCGATCCGGGGAGGCGACCGCGGGGTGTCGCGGTGGAGCGGTGGCCAGTCGGAGCGGCTCCGGTTGACGGCTGGTGCGGACGGCTGCGAGGCGGGATCCCGGTCGGGCGGCACCGGCGTAGCGCGAAGAGGGAGGAGAGCCGGGGTCGCGGCACGACCCCGCGGAGGAGACACGACCCGCGACTCGCGGGTCGTTGCGCAGCAGAAGACCGGCCACGAAGGTCAGTCTGCGTGGACCAAGGGTCCACATCCGGCCCGCGCGGCATAGCCGCGGGCCGGCGCTCCAAACCGAGCCGGCCGGCGTGAGCCGGCCCAGGCCGGGCGGACCGGCCGGTCTAGCCCCAGGGGTTTCGCCCCTCAGTTTTCCGACGCCCGTAACTTTTGCTACGGGCGTCTGTTTTCCGTGCCATCAGCGGCAGCGCGAACCTTGCGTCGAGGGGAATGTTTTGAGATGGTTTTGCGAATTTTTAATTCTTGAAACGAGGGGCCGCGGAGGCGCGACGTGTCTTTAAGTGGACGAGCGTTTTTTCCGAGATTCTTGTTTTGAGCGGCGCGGACGCATCCTACGTCCGCTTTGAGCGCCGTCAGCGGCGTTGGAACCCTGGCGTCGAGACGGAGGTTTCCAGGGTGGTTCTGGGCGTTGAAGCTAGAATTGAGGCATGGGGCCCACGACCCGTCTTTCGAGCTGCGTGGAGTGTTTCACGTCTTCCTCACCAGACGTCCGTTCGGGGCATGCGAGCAGTCGATTCTTGATGTTTTTCCGGGGGGATTGCAACGGTGCAATCCGCCCGCTCGAATTCGGCACGATGGTGCGGGGCCCACGAGGGCCGTTTGGGCGTCGACGGTGATTTTCCATCTTTATTACCGAGCGACCGTTTTGGACAAGTGAATAGTCCATCTTTTGTGCTTTTTCGAGAGGATCGTAACGGTATGATCTGTTCGTTGAGTTTCGGGACCGGGGTGCAGGTCCCACGTGGCACCGCTCGTGTGAGATGCGCCGGAATGCATCTTTGTCTCCGGATACTTGTTCCATGCAAGTAAGTAGTCAATTTGACGTGTTTTTTCGAGAGCATTGTGATGGTGTAGTTCGCCCGACCTTTCTCGGGGACGTGGTGTGGGTCCCACCAGACCCGGCTACGGTGAATAGTACCCTTTTTACTAGGTGTTCATTTTGGGCGATTGAGTACTCAATCCCGTGTGTTTTTCCGAGGGGATCGTAGTGGCGTGATCCATTGGTTCAGTTTCAGGATCTTGGGGTGGGCCCCACACGGGTTTGGTTACGGTGAATAGTACCTTTTTCACCGGTTGACCGTTTTAGGCGAGTAAGTAGTTGATCTCGTGTGTTTTTTCACGAGGATTACAACGGTGTGATCCGTTTGGCTGTGCGGAGCCTCTTGCGTGATCTTATTAACAGCGAAAGCATGGAAGGTGGTCTAGTGGTGGTTCGCCCTACCTTGTTTGTAGCGGACCCTTGGCGTGTGATCGCGCACTCTTGGGAGAGTGATGTAAATGGTTCACGAGATGTGGCTGGCTGTGCCTGGGCCTTTGAGGTGGAGTTATTACATCACGCCTTCGCGTTGACACTGGGTGCCGTGTGCACGATAGCCTTTGGGCTGGAATGAGGTATACTATGGGAGTATACGAGAGCGCTTGGAGGTACGTGTGGTTGTTTGTACCTGAGGATGTTTGTGCGCTCAGTTGGAGTTGACTTGGGGACACACCTCGTGTGGGCCCCACGTGCGTGTCATGATCTGTTTTGCGTACTTGACCCCTCATGACGTAGAGGGTCCCTCTGTGTGTTTTTTTGACCAGTAAGGTGGAGTTTTTCCCCCGGCTCTGTGTTCGTTGGTTGACCAGCAGGGTTGAGTGGTCTCCCCCTGGTTTTGTTCTCGATGGTTTGGCTGGTAGCGGTGCTAGTGACACCCCGTGATGGAGCAGACGCTGCACCTCATTTGGGGTGAGTTGTTCTGGAGTTGGGTGGTCGTGTGATACCCACTCCGTGTTCGTTTGGCCAGTGGTGTACCCTTTGGTAGAGATGGCCAGATCAATTCTGAGTTTTACCCTCCAGTGGGGCTGGGAAGTGGGTTACTCATCGACTTCTTCGAGTTTCCCCTCCAGCAGGGCTGGGCATTGGGTTACTCACTGACTTTTAGGGTCTACCCTCCAGCAGAGACTGGGCAGTGGGTCACCCAATGCTCTTAGGGTCTACCCTCCAGCAGAGACTGGGCAGTGGGTCACCCGACGCACCTAGGGTCTACCCTCCAGCAGAGACTGGGCAGTGGGTCACCCGACGACCTCTTAGGGCCTAACCTTCAGTTGGGTTGGGCAGTGGGTCGCCCGTCGTCTTGTTCCAGGTCTACCCTCCAGCGGGGCTGGGCAGTGGGTGCGTGAAGATGTATTACGGTCTACCCTCCAGCAGGGCTGGGCAGTGGGTCGTCTGTTGATGTATTATGGTTTACCCTCCAGTAGGGCTGGGCAGTGGGTCACCCAGTATCTTATTATGGTTTACCCTCCAGCGGGGCTGGGCAGCGGGTCGCCTGATGATGTATTAGGGTTTACCTTCCAGCAGGGTTGGGCAGTGGGTCACCCGATATTTGGTTATGAATTACCCTCCAGCAGGGCTAGGCAGTGGGACACCCATTGACATTCCAGGCTCAGACCTTTCTACTAGGCTAGTCTGAGGCTTTCCTCCGTGATTACCGGAGCGGGACCCTTGGTTATATGGTTCAGTGTTGTGACCGTTTTGACTTTGAGGAGACCTCTCGACTGCGGGGTAGTGACGAGGCGTGGTTTGACTTTCCCTAGAACTCTCAAGTACGAGGGACACTTTCCCCACTAAGACGCGTTCTTGTGACGCGATCTAAAACTGTGCGGGTGAGTCAGTGCCGCCCAAAGCGGATAGTGTCAAGGTGTGGTGATTGAGCCCCTTGGCTTGCAGTTCGGGGCAGACGTGCGGGATGCTGGGGATCGATGATGGTGTTACTACTGGGACTGTGGCTACTCTTTTCTTGGGCTGATTTACGGGATGGAGATCCCTTTACGAGCTTTTTCGGGCTTCTTGTAGAGCATATATATATGTATATACCTCGTATGAGTACCCACTCCTTGGGTTTTGGCTACTCTCCTTCCAGGAGAGGCGAAGATGCGCGGGGTATGCCACGTGCTTTCCATGTCTAGATTCTCATGGTTGGATGAGTCTACTCTCCAGCTATAGGTAGAGAAGACTCGACGAGAAGTTCATCTTATCACTGTTTCCATATACTTGTGTCTGGACGAGTCTACCTTCTTTCCTTTTGTTGGGTTGAGCTGGACTCTCTGCTGTGCTGTACTCCTTACTGCCCTTTCAGTTGTGCCCCTTTACTTTTCTCTATTTGCTCTACTGCTCACCCTTCGGTACCTCCTTTGTTGCTCCCTCGAGCCTTCGGGGTATCCTACTGAGTATTTTTATACTCACCCCTGCTTGGGCTTTGCCCGCACTTGGTGTGCCCTTGCAGACGACAGACAGGTGGAGCATGACTTCAGTGGAGCATAAGAGCTTGGGAGCTTGGACAGCGTGCGGTGGTTGTAGCTGGGTTCCAGGTGGGAGACCCATCAGCTGTTTCTTTTGTTTACCTGTTGTCGGGTTGTGTCACTTTTTGGTTGGGCGCGTGTTTTTCCCATTTTCTTTTCAGTCTGTACTTTGTACTGTTAGAGGTCGATGCACTTTGTGGTATATATATAGCAGTTACTCTTTTACTATGCTTGTCTTTTCTTTTTTTACTCTGCACTATTGCATTGAGTGTGTTGTGTGTGTGTGTACAGGTACTTAGGCAAAGGCCTCCCCGAGTTATTGTGCCTTCAGCGCTGGTCGTCAGCCCCTGGCCTATGGAGGCGGGCCTGGGGTAGTTGCGGCTCGAGCCCGGGTAGGGTCGGGTCGTGACATCGCGCGTCGTTTCGATTTATAATAATCAAGATACGATCATTTGAAAAATTTTATCGGATCGACGTCACAAGTTTTTTTTTTCATTTGATGTTTATCTCAAATTGAGAATTAACATCAAAAATATTTTTTTTATAAAATTTTATTATAAATATTTTATTATGTTTATAACAAATATTTTATTATATTTTTATAATAATAAAATATTTAAAGGAGGGAGACCAAGACCAAGACCCCAAAGGGGGTCTTCTTGATTTTGTATTTAAAAAAGAGGAGAGAAGAAAAGACCCCAAAATGGGGTCTTCTCCCTTTATTTAAAATAATAATAATTATAATAGAGGGGCTGGATTTTTTTCTAAAGGACAAAAATAATAAAAAAAAGGAGGAAGACACCTTTGGGGTCTCCTCACGCGGCGCACCAAGGGAGGCCGAACCCTAGGGCTTCCCTTTTCTCCCTCCATCAGACCTGCTTCACTGTGCGCCGCCACCGGCCGACCACCTGGGCCCCAAGCCCGCACCGGCCACCAGTCTCATCGGCCTCCCTTCCTCCACCCTGTGCGTGCCGGCCGCCCCGAACCCAAGCCGAGCCACCTCCGGCTGACCGCTGCCCTCCGCGCCCCCCCCCCCTTCGCCGGACCGCCCTGCCCGGCGGCCTCCGAGCCCCGCGTCGGCCTCCGAGCCCCGAGTCGGGCCTCCCTCTCCCTCCGCCTGCCGGCCTCCCACCTCGTGTCGGCTCCCACTTCGCAACCGGGTCGCGCCGGCTCTTTCCGGCCGCCCATGACCCTCTCTGGCCTCCTATTTTGGGCCGCGCCGGACGGGCTCCCTCCGGCCGCCCCGGACCCTCGTCGGCCTCCTCCGAACCGGCTCTATTCGGCCGCCCTGAGCCCACGCCAGGAATTGCAGCCGCCACGATAGTCGTTGGACGCCATGGTCGCACCGCAGTCGCGCCGCAGGCGCGCCGCGGGCACGCCACGATTCCAGGACGACATCCCGCGGTGGTACGTAGTCCCACCTGACTCCTCACCAGCTAGAGGTAACCCTGCACTTAATTAATTTTAATTAATTTTGTTTTTTAAATTAAATTAATTGGAATTAATTTATGGGTTTAAATTATTTTAATCCGAAATATTAATTTAATTTAAGTTTATGAATTAAATTAATGGTTTAATTTAATTCAATTTTTGGAATTAAAATTAAATTAAACAAATGGAACCGATAAAAATAAATTATTTGAATTTAATAAAATTCATTTAATTTATTAGAACACCCTCGCATAATTTAAATTTATTGAAATTTAATTTTATTGTGCTTTTACCCCGACTGGTCTTGAGCTATTGACCGACCTGTGTATGTCTGGCATATATTCATTTATTTAATTATTTATTCAATGCGTGCGATGATTGTAATATTTAATTAGATAAATGACAGTCTGCGAATCGTCTTTTAATTCATATATGTATAAGGGCATGCGCGTCCATTGCACTGGTTGTATTTTTTACCCCAAACCCCCTCACCTGCGTGCGAGTATATTTGTAATTATTTGGTGATGATCCGAGAGGCAGACCCCGCCATGTTGAGGTGGTAGTCCAGACAGAAGTTGGGCGCTTTACACTGGGGCCAGCAGCGACACGAGTCATGTATCGACTCAGGTATGGATGCCCCTAGGTGATGATTGATCAAGTTATTGATCAATCATTATAGAATTCTCCAGACTAGTCAGAATGCATGATTTAATTTATGCATAGTTTATTATTTTATGTGTCTGCGTGATTATTGCATGATCACATAGGATAGTAAACAAGACAAAATGCATAAAGTTTTGACGAACAATATTCTATTGAATGTTCAGTTATGAGCACGACAATACAGTTTGAACATAATAAATAGAAAAGGATTATATTCATCAATAAATATTTAAAAAATCACTCAAATATATATTAAGTATAAAATGCCTTCCATTTATCAGATCTAAACAAAACCGGCTGTTTGGGTGCTCATCAGCCTCAGTTGAGAGTGCCTCTTACTACCGGGGCATTTTCATGTGGGAAATGGGTCGACTTAACTAAAGTGAGTAGTCAAGGATTAGCCTTAGCTAACTTAATATCACTTTAGAGGCAAGAGGTTGAGGGAATCAAGTTCAGAATCCAAAAGCTGGGACTTTACTCAACTACAAAAGGAACCACAAGAACAAGTGGTTGTCCAGCATAGTGCCTACCTTGAAACCCTCCAAGTAGTGTCGTAGCCCTAGCTTGTAGACTACGAGGGAGGTTTCGAGGATCCTTTCCACTAGAATGCTCAAGCGATAGAGTATTCTGAATCTTATAGTGAGGGATATTAAGGTTCATCAAAACAGTGGAAGACATTAAAAGATATAATAATTTATTAATCATAAAATGTCAAAAGGTAATCAAGACAAAGTACTAACTGCTAAATGTTTATGTTATGTAGATTCAAAATGGAAATCACCAACACCACAAGTACTTTATCACTGCGATCGATCTTGGAAAAAAAATATCCTGACCGACAATTACTTCCAGGAGTGGTACAGGCGTTTGCGCATAGTACTACGCCAAGAAAGGAAGTTATATGTGCTGGAATCCCCAATTCCTGCTGAGCCTCCTCAGGGAGAAAGCAAGACATAAAAAGATAAGTGGAAAAAGCATGTAGACGATGCGCTTGATGTACAATGCATCATGTTTTCATCCATGTCTAGCCAATTGCAAAAAATGCATGAGGAAGAGGACGCCTACAAGATGATTTAACATCTCCAAGAACTATATAAGGAGAGGGATAGGCAAGAAAGGTATGAGATCTCAAGTGCGCTTTATAAGTGCAGGCTAGCAGAAGGGCACCAAGCCGGTCCTCACGTACTCAAGATGATTGGGTATATTGAGAGGCTTGAAACCCTTGGGTTCAAATTGAACCAAGAACTAGCAGTGGATCTCATTCTTGCCTCTTTACTATCAAGCTTCTCGACTTTCATTGTCAATTATTATATGAATGATATGACAAAGTCCCTCCTAGATCTTTTGGATTTAGTTCGAAAAGCTGATAAGGACATGAAAAACACCAATAAATTTGTCCTTATGGTGAACAAGAAAAACAAGGGCAAGACAAAGGGGTCTAAGGCCAATTCAAGGCCAAAGACACCAATGCATCATCCTAACAAGAATCCAAAGATTCTGAGGCAAAGTAATAAGCAGGAAGCTATCTGCTTTGGATGTGGAAAGAAAGGCCATTGGAAGAAGAATTGCAGAGCTGGGAAGAAGAAGCAAGCTAACGCTTCTGCTTCAGGTATTTTTGACATTGAATGCAATCTATCTTTATCTACAAGTTGGGTATTGGATACGACATGTGGCTCACACATTTGTATTCATATACAGGAACCAAGTAGGTCTAAGAAGATTGCAAAAGGTCAAGTGGATATCCAAGATGTAAATGGTGCAAGTCTGGCGGCCTTGGCAGTGGGAGACTATCACTTGAATTTACCAACTGGTTTGGTTCTTGTTTTAAACAATTGCTATTATGTACTGTCTGTTACGAGAAACATTATCTCTATGTCATGTTTAGACACTATGGGGTTTTATTTCAAGTTTGGAAATAAAAGTTGTCTCTTTTATAGGGATAACATATGTTATGGTATGGGACATCTTAACAATGGTTTATATATACTAGAACTTGAAAAACCAGTAATGGAAATCAATGAAAAAAACAACCAACATGACTCAAATAACACCCACCTATGGAACTTTAGGCTTGGTCATGTAAACGAGAAGCGATTACGAAGATTACATCAAGAAGGGTATCTAGACTCGGTACAGTTAGAACCCTTAGATGTATGTCAAGATTGTTTACAAGGGAAGATGACCAAAGCACCTTTCTTAGTAAAGGGAGAGAGAGCCAATGCAGTGCTGGAATTAATACATACTGATGTATGTTGTCCATTTCCAGTAGAGGAAAGGGGTGGTTTTCTACACTTCATTACTTTTAATGATGATTATAGTAGGTATGACTATATCTACTTAATGCGGTATAAGTCAAATTCCTTTCGTTTCTTTAAGGAATACCAAAATGAAGTAGAAAACCAACTTGGTAAGAAGATAAAAGAACTTCTCTCAGACCAAGGAGGAGAATATCTTAACCAAGCGTTCATTGATCACTTGAAGGAGTGTGGGATAGTATCCCAACTCACTCCTCCTTATACACCACAATGGAATGGTGTTAGTGAAAGGAGGAATAGGACCTTGCTTGACATGATCAGATCAATGATGAGTCATACAACTCTTCCGTTATCCTTTTGGGGATACGCCTTGCAGACAACAGCATATACCATTAACCGAGTACCAACTAAAGCTAGAGATGAGATTCCATATCAGTTATGGTATGGAAAGAAACCCAATCTGACACACATGCGTGTGTTTGGATGTGAGGAATTTTTCAAGACTTTACCAAGTGACAAATTAGAATCCAGAAGCACTAAGTGCATCTTTATAGGTTATCCTAACGAAACTAGAGGATACTACCTATATAACCCTTTAGATAGAAAAGTCATTGTGGAAAGATACGCCAAATTTCTAGAAAGGGATCACATTTCTACTGGAAATAGTGGGAGAAATATTTACTTTGATTAAGTTAATGCTCCAGATGTACAAGAGTTGGTAGGATAACAATCTCCACAAGAGCAAGTGGAAGAAGAAATTGTTCCTGAGACCCAGATACTGCGTAGGTCTACGTGAGAGGTTAGAGAACCAGAGCATTATGGTTTTCTCTTCACCAAGTCCGGTGACATAATGATCCTTCAGGATGATGAACCTCTAACCTACAAGGAAGCAGTAAAAGGCAAAGAAGCTGCTACATGGAAAAAAGCCATGAATTCCGAGATGGAGTACATGTACCAAAATCAAGTTTGGATTTTGGTAGACCCTCCAGCTGATGTAAAGCCCATTGGTTTCAAATGGGTATTCAAGAAAAAGATGGACATGGATGGAAAGGTTAATACCTTTAAAGAAAGTCTGGTTGCAAAGGGTTTTAGACAACGTCAAGGCATTGACTATGATGAAACCTTATCACTAGTGGCAATGCTTAAATCCATCAGAATATTGCTTGCAATAGTAGCCTTTCATGATTATGAAATTTGGAAAATGGATGTCAAAACTGCTTTTCTAAATGGGAAGTTAGTTGAAGACGTCTATATGACTCAACCTGAAGGGTTTGTTAAGTCAAAGAATTCCAATAAAGTATGCAAGTTGCAAAGATCCATTTATGGATTGAAGCAGGCATCAGGATCTTGTAATGTACGCTTTGATGAGGCCATAAGAGATTTTGGTTTTTTCAAAAATGAAAGAGAGACTTGTGTCTATAAATGGTTTGAATGGAATCCTATAGTTTTCCTAGTTTTATATGTTGAAGACATATTAATCATGGGAAACAAGGTGTAAGTCTTATAGTCAGTTAAGACTTGGTTAAATGAATGCTTATCCATGAAAGACTTAGGTAAAGCAGACTATATTCTAGGGATCAAGATCTATCGAGATAGATCTCAAAGGATGCGTGGCCTAAGTTAAATTACATACATTGAAAGGGTACTCAAAAGGTATAATATGGAACAATCCAAGAGAGGATTGTTACCTATGTCACATGGTGTAAATATATCCAAGAAAATGTTTCCACAAACACAAGAATATATTGAAAGAATGAGTAGAGTCCCTTATGATTCGACAGTGGGTTCTATCATGTATTCCATGCTATGTACTAGGTTTGATGTTGCATTTTCTTTAATCATGGTGGGTAGATATCAAGCCAATCTAGGAGAACTACACTAGAAAGCTGTTAAAACTATCCTTAAGTACTTGAGGCGTACTAAGGATATGTTCCTAGTGTATGGAGGATATGAGGAACTAGTTGTGAGGGGATACACCGATACTAGTTTCCAGACAGATCATGATGATATGAAATCGCAGTCAGGCTACATCCTTTTCCTGAATGGTGGTGCAGTGAGCCGGAGAAGCTCAAAGCAAGTTGTGGTTGCTGATTCTACAGTAAAGTCTGAATATATTGCAGCTTCCGATGCAGAAAAGGAATCAGTCTGGATACATAGCTTTATCTCAGACATTGGTGTGGTACCTAGCACTGCAGACCCTGTTCCAGTATTTTGTGATAATACTACTGCAATGGTGCTTTCCAAGGATCCTAGGTCTCACCAAAGGACAAAGCATATTCTTTGGAAGTTTCATCTCTTGAGGGATTTTACTCAAAGAGGTGAAGTGACAGTTAACAAAGTATCCACAGAGGACAATGTGGTAGACCCCCTGACTAAAGCCATTTCTCAGCATAAGCATGATTAACATGTGAGAGCTAGAAGACTGAAACCTGTTAACAGTTGGCTATAGTGCTAGTGGGAGTGTTGAAAGTGGGTGCCCTAGACCCAACTTGTTTTGTACTTTGATTACTGTTACATGTATTCAGTTTTTTATTTTACATGTGTTTATCTTGCCATGATAGTGGAGATACTTCTGCATCCACTTTATTAATGGCAATGTCCCTATATTACCTGTCGCATCAAATGGTTATAGCAGGTCCCAGGCTATAATGAGAACCCTGAGATGCCATGACAGTAATCTTAAAGTAACGTCCTATAGTCCAATTACATCATTCTGAAAGGACACAGATGATGTGTGAGCATCAGGTTCTGGGGGCTCATAAGCATTGAGACTTCATCTCATTAAGTTCACACTTGATGATATCTAGCTATTGAGATCATGAGGACAGACCCGCTTAATAGGAACACCACATGTTTCTGGTGTCATTGGTTGTTCCTATCTACGGATATCTATAATGGTCTCCTGACTTGAGATCATTATCAATGAATGTCATTTAATTAGGTACATTTGATATAAGGAGAAAACCATGACGACAAGTCATGGTGAGGTAGTTTATATCGGGTACGTCATTAATGGCCTGGCATTGATTGAATGATCGAGAAAGGATGTGTCGCTTCTGAGTTTAGGAAGAGATATACCAGGCATGGTTGATTTGGATGGTTGCACCTTCATTAAATCCATGGCCATGGTAGTCGAAGGTAAGACCGTCCGAAAAAATAAACAAAAAAAATAAAGCAAATAAAGAATGATGACACTAGTATTCATTCTTCTTTATTGAGATATCGATGACGAAGAGATTATATTACACGGACCGTGTTTGTAGGAAGGCAGTTGTTTCTTTGACTTTGCGTTGTCTCTATAGGGGCCTCGATGAGTTTCTAGACCCCACTATAGGTCGGTGATATTATTCACTGCTATTGAAATAAGGGCCTAGAGGGTCACACATGATAGCGCCTTGAGAATCTGCCCTATTCTGGGAATAGGAATTTAGAACTTGATGGGCCCCGCCAAAGGGTCCGAGCACTATCCAAGTTCTATGGATCACCAAAGAATAAATAAATTCATTAATTATTCGAGTTTAGAATAATTTGTTGAATTTAATTATAACATGTATTTACGAGTTATATAGTAAATACACGTATTAATATTATTCGACTAGATTTAAATATCCTAGGTTCATTTAATACTAGCAGGAGGAATGAGTCAAGTTAAAGACTCAAATTTATCACGTAATATATTTATATATTACAAGCAAGTGATAAATTGAAAATATTATTTATGGCATAATTTTATTTTTCATAAATAATTATTTATATTGCTTATATAGCGGACGTCTATTACACGGGGGTCGGGAACCTATACCGTGTGTTTTAACACTCCCTATATAAGTGAGAGAGATGCTCTCTCACTATTACTATTCATGTGTCAAGATTGAGAGCATCTCTCTCCTCCTGGAATTTAGAGAGAGAGTCTCTCAAGAAAAGAAGGATCTTCAAGATCATCCATCCCGGATCGAAGCTTCCTCTTTTGCGGTGATCATCGTTGCATTGAAGTGTGCGTTGAAGATCCACGCTAGCACCCGGATCTTGAAGAACGACGCGCGAGCAGATTTGCGAGGCGTGTGTGGATGATCTAGAGGGATTCGACGTCGGAGTCTTCGACCAACGATCACCGGCGTCCTGAACGTCAATTCTGAACAAGGTAAATGTTCAAGTTTAATTTTTGTGCTCCTAAAGAACCTTGTGAGATCCTCGGACCAAGCCGGGACAAGATCACCGGAGTTCACAGGGTTATGTCACTCCGGTGAAGCAGAAAAATTTTAAAATCTCGGCCCACCGGCTTCCGCTGCGTAGTCCCTGTACCCAACATGGAGTAGGTAGAGTTTTAAATATGATGATGATAAAGGTGATCAATCAAAGTTTATATATCACTATAGACATAGTTCATGATGAAATAAATTGAGGGGTTTTAAAATGACGTGATTCATTGATTAACTTTTCATTATACTCTTGTTTCTCATACCAAGCATTACTCATGTGGGCTTAGAGTGTGTGTTGAGTAATTAGTTTATCACTATCTAAATCATAATAAGTGAATAGTGGTAGAATATGGGAGAAAATTTATAAAGGTATCAAAGTGTGAAGAGTTTTCAACAAACCCAAAGGGGGATATTGTTGGGAAAAAATCCCTCAAGGTAACATTGATGAATTTTTGGGTTGACTATGTTTATTGAAGAAAAGGTTTCAATGGTCGGTTGGGGAGTTCCAACAATATTTCTGAAAAAATATTTTGATAAAGAACCATGATAAATTAATGGATGCTCTGGAGGTAGTACAAAAAGATTTTATAAAAGGTTCCACCATTTCCTAGTGTTTACCAAATTTTTAGGTCCAAAATTAGAGAATGGAGAAAGTGTTTTTTGGAAAAGGAAGTTGTGTGCAAGTGGTTAAGAGGTTTGGAAAGTTTTATGAAATCCATTGTTAAAGTTAATTACATAAAAATATGGATGTAAGAACCCAGATCTTCGTTTCAGGTACGCTTTTCCTTTTTCTAGAGTTTTTAATAAAAATGGAGTTTCTGGAAAATTCCGAAGTACACGCCGTGTACTTTCTGAGTACATGCTGTGTACTCTTCTCCGGCTCGAATCCATGTGCTGGCTGTGCCCAGGCCACACACACAATGTGTAGGGGTGATGTGGATTTAGTTTTTGGCAGAGTACGGAAAAACCCACTACACGCCATATACTTTAAAAATACACACCATGTACTTTTCTTTTTTTTTCACTAAACGGACCGGGGTCGCACCTAATCATGATAATCATCTTCTTCTAGGTCTGGTTCGTCTAAGAGATACTCGTACAACCATATCTTCCCCGATCCCCCACGTCTCCGTCCGTTCTCCGATTCGAGCATGATCAATTGCATTGGAAGTGCAACGGTGAGTTCTTCCTTTTGCTTGAGCCTTGTTTTCCAATTCTTCCTCTTTCTAAAGTTATCTTAAGTTTAACGTTTTGTGCGTTTTCTCATATCTACAACGTTTTAGGGGGAATTATCCATCGTGGTTCAAGTATATTGATCTCCTAGGATCGAGGTAGGTGGTTTGTGCCTTACCATTCAAAGTCTCTGAGTTTTATGTGTGAATTTCCACCGATACCTATGAACAGGGTATTGCGTGTTTACCTTTTTGCCCTTGTTGATTTCCTAACTTTCATGTATGCTTGTGCAGAGGTAACTTGACCATGTTAGAGGATAATATGTTGTTCTTGGATGTTGTTTCCCCTGATTTTTTCTGTTTACGACCTTTGGGTCTCGTTTGCCTTTGGCTGCTACACCTGTTTTATGCCTCGCGGTTATAGGTTGAAGTGAAACTCATGACATGCTTGATGTCTTTTAGACCGTTTAGTTAAGTAGCTCTATAGGTTTACTTTGGTTAGCCAAGTAGCTTTATAGGTGTACTTTGTCCTTATAGAATTATTATGCACTGACTGGCACGAGGATGAGAGAACCTAGTGCTATTGACTATAAAGGATAGACCGAGTGAGCTTCCCAGAGAGTCTTAGATATTACAGACTACAGAGAGGATGGACCGAGTGAGCTCCCAGAGAGTCTTGGATTTTATAGAATACAGGAGGGTAGACCGAGTTAGCTTCCTCAGAGAGTCTTAACTTGTTTGAATCTCTTTAAGAACCTTCCCAGGCTAGAGGAGTAATTGACAGAGTGAGCTTCCTCAGAGAGTCTGTGGTATACCTGAGGCTATAAGAGGAATTGACCGAGATAGCTTCCTTAGAGAGTCTCTAGACTATGGGGCTAATAAGGTTAGACCACATGATCTTCCTCAAGAGAGTCCCTGACTACCCTAGACTATAAGGGTAATTGACTGAGTGAGCTTCCCCAGAGAGTCTCATAAATTCGTATGACCAAGACAGAGGGGTTAGGCTGAGTGCACTGCCCAGAGGGTTGTGATACTTCTAGGATAGGACCAGAGGGTATGGCTGCGAGTAATTCCCAGAGGTGTTTCTTGCTTGTTAGATGTTTGCTTCACTACTATTTTTGGTTTTGGATTTGATTGCTATAATGTATCATCCTGCTTTATTGCTTACCGTTTACTGACTACTGCTTTGTTGTTGTTGTTTACTGCTTAGTGTGCTTTTACCTTCCATATACTCACTGACTGTTAGGAACAGATCTTCGGGTGGTTTCCTAGGGGATTTTATCTCACACCTTGACTGGGCCATGATTTTGGGCCCAAGAAGAATATGTTGTTGCAGGTATAGACAAGGGCAAGCGCCCTTCAACATCTGGAACTTGATTGCTTGGAGCAGGGGAGCATGGGACCAATATTTGGCTTGCGATGCTAAGGAGTTGTTTACTTTTCTTTTGTACTTGTTTTAGTACTGTAGTGTTTTCCATCATTGTGAATTTTTTGGCTACTTTCTTATGTATCATGCATCATTTCATATATACATTTTCACTCCAGTTGTTGATTTAGTCTTCTGCTGTTATATTGTTGGTTACTACTGCTTCCGCTATTGCATGTTTATTTTTCTTCCACTGTGTACTCTGCCAATGATGGAATAGTTTCCCCACTATCACACCCAAGGCCCTTGCTACTAGTCAGCAGCCTCTGGCATTTTGGGCAATGCGCTTGAGGCCATGTGACGAACCGGGTACGGGGTGCCTCTGGGTGGCTTCCAGAACCGGGACGTTACAAAGTGTTATCAGAGGAATTATTTTCTCTTGATTTACTGTTTGGAGACTTTAGTCAGTGATATGACAGATTCAGTACTTGGTAATAAGCTGTGCCCGGGATCAGCTAACCCGTATACACGGAAAAGCCATACTACATCGTTTATTACAGTTTTCTGGTTTTGAGATTTTACGGTTGATACGATTTCACCTATATTGATTCACCTGCTTTGTACTGTTATTGTTTTGATATTACAGTTCTATTTCTGTCGCAACCCGATGAGATGAGGGTATGCCATCTCATGCATCATATAGTCACTTGTAGAAATCACATTTCATGCATTCTTGCCATGCCATTAGGGTGCATTAGCGATTGCATGCTGTTGTGATAGACATTGTGTATATTATGCATGATGTTGTGATAGATGCTTGATAGAATCTATTCTGTATTGTTAGAGGATTTTTTGTATTGTACATTGCTTAAATGAACGCCAAATTTTGATTCTTGAGGTGTTATGGGCCCTCTTGAATCAGAAATTGGTGGATCATGATCCTGTTTTCTCTTGTCTATAATTGTAGGAGATGCCCAACTTTGATTCGCAGGGAGTATGGGCCCTCACAGTTCAGAATTTGGCACCTATTTGCCTTGTTTCTGTGTTTTATGGGCTTTTGTGCAGTTTCTGAGCTACTACCCAGAATAACCCAGAATACACAGCTCGTACTTTTTGACTACACGTCATGTAGTTTTTAGACCATGTTACTGACCGTGTGAGCAGGGACACACTGTTGTAGAAATGCCTTCAGGAACACGTCGTGTACGGTATGTACATGCCGTGTAGTGCAAATCCTTGTACCCGGGCGTGTCACTAACAACACAGGTCGAGGAAGCTCGAGTAGACACGCCGTGTTGCTTCTGGAACACGTCGTGTAGTCTTCTCCAGGTACCCGACCGTGTCACAAACAACACGGGTTGGCATGACCTTCTCATGGACACACTGTGTTTGTTTGGAACACGGCGTGTAGTTGTGCCCAGTTACCCAGCCGTGTCACAAACAACATGGGATGATGTCACCCTCTCCTATACATGCCATTTTTTTTTGGAACACGCCGTGTAAGGGCCATCCGTGTAGACGACTGTGTAACCAACAACACGGGCCGTCGAGTCAGTGTCTGGTACACGTCATTTCCTTAGGGAACACGCCATGTAGTCTTGGGATAGTTTGAACCGTGTGGGTTAGCCGTGTAAGGAGTCTCTGGTAGGGGTTTGGAGTTCAAGTACACACCGTGTGTGGGTACAACACGCCGTGTAGTTTGGTATGTTACACGACCTATAGGGCAGGGGTACACGCCCATGTCAGTGGCTTAAGAAGACACGCCGTGTAGTTTTTATACACGCCGTGTAGTCGTGTTTTGTAAATTTGTGTGTTTTTCTTCCCTCATTCATATTTTGTACTCTTGTGTTCTCTGTCCTTGTTTTTCTGATCTAAGGTATACTTTTGATCTTTCAGAGCTATGCCTCTGAGAAGTCCTCCGTTTGTACGTCTGTTGTTAGGTAGTGATCAGACGCCAGATATGGATGATCAGGGACTTCCTGTCGATCCTCCAATCAAGCCAGCCTTGGAACCGACTTTCATACCAGTTGCAGGTGATGATGCGTAGTTCAGGGAGGACTTCCTAAGGATGATGCAGACCTTCCAGGGAGAGCCGCCTCCTACCCCGTCGATGGCTGAGTTGACATGGGTTTTCCAGCAGTAGCATCCTCCTACTTTTTCTGGGGATGGAGGACCTCAGGCTGCAGAGTCATGGATAAAGGCCACACTGACCATATTTGATCACCTAGAGATCCTTCTGAAGAAAAGGGTAAATCTGGCTACTTGTATCCTCTGGGACATCTCCAAGAGGTGGTGGGAGGTGATCTCACGGTCAGGGCATCAGCAGGATATGTCTTAGGATGAGTTTCAACGCTCCTTCTATGACTACTTCTATCCGGAGACCCTGAGGGCCGATCGATCCTGGAAGTTTATGAGTCTGCAGCAGGGTACTCTCTCTGTTATGGAGTACTCGTCTCGATTCACTGAGCTGAAATGTTTCACACCGATCCCAGCAGGTGATGAGTTTTTCCTTTCTAGGAAGTTAGAGGATGGTATCAGGCAGAAGATCCATTCCCAGGTGAATATCTTCTAGTTGACTTATATATCCTCCATCGTCAACCAGGCACTGATTACTGAGCGCAATCTGAGAGATTCTGGAGTAGTGAGCTAGGGCAGTTCGATATCCAGATCTGGTGTTCCTCCTACGGACAGTAGGAAGCATCACAGAGAGTCTTTTCAAGGATATCGAGGTTCGCAGGATGCGTCTTCTGGCATTCAGGTTGTATGCTACCAGTGTGGTAGGAGTGGGTATACTAGGCCTCAGTGTCAGAGTGATCCAATGGAGTGCCAGTCCTGCGGCAAGATGGGCCATCTTCAGCGTTTCTATCACATCTTCTCACCTTCAGTTGGTGGTAGGAGTGCCTCTATGAACCCGCGTTCTGGAGATGCTTCACCATTGTCCCACCAGTCAGGTAATTGGAGTTCTTCCGACCGTTCAGGACGAGGTGGAGGTCGCGGCCGTGGTGGTCAATCACCAGGTCATCAGTGACAGCAGAGTGGATTATCTCAGAGCAGTCAGCCAGGGGCCCAGGGATGTGGTGCAGGCCAGTCTTTCTTCGTGGAGCATACCTATCAGGAGCAAGATCCTGACCCTTCTACAGTTCGAGTTACAATCATAGTATCCTCATTTTTATCTTCAGTTCTTTTCAATACTGGTGCTTCCCATAGCTTTATCTCTGTTGCTGTCGTGGAGAGCCTTGGGATCTATATCTTTTTGTCTGCCAACTTGTTGAATCTTGACACACCGTTGGGAATGAGTACATCTAGCGTACGTCAGTGTAGAGAGTACTCTCTCGAGGTTGTGGGGTGTCATTTCTTATGGGACCTCTATGTTTTAGAGATAACGGGCTATGACGTCATTCTCAGTATGAACTGGTTGGTTCCTTTCCAGGCAGTCGTCTATTACTATCGCCGTCGGGTGAGTTTCATATCACTAAAGGGTGGATCCTTCCTTCATAGAGTCGAGTGGGATGTACAGGTGGGTAGAGCTGGACTAGAGCATCATGGGCTAGCAGAAGTTACAGCCCAGATTTTCAGTCTTTATCTGGATGACCAGGGGACTTCACAGTTAGACTTTCCTCCAGTGGTGGATTTTTTCAGGGATTTCTTTCCAGAATATTTTTCAGGTTTACCTCCGGAGCGTGAGGTAGACTTCTTGATTGAGCTCGTGCCCGGAGTGGCACCGGTGTCCATTCCTCCTTATAGTATGGCTACACCTAAGTTTCAGAAGCTCAAGAAGCAGTTGGAGGAGTTGTAGGTGAAGGGTTTCATCCGACCCAGTACCTCCCCTTGGGGTTCGCCTGTCCTATTTGTGAAAAAGGTAGACGGTACCCTTCGGCTTTGTGTGGATTATCGGAAGCTGAACCAGTTGATGGTCAAGAACTGATATCCCTTGACAAGGATTGATGACCTCTTTGATCAGCTTTGGTGATCCTAGGTGTTCTTGAAGATCGAATTGAGGTCCAGTTATCATCAGTTGCACGTTAGACCATCAGATATACCTCTAACAGCTTTCAAGAGCAGGTCTGGTCTTTACGAGTATACAGTCATGCCGTTCGGTCTTACGAATGCGCCTACAGTCTTCATGGCACTGATGAACTGAGTGTTCCATCCGTACTTAGACTCTTTTATCATGGTCTTCATGGACGATATCTTGGTGTACTCTCACACTCGACACGACCATGCCACACATCTTGAGATCATTCTAAGTACACTGAGATAGCATCGACTATATGCTAAACTCTCGAAGTGCCACTTTTGGATGGATCAAATTCACTTCCTGGGTCATGTTATCTCAAAGAAAAGAGTGTCAGTGGATCCAGAGAAAGTGAGAGTTGTAGTTTCCTGGGAGCATATGAAGAACGTCTTTGAGGTGCGGAGTTTCCTAGGGCTGGCTAGATACTACAGATGCTTCATTCAGGACTTCTCGCGCCTAGTAGCACTGTTGACAGGTCTGACCAAGAAGTGGGTGAAGTTTTTATGGTCAGATTTTTGTGAGTCATTCTTTCAAGAGATGAAAGGGAGGTTGACGTCAGCACCGATACTAGTCTTTCCAGAGCCGGGAAAAGGCTACACTGTTTACTTTGATGCATCAGGTATCATTTTGGGATCTATGCTCATGCAGGGAGATGGAGTCGTTACATATGGGTCTCGGCAGTTGAGGCCACACGAGAGGAATTACCCTACGCACAATCTGGAGTTGGCATCTATTATTAATGCCTTACGCTGTTGGAGACACTATCTTCTAGGAGAGCACTTTGTGTTTTTCACCGACCAAAAGAGTCTCAAGTATATCTTCACTCAGCGTGATCTGAATCTGAGACAGCGTAGGTGGGTTGAGTATCTTCAGTCCTTTAACTTCGAGCTCGCCTATACGCTGGGAAAGGGAAATGCAGTGGCAATTGCTATGAGCAGGAGATCTCAGATTCAGGTAGTTTAGGAGGCCATTGGTGAGTGGAAGCTTGTGGATATGTTCTCTGAGATGCATCTATAGGTGCATGATAGGAAAAGATAGACTGTACTATCTTCTATAGCTATTACCTCTACACTTTTTGATCGGGTGCGAATGAGGCAGCTATCAGATTCAGAGGCCTTGGTCCTGCGGGAGGGTGTGTCAGGAGGAAACCCTCTTCCTGGATGGACAGTGGGCGAGGATTAGATCTTGCATTTCCAGGGATGCGTATGGGTTCCAGAAGACATATGCGAGGAGCTGATGCAGGATTTCCATTCCTCAGTTTGGGCAGCTCATCCTGGCATCACCAAGATGTATCAGAATCTTCATCGCCAGTACTGATGGCCAGGTATGAAGAGAGATGTTTTAAGTCTTGTCATGAGATGTTCTACTTGTCATTAGGTAAAAGAAGAGCATCAACGACCAGTGGGACTCTTACATCAGTTACCCATTCTTAAGTGGAAGTGGAACGATGTCGCGATGGATTCTGTGACTGGGTTTCCGAGGTCACCTCAGGGAAGTGATGTTGTTTGGGTCGTCGTCGACAGGCTTACAAAGGTATCAAACTTCTTTCCAATCAAAGAAACCTTCAGTGTTAATGATTTGGGATGACTGTACATCTGAGAGATTGTACGTCTACATGGAGTTCCACACTCCATTGTTTTAGACAGGGATGCGCGCTTTACCTCTCGGTTCTGGCAGGGACTTCAGAAGGCCTTGGGTACACAGGTACTTTTGAGTAAAGCATACCATCCTCATACTGATGGACAATCCAAGCGTACGATCCAGGTGCTTGAGGATATGCTCCAATATTGCATTATAGAATTTGGAAGTTCTTGGGAGAAGCATATACCTCTTGTGTAGTTTGCCTACAACAACAGTTTTCAGGTGACCATTCATGATGGCACCATACAAGGCTCTGTATGGTAGGCCATGCCGATCACCCTTATGCTGGATGGAGGGAGGAGAGGTAGCTTTGCTAGGGCCTCATCCTGTTCAGGAGACCTCAGAGCAAATAGAGTTGATTTGGAAGAGGATGGATACAACACAGTCTCGACAGAAGTCTTCTGTTAATCAGCGGAGACGACCTTTGGAGTTTGAGGTCGGGGATCAGGTTTTACTGCGTGTCGCACTGAGGTTGGGACACAAGAGGATTCGAAGACAGGGTAAGCTTTCACCACGGTACGTCGGGCCATTTGATGTTTTGGAGAGAGTTGAGTCAGTTGCCTATCGGTTGCAGCTACCTCAGAGGTACTAGGCCATGCACGACGTCTTCCACGTCTCTCAGCTCTGACGTTACTTTTCAGACCCATCTCATGTCTTTCGGCCCGATGAGGTTGATCTCGAAGCAGATGCGTCATTTGAAGAGCATCCTATCCGGATTGTCGATCGTAGTGCAAAGTTTCTCTGAGGTCGGTCTGTTCCTTTGGTAGGAGTGCTATGGCAGCACGGGCGAGTACATGAGGAGACTTGGGAGAGGGAGGCCGAGATTCGATCACAGTGGCCAGAAATGTTCGAGGATCCTTCTTCTACACCCATCTAAGGAAATTTAGGGATGAATTTCTTTAAGGGGGGATTTTTTTAAGAACCAGGATCTTTGTTTCAGGTACGCTTTTCCTTTTTCTGAAGTTTTTAAGAAAAATGGAGTTTCTGGAAAATTTCGAAGTACACGCCGTGTACTCTTATCCGGCTCGAAGCCGTGTGCTGGCCGTGCCCGGGCCACACACACAGTATGTAGGGGTGATGTGGAGGCCGTTTTTGGCGGAGTATGAAAAAACCCACTACACACCGTGTACTTTAAAAATACACACCGTGTAATTTTCTTTTTTTTTCACTAAACGGACCGGGGTCGCGCCAAATCACGATAATCATCTTCTTCTAGGCCTGGTTCGTCTGAGAGAGACCCGTACGACCAGATCTTCACCAAGCCCCCGAGTCTCTGTCCTTTCTCTAATTTGAGCACGGTCGATTGCGTTGGAAGCACAACGGTGCGTTCTTCCTTCTTCTTGAGCATTTTTTTCCAATTCTTCCTCTTTCTCAAGTTATTTAAGGTTGAACGTTTTTTGCGTTTTCTCAGATCTACGACATTCTAGGGGGAATTATCCATCATGGTTCAAGTATATCAATCTACTAGGATCGAGTTAGGTGGTTTGTGCCTTACCGTTCAAAGTATTTGAGTTTTATGTGCGAATTTCCACCGATACCCGTGAACGGGGTATTGCGTGTTTACCTTTTTGCCCTTGTTGATTTACTGCCTTGCCTGTATGCTTGTGTAGAGGTTACTTGACCATTTTAGAGGATAATTTTTTGTTCTTGGATGTTTTTTCCCCTTATTTGTTCTGTTTACGACCTTTGGGTCTTGTTTTCCTTTGGCTACTACACCTGTTTTATGCCTCACAGTTATAGGTTGAAGTGAAACTCATGACATGCTTGATGCCTTGTAGACTGTTTAGCTAAGTAGATCTATAGGTTTAATTTGGTTAGACAAGTAGCTCTATAGGTGTACTTTGGCCTTATAGCATTATTATTCACTGACTGGCATGAGGCTGAGAGAACCTAGTGCTATAGACTATAAGGGATAGACCGAGTGAGCTTCCCAGAGAGTCTTAAATATTACATACTATAGAGGGGATGGACCGAGTGAGCTCCCAAAGAGTCTTGGATTTTGTAGACTACAGGAGGGTAGACCGAGTGAGCTTCCTCAGAGATTCTTACCTTATTTGAATCTCTTTAAGAACCTTCCCAGGCTAGATGAGGAATTGACTGAGTGATCTTCCTAAGAGAGTGTGTGGTATACCTAAGGATATAGGAGGAATTGACCGAGATAGCTTCCTTAGAGAGTCTCTAGACCTTGGGGCTAAGAGGGTTAGACCGCGTGATCTTCTTCAAGAGAGTCCCTGAATACCCTAGACTATAAAAGGAATTGACCGAGTGAGCTTCCCCAGAGAGTCTCATAAATTTTTATGACCAAGCCAGAGGGGTTAGGCTGAGTGCACTGCCCAGAGGGTTATGGTACTTCTTGGATAGGACCAGAGGGGATGGATAAAAGTACTTCCCATAGGGTTTCCTGCTTGTTAGTTATTTGCTTCACTACTTTTGTTGGTTGTGGATTTGATTGCTGCAATGTATCATCCTGCTTTACTTCTTACCGTTTACTGCCTACTGCTTTGATGTTTCTGTTTACTACATAGTGTGCTTTTACCTGCCATATTCTCACTGAATGTTAGGCACGGATCTTTGGATGATTGCCTACTGGGATTTTATCTCACAACCTATTTGGGCCATGCTTTTGGGCCCAATCAGACTATGTTGTTGTAGCTATAGAAAAGGGAAAGCACCCTTTGACATCTGGAACTTGATTTCTTGGAGCAGGGGAGCATGGGACCAAGCTTTGGCTTGCGATGATGAGGAGTTGTTTACTTTTCTTTTGTACATGTTTTGGTACTGTAGTGTTTTCCTACATTGTGACTTGTTTGGCTGCTTTACTAGTTATGTATCATGCATCATTTCATATATACATTTGCATTTGAGTCGTTGATTTATTCTTCCGCTGTTATATTTTTGGTTACTACTGCTTCCGCTATTGCATGTTTATTTTTCTTCCACTGTGTACTCTGCCAATGAGGGCATAGTTTCCCCACTATCACACCCAAGGCCCTTGATGCTAGTTTCCAGCCTCTGGCATTTGGGGAAATGCGCTTGAGGCCATGTGACCAACTGGGTACGAGGTGCCTTTGGGTGGCTTTCGGAACCGGGACATTACAATGGAAAAGTATAAAAGTTCGTGCAAGTTATAGTTTTGTGTGAAAGGTGAGTTTGGATGAATGAGGCTTACATGAATGCGACATGCATGCTCAAGGAAAGTTGCATGATTTTTGTGAAGGGATGGAAAAATACCTATAAATAGGTGGATACCTCCCTCATTTAAGGATTCTCAACACTTAAAGAAAATTTGATCTATGGATCACATAATTAGCGAGTGTCATGCTAGTATGGAGTTGTTGCGCAAGTAAAGAGTTGCATGAAAGAAGGGAGTTGATCTCAATTAAGTATTTTCATGTAAGAAGGGAGATGTGTACAAGTTGTAAGTGGAACAAAAGTTGTCATTATGTGAAAAATGAAAAAGTTACATACCAGAAATTAGAGTTACACACAAGGCATCCTAAGGTTGCATGGTATTTTAGAGTTTCCCAGTACATCTATGGTAAAGTAGTATTCATTAATGGATGAAAGTGATACTTCAACAGAGCATCGATATACAATGTAGGATGTATTCATCAGAGATAATCAAGAGATATAAAAGTCCATAAACTATGAGTGGATTCATCCAAATATTGGTGAGAAAAGGAAGGGGAAGATGGTGATCCTTTCCACTGGAAGTGAGCCAGAGAAAGAGACGTATGGAGTGAACCTTGGTAATGTAGTGATAAGACCCTAAACATTGTAAAGTTAGTGAGACTAGGTATAGAATTGATCAATCCCAAGCCTTGTAATTGGAAGTGATATTTAGTGGATTTTGTATATAAGAACATCACTTTTGTATTCTCCTTAGACGTATCCCGGTGAGGTTGAGCGAAGTAAAATTGTCATATCCTATGCATGATTTAATTTCTGTTCATGAATCACTATGGGAGAAATAGAGAAGAGTGTTTTGTTTATTAAACCAAGATCCAAAGGGGCATAATTTTTAATCTGTCGTACCCTAATTCACCCTCCTCTCAGGGTATTTGACCTAGTAGACCCAACAAGGTTGATCTTGTTCACCATTTATTCTTGTGAATTTGGACTATAAATAGTGACATTGAGGGAGTCTCCAACCACCATCACTAAGTGATCCCTGAATGTGATGGGTGTGTCTCATGGTGGGAGGAATGGTTGGGGTTCTGACTATTGGTATCCACTGCCCAATCTAAAAAAGATAAATTTTCTTAGGGGATATTATAATAATGCCCCCATCCTTGAGGCCTAGGGTGACTTGGAGCCACCACCAATAATTACTGGTCCTATCACGAATTTTATGAATCCTAGGGTGGTGATTTTGGTACAAAAAATGCATTTATCCCTATGGTATGGGGTTGATTTATATTTTTCACTAATTTATTCTAGGACCACCTAATATTTGATAACCCTAGGGGTGTAAGTAGTGGAAATAATTCACCCAGGCCTATAGGAGAGGGTTTCTTTTGGATTGGTACCATGATAGATGATAATGTAATCCTCTTAATTTGGTTCATTTTCACTTGGGCATGATCTAGGTGTAGTGCTTGCTCATGATGGGAGCTACTCACCATGTGGAGTTGTCTTACATCCTGAGATTTTAGATCTCTTTTTCAAGGAGTGTTCTTTATCTATCAAGAAACCTATATTAGAAGCTTATCAGTGTGCCATTCTCTCTATTTATGATGCTTTTGAATCTTCCAAATTGGATTATTTTGTTGGATTAACCAATTGGTGCATGCATTTTCCTAACCTATGATCCCTCCAAAAAAATGACATTACAGGATTCCATCTCTAGGGGAATATGTTGTCCCAGGGTTGGGACAAAATTTAATACTCCATACTATCATAATATTCACATTTTCACACCAAATGAGGCCTAAAAAATTATTTTCCAAAGGGATACTAAGCTGTGGTGGAAAGCATGTAGTACGCCATTTCTATAATTTGTTTTTCTTAGGTACCAGGACACAGAGAAAGAAACAATGTATATATGATAATAGAGAATGTTAATAGGATAAAAATGATCTTCATATCCTCGATAAGAGATGTTCTTAGAATTTAGTAATTGAAAGTTTTCCCACATGCTCTAGTGTAGGTACGACATGCACTCCACCTTTAGATCATCTAGGATATCACAACTGGAAGTGGAGATGAGCCAAAATTTAGTTTTTCTCATATATCTCTTTCCAAATATCCATAAAAAATTATTCCTCATTGAGGTGTATTCCTCTACCTAGTAAGACCACAAAGGTCACCTTCATAAAGATAATGACTCACAACCTATAGATGGAAGGCATAGTAGTCACCACTTTGGGTCACCTACTGACTGAGGTGAGGTGTTACTGGATGTTTTTCGGGAACTATATATGTTTTTACTAGGTGTTTTGATAACCTCCATATATGAAGTTTTTAATGAATTAGATTTTCTATGGTTTTATATTTATAAATTAATTGGGAAAATTATGAGACCAGGTGCTAAGACGGTGTGAGATTTTGAGGTTCGGTGTGCCCAGAATGATATGGTGAAAAATGTTAAGTTTTTAAAAAAGAATGTGGATAGTTTTTTTTTAAATGGAAATAACATCTAAAAAGGTGACCCGATCAGAAATCTAAGGGCACCATTGCGTTCAGAGTAGTGGTTTTACCTTAGGCGGATCCTAACATCGACTGGAACGAGTCAACTGTTAAAGTTATAAATTGGATGTAACCATCACTTAAAATATTTTATTTGATGAAATGTTGTTTTATTTTAATTAAGGCCTATTGTTAGGAATTTAGGGTTATCTCCATAACCCTATAAATTCATTTGAGTAATGGATATGGAAACCTATCCAACAAATGATGAAGAATGCTACAGATCAAGGATTGACGACGACATGGGACCCCGTTCTTCATCAATGAAAGATCCAAACTCGAGGTAGGATGTTGATAACTTTATTATTTCTTGTCTATTCTTAGATTGAAATGATGAACACAAACCGACCAATTAATAGGTTGATCTGAGGTTTAATCATTCATGCAGGATGGATTTTATTACGAGGATTATAGGGATGAAAAGTATTTGTGAATATCAATTGATTTTTCTTCATTAAACTTTCTCACATTAAAAGATCAAGGTTGAAATGAACAAGGCCAAGATCCATCTATTTGGGAATTTATGTGCTTTGTCTCTTTCCCCCCAATATCCTGTGTTCCTTGCTCTTCATTCCTCACAAATAACAATCATAGGATCACTGCGCCTATGATCCATGCCATAGTGATCTGAAACCGGGGATACGATCCCACAATGGCTCAGGCAGAGCATGGCCGGGCAAGGTTTCCAGTGGGATGGCCGGTGATGAAGGCAGGACTGACTCGGCAGGGGTTTCCTGGCCAGGTAGAGCACAACAAGATGGGTCGGTTGTTGCGGCAACAATACATTGTCTAGGTGGGACCACATTGGAGGAGGCCCGTGATGATAGAGGTCGTGGGTGGCGACTTAGAGCCATAGTAGGAGGTTGCAAAAGTATTTGAGGTATGTTTTTTGGAGACACATAATATGGAGGAACCTATGATTATGGGACCATGGGACCCGGTGGACGAGTCAGGCCAACCGTGTGAAATGCGGTTCGGCGCCACATGGACCGGGGGAGCTGGATGGCCATGAGGTCGAGAAACCGCATGGACCAGAGGGACGCGACCAGGGCAGGCCATGTTTAGTGGAGAAAAACTAGACAACACGATGTGTTTTGGGCTATAGAACCAAACTGTGGTCGTGTGTCCCAATGGGCTGGCCGGTTCAGGCCGACCCAAACTAGGTTGGGTCGAACCCGAACCAGACCCTTTTTAATAAATCGACCATATCTTTCAAATGGGAGGTCTGTTGGATGATATGTCTATGTATTTAGTACCCTTGAAATTAGTGGATCCTTTTGAGATACCCTAAGTGAGTTTTTTTGGAATTTGGAATATGGACTAATGGCTTAAAGGGAAGGTGCTCCCGAAACGAGCGCGCTACAAGCGGAATCCTGAGGCTGGCTGTGACTATGTGATCTTTATGACTATGTGATCTTTGTGACTATGAGATCTTTATGAATATGTAATCTTGGTGACTATGTGACTTGGGGGTTGTATGAACTATTAATTCTCTATGTGTCATCGATACTTCATGTTCCATCAACATTCTATGCACCATCGACACCCCGAGAACCTTTCCTGCTCCATGCACCACCGACACTTCATGCGCCACTGACGCTCCATGCTTCATTGATGGTTCATGCACTGTAGAGAATTATAGTTTCATTGATACTAATAGATATGTGTACTGTAACTATAAATCCTTCTCTTTGTGCTTTAGACTAATACATGTGTGAGCTGACCATATTTACTATTCTTCGTGTGTTTCTTTTGTGGTGTTCTTCGTGTGTTTCCTTTATGGTGTACTTAATGTGTTTACTTTGTGGTATACTTTGTGTATTTATTAGTTTTATTTACTTTTTGGTTTTGGGATGTTCTATTGAGTATTTTTTTACTCACCCCTGCACAGGATTTTCCCACACATGTCATATCTTATGCAGATGATCGAGGCTGTGATAGAGTCCTAGGTGGACCAGGACCAGGTGGTTCTTAGAGTGATCAAACAGACGTGTGACACTCCTACAGTTTAAGAAAACTGCCCTAAATCTACCCTACAGGTAGGGTTTTTAGTGAATGAGTTTTATGAACTTGTGTATTCACTTGGAAGACTCTTTCTTTTGTTGGGCTTGTATTCTAGCCCTGTTTACTTCCCAGTTTACCTAATGTCATACTCTGTGGTTGGTATCTTAGTGTATGAATGCATTTTTTACTTAGTATTTTTAATTTTTAGCCATATTTTGGAATGGATATTTGTACATGTGTACAGGTAATTAGGAAAATGCCTCAAATTTGTTGAATATGCTTACTTGGTGCTAGTCTCCATCCCCTGGCCTATCGGAGGCGAGCATGGGGTATTCACAGAACAGGACCCTATGGGATGGGTCGTGACAAAGTGGTATCAGAGGAGGTTAATTATACCTAAAGAAAAAATAGTTTGTGATAATGTTTTGGGGAAATAGATTTAAGTTTTTTGAGTTCAACTTCCAGACCAGGGAATTTAGGGTTGGTGCGGTGACCGACATATCCATACACTTGGACTCTGAATTATGCTTTTCAACTCAGTACATGAAAAAACTATTTGTAGGGAAATAAATAGTACATATATCATATATAATATTGAGTGTGTTATCATGTTCTTCTTGAGTCAGTGTTAGCTCACCAGGTATACTCTATTGATTGTCGTACATATTGATCTATTTCAGGGTGACCCCATGTAGAAAGCCAGACAGGATTCTGATACGTGATCACAAGGATGATCTACCCAGTGAAGAGGAATCAATATAGGGACCAGTACCAGAGATAGCATTCCCAGGTGGTGTACCAGTGATACCACCACCCATAGAGCTGTAGTTACTAACAACACTACTAGTATAGGATTTACACAGGCTGAGTTCATTGTAGGAGTTCCAAAGGCAGCAACCTCCTAGGTTCAGGGGTGAGACAGACCCCCAGGAATCTGAGGATTTTATGGAGGTGGTTACGTGTGTCTTATGCATAGTGAGGATGCCCCACGACCAAATGGAAGTCCTAGCCGCGAGCCTTCTATGGGAATTAGTGGGGAGATATTGGAGATTAGTGATCCAAATGCATGAGGAGACGACTATCACATAGACAGACTTTGAGAATATCTTCAAGGAGGAGTTATTTCCAGTGACATTACACTCTGTGCATATACAGGAGCTACTATATCTTCAGCAGGGCAGTCAGATAGTAGAGAAGTACTCAGCAAGATTTACAGATCTTTCTCGATACACCACATATATGTTGTGGGACCTATTCTTTAGGGCCTAGACCTTCGAGTAGGGTATATGTTGGGAGATCATGGAATCTAAGATATACATTAGCATCCCTACATATGATGGGGTACTGGAGTGAGCCATGCAAGTGGATAGCTTTCTGTAAGAGTAGGCGCTAGTAGTGGGAGTTACCAACAGGCACCAAGTAGCTTAGTATTCAGGGGTGGGTAGATGACAATAGATTTAGGAACCTAATAGGGTCAAGAACCCTTGGGGATAACCCCAAGATACGAGATCAGTAGTGCGGGGCATCCAAGGTAGAGCGAGTAAGCTGAAAAATATGTTATGTTACTCGTGTGACGGTTGGGGAAAAATGTATAAATATTTCCCGAATCGCCACACAGATGATAAGGAAATGGTCGAGGGACCATAAAGGTAGAGGAGTAGGAAAGAGGAGAGTGGTATGTAGGAAGGATGTTGTGAAAGAGGAGTAGGTCGGGTAGTATGAGGTGGGCAGAGTTTAGAGTCACTACCACCACCACCCCCAGGTGGTCCACCATGGGATAAGGGAGCTAATGGATAGAGATGAGTCTAGCTTTCGGTGATAGTGGATTATGGACCCAGTTCTCTAGATATGATTAAAGGTACAATCTATGTCTTTTCCACCATAGCTATAGTTTTGATAGACATTGGTTCCAGTCAAAATTTTCTCACCACGAACGTTGTTTGAGACTCAAAGATTCTAGTAGAACCATTGACTCGATCCCTAGACATAGAGACTCATACAGGGGAGGATTCATGATCACACAATAGTTCTGATAGTGTTTCCTTACTCAATGGGTTGAGAGTTTCATTTGGGATCTCTCGTTGGAAGCGTTAAGGCCTTACAACGTCATTCTCGGTATGGATTGGTTATCCATAGTTCATGCCCAGATTGACTCTTTTAGGAACCGAGTGTGGCGTGTCCATGGAGATGGGACCAGGTTTTCCTTTTTCAGTGAAAAGGAAACCCAAGCAGCGTAGGATGGACTTTCACATAGGAGGGTACAACTGAACACACACTAGTTAGCTAGCATGACCCTCAGTGTAGTGGATGATATGAGTCCTCAGTTTCCTATAGTGGTGGATGAGTATGAGGACGTCTTTTCTGAGCATGTCCCTGTATTACCTCCCCGCAGGTAGGTTGAATTTTTCATTGATCTATACCCTGGGATGACACTGATATCTACACCTACATATCAGATGGCTCCCATAGAGCTTCAAGAGTTGAGGGTACTACTGGAGAAATTGTAGAGGATGGGATTCATGAGACCCAGTGTTTCACTTTGGGCAGCCCCAGTTTTTTTTTTCCAAGAAGGCATACAGGAGCTTGAGATTATGCGTAGACTTCCGATGCTTAAACCAAGTGACCGTGAAGAATAAGTATCCACTACCGAGGGTTTATTGCCTATTAAATTGTTTAAATGGAGAAATATGGTTCTTGAAGATAGATATCTTATTTGGATATCATTATATTTGTGTAAGTGATGAGAATGTACCGAAGACAGTCTTCAGATGTCGGTATGACCACTAAGAGTACTTAGTGACACAATTTGGTATGATGAATTCCTCGATAGTGTTCATGGGACTCATGAACAGGATATTCCAGCCTTACTTAGTCCAGTTCATTGTGGTCTTCATCAATGACATCCTGGTGTACTCGACATCTGAGGAGGAGCACATGATACACTTGATTATGGTTCTGGACACACTCAAAGAGCACTAGATTGATGGGAAGATCTTGAAGTGGCAGTTCTAGATTTGGGAGGTCCACTTTCTGGGACATGTCATTTCAGAGATGAGGGTTGCAGTAGATCTAGCAAAGATTTAAGCGGTTCTTTCTTGGGAGCCACCCAGGAGTGTTACCAAGGTGTGAAGTTTTCTGGGTTTGTCTTGGTACTATCATAGGTTTATACCCGATTTTTCTAGGGTAGTATCACCCTTGAATGCCTTGAAATGTAAGGGGAATTTTTTCATGTGGGTAGAGAAGTTCCAACAGTGATTTTAGGAGATAAGGCAAAAATTGAAGAGCGCCCCCATCTTGAGATTACCATAGGAGAGTGTTGAGTACATGGTGTTCTATGATTCATCAGGGACAAGACTTGATTGTGTCCTGATATAGGGGAAAGCGGTGATTGCCTATGATTCACACAAGTTGAGGCAGCATGAGTATAACTACATGACCCCTGATCTTGAGATAGTATTGGTAGTATTCGCATTGAAAATGTTGTGATACTACTTGATGGGCGAGTGGTTTACCATCTACTCTAACCATAGGAGTATCTAGTATATATTCTTCCATAAGGATTTGAACATGAGATAGAGAAGATGGATAGAGTTCTTCCAGGACTATGAATTTGAGATTATCAATACTCTTGGTAAGGGGAACTTAGTGGAATATTATCTCATCAGAAGATCCAGCTTGTGGTTGTTGAGTGAGGCATCCGAGTAGTTAGCCATGATATAGATATCCTTTGTGGATGGAGATAGAGTATCTTACCTCCAGTCAATGGTTTCCACCCCTCCACTCATACAATGAGTCAGGGAGGTATAGATCAGAGACATGAACTGCGAGACTTTACATGCTCAGATGTCCATAGGGCATGCCCTTGAAAGATTTTTTAAGGGTGGGGAGCACGTCATTCTCTTCAGAGGTCACATAGTAGTTCTAGAGAAATTGCGGGAGGAGTTCTTGAGGGAGTTCCATACATACCCTTTGTAGGTACTTCCAGGAGTTTAAAAGATGTATCAGGATCTCCGACATTAGTTTTGGTGGTCGGGTATGAAGAAGGCAGTGACATAGTTTGTTTCTTGATGCCTCACTTTTTAGAAAGTGAAGGCTAAGCACCAGATTCCACTGGGCTTGATCCAACCACTTGAGGTGACATGGTGGAAGTGGGTGATCATTGACCGTCTCACCAAGTCAGCCCACTTCCTACCGATCTGTGAGTTGAGTTCAGTTGAGAGCTTGGGATGCCTCTATGTGCATGAGATAGTTTGACTCCATGGAGTCCCATCGAAGATAGTCTCGTATTGTGATGATCACTTTACATCCTGGTTTCAGAAATAATTGTAATAGAGATTTGGGAATCAGTTGCGCTTGATCATGACATTTCATCCCCAGATGGATGGCCATATGGAGAGAACCATCCAAGTTCTCTAGGAAATTCTACATGCTTGCATGGTAGACTTTGTCCGTAGTTTGGAGGATCACCTACCACTGGTGGAGTTTGTGTATAAAAACATCTATCACTCCACCATTGGTTTGCCACCATTTGAGGCCTTGTACGAATGACCATTAAGGTCACCACTGTGTTGGATAGACCTAGGATAGTCAACACTCAGGGGTCCAAAGTTGGTATGGGCTACCACCGAGAAGGTTCAAATCATTCAGGAGAAGATGATGACTATATATAGCTGAAATAATTTGTATGCTGACATGGGATTGAGGCCTATGGAGTTTTATGAGGGATACTATGTGTTACTTCGGGTCTCACCTCGATAGGGATTTTAGAGATTTGGAAGGGGTGGAAATTTATTTTTGAGATACAATGACTCTTTTTAGATTCTTTGGAGAGTTGGAGAGGTGGAATACCACCTAGATTTACCCCCACAGTTGCACCGGGTGCATGAGGTATTCCACGTGTCGTAGCTGAGGAGGTGCGTGCATGATCCATCACACATAATCAACTGGGGAGAGCTGGATATTGATGATGGGGAAACATTTCTAGAGTGACCAGTGGAGATCAACGATTGAAAAGAGCTGATACATTGTGGGTAGTCAATTCCTCTGGTGCATGTTCAGTTGAAGCACGAGAATCTCTAGGAAAGCACTTGGGAATGGGAATCTCAAATTTGTGCTCAGTACCCTCATTTTTTTTGTAGAGTATCCCATGTTTTGGCTTTCGGGGATGTAAATACCTAAGGTGGGAAGAATTTAATTAATCATATTTTATTTGGTTTTATTTTTATAAATTAAGTGTGAAAATTACAAGACGAGGTGCTAAGACAGTGTGAGAATCCATGTCCCGGTGTGCCCAGAATGATACGGTAAAAAATGTTAAGTTTTTAACAAAGTGCATGGATGGTTTCTTCCATAAACCATGAATAACTTATAAAAAGGTCCATAAATCAAAAATTTGAGGGCATCGTTGCATTCATAGCAGCATATTTACCTTAGGTAGGGATAACATCGACCGACACGGGTCGACTATGAAAGTTAGAAATTGGATGTAACCATCATTTAAAATGTTTTAATAAAAATATTTTATTTGATGCTGCATTGGTTTCTTTTAATTAAATCATATTGTCAAAAATCCAAAGTTATCACCATAACCTTGGAAAATACTTTGAGGTAAGGAGACTAAAACCTCTCCGATGAATGATGACAGACGCCTACAGATCAAGGATCGAAGACGACACAAAACCTCATTCTTCTTCAATGACGGATCCAAACTCAAGGTAGGATTTTGATATCTTTGTGATTTCTTGTCTGTTCTTAGATTCAGATGATGAACGTGGACCCACCAACAAATAGGTTGACTTGTGGTTCAATCATTCATGCGGGATGGATTTTATTGCGGAGATTAAAGGGATGAAAATTCTTTGTGAATATTAGTTAATTGTTCTTCATTAAACCTTATATCTTGAATAGATCAAGGCCAACACCAACAGGGCCAAGATCTGTCCATTTGGTCATTCATGTGCTTTTTATATTCCCCCCAATATCCTATGTTCGTCACTCCTCATTCCTCACAAATAAAAATCATAGGATCATTGCACCTACGATTCGAGACACAATGATATGAAATCAGGGATTCAATACTACGATGATTTAGGTAGAGAACAAAAAGTCAAGGGTTCCAATGGGGTATTCAGAGGTGGAGGAAACATCAACCCAGTAGGGGCAGATAGACTAGGCATAGCGTGGTAGGATGGGCCATCAGTAGGATGGCCAGTGGTGGTGACAAGACACAGTTCAGGCAGGGCAACGTCGGAGGCTGCAGACAACGACCAGGGGCTGAAGTATAAGGTTGTGATGATGATAATGGGACGCGGCTCAGAGCCATGTCGGATAGAGGACCCTGCTGTGGTGGGACCATAGAGCTAGGCGGATGAGGTGAGCTGTCCATATGAAATGCATTCAGGCACCGTGTTGACTGGGGGAGCTAGCTGGCCACGTGGTTGAGTGACCACATGGACTAGAGAGACATGGCCAAGGTAGGACACATCTGGAAGAGCATAATTGGCCCATGCATCATGGGAAGTGATGGAAAACTGGTCCACTCTAGTGGCCTAACGGGCTGGACCGTGAGGCTATGATCGACTGGGTCGGGTCGGGTCAGACCCGGACCTGACCCTTTTTACTAAATTGACCGTATATTTCAAACGTGAGGTATGTTTGATTAGACGTCTACAATTTTAGGACCATTGAAAATATACAGTAATGTTGATATAATCTAAGTGTGTTTTTATTGAAGTTGTAATGAAGAAAAATGGCTTGAAGTTTAGGTTCTCTTAGAATGAGCGTGCTACGAGCAGAATCCCGAGGTTGGTTGTGACTATGTGATCTTTGTGACTATATGATCTTTGTGACTATGTGATCTTTGTGACTATGAATTCTTGTTGAAATTGAGACTTGGGTAATTTATGACCCATTTATGCTCCATGTTCCATCGACACTCCATGCACCATCGATGCTTTGGGCACCATCGACGCTCTATGCACCATCGACACTTCTAGTGTCATAGAGACTGTAATGACCCAAACTTTTGTTAATGAAAATCCATATTGATCTAATTAAATGTTTTCATATGTGAAATGGTTATAAAACATATGTACTTATTCTATTTTATGTTTTTGGAGTTTAAAATACCATTAAGAATTGTGACCATTGCTATTGTAGCCATTGAACAATGATCACATGATTAGTATAAACATGGGTTTTAACAAATCCAATTTACTCAGACAAAGGAAGAGATGGCCTCATCCAGTAGACTTTCCCCATATGAATCCCATATGTAGAATCTTAGAAAGGAGGTGGCATCATTGGGATTCACTCTTGACCAAGATCAAGCTGAGCTTGAACATGTTAAGCTTGAGCGGAACCACCTATGAGAGAAGTGGAAGTTGATAGAGATTACCACCCGAGCGATGTTATCCAAGCCACCCCAAGAGTCCGTCACCATCACACACCTCAACCTTCAGTCTTATGCGGGTGTTTTAAGGGGTTACGTAACAATACCCTAGTACTATGGTTATGTACATTATTTTTGTATATAATAATGAATATACATTCATTTTGTTATTGTTACTTTGTAAATAATTTTTAAAGCACAAATAGTTTTTTTAGTTAATATTCAACCAAGAAATCTATTTTGATGAATTAATGGATTTTTGAATTAAATAATATTTCAATAAAATAATATTATTATTATTAAGTTAATTTTTATTAAATATAAATGATCATATAATTTTATGAAGGCAATTGTGATTTTTATTAAGGTTTGAAATCCATTTTTGTCAAAACCCATGAATTTTCGATAAATGCCAGTTTTTATTTTAAAAGTGAAAATTAACATATTTAAAAAATTATTTAGATAAAATGAATATTATTTTTGGAATCAGGATGTTGAAATTATCCAACGGTGAATTTTACATAATTTTTTGAGACAGTCAAATTTTTGGGTAAAAATTAAATACCATTTAAATATGTAATCTATTTTATGACATCATAATGACCCAATAGTGATGTAATAAAATGATATAAACTTTATTTTCGAACAATATATGTTTTACCATTAAAATAATCTGATTTGGGTTTGTTTGATTTATTTTACAAAGATTTAGTGGACCCTTCAAGACTTATTAAATATTTTGTCTTTTTAAATTGTTTTCCTTGGGAGTGTGACTCACATCCACATAAGAAACCCTATTATTTTAAGAAGATAGGACTTTTGACTTATAAAATATTTTTTCCACTCCTCTTTGGAAAAAAACATGGGCAAAAACCATGGGATGGTTTGTGGTTTTGATTAGTTTAATGTGATGTGTCCCAAACCTAAATAATAAACAATTCTCTCTCCTTTTCTATATAAACTCACCCAAGCTCCCACTTCCTCCACACTCAAATCCTTTTGAGTTTGTCCAACCTCTTACCTCCTCTCTCTATAATCCTCCCAAGGTTCCCCAAGCTCCCAATAAGCCTTTCTCAAGCCTCTCTCAAGCCTTTGGAAGCACACTTCCAAGTAAGGGTTTTTCTTCCTTTCTCATTTTTTTCCAATATTCTAGAAGTTATTATGGCCTTTTAATTTCCATTATAAATGTTTGGGTATAGTTTTTGACCTCCCCCATACTTCCCTATTTATTTTTTAATGATGGGATACCCCTTTCTCTCTCATTAAATTCCTCCCATGTACACCCGTTACTATGCTGAAATTCCGAAAGGAATTTCTCTCTCCTCATTTACATTCAAGAAATTCTTTTGTATCAAGAATATAAATTATATTATATTTGTTGATAAATGTATCTAAATGAACCCCTTACTTTTAAATGTCATGTAAATATGATGAGACACCCCTTTTCTCTCATCAACCATTTTTATGAGTTCTTATGTCACACCATTATGCTGCCGAAATTGCACCGTATTTTTTCAAGCCAAAGTCATTGTGTAGTGAATACCATGCCCATTTATCTATCAAGGGTATTCAAGTTTATGCACATTTACTTATTGTTTAAATATTATTTAGTATGTATTCCACAATCGTTTATCGTGGAATAAATGATTATGTTGAATGATTTAATGTTTTATGATCCATGTGGCACACTTATGTATGAAGTGAAATGTTTAAGAAGGGTGCGCCTTGATTGTGCTCCAATGAATTGGGTAAAGTATGATATCATGATATGTCATGTGAAATGTGTGTTTACTCATTCTAATTTAATTGAAACTAGTATTTACTCATGATTCATGTGCAATGAGGGTTTACTCATGTTCCATGTGCAATGAGCCTTGGGTCATGCTAATTCCATGTTAAGTGTTGTTGCCACATTTCCATGTTAGGATTATCATGATTTATCATTCCTTTATGTTTATGCTTCTCTTGTACTCTATTGATATTATTATTTCCTAACATGTATTGTATTCTTCATTTCACTCCATGTTTATTCCTGTACTAGGCTTTATATCTCACCCTTTTCTTATGCATGTCCTCAGGTTATCCCATGAAATGTTAAGTACAAGGGAATGTAGTGGTCATGTAAAGGAAGTTTTCAATAAAGATATTGTATTTAATATTTTAAGTTGTTATGTAATGATCCTAATCCCTAAAGACACTAGACCTATCGATCTTCTATGTTGTATCAAGTGAAGTTTATGTAATAAATCATGATTAATTGTGTAATAAAAAAAGCAGGGTTGTCATAGTGACTGATAGATCTATGGACTGAAACTAGAAATCCTTCCCTTCATTCTTTAGAATTATATATATATGAACTAACCATATTGATTTTATTTCATATTTTTTCTTTGTGGTGTTCTTCGTGTATTTCCTTTGTGGCATACTTAGTGTCTTTCCTTTGTTGTATACTTTATGTATTTCTTAGTGGTATTTACATTGTGGTTTTTTGGGTATTCTACTGAGTATTATTGTTCTCATGCTTTCATTGGATTTCCCCACATGTGTCATGTCTTGTGCAGATGATTGATACCATGATGGAGTCCAAAGTGAACCATGACTTGGTGGTGCTTAGAGTGATTAGACGGACATGTGGTTCTCCTACAACTTTAGATAGTTTCCATTTAACTACACTTTAGGTAGGGTTTTCTGCGGATGAGTTTTAGGAACTTTTGTATTCACTTGGAATACTCTTTATTTTGTTGGGATTATATTCGAGCCTTGTTTACTTCCCTATTTTCCGACTTTTGTACTCTATGGTTGGTGTCTTTGTTTATGCATGCATTGTTTACTTAGTGTTTTTACTTTTCAAAATTCTTTGTGATTAGAGATGTGTGTATGTGTATAGGTACTTAGGAAAATGCCTCCAAATTGTGGGATATGCCTACTTGGTGCTAGTTTCCAACCCCTGGCCTATCAAATACGGGCTTTTTGTAGTCACATAATGGGCCCCTTTGGGACAGTTCATGACAATGTTTCCCTAAAAAGGGAAAGATGACCTTTCCTAAGTGAGATATCACTAATGGGAGGTTTTCTATGGTGGATGTCGGGGGAAATATCCCTAAAATCTTTCTCTAAGTTACCATGAGGAATAATGATGTGGTCTAAATGTACTTATGATTAAAATGAAGAGTTATAGGATCCTTGATATGCTTCAAATATGCATTTTAGGTCCTTAATGATTGTATAATTAAACAGGGTAGAAATATGAGAATCATCCTTTATCATGGTATAAATATGTTGGCCTAACATTTATGGTTGAGTAGAAATATGAGCTTGCTATGTGGAGGCCACTGAATTATTTCAACATCTATCTTTGGTTATTATAGGGATATGGTCCCTCTCTTGGAAAATTAATGGATTATGTCAGGAAGCTTCTACATCAACAGTAAGAATATAAGATAGCCTTTGGGTGGCAGCCAAAATTTGCTGACCATCATTGGTTGAAGTGGAAATATGATCCCAATTCAAATGTTCATTCCTCACTGGAATATACCGATGGACCTACAAAATTGTATAAGGGGTATGTGATTCCTCTTGTATGTCCTACCAAGGATTCTTATGAAGTCCAATGTTGGTGGGATTAGGAATATATACCCAGATTCTATCAATTGCAGAAATATATCATGTAGAATTAATTTTTTTGGTATAAATATAGGCCTATCCTGAGGTGTCTACTAGAATATGCCGATGAAGCTCGGTTTGAGTAGGAATATGGGTTTGATCATATTTTTCCTTTGGAAAATGACACAATAATTCTTCGACAAGAATATGCACCTGTCCTGAGGTAACTATCAAGATGGGTTAATAAATCCTAGTTGGAACTGGGATATGAGCCCATTCCTATTCCTCAATCATATTAGAATATTCAAATAATAATCCTTAATGGGATAAAGAATATTTAATTACTCTAGAGTAGTTATCCAGCTGTGTTGATCTTTTTGATATACTGCTATGGTAGTTAGAACAAGAGTATGTACCTATCTATTTATCATCTCTAGAATATGCTAGAAAATATCCTACATCACTTCCAAAATTTATTATAGCTTTATAAAGGTATGTATAGGATATAGGACTTAATTTTCCTGGTTTACAAAACATAATTGAAGACATATTTGGTTGAAGTTCGGATATATGTTCACTTCTATCCTCTATTTACCATCAGGATATGCTAATGTAATTCTTTTTTTGGGGATAGAATATTCATTTTCCCCTTGATTACTACCAAAATATACAATAAAACTTTCTGTATGTGAGCATGGATACACACCTTATTGGTAGCTACATCCATTATATGTTGGAGAACATGCCATGGGTGAACGAGGATATAAGACTGCTTACTGGTTGACACCAGGATATGTTTGCAGGCTTAATCGATGAAATCAATGATATGGGTCCATTATATATGAACCATATCTCTCTGCACATAATGTGATCTCTTAGGTACCCCTACCTGAGTGTCTGGGGAGGTGATTTTTCAATAATTTCCCTTAGTGGGTGATTGAGGGGAGGTTGTTGTGTGTAACTGTTGACAACATTGTTTAGAAGGAGTCCTATTGGGTGACTCCTAGATAATGTTGAAGCTTTTAATGACTCCTTGATCCACATTCTTGAGGTAAGAAATGTTTTAATTGTTTCTCTCTGGGGATATTCTCTTAATGTAGTTGATAATAGAGAAGGGAATTATCGGCTTCACTGCAGAACTCCTCGGATTAGATGGGGAAGTATGCTTTAGTTCCAAATACCATTACCCATACCCTCTAGGGATAAGATGATTCCAAGCTTGTGATATTCCCTAATCATCACATCAACCACCTGATGTTGGAGATGTTGAGTAGGTGATGTCATCCTTTGATTCTTGGAGGAAAGGAATCTTGTGGAAACTTTAGTATCAGATCATTTTACGGATTATGGTGCCATTTTCTTGGAATTAAATATAGTTTTTAGGAAGTGTGTCTGTGGAGATGAAGATAATAAGAACAAGGATACCAATTAGTAAAACATCATAAGTAAAGAACATTTTGAACTATATGTTCTTGGGAAACTCATTTATTGGTATTTATTAATGAAATATTCACATCAGGTTCACCATTTTTTTTCAAACCGTAATGGGATGGCCTAGTTTCTAGGTCATAGCTCCTATCTCAGATAGTTTCCAATGGGGTTTACTCATGTAACCAAGACCATTCATTTTTTCCCATATCTATAGTGAGCTACAAGACTTCTTTTCAAAGGTAGAAAATCATTTTGTTTACTTACCAATTATGATTAGGATCCTACATTGGTTAAGATGATGGGAGGTTGGGATCATCACACCTTAATGGAGGGAATTATTACATACCCCTGGACTCTCTTAAAAATTTAAAATCTGTTCATGAATCCTTCCCAAATCATTATGCGGGACTGGTTACCCAAACATTTAAAAATCAGTTACTAACTGCTTATGTGAATGTATATATATATCAAAGGTATCATATTTATATGAACATATGTATGTATTAAAGTTTTTCCATCCTATTTCTCATTATTACTTATTGGTGATGGTTTGAGGTATACTATGTTTTAAAGCCACACAACTGGATTCTTTAGAGTTTATTATCATCTTGGAAGGATATATGTGTTTATGGTTCTAAGATCAAGCTAATTAATGGTATTCCTATGTATCCTTGTAGAATTAATAAAAAACCACATAGTTTGAGTGACATAGATTAAGGTTTTATAATATGGTCATACCATATTATTTAACATTAAGAAGTAAGGATATATGTGGGACATTTTAATATTGGATACAAGGGATAAATCTTTAGAGAGTAATCCTACATATCCTAATGAAGACATGAATCAAAGTCCATAGATTTCAATTTTGAATCCATATGTGTTTTAAAAATTTTGACAACAGCGTTTTAATTGGTATTTATTCATATAAATAATACCTAAAATGTTTCATCAGGCATATATCCCTTTGAAAGAAATAAAATAATTTTGGGTCTTATACCTAAGGAGGATGACCATAATGGGGGTATTTGTTATGCTAATAGAATTATCATTTCAAATATCTAAGCCCAAATGAGTCATGATCAGTGTTAGAAACAAGAGATAACATGATATTAAATGTAATGCATGAGGGTGTGGGGATTACACACTGAGACCTCCCAATGATCATGAGTCTCATGGAGAATATGAATCCATGAGATAATGTAAGAGCTTTAAAAAAGAATATTATAATGTGAATTTTTTCAAGGGAGATCATGATTTTTATGAAGAATCTGGCCACATGGAAGGACCATTCAAAATATATGGGATATGGAGATACAACCCTAAAATGTTTTCCTATATATCCTAATTATAAGAGGAATCAAAGTACTCATAGTTAATATTTCATGTCTTTTTATTTATTATAAAAAATACATTAACCATGAAGTTTAGTATCATATGATGACTACATTTACCACAGAATTTAACATTATATGATGAGAAAGTTAACCATTTATTTTAATGTCATATTGTGAGGATGTTTACCATGAAATTTAATGTCATACAACGAGGAATTAAATTTTCATAAGGGATATAACCATGTAGAAATTAGATAATATAAGAAAGGTATTATATTCTTCATCATTAATATAGCCATGTGGAGAGACATGATATGAAAATATATATGAGGGACTTATGATATTTTATACGGGGATAGAACCTTGAAAAGGTGTCCTAAATATCCTAATTAAAACTGGAATCAGAGTCATCATAGTTAATATGTTCCTTTCCCACTGATGGGAAAGGTAGGATGACTTAACTCATGGGGATTATTTCCTCGGATGTTATAAATCATTGGAATATTAGGGACTTATGCTAAGGTGGATATCCATAGGGGAGGAGACAATATGGACTAGGAGGTTCAAGTGGAACCCTTAGAAGCTGGGTGATCTTATGAAGAAAAATGGGTTATGTAATTCATGTAAAGGGGGTTAGGTCATGGAATCTTGTGACGTCCATGGGGGAATGAATTCACATGAAGGTAATGGGGGGATGTTGTGAAAAGACATTGGGGTCATTCATTCACTTCGATGGAATGGATTTGGTAAATCATGCAATACCATTGCATGACCAAGAGATCATCATGTGATCATATGAATTCTAGGCCATCAAACAATCAAATGATTGATGGTTCATTAGTCGATCGACTCTTGTACAGGTGGCCATTTAGTTTGACAAAGACTATCCACTCTTGTTAAATTCATTCTAAGTTACTCATAGAACTTATAAATTTTAAGGCTTTGAAGTTACATGATTCTTCTTATCCTTTTTTTTATTTTCTCTTAGTGTATATGTATCTATTTTATATTAATTTGGTTATCATTATGGGTTTTTATAGGTTTCTCCCCCCTATATTTATACCTCTTCACAAGGTGGGTGAGTCACGTACTTGAGTTAAGTTGGCAGAATATTGTCTGCATAAATCAACTTGTGCCTGTGTGCCACACATAACTTAGTTACATATCCTTGATAAAATATATTTAGTATATCTCATGAAAAACTACATTCATAAAATAGACTCGTAATATACAACCTTTATCCAAGGTAGATTGTGTGAATTAGTTTCTGTGGGGAAATCACATGACTTTGGGAGGAAAGCACGTAGTGAACAATGACCAAAAGACCCTAAAACCTCAGATAACTTATGTTTCATAACCCATTAGTACCTATATGATCATATATGTCTGATAGGTGTCACATTAATCTTTCATCATTGGGAGATCACGTACCCACTAAGGCATCTTGTAACAATCAATGACTCTGAGAATCCCTTGTCACAACATCTTCAGTCACTTTCCTTCAGGGGATCTTATGATAGGTTTTGGGTTACATAATTTAATAACTTAATTTCATAATGCTTAAGTGGTCATGAAATCCAATCATAAAATATTCCTTCTCTTCTAAATCCAATTTTTATCAAAATGGAACTTATGTTTTGGGTATCTATCGAACTCTAATTTCTGAACATTTATCTGGAAGGTGTCAATAATTTCCCATAGGTTGGAAAAGAGATAAAAAAGAGTTAATAAAAAACCAAATATCATTTTTGTATATATAATATATATATTTCATTATGTTATAGTGGTTAGAATATTTTTTAGGGTGTAGAAGAAGAAATAAATATGAAAGCACTCAGTTAAAAGTTATACATTTTCTTTGAAAAAACCCCCATTGGATTCACCTTAATCCATCAAGGTTGGTATTTTAGTGAGTGAAGAACCTTTTATACATGGTTAAGAAGGTTGAAAATGGATTTGAGTAGATTTTGGTTGAGCTAAATGGATCAACAGGTGTTAGGAAGAGAGGATAGGAGGTTCCCTTTTATAAGTGAGGTTGTGTGAAAATCTTTTAAATACTTGAAGTATTAATATATAATATTTTTCAAACTCAATTAAAATGGATTAAAAGTGAAATAAATTTTAATATAAGAAGGATAAGATCATAATAAATTCAAACAATAAAATTTATACAAGTTTATGTGTAATTTAAAACTTTTTCTCTTACTTTAACCCCCCTTTTAACCCTTTTAACCTTAGCCGTCGTAACAGATTAATCAATCTCTATGGGTCATGAAAGTAATTTAAAAAAACCAAAAGTGGAATATAAATGGAAAATTAATTATAGACTCTAAAATTCCCCATACAAATGGGGTAATATAGTTTTTCATAATTTTCTATTGATTTAAATATTATTTTTAAACATTAAATTTCATTTAAATTAATTTTCAGAACTATTAAAAACATTTGACTTTAAAGACATAAATATAACAATATAATTTGAATATAAAAACTTTAAAAAAACTAATCTATTATAATTATTTATTAAATTCTAGTAATACCACAATTCATCCAAAAAATGTTCCTTTTATTATTTTTTATAATTATTTACTTGATTTATCTACTGGTTGCAAACGCATTGCATCGACACTACATAAGAATTTGAGGTAATTATAACATCAATAAAAGTTAAAAATAAATTAATATCATTAAAATAATTTATTCAATGTTATTAATTATAATTTATAACCATTCATATAATTTTTTTATCTCTATGAAATCATTTTTAGATATATTAAAATAAAGTGATTGATATTTTGTAATTATCATTTACTTAAAATAATATAAATATTATAATCAAAAGAAAAGTGGAACTAAAGTACTGTATTTTTTGAATCATGGATGATTTTGGTCCAAATTAACTTATTAAATAAAAAAACAGTAATTTTTTAGATTTATTTTTAAACCTTATCTCATAGTTTTAATCTCGTTTAACCCATTTTACCCCTCACCGTGGTAATAAACTTTTACCTTGGTTGTTATTCATTATGACTAAAAATAAAATTGAACTTATTATATAATTTTAATATGATTATTCCAAATATTTAATAAATTTTCTAGGATTTAATTTCTATATGTGTTAAAAATTAGTTTTAAAGTAAGTGTGTGAAACATAATAGAAATAGTTTTTAGAAAAACACTTATTTTAAGCATTAAAATGACTTTATAAAAAAATCACATGTACTGTTGGTTCTTATTGAATTAATAAGACTATTTTAAATAAAATGGGAATAATTTTACTTTAAAACTAATCAAAAATATATTTATACTTTTTAAAAACTTTAAAATAAATGACAATTTTTATAAAAAATGATAATTTTTACTATTCAACCAAAAATTTATCTTTTTAGAAAAAAACTAAAAAATAATTATTTAATATATTTTATCTTATTATATCCATAATTATTTCTATTTTTATCAAATAAAATTTCTAAATGTTATAAATTTATCTTTTAAATGAAAATATAATATATAAGGAAAAAAATTGAACGAAAAATGACCCTTTTATACTTTTTAGGTTTTTAATCCTTATTGGATTTAATTTTTTTTATTCCAAATTGAGTAATTATTTCCTAGAAAGTAATCAATAAATTTTTAAAGTAAAAAAATTTCAACATATATTTCATAATGCAGTTACTTCTATTCATACCTTCCAAACCAATGGTTAAGTTATAATAGTCATATTTAAATAATTATATTTCTATAGTATATCGTGGTTCTTTTAGGCTTGGTGTTAAGAATGGACCACACTATTAAAAATAGTATTATTTTTAAAGGGGTATAAACTAAAATCTTGAGGTGTTTCATCCTCTCCCACTTAAATAAATTATATCCTTACAACTTTATCTCTTCCCAAAAATGAAGGATTTAAAACATTTTCAGAATCAATTCAAAGGAGTGGAAGTGGACTTCAAAAACCATTAATTTAAAAGGATCCTTATTATTGGAACCTTAAAACATAGAAAAATAGATTATATTTTGAGTGAAAAACTAATACATGTATTTTATAATAAATAAATTTTAGTCATTCTTAATGGTTTAAAGGAAACCACATTAATAACATTTCCTTTTAAAATGAAATTTAATTTTTTTTATTAATAAGAAATTTGTAATTTCTTAAATATTTCTTAATCCATGTATTCACCATTATAAGACTCAAAATTTTTAATTTGTTCCCAAAAATAACACCTTGATAGTTCAGTAGTGTTTTCTATGTAGGACTCGATAAATTTATCTATATCTTTCTTGAGTTGAGGAATTATTTTACCAGCAAGATAGAGGATAACATAAAATATACTTACTTTAATTATTTTAACAATTTCATCCTTTGGGTTTTTTGATCATTTTTCCTCTCCCAATTCATCTCATAGCCATGTTAAAATTTTCAAATATGAAACACTAAAATCATCTTTTAATGGGTCATATGATTCATAAAAGAATGAAGAGTTATTTCTCTTATTTCTATCCATTAATCAAAAGAAAAAATGGTTATAAAAAGTTAAGAAAAAATCCAATATGAATAAACCTTCATATGAAGAAATTAAATATTAATCTATAAAACCTCAACAATAACACCCAAATTTCAAATTATATAATTCCATAAAAAACTAACTTAAAAACCCTTAAAAATGTGCACGAGCAAAATTAAACCCAAAAATAATAAAGATTTATCATATATTCTCCCAAGATCATATTAAATATTTCCATAAACAACCAACCTTAAAACCCTTAAAAATATGCATGACCAAAATTATACCAAAAAATCAGAAATATTTATCATATATTCTCTCAATATCATATTAACATTTACCTCCAAAAAAAGTAATCACTCATAAAGTCACATATCAAAAATATATATGCCCCAATCATATAATCTCCAAAATATTCTAATCTTTTCCATAAATAACCTATATTAACATAAAGACACAAAAAATCATACGTGCTTTCAATAGTTAACTCAACATTTATATCATAAATAAAATAAAATATTATAAAATAATATTTCATTTAACTTAATCATATAATGTTCACTAAATGATGAACTTATTCAAAAATACCATTTATCATAGTCTCTAAATCACTTTTCTATCCCCTGGTTATGTATATGGTAAAACATATGTTCCAAAATTTAATAATACCTTATCCTAATTAACCATAATTAAATAAACATAAAATATCATATTAAACCTAATGTTTATCAACACCTTTTAACTTATGTCCATAAAATATAAAAGCATTCCATCTCAAATAACCTTTTCACTAAAACACCTACTAAACCCAAGGGTTGTATTCCCATAAATGTCACCTAAAATATCCTTAATCGTCTTAAAATCCAATAACATAATACCTAAAAGGGGTATATATTCATTTAAATATATGATAAACCTCATACTGATAACCTATAATGGTATCTAAAACTCTTAAAATATTCTCATTTGAATCATTATAACCTTTAATTTTATCAAAACCCTTTCTTTGACAATAACTATAACAACCCACACATAACCATCCCATAAATTAAATTATTTAGGGATTATATTTCATTAATTATATTCCCAAGTCTTTTTTGGGTTTATATATTTAGATAAATAGGGAATCCCTTATATTATATTTTGGAAATTTCCATCCGGTGTCTATTTTTCACAAAAAACATATTCTTTATCAAAACACACTTGCTTCATTTAAGGTAAATACCATAACAAAAACTATGAATTTATAAAAATTCCAAACCATCCTTAATCCCTGTGAAAAACATTTAAAAAAATTTAATTATCAAAATAAATCTCAGTTTGGGATATAAAATAAATCAAACCGATTAGAACATTTTCAAACCTGAAAAATTCATAAGAAAGTTTACATTTTTCATAATAAACATTCATATTAAATACTCATTTACCTATCCATGAAAAAACTTAATTGATTAATAGTTTTCATAAAAAATTTAATAATAATTAATAAATAAAAAATCATAACCATGAGGTTTTTTTTGGAAAACATGAAAACTAATGAATACATTTCCCTAATAATAATCTTTCACCTTTAAAAAAAGTCCATAAAATTTCCTAATAAAAATAATCTCATTCTCTCACCTTTTGAAATTAAAATATTTCCTATAAAAAAACCATTAAAATTAGATCATATAGGTTCTATGGGAAATTATAATTATATTCATGCTTATAAGAACCCTTATAATGGAATCATATAACCATATAATTCCCACATCTCTTCTGAGTAACCTATCACTGTTAAACTCCGTCAATTTATGAAATTAATTGGAGAGATATATCAAGATCACCCATTATTAATAAAATATTTTCAAGAACTATAGAATAAATATAACACATAAATATATCTCTTTAAAAATAAAAACCATTTTAATTGAAAATCAATCCCATAACGAGCAGCACTTTTAGTTATCCCAAAAAAATGAGCAGAAATTTGAGTTTCCTTAAAAAAAATTTCAAAACTAAAAATTTATAGAATATTGAGAAAAATATTAAAAATAACCATTTAAACTTATAAAGGAATATTCAAATCAAATAATATTCATGACAGTGAGAAATACATCCATTCTATAATTGTTAAAACAAATATTCTTTTCACATTTTGGTAAAGAATGTCAAAAATGACTCGTATAGAAAATATTGAAATGATTCCTTTTTAAACCATTGTAATGAAATTAAAAAATAGTAAAAAAATTCTTTTATAATACCATGTGTAGGATATTAAAAACCATTATGGACACCTTCATATGGCACTCTCATAGTTTCCACATGGTCTAACCAACCGTGTGGCTAAACTTCGAACAATAGAGAATGTTTGGTATTTTTATTATTTCCCATAATGTGGTGATTTAAACCCCTATTATGATTTATGATGATTATTTTTGAGTGATAAAGTGAATATTTTGGGGGTTTAAAAGATTTTTGGATTTAGTTTTTCAATAATTTCTTGTGCGTGACAAATGTATTTGTTTTGAAAACTAGTTTTTGTGTGTTTAAAATTTCTTTTGTGATTTTTTTGAACTTTAGAAAAAGTAATTTATGTGGATTAATTTATTTTTGGTTTGTAATGTTTTTAAGGGTGTAATTTTATGAATTTTAATTATGGTGGGATTCTTTAAATGGTTTCATATTTTTGTGAATTTTCAAAGAAAGGTATTCCTTATAAATAAACTGAATGGTTTTGACGTGTAGTTTGAAGGGGAAATTGGTTTTTATGAAGAGGGTTTATTTTTTTGTTTGGATTAAAATGTTTTATGGTTTTTGAAATATAATCTTAATATATATTTTTTATAAACCCTTAGTGGTATTTTGAAATAAAAATAAGTCCTTGTTTGGACCTTTTGAAATGGGTTTATATGGGTTATTTGTGATGTGGTTTTTTTAATTTGTTTTTTGGTATCCATTATTTTGGTTTTATGATGGTTTTATTGAATGTTGTGTTTTGATAATGTTTTTTAATGTCACCCCATAATATGAATTGACAAGTCAAGAGGGTAATTTCTTTGGTAGTCCTTTTAGTGATCCAAATTTGATATTCTTAGCCTTTAAATCTTCCCAAAATATTGATGGAGTAGTATGAACTTGTTTTTCTATGATAGTGGATCATGTGAGATATTTTTTGAATCATTATCTTCTAATGTATTGTGGTGATCAAGTATCCATAGAAGAAATATAGTGGTTATATAAGGTCAAAGAGATATTTGAGTCATTTGAAACTCCAAGAACCTCAAGGGTGAGATTCACCACTCTATTATTTGAAGGATTAGGTTTGTATTAGTATAAGCACACAATCAATACTTAAAACATTTTGGCATTTTATTAGGTATATTTCAAGGTTACCTTCATCCACCAGTATTATCTTGAGGAACTAAAAATTTAAAAGGTGATGGAATTCTTGAGTATTCATCAAGGTGATCTGTTGGTGAATGACTATACTGAATTTTTCACTAGATTGGTTCCTTCCACTTATATGTTGGTTGTTGATGATTTGAATAAGGCATGGTTTTTTGTAAGAGGCCTTCACCCCGATCTTGTATTTGTGTTTTTTTGGTCTTGTCTGAGCACATTTGTTGAAGTGATATATAAGGATGTCAACATTGATTATTTTTCGACAGGGAAACCTGTGTAAGGTGATGTTTTGATCATATCTAGTGTCAGTAAGGGTGATACAGCTAGTAAGAATAAAAATCTAGTTGTTTATTTCTAGTGTGGGAAGTTTGGGAACATTAAAACCTCATTTCCTTATGCACTTAGTACATTTTATTTGTGTGTCCATCTAAATTATTTTTAAATTCTTTATAAGATGAGTGGATGTCAGGAGAGGAATTCTATGATCTAGCCTTGATCTGAGCAATGGTTTGTGAAACTGATTATGTTGTACTACTAATGTTGATCTAAAATATCCCTTGTACTTTAGGTTTTGATGATCTCAAATACCCTTTATACTTTTCATATGATCTTATTTTTAAGTGTGTTTATCGGGTTTTATCCTATTCTTATGTGTTTGGTGGTTAATTTCGTTAAATATGGTTTCTGGACATTTTAAGTTGAAATATTCCTAATTCTGGAAAATAGGTTACGTGAAATTTTTAGGTAAGTTGTGAAAATTGCTACACCGAGAAATCAGATACGTCAACAACCTAAATAAAATAATCGACTACATTAATCGACTATGTCATAAAATCACTTTTGTGGAAATTTCCTATGTTGAAAAGATTTTTTACATGAGAAATAAGTTACAAAGATTATATGGATATGTAAAACAGTCATGTTGAGTAATCAATTTCATGAATTTCATATGTGGTGAAATTAGCTACATTATTTCAATTGGCTATGTCATTTTAACCTATGTGATTAATAAGCCTGTATGATTCAATTTGGTTAAGTGAAGAAAAATCAACTACATGGATTCAAATTCACAATCATCTATGTTATGATAAAAGTTAGTATTTTTTACTACTAAAGTAATCAGGTGAGATTTTAATGCTATTATACAATCTTTAAATGATCAATTACCACTTCAAGGTAAAATCAATTACAATAAGATCCAATTACCAAGATAGAAGAAGAAAACAATCATAGTTTATCTATCTCTATTGCTTCTAAGGTTTCTCAAGGAAGAGGAAATGTCACTGATCCTTAATTACAAAGATCATTTACAGTTCATTTGTATAATAACCAGTGCACACATTTCCTAGTATGTTCTTTTTCATGATAATTTTTTTCAAGTGATAATAAATTTTTAAACAAAAGAATGAATTGAAGTGTATTAAAAGGTATGAGAACTCTTTCTATAAAAATTCTAAAATAAGACTCTTTATTTTATAAGAAAATAAGGAAGAAGAAGTATTATATTATTATTTTTTCCTATTGGTGATCCTTGATAAGTTCAGAAGATTCTCCTCATATATGTTTATCATTTAGGTCATCTCTCTTGTAAATCTATCTTTTTCAATTATTAGTATTTTATATCCATAAGATTAAATATTTAAAAAGTCTCTTTTTATTATCTTTAATTATAAATATTCCAAGAAAATAACCTTTAAATGCTATTGATTGTAAAGACTTTATGAATCCCTGTTGAAATCTACTATGATTGTACCATGTGTCAAATGCTTGAAATTAGTCATGTAGTCCTTGGAAAAAGGACTGTTAGTCTCTAGAAAATGGATTGGTCTAGTGAAAATAATCACACTAATGGAGAAGAGTATTGGCAGAGTGTACTAGGGGACTTCTATTCCCCAAACCACTATAAATATTTATGTCTATTTCTATTCTTTATGATTTTATTTCCACTGAATTCCTTATTAATTAATAGATCTGAATTTAGTCATAAATCAAAGAAGGTGTTTTTTTTAAGTGAAGATAAATTCAAAGAACACAATTTACCCAACATATTGAGTCTTGGTACAATTAGTATCCAACAATAATTGGTATAAAAGGAAGTGATTCTTGTCTTATTGGCTGTAAAATATGAAATCTAAAGTTCTCCTAAAAAATGACACTATTTTTGATAGTAGAGAAGTGATTTATATGGTTATAACCCCCTATTTCAATGGTGACAATTATGGATGTTAGAAGGAATGGATGATAATATATCCAAAGAAACTTGGTCTGAAGGTTTATCTCAAATCTATAATGCCTTATCAAATTCCTATGACTCAAACATAGACTTGGGATGTAGACACTAAACCAATAAATGATATGAATTCAAAATAAATGAATCATATAATATGTGGATTAAGTCTAGATGATCTCAATAGAGTTTCTCAATTTCAAAAAACCCACAAAATATGGACTAAAATATTAGTTACTTATGAGGGAATAAATAACATGTAGGATCTCAGATATAATACCAATAAACTAAATTTCAACACTTTTAGAATTATTGATGGTGATGGTATCACATAGTTGAATGGAAGACTTATATAAATTGTAAATAATGTTGTTTTATTAGGGGAACCTATTTCTAAACCAGATCAGGTTCAAAAAGTTCTCCTAATTCTACCACCAAGGTGGAGTGGTATTTGAGATTCTATAAGACAGTCAACAGAAGTCAAAAAATTAAAATAAAATATCTTATCAATATAATTATGATTCATGAGGTAGATATTGAATATTTTTATGGAGAACATAGGTTAGTTAATAAGGATAACACTAATTTTAAAATTCTCAAATTCAAAGGATGATAATAAGTGTAAATAAATTCAAATAGATGAGTCATCCAATGAAAATTCATCAAGTAGTTATACTTTAGACAATGAGATTTTTCAATTTTCTAGAAAATTTAATAAGTTCTACAAAGAGAGAATAAGTTTTAAGAAACCTTTAAAAAATTATAATAATTCAAATGAATATTATAAGGAAGTAAGCTGTTATGAATGTAAGAATCTTGGACATATCAAGCCTGATTATCCATAACTTTAAGATAACAAAAATTCAGAAAAGAAATACTTCATGAAAGTTTCCTATAGTAATAAGGCTAATAAATCCTTGAAGGAAAGATGGAGTTCTTCAGAGGATTATAGTGATTCTTTATCACCAGAGTCAAAATCTAATCATTATAATCAGAAATCCAACATATGTTTTATGGAACATACAGATGAGGTACATTCTTTCAATCCTCTTGAGCAAACAATTGAATTATAAAATTTATATTTCTCATTTAAGGAACTGAATGAATATTGTTCCATGTTAGAAACAAAGTAAGAATATTAAAAAAATAAAAATAAATCTCTCAAAATATCATATGAAGTGATTGTTAATTTAAAAGGGGACTTAACTAAAAAAAATTAATTTTAAAAGTCTAACATGAAAATTCTACTGTATCATGTATTGAATAAGGAAATAAATTTTAAAAATATCAAAAAAAAGTTCATAAATTTGAAGATTTTTCTATTGTATTTTAAAAAAGTGAAAATTATTTAAATTAAATTATTGGAAACAATAAAATTTATAAAAATAAATTTGCAATAGGAAGTCAAGGTGAAAAACCAAAATTTCTACAAAAAATATTTTGTACCTAGTTCTAATAATATAAATATTTCAAAACTAAGTTGTTTTCATTATAGTGATCTAGGAAATAGTGAGAAGAATTTCAGTTTAAGAAACCTATAATTTTTTGGAGTTAAAAATTCTTTTTTCACAAAAAGGTTTCAAATTTTATCATTGAAAGTTTTGGGCAATAGAAATAAATTTTGGCTCCTAAATCCTTAGTTTCTAATCTTTCCAGACCCAAGAAAATATGAGCACTAGAAAAATTTATTGTTTTATATGTATTTGTAGGTAAAATGGTCCAATAGGACCAATGAGAGATAGTATATGGATAGTGGATGCTCCAAGAATATGAGTGGAGGTTTCTCTAATTTTAAATCCTTATCAAAGATATATGGAGGTCATGTTAATTTTGGTAATTATTCTAAATGAAAAATAATGGGAGTTGGATATGTTAGAAAGCTGAATTCTGTACTTATCAAAAAAGTCCTCTATGTGTAAGGTTTGATAAAAATATGATAATTATCTATCATCTTTTTGATGAAGTTTAATTTTTTTTGATTTTTCAAATAATTAAATTATGTTTTTAAAGATAAAATCCTCAAATTTAAGGCACTATAAATAATGAATTTCTATACTCTATATCTTTATTCTTTGAGTGTTCAAAATTTAAACTATTTAAATAATGAAACAAATGATTCATAGACATGGTATATAATATCAGGACATTGTAATGTTTATTCTTATAGAAAATTTTATAAAAGGAATTTAGTTTCAGATTTTCTTCATTACAATTTGAATAAAATGAATATCTATGATACATTCCAAATGGTCAAGAAACACAAGTAATATTTTAAACCAATTAAAGAGGTTTCTTCTTCTAAAACCCTAAAAATTATTCTCATGGATTTTTTTGTGCCATCTAGAGTTTCAAGAATAAGAAGACAATTTTTTTATGTTTTAGTCATTGATTTATCTAGATTTACCAGGTTTCTCTTTTTGAAGTGTTAAAAGTGATGTTTTTTTCTATTTTTATATGTTTTTAAAAACTAGTTCAAAAAGAGAATAATGCCAAAAATTATTTCTTTAATTAGTGACCCTGGAGAATAATTTTAAAACCATGAGTTCAACTCTTATTTTTCAAAATATGTTATCAAGAATACATTTTTTTGACCCCGGTACACCTCAAAAGAAAGGTTTTGTTGAAAGGGGGAATAATAATTTTTAAGAAATTTCTAGAACTATGTTATGTGAATATAACCTGAATACTCATTTTTGGGCTAAATCTATTAATACAACATGTTATTTCATAAATAAATTTATAATTAGAACCATTTTAAAGAAAAAATCATATGTGCTATGGAATAATAGAAAGCCAAAAGATAGATACTTTAAGGTTTTTGGATCTAAGGATTATATTCCAAACACTAAGTATAATATTGGTATGTTTGATCTAAAATTTTATGAAGGAATATTCCTAGGCTATTCTACTACTTAAAAACATACAAAATTTTCAATAATTGATAAAAGACTGATAAAGAATTAACTAATGTGAAATTTTATGAAAGTTATCCTTTTGATCACAATATAATTAAAATTGATGAACTAAGTGGTTATTTTGAAAACATGAGACCCTAACCTCTTTTTAATGAAAAAAGGATGAAGAGTTAGAACTTGATTTTACAAAACCAAATCCTAAAAGGTTAGATACTGGTCAACCTAAAAGTGTGGTGCCTAGACAACCTTAAACACTTAAGAACCATCCTTTAGAGTCTATTATGGGAAGTTTAGATGAATAAACTAGAACTATAAGATGTTTTGGACACCTTATAGAGTTTTAAATTTTTTATATTTGTTAGAACATAAGTTTATAAAAGAAGAATTAATATATAAAAGTTGGATTGTAGTAATTCAAGAGGAATTAAACCAGTTTAAGGGAAACAAAGTAAGAGAATTAGTTGACAGACCCTATGACTATCCTTTTATAGGAAAAAATTGGTTTTTATGAATAAATAGGATGATCATAATGTCATAACCAGGAATAGGGCTTGACTAGTAGCTAAAGGTTATAATTATGAAAAAGGTATAAATTATGAGGATGCCTTTTCCCCAGTAACTAGATTAGAATCCATTAGGATTCTTCAAGCCTATAAATCATATATTAATTTTAGATTTTATCATATGGATGAAATATATTATTTTCTAAATGTATTTCTAATGGAGGATTTTTATATTGAACAAAATCATAGTTTTGAAAATCCTCATTTTCCAAATTCAGTATTTAAACATACCAAATATCTCTATGAACATAAATAAGATCCTAAAGCCTTGTATGCATGTTTAAGTTATTTTATTTTGTAAAATGGGTTTTCAGTAGGCAAGGATGATCCTAATTTAATTTTAAAAACATTATGTTTTGTTATTTGGTTAGTAAAAATATATATTTATTCTTTAATAATTGGTTCTACAAATAAAAAATTGTGTAATGAATTTTCAAAACTCATGAAAAAATAATTTCAAATGAGCATAATGTGAAAGTTAAATTATTTTAAAGGTCCTAAAATATATCAAAAAGACTTTATTAATTGATAAATAAAATAAGATATATAGTATAATTATATAAAAGGGTTTTAATTGAAAGTGGTAAAGTACATACTACCCTTTTGAGTTATAATGAAAAACTTTACTTGGTTGAACTTGGGAAACCAGTTAACAACAAGATTTATAAAGGAAAAATTGTGGGTTTATTATATTTGACTGCTATTAGAATATATATTATGTTTTTAGTATTTCTTTAGGCTCAATTTCAAGCTAATCTTAAGGAATCAAATTTAAAAGATTCCAAAAGTATTTTAAGATGTTTTAAGGGAACACTTTCTCTTTTATTTATTTTTTTTTAAAACTTATTATTTTAATTTAATATCACACTCAGATATCGAATTTGGTGGTTGTAGACTAGATATAAATAACACTTTAGGAACCTTCAATTTACTAGGTAAATCTATGGTATCCTGATCTAGTAATAAGAAACACTATGTTGCATTATTTACTACTAAAGAAGAATATATTCTTTTTGTTAATTTTTGGGAACATTTTTTTATGGATGAAACACCCCTTAATGGAATTAATAATCATTTATAATCAAGACTCAATTAAATGTAATAAAAATAGTTCTATAAATATTTTTAGTAATCTAATAAATCATTTGAGAAACAATCACATAGAATTAAGGTATCATTTCTTAAGAGATCACACTCTAAAAGGTGATATTTATCTTGACTCTATCTTTATAGATAATTAGTTAGCAGATATTTTCACTAAACCCCTTACATTCAAAAATTTTGAATTTATTTAAAGATAATTGAGTTTATTCATGTTTTAATAAATTTAATTTTCTTCATTTATTCTTATTTAAATAAATATATTCTTTTATTTTTGTTAAAATTTAAAATTTGTAATTCTATTTTAATATTTAGTTTAATGATATGTAAAAAATTATCTTATTATTGATATTTTTTTATTTAAATATTGTAAATTTATAAAATTGAAATTATTTCCACCCTTTAGTGTTTTTATTATTAATTTATTAATCAAAAGAATCTCTAGACTGAAACCTAATACATAAGAAAATTAGGAATCTCGTATATGACCTAATATAAAATTGGTTCTCGACCCTTTTTCCATTTTCATACATAACCTCCTTTTAAAGACAAACTATCTTATTTAATGTATTCATTCTTGTTCAACCTTCAACTGACCTACTCAAAAATGGTAAAGTTGAAGCATGTAGATGTTGGAAGCTAGGGTTCATCTATGAAATCAAAAGGAAGCATACTAAAAGTTCTTGTAGGAAAATACATAGATATAGAATAGATGAAGACAACTAAAATGATGTTAAATAAATTCATCAAGTTTCATAGATGACAGTTTATGTTTGATGAGAAGAAGTCTGGTTTTATTTTTGGGGAATAAATTAATGAGTTATTAGTGAATTATGAGTTTGAGTTTAATCCAATAGAGGATATAATAACATCAAATATTAAGTGGAAGAAAGTGGTTTTTTATTATATTAAAATGGGTGATATCTTTCATTTTCCCTATGTGGGGGAGTTTTATTTTAGTCAAATTAATTTAGAGAAAAGCTATTAGGTCCAAAAAAAGTGTTCAAGGTTTTTTGGAACCTTTATTTTTTGAAAAGAAACCCATGAAAGAACTGTCTATTGAATAGAATTCTTTTTGTAAGTTTTTATAGATAGGTATAACACAACGATAAGGAGATATGGAGAAAGTTATTTTTCATGATATGTATTTAATTTATATCATGATCAATGATGTAATTTTAGGTTTTACAAGATAAATGATGAGGTTCATGTGTCATTATTATGAATAAAAAGTAAAATTAAACTACTATCCTTATGGTATATTAACTTATTTAGTTTCAAAGAAGAAATAAGTATATTTAAATGAAGGTAATGTGTTAAAATATCATAAAAGTAATAACCTGACATTGGTTATCTTGAAGAAGATTTTATATTTCTAAGATTTTGTTTCAAGTTATTTGAATGTAGTTTTTCAGGAAAGTGCGACTCATGGGAGTTAACTCAGAACTCAAGACCTATTGATCTAATACCTATTAAGACAATGTCTTCTAGGGGAGTGAATAAAAAAATGTCTGCATGAATAGAGTCTTTAATTCTAGTCATCAGTTATAGTCATCAGTTCTACAATTAGAAAGACTAGACAAATTCAAGAGGATATGGATTCATGGAACCAAGATTTTCATGGAGTTTCTATGTCTGTTGAGGAATATTTTAATCAGGACACAATTGTTTTCAAAACTATTGATCTTCCTAATGATAGTTAATTTGGGACTAAACTATGGATTCTAAAGTTCATAAAATTCCAATGGTAAAATAAGTTCATAAAAAAGATGGTCAAATTTATCATGGATCACCTATTGATAATAGAAGGGGTGCTTATGTGATTATGGAATCTAAAAATCATTCTCATACACCATCAGTTCCATTGTTACTTTCCATTGATCATGGATTATCTCATTCAGTTTAGAAATCTTATAAAAGGAAGTGGCTACTAATGAAGTAATCATATATCTTGAAAATATCAGAGTAGATTTTTTTTATTAAAAAGTGGATATAGTTACATAAAAAGATGATATTAAAGAACTTAAAGAGTCCTCTTTCTCTAAGTTTTACTTAAATAAGTTAGTTGGAATGGTAGCTACCCCAATAGAAATGATCAGTAGTCTTTAGATAGTTCCACCTTTGAAAAAATATAGTTATAATATAAGTTCTTTGGAACTTGAGTAAATGAAAGCCTTGGTAATTAGTTTGAAAGATGTTTTCCATACAAAGGTTGAGTTTAGTGATCTTGGTACTTTTGTTGAATCTCTAAGGGATATGTTTCAAAATACTCTTTTAATGCAATAATATTATTCTCAAGAAGTTCTTAGTGATATTAAATCTATTAGAGTTGAAGTGAAAGAGAATCTATACACTTTGAAAAGTTTTGTGTTGATTCATTTAAAATTTATAAATAAATTCTAATCCTCTGCTACATATTCCTTAGAATCTCCAGATATTCTAGATTTCAAGTCAGATAATGCTATAGTTGAGTTCCATTTCATCTCAAATCCATTGTCTCTAATCTAGTCTTATTTCTCTAGTGATGTTGGATGATTTGAAAAAGTATCTTGTTGGTAAATTTCACAATATTAAGGATTTTATTAAGAATCTTAATATTTGATTATATAAGTGCATGAATGACCATGTTAGACATATTGAGAAATATCTTTGAGATATGGTAGAAGAGAATTTGGGTGTTTCAAAGAAATAAAGAGACAAAATTTCATGCATCATTGAACCTATTAATAAAAAAAATCAAATTATTTCCTAGTGGATAAAGTAAATCTATTTAGAAATTATGGATCTATATTTCAATAAAGAATCATGTTCAAAATCATAAGAATCTTCAGAAGTGCTAGTTCCAGTTATAAGAAGGGCATTAGTTATTTATAAACCTCCAAGGATAGTAACTTATGTGGAATCATTTATTCCTTTTTATGTGGTTTTAGATCAATTTTAATACAAGCATGTTGTTAGCTGAAGTTACTGAATCTTCTCTCAATAAAGTTAATGAATTTGTTCAAATTTTTTTAGAGAAATTAGAAATCATTGATCAAAAGGCATATTTAGTGATGGTAAGATAATTTATGTGAAAAAAATCTGTGAATCTAATTATGAATAATATTTTTATAGATATTCCTTATAGTTTATCTGGTGTAGGAATTTCCCTTTTTAATTTTCCTCTATGTTGTCGGTGAGTTTAAAAGATTCTATTATGTGAATGTAGAATATATTAAAATTTTTATTAGAAATTGATTAACATTAGGAGTTAAAATTTATAAGCAAGAATATCTTTTAATTTTTGAATTTTTCAAGTTTGATGTAATTTTGAGGATCAACATCTGTACTGAAGCCCTATTTAAAATGAGAAGATAAAGACCTCTTGGTTTTGATCCAACTAGTACTTCTCATTAAACCAAGAAGATAATAGAAGGTGTTTATGATCCTTCAACACCATCATTTCCCAATTCAACTACCTCTAGAATCGATCCAACCATGCAAATACCTCCACCCGAACCAAAATCTTAGTTTGAAACCATTCTAACACCTAGATTCTATGACTTGTATTTTTTATCTGTGTTGAGTGGATGTATATTTGTACGTAAATATAATTAATGAAACAATCCATTATTTCTTCATTTATGATGTGTCTCTCAATTATTGTTTTCATTTTATTTTACTTATTTATAAATATATATCTATTTATTTTATTTTAATGAAACTCAATCTTTCTATAATTCTATATTTAGATTTCTCACTTTATTTAAATATATTATTACACTAAAGTTCAACGTTAAATTGTGTTTTACCTCTCTTTCCATTCCTTTTTCATGACATAAAAAGGGGGTTCACTTCCTAAATTTTTAAAAAGGTGATAAGTAAATATTTAAGGGGGAGAAACGCTACATTTAAAATGATATATTTTCTGTATTTAGTTTCTGTTAAACCTTTTTAATATTCCATGTTTTAAATCAACTAGAATATATAACGGGTTTTGTGATCATAAAAAAGGGTTATATTTTTTGGAATAATAATATTGATCCAACATATCCCATATAATTTAGGTTTTTATGATCTCAAATACCATTTATACTTTATTGATGATCTTGTTTTTAAGTGTGTTCATCAGGTTTTATTATTTTCTTATGTGTTCAGAAGTTAATTTCATTAAATATGAATTTTGGATGTTTTAAGCTGAAATCTTCCTATGTTAGGAAAATCAACTATGTGATATTTTTTGGATATATGGTGAAAATGGCTACGTTTATCAATCAGATACATAAATTTCCTATATAAAGGAATTGTCTATGTCTATTGGTTATGTCACATAATTAGTTACAAGGAAATTGCCTACGTTGACAAGATTTCCTACATGATAAATAAAATACGTAGATCATTCAGCTATGTAAAACTACTATATGGAGTAATTAGTTATGAGAAAATTTTATCTGGTTAAATCATCTTTGTTGTTTTAATTGGCTATTTCAGTTTCATCTCCCTGAGTAAAAATCCTACATGATTCAATATGTCTATGGGAAGTAAAATCGATTATGTGGATTCAATTATACAATCAGCTACTCCACGATACAAGTTGGAATTTATTAATATTAAAGCAATAAAGTAAGACATTAATGATGATATAAAATCTTTAAATGCTTTATTACCTCTTTAAGGGAAAATAGATTATAATAATGTTCAAGTGATGAGACAAAAGACAAGAATAAGGGTAGTTTATTTTTCTATACTATTGCTAAGGTATTTTAAGGAAAAGTATGTGTCACTAATCCCTAATTATATGGATAATGTTCCATTAATTTAAACAAGAAGAATCACTCACATTTTGTAACATCCCGGTTTCGAAAGCTGCCTAGAGGCGCCCCATGCCCGGTTGGTCACATGGCCTCAAGCACATTTCCCCAAACACCAGAGGCTGCTGACTAGTATTGAGGGCCTTGGGTGTGATAGTGGGGAAACTATTCCCTCATTGGTAGAGTAACATAGTGGAAGTAAAATAGATAGCAATATCAGAAGTAGTAAAACATGCCCTAAACCAGTAAGCAGCAGAAGACTGGAACTAATAAAAACTAAGCACATATAAATAAATGATGCATGATACATATGTATAGGAAAATAGCTAAAAAATCACAATTCTGGAATAAAGTAATAAACTATAGTACAAAAGAAAATAAATAAACTCGAGCAGCATCCCAAGCCTCAGCTTGGTCCCATGCTCTCCAGCTCCACCGTAATCAAGTACCTGAAGTAGAAGGGCGCTTTCCCTTATCTATACCTACAATAATATAATCTGTTTGGGCCAAAAATCATGACCCAAATAGGGTGTGAGACTAATCTCAGTAGGCAACCACCCTAAGATCTGTGCCTAATAGTCAGTGAATATATATAGCAGACAATAAGCAAAGAGAAGCAGTAAATAAGGAAATACTCAAAAGTATACAATCCTACAGTTTCAAATGAATTAAATTTCATATATAAAGTATGTAGAAAATCAAGAACAAGTATCAATTTGGGAATTACTCACAGCCTAACCCTTTTGGTTCAAACAAACAAGACAAGCAACCCTCTGGGAAGTACACATAGTCTAACCCCTCTGGTTTAGCTTTAGCACAGACTCTCTGAGGAAGAACTAACCGTCAATTCCCCCTATTGTCTCGTATCAGTAACTAATTGGAACTCTGAGGAAGCACTCAACGTACAATTCCCCCTGTGTCCCATATTGAGGAACTACAAACACTATGAAGGAGAACTTACATCCATCCCCACCTATGGTCTCACAATGTAAAAGTAAAACAGACACTCTGGAGAAGCCCTCAACGTACATTCTCTCTATGGTCTACTACACCAGGTTCTCACGGACCTATGTAATTCAATCATGCAAGAACGATACATGGAGGCCAAATTAAACCTCAAGAACTAATTTTATAAACAATATATAACATATCATATCATTTCAGATAATAATCACTTATCATAACAATACTAGGCATGGTAAGAAAAGAAGCCTAACAGGCAAGCTGGACCAATTGGCCAAAATAAGAAAACATGGTAAAAGCCTCCATATCATGGAAAAATTAACCCTATTCATAAACAAACAATTTCTATCCAAACAAACAAGGAATAGAAGGCAAAACAAGGCTAAAAACCATAAACATGCATTACCCCATTCTTGGGTATTGGTACTTTTTCACATAAAATTCAAAGACTATCTACAGAAAGGCACAAACCACATACCTAGACATCGTGAGATAGATATACTTGAACCTCAGGCCTTGAATCACCCTATAATGTCGTAGATATACAAAAAAGTTAAAAACATTCAACTGAGGATATCTCATGAAAGAAGAGAAATCAGGAGATGAAGTTCTAGAAAAAGGAAGAACTCACTATGGCAATTCCAAGGAAATAAATGGTGGTCCATTCGGAGAATGGATGAAGAATCGGGGGCTCGGAGAAGATCCTCTACCCTACAAACACTCCTGGATGAGACAGACAAAGAAGAAGAGCGTTCTATCTATCAGACGCGACCTCGGTCTTTTTAATGAAAAAATTAAGTACCTGGTGTGTTCTTTAAAATTACATGGTTTGTACTACCATTATATGGCCTCCACTTTAGGCGGTCTCTTGGTCACCACACACGGCCATGTACTCGGCCGTAACATGGCCAGTACATGGTCACCCGTGACAACTGGGTACACAACATGTACTCCTGAAATTTCCTGAAACTTTTGTTTTTCTAAAAAACAACTAGAAAATAAAAACATACCTGAAAAGAAGATTCGGGTTCTTACAAACTTCCCCCCTTAAAGAAATTTGTCCCTGAATTTCCCTAGTAAGGAGGCGTAGAAGAAGAATCCTCAAACAGATCTGGCCACTACAATCGTACATCAACCTCCATCTCCCAAGTCTCGTCCTGTACTCACCCGTGATGCCATAATACTCAAATCAGTGGAACAGAACGACCACATAGAACCTTCTCACTTCGATCAACAATCCAGATAAGACTCTCCTCGAACAAGGCATCCACCACAAGCTCAAACTCCTCAGGTTGGAAAACATGAGACAGTTCTAAGAAGTAACGTTGAAGGTGAGAAACGTGGAAGGCATCATGCATAGCTCGATACCTCTGAGGTAACGACAACTAATAGGAAACTGGCCTGACTCTCTCCAAAACCTTGAACGGTCTGACGTACATCAGAAAAAGCTTTCCCTGTCTTCTAATCCTCATATTTCCTAACCTCGGTGTGACATGCAGAAAAACCTGATCTCCAACCTCGAACTCCAGAAGTCATCTCCATCGATCTGCATAAGACTTCTATCATGACTGTGATGTAGCCATCCTCTCCTGAATCAAATCTATCTGCTATGTGGTCTCCTAGACAAGTCGAGGTCCCAACATAGCTACCTTTCCTCCCTTCATCCACCATAAGGGTGATCGGCATGGCCTACTGTACAAAGCCTCAAAAGGTGCCATCTAAATAGTTTCTTGAAAACTATTATTGTAGGTAAACTCCACAAGAGGTTTGTGATTATCCCAAGAACCACCAAAATCCAAGACACATGCCTGAAGCATGTCCTCAAGCACCTTAATTGTATGGAGGGACTGGCCATCTGTCTGGGGATGGTAAGCTGTAATCAGAAGTACTTGTGTACCCAAAGCCTTCTGTAATCCTTTCCAGACCCGAGAAGTAAAATAGGCATTCCTATCTGAAACAGTGGAGTGTGGAACCCCATGTAGACATACAATCTCTCGGATATACAACCTTCCCAACTCATCAACACTGAAGGTCTCCTTAATCGGAAAGAAGTGAGAAACCTTCATGAGTATGTCAATGACAACCCAAACTACATCATTTCCTCGAGGTGACCTCAGTAAACATGTCACGAAGTCCATCGCGACATCATTCCACTTACACTAGGGAATTGGTAACTACTATAAAAGCCCTTATGGTTTCTGATGCTCTGCCTTTACATACTGACAGGTGGAACACCTCATGAGAAAAATAACAACATCTCTCTTCATACCTGGCCACCAATACTAACAGTGTAGATCCTGAAACATCTTGGTGACACTAGGATGAACTACCCAAACTAAGGAATGATAGTCCCGCATCAGATCCTCGCGTATGTCTTCTGGCACCCACACACGCCCATGAAAAGACAAGGTATCATCCTCACCTACTGTCCATCCAAGAATAGGGTCCTCTCCTGACACACTCTCCCATAAGACTAGGCCGTCTGAACTTGATAGCTTCCTCATTCACACTCGATCAATAAGATTAGAGGTAACAGCTAAAGAAGATAGAAACGTCTTCCCTTGTCTGTCATGTACCTCTAAATGCATCTCAGAGAACAGATCCATAAGCTGCCACTCACTGCTGGCCTCCTGAACCGCCTATATTTGAGTTCTCCTGCTCAACGCATCAGCCACTACATTGACCTTCCCAAGCGTGTAGGCATGCTCAAAGTCAAAAGACCAAAGGTACTCAACCCATCTTCATTGTCTCAAATTTAGATCACGCTGAGTGAAGATATTCTTGAGACTCTTGTGGTCGGTGAAAACCACAAAATGCTCTCCCAGAAGATAATGTCTCCAATAGTGTAAAGCATGAACAACTGAAGCTAGCTTGAGATCATGTATCGAGTAGTTCCTCCCATGTGACCTCAACTGCCGAGACCCATATGCAATGACTCCTTCTCCCTGCATAAGCACTGCTTCTAGCTCGATACCTGATGCATCACAGTACATAGTATAGCTCTTGCTCGGATCTGGAAATACTAGTATCGGTGATGAAGTTAACCTCCCTTTAAGCTCCTGAAAGGCAGACTCACAAGAATATGACCACAAGTACTTCACACCCTTCTTATTCAGGCCCGTCAGTGGCACTGTTAAGCATGAAAAGTCCTATATAAAACATATGTTGTAACCATCCAACCCTATAAAAGTCCATACCTCAAAGAAATTCCTCGGCTGCTCCCAGGAAACTACTACTCTCACTTTATCTAGGTCTACTGATACTCCTTTCTCTAAGATAACATGACCCAAGAAGTGAATCTGGTCCATTCAAAAGTGTAATTTTTAGATCTTAACATATAACTAATGCTCACTTAGTGTACTAAAAAAATCTCAAGATGAGCAGCATGGTCGTGTCGAGTGTGAGAGTACACCAAGAAATCGTCCAAAAAGACCACCACAAAAGAATCCAAGTATGGATGGAACACTAGGTTCATCAATGCCATGAAAACTAAAAGTGTGTTCATGAGACCGAATGGCATAACCACATATTTGTATAGACCATACCTGCTCTGAGAGGCTATAAGAGGTACATCTAATGGTCTAACGTACAACTGATGGTAACTAAACCTCAAGTCAATCTTCGAGAACACACAAGATCATAGAATTTGATCGAAGAGATCATCAATCCTCAGTAAGGGATATCGGTTCTTAACCATAAACTTGTTAAACATTCAATAATCCACATAAAGTATGAGGGTATAGTCTACCTTCATCACATACAGGACAGGAGAACCACAAGGAGAAGTACTCGGGCGGATGAAACCCCTTGCTTGAAACTCCTCCAACTGCTTCTTGAGCTCATGAAACTCTTGTTTATCCATCCTATAAGAAGTAATAGACACTAGTTCCGCTCATGGCACAAGCTCAATAGAAAATTCCACCTATCACTCTAGAGGAAAACCTAAAAAGTCCTCTAGAAAGACATCCCTGAAATGATCCACCGCTGGAGGAAAGTCTATCTCTGAAGCTCCCTGGTCATCCATATATAGACTAGCAATCTGTGTTGTAACTCCTCCTAACCCATGATTCTCGGGTCCTGCTTTTCTCTCCTAGACATCCCACTCGTCCTTATGAAAAAACGATATTCCCTCTGGTGATATGAAACTCACCCTACGAAGATAGCAATTGAAAACTGCCTGGAAGGGAACTAACCAGTCCATTCCAAGAATGAAATCATATCTTGTCATCTCGAAGACATAAAGGTCCCATATGAAGTGACACCCACCAACCTTGAGAGATAACTCCTTGCACTGACGTATACTAGTCGTTCTTGTCCCCAAAGGTGTGTCTAGAATCAAGATATCATCAAAATAAAAGATACAGAACCCAGGATCTCCACAACAGTGATAAATATAGAGTTATGGGAAGCCCCTGTATCAAAAAGAGTAGAAGATAAAACTGAGACAATTAGGATCGTACGTCGAACTGTAGAGGGTTCGGGATCCTTCTCCTACAGGGTCTGCTCCACTCCAAAAGTATGACCTGCATTGCGGTCCTGTGACCCTGCCTGACCACCCGGAGCTGATCCACCCTGTTGTCGTTGAAAGATTGGAGACTGGCTACCCCATCCATGAACTCCACCTCAGCCATAATTTCCAGAAGAACTCTAGTTCCCTGACTGATGAGAAACTGGTGGTGATGCTCCTGAATGTGGATTTATTGAAGAACCCTTGTCATCATTTGTTGGTGAGAAGAACTGACAGAAGTGCTGGAGATGGCCCATGTTGCTACATGATCAGCACTCCATTGGGTTTCTAGAGGAATGTTTCCTCGTATTCCCGCTCTTCCAGCACTAGTAGAACAACACCTAGATACCAGAAGAAGTCTCTCACCTACTACGATCTCCATGCATAGTCTCACTACGACCCTTCCTGCTATCAGTAGGAGGGATACCAACGCCAGATGTCAAACCGACCTGGATTACCACTCCATAATTCTACATACTGTGCTATATGATTAGTTCCTGATTGACTATAGAAGTGATGTAAGTCAACCTAAAGATGTTCACCTGAGATCGGATGTCATGCCTAAGGCCATCCTCAAACTTCCTTACTAGAAATTACTCATCACCTACTGGAATAGGCGGGAAGAACTACAACTCTGTGAAGTGAGAAGAATACTCCATAACAGAAAGAGTACCCTTCTCTAGACTCATGAACTCTCAGGATCGATTGGACCTCAAAGTATCTGGGTAGAAGTAGTCATAAAAGGAATGCTAGAACTCATCCCAATCTATAACCTATTGGAATCCCAACTGTGAGATCACATCCCACCATCTCTTGGAAGAGTCCCAAAGCATTCAAGTAGAAAGCTTCACCCTCCTCTCTGGAGGCATCTCAAGATGCTCGAAGATAGAAAGCATGGATTCTAACCATGAATCTGCAGCTTGAGGTCCTCCTTCCCCTATGAAGGTGGGAGGATGATACTATTGGAAAACCAACGTCAACTTTGCCATAGAATGGGAATTATGCGGTACTCCTCGTAAGGTTTGAATAAACCTCATAAATCCCTCTTGGAACTATGCATCAGAACCTGTGTCCGGAATGATGGATGGTGCCAAGACTGGCACAACTGGAGGATCTGCTAGTAGTCCCTGATCAGACATATCTAGTGTCTGTTCACTTCCTTGTAATTGGGGGACAACCGAAGGACGTCTCAGTGGCATGACTCTGCAAGGTCAAGTGCACACCTTAGATAAAGATTAAGAGGGACTGGAACTTAGTATTGTAAGAAGGGAACAAGATAAAGAAAGCATTCAAGTTTTTAAAAACACAGATACATGGTGTGTAAAATGCCTACATGGTGTGTTCCCTTAAGACTTCACATGGGAGTGCACTTCTACCAACCCAGGTCGTGTAACACCCCATACACACGATATGTTGTCCTAACACATGACATGTACTTGAATCCTCTTACCCTACCCGAGTTATTCTATATGGATAAGCCACACGATTTCCCTAGAACAAGACTACATAGCGTGTTAGTTCCATACACGATGTGTACCAAAAGAACTTCACCGACCCATGTTGTTAGTTACACAACCGGTTACACAACTGACTCTACACGGTGTGTTTGTGCCGGAAACGGCGTGTACTAGAAAGATATCACCGACCTATGTTGTTCACTACACGGCCGGATACATGGGTTACACTTCACGGAGTATTCAAGCTTGACACGATGTGTATAACTTATGTTTTATCAATCCATGTCATTAGTCACATGGGTGGACACATGGCCTTCACAACACAACGTGTACATCAGGAACACGGTTTGTTCCACCGAAGATTTTCTAACCCCGTGTCTCTTCCCACATATCCAGTGACACAATTAGAGACTACACGACATATATAGATAGAAAACGACATGTACTTAAGAAAAATAATTCCTTCTTGAACAGAAGGACACATGGCATGTATTTATCATTACACGCTGTGTATTATGGGTTATTACAGACAGTAAGCCTTATAAACTACTCCGAAACCTAGAAAAACACTGAAATGAACATTAAAGTGCCAAATTTCGATTCGTGAGGGCCCATACTCCCAGCAAATCAAATTTTGACATCTTATACATGTTATATATAAACATAACAGAGCAATGATCCACCAAATTCCGGTCCATGAGGGCCCATAACACCTCAAGAACCGAAGCTTGGAATCCATTCAAACAAAACCTTACAAAAACCAATACCTTATCAAAAAGAAAGTATTCTATCATGGAACCTATCACAATAGTATTCATATCTAGCACAATATATATCACAACAACATGCAATCACTAATGCACCCTAAATGGCATGGCAAGAATGCATGACATGTGATCTCTAGAAAGTGCCTATATGATGCATGCGATGGAATAACCTCATATCATCAGGTTGCAACAGAAATAGAACCTAAATAATATAAACAATAATAACACAATACATGTGAATCTTCCAATGGTGAAATCAAATCAACTATAAAATTACAAACCAGAAAAATTGAAATAACCAAGGTAAATTGGTTTTTCCCTATACACGGGTTAGCTACTCCTAGGAACAACTTATTACCAAGTACCTATTCCTTCCTATCCTTAGATATAGGCTCAAAACATTAAGTTAAGAAGAAAATAATCCCTCTGATACCACTTTGTAATGTCCTGGTTTCAGAAGCTGCCTAGAGGCACCCTGTTCCTGGTTGGTCTCATGGCCTCAAGCGTATTTCCCCGAATGCCAGAGGCTTCCGACTAGCAGCGATGACCTTGGGTGTAATAGTGGGGAAACTATGCCCTAATTGGCATAGTAACACAGCCGAAGTAAAACAGATAAAAATAGAAAAAGTAGTAAAACATGCCATAAACCGGTAAGCAGCGGAATACTATAAGCAATAACAACTGACCACATATAAATAAATTTTGCATGGTATATTTTTCTAGGAAAATAGCAAAAAAATTACAATGCTGGAATACAGTACTAAACCAAAGTAAAAAAAGAAAACTAATAAACTCTAGCATAATCGCAAGCCTCAACTTGGTCCCATGCTCTCCAGCTTCACAACAATCAAGTACCTGAAGTAGAAGGGAACTTTCCCTTATCTATACCTACAACAATATAATCTGTTTGGGCCCAAACACATGGACCCAATAAGGTGTGAGACTAATCCTAGTAGGCAACCACCCAAATATCTATATCTAACAGTTAGTGAATATATATATCAGGCATTAAGTAAAGAGAAGCAGTAAAAAAAGAAGTAATCAAAAGTAAACAAACCTACAGTTTCAAATGCATTCAATTTCAAATTTGAAGTAATTAGAAAATCACAAATAGGTAACCCTATAGTAAGTACTCACAACTTAACCCCTCTGGTTCAACCAAACAAGACAAGAAACCCTCGGGGAAGTACACACAGTCTAACCCCTCTAGTTCATCTTTAGAATAGACTCTCTGAGGAAGCACTCAACGTCCAATTCCCCCTATGGTCCGTATCAATGAACTAAAGACACTCTGAAGGATCACTTACATCTATCCCCCCTATGGTCTCACAATGTAAAAGTAAAAAAGACACTCTAGGGAATACCTCAAAGTCCTTTCTCTCTATAATCTACTACACTAGCTTTGCACGGCCATGTGTAAGTCAATCGTGCATGAATAATACAAGGAAGACAAAGAAAACCTCAAGAACTACTTGGATAAACAATCTACATCACATCATAGCATGTTAAATAATAATCACTCCATCCAAACAATACTAGGCATGGGAAGAAAACCAGCCTAACAGGAAAGTTGGACCAAACTATCAAAACAAGAAAACATGGGAAAACCCTCCATAGAATGGAAAAATTAACCCCATTCATAAACAAACAACCTCTATCCAAACAAAAAAGGCATTGAAGAAAAAATAGGGCTAAAAACCATAAACATGAAATACCTCATTCTTGTGTATTGGTACTTTTGAACATAAAATTCAAAGACTCTCTACGGAAAGGAACAAACCACCTACCTCGGCATCGTGGTATTGATATACTTGAACCTTAGGCCTTGAATTGCCCTAGAATTCCATAGATCTACAAAAACATTAAAAACGTTCAACCGAGGATATCTTTTGAAAGAAGAGACATCAGGAGATGAAGTTCTAGAAGAAGAAAGAACTCACCATGGCCATTCCAACGTAATAAATGGTTGTCAATTCAGAGAATATATATTGATTTGGGGGCTCAGAGATGATCCGCGATTATATGGATGCTCCTAGATGAGCCGGTTGAAAAAGAAGAGTGTTATACCCGTCACATGCGACCCTGATCCGTTTAATGAAAAAAAGAAAGTCCAAGGCGTGTTATTTCAAAGTACACGACGTGTACTTGAATTTTCTGGCCTCCTCTTTAGGCGGTCTCTAGGTCACCACACATGGCCATGTACTTAGCCATTACAAAGACAGTATACAGTCACCCATGGTAAATGGGTACACAACGTGTACTTAAAGTACACGGTGTGTACTCCTGGAATTTCTAGACACTCCTCTATTTCTAAAAAACAACTAGAAAAGAAAAAAGTACCTGAAAAGAAGATCTGGGTTCTTACACATTTACCTGTGTATATATTTTATGATAAGTTTTATCAAGTGAGAAGAAATTTAAAAAAAAGGAATAACTGAAGTGTATAAGAAGGTGTGAGAACTCTTTCTCTAAAAAATCTAAAAACGATGCACTTTTTTTCTATATTAATAAGGAAGAATAAGTCTTGTATCATCATATATTTTTATTAATAATATTTATTGACTTCATAATATTCTCCTTGAGAGATTTACCCTTCATAAAATCTCTCTGGGAAATTTATCTTTTCTGTTAGCTTTATTAAATAACTATAAACTGAAATTTATAAAAAATTATTTTTTATTATATTTCTTCCTAAAGGTTCCTATAAAAAGGAACCTTTGAAGGATACTGATTGTAAATCCTTTATAGAGACTAGTTGAAAGCTCCTGTGATTGTACCAAGTGTCGAGTTCTTGCACCCATTCATGCAGTCCCTAGAAAGAGGGTCGGTAGTTCCTGAAAAAATGGCTCGTCTAGTGAAAATCATCATACACACGGAGAAGAGTGATGGTGGAGTGAACTAGGGGACTTCTATTCAAAAAATTATACATCTATATTTCCATTTTTATTATTCATATATTTATTTCGACTACATTACTTTTTAAAGAATAGATCAAAATTTATTCATAAATCAGAGAAGGTGTTTTTTATAATTAAATAAAAATTCAAAGAACTTAATTTACCCCCCTCTTGAGTCTTAGTATAGTTAATGTTGGAAAGAAGCTTCCACTAGAGATTCAGAAGTTGTTTTTGAGAATTTGGGATTGTCCTCTTTTATAGCCCATTTTTTGTGTAGTTTTTTTCCATTTTTATGTATACCATGTATCATTTTTTATAATGAATGAAAGATATGTTAGATCATGTTATAATCCATTGGGATGTTCATTCATTATTAATGTTAAATCCTTCATCATTTTTTATGCTTTTTGTCATTTTTTCATGGTGTGAACCATGGGTTAAGGTTTGTTTGGTCAATGATATGGGGATGCCTTGGGTGTGGACTGGGGTAACATGAATAATATTTTGGTTTATGGGTTGACTGTGTAAGATAATAGGGTATAGATTTCTTTCAGGATCACCAAGATTATATGTTCATTGATTTTATCCACAATTTAACCCTTGTTTAGCCTCGTGACCTAGAGTCAAAACCATTCCATTCTATTTTAAGGTAATTTCATGCTTGGGATGTTGGTCTTTTTTTGTGAGGGGTATTGTTCTGGTGATCTAGTCTAGAGAAAAAATTTCTTTGGTGTTTCTTAAGGATGTGATCTTGTTGTGTTTTGGGATTGTTTTTTGTGGTTAGTTTGATAATATCCCTTATTTTGTGATCATAGGAATAATTCCTTTCAAGTGATTTTCAAACATTTGGGAGTGATATTAACTATTCCACCATTTAATATTAACTTTAAATGGTGAGAGACCTTCAACCTGTCTCTACATGTTTCCACAATTCTAGTGGAGTTGAATTTCAAGATAATTTTGGTTGGGGTGTTCCATTGTCAGTAACTCTTGATACCTAAAATGTTTCTAAGGTGTTGTTTTTTTATTCCTTAGTCTGGATCAGTGCTCAGAAATCACTTGTGAGTTATGGTATGAGATTTTTATAGTTACCCATTTTGATGAATCTTGTTTTAGATTTATAGTTATTCTGTGGTTGGTGTATCCTAAATCATTTCAAGTAGTTTCCAAAAAAGTGGGTTACTTGATTCATGATTTCTTGATTTCAAGTCTGGGAAGTGGTCCCCTTGGTTTTATCATTACTTCTAGTAAGTTGATTTTGATTTTTTTTCCTTTAACCTATGTTTTCAATGAATTTATAGGGGAAGCAAGTGTCATGGTGGGGAGAATTATGACACCATAAAATATCATTTTCATATTTATGTTTATAATTTTAATTTCTCCCTTGGGTTCAGGGTGTTTTGAGGTGAAATTTTAAGATTTTTAATGCTTTTCTAGGTCCACATAGTTAGTAATATATTTTGGGAAACAATTATGTGGAAATAACTTTCTAATTTCAGTTTTTAACAGTAGTGATCGCACGATCGCCACACTATTTGGAAAACAATGTGAGTAGAATATGTGACCATCTTGGATTTGGGTATTTTTTTTCATTTCATGTTATTATTATTTTGGGATTATACCAAAATATTCCCCCAGTTGAACCAAACATTTATCATTCCTTCTAAATGCCTCTCCTTCTCTTCGAATCCCCTTTATGGTTTATTATTGGTGATTTATTAGTGGATTTTCATATAGAATTAATATTTAGGTCTTATAATTATTTATACTCTAATTTTATTCCAATTTATCCCATCTCCTTGGACTATAGTGTCTATTTTTGGATTATTTTGGTTGTCTAGGGTTGATATATATATATTTTTGGTATTTTAAGGGCTGTGATCCATAATAGGATACCTGATTTAGTGATTTCTATTGAATGAGACATGGTTTCATCTTTTGAGGTTGGTGTTTCCATTAAATATCATTTAATGAAATCATTTATGAGATTATTGATGTTTTAAATATTCTTTTGAACTAAATTAATGATGTATATGATAAATTTTTTGGTTTTGTGAAATATTTTCCATGCTTGGCTGGGTTTTTTTCCTATGGAAAAGTGGGTGAGTTGTATTGTTCAGTGTCACTTTGTTTTTAAAAGTGTTTTTATACATTATAAGTGTCTGATAGAATTATATTGATGGTTTTATCTATTAAAAATGATTTTTCATGAGATTTTATGACATTTTTTGATTTATAATGTGCGTAATTCCCTTGATTAAAGAGGTTTACATTCTTATAAAGGGGAGTTTTCTTATTTTAAAGGGGGTTAACTTTTTTCAAAAGGGGGTTTATTGTTTTAAAAATGGGGGTTTCTTGTTTAAAAATGGGATGTGTTAATTGATGTGATTTTTTAGTGATATAATTAATTCGACTAATACCACGTTATGATGTTGTGTTGTGTTCCCCTGGATTTACACTTTGTTTTTAAAGATGGTTTTAAAAAGTGTTTTCCAAAGGCATGGTTATTATTTTAAAGGTAAATGATCTTTTGGAATCTTGTGTTAAAGATGGATTTTATCATTTGATGTTTTCACTCATATTGAGACCCTTTTCTACCTATCATTTATTCTTGTGTGTATGTGTTGATGATTATGTAAATTGTGATTCATGTTATGTGGATTGGGTAGGGGGATCATTATTAAAGAGGGTGTATTGGAGGTGTAAAGTGTTTGATTTTTTTTGTGTTTATTTACTTTGGTATATGTTATAGAAACCCATAATTACTATTCAAATATCTCACATCATAATAGATGAATATTCAATACACAATATAAAAATCCATTCTAGAATTAGATAGGTTTAGTGGCTTTGGAAACTTGGACGCAAACAAAACTGGTTCATAAAATATTTGCATCATCTACCAATAAGTTCCTCATAACTAGATCTCTTCTTAGAAATATAATATTTAGTACCTTTCTTAATAACCTAGGAAATGAAACATAATAATGGGTGAGCTCAGATTACCAATAACGGTAAATAAGTGAAATATCAATGATCACTAGACCATAACATAAACATAAGGTAATGATTACATGATAATAACATTTTAAAATCATACCCTATATATCATAGATAAAAATATTGAATCATGGAATAAAACATGATAGTTCATAAGGCATGAATCATTAATGAATCAAATAACATGAGCCATGACTACTTAATATTGGTATAATTCCTTATTTTTTTGGCATACACACAACCATATAAAATAATTTCTTTAGTATTCAAGGCTCATTTTAAGGGATTTCATAATGGGATTGGTTCACTCCCTAAACCATCATAGTCGTCAAGGATCATTTGAAATACTATCATAGTGGAATGAGTTTACTCCCCAAACTATAGTAGTAGTCAAATTTCACTCTCAAGACTATCATAGTGGATGCAGTCCATTAATGACCTGGTATCCCTACCCATTTCATCCCTATTTATCTCATGAGATATCAATCTTTATGTAATGTATTAGAGGGAGATATTGTCCCTACCCATCCTTGGTTAAACATGACCACTTTCCGTTGTTATAATGTATTCACCATCCTTGGTTATAACATAAAAACTATCCTTAGTTATAATTTAACCACCATCACATAATGAAAACTATACATATGTTTATCATAATATCATAAAACATTCATCATATCATCACATCATAACGCGTATAAAAAAAGTATTTCTTAATAATTTCATCAATTCACTATAGCATAACCCACATAAAATAAATTGTTTTCATCAAATTCTCATCAAAATAAACATTAACCATCCTTATAAAGATTAACAATGGTATCAATGTTTAATATCACAAATAAATCATAATTAACCTAAAATATTTTTATCATATATGAAAATTCCTTTAAAAGATCAGTGAAATATTTTTTGAGGAAAATAACTTTCCATTTCAAAAAAAACACATAAAACGCAAATATTTTCAAAATATTATGGAAAATTTTTAATTTTAAAATAACCTTGGAAACTTTTAAATTAATATTAAAAACATTGAGTATTACTGATGGTGGGAAATTCCGTTCATGGGGTATAAGTTAAAAGAAATCATTCCTTTCACATTTTTGGTAAAAAGTAAAAAAATACCTTGTTCGAAAAGGACAATAAGATTAATTTTAAACCATTTTTTTAAATTCAAACTTGGGTAAAAATTAATTTTAACAATCATAGGATAATATTAAATAACCTGTTTAAAATATATTTAAAAAACCTAGATATGGAAAAAAAGTATTTTTTGACTGAAGAGATAAATGAAGTCGATTTTCCTTGAAAACATATTTTCTGTATCAGGGGTAATTAAATTGATTAAAATGAATTAAAAACTTTTATTTAAAATAAATAAATATATTATAATAAAATTTATGAGTTTATTGTGAGGTAAATTTTAATATTTCATCATTATAAACATAATCATAAGCAATCCTAATAAATAATGAGATTATAACAATAAACTCTTGCAAATTTGGTACCTTTTGAGTCATAAGACACATGAAAGAAAGAAACTTATATGGATATGTATATACCATAATTTTCATGTGAATAATCAGAAAATATATCCATGGGTAGTATATAAACTATACAAAATAATCAATTGGTGAATATGGCTTGCGTCCCACTGAAATACAAGTGAGATGAAAATCTCTTACATTAGGTCTGACTTCCTTAGTACATGATATAAACCCATGAATAATTAAAATATATTTATTTTAAATATATTAAAAATATATAATCATATATATAATACAATATATGATTTACTTATAACCTTTTATCACCCATTTTTTAACACTTCGTTATTAAAATCATTGTTCCAGGTGATATCTGCTTCATTTCTAATGCAAGTTCTGGTTTAGTAGTTTTGGTACCTGTATTTTGATAATGGTACCATAATATCAATAATGTTAAAAATTATAAAAATATCATATATATTCAATATATATATTATTATATTCATACATAAAATATATAGCTAGAATAATGAATTACACCATTCATGGAGATGGTAGGTCATACATTTGCCTGAACCCTGTTTTCGTTTTTTGAAGGATGGAATGAAAGAAATGTAAATAATAACTAAACTTTAAATAATAATTATTATATAAAAAATATCATATATATTCATTAAATATATCCTTATTACCATATAATTAAAATAGAAATTAAAAATGAATCACATCGCTACACGGAGGTGGTAGAGCACAAGTATGCATGATCGACATTATCATTTTCCAATGGTTTAGAAGGTAAGAAGTTACATATTTTATTATAATTATAGAATTATAATTATTTAATAAGTATAATATATAAAAATTAAACCAATCAAAATATACATCCATAAAATATTTTGATGAGAAATGAATTGTATTGCTATGTGGAGACGATAAGATGTACATATGCATGAGTGATATTTTCACTTCCCATTTGATGGAAAGAGGGTGAAAAATGTGGTATAATAATCCCAATAACATTTTAATATTTTTATGATACTTAATTTGTTATTTTATGAAGAATATAACATATTTATAGGTGGTAAAATAATAATTAAAAATAAATTGATCACATAAGGTGATTACCTCTTCTTTGAAATAACTCATTTTGATATCCTATTAAGGGCTATAGGGTTGGTCATTTGGGAAAACAAAAACCTATATAATACGTATAGGGAAGTATAGATGATAAATTTTAATAGTTATGTTTATCTAGAAGGCTCAAAGTGGTGTGAATAAGTGAATAGAGGGGTTCCCTTTTATAATTGAGGGGAGGCGCACCCTTGGAATTTTTAAAAAAATAAAAATATATTAAAGTCATTCTCAAGAAAAATAGTTCCAAATAGAATATTAATGGTTAGGTGATGAAATTTTAGACCCAATATTATAGCCATTTTCCTATTTTAATATTTTTATGATTTTTTTGTGATTTAATAAAATACTATTTTTCATAAAATATCATTATTTCCAATCTAGACACTATTCAGTTAATTTGACTTAAAAAACCTAAATAAAAATCTGGAAATAGAATTTAATAATTTAAATAAAACTAATATTTCATATTAATATAAAAAATTCATAGAACATTTTAACTCACTAAAATTATGTTACTTTTAATATTTTTAAAATCATTTTTTATTAATTGGAGAAATACAACATCAGTGTTGTATAAGAATTTAATGTCATTATATAATTACTAAAAATTATAAATAAATTTATACCATGAAAATAATTTCATTAATATATATAGACACTTATATTCGTTCATATCTTACTCTTTCCCTATGTGGACACACATGAGATATTTAACACTAAGAGAGTGACGTTTTGTAACTTTCTTTGCTTTAAATATTATATAGGTCATCATTTTCATGGACAAGTGTCCACTAAACAAATAAATTTTGATAATTAAGAGATAAGTTTATAATTAACTTCATAAAAAAATAAATATTATGAAAAATTATGGCCTTATCAGTTAGATTTAATCTCAATTAACTCGATTTACCCTTTATTGAGGTGATAAATTTTACCACAGTTACTATCCATATAAACAAATAATAAAAGGGGAATATTTACAAAATTTGAGCCTTATGATTAAAAAATTGGAATAAATTTTTATCAAATTCAATTCTTATAGGTTTCATAAATTAAAGTTAAATTAATTTAACAAAACATGGTGAAAAAACACTTTATAAAAAATATATTATTTAACCATAAAACTAGATTTATTCTTATCCCATGCACAGTAAAAATTTTAGATGAATGATTAAAACATTTTATTGAATATATAATATATATATATAATTAAAATAATTCACCTAAAGTGATTAATTTAATTTATTAGCATAAAAACATAATTCACTCATAAAAAAAGTTTTTCAGGAAAATGACTTTTTATGTATAAAAATGTTTTTTAATACCAAATTAAAATGTAAAATTTATTTTAGTGAACTTAATTTGATTATTTAAAATAAAATAGAACTAATTTTACTCTAAAATCATTTAATTTTTTTTAACTTTTTACATTCTTAAAAAAATACAGTATTCAATCAAAAACATAAATTTTCACTATTCACTAAAAAATCATTCTTTTTTATAAAATTATCCAAAATTCACTCTAAAATAATTTTGATAGTATGAAATAAAATATTTTTTTATTTTTATTAAATATGTTTTTGAAAATTTTCAAAAATAAAATATTTTTTCAAAAAAATCAATAAAAAACATTTTAAAGTAAATTTTATTTTTTAAGAATAATATAAATTTGCTAAAAATAATTGAATGATTATTTAATAATAATTAATAGATACATTTATATTTAGTAGGATATTTATATATATATATATAATAATGTAGTTAATAATATTCATACCCTCCAATTTAATAGATAGGTTATATATAATAGACCATAATTTTCATACATAGATATTACATTTAAATATAATAATATTCATTACATAACATAAGAAAACCATGACAGAACCATATATGTTTAGTGTATTTTGAAACTATGAAATATAGAAAACTGGTTCATAAAACATCTACATAATCTTTCGCTTATTCTTTCATAATTAGAACCCCCTTTTGACACATCTTACTTAATACCTTTTTCATATCTTGGGAAAATAAACATAATAAAGGGTGATCTCATATACCTAGTAAGGGTAAACAAGGGAGATATCAGTAATATCATAAAAAAGAGACATAATAATGTAAATAAAACATTTAAAACATTTATCCTGTATATCAAAGATCATGATATCATGTAATGGGATAAATCATAGAAGTTCATAAAGAAATTATTTCATGAGATCATAACATAAGACATAAAATTGTGTCATACACATAAGCATAGAAAATAATTTCCATATTATTCAAGACTCACTGGAAAGACCATAATAGAAGAAAAATACTTTACTTAACTGAGTTTACACCATGTTCCAGACCCGTGTTATTGAATCATGTTTACTTCTCATTCCAGCCCTGTATTACTGAACCAAGATCATTTCCTATTCCAGTCTTATATATCTCATGAGATATAAATCATTACCAAATACATTAGAGGGAGATATAGATCTCACTCATCACATAATTAACACAATACATATGTTTTCCATAAGAACATAAATCATTCACCATATCAGAACCAATAAAGAAAATGGGTTTCATAATCATTATTAAATCTTAACATAACCCATGAAAAAGAAATGGATTTCGTAGTTATCATTCTATCATAAAAATAAACCAAACATAGGAATAACAAGAATAATATCCTCGAAAAATATCCCCATTAAAATATAATTGACATTTAAAAATGTTATCTTAGATGGAAAATAATTTTTATATATCACTTGAAAATAATTCATGAATAAAATATGATTTCTACTTTGAAAATGTTTTCTTTTCTAAAAATTACATGAAATTTTTAAAGAAATTGTTTTTTTAAAATAAAGTTTTGTTCATGTAATGGAATCTTCAAGTAATTAAGTCATTAAAAAATCAAAAAAAATGTGTTCATGTTACATAATTTTAAAAAACATTCTTCTTGTACTTTTGTTGAAAAAGTAAAAAAGTACCTCGATTGGAAAATGATAAAAAGATTCCTTTAAAAATATTTAGTGAAAATTCACACATGGTTAAAAATGAATTTAAAATTTTTTATAATAAGATTAAAAATATTTTGGAATTTATTTTTAAGAAACATGGACATGGAAGATAAATATTCCCGAGTAAATGCTTACGTATAAACAATCTCATATAATAATGAGATTGTGAAATTAACCCTTACCTTAGGTCAGATTTCCTTCGTACATATCGAAAACTCATATATAATGGATTAAATAATGTTATTAACTTATTCCAGAACCATATTTATATTTATGATATCATATATGATCATATTATCACCCGTTAATAATATTTCATTATTATTCTTCGTTCGGGGGCTAATTGCTTCATTTTCTTATGCATGTTTTTTCGTATAAGTCAAAATTCTTATGAATATGATATAGTTACCTAATTTAAAGAATATATATCATATTTATTAATTATATAAATTATATAATCATTATTTAATTATGAATATCTAAAATTAATCGCATCACATTGGGGAGACAATAGACTGTACGTTCACACAAGCGATGATATCATTACCTTAATAGTAAAAGGAAAAGGAAGTGGTTGGAATATATTTTGTTCCAGAATCAATATCATGTTATAATTATCATATATATATATGCATTATTTTAATCAATATACCTATCCAAATAAGGTAGTGATGAAAAACAGATTACACCACGGTGTGGAGATAGTAAGTCGTACACATGCACGTGTGGTACTTTCATTTTTTGTAGGATGGATAAAAGGTGGAATATAGTTGTTCAATAATAAAAAATAAAAAATAATCATATATTTCACTATATATCTATTAATTTATAATTTAAACAACACATAAGGAGAAAGTAGAAGAAGAAATAATCTTGAAAGATTCGGTAAAGACGATTATTTTTTCTTTGGAGAAATTCCTTTAGATATCCAATTAGGGACACTAGGGTTAGTCTTTTGAAAATACCAGAAAATAAATAATATTTATAAATAATTTTAGAAGATAAATTTTTATGGTATGGTTGTTTTTAAAGCTTAATGAGATGTGAAGAAGTGAGAGAGAATGTTTTCTTTTATAATTGAGGTGAGGGGCGCTTTTGAAATTTCTAAAAATATTAAATTCTAATAAATTCAATATAAATACAAATACCTCCAAAAGGACATTTATTATAAGATAATATGAGATAAGTTTATAACCTCATAAACCAATTTATTTTAGACAAGTTTTGTTATTATTTTAAACCTTATCATTTTGATTAATCTTTAGTCAATCTATTTTAATTTTAACTTAGGTAACAAATGTTTCCATATTAAAATGTTGTAATTTTTACTTATGTGATGTCAATTAAATCATAAATTAAAAATTTACAACATTTTAGACCATATAAAATTTTTATTGTATTTTTAAATTTGTTTTAGTATTTTTAAATAATTTAATAGTATATTATTTTGATAAAATGTCATTAGTGTCAATTTTGATAGTATTCATTATTTGGACATTTAGAATTATCATGATAACATGTTAACTTATAAAAAATTATTTTATTATATCCCTAATAGGTCAAGGTCATTTATAAAATTCTTTGATCACATTAATTATCTGAAATTATATATATTTGATTATTTTTATTAATATTTATTTGATATATTAATTAATAAAATAATTACCACATCAGTGTTGTGTAATTATTTAATATACTTATTTTTTCACTAAAAATTAAAAATAAAATAACAAGAGAAAGATAAATCTTCTAGATTTTATAATAATATTAATAGTCGAACAGAAATTTTGTGTAACCTTATATCAAAAATGATATAGTATTTAAAACATGAATGTGACATCTTTAAATATTTATTAAATAAAATATTATAAATTCAATAATTTCAACTAAGTGACCCAAAAAGTCAAAATTAAATTTATATCATGAAAATATGTTTATAAAGTTAAAAATTTATAGTTATATTCGTTCATAACATAAATTTATACCCATGTGGACACCTAAAGGACATTAAATATAAAGAAAGTGACATTTTGTGATTTTCTTTGATTTAAATATTATATAAGTAATTTTCCTAGAAACCTGTCCACTAAACAACATTATTTAGATAATTAGGTGTTAATGATAGATTTTTCTTCATCCAATAAACTTTTTTCATGTGTTTGAGTCATTTTATAGTCTTTATAAATTTATTTTTAACCTAAATTACTTAATTTACCCTTTATCATGTTATTTTTTTTACCAAGCATACTATTCATATTGGTTAAAAAATAAAAGGGTCCTATTTACTAAATTTTGAACTTATAAATCCAAATTTGGAATCCATTTTTCAAAATTCAAAATACATAAGTTTTAGAATTTAATTTAATATATAACTGATAAAATTCCATGAGAAATAGTTTTTTCTGAAAAAAATCAATTTAAAAATATAATTTTTTTTTTATAATAAATTGGTTTAAAAAATACTTTTAAAAACAATTATTGGATTATTTTCAATCCAAATGACCTAATTAAAATTTATAACTATCAAAAAAATAATTTGACCTTGTAAAGACTATAAAATAAAAATATAGTTTTCACTTAAAATCAGCATTTTCACTATTCCTTAAAGTTTTTAGAAAATAAAAAAATTAAGATAATTTTGACAGGTTTAATATTAATTTTTTTTACTTTAGTAGAATCCATTTTATATAAATTATAAAAATTAATATTCACTCATAAAAAGAAAAATAAACTCATTTTTGAAGAAAATTTATTTTGGGAAAATAAAGTGATTTTACAATAAATTATGTGATCATTTTTTAAGAACTTAATATATTAATATATATTTATATTTATTTTATAAATTATATATTCATATTTATTCATACTAAATTAATGGCTAGGTTATAAGGATCATTGTATACTAATAGTGTCCCGTGGTTCATTTAAACTCACAGTTGCATGCAACAAAAACTATTTAAGAATTGAAATTATTTAAAGAGAAACATTTCCTAAAAATATATGGGTGTTACATTCTACCCCCCTTAAAATGATTATTTCCAAAAAAATTGTCACGTGGATTCAAACAGATGAGGATACCTCTTCCTCATCACATCCCTAGGTTCCCACATAGCTTCCTCAAATTTTTGGTTCTGCCATAAAACTTTAACCAAGCGAGTGGTCTTATTTCATAGAAATTTCTCTATACAATCTAGAATCCCTATTTATTAATCCTCATAAGAAAGATCTAGCTCCAATGGAATGAATTTTGAGTTTAATACATGTGAAGGATTGGTTATGTACTTTCTGAGGAGAGATTCATGGAATACATCATGAACTAGAGAGAGATTTGGTGGATGATCCAATCGATAAGCTACCTTCCAAACATGATCTAGAATTTCAAAAAGAATGATATACCTAGGGATTAGCTTGCACTTATTTCCAAAACTCATCACTATATTCCAAGGATATATTCATTGAAATAACTTGTCACCCACTTCAAACTCTAGGTCTTTTCATCTATTATTAGCATAACATTTTTGTAGACTTTGATCTACTCTTATGCGTTGTTGAATAGATATATCTTTCTATACCATCTCCTCAATAAGATCAGGTCCCAATATCTTTATTTACCCAACTTCATTTTAGAATATTAGAGTACTACACTTTTTACCATAGAGGGCTTCATAAAGGGACATCTGAATATTGGAGTGAATGTTATTGCTTTAAGAAAATACAACCAAAGGTAGGTGTTCATCCCAACCACATTTGAAATACATAGAGAAAGATATCAACATGTATTATAAAGTTTGAATTTTTATCTTAGACTAACCATTTATATGAGGATGATAAGAAATTCTAAAACTTAACTCTATATATAGAGCCTGGTGAAGAATTATCTAGAACTTCTAGGTAACCCTTAGATCATGATCATTTATATTGGAAAGTGGTACTCCATGAAATATAAAAAATTCATTAATATATATTCTGGAAATATGATCAAGAGATAAATATTATCTGATAGAAATGAAGTGTTCCAACTTCATAAGAAAATCGAATATAACCCATATAACATTATGACCTTTATATGTTTTGGGAAGTCTGACGAAAAATTCCATGATAATTTTTTACCATTTAAATTTTGGTATGGGTAATGGTTGTCACCTCCCCTTAGAATTCTATCTCTCATCTATAACTTGATGACAAACCAAGAATTGAGAAACATACTCAAAAATATCTTTCTTCATTCCTTCCCAATATAAATACTCTTTGAGGTCCCTATACATCTTTGTGTTTCCAAGATTAATAAAAAATGGTAAACTATGAGCCTTTTCCAATATATCCTTCTTTAATTCTGGTATGGGATGGATACAAACATAGTTATTGAACCTTATTATTATATCATAATCAAGGTTGAACTCAGGAACATTTCACACCATCTTTTGTAGATCTACATCTTCCTTCTACACCTCCTTAATCTTCACTTATATAAATGGTTGTACATTCATTTGAGAAAGATAATATTTCTGCCCTTCCTTTATGATTCCCAGATCCATCCTTTGCAAATATATAAATATTAGATCTTTTGTGATCCTCATCATTCATAGGATAACATGTTATTTTTGACTCAAATCATTAGTCACCTTTTTCACTTTCCAAGGGTGGTTATGTATTGAGAATTCGTAATCATTAATCAATGATAACCATGTCATTTGGAACATATTCAACTCATTTTTAGTGAAAGTATACTATAAAATTTTATGATTAGTATATATATTACACCTTTCACCATAAAGATAATGACTCTATAAATTTAATTAAAATATTATTGCTTCTAACTCCAAATCATGATTTGGGTAATTTTCTTATTGATTTTCAGTTGTTGTGAGGCATAAGATATCACCATATTTTTTTGCATGAGAACACATCCCAACCCCTTTTTGGATGCATCACTATAGATCACAAACTTCTTTACAATACAAGGTAGTGTGAGAACATGTGTGCCGAATAACATTCTTTCCATCTATTTGAAATTATCTTCACATTATTTCATCCATATTAACTTAACTCATTTTCAAGTCAACATGGTGATTGGATTAGAAAATCATGAGAAATATTTCACAAAACACCGATAATATCTAGAAAATATAAGAAAACTTCAGATCAAAGTTATTATTTTAGGTATAGGAAAACATTTGACTGTTGGATCCACATATACCCCCACTATTGAGACTATTTGACCCAAAAATGAAACTTTTTGAAGCCAAAATTCAATCTTGGTAAATTTTTCATAAAGATTCTATTTTCTTAGGTTCTTTAGTACAATCCTCAAGTGATCTTCATGTTCTTCATTTATATTCAAATATACAAGAATATATTCTATAAATACTACCACAAATTGATCAAGATAAACTCTAAATACTCTATTCATTAATTCCATGAATATTATAGGGGTATTAGTAAGACCATAGGCATCACTATAAATTCATAGTGTCCATACCATGTACAGAATGTTGCCTTGGTATGTCCCCCATATTGACCCTTAATTAATGATATCCAGAAAAAAAGATAAATATTGGAAAAGTTTTGATCTTCACATAGTTGATTAAATAATTCATTAATATAGGTTAGAGGATATTTTTTCTTGATAATAATCATGTTAAGTTATCAATAATCAATACAGAGTCTCATTGATCTATCTTTCTTCTTAAAAAATAGAATAGGTGCACCCTAAGGTGACACACTAGAGAGTATGAAACCCTTATAAATATTCTCTTGGAGTTTCTTCTTTAATTAATGCAACTCAATTGGGGTATTCTAGAAAGAGTATTTAAAATAGGAAAATAACCCGGTATTAGTTTTATTGAAAAATCAACATTAAGATTCAGTGTAAGACCTGAAAATTATTTTGGAAAGACATCAAAAAATTACCGTACAATAGGTGTATCCTTACTGGTGATTTTATCCCCAACCATCTATGATAGATAACCTTACTTTAGATGAATTAAGACCCACAAGATGGAAGTAATTTCCATTGGAATTTAATATTTATCTTTGAAACGGTTGTTGATCATAAATTCATTTGGAATATGAAATGTGACTTACCTTCCTTGGAAACTAATATGAGATCCATATAGAGAATGCCAATGCATTACATGAATCACATCAAACTCAACTAAAGTAAGGACCACAAGATTTTTAGGAATCACTTTCCCACAAAAATAAACCAGAGAAGAATTATAAACTTGTGATGCAACCAAAGTCTTCATAGATAACTCAACATCTAATTTTCGAGGAAATATGGAAATAACCTTAGAAAATTATTTTGAAATAAAAGAGTTGGTGAATCTAGAATGAAATACAACATTAACTTCTTTAGAGTGGATGATAAATGTACCTTTCACCACTTCACTATCATACTCCACATCACTTGTAGTGATCGTATGCAATTTTTCTTTGTCTTTTTCCTTAAGAGGTTACTGAAACTGATAATCATAAATAACCCTTGGATTAGGGAACTGGTTAGCATAATGCCCATTTTCCTTGTACATTTAATATTTAAGTGTGGGGGTTTCATTCTGTGTAACCTTTTATCTATTTGCATCATTAGTTATATTTTTTCCATCACTTTGGCAGTAAATCTCCCGATGGCCTTCTTTACCATGCTTAAAACATTTACTAGTCCCCTTAAGAAAATTTTCCCCATGTTTCTTTCCACATTGTGATCATAAAAGAAATATCATATCTTTTTCACTATGGTTTTTGGACTTTCCTAGAATTCCATTTTTCTCTTTTTATCAAACCCATATGATTGATGGGTGACTCTAATATGAATCTCAACCTTGAGAGCACATAAAATGATTTCCTCGTAGATGCTGAATTTTCTTATGGCTAATTCTCTTTGGAGACATGGTTTTAAGCCACTAAAAAATTAACCCGCCTTACTCTCAAGTTGAATGATAAGTCTAGAAGCGCACCTTACAAGTATTGTAAAATATTCTATATAGGTACCAATAGATTCTTCATCCTTTTACTTAATCTCAAGGAACTCCTTATCCATCTTTGGATGAAGAATACGAGGAAAGTACTTATTGAAAAATAAGTTATTGAACTCATCCCATTACATGGATTAAATTTTATCTTGTTTCATCATATTCTTCATGAGGTTCCACCATTGATATGATTCAACTTCTAAATGATACACTTACAAACTGACATTATCTTGTTCTGAACATTGGAGAACCAAAATTATTTTTTAGTTGTACTAATCAATTTTTCATCCACTGGTGGATCAGAAGACCCACTTAAAGAAGGTTGACACTATCTCATGAAGGACTCAACAGAATGTTGATCCCTATTTTTCTCACTTGGAAGTCCAGTATAATTCATAGCTTGAGAAAGTTGTGTGACCATCACAAAAAGATTTTTAATTCTATCTCCCATAAATTTTTGTTTCTTAGGAGGACAATCATAACATTGCCCATCTCATTCAACATTAATGCGGTTCCTTAGAGTTTCATCCATTGACTGAAACCAAAAACCATGGTGTAAACAACACTATTAATAATAGGAAAATCACATAATCAAAGTAAATTACTTATAAAATTTCAATTTATGACACCTTAGGTTGAATTTCTAGGTTATTCATGGTCATTACAAAACCCTAAGATTGTATCCTACTCTTAGACTTATCCTTAGGGATCTTACTAAGGATTTCTCATCCTAGTTTACAAAGTGTGACTCAAACCTACTCTGATACCAACTATAATGTTCTATACTTTTAATACGTAGATATTATATCTAAATAGAAGAATATTTATTACACAACATAAAAAACCGTTCCAGAATTGTATAGGTTTAGTGTCTTTGGAAACTTTGAAATATAAAAAACTGGTTCATAATATGTCTACATCATCTCACTTTTATTCCTTCATAATTATAACCCCCTAATTACAAAACAATGGGGATTAGAAATGTTTTTTTTTCATTAGGAATGTTTTAAAACATTGCTAATTCATTTATCGATGTTTATTGAAAACATGGCTAAAAGTGGTGTCTCTAATTTAGCAATGTTTCTAAGTGTCACTAATTTAGAGACATTTTAAAAACATCACTAATTTGATACACCTCATTTGAGGAAATTTTATAGAAATGTCAGTAAGTAAACGTCACTAAATTAGTGATGTTTTATGGAATCACTAATTAGCGACACATTATTTTCTAACATTTTATGGAGATGTCAGTAATGAAACAATGCTAAATTGAAGATTTTTACCGATATTTTCTGAAACATCGGAATTCTTTTTTTGAAATGTGTATTTTTTATAATAATAAAACCTTTTTTTTTGAAACTCCCATGCTCTCTCCCTACCTCACCCACTCATCCCCACCCACTCCAAAGCTCTCTCCCGCCACTCCCCTACAACACCATCTCCCATACCCACCCTCTCATTTTCTCTCTCTCCCTACCTCTCCCCCACCCCCTCCCATGCACCCGCCCTCTCTCTCCCTCTCCCTCACATTCATCACTCACTTTCTCTCCCTCTCTCTCCCACTCTCTCTCCCATGCCTCACATGCCCCCCTCTCTCTCTCTCGTGCCTCGCCCGCTCTCCAGCCATGTTCCCCCTCGCTCGTCGCACCCTACCACCTCTGTATCCCTGCCTCAGTCCCCCTGTGCCTTGCCACACTCACCCTCTCCCCCTAATCCTCCTCACATCCCTCCCATCCACTACATGCTCACTCCCACAAACCTTAAAAAATCGAAGCGCGCAAGAATCTAATGGGTGATCTAACACCTCTGAGGTAATGACCATGCCGACTAACCCAATTCAAATATTGATAAGTACTTGTATTTTATTATATATATATATAGATAGATTTAGGTATATAAAAATTAATATATATTTATATTTAAATTAATATACAAATATTAATATATATATATATATATATATTAATATATGTTTATATTATATTATATATATATTATATATATATCTGTTTATAGTTTATATATATTATATGTTTATATTAATATATATATATATATGTGTGTTTTTATCTGGGGGTGTGTGTGTGTAATTAGCTACTTTTTAGAATTCTTGTACAAATCTCACTAAAATAGTCACGTTTTCTTAAAAACATAACTAAATTTAAAAGATTTAATTATATTATGTTATATTTACATATATATAAACATTTAAATATTTAATATTTAATATTTAATATTATATATATATATATATTATTAATACACACACACACACACACATATATATGATTATATTTTATATTTTATATTTCAAGTCTACATATATGTATGTTTGTATTATATTATATTTAAATATATGTTTATATTATATTATATTTATGTATATGTGTGTGTTTTTATATTATGTTTTTATATAAACATATCTGTGTGTGTGTTTGTGTTTATGTTTTATATTATATATATATGTTTATATTATATATATGTTTATATTTTATGTTTATTTATATATTTATATTATATTATATATATGTGTTTATATTATATATATATGTTTATATTATATATATATCTATGTGTGTGTGTGTTTATAATATATATATATATATATATATATTATATTTATATTAATATATATACATATATGTTTATATGTATTTATGTATATATGTTTATATCTCCATGTGCGTGTAAATATATATGTGTATGTATACATATATACATATTTATAATTATATATATATAAAGAATCATGCACATTTTAAAACACTAGTAAAAATTTCACTAAAATAGCCACATTTTCATAAAAATGTTTTTAAATTTAAAATATGTATGTTTTTATATATATAAATATATGTATATATAAGGGTGGTGTGCTGCTTTCCCTGGGCCAGTAGTTTATCTGTGTTTTCTTTGTTGCGTTGTGTGCCGCTTTCACTATTGTACCCAATTTTTAAATATGTGTGTGTGTGTGTGTGTGTTTGTGTGTGAATATATATATATATATATATGTTTATATACATGTGTGAGTGTTTATATATATATATATATAATGCCGCTAGCTTAGTGACATTTTTCAGGAAACGTCCCTAATTTAGCAACACTTTTCAAGAAAAATCACGAATTTAGCAACGCTTTTCAGGAAACGTCACTAATTTAGCGATGATTTTTAGGAAACTGTTCAAATTTAGTGACACTTTTCAGGAAACATTACTAATTTAGCGAAGCATGTCAATAAATGACACTTATTTAGCGATGATTTTCATGAAACATCATAAATTTAGCAACAATTTTCCGGAAACGTCACTAATTTAGAGATTCTTATCAGGAAATGTCACTAATTTAACAAGGATCTTCATGAAATGTCATGAATTCAGTAACACTTGTCATTAAACATCACTAATTTAATGATGGTTTTCAGGATATGTTGCTAATTTAGAGCACTTTTTAGGAAACGCCACTAATTTAGCGATGTTTTATGGAAGCATTGCTAATTTAGCAACATTTCCTGAAATTGTAGCTAAATTTAAAAAATTATATATGTTTTTAAAAAACAATGCTAAAAAACATCGCTAAATTGTATTTTTTTGTAGTGACTTTTGACACATCTTACTTAATACCTTTCTTCATATCTTGGGAAAAGAAACATAAAAAAAGGTGATATCAGATAGTCAGTAAAGGTAAATAAGGAAAATATTTATCATATCTTAATCATGAGACATAATAATGTAAAAAAAACATTAAATTTTTTTATCCAATATATTAAAGATCATGATAGCATGTTCTGGGATAAATCATAGAAGTTCATAAAGAGCATATTTGATTCTGTCATAACATAAGACATGAAATTGTGGCATACAAATAAGCATAGAAAATCATTTCTATATTATTCAAGGCTCATATACAAGATCATCATAGTGGACAAAGTCATTTACTAAACCAGGTTAACTCCCCATTCTAGCCCTGTGTTACTAAACCAGGTTTACTTCCCATTCCAACCCTGTATTTTTGAACCAAGATCATTTCCCGTTACAAACTTTTCTATCTCATTAGGTATAAATATTTTCCCAATGCATTGGATGTATATATATTTCCCAGCCATCACATAATGAAAACTATACATATGTGTGTCATAATAACATAAATCATTAACCATATCAAAACCCACGAAATAAAATGGGTTTTATAAATATTATTCAATCATAACATAACCCATGTAAAACAAATGGGTTTCATAGTTATCATTACATAATAAAAAAAACATAGAAACAATAGGAATAATATCCATGAAAAATATTCCCATTAAAATATAATTGACATCAAATAATGTTATCTTAGTTGGAAAATAATTTTTAGATATCACTTGAAAATAATTCTTGATGAAAATATCCATTCTTCTTTGAAAGGTTTTCTTTTTTTAAAATGCCTCACAATTTTAAAAGAAAACATTTTATTTAAAAATAACGTTGTAATATTTTAAGGGAAGATTTAAGGTATTAAGGTGTTATGAAATTGGAAAAATCCATTCATGCTGTATAATTAAAAAAACATGCTTCTCGTACTTTTGCCTAAAAAGTCAAAAAGTACCTTGTTAAGAAAATGAAAAAAGGTTCCTTTAAAACCATTTTGTAAAAATTCACACATGGGTAAAAATTACTTTAAATTTTTTTATTATAATGGTAAAAATATTTTGGAATACATTATTAAGAAACATGGACATGGAAGATAAATATTCCCTAGTAAATACTTACATATAAAAAATATTGGATAATAATGAAACTATGAAATTAACCATTACCTTAGGTAAGATTTCCTTTGTACATACCATAGAATCATGTATAATAGATTAAGTAATGTTATTTACTTATTCTATAACCATATTTATATTTATGATATCATATATGATCATATTATCACTCGTTAATAATATTTCATTATTATTCTTCTTTCGGGTGTTAACTGCTTCATTTTTTATGCATGTTTTGTCATATAAGTATCAATTCTTATGCATATGATTTAGTTACATAATTTAAAAAATATATAACATATTTATCCATTATATAAATTTATATAATCATTATTTAATAATGAATATGAAAAATGAACCTCATCACATCGTGGAGATGGTAGGTCGTACGTATGCACAAGTGATTATATCATTCCCTTAATAGTAAAATGGTAAGGAAATATATGGTATATATTTTATTCTATAATCAATATCATGTTACAATTATCATATATATATATATATATTCCATCATTATACCCATCCCAATAAATTAGTGATTAAAAATATATTACACCACGATATGGAGACTATAAGCCATATGTACGCACATGTGGCACTTTAATTTTTTGTAGGATGGATAAAATGTGAAATATGGTTATTAAATAATCGTAATAAAACAAAATAATATAGGTGATTCTGTAGTTATTACTTTCTAATAGAAAAAACACATGAAGATGAATTAAAATAAGAAATAATCTTGAAAGGGTCAGTAAAGACGATTACCTCTTCTTTGGAGAACTTTCATCAGATCTCCTATTTGGGACACTAGGGTTGGTATTTTGAGAAGAAAAGAACCTCTATATTATTTCTAGGTAAGTTTATAATAGAAATTGGTAGGGGATAATCGATCTATAAGGCTCAATGGTATGTGATGAACTCAGGTAGGAGGTGCCCTTTTATAATTGAGGTGATGGGAACTTTTGGAATTTCCAAAAAATATTAATTTATAATAAATTCAATATCAATCCAAATACCTCCAAAAGGACATGGATTTAAAAATAAGATGATATAAGGTTATAATAACATAAACGAATATATTTTACATACGTTTTGGTATTATTTTAACCTTATCATTTTGATTTATCCTTAGTTAATCTATTTTAATTTTAACTAGGGTGGCAACTTTTTCTGTAATAAGAGGGTGTAATTGTTTTAATTATGTGATGTCAATTAAATCATAAATGAACAATTTATAAAATTTTATACCATAATTTTTTTTATTTTTAAATATGTTTTATGATTTTTAAATAATTTTAAAAAAAAACTTATTTTGATAAAATGTCATTATTGTCAATTTTTTACACTATTCATTATTTGGACTTTTAAAAATATCAAGATAACATGTTAAATTCAAATAAAATATTATATTATATCCCTAAGAGGCCAATGTAATCTATAAAATTTGTTGATCATATTAATTATGTAATTTCCCAAATTTTATGTGTACTACTTTTAAATATTATATGGAATTAATTTGAGACCAGGCGTTGAGACGATGTGTGATTCCAAGGCCTGGTGTGCCCAAAATAAATGTTTCAAATATATTAAATATATTAAATAACACACATTAGTAGTTTTCCTGAAATATTGGAATAGCTTCTAAACAGGAGTCTGGATCTAAAATCCACGGGCACTGTTGCGTTTAGAGCATCGGCTTTCCCCTAGGTGAGGCCTAACACTGGCCGGTGTAGGTGGGGTGAAAAGTTAGTTTTCGATGTATTGATAAAAAAATATTTAATAAAAATAATTTATTTCGACACAACGACTCTTTTTATTGTTATTATAGTTTTTCATGAATCTAAGGTCATCACCATAACCCTAGAACTTCCTAGAGGCTTTGGAGAGAACTTAAATAATTATCTTGATGACAAATGACAACATATCTTAGATCAGAGATCGACAGGCTCTGATGTTGGTGAATATCACCAATAGTGATGAGAGGGTGATCAACCCTCATCAGCAAGTGATAAAACCCTAAGTTAGGGTTTTCTGTTTCAATAATTATTTCCCCATTATTTTATTTAATGATGAACACAAATCAACCCATGAATAGGTTGACTCGCAGTTCAATCGTTCTTATTAGAGGGTTTTGATTGTGGGAATTTAGGAATGATTATGATTTTCATGTTTTGTTCTCTAGATCATTCTAACAGAACGAATCAAGGCCTGAATGAACCATGACCAAGGCTTGTTCCTTGGGTTGTTCGATTGTGCTTTTCTCCCCCACGTTCTTCGTGTTCTTCATGGTTTATGAACAAATGATTATTGCACCTTCATTTAGTGGCACAAAGCTCCAAAATTGAAGATTAAACATCAGTATGACTCGATGGAGGTTTGATGATGGTTGCAACAGTTGATCGAATGATAGTGGATCTTGTTTTCCTAGTTGATTCAAGGATCTAATCTTATCGATTTGGTGATGACAAGACAAGATGTCCCTGGATCTAGAGTTTCCCAAACATTCATGGAAAAAAAGATGGTTAGAGTAGTAAGGGAGACAAAAAAGCGCAACCAAGGTTTCTGGAAAATTACTTAGAACACGACGTGCAGTCTGGACTACATGACGTGTGGCCCCCCACTCTGTGGCGGCTAAGGATTCATGAAGAAAAAAGTTCCACATGACATGTTACCCCTATCACATGGCATTTGGGCCCTTACTTGAGGATCAGTGTGTATCTCAGGAGTTACATGGACACAAGGTGGAATACATGACTTACCTCCACGGTGTCTACCCCACTACATGGCCAGACCTAGACCGGATACACGGGTTACCCCATTTATTGGCACACGGGCAGGAGAACATGGGTTGACACTATGTATTGGCACAGGACCAGAGTATAAAGGTGGACCCTAGATAGTAGGACACATAATGCGAGCCTTTCTAGACGTTGTGTATACCTCTTCTACATGACATGTTCTGATGACATGGGCTGTTGAACAGGATTTGTACCCAGGGTCATGGGACATGATGTGGGACCCCACTACGCACCATGTACCCCTTACTACATGTCTTGAATAACTTTTCCACCATATCATAGAAAATTTTCATCAGGTTTGGTTCCCTTGCTCATTCCTATGAAGGTTAGTTGGTATCATTTCCTATTAATAGGAGCATGGTCCCTTCAATATGATTTTACATGATATAGTTAGGAATCCCCTCCGAGAGGCCTAGAGAAGGATCCTATATCCACTATTGTTCCCTAAGTAGATTCTTAGTATTGGTGTGACCAATCCTACCGGACTTCGATCATTTACTTAGTAGGTGAATTTGTATGAGTCGTGGTATCTCCCTATTGATTTTGCAGTGATCCTCATCTATGTATCATGATCTTCCCTAGAGTGAGTACTCCCAAAGAGAGTGTATTGTATCTATATCATGATGTTTCCTGATGAACAATACTTCTCAGGAAGATTTCATCAGTGCTATCAGACACAAGAGTGTGTTTTCATAGATTAGTGCTTTGTGGAATCTTCATATTGAATCCTTAGGGATGGTATGCAGTTGTTGTGATCTACCTCTAGACTACAAGTTTGGGTTTGAGTATAACTGTATATGTTCCCATTATATATACTGCGGACATATACTATGTAGAGATGAATATAACTTTACTTTGTGTACTACTTTGTGGTTTCTGGGTGTCCTAATGAGTATTTTTATATTCACCAATTTATGGGCTTTTCCTACATTTGTCTTGTCTTGTTCAGACGATAGAACTTTTGATGGAGTCTAGGGTGGACCAGGACCGGATAGTGTTTTGTGAGTTTAGACATGCCAAGGTGTTCTTATGACTTTAAGAAGCAGTCCCAACACCTTTTTGTTTATAGGTTGGACTTTTTTATTTTTCAAAATCTTTCTTTTAGTGGGATTGTAATCTAGACTAGTTTACATACTACACATTACTTTCCTATTATACTCTATTGGTTGGGTTTAGTGGTATGCATTCATTTTTTTCCTTAGTGTTTTTTACTTTTCAGTATTTGTGGTTTGGAGATGTGTGTGTGTGTACAAGTACTTAGGCAATACCTCCTATGGCAGTGATATACCTACTCGGTTCTAGTCACTAGCCCCTGGCCTATTGGAGGTGTGCTTAGGGAGTCGCGACAAGGGACCCACTTAGACTGGTCGTGATAGAGTGGTATAAGAAGTGGTCGGTTCTACCATAGGATTAGGAGCCTATGATATTGGATTGGGGCAATAGTGGTAAGTGTTTAAAGTTCAGATTTCTGGATATGGAATCTAGTATTGGTACGGGAAACGATGTATCCATACACTAGGACTCTGATACCTACTTTTCAACTCGATACATTAGAACACTGGTTAGAGGAAAAATAATGGTACATGAATCATATAGGAATAGGTTGTGTTTCCTTGTCCTTCTCGAGTCATCTCTCCAAATATACTCATTAACCATGGTACATCTTGTTTTCTTATAGGATTCCTTCAATAATCATACCAGCTAGGATTTAAGAGCTCGATCACGAGGATAACCCCCTCAGTGACGAGGCTTCAATACATGGACCTATTTCCCAGATGTTGTATCTTGTTGGTGCACCAGCTATACCACCCCCAGTGGAGTAGAACATGGTACCTGTATTACCAGTAGATGAAGATAATAGGACGATCACACTCCATGAGATTCAAAGATAGAGACCCCTTAGGTTCTAAGGTGATCCAGAACCATAGGCTGGTGGGAACTGGATTGAGGTGGTGACTAGATTTTTCTATCATGTGAGGAAACCAGTGGACCAGATGGTGATCCTGATGATGAGCCTTCTTCAGGGTTTGGAAGGGTGATGGTGGAGTTTGACCGCATAGACTCACGAAGAGGTGACTCTTTCATGGATGGAGTTGTATCATCTCTTTAGAGAGGAGTTCTCTCCGGTTAAACTGTGAGCAGTGTGTATAGAAGAGTTTCTTAAGCTCTTAAAGGGTAGCTTGATGGTAGTAGACTATTAATTGAGGTTCACCAACCTCTCCAGGTACCCAATGGATATGGCCAGGGATCAATACTTCCAAGAATTGACCTTTGAGAGAGGTATATGTCAGGACAACTGAGACAACATTATACATATATGAATTATGACTTATGATGGAGTAATTTAGTGAGCTTTGGTGGTAGAGAGATTCTTAGTTGACCATATTCATCCATTGACCGTCAACAACAAGCAGACAGGTGCAGAGAACATGGTAGTGGGGAGCCAACATAAAACATTGGGATCTATATGTGGGAGACATTACAGGAGGTCCTAGGACAAGGTATCTATGGTTCATTACTCTGAGGATGGATCTAGTCATCCTAGGGAGAGGTGATGCTACACATGTGATGATAGGGTACATCTTGATAAAGATTTCCCAACCCATCAAACTGATGATAATGGGATGATGGATGGACCATCTAGGTAAGGGAAATGAGTGGTGCAGGAAAATCCACTAGGTGGAAGACGTGACAATGGGGTTGGGAGTTTTGCAGGAGGTGGTCGATGTTTCAACTTACCACCACCACCACTACCCTCAGGAGGTCCACAATAGGCTCAGAGAGCTGGAGGAAAGGGGGGGGGGGGGGTAAGCAACATGTGGTCTAGGAATATGACCCAGGGACTTTAGGGATGATCCAAGGTATGATATGTATCTTTTATACCTTATATTTGGTAGTTATAGACATAGGTTATAATCATTATTTTCAGTCTATGCCCATATTGGCAGCTTTAGGCGAAAGGTGCAGTGTGTCCGTAGTGATGGGATAGTGTTTTTATTTATTGGTGAAAGGGAAAACTTGAAGCACAAGATGAGATTGTGCATAGGAGGGTGAATATGATCACTCATTAGTTGGCTAGACTTACCCTTGTAAAAGTATATGTTATAAGCTTTCAGTTCCCAACAGTAGTGGAGGAGTACGAGGACATCCTTCTAGAAGATTTTCTAGGGTTACCTACCCATCGAGAGATCGAATTTTATATCGATTTACACCCCGAGACAAAACCGATATCAAAAAATGTGTATCGGATGGCTCCCAAAATGGTTTGTGAGATGAGGGTGTGTCTGGAGGACTTATAGAGGAAGGAATTCATAGGGCCCAGTGTTTCACCCTGGGTAGCCCCAATTTTTTTTTCAAGAAGGAAGACAAGAGCTTGAGGTTGTGTGTGGATTACTAGCACTTGAACAAGGTGACCGTGAAGAATGAGTATCTTCCATCAAGTATTAATGACCTATTCGATAAATTGAGAGGGGAATGATGGTTTTCCAAGGTTAACCTTTGATCAGTATATCAACAGCTATGAGTACAGGAAGAGGATATACTGAAGATGAATTTCAGATGCCGCTAAATTCATTATGAGTACTTTGTGATTCCCTTTTTCATGATAAATTTCTCTAGTAGTGTTCATGTGGCTCATGAACCGAATCTTTAAGAATTTCTTAGACCAATTCATGATAGTATTCATCAATGATATATATATATATATATACTTGGTGTTTGAGGAGGAGAACACGAGAGAGTCATAGATAGTTCTTGATGTAATCTGAGAGCACTGGCTTTATGGGAAACTCTTGAAGTTATAGTTCTGGATTCAAGAAATTAAATTTCTAGGAAATGTTATCTCAAAGGATGGAGTGGTATTAGACCTAGCCAAGGTGGAGGCAATGTTAGCATGGGGGAAACCTAGGATCATGATGGAGGTACAAAGCTTCCTTATGTAGGTAGGATATTACTAAAGATTCATACTCAATTTCTCCGAGATATCAGCCCATATGATAGTTATGACCTGAAAGGTACAACCTTCAGTATGGAAAGAGAAGTTCTAAAATGATTTTCAACAGTTGAGGCAGAGTTTGAAAAGTTCTTCGATATTTATATTTCCAGAGGAGGGTGTTGAGTACATATTATTCTACGATGCATCTGGGACTAGACTAGGTTGTGTCCTGATGTAGAGGCAAGTTGTGATTGCCTATGGTTCATTCCTTTTGAGACCACATGAGTAGAACAATGAGACCCATGATCTTGAGTTTGCAGTGGTAGTATTCACATTGAATTTGTGGCGACACTACCTAACGGGCGAGCGATTTATCATACACTCCAACCAAAATAGGCTCAAGTATATCTTCTCTCAAAAGGATCTGAACTTGAGACAGAGCTGATGGCTAGAGATCCTATAGGATTATGACTTTAAGATTGTCTATAATCCTAGGAAGGGGAATGTGGTGGAATATTCTCTTAGTGGGAGATCTAGTTCTCCTTTTATGAAAGAGGCGTCAGAGCAGTTGGACACATTAAAATTATCCTTCATGGATGGAGATATAAAAACTTACCTCTAGTCGGTGGTTTTCACCCCTCCACTCTTATAGTAAGTCAGGGAGACACAAATTGAGGATACTGACTATGAGACACTATGTGACCATATGTCTACATGGAATGTTCCTAATAGATATTCACAAGGTGGAGATCACGTCATCTTCTTAAAAGGATTCAAAGTTGTACCAATGGAATTACAGGAGGAGGTTTTGAGGGAGTTTCCTGCGTCCTCTGTGGCGGTACACCCTAGTGTGGAGAAGATGTACCAGAACCTTCGATGATAGTTTTGGTGGATAGGGAAGAAGAAGATGATGGTAAAGTTCATTTCTCGATTCCTTACATGACAATAGGTGAAGGTTGAGCACCGAGTTTCAGTAGGTTTGACTCAACCCCTTGAGGTGCCATAATGGAAGTGGTTTGGGATATTGATGGACTTCATGATGGTTTTACCATATACGGCCAGGGCACATGATACCATCTGGGTGATCATTGACTGACTCAACAAGTTGGCTCACTTCTTGCCAATCTGGGATTAGATTTTGGTAGAGAGTTTGGGATGCCTTTATGTTTGGGAGATTGTTTAAATCCATGTAGTCCCATCGACGATAGTTTCTAATCGTGATGCTCATTTCACATCTTGGTTGTGGAGGGGATTAAAGGTTTCATTTGGGGCTCAGTTATGATTGAGCATAGTGTTTCATCCCTAGACAGATGGCCAGACGGAGAGAACCATTCATATTCTGGAGGATATGATGTAGGCTTGCATCTTGGACTTCGGTCATAGTTGGGAGGACCTCCAACCACCGGTGGAGTATGCATACAATAATAGATACCACACCACCAATGGTATGGCACCATTAGAGGTTCTGTATAGGTGACACTATAGGTCACCGCTCTGATGGACTGACCCAGGAGAGTCAAAACTCATTGGCCCAAAATTGGTGAGAGATACTACCGAGAAGGTGCAAATCATCCAGAAGTAGATGAAGACTCCACAAAGATATCAGAAATATTATATTGATAGATAGTGGAGACCTTTCGAGTTCTAGGAAAGATACCATGTGTTCCTTTGGGTATCACCTCGATGAGGGTTATGAAGATTTATCCAGGGTGGAAAGTTATCTCTAAGGTTTATCATCCATTTACAAATACTATGTAGTGTTGGCAAGGTGGCATATCACTTATCTCTACCCTGTAGTTGGAATGGGTACATGATGTATTCCAAGTGTCATAGTTGAGGAGATACTTGCATGAACCATCACACATCATCGACTGGGGAGATCTAGAAATTGATGATGGAGTGACTTTTTTTGAGTACCCAGTGGATATCTTGGATCATAAGGAGAGGATCCTTCATTGGTGAGTGATTCCTTTAGTGCGTTTCTGATTTTAGCACAGGAATCTCTGGGAGATCACGTGGGATTGGGAGACTCATATTCATGTACAATACCCACATCTTTTTGTATAGCATTTGTTTTGGGTTTTGGGGACATAAATCCCTAAGGTGGGGAGAATTTAATATCCCATATTTTTCATGTATTATTTTTAAATATTATATGGAATTAATTCAATACTAGGTGCTGAGATAATGTGCGATTCTGAGGCTCGGTGTACTCAAAATAATTGTTTGAAATATATTAAGTATATTAAATAGAACACATGAGTGGTTTTCATGAAATAGTAGAATAGATTCTAAACAGGTTCCTGGATCAGAAATCTGAGGCCACCATTGCGTTTAGAGCAACGAATTTACCATAAGTGAGGCCTAAAACTAGCCGGTGCTGGTCGACTGTGAAAGTTAGTTTTTGGACGCACCAGTAATAAAATATTTAATAAAAATATTTTACTTCAACATAGCAACTAGTTTTATTTTTATTATAGTTTTATAGGAATATAAAGTTATCACCATAACCCTAGAAATTCATGGAGGCTCTGAAGAGAACCTGAATAATTCTCTCGATGACAAACAATGACGGAGATTGGATCATAGATCGATGGGCGCCGTTCTTGATGAACCTCACCCAAAGTGATGATGCCGAAATCTGACCTCATTAGGGATTGATCCAACCCTAAGGTAGGGTACATTGTTTCAATTATTCTTTTCCCCATTCTTTGATTTAATGAGAACCATGGATTAACCCATGAATAGGTTGACCTACAGTTCGATCATTCTTGAGAGAGGCTTTTGATTGTTGGAAATTAGGGATGATTATGATTATTCATATTTTTTATCTATATAATTATAATTGAATGGATTGAGGCTGGAATGAACAATTTCTGAGGTTCATTACTTGGGTTGTTCGATTGTGCTTTTCTCCCCTACGTTCTTCGTGATCTTCATGTTCTTTGTGTTCTTTATTTTTTACAAACAAATGAATAGTTCACCTTCATTTCATGATGAAAAAATATGAAATTGAATATCCAACATTGATATGACTCGATGGAGGTGCGATGATGGTTATGGAAGCATATCAAATGATGGTGGGCGCCTCTTTCTCATTCTTTGTCGGAAATGAAAAATAACGGCAATCTTGTTTTTCAAGTTGATTCAAGGATCTAATCTTGCCGATTCAGTGATGGTGATACTATACAACCCATAATATTAAGTTTCCCGACCAGGAATGGATGGAAATAATGGTCGAAGAAGAAAAGGAGATGAGGGAGCATAGACCAGGGTTTCTGGAAAATTTCTCATAACACGATGTGTAGTCAGGACTACATGGCGTGTGACCCCCACTCAGCAGCGTTTAGGGTTTTTGGAGGCAATAAAGTTTCAAAAAACGCATGGGACATTCTTTGAGGCTCGACATGTATCTCGTGATTTACATGAACTCGGGGTGGTGTACACGGCTTACCTACCTGATGTGTACCCCACCACATGGCCAGACCTAGACCGGATACATGGGTTACCCCATGTATTGGAACACTGGTAGGTGAACACGGGTTGAAACCATATACAAGCACATAACTAGAGTACATTGATAGAACTTGAACCATAGGAAACATTATGTGAGACTTTCTACACACCGTCTATACCTCTTATCCATGAAATGTTTTGACGACACATGCTGTTGAACACGAGCTGTACCTGGGGTGAAGGGACATGGTGTGTGACCCTAATGCATGCCGTGTAGCCCTTCATACATGGATTGTATCTCTTTTACACCATATATTGGACAAGTTTTGTCAGGGTTGGTTCCCTTTCTCATTCCTCTAAAGGTCAGTTGGTATTGTTTCTTATTCACATGAGTATGGTCCCTTTAGTAGGATTTATTGGATATAGTCAAGAATCCCCTCCAAGAAGCCCAGAGTAGGATCCTATATCAATTATTGTTCCCTAATTAGAGTCTTGGTATTAGTGTGACCAATACTACCAGAGGTTGATCCTCTACTTAGCAGGTAAATACAGATGAGTCGTGGTATCACCCCATGGCCTTGGCAGTGATCCTCATCTGTGTATTGTGATATTCCCCACTCATGGAGTGAGTAATCCTAGAAGGGAGTCTTTCTTATATCTAATCATATCGATTAGTGTAACTCTATCTTGATGGTTCTTGATGAATATTACTTCTCAGGAAGGCATCATCAGTGCTATCAGACTCAGGAGTGTGTTCTCCCAGATGAGTGCTTTGTGGAATCTTCAGACTGAATCTCTAGTGATGGTATGTGGTTGTTGTGACTTAACTCTAGACTACGGGTCAGGGTTTGATTATATCTATATGCATTCTTATTATATGTATTATAGACATATATTGCATAGTGATGACTACACCTTTACTTTGTGTATTTATATGTGGTTTTTGGGTGTCCTACTGAGTATTGTTATACTCACCCCTGCCTGGGCTTTGCATGCATGTGTAATGTATTGTGTAGACGAGTTAACTTTTGATGGATTCCAGGGCTAACCAAGACCGGATGGAGTTTTTTGAGTTCAGATAGGCTGAGGTGTTCCAACGACCTTGAAAACTAGTTCGAGTACCTTTTTGTTTAGAGGTTGGAATTTTTAGTTTTCAGACTCATTCTTTCAGTTAATTTGTATTCTGACCTAGGTTACTTACTACACTTTACATTCTTGTCACACTCTATTGGTTGGGTTTAGTGGTATACATGTATTTTGTTCCTTAGTGGTGTTTACTTTTCAACATTTGTGGCTTGGAGATGTGTGTTTGTGTGTACAGATACTTAGTCAATGCCTTCCATGTTAATGATATGCCTACTCAGTACTTGTCACCATCCCCTGGCCAATTGGAGATGGGCTTGGGTAGCCACGGAATGTGACCAACTAAGACGGGTCGTGAAAAATTATCTCAAATTATATTTATTTATTTTTTAATATTTATTTGATATTTCCATTAATAAAATAATTACTACGTTAGTGTTGTGTAATTATTAATATACTTATCTGTTCACTAAAAAACAAAAAACAAAATACCATAATGAAGATAAATCTTATATATTTTAGAAAAATATTTATAGTCAAATATATTTTTTTTGTGACCCAATATAAAAAATGACATAGTATTTAAAACATGTATGTGACATGTTTAAATTTTTATTAAATAAAATATTATAAATACTATAATTTCATATAAGTGACCTATAACATCAAAAATAAATTTATATCATGAAAATATTTTTTCATGTAAAAAATTTACTGTTATATTTGTTCATAACATAACTTTTTCCCTATGTGGACACATAAAAGACATTAAAGACAAAAAAAGTTACATTTTGTAACTTTATTTGATTTAAATATTATATATGTCTTTTTCTAGGATAAGTGTCCAAAACTTGATTTAGATCCTTAGGTGTAAAGGGTTTAAGTTTATTCATCTCATATTTTTTTCATGTTTTAGAGTCATTTATAGTCTTTATAATTTTATTTTTAACCTAAATTACTCAATTTATCCTTTACTATGGTAATTATTTTTACCAAACTTACTATTCATATTGGCCAAAAAATAAAATGGATATATTTACTAAATTTGGACCTTATGAATCCAAATTTTTCATATATTTTTAAAAAATCAAACAAGAGAAAAAAATAGAATTTAATATAATATAAAACTGATAAAATTCAATGAAAAATGATTTTTAAAAAAATTCCCCTTTAAAACATTAAATGTTTTTATAATAAATTCATGTATAATTTAAAAAAAACATTATTGGATTATTTTTAATCAAAATGAACTAATTCAAATTTAAAACTATCCGAAACATAATTTGACCTCGTAAAGACTTTAAAAGAAAAATAATGTTGTCAATAAAAATTAGTATTTTTATTCTTCATAAAATGTTTTTAGAAAATAAAAAATAATAATTTTAAGATGATTTTGACATGCTAAATTTCTTAAAAAATTTATTCATTTTGTCAAATCCATTTTTTATAACTTTTAAAAATTAATATTCACTCATAATAAAAAATAATCTCATTTGTGAAGAAAATGTATTTTTGAAGAATAAAGTTATTTTACTAAAAAATGTGTGATCATATTTTATGTACTTAATATATTAATATGAAGTTATATTTATTTCATATTATTTATTTATATTTGTTCCCCCCAAATTAAGTGTTATGTTATAACACTCATTATATACTAATAGTGTCTTCTGGTTCGTTAAAACTCACAGTTTCATGCAACACAAGCTATTGAAGAATTAAAATTATTTTAAGAGAAATATTTCAAAATAATATTTGGGTGTTACATTATAAAAATCATAGAAAAATATTTTACTAATATATCACGGTTTGTTTAAACTCATTATTGGGTTTATTGAAATCTATCAAAGAAACTAAATCTATTTTAAAAAAAATATTTCATAAAATATTGGGTTGTTACATTATACCCCACTTAAAATGAATTTCACCCTCAAAATTAATCACTTTGATACAAAAAAAATGAGGATATCTTTTTTTCATTACTTCATTAGGTTCCCAGGTAATTTCTTTGAATTTGTAATTTCTCTAGAGAACTTTCACAAGGTGAGTAGTCTTGTGCCATTGTAATTTATATCTATGATCCAAGATTTGTACAATTTTTTTCAGATAAGAAATATCTTATTGAAATGATAAAAAAAATTTGAGTTTAGTACTTTTGATGGATTAGGTATTTACTTCCTCAATATAGATACATGGAACACATCGTGAACTTAAGATAGGTTAGGTGGATGCTCCATGTGATAATAAACCATCTCTACTCGATCAAAAATATTGATATGGATAATGTACTTAGGGATAAACTTTCCATTATTTATGAATCTCATAACCTTCTTCCACAGAGAAATTCAAAGAAAAACCTTCCCTCCAACATTAAATTCCAGGCCACATTGATGATTTTCAGCCTAAAATTTCTTTAGACTCTGAGCTTCATTCATGTGATACTGAATAACTCTCACCTTCTTTATCATTTCCTTAGATAGTTCAGATACCAATATATTTATTTCTTTAATATCATCTTTTGTTTTTCTTTGATCAATTTCCTCTTCATCTTTTACTTCAACTAATGCATATTCAAGATTAGTTTTTTTTATTATTGAAGTACTAAAATTAAAATTTAACGAATCATAAGATCCATAATTCATTCCTTCCACCTCTAAATATTTACCCAAACCAAAATGAATAGCACAAGTTTTTCAATAACATGAAAGGTTCAACTTAATCCATTCCATAAACCTCAAGGATACTTTAAAATTTGACTAACCAAAATAAAATCCCCCTGATTGGAATGATTTGATCTCATATCCTTCCATGATCAACCTAATGATCATGTTGAAATAATTTTAATCAGTCATAAAGTTTAATACCAAAATGAATATACCCTCTAAATTTGAAAAAATGATGTCACAATAAAAGAATATATTATTCTAAAAGGTAATTCACATTTTATTCCTTACTCAACATCATATTTTATTTATTATAAATTAAATATAACAAAAAAGACCACCAACCACAACAAATCAGCTAAGGAGGCCGGAAAAAATGAAGTCTAAGGGAATCCCCTCTAATCAAATCCACCCCCTCGGGTTTCAAGTTGTGCACATTGTGGATGAAAATAGGGTCAGATCTGAGGACATCAAGAGACGCAAGATAATCCACAACTTGATTCCCATCCTACCAGGAGTGAATCACTTTTGTGGTGTTGTTGAGGGAACCTATGCACTTTGAGTTAGTTTCAACCTCCACCCCTAAAATGTTATTATGAAGGCACAAGAATAAATTTAGATGCATGGCCTTCGCCTCGACCAGTAGATAGAAACCGTGTCCCAGTTAGGAAGAAAACACCAATATAACTGATCCATGGGAGTCATGAATGACCCCACATTCACATATCACCCCCATAATGCATGATCCATCCTTGTTGAGCTTAAGGCCCCTCAGGGGAGGATTCCATCTTACCCATTGGTTGCTGATGCTACTGGCACTGGTTTGGGATAGGGGGGATCCCTTTAAGGCAAACAAGGGACGGGGCTTCCCACTAGTTTTTGATGAGCGCAACCATGTCAAGAAGAAGGTTCCTGGTCCTTATGGTAATTAATCTACCAGAGGAAAGGACCCCTCACCTTATTCCTGGACTACTGGATACACTAGAAACCTGTATGTAATATCGTGGTACATGCCAACTTCTCAGGGCCCCTGTCACCCACAACATGATACCACCAGTCCATGAATGGTAGGTCTTCCATGTTGGGGTCAAGGGTAATAGTAAAATAACTAAAGGTAATCCATAATTTAGCCACCCAGTCGCCTCTAAAAAAAGATGATATGTACTCTCTTCTTTATGGTTTTTACAGTAGGAACAATGTGACACCATCGGTATGAAACACTGTATAATGTTTTCATCTATTGGGACTGCTATTTTTCTAATTCTCCAAGATAGAAAGTTGTATTTCAAAGGGATGAATTTGGACCACAGGGTTTCGTTCCAATTATTAGCACTCTCCTATAAGACCCGAGTGTGATGGAAGTTCTGAATACGCTGTCGTGACATGCCAAATTTATTATATTTATAAAGTTGATTTATAATCTAGGGAAGACCCAAGGTTGTCTCTAAAAGAGCATTGTTGGGTTTAGAGTGTGTGTTTTTACTAAGAAGTACTAAAATATGGGTCGTTTTGAAAATATTTTTAGGATGAAATTACTTAATTGAAAGTTTAAAAGTCAAGAAAAAAAATGTATTTTGAAAAATATGAGATAAAAGGGTTCATTTTGAGTTCACTACACACTTTCAAGTTCATCATTATTAGAGATTAGTTTAGTTTTGGAGTAATTATTTGGGTGAAATTAATTGGAATCCTGATTAATTCCTAACCCTTTATTTCATTGCTTGAAGAACCAAATCTTAACATAACAATTGTATTGTCAAGGTCCAAAACATATGAATGGAATAAGAGATTCCAAATAATATTTAAATCTAAAAAAAGTGGGTAAGAAAAGGATTCTTGTGTTATCCAATCAGAACAACACAAGTCATGCGCACAAAACCTCACCCCGACCGGTTAGAAATTAAGGGCATCTCATTTGTACACATCAAAACAGGCATTCAAATATGAAAGTATGTAAGATACATGGAAATAAATGTTTTAAAATTAAAAATACTCCAAAATAGGATCTAATATATGCATTGTAACCCCCTTGACATGTGTGTATCTCCCTCACAACGAACTCCCACCATTTAGCTCGACATCGGGTGGAGGAGGAAGCTCGAGCGAAACTCCTTCTTCATTCTTGATCCCCCTACGAGGATAGGGGCATACAGAACTTAAAATATGAGGAGAGTAATCCTATGGAACTCAAAGTTGGAATCACTTCACTCCTTGGACTAAATACCATATGGAGATCCCAAGGCACTCTTTTATATCCAAAATGGGAGGTGGTTTTGGGAACCCTGATTTAGAGAAACCACTTGTCCCATTGTGTTAGGCCACTAGAAAGCCTTATATCACTTTGGAGAAAACTAAAATTTTTAATCCCACCTCTTGAATATCTCCACAGAAATTTTGGAACCATTTAGAGAACTGAATCCATAGATATTGATAAAATATAGAACACCACATTTGAAATTTTGCATATTTGATTCTTTGAACAGATCAGTTTAGATGGGCATCGTAGAGGACAAAGGAGGCTTTAGTTACTTCATATGAAATATATCCCATTAAATTTTGGACCATACCTAAAAATTTAATCCTAATTGGATAAATGATTTAGTAGAAATATGTGGTTGATTCCACTGGTGTGGATGGATCCTGTGCAGTTTGGACCATTTTTCTTGGATATCATCAAGTGCCCTCCAAATCACCTCCACCTTTAATGATATTATCAAAACAAGTATCATTTAACTTTTTAATAGTAATAAATACAAAATAATTTAATCAAACGTGAGGTTCAATTTTTTATTATTTTTATAATTTTCAATACAAAACTAGTTTAGCACTGTGGTGTAAGGGTGAAAATGAAACAGTGAATGGTAGTGTGATCAAGTCCCCAGAGGTGAAGGTGCCCGAGGAAGAAGGATTAAAAATTCATTTATCAGGTACGGGGGAAAAATATATGAGGTTGAAGAAGTCCTAATGATTTTCATCTAGCACTTCCTTAATGAACGTCGGGTAGAGGCTGGCTTCCCGAAAAGAAATGGTAGGATCAATACATCCTAGGAAACTAATAACCTCTCAAGACCAATTATGATATTAGAAGGACAACACACCCCTACCGATGACCTAGCACATGTACGGTTGAAGTTATGAGATAAGAGGGGAGATGGTAGACCAAAAAGGAGAGTCATACCCCTCCGTCCTGTTCAAATTCCCATGCTAAGAATTTTTCATGGTTTTTCCCCATAGGGTATGATGCTGGAGGACTTCCCATGACAGCTTGAGGTGCATGAAGATAAGGGTGTTTTCCAAGATGCAGGAATTGATGCTGCCCTCTATAGCATGCCTAGCCATTCTCTTCCAGGATACCCATAACTGTTTCCCTTCTAATATTGGATCTCATATAAAGATGTACAAAATATTATTTATTTTTCTAATGAAACTGTTTGGGGTTTTGATAGAAGATAGAGCATAGATGGGGGTAGCCAATAAAACGCTGTTAATAAGAGCTATGTGGCCACTAAAGGAGAGGTAGTGATATTTTCAATTGAGGATTCTGTTTCTAATCTTACTGATGAGGAAATCAAAATCACATATACGTAGTCTAGCTAGAGATATGGAGGTCCCGAGGTACTCTATAAGAAAGGCCCCTATTTTCATGTTGATGTTGATCTGAACCGAAAATATTTGGTTGATTATAAATCAGTTAGAAATGTAGAAATATCTCTTATCTTTGTTGATGACCTGACCACTCCATTGGAAGTATTCTTCCACTACCTTGTTCAAATATCTAACCAATCTTCTTCCATAAATCATGAAGATGAGGGTATCATCCGCGAACATCAAGTGAGAGATATATTGAGCTCTCATACTCCTTCGATAAGGAATCATTTCACCACTGTTAATGCTCTTGTATAGTAGTCAGCTGAGGATATCCTGGGAGAGGATGGAAATACTTAGAGAAATCAAACTACCTTGTCTTATTCCACGAGTGGCCTTGAAAAAACCATAGGCATACCCATTAATGAAACCACCATCCATAATGAGATGAAAAAACTGAATATGAGATCAATATTATAGGTTTAGAGGTCGATACTTTCCAGCACCTTAATAATGAAGCCCCACTCTATACGGTCATAAGCTTTTTTCATATCCAACTTGATGGCCATGTTTGACCCATGAGTCTTAAATTTAATATCATTGATCATATCTTGCACAAGATCCATTGCACCTTGGATCATTCTCCCCTTCAAAAACCTATGTTGCTCTATGGAGACCCACCTAGGAATATGAAGGGTCAATCCTGTATTGATGATGTTGAACACAATTTTTTAAGGGAAGCTACACATACTTATCAGTCTATAATGCATGATGGAGTAAGGGTTATTGGTTTTTGTCATAATCACCATGGTGGTGGCACAATAAATCCGCGTCAGGATCCCTCCATAGAAGAAATCATGGATTGTCGAGATGATGTCCGCCTTCACCACATCCCACAAGGCCCTGTAGAAAGACCCTTGGAAACCATCTAGTCCTAGGGCACTATCCAGATTAAGTCTCATCATAGCAGCATGAATCTACTTTTCAATGGGTATAGAACTAATCCCCTCATTTTCCTGATCTAAAAAAGGGTTAGGAATCACCTTCAAAACCCCTATGTCCTCCCCCGAATATCCATTGGGCCTCCCAAGGATGAAACCCATGAGAATTTCCTTGAAGAAGGTGTGTGCCAGGCACCCCACCACATCCCTATCATCTATGTAGGTACCATCATCCAAGAGGATATTAGGCTTACTTGGTGTTTTTTCACTATGATGCACACATGAAAAAAATGATGTGCTCCTATATCCCTCCTTGAGCCATTTGATCCTCACTTATTCCTTTTCAAAGCATTCCTATTTAAAGAGAATTTATTCCAAATGCTACTTATTATTAGATAACTCCTCAAAAGATCAAACATCCCACTCCTCTTTTATCCTCTGCTCAAGGAAATCAACCTCCTGCATGGCACTTTCAATGTCATTATCCATATTTGGAAAATATTTCCCCCAATCCCGTAGTCAAGACTTGAGACAACATAGTTTATTATAGATCACAACCCATGGGTTCCCCTGAGGGGGTTCTTCCCATATCTCACTTAACATGTCATGATACCATAGTATTTAGGTCCACTGGTGTTAATATCATAATATTCCATGGAGATCATGCCCAAAATATAGAGAGAGTAGGAGTGGAGAATGGTCAGATAAACCTCAGACCAAGTGACACGCCTTTTCATTTGAGAACATAGTAGTGGACTACATGTTGGCTAGAAACGTATCCAAGTGATTCCATGAGCGATGGGTCCCCCTTTGGTTGTTTCACCATGTGAAATTATCACTTGTAAATCCATGGTTTATGAGGCCTTTCCCAACCATGAATTGTAAAAATTCTAAACTTGCTTTCCTCTGGAAGGGACCCCTACCTTTCCTTTCATATGAATTGGAAATAACATTAAAATCCCCTTGACCACCCATGGTAGGTTTCTAGGGTAAAAAATACTAAGGTCACTTCATAAGGTTTCCTTATGGAGGGAGTCACAAGTCCCATAAGCAAAGGTCATGAAGAAGGAAATGCCACCCCTTTTCTCCTTGGTGGTGATAAATTGGTTTCCTGATTGAACCATGATGACAGAGTAGCCCCTTTTCCAGAAAATCCATATGTGTCAGTTAGAGGGAACAACATGCATGTAGGCATGTATTTTGATTTTCTAGGCAAAATCAACAATCCTGGGCGTGTTCTGTTTGTGTTCGAGGATGCCAACAACACTGACTTTGTTCTTGTTGACTTTAGAGGCGAGGAAATCGGTCTTTACTTGAGCACTGATACCTTGGACATTCCTTATGAGGATAGGTATCATTGATACAATAGTGTTCTGGCACTGGATCCAGAACTTGTAGACTTCTTGAAATGGGAGGACGATCGCTCCTTTAGGGACATCGATTTTGAATGGGTAAAGACCCCCGCTTTGATGGGCATCAACATGGAAGGGGGGGACTAGGGATTGGTCCTGGTCTTTGGGAGGAGGTGTTGAAGACCACTCTAGGGGCTTGGAACTAAGGAGTAAGCCACCCTACCTTGATTCAGAGTGAGATGCAAAGGTCTGATAGAGGATCACACCTTTCAGACGGGACACCTTGTGGGAGTAAAAAATCTGGAATGGCACATCTGGTGATGATGGCAGGTATGAAGAACATGAAAGAGGCCTGGGGCAGCAGGGCTAGGCAACTAGATTCACCAAGCACAAAGCAGAGCATACACTTCTCTAGGCATAGACCCTGTGATAGTACAGATAAGAGCAAAGGAAGGACCACTAAGACAGACTGGGGGGGGGGGGTCAAGATACCCCTTGGAAAGAATGGGACCATGTCCTTGCTATCCACCGGGTCACCTTTGAATGATGATCCTATCACTGAAGCAGGCGCACAGAGGGATGGTGAAAATGGATCATAACCACCATCAGTTATGTGAAGCTTTAAGAGTAGGAACACTTTCTGACAGAGACCCTCTATCTCTGAATCTACGGTCCTTGGGATGGTGCCAACCATCTTTCCACTTCTTCCTACAAACATGGATGGAGTGACCTTATAGGAGACAATGAGAACAATATCTGGGGAAAACTGGGTAAAGGATCTCCTGACACCTACAAAATCCATCCTTCACCCAACGCATAAGCATGTCCGGTAAGGAAAGGGAGATATCCATCTCTATGTAGACGAGTTCCATCAAAGCATCCTCACAGTAGCTAGTCCTAACATCATCACATAGAGAGACACCAAGGCCACCACATATCTCCTTAAGAAATCTACCATTCTGGAAGGGGAGCGGGAGCCCTGGGAGATGAATCCAGACCGTAGCCACAAAACTCTCCTTTCCCCTGTGAATACCTAGGGACCACCGAGATAAGCTGAAATTTCAGTAGTTAAAGGAGCGAGGTTCTCTACACCATGCGTGGATGAAGTCTTCTTCGTAGGTCAGGATACAACAGAAGGATTGCCTGTGCACCTCGGAGATCTGAGACGGGGATCAGAGGCCCCATGAATGGACAAAGTTCCGAAAGACCGAAAGGGGGGGGGGGATTTGCGGACCCAAAGCGAGAAACCAGGGTCCACTTCAGGCACGCCTCCACCTCTAAAAAGGATGATGCTAGGAAGTCTAGGGAGATGCATGCACCATCTCGAGAGGCCTCCAGAGGTGACACATAGACCTCTAGGAAATAGGGCTGGGGAGGGGCTTGTAGCGAGCTGCAAAGGGCATCTCTGAAGGATCCATGCAGGGGAGCCACCATGTTGATGGGTAACTGCAATCTCCATCTCCACCATGATGACACATCAAATGATTTCTTCATAGTTACTATAAGTCCCTTATGGAAAACACTATTTGAAGACTTGGTCTTAATCAATTGAATTGTCGATAAACCTTACTTTCAGATTGGATGATAATACTATAACTAGTATACCTCATGAGTCTTATAAAATTTACATCATATGTACCAATAGATTCATCATCCTTGTTCTTTAAATCCAGAAATTACTTTTCAATTCTTTTGAAAATAATATAAGGAATGTAATTATTAAAAAATAAGCTCTTAAACTCATCAACTAAAACCAAAAGGCATAGTGTGAGAAACGATAATTGTAACACCCCAAGATTTTATGATATATATTCTATTAATTTCTTTGATGTCTTGTGTTGTATGCTACACCAAGATTTTCTTGTACTATATGCAACACCATATTAGCTTGCAGTATATGCAACACTATTATTGGCTTGTGTTGCACACAATTCCATGTTCTTTTGATAGAATTCATTTCATGTAACACCGAGTATAGATTTTGTTCAATATATAAATAAACTATGTTTTGATTTTGTTTTACGAAACACCAAAGGAATCTATCACTACATAAAACATTGACTTTTCTTGCGTTACATGCAAGAGAGACCTTCCCCAATAGCTTGTGTTGTACGTGATATCGAGTTTCACTAAACAATGATATATTATTAAATATTTTTATTTAATGGGATATCAACTAGCCTTTATGAATATTATTAACTAAATTTTAAATTTTATATAACATTAGAATTCATCTTACACATTTTATAGAATATGATATGAGAACAAAATCAATTTTTGGATAAAAGAAGTATTTTTCAAAAATTGTTGTGTTACCGGCTTTTGATGGCACACCAATTTTAAATCTAGTTTTTGACATGTTTATAAGTTTAATTTGTAAAAATAAAATTCTTATTTGGAAAAAGGATATAAAAATTTATTTTGGATAAATTTTTTATATTTTTCAGATAACTTTATTATTTTGATGAATAGTAAAAATACGCTAAATTTTACTTAAAAACCAATTTTTTCATCAAGATATTTTATATGGTTAAATTATAACACTGAATGGTTTTAAAGTATAAATAAAATATATTTTTACCATTTAATATAATTTATTTCATTATCATTAATTTTATATTGAATTCATAGGTAAAAATATTTCAATCTTTTGAAATGTTTTAACTTTTAGAACCCGTTTTCTCAACAACAAGATTAATTTTAAATTAATCACTAAAAATTATATGTTTTTAATTTAGAAAAATGGATTCTATATTTGGAATCAGGAGGTCCAAAATGTGTAAATAGGTAACTTTTATTATTAGACATTATGAATAGTAACTTCAGTAAATATTTTATTTACCATGGTTAAAGGGTAAATATGGTAAATAAGGGTAAAAAATAATATTATAAAAATATTAAATTACCCTAACACGTTCCCTAACCCAATTGGATGATAAACCGAAGACCATGGGCATCCTTGAGTCGATTTTTGGGACTTCATGGATCTACTTTTAAGTGAAATGGACTTTTAATTACTTTTAATTTAATGTTAAGGAAAATATAACCTAAACATATATCTTTTACTAAAACAATTTTTATTTGGGGTTATAAATGTGATATATTATACTATAAATAGTAATTAAATGGATAAAAAGTTTTTAAACATCATTATAGTTTATTTTTAGTTTTTGGACATTAAATAAATAAATTTAATTATGACACAACGATGATGTAGTGATTACTTCATTAATAAAGGATTCAAATAAATGAATTTATAAATATTAAAACAATTGTAATTTGGTTGTTTTGATGTCATACACAAATTTTATGGATTATAATGACATATTATGTTTGATTTAATTCATTATTTTCGAAAGAATCAGGTTGTTATGAATTTTTAAAATAAGTCAAGTATGAATAGTGTCCAAAATTGACACAATTCATAACATAAAACATAAAATAGTTTATTAAATGATATTTAATTTATAAAAATATAATATTCTTCCAAATGGTTAATATAAGTCCAAATATTTCATAAAAAACTTTTTGTAGGGTGTTAAGCAAGATATAGTAATTACATTAACCCTCATTGTGTAAATAACATGATTTCACGGTAAGATTAAAAAGGTAAAATAAGGATAAAACCAAAAAGATAAGGTTATAAAAATAATAAAAAATTGTAAAAAATTATTATATGATGGGTATTCGAACCAAAAATAATCTTATATTATAATTAAATAAGTTTTGGATCATTCTTAACCTAAATTAAATTTATAATAAATTAATATTTTGGAACTTTCTTAAAGTGCCCCTATCATCTTCTATAAAAGGGTACATCATCCCTCTCCTCTTCACTCCATTTTGAGGCTTCAAGATCGGAAAAAACATGCCCATTTCTCTTATAAACTTACCTAGTTACATTATAGAGGTTTTTTTCTTCTCAAAAGACAAACTCCAGTGCCTTAAGAAGAAGTTTAAAGAGGCACATCGAGGAAGAGGTAATCTCTTCTACCGATTCATTCAAATTTATTTCTTCTTATACTTCCTATTATTTAGTTATTTAATTATAAATTAATAACATAAGTATTACTAATATACTTATATGTTATTTTAAATATGAAAAAACCCTATTTCACCTTCTATCCATCCTATGAAAAGTGAAATCACCGTGTGTGTGTGTACGTACAGATTACCGTCTCCATGACGTGGTGTAATCTGTTTTTCAACACCACCTTACATGGATGGGTATAATGGTGGAAAAAATAACTATATATGATTATTATAAAATAATACTAATTATTATATATTATACACCATCCAATTCAATACCGTTCAACAATTATGGGAACGATATCATCGCTCGTGCGTGCGTTTCGCTTACCGTCTCCACGACGTAATGAAATTCATTATCCATGTTAAACAATTCAAGACTGATTATAAAGTATATATAATAAATAATAATGAAATATATGACATAATAATGCTATTGTATTTATATATATATATATATATATATATTTCATTTCCTTACTTCCATTCAATTTAATAAGTAAACAAAAACAACGCTCATGCGTATGTATGACCTACCATCTCTATGAATGGTGTATTCCATTCCATTTATAGATCTATTATATATATTTATATACTAAATATATATGATATATAAATCATGTTTTACATTTTTTAATGAATTAAATCATGATCTATGTAATCGTATCGAGAATAACAAGTCCAAACACGTACGATAAATGAAACGATTATTACCCAAAACATTACTTTAACATGGAATTAACAAATGAACGGGTAATATAAAGTCGTAAGTGAATCATATATGACATCATAAATATTATTATGGTTCTGTTACAAGTTAGTAATATTTTTAAACCCACTATAAAAGAGTTTCAGACACATATAGAAGAAATTGGACCTAAGGTGAGGGATAACATTTTTAAATCTATTTTTATCCAAGATTTTTTATTCATAAGTATATACTGGGTATATAATTATCATCCATTTACATTTTTTCGAAAAATATTCTCATAAAATGTGTACTATTCTTAAATGTATTTTTAAATTCATTTTTAGCCATTTTGACATTTACAACATGCTTTGGAAGGAATCTTTCTTTTTTTTACAATACGAGGTACTTTTTGACTTTGCTGGAAAAAGTACGAGGAGAATGTTTTTTTAAATTATACAACATTAATGAGTTTTTACATCTTCATATGCCTTATTTCCATGAATATTCCTCTACACTTTTACAAGACTCTTTTCAATTAAATTATGTTTTTAAATTGCATGACATTTTGAGAAAAGAAAACGTTTTTGAAGAAGAAAGGATATTTTCCCTAAGAAATAAGTTCAAGTGGTTTATAAAAATTGTTTTACATCTAAGATGACATAGTGTTATGTTTGTATCCCTATTATTACATTGATTTTGTTTATGATGGAATTATTTTTATGAAGTCCATTTATCTTATATAGATTATGTAATTATGGAATAATGTTAAAGAATCCCATTTTATTTCATGGGTTATTCTATGATGAATGATTTATGTTTTGTGGAACATGTAAGAATGATTTAATTATGAGATGGGTGAGACTTATATATCCCTCCAATGAATTGGGTAAATATTTATATCTCATGAGATAAACATGACTGGAACGATAAGTTAATCTGGTTCAGTGATACAGGACTGGAATGAGGAGTGAACTCAGTTCAGTAATAGACTTTGTCTGCTATTATAGTCTTGGAAATGAGCCTTGACTAATATAAAATGATTTTATATGATTATGTGTATATTCTACAAAGTTTCATGTTTTATGTTATGATTATTGGGATTAAATTACACTTCTATGATTTATACCAGGACATGATATTATGATCTCTTATGTAGGATAAGATTTTAAAATGTTATGTTCTTATGAATATGATATGATTGATATTTCTTTTGTTTACCCTTACTGAGAATTTGAGCTCACCCTTTTTTATGTTTTCTTGTCCCCAGGATATAAATAAAGGTTTTAGGTAGGAACAAATGGGAATATCTTTATGGGAGATGTTTAAGATCTTTCACCATGATTAGAAGATTATGTTCCGAGTTTCCAAAGAAACTAAACTAATATGGTCTTTGGGTGTCCTTTTTGGTTATGTGTTAAGTATTCCACTAAATTAATGTAATGTCCATGTAATTCAGGCTTGCGTCTCTACAATAATCATAGTATAAAACCACATAATCAAGAAAAAAATTTATAGGATGTCTAAATCTTGACACATTATTTTATGAAAGCTTAAGCTTAACTTTGATTATTCATGATTGTTACCAAAACATTAGAATTTCATCCTATACATCGACTTATCCCCAAGGTTCTCACTAAAGTTATCTCGTCCTAGTTTCCAAAGGTTAAATAAACCTTTCTCTGTTACCAAATGTAGTGACCCATACTTTTCCAGCATATATATCACATCCTAATAGATAAATACTCTTTACATAACATAAATATCCATTCTAGAATCATATAGGTCTAGTTACTTTAGAAACTTGAACACAAAAATAACTAGTTAATAAAATATCTACATCTTCTCCCACTAATTATTCACAACTAGAAATATTTATAGATTTATCATACTGAATACCTTTATTCATAACCCGAGAAAGGAAACATAAGAAATGGTGATCTTAACTGCTTAGTAAGGGTAAAAAAGTGAGATAATAATGATCACTTGAGAATAACATGAACATCTGGGTCTGGTAACATGAGAATAACATTTAAAAACATACCCTTCATTTCATAGATCATAATATTGAGTCATGGAATAAAACATGGATGTTCATAAAACACAAATAACAAAGGAATCAAAGACCATGATCCATGAGAGCATACAATTTACCTAAGAAATTTGTTTATGGTATACACCAAATCATAAAAACCCATTTACTTGATAGCCAAGGATTATTTTGAAGACTACCATAGTGGAATGGATCCACTCCCCAAATTATCATATTATTCAATTATTATTTCCAAGACTATCATAGTTTAATGAGTTCACCCCCAAACCATCATAGTAGTCAAGGTTCACTCCCAAGACTATCATAGCAAAAAAATTCCCTTACTGAACTGGGTTCACTGCCTATTCTAGTCCTGTATATCTCAAGATATATCAATCTTAATCCAATGCACTGAAGGAAGATATAGGTCCCACCCATCCTTTTTTATGATATGTCAAATGTCTTTGGTAAAAAAAAACCACTATCCTTGGTTATAACATAACCTCCATCCCTTTTTATAACATAACTACCATCCATGGTTATAACATAACCACCATCAAAAAAGGAAAACCATACATTTGCAGGACATAAAATCATAAAACAATTATCATATCATCACATTATAACCTATTCAAGGAAAAAGGGTTTCATAGACATTCCATAGCATAACCCATAGAAAATAAATGAGTTTTCTAAACATCACATCAACATAAACATTAACAATCCTAAGAAAGAGTAATAACGGTATCAATGGACCATATCCCCATAAATCATAATCAATATTAAAAGTTGTTATCATATATGAAAAATTCATTAAAATATAACTAAAATATTTCTTGATGAAAATAACCATTCCATTTTTAATATCACTTTTATAAAAAAAATATTTACAAAATATTATGGAAAAAAATTTCTTTGAAAAGAACCTTGGAAAATTGTAAAGGAAGATTCAAAACATTAATTGATCATGATAGTGGAAAATTCCATTAATGTTTTATAGGTTAAAATAAAACAATTTATTTCACATTTTTGGTAAAAATTTAAAAAGTACCTGGTTCAAAAAATGACAACAATATTCCTTTTAAACATTTTTGTAAAAATTCAAACATGGGTTAAAATAACTTTACACAATCATAGGAGAATAGTAAAAACCTAATTTAATTTTTTTAGAAAACATAGATATGGATGAAAATGGTTTTTTACCAAAGAGGAAATGATGTTTATTTTCCTGAAAAACCTTTTTTTGGTCTGTTGAGTACTTAAGGTGAGGAAAATGAATGGAAAACATCTATTTAAAAAAACAATAGGTTGAGAAAAAAAATCAAGAGTTTATTGATAGTTAAATCATAATATTTAATTATTGGAAAAATGATTATAAACAATCCTGATAAACAATGAAATTTTAAAAATAAACCCTTACAGATTTTTCAACTTTTGATTCATAAGACACATGAAAGAAATAACCTTAACTGGATATGTATATCCCATAATTTTCATGATAAGAATCACAAAAGGAATTCATTGTCAGTATAAAACCCGAACAAAAGAAAAAATGGGAGAATATGGAATGTGTCTCACTAAAATAAAAGTGAGATGAAAATATCTTACCTTAGGCTCAACCTCTATCATAAACTTTTGAACTGGAACACCCCATGATTCACTATTTTAATTCACCCTTACCCCACTATGTTAAACTATTTTTTTGTAAATATAAAATATAATAAAAAACTTCACTTCACATTTGATTCAATTATTTAATTTTTATCACTATTAAAAACTTAAATTTTAATTTTTCTTATGATTACATTATAGGTAGAGGTGATTTGGAGAGACCATGGTGAAATTTAAGCAAAACGTGCCAAACCATGCAAAAGCCTAAGAACATTTGTGAACTAAAACGAAAATTTCTGATAATACATGAATCCAATTATGATAATAATTTTGGGATATTTTAAAAAAATATGGGATAAATTTATATAAAAGACCAAGAAGCTTAATCCATCCATTTTGAGGCCCAAAGTATGCCATCATTGGAGACAATCTTCATTGTTCAAAGTATCGAGTTATCTTCAGTAATTCAGACATATCTTGATCTATAGGCCACCAAATGAAGCCAAATGTTTAGTTTAGACAGTAAATATATGGATAAAAATGTTTAAGTTTTTTTAAAACCTAGATAATACTTTTTTTCAACCAAAACCATGTCCCAATTGGTTTTGAGAAATATGGGTTCCCAAAACCACCTTCCAATTTGCCTATAAATTGGCACCTTTGGAACCCCATTTCCAAGTTCAACCAAGAAGAAAAATGATGATATTTTTAACTTTTTAAGGATTCTTATAATCCAATTATAGGTTATGGATATCCCTATCCTAATTGGTAGAGTTGAGATGATGTCAGAGTTCCACATGAGATTCCTCCTCCTCTCGATAGAGAGTTAAATGGTGGGTGTTCATTGTTAGGGAGACACACATCCTGTAAATAGAGTTCTGACACTCATTTTGATACTAGTTTTATGTATTTTTTGTTAGAAAATTGTTTTTTGACAAATATATTACTTTTATTAGTATTTGAATTCTTTTTTTGATTCCACCAGATGGATCACTCTTTACTTTTAACCAATAGATATAATGTTTTGAGTGCATGACTTGTGTTGTTATAATTGGACTTTACAATAATCATTTTCTTAACAACTTTTTTGAGAATTAAATTTTATTTGGAAGTTATTATACCATTTAAAATATCTATACCTTTTCTATGTGATTGTTATGTCAATGTTTGGTTCTACATGCATTGATATAAATTTTTGGAAACTAATCTGGATACAGATTAATTTCAGCCAAAGACTTACTCCAAACCAATATTAATCTCAAAGATCAATTAACGTGAAATGTGTATCGGTAACTCAGAATGATTGGTTTTTCTCATATTTTAAAAATAATTTTTTTCAACAATTAAACTCTTTATATTCAATTATTTTCCTTGAATTGTTTAAAAAACAACACCACTTTTTAGTTATTTTAATTGAAAATGAAAACTATACACCACCAATTCTCCTTGAGAGATGACATATGGTATACCCTATGTTATAAAATCATCTTTCAAACATAATAAATTTAAAATTTCATGATAAACCCATCAAATTTTGGAATTGTTTCCAGGGATCTCTTTGGTTTTTAGTAGGAATTTTTAATAAAGTATTTGTGAATTTTGTGAATAATTATTTTGTTTTATATTATAACTTTAATTATATTTTTTTGTTCTAATTTATTTCATGTGTAGTTTATTCAAATGAAATTTTATGCTCTTGGATATCTACCTGATTTCAAACCAGAATCGCAGAGGGTCCTACATCAGTGACACTAAGACCCATAAGACGATCCCTTAAAAGAGGATGTTCCATACCTTTAGACTCTTCTCAACCCCTCTCATTATGGAACTAAAATAAAAACTGAACATAACATGTATAAAATTATAGAAAGAAACAAAAATCTAAAATAAATCACTTCACCTGATGTTGATATCCAACCTGCATATATTCAAGAAAAAAGAGAAGAACCATACTTCAAACTAAAATTGGTTTAGTTCACTCATTACAAAAATGTCATAGACTGGCTGGAGAAGAACCACATAAGAACTTAATGGAATTTCATACTATGTGTTTGATTTTAAAGCATAATATGTAGATGATGAATTGGTAAAGTTAAAATAATTCTATTTACCATTATAAGACATTATAAAATATTGAATATACTTTTTGAACTCCCCAATTAGAGGTTGGGTGGACCTGAAACACATTTTTCTTGAAAAATAATTCCCCTAGTCTCAAACTAAAACAATAAATAATGAAATATATAGACTGGCTGGAGAAGACCCACAAAAGTACTTAATGGAATTTCATACTATGTGTTCGATGTTAAATCCTGATAATGTGGATGATGAAATGGTTAAGTTTAGGGAATTATCTTTTCCATTATAAGACACTAAAAAATATTGTCTATACTTAGTGAACTCCCCAATTAGATTCTCGGTGGACCTGAAACACCTTTTTCAAGAAAAATGATTCCTCTAGTCTCAAACTGAAACAATAAAAAATGAAATATATAGAACAATATAATATAATTTGGAAACACTTCAGGAATATTGTGAACTTTTTAAAATGATTTTTTCAAGTTTTCCACACCACCAAATAAGTGAGAAACTTTTAATACAATACTTTTATAAAGGTTTAATTTAAATTTATCGTAACATGATTGAGGTTGCTGTAGATTTTTCCATTATGAAAAATACTCCTATCACTATAAAAATATCATAAAAAATATGGAACAAAATACTTAACAATTTGTTATATGGTTCAGTGTACCCATCATAGGTTCCCATGAGGTGAAATGTTCTAAATTTGAGAAGAAGGTGGACAAAAAGTTCAAAGAGGTATGTACCATCTCCAAAAAATTACCCTTTCCCAAGTTAAATACCAATATACTCCTCTAATTCATTATTATATTTGTGCCACTAAGGCCCACTTTTCTAACCAATTCCCTCATTTGAGAGAATCTTATGAGTGTTGTGAGGAAATATTCCTAGGTCACTCCTCTAACCATCCTGTTAGAGAGAACCATACTATCCATAAAAATATGGATGGAAGGATAACAAAACCTATAATAGATGGTGTTATTATAATCAATCACAACAATCCAAGAACCTATAAGGGTAGGGTAGTCAACCCCAACCACCACCTAGAAATCCTTAACCACCATAAAGGCCTTTCCAATATCCCCTGTCAAACCCAAGCTTAACCTTGAGGACATGATGAAAAAAATGACTAAAAATAACCTCAAATTCCAATAAAACACCCAATAAACCATAGAATTCCTTAAAAATAAATTATGAAAACTTTATAACTCGATGGGAGAGATCTAAAGTCAAGGGTGTGGATGACTACCATACCAACCTATAGTAAATCCTAAAGAAAAAGGTAACATATGTGATATCACACTTTTTAGTGGTAAATAAATTTCTCTTTCTAGTGATTTAACACATTTGGAATGTCCTCCTCCTAAAAAATCTCTTTCTCTACACTCAAAATATTGAAGTGAAGAAAAAAAATAAAAATAGTAAAAAATTTATCAACGAGGATTACCCTGAACAGTCTATTCCTCTTCCCTTTCCCCAAATAATTTATAAATCTAAGAAAATTTGTGATAATGAAATTGATAAACATATCATGGATACATTTAAAAAGGTAAAGGTTAACATTCATCTCTTGTATTCAGTTAAAAAATTATTCTCTATGCCAAATTTCTCAAAAAAAAATCAACCATAGACGATGACTGAAGGGGAATGAAAGAGTCAACCTTGTAAGGAACGTCTCACCCTTGATACAACCAGTGATTACAACCAAATTCAAGGATCTGAAAACTATCATGATACCTTGTAACATAGGGGTAAATTTATTTTATGATGAAATTATTGATTTTGGTTCTTTAATTAATCTAATTCCTTAATCTGTGTATACTTATCTATAGGTTGGAGAGATTCAAGCAATGGGAATCATTGTGAAACTTGAAAAATAGAGCACAACACACCCAACAAGATTGATCAAGGATGTACTCATGTTTGTAAAAATCTCATCTTGCCTATATACTTATACTTTCTTGATATGGAAGATAACTGAACCCAAGGACATGCTCCTCTCACACTTGGAAGACCATTTATTAAAAAGCAAAGACAATAATCAATGTTAATAAAAGTATGTTGTATATGGAATTTTGGGGAGAAAATGTATGTTTCAATATCCTCAATGATATGAAACACCTTGTTGAAGAGAACTTCAATCTTACCATCTATTCGATGTGAGTGCTCCTAGATGACACACACACAAAATATTCTCTCCTCGACCCATACTATAATTTTGTTTCCTCTTATTCTCTCTTTGATGATTTGGGCTATGATTCATCTTTTGAGTGTTTTGTAGGTTTGTAAAAGTGTAAATATTATGTTTTATTAGATGATTTCTTGAGCACTAAGGATCCTATGACCATCTATGACACCAATCATCTTTTAAAATATTATTCCTCAATTGGGGATTTTACCATTGAATAATTTAATGAGAACATTGACCTATCACTTTCACATTAACTCCCATAAATCCAAAATCCCCCTGAATTGGAACCTAAAACACTACCTCAAAACATAAAATATTCATATCTTGAAAATGGAAAAATGTTTCTTATCATCATTGTTATTTCACTCCCTCTATAGCATGAATAGTGATTTCTAAAACTTTTGAGGGAGTATAAAAAATAATTGGGATAAAATCTCACTAACATTCTTGGTATTAACCCATAAATGTTCATGCATCATATATTATTAAATGATGAATCTAAACAGTTGATCCATGCATAACAACAACTAAACCCAAATCTCTAGGATGTTTTAAAAAAGGAGGTAACTTAATTATTGACTACGGAAAACATTTACCCTATCCTTGATTGATAATGGGTTAGTACAGTGCAAGTAATTCCTATGAAAATTTTTCTTATAATAATAAAAAATGAAAAAAATGAATTAGTTGAAACCCATTTGCAGAATAGTCAGTGTGTCTATGTAGATTATCTCTAAATAAACCAGCACACTAGGAAAATCTATTTTTCATTTTCATTCATTAACCAAATTCTTGAGAGGCTAGTGGTGAAGTCCCACTACTATTTACTTGATGGGTATTCTGGATACTTTCATATCCATATTTCCCCCAAGGAATAGGGAAAAAACCTTTACATTCAACTTTTCAACATTTTAATATAATAGGATTCCATTTGCTCTGTGCAATACTCTAGGTACTTTCGAAAGATACATGGTTTGTTTTTTTATAGATTACCTAAATAATTGAATGGAAGTTTTCATGGATTTTTTCACTGTTTATGGATCCAATTTTGATTATTGTTTGAGTAGTATTGGTTCTGTCCTATGTTTTTTTATTGAAATGAATATTGTATTCAGTTATGATAAATTCCATTTCATGTTACGAAAAGGTATAGTACATGGAAATGTAATTTTTGGGGATGGTTTCAAAGTAGATAAATAAAAATTAGACATTAATTCTTCCCTAACATTACCAAAAAATTTAAGGGATGTGAAATATTTATTAGGTCACACTAGATTCTATCATCGTTAAATTCAGGACTTTAGTAAGATTTCACTCCCCCTATACAGATTACTCCAAAAGGAAAAATAATTTGTGTTTGATAAAAATAATGAGGATTATTTTAACAAATTAAAATGGAGTCTCACATCATCCCCAATAATCCAACCACATTGGTGGGATTTACCATTTGATCTCATGTGTGATATGTCTAACTATGTGGTTGGGTAATTCTTATCACAACGAGTCGATTGAGCTCCAAATTTCATAGTCTATGACTTATGCACACTAGAAACTACTTAATAAAACTACACCAAAACTGAAAAATAATTCCTTATCATGGTTTTTTTCCTTTGATAAATTCAGGTCATAACTTTTGGGTTCCAATGTAATTGTGTTCTCAGACTATGCATCCCTCTGGAATCTCCTTAAGAAACCGTAATCCAAATAACTTTTCATTAACTGTATTCTCCTCCTTCCAAAATTTAATCTAGAAATTAGGGATAAAAAAGAGAAAAAATTTGGAATCTAACCACATTAGTAGGATATTCCCACCATTGGACCACCATATTTACTCATCCCTCCCCGTTGGACAATTATTATTTGATGAGCACCTTTGTGATGTAGTGTACCTTACACCTTGGAATAATGACATTGTAAAATTTTTTATTGCATTTAGGGTTCCCATAAATTTGAGAACTTCACAATCCTAAAGACTTAATCATGTGTAATGATAGTATATTTGGGTTTAACCATACTTGTAGAGAATTTTTACTGACCAGGTTGTTCGTCGGTGTGTTCCTGACCAGGAATTCACCTCTGTTTTGAGCTTCATCCACACTTTGTCTTATGGATGACACTTTGGTCTTAACGTATTGCTCGAAAGGTCCTTGACTCTAGAATTTATTTCCAAACATTTTATAGAGATTCCCATTAGTAAAAGATGAAAATTCATAGGGAATATATCTAAAATGAATGAAATTCCCCAACAACCCATGTTATTTTGTGAGATCTTCATGCATGGGGAATTGAATTCATGGGGCATTTTCAAAATTTATTTTTCTTTGTTTAAATTTTATTAGTCATTGACTATGAATCTAAATGGTTGTAAGAAAAGGATACTTGGACTGATGACTCTGTTTTGGTTGTATATTTTTTGAGAACTCATATATTTAGTAGGGTTGGTTTTCTAAGATTCCTCATTAGCAATTTGGGATCACATTTTTTTAATATAAACATGAAAAAATTATCTGTACATAAAGAGTTGTACATAAATTATATACTTTATATCACCCCCAAAATAATGGACAAGCATAAATTTCATGTTAGGAATTTATGAAAATATTATAATAAATAGTATAACCTAATAGGATGGATTGAAGTTTGCACTTGGAACAAGGACTTTGGACGTACCATATATCTTTTAAAACCCCAATCAGAATTTCACCATATCATATTATATTTGGAAAATATTTTTTCCTCCCTGTAGAGGTATCAAAATATGCATATTGGTATGTTAAACAATATAAAATGAACCTCTCATATTATAGTGAGCATAGGAAGTTATTGATTCAAGAGCTGGAGGAAATTCAAAGAGAGCCATATGGGAAGTCCTAGATCTATAAGGAGAGAACCCATTATTCCCCTAACCACCTAATCATTCATCATTAATTAAACATTGGGAACAAGGTTCTCATTTATAATGGGGGGGTTGAATTTTTACCCAGGTAATATTCATTTCTAATGGTTGGGTCCATACATTGTTACTAACTTCTATCCATTTGGTGTTGTATAGGTTGAAAATGAAAAAGAACAAACATTCATTGTTAATGGGAAACGACTGAAGTAATTTCATGAAACCATTTCGAATTCCCATATAGAGGAATTCCACCTTCAAGAATTACTATACTAGTGACACCTACCATGTTTTATCCTTCCTCACCACATTATCTTCGACTATAGTATGAATACCACACAATCTAGGTTTGTGGGGGGGTGGATACATTATTGATTTAATTATGATTTTTATCTTCTTTTTTTCTTTTTTTTCTCTTTTTTAATAGTATTTATAATTTTCCCTACATTCATAAGTTCATTAGTATTTTCATATTATTTGTTTACTTTATCTCTTTCTTTTCTTTATATATATTATTTTTACCTTCCTGCCTTTTTGTGCTAGAATACTCATTTTTTATGTCCACATAATAAAGGAAATTGATGAAAATCTCTGATGAATTCCCCTATTTCAAGTTGTTTTAACATTTTAATAAATCTCTATTTACTAATGGAATGTGAGTTTTATAAATAATTTAGCATTGAGAACTATTTTTTAGTAATTTTTTTGTTTATAGATGATATAAATGGTTGTATATCTATGAAACCTTGGAGATGATTGATACCCTATGCATGATTAGTTTATAGGTTAATAATTCCCTTTAGTGTCTCCAATCCATGTTGTAATAAACAATGAAGTGTGAATATTTATTACTTAATATAAGTTAAATATAATTTAGGATAATATTATTAGTTTTTAAATTTTGTTTCCCATACGTTCATTCCTTATTCGATCTTTTTTGTTACTCTATGAGATTGGCCTACACGTGGGTACCTGTTATCAGAATATTGTACACACTCAAAAAAAGAAATAAATACAACAAAAATAAATAGCGATGGGAGTGTTGAAAGGTAGATAATAATGGGATTTCTAGGTATAGATATTATGGTTTGAGTTATGATAATTCTTAAGTGAGTGGATCTTGAAATTTGATGGTAAAGGATATAGGGTAGGTTTAGTGGAAAGAATTATGAAAGAAGAATTTTTTTTAAAACCAATATTTATTAGATAGAAAGTTGAAAGAGTAGTATTAAATGGTTTTCACACACACACATTGGTATTTAGTGACATGGTTGACTTTTTAATTCCTTTATAAGACTAGTATCATACATCTCCTTGAATTTATTTTTGATACAATTTATGAGATATATTTTTCCATGATCACTAGGAATAATCCATGGTGTGGTTTATGATTTGATCATATTTCTATCATGAATTAAATATTCATTTAAGGTTAAATATACATGAATTTGGGAATATATTTATGCATCATTTTTGTAAATATGAAATTTTTCCAGGAGTAAAAATTATTAGGTGTGGGGCTATGATCGCACTGTGATTCACTATTTTATTCCACCCTTACATCAAAATATTAAATTGGTTTCTTATTGTAAACTCAAAATATAAAAAAAAAATTGAACTTCACATTTTATTTAATTATTTAATTTTTATAAAATTTAAAAAGATAAATTTTAATTGTTTTTGATGATTACATTATTGGTGAAAGTTATTTGGAGATTCCATGGTGAAATTCAAGCAAAACAAGACAAACTGCATAATACCCAAAAACATATGTGGAATAAAATGGATACTTATACTAATATGTTAATACAATTGGGATGATAATTTTGGATTAATTCAAAAACTTGTGGTATATATTTCTCTAGGAGACCAGGAGCCCCAATTATTCAAATTTGAGGCACAAAAATCCCCATCTTGGTAGAGAATATTTACTTTTCATAGTCTCAAGATCACTTCTGTAATTAAGCCATATGTCAAGTTGTAGGCCATAAAATGATGCCAAAATTTTTGTGGAGATATTAAAGAGGTTTATTATAAATTTTTTATTTTTTAAAAAAGTGTGATAAGACTGTGTGGTTGAACAAAACCATGATTCTAGTGGTATTTAGAAATATGGGTTCCCAAAACCACCTTCAACATTGACTTTAAATTGACACATTGGGAACCCCATTTAAAATTTAAACTAGGAGTTAGGGTGATGATATTTTAGAGAAAAAAATGGTTCCTCTAATAAATTTGGATGTTATTTAGCTTCTTATTCTTGTAGGGAGATCTGGGATGAAGTTGGAGTTCCATACAATCTTCCTCCTCCTGTTGATAGTGAGATTAATTATGGGAGTTCGTTGTAAGGGAGATACACATATTGTAAATGAATTTATGAAACCTTTTTTCTATGGGTTTTATGTATTTTGGGTTTTAATACACTTCATTCGGAATTATCTTTCTTTGATTCGTATTTGAATGTTTTTTTGATTAAACTGAATGTAATTCTAAAAATTTTAATCGATTGGTGTGAATTTTTGAGTGTATGACTGGAGTTTTTCCAATTAGGCAACAATAGAATCCTTTTATTCCCTATTTATTTGAGATTTAAATTTTATTTAGAAGTTATTATACCATGTATAAGAGCAAGACTTTTGATATATGATTATTACGTCAAGTTTTTGTTCTAAAATAATTGATATAAAATCTTGGAAAGAAATTGAGATTCTAATTAATTTAAACCAAAGAATTACTCCAAACATAAATTAATCTCTATGAATAATGAACTTGAAATGTGTGTTTTCAACTCACAATGAACCCTTTTTTGCATATTTTTTAAAATGAACTTTATTTTTAAACTATGAAACCCTTTAAATTAAATTATTTTCCTAGATTTGTTTTCAAAACCACCCCCACATTTTAGTTATTTTAATTGAAAACACATAGTATAATCCACCAATTCTCTTTTAGAAATGACATAAGGTATACCCTATGCTATAAAATCATCTTTAAATCATAATCAATTTGATGTGTCCTCAAAACATGATTATAATAATCGGTATAATTAATATAGATTTATTATACATATATCAAAGAAGCATAATCACATATATCATACCCTATATTATTTAATTATAACCTTTTATCACTCTTTTGTTAACACTTCTTTATTAAAATCATTTTTTCGGGTGATATTTGCTTCTTTTTAATGTATTTTATGGTTTTATAGTTTTGATCATTGTATTTTGATCATGGTTACATCATATATAGAATTTTAATTATAATATAAATATCATATATATTTATCATATACATTTTTATGGTCATTCATTAAATATATAGTTAGAAAAATTAAATACACCATTCATGGAGATCGTAAGTTGTACACACACATGAACGCTGTTCCCATTTTTTAATGGATAGAACAAAAGAGAGGTAAATAATAAATCACCTTTTAAGAATCATTATTATATCATAAATATTATATATATTCATTAAATATATCCTTGTTACCATCCAAGTGAAATCGAAATGAAAAAATAAGTACATCTCTTCGTGGAGGTGGTAGTCCACACATACACACAATCGATGTTATCATTTTCCAATGGTTTGGAAGATAAGAATGTAGATATGATATGATATTATACAATTATAACTATTTCATAGGTATCATATATAAAAATTGAATCTATCATAATAACCATCCATAAAATATTCATATTAGAAATTGATTGTATCGCTACAGGGAGATAGTAAGTCGTACGTACCCACGAGAGATTTTTCCACTTCCCATTTGATGAAAAGAGGGTGAATATAGGTTCGTTAATAATCATAATTTTTTTGTATATTTTATATTACTGAATTTTTTATTTTATAAGATTATAACATATTTATAGTATATAAAATAATAATTAAAAAGAAAATGATCGGTTAAGGTGATTACCACTCCTTTGAAGTAACTCCTTTAGATCTCTTATTAAGGGCTCCAAGGTTGGTATTTTGGAAATAAAAGAACCTCTATAATGTGGATAAGTATTTGTATAAGATAACTTGGTATATTTTGGTTAATCTAAAATTATCAATGTGATATGAATAAGATAAAGGATGGGTGCACTTTTATAATTGTTGGGAGAGGAACCCTTGGATTTTCTTAAATGATAAAAATATATTAAAAACATTATCAAGCAAAATGGTTCCAAATGGACTATAAATGGTTAAGGGATGAATATTCTAACAAATTATTGTCCCTATTATCCCTATTTTCATCTTTTAACATTTTAATGATTTTTTAGTAATTTAATAAGATATTATTTTTCTATAATATCATTATTGCCAATCAAGACACTATTCATTTAATTTGAATTAAAAGGAATAATGAAATAATTGGAATTCAAATATTATCTTATATCATAATAATTGTTTTTCATATATATATATAAAAATTCAGAGCACATTAACTCACTCAAATTATATTACTTTTATTATTTTTGAAATCAATTATTATATTTTTTATTAATTGGAGAAATATTGCATCATTGTTTCATAATCATTTTTGGTAATTATAAAAGTTCTAAAAATTAAAAATACATTTCTATAATTAAATAAATTTAATTAATCTAAAATTAGACACTTATATTTATTAATAAATTTATTTTTCCCACTGTGAATACATAAGAGATATTTTAAACTAAGATACAGACATTTTGTAACTTTCTTTTATATAAATATTATATAGGTCATTTTTGTGGAAATATGTCCATTAAATAACTAAATTTATATCATAGGTTTATAATATTAGAATTAATTTCATCCAATAGCATTTAATATGAACACTTATGGTCTTATCACTTAGTATTATCCTATATTAATTTGATTTACCATTTATTGAGGTGATAATTTTTACCACAAATCCTATTCAAACTGACCAAAAATTAAAGGGGAATATTTAAAAATTTAAATATTATAATTCCATATATTTAAATTTTTTTTATCAAATTAAATAAATATAAGTGGCAGATATTAATTTTAAAATAAGTGCACAAAACATGATCAAAACCGCTTTTAGAAAAATATTGTTTTAAGCATAAAACTTGATTTATTATTATCCCATGCATAGTATAAATATTATACCAATTCTTAAAACATGTGGTTGAATATATAATATATATATTTCATTAAAATAATTCACTAATATTTATTAATTTAATTTATCAAGATAAAAACACATTTGTTCTTAAAAAATTGTATTTTAGGAAAATACCTTTTTATTCGTAAAAAATGATTTTTTAATAATAAATTAAAAAATGAAATTAATTCTAATGAACTTAATTGGATTATTTAAAATATAATATAAATAATTTTAATCTAAACCCATTTTAAAAAATGTAACTTTTTACATGATTGAAACAAAAAACTATTTTCAATAAAAAGTAGTATTTTTCACTAATCACTAAAAAATATATATTTTCAAAAAATTATCTAAAATTAAAACTAAAATAATTTTGATATTTTTATTTTAGAAATGTTTTTATTTTTATGAAATAATATTTTTAAAAGTGCCAAAAATATATTATATAGTCATAAAAAGTAATAAAAATCCTTTTGAATATAATCTATTTTTAAGGATAATATAACTTTGCTAAAAAAATAAATTATTAATTCACTAAGAATTAATAAATACATTTATATTGAGTAGGTTATTTTTATATATCTCATAAATTAGTTAATTTTATACATACCCTTTAATTTAAGATCTAGGTTATAATAGTCATATAATAATATTTTAAAAATATAATATAGTTCATTTATATTCAGTGTTTCATGTAACACAAGCTCTCGAAAAAATTACATTTGTTTGAAAAAAAATTCATAAATTATTAGGGTGTTACATATTTTATTTTCATTTAACTTACATTGGAATTGATAGTGGTCCACATTTTTTTGGAAATTTTATGAGGAACCCTATACTACTAAGTGGGGATTCAAGGGATATTTGATATTCTAGTTGAGAGTTACACACTATCTAGTAATCCCTAGTTTAATGTTATAATATGGGTAGAGGTGAAACTTATGAGACTTTTTGAGAGTGATTTGCGTGACCATATGTAATATAATTAACCTTGTGGTAGTTGGTTCCACCTTTTCATGTCTAATACTTGTCCCATTAGTGCTTGTGGTGTTTCATTATGATATGTATATATGTTATTCCTATTTATTGTTTATTTTTAGGTGTGTTATTTATTCCTTTGGTGGAGTGTGCATTGATGTATTGATATTTATTGTGATTTATCTTTGATATTGACTAGTTTTCCTTAATCAGTTTATTATCATTATTTATAAAATTCCAAGTCATTGAATTATATTATTTTTTCCCTATGATTTTAATCACATTTAATGTGTGTGAGTGTTGAAGTTTTAAAAAGGTTAAGAGGCGGTGTTTTAAATTCAATCCATTGTAAAATTTCTATTTTGAAAAACATTTTAAATATATGGGAATGGTTATTTTTAAAAAGTTATATTTTTATTGGAAAGGTAAGTTTTAACATGTTTACATAAAATTTAAGTTGTATTAAAGTGGATTGGTTGGTTTTGAAATGACAATGACTTCATATGTCCTCCTTGAGGCATGTTCTATAAATAGTGTGTTTTAATAAAAATATATAAGGCATTGTTAGTTTATTTCCATTTTTGTAAAGGAAATGAAAACTAATTTCAATATTAATTTCAAACTAGTGGACTTGGTTTCTTTATAAAAGGAATGTAATAGACTCATAGTGGTATCCTAATGGCCTTTGGATCACACCCTAAATACTCACATTGGTGGTTATGTAGTCTTCATGTATTTTGAAGGTATTCTAGGCTTGTATTGATTCTTTTTATTTATTGGGAAGCAGGTGGTGAATTGAGAGTAACATAGTTATGATGGGGTTTATCTCCCAGGTTCATTTGAATAGTTGGTTCATGTGGTGTATCAACCACTCATGCACATTTCTTTGTTTTAGTTTTGATTCCTTACTAGGGTCTATAAATTCTTTGTATAAAAATATTTTCTTCATGTGAAAAGAAAATTTTATTGAAAAAATATTTTAATAATTTTTATTTTAACTCTTATTCCATGTTTTTTTGGTACTTGTTTTATATCTTATTATTATAATCTAGTGTGGTTTTCCAATGTATGGATACCTCATATCAGGTTCTCGGTTGAAACCATGGTTGATCTTTGTTTTCTTGAGGGAGAAATTAGTCCCATGTGTTCACTTGTGATACCCTAGAACTTTTCAACATCCTAGGGTGATTGGGAATGTGCCCTGGGTCCCTCAGTGGGCTGACCTGGGTAATGTGATAGGTTGATCCAGGCTAGTTCGTTATAGAGCGAGACTTATCAATATTTCTCATATTATAATTATAAATGAAACTAAAGAATATCATAAGTAGTGAGGATAAAATTAAATCTATGTAAAAATCATTGTGTATCTTAAAGACCAAGATATCCATTCACTATATGTAGATAATCATCTTGACTACATGATGCATAGTTGGTGAAAACTCTCCAAGATTGCACATGAATAGTGACATGGAGATCTCATAACTTTCTTGCTTATACTTTTATTGATATAGATCGTGGATCTTAGAAATCATGCTATACATATCTTTTTTCCAATGTTTCTTCATGATCTCACTGGAAATGGATTGTTGTTTGAAATATTTGGCATCGGTAGAATCATCCAAATGTATTATATAGAAAGAATGTTTATTTTCACTAATATATTTATTGGGTGATTTAGGATTAGGGGTTTATAATAAGTATAATTTTTATTCATGGTGTAGTAAAATTCACAAGAACCTATACCATTTATTGGAATATGAGTTAGTGAAAAGGTTATCCTTCACTAATATAGATCATAATGAAATAGTTGAAGTCATATTACTTTCCATTTCCATGATGAATAAGAGTATATTTTAAGTACTTTATTTGGATCACAATGTTAGATAATAAGTATTGATTAATTTATTATTCTCCCACTACTTTATCAAAACCCAATATCCCTCACTATTTGTATCATAATATCGAATATCATGGATATTGTATTTGAAAAGTTCCACATATGCATTTTCATAACCCCAAATTGTGTCTTATAAGTCATAATTAGTATTTTGGTAAGCGGGTCTTACAAACCACACTATGTCATAGCTCCTTGATCTATTGAGTGGACTCCCCAATCATGAAATCCTATATTTTTATTTCCTTAAAACATGATTCCTAGTTACACCAAGTCCTACTTGGGTAGTCAACTCTTGAGGTGAACAAGGATAATTTTACCCAAAACTCAATCTAAAAATCCATGATAATTTAAAACACCATGTATTGGGTCAGTCAAGAACATTAAATTATGGGTTGATCTTAACTTAATTCATTTAAGGATTTAATGACTTAATACTTTTATTTGATGGATTTTTATCTTTATTTATGAATTTCCCATTTTATATTTTTTACATTATTATTAATATTAAGTTGATTTTACTTAAGTGATTAAAAATTTCTAGATAAAAAATAACAAACAGAACAATTTATTTTAATTCCATATTATATGATTTTAAATTCATTTATTAATTGATAATGATGAATAATCCATAAATAAGTATCCATGAAACTGAAAAAAATAAAATAATATATATTCCATGATCCCAAGATTATCTAACGGTTTGTTTGTCCAACAAATGATAAATTAACCCTTGACCTTGGGGAAAAGCTCCTTGAACTGTATCTAGGTTCGGGATACAATATTCCACCTGAACTATATTGTACCTCTTGAGTTGGTTTCACCTAGAATCCAATATTTGACTACCTCCACTCTCTTGGTAGCTCCATCCATTACATAATCTTTAACTAACACATAGGTGAGAGGAACCAATGGATTGGTTATGACGTTTACATAAATGAAACCATGGGCACACAAACCCTTACATAATAGAAAAGGGTAAGACACACTGACCATCATTTTAATTTAATAAAATAATTATTACAAAACCCATGCAATAATAATTAAATTAAAAGAAATAGAGCACATAAATTAGTCATTCTATACTCATGATGATCCAAACATGCAACAAATAAATATATTTACAGTTGTTATCACTCACTTCAATTTTTTCTTTTATTAAGATAAAATCCCTTCAAATTAATTCAATTAATTAAATAATTTATTAATTAACTTTATATTTTCCAAGATTTTTTTTGGAAATTATATCACTATTTTATAAAAAAAATTAAGTAAATTAATTTTATTTAAAATGAAATTATTGCACAATGTGTACTTAGAGGAAACATGACATGTAACTTAATTCACCAAATGTAGTCATACATTAAATATTCACATGTAAATTAAACATACACATAATGTCACATGATTAAGTAGCATGAAATTTCATATGTCATAGTACTGCCTAATAAATGCAGAATTTAGGATAATTAGAGATGTGTTAACCCACATGAAGTGTATCTCTTTAAAAGCCTACAGTAAATACATCAACCATTACACTAAATTAATTATGTGAAATTAACTTAGAATTTACATAATATTAAAATTATATTACACAGTAAAAAACCTGATATTATCTATGAATTTAGGTTTAATGCTAAAATTTATCAGTTCTTTTAAAAAAAAATTCTCTTGATTATTGAGAAAATACACAACTTGTACTATAGAGATACGTAATGTGTATATCACATTCTGTATCTCCAAGGCACATGCTTAGGAAACTGGGCATATAATTCTTATAGGCATTAATGAGTTACATGATATGCGCATATGCTATATGACATGTAATCTCATTAATTATTGATTGACTATATTTAAATAATTATTCATCAAGTGACACATATGTTTACCACACAATTTATATGAAAAATATTTGGTAAAATCATGTAGGACTATATGATGTCTAAGCGGGTTACAGAACATGTAGTCCCTAAAGATGTGTTATAGTCTGGATAGTCATTATATAGTGCATTAATTACTCCATGTGTTGAATTTTTCATGGTGATCTATGTAACCTCTGACTCATATAGATGAAGTGAACCACAATACATGAGGTGTAGTTTTCAGTACCATCTTATATAACTATGTCATCCATCCTAAACCTCTAACACTTCAAAATATGACCTCTAGTGATTATTTATTATAAGGGGTGTACTTTTTAGTTACATGCATAATATTGAATTTAAAATTAAAATAATGAATTAAAATAAATGAAAACAAATAACCAACATGAATATCAATCATCTAATAACAAATTATTATAAATTATTATGTTACCACTTTGATACCATTGAAGGTTCTGAGGCTTAGTGGAAGTAATTGAACTCATCCACAATAAGTGATTTGTAACACCCCCAGATTTTATAAGATGTATTATTTTTAATTTCTTTTATATCTTCTGTTATACACTACACCAATACTATCTTACGCTATACGCAACACCGTATTAGCTTGCAGTATACGCAACACTAATCTTGGATTGTGTTACACACAATTTCATGTTTGTTTGATAGAAGTTATTCTACATAACATTGAGTGTGTATATATATATATATTAAATGTATAAATGAAATATGGTTGGATTATATTATATGAAAAAACAAAGGAATCTTGCAATAAACGCAACCCTGACTTGGCTTGCATTGCATGCAATCAAAACCTTCCATGATAGCGTGTGTTGTATTCAATACCGAGTTTCACTAAACGAGATATTATTATAATATTATTATGAACTAGCCGTTATGAATAGTAATACCCACTTTTTGAAAATCTATAAATTTTACCTTTAAAAATGGACTTAATTTTTGGATTTATAATATCGAAATTATCCTAGGGTGAATTTTTGGTATTTTTCTGAAAACTTTCTATTTTTGATGAATAGTGAAAACACTGGGTTACTATTTAAAAACCGAATTTTTATTTAAATGATAATTTTTTTATTTAAATATATTTTAGGTAAAAATTGATACATAATACCTATATAAGTTTAATATAATTCATTTAAGTCATTTTATAATGATTTTAGATATATATAAATTTTATTGAACTTTTCACCGTCTTTTACCCACCTCCTAGGAGAATTTGTTAATTTGCATAAAACTTAATTTTACCGCTTCTGTGAGTGGAATTTCAAATATATGAGAGAAACGGTTAATATCTAGGAGTAAAATGTTGTTCAATAAGATAAAAATAATTTTTTATGAAATGTAACTTTTTACTTTTATTTACCATGGTTAAAATTAAATAGGGTAATTAAGGGTAAAAATGATATTATTATTACCGTAACACATGTCCTAATTCTATTGGATAAGTGTAATTCGACCAAAAACAACCTTACGAATAAAATATGACCATTTAGGTCCACTTTTATTAGATTAGTACATTTATTATTAATTTATTTAAAGATGGGTTAAAATAGTTAAAATCAAAGTTTAATAACTAAATCATTTTTAATATAGGGTTATACATAAGATAAATTCGACTATAAATATTCATTAGAAAGATAAAAATATTTCATACATAATGGTATTTTATTTACAATTTTTAGACATTAAATAATTTAATTTATTTATGACACAATGATGATGCAGTAATTACCTTATTAATGAAATATTAACAAAATTGATGTTATAAATACCCAAATAAATGTAATTTGAGGCTTTTAGGAATTAAAATAATTTTATAAGTTAATATGACATGTTATTATTGATTTAATTAACTTTTTTTTAACTGATCATACTGTTATGATTTTCACAAAAATAAATTACTAAATAGTGTCAAAATTGATATAAAATAGTTTTTAAAACAAATATTATATTATTAATTGTTATTATATTACTAAAAATATAATTCTTGTCCAAATGACTTAGATAAGGTTATATATATTAATAATGAACCACATGGGGTTCATTTTTCTTGTTATAGTAAGTGTATTAACCATATAGTGTAAGAAAATAAGAAAACATGGTAAAAGTTATATTATTTAACTTAGAGATAAATCTAAAAGATAAGGTTAAAATAGTAACCTAAAATTGTATAAAACCTATTGGTTGAGATTATTTCGACCCATACCCACTTTACCTTCGAAATAAATAGATTTCGAGCTATTATAAACCAAATATTACTTTATTATAATATAATATTTTATGTTTTTCCAAAGGTGTCCCTCTCCTCCCTTATAAAAGGGAACCACTTCCCTCTTCTATTCACACCCTTTTTAGCATTGAAGATACGCCAAACCCTGCCAATTACACTTATCAACCTCTCTATTTATATCATAGATCTTTTGGTCTTCTCAAATGACCAACTCTAGTGCCCTAAGAAGAAGTTTAAATGAGGTGCGTTGAGGAAGATGTAATCTCTTCTACCGATTCTTTCAAGTTTCTTTCTTCTTCAACTCCTTATTCTTTAGTTGTTTCATTATAAAGTAATAACGTTAGTATCACTAATATACTAATATGTCATTATAAATATGAAACAAATATATTTCACCTTCTATCCATCCTACGGAAAACGAAATCACCGCGCGTGCGTACATACGGAATACCGTCTCCACGCCGTGGTGTAATCAGTTTTTCCACCACCACCTTACTTGGATGGGTAAAATGGTATAAAGAATAACTATATATGATTATTATGACATCATACTGATTATAGGATATTATATCATCCACTCCAATTCCATTCAATAAATATGGTAACGATATCATCGCTCGTGCGTACGTACGGATTACCGTCTCACGACGTGATGAGATTCATTTTCCATGTTAACAATTCAAGAATGATTATAAAGTATATATAATAAGTAATCATGAAATATATGACATAATAATGCTACTATATTTATGTATATATATATGTATGTCATCTACTTAATTCCATTCAATTCAATAAGGAAACGAAAAACAGCGTTCATGCGTACGTACGGCCTACCGTCTCCATGAATGGTGTATTTCTTTCCATTTATAGATCTATTATATATATCTATATTATGAATATATATTATATATAAATACTGTTTTATATTCTAGAATTAAGTAACCATGATCTAAGTAATCATATTAATAATTACAAGTCAAAACACGGACGATAAATGAAACGATTTTAGCAAAACGCTGCTTTAACATGGAATTGAAAAATTAATGGATAATATAAAGTTGTAAGTGAATCATATATGATATCATAAATATTATTATGGTTCTGTTACAAGTTAATAATATGTTTAAACCCACTATACAGGAGAATCAGACACATATGGAAGAAATTGGACATTAGTTAAGGGATAACTTTTTGAATCTCGTTTTTATCTGAGATTGTTTATTCGTAAGTATTTACTGGGGTTATATTTATCATCCATGTCCATGTTTTCTCAAAATGTTTTCATAAAATGTTTAATATTATTACATGTATGTTTAAAGTCATTTTTACCTCTTTTTGACTTTTACTATGATGAATGGAAGAAATCTTTCTTTTGTTTACCATACAATGTACTTTTGGACTTTTCCGGCAAAAGTACGAGAAGAATGTTTTTTAACTTATACAGTGCGTACTGATTTTTACGGTTTCATAATGCCTAATTTTCATAAAGCTTACTTTAAAATATTTAATAATTATTTTCAAAAAAATTCCTTTTCTTTTAAAATTATATAGAATTTTGTGAAAAGAAAATGATTTTGAAGAAGAAAGGATATTTTCCTCAAGAATTCATTTCAAGTGTTTTATCAAAACTATTTTTCCATCTAAGATGACATTATTAAGTATGTTTATGTTTCAAGTATAATGTATCTATTATTTACATGGTCTGATTTTTCTTGTGATGAAATGATATCCATTTCTTTTATATGGATTATGTTATGATGAGATGATGTTTATGAAACCAATTTTATTCGATGGGTTATTATGAATGATGTATGTTTATTTTGTGGCACAAGTAAGAATGATTTCATTACGAGATGTGTGGGACCTATATTTCCCTTCAATTAATTGGGTAAATATTTATATCTCATGAGATAGACATGGATAGAATGGTAAGTTAATCCGGTTCAGTGATACAGGACTGGAACGAGGAGTGAACTTGATTCAGAAAGGGACTTCGTCCACTAAGATGGTCTTGGTAGCAATGCCTTGGCTACCATGGAAATCATATCATGTGCTTAATGGTTTTCCATAGATACATATTTTATTCCCATGCTATTACTTTATGATATATTACTTATATACTTCCATGATTTATGTCTTTGCTCAATATTTTGATGTTTAGATTTTATGTTCAAGTTTTTTCATTCAAATGTTTATGGATTGTTTTATGTTCTCTATGTTTACCCTTACTGAGAATTTGAGCTCACCCTTTTTATGTTTTCTTTTCCCCAGGATATAAATAAAGTTTTTAGGTAATAAAACAAAAGGGGAAGATCTTTATGGGAGATGTTGAAGATCTTTCACCACAATTATAAGATTATATCCCGAGTTTCCAAAGACACTAAACTATTATGGTCCTTTAGTGTTTGTTTTTGTTATGTATTAAGTATTCCCAAAAAGTAATGTAATGTATATGTATGTCAAGATTTGGGTCTCTATAGTTTGTATCAGAGGTAAGGTTTAGTCAACCTTTGGAAACTAGGATGCGATAACCTTAGTGAGATCCCTAGATATATTTCTAAGGTATGTCTAGGGATGTCCCTAAGGATAAGTATACGTATAGGTTATAGTCCTAGAATTATGGTAAAGATCTTATAATTTAACCTAAGATGTTATATATTGATGCTACTCCCCCTTGATTATGATTTTTCCTCTCACACTATTATTTTTGGGTTTTAGAAAATGGCTGGAAACTGGAAGATTCACGATATTGGAGGATATAATGGACAATGGAATGATATTCTTCATTAGAAACCAAATGAAATTGGATCTGGAAGTCCACATATCGTTATTATGCCTAATCAGAAATCTCATAATATGATCAATAATATCAACTTTGGTAAGTTTCCCAACTCTTCTAAGGAGAGAAAGATGGAGTTTCATGATGATCATAGAGGAAAGAAAGTTCAATTTCTCTCATGTAAATCATGTGGGAAGATGCATCAAGGAGAATGTTTCAAAGGAACTGGAAGATGATTTGGGTGTGGAAAAAAAGGACACAAACACAGTAAGTGCAGAGGAAAAGGTTCAGTTAACACCATGGACAGGGATAATGGTATTTCTAAGACATCAACAATGGTTAAATGTTTTAAATGTGGAATGTACGGGTATTATGCAAACCAATTCCCTAAGGGAAAATCTCTGAAGAGAATCAGCATGGTCATATAGGTGGTATTTATGTGGATGCCGATGAAGAGACTACAAATGATATATGAGATGAAAGAAATGATGAAGCTCAGTCAATGGTTTAAGAAGGTAGTGGAATGATTATATTTTTATTAAGAATAATGTATGGTACTATGGAATGCAGAAAAATCTAAGGATTGTTACACTATTGTCTTTCTTTGAGTTTTTAGAAGTATATGATGAATGGTACCGGTAACCATGAAAGGTTATTCAAATATTTTTGGAAGGCCGATGATATGTGAATAATGAAAGGATAAGGAGATAATGAGATGCTTGATAGTATTAATGAGATCATGACTGGTATAAGGACAAAGTGATATCATGGTTTGAGTATACCAACTTTTGCGATTTTGGTATGTGGAAAGAGTTAACTTTTGACAACATTCATGTTTTCACTAAGGTTCAATGGGTATTCAGTTTTCAAGAGAATACATGATTAAGGTATTCACATGGTTGGAATGTGACCAACAATATATATCATATGATATATGGGGGATAAATGATGGTATTCACATGATCAGTAGATGACATTTCTAGTGATTGTTTTCTTTATACTATGAGCTTGGACAGAATTATTTTAGATAAGCCTAAAGATTGGAATGGATTATGTAGGATGTAAGTTAGTATTTTTTAAGGATAGAAAGTTTTTCGATATTATTGATGGGAAGTTATAATAATGTAGTTTTAGAAAAAGGACAACCTACAGGACAGGCGACAACCCGTCACGTCGGACAAGGCTGTGGAATCGAACCCACAACCAAAGTAATACAGGCCTTTATCACCCACCACTGGCCTTTAGGAAGTCCCTGGTTAGTATAAACTAGTTTTATTTTAATATGTGGTATGATAGATTAAGTATAGGTCCATTTTTGGAATCATATACGATTAACCTCACTATATATGGACTTATGTATATTTGATAACTTTTTCTAACCTTTTGTTTGAGACATATGGAATGACCCATCATTCTATAGCATGATCTGCTAACACTTAATGGAAGACAAATTCGACTTCATTTCTTTAAGAGATGAAGTGGAAATTGTTCAAGGCACGAACAATGGTGAGATTATACCGAAATAAAGTTAGTATTTCTTCTAAGTCAAATTCTTTGACTTTAGGGAAATGTTCTTGAAAACCAAAAATGTTGTCCTAGTGTCCTTATATCCGATGAATCAGATGGTACCTTAAATCATCACAAATTTATGGCTTTGTGATTGTTGTATTTTTCATAGCCATGTTCTCTACCACTCTTTATCAGAACATGATAGTTAGGTTTCTCTTCTATATTCACATTTTCACCTATGTTCTTCTATGTAGAAACCCAGTGATGAGTTAATTTGGGTAACCGTTACGTTTCATACATTATTTTTTAAAATTAAGATTTATTATTCCTTTTTAGGATGTGGGTTTCTATTAATGAATCTTTCAAGTAGTAAATGATTTATAACCCCGAGGAATTTCGAGGGAGAAATTCATTTTAAGGGGGGTAGAATGTAATCCCCCAGATTTTATAAGATATATTATTTTTAATTTCTTTCATATCTTATGTTATATGCTAAACAAAGATTATATTTCTCTATATGAAACACCGTATTAGCTTGCAGTATACGCAACACTAATCTTGGATTATGTTACACACAATTTCAAGTTTGTTTGATAGAAGTTATTCTACGTAACATTGAGTGTATATATATATATATTCAATGTATAAATGAAGTATGGTTGGATTCTATTATACGCAAAAACAAAGGAATATTGCACTACACGCAACCCTGACTTGTCTTTCATTACAAAAAATCACGACCTTCCACGATAGCTTGTGTTGTATGCAATACCGAGTTTCACTAAACGAGATATTATTATAATATTATTATGAACAAGCCGTTATGAATAGTAATACCCACTTTTTAAAATTTTATAAATTTTATCTTTCAAAATGGCCTTCATTTTTGGATTCAGAATATCAAAATTAGCCTAGGGTGAATTTTTTGTATTTTTCTGAAAACATTCAATTTTTGATGAATAGTGAAAACATTGGGTTACTATTTAAAAACGAATTTTTATTTAAATAATAATTTATTTTATTTAAATTTATTTTAGGCCAAAATTGATACATAATACCTATATAAGTTCAATGTAATTCATTTAAGTACTTTTATAATGATTTTAGATATATAAAAATTTTATTGAACTTTTCACCGTCTTTTACCCACCTCCTAGGAGAATTTGTTAATTTGCATAAAACTTAATTTTACCACTTCTGTGATTGGAATTTTAAAAATATGAGAGACATGGTTAATATCTAGGAGTAAAATTTGGTTCAATAAGATAAAAATAATATTTGTTGAATAGTTACTTTTTACTTTTATTTACCACGGTTAAAAGTAAATAGGGTAATTAAGGGTAAAAATGATATTATTATTACCCTAACACATGCCATAATTCTATTGGATAAGTGTAATTAGACCATAAACAACCTTAGGAATAAAAATTTACCATTTAGGTCCACTTGGATTAGATTAGGACATTTATTATTAATTTATTCAAAGAAGGGTTAAAATAGTTAAAGTCAAAGTTTAATAACTAAATCATTTTTAATATAGGGTTATACATAAGATAAATTCGACTATAAATATTAATTATAAAGATAAAAAGATTTCCTACATAATGGTATTTTATTTAAAATTTTTAGACATTAAATAATTTAATTTAACTATGACACAATGATGATGCAGTAATTACCTTATTAATGGAATATTAACATAATTGATGTTATAAATACCCAAATAAATGTAATTTGAGACTTTTATGAATTAAACTAATTTTATAAGTTAATATGACATGTTAGTATTGATTTAATTAACTTATTTCTAACTGAACATGCTTTTATGATTTTCACAAAAATGAATTACAAAATAGTGTCAAAATTGACATAAAATAGTTTTTAAAACAAATATTATATTATTAATTGTTATTATATTCCTAAAAGTCTAAGGTTCGTAAAAATGACTTATATAAGGTTATATATATTAATAATTAACCACTTGGGGTTCTTTTGTCTAGTTATAGTAAGTTTATTAACCATATAGTGTAAGAAAACAAGAAGACACGGTAAAAGTTAACTTATTTAACTTAGAGTTAAATCTTAAATATAAGGTTAAAATAGTAACCTAAACGTGTCTAAACCCTATTGGTTGAAATTATTTAGACCCATCCCCACTTTATATTAGAAATAAATCAATTTATAGCTATTATAAACTGAATATGACTTTATTATAAAATAATAATTTATGTTTTTACAAAGGTGCCCCTCTCCTCCCTTATAAAAAGGGCACCCCTTCCCTCTTCTCTTCACACCCTTTTGAGCCTTGAAGATCGGCCAACCCCTACCAGTTACTCTTCTAAAACTCTCTATTTATATCATAGGGGTTTGTCTCTTCTCAAAAGACCAACTCTAGTGCCCTATGAAGAAGTTTAAAGGAGGTGCATCGAGGAAGAGGTAATCTCTTCTACCGATTCTTTCAAGTTTCTCCCTTCTTCAACTCGTTCTTATTTAGTTGTTTCATTATAAAGTAATAACATCAGTATCACTAATATAATGATATGTTATGATAAATATAAAACAACTCTATTTCTCCTTCTATCCATCCTACAGAAAACAAAATCACTGCGCGTGCGTACGTACAGAATACCGTCCCCACGCCGTGGTGTAATCAGTTTTTCCACCACCACCTTACTTGGATGGGTAAAATGGTGTAAATAATAACAATATATGATTATTATAACATCATACCAATTCTAAGATATTATATCATCCACTCCAATTCCATTCAATAAATATGAGAACGATATCATCATTCGTGCGTACGTACGGATTACCGTCTCCACGACGTGATAAGATTTATTTTCCATGTTAACAATTCAAGAATGATTATAAAGTATATTTAATAAGTAATCATGAAATATATGAAATAATAATGCTACTGAATTTATGTATATATATTTTTATGTGATATACTTAATTCTATTCAATTCAATAAGGAAACAAAAACAACGTTCATGCGTATGTACGACCTACCGTCTCCATGAACGGCGTATTTCTTTCCATTTATAGATATTTTATATATATGTATATTCTGAATATATATTATATATAAATAATGTTTTATATTCTGGAATTAAGTAACCATGATCTAAGTAATCATATTAATAATTACAAGTCAAAACACGGATGATAAATGAAACGATTTTACCAAAATGATGCTTTAACATTGAATTGACAAATGAACGGATAATATAAAGTCGTAAGTGAATCATATATGATATCATAAATATTATTATGGTTATCTTACAAGTTAATAATATATTTAAACCCACTATATAGGGGTCTCAGACACATGCGGAAGAAATTGGACATAAGGTAAGGGATAAATTTTTCAATCTCGTTTTTATCCGAGATTGTTTATTCGTAAGTATTTACTAGGGTTATATTTATCATCTATGTCCATGTTTTCTCAAAATGTTTTCATAAAATGTTTACTATTATTACATGTATGTTTAAAGTAATTTTTACCCCTTTTTGACTCATAGTATGATGAATGGAAGGAATCTTTCTTTTGTTTACCATACAATGTACTTTTTGACTTTTCTGGAAAAAGTATGAAAAGAATGTTTTTTTAACTTATACAGTGTGAACTGATTTTTATGGTTTCATAAGGCCTAATTTTCATAAATCTTACTTTACAATATTTCATGATTATTTTCAACAAAATTCCTTTTCTTTTAAAATTACATGGCATTTTGTGAAAAGAAAATGATTTTGAAGAAGACATGATATTTTCCTCAATAATTTATTTCAGGCGTTTTATCAAAACTATTTTTCCATCTAATATAACATTATTAAGTATGTTTATGTTTCAAGTATAAGGTATCTATTATTTACATGGTTTTATTTTTCTTATGATGAAATGATATCCATTTATTTTATATGGATTATGTTATCATGGGATGATGTTTATGAAACCCATTTTAATCATTGGGTTATTATGAATGATGTATGTTTATTTTGTGGCACAAGTAAGAATGATTACATTATGAGATGGGTGGGAACTATATATCTCTCCAATGTATTGGGTAAATATTTATATATCATGAGATAGACATGGATGGAATGGTAAGTTAATCCGGTTTATTGATACATGACTGGAACGAGGAGTGAACTCGATTCAGAAAGGGACTTTGTCCACTAAGATGGTCTTGGCAACAATGCCTTTGCTACTATGTAAATCATATCTTGTGATTAATGGTTTGACACACATACATGTTTTATTACCATGATATTACTTTATGATATATGACTTACGTAATTCCAAAATTTATGTCTTTTCTCAAGATTTTGATGTTTAGGTTTTATGCTCATGTTTTTTCATTCAAATGTTTATGGATTGTTTTATGTTTTCTATGTTTACTCTTACGGAGTATTTGAGCTCACCATTTTTATGTTTTCTTTTCCCCAAGATATAAATAATGTTTTTAGGTAAGAAAACAAAAGGGGAATATCTTTATTAGATATGTTTAAGATCTTTCAACATGATTAGAAGATTATATTTTGAGTTTCCAAATACACTAAACTATTACGATCCTTCAGTGTTTGTGTTTGTAATATATTAAGTATTTTGAAAAAGTAATGTAATGTCTATGTACGTCAAGCTTTGGATCTCTACATGTTTTACATCAACTCCTTCAGATTTCTCTTTAGAAATACATGAAATAGAAACTCCATAATCCATGAGATAAGATCATCACATAAAATTTATAGTTAATTTTATATAGATTAAGAGTTAATTCATGTTAGAATACTTTCTTCATTTATGATTTAATAGACCACTTCTTAGCATATCGTTATTATAGTGAGAGGGATCAAGGGAATAATTTCTCTAATGGTGATTCATATGTGTTTCAAGAACCTTCAAACATCATCATAGAAATACATGGGTGCTAGTAGAGGGGAATATAATGCTTGTATTACTTTTCTTGATTGGAAGAAAAATCTATTCATGGTGAATGGATTTATTTATTATCTCTAAACATGAAAGTGTGTAGGTATAGGATTACTCTATGTTATTGAGAGCGTTATAGGAAAATATATCTGTACGACATGAGAGGATTCTCTCTAGAGTTTGTTGTATGTAAAAATTAGAATGATTAGGCTATGGTTAGATAATGACATAAATGAGTATTTATTGACCTAGGGTTAGATGATAAATAATTGTACATATGACACTTATTATTCTCTCAATCCCTAGTGAACCCCATGCTAAATAATAATAATATAATTATTATTTACTTAACATGCACTAAAATTTCAGATAAATAAATATTATTTCTATAATAAATAAATTAACATTTATTCAAATAATTTTTAAAATATCATTTCGCATCGGACCCTTAACTCAAATCTTCATTCCTCCTTGGCATTTACCAAACCATGAATAGTTATTATTTATTAAAATAAATAAATATCAATTTTTTATTCACAAATGAATAATAAATATTATATTCTCTAAAATAGAAAATAAATATTTAGTAAATATTTAACTCACATATATTCTCTAGAATATCTGGTGAATAAATATTTTCAATAAACCAAATATGAATAATTGTTAAACCACATAGGAGAATAATATTTATTCAATATATAAAATTCATATATAATTTAACTAGGACTTTAAATATAATTAGTATGTGACCCTTTTAGTCGTATTTATTATTGGAATTAGGTAATACCACCTAAAGTCCAAGGTTAAAATATAATAAATCCCAAGGAATCCATAGAGAAATAAGTTAAATATAAAAAATAGAATAAAAAATATGAACTCACACTGTGTAATATAATCCCATTATCATGATATCTATAATAAATTAGGTTGCATACTAGTGTTATGAACCTATATGTTCAATGTTGTTTTATTTAAATCTCTTGAAATTGACTTTCTAATAGAACACCATGGCCATGAATTTGATCATGAAATTCCATTCTCATCAAAGGGCCTAAGATATCAACTTCTTTTAAAGAACATAAGGGAAAAATCCTTTCTCACATTATTCATTAATGAAATTTCAGTCATAGCGTAACCGAAAAATCCTACTTCACCACAAGGATATAACATCATAGTTTTCATTAATACATAAAAGTAAAAGAATAATTTTATTAGTTAATAAAAATATTAAATTCTAAGGACCATTACCCACATATATTGATAGGAATATTTAATGAAACATATAAATATGGATTTCCTACTGGCAGGTCATGTTTTATTAACCTCCTTCTCTTAGAGATTACCGGGGATAAAATTCATGAGAAGAAGTATCAATGTATTATGACCCCTTTACCTTTATAAAATATACCATTTGTGTCTCCTAAAATGATATCATCTAACGATAGATAATATATTTAAGAATAATATCATATAAATTATATGTTATCATCATAGAAAGAAGTTTCTGTGAACTTTCCGTATGAAAATTACCCTTAAAACATTATCACACACAATTTCACATTGGAGAAAAATCATGTTGTGATAATAAATTTAATAATATTCAAAAAATATGAATACATGTAGTTATAAAGTACATAGAATTTGGTTCTAGGGAACCAATTCCAACACTAATATAATTGAAATATCCACTAGAGTAATGGTCATCTCTCCCTCAAGTATATGAAATGTATGGGTCTTTAACCTATATCCCTCTATAACTACTACAATATGATGGTGATTGAAAAATATAAACTCATAAAACACTACCCCATAGGGTTTATGAGATTAATTTTTCAATCAAAATTTTTCTTTTCTATGGTTTTGATAAATGAAAATACACTTATTTATGTTTTGATTTAACTGGAAGTTAGTTGTATGAGTTTTATTTATATACACATATCATTTAATAATATGTTCCATTGATCTAAAACCAATTATATATCTACTATAACATATCAGAACACTATGACGATGCTGATAGAATTTATCAAAATATAGGGTTATATCCATCGGCAGATGATAATACTATTGATGTTATTGCAACCCTACCCAAAGATCTTATAATTTGACAATAGGAGTTTGTTACAGTAGAGGATATATATTAGACTAAGGAATTCAAGGAATAGAATATATTAAACTTCATTAAATTTTTTTGATGTTTTCATTATATTGATGCTTTGAGTGCTTCGAATTATAAATGTTCCTTTAATGATTTTTTATTTAGAGCAGCAATTGTGTGAGGTTTCATTGTAAAACTCTTATATTTCCTTATAATTTTTTATTTTCAAATCATATGTTATAGAGGAGTTATGAGGATAAAAACCTAAGAAGTTTTTTATTTTGTTGATCAATGAATTTATAGGGAGAGGAATGTATACCTTTTGATAGGTTTATATTCAATGAATTACAGGGGATTGTATTTTTTTCTGATCAAAGAGATCAAAGAGGATCTTAATGATAGAGAATCCAACCAAAATTATATGTTTTGAGTTTGATACCTTTTTATAGGTTTTAGCTGAAGAAGTTCTTGAGATACTTTGACATCTTAGTTCAGGTTACCAAACAACTTTCCCCTTTATTCTAATGTAAATAAGTGTTTTGGTAATAATATGCTTTTATGTGTATTTTAATTTTTATTCAATACTTTGGGCATTGTTTTTTACATAGTTATTTTTTTAATTTCTTCATTGTTTATATTATATAGTGTTATCTTATCATTACTTATTTTTTTCTAAGAATATGTCATATGTTTTACTTTATAAAATCTGATTTAGTTAGAAATCATAACATCTGATCAAACTAATACTTGAGTGGGACAAAAATTATATATCAAAATTTTTAATACAATTTAACTACTCTTATAGTTTAATATCACTGTTGACCTGAGGAAATATTTCGTATCATAGAAAGTATTTACTCATTTTTTGGTTGATACACTTTATATAAGACCATATATTTATATATTTCATTGTTTTATTATGATTTTTGAGTTTCCTTAAACTAACGTATAATATATAGTTTATATTTTTTCTTTCATATAGAAGGGAATCCAATCAGGACCATTATGAATATGAATCCAAGTTGAACACAAATATTTGATGGTGAATATTATGAATATTATCATAACAAAATGAATAATTTTATTATCAAAACTAGCATCAATCATTTTATTATGATAAAAAAATTATATAATTCGAGAGAAAGAATTAGCTTGGTTTTCATGAGAGGAAAATTTGAATTTATAGATAGTTAAAATGTCCATAAATCTTTTATTTTCTCAATGAAAAAATATACATAATCATATTTCATTGTGTGAGATAGAAAATGGAATTTGGAAAAAAGATTAAAATTAATCACTTTAGAACATCTAAAGTTCTTGAAACACAAATGGATATGCTTTATGAGGATTATTAGGACTTTGATTTTTAACCTGGTGAATCAATGACATAGATTCATCAACATTTTATCTTTTTTGTCAATGGATTATAATATTTTGGTGAGAAGAAAATTATATATAATTATTTTATAGAAATATTATTGACATTCATTTCATGGAATGAGTTCCAAAAGCATGATACCAAGAATCTAACAAAGATTAGTCTTTATGATCATATTTTAACGTTAATGTTGTATTATAATTTGATGAAGATAGGTGTTGATAATGAGAACAAAAATAATAATGCTTCATTTTCTTCAAATTACATTGACCAAACTTTTAACATTCAAACTTCAAAGTTTACTATTACCATAAAGAAAAATTCGAAAGATTAATTAGATGTTAAAATTAATAAAATAATGAAGTAGATATTTCTTAGATTGAAATACTTTTGAATAATATTATTAAAAAGAAGAACTTTTGATATGGTTATTGAAGGAACAAAAAGACAAGTATGAGAAGAATGAATCATTCGATACTATTTTTTATGAGTGAAAAATCAAGAAATATTAGAACTTATTATCCTAGGATAAAGAAGGAAATTAAAGATTAGAAATATTTAAAAATGAAAGAGAGGATCATTTGTAGTAACTAATGTCACTTATAGTTCCAGGTAATATATGTATTTTGAAAGTAATGGTGATTTAGGGAGTGTTGATAGTTGACGGATTTTTGATTTTTATATGAATTTTTCTTAGGATGAACTATGATTTATGGGTATGATAACTGATAATTCACTTTCACAGTTATATATAGATGAAAATTTTCCCCTTACATCGGATAATGATAGTAGGCAATCAACATCAAAATATGTGCATGATATTATGTCATTTGAAGAGATAATTGGATAGGTGACTTTCCTAGAGAAGCAAAAAAAACGAAGAATGACCTTGATTCGGTTAAGGTAGATTTTACTAAAGTGTGTGATAAGAGTTTAAAACTTATAATTAAAATTTATAAACTATATTTAAAGTTAGATTCAAAATATTAACTTGTTTCAAAATATTAAAATTAGAAATCAGTCGACTTACTAAAATCACAATTTTTTAGTCTAAAGGAACTTTTATCCAATTATTCATTCATTAGGTAGAAATTTAGAAATATCTTAAGGTAGTTCAAAAATGTCACACATATTTTAAAATAAATTTGATGATGGGGTTTTTTTTCATGAATCCCTATCAATAAGTTCATAATTTTCTAAGAACATAGAATAGTGTGAACCCTAGTGTCCATCTATCAAGGAAGGCACTAACACACACTGATTTTTTCTTAATACTATTTATAAACTAACTAATATAATAATAAAATATATACTAATATATTTAGGGTTTTAAAATACAAATTATAAAAATATATAAAAATTAAAAACACAATGAAAATAAAACACAATGAAGTTAGTGAAGAAGAAAGAAGCTGTTATTCTGAGGAGTTCGTGATGATGCTATCATTGTTCTTTAAAAATATTAATTCTAAATATTATATCCAAATTAGAGATCATCTCTATGTAAAAATTTATTATCATATATTGACCCTCTACATGATGGATAATATCTCTCACATCATACCACAATGTCATTCTACAATATGCAGTATTATGAAGACAAAGGTTAGGCATAAAGAGGAGTGGGAAGAAGAACGCAAAATTAGTAAAAGTGGGGTGAACCCTTCATCAAAATAAATCTAATTAATATTGAAATTATCATAATATAATAAATATAAAAATTTAATCACATGAAATCAATAACCCACCACCACTTTACTTATAAAAAAGGTGAAGTTAGTTCACTATTTTACGGAGTTAGAAAAACATGGTGTGAGAAAAAAAGATAATATAAGTTAATGAGATGAATAAAAAAATAGACTATTAAAAATAAAGAAGAATATTACACCAAAATAACCCCTAATTAGTTACTAAAAATGTATAACTCTTAAAATTAAATAGAGACACAGTTTTAAAGGCAAGAGGTGAATAAATTTGTCTCTAAATTCATCATGTGAATGTTTTTGAATTTTTTTCATACTGAATTTTAGAATTTAAAAATGTATTATTCTATAAATTTTTTATCCTATATCATGGATATATAATAAAAAAATTGAGATTTAGTTTCAACATGTACATGAAAATATGATTGAATTACTTGAGACAACATTTCTTTCCTAGAGACTTTTTGAATTCCAATGTTCCAGTTTCACATACATTTATAGAACTCAATATAGATGCATATAGATTATCAATCGTTAAGTAAAAAGTTCCCTAGAATCAACTATATCTTACTAAAAAAATTATCTCATTTTTATAGGGAATTTTTGATATATGGGATGAATATTAAAATTATCCAAATTTGTGTACAAATTCTATAGAACCACTTGTGAGATTCATTTGGGCCACATAATATTTGATTTAACATTTGGAATAGTTGAATAAAATGAATCCCAATAAACTTGGAATTATAAAAAATTATTTTTTTTAGTTTATAGTAGTGTATAAAAATATATTCTATAAATACGATGCTAATATAAAAATATATAAAATTCAAAAAAATGAATCGATTTTCATAATTAAGTTCAAATTATTCTAAAAATATAAAATTGTGACAATTTAATTTCAAATTATAATTTGGATGTCTTAAAAGGATTGAGGATCATTACATCACAATTTAATATTCAAAGGAATCTTTTATTAAAATGGTTAAAGGAGTAAGCTTTTCTTCTTCTTTTTCATAAGCTTCTTAATGAGCAGCCAATTTCTTCAAGGAAGTAGACATAATTTCCATTAGATTCCTTAATTATTAAATCATTTTTGAATTATTTCATATTTTATTACTCCATGATTCTTTACAATTGGTATTATAAAAACAGTTAAACTTACACGAATCTTAAAAATCAATATGAAATTCCACCATTGTCCTTGGGAAAAAAGATATGCAATGAAGTTATATATTTTTGTTGTTTCTTGAAATTTATGATATGTTATTTTTTTGAAAAATAGTTTGTGGAAGATATTTTAATCCATGATAATGAGGCTAAATTTAAAATAGGTATTTTTTCATGAATCCCTATAAAAAATTATTATTTTCCTAATAATGAAAAAATGCACACCTTAGGGTCAATCTCTTGAGGGGGGCACTTACACACATTGATTTTATACTATAAATATTTATAAAAAAGAACTAATATATTGAGGGTTATTAAATTCAAATGATTTAAATTTATAAAAATTCAAAACATAAATAAAATATGATACAAATAAGTTATTAAATAAGAAAGAAGTTATTATTATTAGAAGTTCAAGGTAATGCTATTATTGTTCTTTAAAAATATTATTTCTCAATATTCTATCCAATTTTTAGATGAAACCTATCAGTCAACACCCTCCGATTCAAAATGTGATTATCCTTAATCAACCCTCCACGTGTAGGATAATTCTTCACATCATCAACACAATGATACTCTATTGTTTGAAACATTTTGACGTAAAAATAGTAGAATAAATATTAATTAGAAAAATAACACTATAATAGAGAAAATGGGGTAAACCCTTCACCACAATCAATTTAAATACTATTTTAATTATCAAAATATATTAAATAGAAACATTAAATCCACAAACTCAATCACCCATTGCTACATTCCATAAAAAAAATATAAAGTTAGTAATCTATTTTCATGGAGTTAGAAAAACGTGGTGGGGAAAAAGAGAAAAAAAAGTGAATACAAGGATTTTAAATCTTGACTAATATGTAGTTATAATATAGAATACTATTCTTATATCATAACCCCTAATTGTATAATTATATTGGATAACTCCTTTGAAATGAAATAGAGACACATTTTTAGCTCTAAATCTATCCTTAGAAATCATACAAATAGTTGAAATAGTAAATAATAGAATTTGAAAATGTTTTACTCTTAAGATTCATTAAAATATATATTTTATGATTATTCACAAAATTTGAGCTTCATTTTCCAAGTGTATAGAAAGTTAGGATAGAATTAATTTTTAAAATATTTTGTTCTTGGTGATTGTTTAAATTCCATTGTATCGATTTTCTAGGTATTTATGGACTTGAATACAGAAAAATATTGATTAGTAATAGTTAGTGAAAATATTATAGAGAATAATATTGATATTCATTCGAAATTTCCACTCATTTGGTTTATCCAATTTTAAGATATAGAACAAACATTAAAATTATCCAATTCAATTCACATATTCTATGTCCCAAATTCTGAGATTCAATTGGCCTTCATATGTTTGGAATAAACATTTGTTTATAATAAATGAAATGTTTCCCAAAAAACAATGAAGGATAAAAAATATAATATCATATTTTAGATTTGTGCAAAACATTTTATGCTCGAAATACCAAGCTAACATAAAAATACTTAAAAATGAAAAATTAATCTATCATTACAATTAAGCTAAAATTTTTATGAGAACCTAAAAATGAGATACTTAAAATTAAAATTATAAACTTATAGGATTAAAAAATTAAATAAAAAATAAAACATTTGAAAATATAAGATTCATCAAGGTTTTATTCTAAAAATTAATATTTCCAATCAAACTATTTTGTTCTAAATAATATACCATTCTATACTATATGTTAGATAAGAGTTTATTGTAAAAATTATTCTGATTTAAACAAAATAAATCCATTTTTAACTCATAATGATTATATTTTTAGAAAACAAGTAGCTATTCAATATATTAGGGTTAAAGATATATGAGTTCCAAAAGCATTTCTCACCAAAATATTTGGACCCAAACAAGTTTGTGTGCCGAACTCTTAGATCATATTAGTTTACAAAATATAGGATGAATGAAAGAAACTAAAATAATTGGTACATGGAAAATATTTATTCTTGATATATGATTATAGATGATTAAACTATTAAAAAAAATACAAAAATTAAAGGGAGTATGAGTCAATTTTTGAGACAATTCCCTAGGTTATATTTTCAACATTAGTGATATAATTTTTCTCAGTAAGACTTTAATTTTGAATGTACTTTAGGTTTTATGACTGAATAAAAACCTTATTAGAATTATCTAATTATGTGATGAAGGACACTCTATGATATTTGATAACTATAGATGTACTATTAAAGGATCATAATGAGTCCATGTTTTATCTATCAATAGGCATGATAATGTTAACATGATAGACTTTGAAGACCTTAGTAATCAAAACATTCCTTGTTTTAGTGTTGTAAAATATTATTCATATATTTTTCATAATAAGTTAGGACACTTAAATGTTTGGACCTTAGAAATTATTTCTAGGAATAGAATAATGGGGGAACATTCAAAATTTATGTTTAACTCTAAAAGTCTACCACCCTTTATAATATGGTAAGTGACACAAGTCAATGTTTAAACCTACTAGTGAAGCCTCAAATTATAAAGCTCTATAGTTAGTATATACAAGACTCTTTTGACCTAAAAAGACTATACGTATTAGAAAAAAACTATGTATATGTCTTAAGTTTTTGATTTCTCTAGGTATACTTGGATTTATTTTCTAGCATGTAAATCAAAAGAAAACTATATTTTTAAATTTTCTATTTCTCTTATTCAAAATTTGATAAAACTAAATGTTTTCACTATCTAGAGTGATTGTAGTGGTGAGTTATTAAATTACATTTTTGAAACTTTTTGTAATTAAAAAGGTATTAATTTTAATTTTTTCTCACTAATAACACCTTGAAAAAATTGTGTAATTGAATAAAGAAATACCACCATTCCAAAAATTTATCAGTCAATGTTGTGTGAATGTTTGGTAGTTGAGTATTTTTGGGTAGAATATGTGAGTACATATTGTTACACTATAAATTTTGTTTTTCATTGTTTGACCTTATGTAAGACTCTTTATGAATTTTTTTGTGTCAAGAAGTCTAATATTTCATACTTCAGAGTATTTGGATGCCAGGTATTCGTTTTGAATACAAAAAATAATCATCATAAATTTTATCCAAAGTATATTTAGGGAATATTTCTTGGTTACTAAATATCTATTAAGGTTTATCATGTTTTAAAAAAAATGAAAAAAAACTATTAAAGAAATGGTAAATATTAAGTTTGATGAAAGATATAATTATTTGAAACTAAAATATATAGAACATAATTATTTGGATTGTATTTTTTTTAAACACATTCTATTTTTTTATTGAACATTTAATCCAAACCATTGAAAATTAACAATTTGGAAATTGGACCACCAAAAGTTAGTTTAAAAAAAGATAGTCATTAGATATGTGAATATTAACATTCCCTTATTCCTAGAAATATTTTGATTGTAAGGAATAATCTCACCAAGAAAATCATTAGTGATTTAATCCTACCAGTAAAAGCTAGAAACTCCTTATGAAATAAGTGTGTGTATCTTGCATTCTTAATACAACTTGAACATAAACTGGCTGATGAAGTACTAATTGATGAAAATTGTCCAATCACAATATAAGAAGAGATTAATAAATTTTAAAGAAACAAGTTTCATACCATATTTGAGTGTCCTAATGAGATTCTAGTTACATTAGTCAAATGGAAATTTTAGAATAAATTTTATGAAAATAAATTATTTATAAGAATAAATCAATATTAGTTTCTATATTTTATAACTAGTAATAAGGCATATATTATCTAGAGATCCTTTCTCCAATATATTGACTCAAATCCATTATTATACTAATTTATTTTATAGATAACCTTATCTTTACTCTATTAAAAATGTATGTAACGGGTTATTTACTTAACATATATTTTCAAGAATAATAATATATAGAACAAACACTTTGTGTTGAAGATATAAATTTTTTTGAATGTATATTTCGTTTTACCAAGGAACACTAGGGACATTAACAAGTATCAAGATCCTAGTGTGATTTATTATTTAGATTTCTACTACAAAACAATTTTATTAAAGGAATGTAAGATCAGAAAAATTTGTTTAAGAAGTTTTTAAGGTCACAATAATTGTTAAAATTTATATTGATGTCATTATCTTTAGTTATACTAAGATTACTCTCATAGAAAGTTTTCCTAACTTTTGCAGTGTGAGTTTAAAAAGAGCATGATGAGTGAAATTAACTTCTTCATTGTCTTAAAAATAATTGAGAGGCTAAAAGGAAAAAATATTAACTTATCATAACAATATAAGATATTTAATTAAGAATTTGGTTTTGATAACACCTTTAGGACTACTACTCTAATAGGAACATACTGTAAACATAACCTTGACAATCTTAAGAAATCAGTAGATTAAAAAAAATTTAGAATGATGATCATAAGTTTATTCTATTTAATATCTAGTCAACTAAAAATTATTTACTATATATTATTTTGTTTGAGGTTCCAAGTAAATATGAAGGAATCCCATCTTAAAAAAGTCAAATGAATATTTTGTTACCTTAATGAGATATTAGAACTATAATTTTTTTTATTCCTCAAGAATCAAGTTCATTCTAAAGAGTTATTGTGATTCTGAATTTGGTGTCTATAGAATGTATTAGAAGGGAAATTTTGAAAATTATATTTTTCTTGGAGAATATTTAGTTTCATGGATGAGAAAGAAACAACATTGTGTTTCACCTTACACTGCTAAAGATGAATATGTTGTAGTTAGAAATGTTGTGCTCATTTTTTATAATTTCAACACAAACTCTTGAATTTCAGCTTGAGTTTCACTTGAAGTATGATTATTTAGGATAACATAAATTTAATCTATTTTTCTAGAAACACAACACATCACTGACTTACGAAGAACGTAGACATAAGAAACCACTTCCTTTGAGATCACACAAAGTAATGAGATATTATTCCCATGTTTATTAGAAGTGAAGGATAAATCACTAAATTTCTCATTATACCCACAAATTATGATATATATTAATATATTAAACAAAAGTTTGGAATTGTCAATGCAAAGTTATCATGATTTCCACTTATTGTTTCACTATCTATTAAAATTAAAAATATTTTCAAAAAGGGGGGGATTCCTTATTTAGAATTATGAAATATGTTCATGTTGTTACTTTACATTTTCCATAAGATCAATGAATGATACTATTACTAATCGAAGTTACCTTTATAGTTGAGCTTAAAATCATAATAACTTCTTAGAGGTATCATTTAATTCCTATTTTATTCTAATATAGAAATACTTAATTTTATTATTCTGATAATATCTTACGCATATAAATCTCCTAAATAAATTAATTAGGAACTCTTTATGTAGTTATGTCTTTAAATTTTTGATTTTTTTCCAATGATCTGATACTCAAGATTTCATTTCTCATGTTCTAACATTTACTATTATATTGTGATAATTCTTACTCTATGAAAATATTATATATATTTTATTAATATTATAGAAAGGGAGAGTAGTTTTTGTTCATTAGTTCACATGATTCTATTATTTATTAATACTAAAGATAAGAGATTGACATTATCCAGAATCATCTTTATTAAACTAATATCATCAATATGAATTAAAATATAGCTTCCAAAAGGTGGACTCCTTTCATTCTTATCACATGTTCATCATTATATTTAAATATTTTTTCAGTTTCTTCTTCACCATCATAAAGGGGGATATATTTCATAGAATTAGTTGGAGATAAATTTTTATCATTTTAAGGTGAAAATTATTCCAAGGGGATTAATTATTTTAATAGGGAGATATTAAAGTGGTTTAAAAGATTTATTATTACTAGACCTGAGTTATTATTACTAACCCTGTGTGTTTATTAATGGAGAATTTTTTTCTCAGATGTTATATCTATCGGTGATTCATTGTATAGTACACTTTTTTTAAATATTTTTATCAACGTAACTTTACTTGAGTTTTCATTTGTGTCTTGTGATATTCAAATAAAAAGATATTGTTAGAGAAATTACATTATCGATCGACTTCTTATCCTTGGTTTTGATAAATCAAAATACACTTATTTAAGGTTTTATTTAACTTAAATATGGTTGTTTTAATATTTTTTATGTTTGGACTTATCATAAAATCATATTTTTATATGAAGTGATAAAACTGATTTATCTAACCGAACATACTGGAATGTTGGGATGGTATTGATTAACTTCACTAAAAGAGAGAGATACATCCATAAAAATAGGATGAATATTCTAATTCTATAATAATTATGACCAAATATCTTAGTATATGAATGTTAAATTTTTTTATAATAAAGTTTATATATTAGACCAAGGACTTTGAGGAATGGAAGGTATTCAACATTAATGATCTTTCTTTCAATTATTTTGAATTTTTCATTATCTTGATGATTTGATTTCTTTAGATTGAAAATTTTCTTTTAGTGGGTTTTTTGAAAGAACAACTATACTGTGAGGTTTATTTGAAAATATCCTAGATTCCTTTGTAATTGTTCATTGTCTAATATTGTGTGATCAAGGAGGTTCCATGGTTAGAATATTGAGCTATTTCTAATTGCTAAGATGAATTATTTTTTAAGGAAATGAGGTTTCTCCTTTATATAAGTTTATAATCTAAAATGTATAAGTAATCAGACTTTCTAGGAGAAAGGATATCTAGCCTCATGTTATCAAACCACATGCTATTTTAGACTAAAATTTAAGAGCTTCTTTATTGTAGGTGTTTTGGTAATAATATCATTTGAGGGGTATTCAAATATTTATTCAATACATCAATTATTGTTGTACATTTCTATTTTTTTATTTATTTCATTAGAAATTTTTATATTCCCATTACTTATATTTTATTCATGTGTTGTATATTTTAATTTTTAAACTTTTATTTGTCAAAAAATCATAACATTTGATCAAATAAATACTCGATTGGGAAAAAAATTATAGGTAATATTTTTTACTACAATTCACCATCCTCTTGTAGTATCATATCACTCTTTTTATAGGAAAATACATAGAATACCACCCATCAATTATGGAGAAATATTTTAGAAGAGAGTGAAAAGTTATTGAAATGGTGTGACATTTGAACACACAAAGGTGAAAATATGACCATATATGAAAGTACATGACACGTGATTATTCTATTCCATAATAACTAAAATGTCCTTTAGTATGTATAAATGATATAAGAACTACTATTTAATTTTTAATAAACATAATATTTTAAAATATTATTTATGAATTATATGTAAACAAATTAGATACCTAGTTACAAGACATAAACAAACATGAAAAAATCTTCAATATAGCAAATTCTTTATATAATAGTGATACAATACATAAGGGACTATAAATGTTGATGAGAGATAAAACTTCATCTTGATACATTTTGAAAATTTCAATGAATATATCATTCTCATCAACATATAGTGTATCATAGTCCCACTCTATTATTGAGACCAATCCATAACATTTTTAATACAGGTTGGCATTGTTCTTCCTTGTGATTATAGCCTTGTCATATTGGGGACAATAGTCATCTGATCACTAGGTAGAGTGAAATGGTGAAAATCTTTAATAGGCATCCATGGTGCACTGTAATAGTTAACTAGAGTGGTGTATGATATACTAGATCAATATAAGACTCCTAAGATAAGTAAATCAATACACATGTTTTTAATGACATGTGTATTGGGATACCTTAGTGCTTGGAAATTACTATTTCTATAAATAAATGCATTGTTACATGTATAGAAAATTAAAAGGAATTTAAACATCATTTTCTTGGGTTATTTTAGGTGTGTGTATATGGGGGGGGGGATTGGTAATTTATCTAGTTATATGATCTGAGGTAATTTTTCTACCAAATATTTCCTCTCGAAATATGATTTTTACCCTAGGACAAGAGTTTTGGGGAAATTTGAGCTATTTTATTTTTTTTATAGAATATTAATATTTAATTAATTAAATATTAATTATTCATATGTGTTTGAATGGTGATGTCTTCAGCTCATAGAATCATATTTAGATTTTGAATCCATGATTTATTTTATAATTTGGGGTTTTTCTTAAGTGAGGCATAATTCCATCACATGCACCATGGCTAGTCCCAAGCCCCATTTCTTTTTTTATCACTTATTTTCTTTTTTTTCTTTTTTTTATTCCTCCTCCTTATGTGAATTCTCACATATGACCCTAATATTACATATTAATTGAGGAATAAGAGATATATAAAGGGATAGATAAAGAGATAAAGAGATATAGAGATGGTGTTCCCACTATTGATCTTTTCCTATGATAGATCGATACGAAAATGTTACAGAACATTGATTCTGGTGATGAATTACTGTTTTAATCCTTAAGGTAGTCCATTTTTATGTTTTTTACCATATATCCCCATATAATTTTGTATTTCAATTTCTAAATCTTTATATTGATTGTTAGAGACCTCATTGAGTTCAATCTATGGTTGTTTGGGGAAGAAAAATCATTATAGAGATATCAAAAAGGGTTTCCATTCAGAAAAACCATTTACATAGAATATAGTTTAGAGAACACACACTATGTATTCTTCTTTTCAGGTTAAGTGAGGAAGATAGGTTTATAAAGTGTATTTATTTAGGTCACACTGTATGGGATGAGTCAAGGTGCGTTCTGGGCATAACCAGACACCCTGTGTTGGGGAACATGGTTGTGTGGGGTACATTGATAGACGCCATGTGTATTATATGTCTAGAGTACATGTGGTTGGTATGGACTAAACCTATCTGGGGTACATGGATAGGTACATGGATGGGAACCTGTGTGGGGTACACATTGTGTATGATGTAGGTATGCCATGTACATTGGAAATTACATGCTAGGATAGGTCATGGTACATGACTAGGGAGGTTTGTAAAGGTTACATGCCAATGACCCTAGGTTTACACTATACACTCCCTCCTTAGAGGCATTACACTTTTCAATGGATGAAATGAAATAATGGTAAATAATAATTCACCTTTAAAAATAATTATTATATCATATAAATCATATATATTCATTAAATGAATCATTATTACCATCAATTTAAAGTATAAATAAAAAATTAATCACATCACTTCATGGAGGTGGTAGTCCACACATATGCACGATTGATGTTATTGCTTTCCAAAAAATTAGAAGGTAAGAAGGTAAAAATGTAATTATAATTATAGAGTAATAATTATATCATAAATTTTATATATAATCATTAAACTCATCATAATAACAATCCAAAAAATATGGTCATGAAAAATAAATTGGCTCAATATGCGGAGACGATATGCCATACGAACGCAAGAGGGAAACTTTTAATTCCCATTTGATGGGAAAGAGAGTGGATAATAATGGTTTATTAATCATAATAACATTTCAGGATATTTATTATACTGAATATATTATTTTAGGATTAATATTATATATTTAGTGTAGGTAAAATAAGAATAAAACACAAATGTGATCTGTTAAGGTGATTACCACTTATTTTAAAGAACTCCTTTATATCTCCAATTAAGGACACTAGGGTTATTATTTTGGGAAGGAAAAAACCTCTGGAATGAGGATAAGAATTTTTATAGTATAATTTTTTAGGACGTGGTTGAGCTATATGGATCAGATTTGTGTATATAAAAGAGGGAATGAGTGTCTTTTTATAAGGAAGGGAGAGGACACACATGTAATTACTAAAAAGATTAAAATATATTTAATTCATTCTCAAGAAAAAGATTCCAAATGGAAATAGATTAGTGGATAAGGTTAAAATATCATCAACCAATTAAATTTAGATATTTTTTGTGTCATTTTGAACCTTATCTTTTTTATTAACACCTTGGTTAACCAATTTTAACCTTAACCACTGTAATGAATTCTTCATACATAAAGGGTTATAATTTTAATTATAGGGTAAAAATTGGTCCATAAATAGACAAGGGATGAAATTTTAGACCATATATTATCCACCAAGTTCTCTTCTGAATCTTTTTATAATTTTTAAATAATTTAACAAAATTTTATTTTCATAAAATATCAGTAATGTATTTTTGGAAACTATTAAATTAATTTTTCTTTGAAAACTAATTTATAGAAAATTAATTATAATCTAAAACATTAACTCTTCCCTAATATGTTGGCATTTTATAAGTATTTTTGGTGATTATTAAATTACTAAAAAATATAAAAAAATTATAATGATAAAAAATTAATTTATCTTTCAAAAAAAATAGAATCAAATGTATCCTCTATTGATACTTATAATAAAAATTTAGAGTTATTAAAGTCAAGAGAGTGACAATTTGTATTTATCATTTTCTTAAAATAATATAAGGGTCATAATCAAAGAAATATAACACAAAGTGACAACATATTAGAGACTTATACGTTCATGGATGAACTCCACTAATCCAATAAGATAAAGGTAAGCGTTAGATAAATTTTAAATATTTATCACAAAGTTGTAATCATATTTTACCCATTTTACCCTTATAAAGGAGAAAAAAATTTCCTATAGTTACAATTCATATTGACCAAAAATAAAAGAAAACTACTTATCAAATTTAATCTTCCTGATTCCAAATATTTAATCCATTTTTTTAGATTAAATTTATTTAAGTGATAGAAATTATTTTTAAAACAAGTGCACAAAACACGATGAAAACCGATTAAAAAATAAATTTTACACATAAAAATAGATTTATATTCATATCTCACATTCAGGATAACATTATATGAATGTTAAAACATTATATTGAATATATAATATATATTTTTTTTGTTAAAATTATTCACCAATAGTAATTAATTTAATTTATTAAAATAAAAACACATTACATGCATAAAACAACATTTTTAGAAAAACATATCTTTTGATTTCAAATTATTTTCATATTCATTTATAATCAATTGATAACCAATAAATTCATTTTATACATGTTTAAACCATAAATATTTTTTATAATTTAGTTATTTTTATTCATATTCATCAATCCAACAGCTATATTATAACAATATACTATATTATGGTTAAATTAGACTCAGGGTTTCATTTATCACAAGATAAAAAAGAAATAAAATTTATATATATAACTATATCATAAAATATTTGGGTGTTATATGCATGAAATTTTTATAAAAATAGATTATAGGTTCACCATTATGAGTGTTCTACTAAGATTTATTTCTTACCCCTTGTAAATGAACCTTGGTGTTCATGAAGACTATATATCTACTTTCAGGTTGGAGCCTTGGTTGTGTAGTGGATTGGGTAGAGGCCCAATGTTGCTTAATTGAGAAGAGTCACTTTTTTAAGTCGTTGGATCAAGTTGGATTAGTTAGTCCATTGTGGACACTAGGTATTTCATTCAAATCAGAGTTATCAGTGGTTCTTGATGAATTTGTTTTTAGTTTTGTTTATTTAGTATTTGTGGTCAGCCCAATGAGATATTGGTTGTTGTTTACTATTTTAATTCTTTGAGTCTGTACAATTGTATGATTAATTCCATTTTATTTTAGCATGTTTTTCTTTTGGTTTATTTATTATGCATACTCTGATGGATATAGATGTTTATGAATTTGGTTATTTCCTGTTGTTTTTTCACATTGACCAGTCAGTGTAGTCTCCCCACTATATCATTAGATCCTCACTGCCAGTTGAAAACCTATAGAATATAAAGAGGCATGATAAATGCCTTGTATAAAGAAACATTAGGTGATATGTTAGGTTTAAACAGGTCGGTTCGTTATAAAATGGTATGATGGGTTTTTTGGTTTTAGAATTTGGGGATTTAGTAGATAGGTGTTCTAGGAATGTTTTGTAACATGTGATGGATATCATATTAGTTTGTTACAAACACATTTAATGATATAAATTACAAGTTTCCAAGGCATGGTATTTTTGTTCTTGGTTTCCATTTTTATAGTTTTGAGATTTCACATAGTGTGATGAACCTTTTTTTTGTGGATTTATGATTTATTATGGGTTTTTTCTATTAGATTATGGGAAAGAGACAAATTTTTATACATCATAATAGTAATGTAATATTTTCATGAAATATTACTATATGTGTGTCATTTCACTAATAATGTAGGTTATTCTGTTTAAAATTTCCTCAATGACTTATATGGTGTTGTCACATATAACTCTTTGGTATAATTTTACATAACTAAACTATTTGTATATATTTTATTCTAATGAAAAACCATGTGGATTTCATGGTGTTAGGATATCTGGTGAAGTAAATGTAATCCATTTATTGAGGGATTCATGGGAACCCTTTTGGGTTGGTATAGGCTCTGAGTTCCTTGTTGGAGGCTCGATGAGGGAAAGGGTTCCTGATATATGTTTGGATCAGGTTCATTTTTCCTTATGGTTGTGTTTTACTTGACATTATTTGTTTGAGTAACGTGGATGGTGTTTTAAACCCATGTTGTAAAGAGGGGTTGGTTCCTACCATGTGTTGAATGTCGTTTCTTGTGGTAGGGCCCGTGTTCCTGCTATCATTGAGGGTTTGTGTGGTAATTATCAATCTTTCCATTAGTGTGAATCCTTATAATATAATATCACCAATGTTTCATTGTGTGAACGACTCTTTGGTAGTTTTTCATGAGGATTCCTTGTGATTGAGAGGTGGAGTGATGGGAGTTCTCCCAATCACATGGTTAGCCTAATATGGAATGTTTTTTTGGATACCTAGCTCTATTAATTTTGGGTTATGCCCTTGATTAGTATAGTGATATCATGGTTGGACTCTTGTGGTTTTAGATCAACACCTGAGTGGAAGGTGGTCATGTGGTTGATTGTAGAATGAGGGAGATACCTTGACTTTGAAGATGATTTATAAGGGTTATTCAAATTGACCTATGTGAGGATCAAGTTCAATGGTTTTAGGAACATTATCCTAGGTTCTTGGTTCTTGGATAATGTGATCATGAGATCCTTTTAGAGTTTATTAAATAATCACACTTCCTTGAATAGGGGAGTGGTGCTTAGCATGGCCTTTTACGATAAATATTTTTTCTATGAAGGCATGTAAATATGGGTTTTTTTAAGTGTTGGTTAGTTTGTGGTTTGGTTGTTTAGGTTGATAATGGTTCCATTGTGTTTTATTAGGTCTAGAGGAAACATAAGTGGTGTTTCCATGGTAGAACCATTGAGGTTGGTGCTTGAGGATCTATTTGAGGGAACCATTATGGTGGGGAGAACACCATGTTCCATTGTAGAATGCAACCCTCCTTATAATTGGTTTTTTCAGAATAGATTTTGTCTTTCCTAGTTAGATGGGGATGGGAAGGGGTTATTATTTTGTGTTGGCACTTTCATGTGAGTAATTTGGCCACATATAGTGATTTTTTTTGGTTATGTATGGAGAATGGATTTTGGATGATGGAATTTTTCTTATAGATCCATGGAAAGGATACATATATGGTGGGGAGTATCAAATTGACCCCAGTTCAATGTATCTCATGTTAAGAAAGTTGTGGACATTTTGGGACTGATCAGTGGATGGTCGTGACCATGTCAGTTGTACCGATGCTCGAGGTGAGATCATGGTGGCTGGTTGACCACTAAGGCTTATCAAGGTAGAGAAGCATTATGGTGGGGAGATTATAATGAGCCACATTGTTATAGGTTGAACATATCAAGAGGAATTTGAACTCTTGTTCTTGGATTTTTTAGGATAAAAATGGTAATTTATCTTATGAGATGATCTTAGATAATTTTTCTGACAACTATAGTGGTCCTGGAATAGAGTGTTTACCCTAGGACATGATTTTGGTGGAAATCCAAGCTGGTTATATTTCTAGTAATATTAATATTTAAATAATTAAATATTAATAATTTAAACATGTTTTAATGGTGATAGTTTTTTCAAAGCATCAGATTGAGATTTTAACTCTATGGTTGAGTCTGGAATGATGGGTTTATTCTTAGGCATGGTATCATCCCGTCGCTGGCATTGGGCTTGATCCCCTTTTATTTTTTCATTTTCACATTTAATTTCTTTTATTTTTTCCCTTTTCTATTCCTCCTATTCTATGTGGATTCTCCTGTATCCCCCCTGTGGCTCATGATCAGTTAAGAGAAAAGATAGGTAGATGTAGAGAGAGAGAGAGAGGGATATGGTGGTTACACTGTGGAGCTCATTCGATGTCGTATCGATGTGAAACTGCTATAAAGCACAAAGTTAGGTGAAGAATCACCATTTTACACCTATATGTAAGATTGTTTTATGGTTTTCTCTATATATTTTCATATATATATTTTTATTTATATTTTTAAATATTTATATCTATTGTTAGGGACCCCATGGTGTTCGATTTCTATTTTTTGGATATAAAAAAGTGTTTTAGGGAGATCATAAGGGGTTTCTATTTTGGAAACCCATTTAAATGGTGTATAATTTAGTGAAAACACACTATGTATTCCTTTTTTTGGGATAGGTGAGGAATAAATGGTTATATGAATTGTGTGTTTGGGACATTTCATGTGGGATGTTTTTGGGTGTGTCTTGGGAATGAACAAAAACCATGTGTCGAGGAACATGGACTTGTCAGGCACTTGGAAAGACCCCATGTGTAGTATAAAACCATAGGATGTGTGATATATATGGCCTAACCCCATGCGAGGAACATGGTTAGGTACCTTATTTGGGGTATACATCATGTATGAGGTAGATATGACATATACTTTGAAAAGTACATGATAGGTCAGGCTGTGGTACCTGATTAAGGAGGTTTGTTGATGGTAAACACTATGGACCTATGGTACATGACATACACTCTATACTTGGATGTGTTTCACTAGTTTTTCTCCCTAGATTAATAATTTGAATTGTGATTAATCTATTCAAATAAATTTTCCATGTAAATTGAGATGGTGTAATTCTTTCATAATGGAGAGTTCATCTGGATGGTGATTTATATGTTTTGAGGTTCAGCGGTAGGATTCCTTTGATGTTATTATTCTAGAATCCACTTGAGGGTTGAGTCTGACATGAGAATGTGTAAGGGTGGTCAATTATTTGATCTCCTTGGCTTAAGTATGCCATGGGGTTTAGTTAGTGGTACCTCCAGATAGTTCCCTGAAGGTGGGATTATATATTTTCTTGGATGGGATTGTTAGTTTAGTTTCTCAAGGCATAGATCCTATTTCTCGAGGTTTAGTTGACTTAGAGACTTTGGATTTGGGTAGCACCACATGGTTCCAAGAACTACTGGTGCTACTGAAAAGATGTTGAGATTTTTTTGGGGGAACCCAAAGGAATCCCTCATAGGTGAGGTGATGATCATGGGTGGAGTGGGTTTTGAAGTTTTTAGATGAGGTTTCCTTTGCTGGGTGTTTCCCATAGTTTGAGATAGATTTGATATAGGGGACCATTATGGGTGCCCCATGTTCTATTGATCTTGGCAGGGTCAATGATGAGTTTAGAGTTGAAAACATAGGGTGTCACTTTAGAACCCAAATATCATGTTACGAGCCTTCATAGATGTGGTGCTAAAGATGGGTTCAGGCATCATACGACCTAGGTTTTGGTCTTTTGAATGCATGAGGTGATTCTTGCTCAGTATTTTATGAGATAGGACACTATTGGGATGTTAGTGGATTAGTATTTTTCCTTATGTTTGATTAATAATCTCTTATGTTGTGTGACTCATGTTAAGTGGGTCTAGAGAGTTAATGGATTTCCTAGATGAGAGAAACCCCCATCAAGTTTAGTATTATCTCTGAAAAGGGGCTTTGGGATCATAAAGTGATGAGGCACTCATGGAGTGGGTTTGTTTTCTATTGGTGTAGTTTTCTATCCCATTTCATAGTCATGGATACTGATCATACCTTCTTGGTTGATTGTTCAGCATAAAAACTCTCCAGGACCTCAGGGACATGAACTAATTAACTAGTTGTGTCGACTTATAGGTTCTTGTCTCTAGTTCAGATCATGATATTAGATTACTTGATCTCTATAGATGTGTGATTTTTTCCTTGGATGCCTAGGATAAAATCTTAGGGTCTTACATTCATGATTGTTCATGTGATGGACATTTGGATCTCCTATTTGATAAGGAGGACACACTATAAGATGTGTGTCTTGGTTATATACCTTCTATAATTCCTTTAGGGGGGGTCTGAATGAGGTTATATTTTCCTCATGTGTCAGGATAGTTTATTGGGTTAACAAGTTTCCTTTTTGTTTCTACAGTTTTTATGCTAGATGTCATTATTTTTTTACTAGGATATGAATATAATGTGTGCAAGAACTTATAATGATAGTATTTTATAGGTTTACCATTTTTGGTAACCTACTAAGATTTATTTCTCACACCTTGTACATGCCCCTTGGTGTGTGTGAAGAACATATATATACTTTTAGGTAAGAGAAAAAGTTTCATAGTGGATTGGGTGGAGGCCTAGGGTCTCTTGATCGAGAAGAGTCTCTCCTGTAGAGTCTCAAGATCTATATAGATCAATTTAACCATTGTGGATACTAGGTATGAGATTTGGATCATATATGGAAGTGGATCCTAATGTATTTATTTTCAGTTTTGTTTATTTTGTATATTTGGTCGATATAGAAGGTGACCGATTTTATTTTATTTTGGAATGATTTAAGTTTGTATGACTGTATGCCACATTTTATTTTTTTCATCATGCTGTTAATTTAGTTTATTTATTATGTGTACTCTGATGGTTATGAATTTGTATGAGTTTGGTTATTTCCCACTGATATTTCACTTTGACCACTATTTATCATCTCTACACTATTTCATTATAGACTCACTACTAGTTAGCAGCCTCCGATGTATTAGGAGGCACTCTTGAGGCCTTATGGTGAGATGGATCAAGTAACATGCCAGTTCGACCCAGGCCAGTTCTTTATGACATCACAATATCTTTGTTCAAGTAAGACCACTATAACACAACTATTGTTTCCATTGAATGGTTTATGGCACTTTATTACCTAAAATGTACATTGTATGGTCTATCTCATGATCATTCACTATTCATTAATTGTATTTCAAAATTTATTCATTTTTTGAAATAATTTAATTTCACAAACAAACATTAAAATAAATAAATTAAGCTGCCTGACATCATTTAAATCATCCAAAAATCTTATTATTTAAATCATACAATGAATTTATTATTTAATTCATGAAAATAACTAATTAAATAAAAAAACTAATAAATAAATACAAAAACAAATAGTATGATAAAAAAATTAAAAAAATACACATTATTAAAGATCTAAAATAATATTTGCAAAATAATCCAAAACATAGTTTCATATATACTACAAGAAGAGTTCTTAAGTGAATAATGGAGAAGGTAGCTACCCTTTTCATAGGGGTGAATGTATAGAAAGAATGAATCATGTTCATAAATCCCATTTAAGTCTTTACTAGTAAGCATGGTTGTGATTAACTCTTCCTAACTGCTTTCTATATTCTGTGTACCATGTTCACACAAGATAGTTTCATTACTTGCGTGAATGGGTTCATAGAAGCTATATCATAAATATATTTCATTCTTAAACCCTTTTAAGAAAATTGAAGACCCATTATCAAATGATAATTTTTACAATAATCCTTTTTTTAATTTTTTTCATTACAATCCCCTCTCAAAAACCTCCCCTGGAATAGTGGTGTGTAAGGTAGAATTTAATGTAACAGATAAGTCCATCTCACAGAAAAAAATCACATTTATATTTTTCAATTTATTAAGAAGAGAAATTCATCAAAGGAAAATATGGAACAAACATGCAAAATAAATTAATCAACTATGACTATTATTTCCAAAGTATGGATCGATTGTTTAAAAGAATTGGATTAATCGTGGAAAATACTTTCAAAGGTTGAACAACTATGTTATTTATGTATATTTTCCATTTATAAATATGTGTAATAAGTTAGAGATTATATTTTATAAAAAATATATTTCATAATATGGAAATGAATCTTAGTTTTGAAATTAGTTCACCTTTCAAGTATATCCCTTCTTATTCAGGTATTAAAATCATGTAGATTCAATGGAAATATTTTTTAAAAGAGTTTGGAGATATTTTCCATCTTCTTAAATGATGTTTTTAGGAGAATAATTTATTTATTGAATTGGTCAATGAATAATTTTTTTTGATTAGGATTAATTAATCAACCTTGTGCGAATATGGATGAGATATTAGGAATTTTATTTGGTAAAGAATTTAGAAGAAGATATAATTCCATTAAATGATATTTAATTTAATTAAAACAAGATAATAATTTATTAATAGTCAGTATTTTATATTTTTCTAGTCGAGGGAATCTTTGAATGGAAAATATATCAATGAATTTGTAGGAGATGAATCATAAATTCAAATATTAAATTTATGGTAACTTTTGGAAATTTTAACCAATCCATATTCGTGGAAATTAAATGCAATATTCATTGTGAAAATTGAAAGATATATATGATTAAAGGAAAAACAACATGGAGGGGATGACTATTATAGGGTTATCAATTCCAAAGACAAAGGGATAATAAAATTATTAAGTTAAATCGTGTGTAGTAGTGTGTATTATTTAGAGACATGAAAAACATAAATATCACTAGTTCATTTAAGGATACCACGTGTTGAAATTTATATCCATTTAATAAAGGCGTATCACTATTTATTATTTTATTTAGTATATTAATTTTATTTCTATGGTAACTGGTATTTTTACATGATAAATAAACAAATTATATACTTAAGTATTATTTTGTTATATCATTGTAGAATGTTATAAATCATAGTTAAATATTATATATAACTGCTAGAATTAAATAAAATCAATTAGATATTATAACTATAATAAATAATTTTCTCATTTGGTATTCCAAAACAATAATTATTTATATAAGAAACACAATACATAAGAAAAATAATATAATCCATATAATAGAGATTCCAAAAAATAAAACTAAATAGTGAAATGAGGGGTATTATTGAAAAAGTAAAAAATTTATAAGAAGATATTATGGTTATATGACCATTACATGACTTATACTAGTCATTATAAGTGATTGTTGGAAATACATCTATTATTAGTAATCATTGAAGAACTATTTTAAAATAAGAGTAATAACTTGATAGAATTTGTTCAAAGAGGATGAATCATGTCTTTAAATAATCAAACTATTTTTTATAAAGTTCATGTGTGAAATCATTGGGAGAATATAAGATCACATGGATTTTATTTAATCTAAATTCAATCCAAACTATGTGAGGTGAATCTAGAAAAAAAAAATCTCAAAATAGAACTTTGAACAAGAAGAGATCATAATGTGGTTCATGTTGTATGAATCATTCCATGAATGTATCATCATTTTCCACCATGCCCTTAGGGAATATCTTAGGGGGATGTGGGGTCTTGTATCTGAGATATAGAGTGGTATTTGTGTGTTATTTCTATTACTAATAAAAAATATTTCGTCAATATAACAAATTTTTTTGTGTGATTTAATATTACTAAAATTCTTATAATAAAATGTTTAATTTAAAAAAAATAGACTTTAAAATTTTAATCAATATGTCAAAATTATGTAATGGAGAAATTTTGATAATTTTCTAAAGTAGTCAAAATTTAGATCAAATATTAAAATACGATATACATATATAATATTCTATATAAGTGATTACAATATAAAAATTATTCAATAATAAATAATCTTATTTTCACATTTTAAAACAATGTTTTATTAGTTAAAATATTGACCACTAAATATTATAACATTTTACAACCTGTAAAGGTGATAACAAAGATAATGGTAAAATTTGCAATCATAAAATAATGCAAAGTGCATTGATCAAAGTAAAAAATAAATGTTTAATTCAATGGAAAAAAGATATAACAGTTCGAGTACAAGAAGTATGTAAAATTAGGTATCAATATGAAATATTTAGTATAACATTCGAGAAAATGAATAAAATATAGACAAGATAAAGATCAAGTATTTTATAATATTTCATATCAAACATTCCTAAATTTACTCTTCACATCCTCAACTCAAGGAGTATGGATATCAACTAGATGATTTCTCTTATAACATATAATATGGAACCTAATATTTTACACCGGGATAAAATACAATCCATACTTTTATATATGATTTGTCCCTACCTATTGTGTTTAAGATTAAAGCATAACACGACTCATCTTTTTATTTAAGGTATAACCAACATTTCCTTTTACCAGGATAGTGGCATAACCATTGATCTTGTTTTTTTTTTCAGGTTAGCATAACTAAACATTACCTTTTATAGATGGTGTAATGAATATGTGAGTTTTTTTTACAACTTTAATAAGATCATTACAATACATAAACAATTATAACACAATAAATAATAATAAAATTAAAAATAGTGAATATAGAATTTTGGTTTTTGGAAATTAAAGTGATCTTATGCCCTTTACTGTTAATGTAGAAATGTGAATCCTTGAGTAAACATCAATTTATCTTTCAAAAAATTTGAATGAAAAAAAGTGAACAATGCAACTACAATCATTTTAGAAGTTCACATCTCAGTCCTATAATTCACATTAATGATCTACTATCAGTTTACTTCAATATACTATATAGATGATTCTACCAATGACTCTTTGTAAAATAAATCATCCCTTGATCCTTCCTTAAATGAATCATTAATGTACCACTCCAACCATTATTATTCAATTAATATTCCAATGTTATGATAATTAGCAATGATTAGATTAATTTAAACATGGAAAGTACCCATAACCTCTTTAAAGTCTTGTTTATTTACTGATAAACATAGTCTTGGGTCTCAAATTTACATTTTGTTCCTGATGTAACATAGTCTTATTATTATTTTTAACAATAAGTTAATTTAAATGTATTATCAAGACTCTATCTAACATCATGTTATCCTTTTATCAGAGTTATTATCCACTTTTGATATTTTCCCCACACATAAATGGATATTTCATCAACTTTGTGGTACTATGTTGTTATCAATGTAGTTTAAAATAACATAAACTTATTAAATTACAAAATAATGATATATTAATATCTATATTAAACAATTTCGTACTCTAACACTCAATGTTTCTAAAAACATCAATATTGAACAACTATTTATCTTTTTTAACTATAATCCAAATTCCTCTCAATTATGAAGAGTTTCAATCCATCAGTCTTTCATAAACCAATAATAAATATTTAATGAGTAAATAAATAAAAATTAGATATATAATATATATATATATGACCATGAAATTTTTTTAGAAGACTGTTTCTCAAGACAAGGAGCCCCAATTTATTCCATTTCCAATAGCTATATTGCATGAACAATATAACAAATATAGAAATTTAAAGTGATTCTCTAGCCTACAGGATTTTTGGTCTTACCCTAGGGATAGATATAAATCAATATAGAACAGAAAATGTAAAATGAACTGTTAAACCATATAAGTAATAAATCAGGGAACTATAAATCTTATAACATCACATTGAGTTTGTATAATATGCTTCTTCCTAAGATGATTTTTATTCTAGCATATTATGTCTGAACTATCCCATACTATGTTGGTTCTAAAATGTTGTTGGTTCTGGAATATTATGCATTATCTAACCCATACTATGTTGGTTCTAATGTAGTCTTAGAATGAAATTATATCACTCCATGACATCCCAACTTTTGAACATCTAAATAATATATTCTGCTTTGGGTCTAGTTGACATATATTTAGAAAATTACATAATCTTTACAATTAATTAAATGTTATCTCATGTTGATATCTATTTTTTTTTATAAAAAACACTTTAAAGAGTGTAGTGGGACATATAAAGAATCAATACCAAATCCCAAAAATGCCAAAAATTTCTAACAAACAAACAACCAAGATGTCTAATTTCAAATTATCAAACACCAATGACCTAGGGTTCACTGAAAATTTTTGTAGGTGGATAGCCATTGAGTAACATTACCCTTGATCTCTTCTCTCCCTTATGACCATTAGAGGTAGTACGGATGATGAGGGCCACAAAAAGTCACCCCCTGTTTCATCAACCTTATTTTCATACACTTCCCACCAAACCAAGGGTCAATGGTTCCCTGAAAAAATCTATTCAACATTGTTGAAATAACCAAATAAAAAATACAGTAAGAGCTCCATGAAAGTACATATTAGAGTGGTTTCTATAAATGATGTATATTTGGCCAATGAAGCCCCTCCCTTACATATTGTTTTGGAAAAAATTGAGTCGTAGAGACCAAATAAACCTGAGTATCACCAAATTCTAATTTATTTCAATTAAGTATTATAAAAACATAAATTATTATTTAGTATACAATGATCATTGTTGAATAATAACACAAAACCGAGAAAATTCAATATGGATGAAAGTGTATATTGGTTTCAATATTTTGAACAAAAAACCAAGGTAGATAGAATACATAAGAAGGAAATAAATTTAAACATAGGATTTAACATGCTTCAACCTATTTTGGACATACATTCATGGTAAGAACACCATACAAACACATGCATTTTATTATGCTCAAAATAAAATATATACAAGATATAGTCCTTGATATTATCAATAGAGTCAAATAAATTCAAATAGATTCTTCTAAATAAATAAAATGATTGTTATAAGAAATTATAAGGCTATAAAATTTAAGCTATTTTTTTTCTAGATATCTCTATGAAACATCAAAGAAATTATTTTATGGAATTTTACACACGCACACATACCATTGTGTACTTCATTTGGATCTCTAATGAAGCTTTTGGATATGTTAGATGAAGGAACATATTCATTAAAATGGATCATCATCAATATCCCACTAAAACAAAGTGCACCGGTGACGCACAAGGAGGATGATAGTCTTGAGTTTCCAATCTCTCAGAAAAAATAACTCTCTCAAAGAACACATGGTTTCACTAGTAGAATAAGATAAAACCCATAAAGGATGAAGACTAATACAATCTAAATATAAGTATAGGCACAAAATTGATCAAATACCTTGACACACCAAAGGATACTAAAAAAACTAGAAAGAATCAGAGGATTCCATGAGGAGTTTCTAAATAGGATGAAATATCCCAGGTTCCAAACAATGAACCAGTTGGAAATATAGATAAAAAGGAAGGTGATGGTGACTAATGAATATGAATGACCACTACATAGGATCACTAACATAGAATGTTAAGAAAAAAATGGGACAACTAAAGAAGAAAGAAGACATATCACACGTCCTCACACACGATCCCATGTGAAAGTCGAGAAACCCAACGATCAAAATAAAATGATTAAAAAAAATAGGATAATAAAAATATTCTAAAAATTATTCATTCATGTAAAACAAATGGAAGAATATTAAACATGGAAATTTCAATATGGAAATCATAATTCACAAATTTCCACCATTTTTATATGAAATTGGAAATGTTATTATATATATGATTACAAAACTAGAACCAAATTAATATTATCTAAGTAGGGATTGATATTGAAAAAATGATAACCTTATTCAAACTATTAGCTTGGTTATTATTAGTATTTATCATGTTTACACTTCCATATTTGACAATATATCTAATGAAGTGTAACCTAATGTCTATGTGTGTAAATTTTCCATTTGATATTAATTTTTTGGATAAATTCATAGATGATTGACTATCACAATAAACTGTAATTATAGAATAATAAAATTTTATTTTAGAAATAAAACCATTCAACCATATTTCTTTAATGACATACTCTTTAACACCTAGTGTTTTTATTGATGCTTTTTTCTTGAAAAAGTGAAATTTTCATTTATGTCTTGCAATGCACTATGACAAAAATTACATTTACACGACACCAAATTAGTGTATATTTCACATAAATTCAACATGGTGGAAATTACAGAAAACAATGACTTGGCATGCGTTACATGAAAAACTGACTTGGCGTATGTTACACGCAACACCGATATTTCTACTAAACATCATTTTTTGTTATAATTATTTAAATGAGATTAGTATAACCTAGCCGTTAAACTTAGTAATATGAATATTAACAACTACTTTTGACATATTTTTTATAATTTTTTATATAAATAGATCATATTGATAATGAAAGATCTAATTTTTGGTAATGTATTTATATGTTTAAAAATATTATTTTCTCAAATAAACTGCTTTTCATGTCCTTCTATGAAAAAAATAAAATTAATTATAAAAAAATTTAGAAATTTAAATTGATAAAATAAAATTAATTTTTTAATTTTGAATTTTGAATTTATCATAGGGTGATTTTTTTTGGATTTTTCTTAGAATCCTCATTTTTGGATGAATAGTGAAAAATATTGAATTTTAATTCAAAAATTATATTTCATATAATTTATTTATAATTATAAAGTATATATTTAATTATTTTCAATGTTAAATTAGATAATATTTTTATCAATTAATCCAATGTAGGTCACTGAAACCAATTTTACATTAAAATTGGATATAAAAACCTAGCAAACGTTTTTTCATTTTTACTTTAAAAACCCGCAGTGTCATCTTGTCAGTAGGATTAATTTATGTGATTAAAATTTGGAAAAATGGATTCTATATTTGGAATAATAATAATTTATAATTTATAAAAATTTCAACAATGTTTTTGACCAAAAATATTAGCAAAAGTATTTAAAATTAATTATATTGATTAAGGTAAAATTAAGCTAAACTAAGGATGAAACATTAAATTTAAGAAATAAAAAGACCTAGAAACTTGTCCAAGAGACATTGTATGGAAATATATAGACCCTATCCTCACATTTATATAATTTTTTCCATTATTTTATCCACTTGACATGTGCAAAACATGTATGGAATTCCTTTTTCAAAATATTACAAGATTGCCACTCCTCCTCCACTATAAAAAGGCCTCATCTCTACCCACTTCCTCACACATTCGAAGCCCGTTATATGTCTTAAAAACTACTCAAATAATCTCCCTAAATCCTTACCTTAATCCTAGAATACCTACTTTTTTCAGAAAGTAATCCAAGGAATCCTTTTCACACAAACCAAAAGTAGTTACCGATTAAGAGGTAACATCTTCCCTCAAACTCCTTTCTATTATTTTCTTTCTCCACCCTCCACTCTCTTTATTCCATTCCTATATAAAAAACCATTATCTTACATATAATAGGATTTTTTTATTATAAGTTTTTTACCTACACGTACAAACACCTCCATCTAATGTGTAATGAACATAAACTTTTTGTGTACAATGAACTATTGCGTCACAAAATAATGATTGTTCATTTTTCATTACCACCTCTCATGGTAAAAATTATGATGGAAAATATATTTATATATGTTATATTTTATATTTATTATTTTATTAAACTTTTTTATACTTTTATAATAATATCTCTATAATTTCCACTTGGTATAAATACGATAATTTTGTTTGAGGAAGTGTGGACTACCGCCCCCTCAAAGCGATGTGATTTGTTCTCACACTACATAGAATGTATTAAGGATGAGTTTAGTGAAGTTATATGATATATATAGAATAATATTATTATTATAATATATATATATATATATATTTAATTTACCATATTTCTCTCAATACAACAATAAAAATAGAAACAACGTTCATGCATACGTATGACTTACCGTCTCCGTGAACGGTGTATTCCATTTCAAACTTTTATATTCTATATATTATTATAATAAAAATATAATGAATATAATATATATATATATATATATATATATCATTATTTAAATTATATAAATCATTATATAAGTATAAATACCAATGATATAATAAATTAAGGCTGATGCGAAGAACAAAGCGAATATTACCTGAAGTGAAACCTTACATTGGATTGTTAACATGGGGGTAATGTAAGGTTGTAATAAAATAATATATGTAATTAGAAATAATAAAATATTTATTTGAATTATTTATAATAAATTTATATTAATTATACATCTGGTTTTAATGATTACGCTGAATGTCAAGACACAATGTAAGGGAATTTCATCTCACTTTTTATTTCTGTGAGATACATGCATTATTTACCACACATTAATTTTGTGTGGTGTGTATATTACACATAGATTAATTATATTATTATTATAATTATATTAATGTGTATTTACATACCCAATTTTTTACATTTGTTTCATGGGGTTTATGTTTCAAAAGATACCAAATCGTTAAAATAATGTTGTCTCAATTTTCTTTCTATGAGACTCATGTTTTGTTATGCACCTAAAATTATTTTTTGAGGTGTATATACTTTTATTTCACATGTTATTTCATGGATATACTTATTTTAATTATATTTTATGCTTAATGTAATTTCCATTTTATACATGGAAAGTATGATCCCAAGTTACTAAGTGATAAGAGTTTATTGAAACAATATCATCGCTTTTGAAGATTGTTTATGATTATGATTCCTTTGATGAAATATTATAATCCATATCTCAAGAACACTCATGAGTTTCCTTATCGTCAGTTTATTAAAGATATATCTATGTATTTTAACCATTTTTACACTCTTTTCTACTTAATATAAATAAGAGAATATTTTTTAGAAAAATTTAAATGCATCTCCCTCTTCGGTCAGAAACCTATTTTATTTAAAAAACCATGTTTTCAAAAATATTTTAAAAAATTATTTCAAATGGTCCTTGAAGATCATTTTCAAGGAAAAATGATTTTAAAAATGTTTTCTTTCTTTTTAAATATTCCTTTATAAGTATTCAAATCAATTTTCATAGAAAAAGGTTTTCAAGAGGTTTTATATTTTAAAAATAATTTCTAAAAGAAGAAAGGATATTTTCCTCAAGAAATGTTTTTTAATGATATTTCAAAATTATTTCCCATATAAGATAACATATGTTGGTGTTAATCATTCATTTTTTGGGAAATTATTCAATATTTCCATTCATATTTTTTAGTTTGTTATGTTTTATGGCGTGATGTTTATGAAACTTGTTTCTCATTCATGGGTTATAGGCTTTTGAAACTCACTTCTTTTCATGGGTTATGTTTATGATGAAATGATTATGAATCCTATATTTTTTACATAGTTTATGATATGATTACATGTTTATAATACCCATTTCATTTCATGGGTTATGATATGATTATTTGTGATATTTTGACACATGTATGTATTATTTCATTATGAGATGGGTGGGACCTATATGTATTTCTAATTAATTGGGTAATGATTTATATCTCATGAGATAGACATGGATGGAATGAAAAATGAACATGGTTTAGTATTAAAGTAATGGAATGGGAAATAAAACCAATTCATTAAAACAAGGCTAGAACGAGAAGTGGACTCAGTTCAGTAATGCAGGACATGAAAGGTGTGTGAACCCTGTTCAATAAAGAACGTTTTCCACTAAGATGGCCTTGGCAGTATTGACTTGACTACTATATAAATAATTATATATGCTTATGTGTCTACCATAATTCTGTGTTTTATTCCTATGTTATGATTTCATGGCTCATGTTCTTTATTTTCTTATGACTCATACCTTGTGAAATACCAAGATTTGTGCCATGATTCATGTTTATGATCTCTAATATGTAGTGCATGATCTTTTATTGCCATGATCATGTTCTAATACCTTTATGCTCCTGATTATGGTCATGTATCTCCCTTGTTTAACCTTACTGAACCACTGAGATCACCAATTTTTATATTTCCTTTCCCCTATTTATAAAGATATTTATTATGTTTGATGTTTCTAAAAAGGGTTCTAGTCAAGAATAACCTAGAGGGAGATGTTGTAGCTCATTTATATACCAGTGTTTATGTTTCCATGTTTCCAAAGGAACTAGATTAGTATGGTCTTTGGGTGTCTATTTGTATAAATTTTCAAGTATTCCACAAAAGATATTTAATTTTAATGTATGAAAATATAGGGTTTCTAGAGTTGGTATTAGAGAAAAGGTTTATTTATCCTTTGGAATCTAGGATGAGAAAACCTTAGTGAGAACCCTAAGGACATGTTTAAGGATAAGTCTAAGTATGAGGAAAAGTATAAGAAAATGTCCTACAATTTTGTTAAAGGACAAAGTTAGTGGTTTAATTGAAATAAATCCATATCTAGATACCACAAGTGGATGTGTCTCTAGCACATATGTTTTTAGGGGTAATAACTCTAACACGATTTCTCGGGCCTGACTTGGGGTAAATTGGTCCACAACAATGGGCCTTGTTTTACACCTAGTTTGACACTCTTGGGGATATTCTATGGGAATTAATATCTCTTCATGAACCACTATAAAGGATTTAAATATAATTTGGCTATGAATAAACTAGGATAAACCTAAGTTTTCATATATTAAAAAAGGTTTCATAACTTAGAAATTTTATAAGTGACTTTTAATGATTATGAGGTTCCTCACTATGAAAAATATTTCTTACTCTATGATATTGGTTGTAGATAATTGATGGAACCTAAATGAACCACGTTAGTTGTGATTGCAATGGAAAATTCAATAATTGTACTCCCAAGAAACTGAATGCTATATGGTCTGGAATAAAAAATCATGTTTCTATGATCAGAAAAATTTCTCAAGATACATATCATGGTGGATTTCTAAATGAGAAAATTCTGTAACAAAGTTCTGTTGATTCCTTCATGAGGCAATATCCACCTTCTTATAAAGGGTCTTTTGATACACCTGTTACTGAACAATGGATCTGTACCACTGAAAAGATATGTTCTTTACTTTAGTGTTTAGAAAATGAAAATTTTAATCTAGATATTTATCATTTAGAAGGTGAATCATACTAGTGGTGGAATCTAATCGATAATTCAAGGAATCAATATGAAATATAATCCTTGGAATAGGATGAGTTCAAGAACTTGTTTTCCAATAATTACCTTCCTCAAAATATTCATACCAAGATGGAGAAAGAGTTATTCCAGTTGAATCATAGGGATAATGAATCTATTGGTACCTATGAGGCTAATTTCATGAGACTTGTAAGGTATGCTTCCGGAATTATCCTTCAACCCCAAAGTAAAGTTGACAGGTTCTTCAGTGGCTTAAATCAAAGTCTCAAAAAGGTGATATCCATAAGAGACTTTAGTAGCTACAAAGAGATTGTGAATTTTACAATCAAGGTTTAAATGGATGTTAGAGTCATGTATCAACCTTATGATTTTGATAAGAAAAGGAAGATAGAATTTAAAGTAAAATCTAAAAACCATGGAGAAAAGAAGATGAGTTTTCTTTTATTCTCTAAATGTGAAAAAAATCATGGATAAATTTGTCTTAAGGGGTCTAATAAATGTTTTAAGTGAAGAAAGTAATTTCACTGGGTAATTTATTTTCAAAATGGTGGGAAGAAGTTAGCTCAAAATTCTAATAGAGAAAAATCCACATAGAATTCACATCCCATGATTCAGTTCTACAAGTGTATAGAGAATGGGAATTATACTAACCATTTCCCAAACCTAATGGATGACAATGATGATCGATTTCAACAACATATTATGCCAAGAGACTAGGGGTAATCTCATGCAATCGCTATTTCAGACGAGGGGTGCGATAATGATGTGATGAAAGGTACACTTACCATTTACGCTAGAACTGCTAATGTCATATATAATTCTAGATCTACCCACTCTTCCATATCTTAATAATTTTATAAGGGTTTTAAGATTCCACCAAAATGATTAGATGTGGAATTATTAGTGCAAACCCCTAAAGGTACAATGATTTCATCCCAAGTATACGATTCCTCTCCAGTTGAAGATTGTTGTAATATGATTCTTGAAAATCATTTCATTCATCATTTGGTTTAATTTGATGTCATATTAAGCATGGATTGACTTTCTTTACATAAATCCCACATCAATTTTCAATGAAGTGAAGTCAAATTTGTTATTTTAAACCCTCATAAGAACAAACATCAATTTGATGATAATTATGAAATTATTATCGAGATAAAATCCAATGTATGGTTCTTAATTCTCATTCAAAAGGTTTGTTTATCTCAAATGGTTGGGGAGAAAATCGACATTAATGATATTCCTATTATTCAAGATTTTTTGGATGTCATTGAAGAATAGTTTCCTAGTATTACACTAAAATGTGAAGTTGAGTTCTCAATATAACTTATGTATGGTTCCAAACCTATATCAAAGTGTCCTTATAGAATGAACCTAATTAAGTTATAGGAATTGAAGAAGAAACTCCAAGAAAACCTTGATAAGGGATTCATTCGGCCATGTGCAACACCTTGGGGTGCACCCATTCATTTTTTTAAAAAGATATATGGATCAATAAAATTAAATATTTATTTTCATAGGTTTAGAAAGATAAAAATCAAGAAAAAGTATCCTCTTCTTGGTATTGATCACTTGTTTGATCAACTACACGGAGCTCAATACATTTCCAAGATTGAACTTTGTTCTTGATTTCATCAATTGATGGTTAAGAAAGAGGATATACCCAAGACGACATTCTGTACAAGGTATGGACACTATGAATATATAGTGATTCCTTTTGGTCTTACTAATTCCCTTGTTATATTCATGGATTTAATTAATAAAGTCTTCAGATATTACATTGATCAGTCTGTGGTTGTATTTATAGATGATATTCTACCTATTCAAATAGAAATTAATATCATAAAGATCACTTGAGAAATGGACTAACGACCCTAAGGAAGTAGAAGATATATGAAAAATTTAAAAATTGTGACTTTTGGTTGGAAATGGTTTCATTTTGGGTCACATAATCTCAAGATATGGTATAATAGTAGATCCATCAAAGATAAAGGCAATTGAATGCTGGCCTAGACCAACCACAGTGACTGAGATTCGTAGCTTTCTTGGTTTAGCTACATATTATTGATGGTTTGTGGAGAATTTCTCATGACTATCTAATTCTATGGCCAAGTTATTGAGTCAATAAGGCTTTCCTTTTGACTTTTCCATTCCTTCTTATTTTGAAAATCACAAACACCTTATACTTAAGCAAATCGATTTTTTACTTATCTAAGGAAAATTTCCTTCCTTAAGGAAATTTACCATAACCTAGATTTCCTTATACATATCAATATTTTTCTTAAGTATAAAAATCAGATTCATACCTAAAACCTCGAATTCATATAATACTTAGATATGAAGCATTCTATTTTAGGATTTGAATTCTGGATATGAACTGTAATGAAGTTCCACTCCGAATTCTGGATATGAACTGTAATGAAGTTCCATTCTGAATTCTGGATACGAAATCTAATGAAGTTCCATTCTGAATTCTAGACACGAACTCTAATGAAGTTCCATTCCGAATTCTGGATATGAACTCTAATGAAGTTCCATTCCAAATTTTGGATACGAACTCTAATGAAGTTCCATTCCGAATTTTGGATATGAACTCTAATGAAGTTCTATTCCGAATTCTGGATACGAACTCACATACAGTTCGACTCTGAATTCTCGATACGAACTCTCATATAGTTCGACTCTGAATTATGGATACGAACTCTCATATAGTTACACTCCGAATTCTAGATTCTGAACTTCTATGAGTTCAACTCCGAACTTCTATGAGTTCGACTCCGAACTTTTACTAGTTCGACTCCGAACTTCTATCGGTTCAACTTCAAACATTGTAAGTTCAAATTCTGAATTCTAGTGAAACCAGAATCCGAATTTCCTCAGAAATTCAGACTCCATATTTCCACATAATTCTAGTTCCGAATTCCAATAAAACAGAATCCAAATATCTCTTTATTATAGACTCCGAATTCATTTTGGTTAGACTCCGAACTTTTATTTGATTACATTCTGAACATCAGTTTTTCTTATAATTATACTTTTTTCATTACTAAATGATGTCGTGCTTTTAGTTACACATTTTTTGTTACAAAATGATGTTGTCCATTCAGTTTCTAACTAACCATTGGTTAAGTGACACATGTACAGGTCCCTCCGAAATTGAAGGAAAATATGACCATTGGAAGAGGGAGATGACCGTTGGAGCTTCACCTAAAAATAGGAGCTCATTTGAACGATCTCGACACTGAACTTTAACACAACTTGTGCTTACATGCTGTTGAAGTGATTTCTAGAGAGAGATACTCTTATTAACTCCCAAGCTTCGTGCAAAAAGTTTGAACGACTTGTTCAGACTTTTCCTTGTGCAGACTTGCTTCGTGCGACACTGATTGTTGGTGATTACAATTGAGGACTTCTAGGGATAGGAAGATAGAGGTTCCAACACCTTGAAGTTGAGGGATTCCATGCTGAGGAAGACAGAGGTTCCAACTACCTTGAAGTTGAGGTCTTGTGGGGATAGCAAGACAGAGACTCCGATCTTCGTATCAAGGGATTACCTTGGTGTGGGTAAGACAGACTTGCTTGAAAGTATAAATCAAGGGTCCTTTATCCAAGGTTATTGGATACCCTTCTCTTTGGGTTAAAAGAGTTATTGTTTGTTACTTGTAGTTTTACTACTTGTTTTTCTGCTGCACTTTGTATTGTAAGGAAAGTATAACCTTCTTATATTTACTTACACTTTTACTCTGACTTAGTTAGATTCTATACACTTTAAGGTAGAATCTCATATTGTAATCTTTCGTTAAGTTTCATTTTTCGGAACCTATTTTTCTGAATGACTTTCTAGATTTAAGCAAGTGTATAGAACTAGAATTTTCTAACTTCATACTTTGTCTCTATCTTTCAATTGGTGTTAGATGTGTTGTGAATTTTCTTAGTTTAACTTTGTTAAACTTAGATCTTTCCTTGTTTAAGGAAATTTTTAAAGTGTACAATTCACCCCCTCTTGTATATTGAGCATCTACATTGTTATTTCGATCCTACAATTGGTATCAGAGGTTGGAAACCTCATACTCTATACCAATCCTATAATTGGTATCAGAGTGGGTTTTTGAAACACTTATACTCACATATAAGTTTTTCTTGCTCAGTTTTAAATTGTTCAATATTTTTCTTTCTTAGATCCTTGAATTTAGACTTTTGTTATTAACAAGTTTTTGTGTAGAAATATTTTTTTAAGAATGACAGGAATCAATGTTGGTTCTATTGACAACCTAAATCCTACAAGACCAGCAATATTTAATGGCAATGATTATGATTATTGGAGATATCGAATGAAGACTTTTGTTATCAATACTGGAGTATATAACTTTGTTATTCTTACTAGAAGTTATAAAATTCTTGATTGGAAGTTAGTGCTTTCACAAACCAAGAAAGGAATGATTATCAATTAAACTATAAGGTACGCAATACTTTACTATGTTCAATGACTAGGAACATATATAGCCAAATTTCTTCTTGTGAAACAACTAATTGTATATGGAAGAAACTAAAAGTTAGACATTTTGGTGCATATAAATTGATTGAGACCGGAAGATCTATGTTGAGAGCTGAGTATCATGGTTTTAATTTTCCTTATGGAGAACCCATTTGTAAGGTGCAGCAGAGGTTTATGACTATCATGAATAGCTTATAATCTATTGGAGAGAAAGGTATAGATGATGAAGATATTGTGGATAAGATTATAGATATTATTCCTAATGAGTGGGAATCAAAGAGGACAATTATTGATGAGAATAGAAAGGTAACTCAAATTTTCTTAGATTAGTTGTTTGGAACTCTTCTTCAACATGAAACAAGGATTAAGAGAGATGCTGACAACATCAAAAAGAAGAATGGAAATGGTATTGTTGATTTTAATATAACATAAAATCACATTAAATTAAAGAATCCTGAGAGAGTAACTAGATCCAAGTCTAACAAGGTTACTATCCAATCCAAATCTAGTGAGAGTGAAGTCTCAGAGAATGAGTTATCAAATCTTGCTCGAAGAATGAACAAGATAGATGGTCAAAGAAATTTCCAATCCAGGTATAAGAAGGAGAGGAAAGATAAGAAAGATTCATAGGTCACATGATATGAATGCAAGAGAAGTGGACACATTAGACCTAATTTCCCTATGCTTAAAAAGAAAGAAAGGAAAGAGAGGGATTCTGAAAGGAACATGAAGAAGTTTTACAAAGCTAAAGCTAAGAAAAGTCTGAAAACTAATACTACTTGGAGTTCTAGCTATGGAGACTCTTCAGAAAGTGAATCTTCAGAATATGATACATCAGCTCAGAAGAATATGGTATTCATTGCTAATACTTCTTTTCCATATACATATATTATGGCCAAGGTACGCTCTGGAGAGGCTTTAACAAATTTATCTCTTGATAAGAATTACTATTCTGAAAATAGTACTTCTAATGAAGATACTTCATCCTCATAAAATGAAGAACCTTCATATGAAGAATTATCTAGATTTTCCAAGTTACTTGAAGCAAAAAATTGAAAAATTTCAAAGAAATTAGACAAGTCAAATACTAGGGAAGAAATTCTTACAAAAGATATTTCAGATCTTTCTTCAGATCTTAAAGATGATGAAGATATTTTAGAAAAACTTTCAAAAGACCTTGTGAAAGCAAATTCTGATAAGGAAGAACTTTCTAAAAATCTTAAGAATGCTATTTTAAAGGTGAAATCTTTTGGGGAAAAATGTAACTATAAGGAAATGATTCTTGAGGATAGAAATTTAGTCACCAGAATAAAATCTGAAATTTGTTCTCTTAAGAAGATTCTTGAAAAATTTACCTCTTGGAAGGAAAATTTTTACAAGATGTATTCTCAAATTAATCCTCAAGAAAACACTACTGAAGTAGGTTATACTCACCAAAAACCAGTTTTCAAAAAGAACTATTTTGTTCCTTCTAGAGCCCCTTTTTGCACTAAGTGTCAAAGTTGTGGGCATTGGAAGAAAAATTGTTCTTTGAATAGAGTTCAATCTCTTGGGTTTCATAAAGCATATTTTTCTAAACAAATGTGGATACCCAAAAATTTTTTGTCTATCAATTCTGGATCCAAGCAAGTCTGGATTCCGAAAATCTACCTTGTTTCTTATTTTCATGAAAATAGGGAAAGTACCAATAGCAATACTTGGTACATGGATAGTGGGTGTTCCCAGCACATGACTGGTAACAAAAACTATTTCGAAAATATTATCAAGACAAAAGGAGGAAAAGTAAATTTCGAAGAAAATGCTCAGGGAGAAATTTTTGGTGTAGGTAATATTGTTTTTCTTGATAAAACTAAAAGGAAATATCATTCTTCAGTTTATCGGAATAAAAGATCAACTTGCTGACATTTTCACAAAATATTTACCTTTTGATAGATTTGAATACATTAAACAGAAGTTTGGAATGATAAACATGAGGTAATATTTCTTCATTAACTCTTTGTTGAAAAATTCTCCTTACAGTAACAAACTCCTTTTTAAAGGGGGCGTACATTTTATTGTTATCATAATAAAAAATTTTGTAGTCAGTTTCTCAAACTTTTGTAACTAGAATTTTCGTAATGAAGTTTTCGGAACTGAAATTTTTGTAATGGAAATTTTTTGGAACTGAAACCTTCGTATAAAATTTTTTTAACTCAAACTTTTCGTACTGGAATTTTCGTAATGAGAATTTTCGTAATGAGAATCTTCATAATGGAAATTTTCGTAATGAGAATTTTCTTACTCATATTTTTCGTAGTGAGTTTTTCATAGTGAGTTTTTTCGTAGTCAAATATTTCTTTAAGAAGAATATCACCTATTACGAACAAAATTCCTAGCCAATCCGAAAGGTATGATTTCCTTACTTAAGTTTTTGTTGTCATATTTTGGTTATTGGTATTTTACTATAAGTTTTAAAATTTCTCGGATTCAAGTTTTCTTTAATCCGATTGTTTTTTTTAAAACCTCAAAAGATCGGATTTAAGATTTCCTAGCGGGTATGTTTTCAACCGTCAGATCAGATCAGAGAAATTCTCAACCACTAGATTGTTTTTGGAAGCTCAAATGTCAGCTCTATCGCCTATATAAAGGGCACCTATATTGGTTGTCCCACATGGATTTCAAGCTCTAGAGTGTCGAAGCTCTGTATCAGTTGATAAAGGTCGTTCTGAATTCTTCAGAGCTCTTTCATTCCAGATGTCTATTGAAGCTACTTCCCAAGATATGTCTACCTCAAATACAATTTCAAAATGTAAAGTGTACAGAGAAAGATTGGTCCATCCGAACTTTTACTTGTACGATTCTATCATCTCTAATAATATTCAGTTGAATGGTTGGGAAGATGTATGTGTATCCAAGACAAGTGATCAAGATGTGGTTTATCCAGAGTTACTTATAGAATTATATGAATCATCAAGCTTCTATGAGGAAGAGGGAAGAGAAAATTTTTCTTTCAGGTCTTATGGAAGGACTTACAACCTTACTTACACCAAGGCAACAAGCTTTTTGGGACTCGCTTATGATGGAGAAGCCGAATTCTGCTCACAAAAACTCCCGAATGCTCAAGGTAGTTTTGTTAAGGTTAAGGCCTTACAATGTCTTGGACTTGCTGATGTAAATACAGCCAAGATTGCTCACTTATCTCCTAATAATTGGATCCTTCAACTCTGGGTACAAGGTTTCTTATTTCTGAGAAAGTTTGATAAAGATACCCTGAAAAAAAGGGACATATATTTCTTAGACTTCTTCTTGAATCTAAGAAAAATAAATCTGATGAGGCATGTTCTTGTGATGATCAAAAACATCAAGGAATGAAATCTGAGAGCTTAAATCATCATGTATCCTGCTTTACTATAAAAGTTGATAGTTCGGTGTTTAGATTCTTTCAATATTTCATGTGATTATAATGTTCGGAATTTCAAGGTTATGCTCGTAAGTGATGATACCTTGAAAATGATGAATGTGACCTATTATAAAGAAACTGGACAGTTTTATAATTTTCTTGAGGAAGAGGCTGAGACCATTCCAGAAAATGTGGAGAAGGTTGTACCAGTGTAGAAGGTTGCTAAGAAGAGGAAGCTTAAGGATGTGGTTGCTGAAGACAAAACCCCCAAATCTATGGAAACCCAATCCGCACCTCCCAAGCCGAATAACAGAAAGCTTATCCAGATGAGGTAGCTGCTAAATGGAGAGAATACAAGGAGAAAAAGAAAGAAGGGGATCCACAGTTCAGATTAGACCCTACTGAGGCTAAGGCCTTAAGAGAAAAAGTTGTGAATGAGTTAGAGAAACAAGCAAAAGAGAAGAAACTAATGAAGAAAATGTCTGAAGCCGAGGTTGTTCGATACCTTCTGAAAGCCATAAAAGTAGCTTCGAAAAGATTCCCATTTCAGAAACTTTTGATGTTCAACCTTTACCTGAGAATCCTGGGAAAAAGTACTCTACTCCAGAAAAGTCTAAGGGTAAAGAAGTAGGTAAAACAGTTGTTGAAGAAGTATAAGAAGAAGTAGTAGAGGAAGTAGAAGAATAAGAAGGAAGTGTTGATCTGGATGACTTGATCAAACAAGTGGAATATTATCAAGAAAAGGATGAATCTTCAAAGTTAGTCACTCCAGGAAAGGGAGTTGAGAAAGATGATAAGGCAGATGATGTTCAGGAAGAAGAAAATGAGTTATCTGATGAGGAAGTAAGCCGTGACAAGAAGTTTCTTGAGGAAAGAGCAGAAAAGGAGAAAATAGATGAAGACAAGATTGTTCAAGTATCTGAATCTGAGGAAGAATATCCTAATGAGGAACCCATTCCAAAAACTGATAAAGGTAAGAAAGTGCTCATGGATACACCAACAAAAGATGTTATAAGAAAGAATGAGGTTGGTGGTTCTTCTAGAAGGAAGCTATTTGAAACTCAAGAAGAACAATCCCCAAGCAAATTATCGGATTTGGAGTCATCAGCACAGGGTCATGACTTTGTTGTCGAGTCTTTGAAAAAGTTGGTGGACACCATTCCGATATTTCCCACTATAGAATCCAGATGCCAGATGCTGCAAAATAGCTTAGATCAGAAGTCAGAATCTTTATCTATGGTGATGGATAACTGGGTGAAGATTGAGGCAGACCACAGAAATTTCCTTATCAATTATGGTTTTCAAAGGAAATCATGCAGCAAAATCACTTTGTGGTCTAAGAAAGTTGAAGAAGACATGGTTGAGTTTGATAATTTTCATAATGAGGTAAAAAATTCTTTTGATACTAAGGATGCAAAGATAATGAATCTTCAGGATGAGATGATCATTTAGAAAAGTTCTCGGAATCAACAAGTAAAGGACTTGAATGATAAGGTTAACTATCTTGCTCAAAATTTTAAAAGGGACAGAGATCTCCGGATTGAGATCCAACAAAAACTTGTAAAGAAAGATGAGTTAGTGAAGATGCAGGAAGAGGCCATGAAGGCTTAGGCAGAGGTGTTGAAAGCTCAACAAGAAAGGATCACATCTTTGGAGAAGCAAGTTGATGAGGATCAGAAATATTTGAAGAAGCTCAAAGCCCTTTTGAAGAAGCTGATCCCAAAGGAAAAGGAATACAAATAGATTCAATAAGATATTTTGTTGCATTTTATTTTCCTTGTAAAAATTATTTCAACTCTAATGTAATTTTTGGTTGGTTGTATCTTGTCTTGTTATATACTAATGTTTTAGGTACTTTATTTTTTTTCCATTCCCTTCAATTCTTTTTGAAAATCACAAAGGGGGAGAAAGAAAAAGAACTACTCAAAGGGGAGAAGGAAAATTTTATAATGGAGAAGGAAAAACTTCTAAGAAGAACTATCCTTAAGTAAGGGGGAGTTCTCATTACGATCCCTTAATTCTAATGAAAATTCAATTCCGGAAATCCAGAATACAATCCTTAGAGTTCCAATGCCTAAGGGAGAGTTAGTTGTATTCACTATCATCCATGAACAAAGGGAGATAAGTTTTAATTTCAAAGTCTAATGAAAATTTTCAAAGTCCTTATATTCTTTTTTGAAAGGTTGTTTGTGCTTTCCAAAAAGTGGGAGATTGTTGAGTCAATAAGGATTTCCTTATGACTTTTCCATTCCTTCTTGTTTTGAAAATCACAAACACCTTATACTTAAGCAAATGGATTTTTTACTTATCTAAGGAAAATTTCCTTCCTTAAGGAAATTTACCCTAACCTAGATTTCCTTATACATATCAATATTTTTCTTAAGTATAAAAATAAGATTCATACCTAAAACCGTTGAATAATATAATACTTAGATATGAAGCATTATGTTTTAGGATCTGAATTCTTGATATGAACTGTAATGAAGTTCCACTCCGAATTCTGGATACGAACTGTAATGAAGTTCCATTCCGAATTCTGGATAAGAAATCTAATGAAGTTCCATTATGAATTCTGGATACGAACTCTAATGAAGTTCCATTATGAATTCTGGATACGAACTCTAATGAAGTTCCATTCCTAATTCTGGATACGAACTCTAATGAAGTTCCATTCCGAATTCTGGATACGAACTCTAATGATGTTCCATTCGAAATTCTGGATACGAACTCTCATACAGTTTGAATCTAAATTCTGGATACGAACTCTCATATAGTCTGACTCCGAATTCTGGATACGAACTCTCATATAGTTTCACTCTGAATTCTAGATTCTGAACTTCTATGAGTTTGACTCCAAACTTCTATGAGTTTGACTCTGAAATTTTACTAGTTCAACTCCGAACTTATATCAGTTCGACTCCGAACTTTTTAAGTTAAAATTATGAATTCTCGTGAAAACAGAATCTGAATTTCCTTAGAAATTCAGACTCCGGATTTCTACAGAATCCAGGTTCTGAATTCCTATAAAACAGAATCTGAATATCTCTTTATTATAGACTCCTAATTCCTTTTTGGTTAGACTCCGAAATTTTATTTGCTTAAATTCTTAAATTTAGTTTTTCTTATACTTATACTTGTTTCATTAAAAAACGATGTCGTGCTTTTTGTTACACATGTTTTGTTATAAAATTATGTCGTCCATTCTGTTTCTAACTAACCGTTGGTTAAGTGACATGTGTACAGGTCCCTCCGAAATTTAAGGAAAATATGACCATTGGAAGAGAGAGCCAATCGTTGGAGCTTCTCCTATAAATAGGATCTCATTTGAACGAGCTCAACACTTAACTTTGACACAACTTGTTCTTACATGCTGTTGAAGTGATTTCTAGAGAGAGAGGCTCTTATTAACTCTCAAGCTTCATGCAGAAAGTTTGAAAGGCTTGTTAAGACTTTTCCTTGTGCAGACTTGCTTCATGAGACTCTAATTATTGGTGATTACAATCGAGGGCTTCTGGGGATAGGAAGTCAGAGGTTCCAACACCTTGAAGTTGAGGGATTCCTTGTTGAGGAAGACAGAGGTTCCAACTACCTTGAAGTTGAGGGCCTGCAGGGATAGTAAGACAGAGACTCTGATCTTCGTATCGAGGGCTTACCCTGGTGTGGGTAAGACAAACTTGCTTGAAAGTATAAATAAAGGGACCTTTATCAAAGGTTGTTGGATACCCTTCTCTTTGGGTTAAAATAGTTATTGTTTGTTACTTGTAGTTTTACAACTTGTTTTTCCACTGCACTTTGTATTGTAAGGAAAGTATAACCTTTTTATATTTCCTTACACTTGTACTCTGACTTAGTTATATTCTATATGCTTTAAGGTAGAATCTCATATTGTAAACATTGGTTAAGTTTCATTTTACAGATCCATTTTCCCGGAACCTGTTTTTCGGAATAACTTTCAAGATTTAAGCAAGTGTATAGAACTAGAAGTTTGTAACTTCATACTTTGTCTCAATATTTCAATTGGTGTTAGTGGTGTTGTGAATTTGCTTAGTTTATCTTTTTTAAACTTAGATCTTTCTTTGTTTAAGGAAATTTTTAAAGTGTAAAATTCACCCCCCCCCCTCTTGTATATTGAGCATCTACATCGTTATTTCGATCCTACACAAGTTAACTCAGAAGAGTGTTAAGTTCCTCTGGACAAATGAATGTGAGGAAAATTTCAGGGAACTGATTAGAAGGTTAGTCAGTGGGCCTATTCTTATATTAACATGTAGCGGAGAAGGGTTTGTAATCTTTATTTATGAATCCAATAAGGTATTGGGATGTTTTATTATATAGAATAACATTGTTATCACTTATTCCTTACGATAGTTGAATATTCATGAGAAAAATTACCCAACTCATGATTTGGAGTTATAAATGGCAATTTTTTGCATTAAAGATACAGAGGAATTATATTTATATAGAAAAGTGTGATATATATACCAATAATAAAAGTATGAAATATATATTAACACAGAAGGATATGAACATGTGCTAGAGAAGATGGTTAGAGTTTATAAAGGATTATGACTGCTCAATACATTACCACCCTTGGAAAGAAAACAAGGTGGATGGTGATTTGAGTCGAAAGGATCATGATATCTTATCCATGATAAGGATCTCAAAAGATCCAATATTTCTGGATTTGTAAAGGAAATAATCTAGAGATCCTTAAGGAAGGGAAAAATCTTATCCTTCCAAAATGATTTTTCAACCCTCTATCCAAGTGAAGATTAAGAAGGCACAAAATAAATATGTAGTTCTGCAAAAGAAAGTTAGAAATGTTCTAGAATTTAACCTTGATCAAGATGGAATAGTAAGTTTTAGGAACCCTATATGTGTTTCTTCAATACCAGTTTTGAAGAAGGATCTATTATAGGAAGGTCATAGTTATTAATTCTCTATTCATCTTTGAAGTACAAGGATTTATAAGGACTTGAATGAATACTTATCGTGGTATGAAATGAAGAGAGATATCAAAGATTTTGTATCTCAGTTCATGGTATACCAACATGTTAAGGCTGAAAGACAAAAAGTCAAAGGGGGTGTTGCATCTATTACCCATACCAGATTGGAAATAGGAGAAAATTATAATTTATTTTTTCGTTGGACTACCAAAAACATCTAAAGGGTTTAATGCTATATGGGTGTCAGTAGCTCGACTTACTAAGTAAGAGAACTTCATTTCTATCATAGATTATTTTTCTCTACATCATATTTCTAGGATATACATTAAGAAAGTGGTAAGGAAAAATGGAGTGCCACATTCCATTGTATCTATTCAAGATCTGAGGTTTACCTAAAAATTAAGGAAAATTATTCAGCAAGCACTTGATACAGAATTTAGTTTCATCATTGTTTATCATCCTTAGATAAATGGTCAATTTGAAAGAATAATTCTAACCCTAGAGGGCATATTGAGATCTTGTTCTTGGTATTTGATAGGTGGTTGGGATCAACACTTTCCTCTAGTAGTGGTTTCTTACAATAAGATATTTCAATCAATAATTCATATGGAAACTTATTAATACCTCTATGGTAAAAAGTGTAGTGATCTAATTTTATGGGATGAGGATGGAGAATGAAAGCAATTGAGACTTGAGATTATTGAAGAAATGGTTGAGAAGGTTAGAACCATTCAGCAGTGTATCAAGGCAGCTCAAAGATGGCCAAAAATTTATGCTGATAACCGAAAGTGTGATCTAGAATTTAAAGTCAGTGACAAGGTGTTTCTATGAATCTCACCCAAAAATAAAGTTATGATATTTGGTAATAAAGGGAAACTAAGACCTATGTATATCGATCCCTTTGAAATTATTGATTGTATCGGGATAGTGTCCAATCTCTTGGCACTTCCTCAAAATACCTCTCATGTACGTGATGGGTTCCATGTATTTCTCCTAAGGAAGTACATACTTGAATCTTCACATGTACTAAACTCATAGGTCATACCACTATAGTAGGATCATTCTTACGATGAAAAACCATTTACAATTCTAGACAGATCATAGAAAGTTCTACAAAACAAGACCACTCACCTGGTCAATATTTTTGGAGAAATCACAAGTTAGAGGAAGCTATGTGGGAACTTGAAGATATGATGAAGCATAACTATCCTCATTTATTGTTAGAAAAGTGGTGAACTTCAAGGGAGAAATTAATTTTAAGTAGGGTAGAATGAAACAACTAATGTTTTTATGGACCCTTTTTTTCTCGAATAAATTAAATTTTGATTTATCTTTTATAATACACTAAGTGAAACATTCCTGTCAAATGGTACTGGATTAGTGTATGTTACACTGAACATAGACAAGGAATAATTTATATGGAACATTGACTAGGCATATATTACACACAATTCCAACTTGGCATATGTTCCACGCAACACTGATGTTTCTACGAAACATCGTTTTTTTGTATAATTATTTAAATGAGATAATTATAACCTAGCCATTAACCTTTGTAATATGAATAGAAATAATTTTATTTAAAATATTTTTTATAATTATTTATATAAATAGAATATATTGATAGTGAATGATATACTTTTTGGTCATCATTATATGTTTAAAATTACTATTTTCTCAAAATAAATGGCTCTTCATGTTCTTTAATGAAAAAAATTAATTTTAGAAACATTTAGAAAAATAATTTGATAAAATTAAATTTATTTTTGAATTTATAATTCTTAATTAGCTTAGGCTGATTTTTTGGGATTTTTCTGAGAAACTTCATTTTTGAATGAATAGTGAAAATACTGAATTTCAATTCAAAACTGCTTTTTAATATAATTATTTATAATTTTAAATTATGTATTAAATTGATTTAAAAGTTTAATTAGATAATATTTTTATAAATTAATCCAATTAATTCATTGTAACCAATTTTAAATTCAAATTGGGTATAAAAACATAGAAAACTTTTGATCATTTTTACTTTTAAAAACGATAATGTGATCCCGTTAGTGAGATTAATTTTAAATTAATTTCTGCCACTTATGTGATTGTAATTTGGAAAAATGGATTCCATATTTTTAATTAGAATAATTTATAATGTCTAATAAATTCAACTTAGGTTTTTACCAAAAATATTAGTGAAATTAATTAAAAATAACTACATCGATAAAGGTAAAATTAAACTTAATTAAGGACTAAACATTAAATTTCAGACCCAAAAGACCTAGAAAATTGTCAAGGATACATTTTATGGACATATTTAGACCCAATACCCCCTTTTATCTAATTTGTTCTATTATTTTATCCACATGATGTGTGAAAATGTGTATGGAATTCCTTTGTCATAATATTACAAGAGTGTCAAACCTCCTCCACTATAAAAGGCCTCCTCTCCTCCCACTTAATAAAAATTATCAAGACCCTTGGATCACCAAAAATATACTAAAATAATCTCTAAAAATCCTTCCATTAAATATATAATACTCCCCTTGGTCAGATAGAAATTCAAGGAATCCTTTTGGCACAAACTACGAGGAGTTACTCGATTAAGATGCAACGTCTTCTCTCAAGATCCTTTCTTTTATTTTCTTTTTCCACCCCCTAAATATCTTTATTTTAATATTTTATAAAAAACCCTTATATTCAATATAAGAGTAATTTTTAAGGTAAGTTTTATACCTACACTACACCTCCATCTAATGGGTTACGAACATAATGTGTATGTGTACGACGCACTATTGCCTCACAAAACGATAATTGTTCATTTTTCATTCCCACATTTCATAGAAGGAATTATGATGGAAACTATATTTATATATCTTATATATTGTATTTATTATGAATTTAATATTTTTTTAATCATTTTAAAACTAATATCTTTATACTTTCCACTTTGTGTAAATACGATAATTTTGTTCGAGTAAGTGTGGACTACCACCCCCTCAAAGCGATGTGATTAGTTCCCACACTACATGGAATATATTAAGGTTTTATTTAGTGGAAGTATATGATATATATATATATATATAATAATTATAATTTAATTATAATATATATATATATATATTCCATTTAGATTCTTTCTTTCAATACGATAATAAAAATGGAAACAACGTTCATGTGTTTGTACGACTTACCATCTACATGAATGGTGTATTCCATTTCAGAATTCAATATTCTATAGTTTATTATAATACACATATAATGAATATATATTATAATTATATAATGATATAAATTTTGGAAATCATGATGTAAGTATAAGGACCAAAGGTATAACAAATCAAGACAAATGCGAAGAACAAAGCGAATATTACCCAAAGTAAAACCTTAACATAGGATTGCTAATAGGTGGGTAATATAAGGTCATAATAAAACCATATATGGTACTAGATATAATAATATAGTTATTTAAAATATGTATAATAAATTTATATTTATTATACAGTTATTTTGAACAAGTATCATGAGATTCAAGACACAGGGTAAGGTAATTTCATCTAATTTTTTATTTCCGTGAGATACATGATTTATTCACCACCCATTCCTTTTGTGTGGTGTGTATACTTCCCATGGATGAATTATATGATTATTATAATTATATTAATGGGTATTTACATACCCTTTTGATGATATTTATCTAATGGGTTTTAATTGTCAAATGTTATCAAATAAGTAAAATAGTTTTGTCTAAATTTGCCTTCTTTGAGACGCATGTTTTGTTATGAACATAAATTATTTTTCGAGGTGTATATAATTTAATTTTACATGTTATATAATGAATATCCTTCTTTTAATGATATTTAAAGATTCATGTTATTTTTTTTCTTACTTGGCGAGTATGATCCTAAGTTACCAAGTGATAAGGGTTTATTGAAAAAATATCATTGCTTTTCAAGATTGTTTATTCTTATGCTTCCTTTGATGAAATATTATGATCTATATATCAAGAAAAATCATCAGTTTCATTAATCTATTTATTTAATATATATCCATATATTAGTACCATTTTTCCACTCTTTGGTAATTAAGATAATTAATAAAATATTTTAAATAAAAAATTAATTGTATCTCCTTCTTCGGTTGGAAATCTGTTTTATTCAAAAACCATGATTTCAAAAATGTTTTAAAAATGCTTTCAAATTACCCTTGAAGATCATTTTCAAGGAAAAAGGATTCAAAAATGTTTTATTGTTTTCAAATATTCCTTTATAGGTTTTCAAAGCATTTTTCAAATATAAAGGTTTTCAAAAGGTTTTATGTTTTAAAAATAAATTTTCAAAGAATAAAGGATATTTTCCTCAAGTAATGTTTTTTAAATATTATTCAAAATTATTTCCCAGCTAAGATAACAAACGATGGTTTTACTCAAGCTTTTCTTGGAAAATTATTTAATTTTTACATTCATATTATTTCTCTAAATGGATTATATTTTTATGGAATGATGTTTATGAAACCTATTTCTATTTCAAGGGTTATAGTTTTTTGAAACCCACTTCCTTTCACAGGTTATGTTTATGGTGAAATGAATATGAAAACTATCTTTTTCCACATGTTATGATATGATTAAATGTTTATAATACCCATTTCATTTCATGGGTTATGATATGATTATTTATGATCTTGTTGAACATTTATGTATGATTTTATTATGAGATGGCTGAGACCTATATCTCTATCCAATGCATTGGGTAAAGATTTATATCTCATGAGATAGACATGGATAAAACAAGAAATGAACTTGGTTCAGTATTATAGAGATGGAATGGGAAATGAACTTAGTTAAGTAATACAAGGTTGGAATGAGGAGTGAACTCAGTTAATTAATATAGGGCTGGAACGAGGCGTGAACCCAGTTTAGTAAAGGAATTTTTCCACTAAGATGGACTTGGAAGAGATGCCTTGACTACTTTATAAATCATTATATGTGCTTATGTGTCCTCTATAATTCCATGTTTTAGTACCATGTTATGTTTTCATGGCTTATGTTCTTTATTTCATTATGATTCATATCTTATGACCTGCCAAGCTGTATTCCATAATTAATTTTTATGATCTTTGATATTTAGATCATGATCTTATATTTTCATGATCTTGTTCTCATACCATTATGATCTTTATTATGCTTTCTTATCTCCCTTTTTTACCCTTAATGAGCATCTGATCTCACCCCTTTTTCTGTTTCATTCCACCATGCTATAAATATAGGCAACATTTTTGATGTGTCTAATAAGGGTTCTAGTCAAGAAGAACTTCCAAGGAGATGATGTAGCTTATTTATGTACCGTTTTTTATGTTTACATGTTTCCAAAGGCACTATATTGGTACGATATTTGGGAATCTATTTGTATAATGTTTTTATTATTCCACAAAATTAATGTAATTTTAATGTATGAAAAGAGAGGGTTTATATAGCCTAAGTCAAGGCAATGTACTCAGATTCTATTATTGAAAAAGAAACTACTAATTGCATACTACATTTCTAGGATATGGATCATCCATAAGTAGTAAAGACATGTCAAAGAAGGTGTTTTATAGTATCAACATTTATAGCATAATCAAAGTGTATGTTGACAACAAAAAACTCATCAATATTCAAATTTTTACCAAAACAAAAATACATAGCTATTATGTGTGTTGTGCACTTAAGAAGACAATTTAGGACTTTCCATTGAGGCTTCCTTAGATTGGAAATTAATCTGCCAAGAGAAAAAATAAAAAATTCCAAATCTAGTGTGGTATGTATCATAGATTACATGATATTCCCAAATATACTATAATAAGGGATTTTGGACATATACTCCATATTAACTTCAATAATATGGTATTCAGATAATGAGATATTAAAATGATATGGAAAGGGAAACTTTACAAGATTGTGTGACTAAATAAAATATATTTTAAACACTTTATGGTAGTAGGAATTTTGGGATAGGTAAAACTATTTCTTATTCTTACACCTTATTATTTCCAATCCATAATTTTCTTGTATACACCTAAATCATTCATTTTAAATTCATTATCCAAGTGTGATTTAATAGAAATAATGGGATTTATATTATTACATATTTATAACATATCTTCTACATATAAAAATAATTAATGCATTAAATTTTTAGCAGTCTTAAAATGAACACATAAATCATATTTAGTACTATAAAACTAGTTATTGAGTATGAAATAAAGAAACATCCTATACAATTACCTAGATGTTTATTTTCGACCATACGATGACTTATTTAAATGTTAATTATCTTTGAATTATTAAATGTAACCATGAATAATTTTTCATATACAACTACTCATCAATGTCACCATGAAGAAAGGTAGTCTTCACACCTAATTGCTCAATGTGAAAATCATGGAATGTAGAAAAACAAAGAAACACCTGAATGGATGAATGTTTAACAATAAGTGAGAATATGTCAATATAATCAGTTCCTTATCTTTAATTAAATACCTTGGCCACTAATATATCCTTATATTTAATTTAATTTTCTACTATGTTGTATTCCTCTCTTTTGTAAATCCACTTACACCAAATGATTTTTGCATTAACAGGTCAATCCATAATAGACCAGGTGGCATTATTTTTAAGGATTTAATTTCTTCATCCCTAGAAGAGATATAATGTTTGGGTTATTTTTCATTCATAGCTCACATATATGATTCATGACATCAACTATAATATACTAGGGTATATGAAAAGTAAAGGAAGACATATCATATTGGCTAAATTAAGAAGGATTATTCTGACCCTTCTCGATCTATCCTAGGCCATTAGATATTCACTATTATTATTAGGAGACTTGGAATAAAATTTTGAATTATAACTAGGTTTAGATCAGGTTAAAGTTTGAGGTTTAGGTGGAGAGGGATAAATATGATCCTCAAACTGGGTTGGTGGTATGAGCTGAAGAACCTCAGTGTGAGGTGTATCATCATTGTAATTAGTGATATATTTGGACTTATGAGAACATGAACCATGCAAAAAAACATCTATAATGAATATAAATCTGAAATACCCAAGTTTATTAACTCTTAACTTTCTCCCTTTAACCCATTTTGAATATCCCACAAACACCACATAATATTTATTTGTTATAGTTTGTTAGTTTTGAAATTGGTATAATCAGTACACCTAGAAAATCTAAAGTGGTTGTATACAGAAATATTATTATTCCATAGTTATTATAAATTTTTAAAATAAATATCAATGGAGGGGAATATATTGATTAAATTTACTGAAGTAGTTATAGGCTCGACCCAAAATTATATGGGTAGGCCATATCATGCAAGCATGCTTCAGAACCACTCAAGAATAGTGTGACTGATATGCTCAGATATCCCATTCTATAATGGGTATCCCTAATAGTATGGTTCCTAGAAATTACATAAGATTCAAAAAACTGTATAAAATATTTATAAAGGCATTCAATCCCATTTTTAGTTCTTATTAATTTTTTCAAATATTATTTTGGAAACAGATTTTCCAAGTTGTAGAAATTTCATAAACATCAGACATTTTCTTAAGAATGAAAATCCACATGTTTTGGGAATGGTCCCAAATAGAGGTAACAAAATAATATTATCCACTGTGGGAGATGGTCCTAGAAGATCCCCATAAGTCAGAATATATATATTCTAAATAATGACTAACTTTGAATGAGAATATGCTAAAACTAAACCTCTTAGACTTACCCTTGACTAAATATTCCTAAAAAGGATATGACTAGAAGTAATATAATTAAAAACCCTTATTTACTATGTTACTTAAGACCCTTGGAGCTTACATGCCCCAATATTCTTTTCCATAACATAGTATTATCATTATTGGTAACATATAAACTGCCTACTTTCCTATAATATGTATTTCCATTCAATATGTAAAGAACATTTACAAGTGAACCCTTGATAACTGTTTCGTAGTTCCTTGAAACTTGTGTTCAAATTTTAAGAATCACTGCTTTCTATGAGGTTTCCATTGGATTTATTCATGGATCTGGAAACACCGAAATGTTTTTTATCCCAAAGGGAGATGCTTTCCAAAGGTAGGAATTCATTATGTTTGAACATTACAAAACATAGGAACATGCATTGGTCAAGAGGATGGGAGGTCGGACTCATCACACCATTTTTGGGGGAATTATTGTCTACTCTGGGACTCTCTTTATAAATTTAAGATATTTTCATGAATCCCTATTAATTTACCAAGTATAAAAAAAGTTTCCCTTGGAATTTTCCATCACTTATTAATATTTGTAAAATTTAGAATCATCCATATGTATTCAAGGTTCCTCATTAAAGGAGATATTTTTTAACTATTTAGATATTCTTTTAATCATAATTATGATGATACTGGTTTTTAAGCCACTCAGTAGGGCACTCTAGAATTTTTTTTATCCTGGGAGATGAATATTTGTTTATATATTGGGAGTGTACCCATAAAATGATCTACCAATGTATCCTTGTGAAAGGAATAATAACCCTCATAGTTAGGTGTCGATTAATGGGACACATAATACCTTTTAAGTTCATGTGATAAGGACCTAACCATAGAGTTTAATGTCATGTTGTAAGGACATCTAAGAAAAAGGTTCTTAGTCAAATTTTGGTGTGGGACTTATTCCAAAGCAGCCCAAAGAACTTGGAAAGGATATGGGTTTCTATGTAAGATTAGACCCTATTGGGAATATGGTTCAAGGAGAAAAAGGTTGATATGAAGTGTTGGGTTTGAACCTCAAGGAGGATTTCTACGTATCCCATGTGGATGGGAATCAAATACCACAAAGTTCGATAAGTTTCATAGGAGAGTATAGTCCTTTGAGAGAAATGTGTTTGGGATTACTTCTTGAAAAGGATGACTTTGTGATTTGGGGGTTTAATTTTGGGATTATTCCTAAGGTGTATTCCCAGATTAAGTAAATTAGGGTTGAATTCTTGAAGAGGATATCCAGTGAGCTTGAGCCCAGAGAAGGCTTCATACGTATCCTGGTTTGTACAGAAATCATATTTCTCATAGTTAAAGTTGGTTTTTAAAAATTTTATGATAATAAAAAATCTCTAAGCCCAGGTAAGTCATGATATATGTGAGAAACAAGAGGATTTCAAAGATTCAACAAATGAACTCACACTTTTCCTCTTCCACTGGTGAAAGAGGGCACGCCTACGGTGGCCAGGGTGGATGAGGTTGAGGTGACAAGACTTCCCTATATTATCTTTACATTGGACTGTGGTCCAATGTAAGGAAGGAGTGAAGGTGAAGGAAGTAGAGAGAAGAAACACTACAATCTCATAGTTGAAATGTTAAGGGATTACACTAGGATGGATGCATGTTTTGAGGATTGGTTGGGGTTTAATCCTAAGGAGGATTACCATTTGAGATTGGTTGGCGCTTACTCTTAAGGAGGATGCCAATTTGAGATTGGTTGGGGCTTAATCCTAAGGATGATTCCCATTTGAGATTAGTTGGGGCTTACTCCTAAGGAGGATTCCCATTTGAGATTGGTTGGGGATTTCTACTAAGGAGGATACCCATTTGAGATTGGTTGGGGATTACTCCTAAGGAGGATTCCCATTTGAGATTGGTTGGGGTTAACACCTAAGGAGGATGCCTATTTGAGATTGTTTGGGGCTTACTCTTATGGAGGATGACAATATGATATTGGTCGGGGCTTACTCCTAAGGAGGATTCCTATTTGAGATTTAACCTGACATAGGAGCCAGGTGATGAAGTTTGAGGAGTTTCTTGAGGAATCCATAAGAAGAGTCCAAACACGTAACTGGTGAAAGGAACCAAGAGGAGAAAGTCGACTCAAGGCACTTCAGTGAGTATGATGGAGTGTCCAAAATCATGGTATTCCAAGTCTTGAAGTTGGGCCACATAAAGGGTGTAATGAAAAATGTCGGTAACCCGACGTGAAAAAGTTCCTGGTGCGACTCTCCATTTTTTATGGGGCTCAATGTAGGTGCACTGCGCAAGGGCACCCACATGTGCATCACACAGGTGCTCTGTGCAGGTGTTTCTCGCAGGTGAGTTGCGCATATCCATGTGTTCTAGACCTTGATAGGACTTTTAACCACATTTCTCCATTTAATTATCTCTTATCTGATGTTTTAGAGATCTACCTGAGAAAATTTTGGGGATCTAGATGAAAGATCTACACAACGAGATCTTTAGGACTTCTTTCAACTTTTTTCATATTTTAAATGGGAAGCCCAAGGGTCCTATTTATAGGAAAGGAGGGGACCCTGGGCAGAGGAGTTATTCCGCGTAGGTCCTCTACGTAGTTCCTCCGTGTTGGTCTGAAAAAATTATACTGCCACATAGGTCCTCTGTGTAGCTCTTCCGGATAAAATTGGTATGTCTTACGAGTGACATAACTTTTGATTTTTAATTCCGTTTGGGCTCTATGACTAGATAAATAAAAGATCTAGAAGAGATATACACTTCTTGAGAAGGTGAATACACAAAGTATTCTCAGATGAAACTCAAAAATTGAAATTTAATCAATCAACACCTCTTTATCGTCGATTCTGGAGATCCACTACCTACTTCTAGAATGGGGAATCATTCCACTTATCCATAAGTATGGAGTAGTATTGGTACCTAGAAATCCAGGCTGCATCATCTTCCTTCATGGTGAAAACATCTTTACTCATACTTGACATTTGTTTTCTATGTGAGAATCATATCTTCACTATACAGAAAAGTGCATGGAACACATTTCATGGTGTCTTCAATAACTATCCTTGAAATTTTATGAATAATAAGGTAGCCTAATTAAAACATAAAAATGATTCATTTCTAGTATAGAACCCATATGAAGATCAAATTTCTATGAAAACCGGGGACCCACCCAATATATTGCAAAGTGACGATGGAATGTCCATCTAGTTTTATAAAAACAAAACCAAAACCCAAGACCTTACATCTCTGATTGTTTCCTAGGGTCACTCATCATTCTACTATTTTAGTTAATTAAATGAATTAATATATAATACGAAACATATAAAATGAACAACAAGAATCTAGGACCCACTCATTAGTGAGAAAATACCTAGAAACATATATGACTTTTCCACTATCATAACCAACATTAATTAAGGGGACTAATTAGTAGGTTTATTAGAATTAGAACCCATCTTGGGTTTCCTACACTCAAGTATACTATGCCTTGGTTTCCCAAAATTATATTAGGTAACCTTATTTTCCTTAGACTCAGACCTAGTCTTGGGATAATTATTTTTCTTTCTATTATATTTAGTGTTTTCATTTTCCTTTCCCTTGGTCTAAGACCTACCCCTAGTAAAGAGGCTCTCAACCTCATATTTGATTATAGGATTAGAGTAAAATTATTTATAAAGTAATCTATATTTGAATTTTTCAAGATTAAGTTATTATTAACCCTACATCATAGTTACAACTAAAGAACTATAGTAATTATCTAAGGAAATGAGGAGGATCGTTGCTTAATCCTCATCATCAATAGTCACGTTAATATTTGAAAGATCAAACATGATTTAATTGAACTAATAAAAAAGAGATTTATTATAAACACATTAATGCATTTTAATATAGAATATTATAATTTTATTGTAAAATCAACTAAATAAAGAGGATTTTATTTAAAGTTTCTGATGTTTAATCTAAATTTCTGCATCATTTGATTCATATCAAACATCCCTAAGGACCTTTTCACCATGGGAAAAAAATAAAGAACTATGGGCCTTAAATAGGACATCAGAATGGGAATCCTGATAACTTGTGGAGTCCTAAACATAATCAAAACAAGTAATAATAGGTTTCCTTGGTCCATTCAAAGAACTTATAATGACCTTCTAAACTAGTAGTTACCTCATCTTGAATTCCCAAAAGTTAAAACCATCATCTCTATAAAATTATATATTTCATATTTAGTTGAATCCATTAAATATTCAGTATCTATAATACTATTTTTTTGGGGATAAATTTGATATGTATTCCCCCAATAAACTCGAGGATCACCGATTAGTAAAAATGTTCAATTAAGTATTAGAAAAACATAAATGATCATTAGGATAACAATGAACATAGTTCATGAGTAATGTTAAAACAAGGTAATTCCAGATTATTTATAGTGTATACAGGTTTCAATATTGTGAAGAAAACCAACACCAAGATAATATTCAAGACAGAAGTAAATATGAACACATGATTTAACATAATTAATATTTTTTGTACCTGTATTCATGAAAAGAACACCACTCACAAACACATGTTTTATTAAACTATAAAATTAATACAAGATACAATATATGTTATGATCAATAGAAAAAAATAATTTTAAATAGATTCTTTGAAAAAAAATGTTAGGTGAACTTATAAGTATGAATCGTTTATACTGTCCATTGGTCTGAATATCTCTATAAAGCCTCAAAGGAGTGTTTTTATAGACTTATACACACGAACCAATTTGTGATTCATCAAGATATACACCAAATGTTCTCTATCAATGAAATTGATACACTTATATATCATTGAGGATCATTGTCAAGGTCCACCACAAATCAGTGCACTGGTGGTGTACAAAGAAAAATGAGAGGCTTGAGTTTTCAATCTCTCATAAAGTATAACTCTATTAAATAACACAGGGTTTCACTATTTGAATAAGGGAAAATCCAGAATAAGGAAGTCTGATTGAATTAAGGGAAATAATGGGGTTGTAGTAGTAATCAAATCTTATAACACAATATAGGGGGCTAAAATGACCTATATGAATCAAAGTATTTCATGAGGAGTAGCTAAATAGTATATCATATCCCAAGTTCCAAACATCAAACAAGTGTTCAAATTATATCAAAAGACTCGTTCTAGTGATCAATGACCCTGAATGATCCCTTCAGATGATAAATGACATAACAATGTAAGTGAAACACATGCTAGATAAAGTATGAAATAGGCTAACCAAATGACCTCACAAAAGATCCCATGCAAAATCCCATAAGTCCAATGATAAAAAACAAGAATAAATAATTTAGAGAATAATAAAAATATTATAACAATTATAAATGAATGTAAAACAAAAAAATAAAATTAAAAATACAAATTTAAATATGGAAATCATAATTCACACATCTCAAAAGAAAACCACTATTGAAAAACAAAATCATCACTAGAGGATACCTTCCTCCAATGAAGAAAGTGTCCCCAAAAAACCTATCTAATATAAACCCCATGAGTTAATTAGAGATACAGTATAGAAGATACTGCATGAGTAAAGAATAATATCTAGATGAAAATGCATCTAAAATGTTGGATGACCTATGAATTGTTAGGGTAAGACTAGAAAAAAAACCTAAAAGATTGGATAAAATTGGAATAAAAAACCCAAAACATTGGACACCAAACCAAAAAAAAGTGAAAAAACCCTAAGAAATCACATCCCTACTCTAATTTTAGAAAGTGTTTGAGTGCTCTAAAACAACTGGTCACCACCATGTCAAGGGGGATAATCCAATAATACTTTTGGACAGAAAGATCACTGACATGTAATGAATAAAACATTAGGGATGACACTAGAGAACAAAAAACTAATCCCACCACTGACAATATATCTCTGAACCAAGAAAAATATAAGAAGATCAAATATGGTTGACAAAAATTTGATGAGTAATTCTATAGAGTAGGTAGAAGATGGAAATGAGATGAATGAGGAGATAAAGCCCTTGGGGATTTCAAAACAGAAAAACACTAAACCAAAGAAAACAAAAAACAATATAAGGGTCAATATCACCATATGTGATAAATTAGAAAAGAAAAATATAAGGGAATATTGCACTATCATAGAGGGTAGAAACCCTAGTGTAGGGGAAAGAGTTTCGGAGAGATGTAGCTTTAGGATACATTGGAAAACTCAATATTCTATACATTGGGACTTAAGATCACATTGGGAATCCATGTACTTAAATGGGTAACATCCCAAAACACATATAAATGAAGTGTAATGATAAGTCCTATAATTAAGGAATAACACTAGGGAACCTTATTAGAATAATACTAGGGAACCTTTATAGAACTTATAGAATATTCTATAAAAAATATAATAATAAAATACCAAGTTAAACAAAGAAACATCATAAGATATATTCAACATGAATCATACTTTAAATAACACATAATATTGAGATGATTTTTTTTAAAAATAAATATAAAGTAAAGAACTAGTGTTTTTTAATTATTAAAACTATACAATTAAAGGAACAATAAGACATTGAAAATTATCCCTCATTTTGATAATTGAAAAACACACCAAACACTTCTACCCATTTTTAAAATGAATAAAAAATTTTAAAAACATAATCAAAAAATAATATAAACACCTATAAAATAAATTGATAATGAATGAAATAATGACTACATCCCCCCACATGAAATAGAAAAAAAAACAAGTATAAAAGAGTTAAAAATTAGCTTGACTAATAATAAAAAACATATATCCCACTTAACATATACCCCCAAATAAAAATAATATAATAGTTAAAGGATATGATAGATAAAATCATATAAAAACAGTGAACTCTATTTTAATGAAAAAATTAAATATAAGAGGCCATGAAATAATTAAAGAATTAAAGTAATTTTTAAAATACATGAAATGAATTTAATATTAACAAATAAATTATCATACTCCATCAATCCATAGGATATAAAAGTAATAAAAATGCTCAATAGATAAAGAAAAACACAATTCAAATCTTTCCAATATAGCAGTAAATGAAACCATTAATGTATGCTTATTGGTCAACCTAAAACACTTCAACTGGGAATATATAATTTTTTAGGTCTAAATATTTTTTTTAAAACACCTTGAGGCACCTAAACTATAGAGTTTTTAGGCATATTAGCATTGAAAGTATATTTGGAAATAAAATATTTCTTATAACCATGTGACCATGTTCAAGGATGATTAAGACTCATGGAATTTGATATTTTATATAGTTACCTGACTATAAGAAACTATGAGTGGTTTCAAGAAACCCAAGTGATATATATTGTTACACAATCAATATATACCCATTACAATATTACTTCAATTATGTCATTGATTATCATGAATGGGGATCATGGAAATTTTTCATTCATTACTATTTTAGAATATGAGGAGAAGTTTAAAGCTATTAATATACTATAATTGACTAAAAAGTAGAAAAAGAAGTGTCGGTAGAATTAGTATTAGTAGAATGAGAAAGTGCTAGAGTACGTGTGATTAATCACACATGAAATAAGTATAGAGTTCCCTCCACCTCATGGTCTTCCTATAGCTGATCCTCCCCCACATAGTGACTTTTTTATTATTTTTTAATAAAAATATTATGTATTATATGTATTTAATTTTTTTTATGAATTTATATATATATATATTTTTTAATTTTTAATACTTTTTAATTAATTTATTTTTTTCATTTTTTTCATAGTTATGTGTGACATATAATTCATTCATTTTTTTCTAAAATGATATTTTATATGAAAAAAATAAATTTTAATCATTATTAATTAAACTAGAAAACTATTTGTGATAGAAGTCTCTTATATCACTAATAATGAAGGGATAAATACTATTTGTGATTAATTTTTATTTCTATAGAAAAAAATTATGCTTTTATCTTATTAGATATAATCCATTGTAAATAATACAAGTTGCGACCAATTTTTCAATGATGGGGTACTTGTGGTAAAATTTCATTGAATATAAACCGTTATTTTTTATTTAAATAACAGAAGGAGAAACCATATGAGTGTGTTTGAAAGAAAATATCCATAATATCAAGGTGGAAAAAAACAATCTAGGCCTAGTGTGTTGTCACCATCAAACTTCTAGCAAGGTAAAAGAAGGATTCCAAGAGATGAAAATTCATTCACATCACTAGTGGACTACCCATGTGTAACAAGAGAATAAACCAATATGTTAACTTCTCTATAGGTGTGGGATATATTAGTACCCTCTTCCACCTCCAAGGCAAAATCCCATATTTTGAACCATACTGACAAGTGGGATGAATCTAAATTCTTCAAAAACGTAAACAATGTTAGAAAAATCTAATTTAATACAGGGAATAGGAAAATAAATTTGATGTAATTTTATTACAAATAGATTTTTATGATGAAAAAAATAATTTATTATGTACTCAGTTCATCAAAAATTCCCTAAATATTTTAGCGGGACTCTAAATTAAAGGTAAAAAAATTAAAACATATTTTCATAGTGCTTTTTCATAATTTATTGGCTAGATCAATAATAACATATTTACGAATAAGATTATTAATGATCCTGGGAACAAAATATATTTAGTCAAATAAATAAAGGAAAGAGATTAAAGTTAAAAATAACACCATCCTAATTTACCCCTTATGAAATTTCATAATTTTTGGGCCTTTAATTTACTAAAAAAATAAAAAATGGATGTATTTATTTAAATTTATATTCATATTAAATTTATGAAAAATAAGTATTCCAAGTTGTAGAGTATTAAAAACTAACTTTTGCAGGTCTTGAAGCTCGTACTCTAATGATATTCCTTATAAATAAGTTATTTTAAGATGCATTTAAAATATCCTAGATGAATGTGATCAATGAAAAGAAGTGCCTTATTATGTTAAAAGACAAGATATTTTATTCAATGTATGATTTTCCGTTGATATTTTCATATAGTCCTATAATATTTTTTTACTACTCAGAATTTATATGGATCCAAATATCTCATTAACATGAATATTAAAAAAATAAACCTATTTTTTAGACTAGTTCAAGGTTATAAAAAAATCTTAATAATGCAAGGATTAATAATTTTTTATCTATGAATGATTTAAGCATATAAAAGATTATCATATTGAAATATTAAATGATGAGTATATTAAAAACATAAAATAAAACAGAAGAAGAAAAATGTCTATGAAAAATAAAATTTATTTATTAGAAATTAGTGGAGGATATAGAAAACCTTTTCTAGTGAAGATAATATTTATAGTTACCCATTATTCAAAAATTCTAGATTTGTCTTTTACAATTTTTTTTCATTATTTTCCCTCAATATATTACTATTTATTTAGAAAATATGTTTCTTATATAGGTAAATACATACCATATAAATGTTCTTTATATTTGTAACACCCTAAATTGATGTGCTGAAAATACATTGAATTTTTTTATACACACTAAAATATTTTATATATTAATTATCTAGTGTTCATAGAGTTGGATTTTGATAGAAAAATTATTTTGGGTATTAAAAATGTTGGTGAATAGAGTACAAGAAATAAATGGTTTATTCATCTTTTTTATTTTGGAATCTATTAGTTCTTTTTAAATAAAAGCTAATAACACTCTAAAATAATATGGTTTTCTCATTTAATGCTTGATAAGTAGTTATAGTGAGGGAACTTCCACAGACGTCCCACCACTGGCTACCCTCAACAAAACTTAGTGTAGTAATTAAAAAATTAAACATGATTGATCAATGTATATATATCATCACATGATACTACCCTAGGAGTTTTTATTAGATAAGTTATATTCCAATGTAGAGTTCACAAATCACAATAACAATGGAGGATAGAGAGGATACAAACATGAAAAAAATAGATGAAAATACCAAAAATTTTATTACTATAAAAATAAATCTAAGTGAAAATGGTAATAAATATAATAATGATCCAAGGATCAAGAATCCTATACTAATACTCTAGAGTTTAATGGTTTAGATAGTGGGAATTTCCTTCAATTCAGGACGAACTATACCTTATTTATTCTTTAAGAATCAATCCTATGAAAACTAGGGACTATAATTAAATATTCCATCGCATTTGATGTTTTCAACAAGGACATCTCATTGTTTTTTTATCGGATTTAGTTAAAAATTTTATTTGGAGATACCAAATGTCCCCCTCAAGTGTTAATGTGTGACATGTGGATTTTCCTTTTCAGTAATAACCATAGTGGTTTGGACCATGTTTTTCTTTAAGAATAAATCATGGAAACTTCTAGAAATAACATTGTAGAGATAGATGTGGATTGATAAAATTTTCCCACAATGTATGATGGGGATGTTTCATGGTGAAAATAGAATCTAGAGCATGAGATTAATACTACATTTGTTTGAAAATGTATTATTATGGTGAAATTAAAGGCATCATTGGCGTTTTAACGATGAATGTCATTATGGTTGGAGACTACATTGGTGATGACACATACTATATATTACATAACTGAGGTTTTTGAATTTTATATAAAATAATACACCACAATTATGATTATATTATGAAGATAATATATGATGCATTGATATTTGAGAAGCCAATGGGGGGGTGAACCTTATTTTTGTGGGAGAGGATGAGATGACATTGAGGAATGTATGCAAAATCCCCAACCTTCTTAAGGTATAAATCCATTTAAAATATTCCAAGACTTGAGTTTTATTATAGTTATGAATGTTTTGAAGTGTTTAAAGGATCTAGACACTACCTGAGGTTGTTATATGGGTTGGAGGTTAGATGATCATAATTATGGAAAATGAGGATTTGAAGATGGTCCAATGGTTAAAACATGGTTTGTGTTAATAGTGCATCTAAAATATGGCATGAGTGAGGGGACCCACAATGCTATTTTCACGGTTAACATGAAGACCTTTGAACCATTCAAGGCATCTCGAACAACCAAGAACAAATTATTGTAAATTTTAGAGTTAATTTCATGACTATAATATGCTTTTCCAAACCGTGCATCCAAACAGTGCAGAGTGCAAGTTTTTTTTATAGTGGGAACCACATTGTTGGCGCATGATTTAGTAATCCATGTGACCAATCTATGTGATCATCCAAATAACTTAAAAATTATGAATATATGAAAATTATCTTAGTGATTTATAATCCCAAAACTCCCTCATTTATTCCCCAGGTTTGACCAACAGCCTCCATCCATGACCCACTCCTTAATCCTTCAGAATTTGAGTGAGGTATCATTCAATATTTGATGGAATCAAGTTCCATTCATCCCATGGGTGATTTTTAGGTAAGAATAATACTATATACCTAATTATTTCTTATATTTTTTATTGTTTCTTATGTTTTCCTTGATGGAACACAAAAATTGGTATTTAGTCAGATTTTGGTTAATCTTCTAATTTAAGTTGAATTGGCATATGTTACCTAGAAAGTAGAGTCTTATAAACACCAAGGATTTGGTGGATAGATTTTTTCAAAATTTTACATGCGTTATGTTGTAAAGACCCAAAAATTTCAAGGAAAAGTTTTTCTTAAATACTTTGGAATTTTAAGAGTCTGTGGCTCCTGATGGAACTTGATTCAGAGGCCCTGTGTGCCCAGAATCAATTTCCGAAGTTTATCTTGGGTACGTTCAGTAATTGAACGAGTGGGTTTTTCTATCTTTTGAACCGGTGCTTAGAATTGAAATATGAGGGCACCGATGAACTCGCAGCGCCGATAATTGCTTAAGGGGACCTTTACCACAATTGCGTTTTAAGCAGGTTGTGAATTAATATTTGGGGAATTAGATTAAAATAAATAAAATTGGTGTAGAACAATTTTATTTTATGGTTGGTGGTTATTTCCTCCCAAGGGGAGTTAGAGGTGTGGCCCAAACCCACATAACCTCCCATGAGAGGATATTTGTGGGGTGGGTCCCACACGTGACCTAAACCCTTGAACTTCCTATAACTCTCATAAACCCCCATTAAACTCCCTTGTTTATTGTTGGAAACTCTCCCATATTTAAGAGATCTCCTCACCTTATCCTCTCCCATTAATTCATGCCAACGACTTAATTAATAAATTGAATCCTCCAATTTATTAATTAAGTGTTTTGAATTTTGAATTTTGAATGCTTGGCAAGTTTAATTAAAATAAAGGGAAGACTTATTTTAATTTTGTTGGAACAGGTTTTGTTGGGGGAAATATTTGAGAGAGAGCTCTTGTGAAAGAAGAGGAGAGTTTCTCCTTTGTTGAAGAACACCAATCCTCCGACGAAGAACGACACGCCTTCTTTTCTCTTCTCCACGAAAAGACAGGAGACACCAATTCTTCTTCGGGTGCACTCCGACGATGAAGGAAATGACACCGTCATCCACGACGCTTATCAACCTCGAACCTTATTCGAGGTAGGGGGTTTACTTAATTTATTTTAAATAAATTACAACTCTGTTCTTGTTGTACTCAAGTGAACATATTTGGCCAATTTTTACAGCCTAATGCGAAGGATGCATGCCGAACAAACATGGCCCGACGACCCTCCTTCGTTCCTTGTCTTTTTTGGAATTGGGAAGTGACGATGATCGAAGGTGGCGGCCGCGCGCCGACCACATGTGGAGGAACCGCGGGCCGCAACCGCGGGCCGCTCGACTGACGAAGAACCGGCCGGCCATAGCCAGCCGGGCCGAAGGGAGAAACTGCGGTAGCCATGGCGCCGCGCTGGGGAAGAAGGCGGCCCACCCGAGTGGGCCTTTTCGGCAGAAGAACTGGCCAGACGGGCGAAGGGAAGCCACAACCCCAGGAGGGCGATGCGCTGGAGAACCGGCCGGCCCGTCGACCAGCCGGGCGGAGCAGAACCGCGGCACCAGGAGGGAAACACACTAGAGAATCTGTGGCCCACCTGAGCGGGCCGCTTGCGCCAAAAGGCCAGCCGGCCTAGCCTACCGGTTTGGGAGGGTGGCACCGCATGGCGTCACCGGTTTGGGTAGCTGCCCCCCCCCCCCCCTCTGACCGCTCGGCCTTCAGCCCGAGCCAGCCGGGACGCGCCCATCCGAGCCGGGCTGCGCCGGGTCGGGCTGCGCCCCCTCGGGCTGGGCCACGCCCCTTGGGCCGAGCTGTGCATTTTATTCGGGCTGGTCCGACACCCCAGCCGGGTCGGACCCATCAAAGCTGGGTTAACCCGACCCGCCAGCCCACTGGGCTTAACGGGACGAGCCAGTTTTCACTTAAAGGTGAATATCTTGAAGACCGCACGTCCGAACGACGCACCGGCTGCGGCACTAGGACCCTATAGATGAGGCAGTCATTTTGAAATACTCTAAGTGATTTTTGGACAACTTTGGTAAATGGTTGGGTTTGGAACGAGCATATTTCCAACCGGGCCCCTGGAACGAAAAAGCCAATATCTATCAGACTGGGCGTCCGTTTGACGCACCGTCTGTTGCGTTGGGTTCCTTTTTATGAGATTGAACTTCAGGATTCATCAACTCAGTAATTCATGATTGTTGATGTATTGGACCCTTTACTCGAGTAGAGGACCCTCCTGGAATCGAGTACACTGTGTGCAGGAATCCTAGAGCTGGCTACGACTGCAATGACTACTATGCTGGGATCCTCCGTGGGTTCGACAACGATAACGATTGTACTTGGATCCTACGTGGGTTCTGCAGTGAGGATGACTGTACTTTGATCCTCCATGGGTTCGGTAGCGATGACGACTGTACTTAGACCTACGTGGGTTCGGCAGCGACGAATTCTGTACTTAGATCCTACGTGGGTTCGGCAAAGGAGATGATTCAGAGGCTACATCTAATCATATCCACCCCAATTCATGAGTAGTATACCTATGTGAGATGAGTCTTGTCTTTTAATCATTATCATTGATGTGATTGACTTCTTTCCTATGTGGAACAGATTATGCTTGGGCTCGGAAGTTGGAGCCGAACTGAGATTGGTGACTTAAGTATATGTATCGGCATATACCTAAGTAGATGTTGTTGATACTACGTGTTTGTGTCTTTCCTTTGTGGTTTATCCTTCGTGGATTCAGGGAGACCTTCGGGGGTCTTGGGGTCTCTACTGAGTATCGTTATACTCACCCCTGCACGGGCAATGCCCACACTACATTGTGTTGATTGCAGACGATGAACAACACTGATCGTGGTTGAGGCTTGTGGAGCTGGATGATATCCAGAGGTGGAACACAAGGCGGGACATACACGGAGCTGACAGACGGACCTGAGGTACCAACGAGACTATCTGTACCCACCCTTCAGGTGGGATTCCCGGTGGATGACTCAGGGGTTTCCGCTTTACTTTACTGTTGTTGTACATTCTTTCTCAGTTTTACTGTACTTTCAGTTGGGTTTGTATACTGGCCCATTTACTTTCCAGCACTTACTTTTGTACTTATTTTTACTTAGTGCTTACTTCACTTGCGTACTCTATTGTGTTTGTTTACTTTTATAAAGAAAATTCCTTCCCTTTTTACTGGGATTTACGCCTTTGGTGATAGTTGCCAGCCCCTGGCCTATGGAAGGCGGGCTTGGGGTAGTCACGGCATGGGGCCCGAGGACGGATCATGACAAATTGGTATCAGGGGAGTCGGTTCTACTGCAGAACTCAGGACTCTGATAATTTCTTCTCTGTGAAGCAATAGTGTTAAGAGTATTGAGTGTGGTTTTCAATCTAGGGAGTCCAGTGTTGGTGCGGCGGCCGACCTATCCATACACCAGGACCCTGACTTCTGATTTCCGACTCAGTGTTCGAAAACACTGATTGATTGTGTGTTTCAAAAGTTTTCTTTGTGATTACTTTGTGTCCGCTCACCAGGTATACTGTTTGGCCGTGGCACGCCTGTTTCTTTTCAGTATGGCCCCACGAAAGCAGCCAGCTAGGGTTCTGAGCTACGTGTGAGATGGAGGCCCACCGACCTATGAGGCCTCGGTGCAGGGCCACATTACAGCAGAGGCACCAGCAGTACCACTACCAGCTGGGCCACCGATACCACCAGCCCCAACAGTAGAGAGTGCACGCCACCTAAGTGCGTTGCATGAGTTTCAGCGACAGAGGCTGCCCAGGTTCCATGGAGAGGCGGACCCTCAAGAAGCCAAGGATTGGCTAGAGGCTATCGTTAGAGTCTTCATATTAGTAGGGACACCATCAGACCTTATGGAGATCCTTGCCGCAAGTATCCTGCACGCAGTAGTAGGTAGATGGTGGAGCCAGATGATCCAGGTGCACGATGAGGCATCACTACTTTGGACATACTTCGAGAGCCTCTTCCGCTCGGAGTTTGTTCCATCCACCCTCCGTGTGGTGCGCATCCAAGAGTTACTACATCTGCGGCAGGGCATCATGACAGTATCCCAGTACTCGGTGAGGTTCACCGACCTCTTGCGCTACTCCACAGACATGTTACGGGACCCATTCTTCCGAGCCCGGACCTTTGAGCAGGGACTGAGGCATGAGATCAGGGCATCGATGGTATCCCTCAGCATTCTGACACATGCAAGTGTACTGGAGCGAGCCCTTCTTGTGGAGATCTTTCTTGCTAAGTTGATGCCAGCAGCGAGACCCACCACAGGGCGACACATAGTGGAGTCTTCTACAGCCAGCAGTAGACAGATGTTGCAGAGGTACAAGCGGACCAGGCCATCAGGTGGGCAACGTCAAGATACTGGTTCGGATATGCGGGGCACACGAAGTAGAGCCACCCATACGAGGGGCAGGCAATGCTATGCATGCGGCGGGCAGGGCCACATGGCTCGTGACTGCCCGACCCACCATGCAGATGAGCAACAGACTGTGGAAGGACCTCCCAAGCAGAGGCAGAGGTTCGACCGTGGCGGTCCGTAGGGATCAGGCGGACAAGGCAGAGGAGCTGGCCGAGCAGTGGGTGGTGGATGACACTTCAAGGCTGTACCACCACCACCACCAGGAGGACCACCCCGACCACAGGGTGCTGGCAGATAGGGGCAAGTTTAGCTCTAGGCAGTCGAGGCCTACAACCACAGTGCACCTGAGATGATTTGAGGTACTATCTGTGTCTACTCCACCCTTGCTGCAGTTCTTATAGACACATGAGTGAGTCATTCTTTTATTACTGCGGCCCTTGTTTGGAGCTCGGAGATTCCGACGGAGCCGTTGGCTCTATCCTTACGGCTAGAGACTCCTACAGGAGCAGACTCGATGATTATGCACTGGTTCCGCCAGTGTGAGCTTACTCTAGGAGGAGAGAGCTTCAGATGGGATCTTCTTGTAGCAGCGTCGAGGCCTTATGAGGTCATCTCGGGTATGGACTAGTTATCTACAGTCCATGATCAGATTGACTGTATTAGGTGCAAAGTGTGGTGTGTCGACACAGATGCAGGGTCACCTTCACCGGTGAGAAGGGATCCTTTTCAGCACAGGATTGACTTACACAGAGGAGAGGGCAGCCGATCACACATCAGTTGGCTAGTCTCATCCTAGGAGCGGTTGATGTGCGGAGTCCGAGTTTTCCTATTGTGGTGGATCAGTTTGCAGACATTTTTCCTGACGACATTCCAGGACTACCTCATTGCATAGAGGTATATTTCTAAATTGACTTGTACCCCTGGATAGCACTGATATCTACTCCAGCATATCGGATGGCTCCCGCTAAGCTTTGTGAGTTGCGGGTACAATTTGAGTACTTGCAGGGAAAGGGATTCATCCGACTCAGTGTTTCACCCTGGGCTTCTCCAATTTTATTCTCCAAGAAGGCAGATGGGAGCTTACGACTGTGTGTCGATTACCGTTGCATGAATCAGGTGACTATAAAGAACAAGTACACACTCTTTAGGATTGAAGAACTCTTTGATCATCTCAAGGTAGCATGATGGTTCTCGAAGATAGACCTCAGGTCAAGCTATCATCAGCTCAGAGTTCGAGATGAGGATGTGCAGAAGACGGCCTTCAGGTGTTGGTATGGCCACTACGAGTTCTTTGTTATGCCCTTCGGCATAACCAATGCACTAGAAGTGTTCATGAGTCTCGTGAACAATATCTTATAGCCTTACCTCGATCGTTTTTTCGTAGTCTTCATCGACGACATACTGATTTACTCGACTACTAAGGTGGACCACACCTACCCCTTACGGGTTGTATTGGACACACTTCGAGAGCACCAGCTTTATGGTAAGCTCTCAAAGTTCTTGTTCTAGATTCGAGAGGTTCACTTCTTGGGGAACGTCATCTCGGAGGTGGGAGTTGTGGTGGATCCTGTGAAGATCGAGGCATTAATTTCTTGGGATCCACCTAGGTGCATGACGGAGGTGCGGAGTTTCCTAGGTCTGGCTGGGTACTATCAGAGATTTGTGCCAGACTTCTCCAGAGTTGCAGCACCACTATCAGCTTCGAAAAAGAAAGGAAAACCCTTCGTGTGGTCAGATAGATGCCAGCATAGCTTCCAGGAGCTGAGACAGAGATTGATCAGTATGCCCATATTAAGGCTACTAGAGGAGGGTGTCGGGTACGTGGTTTACTGCGAAGCATCAGGGACCGGACTCGGGTGTGTCCTAATACAGGAGTGGGCAGTGATTTTCTATGGTTCACGATAGTTGAGGCAACATGAGTAGAACTATGCTACCCCTGACCAGTAGTTATCAGCAATGGTTTTCGCCTTGAAGATTTGGCGGCTCTATCTGATGGGTGAGTGCTTTATAGTCTATTCTGACCACCAGAGTCTCAGGTAAATTTTCTCGCAGAAAGACCTAAACCTGAGATAGCAGCAATGGCTCAAGTTCCTCCAAGACTATAACTTTGATATATTCTATACTCTTGGGAAGGGGAACGTAGTAGCTGATGCTCTCAGTAGGGGATCAGGCATTCAGCTACTTGGAGAGGAGACAGAACCATTATCCTCTTTGCAGATATCCTTCGTGGATAGAGATGGGGCAGCCTTTCTATAGTCCCTCACAATCACTCCTCTACTACATTAGAAGGTCAGAGAGGCACAATGTGGGGACATTGACTGTGAGACGCGGCGTGCTCAGATTTCCACAGGGCAGTCACCTGATGGATTTTATGAAGGAGGAGAGCACGTCATCCTCTTCAGGGGACGCACCATTGTAGCAGTTGCACTACAGGAGGAAGTGCTAAGGAGGTTTCACACTTCCCATATATCGATACATCCTGTAGTGGCGAAGATATACCAGGACCTTAGATGACAGCACTAGAGGCCGGGTATGAAGAAGGTTGTAGCAGAGTTCGTTTCACGATGCCTCATTTTCCAGCAAGTGAAGGCGGTGCACCAGGTACTAGCAGGATTGGTACATCCCTTAGAGGTTCTGGAGTGGAAGTGGGATGGGATATTTAGGGATTTCGTGACAGGACTTACATGTACTTTTAGAGGACACAACTCCATCTGGGTGATCATAGACTGACTCACCAAGTCGGCCTACTTCCTTCCGATCAGAGAGCAGGGCTCAGTAGAGAGCTTGGGACGCCTCTATGTTCAAGAGATCATACGACTTCATGGTGTTCCATCATGTATCATCTCTGATTGAGATGCTCACTTTACTTCCTGGCTTTGGAAGGGGTTGTAGGAGGCATTTGGGACGTAGTTACGCCTGAGCACCGCCTTTCATCCTCAGCCAGATGGCCAGATGGAGAGGACCATTCAGACTCTTGAGGACATGCTCTGTGCATGTGTCCTTGAATTTGGTCGCAGCTGGGATGATCACCTACCATTGGTGGAGTTTTCATACAACAACAGATACCACTCCACCATCGGGATGGCACCATATGAGGCCCTGTACGACCAACCTTGCAGATCACCTCTGCACTGGACTGACCCTAGGGAGTCAGCACTTATAGGACCAAACATGGTTCATGCTATAATGGAGAAGGTGCAGATTATCCAGAAGTGGATGAGGACTTCACAGAGAAGATAGAAGTCCTATGCTGATAAAAGACGGAGACCATTGGAGTTCAAGGATGGTGACCGCATTTTCTTACAGGTCTCACCTCGACGTGGATTACAGAGATTTGTACGGGGTGGAAAGTTATCTCCACTCTTCATCGGGCTTTTCCAGGTCCTCAGCGGAGTAGGCGAGTTAGCTTACTGCCTGAACCTTCCACCTCAGTTGCACCGGGTGCATGAAGTCTTCCATGTATCTCAGTTGATGAGATACGTGCACGACCCAACACACATCATTGATCATGGGGAGCAGGACTTCGATGACAGGGCTACATTCACGGAGGTCCCAGTGGAGATCGAGGATTGACAGGAGTGGGTCATATGTGGACTTTTGATTCCTCTGGTGCACATTTGTTTGTAGCACGAGGACCTCCAGGAGAACACATGGGAGCAGGAGGCTTAGATGCGTGCTCAGTACCCTCATTTGTTTCTCTAGTTTATGTTGTAGATTTACGGGGACTTAAATCCCTGAGGTGGGAGTAATGTAAAGACCCTGAAATTTCATGGAAAAATTTTTCTTAAAAAATTTGAAATTTTACGAGTATGTGGCTTCTGACAACACTTGATTCCGAGGCCCGGTGTGCCCGAAATCAATTTCTGAAGTTTATCTCGGGTACGTTTAGTAAACCAACAAGCGGGTTTTTATATCTTTTGAACCAGTGCTCGGAATTGGAATACAAGGGCACCGATGAACTCGCAACGCCATTAATTTCTTAAGAGGACCTTTACCATAGTTGTGTTTTAAGCGGGTTGTGAATTAATATTTGGGGAATTAGATTAAAATAAATAAAATTAGTGTAGCATAATTTTATTTTATGGTTGGTGGTTATTTCCTCCCAAGAGGAGTTAGATGTGGGGCCCACACCCACATAACCTCCCATGAGAGGATATTTTTGGGGTGGTTCCCACACGTGACCTAAACCCTTGAACTTCCCATAACTCTCATAAACACCCATTAAACTCCCTTGTTTAATGTTGGAAACTCTCCCATATTTATGAGATCTCCTCACCTTCTCCTGTCCCATTAATTCATGCCAACACCTTAATTAATAAATTGAATCCTCCAATTTATTAATTAAGTGTTTTGATTTTTGAATTTTGAATTCTTGGAATGTTTATTTAAAATAAGGGGAAGCCTTATTTTAATTTGGTTGGAACTTGTTGTGTTGGGGGAAATATTTGAGAGAGAGATCTTATGAAAGAAGAGGAGAGTTTCTCCTTTGTTGAAGAACACCAATCCTCTGACGAAGAATGGTGTGCCTTCTTTTCTCTTCTCCATGACAAGAGAGGAGACACCAATTCTTCTTCAGGTGCACTCTGATGGTGACGGAAACCACAATGTCATCCACGAAGCTTGTCAACCGCGAACCTTATTCGAGATAGGGGGTTTGCTTAATTTATTTTAAATAAATTACTCCTCCGTTCTTGTTGTACTCAAGTGAACAAATTTGGCCAATTGTTACCACCTAATGCGGAGGGCGTGGTGCGAACAAACATGGCCCGATGACCCTCCATTGTTCCTTGTATTGTTTGGAATCCGGAAGTGGTGACGATCGATGGCGGCAGCCGTGCGCCGACCGCATATGGAGGAACTGCGGCCCGCAATTGCGGGTTGCTTGACCGACGAAGAACCGGTCGGCCATAACTATCCGGCCTGAAGGGAGAAATCGTTGTGTACACGGTTCCACGCTTCCAAAGATTGCGGCCCACCATTGCGGGCCATTTAGGAAGAAGAACCGGCCGGCCTGTTGGCCGGCTAGGTGGAGGGGAGTCGCAACACCAGGAGTGCGCCATGTTAAAGAATATGCGGCCCGCTCGAGCGGCCAGCTTGCGCCAGAAAGCCGGTCGGCCCAGCTGGTTGGTTTGGGAGGGCAGCGGCACTTTGCGCCGCCGGTTCAGGTAGCCGAGGCCCCCCCGCCTCGAACTGCTCGGCCAGCTGGCTGAGCCAGTCGGGTCGTGCTTAGCCGGGCCAGGTCGCGCCGGGCTGGGCCGGGTCGTGCCCCCTCGGGCCGGGCTGCGCCCCTTCAGGCCAGGACGCGCCCCTTGGGCCGAGCCGTACATTTTCTTTGGGCCGGTTGGACACCCCTTCCGGGTCGATGGGTTAACCCGACCCGCCATCCCACTAGGCTTAACGGGCTGGGCCAGTTTTCACTTAAAGGTGAATATCTTGAAGACCGTGCGTTCGAACGACGCGCCGTCTCCGGCACTGGGACCCTATCGATGAGTCAGTCCTTTTGAGATACTCTAAGAGAGTTTTGGACAACTTTGGTAAACGGCCGGGTTTGGAATGAGCATATTTCCAACGAGGCCCCTGGAATGAAAAACCAATATCTCTCAGACCGGGCGTCCATTTGACGTGTTGTCTATTGCGTTGGGTTCCTTTTGATGAGACGGAACTTCTAGATACATCCACTCAGCACTTCGTGACAGTTGATGTATCGAACCCTTTACTCGAGGAGCAGACCCTCTCAGAATCGAGTACGCTGTGTGCGGGAACCCTAGATCTAGTTGCGACTGCAACGACTAATGTGCTTGGATCCTCTGTCGGTTCGACAACGATGATGACTGTACTTGGATCCTACATGGGTTCGACAGAGAGGACGACTGTACTTGGATCCTCCATGGGTTCGGCAGCAATGAAGACTGTACTTGGATCCTACGTGGGTTCGGCAACGATGGTTACTGTACTTGGATCTTACGTGGGTTCGGCAGTGACGACTTCTATTCTTGGATCCTTCGTGGGTTCGGAAGAGGAGATGATTCAGAGGCTACATCTAACCATCTCCACCCCACTTCGTGAGTAGTTTACCTGTGTGAGTTGAGTCTTGTATTTAAATCATTATCATTGATGTGATTGACTTCTTTCCTGTGTGGACCAGATTGTTCTTGGGCTCGGAAGTTGGAGTTGAACTAAGATTGATGACTTAGGTATATGTATGGGCATATACCTAAGTAGAGTTGGTTGATACTACGTGTTTGTATCTTTCCATTGTGGTTTATCCTTCATGGATTCAGGGAGACCTTCGAGGGTCTCGGGGTCCCTACTGAGTATCGTTATAGTCACCCCTGCACGAGAAATGCCCGCACTACATTGTGTTGGTTGCAGATGACGAAAAACACTGATCGTGGTTGAGGCTTGTGGAGCTGGATGGTATCCGGAGGTAGACCACCTGGCAGGATGTACACGGAGCGGATGGATAGACCAGAGGTACCAAGGAGACTATCTGTACCCACCCTTCAGGTGGGATTCCCAGAGGATGACTCAGTGGTTGCCGCTTTAATTTACTGCTATTGTACTTTCTTTCTCAGTTGTATTGTACTTTCAGTTGGGTTTGTATACTGTCCCATTTACTTTCCAGTACTTACTTTTGTACTCATCTTTACTTAGTTCTTACTTCACTTGCGTACTCTGTTCTGTTTGTTTACTTTTATAAAGGCAATGCCTTCCCTTTTTACAGGGATTTACGCCTTTGGTGCTAGTCGCCAGCCCTTGGCCTATAGAAGGCGGTCTTGGGGTAGTCATGGCACGGGCCCCGAGGACGGGTCGTGACATATGTGATTCATAGTAAGTTAGAGTGAGGGGGTTATTCATGTGAGATCGAGAATGGATCCTCTTAGAGTTTCTATTGTTCATAGAAGTTACCAAGGGAAGGCCATTGTCTAAAAAGATGGGTTTAGTATTGATATGATTAGAATTGTGTGATATGTGATTCCTTTCTTGATTGGGTATGATGAAAATTGTTTTGGATATTGATCTTGTGATGGAGTGGCTGATGTGGCTCTATGTGAATTTTTTATGTATAACATGTGTGACTATAGGTGATGTTGATCACCAAATGTGGGGAAACATGGATTTCTTTAATAACACATATGGTTTTGGTCATTTACATGGGTTGTAAATAAGGTTTTCAATTGGAAATAGATGGTAAATAAAGGTGTGGATTTAGATGTTGGTAATGAATATCACTATGGTTGTCTGATGGGATCATTAGGGCTATTAAAGTGCAGGGAATGGCCTATGAGGTGGTTTAGTACACTCATTGTATTTAGAGGCCTGCAGAGATTAATCAGTATAGGGGATGATGTTGAAAATTTGTACGGAGGAGGTACTGAACATATAAGGATATATTTTGGAGTAGTTAATACCACTGTATAGGGGCTTGAGGCTCGCCATTTATGTTGGGTCCAATGGGAAATTATCATTGAAATATGATTATCATCATGCATTGGATTCATCAGGTTGTTGATCCAATGGTTATAAAATGAATAAGGAAGTCCTTGGGACTTATGATATTCTTTGTGGACATACCATTGAGGAGTTATAATGACTCAAAAAATTTATGTAGTTATGTTGGAATATGGTGAAGTGTAGTATTCATTAGTTATAAGTATGAGGGATATTATAATGTGATAGAATATGGATTTATTATTTGAATTCATCATAGGACAAGGGGGCAGATAATTCACTCAGGGATGGCTAAGCCTGGCTGGAGTGGGTTATATATTATATTTGATTTCATATTATTGTGTTTTTATTACACTTAATTACACATGGATTTAATCTCGGGACACCATTAGTGGTGGCCTACTAAGTTCACACTAACAACCTGTATTGTCCCTTAGGGATGCATGAAGACTTTATGGTTTTGGTATAGGTAAGGGAAAAAGTTTGATGTCTGGAAACTAGTATAGTTTGGATCATAAGAGGGGCATGGGTTAGTTAATATTGTTTTTATATAGACTAGGTGTTTCCTTGGTGTTGGGTTAATAATTCTTTTGGTTATTTTATACATGTATATAAGTAATCATCCCATAGATGATCCTATTTACTTCTATATAATTATCTTGAAATGTAAATATTATTTGGATTATAGAATGTGCATATTTGGCTTTTTATTACAGTTTCTTTTGGTGTATTCCACTATCATTAGTGGGTATAGTCTCCCCACTATTACATTATAGACCCTCACTTTTTGTTAGTATCCTTTGGTTCATAGGGATCCATGTCTAAGATCTAGTGGAAATATGCTATGGTTACTATGGAAGTGAGAAGGGATAGGGAAGTTACCAATTTGTATCAAACCTTGAGTATTACAAAACAGTACCTGATTAGGGTGGTTCCAAAGTGGTATCATTGAGTGGTATTAAAGCAAGATTATTATAAATTGGTTTTTTATTTGGTCTATGGTAGTCTTTAAATCTAGGAATGTGATGGAACATTGGATGGATGACATGCTCTCTGTTTGTCTAGCACCTTCATGATAAAAAGTACAAGTTACTCAGGGAAATGGTAGTGGTGTTTTGGTTTTCATGGATATTGTTGGGTTATTTTTCATGAAGAAATTATTTTTGTTGTTGTTTATTTATAGTTTTTTACAATTTTCCCTAAGATGAAAGAGGGGGTACTCATGAATCATGTTAGACATGTATGTCTCACTTGGTATATGTGCATTTATATTGATTCCTATTTGTAATCTTGAACTAAAAGGAAGGGTTTAATTTTTTAATGTGTGAAAAAAAAACTAAATAGTGTTTTCCTATAGAGTTTCTTGATTTTATATTACTCAGATAACTCAGGAAATGAATTGGTTCTACTTATGAAATTAAAAGGGTTTAAACTGTTTAGTGTATCAGAAACCACCAAAATGATATTTTCATGTGAAGCTTCTTGGTGGAATTATACTCAGCTAGCTTGAGTAGGTGATTCTTGATATTAATCGGGATGTGATCCTATTTCTATGTGATGCGTGTGTTAATTTACCCTGATATAGATAGGTGGGGGCTATATTTTTAGATGATATGTAATGATCCAATCCACCAGGGCCCACTTGGTCTGTAGAAGATCGGGCCTCCACAACCCTAAACCCATCTCCATAATCTAGGGGCTCATGACAAGTGTCTAGATGGCATAACTTAAATGAGAGTCCTTTTCCTAGTGTACTTGTACGTACACACCCAACCATCTCCATGTAGAAGGGTATAGGAATAATAATAAAACAAAATATCATCTATAGTGAAAACCATGCATATGATAACATCATGGAAGTACAAAAGGGTAAAAAAGCATAATCTAAAATGTAAAGGGGAAATATACACACCCAACCAAAAAATTTGTCCCAACCTAATAACAACTGAAATAAAGTAAATCCGAGAGATCCCAACTCATGATCTCTAAGCCCATCAACCATACATGATCTATGAATCCAATTATCTCTATGATCCTCTAAAATCACTTCCAATTTTTCCTTTTTCTATATAAGACATGACACATGTGTGAAAATCCTTTGTAGGGGTGAGTATATACATACCTATTATGATTACCTGAAAACAGAAGAGGGAGAAATAGAAGACAAGATAGAAGTAGTCAACTAAACCCAAAGTAATAGGGGAATGAAACCCAAAATTATATATGTTCATAAGGGAAAACCAGATGAGAGAGAAAGGGGATATCCTTATCATATCCGAACCTAAGATGATGAGTCTACCTATAACTCTAGATGTCCATCATCGATGCCCAACATCTCACATGTCTATCTAAATAAGCCATGAGGAGGGCCCACACCTCTCCATCACTCCATAGCCCGAGGGGGTGTAATCTATAATAGAAAGATGAACCATGCCCTATTATGATAGGGGATTCCACTATATAGATAGGGGACCTACATCCATATAGGTGAGTACCATCTCTATCTGTGTAAAGAATGTGGGGGACCCACACCCTGGTGAAACAAGGAAGTACTGCCCCCATAGATATATGGCCCACACCCTAAAAAGGTGAGTACTGTATCGACAAGGAATAACGAGTATCGGGGAGCCACACCCTGGTGAGATATGGGAGTACTATCCCCGTTGATAGAGGACTCACACCCTTAATAGGGTAGTATCATCTCTACATAGAATAACGAGTATGGGGGAACCTGAACCTGGTGCGACATGGGATTAACATCCCCATAGATAGAGGACCCATGAACTGAATTAGGGAGTACAATCTCTACCTAGAATAATAATAATGGGGGAACAATGAACTTGTGTGATAGGGGATTACAGTTCCCATAAATAGAGGACCTTTCCCTGAATAGGGGAGTATTATATCTACCTAGAATCTCTTCGATGATCTTGATTAATCAATACCATCATTGAGAGCTTCCTAAAGAATCTCCACACATGTAACACCACACATAATATCTCAAAATCCACTACGAAGGAAACCATAAAATTATATTTTTAAGAATACTTAGGATAGGTTACTTGGGGGCCAAAATCTTAGTCAAAACAAAGGAGATGTGAGAGGTAGAAGATTTATATTAGAGTAAACAACATTTAAGGGGTCAACACAGCATGTGTCCCCGCTCTGTTTCCTTTCCTTGTTCCCATTGTAAATGGTTTGGGAATCCATGTCCCTGTAAATGGTTTTTCCTCTATGATACATGGCATGTATGGCCACCTGGAGTCTAAGTAATGCATCTCAACCAGTGCTTGTGTATTCCTGCCCATGTTTGTGTACTATGGTACATGACATGTTTGTCCACATGGGGCCATAACCATGTGCATCTAGAACACGTATTGGCCACCTAGAAAGGACCACCCAACATGTAGGCTATATACATGGTGTGTGTTATTTAACTTCAACTGAAACCTTAACCACTGTCAAAATTTGTGGAGCACACCGTGTGTTCTTCCACACTACATAGTGTGTAGTTTCATTTTTTTTACAGAAATTTTATATCTCCTTTTATCTTCCATATCTAGTCTCTCTACCATGATCCATGCCATTGGACCTCTTTAAATTATTTTTATCTTCTTCTATCCATCAATTCTAGCCCTCCAATGGCTGGAAATTGGCAACCGATCATTTTTATGAAGTTTGTATGCCACCTGACACCATTTCTGCCTCATCACATAGCCTCTCTAGATCCAAGATCCATAGAGAATCACCCACAACCAAATATCTATCCCAAACCATCATTGATTTTAAAATTTTCTTGTCATACACATATCTACCATGAATCAAGGAGTTCTATTGCACTCAAAACAACTCAGAAAATTTGAACCACAACCATATAGGCCAATGTTTAAGATCACAAACTATAGAGTGGGATAAAGAACATAAAAAAAAGAAAATATTTAAATGTAAAAGTATTCGTGGAAAATAATAATATATTGAGGATTGATAGTGGTGATGACATGTTCCATAGGGGAAGAATTACACTATCTCTATTTAATCAATATACTATGGGGGTTATGCGAGGAATAATTACCACAGATCAAAAGTAGATAAAATATGTGATAAAAATTTTAATAAAATGGAGGAAATCAAAAATTGATGAGCCCTACCTTGATTATGGATCAATATTTGGTGAAGAAATCATTCTCCAATGAAGGAGAAGACCTGCTGCATCTGTTGCCTCTCGATCCACCTTGATCTGATCAATTGTTTCCCTAAGATATTGATCCACCAACGAAGAAAATCACATACCCTCTCAATTGTCCTAAGGTTATGTGGATAAATATGGTGAAACTCTATAGTAGTGTTTAAATAGAGGAAAAATTACGTCTGTTGGGAATTTAATAACAAAATAAATTATTTAGTTTATTTATTTCATTTAAAAACACCACCAATAACCACCTTAACCAAACATTAGATGTTGAACATTTTTTGGTCATGCCTAGGGTAAAAACTGCTATTTGGATTCAACCATGGTATGATATTTAGTATTAGGACTCCTTTTGTGAGGTAAATCATTATTTTTTTAAACTTATACTCACATGATATTAATATATTTAATATCTATATAATGTCAATTCTAGGCACACTGGACCTCGAAATCTCACACTGTCTTAGCCCCTATCTATGAAAATATTCCTTAATACATTTAAAACTATATAAGGAAAAAATTGGTTCACTACATTATTCCACCCTCCAAATATTTAATCCTATAAAATCACAAACTAAACAAAATGGTGGGGATATTGAGCCCACATCTGTGTCTCCCACTCCCAGGAGCTCCCCTAAATTATCCCTTACTGACATAACACATGAACCCAAGGAAAGATCCATCTTTATGGGATTCTCTATTGCTGATCTTGGATCACCACCTAGTACTCCAAGAAGGAGGATCTATCCTTGTTTTCTTACTCACCCAAGTCAATAAAGTGCATATGATCATGCACGGATCTCCTTAGCTATGAAATATGGAAGATTTGTTCACCTTATCCAACTATAGGAGAAAGTCTAAGTGATAAGAAACCTTTCCAACCATCCATAGGATCTAAAATAGCCCAATAAACCTCATGGATAGATATTTTCATAAAAAAAACTTCAACAATCCTTTTCAATGGGAGACTCTTAGGATAACATGGTCTCCCTTCTTGAACTCCAAATGCCTATGACTTTGATATGTATAATATTTCTATTAACTTTGGGCTTTACTTATTTGTTCATGGATCACCTAGACCTTCTCTATCATTGCCTATGCAATATCTAGACTAACAATAGATATCTCTCCAATCTCAATCCAACACAAGGGTGACCTACAAGGTCTATGGTAAAAGGACTCAAAAGGTTCCATGCCAATCCTAGAGTGATAACTGTTATTATAAGAAGACTCTTCCAAGGGAAAGTGATCCTCCCAACTCCAAACTAAATCCAAAACACAAGACCTAATCATATCCTCAAATACCTTGATAATGCACTTACTATGTTCATATTTATAGGTATGAAACATCGTACTCATCTGTAACTGGGTCCCAAATTCCTTCAGCAAGACTCTCTACAATTTTAAAATAAACTACATGTCCCAGTCAAAGACAATGGTCAAGGTGACCTTATAGAGCCGGATAATCTCATGTATGTACAATTTTCCCCGACTCTCTACCAAACTCTTCTCCTTGATGTAATGGAAGTGTTCTTCTTTTTTAAGTTGGTCAACTATCACCCATATGGAATCATGGAATCACTCTATCCATAGAATAATTGTCACAAATTCTAAGGATATTTCATCCAATTTCTTCTCTAGGATAATAATAGGATGTGTCAAGCTACCTAGAACATAGTGGTTAGCATTCACCTGCTGATATGTTGTAAAATTAGAGGTGAACTCAAAATACTCTACCTCATCCCATCCCACCAAAACTACCATTAAAGGTCTGTGTACATTTTCACTACACCAAAATTTATTACCAAATGAGAAGTGTGAAACTCCATTATCCTCTCTTATAACATGATGACTAGAACCATCGTCCATATTTCGGAAAGGATGATGTTATTCCCTCCTTTAGAATATACATCTGGTGAATCTTTTGAGGATATTCGGTCATAAAGAAACTCATAGTCTCTGTCTCCCAACTGAGCCTCCTGCACATTCTAGATAAATGAAGGATCCATCACCATATATATAAAGATATATCTGAGAAAATGATTGTATGGGTAGGGAAAAAATGATCTTCCAAAATATAGGGCCTTTACATCCTTAGAGTGAAGAATATCACTACTAACTTTTGTTCATGATTCACATAGTTTTTATCATGGGATCTCAACTACCTTGACCCAAATGTGATCACTACCTATCTATGCATCAACACACAGTCGGGCCTAGCTCAAGAGGAATCTCGATATACATTATAATATATTCCCTCCTTCAGTAGTCTCAATATAGTATAATTGGTTATCCTTATCCTCAAATCCTCAAAGGATCTATATCATTTATATTTTTTGGTAAATGACTTCCATTTCTGTGTTAGGGAGGTTAATGTGGGTTCAATCTAAGATAATTCCTCCAAAAAACTCATATAGTAACCTACGAGGCCAAGGAAACTTTACCCCTTGGAAACACTCTTGGGTGGATCCCAAGAAATAAATACATCAATCTGGGCTAGGTCCATTGCTAATCCATGCTCAAAAATGAAATTCCCCAAAAAGTGAGCCTCACAGATCTAGAACTATAATTTCAATATAATAACATAAAGTTGGTGCTCCTAGAGTAATTTTAGGACCATCCCCAAGTACTTTGTATTATCCTTTTCCAATACATAGTATATAAGTATTTCGTAAATGAAGATAACCAAAAATCGGTCCAAGTATGGCTGGAAGATCTAGTTTATCAAAGACATAAATACATTGATGAAATTTTTCACAATTAAAGGAATCACGAGGAACTCATAGTGTCTGTAGGGACATCATAATTCTAGATTCAATATATTAGCCTCACAAACCCTCAACTAGTGGTTTCTAGACACAATATCAATCTTAGAGAACTATATTGTGCCTTTTAAATTTATCATTTAGTTCTTCAATCCTAAGAATGGGGTACTTATTCATTATTGTGGATTGGTCCAGGCGATGACAATCAATACTAATACACAAGATCCCATTCACCTTTGTCATGAACAAAACTGGATCTACCTAGGGGGAACACTAGTTCTGATAAAACCATTCTCTTTAAGGTACACTAACAACACCCTCATCTCTTGGAGCTTAGTGGGGGACATGTACTATACCAAATAAGTTATCATTATATTCCCAGGGTGAAAGTTGATAAAAAAAATTCTCCCCCCTTAGAGGTAGTCTTAGAACATCCTCGAGAAGGATATCCCTAAAATCTTCCAATAGTGAAGGAATATTGATGCCTGAATACCCCACTGCAATATGGGATAATCTCATCATCTATTGGGTTATAGGATGCAGCCTCATGCTCATAAGGCCTACTTTTTCAATCATGAGATCACTCTAGATCATAAAGGATGGATTTTTCACATATATCTATATGCATCTAACCCATCTATGATTATAGTCAATATGGGATGAAACCATGGCCAAAAATTTATACGTAGGATAATTTCATAAGGTTTAATCATGTAAACCAAGATGTCCCATGAGAAACTCTCCCCACCAAGTGATAAATCACACTGCCGACATATAAGAAATATCAAAAAATTTAACCTAGTCAGAACCTGTAGAAAAAGAAATTTTTCTAAGTCCCCAATAGGTATCTCTAGATCTCACATTAGAGGTAAGGAAACAATGGAGTGGCTCACACATATGTATAAAAGTATAGAAGAATGTGTATAACAAATAAAAAACATATCTCATATCATCTTGTGAGTTGTCAGGTTATAAGACTCAATGGAATGCACATGCCCACGACCCTGTCTTCCAACTCCTTGAACATGGAGTGAGCCACCTAGTGATGGTTGTGGAATCAGCTCCCAACATCCCCCTCCAATAAAATATCCTCCCCCTGGAGCCCCACAGGCTCCTCATCCAACTTTGCCTCCCTGGGGGCTGCCTTGGCCACCCTTGGGAGAACCCTAATAATGGGATTTTCATTTCTATGGTAATCTATATAATTCCTCTTGACCACATATTCTTGATGGTTAGGGTATTCATGTAACATGTGACCATACTCATCACATGAATAACTTTTACCCTCTTTGGGAAACCCTAGTCCTCTGTATGGTCGCATGCATTACATGACAATGTTCTTGAGTCTAGGCATGTGTATGCCTCCTGTGCCTCAACACCGATCATATTCCAACCTCTGTAGATGACTCAACCATGGGATTCCCATTGATGGAGCCAGCCACATGAAATACCTTTGATATAAATATCCCTTTAACTAGAGGTATCTCCATATCTTCCACATAGGTAGGGAGATATAAGGAAACTATGTTGTCCCAGATGCCTTTTTGGAGACCCTGCTCAAACTTCCTCACCCAAAATAATCTATCACAAAACATGTTGAGAGAGTACTGCATAAGGTTAGTGAACCTCATGAAATACCCAACTACTAAAATACTACCTTTTTTAGCTCCATAGGCTCTTGAAACTGAAATAATCACAAACATGAGGAGTATTAATCCTGAAAAAACAACTACTGTAAGTTGAAACATGAGAGTGCCGAATCATCACGCGTGAGTGTGACTAGAATCCACTAGCACCCTAATACTTCATGGAAGATAATAGATTCCAGTGTAACCATCTAATCAATCAGGGTCCACATGGGTTTGAATAATTATATCACCAACTGAGGTCAATACTATTCTACCTGGGGATCTGGATCACTGTGGAACCTCAAAGGCCTCTATTGCTAGAACTCATGGAGTGCTCTAAAATCACACACATCCTTAAAAAATCCTATTAGTAAAATATGATTCTTGATGGGTGAGGTTGATGCTACCTACCCTCCTAGATGAAATATTTAATGAGATAGACCCTTAATAAAGGCCTCATCACTCATCAGATCATCATCACAATCCTGAATCGGTAACCAGGTTGGCTATCTTCATCCTGAAAGTAATCAAGATGTACCATGGTCAGATTCACTTATATATTTGGGGATAATAATTAAGAGCAATATTTTAACAATACAGCCTGTATGATGCATGAACCATTGATCCCTGCAAAACAAATATTGGTATATAGAGTTTATAAGAAGGTAGTCAGGGTCCTGGTGCATGGATACGTCATCCACCAAACCAACACTAGTTTCCTTGGCTTGATAGCCGCACTCGAGAAACATTGACACCTTTTCCATAAATACCAACTAATCCTCATAAGGGGAGAACTCTGAACACCATCCCAAGGAATGAAATTATCTAATACAACTCTTTAAATATTTGAACCACTGGGGTCCACCTTGCTAGTGGAAGAACAAGCCACCACAACCCCAAGCCTAACTCCATAGGCCAAGGGATAACAACAAGAACGCAGAAGGCATAACTAAAATGGGATCCATTTTCATAATGTACCAATACACACAAACACACCACCAAACATCTTCATGAAGAAGTGAAAATGAATACTAATAAAGGATAATATCATCTTGAGTAAAAACAATACATATAATAACATTTAGAAAGTACGTAAGTGTATGAAAGTGTAAACCAAAATGTAAATGGGATAATACATGACCAACTGGAAAAGATTTCCCAACCTTACAATAATTATAATAAAGTAATGTTGATAGAGCCTAACTCCAGATCTCCAGGATCAACTACCGTACACTATCTATGAACCCATGTATACCTGGGTGCCTTTGATATCACCATTGATTTGTCTGTCATCTACGTAAGACATTCCACATGCAGGAAAATCACAGGAAAGGGTTAGTATATACATACATAGTAAGACTCCCTAAAAATTGAAGAAGGAGAAATATAAGACATGATAGAAGTAGAAAACTCAACCCAAAGTAAGATGGAAATGAAACCCAACAATATATTGGGTCGTAAAAGAAACCCATATGAGGGAGAAAGGGGATCTATATACCACCACCTAGCCTATGAGGATGATTATATCTCCAAAGCTCCATCGTTGATTCCCATCATCTCACATTTCCATATTAATATGTCATGAGGAAGGACCCCACCTCACCACTGCTCCACAACATGAGGGGGCATAATCTCCAAAAGAAAGAGGACCTACACCTTAGTATGATAGGGGGATTCCACTTAGTAGAGAGAGTACCCACATCTGTGTAGAGGAGTACTATCTCTCTCTGTATAAAGAATATGGGGGAACCATTCCCTGGTGAAACATGGAAGTACTATCCCCATATATAAGGGACACACACCCTGAAAATGGGATTACTATCTCTACTTGGAATAATGAGTACGGTGGACCCGCACCCTAGTGAACTTGGGAGTGCCATCCCCATAAATAGAGGACTCACACCCTGAATAGTGTATTACCATATTTACCTCGAAAAGCGATTATTGGGGACGGATGCCATGGTGCGATAGGGGAGTAATGTCCCCATAGATAGAGGAATCACACCCTGAATAGGGGAGTGGCATCTCTATTTGAAATCTATCTGATGATATTTTCTAATCAAACCATTATCAAGAGCCTCATAAAGAAGCATCACACTCAGAACACCTCACAATGTATCTCAAAATCCACTATCACATTCTACATAAAAAACTAAAGATATGCTACCCAAGGGTCCAAATATGAGTCAAAAAAAGATATATAATAATAAAATATTCATATTAGAGTACATAATGTTTAATAGGTCCAAACAAAGTGTGTCTTGCTCTATTTCATGGTCGTGTTCTCCCTGTACATGGATAAAAAATACATGTCTCTATACCAAATGTGTCCTCTGGGATACACGAAATGTATAACCAACTAGGGACATATCTGTGTATCTCAACCCATGCCTGTGTATTCCTAACAGTGGTCGTGTAGTCTAGTACACAATGTGTCCAAACACATGGGACCTTGGGTGTGTGTAGTTGGCTGACGGCTTGGCCACCTAGGAAGGGTCACATGTCATGCAGTCCACATACATGACATGTTATATTTAAATTTGGTCGAGACCCTAGTGTCCATGAAAATATAAAGAACACACAATGTATTCTACCACACTACACAATGTGTAGTTTTGTTTTCCATATAATGTTCAGATCACATCATGTCTTACAGATCTGGCCTTACCACCATGATTCCAACCTTTTGACTTCCCAACATTGGTTAGATCTACCTTTAGATGTTGATTTTGGCCCTCTATTGAATTGAACTCTGTAAGCACTCATTCGTATGAATCCCGCACGCCAACCAACACCATTTTCGCTTGATCCCATCACTGATCTGGATCAAGAATCCATAGATAATCACAAGGAACCTTCTATCCATCCCGATCAATCCTTTATTTTCCAATCCGTTCATCATATCAATATATGTTATGAATCTAAGGGTTTGATCACACTTGAAACCTCCCGAGAAAGTCAAATTGTTACCCCATAGGCCAATGTTTAAGCTATTGAAGAATAGAGAGGGTTAAATCACATAAAAATTAAATTTTACATAGTAAAAATAATTCTTTACTAATGAACTTAGATCAAATATTACTAGGGTTTATTAGATGTGCAATAGTGGAAGAATTATACTAGTTCAATTTAAAAAATAAATTGTGTTGCTCATTCGAAGAACAATTATCACATATAATAATTATAGAAAATAAATGATCAGTATATTAATAAATAGGGTGTAAATCTATAATATTTAATCCCTACCTTGATTTGGGATTGATTTTTGGTGAAGAACCCATTCTCCAAGGAAGGATAACACCCACTACATCGATTGCCTCTCGATCCACATTGATCCGATCTACCTTCATCCTTCATTCTCGATCTTCCATCGAATGATGTCAGCACTCCTCTCAATTCTACCAGGATTATAAAGCTAACCCAGGTTAGATTTGGTAAAAAAGTTTAAATAGAGGTAGAATTAGTTTTTTTTGGTATTTAATAATAAAATAAAGTATTTAATTACTTTTTTTCATTTAAACACATTGATAAAAATTGCATTAACCAAAATTCCAGTACCAAACAACTTTAGGTTATGCCTAGGGTAAACCCAGCATTCTAGATTAAATCATGGTATCATATTTTTAATATGAGAATATTTTTGTGATATAACACATTATTTCTAAAAAATTGTGTGTGTGTGATTTTTTATATTAATTTTTTTGTAAAATTAATTATGGGATCACCGGACCTCAGAATCTCATGACATCTCTTTGTGTAGCTCTAAAAATATTCATTAATATATTTCAAATACTTATAATTAAAAAATAGTGTCACTACATGATACATTATTAAGATGTTGTAGGTTAGTATTAGGTCTAGTGTGTCACACTACCTATTACAGCTTTCCCTATCTATGACATCTATATTTTATAACCTGTATTGAACAAGAAATTAGTGTGGTGATGATGAGGTAATAATGTTATCCATAGTGGATTGAGGAGTTGGGAAATAGATTTATATGTAGCTCAAGGAAATATTAGTATGAGAAATATAGAGAAAGTATTAGGAAGATCTAGGAGACAAGATGAGTATGGTATACATGATATGTTAATTGAAGAACGAGGTGTAGGAAGAGACATCAATTATAGAATTTAGTGTATGGAGATACATCAGTCATGGGTTATACTGAGATATTCATAGATATACTATATTTTTCAATGATGATGGTAGGAGATTATATCACCATAGTGCAATGGTATGAGGAATAGTTATGGCATACTATTAGGGTGTAGGTAAACATATCTTGGTTGAATTCATTTTTGGAGGTTGTGAATCAGGAATTCATTATTGAGAAGAACTTGATGGATGAGACTATATCAATCCATATAGTTATGTTAGGTGAGGTAGGTGGTGGAGATCTGGATATCTGGAAGTGGGGCTATGAGGATACTCAAAAGGGAATCTAGAGTATAGGTGTGATGATGCCACTGTAGAGTAGATCATTAATGACATGTTTATAGTGTGGTTATACATGAAATGATTAGGCCTAGTGTTATCAACTGCCAAAATAGTGTAGGAAATGTATCCAAATGTTACAATTAGAGATATTTTTCTTGAGGACATCACAAAAATCTGAGATTAATGGATCAGGTCAGACTCAAGGATCAAAAGTAGAACAGATAGTGAGACCAGGAACTGGTAGCTGGGATTCATCTACATATGATGGACGTGGTAATGGGAGAGTTAACTAATGGTTGGGGTAGTGTCCTTTGAGGATTATAACATAAATTGGAGAACATCAATCATGTTTTTGGGATTTAGGACTAAAACATGCGGTTGAGTGCGCATATTTAGAGCGTGTTAGAGTGTTGATGAATGTTTCAGGCATGACATGAGAACAAGATTGTAGATTTTTATTTCTTATGATGAATAATAGTTTATGAGTTGTGTGTATAATAAATGAATTAAATAAGTGCTTGTTAATATATGAATGTCAGAAGTATGTGAAAATTTTGGGTCATGTTTTCATCAGGATAAATGTGTATAGTAGGTACGATGGAAGATGAGGAGTGGGAATTCGGTACAATACAAGATTTATAAGGGAATATAGAGTAATTTTGGATTAATGTGTGAATCAAATGTAATTATATATTTGGGTGGGAATTGAGAGTGATGTGGAATATTATGGGTGTCATGTAAGATACAATTCAAGTAATGGACATCAGATACGACGTGGGAACAATGGTGTATTGTAATGGCCTCAGATTAAAGATCCATTAAAATACAGACTATGTTCTATAACATGTGTCACACAATAAACTCAATATAAAAAAACCAAAAAATATTGAGAATTAATTATTAAAAAATCTATTATAAACACTAATATCGTAAACCATCAATTGTTATTACCTTTAGAAGGTAAATAAATAATAATAGTTAGTATTATAAAAGATATTTTCAAAAAATAATTTTTTTTATATTATATTTTTTCTTTAAAAATAATTTTTTTAAATTTTTAAATTTAAATTTGATAAAGTAAATTTAATTTTTGAAAATTATTACAAAAAATAAGCTTTGGTTGGTTTTTGATATTTTTATAAAATAATCGATTTTTAGGTGAATAGTTGGAAATACATATGTTTATAATACTATCACCTTTATATAACTTAAATGTTTTTGAAATATTTTGGATATAAAAAATATATATTTATAAAGTAAAATAAATCATTTAAAAATACCATGTAAATTTATAATACCCATGAATACCATTTTATAAAATCAAGTAATATTTTATAAAACCTATTTTTCATCTATTTCTTTAATTAAACTTACCCATGGAGAAATTAGGTTTTTTCTTTATTTTAATGTTAAATAACTCATATATAAAAAAATAGATTATTTTCAATATAATTAGAATAAATAATAGTGATAATATTTTCATATACATAAACTTTATGCTAAAAATGAGCTTTTCTTAAGAATGAGTTTTTACACATTATATGCGCTAATGTTAAGATGATTTTCCATAAGCATAGAAAGTTAATTAAATAAAATGGTCCTTATATTTGATATAATAATTTTCATATTATTTAATATTTAATATTTTATTTTTTGTGTATAAAATTTAAATTATTATGATTAATGCTAATTATCATGATTATGGTGAAACATCTATTTTTAAATTATTGTTTTATTAATGTCATAGAATTTCTATCAAACAAATTATATTAAAATACATTAAATAATTAATATATTATTATTTATATTCAATAAAATAAATATATTAAAAATAATTTAATTGTTAATCAACACTAAATAATATTAAGAATCCATAATGGTGAGAATGTCATTTTTCTACTAAAATAGTTTTTTATACACATTATCTATTTTAATTTAAAAGTTAACTTGAAAATATTTAATAATTTGATTGGATAAAATAGAGGTTAAATTTAGTTTCATCACATAAAAATTTTGTTATATATGTTATGCTACATCTTTAATAAAACATAAAACCACTTTGTTAAAAACTAGTTACCTACTTTAAATGTAAAAGATTAAAATGTAAAACATTAATGGGAAAACCCTATAATATGTTTAAAACATATGTGAAAGAAATATTTTCATACATTATCGAACTAAACATACCAAAAATACATTATTTATAATCTTTATATCCATTTACTCTTGAATAGTGGCATTAAATTATTGAAATATAAATGGTGTTTCTAAAAGTGTCCTTTTACTCTCTTATGAAAGGGTGTCAATTGCACCCTTTAAAAGATACACCTACCATTCAAATTTATCCTTTAATATCTGAAATTTTAATCTCTATATAACCCTAAACAAATAAAATAATACCTTTCTCAATCATATTTATATGAGTCCTTATAACTTCAAGGGGACTTACAAGGAGAAACCAAGTCTCCAACTTAAGTATTATCTTCTTATTATGCCTTTCTTATTAATATTACTCTTCTAAATACCTTATCACCATAATAATATTATCAATAAATCATCATTATTTTACTGATATATTATTATGTTAATTTTATAACCCTTAGTTATTCATTTCCATATACTTCAAAAAACAATGGAATGTCAACTGTGCATGTGTACAAACTACCACCACCACAATGAACATTTTTTTCAATTTTCCTTGTAGTTATTCATTATTTATTCAAGAAAATTAAAATATAGATCAAAGTTATTAAAAATATAAAAATATTATTATTATTATACTTGTATAATAATATTATTTTAAAATTAACAACTCCTTAACCATACTCACTAATTGAGTTAAAGCGCATTCAAGTTTGGGCCGATTTAACCACATACATGAATGATGGTTTTAAATATGATAATGTATGACTACATGAAACTAAATAATAATATTATTATTAGTTAATAGTAAAATAATAATTATTTTATGTTTTTTTAATTTATAAAAGGAAAATAATTTGTTGTTAATAAATCATATTTGATCACCGAAATTAGAGAAATAAGAGGTCATCAATTTAGTTTTCAAATAATGTAACCAAAACACATGTGGGATGAAATAAAAACATTTTAAATCAATATAAGATAAGTATTGATTAATATTTAATTAGATATCAATAATTAACATTGTATAAATTGATAGGTAATTATTTTATAATTATTAAACATGTGAAAAACTGTTAATGTTATTAACACTCGATGATCATAATACACTGTAACTAATTAGTGTACTCATGATAATTAGTTTAAATAAATTTTATAAAAGGTTAATATTTATGAGTAAGGTTTGGTAATGAGATTTTATTTTAGTTATATTTTTTATAGGAGGTTAGATTGTGATAAATTATGTAAGGAAACAAGATAGTGCTTCTTTGTCATAAATTTAAATCCATCGAGACATGTTTAATCAATACAACATATTTCATTTTCAATGGTTCAAATGCATCCCAATTTTAATTTTACATTATGATAAATTTATATTTTACTATATTCAGTTATCTATTTAAATTTAAACCTCTCATGGGGATTTATTCAGAAGTTACAATGGTTGTAAGGGATTTGGTAACCTAAAATCATTTTACCGAGTTTTATAATTATTATTAACCATTATTCTTCTAATACTTTTATTAACATTCTATCCATATTTGTAGGGAAAAAACTATTTTTAAAAAAAATTATTTTCATGAATGGTATTCTTTTCATTTTTTATAGAAACAAATGAGACCATTTTAAATTGGACTCATAACTATGGATTTTACAATAATTAATATAAATTTTTTTTCTAAAAACTATATTCATGATTTGGTTTTCATTATATTAAAATGATCTATATATTATAAAGTGTTGTTTTTATCATGATTTAAATGTTTTTATGTCATAAATTCTTTTGTAAAATGATATTTTTATATCATAGGATTTATTAAGTTCACGTTAAGTGATAATTTTAATAAAACCATTCTTTTTTCTTTTAGTTACTTAAGATATGATGATGATTGATTTTAAGTGGCACACATATGTATGGATTCTGATAGGTGAGGTCCTATATCACTCAATAATGAACTGGTTTAATATTATATATCATGATATAGTTATTCATAGAAATATTTTTTATATAGGCATGGGAATGATTGGTTTTCTTGCATTTTTGTCATGGACATAATGAGTTTGTTCACATAAGCATGGGTATATTGGGTTTTCTCAAATATGTTTACCTATTATTATGGTTGTTCCAAAATTTAAATTTGTTTATAAATTTATTCCACACTTAATGTTTTTCATTAAGTTATTCAAACTATTAAAGATTCATTTTATTTCCAGAGATACCATGTTTTAAGGATTATGTGTTATTTATAAAGTATTCCTCACTTTTATTTCATGATCGCATGATATATGAATATTGAGATGTGTTTTGAGCTAGGTAAAATAATTTATTCATAATTAATGACTTTTTTATGACATTTTTTACATTAAAATGTTTTATGATTACCATCTTAGTAATTTTTATCTTTTATTAAGTTATTTATTTCTTCCCCATGTTTTGCTTCATGTTATGATATGTTTTACCATTACTGAGCATATGATCTCGCCCATTTATTATGCTTTCAATACCCAAGTTATGATGATGATTATATTATTTGATATGTCTAGAAAAGGTTCCAGAGGATCATCATTATGGATAAATTTCAACAAGTGTAGTAAAATAATATGTTTATGTTGTTAATTTCCACGACACTAACTTTTAAGTCCTTGGTTTGTGTGACTATTATATGATGTATTATTTAAATAAAGAGATTAATGTAATATTTATGTAATTTTTAGAATGGTTCACTATAGTTGGTATCATAGTACTGTTTAGTTATTTTATAGATTAGTTTAGTTATTTTTTGATATTAGTTTAATTACAGTTGGTGTTATGAATAAAAAACCATAGTGAAAATACTAGTGTTGAGTCTAAGTATAGGATGATATCCTAAAATATTGGTAAAGTCTTGTGTACATGGTTTTTGTAGGAATAAATCCCTATATTAATACTATAAAGTTGATGGATATTTGAAACAAATTCACCAAGTGTTAATCACCTCAAAAAGGGTTAGTTGATCATTGACTCGATCATCACCCTTATGTATGATGAGTGGGCCTAAGACTGCACACCTAGCTAGACACTCATAGAGGATATGTTTTTTATTAATCATATTCTCTTTATGAACATATATAAAATATTTATTTCCTTTTTACTTTGAGTTATTATGTAGATAAGTGTAAGAAAACACAAATTAAAGTATACTAGATCAAACTAATGTTGATATTGGTTAGATTAGAGGAATTATAAGACAACCTAATAATTTAATAGAATAATATGTTTTATGTTTTAAATTAATTTTTATGATTATGATAATATACCAATATTATACATGTTTTTTCACTCATGTCAACCTTTTGGTTTTACTAATGGTTGTAATGAGGAGAAACCATGGGTGGGAGGAACAATGCTGATATTACCTCAATGAAAAACCAATCAAAATGAGACAGGGAATGAGAAGCACTGTGATTATGAAAAAATAGATGTCACAAAATATAATTTACAGTGTGAATATAGTTGGAGTCACAAATATGCCAAAGAATAGAAATATGGAACCTCATAAATGATCAAGTGAAGAAGATTGTGAAGGAAAAAATATTAAACTTCCTATATGTAAAAAATTCTTGAAAAATAAAAAATATAATTTCCTCAAGGGTACTATAAGATGCTTCAGTTGTGGTAAATTTTTCAATGAAGAGACAAATTATCAAGGGAAAATGAAGAGTTAAATTAATATGGGAAAAGAAGATAGAACTCATCCCAGGGAACCATTAATAATTCAATGTATCATGTGTAGAGAACATGACAATTATCCTACTAAATACTGTATTCCAAGTATTTTTGAGAATGGTAGGAATCCATAACCTCTTAGACCTAGGAAGTAAGTAAGAACCTATTTATTGACTATGAATGAAGAGTATATTGGTAATTAGATTTCACTTACTATACACCCTGAATTAGTGGATGTATTATATTTCTATAAACCCTATTATATCTATGATATTTTCTAAGAACAAATAGTAACCACCCTAAGTGATTTATATTTTAAGGAAAACATTTAGTGGTTCTATTATTATGATTTTGGAAATAAACATTGTGAAAATAATAATATACTCCTCTAAAAAATGTTTCTATTTTATAAATAGAATGGATATATTCACATGACTACACATAAATTTACAAAATAGGGGAAAAGACATTTTAAATCAACTGTGGTCATCTATTAGTGCATAGACAACTATGAATTACTTAATAAGAAAATTGAATCCTTTACATGGACCTTAATACCTTATCATAAGATACATTTCCATGAAATTGTTTGGGAAAATAAATGTTTTGTAGTCTTACATATGATATTGATGACCATATTTCATTAGAGATAATATATTGAGGATCATAAATATTTTATCCACATTTAACTATTTATTCAAGTAAATTCTAATTAAATTGAAAGGACACAATTTATTTAATGGGGGTAGAATGTAATGACACAAGATTTTAGATGAATTAAAATAGATATTATGTTTTATAACTTGTGTCATAGGATAATATCAACATAAAAAACCACAAAATATTAAGAATACATTATTTATATATCTATAATAAACACTAATATAGTAAACTATTAATAGTTATTACCCTTAGAAGATAAAAAATTAATATGAGTTAGTATTGAAAATGTTATTTTAAAATAAATCCATTTTATTTATGTTATATATTTACATTAAAAATATAATTTTAAAAATTTTATAATTTAAATTTGATAAAGTAAGATTAATTTTTTAAATTTCTCACAATTTTTTTCTTAGGTTTCATTTTTTTATAATTTTAGAAAATAATTGATTTTCAGGTGAATAGTGAGAAGTACCGATTTTTCTAATATTGTCACCTTTACATGAATCATAATTTTTTGAAACCATTTTAATAATATATATATATATGTATATATATAGATTAAAATAAATCATCTAAAAGTACTATGTCTGTTTATAAAACCAATAGATATCATTTTAGAAAATCAAGAAATATTTTGTGAAAACTATTTTTCGTCTATTTATTTAATTAAATTTACGGATGGGTGAATTATATTTTTGGATTTATTTTAATGTCACAAAACTATTATTTAAAAAATTATAATATTAGTAAAACCAATATACTTTATTTTTTTCACATACTTGAACTTAATACTCAAAATGGGACTTTATTAAAAATGAGTTTTTATGCATTACAAGTGTTAACGATAAGATTAATTTCCCTAAACATAGAAATTTAATTTTCTAAAATTATCTTTAAATTTGGGATAATAATTTTCAAATTGTATAACGTTTAACACTTCAATTTTGAGTATAAAATATAGATTATTAGGATTAATGATAATTACCACGATAATGGTGAATCAATTATTTTAAACTTATTGTTTTATTAATATCATGTATTTTATATCAAATAAATTAAATTAAAATAATTAAAATAATTAATATAATGTGATTTATAAATACATAAATAAATATATTAGCACTTATTTAATTGGTAATCAGTACTAAATAAGATTAAGAAACCCTGATGTTCAAAAGGACATTTTCTAATTAAATAATATTTTTACACACTATATGTTTTATGTTATGATTTAACTATATAATATTTAAAAATTATATTTTATTAAATATAGGTTAAATTTAGTTCTATAAAACCGAAATTTGTTTATATAGGCTGTTTTATATCTCTAATAAAACAAAAAATCACTTAGTTAAAAACAATTTACCATGTTTAAAAATAAAAGAGTAAAACCTAAAAAAGCTAATGGTAAAAACCCTATAACATGTTTAAAACATGTTTGGAAGCATTTTTTGAGCCTTTATAGACCCATTAATACAACAAAATTCATTATTTATAATATTTGAAGCCATTGAATTTGGAATAGTTCCATTGAATTATTAAAATATTAAAGCTATTTATAAAAATTACCCTTTTCCTATCTTATAAAAGCGGAAAAATTACACCCTTTAAAATACACATCTACAATTCGAATTCATCTTCTAAAATCTCCAATTTTAATCTAACTAGTACTATATACCACTAAAATAATTACTTGGTAACTCATAGTTAGTCTAATACCTTCATATTCAAGGGGACTTTGAAGGAAAAATCAAGTCTCCAATGTAAGTATTATCACATTCTTAAGGTTTTCTGCTTAATATTACGCTTCAAAATATATTATCAACATAATAATATAATGAATTATGAATCATTATTATATTTAGATATTCTTTATATTACTGGTATAACACTTAGTTATTCATTTCTATCCACTTAGAAAAACAAAAGAACGCCAATTGGGTGTCTGTGCAGACTACTACCTCCATGAAGAATCATTTTTATTATTTTTCTTATAGTTTTTCATTATTTACTAAAAAATATTCAAATATAGTTAAAAATAGTCAAAAATTAATTTTTTTAAGACTATACTATATTTTTATTATGTCAACAGAAAAATCTCTTTAACCATACCAACCAATCGAGTTAAAGTGTGTTCAAGTTTGGGTCAGTTTAACCATTTACATGAACAATGCTTTACAATATGATCATAGTTGAATATGGTAAAATAAATAATTATATTATTATAGAATAATAATAAAATAATTATTATTTTATAGTTTTTTAAATGTTTTATAAGGTATATAATTTATTATTAATAAATCATCATCGATCACCAAAATTACTGAAATAAGTTGTCATCAATTTAGTTTTCACATAACGTAACCAAAAAAAATATGGAATTAAATAAGAAAATTTCAAATAAATATAAGTTATATATTATAGAATATTAAATTATATAAAATAAATTAAATTCATATCAAATGATGAGAAACAATATCAAAATTATTAAAAATTTGTAAAAATGCTAAAGTTATTAACACTCAATGGTCATAATACGCTATAACTAATTAATTTAATAATGACAAGAAATTATAATAAGGATTACAAATGGGTAATATTTATGATTAATGTAATTTAATAAGATATAATGTTTTTTATTTTTTTATCATATGAGGTTATAGTGTGATCAACTAATCAAGGAAACAAGGTAAGGGTTTCTTTTTCTCAAGCTTGAATCCTCTGAGACGTGTTTAAGATCTACACTGTGTTTCCTATTCAATGATTTGTATACTTACATATTGTATATTTTTATCATGATACTTTTATGAATCATTATATTAAATGATATTTTTAAATTTATAATTTTCATGTTTCTTGATATAAAAATTAAAAAGTCTGTAAAGGACTTGGTAACCAAAAATCATTTCCTTGAGTTATATAATCAGTATTGAAGATCACTTTTCAAATAATTTCTATTTTAATTGATTCTATTCCATAATTTATGGGAAAAATAGTTTTCAAACTAAATTAATTTTCATGAAAGGCATTTTTTCATGTTTACTAGAAACCAAAGATACCTTTTGAAAAGGGACTCATAACTATGACTTTTATAATGATGAATACAATATGTTTTCAAAAAACTATATCATGATTTGGTTTCTTTATCTTCAAATGAAAACCCTCTCTTTAAGTGATGTTTTTATCATTATTTATATTTTATTATGTTATAAATCCTTTTATAAAATGATATTTTTATATCCTATGATTTCATAAGATTATGTTATGTGATATGTTTAAGAACCCAATTCTTTTTTTCCAAGGGTTATTTAAGATATGATGGTGATTGGCTTTAAGTGGAACACATATGTATGGATAATGATAGGTGGAGTCATATATATCTCTCTAATTAATTGATTTAGGCTTATATCTCATGATATATTCATGCATGTGCATAATTAGTTTTTTCACATAGGCCTGGGAATAATGGGTTTGATAACATTTCAAACATGGATATAATGAGTTTGTTCATATAGGTATGGTAATACTAGGTTTTATCACACAATTTTACCAGTTATCATGGTTTTTCCAGAATTTCAAGTTACTTATCAATTTTTCCACACTTCTAATTTGTTCATCAAGTTATTCCAAATTTTCTATATGTATACCATTTCCATTAAATGGAATGTTTATAGTATTCTGATTTATATTTAGATTATTACACACTTTTATATCATTTTCACATGTATGTGGTGATTGAAATGTTTTTTGAGGAAGTTCATATATTTTTTATTCTTTAATGATCCTTTTATGATCTTATGTGACTCTAACATGTTTTAAGGTTATCATTTAAGCACTTTTTTGTATTTTATTGTGATATTTATGTATTCCTCACATTTTTATTCATGTTCGGATATTTTTTACCCTTACTGAGTTTATAATATCACCCATTTCTTAAGTATCCAATTTACATGTTATAAATATGATTATATAATGTGATATATCTTGAAAAGGGTCTATTATAGCATGATTTTGGAGAAAGTTTTTGAAGTGTATTAAAATGATATGTTTATGTAGCTAATTTACAAGACACTAAGCCTTTCCGTCCTTGGTTTTTATAACTGTTTTGAGATGTAATATTTAAATAATGGGATTAATTTATTATTTAAGTCATGTTTAACTTGGTTTACTATATGTATTATGGCTAGAACATTTGTGTTCTAGGACAATGGACTGGTTGGATATCGTCATCGTATTGAGAAATTGGGTCCGGAAGTGACCTATTAAGTGAGTTTTATAGTGGGGAGTGTCCATAACAAGAATAATCACTTTTAAGATGGTAGTTTGGGTAGTCCAAGATATTTAGGAGAATGTGGATATATTCAGTAGCATATTCGTTGTTTGAAAAAAAGAGTAGAATGCCTGAGTTTTTGAGATTTTATTGAGTTTATGGTTGAAATAGACCAGGGATGAGAAATTATATGGTGATATGGTAGTAAAACACTATACATTATTGAGGTATAGATCTATTTATATTTCTCTAATCCTTGAGTTTTATTTCAGTTATAGGTTTTTTAAGTGTTGGTGGTGAGATGGGATTAACATGGTGGTGTTCTGGGGGTTAGAGGTCCAAAATTATGGAAAATAATGATTTCAAGCTAGGTACATGGTTAGAACATATATGATGAGTGATAAAAATAATAGAAAACTATATAGTTATTGAGTAGTATCATAGTGATATTTTCATGTTTAGCGTACATTCCCTTAAACCATGCAATGTCTCTAGGAAAATCATGCAAAACCTAGATTAAATTACAGATATGGCCGCATAGGGAACACTATTTACAAAACTGTCTAACCTAAAAAAGTGGGTGAGGGTTCTATTATAGTGGTTACAACAAGGTTAGAACATAGTTTGGTAATACACATGATAAAACTATGTGGGCATCCCCATTACATAAAAAAGTGTGAATTTTTTCAAAATGGCCCTACTAAATTATCACCCTAAACCCATACTTTTAATTCTTATGTATGAATAGAATCCTAAAAACATGGAACTATACTACATAAATTAATATTTTAGTGAGTTATACTTTAATAATTAATGTAATCAAATGATATTTTTTTATAATAGTGTGTTAGAGGTGAGGCTAATAATTTATACATGACTATTATCTAGATTTCCCACTATTTCTTATGTTTCCATCGATGGTATCCTATGAATGTAATTTTCTTACATTTTGATGAATCTTTTGATTGAATACACATATGTTATAGATACATATAAATTGTATTCCCATAAAATCCAAATTATTGGTGCCTATATTTTTATAATCTATACATGTGTTATGTGAATCATAGTAAGCAGGTACGAGTGGGGTGGTTCAATTGTGGATAGGAGTTAAATTTATTGGATTTTTCTCCCTATGGGTAATTGTGGGTAAGACCATGTAATATCTTAATTATTTTTAATCCTTTAATTTTCATTTTCTAAGGCCTGTAGATTTTTAGAAGGATGTTTGATGATCCATGGAGGTAGAAGTTTAGTTTTTTTATCCAAGCATTCACCATGTTGTGGTGGAGTCTATTATCTTGAGAGTATTAATTTTAGGGTAATTTTAGTGAGGTTTTTTGGTTTTTGGTGTAGGATAGGGTCTTAAATTCTTATAGTAGAGGTATTTTTCTTTTTTATTTCTCCCCCATGTAAAACTAGGAGTTGTGAAATGCCCTGGTGGTTCCCATTTTGAATAGTTAAACATCATTAGGTGTCTAGAGGATGTCACCACATCGTAGGGGTACTTTTTTCAATGGAATGGTGGATTTTTATGTTTATTGAATTTACATATAGAAAATGGTGAAGTAAAACACCTCATATTGTTGATCATGGTGGACTTATGTTGAATAGAGGTCATGTTGTGTGGGAAATATGGAAACAGCTAGGAAATTCTCTCTATACCATGGTCCATGTTGTGGTGGACATAAAATAGATAGGGAATTATCTTTGTTCCATTGAATGTGATTGGAATTGGAGGGATGTTTGTTTTGGTTCTGAACCGTTGAAGGTTGTGACGACGGACGTTGGGAAGCTCATCCGCATTCCCATCGATACGGTTTTTCATGTTGTACCAAGGCAGGCAGTGGATGTTTCTCCGGTGGTTCCGCCGGTGTGATGGTGGTTTGCCCTGATCGGTTATTGTCTGCGAGTTTGATCCTGGAATGGCTGGTTTGTTGACGGATGGTGATGGTGATGGTGGTGAAGGACACCGGCGAAACTCTCCAGTGGCCTGGTTGATTTTCTGTGTTGTGTCTGTCGAGGCAGGCCGTGGTTTGAGGCAGTGTTGGTCAGACGTGATGGGTTCATTTCTCGAGACGTGATGTGGGGTTCGCGATTCGAGGCGTGATTGGCGGTGGGTTTGAAGTTTAAATTTTGATGGTGTTTTGGAATTTTGAAAGTGTAATGTGGTTGTTTCATCTGTGCTGTTTGGGTACCGAGAACCCTTAAACCGGCCTCTAGAAAATATAAAAAAATGGTTATGGTTTGTTCCATTTAATATGTCATGGTGGTTGTTTGGAGGGATGAGGAAACATATATTATACCATGGTGCATATCGTTGTGATGGTCAAAGATATTTTATATGTTTTTTAAAAGCATATAAGATTCATGGGATATGGAATTTCAACCACCTAGAAAATCATATCTCATTTTGACAGAGTCCATTACATCAATTTATAAATCCTCTATGCCATGGTGGAGGCATTAAATGTTTTCATTATAAATAGTGGTTGATCTACCTTCTTAGTTCGACCTTTTTCTTTCATCTCAAGACTTAGATGATAATAGTTCCTCTCTTAGGATCATTTTTCATCTCTTATGGGACTAAACCTTCTTGATTCGAGGTTTCAAGCCCTCCTTTGATATAATGGGTCCTTATTATCTCTTTTCCTGTTTACTTCTTATTATTTATTTTAATATGGTATCATACATATAAATTATTAGTTTTATCAGCTTATAGTTTATATTTTGTTGATGAATGTGATGATCGTAAATCAAAGAATCTTGAAATAGATTTTTTGGTAATAAAATTTGGTTCATTTGATATTTCCTAGTTAGGATAAATTTATTGATAAGTCATGGAGGAGTGAATTAGTGACACATCTTTATTTTAAGTTTCCTTTCTTTTGAAACAACCTTCACCACTAATTAAAGTTTTATCACTTTATTGAAAATAAAACAATCACACATCTACAAGAAAAAAATAATTTACAATGTTTACTAATCAATTAGATTAGATACGTACTTGGTATGGTTTGGAAATAATAAAATACCACAAAATCCACTAGAAAATAATCCTTTTGTGGATATAACAATTAGGATATACCCTAACACTTGTGTAGAACTATGATCTATACAATAGTGCATGTGATTCAAGTAGAACGAAATGATGTAATATATGTTTGAGTAATAAGTTAAGATATTTTCACTAATTTCTTCAAAACATATTATTGTTCTACCATTTCAACTTTCACAAATACAGTCTTTAAAAAAATATTTACTTTCCTACCCAGCAGTAGGTAAAAACTTATTTGGACTTCATAATGATATTCAATATGATATCCCAGTCTGATTTTTTAATTTTATTACTTAGTTTATAAATATAACTCTAGAATAATACCATTGAAAAAATTATGAACTTCTTCTGTCTCATTCAGGAAATCCCAATCCGATTACCTGGTCCAATTTGGTAACAACTGAATACGATATTCCTTCTTCTTCTATCTAAAAATCTTCCTCAGGAAAACTCTACCCAGGAGACTTATTCTCACTAAGAATTTAGAACATATCTCTCTTACTCCACATATGAATAATGTTTAGATCCTTAAAAAAGTACAATATACTTCCTTTATTTTATAAGTGTTCCAAAAGTGGTTTAGGAAGGAATATAAAATGTTTTTCTCTTAACCAAATCTCATGAAACCTAACATTTCATATTTATTTCAAAAAAAATTAGCTTATTCAACACTTCTCAAAAATTCATGATTATTCTCGAACCTTATCAAAACTTCTCAGATTCACAGCTTTCTTCATAATTTCTAACCATTCTTCAATCTAATTCTGATTATCATTCCGATTTCATTATTATGATGAAGGGATATGTACAACAATAGATTCTTCATTACGTTGTACATGCCAATTGATAAAAAAATTCTCATTTTGATGCTCCAAAGAAACTATTAGAAACAAAAAATTGAAACAATTCTACCATAAACATTGTGTCTACTTTGTTAGATTTTTGTTTCCTTTCTATTTCTATAAACATAGTCGCAACTTCTAAATAATCTTCCACTTCCTCAAAAACACTTCAACACCAGCTTCAAACTCTCTTGAAAATAATTTATCAACATGTTTCAAACTATTTCAAAAAATTTCTCCTCATCTTCTTTTCCTCAGACTAATGATCCTACATTTGATGAAGTCCAATTTTCGATGAATTTTATTAGTGTCATCCTACACTTGATGAATTATTCCCTATCTCACTCTGATGGGTCAATTTTTCCTTAGTCTGATAGTAATCGCTACATAATATCTGATTCCACTTGATCCATTTTAAGAAAACAAATGATAGTTAATATTTATCTATTGACCTAATTTAAAACAAATAATTCAACTTGATGAATATGGTTGACTATATTGTTGATCTTCATCCATTTGATTGGTCTTTGACTTTATTACACGAATCAGTCCTAAAAAACTCCACTTAATTTTTTTATTGATCCTGTCAACTCCTAAAAACCCATTTTTCTCTGATTGGTTGGTGGAACACCATGTTTGATCGACCGGTATCATCAACAACTTTTTTCCTTTCAAGATTACTATACATACAAACTTCCACCAATCACCAAATTCTTTATTTGAAGATTTTTATCTTGTGGATTATTGGTCTGACTAAAAACCAACATCTTCATATTCTGACATTTCAAAAAAAACTTCTCAACCAATATACAATTCTAGGCCTGGTGACCTCAGACAGATGAACTGATACCAGAAATCTTTGACTTCACAAAATTTCTTCTTCCACAAACTCATTATTGTCGTCATGAATTACTCATCATTCTGGGAACACTTAGGATTGACATATCATAGTCTTACTTAAACCAAAATGTATTATAAATTCCCATCCTTCCAGTATATTCTTTATTTCCAAAAAAACGTCAATCTGATTAGAGGAAAGTTTTCTCCTCATTTACTTTATAAGTCTTACATCAAAACATTCTCTATCAACTTATGATTTATGTGAACTCCATGATCAGAAAAGCATCTTTATATTTTCATCGGAGCCATTCAAACTCTGATACACTTCCTAATTATGATCAACACTTTCATTTCATACCCAAGGTGATTCCAATGAACCTTTTCTCCAAGAAACATTATTTACAACCTGATGTAACTTACTAAGAATTAGGTGTCTGATCTTTTGATTACGATTGTGAGTATAATTAAAAACTATTATACATCGAGGTGATTTATTTTCATTAAAACAAAATGAAATTCCTTCAAAAAAAACTTCTTCAAGCTTCCATAAACAACTTATTGCGAACTTGGTCCAAAAACCCTCCCCCTTTGGATTTTTTTTTCAACCAAGGTTTAAAAATCACTGAACTTTGTAACCTCAAGTAATGGATTACTTATCAACCGTTCTAAGTTTAAATGCGAAAACTCATTGTTAGAAACAATAATAATTAACAACAAAACCATGATACCCAAGAGTAGTGACACAATAAAAATATTCATATTTCTTCACATTTTCAACTACCTATAAAAAAAGTTTCTGATAACCACTCTAACAAACTGTTAGAATAGTTCAAAAACATACATGCTAAAATAACAACTTACCCACAACCCCCTCTAAATACATTATTCGTTAAAATTTTTATCACATATCAATGAATAGATTTATGAAAAAATTATCCCCCTTGAAAACATTATCCAAATAATATATGAGAGAGGGGATAAAAACACATACCTCATCCTTAGAGAGAAATGGTTGGACACCCATGTTCAACCTCATCTTGAAAACTGCTTCCTTTGGTAAAGGTTTTGTGAATATTCCAGAATCGTTTTTTGATGTAGGAACATACTGAAACATCAATTCTATTTTCTCTACATTCTCTTTGATGAAATGATATTTTATATCAATATGTTTTGAATGAGAATATTTTACCATATTTCGAGTAAGATTGACAAAAATTTGATTATCACAACCTAAGAGAAAGGGTAACATTACTTCAAAAAGTAAATCTTCCAACTATGTATTCATCTATATAAGTTGGGTAGTGCTTGAGTGAAATAAACATAATCAGATTCAACCATTCTAAGAGTTACTGAATTTTTTTCTTGGTATGCCAAATAACACAACTTTGTTTCAGAAAGAAAACTCCACCAGATGTGGATATTTTATCATCAATATTTCCTACCCAATCAGCTTATGTATAACCAAACAAATAAATAGTTTCTGAGATATTATACCTAATTATGAAATTTTTTGTTCCTTTGATATATCTGAGAATTATTGTTCCATCCCATAGATGTTATTATTTTAGGGAACTATGAAATATTGCACATAAAGTAACTATATAAACAATGTATGGTCTTGAGGCAATCTAATACAAAAAACTTCCAATCATACTCCAAAACACTTTAGAGCCAACTTACGTGACTTATATATCTTTATTTAACTTGGTTCCCACTAAAATTAGTGTGGAAAATAGTTTTTAATTTTCCATTCCAAACTTCTTAATAAGTTCCTTAGTATAATTCTCTTGGGAAAGAAATATGTGTCTCTTCTTTTGTGAGATTTGTAATCCAAGAAAGTATTTCATTTCACCCAGCATGGAAATCATAAATGTCTTTTTAATATCTTTAGCAAATCATTCATATGTTATTTCATCATTCCCAATAAGGATAATTTCATCCAAATAAGAAATTAAATTGAGGTAAAGTTCCCTACTTTCTTTGATGTGCAGATTACTATCAACCCTTCCTATATTATTACACATATTTCTTAAGAAGGTATCCAATTTGGAATACCATTCCCTCGAAGATTGTTTTATCTCATACAGGTCATTATTTAACTTGAACATATAACTTTTATCCTTCCCAACAAAAAATCCACATGGTCATTCAATATACAACCCTTTATTAAGATCCCATTTCGGAAATTCAGACTTCACATCCATATGAAATATTTTTTAACTTCTTTTTTCAACAATATGTTGAGAAATTATAGTTGTTTTTAAACTTCCCATCGAAGAAAATGTGTCATCAAAGTAAATACCCTCTCTATTTGAGTAACCTTTTCACACTAATATTGGTTGGTATCTTATCACTTCACCTTTTTTATTCAACTTGTTCCAGAAATACTAGTTTGTATCGATGATATTTTTGTTATATGTTTTATGTATGAGTTCCCATATATCATTATTTTCAATCTAATTCAACTCTTCATTCATATCCTGAACCCATTCTGGATGCTCAAAATCTTAATTCACATATTTCATCTCAAAATCTTAATTCACATATTTCGTCTCAAAATTTGAATATAATATGTGTAATACCATTTGATTTGCTTATTTTTTGAACCTTTTGATGTTGATCACCAATTATGTTCTGAGATTCCACTTACTTCCTCATACTAGGATGATATTTTTAAGATTCTTCCTCATCAGTAGAAATAACTGAGTCCAATTCATCTTCTTGAGTTGGATTACAATTGATTACATCCTTATCATAATTATTAACAAAAATTATTTCATAATATTTATATTCCTTATCTTCATTAGGTTTTTTACATCTTTCTAAATTTTTTGATGAGTTTCACATCAGCAGAGTCAACTAATCATAATATTTCTTTGTTGTAACATTTATATCCTCTTCCTTATGAAGTATTCCAATGAAAAATTCTATCTTCACCTTTATGATCAAACTTTACAAGGTTTCCACATTTATTCTTTATAATTCATGGACTCTTAAAAACTCTTTAGTTTTTCAAACATGGATTTTTATCATAAAACATTTCATATGGAGTTATATCTTAACTTGGCCTATCGAAAAATTGGTTTTGAATATAAATATTAGTGATCATGGATTTCCTCCAAAAGTAATGAGATAGATCATGTTCAAGTAACATAGTTTACCCCATTTCAACCAAATTTATATTTTTCCTCTCAGAAAGACAATTTTGTTGAGGAGTTTATGGTGTAATTAACTCATGCTATATTACATGCTTCATAAGATAACTTTAAAATTATTCATTTTTGTATTAACCACCATTGTATATTCTCAACTTATTCACCGAATACTCACATTCATTCTCATATTTTCTCTTGAAACATTTAATCATTTTCAAAGAATCTAAATTATGTTCCATATAAATAACACAAGTAATGTGAGTAATTTCCTAAATGAATGTAATGATGTACTTATCCCTATCATTTGATTTTTTTTCTTATCTTCCCACTAATATCTGAATGAATATTTTACTGGGGTTGTTTTAAACAAATGTCAAATTTCATATGAACAGATCTTGTAATATTTCCTTTCTGAAAAATTTTACAGCACAAATATCGTATTCTTGATATATCAGGAATTACACAGACACTACCTCTATAATAACTTGCTAATATTTCTCTGACACATGTGTCCCAACATTTTATACAACAACTGATTCTCTTTCATCATACTTAAGTAACAAGAGCTTTGATACTCACCAACTTGAAACAAGTTTCCTTTTATACATTGGAATCTTGTCACTATATTTACATCTTCCTCTCCTTTAAAAAGAAACCCATATTTTCTAAAAATAAAATTGTTTCCTTCATCGAAATGTTTTGAAACACTTAGAATGTTTTTTTCATCCCATAAAAAAATTATTTCTCTTTAACCTTTCTTCCCCAATAATCACAGATCCAACACCTTGAATTCTGAGGGATTCATCATTTCCAAATTTCACTGCTCTTTTTAATTCTTTCACATTATTTAAAAACATTAAGTCTCCTACCATATAATAATAACACCCACTATCCAAGATATAAGTTATTTCTACTTTTTTATAGTTGAGAGTCTTTTAAACAATAAGATATTTTTTCTTTAAATTTATCTTTATTCGCATCTAGCTTCTGATAATTGTTAACAAAAAATTTGTGACATTAATAACAAAACAAGACATCCTTTTACAAGATTTACATGGTTTTTTACATCTTTCAAAAATAGTTTCTAGAGGTTGGAACCTATTTTCATCTTTTACATCAACCTTCTAAAATTTATAGAAAACATCCTTCTCAAAATTATTTCATTGAGAGGATTGACTACCCATAAAACTTTTCCTTCTATAATTTGTGGAATACTATTATTATTTTTTGATTAAACAAACACTTATTTTTCATATGTTTGAATCCTCTAAAATTCCAGTAGTACCCATAGAAAGAATATTTACCTTTATAATTTCCATACTGTTTAGATTTGTAAACATGTTTCTCAACAACCATATTTTCTTTAACATTAGATGTTTTTTTAGTTCCCAGATTTTTTATCTCAACTAGAACATTGTTCTTCATCTTGGATATATTTTAAATATTATCAAAACCAGACTTCGTCGAAAATTTTTCAAACTCAAATTTTTTATAAACTTCTAATTTCTCCACTTTGTTGATTTTGGATACATACATAACTTTCCCAGATTTATTTTCCTAAAAAAATTTAAACTTCTTAACCTTTTAAAGTATATTTTGATCCTTCTTAGGTTCACCCTTTCCATAAATTTCACCAATATTAGAAATAGAGTTCTTGAAACTTGTAACCCTCTATTTGGATTTAGAAAGGTTTTGTCAAACATGTTCCAATTATTCTTATTTTGATTTCATATTAACTTCAATATTTTCATTTTGATTATTTAATTTATCAATATATTTATTCAATTAATCAATATATTCCATTATACTAAATTTATCATTAGGAAAACATTCTTGATTGTTTTTTTGAAGAACTTTAATTTTTAAATTTCATGATTTATTTTCAAATCCTTCCAATCATTCTTTGAAATTATTTCAATTCCACTTTCAGATGAAATTATAGTCCAGTTTCTTCATCTTCTAAACTAAAATTTTTAAAATATTCAATGTTTACTATTGCAATTAAATTATTCTCTATAGAATTGTTAGTATATTTCTCAGATTCATCTTTACTATATTCTTCTTCATCATCTTTAGAGAAAAAACATCTCTATTTGGATTTTAAAAATTAATTATCTTTCCATTTAGAATAATATTTAGCTTTATCACCCTACGTATTATAGGATTTATCCTTTTCATAAATAGGATTAAATCCATCTGTTGCATCATGAATAAAATCATACCTACAAGACATAAGATAAGACAAAATTCTACTTTTCCAAATATGATTGTTCTTCCCATAGAAGACCAGAATCCCTTTACTATTCACACAATTATGATTCTCCATAATAACTTCTATTTTAAAAAAATTGTCAAAGAGTAAACTAAGGGAACCTTTCACTTTGATACCATTTGATATTTCCCATCATGAATCAATGTTTCACTAAGGGGGGCGGTGGTGAATTAGTGACACATTTTTATTTTAAATTTCCTTTTTTAAACAACATTTGCCTCTTGTAAAATATTTATCACTTTTATAAAAAGAAAACAATCACACATCTTTAGGAACAAAAGAATTTACTAGTATCACTATTCAACAATAGTATCTACGTCCTTGGTATGGTTTGGAAACAATCCAATACCATACAATCCACTAGAAAACAATATTGTTGTGTGGATACATCGAGTAGGATATACCCTTACACTTGTGTAGTACTATGATCAATCCAATAGTGAATGGGATTAAAGTAGTATTAAATTATGTAATGCATGTTTGTGTAACAAGTTAATAATCTTTCACCAATTTCATCAAAACATTTTACCATGTAGCCTTCTCAACTTACCAAAATATAATCTTTAAAATAATTCTTCACCTTCCTACCTAGTAGCATGAAATAAATTATTTAGACTTAGTATTGATACTCAACCCAATATCCTAGTTTGATTCTTCAGTCCAATTTCTCATTCCATAAATATAACTCTTCCATAATACCACTAAAACAATTATGAACTAATTTTACCTCAATCCAAAAATCATATTCTAATTTCTCTGTCCAATCTGATAACCACATAATATGATCTTCCTTCTTCTTATGTTTTGAAATCCATCTTAGGAAAAATCTTTCTAGAAACATATTCTCACTAAATATTTAGAACATCTCTCTCTTCCTTCACATGTGAACAATGTTCAGATCTATCCGAAAGTATCATATAATTGTATCCTTTTAAAGGTGTGACAAAAAAGATTTATGAGAGAATATGAAAAGTTTTATTTCTTAAAAAAAATCTCCCAAAAAATTAAATTCAATATTTTTTTTCGAAAACATATTTTAATTCTTTATCTCTTATTAACTCTTCTTGATTATTCTTGAACCATCTCAAATCTTATTATATTTTCATCTTCATAATATCTAACCATTATTCAGTCTGATTCCAATTTTCATTCTTATTTATTAATTATGCTGAAGGAATATGTAAAATAGAATATTATTCACTAAATTTATCTATACCAACTGATAACTAAATTCTAATTCTAATTCTCTAAATCTACTATATTATACAAAACATTGAAACCATTATTTCATAAACATTGTTTCAACTTTGTGAGACATTGGTTGACTTTATTTTTATAGTAAAATAGTCTCAACTTCTAAAGAATCCTGCACTTCCTTGACAAAACATCAACACTAGCTTCTAACTCTCTTGACAATACCTTGTCAAATTTTTTGAAAATTATTTAAAAAAAATTTCTTTTTCTTTGTTTCCTTAGATTGATGATCTTATATACGTTGAAGTAAATAGTTCGATGAATTTTATTGATGTCAACCTGAACCTGATGAATCTGTACCTATCTCACTCTGATGGATCAGTGTACCCATTAGTCTAATAATATTCACCACATATTGTCCAATGAATGTTGACCCATTTTATGAAAACAAAAAATAGTTCTTCTTTATCTTTTAACCCATTTTAGAACAATTAATTTAAACTGATGAAAATGGTTGAAAATATTATTGATCTTCATTCAGTTGATCAGTATCTGACTTTCTTACATGCATCGGTCCCCAAAAACTGTACTTATTTTCTTTTTTTATTTATCCTAATAACTCACACTAAAAGCAATTCTACCTCTGATTTATTGGTGGCACACCATGTCTGATAGACTAGCATCAACCACAACTTCTTTCGCCTACCGATTATGGAACATACGAAATTTCATCAATAGAAAACTTGTTTATTCTAAGATTTATATATTTTTTCTTATTGGTCTGATTGAAAACCAATAGATTTTTATTCTCATGTTTAAAAAAACTTATCAGCCTGCAAAAAATTTTATGTATGGTGATCCCTCACTGATGAAATGAGACCAGAAAACTTTGACTTTATAATCTTTGTTCTTTCAAAAACTCCATCTTGTCATAATGACTTACTCACAACTTTGAGAACATTTAGGATCGTCATTGAATCCTATGACTTACAACTTCTTATATTTCTATCATCTTCTTTCTTTCCAACCAAACATTATTCTAATTGGATGCAGTTGTTATCCCTCTTTACATCATAAGTCTTGCACCACAAGTTTCTTGAAAAAATTTTGATTTATGAGAACTCCAAGATTATAAAAGCATCATCATATTTTCATTGGATCTATTCAAACACTGAAACACTTCCTCATTATGATTAACACTTTCATTCCGAACCCAAGGTGGGTCTGATGTACCATTTCTACCAAAAACCGTCTCTACAACCCGGTGGACATTCTTAATCATTACATGTCCAATATTTTGATTAAGATTGTGAGTCTAATTAATAACTATTATAGAGTAGAGTTATTTATTTTCTTTGAAAACAAATTAAAATACCTTCAACAAAAACTTATTCAAGCTTCTATAAATATTTTCATTCCAAATTGGTCCAAAAACTTCTTATTTGTTCTTTTAAGATGGTATCATCAGTATAAATGATTAGTTTTAACTGGTTATAGTTGATGTTTTGATAATGAATATGATGTTATAGAATCAAAGAAGATTCAAATGGACTTTTTGGTAATCAAATTTGGTTATTTTGACATAGTGTTTCTTAGCTTCCTTAAGGTAGGGGGTTTCCAAGATTCTTTAAATATTATAAAATCAATTTATTCTTAATCTGTTGTGGAACATATAAGTTATCCATATTGCACCATTATTGTAATTACCCAAACTTTTGTTAATGAAAATTCCTCTTGATCTAATTAAATGTCTTATTATGTAAAATGGTTTGGTTTTATGTTTTTGGATTTCAAAATACCTTTAAAAAGTGTTATTATTGCTAATATTGTTGTTGAACAATGATCACCTGATTTGTATAAATATAAGGCTTTAATAAATCCAATTTAGTCAGATAAAGGAAGAGATGGCCTCATCCAGTAGAATTTCCCCATTTGGAGCCCATTTTTCGGAGTTCAGAAAGGTGGTGGCATCACTAGGCATCACTCTTAGCCAATACCAAACCGAGCTTTAATGAATTAAGCTTGAATGGAACCGTCTACGGGAGATATGGAAGTTGATAGAGATTACCACCCAAGCGATATTATCTGAGCCACCCCAAGAGTCTGTCACCATCACACACCTTAACCTTCAGTCAAATGTGGGTGTTATAAGGTGTTACATAAAAATACCCTAGAACTATGATTATGTACATTATTTTTGTATAGAGAATATACATTCATTTTATAATTGTTACTTTTTAAAAAATTTAAAGAAAAAATATTATTTTTGGTTAATATTCAATTAAGAAATCTATTTTGATAAATTAATGGATTTTTTAATTAAATAATGTTTTATTAAAATATTATTAATAAATTAATTTTTTTTAAATATAAATGATCATATATTTTAGAGGGAATACAATTGTAATTTTGATTATGGGTTGAAATCCATTTTTGTCCAAACCCATGAATTTTCAATAAATGATTGTTTTCATTTTAAAAGTAAAAATTCAAATATTTAGAAAATTATTTAGATAAAATGAAAATTAATTTTTTAATAAGGTTGTCGAAATTATCCAATGGTTAATTTTTTATAATTTTCTGAGACAGTCAAATTTTTGGGTAAAAATTAAATACCGTTTAAATATATAATGTGTTTTATGACTTCATAATGACCCAATAGTGATGTAATACAATACTATAAATTATATGTTTTTAAAATATATGTTTAATATTTAAAATAATGTGATTTTAGGTGTGTTTGATTTATATTACAAAGCTTTAGTGGACCCTCCCAGACTTATAAAACATTTTAACTTTTTAAGTTGATTTCCTTGAGAGTGTGACTCACCTCCACATAAACAAGTACAATATTTTAATAATTAAGGCCACTGGACTTATAAAATAGTGTTTTCTACTCCCCTTTGGAAAAAACCGTGGGATGGTTTGTGGTTTGGATTAGTTTAACGTGTGGTGCCCAAAACCTAAATAATAATGAATTCCCTCTCTTTTTATATATAAACCCACCCAAGCTCCCACTTCCTATTCACTCAAAGCAATTGGATCATGACCAACCTCTTCCCTTACCTCTATAGAATCCTTATAAGTCTCCCTAATCTCCCAATAATCCTCTCTTAAAACCCTACCAAGCCTCTAGGATCACACTTCCTAGTAAAGGATTTCTTTTTTTCTCATTTTTATCCAAATTTAATTATGTTATTATACCATTTTGTTTTGAATTATAAATATTGGGGTATTATTCCAATCCTACCCTATACTACCTTATTTTTGTTTTGATGATGATAGACCCCTTCCTCTCTCATTAATGCCTCACATGTACACCCGTTACCATGCCGAAATTCCGTAAGGAATTTCTCTCTCCTCATATACATTCAAGAAATTATTTTGTATTATGAATCTAACATCCATTACATATGTTGGGACATGTTTCTATGTGACCCCTTACTGTCCATTTCATGTAAGTATAATGATACACATATTTCTTTCTCATTGACTATTTTTATGAATTCTTATGTCACGTTGTTATGCTTCCGAAATTGTACCATGATTTTCCAAGACAAAGTCATTATGTAGTGAATACCATGCCCATTTCTCTACCAAGGGTATTCAACATTATGCACATTTACTTATTGATTATAGAGTTTCATGTATTAATTCCTCATTCCATTATCATGGAATAAATGATAAAGTTTAATGAAACCATGTTATATGATCCATGTGGCACACTTATATATGAAATGAAATGATTAAAAAGGGTGTTCCCTGATAGCGCTCCAATGAATTGGGTAAAGATTAGTATCATGATACATTAAGTGAAATGAGGGTTTTATCATGTTAATTCAAGTGGAATGAGGGTTTACTCAAGATCCATGTGCAATGGGCCTTAGATCATGCTAATACCATGTTAAATGTTGTTGCCACATTTCCATGTTATGATAACCATGCTATATCATGCCATTATGTTCATGTTTCTCTTATGATCCATTGATATGCCTATTTCCTAACATGAATTGTATTATTCATGTTATTCTTTGATTACTCCCTTACTTGGCTTTATAGCTCACCCTTTTCACATGTATATCCTCATGTTATCCCATGCAACACTAGGTATGAGGGAACGTTTTGGTCATGTAAAGGAAGTTTTCAATAAATATTTTATATTTTTATGTCTTAAGTTGTCATGTAATGTTCCTAATTTCCCACGAAACTAGACCACTCGATAATCAGAGTTTTCTTAAGTGAAATTTTATGTAATAAATCATGTTTAAGTGGGAAATAAAGAGCATGGTTGTTATAGTTGGTTTCAAATTATAGGTTTAGTTATTTTTGAGATTAGGATTAGAAAACCCTCGTGAAAGTCCCTATGATAAGACTAAGAATAATAAAAACGTCCCTAAATTTTGGTGAGTATTGAGTAATTGGTTTATCAAGAAAATACATCCTTTTTTTGATAAAAACATGTAGAGGTGGATCTGACACATATGTAACTAGGGGTAAATCCCCAAAACCCCACTTTGAGCAAGACTCGAATGGGAACTAGTGCAAGACAACGGGCATTGATGCACTCTTGGTTATGAAACTCCCAAGGGATATTCTTTGGTAAATTCATAAGCTTAGTATGAACCATTATTATGGGAATATAAAAAAGTGCCCCTAAGAATATATGTTGGGCAGTAGATCATGGATAACATAGATTGAAGCCTATAAATTCATAAGTTATGTAATTTATAAATTATACATTTTTGTCTTTTGATTACCCTTTATGTGTTACACTTAACTTTCCTTTTATTCCAGCTGCTGGCTAGTAATAGGAGGACTCATGATAACAACCAATGTGAAGATCAATGTGACAAATGTTCTAATGAGATTCCCAATCCTATGGGAGTGGGAATCACGAACATTGTCACAATACTCTCTCAGCTAACTCATGTTTTTAATAGAAACATGGGTCAAGAGAAACATTCAACCCCCCCCCCCCCCGCCCAAAGGAAGAAAAAGTCGCAATCAAAAGCTTCATGAGACAAAGGCCTCCTAATTTTAATGGATCATCTGATCCCTTAATCACCAAACAATGGAACTACTCCATTGAAAAGATCTTCTACATCCTTCATTGTTCTAAAAAAGAGAAGGTTCTTCTGGATTATTATCATATGGAGGGTGAAGCTGATCAATCGTGGATATTGATAGAAAATATGAAACTAGAGGAAGAGATCGAGACATTAGGATGGAAGGATTTATGGAAAATGTTTTTTTGATAAATATTTTCCTCGAACCCTCCAACTTAAGATGAAAAGGGACTTCCTTGACCTCAATAAAAAAGACGACAAATATGTCGGAGTGTATGAGGAAAAATTCACATGGCTTGAACGAGATGCCTATGACTTTGTCATTACCCCTGAATCCAAGGTTGAACACTTCTTCGGTGGGATAAAACCTAACCTATAGAATGCACTAGTGATCCGTGACTTCGAGATCTATGAGGAAATTGTATGATGTGACCTCAAAGTCAAAATGTAGATCAGATAATTTTAGGGGTATCATGGGGATAAGAAGTGTAAGTTACACTTTAATTATGGCGGTCCAATGGATAAATCCAATGGTACTAAGAAAATCCAGCACCCCAATTTCCAAAGGTGTGGAAAGAAGAACCCTTGAAATTTTCTGAAGAGGATGAGGAAATGATTTAGGTGTGGAAGAGAAGGGAAACTAGACATTAAATGCCGACAAGAAAAACCCATGGCTGTGATAGAGGAGGAGAACACTCCATTCAACCCTCAACGCATTGTTCATTGCTTCAAATTCATTGAACCATGGCACTTTTCAAACCTGTTCCCTAATCCAAGGGTTTTTTGAGGCAACCAACAACCTCTAAGGAAACAAGGGCAGAATTTTGTAATCACTAATGCTGAAGTGAACCCCGACAATGAAGTGGTTACCAGTACTCTAGTTATTCATTCAAGAATAGAAAACACACTTTTTTATTCTGGTTCTATGCACTCTTTTATATCCTGAAAGTTTATTAGAACAATCAAAACACCACCACAAGTTATGTAAGTGAAGATGTAGATGATAACAGAAAATGGCGAAATCATTGGAACCCATGAATATAACTCCTCCCTTATCACAATTTGTGGATTGAACTTCCCAAAAAACCTTGTCATACTCCCTTTGGTGTAATTTGATGCAATTTGATGCAATTCTTGGTTGAGATTGACTTTCCTTATATAGAGCCAACATAAATTTCCATGAGAGGGAAATCACTCTCCATATGGAGAATCGATCCTTGATTATATAGAAGTTCAAGGAAGAAGATGACTCTTCTTTAGCGCCATTATCTCAAGCATGGATATTACTACCCTATGAGCATAAATATATAGCTTAAATGATTGATTAAAAAGAATAAACCATCATAAAATACATGCCTATTGTGAGGGAATTTTCAGATGTGTTTCCCAAGGAATTTCATGGTCTTCCTCCTATAAGATATTTTGAATTCATAATTGATCTTATACTTAGGGAATTGCCTATATCCAAGACTCTATATAGAATGGTTGTTGTGGAGCTTCAGGAGTTGAAGAAACAACTACAAGAGAATTTGGAAAAAGGGTTTATACACCCAAGTGCTTCACCATGGGGTGAAACAGTCCTCTTCATCAAGAAGAAGGATGGGTCAATGCGCCTTTTCATTGATTATCGTGATATCAACAAGATAATGATAAAGAACAAGCATCCTCTTCCCTGAATTGATGACTTGTTCAATCAACTGCGTAGAGCACAATACTTCTCCAAGGTGGATTTTTGGTTGGGATATTACCATGTAGGGGTGAATAAGGAGGATATCCCCAAGGCAACTTTTCTTACAAGATACAGGCACTATGAAGTTATAGTAATTCTTTTTGGACTCACTAATTCTCCAGCAATCTTCATGGAATTTATGAAAATATTCTTTAGAGATTACCTCAAAAAAATATTAGTAGTCTTTATAGACGATATTCTAATATAATACAAAACCAAATAGAAGAATGAGGAGTATCAAACCACTTTACTAGAGACCTTATAAAAGAAGAATCTCTATGAAAAGTACAGAATGTGTGAGTTCTGGTTGAAGGAGGTCTCATTCTTGGGTCATATCATCACAAGAAATGGGATATCTATGGATCCATCCAAGATAGTTTCAATTGAGGGATGGATGAGACAATCATTAGTGATTGATATCTGTATCTTTTTAGGGTTATATGGATATTATCGCTGATTTGTGATAAATTTATCATGATTTTAAAACACACTTTCCAAGATAACTTGGAAGGGAGTTAAGTTTTTTTAGAGTGATGAATGTGAAGAGAGCTTCAAGGATTTGAAAAGGAGGATTATCACTATGCCCGTGCTCACATTACCCACAAGTGGAGAACTTTTGTGGCATTTATTAATGCTTAGAAGAAGGGCCTCGGTTGTGTGTTGATATAAAATGAAAAATTCATTACCTATGCTTCATGGAAATTGAAAGTTCATGAGAGAAACTATCCAACACATGACCTGAAGTTGGCTGCAGTAATATTCTCCTAGAAAATTTTGTGGCATTATCTATTTGGGGATAAGTGTGAAATATATACAGATCACAAAAGTCTAAAGTATATATTCACACAGAAATAGTTGAATATGTGCCAATAAATATGGTTAGAGCTGATCAAAGACTATAACTACTCAATCCATTACCACCCTGGGAAAGTGAACAAGGTGGAAGATGATATAAGTAGAAAGGACCCCACAATTCTATCATTGATGAGAATTAAAAAGGATCCAATCTTCTTAGATTTTATGAATATGAACATGGGAATCATAAATAATGGAAAATCATCAATCCTTTCACAAATGATTTCTCAATTGTCTCTTTTGGAAAGGTTAATGATGATCAAAAGGATGATATGGAAATTCATAAGAAAGTGGAAACTATTAAAAAAGGGAAATCCTCAGAGTTCTATGTTGATGAATAATGAATTGTGAGATTTGGGTCAAGACTGTGTGTTCCATCAAATCCGGAGTTAAAGAAATAACTTTTGGATGATGCACATAGATATAATTTCTTCATTCACCCAGAAAACACAAAGATGAATCGAGATCTCTGAGAGCATTGTTGGTGGTATAACAAGAAGAAGGAGATCGCTGAGTATACATCAAATTTTCTGGTATGTCAGCAAGTGAAGGATGAGAGGTAGAAGTATAAGGGGATGATGTAACAATTACCCATACCAGCATGGAAATGGGAGAAAATAACCATGGACTTTTTCACCGGACCTCCAAAGGAATACAAAGGAAACAATGATATCTAGGTTTTTGTGGATATTCTTACAAAGACTGCACACTTCATTGCAATTAGAGAGGATTTCTCATCGGACCAACTGGCACAGATATAAGTCATAGATGTGGTAAGGTTTCATGGATTACCACTATCGATTGTATCCGATCGAGATACAAGATTCACCTCTACGTTTTGGAAGAGTCTTAAACATGCTTTGAATACTGAGATGAACTTTAGTATGTCTTATCATCCTCAAACTAATGGCAAATGTAATACCCTGACCCTAGTTACCCAGATCTGGTGCATTATTTTAATAAATTGGCATGATTACAAGGAATCAAGTCCTGAAGGACCGATCAGTTTAGTAGTCTTTGAAAATATATTTCATACATTAACTTTACATTTCAATTTCAAAATTACAACACAACACAGATAGTTCTTTGAGAACACAATTATTCCGTTTAGCATAACCCTTTATATAAATCATAATATAATTCTTGGAATCTTGGGAAAATAAAACATAAGAAAGGGGTGAGCTCAGATGCTCAGTAAGGGTAAATAATTTAGCAGAAGCTATAAACTTTTATGGAAAGATGTGAAATAAAAACAACAAACATTTTGAACATAATCTTGAACATAATATGGAAAAAATAAATCAAAAATCACCACATAAACATGAACATGGATATTATAATTTTCAAATAATCACTTGTAAAAACTAATTTAATAATGAAGGAATGCCTAACGCCAGACATCATTACCACATTGTCAAGGCCTTATGCCAAGAATACAAATAAAATTTTTGTCAAGGTCTTGTTCCAAGAAACTAGTTTGTATCATGAGACCTACCGATGCATCAAGAAGCTATAGCGGGCTCAACTCGTCACTTACTAAGTCCACTACATTCCTCATATGAAAAAGTTGAAACATAAAAAAAACATTCTTATTAAAACTAGAATACAAAATGTCAATACATTAACCATAAACCATGAATGGTATAAAAATATAACATTCACAGTAAAACATATCATAACTCATTAAATACAATATGAAACGTTGTATTATATTAAATCAACCTCAATCAAGAATAATAAACATTAAAGGATGATGACATAGTTGAAAATGATCGATAAAACTTTTTGGCCGAAATATCCCATTTGTGAGATCATTTAAAAGTCACACATTTATAGAGGAATTGATTTAAAAGGAATTTTTGAATAAAAGTGTCCCATAAAACGTTGAAACTTTTGAAAATAATTATCATTTAAAAACATTCATGTCCATATAAATACATCCGTAAAATCATTTTGAAAACATAGACATTAATAATGAGATTGAGGAAATAACCCTTATCTTGCACTTTCGTTTGGTCGAGGGTACGTTTAACCTCTTTTATAATGACCATAGTGTGTTATTAAATTATACCAGAACCATATTAATATTTATTATATCATAAATGATTCATTTATGACTTTATACTATCCATTTAATAATTATTTCCATGTTAAAGTAACATTTCGGGTAATAATCGCTTTCTTTATTGTACATGTTTTAACTTGTTATTCTTGATCGTATCACTTAGATCGTGATTTAAATACTTCCAGAATATAAAACATGATTTATATATCATATATATATAGAATATAAATATGTATAATATATATATATATGAAATGGAAAACACCGTTTATGGAGACGGTAGGCCGTACGTACGCATAAACGTTGTTTCCGTTTTCACATCGTATTGAACAGAAGCAAGTGAATAAGATATATATATATATAAGTGTATATATATATATATATATATTTATTTAATAGAATTATTATGTCATATATTACATACTTATTAATAATATATATTTTTATAATCATCATTGAATGGTGAACGTGGAAATGAATATCATCGCGTCGTGGAGACGGTAATTCGTACATACGCACGAGCGACAATATCATTATATTGATGGTGAAATCATATGTAATTGGAAGTTAAATCATATATAAAGAATCATAAAAATGTTATATTTATTATTTACATTATTTATACTCATTATTATACCCATCCAAATAATTAATTATTTGAATAAAAAACTACACCACAATGTGGAGACGGTAAGTCGTACGTACGCACATATGGTGACTTTATCATTTATAGGATGGATAGAATAATGAATATGATTGTACCATATTTATAATAACATAAAATTATATAGTAGGTACTGGATTTATTATTTTGTTATGGAAACAACAAAGAAAGAGGAAGTGTATGAAGAAAAGAACTTGAAAGAGGGTGGTGAAATTATTACATCTTTTTCGGGTGTTTTCTTTTGAGTTGATCCAAAGGGCTCCTTTGGTTGGATTTATGATCAAAGTAAGGACTCTAGGTTAATTTTATAGAAGTTAGGAGGATATATGGGTAGGTGTTGTCAGATAAAAATGGCTTTGGGGTGTGATTTGGAGGGAAGGAGAAGTGCCCTTTTATAAGAGGGGTGAGGGTCACTTTAGGAAAAGATTAAAATATTAATTTATTATACAATGATATTCAGTTTATAATGGCTTAAAAAGAATTTATTTCAAGACTTAGGTGGTTATGGGTCGACATAATTTCAAAAAAATAGGTTTTAGGCAAGTGTATGTTACAATTTTAACCTTATCTTTTTAGATTTATCTCTTAGTTAAATTGTTTAACTTTTACCATGTCTTCTTGTATTCTTACACTATATGGTTAATAAACTTACTGTAAATTTACAAGAGAACCTCAAGTGGTTCATTAGTGACATATATAATATTATTTAAGCCATTTTTCTGAAAATTATATTTTTTGAAATATTATATCAACCAATAATATAGTATTTGTTTTAAAAATTAATTTATGTCAATTTTGACACTATTTTTTATTTTGTTTTTTTGGAAGTCATAAAAAAATTATAACATCAATAAAAATTTACCTAATCAACCCTAAAATGTCATATTAACCTAAAAAATTATTGTATGGCATCAGAAATTTTAAATTATATTTATTTTAGTATTTATAATACCATTTATTTGATTATTTCATTAATAAAGTAATTACTACATCATCATTGTGTTATAATAAAATTTAATTATTTAATGTCTAAAATTTATAAATAAAATACCATTGTCTAGGAAATATTTTTATCTTTCTAATGAATATTTATAGTCGAATGTATCTTTGGTATAACCCAATATTAAAAATGGTTTAGTTAATAAACATTAAATTTAACACTTTTAACTCTTCTTTAAATAAAATAATAATAAATGTCCTAATCTAATCCAAGTGGACCTAAAGGATCATATTTTATTCCTAAGGTTTTTTTTTCTAATTATACTTATCTAATAGAATTAGGACATGTGTTAGGGTAATTACAATATAATTTTTTTCCTTTAATTACCCTATTTACTTTTAACCGTGGTAAATAAAAGTCGAAAGTTACTATTTAGAAAAAATTATTTTCTAGTTATTGAATCACATTTTACTTACTGATTTCAACCGTTTCTCTCAGATTTTTTAAATTCAACTCACAGAAACCGTAAAACTATGTTTTATGCAAATTTGAAAATGCTTCTAGAAGGTGGGTAAAAGACTATAAAAATTTCAATAAAATTTTATACATCTATTTTATTAAATAATGACTCCAACATATTACATTGAACTTATATAGGTATTATATATCTATTTTGACTTAAAATAAATTTAAATAAACTAAATAATTATTTAAATAAAAAGTCATTTTTATACAATAACACAATGTTTTTCACAATTCATCAAAAATTGAATTTTTTCAGAAAAATACCAAAAATTCACCCTAAGCTAATTTTGATATTATGAATTCAAAAATGAAGTCTATTTTTACAAATTCAAAACATATAAGTTTCATTTGTTAATTTAAAATTAATTCTCATTGTCAAAACCAAAAAGCATATTTTTTAAAAATTAAAAACTATCAAAAGATTGACATTTGTTTATGTCCAATTTATATGTGAAATTATATATAATAACCTACATTGTATTAAATGATAAAAATATAATCTAATTATACTTAAAAACTATTCAAATGTATAATTTAACACTATAAATTATTTTGATTAATAAAGTTGTTTTCATTTAAAATTCAGCATTTTCACTATTGTTCAAAATATAAATGTTATCCGAAAAACAACAAAGAATTATTAAAACTAAATTTTTATGTCCCAATTCTAAGGAAGACGTTTATTTTGTCAAATTTAATATATAAAAGTTTCAAATATTGGATTTAAAAAGGGTTCACCCTTTAAAGGTGGTATAGTTTCATTTTCCGAAAAATACTTCCTTTATCTGAAAAAAATGAATTTGTTCTTATATTATGTCTAAGAAACACATAATATGGATGTTAAAATTTATATGGAATATATAAAATAAAAAATTTATATAATACTATTCATATCCGCTTTGGAACAGATAGTTTGGTAAGTCGTGGTGCGCTCAAACTCGGTGTTGTGTGTAGCGCAAGTTATTGAATTACTTGGAAGAAATAATGTACTATGAAATATTGGGGTGTGACATTCTGCCCTATTTCAATAAATTATGTACTCAAAATTTGAAATTTTTCTTCAAAAATAAAAGTTTAAAATAGAAATATACCTTTGTGGAAAACTCACATCAGAGATTGGGTTATTAATATTTAGTCTTAATAAGAGGGAATGAGAAATGAAAAAGTCACCACCAAATTATGATCTCAATTAGGAAAACATTAGTGTCAATTAAAGACACATAATTAGAGGAAAATATAAATATTTATAGTGAGTGATTGAGGTCATCAATCACAAATAAGTTTAAAATTGAGGGCCTCAAATCCATTAATCTATGGTGGTTTAAAATATCGTCGGTTCAACAAAAAATAAGGTATTAGGATAACACAATTTTGGTTTTAAGATCACTTCCCTAAAGTTTTAGAATATATTTATTCACACAATAAGAGGAAAAAAATATACTTGATAAGTGGATTTTCATCCTTCAACTAATTCCTACCACAAACCCACCTTTCACTCTAAAAGATAATAGAAATAAAAAAATATTATATTTATTGTAATCGTGTATGGTTCCAAAAATAATGAATTTATAATTCATTTGTCAGACTATTTAAGAAAACTAAATTACACAAACTAGGACATCACATAGGCCAGTGGTAGGTGATACACCCTTGTTTCCCTTCGGTTGTGGGTTCAAGTCTTGCACCATTGCCGAATGTGATGGGTTGTCGCCTGACCTCCGAGTTGTCCTTTTTATAACAATCCATAAATAATCTTAAGAAATTATTTAACCTTAATAATAGTATCATATGTCAAACTTAATCCATTACAACATTTAGACTTATCCAAAATACTTCTGTCTAAACTCACAGTCCAAAATTAATAAGGAAGGTAAACAAAATGAAGATCTTTTTTTCCACGTAATAACATATGAATATCTTCATCATGTATTCTTTTAAAACACAGTAACACCCTGAATTACCATAAAAACTTATTGATTACATTTATTCTCCCTTATTTCTTATAGAATAAAAGATATATTCCTTATATCTATAAATGTTGTAAACTCCAACAATGATGGAATATACAAATCATTAATCAGTTTCAAGGTAGTCAAGAATATCCAATATAATTTATCAAAATCAATCATATATTATTCCAAAATAACTAAATTAGTGTCAGAACAATATTATGGTTTATCTTTATCTCAAGCATATATTTTCCAAAACATTTAACCTGATATTGAGTGATTTTTCTTGGTTCCACACAATCTCAAGTCCTTAATTAAATTGTACTACAATACAATAATTATACACTCTATAATTCTTATAACATGTACATCATTAATATAATACTCAAATGACAGAATACTTTAATAAAAAAGTAAGAAATATAATCATTACTCTTCATCTTTGGTAGTATCATAACTTGATTATTATCCAATAGAAGCATTTTGGGGTATAATCTGATGATTTGGACATTGATTTGCTTAGTTTCCCAACTCCTTGTAGATGAAACATTATACATTTCAAATCTTTTTCTTAACCTTTCAATCACGTACTTGATGTCCTTTTTCTCCCCACTTATAAAAAACTCCTATTCCCTTTAAGAAATTACCAAGTTTATTATTTCCACAGTTATCACATATGGAAAAATATTTCTATCCCCTCTTACCTTTATCCATCTTTCTCTCTTTCATCCTTTTCTTCTCTTTCTACCCTTCAAATCCATATGACTTAAATAATTTTTGAATTATCTTATTAACACATGATACTATTTCTTCATATGATGAGAATACATTGGAGACTATTTCCCTTATAAATTTTGGCTTAATTTCATGAAACGTATGATCCTTCTTAATCTTTCGATCATGCATATTGCTGGAATTCTCATTCCTTCTACTAGGATCCATTTATAAACAATGACAGACACTAGGTCAGATTATGAATCACAATGCATAATTCAAAACTTTTAAAATACCTAATGTAAATTAAAAATATTATGCATATAATCTATAATAATATTGTGTTTTCATTGAGGAAGTGTTTACTTATAAATCCCTCATAATGGCTGGTAATGAAAATGTGAATTATCTTAAGCATACCCCCAGTAGTGTCGTAAGCAAGAGCGCAACAAGGCCCGTTGTTGTATACCAGGATACCCTAGGTTAGGCCCAAAACTCATTGTTAGATTTTTCACTCCTAGATACATCTATTCCAGAGCCACCTCTACCTGCTCGTATCCGGACATAGATGTAATGCTTGAAAAATACCCAAAATCTCTACATTACAAAAAATTCTAGGAAGTTCTTCTATACTAATTCTAAAAGTCTATATTTCGGTAAGATTCTCAAATAAGTGTTTATCTAAATCTATTTACAAGGTTGTTTCTAAAATTCCTCTGATACTAATTGTAACTCCCTAGCCCTAGTTACCCAGAGTCAGTGCATTATTTTAATACATTGGCATGATTACAAGGAATTAAGTCCTGAAATACTGATCAGTTTAGCAGTCTTGGAAAATATATTACATACATTAAATTTACATTTCAATTTCAAACATACAGAAAAAAATAGATAGTTATTTGAGAATGATATTATTCCCTTTAGCTTAACCCTACATATCAATCATAAGACACTTCTTGGAATCCTAGGAAAATAAAACATAAGAAATGGGTGAGCTCAAATGCCCAGTAAGGGTAAATAATTTAGCAGAAGCTATAAACTTTTAAGGAAAGATGTGAAATAAAAATAAAATACATTTTAAACATAATTTTGAACATAATATGGAAAAAAAATCAAACATCTCCATATAAACATGAACATGGATATTCTACTAGTCAAATAATCATATATAACAACTAATTTCATAATGAGGGGATGCCTAACGCTGTAAATCATTACACCATAGTCAAGGCCTTGTGCCAAGACACTATTTTATCTCACGAGACATAAAAATGCATCTAGAAGCTATAGCGGGCTCCTCCCGTCACTTACTAAGTCCACTACATTCCTCATATGAAAAATTTGAAACATAACATAAACATTCGTATTAAAACCAACATATGAAATGTCAATACATTAACCATAAAGAATGAATGGTATAAAAATATAAAAATCATAGTCAAACATATCATAACTCATTTAATACAATATGGAATATTGTATTATAATAAATCAACCTCAATCAAGAATAATATCCAGTAAAGGATGCTGACATAGTTGAAAATAAGTAAAAAATTTTGAGAGAAATATCCCATTTTGGGAAATCATTTTAAAGTCAAACATTTATAAAGGATGTAATTTAAAATATATTTTTGAATAAAAGTGTCCCATAAAACTTTGAAACTTTTAAAAAGAAGTATCATTTCAAAACATTCATTTCCATATAAATAAATCCGTAAAATCATTTTGAAAACATGGATAATAACTAAAGGGATTTAGAAAGATAAATCTTTAAAACATTTAAAATGATGATCTAGTTAAATAGACCCTCCCATAAAACAATAAAATATTCCTTTTGAAAACATTTTTATGAAATATGGGTATCAATGATAAATATGTCCCATTAAATACTTATACATAATCAATCTCGTATAATAATGAGATTGAAGAAATAACTCTTACCTTGCACTTTCCTTTGGTCGAGGGTACATTTAACCTCATGTATAATGACCATAGTATGTTATTAAATTATACCATAACCCTATTCATATTTATTATATCATACATGATTCATTTATGACTTTATACTAGCCATTTAATAATGATTTCTATGTTAAATTAACATTCCGAGTAATAATCGCTTTCTTTATCGTACATGTTTTAACTTGTTATTCTTGATCATATCACATAGATCATGTTTTAAATACTTCCTGAATATAAAACATGATTTATATATCATATATATATATAGAATATAAATATTTATAATATATATATAATGGAAAACACCGCTTATTGAGACTGTAGGCCGTATGTACGCATAAACATTGTTTCTGTTTTCACATCGTATTGAACAGAAGTAAGTGAATAAGATATATGTAAGTACATACATATACATAAATATATATATATATATATTCAGTACCATTATTATGTCATATATTACATACTTATTAATAATATATATTTTTATAATCATCGTTGAATGATGAACATGGAAATGAATCTCATCGCGTCGTGGAGACAGTAATCCATACGTACGCACAAGCGACAATATCATTATATTAATGGTCAAATAATATGTAATTAGATGGTATATAATATATAAATAATCCTAAAAATGTTATAATTTTAATTTAAATTATTTATACTCATTATTAAACCCATCAAAATAATTAATTGTTTGAATAACAAACTACACCGCAACATGGAGACGGTAAGCTGTACGTACGCACGTATGGTGACTTTGTCATTTATAGGATGGATAGAATAAATAATATGGTTGTAAAATATTTATAATAACATCATAGTATGTATAATTCACTGGTTTTATTATTATGGTATGGAAACAATAAAGAAATAGGAAGTGGAAGAAGAAAAGAACTTGAAAGAGGGTGGTGAAATTATTACCTCTTCTTCGAGTGTTTCCTTTAGATTTGATCAAAAGGGATCCTTTGGTTGTATTTATGATAAAAGTAAATACTCTAGGTTTATGTGAGGGAATTTTGGAGGATATTGTATTAGTTTTTGGCCAATCCAAATGGCTTTGGAGGTATAATTTTGAAGGAAAGGGAAGTGCCCTTTTATAAGAGGGGTGATGGTCACTTTAGGAAAAGATTAAAATAATAATTTATTATACAATCATATTCGGTTTATAATTGCTCCAAATGAATTTATTTTGAGCCTTAGGTGGTAATGGGTCGAAATCCACTCAACCAGTAGGTTTTAGACATGTTTAGGTTACCATTTTAATCTTATCTTTTAGATTTATCTCTTAGTTAAATAGTTTAACTTTTACCTTTTTTCTTGTATTCTTACGCTATATGGTTAATAAACATACTATAAACTTCCAAGAGAACACAAAGTGGTTAATTAATTACATATACAATATTATTTAAGCACTTTGGCTGAACCTCAAATTTTTAGAAATATTATATCAATCAATAATATAGTATTTGTTTTAAAAATTAATTTATGTCAAATTTGAAACAATTTGGTATTTTGTTTTTTTAAAAGTCATAACAACTTTATAACTTCGAAAAAAAATTATCTAATCAACCCAGAAATTTTATATTAACCTATAAAATTTGTTTATGGCATGAGAAATTTTAAAGTATAATTATTTTAATATTTATAATACAATTTATTTGATTCTTTCATTAATAAGGTAATTACTACATCATCATTATGTTATAAATAAATTGATTATTTAATGTGTAAAAATTATAAATAAAATACCATTGTGTAGGAAATATTATTATATTTCTAATTAATATTTACAGTTGAATTTATCTTTTGTATAACCCAATATTAAAAATGATTTAGTTAATAAACATTAAATTTAACACTTTTAACTCTTCATTAAATAAAATAATAATAAATGTCCATATCTAATCCAAGTGGACCAAAAGTATAATTTTTTATTCCTAATGTTGTTTTTTGTCGAATTACACTTATCCAATAGAATTAGGACATGTTTTAGTGTAATTATAATATCATTTTTACCTTTAATTACCCTATTTACTGTTCACCGTGGAAAATAATAGTAGAAAGTTACATTTCACGAAAAATTATTTTCATATTATTGAATCAAATTTTACTTACTGATGTCAATCGTGGCTTTAAGATTTTTGAAATTAAACTCACATAAGCGATAAAATTATGTTTTAGGAAAATTTGTAAATGCTCTTAGAAGGTGGGTAAAAGATGGTAAAAAGTTCAATAAAATTTTATACATCTAATTTTATTATAAAAAGACTCAAATGAATTACATTGAACTTATATAGGTATTATATATCTATTTTGACTTAAAATAAATTTCAATAAAATAATTAATTATTTAAATAAAAAGTTAGTTTTAAACAATAACGCAGTGTTTTTCATTATTCATCAAAAATTGAATGTTTTGAGAAAAATACCACAAATTCACCGTAAGATAATTCTGATATTCAGAATTCAAAAATGAAATATATTTTTACGAAATTCACAACATAGAAGTTTAATTTATTAATTTAAAATTAATTTCCATTGTCAAAAACAAAAAGCAGATTTTTTAAAAATTAAAAATTATCAAAATATTGACATTTTTTATGTCCAATTTATATGTGAAATTACATATAATTAACTACATTTTAATAAATGATAAAAATATAATCTAATTATACTTCAAAACGATTCAAATGTATAATTTTACAATATAAATTATTTTGATTAAAAAAGTTCTTTTCAATTAAAATTTAGCATCATTCACTATTCATCAAAATATGAAAGTTATCAGAAAAACACCGAAAAATTATTGAAACTAAATTCTCATGTCTCTATTCTAAGGAAAAAGTTTTTTTTTGTCAAATTAAATATATAAAAGTGTCAAATATTGGATTTAAAAAGGGTTCCCCATTAAATGCTGGTAAAAATGCATTTTCTGAAAAATACTTCTTTTATTTGAAAAAGATGAATTTGTTCTTATATTATGTCTAAGAAACACATAATATGTTTGTTAAAAATTATATGGAATATATAAAATTCAAAATTCAAATAATACTATTAATAACCTCTTTTGAACAGCTAGTTTGGTAAGTCGTGGTGCGCTCGAACTCAGTGTTGCGTGTAGTGCAAGTTATTGAATTGATTTGAAGAAATAACGTACTATGGAATCCTTGGGTGTTACAGCCAATCTGAGAATAATATCCAAACTCTTGAAGACATGTTTATAACATGCTCAATGGAATAAAAATAAGGATGGGATCAACATCTTCCTCTAGTTGAGTTCTCTTACAACAACAGTTTTCACTCAAGCATCCAAATGGTTCCTTAAGAATCCCTTTATGGGAAGAGGTGCAGAACACCGACATGTTGTGATTATGTTGGGGAGTGAAAACTTCTAGGATCAAAAAATTGTTTAAGAAATGGCGGATAAGGTTATGCCCATCTAGTAGCACATTAAAGCTTCTCAGAATCGACAAAAGATCTATGCTGATAATCATCGATGGGACCTGGAGATTGATGTCGGAGACATGGCATTCCTCCACATATCACCGTGGAAGATAGTTATGAGATTTGGGAAGATGTTAAATCTTATTCCAAGGTACATTATCCCTTTTGAGATCCTTGATCTCATTGGATCCATGGCCTATTGACTAGAACTCGTACCGAACCTATCTCAAGTACATGATGTATTCCATGTATCACTCTTGAGGAAGTTCAAACCAGACCCATCGCATGTACTCAATCCATAGGTGGTACCATTGGAGAATGACCTCTACTATGAAGATAAGATGGTGAAGATATTAGATTGTAGGGAAAAATATCTACGAAATAAGATAATTCCCATCGTCAAGGTGTTGTTATGAAACCACAATTTTGAAGAAGCAATATGGGAATCAAAGGAAGTTAGGAAGTAGAGTTAGCCACATCAATTTTAGTGTGGGAAAAGGAAATTTTGAGGGAAAATTTTCTTAAAGGGGTAAGATTCTAATGATCCAAATTTTTGTTAATGAAAATTCTTGTTGATCTAATTAAATTTATTATTATGTAAAATGGTTTGGTTTTATGTTTTTTGATTTTAAAATACCGTTAAGAATTGTTACCGTTTCTAATAAAACCATTGAAAAGTGATCACCTAATTAGTATAAATATAGGGCTTTAAAAAATCCAATTTACTCAGAAAAAGGAATCAATGGCCTAATCCAGTAGAATTTCCATGTACGAACCCATTTTTTGGAGCTCGGAAAGGAGGTGGCGTCACTGGGATTCTCTCTTGACCAAGCCTAAACCGATCTTCAACACGTTAATCTTGAACGGAACCGTCTACAAGAGAAGTGGAAGTTAGTAGAGATTACCACCTGAGAGATATTATCTAAGCCACCCAAAGAGTCTATCACCATCACTCACCTTACCCTTCAGTCATATGCAGGTGTTATAAGGGGTTACGTAACAAGACCCTAGAACTATGATTATGTACATTATTTTTGTATAGATAATATACATTCATTTTATTATTATTACTTTGTAAATAGTTTTTAAAGCACAAATAGTATTTTTGGTTAATATTCCATTAATAAATATATTTTTATGAATTAATGGTTTTTTTAATTAAATTATATTTTATTAAAATATTATTAATAAATTAATTTTTATTAAATAAAAATGATTTTATAATTTAGGGGAATACGATTTGAATTTTTATTAAGGTTTGAAATCCATTTTTGTCAAAACCCATGAATTTAAAATAAATGTTGGTTTTAATTTTAAAAGTAAAAAATCAAATATTTAGAAAATTATTTAGATAAAATGAATATTATTTTTGGAATCAAGATGTTGAAATTATCCAACAGTGAATTTTTCATAATTTTCTGAGACACTCGAATTTTTGGGTAAAAATTAAATACCATTTAAATATATATTATAATTTATGACATCATAATGAACCAATAGTAATATAATAAAATAATATAAATGATTTTTTTAGCTAATATATGTTTTATATTTTAAATAATGTGATTTTAGGTTTGTTTGATTTATTTTACAAAGCTTTAGTGGACCCTCCAAGACTTATAAAACATTTTAACATTTTAAATCGATTTCCTTGAGAGTGTGACTCACCTCTACATAATCAAGCCTAATATTTTAAGAATTTTGGCCACTGGCCTTGTAAAATAGTTTTTTTTACTCCCCTTTAGTAAAAATCATGGGATGTTTCGTGGTTTTGATTAGTTTAATGTGTGGTGCCCAACACCTAAATAATAAATAATTCCATCTTTTTTCCTATATAAAACCACCCAAGCTCCCACTTACTCTTCACTCAAAGCCTTTTGATCTCAACCAACCTTTTACCTACTCTCTTTATAATCCTCAAAAAGTTCCCTAATCTCCCAATAATCCTCCCTCAAGACCCTCCCAAGCCTTTTGGTTCACACTTCCAAGTAAGGGATTTCTTCCTTTCTCATTTTTGTCTAAATTTCATTATGTTATTATACCATTTTTATTTCAATTAGAAATATTGGGGTATAATTTAGAACCTCATCCATAATTCCCTATTTATGTTTGAATTATGATATACCCCTTCATCTCTCATTAATTCCTCCCATGTACACTCGTTACCATGCAAGAATTCTGTAAGGAATTTCTCTCTCCTCATTTACATTCAAGAAATTATTTTTTATTATGAATCTAACATCCATTAATTATGATGGGGCATGTTTCTATATTACCACTTACATTATATTTTATTTAAATATGATGAGACATCCTTTATCTCTCATAAAACATTTTTATTAATTCTTATGTCATGTCGTTATGCTGCCGAAATTGCACCGCGATTTCCAAGCCAAAGTCGTTGTGTAGTGAATACCATGCCCATTTCTCATATCAAGGGTATTCACCATTATGTGAATTTAGTTATTGATTATAGAGTTTCATGTATGAAATCCACATTCATTTATTGTGGAATAAATGATGATGTTTAATGAAACTAGGTTTTATGATCCATGTGGCACAGTTATGCATAAAATGAAATGATTAAGAAGGGTGTACCCTGATAGTGCTCCAATGCATTGGGTAAAGATTAGTAGCATGATACGTCAAGTGAAACTAGGGTTTACACATTATAATTCATGTGAAATGAGGTTTTACTCATGCTCCATGTTCAATGAGCCTTGGATCATGCTAATATCATGTTAAATGTTGTTCCCACATTTCCATGTTATGATAACCACTCTATATCATGCCTTTATGTTCATGTTTCTCTTATGATCCATTGATATGCCTATTTCCTAAAATTTATTGTATTATTCATGTTATTCCTTTCTTACACTCTTACTGTGCTTTATAGATCACCCTTTTCATGTGTATGTCCTCAGGTTATCCCATGCAATGCTAGGTATGAGGGAATGTTGTGGTCACATAAAGGAAGTTTTCAATAAAGATGTTTTATTTTTATGTCTTATGTTGTCATATAATGTTCCTAATTTCCAAATACACTATACCTATAAATCCTAATATCTATATTAATTTAATTTTTATATAATAAATCATGTTTAATTGTGAAATAGAGAGTAAGGTTGTTATAATTATCCCATTGATTATTAGCTCATTGAATTTAATAGTCTTAATTCTTATCATTGCTATTTTTTTCCTCCCAATCACATGAATTATTAGTACCCCATTATAATTATTCAAACCCACCCATATAACCCACAACCTATGTCTTTTGTTCCACTCCAACTTAGGTTAATCAACCAATATTTGAATTACATTTAGAGATAGAGTTTTATTTCCATCCTCTCAGGTTCAGTGGTAATGGTTTGGTCTTTAGGGGGGGTCTATTTAAAAAAATTATTTCATGTTATATACTCTCTCCCCAAGTTGGTAGATAATGTTTTACCTAGGGTATTGGTGGTAATTTAAATTATTATTCTACTATTTTGATCTTTTCTCTGGCCCTTTATTGGTCTGGGGAAAGGGGTTTATTTATGCATTCCTTTTTCGATTAAAACTCTATTCTCTTTCACTTATTTTTTTGGTTTGGTCTGGTAACTATGTATGTTTCCTCCTTGTGTGATCATGATGATTAGTAGTGCCTTAATTTTTGAATATCTATCTTTCTTTATAAAATTTTCACACTAGTATTTATTATTTATACTGTTATATTCCTACTATGAAAAAATATTGATAGGATGTATTTGTTGGTTTATGAAATAGAAGAAAAAAGTTATTAGGATAGTTATTTCCAATTTATTCCATAAAAGGTATGATTAATGAATTATATTTAAATTTTTATACTATGATATTAATGATTTTTTAGAATTATATAGGCTAGAATATAAAGTGGGAAATGGAATTAAGAAGAGAATGTGAATACAAAATTTAAATAATGAGATATAATGTTCCTTGTGTATGGTATATGAATAGAATGGAAATTTGTAATTAAAGTTAATATGATGAAAATAACCTTATAAAGAAAATTATGGAATATAAATGTGAATGGGGTTACCTAGAATTAATATTGAAGTATTTTGGTTTAAATTTAATAGAATTGAGATATTTCTAGATAAGTCAAGGTTATTGTCCCTTGTAAAGTGCTACCTAGTGGTAGGGTCTTGGTCTATCCTTATTTATACCCTAGACCTTTCTCTTTGGTTTTGGAATTTTATCCTTGGTTTTTTATAACCTATAGTTAAGATAGGGGTTGTTGAACACCCTTTTAGGTTGGTCTCTTCCTTGTATATATTACCCTACCATAAAAACATACCTTAAACTATGGGTTATATAGTAAGGGTCAAGGGGATATTAAGGGAGGTAGTTTAGTGTTTGGTTCTTAGATGGTGCTACTAGTTTTGGCATGTTAAGTGAGTTTCATAGCTATATTATAGAATTGGGTAGTTTTCCATCAACATGGATTGATTATTAATTAAATTAATGAGAATAATGGGGAGTGATAGATGTTTAACTAGTTTATAATAAGGATTTATATACTTATAAGTATGAATATATTTTAGAATTAATGGAAAAATGATCAATTAATAAATTAATTGAACCCTTCACATTATGTTATACCTTAATTAAGGAATGAAGTGTGAAGTTTGATATGGGTGAAGTTTTGGAAATAATCTAAATAATGGAATGAATTTAAAGGTAAAATAATAATATAGTCAAAATATGAATGTAATGGGTGAATAAAATGGTTAAGAGATCATTTGATGGTTTGTTCATAACATGGGGTAATTTAATAATATGATGAATGATAATGTTACCTAAAAAATGAACTAGATTATATAAAGGAATAAGATATTCCTATGAAATTATTAAATGTAATCTAGACGAATCTTGAATTATTGATGAAGTGAGTAAATTAAGCAATAGTCAAAATTGAAACCTCTATGTTGGTGAAATTATTTTCTTAAAGGTGAAATCTACAATTATATAATATGATGTTGTTTTATTTTAAAAAAAATTATTGGTTATCAAACCCATGATTTTGATGGATCTACTGAATTTATATATGGTTTATGTGATGTGATGCATGTTATATAAGTCATAGTTATGAAAATTATGGGATGCTTGAGGTTCATGATCTTTTGATGATATTATATATGGATTGTGATGTTAGATGTGGTGATGACATAGCAATTATTTCATTCTCAGATCCATGATCATCGTGTTAGGGGTTCTATCACTGGCTCGGTAGTGGTTTGAGTTGGAATGAACTCAACATTTATAGGCAGGAGCAGGGGATATTTTGTCCTTTATAATTATCTTATAATTTTATATATTTTCCCTTAATGTTTGATGGAATGTTATATATTGACTTAGGAGATATGGATACATGAAAATGAATGACGGATGTTATGGTAATGGAGATATGGGTAATATCCCTTGTATAGACATGGTAAATTGTTTAACTAATTCTAACATGGGTTGTTGGGTCCTATGATGGACTGGAGTAGGTAGGGATGAGGATTGAACCACATTATAGGTAACTCAGTATATTGGTTTGGTGATTGGTGGTGGATGGGATATGATAAATCTCCCTTTATTATGATCAGTGGACTAAAATTATTTTTTTTAGATTTTTCTTACTTAGTTGTTCAAAAAAATATATCCTGCCACATTGATTTCACATAGATATTATTTCGATTTTCATGTATGGTCCTACTGATTAATCCTATGTGCATACTTCTCTATAGTGTTCCTTGAGTTTTTTACAGGATAACTTGAGGTAGAATGGGGATACTGCTATTTGGGTTACTGGGATAAGTATTTAAGAGCATGCTCTTGTATATTCTCTTGTAGTATTGTCTTTGTTTCATTTTATTTTATTTAATATTGGTCAATGTTAACTATTATATTCATATTTTTATAAAGTTGATTAGTAAATTTTTTATTCTTTACTAGGAATTATGAGTGTAATACCTCCCATACTTGTGTTCGATTCCCTCAGGGATAGTCACTAACCTATTTCCAATTGGAGTTAGTATTTGAGGATCGCTATCATCTCCAGCATAGACCTAGAATGGGTTTCTGTAGGAATGGGTCCTAAAAAGTGGTATAAAAACTTTTAGTTATGATATAGGATGGATTATGAAGTCAAGTACATGTGAGTATTTCATGGGTCTAGTAGGGAAACAATGTTACCTAAACCTAACATGTGATGTAGGAAAATGAGATCAGCTAAGACATGAGTATTTTGGGCCCCTGTGTTCCGATGAAAGGTCCTTATTATCAAATTAAACATGATTAGGTGGAAATAAATTTATTATAGTATAGAAAACATTGCAATGGTGCATGAATCATTCCCATAAGTTGTATTAAATGATAATATTTGGATATGTGGTTATCCATATTGTATTTTTATACTAACCTATGATGATATTTTTTTAGTCCTTATAATTATAATTCATGTGTTTTGATAAATTTAATTCATTCTAGTTTAAAACATTATTTCTTGAAAACTTATGATATGATACTTACTTTCCTTATTATGCCATGTTTAGTTTTAACTTAAGATTTGATTCCTAATAAACCTTTATAATCATATGATAAATTAATGATATTGTTTTATATTAAGGAAAGTATCCTGGTAATTTGTTTCCCCTATTTATGACACATTATTAAGATATTTTTTTCCACAAGTAACATTTTCAGAATAGTCCCATTAATAATGGCCTTGATGAATGACTAAGTTAAAAGTTTTGAAATAAATATATTGACAATATGTTTTATGTTTTAAAAATTTTCAATAAGAAAGGTTATTTCATGCAATAAGTCAAACCTGTGAATCCTAATTATTTTTTAAATATAAATGTTGTACAAATGAATTTACCTAATCGAAATGAATGATATATTTGTGAATATAGATATTTATCATGTATGATTTTGTGAAATGTTTTGATATATGAACACTACAAAATGTGCTTAAAATGTATTAATGATTCGTGATTAAATTCAGAATAAAAGTATTATACACAAATTGATTATTATTGAAAACATGTCACTAATTGATAAATTATCTAAGCAATTTATTATGAAATCATGTGCAGATTTATGAACATTAAACTATTTTATATGCCTTGTTTAGAATGATTTTATCAAACTGTTATTAGATTTTATTTTTTAATTCATAGAGCATGCTATATTCCAAATTAAAGTATAAAGAATAAAAGTGAAGAAGGTGAAAATCTATGGTAGTTTAAATAAACATGTTAAGATGTTATTAGAAAATTGATAATAGGTAAGTATCATAAATTTCTAATGAAAATAAAATATGAATATGAATATTCCATGAGTACCCCTGAGAAATATTACTTTTGATTTTGGTTGACTACTATGCTTTGGATTTCTATTTATGGTCTCGATTATTTATGTTCAAATGATATATTTTCTTAAATCTATATGCTTTAGATAATAATTAATTGATTGATTAGGCTTCTATTTCATTTACCAAAATTTTTTTTTGATATTTTTGTTAGTTTACATGCTATGATTTGATATGATGACATATAGTGGATGTGGTAATGGTGAGATATAATTGATTGTACAGAAATTTGTCAGGGATGATACCAAGATGTTTGGAATGGGTTTAGATTTAGTCTTACTTGTGTTTATTTCTTGTGACGATTAAAGTATCGTGATGATGGGTATGATGTTCCAGTGGATGTGCATAACCTATGGATGTATTTTCTTTCTTGATATGATCTTCTATGTGGTGTTTTTATTATTCATGTGATAATTTATAACCAATTTGGTTAATATTTAACTTCTTACATTCTATCAAAATGTCATTAAGACACTATTTGGGTGAAGGTGAAGGGTAATCTTGGAATGAATCTTTGTTGAATTTTTAGTGTGAAAATTATTGTAGTTCCTCGGTGAAGCATCTAGTTAGTTGGATAAGAGATGGTTGGAATAGATTGAAGTTGTCTTTGAGATGGTGAGGACTCTAGATTCGTTTTGAGTCTCTCATGTGGTTGATTTGTTTCAAAATATTTCTTAAAGGTGGTGAAAGATGAAGTATGGAAACATTTATGGAATTACTTGGGAATAGTTTCTTAAAATTTTCAAGAAGAATTGTATCACTCATATAAAAATGGAACTTTTCTTGAAAGAGTTTAAAAAGATTTAGTAATGGTAATATAGTGTGTAAAACTTCGGGAAACATTTTATGGACCTGATTGGAAAGTTCATACACTTCCTAAACATGAAAACTAATCAAACACAAGATTTTGGGTCATCCTTGAGGTTGTAAATTAAATGATCTATCATGTAATTTAGATAAAGTCTTGTGAATAAGTGAGGGGACATGAAAATACCACAGGGATAAGGATTTCAATGAGTTAATGTTTTTTTAAAGGTAATTCTTAGGTTTTTGGAGAGGCTAAGATGAATGTTCTGAGTTATAGGTCTTGGTATTTTCAAAATAGGTAAGTAATGCTTTCTTTTAGAGTTAGAGCACGACTTTGTGCCAAATGGATGAGTAGAACAAGGTGTATTATATTTGGGGAGTTGATATATTTTCATTGTAATTTTATGAGGAATATCCATTATGATTTCCTTGAGGGTCAACATGATTCCTAGTCTTTGTTGGGTAGTTAGTTAGGTTTTTGGTGGTGAACCATGTTCGAAGGATGTGTTTGTACAATTTATCTCTAGTTTTAGGGGAATATCCCCATGGATGTTATGATTTTGGATTTTCCTATTTTTAATTTTAATTATATTCTATAATATTTAATAGTTTTAGTTGAAATTAATGTGAAGTCTTAGGTTTAGTTATTCCCGTACTCAATGATTTATTTATTTTATCTAGCATTTGTTTTAGTTCTAAAGGATGACAATTGTTTTTGAGGTATCTGATGTAAGATATTGGTTATTATGAATCTTTTCCATTACATTTTCGGGGCATGGAGGTGTCTATAGGGGTTTTGTAGGATTCTCGGAGGTTATATTTGAGTATCTTGATATCTAGGTTTTCTCAAAACTAGGGTGGTAGGTGTAGTGGAGACCGTGGTCCGATGTTTTTTAGATCCATGGATATTTTAGTGAGGCGTTTTGGTGTTTAGAGCACCATTGGGTCTGGAACCCCTCCGATGAAGGGTGTTTTTTCTAGAGTTTTTACTTATATAAAATGTTGTGGTGTGAAATTATTAATTGTTTCATGCATCGATGGGAATGGAATAAAAATTAGCTTAGAGGATGTCACCACACAATAGGGTTATCAGTTTTGAAAGGCGTGGTGACTTACTATGTTGGAGTGTTTTACTATGGGAAATAGGGAAGGCTAATATGTTGTGCTGGTAAGCATTATGGCCCAATGTTTAAGGGAGGTTGTGAAATTTAGGTAAGTTATAAATGACTAGGGTAGTTTATATATGGTGTGGTGGACCTGAAACAACAAGGAAATTATCTCTAAACCATAATATAAGCAGTTGGGGTTTTATGGTGGGTTTAAATGGTATTTTCTACACCACAGTGCATGTCGTGGAACTGGTCAAACCTATTTAATGGGTTTTTAGAAAGGGCATGAGATTCAATGGATAAGGTTTTTCAAATTCATGAAAAATTGGATCTTACATTGGTTAAGGCCATTATGGTTTTCTTTAATTCCTTCATGTAATGGTGAAGGCATGTGAGGTTTTCTTTATAGAGAGTGTTCGAACTATCTTATTGGTTTTACCTTATTCCTTCCTATGGGGCCATGTCTAATTCAAGCTCCTCACTTGAGAGAGTTTTTTTCATCTCATGTGGGTTCAAACATTCTTGATTCATGGTGTTAAGACTTCCTTAGATTATGAGATATCTTTCTCATCTAATTCACTATTACCTTCTTATTTGTTCTTCTAGGATGATAACATTAATATATATACTTAGTTTTAGAAGGTTATATTTGATGCTTATCTGTTCTAGATTCAAGTAAGCATTGCATGGAATAATTAGTGATTGGATTTGGTTCTTTTGATGTGGATTTTCTTTAATTCCTTGAGATAGTGGAAATTTATGCTTCCTTATATCTTCTTGAAATAAATTGATGCTTGATATTCTATATAATATATGAGTCATCCATTTTGAACATAGAAATATTTAATTTCTACTTACTTGAATTTAATGACCCAAATTATTATTATTCCTCTTCATGATTATGCCCATGACATGAATCATCGGTAATCCCATCATTCTCTTGATTTAATATCATCCATAGATCCCATATACTATATTTTTTTACCACTCCAACTTTTGATATCTTGACTACACTAGAATTACAATCAGGGATAGTAACTTATTTATATCTCCTTGGGTTTGAAAGAGATGGTTTGTTCAGGGGGCCTATTTACATAATGAATTTCATGTTTAATTATATCTCTATGAATCAATGGATATGGTTTGTCTAGGGGAGAGGTAGTGATTTAACTTATGGTTTTACTATCATACACTTCTCTTGAGCCTTTGGTAGGCACTAGGGAAGGAGTTTATTTATTTCTTCCTTTATTCCATTAATAATCCATTCTCTTTATCTTGGTGGTATTGGTTTGGTCCGAGGGAATGTGATACTATATTTTTTTTACCTTGTGTGATTTTTGAGATTAGTTATTAATTTCATGAATAATCCTTTTATTTCAGGAATACATTTCCTCACTAGTATTATTTTTTAGTATTATTATATACATACTATTAAATCTGATTGATTAGAGGAATTGGTTTTTCTATAAATCAAAATATAAAGTGATTCCTTTGACAATATCATCTTTATTCCATGAAATTTATGATTGTAGAATTCTATTTAATAGTTGTTGATATGATATTAAATATTTTTTCAAATTATATGAGATAGAATATGAAAGGGGAATAAAATTTAGAAGATTATGTGAATCCGAAAATGAATTAATGAGATAGAAAGTTCCATGAATATGGAATATGAATAAAACTATAATGTCTAATTAAAGTTAATATAATGAAAATAACATTATAAAGGAAAATATAGAATGAAAATATGAAAGGGGTAATATGAAATTAATATTTTAGTATTTTTTGCTTAAATTTGGTAGTGTTGGGTTATTTATGGAGTTGTTTAGGCACATATCCCTTGGTAGGTTCTTCCAAGGGGTAGGTTCTTTGGCAGGACTTATTTTTACCATTGACCTTTCCATTCAATTTTGGTTGGTTATCCAAGGTTGTTTATAACCTCTAGGTGAAATATAGAGTGTCAAAAATCATTTATCGGTAGTTTGATGCCTTGTATATCTTACACTACCTTAATGGGATACCATAAACCATGGGTTTCATAGTGAGGTTCTAGGGGGACTTAGGTGAGGTGGTTTAGTGTTTTATTCCTAGATGGAACTACTAGTTTGGGTAAGACAAGTGAGTTTCATAGTTATAGTCTGCGTTAGGGTTATCCTTGGGATGATAACGTTAGGAGGAGGTAAATGTGGTAGTTTTCCATCAGCATGGGTTTTGTGGCGTACTGAACTTGATATAGTCAATAGTAACCAAACCCAGTTGTACAAATGGCCTCAATAATGCCTCCCTATAAACCAAAGTTTGTTGACTAGTAGCGAGGATCCATGGTTTAATAGTGGGGAAACTATACACTCGTGATCAATGTGTAGAAAAGTTGTATAAACATAACCCATAATAGCAGAAGCATATGAATAATTGAGTAGCAGAATAATAACATCCATCATATAAATAAACAAGTAAACGCATCAATAAATTTCATATACATATGATGATCATGGCACATAATACATAAAATGGGTAAATACATGGAAGCATGCATCTAGTACAATACATGCATAAAAATACCAAAAATTACAAAAAAGAACTACCACCAAATAGAATCACGATCCTTAACCTGATCCTGTTCTCCCCTACTCTTATGTAATGATAAATCATACATCATTAAGCATGCACTTCCCCTTATCTATATCGGCATCCATGAAGTCTATCCTTGTACCATAAAGGTGGCCTTAGAAGTGTGTGGGATAAACTCAGTAGGCCACTACCAATGGTGTATAGTGTCATCTATTCAAGTAATATATACAATAGATAGTTTTTTAGTAATAATAAATATGGAAATGAAGTGTAGTATATAAATTACTAACATAGGTTCAGGTTCCCATGTAACACCCATCCTCTGCTACCTATTTTTCCCTATTCCGAACTGTCTCTAAGTAATCAATAAATCATGATTTAATTTAATAATGAAGTCTCAGGACCTGGACCATATCTCAATCAATCATTCTGTATCATATCCTAAAATATGTGTATAATAAGTCCATAAATCAAGTGTTAGGATCTGATTGAATCCAAGCTTGTTCTTTGGATTAGAAAACTCATCATAATAATCATTTAATCATAAATCAATTCAATATAACCTGAGATCATCCTTGGTGTTCCTAATTTGTAACCTGAGTATTTATCTAGGTATATAATAAACCAAACACCATACAAGACCACCCTAGTCACTCTTCAAAATAATCTTGACATCTCTCTAGGTGTGTTATAAAGTCACTACTCACTATGTCTGTCCTCAGTGGTCCATGAAGGGATCCCAACTATCACCCATGTTAAATAATATAATCACCACTAAAAGTCTATACTTGGATATCTATAAAGGATTCTAAGTATTACTCGATCAAAATAAAATTCTTTCCTTTATGCCTATCTTTGGAAATACATAAAGGAATCCAAGTATCACTCAGGCATATACAAGCTAGTTGCCGAATGAGTACATCCATTAAATTCATATGAGAACCCATGTGTCACCCAAGGCATATAATAAACTCATCATAATAATTTAATCATTAAATATAGAAGAGTCTATATATAGTTATCATAAAAATGTAACCCACTTATTACTCTTGGATTGTTAATAATAATGGTCATGGTACGAAAGTATAACCATACCATATACACTCACATGTTTTAATTAAATTGGTCGTCACAATTATAATCTATTAACTCGTATTCGAAGGTTGTTTAAATAAGTCACAGGCTTAGAATCCCTAGAATTACACGAATAATTCCACTTTTTTAAATATTCATTTCAATTAAAAAATATGTTCAAGGATATGTGAGAAAGAGAAGTGGTTGAAGGACTAGGGACATGGACTACCATTCTCTCCTTCCTTTATTCAATTAAATTTAAAATTTAAAAATTCATTGTATATCCCGTAGGAAATGGGTAAAAGGTCACAACTCAAGGGAGAATTCAATTACATAATCCACCTATGGTGGTTATGTCTAAATCAATAACACACCCAAGGGGTTTCTCTAATTCAAGGTCCTTAAACTATAATTAACCCTCAGTAGGTCTCATTAGTGGTGTTGGTCTGACATATCCATTCAATTTTTTAAAAACTCAATTTAGAAGTGTATCTTGGAAAATTTAACACACGACACAATGACTAAATATGCAAACACCCTGAATTTAAGGGAAAATATTGGGACCACAAACCTTATCTTGGTAGAGGAACACTCTTCCAATATCATCCTTTGATTTGATCAATGTTAGAATAAAATGGAAGTATGGACAAATGCCCAGAAAATAGGGCCTAAGATCCTGCACCAAAATAATTTCACCTATAGAACAACAATTAGAGAAAGGTCTATGATGAATAAATAAATCATTAATGCATGCCCAATGAGATGAATAGTGGATGAATCATAGTTTGTATTAGAGAGTTATAAAAAATCCTAGGCTTAGACTTAAAAGGATCCCACTTGGGAGAAGAAGTGGCCACTACTGGAGAAAAGTGAAAAGTGGAGGAGGTTAAAATTTCAAATATGCAATGAAAAAATGGTAATTATTCCTAAAAATACTAGGTCACATGGTTTGGAAACACAATTGTCCAAACCGTGTGCCAACCATGTTCACCTCTTTATCTAAAAAAACCCCTCGCTTGGTCATGGTTCATGGTTAGACAAACTGTACACCGATCATGCATTTTGACTCTGTTCTGCAGAGCTCAATCTTGGGACTGAACCATTGGGTACAAAGTTTCCAAAAACAATACATCCCTATAAAGAGGTATGGACCTCCCAATATAGTTTACTCAAATATTATGGATCAGGATGCATGGTTTCTACTAATCATGTGGCTTAACTACATTTTCTAAATCTCAAGCTCTAGGATCCAAAGAATCCTCAAACACCATTTTTTACTATATATCCACACTAGGCATCCATAATAGGTCAAAATTAAGGAATTATACCATAAATAAAAAGGTTACATACCTCATAGAAAAGTCAGTATCTCACAATCTTCTCCCCATAAAGAAATTTGTTCTTAAATTTCCCTTCCAAGGGTGGTCAAGCATTGTCTGAGAAGAACACCAGCTATTGAGCACATACATCGACCTCTTGTTCCCAATTCTCTTCTTGTACACGTTCATGCTACCATAACTCCCATACTAGAGTAACCAACCGACCTTAAAAAACCTTCATTCCATGATCAACAATATAGATAGGTTGATCCTCAAAGGATGAATCTACCTGAAACTCCACCTCATCAGGATAAAGAATGTGTGACAGATCAGAATGATATCAGTGAAGTTGAGATAAATGGAATACATCATTCATGGACTTTTACCAATGAGGTAACTAAAAAAATGATACCATCCCAAATCTCTCAATAATCCCAAAGGGACTAACATAATGATGAGATAACTTCACTTATTTTTGAATCTATCTATTCCCTAGCTTAGGTGAAACTCATAAGAAAATCTGACTCCCCACATTGAACTATATTGGTAGATGGTGATGATAAAAATATTATTTTTTTATATTGAGCTATAGAAATTTTTTTCATGATAAGATAAACCTACTCTGAAGACTCCTGAACAAGATGACGACATAATAGCACCACCTCTCCTTCTTGTAACCATCATACGGGTAAACAACCAGACCTACCTTAAATGTCCTTATAAGGATCCATTTATATGGTCACCTTGAATCTATTATTATAAGTGAACTCAGAGATATTTAAGTGTTTCTCCAAAGAATAAAAAAAATCAAGGATCCATGCTTGGAGTATTTCATCTAAAACTTGTATCATACACTCAGACTGATCGTCAGTCTATGGGTGATAGGTTGTACTCAACAGAACTTTTCAATCAAGTTCCCTCTATAACCCCAACCAAAACTATGATGTGAAATGAGAATCTCATTCTGATATGATAGAATGTCGAATCCCATGGAGTCGTATGACCTCATTAATGTATATCATCCAGATCATATCCACTGAAAGATATCTCGAATAGGTAATAAATGGGAGAACTTTGTAAACCTATCTATGACCACCCATATGGAATCACTTCCCTGAGGTGATCTAAGAAGTCCTATAATGAAATACATCATGAAATTACCCTAATTCCATATAGTAATAGGTAATGACTTTAAAATCATAACTGGTCGCTGGTGTTTTGCGTTCACCGAGTGATAGGTGGCACACCGTGTAATGAACCCAACTATCTCTTTCTTCACCCATGACCACTAGTATTGAAGGTGTAATTATTGATACATCTTGGTAAGACCAAGATTAATAGCCTAAATAGAGGCATGATACTCTCTTATAAACTCCCCTTGTATGTTTACTAAAACCTTGAAATGTTCGTGGATGCGAAAGATCTCATCCTCATCAATGATCAAACCAGGAGGTGGGTACTCACCTTCCACACTCCCCCATAGGACCAATCCCTTAGAATATGATAACTCTATCATACAAAATCTATTAAAAAGAGTGAAATTTAAGGATAATTATGATATATAAGTCTTACCCTAAGTATCTAGAACCTCTAAATGCATCTCTAAAGGAAAGGCCATAAGCTTCCAATCACTACTAGCCTCCCAAACTGCCTATATCTAAGTCCTACTGCCTAGTGCGTCAGCAAATACATTTACCTTTCTAGACATGTATGCAATCTCAGAGTTAAAGTACAGAAGGTAGTCCACCCACATTATTTTCCTAAGATTCAATTCATGTTTTGTGAATATGTACCTAAGTATTTTTTGGTCCATAAACACCACAGAATTCTCTCCAAGTAAGTATTGCCTCCAATAGTGTAATGCATGAACCACAATATCAATCTTGAGATTGTGCATTGGGTAGTTCCTCTCATGTGGAATCAACAGGAGAGATCCATACACCACAACTCTCTCATCCAATGTCATAACATCTCTTAGCCTGATACCTAATGCATCACAAGAAAACCTTATACATTCTTTCAAACTCTGAATGAATCAAAATTAGTGCAAAATTCTGTCTCCATTTAATATCATGAAAGTTTTCCTCAAAGAATTTTGACCATATTAATTTCACACCCATATTTTTAAATCGCATAATAGGTGTTTATAAGAATGATAACTCCTTTATGAAATGATTTTATTAAAAATATATCGCCAAGAAACTACTTTTATCGAATAAGGTCTCCAATAAACTTAGACTCTCACCTTCTCTTGGTCAACTGATACTTGTGTCTCTAAGATAATATGACCTAGGAAGTAAATTTCATCACTCAAAAAGTGGACCTTTTGATAATATCATATAAATGATTCTGTAACACCCCAAGCTTCCATGGTACACTTCTCTTTGAATAATACAGTAGCGTGTGTTGTACGCAACTTCGAGTTCTAACACACACCACAACCAATCAAAGTAGCCGTTATGAATAGTAATACCTAATTTCTGAAATTTTATAAATTTTATCTTTCCAAATGGACTTAGTTTTTGTATTTGGAATATTGAAATTATCCTAAGTTGAATTTTTTGTAATTTTTGGAGAACTTCCAATTTTTTATGAATAGTGAAAAATACTTAAAAACAACTTTTTTAATCAAAATAATTTATAGTGATAAATTATACTATTGAGTGGTTTTAAAGTATAATTAGAATATATTTTTACCATTTTATCCAATGGTGTTAATTAGAATTAATTTCACTTTGAAATTGGACATAAACAATTGTCAATCTTTTGATATATATTGTTTCTTAAAAACACGCTATTTGTTGTGACAGCGGGAATTGATTATAAAATTAATTAATAAAACTTATATGTTTAGAATTTGTTTAAATAGACATCATTTTTGAATTCTGAATGTCAATTATAGCTTAGGATGAAATTTTGGCATTGTTCTGAAAAACTTCAATTTTTGATGAATAGTGAAACCACTAAGTGGTAGTTAAAAAACTGATTTTTTTAAATGAAAAATTACCACTTCTGTGATCTGATTTTCAAAAATCGGAGATAAATGGTTGTCATTAGGAAGTAAAATGTGGTTCAATAGGATTAAAATAATTTTTGGTGAATAGTAACTTTTAAGTTTAATTAATCGCGATTAAAGGTAATTAGTGAAATTTAAGGTAAAAATGATATTATAAAAATATGAAAATACCTTTACACTTGTCCTAACCCTATTGGATGAGTCATGGAAGACCAAGAAAATCCATGGGTCAACTTGGGGACCCCATGGAGCCACTTTGGTAGGAAAATGACATTAAAAACTTTTTATTTAATGTTAAAATAAAAATGTCACAAACATGAGTTCTTTTACTAAAACAATTTTTAAATGAGGTTATACAAGTCATATTTTTGACTATAAATATTAATTAGAAAGATAAAAATATTTCCTAAATCATGAGAATTTTTTAATAATTTTTAGACATTAAATAAATTAAATATTTTATGACACCATGATGATGCAGCGATTACCTCATTATTTAACGATTTAAATAAAATGAAAAGATAATGTAAATTATAAGACTTAAACTTGTCAAAAACCTATTGTATGGGTATATTTAGAACCCTTATCACCTTATCATCTAAATATATAATTTTGGGACCTTTGAAATCCGAAAATCATTTCATAATAATGTAACATTTCATGAGTTTCCAAGAGTGCCCCTCCTCTCCTCTTATAAAAGGCCCCCACCACTACCACCTTACTCACACCTTCAAAGCCTTTTGGCTCGGCCAAACTCTGCCCAAATACTCTCTAAACTTCCCTCTATTACTCCTAGAAGCCTCACTTTGGGAAGAACGCTTCTCAAGGAATCCTTTGGCTCAAATCAAGAAGAGTTACCCGATTTTAAGGTAATGTCTTCTCTTATGTTATTTTGTATTATTTTGCTTCTCCAACCCACTAAACTCTTTTTATTAATTTATTTTGTAACAAAACAGTATCCTAAATATACTAGGATGTTGTTATAATAAGGATTCGAGCTACACTTACACACACCTACATCTAATGGTTAAAGAACATACTGTCTCTATGGATGGCGAATTTCTGCCTCACGAAACGATGATTGTTCAACACTCATATAACACCTTCAAATGTGGACATTAAGATGTCACTATATTTATATATGATATATAATATGTTTATGTTTTACTTAAGCTTCTGTATTTTTCATTTATTGCATACCTTTATGGTTTCCATTATGGTTAAATGCGATATTTTCATTTTAGGAAGTGCGGACTACCGCCCCCTCAAAGTGATTTGAATCGTTAATGCCATATGTGGGATGTATAAAGGATGGAGTAAATGGTATTATACATTATATTATACATGAATTATAATATACCTTTATATAATTATGATTTCATTCCATTAAATATGAAATAGAAATGAAAGTAGCGTTCATGCGTACGTACGGCTTTTCGTCTCCATGAACAGTGCATTTCATTTCTTAACTCTAAATGTTACGTAATATTATGAATGAATGTATATACTGGAAATATATGATATATATTATATCTACATCATGAATATAATTCTGAAGATAATGGATATTCTACCACATAAACAACTTGTAATTATAAGAAGTTTATTGTTGACTCAAGTACCAAATATCGACAAAACGACCGTTATTAACTAAAATAATTACGTAGTGTTCATAACATGGTAATAAGTGATATAAAAGGAATAATGAACTTGAAAAGTATCTTAAGAAAGTAGAGATTAACTCTAGTTTATTATTCAGGAGGTTAAAGAATGGTCGAGTCAAGTCAGACACAAGTTAAGGGAACTTCTTAACCCAATTTCCATTCTTTCGGTTAATCTCCTACTTTCAAATTATGTCATGATATTATTATGTCATATCTTGTGTTTTTACTTTCTTTATGTTTAATTATAGTGAATACACAAAATATATCTATTTTATTTAAAAAAATGATCTTTTTAAGGGACTTCATCTCAATCACCATTCATTGAGGCATATTTTGTTTTATACACAAATTTCTTTTATACGGTGTATAAACCCCTTTTACTTTTACGTTTATTCAAAAGGAATATTTTTATATGAAGCATTTTTACTAAACGACAAAAGGAATGTTTTTTTGTACGTATTCGGCGACAATGACTTCTCCGCCGCCGTGACCATTATTTGAGTTTCGTCTTCCTCTACAAGCCATAAATTTTTTTTAATGAAAAATAAATACCAAGTTTTAATTTTATTTAATTTTGGTATTGAAAATGGTTTTGATAATGTTTTTATTATACCAATGTGTTGTATTGATATCTTGTGATTGAAATGTGGAAATTTTATGTTTCCTTTATGCATGTTTTATGTGATACGATTATATTATGGTTTATGATATGTTTAAACCTGTTCATATGAGGAATGCATTGAACTTAATAAGTGTCGGGTGGAGCCTGCTGTAGCTCCTCGATGCATCAGCAGGTCTCATGAGACAAACTAGTGTCTTGGCATGAGGCCTTGACAAAATCGTTTTTTTAGTCTTGGCACGAGGCCTTGGCTATGTGGTTATGATAGTCTGGAATTATGCATTCCATCATTATGAAAGTGCTTATTGATATTTCATGTGATTATTCAACCAGTAGAATATCCATGTGAATAAGTAAATGACATTATTTCATTTTACTTTTTCCATATTATGTTGAATTTCAAGTTTAAAAGGCTTTTGTTTTAGTTATACATTGCCTTAAATGTTTTTGTTTATTTATGAAAGCTTCCGCAATATTGTTATCCTTACTGAGCATCTAAGCTCACCCCTTTCAATGTTTTAATATTTTCCAGGATATGAAGAAGTATTTTATGAATGACCTGCAGGGATAGTCAGAAGAGGGTATGAGTGTGGACTATGGAGACTTTGTTATTGTTGTTTTTCACTTTATGATTTACGGTAACATTTATGAATGTATCTAGTGTTTCCAAGGCTACTAAACTAGTCGGTCTTTCGAGACTTGATCTTTTGTGATCATGCCAATGTTACGCAATAATGCACCGACTTTGGGTAACTGGGGTCGGGGCGTTATAGTTGGTATCAGAGGTAGTTTAGTACTAACCTTGGAAGCTAGATTTAGATAAACTCTGATTAGAGCACACATCCCAAAGATAGACTTTGAGGATTAGTATAGAAGAACATCCTAGAATTTTGGTATTATAGAGATTTTGTGAGTTTTCTGAGCAATACATACATGTCTGGATACGAGCAGGTAGAGGCGGCTCTGGCACAGATGTACCTAGAGGTAAAACCCAAAAACACCGCTTTGAGATAGACTCAAACGGGAACTGGTTCACGACAACGGGTCTTGCTGCACTCTTGGTTAAGACACTCTCGGGGGATATTCTTAGGATAATTCTCGTTTTCTTTAGAAACCACTATGAAGGGTTATGAGTATATACTTCCACAAAGAAAAAATTTATTCTGATTATGGATTATATCCATAAATAGTTCAATTTATGTTAAGTGTTTTTCAAGTTTGTAATTATGTATTTTGATTCATAAACTAATCTAGTTTATGCCATTGTTTAGAAATGGTGCCTAGTTGGAGGAATGGAAACCGTATAAATGCACGCACTCCATGTATGGATTTTCCTCCTGCTCAAGATAATTATTGTGGAGCTGGAGATACAACTGGTGCTGATCACCTTATCACCATACTGAGACAACTCACTCAGGTTATGAATAATAACCTTACTCGTATGGAGCACCCCGATCCACAACGTGGAGGATCAATGTTAGATCATTTCATGAGGCAACAACCGCCAACATTTAATGGGGGTAAAAATCCATTAGTAGCTTAGCAATGTATAAACTCCTTAGAGAAAATATTCCATGCCTTGGGGAGTAGTGAAAGGGAAAAGGTTATCATGGCAGTTTACCGCCTCACTGGAGATGCTGATCAATGGTGGTTGCTGATTCAAAACACAAAAGAAGATGAAAAAGTATCTAATATGGAATGGAGGAAGTTAAAAGAGATTTTCTTAGAAAAATACTTTCCTCGTGACCATCGAGCAGATATGGAAAGGCAATTTCTGAGTCTGAGACAAAAGGAGGATGAGAATATCGCAAAGTATGAGGCTAACTTTACAAGGTTAGCGAGGCATGCTGCAGATTATATACATATCCCAAGAAGTAAGATCTATTGTTTCTTTGATGGGTTAAAACCATTTCTTCGTTGAGGAAAGTAAGATCTATTGTTTCTCACAAACCTTCTCGTCGTACGAAGATATTGTCTCATGTGCTATCAAGACAGAAAAGGAATTCTCTAAATCTTATGACAATAAAGTAAAGTAAGAGAAGAAGAGAACGGTGGAACAAGAGACAGATAAAGGGAAAGAGGGAAAGAAGGATTTTCCATTATGTGATAATTGTGGGAAGAAACACCTCGGTACTTGCCTAAAAGGAATGGGAGTTTGTTATAAATGTGGAGAAAAAGGCCATCAAGCTCGTGATTGCAAGGGAAAGAAAGAGGCTATCAATGTTGAATACAACAATTGTAAAGAAATGGGACATTATGCAAATGAATGTCCTAAGAGTTAGAGAAGCTTACCTCAGAAAAGGCCAAGGTATAAAGGACAATCTTATGTTGTTACTACAGTTGAAGCGGAATAATTAATGTATTGGTGATTTTGGACTCAAGGATTATATTCTGGTTATAAGGATAATGTGATATATATAAGGATTGTACTGAATTACTTGTTTTTTTCATTAAGGATTTAATATGATGATGGTAATCATATTTTTTTATGTGATAATAAGAGAAACTTTACTTTGTTTGGGAAATCTGATGTTACAATTGATTTTGGAATTTAGAGACCTTTCAGAGAAAGTCTGGATAGAGGTATTTTGGATAACTATAAAGGTTGGAATGAATTAAGTTGAACTTTGGATAGTATTGTTTAAGGTTAAAACATTTGTGAATATTATTTTTGGAATATTATAATACTATACTTTTAGGAAAAGGACAACCTATAGGTTGGGGGATAACCCGTCGCGTCGGACAAAGCTGCAGAAATCTAACCCACAACCATAGTGTGACATGCCTTTATTACCTACCACTAGCCTACAGGAAGTCCCTGGTTATTACAAAATATTTTTCCTAATCTAAATGGTATGTGGTAATATTTGGAACCTTATACAATTAGGATAAATAGAATATTTTTTAGTTTTGTTACCATTTGGAGTGAAAGATGGGTTTGTGGAAAAAATTTATTAAAGAATGAAAGTCTACATGACAAGTAAGTATATTTCCTTACATTTTTAGTAAATCTCTTAAATAAATTCCTCAACTTTATTAAAGGTAACTTAAAACAAAAATGTTGTCGGTTAACTTTTCCAACTGGGGATTCAATGACCATTTAACCAATCACAAGTTTGTGATTTTCTTGTGGTTAACTTTCTCCTAATCATATTTTATAAAACTCTCCATCAGACCTTGATGGTTTGTTTTTCCTCTATATCCATATTTTCATATAATCCTAGTATGGGCTATCTTGGGTGACCTTTGTACCTCTCTTTCTTTCTTTTAATGTTATATTTTTATTAACCCTATTTCCGATGTGGGTTTTCCACAAAGGTATTTTCTATTTTCAACCTTTTATTTTCTTAGAATATTTTCAAATTGCGAGGATGCAATTTATTAAATGAGGGGAGAATGTAACACCCCAAGCTTCCACGGTACACTTCTCTTTTAATAATACAGTAGCGTGTGTTGTACGCAACTTCGAGTTCTAACACAAACCACAACCAATCAAAGTAGCCGTTATGAACAGTAATACCTAATTTTTGAAATTTTATAAATTTTATCTTGAAAAATTGATTTCGTTTTTGTATTCGGAATATTGAAATTATCCTAAGTTGAATTTTTTGTAATTTTTGGAGAACTTTCAATTTTTTATGAATAGTGAAAAATACTTAAAAACAACTTTTTTAATCAAAATAATTTATAGTGATAAATTATAATATTGAGTGGTTTTAAAGTATAATTAGAATGTATTTTTACCATTTTATCCAATGGTGTTCATTAGAATTAATTTCACTTTGAAATTGGACATAAACAATTGTCAATCTTTTGATATATATTGTTTCTTAAAAACACGCTATTTATTGTGACAACAGGAATTAATTATAAAATTAATTAATACAACTTATATTTTTTTAATTTTGTAAAATAGTCATCATTTTTGAATTCGGAATTTCAATTATAGCTTAGGGTGAAACTTTGGCATTGTTCTGAAAAACTTCAATTTTCGATGAATAGTGAAACCACTAAGTGGTAGTTAAAAAACTGATTTTTTGTTTAAATGAAAAATTACCACTTCTGTGATTTGATTTTCAAAAATCCTACAAACATGGTTGTCATTAGGAATTAAAATTTTGTTCAATGGGATTAAAATAATTTTTGGTGAATAGTAACTTTTAAGTTTAATTAATCACGATTAAAGGTAATTAGTGAAATTTAAGGTAAAAATGATATTATAAAAAAATGAAAATACCATTAAACTTGTCATAACCCTATTGGATGAGTCATTTCCGACCAAGACAATCCATGGGTCAACTTGGGAACCCCATGAAGCCACTGTGGTAGGAAAATGACATTAAAAACGTTTTATTTAATGTTAAAATAAAAATGTCACAAACATGAGTTCTTTTACTAAAACAATTTTTAAATGGGGTTATACACGTCATATTTTTTACTATAAACATTAATTAGAAATATAAAAAGATTTCCTACATCGTAAAATTTTTTTTTATAATTTTTAGACATTAAATAAATTAAATATTTTATGACACCATGATGATGCAGCGATTACCTCATTATTTAACGATTTAAATAAAATGAAAAGATAATGTAAATTATAAGACTTAAACTTGTAAAAAACCTATTGGATGGGTAGATTTAGAACCCTTATCACCTTATCCTCGAAATGTATAATTGTGGGACCTTTGAAATCCGAAAATCATTTCATAATAATGTAACATTTCATGAGTTTCCAAGAGTGCCCCTCCTCTCCTCTTATAAAAGGCCCCCACCACTACCACCTTACTAACACCTTCAAAGCCTTTTGTCTTGGCCAAACTCTACCCAAATACTCTCTAAACTTCCCTCTCTTACTCCTAGAAGCCTCACTTTGGGCAGAAATCTTTCCAAGTAAGCCTTTGGCTCAAATCAAAAAGAGTTACCCGATTTTAAGGTAATGTCTTCTCTTATGTTATTTTGTATTATTTTGCTTCTCCAAACCCCTAACCTCTTTTTATTAATTCATTTTGTAACAAAACCAGTATCCTCAATATACTATGATGTTGTTATAATAATTATTTGAGCTACACTTACACACACCTACATCTAATGGTTAAAGAATATACTGTTTCTATGGATGGCGAATTTCTGCCTCACGAAACGATGATTGTTCAACACTCATATAACACCTTCAAAGGTGGACATTAAGATGTCACTATATTTATATATGATATATGATATGTTTATGTTTTAATTAAGCTTCTGTATTTTTCATTTATTTCATACCTTTATGGTTTCCATTATGGGTAAACGCGATATTTTTATTTTAGGAAGTGCGGACTACCGCCCCCTCAAAGTGATTTGAATCGTTAACGCCATATGTGGGATGTATAAAGGATGGAGTAAATGGTATTATACATTATATTATAAAGGAATTATAATATACCTTTATATATTTATGATTTCATTCCATTAAATATGAAATAGAAATGAAATTAGCGTTCATGCATGCGTACGGCTTACCGTCTCCATGAACGGTGCATTTCATTTCTTACCTCTAAATGTTACGTAATATTATGAATAAATGTATATACTGGAAATATATGATATATATTATATCTACATCATGAATATAATTCTGGAGATAATTGATATTCTACCACATAAACAACTTGTAATTATAAGAAGTTTATTATTGACTCAAGTACCAAATATCGACAAAACGACTGTTATTAACTTAAATAATTACGTAGTGTTCATAACATGGTAATAAGTGATATAAAAGGAATAATTAACTTGAAAAATTATATTAAGAAAGTATAGATTAACTCTAGTTTATTATTCATGAGGTTAAAGAACGGTCGAGTCAAGTCGGACACAAGATAAATGAACTTCTTAACCCAATTTCCATTCTTTCGATTAATCTCCTACTTTCAAATTATGTCATGATATTATTATGTCATATCTTGTGTTTTTACTTTCTTTATGTGTAATTATAGTGAATACACATAATAGATCTATTTTATTTAAAAAAATGATCTTTTTAAGGGACTTCATCTCAATAACCATTCATTGAGGCATATTTTGTTTTATACACAAATTTCTTTTATATGGTGTATAAACCCCTTTGACTTTTACGTTTATTCAAAAGGAATATTTTTGTACGAATAGTTTTTACTAAACGACAAAAGGAATGTTTTTTTGTACGTATGCGGTGACAACGACTTCTCCGCCGCCGTGACCATTATTTGAGTTTCAGCTTCCTCTACAAGCCATAACTTTTTTTGATGAAAAATAAATACCATGTTTTAATTTTCATTTATTTTGGTATTGAAAATGGTTTTGATAATGTTTTTATTATACCAATGTGTTGTATTGATATCTTGTGATTGAAATGTGGAAATGTTATTTTTCCTTTACGCATGTTTTATGTGATACGATTATGTTATGGTTTATGATATGTTTAAACCTGTTCATATGAGGAATTCATTGGACTTAATAAGTGACGGGTGGAGCCCGCTATAGCTCCTCGATGCATAGGCAGGTCTCATGAGATAAACTAGTGTCTCGGCACGAGGCCTTGACAAAATCTTATTTGCAGTCTTGGCACGAGGCCTTGGCTACGTGGTTATGATAGTCTGGCATTATTCATTCCATCATTATGAAAGTGCTTATTGATATTGCATGTGATTATTCGACCAGTAGAATATCCATGTGAATAAGTAAATGGCATTATTTCATTTTACGTTTGCCATATTATTTTGAAGTTCAAGTTTAAAAGGCTTTTGTTTTAGTAATACATTGCCTTAAATGTTTTTGTTTATTTATGAAAGCTTCCGCAATATTGTTATCCTTACTGAGCATCTGAGCTCACCCCTTTCAATGTTTTAATATTTTCCAGGATGTGAAGAAGTATTTTATGAATGACCTGAAGGGATAGTCAGAAGAGGATATGAGTGTGGACTATGAAGACTTTTTTATTGTTGTTTTTCACTTTATAATGTAATGTAACATTTATGAATGTATCTAGTGTTTCGAAGGCTACTAAACTAATAGGTCTTTCGAGACTTGATCTTTTGTGATCATGCCAATGTTACACAGTAATGCACCGACTCTGGGTAACTGGGGTCAGGGCGTTACAGATTCTCTATTAGTGTATCCAATATGATCTCATGATGTTTGGAATGGTCGTGTTGAGTGTGAGAATACACCAAGATATCATCCACAAATATGACCACAAAATAATCCATATATCGATGGAAAACATAGTTCATGAGTTCCATGGAAAATATTGGTGCATTTGTTAGTCTAAATGACATAAATAGATACAAATATAGACTATATATTCTAAGAAGATTTGTATGATGTATGTCTGAAGGGAAAACAAACACCTGATGACAACCTGATCTTAGATCAATCTTTGAGAACACATGAGAGCCTCAAAGCTAGTGAAAGAGATCATATATCCGAAGTAAAGGATAGCGGTTCTTAATCATAGACCATTTCAACCTCCGGTAATCCACACATAGCCTAGGTGTACAATCCTCCTTCTTGGAAAAAGGACTAGTGAACCCCAAGGAGAAGTATTGAGTCATATAAACCCCTTTACTTAAAAATCCTATAGCTTCCTTTTGATATCCTATAACTCATTAGTAGACATCCAAGAAGGAGGAATGTATGTTGAGTCAATAAGGTTTTCCTTATGACTTTTCCATTCCTTCTTGTTTTGAAAATCACAAACACCTTATCTTTAATAAAATTGCTTTTATAAGGAAAATTGCTTTTATAAGAAAAATTGCTTTTATAAGGAAAATTGCTTTTATAAGAAAAATTGCTTTTATAAAGAAAATTGCTTTTATAAGGAAAATAGCTTTTATAAGGAAAATCGCTTTTGTAAGAAAAATTATACTTATCATATTTTCATTCATATTTTTCCTAAGTATAAAATTCGGATTCATTTCTGTTTTCTCAGATTTGTTTGAAACATTGATATAAAGTATTCTGTTTTAGGATCCGAATTCTGGATAAGAACTGTAAGGAAGTTTCACTCCGAATTCCAGATGAGAACTGTAATAATGTATCATTCCGAATTCCGGATACGAACTCTGACTAAGTTCTATTCTAGATTCAGGATACGAATCCTTATGAAGTTCGACATTGAATTCTCATTACGAATTCTAATGACGAATTCTCATTACGAATTCTGATAATGAATTTTCATTAAGATTTATGATGACGAATTCTCATTACGAATTCTGAGGATGAATTCTCATTCCGAATTCTGGATAAGAATTCTCATTACGAATTCTTAAGATGAAATCTCATTACGAATTCTGATAATGAATTCTCATTACGAATTCTGATGACGAACTCTCATGATGAATTCTCATTCCGAATTCGCATTCCGAATTCATCTATTAAACAGAATCTGATCATCTTTATTTTATACACTCTGAATTTAATCAGACTCCGAATTTTCACTCCGAACTTTCATTTTGCTTATGCCTTTATATTTTGTCTACTCTTTATTATTTTCCTTACACTCCGAACTTTAACTCTGAACCTTCACTCCGAATCTTTTTAGTTAAGATTTAAAACGGTTTCGTATATTCTGTTATACTTATTTTGTTATAAAACGATGTCGTGTATTCTGTTATGAACTAACCGTTGGTTAAGTTACACGTGTACAGGTCCTTCCGATTTTTAAGGAAAATATGACCGTTGGGAAGGAGGCCAAACTTACCTATAAATAGGAGCTCATTTGAAAGAGCTCACAACTGATGGATGAACAACTTGGTTATTGTGCATATATGCTGTTGAAGTGATTTCTAGAGAGATAGGCTCTTATTAACTCTCAAAGCTTCATGCGACTCCAAATGTTGGTGATTACATTCGAGGACTTCCGGGGATAGGAAGACAGAGGTGCCGACTACCTTGAAGTTTGAGGGCTTCCTTGCTGAGGAAGACAGAGGTTGCCAACTACCTTGAAGTTGAGGGCTTGCGGGGATAGCAAGACAGAGACACTCCGATCTTCGTATCGAGGGCTTACCCTGGTGTGGGTAAGACAGACTTGCTTGAAAGTATAAATCAAGGGACCTTTATCCAAGGTTGTTGGATACCCTTCTCTTTGGGTTAAAAGACTTATATCTTATTACTATTATTTTTACTACTTGTTTATTTCCGCTTCATTTTGTATTATAAGGAATGTATAACTTTCTTATACTTCCTTACTTGTACTCTATTTCATTTAGATTCTATACACTTTAAGGTAGAATCTCATATTGTAATATTTTGTTAAGTTTCAATTTCCGGAACCATATTTCCGGAATCCACTTTCAGAATCTCTTTCCAAGTTTTCAGTTGGTATTAGAGGTGTTGTGAATTTGCTTAAGTTTAATTTTTTTAAACATAGCCATTTCCTTTGCTTAAGGAAAACACAGTTATTCATAACTAACTTTAAAGGTTCCAAAGGAATTTTTAAAGTTTACAATTCACCCCCCCCCCCACTTGTAAATTGAGCATCTACATCATTATTTCGATCCTACAATTGGTATCAGAGGAGGTCTCTGAAATACTTGTACTCATGTATAAGTTTTTCTTGCTCACTTTTCCATTCTGAACTTTTCCATTCCGAACTTTTCCATTACCGAACTTTGTTATTACGAATCTTTTCTACTAACAAGTTTGTTTGCCGAAGGTTATTTTTAGTATGGCAGAAATTAATGTTGGTCCTATTGATAATCTAAATCCTACAAGACCACCAATCTTTGATGGTAATGACTATGAGTACTGGAGAGATCGAATGAAGACTTTTTTTATCAATACTGGAGTAGACAATTTTGTTATGCTTACTGGTGATTATAAAATTCCTGACAAGGAAGTTAGAACTTTCACTAACCAGAAAAAGCAAGAGTATCAACTCAACTATAAGGTACGTAATACCTTACTTTTTTCAATGACTAGAAATATATACAGCCAAATTTCTTCTTGTTAAGCAGCCAACTATATCTAGAAGAAGTTAGAGGTTACAAACTTTGGAACTTCTAAAGTTATTGAGACTAGGAGAGCTATGCTTAGAGCTGAATATCATGGCTTCAATTTTCCTTATGGAGAACCAATTTGTAAAGTTCAACAGAGATTTATGACTATCGTCAACAGCCTACATTCTATGGGAGAGAAAGGTTTAGATGATTAAGCTCTTGTGGATAAGATAATTGATATCATGCCTAATGAGTGGGAATCCAAAAGAACAGCTATAGATGAGAACAGGAAAGTGACTCAGATTTCTCTTGATGAGTTATTTGGAACTCTTCTCCAACATGAAACTAGAATGAAGAGAGATGCTGACAACATCAAAAAGAAAAATGGAAATGGTACTGTTGCTTTTACAACTACATCAAATCATATGAAAGCTAAGACTCCTGAGAGAGTAACCAGATCCAAGTCTAAGAAGATGATAGTTCAATCAGATTCTAGTGAGAGTGAAATCTCTGAAAATGAATTAGCAAATCTTGCTCGAAGGATGAACAAGATAGCTGGCCAGAGAAATTTCCAATCCAAGTTTAAGAAAAAGGAAAGGAAAGATAAGAAAGATGGAGAAGTTACTTGTTATGAATGCAAGAGAGCTAGACATATACAACCAGATTTCCCTATGCTCAAAAAGAAAGAAAGGAAAGAAAGAAATTCAGACAGGAACAGAAAGAAGTATTATAAAGCAAAAGCTAAGAAAGTTCTGAAAGCTAGTGACACCTGGAGTTCCAGTGGTGGTGACTCTTCAAATGAATCTTCTGATTATGAATCTGCAGGATAGAAGAATCTTGGCCTTATAGCCAGATTACCTATTGATAATCATTGTTTTATGGCTAAGGTACGAAATGCTGAATCACTGACCAATGTTTCTTTAAATTCTAATGATAGTCAGTATTATGACTCTTCTGATGAAGAATCTTCTTCTGATGAAGAAAATACTTTACCTACTTATGAATAAGTCTCTAGGTTTGCTGAACTTCTTGAGATTGAGAATTCTAAACTCAATAAAAAACTTGATAAGGCAAACTCTAGGAATTCTATTCTTACAAAAGAGATATCAGATTTTTCTAAAGATATTGATAAGAAAAATGCTAATTTTGAAAGTATTTCAAAAAATCTTGAGGGAGTAAGTTCTGAGAAGAACAAACTTTATAAAGAATTATAAAAAGTAATTTCTAAGAAAAATGTTTTCGAGCCTAGCTCTAGTTATAAAACTAATTATTTTGAGGATAAAAACATTGTTGTAAAACTCAAGTCCGAAATTTTTTCCTTAAAGAAGTGTTTATCAAACTTTACCCATGGGAAAGAAAATTTTGATAAAATGTATTCTCAAATACCACCTTTAAGAAATAAATCCGGATTTGGTTATACCCATGCAAAACCAATTTTCAGTAACAATTATTTTGTTCCTCAAAGTGCCCCATTTTGTACTAAGTGTCAATGTGGTGGTCACTGGGCAAAGGATTGTTCCTTAAACAAAACCCAATCTTTAGGATTTCACAAAGCTTAATTTTCTAAGAAAATGTGGGTACCTAAAATTTTGTTATCTAGAAATCTCGGATCCAAACAAGTTTGGATTCCGAAAGTCTAATTTTCTTCTTGATTTCAAGAAAATAAAGAGAGTATCAGCAACAATACATGGTATATGGATAGTGGATGTTCCCAGCACATGACTGGTAACAAAATCTATTTTGAAAAGATTATCAAAACGAAAGGAGGAAAAGTAAATTTCGGAGATAATTATAAGGGTGATATTGTTGGTATTGGTAATATTGTTTTTCTTGGTAAAACTTTGATTTCAAATGTTCTTTTTGTTAAGGGTCTTAAGCACAACCTCATTAGCATAAGTCAGTTATGTGATGAAGGTTACCTTGGGAATTTTAGGAATGATAAGTGCTTAGTTCACAATTCCAAGGAAGAATTTATTCTCTCAGCCAATAGGCAAGAGAATGTTTACACCTTAAACTTAGAAGATCTTAGAAGCCAAGATTTACCTTGCCTTAGTGCAATGGAAGATCATTTCTGGTTATGGCATAGAAGACTAGGTCACTGTAACCTTAGGAACCTATGTAAACTCTCTAAGAAGAAACTAGTTAAGGATCTACCGGAGCTTAGATTTGATTCTTCTAAAGTTTTTGATCCTTGTCAATATGGTAAGCAACATAAATCTAGTTTTAAATCAATCGGTGAAGTCTCAACAACCGGTGCATTACAGTTAGTGCACATGGATCTTTTTGGTCCAACACAAACTAGAAGTATTGGAGGCAAATACTATGTGTTTTTTCTAGTTGATGATTACACTAGATTTACTTGGGTTTATTTTCTAGCAAATAAATCTGAAGATTTTTCTTATTTCAAAAGTTTTAGAGATCAAGTTAAAAATGAGAAAAACCTTTCATTGAAAACTATTCATAGTGATCATGGTGGAGAATTTCAAAATTATGATTTTGAAACTTTTTGTAGTAAAAAAGGTATTACTCACAATTTTTCAGCACCTAGAACTCCTCAAAAAAATGGTGTAGTTGAAAGAAGAAATAGAATTCTTCAAGAAATAACTAGAACCATGTTGAGTGAATAGTCTATAGCTAGACATTTCTGGGCTGATGCTGTAAGTACTGCTTTCTATACTATAAATCGAATTTTGATTAGACCTTTTCTTAATAAAACTCCTTATGAGTTATGGAATGGTAGAAAACCAAGACTATCCTACTTCAAGGTTTTTGGTTGCAAAGTATTCATTTTGAATACTAAAGATAACTTACATAAATTCTCACCAAAATCTGATGAAGGAATTTTCTTAGGTTATTCCACAACATCTAAGGATTATAGAGTTTTTAATAAAAACACTTGTACTTTTGAAGAAACAGTACATGTAAAATTTGATGAGCCAGATCCTTTTGTTTTTAAAACATCTCAGCCTACATCCTCAGATGTGATTTCAAAAACTGATTATCAACCTTTGATAGAAGACCCTTCTGATAAAGATAATGTTCAAGAAGATATTCCTGAAACATTTACCCCAGAAGATTTTCTACCCTATGTTGATGAACAGGCTCTTCAAAACCCAAATCAGGTGTTTCTTAAGAATCATCCCAGTGATAGTATCATTGGTGATGTAAATCAACCTGTAAGGACTAGAAGTTCCTTAAGAAATGAAGTAGAACATCTAGCATTTCTTTCCCAATTAGAACCTAAAAGCACTGATGAAGCTTTAGGTGATGATGATTGGATTAAAGCCATGCAAGATGAACTAAATGAATTCGAAAGGAATAAAGTCTGGACCTTGGTTGAAAGACCTAAGGAAACTTCTGTTATTGGATTCAAATGGGTTTTTAGAAATAAATGTGATGAAAGTGGATTCATAGTAATAAATAAAGCTAGAATTGTTGCTAAAGGATATAATCAACAAGAGGGAATAGACTATGAAGAAACCTATGCTCCAGTATCTAGAATTGAATCTATCCGTATTCTACTTGCCTTTGCAGCATTCTTTAATTTCAAACTTTTCCAAATGGATGTGAAATGTGCTTTTCTTAATGGTTATGTTCAAGAGGAAGTTTTTGTTGAACAACCTCCTGGCTTTGAAGATACAAAACATCCTGATTATGTTTTTAGACTTACCAAAGCTCTGTATGGCCTTAAACAAGCCCCACGAGCATGGTATGATAGACTCACTGGATTTTTGCTTCAAAATAACTATGTTAAGGGAAATGCAGATCCAACCCTTTTTATAAAGAAAGATAAGAAAAATGTTTTGATTGTTCAAATTTATGTTGATGACATCATATTTGGTTCAACTCAGCAATCTTTGACCGACTCTTTTTCAAGTCTAATGAAATCTGAGTTTGAAATGAGTATGATGGGTGAGTTAACTTTTTTCCTTGGTTTTCAAATTTCTCAAAAACCAGAAGGAACCTACATATCTCAACATAAGTATATTAAAGATCTTCTTAAAAAGTATGGTTATGATAATACTAAGAGTATAAGTACTCCTATTGGTACCTCAAACTCTTTAGATCTTGATGAAGCTGGTAAACCAGTAGATCAAACATCTTTTAGAGATATGATAGGAAGTCTACTATACTTAACAGCTAGTCGACCAGACTTAATGTTTTCAGTATTCTTATGTGCAAGATATCAATCCAATCTTAATGAATCTCACTTAAAGGCAGTAAAAAGAATTTTTCGCTACCTTAAGGGAACCATGGATCTAGGATTATTTTATACTTCTGGAAATAATTTTATTCTAAAAATCTTTTCTGATGTTGACTTTGGTGGATATAGGATGGATAGAAAAAGTACATCCGGAACTTGTCATTTCTTAGGAGATTCATTAGTTTCTTGGTCCTGCAAGAAGCAACATTCTGTAGCACTCTCCACTGCTGAAGCTGAATATGTAGCAGCTGGAAGTTGTTGTGCTCAAGTGTTATGGATGCAACACACACTCAAAGACTATGGCTTGAGTTTTACTAAAACTCAAATTTTGTGTGATAACACAAGTGCCATTGCCCTTAGTAAGAACTCTGCACATCACTCCCGTGCAAAACACATAGATATTAGGCATCACTTTCTTAGGGATCACACACTGAAAGGAGATATTATTCTTCAGTTTATCGGAATGCAAGATCAACTTGCTGATATTTTCACAAAATCTTTACCTTCTGATAGATTTTAATACATTAAACAGAAGTTAGGAATGATAACCATAAGGTAATCCTTCTTAATTAACTTTCTGTTGAAAAAGTCTCCTTACAGCAATAAACTCCTTTTCATAGGGGGAGTACATTTGATTGTTAGTTTAACAAAGTTTTTCAAAATTTGTTTTCAATCTTTTCGGAACTAAAATTTCGGAATAGCATTTCTGGAACTAAAATTTTCCAGAATGGATACTTTCGTACAGAATACTTCTGGAATGGAAGTGTTCGTATTGAAAACTTCCAGAATGGAAAATTTCGTACTGATATTTTCATAATGGTATTTTCGTACCGAATCTTTCATAATAAGTTTTTCGTTTTCAAAAATTTGTAATAAATTTTCATACTAAGTTTTTTTTCCTTACTGAGTTTGTTTTTCGTAGCGAGTTTTCCAAATTGTGTCTTTTCGTAATAAAGTTTTTTTTTGGTTTTGGTTTTCATAAGAAAGTTACCAATTACGAATAATCCTCCTAAGCCAATCCGAAAAGTATGATTTCTTTAACCAAGTCTTTGTAATCATATTTTACTTGCTGGAATTTTCTTATATTTTGTTTTCGGATTATAGTTTTCTTAATTCTTTGTTTTAATAAAAACCCCAAAAGATCGGATTCAAGAGAATTGGTTTTTGACCGTCAGATCTGATCTCAGCTTATCAAAACCGTTCGATCAACCGTGGAAGTTGAACTGTTTTTTCGTTGCCTATATAAAGGTGAACCCAAACGGTTGTCTCACATCGGTTTTCAAGCTCCAGCGTCTCGAAGCTCTGCCTCTCTGTTTTAAGGTTGTTCTGAACTTCAGTTTTCTCAGTTCCGAACTTCTCATAGGTCTTCAAATCTGAATGTCTATGGAAGTAGCTTCTCAAGACATGTCTTCATCTAAGCTGATCTCAAAGTGGTTAATATATAGAGAGAGGATGGTTCATCCGTATTTCTTTAACAAGTACGATTCTCTTATTTCTAAGAATATCAAGCTTAATGGTTGGGAAGATGTTGCGGTGTCAAAACCCGGGAACCAAGATGAAGTATATTCAGATTTGCTTGTAGAGTTCTATGAGACTGTTTCTTTTCTCAAGGAAGATGGAAAGGAGAAGTTGTCTTTTAAGTCTTATGGTAAGACTTATAAACTTTCATATGCCAAGGCAGCCAGCTTGGTAGGGGTGAATAATGAAGGTGAAGCTGATTTTATTTCTCATGTGTTGCCAGATTCTAAGGGTAGCTTCGACAAGGAAAAATCTTTAGAAACTCTCAGACTGGCAGATGACAAGGCTCCGAAGATTGCTAGTTTATCTACAAATTTCCGGATTCTAGATTTATGGGTACATGGTCTTATCGTACCAAGGAAAGGTGACAAAGATAGCTTGAAGAAGAGTGAGATCTACAACCTAGATTTTCTGATAAATCTGAGGAAGTTTAATTTAATGAAGCACATTCTTATCACTCTTGAGAATTTGAAGAAAGGAAATCTGAGAGCTCAGATTATTATGTATCCAGCAATCCTCTCCAAGTTGATAGTTCGGTGCCTTGAGTCTTTCAAGGAGGCTTGCAAATCTAAGCCAAGAGTTTGCAAGATTATGCTGGTGAGTGATGGTACACTCAAAAGAATGGATGTAGCCTTTGACAAGGAGCCTAGACAGTTTATTGATCTACCTGCTCAAAAAGAATCAGTTCCGAAAGCTGCTGATCCGGAATCCTCTAAGCCGGTAAGGAAGAGAAAGGTGAAGGAAGTGGAAGTAGAAGCCGAGGATCCCAAGTCTAAGGAAGTTCATTCCGCACCTCCAAAACCAAAGAAGAAGAAATATTACCCAGATGAGGTTGTTGCTAAATGGAGGGAGATGAAAGAAAAGAGAGTGCAAGGGGAGCCTCAGTTTGGCTTGGACCCTGCGGAGGCTAAAGCCTTGAAGGAAAGAACTGCCTATGAGCTAGAAAAACTAGCAAAAGAAAAGAAACTCCAGAAGAAGATGTCTGAGGCTGAGGTAGCTCAGGCTTTGTTAAAATTCAATGAGATGGTTTCTGCGAACATTCCTGTTCTGAGATCCTTTTCATTGGAATCTCTACCTGAGACTCCAGGAAGAGAGTTTGTTGCTCCAGAAGAGGCAGTGGCTAAGCCAGTTGAACAAGGTGAGCAAGTTGAGCAAGTGGAAGAAGAAGAAGATGTTGCTGAAGGAAGTGGTGAAACCGGAGATGTGTTGAAACAAGTAGATGATTATAAGGGGACACCTTAGGAACACTTATCGCTCCGAACATCAGAAGCTGAATCTTCAAAGCTAGTTACTCCAGCAATGGAAGAAGAGAAATGAGAAGAAAAAGTAGCTTATCATGGAGAAGAAGAACAACTTTTACATGATATTGCTCAGATGGAAAACGTAGAGGTTGGTGTTCAGGAAGTTGCTGATGAGGAAGATAATGTTGTCCAAGTCTCTGATAGTGAAAAGAAAACTCCGGAATAGGATTCTATTCCAAAAAGAGACAAGGGAAAGCAAATGCTTGCTGATACTCCGAGTTCAGTAGTCGTTAAGAGAAAAGAAGTTGGTAGTTCTTCAAAGAGAAAGCTTGACCTTGTTGAAGAAGAAAATTCTCCAAGCAAAGTTTCGGATTCGGAGTCATCTTCTTTGGGGCATGACTTTGTTGTTCAGTCTTTGAAAAAGTTGGTGGGAACCATTCTGACCTTCTCAAGTATTGATTCAAAATGCCAGATGCTCCAACATGCTTTGAATCATAAAACAGACTCCGTATCTATGGTTATGGACAAGTGTGTTGAAATAGAGGCTCAGTCAAAATGTGTTTTGTTGGCTACGAAGCCCATAGAAAATCTTGCAAGAGGATGACAGACTGGTCGAGGAAGACTGTAGAAGAAATGAGGCTATTCGACGAATTTCAAGACAATGTTAAAGATGCTTTTGAGACTGAGGACAGGAAGATAAATGAGCTGACTTCTTCCTTTGAAGAGAAGCTGACAGATGAAAAGAACTTCTGGATTCAAGAAGTCAGAGATCTGAATGGGAAGCTAAATTCTGTCTCTCAAAACTGGAAGTTTGAAAGAGATCATCGGATTGAGTTTCAAGAGAAATTGAAGGCTCAGGAAGAAAAGATCAAAGCTTAGGAAGAAAAGATTCAAGCCCAGGAAGAAAATATTGAAGTTCAATCTGCAAGAATAGTGGTCTTAGAGAAGCAAGCTGAAGAAGATCATAAAGACTTAAAGAAGATAAAGACTATTCTAAAGGGTCTCATGGCAAAGGAAAAAGATCCCGAATAGACAGATCCGATCTTTTGTTGTAATTTAACTCTTTTGTTGTTGAAATTTTCAATCTTAATAAAATTTTTGTGCTTGCTCGTTTCTTTTTGTTGTTACTACTAATCTTTCAGGTACTTTGTTATTTTTTTCCATTCCCTTGTATTCTTTTTGAAAATCACAAAGGGGGAGAAGGAAAAGAACTCTAATGAAAGGGAAAAATAATCCTAACAAAGGGTGAGAAAGAAAACAAACTCTAATAAGAGTTTATCTAAGGGGGAGTTTTTCATTAAAAAATACTTTCTTATTCGTAATGAAGTGTCACTTCGGAAATATAGAATACGATCCTTAGAGTTTCAAAGCCTAAGGGGGAGTTAGTCGTATTCTTCAATATTCTTAAAGCAAAGGGAGATAAGCCTTAATGTTTTTCTTTCTTCTTAGAATTTCCTTTTCAAGGATGTTTGTGCTTTCCAAAAAGGGGGAGATTTTTGAGTCAATAAGGTTTTCCTTATGACTTTTCCATTCTTTCTTGTTTTGAAAATCACAAACACCTTATCTTTAAAAAAATCTCTTTTATAAGGAAAATTGCTTTTATAAGAAAAATTGCTTTTTTAAGGAAAATTGCTTTTATAAGAAAAATTGCTTTTATAAGGAAAATTGCTTTTATAAGGAAAATCACTTTTATAAGGAAAATTGCTTTTGTAAGAAAAATTATTCTTATCATATTTTCATTCATATTTTTCTTAAGTATAAAATTTGGATTCATTTCTGTTTTCTCAGATTTGTTTGAAACTTTGATATAAAGTATTCTGTTTTAGGATCCGAATTCTGGATATGAACTGTAAGGATGTTTCACTCCGAATTCCAGATGAGAACTGTAATAAAGTATCATTCCGAATTCTGGATACGAACTCTGACTAAGTTCTATTCTAGATTCAGGATACGAATCCTTATGAAGTTCAACATTGAATTCTCATTACGAATTCTAATGACGAATTCTCATTACGAATTTTGATAATGAATTTTCATTAAGATTTATGATGACAAATTCTCATTACGAATTCTGATGATGAATTCTCATTCCGAATTCTGGATATGAATTCTCATTATGAATTCTTAAGATGAAATCTCATTACGAATTCTGATAATGAATTCTCATTATGAATTCTGATGACGAACTCTCATGACAAATTCTCATTCTGAATTCGCATTCCGAATTCATCTATTAAACAGAATCTGATCATCTTTGTTTTATACACTCTGAATTTATTCAGACTCCAAATTTTCACTCCGAACATTCATTTTGCTTATGCCTTTATATTTTTTCTACTCTTTATTATTTTCCTTACACTCCGAACTTTAACTCCGAACCTTCACTCCGAATCTTTTTAGTTAAGATTTAAAACGGTGTCGTATATTCTGTTACACTTGTTTTGTTATAAAACGATGTTGTGTATTCTGTTGTGAACTAACCGTTGGTTAAGTTACACGTGTACAGGTCCCTCCGATTTTTAAGGAAAATATGACCGTTGGGAAGGAGGCCAACCTTACCTATAAATAGGAACTCATTTGAAAGAGCTCACAACTGATGGATGAACAACTTGGTTATTGTGCATACATGATGTTGAAGTGATTTCTAGAGAGAGAGGCTCTTATTAACTCTCAAAGCTTCGTGCGACTCTGAATGTTGGTGATTACATTCGAGGACTTCCGGGGATAGGAAGACAGAGGTGCCGACTACCTTGAAGTTCGAGGGCTTCCTTACTGAGGAGGACAAAGGTTGCTAACTACCTTGAAGTTGAGGGCTTGCGGGGATAGCAAGACAGAGACACTCCGATCTTCGTATCGAGGGCTTACCCTAGTGTGGGTATGACAGACTTGCTTGAAAGTATAAATCAAGGTACTTTTATCCAAGGTTTTTGGATACCCTTCTCTTTGGGTTAAAAGACTTATATCTTGTTACTAGTAGTTTTACTACTTGTTTATTTCCGCTGCATTTTTTATTATAAGGAAAGTATAACTTTCTTATACTTCCTTACTTGTACTCTGTTTCATTTAGATTCTATACTCTTTAAGGTAGAATCTCATATTGTAATCTTTTGTTAAGTTTCAATTTCCGGAACCATATTTCCGGAATCCACTTTCGGAATCTCTTTCCAAGTTTTCATTTGGTATTAGAGGTGTTGTGAATTTGCTTAAGTTTAATTTTGTTAAACTTATCCCTTTCCTTTGCTTAAGGAAAACACAGTTATTCATAACTAACTTTAAATGTTCCAAAGGAATTTTTAAAGTTTAAAATTCACCCCCCCCCCCCTCTTGTAAATTGAGCATCTACATCATTATTTCGATCCTACAATGGATACTAGTGTAACTCATGGAACTAGCTCAATGTAAAACACTACCTCTCCCTATCTCTCTATCTCGAGATGTATTCCTAAAAACTAATTTGGGAAAACATCCCTAAAAATATCAACCATTGCAGGGAAATCCACCTGATGCAATTCTTTATCATCTAGATATAAGCCAAAAATATAGGTTATCATCTTTACTTGACAAAGATTTTTGGGTCCATCCAATATTTCCTAGACTTCCCATTCACCCTTGTGAATAAAAACCCTTCCCTCTTGTGATGTAAATGTCAGACTTCAACGATAGTAGTCTACGAAAGTATGAAAGGGAACCAACCAGTCCACCTAGAGAATGATTTCAAACCCTATTATCTTAATGAAAAAGAGGCCCCATAAGAAGTTACACCCACTTACCTCAAGGGGAACTCCCTTCACTGTTGTAAACTCTCTTTTTGAATCCCCAATAGTGTATCTACTGGCATCATACCATTGAAAAACTGAACACCAAGCCCAATTAACTCCAAAAAAAGGAACTAACATAAAGCTATGAAAAACACCTATATTGAAAATAGAAGATACTAACATAGAGGCTACTATAATAGTACCTCTCATGATAGAAGTTTTGGAACTCTACTCCTCTGGTATTGTATGTACTGTATACATCGGGACTGTACCACAAACCTGAGATATAGCCTGACTTCCTTGAGAAATTATGCTCTGTTGTCATTAAGAATCTAGTGTCTAGCTACCCTAACAACAACCACCACCTCAACCTAATCATCCATTCGTAATATAGTTCCCTTCCCGACAATAAGCTGATGACCCTTCTCTTAAATGTGGTGTAGGTGGAGACCCTCTCTCACTAGATACTGGAGGAAAATCTCTAAAAAACCGTTGTAGATGGACCATCTCACCACAAGATCGGTACTTAAATGGGTCTCTCATACATTTAGGACTCATATTTCACAATCTACCACATTGATAGCACCTCACCTAGATACCTGAGTATTTACCTTAGATACTAATTTCACTACATGGAAGCTCCAAACAATAAATCTTATTGTTGGTCAATTTAGTTCTAGATCTGGGTGTCGAACCTCCTGTTCCTACACCTCTGGCCTCTCTTAGGTTATGCTATGTGATAAGTTCAATATTTTCTATCCTAAATATGGTTGTATACTAAAATGCATTAAATTGAAATCATATTTCATATCTGAGACCATCCTCAAATCGGTTGTCTTTAGATAACTCGTCACATAACGGAATAAGTTTGAATAATTGGAGCTCTATAAAATGAGATGAATAGTCCATGACTGATAATGTTCCTTGATCAAGATGCATAAAATATCAAGATTTATCATACTTAAATGTATCAAAATATAAATAATCAGATAAGGCCATATGAAAATCATTCCAAGATATATCATTGTGATGATCCATATGAGTAATCACGTCCCACCATCTCTTGGTGGAATACCAAATCATTTATGTAGTGATCTTCAACATTCTCTTAGGATTGGTATCAAGATTCATGAAAATCGAGAGAATAGACTCTATCCATGACTCCATAGCTTGTGGTATAACATTTTTAGGTACACTAGATCAAATACCCTGAGGGGGGGGTGAATCAGGGGATGATAGATTAAAACTCTCTCTCATTTGGATCTTGTTTCATTGCTAGAAAAACTCAATTCTCTCTTACTCCCATAGAAATATATGAACCGATAGGAAATCATGCACAGGACACAGGGATTTTTACTTGGTTCACCCTCCCTGGGCTACATCCAAGGGGCATACAATGGCAATGTGTTGATGTACCAAATTCAATATGGAACAATGCCAATAATGAGTAAAATGTTCATGCTAGATCTTCTATTCTTAGGCTCACTACCTTTAAAAGGTTTAGGGTCTACTCAATGCATTCCCAAGAATCACTCCCTATGCTTTTTTATTTGTCTCACTACTGGTGGAAAGGATCATTTTACTCCTCTTCCTTCACTCAATACTCTTGGAAAGGAATCCACACACAGTTTATCGACTTGTAGGTCAAGCATAGTTTAAGGAAATGTAGGACCCTTCATTTTCATGAATTATTGAATCCTAAACTATAGGTAGATGCTATGTTGAAGTTCCTTTTTCACCCTCATATGAAGTCCACATTCTTGAGTACTTCTAGATACTGAAAAATAATTTTGCAAACTGATTTGAAGATTTTGCAAGATTCCTTGTGCAAATCGCAAAATACCTTCCTATCCCTTGTATTGAGTATTGAGTCTGGTATGCAAACTGCCTGCTTCATGTACTGCTGCCTCTTCCCCACACCTCCTCTGTCCATAGACTGCCCCCGCCTTCATTATCGTGTACCACTACCGCGTACCGATTCTGAGAACCTCTACTGTTAATCACACTATGTCTGTGAACTATTATCTGTTCATAGACTACATTCGCCTCCCCATACCAGAGATATCCCTCCATGTACCACTTACATAATTTACCCTCTCTCATAGTAGAGATTCCTCCTCTGTGTACTGAGTCTTAAGAAAATATAGATTTCCACTTAAATCATTCTACAGAATTCCTTCTGAGCGAACAATTTTATCCTTCGTGGAATCCTTCCTCGCAAACCTCCTTCAGACTTTTCTAAAATATTAGACCAAAAATATGTCCTCTAATTATATTATATCTCCATATTAATTAGTGGTATTAGCATTTCTTATATAGGAAAAGATACCGCAAAATCCGCTAATCTAAGATTTACCAAATCTTCAATTCAGCCTCCACCGCTTACCGGTCCTTCTACCGCCTTGAACCGCAAGCCACCTACAAACCATTTTTCCACGTCGTCTGTGTACTGACTTTGATCATACATGGTAAATCTCCTCTTCTAACATCAATCCATTTGCATACTACTCCACCTTTCGTCGCAAACCATTTCTAGTTTCCTGAACTGCTTATTTGTACCATGCCCTCTTCCTGGTATGCGACCACATACCCTTCCTGGACATAGTATGTGATCCATGTCATGTGATCCTCATTTCTCTTCATTTTCTAACTTCATTCACAATTATTCACAAAAATTATTGATTTTGATCCATAAAAATTTGGAAAACACTGGGAAACTGTGCCACCTTAAAAACCTTTCTTTAGAAAACACCAACCATTTTCATTTATAGTCATCTGGCTATGTCATTAAACACAACTACACTAAAAAATACCGAGAGGATTCCTTGAGGTATTTTTTACCAACAAACATCCTTCGAAAAATTGGGAGGATACTGCTCCGGGAACTCACACGTCAAATTTACCATAGTCGGGTCAAGTTGTGATGCTCCCTAAATGGTATGTATAAAGTGTAAGAACCTATCTTGAAGCTGGAAATTAGCGGAAGTATCAGGTATTACTGGAGGTGTTGCAAGGGTAAATACTAGAGGTTCAATTGGTGACCTAGGGATGACCACCTCCAAATCATGGTCTTCTCCACCTACCCAATGCATGACTTGAGGTTGTCACAGTTTCATTTCTCTAAAAATTCCTAACACATTCCACAAAATAAGATTTAAAAGTCACTAAAGAACAAATATAAGAATAGGATAGGTACAAGATTTCCTATATAATGGTTACAACCCTCTACCTACTCCAAGAGCCAGGTCTGGTCGATATAAGGCCCCATGCACCTTATAAATTGAAGTGTGGAACCCATTTAATTCCAGCCAATAACATATATCAAGTTCCTTAATGAAATTTCATGACAATTTCATGGATAAAACAATAATGTCACCAAAACCAGATGCAAGAAATGCACCCAGTAATATAAATATGGCTTGTAATAATGCATGAAATATAAATCCGTAATTTCCTATAATGCTGCATGATGTATTACATTCTTTCCATATAAAAAAGGATAAAAACACATAGTAATAAGGAACATCAAACATTACATTAATCATCTAATGGTGAAATCAAGAAAACTATAATAAGAATAATCTATAACAACATGTCCCATCCTAGGTAATTTATATTTTCATTATATGTGCGTTATCTAATCCCAGGAAAATGCTCATAGAAAAATTCCTTTACATCCTCGCCTCTTGTCTATTTACCAAACAATAAGATAGAAGAAAAAAGACTCTCATACCACTTTGTGACATCCTAAACCTAGTTCACTCAACCGTAACTAAACATGATTGTCCATATAGCTCCAAGAATGACTCCCCATATGCCAAAGCCTGCTGACTACCAGTGAGGGTCTATGGTGGATTAGTGGGGAGACTATGCCCTTTTGATCAGAGTGTAGTGCGATGGTATAAATATAACCAAAAATTGTAGAAGTATATGAATAATTGAGAAGTGGAATAATAACATCCATAAAATAAATAATAGAGTAAAAATATCCATAAATATCATATATAGATGATAATAATGGCATGAAATACATAATATGGGTAGATACATAGAAACCAAAATATAGTACAATACATGTATCAAAATTCCAAAAAGACCCAAAAGGAATTATTCTTAGATATCATCATGATCCATAGACCAGTTCTATTATCCTTTGATCCTATGTGATGAGAAACCAAGAATCAAAAATCCGATGATTTACCCTATCCTAACTTGTATTAATAATGTCTATCATGGTACTATAATGGTGGCTTAAACAAGGTGTAAGATAAACTCAGTAGGCCAGCACCAATAGTGTCTAATCCCATTCAGTAAGAGAATATATACAATATGAAGTGTGTAGTTAATAATAAATCTATAAATTAAGTTCAATATATAAATAACCCACATCGTTATGGGTTCCCATGGTACACCCGTCCTCTGTTACTTACTTCAGCCTAAGCCAAACTGTCATTGAGTAGTCAATCAGTCATGATTTAATTTAATAATAAATTTTTGGGACATAGATCATAGCCCAATCATTCCTCGTGTATCATATCCTATAGGATGTGTATAATATGTCCATCAATCAAGTTTTAGGCTCTGATAAAATCCAATATTGTGCTTTTTCTTGGTAGATATATCATAATAATAATTTAATCGTTAATAAAATCAATGTAAGTGAGACCATCCTCTGTGTTCCTATGTTTGAACACAAGTATTTCTCTAAGAACGACATGAACCAAACACAATATAATCCCATCCTAGTCATTCCTAAATAGAATCCTAGTATTTATCTATGTTTGGTATAAATTAAATGCTCCCTTAGTCCATCCTTTGTGATCTATAAAGGGAACCCAAGTGTCACTCCTTGAATATAATATAATCACCCCTCATAGTTTTTCCTTAGATATATATAAAGGAATCCCAGTATCACTCGGTAATAATAATAGGCTTCCCACTAAGATTATCCTTGGTAGTCCATAAAGGAGTCCATGTATCACTTGATCATGTACAAGCTATCTCCCAGATGATTATGTCCATGGCATTCATATGCAAACCCATGTATTACCCAATTCACATAATCAATTAATTATAATAATTTAATCATTCAATACATATGATTCCATATATGGTAATTCTAAAAATAGAACCCACATCTCGCTCTTGGAATGTCAAGAAGAATAGTGATGGACCTGTAGTCTAAACTTATCATAGAAGATCACATGTTTTAATTAAATTTTCCATCACAATTATAATCAATTAACTCTCCTCAGAAGGTGGTCTAAATAAGGCATAGTCGTAGTTGGCCAATCATCACACGAATCCTTCTATTGCTTTTAAAAATCCATTTCAATTATGAAATATCTATCAAACATAAGTGAGAAAGAGCAATGGTCAAAGGCCTAGGGACATAGACTACCATTCCATCCCACCTTCCTTCAATTCAACTAAAAATTTAAAAATTCATTTGACATCCCTTTATAAAGGGGTTCAAGGTCACACCTAAAAGCCGAATTCAATTACATAGTCCATCAATGGTGGATAGTCTAAATCAACAATTCACCCAAGGGGTGGTTCGAATTCAAGGTCATTAACCTTTAATTAACCCTAAATGGGTCTTATGATTAGTGTAAGCCTATCCTATCAATTCAATTTGAAGAAATAAATTTATAATCATCACTCATAAAATCTAACATGCACCAAAATGACATAATATATAAAAACCCTGAACTTAAGGGAAAAGAATGATACCACATACCTTAGATTCATTGAGGAACACTCATATAGTCTTATCCTCTAACTTGATCAAGGATAGAAGAAAATGTAACAATGAATGAGAAACTAAAAAATAGGGAATAAGATCCCAAACCAAAATAATGTCACTGATAGAATGGAAAATAGAGAAAGGTGAAAGTGGAATAGAGAACTCACCGACATGCATCCAATGATATGAATGGTGGAAGAATCAGAGTCCAGATTGGAGAGTTATGGAAAATTATAGGCTTAATATATAAATGATCTCACCTAGAAGAAGAATTTTCCACAACTAAAGAAATGGGAAAAAGAGTAGTAGGTTATACTTTAAAATGAGTAAGGGAAAATGGTAATTTTTCCTCAAAACATTGGATCCCATGGTTTGGATTCACATTTGTCCCAATTGTGTGCCAACCATGAATACCTCTTGGTCCAAGAACCCCCTTTCATGGTCATGGAATGTAGTTAGACAAACTATGTACCAACCAAACATTTTTTATATTATAAAAATTCTAGAGCCCACACATGGGAGTGTGCCCTTGGTTTCATAGATTACTGAAATTGTGTGGCCTTGTAAAGAGGGATGGAGCACCCTACATGGTATATTTTAACCATGTGGACTAGAATAAATTTTTTATATTAATAGTTTTACCCAAATTCATTTTCCAAATTATCAGTATATGGGGTATAAACAAGCCCCAAAACCCTTGTTTCCTCTAAACCCTCAATAGGCATCCATAAGAGGTAAAAAATAAATAATTATACCAAAAATAAAAATATATCATAGCTCAAAAAAAAATCTAGGATCTTAGAGGTTGATTCTTAACTAACATAATGGAAATAATGGGGAGTTATTGACATTTAACTGGTTTATAATAATTACTGAAATTCTTAGGATTGTGAATATATTTTAGAATAACTGTTATAATTATCAATTAATAAATGAATTTAATCCTTCAGATTATTTTTTCCCTAAATAATGAATGAATGGAAAATTTATATGTGGGTGAAGTGTTAGTAATAAGATAAATAAAGGAATAAATGTAAAGGTAAAACTTCCATGGTGTTAAAATATGATTGTAACAAGTGAAGAAAATGACTGAGTGATCATTTAATGTTTTGGTAAGAACTTGGGGTAGTTTATGAATATAATGAATGATAATGTTACTTAATGGATTAGATTAGATTATATTAATGAATAATATATTCCTATAAGATTATTAAATGGATGTAGGATGAGTCATGAATTGCTGATAAAGTGAGTAAACAAAGTAATAGTTAAAATTTAAATCTCCCCATTGGTGATGTTAATTTCTTGATGGTGATATATACTATTATTTCATATGATTATTGTTTTATTTCCCCATAATATTTACTTATTATAGAACTTAGTATTTTAATGATTGATGTTAAGATTGATTGATGTTTGATTTGATGTGATGCATGCGACCAATGATTTATTTATAGATATGATGGGATATATATGGTGCATGATGGTTTGATGATATACTGAATAGATGGTGATTATAGATATAGTGTTGACTCAGGTTTTATTTTCTTCATGATTCTCCAATAATTTATTAAGGGGTTCTCCTATTGTATTTCTATGAGTTTGATTTAAAAGGACATTGAAGTTTACATGTAGGAGTGATGGGATATTTCTTGGAACCTTTTCATTGTCTTATCTTTTTTGATATTTTCCATCAATGGTTGATGGCATGTGTTATGTTTACTTAGAGGATATGTATGTAAGAAAGTTAGTGAATGGTGGAGGTTATGGTACCATGAGATTTTTGACATCTCTCTTGTCTTTACAATGTGGATTGGTTTATTGATGCTAACATTGTATGTTGGGAACTACATGAGACTTGGGTTGGTTGGTCCATTGCTTGACCAACATCATAGGTGACTCAATACATTGGTTTGATGCTTGGTGGTTATTGGGATACAATATATATCTCTTCATTATGATTTTTTGACTGATCATATTTGTTTTCTAGCTATGTCTCACATAGTTATTCTCCCATATATCTATCATAGTAATTTGATTTCACGGGGATGTTATTCTTCTTTTGAAATATAATCCTAAGGATTAATCCTCAGTGAAAACCCCATTTTAGTGTTTCTTTACTATTTTTTTGTAGATAACAAAGGTAAAATGGGGTTTGGTAGTTTGGGTAGCTAGAATAGAGCATTATAAGATTGTCCTTGAATTATCTTTAGTTGTATTATTATTTTTTCAGGTAGTTTCAGTTGATATTGGTAAATGTTAATTTTTATATTCATATTTATATAGAATTGATTGGTGGATTTCTTGTTTTCTTGGATATTAAGAGAAACATTTCTCCCATAATTGTGAGAGATACCCACAAATATAGCTACAAATATAGAATCCCAAGTCTTTTACACATATTATTAAAATATTTTTAATCAAAATATCTAGTAAACACAACCCTTGTATTAAAAGACCTGGTATCCTTAGAAGAATAGGTACATAAACCATTTAAATTATACTAAAATAAAAAATAATTATTTTAATCTCTATGATAATAAATTAAATCCATTTTATCTCCTAAAACATCATAGGATAACCTAGAGAAAACATAAAGAAAATGGGTGAGATATAAATCCTAGTACGAGAATAAGCATAATAATTAAGCATAACATATGAGTCAAAAGTTATAACATGGTATCCTAAAAAAATGCTCATAAATAATCATATGGGAGCATGAAATAATGAATATAGAATTACAAGATCATGGGAACATAAGCATGTGATAACAATATAAAACCTGACATAAGCATAAGCTAAGGATAACTACCAAGACAATGTCACATGGTGGACATAGTCCAATCATGGATTAGGTTTAATCCCTAATACCATACATATTATCTAATATGACATAAAAATTACGTAACTCAGTTATTTTATATTTGGGTTAACCCATCACAACATGTACATGCATATGTAATCTACAAAATTAAATCATACTTAAGGTATAAGTATCAAAAAACCCATGGAAAGGAAATGTGTCACATAATCATATCTTATAGCATAGAAAAATCACATATCATGTTGAATTCCATGTATGAATATATTAAATCATTTATGGACATTCATATATAAATAAATAATCACAGAACATGAAAATTAATTACATTTGAATTGAAGACATAAAAAGAGGGGGTGGGATAAATTTTCAAATATTTCATTAAATTGGGGTTTAAAAAAGGTAAAGAATCATTAAGGGGGAAGGGGAATAATAATTTTAAAAATCTAAAAATTAACTAAAACATGTTTTTTTAAAATAAAATGTTATATTTTAGAAACCATGTATGGATTAAAAAAACTTTATGGAGTGGTACTTGAAATGGGTTAAGAAATAGAGAAGTTTCATTTAATCAGGTTTTCTTATCGAATAAAATTGAGAAGGAAAAATGTAAAACATTAATATCAAGATCTGGGAAAAATGAATTAAACTAGTAATATATGTGTAAGAAATATATACAAAATATAGAATAATTATATAATAATAATATATAGAGAAATTATGGGAAATAAAGAGAAATAATATCCCAATGAAATTGGGGTAGTTTAATGATATCCCTTACATTTGTTACCAGAATGGTTCTGAACTTTCACTTGACATATTAAATAATAAAACTAGATTAATTAATTAATTAATTAATAAAATTTTCCATCAAAATTTTATTTACAATAATTATATTATGTTCATTTATAACCATTTCAATGATATATAAAGTTTACTTTCACTGTTCTGAGGGCATTCGTTTCACAATTCCATGGTCAGATCACTCATGGATTGTTAGTAAATTTCTTATAAAATTGGAATATATATGAAAGAGTGAAATGAAATGGTATTAATATAGTTATAGAAATTTAAATGGTCCCAAATATCCATATGTGTTCCAATATTTGGATGATTAATTTATTATAGACATTATAATTTTATGGTTAGTAAATTTAGGTAGGTTTTCCATACAGGATGAACTTATTGGATTTATTTTAACATCATGGATATATATTCATTAAAAAATACGAAAAATATATAATATAAAAATTTAGGTTATTTTAAACCATTATAAATAAATAAAAACCTTCCATGAAGGTGCTAATTAAAAAAAATCATCATCCACAGAGGTGGTAAGCTTACCATAATATGGCTGATGTTTTTGTTTTCAGATTTTTAGAATAAAGAAATGTTATTTTCCAAATATATAATAAAAATTAATTATATTATCAATAATGAAATTATCATACCATCATTGATAATAAAGTCTTGGGGAGGTTGAAGAATGAATGAAATAAGGAATGTTCGGTTGAGAGTTTTACTTTATTCGTTGTATGTCTCCTCTTAGGCTTCCACTTAAGGTAGCATGTGATTTTTATTTTTGGAGATAAAAGAATATATGGATATAGGGTGAGATATGAGGGGATACTCAGGAAGAGTTTTTATGATCTCTAAGTTGTAAAAGGTGTAAGGAAAATTATTGGTGAGGGGGGTATTTATTACCAGATAAGAGGAGAGTTTAAAAATATCATATACATTAGTTTATTATTTTATCTCAATACAATTAATAATGTTGATTATTATGTATATATACAGTAAATGGTGTATTTAAGTTTGAACTAATTGGTTCTTACATCATCCCTTATGTAATTAATCATGGATTTAAATTATAATGTAAATTATTGTATTTTACCGCATTTCACCTTTCAATAAAACATCAACTTTTTTAGAAGAATACAAAAAAAATCACCCTAAACATTTTATGATGTGTAAAATCAATAAAATATATACATTTTATGAAAGTAATTTTCTAAATTTGATTAATCTAATTTTTAATTTAAATCCATATTTTTTAAAAAATTTACAATTTTAAAATTATGATTAATTTCCTGGCCCTTTGAAAAAATTACTTATGGTCACATAAAATAATATAATATTAATAATATAAATTAATGTTAATTTATAAAACCATTTTATGAAAATAAACATTATTTTAAATCAATTTGTTTTTTTATAAAATAAAAATATAACATTTATGTGTTTCAAAAATAAAAACATTTATTTTATCATTTTTAAGACTTATATTTACTTTATCATGATATAAATCTGTAATATTTTCATTTATATGATAAATAAATATTATTTTACAATTAAATTGGAGAGGATACTATTGTAGTGATCATATTAATATTCTTAATGGTTGGAAAACTATTCCAATGGTTAGATTACTACTCCGATGGTTATATTTTTAACGGTCATATAGGTTCCCTACTTCTAATAAACACAACATATTTTATTCATTATTTATTCACTTATATTTTTTTCTCAATGTTATATATATATTTTTATTTTAAAAATTCATATTGAATTAAAAATAAATTTTTTCTATAGAGTTTTTCATGAGTGCGGTTATTCTAGTGGATCGAGCAGATCCATATTTTCATATTATAGTTATCTTATATTATATTTTTTTATCCCATTGAAATATTTTCAATTATAAAGAATAAATTTTTTCTCTAAATGTAATTTTCAAATTAAAATAGTAAACTATTTGTAGTTTCATTATGTGTTTCATGTGTTTATATAATATGAAATTACTAAATATGACATAATTATATAACCAGAAGGGAAATTCCATTGGCAAAATTCTACGTCAATAAATTCTTCCCCATTTAAAAAATTTCATCCTCAAAATTTTACTCTTCATATTAATGGAAAAAAAGTTGAGGGTAATTTTTATTCATTATTTCCAATGGTAACCATTTTTTATCCTCATACTTATGGTTCCACCATAGTCATATGAATAAGTGAGTTTTCTTATTGTGTATAATTTTGTCTTTATTATCCAAGATCTTTGTCATATGCTCCTCATAATAGAGTTCATTTTCCAAATGTACCACCTCTTAATTATTTACATGCAAGGGATATGGTATGTATATATTCTAGAAAGATATGTGGAGAATTTCATGCAATTGAGAAAAGGTTGGTTGGCATTCCAGTCGATATGCCACAACTCTGATGTGATGAAGAATTTCAAAAAGGTTTATGTACTTAGGAATTTTCATTCCCTTATTACCAAATCTCATGACTCTATACCATTGATACAAATAAAGGAAAACATTATCTATAACCTAATACTCTAGGTCCATTTGGATATTTTCATTATAACTCTTTTGTATACTCTGGGCTACCTTGATTTGTTGTTGAATAGTTTTGAATTTTTCTACAATTTCTTTGATGTTTTTAGGTTTTTATAGCTTATATTCACCAACTTTATCCCAACATGTAGGTGTTCTACATCTCTTCCCATAAAGGGATTCATATGGATCCTTTTGTATGTTTGAGTGAAATATACTATTATAAGAGAACTTAACCAATGGAATATGTTGATCCCATCTTCCTTTAAAGTCCACTGAGACACCTCTAAACATGTCTTCTAATGTATGGATATTACTCTAATATTAGCAATCTGATTTTTGGGTAATAAGTCATATTGATGTTTAAAACAATTATTAGTGAATCTTGGATACTTTTTTATAACATCTAGGTAAATATTGTATACTATTAATAGTTATGTTCGTTGTAGCCTCACCATATCTCTGATGTATATCCTTTCAAGTTAACCAAGTAATAATTCCTCTAGAATAGAAATGAAGTGAGTATTATTGGAAAGATTCTCCCACATAAACCATACATAATTATTTCATATAGATGTCATTGGATGACTTTTGAAAAAATATATAATGATGTTCTACCATTTCTAGGTGGGTATGGTAATGGTTTCATCATCTCCTTGTACATTTTTCATTCATCCTTCACTTGCTAACATACCTGGATCTTTGATATGTATTCTATAATATTATTATTTATATTATCCCACTAATAGTTCTCTCATATATCTCTATACATCTTTATTCTCCCTGTATACATATAGAAATTCAAGCCATGTGCCTAATTCAACCACTCATTTATCTTAAACTTTTATAATATTTATTGTAATAACCTAGATAATACAACTCATTCATCAATTTTGAACTCTAATTATGTATCTTTTCATATACCCTCCAAATTTATTTTTTATGTCCACATATTCTCTATGAGAATCCTTTATAATATCCAAAAGGGATAGTTGAGAAATAATTTCAGAAATTAATGACAATTCTACTTCCTTACTGACTTCTATGTACATTTTTTGTATGTTTAAGAAGATTGGATCATTCTCAATTTTCATCACGGATTAGGTTGTATCATCATTTCTACATAAAGGATTTTTCAGTTTATTTTCCTTCTTAGGATGGTAATGAAATGAGGAGGCATAATCCTTGATTATTTAGATATATATTCATTAGTGAATATTAATCTTCTTTTGTGTGAATGTATAATTAAGGCTCTTATGATCTATATATATTCCACACTTCTCTCTATAGAGAAAATTCCATCAAATATTTAATGTGAAGATTACTATATCCAACTTATAATCAAGCCTTAGATAGTTTTTTTCATGAAATATCAACCACCTTAAGTCATAATCAATCGCTATTGTAACACCTTAATGTTTTTATGAAATATTTCTCTTTTAAGAATTTGATTTATTTGATAAATTGAGTTATATGCACCACTAAGTTTAAACAAACCATATAATATTATTAAAATATTATTTGTTTGTTAGAGCCTATACATTGAATTAGTTGGTATGAATAGTAATAACGAAATTATGAAAAATATATAGTCTACACATTTTAATAAAAAATTGATTAGTTATCATATGGCTAGAATCAAAAATAAAAATTATTTGGAAATAAAAGAGTTGTTTTTTCTTAAAAATTGTTTTTTACTCGCAATGTATTTGTATTAATAAATTAAAGCAATCTTTATTTTTGAATGATTTTAATGAAATATATATATTATATATTTAATCAATTATTTTAAACATTCGAAAAATATTTTTTTAGGCATATGATATGAATAAATTCAGTTTTATTCTTAAAAATGTATTTGTTTAGAAGGTAGTTTTAATAAAATTTTGAATAATTTCATTAAAATTAATATCTTCCATTTATATGAATTTAAATAGACAAAACAAATTAAATATTTAAATTAGGAGGTTCAAATTTGGTAAATATTTCTTTTTTATTTTTGGTCAATATGGATAGAAACGATGGTAAAATTCAACACCTCATTGAAAGGGTAAATCAATTTAATATTGATTAAAAATAAGTGATAAGGCCATAATTATTCATCATAATTATTATTTGATAAATGTAATTTTACCAATAACAACTTATTTAGAAAAGGACTTATATATTATTTAAATCAAATAATGTTACCAAATGAGACTCTCTTAGTTTTAAATATCCTTTATGTGTTCACATATGAAAAAACTAGCTGTGAATGAATATTAATATTAATATTTTTTTTATAATGAAAGTATATTCATGATTTTAGGTTATTTATAATTTTTATTTTATCTATAATTTTGATTAATGTTTTCAGAATTCTAAAACCACATTTATTCAATTAATGGAAAATTAAAATAAATGAATTTGAAAATATTAAAAGTGATATAATTTGAGTAATTTATAGTGGGAGATAAATTTTATAGGTGAAAATAATTTTTTTAAAAGTTTATATTCAAATTTAAACATTTTATTTATCCCTTTTATGTCAAACTAAAGTAATTGTGTCAAAATTGACACTAATTACAATTTACCAAAATAATATTTTATCAAATTATTTAAAAATAATCAAAATATTTAAATAAGACAAGGTAGATATGATATGATCTGAAATTTTATAAATTATCCATTTATGATCCAATTATCACCTTACAAGTTAAAATTGCAACTCTTTAATATTTAAAATGTTTTTATCATTGTTAAAATTAAAATTGGATAACTAAGGTTAAGTTAAAATGTTAAGGATTAAAATGAAACCCAAATTTGTATAAATTATATTAGTATATGGTATTAAAAATCTATCATTACTTATCTTATAATTCCTATCCATTTGGATGGATTTTTCTTGATAATGAATTTATTAAAATTTAATCTTTTGAGAAATTCCAGAAGTGCCCCTCACCTAAATTTTTAAAGGGCTCATTCTACCTCACTTATTAACACCAATTTGAGACTTTTATATCAACCAAAATCCTCTAATTTATCTTCTAAACTTCCCAATACACATTTTAGAGTTTCTATGTTTTCCAAAAGACCAACCCTAGAGCCCTTAATAGGAGACGTAAAAGAGTATTTTCAAAGAAGAGGTAATCGCCTTAACCGATCACTTTCTGTTCTACTATTATTTAACTCTTATAAATATATAGTAATTATAATAAAATAATAAAATTATTATTTTTAATATTAATATATTTTATTATTATTATTATTACACCATTATACACCTTCTTTCTAATCAAATTATAAGGGAAATATTCACTCATGACTATGTGTGGCTTACCTCCTACACAGAGCGATACAATTAATTTTTCATCACCATATTTTAGGATGGATATTATTATAGGTTTAATATTTATATATGTTATTTATTCCATTATTATACTTATTTACATAAAATACCACATCTATCTACTTACCTTCCAATCCCTTGGGAAATGATAAAGTTGCTTCTTCATATCGGTGAACAACCACCTCCACAAGGTGATGTAATTAAAATTTCATCTCCATTACACATAGATTGTAATAAATTTATATTTAATTAATATATATGATATATATAAAAATTTAATTATTCTATAAATTTTAATTATTATTTACCTTTCTTTCATTCCATCCATTAAAAAATGAAAACAACATTCATTTGTACGTACGACCTACCATCTACATGAACATTGTAATTAATTTTTCTATATATAACTTTTATGGATGAATATAATAATTTATATAACGAATATATATGATATATATATATATATATCATTAATAATATTTCATAGATAATGTAACCAAGATAAATGTACAAGTACTAAGACTAATGAACTGAAATACTCATTATAAAAAAATAGTCAACACACCAAAATGATGATTTTAAGAAAGAATTATTGATAAAAGGGCCATTTAAAAATTATAAATGTATAATATGTAATATAAGTATTAAAATTAATATTTTATATAATTATAATAGATTTAAAATTTATTTTAGAAGAGGATAAAGTGCTTCCAATGTAATGTAAACTTGTAGAAATTTTTTTTGTGTTATAATGTCTTTATTCATTTGGATTTTGTATGATTATGTTCAAATGAAAAAAATTTATGATATACCTCTCAACATACTCATTAGTTTTTATATTATGGCTATTACTTGAAAATAAATTTTTTCCTTTCTTTTTCCTCATCTTATGTACTCAATAGACTAAAAATAAATTTTCTTGGAAAATCAACTTCATTTCTCTCTTTGGTCGAAAAATATTTTTAATATATATCCATTTTTTCTAAAAAAAATTAAAGAATGTTTTTTCACTATTATACTCTGATTTATTAAATTAAAGTTTACCCATGTTTTAATTTTTATAAAATGGCTTGAAATGAATCTTATTCTCATTTTCCAAATGAGGTATTTTAATGGTTTTTTGAAAAAAGTATGGAAGGAATGTTTTTCTAGTGTATACGGCATGAAAATATTTTCACATTTCCATGACTAATTTTTTATTTATATATTCCTTTAAATTTTTATAAGGTCCTTCTTAAAGAAAATATTTTCTTTTAAGGTTTAACTTTTTTAATAATTTATTTTAAAAAATAAAGGTTATTTTTCCCAAGAATGTTTTAATGATGTTTTTACTGTATTTCCATTAATCATAGAAAATATCCCTTGATTTCACTTATTCTTTATTAGAGATATTATCAAATTATACCATACATATTCATTATCATAATGGTTTTTTTTTGTATGATGAGAATATACTTATGAAACATATTTCTTTTCCATGGGTTATGCTATGATGAAATGGTAAAATGTTTATGAAACCCATTTCTTTCCATGTGTGATGCTATGATGAAATATTTATTAAACCCATTTCTTATTGGAGTTTATAATATGATGAGTACTTTATGATATTGTGTAATATATTTGTATTATTTTCATTATGTGATTGGTGGCACCTATATCTTCTTTTAATAAATTGGGTAAAGATTTATATCTCGTGAGATAAATTGGACTAGAATGTAGAGTTAACCCAGTTTAGTAAGGGACTATTTACAATATGTTAGTATTTGGAGTGGACCTTTAATACTATGATAGTTTTGGTATTGAACCCATTTCATTGTTATAGTTTTTTAAACGATCCTTTCCTATAAAATAAATTATTTTATATGCTTATTTTTTGCCACAATTCCATATTTAATGCCAATTTTATTCCTTAATGGCTCATGTTATTTGATTTATTTATTATTAACTTCTTATAAAATTCCATGATTTATGAAATGACTAAATATTATGATCTATGATATATTGGGAATGGTTATGAAATGTTAAGTTCTTATTCCCATACCATTTTTCTGACATTATTCTTACATGGTCATTAATATCTCCCATGTTTATCCTTACTGAGCATAAGAGCTAACCTTTTTGTAGGTTTCATTTCCTAGTTTATGAAGACATGTTTTATTTATTATATGTCTAATAAGGGTTATATTTATGAAGATATAATTGGGAAATGATATAGAACTATTACAAACCTATTATTTATGTTTCTAATTTTCCAAAGATACTATACCTATACAATTTTGTTATGTATCATTATGTTATGTAACAAATATTAATTTATTTTTATGTAATATATATGTTTGAAATTTATTTTTTACAATAAAATTTTCATTTTTCATCAATACACATCCCAATAAATTCTTTAAAGCATCATTGTATTCAATGAAAATTTATCCACTTGAGGGTAGTGTTATTACAGGTCTATTGATAAGACCCATTTTCAATTCCTTGAATCTATCATTGTATTCAATGATCCATAAAAAAAGTTTTATAACTTATGAATAATCTTGGTTATTAGGTTATATAGCCATGATATTTTTATCACATATCATCGATCATACATAGATAGTGTAAGGAAACTATGGATCTCTATCACAGATACTTTTCTAGGATACTCCTCTATAACCCTTATCTTAGAAGGGTATATAGATATCCCTTTTTTTAGTGAAATTATTCCCCAGAAATTATACCTCCTCCATAAATAAGTCCCATTTGTTATACATTTCATATACATTCTCCTTTGGAAAAGTCATTGTCATACTATTCAAATTCTCCTCATACTCTTCCTTTCTCTTGGAGTATATCAAAATATCTTCTATAAATATTACCAAGAATTTTTCAAGATAATATCAAAATACTAAAATCATTATGTCCAGGAATATATATTGATAATTATTGAGTCTAAAGGGAATCACTTAGAACTCATAGTATACATACATTGTTTGAAATCCAGTCTTTGGAATACCTTCCTTATTCAACCTTAATTGGTGATATACTAACTAAAGGCCCTCCTTAGAGAAATAATTGAGACTAATATAGATTATCAAACAAGTAATAAATCTATGGAAGGGGATAATTTTTCTTTAGATTAATTTTTTTTGAGTTTATTATAATAAATCTAGATTCATATTAACCCATCCTTAATTTTGATGAGAAGGACTGTTACACCCCATGGTGAAGAACATGGATGTATAAACCCCTTGTACATATTCTCTTGTAAATAATTATTTAGTTATTATAAATTAATAATGACCTTCTATACAGAGTCTATGATATGTTTAGGGATCTAGGTATAAGTTTTGTTGAGGACTCAATCTCTTGATCAAGAGGAGGACCGTGAAAATATTTAGGGAATAAATCAGTATAATCCCTCATAATAGGCATGTATCCAACCAATATTATCATCATTGTATCAATAATTTGATCTAGATATAATTTATCATAAGAAAATAATATCCATTATTAATAAGAAGATTCCAAAGAAGATGCATTCTCTTCTTTACACTTTTTTATATTTTTAGGATGACTTGGTATGTGAAGAGTGATCTCCCTCTACTAAAAGATAATGTTGGATTTATATAATTATATTCATTTCATTACCAATAAAAAATAAAACTATAATAAAGTATGTAAAGATTTAATCCCTGATCATTGACAGGGGTGGAGTTAAATATTTGATATACAATAATTACTCCATTTCCAGTTCTGATAGATCACTCAACCTTCATGCTTTAAGGTGGTGTGGGAATACTTCTGCTAAAATTTCATCATATTAAAGAATATATAGAACTAATATAAAATAGTATATTGTTTTTCATTGATAGAATAACTAGAATACCTATTACAATATCACTTTTAGGATATTCTATAATAGTAGTGATAACATATGTCCGTCCATTCTCTCTAGGCCTTAGATGTTGTTTTCATTGATTTTTATAACAACCCTTGACTTAGAGAAACAGTTTTCATAATTCCCATATTCTTTTCAGTTGAAACACTTGACTAAATGTTGAGTATTGATATGAATGTTATTTTATTCCATCAGATAAGTGGTATTATTCATCTCCCTTTGGTATTGATTAGTATTATATACATATTTTACAAAGTTGAATCATTTCACAGGTACCTTAAGACAACTTTCTAGATGATTCTTCAAACATTTTTGACTGGTGGGTACTCAAGTTTTCTTTCCTCCTTGGGATTTACCATTCATCCTTACAAATAAATCTCTATTGCAGGCTTTTTATTTCTAACCCCATGATACCACTGAGTCTAACCCATCCCCATATCCACTTTAAGGGCACAACATACAATACCTTCATATCGTTCAAAATATCAAGTCACTAAATATTTTCAAATACTCAACTTTAATCCCCAAAAATATTATTCCTCATTAATTTTAGCATTAATAAAAAATATGAAGGAATACTTCGAAATCCTTTTTAAGTTTTTCTCATATGCCTCAATAGACTAATCTTCCTTTTGATTTAATACAATGAAATCCCTATCCATTTTATGATAGAGTGTTTGGGGAAAATATTTATTAAAATATATATTCTTGAGTCATTCCTACTCTATGGAATCAATTTTCAACATAGTATTCATATTCTTGATCAGTTTCCACCACTGATAGTATTCTCCCTCAGGAAGATAGATATCCAGTATGAATTTCTCTTATTTCATAAATTTGAGAACATAGAATATCTTCTCAATAGAGTTAAAAAAATTAGTGAAGGGATTTGAAGTTCCACTAATGGTAGGATGCCATTTTCACGTAAAGGACTAGACTACAACTTTCTCTTTCATAAGATAAGGAGGGTGTTCTATGTGATTTGAATTATTATTTATAACTTTAGTAAATTAAGATATTACATCAATGAAGTTATCATATCCAACTTCCATCAGGTTATACATTTGAATTGGGAAATCGTCACATTTCATATCACATTTTTTGTTGGTATAGTTCCTCATATTTATCTCCATTAACTGAAATAAAATCTGTGATGATAATGCTTAGAAAAAAAATCATATAAAATGAAAACTATGAACTTATAAGGATTAACATATAAATGACACATACATATTAACTTATGAGTCTATAAGTTTAAATTTTATTTATCCATGATAATTTACCTAATAATTTTTCTAACCTATTAATAAATTAAATTCCTTTAAAATGGGTTATAAATAGTTTATGAAATTTTCAAATAATATCCCCAGGGAGTGTCAAAATAACTGTGCATCATGACATTCTTGTTCTGAACTAAGTATAGGTTGATTTAATACCTAACAAGCACTTTCAATGTTATTAATCTTAGGTACATATATTCCAAATATACATCCATATATAGTATCTCAAGTGGGATATAATTTCTTATAAACCACTCACTCTATACAGTACCATATTTTTTAATATTTTCCTCAAGTTAGACTTATATGTAGGTCTATCAATAAATTATTCTAGTCCTAATCCCAAAAAACCTATAGCTTTATCTGATATTAAAAATAACATCCTATGTCTTTTACATATATTATTACATGTTTTTTTAAAATAAATATAAAGTAAACAAAACCTAAGGATTGAAAGTCCCAATGTATTTAAAAGACTAGGTACATAAAACATCAAAATGAAACAAAAAAAATATTTATTTTAATATCCAAAATAATCTCCTAAATCCAATTAAGCTTTTAAAACTGCTTAGGATAATGAAGGGAATGAATAATTAAAATGGGTGAGCTATAAAGCCCTGTAAAGAAACAAGCATAATAAAAAAGCATAACAAATGAGTCAAAAGTAATAACATCACATCATAAAAGGAAAATCTCATAAATAATAAAATTATAGAAGGAAATAAAATTTAGGAATAATAATACCATGTGATCATATGGATGAGACAACAATATAAAACTTGACATAATCATAAGTCAAAGCTAACAGCCAAGAAAACATGACATGGGGGATAGAGTCCCATCATGGATTTGGTTTTCTATTTAATCTCATACATATCATCTCAGGAGACATAAAAATTTCCTAATTAATTGGAGTGTTATCTTGGTTCACACATCATAACATGTGCATGCACATGTGTTCCATGTAAAGAAATTATATATAAGCCATAAGTATTTGAAGCACCAATGGAAAGGAAATTGTTTACATAATCATGTCTTATAAGATACCCAAAACGAATATAATGATGAATTCCATGAAATAAGGGATTAAATATTTATAGGAAATTTTTATACAAATAAATAATCATAGGAAAATAATATGATGTTCATGTGAATTTAAGACATAAAAAGGAGTGGATTTTTTTGAAATATTCTTTTTATGTCAGGTATTAGGAAAAAGGGTACAAAATAATTAAAGAGGGAAAGGAAATAATAATTTATAATAAAAAAACTAAAAGGGGGCTTTCATAATAAATTGAAAAAATTTAGAACCCATTTATGGTTTAATACATTTTATTTAGTGGTACTTGAAATGGGGTAAGAAATAGATATGTTCCCTTTAATCGTGTTTTCTTATAGAATTAAATTGTGATGGGAACCTTTAAAACATATATATTCCCATCAAGTAAAAGTTAATTAAAATAGGTATATATATTTAGTATTTATATAAATAATTTTTAATATGTAAATAAGAATATTATAGGGATAGAAAATTAGGTAAAGCGGTATAAATCATATCCCAATGTAAATGGAGTGGTTTGTAGAGGTCCCTTACCTTGGGTTCTGGAATCTTTTTGAAATTGCACCTAACATCCCGATTAATCAAATTAGATTCATTAATTACTTAAGAAAATACATTTTCCAATAATATTTTATTTACTATATCTATATTATGTTCATTTAAAACTAATTCAATGATATATAAAGTTTAATTTCTATTTTAGGAGGGCGATCATTTCATGGTTCCATGGTTGGATTACTTGGGGATAATTGTTGAATTTCTTATGAATTAGAACTACAACTATAAGAGAGAATAAAAATGGTTTTAATTTCCTTACAGGAATGGAAATAGTCCCAAATATCCATATGTATTCCAACATTGGAATAATGTATTTAGTATAAATGTTATCATTATACGATTAGTTTATTAAGGTGGTTTTTCTATCCATGATGAACTTATTTAATTTATTTTAATATCAGGACTATATATTGATTCTAGAGTATTAAAAAATATATAATATATATTTATGTTATTTTAAACCTTTATAATTGAATTTACGCTTTCCATGATGGTGGTAAAGTAAAACAGAAACTCATCTTCCAGAGAGGCATTGAATATATCATAATATGGGTGATGTTTTTTATAAAATATTATAAGATTGAAATGGGATATTACATATATATAATAATAATTAATTATAATAAAAATACTAAAATTATCATACCATCATGGAATATAATGTCTTGAATAGGTTATAGAATGAAAGAAATAAGGAATGCTTAGTTGAGAGTGTTACCTTCTACTTTGGATTTATCCTCTCAGACTTCAACTTATAGCACCTTGGGATTGGAATTTTTAGGATAATAAAGCTTATAGTGACCTGAGGAGAGATATTAAGGGAGATCTGGGTAGAGTTTGAGTATTCTCTAATTAGTATAATGTGTGAGGATAAAGGGTGGAGAGGGTAAGTATTTATAAGGGGAGGATTGGAGAGTTTAGGAATATTATATTCATTAGTTTATTATTTTTCCTATATACTACAAATAGTGTTGAATCTTATGGTTATATATAGAAAATGGTGTATGTGAGTTTTAACTAATTATAGATTATATAATACCTTATGCAATTAATCTTGTATTTAACTTATAATGTTAAATACTGTATTTTACCATATTTCACTATTCTCCAAGAATTCAACTATTTTATAAAAATATAAAAAATTCAGTATAAGAATTTTTCAATATCTAAATTATAAAAATGAGATACATTTTATGAAAATAATTTTCTAAATATGATATATTAATTTTTTTTACTAAAATCATAATTTATATGAAAAATTAAATAATTTATTATTATGATCAATTTTATAACCATTAGAAAAATTAATTATAGTAACCTAAATTATATTAAAATATAATACAACATAATATTAATCTATAAGAAAATTTTATGAATATGAACCTTCTTTTAAATCATTATAATTGTTATAAAAATGAAATAAAGTATTTATGTTTTATGAAAATAAAAAAAAATATTTTAGCTAAAAGGTCAGATCTAAGCACGCTTGGAGCACCAAATTTATTAATAAAAAGAAAAGTGTAAAGACAGTAGAGAGGAGAATAGAGAGGGGTTACAAGTCATAATAGTCATAGTCATCACACCCATACCTGGTTATGTCATCAGCATCAGCTGATTCCCATTCTGATTGAGTCTCACACTGTTTGAGGAGATTCTTATGAACCATCCTTTTTTCTAGTTGCTCCATAGATAACTTCTCGGTATACTTCTTAGCAGATGAACTAGTGGTCATGGTCCTTGGAACTGCAGAGTATTCTTTCCTTGGTTTCCTTATAACTGGGGCAGTCTTGGCACCCTCACTGTCAGAGACTCTTTTCTTTTCTCCTCGAACAATTCCACTGTATGAAACTATACTCATGTCCATGTCTCTTTCCTTGGCCTCATCCTGAGTGTCTCCCCACTTGCAGAGGATCGGTTCCCCAACTCCAGGAGTGGAGTACTCCGCCCTTTCCTTTGTTGCATCAGGGATGTTCCCAGGTTTAGCAGAGGAAGAAGGTTCTGTTTGGATATTCTGTTGTGTAAGATCAGTCACCGTCAAGGTAGGAGCGGGGCTCAGAAGCTCAATAGTAGAAGGCTCATGAGCTCTAGGAGGATAATAAGATCGAGGTGGGGAAGCATCAATTATCAACTCTTTTCCATTCCTAGGAATTGGCACATCACGAGGGTCTGACTCTGTAGGAGGGTCATTGTCCCTTGTGGCAAGATCTGGCGGGGGAGAATCCTTCAAATTCACCTTACGCCGGCAAAATTTGGAGGGGTACCCTCACATCCCACAATCCTTACATGTAATTTTTTTGTAGCATAACTCCAAAGAATGACCCAAAACCATGCATTTAGTGCAGAATAGAGGTCTGTTTTCATATTCAACATCAATAAGAATTTGATCACAGAGAATAGAAAGTGTTACCGTGTCAATGAGTGTGGATCTAAGATCGACTTCCACCATCATTCTAGAAAAGTGCCCATACCTGACATCTGTCATCTCTTTATCAAGACGGATGGGTGTTCCAATCGTCGTTCCAATATCTTGAAAGATTTCTGGATTCCAAATAATTCAATTAAACCCATGAAGACTCACCCATACCTGGGCGAAGACATTTTTAGCATTGGAGACATTAAAGTCTAGTGACCATTCATGTAGATGAATCCATCCCGGCTTTATAAACATGGACCCAAAACTCTAAGCTTTAAGATTCACGCCAGCCGATGGAAACAGGTAGTGAAAGAATCCCCACCTAAGGGAGACACATTTCTAGTTATCAAAACCCCACAACATTGAAATCCTACAAAATAGATCTTCACATTTCCCGGGCATCGCACCTTTAGGAAGAACAATGCGAGCAATCAAAGAGTTCTCACCTAATCCCAATCTTTCAGAAATCACACCAAGGTTGGCCTCAACATGTGCCAGTGAGTCCTTTCGGAGAATCCTCCTAGGATCCTCATTCTTTTTCACAGCTGCGGAGGCCTTTATAAAATCCACAAAGGATCGCTGCCCACGCACAGTGGACAATCCCATGGGATCTTGCAAATTTCCAGAATTCACAGACAAAGAGAGAATCATCAAATCATCCTTTACCATAAACATGGAAGGAGTCACCTTCTGTTCAGAGGGATTGTAGGTCATCCCTGTTGCACAATCTCCCTTCAAAGTAGCCCCAACCGTATGAGGATAATCCCAAGAAGCTCCAAACGGTTGATCCCGATCAGCCCCAACCGGATCTCGAGCATCCCTAATCGGATGACCAGATGCATGCTCCCGATCAGCCCCAATCATTTTCCCAGCCGGCCCAAGCGCATGCCATATTCCATCCTCAGATCTCTGAGGATCAGCCTCGCCGGTAGAGGGAGGCATTACACCATCAGGCAACGCATGCACACCAGGTGGAAGGAGCACTGATTTGTGCTCAACATAAGTCGATGTGGACACCACGCCACCCAGGACTGCATCTTGTTCACCGATCCGTCGCAAATCAAGGTGATTGAAGCCAAGGAAGTGTAGAACCGCCATCGTCACACCGAAACCATAGAAGTCGCCATCATGGTTATCCTCCCACTGCTCTCTCTCATCCTCCATCTCAAGAATAACCTAAAAAAATATTTTATTATTTATAAAACATTTATTTACATGTATTATGATATAAAAATGTCATAATTTTATTTTATAAGGTATCTAATTATTTTATACACTTACATAACTGATAATATCTTTGTAATGACTAGTTTATTTTTCTAACTACTAGATTATTATTCCAATGGTCAAATTAATATCCCATCTATCAGATTTGTTACAATCATGAAAGTTCCCTAATTCCTATAAATATTCCATATTTAATTCAATATTCATTAAAATAAATTTTCTATTAAGGTTATATATATTTTCATTTTAAAATACATATTTCATTACTAATTGTTTTCCCTTTATATAGTTTTTTATGAGTGTGATTATTCTAGTGGATCGAGTGGATCCAAATTTTCATATGATAGTTATATTATTTTCTATTTTCTACCCCATTGAAATATTTTCAATTAGTATGTATATATTTATTCTCTAAATGTTATTTTAAAATTAACATAATTAAATGTTTCATGTTTTCATTATGTTTTTTATGTGCTTTATATAATACTACATTATTAAATATGATATAATTATATAATCATAAGGGAAATTCTATTGGTTAAATTCTGGGTCGTTAAAACCAACCCATGGATTGTTGGAGTATGGATTCAGAGGACAATATTATCTTCACTATACACATAAGATGAATTTTATTGGGGGAGGGTTGTGACAAACCATGCATGAAAAAATGGTTTAGGCTTGGTATGGTGTGGCATGTTTGATATGTGGTTCCTTGGTTGGTCGGGTGTAATAATGCAAGTTATGGATGTTTTTTTATGATGTAGTGGATGATGTGGTTCCACTGGTACATGTTTGGTATATCCCATGCGAATGTGGTTGAGGATGATCATCAGAAGATGGGTTATGTGGTTCAATAGGATGATGTCGATGATGTTGAACCTTGCTACATGCGCCTAATGTGTTTTTCAGGTGGTGATAGTGTTTCACTGATTGTGTGGCCTAAGATTAAGATGATTCCACCCACCATGGTTTTCTAATGGGTTCTTTGAGGTCATATGTACATAGGTAATGACCCATGAGGTGGTTTAGTATACTCTTTTTTGGTGGAGGCCTCGGTAGATAAAACGACACATGGGATAATGTTGACTATTAGTATGGAGTAGGTGATCACCATTGAGGACACCATTAGTGGTAGTTGAGACCAAATGATAGGATCTGAGTGATCTCCATTTATGTTGGGGTAAATTTGATGAGATTATATAAAGACTTACCCTACTGTTCCTTGGGTCCACTGGGATACTGAGTTAAAAATTGGTAAATGAATGTGGAAGTACTTGCGACTTGTGAAATTGTTTGTCAATATGAATTTTGGGGTGTCAAGATGGATCAGAATGATTAATTAGTTATATTTTCATGCTTCTTCATGTAGTATGAACTTTTTTGGAAGGATAGTGGATTTTTTTTATAATAGACTGTCGATGTATCGTTCAACTTTAACATTTACCAAGACTGGTAGAAACACACTTTCGAATTACTGAGCCTGAGTGGAATGGATTGGAGATTATATTTGATTAATGTTTATTTAATTTTCTCATAAACTATAATATCTATGTATATGATATAGGGGCACATTTTTTGGTGTCTTACTGAGTTCATACTCACACCTTTCATGTGTAAAATCCTGAGATTTTGGAATATATTTTTCTCTAAATTAATACTATGTTTTATATCTTTCTCCACACAAAAAATAAAACAAAAATGATCTAAGATATATTAGATTAATATTATTAAGAAAATTATAAGAATAATAAATCTTTTGGTAAATAATAATATATTACTCAATTAAAATTTCATATATTTATAGGATAAATAATAAATATGGTTTCATATTAAAAAATGATTTTTTCTCCAATATTTTTTAAAGTGTTGTATATTTTATACTAATAAATTTAAATACACACACTTAAAATAATATAATATTTTAACTAAAATAATAAAATTATTTAAATTAAAAATTTATATGAAATAATATTAAGAATATTTAAAAACATCATTTTTCAATAAAAATAAATTTTCAATATAATAAATATTTTCATTTAAAAGATAAATTTATAAATTTTAGAATTTTAATTTTATAAAATTATTTTAATTTTTGAATTCATAATGTCAAAATTATCTTAGGATGAATTTTTGAGATTTTTCTCAAAAGGTTGAATATTTTATAAATAGTTAAAAATAGTGATTTTGAAAATATTGTCACTTTTAGGACGTTGTCATAATTAAATAATGATTTTAATGTTTATAAAAATATATAATTATAAATTAAAATAAATAATTTTAATAATACTATCATTAATGTATAAAACTCATGTTCAATATTTTGAAACTGAACCAATATTTTATTCTAATTAAAAATCATTTCTTGAATTTTTATTTTAACTAGTTTTTCAGAAGGTATAATAATGTTTTAGAATGAATTGGAATACATATTAATATTCTCTTGTTAACAATAAACTAAATAATTTCATGTAAATTAATAACATTAAATTTTTTATCTTAGACATATGTTTTAAGTATAAAAATTCACTTTTTCTAAAAATGGGTTTTTATATGTTTTGTGTGATAATATTAAAATTAATTCTTATCACCCTTAAAATTTTTATATAAATATGTTTTTAATATTTTGAATTATTATTTCAAAATTATCTAATAAGGGTCATTTTTTTATTCATTAAATGTGAATTACTTAGGTAAAAATTAGTTCCCACATTAAAAACCAAAATGGTAAAAGTGAGAAATATAATAGTAAAATACATGAAGACATATTAAAAACATGGGTAAAATTGTATTGTTGAGGATATATTGAATATAAACCTTCCAACACTCAATTATTTCCCATGATTGTATTTGATTGACCATTGAAGAGTGAATTAGCCTTTTATATTATTAAAAAATGCCACTCCTCTCTCTTATAAAAGGATCTATCACCACCCTACTTCTATTCACTCCCCAAGAATCTTGGATTTGAAAAACAAATATAGCCATGTAACTCTAAAAAACTCATATATAATTCCTATATTCTACTTTATTTTCAATATACCACCTCTTAAAGACTTAATTCATTTGGAAAAGGAGCTCTTCAAAGGAGTATGGTATCATTCTAAATAACTAATTTTTCTTTCCTTTTCCTTTGTTTCTTATTCCACATCATTAAAATATAGTATACTTTTTTTGAAATAAATATATAATAATCATAATTAAACTGAAATTTTATTATATTTATGAGATATAAATTTTTTATCTTCCTTTAAAACCATTCAAAAAAAAGAAGACATCGTCGCGCGTACGCGCGGAGTACCATCTTCATGAATGGCGTGCTTGATTTTTCATCACCACATTACTTGTATAGTTATAAGAGTATTTTTAAAACATTAATACAAGATTTATAAATTTTTTAAAATTATAAAATTATAAGCTATTTTGTATCTTCTTGCCAATTTATGGAAGACAAAGATGTCACCCACACATACGTGGATACTACCTTCATCTATAAAAGTGATGTATTTTATTTTAAATATATAATATATTCTCTCTCAATATCTATTAAAATATTATTAAACACCATAAAAACATCTAAACAATATCATCATGACTGTGAAATAAATATATTATTCTAAAAGAATTACATTATTAACCATACTCACCCATATATTATAGCTTGTTCTTGTTTGGGTATGTTTAACCACCAACATGAACAATGTTATAAATATCAATCTTGGATTAATATTAAAAATTAAATAATGGTTATATTTAAAAAAAATTAAAATATTATATTTTTTGGGTTTTTGAATAGTAATGGTCATATATAAACTTTTATTAAGATACCACCCCTGTATGTGAAAATTATAAATACAAGCTCATCACCGAATTCATTATCACAAAAGAATATCCACAATACTTAATAAATGAAGTTAAAACATTGTAAACCACTATAAAACATCTCTTCAAGCACCTATAATGATATTTAATTCATTAAAATTGAATCTATAAACCTGAATTGACATCCCCATTATGAAACTAATACGAAACAAACAATCAAAACTTATAACATCAGATTATGAAAATAAAATATAAATAACAAATATATTTACAACAAATTATTATAAAAGATTTTTATAAATGGTTAGTGGTGTGAATAATGTTATGAAATAGGTGATTAAGATATTATATAAATATATATATATATGGATATATCATGTTTGTCCTAGAAAGATTAAAGGTAAGTGTTTTTTATTTCAATTTTGTTTCACTAAGTTGGTATTTGACCATTGTTTCCTTTTTGTGGTGTATATATAGGACATGGAATTATTTTTTCATATTTTTCATAAAATCTAAAGTATTTAAAAATCCATCCCATGTTCTACCATCCACGTATTTTCATTTTGAAAAATTACGACATTGTAAGGATGTTTTGTCATAATTTCCTTTCTTTATGATATGCTTTTATTTATGCACAAAATTTAATTTAAATGGTGTGTATATTTCCTATTGGATATATAATATCAGGAATTATATTTTAGTAATTTTATTTCAAGTTATATTTCAATATCTCTCTTTCAAGGGGGTTTTATTAAAATGTTTTTAATCAATAATGGTTTTTTCTATCCTCAACATCTTTCCATGAGTCATAAAGATTTATTTTTTACTACAGTTATTACAAGATAGTTTGCTTAAATTTTTTGATGATATTATTATTACTTTACAATTTTTTGTGGAATCAAATAGATGAAATTCATTCTTCATAGAATTTTATGTTGTTAAGAACAATTATTATCCTCCTTAAGTGAGCTATTTCTCTTCCATGTTTACATTCACTCAATCCATAAATTTTATCCCTTATTATTTTTAAATCCAAATTTGTTTTATTTATTATAATATTCAAATTTATCTTTAACTATTTTCAAATGAAGTATTTATCACACAATTTACTATATAGGTTTCAAAAACTATGTTTTCAAAATATTAAAAAGTATTTCACTTTCAATTTTTCATTTTTTATCTTCCACTCCACAATTCCAATGGAAAACCTGCACGATTTCCTAGATCTATTATATAGATATATTATAAAGTGAGGTTTTAAAAATCATTTTCATGTTACCCTCTTGAAATGATTTTTTTTAAAAGTGATTCATATTTTTTCCAATTATAACAATGTTAAGAAATGTTTTCAAAAAGTTATTTTAATGGTTTCTATTCCCTTTTAATATTTAAAGTATATTACTCATATAGAGTGAGGTTTTATAAATCACCATATAAATTCATATATGAAATAATAATTTTGTAACAACCCAAAATTTTATCAATGTAATTTCCCTTTTGATTATATAATTGTTTCATATTTTTTAATGTAGTATTATATAAAGTATATTAAATAAAAAATGAAAACTAGAAATATTTTATTACATTAAATTTAAAATTAAAATTTTAGAATATATATATCCCTAGGAATTAAAAATATTAAAATGGGACAAAAATATTAAATAGTATAACTATAATATGAAAACATACATGTCACACCCTAATCTCATAATTTATTTTATTTTATTTTTTCCTTGGCTTTCGATCTTTTTTCTGAAGTTTAGGTTGAGTTTCTGGTTTTAAATTTTGAGTTTTTAAATTTCTTGGGGTGGTCTCATGATTGTTCCTTAGTTTCCCTAATAGTTCTTGTTGAGGAGTGGGGATTTTGGGCTTGATAGTAGGTGGCACATAGTTGGCACACTGTTAGATAAAACAGTGTACCCTCTCTTAAGAAATTGTGTGGAAAATAATGATTTTGGATTATGGTGACTGTACAGTTGGCTCAAAATTTGGAAAACCAGGCAGGATAACCATGCATCATGTTTCTCTTGGATAGTGAGAGACTCACGATTTCCGCACGGTTTGGAAAACTATGCAGTAAAACCGTACAACCCATCTAGGTCATTAAAAGTGAATAATTCCAATTTTCATCTATATTATTTTTACCCCATTTCAATATTTTAATCTCCTATTTGACCTAAGCGCACCATGGGGGGATAAAATATTCTCTTATCTTTCTATCCATCCACCACTAAATCTTTTTGAAGGTTCCTAGCTAAGTTTCATTGGGTTTTGGGTGATTTTTTCCTCTCATTCCCTTATCTCTTGAGGTCTTAGGTTCTCTTGGTGGGGTCCATTATTGGTAAAACCCTAAGGGTTAGGGTTGATGTATGGTTCTATTTCGTTGATGTTAGAGTGTGAAGATTGTCTCTTGGGGTATATTATTCCTCCTCATAATGTTTCATCACATTCACACATTGCTGACGTAGGTGGTTCCATCCATTTCCCTTCTGGCACACTCCATTGATGCTTGAGATTTATATTAATGTTTAAAAATGTAATAATCCTACTTATTAAGTTTTAGAATAAATTAATTTGGTGTTTTCATGAAGGTAAATAGATGATAAGTTGTTTTAAAGAGGGTTTCCATAACTATACCTATTTTAAAATTCATTCAATTTGTTTGAAAAAATTCTTAGTGTTTTTTGAGAATAAAATTGAGCACCTGTGGTGATATTTTACCTTAGTTATATCTTTTTATCTTTGTTAGAACTTTGAATTGGTTGTGATGTGTGATTTTTGTTCATTTTTATGGCTCGATGATTTGTGTAATAATGTTTATAAAGATTCTTCTAGATTTTAATTACTTAATTATGTTCTTATAATTGTGTGTAATTATTGGTTTTGGTGGGAAGAAAAGTGATATTTCTTAAAAATTGTTTTTGGGTAAATTCATGGATACTTGAATATTGAAATTGGATGTTGGAACATCCATGGGTTCATGGGGTGGAAATGTGAATGGGAATTGAAATGACCATGGAACTTAAGAGTGAACCCACTTTTCTGAAAATGTTTCCTTGATTTCTAAACAGTGTGTTAGTACTTTAGGTGACTTTAAAATTGGTTCCAACTTGTTCCATAATTCTTGTCCCATTTTTTATTTTAAGATATATTTGGTGAATAGTTGGCATAAAGGACCATTTGGAATTTGTGATGTGTCTTGGTTTCTAAAAGGATATAGAGGACCATTTGTAACTTCTCATGTTGTTGTATGTTTTCAATTTGTCTTGGAAAGAGTTTTAGTTTTGGAATTTAAATGAACTTTTGGTATTGAGTACACGAAACTGGTGTTTTATGTTGACTTTGTAAATATTAAGGAATTTTTTTTAAATGTATTTGCATTTTAAATGTTAAAGAACTAATTAGAACTTTGTGTTGTCTCTGAAATGTTTATTTTTGATGTAAAGTGATGTGAAGGGCCAGTTTTCACCTTGTAATGTAATGGAAATTGGTTTTGGAACTTATGTTATGTATGGGCCCATTGGGTATCTTGGCATGTTTTGGAAAATAGATTGAAAATTTGGGTAGAGTGAAGGCCCAATTAGTATTTAAAAATGATTTGGAAAGTGGTTTTGATTAATAAAAATGGTGGTTTTCATGTATGATTTAATTTTATGATGAGCATGTTTGTTAAAGAAATGAATTTTCATATATATTCGTGATGACATGTTTCTTGTTTGGAGACTACTATAATTTTGGGATGAGATCCCCTTTATGGATCTTGCATTGGGACACTATTTGTATTGATTCCACTAGACCTTGGGATACATTCCCTTATATTGGATTGTACATAAGAACATTATGGGTTGTGGTTACTATACCATGTTTTCATTATATATTATTATCATGAGATTTCCAGACGTCATCTAGAGGGTTAGGTGATAGTTTCTTTTTGGCCCCGATTAGAGGGGTTATATCCCCTAGATTTACTGAAATTCCATGTGGGTTGTGCCACTGGTAAGGCTAATTTAGAGCATCTAATTGGTTATAGATTATGGAGATACACCATATCCCAATAGGTGATTTCGAATTGAGTACATCAATGGATTTCTTGTAGATATTTTTATGAAATTACCATGATTACTATCTATATGTTCTATTTATTTCTACTACATGTTGGATATTGGATTTTCTAGTTGTGACTTCTTGTTTGTTTTCCATTAATTTTTAAACAACCCCTTATTGGTTATCTGGTTTGGTTTTTATTTGGGGTTTTCTATTGAGATGGGTTATGGAGCATGAAACCATTTTTAAAAGGAAATTTGTGTGTGTTTTTTAAAGAGAATTTTTGGAAAGATATTTTTATTTGTTGGAAATGTTTTTATATTCTATTTTCTAAATGTATTTTCAAATTGTGGTTTATAGAATATTTTTGGAAAGTAAATGCATGGAATATGTGGTGATTTCCTACTGATCTATTTAAGATTTAACCCTACTTGTGCCACTCAGCGTCACTATACCCAAGTTTTTTTGCAGGTTCAGGTTTTTGGTTCGTTTTTTCATTGGATCATGTTTTTCCTATAGTTGGTGGTGACCAAGAGGTCATGTAGAGATCATGTTGTGTGATTTGGTAATTATTTTTTTATTTTATGTTTTGTTTAGCTTTTTAATTCAGATCAATTTTTATATTTATTGATCCTATGTTTGGGTTATTTTGATCTTGATTGTTTGGGATAAATCGTTCCCATTGGTTTATTTTAATGTCTGGCACTAGTTTCCCATCAATGGGGATCGAGAACGCCCTTAGAGCAATGCCTTAGACCGAGTCAGGTGTTAGGTTATATGAAATCTTAGCCTGGTCTGTGAAAAAATGGTATCAGGTCCAGGTTCACATTATTTGGGGTGTCAGGTAACTTGAAGATTTGGACTATTGGGAATTGAGAGGTAAGTATGGGAAGAAAATCATAAAACCTTGCTCGTTATGATCCTCGAGTTATTAGGTAGTCTTGGATTTGAGTCATTTGTTTTCTCTTTTAGATATGGGGATAAGGAATGATAATGGAGGTGATCTAGTGTCATTTTGTGATCTCACATGGATTATTGAACCATGTAGAGGACGAGTTCATGGTTTACATTCCTCTTAGTTGTTTATGATTACTTGGGGTATGACCCACTAACTATATCACCATGTTAGGCATGAACACTAGTTCCTCATTCTATTAGTTCGGTGTGATTTGTTTTTTGTTTTGGTTTCTATTGGTTTTAGTGGGCTTCCAAAGGGAAAAAATGGTATGCGGAGTAGAAAATGATTTTTGAAATGAAAATTATTTTTATAAGTTCTCTTATATTGAAAAGTAAAATGAGTTTTAAAAGAAAACGTAATTAGAAATTTTGAAATTTTTCAGAAAATGTGGGGGGGAGGGGTAAGTGAATTAATAATTTAGTAAATGTATTGGTTTAATGATAAAGTGGTATGTGTGACCCTTGGTATTCCTTATGGACATTCACATTTGTGTGGGTATGTATGGAAATTTCATTTTGGCACGTGTTCATAGATGATATATGAAGAGATGTAATGGAAACTTCTGTAAAGAATTATAGGATTCCATGGGTGAGTATTTGAAATCAATGGTTTTGTTTTGTTTTTCCAAAATGATTTTTTGAATGGTAAAATGATTTTTGGAAAAAAAAATTTCTTTAAAAATGTATATTTTTTTAGTAAAAAATGGATTTTGGTATTTTTATAGTGGCCTTAAAAGAAGGTTATTTTGGAAATTATAGCAAATTGATGGGTTTTGAAAAGAGTATTTTTGTTATTTTGTTGTGTTGTTTTTCTTATGAGCCTATTGTTTTGTCTTGAGATGTTCTTTTTTGGTTAAGTTTCAGGTTGATTTTGATTTCGGTTTTGTGTTTCTCTTATGTTCAGAATATGCTTCCCACAAAGGTCCCCAAAGTTTGTAGTGGGTGTTTTCCAGTTTCTGGTTTCTCACAGTTACTTCCTATCTTCTATGGTGATTGTGGTCCATTAGAGGTTATAGAATCAATTGAGGAAGTTGAGAGTGTCTTTTGATCATTGGGGACTCCTGATGCTGTGATACTGCATTTTGTTCGAGGTTTATTTGAGGGTCAATCTTTAGATCAATGGAATGTGATTGCTCTATCATCACTGAAATTTGGGATAACATGGGAGGTGTTAAAGAACACTTCCATCTGATGTTTTGTGTCTGAGGTGGTGAAGAAAAAGAAAGTGTGAGATATCATGATTATTCAGCAAGGCCAGTGGACAGTGAAGGACTATGTTGACTACTTCAAGGAGATGGTTTCCTTTTATCTTGAGGTGGTTTTACAGGATATGTTGATAGATCCTCTTTTCATTTGGGGTCTTTATGCAGATATCAAGGATAGATCCCTCTACTATAGGTATTTTTTTGAGACGTTGGTGGGTGAAGAGTTTCTTGATGAGGTACATTCAGTTGTGGCCGGTGAACCAGTTTCTCTTAGTGCACATGATGGTTACCCATATGGTGATAGGTGTATGTTAGAGGAACCTATTCTCGATAATTTTCCCTTATTGTTCCCAACTTCTCATTCATCACACCATTCACTTATATTATTCATGTGTTGACAGTTTGGGAATTTGAAGTCATTATTCCTCAATCCTCTGAAGTTGTGTCATCGTTGTGGTCGTTTGGGTCATTTGGAAAAATATTTTAAGAAGTTTTTTATAAATAATAATACTTTATCGAAGGATGTCTTATCCAGACTACGGGGCAACAGATTCTTCAAACATCAGGATTCTAGAAATATTCCCTAGAGTGAAGCTTTTAACATAGTCAGGAATTTCTAGGGGTGTTGGAAACCATGGCCCGATTTTTGTCTCCAGTATTGGAGTGAAGATGATTGAAGTTCTTTTGTGTAGTTTTCTTTGCAGTTGTAAGTTCCATATTGTTATAAGAAGCTTCATGGTTTCATTATATTGTAATTCTAATAGTTTTACCTTTTTAATGTGAGTGTTTGAATCGATTGTTCCTTCTTGTATGTTCTTATACCTTCTTCTAATTAGTTATGGTTTTCCATCATGCTCATTTTGAATATATTTATGTTTTTTGGAGTTCATGAGTGGTGGTTTTTTTGTTTGGGTAATAATTCCTTTATCCGGCCCCCCTTACATTAGGGGTTTTAGATTATGTGGGGAATTCCCAGTTCCAATGGTGTTGTTTGGATTGTGAGGAACAGTTTGGGTTAGTTAATGTTATGGGTTTCTGTATTGGGCCAATTCAAAGACATTCCTTGGTGTTATTTAGGATTTTATGGGGGGAGAGCCCTCCTCTTTTTAACAACCATTTCCATTATGGTTTCTCTTTTGACTGATCATGTGTGACTTGTTTAGTGAAAGTTTACCCAAGGTTCATGATTTTGTTCGGATTCATTCAAGTTTTGGTTTTATCCTTGTTACTTGTGTGGTTGGGTGACTTTCTGGAAGAAGAATGTTTTTGTGATGGGGATAATTGTCACACCCCAATCTCAAAATTTCATTTACTTTATTATTTCCTTGGCTTTGTATCTTTTGGATAACGGTTAGGTTGTGTTTCTAGTTTTATTTTTATAATTTTTAAAGTTCCTAGGGTGGTGTCATGTTTGTTATATAGTTTGCCTAGGAGTTTTTAGTAAAGAGTAGTGATTTTGGGAAAGAAAACAGGAAGTATACGGTTGGTTCATGGTTGGGGGAAACCATGCTCCCTCACCTATGAGACCATGTTGGAAATGTTGATTTTGGAAAGTGGAAACCACATGGTTGTTGCATAGTTTGGAAAACCATGTGGGATAACTTTGTGACATGTTCTTTCTGGACAGTGAGGGACACACAGTTGTCACATGACTCGTAAAATTGTGCGATAAAATCATGAAACCTATCCAGGTTATTAAAATTTTGAAATTCCAATATTTCCCCTCTTGTTTTAGCCCATTTCAGGATTTTCGTCCATTATTCGACATAGGTGCACCATGGGGGCCTCCAAGCTTATCCTCCCTTTCTGTCTTTCCATAATTTAAAATTATTAAAGGTTCCAAGGTAATTTTATTTGGGTTTTTGGATGATTTCCTCCTCTCCTCTCTCTAATCTCTTAAGTTCTTGGGTTTTCTTGGTGGGGTTCTTAGTTATCAATACCATAAGTGTTAGGGTTTATGTGTTGTTTGATTTCTTTGATATTAGGGTGTGTGGATTATATCTTGATGTGTATTATTCTTCCATATAATTTGTTTTCCACATTCACATGTCGTTGAAGTAGAAGTTTCCATCCATTTATTTTCCATCACTTTTCATTGATTCTTGGGATTTCATTAAATGCTTTAAAAATGTTATTATCCTACTTGTGAAGTGTTCAAATAAATTTATTTGGTGTTTTAATGATGTTAAATTTGTGTGAAATGGTTTTAAAAATGGTTTCCCTAACTATACCTATTCTTAAATGCATACAAGGTGTTTGATCAAATGCTTATTGTTTTCTAAGAATTAAATTGAAAAATTGTGGTGATATTTGACCTTTGTTAAATCTTGGTAGATTTCATGGAATTATAAATGAAGTGTAGTGTTTTATTTAGATCTTTTTATGGCTTGGTGATTTGTGGTAAAATGATTGGAAATATTCTTTCAGTTTTTTAATGCTTACCTGTGTTCTAATAATTGTGTACAATTGTTGGGTTTGGTGGAAAAAAAATTGATGTTCCTTAAAAATGATTTTTGAGAAAATTCATGGATACATAAAGAGTGACACTAGATGTTGGAACATCCATGGGTGAACGGGATGCACATATGGATGGGAATTCAATTGAACAATGAACTTAAGAGTGATCCCTTTTTTCTCAAAATGATTCCTTGACTTTTAAATGGTGTGTTGGTTATTCTTATGACTATAAAAGTGGTTTCAATTTGTTTCCTAATTATTGGCTCATTTTTCATTTTAAGATATGCTTGGTGAATATTTTGTATGAAGTCCCATTTGGAATTTGTGATTTTTCTTGGTTTCTAAAAGGATATAAAGGCTCATCTTACACTTCTTGTGTTGTTGTGTGTTTTCAATTTGGCTTAGAGAGAGTTTTGGTTTTGGAATATAATGTATCATTTGGTATTGAGTACGTGAAATTGGTGTATTATGTTGAATTTTGAAATAGTATGGAAATAAATTAGTAAATGTATTTGGATTGTAAATGTTAAAGGCCCAGTTATCACTTTGTGTCATATTTGGAAATTTATTTTTTATGTAAAGTGATATGAAGGTCCGATTGGGAACTTGTAATGTAATGGAAATTGTTTTTGGAACTAATGTGTTGTATGGGCCTGGTGGGCATCCTGAAATTTTTTGGAAAATGTATTGAAAATTTGGGCACTGTGAAGGCATGGTTAGCATTTAAAATTATTTGTAAAGTTATTTTGATAATGAAAAATGGTGGTTTCCATGTATACTTTAATTTCTGTATGAGCGTGCTTGTGAAATAAATGTATTTCCATGTATGTTCATCATGACATGGAATTTGTTTAGAGACCACTAGAATTTTGGGATGAGATCCCCTCTAGTGCCTTGTACACAGGAACACTATTGGTATTAAGTCCACTAGACCTCAAAATGTGTTCCCCAATAGTGAATCGTGCATGATAATGTTGTGGTATGTTTTTGTTATACCATATTTCACTGTGTACTATTATCATGGGATTCTTGGGCGTTATTTAGAGGGTTGAGTGATAGTTGCTTTTCGACCCTAATTAGAAGGGTTGTATCTCCATGGATTTTCTAAGAGGCCAGGTGGTATGTGCCACTTGTGAGGTCAGTTTAGATCATCTTGTTGGTTATATAATATGGAGTTGGACTATAACTTGAATTTTTAGTCTGAACTGAGTACGTTGAGGTATTTCTTCTAGATATTTTTTTTGGAAATTCCCATGACTACTATTTATGTGTTCTATTTATTTCTACGACAGGTTGTATATTGGATTTTCTAGTTATGCATGTTTGTTTGGTTTCCTTTAATTTCTAAGCAACACTTTTTTGGTAATATGGTTTGTTTTGGTATCAGGGTTTTGGTTTTTAGATGGGTTATGGAAAGTAAACCCATTTTTGAAAAGCAATGTTGCATGTGTTTTTTTAAAAAGGACATTTTTGGAAGGTTATGTTTACTTTCTAGAAACTTATTCAAATACTCATTTCTAAATTTATTTTCAGACTGGTTTTTATGGGATGTTTTGGGAAATTAACCTCATGGAATATGTGGTGATTACCTACTAAGTTGTTTAATCTCACACCCTACTTATGCCACTTGGTGTCAGTATACCTGATTTGTTTTGTTGGTCAAGGTTTTAGGTTTGGTTTTCCATTGGATTAGGTTGTTAATGTGGTTGGTGGTGACCAATAGTTTATTTGTAGATCATGTTGTGTGGTTTAGTATTTTTTTTGTAATCATTTTTTGTTTTTTCAGCTATTGTATTTGGATTGCTTTGTGTATTTATTGATGCTCAGTTTTGGTTAATTTGATCCTGGTTGTTTGGGCTAAATCATTCCCATTAGTTTATTTTGATGTCTGATAGTAGTTTTCAACCCACGGGGATTATAAATGTGCTTTGGTCCATGTCTTAGATTAGGTTAGGTGTCAGGTTGGATGACATCCCGGCCTGGTTCGTGACATTAGACATGTTTGATCCTCTAGAATAACTGCACTAACAAACAACACTATTGAAATGAAAAAAATAGTAATGAAATATTTATTTTGAAAATTGAAATATATATAACCTTGGTAGGAAATATAAGTTAATTAAGAATGAATTAAATATGATGTATTTATAAGAACTAGGGAACCCATATGACTGCTAAAAATCTAATTATTATAATAGTAATATAAGAGTTAAGAATAGTAACCTGGCCATAATAATAGTATCATCACTTATGTAAGTGTAAAATAATATTTAGTTAAATTATAAAATAAAAATATTATATATTTATATCATGATACAAGTGAATAAATGTTTTAAAAATGTTAAAATAAGTGCTTGTAATTTTGTAAAACATAAATGTTTTATTTTCAGGTTTATAAAAATTATAGTGGTTTAAAATAACGTTAAATTTCATAAATTCGGTTTATAAATTAATTTTAGGTTATATTATAATGAAAATATAATTCTGGGAGACCAAAAGTAATTTTTCAAAGAGGCAGAAAATTGATCATAATATTAAAATTGGTATTTTCAGATAAATTAAGAGTTTGTTTAAAAATTAAATTTATCATATTTTGAAAATTATTTTCACAAAGTATATTTCATTTTTGAAATATGAACATTCAAAATTTGACTAGGTTAATTTTTAGAATGTTTTTAAAATAGTTGAATTTCTAGTGAATAATGAAATACAATATTTAACATCATAATAAAAATACAAGATTAATTTCATAAGGGATGATGTAAGTACCCATTAATTAAAACTCATAGACACCATTTACTTTTTATTTTTATAATAATAAACACTAATTATATTTTTTATGAAAGATAATAAAATAATGAATATAATATTCATAAACTCTCATATCCTCCCCTTAAAAATATATTCCCTCACCACCCCTCATCCTCAAACTTTATAATCCTCGAGCTTACCCAAAATCTACGAAAACCTCCCTTAATATCTCCCTCTACATCTCTAGGATATTTTTTCTCCTAAAAAGGCCAGTCCCAAGGTGCCTTAAGTTGAAGCCTCATATGAGACATCCAAAGGAGAAGGTAACACTTTCAACCAAGAATTACTTACTTCTTTCCTTATTCAACATACTGAAGCCATTATTATCCATGATGGTATGATAATTTCCTAATTATTTATAATTTTTTTAATATATATATGTAATATCCCCCTTATCTCTTTTAATATTTTAAAAACAAAAACATTACACATATTATGGGATGTTCACCACCTCTGTGGATGATGTGTTTTTTTTTGTTTAACATTACCACCTTCATGGTAGTCTTAAATTAACTTATAAAGGTTTAAAATGAACTAAATATAAATATTTTGTGTTTTTTCATATTATGGATTGAATATATAGAAATTTCATTAAAAGAAACACAATAAGATCATCATGGAAGGAAACCCCATATAAATGAACTAACTATATAACAATAACACTTATACTAAGAATCATTTATATCAGAACACATATATATACTTGGGACCAGTTAAATTTAAGTAAGGAAATGGATTCCATTTCTTTTCACTCCTGGTGTTTTAGTTTCATTTTATAAGAACTTCAATAATTATCCACAAGTGATTTGACCTTTGAACCTGGAAAAGAATTCTCATGGAACAATCAAATTAAACATTGTATATCATTGAAATAGTTTTAAATGAACATAATATAATTATACTAAATCAAATATATATTGAAATAGTTATTAATTAAGTAATTAATTAATCTAATTTGATTATTTAGGATGTTGAGTGCATGTTTAGAATGGTTCTCTAACCTAAGGTGTTAGATCTTGTTGAACCATCCCATTTTTTTGGGGATATGATTTATCTCTATTTTACCCACTTTATCTCTCTATTATTATCATGTAATTATTCTATATTATATATATATATATCCTAAACACATATTCCTATTTTATTTAACTTTTTACTCAATGTGGATATGATGGTTTTAAAGGTTCTGTTCTAAATTTAATTCGATAAGAAGACCTGATTAAATGGAATTTCTCTATTTCTTGCCGCATTTCTAATACCAAGACATAAAGTGTTTTAAAACATAAAATATTTCTAAAATTTTCCATTTTATTACAGAAAACCCTTTTTAGTTCATTTTTGGCTTTATGAGAGCTATTATTCCATTTCCCTCTTTAATGGTTCTATTCCATTTTTCCTAAAATCCTACTTAAAAGGAATATTTAAAAAATTATTTACCCACTATTTTTTATGTATTAAATTCACTTGGACATCATTTTCATGTCCAATAATTATTTATTTATATACAAATTTCCAATAATTATTTAATCCATAATTTCATGGAATCCATCATTATATGAAATTTTCCTTTATTATAGGACATGATTACATAACAAATTTTCTTTCCATGGGTTTTTATAATGGTTATTCCTTATTTATTATTTCTTTATGAGGGACACATATGCATGTTCATGTTTTGATGGGTGAATCTTGATAGTTATCGAATAAATTTGGTAGTGTTTATGTATCATGTAATGACATGAATGGGATTAGGAAGTAAACCTAATACTTAATGGGACTCTATCCACACTTTGATGTTTCCTTAGAAGTTAGACCTAACTTATGCTAATATTATGTTTTATATTATTTCACATCATTATATTTTCATGATCTTATGATTCCATATTCTTTATATCATACTTTAATATGATTATTTATATGAATTTTCTATTGTGATATCATGCTATGACTTTTGGATCATACATTATTCTTTGTTGTCATGCTTATTCCGTTACTAGGATTTATAGCTGACCACTTTTCTTTATTTATTCCATAGGTTATCCTATGAATTTCTAGGATCTCATAGTGATTTAGGAGCTCCTTATAGAGATTAAAGTAAAGAGGTTTTATTTTAGTTTCATTTTGATGTTTTATGTATATAATCTTCTAAATAAATTTAGCCTTTCAATCCTTGGTTTGTGTTTACATAAAATTTATGCTAATTTTTTTTAATAATATATGTAATTTTTCTAGGTAATATAGTTGGTTTTAGATCAAGGTATAGTTTTTTTGGTGACTAGGACTAAAATAATTTAGTGAGAACTATAGGGATAAGTATAAGTATATAAAAATATCTTGAAATTTTAGTGAAGTATAGAGAGAGTGTTTTCCATGAAATTACTTCCCTAAGGACGATATAAGTCGATGTGGCTCTAGAATATATGCACATATGGGTAATAACCTTAAATGGATTATTCAGTATTAACTCAAGTTGTACATGGTGAATTTTTTTTCTTTATTTTACCAATTAGTTGAAACTCCTAGTGGATATGCTTTAGAAAATTTACAAACTATTTACAAAACATTGTGAATGACTTGAATGGACTATTAGGTTAGAAATATTAACAAGGAAATTGCCATGGATAACTGATATTGAAAAATAAAAACTCACAAATTATGATACACATAATTTATATTTTATTCCTTTTAAGTTTATATTTTTTCTTATATCTAATTTTTTGTTTGAGTATTCTCATACCTAATTTTAATTAAATTATTTTATTTAATTGATGAAAATTAGAGGAACCATGCCAATAACAAATGTGATAGGTAATGTGATGATTTTATGAATGAGATGTCTAACCTGATGAGAGAAGGAGAAGGGAACTTCATGGATGTACTAGATCAAATGAGTCATGTTATTATTAATAATTTTAGTCTCATAGAATTCCATCCTTTTCCAAATAAAGGGGGGTTTTTGGCCAAGAAATTTATTCGAAAAGTCCTTCTACATTTACTAGATCTTTTTATCCCCTTATCATGGAACAGTGAATTAACTCCTTTGAGAAGATATTATATGTACTACAACACTTAGAATAAGAGAAAGTCATATTAGCTATCTATAATATAAAATGATAAGCTAACTAGTGGTGGTAACTTATCATTAATGTGAATCCCAAATATGAAATTGATTCCATGGAATGAGAACGATTTAATAAAATATTTTCAAAAAAATATTTTTCCTAAACTATCCAACTTAAAATGGAGAGGTAGTTTTGTGGATTAAAGTAAAAGGCATATGATTCTATCATGGTGTATGAGGAAAACTTCACAAGGATTTCACAATATGCCTCTAAATTTTCATTGATACTGAAAGTATGGTGGACCATTTCTTTAGTGGATTAAAGTCAATTCTATAATAATATTTGGTAGTTTGGGACTTTATCAGTTATAAATATATTTTATGTTATTTCTTTAATTTATATATTGATATTGGTGACTCTAAGTAATCTCATGGGGATAGTGATAAAAAGTATAAAATGAAGTTTTATTTAGGGGGATCAATTTATAAATACCATGGAGGAAAGAAAACACAACTACACATGTCTCAAAAATGTTGGAATAATCATCCTAGAAACAATTTCATGGGAAACATGAGATTATTCAAGTGTGGAATAGATGTATGTTAGGCTAATCAATGTCTAAGGGAAATAAATATTCCCACTATTGTAATGTAAGAAAGGAAGGTTCAAATAAACACTCAACTTATGGTCCATTGTTTCAATGATAAAAAACACTAAAATTATGAAATACAATTCACTAAGCCAAGGGTTAGTAGATAAAATCAACAAAAATAATCTCCAAGGCCTGGTGGGGAAGGAATGGAATATACAACCAATGATATTGAGATGAATCCTAAAAATGATATGTTAAAAGGTACACTGGTTATTCATTAAATAATAGAAAACATTCCTTTTTATTTCGGTTCTACAAAGTATTTTAAATCATGAAAGTTTACTATAACTATTCAAAGACCCCCTCAAAGCAAGAAGGGTTAGTTATCTATGAGAACTGAAAATAGGGTTATTATTTTATATTAAGTATATAGATTCTCCCCAATTAATTTTTTTCGATGAATATACCACAAAATCATTTCAGGAATACTTTAGTTTAATTTTATAACATATTGGGAATGGATTGACTATCCTTTTATGAAGTCAATATCAACTGCTAGGTGAGGGAGATCACTCCTCACATTATGAGTCATCCCCCAATTTTTTAAAACTATAATGAGGAGGATAAATATCATTTGGAATATTCTTCTAAATAATTGATACTATTGACTTATGAAAAATTATATATACCTCAAAATATTGAGTTAAATGAGATAATAATTTTAAAATACATGCCCATTGTGAGGGACTATAATAAAGTATTCCGTGAAGAGTTTCCCAGTCTTTCTACGAAGGAAGAGTTTGAGTTAATAATGGAACTTTTACCTAGATCCCTTCCCCTATCCAGTACTCATAATATAATGGACACCATTGAGTTAAAAGAAGTGGGAAAGGAGTTATAAGAGAATGTGAAAAATAGTTTTATACACTTGAGTGATTCACCATGGGGTGTGCCCATTCTCTTCATCAAAAAGAAGGATAGGTCAATGTTCCTCTTCATTGATTATCGCGAAATAAAAAATCAAGATAAAGAAAAAGTATCACCTACCATGTATTTATGACTTTTTCAATCAACTATTTGGGGCTCAATATTTCCTTAAGGTGGACCTTCAATTGGGATATCACAAATTAAAGGAAAAAAGGAAGATATTCCATTGACTACCTTTTGAACAATGTATGGACACTATGAGTTCGTAGTGATTCCCTTTGGACTTAGAAATGATCTATAAATATTTATAGATATAATTAATAGAGTCTTTAGATATTACCTAGAAAAAATTATGGTAGTATTTATATATTATATTCCAACATACTCTAAGATAAAGAGGAGAATTTGAATATTATTCTAATGACATTCAGAATGGAGAATCAACATGAAAAGTACAACAAATATGAGTTCTTGATGGAGGAAGTATCATTCATGGGGTATAAAGTTAATTTTTTTAAAAAAATTTCTTATAAAAATAATTCCTAATAGTGGGGACTTGAAAAGGAAATAAAGGTTATCTAGGGGAAATTTGGAGTAGAAAATTTAAATATAAACATTAAATTGACTGCCTTATTATTATTTTTAAAATAAATTTATTGAAACCCACACTGTTAAAAAGATAACAAAACATACTTTTGAAAAGAGGTACAAAGAAATAAGAAGATTACATGAGATAATAAATATTTGGGTTCCAAAATAAGAAAGAAAAAATTATTATAATGAAATAATATGGATATGGATGAAAAAATGTGTAAAATAGGATGGTAATTATTCTTAACGATGTTGTTTTTTGGAAGGAATAAGTCCTCTAATGAAGAAGAGTTGAGGTAGAAACCCCTCTAAATGATTTTAATGAGAAAGAAGTTTAAATCCTCAGGAAAATGAGATAATTAAAATATAATTCATTCATAGGGTATATGGTACCAAAATTACAATAATATAGTTCAAGAATAATGATTATAATTTAAATAACAAAAATTGAGTTAGAAATAATCCTTACGAAATTGATATCCTTTAAATCAAAATCCCCTGAAAGAAATAAAATCAAATGTATTTATAAATACATTTAATTTCAGGAATAATATTATAAAATGAATCCATAGGGTATTATATAGTCCACACAAATTAAATAAAGTGTTTAATATAGAATATGTATTAATAATGGAAAATTGAGATGAGAAAATCCTTACAACTTAGGTAATATATTAATTAAAAGAGCATGAAAAAAATATTGTGAATTGGAATTATAAATAACATGATTAAAGTTTATTTAGGAAGAAATAATAAATGGATTAGTAATTACAACATGTAAAAATAATAATATGTGAAAAATATGAAATCTTGCCTCAATGAAGAAAAATTGAGACAAAAACCCTTACTTTGTATTATCATTTAGTAGAATGTTCCCTAATCTCATGTATAAAAAATAACTATATTAATAACTTATTTATAAACCTTATTCAAATATATAACCATTTTTTACAAATTATTTATAATAATTTGCTGCAAATATATTTGTTGCTAATAGTTTATTTCAGTTTTGAATGTTAATAATTTCATTTATTCCAGACAAGTTTTGTAACAGCGGTGATCGTTCTTATATATTGATTCAAATTGCATTATTAAAATATTTATAAAATTATTGTAATAAAATTTACATAATGAATTATATAATTCTAATATCAATCCATAATATGTTTAGTTACAATACAATAATATTAAATCAGTGATGAGCTTGTTTAAGGTAATTACAAATATCAACATATTACTTTATAATAATAATTTATTTTTGTGTTGTATTTTATCAACCATATTCATGATATATTTTAATCTTTAGTATCATATATATTCATCAAATAAATTTTTATAACCATTAATATGAGGTGGTGATGAGAAGGAAACTTGTTGTCCATGGAGGAGGTAGTCCACACGTATGCATGAGAGACGCTTTCATTTTTAAATGAAATGGTGGGGAGAAAGGTAGATAATGATGTAACATTATAAAATATTAATTATTTCATAAATATCATATTTATTCATTAAATAAATTCTTATAACTATCAATTTGAGGTGATTACGAAAGATGAAATATGTTGTTTATAGTGGTGGTTGTCCACACATACGCACATATGACATATTCAATTTTCTAAGGAGATGGGAGGATGGTAAAAAATGGTTGATACATCAATATAATAAATTTTCAACATACTAATAATACTGATGTTATTATTTTAAGAATTTATATTATAAATTTAGTTAGAATAAAAATAAATAAAAAATATAAATAAAAATGAGTATTATGAGAATTTTTACATTACTCAGTAGAATAAATCATTTGAAAACTAGCTTAAGCCATTGAGGGGTGGCATTTTGAGGATTCTATAACCTCTAATATATTTATATTATTATTTGGGATGGATTTTTGAATATTTTGGTAAAATTAATTGGATTTGTTTTGTAAGGATAAGTGGGGGGTGAAGTGCACGTGTTATAAGTGAGAGGAGTGACATTTTTATAATTAATGGTGTATTATTCATAGTAAGTGGATCCAAAAGTGGGAAATAATAGAGCGAGGATGAGATGAGGTTGTTAAATCTATAAAATATTAATATTTAGAAATTTTATAAAATTGTAATGACTTTTAACCCTTAAAATTAACCCTTTTACCATTTTGACTTTCATTGTGTTGACAACTTTTTACCAAAGTAATTTAATTTTTAGAAATAAAAATAATATATCTCTAATTAAATAAATTTTAACTAATAATACCAAATATGAAATCTATTTTACTAGATAAAATTTATCAAATTGGTACAAGTTAATTCTAAAATAATAAATGTATATCACATTATTAACAGTTTTTGAGATAATATAACATAAGTTTAAAATTTTAAAATATAGGTTTGTAAATTCAACATAATATTTTAAATGAATAATTATACTCATAAAATACATATTGGGTCAATAAAAACGTTTTATAAACTTGAAGTTATGCTTATACCCTAATTATTTCATTAAAGTATTTGATATTTGTAAAAACATTATTTTCACTATTCATGTGACAACCTCATCTCTAGTAACCGAGATCCAGTGTTTAATTTATTACATTAGCTCATGATACAAAGGATCAAACCATGAATGAATTATTAGTTAATAAGTCCTAGTAAACTATATACACACCTAGTTCCCATATTACATTTGTAATATAAAAACACAACCTACGAATCATTCTTGCATCCTTGAAAACAATCGATGAATACTTATTTATATATTAAAGAAAGGAAAAAAAATTAATGTTGTGCTTAGTTGATTAATATGGGATGTACACAGAAGAATATGTTATTGGTAAATAAATCCTAATAAATATGACAAAGTGGATTATCAAAACACATGTCAATTAACCAACAACTTGATTTTAAAGTACATTGATTGATAATATCAAAATTAAAATCATGTGGATAATGGAAACTAAATTCTCAATAAAAGAAATTTAAATTTTTATTAATTCATTATCTTACCATCAAGAAATTGACCAAGACATCATGAATTATACTATCAAGGCCTCAGCCAAGAAAAACATAATAAATGGGTAAGTTTAAACCAAACACCCATCTAATATGGCATGCCTACTATTTTGTATCACAATACATATCTATGTATCAATGGGATATCTATAATCGAACCCCACCCCTCACTTTCATGTCCAATTAATTCCTTTTATATTTAATGGTAAATATAATTCCTTATAAATGAATAATTATCTATAATGAATCATCAATAAAGAATATTTCCCCAGTTAATGAAATAAACCTATCAATAAGTTTTCTTTAACTAATAAGAAGTATTTAAATTTTATATAGTTAAAAAAATATCAATGTATTGGAAATTACAAAATCTAAATACAAGAAACATAAAATATTTACATGGATGAGAAAATAATTTTCAATGAAGTGATAGAGAGTGATAGGGAATGTGATCATTATAAACATAATGAACACAAAACCATAAATTTATGATACTTAAAATATGTACTTGTAAGAGAGAATAATTTCCAATGAAATGATAGATAGTTATAGGGAATGTGATCATTATAATGTTAATGAACACAAAATTATAAATCCTGAAAGGACTGAAGAACAATATTCATTCATTAGAAATAAAGGTTCTTTAGTAAAACTAACCATTTCAGAAATAAAAAATAATATAGAAGAAAACATTTAAAATAAATTCCTTGGAACGTTGTATAGATTGAATTTATAAATCACATTCAAATTTCATTTCATTCCATTAATAAAATAATAAAATTTTAATTTCAATTAAAAATTCATAGAAAATAATTTACATTAAATAACTATAAAAAATTATAAAGAAATCGAAATAGAGAATAATGTTCATGGAGTTTGGAAAATCTGTTGATGTTATATATATAAAAACATTCCTTTCACACTTTTAAAAAAAGGTGAAAAATTCTTTTTCCAAACAATATTTAGAAGATTCCTTATTAAAAATTTTAGAATAAAGTAAATTTTAGTGTAAAATAACTTAAAATAATCATTTTAGTAAAAATAAGTATATTCTTGAATTTATAATTAGAACATGGATATGAAGGAAATAGTCTCTGACCAAAAAGAAGATATAAGGTCAGTATCCCTTACAAGTAACTTACATTTTTATTCTTGATCCAACTAAATAATAAATGAAAAATAAACATATAAACCCCAAACATAACAATAGTATAATAAAATTTATGTGGTTTAATATATTAGTATCATTCCTGGTGTTAACTAGTCAATTTTTCAAATATGTTTTAGTTTGGAAGTCTTAGTTATTACATCATGGACATGGTTTAATTATTTACAAAAATTTAATGATGATATTAATATTTTATTTATTCATTATATAAGTTTTAATAACACTCTATGAAAGGAGATAATAGAATAATAAAATACATAATTTATATAGATGGTAGTATGTACAAACACATGAACGCGATTTTCATTTTATAATGATTAGATGAAAAGAAGGGTGAATAATATTATATCATTATATAATAATAGTTATATAATAATTTTTATATATAATCATTATATCCATCATTATATCCATCCATGAGAGGTGGTGAGGGAAAATGAACCACATCACTACATGGAGACGATAGTCCGTACATACGCACATGTGATTTTTCATTTTCCATTATTTGGAAGAGTAAGAAGGTAGATTATATATTATCATTATATAATCATAATTATACTATAAATATAATACATAAACATTATTTCTATTAGAATATCCAACCATGAAATTTAGTGATGAAAAATGAAATGCATCGCTTCGTGGAAGAGATATTTCGCACGTACACACATGTAATGATTTCATTTCCCATTTGATAGAAATAGGTGAATAAAGGTTGTTCCATAAACATAATAACAGTTCAGTTTATTTATGATACTGATATTATTATTTAATGATGTATACAATATATTTTAATGAGGTATAGGTCGAAATAAATTTAAAAATATTCGGTTAAGACAATTACATCTTCTTTGAGAGACCTCCTTTGGTTGACACCTTAATACTTATTAGTATGATCATAGGGGAGTAAAAGAATCTATAGGATATGGGGAAGGAATCTATGAATTTATTTTTTTAGTTATTGGGTGATCTTTGTTCAATGTTTGTGAATAATAGTGGAGAGTGGGTTCCCTTTTATAAGTACGGTTGGTGACAATTTTGTAAATACTTGAAATACTATTATATATTATATGAATTACTCAAGTAATGTAGATATAAATTGATTATATTTAAATTATAATAGGTGTAAGATCAAAATCTAATTAACCAATCTCATTTAGAAAAGTTACTAGGCCATTTAAACCCTCATATTTTTTACTTTAACCCATTTTAACCATTACCATTGTAGGATCTTGACCTTTTATGCAATGGAGTCAGTCTTGAATCTAGGTAATATTATGTTCATATTTGATTACTTTTTTTGGGTTATGACTTGGGGTCCATTTGGATAGAGTTTTGAGATAAATTAAAGAAAAATGGTTGTGTACGGTTGGTGCATGATTAGGTCAAACTATGCGCCCTAACCCAGCTAACCATGAAAACTCCGAAAGAAAAGATTCGCACACCTGACACATGATTTGGAAAATCACTCACCCTAAAAGGGTTAATCATTAACCCCTATTAAAGAGGAACATGTTTGTTGAATGGTTAGGAAAAATCATGCACCACATCCCAACTAACCGTTCATGGGAATTAATTAATCCCTAAAATTAATTATAAATTTCCCAACCCCCCTAATTAACTAAAATCAATACACATTAAACCCTATACGGTATTTCAAAATTTTAGAGCTCTATAGATGAATTCCAATCCCTCTCAACCTCTTTTCTTTTATAATTTTAATCTTGAATTGAAGGTATACTCCTCTACTGGTAATTGAATTCTATCCCAATTCTTCTCTCGTTCTTCTCTGTTCTTCTCAATTTCTTTCAGTGATGTAATAAAATATTATGGATAGATATAAAAATATTTCGTGAGATTTAGATCTATGATTTCATATCTATATCTATATTTATAAGACCTTGATTTTCTTTAATCTCGATTTATGTTTTTGAGAATTGGATCCATATCTACATCGTTGTGCAACTCAATTTTTGGGGATTTACATTGAGCGATTATTCTTCAATTATTTGAGGTATGTGGTCAAATATTAAATTCCTATATTCATGATTTTTATACATTTATGAAAATTTTATAACTTATAGCATTTTTTAGCAATTGGAATTCCTATATTAGGTTAATTAATGTGTCCAATTGATTAATTGAAATATTATAAAATAGACAATTAATTTGGAAATTAATTATAAGATTTAGGACCTATATAATTTGATAATTAATTGGGGAATTAATTATGAGATTTAGGGGTTTTGATTTATATAATTAATGGTGTAATTAATTATAAAGAATTGAGATTGTGAATAAGATAATAAATTCTGAAAATTTATTATGGTATTTTGAGTTGTGTGTATTGATTAATTAATTGTCAAACTAAATCATGGGATTGACATAATTAATTATTTGGGTAATTAATTAAGGTAAATTAATAGATAAACTAGTTTTGGAATTAGTAATGAAATTTTATTTATTAATTAATTATTGAATTATTTAATATTATTGATATGGTTAGTTAATTATTAGATTATCTAATGGATTTGTCGAGTTTAACTAATTGTAGAATTAGGAATGGAAATTAATTGGTTAATTAATTATTGTATTAACTATGTGTTGGTGAATAGTAACATTTTCATTCAACTGTGAACTAAAGAATGGTAACAGAGTCATTCTAATTTGTGTTGTGTGAATGGTAACATGGCCATTCAATTATGAATTAGAGAATGAGAACATGGTCATTCTATTGTGTGATGTATGGATGGTTACATGGTTATTCAAGTATGAACTAGATAATGGGAACATGGTCATTCTATTATGTCTAGTATAAATGGAAACATGGGCATTCAAGTGTGAACTAAAGAATGGTAACAAAGGCACTTAGATATATGACCTCACTTGGGAATACTTTGGGCTCCGGAATGAGCCAAAGAAGATATTAAGAGATGATATCACCTTGGAATGCTTCAAACTTTGGCATGAGCCTAAGTAGGTATTAAGATACAATATTACCTGGGAACACTTTGGGCTTCAACATAATCTGAAGTAGGCATTGAGGTATGGGTCTCCTTGAGAACCCAAGAGTTAATGGGGTTACATAAATAATAATTGATAATTTGATAAATGTTTACTTATTCAATTTACTTATTTCTTTATACAACTGTATACACAATTTTACTGGATATTGTTTCAGACATCATTGGTGGTGGCCTACTATGTTGCACTCACACCCTACTCAGGATTCCTGATCAATAACCAAATATAATTTATTGTTGCAAGACAGGTTATTGTAAAAAGCCCTATGTTATATTGCTGAGTTGGGATGGGGCTTGGATGAAGGAACTAGACATGGTTCAGCACCCGCTTGGGAGTCTTTAGAGTCTTTATTTTCAGTTTTCATTTTACACACTTGACACGTACATTAGCATGGCATGTTTTCTGTTTTAGTTAGATACTATATTTTACTAAATTAATTATCTTTATATATTTGTATTATTTATTGTTATATATACTTATGATACTGTTTAATATTTATTCTGATTTATTTCTCAGATAAAAGAGGGTATAGTCTCCCTGTGATCGACTTATCTGACCCTCACTGCTAGTCAGCATCCTCTGGTGTATGGGGAGGTACACTTTTGGTCATGTGACCGAATACCTCGAGGGACCAGTGTGTGGCACCTGGGTCAGAATGTTACAAATTTTTATCAGAGGAGGGTTTCCTTTCATTTTATTTTGTATTAAAGTTGAATATTAATTGACCTTCTACGAAGCACTTTTTGTGTGGTGTGAAAATTGTTTTTAAAATTTTCTGAGAATTGACTCATGGTCGGGAATGACATGAGAGGTGAGTCTTCATGCATCATTCTCGGAACTCATGGATTTTTTTTTTGAAATGATTCATTTTTGGAACACATGGGAAAATGGGTTTTGCGTAAGTCTCTGAACATGAACTAATTTTCTTGGATTGTAAAATTGAAATGAAAATGGTGTATAATATGAATTTGGAAATTGCAAAAATAACGCAATAGTGTGAATAATTTTGTTTCTAAATGAGAAACATGAATATGAGAATGTATTTACCCTAGATAACAAAGTCCTAGGAGTAGGATGGTTATGAGTAATGGTAGTTCCTCAATTTTGATCATGTGAAGAGATTTAGGGAAAAGACGTATGTTGACTTGTTATGATTTTCTACTTATTTAAATGCGTTAAAGTTGTGTTATGAGTCATAATACATGTGTTTTCACGTATATAGATATTCTTCCACAATGAATATTTTTTAGAGGATGAAAAGAGGATATGGTTAGTAATGCTCTATCGGTAGTAGAACTCGAGGCACTGATACTTTTGGGTGAGGAATAAGTGGATAATTTCTAAGTGAACTTTGGTCACATTATGAAACATATGGGAAGAGACCCAGGGAAGGTTATGAAAATATTTTTTGACCTAAAGAGAGAGTTTCAATTGCAGCACCCTCTAACTTTCACAGGAGAAGGTGGACCTGAGGGATTTGAGTTCTAGGTTGAGTCCATCAAAATGATACTTGACTATTTGGAGACTCCTACTGAGAGGAGGGTGAAGTTGGATGCTTATATGTTGGTAGGATCAACGAAGCGTTGGTGGGCCATTTAGGAATAGGCTAGAAAGACTTCCAGTATGTTATGGAAGGACTTATTGGAGAGGTTCTGGGAGCACTTATAACTTTAGAAACGAATGCAGGAGAACATAGAGGAGTTCATTTGGACAACCTAGGGGATAGTGTATGTGATAGACTATGATGGAAACTTTACAAACCTGAAACACTTTTCTCTAGTCTTTTTTGGAGATGAGATAGCTATATTGAGAAATTTTTATGATGGACATAATTTGAAGATTAATTCAGAAGTTGGCCTATTTAAATTAAAGAAGTTTTATAAGGTGGTAGATCAGGCTCTCTTAGTTGAGGGGAACCTGAAAGAGGTTTATATTGTTGGATAGATAGTTGCTACTAGAAAATCAAGAGGTGAGACTTCAAATAGAAGGAAGCACTATTATGAGAACTTCATCCAAGAAAGTGTAAATCTATGTGGTCAGACAGGAGGGTCAATTGCACAGGACTTTACTAGAGTGATATTCCATTAGTGTAGTAGGAAAGTCCATGACTATCGACACTATCCCCGACCACTAGTGGAGTTTGAATCTTGTAGAAAGATAATACATCTACATAATTTATACAGGACCCAGCAAAAAATAGTTAATGAGGGTGCAACTAGATAGAACTATGGTGAAGGAGGGGGATCTTCTGCACCTTATCATCCTAAAATCTGGAGTTCCACTAGCTGAGGTAGTAGAGGTAGTGGATGTCATGTTTCTAGAAAAGAGATCCCCTATTATCAGAGTAGTGTAATTTAGGGGAGTAATACTATATAATAGTTAGAGGGTTAGGATAAAATCATGCAGTGTAGTCTACACTTGTGGAGAGTGAGGCTGGACCTTCAATAGTGAGAGGTACTATTCTTGTAGATTATAGATTATCTAATGCCTTATTTGATATTGGTTCCTCTTATTCCTTTATATCTAAAAAAAATTAATGGTTTAAGCCTGGAAATGGAGTTTGTGAGCATAATAATGACGATAGATACACTATTGGGAGTATGGTCTAGAGACATCTGTTTGTGTAGAGCATGTTCTCTCGAGACCTGAGAGTATCATTTTCTGTGATATATCTATGTCCTTGAAATATCTAGATTCAACCTAATTATGGGTATGGAATGGATAATTGTATACCGATCCCACATTGATGGTTACCATAGGAGAGTGACCTTTACATATTCTAAGGGTGACAACTATATTCACTATGGAGACTGGGATATCCAGGAAGGCAGAGCAGAGCTAATTACTTAGCAACAAAAAGAGCTCATAGCCCAGGTTTCTAGTTTATTGTTGGATGATAGAGGCGTAAATAATGATATCCTTCCAGCTGTACTGGACATGTTATAGGATGTGTTTCCTAAATACTTGGGTTTCCACTAGAGAGATATGTGGAATTCCCTATTGAGAAAATGATAGGAGCTAATCTAGTTTCTATTCCACCATATAGAATGGAAACTAAAGAGAATCAAGAATGCATGAATCAGCAAGAGTTGTTGTATGATAGGGTATTTATCCATCTGAGTACATAGCTTTTGGGTTCTCCAGTGCTATTTTCTATAAAGGATGATGAGAATCTAGGATTATTCATTGATTACTTGAAGTTTAACAAGATGACTGTAAAGAACTGGTATCCTCTTCCGCCTATCGATGATCTATTTGACCAGTTGAGAGGAGCTTGTGTTTTCTCAAATATTGATTTGAGATCAAGGTATCATCAATCGAGAGTTCGTACTTCTAATATATCGAGGAAAACTTTCAAAAGATGGTATAACCTATATTAGTTTTTATAATACCATTTGGGTTGAAGAATGCACCAGAAATGTTTATGGCCTTGATAATCAAAATATTCCACCTTTACCAAGATCATTTTTTTGTAATGTTTGTCAATGATATCTTGGTGTACTCTAAGACTTATGATGATCATGCCCAAAACCTTAACCTCATCATGAGTACACTGAGAGAGAATTGGCTATACTCTAAGATATCTAAGTTTCATTTTTGGATTGATCAGGTACACTTCTTGGGAAACAACATCTAATAAGAAGGTATGTTATTGGAACCATAAAAAGATTAGGAAGTGGTTTTTTGGTAGTATCCCAAGAACATATTTCATATTTATAGCTTTGTATGATTAGTTGAATACTATCGGTGGTTCATCCAGGACTTTTCCCGATTGGCAGCGCCACTCTCTAGCCTAACCTAGAAGGGGATAAAGATTGAATGGTCAAAAGCATATAAGAATGCCTTCTAGGAGATGAAGAAGAATTTTACATCTACACCAGTCTTGATCCTACCTGATCTAGGGGATGAGTACATGCTTTATTTTGATGCTTTTGAGATCACTCATGGAGCTGTGTTGATATAGAGAGACCGAGTTATGGAGTATGGGTCTCAGTAGCTGAGGAAACATGAATGAAACTACCCTACACACGATGTTGAGTTAGCCATTGTGGTTTATGATTTGAAGTGTTGTCAACATTACCTTTTGGGTGAGAAATTTACAGTTTATACAAATCTCAAGAGCTTGAAATACAAATTTTTGCAGAGATACTCAAATCTTCAGCAATATAGAAGGGTATAGTATATGTAGTCATTCCATTTTGATCTAGCATATACGTCGGGAAGAGAAATGGTGTGGATGATTCTTTGAGTAGTAAAACTCATACTTGGGTGGTTTAGGAGTATAGTGATGAGTGTAATACGATTACTTTGCTGGCTAAAATGTATGTGGTGGTTTAAGAGAGCTAAGAGCATATGACTCTCATATTAATCTCAGTGGAGTCAAAAAAATTGATCCAAATTAGAGACATGCAGTATGAGGATCCAGAATGTCTGACCCTGAGAGAAATAATTAACGGTGGGGATTCACCTTAATATTGGAGCATAAATGAGGATGAGGTCATCTATGTTAAGAATTAGGTCATCGTGCCTATGAGTATGTGGGGGGAGTTGAAGCCGGAATTTCATAACTTGAAGTGGGTGGTACATCCAGGTGTAACAAAAATGTACCCTGGCCTATGATGACAGTTTTGGTGGATGGGGATGAAAATAGAGATATAAGGGTTTGTGACACAATTCTACACCTATAAGTAGGTGAAGTTAGAGCATCAACGACCTAGATGTTTTCTCCATTAGTTTCCCATTATAGAATAGAAGAGGGAAGATGTGATAATGGATTTTTTGGTGGGTCTTCTGATGATTCTTAGGAAGAATGATGCTATCTGGGTTATTGTGGATCGATGGATGAAAGTATTTCATATCTTTCATATAAAGGAGACTTTCTCAGTAGAGAAGCTGAGAGAATTATATGTTCGAGAGATAGAATGTCTACAAAGGGTTCAACAACCTATAGTTTTAGATCGTGATTCACGTTTCAATTTACACTTTTGGAAGCTCTTGTAGAAGTCACTCGATACACATGTATTATTGAGTATTTATTTTCACACACAAATTGATAGGTAGTTAGAGCGTACTATATAGGTGCTTGAAGATATGATATGAGCTTGTGTTCTTGACTTTGGTAGGTCTTGGTAGAAGCACCTGTCTTTAGTGTAATTCACCAATAACAATAGTTTTTAGGCTTTGACTAAAGTGGAACCGTATGAGGCACTTTATAGTAGGCCATATAGATCCCCTCTATTCTATATGGAGGCAGGTGAATCAGAATTGTTAGGACAACATCTTGTGTAGGATATATAGGAACAAGTATATCTAATTCATAAAGGTATGGCTATGTATCATAGTTTATAAAAGTTGTATGTTGATTTACATAGATTACCCCTAGAGTTTAAAGAGGGTGATTTTTTATTCCATTGGGTGTTGCCTAGGTTGGGTGACTACAATATATAGAGAGAGGGCAAGTTGGTGTCTAGTATTTTTGGACCTTTTGAGGTGGTGAGGAGAATTGGGCCTGTGGAATACTTATTGGATCTTCCATAGAGATACAGTGTTATGCATTATTTTCTCTATGTATCAAAACTAAAGTGGTATCACCCCTACCCTTCTCATGTGATCGAGGTAGACAATGCTGATCTTGAGATAGATGTATCCTTTTAGAAGCATCCAATACGTGTGTTGGATCATAATGAGAAAGTATTGCGGGGAAATACCATGTCTATAGTTCATGTATTTTAGTAACATTGGAATGTATTAGAGGAGACATGGGAAAGGGAAGTTGATGTGAGGGCTCAATGTGACAATATTTTTGGCTTGGAATCTCAGAAATGCCTGGGAATGCAGCTCGAGGATGATTTGTTATAAGGTGGGGGATATTGTAAGATATCGACCTTTTCTAAGGTTGAATCGGTCTTGAATACAGGTACTATTTTATCCTTATTTTATTATTTTTTGTTTAGGTTCTGAATTGGGTGTGTGTTTGGGTCGAATTTTGAGAAAAAATAAAGAAAAAGGGTTGTGCATGCTTAGCACATGGTTAGAGAAAACTGTTCGACCCAGGCCAGCTGACCATGCGAACCTGGTCAGAGGGGATTCACATGGATGGTGGATGGTTTGGAAAACCGTGCACCCTAAAATTATTAACCATGAACCCCTATAAAAGAAGCATAATTTTGGAACACAGTTAGAGAAAGTGGTGCACCACATCCTAGATAACCATGCACAATAATTAATTAATCCCAAAAATTAATTCTAAATTTTCATGAACCCTCTAATTAACCCCCAAATAAACCCCCATTCAATGCTATGTGGTCTTTCACAATTTTGGAGCTATAATGATGAATTACAAGCCCTCCCAACCTCCATTCTTCTTGATTTTAATCCTAGATCGAAGTTTCGCTCCTCTCATAGTAAGTGAATTCTATCACGGTTATTCTCCCATTCTTATAGCTTTCTTTTATTGATGTAATCTTATATTATGGACAGATCTAAATCAATTTGGTGAGATCTAGATATATGGGGGGGGCTAATCATTTTTTTCATTTTAAAAAGCTGGTTTATGGGTTCCCAGTACCCCAATACAGGATTCCAATACAACCACTTTCACTATTACACAAAAACATCAAAAACCAATTGAAATGTCCAAGAAACCACGAACCAGGGAACAAAAACATCAGAAATGCCAGTCAAACTTCAAAAAGGGTTACCTTGAACATCCCTCGGTGCGACCATCGACATCGGCCCAAATCCTCTCATCGGAAAACTCCAACGGAATTCACCCACCCTTCAAGCAAAATGAAACAGACCTCAGGAATCCATCCACAATGGATGTCAAAGAAACCAAAATGAAGATGACCAGATCCTGATCCCGCTGGCACCTTGATCCACCGACAACTCAGAATTTCCACCTTTCCCTTAAATCCCAACCAGCCAACATAACATACCAAACATAAAATTCATCAAACCCTCACATATAAAATGTAAGAGGTGCAACTGAACACTGGAACATAAATCGCCATACCGGAAATCATCCAAAAGAAAAAATAAAGCATAATCAGATCGGTCTGACCTGCCTCTACACCCTCCTCCATAGACAATCACATCAATTCAACAACCACTGGTATCAGACAACTTACAAACCTGTAAGACCATATCAAACCTTCCAAAGAGCAGACCCATAACCTCCCCCCTCTGAGAAGCAACAGACCAACGCCACGCCACCTCAGGAACACCAAATCCGCCGCTGACCCTCACCAGCCCCGGGTCAGACGAGATCTGAAGTCGAAACCAACGAACCGCCGTTGGGATCCCACACCGAGAAATTCCGCTGCCGGAGCAACCACCGGGGAAGAAACGGGAGCCAACGATGAGCCTCACCAGTCTCCGGCCCGACGAGATCTGAAGCCGATGTAGAAGAAATGCCACCGGTAAGCCTCACCGCAACCGAGCCCGATGAAGAGATGCCTCCACCAGAGCAACCACCACGAAGGATAAGTGCGACTTCGATATCCAGAGGGGTCGACAATGAAATGCCGCAATGCACCGGAGGAGGGGAGGATGAGAGTTTCGAAGGAGGGAAACCCTAGCACGCCGCGAGCGGAGGGAGAAGCTGCTCAGAGGCCAAATTCAAAGACAGATCTAGATATATGATTCTATATATAGATCTATATTTATAATATCTTGATTTTAATTATTATTGATTTAGTATTTTGTGATTCGGATCTAGATCTGCATCATGGTGCTGGCCATCATTGGAGATATCTGTTGGACGATTATTCTTCGAAAATTTCAGGTAGGTGGTCTAATATTAAATTCCCATAGTCATGATTTTGATGCTTATATGGAAATTATTTAATTTCTATAATTATTTAGAAATTAGAATTTATAAATTGGGTTAATTAATGTGGCTAATTGATTACATAAAGTATTATTGAAATAGATAACTAATTTGGAAATTAATTATGAGATTTTGGGGTTTTCAAATTTAACAATTAGTTGGGGAATTAATAATGTGATTTAGGGATTGTGATTTAGATAATTAATTTTGGAATTAGTTATGAGATTTTGTTTTTTTTAATTAAGACAATTAATTACGCAATTAATTATGAAGAATTGAGATTTACAATGACAAAATAAATTCTGAAAAAAAAATATTATGGGATTTTGAGTTGCGGGTATTGGTTAATCAATTGTTAAATTAATTCATTGGATTGACATACTTAATTAGTTGGGGAATTAATTAAGGTAAATTAAGATATAAACTTATTTTTTAATTAGTAATAATATTAATGTTATTAATTAATTTTTTAATTAATTAATATTACTGATATGATTAGTTTATTATTAGATTAACTAATGGAGTTTTTTATTTTATCTAGTTTTTGAATTAGGAATGGAAATTATGTTGATAATTAATTGTTGAATTGATTATGTGATGGGGAATGGTTACATGGTCATTAAAGTGTGAATTAATGAATATGAAGATGTACATTCTAATGTGTGATGTTTAAATGGTAACATGGTCATTCAAGTATGAATTATAGAATGGGAAAATTTTAATTATATTTTGTGTTGTACGAATGGTAACATGGTAATTGAAGTATAAACTAAATAATGGTAACAAATACACTCTGAGATATGACCTCACATGGGAATACTTCGAGCTCTAGTATGAGCCGAAGAAGGTATTGAGATATTATATCACCTTGGAATACTTTGGCTCTAACATGATCCGAGGAATGTATTAAGTTATGATGTTACTTAGAAACATTTGGGATCTGACATGATCTAAAGTAGGATTTTTGGTATGAGTGTCCTTGGGAAACCAAGAGTTAATTTGGTTAAGTAAATAATAATTGATAATGTGATAACTATTTACTTATGCATTGAAATTATTTCTTTATACAACCGCATACACTATTTGAATGTATATTGTTTTAGATACCATTGGTGGTGGCCTAGTGAGTAGTACTCACACCCTACTTATGATTCCTAATCGGTACCTAAATAGACTTTATTATTCATGAAAGGTTAAGGGAAAAGGCGCAATGTTATATGGTTGAGTTGGGATAGATCTTGGATGACAGAACCAGACGTGGTTTAGGACCCACGTGGAAGTTGTCAGTGTCTTTATTTTCAGTTTTCCTTTTAGACACTTGACATGTACATTACCAGGACATGTCTTCTTCTTTAGTTTGATATTTTATTTTCCAACATTGATTATCTTGAGATATTGGTATTGTTTATGGTTATATATGATTCTGCTATAGTTTATTATTTTTTCTAGTGTAATAATCTAATAAAAGAGGGTATAGTCTCCCTATTATTGACTTATTGGACCCTCACTTCTATTCATTATCCTCAAGCATATGAGGAGTCATCCATGATGTCACATGACCAACTGGGTCGAGGTGCTAGTGTGTGGAACCCAGGCTAGGACGTTACAACCTTAGTAATGAATTTTTACCTCAGTTACAGTTCACTATTAGAAAAAATTAAATTTTACTACCTAAAATATTTGAAAATGATTATCTAAATTTGGAAACAAATTTATCAAAATAAATTACTAAAATTGGTATAAATTAATTTAAAAATAAACTAGTAAAATGTGATGAAGACAATTTTTAAGAAAATGAAAATTTCACAAATAAGATGAATTTATTCTAACTATTTTCATAGTAACCACCATTTAATTAATGTCAATTTATTACATTTACTATACAATATGAAAATTTCATTAAAATAATTCATCAATATATATTATTCTAATTTAGAAATATTTGTTCACTTAAAAACATCTTTCTAAAAATAACTCTATTTACATTCAATTTTTTCAATTAACTAATAAAAAATGAATGAAAAATTATATATGTTCTAATAAATTATTAAAAATAAAATAAAATATTTTCAATAAAATATTTTCAATTATTCGTAAAAATTCATTTACAATGGAAAATTTCAAACATTCTGTCTAAGATTATTTTGATATAGTAAGTTCAAAAGTGATATTCATCCTATAAGATATGTAATTTTGTGATATTAAATATAAAATTATGAATTTCAATAAAGTTTCATCAGATTGTAAAGTTCACTTGCCGTATTTGAATCTTGGGTGTTACATTTTCCCATCCTTTGAAAATTTTGTCCTTGAATTTTTTATAATTATCATTTCCTAAATCAATACAGGTAATTATTCATCATTCTTTTCTTAGGTTCCCAGGATGTGTCTTATATTTTATGATTTCTATATAGTACCATTTCCATTTTTGTTTTCAAATTTTTTACACTTGTTCCATATTCTTATGAATCTAGATAGGCTATTCTAGATATGATAAATCGGGTTCCAATTCTATTTCCTCATAGGTGAGAACATGCATTGGGTTTCACATAAAATTATTTAATAAAGAGATATGGAACACATCATGAAATTTAGAGAGGACAGATGTATTTTCCAAAGTTAATCCAAAACTATAATTATTTTTATATTTTCAAAAGTCCATATGGACCAAGGACTTAGTATACATTTCTTTACAAATATTATACTACCCTTCTACAAAGATACATTCAAGAAAACTCAATCTCCAACTTAAAAATATAAATCCTCCCTTCGGTTATGAAAATAGATCATGCATATACTTAATGCTACGTTAATATGATTTTGAATAACATTAGCTTTCATTGTTTTCTCTTCTATGAGATCTGGGACTATAATATTCCTTTCACTAACTTCATCCCAATAAATTGGAGTTTAAAACTTATTCTTATAAAACACTTCATACAACACCATTTAAATTCTCGAATAGAAGATATTGTTATATGATAATTCAATAAAAGGTAAATAATGATCACACATATCATGAATGTTAATTGAGTATGAACTAAACATTTATTATAATGTTTGAATAGTTCTTTTAAACTATATATCTATCTAATGATGATAAGAAATTCAAAAATGCAGTTTAGTGTTTTGAACCTTCTGAAGGCTCTTCCAGAATTTTGATATAAACCATTAATCAAGATCACATACAATTGAAATAGGTGAACCAAGAAATATTAAAAATTCATTAATATAAAGACTCTTGAGTTTCTCAAGTGGTAGATCTTCCCTTATAGTAAGAAAATGTTTTGACTTGGAAAGGAGGACAACAATAACCCATATGATAGTATTCTTTCATGGAGCCTCTGGAAATTCAGTGACAAAGTCCATAATAATATAATTCCATTTACATTATGGAATAGGTTGAGGTTGCATGAATTATTTTGGATATTGTATTGTAGCCAATACCTATTAAAAAACCATGCAACTTTATACATTATCTTTAATTTCAAATTTCATATTATCCCACAAAAAAATATCCCTTTAAATAACGATACATTTTAGAGCTACCAGTGTGTATAGAGAAATTTGAGTTATGAGCTTCATCTAATAATTAATTTTTTTCTCAATTATTTAAGAAATTCATAAACTCTCTCCAAATTTTAATAAACCTTTTCCATAAAATAATTCATCCAACTTCCCATCATTCACAACTTCAATTTTATTTTTAATATTCTTATCATGTAGTTAAAAACATTTTATTTTCTCTTGTAAGGATAGTTTGGTAATTATTTAGAATATATGTGATATTTCCCCTTCCTTAATGACTTAAATATTCAACTTTACTAAATACATGAATATAGGATCCTTGAAAATACTCATTTTTTAAAAATACATGATCATTCATACTCAATGAATTGAACACCTTATTTTCCATCCCAAAGTGGTAGTGTATTGAGAAATCATAATCCTCGAGTAGTTTTAGACATCAAAATTTTCCTCATGTTGAGCTCTTTCTATTTGACCATATATTTCATAATTCTGAATAGGTATATATTTAACATCTTTCACCATGATGGTAATTTCCCCGTATTTTTAATATTGTGATTACAACAACCAACTCAATATCATGGGTTGGATAATTTGGATTATAGATCTTTAACTACCTTGATGCTTAGTAAAAAAATCTATGTCACTGAATACGTACACAACTAATTCCCTTCTTTGATTAACCACTATATATAAAAAATCCATCCCTTCTCTATGGTAAAGTCATTATTGGTACATTTACTAATAATCTCTTTAATTCCTCAAAATCATCTTTATACTCTTCTGAATATATGAAATTAACCCCTTTATGTGTCAACTTGATTAACAGGTTAGAAAATTGAGTAAAATTTTGAATACATTACCTATAGTAACTTTCCAATCAAAGGAAACAACGTACCTCATTTATATTTTTTAGCATTTAGAATTATATCCTTGTTTTTTTTCATTTAAGGATCAATTGATATTCTATCCTAAGAGACAATATGGATAAGAGAAATTCATCCTGAAGCCAAAATTCCCATTTCTTAAATTGTTGATATAAGTCCTTTTCTATAACATCCTTAATGATTATTCTCAATTGACTCTTATTCTCATCATATATTTTTGTGTATACAAAAATATAATTAATAAATACAGTAATGAAATTATCAAGACAATCCAAGAATATTTTCATCTTCATATCAATAAAAAAGGTTGAATTAGTCAAACCAAATAGAATTACTATAAATTCATAATGTTTACACCTTATATAAAATGCTATCATTGGAATATATTCCATCTTTACTTGCACTTGATGATACCCAAAATGAAGAAATATATTTCAAAAATATCAAGCTCCTTGAAGATGATCAAACAGATCATCATTGTGGGGTAGATGATAATTATCCTTTATAATAATATATTTTATTCCATTATAATTAATTAATAACCTTAGAAATATATATTTCTTATTAACAAAAAGAATAGGGGACCCCTATGGTGAAATACCAGAACATATAAATACCTTATCACATAATTTTTGTAGTTTTTATTAAGTTCCACAAACTCCGCTATATCCATGTTGTATGGAGTCATACATAATGGTTTTTTCATCCAGGTTGAGATCAATGGAAATCTAAACTTCACAACTAGGTGGATTTCAATATTTTTCTTTAGGAAATATATCCATTTATTCATACAAATTAGGTACATCATATATTTTAAGGTTACCTTTCCCATTCACAGGATTCATCTTCTCTTCTTATTAAAGAATTTCATTGAGGGGAGCCACTGGAGGTGGATCTAGACACAACTCCGATGATGAATTTTCTCCTTTAAAGACAAGGGATTTTATACATCCTTTACAAATTATATTATCCCTCTCTTGGGAATAAATTTTTTCATTATAATTTGAAATCATATCCATACCATGAATTATATAATAATCAACCATAGGTATAATAACAATGTTAGTAAATGAGTCATATTTATCCATCATAATGGGGACTAAATTACATATCCTTATTATAATAAGATTTCTACTTGGAGTCTTTATTGATAACTTACTTATTTAGTTGCAAGTGAAATATTAAATTTTCAAGTCAATCAAGAAAGATATAAAATATTGTAAAGATCCATAATAAAATATATCATTAAATAAATTTAAGGTTATGATCAATGTAACTAGTAAAACATCTTTATAAACTCCAACTTTATATGTAGGGATCACATAATATTGAACATCTCCCCTTAGAATATTCTGTGGGAGGTTACCTTGACACTTGTAACATTGGTTTTAATAATTCCCATATCTTTATAAATGAGTTACTAAATAACAATGTTTTATTTCTTTATTTTAAATCCATGATACTAACGATCCTTTTCTCTATTATTGAAAGAGATAATTATTCCAATTAAGTAAGTACATGGGTGTTACCTTCTATAATTATCACATGTTGGAAATATCATCTTACCTTTATTCTGATTTGACACATTTCTTTTTCCTTGATGCTAAACCAAACTCTTCATTTATTTATTTCCTTTGAAAATATATAACTTAAAAAAATTATTATTTTCCTTGGTGGAACTTTATACTATATTATCATATGGTGAGAAATTTTAATAAACTAGTTCCCTTTGGTGACTCATCTTAAGCCTTCCAAAGAAATAATCAATCATTCTTTCTAGATTTTTTATATAGTTCACATCATTCCTGACTAATATTGTAAAGTAAACCTCGTATTTTTCCACACCTTCCTTGTAATTTTACTTTAAAGTGAGAAATTTCCTCTCTATTTTATTTAATTTATATAAAGGAAAATATTTTTTTTAAGAATATCACATTAAAAGTTCACAATCCCATATATATTATTTCATATTACTCTCTTGTATTCTGGATCAGTGACCACCATTAATCAACATCTCCTTTCAAAAAAATACACTTCCAAAATATCCTTTTCCCTTATTATTATTACCCAAGGCTAGAAATGTAATTTTTTGGGACACAATCCGTTATTCATTTTCCAATAGATTAATAGTTCCTTTGAAAAAATGGAGGATTATGTCACATGAATTGACCCCATATAGGTGAATCATGGTTTGGAAAATATAATTCTTTATATGGGAAAGGCTATTCATCAAAACCTAAGTTATCTATCCTAATATGGTTCTGATCTACTCATCTCCATCACCAACTAAATTGTTTTTCTCATTAGGGAAATATCTACATTGACTATTTATGTTTATTCCATTATTTTCTATAGGTGAAATCTCTAAATAATGGATTACATAGAGTTAGCTCATAATCATCATTAATATTAAAGCATAAAATAGAAATCCCTAAAATGGTAAAATTATCAAATACCCTATGGGATTATCATAATTCTCATGTTAGCTATGTTCATTTAAAATCTAGTTCCCAAGGTTCCTACTAAACATATTCTGATACAAACTATAACAAAACCTAATCTAATAACCCAAAGAGAGTATTTACTTTCTTATAATATCACAAGATATAAGGTATCAAACCATATAGGATTGATCAGTTTTTCAGTCTATGAAAACTAGATGGAGACATGATTTCTATATTATAATGTAAATATAAAAACATATCTTAAGAAACATTCTTGAATCCTTGAAATCATTCAAATAATCCTTTTTCAATTCCTCGTGATTGTAAAACAAATATAGAGTGTTCTCAGATGTTTAATAAGGGTTATGTATAGAATAATATACCATGTGAAAATAAGGCATAATCAATATGGAAGAGTGGATAATAAAAAATCATTCCAATAAATAGAAAACTAGAGTTCAACTTACATGAATGTCTTGTAGGTACATTGTTTTTTCTTTATAAGAATTTGGAATATTATAAGTAATATTTTCAAAGTCAGGTGATATGTTAGCGCAAGATTTCGGGGTCTTCAGAGGCTTTGTATTGATACATAAAAAATATTAAATATATTATTTCACTCACATGTATATTTTTTAAATAAATGATTTTCCCATTATTTTGGACCTCAAATAAAAAATATAAGAACATATATATTTTCAAAATGTGGGTTGTGCCTTAGGTGAGACATAAAGTTGGTTAGGGTTGGTTGTTTCATGGAATATGACCATTGGTAGGCATATAAAGTAAATAAATAAATAAATTTAATTTAATTATTTTGAAAAGAAGTATAATTAACTTTCCTCCTTAAATAACATATTATTGAAAATACCTAGGTTTAACCCCATAAATCAATGATATTAGAGGAATTTGGTGATATTCATTGGAAAAATGAGAATGTGGATCAAAAAAATTGATCAAGGAGGATATTGAGACAGATGGAGAACACAATGTGATTTTTTTCATCACCACTAGGGAATGTGTTATTCACCAATAATCGATCAGTTCTTGAGGTAGGGAACATTATTTATTGGATTTTCAACCTATTTTATTTTATAAGAAAAGATTTATATATATGATTTATTATTTTATACAATTTATATGCTTCTCATGAACCATGCCATATTTTAGTATTCTTTATCAGATTACACCTTTGTTGCACCTTCTTTTCACCCATGGATTCCATAATTTTGTAATCATTGGCCAAGATAGCATCATCCAATGATGAAATCACTTAATTCTTGTGCATCCACTACACCATTCTTTATATTATTCATCATTGGCCCATAAGGTCATGATTCAACATTACAAGGTTGGATTCATGGGTTATTGAACCCCCATATTCATGGAGAATGTGTACACAATGTGAAGATCATTGTCAGAATATGGATTGTGATGGATTGTGGTTTCAAAATGATATATATCTAGTTTTGGGACCTCAATTGGCGCTATATGCATGAAAAAATATTGTTTTGGTGATCAAATTTTGGTTTTCATCCAACAAAGGCTGAGAATTGATGGATGGAGATGTTTTTATTTTTTTAAAGTCGGAAAAATAGTGTAATTTTCCATGGTGGGGAAGGATATACAGTCTTAGTAATGTCTATGATTTTATACCTATGAAAAACTCAACTACATGTTGTTCAATCTGGAAGAACAGGCATCATGTTCTTCGAATCCCCATGGAGGTTAGGGTTTTGGCTAAGTTAAGGATAAAACCCCATGTGACTGATACTACACACCATGTGACACTACCCAAGTGGGTAGGACATATACCAGCTACACATTCCTCAGGAACCAATGTGGTTATACATGCCATGTCACCTTTGGAAAACATTTTGTGGTTGCCCATGACTTGTTGAGTTGTGTGCCTATTGTACATTCCCTAGAACCTGGGTGGACTTTCACACTTTTTTCCCTTATGGATACACCATGTTATATGAAATTACTTCCCAAGTAGTGTTCAAGGGAGAAGAAGCTCATGTGGTGAGCCAAGGTCACACACCATGTAACCCCACTTAAACATCGTGTACTTCTCCTAGGAACTTCTTCATTCCAAATATACTTATTTGGGACTCAGATTTTGGCCAACAAGTAGAATATCTTGTGTAGTTTTTATAATATAAAGTAATGATATAATTTTTTTGGTATCAAAAATATATTGCATGGTGATATGAGCCTGAATCTTTTTTTATAAATGCTTAACCAATGGCAGTGATCATGTCTGATCATAATAGAGATGTTAGGGTAATTACACCCCTATCACACCAAGGAATAAGTCTCAAATACACTTTACATTGGTATAGTTAGTACATTCCCATAAAAAATTCAGGCATGAATCCTCTATATATAAACTAGTAATACCCAGTATTCAAGAGAGAGTGGAGTGTGGGTCCTCCATGAGAGTTAGTAATTCCTTGCCTATGGTTCACAACTAGTAATACCCTATATTCAAGATCTAATGGTGAATGGATCCTCCATGAGAGTTAGTGATCCCTTGCATGTGGATCACAATAGCGAGGAGTGAGCCCCTCCACTCTAATTCTTATGAGATTGTGCATGGAACTGGGAATTAGATGTTGGACCTTTGAGAATGTAGGTTGAGTCATCAATATTAGCTGGGATTTAGAGATGGATATCCCTTCTCTCTCTCTTGGGTTTCTTTATGAGTATATATGTTGGGTTTTCATTCCCCTTTTACTTATGGGTTGAGAAAAAAATTGAATCTTTCTATTCCCCCTTTTGAGGTTTTCAAGGAGTCATATTGGGTTTACATATACTCACCCATGCATTGGAATATTTTCCCATACTCATCATTTATTGTGATAATGATATACATGGATAGTGATATGGGTGGACTAGGATTTGGTGAAGTATATCAATACTTGGGTGCATTGACCACATTTGGTGGTTGGACTCTGAGATCATGATCTGATATCTCTTTATTATTCCACCTTTTCCAATTATTATTATGTTGGGAAATCATTTTTTGTTGGGTGTGTATTTCCCCATTTATTATTTGGTGTCAGATTATAATACTTTGAGGAATTTCTTAGAGGATATTGCATTTATGTTCATAATCTAGATGTTATAGTATTTTATTATTAATTTTCACTTTTTCATGGAGATGGATGTGTGGGTGCATATAGGTACATTAGGATATGTTATACCATTTTAGTTTATTCCTTCTCAGTTCTTGTATCTAGGAACAATCCGATTGGTGGTGGTATTGGGGTTGTCACACATAGATTACTGTTGTTTGGGAGATCCCTAATGTGTTGGGTCATGACAGAGTGGAATTAGAGTGGTATGTCTTAGGATAAGGGTTTGAATACTATCTAGTTGAGATTTTTGGTTTGGGGGCTTAGGGAAATAGTATGAGAGTGTTTTTAAGTGTATCTTTAAGAAAAATGAGCCCAATGAGCGTGTGATGGTCAACGTATTCATTCACTAGCACTCTGACTCCCTCTTTATCGACTCAACATACCGAGACATTGGTTACTATAAAAAAATGGTACATCCATCATATATGATTAAACACTTTGATTGTAATGTTCTTATTGAGTCATAACCCCATATATTTTCTCATCTAACCATGGTACATCTTGATAACTTTTAGGATGCCTCTGTGAAGATAGCAAACTAGGTTACCAATACAAGTTCATGATAATGATCTGTTGAGTGATGAGGCCTCAGTTCAGGGGCCATCTCATCAGGCGTTTCATCCAGGTGCATAGGGAGTAGTACCACCACCCATTGAGTATATAATAGTTCCATTAGGTTTGGATGATGATGAAAGTGGTTTTATCTCTCTATGTGAGTTTCAAAAATATAGGATACTAAGGTTTCATTGTGAGATAGACCCATTAGAAGGGAAGCATTTTATAGAGTTATTGGTATGAGTCTTTAAGAATGTTCAAACCCTGATAGATTAGGTGATTGTGCTTATGGATAGTCTCCTCTAATGGGAAGAAGGGTGCTGGTGGATTCTGATGACACAAACCCATTATGAGATGTTTCTCTTATGGTTAGACTTCCAACATATATTTTGTGATGATTTTTATGGTTTGTTCTTGAACTTAGTATGGATACATCATCTTATCAAGGTAAACCAGGGTGATGTAATGGTTTCATAGTACACCATGTCATTTTATTGCCTCAAACATTACTCCCTTGATATCTTATGAGATGGTTTAATATAGGTATAGAAGTTTGATTTTGGCCTCTGCAGAGACATTCATGTTAGTATTGTCTCCACGTGTCTTCTTACTCATGATTGAGTTATGGAGTGGGACCTATTTATCATTATTTTTTATAATAGGTATTCTGAGTGACTGGGAAAGATGGTGGAAATAATGTGGCTAGTATGTATACACCAACTAGAATATTTCATATATAAAGGTCTTGACATAGGTGGTATACTCATTCTTAGACTTAGACACATGTATATTTATCTTAGGGATCACATAGAGGATCCATTCATCCATGTGAGCAAATATTCTATGCTTGTGATGGAATAGGTCACATGGTATGTGATTTTCCAACACATCATGCTAAGTAGGATAGGTAGATAGTAGATGAATCACTGTGGCAGAAGAAAAACCATGATCGGTGATCTCCCATGTGTGGTCTAGGAGGTACCTAGGGAGGTGGTGCTGACAGAGAAGAAGGTGAATCTTTAGAGGGAGGAGATTCTGGTGGAGGGAGATGTTATGAGCTACTTCTACCACCACTACATGGTGGCCCACTATAGGCTCATAGATTTAGGGGTTGATTCCATGGGCAGCCACAGGCTATGGATGGATATGACCAGGCTTCGCATGAGATTATTAGAGGTATAATATATGTATTTTTAATCTTTCAATAGTAACTAAATTAATTTGAAAGATTCATTTAGTTTTCTCTCTATCTATCATGTGATATATATAGTTTTCCATTTATATTTCAGACCAAAATCTATATCTAAAGGTTCATATAAGAAATGATTCTTCGATATCGCACATCTGTTGGAAATGCAAGTTGGCATTAAGTAGAGAGAGTTTCTTGTGGGACCTCTTGTTCGTCAATATGAAACCTTATGAAATTTTTGTGGGTGAACTAGTTATCCATGATGCATTCCTAGATAGACTATCATAATAGGGGAGTACATTTCCTTCAGATATGTAGGATGATATTCTCCATTGTGGGTGAGAGAGATCGTTTGGCTAAGAAACTAAGGCTCATGAGTAGGAAACTGTATCTCATCACAGACCAATTAGCAAGATTCACATGTGGTGTAGTGGGATCTTCTAAAATCCGTGTTGTTGTTGTAGTGGAGGATTTTATAGATTTATTTATTAAAGATATACCGGGATTACCTTAATGGTGGGAGATAGACTTCTGCATTAACATGAACTCTGAGACCACAAAAATGATTTCTGCTGAATATCAGATGGTCCCTAAAGAGCTCCAAGAGTTGAGGATGCAGTTGGAGGACCTTTGAGAGAATGTTTTTATTAGATCCAGTGTGTCCCCTTAACCATATCCAGTTTTGTTCACAAAAAAGGTGGATTAAATTTTGAGGCTTTACATTGAGTATTGTCGCTTGAATCAAGTAATGATAAAGAATAAGTACCTATTGTTAAGGATTAATGACCTGTTGAACCAGTTGAGAAGTATATTCTTTCTCCCCAATATCAAACATAGGTTTGACTTCTATCCACTAAGGATTCAAGAGGATTATATTTTAAAAATGAAATTCCAATGTTGCTAAAGAAACTCTAAGTCCTAGGTGATTCCTTTCATTATGATTAATTACCCCAGTTTGTTCATGGGCCTCATTAATTGAATCTTCCATCTATAATTGAACCAGTTTTTAGTTTTCTTCATTGATGACATTCTCATTTACTCTACGTTGGAGGAAGATCATGTAGAGTATTTGAGAATGTTCCTAGACTTACTATGGGAGCACCATATTTATCATAAGCTATTGAAGTTCTATTTTTTGATCCACAAGGTTCACTTATTTGGGAATATCATCATGGATCATGTTTAAGATGTATACTCGGTAAATATTGATAGGGTTCTTTCTTGGGATATTTTTAGAGGTGTTTCATAGGTGTATAGTTTTCTTAGATATATGGGGTTCTACTGGAGGTTTGTGGTAAATGTGTCCTAGATTGTATCCTACTTTTATTCCCTGACACAGAATGGATATCCTTTTACCTAGACCAATCAATGTCTAGGAGCCTTAGAGGAGACAAGGCTAAGGTTGACCAATGCTCCTAGGTTGAGACTATTGGAGGAGGTAATTGAGTATGTAGTATTTTTTGATGACTCGAGAGCTAGGCTTGATTTCATGTCGATTCAAAGTCAATTAGTGATCACATATGGGTCAAGGTAGTTGAGACTACATGAGCAAAGATTCACGACTCATGATCTAGAGTTGAAAGTGGTATTCTTCACTCTGAATATGTAGAGGAACTATCTTCTGGGTGAGTATTGTTTTTTTACATAGATCACCAGAGTCTAAGGTAAATATTCACTCAAAAATACCTAAACCAAGGAAATTGGTGTTGGTTGGAGTTCCTTCATAATTATGAATTTCAGATAGTCTACACTCTAGAGAAAGAAAACATGGTGGCATATGAATTTAGTAGGAATTCCCATTATAAATTGGTGGAGGATGTGTCTGAGAAGTTAACTTTATTGTAACTAACCTTGGAAAAGGAAAGGGGTTCAACTTTTCTGCATTATATGGTAGTGAATCCTAATATTCTATAGATTTTGAGAGAGGATTAGTTATGGGACATAAACTATAAGGTTTTTTGGACCAAATATTCCTTAGGAGGTTCCCCAGATAGATTTTCTAAAAATAAGGGATCTTGTCATCCATTTCTAGGGATGGATGATAGTTCCTATCATGTTGCGTGAGGAGGTGATGATAGAGTTTCACACTTCTCCCATAGTTTTACATCTTGAAATGGAAATGATATATAGGGACCTTCAATGGGAGTTTTTTTGGGTTGTAATGAGGTGGATAATTTATTAGTTTGTCTCTCAGTGTCTCACAAGTCAGATAGTAATGGCCAAATATCATGTTATCATAGGTTGAATCAACAGTTAGAGATATTTAAATTGAAATGGAATGAAATATCAGTATATTATTTTTTTTATTCTATGTAAAATAGGAGAATTTTTTTTTATCTGGGTTACTTTTGACTAATTCATAAAGTCATCACACTTTCTATCCATTAGGGAGTAGAGATTGGTTAAGAGTTTTTGGTAGTTATAAATCCTGAATATCATCCAGATTCAGGGGGTACCCTCAATGATCATATATAGATATGATTTCTAGTTCATGTAATTTTTGTGAAGGAATTTATAAGAGGAATTTGGGTCCCGGTTGTGGATGATTATGGGGTTTCACCCCCAAAACGATGGTCAGATTGAGCGGGCTATCTACGTTTTGGAGGATATGTTGAGATCTTATGTGTTATACTTCAAATAGATCTAAGAAGATCCATTTACATCAATAGAGTTCACTTATAATAATATATGTAATTATACTATCAGCAAGGAACCTTTCAAGGGCTTGTATGGGAGATCTTTTAGGTCTCCCTTTTACAAGACTATGATTGGAGAGACATCTTTTGTTGGGATAGATATGGTAGATGTGATGATAGAGAAGTCCCAGGTGATTCATGAGCATATAAGGATAGAACATAGCAGGAAAAATACATATACATATCAATGTCATGGTCCTTTTGATTTTGATAATGGGGAATATGTTTTCCTAATAGTCTCCCCTTGAAAAGGGTTTTATAAGTTTGGATAGGGTGGAAAGAAATCCCTAAGTTTTAACCGAATATTCAAGATCCTATAGAGGGTTTACGAGGTTGAATACTAAAAAACCTTTCCCCAACAATTTGATTGGGAACATGAAATAATTTCATTAGTTGAAACTGAGGAGATAAATTCATGATACAACACACATTATTGAATGGGTGATCTAGATATTGAGGATGGATGCACCTTCACAAAGTTCCAAGTGTAAATAAAGGATCATGCGGTGAATATCCTACATGGATAGTCCATACCTTTGTGCTTTGGTATCATAGGGGCATGCAAGAGACCTCTTGGGATCATGAGAGATAGATGTGGGATTAGTACCCCCACCGTTACTATATAGATTGTACTTTTCGGGGCAAAGACCCTTAAAGGAGGGGAGAATATAGAAACTCTATTTTTTCCATATAAGACTCTATAATATTATAAGTAATATTTTTTGGATCCAAGTGCTAATTTAGCATGATATTCTAGGGATTAAAGAGGACTTGTACTGAAATATTTAGAATATTAAATATATTATGTCACACACACACACATTATTTTATAATTTAATAGTTTTTAAATTGTTTGAGACCTCATATGGGAAATCTAATACCAAAATTGTTTATATGATGTGTGTTTTACCGTAGGAAATATACAAACTTGGTTAGAAATAGGAATTATGTGGAAGATATCCGTTGGTGGGAACCTTAAGTAAATTAGTTAATTTATTTATTTTATTTATTTTATATGACCTAAACCTATCCTTCCACCTTAAATGCCTTGTTATAAAATCCATAGGTTTGTCCTTATAACCTTGTGAGATTAGGGGGTGAGGATAGATTCTTTGGAAAACTGAGAACATGGATCGATGAAATTGATCAAGGAGGATAATGAGATAGATGATGAACACTACAGAACATTTTTCATCACCTCTAGAGAATGTGTTCTTCAATAATGATTGATCCATTATTGAGGTAGGGTATGTTATTTTATGTACTTGTTACCTATTTTATTGGATAATAAATGATTTTTATATCTTTTTTATTATTATATATGATTGATATCCTTCACTTGAGCCCTGCCATATTTGGGTATTTTGATCTAATTATCCATTTCTTACACCTTTTTTTCACCCATGGATTCAACAGTTATGTATTTTTTAGTAGAGATTAAATCAAACAATAATTTATTCACTTCATTCTTGTCTATTTCCCCAACATTCTCTACATTCATCATTGTTGGACCATGTGGTCTTGTTTTAACTTTCCATGGTTGGATTTGAGGGTGATTGAACCCCCAAATTCATGAAGGATGCATACACGACATATAGATCTGTGTTTGGTGGATGTATTATGATGGATACTAGGTTGTGGGTGATAAATTTGAGATTTTAGTACTCTGAAAGATGATACAAATATGATGGATTACCACACAAGTGATCAATTTTCCAATTTTTCTCCACTAAAGTCTTGGAATCAATAGATAGATATTTTTTCAGTTATTTTTAGGTTGTAAAATGACATGATTTTTGTCTTTGAGGATGTATCTAGAGTCCACATGAAGACCGGGATTTTCTTCCTATGAAAAACTCAACTACACACTATTTAGTATAGAAGAACACACACCATGTTCTTTATACCCCCATGGTGGCTTTGATTTTGGCTGTGTTAAGGACCACAAACCATTTCATTGGGCCCAAATTCAATGTGACACTACCTGGGTGGTAGAGATGTATTCCATATTTACACACCCTACGACCCTGTGTGCTCAGAAATTCCAAGTCACCATAGGGACATGTTGTGTGGTTGTACATGGCCAATCAAGGCATGCGTTAAATGTACATGCCCATGAAATCAGATAGAGTTAGATTCCATGTTCCATTATAGACACACCATGTGATATGACATGGATTCCCAAGCCATGTCCAGGAGAGAACATTCCTAGAAGATGAGGCGAGAACACATGCCATGTGATTCCATGTACACACTGTGTACCTATCCCAATAATGTAGCACCCCAAACATTTTATGGTATGTTTCCCATAAATACATTTGACTCATAGCCTATATTCCATAAATCACTAAGTTTCTTTGAGTCAAAACTTGGTTATTTATAAGATAGTCGTAGCCTAGCCATTGAAATTAAAATTTCCACTTGCGTGTTTTGAATTTTAAAAATCTGACATACACGGTTGTGTTTATGATGATATTTAGAGCCGGGTAGAATTAACATAATTTTTGGTGAATATTAACATACCATTATGAATAGTAACCTACCCTTATGAATAGTGACTTACCCTTATGAATAATAATATGAATCTTATGAATGGTATCCACACCCATGAATGTATAAATAAATTTAGGCACCTTAAAATGAAGATGAATAATTTAAGTGTTCATATTTTTTGATTAAATAGTGATTTTTACTAAATATTTAGTTAACCATATTTAGGAAGTTATTTTTGAAAAATGTACTTCATTTTTGGATTCTACACGTTGAAAATGGTTAGGGTGAAATTTTGGGATTTTTCTGAAATACTTGAATTTTTTATGAATAGTGAAATACCATAATTTACAAAATAAGATAAGTACACTAATTATAGAGTCATGTATGATGTTCTGCTACTGTAAGACCAATTGATTCAGATTCACATGATAGAATTACTATTCTTGGTAATGGAAGACTCGCTATTCCATGTCTTGTAGAGAAATAATAAATTAATGATTATAATATAGAGAAATCCCCTCTCCCCTCCACTATATAAGCCACCTTTTCACCCCCTCTTCCTCCCACACCACTCAAACTTCAATACCTACCTAAAATATTTCAAATACTCTTCTAAATCCTTCTCCTCACATAAAAGACCTTATGGTATCACCAAAAGGCCAAAAATAATGGTCTTAAAGAGTTTCTCAAGGAGGAGTACTCAAGAGGTGAACCTCTCTTCTCTTTTCCTTCAAATTCTTTTACAATTTTTATTATATTATTGTTCTCTTCTCACCTCACCTCATCCAAATGCCATAATAATTACAGTACCTTAAATTTACTTAATTATCATTATTCTAATGAAATATTTCATCATAATCTCTATTTTACCCTCCTTTTATACAATAAATTCAAACACCATCCGAGATGTGTTAATTTACCACACTCGAGGAAGACAGGTTTTCAATTTGCATTACTATCTTCAATACTAGTCATGAAACCTTTTCAATGGATGAAAAAAATCATAAAATTATTATTTTATATTGTTTAATGTTCTATAATCCTTACACACTCATAATATGGAATAATAATAAAAAACAAGTTTATTGTGCACAAAATCGCCAAGCCAAATCAAGTGTTTGTTATTAACTCATCGAATGAATCATCCTCATTGTATATAACTAGAATCATTATAAGATCACTTATATCTATTTAATGTCACTAATAATATATATTAACAATTCTGTATGTTTAACCACATTTCAAACAAGATTCCATTCATGAATACAAGTAAACAGATCATGAAAACCAAAGAAGAAAATGCTACCAAAACAATAAAATTGAATATCTTAAACCCATCAAAGAGGCCATTAATGAACATAATAAGGTTATAAGATATCAATTAAATTTTTATGAGGTTATGTACCTATTAATTAATGAATATAAATTTTATTATTCAGGTCTTTAAGAACAATCAATAACAACTTCGAGCATAAGGTAAGGGATATCTTAACTCAATTTCCATTTATTGAGTTACACATCTATGTCATTGGTTTTTTCTTTACCAGAATATGTGTGAATGAACTATGATTTTTTCATTGTGTATATCCACTTTTATTTTTTGGTTTTATTCTTATCACACATAATTATTTCATTGATTTTCCCTCGATCTAATGATATGTTCTTGGTAAGGGGTCCTCTTTCTCACTTTGGTTGAAGAATCTCCCCTATGTTGTTCCATTTTATTTTTAATAATTAATGATGGGGTATGTTTTCTCACATCCCCAATACTTACCTTATGATATATAAATAATTTAATACCCATTTACATCTCATTATTCCTTTTTAAGAGCACTCTTTACCATGCCAAAATATTTGTAAGGGGTTTTCTCATCTCACTTTCAATTCTGCAGGATTTCCATTGTTCGCCTCTTGTTTCTTATATGTGGTATAGCTGTACTACCATTTGATATATATTATCATGATTCTATTTATATTTAAGGTATTATGTGATTCATTTTTTGGTTACTAACTTTTGGTCATACGACTCAATTGATTACAACCTTGTAACGAGCTTTGTCTCAATTTTCACTTTGTTGTGACTTGCTTAGTATTGTGAACCTACTATTTATTATGTGGTGTAACTAATTCCAATTTTATATCACTTTTTAATTGAGATTATATTACATTTAAATTTCCTTATTCTCTTATCATGGGTATGATTATTTTCAAATCCGTATACCATTTTACGTATGATATTTATTTTGAATGTTGTTTTGAATGAGTAAATATTGATGAATCGGTATCCTCTATTCTATAAAAATAGTGTAAAGGCATATTTACCTTGTGTTGAATCTATGTATAAAAGACTCTTTTGACATGAAGTGGTGAGTGGGGATCGCTACATCCAATCTATGCATCGACAGGTCTCATGAGACAAATCAGTTGGCGACAGACCCTTCGAGTTTGTTTCCAACAATCAGACGAGTTTCTACCCACAAACTTAAACCGTTTTAATGGTATTATAGTATCATGTGATAGATACATAATGTCCAATTAATAAGAATTATTTTTATTCATTATAATTTATAACTATCAATGAGGTTTTCACTATGACAAAATCTATGGATGCAGTTTCATTCTTAATTTATTAATGGAGTGAGTTTTTAATTTATTCACCATTCCATATTGATTATGTCAAATTATTTATAATTAATTTATTATTGATTCATGATTCCTCTATTTGTAAACCTTACTAAGAATTTTTTCCCACCCCTTTAGTTAGTTAACCTTCAATAGGTGATAAATAAGAGATCATTTATTGAGTTCTGTGGATGCAGTTTTCAATTTTTGTTATGTATTTTATTTTGTTACCTTTTCCATTGTAATTTGAGTTACATATATGTATCTAGTTTCTTCAAGACTACTAAACTAATAGTTCCTTTGGGATTTATCTTTTTCTAACTATTCCAATGTACTTAGTAATGAACTGGATCTGGTCGAGAGGGGTTGGGGTGTTATAGTTGGTAGTAGAGGAAGTTTAGTAGGAACCTTGGAAACTAGATTAGAAAATATAGATTTGAGAACAAAGCCCTAAGGTAGTATTTGAGGAAAAACATACCAGAACGTACTGTAATTTTAGTAAGGAATATATTATGTGGATATTTATAGAAAATACATCCATGTCTAGATACGAGCAGGTAGAGGTGGCTCTGGAACAGATGTACCTAGGAGTGAAAGCTCTGACAAGGAGTTTTGGGCTTGACCTGGGGTATCCTGGTACACGACAATGGGCCTTAGTTTACTCTTTTTTATGACACTTCTGGGGTATATTATTAGGATAGTTCATATTTTCTTTACAAGCCATTATGAAGGATTGAAATGTAAATTATTCCTCAAAGAAACAATTTTTCTGATTATAGGATTATCCATGCATAGGATCTCAATTTTTGTGAAGTATTTTATTAAGTTAGGATTATATATTATGATTCAAACCCTAATATAGTGTGTTCCATTATTTAGAAATAACTTCTAATGGAAGAAGGGTAATTAATACTCATGGGAAATGTAGGGATCTCCCCACTGAGCAAGTCAACACAGTCAATGTTGGAGCAGATCAGATCCTGACCATATTGGGACAACTAACTCAGGTTATAACGAATAACCATTCCATACCTGTGTTGGATCGTTTCATGTGGCAAAATCATCCCTCTTTCAATGGGACTACTAATACAGTGATTTTGAGCAATGGATCAAGTCCCTTGAAAATATATTCATGTAATTAAGATGCAATGAAAATGAAAAGGTAGTACTAGTAGTATATTGTCTCAAGGGTGATGAAGAACAATGGTGGTCATTGATCTAGAATACCACAAAGGAAGAATAAATAAAATATATGGAATGGAAGAATTTTAAGAAAATATTCTTTGAAAAATATTTCCCTCGTTAGAAACAAACCAAAATAAAGAGGAAATTACTTGGCTTAAATAAAAGGGAATAATATAGTGTTGTAGAGTATGAGGCTACCTTTACAAGGCTATCCAGGTATGCCGTAGATTACGTACGTGACTCGACAGACAAGATTGATCATTTCTTTGAAGGTATTAAGCCAATTATTCAAAGGGAACTAGATTCTCAAACATTTTCATCATATGATGAAATTGTATCAAGTGCCATAAAAAAGAGAAGGAATTTCCTAGATAAAATATGTCCAAGGGAAACCAAGATAAAAAGTGGTACTATGATAACCAAGGGAAAGGTGAAGCGCCAAAGAAGAACAAGGGAATGAAGAAATTCCCCTTATGTGAGAATTGTAGAAAGAATCATCTTGGGAAATGCTTGAAAGGCATGGGAGTCTTCTATAAGTGTAGAGAAAAGGGTCATCTATCTAATTAATGTAAGGGGAAGAAACAATTTTATGATATTCAATGCTAAAATTGTATAGATATGGGACACTATGAAAATGAGTGTCTTAATCACCAAGGAAACATGCCTCAGAAAATGCCAAGAGTTCAAGGGAGAGATCACGTGATTACAACTGTAGAAGTTGAAGTTCCTAATGATGTGGTAGCAGGTACTTTAATTGTTTCCTCAAACATAGCCAACACATTGTTTGATTTTATATCATCACATTCATTTATATCTTCCCAGTTTTCCAAGAAAATTAGACATGTCCAATTTGATTTAATAAAATAGTTATTAGTCAAAACTACTAGGGGATGCATAATTGCAAAAAAGGCATGTCAACTAGTCCCCCTTGTGACACATAAATGTGCTTTAGTTTCTAACTTTATCATCATACCAAGGACTAAATTTGATATAATTCTTGGTATGAATTGGATGTCAAACTAGGATTCGAATATTTATTGTAATAAAAATAAAGTTATAATTTTTTAAAATGGTGTATAATCTCTTATATTTAGAGCAAAGACAACGCCACCAGATTCTTATCTAGACCCAACCCTAGTAACTCTACTAAATTAAATACTTGTAGAGTAAGATACAACAATATCTATGGGTGAGAAAATAAATCTTCCCATTGAAGATGTGCATATTAAGAAAGAATACATTGATGTATTTCCAAAGGATTTACCTGGAAATCCTCCAGAGTGGGAAGTGGAGTTCTCTATTGATTTAATTCTTGGTGTAAGACCTATATCGAAGACTCTCTATAGAATGACCACTGTGAAATTGGTGGATCTAAATAAACAACTAGAGGAATTGAGTGAAAAATTATTTTTTCAACCTAGTGTTTCTCCATGGGGATCCCATATCCTCTTTGTCAAGAAGAAAGATGGATCCATGATTTTATCCATTGATTACAGGGAAATCAATTTTATTACAATAAAGAATACGTATCATCTTCCCCTGGTTGATGATTTATTTAATCAACTTCATTGAGCTCAATACTTTTCAAAGATTGACCTTCGATCCAAATATCACAAGCTGCGTGTGAGGAAGGAAGATATTCCTAAGACAACACTTTGAACTAGGTATGGGCATTACGAGTTTACAGTGATGCCTTTTGGACTGACTAATGCACCATCTATTTTCATGGATTTATAGAATAGAGTTTTCAAGAAATATCTTGATAACTTTGTTGTGGTACTCATTGATGATATCCTGGTATACTCAAAAAGAAATAAAGACTATGAGAATCACTTGCAGATTATTATGAAAAATCTTAGAAGAAATGAATTATATGGTAAGTTTAGCAAGTGGGAATTCTAGGTTCAATCAGTTTATTTTCTAGGATATATTATCTCTATGGATGGAATCCAAGTTAATCGTGAAAAGACAAAGTCAATCCAAGATAGGCCCACTCCAACAAACATAACTGAGGCACGCACTTTTATTGGATTAGAAGGTTACTGTCGGCGTTTCATTCAGAATTTTTCCCAACTGGATAACCCGCTAATCAAGCCCACACACAAAGTTGTTAAGTTTGTTTGGACAAAAGAATTTACATAACTCTTCAAATAATTTAAAAGAAGATTGTTTAATGCTCCAATTTTGACCCTTCCATCTGGAAGTGTTGGATTTGTAATATACAGTGATGAATCGAAGAATGGGCTGGGTTGCATCCTTATAGAAAATGGTAAAGTTATTGCTTATGCATCAAGGTAGTTGAAGACTTAGGAGAAAAATTATCCAACTCATGATCTTGATTTAGCAACCATAATCTTTTCTCTGAAAATATGGAGACATTATCTCTATGGAGAAAGATGTAAGATTTATAAGGACCAAAAGAGTTTGAAATACATTTTCACAGAAAATGAACACAACATAAGGAAAAAAAGATGGCTCAAGTTACTCAAAGATTACAATTGTTCAATACACTACCACCCAAGAAATCCAAATAAGGCGGAAGAGGCATTAAGTAGGAATGATCATGGACTTATGACTCAAATGAGGATTGAGAGAGATCCTATATTTTTGGATCTAAAAAAGATGGACATGAGAATTGTTAAGGAAGGGGGAACATCTTTCCTCTTTCAAATGATTACTAAATCATATTTACTAGAGAAGATAAAAATCTCTCAATTGGATGATGAAAATATACACAAGAAAATTAATGCTGTTAAGGATGGGAGATTGGAAGACTTTGTGTATGAGGATGGAGTTATGAAATTTGGGAAGAGATTATGCTTTCCATCGATACCGGAGCGAAAAAGGGAACTATTAGATGATACTAATATCGAAAATTTCTCTATACAACCAGGTAACACAAATTTGTATAGGGATATGAAGGAATATTTTTGGTGAGGTAATATGAAGCGGGAAATTGCTGAATACGTGTCAAGGTGTCCAGTTTATCAAGAAGTGAAGGTAGAGAGACAACATCCCAGAGGAGTGATGAAACCCCTACCTATTCCTATGTGTAATTTGGATAACATTACGATGGAATTTTTCACTGAAATACCGAGGAAACTGAGAAGTAATGACGCAATATGGGTAATTGTTGATAGTCTCACTAAATCATTAAATTTCTTTCTTATAATAGAGGATTTACCAATTGAGCACCTGGAAAGTGATTATATTAATGAAGTTATAATAATTCTTGGTGCACCTATATTTATTGTGTCCAATTTTGATCCCTGGTTTACATCAAAATTTTGGAAAAGTCTCTAGAAGGCTTTCAATATTGAGCTTCGTTTGAGTATTTCTTATCACCCCCAAACTGACGAACAGTCTGAAAGAAATATTCAAACTCTAGAAGACATGATGGGATTGTTCTATCATGAATTCCAAGGTATGTAGGATCAATACTTGCCTTTGGTGGAATTTTCCTCCAACAATAGTTTTCATTCTTGTATTCAAATGGCTCTATATGAAGCATTATATGGAAAGAGATGTTGAACTACAACTTGTTGGGATGAAGTTGGTGAGAGGAAATTTATAGGCTCAGAACTTATTGAAGAGACCAAGGAAAAGGTAAAGAAAATTTAATATCATATTAAGGAATCAAAATGTAGGAAGAAGAATTATGATGACAACCGGAGAAAGGATTTGGAATTCCAATTGGTAGATCGTGTCTTTCTGAAAGTATCACCATGGAAGGGTGTCTTAAGTTTCAGTAAGAAAGGGAAACTGAGCCCTAGGTACATCAGACTGTTTGAAATTATAGAATGAATTGGAGCTACATATTACTGTTTAGAAATTCCTCCAAGTCTCTCAAAGATCATGATGTATTCCATGTGTCATTGTTGAAGAAATACATGCCGGACCCAATGCATTTTCTCACCTGTGAAGAAATAGAACTAGAACCTGATTTGTCATACTGTAAAATGCCTATCGGGATACTTTACAAAAGGGAGTAGGTTTTGAGAAAATGGATGACTCATCTAGTAAAGGTTCTTTGGAAAAACAAGAATATGGATCAAGCAACATGTGAACCTGAGGATGTTATAAAGAAGAACCACCCACATCTTTTTGGTGGGCTTTATAAATGAAAAATTTTGATGACGAAATTTCTGAAGGAGGGAATAATGTAGCACCCCAAACATTTTATGGTATGTTTCACTTAAATACATTTGAGTCATACGCTATATTTCATAAAGCACTGATTTTCTTTTAAAAAACACTTGGTTATTTAGGAGATAGTCATAGCCTAGCCATTGAACTTAAATTTTACACTTGTGTGTTTTGAATTTTGAAAATCTGACATACAAGGTTGTGTTCAGGATGATATTTAGAGTCTAATAGAATTAACTTAATTTTTTGTGAATAGTAACATACTCTTATGAATAGTAACCTACCCTTATGAATAGTAACTTACCCTTATGAATAGTAATATGAATCTTATAAATGGTATCCACACCCATGAATATATAAATAAATTTAGGGACCTTAAAAATGAAGATGGATAATTTAAGTGTTTATATTTTTCGATTAAAAAATGATTTTAATTAAATATTTAATTAATAATATTTTGGAAATTATTTTTTAAAAACGGACTTCATTTCTGAATTTTACATGTCAAAAAATGGTTAGGGTGGATTTTTGGGATAATTCTGAAATACATTAATTTTTGAGGAATAGTGAAATACCATAATTTAAAAAATAAGCTAAATACACTAATTATAGTGTCGTGTATGATGTTCTGCTGATGTAAGCCCAATATATTCAGATTCATATGATAAAATTACAATTATTCTTCATGGAAGACTCAACATTCCTTGTCTGGTGGAGAAATAATAAATTAATGATTATAATATAGAGAAATACCCTCTCCCCTCCACTATATAAGCCACCCCTCACCCCCTCTTCCTCTCACACCACTCAAGCTTCAATACTTGACTACATTCTTCCAAATAAACTTCCCAATCCATCTCCCCCTATCATAGACCTACTGGTCTCACCAAAAGGCCAAAAACAAAGGTCTTAAGGAGTTTCTCAAGGATGAGTACTCAAGTGGTGAACCTCTCTTCTCTTTTCTTTCAAATTATTTTACAAGTTTTATTATTTTGTTTCTCTCTTCTCACCTCACCTCATAAAAATTCCATGATAATTCCAGTACCTTAAATTTTATGGATTTTCATTATTCTAATGGAATATTTCATCATAATATCTCGTTTCCCCTCTTTTTATACAACAAATGAAAACACCGTCCAAGATGTGTTGATTTATCACACTCAAGGAATATGGGTTTTCAATTTGCATTAAAATCTTCAAAACTAGTAATAATACCTTTTAAATGGTTGAAATAGATCATAAAATATGTATTTTATCTTTTTTAAAGTTTTGGAACCCTTACACACTCATAATATGGAATAATAATACAAAACAATTTTATTATGCACAAAATCGCCAAGCCAAATCCAAGTGTTTTTTATTAATTAATCGAACATGGTATATAACTAGAATCATTATAAGAACATTTATATCTCTTTAATTTCACTAATAATATATATTAATAATTATGTATGTTTAACTACATTTCAAACAAACTTCCATTCATGAATACAAGTAAACATATCATGAAAACCAAAGAAGAAAATGCAACCAAAACAATAAAATTGAATCGCTTAAACCCATAAAAGAGGCCATTAATGAACCTAATAAGGTTATAAGATATCAATTAAATGTTGATGAGGTTATAGAAATATTAATTAATGAAGCTAAATTTTATTATTCATGTCGTTAAGAACAATCAAGAACACCTTCAAGCATAAGGTAAAGGATATCTTAACTCAATTTCCATTTATTGAGTTACACATCTTTGTCATTGGTTTTCTCTTTCCAAGAATATGTGTGAATGACCTATGATTGTTTTATTTTTTATACCAATTTTTATTTTGAGGTTTTATTTTTTTCACAAATAATTATTTCATTGATTTTTCCTCAATCTAATGACATGTTCTTGGTAAGGGATCCTCTCTCTCACTTTTGTTCAAGAATCTACCCTATGTTGTGCCCTTTTACTTTTAATACCTAATGATGGGATATGTTTTTTCACCTCCCCCATACTGACCTTATGGTATATAAATAATGGGATACCCCTTTACTTATCATTAAGACCTCAAAAGAACACTCATTACCATGCCTAAATGTTTGTAAGGGGTTTTCTCATCTCACTTTCAATTCTGTGGGATTTACATTGTTCACATCTTTTTTCTTATTTGTGGTATAGGTGTACATCCATTTTATATATGTTATCAATATTATTTTTATATTAAGTTTATTCAGTGATTCATTTGGTGGTTATTAACTTTTGGTCATACGACTCAACTGATTACAACGTGGTAACGAGCTTTGTCTCAATTTTCACTTCGTTGTGACTTGCTTAGTATTGTGAAACTACTCTTTCTTATGTGGTGTACCTACATCCCATTTGAGATCAATTTTCAGAAGAAATTATATTACATTCAAATTTACATATTCTCATATCATGTATATGATTATTGTTTAAGTCTCATACCATTTTACATACGGTGTATATTTAGAATGTTGTTTTGACTGAATAAATCTTGATGAATCTGTATACTCTATTCTATATAGATAATTTAATGACATATTGCTCTTCTGTGGAATCTATGAATAAATAATGATTTGTAAATTTAGTGGTTTGTGGGTCCTGCTACAATCCCTCGCCGCATCGACAGGTCTCATGAGACAAATCAGTTGGTGACAAACCCTTCGAGTTTGTTTCCAACAATCAGATGGGTTTCTACCCACAGACTTAAACCATTTTAACGGTATTATGGTATCATGTGTCAGATACATGACATACAATTAGTAAGAATTCTATTTATTCATTATCATTTATTACTATCCATGAGGTCTTCACTATGAAAAAATCTATGGATGCAGTTTCATTCTTAGTTTATTAATTGTAGGAGTTTTTCATTTATTCACCATGCCATATTGATTATGTCAAATTGTTTACAATTAATTTTTTATTGATTCATGCTTCTGCTATTCGTAACTCCTACTGATCATTTGAGCGCACCCCTTTCATTTTTTTACCTTCAACATGTGATGAAGAGGAGATTATTTATTGGGTTCTATGGATGAAGTTTTCAATTTTTGTTATGTATTTTATTTTTAACCTTTTCTATTGAAATTTGAGTTACATCTATGCATATAGTTTCTTCTAGACTAATAAAATGATCATTCCTTCCAGATTTATCTCCTTCTAACCATGCCAATATACTTATTAATGCACCAAATTCGGTCTAGAGGGGTTAGGGTTTTACAAAGAACTTATACCTTTCATATATCCTTATTTTGGAATCATATTTTTCCCATGAGTAGTCTGTATTAAGATTATTTTCAAAAATAAGATGATTTTGGAATTAAATTTGGAATTATAGATATGAAACAACATCAAATGATCATGATGATTCTTTAAGTGACACTTAACTAATGAGAGTGATCGGGTGTGAACATCATAGAGAGGTTGGGGTCAGTACACCGTTGTCACACCAAGGTCTTAGTACCCATACTCTTTACATAGGTAGTTTTTTTACTTCATCACACTATATAAAGGTTCAAATATTCTTTAAATAGAGTCATACTCACCCATATTTGAGCTCTGATAGTGATAGGTTCCTCTATGGGAGTTGGTGATCCCTTGGTTTTAGAGTGCATTAGCGTGGAGAAAGCCCCTCAAATCTAATTATTTTGATATTTTTCATGATGATGGTCATATGATGTTGGAACTCTAGACCTTCTTTCTGACTCATCATTCTTATCTAGGTTATGGATATAGAGATCACCATTCTCTATTGCTTGGGTTTATTTATGAGCATATATTTTGGGTATTCGTTTCCCTCTTACTTATGTTTTGAGATGAATATTGTATCTTTCTTTTGACCTGTTCGTGATTTTTGGGGCATCCTACTACGTATGTTTATACTCACCCATATATTCTATTTTCCCAAACATGATGGGTATTTTTCATAGGATAGATAGATCAATTTTAATATTGGTGGACCAAGTTCTAGTGGATCATAATAGTACTTCGGTATATCGACCACGTTTGGCGGTCGAACATAGGGATTTAAAGCTGGCTCACTTCGGTTTTCCCCGTTTTCCTAATTTTTGGTTTGGGACATCATTTTTATTTTGTAATTTATTTTGAACCTATGTTCTTTTTTTTATATTTTCATACTCTGATATATTTCCTAGATGCTATTTCATGCATGGTTACACTCTAGATGATAGAGTATTTCATTATTCTTTTATAATTTTTCATGGAGATAGATGTGTGCATGCATAAAAGTACATTAAGATAAGGCCCACCATTTTAGTTTATGACCTCTAGGAACTTTTCACCACCCCGAGCCTATTAGAGGTGCGATCGGGTTTCTCACACCTAGTTTACCTCCAGCCGAGCGAGCCTCGGAGGGTCGGGTCATGACATGTCTGATATCAACATATCAATTACATGTATAATGGAAACTAAATTCTCAATAATGGAAATTAATAATTCTAAGCATTCATGATCTTACTAACATGGACTCGATAAAGATATCGTGAATGAGATTGTTAAGGCATTGATGAAGATATTCATAAAAAATTGGTAGCTATAAACTAGATACCCATATATTATAGCATGCATATTGTTTTTGTCTCATGGGACCTATTAATGCATCAAGGGGATATCTTTTACCAGGACCACCTATCACTTTGACATCTAATTCATTCACCGTATATTTAATTATGAATATAATTCATTCTTAAAAGGCCTTATATATCAATAATTATCTATATTTAATCAAGAATACAAAATATTTCCCCAGTGAATGAAATAAATTTATTAATAAGTTGATTAGACTTACAAAATATATTGAAATGATATATGGTTAATAAAATATCAAATTAGTCTAAATGATACTCTATAAATACATAACAATTAAAATATAGGTATGCGGGTGAAAATAATGTGCAAAAAAATGATGTAGAATCATAGAGAATGTAATCATGAAATAGTTGATGACCACAAACCCATGTATCAGTAAAGGAATAAATAATGACCATCAATTCATCATAAATGTTGGTTTTTTAGTAAAACCAAGACTTTCAAAATTAGAAAAGAAAATATAAGAAAAATATTAAAAAAACTACCTTGTAACTTTGTGTAAGAATGATTTTATAAATCACTTTTAAAATTCCTTTCATTCCTTTTAGAAAATAATACCCTCTTCTTTTAAATTGAAAATTCATAAAAAATATTTTATTTGAAAACCCATGGAAACTTATTTAAAAATATAAATAAGGAATTATGGTCAAGGAAGAGGTCAAATCCATTCATGATTTATATATTAAAAAATATATTCCTTTTACACTTTTTTAAATAAATTTAAAAATACCCATTTCAAAAAATTGTTAGAATATTTATTATTAATCCATTGTGAATATAGTCAAAGGTAGTTGAAAAATGAAATAAAATAATCAATAAAGTGTAAGGAAGGAAAATCTTTAAATAATATGAATAATATGGATATGGGTAAAAAAGATTCCGGACTAAAAAGAAGAGATAAGGTCGATATCCCTTACATGAAACATACTATTTGATTCTTGATCCAATAATATAAGAAGTTTAAAATAAAAAAATAACCCCAAATTATAACGAGAGGAGATGAATGGAAATTGAGTTTAACATATTAGTATAACACCCTGACCCAATTCACTTTGTTCGGACGAAGGTGGCATGTAACCTCATGTGCACATTTCTGTACAAAATAGGCCACCAACTAGTGGTGAGGGTCTACAAATAATATACGGAGAATGTTACCTCAATATCTATAACTATCATAGTAACAAATAAAATGACATAAATAAATGATGGAAGTATCAATTAACATATGAAAGGAATCGAATAAATAGAAACAACAACATCAACATAACATGCAATTACACAGTGGCATACAATATATAGAGTCATACAAGCAGTAAATATAGATCCCCAAAAGTGGTGGATTAGTTTATGAAAGGAAACAAAAATTCAAAAAATAAAAGTAGAATCACATTAAAAGGTCCGAAATTATGTCTCATTATCACCTCGATCCCTAGACACCAACACATACTCAATAATATATCATGGGAATATTTCCCTTAATTGGTTCATTGACCATATTGTCTTCACACAAATCAAGATTCCCATGTAGGGTGTGATAAAAAGTTCAATAACAAACCACAATAATAAAAAATAGGTAATTAATTATGATAAAAATGGATATTATCAGTAATAGAGATCAATTACTACCTGAGAGAGAATAAAATCCATAGGATTTTATTAGTGTTGATAAAGGGGTCATTTATTAGTACTTGTACAAGCAATGATAAAGGACCACATTATTTGTAATTATAGAGGTGCTAATAAAGAAGAGTGTTGTATTTTTTTGTAACAGAACACTATAATTTAAATTAAATAAAATTTAAAACACAAATATAAGAAAAAATAACACTATATTATATACATTTCAAACATTGGTTTATATAATTATATAATTATTAATTATTACATACATTCAAAAACTGAATGTTCTTTTGTCTTTTAATCATGACCCTGAATCATGCTATTTACATACAAACCACCCATGTTCAAGTAAAATAACATACCTATATAAGAAATAAATTCTTATTTTAGTAATAATATAAAGAAATAAATTCACATAAAATGGTAATTTTAATCTAAACCTTGAGTCATACCAGGAACACTATATATCAAACTGAGTTATGGTTGATTCTTGCATGTTACATCATTTCTTGTTCATCTTCAAGAATTATCTCAATGAAAATTAAATAAATAATTCTATGATAAATATGATAATAAAATTAATAATTAATATAAGATAGAATTTTGAGAAAACAATCTAGGCTCATTTTATCTTTTTTGGTGATGCGATGCGCATTATGAACTAAAATCACACTAATATTTTGAAAAGATACACTTGGAGTCATACTAGTTACACTATGCATAAGATTGGGATGAGGATAATTACTAAACATCCCAAATGACTTATGGATCATTTTCCCAAAGTATTAAAATAATATGAAAGTATTTTTTAGTTTTGATTACCTCACTTGTCTTTTTAACTAAAATGCCATTTTAAACTAGAAACACACACTTTGACTCATACCTGTCACATCATGCATCGGTTTGAGGTGAAACTGATTTATACACAAAAAAAGTGCATTAATAATCATTGTTTAAATTATCAAGACAATTAGAGGGCGTTTTCATGTTTTTTAGTGAGTAACACCTTTTGAACTAAAATGTCAATTTTAAACCGACAACAAAAACATTGAGTCATATTGGGAACATCGTGTATCAAATTTAGGTGTGGATGATTCCTACACATCGCAAAGGACTTAGGTATAATTATACCAAATTATCAAAACAATATGATGTGTTTTCTCATTTTTGAGTATGTTAGTTGTCTTTTTTACTAAAATTAATGTCAATTTTAAATAAAAATACACACTTGGAGTCATACTGGTTACACCATGCATCAAATTGAGGTTATAAAAATTCATACACATACCAAATTACATATGGTAATTTTTCTAAATTATTAAAACAATACAAATGTTTTTTATTGGTTTTGAGTACGTCATATTTCTTCTTTACTAAAATGTCATTTTTAAAGAGAAAACACACACTTTGAGCCATATCGATCATATAATGTGTTAGTTTGATGTGTGATTGATTCATAAAAATAAAAAAAATGACTTATTAATCATTTTGATAAATTATCAACACAATCTGAGCATGTTTTTTGGTTTTTAGTGAGTGACACTTTTTGAACTAAAACGTCAATTTTAAACTGATAACGAACACTTTGAGTAATAATAGGAACACCATCTATCATATTGAAGTAAATTTGATCCCTAAACATAAATAATTACTTATGGATCATTTTAAAAAATTATCAGAATAGTATGAATGTGTTTTCTCAGTTTTGAGTATGTTAGTTATCATTTTTACTAAAATTAATGTTAATTTTAAATAATAAAATGCACTTAGAGTCGTACCGGTCAAATTGTGAATCAGATTTTGGTTCAGATTATTCTTACATGTCCTAAATAACTTATGGATAGTTTTTATATATTATTAAGACAATTAAATTGTGTTTTCATAGTTTTTAGTATGTCACTAGTTTTTTTACTAAAATGTCATTTCAAACTGAAAACATACACTTTTATTCATACCAGTCTCATCGTGTGTCGGTTTTTTGTGAGAATAATTCTTACATGTCAAAAATTAATTTTTAATCACTTTTATAAATTATAAAGACAATTGGAGCGTGTTTTCTTAGTATTCAGTGAGTGACAATTTTTATAATGAAATGTCAATTTCAAACTCATAACGGGAACTTAGAGTCATACTAGGAACATTGTGTATTAGGATAAGGTGAGCTTGATTCTTAAACATAAAAAATGACTTATATATTGTTTTAATAAATTAAAAAATAATCCAAATGTGTTTTCTTGGTTTTGAGTTTTTCAGTTGTCCTTTTTACTAAAATTAATTTCAATTTTAAATAAAAAGACACACTTCGAGTCATATCGGTCACACTGTGCGCCAGATTGAGGTGGTTTTAAGTCATATACATCCCAAATAAATTATAGATCTTTTTAATAAATTATAAAAACAATATGAATGATTTTATTTTATTTTTGGGTATGCCACTTTTCTTTTTTAATAAAATGTCATTTTAAACCAGAAACATACACTTTGAGTCATATCGATTACATCATGTGTCAGTTTTGATGTGAGAAAAATTATGACATATCAAAAATTAAATATGAATAATTTTCCTAAATTATCAATAAAATATGATCCCATTTTATTTGTTATTTGTGAGTGAAAATTTTTGAACTAAAATTTCAATTTTAAATAGATAACAGACACTTTGAGTCATACTGGTCACATCGTGTATCGAATTAAGGTGAGTTCGATTCCTACACATTATAAATAAGTAATGGACAGTTTTAATAAATTATAAAAATAATATTAACGTGTTTTATAAATTTTGTTTATGTTAGATATCTTTTTTACGAAAATTAATGATAATTTTAAATCAAAAGACATACATTGAGTCTTACCGATCACACCGTGCGTCAGTTTTACATGAGACTGATTGCTACACATCAAAAATTACTTATAATTAATTTTTATAAATTATTAACACAATATGATCATGTTTTCATTATTTTTAGTGATTAATACTTTTTGATTTAAAATGTCACTTTTAAATTGATAACGGACACTTGAAGTCATACAAGGCACATCATGAATCTGATTGAGGTAAAACTGATTCTTGCACATAAAAAATGTATTATGGGTCATTTTAATAAAGTATAAAAAGAATATGAATGTGTTTTATTAGTTTTTATTATGGAGTTTTTATTTATTACTAAAAAGTTTTCAATTTAAAACAAAAAGAAGCACTTTGAGTCATATTGATCACACCATGTGTCAGATTGAGGTGTGGCTGAACTTTACATGTCCCAAAGTCTCAAAAAAATCCAAAATTCCAATGTCACAATGATTGATATTGTATTTATTTGTTGACCTACCAACTCTCCATATTTAGTTGATGATCTTTGAAGAAAAATGTTTTTTGGCTAGGAACATCGACTCAATTTGCAGTGTTGGATGTTCGAAAAAGAAAACCAATGGAAATCATGGTCACATATGGTAGAACTGAACATGTTATCTATTTTGTGGTTTTTTAAAATAATTAAATGAAAAATATGACTTTACAAAAGATTTGTGGAAAAATAATAATAATTACTAAATAAAAATGATAAGGATTTAGAAATAGTATATAAAATGATGAAAAAATTAATTAATTAAGTATTAGTAATTAACCTTTTCAAAATGGTTGTATAAATTATAGACCCATTTTATTGTGTTTATTATCTTAATTTCAATATCAAATTCCAATCTCTCATGAGCATGAGCATCTTTGAACAAACCACCCCAACTCAAAAAAGAATCCACCTGTATAAGAAAACAATTATTACAAGAGTAATACTACAAAAAATTAAATAGAAAAATGAAATAATATATTAATAATATGGATAGTGATTTTATTATAAAAATATCAAGATTACCTTTATGATTGAGTATTTTCAACATTATTTCTCTTCCTATAATGTAATTGGAGGGAACTTGAAGGAAAAAGTTAACTTCCAACACTGCCGGGGTGAAAAGGTTTTGAAGGAGAATAATTTTGTGTAATTTTTTGTGTAGAAAGGAAAGAAAGATGAAAGAAATATTCTAAAATAAATGAACTGTGAAAATATAAGTGGTGAAAATATATGTGAAAAAACTAAATAATTATTTGATAAAAATAAAAAGTAAATTAACTTACAAATAGAAGATAAAATGATGAAATAATTAATTAAATAGGTAGTATGAATTAACTTTTTTATGATGGATGTATACATTCTTGACCAATTTCGTTGTTTTCATTATCTATGTTGCAGCCTCAAAGTCCAATATATCACTATCATGAGAAGCTTTGAACAAAACACCCCAGCTAGAAAAAAATAATACAAATGTATAATAAAAAATTATTATGTAATTAATACTAAAAATTAATAAATTAAAAATAAATATGAATAATAAATCAATTATATGAACAATTATTTTACTATAAATACATAAATATTAACTCTGTGATTGAGTAGAGGCAGTGTTCTTTCTCTTCCTACAAAGGCAGTGGAGGGAACTTGAAGGAAAGTGAAAAATTACAACACTGTAGTGGTGAAAAGTTTTTAAGGGAGAAGAAGTCTATGGAGGTTTCAGTGTAGAAATTCATGAAATAAGGACATAAATCTTCTAAAATAAATAAACTCTATAAGGAATAATGAAACATAAATCAATATTTCATTATATAATTTTTCAATTAAATAAAGAAACTATATCATAACATTACCTTTACATATTTCTAAAGGGTTTCCTTCATTATAGTATGTTCTTCCATGGGATTGGTAACATCATCATGTGGATAAGACATTGTCTCTATGATTAATCAAACATTTAATTTATATTATGTTAATGTGGTGGAGAATATATAATATTATGGGAAAAAAGTATATTAAATTTTTTTACCTTGTTATTAAAATCTCTATCTATTTTAAAAGGTTTTAGGGATTTTTCTCCACTATCGAGAATCCAAATCCCCTCTTTATGGTCCAATCTGACATAAAATACAATGTATATATTGGGAATGAAATGAAATCATTGCGATCTCCCAATGAAAGGGTCATCCTTGATTTATTTTTTATTTGATACAATATTTTTTTTAGTCTCTAGTAGGACAATCGAAAAATTCTTTTTGGTTGTATCTGAGACATAAAATAATGTCACTACTTGTGATGCCATTATGAATGACTAATATTTTTACCCTTACACACTAAAATTAACCTTCATAAATCCCATTTTATTAAAATTAATTGCACTCCTGTTGTCAACTAATTTTCCATGGAAATTTAGCACTTCAAATGGTATATAATACACCTTTTATAGGTGTTCGAAAATGAAAAAATCTGACATATTTTCATAAATTAGATTTCTATCCTTGAAACTAGATATGTTAATCAATTATACCACAATTTTAAGACCATTATCTTTCATCATACTGCAGTCATTGAGTTTTTTTATAAAATGTATAACCACTGATTATAAAACTAGTTTAATATATAACATTTTCATTTGATCCCCTAGCTATCCATTGAATTCATTTTGTAATTAAATTTTTATTTCCAAATAAATTCTTATAAATTTGATCTCTGAACCATCCAAAAAATTCTTGATTATATGTATTTTATATCCATCCTTCACCCCTTGATTGATTTAAATTTCTAATAACTTTTTATGGGATTTGATGTATGGACCAAAATCATCACTATTATGTAAAATGTAAAGTTTTGATTTCTCCCGCTTTGTCAAGGTAATGGTAACCATATTTCTTCCAAAAATACATTCACCCATAAGCTGTCTGTTGTGATGCGGCATTGGAAGACTGATGTTGTCAATATTTGATAGGTAATCGGTACAAAATTCAATAACCTCTTCAACAATGTAAAGTTCCACAATACAATATTTTTAATGACTTCTCTTCTTGACATACCCTTTAAAAATATTTATATACCATTAAATGGGGTACATCCATCTTTAATACACATGAACACATAGTTTAATATCTCTAACCAATTGATCCATCTGGTTGACCATTATATCAAAGAATGATGGTGGGAAGAACAACTTGAATTCACCTAATATGACTGAATCATGTTTATTCATGATTAGAAAATTCATTAGGTCTATAAATTTACTGTATATATCATTGAAAAATAATAAGAGTATGGTTAATTCATATCATACATTTTTAGGTAAAATGAAGGATAAATCAACATGCATCAAATCTTTAATAAAAACAAAACATTCGTGTGATTTTAATCTATATAACTTCAAATTAGTTATTGAAACAACATTCTTGATATTTTATGAATACCCCTTTGGGACTTTTACACTATTAAGGAAAAAAATTATAATTTTCTCGTTTGGATAGAGTGTAAGCTGCTGGTGGAGGAACATTTTGTCCCTTACCCTTCACCGGTACCAACTCTTCCCTTATCCCAATGTTAATAACAACCAACCTAGACTTGATTCCATATTTGTTTCTAGTATCATTTAGTAATGTCTCAATAACACTATAAAATACATTTTTTTCTACATGCATGACATCAATAAAACATTCGACATACAAAAAATTCCTAAATAGAAATTCAATTAAAATTGATCTCTTCTTTAAACCATATTTTTTATGGTTTTTTTGGAAATGTTTTATCAAAAATAGTGTCAATATATTTTATGTAATGCCCCGACCCCAGTTACCCAGAGTCGGTGCATTATTGCGTAACATTGGCCTGATCACAAAAGATCAAGTCTCTAAAGACCGATTAGTTTATTAGCCCTGGAAACACTAGATAAATTCATAAATGTTACATTACATCATAAAGTGAAAAACTACAATAACAAAGTCTCCACAGTCCACACTCATATCCTTTTCTGACTATCCCTGTAGGTCATTCATAAAATACTTCTTCATATCCTGGAAAATATTAAAACATTGTAATAGGTGAGATCAGATGCTCAGTAAGGATAACAATATAGCGGAAGCTTTCATAAATAAACATAAACATTTAAGGCAATGTATAACTAAAACAAAAGCCTTTTAAACTTTAATTTCAACATAATATGGAAAAAGTAAAATGAGATAATTCCATTTACTTATTCACATGGATATTCTACTGGTCGAATAATCACATGCAATATCAATAACCACTTTCATAATGATGGAATGCATAATGCCAGGCTATCATAACCACGTAGCCAAGGTCTCATGCCAAGACCACAAATAACATTTTGTCAAGGCCTCGTTCCAAGACACTAGTTTGTCTCATGAGACCTGCCGATGCATCGAGGAGCTATAGCGGGCTCCACCTATCACTTATTAAGTCCAATGCATTCCTCATATGAACAGGTTTAAACATATCATAATCGTATCAGATAAAACATGCATAAAGGAAACATAACATTTCCACATTTCAATCACAAGATATCAATACAACACATTGATATAATAAAAACACTTTCAAAACCATTTTCAATACCAAAATAAAAGAAAATTAAAACTTTGTATTTATTTTTCATTTTAAAAAAAGTTATGGCTTGTAGAGGAAGCCGAAACTCAAATAATAGTCACGGCGGCGGAGAAGTCGTTGTCGCCACATACGTAATAAAAAAAATTCCTTTTGTCGTTTAGTAAAAATACTTCATATAAAAATATTCCTTTTGAATAAAAGTATAAGTCAAAGGGGTTTATACACAGTATAAAAGAAAGTTGTGTATAAAAGAAAATATGCCTCAATAAAAGGAGATTGAGATGAAGTCCTTACAAATATAATTTTTTTAATAAAATAGATCTATTATGTGTATTCACTATAAGTAAACATAAATAAAGTACAAATACAATATAGGACATAATAATATCATGACATAATTTGAAAGTAGGAGATTAACCCAAAGAATGGAAATTGGGTTAAGAAGTTCCCTTACCTCGTGTCCGACTTGACTCGAACGTTCTTTAACCTCATGAATAATAAACTAGAGTTAATTTATAGTTTCTTAAGAACATTTTTGAAGTTTATTATTCCTTTTATATCAGTTATTACCATGTTATGAACATTATGTAATTATTTAAGTTATTAACGGTCATTTTGTCGATCTTTGGTACTTGAGTCAAAAATAAACTTCTTATAATTATAAGTTGTTCATGTGGTGAAATATCCATTATATACAGAATTATATTCATGATTTATATATTGTATATATCATATATATCCATTATATACATTCATTCATAATATTACGTAACATTTAGAGGTAAGAAATGAAATGCACCGTTCATGGAGACGGTAAGCCGTATGTACGCATGAACACTACTTTCATTTCTATTTCGTATTTAATTAAATTATAATTATATAAAGGTATAATATAATTCCAGTATAATATAATTTATAATACCATTTACTCCATCCTTTATATATCCCACATATGGCATTAACGATTCAAATCACTTTGAGGTGGCGGTAGTCCGCACTTCCTAAAATGAAATTATCACGTTTACCCATAATGGAAATCATAAAGGTATGTCATAAATGAAAAATAAAGAATCATAAGGAAAAAAACATAATATATATCATATATAAAAATAGTTTCATCATAATGGCCACCATGAGAGGTGTTAAAAGAAAATTGAACAATCATCGTTTCGTGAGGCAGTAATTCGCCACCCACAGAAACAGTATGTTCTTTAACCATTAGACGAAGGTGTGTGTAAGTGTAAATAAAATCCTTCTCATAACAACATCATAGTATATTAACGATACTGGTTTTGTTACAAAAGAAAAGAATAAAAAGAGTTTAGGGGGTTGGAGAAGCAAAATAAAACAAAACAACATTAGAGAAGACATTACCTTAAAATAGGGTAACTCTTTTTGATTTGAGCCAAAGGATTCCTTGGGAAGACTTATGCCCAAAGTGAGGCTTCTAGGAGTAAGGGAGGGAAGTTGGGAGAGTATTTGGGCACAGTTTGGACGAGCCAAAAGGCTTTGAAGGTGTTAATAAGGTGGTAGTGGTGGGGGCCTTTTATAAGAGGAGAGGAGGGGCACTCTTGGAAAGATTGAAATGTTACATTATGATGAAATGATTTTCGGATTCTAAAGGTCCCACAATGATATATTTCGAGGCTAAGGTGATAAGGCTTAAAAATCTACTCATCCAATAGGTTTTTGACATGTTTAAGTCTTATATGTTACATTATCTTTTCATTTTATTTAAATCGTTAATTAATGAAGTAATCGCTGCATCATCATGGTGTCATACATAATTTAATTTATTTAATGTCTAAAAATTATAAAACAAACATCATGATGTAGGAAATATTTTTATTTTTCTAATGAATATTTATAGTCAAAAATATGACTTGTATAACCCCATATAAAATTTGTTTTAGTAAATAAACTCATGTTTATGACATTTTTATTTTAACATTAAATAAAAAGTTTTTAATGTCATTTTCCTACCAAAGTGGCTCCATGGGGTCCCCAAGTTGACCCATGGATTGTATTGGTCGGCCATGACTCATAAAATAGGGGTAGAACATGTGTTAAGGTCATTTAATATTATTATAACATTATCTTTACCTTAAATTTCACTAATTACCTTTAATCGCGATTAATTAAACTTAAAAGTTACTATTCACCAAAAATTATTTTAATCCCATTGAACCAAATTTTACTTCCTAATGACAACCATGTATGTCGGATTTTTTAAAATCAAATCAAAGAAGTGATAATGTTTCATTTAAACGAAAAATCAGTTTTTTAACTACCACTTAGTGGTTTCACTATTCATCAAAAATTGAAGTTTTTCAGAACAATGCCGAAATTTCACCCTAAGCTATATTTGATATTATGAATTCAAAAATAATGTCTATTTTAAAAAATTCCAAACATATAAGTTTCATAAATTAATTTTATAATTAATTCTCACTGTCACAACAAATAGCGTGTTTTTAAGAAATAATATATATCAAAAGATTGACAATTGTTTATGTCCAATTTCAAAGTGAAATTAATTCCAATGACCACAATTGGATAAAATGGTAAAAATATATTCTAATTATACTTTAAAACTACTCAATAGTATAATTTATCACTATAAATTATTTTGATTAAAAAAGTTATTTTTAAGTATTTTAACTATTCATAAAAAATTGGAAGTTCTCAGAAAAATACAAAAAATTCAACATAGGCTAATTTAGATATTCCGAATCCAAAAATGAAGTCCATTTTGAAATATAAAATATATATAATTTCAAAAAGTGGGTATTACTATTCATAATGGCTATTTGGATTGGTCGCGGTGTGTTAGAATCTCGAACTTGCATACAATGCAAGCTATTGCATTATTGAAAGAGAAGCGTATCATGGAAGCTCGGGGTGTTACATTCTCCCCTCATTCAATAAATTGTGTCCTCTCAATTTGAAATTTTTCTTTGAAAATAAAAGTTTGAAAATAGAAAATACCTTTGTGGAAAACCCACATCGGAAATAAGGTTAATAAAAATATAACATTAAAAGAAAGAAAGAGAAGTACAAAGGTCACCCGAGATAGCCCATACTATAATTCTATGAAAATATGGATATGGAGGAAAAAAAACCATCAAGGTCTGATGGAGAGTTATAGAAAACAGGATTAGGAGAAAGTTAACCACAAGAAAATCACAAACCTATGATTTGTTAAATGGTCATTGAATCCCCTGTTGGAAAAGTTAACCGACAACATTTTTTTAAGTTACCTTTCATAATGTTGAGGAATTTATTTAAGATATTTACTAAGAATGTAAGGAAATATACTTACTTGTCATGTAGACTTTCATTCTTTAATAAATTTTTTACCACAAACCCATTTTTCACTCAAAAAGATAACAAAACTCAAAAATATTATATTTATCCTAATAGTACAAGGTTCAAAATATTGACACATACCATTTAGATTAGGAAACTATTTTGTAATAACCAGGGACTTCCTGTAGGCTAGTGGTAGGTAATAAAGGCCTGTCGCACTATGGTTGTGGGTTCGATTCCTACAGTTTTGTCCGATGCGATGGGTTATCCCCCAACCTGCAGGTTGTCTTTTTTCTAAAACTATAGTATTATTATATTCCAAAAATAATCTTCATAAATGTTTTAACCTTAAACAATGCTATCCAAAGTTCAACTTAATCCATTCCAACCTTTATAGTTATCCAAAATACCTCCATCCAAACTTTCTCTAAAAGGTCCTTAAATTTCAAAATCAATTGTAACATTATATTCCCCAAACAAAGTAAAGTTTCTCTTACTGTCACATACTAAAAATATGATTAACTTCATCATATTAAAACCTTAATGAAAACAACAAGTACTGTAGTACAATCCTTATATATATCAGATTATTCTTATAACCAGAATATAATCCTTTTTTCCAAAAGCACCAATACATTAATTATTCCACTTAAACTGTAGTAAAAACATAAGATTGTCCTTGATCCCTTGTCCTTTTCTGAGGTAAGGTTCCCTGACTCTTTGGACATTCATTTGCATAATGCCCCATTTCCCTACAATTGTAGCATTCAACATTGATAGCCTCTTTCTTTCCCTTGCAATCACGCGCCTGGTGACCTTTTTCTCCACATTTATAACAAACTCCCATTCCTTTTAGGCAAGTACCAGGGTGATTCTTCCCATAATTATCGCATAATGGAAAATCCTTCTTTCCCTTTTTCCCTTTATCTATCTCTTGTTCCACTGTTCTCTTCTTCTCTTGCTTTACTTTGTTGTCATAAGACTTAGAGAATTCATTTTCTGTCTTGATAGCACACGAGACTATATCTTCGTATGACGAGAAGGTTTGTGAGACTAATTCTCGACGGAGAAATGGTTTTAACCCATCAAATAAATGATCAATATTACTTCTTGGGTTACATATATAATCTACATCATGCCTCACTATCCTTGTAAAGTTATCCTCATACTTTGTGACATTCTCATCCTCCTTCTGCCTCAGACTCAGAAATTGCCTTTCCATATCGGCTCGATGGTCATTTAGAAAGTATTTTTCTAAGAAAATTTCCTTAAACTCCCTCCATTCCATACTTGATACTTCTCCATCTTCCTTTGTGTTTTGAATCAGTGACCACCATTGATCGGCATCTCCAGTGAGGCGGTAGACTGCCAAGACAACCTTCTCCCTTTCGTTACTCCCCAAGGCATGGAATATTTTCTCTAAGGAGTTTATCCGTTGCTCAGCTACTAATTTATTTGTACCCCCATTAAATGTTGGCGGTTGTTGCCTCATGAAGCAGTCTAACATTGATCCTCCACATTGCGGATCAGGGTGCTCCATACGAGTAAGGTTATTATTCATAACCTGAGTGAGTTGTCCCAGTATGGTAATAAGTTGATCAGCACCAGTTGTATCTTCAGCTCCACAATAATTATCTTGAGAAGGAGGTAAATCCATACACGGAGTGCGTTCATTGATAAGGTTTCCATTCCTCCCACTAGGCTCCATTTCTAAACAATGGCATAAACTAGATTTGTTTATGAATTAAAATACATAATTCCATACTTGTAAAACACTTAACATAAATTGAACTATTTATGGACATAATCCATAATCATAAAAATGTTTTCTTTGAGGAAGTATGTACTCATAAGCCCTTCATAATGGTTTGGAAAGAAAATGATAATTATCCTAAGCATATCCCCCGGGAGTGTCGTAACCAAGAGTGCAGCAAGGCCTGTTTTTGTGCACTAGTTCCCTTTAGAGTCTAGCTCAAAGAGGTGTTTTCAGGTTTTACCCCTAGGTACATCTGTTCCAGAGCTGCCTCTACCTGCTCGTATCCAGACAGGGATGTATTTCTTGGAAAACTCACAAAATATCTATAATACCAAAATTCTAGGAAGTTCTTCTATACTAATCCTCAAAGCCTATCTTTGGGCTATGTGCTCTAATCAAAGTTTATCTAAATCTAGCTTCCAAGTTTAGTACTAAATTGCCTCTGATACCAACTGTAACGCCCCGACCCCAATTACCCAGAATCGGTGCATTATTGCGTAACATTGGCATGATCAAAAAATATCAAGTCTCGAAAGACCGATTAGTTTAGTAGCCTTGGAAACACTAGATACATTCATAAATGTTACATTACACCATAAAGTGAAAAACTACAATAACAAAGTCTCCATAGTCCACACTCATATCCTCTTCTGACTATCCCTGTAGGTCATTCATAAAATACTTCTTCAAATCCTAGAAAATATTAAAACATTGAAAGGGTTGAGCTCAGATGCTCAGTAAGGATAACAATATAGCGGAAGCTTTCATAAATAAACAGAAACATTTAAGGCAATGTATAAATAAAAAAAAGTCTTTTAAACTTGAATTTCAACATAATATGGCAAAAGTAAAATGAGATAATGTCATTTACTTATTCACATGGATATTCTACTCGTCGAATAATCACATGCAATATCAATAACCACTTTCTTAATGATGGAATGCATAATGCCAGACTATCATAACCACGTAGCCATGGCCTCGTGCCAAGACCACAAATAACATTTTGTCAAGGCCTCGTGCCAAGACACTAGTTTGTCTCATGAGACCTGCCAATTCATCGAGGAGCTATAGAGGGCTCCACCTGTCACTTATTAAGTCCAATGAATTCCTCATATGAACAGGTTTAAACATATCATAAACCATAACATAATCGTATCACATAAAACATGCATAAAGGAAACATAAAATTTCCACATTTCAATCACAAGATATCAATACAACACATTGATATAATAAAAACACTTTCAAACCCATTTTCAATACCAAAATAAAAGAAAATTAAAACATTGTATTTATTTTTCATTTTAACAAAAAGTTATGGCTTGTAGAGGAAGCCGAAACTCAAATAATAGTCACGGCGGCAGAGAAGTCGTTGTCACCGCATACGTAAGAAGAAACAGTCCTTTTTTCATTTAGTAAAAACGCTTCATATAAAAATATTCCTTTTGAATAAAAGTAAACTTCAAAGGGGTTTATACACAGTATAAAAGAAAGTTGTGTATAAAACAAAATATGTCTCAATAAAAGGAGATTGAGGCGAAGTCCTTACAAAGATAATTTTTTTAATAAAATAGATTTATTATGTGTATTCACTATATGTACACATAAATAAAGTACAAATACAAGATATGACATAATAATATCATGACATAATTTGAAAGTAGGAGATTAACCCAAAGAATGGAAATTGGGTTAAGAAGTTCCCTTACCTCGTGTCCGACTTGACTCGAACGTTCTTTAACCTCCTGAATAATAAATTAGAGTTAATTTATAGTTTCTTAAGAACCTTTTTGAAGTTTATTATTCCTTTTATATCACTTATTACCATGTTATGAACATTATGTAATTATTTAAGTTAATAACGGTCATTTTGTCGATCTTTGGTACTTGAGTCAAAAATAAACTTCTTATAATTATAAGTTGTTCATGTGGTAAAATATCCATTATATCTAGAATTATATTCATGATGTAGATATTTTATATATCATATATATCCAGTATATACATTCATTCATAATATTACGTAACATTTAGAGGTAAGAAATGAAATGCACCGTTCATGGAGACGGTAAGCCGTACGTACGCATGAACGCTACTTTCATTTCTATTTTGTATTTAATGAAATTATAATTATATAAAGGTATAATATAATTCCAGTATAATAAAATGTATAATACCATTTACTACATCCTTTATACATCCCACATATGGCATTAACGATTCAAATCACTTTGAGGGGGCGGTAGTCCGCACTTCCTAAAATGAAATTATCGCGTTTACCCATAATGGAAATCATAAAGGTATGTCATAAATGAAAAATAAAACATCATAAGGAAAACAAAAACATAATATATGTCATATATAAAAATATCGTCATCATAATGGCCACCATGAGAGGTGTTAAAAGAAAATTGAACAATCATCGTTTCGTTAGGCAGTAATTCGCCACCCACAGAAACAATATGTTCTTTAACCATTAGAAGAAGGTGTGTGTAAGTTTAAATAAAATCATTCTCATAAAAAAATCCTAGTATATTTAATATACTGGTGTTTTTACAAAAGAAAATAATAAAAAGAGTTTATGGGGTTGGATAAGCAAAATAAAAAAAAACAACATTAGAGAAGACATTACCTTAAAATCGGGTAACTCTTTTTGATTTGAGCCAAAGGCTTTTTGGGAAGACTTCTGCCCAAAGTGAGGTTTCTATGAGTAAGGGAGGGAAGTTGGGAGAGTATTTGGGAAGAGGTTGGCCGAGCCAAAAGGCTTTGAAGGTGTGAATAAGGTGGTAGTGGTGGGGGCCTTTTATAAGAGGAGAGGAGGGGCACTCTTGAAAAGATTGAAATGTTACATTATTATGAAATGATTTTCGGATTATAAAGGTCCCAAAATGATATATTTCTAGGCTAAGGTGATAAGGGTTCTAAATATACTCATCCAATAGGTTTTTTACATGTGTAAGTCTTAGATTATACATTATCTTTTGATTTTATTTAAATCGTTAATTAATGAGGTAATCGTTGCGTCATCATGGTGTCATACATAATTTAATTTATTTAATGTCTAAAAGTTATAAAACAAATATAATTATGTAGGAAATATTTTTATCTTTCTAATGAATATTTATAGTAAAAAATATTACTTGTATAACCCCATTTAAAATTAGTTTTAGTAAAACAACTCATGTTTATGACATTTTTATTTTAACATTAAATAAAAAGTTTTTAATGTCATTTTCGTACCAAAGTGGCTCCATGGGGTCCCCAAGTTGACCCATGGATTGTCTTGGTCGGCCATGACTCATCCAATAGGGGTAGGACATGTTTCAAGGACATTTAATATTATTATAACATTATCTTTGCCTTAAATTTCACTAATTTTCTTTAATCGTGAATAATTAAACTTAAAAGTTACTATTCACTAAAAATTATTTTAATCCCATTGAACCAAATTTTACTTACTAATGACAACCATGTATGTTGGATTTTTGAAAATAAAATCACAGAAGTGGTAATGTTTTATTTTAACAAAAAATCAGTTTTTAACTACCACTTAGTGGTTTCCCTATTCATCAAAAATTGATTTTTTTCAGAACAATGCCAAAATTTCACCCTAAGCTATATTTGATATTCTGGATTCAAAAATGATGTCTATTTTACAAAATTCCAAACATATAAGTTTCATCAATTAATTTTATAATTAATTCCCACTGTCACAACAAATAGCGTGTTTTTAAGAAATAATATATATCAAAAGATTGACAATTGTTTATGTCGAATTTCAAAGTGAAATTAATTATAATGACCACCATTGGATAAAATGGTAAAAATATATTCTAATTATACTTTAAAACCACTCAATCGTATAATTTATCACTATAAATTATTTTCATTAAAAAAGTTGTTTTTAAATATTTTTCACTATTCATAAAAAATTGGAAGTTCTCAGAAAAATACCAAAAATTCAACATAGGCTAATTTAGATATTCTGAATCCAAAAATGAAGTCCATTTTGAAATAGAAAATATATATAATTTCAAAAAGTGGGTATTAATATTCATAATGGCTATTTTTATTGGTCATGGTGTGTTAGAATCTTGAACTTGCGTACAATGAAATCTATTGCATTATTGAAAGAGAAGCGTATCGTGGAAGCTTGGGGTGTTAAATTTTACTTTATCGAACTGTTTCTCACCTGTTAGTGGAGATGGTGTTTTACCTTGTTAGACATTTCCATCTAATGTTGTCATCTAATATTGATATTTATATCATCTTGGTAAAAAAATTGATATCCTAAAAATACTGTCTCTAAGGAATATTTAAATTGAACTGAGTGTGTTCATTCTTCACAAATGGGACACCCCAATATTCCAATAATTTTATATCCTGATAGATTTACATAAGTGGGGAAGTCATTTATCATCTCATACAACATGGTATTCAATGTGAATTATTCACTTATATATGAATCATACATTGTAAAACCTTTATCTCACATCAATTTCTTATCTTCTCTCAATGGATCCAAATTGACATCAGTATCATTACTGGGTTTCTTTTCTCTAGATATAACTAGAGACAACATAATTTATTTTCACTTCATTAATAACCATGAAATAAAGTTATAATTTACTAACATGATGTTCTATGTACCATCAGTACTACTTTGTACACCAAAAGGATTTACTCCATCTGTAGTCAATGCAAGATGAAAGTTCTCAAGTCATTTCCAAATTCAAGATACTCATAATCAATTTTCTTCCACTAAGGAGAATCTACTAGATGATGTAGGTTCCCATATTTATTTCTTATATCAACACTTCATGTCAATTTTATTATAGTTTCCTAACATGCATATATCCTTCTAAATAATGGGATGATAGGAATGTACCATCTAGATTTTAAAGGACTTGATTCGTTTTACTTGTATTGATCCATACCACACTTCAGTCATTTTATGAGTGATTCATGGTCCTTTTGAAACAATATGCAATCATTTGGAAAAGAATGTATTTTTTTAGATATCATTCCCATTTAATATAGATTTCATTTAGCATCGTATGTTTGACATGGTAGTTTTTTTATTCTGGTATCATGCCATTCAAAATACTAAGTACTTCTATAATGTTGGTTTTACTCAATCTGTTTCCTGATTTCAAATTATATAACATCATTATAGATAACAATGTTGTGTATATAGTACAAGTAGTATATAATGGTCTCTTAGAAAAACTATTCAACTTTTCAAATTTTTTTTATAAAATCATGAAGGTCATATTCAATTTCCATTATCATTTCTTTCATGAGATATCCATCATCAATTACACTGATATTCATAAGAAATGATCCATAAGACATAGTATCATCTCAACCAGTGTCAACATTAAGTTTTTTCATGTGTTTAGTCTAATATTTTTTAGCTCTTGTCTATTCCATGACAAATAAAATGTTCTTCCAAATATTCCAGACTATTTTTTCTTGAATAAAAATAATGTAAACATGAAAAAAGTATTTGATAAGGGTTGTATGAATGCTCTATTGAAAAGTTGATTAATTATTTAACTCCACATTCATACTCTTTTGTAAAAAAATTATCATTCATCCATTTTTGATTCATATCAATCCTATTGGGTTTATAAAATATTAGTCTTTTAAAATAAATAAATAAATACACATAATATATTTATTATCAAAGTTGAAAGTTATATATATTTTTAATAAGGGATACCCAACATTTTATTGATTCAAATAATTTCAGTATACATTAATGAAAATAGGTAATTGAATTTAACAAAATAATTACTCTACTATGGTAGGTTTTATCCTTTCAATTCATCCAAATATGAAATTTTAGGCAACTATCATCCTCATCAGATCATATTTTGAAAATTTATCATTTATTTTTTTGGGACACTCCTCCATCTCTTATAGAAATACACCTATGTTTCTTGGAAAACTCTATGAAATAGCCATTCATAGGATGAATACCGATTAGAGCAGTACAAGAAACAATAAATTAATGTGTCATGAGTCTCAAGAAAAACATTGCAATAATAACTATTCCAGAGATGAAGTTGAAGTGGATAACAGTTATAGTCCATTATTTTTTTAAAAGGGGTAATGCCTACAATTTATGATAATTACACTATTGGCACTAGTTATTTACTCATGGACTATTGAAGTTGAGGTTTTGGGGGGTATACATGTTATTTTATATTAATATGGGGGTCCTGGTAGGGACACGTTATGATCTATGAATCCTTAGGTCCTCTATGAATTCTATATTTATAAGAGAAATCACACTTTTAATACTTTCAATCCTCTGACTAAGACAAGTAATAACTCGATTAAAATGATCCATCAAGTCTTTCTTAAATCCTCTAAAACAATGAAAATATAATATAGAAAATTAAGGAGTAATAAGATACCCAAATTTGAAAAACAATAATAATAAACTCTCATTCCATAAACTATAAGATCAAAAAATTTATCGATTAAGCATTTTAATAAATAAAGAATTATTTCATATAAATAGATGGTAATCCGAGATTCCCAGGGGTAGAACCAATAAAATTATACCTAAAATTATGAATACCTAAAAATAATTTATAATAATTATTCCAATATATAGAGAATTTTATAACATCAATTCTATTTTTTGGAACAAGTGATGTAATAACCTAAGGAATTAATATATATAATATTAATGATATGTCAAATATTTGAAACATCACAAAATTATAATTTAATTTTTTTTCTAAAAATTGATATGTAATGGAAAAAATAAGTTTAGGAAAAGAATATACATACTAATGATAAAGGTTTTAATCATCTCAAAATTCTTAGTTGAAAAATTGATTCAATAATAATGGTTAGACAGGTTTAAAATAAGAATTATTTTCAAGAAGACTAAGAGTATGATTTATAAGAAAATTTAATTTTCATGGCCATTATGGGTTATATGGTGATTTTGTGAACATTGTATAAAATTTTAGTCAAAATGAGATAAATAATAGTCATTATGGAAGATATAGAGGTTTTATGATAAAGGGGAGATGAAAAACTCTTACAAAAATAGTTTTGATATGAGAAAATTCTTCATAAGTAAAACTAGATGATGAATTTCAACCATTAAATGAAAGATATTGCACATGTGATAGATTAAATGGTGTTATGAAGGATTGCCGATATTTTCTAAAAAATATATGAATGTGAATAAAGAATTATAAATGTATTATAAAAAAATGAATAGAATATAAGAGGAATTTATTATTTATGTCACACTAAATGATTTATAACAGAAACATAATTTCATATTAGATATTGGTTGTTCATATCACATGACATGTGACTTGATTTAATTAAATTTTTTTTACAATTTCAAAGGGTACTTATTATTTTAGAAATGGCTTCAAGATAAATTGTTTTCATTTTAAAGATGTTTAAAATAAAAGGCAATGTTAAATAATGATCTGTTTTTAGATAAATTAAAGTAAAATATACATAGTGTTTATTAGATGGGTGATTAAAAAATGAATTGATTTTTAAGAAGCAATATGGAGTGGGTTTTCATTTAAAATATGGCTATATTTTTATAAAGGTATAGAAAACTAGCTGAATAATATTCTAATTTGGGGTTAGTAAAATTTTATGGTAATTGTGTTTGAAAGAGGAAATTTATTTGTGATAGTGAAAAATTGATCATATTAGATAATGATACATTTAAATAATGACTTGAAAGGGTGGGTTGAGATGTTTTTATGATGAAAATATAAAATTAATATATATTTTTTAATAATTAAAATTTGAATAATTTGAATAATTAAAATTATAAATTATATATTTAAACGAAACAACCCTTGGAGTTTATTCACTAGGATATATATTTACCCAAAAAGTATAAATCAATGAATTATGATAATAATTTCATTTCACCCATATATAATTATACTCAGATCATATATATTATGTTCTATTAATATATATATATATATATATACTTATTTATCTAAAGAGGATTACAATTTTATGAAGAAGAGATAAGAATGAGTTTCATGGTGTGGTAAAGAAGTGTATATTAGATTATGGGGTTGAGTATATGACACACCTATTATGGGGTGGTAAAAAAATTATATTCCTCATTAGTAAAAAACAATTTATGGTCATGGTATTTTCATTAAATATTTTATTTTGGATCACTCAATATTCCTATAGAATTATTATATTTATTGTATTTTATATATTTTTTGAAACAAAATATTATGCATTTTGAAAATTAATGAAAAAAATAAAAGTAAATAAATAATATTATGAATTTAATATTATCAGAAATAATTATTAATCCTTAGGGGAATTCCCATATATGTGTTTAACTTCTTTCTTAATGTGTTGTCCCAACTTAATTATCACTCTACAAAAATGATCAATATCATTCGCCTAACTGCCTATGACTGTTTACCCCATGTAAGGAACTAGTGAATTACTATAAATTGTGAATTAGGAATAGTATTCCTAAGTTCAATGGTAAGAGGAATTCCAAAATTTAGTATAATAACCCTTGGATTCCACATCCCTCGGGCTGAATGAATGAAGACAAACCCATTGTATATGTCAAGTGATCACTAAGGCATTCCCTATATTGTCACCAATATCTATCGTATTCAAGATAAATTTGGAAGGGTGTTCATTTATCAAACTATATTTGGAGAATAAATAGTTGTGTAATTAATAAAAGAAATAATGATGATAAAAAAGGAAAATAGATATGACCAAACAAGCAATCCATGAATGACGAGGAGGAGAAAATAACATACCATAGATTGAAGTACTAAATTGTATGAGAGAATGTAGAGATATCGCTAAACCAAGAATTAATTCAATCCTTGGATTCGTTTGACCCTTTAATTTTTAGGGCTTTGGATTCATGCCTTGTAATTGTTCGTCCCTTGATTTTGAGCTTGTATTTTATAAAAATTAGCACTGACAACATGTTCCTTCTATGGAAAACATTCGATATCATGACTCTTTTTTCAAATTCATACACTTTTGTCACATTTTCATTATTGTGAGATTTGGGGAAGATGATTCCTAAAGAATGATAATGACTTGGTTGTCATGATGAAGTTGTTTTTTGGTGATGGACTTTGTTCAGAATGATGTAGTGGTCTCTGGTTTGACTTCGGCGGGTTCTTATGGGATGAATGAGTGTAGATCTTGTTTTGATTTGGCTAAAAATAGTGGTGGTGCTCGGGATGAATTTGGGTGTTTTAAGCCTATTTTTTGTAGTTATGTTCAGTAATGAAGATCTTTAGGACTTTCGATCTTTCTTATGGACCCGTTTTCTTGATAATTTATTGATGGTATTAAAATTTTTGGATTCTATCTTATTCCATTTGCAGGTGTTTCCACAATTATAGTTGATTTCGTATGGGAATCTTCATCTAGGAGATGGTTCTGATGACACACATCATTCATACATATGTAATTTGGAAGGATGTTCACCCTTTTTTGACCTTTTCACTATTTTTTAAGCATGGATTTTCATTCCACCAGGTTGACATTGCTCGGGTGGGAAACTCAAAAAAATAGACGGGTGTGTGGGCACCTATCATCAAGTCCCTCTTCCACATATCGGTGTGGGTTATAGGGGTGATCTTCCATGTTGTGTTGGACTATTACAACACAACTTATTGGTTGGGGTGGAACATCTTCACCAACTTATCTCAATGTTGCGTTGTCTGGAAGGGGGAGACATAACTTTTTCTGATGATTTTTTTGACAATTTCTTCCCTTTAAACATTTTGGTCCACATTAAGGACTTGAGGACATGTTTCTTTTAAGATGTTTTAAATATAGTTCATGTAATGGGTTTCCCTTTTCATAGTTTCAAAATGGGTTTTCTCTTTTTTTAGGTTCAATAAAAGGGGATTGACCTTCAACCTTTTAAAAAAAATTTAAAAATAATATTTATATATTTATATATTGAGATTATTATATATATTTACATAATTATATATATATATAATAAATATATATAAATGTAAATATAGTAAATATATTTATTATTTAAATAAAATTATTATAATTTTATAATTATTTAAATATAAATATTTATTTATTTATAATTATAATAATAATTGTTTAAAAAATAATATTTATTTATTTATAATTATAAATAAATAAGTGTAGTAAATATAGTAAATATACATTTATAAATATATTTATTTAAAATTATATTTTTAACATTATTAATGAATATTTAATCTTATGTTCGTGAATGTTAAAAATGAATGAAATTAAATAATTAAAAGTGAGTACACTTTAAAAATATTGAAAAAATGGATAAGTTTTATTAATTAAAAGTAAATTTTTTTAATAATATGGATATATATTGAAATAAAGATGAATAAATATTGAAAATATTAAAAAATAATATATATATATATATATATATAATAGAAATTGATTAAATTCCCAAAAAATAAAATAATATTAAAATATTTAATATTAAAAATGAATTAATACTTAAATATAATAAAATTAAAATAACTAAATAAAATTTACTGATTAAATACATTTTATATTCAATATATCATGTAAAAATGAAATTATAAAATAAGTATTAAAATTTGAATTAATTACATAAATATTAGGTGTATGTCTTTCTATATAATATTTTATCAATTGCGTAAATTTTTGTGTGTGTGTGTTGTATATAAAACTTCATTAATTATGTATATATATGTGAAATCAGTATAACACCCATTTTATATATATTAAATTGAAAAATCGAATGATATTCAATTATCTCTAATACTTGATACAATTAGTCAGTATTTTTAATTCATATTACTTTTTAATTATAAACCATTGTTCACAAAATATATGACTATTTAAAGTAAATAATAAACACTTTGAATTATATAAATCATATTTATATACACTCATGTATATATATATATTTTTAATATGTACTATTTATCAAAATTATAAATAATTATTTAATAAATAAAATGTTTACTATTTTTCTTAACTTACTTATTTTTCATTTCTATTAGTTTAATTTTAATTTTACATATATCTATATATTTAATACATACTATTTATTAGTATTTATAATTCATATATCGTATAACACATTTATTTGTTTTTATCAATAAATATTTAATTAATAAAAATTTTAATATTTTTTTAATAAACATGTTTTTTATATTTTATTTATTTCATTATTTCATTTTATTTTGGACCTTTATCAGTGCTAAAAATAAAGTTTTGATAATGGGTACCCATTATCTGTGATAAAAATAAAGCGCTGATAAGGGGTACCATTTATCAATTCTAAAGAAAAGCGCTGATAATAGTTACCCTTTATCAATGCTAAAAAAATGTTGATTAAAGGTACCTTTTCTCAGCACTAAAAAAAGTGAAGATAAAAGGAACCTTTATCCACACTTTTTTCTAGCGCTAATAAAGGTCAGCGTTATTAAATGCATATTTTTTAGTAGTGCCACTAATGGGACCATAATATAAATTCAACTAGTGTTTAATGGAGAATGCATCAACCAAAAATGAACACATAAATAAATTACAACCCCTATGGGTCATCTTGCACTAACAAATCTTCCACAAAATCTGAAACTACCTACTTCATATCCTTATCATAAAGAAAGTCTATTGAAACTACCATGTCCAAGTATAACCCACAACCCATGCCTGTCCCATATTTTATAGCCTCAATAGAACCATGATGCATACAGAAGGTTCCTGGGAGGTTAACCATATCACACTGACCCATCCCAAAGTTTCTTAAGGGGTCCAATGTACCACCCTGACCCATCCTGAAGGTTCTTAGGAAGCCCAACATGTCACCCTGACCCAACCCTAGGGTTCTTGGGAGGACACCATCAGAAATAAGAAAACTTAAAAAATATGCCTCAAGAATTACATCAAGATTAAGGTAACCACTATACAATATATTCCATCATCAATCTCGGTCTAAGAATTCCCAATTGAGCCTAAATGGATCCCCTAAGGTCAAATTTACCAAGTGATCAAACCCTATGTTGTCTACAATAAAAAGTGAAATTCCACTATGAACAAGAATTATCTCGATTTCCCCCTTTAAAGGGTTTATTATGTCTATACAAGCCTAACCAGATGCTTTGATAACTTCATTGGAAGGAAAACGATCAACTAAATCACCCACACACAAAATGTTATATAAAACCTTATGTAGACACCATAAAATGGTAAGGGATTTCCTACCTTGGTCATAGAGAGACTAAACCACCAAGAATCATTATCCTCAATAAACCCAGTATACCAAAACCCTAAAATAGGAACCATATTTGAAGAATTAGGGTTATAGAAAAGTAAATGAGATAAAAACAGGGATTGATAGATATAACAATGTTATATTTACTCAGAAAAAAATAACACAATAAATGAAATTCAATTTGGTGAATAAATGAGTAGGGGAGAGACAAAATGCTCACAAGGAAGGCTCTCCTACTGAAAAATCTAGTGACAAGTTGGGGAGGAAGAGGATGTGGTTAAATAGGGTTGTGGGAACAAATTATAAAATGGCCATTAATTAAAATTATACCTAGGATCCCACCTACTAGACACTAGATTCAACCAACTATGTGGTGGTTCTAGGAAGACTTCCGAGGCCTCTAGACAATCCACCAACTAGCTAGTTTCCATGTATCGACTAGTCTATGGACCTACAAAAACTTATTGCGGTCTCATCCTCCTCTTACGAGCCAATAAAGTGCCTCTAAATTTTTTCAATGAACTATAAAACTTTTCAATACACTAAAATAAATTTAATTTAAAATTTAAATAACCTTGAATTTTTTAGGGGAATTAGAAACTCCCCCTATAAGGGCTTCTCATCCCCAAGAAGAATCCCTAGGTTTCCCAACCAAACAAATCTAGACACTATGCCCTTATATTTGATTCATGATCCCACATATCATCTTGGATGCTCCCATGCTTCCATAACAACTGAACAAGAGGCATTCCCATCAAGAACCATATTGTTTCTATCCATAATTGACAATAAACATTACTCGAATACATTATCTGCCTCAAACTCAACATCCTAACTATTAATTACGTTTATAGGATCTGACTCGTACTTTCAAAGATGTGATAAATAAAACATTTCGTTTGTACCTCGATGTTATGGAGGGAGATGAAATAGATAAGACACTATACTAATCAATTATATAATCTTAAATTGACCAAAAAATCATGATGTTAACTTTACCTATATCCCCAAACATCGATGTCTGAGATGAGGTGACACCCATATGAATACTCATTTTCTCATAATGAAATCCAATGGTCTTTACCTACATTTGACATATAAATTATTCCCACTCTTGGAGATAACTAGTCACTTCCAAATCAGATATACCTTCTTGGAAGTCTCCTGCACCAGGATTTTCTGTTCACTGCTGACTGACCCTTCTAATGCTAACACAATGTTGATTCATGTGTTTGAACATAAAGAGCCTTGAAATGTGCTATTTAAATTGAATAATGAAAACAATTTCTGTATGAATACTCTACCAAGTATTGGAGTTCATCCCATACCCATCTAAAATAAAATACACACTCTCTAAAAATATCCTCTCTAATTTGGATCACCATCTCGAAATACCCATCTATCTACAGGTGATATGTAGTACATACCTTCTATTTTGTTCCTAGTGCCTTTCACGTTCCTTTAAAAACTCATAGCATGAAATGACCATCTTAATATGACACAATGATCATAGGAACTTTAGAAAACTGCATTATCCATCTCCCATAAATCCTCCCTATCTCACTTACTGGTTGGGTCTCCCGAATGGTAAAGAAGTGTGAAACCTTCATTAGATGGAGAGAAACCACCCACATGGAATATCAACTCCTCAGTTTCCATGGAAACCCCATAATAAATTCCATCATCAGCTCATCCCATTTTCACACCAACACTGGTAGTGGTTTAAGTAACCCACCTTACCACTAGTGTTCCACATTCACTCTTTGATAGGTAAGGAAACAAGAAACAAACCTTGCTACATAATTCTTCATTCCAGTGCACCTAAATGTCATTTAATATCCCGGTACATCCTAGTTGATCCAAGATACACCACCCACCATGAATCAGGAGAATTTGTCATCAATTCCTCTCCTAGGAACTTGGGAATGACAACCCTCTCATGAATAAGGAGTATGTAATCATCATCCATGGACCATCCTAGTATTTTTTTCATCAGCTATATTACACTCTCACATCATATAGAAATATGAATCATATTAATAGATGGATTTTACATTGTTCATCAAGGGTGATGAAATAACCACTGAATAACAAATCACAGCTTCCCAGTTCTCTAAAACATACGTCATCCAATCCACTAATATACACATGCACTTCCACTATTTCTCTAATGTGCACATCCTTAGTTTTTTTATTTCCTACCAAGAGAATCTGTGATAAAATTACTATTTACTACGGTATATACCATCTCAAAATCAAATACCAATATGTACATAACCCAATGTCTCTAGAAAAGGTTTAGGCATCACTTAGAAAATATATACCTTAAAATTTTTTGGTTAATATATATGAAAAATCTATCCCCAAAGAGATTATTGAGCCAATATACTAGAGTATGAACCATTAAAACTAACTCCAATTAATTAGTAGGTTAGTTCCACTCATGGGGTCATAATTGGTGTGACCCATAAGAAACTACCCATTCATGTAACACTAATATAGCCCTTATAAAAACTCCTAAATCAATATTGTAGAACATCTATCTAACCCTTGGGTTTATACGAATTAGAATCATAGAAAATGTAAACCTCTTATTTAACTCTTAGAAGGGGTATTCTCATTTAAAATTTCACTCTAACTTCACCCTTTTTTGGTTTGCATTGTCATAGATTCTTCCAAATGAGAAAATTCTTAAATGAAACACCTATAATATCTAGAAAATCCAAAAAAAAATATGGATATTGAACACATTCCTAGGCCAACCCCATGACATAAAAATGTCTGCATTCTCTGTATCAACAAAATCCCTGCCTATGATACCACATTCCAAAGGAAACAATCCTCTTTGATAAAAAAATGGAACTTGGAGAATTTGGCATGAAGCTGATGTCCATAAAGAGTGATCTACACAATATCATGTTTCACGGTATGCATCTCCAAGGACTTCAAGTAGAATAAAATATTTTCAAAATAGAAAATGAAAAATGATTCTAGGTAAGGGTGAAAATTTTGGTTAATGAGATCCATTAATATTTTTTGTGCATTTGTTAAAATAAATATCATCATGAGATACTCATAAAACCAAAACATGCTCCTGAATTCCATATTTTGAACATCTTTAGTCCTAACACATAACTTATGGAACCGTAATCCCATGTAAATCTTAGAGAACCACTAGGATCTCCTCAACTAATAAAATATATAATTAGTACTAGGAAATAGATATTGGTCATTCACGGTAACTTTATTTATATTTTGATAATACACACATAGTCGATTGATGAAATATACCTTCTTGAAAAAAGCATCACCCCAAGTAGAATTACTTGGATGAATAAATCCTTTCAACTATATATCATCAATTTATACCTTAATTTCTCTCATCTCAATTGGATCCATTTGATATGTGGGAATTGAAATAAGTTTCACACCCAAAATGATCACGATATGATCCTTTATCCCTATATCTGGAAGATGGTATCATAAATCATCATAAAAAACATCCTAGTAATGATCCACCACTTGAGGAAAAATGTTTTGTATCCATAACATGGTCTACTATGAGCACTAAACCCCCCACTTTCTCTATAGTGACCCTAATATGGCTAAGTTCCATCACTTCTCTTCCTAACTCTATTTTACACTTCCTAGAAAGGATTTACAACTCTCAATTAAGGGAGATAAAATCCACCTGAATCCTACAAAAATCAATTAGTGTTTTAAAAAGATTCAACCAATCCATCATGTTGATGAAATCAATACTCATAATGTTAAAGACTAATAAATACCTCAAATTCCCATAGTCTCTAACAACTAAGACACATGTGAGACACATCTGCACACGATCTAAATTTTTTCCAATAGGGTTATCAAGCGATAATTGTCTTGGGAAAAACTCCATGGGTAAACCCAAACTAGATTCAAATAAAATATAAATAATGGAATGATAATACCTAGTATCAAATAAAGAAACTAAAAGTGTCAAGGAAATAAAAACCCTACCTCTCACCATTTAATGTATCTCCTCATCATCAATAGGAACCTCATCCAACACCTACAACTTTACATCCTGGGATTCATAGCTCTACCCCCATGATCCCTAGATCCCCTGAGAGACTAAACCCTATGGAAATCATAACTAATATTGTTGAGATCCATGTCCTATTCCTTGACACAATATCGCCAATGAAAACTGAATATCCACCATAGGTCCTCTTGATATAGCCCTCATGGATTGATTATACCTTAAACCTTTTCCCACACCATAGTTATGGAACCTACAATAAAATTTCATATATTTTCAATCCTTCCACATGAATGGTACTCTTTCAGCTGATTAGAAAACAAACTATGGTAATTCCTAGACTACCCACACTGGAATTACAAAGGAAGAGTCCCTCGTAATGTTGGAAGTGATGAACCTATCCCCTGTCCTGACTATTTATCTCCACCCTAGCGCCTCACATCAGACCTCCTCTTCCTTATATTGGTAGTAGATATCATACCACTCGATACACCACTATTAAAAAGAGGGAACCCCAATACTTCTTCCTTAACCAAACCTTTCTCAATGTTAAGAGTGTTGTAAACCACTTCTAAATATGTGTTCATGTTGAAAATATGAACTTTAAACCTTACCTCTAAATTTATCCCAATCTCAAACATACTATACTTCTAAGACTCCTTAATATCCTCTAATGGATAAAAAAATCAACTCAACAAAATGTCTTGAATAATCATCCACCAATGTCATCCACTAATGAATTTATATAAAGTTAAATTTATATGTATATTCAAATCATCAGGAAATAATTCCTCAAAAAATTATTTTTTGAAATATTCCCATGTCGAATCCTTATGTCTCCCATCTTGGATCACCACAACCCAAAAAATCTTGGATAGTCCTTGAAACAAAAAAGGTTCTAAAATCATTCATCCTTCAGTTAGAGTCTCAACCAGGTCAAATATCCTATTTATTAAATCATTCTAATCATCCAAATCCAAGATTCCACTCGTAACCCAAATTATTGTAGGGTGTTCTAATTGGAAATCCTGGATGAAATACACTATAGATGGCCCTCCTCGGTGGCCATTTCCACCCCCCAATGACATAATGTGGAACATGCTCGACTAAAGGGGATCTTCTTCCTAAAGAACATGAGTGGAATTTGGGGAATTTCAAGACTTCCCCACCTTGAAATATGGTAGTACAATAGGAATATTCAGAACTTTAGGAACATACTCTCCCAGGTCTCTACGTGTTCCCATGAGACGTCGATAAGGAAACATTTTTTTAAGTTATAGTAGAAGCTCAATTCACCTTTAACTACTCAACATTACAATACATAACCAATTAATAGTCATACATGGAAATAAAAAGATTCTAATAAACATAGCCTGGAGCTACAAAAAACTACTAAGAACAACCCATTTATGACTTATCAATGGCCTAAGACAATATTATGTCACCTAAATATTAGTCATAGTCATATAAGAAACAAAAATTAAGTAATATTAGGTTAAATTAATTTGTGTCATAAAAATGTATTTTTTAAAACAAATAATATATTTTTAACTAAAAATTAATTAATTCATACCCATATCAATCAGTAGAAATCAAGGTCATGACTTATAAACCTACATGTATACTTATGATACATGAAGTCACATGGTCTTTCCAACCAGCCAAGAATGAAATTCCATAAACTATAACAACAAAACAATATATAAGAAAATCATGAAATTGTAACATCACAACCAATTGAATCAAACCAAATTCCTAGATTTTTAGAGGTCCACAACTCATGGGATGGCTAGGAACATGTTTTTCTCCCCTAATAGAGTCCTATACAACCTATCTCTATTTTACGAATACCAAAATATCAAGTCAATGAAAAACCATGATACCATTTTGTAATAACCTAAGATGAATCTCCCAATTTAGGCTGAGGTGTTATATGACCTCATATGAAACTCCCCATATAAAAGAGACTACTAACTAGTGGAAAGATCCTAAATAACATATGGGGATACTATGACATTAATTTCTTTGAATATTAGATTAAAATATACAATTGAAGCATTAAATAATGGAAGAATCAATGAACATATATAGTAAATCAAATAAATAGAAAAATCACACTAGTATATCATGCTATAAGAGAATGATATAAAATATCCAAATTCATGCAAGTAGAAAATGAGGATCCCCAAAAGTAATGAATTAGAATACAAAATGAAACAAAAGAAAACAATAAAATTTGAATCACTACAAAAGTCCCAGATTTAGTCATAGTATCTCCTTGATCCCCAACTTCCAACACCTACTAAAAAATATACTATGATACCCTTGACATTAGTTGTATCCAAAATTATAAAGTGTTCACACTCATTGATATTATCATGAAGGTGGTGAGATTAAACTTAGAAGGACACCACTAATGAGCCCTTAATATAAATAAAGTGAGTTTATAAGGGTTGAAATATCAACCGAAAATGAACATATAAACAACTAAAAACCCTTTTAGGTTATCATGTGCTGACCAAACCACCATAAACCCTATCTCCACCTACTTTGTCTATATGTTGAAATCAAATTATAGAGAATCAACCACGGAAAAAACACCAATGACACACACCTATTCTATAGGTTAGGATCTCAATCAAACTGTGACCCATCCCAAACATTCTTGGTAGGACAACCATGTCACACTAACCCATCCCAATGGCTCTTTAGAGATATAATGTAACACCCTAACCCATCTTGAAAGTTCTTGCGAGGCCCAAGATGTCACCCTAACCATGCTTGATGGTTTTTGGGAGGACACCAAGACAAATAAGATAACATTAACAATATGAATAAATAATGACATAAAAATCAAGGGAAACATAAAAAAAATCTCATACATCATCTATTTAGTCCTAATTATCCCCTACTAAGCCCGAACAACTCCCCTGAGGTCAATTTTCCAAATTGTATAGCTTCTACATCATCCATAGTTCCAATTGAAATTTACAATCCAACCAAGAATTATCACGATGCTCTCCCTCAAAAGGGTCACTATGATTATACAAGAATAACCATATTCCCTAATACCTTAGTTTGTAGTCTCACACACTACCCACACACCCACACACAAAACATTACATGATACATTATACAAATTTCATAAAATCGGAAGGGATTTCATGCCTTAGGTTTGGAGAGACTAAACCACCAAAAATCATCATTGAGAAAAATAAAAATAAAAAAACAAAATCCAACCCCAAATTCAAATAATTATGGTTATAGAAAATAAAACTTGATATAAATAAAGATTAAGAGCTACAACGGTGTAATATTTTCCTTGAGAATCCAAATGCATCAAATGATATTCAATTTGGTGAAGAAACTAGGTGGGGAGAGTTGAAATCCTATAATGGAAGCCTCTCCCACTATAAAATTGAGATAGGGGTTGTGGAAGAAGATGATTAGGTTAAATATGGGTGTTTTGGGAAATTTAAAAATTAACATTAATTAAAATTATGCACAGGACTGTAACAAACTGAGCTTTTAAAATTCCCATTAAAATATAGGTGTTGGGCGATATAAAATTCCAATTATGATTGAATTAAGTGCCCTATAATGGTTATAGAAAACACATGAAATTATTTTGAATATTATATCCTATAAAATTTAAAATACCATTAGTCATCAAAACTATTGATAATGTAGTTGTTTAACAATAACCATATGATTAGTATAAATATAGGGTTTTGAAAAATATAATTCACCGAGACAAATGAAGTGATGGCCTCGACAAGTAGAATTGTACCCTATTAATCCCATTTATCAGAGCCTCAAAGGAATATAGAATCACTAGTATTTTCCATTTACCAAGTCCAATCCAATATCCAACAAATAAATCATGATCTAAATCATTTACAAAAGAAGTTTAAGATCATTGACATCATGACCCAAACAATTTTTGTTAAACCACCCCATGAAGATCTCACCACAACGTACCTTATGCTCAAGGAATTTTCAGGTGTAATAAAGTGTTATGTATCAATACCCTAGTAGTATTAATATGTATATTTTATATAATATTTAATATATTCACTTCTAATTTTTTTTACATTGTTAATTATTTTGATTTTGATATGATAAAATAAAAATTGTATTTTTGTGTAATCTGAAATTTCAGTTAAGATATTACTTTATAATGAATTAAATAATTTTAAAAATAAATTATATATCAATAAAATAAAACATATAAAAAATATTTAATATATATGAATGATCATATAATTTTTATGAAGTCAAATGTAATTTGTATAATGTTTTGAAAATTGTTATTGATAAAAAACCCAGTATTTCTCAATATATGATGATTTCTGTTTTAAAAGTGAAAATTGACATATTTATGAAAATATTTTCATAAAATAAATATTATTTTTGGAGAAAATATTTAAAAATTATCAAATAGTTTACATTTCATAATTTTCTGAGAATGTCGAATTTTTTTGTAAAAATTAAATACAGTATATACGGTGTGTATTATGACATCATAATGACCCAAAAGGAATGTAATAAATTCAATAAATGGAATTCAAGATAAAATATATGTTTCCCAATTAAAATAATTTGTTTTTGAGGTTATTTGATTAACTTTATAAAACTTTAATGAATCCTCTAAAACCTATATTATATTTTAAGGTTTTAAAATGAATTCTTTATAAAAATGAATAACTTATGCATCATCAAGGGTAATATTTAATTGATTTAGTACCTTTAAAATGTAAAATAAATAATAATACTCATATTTGAAAAAACACATGGGTAAAAACCATGGTAAATTATGTGATTTTGATTATTTTATTATAGAGTCCAAAACCTTTGTTTAGGAAATAATGAAGATCTTCCACATTTTTTCCAAAATAAACCCACCCAATATTCCCTTTATGTTTAGTAAAAAACCATATAACACATCTTTAATATTTCCTCCCATATATAGAGTACTCCAATGGTTTCCCTATGCTCTTAATTAGCTTCTCCTAGGATCTTGGAATCAACCTCTCAAGGTGTGGTATCCTCCCTTTCTCCTCTTTATTCAACACCTTATTTATGTAATGCACTTTGTCTACCAATTCATATTGATGTTATATGCTCTTAAACATCCCTCCTACCACCCTTATGATTTAAAGTAATTATTTACCCCCTTTAACTCTCATTATTCCCTCCAATGATTCTTATGTATCCCTGTTATGTTACTAAAATTATCCAATGATTTTTCCTTACTGAGTCTATATTGAAGCACCATCCTTATCTTATACCTATTAATTTTTAAATTTTCATGTTCTATTATGTTCTTAAATATCCATAATACTATCCTATTTAATTCCAAGTGAAGATATACACCTTTAAATCTCATCAAACCATTTTATGAATATTCATTAACTCTCATTAGGCTGCCGAAATGTCACTGCGATTTTCATTACTGTAAATTTATGAGGTGTATATTCATAATCATTTCCACTCAAGGGTATTAAAATAGGTATAGATATAATTAATTTTTATGTGGAATTATATATATTTAATCCATATTCCCTAATCCTATGATTAAATGTGATGAAATATGTTCTTATGTTATATGATATATGTGACACACTTATGTATATACATTATATGACTACAATGGGTGCACCCAGATAGTACTCCAATGCATTGGGTAATGTTTTAGTATAATTAGATTATATGTACAGTTCTCATGAGGTCATCCTAATCAAATTATGATATGATTTCTTGGTGGTTAACCATGACTTATTCTTATGATTTCATGTTTAAATTTTTTCCTCATTACCATGTTGCCTTTATGTTATCATGCTACATCATGACTAATTGTTCAAGGTTATGATTATTTCCCCTTTTATATCCCATTGAAATTACTATTTTATAACATGTACCTATTTTATTATGTTAATATTATTTATTCCCTTACTAGGATTTATTTATCACCCATTTCTTATGTATGTCCCCAGGTTATAACATGAAGTTTTAAGAATTATTGGAAAATTAAGATCATGTTAAGGAATTTTTCAATAATTTCGATGTAACACATGTTTTTAAGTTGTTATGTAATGTACATATTTACCCAAAGACACTAGGATTATCAATATCTTGGGTTTTACTATGCGTATTCCTGTGTATTAAATAATGAATCGACATATAATAAAGACAAGGGTTGTCAAAGTTGGTATCAAAGGAAAGTTTAGTTACTTTTGGGATTAGGATTTAGAAACTCATGAGAAATAATTATGGATAATAATGTACATAATAAAAACTCCCTAAATTTTTGTTACAGTATATATATTAAGTGGTTTACAATAAAATACCTCTTTTTTAGATACAAAAACTATACGTGACTCTAACACAAAGGTACCTTGGTGTAATATTCCTAAAAAGGGCGCATTGAGAAGGACTCGATTATCACCTGGTGCATGAAAATGAGCCTTGCTACATACCTGGTTTGACCCTACCAAGGGATATTATTTGATAAATACACAATCTCATTACGAACCATTACTAAGGGGAAAAATCTATAATAGTACATGTTAGGAAATAGAACAAGAATAACTTAGATGAAAGCCTATAAATTCATAAGTTAAATATTTAATTTCATTTATATATTATCCATTTAATGTAATTTTATTCCTTTTTTGATGTTTAATAGTTTAAAAATACTCATCCTTAATTTTTGCTTCATTCTATCCAATAGATGGAAATATGAGAAAATGAGTAAATAACCAATGTGAGATGCAATTTGATGAGGCGCCAAGGGAAATATCACAAATAAACTATGCAAGGATTTAAGTGTGAAAAAATAGGGAATAAAGTATCCAATTTCCATGAAAAAATTAATACATTAATGGATGATAATAAAGTTCAATCTAAGGTACCATATAGAGTTATTTTTTGTAAATATGAAGAAATTAGGCATTATCTAAGCTGATGCTATATTCCAAGGGATAACAGGAATAATGAGCACTAACAATCTTCAATAGAAAGGGAACAAGGAAAGTAATGTGTTAATATAGATCATGTTGATTGAAGTACATGTAAACTCTATTTAGAGAAGTGTATGTCCTGTTGTATTTCAATTCATTCCCTATTCAAATATCTTGTAATTTTTCTAAGAACAAAGAGTTACCACATGAAATTATTTTATGTCATCAAGAAAAAAAATCAATGATTATTGTATTACATGTTAAGGTTCATGGTAATTTCATTCTTGAAAATATTATCAGTTTTCCTTTAGTGTAACTTTATATTATCTACATTATGGAATGGTTTTCCTTTTATAAAGACAATATAAATTTTTGGGAGAAGAAATTTACCCTCTGTACCATGAATCACCCATCAATTCTATACTAGTGAAAGGAGGAGGATGAAACTTCTCTAGTATCATCATATTAATCATGGATATTATTTCCCTACGAGAAGTTGTATCTAGCACTTAAAATTGTGACTATGGAAATGACAACCCTTGAATACATTCCCATTGTGAGGGAATATTATGATGTGTTTCCCAAAAAATTTCATGATCTTCCCCCTAGTTAAGAGGTTGAATTTAAAATCGAGTATATATCTGGGGGTTTTCAATATATGAGACTACATATAGAATGGATTTTGTGTAACTTGAGGAGATGAATAAGAAACTATAGAAGAATCTAGATAAAGGGTTTATATTCTCATGTGTTTTACTGTAGGGTGAACTAGTCCACTTTATCAAGAATTGGAATTGGTGGATACACCTTTGAATTGATTATCATGTTCTCAACAATATCACGATAAAAAAAAGTATCATCTTCAATGGATTACAGAATATTATGATCAGATACTTGGAGAAAAATAATTATTTAAGGGGGGTATTTGGTCGGGGTAATATCATGTTGGGGTGAGCAAAGAGGATATCCACAAGACTACTTTTTGTACAAGGTACAGGTACAATTAGTTCATATTAATTCCATTCATACTTACTAATACTCTAGAAATTTTCATGAAATTGATGAATAGGGTCCTTAGATATTAAATAAAAAAAATTAGCAATTTTTAAAGATGGTATTGCAATATACTCCAAATGCAATGAGTATTATGAGGAGTATCTGATCATTATTCTAAAGTCCTTTTGAAAGGAGAAAATTTATGAAATGTCTATGAAATGTGATTTCTAGTTGAAGGATGTCTCATTCATGATGCATGTTATCACCTGCAAAGGGATATTTGTGGACCCATAAAAAATAGAGGAAACTGATGGATGGATAATACCAACCACTATGGTAGAAATTCAAAGTTTCCATGGATCAGTTGTGTATTATCATCGATTTTTTAGAAGTTTCTATTAATTTTCAAACCCTCGAACCAAGAAAACTCAAAAGGGAGTTATGTTTTTTTGGAATAAGTAATGTTAAGATATATTTAAAGAGTTTAAAAAGAGTATTATCACTACACTAATACTTATACGAACAAAATTTTGGGAACTTTTCGTGGTATACAATGATACTTCCAAGAATTAATTGGGATGTGTATGAATGTGGAATAAAAAAGTGATAGACTATACCTTAAGGAAATTGAAATTTTAAGAACAAAACCACCCAACACATGATCTGGAGTTGGATATTGAAATCATTATATTGAAAATATAGCAGCAATAACTCTTTGGGTAGAAATTGTAAAATATATTCGGATTATAAGAGCCTCATGTATATATTCGCACTAAAAGGGATGAATATGTGATAAAAATATGGTCGGAGTTGATCAAGGACTATGATTTATCAATACACTACCATCCTAAAAAAGAAAATAATGTGTTAAATAGTTTAATTAGTAATTATTCCACAATTATACCATTGATGAGAATTTAAGGATCGTATATTCTTATAACTAAAAAGGATAGAAATGAGAATCATAAAGGAAAGAACATCATCAATGATTTAAAAAGTGAATTTTCATCCATCCCTTCTGGAGAAGATGAAGGATACTCAAAGACATGATGTTTAAATTCAGAATAATGTGGAAGTTATAGGAAAAGGTAAATCTTCAAAGTTTAAAATTAATGAAGAATTATTTGTAAGATTCAGGTAACAACTATGTGTACCATCCAATCTTGTGTTAATGAATGAGTTATTTGATGATGAACATAGATTGACCTTTTCCATCCCTCCAGGTAAAAAAAAGATGTATCAAGATATCTGATAGAACTATTGGTGGGACAATATGAAGTAAGATATTGTGGAATATACATCTAAGGTTCTTGTATACCAGAAAGTGAAGGATAAAACAAAAAAATCAAATGGGATGATGCAAGAATAACCCATACTTACATGGAAATGGGAAAACATAAACATGGAATTTATCATTAGTATTCTGAATAAATTAAGAGGAAATAATGATATATGGTTTTGGGTGGATCATCTTTTAATGAATTCTTGTTTCATTGCAATATGAGAGGAATTATAACTCGATAAACTTGCAAGTATATACATTAGATAAGTGGGAAAGTTTCATGGAAAACTACAATTGTTTGTATATGATATAGATCCATGATTGAAATCCATGTTCTATAAGAGTCTCCAACATGCTCTATATAAGGATTTGAACTTAAGTACAAATTATCACTCTCAAACTGATGTCTAATATAATAAGATTATCCAGACAGTCGAGGACATGTTGAGAGCATTCTCTATTGGCTTCAAAAGAGGATAAGATCAACATCTTCCTTTGGTTGAGTTCTCATAAAATAATAGTTTCCACTCAAGAATCCAAATATAGCCATATGAATCCATTTGTGGGAAGAGGTTCATTACACATGCTTGTTGGGATGAATTTGGTGAACACAAACTTTTGGGTCCTAAAATGGTCAAGTAAATGGTGGAAAAGGTCAAGACCATCCAGTTTTACATTAGGGCTAATCATAGTAGACGAAAGAGTTCTACTGATAATTATCATTGAGACCTAGAGTTTAACATTTGATATAAATTATTCCTTCACATATCTCAATGGCATAAAGTTGATATATTTGGAAATAAGTGAATGATTAGTCTAAGATATATTAGTCCGTTTGAGATCCTTGATCACATTGAAGTGGTGGCCTATCGACCATTACTCCCACCTAACCTATCTAAAGTACATTATGTGTTCCGTGTATCCATATTGAAAGAAATACATACTAGACCCACCACATGTGATGAATATAGAGGTGATAACATTAGAGAATGATATTTCATATGAGGAGTAGTTGGTGAAGATCTTAGATCAAAGAGAAAATGTTATACGAAATAAGAAAAGGCACCAAGACAAACTGTTATGGAGAAACCACAAGTTTGAACAATGGGCATGGGAACCAAGGAAGATGATGAAATAGAATTACCCTTGGATATTTTAGTGTATGAAATGAAAGTTTTGAGGGAGAAATTTTCAAAGGGGGAATATTTTAAAACCCAAACATTTATAAATAAAAATTCCTTTTTGATTGATTTAAATTCCCATTATGGTTATCGAAAAAACATACAGTTATTTAGAATATTATATCTTATAAAATTTAAAAGTCCATTATTAATCCTAATCATTGATAATTTATCCATTTATTAGTGAGAATATGATTTATATAAATATAGGGGTTTGATAAATACAATCGACAAATACAAGGAAGTGATATCCTCGACTAGTAGGATCGTACCCTTTAAATCCCATTTATTATAGATTCTAAGGGATATAGCATCACCAGGATTTTCAATTAAACAAAACCAAGCTAATATCCAATAACCAAATCATGTGAGAATCCATATATGAGATAATTTCAAGCTCATCGATATCACGACCCCAACGAAGTATGCCAAACCACCCCATGAAAATATAACCATCACACACCTTACCCTCAGGTTGTTTTATGGTGCAATAAAGGGCTATGTCTAAAATAATAATAATATTAATATGCATATTTTTTAGAATAAGGAATATATTCACTTAATCTTTTATTTACTTTTTAAGTGATTTTGATTTTTTTTGATAAAACACAAATCATATTTTTGTGTAATATGAAATTTCAATTAAGATATTATTTTTTTATGAATTATTAAATTTTAAAAATAAATTATATATTAATAAAATAATATAATTAAATAATATTTATTAAATATAAATTATAATATTTTTTTAAGTCAAATTTAATTGTTATAAGGGTTAGAAAACTATTATTGTTGAAAAAACCATCATTTATCAATAAATGTCGATTCTTAATTTAAATGTTATAATTCATATAATTAAGATATTATTTTTATAAAATAATTTATATTTTTAGAATCAAAATGTTTAAATTATTCAATATTTATTTTTTATAATTTAATGTGAAAGTCGAATTTTTAGGTAAAAAATAAATATAGTATAAATATATGGTGTGTATTATGAAATCATAATGACTCATAAGGGATGTAATAAATTCTATAAAGGGTATACACAACAAAATCTATTATTCCCCTTTAAAATAATTTTAATAATCTTATTTAATTAATTTTATAAAGTCTTTATGGTTACTCCAAAACATATGTTATATGTTAAGGTTTTAAAATCAATTCTTTATAAGCATGACTCACTTCCATGTCACCAAGGGTAATATTTTATTGATTTCAGATCTTGGACTTTTAAAAAACATTTCTGTTTGGGATAAACCATGGGAAAAAACAATGGGAGTGTTTTTAATTTTGATTACATTAGTATATATAGTCCAAAACATATGTTTGGGAAATAATAAACAACTCCCCTCCCTATTCCTATGTAATTCCACACAATATCCACTTCATCTTTACTCAAAAACCATTAAGAACATCTTTATTATTCTATACACTATCTATAGTCCTCCCAAGGTTCCCCCAAGCTCTAAATAAGCTCCTTTTAAGCTTTTGGAATCATCCTCTCATGGTAAGGTATCCTCTATTTCTCCTCTTTATTCAAGAATCTTATTTATGTAATTCACTTTCTATAATAATTACTAATAATTGAATATGATCTTAAAAATACCTCTTACTGACCTTATGATGTCCAAGTAATGAGTTTCCTCTTTCAATCCCATTAAGACCTCCCATGATTCATTATTTATCCTTATTATGTTACCGAAATTATCCTATGATTTTTTTATGTGAACATTTGTAAGGTATACACCAATACTCATTTAGACTCAAGGGTATTCACCTAGTTGTAACTATACTTCATTGATTGGGGGATTCCATGTATATTACCACAATCCTTAATCAATGGGTTAAATGTGATAAAATATGTTCTTATTTTATATGATCTATGTTGCACACTTATGCATATGCATGATATGATTATAATGGGTGCGCCAAAATAGTGTTGCAATACATTGGGTAATTTTTAGTCTCCTGAGATTCCATGTATGGTACATGGGAGGTTATCCAAAGCACATTATGTTATAATATCTTTTTGTTTAACCTTGAATTATGCTTATGATTTCAAGTTTAAATTTGTTGTGATATTATCATGTTTCTTTTATGTTATCTTGCTACATCATTCCTTATTATTCATGTTTATGATTATCACCACTTTTATGTCCCATTGAAATGAATATTTTCTAACATATAATACTTTCTTCATATTTTTCTTTGTTTATTTCCTTACTGGGGTTTTTAGCTCCCACATTTCTTATACATGTCCTCTAGATTTCCCACAGAGTTTTAAGAATAGCGGAAAATTGTGAGCATGTTGAGGAAGTTTTAAATAATGTTGATTTAACAAATATTTATAAGTAGTTATGTAATGTACCTAACTACCCAAATATACTAGGATTCTTGATCTTTTAGGTTGTATTATGTGAATTCTAATTTATTAAATTATTAAATGAAGTGTAATAAAGAAAATGGTTTCCATAAGGATCCCACTGTCTAGAAGAAGGACTCAAATAGGTATCCAATTAGTATGGGAATATTTTTTGGGACCCTAGATAGTCCATCAGATAGTCAATTTCCCTGTATAGGCTAGTTGATGGGTCTGTATAAACTTACAACTATCCCAACCCCCTCCGACAAGCCTTTGAACTTCCTTTTAAACCATTAATGATCTTGGAACCCTTAAAATACACCAAAATAAATTTAGTTTAAATCATAACTCACCTTGAATTATGGAGGGTTTATTAAAATTAGGATATTGAAATTTATTCTAAGTAAATATGAAAATGAATAATTCCAAAATTAAATGTGATTGTATTGTAAATCCATTACCTTGGGTCTCTTCTTTGTACTATATGTTTGATCCTCCTATATAATGATTTCATAATTTTAAATCCCCCATTATAGAACCATATTCATACTTATCATAAATTATATGATTAATTATAACATCTCATGACCTATTAATTAACAATTCTTCATTAACATCATCATTCCAAGTGTTAGAAATTTAATTTGTCATGTATGTTTCAGTTTGTTCATCTAGGTTCTTAAATCACGGTCCTGGTATCATTATATATATAATCTTAATCATTACATAAAAATAATATTTATTCATTATATATATATTTAGAATATTCCATGAAATGTGGTATTTGAAAAATAAAATACACCATTTATGGAAAAGGTAGTCCATACTTATTCATTAACACAGTTTTCACATTCTAATAAAAAAAGAAAAAAGAAGAGTAAATGAAATCTTATCATTCCAAAATAATATTTATATCATAATTATAATATATATTTTTATTAAATCCATCTTTATATCCATCCACAAGTGGAAATGATGGAAAATGAACCGTATCATTATATAAAGATGGTAGTCTCTACGTACGCACAAGAAACACTTTCATTTTTCATTAGTTAGAAGAGTAAATAGTTTGATTATATCTTATCATTATAGAAAAATAACTATATTATAAATATAATACATAAACATTATATCTATTATAATAACCAACCATGAAAAGTGGAGATGAAAATTGAAATAAAACGCTTCATGAAGTTGGTAGTCCACACACATGTATGAATGATGATTTCATTTCATATTTGATAAAAATGAGATGGTTAAAGTTTGTTGCATATACATATTAACATTTCAATACTTTATGATATAGTATTTATTATTTTATAAAGGATAAATGATTTTAAATAGGTATAAGAAGAAATAAATTTTGAACGAGTAGGTTAATATGATTACGCCTTCTTTGAGAGTCCTCCATTAAATTACACCTTAATCATCATTAGGATGGTATTATGGGAAGAACATAAGATCTAGTATGTGGGAATGAATCTAGGAAGGTATTTTTGTAGTTCTTGGCCAAGCTACTCAGCTGATGGTCTGTGAATTAGAGTGGATTGGTAAGTGAGGTGGGTGATCATCTAATTTCTTGAAATATTATTACATATTATACATATTAATAAATTCAAGAGGATAAAATTTTAAAAATTTAATATATTTGATGGATAAAGTTGAAATATGATCAACCAATAGAATTTAAATATGTTTTAAGTCATTTTAACCCTTGTCTAATTTAGTTTAACCCCCTTCTAACCCATTTTAAACATTATCGTAGTAGTGAATTTTTACCTCGGTTACAATTCATTATGACCAAAAATAAAATTGAACTATTTAAAAAATTTGGATATAATAATTTCAAATTTTAAATCCATTATATCAAATTCAATTCCTATAATGTAAATAAATTAATTTAAAAAATAACCCATAAAATGCGATGAAAATAATTTTTATGAAAATAGATTTTGCAGGAATTAGATGAATTTATTTAAAATATTTCCCTAGTAACCACCATTAAATGAATGTGAATTTATTTTAATTAATTTATAATATGAAAATTTTATTAAAATAATTCATTAATAGAGAATATTTTAATTTAGAAATACATTGTACACATAAAAAGTTTCAAAAAAACAACAAGTTCTAATTTCAAATGATTTTAGGTTTTTTTATAACCAATTGATAATCAATGTAAGATTAGTTATATATATTATAAAACATTATTATAAATAATAGTAAATTATATAAATAATTTATTGTCAATTATTCATAAAAATTCATTTCTAAGGTAAAATTTTAAAAAATCATTCTAGGATTACTATGACATAGTAATTTCAAAATAGATATTTATCCTATAAAATTATAATTTTTTTGAAAAAAATTTAAAAGTGTGCATTTTAATATAGTTTCTTTAGAATTAAAATCTCACATACCATAATTAAATCTTGGGTGTTACAATTAAACTAAATATTGACCTTTTCAAAAAAAATCAAAAATTCATACTAAGCTATTATTGTTATGATAAATCCAAAAATAAAGTTAAATTTTTAAATTTAAAATTTCAAAATTTACTAATTTATGTTTTAAATGGAATCATAAAATATAATGAAAACTACTTTTTTAATAAATTGAATTTTTTAAATAATAATTGTTCATGTTCTTAATTATTATAAATTACTAATTAAATGATTGTTAATATATTCATTTATATGTTTAAAAATCACATTATTTATATTTTTTAGTGGATGTTAATTTAATTTAATTAGTTAAAAATCACATAACTTTTGTGAAATAAAAATTATTTCAAAATAACCCTTTTACAATTGTGATGGTAATTAACATTATTCTCGATAACTTATTTTTTTCCAATAAATGAAATTCCCCTTACCACCTAATTTTAAATTGAGGATTAAAATTTTGAAAATTATTTTATCTGAATCAATTTATTAAAGTTATAAAAACTAATTTTAATATAAGTGTGAATAACCCATAACAAAAATTTTAAGAAAAACATATCTTTTTGCCAAAAAATTAATTTATTACTTATAAAGTAATAACTATTGAATGGATGTTATTTTTTTATATTTAACCAATAAATTTCAATAAATTAATTATTTAACAATAATAAAATAAAATACATAGCACATTGAAAGGGAATTTTTAGAAAAATATATTTTTAGAGCGTAAAATTAATTTGTTAACTATTTATCTACACTAACTAATTTTTATCAAATAATTTGTATTGAAAATGAACTTTATTTTTCTTTATACACATATTTCATTTTACGGTTAAATCTTTTTATACCCTTTAATGTAGTGACTACATTATAACAATTATATATACTACTTAAAATTTTATCTCAATAAAATGTATCATGATTTATTTTAGTTCTGCATTTCATGTGAAACAAGATATTAAACATAGTATTTATTTAAATGAAAATTTATAATTAAATATCATGGTTTTATTCTTCCATTTTAACATGCCAATATTTTAGATTTTTTTTAATTAATATATTAAATAGTGAGTGGTATATGTAACACCGAGTTAAACAAACTGTGATATATTATAGAAATATTATTATTTAAATATGACCAATATAACATAGTCATCAGTTTGGTGGGTATGAATAAGAGTAACTATACCATTAAATATATTTACAAAAGTTTTATTAATATAAATGCACTAATTAATAAATAAGAAATAAATTTTAAATAAAATCATATGACATTAAAGGAGATATTTTTTAGAAAATGGTTTTATGTACACAATGTATTTTTATCAATGTAAATTGAGTTAATCTCTATAAGTTATTGATTTTAATATAACATATAGGCCATATTTTTTTAAAAATAAATTAACAATTGTATAATTGTTGTTACCATATTAGGAAGGAGAATACATTCATTTTATACTTCAAAAATTCATTTTCATCAAAAAAAGGTTTTGGTTACATTTTTGGAGTGTATATTACAATTAATTTATACCAATTTTAGAAATTATATTTGAAAAATGGATATAAATTTTTAAATCATAATTCCATGATAGTATTAGGATAAATGTTTGGTATATTTCTAAAAATATTTATTTTTGAGTTAATTGTGAAAAATGTTGAATTTTCAAAAATTGTCATTTCTTTTCATTAAACCAAGTAATTTAGAATATCTATTATGTTTTTGATGTTTTTTTACATTATCAGTAATTAAATTTTAATTTAAATTATCAAATTAATTCCATCGTAATTAAAATTATTTTTTATTTTTATATAAGTTCATTTTTATGATTAAAAACACATTTTTCTAAGAAATGTTTTTCATTGGGTTTTTCACACTTTTATTAAAATTAATTTCTTCTATTTATAAATATTGAATATTATTGGATTTAATTTTTGGACTCATCATGAAAATAATTATTAATAAGGATAATTTCATTTTTTTCATTATGAATTGTAAACATGGTAAATAATTCTCACCATGAAAAAGTGTAAATTGGGTAATTTCATTTAAAAATAATGCGACATGACATTAAAAATATACTAAAATTTAATTATTTCAATTTTATGAGTTTAGTTTTATCATCCTAATCAAATATTTTAATTTATTGAAAAAATTATTTATCCTTGATAATGTTCTATATAATATTTTAAGTATGGAATAAATAAAAAATATCACTATCATTCATTTAATTTTTATAACATATTATGATAGGGATAAAAAGAAGTTCATGTCATTGGTAAATTTTAATTTTTAATATGAATACATTTTTTTATATTAATCTATTTTTAGTTAGTAGTCATGATAAAATTACTTTTAATTCTTACACAAGGCCGAGAGAGGGATTGTACAACCAGTAGAAAAAGCAAGGTAAATCATTATTAATATAATAAAATTAATTTGATTGGATGAATAGTAGTATTACACAAATTTAATAGGTAATTATAAAGTATTTTTAATTTTAATTCTTTTATATCATAATTACAATGATGTATTTATGCCTTTGAAGTCAAATTAAATGAATAGTCCCAAAAATGACTTTAATGATATTTTATGACAAAAAATATTTTATTAAATTATTTAAAAATAAATAAATATTTATATAGGGAACCTGGGATGTTAAATGGTCTAAAATTTCATCCATGTAAATTTCTTATACACTTTTCACCTTATAAATAATTTTATAACCCTAATAGAGTGAAAAATATGTTACCACATTTAAGGTTAAAAAGGGTTAATGAGGAGGCTAAACTAAAAGATATGGTTTAAAATGAAATATAAACATGTATAAATTTCACTGGTTTATGTGATATTGATATTATCATTTCCTAAATTTTAAATGTTTTCCATTTAGTTTCACTTTACATGACTATGATATTTATTATATTTTAAAGTTCATTTTATTTACAATTGTGTCACTCCTCTCACTTATAAAAGGGAAATCAATCCCTTATCCTCTTCACACATTTTGAGCCATTTTTATTGACCAATAGCTTCTGAAATCCCTTCCCAAACATCTTAAATAGTTTCTTTAGAATTGGGTCTCACCAAAATACCATCCTATAAGGCTTAATGTGTAAACCAAATGTGGTTTTGCAAAGAAGAGGTATAACTCTAAACCCAATCATTTTTTCTTATTTATTTTTCAACCACCATATATTATTTAATAACCATATTGATATAATAACATAAGTATATCCACTATAATTAGATGTTATTATGACTATGGTATAACCCTTATTCATCTTTGTCTCTATTATATGGGAAATTAAAACATCACTCATGTGTACATGTGGACTACCTCCTCCATGAAGCAATGTGTTTCATTTTTCATAAATACCTCCAACTAATGGATATTATGATGGATTTAATGAATATATATTATATTTATAACATTATTGTAACTTTTAAAGATAATATATTACTTATCATCTTACCCTTCCACCCATTAAAAAATTATAATGTTGCTCGTGTGTATTTGTGGATTACCATGACCACAAAGCGATCTGATTCATTTTTCATATCCAAAATTATTGAATGATTCTAAAATTTTATTAAATTTATAAAATTATAATTATAGAAAGATTAATATTTCAGATATTAGAGAACATTTACCCCTTTGATCGTGGTCTACCTATCAACTGCTTTTGCGTTTATGAACCTGATGTCATCAAAACGCCCGACATAAACTTAATTGATTTAATAACTATAAATAATGCCATATTTAAGGAAATAAAAGGAATAATTATGAGTTAATAAAACAATAAATATTTTCAATAAATTTTAAAATTAATATAAGTTTATTATTTTTGATTTAATGTATTTCCATGGCGAGTCGGACTTGAGGCAAGGGATTTCTAGTATCAATTTACCTTCATTGAGGCTAATGAAATTTTCCCCTAATGTTTTATTTTGTGTGGTGTCTAAAATAATTTATTGATGTATTTTTTAATTCATTTAAAAAATTAATTTTTTTTACAAATCCAGTTCAGGTTCATTTCTTCAACATCTTATTGTTTCAAATGTTACAAAAAACCATAAGGGGTTTCATAACTCAATTTCTTTTCATCAGGTTATATATTTATTCTTCTTTTTATATTTAATGCCATGATTAATGACCTGAAATTATTTTATATTGTATTTAACCTTGTTTTATATGGATTTAATAATTTTACACATAATCACTTCATTGATTAATTCTCACTTCAAAATTACGAACTTTTTAAGGATTTCTTATATCACTTTTGTTTCTGTGAAACATATTCTTTATTCACCATTTTGTTCGCTCATTTTGTGAAAATATTTCACCTTTTATATATCATATCATAAATTTATTTGTATTCATTTTATTTAAATATTTAGTTGAATTTATTTCTTTCATGGGGTTTGTGATATAAAAGTTACCAAATTGGTAAGTTTTTATTTTATAATCACATCCTTATTCAATATTTTTTATGTTTATGTTTATCTTAGTGAAATTATATGATATTTCTATATTAAACCCCATATATTATATTATAATTTATTTTATTATATAGATTAAAAAATTTCATTTCATTGTTCTCTCTCTAAGCACTCAAAATTCAAAAATAATGTTTTTAATTTAAACGAACATTGTTTTTCTATTTGAAAGTGAATATTTTTCTTCCATGTACATATTTTCTATAAAATGTTTTCAATAATGTTTTTAGTATTCCCTATTGATTGATTAAATTAATTTTTATCAATTTTTTACTTTATATATAAAAATAAAAAATGTATTTTCTTATCATTTTTTGAATGAGGTACTTTTTATGATAGGTTTGAAGGAAATATTTATTTTACCATTTATCTCATTTTAGGGTCCTAGAAAAAATCCACAAAGGTGATTCTACCCAAATCCCCCAAAATAATTGGGGCAAAGAATGGAGAAAATTCATAGAAGGGAATCAAGTAGGACTGGTCGAATGAAAACACGACGTGGCCAGGCCCCGTGAAGTACCCCCTCCGCGAACAATCGTAATTCGCGAAATGGAGGCGGAGATCCTCCGTGGTCATGAGGCAAGATGGGCGCCAATCTGGTTCGACATCATGAACCGCCCCAACCGTGGACCGCGTCGACCGGTTTAAGCCGCATCCACTGTTGTTCGTGAAATGGAGGCGGAACCCTCTGTGGCCGTGAAGCACCCCCTGAGTTCGGTTCGCGGGGGGGGGGGGGGGGGGGCGCTCAATACCCACCACGAATTACGGATTTACCAAGTCAGTTGTAAACCAGGTATTCTGTCATGGGACTCCGCAAAAGGTGTCGCGTGACCACAAATACATATTTTCCCCCACTCTATAAAAGGAGACCGAGGGGGGGAGAAATTGAGGATTCTGATTGGGGATTCGAAGGCGGAATAAGAGAAGAGCGATCAGACTCGGGTGGAAGGATTTCGAAGGAAGGATTAAGATTTCGCAAACAGCGAAGTTCCAGTTCACGAACCAGAGTAGGTATAAACCTGGGAACGAACTAATAAGGAACAGAAAATGCATAATAATTTGGTGAATCGTGAACATAAAATAACATAAAAAATATAAGGCCGCGAACCATATCCCCTCTACGGATGCACTCCCCGCGGACCAGGGTGTTTATGCCTCTTTTCTGATCTGCCGCACCGCGTAGCACCTTCTTATGAGGGAGAAGACTCGACCGACGAACCCCCGATCGGCACCGCCCTTGGCCACCACTACTCGCGTGGACCCCTCCGCATACCCCCTAGTACGCAGGTCGAACCCGAAGCCGAAAACCACCCTAGTTCGCAGGATGCTCGCCAGACAGCGAACCACCCTGGTTTGTGGGATACCCCACAGTCCACGGACCACCCTAGTTCACAGACAACCCCTCTAACCACGTCGCACTTCCCTACGTGAAAGGTGCCACCACCCATACCCCTGTGTGGTTCGCCTAATCCTTAGGATTTCCCTTTCCCCGAGCCACATAAGATTCTCCCGATCTGGCCCGATCCCCCGTGACTCCCTCATTGGCCTACTCATCAGCCCCGAACCGAGGCCTCCACCAAAGCCACCAGATCCATGTGGTGAAACCCTTTTGCACAACAGCGTGCCATTTGAGTTCACATACCCACGGTAAATAGGAAAAAAGGGGTTCCCCAACCATTGAGTAGATTCCTGAAGCATTCCTGGGTTCACATTCCCACAGTAATGTGCAGTCTGAGCTCGGGAGTACCCTTTCTTCCCCTCTACTTGCTAAGAGTTCCTCGAGGTAGCAAAATACCCATCACAAGGAATCCCTCATGTACTGTAGGAGTGGTGACAGGTGCAGGAGCACCCCCTTTCTCTCTCTCTCTGCGCTTTATCTCCATGGGCCTCCTCAGAGTGTAAGCCCTAATCCATTACCATGGGCCTCCTCAGAGTGTTAGCCCCAATCCATCACCCTGGGCATCCAAACCGGATTAATCCCCAACTTAATGGGCCACCTTCATGCGTAATCCCCACTCCACTTCTCACGGACACACCTCTCGCAAAGTTATCCTCTGGTCCCTGCTACCTCTTGTTTCTCACACCGAGCAAGACTCACGTAGGCTTAGAGTAAGCATCGACCATGACATCCTCTTATGGGCCTCCTCAGAGTGTAAGACCCAATCCATCACCATGGGCCTCCTCAGTGTGTAATCCCCAATCCATCATTATGGGCCTCCTCAGAGTGTTAGCCCCAATCCATCATTCTGGGATGCCTCAGAGCATAAGTCCCAAGCCATTCGAACTACGTGGACTTCGATCCCTATCCCCTAGGAAGGGTATGTAGGAAGCCTCCCCAAGGTTCAAGCCTGATCACAATCGGACCCCTGGGTATACCTTCACGTCGGTTCTCCGACACCCCGATTCGAACTATGTGAACTTTGATCACTATCACCTAGGCAGGGTACGTAGGAAGCCTCCATGAGGTTCGAGACCAACAACTGGTCGATCCGACTATCTTCACATCGGTTCACTGAGCTGCTCCTAGCACCGTCTCAATGTGTTTCGACTCCTCGGGGTCATTAATCCAATGAGGGATGGTAAACCTCGGGCATAAATGATTCTGAACCCCTGCGTTCAGCCGACCATTTCCAACCAAGAGAAATCCGTGGATATTATGCTTGGGTATACACCAAAGATTCACGAACATATGAATACGTCTTAAATCTATAAGAGAGTCCCAAAATAGGAAACAATTCCCCCCAAAAAAGTGAGATGAGCCCGACTTCCCATCCTCTCGACCAATGTGAGTTCTTTAGCATCACTGGTCAGACTATCCGGCGAACTCCTGCCTTTGGAATGCAGATCCATCCATCATTGGATACGGAGCCATTGGGCGTTTCGAGGCCAAAACAACGAAACAAAAATGGTGAACCCGAAGTGAATCTTTAACCAAGCATGACAGATTTAACTTAATCCCACCCTGTGCCCCCTTTTACTCACAAGGAGGGACAAGAAAGGTCATTAATCGTGCATGGGATCATGAGATGCTGCTTTAAAAGGTTTTCTGTTTGTATTTGTTAAAATTTTTCATAGGTACTAACTTCATAACTCCCTTTGATCCAATGGCATCGCAAAGGAACTCACAAGTGCGCGCTTCCAACAACGCATGGACCGGACACCCTAACCTACGGAGGACCCCATCACCCACCCAGCGTCTTCAATGTTGGGTCTCAGCCGCACTGATCTAAGAGTAACATGTGAATGGTACTCTCCCAATGATGGAGGCGGCCATGCATGCCCTCCAATCCGCCAGAAATCACTGGTTGCCTGCCTAGTAGTGGCCGCAAAGGCAGATCCAGACAGCCCCTGTTGCTGTCTCCAACTATTTTGGGAGTCTATCCCCGGAACGGGACAATGTGTACCTCCCTTATCTTAGGGAGGTGGACGAGGTCAACGTTGAGGACTTCATCCTCGCCGAATAGGGGTTCTTCTCCAAGGCCCCCACCAGCAGACGTCATGGTGGTCACGTCGTGATTAAACATCCTCGTGCCAAGGAGGATGTCTCACAGAGGATTCAGGCCCACTCTCCCCGAGTTCCGGCCCCTCGGACCGCCCGACGAGGGTGGCAGACGTTCAATCGGAGACCGGTCATCACCCTGGTCCCTGAGGAGGAGCTCCGCTTCCCATCTATGGAGACGTACCACAAACATGCACCTACACCTATTAGATTCTCCTAAGCCTGCCATCCAAACATGGCGGCATCGTACGAGTCGACGTGCACCCCCACTGAGCTCCATCAAGCCCGTCGCTCAGGCAGGATGACACTTACTCGGCATGAACCTCTCCCTACCCAGGGTCGTGAAGCCCGCCAACCTGACGTGGTGGCGACCCGACACTTGCAGGGCTAGCTCCTAGCAGTTTTTTCTGACGCCCTCCATCCTGATATGGTGGCGATCAACAAAGCCCACCACCCAGATGTGGCCGCAAATCATAGGCAGGCACGTCTCCCCGCCAATAAAGGCCATCGACTCAATACGGTGGGAAACCAATATATGTAGGGCCAACTCCCTGTGGATACAAGTAAAGTCCGCCACCCCGATGTGGAGGTGAACAGAGAGATAAACCGGTATATCCCGGTACAGGGGCAGATTCGTTCACCTGCCCCGACACAGGAGAATTGTCAGTACCCACTGACCACCGGAGGATCGGAGCAGGATATTCCTACTCCAATACTGGAATGGGACTTCATACCCATTCCAGCCAAAGATGTATCTCTAAATATCCCGGAAATGATGGAGGAGTAGGTATCGATCCCATATCATATCTTTCAGACTTTCCAGAATGTAATTGTATCAGCGGAAACAGCAAGGACTCGGGCCCGTGAGCCCATCTCCCCAATTGAGGCGACTCATCTAAGAGACGAGATAGCGGCCTCAGAGCAGATCTGCATCCCTTCTTCTGCCCAGGAGGGTCGCTGTCCATATTCCATGATGCAAGGGCAACCAGATCGAGCATCTTCACTCGTTCCTACTGGGGGAAACCCGTCCATCATGGTGGATGCTCCAGAGCAGGCATATATCCCTGTTAAAAGTCAATATGTTCATCGGCGTATCCCGAAAACGTCACAGGACCCAATTGGACAGGGACCCAAAGGTGAAGGCTATTATCAACAGCAGACGGTCCCGGCTACCCACAAGAAAGCGCCCCGAATGCGCCGAAGGCAGTCGGAAAATAAAGGGGGAGTTCATGACTCCGCTCTGCTGGAATATGGGGTTCCCAACACCGCTAAGCATACACCAAAGGCTCATAACCCTGCCCCTCCATTACCATATTATGGGAGTGGCAGTAGCAGTTGTGAAGGTCCTCCCCTCAATGTCTGTACCAGCAGCTCTAAAGGACCTCCCCAGAGCACCCGATGGGGCCTCCCCCGCAGGCATATAACGATCAATCACGAGAGATCCTCTTTTGATGCGAGTCACAAAAACCCTCCACGTGACTAGAAGATCGAGCAGCAAGAAGGTCCTCCACTTGCTGCGGTCCACCCTGAAGGTCTTCCCCGGGGTATACACTGTAATCACTCTCCATGCAGTGGGACCACAGATTATGATAGTAGTCCTCGCTATCATAGTCACAACTACAGAGGCCCTCCACGGCAGTGACGTCTCATCACGACAAGAAGGCCCTCCCCTTGTCCTGGCTACCCTGAAGGTCCTCTCCAGGGGTTACGCTGCAACGACACTCCACACAGTCGGGCATCAGATCATGGTTGTAGTCCTCACCACCCTGATAACGGAGGTCCTCCCCATAGAGACATCGAGCAATGAGAAGGCCCTCCCCTCATTGTGGTACATTCTGGAGGCCCTCCTCAGGATGTATCCCACAGATATTCTCCCTGTGTCAGCAGTAATGGTATTCCTCACCATTTCTGCAGTTGTGATGGTATTCCTCGCCACCACGGCCTCCATTGTGAAGGTCCTCCCTGCATTAGCTCCAAGCAACAAGAAGGTCCTCCCCTTGTCACGGTGTGTCCTAAAGATCCTCCCCAGGATGCTTTCTGAACATCAATCCATGATGGACATCCTCACCATGATGGTCGTTGTTGCGAAGGTCCTCCCCGTAACGATGCTACGCAGCCAGAAGGTCCTCCCCTTGCTGCGACATGCCTTGGAGGTCCTCCCCAGGGTGTGCACTGAAAAATTCCTCTATGCAGTGAAGCATCAAGCAGTAATGGTAGTCCTCACCATTACGGACACCATTGCGGAGGTCCTCCCTGCGATGACGTATCATATCGACATGAAGGTCCTCCCCATGCCGAATAAAGCACAGAAAAGCCCTCGTATGCCGAGGTACTTAGAAGGATGGGATCAAGCATGTCAGATTCCCAGTTAGTTGTCAACGACATCCTTCTGCAATCGGGAGATGGTCTAGTGTAACATCCCCAAATGATAAAGGGTTAAATGATTAATGATATGACTCATGTAAATAAGGTGCAACTTCCTTTTCGGGAGCTTCTCTGATTAGAACTCCACAGTTAAGAGTGCTTGTCCTGGAGTAGTGATCAGGATGGGTGACCTTCTGGGATGTTTCCCAGGGTGTGTGTGAGTGATGACAAAACACACTGGAAAGGACATGTGTTAGCCTGTGGGGAATATCATTAGTCATATGACCCGTTAGGGGATGTGGGTGGATCCTGGGGTGGGCCCCACGTGTCTGCGGGGCAACTGGTGGTACCTGGTAGGCAAGGACCCGACGACCATGTTAAGGCAGGATGTCTGTGCTGTCACCGGTACCCAGTTGTCACATTTGGTATCAGAGGTGGTACCCAGCCTTAAGTGTGGTGCACTGCCTGGGTTGATATGTAGGGCCCACAACGAGGGAGTTGTGATCTAAAGGGGGTGGGGGTGATTGTAACATCCCCAAATGATAAAGGGTTAAATGATTAATGATATGAATCATGTCAACAAGGTGAAACTTCTTTTTCGGGAGCCTCTCTGATTAGAACTCCATAGTTAAGTGTGCTTGTCTTGGAATAGTGATCAGGATGGGTGACCTTCTGGGATGTTTCCTAGGGTGTGTGTGAGTGAAGACAAAACAAACTGGAAATAGAATGTGTTGGCCTGTGGGGACTATTATTAGTCAGATGACACGTTCGGGCATGTGGGTGGACCCTAGGGTGGGCCCCACATGTCTGCGGGGAAACTGGTTGTACCTGGTAGGCAAGGACCCGAGGACCATGTTAAGGTGGGGTGTCTGTGCTGTCACCGGGACCCGGTTGTCACATCCAGGGCCACGTTAATTCTTTGAACCGCCTCAGAATCTCCCACATAATGATTCAGCACCTACTGGTCCCACTGCCTCCGACCACATTGGTAGAGAGCGTCTCAGTTGGGCTGACCAGGTAGAGGAGTCACTAGCGGAGGAATATACCGATATGCTGCACCTGAGGAAACGACTGGCCATGGATGATATACCAGTTATGTTTTGGCCTATTTCCACCTCTCAGTTCGACATACCCAGATATTTGTCGGAAGAATGTGTGCACGACATTTGCCATAATATATGGACAACCCTCTGCGGACTGAAATCAAGCTTTCTTCACTACGACGGGTATGCAGACCACGTCAACACAATAGGGGACCTCTTGTGTCACATCGACCTAGAAACTCTTCCTTCAGCATGACAACAGCGACCTGAGAGGCGTAAAGGAAACATGGAGATAGCCTGCCTTCGTGCGCTGCACCAGCTGCGCCGCCTCATCGGTGACGCTCTGACGGCAGTCCATATCAGGGAATGGGGAGAACATGGAGCTCTGTATTTCACTCTGCTCCCCACCCAGAAGAACCTGTTCGGCATGGTGTCTTGAAACTTCGTCACGTCAAGATCAAAATCGAGTGGTCTCTCTGTTCAGGAAAGGCAACACACCCAACGGAGTCAGGACTTCAGTAAGTCCCAGAAGTGTCAGGCCTTACGGGAATGAGCCATTCAAGAACTCCTGAATCAGGCCACCGAGAGAATACAACAGGCCTCTCGCCTAAGAGAGGACAATCAGTGATCTTTTCCTGCCTCCCTAGAAGAGATTGATCCACAGGCGAATTCAACACCAAATCTTGTTCACCCCCGAATGGGGGCACGCGAGGTCAGGCAGGTAGCGATAGCCACAACCACTTCCGCAATCGAGGGTCAACCCCAACCTTCAGGGATGGGGTCATTTTTAACAACAAATTCCCCCGTAAGACCAATAAAACCGGAAAGGGACTCAATGTCCAAGGAATGGAGCCAACCCCAACCCTCAGGGCTGGGGGCATTATTACCCCCTCAACAATAACCTCCCTCATGATAATCAGCATTCTCTCGTCTAGGGAGGATAGTCAGAAGAGGAGGTTCTCATCCTATCTCGTCATTTGAATCATCATCCCCACCGAGAGGAAGGCGCACCGTAAGGTCGCACCAAAGAACTCTTCGCGTCACCCTTCGTCAAGAAGTCCGAAGGCAATCCAATGACACAAAAGGGAAGGTGAGCAGAAGATGCAGGAGTTCCTATTCCTATTTGGAAGATGACGTCCCCTCCACCCTACGATATGAATTCATCAACGTCATAGAGGCTAACCCCATGGGTGACACCGGGGAAAATGAAAATCCGGATGGATCGGGAGACGATAGTTCCGGTCAGGATGTGACTCACAATGAACCACCAGGTGTACACACCCGGAACCAAAGGGCCGCCCTAAATATTTTCAACCTTCCATCCAACCCTCCTCCGCCTACCCAGCGAGCTTCCAACATGGATAAGAATAAAGGACTGGTTACCATTAACCTGCCTCCTTCTCTCGACAAAAATGAGCCACTCATGCTTGAAGAGAGATTCGCTCGACAGGAATAGGAGATGAAAGAAGTGCGGCGGATTAACGCCAGGCTACTCCAGAGGAACCACCTTATTGAAAGTGTGTCCCAGGAAAAGCCACATCATGATCTCCCAAAAAGTGTACCTCAAAGACTAAGGTTTTCCCCGACAAACAAATTACAGTCAGGGCTCTCATCTAACGAGGCGCTCGGCCCGTCCAACTACCTAAAAGTAGATTTGGATGAATACCAAGACTTCCCTCCACTCAGGAAGCAACTAGAGAGAGTACTCCTAAACCCTCTGAAGGTGCCACAAACGGCACACGCACCCCTGGTTCTGGCCAATCCGGGTCCCCAGGCAATGCCTCGGGCTACGCCTGCCCAGGACAGGGCCCAACAGGATGTAAACCAGGGTCTCACCAACACCATTGAGGCACTAACATCTCGATTGGAAGCGATGGAAGGTATACTCACTCTGATACAGCCATAGTAGAAACCTTACCCAGATTGGGTGACCAACAAACCACCTCCACCAAATTTTGGGAGACCTGTATTCCCTATATTCAATGGATCGGGTGATCCGAAACAACATTTGATGCACTACGCATCCTATTACGACCCTATGATGGGGGCTCTGGAACAACAAGAAGTAGTAAAAATCAGATGCTTCGTACGGACCTTGGAACGATCATCCTTCGTCTGGTATACGAGTCTTCCAGCCCAGTCAATTAAGGGCTGGGAAGACCTTCGGCAGCAGTTCCTGTTCCACTTCAGCTCAACATTGCCTAAAATAACGGTCAGCGATCTCATGAACTGCAAGTAGAGGGAGAACGAGAGGGTCTCAGATTTCATCGCCAGATGGAAAGGCCTGACCTATTTTCTAAACAAGCCAATGCCTCAAGATGAGATTCTAGCTATATGCATCAATAATCTTCGAGATGAGCTACGAACACCACTCATACTATTGGAGTGCACCACTGACTTCCGCCATCTCTCAGCCATTGCCCACAGAATTGAGGAATCCCCACAGTGGACTAATTCAAAGTCCGGAATAGCCTCGCAGGCTCCTGCGAAAAGAGCCCCTAGAGATGAAGCATCCACTGTCACACTCAAGCCGACCCCTATGCCCACTCCACCGCTCAGGCCTCCAAAAAATCGTCAAGGGCCTCCTGCATATCAGCGGATACCTACGCCTAAATGGGATGATCAGTGAGGACCGAAGAGGAACCAGTTTGAGGAATGAAGACAAAAATTATACTCGTTCCTAGACAATTATGTTCATGGCTACTTTATTTCCGCCATGAACTACAACTTTCTCTGTCTCCTGGAGCTGAGGAAACCAGATGAGTTCGGCCGCGATGACAGGCCATATTACTGCCCCTACCATCGGATGTTGGGACACAGTATCTGAGAATGCTTCGTCTTCAAAGACCTCCTGCAGAGGATGGTAGACTCTGGATAGGTCGAGCTGGGACCACCCCCATCACATGTGGCATGTGTCTCTGCCACAGACTCCGACAAAGAGGAGGGGTGGCAGAAAGTCACCAGCAAGCAGGGGCATAAATTTGACAAATGGATGACTCGGAAGACTATCAACTGAGCCCAGGGAATACTCCGAGCTCAACTGCAGCTGTCGGTGTTTCCTCCAACAACCCCTGACTCCACACATCCGACAGCATCAGCTTCACAATCCTCCATGAGCTGGTTATCCGGGTGGAGTAGAAAAAAGAAACAATCACGAGAGAAGCAGTCCGCAACGGGGCCAAAACAGTCCCGACCTTGGCAGATTATATGCCCTCAAATTTGGCCCCATGGGAACTGACCCACCAAATGGCACCATCAAGTACAACCGATTAGGTTGACCTGTTAGAGGATAAGGAGAAAATCTTTGGTTCTATTAACTTCATCCATCTTATGGAATCATTCCCTGACGATGGGTATGGTTACAAACCCGAGTTCCCTGCATGAGGAACCGGGAGGAGGAACCGCAGAGGTAGGGGATACCAGGGGAGGCACAACCGCGGATGAAACCAACCCTACGGTTGGACCCCGACACAAACCGTTAATATTGCGGAAACTTGTGGGAGAACCCTTCAACAGACTCAGCAGGAGAAGGAATGTCCCTCGACCTCCACAAGCAGCCACTCTGGCCCTATGGTTCTGCGATACCCACCAGAGGAGGAGCAAGTGTCTGGCCACCTAGTGCGCACAAATAGACCATCCTACCCATGTCCTCAAAATGTGAGAGTGCCATCGATATCCGAACCTGTAGCCGGTCTCTCCTCGTCAAATGCTCCAGCCCCTAAAGCACCCACTAAGACTCTCTGTCCAACGGAGAAGAGACGGCTGCTGGAGTAGAAATATGATATCCTTAAGCAGCTAGAATCGGTACCATCCAAACTGTCCATCCTGGATGCCCTGAGTCTGTCAGCAGACCTTAGGGAGGTGCTTATAAAAGCTTTGACTATCCCCCAGGAGTTTCAAGTTGAGGTAGTCGCCGCCGAAATTTACCGGATGGAGACTGACCCAACAGAATGAAATGCAGTGATTTCCTTCACCGATTAGGATGAAGATGCCATCATTCAAGGACACATCAGACCACTATATGTGTCTGACACACTGAAAGGTATTGAGATCCTGAAATTATTTATATACAATGGCTCTAGAGTTAACATCATTCCCCTACGGACACTCCGTAAGTTGGGCTATAATGAGGATGACCTAATTCCGTCGGCCACAACTCTGTTGGGTTACGACAAGAGCGAGTAGAAACCAATGGGAAAAATCAAGATAAAGACCCATTTTGGTGACTTGGTAGCCTACACGGAATTCCTAGTGGTCCGGCAGAGCACAGCATTCACTGCCCTGTTGGGAAGGTCGTGGCTCCATAAGCACATGGTCGTTCCTTCATCCTATCACTGGTGTATCAAGTATTGTGTCAATGGAAAAAGTGGAAAATTTCACGCCGACAAGGCCTCTTTCGAGATCTATGAGTCACATTACATCGACGTCGGATTCTATGAGCAAAAGAAAAAGAAGCCTTTGGTCGATGGTGTCGGCTGGATCCCCGCTCCAAATGGCTTGGAGATGGTTCCTGATGACCCCCTCAGCCAGCTTGGCGGAGATTATGTCCTGCCCATCAACCACGTTGAGAGTAGGAGTTCAAGTACGGACATGCACTTGGATGTCCTCATGACTTCGGCCATGATGGTCGACTATGAAAATGCGGGAACGTCTGCCGACCCTTGATCTGGGGATGAATACTCGTGTAAGGACGCCCACAACACCTCACCTCCGGACTCCCAAGAGCCCGTGTCAGGAGCTCTCTCCTCGTTGAATCAAGAAGATGAGGAGTTGGGGGAAGAAGAGGGGGAAGATCTTAGGGATGAACCTCCTACATTTAAGGAAGGTATCTCCACCACTATGGATGAACTCAGGGAAATAAACCTAGGTATCGAGGAAGATCCGAGGCCTACTCTCATTTGTGCAGCCATGTTCCCTGAGGAGCATGAGGAATATACCTCTTTCCTGAGGAAACATTGGGATGTTTTCACCTATAATTACACAGAAATACTGGGACTAGATTCTGAAGTGGCGACGTACCACCTAGGTCTTCCAGAAGATCACCAGAGCTATAAACAGGCCTCTAGAAGGACGAATCCCTCAAATACCCCCAAAATAGAGGCTGAAGTCGACAAGATCATTAAATAAGGCTTTATTCAAGAGGTCCAGTACCCCATTTAGTTGTCCAACATCGTCCCTGTCAAGAAAAAGAACGAACAAATCCGCATCTGCATTGACTTTAGAGATCTCAATCGGCATTTCCCGAAAGATGATTTCTTGGTCCCGATCACCGAATTGTTAATCGATGCGATGGGCGGGTACGAGGCTCTATCCTTCAAGGATGGATATTCTGGATATAATAACATCAGGACGACCCGAGAAGACGAATAATCCACTTCCTTCAGGGCCCCTCAAGGGGTATTTTGTTACAGGGTCATGCCCTTTGGTCTCAAGAATGCTGGCGCCACATATCAGCGTGCCATGCATCAGATCTTTAAGCGGTTCCTGGGTAAATTCATTGAATGTTACGTGGATGACCTAGTGGTCAAGTCTAGACAACGCTCGGATCACCTGTCAGACCTTGAGACCATCTTCAACAAGATCTGGCAGCATAGATTGAAGATAAACCCCTTGAAATGAGCCTTCGGGGTTACCTCAGGGAAATTCCTTGGCTTTGTTGTACACCATCATGGCATCGAAGTCGACCCTGAGAAGATAAAGGCTATCCTATGCCTTCCGCCTCCCCACAACCTCATTGAGATGAGGAGATTCCAAGGACACCTAGCCTATATCATGTGGTTCATAACCAATCTGGCATGCAAATGTTTTCCCTTCACCAGGTTAATGAAGAAGGGGGTCATGTACTAATGGACGGATGACTTCCAAGAAGCGTTCGACAACTTGATGAAGTACCTCTTAAGACCACTATAACGACCCACACTTTACATACATTGTTAATACTTCAAAATTGAAGCACACTTATTACAACATATGACAAAACCACAAAGGACCGTATAGGTATAGTGTCTTTAGAAACTGGGAAACATAAACAACTGGTTCATAAATCTTCTACAGTGTCTCCCATTTATTACATCATATCTAGGGTCCCTTTTAGCATATTCTACTTAATATCCATCTTCCTGACCTGGGGAAAAGAAAACATAAAAGGGTGAGCTCAAATGCTCAGCAAGGGAAAATAAAGGAAATAAAAATCATATCATATCTTTATCAAAACCTGCAAAAGAGATCATAATATCTTAACATGGAATAAATCATAGAAGTGAAAATGAGATCCCCATAATCATAACATAAAACTTGAAACTTTGTGGCATGCACACATAATCATGGAAATCATTTCTTGTTAGTCATGACTCATTGCCAAGACTATCTTAGTGGACAAAGTCCCTTTCTGAACCGAGTTCACTCCTCGTTTCAGTCCTGTATCACTGAACCGAAATAACCTTCCGTTCCAGCCATGTCTATCTCATGAGATATAAAATCATTACCCAATTCATTGGAGGGAGATATAGGTCCCACCCATCTTATAATGAATCCTTTCTTATGTGTGCCACATAATCATAAAACATACATCATCGCATAACACATGTAACAAAAATGGGATTCTTGAAACATCATGACATCATAAATCAATTCATATAAGATAAAGGAATTCATAAACATAATTCCATCACAACATAGTCAAATCAATGTAAAAATATGGATAGAAACAGAACCCATTTTTATCTTAGATGGAAAATAATTTTGATAAAACACTTGAATTGAATTCTTGAGGAAAATATCCTTTCTTCTTCAAAATCAATTTCTTTTCACAAAACATCATGCAATTTTAAAAGAAAGAGATTTTATTGAAAATAGTCATGAAATATTTTAGAGGAAGCTTCATGAAAATAAGGCTTTATAAAACAGTAGAAATCCGTTCGTGCCGTATAAGTTAAAAAAAACATTCTTCGTACTTTTGTCGGAAAAGTCAAAAAGTACCTCGTACGAAAAACGACAAAAGATTCCTTTCATACATATTAATAAAAACTCACCGAAGGGTAAAAATGTATTTAAAAAATTTTAGGTGGATGGAAATAATATTACATATTGATGAAACATGGATGTGGATGATAAAATACACCCCAGTAAATACTTACGAATAAACAATCTCGGATAAAAATGAGATTGTGATATTTCCCTTACCTTAGGTCCGATTAGCTTTGTACGTGTCCGAAGCTCCTGTATAATGGTTTAAATAATGTTATTGACTTATTCCAGAATCATACATATTTATATGATATCATATATGGTCATATTATTAGCTTCTTGTTAGTAATATTTCATTGTTACTTGTTACTCGGGTCTTTATAACTTTTTGTTCTTATGCATGTTTTGTCGAGTAAATTATTATTCTTATCTTTAGGTTATAGATAATTCATTTCCAGAATGGTATTAGTGTAGTATATACCATATTCATTCATTCAATTCATTTATATAATCATTATTAAATGAAGATCATGTAGAACAAGTCGCATCACATCGTGGAGACGGTATTCCGTACGTACGCACGAGTGATGATATCGTTCCTATGATCGTGGAATTGTATTGGAGTATATATATATATTATTTCAGTATCAATATTACTTCATAATAATCATATATAGTTACTCATTACACCATTATACCCATCCTTGTAAGGTGATGGTGGAAAATAGATTACACCACGGCGTGGAGACGGTATTCCGTACGTACGCACGCGCGGTGATTTCATTTTTCCGTAAGATGGATAGAAGGTGAATTAGGGTTGTTTCATATTTATAATAACATATCAGTATGTAAGTAATACTGATGTTATTACTTTATCATGAAACAACTAACGAAGAAGAAGTTGAAGAAGAAAGAAATTGAAAAGATCGGTAATGGATATTACCTCTTCTTTGGAACGCCTCTTTGAATCCTCCACTTAAGGAACTAAGAGTGGTCTTTGGAGAAGACCAGGACCTCTAGGACTATTCTAGGGAAGTGGAGAGGAGAAAATGGCAGGGGTTGGCCGAGCTTGAGTGCTCAAATTGGTGTGAGGAGGAGGGGGAGGAGGTGCCCTTTTATAAGGGAGGAGAGGGGCACCTTAGGAATATCTCAAAATATTATTTTATATTAAAGTCAAAATCGGTTTATAATGGTTCCAAAGGGTCTTATTTCGAAGCTAAAGTGGGGATGGGTCGAAATCCTATCAACCAATAGAATTTAGACAAGTTTAGGATATTATTTTAACCTTATCAATTAAATTTAACTCTAAGTTAAATAATTTAACTTTTACCATGTCTTTTTGTTTTCTTTCACTATATGGTTAATACACTTACTATAACATGCCAAACGAACCCCAAATTGTTTATTATTAAAATATATATCCTTATCTAAGTCATTTGGCCGAACCTTAGATTTTTAGGAATAAAATAACAATTAATAATATAATATTTGATTTAAAAACTATTTTGTGTCAATTTTGACACTATTTGATATATGATTTTTGTGAAAGTCATAACAGAATTATATGTTCGAACCAAGTTAATTAAATCATTACTAATATATCATAGTAACCTAGAAAATTAGTGGAATTCATAAAAAGTCTCAAATTACATTTATTTTGGTATTTATATTATCAATTTTTTCAATATTTCATTAATAAGATAATTACTGCATCATCTTTGTGTCATAATTAAATTAAATTATTTGATGTCTAAAAATTACAAATAAAATACCATCATGTAGGAAATCTTTTTAGCTTTCTAATGAATATTTACAATCGAATTTATCTTATGTATAACCCTATATTAAAAATGATTTACTTATTAAACTTTGATTTTAACTATTTTAACCCTTCTTTAAATAAATTAATAATAAATGTCCTAATCTAATCCAAGTGGGCCTAAATGGTCATATTTTATTCCTAAGTTTGTTTTTGGTCGAATTACACTTGTCCAATAGAATTAGGACATGTGTTAGGGTAATATTAATATCATATTTACCCTTAGTTACCCTATTTACTATTAACCGCGGTAAAAAAAAGTAAAAAGTTACTATTCACCAAAAAATTATTTTCATCTCATTGAACCACATTTTAGTCCTTGATATTAACCGTGTCTCTCGGATTTTCGAAATTCCAATCACAGAAGCGGTAAAATTAAGTTTTATGCAAAATTCAGTTTTTAACCTACCACTTAGTGGTTTCACTATTCATCAAAAATTGAAAGTTTTCAGAAAAATACCAAAATTTCACCCTAGGCTAATTTCGATATTCTGAGTCCGAAAATGAAGTCCATTTTGAAAAATAAAATTTATAAAATTTCAAAAAGTGGTTATTACTATTCATAACGACTAGTTTTAATAGCATTTTAGTGAAACTCGGTATTGCGTACGACGCAAGCTATCGAGGAAGGTTGCGATTGCGTGTAAAGCAAGCCAAGCAAGTGTTGTGTAGAAAAAGATTCCTTTGATGATTTATATAACATAAAAGTCTCGGGTGTTACATTCTACCCCCCTTAAAAAGAATTTCGCCCTCGAAATTCGTCACTTTGCAACAAACAAATGAGGATACTTCTCCCTCATCATATCCTCAAGCTCCCATGTAGCTTCTTCAAGTTGGTGGTTTCTCCATAAAACTTTCACCAAGCGAGTGGTCTTGTTTCGTAGGACTTTTTCGCTACGATCTAGAATCTCTATCGGCTGTTCTTCATAAGAAAGATCTTGCTCCAGCGGTACAACTTCTGAGCTGAGTACATGTGAAGGATCTGGTATGTACTTTCTCAGGAGAGATACGTGGAACACATCGTGAACTTGAGAGAGATTCGGTGGAAGCGCCAATCGGTAAGCTACCTTCCCAACACGATCCAGTATTTCAAAAGGACCGATATATCTAGGGCTCAACTTCCCCTTCTTTCCAAATCTCATAACCCTCTTCCAGGGAGATATTCGTAAGAACACTTTATCGCCCACTTCAAACTCTAGGTCTTTTCTTCGGTTGTCGGCATAGCTTTTCTGTCGACTCTGAGCTGCTCTTATGTGTTGTTGAATAGATCTGACCTTTTCTGCCATTTCATCAATGAGATCAGGTCCTAATAGCTTTCTTTCCCCAACTTCATCCCAGCAAGTTGGAGTCCTGCATTTCTTTCCATAGAGAGCTTCATAAGGAGCCATCTGAATACTGGAGTGAAAGCTATTATTATAAGAAAATTCCACCAAAGGTAGGTGTTGATCCCAACCTCCTTTGAAATCCATAGAGCAAGCTCTCAACATATCTTCTAGGGTTTGAATTGTTCTCTCAGACTGACCGTCTGTCTGGGGATGATAAGCAGTGCTGAAACTCAACTCTGTATCCAGAGTATGCTGAAGACTTCGCCAGAACTTCGAGGTAAATCTCGGATCTCGATCAGATATAATAGAAAGTGGTACTCCATGTAATCTTACCACTTCCTTTACATATATCCTGGCAAGCTGATCTAGAGAGAAATCCTCTCTAATAGGAATGAAGTGTGCAGACTTTGTGAGACGATCAACTATGACCCAGATAGCATTATTGCCTTTGGATGTTTTAGGAAGTCCTGTGACAAAGTCCATAGTGATGTTTTCCCATTTCCATTCGGGTATGGGTAATGGTTGTAACATCCCCTTAGACTTCTGTCTCTCAGCTTTAACTTGTTGACAAACCAAGCATCGAGAGACATATTCAGCAACATCTCTTTTCATGCCATCCCACCAGAAGTACTCTTTCAGGTCCCTATACATCTTCGTGCTTCCAGGATGAATAGAGAATGAAGAACTATGAGCCTCATCCAGCAGCTCTTTCTTTAATTCGGGGATGGGAGGAACACAAACCCGATTCCTGAACTTTATTATCCCATCACAATCAAGGTTGAATTCAGGAACATTTCTCACCTTCTTTTGTAACTCGACATCTTCTTTCTGTGCCTCTTTAATCTTCACATGTATAGATGGTTGAACATTCATTTGAGAAAGATAAGATTTTTCCCTTCCATTATAATTCCAAGATCCATCCTTTGTAAATCCATAAATATTGGATCTTTTGTGATCCTCATCATGGATAAACTTGCATGGTCTTGTCGACTTAATGCATCTGCCACCTTGTTTGCTTTCCCAGGGTGGTAATGGATTGAGCAGTCATAATCCTTAATCAGCTCCAACCATCTTCTTTGGCGCATATTCAGCTCCTTTTGTGTGAAAATATACTTTAAACTTTTATGATCAGTATAAATATCACACCTTTCACCATAAAGGTAATGCCTCCAAATCTTTAATGCAAAGATTACCGCAGCCAACTCCAAATCATGTGTTGGGTAATTTTGCTCATGGATTTTCAACTGTCGTGAGGCATAAGCTATCACCATATCATTTTGCATAAGAACACACCCCAATCCCTTCTTGGATGCATCACTGTAGATCACAAACCTTTCTCCACTACAAGGCAGTGTGAGCACAGGTGCACTGGATAACCTTCTTTTCAACTCCTTGAAATTCTCTTCACATTCCTCTGTCCAGACAAACTTAACTCCTTTCCGAGTCAACTTGGTGAGTGGATTAGATAATCGTGAAAAATCTTTTACAAAATGTCGATAATATCCAGCCAAACCAAGAAAACTTCGGATCTCAGTTACTGTTGTTGGTCTTGACCATCTTTCGATAACCTCTGTTTTTGCTGGATCCACAGATATCCCCTCTTTTGAGATTATATGACCCAAAAATGCAACTTTTTGAAGCCAAAATTCACACTTGGTAAATTTGGCATAAAGCTTCTCCTTTCTCAGGGTCTTCAATATAATTCTCAAGTGATCTTCATGCTCTTCCTTGCTCTTTGAATAGACAAGAATATCGTCTATAAAGACTACCACAAATTGATCAAGATAGTCTCTAAAGACTCTATTCATTAGATCCATGAAGATAGCAGGGGCATTAGTAAGACCAAATGGCATCACTATAAATTCATAGTGTCCATACCTTGTACGGAAAGCCGTCTTTGGTATATCCTCCCTTTTGACCCTTAATTGATGATACCCTGAACGAAGATCAATCTTGGAAAAGTATTGAGCTCCGCGTAGTTGGTCAAATAAGTCATCAATGCGTGGGAGAGGATATTTGTTCTTGATAGTGATCTTGTTAAGTTCTCGATAATCAATGCAGAGTCTCATTGATCCATCTTTCTTCTTAACAAATAGAACAGGTGCTCCCCAAGGTGACGCACTAGGGCGTATGAATCCCTTATCAAGATTCTCTTGGAGTTGCTTCTTCAATTCCTGCAACTCAATTGGGGCCATTCTATAAGGTGTCTTTGAAATAGGCAAAGCACCCGGTACGAGTTCTATTGAAAACTCAACTTCACGATTTGGTGGAAGACCCGGCAATTCCTCCGGAAAGACATCATCAAACTCTCGTACAATGGGCATATTCTTAATCGTGAGTTTCTCACCAACCATTTGAGATAAATAACCTTCATTTAGTGGAATCAATACCCATAAGATGGAAGAAATTTCCACTGGAAGGTTATGTTCATCCTTGCATTGATAGACGATCGTAGATTGATCTGGAATATGAAATGTGACTTCCCTTCTTTGGCAATCGATATGAGCTCTATGTAGAGAAAGCCAATCCATGCCAAGAATCACATCAAATTCCACTAAAGGAAGGATCACAAGATTTGCAGGAAGCACTTTCCCACAAACTTCGATCGGAGAAGAATTATAAACTTCTGATGCGATTGATGTGCCATTAGGTGTTGTCACAGCTAACTCAACATCTAATTGTTGAGGTAATACGGTGATACCCTTAGAAAATTTTTCAGAAATAAAAGAGTGGGTGGATCCAGAATCAAATAAAACATTTGCTACTTTAGAGTGGGTGGTAAGTGTACCTTTCACCACATCGTTATCGTACTCCACCTCGCTGATAGAAATTGCATGTGACTTTCCTTTGTCTTTAGCCTTAAGAGTTTGTTGACGTCGACCATCATCATCAACCCTTGGATTTGGGCATTGATTGGCATAATGCCCCATCTCCTTGCACTTGAAACATTGAAGTGTTGTAGGTTCATTCTGTGTATCCCTTCCTTTGTTTGCGTCATTAGACATCTTCTTCCCATTATCACGGCATTCAAATGCCCGATGACCTTCCTTTCCACATTTAAAACATTTACTTGTCCCTTTAAGACAACTCCCTCCATGTTTCTTTCCACACTTTGAGCATAAGGGAAAGTTCATCTTCTTTTCCGTGTGCTCTTTAGATTTTTCTTTGAATTCCATCTTCCTCTTCTTATCAAACCCATGTGACTGATGGGTTACTCCAATCTCCATCTCGACTTTGAGAGCACATCGAACGATTTCCTCGTAGCTATTGAAGTCCCTTATGGCTAACGCCCTTCGAAGACTTGGTTTTAAGCCACTAAAGAATCGATCGATCTTACTCTCAGGTTGGATAATAATACCAGAAGCGTACCTTGCAAGTCTTGTAAAATTTGCTTCATAGGTACTAACAGATTCATCATCCCTTTGCTTCAGTTCAAGGAACTCTTTCTCCATCTTTGTTCGGAGAATACGAGGGAAGTACTTATTGAAAAATAAGTTCTTGAACTCGTCCCATTCCATAGACTCAATTTCATCCCTTTGCCTCGTATTCTTAACAAGATTCCACCATTGATCAGCATCTCCTTCCAAACGATACACTGCTAGGATGACTTTATCATGCTCAGAACATTGAAGAACTGAAAAAATCTTTTCAGTAGTACTAATCCATTGTTCAGCAACTAATGGATCAGTAGACCCGCTGAAAGAAGGTGGACGCTGCCTCATGAAGGATTCAACAGAATGTTGCTCCCTCCTTTGCTCGTTTGGAAATCCTGCATGATTCATAGCTTGAGAAAGTTGTGTGAGCATGGCTACAAGATTTTGCATTCCAGCTCCCATATCGTTTGGTTGCTCAGGGGGACAATCATTACATTGCCCATCGCATTCCGCATTAACACGGTTCCTTCGGGTTCCAGCCATTGACTAAAACCAAGAAGAATAGTGTGAGCAACACTAATTATAATAGGAAACCACATAATTCAAGAATAAAATTTTCATGCTTATGGTCTTATCCTAGGTTATTCATGGCCATTTCTAAGATTGTGTTCTATGCTTAGACTTATTCTTAGGGTTCTTACTAAGGCTTTCACATCCTAGTTTCCAAAGGTTGACTATACCTTCCTCTGATACCAACTATAACGACCCACACTTTACATACATTGTTAATACTTCAAAATTGAAGCACACTTATTACAACATATGACAAAACCACAAAGGACCGTATAGGTATAGTGTCTTTAGAAACTGGGAAACATAAACAACTGGTTCATAAATCTTCTACAGTGTCTCCCATTTATTACATCATATCTAGGGTCCCTTTTAGCATATTCTACTTAATATCCATCTTCCTGACCTGGGGAAAAGAAAACATAAAAGGGTGAGCTCAAATGCTCAGCAAGGGCAAATAAAGGAAATAAAAATCATATCATATCTTTATCAAAACCTGCAAAAGAGATCATAATATCTTAACATGGAATAAATCATAGAAGTGAAAATGAGATCCCCATAATCATAACATAAAACTTGAAACTTTGTGGCATGCACACATAATCATGGAAATCATTTCTTGTTAGTCATGACTCATTGCCAAGACTATCTTAGTGGACAAAGTCCCTTTCTGAACCGAGTTCACTCCTCGTTTCAGTCCTGTATCACTGAACCGAAATAACCTTCCGTTCCAGCCATGTCTATCTCATGAGATATAAAATCATTACCCAATGCATTGGAGGGAGATATAGGTCCCACCCATCTTATAATGAATCCTTTCTTATGTGTGCCACATAATCATAAAACATACATCATCGCATAACACATGTAACAAAAATGGGATTCTTGAAACATCATGACATCATAAATCAATTCATATAAGATAAAGGAATTCATAAACATAATTCCATCACAACATAGTCAAATCAATGTAAAAATATGGATAGAAACAGAACCCATTTTTATCTTAGATGGAAAATAATTTTGATAAAACACTTGAATTGAATTCTTGAGGAAAATATCCTTTCTTCTTCAAAATCAATTTCTTTTCACAAAACATCATGCAATTTTAAAAGAAAGAGATTTTATTGAAAATAGTCATGAAATCTTTTAGAGGAAGCTTCATGAAAATAAGGCTTTATAAAACAGTAGAAATCCGTTCGTGCCGTATAAGTTAAAAAAAACATTCTTCGTACTTTTGTCGGAAAAGTCAAAAAGTACCTCGTACGAAAAACGACAAAAGATTCCTTTCATACATATTAATAAAAACTCACCGAAGGGTAAAAATGTATTTAAACAATTTTAGGTGGATGGAAATAATATTACATATTGATGAAACATGGATGTGGATGATAAAATACACCCCAGTAAATACTTACGAATAAACAATCTCGGATAAAAATGAGATTGTGATATTTCCCTTACCTTAGGTCCGATTAGCTTTGTACGTGTCTGAAGCTCCTGTATAATGGTTTAAATAATGTTATTGACTTATTACAGAATCATACATATTTATATGATATCATATATGGTCATATTATTAGCTTCTTGTTAGTAATATTTCATTGTTACTTGTTACTCGGGTCTTTATAACTTTTTGTTCTTATGCATGTTTTGTCGAGTAAATTATTATTCTTATCTTTAGGTTATAGATAATTCATTTCCAGAATGGTATTAGTGTAGTATATACCATATTCATTCATTCAATTCATTTATATAATAATTATTAAATGAAGATCATGTAGAACAAGTCGCATCACATCGTGGAGACGGTATTCCGTACGTACGCACGAGTGATGATATCGTTCCTATGATCGTGGAATTGTATTGGAGTATATATATATATTATTTCAGTATCAATATTACTTCATAATAATCATATATAGTTACTCATTACACCATTATACCCATCCTTGTAAGGTGATGGTGGAAAATAGATTACACCACGGCGTGGAGACGGTATTCCGTACGTACGCACGCGCGGTGATTTCATTTTTCCGTAAGATGGATAGAAGGTGAATTAGGGTTGTTTCATATTTATAATAACATATCAGTATGTAAGTAATACTGATGTTATTACTTTATCATGAAACAACTAAAGAAGAAGAAGTTGAAGAAGAAAGAAATTGAAAAGATCGGTAATGGATATTACCTCTTCTTTGGAACACCTCTTTGAATCCTCCACTTAAGGAACTAAGAGTGGTCTTTGGAGAAGACCAGGACCTCTAGTACTATTCTAGGGAAGTGTAGAGGAGAAAATGGCAGGGGTTGTCCGAGCTTGAGTGCTCAAATTGGTGTGAGGAGGAGGGGGAGGAGGTGCCCTTTTATAAGGGAGGAGAGGGGCACCTTAGGAATATCTCAAAATATTATTTTATATTAAAGTCAAAATCGGTTTATAATGGTTCCAAAGGGTCTTATTTCGAAGCTAAAGTGGGGATGGGTCGAAATCCTATCAACCAATAGAATTTAGACAAGTTTAGGATATTATTTTAACCTTATCAATTAAATTTAACTCTAAGTTAAATAATTTAACTTTTACCATGTCTTTTTGTTTTCTTTCACTATATGGTTAATACACTAACTATAACATGCCAAACGAACCCCAAATTGTTTATTATTAAAATATATATCCTTATCTAAGTCATTTGGCCGAACCTTAGATTTTTAGGAATAAAATAACAATTAATAATATAATATTTGATTTAAAAACTATTTTGTGTCAATTTTGACACTATTTGATATATGATTTTTGTGAAAGTCATAACAGAATTATATGTTCGAACCAAGTTAATTAAATCATTACTAATATATCATAGTAACCTAGAAAATTAGTGGAATTCATAAAAAGTCTCAAATTACATTTATTTTGGTATTTATATTATCAATTTTTTCAATATTTCATTAATAAGATAATTACTGCATCATCTTTGTGTCATAATTAAATTAAATTATTTGATGTCTAAAAATTACAAATAAAATACCATCATGTAGGAAATCTTTTTAGCTTTCTAATGAATATTTACAATCGAATTTATCTTATGTATAACCCTATATTAAAAATGATTTACTTATTAAACTTTGATTTTAACTATTTTAACCCTTCTTTAAATAAATTAATAATAAATGTCCTAATCTAATCCAAGTGGGCCTAAATGGTCATATTTTATTCCTAAGTTTGTTTTTGGTCGAATTACACTTGTCCAATAGAATTAGGACATGTGTTAGGGTAATATTAATATCATATTTACCCTTAGTTACCCTATTTACTATTAACCGCGGTAAAAAAAAGTAAAAAGTTACTATTCACCAAAAAATTATTTTCATCTCATTGAACCACATTTTAGTCCTTGATATTAACCGTGTCTCTCGGATTTTCGAAATTCCAATCACAGAAGCGGTAAAATTAAGTTTTATGCAAAATTCAGTTTTTAACCTACCACTTAGTGGTTTCACTATTCATCAAAAATTGAAAGTTTTCAGAAAAATACCAAAATTTCACCCTAGGCTAATTTCGATATTCTGAGTCCGAAAATGAAGTCCATTTTGAAAAATAAAATTTATAAAATTTCAAAAAGTGGTTATTACTATTCATAACGACTAGTTTTAATAGCATTTTAGTGAAACTCGGTATTGCGTACGACGCAAGCTATCGAGGAAGGTTGCGATTGCGTGTAAAGCAAGCCAAGCAAGTGTTGTGTAGAAAAAGATTCCTTTGATGATTTATATAACATAAAAGTCTCGGGTGTTACACCCACCAGTGCTCATGCCCCCGGTTGAAGGAAGGCCTCTCATCTATTACGTGACAGCCTTAGAGCGATCACTGGGAGCCTTCCTCGCACAAAATAATGACGCGAGTAGTGAAAACAGTCTCTATTACCTCAGCCGAACAATGATTGATGATGAGACTCGATACTCAAATATTGAGAAGAACTATTTGGCCTTGGTCTTCGCAGTTCAAAAGTTGTGACATTATCTATAGCATCATGATGTCCAATTGATCTCATGGATTAACCCGCTCAAGTACATCCTCAGCCGCCCGATGCTAACCGGATGCCTATCTCGATGGGCGGTCATCCTGCAACACTTTTACATCTGGTTTGTGCATTAGAAAGCCATCAAGGGTCAGGCATTAGAAGAATTTCTGGCAGAACACCCTTTGACTGGGACCACTGCATCGGATGCCAAGCTACCTGATGAAGACATCTTATCGGTTTGAGAGGAGTTCCCAGCATGGGAAATGTACTTCGACGGCGCATCCCGAAGCCCAACCGGGAAGAGGATGTAGGATCCCAGATTCAACAAAGTGGGTTTGGGGATAATACTCATGTCCCCAGAAAAGGAAGTCCTTCCATATTCCTTCATCTTATCAGGAGGATGTAAGAACAATGAAGCAGAATATCAATCTCTCATTGCAGGCCTGAAACTCGCACTCCAGACACAAGTACATCACCTTAAGGTAAAAGGTGACTCGGATCTATTCATTAAGCAAGTCAATGTTGACTATGATATTAAAAAGGAGGATTTGATCCCCCTGTTTGACCATGTCTGAGGGTTAATGGAGGAATTATCCATAGAACCAACATTGACCTATATTCCCTAGTCTCAGAATGATCAGGCTGATGCATTAGCCAAAACGACCATAACCCTAGCTGACCCAAGCTGGGATGAAACGATTATCAGTATTTATCATAGTCAAATGGTATTTCCATTTGTTTAGACCAAGATGGAAGAAATCCATGAAGTCAGTCCTGTCCCCGAGCCATATGCTCCTGCCACCAGATGGATGACCCCCATTGCAAACTACCTTCAATGGAGAGAACTTCCATCAGACAGGGAAGAACGAGAGAAAATGGAGAGGAGGGAAATCAACTTTGTCCTATATGGCGGTGTGGGTCAGCAAGAGGTCCTCTACAAATGATTCCTCGACGAAGTTCTCCTCAGATGCATTGATGGAGAAGAAACCACCACCGTAATGAATGAAGTACATGCAGGAGCATGTGGAGCACATCAACCAGGGACCAAGATTTCCCATCAGGTTCGAAGGCTTGGGTACTAATAGCCTACAGTGGCACGAGACTGCGAGCGTTTTACCACAAAATTCCACTCATGCGAAATTCATTCCAACTTCATACACCTACCCTAGGAGTTACTTCATTAAGACAAGTACTCCTGGCCGTTTGCCGTCTGGGGGATGGACGTCGTGGGACCATATCCTCCTACCACAACCAAACAGTTTAAGTATATCCTCACAGCAAAAAAATTCTTTTCCAAATGGGCAGAATCCATACCCCTCAAGTAAGTTAGGGAGATAAATATTTTCAGCTTTGTAAAGACCAACATCATCACCAGATTTTGTATCCCTCATATCATACTAACGGAAAACGGCACCAACTTTTGCTCTGCTGAAGTGGAGAAACTATACCGCGAGTATGGTATCAAGGCTAACCACTCATCCCGCTACCATGCAGTGGCCAACAGATAGATAGAGGCTTTCAACAAGACCCTATCCAACATTATCAAGAAAATGGTGGACAAAGACAAGAATTCATGGTTGGATAAACTCCTCCATGCATTGTGGGCTTATCGCACCACAATATGCACCACTACTCGGGACACCCCATACTCATTAGTGTACGGCATAGAGGCGGTCCTTTCCATTGAAATCCAACTTCCCTCACTCTGTGTTTCCATCTGTGATCAATTTTCCAATGATGAGAAGTTATAAAAGCGGATAGGTGAATTGGAACAGCTGGAGGATAAGCAGTTGCACACTTTGCACCATCTAGAAGTATACCAGAACTGGATCACACGAGCCTTCAACAAAAAGGTTCGTCTTCTGTATTTCTTGGAAGGAGAGTTAGTATTGGTCCTCCGGACCCCAATTATACCTGGGAAGAAGCCTCCAAAGTTGTAGCCCAAATGCGAGAGACCATACGTTGTACACAAGGTCTACCCCAACAGAGCATATACCCTGATCTCTATGGACAAAAAATTTACAACCGATCCTTCAAATGCAAGATTCTTAAAGAAGTATTTCGCATAGAAACCGAAAGTGGAAGACATCTTTACCACAAAACGTTAAACTACATGGAAGTCTTCCTCACCGCACGATGTTAATCTACGCAGACCCCCTTTTCTTCCTTTCACGTGGGGTCACCTACGTCCTTGCCGCACGACGTTAAACTGCATAGAGTTCGTCCGAGCTGCATGACGTTAAACTGTCAAGCACCCAATAGTCCAAACAAGATGATTTAAAAATGCCCTCCTCCCCTATGTATGGACCAGACCTACACGGGGTGTATTCATGTCCTCACTGCATGATGTTAAACTATATAGAATCTAATAATACCCCTCGTCCTTACCACATGACGTTAAACTGTTTGGCTTTCGTCCTTACCACATGACGCTAAACTGTATGGATTTCGTCCTTACTGAACGACGTTAAACTGCATGGATAATAAAAGTTAAAAATGCCCCATGCCCCATGTACGGAACAGACCTGCACGGGGTGTATTCCTCGTCCTTACCACATGACGTTAAACTGTATGGATTTCGTCTTTACCACATGATGTTAAACTACACGGATTTTAGAGAACTACATACGGCTTGATTCCTGCCCTCGCAGGATATGTAGTGACACCAGGATCCCCTATCCTGGCCCAGCCACTCCCAAATAAAAGTTAAGAATGCTCCCTCCCCCTGTGTATGGACCAGACCTACACGAGGTGTATTCCACGTCCTAACCACATGACGTTAAACTGTATGGATTTTATCCTTACCACACGACGTTAAACTGCATAGATAATAAAAGTTAAAAATGCCTCTTTCCCCTGTGTACGGACCAGACCTACACGGGGTGCATTCCTCATCCTTACCGCATGACGATAAACTACACGGATTTCAGAGAACTACGTACAACTTGATTCCTTCCCCCGCAGGATACGTAGTGATGCCGGGATCCCTTATCCTGGCCCAGCCACTCCCAAATAAAAGTTAAAAATGCCCTTTCCCCCGTGTATGGACCAGACCTGCACGGGGTGTGTTCCTCATCCTCACCGCACGACGTTAAACTTCACAGACAAGAAGTTTTGATGATGTCCCCTTCCCCCGTGTATGGACCAGCTCTGCACGGGGTGTACTTATTACATAGAACTACATACGACTTTATTCTTACCCCTGCAGGATACGTAGTGACGCTGGGATCCCCTATCCTGGCCCGTCCACTCCCAAATAAAAGTTAAAATTTCCCTTTCCTCCATGTATGGACCAGACCTGCACAGGGTGTGTACCTCGTCCTCACCGCACGACATTAAAATGAACAGACAAGAAGTTTTGACGATGTCCCCTTCCCCCATATACGGACTAGCTCTGCATGGGGTGTACTTATTCCAGAGAACTACGTGCGGCTTGATTCCTGCCCTCGTAGGATACGTAGTGATGCCAGGGTTCCCCGTCCTGGCCCAGCCCCTGAATAAAAGATGAAAACTCCATTTCCCCCAGTGTATGGACCAGACTGGCACGAGGTGTACTCCTTGTCCTTACCGCGCGACGTAAAACTACACGGATAGTAAGATTTAAAAATTCTCCTTTTTCCCCCATGTACGGACCAGACCTGCATTGGGTGTATTTTTGCGTCCTTGCCGCACGACGTTAAACTACATAGAAAATAATGTTAAAAATGCCCCCTTCCCCCGTGTACAGACCAGACCTGCATGGGGTGTATACATCGTCCTTACCGCATGACGTTAAAGTGCATAGACTTCATCCTAACCGCATGACGTTAAACTGCACAGACTTCATCGCGACCCACCCAAGACACATGGCGATACGAGATGGAGACACTCCTTGCACATTTGGATGCGTCCTCTCCAAACATCAGACTCCACAACCTGGATAATTATGGAACTTCATAACCATTCATGGATATCGGAAGTGGAAAGTCATCGACCCGTGGACACCTTTGCAAGACTATGCATACCATGCCCTCAGCGACTCTGCATAATGATAGCCCCTGGCTCATCTACCAAAGACAATATTTCCACAAGTGACACTCTTCCTAGCTTCGTACGCTTATCAGCCTCAGGGCACTCATACCATACCTCCCAATCCAGAAGTTTATGGAGAAGTGGTTTACAAGTTCATTCCCCTTTTCACATCCAAGTGTCGCTAGGGTATCCCTATCTGGCTAGCCTATGTGTTTGCCGGTGGTTCACATAGCGACCTGCATCAACGAACATCAAGCCATGACTAGGCTACTATGACTCAATAGAGTATTGCAGTGAATATGTTTCTTGTATGCTCGAAAACCATTATCACCACATTCCGAACTCTACACTGTGAGCAATCGCGGATTTTCATAATCATTCATGGACATCGGAAGTGGAAAGCTATCAACCCGGGGACACCTTTGTACGGCTATGCATACCATGCCCTCAGCGGATCTGCATAATGATAGCCCTTAGCTCGTCCATCAAAGTCAAGATTTCCTTGGGCGGTACTCTTCCTAGATTTATACGCTCACCGAACTCAGAGCCCCCACACCTCCTGATCCGGGAAAACTCAAAGTTGCAGTTTACGACCTTCATCCCCCACCTTGTTCTATGTATATCAGAGCATGTTGACCCAATTATCCTTCGAGTTATTGTAGCAATAGTCACCCAATGGTCTGAGCTCTATGACCTCTAAACTATGAGTACCTAATTCTTACTGGATGATGTTAAACTACAAGGAGTAATGGTACACCCCCGTGCGCAAAATAAATCAGCGTAGGGAGCTCTTTAATCTTTAATAGCAACCAAGGTCGAGTACACCTAACATGTTCAGACATTTCCTTCCTTGATGACAGACTTTGTGGCCCGGATAATTTAGGATCTATATAACCATTCATGGCCATCAGAAGTGGAAAGTCATCGACCCGGAGACACCTTTGCATGACTATGAATACCATGCCCTAAGCAGCTCTGCATATTGATAGACCCTGGCCCATCTACCAAAGGCAATATTTCCCTGGGAGATACTCTTCCAAGCTCCGTACGATTACCAGCCTCAGAGCCTCCATGAAATCTGTCCTGATCCAAGAAGCCCCAGAACCATGATTTACACCATCAACCCCCTCCACATCTTGGACATGCTAGGATACTCGGGCCCAGTAACATCCTAATCAAGAGCGGTCGTTTTAACCACATCCTTACCACATGACGTTAAACCTCACGGTCAATATTCCTTGCTACATGATGTTAAACTGCACAGCATTGGAAAAGGAAAGAAAAATTCCCCCTCGTCCTCGCTACATGATGTTAAACTGCACATCAGCCTTTAATAATGATCTTCATCCTTACCGAATGATGCTAAACTGCATGGTCAAACCCGCCACGGGTTCATTAAGGAAAAAAGACTTTTCCCTGTCCTTCAGTACACAGGTCAGACCGGCACAAGTCACCATCTCACACCCGCGTGAGAAGGGATTACTTCACCCATTCTCGGGAAGTTTGGTCTAGATGTTTCCCCCATATCCAGGCACCCTCTCATCATAAACCATACTCTGCACTCAGAAAAAGACAAACTCTCATAAGCCACCCCCGGTGGTCCCAAACCTCAACTTCCCTAAAGTTGCTTGGCAATTGGGGGAATACAATAATTGACCTAAGGACACCTTTGCATGACTATGCATACCATACCCTCAGAGGCTCTGTATATTGATAGCCCTTGGCCCGTCTACCAAAGGAAGTATTTTCTTAGGCAATGCTTCTCTTCGTATGCCTCTTGACCCCTGAGCCCCCATGTCTACCCCGGGATTCAGAAACCCTCTGATCTACAGTTTACCAACCTCTTTCACAACCCTACCTGAATATGGTGGAATGTCTTTGAAAATATTACTGAGAACTAGGAGAAGTCTTTCCATTTTAAATGATGTCCTTGCTGCATGACTTTAAACTGTTCCAAGCCTCAACCATCCCTTACGCTAACTAAATGCGTAGGGAAGTGGTATCCTGACCATGATCTTGATTAGTACGGATGTTCCCAAAACCCTTTCAGATGTCACACTCCCCTTCTGAGCCACCCATGGTGGTTTTCATAATTTTCAAAGCCACCCATCGTGGTTTCCATGAGCCGGACTTCCATGAAGTCCCCTAGCCATCAGAAATGGATAGTCATTGACTTAAGGACACCTTTGCACAACTATGAATACCATGCCCTCAACAGCTCTGCATATTGATCGCCCCTGGCCCGTCTACCAAAGGAAAGTTTTCCTTAGGCAATGCTCTTCTTACCTCTATACGCCGAAGTGGCTCCCATGACATGAGGAATTCCCTGAATGTCGTTCAAATTTAAACATGTTCCCCCCACATGCATATGAAGAGTATTGAGACATATTTTAATCAGTTGAACCCCATTGAGGCCCTTACCCCATCATGTTTGGTCAAAGCTGTTTGACCTAAAAAATCAGTAATGATAGTCTTGTCGGTGGGAATTTAAACCACTCAAAAAAAGAGGTACAAAGCCTGTTAGGTTGAAAACCTGAAAAGGGAGACCTAAGAAAAATCCAGGCTATACCCGCTGGGTCCACACTAAATGGGCCCAGAAAAAATCAGGGCAATAAAAAGAAGAGACAAAAACGTTTTTAGGGATTTTCTAAAAACCCCTAGAAATAGTCAAACAATGATCGCTGGACCTCATGGTCTATTCAAAAGTTAGAGTTTTTTTCCTATGTTATGATTAATCCTGATTCAGTGAATTGTTATTTACACAACAATTGTTCTAAGTAATAATCAAATTTCACAGAAACAAGTGATTGACAGAGACTGTGTTTCGTTCGAACAAATAAAAGGAGGACGTCCACAATCTGGGGTCTCTCCCTCACAAAAATGGTGATAGGGGTAAGTAAAATAGAGGTTACAAGAGTGTCTTTGATAGTCATAAAGAAGCCTGACTCACTCTCTCCACCAGATCAGAAACTGTGCGTCAGAGGTCATTGGAAGACCGTTCCAACACGGCCTTCTCCCTGGATTCAACCTCAGCCACCAGATGAGTATGCTCCACTGTTGTTTGGAGATCGTTGATACCTTTTCTAGTGGCTTCAATACGACTGGTCACAACTGACAACCGATTCCTCAGCATCACTGCTCGTTCTTCACATTCATGCAACTCAGAGGATAGGACGACCGCATGATCTCGAGAGGTCACCTCCTGTGCCATCTGCTGATGGAGATGTATCGTGGCTTCCTCCAGGGCTCGGGTCCCGCAATGAGCAGCAGTGAAGTGAGAAAGTTTGCGTTCACTAGTGACAACTTCCTCACAAGCCATGACAACTTGGCAAGCAAGAGAATGGAACTGCCGATAGTCAAAGCCGCCCGACCCCAAACCCAGGAAGAGTTTTTGAAGAGCTTTGGTCTTAGTTTCCATCTCATCTAGAGGGGTTTCAGAAAAAAATATCTCAAATTCGAGGCTAGGACCACCTGCGCACCGCCCGATGGTCTGCCATGGAATGAGGATCTTTGGTGTCCTCGCCGGATAACAGGGGAACAAAATCTGACATTGCAACCAGTGTAGAAATGTGCTCGCTAGAAGTTGGTTCTGAAATTAGAAAGTCTGGAGCCTTTAACCCTGGTTCAGGCTTGGGGATCAAGTTGCTAAGCCCGGTGTAATGTGTAAAAACTTTGGAGATTGTCTCATTGGGACCCGGAACCACAAGGTCATCCTCATCCACGTCCAAGAAGGATGAACCCGCCTGAACTTCGGCCACCACAGGACTGGGAGAGGAAAATCCCCTAAGACGCTTTGATCGACGAGCCATCAGTCGATCCTCCCTTAGAGCTGATGGGGAAGGTGCGGTAGAAGCGACAACCGCAGTACCTCCTGATTTGGGAACTTGCCGGATGACCTTCCCTAGGATCCCATCGGGATAGTATTTTGACCACGCCTTTTCATACTCCATGGAAAGGCTTGCGGACGCCCCCAAAAAAGGCAGGGGAATGCTCGCGTCAGATCCCTCCCGCGTCGGCATCAACCACCATTGACGAAGTGTGTCCGGGTGCAGTACTCGAGCCTGAGGAGGGGAAAGGGAAACTTGGACTTTCATGCACCCAAACTGGTGAGAAAAACGATATGGGACAAAAATCTCAAACAGAGAAACCCCGTCGATCCGCGTGGACAGAAATCCGTCCCACAGAGAGATCATGTAAGAGAACTCCTCCAGGCTCCCCCAACGGTTGTAAACTAAGACACCAGAAGGGGTGGGGTAGGGAGTCAAAGAAAACTAGGAAAAGTCGCTCAAAAGCTCGAGGACTTCACCAGGGCTGAGGGATTTCAGGAGAACTCCATCTATATCAAGAAGGGTAGGCGGAAAAGTAGGAATTGGGATGACCGTGTTGTGACGATACTCATATCAGTGATAATGATCTGCTACCCAGCCATACAAAAATTGAAATGGCCCACTCATATGGAAGGGTGAACCGCCCTTCTGCATGTGACCCATCAATTCATAAATGTGAGCCAATGTGGGAACAATCAAATTCACCAGGCAGCCCTCTGCCAACTAAACTGCCATCATCAGGGTGCAAGCCCTGACACCAGGATTAATATCCCGAGAAGGGAATAACCACCCACTCTAGAACATATCAAACAAACCTGTCAGCCAGAGCATAGGTGGCACACCGGGGTGCACCTCGTAACCCCATGAAATGTAGTCAACTGCCTCTAGAACCGCCCAGTAGGAACCTGGGGAGGTTCGTGACTATTGAGAAGGATGAGTCCTGGGGTGCTTGATCTTCAGCACAGGACTAGTGGTGTTCAGAAATAACCTTATGCAGGTACTATAGGGAATGAGAGAGTGGGCACGCAATGCCTGACCCAGTGACTGCTCCGCCATAACCAACAGATCCCTCTCCAATAAAGGCACTTGTTCGATGTCGTCCCATGCGTCAGGAGCAGGCAGAAATTCATCATACATTTCACTAATAATAGGGAGTCCTCCCAATTGATGGATATCCAACAGACTAATACCAAATTCACCATGGGAAAGGTGTAAGGTATTAGTTCTTGAACACCAGCGACTGAGTAGGTCTGGCAGGACCAAGGATGGTGGGTAAATGGAAAATTGGGAGGCCCACACTACGGAGTATAAATTGACTGCTTCCAGTGATTCAGGAAACTCCTGGTAGTGATGATGGGCCCAGAAATCCCAGGCCCATTCATTTGAGAAGAGCCCACCAGATCAAAGATCCCACCTAGGAATCCACCCTGCAACGTGATCTACTGAGCAAGGTTGATAATAGAAGTGTAACTCTTGAAGAAAACTTCCTGAGAAAAGTTTCGGGCGTGCTGATCACTTTGGGTCCAAACAGAGCCCCTCAAAATGAAGGCGTCTTTCTGGTCAGAGTCGGAAACTATCTCCCCCTATTGGGTAAGGTTTTCCTAAATACACTTGGACGATGCTTCCAAGAAAGGAGAAGGAAGAACTGAGAAAGTGAGGGGAATAGGGACATCTTCTTGAAAACCGAATCCATGAAGTGGAAGTCGATTTGATAGTGGATAATCCAGGAGCTCAGGAGGGAGAAATTATTTCAAGGAACCATTGTCAGGAATAATGGACTGACTAGGGTCCTCTGGGATGTTATCTGCTCTGCGAATCATAGCTAAACATCTCCATGAACCAATTGGGAGCGGCTCTGTAGCAGGCCTCAGTGCAGAATGAGGGGGAACCATATCTTCTCCCTGCACGATGAGAGCCAATAATCGTTTAGTCCATAATAAAAAATCTGGACAAAAGTACCAGATATTTGGCTGAGGATCAGTTGATGAGCCTTCATAAGCAAAGTCCTCAAGGAGGCCTCGAAGGATGGTTCGCAAACCGACCCTTCGCGAAATTAGTCCACGAAACCTTGGCCCGCGAAGCGTTGGCCAGGAAATCGCGAACCATGTTGCTCTGTGGAATTTCAATCTCGAATTTAAGTGATTAAGTTTGGAAGACTTAGAAACTTTTAATGTTTAAGATATTTTAGTCCACAGAGCATTGAAACCACTGAGCATCGAAACCACTGAGCATCGAAACCACGGAGCATCGAAACCACGGAGCACCAAAACCACGAAGAAAGTTCCCCCCCAGCCCGTCATGACTTACTTTTTATATAACTAAGAGTAATGGTTCGCAGTTGGAGATTTGGTTCATGGGTAAAGGCGACTACGAAGGTGGAATGGTTCGCGAAAGTCGCAGCCGGTTCACAGACGAAGCACTTCGTGAAGGAACGAGCGCGTGGAGGCAAGGGAGTTCTGGTTTCGCGAAGAATTCGGTAAAGAAAAAAATGAAGGTCCCCCCATATTTATAGGCATGGTCACTTACTGATTCCACTTACCTACCGCAAACCATCTCATCTTCAGGACCAATTTGCATTGGAATGGCCTCCTCTTCATTCCAATCAGACCCCATTCCGATGTGGGGCATTTGTATGGTCCTGAAAAAATCCACAAAGGAGATTCTACCCAAATCCCCCAAAATAATTGGAGAAAAGAATGGAGAAAATTCAAAGAAGGGAAACAAGCAGGACCAGTCCGCAGACTGGTCCCATGAATAAGCGACAGGGCCAGACCCCACGAAGCACCCCCTCCACGAACCATCATTGTTCGTGAAATGGAGGCGGAGATCCCCCGCGGTCGCGAGGCAGGATGAGTGCCAATCCAGTTCTCCATCACGAACCACCCCAACCGCGGACTGCGTCGACCGGTTCAAGCCGTATCCACTGTCGTTCACGAAATGGAGGCGGAACCCTCCGCGGCCGTGAAGCACCCCCTGAGTTCGGTTCACGGGGGGGGGGGGGGGGGGGGTGGGGGAACTCAAAACCCACCGCGAATTACAGATTGACCAAGTCAGTTGTAAACCGGGTATCCGGTCATGGGCCTCCGCAAAAGGTGTCGTGTGACCGCAGATACATCTTTTTCCCCACTCTTTAAAAGGAGACCGAGGGGGTAAGAAATTGAGGATTCGGATTGGGGATTCGAAGGCGGAAGAAGAGAAGAGCGATCAGACTCAGGTGGAAGGATTTCTATGGAAGGCTTAGGATTTCTCAAACAACGAATTTCTAGTTCGTGAACCAGAGTAGGTATAAACCTGGGAACGAACTAATAAGGAACTGAAAATGCATAATAATTTGGTGAACCACGAACTTAAAATAACATAAAAAAGATAAGGCTGTGAACCATAGCCCCTCCGCAGATGCACTCCCCGTGGACCAGGGTGTTTATGCCTCTTTTCCGATCTGTCGCACCGCGTAGCACCCTCCTACATGGGCGAAGCGTCGACCTACGAACCCCCGATCGGTGCCACCCTTGGACGTCGCTACTCGCGTGGACCCCTCCGCGTACCCCCTGGTACGTGGGCTGAACCCAAAGCTGTGAACCACCCTGGTTTTTGGGATGCTCTCCAGACCGCGAACCACCCTGGTTCGCGGGATACCCCACAGTCCGCGGACCACCCTGGTTCACGGACGGCCCCTCCAGCCGCGTATCACTTCCCTACGCGAAGGGCGCCACCACCCATACCCCTGTTTGGTTAGCCAAATTATTTGGAGTTCCTGTTCCCCAAACCACATAAGATCCTCCCGATCCGGCCTGATCCCCCGTGACTCCCTCATTGGCCTACTCATTAGCCCTGAATCGAGGCCTCCACCAGAGCCACCAGATCCGTGTGGTGAAACCCTTAGGCGCACCATCACACCATTTGAGTTCACATACCCACTGTGAACAGGGGAAAAGGGGTTGCCTCGACCCTTGAGAAGATTACCAAAGCATTCATGGGTTCACATTCCCACTGTAATGTGGAGTCTGATCTCGGGAGTACCCTTTCTGCCCCACTACTTGCTAAGATTTCCTCGGGGTAGCAAAATACCCATCAGAAGGAAGCCCTCATGTACTGTAGGAGAGGTGACAGGCACAGGAGCACCGACTTTCCCTCTCCCACTATGCTTTATCACCATGGTCCTCCTCATAGTGTAAGCCCCAATCCATTACCATGAGCCTCCTCATAGTGTAATCCCCAATCCATCACCCTGGGCGTCCAACCCGGAGTAAGCCCCAACTTAATGGTCCACCCTCATGCGTAAGCCCCACTCCACTTCTCACAGATGCACCTCTCGCGACGTGATCCTCTGGTCCATGCTGCCTCTTGTTTCTCACACAAAGCATGAATCACGTGGGCTTAGAGTAATCATCGACCATGACATCCTCTTATGGGACTCCTTAGAGTGTAAGACCCAATCCATCGCCATGGGCCTCCTCAGAGTGTAAGCCCCAATCCATCGTTATGGGACTCCTTAGAGTGTAAGCCCCAGTCCATCATTCTAGGCTGCCTCAGTGTGTAAGTCCCAAGCCATTTGAACTACGTGGACTTCGATCCATGTCCCCTAGGCAGGGTACGTAGGAAGCGTCCCTGAGGTTCAAGCCCGATCACAATCGGACCCCCGGGTCCACCTTCACGTTGGTTCTCCGACACCCCGATTCGAACTATGTGGACTTTGATCCCGGTCCCCTAGGCAGGGTACGTAGGAAGCCTCCATGAGGTTCAAGCCCAACAACCGGTCGATCCGACTATCTTCACATCAGTTCACCAAGTGGATCCTAGCACCGTCTCAATGAGTTCCGACTCCTCGAGGTCATTAATCCAACAAGGGATGGTAAACCTCGGGCATAAATGATTTTGAACCCCTGTTTTCAGCCGACCATTGCCAAATAAGATAAATTCATGGATACTATGCTTGGGTATACACCAAAGATTTGCGAACATATGAATAGGTCATAAATCTATAATAGAGTCCCGGAACAGGAAACAATTCCCCCCAAAAGGGTGCGATGAGCCCGACTTCCCATCCTCTCGACCAATGTGAGTTCCTAAGCGTCACTGGTTAGATTATCCGGAGAATTCCTGCCTTTGGAAAGCAGGTACATCCATCATCAGATACGGAGCCATTGGGCGTTTTGAGGCCGTAACCACGAAACACTCAGGAAAGTATTTTTCCAAATTCATGATTATTATTTTATTTTATGATTCCATTAAAATTTTTACTTGTTTTTTTCAAATAAAATATTTTTACAAATATTTTATAAATTTTTATATTATAAATAATTGATTTCAAAATGGAGGGGGTATTTTCCTCAAGAAATGTTCTTGTGATATTTTAAGAATTATTTTCATCTATGTAAATATAATTTAATGAATATTATGATTTAATGGGGGTATAATATAATGATAAAATCCACTATATTTCTCTATATTTATTATGATCATTTATTCTATTTATTTACTGGGTAAAACTTTAACATTTTATATGCTTATTTTTCAATACAGATGTTTATGTTTATTATGTATTGAATTATTATTAATTTATTTCTTATTATGAATGAATTAGAGTTTTTAAGTGATATACAAGGCATATCACAACCTTTCAATTAATTAATCGGTCTCATGAGGAAACATATTTTGGGTATTTGTCATACAAAATAACTATTTATGTTGATGTCTTGACATGAGGTCTTGAAAATTTGATTTTGATGTCTTGGAACAAGGTCTTGATGGTTTTATTATGATTTCCATCATTATTAATTCCATAATTATGAAAATAGTTATTATTATCAACATGATTATTTATTGTATTATGAAATCAACAGATGCATTCCCCTTAGTTACATGATATATTTGATTATTTTTTATATCTGCTATATTATTCATGTTTTATTTATTCGATGATAGATTCTATTGTAAGTATTCCCTTATAAAGCATTATAGCTCAACATTTATTATGTTTTCCTTTCCATGGGATTCCAATAAGGTCACTTTGAATGTTTTTATGGATAAAATAGAATAAATACTAAATTTATCACTAGATTTTGTTTTTTTGAAGAAAACGTGAGTTATAATTTAAGAAACTTGTTTTTGTGGAATAAAATGGACATTGAGTGGAATTCTATACTTTGAATTATAAGGGTTTCATATATAAGAGTTTTTCTTAATTATATAAAACTATAAAATTAAAATATCCTAAACATTTAAGAAATTGAAACACTTTTTAGGAGTTAGGTAATTATATGTTGTTTATGTTATGAGGCATTACATCAATCTCAATTTTTTAATCGGATTGAATCTAGTTTTAAATAATAGTTTGTATATTCCTAGTGTAACTAAAAACATAATATACATGTATAGTTTAAAGATGGATGGATTGATTTTCAGATTTGATTATAATGGATACTACTCTTATAAAGATAAAACATGTTAGGGGATAAATAATTTGAATAATGGTATTTATATACTTGAATATGATAATCATGTGTTTTTAATCGATAAAGAATCAAGTTTACAATACTAATATTAGACGTGGTTTTGGAATTACTAACTTGGTTGTGTAATTGAGTAGTGTATGAAAAATATATATCATGAGGTTTATTATTTTATTTTTAACTGAAACCCCTTTATATATTTCCTTCATGTTTTCAAGGAAAAATTATCAAAGATCCATTTAGTGGAAAAGGTTAAAGGGCATAGGGATTTTAAAATTAGTTCATAAAAATTTGTGTACACATTTTCTTGTTTAAGATAGAGATGGATACAATTATTTATAACATTTTATGATAGTTTTTTTAGATAAAAATATGTCTAATTAAGCATGTATAAGTTCAACTCATTTGATAAATTCACGGAATATAAGAATGATGTAAAAAATCATCTTGGTATGAAAATAAAAAAACTCTACATAGACTATAGTGGGGATTATCTTAACTAAAATTTCATATATTATCCAAGGGTGTTTGCGATAATATCTCAAATCACACCTCCAAATAAATAATAATGGAATTGATTTAGTTTAATGAGGAAGCACACCTTATTGGTCATGGTCAGATTATAATGAGTCTTAAAAGTATTATATTATCCTTTTAGGGATAAAAATTATATAATAAAAAATATACATGATTTTAAGTTCCAAATAATGTGGAAATCAAAAAAATATTCTAGTTATAAAGTGGTAATAAATATATTTTTTCATATATTCTTGTATGGGGATGTGTAGCACATATTAAAGATTTATCTAGAAACAAACTAGCAGTGTAAGGAAAGAAGTGTATCTTTATAGGGTATTCCAAAGAAAAATAGGATATTATGTATTTGATATCTTAGATATAAATTTAATTATAGAAGTAAAATATGTATTTCTTTAAAGGGGTCATATATCTGAAAGAGATAGTGGGAGTAAGATATACATTAATGAATTAAAGGGTCAGGATATTCCAGTTTTTTCACACGACTAGATTCCATAAAGCCCAAAAGTTCATGAAAACTAGGATGATAAAAATGAACAAAGTTAAAATGAAGGGAAAATAGAGTATTCACACAATATATACCTAAGGAAAACCTAGGATGGGTCTCTCTAGTATATAACCCCCTTTTCCCAATTCACAGATATTATATTATCTTCACCATTTAGAATTTATATTTTTTAAATTATTTTTCATTAAGTTATATTTTGATTAACTAGTAAATATAACAGATTTAGTTAATATGTTTATTATTGAAGTATCTTTTAACTATATTTTATCATTAGTGAATAACATTTTATTTTCTAATTCTCCTTGTTCCTCATTAAGTTCCGAATGATTTCTCTAAATGATGTTTGACATATATTGTATATAATAACTATTATTGTGATATGATATATCATGATAACTGAATATATATCATGATTATTGTTATATGATGAAACATCAATAAAGATATCACTACTAATATTGGGAATATAGAGATTCTAAACATGAAAATTTAATTTAAATTTTAAAATTTCACGAGGAGTGTATGAGTGTAACTCATTCATTGATATATAATAATTCTTAATAACCATGAGTTAGTTGGATAACCATTAAAATAATTTAATATTTCATATGGTTATTTTAATAGGAAGGTATATACTATTAAATAATGATGAGATAAAAATTTAAAAGAAGTTATAGGAGGGATATTTTCTCTAGGATTTTTTAGAGTTTAATGATATAATATCAAGAAAAAACTTTGATAGTATGTGATAAGACCAAGAAAATATTTAAATGATTTTATTATAGGAAATTATAAGTAAGGGGAGGGGTTAATTGAAAAAAAAATCAGAGTAATGATATTTCAATCTTAACAACATTCTAAAACATTTTAAACCATATTAACTTCAGTTTATGAAAAATCACCAAAAAATGTTTTACAATTAAATAAATTAAATCATATATACTACAATGAAAATAGTAAATCATGTGAAAAAATGAGATAACATGGTTAATATATAAGTTATCTATAGATAATATAATGAAGCTCCAGAATATGAAACATGCAAATAATTTTAAATTTTGACATACTAATAATTGAAGTAATATTAATTTAGTAAGAAAATATTGAGATAAAAATATTTTTGATGATGAATAAAGTTAAAAAAAAGAAGTATATAAGGGATAAGTGCTTAATTAAAATATTTGGGTAAAGTAAATATAAAAATATTGAATAAATCAATAAATCATAGTAGGCTGTTAATGTGCTTATTGTTATGAAATCCCTAGTCCTCTATAAATATTTAAATTCAGTTTATGGGCAATACAAAAATGTTCTTATCCATATGATTTTTTAATTCTTAAATAAAAAAATGATTTTTTTTCTATACATTTTGTAAGATTAAAACAAATAGTAATTTTAAATCATTTATAAAATGGATAATGGGTATGGTCATGTCCTTATCCCAATGAATTATTTGATCTTTAACAAATCCTGAATGGTTTTGTAAGAATACTGATAAGTGGAAGAATTTTAAATTAATAGTAAATACTTTTTATTATTAACTTTTGTCTTGTAATAATCTAGAAAAAAATTATATTAATAACACTACTGAAAGAAAAATAAAAACATAGAGAATATTCTAGTTAACTTCTCTTTTCAAAAGTATTTTTTAAAAACCCAATGGTTTGAAAAGAATAATGAAATGGATTAAAGGGGGCGAATAAAGTTCCCTTGATTTAATTATTGTATGTGTGGTCAATATATCATGGGGCACTCATAAGATATTATTTTTTAATTATTTATAAGGGGAGTTCATGAAGGATCATGTTGGAAAATATAAGAAAGTAAGATTTGATCATGAAATTATGAAGAATTATAAATACATAATTAATTATTTATAGAATTAGGAGGAAAGATTCATATTTATTAATAATTCAACAATTATAAATGGATATGAAGTTTTTCAAAACTTTTTCCCATAATAAAATTATTCATTTAGTTTAATTAATTAGTGATTCTATAAAAATAAATACAGGGAGCGAGACTTATGATATTTTCAACATTTTTCTTGAAATTATGAATCAAAACTATATTCAATATAGAAACAATTTTTATTTCACCATGTTTTTTTTTGAATTTATTATGAAATAATATATATTCTCTCAAATTTCTTTTAAGGTTTTTCTATTAAAATATTTGAAAATTAATTTCCTTGAGAGATTAATAAATTTTTTACCTAGTGTAGGTTTTTTTAGTAAAACAATTATTGAGATGTGTAATATGGTAATTGAGTCACATGAAATACTAATTGAGTTTTATGAGATATTTAATGAGAATGATGATATAGTGATTGATTTTTGTGAAATATCAATGGAATTTTATGGTGTATTTTTTTGTGATACAAAAAATAAAGTTTCATAAATCATATGTTGGATAGTTACTCGGTGAACTAAAATGAGTGTGATATGTACTATAATTGAAGAGTTTCTTGAGATGGTTGTTCATGATAATGTTAGGAAATATAATTAATTAAATGACTAATGTTACTCAATATAACTATAGTTTTACTAAATGTAATGGTTTAATAAGTGATAAATGAAAGTATTAAAACACTATAATTCATAACTTTTAGACATTTATTTATTGATTCATATAGGAATGAAATCATAGATGTCATGTATAATTTATTGAGATTAAAATGATTATATTTAGACATATGTAATGTCTATATCATTTAGTTTTTTAAGAATTGACTTATCTAGAAGTCCTAAAGATAAAGGGAGAAGATATATTTGTAGATTTATAGATTTAAAATTTCTTATACTTGACTAGAGGTATCAAATTAAATGAAGGAGGATGAGGAGGAGGAGGAGAAAGTAAAAGATGATCATGAGAGGGATTCTTCTGAACCCATGTGAGAATTATTATTTATATAATATAAACCAAAGATAATTGGGTATTATTATAAAGTGATTTATATTGTTGAGTGTATTAATGAACTCATAGATTGATGCAGATAAATCTCAAAACAATCGAGGAGATAATTTTTTTTTAACACAATGTTATTCCTAGATTTTACAATGATCCATCTCATTCTGATTTTAATTATTATATGAAACAATTAGGTTATTTTTTTGGTGAATTTTAGGGAGTAAATTATTATATATTAATGAATATAATTTTTCATATAATATTATAATTCAGTATATTTCATTAGTGGGTTAATGTGTGTCCTTACTGATATCCATCACAAGAGGGATATAATCACATATATTGAGGGAGAACCTTTTAAATCATTAGATGCTTTATACTTTTATTTATCATTCTTCACATGGGTCAATGAGAGTTACTTAAAATAAATATAGATCCCTAATTAATATAACAAGTAATTAGAAAATGAAATTTCTCTTAATTTGATCATAATCCTTATTCATGGACTTAACCCGATCCTTATTTAACACTTCATTAAAAAAAACTAATTTTACCCAATAAAAAAATAGAGTATAAAGAGTTTTCTTGAAATATATTCATGTTTGAACCAGTTATTTATTATATTAAATGATGTTTTGAGACTTAACTTGATTTCTAAATATTGGATTACAAGATTTGGGTTATTCACCCTTATTATATTTTTTTAAATCATCATCTTATATATTTTTTCCATCTCATTCTCTAGTTCCCTCAGAATTTCATTCTTTAATAATCATTAAAGATACTTTTTTATTGAGAAGAAAAACAAACATACAAACATACAAACAGATAAAAAATCCTAATGTGGTCGGAAATAATGCAAGCCAACGGCATCCCCTCTGATCAAATTGACTCCTTCAGGCTTCAAAGTAGAAAAATCGAATTTCATTCTTTCTATCCATAAAATTTAGCATTTAATCAACATTTTCTTCCACAATTGTTTATCCACTCCCACTATATCAAGTCTCTATAAACTTCACATTACCACTGTAAATAATCTTTCCCAATGATAACCTATTCCATTTAGTGGATACCATAGGCATATTACATTATCTCTTTATAGCTTAAAATCTCCAAGATTATTGTCCTTAATCCTAATAAGACATAAACTTCCAAAAACATATAAGTACATAAATGTTGTATTATTTCCAGAAGAAATTTACTAGGGATACATATCCAAATATCAATATAGGAAACATCAATTTTTAATGTAAAATGATGTATTAATTTCATTTATTTGGAAATAATGATAATTATGATGTTCGAAAAGCATCATTAATTACATATCAATAAGACATTAATTTTTCTATCTAGATGAACCATTATTCTATAATGTATAAACATATATATTCTTGGAAAAAATTCCATGATTTTAAAGTAAATTTTTAAACTTATTAGTCATGTATTTCACATCCTTATCTGTTTAGATTTTTTCCAATGGAAACCCACTAACCTTTTTATCACTTCATAAAAAACAATTGAATTTATTGAGATCCATAGATTTATATTTTATATACATAATGAAAGTAATACATGTAAAAAAATTATTAATATAAATAAAATAATAATCTCTATTTATCAAATTTTACTTCATTAGTTTGTAAATGATATAATAAACAAGTTCTAAGGGATTTGATGTTTGAATTTCGGTCCTCTTTTGAAAATAATTTATCATCTTTCATTTTTAGAAAGTGTTAAAAACTAGATTTCTCTCCCTTTTAAGATTTTTTAAACTTTAAGAAAATATCTTTATGTGCAATATTATTCTTATTACTTTTTCAAATCTAACATATCCTTCAATTCCATAGATTATTCTTCTCTTTCATGCTCATGTGGCATAAATCCCGTACTTATATTATTTGAAATAGATTTTATCTTATTTGTTAGAAATTGTTAAAATAAAACCATGCTTAAATATCTTAACAAAACATTCATATCATTTAAAATAAATTTATCATAATGATAAATATTTAGAGATCTCACCATGTGTCCATTGGGATCCACCTCCATGTGCACTCATCATTTAAACATTATGAAGACTGAAGTGATAAAAATTCTATTAGGGAATGAATTTACTCATATTGGAAATTTTCCTTCTTTTATTATTATTATAGATTCTTTTATTCCTATATTCATTAACTTATTCTTATATAAGGTTTAATTCATCACTAGGAGATGTTGGAATAATAATTTGAAAATTTAAATTTTCCTAAAAAAGGGTCACCTATGAAAACAAATCTCAAAAACGAATTCTTAAATTGAAAATTTATCAATATAGTATTTCTTAGGATAATTAATTTCACTTAGGGATGAATTTTGGTAATATTTTTTTTAATTACCTTAATGGAATTATTTTTATAAATAAGCAAATCCACCTCTGAATCATGGGGGATGAAGTCAAATTTTGAGGAGATGTGGATTTTAGAGGATTTGAGGGAGAATTAATAGCCACTCTATGTGAACCAATTTAGAACCTATTTTAATGATATTAAAGAATTTTCATTAGATAATGTATCTTTTAATATATAATATTATAATAAATAATAATAATAATAATAATAATATTATTATTTAATGATTGATGAAAATTAACCCAACACCATATTGTAAAAAATCATGAGAGGTCGTGTTGATGGATGAGAGGAGATGACCTGATGTTCCAAGGCCACCATAGATATAGGGTATCCTCCTAGGGTGGTTGTGACATGTATTTCACAAGAGAATAAAACGAAAAAAGGATAGTGTCATTTATAATTCTAGGACATCGATATGCATGACATTGATTTATTTTTATGAAAATGATAGTTGGATGTGAGATAGGTGATTTATACCATATATTTTTATAGTAACATAGGTTGGGAATGTGTTTATTCAAATTATTGATTCTATATAGTTGTAGGTTTTCTAGTGAGGCCCTGTAGAGGATATTGTTGAGAATATTATTTTTTTATACTTTTATGAATTCATTTGTTTTATTATTTTTCAAGTGTTTACTTATTTAAATTATTATTATTAATAATATTTTTAATATATTTATTAAACCCCCCAAATTGATGCTCATGGGGTGGGGGTGTTTTATGATATAGAATCCCATAATAGTAGGATTTTATTCTATAGGAAGATTATTTTTGGGGAGAGAAGGACACTTTGGGTGGTGTGATGGGTGAGTTGGTGCAAACAACTGTGGGGGAAAGACAGGTTATTGGGTAAAATTGTGTAAATGTCACATAGAAAATTTTCTAGGAGGTATGTGATCAATAATGTCTAGGAGATTCACATATATTAACATTTTTTCAACCCCGATGGGATGGTACACATGCATATAAATTATCTATTGTGTATGGTAACATTGTATCCCTATCATGCACCATGAGATGTGGTATCCTACCCACTATGTGGCCCCTTATGCTCTCAGATTTAATTCTAAAACTCAAACAACTACTTATATATACATGAGGATCTTAAATACACAATTTTAATTATTTTCCATATTAATCACAATGATTATATTATTAAAGAAAAATGATATCATTTAATTAATTTTTTAGTCATTTAATGTATTTAGACATTTAATGTAATTTGAAAGTTATTTGACAGTGACTGAGGTTAAAAAATTCCAATAATACCATTGGGTTAAATTTAATGTGTAGAACACAACTATATCTTCATTTGAATATTTTAAATCTCTTAAGGTGTTGTTTTATCTAATGGATTTTTTTTGGCAAAAATGAGTGAGAGTACAGTCCGATGAAATATGGAGATGATGGAAGTGTGGTTACCAAATCCAAATGGATCCCTAAGAGGGGGAGGGGTGAATCAATGATTCCCTTTTCATTTTATGAGTAATTTATTTTTAACTCAAACTATTGAACCTATTAATGTTATTAGTCAACTCACTATTATATCACAACATCACCTCATATGAAATAGTACTAAAATAGAGAGAAACACATAGTGTTTATACATTTTGGAAAAAATCTTAATCCTTTCCATGTTAGTTAGACACCCAAACATGGATTCTATGTTATAGAAAAAAGTTTTTACAACTAGTTATAAACCCTGAATACATTTCATTAGAAATTGGTTATACACCAAATTTTCGTTCATTTTTAAAAATTTTAGATACCCTAGTCCCAAAATCCATCCATAGAGTTGATCCAATAATTGAAAAATATTTTCTTCAGATGGTCTTCCACCATAAGAACATAAAATCACCTTCACTTGTGTAGTTTTTTTCAAGATCTTTAGAAGCTTGTATATTAATACTAGTACTAAAACTAAAAAGTTATTATATGTGATCTATTTCATATTCTTATCCTTTGAATACTTAGGTGCAAATGGTCACCTTATTTTCAAAACCTCTAGACTTTAGAATCTTGTATCTCTTAAATAATGAAAATTATAATTCTCTAAAAATTTTCAGAATATTTTCAAGGATCAAAAAAATTATTCTTCATATCATATAATAATACATATTTCTCTTATATATACAGTTATTAAAATATTAAAAAACCATAATAAAACAGTTATAATAATTTGAATTAAATCCAATAATCCATGATTTCTTTATCTTAAGTGTATATAACTATGAATTGTTTTTTCGCCATTAATTTGATCCAATGAATCTTGAGTGAATACTCATTTATTTTTTATATTATTTAAAAGTTAATATCTGAGAATAATTCCTTAATTCAATACTTCTTAAATTACCTAAATCTCCTACAATTATCCTCCACATTTATTTAGTTTACAAGTAACCTCACTCATATCTCCTGAAAGCTCACTTGAATTGTTCTCGTGTAGAGACTTATTTATTTTTTATATTTATATGGATGAATAGGTAACTAAATTATTGTATTCATATATGAAAAAATCACATTACTATGATGTGTATCAGAAGTAGTTCTTCTTAAGTGTAGCATCACATTTAAATATCCTTCAGTTATTATTTCTCCTAATTTTTACAGTTAATAAATAGCCATAATTATGCATGTATTGTGTGTACATATATCCTAATTTAAAATAAATATAAGAATTTAGGTACTCATCCTTTCCAGCATCTCTCTTAAATCACATGAAATCAATATTTAATCATGCATGATAGTATGTTTTATAGATCTTTAACTTACATGAAAGATTATTGATTTAATAGAATGCATGAAAGTTTCATTCCCTTTATAAAGAATATCCTTCCCTTCATGAACTATTATCAAGATCATAATGCATGGTAAATAAAAATATATTCTTTTGTTTCATCCCCTCACTTCATAAATTCAATGAAACAATCATACTTGAGATTATGGTATATCCTAGAGATTTTGTGATTGATCCATTTCTTTATGGTCACTCTAAAAACTCATGCAGTCACTTCAGTTTTACTTTTCACATAGAAAAAATAATCTAATGGTTGATTATAAATAGTTATATTGTTTATCTAAGATAACCATCTAGTAAATATCATTGGTCACGCTCGATTAAAACAATTTCATGTGGTCAATCATCACATCCATGGTTGATCATAAGTTAATCTCATGATCGTTCATTAAAATACCTCTATGAAGCACCTATAATAGCTTTTCAAAGGTAGTATAGATTTTACCTTATCCATATACAACCTATAAAAATTTGAAGCTACTTTTATGTAGTTTTCTGCGACCATTTCATAGATTACATAATTTTCTCACTACCTTTATGTAGCCTTTTGATCTTAAACATGAAATTTAAACATCACATTATTAACTAGGATTATCATTACATAGTTAATGACCTACATTTACATACCCTATATAATGTCAGAATTACCTTTCTATATCTTCCAAAAAATTTCAATTGCCATTACACAAATATCCAATTTATCAAAAAATAATTTGGGACATTCTCAAATACTTATCAAGCACGTTAGGCTTAATCCCAAGGCCTTCGAAATTTTATCACATAATGTAGAAAAGGTTCCATCATCCACCAACACTTATCATGTATTCCTATGAATATTAACTTATCAAGCATCAGATATACATGAATAATTTCTCAATAATGGAATCCAATTCCATTTTATGAATCCATAATAATCCCCCAAGAATCTTTACCGCATATATACTCACTAAACACATATTAACTCATTGATAATAAATTACATACTTACTTGGGATCAACAATCTCCCCATTTTTATTTTTTTGTCAATATCTCTTCAAATAATTAATGTAAACATGTGTTATCAAATATTTCCCCCACTATTTTAAATAAAATTAAGAGGGTAATACAAGGCTTATATCACCTCATTCTTATTTTCTAAAACACTCATACTCCTCCATTCAAAAATCATTTCTTGGGCCATTTTAATTAGAGGGATATTACAACAGGTTTATATTAAAAAAGATCCTTCAATGGGATTATTCTAAGTCTATGTGGGATAACCGAGTACACAAAATAAGAGTGATAAAACCATGGTGTTCTATGCTATCAATAAAATATCGAGCAAGTTATACTCTACTCAGAAATAATTTCAACAGGTTCTTATAAACAAAATTATCATTAGAAAAAAAATCCTACACACTTCAGTGAACACATCTGAATGTTCAAGTTAATTTTGAATAACACCTCTCTTTTTATTGTTTTTATCAACCAAGACTCCCCCTTAATAGGCATGTTTGATACATTAAAGGTAAGTTTTGTAGTTGAGATTGAGTACCTCATTCCTCTAGTTGTAAAATCTATCTAGAATTTCCAAATTCACTATAATTTATCTCAATGAAATATTCTTTTCAAGAGTGATCTAACTCAAGGGATACACTCCATTTTTCAATTTCATGGTAATAAGTAGTCTCTATAAAGGAAAATATCTTCATGATATACAGTAGTGATAACCTAAAACTTCTCCTTTAATTATCTATATCTTAGTTCCAAAAAAATAAAATAAAAGGGAATGAGGGGGGGGGGGGCTATCTATTTCCTTATAAGTGAAACTAAGGGTGATAATTTCTTCCAAACCTAGGTCATGAACTCCTTCCAATATTAGTACTTATTTTCTTATCACCAATATTAACTGATTTAAAACAAATTTTCTCTCTAAAATTTATCTTCATTTAAGAGAAATTCTTTATTTCCTTATAAATTTTGGTAACCTCATCTTCTTTTTCATTCAATGAAAAATTCATTAATTCATTTTGTGTGGTAATAATAGGGATGAAATTATTCATATAATGACCATCTTTCTCACTCATATTACAATTATAAAGTAACCCAAGGTAAACATGGCATTGGTACTACATTAATATCATTATTTCAATAATAAATTTCACAAAGAGTAATGTAACCAAAAGACTGAACGGTTTATTATCTTGAAGATTATCTACATAAATATATTATTTTTATAAACTTTTTAAAATTTCTCAATAGTAATTATATTCTATAACATTTCCTATATATCTCACATGATATAATCATCTTTATAACATAAGGAATAAAAAAATAAGAAAGGGGTGAGATCAAATGCCCAGTAAAGGGAAAAACATATCATAATGTTTCAGAACATAAATATGAAGGAGAACATGAGAAAAATTTAAATAACTTATTAATAGATAATAATAACATAGATGATAATAAACTATAATGTTACAGAAACATAATATCATAACTTGAATGTTAAGGATGTGTAAAAGTTATAACTTGGCTAAAAAAATATTAAAAACAAAAGATAAGTGAATATGACATAAAAGTGTAAAATGATTTAAAATATAGTGTAATAATGAGAAATTAGCCTAAAATGAAAGTGAAATTGAAAATTTACCACAATCATAAACATATTATTTCATATTATTGTGAACATAGATATCTGCCATCCTATTCACTCATAAAATTCTAAGTAGATCTTAATGCCTTTAAACTCGCCCTTTGTGAACCTAGTTACTTTCTAAACTATTCACATGTATAATTGTGGGTAGTGATTAATTACATCAAATTCCCCCATTTTTAACCTAGTGACTTTCTAACTTATCCGTATGTAAAATTGTGAGTAGATATTAACTCCATCACACTCACTATTTGTGAACCTAGCTACCCACTAACATGTGTATTGAACATTTATATCTCATCAGATATAATCCTTTACCTAATGAATAATAGGGATTTATAGGTCACAACCCTATCATAATTAACACATTTATTTCCCACTTAAAAATAAAACATTTATCATCTCATAAATAAACCATGAAAAAAGAATGGGTTTCTTAAAATATTCAAAAAACAATATAAAATATAAACTTAAGAAATCATATAACATAAAGACTCTCATTTTTAAATTTAAATTATATAATAAAAAATATAAATGATGATGAAAGCAACTCTTAAAGAAAGATAAACCATAGAAGGTAAATATAAGTGAAAATAAATTTTTTTCATAAAATATTTCAAAACATAAAAGTAAAAATTAATTTAAAAAATACTTTTGGGTTGGTAAAAAAAATCCTAAGAAACTCGTAATATAAATATTTCTAAATAAAGATTCCTTAAAAAATTATAAAGGTTATAAAAAAGGATAAGTGAAATTGATTTGAAAACATATACTATTAACAAATAATCCTTAATAATGGAACCCTGAAAATGATATAAAGTTACCAAAAGGAAAAGTTAATATAATTTAAAAACATATTCTTTTGAAAATAATATTTAAAAATATAAAATAAAAAAATAAAAAAAGTTTATCAGAATTAAATGTGAATTGGATGATAAAAACATTATTTTTAAATGATGGAAATACCTTTTAAAATTTTTGAAATAACCAAGTTGAAAATTGACCCCATTAAAAATATAAATAAACCGCTAACTTTGAAAAAAATATTGTTAATAAAAGTATCTTTCAAGATAAGAAAAATTTTAGTTTGTATTTGGTAATTTAGATCATTGGTGGGTATTAAAAATATATACATGGAAGAAAAATCCATTAAAAGTAAAGGGAATTATTCTTAACAAAACATTCAAATCATTAAGAAAGAAAAAATTGATGTGAACTGTGATTTAAATATAAAAAGTTGTAACTATATCAAAAAAACATCATAGTTTATAATATAACAATCATGAAATATATTATATAAATATGAGTGATTATGGCCTAAAGAAGAAAATTAATTCATGAAAACCCCTTACGACTTCAGTGATTTCTTAATCAAAATTCATAGGAATCTTGAGAATTATATGATTATATAACTATAATAGATTAAAATATTTATTTTTTCAAAATTAATTCCTCTTAATTATATACATTATGAGAATAATATATTGGCAGATACCATTAAAAAAAATTTCAATGAGGAGAATTTGAGATAAAATACCCTTATAGATTTAGTATTTTTTAAATCAAAACACCATTAGAGGTATAAATTTAAGTAGAACATATATTATCCCAAAAAATGAAAATAATTATGATAATAATATGAAAATGTGGTATTATTTTCACTATTGAGATGAAAACTTGGTGTATGACCTATGCATGTCTCAAATATAAGAGTTTGAGATGAAAACCCTTTTGTTTATTTGACTAGTGATCACACTCAAACCACATGTCAAAGAAAAAATAGCTAAATTAATAATATATTTCCAAGCCTTAATAATAAATATTAACCTTTTATAATTCTTATTGTAATATATTGTCATGAGTACATTAATTCAGGATGGCATATTATGATGATTGAGTGTTAATAACATTAACTGTTTTACAGAAGATTAATACTATTGACAACAGTAACCATCATTTTATGCCATGATAATTATTGATATATCATTAATGACTCTATAATATATAAATTAATTTGGTTTAAAATGTTTTTATTTTATTCAATATGTTTTTTGGTTACATTATGTAAAAACCAAATTGATAACGGCTTATTTCCGTAATTTTAGAGAACTGAAATATTACCTTAATAATAACGAGTTAAATACTTATTATAATATTTCCATAAAAATATAATAATTATTATTTATATAATATATTATAAAAATATTATTTTTATGTTCCCATAGTCACCCATAATCATATTTGAAATTATTTTTCATGTAGGTGGTTAAACTGATTCAAATGTTAACACACTCTAACTCAGTTAGCAAGTATGGTTAAAGAGGTGTTTCATTTAAGGTAATATCATTATGAAATAAGTATAATGATATTTTAAATTTCTTATGATTTTTACCATATTTTAAAATGTTTATTTAATTAATGATAATATAAATGAAAATGAAAAACATTTCATCATGGAGGCGGTAATCCGCATATACACAAGATTAACATACCTGTTTTTCAACACATGAGATGGGGTGGAGGTGTATATTAGAATGAAATTTAAAATTTAAAAATATGTGATATATATATAATATTTATTCACAATTTCCACTATCAATACCATAATTTAAATATTTCAATTAAAAACAAACAATGTCACTTTATGGAGAAGGTAGTCCACGCAACGCCTTAACGATTTATCTTTGATTTTTTTTCTTATGTTGGTGGAAATAAATAAATAAGGATTATATGATTAATTTTAAAAAATATAAGTATACTATTTATACATAAATCATCAAATTATTATGTTCATATTATATTTTTAAGATTAATATTAAGAAGAAATTCTTAAGAATGAGATAATACTTACATTGGAGACTTGATTTTTCCAAGGAAGTTCCCTCGAAATTGAAGTCCTTAGGATAACTTTGAATGAACATGGGATTATATTTGTTGGATAGGGTTATATAAGATTGTAAGGGTATATTTTAAACTAGTAATTTGAATATTAATGGTATCTTTTAAAAGGTGGAATTTGTATCCTTTTATAAGAGAATAAAATTCACTTTTGGAAACCTCATCATTTTTCAATAATTCCGTGGAACTATTCAATGCTTAATGGATCAAAAGTGGAACAAAGTGGATTGTGTGAAAATGTAATGTATAAAATAATCACAAACACTTATTTCGAAACATGTTTTTGATTTGTTTTTCCATTTCCCTGTAATAAAATATTTATTACCATTTTTACTTTTTATTGGGGTAACTATTTTTTAAACATAGTAAATAATTTGGATAAATAAAATTAAAATTGTTCTTATCACCTAATTTGAAAATTATGATTATAAATTTTAAAACCATTTTATAATATAAAATTTCTAAATTTTTGAAATGAAAATTTTAAAAAAATCGCAATCAATTAGGAAATTGTTTGTATAAAAATAATGTTTTCTCAGCCTTAAATTAATATTTAAGATTAAATTATCATTATTACTTACTTTAATGAAATAAATTTGTTTGAAAATAATAAAATGAAATGTATGAGTATTTCAGGGAAATATCACATTAAAAATATTTCAATCAAAGAGAATATTGAAAACAATTTTTATTAAACTGGCATTTTTTATTTTTTATTAAAAATGTTAGAAATCATACTTATATGGACAAATATTATGTTAAAATGAATAATTTTATATCTTAAATACATATTTTATTACATGATTTTTTTTAAACTTTTAGGATACACTAACTGGGGGATAAAATAATTAAAATTATAATTTTCACAAAACCATATTTTTGAAAAAAAATCAATATTTTTGAGAAAAAAATAAAAAATAAAAAATAAGTAAATTTTCATGAGAGGAGTACATAAATAAATTTTATTTTATCGAATTTAAATTTATAAATTTTAAAATTAAATTTTTGGGAGGATATATAATATGAAGAAATTGGATTTTATTATAATCTTGTTCAATATTAATAGATATTAATTATTTATCAACTAAAGGTAATAGATTTTAATGTTCTAGAATCTTAGTGTTTAGGATAGATTTATTAATAATTTAATCTTAATATGATTTTATGAGAAAATCTTGTGACACATGTTATAGATCATAACATTTATTTTAAAGGATTCAAAATTTCAGGACATTATATTCTAACCCATTAAATAAATTGTTTCCTCATAATTTAGTAAACATTAATTTTTAGGGATAGATAATGGTAGAAAAAAATATTTAAATGAATTAAGATGTTAACTCTAATGATATATGATCCTCAATATCATATGTAATACTAGAAAAAAATTATTTTTACTTAACCATTTCAAGGAAATGTGTCTCATAACTATGTATTATATCCCATGTGAATGATTAAATTTTCTTTATGCATTATTTAGAGTTGGAATTAAACAAGTAGGTTTTCATAGTTTATTTATTATTTTTTCCCTATTCTCTAAATTAATGTGTATTTAATGTGAAGATATCCATTCTATTTATAAAATAAATTCATTTTTATTTTTAGATGGGGATATTATGATTTTCAAAATGTTTATTTCCAAAAACATAATAATCATACAACTAAATGTTTTCATTAAAACAAAAATCACTAAGGATGGTGAATTTATGTTCTTATAAGACATATTATATAAAATATGGATGATAGAACTAGAATAAATCCACTAATTCAGGGTAGAGGGTAAGGGAAACATAATTACCATTATCCTATTCATCGATAGTCATTAAATAAATTCTTCATTTCTTCATGGGTCTAGGTGATTGTAGATCCCTATCATCCTCAACAATCCTTGGATTAAGGAATTGGATTGGATAATTCCATAGATCTCCACACATAAGACATTGAATATTTAGGGGTTCCCTTAGATGATTTATATCTTCATTCCTCGGGTTAACTAAACACTTCATTTCCTCTCCAAAATTTGTTTCTCGATGGACTTACTTAAAATAAGAAAACCATCTTTTAGCCCCCTTGAGGAAATTCTCTTGGCTCTTCTTTCCAAATTTTTTACAAATCAAAAAGTAAACCTTTTTCCCATTATCATATTCATTACTTGATCTTTCATGAAAATTTATCATATTTACTGTGTTTAGGACTTCATCTATGTACATGTTTTTTATCATATTTCATGATAGATGGTTTGGAATAATCAAAAAGATTCTCATTTCAGCATTATTTTTATGTTTTTTTTCATTGAGTTAATCTTCAAATTATCCTTCACACCCATGGTTCATTCTATTTCCAGACATTAATAAAATAAAAATGGTTAGCATTAGTGATAAAATAAAATGAGGGAATTAACATATTCATAAAATTAATTTCAAACATAAAATGAATTAATTTTTTATATAATCACATGGGAATATACTTTCTTTAGTTCAACCTATATAGATATTTGTTTAGCCTAGTTTACTTTAAAATGTATCATCTTATACTTCTCATCTCAATACCACAAAGTAATTAGGATATCAATCCTTCATAGTAAATCATATATATCATATTAGAAACCTAATCATATCCCATGGACTGTCCAAACAAATGCGCATTCATCGTGCACCATAATGATGACCAAGATATACTCAACCAACTCTTTTTGGGGTTATTACCCCTAACTCCACTTGTTCCAAAAACACATCTAATTGAAGTCTATGTAAATGGAATTATTTTTATGAAAACCATCTAATCAATAATTTACCAATATTTCATGATATCATCCTATACATAAAATCATCTTCAGGGTTTGTACTAAGGTTATCTGACTTTAACACTATAATTAACTAAACTAATCATCAAAGATAATTAAACTAATCTAAAAAATGACTAATCCCTCCCTTTGCAATGTCCCTAATTCCAGTAACTCATGGTTTATGTATTCTTTATTACATTTTAATAGATACAAATAGTCAAATCCTAATGGACCGATCAGTTTAGCAGTTTTGGAAAATTAGATACATACATGATACCCATTTTACAAGGGGAATAGAAAATAAAACATAATAAATAACAAAAAAAAAATGAATTTTATCCTTGGAAACTCATTCAATGATCTATTATTCATATACAAGGTAAATGAAACAAAATAATAGTGAAATCAAATGCTCAGTAAGGGTTATATATAGTGTAAGATATCATGAATAAATAAAAAATAATCAATATGGTAAGTTAAATAACTGAACACTCATGCCATTTAATCAATAACTTAGATATCATAATTATATAGGGAATAATAAATATATAAATTTAAATAACTAAACACACATACCATTTAAATAACTTTAATTAATTAATAGATAAGTCATAATCAATATGAAAATGAAAAAAACTGAACACACGTGCCATTTAAATAATAACCTGAGAATAAAATGAATCTTGAGATAATAACATTGTGAAAATATCTTTGATAATAGTAATTACTGAATTATCAATAGAGTAAATGATTAATTATTACATTTTATGACCTCATGCATCATGATACCTCTACCTTCATGACCTTTAATAATATGGTTTAAAACTATAGATAGAAAACAGTTTAGTTTAGCCAACTGATTTATTTCATGAGACCTACTGATGCATAGAGGGGATAGATAATTCTAGGCCCCACCCATCACTATAGGCCCAAATCATTCCTCTCATATCTAATGGTCAATTTAATTAATTAATTAATATTTATTATCATCAAATATATGTATCAATTAAAGGATATATATTTATCAATATTTCCACAGTTACACAAATAACATTAAAATAAACACCATATGTAAAAATGGTATACCATTTGGGAAATAATAATATTCATAATACAATAATATGTATATTTAAGATAAATTTAATTTTCATCGAAAATGTATCACAATAAAGTTATTGTTTCAGGATAATATTAGCAATCATAAAATAAAGTGAGATTGTACAACAACTTTTATCACTTTATAATTTTTGATTCAAATCCCCTTGGATGAAATAATTAAAATTGAAAACTAAAATACAATTAATAATGAATTAATTGTGATATTACATTTGAAATGGTCATTATATACACCATATAAAAAAAATTAGGTTCATATAATCACAATATACGTCAATGACGGGAATTGAGATGAAGTCCCTTACAAAGATCATATCATTGATGTGAGGATTAATAAATGAATTTATTATGTATATCAAATTTAAATCCACATTCAACAAGTGGAAATAAAAAATAAAATATTCAAAGGTCATTATGAACATAATCTTATCATGACATAATCAATGAAGTAGAATTTTAACCGAATGAATGGAAGTTGAGTTAAGAAATCCCTCACATCACGCTTCAATTTGGTTGAATGTAATTTAACATCATATATAGTAGTATTAATAAAATTATTAAATTATAATAGAACCATATTAATATTTATAATATCATATATGATCCGTTTATAAAATCATTTCAGTCATTTGTTAATAATATGTCATTATTTTTATTATTTTGTGCATTAATTTCCATGCTTTCTCTATCGTTATTTATCATGAATTTTCTGGTTCTTGTGAATATGATATTGTTTAATAATCTCTATAATAATAAAAATAAAATAATTATAATATTTATAAATTAATTTTACTTTTATGACCAATAATTAAATATGGTTTTGGGAAATAAAGTATGTTGTAATCATGTAGATGGTTGGCCATACGTACGCATGAGTAACATTTTCATTTTTCAATGACCATTTTGGAAATTTGGTGAGTAATATTTTATATTTATATAATGTTGATAATATAATATATAAAATATTATTTCTTTAAATATACATATATATATCATTCATATAGTGTGGTGATGAAAAGAGAGTCACATCGCTTTGTGAAGGTAGTAGTCCAAACGTACATGAACGATGTTATCATTTTTCAGTGTAAGAATTAAAATGTTATAATATATTTTAATAATGATAAATATGTGATTAGTATCATAATTATTTCATTTATATCATATATATTCATTCAAATTATCCTTATTACATATGAATCAAATCATTTCATGAGGCGGTAGTTTCTCGTACACAAAAGAGACGTTTTCATATCCCCTATAGAATGGAAAGTAAAAGGGTATATATGATATAATGATTACATAGGAATAATATTTATTTAAATATAATATATATTCTTTATATACATAATTATAACCAACTGTGGGACGTGGATAAGAAAAAACTAATGACATTGATTCGTGAGGTGGTAGTCCGTCATACATAGGAAGGATAATTTCGTAACCCATTTGATGGAAGTGTGGATGGTTATAGGTAATTAAATTAACATAAAGAAATATAATTATATAGAATATGCTTAAATTATTACATTATAATGTTTTAAAAAGATCTTAATAGTGTGGGGGATGAAATAATATGAAAATGGTCATTGAAGAACATTAGCTATTCTTTGGGTAACCTCCATAGGTTTGCACAAAAAGACTTCCTAGGTTGGAATTGTTACAAAAATAAGTATTAAATTATTAGGGGATTTATTTTTGAGAGGTTTTTTTTGTAACGTCTCAGTTCTGGAAGCCACCCAGAGGCACCCCGTACCTGGTTGGTCGCATGGCCTCAAGCCCATTTCCCCAAACGCCAGAGGCTGTCGACTAGAAGTGAGGGCCTTGGGTGTGATAGTGGGGAAGCTTTGCCCTCATTGGCAGAGTACACAGTGGAGTAAACAAAACATGCAATAGCAACAACAGTAAATATCCATAAAAAAATCACAAGTAAACAGAGGAAGACTAAAACAATAAACCAATAAAGCACATATGTATATATGAAATGATGCATGATACATAACTAGGAAAACATCCCAATAGGTCACAATGCTATAAATATAAACAGCACCAAAACAAGTACAAAAGAAAAGATAAACAGCTTCTCAGCATCGCAAGCCTAAGCTTGGTCCCATGCTCTCCTTCTCCAAAGCAATCAAGTACCAGAAGTCGAAGGGCACTTTCCCTTGTCTATACCTGTAACAACAGTCTATTTGGGCTCAAAATCATGACCCAAACAGGGTGTGAGACTAAATCTCAGTAGGCAACCACCCGAAGATATGTGCCTAACATCCAGTGAGCATATGGTAGGTAATAGTACAGTAAGCAGTAACATGATGATATAAAACATTAATCAAACCACAGAAAAACAAGCAGCAGTGAAGCAAACAGTTAACCATAATAGGAACCCCTCTGGGAAGTACTCGCAGTCAACCCCTATGGTCCTATACAACAATTACTAACAACCCTATGGGGAGTTCACTCAGCCTAACCCCTGTGGTTTGGTCATACAAAATTATAAGTCTCTATGGGGAATCTCACTCGGTCAATTCCCTTTATAGTCTAGGGTAGTCAGGGACTCTCTGAGGAATATCATGCGGTCTAACAGTCTTATAGCCCCAAGGTCAAGAAACTCTTTGAGGAAGCTCACTCGGTCAATTCCTCCTATAGTCTCAGGTCTATCACATACTCTCTGAGGAAGCTCGTTCGGTCAATTCCTCCTCTAGCCTGGAATGGTTTAAGGAAATTTAAACAAGTAAAGACTCTCTGAGGAAGCTCACTCAATCTAACCTCCTATAGTCTATAATATTCAAGACTCTCTGGGAAGATCACTCGGTCTATCCCTTGTAGTCTACAATAAACAAGACTCTCTGAGGAAGCTCACTCGGTCTACCCTCCTGTAGTCTATAATATCCAAGACTCTCTGGGAGGCTCACTCGGTCTATCCCTTATAGTATATAGCACCAGGTTCTCACAGTCTCGTGCCAGTCATTGCCTAATAATGATATAAGTCCAAATTAAACCTAGAGAGCTACTTGGCTAACCATTCTATAGAATAACAAACATGCCAAGAATATTATTCCATCCTATAATCACAAGGCATGGAAAACAGGTATAACGACCAAAGGATAACAAGACCTGAAGGTCTTAAATTAGAAAAGTCATGGGAAAAACATCCAAGAACATCAATTACCCTCAAATATGATCAAATCACCTCTACACAAGAATACAATCAGGGCAAGAAAACAACAATGGAAAAAGGATAAACATGCAATACCCCGTTCATGGGTATTGGTGGAATTTTCACATAAAACTCAAAGTCTTCGAAAGGTAAGGCACAAACCACCTACCTTGGTGCTAAGAGATCAAAATACTTGAACCACGAGGCTTTCTTATCCTTAGAATGGCATAGATCTATGAAAACGCACAAAACGTTCAACCCATGATATCTCAAGAAAGAGATAAAAACATGGAATGAAACTACAGAAGAAGGAAGAGCTCACCGCTGCAGTTCCAACGTAATTGACGGCGGTCGATTCGGAGGACGGATGGAGGATCTAGGGCTCAGAGGATGTTCACGGCCGTACAGATGCTCCTGGTCGAAGAACCTGGAGAAGAAGGTTTTTCTATCGATTAAGCACGACCCCGGTCCGTCTAAAGAAGAAAAAAGCTAAACGGCGTGTATTTCTGGGGTACATGGAGTGTAATTAGTCTTTCTGTACTCTAATTTAAGCGGCCTCCACATCTCCTCTACACACCGTGTGTCTGGGCCGGACATGGCCAGCACACGGCCTTACGCGGCATCAAAGTACATGACGTGTACATATAAAGTACACTGCATGTACTTCAAAAATTTCCATATTTTCCTCTTTTTCTAAAAAATGACCAGAAAAGGAAAAACAAACCTGAACTGAAGATCTGGGTTCTTAAAAACTTCCCCCCCCCTTAAAGAAATTTTTCCCCAAATTTCCCTAGCGAGGCATAGAAGAAGAAACCCCAAACAGCTTCGGCCACTGCGATTGTACTTCGTCCTCCCTCTCCCAGGTCTCATCATGTACTCACCCATACTGCCATATAACCCATACCAGCGGAATAGAAAGGCCATAGAGAACATTCGTACTGTGATCGAAAATCTAGATAGAATGCTCCTCAAATGATGTATCCACTTCGAGCTCAACCTCCTCGGGTTGGAAGACATGAGACGGGTCTGAAAAGTAACGTCGGAGCTGAGAAACGTGGAAAACTTCATGCATAGCCCGATACCTCTGAGTTTAATACAACTGATAGGCAACCAACCCAAATATCTTCAACACCTGAAATGGCCTGACGTACCGCAGTGAAAGCTTACCTTTTCTCTGAATCCTCTTGTATCCCAACCTCGGTGCGATGCGTAAGAAAACATGATCCCCTACCTCAAACTCTAGAGGTCATCTCCGCAGATCAGTATAATATTTCTGTCGAGACTGTGCTATAGACATCCTCTTCCAAATCAACTCTATCTTCTATGAGGACTCCTGAACAAGACGAAGCCCCAACAAAGCTGTCTCTCCTGCCTCCATCCAGCACAAAGGTGACCAGCATGGCCTACCGTACAAATCCTCGTAAGGTTCCATCTGAATTGTTTCCTGAAAACTATTTTTATAGGAAAACTCCACAAGAATAATATGATTCTCCCAAGAACCACCAAAGTATAGAATGCAAGCTCAGAGCATATCCTCAAGCACCTGGATCGTACGCTTAGACTGTCCATCTGTCTGGGGATGGTATGCTTTACTCAAAAGTACCCGTATACCCAAAGACTTCTGAAGACCCTGAAAGAACTGAAAAGTAAAACACGCATCCCTGGAAGAAACAATAGAGTGTGGAACTCCATGTAGACGTACAATATCTCGGATGTACAACTATCCCAGCTCATCAACACTGAAGGTGACTTTGATCATCATGAAATGAGGATCCTTCATAAGCCTGTCGACGACAACCCAAACAACATCACTCCCTCGAGGAAACCTTGGTAACTTGGTCACGAAGACCATCGTGACATCGTTCCACTTCCACTCAAGGATGGGTAACTGCTGTAAAATCCCTATTGGTCACTAATGCTCCGCTTTCACCTACTGACATGTAGAACATCTCATGATCAACCCAACAACATCTCTCTTCATAACTTGCCACCAGTACTGGCGGTGTAGATCACGATACATCTTGGTGACACCAGGATGAACTACCCAAACTGAGGAATGACAATCCCACATCAGCTCCTCGCATATGTCTAGTGGCACCCATACGCGTCCCTGGAAATGAAAGATCTCATCCTCGCACACGGTCCATCCAGGAGGAGGGTCCTCTCCTGACACACTCTCCCATAGAAATAGGCCTTCTGAGTATAGTAGTTACCTCATCCATACCTGATCAATAAGGTTAGAGGTAACAACTGCAGAAGATAGAAAAGTCTTCCCCTGTTTGTCGTGCACCTCCAAATACATCTTAGAGAACATAGCCATAACCTGGAACTCACTGCTGGCCTCCTGAACTGCCTGAATCTGAGTTCTTCTGATCAACGCATCAGCCACTTTGTTTCCCTTTCCCGGTGTATAGGAAACCTCACTTTTGAAGGACTAAAGATACTCGACCCACCTACATGGTCTCAGATTCATATCACGCTGAGTGAAGATGTACTTGAGACTCTTGTGGTCCGTAAATACTAAAACATTCTATCTCTGATAAGTTAATGTCTCCAACAGCGTAAGGCATGAACAACAGCTGCCAACTCCAGATCTTGCGTTGTGTATTTTCTCTCATGTGGCCTCAACTGCCAAGACCCGTACGCAACGACTCCATCTCCCGACATAAGAACAGCTCCCAGACTGACACCTGAAGCATCACAGTAGACTGTATAGCTCTTTCCTGGCTCTGGAAAGACTAGTATCGATGATGACATCAACCTCCCTTTATTCTTCTAAAAGGCTGTCTCACAAGGATCTGACCATAAGAACTTCACACCTTTCTTGGTCAGGCCCGTCAGTGGTTTTGCAAGGTGTGAAAAGTCCTATATGAAATGCGTATAGTATCTAGCCAGCCTAAGGAAACTGCTCACCTCAAAGACGTTCTTCAGATGCTCCCAGGAAACTACTGCTCTCACTTTCTCTAGGTCTACTGATACTCCTGTCTTTGAGATAACGTGCCCGAAGAAGTGAGTTTTCTCCATCCAAAAGTGGCATTTCGAGAGTTTAGCATAAACTTGATGATCTCTCAGTGTACTCAAAATGATCTCAAGATCGGTATCATGGTCATGTCGAGTGTGATAGTACAACAAGATATCGTCCACAAAAACTACAACAAAGGAATATAAGTATGGATGGAACACTCGGTTCATCAGCACCATCAAAATTTTTGGTGCGTTCGTGAGACCAAACAACATGACCATATACTCGTATAGAATATACCTGCTCCAGAAGGTTGTAAGAGGTATATCTGATGGTCTAACGCGCAACTGATGATAACTGGATCTCAAGTCAATCTTTGAGAACACTCAGGCTCCTCGAAGATAATCAAAGAGGTCATCGATCCTCGGTAAGGGATAATGGTTCTTGACCGTCAAATGGTTTAGCTTTTGATAATCCACAAAAATCCAAAGGGTATTTTCTGCCTTATTCACAAAAAGGACAGGAAAAACCCAAGGAGAAGTACTGAGTCGGATGAAACCCTTTGCCTGCAACTCCTCCAACTACTTCTTGAGCTCCTGTAACTCAGGTGTAGCCATTCTATAAGGAGGAATGGACACCAGTGCCACTCCTGGCATGATCTCAATCGAGAAGTCTACCTTACGCTCCAAATGCAAACCTGAAAAGTCCTATAGAAAGACATCCATGAAACGATCCACCACTAAAGAAAATTCTAATTGTGAAGTCCCCAGGTCATCTAGAAAAAGGCTGGAAATCTAGGTTGTAACTCCTCTTAGCCCATGATGCTCTGGTCTAGCTCTACCCGCCTAGACATCCCACTCGCCTCTATGAAGAATGGATCCGCCCTCTGGTGATACAAAACTCACCCTGTGACGATAGGAATTGACGACTACCTGGAAGGGAACTATCCAGTCCATACCGAGAATGACATCATAGCCTTTCATCTCTAGGACATAGAGGTCCCATAAGAAGTGACACCTTGCAACCTCACTAGGGAACTCTTTGCACTGACGTATGCTATACTTCCTCATTCCCAACGGTGTATCAAGATTCAACATGTCAGCATACGAAAAGATACAGAGCCCAAGGATCTCCAAAACAGTAACAGAGATAAAGCTATGCGAAGCACCAGTATCAAAAAGAGATGAAGATAAAACTGAGGCTACTAAGATCGTACCTTGAACTGTAGAAGGGTTGGGATCCTGCTCCTGGTGGGTCTGCTCCATGGAGAAAGTCTTTCTTGTAGCGCAGCCCTACGTCCCTGGATGAACACTCTGAGATGATCCACTCTGTTGTCGCTGGTAACCTGATGACTGACCACCATGGCCATGACCTCCACCTTGCACCGAATGGCCAGAAGAACTCCAGTTCCCAGACTGGTGAGAAACTCGCGATATATCTCCTATACTCAGGGTCATAGAATAACCCCTTCCACCAACTGTAGGAATGAAGATCTGACAAAAATGCTGAAGATGGCCCATCCTACTGCAAGATCAGCACTCCATCGGGTCTCTCGGACACTAAGGTCTAGTATGCTCGCTCCTACCACAATGGTAGCATAGAACTTGGCTACCAGAAGATGCACTCCACCGACTCTAATCTTCTTGAGATAGATCCCTACGGAACTTCCTTCTATCAGTAGGGGGAACACTGACTCTGGATGTCGAACCGCCCTGGCTCACTGCTCCAGAATCTCTCAAATCGCGTTTAGTGATCAGTGCCTGGTTAATTACATATGATATCGAAGTAAACCTGAAGATATTCACCTGGGAACAGATCTTCTGCATGAGACTGTCCTCAAAATTCCTAGCAAGGAACAACTCATCACCTGCTGTAATCGGCGTGTAGCACTGCAGCTCAGTAAAATGAGATGATTACACTATAACAGAAAGAGTACCCTACTCGAGACTCCTAAACTCCCGGGCTCAGCCAGCCCTCAAGGTCTCTGGATAGAAGTAATCGTAGAATATGCTCCAAAACTCATCCCAAGTCATACTCTACTGGCGCCCTAACTGTGAGATCACCTCCCACCACCTCTTGGTAGTGTCTCAGAGTATATAAGTACCCACCTTTACCCTTTTCTCTGGTGCTATCTCCAGACGCTCAAAGATCGTCAGTTTGGCCTCTATCCATGACTCTGCAGTATGGGGTCCTCCATCCCCTGAGAAAGTAGTAGGATGCTGCTACTTGAAAACTCGCATCAACTCAGCCCTCGATGGGGCAGGAGGCGACGCTCCCTGAAAGGTATGCATCATCCTCAGTAAGTCCTCCCTGAACTACGCATCAGTGCCTGCAATGGGTATAACTGCTGGTGCCAAGTCCAGAACAGTAAGAGGATCTGCAGGAGGTCCCTGATCGGCCATATCCAGTGTCTGATCACCGTCTGGAAGTTGATGTACGACCGGAAGACGTCTCAGAGGCATAGCTCTAAAAGATCAAAAGCACACCTTAGATCAGAATTATCAAGAATAGAGAACACAAGAGTAAAAAATGGGAATAGGAGGAAGAAACACTCAAGTTTCACTAAACACGACTACATGGCGTGTATAAAACTACATGGAATGCTCTTTAAGGCCATTCACATGGGCATGTACTTCTACCACCATTGTTTGTGTAATACCCCAGACTACACGGTGTGTTTTCCCCACACACGGCTTGTACCAAATCTCTATTCCCCTTCCCGAGTCTCCTTACATGACTATCTCACACATTCCTCTTAACCCTAGACTACACGGCGTGTTCACTAAGGACACGATGTGTACTAGAGAAGGTTTCAGCGACCCGTCTTGTTAGTTACACGTCCGACTACACGACTGACCCTTACACGGCATGTTCTGAACAAACATGGCATGTATAAGAGAGATAACACCATCATGTGTTGTTTGTGACCCAGCCGAGTACCTATAACAAGACTACATGGGATGTTCATACCCAACACAGTGTGTTCTACTTGAGCTTCCCCGAACCGTGTTTTTAGTGACAGAGTCGAGTACACATCTCACTACTACACAACATGTAACGACTGTACACTGCGTGTTTCTAAAAACTTTTTCACCACCCCGTATTTCTGCTCACATAGTGAGTGACATGGTTTAAAACTACACTTTGTGTAGTCAAGTACACGTCGTGTATTCTAGGTTTTTTATGGCAGTGGCTCAGAAACTACATCGAAGCCCATAAAACACTGAAAAACAAACATCAAGGTGCCAAATTACGATCCGTGAGGGCCTATACTCCCCGCGAACCAAAGCGTGGAATCTCCTACATAACATATACAAGGGAAATAAGTTAATGATCCACCATGTTCCGATTCATGAGGGCCCATAACACCTCAAGAAAAAAAATTTGGAGTTCATTTAAGCATGGAACAATACAAAAAATTCCTTTATCAAACTAAAGGGATTCTACCAAAGCATCTATCACAACAGCATGAATAATCTACACAACGTCTTTCACAACAACATGGAATCGCTAATGCACCCAAGATGGCATGGCAAGAATGCATGGCATGTGATTTCTAACAAGTTCCTATATGATGCATGATATGGGATACCTTCATCTCATCGGGTTGAGACAGAAATAGAACCGCACTAGCACAACTATAACAACACAAGGCATGTGAATCACTCTAGGTGAAATCATATCAACCGTAAAATCTCAAACCAGAAAACTGCAATAATGAGGTTGATTGTCTTTTCCCCATACATGGGTTAGCTACTCCCATGCATAGCTTATTACCAAGTTCTGAATCCATCCTATCCCTGGCTAAAGGATCCAAATAGTAAATCAAGAGAAAATAACTCCTCTGATTCCACTTTGTAACGTCCTGGTTCCGGAAGCCACCTAGAGGCACCCCGTACCCGATTGGTCCCATGGCCTCAAGCGCATTTCCCAAAATGCCAGAGGCTACTGACTAGCAGCGAGGGCCTTGGGTGTGATAGTGGGGAAACTATGCCCTCATTGGCAGAGTACACAATGGAGTAAACAAAACATGCAGTAGCGGAAGCAATAAATATCCAACAACAATGAACAAGTAAACAACAGAAGACTAAAACAATAAACCACTAGAGAAAATATGTATATATGAAATGATGCATGATAAATAACTAGGAAAACATCTAAATAGGTCACAATGCTGGAAATACAAACAGTACCAAAACAAGTACAAAAGAAAAGATAAATATCTCCTCAGCATTGCAAGCCTATGCTTGGTCCCATGCTCTCCTGCTCCAAAGCAATTAAGTACAAAAAGTAGAAGGGCACTTGACCTTGTCTATACCTGCAACAACATAGTCTATTTGGGCCCAAAATAATGACCCAAATAGGGTGTGAGAATAAATCCTAGTAGGAAACCACCCAAATATCTATGCCTAATAGTCAGTGAGCATATGGCAGGTAATAGTACAGTAAGAAGTAACAGGATGATATACAACAGTAATCAAACCCCAGAAAAACAAGCAGCAGTGAAGCAAACAACTAACCACAATAGGAACCCCTCTAGGAAGTACTCTCATCCAACCCCTCTGGTCCAATCCAAGAAGTTCCAACAACCCTGTGGGCATTGCACTCAGCCTAACCCCTCTGGTTTCATCATAAGAAATTATAAGATTCTCTGGGGAATCTCTCTCTATGAATTCCCTTTATAGTCTAGGGTAGTCAGGGACTCTCTGAGGAATATCACGTGGTCTAACCCTCTTATAGCCCCAAGGTCTAGAAACTCTCTAAGGAAGCTCACTCGGTCAATTCCTCCTATAGTCCTAGGTCTATCAAAGACTCTCTAAAAAAACTCACTTGGTCAATTCCTCCTCTAGCCTAGAATGGAATAAGGAAATTCAAACAAGTAAAGACTCTCTGAGGAAGCTCACTCAGTATACCCTCCTATAGTCTATGATATTCAAGACTCTTAGGGAAGTTCACTCAGTGTATCCCCTATAGTATACAATAACCAAGACTCTCTAAGAAAGCTCACTCGGTCTACCCTCTTGTAGTCTATAATATCCAAGACTCTCTGGGAAGCTCACTCGGTCTATCCCTTATAGTCTATAGCACCAGGTTCTCACAGTCCCATTCAAATCAGTGCATAATAATTCTATAAGGCCAAAGTACACCTAAAGAGCTACTTGGCTAACCATTCTACAGAACAACAAGCATGCCAAGAATAATATTCCATCCTATAGTCACAAGGCATGAAAAAGAGGTATAACGGCCAAAGGATAATAAGACCCGAAGGTCGCAAATAGAACAAGGTATGGGTGAAACATCCAATCACAGTAATTATCCTTAAACATGATCAAATTTCCTCTACAAAAGCATACAAGCAAGGTAAGAAAACAACAGGGGAAAAACGGTAAACATGCAATACCCCGTTCACAGGTACTGGTGGAATTTTCACATAAAACTCAATGACTTTGAAAGGTATGTCACAAACCACCTACAATGGTGCTAGGAGATCAAAATACTTGAACCACGAGGCTTCATTCTCCTTAGAATAGCGTAGATCTACAAAAACACACAAAATTTTCAACCCATGATGTCTCAAGAAAGAGGAAAAAACATGGAATGAAACTCAAGAAGAAGGAAGAGCTCACCGTTGCAGTTCCAACTCAATTAACGGCGGTCAATTCGGGGAAAGGAAAGAGGATATAGGGATTGGAGGGTGTTCGTGGTTGTACTGACGCTCCCAGTCGAAGAACCTGGAGAAGAAGGTGTTTCTGTCGATTAGGCGCGACCCCGGTCTGTCTAATGAAAGAAAAGAAACAACACATCATGTACTTCTGGGGTACATGGCGTGTACTTGTCCTTTTCGTACTCCTCTTTAAGCGGACTCCACATCTCCCCTACACACCGTGTGTGTGGCCCAGACATGGCCAGCACACAGCCTTATGCGGCGTCAAAGTATATGGCGTGTACTTATAAAGTACACGACGTGTACTTCGAAAATTTCTAGATTTTCCTATTTTTCTCAAAAATGACCTAAAAAGGAAAAAAATACCTCAAAACGAATATACGGGTTCTTACAATTTTGGTATCTATTTGGTGAACCAAAATTGATTTAAGTTGTTAAGAAGAGAGGAGAGGGGGTGTCCTTTTATAGGGGAGGTGAGTATCGCACTTGTAATTTTTGAAAATAAAAATTGTACCCACGTTTTTCACATGGAAAAGGGTCCAAAATGGATTAATTTCTAAACTCATACATGATAGGGTCTATATAAGGCCACAAATTAAATTTTAAATTAATTATTAGGAAACTTTAACCCTTATCTTTTTAGTTTCACCCTCGCCAAACCCATTTTTACCTTAAGAGTGATAAATATTTTTAATTATTTTGACTATTCATTTTAATAAAAAATATAGTTGAATTTACTATAAAATATAAATTATTATGAATAATAATATTAAATCTTTTTTAAAAAATTCCATTAATAAATTTTTTAAAATTTAATTTAAGATTAATCCTACATATGCGACGAGAAAGTGAGTTTTCCAAGAGAAAATATTCCAAAGATTATTATGTTTTTCATCAAAATTAAATATAAAAATTATTCCAATGAAAAAAATGGATTCATTGATATATAATAGAACTAATTTTACTTTAAAACCAATTCAAAATATAATTTAACTTTTTAAATAATTTAATCAAAATGGTAGTTTTCAATTAAAATTTAGTATTTTCTCTATTCAACAAAAAATAAAAAAATTTAGAAAATCCAGAAATTTCCCCGTGAGATAATTTTGATATTATAATTTAAAAAATGAAATTAATTTTATCAAAAAAAATTTATAAAATTTGAAAAAATAATTATATTATCAGAAGTGAGAAATATGTGACGAAACCACTTGCTTTTAGAAAAACATTGTTCATAAAACAACTCCTTTATTATCAAATGATAATTATTTATATTTTTGTCAATATATCAAAAATTTATGTGTGTAAATTATATATTTTTAGTAATTTATTTATTTCTATTTATATCTTCTAATTTAATAGTTATGTAATAATGGTTATGATTAAATAATATTTTTATAAAGTATCATGTTTCGTTTTAGCCTAGTGTTGTGTGCATCACAAGTTATCAATGGAATTAAATTTATTAAAAAAATATATTTTAAAGTCTTTGTTTTCACACCCTTTATAAAAACTAAATTTAATCTATATAAACATTACATAGATACCACAATAATATCATGATTTCAATTATACAACGAAAACACAATCGCATAACCCAAGGATTGAAAGGTTTATTATCTTGGAGATTATCTATATAAACATTTTAATTCTATACACTTGGAAAAATTTATCCATAATATTGATACTCTATAACCTTTCCAGATATCTCACATGACATAATAATCTTCATAACATGGTGAATGGTTACATAATAAAGGTATGCACTTAGACACTCAGCAACGGAAAAAATATTTCATAATGTGTCGTATCATAAACAAGAAGGGATGAATGGGAAATAAATAAATATAATATTAAGATATTATAAGGCCATATATAATATTAATAAAACATTATAAATAAATATAATATCATAACGAGAATGTTAAGGATGTGTAAAATTTTAACATCCTGAGTTTTAAGAAACAAACATTATGTTCAATAGCGTACATGATACACTACATTGAGCTTAAACGAACAACTAAATATTAATATTTAAATGTTACCATTATAACCTATAAATTTTAATGGATGGAATGAAAATTATTAACTGAATTATAAAAATATGGTTTACATATGTTTATATAATGAATTTTTGGTTAAGAAATTTATTAGAAATATAAATAAAAACCAATTGAATATAAAGAATGTGTTTTTATGAAAACCTTTTTAAATGAGAATAATTGGGTTTATAAAACCATATCACACTTTTTGGATTATATTAATGAAATATGAACTAAATTTTATGATTAAAATTTATATTATATGTTTTCTAGAAAAGATATAAGAACAAATACAATTTTAAGCATAAAAAAGTAGTTTTTTTAAAAGGAATATTTACATCCTTTTAATGGAGAACCATTTTTAAATATAGTTTTTGACACTTATATAAATTATATTTCAAAAAATAAACTTCTTATTTGGAATAGGAAAATAAAAATTTACTTTTGTTCAAATTTTGGTATTTTTCTGATAAACTTCATATTTTAATGAATACTGAAAAGTACTACATTTTAATTCAAAATTGCTTTTTCATCTAAGTTATTTATTTTGTTAGATTATGATTTTAATTGGTCTTAAAGTATAATTAGATTATGTTTTTATAATTTTTTTCCAATTTTTTTCATTGGAAGTAATTTCACATAGAAATTAGATATCAATACATGTCAATATTTTGATGGTTTTTACTTTAAAAAAACTCATTTTCTCATTTTGACAATGGGAATTAATTTTAAATTCATTACTACAAATTATGTTTTTTGAATTTAGAAAATTTGGATTCCATATTAATAATCATAAGGTAAAAATTATTTAAATACATCCATTTTATTTTTTTACATGATGAAAAGTAACTTTAGTAATTATTTTAATTTACCATGTTTAAAGGGTAAATCAGGTAAATAAGGGTAAAAATAATATTATAATAATATAAAACCACCCAAACACTTATTATAATCCTATTTAATGAGATATTTCTCACTAATAAAACCATTTGGATGAATATTCTGTCTTTGGAAGCCACTTAAGAGTGATTGTGACACTTATAACTTTTAATTTATAATAATGGAAAATATGCTATAAACATATTTCTTCCTACTAAATAAATTTTAATATGGGTTTATATAATTTATTCCTTAGACTATAATTATTAATTATAAAAATAAAAATATTTCTTATATCATGTTTTTTTATTTATAATTTTTAGACATTAAATAATTTAATTTAATTATGACATAATGATGATGTAGTGATTGCATTATTAATGATGGAATCAAATAAATAATATTATAAATATTAAAATTAATAATATTTAATATAATTTATGGTATAAACTATTTTTATAGGTGAAAATGACATGTTATAATACTATTTAATTGTTTTTTTGATGTTATCTCTCTAGTTAGATTTTATTTAAATTTAATAAAACGGATAGTGTAAAAATTGACATAATTGATGTTTTATAAAATTAGTAAATTATTGAATTATTTAAAAATCATAAAAATATTTTAAAATAATAAATTAAAAATTATGAGGTATAAATGTTCATTAAGTATCCAATTATGGATAATTTACCCCATATAAGTAAAATTATTAGCCTCTTAATAATTAAAATGTTGTTACCACAATTAAAATTAAAAGAGAATAATTAAGGGTAAACCGAAAAGATGAGGTTTAAAATAAAATCAATACAGGTTTAAAAATTATCACATTAGAGGATTTAAAACTGTAATAATATTATATTATACATATATAAATTTTAGTCCATATTAATTTAAAAGTTAATTTATATTAATTTAATAATTGAAGAGTTTCCAAGGGTACCACTTCCATCTCCTATAAAAAAGTTACCTTATATTCTCTAATAATACCACTTAAATAACCATTTTTTCATCTTATTCTTGCCCAAAAATCTTACTATAATCCTTCCCCTCATCCTATAATCCTCTCGTAGGGCAGAAATCTTCCTCGGGAAGCCTTTTGGCATAAACCAACAAAAGTTACCTGATTAAGAGGTATCACATTCTATTATGATTTTTAGTTTCATTTCCATTATTCACAACATAAAATCTTATTATTATTTGAATACATAACAAAACCAGTATCATAAATACACTATTATGTTTTTATGCTAATATTTTGATCTACAATTACACACACCTCCATTTAATGAGTAACAAACATTCTGTATCTATGTACGGAAAACTACTACCTCATGAAATGATGATTGTTCAATTTTCCCCTACCACATCTCAGGGTGGCCACTATAATGGAAAATATTTTTACATATGATAGATATTATACTTATATTTTCTCTAATATTCTGTAATTTTTATTTATAATATACCTTTATTCTTTCCATGTTATAGAAATCTGATAATTTCGTTGGAGGAAGTGTGGACTACCACCCCCTCAAGGTGATATGACTTGTTCCCTCTATACATGGAACATATAAATGATTTTTTATTAAAAATATGAGACATATATGATTTTAATATATTATTGGTATTAAAATATTTATTTATATCATTTAATTATTATTTTTTTAAAATGAAAAATAAATAAAAGTAGGCGTACGTACAACCAACCATCCTCATGAACGGTGTATTTAATTTCTTATCCAAAAATATTATGGATTATTATAAATATATATATAATTCATATATATGATATTTAAATCATGAATACCATTTTGGGATGATGTAATTTTGACCACATGGACAATTTACATCAAAACATGTTCATTTTTTACTCAAGTACCAAATATCGGCAAAACATACGATTTGAACTTAAATAATTATGTAATTTTTATAACATGGTAATAATTGATATATAATGAATAATAAAACTAAAAAATGATCTAAATAAATTATAAATTAACCTAAGTTTATAATTCATAAATAATAAGGAACATACGAGACAAGTTGGACTCAAGGTAATGGAAATCCTAACTCAATCTCCATTTATTATGTTAAATATCCATGTCATTGGTTTTGTTATTCCGAGAATATGTGTGAATGACTTATGATTGTTTTAAAATGATTATAAACATATATTGGGTGTATATATATTTTTCACAAATAGTCATGTCATTGATTTATCCTCAATCTAGTGATAAGATTTTTGTAAGGGACTTCATCTCAATCTCTTTCATTGAGGAATATCTTGATTTTAGGCACCTTTATTATCCTATAAGGTGTATATACAACCTGTTTTACACACTATATAATGAATTAGTATATTATAATTATATTTAGGGATTTATTTAATGGTATTACTTAATTAATTTTATTCAAGTGTTTTTCAAGTAGTAAGAGGCTCTTTAAATAAAACATCATTTTAAAATGTTCTAAATATTTATTATTCTAGAACCTTCTAGTTAATATCCATGTTTTCAAAATGGTATTTATGAATTTATTTATATGGACATTAATGTTTTAAATTTTTTATTTATTTCAAAAGTTTCAAAGTGGTATGGTCACTTTGATTCAAAATTCTCTTCATTAAATGCTTTAAATGGTTTTGTAAATGGATTGACTATTTAAAAAACCTGAAATTATTTCTTGTGAATTAAAATGAAATTTTATGAGTGAAATGATGAAAATATCAATCTCTTATGTGTTATGATTATATAATGATACTTTTCCATTTTACGTGTGGTTACATGATATGCTAAAGATAGGTGGTTACTTGATAAACCAAATATGGGTTGTTCTATGATAAACCAATGTTGATTGGTTACATTATAACATCTAATGCATTGGGTATAGAATTATCATGTATATCTATTCCATTTAGTGATATGTGTGGAAGTTGATTTTAAGGTAATTCCATTAAAGTACAAGTTATATTTATATATTTATATGTTGATTTCTATGGGTTTTAAGGTAAGATTTTGATTACAAAAAGGGTAAGCCATGATATTATTTCTAGTTAAGTGTAATTAATACTTCTTAAAGATTGAAGGTAATAATTTATGATAAATTATTCATGTTTTACATGTTTTTTAAAGGATAATAGTTTTCCTTATTTTTTTATCTATTACTGATCTTTTTATTCTCATCCCAAGTCTGAAATGTTTATCATAGGTTTTAAAGAATAGTAGAGTCAAGGATGAGATCAAGGAAAAGTTGTGATGTTTAAACATGAAATGAAACCATTTTTTTAAGTTCATGTTTTATGAAAAAATGGAGAGTGATTAAAAGTTTCTACACTGTAATATTTGAGTTTTTATGTATGAGTTGTGGCCTAATTATCTAAATATATATACTATACAAGATCATCAATGTGAAATAAAGTCAAATTATTGACTTAACTCAATATTAAGTAATGTTTAAGGTCGAGGACTTACAAAAAGTTATGTCTTTACTCCAAAAACATATAAAAAAACATATGAGTGTGACATAAAAGTGGGGAATAGAATAAAATTTATAATGATCATAAAAACTTTGAATAATATGATAAATTTTTAAAAATATTGCATAATAAAAAACATGGTATATATTATCATTATGAACCTGGTTACTCGCCAACCTCTTCAAAAAATAATAATGATTCTATAAAAAATCCATCACACTCACCCTTTTTAAACCTTTAAACTTGGTAACCTATTCACATGTATATTTTTTGAGATGATATTAATAACATCACACATACACTTTTTGAACCTAGTAACTTTATAACCAATCCACATGTAAAATTGTGAGTAGAGATTATTGCCATCACACTCACCCTTTGTGAACCAAGCTACATGATAATATGTTCACAGAACATTTCCATTTTATGAGATATAATCCATTACCCTATACATTATAGGGAGATATATGTCTCATATATCTTATAATACATAAATTTATATGACACTTGAAAATAAAACATTCATAATCTCATAAAGAACCAATGGAAGAAAGAATGGTTTTCTTAAAGAATTCTAAAAAATTACATAATATGAAATTAAGATATCATATAGCATTAAAAATCTTATTTTATAAGTGAAATCATATCATAATAAAATATAAAGGGTGATAAAAACCTATCATCATGGTAGATAAACCATAGAACTTAAATAGAAGTGAAAATAAACAGGTATTCACAAAACAATTTAAAATATCAAAGTAAAAAAATTAAATTCAATTGTTTTATGAAGTTAAATAGAATTAATTTGAAAATTTTTTTATAAAGTGTTCCAAATAAATCATCCTTAAAATTACATAATGGTTATAAAAAATGAGAAGTGAAAATACTTTGAAAACTTTTACATTTAAGAATGAATATTTAATAATGAAGACTTGAAAAAGTCATAAATATTTCAAAAGAGGAAGTGAATATAAATTTAGAAAATTTAATTTTAAAAATAATATTTAATAATAGAAAATTTAAAAATATTTAATATTATCAAAAAATGTGGAGTATATGATCAAACTTTTTTTATTTTGAAATGATAGAAAAACCTTTTGAGCATTTTGAAATAACATTGTTAAAAACCCACAAAATTAAAAAATAAAAAGAATAAATTACATTAAAATTAAATAAGGGGAAGAAATGGATAATTTTAGATGAAACAATTTTATTTTACTATATATATATGAGAACATTTTTTGGAAGTAAAAATTTTGGCATGGAAGAGAAATCAATTAAAATTAATGGGAATTATTATTATCAAAACATTAAAATCATCAAGAAAAAATAATTTAGTTTGGAAGATTATTTACCTTTAAAAAAATGTGGAAATATATCCTAAAATCATCATTGGTTATAATATACCAACCATGAGATATAATAGACAAAGATGATTGATTATGACCTATTGAAGGGAATTCAGTGACAAAACCCCCTTACGACTTTAGTAATTTTTGAATCAAAAGTAATTGAAATAATAAAAATAATATTTTCCTATAAATAACCTAGATTAAATAATATATTATTTAAAATTAATATTCTTCAGTATATACACCAAAAATAAATAATAATTTGGTACATAACATAATACATGTCCCAATGAACAAAAGTTTGGATAAAAACCCTTACGAATTTAGAAATTTTTTAATCAAAACCCCATTTGAGGTAAAAATTTAAATAGAACATTTAATATAACGAAAATAAAATATTCATGAAAAAAATATGAAAAATAGGATGTATATAAATCTTAGAGAAGAAAAAATAGTATATAACATATGCATGTCTTAAATATAGGAGTTTGAGACGAAAACCCTTAACTTTTTTCCTTGCTTAGTTGATGATACTCTAATATCATGCCAAAAAAACATAAATAAAATAATGACCTATTTCAAAACTTAACTAATAAATATTAAACTTTTATAATATTTGTTATAATTATTTATCATGAGTACATTAATTGTCTATAGCATATTATGATCATGATATGTGAATAACTTTAACTTTTTTGTTCTTGTTTAATAATTATCATTTCATTACCCATTATTTGATACCGATTTAATTATTGATATATAATTTATGATTTTATAGTTTATAAATTATATTTATTTAAAATTTTATTATTTCATTCCATATACGTTTTGGTTATGTTTTGTGAGAATCGGATTGATAACGACTTATTTTGGAAATTTTAGTGAAAAAATTTTTTAATTTAAAAATAAGTTAAATGATTAATATAATATTTACAAAATAATATACTAATAATTATTTAATTAATATATTTTAAAAATTTTATCTTTCCTTTTCGCATAGTCATCCATAATCATATTTGAATGTATTTTTCATGCAGGTGATTAAAGAGACCCAAACATGAAAACACTTTAACTAGATTAGCATGTATGGTTATGAATGTGTTTATTTTGATGTAATATAATTATAAAAAATCCTAATAATATATTTTAATTCTATTTTTATGATGGTGAACCATAGTTGAAGATTTTTAGATAATGTATTAAAATCTAAACAAATTTTTTTTATTATTATGAGAGGAGTTTAAAAATGTATTTTAATATATCAAATTTAAATATTAAAATTTAAAAAATAAGTTTTTAAAAATAAGGTACCATATAAAAAATGTATTTTATTATAAATTTTTTCAATATTAACTTATCTTAATTATTTACCTTCTAAATGTAATAGTTATTAATTGTATACCACCTTAATGTTTATTATAGATTTATTAATAATTTCTTCTTAATATGTTTTGATTATTGTATTGTGTGACATAAGTTATAAAACATAGTATGTATTTTAAATGATTCAAAGTCTTGGTTTGTTACACCTTCTAGATCTTTAAGACACCTCTTGTAGATGAATCCTCGTGTACTTTCCCCTCATCTTCTGAAGCCACCAGTTTCCTTCATTCATAATCCATACTATCTTTGTTATTTATCCATTTAAAACCCTAGGTAAAGTAAAGATAAATCATTTTTATATATATTCATTAATTATATATTATAGTTTTATATTCATTATAAAAATATTTGGTAGTTTTTTAGTTAAAAATAAAAACAACAGTATTTCTATCAGAATTGGGTTTCAATGAATTATATAGTTTTATTTAAAAAATTTAATTACAAATTATAGAATTATAATTTTATATAACAAAATAAATTTCTGAAATCATCATTTCAAAATTATCTTAGGTTAATTTTTAAAATTCTTTGAATGGATTTATTTTTTAATAAATAGTGAAAAATATTTGTTTTTATTGAAAAATGTATTTCTGTTTCATGTATTTATAAAATAAAATAATTTTTTTTTTATTTTTTTTAAATAATCCAATTATGGTCTTTTAAAATAATTTTAAACTTTAATTTTTTATAAAAATATTTTTATACTTAAAAATGCATTATTTTGAAAAAACTATTATTCATCACGTTTTGCAAGATTAATTTTAAATTAAAGTCTACCACTTATGTGAATTGAATATTGGATATATGATTCCATAATTATAATTTGGAGGTCCATATTTGTTAAATATTTCCATTTTATATTTAGTTCATATTAATAATTACCATAGTTAATTTTCTTTACCACGATAAATTTAAAATGAGTTAATTATTGTTAAAAGTTATGTGATAAAGCTTAAAATTAATTCAAAAACATTATTTTATTTCATTATATTAGTTTATTTAATCAATAATCGTCCAAGAATTAAAAATATGACCTTTGTTTCCATTTACCCTTGTTTTTTACCATTATAATATTTAAGTAAAAGATAATGTTAAAATTTCACTCTTTTTATTTTAATATATATAATATTTTGTGATAGATATCAAAATAAATTATTTATAATTATAAATGAATATTTAAAACATTAATTAATTTTTTTATGATGTTAATTTATTTTTAAATTTTAGTGATTAAATAATTTCTTTAAGTGATTATACAATGACGACTTAGTGCTTGTGAAAGCAACCAAAAAGTCATGTAAATGATTTTAAAAAAACTCTAAAAGTAATATTTTTTTTGAGATTTATAGTGATCAATGAATTTTATTGATAAATAACTTATTAAATATTTTTCAAAAGGATGATAATCTAGTTATAGTTTTTTCATGTTGTTTTCAATGTCAAATAAATTTAATAGTTCCAAAAATGAAATTAATGATATTTTATAATAAAAACTATTTTAGTAAATCATTAAAAATTCATAAAAAATATATATTTGGAAAATGGAATGGGATATGACTGAAAATATTAACCATGGTCTATTAATGGACCAAATTTTCTATTATTGTAACTTTATTTACCCCTAAAGAGTAAAAAACATTGATAACGTCGTAATTGTCAAAATGGTTAATGGGGGTTCAAAAGAGATAAGGGTAAAAACTTTATTAAAACTTATCCTAATTTTATTTTATGAGATTATTTCAAATAAAAATTATCTTATATACTAACTATATCAATTTTGAGTCATCGTTCAATAGAAATTAATTTATATTAATTTAATACTTTATATAATTCCAAGTAAGCCCCCTACTAACATATAAAAGGGAACTTACACTCATATCTTCCTCACATATTTTGAGACCACTATCTCATCCAATACATACCCTAAGACCATCCTTAGATTCCTACCCATGTTATACAAGAAATTTTTTTATCATAAAACCATCCTAGGAATTATTTAGTTACAAACCTAATGAGGTTTTCTAAAGAGGTTGTATGGTTCCGAGCCGAGCAGTTTCATTTTATTTATTATTCTATCAAAATAAAATATTCTTCAACAATGATAAAATAATAAAAAAAATTCTTAAATATATTTAGATTTTATCATGTTAATTTAATAACCTATATCCTTCCACTCTTCCACCAAATGGGAAGTGAAACCATCGTTCACGTGTATCATGTACTGTTGTCTCGTGAACCGATGTAATTCATTTTCCAAAAATGCCTCTAATAGATGGTTATAATGATAGATTTATTTTTTATACATGATATTCATGAAAAATTTATCAGTATAAAAGATAATATACAATTTAATTTTTTTACATCCAATCCATTGAAGAATTATAACGTCGTTCTTGTGTTTCTATAGATTATCCACTCCATAGATTAATATTATCATTTTTCATAACCAGATAACATGGTTTCTATATATATTTTTATTTAAATAAATAAAATAAAATTTATTATATAATAATAATTTTAGAAATATAAAATAATAATTAAATTATTTTCATAATTTCCATTGAAAAATGGAAATATTACTCGTGGAAACATACAACCTACTATCTCAATGATTGTAATATGGTTCATTTTTCATAAATATCTTTCAGGGTTGGATTTAAAAATATAATTGATATTTAAAAATTATAATTATTTCATTATTATTATTCTGTATATGATGGAATAATTAAATCTTTATCCATAGTCAAAATATCAAAGTCATTTTGAGCACATGAGCCGAATATCATCAAAACATCCAACATGAAAATAATTGGTTAAGCAATTGATTATAACATGTTAGTGAAATAAAATTAATAATAAAATTTTAAAAAATTCTTATCAAATTAAAAAACTAACATATTGTTTATTTTGATAAATAAATAATGTACTAGACAAGTCATACTTGAGGTAAGAGAAACATTACTTTAAAAACCTCATTTTAAATGTTTTCATGTTTTATCTTCCAAATAATTTTCTTCAATTATTTTTTGGATTCGTTTTTTTATAAATAAAATAATTCTAAATTATATTTTATTTCACCTTTTACTTTTTTAAAGTACTTTCAAAAGGAGTCATTTTACATATTTTAATCAGATTTTTTAAAAAAAATTGAAAAAATGAATGTTTAATTTTGATGTATACAATGAAAACCGTTTTTCCCACCACTATAACCATTATTTGATTTTTTTATTCCTTTAAAAAATTTAATTTTTTATTTAAATAAAACCCATACTTCCCTTTATTCTTGGTATTTTAAATTTTTTTTTAAATGGAATGAATATTTCAATGTCAGAAATTTTTTTCTTTACGAGTGTAAAGATTCATTTTATATAATATTTGATGTGCATTGGATTATTCTATGGTTCTTGGAAATTTTTTAAAATGATGGGTGGTTTTGTTATAAACTAATTTTGGATGGTTCTATTATTAACCAAGTACATATAGTTTCATTATAAAAAATTGATGGATGGTTATGTTATAATCCAAGAATTGGTGAGATCAATATATCTCTATAATTTAATAGGTATTTGTTAGAGTGATTGTAATAATGATATGAAATTGATGCACCATGTTAAATATATGATTTATCTATGATTTATATGGGATATTATGGAAATATTATGATTTCACAAGGTAATATAATGCACTTATATTTAAATGAAAGTATATATTAATTATTAAGGATGAAATGTACAAAATTTTGAAAAAGTTGTTATAAGTTTCATGATTGTAATTAAGCCTTTATGAGTTTTATTTTACAATTAACATTTCACAGGAAATGATTTATGAAAATATTTAGTTAGAGAAGTTTATTTATTGGGTAATAAAATGTTTATTTTGACCCAAATTTTGTTTTAAAAAAGCAAATATTTTATAAGAACTAATAGAATAACCAGTTTATTTCTTTTTATATGTCCCTTACAAATATTTTTGTGCTCATAATATTTTTTTTAATAAAATCATATGGGTTTATGGATGATTATTAAAATGGATGAGGTTAAGATAAAATTTGAAAAGATATATCATGAAAATAAATCTTTTTATGTGTTAAATGTTTTATATTGTGGGAAAAATAGATATTGACTGTAAGTGTCCCCTTTTTGATGTACTAATTATTTATATGAGTGTGAGGACCTAATTCTCTAAATATATAAACCTTAAAGATCCTAAAATTTTAAAAGAGTTAAATATAGTATTAAAACTCTAGGTTATGCAATGTTTAGGCTTGATTCCTTATATTTCATATATTAATCCTTGTCCAATTCATTATTCTAAACAAAAAATCATTCATAGTTGACTTGCTCTATTATATTAGGTTTCTCATTTGAAATATTTGTGACCATATAATAACTTGGTTGATCTTCCTTCATTTTCGGATTATTTTTTCCAATGGTACCATGAAAATCAGTAGACCCAAACTATGTTTGATGATGGATTTATTTTTGATCAAAATTTCATACAATATTGATACAATATTTAAATGGTAAGTAGAATTGCTACCATGTGGAAGATATTGATGACTTTTAGATACTACCAAGTCTAATAGAAATAGGTGAAGAAAAATTCATGTAATATATCAATTTCATATCTGAAAGTTCTGATTAGGAGTTATACTTGAATATGAAGAAGTGTATCATTTAATATAGGTTGATCAACAATGTAATATTTGTATGGTGAAGTATGAATGAAATAGAATGATTCCTGTGTGGAATTATTCACTCTCAGATGAGGATTCACATGTTGTCGTGTTTTTTGGAATACATGGACTTAACCTTCATCTTCATAAGTTGGTGCTAAACAGATATTTTAAATAAAGAAGATCACACACAATAAGATAATCATAAATCATAAATATGAATTCATAGGCCTATAATATAAATTTAATATTGTTTCATTTCTCAGTGTTTTCAAATTTTGGGGTAAAATTTTCTAGAAAGGGGTTAATGTTTCGTTAAATTCATGGTCTATATGTTAGATAATTATTTTTTAGAAAAGGAATAAGTTTCGATAAATTTTTATTATTTCAAATAGTTTCACAAAAGTATGGTAGTGTCATGAAATAATTTTGTCTAAAGATAATGAAATAAATTTTATAAAATTCTGAAAATTCATGAATGATTGAGTTTCATGAGAATATAAAAATTTGAAAATTAAAGGTGATATTTTTTGTGGTAATGATAGAGTTTCGTGGATGGATTTATATTGGTGAGTAAAATTCTTTGAAAAATAGGGAATTTTGGTGAGGCAAAGTTTCATGAATAAAGAGTGTTGGGGAGAGTTTCACGAATTGATCTTATGTGAAGGAAAAGTTTTAAACATAATAAATGGTTCAATATTTTAATATAAATAGCTAACCCCTTATGGAGTAAATATAATATAATAAAATACATCTATTTTGGGGATATTATTGATAGAAAACCAGTCATAATTAGCCAATTTCATAATTCACATGAATAAGTTCCTTGAACCACTATGTTCAACGAGAAGACTTCCTTAAATCAATGAGTTCTACAAACACACTATTGTGAGAACATTTATTTATCTTGAAGGATCTTATTTGATAAAAGAAAATATTGATAAAGGTTCATTCATTTGAATGTACAAGGGAATAGTTTCATTAAATAAGGAGTATCATGAAAATTGGTGTTTTAAAAAAATAGGTGTTTGACAAAAGAAAAAGTTATGAAAACATGACATATTGATCATCCATTTAAATTGAACAGTGATTTATAAGAGAATAAAATAATTAAATGATTTAATCCATTTATTTTACTAATTAGGGTAAAATCCTTATGTTCCCAATATATTAGGGAATACCTATAAGTTCATAAACTGTGGAAGTACCTTCACCAATGTAGTGACCATTAGTGAGGAAGAGGTAGTGTTCCTTGAGTGAGGAGTTTCCAAATCCCAAATCTTATAAAGATAGTGTACCAATAAAACAGTGTCTATTTAAAAATAATTTTTATCCAATAAACTAGTGAAGATTTGGGGATTATGTTATGACCAACACAACATCAACACATTCTCCATAGACTATCCCATTGTGGTGATCCAAGTAAACATTATTATGTATAGTGGATGTTTTACTTTCCTATATCTATGATTATCAATAAATGTGGTAGATAGGAATGATTAATAAATTGATAGGTTATGAACATCTCCTACTGACATGGGAACAATATCCTAAACAATTTAATCCGACTATAGAGATAATTTTAAATTTATCCATCACCTTGATTCATACCTCCTTTTTGGGTGAATCTGGTTTCAAAAAGTAGTATCCAAGAAAGGTTTAAATGTAATTTTAAAATTCAAAATCTATGTTTGGATTTTTAAAAATGGATTATATGATGAATCTTTCATTCTTTGATGGAGTTGGATTTGATGAATGGTAGGAATAAATGATCATGTTTTTATGGGCTTGTGGTGTGGAAGTCATGAACTTTATCCAGAGAGATACTGAATTAAGAAAGAACATTGACAAAGTGGATAATTATTTAATGGATATGATTTTAAATAGATTATTTTTTTATGATGTTTATAAGAAATCTACTCATTGTACTAATACTTATGAAATTTTGAAGACTCTAGAAGCTGTTTATGAAAACACTATATAGAAAAATCATGTTTTGATTTCAACCTCAAGAGAAGGTGTCAAAACTGACAATATTGAAAAACTATTGAAAAAGGATTCTAAAGAGAGTCCTATGACAAAAAATAATAAGATGAAAAGGAACACGAAGATAACCACTTGGGGAGAATTTATTAAAATCACGGTGAATGATTATAACTCTATGATTTCATCTCAATCTATCCATATTGTGGAAATTTATTATAAATAATAAAATTCATATTTAACCCAAGAGAAGAATGAAACATATGGTTTTTTGACTTTATTGTATATATTTAATGTTCTCTTAAATAATTAGATAAACAAAGAGTGGGAGATAAAAAAATTGGTGGGATATTAAAAGAATATTCAGAATATATAGATGAGTTGGATGTAAATATTTACCAACATGTAGAAGAACTAATAGATCAATCAACTAGTATTGTGAACTCAAATGAGTTAGTGTAGATCAAATAGAAAACTAAATAGGAATATAATGAGATTTATAAATTGAAGGATCCTATTAAAGAATTAAATAATATAATTGGGACACTTTAAAATGAAATTAATGAAAGAAAAAAATTGAAGATTTATTTTTTGATGATGTGTTTTAGAATAAATTTTTTTGTGTATTTAGTAATAAAGATTAACCACTCATGTATAGTGCATACTTTCACAAGGAAGTAGTGATTACAATGTATGATCATAAATTATGAGTGAGTTTTTTCCATGATCAATAAGATATCCAATACTTACAATAGAAGGTGTATTGGTGGGAGATTATATATGAAGTTTACTATGAAATAATCAACGTTTTGTGTATAGATATAAAGAGGATAAAAAGCATTGAGGTTTCCCTACATGTTGACATACATAATGTGGGTTCCAAGATGAAATAAAAACTAATATTCTTGATTAAATATCTGAAAATATCATAGATAATATGGTCAAAAGGAAGAAGATGAAATAATGATTCCTTTCTCTCAAGAAACAACTAGAGGAGATATGAAAATATGAGAACCAATATAGTTATAGAAGAAAGAATATTAAAGATAAAATAAAGGAGAAATATAATAAGATCGTGTAGTTTGAGGAAAAGCTCTGTCTGTCTAAGGGAAATAAAAAGTTAGAGTTTCCATCCAAATAATCATATATTAATGGAGTGTGGAAGGATCCAAATATTATATTAATAATTCAATGGAATAATATTACTAAATCATAGAAGAAGGTATCCATGACATGCTACTACTATATAAGAAAGGGACACACTATGAGGGTTTGTCAATGCTTCTGAAGGCTAGATGATGGAAGAATAATGGTTTCATCAACATATAAACTAATACATGATGATATAGGTTATGTTTTCCATAGAATATATTTAATTTTTTTCTCACCTTGGTTATATGGAAAGACATTGTAGTTGTAAGATTGCATGGAAGAAAAAGGATTCCATAAGAGGTCTTTTACTCTGGTAGATTATAAGGAAAGAGCCTATAATGGAAGATAACCTGTTAAGATATAAAATAGTTACACTGTTTGGGTGAAAAAATATGATGGTCAATGCTTGATGTACAAAGAACATGTCATTATAAACTCATAACAGCCCACTTATAGGGAAGGGGAATAAATTTTAAAAAATAAGGGGGATATTGCTCCAGTTATGAGAAGGAATATTGTGAACCTAAAGAAAGACTCACCTCAAATTAAAAATGGTGAGGTATATTTAATAGAAATTAAAGAGAAAAAATAAAAAGGGTTCCCTTTAAACTTACAAGAAATATCTCAAGATGAGACATGATTGATAAAAGAATATCCCTCACATAGAGGATTAATCAAGGGGAAAAGATCCATATAATGATTTCAACTCAGAGAAAGAATAATGGTGAACTATGTACATGTGGTTTTTTAGAGAAGGAACCATGTACTAATGGGTTTAAACCCAAACTATAAAGAATACCAATCCTATATAACTAAAATATTTAAATAAGATTAATAATTTGTGTAAGGAATACTAAACTATATATCCATGTTATTTAGTATTGTCTAGGATGTTGGGACGAGAAAAAAAATATAATAGTTCTTCATAAGTAATGATCAAAGGGGTAGTTTATCAAGAAGTAATACACTCCTCTTATTGAGGATAACTAAGGTTCCCCTCTCCCTATGAATTTAACAATTTCAAATATATTTTTGAACTAGTGCATGCTTAATAGAGAGGTATTATTAATGGAGTTTTTATGTGATGAAAGGTAACAAATACATAAGAAAATGGAGATTCATTCAATAAGAAATAATTAGAACACTATTAATTCACATATGTTATCTGAATATACAGGTGGTGTTTCAAGTCGAACCTATTTTAAAAATATTTATCTATATGTTGTGTTTTGTGGAAAATGGATGATAATATGATAAATATCTTGATATGAAACTAAGGTGATAAAAAAGATATATTTCAATGTACAAATGGTTATGATTCACACTAAATATTCATCTATTGGTATTAGTCCTCGATTTAGGCTGTATTTAACCACCAAGAAAATATATATTAGGGGAGATGTTTTAAAATTAATTTATTTCATTTCTATATTTTTTTTCTAATAACATGGTATTAGTTGAGAATTATCATGATACAAGGAAGCTACTTCAAAATCAATTTCTTTCTAAACAAGTGGTCTCCTTATTCTGATGATTAATTAAACATTTTTTACCAAATCTACATTATGTATTAAGAAGTCTAATTAGTCCAAAGGTGGATAAATTTAGGAAGATTTGGTGAAAAACACTCTAGGGTATTTTTTTCTTATATAAAAAATGAGTGCCATAATGAATTGAAGATCATTAATACCAAATGGTTCCATGAGGTTATCGTTAACAAGTGGTGTTAGTTGTATTTAAATGTGGTATATATCAAAATCATATTCTTAGTTTCTTATCCAATGACTATTTTGGGTTAGTGTAATTGATATCATAAGATGTTCATTAAAAGAAATACATTTACACTGTTAACACCAATGGAAGTATGTGATTGACATGGAAAATATCGGTGTTTTTTTGGATTAAACTCTTATTTCATTAAATCAGTTCTAACTTAGTAGGCTTACAAAATATTTTGATGAATAAATTCCAAGTGGTAACTTTATTCATTTAAAATATATCAAAATTTTGTTTCTATAACAAAAAAAGGTTATGAACTGAAAAGTTTTTAATAAGATAAATGCCTTCAAGAATAAATTGATAGATTGTGTCAAAAGTGAAAGATAAAGATCAAAGTGGGAGAAAAAATTATATATTTTTATCATAGTTAGAATAGAAGGGTGTTCCCCCATGGATTTTAGAAGCACATTGGAAATCTATTTAATAGAGAATATTCATTAAGGGAGAGTAGTATTTTTTATGAAGAAATTTTATATGGACTTAACAGTGACTAGGGGAGGAGACTTAAAGTAAATTTAGGTTAAATTCCTCCCTATTAGTCAGAATTACAAAGGGGGATTAAATAAAAGGAATTTATAATGACCCTATGGTGAAGAGAGCCAGAATAATAAATTGATTTTCATACTTAATTCTTCATTATGATGTCAAAGGTGGGGGAAATCGTTAGTGAGGGAAATGAGGAATCATATATCCATGACCATGAAAATTTTAGAGTATCTGACAGATGATAAATTTAAGATAGTATTGATAACAAAATCCAAATGGGGGTGAATGTTAGAACAAATACTATGTTTAGTGTAGGATTTGATGTAAATCATAATTTCATACAGTACAATTTCATTATTAGAAAAGAAATAATAATTTTAAACACAAGGACAATATTAAAGATATGAAGATACTTCCTAGTCTAGGGGAATGAAGTAAAGATAAATTCTTGGAATATATCAATTGCATATCTAGAAGTTATTTTATGATCCCATCTTTTTTAGGTATGTACCTCTTTGAGTTTTTCGTTTGACCCCTGATGGCTGATTCATATTTAGATAAAGAGATCCTTTTTTGGGGGAATATTACCTAATGTTCGAGGATATATGTTTGTATGAATTAATGGAGTCCAAGAATAAATGTGTTAAATTTATTTTCTAGGGTTTTCCATGCTTTGGATTGATTTACATGTGGTTTGGGTTATTTCTATGAAAATAGGATGAAGGATATCTTCCAAGAAATTACATTCCATGTAATTAAGTTACATTAAGTGTAATTATTTATAGACATAAGTTGTGATCCTGGTTCATGATTTAAAATGAATACACACCAGGAAATGATTACGTGTACTGTAATGTTTGGGAAGTGTTAAAAATAACCCGAGGTAATTTGTTTTTCATTGTATCCCTCTAAAAATAATTTCACAACATATAACTTCCTCACACTATGTATAATTTCTTGAGTAGTGGTTTTAAATATTCCATGTGTTTGATATTTTCTCATTCTTTCATGAAGCTTTCTCCTCTGGACCCTAGAGTAGCATCCAGGAAATTTTGGAGTGCCTCTCTCCATTCCGAACATCCCGTATGTGTGATTGATCCTCAGTTCTCCTTGAAATATTATGAACCTTCATATTTATTGGTGTTTTCCATTGGAAGTGTCTCATTCCTCACTGGTTAATGTTAGGGGTATAAATCATAACCATATTGTTAGATTTTCAATTACAATGTATATGAATTATTGTGATTTCCCTAACAAAAGTGCCCAAAAATTAATTAATTGAATTGAATGATGAAAATCCTATGTTGGATTTTTCATTGGATCTATTTGGATTCAAATGATAATGTGACATGGCTTATGGAAACCTGTTGGGTAAGAAAACCTTTTAATACAATTAATTTGAAATATTTTACATATTTTTAGCATGAAATGTGAATCAGGTGATTGTTTGATATAGATTCATTATGGAAAATGGCTTAATTGATCTATTGAATTAATAGGTAAATTTAAATATGAATGTTAATTAGTAAAATTGACCATTTGGTTTTATGTGGTCATATAGTGATATGTCTGTTGTACTAATATGAATTTTTGACACATGATTATATTATTATATATCGGGTTATGCCCTAGGACATGCTAAAATACATATTTACTAGGCTATTCCATAACACATGATAATATTATTATATACCAGGATATGGCCTGACACATGCTGGTATTCTTATATTCCAATCTACTCACTGGCACATGTTGTGATGCTTAAATACCAGACTAGGAACTAACACATGTTTTAATGCTTATATAAAGGGATTATCCCAGTGATTTTTAATACCATGGGTATATGGTTGTGGTTGTAATGGTTGTGATACATGCTCAAATATATTCTAGAATATAATTAAAGAAGGTTTTGTTTTAACATGGTTATATGGTAAGGGCTGTCATGGTTGTGAAATATTATTAGAGATATTTTATCATGGTGCCAAAGAAGGTTGTTTCTATATTTTATTAATTGTTGAATTAATTAATACACTTGTTTATCGCATTATTACATGAAATTATTATCAGACATGTATGATTAGACATGGTGGTCTCGACCTATTGATTTTTAGTCACACCTTATTGAGTCCATCATTTTGTACCCTATAAAATTTCATGGATGTAGGTTTGGACAAGGGGAAAGAAAATTGTTGCTGACCCTATTTCTTGTTGGATAGGACATAGTTAGGAGATTGGTATGACATGGGGTTTGGGAATATATTATTTTGGGTTTATCTTATTTTAGATGACCCTTTATTTGTAATTTTTTCAGTTTGAAATTTAGATACATATAATCCTTTCATTACACGATACCTCGTTTTTTGGTATATTGGTTTCCCCTATTTTCCTAGTTTGGTTATTTTGTTTCTACTATGTCAATTAATCTGATTTACTTTGTTTATATGGATTATTTTCACTTCTATGATACTTCATACCAGGGTGTATAGTCTCTCCATTATAAATATCACACCCTCTATGATTGTTGAAAGCCTCTTCTGTATGGAGAGGTGTACTTAAGGTCTCATAACCAACCCTTTTTTTCCATGTGAGAGAGTTCTGGATCAGGGGAAGTTGCACAATGGTATCAAAGGAGCATGGTTTCTTTTCTATTTCTTTCCAATTTGGTAAAGGTATAAAGGAGACTAGGATGTGTTGGGACATGGTAATGATCTTTTTCACGGGAGTATCTAACCAATGTATGGGAGAAACCTGGGAGACGAAGGATTGGATTATTTTTCATAATGATTTCTTATTACAATTTTATGTTATTTCACCTTGGGTGATTCACATATTCTGTGATGTTATTGTTTCTTAAGATTTATATTTGTGGCCCGGTTTAAGAATCCAATTTTTCACTTAGGTTTGGATCCTTTATTTTTAGGTCTAAATATTTACTTTGGAACAAATATATATGCCTAATGAGTTAGAAAAGTTATGAGGGTGTCTGGAACTTATTTGTAGCTCAGAACACCTCTTTTTTGGAAAATAGGTCAAGTTGCACAGTTTCCCCACGGTTAACACACGGTTTGCACACAGTTAACACATGATTTTTCAATTATTGAGGTTCACTCCACTACATTACTTGGATCCATATTTGACTAGTAGGTTCCATGGTTATATCCCATAGGGCCATATATTTTCTTATCCTCATTTTACCTTGGTTGATCACCTTCGACTTGGTAGGTACCTTATTGTGGAATGACTTGGATTATTCTTCTGGGATTACACTCTTACCCCTTATCTAGACTCAGATACTATTGAGTTAGCTTTCTGTGTGTTTACTTTGCCGTTTTTACCCGGTAACTCCCTTACTGGACATCATTGTCTAGTTTCCTTATTACATATTGGGACCTTCACTACTTATACTATCAGGAGGTGATGACAGTTTTGGCTATGCCTCACGTGACATATTAGCATTAAATGGTAATTTATTAATTAATGAACTAGTTACATGTTATGACATCAGCCGATGGATGAAGTATGTACTTGGTTATTTATTTTTATTGTACTGCTTGCATTACTTTATATAATCCTTCCTACACACTGCTTTATTCCATTACATGGGCTAGATGTTATAGACACTATTGGTGGTGGCCCACTAAGATTTATCTCACACCCTCTCCGGGTGCTGTTTGGTATCCAGAGTAGATTACATGGTAGCAGGTATTGACAAAGGGAAGAATTCAGCTTCCAATACTTGATTGTGTGCTGATAAGATGGAGATTGAAAGTAGATGACCGAGTAGGATCTCAGGATGCTTGGAGTAGACTTTGTTTTTTTACCTTTTGGAACATGTTGTTGTTATTGCCTTGTACCCATGATTTCTAGTATTCTAGTGACATGACATTACATCATCATTGTTCCAGTTGATACAGTTATTTTTATTCTTATTTATCTATTTCATAAGTTTTCTTCTGCTATTTATTTATATTGCTTCCACTATTTACTATTAATTTAATATCTCTTCCATTGTGCTACACTCTTCTAGTGAGGGAATGTCATCCCAGGGACACACCATAGGCCCTTGTAGCTAGTTAGCAGCTTCTGGCGTTTGGGAAGATGCGCTTGAGGCCATGTGGCCCACCATGCTTGGGTCACCTGTTAAGTGGCATCTGGGTCCGGGTTGTCACAAAGTTGTATCAGAGGTGGTTTATTTTTTTTCTTGACTATTTGGAGACAATATATTGGATAATATGAACTCGTGGGACTTGGTCATAAGTCATTCTTGCGTATTGCGAACCCATGTTTGGGGTAAAATCCATGTTACCCAAAATGCAATTTTTGTTCTATTTTTCCTATTACAGTTGATATTATTTCATCATTGGGTGACTCACATGTTGTGTGGTGGTAAAGATTATTACTATTTGGTAATTTATTTTATCCTTAGACCAATGATAGGAGGGAATGGAGTATTCCTACATGCATCGTTATTGGAACCCAGAGTTCATATGTCATGCATATTTCCATGTCATATGGGTTTATTTCACTATTTTCCATTGCTTGATATTCATGTGATTATTGAGTGATGTTGTGATAGTTTCTTGTAATTATATTAATTTTCCTTTGATTGAGTGATTTCAGGTCTCAATTCATGTGGTGTATGGGCCCTCATGGGTTGGAATGAGTAATTTACCAAGTCAAGCCATTAATCTATAAGTAAATGGGGTCGTTTTTTGGTGATAGGTGTATGAGAACTGATTCATTATAAAATAAATATCCATTATAAAGTGAATCCTGAAATAAAAAATTAATGGGTTTCACATCCTTATCCCACCTTATCATGTTTATGAAAGGTAAAGTAGTGAACATGGAAAGTAATTGCAAAGTGACCTAAAACTTATACTTGAGCACTTACCGATACCTAGCTATCTAAGAAGGTGTTTTGGGTAGTATGCCTTGGGTAGTGAGTTTTCATACATTCATCTTCTATTAGTGATTCTATCTCCATGATTCTAATATTTTTCTAAGGTGTGTTCTTGTAATTTGTAGGCCAATTCCACCACGATGTCCTCGTATCGTTTTCCAAGAGGGTGGTGATGACCATGCTCCAGACATGGGGGGCCCTAAGCCGCCATTCCTACTTCTAGGAGTTCCACTTGAGGCGCCACCTGCTATACCTAATATGGAAATTTATTACCAAGTCCTTGATTGTTTACTACGTCATATGCAGTCCATGGAAGGTTCTCCACGGGTTTCCCCTACGATGGATGATCTGACCCATGAGTTCCAATAGCAGCATCTGCCTAATTTTTCAGGGGATGATGGATCTCATTCTAATGAGTCTTGGATAGAGTAAATGATTTCTATCTTTGAGAATTTGGAAACTCCTCCAGATAGGAGTTCCAAGCTTGCTATATACATGTTTTTGGATTCATCCAATCATTGGTTGGATGTCGTTACCCAGGCCATACATCATTAGGGCATGTTATGGGTTGACTTTCAGACTACCTTCTATGATCATTTCTTTCCTCAGTCATTGAGAGATGATGGGTCTAAAGATTTCATGCATCTTGAGCAGTGTTCTATGTTAGTTATGGAATATTCAGCATGTTTCACTGATTTACAACGCTTTTCACTGCTTCTAGCTGGTGATGAGCTTTCACATGCTAGACATTTTAAGGATGGTCTCCAGTATGCCGTCTAAACTTAGGAAAATTTATTTCACCTTCCTACGTTCTCTGCAATCATTGATCAGGCCCTTATCAATTAGCGTAACTTAAGGGACGGATCAAGTACCAGGTTTAATGGATCAGTGTCGTGACAAGCTAGTAGTTCTTCCAGTGGTAGGAAACATTCCCTTGAGGATTTTTGTCAAGGTAGTGGTAGCCAGAGTATCCAGTTTGATAGCTTTGTAGTGTGTCATCAGTGTGGAAAACTATGTTAAAAGAATCCCCATTGTGATAGGGACCATATGGAGTGTCAGTCTTGTTTTTGTATGGGTCATCTTTAGTGATTTTGTATGACCTCTCCACTAGCTTCAAGTGGAAAAGGATTAGCTTCATCTCCACCTTCAGAAGCAAGTTCTTTTGCGCCATGTCAAGAGGGAAGTTAGAGTAGCATCGGTAGGTCTGGCTGAGGAGGAGGTCGTGACCATGGTAGCCCGATCATTGATCACCAGTAGCGCCAGTAGAGTAGTCATAATCGTGGTTGTCCATCTATTTCAGAGGGTTATGGATCAGGTTAGTTGCATGCCTCATAGTCGATACCCAAGGATCAGGCTACGGTACCATCTACAGTATGAGGTACTATTCTAGTAGCCCTAACTATTATCTTAGCTTTGTTTGATACAGGTTCTACAAAGTCTTTTTTTTCTGTATCTATCATGGAATGTCTTGGACTAGAGATACAATATCACTATGGTGTAATGACCCTCGATACACCATTGAGAATATATACGGAGGGCATACGCCAGTGCAGGGACTGTCCCCTTGAGGAAGAAAGTTACCCCTTCATGTGGAATCTCATTGTTCTCGATTTGATGGGTTTCTATGTCATTTTAGGGATGTACTGGTTGGTCCACTATCAAGCCTTTATAGACTATTATCGCCAAAGGGTTTCTTTTACATCACCAAAAGAATGTATTTATCTTTTTAATGTTGAGTGGGATTTCCAAGATTGGAGAGAGGGACCGAAGCATCATGGGCTAGGGGGAGTGACCTCCCAGATTTAAAATAATTTCATAGAGGATCAGGGTTTTCTTCAAACTGATTTCCCTCTAGTAGTTTATGGTTTTATGGAAGTCTTTTTGGATGACTTTTTTAGATTGCATATTATGAGAGAGGATGATTTTAATGTTGATCTTGTTTTGGGAGTATCTCTAGTGTCCATTACTCCATATAGGATGGCACCTACAGAGCTTTAGGAGCTCAAGAGGTAGATAGAGGGCTTAGAGTCCAAAGGCTTTATATGGCCTAGTATATCCTCTTGGGGTTCAACCATGATTTTTTTAAGAAGGTGGATGGAACTCTCTTATTTTTCATGGATTATGGAATGTTGATCTAGCTTACAGTTTAGAACTTGTATTCACTTCCTCAAATAGATGAACTCTTTGACAAGCTCTAAGGAGAAAATGTGTTCTCTAAGATTGACCTGAGATTTGGTTATCATCAGTTGGGAGTCAGACCATCAGACATACCTCATACAGCTTTCCATAGCAGTTATGGTCTATATGATAATCTTGTTATGTCGTTCGGTCCTACGAATGTGCCTGACATTTTCACGAATTTGATGAATAGGGTTTTCCATCCGTATTTGGACTCTTTTTTAGTGGTCTTCGTGGAAGACATCTTGGTGTATTCGTGGACTCATAACGACCATACCAAACATCTTGAGATCGTTCTGAGTACACTAAGATAGAATCATCTTTATGAAAATCTTTCTAAATGCTACTTTTGGATTGAAAAATTCAACTTATTGGGTCATATTATTTCAGAATTGGGTGTATCTGTTGACCCTAAAAAGGTTAGTGTTGTAGTATCTTGGGAGAAACCTAAGAATGTGTTTGATATCTTGAGTTTCTTAGGGATATCTGGATATTACATGAATTTCATACAGGACTTGTCACATCTTTATTCACCTCTTAATGGACTTACAAAGAAGGGTGTTAAGTTCCTATGGTCATAATAATGCGAGAAATCCTTTCAGGAGATGAAAGGGATGCTTGTCTCGACACCTTTTCTTATTCTTCTAGAACATGGTAAAGGTTATATCATCTTCTTTGATGCTTCATGCATTTGACTAGGAGCAGTGTTAATGTAGGAATACAAATTCGTTTCATACGGATATCAGTATTTGAGGCCTCACGAGAGAAATTACTCGACGCAAGACCCCGAGCTAGTAGTAGTTGTCCATGCCTTACGTTACTAGATACATTATCTCTTAGGAGAACACTTTTTTGAGTATACATATCACAAAATTCTAAGTATATCTTTTCTCAAAGTGACTTGAACCTCCGACGGTGAATATGGGTCGAATATCTACAATCCTTTGATTTTGAGCTTGCCTATATGCCTAAAAAGGTAATGTGGTTGTAGATGCACTCAGTCGGAAAACTCAAACAGAAGCCATACAGGAAGCTAGTGATGAATGGAAGTTAATGGTCCACTTCTCTGAAATTCATTTGAAGATTCACAAAAAACATGATTAGTCTTACCTCTCAGCCTAAACAATTTACTCTTCCCTCCCTAAGAAGGTAAAGAGTCGGTAGTTTTCAAATCCTGATGGTTTGGTTCTCTGTGAGGGTATATCAGGAGATAACCCACCTTTGGATAGGTATATGGATATATATGATTTCTTGCATCTACGTTGACATATCTGGGTTCCTGTAGATGTGAGAGAGAAGTTGATGGAAGAATCTCATGCTTACTAGTGGGCAGTTAGTCCATGAATCTCAAAGATGTATCAAGATATGTGGTGAAAGTATTGGCGGTATGGAATAAAATATCAAATTACAGACTTCGTCACTAGGTGTTCCACCTATCAGTAGTTGAAGGCAAAGCACCAGAGACCTGTAGGATTGTTACATCCACTTTCAGTCCCAAAATGGAAATGGGAAAATGTTGATATGGATTTTTTAGTCGGCTTACTTTGGTCTCTGAGGGGTAGAGATGATATCTGGGTAGTCATTGACCGACTAACAAAATGATCCCACTTCATTCCTATTCGATAGACTTCCTCAGTTAATGAATTGGGAAGACTGTATGTCTGTGAGATCATATGACTACACAGGGTTCCACGTACTATCATTTAAGATATGGATGCTCATTTCACTTCACAGTTCTGGCAGGGTTTGTAGAAATCTATGGGAACTCAAGTGCTTATAATAACATCTTTTCACCCTCATACCGATAGAAAATCAAAAAAGACAATACATTTTTTGGAGGATATGCTCTGAGTATGCATCCTTGATTTCAGCGGTTCTTGGGAAAAGAATACCCCTCTCGTCGAGTTATCCTATAATAACAGATTCCATGAGATGATTCAGATGGATCCTTTTGAGGCCATATATGGTAGGTCATGTCGTTCACTCTTGTGTGGGCTAGAGGTAGGTGAGGCATCCCTACTAGTTCCTTGTCTTGTTCAGGAGACTTCAGAATAGATCCAGCTAGTAATGAAGCCTATAACTATGGATCAGTCAAGATAGAAATCATATGCCGATCATCGTTGATGACCTCTTGAGTTTGAGGTTGGGGATCGTGTTTTTCTTTGGGTATCACCCAGGCTAGGGAATATTTGTTTAAGAAATTAGGGAAAGTTGTCGCATCGTTACATCGAGCCATTTGAGATTCTAGAGAGAGTCAGGCATGTAGCTTATCGGTTTCTACTACCTCAGAGGTATCATGCCATGAACAATGTATTTCATGTCTCACAGCTTCCCCAATATCATGGTGACCCATCTCATACCTTTGATCCTGAGGAAGTTGAGTTAGATGTCAATGCTACCTTTGAGGAGTATCCAGTACACATCATTTACCGAAGCATGAAGGCTGTCTGAGGCATGTATGACCCTCTCATACAGGTTCTTTGGCAACATGGATGAGTACAGGATGATACATGGGATAGGGAAGCCAATGTACATGCTTAGTGGCTTGAGTTTTTCTTAGACAGAGTTTCTTTACCCTTGGAAAGAGAACTCTGGGGGGTGAGTTATTTTAATGGGGGAAGACTGTAAGAACCCATTTTTTCACTCAGGTATGGATCCTTTAATTTTCGATCTAAATCATTAATTTAGACCAAATATAGATGCCTAATTAGTTAGAAATGGTTTTGAGGGTGTGTGGGGATAGTTTGAAGCTCAGAATACCTCTTTTTGGGGAAATAGGCCAAGTCTCATGGTTTTCTAATAGTTAGTGCACGGTTTTCCTAACTGTGTGGTTTGTGTTTTTTCATATAGTGGCACCTCAAACAGTTGTTGCATGGATGTGAAGCCAAACTGTGTGAACTCCCCTTTTTCCCACATTTGGGTAGAACTATCTCACATGGTTCATGCACGGTTTGAAAAAATGTGCAGAAAAACTGTGTGCAACCTTAAAACATGTGTAAAATGGCCAAAATTCCCTTAGTGATCTATTAATCCTCCTCCTTCTTCCTAATCTGAGAACCTGTGAAATTTTCCACTTTTTTATTTCTTTTGGATTTTTTGATGGCATAAGATAGGGGTTAAGAGATCTCCTTCGTCTGGCATCTAATTGAGCTTTCGTTCATCACGTTGGATGTGCAGTAGTAAGTACTCGAGTCCTTTTTATCCATACTTTTCCTCTTTCACTCTCAACCTGGATATCACCGTGTGAGAATTTTTCACATTTCTTAGATCTACTACTATTATAGGTAAATAAATTGTTTATACCGAAGTAGAAGGCTCGTACGCCCTATGATAGGTGTTCTATAACTCATCCCTGAGGTTTGTTGTTTTTTGGAATGTTCATGTGGGGCTCGCCGGTTTCATTGGGAACCGTTTCATAAATTAACATGCCATGATTATACTCATTAGAATCATATGGTTATTCTCATTCCAAATATGTGATTATTTGTTAGTGGTTTCACCCACAACTCAAACTTCCTTATGTCGAATGTTATTCCATAATTGGATTTTTAGTGTTTTGACACATTTATTCCACCATTCAGATGTGCCTTTACTTGACCTTTCTAAAGATTATTCTTTTATCATAAATGTCTTGTTATTACTAAGAATTTCATAATGGCATGTACCATGTATGATCACTAATTGACCCGCCTAAGGTATCTTCTTCCAAATTGTTATTTAAAGTGAAATGTGAAATGTAAAATTGAAAGTATAGTAAATATATAACTTGGACTTATTTAATGAAATTGAATAAAGGTTATATGTCCACAGAACCCATTTCCATGTTGATGGAAGGTAGTGGATTATTGAATATGCCTTAATGGATACCTAAGATTTGATTAAATGGTTGCAATGCTACATGACCTATCCACACTAATGGAAGAAAAGTCCTAGAATAATGGTTTCAACTCTATATGACCTATCCACACTAATGGAAGTCAAGACATGAACACAATGAATTATTACATGATTTAAATATAAAGTAGTAATAGACTAACTCGATCTCGCCTTGGATTCTGAGAGGAGACTACCTTGGGTCACATGAACCCCATTCTGATTCAAGGATACGATTTGCTTAGGTTGACACCCACCTGTACTTTTGTTCTTGTTTATTCCATAGATGCCTAGTATACTTCCATTGGGTCCCTTCTTCTTACAATATAACTTAGATACACTCTTTAGATCCATCCCTGACTAGTAGGTTCAATGGTTAGAGCCCATAGGGCCCTGTCTTTGCTTAGCCCCGTTTTACCTTAGTCGATCACCTTGGACTTAGTAGGAACCTTATTTTGTAATGACATGGATTATGCTACTTTTATTACACTATTAAACCTTATCTAGGATCAAATACTACGAATTTTTCTTTTTCTGAGTTTACGTTACCTTGGTTTTTACCCTGGAACTCCCTCACTAGATATCATTATCTAGTTGCCTTGTTACATCTTGGGATCTTCACTACTTATAATATTACGAGGTGATTTCAATGTTGGATATGAATCACGTGACCTATTAAAATTAAATGGTAATTGATTAATTAATGAACTGATTACATGTTCAGACACTAGACAAGGGCTGAAGTAGGTACTCAGTTATTTAGTTATATTGTACTATTTGCTTTACTTTATATATGCATGCCTACACACTACTATATTCCATTACATGAGCCAGATGTTATAGACACCATTGGTGGTGGCCCACTGAAATTTATCTCACACCCACTCTAGGATCCATTTGGTACTCGGAGTAGATTACATGGTTTCATGTATTCACAAAGGGAATCATGTAGCTTCCAATACTTGATTGTGTGCTAATAGGATAGAGCTTGATAGCAGATGAGTGAGTAGGATCCCGAGATGCTTGGAGTAGACATTTTTTTCTTTTACCTTGTGAACCATTTTGTTCTTATTTTATTGAATCCATGATTTACAGTTCTCTAGTGACATGGAATTACATCATCACTGTTCCAGTTGATAAATTTATTGTTATTCTTGTTTATCTATTGCATTATTTTTCTTCCGCAATTTATTTATATTGCTTTTTTTGTTTACTATTAATTTATATCTATTCCACTTTGCTACACTCTACTAATTAGGGCATAGTATTTCCATGGACACACCCTATGCCCTCACTGCTAGTTGGAAGCCTCAGACATTTGGGAAGATGTGCATGGGTCCATGTGGCCCACCAGGCTCGGGGAACCCATTAAGTGGCATCTGGGTCTGGGTCTTCACACCCTTAATGGTGCGAGATGATTATTCATGTATCCTGTTAGAAACATATGGATATATAATAACATGCATGGTTCATGACAGGGATATATTTATATACATTTGATTATTTCATGTGGATACTATGATATGAGATATGTGTTATACCTGATAAATGAAATAAAATAATTTTCATGTCATGATAAATCACTTGTTAATCTATGTTTAGAGACACTAGGAATTAGTTGTTCTCCAATAGAGTCACCTATTGAGTTTTATCATGTTTTTACCTAGTGTTATAAGGTGTGTGTTTGTCTTGTGGAGAAAATGTATCCTCGTCATCTTCAAATTGAGTGTCAAGATAGTGGAAATCATCACGCACCTAACAAAGTTGTACCAGAGCTTATTGTTTCTATTAAGGATCAGATTTATGTTAATATTCACCGTAGATTCTTGAGGGTCATGAGATCTATAGAAATGGAGACAGTTCAAATCATGCCTTCGATGTATCAGATGATAAGAAAGTTTCATGTGTAGCATATGCCTACGTTCACTTGGGAGGGAGGTCCCTAGGAAACTGAGTTCTGGATTGATCCATTGCACATGATCTTTAAGAACCTTAAGACACTTATAAATAGAAAGGGTTCATGACCATGGAAACATAGTTTGTTGAGAGATCGCAGGGTATCGAACACCTCAAGTAATGTTCTCTTCAAATTTGTGGCTACAGTTTCTTTAGGGAAATTTTTGTGCTATAAACTACTGGTTTTAATTTGATTCCTAGTATGGATTTTATATTTCTATATGAGGACCATATCTACTATTATAAGAGGAATGTTACATTTAAATCTCTAAGAGGATGAATCTATTCCTTCCAAGGTGAGTGGGATTTTCATGATGGTCATGAAGGACCAATTCTCTACAGATTGGATTATCTCATGGATCATATTGAATTCCTTATTCAACATGATGGTGGAATGTAGCAGGATTATTTTAATCCATTGGTAAACCGTTTTCAGGATTTATTTCTAAATTAGTTCAATGTATTATCTCCCAATCGATAGATTGAGTTTATGATCAATTTGGTTCCAAGAGCCGATCCAATTTCTATCCCACCTTACAGGATGACACCATTAGAGTTTAATGATTTGTAAGTTCAGTTGGAATATTTGGAATATATATCTTTCATATGGCCTAGTACATATCCTTGGGGTTCTCCAGTTCTCTTCACCAAGATGTTTGATGGGTATTTGTGCTTATGTGTGTATTAGAAGATATTGAACTAGATGACGGTCATGAACCTGCATCATGTTCTGTGCATCGATGATCTCTTTGATCAGTTTAAGGGTGATAATATCTTCACCATGATCGATTAGAGATCAGGATACCACCAGTTGAGTGTGAGACCATATTACATACCTCATACTACTTTTACGAGTAGGTATGGATTGTATGGGTTCATAGTTATGTCATTTGGGTTGACTAATGCACCATTGGTATTCATGTCCTTGATGAATATAATCCTTCATCCTTTTTTGGACAAGTTTTTTGTGGTTTTTTAGAATATATATGTGTGTACTCCTTTCATCATATGATCATTCTCAATACCTTGACATCATCATGAGTACTTCGAGAGAGCATATACTTTACACCAAGCTAACCAAATGAAGTTTCTATATTATAAAGTGATCTTCTTAGGCCATGTCATCTCAATGGAAAGAGTGTATGTGGACTTGGAGAAGGTTGTATAAATATTATCTTTAGACCACCCCAAAATGTATTTGGGATTCAGATATTTATGGGTTTGGAAGGTTATTATCGTCACTTTATCTAAGACTTATCCAATCTAGTATAACCGATGTCAGGACATCCCAAGAAGGAAGTTAAGTTTGTTTGGTTGAATTTTTTGGGATAGATCATTCCAAGAGCTGAAGGGAAGGCTGGCATCAACACCAATCATAAAAATACCTATGTTGGGTAATGCATATACCATAAACTATGATGCATTTAGAGTTTGAATTGGATCAGTTTGGATGAATTAGGATCGAGTGGTTTCTTTTGGCTCTAGGAATCTGAGACCACATGAGAGGAATTACCCTACTAATGATCTAGAGTTATTAGTGGTGGTACATTCTATGAGATACTAGATACATTATCTCTTCGGTGTAAGGTTTTTGGTATAAATATACCATAATATACTTATTTCCATCTTTTCTCAGTGGTACTTGAACAATCGACAGAGGAGGTGGGTCAAGTATCTATCATTTTTCAACTTCGAGTGGGCTTATACACCGAGAAAGGGAAACATCGTTGCCTATTCACTGAGTTGGAAGATGAAATAAGAGGAAGTGTGGGGGTATTTTGATTATTGGTGGATGATGGATATATTTTTAGACATGAATCTATATGTTTAGGAGTCTCAGGGACAAGTAGATCTGAATTTGACATATGTTATACCCATGATTTTGGACCATATCAAGACTGATCGTTCATCTAACTCGGAAGGCTTAGTTCTGAGATACAACTTATATGGTGGTGTGATACCATTAGTATGGTCCCTTAAAATTTGAATTTATCTTCTTTCTCATGAAAGGGTATGGTTTATTATAGGATTACACGGGAAGCTAATGAGGGAGTTTCATGCTTCTAGATGGGTGGTACATACTGGTATGATAGAGATGTATCTTTATCTTCATATATAGGACTGAATTCTAGGAATGAAGAATAAATTAACAGGATTTTGGGATATATGATTCACTTATCAGTAGGTGAAAGCTGATTATTAGAGGACAACTAGTATTTTTCATCATTTTCTGATCCCTGAGTGGAAATGGGATGATGTCTCTATGGATTTTGTGGCATTATTTCCCAGGACTACCCATATGAATGATGAAATATGGGTGATTGTGACTCGACTAAAAAAGGTATACCACTTCTTACCTATCATGAGACCTTCATAGGTGATGATCTAGATATTCTTTATATGTGTGAGGTGGTTTATTTTGACTATGTTCTAAGGAGTATCATTTCTAATAGAGATCCTCATTTCACATCATGGTTCTGGATGGGTCTTCAAAAGGATTTGGGATCTAAGGTTCTTTTGAGCACAACCTATCATCCTCAAACTAACAATCAATATGAGTGGACTATTAATGTTCTGGAAGATATGTTATGAGAATTTGTCTTAGATTTTAGTGGTTCATGGGAGAAACATATGGAAATCATGGAGTTATCAAATAATAATAGCTTTCAGGAATTGATCCTAATGAAACCTTTCAAGGCTTTGTGTGGAAGGTCATACTATTCACCTATTTGTTGGTTGGAGGTAGATGAGTTAGTGTTTTATGGGCCTAATCTCATATAGGATATGTCTAAACTAGTTAATTTGATCATGAGGTGGTTGGTGTCCATACAAAGTAGTAATAAATAATATGTTTTCCATTGAAGATGTCATCTAGAGTTATAGTTTGTTCATCATGTTTTCCTTCAAGTGTTTTCCTAGTTGGGGTAATTTCGTATAAAAAAATAGGGAAATATGCACCCAGTTTTTTTTGGGAAATTTGAGATAGTGGAAAGGGTCGGTCCAATGACATACATATTAACCCTTCCATAATGTTATAGTTAAATTCATGATGTTTTAAACATGTTTCAACATTGAAGATATCATTTAGACCCTTATCATTTGATAGAAATAGTAGACATTGAGATTTGTGCTGATACAAACTTTGAGGAGTATCTGATGTGGATTTTGGACCATAGTGAGAAGTATCTATAGGGTATGTTGATTCCTTTGGTTTTGGTGTAGTGGCATCATGGGCGAGTTAAGGAGGATAATTGGGAGAGGGAGTCTTATTTGTGAGCATAATGGCTAGACTTGTTCACAGATACCCTAGAGTGATGATTAGAGTATCTCAAGGACAAGTTGTTATATAGTAGGGATATGGTAAGATCCTTTATTTTTTTCCAGATATTTCCCTCTTTGATTTTTTTTCATTTGAGCCTTGGTGGCTGAGTCTTGTTTGAATATAGAGATACATTATTGGGGAAAATGAATTACTTTTTGGGATATAAGTTTTTATGAATAAATGGAGTCATGGAATAAATGTTTTAAATGGGTTTTTGAGGGTTTTCCATGCATTGTATGGATTCATAGGTAGTTTGGGTTCTTTCCATAGAAAATAGGTTAAAGGATATCTGTAGATAAATTACCCACTGTGTAATGATGTTACACAATGTGCACCAATTTACAGACACAATCCATGAGAATGGTTCATGACATGAAATGAATACACACTGTGAAATGATTTGACATCATGTAATTCTTGGGAAGTATTAAAAATAATCCATGGTGATTAATTTTTTGGCATATCCCTCTAAAAAGAAATACATGATGCGTAACTTCATTACATGGAAATTAATTTCATGAGTAGCAGTTTTAAGTGTGTCGTGCATTTAATATTTTCTCAATATCAGGTATAGATTTCTCCTCTAAACCCTAGGGTGGATTCAATGTGATTTTGGATAATCTATCTTCATTCTGGATGTCTCATTTATGAGATCTATCCCTAGTTCTCCTTTAAATATTCTACACATTCGTCTTTGTTGGTATTTTTCATCGGGAGAGTTGTATTCATTCAAAGTTGAGGGTAGGGGTCTAAATCTTAACCCTGTTTTATGATTTTCAATTGAAAAGTAAAAGAAATATTTTTATTTCCTAACACAAGTATGCAATAATTAATTAATTTAATTGAATTATGATAATCCTATGTTTTATTCTTCATTGGATTTCTTTGGATTCAAATGACAATGTGACCAAGCTTATGAAAAACCCTTGGGATAGCAAAGAATTGAATAAAATTAATATTAAATGGTTTATATATGATCTTAGCATGACATGTGATATAAGTGATTTATTAATATTTATTCACCATGGAAATTATCTTAATTGATTAATTGAAATAATGGGTAAATTGAAAGACAAATGGTAATTAGCAGAATTAACCTTTTGGTTTTATGTGATCATATTGTGATATGATTTCTATTATGATATACACTTATAACACATGATATATATCAGTTTATGCCATGACACTTATAGATATTCTTATATACAGGATATTCTGTAGAGACCTGAAGCTTAACGTACATAGAAATTACATTAATTTTGCGGAATACTTAGTACATAACAAAAACACACACACAAGGACCGTAATAGTTTAGTGTCTTTGGAAAATCGGAATATAATCTTCTAATCGTGGTGAAAGATCTTCAACATCTACCATAAAGATCTTTTTTTTAAACCTAAATACTTTCTTTATACCCTGGGGAAAAGAAAACATAAAAGGGTGAGCTCAAATTCTCAGTAAGGGTAAACAAAATAAATATCAATCGCATCATATTCATAAGAACATATCTTTTGGAAATCTTAACCTGCAAAAGAGATCATAATTTCATAACATGGGATAAATCATAGTAGTGAAATGTAATCCCAATAATCATAACTTAAAACATGAAACTTTGTGTAATACACACATAATCATAGAGAATCATTTCTTATTAGTCAAGACTCATTGCCAAGACTATCTTAGTGGACAAAGTCCCTTTCTAAACCGAGTTCACTCCTCATTTCAGTCCTGTTTCATTGAACCGGTATAACCTACCGTTCCAGCCATGTCTATCTCATGAGATATAAAATCTTTACCCAATTCATTGGAGGGAGATATAGGTCCCACCCATCTCATAATGATACCATTCATATGTGTGCCAAAAAATCATAAATCATACATCATTGCATAACTCATGTAATAAAAATGGGATTCTTAAACAACATGGCATCATAAAACAATTCATATAAGAATAAAGAATTCATAAAAATAATTCCATCACAACATAATCAAATCAATGTAATAATAAGGATAGAAACAGAACCCTATATTATCTTAGATGGAAAATAATTTTGATAAAACACTTGAACTCCATTCTTGAGGAAAATATCCTTTCTACTTAAAAAACACTTTCCTTTCTTTAAATGTCATAAAATTTTAAACTAAAAGAAGTTGATTAAAAATAAACTTGAAAACTTGTAAATTAAGATTCTTGGAAATAATGTTTTAAAAATCCATTCATGCCGTACAAGTTAAAAAAAACATTCTTCTCGTCCTTTTGTCGGAAAAGTCAAAAAGTACCTCGTACGAAAAACAACAACAGATTCCTTTCATATCTTTTACTATAAACTCACCAAAGGTTAAAAATGGATTTAAAAAATTGTAAGTGGATGGATATAATATTACATATTGATGAAACTTGTATGTGGATGATAAAATACACCCCAGTAAATACCAAAGTATAAACAATCTTGGATAAAAATGAGATTGTGATATTTTCCCTTACCTTAGGTCCGATTTGCTTCGTAAGTGTCCGAACCTCCTATATAATGATTTAAATAATGTCATTGACTTATTCCAGAATCATACTCATTGTTATGATATCATATATGGTTCACTTATGATTTTATATTACCTGTTCTTTTGTAAATTCCATGTTAAAGAGAGTTTTGGGTAAAATCATCTTATTTGTCGTTCGTGTTTTAACTTGTAATTATTCATATGATTACTTAGATCATGATTAATTAAATCCAGAATGTAAAACATGATTTATATATAATATATATTCAGAATATACATATATATAATAGATCAGTAAATGGAAAGAAATACACCGTTCATGGAGACGGTAGGCCGTACGTACGCATGAACGCTGTTTTCGTTTCCTTATTGAGTTGAATGGAATTAAGTAGATGAAATACATATATATACACATAAATCCAGTATTATTATGTCATATACTTCATGATTACTTATTATATATACTTTATAATCATTCATGAATGGTTAACGTGGAGAATGAATCTCATCGCATCGTGGAGACGGTAGTCCGTATGTACGCACGAGTGATGATATCGTTCTCATGATCGTGGGACTGTATTGGAGTGTATGTATACTATCTCAGAATCAATATAAATTTAAAATAATCATATATATTTATTATTTACACCATTATAACCATCCAAGTAAGGTGGTGGTGGAAAATAGATTACACCACGACGTGGAGACGGTATTCCGTACGTACGCACGCGTGGTGATTTCATTTTCCATAGGATGGATATATGGTGAAATAGGGTTGTTTCATACTTATAATAACATATCAGTATATTAGTGATACTGATGTTATTACTTCATAATGAAACAACCTATGAAGAATAAGTGGAAGAAGAAATAAAGTTGAAAGAATCAGTAACGGACATTACCTCTTCTTTGAAACGCCTCTTTGAGACCTCCTTTTAGGGAACTAAAATAGGTCTTTGAAGAAGACCAGAACCTCTAGGATGTTTCTAGGGAAGTGGAGAGGAGAAATTGTCAGGGGTTTTCTGAGCTTGAAGGCTCAAATTGGTGTGAGGAAGAGGGGGAGGAGGTGCCCTTTTATAAGGGAGGAGAGGGGAACCTTTGGGAAACTAAAAATATTATTTTATTATAAAACCAAATTCGGTTTTAAATATCTCCAAATTGATTTATTTAGAACATAAGGTGGGTATGGGTCTAAATAATCTCATCCAATAGAATTTAGACAAGTTTAGGTCCCTATTTTAACCTTATCATTTAGTTTTAACATTAAGTTAAATAATTTTACTTTTACCGTGTCTTCTTGTATTCCTACACTATAAGGTTAATAAACTTACTATATCAAGCAAAACGAACCTCAAGTTGTTTATTATTAATATATATAACCTTATATAAGTCATTTTTCCGAACATTATATTTTTAGGAATAAAATAACAATTAATAATATAATATTTGTTTTAAAAACTATTTTATGTCAATTTTGACACTATTTAGTAATTGATTTTTGTGAAAATCATAACAGAATTATTAGTTCAAACCAAGTTTCTTAAATCAATACTAACATGTCATATTAACCTAGAAAATAAGTTTAATTCATAAAAAGTCTAAAATTACATTTATTTGGGTATTTATAACATCAATTATGTCAATATTTCATTAATAAGATAATTACTGCATCATCGTTGTGTCATAAATAAATTAAATTATATAATGTCTAAAAATTAAAAATAAAATAACATTATGTAGGAAAGCTTTTTAGATTTCTAATTAATATTTATAGTCGAATTTATATTATGTATAACCCTATATTAAAAATGATTTACTTATTAAACATTGATTTTAACTATTTTAACCCTTCTTTAAATAAATTAATAATAAATATCCCAATCTAATCCAAGTGGGCTTAAATGGTCATATTTTATTACTAAGGTTGTTTTTGGTCGAATTAAACTTATAAAATATAATTAGGATATGTATTAGGGTAATAATAATATCATTTTTACCCTCAATTACCCTATTTACTTTTAACCGTGGTAAAAAAAAGTAAAAAGTTAATATTCACCAAAAATTATTTTCATCTCATTGAACCACATTTTAGTCCTTGATATTAACCGTGTCTCTCGGATTTTCTAAATTCCACTCACAGAAGCGGTAAAATTAAGTTTTATAAAAAATTCAGTTTTTTTAACTACCACTTAGTGGTTTCACTATTCATCAAAAAATGAAAGTTTCCAGAAAAATACCAAAAATTATGCCTAATCTATATTTGATATTATGAATTCAAAAATGATGTCTATTTTATAAAATTCAAAACATATCAGTTACATTAACTAATTTAAAAATTAATTCCCATCGTCAAAACAAATAGCGTGTTTTTAAGAGACAATAACTATCAAAAGATTGACACTTGTTTATAAATGGTTTAAATGTGAAATTATATCCAATGACCAACATTGTATTCAATTGTAAAAATATATTATAAATATAATTTAAAACCACTCAAATTAATAATTTATCACTATTAATTTTTTTATTAAAAAAGTTGTTTTTAATTAAAATTTAGTAATTTTCACTATTCATCAGAATATGAAAGTTATCCGAAAAGTACCAAAATTTCACCCTAAGCTAATTTCGATATTCGGAATCCAAAAATGAAGTCATTTTGAAAAATAAAATTTACAAAATTTCAAAAAGTGGTTATTACTATTCATAACGGCTAGTTTTAATATTTTAATAGCATATCGTTGTTTAGTGAAACTCGGTATTGCATACTACACACGCTATCGAGGAAGGTCGCGATTGTGTGTAATGCAAGACAAGTCAAGGATGCGTGTTGTGCAAGCTCCTTTTGGTGTAGCGTACAACACAAGACATTAATGAAAAGAATATTTTTCATAAAATCTCAGGGTGTTACATTCTACCCCCCTTAAAATGAATTTCGCCCTCGAAATTCGTTGGGGTTATAAATGGTTTACTATTCGAAAGATTCTTTGATAGAAACCCACATCGTAAAAAGGAATACCAAAACCAATCTTTAAAAAAAAAGTATGAAACGTAACGGTTACCCAAATAAACTAATCACTGGGTTTCCACATAGGTGAAAATATGGATATGGAAGAGAAATCTAACCATCATGTTCTGATGGAGAGTGGTAGAGAACATGGCTATGAAAAAGCCAAAAATCACAAAGCTATTGATTTATGATGATCTAAGGTACCATATGATTAATCGGATATAAGGGAACTAGGACAACATTTTTGGTTTTCAAGATCATTTCCCTAAAGTTGATGAATTAAAATAAATACTTAAATGATTTTGGTACAATCTCACTATTGCTCGTGAATTGAACAATTTCCACTTCATCCCTTAAAGAAATGAAGTTGAATTTGTTATCCGGGATGTGTTAGCAGATCATGTGATAGAATGATGGGTCATTCCATCTTTTTCAAACAAAAGGTTGGAAAAAGTTATAAGTCCATCTTATGGTTAGATTAATCGTATATGGTTTCAAAAATGAACTTATACTTCATATATCATACCGCTTAATAAAATAAAACTAGTTTCTACTAACCAGGGACTTCCTGTAGGCCAGTGGTAGGCGATAAAGGCCAGTCGCATTTCGGTTGTGGGTTCGATTCCCACAGCCTTGTCCGACGTGATGGGCTGTCGCATGTCCTGCAGGTTTTCCTTTTTCTAAAACTATATTACTATAACATCCCATCAATAATATCGAAAATTTTTTTTATCCTTAAACAGTACTAACTTATGTCCAACATAGTCCATTCCAATCTTTAGGCTTATCCATAATACTGCAGTCCACTCTCATAATATAGTGAAAACAATTACCAGAGATTTAATACCATCGTTGATCCCCATATATCATAAGATATGTCTTGTTAGTCACATTCCAAACATTCAAAGGCCTTAATCATGTGTTCTCTTGAATACCCATTGAACTTTAGCGAAAACATGAATGCAGTTAAAAGTTAACACTTTCCATATACCAAAATCCTCAAAATTCTATATACTCAAACCATGATATCACTTAGTCCTTATATCAATCATGAGATCATGAATACTGTCAAATATGTCATTTTCTCGTTTTCCCTTCATTATGCGCATATCATCTTTTTTCCAAAAATATCTCAATCACTTTCCATGGTTACCGGTACCATAAAATTATTGAAGACCACAATAGACCAATACATAAATATTCCAATACTCAACATTATTTTGGAATCCCATTACATAAACACTTAATCATTCCACCACATCGTTGTCATATTCAACATCGCCAATGGTGATCGCATGTGACTTCCCTTTGTCCTTTGCCTTAAGTGGTTGCTCATGTCGATCATCACTAACCCTTGGATTAGGGCATTTATTGGCATAATGTTCCATCTCCTTGCATTTGAAACATTGAAGTGTAGTAGGTTCATTCTGTGTATCCCTTCCTTTCTTTGCATCATTAGACATCTTCTTCCCATAATTGCGGTATTCAAATGCCCGATGACCTTCCTTTCTACATTTGAAACATTTACTTGTCCTATTAAGACAATCTCCACCATGCTTCTTTCCACACTTTGAGCATAATGAAACATTCATCTTCTTTTCACCATTATTCTGAGATTTCTCCTTGAACTCCATCTTTCGTTTCTTGTCAAAACTATGAGATGGATAAGTAAAACCAACTTCCATTTCTACCTTGATAGAACAACGCACAATTTCTTCATAGCTACTGAAGTCTCTTATAGCTAATTCCCTTCGAAGAATTGGTTTTAAGCCACTGAAGAATCGATCAACTTTACTTTCAGGTTGGATGATAAATCCAGATGCATACCTTGAAAGCCTTGTAAAATTCGCTTCATATATACCAACAGATTCATCATCATTTTGCTTTAGTTCAAGAAACTCTTTCTCCATATTTGTTCTAAGAATACGAGGGAAGTACTTATTTAAAAATAAGTTCTTGAACTCGTCCCATTCCATGGACTCAATTTCATATCTTTGCCTCGTATTCTTGATAAGATTCCACCATTGATCAGCTTCACCTTCCAAACGATATACTGCTAAGATGACTTTATCATGTTCAGAACATTGAAGAACTGAAAATATCTTTTCAGTGGTACTGATCCATTGTTCAGCAACAAGTGGATCAGAAGACCCACTGAAAGAAGGTGGATGTTGCCTCATGAAGGAATCAATAGAATATTGTTCCCTTCTCTGCTCATTTGGAAGTCCAGAATGATTCATAGCTTGTGTAAGTATAGCAATAAGATTTTTCACTCCATCTCCCATAATATTTGTTTGTTCAGGATAACAATCATTGCATTGTCCATTGCATTGATCAACACGGTTCCTTCGGGTTCTAGCCATCGTCTAAAACCCAAAAAGAATAGTGTGAGAGGCAAAAGTCATGCTAGGGAAAACAACATAATAAAGGGGGAGTAACTTTAATATATAACATCTTAGGTTTAATTCTATGATTGTTAGCATAATTCTAGGACTATAACCTATACGTATACTTAACCTTAGGGACATCCCTAGACATACCTTAGAAATATCTCTAGGGATCTCACTAAAGTTCTCGCATCCTAGTTTCCAAAGGTTGACTAAACCATTCCTCTGATACCAACTGTAGAGACCCGAAGCTTAACGTACATAGACATTAAATTACATTTTCGGAATACTTAGTACATAACAAAAACACACACACAAGGACCGTAATAGTTTAGTGTCTTTGGAAACTCGGAATATAATATTCTAATCATGGTGAAAGATCTTCAACATCTCCCATAAAGATCTTTTTTTTAAACCTAAATCCTTTTGTTTATACCCTGGGGAAAAGAAAACATAAAATGTTGAGCTCAAATGCTCAGAAAGGGTAAACAAAAGAAATATCAATCCCATCATATTCATAAGAACATATCTTTTGGAAATCTTAACCTGCAAAAGAGATCATAATTTCATAACATGGGATAAATCATAGTAGTGAAATGTAATCCCAATAATCATAACTTAAAACATGAAAATTTGTGGCATACACACATAATCATAGAGAATAATTTCTTATTAGTCAATACTCATTTCCAAGACTATCTTAGTGGACAAAGTCCCTTTCTGAACCGAGTTCACTCCTCGTTTCAGTCTTGTTTCACTAAACCGATATAACCTACCATTCCAGCCATGTCTATCTCATGAGATATAAAATCTTTACCTAATGAATTGGAGGGAGATATAGGTCCCACCCATCTCATAATGATACCATTCATATGTGTGCCACAAAATAATAAATCATACATCATTGCATAACTCATGTAATAAAAATGGGATTCTTAAACAACATGGCATCATAAAACAATTCATATAAGAATAAGGAATTAATAAAAATAATTCCATCACAACATAATCAAATCAATGTAATAATAGGGATAGAAACAGAACCCTATATTATCTTATATGGAAAATAATTTTGATAAAACACTTGAACTCCATTCTTGAGGAAAATATCCTTTATACTTCAAAAACACTTTCCTTTATTTAAATGTCATACAATTTTAAACTAAAAGAAGTTGATTAAAAATAAACTTGAAAACGTGTAAAGGAAGCTTCTTGGAAATAATTTTTTAAAAATCCATTCATGCCGTATAAGTTAAAAAAAAACATTCTTCTCGTCCATTTGTCGGAAAAGTCAAAAAGTACCTCATACGAAAAATGACAAAATATTCCTTTCATATCTTTTACTATACACTCACCAAATGGTAAAAATGGATTTAAACAATTTTAAGTGGATGGATATAATATTACATATTGAGGAAACATGGATGTGGATGATAAAATACACCCCAGTAAATACCAAAGTATAAACAATCTCGGATAAAAATGAGATTGTGATATTTTCCCTTACCTTAGGTCCGATTTGCTTCTTAAGTGTCCGAACCTCCTGTATAATGATTTTAATAATGTCATTGACTTAATTAAGAATCATACTCATTGTTATGATATCATATATGGTTCACTTATGACTTTATATTACCTGTTCTTTTGTAAATTCCATGTTAAAGAGAGTTTTGGGTAAAATCGTCTCATTTGTCGTTCGTGTTTTAACTTGTAATTATTCATATGATTACTTAGACCATGATTACTTAAATCCATAATGTAAAACATGATTTATATATAATATATATTCAGAATATACATATATATAATAGATCAGTAAATGGAAAGAAATACACCGTTCATGGAGACGGTAGGCCGTACGTACGCATGAACGCTGTTTTCGTTTCCTTATTGAGTTGAATGAAATTAAGTAGATGAAATACATATATATACACATAAATACAGTATTATTATGTCATATATTTCATGATTAATTATTATATATACTTTATAATAATTCATGAATGGTTAACGTGGAGAATGAATCTCTTCGCGTCGTGGAGACGGTAGTTCGTACATACGCACGAGCGATGATATCGTTCTCATGATCGTGGGACTATATTGGAGTGTATGTATACTATAAAAGAATAAATATTACTTTAAAATAATCATATATAGTTATTATTTACACCATTATACCCATCCAAGTAAGGTGGTGGTGGAAAATAGATTACACCACGGAGTGGAGACGGTATACCGTACGTACGCACGCGCGGTGATTTCATTTTCCATAGGATGGATAGATGGTGAAATAGGGTTGTTTCATACTTATAATAACATATAAGTATATTAGTGATACTGATGTTATTACTTCATAATGAAACAACCTATTAAGAACAAGTGTAAGAAGAAATAAAGTTGAAAGAATCGGTAACGGACATTACCTCTTCTTTGAAGCTCCTCTTTGAGACCTCCTTTTAGGGCACTAAAATAGGTCTTTGAAGAAGACCAGAACCTCTATGATGTTTCCAGGGAAGTGGAGAGGATAAATTAGCAGGGTTTTTCCGAGCTTGAAGGCTCAAATTGGTGTGAGGAAGAGGTGGAGGAGGTTCCCTTTTGTAAGGGAGGAGATGGGCACCTTTGGAAAACTAAAAATATTATTTTATTATAATGCCAAATTCGGTTTTAAATAGCTCCAAATTGATTTATTTAGAACCTAAGGTGGGGATGTGTCGAAATAATCTCATCCAATAGAATTTATACAAGTTTAGGTTCCTATTTTAACCTTATCATTTAGTTTTAACATTAAGTTAAATAATTTTACTTTTACCGTGTCTTCTTGTGTTCTTACACTATAAGGTTAATAAACTTACTATATCAAGCCAAACGAACCCCAAGTTGTTTATTATTAATATATATTCCCTTTTATAAGTCATTTGGCCTAACCTTAGATTTTTAGGAATAAAATAACAATTAATAATATAATATATGTTTTAAAAACTATTTTATGTCAGTTTTGACACTATTTAGTAATTGATTTTTGTGAAAATTATAACAGAATGATTAGTTCGAACCAAGTTTCTTAAATCAATAATAACATGTAATATTAACCTATAAAATTAGTTTAATTCATAAAAAGTCTCAAATTACATTTATTTGGGTATTTATAACATCAATTATGTCAATATTTCATTAATAATATAATTACTGCATCATCGTTGTGTCATAAATAAATTAAATTATTTAATGTCTAAAAATTACAAATAAAATACCATTATGTAGGAAAGCGTTTTAGCTTTCTAATGAATATTTATAGTAGAATTTATCTTATGTATAACCCTATATTAAAAATTATTTACTTATTAAACATTGATTTTAACTATTTTAACCCTTTTTTAAATAAATTAATAATAAATGTCCTAATCTAATCCAAGTGGGATTAAATGATCATATTTTATTCCTAAGGTTGTTTTTGGTCGAATTACACTTATCCAATAGAATTAGGACATGTGTTAGGGTAATAATAATATCATTTTTACCCTTAAATACCCTATTTACTTTTAACTGTGGTAAAAAAAGTAAAAAGTTACTATTTACCAAAAATTATTTTCATCTCATTGAACCACATTTTAGTCCTTGATATTAACCGTGTCTCTCAGATTTTCAAAATTCCACTCACAGAAGCAGTAAAATTAAGTTTTATGAAAAATTCAGTTTTTTTAACTACCACTTAGTGGTTTCACTATTCATCAAAAAATGAAAGTTTCTAGAAAAATACAAAAATTAGGCTTAAGCTATATTTGATCTTATGAATTAAAAAATGATTTCTATTTTATCAAATTCAAAACATATCAGTTACATTAACTAATTTATAAATTAATTCCCGTCGTCAAAACAAATAGCGTGTTTTTAAGAGATAATAACTATCAAAAGATTGACACTTGTTTATAACTGGTTTAAATGTGAAATTTCATCCAATGACCAACATTGTATTAAATTGTAAAAATATATTCTAAATATACTTTAAAACCACTCAAATTAATAATTTATCACTATTAATTAATTCTATTAAAAAAGTTTTTTTAATTAAAATTTAGTAATTTTCACTATTCATCAGAATATGAAAGTTATCCGAAAAGTACCAAAATTTCACCCTAAGCTAATTTCTATATTTCAAATCCAAAAATGAAGTCCATTTTGAAAAATAAAATTTACAAAATTTCAAAAAGTGGTTATTACTATTCATTACGGTTAGTTTTAATATTTTAATAGCATATCGTTGTTTAGTGATACTCGGTAGTGCGTACTATACACGCTATCGAGGAAGGTCGCGATTGTGTGTAATGCAAGGCAAGTCAAGGATGAATGTTGTGAAAGCTCTTTTTGGTGTAGCGTACAACACAAGACATTAATGAAAAGAATATTTTTCATAAAATCTCGGGGTGTTACATATTCTGTAACACATGTTTAGATGCTTATATAATGGGATATTCCCTAACACAAATTGAGATGAATATATAATGGGATATGACCTAGAACATGATAATATGCTTATATACAAGGCTAGGCCCTAACACGTGTTGTGATGCTTATATAATAGGCCTTCCCCAATTATTTGTTATACCATAGGTATATGGTTGTGGTTGGAATGGTTGTGACACATGCCTAAAGACATTACATTATGGTGTTGATGCATGTTTTGTTTCATGGTTATATGGTTATGGTTGGCATGGTTGCGAAACATACTCAAAGATATTTTTACATAGTGCTAAAACAGGTTTTTACTGTATTTTATTAATTTTTGAATTAATTAATACACATGTTTATCACATCATTACATTAACTTCTTATCATAATGGTTTGTTTAGACATAGTGGTGTCGACCTGCTAAGTTTTAATCACGCCCTATTCTGGCCCCCATTTTGTAACCAAGAATATTTATTGGATGAAGGTTTGGAAAAGGGTAATGAACTTTGTTGCTGGTCTAATGGATTACTGGATGGGATGGAGTTAGAAGATGGGTCTGACATGGGGTTCAAGACTGGATTCTTTTGTGTTTATCTTATGTTAGATAACTCTTTTATTTTTAATGTTTTTAGTTTTAAATTTAGTTACATATAATCCTATCATTACATGATACCTCATTTTTTTGTATATTGGTTTGTCTTTTATTTTACCAATTTGTTTATTTGGTTAACTCTTTGTATTTAACTCTAGGTGATTTTTTATATCTATTATTTCAACTACTATGACACTTCATTATAGGGGTCTATTCTCCCCACTATACATATCACACCCCCACTGCTAGTTGGAATCCTTTTGCGTATAGGGAGGCACGCTTGGGGGTATCGTAACCAACCTTTTTTCCACATGAGAGAGTTCCAGATTGGGGGGATGTTACAGTAATGATCATGATCTTTTCTTGAACAAAAAGAAGTGTATTATTGAATATAGGTAGATCACCAATGTGATATCTGAATATAGAAGGATGAATATGACCGAATGATTCTAGTACCGAATTATTCACACCTAGATGATGTTTCCCATGTTTTTTTTGTGGAAGACAAGGACTTAACCCTCATATCAAGTAGTTGATCCTATGAGGATTTTTTGAAGAAAGAATAGAACATCCAAGTAGAGAATCACATGCCATGAATATGAATTTACAATATTATAAGAATAACTTAAAGTGGATTCATTTCCTAGTGTTTGATAAAATTTTGGGGACAACATTATGGATTGCGATCAATGTTTTTATAAAGTCATGGTATGGAAGATAAAGAATTATTTTTGAGAAAATGTTTTTTTGAAAAAGTTTGATGATTGAACAACGTTTCATGAATGTATGGTAGCTTCATGAAATAAGTTTTCCTGAAGATGATGAAATAATTTTTTTAAATGTCTAAAGATTCATAAAATATCGTCATTTGTGAATAGGTATATGATAGAAAATTGAAAGCTATATTTTTTGGGTGTAATAAAGTCCCATAAACATATTTAACCTAGTGAATCAAAGTCTCCATGAAAAATGAATTTTGGAGAGGCAAATTTTTGTGAATGATGAATAATGAAGTGAGTTTCATGAATTAAAGATATATGATGGAAAATATTCCAACTTATGTGAAGGATTTGTTTGTGCCTATAAATAACCAAACCCCAATTGAGGAAATATAATATAATAAGAGATACTTGCGTAAGATAAATTAGTGAGAGAAAATGCTATAAATTCTATGAAGTTTAATGTTATGCGAATGAGTTTCATGAACCAATGAGTTCCATTAATGAACTTATGTAAACCATTGAGTTATATGAACACAATATTTGTTAGAAACTTATTTTCGTATGAATTTTTAACTTTGGTGAAATAATAGACTTGAGAAAGGTCCATGAATTAGAGCTTACAAGAGCATAGTTTTGTGAAATAAGGAGTTTCATGAAAATAGGAGTTTCTTGAAAATAATATTTTCACAAAAGTAGAAGTTACAGGAACATGATGCATTGATCATTTATTTTAAGTGAATGATGTATTCAAAGATAATAAAATTAGGAATTTGATGCACTATTAGGATCCTGATAATTTGGGGAAAATCCTTATGTTCCCAATCTATTTATGAAGACCAATAAGTCTATAAATAGTGGAAGTACCTTCATCAACATAATGTGAAGTAGTAAGGAATAGGCAGTGTGTATTGGGTGATGAGTTTCCAAATCCAAAATCTTATAAAGGTGGTGGTATTGGAATATATTTATCATTTCCAAATAATTTTTATCCACATATATAGTGAATCTCATTGGATTATAGTATGGCTCACATAACATCTGTGCATACTCTTTGTACAAGCCATTTTGGGTAAACCAAGTATACCTCTCTAGGTCCCATTGATGTTTCAATTTCCTATATATTTTTTTACAACTCTATGAGTTTGACAGGAAGGATTAATTAAGTGATTGTTTGAAAATATTTCCTTACATTATGGAAAAAAATATCCTAAAAGAAATTTAACCATACTATGGAGAAAATTTTAAAATTAATCATCACCTTGATTAAACCACCCAATCAGGGTGTATCTATTTCAAATAGAAAGTTTTCTTAGAAGACTAGTAATTTATATATAATAATGGCTTTCCCAAAATCTAAATATTTCACAGAATTCCTCCAATGAATAATTTTGTTGTTGTTGTATAGTAGTGGTATAGATTTGACTTCTTGATTCTATTAAGTTTTTTATCCCATTTACTCACCAAACAACTTATTTTTTCTTGCCTCAATCCTATAAGATACATATTAAACCAACCAAAAGATGATTTTTCTATATACCTACATCAACACAAAAAAAAACTCTATATTTATATATTCTAAATATATTCTAGTTCTATCAAGATTCATATTAATATTTCTGTTTGGAAATATTTACCTTATTGTTCCCAAATGGAAATTATTTTCTTGGTTTCACCTCTTCCTTTAATTGGGGATAATGTGTCTTAATAAATATCTTGGTCTAAAATTTTACCAAAAAAATTTGAGACCTTTACTGATAGCTATAATAGACGTATTTTTATAATTAAGAGTATCATATTTTACCCAATAATTGGAACCCTTTATCTCTCAAGCTTTAGAAGATTCTCCATTAACTTAAACTAATTTATTGAATTATTAAATGGCCTTATTCAACTAATGTTGAACTATGATACATATGACTTGTGTTCTAAATAAATATTCTTCTTTTATAGCCATATTTTCTTAAATATCACTCAGTATATTTTCCAGATTAGTAGACCTAAATTTATACTTATTTATCTCATATATATATTCCACTTCCTTCTTTCTTAGCTACCCATTTTCTTCAACAACCTTATTCTTATCCTTTATTAATTTTTCATTTATTTCCTGATACATAATTCAAAATCAGGTTTCATTTTCCATTCCATTTTGGGTCTTTGTTCACCATCATCATCACTACTTTATGAATCAAAAACATTTTCAACCATAGTAAGTAAATGAACTTCATCATCTGATCAGATATTTAATGATGAAAAAACTTTCTCAAGATTACTCATAAAAATCCTTTTCTTGTAGATGGAATGTTTCTTATTCTTATTATATTATTGTTTTCTAAATATTCTCACCATACTCATTAGATTTATAATCTTCTATCTACTTCTCTAGACAATAAAATGAAATGTTTATGAGGCTATCAAAAGTGAAACAATTTTTTTTATTTTTCTTATTTTCCATTATATTTTTATTTTTCTAAATACGTTTTAAAGAAGAGAATCAATCTTTTTCGAATTTATCTACACTTTCATCTTCTTTAGAATCACTTGATTTAACAATATATTCTTCTTTAATTTTACCTTTTCTCATTAATTCAAAGGTAATTAAAACCTTTTATTTTTTCTTTAAATATTGAATTTTTTCCATCTCATAGGCTATGAGTATATAGAATAACTCATCTAGTATAAAATCTATCCTTTCTTATAAGGATGATATTTTAGAATTAAATTGACATGGATAATTCTTCATTAATTTTTTAATAACAATGGAATCTTCAAGCATCTTTCTAAAACCCAAAATTATTCCTAAAATAATATTAACACTTTTAAAGTATTCATCAATGGTCTCATAACCATCCAATTTTATGTCTTCAAACTATCTCCTCTAAACTTGAATTTTGGCCTCCATGCCTTTTTCATTTCCTTCACAATTTTTTTAAGTTTTCCTAGATATCCTTAGCTATTTGAGACTGATAAACTTTGTGTTAACATTATATTATTGAGCCATAAAGATTTAATTTTGAGATTTATAAAAAAATTAAATATTTCTATTATCTACTTTACCCATATAATCTCCTCCAGTAATGGGAGGAAACCCAAATATGACTATATCCCTCACCTTTAGGCCAAGTGATAGGAGATAGGGTAGCATATGATTCCTCTATCAATGATAATTTATCCCATCAAATATGGGAACACATAAACTATTGATTGAGTTAAGATTTCTAATCCCTCTAAATTATTATTTTATCTTTATAGTTAACCATCCTAAGATACCAATTGTAGTACCCAAACTAGATGGATCACTGAGATGGGGAGTAGTGAATTTGTGATCCCCTTTTTTATGATTAGTTTCTTTTTAACACAGCCACTTAAACCTTTTAAAGTTCTCTATACACTCTTTTATCTCATAAATTAACCTCATTTGAAGTAGTAGTAAAATAGAGATAAATATGTTGTGTTTAAAAGGTTTTTAATAAATTACTACTCCTTTCCATGTTGGTTAGACACCCCAACATGGATTCCACAATATAAACACAAGTGGTTACAAATTGTTAGACATGAAAGTTATAATTATTCATATGTTGGTTGGAGATCCCAATTTCACTCCTTCTATGATTGGTTAGACACCCCATTCCAAATCTTTATATAATTGGCTAGACACACTAGTCACAAAATAATTCTTCAGAGTTTATCCAGTAATAGAAAATTATTATTCTTTATATGGTTTTCCTCTATAAGAAAATTGAATCAACCTCCCTTATATACTTTTCTTCAAGATATTCAATACCTTGCATAGGAAAACTGGTATTGAAAATCATAAGAGATAAGATGTGATTTATGTTATCGTCTCCTCCTTTAAATACTCTGGTGAAATGGGTATACAAATTTTGAAATTCTCCTAGAATAATACTCTTCTCATAGTTTGATAATGGAAATTATTAGTCCCTTATAATTCTATAAATATTCTCAGGGATGGAAAAACTATTTATTTATATCATAGAGAAATATATAGTTCTCTTATATATGTATTTCTTCAAATATTTCAAAATCATAATAATATATTTATAAATGTTTGAATTAAATCCCAGAATAATTGGATCAATTATCCCATGATTTAATTATCAAAACTTCATATAATCCCAACTTTTAGTTCTCTTTACTTTGATCCAATGAATCCTAAATATATCCTTACTCATTATAGATATTATTCATCATTTAATATCATAGAATAATTCTTCAATCCATCTCATATAGCATGTCCTACATCTTTAATAATTCAACTCATCTGTTATGATGTTTATAAATAGTTGCACTAATATCTCCTGAAACATCAAAAAAAATTCCTCCTGTGTCTTATTCTTTATTTTTATGATTTAAATCTTGCACATAAAATTTCATAATTTATCAATATTTTAAAATATCACATTACTGTGATCTGTATCCCAAGTATGTCAACATAAGTGAATCATCACATATAAATAGCTTTGTGTATTGTTTCACCTCTTTCATACAGTTAATAAATAACCCCAATTATGGTTGTATTTCATCTGTATATATCTTCATTTAAAATAACCATAGTAATTATAGATATCATTCTTTCCAACATCTCACTCCAATCAGGAAGAATAAACAATCATTCATGAATGGTTGTACAGTTCATGGATCTTGGAATATCCAAAATGATCAATTATTTTACTATATGCATGGATGGGTTCTTCCCTTTATATAGAGTATCCTTTTCTTCGTGCATGGTCTATCTATATCATCTGTAATAGCCCTGCAATTTTAGGTACACTATACATTGTTTTCATATGTCCTTAAAATGTATTTGAGTTACTCTTTTTTTGGGTAATGTATTGGGTATTTTTTAGATGTTTTTATACGATTTTAGAGGCCCTTAAGGTGGGAATGGTTTGAAAATAATTAGGGTAAACCATGTGGATCTCCCCAAGAAACCATGTGGCTTGTTTAGATAATAATAGTGTATGGAACACGTTTGGAAGATGAGTAGAGATTAATTTGTGACATTAATAATATATTCCAAGGATTGGGATATAAGAGAAAATAATTGTTGGTTTATGGTTTATCCAACTATGTGGCCAAACAATATGGGTGACCATGAGAGGTATAAATCTAGACACGGTTGGTTCATGGTTTAGAAAAATATGTTTCCAAACCACATGTGTGTGATTTAATGATAAAAATTCCTATTTAGTGGTCATGAATCACAAGAATTAACCCATTATTATTTATATGTATTGAAATATCGAACCTAGAGACTCTACAAACTCTCCTATAAAATTATTTCCCTTCTAACCTTGATTATTGTATATCCAAGTGTGTTTATGATCATGGAATTTAGGTATGTGATCTACAGACCTCCATTCTCCAGGTTTCTTCTATATCTACCATTCTTCCCTAGAATAAAATCATAGATCTATATTTTATTTGATAAATATATGGATTCTAGAGCCCTATAATGATTAATTAACTGATCCTTGATAGATCAGTAATGAATCTAGTGTGTTGGAGATCTTCCTTTGACCATTCTAGATCTAGAGATGTTGGAAAATATCAATAGGTATGTTGGTAAAAATATATTTCCTTTAGATTATAATATTCTTCAATATCATTATAAAAAAATTATTTGAGTGATTTAGAATCAGTTTTAGGCGCTCATTGTGTATGAGATTGATCCAGTTAGATCTCGGTTGTAACTTAGTTATTGCTCCCCATCAGGTTTCAGAGTTTTTTTCAATGAGATAAAGTTATGAAGCCATTATCATATTTGGAATTTGCATAGATTTTTTAGAATTTTTGGATTGGGTATGATCCTAGAGTATAGACCCATTCATGATGCCTTATGACATGTGTTTTTGTGTGTACCCCATGATATTATGTTTGATGTTTTATCATATATGTGTGTGTGGCCTATGAGACCATGTTTGTTGTCTATTCACGTATGTGTGTATATGGATAGTGATACTCATGAATGTTAATTCCTATGTTATTCCATATATTTGGTTTGTGAATAGTTGGTGGAATCTTTGATTAATTTTTCAGGTTAATAGGTATCCCTAAAAAACATGACCCACTCTTTATAGGGGGCATGAATAACATGAACCATTAGTGATGGCCATGCATAGGATTGTTAGAGATTTATCTTGAGATGCATGGGGGAACACCATATCACCTTTGGAAGAGTTTCTGTATATGATGTTTTGGAATACCAATGAGAACATACATTTGTATGAGGGAGAGTCCATTATAAGAGTGTGTTAAGTATGCATACCATCACAATAAAGTAGGTAAGGATGAGTCAGGGTAAGACCTACCCATAAATGTGGGAATAGAGTTATTCCTTAAAAGTCAAAACTGTTTATCCATAAAGGTGAACAAATTTATGTAGTATAATCTATTTAAACTTATTAGTTATATATTATGTTCTTATGACATGACACCAATTAAGGTATTTTCAGGGTTTTTGATAGCTTATATACCGCATGATCACTCAGTACATGATTATTTTTTTTATTGGGTGCATATTTGCTTTTCCATATCGCCATAAACATCTATACGTAGTGAAGTTATGTTAAGGAAAAATTTATGGTGTCCTGTTGGGTTTATAATCACACCCTACATAGATTTCTTGGTGCATGTTCAGTCTTTAATGATCAGGGATCTAGGGATTATAAATGGCACTGTGATAGGTTACTGGGGATCATGGATTTGGGAGAATCATTAGACACCCAGAAAACTATGTTTGGAATTCACATCACGTTTATTTATTTATTACTTCCTCTAAAAGCACTTTTTGACCTACCACATTAGGGGTCCATTTGATTATACTATTGTGACTTGTCATGACATCTATTATAACACTTATATATATATTATTCTACTATTTTTTGGATTATATTTATATTGTATTATCATGTGATGGTTTTTATTAATGATGTTATAGTCTCTCCACATTACTTTAGACACTCAATGCTAGTCGGTAGCCTCTTATATTTGGGGAGGGGTGCATAGTCTATGTGATTCTGACTTATACCTAGTAAATCATGCTATGGTTTTACAAAATGATATCAGAGGCTTGTGGATTTTTTCTTTATTTTCTTATGGTTTATGGATTAAAGGATATAGACTGTGTGGAAATCAGGTAGGGGGTTTCCATTTTCTCAGACAACTCATGTGTAATGGATATCTGAGTTACTAGTGATGATATCACTATTAAAGTTTCATGGGATTTTGGTGCATTCATGAATCATGGGTAGGTATGTATGATGAGATGTAACATATATACCAGATGAGTGATGCATAATTGCTCTTTAATTAAATTCATATAATTCTTCCAAGTTTTATGATATATATATACTCCCTACTATTATGACATGTCTTTGATGGCATTAGTTAGTTTAAATTTTGTTTTATATTATGTTTCTTATATATTTTATTGTGGATAATGTGTAGTTACGAAGAACTAGGATTGTATCATGGGTAAAACTAGGAGGGATATAACTTGTGTATAGGTAAATCCAGGGATATGTCTTCTAATATAAATCCCTTATGTGTGCATTAAAACTTATCAGGTTTATCTTATGAGAAAGATATTATAGTAATTATAAACATTCATTTTTCATTTAAGAAAATAACACCTTGGAGATTCAATATTTCTCCTTCTTAGGATGATGCACCCATTCCATGATAATGTATGCATGATGGTTCACCTAAGTGTGCTTTGAAAATTTATCCAAGGGTTTTGGTACTAAACCCACCCCAATATGGGTTCATATAGATTATGCATTCTCAGGGTGGAGGGGCATAGGGTTTGATTAATGACCATGCATGTGGTTTTAATCTCCAAAATTCCCCAACATTTTAGGGAACAAGAGGTCCTTATGATGATAAGTATTGTTTTGATATCATTAATGTAATGTTTTACTTGGTAGAGACTCTCGAGGATAGGAATTTAATGGTACTAGAATTTATTTTTCAAGGACCCACTGGGAGGGGATGGGGTGTCTTGGAATAGGAAAGCAGGCATGAGGGTCTTTCTTGGGAGGCCTTCAATTAGTGGTTCTTTGAGGAGTAATTTTTTAACATGTTGAAATTGGTCTGATATTAGGAGTTTATATATCTTCAGTATGTACTAATGTTAGTTTATTTATACTCATATTTGTTTATGATATATATGTGTTTCACCCCTATTTTAGTTGGGAATGAGGTATAAAGGGATACAAAGGTCATGATTGTCCATCACCCATAACGTAGATGTCAGGTTAGGGGATTTGATATGATGAAATATTCTTAGGTGATTCATGAGTTTTGGGATTTTTATAAGGTGGTATAAGTGAAAAAACTAACATGTTTTCTTCCATGTTATAGTTTCCCGACGATTGGACTTCCTAATGATATTGATGGTTCCACTTATGGTAGTAAGAAGATAAAGTCTGAGGAGGTGTAGTAAGGTGTTAGATAGGGGGAGATGAGTACGGATTCTTCTACTCCTTCTATGGTATGAGGTTTGACTAGGTGCTACAACTGTGCATGAAAGGGGCTTCATAGTACATCGTGTGAGATATCATCCATGAAATGGAACCAATATAGAAATGTAGGAAACATTTAGTGATTTTATTCTAAGAATACACATTCAGATTCACGGAGAATGAGTCAGGGTGTAGGAAGGTGTCCCCAGTAGAAGACCCATGAGCCATATATATCACTGACTCAGGCAACTCATTCACTATAGAGGTAGGTTTAGGATCCAAATATAGGTAAAATATATGCAGTGGATGATGTTTGTACCACTGGTGGGAAGGGACATTTTATATTTATACATATGATCATGATTTCATCTATGCTATCTATTAATTTGATTTATATGTGAGATTCCAATTCTTTTATTTATTCTCAAGTCACAACTGAACTAGATTTACCAATTAAGTTGTTTTATAAGTTTTTATCTCTTTACATACCCTTTAAAATTAAAGTAGATAATATCCATAAATATACTGAATGTATAATATTTTTTATTATCTATGAACATACGTAGGACTTCATCAACTTAGAGATAAATATTTTGGATGTAATATTCATAGTGGATAATTTAACCAGTTATTGATCTCACATCAACTATAATAAAGTATGTGATTATTTTACTATGCCTAAAGAAGAGAGGTTTGTGTTTATCAATAAGTTGAATCTTGAAAAATGTAGGATACGATTAGACTTGATTTAGACCATAGAGATCATAATTCAAGTAGATGCCTAAATATTGTAGTAGAATCAGTATTATCTCCCTCCATCTTTCCTCCAGTAGTGGATTTTTACTAGGATGTATTTCTTAATAACGTCTTATTTCTTCCTCTAGATAGAGGAATTGAGTTTGATATTGAACTTGTTCCTAGAGAAAAAATGATACTAATTTATCATTATCATATGGCACCAACTATGATAAAATATTTAAAGGCCATGATAGAGGATTTGGAGGAAATTAGGTTTATTAGGCCAAGAATGTCACCCTAGGATGCTTTGTTGTTTTTCCAAGAAGGCAGATGATAGTCGATGGCTATGTGTGGACTACAAGAAGCTAGATCAAGGAAAAAATAAGAATAAGTACCCTTTACCGTGGATTGAAGATCTATTTTATCAATTATAGGGTGTCTAGTGGTTCTCTAAGAATCATATATATTTAGGCTACCAATAGATGTGGGTAAGAGAGTAAAATATTCCGAAGACAAAGCTTAGGAGTAGATATGTACTGTATGAGTATATTTTCATCTATTTAAGGTTGTTAATTTCTTGAGATATGTTAATATCCCTAAATTAATGGATTTAAAACCATATATTGACTCAATAATCATATTATTCATGGATGATATCTTGATATGTTCCATGGAATTAGAAACGCATATTAGAAACCTTGATATTGTATTGAGTGCACTTCAAGTGCATTAGTTATATGCTAAAATATAGAAGGATCCCTTTTTGAATTATGAGGTGAAATTCCTTGGGAATTTGATTTCGTATGTAGTAATTTATTTTTACTTGGAGAATGTAGAGGTGATGATGTCTTGGGAACATCATAGGAATGTGATTGAGATCAAGAGTTTCCTTGGGATTTAAGGGTACTATCTGTGTTTCATCCAAGAAATATTTTATTTGGAAGCATCGATGAAATATAAAACCAATAATGTTACACCCCAAACCCAGTTACCCAGAGTCGGTGCATTATTGCGTAACATTGGCACGATCACAAAAGATCAAGTCTCGAAAGACCGATTAGTTTAGTAGCCTTTGAAACACTAGATACATTCATAAGTCTTACATTACATCATAAAGTAAAACAAAACTATGACAACATCTTGTCTTCATATCCCCTCATACTATCCCTGTAGGTCATTCATAATATACTTCTTCACATCCTGGAAAAATTAAAACATTGGAAGGGGTGATCTCAGATGCTCAGTAAGGATAAAAATATAGCGGAAGATTTCATAAATAAACATAAACATTTAAGTCAATTTATAACTAAAAAAAAGCCTTTTAAACTTGAACTTTAGAATAATATGGCAAAAGTAAAATGAAATAATTCCATTTACTTATTCACATGGATATTCTACTGGTCGAATAATCACATGCAATATCAATAACCACTTTCATAATGATGGAATGCATAATTCCAGACTATGATAACCACGTATCCAAGGCCTTGTGCCAATACTACAAATAATATTTTGTCAAGGCCTCGTTCCAAGACACTAGTTTGTCTCATGAGACCTGTCGACGCATCGAGGAGCTATAGCGGGCTCCACCCGTCACTTATTAAGTCCAATGCATTCCTCATATGAACAGGTTTAAACATATCATAAACCATAACATAATCATATCACATGAAACATTCATAAAGGAAACATAACATTTCCACATTTCAATCACAAGATATCAATACAACACATTTATATAATAAAAACATTATCAAAACCATTTTCAATACCCAAAATAAATGAAAATTAAAACTTTGTATTTATTTTTCATTTAAAAAAAGTTATGGCTTGTAGAGGAAGCCGAAACTCAAATATTGGTCATGGCGGCAGAGAAGTCATTGTTGCCGCATACGTACGACAAGAAAAACATTAATTTTTGTCGTCTAGTAAAACACTTCATATAAAAAGAGATTCCTTTTGAATAAACATAAAAGTCAAAGTGGTTTATACAACGTATAAAAGAAAGTTGTGTATAAAACAAAATATGCCTCAATGAAAGGAGATTGAGACAAAGTCCCATAAAAAGATCATTTTTTAAATAAAATAGATCTATTATGTGTATTCACTATAATTACACATAAATAAAGTACAAATACAAGATAGAACATAATAATATCATGAAATAATTTGAAAGTAGGAGATTAACCCAAAGAACGAAAATTGGGTTAAGAAGTTCCCTTACCTCGTGTCCGACTTGACTAGACCATTCTTTAACCTCCTAAATAACAAACTAGAGTTAATTTATACTTGTTTAAGAACATTTTTCAAGTTAATTATTCCTTTTATATCACTTATTACCATTTTATGAACATTATCTAATTATTTAAGTTAATAACGGTCATTTTGTCGATCTTTGGTACTTGAGTCAAAAATAAACTTCTTATAATTACAAGTTGTTCATGTGGTGAAATATCTATTATATCCAGAATTATATTCATGATGTAGATATCATATATATCATATAAATCCAGTATATACATGCATTTATAATATTACATAACATTTAGAGGTATGAAATGAAATGCACTGTTCATGGAGACGGTAAGACGTACGTACGCATGAATGCTACTTTCATTTCTATTTCATATTTAATGGACTGAAATTATAATTATATAAAGTTATACTATAATTGAAGTATAATATCATTTACTCCATCCTTTATACATCCCACATATTCTATTAACAATTCAAATCACTTTGAGGGGGCGGTAGTCTGCACTTCCTAAAATGAAATTATCGCGTTTACCCATAATGGAAATCATAAAGGTATGCCATAAATGAAAAATAAATAATCATAAGGAAAACAAAAACATAATATATATCATATATAAAAATAGTGTCATCATAATGGCCACCATGATAGGTGTTAATAGAAGATTGAACAATCATCGTTTCGTGAGGCAGTAATTCGCCACCCACAGAAACAGTATGTTATTTAACCATTAGACGAAGGTGTGTGTAAGTGTAAATAAAATACTTCTAATAAAAACATCCAAGTATATTTAAGATACTGTTTTTGTTACAAAATAAAGTAATAAAAATATTTTAGGGGGTTGGAGAAGCAAAATAAAACAAAATAACACAAGAGAAGACATTACCTTAAAATCGGGTAACTCTTTTTGATTTGAGCCAAAGGATTCCTTGGGAAGACTTATGCCCAAAGTGAGGCTTATAAGAGTAAGAGAGGTATGTTTAGAGAGTATTTGGTCATAGTTTGGACAAGCCAAATGGCTTGGAAGTTGTGAATAAGGTGGTAGTGGTGGGGGCCTTTTATAAGAGGAGAGGAGGGGCACGCTTGGAAAGATTGAAATGTTACTTTATTATGAAATGATTTTCGGATTCAAAAGGTCCCACAATGATATATTTCGAGTATAAGGTGATAAGGGTTCTAAATATGCCCATACAATAGGTTTTATACAAGTTTAATCCTTAGATGTTACATTATCTTTTCATTTTATTTAAATCGTTAATTAATGAGGTAATCGATGCATCATCATGGTGTCATAAAAAATTTAATTTATTTAATGTCTAAAAATTATAAACAAAATATCATGATTTAGGAAATACTTTTATCTTTCCAATTAATATTTATATTCTAAAATTTAACTTATATAACTCCATGTAATAATTCTTTTAGTAAAACAACACATGTTTGAGACAATTTTATTTTTACTTTAAATAAAAAGTTATTAATGTCATTTTCTTACCCAAGTGGCTCCATGGGGTCCCCAATTTGACCCATGTATTTTATTGGTTTTCCATGACTCATCCAATAAGGGTAGGACAAGTGTAAGGGTATTTTCATATTTTTATAATATCATATTTACCTTAAATTTCACTAATTACCTTTAAACGCGATTAATAAAACTTAAAAGTTACTATTCACCAAAAAATTATTTTAATCCCATTGAACCACACTTTACATCCTAATGGAAACCATGTATGTATGATTTTTGAAATTAAATTCATAGAAGCCGTAAAGTTTCATTTAAATGAAAAATCTGTTTTTAACTACCACTTCGTGGTTTCACTATTCATCAAAAATTGAAGTTTTTCAGAACAATGCCAAAATTTCACCCTAAGCTATAATTGATATTCCGAATTCAAAAATGATGTCTATTTTAAAAAATTCCAAACATATAAGTTGCATTAATTAATTTTATAATTAATTCCCGCTGTCACAACAAATAGCATGTTTTTAAGAAACAATATATATCAAAATATTGACAATTGTTTATGTCCAATTTCAAAGTGAAATTAATTCTAATGACCACCATTGGATAAAATGGTAAAACTATATTCTAAATATAATTTAAAATCACTCAATATTATAATTTATCACTATAAATTATTTTGAATAAAAAATTTGTTTTTAAGTATTTTTCACTATTCATAAAAAAATGGATGTTCTCAGAAAATTACAAAAAATTAAACTTAGGATAATTTCAATATTCTGAATACAAAAATGAAGTCCATTTTGAAATATAAAATTTATATAATTTCAATAAGTGGGTATTACTATTCATAATGGCTACTTTGATTGGTCACGGTGTGTTAGAATCTCGAACTTGCGTACAATGCAAGCTATTGCATTATTGAAAGAGAAGAGTATCATGGAAGCTTGTGGTGTTATATTCTCCCCTCCTTCAATAAATTGCATCCTCTCAATTTGAAATTTTTCTTCGAAAATAAAAGGTTGAAAATAGAAAATACCTTTGTGGAAAACCCACATCAGAAATAGGGTTAATAAAAATATAACATTAAAAGAAAGAAAGAGAAGTACAAAGGTCACCTGAGATAGCCTATACTAGGATTCTATGAAAATATGGGTATGGAGGAAAAACAAACCATCAAGGTCTGATGAAGAGTTGTAGAATACATGATTAGGAGAAAGTTAACCACAAGAAAATCACAGACTTGTGATTGGTTAAACGATCATTTAATCCCCTGTTGGAAAAGTTAACCGACAACATTTTTTTTAAGTTACCTTTCATAAAGTTGAGGAATTTATTTAAGAGATTTACTAAGAACGTAAGGAAATATACTTACTTGTCATGTAGACTTTCATTCTTTAATAAATTTTTACCACAAACCCATCTTTCACTCCAAATGGTAACAGAACTCAAAAATATTCTATTTATCCTAATTGTATAATGTTCCAAATATTACCACATACTATTTAGATTAGGAAAACTATTTTTTAATAACCAGGGACTTCCTATAGAATAGTGGTAGGTAATAAACGCATGTCGCACTATGGTTGTGGGTTCGATTCTTGCAGCTTTGTCCGACGTGACGAGTTAGCCCCCAACCTGCAGGTTTTCCTTTTCCTAAAACTACAGTATTATGATATTCCAAAAATAATCTTCAGAAATGTTTTAACCTTAAACAATACTATCCAAGGTTTAACATAATCCATTCAAACCTTTATAGTCATCCAAAATACCTTTGTCCAAACTTTCTCTAAAAGGTTTATAAATTCCAAAATCAATTGTAACATCAGATTCCCCAAACAAAGTAAAGTTTCTCTTATTGTCACATACTAAAAATATGATTACCTTCATTATATTAAAACCTTAATGAAAACAACAAGTACTGCAGTACAATCCTTATATATATCACATTATTCTTATAACCAGAATATAATCCTTGAGTCCAAAACCACCAATACATTAATTATTCAAATTCAACAGTAGTAACATCATAAGATTGTGTCCATGATCCCTTGGCCTTTTCTGAGGTAAGTTTCCCTGATGCTTAGGACATTCATTTTCATAATTCCCCATTTCCCTACAATTGTAGCATTCAACATTGACAGCCTCTTTCTTTCCCTTGCAATCACGAGCCTGGTGACCTTTTTCTCTACATTTGTAACAAACTCCCATTCCTTTTAGGCAAGTACCGGGGTGATTCTTCCCACAATTATTACATAATGGAAAATACTTCTTTCCCTTTTTCCATTTATCTGTCTCTTGTTCCACCATTCTCTTCTTCTCTTACTTTACTTTATTGTCATAAGATTTAGAGAATTCCTTTTCTGTCTTGATATCACATGAGACAATATCTTCATACGACGAGAAATATTGTGAGACTAGGGCTCGATGGAGAAATGGTTTTAACCCATCAAAGAAACGATAAATCTTACTTCTTGGGTTACGTATATAATATGCAGCATGTCTTGATAACCTTGTAAAGTTGGCCTCACACTTTGCAACATTCTCATCCTCCTTTTGTCTCAGACTCAGAAATTGCCTTTCCATATTTTCTTGATGGTCATGAGGAAAGTATTTTTCTAAGAAAATATCTTTGAACTCTCTCCATTCCATACTTGATACTTCTTCATCTTCCTTTGTATTTTGAATCAATGACCACCATTGATCAGCATCTCCATTGAGGCGGTAAACTACCATGATAACCTTTTCCCTTTCACTACTCCCCAAGGGAAGGAATATTTTCTCTAAGGAATTTATCCATTGCTCAGATACTAAGGGATTTGTACTTCCATTGAATGTTGGTGGTTGTTGCCTCATGAATCAGTCTAACATTGATCCTCGACATTGCGGATCAGGGTGCTCCATACGAGTAAGGTTATTATTCATATCCTGAGTGAGTTGTCCCAGTATAGTGATAAGATGATCAGCACCAGTTGTATCACCAACTCCATTATAATTATCTTGAGTAGGAGGGAAATCCCTACATGGAGTGCGTGCATTGATACAGTTTCCATTCCTTCCACTAGGCGCCATTTCTAAACAATGGCATAAACTAGATTAGTTTATGAATCAAAATACATAATTCCATACTTGTAAAACACATAACATAAATTAAACTATAATCATAAAAATGTTTTCTTTGAGGAAATATATACCCATAAACCCTTCATAATGGTTTGTAAAGGAAATGAGAATTATCCTAAGCATATCCCCTGGGAGTGTCGTAACCAAGAGTGCAGGAAGGCCAGTTGTCGTGCACCAGTTCCCGTTCGAGTCTAGCTCAAAGCAGTGTTTTCGGGTTTTACCCCTAGGTACATCTGTGCTAGAGCCGCCTCTACCTACTCGTATCTAGTCAGGGATGTATTGCTCGGTAAACTCACAAAATCTCTATAATACCAAGATTCATGGAATTTCTTCTATACTAATCCTCAAAGTATATCTTAGGGTTATGTGCTCTAATAAGAGTTTATCTAAATCTAACTTCTAAGGTTAGTACTAACCGACCTCTGATACCAACTATAACGCCCCGACCCTAGTTACCCAGAGTCGGTGCATTATTGCGTAACATTTTCATGATCACAAAAGATCAAGTCTCGAAAGACTGATTAGTTTAGTAGCCTTGGAAACACTAGATACATTCATAAGTCTTACATTACATCATAATGTAAAACAAAACTACAACAACATCTTGTCTTTATATCCCCTCATACTATCCCTGTAGGTCATTTATAATATACTTCTTCACATCCTAGAAAAATTTAAACATTGGAAGCGGTGAGCTTAGATGCTTAGTAAGGATAAAAATATAGCGGAAGCTTTCATAAATAAACATAAACATTTAAGGCAATGTATAACTAAAACAAAAGCCTTTTAAAATTGAACTTTAGCATAATATGGAAAAAGTAAAATGAAATAATGCCATTTACTTATTCACATGGATATTCTACTGGTCGAATAATCACATGCAATATCAATAACAACTTTCATAATGATGGAATGCATAATGCCAGACTATCATAACCACGTATCCAAGGCCTTGTGCCAAGACTACAAATAAGATTTTGTCAAGGCCTCGTGCCAAGACACTAGTTTGTCTCATGAGACCTTCCGATGCATCGAGGAGCTATAGCGGGCTCTACCCATCACTTATTAAGTCCAATGCATTCCTCATATGAACAGGTTTAAAAATATCATAAACCATAACATAATCATATCACATAAAACATGCATAAAGGAAACATAACATTTCCACATTTCAATCACAAGATATAAATACAACACATTGATATAATAAAAACATTATCAAAACCAATTTTCAATACCCGAAATAAAATAAAATTAAAACTTTGTATTTATTTTTCATTTTAAAAAAAGTTATGGCTTGTAGAGGAAGTCAAAACTCAAATAATGGTCACGGTGGCGGAGAAGTCGTTGTCGCCGCATACGTACGACAAGAAAAACATTCCTTTTTGTCGTTTAGTAAAACACTTCGTATAAAAAGATATTCCTTTTGAATAAATGTAAAATTCAAAGGGGTTTATACACTGTATAAAAGATATTTGTGTATAAAACAAAATATTCCTCAATGAAAGGAGATTGAGACGAAGTCCCATAAAAAGATAATTTTTTAAATAAAATAGATCTATTATGTGTATTCACTATAAGTACACATAAATAAAGTACAAATACAAGATAGGACATAATAATATCATGACATAATTTGAAAGTAGGAGATTAACCCAAAGAACAGAAATTGGGTTAAGAAGTTCCCTTACCTCGTGTCTGACTTGACTCGACCGTTCTTTAACCTCCTGAATAATAAACTAGAGTTAATTTATACTTTTTTAAGAAAATTTTTCAAGTTCATTATTCCTTTTATATCACTTATTACCATTTTATGAACATTATGTAATTATTTAAGTTAATAACGGTTATTTTGTCGATCTTTGGTACTTGAGTCAAAAATAAACTTCTTATAATTACAAGTTGTTCATGTGGTGAAATACCCATTTTATCCAGAATTATATTCATGATGTATTTATCATATATATCATATATATTCAGTATATACATGCATTTATAATATTACATAACACTTATAGGTATGAAATGAAATACACCGTTCATGGAGACGGTAAGCCGTACGTACACATGAACGCTACTTTCATTTATATTTCGTATTTAATGGAATGAAATTATAATTATATAAATTTATACTATAATTCCTGTATAATATAATTTATAATATCATTTACTCCATCCTTTATACATCCCACATATGGTATTAACGATTCAAATCACTTTGAGGGGGTGGTAGTCCGCACTTCCTAAAATGAAATTATCGCGTTTACCCATAATAGAAATCATAAAGGTATGCCATAAATGAATAATAAATAATCATAAGGAAAACAAAAACATAATATATATCATATATAAAAATAGTTTCATCATAATGGCCACCATGAGAGGTTTTAATAGAAGATTGAACAATCATCGTTTCGTGAGGCAGTAATTCGCCACCCATAGAAACAGTATGTTATTTAACCATTAGAAGAAGATGTGTGTAAATTTAAATAAAATAATTCTCATAAAAACATCCAAGTATATTTAATATACTTGTGTTGTTACAAAATAAAGGAATAAAAATATTTTAGGGGGTTGGAGAAGTAAAATAAAACAAAATAACACAAGAGAAGACATTACCTTAAAATCGGGTAAATATTTTTGATTTGAGCCAAAGGATTCCTTGGGAAAACTTCTTCTCAAATTGAGGCTTCTAAGAGTAATATAGGGATGTTGAGAGAGTATTTGGGTAGAGTTTGGCTGAGCCAAATGGCTTTGAAGGTGTGAATAAGGTGGTAATGGTGGGGACCTTTTATAAGAGGAGAGGAGGAGAACTCTTGGAAAGATTAAAATGTTACTTTATTATGAAATGATTTTCAGATTATAAAGGTACAAAAATGATATATTTCTAGGATAAGGTGATAGAGTTTCTAAATATTCCCATACAATAGGTTTTATACAAGTGTAAGCCTTATATTTTACATTATCTTTTCATTTTATTTAAATCGTTAATTAATGAGGTATTCGTTGCATCATCATGGTGTCATAAAACATTTAATTTATTTAATGTATAAAAATTGTAAAACAATATCATGATGTAGGAGATATCTTTATATTTCCAATTAATATTTATAGTCGAAAATTTTGCTTATATAACCCCATGTAATAATTCTTTTAGTAAAACAACACATGTTTGGGACAATTTTATTTTTACTTTAAATAAAAAGTTATTAATGTCATTTTCTTACCCAAGTGGCTCCATGGGGTCCCCAAGTTTACACATGGATTTTATTTGTCTCCCATGACTCATCCAATAAGTTTAGGACAAGTTTAAGGGTATTTTCATATTTTTATAATATCATTTTTACCTTAAATTTCACTAATTACCTTTAATTGCGATTAATAAAACTTAAAAGTTTCTATTCACCAAAAAATTATTTTAATCCCATTGAACCAAATTTTACATCCTAATGGAAACCATGTATGTCGGAGTTATGAAATTATATTCATAGAAGCGTTAAAGTTTCATTTAAACGAAAAACTAGTTTTTTAACTACCACTTAGTGGTTTCACTATTCATCAAGAATTGAAGTTTTTCAGAACAATGCCAAAATTTCACCCTAAGATATAATTGATATTCAGAATTAAAAAATGAATAATATTTTAAAAAATTCCAAACATATAAGTTTCATTAATTAATTTTATAATTAATTCCTGTTTTCACAACAAATAGCGTGTTTTTAAGAAACAATATATATCAAAAGATTGACAATTGTTTATGTCCAATTTCAAAGTGAAATTAATTCTAATGACCACCATTGGATAGAATGGTAAAAATATATTCTAAATATACTTTAAAACCACTCAATAGTATAATTTATCACTATAAATTATTTTGAATAAAAAATTTTGTTTTTAAGTATTTTTCACTATTCATAAAAAATTGGAAGTTCTCAGAAAATTACAAAAAATTCAACTTAGGATAATTTCTATATTCCGAATACAAAAATGAAGTCCATTTTGAAATATAAAATTTATATAATTTCAAAAAGTGGGTATTACTATTCATAATGACTACTTTGATTGGTCGTGGTGTGTTAGAATCTTGAACTTGCGTACAATGCAAGATATTTCATTATTGAAAGAGAAGCGTATCGTGAAAACTTGGGGTGTTACAAATAAGGGGAATAATTTTTATGTAATGATTAATGAGTTAAGGTTTTCATATATCTAAAATGAATATAAAAAATATCCCTAATCATGACCCCTCTAAAACCTAGGATTGGACACTATGACAACCCATATTTTATTCCACCTTAAATCAGGTATTATTACATAACAGTACACATAAAACAATCCCAATAGATCATGGATCCTAGTGTATTTTGTAAATTAGGTATATATAACATCTAATTGAAACATATATAAAATAAAATTATTGAAAACTTCCATAATATGCTCCTAAAATTCCATTGTTCTTATAAAACCCCACGGGATATCCCATAGACGTACATAAGCAAGGGGTGAGCTATAAATCTTAATAAGGGAAAAAATAAATCATAGAATAAGGTAAATCAATACATGTGAGTCAAGATTAATATCAATGTAAAATAATAGGTTTGAGAATCATAATCTTGAATAATGAAACATGATGTAACATTATAGCATAAAGGCAACATGGGAATGTGGATTCCACATAAATCATGTCATATAAATAATTCAAGGGTAACTTAAAAGACAAAATTACAAGGTGGATAGGATAATATAATGGAATAGGTTTAATCCCTAATCCCATAAATGAAGTATCATGAGAATAAAACATTACTCAATGCATTGGAGAGTCATATAAGTGCACCCATCATAACATATATATGTAGATGCTTTCTACATAGATAATTCAACATGAGGTCATATTTCAACAAATTTAATATAATTATTATGGACTGTGGGTTAAATACATGGAATTACCTAATAAATAAATTATAGGTACATCTATGTAAATATTCATGAGGGGAAATGTGGATGAGCATTCATAAAAAATTATTGGGCATGGAAAATCATAGGATAATTTTGGCAGCATAACATGGGTAATCAAAGATTCATGGGTGGGACTAATAAGAGTTAAAGGAGTATTTCATAACATGTAAATCATAATTTTATTCATATGGGATATTTAAGAACATAATCCAACAAGAAAAATGGATAATTAAAATGCATAAGACAAAGTAGGTGCTTGAATTAAAGGGACAATGAGAGGATCCATAAACATGAGAGGATGCATCAGAAAGAATGGGAGGATATTTTTAAGAGCTTTGAGGCACCTTGGGAGGATCCTATAGTGATAAGGAAAGATTAATTTCATGATTTAATGGTTTTTAGTGAAGATTAATGATTGTTTGGGTGGGTCTATGTTTCAAAATATTAGATAATTCAGTATTAATTTCCAAATATCAGTTTTGGACTATATAAGATAATGTAATGAAAACCCAAACCTAACCATGTTTTATTCACATGGATTCTGAAAATTTTAAGTGTTTCAAATTATTCAATAAGTCTAATAACTGAGCTCATTATAATAATACCCTTGGAAATGTTGATGTGAGTCATGATTACAAAGAATTGACTTCAAAAACTTATTATATAATAAATGTTTTTGAGGATTCATAAAGGATTTATAAAATTAGTCAAATAAAAAATACATTATTTTAAAGGTAAAATATATATTTGGTTGTATATACCTTTTTTGGAATATATTATATCACTTTTGGATCATTATGATGTTATAATACACACCATATATTAATACAGTATTTAATTTTTACCAAAAACTTTGACTGTCTCTGAAAATTATGAAAAATTCACTGTTGGTTAAATTCTACATGTTTCTTTAAAAAATAATATTTTCTTTCCAAATAATTATCTAAGTATTGTAATTTACATATTTAAATCCAAAAAATATATATTTATTGAAAAATACTGTTTTTTTGACAATAACAGTTTTCTGACCCTTATAAAAATTATTTTTTGAATTATTAAATTTATATAATAATTTATATTTAAAAAATATTATTTAATAATAATAATTTAATAAGATATATTTTACTTCAAAAATACATAAATTAATTAAAAATAGTGTCTTGATTAAAACTATGTATTTCTATAAATATAATTTTTATTTCATCACAATGAAATCTATTTTTATAAAAATGTATATTGAATCATTTTTAATGTAACAATAATGTTGTAAATATAATAATTATTAAATTATAAAAAATGATCATATAAAAATTTATACTATTAGGGACTATATATATAACCCTTTATTACACTAGTGAACGCCCTAAGGTAAAGGTGCGTTGTGGTGAGATTTTCATAGGGCGGTTCGACGTATATGGTTTGGGTCATGATATCAATGAGATTGAGCTTCTCTTTCAAATGGTTTTGTTTATTATTTAGTTTTTGAATCTCATATTGATAATAGTAATGGGAAATTATCATTGATTCCATTTGCCTTGGGGACATTGATAAATTTTCTTTATATGGTATGATCCTACTAGACGAGGCCATCACTTCTTATGTCCATGTCTATTGGACTATATCATTAAACATTATGTATACTATTCATATAATCACATTTTATTAGCTATATTATTATGATGTAAAATGTAATTTTAAATTAGAAAAAACATATAACTGTTCATAATTACCAATTTAGTTCATGTGTTTTCTATAAATTCTTTTCTTAATAAGGTATTTACTCATTTAAAAATGGGATTTAATTTAAAAAAGTTTGGTTCATTACATTAATCACCACTTTATAAATTTCACCCTTGAAATTTTCATTTCATGCACAAAAAAGGATGAGCATTCTTATGTTTCATCACTTCTTCTGGTTCCCATATACCTTCCTTAAATGTGTGGTTCCACCCTAGAACTTTGACTGGGTGAGTTGTCTTGTTTTCTAAAACCTTGTCTCTATGATTTAAGATCTTCACCAGATACTCCACATATGAAGTATCATTTTACCATTATTCCACCTCTAGATTTATTATATGTGAGGGGTTTGGTATATACTTCCTCAATATTGAAACATCTAACACATCATGTACGTAAGATAGATTATGTGGGAGTGCCAATCCATAGGCCATCATTCCGACGCAACCAAGGATCTCAAAGGGGTGGATATATCTTAGAATAAGATTCCCCTTCTTCCCAAACCTCAAAAATTTATTCCTTATAGATATATGAAGGAACACTTTATATCTAAATATAAACTCTATGCCTCATCGATGATTATTTTCATATATTTTCTGTCAAATTTTCATGGATTTTACATGAAAAAAATGGTTTGAAACTTCTCTATCATCTCTTGGATAAGATAAATTCCCATCATCTTTTACTCTCCAATGTCATCCCAACATGTTAGAGTCAAAAACCTATTCCCATATTGAGCATCATAAGGATCCATTTTAATTATAAAATATAAATGGTTGTTATATGATAACTCTATTAGTGGAGGTTGATGGTCCCAGAATCCTTGTAAATCCATTAAACATGATCTCATCATATATTTTATAGTTTTAATGGTCATTTTAAACTAAAAATCCAGCATATGATGATATGTAGTGCTAAATATTAGTTCTGTATTCAACTATTGATAAAAGTTACTTCAAAACATTAAAGATAAACCTTTGATATCTATTAGATATAATAGATAATGGAACTCTATGTATTCTTACCACTTCCCTTATATATGCCTTCGTGAGTTGGTCAAGAAATCAATATTACATGATAGCAATAAAAATTACAGATGTAGTAAGCTAATCAAATACCACCTAGATTGAATTATTTCCTTTATATTTCCTAGGGATTCCAATGATAAAATCTGTGTTTAAGTTTTCTCATTTCTATACTATTATGGGAAATTATGGCATTATACCCTTAGACTTTTTTCATCAAGCCTTGACTTAATATAAAACCAAGCATCAAGATATGATTTCTACAATCTATTTCTTCATGTTTTCCAACCACAAAGTTTTATTAAAATCTATATATATCTTGGTGCTTCCAATATGAATATGGAAGGATGATCTATGTGAATCATCTATAAGTTATCTATTTATTTGGGGTTTTTATAGGACACAAATCCATGTTCCTGTCCTTATAAACCCATCTTCAGAAATGTTGAACTCCAGAATATTCACCAACATCTTCTGTAGAACATTAGCGTCTTTCTGATCCTACTTGATCCTCTATAGAATGGATTGCTGAAAAGTTATTTTTGGAAGCTAGGATAAATATCCTATCATTATTTCTATATCCATCCTTTTCATGTCTAAGAATATTGGATCCCTTACAATCCACATCAGAGATAAGGTTTTCATATCCTTCTAACTCAAATAATCTGCCAATTTGTTCACCATCCCAATGTGATAATAGATTTAATAATCATAATCCTTTATTAGATCTATCCACATTCAATAGTATATATTGAGAACCTTTTGTGTGAATGTATATTTTTTTATTTTATTATCAGAATATATGTCACAGTTCTTCTCAAAGTGATAATGCAACCAAATTTTTAATGTGAAGATAACTATAACCAATTTAATATCATGAGTGGGGTAATTTCTCTCTTGTATATTTGGTTGTTTAGGGTAATAGGCTGTCACTTATTCATCATTCATGATTACACAACCAATACCTTTCTAGATGCATCGTTTTAGATCACAAATCCATCCCTACTGGTGGGTAATGTTTGCATAGTTTCAATAATAAGCCTTTCTTTTATCTCTTTAAAACATTCTCCAAATTATATATTAGATTAAATCATTGACCCCTTATGAGTTAGTTTATTAATGGTCCTAAAAATCATAAGAATTTTCTCACAGATCAATAATAATAGTTTTCTAATCCAACGAAACTTTAGATATCCATCATAGGGGTTTTCCTAGCATATCCATCATTTTACTATATTTTTTAAGGGTCTATTGATATCCCATTATTGGTGGTAAAATACCTAGTAATGATACTTACTCCAAAGATAATTCTCATTTACTATAATTCACATATATATTTTCTTTATGTAGAGTCTTCAGTATAGTATCCAAATTCTCCTCATATTCCTCCTTTCTTTTGGGGTGGTGATAATATCATCTATAAATACTAATAAAAAAATTTCTAGGTAATATCTAATGAATCTATTAATAAAACCCATGAATATTGTTGGAGAATTAGTACCTACAAATGGAAGCACAATTAACTCATAGTTCCAATACCTTATAGGGAAATAAGTGTTGGGGATATCCTATTTCACCTTTAGATAATAGTATCCCAACAAAAGATCAAATTTAGAGAAATAATAATCTCCACATCGCTAATCAAATAATCCATAAATCCATGATAGAGTATACTTATTATTTATTTTTATCTTGTTGATATATCAATAATCAATGTAGAGGTGCATTAACTTATCATTCATCTTGATGAAGGGGATCTGTGAACCCCATAGTGAAGCACTTGGGCATATGAACCCTTTATCTATATTATCCTATAGTAAATTCTTTATCTCCTCAAGTATGAAAATGACCATTCTGTATGTAGTATTGGATATTGGAAAAGCTCTAGTTATAAGCTCAATTTAAAATTCAACATCTCATTTAGGTGGAAGACTCAAAAATTATTCAGGAACCAAATGAATTAATTCCCTTATAATGGACATGTCAACAAGGGTGTTGTTTTCTTTAGTCTCAATACTTTGAGATATATATGGTTAATCATTGGGAAATAACATTCATTATTTTTATGATGATACTAAAAGAGATTTATCCTCCATGTTTTGGATGTATATAATTAGAGGATGATTCATGATACAGAAGGGGATTTTCTTCTCATGGGAATTTGTGTTGGCTCTATATATAGAAAGTCAATATATACCTATAATTGAATAAAATTCCACTAGAGGGATTACCAAATGGTTTGATAGGAGCTTTAGCACACAAATTTTTATAGGGTCAGAGTTAAATACTTAGGATGTAATAATTTCTTCCTTTTCCATTTTCATTGATAGCTCTACTTCCATGATTTATAGTGGTGTTTGAATAGGTATACTAAACTTTAATATTATGAAAGAATATGTAGAACCATAATAAAAAATTATGTCTGATATCCTTGAATGAATAATTATAATACCTATCACCACTTCATTTTTAAGATCCATCTTAGTTGTTCTAATGACATAAGCTCTCCCTTACTGCCTTGAAGGTTGTTGGAATTTATTGTCTCCAATAACCCTATACTTAGTGCATTAGCTTTCATAATTAAAATATTCCATTAAATTGAAACATTATACTACTGTATAAGGGTTTACTATAGGATTATATCCTTCCATCACATTGGTTTGTTTCTCCCATTCAAAATAACTAGCCTGGTTCCCTTATTTTACACACTTAAAGCATTTCTTCACCCAATTCAATAAATTTCAAGGTTGATTCTCCCCACACTTTTAAAATGTGGGATGTTGATTTTTCTTTCCACCATTATATTTCATTATCATACCTCTAGAGTGAAACATAATTTTATTCTTATAATCTCAATGAATACCTTGAAATCATCTGATCTTCATTTTGACTTTGAGAGAACAACATAAAATTTAATCATAGTTTTCAAATTCCCAAATAGATAATTATTTTCATTTTCTTGACTATAGACCACCAAATAAGTGGTCAATATTAAATCTAGGGGTAACAAAAAATCATAGGTATATTGTTCAAGTTTTATTATTTTTTCCTCATATGAACTGAAGGATTCTTCATCCTATTTCTTGAGTCTAAATATGTCCCTCTTCATTTTTAGTTGAAGTGTGTGGGGAAAGTATTTATTGGAATCATTTTCCATAATTCCTTCCACTTCATCACTTTGATCTCCTCCTTGGGCTTTATATTTCAAATAAACATCTACCATTGATAAAATTTTCCATCCATATGATAATTATCTAGCATAACCTTTTCTTACTCATAGAATTGAAGGATGGAGAATATAATCTCATTAGAGTTCATCCGTTGCACCATGATTAAGGGATCAGAAGATCCGCTAAAATTTGGAGGCCTTTTGTGCACTAATGTCCCAATTGAAACATACTATTTCATTAGGGGACTCAGACATTATTTCTAATTCACAATTTAGTTCAAAACATTTGTTAATTGGGAAATTTTGGTCATAATAATCATGATTCCTACTCCCATCTGGTGGGGGATTCAATATGGAAAGTCAATAAATTGTTCTTCGCATTAGTTGTTGACTCGGTTCCTCCAATTCCCAGCCATTTAATTGAATAAAGATAAGATTATGGAATTTTATTTTTAAACTATTAGTCAAATAAATGGAAAACCATTAACATTAAATGGATAGCTCATAAATGATATATATTCCTTAAACTATAAATTTTTAGGCTTCAGTCAAAGTTATTCATAATATATTTCCCCACAAAAATTATTATGGTCATTTTTGTTCCCATAATAATGGTTTTTAAAGAGATTGTGAATTTACAAAATCACATCTCCCAATAGTTTAAAACTACTTATGAGAAAAGGCCCATTTCCATGCATTTGGTGGCGATTGATTCCATCTCAATGCACCCTTTTGGAGTTATTACCCCTAGGTACATCTATGCTAGATCCATATCAAATTGTACTATCTATGAAGAAATATATTTTATTTGAAACCACTTAATATACTCTATACCATAATTTAGGGATGTTTTCATATGTGTCGTATTATCCCTATGTATTTTTATTGGGTTTTCAAATCCTATTCCCAAAATAACTAGACTTTTCTCTAAGACCAACTATAACAACCCATATTTTATTTCTCCTTAAATAATGAAATAATACATAAATGTGCATCTAAAACAATCCCAGGAGATCATGGAGAGTTTTTCATTTGGGAAATTAGGTAAAAATCACATCATCATTAAACATGGATACAACAACATTATTGAAAACTACCTTAACATGCACCTAAAATTCCATCACTCTTCTAAAACTATGTGGGACAACCTAGGGACATACATAAGAAAGGTGGCATCTATAAAACCCAGTATAGTAATAAAACAATTTAACATTAGTTAAATAACTGCATATGATCAAGAGGTATATCAGGGTAACATAAGTGGAGTTAGAATCATAATATTAAACAATGAAGCATGATATAACATTACAGCATAAAGGCAACAAGGGAATGTGGTGACAACATAAATCATGTCATAAACCTAAGGATAACTAACAAGACAAAATAGAATGGTGGATAGAGTCCCATTATGTATTAGGTTTACTCTTTGATCCCATACATGACATCTCATGAGACTTAAACATTACCCAATTCATTGGAGTGCTATTTGGGAACACTCATCACAACATGTACTTATATTTGTGTTCCACATATATCATTCAACATAAGGTCATTATTACATAAAATTTAATCCCAAGATTATGGAGTGTGGTGAACATAAATTTAATTCCTCAATAAATTAATTATAATCACATCTAGATGAATACCCTTGAGTGGAAATGGGGATGAGTATTCCCAAAACAAAGGTTTGTCATGGAAAATTGCAAGATAATTTTGGCAACATAACAGGGGTACTAAATGAATCATTGGAGGAAATTAATTAGAGAGAAATGGGTCTATAATTACTTATACATACCAATGTAATTAATAGGTATATGTAAGAACATAATTCAACAAGAACAATTGGTAATTAAGAATCATAACACAAATAAGGTGCTTGAATAAGGAAGAGAAGTAAAGGATCCCTTACATTGATAGGAATCTTCTAAAAGCATGGGAAGATATTATTAAGAGATTTGGGAACCTAGAGAGAACTATAAAGAGTTAATTTAAGATTAATTTAATGATAAATGGGTTTTTAGTGAATAGTAATTATAGTTTCGATGGGGTTATATAGAAAAATATAAGAGAATTCCCTAGTAATTTATGAACATAGGTTTTTGACACTATATGATAATGTAATCAAACCCAAAAACATTCACATGGGTTTTACCAATGGTTTATACCAAATTTAATTGGTTTTAATTATTTTAAAATTTTAATAATATTTATCATTAAAATAATATGCTTGGTGACATAGAAGAGATACATGTTTACAAAGAATTGATTTTAAAACCTTAAAATATAATATAGGTTTTGGAGGATACATAAAGGATTTAATTTTCTTAAATAACCTAAAAAAATTATTTTAAAGGTGAAATATAATTTTGGTCATGGATATATTTTATGGCCTATATTACATCACTTTCCGGTCATTATGAAGTCGTAATACACACCATATATTTATACAGTATTTAATTTCGACCCAAAACAGATAATGTCCCCATAAATTATAATAAATTAATTGTTTGATAACCTCAATGTGCTGATTTGAAAAAAAATTATTTTATCCAAATAATTCTATATGTATGGTAATTTAAACTTTTAAATCATAAAACCACATTTATTGAAAAATACAGTTTTTTTAACAATAACAGTTTTCTACTGAATATGAAAATTAATTTTAACTTCATAAAATTATATTATAATTTATATTTAATAAATATTAATAAATAATAATATTTTTTAAAAATATATATAATTTATTAAAAAAATAACTTAATTAATTAAAATAGTCACTTGAATGAAACTATATATTTCCCATAAATACATTTTTTATTTCATCGCATAGAAATCCAATTATATCAAACATATTGTTTTATCATTTTCAAGTAATAATAAAATGATTAAAATAATCATTATTTTATTTGAAAAAAATAAACACATACAGATTCATCCTATTAGGGTCAAAATTCATTACCCTTTATTACACTAGTGAATTCTCTAAGGGTAAGGCGTTTTATTGTGAGATTTTCATTGGGTGGTTTGAGGTATATAATTTGGGATGTGTTCTCGATAATCTTGAAATTCTCTTGTAAATAGTTTCATTCAGGATATAATTGTTGAATTTCAACTTAGGCTTGGTCAAGGTGAAAGACCACTGGCACTATAACACTTATAATTTTTTATAAATGGGATTTATAGGGTATGATCGTACTGGTTGAGGCCATCGTTTATCCCGTCTATATCAATTGGAATTTATCATAACCCTTTATATTTACTAGTCATATAACAACTTTTAAATTTATATATTATAAAGGATTATAATTATTAATTGTATTCTAAATGTAATAAACCATATAATTATTCAAAATATAAAATTTGTTCATGTGTTTCCTATAACTTCATTTCTTAATAAAAAATTTACTAATTTTAAAAGGGAATTTACTTTATAAAATTTTGGGTCGTTACAGATACATGATGTAATATAATGAATTAGGTGTTGTTTTAGGATATATTTTTTTTTGTATAGATATCAGGTAGTGACCTATGATTCAGTTCATCTATGACCCCATGATCGAAACTACATGACATAAGACTTAAAGTTGGTAGTTGTGGTCTATGCTCTTAAGTGTTGGTGACATAATCTCTCCGGTGAGAGGTTTGTCATTTACAAAGACCACAGGAGTCTATGATATATCTTCTCTTAGTGTTACATTAATTTTTGTTATATTCATTTGGTGGATTATCTATATGCATTTAACTTTTATATGGCCTATGCACTAGGAACATAAAATATATTTTTATATGTTCTTTGTAGGAGGATGTTAGAGATATGGGAGTTTTGAGAGAGGACTTCATGTGAGGAGTGGTGTATAATGAGTTTTATGTATGAGTGGATAGTATATGAATTAGAGTATGATGGGGTGGTATCATGTTCTCATTTAGTTATAACTTCTTCTTTGGTGGACTGTGCGAAAGAAATCCAAGAATAATGTTTTTAGTGTGTAGTGATGCGAAAATTCATAGAAGAGGATGATTCCATTCTGGGGTGGTCCTTATATGGATACAATGTGATCTATATCCATGGGAGTGTAGTAATTCCAAATTATTTGATGGAGGATATATTGACTGACACTCATGCTTCAAACTAGAGAGTGCATCTTGGGTTGACAAAGATTTACCACAATATCGTTATTCAGTTTTGGTGGTTAGGTATGAAGAAATACATAAAAAGTTTTATAATATCCAAAGATTTGAAAATAATATTATGTTTGATAGAGTAAAATATATTCAAAACCATTCTTAAATTAATAAAAAAATATTTTTATTTAAATATTATCATTATAACCAAGTCATTAAACTGGAAGATAAAAATTGGAGTAATGACCATGTAGCAATTCAATATCCATCTACACTCTAATACCAATGTGTTAACCAGATTTTTTATTGTAAATTCCAAATATAATAACAAATTTTAATTCACATGTGAATCAATAAGTTAATATTTATCACTATTAAAAATGAAAATTTTACTTGTTTTGGTGATTACATTGTAGGGAGAGATTATTTGGATAACCCACAATAAAATCCAAGAAAAATGGGCCAAACTATGCAAGATCCCAATCAATAATGTGGTATAAAATTTAAAGCATGTCTAATATATGAATATAATAGGGAGAAATTTTTTTGGAATAATGAAAACCATGTGGTATATATTTCAATATAAAACTAGGGGTTCCAATTCTTCCATTTGGGGATTAAAATGTGTCATCATTATAGATAATATTTAATGTTCATTGTCTCTAGGTTACTTATGTAATTTCACCATATCTAATGATTTATGGCTCCAAATGATACCAATTGTTTTGTGGATATAGTAAATAGGTGTATAAACAACTTTTTAGTTTCATAAAAAGTGAGACAATCATATCCGTTATCCCAAATCCTTTATCCAATTGGTTTTTAAAATTCATGGTATCCAAAACCACATTCCACATTAAATTTAAGTTGTCACCTTGGGTACCCCATTTAAATGTTCATACATGGATATTTTTCTACAATTTATAGAGTAAAAGGGTTATTATAATTACTTTGAAGGTTATAGAGGCCTATATCTTCATAGGGAGATAAAGGATGATGTTGAAGTTCCATCTGAGCCTCCTCCTCTCATTAGTGGGATAAAAAGTGGGAGATCATTGGGAGGGAGATGGAAAATTTTATAGGGAGTTTTAGTATTAGTTTTATTAGTATTTTGGGATGATTTTTGTATATAAAAATTTTAATTTAGATGTATCTTAGCATGTTTCAACTATAAATTCATTTTTTGGTTTGATTATTAAAAACAATTTTTATTTCACAATTCATTGGATTGAGATTTAAAGTGGGAATATTGGGTTATTATATTTTGACAACATAATCATCCTTTTTATCACACAAATATATGATATTTCAGTATGATTTTATATCATTTATTCTATGATTAACTTAAAATCCATAAAACATTTATTTTTTTGTTAATGGTTGGTTATTTGTAAATATTTTTTAAGGGAGAAGAGGGTAATAATGATCTTGGTTACCCTCAAACAAATAATTTAATTAAACAAAATGTAATTTTATCACTTAACACTAAATAAAATGATCCTGTAATGTTCTTAATTTCATTCTCTATAAGAGGGTATTTATTTTATGATGATATTATTGATTTGGGTGCTTATATAAGTTTTTTTCCTCACCATATTTTCCATTCATTGAATTTTTGGGAACTTAAGTACATAATAATAGTTATTCAGCTAGAAAATTGGAGTACTAAGCACCCTATTAGGGTGTTAAAGGTATTATTATGAGGGAAAAACATAGTTTTTTCTACTGATTTTTATGTGATTAAAATGTAAGATGATTGGATGAATGGACATTACCAAATTATATTGTAGAGAGTTTTCTTAAAAACAACTAAAACCATAATTAATGTTGATAGAGATAAATTATATTTTATGTTTGGTGGTGATATTTTTCAATTCAACATCCTTGATGTCTTAAAACATCCCTCAAAATAGAATTCATCTCTTTCAATTAATTCTATTGATGTACTCCCTTTATCCAAATAAAATTTTCCTCTTTCCCCTAATCCTTAATCTATGTTTTCATCCTTCAAGTAAATTATAGGTAATGAATCATGTATTGAATATTTAAATGATCAATAAAAATTTCATTAATGTTATTTAATTGATGATTTATTGTGCACTAAGGATCCTATGAAAATAAAAGATATTACTCACCTTATAAAAGCATATTCCTAACATTGGGATGTTACCACTGAGTAGTTATATGATATTATTGACATATAACATTAATTTTTACTCCCATGAATCCAAAATCTCCCTGAATTATAACTTAAACCACTACCTCAAGACATAAAATATTGATATATTTATAATGTAAATGAATTTCCTATAAGTAGTTCTAGTTCACTCTCTCTGAATCATGAATCCTAATTGATTAAACTTTTGATGGAGTATAAAAAATAATAGGAATTGAAAATTTCACAAGTTCATGGTATTATCCTATAAATTTTCATGAATCGTATATTGTTAAATGGTGAGACTAAACCGGTCTATCATGCATAACACTAACTGAAACCAAACCTCATTGAGGCTGTTAAAATATATGTAACCAAATTATTTTTTGTTGGAATCATTTACCTCATATCTAATATCCAATGGTCTAGTCCAGTGTGGGTAGTTTTTAGTAAAACTAGTTATACATTAATCAATAAGGAAAACAATGAATTGGTTCCAATGTGGTGCAGAATAGTTGGTTTGTTTGTATAGATTATTTTTTAATGAACCATCAAACTAAGAAGGACCATTTTCTATTATTGTATACTGAACATATTCAAGAGATTCTAGTGTGAAAGTCCCACTACTACTTTTTAACTTGGTATTCAAGATACTTTTAGATCCATATTTCCACCTAGGGTGATTAAAAGATATCATTCACTTTCCCCTTGGTCACATTTTCATACATGAGGATTCCATTTGGTCTGTACAATACTATTGGTACTTTATAATGATGTTTGGTTAGTAATTTTATGGATTACATGGATAATTTCATAGAATTATTTGTAGATGATTTTAGTATTTATGGATCCCCTTTTGATGATTGTTTGTGCATTATTGTCTCTATCCTTCATTTCTACACTAAAAATAATCTTCTATTAAAATTTGAGAAATACCAATTCATGGTGAAAAAATCTATAGTACTTAGAAATGTCATTTCTAGGGATGGTATCCATGTAGATAAATCAAAATTTGATATAATTTATTCCCTAAATTTCCCAAAAAAATTGTTGGATGTATGGTCCTAGGAGATGCTGAATTTTATAGTCATTTAATTTACGACAATAATAATATAACACTCCCCCAATCCCACTTACTCCAAAAATAAAAATAATTTTGGTTTGATAAAAACCATGAATATTCTTTTAACAAATTGAAATTTATAATCACCACACCCTTGGTAATTAAACCACCTTGATGGTATTTACCATTAGATCTCATGTGTGACACCTCTAACTATGAGATTGGGGTATTCTTATCAAAATGGGTTAATCAAGATCCACATATCAGAGCCTATTCCTTGGGAAAGATGGACCCTTCTTATAAAACAACACCACAAGTGAAAAATAATTCCTTGGAATTATTTTTTACTTACCAAAATTTAGGTCATCCTTTTAGGGTCAAAGTTAATTGTATTCTCTGATCACGAAACCCTCTATTATCTCTTTAATAAATCAAAATAAAAAAACATCGCATTCAATGGATACTTATCCTTCATATGGATTAAACAAAGAAATGATGGATAAAAAGTAGAGAATGTAGTGGCTGACCATATAAGTAGGATCCTTCTATCCTAATACATTTACTCATCCCCCTATATTCCAGAAAATGGAATGTTTCATAATGTGAAATTTCACCAAATTCATGATGATTTTCTTTATTATGGTAACATTGTAATTAATTTAGTAGCATCTTGCATTCCTACTAATATAAATAAAAACCCAGTTAATCATCTAAAACATGAGTCTCATTGGTATATTTGGGAGGGACCCTACCATTGAGGGAAATGTATTGATAAATTATATAGGAATTGTATTCTTGATAGTGAGATTCAGTCCGTCCTTAGGTTCTTTTAAACTATTGAATGTTTGGGAATCTTTTTCCCCTGAAGCACTACTTGAAATATCTTAAATTATGTTATATGTGGATAGACATTAGTTTGGGATGCCCATGTTTTTTTAAAAAAAAAATTCTTCATTATAAAAAGAGAGGTAATTTCTCTAAAATAAATGAAATTACACAATAAACCATAAATTTACCTGAATGTTTTTATTTTTGGTGCATTAAATTAATTGGTAAATTTCTTAATTCATTCAAAAACGTGTACATTCATCTAGTGGTTATTTATTTTTCAAAATGGGTATAGGTATATGAAATAAACATTGATGATTCAAGGATAGTTTTTTAATGTTTGAGAACCTATTTTTTGTTGGTTTTTATTACCTAGGGTCATCATTAGTTACCAAGATTCTCATTTATTCAACCAAAAAAATCAATCACTTTTGCATCGGTACATGGTTAGGCATTGATTTTCTACTACATATCACCCCCAAACAAATGGTTAAGATGATGTTTCGAATATATAGTTCAAAAAAATTATTAAAAATTTGTTTTAACCTAATAGAAAAGACTGGAGTCTTAGAATAGATGATGTATTGTTAGCATACCATATTTCTATTTAAAAATCTCATTAGAATGTCAAATTATCATCCTTTTTTTGGAAATAGTTATTACCCTCTAATTTATAAAAGCACCAAGCATATTGGGCCATTAAATAATGAATTTATAATTTTTATGGTGTATGTTATTAAAAGAAATTTCATATTCAGGATCTGGAATAAATGTAGAGAGACTCATACAAAAACTACCATATATATATAAGGATATAACCATTGCTACCCATGATCACCCCATCCTTCATCATTAATTCCACATTTGGAAGAAGGTACTCCTTTTCAATGAAAGGTTGAAGTTACATAAAGGTAAGCTTGGTTGCAGTTAGTTTGTCCTATACAATGTTTCTAATTTCTATCCATTTGGCATTGTGTATGTTTAAAATGAATAAACAAGACAAATATTCATTATCAATGGGAAGCAGTTGAAGCACTTTTGAGAAAACATTCTAGAGTCCTTAGTGGAAGAACTGCACATTCAATAAGAAAACTACCACTAACACCCACCAGGTTTTATACTACCTTCCAGCATACTATTTTATTATAGTGAGTATACTACACACTCTATGTGTGTTGGGTGAGGGGTACATTCCTACGATAAAAATAATTTTCATCATATTTCTTCTTTTTCCTCTTTTTTCTTGTTCCATCGTATTTTATATTTTCAACTCCCCCCTTTTTCCATCATTTTGTTGGAATAATAATTTTTTTATTCCCACATAATCAGGGAAATTATTTAAAACTCATGATGAATTTCCCTATTTTATGTTATTTTAATATTTAAATAAAAAAAATTCACTGATGAATTGTGATTTTTGGCATGGAATTAAGATTGATGATTTATTTTAAGTTAAAAGTGGATATCTTTTAATTATATAGATGTTTTTATCTTTACAAAATCTTTTACATATTTTTATATTTTGTTTGAGTTTTTTATGGGTTAATTATATTATTTAACATCTCCACACATCATTTCTCTCTACCATTAGGGGTAAATATTTTATACTTAATTAAAGGTAAATATAAGTTGGTTTAATGTTTCTTATATTTTCAAAAATATTTTTCCATACATTTAATCCTTATCTATTTTTTTCGTTATTATATCGGATTGACCTGTGCATGTGCCCCTTCAATCTAACTGTTGTGCACCCTTAGAATCCAAAAAAAAACAAAAAACAAAAACAACACAAATAAATAATTAGGGGAGTTATTAAATGTAAAACATATGGGGATATATAATTTAAGATATTAATGTTTGAATTATATGAATAATTAAGTTTGTGAGTCCTAAAATTTGATTTCAAAGGATGTAGGGAATGTTCAGTTGAAGGAATCAAGTAAGCATAATTTTTTCAAAATAACTTATATTTACTGCATAGAAAGTGGAAAAAATGGTATGAAATTTTTATCACACACACATGTAGATATTTAGTGACATGGTTTAATTTTGAATTATTTTCTAATAGTAGTATCATATATATCATTGGATTTTTTATGATTCAATTTATGAAACACACATTTCTATGATTAATGAGATTAACTATTTTGTGTGATTATTATATTGATCACAACGCTGTTATAAAATGAATTTTATATGAATGATAAATCTTAATTATTAATGTAATATATTCATGTATCATTTTATAAAATTTGACTTTTATTGATTTTGTAAAGGTTTAAGTGTGGGGGTGTGATCGTTTAGCGATTCACCACTCATTTAAACCGTTATACAATTTCTTTAAAATGATTTTGTACTATAAATTAAAAATATAATAACAAACTAAACTTCATATTTTATTCAATTTGTTAATTTTTATCACTTTTAAAAAAGAAAAATTTTACTTGTTTTGATGATTAAATGTTAAGAGGAGGTGATTTTGTAAATACTATGACAAAATTCAAGTAAAATGGGCCAAATTGAGCAAGATTCCAAGAAAACTTGTGGAATAAAATTTTCATTATATCTAATTGGAAAAAAAATATTTATAAAACAACAAACCATGTGGGATATATTTCTATAGAATACTAAGGATCTCATGTCATCCAATTTGACGCCCTAAATTCACCATCATTGGAGAGAATTTTCAATATTCATAGTCTTAGGTAAACTTTTATAATTTGGCCATATCTCAAACCCTAGGAATCAAAATGATGAAAACTTTTTAGTGAAGATAATGAAGAGGTAGAGAAATAACTTTTTATTTGACAAGTAGTTTTATAATTTGATGGTGTCCAAAACAACCTTCCACATTACTTATAATTTTTCACCATAGTTTCCCCATTTTCAAGTTTAACCAAGGGGAAAGGTTCTACAAATTTTTAGATTCTAAGGGTTCTTGTCATACCTTTTAAGGTTTTGGAGACCCTTATCTCCATATGGCAGTCTGGGATGAATGTGATGTTCCGCCTAAGCCTCCTCCTCCTATTGATAGAAGGCTTAATGGTGCGAGATCATTGCAAGGGATCCAATCACATAGAGAGTGAGTTCCATCACTTTTTTTCTACCGGATTAGTGTGATTAATATTTGGAAACATTTCATTTAGTTTTATATTAACATGTTTCACTTATAAATTCATGGTTTTGGTATGATTAATCAAAACTTTTTTTATTTCATAATGGGTTTGATTGAGATTTAATGTGTGAATCTTAGGTTCTTCAGATTGGAAAACACAAGCATCCTTTTTCACTCTTACAAAATTGATATTTCAGTATGCTTCGACATCCCTTATTCTATGATTAAGTTTCATACATTAAAAAAGATATTTTTTGTATAGGGTTGGTTTTAGGTTCATATTTTAAAATCTAAAAGAGGGTAATAAAGATCTTGGTTACCACAAATAAAAAACTTTCCTTAAACAAACTATAATTTTTAGATCTATGAATTTTCCTTTATGTGTTGTGAACTTTCAATGGTCACCTTCATCCATATATATAAAAAAACTCCTTTTATTTTCAACTATTAAACACTTTAAATTAAGTTATCTTATTTTAAATAATCATTTTATCTCCTCCCCCACACCATTTTCTCTTTTTTTGAAAAAATTATTGGAAATACCCTTTATAATCCATAAATGATCTATGAGACATTACCTAGGGTTTACCCTATTCTATAAAATCTTCTTTAAATATTAATCAATTTTAAACATCATGAAAATGATTTAATGTACCAAAATTTAGAAATATATATATATATAAGTATCCTACTATATATAAATTTATTTATTAATTCTTAAAAAATAAGAAATCAAATTTTAGTAAATCAATTTTCGGCTTCCAAAATATGTTTTCTTAAAAAATGGGTTTTATTTATTTTTGAGTGAAAGTATTATATTAAATTTATATATTTTTTAAAAAAAATTAATTTATAAAAATAATATAATTTTTGAAATTAAAATATCAATATTATCTTAGTGTTAATTTTTTTTGATTTTTATGAAAAGAGATATTTTTCAGTGAATAGTTGAAAATAAAATTTTTGGAAAAACTATGATTTCTTTTCATTAAAAAGAACAATTATTATTTTAATTTGCTCTAAAAGTATATTAATTCTTATTTAAATAGATATAATATAATTAATTACATTTTAATAATCATTATACAATATTTTTGTGTAAGTTCATTTTTTTGCTTAAAAAACATTTTTGTATAAATGTTTTTCATTGTGAATTTATATTAAAATAGATTTATTCTACTTCTAGAAATTGAATCATGAAAAATGGATCCCATAATTGGAATCAATGGGGATATATTTTATAAATAATTAGTTTTTATTTTTGGTCCTTCTGAATATTAATCATAGTAAATATTTTCCACCTCGGTAAGGGTACATCAGGTAATTAAGAATAAAATAATATTTTAAGGAAAAAATATCCCTAAAACATGTGTATAATATATTGGATGAGTGGGTTTTAAACATAATAATACATTTTTATAATTTATGTAAATTTTGTGTCATTTTTCATTGAAAATGACATATATTATTTTAAGTAGAGAAAAATACAAACATGTTACTCTCTTGGATTTAAATTTATTCTATGTGTTCAAATAGGGATAAAAAATGTTGTGAAGGAATATTAAAAGTTATTTCACTATAATGAAATTATTTTTATTATGTTGATTTAGTTTTAAATTCTATTGATGAAATAATAAACTTAAATGCTTAAGCAACACCGACAGAGTGCAGGTGAAAGTAGTATAAAAATAAATTAAATGATTTTAAAAACACTAAAAGTAATTTTTTAGGTGAGTTATAGTGTTAAAAACTTTTATATATAGATATATTATATTATATATTTTTAAAATTTATATATTATAATTCTATTTTCATCTTAATAAATTTAGTGTTAAAGTGAATGAATGGTTCCAAAAAATGACATTAATGATATTTTATTATAAAAATTTTATATTAAATGATTTAAAATTTATATAAATATTTTATTCATAAAATTTAAATTTATATGTTTTAAAATATCATACATAGTGTATTTTGGAGTCATTTGTCTGTTTTAGTAACGTTATTAACCCCTAAAGAGTAAAAAAATGATATTATGGTAATCATAAAATGGGTTAACTAAGGGTTAAAAAAGTATAAGGATGGAAATATCCTATAATATTATCAAAATTTTATTTTATGAGATAATTTAGATTCAAAATCATCATATATTATAAATACATGAATTTTTTTCCACTTTTACATGAAAATTAATTTATTTTAATTTAATACTTTATAAAATTCAAAGAGTGCCCCCCAGTTATAAATGGAACCTTTGATCTTCTGTTCATTACACCTTTAGTTACATCTAGTTAAAAAATACTTTCCCAATTCTATCCCAAAAATCTCTCCCCATTTCCTAGATGTGTATTTTTGGATTAATACCAATCTTATAAGGCTTAAGGTACAATGAAAAGGAAGTTGTTCAAAGAATAATTATATCTTTTATCCGAAAGTTTTTGGTTTGTTTCTTCTTCTACCTCCTTCATAACTATTTTAACAATTTTGATATAATAAATTCATTATATACCATACACTAACATTTTATTATATTAATGGACTAACTTCAACCTATCTCATTCATCCATCAAATGAGAAATAAAACCATAGTTCATGTGTATGGAAGACAACCACCTCAAAAACTGATGTAATTCATTTTCTATAAAAACATCTCAATACTGGTTATAATTATAGTTTAAAGTATATATATGATATTCATGAATTAATTATAAATCTATAAAGATAATACATATTCTATTTTCTTTCCTTTCTATCCATTCATAAATGATAATGTTGTTCATCCGTACGTATGGATTACCACCTCCACGAAGTGATATAATTTATTTTTATCAACACCTCACATGGATTGTGACAACTCTAGAAATGATATAATAAATCACTTTCATATTTATTAATATAGTTATATTCATTATAAAAATATTAAGTATTTTTTAAATCAAAAAATAAATAATTTTTATTAAACTCTATTGTTATAATATTCTATTTGAATTTTTAATTTATAATTTTAAAATTTTAATTAGAAAAAAATAAATATAATTTTTGAAATCATCATATCCAAATCAAATTATGGTGGAATTTTGGTATCTTTCTGAAAATATTTATTTTTCTGAGAATAATAAAAAATACTGATTTTTTGTAAAAAAAATCATTTATTTTCAATAATTTTATATAATTTAAAAGTACCATTATGTTTTGAATATGATTTCAAGTAACATAAGTATTATTTTGTTATATTGAATCTAACAAATTAATTTTGAATCAAATTTATATTGGATTCTAGTACAAGTTTATTTTTGGGTTTAAAATGGTATTTTTAGGAAAACTATTTAAATATGCATAATGTTTCTCAAGTATAATTAATTAAAATAATACCTAATAAGGAAATTGTTTGTAAAAAGTTTTGTTTTGGTTGTATTTTTTTAGTTAGACCAATATTTTAATTAAAAAAAGTATGTTAATAATGGAATGGAAATCCAGATAGTAAAAATTTATCAATCAGATCCTAATCATCAGCATGAAGATCAAAAATGCAATCTTAATCATAATATAAGACAGAGAGTGAAGAATAAAGTCTATCATATTGAGAATAATTTTTCTAAGAGAAAATGATCATCGAACTGGCCTCACATCTAGATATAATGTTTTGATTGTAATAATGAAAGTAATCAGAGTTTCCATGGATCTAATAAAAATCTGATGATGGTTTGTTGATCATGAAGTTATCATAAATTAGATGTTATCTAGAATACTTGTGATGCCAACCATATAAAGTAAATGGGGAGAAAAGGTGTTTCCAATCATATTGAGGATCCTATTGGAAAGAAAAAAGTTTTCAGATGTATGGGATTTTATAATACTTTCCAATGTAAGTCAGATGATGTTATACTAATCTTAAATGTTCTTAAAGTCATGAGGAAGTGATGATACCATATGAAGTTTGTAGTGTAATAATGTTTTGACAAATATTTCTAGTCTTAATTCATCAGTGTGAGATCATCAAACATATATTTTTTTAAGGCTAATAAGGGTAATGTTCGGAAATTGATAAGACTAAGATGTTAGTTTTTAGTCATACCAATAAGACACAAGATTTGAATCATCAGATAAATAAGTTTATGTGTATCGTATTTAGAAAAGGAAATAAGTTTTTGAAGTCAAATTTTTTGATACCGGTCCACCAAATGTGATGTTCCAATGATCACTGGAGTTACTCTGATGTCGATCATTAGATGTAACAATGGTTTTCAAAGAGAATCAGAGGTAGAAATGTTTGTTGAAGGAGATCAATAATAGTAGGTTGATGAGACTGAAGATAAATACACAGATCGATCAATAATGTATTCAATTATTTTCATCAATATGATTTTTCTGTTTTCAATTGGGTCTAGAGAAAATAAATACTCTAATTTTTTTTAATATCATGTGGGTCAAGAGAGAAAGAATACATTTTTGTTTTTATCAGATGATTCAGAGTCATCATATTATATTTTATGTTGAATATCGGACTATAGGTGACACTGATCCATTGAAGTAAGGTAGAGACTAATCCATGAGGCACATACTAACATTTACAACATCATAGAACTCAAGATCATCGATGTGAGGAAAATAAGAAAATAGAGATTTTTTAAAATCAATTAAAAAGTGTTTTAAAGGGAAGCTTAATGTTTTAAGAGTAGAGATAAAATGTATGTTAAATAAGTTATAAGTCGGTGCTGAATTATTTCCAAGTAAGTATTGACATATTTTTAATTTTCTACTATGTTTGTGGCATAATGGTTGTAATTTTTCCAAGTGGTCCCTATAATGAAAAATATTAATTTATGATGCATTAGAAAATGGGTCAAGGAAATTAGAGTGACTATATCATAATGAAGAAATCATAATTAAAATTGAAATTATATTGAAGATTGTGAAGAATGTATGAATCAAGATGAATTTGTGAGAATATTTGAGAGGGTTCGAGAATAAATTAGAAGAGTTGAGGAGAATTGAAGAAGTTAATGATGTATCTGAAATTTAAGGAAAATTTATGATTCCGTAAATTTGGTTGAGCAGAAAATTTTTCAGAATCCCGCCTAAACTATAACGACCCATACTTTACATACATTGTTAATACTTCAAAATTGAAGCACACTTATTACAACATATGAAAAAACCACAAAGGACCGTTTAGGTATAGTGTCTTTAGAAACTGAGAAACATAAACAACTGGTTCATAAATCTTCTACAGTGTCTTCCCATTTATTTCATCATATCTAGGGTCCCTTTTAGCATATTCTACTTAATATCCATCTTCTTGAACTGGGGAAAAGAAAACATAAAAGGGTGAGCTCAAATGCTCAGCAAGGTCAAATAAAGGAAATAAAAATCATATCATATCTTTTTGAAAATCATAACCTGCAAAAGAGATCATAATATCTTAACATGGAATAAATCATAGAAGTGAAAATGAGATCCCCATAATCATTAAATGAAACTTGAAACTTTGTGGCATGCGCACATAATCATGGAAAATCATTTCTTGTTAGTCATGACTCATTGCCAAGACTATCTTAGTGGACAAAGTCCCTTTCTGAACCGAGTCACCCTCGTTCCAGTCCTGTTTCACTGAACCGGTATAACCTACCGTTCCATCCATGTCTATCTCATGAGATATAAAATCTTTACCCAATGCATTGGAGGGAGATATAGGTCCCACCCATCTTATAATGAATCCTTTCTTATGTGTGCCACATAATCATAAACCATACATCATAGCGTAACCCATGTAATAAAAATGGAATTCTTAAACAACATGACATCATAAAACAATTCATATAAGATAAAGGAATTCATAAAAATATTTCCATCACAACATGATCAAATCAATGTAATAATAGGGATAAAAACAGAAAACTTTATTATCTTAGATGGAAAATAATTTTGATAAAACACTTGAACTCCATTCTTGAGGAAAATATCCTTTCTTCTTCAAAAACATTTTTCCTTTCATAACATGTCATACAACTTTAAAATAAAAGAATTTGATTAAAAATAAACTTGAAAACTTGTAAAGGAAGCTTCTTGGAAATAATGTTTTAAAAATCCATTCATGCCGTATAAGTTAAAAAAAACATTCTTCGTACTTTTGTCGGAAAAGTCAAAAAGTACCTCGTACGACAAAAGATTCCTTTTATACATATTACTAAATACTCACCGAAGGGTAAAAATGGATTTAAACAATTGTAGGTGGATGGAAATAATATTACATATTGATGAAACATGGATTTGGATGATAAAATACACCCCAGTAAATACTTACGAATAAACAATCTCGGATAAAAATGAGATTGTGATATTTCCCTTACCTTAGGTCCGATTTGCTTTGTACGTGTCCGAAGCTCCTGTATAATGGTTTAAATAATGTTATTGACTTATTCCAGAATCATACATATTGATATGATATCATATATGGTCATATTCTTAGCTTCTTATTAGTAATATTTCATTGTTACTTGTTACTCGGGTCTTTATTGCCTTTTGTTCTTATGCGTGTTTTGCCGAATACATTCTTATTCTTATTTTAAGTTTATAGATACCTTATATCCAGAATGGTATTAGTGTAACATATATCATATTTATTCATTAAATTCATTTATATAATTACTATGTAATGATGATCATGTAGAACGAGTCGCATCACATCATGGAGACGGTATTCCGTACATACGCATGAGTGATGATATCATTCCTATGATCGTGGAATTGTATTGGAGTATATATATATTATTTCAGTATCAATATTACTTAATAATAATCATAAATAGTTACTCATTACACCATTATACCCATCCTTGTAAAGTGGTGGTGGAAAATAGATTACACCACGACGTGGAGACGGTATTCCGTACGTACGCACGCGCAATGATTTCATTTTTCCGTAGGATGGATAAAAGGTGAATTAGGGTTGTTTAATATTTATAATAACATATCAGTATGTAATTAATACTGATGTTATTACTTTATCATGAAACAACTAAAGAAGAAGAAGTTGAAGAAGAAAGAAATTGAAAAGATCGGTAATGGATATTACCTCTTCTTTGGAACTCTTCTTTGAATCCTCCACTTAGGGAACTAATAATGGTCTTTGAAGAAGACCAGGACCTCTAGGATTATTCTAGGGAAGTGTAGAGGAGAAAATGGCTGGGGTTGGCCGAGCTTGAGTGCTCAAATTGGTGTGAGGAGGAGGGGGAGGAGGTGCCCTTTTATAAGGGAGGAGAGGGGCACCTTAGGAATATCTCAAAATATTATTTTATATTAAAGTCAAACTCGGTTTATAATGGTTACAAAGGGTCTTATTTCGAAGATAAAGTGGGTATGGGTCTAAATCCTATCAACCAATAGGATTTAGACAAGTTTAGGGTATTATTTTAACCTTATCAATTAGATTTAACTCTAAGTTAAATAATTTAACTTTTACCGTGTCTTTTTGTTTTCTTTCACTATATGGTTAATACACTTACTATAACATGCCAAAAGAACCCCAAATTGTTTATTATTAATATATATATCCTTATCTAAGTCATTTGGCCGAACCTTAGATTTTTAGGAATAAAATAACAATTAATAATATAATATTTTATTTAAAAACTATTTTGTGTCAATTTTGACACTATTTGATATATGATTTTTTTGAAAGTCATAACAGAATTATATGTTCGAAAAAAGTTGATTAAATCAACACTAATATATCATAGTAACCTTTAAAATTATTGTAATTCATAAAAAGTCTCAAATTACATTTATTTTGGTGTTTATAACATCAATTATGTCAATATTTCATAAATAAGATAATTACTGCATCATCATTGTGTCATAAATAAATTAAATTATTTAATGTCTAAAAATTACAAATAAAATACCATTATGTAGTAAATCTTTTTAGCTTTCTAATGAATATTTATAGTCGAATTTATCTTATGTATAACCCCATATTAAAAATGATTTACTTATTAAACTTTGATTTTAACTATTTTAACCCTTCTTTAAATAAATTAATAATAAATGTCCTAATCTCACCCAAGTGGGCCTAAATGGTCATATTTTATTCATAAGGTTGTTTTTGGTCGAATTACACTTATCCAATAGAATTAGGACATGTGTTAGGGTAATAGTAATATCATATTTACCCTTAGTTACCCTATTTACTATTAACCGCGGTAAAAAAAAGTAAAAAGTTACTATTCACCAAAAAAATTATTTTCATCTCATTGAACCACATTTTACTTACTGATATCAACCGTGTCTGTCGGATTTTCGAAATTCCATTCACATAAGCGGTAAAATTAAGTTTTATGCAAAATTCAGTTTTTAACCTACCACTCAGTGGTTTCACTATTCATCAAAAATTGAAAGTTTTCAGAAAAATACCAAAATTTCACCCTAGGCTAATTTCGATATTCTGAGTCCAAAAATGAAGTCCATTTTAAAAAATAAAATTAATAAAATTTCAAAAAGTGGTTATTACTATTCATAACGGCTAGTTTTAATAATATTTTACTAGCATATCGTTGTTTAGTGAAACTCGGTATTGCGTACGACGCAAGCTATCGAGGAAGGTCGTGATTGCGTGTAAAGTAAACCAAGCAAGTGTGTAGTTAAAGATTCCTTTGATGATATAAAAACAAAATATTACTCATAAAAATCTCGGGTGTTACATTCTACCCCCCTTAAAAAGAATTTCGCCCTCGAAATTCGTCACTTTGTAACAAACAGATGAGGATACTTCTCCCTCATCATATCCTCAAGCTCCCATGTAGCTTCTTCAAGTTGGTGGTTCCTCCATAAAACTTTCACCAAGCGAGTGGTCTTGTTTCATAGGACTTTTTCTCTACGATCCAGAATCTCTATCGGCGGTTCTTCATAAGAAAGATCTTGCTCCAACGGTACAACTTCTGAGCTGAGTACATGTGAAGGATCGGGTATGTACTTTCTCAGGAGAGATACATGAAACACATTGTGAACTTGAGAGAGATTCGGTGGAAGATCCAATCGGTAAGCTACCTTCCCAACACGATCCAGTATTTCGAAAGGACCGATATATCTAGGGCTCAACTTCCCCTTCTTTCCAAATCTCATAACCCTCTTCCCGGGAGATATTCGTAAGAACACTTTATCACCCACTTCAAACTCTAGGTCTTTTCTTCGGTTGTCGGCATAACTTTTCTGTTGACTCTGAGCTTCTCTTATGTGTTGTTGAATAGATATAACCTTTTCTGCCATTTCATCAATGAGATCAGGTCCTAATAGCTTTCTTTCCCCAACTTCATCCCAGCAAGTTGGAGTCCTGCATTTCTTTCCATAGAGAGCTTCATAAGGAGCCATCTGAATACTGGAGTGAAAGCTATTATTATAAGAAAATTCCACCAAAGGTAGGTGTTAATCCCAACCTCCTTTGAAATCCATAGAGCAAGCTCTCAACATATCTTCTAGGGTTTGAATTGTTCTCTCAGACTGACCGTTTGTCTAAGGATGATAAGCAGTTCTGAAACTCAACTCTGTATCCAGAGTATGCTGAAGACTTCGCCAGAACTTCGAGGTAAATCTCGGATCCCGATCAGATATAATAGAAAGTGGTACTCCATGCAATCTTACCACTTCCTTTACATATATCCTGGCAAGCTGATCTAGAGAGAAATCCTCTCTAATAGCAATGAAGTGTGCAGACTTTGTAAGATGATCAACTATGACCCAGATAGCATTATTTCCTTTGGATGTTTTAGGAAGTCCTGTGACAAAGTCCATAGTGATGTTTTCCCCTTTCCATTCGGGTATGGGTAATGGTTGTAACATCCCCTTAGACTTTTGTCTCTCAGCTTTAACTTGTTGACAAACCAAGCATCGAGAGACATATTCAGCAACATCTCTTTTCATGCCATCCCACCAGAAGTACTCTTTCAGGTCTCTATACATCTTCGTGCTTCCAGGATGAATAGACAATGATGAATTATGAGCCGCATCCAGCAGCTCCTTCTTTAATTCGGGGATGGGAGGAACACAAACTCGATTCCTGATCTTTATTATCCCATCACAATCAAGGTTGAATTCAGGAACATTTCTCACCTTCTTTTGTAACTCGACATCTTCTTTTTGTGCCTCCTTAATCTTCGCATGTATAGATGTTTGAACATTCATTTGAGAAAGATAAGATTTTTCACCTTCCATTATAATTCCAAGATCCATCCTTTGTAAATCCATAAATATTGGATCTTTTGTGATCCTCATCATGGATAAACTAGCATGGTCTTGTCGACTTAATGCATCTGCCACCTTGTTTGCTTTCCCAGGGTGGTAATGGATTGAGCAGTCATAATCCTTAATCATCTCCAACCATCTTCTTTGACGCATATTCAGATCCTTTTGTGTGAAAATATACTTTAAACTTTTATGATCAGTATAAATATCACACCTTTCACCATAAAGGTAATGCCTCCAAATCTTTAATGCAAAGATTACCGCATCCAACTCCAAATCATGTGTTGGGTAATTTTTCTCATGGATTTTCAACTGTCGTGAGGCATAAGCTATCACCATATCATTTTGCATAAGAACACACCCCAATCCCTTCTTGGATGCATCACTGTAGATCAAAAACCTTTCTCCACTACAAGGCAGTGTGAGCACAGGTGCACTGGATAACCTTCTTTTCAACTCCTTGAAATTATCTTCACATTCCTCTGTCCAGACAAACTTAACTCCTTTCCGAGTCAACTTGGTGAGTGGATTAGATAATCGTGAAAAATCCTTTACAAAACGTCGATAATATCCAGCCAAAACCAAGAAAACTTTGGATCTCAGTTAATATTGTTGGTCTTGATCATCTTTCGATAACCTCTGTTTTTGCTGGATCCACAGATATCCCCTCTTTTGAGATTATGTGACCCAAAAATGCAACTTTTTGAAGCCAAAATTCACACTTGGTAAATTTGGCATAAATCTTCTCCTTTCTCAGGGTCTTCAATATAATTCTCAAGTGATCTTCATTCTCTTCCTTGCTCTTTGAATAGACAAGAATATCGTCTATAAAGACTACCACAAATTGATCAAGATAGTCTCTAAAGACTCTATTCATTAGATCCATGAAGATAGCAGGGGCATTAGTAAGACCAAATGGCATCACTATAAATTCATAGTGTCCATACCTTGTACGGAAAGCCGTCTTTGGTATATCCTCCCTTTTGAACCTTAATTGATGATACCCTGAACGAAGATCAATCTTGGAAAAGTATTGATCTCCGCGTAGTTGGTCAAATAAGTTATCAATGCGTGGGAGAGGATATTTGTTCTTGATAGTGATCTTGCTAAGTTCTCGATAATCAATGCAGAGTCTCATTGATCCATCTTTCTTCTTAACAAATAGAACAGGTGCTCCCCAAGGTGATGAACTAGGGCGTATGAATCCCTTATCAAGATTCTCTTGGAGTTGCTTCTTCAATTCCTGCAACTCAATTGGGGCCATTCTATAAGGTGTCTTTGAAATAGGCAAAGCACCCGGTATGAGTTCTATTGAAAACTCAACTTCAAGATTTGGTGGAAGACCCGGTAATTCCTCCGGAAAGACATCATCAAACTCCCGTACGATGGGCATATTCTTAATCGTGAGTTTCTCACCAACCATTTGAGATAAATAACCTTCATTTAGTGGAATCAAGACCGATAAGATGGAAGGAATTTCCACTGGAAGGTTATGTTCATCCTTGCATTGGTATACGATCGTAGATTGATCTGGAATATGAAATGTGACTTCCCTTCTTTGGAAATTGATATGAGCTCCATGTAGAGAAAGCCAATCCATGCCAAGAATCACATCAAATTCCACTAAAGGAAGGGTCATAAGATTTGCAGGAAGCACTTTCCCACAAACTTCGATCGGAGAAGAATTATAAACTTTTGATGCGATTGTTGTGCCATTAGGTGTTGTCACAGCTAACTCAACATCTAATTGTTGAGGTAGTACGGTGATACCCTTAGAAAATTTTTCAGAAATAAAAGAGTGGGTAGATCCAGAATCAAATAAAACATTTGCTACTTTAGAGTGGACGGTAAGTGTACCTTTCACCACTTCGTTATCGTACTCCACATCGCTGATAGAAATTTCATGTGACTTTCCTTTGTCTTTAGCCTTAAGATTTTGTTGACGTCGACCATCATCATCAACCCTTGGATTTGGGCATTGATTGGCATAATGCCCCATCTCCTTGCACTTGAAACATTGAAGTGTAGTAGGTTCATTCTGTGTATCCCTTCCTTTGTTTGCGTCATTAGACATCTTCTTCCCATTATCGCGGCATTCAAATGCCCGATGACCTTCCTTTCCACATTTAAAACATTTACTTGTCCCTTTAAGACAACTCCCTCCATGTTTCTTTCCAAACTTTGAGCATAAGGAAAAGCTCATCTTCTTTTCAGTGTGCTCTTTAGATTTTCCTTTGAATTCCATCTTCCTCTTCTTATCAAACCCATGTGACTGATGGGTTACTCCAATATCCATCTCGACTTTGAGAGCACATCGAACGATTTCCTCGTAGCTATTGAAGTCCCTTATGGCTAACGCCCTTCGAAGACTTGGTTTTAAGCCACTAAAGAATCGATCGATCTTACTCTCAGGTTGGATAATAATACCAGAAGCGTACCTTGCAAGTCTTGTAAAATTTGCTTCATAGGTACCAACAGATTCATCATCCCTTTGCTTCAGTTCAAGAAACTCTTTCTCCATCTTTGTTCGGAGAATACGAGGGAAGTACTTATTGAAAAATAAGTTCTTGAACTCGTCCCATTCTATAGACTCAATTTCATCCCTTTGCCTCGTATTCTTAATAAGATTCCACCATTGATCAACATCTCCTTCCAAACGATACACTGCTAGGATGACTTTATCATATTCATAACATTGAAGAACTGAAAATATCTTTTCAGTAGTACTAATCCATTGTTCAGCAACTAATGGATCAGTAGACCCGCTGAAAGAAGGTGGACGCTGCCTCATGAAGGATTCAACAGAATGTTGCTCCTTCCTTTGCTCGTTTGGAAGTCCTGCATGATTTATAGCTTGAGAAAGTTGTGTGAGCATGGCTACAAGATTTTGCATTCCAGCTCCCATATCGTTTGGTTGCTCTGGGGGACAATCATTTCATTGCCCATCGCATTCCGCATTAACATGGTTCCTTCGGGTTATATCCATTGACTAAAACCAAGAAGAATAGTGTGAGCAACACTAATTATAATAGGAAAACCACATAATTCAAGAATAAAATTTTCATGCTTAAGGTCTTATCCTAGATTATTCAAGGCCATTTCTAAAACACTAAGATTATGTTCTATGCTTAGACTTATCCTTAGGGTTCTTACTAAGGCTTTCACATCCTAGTTTCCAAAGGTTGACTATACCTTTCCTCTGATACCAACTATAACGACCCATACTTTACATACATTGTTAATACTTCAAAATTGAAGCAAACTTATTACAACATATGAAAAAACCACAAAGTACTGTTTAGGTATAGTGTCTTTAGAAACTTGGAAACATAAACAACTGGTTCATAAATCTTCTATAGTGTCTTCCCATTTATTTCATCATATCTAGGGTCCCTTTTAGCATATTCTACTTAATATCCATCTTCTTGACATGGGGAAAAGAAAACATAAAAGGGTGAGCTCAAATGCTCAGCAAGGGCAAATAAAGGAAATAAAAATCATATCATATCTTTTTGAAAATCATAACCTGCAAAAGAGATCATAATATCTTAACATGGAATAAATCATAGAAGTGAAAATGAGATCCCCATAATCATTACATGAAACTTGAAACTTTGTGGCATGCACACATAATCATGGAAAATCATTTCTTGTTAGTCATGACTCATTGCCAAGACTATCTTAGTGGACAAAGTCCCTTTCTGAACCGATTCACCCTCGTTCCAGTCCTGTTTCATTGAACCGGTATAACCTACCGTTCCAGCCATGTCTATCTCATGAGATATAAAATATTTACCCAATGCATTGGAGGGATATATAGGTCCCACCCATCTTATAATGAATCCTTTGTTATGTGTGCCACATAATCATAAACCATACATCATAGCGTAACCCATGTAATAAAAATGGAATTCTTAAACAACATGACATCATAAAACAATTCATATAAGATAAAGGAATTCATAAAAATATTTCCATCACAATATGATCAAATCAATGTAATAATAGGGATAAAAACAGAACCCTTTATTATCTTAGATGGAAAATAATTTTGATAAAACACTTGAACTCCATTCTTGAGGAAAATATCCTTTCTTCTTCAAAAACATTTTTCCTTTCATAACATGTCATACAAATTTAAAATAAAATAAGTTGATTAAAAATAAACTTGAAAACTTGTAAAGGAAGCTTCTTGAAAATAATGTTTTAAAAATCCATTCATGCCGTATAAGTTAAAAAAATCATTCTTCGTACTTTTGTCGGAAAAGTCAAAAAGTACCTCGTACGACAAAAGATTCCTTTTATACATATTACTAAAAACTCACCGAAGGGTAAAAATGGATTTAAACAATTGTAGGTGGATGGAAATAATATTACATATTGATGAAACATGGATGTGGATGATAAAATACACCCCAGTAAATACTTACGAATAAACAATCTCGGATAAAAATGAGATTGTGATATTTCCCTTACCTTAGGTCCGATTTGCTTTGTACGTGTCCGAAGCTCTTGTATAATTGTTTAAATAATGTTATTGACTTATTCCAGAATCATACATATTTATATGATATCATATATGGTCATATTCTTAGCTTCTTATTAGTAATATTTCATTGTTACTTGTTACTCGGGTCTTTATTGCCTTTTGTTCTTATGCGTGTTTTGCCGAATACATTCTTATTCTTATTTTACGGTTATAGATACCTTATATCCAGAATGGTATTAGTGTAACATATATCATATTTATTCATTAAATTCATTTATATAATTACCATGTAATGATGATCATGTAGAACGAGTCGCATCACATCGTGGAGACGGTATTCCGTACATACGCACGAGTGATGATATCATTCCTATGATCGTGGAATTGTATTGGAGTATATATATATTATTTGAGTATCAATATTACTTAATAATAATCATAAATAGTTACTCATTACACCATTATACCCATCCTTGTAAAGTGGTGGTGGAAAATAGATTACACCACGACGTGGAGACGGTATTCCGTACGTACGCATGCGCGGTGATTTAATTTTTCCGTAGGATGGATAGAATGTGAATTAGGGTTTTTTCATATTTATAATAACATATCAGTATGTAAGTAATACTTATGTTATTACTTTATCATGAAACAACTAAAGAAGATGAAGTTGAAGAAGAAAGAAATTGAAAAGATCGGTAATGGATATTACCTCTTCTTTGGAACTCTTCTTTGAATCCTCCACTTAGGGAACTAATAATGGTCTTTGAAGAACACGAGGACCTCTAGGATTATTCTAGGGAAGTGGAGAGGAGAAAATGGCAGGGGTTGGCCGAGCTTGAGTGCTCAAAGTGGTGTGAGGAGGAGGGGGAGGAGGTGCCCTTTTATAAGGGAGGAGAGGGGCACCTTAGGAATATCTCAAAATATTATTTTATATTAAAGTCAAACTCAGTTTATAATGGTTCCAAAGGGTCTTATTTTGAAGCTAAAGTGGGGATGGGTCGAAATCCTATCAACCAATAGGATTTAGACAAGTTTAGGGTATTATTTTAACCTTATCAATTAGATTTAACTCTAAGTTAAATAATTTAACTTTTACCGTGTCTTTTTGTTTTCTTTCACTATATGGTTTATACACTTACTATAACATGCCAAACGAACCCCAATTTTTTTTTATTAATATATATATCCTTATCTATGTCATTTGGCCGAACCTTAGATTTTTAGGAATAAAATATCAATTAATAATATAATATTTTATTTAAAAACTATTTTGTGTCAATTTTGACACTATTTGATATATGATTTTTGTGAAAGTCATAACAGAATTATATGTTCGAACCAAGTTGATTAAATCAACACTAATATATCATAGTAACCTAGAAAATTAGTGTAATTCATAAAAAGTCTCAAATTACATTTATTTTGGTGTTTATAACATCAATTATGTCAATATTTCATAAATAAGATAATTACTGCATCATCATTGTGTCATAAATAAATTAAATTATTTAATGTCTAAAAATTAAAAATAAAATACTATTACGTAGGAAATCTTTTTATCTTTCTAATGAATATTTATAGTCGAATTTATCTTATGTATAACCCCATATTAAAAATGATTTACTTATTAAACTTTGATTTTAACTATTTTAACCCTTCTTTAAATAAATTAATAATAAATGTCCTAATCTCACCCAAGTGGGCCTAAATGGTCATATTTTATCCATAAGGTTGTTTTTGGTCGAATTACACTTATCCAATAGAATTAGGACATGTGTTAGGGTAATAGTAATATCATATTTACCCTTAGTTACCCTATTTACTATTAACCGCGGTAAAAAAAAGTAAAAAGTTACTATTCACCAAAAAAATTATTTTCATCTCATTGAACCACATTTTACTTACTGATATCAACCGTGTCTGTCGGATTTTCGAAATTCCATTCACAAAAGCGGTAAAATTAAGTTTTATGCAAAATTCAATTTTTAACCTACCACTTAGTGGTTTCACTATTCATCAAAAATTGAAAGTTTTCAGAAAAATACCAAAATTTCACCCTAGGATAATTTCGATATTCTGAGTCCAAAAATGAAGTCCATTTTAAAAAATAAAATTAATAAAATTTCAAAAAGTGTTTATTACTATTCATAACGGCTAGTTTTAATAATATTTTACTAGCATATCGTTGTTTAGTGAAACTCGGTATTGCGTACGACGCAAGCTATCGAGGAAGGTCGTGATTGCGTGTAAAGTAAGCCAAGCAAGTGTGTAATGAAAGATTCCTTTGATGATATAAAAACAAAATATTACTCATAAAAATCTCGGGTGTTACATAAACCATATTTGGCTCATCTATAAATAGAGGATGTACATTTTAATTTATTGATAGGAAGTACTATTCATGGGTGTAGAGAGAAGGAAGAATGCTGAAAGCTTCTCGAGAGAAGAAGGAGTTTCTATATTGATATTTATTAAGGAGGTTTTCTGGACAGAAGAAGAAGAGAAATAAGGAATATAATATTCTTATGATTGTTATATCGGACTTGATCATCATATTGGGAAATCTGAACAGGATTTCAAGAATAAGGAAGAAGTAGTTCATAATTGTTTTAGTGGTATTTTAGTAGCTTTATATTATCAGACTGATCAATCTTACTAAGGAATCAGACTGGGAAATAAAACTGAGTATCATTACGAAGTATAGAGAAGTTCTTACCTACTACTAAGTAATAAAGTGAACAATTGTCTTGAATGTTATATTTTAAAGTATATAAGAAATCACATTAACATGTTTGAAAATAATTGGTGAAGGTTTCTTAACTTATGATACAAACTTGTTTTATATCATTTGTGCTAGAAAGAGCACATGCACTATTATATTGATCATAGTGCTACAAAACTGTAAGGGTATATCCTAATTATTTTTATCTTTACAAAAGGATTTTTTTCTAGTTGATTTTTGTGGTTTTATATTGTTTACAAACCATGCCAAAGATGTAGCTACTTTGTTGAGTTGTGATCCTTGTAAATACTTTTGTTCCTTTTAATGTGTAATTATTTTGTTTTCAAAAAAATAATAATTCTTTAATAATAGGTTAATGTTATTTGAAAATAAATTCAACTTAAAAGAAAAATATATCATTAATTCACCCCCTCCCCCTCTTAGTGATAATTGGATCATGGTTTTCCATTCACAAGTGGTGTCAAAGTGAAGGTCCCCTTCATTTAATCTTTACTGAAGTTTTTGAAAGAATAAGTTATCACAGAATACCTAAGTTGTGTGAACAGAAAAATGATTCCAATAATAAATGATATAAATAATCAAATATAGAAATATAGATTGTTATCGTATCTTATATCTCTTGGGTATGATGTTTTGAAAGCTACTACAGATCCCCCCCCCCATTTTGAGAATGCTCCTCTTATAAATGCTGATGAAGATAATATTGAGTAGGATGAAAGAGATAAAAATTATTTAAATTCATCATTATATGATTTTGAGTTTCATTGAGTTAAGGGAGTTTCCATAGCTAAAGGTAATTGGGATAAGCTGAAGAATATTTATAAAGGTAAAACAAAATTAAATTAGGAAAAGTTACTGATCTAGAGATTGAAGTATGAGGATATCAAGAATGGTTAGTTTGAATCAATTTATAACTTCTTTAATAAGGTGAATGAGATTGTTATCACTATTATATGTCTTTCTGAAAAGTTATAATATTTTAATTCTTTTGAAAATATCTTGATAATTATTCATGATAAGTTTAATGCTAATGTTTCCTCCCTAGAAGATATATATATCATGAAACATTATTTCTGGATAATTATAATATAACACTCATTAGTTATGAAATGATAAGGGAGAATGTTATGATGGTAAAAAAAAATTATCGTGAAATTTCCTTTAAGGCTTCCAAGAAATAAAATCCTAAGAAGATTCTTGAAGAAGAAGTTAGAGATTATAATTCCAAAACTCTGGTATATCAAAATGTTGACTACATTTTATTCTTGTTTTTTTAATGTGAAAAGAGGTATAAGAAATTATAGGCGGAAACTTCCCTTCAAATGTTTCGAATGTGGATCTATTGAGAACTTTGTATCTAATTTTATGAAAATATAGGATAAGGAAGAAAGTGAAAAATAAAAAATTTATGAATAATAAAGAAGGGAAATAAGATCATAGAAGAAATGGGGTGAAAAGGAAAAAAATCATAATCCAAGGGAAAATATAAGAACTTATCCAAATCTAAAAGGATAAATTTTTTTATAAGGATTATTATAGTGAAGAGTTTAAAAATAGTTCTGAAAAAAACATGTTTATTATAATAATTAATGAGTAAAATTATGCTATTAGTGAAACAATGTGTTTTTAAGAAGAAGACAGAAAATTTTAATCTAAAAAATCTTTTTAGAATGTTATCGAAAACACTTTTATTGAAATATGTAATAATTAAGAGTTATAAAGAGATAGTTATAAAGAATAATAAAATAATTTATAATTTAATCTAAAAAAATAATTTAATGAATGTTTGAGAAATATTGGAAGGCTTGAGAAAGAGATCAAGAAATTAAAAAATGAAAATCCTTCAACAAACAATCAAGAATGTTTTCCAAATCTGAAACTTAAGCTTTAAGAAGTGATTGTTGATTTATAGAAATATATTGAGAAAAAAATAATCCTAATTTAAATCTATAAGTTAAGTTTAAAGAAAAATAAAAAGTTTCAGAAATGTTTTAAAAAAAACTTTCAAAAGATGAATAAAGGGTTACATGTTTCAATATCTCAAATTCCGAGGTTTGTGAGAAAAGGAAAACCTAAGAAGGATGAAAAGTTACCTTCAAAGGTTGAGGACAATACTAAATGTGATTCTAAGAAAAGAAAGTTGTGAAAGTTATATATGTGTCCAAAACCAACAAAGTGGTGAAGGTATGAGTTTATAAGAGTTATGATTCTAAAAATGGTTCTTTTACTTCTAGTTTTGATAAAGATAGAAAGAAATTCTAGTTTAAGAATAACACTTTGGGTGATATCAGAAAGTTTGGTGGTAAATAAATTTTTTATGTGAAAGTTAATAAAGTATATAAGAAACATGTCAACAATTTTGGATAGTATAGAAGTTGCAGAGGAAGTTGTTCCTTCTATGGGTACTACTAGAATTGTGTTGGATTTAAGAATTACTCTAATATGTTTTGGTTGAACCAAAAATATAATAAATTTTCCATGATTTATAAAAGGAAATGTTTGATGTGGATTTAATCCTATCAAAGGAAAAAAATATAAGAAAGGTATTTTGAAACTTGATACATATAAACATAATGATTCTGAAAAGGGAGAGTGATTAGTTATTTAGCTAGAATAAGTTACAATGGAAATAAAGTCAGAAGAAAAAAATAAGATAAAACAAAGGGGAAGAAAAAATGATTCTAAAAATGAAAAAAAATTTGATAAAAATATATCAACATATTTTGATTTCATGAATTATAAAATATGAAAGTGATGTGATCATTATGGGCATGTTACAAAAGATAATGATAAGTTAACAGCCACATAAAAAGATTCTATAGATGAGAATAAACTTGTTACAAAATTTGAGAATGATAATCTTAATAAATAAAACCCATCCAATAAAAAATCCAAGAAAAAGAATAAAAATAAAACACTGAGAGAGGACTCTCAGTTTGATTGTAACTTCTAAGAAACACGGAGATTCCCCTTTGTTCCTCACTTTTTTTGTATACTTTTACTAAATTATAGGGAATTATAAGAGTTTTAATAAGTAATTTAATGTGGTTGAGTCACTTACACTCCTTTTAAAATAAATTAATGAGGTTAATGAAAATGAGTTTTTTATAAAAAATTTGTGTTTACACACTTTAACATTCTAATTTTTTTATTGAGATGAGTACATGTTACTTTTATCAAATTCTCTCAAATTTTCCCTAGAGATGATAATGTTGAAAGAAACATGAAAATGTATTACATGAAAGTTTTGTTATGGAAAACAATTATAACATTTATTATACACTCTTGTTTTCTATATCGGGTTTTCCCACATAGACTTAGAGTTGATTAATTAAATTCTCCTATTTAAGAAACTCATGGGATACTTATATTCTCCTGAAGAAGAGTTTCAATATTTTGAAATTACGAATAGTTATCATGAGTGGCCCCTATGAATGTAATTTCCAATAAGTGGACTTATAAGACATAGGGGGAGATGAAAGGAATGGGGAGAAGATAAAGTTAATAAAACAATAAGTGGTATTTTTTTGAAGTGGGTATTAATAAAAAACACAAATGGGTAGATTTTTAGGACCAATTTTTGTATTGGTTGTATCTGTTGTAAATAAGATCAATTTATTATAGAAATTATGTATATTTATAAAGGAATAGAAATTCAGATAGTACAATGTTTTAAATCATATCCAAACCATCATCTTGAAGAGAAGAGTTGTAATCGTAATCAGAAGATTGGATGTGAAGTGAACAAGAAATTCCATCAAATTGAAAAGAAGTTTTTTTTGGGGAAAAGATCATCAGACTCACCTCAGGTTCAAAAAGAATTTTTAGATCATAATGAGGAAGGAAATTGGATTCATTATGGTCCAAATAAATAAATGATGATGTTTTTCTAATCATAGAGTTCTCATAAATCATAATTTATCTGGAAGACATGTGTTCTAGCCTTATGAAAGAAAGGGGGAACAAGTACTCCCAATCATATTGAGGATTGGATAAGAAAGAAATAATTTTTTATAAGTGTGGTAATTTATATTAATTTTTGATGTAAGTCAGGAGATTCCATGTCAATCTTAAAAGTAATTAACTTCGTGAGGAATTTATGATACAATATGATGCTTTTAGAGGAAGAAAGTTTGTTTTGACAAAGTCTTTCAGTCTCAGTTCATCGGTGTGAGATCATTGAACATAATTTTTTTTGAAGGATGGGAAGGTTTTTGTTTGAAAAGTGAGAATAAAAAGATTCTAGTTTTTAGTTATACAAATAAGAAAAAATATTTAAATAATATAAGAAATAAGTTTATTTTTCTCATATTCAGAAAAGGAAATAAGCTTTTGAAGTCAATGTTTCTTATATTGGTCCATCAGACATGGTGTTATACCAATCACCAGATTACTCTAACTCTAATAAATAGATATAATGATGGTTTCCAAATATAATTTAAGGCAGAAACATTTATGGAAAAATATCAGTAAGAGGAGGTTTTTGAGATTGGAAATAAATTACTAGACTGATCAATAATGTATTCAACTATTTTCATCAAGATAAATTGTTGGTTGTTTTCAATTGGGTAAAGAGAAAATAAATGATCTGATTTATTTTCCTACTAAGTAGTTCAATAGAGAAAGAAGAATTGTTTTTTTTATCATATGGGTCGGATTTATTAGATTATATTTAATGATGACTATTAGATGGGAGGTGACATAGACCAATCAGAAGAAGGTAGAGACTGATCCATCAGATGTAGACTAACATTGATAATATAATCAGATATAGGATAATTCTTTTGAGGAAAATAATAAAAGAGATAATTTCTTAAAAGAAATTAAAAAGGTGTTTTCAATGGAACATTGATGTTTGAAGAGTTTAGAGAAAATGTATGTCAAAGAAGTTTGAAGTCATTTTTGAAGTGTGTCCAAGTAAGTGTTGACATATTTATAATTTTCCACCATGTTTATGTCAGAATGGTTATAATATTTCTATGTGGTCTTTATAATGACAAATATTCAATTCTGGTGTATCATTAAATAGGTCAAGGAAATCATAGTGACCATATCATAATGAGAAAATCGTAACAGAAAATATAATAAGACTAATGATTGTAAAGAAAGGATAAAGCGTATCAAAGTTGTGATAATATGTGAGATGGTTCAAGAAGAAATGGAAAGAGCTGAGAAGCACTAAATAAGTCAAAGACATATCTAAAATTTAAGGGAAATTTATGATTCAAGAAATTTTGTGGTGTGATAATGTTTTTCAGAATCCCTCCTAAACCACATTTGGCTCACTTATAAATAGGGAAAATACAATGTACTTTACTAATAGGAATTATTTTTCCCGGGTGTCAAAATAAGGTGGTGAACTAAAAGTTTCTAGAAAAAATAAGGAGTTTATGGATTGGGGTTTCTTGAGGAGGTTTTCTAGAAAAAAACTAGAGAAATAATGAAGAACATATTTAGCTGATTATTATATCGGACTGGATCATCAGACTAGGAAATCAGACTAGGATTTTGAGACTAAGGTATAAGAAGTTCAAATTTGTTTCAATGGTATTCTTGGGGATTTATATTATCAAACTAAGCACTATAAATAGGGAGTCAGACTCTGTATTATTATTAAGTCTAGATAATTTCTTACCTCTTATTGAGTAAGAATGTGAATAATTTTCTTAAATGTTATATTTAAAAATAGATAAAGAAGCACAATTATATGTTTGAAACTAATTGGTGAATGTTTCTTAACTTATTAAATAAACTTTTTTTACATCATTTTTTCTATAAGTTTCACATTCAATTTTTTAATGATCATAGTGCTACAAAATATTAAGGGTATATCCTACTTGTTTTAATCCACATAAAAGGATTGTTTTCTAATGGATTGTGTGGTGTTAAATTATTTCCCTACAATGCCAAGGATGTAGCTACTCTTTTTAAGTATTGGAACTTGTAAACACATGTGTTCCTCTAAATGTGTTATAAATTATTTTAAAAAATGTGATAATTCTTTAGTATGAGTTGATGGTTATTTCAAAATAAACTAAAATTAAAATAATAAGATATAATGGATTCACCCCCTCACCCACTCAGTGATACTTGGATCCTTATTGGGCATTTACATAATGTTTTAAACAAAATTTATATATTAAATATCAATAAATATTAATTTATATTCATACCATTATTATTATTTCTCATTGAGTTAATGAAAAATTATATTTTTCTCAAAAAATACACTTCTTGAAAACCTATTTTTTCTTCGTGTTTGCAGGTTTTATTTTGAATTACAATTTTACAATTATTTGATTTTAATTTTTTAAAATTAATTATATATTTTAAATAAGAATAGTTTTCATTATATTATAATTGAAACATAATTTTTTTCCATAATGAATATTGAAATCCATTAAAATAAATTATTACAGTTATAGTGAAGATAGGTTTACTGACGGTTAAACTAAAATGATAAGTGTTAAAATAACCTTAAAAATGTATAAAATCTATTTAATGGACATACTTTTAACCTTATAATTTATTAAAATCTATAATGGTCCATTTTTGAGCCTTGGGGAATGTGAAAAATGTTGGTGTGCATTTAACTTTTAAAAAATTACATGTGTTCCACTCACCTCACTTATAAAAGTCCACCCCTCATTAATCCTCATCACACCATAAAATCCCTTTGAATCATCCAATACCAACCTAAATACATTAATAAATTAACTCCCCAAAACCTAGATCCTTTATTTTGATAATAAATCAATTCTATGAAGGTTTTTCATGCTTACCTAAGGAGGTTGTCTGAAGAAGAGGTATCATGCTTAACGGAGAATATTTATTTTATTTCTTCTTCCACCACCTTAAAATATTCTTCGATTAATATAGTAAAATAAATATCTTTGTTATAATTATATTTTATTATTTTAATATAATAACTTAAATCCATCTCCACTTCCATCAAATGGGATATAAAATCATCATTTGTGTGCACGGTGGACTACCACCTCATGAACTGATGTCATTTTTTCCACCATTTCGTCTCACGATTTGATATAATAGTCAATTAAATATAAATATATATATATATATATTGAGTTAGGATATCACATGTACATTCTAATTTCCATTCCATAGGGGATATGATAATTTCGCTCGTGTGTACGGCAGACTATCACCTCACGAAGCAATGTGATTCATTTTTCACTAACACTTTACATGAAAGGTAATCAGGATAAAGTTAAAGAATATATGTGATATAAATTAGGTAATAATTATATTCATTAAATATTTCTCATTATTAAAATATAATATATCATTTTATTTCTTACACTTAAAAATGATAATGTTGTTCATGCGTATGTGTGGACTACCTCCTTCACGAAGTGATGAAAATCATTTTCATCACCGAATAACATGTATGATACATATATAAGTATATTTAAATAAAAAATATGGTATTTAAAATTTTATAAATCTATAAAGTCAAAATAAGGCATACCTTCTTTTCATAATGATTACTGAAAAATAGAAACACCACTCATGCATATATAGGGTCTACCGTCTCTATGATCGTAATGTAGTTCACTTTTCACAACCATATTTGATGATTGGTTTTAAAAATTATACTTTATGTATAAATATGAAAATTATATATTGATTATTATTCTTTATATTTTGATTAATCACCTTTTTGACTAAAAGTCAACCTCCTAAAATCATTTTTGACACAGAAGCCAAGTATCATCGAAACATCAGACGTAAACATAAATTATTAAAAAATTATGTATAGTATGGTATAAGATAAAATTAAAGAAATAATAAAAATTAAAAAGTTTTTTAATAAAGTGAATAATTAACATATTTTTTATTAAACAACATAAAGAAAATATTTGATTGTTCTAACTCAAGGTAAGGTAATTTTTTCTCAATTTCCTTTCATTGAGGAATATTTTTATTTTCTCCTCATATGTTCTTTTATGAGATGTGTATACAGCCTGTTTGATGTGTTATTTAATTAATATCTCTATTCTCATGGTATTTAAAAAAATTAATTTTATTATTTAATGGGTCTTATGATTCAAATGCATCTAAAGTGATAAGGTTATTTTCATTAAATAAAATTTCTCTTTTAAATTTTTCCTTCCAACTCTTTCTCTTCCCTGAAAAAGTTTTAAAAATGTTTTTATGAATTTTTTTATATGAACATAAAAGAACTACTGAATAAAATTTAATATCTATATTAAATATATTTCAAAGGTTTTCAAAAAGAATATTTTTTTGTGTTTTATACAGAAATGTTTTACAAAAAAATGAAAAATGAATGATCTATTTAAACATATATGACGACAATGAATTTTCCCATCCCCATAACCATTATTTTATGTCTAAATTACATTGAAATATTTCTTATTTTCATAAAGTAAAACCCCTCTTTAACTTTTATTTTATATTTTTTTGTTGAAAATGGTATTTAAAAGAAAATGGTGTTTCATTATCTAAAATAGTGTTTTCATATGAGTTCCAAAAATTTTTTAGAGAGGGTTTTATGAAGAAAATGTTTGAAATTAAAAAAATTATTCATGGTATGGTACTTGAGTATTATATAAAAATTAGTGATCCTAATACATCTTATACAACGGGTTGATCCCCATTATAGGTCACCATTTCTCTTGATAAAGTTTATATGAAGGGTTTATCTCCATTATAGCTCATAAAAAATTAGTGAGTCTAAAATAGCTTATACAAATGGTGATCCCTATTATAGTGCTCCAATATATTGGGTAATAAAAATTTTATTCATAGAATTATATTAGAGGTTGGAAATATGGTTATTCCATTTTCAAGGGTTCTAAAAAGTGTTATATAAATATGATGAACTATGTTAACTAAAAGGGTTTTTATTTTCTTTCTAGGGGTTTTAAAGGTTTTCTTTGAGAAAAATGTGTTTGTGGTTTTCATGTAAAAATATTTTATTTCATATTATCAAATAACATTAAGATATAGGTAAACATTTCGTGGGTTTTAATGTTTTTCACTAGACAAATAAAATTATACTTTTTAAGTCCCTTATTGAGCCCTTTGTTCTCACACAATATTTTAAAACGTTTTTCATGGGGATTGATGATGGGTAAGGGGAATGAAGAGGTCAAGTAAAAAGTCGTGAATATTTTTCATGAAAATAAGTAATGTTTTATTTTAAAAAAATTATGTGGTGGTAAAATGGTTACTGATTATAAGTGTATACTTTTTATTATATGGTTATGTTATGTATGATTTAGGACCCAATTCTCTAAAACTCTAAACCTGAATAGATACTTAATTTTTAAAAAATTAATTATTTACTGAAAATCAATATTATTTAATTTTTAAGTTAAATTCCTTATATGGATGGTATATATAATATTATTTAAATATATAATATGACAATTATTATATAATCATCATTATTTAAAGATAATATTATACTTTCCATCTTTCCATCATGTTCATAGAAAAATTGAACAGTTACTTGTGCTTACATACGACCTACCATCTTTAGGATTGTAATGAAATTCATTTTTCATAACCATCATTCAATGTTGGTTTTAAAAGATTAATTAATGTATAAAAATTATAATAATTTAATTATTATTCTAAAGATGATTTAATAATTATATATTTGATGAAAATCAATATATCGAAGTTGTTTGGAAATTATAAATTGAACATCCTCAAAACACATGATGTTGAATTAATTAATTAAGTAATTACATATGTCATTAAAATAAATAAAATAAATGGTTTAATTATAAAAAAGTAAATATTGAAAAGGTTTTTATGAAATTTAATATTTGATAAAAAAATAATATGCGATAATGAATGTTTGTGACATGACAGACTCAAAGTAATGGACAATTTACATTGAGAACTTCATTTTAAATGTTTTAAGGATTTTTTTTCTAAATATTTTTACAATGTACATATTCTTAATCATTATTTTATATGTATTTAGATAGATATAAATTAATTATAAAGGATATTTTATTTCACCCTTTCCTTTCTTTAGAAGGTTTTAAAAATGAATTATTTTACTTATTTTATATAAAACATTTTGAATTTTTTTACAAAAGTAAAAAAGGAATATTAAATTTTAACATATACAATATCAATAGATTTTCCCATTACTATACATGTTATTTGATTTTTAGATTCCTTTATAAGATCCCATTTTTCATCAAATAAAAAACCTCTTCCCCTTTGTTCTGTGTATTTTATTGTTGAAAATTGGGTTTTAATGGAAATAGATATTTCAATATATAATTTTTTTATTATGGGTTTAAAAATATATTTTTTATGAGTTTGACGACTAAAATGTATTATTTGACGTGTTTCATGAATTTTATTGTCCTTGTATATTTTTTATGATTTATTGGTGAGCTCAATATAGATCTAATGACGGTCGAGCCTGATATAGCTCTCCAATGCAATGAGTAATGCTTATATTATTCAAATAATTATTTTAATATTTGACTATATTGGTTATACCACCAGTAAAGGTTCTATAAATATGAAATATAAAGGAACATACATGAATTTTCTATTCCTGTTAATGATATTATTTGGAAAAAATTTGATTTTTAAAGTTAAGATAATGATCTTTTATAAAAGTAATGATTATTCCATTTTATAGTAAAAAGGTATGTGTTAAAGAATTTATTTTCATGGGTTACCATGTTTTCTAATAGACCCTCATGATTATGATTTTTTCTTTATTTTTTCTTATAAAGTGTTTTAAGAAAAACTTTGGGAAGAAAAGATAATTTCATGTGTAATTAAATGATTATATAAGCTCAAAAGTTTATGATGTTAAAGGAAAACTCTATTATATGATATAATGGGTTTTAAATAGACTATCAAGTTTATTTATTTATTTTTATATATCCCTTACTGATATTTTTTTTCATCTTTTCATATTTTCAAATGTTTCCCATTAGTTTTAAGGATGAGTATGAACAAAGGAGAATATGAGTTGAAAATTGTAAAGATTTTCCATGAAAAGAAAACCTCTTTTATTTTAAAAGTCTTGTATTATGGAAAAAATGTATACTAAGAGAAATTGACCAAATTTTAATTCATGAGTTTGTAATGAAATATTGATGAGATAATTCTATAAAACTATAAACCTGAAAAGATATTTGGTAATGTAAGATGACTAATTCTTGTTTAAAATGAAATTGTGGATTAACTAAAGATTAGGTCATTATAGTTGGTACCAAAGGAAATGATTGTATAAAATTTGATATTAAGATTAGAAAAAATTAGTGATAACCTTGGGGGTAAGTATAAGATAAGGATAACATTATTATGTTTTGGTTAAGTATAGATTGTGTGGTTTATTAATGATAAAATCTCTATCTACATACTATAAATTGGATATGGATGTGGAACAAACTCATCTAGGGGAAACAACTCTAAAATGAGATTATTATGTTTGAACTCGATAATCACCTGTACGGGATGAGTGGTAATATGATTGAACACATGGATAAACACTCTTGGGGTATAATGCTTTGGTTAATTATAATTCTCTATATGAACCATTATGATGAATGAGAGAGTAGAACCTATGGAAACTTAAGATAATACAAAGTGATATGAGATAACCCTAAAGTGTCATGGGTTGATAAGTCTAAGGTTTACCATAAGTTTAATGGAATAAATACCCCTTTTAGGTTTTATGTGGTGATAATACTTTGGGAGACATGTATTGAGTTTTGATATACGTTTAGGTATATGTAACCCTTATTTTTAACATGTGAAAATGTTATTTCAGGAGGAATGCCTATAAATTTTGTGGAAATCAGATTAATGGTATTGATAACCTTTAGGATTTATATGATCTTTTATGTTGAGGTAAATATGGTTTATTATAATTTGGTAATAGATGTTTAACTATATTGATAACCATGGGAATAAAAATTCATTTTGTGATTAAGTGATTAATGTTTTTTCTGAAGAAGATCAGTATAGTTGGGGAGTGTTATATGATTACGTTAAACAAAATATTATTAGATAAGATGGGATTTTATTTTAAGAATAAATTTTGAATTAACTTTAGGAAGCATATATGATTTAAATGCAGATTTATGGTGATTTATATTATTTATGGAACTAATTTAAAGATTTTGGAGGCTATATGATAATGGAATATATGTTTTTGGGTATATGACATTTTCTGTGACTAATATTTTTTGGATAAAAATGTCAAGTTAATCTTAGAAGAATATGTGATAAAATACCTATAATTTTTAGGTTTTTATATTGGATTTTTTAAAGAGTTATTTATGTAATGTTTGAATTTTAATATTTTGTGTTGCTTTGAGGATTTTAATATTAATTTATAATTCATTCAACTTTAATAATATATTACATTATTATAACTATTTTGTTTTTAGTAAAGATAGTAAGAATATATTTTAATCCATTTATATACCTCTTAGTAAGTCATAAGTTTATTATAGTGCTTCAGGCATTTAATATTAATACTCCTCATTTGGAGTAAAATATGATACAAAGGTAGAATATCTTTAAAACACTCCACCAAATGATGAAATTTCATTTTTTTTATTTAAATAAAATCACTTATGTTTATTTCATCGTTTTCATAGTAAATATGGTAAAATAAATTCCTTAACTCTAGGAAAAGGATCTTGAAATAAAAAACTTTATCCTATTAAATTAATTTTTGATGAATTTATGGTCTTTTTCACATCATTTTGGTTTATGGTTTCTTGTTCATTAACTTTCTCAGGATCATTCACTTTCTTATGATCAATATTCTCTATCACTTTCTATAATTTTTTAGATCTTAATTTTTCATGCATTCGTATATTTTGACGTTAAATTAATGTTATTTTATTTGAAAAAATAGTTATGTGTTATTCAAGATGACCATCATATTTCCCTTTCCCTCTTTAATAGAAAGTTTTATTAAACCTTTTTACAATGTGAGCTTTCAAAAAAGGTATTAAAAAATGTAAAAAACTTGATTACCAAGCTTAAATAATACTTCAACGATGAAATTTATTAAATGGTTGTAGAATTTAATATCTCTAGATTTTAAGAGAATATTATATTTTATTTCAACCAAGATATGAAACATCGGGCTTAAATGGAACAAAAAAGATTATTATTTAAATATGACTGTTGTTACCTAGTCATTAAATTGGAAGTTACAAATACCACTAATATAATTATGAAATATTTATATATATTTAAGGTCCCTCTATAATTCAAATTTATTGATTTTTTATTAGGGAATAAGAACTTGATTTTTAGTAATGTCATTCTATGCTTTAAAAATAAGTTTACTTCAAAAATGGCTTTAATGATTTTTATGAGAAAAAATATAATTAATTTTATGAAATTTTATAAATTTTAATTGATGAAAATAATATAATTTTTTAAATAACACTATCAAAACTATCTTTGGGTCAAATTTTGGTATTTTCTGAAAAGATTTATTTTTCAACAAATAGTGGAAAATTAATATTTTTTTAAAATGTCCATTTATTTTTACTAAAAAGAACCATTATGATTTTAATTTGAACTAAAATTAACATAATAATTATTTAATTAAATATAATAAAATTAATTACACTTTAATATTTATTATACCCTATTTTGGAATAAGTTTATTTTTGGGTTTAAAAACACATTTTTCTAAAAACTATGTTTCACTGTAATTTTTTATAAAAATTGATTTATAACACTTATAGGAATGGAATCTTGAAAAATGGATTGAATATTTGAAATAAATATGTTGAAATTTGGGAAATATTTCCCTTTTATGGTCATTATGATTAGTAACGGTAGTAAATATTTTTCACCTCAATAATGGTAAATCTGGTAAGTAAGGTTAAATATTATATGACAAAGACTAAAAATAACCCTAAAATGATTCTAATCTATTAGATGAGTGGGTTTTGATGTTAATTATACAATATTATAATTATAGTAATTTTTTGCTATTATTCTTTGAAAATGACTTATATTATTGTAATGAAAGAAAAATACAAAATGTCACCCCCTTTCTTTTAATTTTTTCTTATATGTTCAGATTGGGATAAAACTAAGTAGTGATTTAATATTAATATTTATTTTAATTATACTTAAAAATTTTATATGATGTAATTTATTTTTAATTTTTAGATATAAATAATCACCTTAAATTCTTCTACAATACCGATATAGTTCTTGTGTCAGCAGTTGAAAAATCAATTAAATGATTTAAAAAAAATATAAAAGTAATTTTTTTGGTTGATTTATAGTGTTCTATGAATTTTATAAATATATAGATCATATTAAAGTTTTGTTAAAACTATATATTATAATTCCATTTTTATCTTGATAACATTAAAGTCAAAGTGAATGATTAGTTCCAAAAATGACATTAATGATAAATTATAATAAAAAATATTCTATAAATTAATTTTAGATTTATAAAAATCCTATATTTGACCAATTAAATTCAATATGGTTTGTAATATAAAATATATTCAATTTATGGGCCACTTTTCCTTTTATAGTAACTTTTTTACCCCTAAAGGTTAAAAAAACTTTCTTATCATAGTAGTCTTCAAAAGGGTTAACAAGGGGTTAAAAAAAAGAGATAAGGGTGAAAACATCACCTAAAATTGTGAAATTTTTATTATATGAAATTATTTTGACTCATAATAATTATTTATTCAAAATAATTCATTTTTTCCACTTCTCCATGAAAAATAATTTATATTAATTTAATTCTTTTAGTAATTCCATGAGTCCCCTTCCCTTCACTTTTAAAAGGGAACCTCCTATCGTCTTATACAAACACCTTTTTAGAAATAATTTTTTTTAATTACCACCCATTTCTTTACCAAAAATCTATACCCACATCCTAGACTTCATAGTTTTGGTATAATACCATCTTTAGAAGGATTATATGAAGAAATGGTATTTCTTTTAACTGAATATTTTAGTTTTATTTATTCTTATACTTATTTAAAAAAATACTCTAACCATTTTGATATAATAAAATCAGTATATAAGATATAAGAATATTTTATTAAGTTAATTTATTAACCCTAATCATTACCCATTATCCATCAAATTGGAAATGAACCATCGTTCGTATCTACGAAGGACTAACGCCTCACGAACTGATATAATTCATTTTCCATCACAATCTATCAAGACTAGTTATTATGATGGATTTAATGTGTATATATGATATTCATGAAATATTTATCATTATATTAAGATAAATTATCATTTATTTTCTTACCTTTCCATCCATTTAAGAATGATGATGTAGTTTGTGAGTACATGTGGATTACCACCTCTATGAAGCGATGTGATTAATTTTTAATCAACACCTCTCATAAATGGTATATTTAAGTTTATAATATGATATTTATAATATAATAATCATTATATGAAGAAAATATTATACTTATACTATCTATATCATGTTTTTTTAAATGTAAATGTTACTCATGCGCACGTACGACCTACTATTTTCATGATTGTAACGTAATTAATTTCTCATAACCATATTTCATGGTTGGTTTTAAAAGTTTAAATAATGCCTGAAAATGATAATTTTTCATGATTATTATTTTTCATATGATTTAATAAGCCCTATTTGACCACCATCAACATACCAATGTTGTTTTGAAATTATAAATCGAATATTCGCAAAACTCACAATGTGAACTTAACTAATTAAGTAATTAAATATGTAATTAAAATAAATGAAATAAATTATTTAATAATAAGTTAATGAACCTGTAAAATTTTATTAAGAAATTAAATAATTGATAAAATTTTATTATATTAGAGATAAAGAATGTACATGATAAGTCATACTCAAGGTAAAAGTCTCTTTACTTTAAAAACCTCATTTTAAGTGTTTTAAAAAATTATTTTATAAATCATTTTCTACCATGTCAATATTTTAAAAAAAATTCTACAAATTTAAATGAAACTAAATTAATTATAAAGGAAATTTTGTGTCACTTTTTTACTTTTATTTATATATATTTTAAAATGAAATTTTTTACATATTTTATACAGAATGTTTTTCATTTTCTTATAACAGGAAAAAATAATATTATTTTTTAATATATGCAACATAAATGTATTTTCCTATTATTGTAACAATTATTTTATTTTTATTCCTTTAAAATAATCCATGTTTTCTTTTAAGAAAACCCTTTTCTCTTTGTTTAGGGTATTTTAGTCTTGAAAATTGTGTTTTAAGGGAAAGGGATAAATATAATATTTGAACATATTTTGCTTAAGGGTTAAAAAGTATATTTTTATGTTTTTGATGATGTAAATTAAAGATTATATATTATTAATTAATTTTATGGTCCTTGTAAATTTATTAGGAATGATGGTTGATCTTGATATAGCTCGGATGGTGGGTGATCAGGATATGGATCTCTAATTCAATGGGTAATGATTTTTTTTCTCTAGAGAATTATGTTAGATGTTGACCATATTGGTTATTAAAATTATAAGACTTCTTCTAAGGGTTATATAAATATTATTACTTAATTAAGATATATTAATTTTATATGCTTTCTAATTTTTTTCTTTTAAATCATTTTATTTCAAATGGTAAGCTAATGATCTTGTGTTTTAACGGGATAATTATTCAATTTCTAGGTAAAAAGGTATGTTTTAAAAAATTAATGGGTTCTCATTTTTTTAAGAAACCCTCATGATTATGAATTTTCCTTTATGTTTTTTTATAAAGTGTTTTATGAAAATCATCATGTAGTAAATATGATTCTATGTGTAATAAACAATTATTTGAGTTCAAATTTTATTATATTAATGGAAAACTATCTTAAATGACATCATGAGTTGAAAATAGGTTTCTTTATTTCTTTTTATTTGTCCCTTATTGATATTTTTTATCTCTTACCACATTGTCTAATTTTTTTTCTAGGTTTTAAGGATTAGTAGGAAGAAAGAAGAATTTATATCAAAAATCATAAAGATTTTTAGGAAAAGAAAACATGTTTTATTTTAAATTTCATGTATTATAGGGAAAATAGATACTAATTAGAGATTTGTAACATATTATTATAAGTTTTTAGTTATTTTTAAACCTTTATTTTTATCATTATTTGGTTGAGTCTTATTTATGGGTGATACATGTGAAATTTTAAAAAAAATAAGATGTTCAATTTGGTGAACAGTTGGTGGATGATTTTCCCAAACCGTGAAACCCCTAGTGAAAATAGTAAAACCATAGACTGTGGGAGTTTTCAAAATTTGTGCATGATTTTTCAAAATGTGAAACCACCTAGTAAAAACCATGAACCTTAGTATAGGGGTGCATGGTTAGGGTGATGGTTTGTCTAACCATGTGGCCCTGTCCAGCTAACTGTGCACGCGAGACTTTATTATTTCAAAAAATCAATAAAAAAATCTCTAACCCATTTTTAAGCCCTCTATTGACCCAATTTTGACCTAAATAAATTTAATTTTCTTGGAGGTCTCTTAAGAACTAATTTTGGCCCATCCAGACCCATTCCTTGTAGGATTTAAGCATAGAGGATCTCATTTGATCTTCTATAGATAAGTGTATATCTTCTCACGTGTCTTCTCCAACTCCCTCTTTCTATCCCACTTAGAGATTATTATATCATTGTGGTGTTGATGGATCTAGACACTATTTAATTGGATCTTAATTATAGTTTAATTTCTTGATCACTATTTCCATTATTCTTCATTAGCAGATCCCATTGGAGGTGATAATATTTGATTTTGTAATTAAAGGTAGGTGGTTATATTTTATATTTTCTATGTGATTAAACCTTGATATTCTTGATTTTGATTTAATTATATTTCAATTAATTTTTTAACCCAATTTTATGAGAATTTGAATTGTAATTGAATATGGTATGGATTTTGGGAAAACCCCCACTTTCAATGGAATTGGAATTTGGGGTGTATTTTGAAATTGATGTAATTGATGAAATGATTTGAGAATTTGTTTTAGATTTTTTTTGTAAAAAAAATAACTGATATAATTATGATTGGTTTTAAACTAAAAATGCATGAAATGATGAAAACCCAATGTTTTGGTTTTGGAATTGAATTGTCATACTTAAATTGAGAATTTGGTAATTTAATTGTAAAAGAATATTTATTTGAAATGGGATGATTTTCCCATTATTGATTGATTGATTGAGACCTTGTGGGCCTGGGTAGTTAGTGGGTTATTTGGGAAAATCATAATAGGATGGTAATTTCCTATCAATATATTGAAGATGAAAAATATTTAAAAAAATTAGTTAGTCATATTTTATCCCCAATGGGATGATGATGAGTCCTATTTAGAATGATATTGAGTTATGTGTGTACACATATTTCCATGATCACTAATATGAGGTGTGAGGTTCCTATAACTAGAAACTATCATACCATATGGTAAGATAACAATGGTTTTTATTTTGATTAATTTTATATATATTCCATTGTTTATAATTTTTTTTACTCATTCATTATTATTTATATAAACGTCTTTATATAAAAATTTTATTTAATAGATATTTAGAAATGATTTACATCGTTTATAAATATAATCTTCCATTGTTCTAAATATATAAATGTATTATATCATGACCTATTTTATTAAAATTGAAAGCATGGTTTTTTATCATTATGGAAAATTTTTATGGAACACATGGTGAGACCCAACTGGGATTTATATCTCATACCCTACCTTTTCTATTAGGAATTTATATATTTCCTTCTTCTATGTCTGAGAAAAGGGAAATAACCACTTGGATGTAGTGGATGTTCATGATTCCTTGGACTTTGAGTGATGTTCTATTTTGGATGTTGAGTTGTTATTTTCATGTTATAATTACTTTGATGATGTACAATTTTGGGTTTTTGATATATTTATTTGGTTTCTAGTAATTTCTCCATTTTGTATTGTTGATAATATGGACATGTTTTATTATATTCCGCTATTTTTGTGGAAATTTGTTCCATATTTTATCTTTTATAATGCCAGGTTCTAGTTCTGAACCCTTTAGGAAATGCTAGTTATGGATTATATATTAGGTTACCAGAGTATCTGGCCTAGTTTTTGAAAAAATTGATATCAAAGGTGCAAGTTAAGCTTCTTTCCTTCAAGTGACTATGTAGTTTGGCCTATCTTGTTAGGAATTTGGAGGTGGTAACCAGAAAGTTCCTAGACAGATCTCATCGTAATGAAACTTTAGTTACCATGGGTGGTTTGGTAAAAGTGTATTGAAGAAAAATTTTAACAATTTATATCATTTTACCTAATTTTTATTTGGATTAGTTTAAATTGAAATATTTTTTTCGTATCTGATGGGATTAACTTTCCTATTACTCTTGTTGATTTGTTGATATGAGTAATATTCTAATGTCTTTAATGTTTTTTTAATGTTTTTTAGCATCATGCATTCGAAAATACGTGTGAATAAGACCTGGGAGGAAGTGGCTGGTGAACCACGATGATAGAATCATCTTGTAGAATAGAATACTGTTGAGATTATTATATAAGCTTTCTAGGCTCTAGGACAAGCACCTACACCCATTCTTGGTCAGGCTCTAGTCTTCTAACCTCATAGGTATGAATCTTGTAATCATGCTTAAAAGTTACTTCACCATAATTCACAAGAGTTCCAAGGATCTAATGATCCTTAAGAGGCTAGAGATTGGTTGGGAAAGATAAAGATTCTATTTAAGTTTTTTCAAATTTCTAATTCAATTAAGGTGAAATGTGACACATTCAAGATAGAGGGGCATAGAAGGAGATAGTGGGGATCTATGGTGACAGTGAAGAAACATGAGGGTTTAGAGTTGATGTTAATTAAATTTATTTTCACCAATCAGTTATATTCATAGTTCATGGTCCTATCTAAGGCTATAGAGTTTTTCAAGCTTGAGTAGGATAACAGGACCGTAAAAGAGTATGCATACTGCTTTACTAAGATTTTTTTGTTTTCACCTGAGATTGTATTGAATTATAAGATAAATACTCAATGGTTTGAGGTGGGCCATTAACCTAAAATTCATTCTTAGGTTTTCTTACTGAAGATCACCTCTTATACTGATGTTCTAGATAGGGTGTCGATGGTTGAACTTGATCAGGCTTGTAAGTCAGGGTTCACATTAGTTACTTTTTCTCATTTGGTAGTTTAGTTAATACCTATGAAGGAAAGAGAAATTGTGATGATTCTCATGGTGTATCTTGATAAAAGTTCTTTTATATACCTTTTTCAGTTCCTGGTAGAGGTCGTTTGACTTTATTCTAGTGTATCAATGTAATGTCCCAACCCCAGTTACCTAGAGTCAGTGCATTATTACATAACATTGGCATGATCACAAGAAAGATCAAATCTCGAAAGACCAATTGGTTTAGTAGCCTTGGAAACACTAGATATATTCATAAGTCTTACATTACATCATAAAAATGAAAACTACAACAACATATTTTCGTCATATTCCACACTCATATCCCCACATACTATCCCTGTAGGTCATTCATAATTTACTTCTTCATACCCTGGGAAAAATAAAACATAGAAAAGGGGTGAGCTCAAATGCCCAGTAAGGATAACAATATAGTGAAAACTTTTATAAATAAGAATAAACATTTAAGGCAATGTATAACTAAAAAAATCCTTTTAAACTTGAAATTCAACATAGTATGGCAAAAGTAAAATGAAATAATGCCATTTACTTATTCACATGGATATTCTACTAATCGAATAATCACATGAAATATCAATAACCTCTTTCATAATGATGGAATGCATAATGCCAGACTATCATAACCACATAGCCAAGGCCTCGTGCCAAGACTACATATAAGATTTTGCCAAGGCCTTGTGCCAAGACACTAGTTTGTCTCATGAGACCTACCGATGCATCAAGGATCTATAGCGGGCTCCACCCGTCACATATTTAGTCCAATGCATTCCCATATGAAAAGGTTTAAACATAACATAAACATTCGTATTAAAACTAGCATACGAAATGTCAATACTTTCACCATAAACTATGAATGGTATAAAAATAGAACATAAACAGTCAAACATATCACAAAACCATCAATACAATATAGAAGTTTTGTATTATAATAAATCAACTTCAAATAAGCGTAAAATCCATCAAAGGATGTTGACATAGATGAAATCAAAACTCTTTTTAGAGAAATATCTCTTTATATTTTTGAAATCATTTAAGAGTCATATATTTATAAAATAAAACATTTTTCTTTGAAAATATTCTTATAAGCTTGTAAGGGAAGCTTCGACTATTTTATAACGGCGAAAAATAACCGCACCCGCCGTATAAGTTAAAAAAACATTCTTACCATAATTCTGTCGAAAAGGTTAAAAGCACCTTGTTTGGAAAACGACGGAAATATTCCTTTATAAAACTCTTATAAAAAGTCAAACAAGGGTATAAATGACTTATAAACCATATTCTTTTAAATAGTAAAAATGTTTTGAAATACATTTTTAAGAAACATGGATGTGGATGATAAAGAGATCCCAGTAGATTATTACGTATAAACAACCTCGGATAATGAAAAGATTGTGAAATAACCCTTACCTTGCACTTTTACTTGGTTGAGGGTAGGTTAACCTCCTGTATAATGGTGAATTAATTTTTATTAAATTATACAAGAATCATATATATTAATATGATATCATATATGATCTTTTAACATTGATTTGTTAATAATATCTTAGAATTATCGTCGTTTCGGGTGTTAACTTACTCATTTTCTATTATATGTTTTGTTACATAAGCCAAGTTTGTTATGGATAGGTTGTATCTTATTCATATACAGAATGATATCAAGTCCTTAAACATTATTTTTAAATCATCAAATGATAATTATACTTGAATGGATATGATGGAGAATGAATCTCATCGCGTTCGTGGAGACGGTAGTCCGTACGTACGCACGAGCAACAATATCATTCTTTTGATATTAAAATAATATATAAATGGATGTTATATCATATATACAGAATCATTAACATGTTATATTTATTATTTACATGAGTTACACATCATTATTATATCCATCCAAATAATAATATATTGAATAACAATTACACCACGACATGGAGATGGTAAGCCGTACGTACGCACGTATGGTGACATGTTATTCAAAGGGTGGATAGAATACCGAATATAGTTGTACCATATTTATAATAATATCACAGTATATATATGATACTGGAGTTATTATTTTAGAATTGTAATAACAAAGGAAGAAGAAGTGGAAGAAGAAAGGAACTTGGAAAAGGGTGGTGAAATCATTACCTCTTCTTCGGGTTCTTCCTTTTGATTTGATCTAAAGGGCTCCTTAGGTTGGCTTTCTGATCAAACTAATGCCTCTAGGTTGTATTTAGGGAAGTTGGGAGAGTATTTGGGCAGATTTTGGCCGAACTAAAAGGCTTTGAAGGTGTGAAGAAATGAGAAGGTGGAGTGCCCTTTTATAAGAGGGGTGAGGGGCACCTTTGGAAAAGTTAGAAATATTAGTTTATAATAAATTCATATTCGGTTTCTAATGGCTCAAAAGTGGATTATTTAAATTTTAAGGTGGGTATGGGCTGAAAACCAATCAACCAATAGAATTTATATAGGTTTGGGTACTTATATTAACCTTATCTTTAAGTATTAACTCTAAGTTAATTAGTTTCACTTTTACAATGTCTCTTTGTATTTTTATATTATATGGTTAATAAGATTTCTATATACATCCAAGAGACCCCCAAGTGTTCCATTAATGATACACCTATCATTATATAAGTCTCTTGGACGACCCTTAGATTTTTAGGAATTTAATATCAATTAATAATATAATATTTGTTTTAAAAACTCTTTTATGTCAATTGTGACACTATTCAATAGTTGATTTTTGTGAAACTCATAACATAATGATTACTTCGAAAAAATTTAATTAAATCATTACTACCATGTCATATTAACTTAGAAAATTAGTGTAATTCATAAAAAGTCTAAAATTATATTTATTTGTGTATTTATAATATCAATTATTTTAATTTTTCACTATTATGGTAATTACTGCATCATCATTGTGTCATAAATAAATTAAATTATCTAATGTCTAAAAATTATAAATAAAATATAATTATATAGGAAATAGTTTTATATTTCTAAGGAATATTTACAATCTAATTTATCTTATGTATAACACTATATTAAAAATGTTTTAGTAAATAAACTTTGATTTTAATTCTTTTAGCTCTTCTTTGAATTAAATAATAATAAATGTCCTAATCTAATCCAAGTGGACATAAATGATAATATTTTATTCCTATGGTTGTTTTTGGTTGAGATACCCTTTTCCAATAGAATTAGGACATGTGTTAGGGTAATATTAATATCATTTTTACCCTTAATTACCCTATTTACTTTTATCCGTGGTAAATAAAAGTAAAAAGTTACTATTCACCAAAAATTATTTCCATCTCATTGAACCACATTTTACTTCTTGATATTAACCGTGTCTCTCGTATTTTCGAAATTCCATTCACAGAAGCGGTAAAATTAAGTTTTATGATAAAATTCAGTTTTTTTAACTACCACTTAGTAGTTTCACTATTCATCAAAAATTGAAGTTTTTCAGAACAATGCCAAAATTTCACCCTAAGCTATAATTGATATTCTGAATTCAAAAATGATGTTGATTTTACAAAATTACAAACATATAAGTTGCAATAATTAATTTTATAATTAATTCCTGTTGTTACAACAAATAGCATGTTTTTAAAAAATAATATATATCAAAAGATTGACAATTGTTTATGTCAAATTTCAAAGTGAAATTAATTATAATGAACACCATTGGATAAAATGGTAAAAATATATTATAATTATACTATAAAACCACTAAATAATATAATTTATCACTATAAATTATTTTGATTAAAAAAGTTGTTTTTAAGTATTTTTCACTATTCATAAAAATTGGACGTTCTCAGAAAAATTCAACTTAGGATAATTTCGATATTCTGAATCCAAAAATGAAGTTCATTTTGAAATATAATATATATAATTTTAAAAAGTAGGTATTACTATTCATAACGACTAGTTTGATTGGTTGTGGTGTGTTAGAACTCGATGTTGCGTACAACACACGCTATCACATTATTCAAAGAGAAGCGTACCGTAGAAGCTTGGGGTGTTACATTCTACCCTCCTTCAAATAATTTCGTCCTCGAAATTTCTAGAATATTATCGCATGAAAAGACTCGGGTGGTTCTTCATCATAAGTTCCTCAGGTTCCCACGTTGCCTCTTCCATCTTATGGTTTCTCCACAAAACTTTTACCAGACGTGTCGTCCGGTTTCTCAGTACTTGTTCTCTCGTATCAAGAATCCTGATGGGCTCTTCGTAATAAGAAAGATCGGGTTCCAGTTCTAATTCCTTATAGGTGAGTACATGCATTGGGTCAGGAATGTATTTCCTCAATAGAGATACGTGGAACACATCGTGAACTTTGGAGAGACTTGGCGGCATTTCCAATCGGTAAGCTACAGCCCCAATTCGTTCTAGAATTTCGAAAGGTCCGATGTTCCTAGGACTCAATTTACCTTTCTTACCAAAACGTATGACTCCCTTCCATGGAGATACCTTTAGGAAAACATGACCACCAACTTGAAATTCCAAATCCTTCCTTTTATTATCGGCATAGCTCTTCTGCCAACTTTGAGCTTCTTTGATGTGATTTTGGATTACCTTCACCTTTTCCATCGTTTCCTCCACCAGTTCTGGGCCTACAAGTTTTCTTTCACCAACGTCATCCCAACAGGTTGGTATAAGACATATCTTTCCGTATAACGCTTCATATGGTGCCATCTGAATACTCGAATGGAAGCTATTGTTATAGGAAAATTCTACCAGAGGTAAATATTGATCCCACATACCCTGAATGTCATGTGCGCAAGATCTGAACATGTCTTCTAAGGTTTGAATAGTCCGTTCTGATTGTCCGTCTGTCTGAGGGTGGTAAGCAGTGCTCAAATGAAGTTCAATATCCAGGAATTTCTGAAGGCTTTTCCAGAATCTTGAAGTAAAACAGGGATCACGATCAGAAACAATCGATAGAGGTACTCCATGAAGTCTCACAACTTCATTAATATATAGTATTTCTAGACATTCCAGGGGTAGATCTTCTCTTATTGCAAGAAAATGTTCTGACTTGGTAAGACGATCAACAATAGCCCATATTGCATCATTCCTTCTATGAGTATTTGGTATCCCCATGACAAAATCCATCGTAATATTGTCCCATTTCCACTCCGGTATGGGAAGAGGTTGCATAACTCTTCAAGGCTATTTCCTTCCAGCTTTCACTTGTTGACAAACCATACATCTTGACACAAAATCAGCAATCTCCCTCTTCATGTTTTCCCACCAAAAATGTTCCTTCAAATATCTATACATTTTCGTGCTCCCAGGGTGTATAAAGAAATTGGAACTATGAGAATCATCCAGCAATTCCCTTTTTAGATCAGGTATATCGAGAACACAAAGTCTCTTCCCAAATTTTAAAATTCCATCTTCATACACAAAGTCTCTCAGTCTCCCATCATTCATAGCTTTAATATTCTTTTGAAATTCTTCATCATCGGTCTGAGAACTTTTAATCCTTTCTAGTAAAGATGGTTTGGCAACCAATTGAAAAAGCATTGATGTTTCTCCTTCCCTGGATATTCCCATGTCCATCTTCACTAGATCCCTCAAAATTGGATCCCTTTCAATTCTCATCACGTTCAAAACTCCATGTTATTTTCTGCTCAAAGCATCTGCCACCTTGTTTGCTTTCCCCAGGTGGTAGTGTATCATACAATCATAATCCTTGAGTAATTCAAGCCATCTCCTTTTCCTCATATTGAGTTCTTTTTGTAAGAAAATATACTTCAAACTCTTGTGATCAGTATAAATCTCACATTTTTCACCATAGAGGTAGTGCCTCCATATCTTCAAAGCAAAGATCACAACTGCTAACTCGAGATCATGAGTAGGATAGTTTTGTTCATGAATTTTCAACTGTCGTGATGCATAGGCAATAACCCTATCATTCTGCATAAGGACACAACCAAGTCCTTTCTTCGATGCATCACTATAAATAACAAACCCATCATTCCCCGATGGTAGAGTCAATATAGGAGCATTGACTAATCTTCTCTTCAGTTCTTCGAAACATTCTTCACACTCTTTTGTACAAACAAATTTAACCCCTTTACGTGTGACCTTCGTTAATGGGTTAGCCAATCGGGCAAAATTCTGGACGAAACGTCGATAATAACCTGCTAAACCAATAAAACTACGTACCTCAGTTATACTCGTCGGTGCTGGCCATTCTTGGATTTCCTTAGTCTTAGAAGGATCAACAGAGATTCCATATTTAGAGACAATATGGACAAGAAAAGAAATCTCATGAAGCCCAAATTCACACTTGCTAAACTTCTCATATAATTCATTTCTTCTCAGAGTCTTCAGGATAATGCGCAAGTGATTTTCATGATCTTCGTAGATTTTGGAGTATACCAAGATATCATCAATAAATACCACCACAAATTCATCGAGATACTCCTTGAAAACTCTATTCATCAAATCCATGAATACAAAGGGTGCATTAGTCAATCCAAAAGGCATTACAGTAAACTCGTAATGCCCGTACCTGGTTTGAAATGCTGTCTTTGGAATGTCTTCCTTCTTCACACACAACTGATGGTATCCAGATCGAAGGTCAAACTTTGAAAAGTATTGATCTCCATGCAGTTGGTCAAATAAATCATCAATTCGAGGTAGGGGATACTTGTTATTTATTGTTATAGCATTGATCTCCCTGTAGTCGATACATAACCTCATAGATCCATCTTTCTTTTTAACAAAAAGAACAAGGGATCCCCATGGAGAAACACTAGGGAAAATAAATCCCTTATTACTCAATTACTCTAGTTGTTTCTTTAGTTAAACTAATTCTACAGTGTCCATTCTATAAGGGGTCTTCGATATAGGCCTTGATCCAGGAATTAAATCAATGGAAAACTCAACTTCTCATTCTGGAGGATGTCCAGGTAAATCTTATGGAAATACAACTACAAATTCTTTCACAATAGGTACATCCTCTATTTGAACATTCCTTTCCTCACCCAAAGTTATTTCATTCTCTTCCACCCCAATAATTGAATTTAGTTGAGCTACTGGGGGTGGATCTAGATAAGAATTAGGTGGTGATGATTCTGCTCTAAAGATAAGGTGTTCCTTATCATCATCATCAAAAATCGTAACCTCTTTCTTCTTACAATAAATCTTCGCATCATAGTCCGAAAGCCAGTCCATACCGAGGATTATATGACACTCAATCATAGGTATGATGATGAGATCAGCAGATAAAGAACATTTATGTGCTCTAATGGGGACTGATTCACAAAACTTTATTGCAATGATACTTCCCTTAGGAGTTTTAACTAACAATTACCTTATTAAATCAAATTTTAAATATCTAATTTTCTTAGAAAACTGGGAAGATATGAAACAATGCGATGATTTAGAATCAAATAATGCATTTTCTAAACTTGAGGAAACCATTAAATTACCTGTCACCACGTCTTTCGGAGCTTCTACCTTAGCAGTAGTGATAGCATAAGCTTGGCCTTGATCCCTTGGCCTTTTCTTAGGTATGTTCTCCTGATACTTAGGACATTCATTTGTATAATGCCCCATCTCCCGACAATTGTAGCATTGGACATTGGTGGCTTCCTTCTTCCCCTTGCAATCACGAGCTTGGTGGCCTTTTTCACCACACTTGTAACAGACTCACGTTCCCTTCAAGCAAGTACCGGGGTGTTTCTTCCCACATTTACCACAGGATGGATATTCAACCTTTCCCTTCATCCCCTTATTTCCATTCCCAAATTGATCAGAAGGTCTCTTCTTCTCTTGTTTTTCTTTAAAGTCATAAGACTTAGAGAATTCCTTTTCGGTCTTGATAGCACATGAGACAATGTCTTCGTACGACGAGAAGGATTGTGAGACTAATGCTCGACGGAGAAATAGTTTTAACCCATCAAAGAAACAATCAATCATACTTATTGGGTTATGTATATAATCTCCAGCATACCTTGCTAACCTTGTAAAGTTAGCCTCATACCTTGTGACATTCTCATCCTCCTTCTGTCTCAGACTCCGAAATTGCCTTTCCATATCTGCTCGATGGTCGTGAGGAAAGTATTTTTCTAAAAACAGATCTTTGAACTCCCTCCATTCCATATTTGATACTTCATCATCTTCCTTCATTTTTTGAATCAATGACCACCATTGATCAGCATCTCTAGTGAGTCGGTAAACTTCCATGATAACTTTTTCCCTTTCACTACTCCCCAAATCCTAAAATATTTTCTCTAGGGAATTTATCCATTGCTCAGCTACTAAGGGATTTGTACTCCCATTGAACGTTGGTGGTTGTTTCTACATTAATCGATCTAATATTGATCCTCCATGCTGTGGATAAGGGTTCTCCATACGGGTAATTTTATTATTCACAACCTGAGTAAGTTGTCCTAGTATGGTGATTAGATGATCGGCACCAGTTGCATCACCATATCCACTATAATTATCTTGAGTTGGAGGGAAATCCCTACATGGAGTGCATGTATTGATACAGTTTCCATTTCTTCCACTAGGCGCCATTTCTAAACAATGGTATAAACTAGATCAGTTTATGAATCAAAATACATAATACCATACTTATAAAACACTTAACATAAATTGAACTATTTATGGATATAATCCATAATCATAAGAATGTTTTCTTTGAGGAAGTATATACTCATAAACCCTTCATAATGATTTGTAAAGAAAATGAGAGTTATCCTAAGCATATCCCCTGGGAGTGTCGTAACCAAGAGTGCACCAAGGCCCGTTGTCATGCAATAGTTTCTGTTCGAGTCTAGATCAAAGCAGTGTTTTCAGGTTTTACCCCTAGGTACATTTGTGCCAGATCCGCCTCTACCTGCTCATATACAGACAGGGATTTATTGCTTGGAAAACTCACAAAATCTCTACAATACCAAAATTCTAGGAAGTTCTTCTATACTAATCCTCAAAGTTCATCTTAGGTCTATGTGCTCTAATCAAAGTTTATCTAAATCTAGCCTCCAAGGATTGTACTAAACCTCCTCTGATACAAACTGTAACGCCTCGACCCCAGTTACCTAGAGTGGATGCATTATTACATAACATTGGCATGATCACAAGAAAGATCAAATCTCGAAAGACTGATTGGTTTAGTAGCCTTGGAAACACTAGATATATTCATAAGTCTTAAATTACATCATAAAAATGAAAACTAAAACAACATTTTTTCTTCATATTCCACACTCATATCCCCACATACTATCCCTGCAGGTCATTCATAATTTACTTCTTCATACCCTGGAAAAAATAAAACATAGAAAATAGGTGATCTCAAATGCCCAGTAAGGATAACAATATAGCGGAAACCTTCATAAATAAGAATAAACATTTAAGGCAATTTATAACTAAAACAAATGCCTTTTAAACCTGAACTTCAACATAGTATGGAAAAAGTAAAATGAAATAATTCCATTTACTTATTCACATGGATATTCTACTAATTGAATAATCACATGCAATATCAATAACCACTTTCATAATGATGGAATGCATAATTCCAGACTATCATAACCACATAGCCAAGGCCTCGTGCCAAGACTACAAATAAGATTTTTCCAAGTCCTTGTGCCAAGACACTAGTTTGTCTCATGAGACCTACCGATGCATCAAGGAGCTATAGCGGGCTCCACCCGTCACATATTAAGTCCAATGCATTCCCATATGAAAAGGTTTAAACAAAACATAAACATTCGTATTAAAAATAGCATACGAAATGTCAATACTTTCACCATAAACTATGAATGGTATAAAAATAGCACATCCACAGTCAAACATATCACAAAACATTCAATACATTATAGAAGTTTTTTATCATAATAAATCAACTTCAAATAAGCGTAAAATCCATCAAAGGATGTTGACAAAGATGAAATCAAAACTCTTTTTAGAGAAATATCTCTTTCTATTTTTGAAATCATTTAAGATTCATATATTTATAAAATAAAACATTTTTCTTTGAAAATATTCTTATAAGATTTTAAGGGAAGCTTCGATAATTTTATAACGGCGGAAAATAACTGCACCCGCCGTATAAGTTAAAAAAACATTCTTACCTTAATTCTGTCGAAAAGGTTAAAAGCACCTTGTTTGGAAAACGACGGAAAGATTCCTTTATAAAACTCTTATAAAAAGTCAAAAAAGGGTATAAATGACTTTAACCCATATTCTTTTAAATAGTAAAAATGTTTTGAAATACATTTTTAAGAAACATGGATGTGGATGATAAAGAGATCCCAGTAGATTATTACGTATAAACAACCTCAGATAATGAAGAGATTGTGAAATAACCCTTACCTTGCACTTTTCCTTGGTTGAGGGTAGGTTAACCTCCTTTATAATGGTGAAATAATTTTTATTAAATTATACAAGAATCATATATATTAATATGATATCATATATGATCTTTTAACAATGATTTGTTAATAATATCTTAGAATTATTGTCGTTTCGGGTGTTAACTTACTCATTTTCTTTTATATATTTGTTACATAAGCCGTGTTTGTTATGGATAGGTTGTATCTTCTTCATATACAGAATGATATCAAGTCCTTAAACATTATTTTTAAATCATCAAATGATAATTATACTTGAATGGATACGATGGAGAATGAATCTCATCACGTTCGTGGAGACGGTAGTCCGTACGTACGCACGAGTGACAATATCATTATTTTGATATTAAAATAATATAAAAATGGATGTTATATCATATATACAGAATCATTAACATGTTATATTTATTATTTACATGAGTTACACATCATTATTATATCCATCCAAATAATAATATATTGAATAACAATTACACCACGACGTGGAGACGGTAAGCCGTACGTACGCACGTATGGTGACATGTTATTCAAAGGGTGGATAGAATACTGAATATGGCTGTACTATATTTATAATAACATCACAGTATATATATGATACTGGATTTGTTATTTTATAATGTTAATAACAAAGTAAGAAGAAGTGGAAGAAGAAAGGAACTTGGAAAAGGGTGGTGAAATCATTACCTCTTCTTCGGGTTCTTCCTTTTGATTTGATCTAAAGGGCTCCATAGGTTGGCTTTATGATCAAACTAGGGCCTCTAGGTTGTAGTGAGGGAAGTTGGGAGAGTATTTGGGTAGATTTTGGCCGAACCAAAAGGCTTTTAAGGTGTGAAGAAATGATAAGGAGGAGTGCCCTTTTATAAGAGGGGTGAGGGGCACCTTTGAAAAAGCTAGAAATATTAGTTTATAATAAATTCATATTCGGTTTCTAATGGCTCCAAAGTAGATTATTTAAATGTTAAGGTGGGTCTGGGTCGAAAAACACTAAACCCATAGAATTTAGACATGTTTGGGTACATATATTAACCTTATCTTTAAGTATTAACTCTAAGTTAATTAGTTTCACTTTTACAATGTCTCTTTGTATTTTTATATTATATGGTTAATAAACTTACTATATACATCCAAGTGACCCCCAAGTGGTCCATTAATGATAAACCTATCATTATAGAAGTCTCTTTGCCAAATATTAAATTTTTAGGAATTTAATATCAATTAATAATATAATATTTGTTTTAAACACTCTTTTATGTCAATTTTGACACTATTCAATAGTTGATTTTTGTGAAACTCATAACAGAATTATTACTTCGAAAAAATTTATTTAAATCATTACTAACATGTAATATTAACTTATAAAATTAGTTTAATTCATAAAAAGTCTCAAATTATATTTATTTGTGTATTTATAATATCAATTATTTTAATTTTTCACTATTATGTTAATTACTGCATAATCATTATGTCGTAAATAAATTAAATTATTTAATGTCTAAAAATTATAAATAAAATATAATTATGTAGGAAAGATTTTTATCTTTCTAATGAACATTTACAATATAATTTATCTTATTTATAACCCTATATTAAAAATGTTTTAGTAAATAAACTTTGATTTTAATTCTTTTAACTCTTCTTTGAATTAAATAATAATAAATGTCCTAATCTAATCCAAGTGGACCTAAATGATAATATTTTATTCCTAAGGTTGTTTTTGGTCAATATAAACTTGTCCAATAGAATAGGACATGTTTTGGGGTAATATTAATATCATTTTTACCCTTAATTACCCTATTTACTTTTATCCGTGGTAAATAAAAGTAAAAAGTTACTATTCACCAAAAATTATTTTCATCTCATTGAACCATATTTTACTTCTTGATATTAACCGTGTCTCTTGGATTTTCGAAATTCCATTCACAGAAGCGGTAAAATTAAGTTTTATGATAAAATTTAGTTTTTTTAACTACCACTTAGTAGTTTCACTATTCATCAAAAATTGAAGTTTTTCAGAACAATGCCAAAATTTCACCCTAAGCTATAATTGATATTCCGAATTTAAAAATGATGTCGATTTTACAAAATTCTAAACATATATTTGAATTAATTAATTTTATAATTAATTCCCTCTGTTACAACAAATAGCATGTTTTTAAGAAACAATATATATCAAAAGATTGACAATTGTTTATGTCCAATTTCAAAGTAAAATTAATTATAATGAACACCATTGGATAAAATGGTAAAAATATATTCTAATTATACTATAAAACCACTAAATAATATAATTTATCACTATAAATTATTTTTATTAAAAAAGTTGTTTTTAAGTATTTTTCACTATTCATAAAAATTGGACGTTCTCAGAAAAATTCAACTTAGGATAATTTTGATATTCTGAAACCAAAAATGAGGTTCATTTTGAAATATAATATATATATAATTTCAAAAGGTAGGTATTACTATTCATAATGGCTAGTTTGATTGGTTGTGGTGTGTTAGAACTCGATGTTCCATACAACACACGCTATCGCATTATTCAAAGAGAAGCGTACCGTAGAAGCATGGGGTGTTAAAAGCATGCCTCAGAATTTGAAATGGGTTTGAAATGAGGCACTCAAGATTTGTAGGTATTGTGGAACTTCAAGACACTTTCAAATATTATACTATATATATTATTCCATACATAGTGGCATAGGTATATCATCACCAAAAATTGTTGTAGTGCAATCAGATTCTTCAAGATCAATGGGGTTCTAGCCACAGGCATCCAGAATGAAGCTTTGTCATGTAGTGTAAGTATAGATACCCTATCCTTTTACACATATTATTTCATGATTTTATATATAATTTCCCATCAAATAAAAACCAAGGATTATAAATCTAGTGTATTTGGAAGATTTTGTACATAAAACTAAAAACATGAAACTAGAACAAAAACATATTTATTTTAATCATACATAATGAGCTCCAAACATCCTTTGAGATCCTATATCTTCATAGTATAACTTTGGTAATACGTAGATAAAAGGGATGATATAAAAAAATCCCATTAAGGGAATAAACATGGGAATAAATCATAACACATGGGTTAGAAATCATAACTAGATGACATTAAAAGGAATGGAACATAAATAAACATATGGAAACATAACATATAGAATAAGGGATTATGTAATCATGGAAACATAGGAATGTGGAACCAACATAAATTATGACATAAACATGAGTTAATAATAACTTTTAGCCTTATATAACATGGTGGAAAAGTCCCATAATGGATTAGGTTTACTCTTTAATCCCATACATGACGCCTTAGGATACTAAACATTACCAAGTTCATTGGAGAAATATTTGGGTGAACCCATCATAACATGTTCTTGAATATATGTTATACATGTATAATTAAACATAAATAAAACATATAAGGGTTACCCATAGAAATAAATGGGTTTCATTATCATGTCATAAGGCCTATCGAAGGGAATGTCATAATGGTGTACATGAAAGAATAGATTTAAATAATGATTTAACATTTATAAGGGAAAATAGTCATAGATCAGGATAATTTATGTCCAATAGAAGTTAAAAAAATGTAAAAATAGTGTTTTAGAAACTTTGGAAATGAGCTCCATCGGTGGGTTAAAGGGAAAATATTAAAAATTATTTAAAGAGAAAAATGGAATAATTTTTTGTTTTAATATAGAAATAAACTAAGATATTTTTCATTTATAGAAATGAACTAAGATATTTTTCATTATAAAATGAATGGTTTAAGAAAAATATTTGTGTATTAAAATATTTTATTTATTGTACTTGAAAATGGGTAAGAAATTGGAAGTTCCCTTAAATTTGGGCTTTCTTATCAGAAGGAATTCAAAAAATAACTTATAAATCCTATATTTCTCCATTAAATATGAATGAATTGATCTAGATACATGATTTTTATAACATATTCATATAATTTAAAATATATACATAAGAAAAATGAATATATTCATTGGTGTAAATAGAGATAAATTGTAACTCGAAGAAGAAATGGTGGTTCAAAGAGACTATATACCTTATGTCTAAAATAATTCTTCACTTGCACTAAGTGTCCTAGATAATTAAAACTAGATCCATTAATTAATTAATTAAGAACCAATTTTACTTTTATTTGATTTATTGTAATTTTTTTAAGTTAATTTATGGCCATTTTTATGAGTTATAATGTTCAATATCGTTGTTCTAGAAGTGTTCATTTTTATGGTTTCAAGGTCAGTTAACTTGTTTATATTTAATGATGTTCTTTTCAAAATAGATAAATTATCTAGAAGTGAAATTATATGGTATTATTTCACTTCTATAAATTTAAATGCTCTTATATACCATTTTTTTTATTTGAGTATAATTCATTTGATAAAACATTAATTATAAATGTTTAGATTATTATGGTGGTTTTTCGATCATCACTAACTAGTTTTGTTTTATTATTTAATATATTTATATATATTAGTTAAAAACATAAAAAAATTATAATGCACATTTTAAAAAAAAATTAACCAGTATAATGGTGTTATGACCATCCATGAAGGTGGTAATAGAAAATAATAAATTATCGTCCACAAAGGTGGTGAATTGACATATCATGGATGATGTTTTTGTTTTTATGATAAAAAGAGAAGAGAAGAGTTTTGATGTTGGATATTCCATTAAAATAATAAAATTAAACTATATATATGATACTGGATTTATTATTCTTTTTTGGATTGGGTATGTGAGGGGAGTATAAGAAAATAAATGAAATTAAAAGAAAAAGAATGAGGATTTTACCCCCTCAATATCATCCCATTGGGAACCTTCTTAAGGAATTTGGAATTTGTATTTTGGTGAGACCGATAAGACTAGAATGTGGGGATGAGTATTGGGATATTATTTGGGTATAATATTTTCAAGAGCTAAATCTTAGAAGGTATGAGGAGAATAGGTGGTGAGCAGTGGTATATATAAGGGAAGGAGAGTGGTGTTTTTGATTATTTTATTCATTTTTTATTAATTTGGCTCAAGAATATAAATAGTTCTGATTCTTGTGACTAATTATAGTAACTAGTGCATTTTATTTCTAACTAATTGGTTATTACCTCATCCAATCATCATGCATGACTCAATAACTCATGTATTTGTTAAATACTATAAATTATTGTATTTCAATATTCATAAAAGATTCAACTATTTTAGAAAATTTCCAAAAAAATTACCATAAACATTTTTATACATGTAGATTTCAAAAATAGAATCCATTTTACAAAAATAATATTCTAAATATGATAAATTGTAATTTTAATTACAATCACAATTTATTCAAAAAATTCTGATTTTAATATTATAACCGATATTATGACACTTTGAAAAATAAATTAAGGTCACAAAAAATTATTCTATAATTATAATATAACAAAATATTATTTTATAAATATATATTTAAAAAAAAATTAATCATTATATTAAATATAAAATTCTAAATATACATTTATGTTTCACAAAAATACCAACACTTAATTTATCATTTTTAAAACATTTTTTTTCTTATTCCATGATATAAATATAGCATACATTCATTTATAAGATACATAAAACTTATTTATACTTTCATAGGTGAGGTTACTATTCTAATATCTATATTACTATTATAAACGGTCATGTTACTATTCAAATAGTCTGATTACTATTCCAATTGTCAGATTTATAATGGTCATAAGGTTATATTACTTCCTATAAATTCCTCTTATTCCATTCATGAATCAATTATATTTTCATCTGATATTATATATACTTTAATATTTTAAATAAATATTTTATTATTAACATTATGTTTTATTTCTACTGCTTTCTCTAGGTGTACGATAATTGTAGTGGATCAAGAAGATCAAAATTTCCCTATTCTTATTAGCTTATTTTATATTTATTATCACGTTGTAATATTTGGAATTATCATTGGGTTTTTTCAGAATAAAGTATCATTATTTATTTATGAGAAAAACAATTATCAGGTTCTCTATGAAATGTATGTGCTTTATACTATATGACGTAATTATAATAAGGGAAATTTCATTGATAAAATTTCGGGTCATTACATTCTTCCCACTTATAAAATTTCTCCCTTGAGATTTAATTTTAAATTATATGGTGAAAACATGTGAGGATACATCTCCTTAATCACTTCCTCTAGTTCCCATGTTGCATCTTCATATTTAAGGTTCCTCCATAGTACTTTAACTAGGCGACTTGTCCTGTTGCGTAATACTATATCTCTACGATCAAATATCTTCACGAGCTACTCCTCCTAAGGGAGATCATTTTTCAATTGTATAATCATTGAATTTAGTACATGTGAGGGATCTGGTATCTACTTTCTCAAGAGAGATGCATGGAGTAAATCATCTACTTGATATATGGTTGGTTGAATTTCTAGTTGATATACCACATATCTGATACGATCAAGAATCTCAAAGGGGAAGATGTATCTAGGACAAGGCTTTCTTTTCTTCCCAAATCTTGTGAATCTCTTCTATGGAGATATGCGGTGGAATACCTTGTATCTAACCTTAAACTCAAGGTCCCATTTATGATTCTATATATAACTCTTTTTTCGACTTTAGGAAGCTTTGATGTGTTGTTGAATGGTTTTAACCATTTCTACCATTTTGTTGACCATTTGAGGTCCCATTAACATAAGTTCACTAACTTCATCCTGGAATGTTTTTGTTCTATATATTTTCCCATAAAGGGCATTATATGGATCCATTAGGATTCTTGAGTGGAAACTATTATTGTAATATAACTCGACTGGAGGTAGATGTTCATCTCATCCTTCTTTTTAAGTCCACAAAAAATTCTCTCAACATGTATTCTAGTTTCTTAATAGTATTCTCATATTTGACATCAGTTTTTTGATGAATATTTATACTGAAGTTCAACTCAATATTTATAGAATATTAGAGAATTTTCCAGAACTTAGAGGTAAATATCATATCTCGATCGGATACAATACATAGTGTTAGTCTATGAATCCTCACCACTTATTTGATGTATATATGTTCAAGTTGATTGAGTGATAAGTCCTCTCAAATTTTTATAAAGTGGTATTTATTTTTAAGATAATGCACAATGACCCATATAGAATTGTTTCCCCTGGATGTCACTGGATCTCTAGTGACAAAGTCCATGGTGATGTTTTCTCATTTCCATGTTAGTATGGGTAATGGTTGTATCATCTCCTTAGAATTTTGTATTTCATCCCTCACTTTTTCACATACCAGAAACTTTGGTGTATATTCAGTGATCTCCTTCTTCATATTTTCCAATCAATATTTATCTCATAGATGATGATATATATTTTTTCTCACTGGGTGAATAGAAAAAGTCGAGCTATGTGAATAATTTAGAAGGTCTTTATTTATCTCTGGAATGTATGGTAAACATATTCTTCACCCAAATATTACGAATCCTTATTCATCAAATTTTATCTCTAAGGATTTTCCCTTTCTTATAGCTTCCACATTTTTCTGAATTTCCTCATCATCTCTTTGAGAATACATTATTTTATTCAAAATGGATGGTTGAGTAATCATTTGAGAATGGATTGATGATGTTCCATCATTAACGATTCCCATTCCCATCCTCTATATATCTAAGAATACTGGATCCTTCCCAATTCTCATCATTGATAAAGTTGTATAATCCTTTCTACACTGAGAATCTACCACTTTATTTCCTTTATAGGGATGGTAGTGGATTAAGCAGTCCAAATTCTTCATGAGATCTAACCATATACACTATAATATATTAATATCCTTCTATGTAAATATATATTTTAGGATTTTATGACTATTATATATCTCACACTTCTCCCTAGATAGATAATTCTTCCATATTTTCAAGGCGAAGATCACAAATTCCAACCCCAGATCATGTGTGTGATAGTTTTTCTTATGAACATTCAGCTACCTTTACGCGTATGCTATCCATTTATCATTTTTCATCTGTACACAGCCTAATCCCTTCTTTTAATCATTGTTGTGTACCATAAATATCTACCCACTTATTCTTAGTGTAAGTACTGGTGTAGTGATAAGCCTCTTTTTCAACTCTTTAAAGTAGTCTTCACATTCAATAGTCCAGAAAAAAAAGTACTCCCTTTTGATTAATCTTTGTTAGTGCATTTGAAAATCAAGATAAGTTCTCCACTAATCATATCTGATACTCAACTAGACTACGGAAAATATAGATCTCCATTACATATGTTGGTCTTGGCCACTCCTCAATTTCCTTTTTCTTTTAAGGGTCTAAAAATATTCCTTTACTAGTGATAACATGTCCAAATAATGATACTTCCTCCATCCAGATCTCACATTTACTATACATGGTATATATTTTCTCCCTTGAAAAAATATTTAGAACAATATTTATATACTCTTTGTTTTCCTCCTTACTCTTGAAGTATATCAAAATATCATTGATAAAGACTACCATAAACTTTTCAAGGTAATCATTAAAGACTATAGTCATTAATTCCATGAATATTTTTGGAGTATTGGGGAGTTTGAAAGGCATCACTAGGAACTCATAGTGTCCATACATCGTTTTAAAGGTAATCTTGGAAATATATTCCTTATTCAATATTAATTGGTGATATCCCTATTGAAGGTCCACATTAAATAAATACATTTCCCTACATAGTTGATCGAATAAGTAATCTATCTGTAGCAGGGGATACTTTCTATTTATCTTGATTTTTTTATCTCACGATAAGAAATGTAGGGGCGCATTGATCCATACTTCTTCTCAAAAAAGAGAAATGGAACACTGCATGGTGAAGCCCTCGGTTGTATCAAACCCTTGTACAAATTCTCTTGTAGTAGCTTCTTCAGTTCTTCCAACACAATGGTGGACATTCAGTAAGGATTCATTGATCCAGGTAGATATCTATTAATAATTTAAATTGATAACTCAACCTCTAATTCAGGATAAAACCCAAAAATTTTATTAGGGGACACTTTAGTGTTGTCCCTCGCAATGGTCATGTCTTCAAGAATGATCCTATCCTTTATCTTAATAATTTCTGCTAGATATGCTTGCTTATAAAGAAATAATATCCACAATTGAGATGATAATTTTGATGGAGATTCATCAGCCTCCTTACACTTATACATAATTAGAGTATGCCTCTAGATGTGATAATAGATCTCTCTTTCCCAACAATTAATGTTGGATTTATATAAAGATAGCCAATCCATGCCAAATATATAATCCAACTATACCAAAAGAAGCAAGATAAGATTTACTAGGAGGTTTATTCCACAAACAGTGACTGGGGAGGAATTATATACTTTGGATGCAATAATTTCCCCATTCGATGGTTTTATATATAACCCAACATTTATATTTTGAGGTCCTATTTTAATAGTTTTACTAAACGTGCCAGATATGAAACAATATATAGAACCAAAATAAAATATTACATTTACTATTATTGAATGAATAATCAGTTTATCTATCATCACATCATTTTTGAGATCCACCTCAATAGTAGTGATAGCATATTCCTTTCCTTTTTTCCTTGGAGGTTGTATTTTTTGGTTTCCTTCAATAACCCTTAGCTTAGGGAATTGTCTCACATAATGCACAAGTTCCTTGTAGTTGAAACACTACACTTTAGGCTGAGTATTGATATAAACATTCCTTTGTTATTCCATATTTGTGGGATTATTCATATCAATTCAACAATAATTTTCCTGATTCCCCTATCTTACATATTTTAATCACCGTATGGTTCCCTTTAGATAGTTCTCAGGATGATTCTTCCCAGAATTTTGAAATATGATATGTTGGGTTTTCTTTCCATCATGGGATTTATCTATTGATTCTCCCATATTGAACTTCATTTTCCTCTTTTCATCTCTGATCCCAAGAGACAACTAAGAGTCACCAATATTTATTTCAACCTTAAGTACACAAAAAACAGTCTCCTCATAACTGTCAGAGTCTTAAATCATTAAGTATTTATATAGAATCAGAATTAGTCCACTAAATAAGTGATTCAATTTCCTTTCGATATTCATAAGAAATCCAAAGGTTTGTCATTCAAGCCTTGTTAATTTTTCCTCGTATACCCTGATATAGTTGTCTTCTGTTTGTTTCATTCTATGGAACCCCTATTCTATCATAATACATAGTGTTCTGGGAAAATATTTCTTGAAAAATATTTTCTTTAATGCTTCCCATTCCATGGAATAAATTCCCTCCATAGAATTCATTTTTTTATTAGTTTACACCACATATCATCTTCCCCTTCAAAATGATAAAATGAAAGAAGGAATTTCTATTCATAATAGAATTGAAGGACATAAAATATCTTCCCAATATAGTTAATTCATTGTTCTATGATGAGGGTATCATACAATCCACTAAAGATAAGATGCATTTTTTGTATAAAGGATTCAACTGCAACTTTCTCTTTATTAGGAGAAGGAGGGAGTTCATCACAATTCAAGTCAATATTCATAACTTGATCCAGTTTTTCAAGTAATTCCATAATGTTTTTATCTACCGCTCCCATTAGATTTGGAATCTCATTAGGTAAATCATCACACTGCCTATCACATTGATTATTGGAAAGGGTTCTCATATTTCCTACCATTAACTAATAAAAATAAATAAAATACAATTAGGGGGCATTAATACTAATATAATAAGAGTATATAAATGAAAATTTTAATATTGAAGGATAAACTTGTAAATGAAAAGTATACCCTACCATGTGATTCCCTAACATTCAATCTAGGTTATCTATAGTGATATAATTAACCCAAGGGTTCTTAAAAAGTTTTTGAGTCATAATATCCAAAAATAACTAGACCATCATCTGATACCAACTATAGAGACCCTATCCTTTTAAACATATTATTACATTATTTTATATATAATTATATATAAAATACAAATCAATGATCATAAATTCTAGTGTATTAGGAAGATTAGGTATATAAAACATTAAACATGGAACTAGAATAAAACATATTAATATTAATCATCCATAATGATCACCTAAATTCCTTTGAGCTCCTATAACTATATAAGATAACATAGGGAATAAATAGACAAAAGGGCTGAGCTAAAAATACTATTAAGGTAATAAACAAAGGAATAAATCATAGCACATGGGTGAGAAGGCATAACATTATGACATAAAAAAGGAAAATAAATATAAATAAACATATGGAACAATAACATGTATAACATGGGATCATATAATCAAGGAAACATAGTAATGTGGCAGCATCATAAAAATGATTCAAGGCTAACTACTAATACTATATCACTTAGTATAAAAAGTCTCATAATGTATTAGGTTTACTCCATAATATCAAACATAATGTCTCATGAGACTAAATATTACCCAATTCATTCGAGTGCTATTTGGTCACACCCATCATAACATGTTCATGCATATGTGTTCCATATGAAGAATCAAATATAAAGAATAAATATAAGGGTTACCCATGGAAAGAAATAGGTATCACTATCATGTCATAAGGAATAACCAAAGGTAATATCATAATTTTGTCCATGAAAGAATAGATCTAAATAATTTTTATAAATTCATAAGTAAAACTAGTCATAGATCATGATAAATTATGTTCAAATTAACTAAAAACATGTAAAAAGAGTGTTTAAGATACTTTAGAAATGATCCACTTTAGTATAATTTTTAAGGGAAAATCCTAAGGAGACTTCAAAGAAAACAAAGGAATAATTGTTGGTATAAAACTATAAATTAACTAATATATAATTTCATGATAAAATGAGTGATTTTTTAAAATTGTGTTTGGACTAAAAACTTTATGGAGTTTACTTGAAAATGGGTATGAAATTGGGATGTTCCCTTAAATCAGGTTAGCTTATTGGGGGTAATTGAAAAGGGAACACAATAAAACATGTATTTACCCTTAATAGAATGATTAATTGATATATATACATATTTTTGGAAAATATTCACAAAATTTTCAAGATTTACATAATAATAATGATGAAATTAATTGTGGTGAAGAGAGATCAATCGTAACATGAAGGAAAAAATGGAAGTTTAGAGAGATCCCTTACCTTATCTATGAAAGTATCTACACTTTCACTTAGTGTCTTTGATAATAAAATTATATCCATTAATTAGTTAATTAAAATTATCTTCTACATGTATTTGATTTATTATAATTTTGTTGAGCTTATTTATGGTCGTTTTGATGATTTATAAGGTTCAATTTCTTCGTTTCAGGAGTGTTCATTTTCATGGATTCATGGTTGGTTAGCTTTTGTATATTGTGGATGTTACTGTGAAATTGGAATAATTCTCAATAAATAAAATTATATGGTATTAATTCACCTATATAAATTTAAATGGTAACATATGTCATTTTATTTTTTTACATGAGTATGATTCATTTGATAAAATGTTAATGATAAATGTTAAGATTATTTTGGCGATTTTTCGATCATCATGAATTAGTTTCATTTTATTATTTAATATTTTTTATATATTTTAGTTCCAGAACATAAGAAAAGTTATAATATAAATATTACAATCTATTTAACCATTATAATTCTTTTATGACCATCCATGATGGTGGTAATGGAAAATCAGAAATTATTATCCATGAAGGCGGTGAATTGACATATCATGGACGATGTTTTTGTTTTTAAGATAAAAGGGGAAGAGAGGATTTTCAATGATAAATATTACATTATAAAAATAAAATTACAATATATATATTATACTGAATTTATCATTCTGATTTTTATAGGGGAGGAGAGGTGAGGATAGGAAAGTAAAGATATTAAAAGAGAAAGAAGGAGGATTTTACCTCTTGAATATCATCTACATGAGAATTTCTTTAAGGTACTTGAAATTTGTATTTTGGTGAGACTATAAAGACCAAGATTTTGGAAAGAGGCTTGGGAATGTAATTTTAAATAATATTATAATTCTAAAAATTATATAAGGTGTGAGGAGAGGGGGTGGTGAGGGCTGGTATTTATAAGTGGAGAAGAGAGGTGTTTTTATTTATTTTATTCATTTGTTTATTATTTTTCCTCAGGAATATCAATAGTGTTGATTATTGTGACAAATTTCAAAAAATAGTGAATTTTAGTTTGAACTAAGGGTTGATTACCTCATCCATCCATCATCCATGACTCAATAATCCATGTATTTGGTAAATACTTTAAATTACTATATTTCACTATTCACAAAAAATTCAATTATTTTAGAAAAAAATCAACCTAAACATTTTTCAACATTATATTTCAAAAATATAATCCATTTTATGAAGATAATTTTCTAAATATGATAAATTTAATTTTTAATTAAAGTCATAATTTATTAAAAAAATATTGATATTAATATTATAACCAATTTTATGAAACTTTGAAAAAATTAATTACATTATCATAAAATTATATTATAATTATAATACAACAAAATATTAATTTATGGATCTATTTTATGATAATAAATTTTATTTTAAATAATTACGATAATTATAAAATATTAAATGATCATTTCTGTTTTACAAAAATAACAGTAGTTAATTTATCATTTTTTAAACATTTATTTACTTATTCCATGATATAAATATATCATACATTAATTTATAATATACCTAAATTTTATTTATAATTTCATATTTAAGGTTACTACTCAAATGACCAAATTACTATTGATAATGGTTATATTACTATTCCAACTGTTATGTTATTGTTCCAATGGTTAGATTTCTAACAGTTATAAGGGATTGATACTTTCCTATAAATTCATCTTATTATATTCATCATTCACTTATATCTTCTTATATGTTTATATATAATTTCATATTTTAAATGAATATTTTATTATTAACATTATGTTTTATTTCTGCGTCTTTTTTGTGAGTGCGGGCATTCTAGTGGATCGAGCATATCCAAATTTACCTATTATTATTATCTTTTATTATTTATTATACCATTGTAATACTTGGAATTCCTATTGTATTGTTTTATGAATAAATTATCATTATTTATTTATCATAATACTTTTTTTGTTGGGTTCTCTTTATGATGTATGTTCTTTATACTTCATGACATAATTATATGAAGGGAGATTTCATTGATAAAATTATAGGTCATTACAGGAATAGTCTCCTAATGAAGCATATATGGGTCTAGCAACTATTAGAGATACCATCACTATATATTAATCTTTAGTGACTCCATTATTTGATACTACTACATCACATTCTTTTATATCAACTTTTATTTTGTACTTGCTACATATTCCTTTGGATATTTTATCTTATGTGATGGATATTACTTTACCACTAAGAATGAAGAGAGTGTAGGTTATCCATTGTCTTTCTTGTGTCTTCTCTTTATCAGAGATTTATCTTTATTGGGAATTTATGGTTCTCAACATGAAACCTATTGATTTCATTCTTGGAATGCATTGGCTAATTGCTAATAAGTATGAATTGATTGTTATCTCCAATGGGTCTCATTTACTATGATTATTGGGGTGTGTCCTACCTTTCAGGGAACATGGGACCTGAGTTTGAGCAGGGACGAAACATATTATCTAGAGTTGGGGAAAGTAATATCAGTTTATTCTTTTTACCTCGAGTGTGAATCATTGACTGATGATCTCCCTCTAGTTATTATTTTGTTTCTCAATGTGTTTTCTTCTAATTTCCCTAGGTTTCCACAGGTAACAGATGTAGAGTTTTATATTTATTTGTTTAATAGTACTAAACTAGTATTTATACCTTCTTAACATATGTAACTAGCTAAAATAAAAGAACTAAAGACTCAGTTGGAAGATCTTCTAGATAAAGGCTTCATATGACTGAGTGTTTCACCTTGGGAGACACAGATTCTCTATGCTATGAAAGTTAATGGAAAACTTTTCCTATGTGTTTATTATCATAAACTTAATCGAGTTACGATAAAGAAAAAGTATCCTTTGTGATAGATTAATGACATATTTTATCAGTTGAAAGGGGATAAGTGGTTCTTGAATATTGATCTTTGATCTTGTTGTCATTAGTTAAGAATAAAAGAAACTAACATTCAAAACACTTCCTTCTAGAGAAGTTATTTCTTTTATGAGTATCTTTTCATTCCATTTGTTTTAAAAAATACTCCTACGGTCTATATGGATTTAATTAATAGAACATTCTATAAGTATCTTGATATGTTCGTGGTGGTATTTTTGGATAACATCCTGGTATCATGTGTGTCATATGAGTGTATTTATAAAATTGTTGAGTAATCACCAACTTTATTCCAAGATTTTGAAATGTGATTTATGGTTTCACGAACTGAATTTCTTAGGACACATGTTCTTGAAACATGGTATCTCAGTTGATCTTGAGATGGTGAGAGTTGTTATGACTTGGTTTAAACAACATAATTATTTCGAGATTTGGAGCTTCTTCGGTTTAATGGGGTATTATTATTGGTTTGTAAAATATTTCTCCAAGTCGGATTCTCTAATGAAATCTATCACTTGGAAATGGTGAATTTTTCATGGGATGAGAAATTTTAGACTTATTTTGTTGTGATAAAAATTATTTTGACTTCAGTGCTAGTGTTGAATCTTCTAGAGGCTGAGAAGGGAAATGTGGTCTTTTATGACATATCTGATTTGGGTTTGGGATATGTTCTTATGTAGGTGGATCATGTGGTAGCCTATGGTTCTTGAAATCTTAGTCCTTATGAGAATAATTATCTAAACCATGAAGTTGAAGTTACAGCCATGATGCATGAAATTAATAGTTGTAAATATTACCTTTTTGGGGATAGTATTACCATGTATTATGACAATAAGTTATTAAGTAATATCTTCTCTAAAAAATATTTAAATCTCTCCTAGTGGTGTTACTTAGAGTACCTTAAATTTTTGGATTTTGGAATTACCTATACCCTAAGAAAATGGAATTTCATTGGTGATTCTTTTAGAAAAAACCTTCTACCCCATTCCATGAAAGAATCATTAGAAGAGAGGAAATTGATGGATCTTTTTGCACAATTGAAAATATGAGTTTGGGAAATGGGGATTGAGGTTTTCTTGGCCAGTGTTTAGTTAACCTCTTCTCTTCTTGAGATGATTCTTCAGGAGAAGTAGGTTTATGATGAATTATATGGAATTAAAGACACTCTTTATGGTTGGTAGATCATTTTTGAGTGGTTGTCCTCTACAGATGTAATTCTATGTTTTCATTATACGTTTTTTGTGTTGTTATCTGTGAGGAAAGATAAGATGATGTATTTCCATAATTCCCAATAAGATGTGAACCTAGGAACCAAAAATATGTTCTATGATATACAACATCAACTCTATTATCTAGGTGTGAGACAAGACTTTCTTGATTTTGTCTCTTGATGTCATACGTTATAATAGGTCAAGGAAGAGTACCAGGGGCCTTCAGGGTTTATTCATCCACTTCCAGTGCTGACTTGTAAGTGGGATGAGATTTTTATGGAATTTTTGGGGGTTTCCATGTACCTAGATAAAGAATAATTAGATATGGGTTTTGATAAATAGGTTGACCAAATCATGTCACTTTATACCCATTCATGACACAACCAAAGTTAAGGAGTTTAGAATTCTCTATGTGAAAGATATTTTTCATTTTCATGGAGCTCAATCTGCTATAGTCTCTGATAGATATCCCAATTATACTTCATGCTTTTAGATAGGCCTCCAAGAGGAAATGGGATCTTAGGTTTGTATGAGTACAACATACCATCCACATAAGGATGGTCAGATAAAGATATATATACATGTTCTGGAGGATGTTTTTTATGTCTGTGTTCTCAAATTTGGTGAAACATGGTATGATCATTTGGGGCTGGTTGAGTATTATTATAAAAACTGTTACTATTCTACGATCAAAATGGTTTATTTTGAGGCCTTGTACGGTCGTCCTTGTAATTATCGGTTATCCCAGCCATATATCATTGAAAGTTCCTTAGTTGGACTAAACCTGATCAAATAGATGTCAGTAAAGATTTAGTTGATATGTCAAATAATGTTGATAGAACAGATTTGGTATAATTAATCTGATTATCATCATCTTATACCATTAGATTTTTCAGTTAGTGACCAGGTGTTCTTGAAAGTTTCACCGCATTTCGGTCATTACTGGCTTGGGAATCAAGGGAAGATTGCTCCCCATTTTTTGGTACCTTTTGAGGTTGTTGAGAAGGTGGGGAATGAGTCTTACCATTTATCACTTCTTCTATGGTTTACATTAATACATAATTTGTTTCATGCATCTCAACTTTAGAAATATCTTTTTGACCCATCTCATGTCTTGATATGGGAGGATGTTGATGTTGAGCCCAGTTTATCTATAACTGGGCATCCAATTAGAATTATTCATTTACAGAAAAAGGTACTTCATGGTAGGAATATACCATTTTTCTATGTGCTATGGAGTCATGGTTCTGATTCACATGATACTTTGGAGCGTAAGAAACTAATGGGAGAAGAGTGTCCTCATCACTTCAATATAGAAACTTCATAGAAGGATTTCTGGTCATAGAAATTTTCTATAGTAGGTAGGTTGTAACATCCTATTACTAGTTTTATAAGATTCCTTGAACATTATTTTCATCATTCTTTTGATTATTCTTATTTAGGGATTATTTGGTGAAATTTTGAAAAAAAATTGGATGTTTTGGATTGTGCACAGTTGGCTCATAGTTATCCCAAATGCGCCCAAAGTGAAAACTAAGAAACCCTGAAAAGTGGGGGTTTTTATAGTTGGTCCAAGGTTTGATAAACCATGCTACTAATTAGTAGAAACTTTGAAATCAAGTATAGGTGTGCGTGTTTTTTATAATCGTGCATCCCGTCCCAGCTAACCATTCATGTGGGGAATTTAAATTCTGAAAAATTATAAATAAAATTCTCGAACCCCTATTTAAGACCCAACTTAACCCTAGTTCTACCTAAATCAATTTCTTTGTCTAAGAGGGATCTAAAGAACTAGTTTTTATTCCTAAAAACTCATTCCTTGATGGATAAAATGTGGAATATTTCTTTTGATCTCTTTTGGGTAACTAAATCTTCTCTCTTACATATTCTCTCACTCTCTCTTTCTCTCCTCCTTAGAGGGTATTAAATTATCATGTTATTGATAGATATAAACTTATTTTAAATGGATATTTATTTTCATTTTCATTTTTTGATCTTCATTTTCATCATTATTTGTTATAGGATCCAATTGGAGGTGTTGATGATTGATTTCATTACTAAAAGTGGGTGGTTCTGTTTGAGATGGGTCAAATGATTAAACATTTATTTTCTTGATTTTGTTTGCATTAGCTTTCAATTGATTTTTAGAAACCAAATTTTAGGTGAATTGGAATTGGAATTTGATATGGTGTGGATTTTTGAGAAATCCCCTAATTATAATGGAATTGGAATTTAGGTAATATTTTGAAACTAATGGAATTGATGAAATGATTTGAGAATTTATTTTATAAAATAGATTAAATTGAATTGATGAAAAACCAATGATTTTTTATATTGAAAATGAATGAATTGATTAAAAACCTATGTTTTAGATTTGTAACTAAATGGGAATATTGAAATTGAAAATTGGGTAATAGAATTGTAGATGATTATTTATTTTTAATGAGATGATTTTACAATTATTGATTGATTGATTGATCACATGTGATTCGGTGTAGTTAGTGGTTTATTTGGGACAATAATCCTAGGATGGTTATTAACTTGTATTATATTAATTATGAAACTATAAAAAAACCTATTGAGAAATATCTTATCCCCGATGGGATGTTGATGAGTCTTATTCAGCTCGATCCTGAGGGATGTCTGTACATATATTTCCCTATTCACTGATATGAGATGTGTGAGGATCCTATAACTAAAAACTGTTGTATTGTAAGTAAAATGACCATGGTGATTACTGTGATTATTTTGATATATATTCCATTTTTTATGAAATGTTTTTACTCATACCTAGTGATTTATATAAACTATTTTATATTAATTGTTTATTTAATCCATGATTGAAATTTTTTCCATAATTTTGAAATGAAAGAATGTTTGTTTTTTCAAAATGAAAATGTAATATACCATGAAATATTTTATTAAAATTGAAATCATTATTTGCTTTATTATTATGGAATAATTTTATGTAGAACAAGGTAAAACCCTACTCAGAATTATAGATCACACCTTACCTTTTCCTTTGGGAATTTGTACATTTCCTTCTGTCAAGTCTGAGAAATAGGAAAGCACCACATGGAGGTGGTGGATATTCTTAATCATTTCGTATTATAGTGATGTTCCCTTTGGGATATTGAATTTATATTTTCAGATTTAGAGTACTTTAAACATGTACTATTTTGGGTTTTGATATACCTATTTGGTTTCTATCATTTTCCCCATTTTAAAGTGTTGTGCATACTGACTTATTTCTTTATATTTTGTTGTTTCTATTGGAAATTTATTCTCTCTTTTATCTTTTATGATGTTAGGTAAAATTCACCAACTTGTGAAGATTGGGAATTCACTTCAGGTTATGTTAGCTCTGGCTCAGTTAACAGGGTAACATGGCATCCTAGCTTGTTTGTGACAAAATATCCAACTTGTAATGTATGGGTTTTTTTAAGACTTGTGACCAAATTATCTAAAAATATAAACCTGATAAGATCATTAGGAATTCAAGAAAATGATTTCTTAATTAAAAATTAAATTATTGGATGAATAAATATTGGGTCCTTAGTGGTTTTATCTCATGTTGACTTACCTAAGAAAGGATAAAGTACAATTATTAACATCCTTGTGGTTTGCATCACCAACTTCTATTACCTATGTGGAAGTGGGAATATGTGATGATGAAAATCATAATATAGTCACCATGGACACGAAGGACTCATGATTAATTTTGGGTGATAGTAAATCGGTTGATGATAGTGTCTCATTTCCTTCTTTTTCAAGAGACCCTTTTAGTAGATGAGTTTTGGAAACCAAAAATATAAAAGATATTACACCTATATGAAAATCATTTGATCATAATATCTGGTAGAGACACAAATTTCACATCACTATTTTGGAATTACTTGCAGAATAAATTTAGTACTAAATTGAAACTGAGTAAATCATATCATTTTTAGATTGATGGTTAACAAAGTTGGGAGATTTAGATATTTGAAGATATAGTATAAGAAAGTGTTATAAACATTAGAAAAGATAGGGATGATCATCCATCCTTGGTTGAGTTTTTTTTACAATAATTGTTTCTAGGATTTAGTCATGATAAAACCTTATGAGGCTCTTTATATCCATCCATGTTTCTCACTACTATGTTGGAATGGTGTGGGTGAGGTAGCACTTTGGGGCTAATAATGGTATAAGAGAATTGTGAGTGAGTTAAGTTGATCTAGAAGTGGTGAGTCAGCACTAAAAGAATGAATAGATTGTATGATAATAGGTGGAAGAATCCATTGGAGTTAAATATAGGAGACTAGGTTTTCTAAAAGTTGAATCTCAACTTGGGAATCAATTATTACAGAATCAAAGAAAGCTAGAACAAAGAATAATTAAAATATTTGAGATTATTGAGTGTGTCAGGATAATGGCCTATTGTTTGGGACATCCAATACATTATTAAGGTAATTATGATATGTTTCGTGTCTCTTAGCTTCATAGGTACATTACTAATCCTTCTCATGTGATAAACTATGAGGACCATAAGCTGGATCCTAAAACATCCATTGTGGAGCTCCTAGTGTGGATCATGGACTGAAGTGGGAATGTTTTGTGAAGAAAGATGATAACATTATCATGGTTCAATGTAATCAGGGACATATATTGTAAGATACATTGTAGTAGGATTCAAGTATATTAAATAATCAGATAGAATTTTTCAAGAAAGATCCTATAAATGCTTCTTGATGATGAGAAGACCTTAGAGGTGGAATATTATATGATACCAGACTTTCTAGGTACAAAATATGAAGTTTTTAGACTTTCTCAAAGTGTATTTGAGTTAATATTTTCATGGGTAAAGTCTGAGTTAGTAATATATAGTTTTGGAGAGTTTCATAGGCCTTTAAGGGGGTTCAAATTTTTAGAATGGTTAGGGGAAACTGTGCAGATCTAACTAAGAAACAGTGTATCTTTTTTAGAGAAGTACAGTGGGTGGTTAATAGTTAATGATAACTATGGGAAATTCCAAAGAAACCATGTGGATTAGGATAGAGGAAAAAATAATGTATGGAATGCAATTTTCCAAACCATTCAACCAAACTATGTGGGTTCCCAAGAGAGAAAGAAAGCCTAACACGATTGGTGCATGGTTTGGAAAACCATGTGAATAAACCATGTGTGCATGCTTTAATGATCCAAAATTCATATTTAATGCATATAACTCAAATTAATTGAACCATCATTCTTCTTATATCTATACCTATCCAAACTATAGACTCCAAATGATATTCTAAATAATTTTCTTACCTACTGATCTTGATTCTAGTGGATCTAATTATTTTGACGATCAGATAATTAAGTAATGTGATCTATGAACCTATGTTCTCTAGTCTCTTCTAGATATACCCATCTTCATTTGAGGTGAATCACATATATGAAATATCATGTATAGATATATATATATTGATGACTTATAATGATGAATTATTAGATCTTTGATATATCAGTGATGAATCTAGTGTGTAGGTGGTATTCCTTTGATCTATCGTATATTGTAACACCCCAAGATTTCATAATACGTTATCTCTTTAATGTAATTCAATAGCTTGTGTCACACACGTTACTGAGTTTGAGTGCCCCATGACTTACTGAACTAGCCTTTCAAAAAGTGGTTATGAATAGTATTAAATGCATTTTGAATTTTATATACTCCATATAATTTTAAAATCTATATTATTTACTTCTTAGACCTAATATAAGAACCAATTCAATTTTTCAGATAAAGGAAGTATTTTTCCAAAAAACTAAATTTTATCCCCTTTTAAGGGTGAACCCTTTTTAGATCCAATATTTGATACTTTTATATATTCAATTATAAAAAAAACTTCTTCTTTAGAAGCGGGACATAAAAAATTTATTTTGGATAAATTTTTGGTGTTTTTCTGATAACTTTCATATTTTGATGAATTGTGAAAAATACTAAATTTTAATTGAAAACAACCTTTTTAATAAAAAAAAATTTATAGTGTTAAATTATTAATTTGAGTGGTTTTAAAGTATAATTAAATTTTATTTTTATTATTTAATATAATGTAGGTCTTTTTAAGTAATTTCACATTTAAATTGGACATAAACACATGTCAATTTTTTGATAGTTTTTACTTCTTAAAAACCCGCTTTCTGGTTTTGACAATGGAAATTAATTTTAAATTAATTAATGCAACTTATATGTTTTTAATTTGGTAAAATATACACCACTTTTTGAATTTTTATTATAAAGATTATATTTGGGTGAATTTTTGGTATTTTTCTGAAAGCATTCATTTTTTGATGAATAATGAAAAACACTACGTTATAGATAAAAAAACTGATATTTTCATTTTAATAATTATTTTTTAATTAAAAATTTATCTTAAAGTCAAAATTGATACATAATGCATATATTATTCCAAAGTAATTCATTGGAGTCAATTTATAATAATATTAGACATATAAAACTTTATTTAACTTTTTTAACGTCTTTTACCCACCTTCTAGGCACATTTGCAAATTTGCATAAAACAAAATTTTACCACTTCAGTGAATTGAATTTTAAAATTATGATAGACATAGTTGACATCATTAAGTAAAATTTGGGTTAATTGGATGAAAAAAATTTTAGTGAACAATAACTTTTGAGTTTTATTTACCACGGTTAAAAGTAAATAAGGTAATTAAAGGTAAAAATAATATTAAAATTACCCCAACACATGTCCTGATTCTATTGGATAAGTTTATTTCGACTAAAAACAACCTTAGGAAAAAAAATAAGATCCTTTGGATCCTTTTGGGTCAGATTAGGACATTTATTATATTTTATTTGAATAAGAGTTAAAAGTGTTAAATTCAATATTTAATAACTAAACCATTTTTAATATAGGGTTAAACAAAAGATAAATTCGACTATAAATATTAATTATAATTCTAAAAATATTTTCTAAATCATGATATTTTATGTATAATTTTTTGACATTATATAATTAAATTTATTTGTGATGTAATAATGATGCAGTAATTACCTTATTAATGAAATATTAAAATAATTGCTATTATAAATATCAAAATAAATGTAAATTGAGAATTTTGATTCCATCCAAGAATTTTAGATTTGAATATGATGTGTTATGGTTTATTTAATGTATTTTTTTAAGTAATAAATTTTTTATAAATTTCACAAAAAACAAATACTTAATAGTGTCAAAATAGATATAAATGTGTTTTTAAAACAAATACTATATTATTAAATGTTACCATATTCCTAAAAATATAATATTCTTTCAGGGGACTTAGATAAAGTTATATATCTCATTAAATAACCACTTGAGGTTATCTTTTCATTTTATACTAAGTTTACTAATCATATAATATAAAAATACATAGACACATGGTAAATGTCAAACTATTTAACCAAGAGTTAAATCTAAAATATAATGATAATATGGTGACCTAAAATTGTCTAAAAACTATTGGTTGAGAATAATTATACCTATAACCACAATATATTTGAAATAAATCTATTTGGAGCTATTAGAAACTGAAAATAAGTTTATAATAAATTAATATTTCAAGTTTTTCCTAAAGTGCCTCTCACCTCTCTTAGAAAAGGGAACTTCCTCTTCTCTCAAATTCACATCTCAAAAGCCATTTGGATCAGCCAAAACCTGCTCTATTATTCTTCCAAATATCCTCAATTCAACCTAGAGTTCTCAATTTGATCAGAAAGCCAACCTAAGGACCCCTTTTTTTCAAATCAAAAGGAAACACCCAAAGAAGAGGTAATTATTTCATCACCTCTTTCAATGTTCTTTTCTTCTTCCACTTCCTCATTATTTGTTGTTTATATAACAAAATAATGAATATAGTACCCTAAAAATAATATTATGTTATTATAAATATGGTACAACCATATTCATTATTCTATCCATCCTATGAATGACAAAGTCACCATACGTGTGTACGTACGGCTTACCGTCTCCACGTCGTGGTGTAGTTTGTTATTCAACACTACATTATTTGGATGGGGATAATAATGAGTATAATTAATTTTAAGAGTAAATATAACATGGTAATGATTCTGTATATGTAATATACCATCAAATTAAACACCATTTAACCATCATTAGAATGATATTATCACTTGTGTGTAGGTACGACTTACCGTCTCCACGACGAGATGAGATTTATCATCAACGATCACCCTTCAAGAATTTTAAAAAACTAAATAAATTGATTAATTATGAGAAATATTAAATATTATCACTATTTTAATATTATATATTTATTTAGATAAATATATTGTGTTTACTTACTTCCATACTATACGATAAGAAAATGGAAACAACATTCATGCATACGTACGGACTACCGTCTCCATAAACGCTGTTTCCATTTCATATATCTATATATTATACATATTTATATTCTGAATATATATGATATATAAATCATGTTTTATATTATAGAAGTATTTAAATCATGATCTAATTGGTACGATCAAGAATAAAAAGTTAAAACACATACAATAAAGAATGTGATTATTACCCGAAATGTTACTTTAACATAGAAATTATTATTAAAAGGGTAGTATATAGTAATAAATAAATCATATATGATATCTTGAATATTAATATGGTTATGGTGTAATTTAATAACATACTATGGTCATTATACAATAGGTTAAACATACCCTTGACTAAAGGAAAGTACAAGGTAAGGGTTAATTCCTCAATCTCATTATTATCTCAGATTGTTTATTTTCAAGTATTTATTGGGACATAATTATTATCCATGTCCATGTTTCATAAAGTATTTTTCAAAAGGATTCTTTTTAATGTAATCTTATACTAAAACATCATTTTAAATGGTTTATATATTTATTCTTCTAAATCATTATCATTAATTTCCATGTTTTCAAAATGGTTTAAGTATTTATTTATATGCACATGATTGTTTTAAAATGTTAATTCCTTTCAAAAGTTTCAATAGCTTGCATCACACGCAACACCGAGTTTGAGTGCACCATGACTTACTGAACTAGCCATTCAAAAAGTGGTTATGAATAGTATTAACTACATTTTGAATTTTATATAATCCATAAAATTTTAACATCTATATTATGTGCTTATTATACATAATAGAAAAATAAATTCAATTTTTCAGATAAAGTATTTTTTAGAAAATGAAATTTTATCGACTTTTAATAGAAAACCCTTTTTAAATCCAATATTTAACAATTTTATATATTCAATTTGAAAAAAATAAACTTATTCTTTAGAATCATGACATAAAAATTTATTTTGGATAATTTTTTGGTGTTTTTCTGATAACTTTCATATTTTGATGAATAGTGAAAAATAATAAATTTTAATTGAAAATAACCTTTTTTATAAAAATAATTTATAGTGTTAAATTATTCATTTGAGTGGTTTTAAAGTATAATTATATTATATTGTTATAATTTAATATAATGTAGGTAATTATAAGTAATTTCACATTTAAATTGGACATAAACACATATCAATCTTTTGATAGTTTTTACTTCTTAAAAACCCTCTTTCGGGTTTTGACAATAGGAATTAATTTTAAATTAATTAATGGAACTTATATGTTATGAATTTGGAAAAATAGAAACCATTTATGAATTGGGATTGTCAAAATTATATTTGGGTGAATTGTTTGTATTTTTCTGAAAACACTTAATTTTTGTTGAATAGTGAAAAACACAGCATTTTAGATAAAAAACTGAAATTTTCATTTAAATATATATTTTTTAATTAAACTTTTATCTTAAAGTCAAAATAGATACATAATAAATATATTAGTTGTATTTAATTCATTGGAGTCATTTTATAATAATATTAGACATAAAATTTTATTGAACCTTTTTAACGTCTTTTACCCACCTTCTAAGAACATTTGAAAATTTGCATAAAAAGTAATTTTATCACTTATATGAATTGAATTTCAAAAATCAGAGAGAAAAGGTTGAAATTAGTAAGTAAAATTTGGTTCGACAGGATGAAAATAATTTTTGGTGAATAGTAACTTTTGAATTTTATTTACCACGGTTAAAGTAAATAAGGTAATTAAAGGTAAAAAAATATTAAAATTACCCAAACACAGATCCTAATTCTATTAGATAAGTTTATTTCGACTAATATCAACCTTAGGAAAAAAATATATCTATTAGACCCTTTTGGGTTAGATTAGGACATTTATTATATTTTATTTAAATAAGAGTTAAAAATGTTGAATTCAATGTTTAATAACTAAACCATTTATAATATAGGGCTACAAATAAGATAAATTAAACTATAAATATTCATTAGAAATATAAAAATATTTCCTACATCATGGTATTTTATTTATAATTTTTATACATTAAATAATGAAATTTAGTTATGACACAATGATGATTCATTAATTACCTTATTAATGAAAGATTAGAATAATTGATATTATAAATATCCAAATAAATGTAAGTTGAGAATTTTGAGGCCATCCACGAATTTTCTAGGTGAATATGACATTTTAGGGTTGATAAAACGTATTGTTTTTTTTAATTAATCAACTTTTTATGACTTTCACAAAAAACAGATACTAAATAGTGTCAAAATAGACATAAATGACTTTTTATAAAAAATACTATATTATTAAATGTTATAATATTCCTAAAAATATAAGATTCGGAAAAGGGACTTAGATAAGGTTAGATATCTCATTAATGAACCACTTGAGGTTCTCTTTAAATTTTATAGTAAGTTTATTAACCATATAACATAAAACTACAAGGAGACATGGTAAATGTTAAAGTATTTAACCAAGAGTTAAATCTAAAAGATAATATTAATATGGTGACCTAAACTAGTCTAAAACCAATGGGTTGAGAATATTTCGACCCATACTCACCTTATACTCGAAATAAATCTATTTTGAGCTATTATAAACCAAAAATAAGCTTATAATAAATTAATATTTCAACGATTTCCTAAAGTTCCCCTCACCTCTCTTATAAATTGGCATTTCCCCTTCTCTCAAATTTATACCTCCAAATCCATTTGGATCGTCTAAAACCTACTCAAATATTTATTAAAATATCCTCACTTAAACCTAGAGTCCTAAATTTGATCAGAAAGCCAACCTAAGGATCCCTTTTGTTCAAATCAAAAGGAAACACCCAAAGAAGAATTAATTATTTCATCACCTCTTTCAAAGTTCTTTTCTTCTTCCACTTCCTATTTATTTGTTGTTTATATACCAAAATAATGAATACAGAACCCTACATATACTGTGATGTTATTATAAATATGGTACAACCAGATTCATTATTCTATCTATCCTATGAATGAAAAAGTTATAATACGTGTGTACGTACGACTTACCGTCTCCACGTTGTGGTGTAGTTTGTTATTCAACACTACATTATTTAGATGGGTATAATAATGAGAATAATAAATTTAAATAGGTAATATAACATGGTAATGATTCTTTATATGTAATATACCATCTAATTAAATATCATTTCTCCATCAATAGAATGATATTATCGCTCGTGCGTACGTACGGCTTACCGTCTCCACGACGCGATGAGATTCATCTTCAACCATCGCCCTTCAAAAATTTTAAAAAAATAAATACATTTATTAACTATGAGGTATATGAAATAATATCTCTGCTGGAATAATATATATTTATTTATATAAATATATGTTGTTTACTTACTTCCATACTATATGATAAGCTGAAACACGTACAATAAAGAAAGCGATTATTACCCGTAAAGTTACTATAACATTGATATTATTATTAAAAGGGTAGTATAAAGTAATAAATGAATTATATATGATATCATGAATATTAATATGGTTATGGTGTAATTTAATAGCATACTATAGTCATTATACATGAGGTTAAACATACCCTCGACTAATAAAAATTACAAGGTAAGGGTTAATTCCTAAATCTCATTATTATCCAAGATTGTTTATGTGTAAGTATTTACTGGGACATAATTATTATCCATGTCCATGTTTCATAAAAAAAATTCAAAAGTATTATTTTTAAGGGACTCTAACTAAAACATCATTTTAAATGGTTAAAGTATTTATTCTTCTAAATCATTCTCATTAATGTCCGTGTTTTCAAAATGGTTTTAAGGATTTATTTATATCGACTTGATTGTTTTAAAATTTTAATTCCTTTCAAAAGTTTCAAAGTGGTATTGGACACTTTGATTAAAAAATATCTTTTTAATGAATTCCTTTATAAATTCATGACTTTTAAATGATTTCACAAAAAGGTATATTTCTGTCAAAGAGTTTTACTGATAATTTTTAACTATGTCAACATCCTTTACTTTATATTATTCTTGATTGAGTTTTATTTATTATAATACAATATTCCATATTTTATGGAATGATTTATGATATGTTTGACTATGGATGTGCTATTTCTATACCATTCATGGTTTATGGTTAAAGTATTGAAATTTTGTATGCTATTATTAATATGAATGTTTATGTTATGCTTCTACATTTTCATATAAGGAATGCATTGGACATAGTAAGTGATGGGTGGAGCGTGTTATAGCTCATCGATGCATTGGTATGTCTAATGAGACAAATTATTGTCTTGGAACAAGGTCGTGACAAAATTTTTATTTGTAGTCTTGGCACAAGTCCTTTACTATATGGTTATGATGTACGACATTATGCATTCCCTCATTATAAAATTAGTTATTACATGTGATTATTAGACTATTATAATATCCATGTGCATGTTTATATAGTATTGTTTGATTTATTTTTTCCATATTATGTTCAAGTTCATGTTTAAAAGGATTTGTTTTTATTACACATCTTGCCTTAAAATTTTATGGCTTCCTATAAATTATTTACCCTTACTGAGCACCTGAGCTCACCCCTTTCTTATTTTTTTTACAGGATTACAAGAAGTATATTATGATTGATATGCAGGGTTAAGCTACAGGAATAATGGAATTCTCAAAGGATTTTTTTTTGTGTTTTATGTTTGAATGTGTAATGTAATGTTCATGTATTTAATCTATTTTCAAAGACTGCTAAACTAATCAGTCCTTCAGGAATTGATTCTTTGTAATAATTCCAATGTATTAACATAATGAACCGGCTCTAGGTAACTAGGGTTGTGGTGTTACATAGATCTTATGATGTTGGAAGATCATGATAGGTATGTTGGTGTAAATAATTTTCTTCCAGATTAGAATCTTATTGAATCTCCTTCTAATGAAATGATGTGATTTATTTGGAATCCTTTCTAGAGGTTATTGGTGTATCGACCAAATCTGGTTAGATCTCACGTGTGACTCAAATATTTCTCCTCATCAGGATTTAGAGTTTTCATCAATAAAATAATGGTAGTAAGATTTTACCATAATGGGACTTTTTATGGAATTATTAGCATGTTTTACTTGGGTATGTTCCCATATTATAGTTCCTTTCATGATGTCTGATCATATGTGTGTGTGTGTGTGTGTGTGTTTATACAGGAGACCATGTTTGATGTCTGATCACACGTGTTTTCATGTGTATCCCTTAAAACCATGTTTGATGGTTATTCACATGTGTATGTATATGGATATTGATACTCATTATTGTTCTTTGATATGTTATTATTTATATTTGGTTTATATATAGCATGTGTAATGTCTATTTTAGTGTTTATGTTGATAAGTGGACCTAACACACTTAGTAAAACCCTTAGAGGGGGAGCATCGACGACATGACTCATTAGTGATGAACTTATATAGGATGATTATAACCTTAATTAGGCATGAATAGAGGTACACCATATCTTCTTTGATATAGTTCTCAACGAAATTGTTGTGATATATTGATGGGAAATTTCATTGGGTATGGGAGAGAGTCTATTATATGGGCATTCCAAGCGTGTGTACCATCACAAGAAAGTAGGTAACCATGGGTCATGGGTCTGAATTTACCTTAATCTCAGGCATGAAGTTATTCCTTAAGAGTGTCACATTATTTTCCTTAAATACAAATTAATATACATAACATGATATAGGTTATTTGATCAGTTACATGTTATATTCTTCTAGCATGGTGCTAAAGTAGGAATAACTAAGGTTTGTGGATGTTTGGTTAGAACACAATTTCTTGGTACATTATTATTTGTATTATTGATTGTGAGATTACTTTTAAATCATGAAATAAACTTCTATATGCATGTGAACATATGTTAATAACACATTTGTGATATTTTTCTATTTTTATACTCTCATCCTGTAAGGGTATATTGGCTTGTGTGAAAAATTCATGATCATGGATCTGGTAAAGGGAAAGGACCTTATGATATGTTTCTATGGATATTATAGTGAGGAGATGGATATGGCCCAAGGGTAGAATTTGGATGGATTTCATAAGAATTTTATTTATTTATTTACCTCTTCTTTATGTACATGTGGACCTACCACATTTGGGATTTGTTTGATTATACTACTATGACTTGTCATGAAAACAATTATACCACATTAATGTGTATTATATTTTGTTTTTATATTTATTTATATTATATTTATGTTTTTTTATCTAGTGATGGTTGTGAATAACATGATTATAGTCTTCCCATGTTATTTTAGACCCTCACCGCTAGTCAGTAACCTATTTTTTATAGGGAGGCGTGCATGAGGTTATGTGAATATTCGGCTTGGAAACTGTAAATTGGGTCAGAGTGTTACATCATGCCATATGGTTTATTTAAATATGTTCTTTAGGTATATCCCCCTAATTCATATGGTTGATTCAGTTATTATTCATGAATTTTCAGTATATCCTTGATATTTCACGGTCAACCAATTTATTTGTGGTCACTCTAGCTATTCATGTGGTTGCTTCAATTTTTCTTTTCATGCAGAAAAATAATATTAGGGTCAATACAAGATAATAATGAATTCAATGAAAGATATTCATATGGTCAGTCTCATTGGGAAGATTTTATCCTGTGGAATCCATGTGGTTGATCATTACATGCACAGTCGATCCAATCTATTTCGTGTATCTGATAATTATGATACCTCTACAAAGTGTGTGACCTACCTTTATATGGGTAGTATAGATCTTACCTTAACCTTATGAAACCTATAAAAATGTGAAGATACATTTACATAGTGGTTTTTGAGCCTTAAAAAGCTTTCATAATTTTCTCACTAACTTTATGTTGCCTTTTAATCTTCAACATAACCTTTGTGCATCATAGTATAAACTCATCTTACCTTTACATAGGTAAAGAACTACCATTATATAGCCTATAGAAATCCATTCTTACCTTCATGAAACCTTTATAAACCAGTAATTACCTTTAAACAGGTATCCAATTTATGTCAAAATAATTTAGGGCCTCCCCAATCACTTCTTAAACACCCCAAGATTAATCCCAAGGCCTTCCAACTTCAATCAAAATAATTATATAAGGTTCATTAATCCACCAACTCTTGTTATGAATTCCATTGAGGATCATAACACTAACCATAATATATTCAAGGGGAATTTATGAGTCATTAAATTTAATGTCATTTTGTGAATCTATATCACTCATCCAAGAATCATCCCCTTATCTTTAATCAGAAAACACATATTGAAAAATTGAAAAAAAATGTAACACTTAATTGGTCTCAATAAGAATTTCTCAAAAAGAAAAAAAAATATGAACTATAAGATAGGAAATGATTGTGATATCCCCTTGGGATTTCTGATTGAGTGCGATAAAATGATTTGTATCATTATAATGAATAATGAAGAGGTTCTTGTAAGTTTTATGATATGAGAAATGTACATTAGAATCTTTTTAGGTTAATGAAATGATTCAATGTGACTATTTGAAATTTTGTTAATATACTCTATTATATGTAGGAAATATGAATAGAGAATGAATTTGTGATAGGATAGAGTTATCCAATGTTCTTCCTTGAAACTATTTTTGGATAATTAATATTATTCATGACACTTAATTAAATTTTTTTCTTGTTGACCATCCTGTTTGAGTTTCAGGGATGACATAGTCGATCTTGTCTTTTTAAGATGAAAACTATGAAAATTAAACTTCATATTAATATAACTAACTACCCATAGTAATGGTACTTGTATATTTTTCATTTTAAAAGTGATGATGTAAATGATGAAGTGTTTTATGACCTTCACTAGAGATGTTTTTTGTGACGTTGTGGACTTATTCTCATAGATATATCTTCAGGGAGGTATATTGATATGAGATCCCTAATATTTTCATGTTATTTATATTATTTTTTATATAAGACCAATTTCTTGCGTTCATCCTAACTAGAAATTAACATTAGGATGATACATCTAAAGACCATACACAGAGAATGAATTTTTATGAAGTTTTAATGTTCATCTTTAAGAACTATACTCAATACCATATAACCTCAATTAAATGAAAATTAATGTTTGGGTATCCATCTTCTATCACAATTCCCAATAATACATGACCCTCCATTGAATGAAACATGGTGTTAAGGAATCACATTATGGAATATTGGACTTTTCATTATGTGATCTTCCATAATAGATTTATGAAATACCTTTTCATGTTGTAAGTATTTTCATTAAAATATCCTCAAGTTATTCATTTACATTTATTGATGAATAATTATGTGATCACTTAGTATTTTTTTAGTGTGTTTACCATTAAAATATTATAAATTTATGGTGTGATGTTTTGTGTTGAGATTAAGTATATATTACTAAGAGGATCTAAAATAACATATGAAGGATTATAGACTCCTATGACGTGGTTTTCTTCTTATTGATAGTTACCATAGATTACTATATGGTGCTATTGATTAGTGTGTTCATGACTATATATTATTATTTTATTTATTTATAATTAAGCATAAACAAGTAAGAATTTGTGGCTTTAGTATATGGGATTTCATACTGAGTAGTTATACTCACCATAATATAGACCCTTGTATAGTGAAATACTCATTAATATTAAGTCATTTTATTCCTTATAGGATATCATAATGGTCAAGGAGAATGTGATGCAGGTCTTTATAGAGTATATAGTGCCATCATTTGGAGGTTTCATTTTTGGGTAGTCAAAAATTAGTAGATAAGGTTTTCAATTTAGTTTTACACTTATAAACATGTTTTGTATTTTATTTTGGAGTGTTTTCTTATGTCCATTCAATATTATGGTTTTTGACATGTATTTCATTACTTTATTGATTGATGTTACATCAGAAATAAATTTATTATCAGTATAAATTATATATAAAGTTTTTATGTTGTTTCTTCCATAGTGGATTGGTGTTTCAGCATTATTTATATTATAGTATAATAACTCTCATTTATTTTATTATTCCCTCCTAGTTTTGGTCACTAATTCCTACTCTATTGGAGGTGGGCTAGAAGACACACTCCCATATTTTTCTCTGACCTAGGCTGTGTCTTAGTGGGGTCAAGTCCTATCATAGTGTGTTCTATCATAGGGATAGATTTTATGGGTGGAATATATGAGGTTTTTGTTTTGATAAAAAAAGAGAAAACTTTTGAGTACTGTTTACATTTAGTTTGTTAGGACATAGAACACATCAAAATGGTGTGTGATACTTAGTTTTGGTACCTATTTTATAGTAAAAAATTAATGTGAAAAGATATTTATACTCTGGAATTATTATTATTTTAATGATTTCCTAATATTTTGATCTAAATAGATAATATATAGATATTTGGAATAAATTTAACAAATGTAAAAACCATTCAATGAAATGAATTATTACATGTTGTGGTTTGTTAAGGAAGAAAATAGAAATAAAATAACAACATAAAATGGATGGACTAGGAAGGATAAAGGATAAAACATGGTTAGAATGAATTACATATCACCTCATCAGTGTTCATGTGGATGAGTTAATTTTTATCAAGTCATGGTTAGTGAATCTTTGGGGAAAATAATACATGTTTTTTCCTTAAAATAATGGATTAATTCATGGTGATATAGAAAAAATAGTAATGATTATATAGATTGAGGCTTTCATTATGTAATAAATAAATATTAAACAAACCCTACATTAATTAGAATATAAATTATATACTTTTAATAAATTATTAAAATATATAAAATAATGTTATATTAACCATAATACCTTAAAGTAAAATTAGAATAAAAATTAAAATGTACAACACCATTGGAATTTGAAACTAAAATGGATTTTATTTTGCAACACACATCAAAAAAATAAGATTCAATACTATTAGGGGAAAAATATAATCCATGAAATTGAAATATTATAGAAATAAAGACAATCAGATGTATAATTTTAGAGTCTTCTGTGAACAGAACTTACAATAAAGTAAGAGGGGTTAATTACTCTTTGAGTTGTTTATATATTCCTTTTGTTACCAATCTTAATTGATAATCATTAGTGGTTGCTGATATTTTTTGAGATGGTTATAATGTTTTTAGACGTGTTCATAATCCATGAGTTTAAATGGAAATATTCTATTAATAGGTGTTGAAATTTTGAATTTTGATATTTATCTATGTCTAGAGTGTTGAAGCATTGAAAATCAAAAAAATACTAGAGATTCCATAAGACTTATATTATTTTTTAAGACATTGATTGATAGTGTTAAAGACTTTGTGAATCATTTATAACATTTCAATAGATTTCATAAGGATATAAATTCATTTTGTAGGACTTTTAATTTTTTATATGACTAATGAGTTGGAAAATATAACTTTATTTTTTATTACTTTGTTATTTCCATAAGTCTTTCATCATTTTTTATGACATTCTCTCCATATGTAGGTCTTCATTATGGTACTTCATCACCATACATCATCATAATACTTAATTCTATGACTTTATTTGTGAAACTTTTAGATGATATTATATATGAAGTCATGTGCCTATAATACTTTTAAGCCCTGCATAGCAGACACCTTCGAACCGTGTATAATATATTTGATCATAATAATTTCAAATTCATATAAAATATTTGAAATTTTTTTAAGGGTATAGAATAAAAAATATTCTGAAGAAATTAATTTTGAAGATGCTAGAACTGGTCACCAATAATTAAAACATTACAATCAAAATGTAATTCGAGATATTTCATGATTTTTTTAAATAGATGATCATTTTTAATATATTTTTAAATATAAAATATAGTTTATCAGAATTCATTTCTATTTTTCTAAACTATTTTTTTCAGAAAATGATTTAACAAAAAGTTATTCAGGTATTCTAATGTGATGATATTATGCTGGAATAGAGTTCAAATAATTAGTTTTAAATATTTTTAAAGTGATTCAAGTAGAAGTTTTAAATTTTAATATCCTTGATACTAAGTTAAGTAGTGAATATATGTTTTATATTTTATAAGAATAAGTAGTTTTTTTTCAAGATTCTTATATGAAATAGAGATGTTGAGTATCCTTGAAAAATTATAAATTCATTTTTTGTGAATTATTTTTAAGAGGATCTAGTTACTGATGTTTTCATGATGTATTATTTATTTCAAATTAAAATACAATAAATAAAATATGTTTATACATTTAATTCTATAGGATAAATACAATTATTAAAAGTAGATAATATATTGAGATCGTGGTGCATGAAATCAAGCCTAATCAAATGAGTAAAAAAATATGGTTCATGTTTTAGTTGTGGTATGAATAAAAAATGATGACCTTGAAATCATATTTCCTAATTTATTTTAATTTCATGGAATTATTTTTCCAATTATATTGATATTTTTAATTGATATAAATTATATTTTAGATTTATAGGAAAAAAAGAAATAATATATCAAGAATTGAAGATATTTTGGTGCTCGAAGTTTATATAACATATTCTATATCTGTTTTAGCATAAGAATTAAAATGAATAGAATATGAGTCATTGTGTTCTGGAGAAAATCATAATTTTATTTTTAATAAAGTGACAATGATATTAGTTATCATCCTAAAGGTTTTTTGATAGATATCGCAACCACTATTTCCAGAGTAAGCCGAACTTCAACTAGATATTTCTCATTTTGGTTTTATATGTGTATATTAGTAGTGTAAAACTAACCAGTCGAGTGTGACTTAAGAAAAACATAGTATGATTCATTTATAATACTATAATATTGTGAACAATTGTGCTTATAGTAAATAATCAATGGTTGGATGGACTAACCATACACAATAAAGAGTAGGATTCCTGTAAAGGGGTAAAACCTAATAAAAACCCATGTTCATTGATATTTCATTTTATACATTCATAAATGGGGATAAGATTTAAATTTTAGTGAACAGAATTTTAATAATTTATAGTGGTTTATTTAAATTATAAGAAATTATAAAAACTTTTCTCTATATATTCGTCCCCATTTTTAGTAGAGTATTCTAATCCTAGGACCTTTAATTGGTTTCAGAGCATGGTTCCCTTTGTTTAATCCATTTAGGTGAATATTATCAACAATTTTAATTATTTCCATAATATTAGTGTGACTAAATTTTATTTAAGAACTATTATAGTTGTAAGAACATGATGTTTTGATATCTCCTTCCCCTTGGATTAGAGATTAGAGATGTTTCATTTGTTGGTGTTCCACCCATTGAAGGGAATAATCCAATGAACATTGTGGATAACAAAAATTTATAGGTTTATAATAAGGAACAAAAATATATTATAATGTATTTTTGAAAAAAAATTACACAAAAGTGATGAGACTTAAATCATCCAAAGAAATATGTGGAAATTTCAAAAATAGATTTAATGAAAATGTGAAAGTTAAAGAGGATAAATTATAGATTTAGAGAAGCTATTTTAAAGAAATAAACATGAATAAATAACAAAAAATTGATCATTATTTTACAAGGGTTAATGATACTTATCTAGGGATTTGGTGAAAATATTGAATATTCCACCATTGTATAAAATCACCTGAGAAACTTTATATATAGGTTTAACAATAAGATATAAGCTCTTTAAGTTAGATAAGATCTCTTACTTGATGAATTACATAATATTCTAATATTCCATGGGATGAGAAAAATTACATCCTTCAAGGAGAATATTAATGATGAAATAGATTTTGAAACCATGAGAAAGTTTAAAATAAAAGAAAATTCTAAATAAATAGATTCAAGTGAATCTCAAAATTATTTTGAAGAAAAAGATTATTAAATATTAATTTCTATTATTAAAAATTTATTTAATATGGGAAAGAGTAATAACAAAGGTAGTTTCTACATTGACGTTGTAAATTTAATGGAATGGGTGATTTTCAATTAACTTTCCTAAAAATAATATAGCATATTTTGAATCTGAACAAGATGATAAACCATAAAGAAAATAAGCGGGATCCAATTTCAAAAATAATCATCCAAATATAGAAGGATCAATATTATATTTTTTAGAACTAGGAGAAGAAATATGATGAGAAAATAAGAATAAATTTAACATACATATCATGAAGAATTAGGAAGTTAAATTAGTGAGAAAAATTTACAATTTCATGTATCATATAGAAAAATTATTTAGAAATTAAAGTAGTGAAGAAGATGATTAAAAACCAATGTAGCTAAAACACATTTTGTTGGATAAACTTAAATACTGTCGTGAGAAAAATTCCATGCTCTAAAATTATAAGAAGAAACTAGTGAAAGTAAAATAAAAGGATGCCAAAATAGAATAATGAATATGGAAATAAATAAGAAACACTTATTAATGAAATCAAAAAAAATAGATTAAAAACTGTTGAACATGAAAAAATAATAAATGATCATGAAGATATATTTCCTTTGAAAGAGGAAGAATTTTCAAATAAATAGTCTATGTTTCTAGAGTCTGAGAATAAATAGATAAAGTTAAAGGATGATTTTAATAACTCTATTTAATTAAAGGTTGAATACTCTAAGTCAACTAATATAACTCACATAAAATATTAGGTTAAATCTGTACCAGATTAATATTAATATAATTCTATTCTCACTAACAATGCTTGTTCAAAATAAAAATATGGTCATGTATGGAAACAAATAAGGAGAAACATTAAATTATGTAATTATAATAAAAGAGGATATCAACAATCTCTATGACCATTAATCATAATAAAATATATTCTTAATGTTCATGTCAAGGACAAAAAATTAACAACATGTTAGGTAGAATTTTTATAATCCTAGAATATTTATATTCCATGTAAATTTTTTTTTCTTTAAAGTACTTAGACACAAACCCTACACATGCTGGGATAATATTTCATTACATAAAATGAGTCGTGAAATTATGGGATTCATTTACAGGATAAGAAATCTGGTTCTTAGGGAAGAAATCTTGTAAAGAAATATAATTCAAATTTTAAAAATCCAAATATATTTTGGTGTCTTAAGGAAGTGTTTATAAAGTGTGACAAGTAGGGTCATAGTTTAGTGATGTGTGTAAAATTATTTCCAGGATATTTTTCTTATAATGAGAAAGAAAATGGTTTTCATATAACCAAGGAATAAAAGGCATGTTTAGTAGAAATTTCATTTAAGACTAGAAAAAGAACTAAGTCATTGATTCTTAATAGTGGGTGATCTTCCCATATGTATGTGATTTGAAGATTCTATAGGATATTAAGAAACATGAAATAGGAATAGTAACATTTGGTAATAATGTTTCTTTAAATATTAAAGGGATTTGATCTACTAAAATTGAAGCTCAAAATCTAAAATTTAATGGAGTTTTGTGTGTATATGGGTCAAGCATAATATTTTGAGTATTTGTCAGCTCTATGTTGATGGGAATGACTAATATTTCAAAAAGCAATCATGAATCATTAAAAAGATAAAGGTTGGATAGATCATTATAAAATAAAAAAGGGTGAATAGTTATCAATTTCTAATTAGTAATCCAACAAATTTTTGTTTTTCAGGTGAAAAATATGAGAATATTATATGGAATAAGAGGATTACTCATCTTGGTCAAATAAGCCTTATAAAATTTCTATATCATGATATTTTGAGAGATATCCCAAATTATAAAATATAAAGTAATGTTGTTTTTGGAACATTTCAAAAATGGAATATGAATCATAAATATCACAAGAATGATGACATTATTTCTACTAGACCTCTAAAACTAATTCTCACTTATTTACATGGTCCCATAAGGAAAAATCATACATTTAGTGATTTATATTTCATCACATTCATTTATAAATATAATTTAATGACAAATTTTATTTTCATCAAGCATTATTCAAAATCCATTAAGACATTTAAATATTTCGGTAATTAGGTTGAAAAGGAGTTGGGTCTCTTCATTAATAAATTGACATATGATAATGTAAAGGGTTATAATTGAGATAAATTTGAAATATATATTCCCAATCCTGGAATAAAATTTTATTTATTCACACTATATACTCCCCAATATAATGGAGTTACAAAATAAATAATAGAATCATTTTTGATATGGATAGGACAATACTAGTTGAGAACAAAGTTTCAATGTATTTTTGGAGAGAATATTTGTGTAATTTTTTACACATTTAGAACAAATGAATTTTGATACCTAAGAAACGTTACACTCCTTATGAAATATTGTAAAATAAAATGCTAATTTTCGAGTACTTAAATGTATTTGGTAGTATGTTTTTTATGATGGTCAAATGCAGCATGCTAGGAATGTTTGAAGAGAAATATAATGAAGGGTTATTTATGGGATACTTATCTTATGGTAGTGGTTAAAGGTTATAGAAAAATAGTTTTCAAAATTTAGTGTACTATTAAAATATTTCTATCATTAATGATCAATATAAATTTGAGGTGTTTTTTAGGCTGAATATGAGAAAATAGAAGATGGAAGTTAGTAAAATTTTTGAAAAAAATGATTCCAGGTCAAAAATAATTTAAGCTAAATGTTATTATTATGGAATCAGATTAGACTTATAGTGAAGAGGATAATAAAAACTGTGGTTTTAGATATAAAAGTTATCAAAATAATGTTCAAATAGAGAATATAATATGAAACTCAAAGGCATTGTTCCAAACTAGAAGAAGAATAAGAATAAAAATTCAAACAACACTTATATCACAAATTGAACAAAGGATTGTATATAAAGATATTGAGTATGAGGAATGTGATCAAGACATGAATGATTTGATAAACCAAATTGAAAATAAATTAAATGGGTTTTCATTCCCAAGAACTAAATATTAATATTTTATGGAAGAAAAGTGGTGGTTCAGAAAAAAAATCATTAAGAAAGTGTGAGTGATAAGAAAAAAAGTATAGGCTATTATGTAAAGGATATTCTTAAAAGTAAGTAATATACATTGAATAAGCCATTTCTCAAGTATAATGAATAGAAAAAATAAATATATTTTTTCTATTGGATACAAAAAAACTAAAAAAATTATCATATGGATGTAAAATCAAATTTATTAATAGTGAAATTAAGGAAGAATGTTTTATTGAGAAACATGAAGGTTTTATTATTGATATTGATATTTGTATCGTGTATATATTGAAAAAAACATTATATGTATTAGAAAAGGTCATATAACTTTATACTAAAAACATTAGGGATTATTGAATAAAATGAATCTCACTTAACTGAAATTCGATAATAATTTTTATGTTAAGGTTTTATCCATGGGTACATTGATTGTCATTTTTTTATAATGATGAAAAAATTATTTCTACTTCCACGGTGTACATTAGTAAGGAATATTCTATGACAATGAAAATTATTTTGTGATTTCCATGATTAGATAACTGAATTATTCTATGATATTATAGATTGAAAATAAATCATATTTCATCATAATAAAAATATGACATTGAGTTATTGAAAAAAAATAATGGAAGATTCAAGGGCGGTTCCAAATCCAACTTCAGTTAGAGTTGAACTATGGAATACTTAAAATGGAATAAATATTAATCAAAATAAGTTTAAAAGATTTGTTGGAATCTTGTTACATTTTATAACTTGAAGGAATGACATAGACTATGTGGGGACACATTTCTCTATATTTTAATGTGGTCAAAGGGATTTATAAATTCTTACAATAAAGAGAGTTGTAAGATATGTGAAGAGAATAATGGAATTTAGATTGTTATATATATTAAATTTTCATTAAAACTTGATTGTATTCACTTATGCTTATTGAGAATATGATTAAATAGATATAATATATACTTTAGGTGGGACTTTCTTAAAGGGTGATGGTTTTACGAGATGGTATAATAATAATCAGAGATAAATGAAACTTTGAACAACTAAGGAAAAGTATTTGGATGGTACCCATGCATGTGAACAAGTTTTATATATGAAGTTATAGAATGCCTATAATGACCCATTATTTTCATACATAGATATTACATATAAATAGATGAATATTCATTATATAGCATAAAACATTACACCAGAACAATTTGGGTTTAGTGTCTTTGGAAACTTGGAAGAATAAACAACTACTTCATAAAACACCTATATTATCTCCCACTTATTCTTTTAAAAATTTAACCCTTCTTGAAATATCGTATTTAATACCTTTCTTCATATCTTGGGAAAAAGAAGAAAAAGAAAACGGTGATATTAGATGATCAGTAAGGATAAACATAGGAGATATCAATCCCTGATCATATAAAACATTAAGAAAAAAATAAGGTTATGTGATCATGATCATAAAATACAAAGTTCATATCCAACATGTCATAGATCATAAATATGATTCATGGCATAAACATTATCATTTCGGAAAACAGGGACAAAAATATTGAGAAATACTCATAAATAAATCATGATCCATTATCTAATGTCATAAAAGTCTATAACCATAATAAATAAAGAAAACATATTCATATGTCAAGGTTAACTACCAAGACCATTAATATTGTAGACCAGAACACACCTATTTCCAATATTTGATGAGGATGCACCTATTTCCCATAGTGAATCAAGCCCACAGACTTATTTCTCATTATAATATCATGAGATATAAATTCCTACCCAATGAATTGGAGGGATATATAGGTCTAACTCATCACATAATGAAAACCATACATATGTGTGCCATGAGAACACAAATACCTCATCATATCAGAACCCATGAAAAATAAATGGGTTTTATAAACATTTTATCATAGCATAACCCATTGTAAAGGAATTGGTTTCATAAATATCATGACATCATAAAACTTAAACACACATAAAAAGAAAAAGAATATTTTCCTTGAATAATTCCCCCATTAAAGCATAAGTTACATCATAAAATGTTATCTTAGATGGAAAATATCTTTGAGTGGTCAATTGAAGTAATTATTTTAAAAAATAACATTTCCACTTTCAAATAATTTATTCTTAAAAAGTTATAAAATTATAAAGGAAAATGTTTCTTTGAAAATAACCTTATAATATTGTATAGAAAACATCAAATCATTAAGGTTTAATTATTGTGGGAAAATACCATCATGCCATTTAATTTAAAAAACATTCCTTTTATAATTTTTTTAGATAAGTCACAAAGAACATCATTTAGAAAATGAAAAAATAATCCTTTTAAATCACATTATAAATTGTAAAAGATGATTAAAATGTATTTAAACAATAATAAGATAATAGTAAAAATATTTTTAGAAACAATTTTATAAAAACTATACATGAAATAAAAGGAGTGTTTTGAGGGAAATTTTACAAAGATAGTTTTTAAAATATATTCCCGTATAAATATCATATCACTAAAGTGAGAATTTATAAAATGAATCGATTATGTGTAAAAGATATAAATAAACATAAAATAAGTTTATATATAAAATAATATAATCAAAATTTTTCTCACACATAATCTTAACATGTCATAATCAATGAAGTATACTTTTAACCCAATGAATGGAAATTGAGTTAAGAAATCCCTTACTAAATTGTAATCAATCGAATCGTATGCCTGTCAAAAGTAATAATTATCAAATAAAACATCTAATACCATGAAGATAATGAGTTTCATGATATGATATATCAAAGATAATTATATACACCACAAAAAATAAATAAGTGGTAAATAAAGTATATATCTCACAGAAGTAAAAGTGAGATGAGAAACCCTTACCTCATGTTTCCATTTAGTTTTGTGTACATTAACCTCCTATATACAGGTTTAAATAAATTTATTAATTCATTTAATAACTATAATAATACTTTTTATACCATATATGACACTTTTATAACATTTTATGTCTCGTTAATTAATAATATTTTATTATTTTCATTGTTTCAGGTGCATTCATTTATTGGATTCATGATCAGTTCATTTGTGTATAAAAATAGATTTTATTTTCAAATGGAAATTAAAATATAGAATTAAAATGAAATATTATTAATGAACTTTCCAAATTTTAAATGTCCCCATATATCATTTTTCTTTCTTAAAATATGATGATTCATTTGATAAAATGTTATTGATAAATATTTATTTTATTTGGATGGTTTTTTCAACCATCGCGAACTAGTTTTGTTTTATTTAATATTATATCCATATATTAATTATAAAACTTGAAATTGGTTATGATATAGCTATTAAAATATTATTTAACCATAATAATACTTTTATGACTATACTTGAAGGAATTAATGGAAAATAAAAAGTCATTGTCTATGGAGACAATTAACTATCATAATTTGAACAATAGTTTCATTTCCTTGAATAAGACGAGATAAGAAAACTGGTGGATAAAAGATATTCCATTAGAAATATAAAATTATATTATATAAATGATACTATATTTATTATTATTTTATTGATAAAGGATTTTAATATAATGTAGAAAAAGAAAATAAATTAAGAGAGGTTATTTGAGAAAGTAACCTCTTGAATATCACCTCCTTAAAGAACCCCTTAAGGAACATAGAATTGGTATTTGAGTGAGAACAATAGCACTTGTAGATGGGGTAGAGTGTGGAGGAGATGGTTTATTATATAATTTAAAATCATCAAGGATTTTGAGGATACATGTTGTCGTGATTAGTGTTATTAATACTTGAGGAGGGGTGGTTTTAAGTGATTAAATGATGATTATTTATATTTAAGTCCAACCACATTTTTGTGGAATTAATTCCAATAAATTTTGATGGTAATTAATTTTTTAAATTATTTTTATTGTCAATAAATACATTAAACACCATTTTAATGTTGTAAATTTAAGATAATTTAATCTTTTACCTTTTAACTTTAACCCGCTAAATTATTTTACCTATACTGCAGTAAATGTTTTTTTACCCCAGTAACTTTTTTAGGACTAAAAATTAAAATGAAATCTTAATATAATTTGGAATTAATAATTTAAAATATTAAATCCTTTTTTTAATTAAAATCATTTATGTCGAAAATTTACATTTAAAATTAAACTTTCAAAACACAATGAAAAATAGTTTTTTGGAAAATTGTGTTTTTAATCCTAAAAATGTACTTATAAAAAAATAAGGTACAAATATTATTTCAATTTAGTTAATTATATTATATATAACTAAAAATTACCTAATTTACTTTTATGTAAACTTAAATTCATAAAATTTATTTTAAATATAATGAAAATGGGGTTTTTATAGAAATCATTATTTTCTACTATTCATTGAAAATTTAAACTTTTCATAAAACTATAGAAACATCATTCTAATACATTTTTGAAATTTTTAATCCACTAATTATGTTCATTTTATTGAATAAATTTTCTAAAAGTTTCAAAAAATTATTATATTTATTTTCTCATCAAAAGAAATAAAAATATCTTTGTGAAGAAAATATATATTTGAATAACAAAATGACTTTAGTAAAAATTATTTTCTTATTTACTATTCATAAATTAATACATTAACAATGTGTTATACAATTATATATTTAATAATGTGGTTAATACTATTCATTCCCACCAATTTAATGTCTAGGTTATAATGGTTGTATTAAAATAATAATATTTTGGAATTCGCTTAAGCTCGGTGTTATGTGCAATGTAAACTATTGAAGAGATTAAATTTAGTTAAAAAGATACATTCCATAATGTCATGGGGTGTTACATTATACCCCCCTTAAAATGAATTTTTTTTCTTTAAATTCCTTTCTTGGATACAAAATGTTGAGGATACCTATAACTCATCACATTCTCTATTTCCCACGTAGCTTTCTCAAATTGGTGGTTTCCCTAAAAAACATTAATCAGGTGAGTGGTCTTGTTTTTTATAACTTTATCTCTATGATCCAAAATCTCTATCAATTCCTCCTCATAAGAAATATCTTTATCTAGTTTAATAACATTTTAGTTTACCACATGTGAAGGATCATGTATTTACTTCCTTAATAGATATACATAGAACACATTATAAACTTGAGAGAGACTCGGTGGAAGTGAAAATCGATAATCTACAATCCTTATTAATCAAGAATTTAAAAATAAATCCAAGCAATTTGAAATTTCACTTTAAAAATCAATGGTAGATATTTGAAAATTACTTTGTGGGTAACCCACATCGCAAAAAGGGTTAATTAAACTTCATCATAAAAAATGGAAGTAAATGGAGAAGGTCACCATAAAAATAGGATTCCAATTGAGAGTACATTAGTAGAAAGTGAAAATATAGACGTGGAAGAGAATTATAACAATCATGTTTTGATGGATAATGATAAATAATATGGTCAAGATAAGGTTAATGATAATAAAACCATAGACCAAATGGGTATAAAAAAGTTCATTGGTATCATCAGAAATGATAATAATAGGATAACATTTATTTCAAAATCCATTGAGAAGATATAATTACCTGATTTAATTTTATAAGTACAATATCACTCTTTGGTTATTCCTTGATCAATTTTAACTTCATATTTTACTCTAAGAAATGAATTTAAAATTGTAAGTCCCAAACAACTAGTGGATAATATGATTCAAAATGGGATGAGAAGTCATTCTTTATTTCTTTAGTTATCATCATACCAATATGGTCAGGACAGGTTATGTAGTGTGAATAAATATTCAAATAGTTAGGTAATAAATTAATCTCTAAGACCTCATCCAAAGTAAAATGTAAAAAAATCATAAATGGTTACCCTTATAAACCTTCAAAAAGATTAAAATCCAAAACTTCTGAATAAAGTTCACTAAATTTAAAAAAAAATCTTGTCATTAATACCACAAATAACTTGATGTAGATATTAATTATCACACACAAAACATGTGAAGATAATTTTCATTAAGTCTCTTGAAACATGGTAATAACCTAAATTACCATAAAACCTTAGTGAAAACATGCATTATTTTAAAAATTAACTCTTTCCTCATACCATAAATCTAAAAATTCTTTAAACTCAATCCATAAACAAGATTTTCATCATATTAATAATCATTCCTAGGTACATAAATACTATCCCATTTATTTTATCATAATTAAAAAACTCTTTATCCCTTTATTATCCCAACATCATGCACATATTGAGGGTCATCATTCCCTTAACCATGTGCTCACCAAAAATATCACATTACCACATCATTCACTTTTTATTGTTACCAATACCATTAAAAATATACTTTCAAATACTTAAGGAAAAACTATAGTAGAATAATCCATAGATGTTTCATTATTCCATAATACCATAAAAGTGTTTCTACAACATTATTCTTAAATTCCAATATATAAACACTAAATCATTCCACTTACTTCGTAAAACCAATAACCAGTCTTCATCATTTTATTCTATAACACATCATTCATCGCATATGTCACTCTTAGTCTTTTCATCACCAGAAATATAACTATTAATCATACAACCTTGTTAATTCTCTTCATGATATTTCCCCTTAGGGAATATATTTTCATAATTCCCATACATTACAAATTTAAAACATTTATTGTCGATGAAACCTTAGGAATACCATTAATATCATCCATTATGTTCACTACACCTTTCACTTTTCCTTTTTAATTACTTGATTTGTTTCCTTCTTTTCCACAACCATATTATCTTCCAATTTAATTGAAACATTCTACTTGATTCTTATTCCCACATGCATTACATGAGTAAAATTTAACTTTATTTTCTCTATGGTCACCATGAAAATCCATCTTTCTCTTATTATATGGGTCAGAAAACTCACCAAATATAAGATTATTGGTCATGTTATAATATTGTGGATTAGGCATAATAACAATGTTTTTCCTCCGACTATCATTTCATTTGGTTTGTCAAGAGGAAGATCATTTCATTGTCCATCACATTCACCATCAGCATTAATCCTCCTAGTTCTAGCCATTATCTAAACCCCAAAAAGCATAGTGTGAGCAACAATAATGATTGTGGTAAACCACATAATGAAGAGAAAATTATTATAAAATTTCAATCTATGACACTTTAGGTTTAATCATAGGTTATCCATGATCATTACCAAAATTATAGGATTGTAAAGTATACTTAGACTTATCCTTAGGGATATAACTTATGTTTTTCTCATCCTAGTTTCAAAAGGTTAACTAAACTTCCTATGATACCAACTATAACAACCCATTATTTTAATATATTGATATTAAATATAAATATATTAAAATTCATTACATAACATAAAAACCAAGCTAGAACTGTATGTATTTAGTGTCATTGGAAACTTAGAAATATAAACAATTAGTTTATAAAATATCTTCATTATCACCCACTTATTCCATCATAACTAAAACCCTTTTTACAAATCATACTTAATACCTTTTTTCATATCCTCGAGAAAAAACATAAGAAATAGGTGAGATTATATGAATAGTAAGGATAAATATTTGATGTATTAATCTATGATCATATCAAATAATAAGATAAGAATAAGTTTATGTGATCATGATCATAATTGACGAAGTTCATACCCAACCTGTCATGGATCATAAACATGATTCATGGAATAAACATTATAATTTTAGAAAACATGGAAAAAAAGAGTGAGAAATCATCATAAATCAAAAATTATCTATAATATCATGTAATAAAATTTTGGAACCATCATAAATATAGGAAAAAATTTCATTTGTTATGTTTAACTACCATGGTCATCATCATAGAGGATCAGGATACACTTTTTTCCCATAGTGGATCAGGACACACTTGTTTCTCATAGTGAATCAAGGCAATCAACTTGTTTCCAATTGTTATCTCATGGGATATAAATATTTACATAATTAATTGGAGGGAGATATAGGTATCATACAACACGTAATAAAAACCATCCATATGTTTTTTATTAGAACATAAATCATTCATCATATCAGAACCCAAGAATACAAATGGGTTTTATAAACATTTCACCATAGCATTACCCATGGAAAAGTAATATGTTTTACAAATATCATTCCATACAGAATTTTAACCAAAAATAAAAATAATAAATATTATATACATGAATAATATCCCAAGGAAACCATAATCAATAAAAATACTATATTGTATGGAAAATAATTTTGAGAGATCACATGAAATAATTATTGAAAAAAAACTAACAATTCCATTTTCAAATCATTTCTTTTTAAATAGCCGTGAAATTATAAATAAATAAAAATTTATTTAAAATAACCATGTAATATTTTAAATTAAACATCAAATAATCATATCATTTTTATGGTGGGAAAATACACTCATGTCATATAAGTTAAGAAACATTCCATCGATACTTTTTTTAAATAAGTCGCAAAGAACATCATTTAGGAAATGACAAATAATCCTTTAAAACCATTCTATAAAAATTCAAACATGATTAAAAATGGATTTAAAAAATCATAAGATAATAGGAAAAATAATTTTGGAAATAATTTTAGAAAAAATCTACATAGAAGAAAAATAGAGTTTTAAGTGAGATTTTAGAAAGATAATTTTTAAAAATATAATCCTTATAAATATCATGTCATTGAAGTGACCAATAATTAAATGAATATATAATTTTTATCAGATTAAAATAAACATAATAGAAGTGGAAATAAAACATAATATAATAAAAATTCAACTCACATATAATCTTAACATGGCATAATCAATGAAGTATAAGTTTAACCCAATGACTGGAAATTGAGTTAAGAACTCCATTACCACTTTGTAATCTGTCAATTTTTTTACCCCATAAAAATAATAACTATAAAATGAATTATTTGATACCATTAATATAATGATACGCATTATGAGTTATATCAAATATAATTATATACACCACACAAAATAAATAAGTTGTGAATAAGGCATATATCTCACAGAAGTAAAAGTGAGACGAGAAAGCCTTACCTCATGCTTCCCTATAGTTTTTCTTATATCAACCTCATGTATAAAGGTTTAAATATTGTTATTAATTAACTCCATAACTATAATCATATTTATTATAACATATATTATACTTTTATAACATATTACCACCTGTTTATTTATAATATTTCATTATTTTCATTGTTTCGCGTATGTTCATTTCACGGCTTCATGATCAGTTCATTTGTGTATATTTATGGATTTTATTCTTAAATGGAAATAAATCTCTAAAAGTAAAATCAAATGGTATTTATGAAATTTTATATGTTTAAATTTTTCAAAATTTCATTTTTATTTATGACATGAATATGATTCAATTGATAAAAAATCAACATTAAATGTTTAGTTTATTTTGGTGTTTTTTTTCACCATGATGAACTAGTTTCATTTTATTTACAATTATATCTATATATTATCTCCAAAACATTAAATAGGTTATAATATACCTATTAAAATCTGATTTAACCATAATAATACTTTTTTACCGGCCTTGAAGGTGCTCACAGAAAATGAAAAATCATTATCCACATAGACGGTTAACATACATAATTTGGAAAATGGTTACATTTATTTGAATATATGGAGATAAGAAAAGGGGTGGATAAAAGATATTAAATTATAAAATTAAAATTATAGTATATAAATGATACTAAATTTATTATTATTTTATGGATGAAGTATGTTAAGATAAGGTAGAAAAAGAAAATAAATTAAGAGAGGTTGTTTGAGAATGTTACCTTTGGAATATCACCTCCTTGAATGACCCATTAAAGAACATGGAATTGATCTTTGGGTAATAAAAAAGCACATGGACATTGGGGAGAGTGATTAGTATAGTATTTTACATTTATGTTAATATATTCAACTATTTTTTGGATAAAATGGGTGGTGAGAGTGGTATAAAGTAATTAAATAATTATTATTTTATATTTAAAGATAGCCACATTTGGTTTCTATTAATTCCAAAGAATTTTATTATAATTAATATTTTAAATTATGTTTAAGGTATTTAAACACATCAAAAAACCATTTAATATTTTATTTTTTAGGTATTTGAATCTTTTACCTTTTAACTTTAACCCACTACACTATTATACATATATTACCGCAAATCATTTTTCTTTACCATGGTAGATTCTTTATGCCTAAAAATGATAATTATATTATAACCTAATTTTTACCTTTGGATTCCAAATATTAAATCCATTTCTAAAATTCAAAAAATAATAATTTTTAAAAATTACATTTAAAATTAAACTATTAAAAAGCAATGAAAACTGTTTTTTCAGGAAATGTGTTTTAAGATGAAAATTGAAATTATACAAAAATAAGGTAAAATGATTATTTAAATGTAATTAATTATATTATATATAACTAAAAATTAATTAATTTACTTTTATATCAATTTAATATAATATAATGGATTTTAATTATAACAAAATTAAGGGTTTTATAAAAATCCACATTTCTTACTATTCACTGAAAAATTAAACTTTTCAGAAACTTATCAAAACTTAATCCTAAAAAAATTGACATGATAAATCAAGAAATTGAATTAATTTTATTAAATAAATTTTATAAAAGAATCAAAAATTAATTATATCTATTTTCTCACAGAAATGAATAAAAATTACTTCGTAAAGAAAACATATATTTGAAGAACAAAATGAATTTACTAAAAAAATATGTGTTTATATCATAAAAATAAATTAATAAATTAAAAATGAGTTATAAAATTATATATATTTCATAATGTGGTTAATAATATTCAATCTATCCAATTTAATAGTTGGGTTATAACGGTCGTGTTAAAATAATAATATTTTGGAGTTTGTTTAAGCTCAATATTCTATACAACATAACTTAACAAAGAGATTAAATTTATTTAATATATGTATCATAAAATCATGTATTATTACATAATGTTTATACTGGGAGGATATTTATGATTCCTTTTTATAACTAATGTTATATATATATGTACATAAACCACATAAAATATTTTAGATCAATGCATATAGAAATCCAATATGACTTAATCAAGTAAAGAGTGGAATATGGGGATACCATGTTAGAATATGTTTTTAAAAAAAATCCACTAACATATATCTTGAGAAAATATATTCCAAGAGAATTATTTTCTTAGTTTACCCTTAAAATCCATGTTCATCCCTCTCCCATCACTTAAAGATGTGTGAAAAGGACCCCCACTTAGAATTGTAATATATTGAAAAGGGGGAAGAAATAATGACACAAATCTTTACTAAATGTGCTGAAAATTATTTTCAAAAGGGAAGTTTTCACTATTTATTCATCTAAATATGTCTATAAATTCTAATTTTGGAGATTCTTGTATGTGATAATTAGAATTTTGATGTGAGGTGAGTTTATCTATGTCTCTTGGAAACATTTTCATGTCACCTAGGGATGAAATTCTCTTAAAAATACCTTATCCAATAGTGTATAGATATAATTTAACATTCAGTGTCATCTTAGTCTATCAAATTCCCATGTTTGGTTGTTTGAGGTGTTTTGAAAGAGCCTAGAGGAGGTTTCTTTGTGGTTTCATGTGCAGAAAAGGTGATGTATGATATTTGTGTCATGAATGGTTTACACTGTGAATTAGTGATTTGCGGATTATAAATCTAGTGGAGTCATGGCCTGTGTTCAACTGAGGTGTGCAGTGAAAAATGGATTCATGTTGTGAAAGGAAAATTTATGAAATTTAATTAATTTGAGATGAGGTGATGTTAATTTTATAGGAATTTGTAAAAAATGCAAATTCATATCATGAATGGGTTACATGATGTGAATGTTTTGGGTTCCAGGTTATTTTTAACGCTTACATGGCCAATTATATTTTGATTCAACCACTCTCCCTTCATCCCATTTTGGAAAAACCCTAGACGGATCTTGTATTTTCTTCAACCCCCCTTCATCCTGCTTCGATCTATTGGTTTCTGTGGATATATATTGGTGATCTGTGGTGAGTTCTCCAATATTTCATATGGGTTTCCTATCATCCTTTTTCATAGATCTACTGTGGTGGTGTGGTTTTGGTATAGGGTGCATATGGGTTGCATTTTTTATAGCCCTTTGTTATTGTGTAGGATTATCTATGAGTTCATTATGCGTTGGAGCTTTCTAGGAATTTTATTCTTCTACTTGTGGTGTGTAGTGAGATCTAAAATCTTAATTGAGGTAGGGGATCCTAGTTCATATCATTTTTTTGTTATGTGTGATATCTGAAGGCTTTTTCTTAGGGGAATATTAAGGGTCTTCATAATGAGATAATTAATCATAATGTCTAAAATTTATGTTTATTGGGAGTTATCACATTTTTTACTATTTTGATACATTTTTTTGGTGATATTATGCATTCATATTACCAATTATAAAATTAATGATTGTTAGTGTCCCTTTTTCACTGTATTTTTTATGTAGTAATGACCCTTTATATGTTGTTGTGTGATCACACCCTCAATAAAAGGTTATAAAATTTATATTTGGATAATAATTTATTTCCCCCAAACATCTTCTTTGTGTTGTAATATCCATACTAAATAATGTATATATGTGATAGTGACCCTGAATAAATGTGGAAGATGGTTTGGGTTTCTCTTTTGTTTTTGTTCTTTTTGTGTTTTCCCTACGTGGTTTGGGTTATTGTGTGATTATGTTAGTGACCGGTTGGGTTGTGTATTATGCGGGGTAGTGACATAGTGGTTGGTTATCATGGATGCAATGTGGATAGTTGTTCCATTTGGTGTGATGAGGTTATGGCATAGTGGTTATGGAGTAGGGGTTTTGGACAAGTTTTTGTAGCATGGTGGTTGTGGCATAGTGGATGTGGCACAGTGGTCAGGGTGCAGTGGTTGTGGTGTAGTGGTTATGGTGCAGTGGTTGTGTCAAAGTGGTTTTGGTGCATTGTGGTTGTGGTTTTTTTATGGATGAGATGTTTGGTTGTTGTGGTGAGATATCTTGGTTTATGTGATGCAACTATAATGGTGGATGTGTGATGCTATGGAGGTGGTTTTGTGAGTTGGGGAAGTTTTATCATGGTGTAGTTATGTTATAGCTTCCTGGAAAACCAAGGGATGAACCGTTATAATAAATAAACCAAAATAGGTTATTAAATAAACAACATGGAGACAAAATGGATGTGTGATAAATGGATTAAACTAGATCAAATGTAAGAATTATTTGTGTATTGTATAATAAAATGCATGAAAAATAAAATCAGTGGTGCTTTTATGTGGAAAGTGGAATATTGTGTGGATTGTGTGCTGGTTGTGTGGTGTTTCATATAGTAGTGGCATCGGTTGAGATGATTTATGTGTGGAACTTGGTAGTGATGTAGTCTATCTAGTGTTGTTGATGTGAACCCATATGTTGGGAATTATGTTCTATCTATATATTATTTATGTTTATGTAATTTTATATGCACCCACTTGATTTAAATAACTATACAAACACTCATAGGTTCTAAGTTATATTTGTTTCCCCCAATATTCAGGATGGTAATGTTATAGATGGTTGGATACCCCCTCTTCCTTACTCTTCAATCAGTAGTAGTAATATGGGTTAGTGTTGGAGATTAAACGAAGTGATTTAATGGCCTAGGTGTCTTTGGGTAGAATGTGATGTGTGGCCTAGGTGTCTACAGTAGAGTCATGATGTGGTGTGATGTGATATGTGGTGGGGGTCATGCATGGTAGGATGAGGGAATGAGGTGTATGTCCTTCACGCTCATGCTACCCTACTGATCTAGTTTTTGTTTTGATGGAATGTGATGTATATACCTAGTTTCTATAGGTGAGATGTGATGTGATGTGCAGGATAGGTGTCTGCATCCAGGATGGGATGTAATGTAATGTTATGTTATGTGTGGCCCAGGTGTCTATGGTTGAGATCTAAAGTGTGGTATGGGTTTCTATGGATACAATGTGATGTGATGTAATATTTGTTTGAGTTATGGAGGTATAAAATGTTTGATGTTGGGGAATGAGAGATAAGAATAAGTGGGGAAGTGGTATCAGGGAAGCATGCTTTGTTATAATCTTGATGACATGTTATTATATTAGATGTGTGATTTGGTGAGCAATCCATGCAGATGCTGGGTTTAGTCGGATGAAATTTATAGGTTCCTTTTGTTGTATTAGTGGTTCCCTAGACCCAACATGAACAATACTTTTTAATACCATTACATGTATACATATTGATATATACACATATTTATTATTACCATAATAGTTTTTATATTTCTACACCCACTATTTGCATGGTAAAGTATGTAGATTACATGTTGAATCAGAATTTTATATAATTTTCTAGCTATAATTAGAACCTTGAGATATTATGATTTTAATCTTAAAAATATTTATTATAGTCTAGATAAATTATACTGATAGGAAACATATGATGTATAAATATTAGGTTTTTGGGGCTCATAAGCAATGATACTTCTTCTCATGAAGTTCGCACATAGAGATCTTGAGTAGATGAGAACATGAGGATAGACCGAATAATAGAAACACCACATGTTTTAGATTTCATTGGTTGTTCCTATCTAAAAACAGGTGTATTTGTCTCCAAATATGATATCATTATAAATGTGTAAAATTTGATCCTGTACTATGATGCAAGGAGAAAACCATGATAATGAAATTGGGGTGAGGTAGCATGGCTTCAGTGTGTCATTGGTGGTATGGAATTGGTAGAATGGTCAAGATAAAATTTGTTGATTTTGAGTTTAGGAAGAGATTTATCACGCGACCAGGTTGACCAGGATGTGACTAACTTCATAAATACATGGTTGTGGTACACAAAGGTAAGTCCGTCTAGTAAGTTCATGCAATATATAGAGAAAAAAATGATGATGGCACAAGTGTGCATCATGCTTTATGAGATATCGCAAGAAAAATAGATTATATTACACAGAAAATATTTGTAGGAGGTAGTTATTTCTATGAAATTCATTATCTAATTAGGTTCCATGATGGGTTTCTAGACTCTTCTCTTGGTTTTGGGTTGGACTCACTCCTATCGAGATAAGGAACTAGAGGTTCACACACAAAGTGTATCAACAAGTTTCACCAATTCTAATGAATAAGAGATTAGGAAAAAGTTTTTCCCATGTGTGGGGATGATTAACGTCTGATTATGACCAATATTAAGTAAAAATAATTCAAATATATTATTAAATATTAGATTAATTGTGATAGAATTTATTTCTCAAGGCCTTCACAAGTTGTTTAACCAAAAATATGACTACTAGAAAATATAATTCCTTAAAAAAACATAAGATGTTCAATGTTCGTAAAATTATTTTGGGTGCTTATAGGAGGATTTAATGGTTCTAATTTTATTGTGTAACAATTTATAGTGTTACAAGTTATTCATAAAATATTTGTGGAATTTATTTTAATTTCATTAATCCATACATGTGTGCAATGTTCTAAAATGAAGGTTTTTACTTTCCAGGGACCAAAGTGTAATTTGTGAAAGTATAAGATTGGTATAAAAGCTCATTTTATCCCATTGAATAGTAATATACACCATTTTCTAGAATTTAGTGTGATTTACTCCCCACTTCTCTCCTATAATGTTCTCATTGAGTGATTCTAAATAAAGAACAATGTTGGATCAATCTTGCTTTCTTGATCGAGTCTGTGTCCTTTATGTGATTAAAGGGACATTGTAAAGCTCTTTTATTTCCCACACTATCACCCATGAAACATAGATTAATGATTAAATAATTTTGGAAAATGTGTGGATGATCTATAGAATTCCTAACTTAGAGCCTTTCAGCCATGACATGTCAACGATGAGTGAATCAATCCGATGACTTCAATCGAACAAGGTACCGTTTATGATTTCATACAATTTTATTTTATTCATTATTAAATTGAATTACATGTGATATTTCTAGAAATATAGGAAAGTGGTTTTGTGGTTTTGGTGTTTTTAACAATAATCCAAACCCAAAAATTATAAACTCCATGCATTTTATGCTTCTATTGTTCCCCAGGTTCCTTCAATTGATATCAGAGTGAACATGTGATTATTTAAGTTGAAAACTATGAAATTTCAATTAAATTTGATATGATTCATAAATTAGGATTTCATAGAGTCCCAATGAAAGTGATGATCCATAGATATGAGTTTTTATCTCCAATATATGTCTGATCAAAGATCGATGGGTTTTGCATAAAAATATCTTTGAAAATTAATGCTTTATTCATTTTATTCACTTTAATGGAAAGCGGTGTGGAAAATTTTTATTCATAGCATGATGTAAGTGTGTTTCATGTTAGTCAGATATAATGAAAACTAGTAGGGTTAGTCTTTTGGAAATATAATCTTACCTTGGAAGATTTTTTAATTAAAAAGATAAGGTTTTCCATGGAATCTTATTTAAAGCTTCTCATAGAAAACTGTTTTATTAAAAGGATAAATATTCCCAAGTAAGCTAGTTTAAATATTCTCATAGAATCTTGTTTAACGAAAAGGATAAATCTTCACATGGAATATTGTTTAAAGATTTTCATGGAAGATTGTTTAATTAAAAGTATAAATCTTCCCTTAGAAGCTATTTTAAACCTTCCCTTAGAACCTTTTTTAATTAAAATGAAAAAACATCACTTGGAAGCTTGTTTAAAATATATAAAAAAGGGATGAATATTTATTTTCAATACTTTTATCATTTTATATTATTATATATATTATATATGTCATTTAAATGGATTCCCAATCTCAGGCCAAACCAATTCAGTCTAGGTCCAACCGTCCTGAACCATTTAACAGATAAATAATCCTAAATTAATATTTGGGGATCTTCATAGGCCCAAATAGACCCGTAAAGATATAAAAAAATTAAGAAACTTAATTTAATTTTCTAATATTTAATAAAATTATTCCAGTTCCTATGAGACCTATCTATAATTAGTGAAAATTATTTTAATTCAAGTTAACGCATTAAAAATACCCCCAAGTTAAATTTTAGTAAATCAAATTTTTTTTCTCATGCAATATAATTTCATTTTTACAGGTCGTGAGCCAAGACTGACCTATGCATCTTTAGTTTATTATTTATTTTATTTAATTTTTTCATTTATGTTTTATAAAATTTAATATTTATTTTATTTTGATGATCTACATATCGTCCCTCCATCTTTAATTTGTACAGAGGTCCACGTTTTCAAATTTATGTGATAAAATTTAATATTTAACCCCAAGTTCCCCTCACTTGTTTGTGAGTGTATCTTGTAAATATCAAAGGAGTTCATGGAGATACAATTTGAGTCAAGATCCAACATAATCTAAACAAGTGAAATGCATGAAAGTTGTGGGTTCTGCAATTCAAGTTAGGTATTTTCTTCAGGAATTGCCCTAGGGTCACAATTGATCTATTATTCGCTTGACGAATTAAACAATAGTTAATGTCTCCTGATCATGTTATTATTTATTTATTTTTTCATTTGCATGGTTTATTATTTTTTTAATGTGTATTATTTATTCATGATCACATACTATAATAATAAACAAGAATGAAAATATAAAATGAACATGTGTAGTGAATTTTTTCTATTTAAAATCATGGTTAAGTTGTGAGTGAAATCACATAGAACAAGCATGTTAAATATAAATAGATTTCATTTTCTGATATTAAATAACCAAATCCTACAAAGAAAATATTAATTCATTAAATTCCTTCCATCACTTAAGTTTGAAAAAAAAACTAGGTGTTCGAGTTGATCATCAGTCATTATTGAGGGTGCATATTACAATTAAGGAGTTATTATTAGAGTGGTGGGTCAACTGAACTAAATTTTCCAAAAAAAGAGTATCTATATCTATCTTTTTGAAACTTTATAGGAAAATAGTTGAGCAAATAAAGTAATTATTTTCATGAGATGGGACTCTACTCAACAGATCAAGGAGTCAAGAGTCAATGCGGTTGGATAGTCAGACACTTATATTGGACTCTATGAGAAGGGGATTAGTTATATCATGTCGACTATGAGGACATGTTTCAAGGATCCTTGCCACTAGAATAATCAAGTGATCAGGTATTTTAAATCTATTAGTTGAGGGATTCTAGGATTTGATAAAATAGTTGGTGACATTTAAAATTAATAATATGAAAATATATACTAATAATCAAGATAAAAGTAAAAAATATACTAGATTTTATTTTTATATAAAATGAAAAGTAATAGCACAAGTACACTATGATAATATTGGAAAAAGAAAATGTCAAAACTGTAATGAGTTTCCAAAGAGTAGTATAGTCACTTGTGTGAAGTAATACCACATCAAAAATTCTAGGTGATGGTTCCCTCAATAGCTATTAAGCTACCTAAGAAAGTGAGGGTGTAAAAATTCATACAGGAGACTCATGTAAGAAGCATATGGTGGTTATTTAATAATGTTATCATCAATTTCTAATGTGATTTTTGGATACAACATCAGAATATGGATGATTTTACATTTTTTCTCATATATGAGAACCTAATAAAGTCAACGTGAAATGAGATATGAATTAATGATGATTACACTGGATATGTAAATTGAGATATGGACAAAGATATTTCAATACATCCCTTTATCATATCATTTTCACCCATATACTCCAGTTTCTATTAATATTAATAAATAAATTGTAAATAGAGAAATTTTTTTGTTACATTCTGAGTAAGGTTTACCAAGTTAATAAAAACTTAAATAAGGTTTAATCTTTAGTTCATATATAGAAAACTTTGAAAAAAAATATGACAAGTATAATGGAAAGTGTGACACCGAAGGCACATTCACAACATACATCAAACTATAGAGGTATTAAACATGGGTTATTTTCTTTGCATGCCACAAGATAATTCTATGGAATTTTAAGTGCAATGTACTGAATTAAAGAAGAAAAAATTCACTTCTTCTCCAGGTATATTAATAATTTTTTTTTTGACATATGTATTGGGTATTAAATACAATATTCCCATCACATATGTGTATTAAAATATAGTAACCATGAAAGTAAAGAAACATTACTAGAAGTAAGGTGTGTTCTCCAAGATGTTGAGATAGGGTGGTTACTAAGTCAGTGGTGAGAACCAAACAACTTCTAATTTCCATCTAAATGGTTCTATTTAAACTCTCACTTGTACTTTGGACACAATGATACATTATTCTAGTTTTAGAATGAATTTTGTTTGTGGTGTTAGAATAATTGGAAATATGTGATGAATATAAAATGTAACACTTATATACCAAATTGTGTAAAGATAATATTTTTTAAGGAACAAAATATCAAGGATATACCCATTATGGTTTTAGAATCTTTGGATTTAAATACATTAGGTAATACCGACACACTTATGACTTATTTTTGGACAAGAAAATCTTAATAAATAAAGGTAATCCCAAAATATTTCAAAATTAGTTCAGTTAGAGAGCATAAAATATTCCATGGGTAAGCTAGTAGTAAGTATACTCCATAACAGTACTTTAAGTATTTAAGTAATGTGAAAGTGAAGTATCGTATATGCATGGTAATAATATATTAGATTCTTAAGCTAGTATACTAAATAATATCTTGACCAATCATTCATCGATCAATATAATGTAGTGTGGAGTAATTCCTAAACACACATTACCTAATCCACATCAAATATATGATTCTAATAAGGGGGATTGATGATGAGTCTTATAATTTAACATGTAGAATAGATCAATTCCCAAATTCACATTTCCTTATTCACATCAGAGTCACGATGTAAGTAAAAGGAGCATCAATGTTAAAACTCATTCTTTGCAGATAATTCCATTTTTTCGAGACACACTTTGAAAATAGGTACATTATCTCATAACCATATTCCAACTATAATGACAAATAAATTTCATATTGGTTATAGTATGACATAAATACATTGTCATATGAACAAGTGTTTATATGAAAATATTTTTTTAGGATAAAAAAATAATTTCATCAATAAAAACACAATCTAAATCTATAGTAATCATCCTAAAGTTTTCTAATGATATTACAGGAATTCCAATGATATAAATGATACTGTCAATTTTTAGACTATATTTCTATTAAAGGGTGAAAATATCTATTTTCGATCCCCAAAATTATTTTTGAGTTTTATCTTCTCATGAGGCTTTTGATCACGCTTATCATGCCCTTGAATGGTCAACTTTGTGGGAGACAAAACCCCTTTGCAATATCCCAAACATCAGAGGGTTCAAATCAAGATGAGATTGATCTCAAAGAAATTATCAATCAGATCCCTTTTATATTTCTACATTATCTAGTCTTCCAAAAACATATAGAGGTTTGATGTGTCCCTGGATGGCCTCTCTCTGGTCGATTTTTGAATGATATGGAGAAATTCCAATCTGCTGACATTCCCTCCATTCAATAGACCTCTGTTTAAGTGACTTATCTCTTAAACTCCTATGGTATTTAGAGGGATTTAATGAGGGTCTTTCTAAGTTATTTTCAAATATGGAGCACATCCAAGATTGAGAACTTGGCTAGGATAACCACCAACTATTTCATAATGTCATAATATTGTGCCAGAGATCTTAGGTTCCTTGGGTGGGGATTATCTTAGACATGTGGATCAGGAACTGAGTTTTTTCAGGTAGATGAGCCTAGTTCTTGTGTAGAGGTAATGGGATCATCTACTTCTAGTGGCTTATGTTGCACCGGCCTTCCCTATTTCCTGGGAAGATTGAATAATTGAACCCTTATTAGGTGGTCATGCATGACAACTTGGTGTGAATGACAGATGGAGGGTTAGGGTACACCTCCATTATTTTTCTTGGCACACTAAAGTTATTTCTCATGGGTCGCAACGATATATATGTCCTCTTTGAGGATGTGACTAAAATATTGGGTTAGACCACCCCAGTTTTATCCCTTATATCCTCAATTCCTATTCATACAACCTCTCATTTCCCAGTTATGTGCAGGAAACACGTATTTTGGGGATAAATCATCATCTAAGAAGGGTATTATAAGTTTATCACATTAATATAACCAAATATAATCTCTTCATCTGATGATGGTTTCAATTGGTGGGGCGGTACCCATGTTGCGGATGTTTCATCGATGAAATCTCTAAGAGTTAGAGCTTGTGTTGAAGTAGGATATGACTCCTCCTATTCTATTTATTCCTTCTTATAGTGTTCATGACCACTTTGAGGATACATATTAGAAGTCACCATCTTATGTGCTGGAGTTATTGTGGGTATGCGTAGCTATTCACTTAGGGTGTAATGAGCACGATCAACTTTTTTCGAGTCATCCAATTGTAGAAATTATGCTCACTCCAAACCTAAACTTTATTCCAATCACCCTCCTCTTATAACAGGGAAATGGTTTTTTAGGCTACCTACTCTAAGGAGTTATCTAACACCACCTATCTAGAATCAACCATAACTTAAATGACATATTTGAAGATGAAATAGTCATAGATACTAGGACCCATCCTTCTATGGAAAGGGCAGTAGTCAGGATGGTTGGTGAGGTTGGACTCATCGACCTTCCTAGGTTATGGAATCTTGAGTGGTTTATTGTTTATATATGTTGAGAAATAACTGGGGAATTTTTCATTTATAAAGGAATATGTTTTATTCATATGTTCCTAAAATCCTGGGCAACCCTGATTTCTCTGTACTTCTGGATAAGGGTGATTTTTTGGATTTTGCTGCTCTGAAGGAGGTGTAGGGAGATTCACAACCTACCTAGGTGCTTGGATGGGCTCTAATATTATCTTGAGAGTGAAAACTGAAGCTTCTACTTTCCTTAGACTTTTCCTCTATGCTGAGGGCATGAGTCAAGATTTGGATTAGTTTCACTGAATGGCATCTTCCAGACACTGTTCCATTTCTGCAAACTCACAAAATCCACCTTGATATTTTATTGGGATCATATATGTCTACAAATCATCCTAGATATTTATCATAATATAATTATATTAGTTTATCCTATAAGATAGGTAAACATAGTGAATAGTTTAAACTCTTCCACCTAGCTATGAAGTCATACACCCTCTCATTTTCATGTTGTTTACAATTCATATGGTCAACAAATGTCATTTTCTTAAGAGTGGAGATGAATTGATAAAGGAACTGATGACGAAGGTCTTACCATCCTACAACATATCCTACTGGTAGGATACTATACCAAATAAAGGTTAGCTCTATCAGAGTTTTTGCAAAACACCTCATCTTTGTTGCCTCATATTGATATGTAGAGCCCATCATCAGCCTACATCAGGATGTGAAGTGTGAGGGATGCTTCTAGGGGTTGAATTCACCATCAAATCTAGAGAAGGTAGGATTACCTAAATTTGGTGGAGTCAGAGTATCATCCACCCACTCAGGATTTGGATTTCTCTCAGGCTTTATAGTTGCACGTAGCCCCTCCATGGCTTCCATTCGAGTAGTGAGGGACTAGATGACATTAAGTAGTTCCATGGGCATTTATGTTTGAGATGTCTTTCATATATCGACAGTAGTTGGGGTCAATGAGGTTTCCCCACCTTCATCTCTTTATTATCCTTGAATCATTCTAAAACTAAATGATTTCCCTGGAGAGAAAGAAGTTATCGTCACAATAGAGGTAATTCAGGATCATTTTTGACTTCCTCAATTATGTAGACCAGATTCTAGGAGTTGTATCCAGTCTAAAGCTCATATACCACTCTTTTTGAGGGATTATATATTATAGGATGATCAATATTCACCTCAACCTAAAGACTATACCCACCAGGAATATTTCCCTTAGGTAGCTCCTTGTTTAGTTTTCTGAAAGTTTATATCTCACTCTCATATTCTAATAACTATTCTTCTAGGGAAGGAACCTCAACTCATTTGGGTGGTGATTGGGATGTAGTCACACCAAATCATTTTTATTCGATAGTGTTCTACTAGAGAGGTGTAAAATTGATATTCAAATGTTTGATATTTTGAATCTTTTTTTGGTTCCAGGTGCGTGAAGCCTTAGTTGGTACATCCAAATCACCCTCCTCTTAAAGTATATTTTCCAGGTTTTGGCCCTAAATATTTTTTTATTAATCCACAATATATATTGTGTTTATAGTGATGAAATTTATAGATTCATATAGGAAAATGGTTCTTGCCTCATTACTTTTGACACAACAGGATGATTCTCCATTGCCTTTATTAGGGTCCTTATTCAAGCCTCTGGCCATATTATGCCATTTTGTCTTGCGACCCAAGTGAGGCCTGATCACCTTCACTGTATGTTCAACCCATATTATATTATGAATAGTTTCTTTTAGGTATTTTCCAATCATGTTTTCCAAATGGGTCCCAAATAGCAAAGGTTTGTCTTGTGGTGGGAGGAACGGATGGGATGTCAACCGTCAATTCATACCTCCCAACCTAGAGAAGACTGATTCTCTTTGCGATGATGATGGCAGTGAAAATTCCGCCAACTCTATGGGATGGAATTATTTGGGGTCATAATTGGAATTTATTGATCCTATTGCTTAGGATATAATGATTCTAGTTAGGTATTTGATGATTCTTAGGATAGTCATTGAGATATAAATGCCTATATCCTATCTGGGTGGGATTCATCTAGAATCACCATTGATTCCCCCAGGACCATCTTTGTGTATGATTAACCTAGTGTTGATGATTAAGATATAAATTTCCCTAGTCTAGTGGGATGGGGTTTGTTTTCGACTTCTTAGAATATGTCTGGAACCCTCTAAGGAATCGACGATTTGTGAGGTGGAGGTTGTGGTAGATATTACCCTAACCCGAAAGGTTGATTTTTCCCCTGGACAACTACTATGGTAGCTGATGCTATAGCCCATTTGATGAAAAACAAATGTTCTTACGTAGTATTTGGGGGTGATGGAATCCCATTATAGGAATCATTATTTATGGGAAGTTTTCTGGTTGATTGAAACTTCATCTTTCATGTCTGAAATAAATATACATTGCTTTGAGAGGCCTAGTTTAAATTCATGTTGGCTATACTATCCCTCTATTCATGATGTATGGGCGTTATTGGAGTAGGGTAATTTGATTATAGTGACAAATTATCCTTAGATCTACCAAGTCCCTCGATTCTTCTAGAGGCTATGACATTACAATATATCATATTTGAGGGGTTATTTTGTTTTAGGGGTGCAATAAAGTGTAACGATCCATAATTTCCCCATACATGAATACGAATACATGATGTGGATTCAAAGATCAGATATCAAAGTATTTTAATGAAATAGAGGTATTCATTCTCTATATTTGTGTTTTGATTGTCAATTTTTAGATCCCAATCCATGGAGATAATTGTCGGTTCAAGATGAAAATATAGTATCTTGATGGTTTGAAGGTGAATGTCATATCCTATATAAGGGATATGTTAAGAATTCATTCACTAGTGAGTAGCCCACATATTTAGGCGTAGATAAACAATACATTTCTTTTATATCTCATATGAGACCTGATAGTCAGAAGTGGTGAGGGTCCAAAACATGATGGGGAGGATGTTTCAAGCTAACTCTCTTCATATGACAATTTCGGCCTCCTCTTCATCAGACTTACATTCCTCCATCTAGTCATACCAATGAATATTCTTTTAAGGTTCACCAGGTAACTGGAGTGGAGTGCTCCTAGAAGTTGATAAGAAACTATATGCGGTTGACAATAAATGTTTTGAGTATCTCTCTATACCAAGGAGTATTAGTTTTGAACACTTCTCTATATAGTGGTGTCTGGGAAAGGGGGTTTTCTTTTTTGTGGGAGATAGAACCATGGTGAGGTTGACCATAGTGTATGTCAAGAGTAGAGTCCATGTGATCAATATCCACACTAGCACGAGGAGTAATATCATGGTAATGATTATCTTCTACTTTGATTAATGATTTGAATTAACCTTGTGCTATTGATAATGTGTCTTCAATGACCTCAAGAACACTATCATTGAAAATATTAGAAATATGGGTTTTGTTCTGCATAATGGACGGAATATACAGACCTACCTTTTGGTATTTTATAGGAAAATGAGCATGTTGTATGATGGTTGTTAGAACTTGTTTATAACTGTGGGTGTATGATATTTCTACTAAGAATATGCTGGAATATAAAAATTATATTCCTCAGTATTGATAGGATTATGAGCACATACTGAGGCATTTACCATTCTCACTTGGTGAACCATGTCCAGGATGGGAATATGAGCCCAGTCCCGAGCCTTTGGAATATGTCATTGGTCTTTCTTGGAAGAAGTTTGAGCCTGCCCCAGGGCATATTCCACTCTCATCAAGTGAGCCATGGTTGGAACAAGAATATGATCTTGGTTCGAATATACATTCCTCAACGGAATATTCCAATGGACCTCCAGAATGGGAAAAGGTATATGAGCCTCCTCTTGTTTTACCTTGGAAGGATTCTAGTGTAGTAATTCATTGAAAAAAGTATGAATATGTTTCTGTCTCTTGTGATCTTCTATAATATGCCATAAAGATTCACTTGTAGGAATATGTGCATTTCCTGAGGCATGTTTCATTCTCACTTGGTGATCCCCGTCGAGAATGGGGATATGAGCCTGATCATAAGCCTTTGGAGTATGTCATTGTTCTTATTAGATATGAATATTAGCATTTCCCTAGGAATGTTCCCCTCTCACTTAGTGAGCCCTGACCAGAATGATGATATGAGCTCGATCTTGGGACTTTGGAATATTTCATTGAAATTTTTTGATGGGAATTTTCACCTATCACAAGGAATTTGCTTCTTTGAAGTGGTTATCCCTAATTGAAATATGAATATGATCCTAGTCTAGTTCCTCATCCTTTACCAGAATATACCGATAAAACTCTTGGATGGAAGTAAGAATTTTTTCTTTCTCTAGAGAAACCACTTATTCATAATCATCAAAGTATTGAGCTTCTTTGGATACAGAGATAATAATATGTACATATCCCTATATCTATACTAGTTCTAGAATATTTTGGTGGATTTATTCAGTTTTTTCAAAGATGTATTGGTATTTTAGAAAAGTGTGCACAGAGATATAAGATTACAGATTTTTTATCTCCACTATGTATGAGTATATATCTTCGATTGAAGTGAGGATATGAGCCTACTTTTTCCCTCCTTCTATCATTGGAATATACTGATGATATTCATGCATGAGGGTAGTTATATGAGCATCCCCATGATTTTTAAGGATATTTCCCACAGAATTGTTCAAAGTGAGCAGGAATATGAGACTTCTCAATGGTTACTTCTGAAATATTTTAGTATAAATCATCAACGGGAGTGGGGATATGATCCCACTCATTGTTATCTAGCACCTTTCTCTCCCAATGTTTATTCCTTACTACCCATGCATGGGCATTAGAGGTGGAAGTGTATTAGGTGGTACCCTCAACAAGTGACTGGTGGGTACCAATGGTATGGTGAAAGTGATGGCGGTTGATAGGATCCCTCCTCAGTGACCTCGAAACTAAAAGGGATCTGTATTTGACCCCTTGGTCCACCTTCATCAAAGACTAAAGGTGGTGGTTATTTCACTCTGCGAATAATATCCCAATGCAGCTGGTTGTGGAAATGAGGGCCACTAACTTAGCTACATATTCCCCTAAATGATGTGGAATTTTCATATTCAATACTTGGATACCCTCATGGGAATCTTTGATGGTTAGGATTTTACCACGTTGATGGAGGTCTTAGATCATTATGTTTTCCACCTGACGTTAAAGCTATTGAGTAGGTGAGATCATTTTGCAGCCCATGGGGGTCGCAACCATAGATGTCTTAAAAGAGTGGTCATTAGATGATGAAATTATCTTAGATCGAGATGTTTTTGATGAGATAAGTATTTGTAGTCATGAAGACAAAAAGTAAAAAGGTCTCTGATTAATGAAATATCTTAGGCTTGATGTGTTCTCAATCAGATATGCATGGTTAACACAAACATCCTTTTATTTCTGATCTGACCATTCCACTCATTTGGACATGTCAAAGAGAGGAAGGACTCATTTAATGGAAACCCCAATTATAAAGGATCATTTGTAAGATTCATTATAGGCTTATCATCTTCATTTGATATGCCAAAAAATTGGTATGAAACATGATTAATTGATCATTTTTTTATTTGAGAGATTCACGTCGGGTTCAACATTTTTATTTTGACGAAGAAGAAACATCCAGGAATCCCTCATCTAATGAATAGTGTAGCTTGAAAAAACCCGGGAAGACTATTCTTTCTATGTTTTGAATGATATTTCATCCATAAATCCATTCTTTTTAGGTTCACCATTTTTTTGAAAGAAAATAGGTGACCGAGGTGAATTTGGCTTGTCTTGATAGCTGATTATGGGGGGTTTGACAACTTCCACAATCATTGATGTCATATTACCATTTTTATTCTTAATAGCAAATACCAATGGTTTCACATCCATAACGTGGTAAAAACCTACTTTCCAAAGGAAGGTGGTTAGTTGGGTTTTTAGACTCAATAACTCTTAGGAACTCATATTGGTCAAGAGGATGGGAGGTCTGACTCATCACACCCTTTTGGGGGGAATTATTTCCTACTCCAGGACTCTCTTATATATTTAATATATGTTCATGAATCTTTTCATAATTTCAATATGAGACTGGTTACCCTAAAAAAATGATCACATGTTAACAACTTTTATGTATAGGAGAAGTAGATAAGATTAGTGAATATGTATGTATATATCTAAGGTTCTTCATCTATTTCTCAGTAATGGGTATCTGTTTATATGATAAATCCATATAACTAGGTGCTTCATATTTTTCTACCATGAAAGGAGGTGGTTAATGTTTTGGAGAGGGGAATGAGCCATTATGAGGAATCATATGTATCCTAGTTATTATAGGAATCAAAACACATGTAGTTCATTAAAACCTATGCAATTTAACATCATGTAGAAAGGATATATGTTTATGAAGTTAGGCACTGGATATTCAAGCTCGATTCTTGAGGAGACGTCTTATGTATCCCGGTTATAATAAGAATAATGTTTATTTAAGTATGATTAGTTTCTAAATACACTAAAAAATGAGGAAGAGTGATAAGACCATGGAAATTATTGGGTTTTGATGGTTGAAATTTCAAAGACATGGGGGGTTACATAGACCTTAAAAATGTATCCTACATATCCTAGTTATTATAGTAATCAGATTCATTGTAGTTTTTTCATTCCCTTAAGATAGGACCCAAGGTAGATTCCGTTATATGGCGATAATTATATCCTACCACTCATCAGGGATTGCACGCTGAGGTTTCCATGGATAGTGTATATTCACGATGTGAATGATATGGCTATTAAAAATCCCTAAGATCAGGTTATCTATGCTCAGTGTGAGAAACAAGTGGTAACAATTAATTAGTTTCACTACATATAGATGTGGGACATATATTCTAGGACATCCCTTGGGATATTAAATATGGAGCTTGGGCCATAGGAAGGCATCCTACATATCTTGGTTATATTATGAATCAAAGTCATCATAGTTTGGTTATTTGGGGTTTACACACTGATGTTTCCCTTATATGTGGGTCATATCATAATATTTCATCAATTGGAACTTACAATTTAAGGTTGGACTTATATACATTTATGATTTTAATGGTATGATTATTGCAACTCCCTAATCCTATGTGAGCTATTCTCAGTTTGAGAAACAATGGGAAGAAAATGATCAGTCTCACTGCTTGTGGATGAAGAACTTAATCACAATGATATCCCTTTGGAGATTAATATAGAGCTCATGCCTTATAGAGGTATCCTACATATCCTAGTTATAGTTTGAATCAGATTCATCATAGTTATTTTTTTTGGTTCTTATACACTGATGTTTCCCTTAAATGCGGGTCATATCATATTATGTCTATGATTGGTCTTACACTTTTAAGTTTCCCTTATGATCAGTGCTTACACACTGAGGATGGAAAGAGTTATCAAATCCTGGGACACCCATTTGACCTGGTCTTCTTGCCTACCTAACATGCTTGATTGCCTGTTTGACAGGCCTCAATTGTTTGTTTGACATCTCAAAGGATGTATAGACATGTATGGTTATGTTACAGACATGTATCAGGACAATCGTATGATCCAGTTGGCTTGTCCAAGGGATTTCTCACATCTTATAAGGCATGTTTGAGGTTCATCACATGATCAAGGATGACTTGTTAGGAGGACGTCGTGAGACCCAACTGGCTGATCTTGGATGCCATCTCATGATCTTGGATGGCTTTTCTAGAGGTCATCGCATGATCCTGCTATATTTTCTAGAGGTCATCACATGATCTCCCTAACTTTCCCAGGTTTCATCATGAATGTTGGATGACATGTCCAAGGGGCGTCACAAGAGCCAACTAACATACCCTGGTGCTACCTCAAGACTCATCTAACATGTATCGATGTCATCGTATGAGTTGAGAAACATGTCAGAAGTACACAAAAAGATTTGTATGATGAGCTCGGAGGGCTTCACAAGACTAGGGTGGCATGACCATGCGTGTCATGTGACTTTTTTTTTGAAATTCTTAATGGTCTTGGCATGATCCAAATAGTATACCAAAGGAACGTCTCAAGATCTGGGTGATGTGTTCTGGTTATTTTTCATGCCCTGGATGGTTAATGTGAAGCGCATTAGGATTAGCATATATGTTCTTCACATAAGTCTCTCATTTTTCTTGGTCTTTTTACAATCCTTTATATTAAATTTTCCTTATATTTGTTTAGTTTTAGATTATTTCAAGTATCTCATGTCTTATAACATATGTTGGATGTCTTCCGCATGTCCTGTTAGAATTATTTCACGTGATCAATGGGTGATCATGAAAAGTGCTTATGAATGTTGCATAGTCACTCTTGTTGATCCCAGGATATTTCCTGATGGGAATCCTTTTAGTCCATGATATCAGTTTCTACAAGAAATAATCTCTGATTTTTGGGAGTGGCAGTGCGTCCAGATGCAAAAAAAGGTCAACCCCCTTTATTTGATGTCGAGTGGGGGTTTTATAGGCCTCTCTACCATGGGGTTTTTTTAACTTTTCAAGGAGAATATCCTAAAAATCCAGGTTGTAATTGGTGGAGTGATTCGGTGTCACATGGCTTCACGAGGTCTCCAGGGGGGAGCTTCTTTATTTTTATTGATCGTGAGACCATCCCATAAATGCCAATTTTATTAGATTATTTCCTACTAATTGTTCCTTGTTGAATCATGAATCTATGCGAAGGGACTTTTATATTTTCATATAGACATGTTCAAGGGCCCTCGCAAGACTAGGGTGGCTATAAAAAGGACTTCATGTGACCTAATGAGGCTTTTATGGGTCCTTTCTTGAGAAAAGGATGGATTTTTAGGGCGACTTCATGAGATTAAACTGACTTGTGAAGGGTTCTTTTGAGACCATGTTATGGAAATCCTAGGCATGTCTCATGAGTTTTAAAACCGCAAGAGGCTCCCACCTTTTCTGTTTTTATTTTATTTTTTTATTTTACAAAGGTTCTGAATTTCGCATGGTTGTATGAGTGCTATCAAAGATAATCACTCTACCCCTTAGTGAATAATCATGGGACCAACAAAGGTTTTTGTGGAGATTCATGATCATTTTATCAAAAAATCCATTCGTTTTTCCTTATAGAGCTGAAGGAGAGTGTGAGATCACCTGGAAATGTTTGAGGCTCTTTATATGATAAGGATGATAAGCCATTGGGCATTTTCATTATAATGTGTACATGTCGTTGGGTGCTTGAAGCATCTTGAGAATCACTTGGGGTGAATTTTGTAATATATACGACTGGAAGAGGCTCATATCTCTTTCAATTTTTATTTCCTTTTTTTATTTTACAAAGGCCTAGGGTTTTACAAGTTTTCTTGGATATTGTTGAAGATAGTCATTCTCCCCTTAGGGGATTCATAATGTGAGTTTTATGATCGAAAGAGGCTCCTATATTTCAGATATTTCTCCCTATGTTTCAATGATTTTTTATAGGTTTTGTTAGGTGTCCATCAGATGACAAGTCATATGTCCTGGAGGAGATTATCTGGCTGCCGCCGCATGATCTGTAACTATTTTGGGTTCCCTCACAAGATCAAAAGGACTTATCTAGGGGGATCTATGTGATCTTCTATGGGTTATGAACTGTTTATGAAAATTTGTATGACCCTCTGATGTTCATATGATCATGTGTCTCCCGGGGGTTCATGCGATTTACGTGATGAGAGCCACAATCATATTTCTTTACATTACAAGGAAAATAATACTCATATTCAATTATTTATTCCTTTTTTATTTTTTTTATGCTCATTTGGAAGGCATAAATGATAACATTAAATGATTAGGGTAAAAATATTATTTTCCAGGATGGGATTTCATTATAAAAATAAATATTGTGTTAACTCATGGTAGAATAAAAGTTTTTATAGTAGTTTTATGGTAATTTGGGTTATTTATGGAAGGTATCTACATATTAGGAAGAATATATAATTAGATTATATACATTTTGGTACGTGGTTAATGTATTTTATAGACAAATTTTAAGTTCATCTTGGAATAACATATGATCAAATCATTATAATATTTGGGTTTCAATTTGGTTTGGAATATTTTGAATATTTTTAAGGATATTTATTTTTGGAATGATTAATGTTGGACATTGGGTGTTTTTGTTGAGCATATGTAGATTAATATAGTATTTATCCACATCATATTTTATTAATATAGGATGTTATATCATCTTGTGCTAACGATTTTGGTTTTGTTTAATCAAGATAAATAGGAGGAATAATTTCTCATCCTTTTTTGGATCCTATGATCATTTAAAATATAATTTTAGTGATTCAGATATGAAAAATTCAACTTGAATATTAATTTTTGGGAGTAAGAGATGAGATAGAAGAGTAAATTAATCATAGCATAACCAAAGAATGAAATTATGCTTATAAAATAAAAATAAATCAAGTAATTATATTTTATATTATTCTCTATGTTGATGGTAAAATAATCCATAAAATTTAAGAAAATGATCATGAAATAAAAAAGTTATCCTATCACATTTATTTCAGATGAATTGATGGAATTCTTCACCCCTTACTAATATATGGTTTTGTGGTCATTAAATATCCCATTATCATGTTCTCAATCACCAAATATTATTCTTAGGGTGTTATTTTTCTCCTCCATGTCTATATTTTTACTTATTTATAATGGTATCCTTATGTGGTAACTTGAATATCTGTTCTTCTAGGCATCCTTTATATTTTTCTTCTCCTTTTTTAAATGCATTTTATTATATCTTTTTATGACGTGGGTTTTCAACAAAAGTATTTTCAAATATCCATGCTTTGATTACTGAGAATTGTTTTTATAAGGATGAAATTTATTTAATGGGGGATTAGAGTATGTAACACCCCTAAAATTTAGTTTTTAAGAATAAGAAACATGGAATCTTACTTAATGGGCAACACCATGCTTTAGATTGAACAACGATATACTATAAAAATATTATCATAAATATGTGACCATTATAACTTACTCTTTAAATTAGAATATGAATTCAAATAAAACCATTATGAAAAATATATATAAATATTTTATATAAATAAAATTTATTTATTAATGTAAAATAAATAAGTACTCAATTTTTTAGTAAAGTCATTTTTGGTTTCAAAAATATGTTTTCTTCAACAATGGTTTCGGTTGAATTTGGTGTGCAGTCATTATAATAAATTTATTATAATTTTAGAAATTGTATCATATGAAATGAATATTATTTTTTAAATCATAATTTTACTTTTATCTCAGTGTTCATTGTTGGTATTTTTAAAAAAAAATTTAATTGAATAGTGAAATATACTGATTTTTGTAAAACTAATATTTCTTTTCATTATATAAATTAATTTAAAGTTATAAATATGTTTTTAATTTTAATATAAAGGGAAATAAGTCACCTGTAATTATTTATATTTCAATTAATTATATATTAATTAACATTATACTTGGTTTTGTTATAAGTTCATTTTTAAGATTAAAATTGTATTTTTCAAAAAACTATTTTTCATTGTGTTTTACACATTTTTATTAAAATTGATTTCCTCAAATTATTTAAATTTAATATTGAAAAATTTATTAGATATTTGGAATTATTAGTCTTAAAGTTTTTAAATTTTTTCCTCTTTATTTTTAGGCACAATGAATAGTAACCCTGGTAAAAGTTTATTACCATGGTAATTGGTAAAATGATTTAATTATGCTTAAAACTATGGGACACAGACTCAAAATCAACCAAAAACCCATATTTATTTAATTTTATGAGATAAATTTTACCTTATCCCTAATAAATTTGAATATATAGAATATTTTTTCTCTTTTCCTTTTATAGTGACATTAATATTATTTTTAGAAAATGATAAATACAAAATATGATTTTCATGATTTTAATTTTTTATATGTTGTTATAGAGATAAAAAGAATTTTTTAATGAATATAAAATATGGTTTTGTAGAAAACTAAATTATTTTTATGATAGAAATATTTTATGTTTTTTAGTGATGTTATAATTACCTTAAATCCTTATGAAACACTGATATAGTGCTTGTGCATGCAAGAGAAAAACAAAGATAAATGATTTTAAAAATAATAAAGTTAAGATGTTTTGGTTTAATTGTGGTATTAAAATTATTTCATAAGTAATTATAAACTATAAATTGTGGTTATATGTGTTTATATTATAATTTCATTGTAATCTTGATATCATTGAGGTCTAATTAAATGAATAGTAAAAAATGACTTTAATGATATTTTAAAAAAACTAATATTTTATTAAATTATTTAAATATAAAAAAGAAATATTCTAGGAGGAAATGTGTTATGGTAAATTGTAAAAAAAATTATCCATGGACCAATTGTGATCCACTTTTCACCTTAGATGTAAATTTATGATCCTTAAAGTCTAAAACATGTGTTACCATGATTATAGTTAAAAAGGGTTAATGTGGGGTTAAACCAAAAGATAATGTTTAAAATTATAGTTAAACATGTCTAAATAATATTTTATGAAGTGATTTAGACCTTATAATGTCATTAATTCTAATTTATATCCACTTGGTTCCACTTAATGTGATTATGATATATATTATATTTAAATGTTTTATGTAATTCCAAATGTGTCATTTCCCTCACCAATAAAAGGACACCACATATTATCCTTTATTCACAATTTTTTCACAATTTATTGTCAAATAACATTAATAATACCTTAATACCTTCCTTAACTTAATTATTGAGGTTATTATAATCTTCTAAGACAACCCTAAGAAGGATTAAGGTGTAATCCAAAGGAGGTATCTCAAAGAAGAGGTAATCATCTTTAATGACTCTTTCAAAATTTATTTCTTCTTATACTTCCTATAAATATATTGTACCCATAAAAAAATAATTAAATCAGTATCATAAATATACCTATATTTTATTATTAATATTGGATGACCATTTTCACCTCCATTTCATCCTATGGAAAATGAAAACATCGCTCGTACCAACGTATAACCTATCATCTCCAAGTAGTAGTTTAATATGATTTTCATCACCAATTTACATATATTTATATAAATTTGTAACTAATTAATTAATATTATATTTATGGAATAATTATTATGAATGAAATATAATATTTCATTTACCTTCTTACCCTTCCACCCAATAATAAATGATAATGTCGCTCATGCATAAGTGGGTACTCCCGCCTCCACAAAGTGATGTGATTCATTTTTAATATAAATCATTCAAGTAAGATTAAAAATGTGTCTATAATGAATATGTATTACATAAATATCATGATTAAAATTATTTATATGATTGAAACATGATCAATATATAAGTATAATAACTGTGTATTCAACACATATATTAAAAATGAAGCAGTTAACACTTGAAATGATGATTATAATGAATTATTGTTAATAAATAGGTGATAAAATGATATAAGAACACCATATATGGTATTTTAAGTACTAATATGATTATATTATAAAATTATAATAAATATAAATTTATTATTCTAGAATTTAAAGGAACTTATGAAGCATATCATACCTGAGGTAATGGTTTCTCATCTCACTTTTGGATCTATGTGGCATATGCAATATTCACCACTAATTTATTAAATCTGGTGTACATAATACAAATTTGATAATTTATATAATTAATAACATTATATTAATGTTATTTAATGTTTCATTTTATGTTATTTATTTCATGGGATTATGATTCAGAAGTTACAAAAGCGTTAAGGGTTTATTCTATAATCTCATTTTTTTATTTGGGATTGTTTACATTTAAATTTCCATAAAAATAAATTATAATATCATTCTATTTTAAACTCCATATATTTTATAATATTATAGTTATCTATTTATTTTACATGTTTTCATTTCATATACCTATCTTTGAAAACTAATATGTTTAGGAAAATGTTTTTTAAAGAAAATCTGACCTTATTTTCCCTTTAGTCGATGAACTTTTAGTTCTATGTACATGTTTTATAAAAAAGAATGTTATTTTATTTGATCACGTGATTATTTTATTTCATTTTCAAACATATATTACTTTATTTTCAAAATTTTAAAATAAATCTTCTTGGCATTTTCTGAATGAGTCACTTTTTAATTTTTACCAAATTTTTAAGGACATATTTGTATTAATGTTTACCACGTGGATTCATTTTCCTACTATCCCAACATTTATTTTTTAGAATAATCCTTTACAATTTTTCATTTTTATTCTCAAATAAATGAATTTACTTAAGGTTATAGAATTTTTTATTTAAAATATTATCAAAAATAAAATGATATTTTTCTCACATTTTTTAGGAATGGTTTGAATTTTATTTGAAAAGTATTTTCATGCATATCAACATCCATTGATGAGTCTTATGAATTACTTGGGATATAATATAATGACACCATCCAATATATTACTCTGGATGGTTTCTCTTCATGATGTTTTATTTTTTACTCCATAAAAATATTTACATTTCATATTATAGTTTTGAAATATAGATATTTATGTTGATTATATAGTGTATTTAATATTCACACCTTTCATATGATTAATGAATTAGATGTAATATATAATGTTTATAACTCATTATATACCCTCAATGCATCACCAGGTCTCATGAGACAATCTAGCCTGGGTATTTGTCATGTCTCTTTCTAACTATTTATGATGTCTTGGAATGAGGACTTGAATTTATGATTATGATGTTTTGGAACACAGACTTGATTGTATGATTATTATTAACAAATTTATAAATTTTATAATTATGAAAGAATTTATTTTTATCCATGAGATTATTTATGTTCTTGTTTCATCCAAGGATATATTCCCCTTTCATGATATTAGTTTTATGGAATCTTTTATTATTTTTTATCTTTTCAATATTATTCATGATTTATTTATTCTAGTATAGTTTATATTGTATTCTGTCCATTATTGATCATCTAAAATTAGCCTTTATTATATTTTACTTTCCATATGATACCAATAAGGGATATATGAATGATTCCATGTATATACTAGAAGAAATAATAATGTTCTCGCTTGTTTTTTTAGATGTATTTCATTCTTTCAAATGTAATATGAGAATCATGCAAGTATCTAATCTCAAAATACTACTTAACTATTCAATCCTTCAGTATGAGATCTCTAATATCTTGTGAAAATGTTTTAAGATAACTAGTGGATTTGTTTTAATGGAGTTAGAGTGTTATATTGTTTTCATATAAGGTCCATTTCATGGGCCATGTTGTGTATAATATTGGGGTTAATATTGATCATATGAATATTGAGGCTATTTTCTCTTAGGTTTCTACTTATAATATTGCAAGGTGTGGATTTACTTGGACATGGATGAAATTACTATAGTATTATACCCAATTTCTCTCATATTATAGTTTCACTAATTTATTTGACAAAAAATGATTAGTATTTTGTTTAGACTAACTAGTGTTGAACTATTATTTAGTAATTAATGAAGAATTTATTTATTTCTCATTTTCTATATCCATTGGAGTATTGTTGTCTTTTATGTTTATTTTGATGCTTTACATCTTTAATTGGGTTTATTTTTTATTAAAAATAGAGAAGTTATCTTGTATGGGTATTGGAAGTTATGTCCTAATGAGTGTAACAATGATAATAATGATCTTGAACTTACTACCACTATGTATTCTATAAATTTATTATAGCATTAACTTATTGGTGAGTTCTTTGTGTCCTTTACATATCACAAAATACAGAGGTATATATTATCCTAGTGTGATTTGTTTTTTTCTAGGGGTGGTGGATGGAATTATTATAGGATTATTACTTTTATATTTCCTATATACTATGTAAAATGAATGTTGTGGGTGATGCTTTTAGTAGGAAGTCATGTGGGGATGTTGTTATCGAATCTAGTGATTCTTGGAGGGAGATGGAGGATATTTGGATGATGAAACTTGGTGTTGTAGTATTTTAAAGTATAGGGTGTCTTTATCAGATAAATTTATATTATAATTTAGTGAAGAATGTGGAGGATTTTCAGTTAAGGTATTTTTAGGTGAAGTTTTATCTTGATCGAGTTGTTTCTGGTAATAATACCAATGGATGGTCTAAGTATAATCAATGTCAGATTTTTTTTTCATGGTAGGAATTTCATTCCGTTTTTGGTGAAGTAAGTGGTTCTCCTTGAGCTCTGTAGTTCTCCCTTGGTATTAAATCCTTGTTTGGATAATATTTCTTATTCCTTGATAGGAATTTTTTCATGTCTTGGGATAAAGTGGTTATTACTGATTTTATGTCTTGATGTTTAGTGTACCTGAAGGTTAAGGCAGAGCATTATGTTCCTAGTGGGTTTATTTAACTTCTAAATGTTCCCTAGTGGAAATTGGAAGATATATTAATGGAATTTTTCTCTTTCTTGCCTCATGATTTTTGTAAAATTATTCTATATTATTGATTTTATATTGTTTGATGAATTCATCTCATTTCTTGGTGATTAAGGAGTTGAGCTAAGTGAATGTTTTATCAAGGCAGTATCCGGAGGAGGTAGATAGACTTGTTATGTTTTTGAAGTTAATCATCATAGATTGTGATCCCTATTTCAATACCAGGTGTGGATAGGTCTCTAGAAATATTTTTTCACCCAACCATGCCTTAACATTACTTTTTATTCAACAAAATATGGTTAGACAGAGCGGATTATCCAAACATTTCATGATATGTTTTAGAAATGCGTTCTAGAATTTCGATGTTCATGGATGAGGTAGTTACCCATGGTGGATTTATCTTATAATAATATATTTCATTCTATAATTATTATAGATCTATTTTAAGAAGTTTCTGGTCAACCATGAAGATATCAATTATGTGGGACCACAACTAGAAAATTCACCTATGGCTACAGTTTGAAACCATGGATGTAGGCCCGAAAACCGTGGCAATAGAATATGGCCACAGTTTTTCAAAACGGTGGCCGTTATCTCCATGGTAGTAGGTTTTACCTACTTCTATAGTTTTAACTGTGGCAATAGGGGCCTAGTGCCATAGTTTTAATCGTGGAAGTAGGGGACTATTTCCACTATTTAACCATGGAAGTAATGGACCTATTGCCACATTTTTAACTGTAGCAGTAGGGGCCTAATGCCATGGTTTTAACCATGGAAGTTTGAGCCAAGTGACATGGTTAATCTATGGCATTAGGGGGCCTACTGCCATGGTTTTAACCATGGAATTAGGGACCTACTTCCATGTCTTGAACCATCTCTTTAGGGCTCGTAGTGTCATGGTTTAACCATGGCACTCGGGGCCTATTGCCACGGTTAAAACTATGGCTCTATCATTTACATGGTATAAAAATATTCAGTCCCCCCCCATTTCCCCACCCCCACTACTAGTTGATCCTCCCCATGCCAGCCCCCCCACCCCCGCCCCTAGATATCCCCCTTTCACCCCCCCCCCTCCCCCTATTTCCCCACCCCTAATGACAGTTTCCCCTCCCCCTTCCCCTAGATAGCCCTCATGCACCCCTGTATATCCCCCTTACACCCCCTGGACATCCCCCTTGCACCCCCTTGGACAGTCCCCTTGCACCCCCTTGAACACCCCCTACACCCTCATTCCCCCTGAACATCTCCCTTGAACACCCACCATACACCCCCATTACCTCCTAGACAAACCCCTTCCACTTCCTCGGATAGCCCCCTTGCACCCCATTTACAACCCCCTTGCATCCCGTTGAACCCCCCCCCCCCCCCCCCCCCCCCGTACCCCCTAGACAGCCCCCTTTCACCCCCTTGACACCCCCTTGCACCCCCTTTAACACCCTCCCCCCTACACCCACATGCCCCCTGGACAGCCCCTTGCACCCTTGGATATCCCTCTTTCACCCCCTTGAACCCCCCCCCCCCCCCCCCCGCACCCCCATACCCCCCTGGACAACCCCCTTTCAACCCCTACCCACTTTGAGGGCCCCATTTCACCCCTTTTACACCTCCCTTTCACCCCCTTAAACACCCCCTCCCCCGCACCCCCATGCCCCCACCCGGATAGCCCCTTACACCCCCATGGACAGCCCCCTTGCACCCCCTGGACATCCCCCTTGCACCCCCTGGACATCCCCCTTGCACCCCCATGCCCCCATGTAGTATACCACTCCCCTGGACAGCCCCTTGATCAGCCCCTTACCCCCACCCCTGTAGAACCCCCCCCCCCCCCCCCGAACAGCCCCCAGTCCCCTCCCCCTGCCCCTTACACCCCTCCCCTCCTGGACACCCCCTACCCCTTGCCCCTTCCCCCCTGCACCCTCCCCTTCCCCTTGCACCACCACCTAACCCCTCCCCCAAGCACCCCCCCCCCCGCACCCAACCCCTACCCCTTGAAAAGGAACCCAACACACCCTCCCCCACCTTCTAGTCCCCCCCGAAACCAGTCCCCCCACACCACCTTGTCCTCCCCCCTGAATAGCGCCCTCCCCCTCCCCCTTGCACCCCTCCCCACTATCCCCTCCCCCTTCACCCCTCCCCCTACCCCTTGCACCATCCCCTTCCCCCTCCCCCTAGAACACCCCCTTCACCCTACCCCTACCCATTGAAAAATAACCCAACACACCCTCCCCCCCCCCACCTGTGAGTTCCCCCCAACCAGCCCCCCCCCCCACCTTGTCCTCCCCTTGCCAGTACCCCCTGCACCCCCACCCACCCTACACCCCCCTCCCCCTGCCAGTCCCCTCCCCCTCCCCATGCCAGTTTCCCCTCCCCCTACCAATCCTACCCCCTGCCAGTTTCCCCTCCCACATGCCCATGCCAGTCCCCCCTTGCACACCCCTACTAGTTTCCCCTACTAGTCCCCCCCACCCCCACTAGTCCCCCCCACCCTTTCAGTTTCCCCTTCCCCCAGGCTCTTCCAGTCCCTCTCCACCCTTCTCCTACCAGTCCCCCTCCCTACTAACATCCCAACCCATTGGCTTGTATCAGGTCAGAGGATCTACTAACCATCGGTGAAATTTTCCATACACTAAATATATTTCATGGGTTTAAAGACAATGTTACAAAATGAGAATGAGTTAATCTATTTATCACATATAATATCAACGTGGTACTCACTGTACAAATTAAATTATACACTAAATTTACTTACATACTAATAATTAAACAACTCCAAATATAAAAAAACACATAACTCCACTTACATGAGTCTCCCTATAATACAAACTATCATAGAAGTCTTGAACTAGCTCACAAGTTCCTACAACACAAGGTAGAACATAGTAGTGTTCATCCCCTAAAATTATGTTAAAACAAAACATCTTAGAAAATTCACAGAGAATATAAGTCAACAAATAAGAATAGTGTAGTCATATAACTAACAATAATAAAATAAATGCACCAAGTATAGGAAAACAAAACGGGTCTCCAACTGAACTAATGTGTGATAGATAAAAAATATTTCATGTTCCGATCTAAAGTTTAAAAATACATGTATCATTGGTTGAATTTAATTGGATCGTTTTTTATATCATTTTAAGAATATTCCATGAAAAATTATTTCTTTTCATCATCATTTCAATTTTTATTCAAGAAATGCTTTCAAAAAACCATCACTAAGGAGAATGGAAATAATGCAGACCAAGGGAATCACCGCAGATCAAGTTCACCCCCTCAGGCTTTAATTGAGTAACATGAGAAAAACATTTGACTAAGACGTCATCACTCGCAAGAGAAGCCATGTGATCCGCCACTTTGTTTCCCTCTCCCCAAGTATGTGTAATGTTAATGCACATGGCCATTAAGGCTATGCATTCCCTAATCATATAAATTATTGACCAGGGTATATTACCTTTTCTTTGGAGTGCATCATGGGTAACCCAAGAGCCCTTCTCCACCTACGATAAGAAAATTCCCCTATGACTACACAAGGTGAGTCATGTTAGTACCGCTCTCGCCTCCTCCTACAGGGAGCTACCAGTACCATAGTTTGCAGAGAAGGCCAGGATCACGCTCCCAGACACATCTCAGACCCCCCCCCCCCCCTCGCATCACTCCCTGGAGACAGTACCCATCATTATTCAGCTTCAAGCCCCCACCCGGTGGGAGCCACCGCACCCATTTTCCCTGACTGCTGAAACCCACTTCCTGGACCATGCCCCGAGCTGTGTACATCGCCTACAACGATGGGACCTCCTTCCATCTACCTACAAGAGAAAAATAGTCTTCCAAGGTGAATCTGATCTGGGCGATGATCGCCCTTTCCCGTGGAAGGCGCCTCCTAAAACCTAGCTCGGTTTCTTGCCTGCCACAACCCCCAACAACCAGCGCTTATGAAAACAGCCTATGCCCCATTTTCTTTACCAGTAGCCTCAACCCCTTTAACCATCCTGATAGGAAGTCCTCCACACTTTCTTCCTGAAAAGACAGTCCGAAGAAGCCACTGAAATACCCCCACACCGATCGAGCCCAATCCCCTGCCACGAAAATGTGGGACAGTGTCTCCTCAAAAAATTATGTGAAACACTGGCAATGAGGGGCCATACTAATCCCAGATGCATGATATTATCATCAGATGGCAGCACATGATTCTGGATCCTCCACGTGAGAAAGTTTAACTTAGTTGGGATGACATTACACAAAAGCCACCCACTCCACCCCCCTTGTTTCCCCTGGGTGTCGCTGCTCCTGCAAAACTCTTTTTACTTAAACTTCCCTGAGGAGGCAGGAGTGAATATACATCGATCCCGCTCCGCGCTGATGAGGATAGAATCAAAAACCTCACACTGGTCGACATCCAAGATGGCTCTGAAAAAGGATGGGTATTGCGCCGCCTCCTTGAAAGTGATCATAGGCGTTGGGAAACCCGGATACCCGAGGGAGCTACCTGACCAATTATGGTGCCAAAAAAAAGATATTCCCCTCCCCAATTATCCACCGAGAGAGATGAAATATGTTTGGAATTAATTTGTTGACCTACAACCACAAAGGCGGACCACTCACCGAAGACACTCCAGTACTATCCTTATACCTGCACGACATGAGGCTCCCCCATAGAGAATGTTCTTCTACTACCTCCCATGCCAACTTCGCACGCATACAATGAATCGTGACGTCTAAACTCGTCACATTTAACCCACCCTCCCAAATGGTTCGGGCCATCCTCCCCCAATAAACCCAATGTCTCTTCCCCTTCAAAGATGCATCCCAGATAAAATGAGCCAAAATCTTATCAATGGATCTAACAACCCCCTTCGGTACATAGGTCGCCGAGAGAGCATGGACTGGAATGGACAAAAGGACACTATTCACAAGAGATATACTACCTCCAAAAGATAAAAACCGGTTTTTCCAGTTCAAGATACGCCCCTAGATCCGGCTCACCACCCGGTCAAAATCCCTTATCTACATTCTACCTACCGGTACTGGGGTCCCAAGATACTCAAAGGGAAATGACCCTTGCCTCGTACCCAACCATGTACCCATAGTATATTCCCTGCTCTCGGTGCACACCTTGGACATATAGAACTCACTCTTCTCCCTGTTGATGATTTGACCACTCAAGTGGCAGTACTTCTCAAGAATCTTGATAATTCCATGCACCAATTTCCACCCCCCGTTGTTGAAAATAATGGTATCGTCTACAAACATCAGGTGCGAAATGTATGGTAGGCCTACCTTCCTACTATAAGGATGGATATCCCTGTTTGATAGACCTCTTTTGATCATCCTGCTCAGAGTATCCTGCATAAGAATAAAAATTATCAAGGAGAGAGGGTAGCCCTGACGAAGGCCACACACTGACTTGAAGAAGCCATGATTCTGCCCCATAAAAGACACATCCAACCAAGTAGAGCTGAAACACCTAAAGATGATATCAGAATCTCAAATAGAGAGACCCAACTTTCCCAGAACCCTGTTAATAAAACCCCATTCAACTCAATCATATGCCTTATTCATATCCATCTTGATCACAATATTGTTCCCACGAACTTTTGTGTTAATGTCATTCAACATCTCCTAGCCAAAGTGATGGATCCCTGGATCGAGCGATCCTTCACAAACCCATGTTGCTCCAAAGAGATACACCGAGGGAGAAGGCCTGATATATGCCTGTTGATGATGCTCAATAGAATTTTGTTAGGGGAGTTACACATACTCACCAGCCGGTAGTGAAGAAGTGATGAAGGGTCCTTGACCTTTGGTAAGAGCACCAAGGTTGTGGAAGCTACAATCCGAGGCAAGATAACACCTCTGAAAAAATATTTAATGGAAATGGATATTCCCCCCTTAACCACCTCCCACAAGCTTCTATAAAAGGATCTGAGAAAACCATCGGGGCCTGCCTCACTTTCATAATTGAGGTTCACCATAGCCGCATGGATATCCTTCTCCTCTGGGATACCCTCCAGCATTTCATTTTCCCAGTTTGATACCCATATAATAATCCCCTCCCAGAACTCCTCTTATCCCTAAGAATACCCCTGGCTCATGTTTGGGTTTGTACCAGCAAGAATATCCTTAAAGAAAGCAACTACTAGCCCACCAACCACTTTCCGGTCATTCGTGAAGGTACTGTCATTGAGATCCAAGTTCTTAGTAACAAAGCGCCGCCTCTCCCTTGTGAATTCATGGAAAAAAGATACATTTTTGTCACCCTACTTAATCCATTTAATTATCAAGCTTTCTCTCGCCCTACATTCCTGGGAAAGGATCATGATAGCTAAATCACTTTTCTTCTCATAGAGCTCCCCAAAGGCTTTTTCATCACAGGCCTCCTCTATTTTAGCCCTAAGGCAGTCAATGTCTCTATTAATAGAATCCAGATCCTAGTCCATGGGAGGTATACTCTTAGCCCACGTTTTAATTTCTATCTTAAGGCATCTCAATTTCTGATGCAGGGCCACCCAAGAGTGTCCCTGAGTTGGGCCCTCCCATCTCGACTTCACTGTTCGCTGATAGCCTATAATACTCAACCAATGACTCATAAACCTGAAACTCTCATGTGGAAAGACCCCCCCCCCCTCTTCATAGTTAGCAAAAATAGAGAGTGATCAGAGATGCTGCGGGTCAAATGCTCTACCTTGAAATTTGGGAAAATCGAGATAGCTTTCACATTGGCTACACATCGGTCCAGCCTACTCCAGCAACGGTTTCCACCCCACCTGATGTTACCCCAAGTGAAAGGGTCACATGTGTAGCCCAAATACAATAGCCCCTTCCCTTCCAAGAAATGAACAAAAGATCTACTCCCTCCGCTGAAATTAACCCCTTCCTTTCTTCTCCTCAAAGTCCGTAATGATATTAAAATCACCCCCAACACCCAAGGCTGATTCCCTAGGTCGAAAGCATTCAACTCTCTCCAAAGCACCTCCCTCCTCTGAGCATCACAACTACCATAAATTAAGGACATGATTATGGTATCCCCATCGCCTGACACTCTCGTTGTTATGTGTTGGTCTCCTTCCTGAAGTAGCTCCACCGAGACATCCTTATGCCAAAAAATCCATATGAACCTATTAATAGGGTCTACATGAAAGGTTTCATGCAGCTTCACCCTACACGAGAACTCTTTGATTTTAGTAGAATTCTACTTGTGTTCAAGGACCACTGCCACCTTCATCCTGCATTTTTTTCACTTCCAATGAAATAAAATTAGTTTTCACCCTTGCCCCCATACCTTGGGAATTCAAGATTATTGTTGGTATAATTGGAACAACTCTCGCCTGGTATTGACCCCAGGAACCTCAGTCTAAGACACTTTGGAAGCAAAGCGCTCCATATCCTACCTCTTTTTCGCTGCAGACCTGGTACTCACACCCAAACCACCCACTGAAAGGACTGATGGAGAGGCGGGAGAATTTTCTAGTTTCTTAACGACTGACCCACTTTCCACCAACGGGGTCAACCAACCCTTAGCATCAATATTCACAACCACCAGATCCATAGAGGTACCTGAACCAACCTCAGACCCCTCACTGAACATCCCACCTTTCTCTGAGGAAGACCGAACCTCAGACGTTGCCGAAACATCCAGTGTAGAACCACTGGCTAGCCTCCTGAGATTTCCAAAGGTACCCGAAGCAGGGATCCTAACCTCATCGCCACCAACCAACTTGATAGACTGTTGCACACTAGAACTGTATTTAAAGGATACTTTAGACCAGGACCGTAACCTCGACACCAACCCTGTCAAAGGAGAACACAATACAATTTCCAGACACTCCCCTACTAATAGAAGCTGGGAGAAGTCGCAGCCCGACTGATAGGAATCCATCTTCGGCCAGCCAAATCTCGGTTAGAAAGGGACCAGTGCCTTGCATTGCTGGTGGGAAGGTTCTGCTGAGGCCTCAGAATCCTTGTAAGAATACATCGCCCGAGGAGCCACCGAGCCACCAGAGGGCTACGAAGGGGAAGTGGACCCCGAAGAGAACGGATCAGAAACCGCCCCTGTGCACGAGGGAAACACCACCCTAGGCCTGGCGCCTCTGTCAACTCGAGGCTGGAGCTCATGACCCCTTCTCTGACAGCTCTGAACCGAATGACCATGTAGAAGACATAATTCGCAATACTGGGGAATCATAGGGAAGACAAATACCTGGCATGGGGCGGTGCTAGGGGGAGTAGTTTATAATCAGTAACTTGTTTCTAGAATTCTATCAATGTTTTTTATATTAAAAAGGAGCACGAAAACTCCTTCCATTTTGATATGGGAATCCTATGTGCACTGTTCATCCTCTTTAAAAAATATAGAATGTAGTGACATATGATTTGATCTTCTCAACCATCCAATCAAATTCACTACATTATCTTATACCTTTGGTTGAGAGATCCTTATGTTCACTGAGATCTTCATGCAGCAGCATGACCCGAGGATCAAACCAATACTTCTAATAATCAATTGAGTGTTATGGAAATTCAAAGAGGATTGAAATCACCTGAGAATCCATTTTCATGTATAAATGAAGAACGAACCAAAGAAATATAGCATGGATAAAATATGTCTTATCCATGCTGATGATTCTCGGAATCATGCAAGTTAGGAAGTGTGCACGTTCTGATCTGATGGTTCATTGACTATAAAAACTGAGTCTTACACCCATGATATGTTATCGAGTTTTAGAGGATATGTTTTCCAGTGAAATAGATCCATCAAGAATCACTCTAGTTCACAAAAAATAAAATTTTCACTGACACTATTTTGTGTTATGTATAAGAGAGTTCCCATGATGAGAATAATATGTGGTTTTCACACTCATTATCTTCATGAAGAAACTGGTTTCCATGAAGCACTCAGGATAGAACATGTTGGATCTCATGGATTTCATGAATATTGTAGATAATATTTGCATGATCATAGTTGAATGAAGGTATTGACAATAAAGAGTGTATATTGTGCATGAAGGAATAATGTGCACAAGTCTGAAGGGAAGTAAATATTCACCTGGGTGTGAAGGTGGGATGTATTATATCTTCATATGCTTGATATCTAAGTACAGAATATAGGAAGTGTGTGTATATGCAAGAAATATTTGATAATAATAAAACAATACAATTCTCACCCATTTGAGTTTGTACAAAGTTTGTGCAAGTGTTCAGTATGTGATAAGTTGAATACACAATAAGGAGGATAGTGTGTGAGAATAGTGAGTGTGGAAAGTGGATAGTGTGTGGTTGGGATTCCATGTGAAAAAACATATACTTGAAGTCATGCATGTTCACATGCTATCATGAAAGAATTTAAGTTTAACCATAACAACCCATGCATTAAGTGTATTTTCATGTGTTTTTTATACAAACATATATACAGATGAAATTATGAATACATGAAAGTGTGATGTTTATAATTTTGTATTGTCATACATTTTACATTGAGAAGATCATGCAATTTATTTTTATACATGCATGAAGTTGAAAGAGAAACATACACACCAAATATTTTGCATGATTTTGGTGTAGTGATATGAGACTAAAGCTGGGGAAATAGAACTATATGTGTTTTAGAAGATTTTTTTGTATCTGAGTTTTCAGTATTAAGTGAGGTCAAGTCTTAACCAGAAGAAATAATTCATTCACAAGTAGTTTTGTACTGTGGTAGTTGATTATCTATAGATGATCAGATATTATTTGATCAAGGAAAACATCAATGCAGTAATTTCAAACAAACTATATAAGCATAAAATATCACTGTGAGTTTTTGCAGACAACGCAACTCCATTGGAGGGATTTTATTACAAAACTATGACTTATTTATCAAACGACACAATTATTTTAACTAGAAATGGATCAAGAATTTAAATTTAATATAAACAAGTAGAATTAAGTAGGCAGATAAATGCAATTTAAATTATTGAGTAAAAGAGGCTAGGAGAGGGACTCTACCTAAAAGGAGTCAAGCCATACTCGGCACTTGACACTTTTAATCAGTGACAACTGTAAGTTGATCCATCCATCCTCTGAGCATATGCACCTTTGCATATACATAAGGATTCCCTAACCCCTATGTATGTGTTCTCATAGCCCTGAACCCCCTAGACAGCCCCCTTGAACACCCCCTTGCACCCCCCTACACACCCATGCAGGGGGTCTTTTGATAGGAAAAAATCATCATGGGCATGCATCCATTACTAGTAACCAATATTGACAACTAACAACACCCAGGTATGGGTTTTGTCATTTTTAGATATGTGAATGAAATTTATAAGTCCATCTAAGGGAATGGTAGTAGGCTATGTAGGGTTTCATCTTGCTATATGTCAATGGATACATAGCATGGTGTGAGATACTAGGTGTTCCAAGTAAGGGCATGGGAGTTCAGGCATGTGAGGTTATGCTCCTCAATGAGATCCAAAACAAACTATAAAAATATAATGAACCCAAAAATCACAAAATCCATAATTTAAATTGGTCCAAAGAATAAAAATGGAATAAAACTTACCAAAATCCAATGTTGAACTCACTATATTCGATGGTGGTGGATATAACCATCCTCATCATAGGAATTAACTTATAAGGAAATAGTTGGAAAAGAAATGAGATATGACGACTTCTTATATATATATATATATGATCATTGTGTCAACTATTCATGATAAATGATACATGAATCCATAACCAACAATGAAAAAATAATATTCAGATTGATATGTACATCCCAATACTAAATAAAATTATCATTAATAAAGAGGAAATTTTCAAAAAAAAACCATTCATCAAAGAAAACACACGCCAAATCCAGATTATAGCAGGGTCTAGACAACCAGAATCTGCATTGTTGGAAACACTATAATCAATCCACCCCATTTAAGTGAGCTAGATAATTCCTCCCTATTGAACAACTAGGAAACACAAATCCGAATGAAGGGAAAATATATAGTGAAGACATCACCAATAACAAAACCCATCACTATCCATCCCACCATGATAGTGTTAGGTGGGATGGAATGAGATCAACACACTTCCAGAAGTCCACACCATCAGAAGAAAAAAAAACTAACATCACCACCATCTTCTAACTATAAAACATCATTCCAAATAATTTTTCAAATTGAAAAACATAATAAATTGAATAAAAAACCAAAAAAACCTAAATCTCATCACCACCACCAAAAAGAAGAAACTCCACACAAAGACTGATAAAACACACATGAGAAAACAACAACCCCCACTGCCCCTTGCACCCCCCGCCCCATGCACCCACACTGCCCCCTGCCCCATTCACCACCATTCACCCCCCCCCCCCACCACTACACCCCTACTGCCATCCACCTCCCCCTTCCCTGCACAGCCCCTCCCCACTACATAGCCCCTCCCCCTCCCCCCTACTACACCAACCCCTCCCCTCCCCCCTACTTCACTAGCCCCTCCACCTCCCCCTTCCCTACATAGCCACTCCCCCTCCCCCTACTGCACCAACCCCTCCCTCTCCCCCTGCTTCTTCTATATTTACATGAGAGGTTTTTTTGTGGGGGAGGGGTATTAATAATTAAAATTGTCCACTCACTTATATTGTGTGTGTGTTTATTTCCATATTTATGGGAGGGAGTCAATAGATGGGACAATATTTTCTAACTCATATATGTTAAAATATAAATTCACAAGATCAAAGAGAAAAGATAAATAATTTAAGAGGATATACATGAGGAAAACGTCCAAAAGGAAATAAGAGAACTTGAGTAGAAATAATCAGGTCTGAAAATAACCCTAGGAGTTGTTTCCATGCTTATAGGAGTTGAATGAAATCATGAACTTTTGTTGTTGTTTCCAGTAGAAAAATCTCAACTGTAATGAGAAGTTGTTGCCTTATTTTGGGATATGTGGGATGGAATTGGAAAGGATTTTTTTTCAGGAAGAATAAAAATAACAAAAAACACTTGAACCTATTTGGAACTCTGCAGTGACAGATTCATTATATGCCTGGGTTGGTACTAAATTTCCAAAAATGCATCAAGAATAGATGAAAGGAAGAGTATTTGTGTAGAATGTATCTGAGAAAGCATCTAAACAACGTGAAATGAGAAATTGATTATTGAACAGACCTGTTAAAGAGGGGTTTGTTTTTTCATTTATGGACAATGGAATGCAGGTTTCATTTCAGTTACTTCTTATGGTACATGGGAATGAGGTTGGGCTGGATCAATCTAATTATTGGGAAAGACAGTTCTAGACTCAGATGTTGTAGCTCTTGTAACTAGTGTCATGGATGCATATCATTCTAAAGCTACCCTACCAAATGTCGTTCAGTTCTTTAGGGAGAGTATTATTGAGGAAGAATTTGGCGACTTAGCACTAAATACTGAACATTCACCCCTTTTTCACCCACCCCTACACCCACCCTCCCACTTACACCCCTCCTTCACCCCCAATACCCCCCCCCCACCCTCTCACCCCTACTATCCCCACCCCACTACACCCCCACCCCACTAAACCCACCCTATCCTCTTCCCCCTCTTTCACCCCCACTACCCCCACTACTGTCTGCACCCCTTAAGTATGAATAAAATCAATATAAAATAAATAATGGTTCCCTAGACAAAATAATCTAAAATATAAAAGATATTTAATTTCATTTAATGATATCTCTAACTCCTCTTTGTTTTGTAAATTTTATAAAACACATTTTTTGGGTTAAGTGTGAATGAACGCAATAGATTACCAAAATACCCACAAATAAATTATAGACAGACACTAAAATTCAAATTCTAAAATTAATCTTAGAAAGTAGGTCAGCCATGTACCATAGGATTTGGGAAGAGATAAGACACATCTTGAGATCTATGTGAGAGATGAAATCATGTGACACCTAAATCTCTGTCATAAGTTACTATCACCATTATTATAGCCCCATTTATATCAATCAGCTAACTATTTTCAATATGCATCAGCTCGTCAAAAATTCTATACCAATGATACTGAACACCACTTCTCCTGACCCAGTTGCACCTGAAATTCCATTTTCATCATTGAATCAATAAAATCTAAAACCAACAATAGAAAAACCATCATCAAATTCCACATGATTATAACACCCAAAATGACATTCACCAAAGATAACATCAACCAAGAATATAATCCATGCTGATCCAAATAATCTAACTTAATAAAACTAATCAAACCAAATTGATTCGGTAAATTAAGAAGAACCAAAAGATATGGACTTAAACTAATCCAAATATAAGTGACTTAAGCTAAATCAAATAGAAAATATAACTAATACTACTAGAAATGAGAAAACCAACCTAGTTTAAATAAAACCTAATAAAATTTACAAGGCTGTAACTAAATCAATGTAATACAACCAAATTGATTCACTAAAATAATAACCTAAAGTTATAGACATAAACTAAACCAAATAGATTTGGGATAATCCAAATTAAATGGAATTAAACTAACACTACTAGAATCGAGACAACCCAACTTAAATTAAACCAATGAAAATAAAAATTAAATAAAGCTACCTAAACTAAATCTTTAAGAAAGCCAACAAATTATCAAAACCAATCATTATCTCTCAAGATTAAAAAATCCTTAGAATACAAAACCGAACAAGTAAAATGTATTTCATAATAAAAAATAAATTTTTTTAATAAAGATAATAAAAAAATAGTAAAATGTGTTCCTTAAATTATATATATATATATATATATATATATATTTTATAATACTATGATTTCACCCCCCCCCCCCACTTCTCCCTGTGTCGCCTTCCCCCCAATACACCCCTTTCCCCCACTACAACCCCCACCCCTACTTCCCCCTACACCCCCACCCCCACCCCCATTACACCCCATTCCCCCCCACACCCTCATGGAAACCCCCCACCCCCACTTCCCCCCTGCACCCTCTTTCCCCCACCCTTCATTATTTCCTATTAAGTTTTTCTTATTTAAAATTTTTCCACCACCTGATCAAATATAAATAAAATAACCTCTTTGGTTTTGATCCATATGTTGAGAGAACTCTCATAGATTGATTAATAAATTAAGAATAATTTAGAATTTAGATAGAGTTTGTTAATATTTTATTAAAAATTCTTAATCCTCATATACTTCTAGATTTTAACTAAATATTGATAATATGGAAGAGAACCTGGCACAATTAAATCGACCAATTAGATATTTTTGTACAAAAAAATTTAACTATTATAATACTTGATTAGTATTTCCAAATAATCAAGTTAATTATGAGTTAAATCATGGTCTAGTACAAATGTTTCCTATTTTTCATTTTTTGGTAGGTGAAGACCCCAAAAAAACACGATGGAATTTGGCATTGTGTTAATTGCCTTCAAAATGTGAGAAATTTCATAAGCTCAAATAAAATGGAAGGAATTACCATTCTCTATAGAGGTCTCAACAAAGGAATGGATGAAAAAAATATAGCTTGGAGAGGTCACAAGCTAGTACAAGACCTAGAGATCTATTCTTTAAAAGTTATTCTTTGATTCAAGGAGCACATAGTATACAAATGGGATTTATGGCCTAATTAAAGCTAATGGAGAAGCTCTTTATGGGTATTGGGACATGTTCTAGAAGTTTACTACTAGTCATCCACATCAAAACAGCTTATATGATCATAATTTCTTAAAATTATTATATTGAGGCCTTTTGAATAATGATATAAACCTATTGGATTCTTCATAATGTGGATCTCTCATGGGAAAATATTTAACTAGGTCCAGGGATTTGATAGATAAGGTCTCTTAGAAATATCAAAATTTTCATATATGGACCACTACTAAAAGTGTGGATAAGGTAAAAAGTTTTAACTCACCTTTACATCAGTCTATAATTAAAAAACTAACCTCTCATATGAGATAATTAGTGTTGGGAAAAGTGAATTAAGCACCATCTAAACCCCCATTGGTCTCTCAATTTTGTATTTTATTAAGAGTTTTTTATAGACTTTTTCCCTTAAATGTATAACACCGAAAGATGTGACACTATGAACAAAATATAATTCTAACAAACAATGAACAACCAAGCTTTCATGGAGTATTTAATAGTATGATATGGATATGGAAAGAAATATCAATCCAAGTCACCTTTGTAATAGATTTTATAATAGACCATTCATCCGTCTTAAAATAATATCATCATAACTTCTGATTTCTAGAATTTGCATATTTAAACTCTATAAGACAATCAAACCCAATGAAAATCAAAAAAATTCAAAAAAATCATACTTTATGCAATAAGTGAAAACAAATAAACTCTATCAAAGACAAATGTGACAATTAATAATACAATAAATCAATAAAAATGAATCTTACACAATGAAAATTGAAGAGTTTGTGGATTTAAAATCAAAGAAATATTTCTCTGGGTAAACAATCACAGGGCATGTAAGGAATTAAAACCATCCTGGTTCATATGTATGAAGTTTTATATTGGAGAAAATCATAGATTATTGAAACCACAACAACATAAATATAATAATTATATGATTAAATATAAAACACACCCTATCACAGGACACTCACAAGCTATGAGTCATGGACCACCCACTGGTGATAATTAGAGGGGCGCCTAGAATGTGTGAATACTGAAAAAAAAATTACACATTGGTGAGTCAATAAGTAGAGTGTCCTAAAGGCGGAGGTAGATCTCGAGCCACATCAGAAGAAGAGGATCACATAGAGGCTGTGTGGTCATGTTGTCAGAAGAGGATCGTCCCGAGGTTGGGTGTTTGCATCGTCAGAGGAGGATTGTATCGAGGTTGGGTGGTCGCCTCATTAGAGGAGAATATTCTTTAGGATGGGTGGTCACATAGTCAGAGGAGGATAGTGGGAGGTTGGGTGGTAGCATCGGGTGAGGATGAAGGTCAGACAATGATCGGACGAAAGTCGCGAAGAAGAGTCCGTGAGTAAGAGGAGAAGGGTTTCGAGGGCGAGTCAGTGAGAGAGAGGGGAAATCCATGAGGGAGGTTTAATTTTCTTGGCTAAAGCCACTATTTTTTTTAACCCGTGGTGATATAATTGGATTTATCCATTGTTTTTTTAAACTGCGGCTATATAAGAATGGATAAATCGAAAAAATTTAGTAGTGACGGAGGTTAAAGATTCAACTATTCACAGATCAAAATGAGTGAAAAGAATAACTGAGAAGGTTCATATTATTCTTATGATAAGGATTATATTTTGGGGACATAAAAAGTCATATTTTGGTCATAGGAGGAGGATCCTAGAGTTTGATGTTAAAGATCATGGGTTATTGAAGATATATCCATTTCATGGGTAGTGAAGGTTTGGTCATGAGAGTAATATTTCACCATGATTTTTTGAACCTTTGAAGGGGTTTTAGTGTGTTGAAGTTATTATATATTAGTTGTCACTTCCCCCATAGATGAGCCAGATTCATGATTTCTTTCATGTATCATTGATTTATAGATATCTTTATGATGATTACAATGTCATCAACTAGGGAATGTAAGATGTTAAAGACAATAAAATATTTGAAGAATGGCCTCCTGAGATCCAAGTCCTCCAGGTAAAGGTGATTAATGGGAATTATATTACTTTGGTTCATGTGTTTGGGTGACAAGTTATCATAGAGGAGAGTACTTTGAAACATTAGTTACATACGCATTCTCAATACCTTGATTTTTTTATGTTTTATTTTTTGAGTTGGTATTTAAGATTTATTATTAATTTATGAGGTGATATATTATGTTTTAGGTTTATGAACTATGTTTATGAACTATGTTTATCTAATTTTTTATCTTTTTTATTATTATAGTGAGATCCCTATGTGGTATCTCACTGGGTGGTTAGTCTATTTCCATGTTCCTTTCCTTTTTATATTTGGGGTTAAATTATTCAAGAAGAAATTTTTTTGAGAGGTATATAATATAAGGGTATAGTTTTTTCTAAGCCCTGCTATTGTGTTTTGGGATATTGGAGGCATCAAGGAATGTATGGAAGAATAAAATTTTACTTTTAGTTTAGAATTCATCTAGAGGAGGGTATTTTTGGAATAATTCTCTATACTATGATGTGGTGATGTCTCACATGTATGTACATATAGAGTAGACTTATCCTTGCACTATAGATCCCTAAATGGATGGTTTTGGTGGCTCTTTCGATTGAAAGGTCATTGAACAGTGGTTCTTAGTCCTACATCATAGATCTCAGATGTCTTAGGGTTATGTTTTGGGGCCTAGGGGTTGATTTTCTTTCCTCTTCCTTCTAAAGAGGCACCATGACATGGGCAATGGTCTATTCCACAGTGTCCTAGGGGTTAGTACTTGGCTCTACATATATGAAGATCATTACTGTGGGATTTCTTTATTATGATATGGTATAACTTGGGATTATGGGATCAAAGGTGTAACCATGTTTTATAATGTGAGGGTATTAGGGATTTTCACAGTGATTTCTAGATGGTGGCATGGACTAAGATTATTTCAGAGTGTCCACCCTTGTTTCTTCATGGTTTTTGTTGAAAACATAACTATTTTGGTGTGGTTAGGGGTGATGTTTTATGGACTTATGTTTTTTCTAGCCCATATAAATTCAGAAGTCACTTCAATATCCTCTTATTTATCTGTCTTCTTAAAAACCCTAGTTGTCTAGAGGGTCCATTTCAAAGACTCTCAAACCTTTTTTCTTCTCTTAAGAACCCTACCTCTTGAGATCAATTCATGGGGGATTCAAGGAGAGTTTCCTTTTCCATTTTTGTTCTTTACCTCTTCTGTTCTCTACATATATTCTATTTTAGGCTTATTTTATTTAGTTTTCTTGGATTTATACCAATTATTGATGGTGGATTTTTATGGGGATGATATCCATTGGGACCATGGGTTCCCCACATGAGAGGTGATTGGTGATCTATTATTTTTATTCCATTCATGTTCAAGGAATATTTAAGCTTCTTTTTGAGGTATAAGATTTGTTACTTCTCTCTAATTGATATTTTTATCTAATTATAACATGTTTTAACTTCATGGATTAGTAGTGGAATCAAAATAATTAAGATAATAATCTAAAAAATGATAATTGGAATAATATGAATGATATTATAATCACATGAAATGTTTGATATCCAATAACCTTGATGGTTTCCTTTTGAGATTTTCTAAATATTTTTTTGGTGTTTTTTGTGTTTTTATTATTCCATGTCATGGTTTACATTCTTGAAAATGGTTAAACAAAGTAAATATTGTATGATAAATTGAACGATGAATGATTTGTGTGAATTTAATTATCATTATTCCATAAAAATTTATAAACATGAAATTGATTCCATAATCATTTATAAGGTTTATTTATAAACATTTATATCTTTTAATTATAGGTTTTTATATTAAACCTCCTCATAATAAATTGATTCATCCAAGATGTTAAAGGAAATATTTTTTTCTAGAATTAAATGTGTTGGGGGCTATTTTATATCCTTGACTTTTAATCTAATGTTTGTGTTCTTCGATGTGATGGCCTTAGTTTCCCCCTAGGTTTATTATTCTAAAAGTAGGTTTTCACTAAAAAGTTTATTTCATAGGATGGTAGAGCCTATACTGTGTTTTTTGTGAAACTAAGTATGGTTGGGACATTTTTCAGGGATGGGTCTATTTTCCCCAGTTATAGAAAATCTTCAATTCCAACGATGGTGAGATGAGATGGATGGAAAAATATGATAGCTAGGATTTCATTTTTATTATATGGTTGTGTTAAGTCTATTGATTGGTTGATTAGTACATGTTGAGAGTTAGGATTACCCATTTTCATTGATATCTGTTTCTTGGTGGATGGTTTTATTTATGATTAGTTGTTATGATTTCCAATGACTTATTGTAGTTCTCCTATGAAATGTGAGTGAATATTCCTTGAGTTATTTCAGGTCAAGTCTTATAATACCTAGATCATGGAATGATTATGAATTATAAATATAGTTACCCCATCATTTTTATATATAAATACTATATCATATTAGTATAATATTCATTGCATAACTATATGATCAATGCTATAACTACATAGGTATAGTGTTTTTGAAAACTTTGATACCTAAATAACGATTCCATAAAAGATCTATATCATTTCAAATTATGTTATTCACAAATAGAACCCTTATAAGAAATATCATACATAAAATCATTCTTCATAACTTGGGTAAGGTAAAAATAAGAAAGGGAGAGATCAGATGATCAGTAAGGGTAAGTATATGATATATTAATCAATGATATTGAGTTAGAATAATATAACCATAGGGGTATTATAACATGATAAAAACATAAAATAATAACACCCAATCAGTCAACTATATTTAATTTGGAATCATGAAATAAGGTTTTTTCTATAAAATGATATAGGACATATGAGTGAAAATCATAAAAAAACATTCAGGATTCATAAGGAAATATCATACGCATAATACATATGTTTTTAGTATTTACATTAGCATATAAATTCACTTCCTTAGTCAAGGTCCACTCATAATGATATCATTTTAAAGAAAGTACTATAATAGAAATGTCTACATGTTTATTTCTAATATTATCTTAGGAGTAAATTATATCTAGTTAACTCTTTAATATCTTTTAAGTTTATCAACTATGTCTTCTCTTAGGAGTTTATTAACTCTATCATCTGTTAGGATTTTATTAATTCCATCATCTCTAAGAAGTTTCTTAATTATTTCACCATTAACCAATGCATTGAAGGGATATAATGGGACCACCTATCCTTGGTTTATAATGTGACCACACATCCTTAGATTATAATAACACAACCTATCACATAATCATAATCCATTCATAAGTATTCTATAAGATCCTGAAAACATTTTTCATTACATTAATGCTTAACCGATGGAAAGAAAATGGGTTTCATGAACATTTTTTCATCGTATAAGTAAACCATAAAAACAACGAATAACTATGGTAACATTGGATCATATTAATATTAAATAACTAGAAACATGTAATTATATTGTTAATGATGAACATGCCTTTAAAATATCACTAGAAAATTTCTTGAGTAAAATACACTTTCATTTTCAAATCACTTATTTAAAATATAGAAAAGTACACAAGATTAAGGAAAAATATTTCTTTGAAAATTATAAAGTAAACTAATAATGTATGAGTCAATGAAAGTTTTATTCATAATGGTATATAAATTCATTCATGTGGTTCTCATAAAAAAAATTTCTTTCATATTTATAGTAAAAAGTCAAAAGTACCATGTTTGGAAAACTATAAGAACATTCATTTATAAAACATGATAAAAAAAATTAAAATATATTCAAAAGTTAACTTAAATAATAATTGGATAATAATATGAATATTCTTGATACTTTTTTAAAGAAAATTTAGATATGGAAGAAAACAATTCTCAACTGAAGAGAAAAACAATGTAAGTTTTCCTTAAAAACATTATTTCTTTCTCTTGAGTGCCTATATAGAGAAAAAAATGAAAAACTTGTGATATACATAAATAAAAAAATTATAATAAAAATAATAATATTTAGAGATATAGATCATATAATTTCTTCCTAAAAAACTTTAATCATAAACAATACTGATAAAATGGTATTGTAACAAAAAACCCATAAATCTTTGGTATATTTTGAATAAAAATCCATGTAAAGAAATAAATATATATTTATATTAAAAATAAATGAATTTAATTAATATTAAAAAAAATATTCCTTGGGAAGTAATCACACCACATAAAATAAATTATGGTCCACAATATCAAACATGTCTCATGAATTTGCAAATGAGACAAAATAACCCTTACCTCATTTTTTTCTTACTTCATAAGAACTCTAACCTCTTGTATAATTAATTTAAATTTAATATAATTATATAAAATAAACATATTAAAACATATAATACCATAAATTATTTGCTTATAGAATCCTATCACCTATTCATTAACAATCTTACCTTATTATCATCATTTCATGTGTTAACTATTTCATTTTTTATGTTTGTTTTGGTTCAGCAGTTTTTGTCCTTTCACTTTGATCATGGTTCCTTTATATCCAGACTATTAGTCATGATATAAATGTAATATATATATATATATACATATATATTAATTATATATACTTATAACCAAACATATAAAGTAGTGATGAAAAATAAATTACATCATTATGTGGTGACGACAATCAATACGTACGAATGAGTGATGGTTCCATTTTTTAATGAATGGAATGAAATAAAAGTAAAAATAAATTCACCTTTAAATGATCATTATAATATCATAAATATATTATATATATATATATTAAATCTAATATTATATCTAACCAATAAATATGGGGATGAAAATTAATCATATCACTATGTGGAGGTGGTAGCCCACATATATGCACGAGTGATACTTTAATCTCCCATATGATGGAAAGAGGTGGTAAAAGGTTGTTATATAACGAGATTAAAATATAATTACATTTATTATACTATATTAATCATGTTTCTAATAATATAATAATTTTATAGGATGTATAATAAGAAATAAAATTGAATGAGCTGGGTTAAGATCTATACCTCGTCTTTGAGTATCCTCCTTTGGATTACTCATTATGAATTGAATAATTAGTCTTAAGGGAATTGAAAAATATCTAAGATTAATTAAAGAAATCTATGAAGGTTTTGTATTAGTTATTTTATATTAAATAAGTCTCAAATGGTGTGTATAAGGGTGGATAATATGTTTCTTTTTATAAGTTAGGGGAGGGACACACATGGAATTTCTTAAAATATTTCAATGATATAAGGTCACTTTCTTGGGAACGCGGATCAAAATGGACATTTTTCTGATGTAAGGAAAATATAATGTTATAATATCTTTAACTAATAAGAATTCCATTGTGTAGGTACCAATCCTACCCTTATCTCATGGTTTAACCCTCTAGGTAAACTCATTTTAACCCTAACTGTGGTAATAAAATTTAACTAATTTTACAATTCACTCTGAAAAAAAAATTAAATTGACCCAATTATATTATATTAGTTATTTTTATTCCAAATATAAAATCCATTTTAACGAATTAAACTTCAATAAGTGGAATAATTTAATTTAAAATAGGTGTGCAACCTGTAAGAAAAAACATGTTTTAGAAGAATGAATCTTTAAGAAGAAAATAATTTTACTTACATTCATTTCCTTGTAAAAACCATAAAATGAATGTAAAAAAATATTATATTGCATATTTAATCTTTAAATTTCATTAAAACAATTAATAAAATGATTTTAGTTTAATTTATTAATATAATATAAAAACAGTTTTTTAGAAAAATGTGTCTTGAAGCCCAAATATTGACTAATACAAAAATAAAGTATAATGAAGATTTCTATATAATAAAATTGATTATTTATAATTAATTTTTTATTAAAATTAATTTATATTAAATTAAAAATAATACTTTTACATGAAATTATAAGATAATTTTTACAAAAATTATGAATTATTCATTATTTATGAAAAAAAAAATTTAGAAAAAATCCAAAAAAATCACCCTAAGATAATATTGAAATTATTATTTTTAAAGTGATAATAATTTCAAAAAATAAAATTTATAATAATAGTTGAAATTAATTATAATGTGTGTGTCTAAAAATGTGATAAATTTTTTTTGATGAAAATATTTTGTTGGAGGAAAAAATGAATTTATTGAAAATTGTGTACTTATTTATTATGAATTAATAAATATATTTTCACTATTTAAAACCTTTATAATTTATTTTCCATAATGTGGTTATTATTATTCTTACATTCCAATTTAATGGCAAGGTTATAATAGTTAATTATATCATAGTTCGTATAGACTCAAGGTTGCGTGTAAGGCTTGCTGTCAAATAAAATAATTTTATTTCAAAATAAATACATATAAAATATTGGGGTGTTAAATTCTACACCATTAAAATTAATTTATATCTTCAAATTTTATCATCCTGATAAAAAATGAGGATATCTCTACTTAATCACATCCATGGGCTCTCATATAGCTTCATCAAAGTTCTAATTCCTCTAAATAACTTTAACTAGGTGAGTTTTCTTATTCCATAGTAAATTATCTCTATGATCCAATAATAATATTAGTTTTTTCATAAAAAATAACATGATTGAGTGGTATAACTTATGAGTTTAGTATATGTTAAGTATCAGTAATGTAAATCCTCGTTAGAGATACATGGAACACATCGTGAAATTGAGAGAGGTATTATGGGACTACCAAGCAATAAAAAACCATCCCAATCCAATAAAGAATCTTAAAGGGACCAATATACCAAGGGCTAAAGCTTCCCTAACCTTCTTCAATAGAGAAATTAATAGGAATACCTGCTCATCAACTTCAAATTCTAGATCTCACTGATGATTTTTAGTATAACTCTTCTGTCATATCTAAGATACCTTGATGTTTTTATGAATGGATATAACCTTACAGTCCATTTAATAAGATAGATTAAGTCCCAATATATTTATTTCTACAACTTCCTCATATCATGTCTTAGTTCTGCACTTATTTCAATGAAGGGATTCATGATGATCCATATGAATACTTTAGTTAAATCTATTATTGTAAGAAAAATCAACAAGAGGAAGGTATCGATCCCAACCCCCTTTGAAATCTATAGAATATGATCTAAATATATCATCCTGGGTTTAAAAGGTCCTATTAGAATAACCATATATATGAGGATGATAAGAAATTCTAAAACACAACTTTTTATTCATATCTTGCTAAATACTTTTCCAAAACTTTATAGTAAACCATGGATCCTGGTCAGATATGAAAAAATGTGGTATTCCATGTAGTTATACCAATTCCTTAATTTATATCAATCTATTTTGATTAATATATAAATATTATATAATATAAATTAATTGTTCTGAATTCATAAATATATTAATAACAACCAAATTGGAATTATATCATTTAGATATTATGGAGAGTCCAGTGATGAAATCCAAGGTAATGTTTTCCAATTTCTATTCTGGAATGGGTAATGGTTGAAATTTCCCCCTAGAAATATATATCTCATCCTTAACTTGATAAGATACCAATCACTGATATATATACTCCTCAATATCTCTATTCATGATATCCCCCCATAAATACTCTTTTAGATCTTTGTACATATTCATTATTTCAAAATAAATAGAGAATGATGAGCTATAAGGTTCTTCCAATAGTTATTTCTTCATGTCTCATATTGATGGGATGCATACTTGGTTACTTAACTATATCATTACATTATAATCATGGTCAAACACAAGAACATTTATCACCTTATTTTGTAGCTCTACATTCTCTTATTTCACCTCTTTAATCATCGCTTGAATAGATGGTTGAACACTCATTTTAACAAGATATGATATCTCTATTTTTGTCAAGATTTCATGTTTTATCCTTTTTTAAATCAATAAATATTTTATATTTTGCAATCCTCATCATAGATAAAATGGAATGATCCTTTTGACTCAAATAATCATCCACCTTGTTTGCATTCCAAGGGTGGTAATGAATTGAGAAATCATAATTTTTAATCAACTCCAACCATATTCTTTGGAGAATATTCAAATAATTTTTTATAAATATATACTTACTTTTATGATCAGTATATATGTCACACCTATATATATAAATAAAATTTCTCTATATCATTAATGAAATGATTACCACAATTAACTCCAAATCACGAGTCAGGAAATTTAGATCATGAACCTTCAATTGGTGTTATACATAAGCTATCACCATACCATTCTTCATATTAACACACCCCAATCCATTTTTTATGAATTTCTATAAATAAAAAACTCTTCTCCATTATAGTGTAGTTTGAGCATAGGTTCTCTGACTAACCTTCTCTCCAGTTACTTGAAATTTTATTCACATGTATCTATCCAAAGGAACTTAACTCCCTTTTCAGTTAACTTGGTGAGTGGATAGTCATGTGAAATCATTTACAAATAACTGAAAATATATATCCAATCCAAAAAAACTATAGATCCCAATCACTGTGGTTTGTCTAGGCCAATGTATAATAACGTCCATCATTAATGGATCCACCAATATACCCTCACTTGCGATTATATAATCAAAAAATAAAACATCATATTGCAAAAATTCATACTTGGTAAATATTTTATATAGATTCTCCTTCCGTAGGGTCTTCAATTTGATCATCAATTTATCCTCATTTTATACCTTAATCTTAGAATATCTAAGAATATAATAAATAATGAACACCATAGACTAGTTAAGGTAATATATAAAGACTACATTAATTAAATACATGGAGATAGTGGAAGAAAAAGTAATACCAAATGTCATCACCATAAATTCATAGTACTCATACCTCAAACAGAAGGTTGTATTGGGGTGGTCTTCACTTTTAACCATAAATTTATAGTATATATATTAGAGATCAATCTTGAAAAAAATATTTATATTCTCATAATTGATCAAAAAATTCATAAATATTTCTAAATGTATACTTATTAAAAATTATGATCTTGTTACATTCTCCTTAATCAATTAAAAGTATCATTGATCCATCGGTATTTATAAGAAAAAGTATAGGTTCACATCATGGTGACACGCTTGTATAGATGAATCCCTTATCAATATTCTCTTATAGTTTCTTCTTCAATTCCTATAACTCAATCAGATTTATTATATTTAGGGTATTTTAGATTGGTATAGCTTTAGTTATGATTTATATTGAAAACTTGACTTCATGATTCTGAGGAAGACTTGGTAAATATTTAACAAAGACATCAAAAAACTCTCAAAAAATAGTCATATCTTCTATATTGAGTTTATTCCCAACCATTTGAGAGAAATACCCTATCTAAATAGGAATCGATACCTATGAAATCAATGTAATTTCTATTGGAATTTCATATTTTCCCCACACTGATAGAAAAAACTTTGTTGGTTTGGAATATAAAATATGAATTCCCTTCCCCAAAATTTGATAAGGTATTTATATAAAGAAAACCAATACATTCCCAAAATCAAATAAAATTCAACTAGGGGGGGATAAAAATATTTACAGGGAGAATATTATAACAAAAATAAATCAAATTGGAATTATTGACTTAAGAAGTAACCATCATACCATTATAAATTTTTATTGCTAATTAAACATATAATCATTGAGGATATGAATTAAAGTTCCCTAAAAGTTTCCAGTATATATAATAACTCATATAACTAAGATCAAACATGATTCTTCAATATTATATCATATCTGTTACCACCTTAACTTTATCATTCCATTTTTAATCCTTTAATAAAACCAAAAGGGTTAGAATAACCATAAAGTATCATTAATCAGAGTGATTAATCATGAAAATTAATTTATAGGATATATAAATATTGGAACCTTCATTTCAATCTATGAAACCTTAGGATAAACCTAATCTATCCAATATCATTATCAATTAAAATTCTTTATAATGGTGCTTAAATAAATTGTGAATTAACCTAAGAATATCTCTCAAGAGTGTCAAACTAGGTGCATAGTAAGGGTATATTTATCATGCTCTAAAATAATGGTTGAGATATACTCAACCAACTCTTTTTGTAATTATTACCCCAGGAAAGAACTGTGCCAAAACCACATCCACTTATATTTTCCTGATATGTATGTATTACTAGGAAAACCACATAATATCTACATTACCAAAACTTTTGGATATTATCCTATACTTGGGATTATCCTAAGTGTTATCACTAAATATTTCCCATCCAAGTTACCAAAAGTAAGTAAATATTTCTATGATACCAACTATAGATACCTCAAACGTTTCATATATAAATACTACATATTATTAGTGTAATATTCATTACAAATCAATATGATCCATACCAGAACCATACATGTTTAGTGTCTTTGGAAACATGGATACCTAAAAAACTTTTACATGAAAGATATACATCATTTCCCATTAAGTTATTCACAAATATCACCCTTATTATATATACCATACTTAAAAAAAATTCTTCTTAACCTAGAGAATGGAAACATAAGAAAGGTTGAGCTAAGATGACCAGTAAGGGTATACATAATATATATTAATTAATGATTGTAAGTGATCATATAATAATTATACGAGTATTAAGACATAATCAAAACATAAAATAATCATTCCAAATAAGTCAATGATATTTAATCATGAATCAATTCATAAGATTTTTTCAATCAAAATTCATAATACATAAGAGTAAACAATCATAAAAAATAAATAACAATCCCTGAGAACATATCATAAGAATAGTATATAAGATTTTTCATTCACATAAGCATAGAAAATAACTTCCCTAGTTAATACCCATTTTCAATATTATAATTGTGCACAAAGTTCCATAATATAAATTCATACCAAGTCATTTACAAAATTTTATTTCGAGTAAATTCCATCCAGTTAACTCCATCGTCTCCTACAAGTTTATTAACTCCACTGTCTCATAGGGTTTTATTAAATCCATAATCTCTTATTATTTTTTAACCCCATAATATATTATTAGTTAATAAAATATTTCATCATTATCCAATTCATTGGAGGGATATAATGGAACCACTTATCCCTATTTTATAACATAACGAATCATCACATAAGAATAATACATTAATATTTATACCACAAGATAATGAAAACATTTATCATTACATCAAATCTTAACAAATGGAACGATAAAATGTTTTATAAACATTTTATCATCATAAAATTAATCCATATAAATATATAATAAATATTTAAACATTGGAACATATCCCTAGTAAATAATAAGAAACATAAAATTATGTTGTTATAGATGAAAATAACTTTAAAAGATCACTAGAACATTTCATGAGGAAAATACCTTTTCATTTTGAAATAACTTATTTAAAATTAGAAAAAAGTACAAAAAATTAGAGAAAATAATTCTTCAAAAATAACTAATAAAACATATAATGTAAGATTCAGGTAAATTATTATTCATTATGGTGGGTAAATACCTTTTTCTGGAGTTGGTTATAACAAAAATTCCTTTTATATTTTTTTTTTTAAAAGTCAAAAGTACCACGCTTGGAAAAACACAAGATGATTCCTTTTTAAACCTTGGTAAAGAGATTTAAATATAGTTAAAAATATATTTTAACTAATATTTATAGAATATTAAAAACATTCTAAATAAAATATTTATAAGGAAGAAAGTATTACCGACCAAAGATAAAGACGGGGTAAATTTTCCTTAAAACAATTATTTTAGTCTCTTCAGTTATTAAAGAGTGGAAAATAAAAAGGAAAATTTTAATCTCCCAAAATAATAGAATGATAGGAAAACATTATATTTTTGGGTTATATATCATATAATTTTATCATTTTACAATTTAATCATAACAAATACTAATAAAATGAGATTGTAACATATAATCCTTACATATTTAATATCTTTTGAATATAATGACATATAAAAAAAATGATGTACCTTTTCAAACCCCATGAATTTAATTAATATTTTAAAATATATTCATTGGGAATTAATCACACAATATAAAAAAATTATGGTGTGCAATATCAAACATGTCTCAGGAATTTGAAAATGAGACAAAGAAAACCTTAACTCAAGTTTGTCTTTCTTCATAAGTTCTCGAACCTCTTGTATAATATATTAAAATTTGTTATAATTAAATAAATAAACCATATTCATACGTATAGTACCATACATGATTTATTTATAATATTTAACCACTTGTTCATTACCAATATTTCATTATTATCATCATTTTAGATGTTAACCATTTCTTTTTTCACGTGTATTTTGGTTCTGAAGTTATAGTCCTTACATTTATATCATGGTTGATTCATATAAAAAAATAAATCAAGATATAAAAAGTATATATATTAATTATATAAAAATTTATAACTATATATATAAATCAATAATGAAAAATTAATTATATCACTATGTGAAGATGGTATTTCGTATGTACTCATAAGTGATGTTTCCATTTTTTGATGGATGGAACAAAAGAAAGGTAAAAATTAATTCACCTTTAATGAATAATTATATTTCATAAATATCATATATATATATATATTAAATATATCATAATAACCATCCAAGAAATATGAGGATGAAAAATGAATCATATCCCACGGTGGCAGTAGTCCACACATACACACAAGTGGTACATTATTCTCCCATTTGATGGATAAGAGGTGTTAAAAATTTGTTACATCATCATAATAAAATATTATTATATTTATTATATGATATTAAAAAAAATATTGATACCCCAATAGTATATGATGTAGAAGAATAAATAAAATTGAAAGAGCTTATTTAATGTAACAACCCAAACTTTTATTAATGAAAATTCCTATTGATCTAATTAAATGTATTATTATGTAAAATGGTTATATAAAAAATGAACTTATTTGGTTTTATGATTTTATATTTAAAAATACCATTATGAATTGTTATCATTTCTAATATATAAATTGAATAGTGTATCATATGATTAGTATAAATATAACGTTTTAACAAATCCAATTTACTCGGACGAAGAAAGTGATGGCCTCATCTAGTAGAATTTCTCCATATGAATCCCATTTGTAGGAGCTCGGAAAGGATTTGGCATCACTGGGATACTCTCTTGACCAATCCCATTCCAAGCTTCAACACGTTAATCTTGAGCGGAATCACCGATGGGAGAAGTGGAAATTAATATAGATTACCACTCGTGCGATGTTATCTAAGCCTCTCCAAGAGTATATCATCATTGCACACATTTTCCTTAGGTATTATGTGACTGTTATAAGGGTTTATGTAACAAGACCCTAGCACAATTATTATGTGCATTATTTTTGTATAGAATAAATAATTTACATTTATTTAATTATTGTTACTTTGAAAATATTTTTTAAAGAAAAAAATAGTATTTTTAGTTAATATTAAATGAAGAAATCTATTTTGATGAATTAATGGATTTTTTAATTAAATAATATTTTAATGAAATATTAATAATAAATTAATTTTTATTAAATATAAATGATCGTATAATTTTTATAAATACAATTGTGATTTTTATTAAGGTTTGAAAGCCGTTTTTGTCAAAATCCATCAATTTTTTATAAATGTTGGTTTTTATTTTAAAAGTAAAAATTCACATATTTATAAAATTATTTAGATAAAATAAATATTATTTTTGTAATCATGATGTCTAAATTATTTAATGTTAAAATTTTCATAATTTTTTGAGACAGTCTAATTTTTAGGAAAAAATTAAATACCATTTAATTATATAACGTGTTTTATGACAACATAATGACTCAATAATGATGTAATAAAATACTATAAATAGGATTTATGGAGAATATATGTTTTATGTTTAAAATAATATGATTTTTGATTTGTTTTATTAATTTTATGGTGCCTTAGTGGACCTTCCAAGACTTATAAAACATTTTAACTTTTTAAAATGATTTCCTTGAGAGTGTGACTCACCTCCACATAAGAAAGCCTAATATTTTAATAATTTCGTCCATTGGACATATAAAATAATTTTTTCCAATATACTTTGGAAAAAAACCATGGGAAAATCATTGTTTGGTTTGTGTTTTTGATTAGTTTAATGTGTGGTGTCCAAAACCTAAAGAATAAAGAATTCTTTCTCTTTTCCTATATAAACCTACCCAAGCTCCCACTTCAACTTTAATAAAAGCCTTTGGAGCTTGACCAAAACCTTCCCTCATATATCTATAATGTTACCAATTCACCCCAAGCTCCCATGAATCCTCTCTCAAGCCTCTCCCAATCCTTTGGGATCACACTTCCAACTAAGGGATCCTCACTTTCCTTCCTTCCTAATTTATGTCCAAGTTTCCTTATATTTTTATGCCCTTTTATTTTTCAATTATGAATTTTGGGGTATTATTTCACACCTCCCATATAATTTTCTCCTTATTTTTTAATGATGATAGACCCATTTCTCTCTCATTAATGCCTCCCATGTACACCCATTACCATGCCAAAATTCTGTAAGGGATTTCTTCCTTTCTCATTTTTGTCCAAATTTGATTATATTGTTATACCATTTTTTTCGATTAAAAATTTTGGGGTATGATTTTTCATCTCCCCCATACTTCCCTACTTATATTTTAATGATGATATACCTCTTAATATCTCATTAATGGCTCCCATGTACACCTGTTTCCATGCCGAAATTCTGTAAGGAATTTATCTCTTCTCATTTACATTCAATAAATTCTTTTATATTATGAATATAAATTCCATTACATATGTTGGGACATGTATCTAAATTATACCCTTACTTTACGTTTCATTTTAATATGATGAGATGCCCCTTTCTCTCTCATCAATCGTTTTTATGAATTCTTATGTTGAGTCATTATGCTGTCGAAATTGCACCATGATTTTTTAAGCCAAAGTCATTAGGTTGTGATTAACATGTCCATTTCTCTATCAAGGGTATTCACCTTTATGAACATTTACTTATTGATTATATAGTTTCATGTATTTATTACACATTCCTTTATCATGGAATAAATGGTGATGCTGAATGATTCCATGTTGTATGATCCATGTGACACACTTATGCATAAAATGAAATGATTAAGAAGGGTACACCCTGATAGTGCTTCAATACATTGGGTAAAGATTAGTATCATGATATTTCAAGTGAAATTAGTTTTTAATCATGATAATTCAAGTGAAATGATGGTTTACTCATGTTCCATGTGCAATGAGGCTTGGCTTATGCTAATATCATGTTAAATGTTGTTGTCGCATTTCTATGTTATGATAATAATGCTACATCATGTTTATATTATGCTCCATTGATATGACTATTGACTAAAATGTACTTTATTCTTCATGTTATGCCTTGTTTACTCCATTACTAGGCTTTATATCTCACCTATTTCTTATGAATTCTCTCAGGTTATCCCACGCAATGCTAGGTACGAGGGAATGTTGTGGTCATGTAAAGGAAGTTTTCAATAAAGATATTGTATTTTTATGTCTTAGGTTGTCATGTAATGTCCCTAATTTCCCTAGACACTATAAATATTGATCCTTGGAGTTTTATTAAGTGAAATTTTATGTAATAAATCATGTTTAAGTGTGTAGTAAAGAGCAGGGATTTTATAGTTAATATCTATACCTCTTCTTTGAGAGGCCTCTTTTGGCTTACTCCTTAAGACTTGAAGGATTGATATTAGGAGAAGAAAAAAAGCTATATGATGAAGGGAAGGAATATTTTATGGTTTTTGGGTATTTATTTACTAATATATAAGGATAGAATTGTGTTTATATGGGAGGAGAAGAGGATCTCTTTTATAAGTGAGGGGAGGGACAAACATTGAATTTCTTTAAATATTTCAATGATATAAGGTCACATTCCTAGTAAATTGGATCCAAATAACTAATAATTAAAATTTAATATAATATAAGTTTGAAATATATTCAACCAATAATAATTAGATAGGTATGGGAGGAAATCCTACCCTTATCACTTGGCTTAATCCCCCGATAATCTCATTTTAACCATAACCCTAGTAACCAAATTTTATTGTTTTTATTATTCAGTATGAAAAAAATTAAATTTAACTTATTAGATTATATTAATTAAAATAATTACAAATATTAAATCTAGTTCAATAGATTAAATCTTTAAAAGTTTCAAAATTTAATTTAAAATAAGTGGGCAACTTGTAACAAAAACCCATTTTAGAAGAAGGGATCTTTAAACTTAAAACATAATTTAAATACATTATTTGTAAAAACCACCAAATAAATGTTAAAATATTATATTTAATATATAATATATACATAAAAACATAAATAAATAGAGATTAATTTTATTTATTAATATAAAAACACATTGCACGCATAAAAGTTTTTTGAAAAATTTGTTTTTAAGCCCAAAAATAAATTTTACAATAAGAAAAGTATAATGATGATTCAAATGTAATTAATTTGATAAATTATAATTAATGGAAAATTATGTTACTTTAAGTTTAAATTAAATACATAATTTTAATTTTACATGAAAGTGAATGATAGTTTTTTAAAAATCTGTATATATTTGTGTTCATGGAAAAATAAATTATTTCAGAAAAATCCAAAGAATTCACCATAATCTAATATTGAAATGATTATTTTGAAAGTTAAATTCATTTATTCATATAAAATATCCAATAATGGAATAAATTAATTATAGTTTTTTATGTGAAAAAAGTTTAAAACCTATTTTTGAGGAAACCATATTTTTTAAGCATAAACTGACTACTGAAAATTGGTTAATTATTTATTATGAAGTAATAAATAAATTTTAACAATTTAAAATATCTATAAATTTTTTCAAAAGGTTTTTATTATTATCCATATTTATAAATTTAACATGTATACTATAATATTTTAATATATCGTGGTTCATATAGACTCGATATTCCTTGTATGGAAAGCAGTAGAATACCAAAATTTTATTTCAAAGAAAATACATATAAAATATTTGTGTTTTATAATAAGTTATTTGATGGGATTGTTGGTTTATTATAGAAATTACATATTAAATAAAAACCCTGAATAAATTCATAAGGGACTCTCTATGAGCATATCTTGAAATTTGGAATTTAATGTCAAATTATAAAAAACCCTTTAGCATTAATGTTGTGAAATGATTAAACCGGAATTGATGATGGGGTGAATAAATTATTAGTAATTTTAAAAATTTCAAATGAATTATTTCATGATAGACCTTTATGTTTTTGTGATTATATAAATTATATCTTTTATGTCATTACATTGGTAGACGGGTGACATGTGGGATGATAACTAAATTTCGAGTTTACGGCTTGGTGATTTCCCCTAGTTTAGTTGTGTGATATACTATTAATTGTGTTTTAGGATTTTATATACTCACCCATATGAGTTTCCAATGCCCAAATATTTTGGTTTTCAGGTGTTTTCCCTAATATCCAGGTTGGTGATGGAATATATGGATGACTTCCCTATCTTCTCTGCTCCCCCTTCTGATGTAGCATAGTATTTATGAATATATGGGATATAATGGATTTAAGAATAGGGTATGTTCTCATATGAGTTGTGATGTCTCTCATATTTTCCATACATGTGTGTCTGGGTTGTATAAACTTGAGTTTATAATATATAAATGTACTCATGTTTTAATTATTATGGATACTACATCTGTACTTGCACAGAATATAATAGCTTAAGGTATAGTTCATAATACACATGATATGATGGATTTAAGAGTTATTCCTAGTTAAGGATGTGATGATATGTAGTTGAGGCATGTGGGGGGGGGGGTTGTGTATGAGATGATAATACATCAGAGATATGGTTTACTAAGTGGGTAGGATGATTTATAAAAGGGATTGAATCACATGACTTTTGGTGTTAGGGTGTGAGAGTGGTAAACTGTTAGGAAGAAGATATAAGCTAAACCTATTATATATATTATTCTTACCTAGAATGACTTACTTATATGTGTTTCTTAATGAGTAATACTTAGTGAGGATGAGATATATTTTCATATACATTAGTAAAGAGTTAGTTTCCTCTACTTATTCCCTAGGATTTAGAATGATTCTTTCACATTTGGAGGATAGGTTTTTAGGAGGATCATATTAAGTATAATTGTATAATTAACTAATATATATATAAATATTTTTTGGTTTCTAGGAGATATTTGGAAATCAAGATTGGTCTTATTAGATTTTACAGTTTTTCAAAAAAAAATTGGGGTTTATAGCCATTTCTGAGGCTTTGTTCTTGGTGTATTTTTCAGTTTTTATTAATTATTTCATATTAAATTCATGTATTAAGATATTTAGCTAATATTTATACTATGAATTTGATTTTTGGATCTTATATTCTATCTTATATTCATTTATTGAAATTAATTCCACCCATTTTTATATTTTATACCCTTGATTACAGTCACCAACACATGGCCTATTGGACGTGGGCTTTGAGGGTCATCACAATCTTCATTACCAACCCAGGAGGGGTACTAGTAGAGGGTAGTTCATGAAAAATAATTAAATATCATATATTTGGTGGATTATTGTAATAAAATAGACTTCAAATTTGGATTTATGTTGTAAAAATTAGATAAGGGTGAAGTTTTGGTATTTTTTATAAATATTTAAATATGTTGATGACAAGTGAAATAAAATATTCATATATATTTTTTATATGGATGAAATTTGATTAATTTTATGAAATAAATGTTCCAAAAACACTATTTTATTAATATAGAAGTCAAATTACACACAATATAATAATCCTTTCTTATAGACATTTTAAAAATTAAAATATCACCCTTATCATTAACACCAATATTTTAAAAAAAATCTTTTTAACAATCCCATAATACCTTTAAATGTCCCTAAACTATCGCATATAAATTACAACTTTGTCAAGACATTCTCCTCACTTTAATTTATATTTCCTTATTAGTTCTCAATCAAATATCATTTCTTATATTTCTCTCTCTATATATATTTATTATAATATTTTCATATGCCCATAAATATACTAGAATATTCCAAGTTAATTCTAGTAAACACTTTTTGTATAAATCCCTAAAATGTAATATTTTTTTGGTATTTTTGAATTGAAATTTTCAAGAGGGGATTCCCATCTATATTAGGCTAAGATATATCATATCCTTTTTAAAGACCTGAATGGGAGTACTTTTTATGTTTTCATATGTAATCCTTTAATATCAATGTCAACAGTAATGAAATTACATTCTTGAAAGGTTTTATATCCTTTATGAAAATAGAATATATGGGTCACGTACAAAAAATTATAAAATAGGATTTATCCATATAAACCATGATATTTGACTATAAAAATCCTTGTATATAATCATATTTCTATCATAATATATTCAATAAATACATTGATGGATCTTTTTTATAAACCTGTGAAATAACCTCTATTTATTAGATTAATTTTATCATATAACATATACTATAAATACCCTAAACATAATTATTCTAAATAAAGGGTAATCATATAGTTATATTTACCATACAATTGAGTAGTGAAATTATTTACTTGTATGTGTATCCCTTTATTCTATATGGGTAAATGTTATAAGATAATATTTATTGAATAATGTAATAAGTATTTATAAGAAGGTCACCATTAAAAATTATGCCAAAAATTATATAATAAACTACTATCAAATGACAAAATTTAATTTGATGATAAATGTGATGAGTTGGGACTAAAATTATATAGAACATAGATGCACTGGTATGTATTAAGATGAAACTAATATGGGGTAATGGGAGAATCCTTTACCATTTTATGTAATATGTCTTGATACAAGGCCTTGATGATATGTTTATGATGTTCGACATTATAAAATACCATCATTATGTTATCCATTCATTATATTATTCAAAATTATATATTTATTATCTTATTCCCATGAATTATTTATGGATTAATTTTTATTATTAATTTATCCCATATTATGTGATCCATGATCATGATATATATAGATTCATTGATACATTATCTTTTATTTAGAATTTTTTCACCCCATTTTTATGGTTCTTATATATGGGATATCAAAAATTCTATTTCTATATAATAAATATACACCAGCAACAGGTGAATAGAGTTAAATTATTTGTAGTAGATATAATATAATTTTTATAAAAAACCTTAGAAATAATATTTAGAAGTAAATGGGTAGAAATAATTTATGATAAACCATTAAAAATTTTAAGACAATTTTCCAAAATGGATAGAAACATTTATCTGAATTTATGATTAATGCTTCTAAATCCATTTTTTCAATAATATCACATTAGGTTATATGAGAACCTTACATTTATCTAACTGTAGAATAAAACACCCAACCAAACCGGATAAAAATGTCCACTATTTATAAAGAAAGTATAGATCCGAACAAAATTCAAATTTCAGAAACAAATTAAAAAGCCTGAGGATTCTCTAGAAAAATAAGTACTATATGTCATGGTTTGGAAAATAAAAAATGATGGATTAAATTGAAAACATGTCAATAACCAAATCCAATGTATGTATTTCTTGAATTATAAATTTAATTAATTTGTTATAAAACCTCATCCCTCTTTGATTTGATTAATTCTAAGTGAATTTGAAATTTTCAGTTAGTGGAAGGTTTGTTTTGAGAACCAGGATTCAGATATATAATACTAGAGTTAAATATACTTTAGTTAGTTTTTTTTAATATGTTTTGAGTTTTGGGATGTGGTTTAGGTTCCTTGGTGAGTCTTGGGTAATGTTTAGGAAGTTTTTGGAGGTTTTTACCATGGGTCCATGGTTTGGTGTGAATGGATTAGTAGAAATCAGGTAGAACCCTAATCATGGGGATATTTTCCTTTCAATTTTCATAGAACATGGTTAGGTTTTATATTTATCACACAGTGGAGTGTTTTTTGTGCATGCTCTCAAAGTAAACCAATTTAACTAGGGTCTTGGTGCATGATCTTCACATTGTTTTAAATGAACCATGTAAATTTTATCGACCGATATAGTGAAAATTGGCATGGTTGAAACATATTTTTGTAAACCAGGTCACTTAACCATCTAAAGGGGATTTCTTTTATAGTTCCAACCACATGTTTGGAAGAAGGTTTGAAAAACCATGCGACCAAACTTTATGTCTTATTAAAAGTGTATTTTTACCATTTTTCCATGGTTTGATTTTAATCCCATCATCATCATTTATCCTACTCCCTCTAATGTTATTCCCTAGAAGACTATACCCATCTTCTTCTTTTGATTCCAAATTTTTTTTGGGGGGGGATTCTATTTATTCAGGTTTTATGTATGATTCCACCTCATTTGTCTTTCGTTTAAGATTTACTTTAGTTTTCCCTTGTTTTCACTTCTCTAGTTTAGGGTTTTGGTTTAGATTCTACTAGATCATGGTGGAATTGGTTGTTTATGATGAAATTATTTCTTGGTTTATATAGATTATATTTCATAATGATGTGAATATGTTGTCTCTTGTCAATTTAGTGGAGGGATATCATTATATCAATTTTTTATGGATTTTGGTTTAAATTATATTAAGTTAATTATTTAATAATTTTTTTCTATTATGGATTTTGATTAAGGATGTTCTCTGAATATTCAATGGGATTTGTAATGTTGATAGTTATCGTTTGGATGCGATGAGGGTTCCGGGTGATATTTTTGGAATCATGACTAGTTGGACTAAAATTTTAAATATATTATAAATTATTAAAATTAATTGAATAATTAACTATAAGTTGTTTATAATTAATTATTGGTTATTTTATAGAATTTATGGCCTTGAGTGGTTTAGATAGTGGATGTTGGTCTTGGATGGGCTCAGGATGAAGCTGCTGGGTGATGAATAAAAAAAGTTGAAATCTTTGAATATGTTAGGTTTTCCACTATACATGATCTATGGTATTTATTCATGTTTTTATGTGTCATGTAATGTGGGTAGTATTGTCACTAATTTTGAGTGGTCATTAATTTAATTACTTATTTTATTAAATGTAATGGGTAAAACAAAGGTTCAAGGACATCAACATTCACATCAATTCTAGGGATGTCTCATATACCAATGGATAAGGGATCTAGGTCAAATGGGTATCTTATGAGAGTAAAGACATAAGAGGTGTGTGACTAAATAAAATAGACCAAGTAAAACATAGTGTACCTTTGGATATGTATCTTTAGTGTTTTAGCTAGGTGGGTAGACCTTGTGGATAATTATAGATTGGTCAGGTGCGTAGAATGACATGAGGAAAACTTGGTAATTGAGATTAGTATTGCACCGTCACTTGAGAAAAATTCCAATGAGGAATTCCCTATGTGGACAGTGAGGTTGTGTGATGATCTTGATGGGATTAAGGAATATATTTCCCTTGAGTTATTGGTGTTGACCTAATATATGGGAATGGGATAATGGATCCCATGTGGGGTTTCCAACATATAATGTGACCTCTGTAAATATGGAAGGTTCCTAGTTATTTTATTCCTTAGAGAGGGGTAGTGAATAAAGGACCCTAGACCACCCTGAGAGGGGGGTGAATTAGAGTGTCAACTTTTTCTCTTATTTACTGGATCTTGTTCCCATGTTAGTAGGAACCCTTTTTTAAATCTATATTATGTATATGTGTAGTAATTAAAACATTCGAATGCAGAAGGATATCACAACACTTTTTACTTGGTTCATCACTAAGGGCTATATCCAAGGATCATACACTGACTGGTAGTCGGTCATACCAAATTCTACTAATCTTCATTAGTTGTGGATTACAAAGGTTCAGGCACTATCACCATGTCTCAGGAACACTACCTTTAAAAAGTTTCAGGGATATCTCATTACTTCCATCAAATCACTTATGTAGACTCTCCCAGGCTCACTACCTTGGAGAGGACTTCACTTAGTTTATCAACTTGAAGGTCACTTCAACAGAATCGCATGAAAAGTATTTGTCTTTATTCATCATGAGACGTTTCTTGCATCAATTTCCCAAATTGATGCTCCTTTATATTCAGTTTTCTCCTTTAGTGCAATTACTGAATTCACTATAACTTATTCCCTTTTCTACTATTATCACAAACTCCATTTATGATGTTTTCGATTCTGCAAACTATCCCTGATTCTGCAGACAATCTCTAATCTACATACCATGCCTACTCTGTGTACCATGTCTGGTCCACGTACAACACCTGCTTTGCATGCTACGCCTACTCAGCGTACTTTTCCTTCTCCATATACCCCCTCTACTCCATATACCTCCTCTACTCCATGTACCGCGCCTGCTCTATGCACCCTGCCTGCTCCGTGCACCGCACCTGCTCCGCAAACCGCCTTCACATACCACCTCCATGTATGTACTCTTCATACCATTTCTATATACCTATTTCGCATACTACCTTTGTGTACCACCTCTTTGTAACGCCTTGGAATACCATTTCTTTCTTCCGTAGACTTCTACTTCAAATTCTAAAAACTATTTCATCTCCCACATACAAATTTTTCTTATGCAAAATCTCTTCTGCGGACCACTCCTTCCAATTTTCAAATCGTTTCATCTTTCACGTACCACTTCATCCTATGTAGAGTCTCTCATGTGTACCACTTTCATATTTAACCTATTTCTTCCACAATGATGATATTTTCTTATCGAATTCTTTTAAACATAATGATGGGATTAGCACTTCTTATATAGAAAAAAACTCCTCAAATTTCGCTAATCCATTTTACCCAAATTGTCAATGTGGGAAAAACATCACCACATACTAAACTCTATCCATGTATGGTAATCCTCCACCATGTACTATAACCCTCCTAAAAACTACGAACCATCATCACGTATCGTTTGTCTACCAGTCCACATACTTCATCTCTTCCTCCAACTAATATTCATTCCGCATACCGTAAATCCTTCTGTGGTGAACCATTTTCGGTACTGTGACCCGTTCTGCGAACTGTTCCGTGTACTTTCTTGCTACATGGTACGCGGCCGCAAACCATTCTCAGACATGGTATTCGGTCCATGCTCTGAGGTACGTCTTTTTCTTCCTTTTCTGATTTCCTGCACCATTATGCATCTCATTCAATCCTATGAAAAAATCCTTCCATTGCCAAAAACAAAATCTTAATTTTGAGGTCCAATAATTTGGAAAACACTGGGTAATGGAACCACCTTAAATATATGTTTCAGAAATAACATCCATACTAATTCATTGTCATCTTTCTTCTTCAATAATCATCTGATTTCATCATGAACCTTAACTGTTAGGATATATAGTCTTTGATCAATTACCTTTAGCATCGTTATATTTGTCTAGGGAAAGTACAGCAGCTTCTCTATCTTCCAGCAACATCATTATTTCCATTAAACACTAAATATGACTGGCATCATCTTCTCATCTTTGTATAATCATTCTTAAATCTTAAAATTTCCACATGATCTCACATGCAATGATGCATGTCTCTTTTGGTAGGCTCTTTCATGGTCTCTTTGAATAGTGATATGTTGCATGATCACTTTATAAAATGAATACCTTTAACACTCTCTAAGATGGTTTTATTGTTGTAGACAATATAGCACCTTTGATACATGTACTTTGAACTTAAGATCAGTTCAACAATATTCTAAATTTATGACTCTGAATAACTTGGGAGTTATTCTTCATCTCCTTCTTCATTTTGATCATCATTTACAACTGTTGACAACAAATACAACCTTATACACAAAGTGGTCCCAACAATCTCCTCCTTTATATTTTTTTTCAATAACTTAAAGTTCACCTCAAATGAATGTGTCAATATCAAAATTAGAATATTATCTCTTCTCTTACTTTCATTTCACTTCTATCCCCTTTATTGAAAATAAATAAAAATTTCATAGGAAAGGGGTATCAATCCATACTTAATCAATGTGCCATCAATCATTTCACTCTAAGTATACTTCATAAATTCTCAGTGTAGAAAACAAGAGGATTTGATTTATATAAAAATATTGTCAATTATTCACTTATCATGATACCACATGAGATGAGAACTCAAGTACTTTGTATTCAAGGGCTTTATAATTTTATTCCAGGCTGAAGAAATTGAATGTGAGGGAATAATCAGCATAAAACTCCTGCACTCACTTCAACAAACAGATCAAAAACATTCAAGTGTAATTGGTAGGATAAGTGGCCTTGGGGCACTTCTATTTTTCTTATGTTATTAATTAATTCAGTTACTCACCCTTTATAAAATGGTCTTCATTTTGAGTAACCAAGGATGAGAAATTGAGAAATGACATACCTTTCCCAATGACATGTTCTTCTGTCAATTTCCAGAGTAATTGAATTTACTACCAACTGAATTTGATACTGATTGTAATAATAATTCTGGAAGATTCTTCATTTGTCTCCTCCTTAAGGGAAACAATCCTCATCATCTTCATCAAGGGTGATCCTTCATCATTTTGATCTTTGAATATCAATTTAATAATCGTTCAAAGATGGAAACTTCTTCATCTTAGCTATCAATAGTTTATAGCATTCCCTACTTCTCAGGTTCTCCCCCTAAAAGTATGCTTCACCTTCAATTACCTGTATTATCAACACAAATACAATACACAAATACAATAAAAAAATGAATAGTTGAAAAAGGTATTCCCTCCTTTATTATACAATGTGAGCAGGAAGGCCGAGATGGTTTTCTTAGCCATGGTGATCCATTCTCTCCAGTCTTCATGCTCACACATCTGAGTAACTTTTCTAATCAGTGTTGATATGGAATGGATCTCTCTACATTATATTGTGATTTTTGTGGAGAGTTATTCTTCTTAACAGTCACCATGAATGATACATTCTTACTCATTTTAATGAATGATTCTTGCTCTGGTATTATGGTTAGACCACCTTTTGTAATGTGACCAGATTTTAAACATTTCTCACATGGAATGTCTTTAAAACATGTGTTTCCTTTTGATTTAACTCTTTTATGAACTTTATCACCATCACATGAAAGTTTTTCTTTTCCTTTAGCACCATCCTTGTCCATTTCATCGTCATGTTTCCTCATTCTTTCCAAATATTCTTCCTAGATAGCCAACATGTCATTTGGAACTGTTGTACCAGGTTTGGATTTTCCACATGGGTTCATCTGAGTTTCATCCCTCTTAGTTTCTATTTTTGATGAATTTCCCTTCAATTTTATGGATCTAAAATCTAGGGTCTTATTAGATTCTCTAATTGAGATTTTCTTGGGGAAATTTGTGTTCACAATATTCTTCTATCTTTTTTTTTCAAGGAAGCTTCTTCATAATTAGCTAGCATCAGAGGTCTTCTTTTCTTATCAATGATGAATGCATGTTGAGATGGGAATATACCTACCTTGTGACCACTACCATTGTATACATCATATATGTTATCAAGCATTCCAAATCTATCTGTGGTAAATATATGCTTTTGGGCCTATGGATGTCGCTTCTTCTTCTCTAGATTTTCTCCCTATGAGGTAGGCTTCCATTGTGCTTTTACATTATGAGGATTGTACCAACAAATTATTGCACAGTTCCCAAATCTATTGCAACACCAACATTGACCCAAAAATATTGATTTCTTTGTATTATGTTGTTAGGCCATATTCATGACTTGTATTGATCTTTGTGGAGAACCATCTTCCACATTCTTCTTTCTATTCACCCTAGACATGGTGATAGATAACTCATCACCGTTCCTCGTCCAAACTCGTTTTGAATTTCTCTTCCAACCTAAACTCCTTGTGGAAACATATTTAGAAACATGAGTAAAATATGTTTTATATGGTACCTTATTCTTCTTAGCTACTTGTGATAGATCAATGAGTGAATCCATGATCTTCTTATCACATGTTGGAGGTATTTTGACAGTAGAATCCTCTAATGAGAATTGAGTAGAAATAGACACTATTTCCTAAGAAATATCATCAAGAGTTTTCATAATCTTCTTGTCACATATTGGAGGTATTTTAGATTCAGAATCATTCAGTAATTATTGAGTACCAGCAGCAATTGTTTAATTCTTGTATGAAGTCTCAATGTGTGTCTTCTCAATATTGGTCAGCTAAGATTCCAATTCTAGACATTTTCTATTGAGGATGACCTTCTGATCTTCAATCATAGTCATCTTCTCTTCACTAGCCTTCTTCATTATAACAACATCCTCTTCGTGGAGCATCATTTTATTCTGAATCAAAGAGTTATATTCCTTGATCTTCTTGGATATCCCTTCCAATTTTAGACCCTTCTCATCAATGCAATTTTTTATGTTTCCCTTCAAGAACATGGATTTTTTCTTAAAGATCATTTCTTACTATATCTTCCTCTTCAACTTATTTGAGCCATTTTGATGCATTTATTTCATGTTTCCTCCTTATTTCTTCAAAGGATTCAATCTGTCTTGAGAGATTATAACATAATGATCATTTCTTTTCTAAGACTTCCTCCATATAATCTACTTCTTTTCTTAGATGGGTGATTTCCTCCAGCATACATTGAAATATTCTTCAAATACCAATGAATTTATATTCAGAGATATGATAAAGGTATTTTCGTAGTATTTTAATCTCATATGAGGTTGAAGATTGATTGAGGGTGAAAACACATACCTCATAATATCCTTGCTCTTTTCTTTCCAGGCCTAAAACATCATCACTTTCAAAATTCCATGGAGAACTAGATACTACCTCTTCTTTGGAAAAGACTAACTTCTTCAATTGTATCTTCTCTTTCTTTTTCATGTTCGTCATGGTATTTGTTTGTGTAGACATATGCTCAGAGATAACTAAACTTCTGTCAAGATTTCTCTTCATTGTTGACCTAAGAATGAAAAACTAAAATCTTCTTCTGAATAGAATTACTAAAGAGTGTCCAAAATACATAAACCTTTTCCATATGATACAAATTTAAGGACCCTAGACCACCTTGAGAGTGGGGGTGAATTAGTGTGTCAACATTTTATCTTATTTACTGGATCTTGTTCCCATGTTGGTAGTAACCCTTTTTAAAACCTGTATAATGGATATGTACAATAATTAAAACATTTACATATAGAAGGACAACACAACACTTTTTACTTGGTTAACCACTAAGGGATATATCCAACAAGAATATTCCAACAGGTTGTCAGTTGCACCAAATTCTACTAATCTTAACTGGTTGTGGATTAAAAGGGTTTGGGAATAGTCACTATGTCCCAAGCACACTGCCTTTATAAAGGTTTAGGGATAGCTCACTACTTCCCTCAGATCACTTATGTAGACTCCCCCTACCACACTAACTTGGATAGGTCTTCACTTAGTTTATCAACTTAAAGGTCACTTCAACATATTGGCATGAAAAGTATTTTTCTCTATTCAGTGTGAGACACTGCTTACATCGAAGTCCCAAATTGATGCTCTTTTACATTCATTTTTCTACTTTTGTTCAATTACTAAATTCACTAGAAATTATTCCATTTTTTCCTCTAGAATCACAAACTCCCTTAATGATGTTTTAATTTCCGTGAACTATCCCTTCCTCTGCAGACAGTCTCTGATCTGCATATCATGCCTACTCTGCGTACGGCGCCTAGTCTGCGTACCACGCCTACTCCATGTACCACACCTGCTCAGCATACCGTGCTTGATCCGCCTACTTTCTCTACTCTGCATACCACCTCTACTATGTGTACCGTGCCTGCTCTGTGCATCATGCATGCTCCACGCAGTACACCTACTCCACACACCACACCTGCTCTGTGCACCGCCTTCATGTACCTTCTCTACGTATGGCCTTTGCGTATCGCCTCTACATACCACCTTTGCGTACTAACTTCATATACCTCCTCTGTCTACCACCTGGGAATATCATTTCTTCTTTACGCAAACTTCTTATTCAAATTCAGTGAATTATTTCATCTCCCGCATACCAATTTTTCTTAAGCAAAGTCTCTTCTGCGGACTAATCCTTCCAATTCCACAAACCGTTTCTTCTTTCTCATACCAATTCATCCTACACAAAATCTCTCATGCATACCACTTTTATAATTATCCAAGTTCTTCCACATCGATGATATTTTCTTATCGAATTCACTCTAACTTAATAATGGTATTATCACTCCTTATATAAGAAAATAACTCTGCAAATTTCATGAATAATTTTTACCTAGATTTTTAATGTGGGACAAACTTCACTGCATACTAAAATCCATCTGCGTATAGTAATCATCCACTACGTCTGTGACCCTCCTTCAAACTTCAAACCTTCACTGCGTACTGTGTGTTTTTCGGTCTTCATACTGCATCTCTTCCTCCAATTAAGATCCATTCTGCGTACCACAACTCCTTTTACGGCGAACCATTTTCAGTACCATGACCCGTTCTGTGAATCGTTCTGCGTACCTTTCCTGCTACATAGTACACGGCTGCGAACCGTTCCTAGACATGGTATGCAGTCCATGATCCGAGGTATGTTGTTTTCTTCTTTTTCATATTTCCTTCACGATTCTAAATCTCGTTCACTCCTATGAATAAATCCTTCAATTTACAAAAACAAAATCTTGATTTTGAGGTCCAATAATTTGAAAAACACTGGGTAATGACACCACCTTAAATATCTATTTCAAAAAGAACACCCAAGATAATTCATTGTCATATTTATTCTTCAATAATCATCTGATTTCATAATGAACCTTATCTGTTGTGATATATAGTCTTTGATCAATCACCTTTATCATCATCAAATTTGTCCAGGGAAAGTACTGCAACTTCTCTGTCTCCTAGCAACATCAGTCTTTCCAGTCAGCATTTAATATGACTAGCATCATCTTCTTAGATTTTTATAATCATTCTTAAATCTTCAAATATCAACATGATCCCTCATGAAATGATGCATGCATCTTTAGGTATTCTCTTGCATGGTGTCTTTTAATGGTGAGATGTTTCGTGATCAATTTATAACTTGAATCCCTTCAACACTTTATGAGATGGTTTCATTATTACAGACAATGTATCACTTTTGATACATGTACTTTGAACATAAGATCAATTCAACAATTGTCTAAATTTATCACTCTCAATAACTTGGGAGTTCTTCTTCATCTCCTTCTTCATTTTGATCTTCATTGACAACTTTTGAAAACAAATACAACCTTATACACAAAGTTGTCCCAATAGTGAAGGCGAGCTAGGCTGTCAGACTTTGGTAAAAAGGAAAAGTATTGAATTAACTAATGAATGGGTTGGAAAATTCTTTATAATCTATCATAATTTAATTGAAATGGTAAATGTATTATGTGATGTTTTGGGGATAGTGGATTCCCCCAATTTTTTATATTGTTTTTAGACTATAGTTTTTGGTTGTGGATGCTAAACCCAGGTTTATGATAGATCTAAGGGTAGGTTATGACCCCCCCCCCCACACACACACACATACACACACATCTTGGGATTCCTTGGAGAAGCTCATTCGATCCATAGGTAAGGGACTTGAACCCTCACAAAGTTTGGGATACTATGGACTACCCTATTTGGGACCAGGTCATTGAGCATGTATAATGGGGTGAGTTATACCATATGTTTATATCTCATGTATATGGGTTGATCTAGGTCCCATGTGTTTTATCACTTGTATATCATGGTGAGTTAGATCTTGGGTTTATATCTCATGTATACTGGGGTGAGTTGATCCCCTTGTATTTTATCACATGTATACTAAGGTGGGTTAGACCCCAAGTTTATTTCTCATATATAATAGGGTGATCCAGGCCCCATGTGTTTTATCTCATGTATACTAGGGTGAGTTAGACTATGGCTTTATATCTCATATATTTCAGGTCAAGTTAGACTTCGAGTTTTTACCACATGTATATCATGGTAAGTCAGCCCTAGGGTTTTTACCTCATGTATATAAGGGTAAATCAACACTATAGTTTTTTATCATATATTCCACTGTGTGAGTTATACCCCAGGTAATTAAATTGGTTGGAACTATTACATTATTTTCTTTGAGACACTCTAACATTGGACAATGAAAATTATGTTTGACCTCAGACATCATTACAAAAACTAGGGACTAAAAATGATTATTTTATTTATGTCTAATAGTTTATTTATTTATCTGATCACGTAACATACACCTACACTATAAATAATGGTTTTATAAGAGACTAAATTGGTATTTTCTTATAGATTATTACTCACACCATGCTTGGGCATCCATGAAACTTTATTACTCGAGTAGACCTCTAACTGGTTACTAGTATAGGTTGGGCTGAGGATTGAGATTTGATTGTTGGGAAAAATAACTTGGAAAGGTCAGGACACAGTATTAGAATATGATCAGATTATGGTGTGAAATCCTCATATGAATTTTATTTATTTATTTATTTCATGGGTGTAGTTGACCCACTGGGTGACCAGTTGGTCTGTATGCTTGTATACTGCATTCCATTTCATTATGGAATGATACATTTTTCTATTTCTCCATTCTCTATTTATTATTTTTGGATTTTTTTTATTATTTCCATTGTTATTTATACTCTGATATAAAATTATAGTCTTCTTAAAATTATACCATAGACCCCCTCTATTAGTCAACAACCTCTAGAGTATTGGGTGGCATGCCTAAGGTCTATTAAACCTTGATATGGTTACTATTTAGAGTGAGCAAGTTCGGTACATTATAATTATTATTGGAAATGATCAAAGTATCAATATTATAGGCTAGTTGACCTATGTTTTAAAAAATAGAATTTACTAAAGGTAAAAATTGGTTTCCCCTCAAAATGGTATAACTACCTTGTATTCCTCTAAGTAGTAACAAATTCTATCCTTTTGTGAGGCCACCAATTCATTGTAAATAGATCAGTGGATTAATTCCTTGGAAAATATTTTAATAGATTTTGGATTCTAAATAAGGGATAAAGTTTTTATGGAAGTATATTGACTAAGGGGATATACTGAACAATTATGGTTGTTAATTAAAAATACAAAATAAGAGGAAGTAATTATAAACATGGATTGGAAGAATATAAATAAAAATTCTTGTAGAATTCCTTCATCTGATTAAAAATATTCAATCTAGAATGATAATTCTTAAATATATGGTAAAAATAAGAGAGAGAAAAATTAAGTATAAATTTAACTTTAAATAATTATTGAGTCATGTTGTAGAAAACATATGTTACCAATATAGTCATATTGGTTGATTTTTTGATGGACTAAGTTCAAGTATCTGAAGGGACATAGTTTCCTAAGAATTTTACATATATGAGAATATTTTGAAGAAATCCATTAAGAAAAATATATAATTTTTAATGTCATACATTCCCAAAGAAAATATAAATAAAATGTAAATGATGGAACACTATATAAAAAGACCCATGAGAATAAATAAGAAAGGAATAGTGGAGTTTTCCTTGTATAAGTACCATGGAAAGAAACACCCTTTAGAATGTTGTAAGGGTATGGGTGTTTGTTATAAATGTATAGAAAGTGGAAATCAAAATCTAGAATAAAATAAGAAAGTATAAGTATCCAATTTACAATGTTTCATCCATAAATATATAGACTATTATTCAAATTAATACCCCAAGAATCAAGTGAATCTACCCCAGAAGAGGCCAAGGGATAATGGTTAGCTGTTTACTAAGAAAACTATAGAAATTGATTCTCCAAATAATATCATCATGGATACTAAAATTATAATTTCAAAATTATCACATATATTTTTTTGATTATGGATTCATATTTCTTTTCTATGTTCCATGTTTGTAAAGAATATTTAGGCACTTTCTGATAAATTGGGAAACAAAATATCAGTTTAAAGATATAGTGAAAATTTAATTTCTATATAATTATATTAGACCATATAAATTAAAATCGTTGGTTAGTATATAGTTTTAATTCCCATGGAATGATTTGACATAATATCCAGCATGTATGTGATTTTTAATTATCATTCTCAACTTTATTTTAGATAGAAAGTTTACATTATTTTTCAAATATGTGTTAAATCAAATATTTCTATATGAAAAATTTATTAACCTAAATCATGACAAGAACTACCCCCTCAGATCATCTTAGTGACATCCCTTTTAAAGAAGTAAATCAAGTAAAAATTATATAATGTATTGAGGATATGAGGATGAATTTTTTTCCTATCATATAAGATTACATTACTGATTTTATAAATTAATTTATTGAATTTACTCCGGATAGAAAATTGAAATTCTCTTTTGATCTCATTATTTATGCACAACCCATATACAAAACATTGTACTATATGAATCTAATTAAATTAATAGAATAAAAAATCATGTACAAATTTTTATAGATATGATATTTATTCAACCATTTATTTTACCTTTGGGAGAATCTATCTAATTTATAAAGAATATAGATAGGACAATGAGGTTTTGGATTGACTATAGTATCCCTGTTATTCCTATATAACATGTATGATTTGTTCAATAGTTTAATTTTATATGTCAGGAGGTTAATATTTACCATTGGTTTTACTTTAGTTATGTGGTCTATATTATGCTATTGTTCTATTGTCATGTCTATTTTTTAATTGCTTCTATTTTTTTATAGATATCAGTACCTGGGGGTATAATCCTCCCCAATTTATACACTTCTACCCTTTCCACTAGTTGTTATCATCTATAGTATAGTAAGGCATTCATAATTTTTATAACAGCATAGTCTATTAAAAAAGAGGTGAACTGGGCAAAGGAAATTACATAGATCAATCATAATGTTTATCTGATGCATGTATCTCTATACTTGTGTCTACTATATGTATCTTATAAAATAATTCATAATAATATATTCCCTTTGTATAATACATTGAGTAACTAAATGACATTGATCATGAAAATCATGTATAACCACTCATATGTTATTGATTCTCTATCTATAGACATACCAAAGAGATGAGAACAAGACATGCCATTAATCCTAATAGAAGAGAACATAAAATTCCTCAATCTTAATAGATAATCACATATAATATGTCCCTATCTAATTAATATTGTATAATCCCTTGGTATATCTTATTCTTGGGCCTAGATAGTATACTCATTATATGATAGTACAATCCCAACCTTGGTTAAACCTCAAACACTGACATGATCAAAAATATAACTAACCACCCCCTGATTACTTAACCTCAAGGATATAATAAGTAAGGTATCAATGTATGAATTTTATCTTACTAGATATCTTTTTTGACATCATGGGGATTAAATATAAAACATACCCCTAACATACCCATGATATTTTTTTATGACACTCCATATGGTATATTTGGTGGGGAATCTATCACACAAAACTCATTTTGTGTCTCATAAGCATATTTCAAATCTCTAAAAAACATTACCCATTATAACTTTAAATTTTCCTTACAAACTATAATACTCCATGAAATACATCAGTCTGGGATAACTAAAAGTGATACTTTGAGTGGTTAATTATCATTTTAATTTGTTATTATATTTAACCAACATATAATAATGATAAAGTGGAGACTGGATTTTTATGACATGATATGTTTTATAGTATTAAACTAATTTATGAATACTAAAAAATATATATGTTCCAGTATAATAACATCTTATATAGTAGATCACCAAAGAGTCATCTTTTATAGTATATTTAGGTTCTTGTTAAACTTATTACATCTCTATATAATTTTGTTCATATCTCCCTGTGACCATCAGACAAACACTAAAACTAAGCTCTTTTAGTAACTAACATATATGAGTATTTTTTAAATAATGGTGGGAATAAAAATCTTATTTCTAATTTTCAACTCTTTTAACAATTATTCAAACATCATTACTTCATGAAATTCAATGTTATGATGTTAATAACTTATGTTATTTACTTATAACTATTTTTAAGATGATCTTTCTCAACCTATAAATTTTCTATTCAAACATTTATTTGAGATCAAATAATAATAAAATGTAACACTTTATATTATCCTCCTTTACTAACATAACCTAAAATATATTAAGATATAATCCGACTCTTACTTTGAAATTCACTTGTATAATTTTTTATTTTTTATACTTTGATCTTCTCTAAGTTTAATAATACTATAACTAGAATATTAAAAAATATTTTCTATAAAAAAATAATTCTAAAAGGAACAGATTTTTTGTGTTTAAAAATAACATTTATTTCCTAAAGTGGAAATATTTAACAAATTAAATATTTAATACCATATATTATATGGTATTCTATATGTTTGAAGAAATATTATTAAAATAAGGCTTTATTTATTAAAATATTATACTATTATGTGGTATAAATTCATTATGGTATAAATTAACTAATAATTTAGATAAACACTTGTATCCTAGATAAAACCCCCTTTTATATTTATCTTCTTTTCAAACCATGATATTGAATTACATCAAACCATAACCATGTGTATTAAAACAATAATATCATTTATTTGTGACAACTATTTTTTACTATAAGTCCCATTATCACATAAAATAAAATTGTTATAAAAAATGTAAAATCATTATTTTGATCTATTAAATCGTTAAATTATTTAATTCATCCAAAAAATTAATGTTACAATCCCTTCCTCCATTATTTTAATAGATAATTTATCTTTTAAAAATTAAATCTACCTCAAATTTTCACACATATACATATTCACAATAAACATATTATGTATAATTGGTATCATATAAACTTTAATATATAGGATCAGTTTTATAAAACATTAATACCTAAAGTAGACTCTCTATAGATTTATTTACACCTCTTTAGGTATTCTAGGAAATTCCTTCTCTAGTATTTAGAATTTCTATAATGAAATAATTGTATGTCCTTCCTTACACCATCCTTTTATTTTTATGAATCTAAATATCTACTTTAAGATACACAATTATAAATTCTAGTATTATTTTTCTTATTTTGATTTTATCTTTTTACCTGTAGCATAATAAACACATCAATAGACCCCTAAACTCCCAAATCATTCTCATATTTCATTAAAATTTTTAGGAGAATAGGTACCATTTTATTGAACTCATGCATGTCATAATTTATAGTAAAATTATATACTATTTTAAATAATAATCATAAAATTATGTTTTTAGCTAGAACAAACCTTAATGGAGACCCCCCATCTCTTCAATTCATTGAATCACCCAAAAATATTATGTATGTGAGAAGATTCTGAATTTATTTAAACATATTGCATCTAAAAAATTATTTTGAAACCTCAAACATTGCATGCCTATATTTTTATTGATAGTTTATTATTAGGTTATCTATAATATTGACCTAATTTATGTTATTATGTTTCCTTAGAAACATAGGATCCATGGATATAATCATAAGAGCCGAGACATCCACTATATACATTAAATTTTCATCATGAGAATATAGGTTCATTTTTTGAACACCTTCACCAGTTTAATGCCTAGGAATGGGTTTTATAAAAAAAATATAATCTCCCTTCATGATAAATAATAATTCTTATATTCAATCACTAGTCTAAAAATATTCTTCTTTTAAGAATATCCTTCTTTAAGATATATCTCAAAGCGATTTTTAATGATGATATTTCTAATTATATACAAAAAATGTTTTTATTAGATGGTTATTATGTATTACATTCTTTTAATAAATTTTTTTTAAATTAACTTCTATTAAAATAATATCAACATTTAAAAACACATCATATCCATTAATGGGACAATATCTATATTTCACAAATCTTTGAGTCCACATTAGTGTTTCTATGAAGATTTATCCATTTAGGTAAGTTATCATTCCAAACATATCATGTATGCCTTTTGAAAAGTTTAATAGAAATATCCTTATCTTATCTATTGTGTGGATAATAATCTACTCTATTCACCTGGTATCTCATCTTGTAGTGTTTCATAGATAATTTTAACCCAAAGAAGATAGTGCAATTTGGTTACCTAACTCTTAGTGTTATCCATTTACACTATGCCTTAAAAAATATAATCCATTGGCACCCAACATCATCATGAATATTTTTAGTTAGATGATAAAGGTATTTATAAGTGTTTTCTTTAGAATAAATTAAACACATAGTATTTTTAATAGGCTTCTAATATCTCAAAATATTATCTAATATAATTCCTTTAAAAATATGCATCCTTGTGATGATTTATTTTTTTAGTTTCTTTAATTTCAACCAAATAAAAATGTTCAAACTATATTGATGTGTAACTCTGTATACACCTTAAAGTATGTGTAACATACCCAAATTAAAAACCAATATTATTTACACATATCTAAATGTATCACATTCATAAGTTATATGAAACACTTTCATATAAAGGATTAAAATAACATAAAATCAAAATTTATATATGATTATACATAGTGTGATAGATGGTTAACCCCCCAAGGGCCTAGATTTTCATTAGGGATTTACATTATGTTTTCTAAGAGTTAGAGGTTTTGATAGGGTGATCAAGGTGTTTTTAATTCATTGAGTTGGTTTTTGGTTTTATTAGTAAATAACACCCATGGTGGAAGACTTAGTGGAGTCTGTTTTAGGGCTACGATAATGGTGTAAGCTATTTTGAGGTTGTTGGGATTATGTTCGATCATTTTAGGATTGGTCCATGATATTTTGTTGTCTATAATATAGAGTTGGTTGTTTTAGTAGTAATGATGTTGGGGATATTTTGGTGAAACTTCTATGTAAAATAAGGAGAGGAATTGTGACTATTTTGAAGTAAATGGCTTCATGTAGAGTTTGGAATTTACCATAACATAAGTAACCCTTATGAATCATACCATTTCTATTTTTCTATTTGGAATGTTCCGGTTATCATACAATAGTGATAATTTTTCTGAGCGTTCCATCTAGGGGAATTTTTTATGGAAAATGAGGAAGGGTGGAACAAATATTTTAGGAGTCGTTTTGGTGTTATTCTAAGGTATTTTTGGTTTTCATCAAGGTCATGTTTTTGGTACTTCGTGCTTTTCAATAAAAATAGCGAGGATGGGTGTCCTCCACTATGGAACATACTGTGGTGAAGGGATTAAATCCTTATATAGAATAGTGAGGGGGGACCATGTCATGGTGTTGGTTAACCAGTTTTTAAATTAATGAAATAGCCACCATGTCTAGAAGGCAGGATAGCAGTCTAAAATATATAGGATCTTAGATTTGGATTTTACTAGAGTCACTATAGCTGTGATTGAATACTCCATATAGTAGTGGAGTTTGTTCAGGATTACTTTATAAATATTTGGCCACTCTTCCTTAGGATCGACTAATATTCCATTCCTTCAAACCATATCTAATATTATAACTTCTTTAGTTCCTTATAATTATCCCATTGTGAGTTCTTAACCCTTTATTCACAGTGTTTATTCATATTTGACTTGAGGTACCTTTTTTATCTCTTTTCCTTCATTTTTATTTTTCTATCGTCCCAAAATGGTGGTGAAAATATTCATTGTTAGTTATGTTAGACTATTTGATGTGGACTCATATGAAATAGGTTTAAGATAGATTCTAATGAATTCATTAGTTCTCAACTTCCCTTATCTCAACATATAATTAAACAAATTAATTGAGGTAGGAGATCTCTAAGCATTTCTCCTATATTTTAGAATATATAATGGTTGATATGATGTGAAACATTATAAGTTAACTTATTAATCATAAAATACTCCACTGTCTAGCCCTTCTAATCAAATTTTAATAAATCTCTTATTTTGTTATCCTTTCAAAAGAATGATTTGATTTAAAAATATTATCCTAAATTAAAACCCTCTAATTGGACCGAATAAGTCTCGACTCTTTGTTTTACTTTAACCCTTGATGAGCTACTCATATATTGAATACAATAGATTACTTTTGATATAATTACTTCTTACTCTTCCATGGGGCTCAATGGAGATGGCATTGTTTGTGGGTAGGGTTTTATATTTACTTATGCATTTAATTATCAAACCCTCCCACCAGGATTGATAATCTTGATTTTTTTCTGGGGATGAAGTTAGTGTATGATTATTATTTCTACATTTCCTATATTTATTATTCCATGTTGTTATAGTTCTTTGATTTGGATTTCTATAGTTCCTTTCTTTAAATTTATACAATAGTATAAGTTAATAATTTTATGATATTTTAGACATTATCAAGTCTTATTATATTATAATATACTTTGGAGGGAGAAATATTTTGAAAATTAAATTGAGAAATGGGATTTTGAATGAAAAAGAGAAATATGGAAAGTTGAATATGATTCTTTGTTTTACTACTATAAATAATTATTTATTATATATATGATGTTGTATTAAATATGTGACATCATAATAGATAATATATATATATATAACACCCCTATATACATGATACTTAAAATGATGAATGTTACTAGTCGTGTCAACAAGGTGTGTCAATATTTTTAAGAGCTAACCTTATTATAACTTCAAAGTTAAGTGTGCTTGGCTTGGAGTAATGATCAGGATGGGTGAACTCCTAGGATGTTTCCTAGGGTGTGTGTGAGTGAGGTAAAATCATACTATAAGAACATGTGTGGGACTCTGGGGATAGTCATTATTCTAATAAGTGTCCCCTTTGGGTAATATTTAGTGGTGTGATGGGGAGGCAACCAAGGTATTAAAAGAGGCATATAGGGTTAGTTGAACATGTCCATGGCTTGGGGAAGTTCAGGTTATGAAAAATGGTATTTGAATCAATACCTAGATGGAAGTGTAGATGGATTGTCTAGGCCTGGTTTGTGGGGTATATAATGAGGTTGTTGTGATTTAAATGGGGGGAGTGTGTAACACCTCTAAATTTTTGAGAATTAAAAGGCTAAATGTTACTACTCATGTCAATAAGTTACACCTTTCTTTTAGAGAGCCTACCTAATTTGACTCCATACTTAAGTGTGTGTAGTATAGAGTAGTGATCTAGATGGGTGACCTCCTGGGAAGTTTCCTAGGGTCTGTGTGTGAGTGAGGAAAAATCATACTAGAAGAACATGTGTTAGCCTAAGGATACATTCATTTGTATGATAAGTGACCCCATTAGGTAACATTCTATAGTGTTTTGAAAATACAAATAAGGTATTACAAGAGATCCATGGGGTCATTTGACTAGGTTCAGGGATTGGGTAAGGCCGAGTCATGAATTTATATTCTACTGTATAGTTATGATAATTCTAAGATGAAATTATATGTGAAAATGAAAAGTGATATGGAAATATTAATGACATGTAAAACAAGAATTAAAATTAGATTAATGGAAAGTACCTCAATAATGGATGTTCATAAAAAGGTAATCTGGAATTAATATTTACTAGTTAATGTAATGTTTAAGTTGATGTCAATTAGGCATAGTGTAAGAACATGTGTTGGCATGGGGAGATAGTCCTTAGTCTGATAAGTGACCTTGGTGGGTAATAGCCTATGGTGTGCTAGGAAGGAAACCAAATTATTACAACAGACCCATGGGGTCAGTTGACTAGATCCAATACCAAGACATAAGTGCATAATAATATCCTATGTTGATATGTGGGGTCCATAATGATGTAATTGTCATTTAAAGGGGGGAGGGTAACACCCCTAGATATATGGTAATTTAACGGATAATGTTATTACCCTTTTCAATAATAGGCACCTTTATTTTTGAGAACCTAACTGATTAGAACTCCATTTTTAAACATGATTGTCCTAGAGACCCCTATGGGTAATAGCATGTGGTGTTCTAGGAAGGAAACCAATGTATTACAAGAGACCTATGGGATCATTTTACCAGAGCCAATACCCTTCCATAAGTTTGAGGTTTGGGGCCCACAACAATGGTCTTATTATTTAAAGGGGTAGAGTGTGACACCCTGGTATATGTGAGAATTAAAAGGATAATGGTATTACCCATGTCAACAAGGAACGCCTTTCTTTTCGGGAGCCTACCAAATTATAACTCTATACTTAAGAGTTCATGGCCTGAAGTGGTGATCAGGATGGGTGACCTCCTAGGAAGCTTCCTAGGGTGTCTGTGAGTAACATATAAAACTAGAATTTGAATTAGTATTATAGAAATTAACTCAAGAAAATATATTCATAAAACGGTAATATGGTATTATTAATGACTAGTTAAAGTAATATTTATAGTGATGTACATTAGGCACACCGAAAGAACATGTGTTGGCTTGTGGGGTATGTCAATAGTCTGATAAGTGACCCCAATGGTTAATAGCATGTGGTGTGTTAGGAAGGCATAGAGGTATTAAAAGAGACCCATGGGGTCAGTTGACCATATCTAATACCCAACTTTAATTGAAGAGGCATAACCTGGGTTTGAAGTGTTGAGTCTACAAATATGATATTTTTCTTTAAAAAGGGCCCATCGGGTTAGTTGACCAGGTTCTAGGCCCAGGGATGGTCAGTTCAGGACAGTATATTCTACTAAATAGTTTTGATAATTCTATGATGAAATCATATGTGCAAATGGAAACTGAGATGGAAATATTAATTACATGTAACAATATAATTTTAATTAATTTAATAGAAAGTACATTAAGAATTTATGTTCATAAAAAGGTAATATGGAGTTAATATTGACTAGTGAAAGTAATTATTAAAGTGATATCCATTAACCACACTAGAAGAACATGTGTTGGGATATGCGGATAGTCATTAGTCTAATAAGTGACCCTAGTGGGTAATAGCATGTGGTGTCTTGGGAAAGAAACTAAGGTATTATCAGATACCCATGGGGTTGGTTGACCAGAGTCAATATGTTGACATAAGTGTAGAGTTATAGCTTGAGTTTGAGTGTGGAGTCCAAAAAAATGGTGTTTTAATTTAAAGAGCGGAGTGTAACACCCCAAGATATGTGAGAGTTAAAAGGATAATGTTTCTACGCATGTCAAAAGGTCCTATTTATTTTCAAAGTCCTAACTGATTAGTACTTCATATTTAATCATGCTTGGTCTAGAGACCCTAATGGGTAATAACATGTGGTGTGCGGAGAATGCAACCAAGTTATTACAAGAGACTCATGGGTTCAGTTGTCTAGAGCCAATACCCAACTGGATGTGCAGAGGCATAGCCTGGGTTTGAGGTTTGGGGTCAACAACAACAATGTTGTTCTTTAAAGGGGGAGAGTGTAACACCTCAGGATATGTGAGAATTAAAAGGATAATTTTACTACCCATGTCAAAAAGGTGTGCATTTCTTTTTGGTATCCTATCTGATTATAAATCCATGTTTAAGCATGATTGTCTTGGAGTAGTGATCAGGATGGGTGAACTCCTATGAAGTTTCCTAGGGTGTCTATGAGTGACATGTAAAACAAAAATTTGAATTAATTTAATGGAAATTACCTCCAGAATGGATGTTCATAAAAATATAGTCTAGAATTAATATTGACTAGTGAAAGAAATGTTTAAAGTGGTGTCCATGAGGAATACTGGAAGGACATGAATTAGCATGTGACGACTATCATTAGTATGATAAGTGACCCTGGTGGGTAATATCTCATAGTGTGCTGGGAAGAAAACCATGGTTTTAAAAGAGACCCATGAGGTTAGTTGACTAGAGTCAATACCCAGCCAGAGGTTTAGTGGAACCATCTACGTTTGATGTGTGGAGTCCACAATGATGGAATTGTACTTTAATGTGGGAGTGTAACACCTTGGATATGTGAGAATTAAAAGGCTAACATTACTTATCATGTTGACAAGGTGTACCTTTATTTTTAGGATCCTAACTTACTATAAATCAAAATTTAAAAATGATTGACATGGATACCCCATGGGGTAATATCATATGGTGTGCTGGTAATAAAACAAAGGTATTACAATAGACTCATGGGGTTAGTTAACAAGAGCCAATACCCAGTCGGGGGTATAGAGGCACAGCCTGGGTGTGAGGTGTGGGGTCCACAATGACATAATTGTTCTCTAAAGGAGAGAGTGTAACACACATAGATATTTGATAATTTAAAGAATAATGTTTCTACACATGTCAACAAGGTGCAAGTATCTTTTTAGGAGCCTACCTAATTACAAATACACAGTTAATCATGCTTGGACTGGAATAGTGATCAGGATGGGTGACCTACTGGGAAGTTTCTTAAGGTGTCTATGAGCGAGGAAAAGGCACACTGGATGAAAATGTGTTGTCATGGGGGAACAGTAATTAGTTTGATAAGTTACCTTAGTGGGTAATATCTAGTGGTGTGATAGGAAGACAACTAAGGTATTATAGGAGACCATAGGGTCAGTTGACTAGTTTTATAGCCAATGGAAGGTGAGTTTAGGATAGTATATTCTACTTTATAGTGTTGATAATGATATGTTGAAATTATATGTGCAAATAGAAAGTTATATATAGATAGTAATGACATGTAAAAATAGAATTGTAATTATTATAATGGAAATTACCTCAAGAGTGGATGTTAATAGAGTGGTAATTTGGAATTAATATTGATTATTAAATGTAATGTTTAATGTGATGTCCATCAGGAACACTGGAAGAACATATGTTGGCTTGTGGGGATAGTCCTTAGTCTGATTAGTGACCTCGGGGGGTAATAGCCTATGGTGTTATAGGAAGGAAACCATAGTATTACAAGACACCAATAGGGTCAATTGACCAGGTTTATGGCCCATAAAAGTCTAGGTCATGATCGTATATGCTACTGTATAGTGTTGATAACACTATATTTAAATTATCTGTGCATGGAAAGTTATATGGAGACAGTAATGACATGTAAAACTAGAATTGTAATTAATGTAATGGAAACTACCTCAAGAATAGATGATACTAAAAATGCAATCTTGAATTAATTTTTATTAGTGAAAGTAATGTTTAAATTTATTTCCATTAAAAAATTACAATGTAATAAGTCTTTATTATATTGAGTAGTCTTGTTTTATTAATAAGGTTTCTCACTATGGGGAAGATTTGAGAGCTTGGTATGACTAGAGTTTTAGTTATATTTTTTCTAGAAATTTGGTTTAACTAAGATATTATTATGATATTTAGGTGAGAGTGGGTATTTTTGGTGTTATCCTCTTGAGAGTAGTCTCTAACATGCTATAATTATTCCTTCACTAAGGTCTAGTCCTTGTGATTTGGGTTGGATGGTGATGATGTTAGATAGAGAAATAGTTTTAGGTGTTCCTTCCTATAATGACGACATTATTTGGTTTTTTGGGTTATGGTGTGTGAGTCTATATGGTTGGGTTATGGTCATACTATATTCTTCATGTTTAGGTGGTGATGTTTAATTAAAAAAATAATTAATTAGAATAAATCTACTAAATAATTGATGGGGAATATAATAAGTTATCATAATGTTTATAATAATACCTAGTAGTTATACCCTATAGGTTGATTGTAATTATTTGGTTATGAAATTTTTTGGTTAGTTTATCTAGTTGTTTCATTATTTATTATTATCTTGATTCCTTGTGATGTTGTTTCTATTTTTATTATTGTTATCATTTGTGTTTTTTTATTTTACTGACTGATTGAATGAATTCCTATTTTTTCTTTATTATCTATGATCTTATGATATTGTACATGATGGATGTAATGGATATTAGTTATGTATATACTTACATGGGATATAATGGTTTAAGGGACAATTCATATATATACACTTGCTATAATGGCCCTATGTTATTGCATGTATAGTCCTTATAGGCTATTATATCTTGAAATTTCGAAATTAATTTATATATGTGCCTGGGATCTAACAAATAAATGTGAATTGTATGTATGTATATATGTATATATATATATATATATATATTAGTTTTAATGGTTCAAGGTTAGGACACACTCACTCATTTAAAAGAAATAATTGCTTATGTTTTTAACATGTACACATATCCTTAAGCTTTGATGGCTTAAGGTTATGTCATGTACTTAGGAAATGATGAATCTTAGTTATAGCATGAGTTGATGAAATTATGATTATGCGGTGATATGGTGGTGGATGTGGTTTGCATGTGGATAAGGTGATATGACGATGTTGTAGTGATTTCATAGCCATGATTATATGGAAGTGCTGTAATGGATATGATGATGTACTTGTATTTGGGATATGATTATAATGGTGATGTATTTGTAGTGTTTTGATCAATTTTGAAAGTGAAATGTTAAGGATATTTCTAAAATAATGAATCAATTACGATGACTGAAGTATTTTTTATTTTTTTCATACTTTATATAATATTTTTATTCTACAAACCTGATATCATCCTCATTTAATTATACTAATGGATCATTGAGAGGTGATTGATCAATTTTATGGAAATATTTTCCAGGATTCCTATTTTATTTTTATATGATCTTGGAAAACATAAATAACCATTTCCCATTATGATGATATAAAATTATTATTTTGATATGACAATGGAATGTAATATAACCAAAGATGATTGTTATGTGAATATGTGATATTACATTTACTTTTGAATTTTCTTACTTTCTTAATCCCTCTATTTGATTATATCATGATCATACTTAGTTAATTTCATTCATGTTTATCTTAACACATTTATTTCACTTAGATGTTAAGTTATTTTGAAATGTCATCCTACCAAGTACTCCTAAGTTCTCACCCCTGTACAGTTTTCTTAAGATGTTTTGTAGGACAACTAGATCAATAAGTAATGTGGATTTTAGGAGGTCGTTCTTGTATTGTTATTTTTATGTTAGATTCATTGACATATAAATGGTTTGTGTATAATAATTATATATTTTAATTTATAAATTTATTTTTTGGTGGTTCAACTTTATTTTTTCTGGGGATATATAAGGGTAATTCCTTTCATACATGTGATAGATACCCTTAGTTATAGTTTCCAACACATGGCCTATTGAAGGAAGGATTTATATGTCACTCTTTATTTTACTATAACACTGTGTGGGGTCCCAATAGGGAGGTCCATGAAAAAACAGTATCAGATATTTGGGTTGACTGATAGGATAGAGTTTTCAATTAGGTATATGTGAGGATTTCATGAGTTTGGTAATGAAATAGTGGAGTTTAACTAAACCAGTGAAGGAGAAAAGGTATTATCTATAGCACAAATATTTAAAGAACCATGTTCATGATTCCAAAACCCAAATTTAATGTAGAATGACTATGTCTCATGTGATAATTGTTGTGATCATTTGATGGTGAAGTAGTAAAGACTGGTTGATGTGAGAGTCACTCTGAATATCAGATTGATTTCATGTGGAACATGATTTGATGTAAGTTTGTTGTTCACACCAAGTGATTGTATTATCACCTATGTGATTCCCAATCATTACAACCAAGTTTCTGTTGTGTGTTGGATAAATTTGAGAGCTCGCAGAGGACTTTTATGTTGGTTGATTGTTGGTTTGGAGACTATGTTCGAGGATTTTTTTTTTTTGAATTTATTGTAAAGTTTTGATTTGTTTGCACTAGAATTCTACGTGTTTCTTCTCTATAGGAGGTTCAGAGCAAGAATATTTCACCTTCACATTCCATTTGGATTTGAATGTTTGAGAGGGTATGGCTCTACCATCAGTATCGGGCCCGTGCAACTCTGCACGGGACAGCTAGTCAAGTGGTCATGAAATGGTGGAGGCTTGTCACCAAGGTGTAATCACTAGGGAGGGGGAAATCCTATAGTATTGATCCGGGTTTGACTTCTTTTTATTTTATTTGATTGTAATACTGGATCATGTGGTTTTGCAATTTACCCTCAAAAAGTGATTTGATAATAAAAAAGTTAATTTTCAGTCAGTAAATTTAAACATTTGTTCTTATAAATCATGTCATGGTATGATTCTTAACATTTATTTCATGATATGGCTAGATAGTTTTATAATATAAATTTTAATGAGTTTTGATTAAAAAAATGTAAGATTATGTTAGAAAATAAAAGTTTTGTTTTAAATTAATACCATAGTATGGTAATATTATTTTATGTATGATGAATCATGTCAAAAAGATCATAATTTCGTGAATAAATTTCTATAAACCTCTTGTTTAAGCATGCCTTGGATGACTAAATATAGATTGATTTAAAATATTTTTTAAATAATATTTTAATAAATTTTTTGGAATTATAATGTTTCTTATATTAAATACTATTACATTTTTAAGAACAACTGATAATTTCATAATTTTTTGGAATCATTTGAATGTTTTAAGTATATTATTATTTTTCTTGCAAAGCATACTATAATAATAAATTCTTATTTCTCGAAAGGAAAAACTTGATCAAATATAGTGATACATGCATAATAAATATTATAATTAAATGAATTTATGATGTAAATTAGGAAATACAGTTATATATATATATATATGAACTGGTTAATGTAGAAAACATGTCTATGATTGTTAAATTTCTATAATCAATTTGATATAAAATATGATAAAGTATGCAACATTTTAATTATTGTTTATGCAGTGATTGGAACAATGAGTTTTAGTTGTCACACTTGATTTATATTTGATGTATACTTTATTATATTTTTGTTTTGATCAATTATGATTCATTAAGGATAAAAATATGTAAATTAAGTGATGAAATGAAAGTATGAAAAAAATTAATAAATTAATTCATATTTTGATGCATGTATTATAAGCATATAGTAATAATGAAATAATTGAATATAAATATTCCATGTGCATATCTCATGAAATGTTACTTGTAATAATAGTTTAATATCTTTTTTTGAGTTATTATTTCAACTAATTAAATACCTTCATTCCATATTAGTGATATATTTATTTAAGATCCAAGATTAATCATTGTGGCTATTGATCTACCACATCAAGATCATTATTTTTGAAATAAAGATTTATAATTTTGTTCTTGATATAATATTACTTTAAGGATATGGTTGATGTTGGAATGGTATGGTTCAAAAAAATGAGTTGTGGAGGATGTGATGGTTTTCATGAGATGGATTTAGTGGTTACCTACTATTAGATTATTTGATAACCACTATTTATTTATTTTTTAGACACTTTTTGATATTTTATAGCTATTTCTTCTTATGTTTAGGCCATTTTTTACTACATTTCTTATTATGATAAATAACTAATTTATAAATTTTTATATTTTGTTTTATTATTTAAATTAATTAATTCAATAATTACTTTCATTGAAAATTTATTATTAATTAAATAGGTTAAAATGGAAATAAAATGATGATGTTGTTGGAATTGATAATAACGTGGATTATGACTAGTCCATGCTTTCTTAAAGATTTTATGCTATAATTGAAGCATTACTATTTGTTTATAAATGTTTTTTGGATACTATTATGATTTTTCTAGCATTCATTATTTATTTATGATGTAATATTTTTGTAATATTGATACGATTAATGAGATAAATATTTACCTTATTATATACCTCAAAAGTGGATTGAAAATCATGGATGATAAAACTGGTCTTTTATTTGGTTAGTTATTTAAATTTAATTTTTATAATATTGTTTAATAAATATGAATATCCCAAGGATTAATGAGTCTCCCAGTCTATAGTGATTGTTTATGTATTAGGGAGCGAGGTTTAAAATAGTATGGCCACTCTTCTCCATCCTTTATAAAAAAATTGTTATTTTGTAACTAATTTTATAAAAATGGGGTGTGTATTGATTTATGTTAACCTAAATGGATTATTCCCATACTAGAATTATCTAGATGTACATTAAAATGTTTTCATGGGGTTTATTTTCATTAATTTTAAAGGGTTTTTAGTGGTTTACTACTTATTTTAAAGGGTTATATACTTTGAAACATTCTTAATAAGAAAGGAGTAGTTAATGAGAGGTAAGTTGCGAGTTAGAGTGGTTGGTGCTATCTTCTCTTACTATGTTATAGTTTTCCGTGGTGTTAAAATTCATATTTGGGTGGCATTTTCCATACTTATAATATTTCTTGAAGTTGACTTATTGATGTGAGTTGGAGCCACATCCTGAATCTTTCATAGTCAATATTGAGAGAGTAGCCATTATATTTGAGAGGTATATTCTTATGGTTATTAATCCCCATGATTATCTTTTTGGGATTGGTTTGGATTCTATAGGCTGTGAATTATTTGAGATATATTTAATTAGAATTCCAATGTTTACCTATCCTTTACTTGGTATAGTATCTTCTTTCCCCAGGTTTCATTTTGATTATTGATGATGTGAATTTGTTGAGAGGTATCTGATATAAGAACCTGAATTTTACTTGGTCTTATACTTTATGATTTCTAGGATTTCAATGTTTTTAAAGGGTTCTTAGGGTGTTTCAAAGGAATGGAATTAAGTTTTTGTTTTCATATGGAAAAAACTCCCATTGCAGAGGCCATGGTGGAGGCTATTTCCAAGATATGAACATAGCTTAATCTATTTCTAAGTGATGGGAATAGTGGTTGATCTTTTTGTCGTTAATCTATGTGATTTTGTTTATATATTACATGTAATTGGGTGTTTTAGTAGTCTTAGTGTTGCGGAGAGTTTAGTAAAACCCCTATGTAAAATAGGGAAATCTCTTTTGAAGAGTGCGGTATCATGGGCAGTTTATAATTGGACCATATGTTAGTAATCAATATATATATCATCCCTTTTCTATTTTATTATTGCATCATGTAGTGGTCATCATGTTGTGTCTTCAAATGTTCTAAGTGGATAATATTGAGGATTTTCCTATGGAAAATGGGAAAGGATGAAACACTCTTATCAGGAGCCATGGTGGTGATACACCATGGTCTTTAGATTTTTTTCTTATGGTCATGTTATTAGGACTTTGAGTTATTCAGATGAAATGGTGAAGCTGGGTGTCCTACATCATGGATTATACTATGGTGAAGGGATGAAATCCTCATTATAAATGAAAATATGGGACAAAGACTTGGTGGAATTAAACTGATTTTGTAATAGCTTAAATAACCACTGAGTTAGGAGGGATGAATTATATATAGTTAGGGTCTCGGGTCTATCTTTAACCTTATAAAATAAATCCTTGGTTGAAGTATCCACACTAAAGTGATAGTTGGTCAGGTTCTTTTAAATAAGGGTTGGGATTCCTTCGATTTAAGTGTTATTTAAATCCTTAATATCATACCCCAAAACTTCATTAGTTCCTTCAAGTCATTCCATTATGGATCATAAACACTCAATTTTTTTGTCAATTCTTCTTTGGCCCATAGTTACCCTTTGTCTTGTTTCCTTAATTAATTATTATTCCATCTTCCTAGAATGGTTGAAGTAGCATTTTTTCTTGGTTATGGTTGATTGTTTTACATGGAATGACATGAATCAAGTTGAAGGGAGCTCCATACAGATTTATTACTTCTTATATTTGGTTCTCTCAATATGGTTTTTATCAGTTTCATTGATATAGAATGTTTCTTGACCATTCTTTTATATTTTGAAATATATATTTCTTGATATGATTTAGATCCTTTTATATTACATTATTTATTCTAAAACCCTTATTTTTTTCCCCATAAAATCTAATGATACTGAATCTATTCTATTTTTATTCTTTTGAAAACTTTATTGGATTTTCCATCATTTTCTTTAATTGATATACTTTAATTGTATTGAGTAATCCATGGATCTTTTTACAACATCATCCTTTGATGACCAATTAACCTATTGAACTATAAATATTTCTTCCATCATAGTAATTTATTACTCTTACATTAGGCTTTATTTAGATTTTTTAATCTATGGGGGTTGTTATTTACTTATGAATTTCATTATCAAACTCTTCTCCCAGAATTGGCTATGTTTATTTGTTCTGGGCTAAGGGGTTATTTTATACTTATTACTTCTTCATTTCTTAGATTTTTTAGGCATTGTGGTTATAGTTCCTTTTTTTATTTCTACAGTTCCTTTCATTAAAAATTTTCAAAAGAAAATGTTCATTACACTTTGATATTTTGGACATTATATAATTGAATAATATTACAGTCTATGGGGAATGAATAAATATTTTGGAAACGGAATTGGTAAATGTAATCTTGAATAAAAATTGATAATATGGAAAAATGAATTTGATTTATTTTTATAATATCAAAAATAATTATCTATTTAATATATTATGTTGATCTGGATTGATTTTATTATAATAAATCATCATTATATACTTCCCCATGGTGTTGACAACACAATGTTGAAATTATATGTGTAAATGGAAAGTGAGATTAAAACTCTAATCACGTGTATAATTAGAATTGTAATTAATGTGATGGAACTTTCCTTAAGATTTTATATTTATAAGAAGTTAATTTGGATTTAATATTGATTAGTGTGAGTAATGTGTAAAGTGATTTACATTAGGCATTTATAGATTTAAGAGTTCTAATAGGCATGTTTAATTTTTAAGATTTGTATTATTGGGATATATTTTAGATCTTTATTTAAGTAGAGTTCAAGTTCCTTTTATTCATAAAATGATGTTTTATCTGAGAACTAATTTTGATATTTATGTGAGATTAGGTGTTTTTGTTGTTTTCCTCTTGAGATTAGTGTCAAACTTGCTTGTAGCATCCCGGGTATTTATAGAATTTTACTTTTTCATGTATATTAATATTTATGAATAAGATATTAATTTTATGTTAAAGGGTATTCTTTGTCTGATAGTGTACTCCACATAGAATAACAGTTTTCTCCAAAATCTTACTTTACACACAACACTGAGTTATACCGAAAAATAGTACAATAATATTATTATTAATTTAAATGTTAGTTAACGCCTAGCCATTGTATTAACTGAAATGAAAAGAACTGACAACAATATGATTAAAAACGTTTTTTAAATGTTTTTCCATTAATACAATAAATTTTAGAGACTTAAAATGAGAATGAATTCAATTTTAAGCATAAAAAACTCCAATATTTTTAAAAGCTATTTTTACTGCATTTTGATGGAGAACCCATTTTAAATCTATTTTTTGTCACTATTATATGTTCAATTTTAAAAAATAAAATTCTTCTTTTAAATATTAACATAAAAATTTACTTTGGATGAAATTTTAGTATTTTTCTGATAAAATTGAAATTTTAATGAATAGTGAAAAATACTGCATTTTAATTCAAGAATGCCTTTTCATCTAATTTACTTATATTGTTAGATTACATTTTTATTTGGTTTTAAATTTTAACTAGATTATTTTTTTTATTATTTAATGAAATGTTGGTCATTAATGTAATTTCACTTTGAAATTGGATATAAACACAAGTCAATCTTTTGATAGCTTTTACTTCTTAAAAACCTACTATCTAGTTTTAAAAATGGGAATTAATTTTAATTTAATTTCTGCCAATTTTGTGTATTGAATTTGAAAAAATGGATTCCATATTTAGAATCAAAATTTACAAATTTTTTAAATAGGTACCTTTTATTTTTGGAAATTATGAATAGTAACTTTAGTAATTATTTTTATTTACCACGATTAAAGGGTAAATCTGGAAAATAAGGGTAAACAAATACTATTATAATAATATAAAACTACCCTAAAACATATAATAATATTATTATATGAGATATTTATGACAATGGGAATCCTTTGGTTGATTTTAGGACACCGTGGATCCAATTGGATGTGATAGTGACCTTTTATAATATTTAATTTAAAGAAAAGGAAAGTATAATAAAAACATGTATCTTTTCACTAAAAATATTTTAAGGTGGGTTATATAATAGATCTATTTGACTATAAATAATCATTAGAAATATAAAAAGGCTTTATAAATCATGGTATTTTATTTATAATTTTTAGCCATTAAATAAATAAATTTATTTATGACACAATGATGATGCAATGATTACCTTATTAATGAAAGATTCAAATAAATAATATTAAAAATATTAAAAAAATTGGATTTTTTTTTTTCATACGTGAATTTTTTGGATGATTTTAAAATTTTAGGGATGTTTTAATTCATTTGGTTCAAAGGAATCAAGTTTTTATAAATTTAACAAAAATAAATTACTAAATAGTGTCAAAATTGACGTAAATGAGTTTTTAGAACAAATACTATTTTATTTAATGATATAATAGTACTAAAAATATATTATTCTACCATTGACTTATATAATGTTAAAATGGTTTTTAATGATCCACTTTTTATTTTATTGTAATTTTACAGTAATTATAGTAACCATATATTATGAAAATACAAGAAGACATGGTAAGAGTTAATGTTTTTAACTATGGGTTCAAGATAAATGATAAGGTTAATTTTTTGACTTAAACTTGTCTAAAACCTATTGGTTGAGAGTATATAGAAACATACTCATCTTATAATATAAATATATCACTTTGAAACTATTATAATTCAAAAATCAGTTTATAATAAAATAATATTTCAAAACTTTCCTAAAGTGTCGATCCTCCCTCTTATAAAAGGCCACCACCTCTACCCACTTACTCACCCCTCTCAAGCCCCTTGGATCATCCAAATTATATTCAAATAGGCTATAAACATCCCTTCCTTAGTCTTATAGTCCACACATTGGACATAAATTCATCCTAATGAGACCTTTTGTCAAAATTAAAAGAAGATAATTGAAAAAGAGGTATTTGTTTTATTACCTCTTTCAAAATTATTTTCTTCTTATACTTACTCATCTTATGTTGTTTCCATAATAAATTAATAAATACAGTATCTTATACATTATTAAATTTTATTATAATTATGTGATAACCTTATACCTCATTTTATTCATCCTACAAATAACAATATCACCATGTGTGCGTATGTATGGCTTACCGTCTACATGTCGTGGTGTAATTTGTTATTCAACAATACTTAATTTTTATGGGTATAATAATGAGTAAAATGGATATAAATAATAAATATAACATAATAATTATTCTATAAAATTAATATATTATCCAATTCTATTCTGTTTAACCATTAAATTAATGATATCATCACTCGTGTGTACGTACAACATACCGTCTCCACGATGCAATGTGAATCATTCTACATGATCTTCATTAAACCACGATTATATACATGAATGGAATGATTAGATATGATATATATTATATTTATATTGACTCTACACTTTAGTAATTTTTAATTACAACATACCTTTATGCTTTCCATAATTTGTAAATACAATAATTTCAATTGAGAAAGTGTGGACTATCACCCCCTCAAAGTGATATGACTCGTTCATTTCATACATGGAATGTATAAAGGATGTAATTAATGAACATGTGTAATATAAATATATATATAACATAGATATTATATTTTAATTATAATATACCTATGTATCATTTAGTTTTCATGCCTTTAATTTGACAAAGAAATAAAAGTAGTGTTCATGCGTACGTACGGCCTACCGTCTCTATGAACGATGTATTTAATTTCTTATATCCAAATGTTATGGACTATTATAAATACATATATACTGGATATATATGATATTTAAATCATGAATAATATTCTAGAGATAATTTACTTATGACCACATAGATAATTTACATCAAAACAAGTTCATTTTTGACTCAAGTACTAAACATCAACAAAATATCTGATATGAACTTAAATAATTAAGTGATTGTTATAAAATGGTAATAAGTGATATAAAAGGAATAATAATCTTGAAAAAGGTTATAAAATATATATAAATTAACTTAAGTTTATTATTTGGTAAGAATAAGGAACATACGTGATGAGTTAGACTCAAGGTGAAGGACTTTGTCTCAATCTCTTTTTATTGAGGAATATTTTGATATTGTACACCACCTTATTTTATATTGTGTATAATAAACACCTTTTAATTTTAATTTCATTCAATGGGAATCTTTTTTCTATGAATTGTTTTACTATATGATAAAAATGAATGTTTTTAATGTATGCAGTGATAACGACTCCTCCGCCTCTATAACCATTATTTGATATTTGGTTTCCTCTATAAGCCTTAATATTTTTACAAGGAAAAGAAATACCTTATTCCATTTTTGGTTACTTTGGTTTGAAAAAGATTTTTAATGTGTATGGACTATTTCAATATCTTGAACTAATTTATTATAATTGAAAATAATATTTTATGAGTGAAATGTTGATAATTACAATCTTTTATGTGTTATGTTATGGTACTTTAATATTTGACAGGTGGTTACGTGATAAACCAAAGACAAAGTGGTTAGGTGATAAACTAAATATGGTTAGTTTTGTGATAACCCAAGGATGAGTGGTAACATTATAACCTCCAATGCATTGGTTATGGAAGTTGGTTGTATGGAAATTCCATTTAGTGATGTGTGTGGAAGTCGACCGTATGGTTATTCCATTTAAGTATGTTTATGTACCAAGTTACCTTTATATATTATATGTCACTTTCTATGGGATTTATGATAATATTTTGGTTAAAAAAGTGTAAGCAATGAGCTTATATTCAGTGAAGTATATTTACTACTTCTTAAAGGTGAAAAGTATTACTTTGTGATAAAGTATTTATGGTTTTCATGTTATCCCAAGACTAACATTTTTCCTTATTTTTGTACCCCTTATTGATCTTTTTATTCTCATCCCAAGTTTTGAAATGTTTTTCACATGACTTAAAGAATAATAGAGGCAATGAGGTGATCAAAGAAAAGTCATGTTGTTTAAAACATGAAATGAATCATGTTTCTTTTTAAAGAGTTTTCATTTTATTAAAATAAATGAATAGTGAGTAGAAGTGTCTACTTATAATATTCAAGTTGTTATGTATGAGTTTTGAAATAATTCTCTAAATCTCTAAACTTGAAAAGATCCTCGATGTGAATTAAAGTCAAATTATTAACTTATCTCAAGATTAATTAATATTTAAGGCCGGGGCCTTATAGTTGGTATCAGAGGTAGGTTTAGATAAATTTTGGAGTTAGAATATTGTTAATAGAATATCAGTAAAATATTTTTACTTTATGGTAAAATTGAAATGATATATAATTTGAAGATTACCACATTACTTCATCTAAGATATGTTTGTTCATAATGGTTTTCTATAGAAGAAATAGTAGAGCTGTGCTGGGAAGGCATACAGGGGGAAATTACCTTCCAAATCAATATCCTGAGATGGTGGGAATCAGAACTGAATAGCTTATTGCAGTGATGGATCAGTAGTCTCAGGTGATAAATGGTGTTGGTGTCCATGCAAGAGATCAACCAGACCAACCATAGAGGAAAATGTTGATTGTGGATAATTTCATGAGGCAATTTCCCCCATCATTCAAAGGATCATATGACCCTATGCAAGCTAAAGGGTGGATTAAATCACTGGAAAATATTTTTTATATAAATGAGTGTTTAGACCATCAAAAGGTTAGTCTTTTTTTATCATTTTGAAGGTGAATCTGGTCAGTGGTGGTCAATGATTAAAAATATCAAAGTGAAGATATTGATGCCATGGAATGGGATAAATTTAAGAATATATTCCTTGAGAAATATATTCCTAAGGCTGTTTAAATTTGTATGGAAAATAAATTCTTGGAATTGATACAAAATGAGGAATATTCTATGGATTAATATGAAGAAAATTTCACTCATTTTTCAAGGTATGTTCCAAAATTTATCTAGGATATTGATAGAAAGATAAATTGGTTTTACTCAAGATTGAACTTGAAATATCAAAGGGTGTCAGCTTCTTGTGAGTTAAAAATCTATGAGAAACTTGTCTAGTGTACTGATAAGGTAGAAATGGAGTTTTCTGATGAGAAAGTGTTCCATAAGAGAAAACAAAATAAGCAATCCAGTTAGCAGGAAATGGGAAACAATTCATCAAAGAAGTCTGGAGGTAAGAAAACTATAAGAGCCAAGCCTTAAAACATTACATAATCTTGAGTATTAGATAAGAACATAGATTCTTACACAATGAGTATATTTTCGAGTTTTGAGTTTTAAAGAATTAGGATGTCTTACATACATAACATACTTCATTCATACAAAGAGGACACTACTAAAAATAGTATCTATTTTTTCAAAATATAAAAAATTAAAACATAAAACATTATTTCTTTGACAACACTCCATATCAAACATCAAGAATTCATTATTTCTATTACCCATCCTTATATCCTATGAAAAACATTTTAAAAACTTAGTATGAGTATAAAAACACAGTAATGAAAATAAATAAAGAAATAATTTGTCAAGTGATAACATAAAAACCAATAAAACCCATAATCATAAAAACTCATATGCATAGAAAAAACATGTAGTTACTTTTTAACATATTTACCATGTCACACTAACAATCACCCTTACACATGGAAGAAACATTTGGTAAAATTTCACCTCAAGGGTACCCAATGCATTGGAGAGCTATAATGGGGCTCACCCATCATATCTGGAGCTATAATGGGCTCAACCCAACATATCTTGATCTATAATAGGATCAACCCAACATAAATAATTTCCAATGAATGAATATTGGTAATAAATTATCATTAAATTAAGATAAACCACTTGTTACATAGACATATAAAAACAATCCTTTTGAAATTTATTAAAGATATTTTTAACAGGATTTTAAAAGGAATGTCCCTTAAAAAATAATTGGAGTGGGAATTAATAAAATGGAATGGATATGTGTATATACTGTAAATACACATAATGAAACATAATATAAACAATAAATAATCACACCAATAATCTTAATACCACATAATAAATAAAGAATAAGTTTAACCTAAAGAGGAAATTGGGTTAAGAATTCCCTTACCTCGGGTTCTTCTTACTTCAAATGTGTTTAAACCTCCTTGTAGAGTAACTCCTAAGACTTGAAGGTCGGGACCTTAGGGGATTGAGGACACCTTGGGAGGAATAATAGGGAGTTAAAAAGACCAGATCTTTTTTGAGGAGGAATTTGTAATGAATGGAATGAAGGAATGGGTTGGTATTTATAGCAAAAATGAGGGAATATTTTATTAATTTCCAAGGGACACCTCATTAGTGGTATTTGAAAAACCATAGGATTGGATATGGTATTTGCCCATGGTATTGGCCACTTGGAACACCTCATATCTTATTTTACTTTAAACAAGTCGAAAATAATTATTATATCATTATTACATCATTAATGATGTCATCAAACACACTAAAACTCAAAATTGTATTTTTACTATTCACCAAAAATTCAACTATTTCAAAAAAATCCCAAAAATTAACCCTAACAATTTTTTGAAATTTAGAATTAAAAAATGAACTCCATTTTTTGAAAATAATTTTCTAAATATTAATAATTTAATTGTTAAATAATATCATAATTTATTCAAAAATAAAAGTTTTAAGTATGTAACTCTTTTTTTAACACCTTTAAAAATTAATCGATATCTCATTATCTTATAACCTTAAGAAAATAAAAAAAACACAATTTACTATTAATTAGGTTCATATTACTATTCATATTACTATTTAAAGGGGTATGTTACTATTCACCGAAAAAACAAGTTGGTTCCATTAGACTCCAAATAACTTACCGATCACAATTGTAGATGGCCATTTTTCAAAATCCAAAACATAGAAGCTACAAAATTATGTTTAAAGTATAGTTATAAATATTACTAAAAAAAGAGTTTCATAGATTTAAATTTATTTTTTAAAACCTTGGGGTGTTACATTATCTTAACTTTCTAGAAATTTCATCCTTACAATTTTATTTACTCATTAAACAAGTGAAGGTACCTTTCCGTCATAGCATTTTCAGACTCCCATATTGCTTCTTCAACCATGTGGTTTCTCCAAAAAACATTTAACTAGTTGATTACCTTATTCTACAATACATGTTCCCTTCGATCAAGAATCTGAACCAGTTTCTCTTCATAAGAAAGGTTCTCTTCCAGATGAACAGATTTTGGGCTCAGGACATGATTTGAATCTTTCACATACTTTATCAACATCAAAACATGAAAAACGTTGTGTACCTGAGATAAATTCGGAGGTAAATATACTTGGTATGTAACTAGTCTAACATTATCTAGGATTTAAAAAGGGATTATGAACCATGTACATAGCTTTCCTTTCATACAAAAACGCATCACACTTTTCCAATAAGTGATTTTAAGGAAAACATGGTCACCTACCTTGAATGAGAAGTCTTTCCTCCTGTTATCTACATAACTTTTCTGCCTTCTCTGAGTTTTCCTCATGTTCTACTAGATCATCTTCACTTTCTCAGACACTTCCTCTAATAACTCTGGTCCCATCAACTTCCTTTCCTCGATTTTACCCCAAAAAGATGGAATTTGACACCGCTTCCCATACAATGCCCCAAAAGCTTCCATTTGTATACTGGAATGAAAACTATTATTATAATAAAAATCAACTAAATAAAGATGATGATCCCAAATTCCATGGTATTTGATTGAAAAATCTCAAATCATATCCTCCAAAGTCTTAATTGTTCGTTTTGACTACCCATCTGATTGAGGATGAAAATTTATACTGAAATTTAATTATATTCCCAACAACTTCTGAAGGCCCTGCCAAAAATTATAAGTGAACCTAGGATCATGATAAGATAAAATGGAAAGAGTAACTCCATGTAACCTACAAATCTCTTTGAGGTACAGTCAAGAAAGCTGATCCAATTACATTGTATCTAGAATATAAATAAAATGGGTAGATTTTTTCAGTCAGTCAACAACAACCCAAATCACATTGTTAACTTGATAATTCTTAAGTTGTCCCACCACTAATTCCATGTATATATTATCTCATTTCCACTCTAGCACTGGAAAAAGTTGAATCATCCCCTTCGTTAACATCCACTCTACTTTAACCTATTGACATCTCAAACATTTCACAATAAAGTCTGCAATATCCATTTTCATTACACCCCACCAATAATACTCCTGAAGGTCTCCGTACATCTTAGTACTTCCATGATGAATTAAAAATGTAGAACTATGAATTTCACACAAAAAATCTTTCTTAAACTGGGAATCACAAGGCACACATAACATTTTTACAAATCTTAAAACACAATATTTATCAAGGTTAAATTCAGGAAAATTACCATAACCAATTCTACATTTTTTTATATCTCACGATCTTCCTTCTACACTTTCTTAATTCTATATGATAATGATGAATGCACTAAAACCTGAAACAAAACCGATGTAGTTTTTGGACCAACAACTTTTAAGCCAAGATTTATCAAATCATTAATCAACAGATTAGGTTCCAAACGTAACATGGTTAATGATGCATGGTGTTTTCAAATCAAGGAATTTTCCACTTTCTTTTCTTTTCCTGGATAGTAATTGATCGTGTAATAACAATCCTTTATCAGTTAAATAAATCATCTCTTCCTCATGTTTAATTACTTCTGAGTGAATATATACTTCATACTTTTATGTTCAGCATATATTTGACATTTGGAACCGTATAAATGGTGCCTCCAAATTTTCAAAGAAAAAAACCATAGATTCAAATTCCAAATCATGTGTGGGATAATTTAACCCATGAGGTTATAATTTTCTTGAAGGATAAGAAATTACCTGGTCATTCTATATTATAACACAACCAATTCCCTTCCATGAAGCATCACTATAGATGACAAACTCACCATTTCGGGAAGGCAAGGAAAAAATTGGATCATTCACCAATCTATTCTTCAGTTTTTGAAAAAAAACATCACATTATTCTATCCAAACAAATTTAACCCCTTTTCATGTTAACTTAGTTAGCAGTCTAGATAACCATGGAAAATATTTAACAAACCGTTAGTAATAACTTTCTAATCCAAGAAAACTACGAATCTCTGTAACACTTATAGGACTTGTCCATTCATCAACCACTTTTGTTTTGGAAGGATCAACTGTTATTCCATCCTTATTTACAATGTTCCCAAGAAAAGAAATCTACTGAAACCAAAAATCAAACTTGATGAATTTTACATACAGTTTCTTTTCTTTTAAGGTTTTAAAAACAACCCTTATATATTTTCCATTCTTCTCTTTACTTCTAGAATATACCAGAATGTCATTAATAAAAAAACCACAAACTTATCCAAGAACTCGTAAAATATTCTATTCATAAGATCCATGAATATAGTAGATTCATTAGTTAACCTAAAAGGTATAACTACAAATTCATAATTACCATATCTAGTACATAATGCAGTCTTCGTGATTTCTTCATCCTTTACTTTCAACTGATGGTACCCCGACCTCAAGTCAACCTTCGAAAAATATTGTACTCCTGGGAGCTGATCAAACAAATCATCAATATGAGGAAAAGGATACTTGATTTTAATAGTATTGTTATTCAAGGCTTTATAATCAAGGAAAAGTATCATTGAACCATCTTTCTTATTAAAAAACAAGATAGGATCACCCCATGGTGAAATACTAGGTCGGATGAAGCCTTTATCTAATAATTCATGCAAGTGATTTTAAAATTCCAAAAGTCCCATTTGGGACATTCAATAATGGGGTTTATAAATTTGCTTAGAATCAAGAACTAGGTCAATAGTAAACTCAACCTATCGATTAGGAATAATCGCAGGCAAATAATCAGAAAAAACCTCCAGGTATTCATTTACCTCTGGTATATCATTAATCTCAATAGTTCCCTTATCTTCAAAAATATGACCAAGATAACTTTCATTTCTACCCTTTATTATTTTCTTAGCTTCCTGATATGTTATCAATGGTATGGGTTCATTCATATACTCAAACACAAATTCTTTCTGAAAAACAAATTCTTTTTCTCTACAATTTATCTTAGCATGATAAAAAGAAATTCAATCCATACCCAGGATAAAATCAAACTCTACTAGAGGAAAAACAACAAGTTTTGCAAGTAAAACCTTTCCACAGACAAGGATAGGTAAATTATTGTAATTTCTTTTTGCCAAAATATTTTCTTCAGGTGTTTTTACCGTGAGATATAATTTTATTTCATGAGGTTGAATTCCTAATTTTTCATAAAATTTATCAGAAATGAAGGAATGTGTAGACCCTAAATCAAAAAACACGTTTGAAATATATGTAAAAACAAGAAATGTACCTGATACCACATCATTTGATAGCTCGACATCTACTTAAGTGGTTGAAAATGATTCTACCAAACCCTTCTGCTTCCAATATTGTTGTTTCCTTGCTTGAGTGACTAGCTTTGGACAAACATTTGCAAAATAACCTAATTCCTTACTATTAAAGCATCTCAACATTGGATTCTCATTAATTTTCAGATCATTTTCCTTGAACTCATGATACATGTGTCTAAAATTTCCATATCGGTAGCATTTCCTAGAATTTATAAGACATTCACCAGGATGCCTTTTACCACACTTTTCACAAGAAGGGAGATTGATTTTCTTACTTCCAAGTTTCTTTAAAGAATTCTTACCCAAAGCCTGCCAACTTGACCTCTTCTTATTCTTTTCATCATGAGGCACATACATGTTAGAAAACTCCATCTTTACTTTTTTAGTAGAATTGACAAGTTTCTCATAGATTTTAAACTCTTGTGAATCCAAATCTCTTTGAAAAAATGGTTTCAAAACAGAGTAAAATCTAATAATTTTATTATCAAAATCCCAAGTAAAATATGGTACGTACCTGGCTAGTCTTGTCAAATTGGATTTATATGCTGCCATAGAATTATCAACTTTCTACTTCAGTTCCAATAATTTCTTCTCCATTATGATTCGAACAGTTTTGGGAAAATATTTTTATAGAAAAAGACACTTAAAATCATCCCATTCCAGGATATCAAGATCATCTCTTTATCTCATATTCTTAACCAGAGACCACTATTGATCGACTTCACCTTCCAAATGATAAATTTATAGTATTACATTTTGACATTCTAAACATCCCATGACATCAAATATCTTTTGTAGAGCATTGATCCATCCTTCAACTATCACTGGATCTGTGATTCCACTGAATGATGGAGGATATTTCCCTGTAAAATGCTCCAAAAAGTACATGTTTCTTCATGGTAGATCATGTTTATCTCTAGCATTGATACCACCCCAATTTATTTCTTGATTAAATTGAGCCATTTCTGTCACAAACTGCTCGGTTCCGATTCACTCCATTTCAGGATGTAGATTCGTAAAGACATCAGCCTCTTGGTGCCTTCCTACTTCAGCTTCCTTATTTCTTCAATGGAAAACCATTCTATGAAAACATAACTTAGACAAATAAACATGGTAATCCTTAAATGCAATAACATTTCAAATTAACATAGAGTAAATAACATTTATGGTATTCTTTTAAAATCATCCTAACCCCTAAAGTTATATAAACCATCCTTTGATACCAACTATAAGGAACCGACCTTAAAAAATTACATAATCATGAGTATTAGATAAGAACATAAATTATTACATAATGAAGATCTTTTTGGTTATATATTTTTAAAGAATTAGGATATCTTACATACATAACATACCACATTCATACAAATAGGATACTACTAAAAACATTATCCAATTTTTTCAAAATATAAAACATTAAAACTTAAAACATGATTTCTTTGACAACGCTCCATATAAAACATTGTGATTCCCTAATTTCTCTTAACCATCCTTATATCCTATGAAAAGACATTTTAAAAACTTGGTATGATTTTAAAAACTAATTAAGGGATATAAAGAAAGAAATAGTTAGTCAATTGACAACATAAAAACCAATAAAACCCATAATCATAAAAACTCATATGTATAGAAACCTAAAATAGTTACCTTGGAACATATTTACCATATCACTCTTACAATCACCCTTACACATGGAATAAACCTTTGGTAAAATTCCACCTCTGGAGTACCCAATGCATTGGAGATCTATAATGGGGCTCACATGTCCTATCTTGAGCTATAATGGGATCAACCCAACATAAATAATGTACAAGGAACATATCATGGTAATAAAGTATCTTGAAATTATAAGAAACCACTCATGTCATACACATATAAAAAATAGTCCTTTGAAATTTATTAAAGAGAGTTTTAAAAGGATTTTAAAAGTAATGTCCCTTAAAATATAATTGGAGTGAGAATTAATAAAATGGAATGGATATGTGTTTATACTATAAATATACACAGTGGAACATAATATAAACAAAAAATAATTACACAAATAATATTAATACCACATAATAAATAAATAATAAGGTTAACCTAAAGAATGGAAATTGGGTTAAGAATTCCCTTACCTGAGGTTCTTCTTACTTAAAATGTGTTTAAACCTCCTTGTATAGTAACTCTAAAACTTGAATTTTGGGACCTTGGGAGCTTGAATACACCATGGGGGGACTACTAGGGAGGTAAGAAGACTAGATATTCATTGAGGAGGAATTTGGTATGAATGGAATGAAGGAATGGGTTGGTATTTATGGAAAAAATGAGGGAATATTTTATTAATTTCCAAGGGACACCTCATTAGTGGTATTTGCAAAACCATGGGCTTTATCATGGTATTTTCCAATGGTATTAGCCACTTAGGACACCTCATATCTTATTTTAGTGTAAATAAGTCTACCATAATTATTACATCATTATTATATCATTAATGATGTCATTAAATACACCGAAACTCAAAACTGTATTTTTACTATTCACCAAAAATTCAACTCTTTCAGAAAAATCCAAAAAATCACTCTAACCATTTTTTGATGTGTAGAATTCGAAAATGAACTCCATTTTTATAAACTAATCTTATAAATATTTTTAATTTAATTTTTGAATAAATTTATAATTTATTCAAAAATAAAAATCTAAAGTATATAACTATTTTATTAACACCTTGAAAAATTAATTGAAATATCATTACCTTATAAAATTAAGAAAATAAAATAATAATACAATTTACTATTCATTAAGTTCATATTACGATTCATAAGGGCAGGTTACTATTCACTAAAAAATCAATTTGGTTATATTAGACTCCAAATAACTTATTGATTAAAATTATAGATGCCCATTTTTCTATATTTAAAACACAGAAGATGTAAAATTATGTTTAAAGGATAGTTATAAATATATACTTAAAGCAAAGTTTTATGCATTTCAATTTATTTTTTTTAATCCTTGGGATGTTACACAAACTAAATTTCCAACTTGTGAGAAGTGTGGTAAAAATAATCCTATAGAATTCCTCTCAAAGTCTAGGAAGTGCTTCTGATGTGGTAAGACTGCTCATATTTCTCATAACTATAAGGAAGATGATTAGGTATGTAATGAAAAAACAGTGGTAAGATGTTTTATTTGCAATGAGATAGGACATTATGCCAATGTGTATCCAAAGTTCATTACCCCGGGTAGAAACTAGCAAAATCGAAAATAGAAGGGCATGGAAAAATTGTTTTCTACTACTACGATTGATGGGGGACCGTCAAATTATGTTTTGATGGGTATGTTACAGGTTTTTTTCAAAATATTCCAATACTCTATTTGACTCTAGATCTTCACATTCCTTTATTTTCAAGATCTTTGCAAGTAAATTGGAAATAGAACCTCATGAATGTGATATATAACTTATAGTAAAAAATATGGGTGGAAGTATTAAAGAAACCAAGATTTATAATAATATTTCTATTATTATTAGTGGGATAGTCTTTCCTACAAATCTTATTGAAATCCCCATAGTGAAATTTTATATCATTTTGGGTATGGATTGGATTTCAGTTTATCATGCTAAAATAGATTGTAAATCCAAGAAAGATTTATTCAATTATTTCATACCTTTTATAACATACCAAGAAGCTAAAAGATTTATCAAAATATGGTAGTGAAAGTTATCTAGATCATGTTGTTGAAAATAAACAAATATATTTGATTAGTGACATTCCAGTAGTGAATGAATTCACATATGTTTTTCCTGATGAATTTCCTAGTATTATTCTCAATCAAGAAGTTTAATTTACAATTGATTTAGTGCCTGATGAAAAGCCTATTTCTAAACCCCCTTATCAAGTGGCTCAAGTAAAACTGGTGGAATTGAAAAAAACAGTTTCAATAATTACTTGATAATGGTTTCATTGGACTTATCACTTCCCCATGGGATGCTCTAGTTTTATTTGTGAAAAAAGAAAGATGGTTCTATTAGACTATGTATTGATTACAGATAATTGAATAACATAACTATTAAGAACAATTATATGTTTTCTCATGTCGATGATTTGTTCGATGATCTCTAGGGAGATCAGTATTTTTTAAAGATTGATTTGAGGTCCAGGTACCATCAGCTGAAGGTGAAAAAGGATGATATTCCAAATATATCTTTTCAAATGAGATATGGGCATTATGAGTTTATATTTATGACCTTTGGGTTATCTAATGAACCTGTTTTATTAATTAATCTCATGAATGGAGTCTTTCATTAGTTTTTGGATTATTTTTTATTGTGTTTAAGGATTATATTTTGGTAAATTATAAAATCTAGGAGAAACATGAAAGTCACTTAAGGACTTCTTTTCAAACATTAAAAGAAAAGAAACTATATAAATAGTTTATTTAGAGTGAATTTTGGTTACAACAAATTTCAATCCTTTGTCATATTGTTTCTAAATATGGAATAATCATTGACCCTTATAAAAAAAAGTTGTTGAGTGGCCAAGACCTACCAATATCAGAGAGAATCATAGTTTTCTTGGATTAGTAGGTTATTACCGAAGGTTTTATGAAAACTTTTCTTGATTATCTATCCCAGTAACTAAGCTAACATGCATGAGAGTTAAGTTCATTCGTAAAAAATAATGTGATGATTGTTTTTAGGAATTGAAAAGAAGATTGTTAAATACTCCAGTTTTGGACCTGCCTTCCAAGAATGGTGAATTTTTTATCTACAGTGATGCATCATTGAAAGGATTTGGTTTTTTCTTAATTTATAATGATCAGGTAATTTCTTATGCTTCACATCAAAAGAAATATCACGAGTTAAATTACCCTACACATGATTTAGAATTATCTTCTATTGTTTTTGCATTAAAAATTTTGAGGCATCATTTGTACGGCGTAAAGTGTGAAATATATACTGATTATAAAAGTTTGAAGTATATATTCAATAATAAAGAATTAAACATGAGATAGAGTATATGTTAAGAATTAATCGAGGATTATGATTTCACGATTAATTACCATCTAAGAAAGTAAAATAAATTGGATGAATATTTGAGTCAAAAGAGTAATGATATATTAATCATGCTATATTTGGAACGAGATCCTTTTTTTATTTGATGAATTTTGGATTGAAGTTGTTTGTGTAGAGATTTCCTCTATTTTGTTTCAGGTATCTATAAAATCATCTCTATCAAACAGAATTAAGAAAGTGAATAAAGAAGACAGTGAGCTACAGAAAAAGGTAGAATTGGTTTAGAAGGGTAAGTTACCTGAATTTAACATTGATAATGATTGTGTTTTGAGGTTTGGAAAGATATTATGTGTGAATTTTGATTCACAGTTGAATAAAGAGTTGTTATGTGAAGCTCATAGTTCTCCATTTTTAGTTAATCCTAATAGTACTAAGATGTATAGAGATGTTAGGGAGTATTACTGGTGGGATGGAATGAAAAGAGATATTATTGACTTTACTGTGAAGTGTTTGACTTGTCAACAGGTTAAAGCAGAGAGACAGTTACTGAAATGAATTATTCAACCTTGGGAAATGCCAGACTGGAAATGGGAAAATGTTTCTATGAACTTTATAGTGATATTACCAAAGACTTCCCGAGATTACAATGTAATCTAGGTTATTGTTGATTGATTGACTAAATATTCTTATTTTTCATACTATTCTAGATACTCTCTCTCTCTAGATCAACTTTCTCAGTTGTATCTTAAAGAGATATTTTGGTTACATGGAGTTCCTCTCTCCATTGTATCTGATCATGATCCTAGGTTCACTTATAACTTTTGGAAAAAACTTTAAAAGTCATTAGAAACTGAATTAAATTTTAGTTTATCTTTTCATACTCAATCAGATGGGTATTCAGAACAAACAATTTAGATCTTATAGGATATGATATTTTCTTGTTCAATGGATTACAAGGGAAGTTTGAATCAACATATTTATTTAGATGAGTTTTCTTATAATAACGGTTTTCATTCTATTCTACAGATGGCACCATTTGAGGCATTATATAGAAAGCGGTGTTGAACTCCATATTTTTAGGATGAAGAAGGTGAAAGAAAGTTGATGGGACCAGAATTGGTAGAAGAGATTGTAGAAAAATTTTATTTGATTTAGAAGCACATGAGGACAGCTCAGAGTAGGTAGAAACTTTATGCAGATAACTAGAGGAAGGATCTTTCTTTTTAGGTAGGTGATCATTTCTTTCTTAAAGTTTATCCATGAAAAAAGTGTGATGTGTTTCGGTAAGAAGTTAAATCTGAGTCTGAGGTTCATTTGACCCAATGAAATCCTAGAGAAAGTTATATCAGTTTCCTATAAGGTGGATTTAACTCCCATTGTATCCCAAGTACACAATGTTTTTCATGCTTCAATTTTGAAAAAGTATATGCTGGATCTATCTCATGTTTCGATTCTAGAGGTATTTCAGTTGTAAGAGAATATTTCTTATGAAGAACAAACAGTATAGATTCTTGACCACAGAGAGAAAGGGTTGTGGAAAAAGGTGATTCATCAGGTAAAGGTTTTGTGGAAAATCCATATGGTTGAAGAGGCAATATGGGTATTTGAAAAATATATGAGGGATAAATCCCCCCACATTTTTTATAAGTAAATAAAATGATGGGGACATAATTTAAAAAAGGGGGAATGATATAGTATCTTAGGTATTTATAGAAAAAGATCTTTTTAATATCTACTAATATTTATGAATAATATATTAATTTTATCTTTAATTGGATTCTTAGTTTGATATCATAATCAACACACAACAATGGGTTTCTCCGAAATCTTACATTGCACACAACATTGATTTATACCGAAAAATAATATAATAATATTATTATTTTAAATGTTAGTTAATTCCTAGACGTTGTATTAGTTGGAATGAACATAACTAAAAATATTATTAAAAATGTTTGTTAAATTTTTTCACATTTATCTAATAAATTTTAAAGGCTTAAAATGAGAATGGATCTAATTTTAATCATAAAATAATCTAGTATTTTTAAAAGCTTGTTTTAACACCTTTTGATAGAGAACCCTTTTTAAATCTAATTTTTGTCACTATTATTAGTTCTATTTGAAAAAATAAACTTCTTCTTCAAAATATGAACATCAAACTTTACTTTGGATGAAATTTTGGTATTTTTCTGATAAAATTCTTGTTTTAATGAATAGTTAAAAATACTGCATTTTAATTCAAAACTAAATTTTCATCTAATTTATTTATATAGTAAGATTATTATTTTTATTTGGTTTTAAAGTGTAATTGGATTATTTTTTAATCATTTAATCCAATTTTTTTCATTGGAAGTAATTTCACTTTGAAATTGGACATAAACACATGTCAATTTTTGATAGTTTTTACTTCTTAAAAACCCGCTTTTTGGTTTTGACAATAGGAAGTAATATTAAATTAATTTCTTCCAAATATATTTTTTGAATTTCAAAAAATGGATTCCATATTTGGTATCATAAGTTCCAAATTTTTTAAATAGTAACCTTTTATTTTTTGACATTATGAATAGTAACTTCAGTAATTATTTTTATTTACCATGGTTAAAGGGTAAATCAGGTAAATAAGGGTAAAAAATAATATTATAATAATATAATAATACCCTAAAATATGTCCTAATCCTATTGGAAAAGATAATTTCAACCACGGTCATCCTTGGGTCGATTTTAGGACCCCATGGATTCACTTGGTTGTGATAGTGACCTTTTATAATTTTTAATTTAAAGAAAAAGGAAGTATAACATAAACATGTATCTTTTTACTAAAATAGTTTTAAGATATGGTAATATAATTGATATCTTTGAATATAAGTAGTAATTATAAAGATAAAAATATTTCCTAAATCATCTTATTTTATTTATAATTTTTAGACATTAAATAAATAAATTTATTATGACACAATGATGATACAGTGATTACCTTATTAATGAAAGATTCAAATAAATGATATTAAAAATATTAAAAGAAATGTAATTTGAATATTTTTATGCTATACACAAATTTTTTGAATGAAAATGAAATGTGAGGGATGATTTAATATCTTTGGTTTTAAGGGATCAAGTTTTTATGACTTTAAAAAAATCAATTACTAAATAGTGTCAAAATTAATTTAAATGTGTTTTTAAAACAAATACTTTTTATTAAATGATATAATAATCCTAAAAATATAATATTCGTCCAAATGACTTATATAATCTTAAAATTTAATTAATTATCCACTTCTGATTCTATTGGTATTTTATAGTATCTATAGTAACCATATAATATGAAAATACAAGAAGACATTGTAAGAGTTATTGTTTTTAACTAAGGGTTAAAGCTAAAAGATAAGGTTACTTTTGTTACCTAAACTTGTATAAAACCTATTGGTTGAGATTATTTCGACCCATCATCATCTTATCCTAGAAATATATCACTTATTTACTATTATAATTTGAAAATTAATTTAAAATAAATAATATTTCAAGACTTTTCAAAAGTTCCCCTCCTCTCTCTTATAAAAGGCCACCAAATATACCAACATAATCACACCTCTAAAGCCCCCTTTATCATCAAAATTCTACTAAAATAAGCACCCAAAATTTCTCCATTTATTTTAGAGGCTACAATTATTTCATAAATCCATACTAAGGAGACCTTTTTGTGAAAATCAAAAGGAGATACTCAAAAAAGATGTATTTGTTTTATCATCTCTTTCAAAAAAACTTCTTATATTTCCTATTATTATGTCATTTAAATAATAAATTAATAAATAAAGTATCTTATACATTATTATATGGTATTATAATTATGGTACAACCTTATACCTCTTTTTATGCATCCTTAGAATAATAATATCACCATTGGTGCGTTTGTACGGCTTACCGTCTCCACGTCGTGGTGTAATTTTTTATTCAACAATACTTAATTTGGATGGGTATAATCATGAGTATAATGGATATAAATAATTAATATAACATGATAATTATTCTTTATAATTAATATATTATTCAATTCTATACTGTTTAACCATTAAATGAATGATATCGTCGCTCGTGCGTACATACAGCCTACCATCTCCACGATGCGATGTAAATCATTCTACATAATATTCATTAAAATGTGATTATATACATGAATGAAATGAATAAATATGATATATATTATATTTATATTGACTCTATTCTTCTGTAATTTTTAATTTCAACATACCTTTATGCTTTACATAATGTGTAAATACGATAATTTCATTTGAGGAAGTGTGGACTACCGCCCCCTCAAAGTGATCTGACTCGTTCATTCCATACATGGAATGTATAAAGTATGGTTTTAATGAACATATATAACATATATAAAATATATACTATACTATAATTATAATATACCAATGTATCATTTATTTTTCATTACTTTAATTTGAAAAGGAAATGAAAGTAGCGTTCATGCGTACGTACGGCTTACCGTCTCCACGAACGGTGCATTTAATTTCTTATCTCCAAATGTTATAGACTATTAAAAATATATATATACTAGATATATATGATTTTTAGATCATGAATAATATCTTGTATATAATGTACTTATGACTACATGTACAATTAACATCAAAACAAGTTCATTTTTGAATTAAATACCGAACATCAACAAAATATCTGATATGAACTTAAATAATTAAGTGATTGTTATAACATGGTAATAAGTTATATAAAAAGAATAATATACTTTAAAAATGTTCTCAAACAAGAATAAATTAACTTAAGTTTATTATTCATGAATAATAAGGAACATATGTGACGAGTCAAACTCAAGGTAAGGGACTTCGTCTCAATCTCCTTTCATTGAGGCATATTTTGATGTTTTACACCACCTTCATTTATACGATGTATAATAAACCCCTTTGAATTTTAATTTCATTAAAAGGGAATATTTTTCTATGAAGTGTTTTACTAAATGATAAAAAGGGATGTTTTTAACATATGCAGTGACAACAACTCCTTGGCCTCCATAACCATTATTTCATATTTTGTTTCCTCTATAAGACTTAACATTTTTAAAAGAAAAAGAAATTATCTATTCACTTTTTGGGTATTTTGGTTTCAAAATGATTTTTAATGTGGATGGACTATTTCAATATCTTGAAATGATTTCTTGTGATTGAAAATAAGATTCTATGAGTGAAATGATGATAATTGAAATCTTTTATGTATTATGTTATGGTACTTAGAAATTTGACGAGCGGTTACATGATAAACCAAAGACAACTAGTTATGTGATAAACCAAGGATGGGTGGTTTTGTGATAAACCAAAGATGGGTGGTTATGTTATAACCTCTAATTCATTGGGTATGTAAGTCGATCATATGGCTATTCCATTTAGTGATATGTGTGGAAGTTGACCGTATAGTTATTCCATTTAAGTATGTTTGTGTCCCAAGTTTCCTTTATATGTTATATGTTGCTTTATATGGGATTTATGGTAATATTTTAGTTACAAAAATGGTAATCAATGATCTTATATTTAGTGAAGTGTATTTACTACTTCTTAACGGTGAAAATTATTACATTATGATAAAGTATTCATGGTTTTCATGTTATACCAAGACTAACAATTTTCCTTTTTTGTGTATACCTTACTAAGTTGTTATGATCCTCCCAAGTTTTGAAAAATATTTCATAGGAATTAATGAATAATAGAGTCAATTATTGGATCAATGAAATGTCATTTTGTTTAAAACATGAAACGAACCTTATTTATTTTTAAAGTGTTTTTATTTTATAAAAAAATGGATAGTGAGTAGAAGTGTCTACTTGTAATATTAAAGTTTTTATGTATGAGTTATGACCTAATTCTATAAATATCTAAACCTAAAATGATCCTTGATGTGAATTAAAGTCAAATTATTGACTTATCTTAAGATTAAGTAATATTTAAGGGTGAGGCATTATATTATTAATATTCTTCCTTCCCTAATGTATATTCCTTGAGAGTTTGGATGGATAATGATAATTTTAGAGGGAGTATTGGGGTTAGGTGTTCCTTCCTAGAATGATTTCACTAGTTTTGTTTTTAGGTTATGGTGTGTGATGCTATAAGGTTAGTTCATGTTTGTACCATAATCACCTTTTTTTGGTGGTGATTTTTACATGACCAAATAATTTATTTGAATAGAGTAACAGAATAATTGATGGGTAAGCTAATAATTTAGAATAATATTTATAATAATCCCAAATAATGACACCCTATAGACTATGTGTGCTTATTGGGTTATGAAATTATGTGGTCATTTTATCTGAAATTTCATTATTGATACTTTACTTGATCACTTTTTATGTTTCTTCTATTATTATTATTTGTCTTTGTTTGTTTATTTGACTACTTTTATGAATTACAATTTTTTCCCTAATTGTATGTCATCTTATAATACTATACATAAATTCTATAATGAATTTTTGTTATGTGTATAATCAAAGAAGATATAATATCTTTAGGTATATTGAATCTTTACATGACCAATGATGTCTCTATGTTGTTTAATGTATATTACTTATTGAATATTATGACTTATAGTTTTGAAATTCATTTATATATTTACATGGTTTCAATAGTTTAAAATATAGTATGTGTGTGTGTTTGTTTAGGATAGATCTGGTTTACTGTATGTGAACTCCTTTAAAGGCTATAATGGATTAAGTTTATGACATGTAGTCATATCCTTGGGATATGTTGGATTAAGTTTATATTATAAAATTGGGCAATAACAGCTATTAATTATAGAACGAGATAATGAGATGGTGATTTGGTGATATGGTAGTGGTTGCAATGTGGATATGGTTGTGTTTAGATGAGAATGTGGTGGTGATTTGATAACCATGATGATATTCTAGTGGTTTAACAATTATTATGATGTGGTAGTATTTGGGATATGATTATGATAGATATTTAGTTGATTATTTATGATAAATAGGGAATGTGTTATGGTAATGACATTGATAAAATAGTGAATCAATTATGATGAATGAAGGAGTTTTGATTTTGTTGAGACCTTACATACTATTTTTTGATTCCATAAATTTTATACAGTTATTTTATTTAAACTAATGGATCATTGATTTATGGTTGATCAGTTTGATGATGATATTTTTTAGGATTCTTCTTTTATACATATATGACCCCAAAAATCTAAAATCATTATTTCTCAATATATATTGATATAAAATTAATTATTTTATTTGAAAATTTCATGTAATATAGATAAATATATTGTTTATGTGAATATTTTATATTAAATTAACTTCCATGTAATGTATTAGACCTTCATGACTTACTACTTTTTCTAGTTTCAGAGTTGGTGGTACTAGTAGGAGGTTTGAGGATAGAAATAAAAAGCTTGGTATGATAGCTTAGTTGAAAGTTATTTTTGTATTGTGGTGGTGTATATTTCACCATAGAGGTCCATAGGTGTTAATTCCTTATTTTTTTCATTTTAAGGGTCATTGTGGCATGATGATTCTTCTTCCCTATAGAGGGTTAGTCAGAAGCTCAGTTTTCGAATGGTTCGCATGGTTTTTGTGTGGGAAACTTGGGGCTTGTTATATGGTCCTCTCTCAATTTTAAGGTCCCTTATTATTGACCTTTGATAATTTCATGGTCTAGAACTTGGTATTTATTGGTTCTAAAGGAAGGATTTGGATTATTGTGTGGTTATTCTGATAGTGGAATGGAGGATTGGTGGTTGATTTTAGTCGTTATTTTATTTTGGGTGTCTATGCACTGTGAAATATGTGTTAGACCATGGATTGGTTTTGACAGATTTTTTATAGTATTGTGAGTTCAGATTTTGTGGTTTGTTGATTCACTTTTTGATGTGTTTTTCCTCAAATTTATTAAATATGGGTTTTGATCATGGTCTTATTTTTAGGATTCATTTAACTTAAAACTATTGTGGTGTGATCTTTACCCTTTCATTGTGGTATTATGTTTTTTCAAAACCTATGAAAATTTATAATCTAATAAAAATGCATCTGAGTATATTCTATTCTATTGTACCCTATGTGATCTAAGGTTATACTTTAGATACCATTGAGATCCTATGAATATAGCCTTAGTTATCAGCCTATAGATATTGGTTGTTGGTTTTTCTAGGTGACATTTCTTATATACATTCCCCTTTCCCATCTTAATTTTCCCTTTGGGAGTTCATGTCATTGGTGGGGTCTTGGTTAGGGTAATGTTGGGTTGTGGAATTTTATAGAGTTTACAATGTTTTTTTATCAAGGTTTCCTTTTAAGGGTTTTTTTATTTCAATCTTCACATAACTTCTTCAAACATAATTGTTATTTTATACTCGGTTATAGTAGGGTATTAGATTAATCTCCTTGTTTATGTGTGAATTGTTAAAGTTTCATGTTCTTTATTTATTTGGGATGATGGTATGAACATATTTAATGAAAGATAATTAATTAACCTAAAAGTGTAATTTTATAGGAATAGGTTCTTTCACATGTGTTTACTTTCTTCTATAATATTTCTCATGTGATTGATGTTGGTTTTCTACTATTAGAAAAAATATATTTTTCTTCTAAGATTTGTGTTCTACTTATATGATTTTATTACTATAATTACACTTCACAAAATGATAATAACTTATAGATATTAATGAAATGTGTAGTAATTTATAATTAATGTACATAAATATTACGTATTATAAAATGAAAATTCATTACATAACATCATGATATATATTATAATCATATAGGATTAATGTGTTTGGAAACCTGGATTCAAGAACAAATGGATCATAAGATATCTACATCATCTCCCACTAATTTCTACATAACTAGAACCCATCTTAGACATATCATAAATAAAAACTTTCTTCATAACATGGGGAAAAGAAACAAAATAAATAGTGATATTAGATTATAATTAAGGTTAAATAAGTGAGATGTCAATGATTACTTGATAATAATATAAGGGTATGAGAAAATGATTGTAACATTTGAAAATCACACCCTACATATCAAATATCATAATCTTGAGTCATGAAATAAATCTTGGAACTTCATAAAACATGAATCATAAAAGTAGAAAAAAGATGATCTATGAGAGAATAAAACTTTCATAATAAAAATATTTTTTTCATACACATAAGAATGGAAAATAATTTCTAAGTAGTTAAGGCTCACTACCAAGACTATCATAGTGGAATGGGTTCACTCCATATTTCATGGTCAACGTTTACTCCTAAGAATATCACAGTGGATTGGGTTAACTCCCCATTACATAGTGAAGGTTTACTACAAATAATATTATAGTGTATTGGATTCACTCCCCATTCCATAATCAAGGTTCACTATAATGACTATCATATTGGAAAAAGTCAATTACTAATCAGGGTTCACTCCCCCTTCCAGTCTAATTTATCTCACAAGATATCTATCTTTACCCACTACATTGGAGATATATAAAATTCATCATGTCACGTGATTAAATTCATAGAAATGTGTTACAAAATATCATAAAAATTTCATCATATCAAAACCCCTAAAAAGAAATAGGTTTTATAAACATTTCATTATGGAAAAATCCATTGAAAATGATAGGGTTTCATAAACATTTCACCAATTCATCATAACCCATGGAAGGGAATGGGTTCTATAAACATATTTTCATTATAATCATAAACCATATAGAGAATTAATAAGGATGGTATCATTAAATGACATCTCCCCATAAATTTTAGGATACATTAAAGGATTTAATCAAAGATACAAAATGATTTTAAAAGATCACTTGGAACATTTCTTGAGTGAAATTCCCTTTTCACTTTGAAATCAATTATAAAATGTATATAACATTCCGAAATATTAAATAAAACATTTTCATTGAATATAACTTTGGAAAAATTTAAAGGAATCTTCTAATCATTGATCAGTCATGACGGTGGGAAATTTCATTCATGCCATATAAGTTAAAACAAATATTCCTTTCACATTTTCAATACAAATTCAAAAGTTACTCTTTTAAAAAATAACAAGAATATTGATTTTAAAACATTTTTCAAAAATTCAATAATGTGTAAAAATGTATTTAAAAAATAATTTTATATTATTGAAAACATTCTTTAAAACGTTCTTAGAAAACATGGACATGGAATGTAAATGATTTTCAATCGAAGAGAGAAATATAGTTGGATTTCTTAAAAATATTCTTTTGGTATATTGAGATATTAAAGAGGTAAATATGAAATTAAAACATTTAATTTTAAAAAGAAAATACAAGAAAAATATTTCATTCATTTCTTGATAGGTATACCACAATATTTCATCAATATAACTTAATCATAAACAATCTCAATAAACAATGAGATTGTAACATAAAGTCATTACCGCATTGGTAACTTTTGAATCATAAGGCCACTGAAAGAATAAAATCATATGAAACTTTAAATATCATAAATATATAAAAATCATGATATAAAATGTCAAATGGTAGTACTTAAACCTCATAAAAGAAGAGGGGTGCATAAAATAACATATTTCTCAAAGAAAACAAATTGAGATGAGAAACCCTTGCCATAAGATTTACTTTCATTGAAATAGATTTAAAATAATATATAATAACTTTAAATTTATTATAATTAAATTATAGGTTCATTTATATACTTTCAATTTCATATATGATCTAGTTATAAAATTTAAACACATAATTATTAATAATTCCTTATTAAAATCATTATTTTTCGGGTGTTAACCGTTTCATTTTCCATGAAAATTTTTGTTCGGTAGTTCCAATCCATGTACTCTGTTCATGGTTAAATCATCTAAAAAATTTTAACAATGATATAAATATCATATATATTAATTATTTGTATATATATTGTCATCTATAAGGGATAGATATAGAAAAATTAATTACATTGTCCATGAAGACGGTAAGTTGTATGTATGCATGAATTCTTTTTTATCTTTTCAAAGGATGGAACGAAAGAAATTTGAATAATTATTAACCTATAAAAATAATTATTATATCATATATATAATATATATTCAATAAATATATCTGTATTACCATCTATATAAAGAAGAAACAAAAAACGAATCATAATGTTATGTGGAGGTAGTAATCCACACGCACGCACAAGCGACGTTATCATTTTCCAAAAGATTGGAAGATAATAAGGTAGATATGATATTATAATTTTAAAAGAATAATTATTTCATAAATATAATATATAATAATTAAATAATTCATCATAAATATCCTTTAAATATGGTGATGAAAAATTAATTGTATCTCTACATTGAGATGGTAAGTCGTACGTACACACGAGCGATACTTTCACTTCTCATTTGATGAAAAAGAAGGTGAATAACAGAGGTTTAATAATCACATTAAAATTTAAGTATATTTAGGATAATTTAGTTATTTTTTATAACTAATATCATAGATATAGGGAAATTATAATTTGAAACATATTGAAAGAGGTCGGGTAAGGCGATTACCTCTTCTTTAGTAGCCCTCCTTTAGATCCCTTATTAAAGACCCCTAGAATGGTCATTTAATAATATCAGAACCTTTAATTCATGTATAGAGAATTTTATAAGAAAATATAATAGGTTTTTTTAGAGTTATAAGGCTCATTCTGGTGTAAAGAAGAGAAAGGTGGGGTGTCCTTTTATAAGGGACGAGAGGGTCACTCTTGGAATTTCATAAAATATTGAAGTATAATAAAGTCTTTCCCAAGAAAAATGCTTCAAAATGGATAGATATTTGAAAATAAGGTAAGATATAGTTTAAATACAATAAAAAATAAAAAATTTCCAATATTAAGTGGTATTTTAAACCTTATTTTTTTATCCCCTTAGTTGAATTATTTTAACCATAACCGCGGTAATGAATTTTTCACACTTAAAGAGTAATAATTTTACTTATAATTTGAAATTTGGATCATAAATGGAAATGGGATGAACTTTTAGACCATATATTATCCACCTTTTTCTTTATAATTATTTCTATAATTTTCAAATAATTTATTTAAATATTATTATCATAAAATATCATTAGTATCATTTTTGAAATTATTAATTTAATTTGACTTTAAAGACAACAAGAAAAATATGGAACAAAAATATAGTCCTCTAAAACATAAAAAATATGTAATATTTATTTAAAAAGTTTATATAACAAAATCATTCACCCAAATTATATTACTTTTAATATTTTTAAAATAATTTATTTTTTATATTAATTGAATAAATACAATGACGACAGTGCATCATAATTTACGGTAATTATTGAATCATTAAAAATTTAAAAAAAAATACTATGATAAAAACTATTAATTTGTATTTCCATTATACATTTATAACAAAATCTAACCTATTATTAACCTTATGATAAAATATTGTAGTTATTAAAGTCAAGAGTGTTACATTTTTACATTATATTTTACATAAATTAATATAAAGGATATAATCAAATAAATATTGAACCAAGTGGAATTATATTCAAAAATTTGATGGATATTTTTTAAGTAAACCCAAAAAATAGGATAAAATAATTTTTTTGATAAATTTTAAAGCCTTATCCTAAATGTTTAACCCTATTTTCATTGTTTTACCCTTACTGAGGTGACAAAACATTACTACGGTAACTATTCATACTGACCATGTGTAAAAGGGTTATATTTAAAAAATTAAAACTTACTAATTATAAATACTGAATCCATTTTTCATTACATAATTTCTATAAGTTTCATATATTAATTTAAGATAAAATTGAAAAATGCAATGAAAACAGTTTTTTTAGAAAAAATCCTTTTAAGTAATAATATATTTTTATACCAAATTTAACCATAAAATTGATTATAATGAACTTAATTGAATTATTAATAATATAATAGAACGAATTTTACTTTGAAAACGTTTTAAAATAAAATGGAACCTTGTAAATTCTTGAAAAAAATATATAGTTTTCAATAAAAATCATTATTTTTTTACTATTCATAAAAAACAATCTTTTTCAAAAATTATTAAAAATTCAATCAAATATGATTTTTTCAAGTTCATTTAAAAAATTAATTTCATTTTACCAAATAAATTTTCTAAAAGACTCAAAAATTAAATATAATATTTTCTCAAAAAAATCCATAAAAATTATGTTTGAAGGAAACGTATTTTTGAAGAATAATATGACTTTACTAAAAAAATATTGAATGCTTATTTACTAGGTGTTAATAAAAACATTTGTAGTTAGTAGGAACTTTATATATATATATATATGTGTGTGTGTGTGTGTGTGTGTGTGTGTGTGTGTGTGTGTGATTATTCTTATTAATACCCACTAATTTAAAGGTTAGGTTATAACAATCATATTTAAATAATAATATTTTAGGGTTCATTTATGTTTGATGTTGCTTGTCATATACTCTATCGATCATAATGTTATTATTTTATAATAATTTAGTGTTAAATTCCCCACCATTTAATAAATTTCATCCTTGTAATTGGAACTTCTTCTCAGTAATTAGGAGTTAACATTTGAAAATTTCTTTGTGAAAAAACTCACATCATAAAAAGTGTTAATAAAACATATATCCTATAAAAATGAGGAAAAGGGAAATGATAAGGGCATATAAAATAACACAAAACCTGGTTTATAAATAGTATAACATTATAGAAAAGTGAAAATATGGAATTGGATGAAAAAATTAAAGTTCAATAACTAATAGTGAGTGATAGAGCATATGATCAGAAGAAATATAGTGAAAAAAATAAATATGTGATTGGTGAAAAGGACATAGATTCCTCAAAGATAAAGGTAAAAGTATAAATTTTATTTCAGTATCATCTTCCTAATGTTGAGGGATTTATTTACTATCAAGATAGGTAACACAATAAAATACACTAACTTGATTTCTTTATATATCATAAGCATAATTTCATACTTGGGGAGTGATTCAATAAATTTAAACTTTATCTCTTACTCCATAAAAAGAATATTAAAGATTAATTTTCCATGCCTTAAGCACTAGAATTAACTTTTAGTGGATCATAAGATCCATAAAATAATAATAAGTCATTCCTTTTATCTCAATATTTTTACCAAATCCAAAAATTATTATCATAGGTTATGATAAATTATATTTTAAACTAAAAACCCATTCCATAAGTAGTTAACCATAAAAACCTTTCAAATATTTCTAAAAACATAAATTAAAATATTAAGAAAGAATATTAATAAATTTCTAAAATAAACTTATTATTAATCCCCCAAATAACACAATGTGTCTCTAAATGTCACATACCAAATATGTGAATACCTTGATCATATAATCTCATGAAACATGCTAATAATGTGAATTATCATAAAACCTCAATGAAAAAATACTTTATTCCAAAAATTAACTTTATCCACATGCCTTAAATAAAATCATAGATTATTAAATATATTCTATAAATCCAAAAAATATGGTAAATTCCCATCCATATAACATAAACCACCTTTTGTCATCAAATTAGTAATAAGTTCCAAGTTCATTAATACTATCCCATTTACTTTATCGATAATACCATTATCTCAACTAAAAATTATTTTTTCAACATTGGTCACATATTAATAGTTATATTTCCCTCAATGATGTATTGTTTCATAAAATATCACCTTACCATTAAATCTTTTTCTAGGAATTTAGTACCATTAAATATATTCTTAGAAATAATTAATGAAAAACTAATTTAGTAATGTTTCATGATTCTTATAGAAATAATAACATTGATTAAAATACTTCTACAATATAGTTCTTCAATTCCAACACATAAACACTTCAATTATTCCTCTTCATTCATTAAACATTAACAATTATTCATCATCTTATTCTTTAATACCTCATTCCTTTAATGTTTCATTTCTATTCTCTTCATCATCAGTAGTAAAACATTTACTCATACAACCTTGATGATCCACTTTTTCAAATTTCCCCTTAGGACATTAATTTTTATAATTCTAATATTTTCCACATTCAAAAAATTCAATTGTTGATAATACCTTAGAGAAACCATTGTTATCATCCATTTCATTAACCAAACATTTCATTTTTCCTAGAAAAATACTTTCTATATGTCTTTATTTTCCACACCCAAAACAACTTCTCATTCTTTTAAGGCAGTTTCCGAGGTACTTCTTCCAATATACATGATATGTAGGAAACTAAATTATTTACCCACCATGGTCTTCATAAAAATATATTATTCTCTTATTTAGTGTGTAATGAAACTCGTCTGAGTTGATACTGTTATGTAGATAATGTGATAACTAATTAGGCATAATCATAAGGTTTCTCATTATAGCTCCTATTTGATTTGGTTGATTATAAGTACAATCATTCTTTTGTTAATCACAATCAATGTTAATAGAATTACTCCTAGTTACAACCATTGATTAAAACAAAAAACCACAGTGTGATAAAAAATAATCATAGTGGAAAAAAATATAATCTAGAAAAAAATAATTTATATTATGTCAAAATCATGAAACTTTGTTTTTAATATATAATAACTTAGTTTTAATCTGGGTTATTCATGGTTATCATATATTTAAATCCATTATAATGGTTTATAGAGAAAATGTTTGTTAACCCAAGAATATAACCTAAGACTCCTTAAATACGTGTTGAGTAAGGGAAAACTCACAATGAACCTGAATAATGGTTCATATATACTCAACCAACTCATTTTAGGGTTATTACCCCTAGATGAATCTGTTCCAAAACCACATCCATCTATAGTATTTATAATGGTTTGTTTTTTTATGAATACCATGCTTCTTCATTTTAAACATCAAAGGGAATTATATTATACATAAGATTATGTAAATGGTATTCACTAAAGTTTCCCCATTATATATTCAAAGGGTTAACTAATTATTTCTCTAATACCAACTATAGTGACTCATACTATTCATAGTACACCTTATTAGATGAATATTCATTATATGACATCATGATACATGTTATAATTATATAGGTTTAGTGCCTTTGGATACTTGAATTCATAAACAACTGGTTCATGGGAGATCTATATCATCTCCAACTAAGTTCTTAATAACTAGAACCCTTCTAAGACACATCATACTTAAAAACTTTCTTCGGAAACTTGGGAAAGGAAAAATAAGAAAAGGTTAGATCAGATTCTCAGTAAAGATAAGAAAAATATATATAAATTATTATTGAAGCATAATATAAGGGTATGATAAATTGATCTTAATATTTTAAAACTATACACTACAAATAAAATATCATAATATTGAGTCATTAAATAAAGCATGGAAGTTTTTAGGAAATGAATCATAAATGAATCAAATAATATGATCCATGAGAGTATAAAATTAGAATAATTAAAAGATTCAGGGCACATACATAATCATATAAAATCATTTTATTATTATTCAAGGATCGATCCTAATACTATCATAGTAGACTAGGTTTACTCCCCATTCTATAATCTAGGTTCACTCCCAAGATTATCATAGAGGATTGGGTTCACTCCCCATTTCATATCCAAGTTTCACTCCCAGGACTATAATAATGGAAAAAGTTCCTTACTAAACAAAGTTCACTTTCCATTACAGTCCTATTTATCTCATGAGATATTTATATTTACCTAATGCATTGAAGAGATATATAATTTGGTCCCACCCATCACATTATGAAATTCATACATATAGGTTTCACAAGATCATAAAACATTAATAATAGCATAACCCTTAAAAAATAAATAGGTTTTATTAATATTTAATCATGGAATAGCCCATGGAAAAGAAACTATAATCATAAACATTTAATTAATTCATCGTAGCATAACCCATGGAAATGAATGATTTTTATAAAAAATATATATAATAATCATAAACAATCTATATAAATAATTATTATGGTATAATTAGATCAATCCCTAGTAAATAATAGGAAAGATAAATGGATTTCATCTTTGATGGAAAATAATTTTAAAATATAACTTGGATCATTTCTTGAGGAAAATACACTTATCAATTTGGAAACACTTATTTAAAATCTAAATATTTAACAAATATTAATGAAAAAATTTTATGTGAAAATAAAATTGGAATCTTGTAATGTAAGATTCAAATCATTGAACAATTATAATGGAATGAAATCTCATTCATGTTGTATACATTAAAATAAATATTCAATTCACATTTTCAATAAAAATTCAAAAGTAACTCATTTAGAAAATGATAAGAATATTAATTTTAATCCATTTTGTTAAAATTAAAACATGGGTGAAATGAATTTAAAAATTATTATATAATAGTAAAAACATTTTTGGAAATATTTTTTTAAAACATATACATGGAAGAAAAAATATTTTCGATCGAAGAGAGAAATAAATTGGTTTTCCTTAAAAGAATTCTTTCGATATCTTGAGTTCCTAAAGAGAGGAAAATGAAAGGAAAAAAATATAATTTCAAAAAATAACCATTGGATAAAAATTATTTTCTTGAGCGTTATAACATAAGATATATTCAATGGAACTTATTCATAAACAATGAGATTGTGACATAAAACACTTGTCGCTTTGGTAACTTTTGAATCATGAACCGCATGAAAGAATAAAGTAAAATTAAATTTCAAATATAATTAAAATAAATAAATTTATTATAAAACATGTATTATTTCATTACTTACACCTCATAAAATAAGATAGGTTCATAACATAACTTATGTCATAAAGAAAAAAAATTGAGATGAAAAACTCTTACCTCAAGTTCGAATTTATTTGAAATTCATTTAACCACCTGTATAATAAACTAAAATATTTTTTCTTTGTATAAAAATTTCATTTAAATATTTATAATATCATATATTATCCCATTATAACATTTCAATACCCAATTATTAATAATTAATTATTAAAATCATTCATTCTAAGTCTTAACTGTTTTATTTTTCATGAGAATTTCGGTTCTGTAATTCGGATCCTTAAAAATTGATCGAGTTTCCATAATCTCCATAATTTTAATAATTATATTAAAATAATATGTAATAATTATATATATATATATATATATATATATATATATATATTCATCCATAAAGTATATAGAAAGAAAAATGAAGTACACCATTCATGGAGATAGTTAGCCATATGTATGTATGAACGTTGTTTTCACTTTTAGACAGATGGAATAAAAGAAAGGTAAATAATAATTCACCAATAAATAATTTTTATATTATCAAATATATCATATATATTCATTACATTTTCCCTTATTACCATCAATGTAAATAGGAAATGAAAAATGAATTGCATCGCTTTGTGGAGCTGGTAGTCCACACGTACGTATGAGCGACATTATCATTTTCCAATGGATGAGAATGTAAGAAGTAATATATGATACTTTTATAGGGCTTTCTGGATCTAAAAGGATAAATGTGGTGTAAATAAAAAAATGGGGGTGGATCCCTTTTATATGTGAAGGGACGGACATTCTTGAAATTTCATAAAATGTTAAAGTATAATAAAGTCATTATCAATCCAAATTATTACAAATGGATTGATCTTTGATGTTAAGATAGTATATGGTTTAAATATTATCAAAAAAAATTGGATATTTTTAAGTGGTGTTTTAATCATTATATATTGGTTTAACCCCTTAGTTAACCAATTTTAAAATTAACCTTGGTAATAACTTTCTCACTACGAAAGGGTTATAATTTTAATTATAAGGTGAAAATTGTAACATAAATGGAAAAGGGGTGAAATTTTCAACCATATAATGTCAACTTTATCCTATTTCCGGATTTTTATTATTTTTAAATAATTTATTAAAATATTATTTTCATAAAATATCATTAATTTCATTTTTTAAACTATTCATTTAATTTTACATTAAATACAAAAAGAAAAATATGGAATTCAAATATAATATTTTAAAACATCCAAAATATGTTATATTTATCTAAAAAATTCATGGAACACAATAATTTATCCAAATTTCATTACTTTTAATAATATTAAAATCATTTATTTTATTTTTCTATTAATTTAATAAATATTGTATTGACATTGCATAAGCATTTAGAGTAAATATTCAATTACTAAAAATTAAAAATAAATTAATATGATAAATAAAATTACTCTTTATTTAAAATATTTATTTATAAACAAACATAACCTCATTTTACCCTTATGATAAAATATTATAGATATTAAATTCAGAAGTGTAACATTTTTTAATTTATCTTTTACTTGAATTAATATAAAGGTAAAAGTCAAATAAATATGACACCAAGTGACCATATATTCTATAATTTGATATGAAAAACAAAATAATCCCATCTAGTAGGATAAAAGAAAGCTTTAGTGAAATTTTAAAATTGTATCTCAATGTTATAAGGTTGTTTTACTTATTTTACCCTTACTAAGGGGACACAAATTTACTATGGTTATTATTCATATTGTTCAAAAATAAAACAGGAATATATACCAAATTTAAACCTCATTATTCTAAATAAGGAATCCATTTTTCATGATTTAATTTCTTGAAGTGGAAGAAAAAATTTTAAGATAGAAACACAGAATGCAATGAAAAACCGTTTTTCAAAAAAATGAATTTTAATGTATAAAAATATTATTATATCTAATTAGACTCTAAAATTGAGTCTAATGAATTTAATTGTACTATTAATAATATTATAGAACTAATTTTACTTTTGAAACATTTTAAAAAAATGGTTGTTTCTAAATTTTTGAAATAAAATTAAGGTTTTCAATAAAACTCACTATATTTTTTACCATACATCAAAAAATAAATCTTTTTAGAAAATTAAAAAAAATAACTCTATGGTAACTTTGGAAAGTTTATTTTAAAGTTTTATTTTATTCTATCAAATTCATTTTCAAAAAGTATCAAAATATAATATAATATTTCTTCACAGAAAACAATAAAAATCATGTTTGAGGAAAACATATTTTTTAATGCATAATATGACTTACTAAAAAATGAATTTGTATTTAAAAAGTGTTAATAAAAAAATTTATTTATTAGGGAATTTATATATATCTTTCATAATGTGGTTATTTCTATTCATACCCTCCAATTCAATGGCTAAGTTATAATAGTCGTATTTAAATAAGAATATTTTGTGGTTAATTTAAGCTCAGTGTTTCATGTATTATATGCTATTGGCCATGATATTATTTTTTTAATCTATAGTTTTACAAACTGGTTGTGTGGAAATTAAAAATTGATGTGAATTTTTATTTTGAATGATGGATTTAACTATTATAAATGTAGGCTTTAAATGGGAACTATAGAAGTGGTTATTGATATATTAGTGGATATAAGATTTTATATGATTTTTTAATATTTTGATTGTGTAGATTTGTATGTAATTTTATTGAAGATGGTTTTAGATGGTATGTGATTTGAATTATGTATACAATGAACATTCCATGATTTTCAATAGGATAGGTGGTTGAAAGACTGAAAATGATTTTTATTAAATATGAAAGTAAATTTCATGATGAATTCAATCTGTATGGTAATGGTAAATATTTAATTAGTTGGTTGTGTGAATAAAATGTTAAATTGTTAATCCATTTTGTGGCTATTTTTAATGCGAAGTGGGTTTGGATTTGTGGATTAGTAAATGGAATCAATGTTAGTATGAGGTGGTGATGGTTTTGTGGCTATGGTAGTGTGGTAATGTTCTTTTGGAATGAACCCTTTGTAATGGGATTTTGTGTGGCTAAATATATGGTTGTATTTCCTTATGATTTATTTACACACCCCACCCCAGATAGATAATATTACATATTCCAAATGTTTTTTGGTTCTAGGTTTTTTCCCTAAACACCTTGGTTGGTGAGAGAATAAATGGTTGACTAGTCCCTCTTCCCTAATATCCCTTTCTAGACATATTGAGTCATGGTATTGGTAAATAGTGGGGGTAATTTATGGGAGGATGGTGAAATAATGTTGATGTCCTTCATGTTCAAGATATGCTATTATGATATTAATTCTTCTGAACTAATTCCAATAATTAATGTTTCACCCTACGGGAGGTTGGGATTGTTAGGGTTGTGGTTTAACCCATATCAGGTATGAATTTTTTAATTATAATAATGTTCAAATGTGATGATAGACTATGTGGTAAGTTTTGATAGGCTGGTTACATTCTAGCCCATGTCATATGTGGCTCGATATATATTATTTGGATGTTGTGGTGAAGATATGGAAGGGATAGTAGCACAAGACATTTCTAGTTGGGACATGATAGTGAAAAAATATTAGGGAAGTGGTTTCAAGGTACCCTTGTACTATATTATTGATATCACTTTATTATAATTGGATGTGATATTTGGTTAGTGGGCCTTAGTGAGGTTAGGTGTTTGTTGACTTGATATGTGCTTATTAGTTTTTATGTTTTTTCACTTAACTATTAATATGATTATTCTATATTTTCACAAGTGCTCTTGAGGAGTATCCTACTGATTACATATGTTATTATCATCCCTATAAATATAAATATACATTATAGGTTTACATGAGAGATTTTTTTACTGAGCTATATGGGATTATCTTAGAGTTTAGGATTATCTAAGAGTTTCTACCCTAGGACTGCTTTGGGATTTTTTTTATTTAGATACTTTGTATCTATATGGAATTACATAGATTTTTCTTTTATTCATTTTGTTTTTTATTATGGTCTTTAAGAGTGGTTTAAATTATATGTTCCTATGATTTATAATTCTAATTCCTCCCATGCCATTTTTGAAACATAATTTTTGGTGTTGTTCGACACATTTTGTCTTATTAGAGATGGAATTCTGGGGTCACTATCTTCTTCACTAGAAGCCTAGGATGGCTCCTAGTTGTGGCGGTTCATGAAAAATTAGTATCATTTATTTTATTCAATACATAGGATATATTTTTAGGATATACATTGGTGATAATTTCATGTGTAGGTAGGGAAAACACATCAATATAACATTGTCTATGATTTAAGTAAAGTAGATATGCTAGAATATAGGATTTAAGGGCCCCATTGATCTAAAATGGGGACCTTAAGCTTATAGATTACAATAAGTAAATTGATACGTATGTAGAGTAGATACCTAAGAATGGTACATTCATTATTATTATTTATTATTATATTGAAATTTTTGTAATTCTAGGAAATTAAATAAATTTGACTGAATGAATGTCAATAAATTCAATACCACTAAGACTAGGTGTTTTTTAATTATTTTATTGATGCCTATTGGTCATAATCCACATGTTTATCTATTTTTTGAGGTTTAGTATGATGATATGGTTGACTACTCAGGGATTTATATAGCCTAGGATTAAAATTTTAGAGGAATTTTCTATTTGAGTTTTATTATCACGAATTGGATAAGTATAATGTGGAATATTTTATTTAGAGACCAAACATTGGTGTAAGGAAATTGAAATCACATTTATCCTAATTTGATGTAGAAAAGAGTATCGAGTTCCACCATCTATAAGTTTGATGATGGGGTGCCACGTTAGTGGTGGATCTTGTGTCTCAAAGAGTGAAAGGAGTCAGTTGTCTCATGTGATTATTTTAAGAGAAAATTTCATTTAGAGTTTCTATAGTTGATGATGAGGGTAATGAAGAGGTGAGAGATTATCTCTCTTCTGATGTGGAGATGTATTTTTTGGGAGATTGAGAAATGATTTAAGGTCCTCCTTCACTTAAACCCTATATTTTCTATCTTGAGGAGTTAGTAAAAAAAACATTTTTATGAGATTTTTGTCTCATTGTTTGATATAAATACACCCCATTAATATTTCCTATGTATGTGGAGGTGTAAGATAAGGATGAAGTGATCTAGGGGATGAATTCATATCCAGAATTGTCTTGATAGGGGATTCATCGGACCTTCCTAAGGTGTATATCTATTGGTGGTGGGTCTTAGGTATCAAGATTATCATGATTTAATAAATTAGAGCATCATCCTCAGTAGTTTTATTCTCATTTATTTTGGGGTGAGAGGTCCTAGACATCACTCAGTCTTTGTGGGAATATATTCTTTGTATAGAGAGGTCATGTTCATAGGTGATATAAGTGTTCAAATTTTCATGCGGATTAACATTTCATGGTAGCAAAGGTTGTGTTAGAGGTCATATTAATAATAGGGAAAGAAATATTATGTTCTACTGAGAGGAGATAGAGATGGTAAAGCTCAACCATATGATGTTCCATACCCATAGGGTCTTAGGGAAGATTGTTTCTATGGAGGCGATTAATAATAGTGAGGCATAACATCTTATTATGGATAGTTAAATGCTATATAGGTATCTATGACAAATGGGATAGAGATCATCTATGGTACTATTTATCTATAATCTACCATTGCTTATACTTTTTTTTATTCTAGAGATTTGAAATCCTTTAGTGTGCCCACCTTGGTCTAAGACTTTGGGCTCAAGGTGGACATGGTTCTAATTCCCCGGTTGTTGACTACTCTAATTAGAGGTCAAATAAGTCAGCTTGATGTTTTATGGGGTTATGAGAAGATTATGGGGTAACCTTATTCATCATGGGATTTATTTCTAAATTATATAAAACTATAAACATATCATTCTTGGAATTTAATATTTATATTCTCTGCATGTGGTTATTTATTTCTTATAGGGGAGAGTAGTGTTATGTGTTGAATAGGGCCAATATGTAGTATTAATTGATGAAAGATATTATCAAATAGGTCATATATGTTCAAATACAATGTTTCCGCATACAGTAGAATTATTCTTTGAATATATAGAGGCATAACTGATAGATTTTCATAGAGTTGTGGAGGATTTTTCAAAAAAAATCTCTAAGGAGGTTGTGACCCTACCCCCTCGATGTGATTTTCAGTTTGGGACAGTGTTAAAGCTTGGTGATTCTTTCCATCCATATAAAGTAAGAATTTTATCAAAGGAACCAGGAATCAAATCAATATCATGGAGGTCTAAAGTAATGAAGGCTAAGAGCATCTGTGAAAACAATATTAACACACTTATAGATATGATAGAGGGAAACCATACTAAAAAAATAATATGAAGACTATCCCTAGAATCCTTTGAATCCATGAGGTTTGAAGCTTTCTTCCCTTCACTACATTTGTTCAACAAGATAACTTTATTGATATGCCTATTACACCTTCGAATGTTGTAGATAATGGAACATGGAATGGAGATCTTTTTTTGGCGGAAGTTGAGAATAATAAAGTAAACAATTTTTATCTCGACTAGAATTATATTGAGCTAAATCCAATGCTCAATCCCATCAATAATTTCCCTGACCTCAGGAAGAAGAGAGTCACCACACCCACATAAGATACTGAAGAAAATGAGCAATGAACCCCCAGGATTTGTAAACCACACATGCCCCATGCATGGGACTGAGATGTAAGGATCCATCAATGTTGAGTTTGTACCCAATACTGGTTAGATTCTATTAGATCCATCTACCCTGGGAAGAAATCCACTTCCTTTATTGAATGGAACTCCAACCCACCATTACCATCCTTATTGAGGGATCTATCTACCAGTATTTAAAGAGTTCCCCAGGTCCACCATAAGATAGTGGGAATGAATCTGAGTATATAAGCATGAGATGAATATATTTTCACTATGAGATATATTTGTGGAATTATAGATGCACCAATGTCCAACCAAAATCAATATCTCCCTCGCCTTCCTCTCAAGAACATTTTTCCCCATTATTTTAAAAAATATCCTAATAAAATCATAATTGGTGCCTGCATGTGCTCTAAACCCAATGAAATCTCCCAACCCATTACACATAGCGGACACCCACTCCCCATTTAAAAAATATAATTCCCCGATTCGTCCTTGTAGATCTGATATTAATTTCATCTCAACACAAGATAAACTCCCCACCTATTGATCACAATATCTATTGGGACTATCTGATTATAGATGTTCTAGATGAGAGATTTTTGTTTATTTTGTATTTATTTTCACCAGAGAGTATCACCCCATTCGTTATTCACAAGGTTACAATGGAGAGATTACTAGTATTCTTTGATTGTGAAATCTCTTAATGAATCACCTATGAGGATGAGCATATTGTGATCTTTAGAAATTTGGATCGAGTCAAAGGTTTCACATTACTAATGATCCATGATGGCCTAAATGGATGAAAGATTCATGAAAGACTGTTTAAAAATGATATCATAAGTCAAGTAACCTAGGAATCCAAGCATAACACTCACCCAATTTTACTTCAAGAAATTGATCTCCCTATATCCAATAATCCACTAATATTTCCACTGAATCTCAATTATGTGACCCCTTAACATCTACCATAAGTTGGAAATTTTCCCATTCGGTGACTTCAATTCCATCCCATACTTCCCCATGAAACAATTTAACAATAGGTACTTTGTAAAGACCCATATCTTGATGTACATGGACATTAAATTACTTTTGCGGAATAATTAATACATAACAAAAACAAACACACAAGGACCGTAATAGTTTAGTGTCTTTGGAAACTCAGAACATAATATTCTAATCGTGGTGAAAGATCTTCAACATCTCCCATAAAGATCTTACCCTTTTATTTTATTACCTAAAACCTTTCTTTATATCATGGGGAAAAGAAAACATATAAAGGGTGAGCTCAAATGCTCAGCAAGGGTAAGCATGGAGAAAATAAAACAAACCATATACATTTTAACTTCAAAACCTGAACATATGGTTTACACATCAAAATCTTGAGTTGTGAAATAAATCTTGGAAGTACGTAAGTAATAGGTCATAAAGGAACATTAATCATGATAAAATAGCTTGGGAATAAAAAATGTAATTGTGGAAAGCCATTAATCACATGATATGATTTCCATAGTAGCCAAGGCATTGCTTCCAAGGCCATCTTAGTGGATAAAGTCCCTTTCTGAATCGAGTTCACTCCTCGTTCTAGTCCTATAACACTAAAACGAATTAACTTACCGTTCCAGCCATGTCTATCTCGTGAGATATAAATCTTTACCCAATTCATTGGAGGGAGATATAACTCTCACCCATCTCATAATGAAATCATTCTTACTTGTGCCACAACATAAACAAAAACCATTCATCATAACCCAAAGAATAAAAATGGATTTCATAAACACCATCCCATCATAACATAATCCATATAAAAAATTGATATCATTTCATCATAAGAAAAGTGGAACCATGTAAATCATAGAGACATTATACTTAAAACATACACATCTGAAATAATGTCATATTAGATGGAAAATGGTTTTGATAAAACACTTGAAATGAATTCTTGAGGAAAATATCCTTTCTTCTTCAAAATCATTTTCTTTTCACAAAATGCCATGCTATTTTAAAAGAAAAGGATTTTTTGTAAAATAGTCATTAAATATTGTAGAGTAAGCTTCATGAAAATAATGCGTTATAAAACTGTAAAAATTTGTTCATGCCGTATAAGTTAAAAAACATTCTTCTCGTACTTTTTCTGGAAAAGTCAAAAAGTACCTCGTATGGTAAAAAAGAAAGATTCCTTCCATACGATGTCGTAAGAGTAAAGAAGGTTAAAAATGACTTTAAACATACATGGAAAAAAATTAAACATTTTATGAAAACATTTTGAGAACATATGGATATGGATAATAAACATAACCCTAGTAAATACTTACGAATAAACAATCTCGGATAAGAATGAGATTGGAATAATTATCCCTTACCTTATGTCCAATTTTTTAGGTATGTGTCTGAGACTCCTATATAGTGGGTTTAAGAATATTATTAACTTGTAACAGAACCATAATAATATTTATGATATCATATATGATTCACTTACGACTTTATATTATCCATTCATTTCTCAATTCCATGTTAAAGCAGCGTTTTGGGTAAAATCGTTTCATTTATCATTCGTGTTTTGACTTGTAATTATTAATATGATTACTTAGATCATGATTAATTAATTACATAATATAAAACATGATTTATATATAACATATATTCATAATATACATATATATAATAGATAGATAAATGGAAAGAAATACACCGTTCATGGAGACGGTAGGCCGTACGTACGCATGAACGTTGTTTTTCGTTTCCTTATTGAATTGAATGGAATTAAGTCGATGACATAAATATATATATACATAAATCCAGTAGAATTATTATGTCATATATTTCATGATTACCTATTATATATAATTTATAATCATTCTTCAATTGTTAACATGGAAAATGAATCTCATCGCGTCGTGGAGATGGTAATCCGTACGTACGCACGAGGAATGATATCATTATCATATTTATTGAATGGAATTGGAGTGGATGATATAATATCATAGAATCAGTATGATGTTATAATAATCATATGTAGTTATTCTTTACACCATTATACCCATCCAAGTAAGGTGGTGGTGGAAAAACTGATTACACCACTGCGTGGAGACGGTATTCCGTACGTACGCACGCGCGGTGATTTCGTTTTCCGTAGGATGGATAGAAGGTGAAATAGGGTTGTTTCATATTTATAATAACATATCAGTATATAATTAATACTGATGTTATTACTTTATAATGAAACAAATAAATAAGAGGAAGTAGAAGAAGAAAGAAACTTGAGTAAGTCGGTAGAAGAGATTACCTCTTCCTCGAAGCACCTCCTTTAAACTTATTCTTAGGGCACTAGAGTTGGTCTTTTGATAAGACCAGAACATCTATAATATAACTAGAGAGGTTGAGAAGAGGAATTGGTAGGGGTTTTCCAAGATTCAAGGCTCAAAAGGGTGTGAAGAGAAGAGGGAAGGGGTGCCCTTTTTATAAGGGAGGAGAGGGGTACCTTTGGAAATAATTAAAATATTATTTTATAATAAAGTCATATTCGGTTTATAATAGCTCCAAATTGATTTATTTAGAATTAAAAGTGGGGATGGGTTTAAATCCTCTCAACCAATAGGTTTTAGACAAGTTTGGGTTGTTATTTTAACCTTGTCATTTAGATTTAACTCTAAGTTAAATAATTTAACTTTTACCGTGTCTTCCTGTTTTCTTACACTATATGGTTAATAAACTTACTATAACAAGCCAAACGAACCCCAAGTGGTTAATTATTAATTTATATAACCTTATCTAAGTCATGTTTCCGAACCTTAGTTTTTTAGGAATATAATAACAATTAATAATATAATATTTGTTTTAAAAACTATTTTATGTCAATTTTGACACTATTTGGTAATTTATTTTTGTGAAAATAATAACAACATGATTAGTTCAGAAACATTTAATTTAATCAATACTAACATGTCATATTAACCTAAAAAATTAGTTTAATTCATAAAAAGTCTAAAATTACATTTATTTGGGTATTTATAACATTAATTATGTTAATATTTTATTAATAAGGTAATTACTGCATCATCATTGTGTCATAAATAAATTAAATTATTTAATGTATAAAAATTATAAATAAAATACCATTATGTAGGAAATATTTTTATCTTTATAATTAATATTTATAGTATAATTTATCTTATTTATAACGCTATATTGAAAATATTTTAGTTATTAAACTTTGATTTTAACTATTTTAACTCTTCTTTAAATAAAACAATAATAAGTGTCCTAATCTAATCTAAGTGGGCCTAAAGGGTAATATTTTTTTCCTAAGGTTGGTTTTGGTCAAATTACACTTATCCAACAAAATTAGGACATGTGTTAGGGTAATAATAATATCATTTTTACCCTTAATTGCCCTATTTACTTTTAACCGTGGTAAATAAAAGTAAAAATTTACTATTCAAAAAAAATTATTTTTATCTTATTGAACCACATTTTACTCCTTGATATTAACCGTGTCTCTCGGATTTTCAAAATTCCACTCACAGAAGCAGTAAAACTAAGTTTTATGTAAATTTTCAAATTCTCCTAGGAGGTGGTTAAAAGATGGTGAAAAGTTCAAAAAAAAATTATATATCTAAAATTATTATAAAATGAATAAAATTAATTACATTGAACTTATATAGGTATTATGTATCAATTTTTACCTAAAATAAATTTAAATAAAATAAATAATTATTTAAATAAAAAGTCAGTTTTTAAATAGTAACCCAGTGTTTTCACTATTCATAAAAAATTGAAAGTTTTCAGAAAAATACCAAAAATTCACCCTAGGCTAATTTCTATATTCTGAATCCAAAAATGAAGTCCATTTTGAAAGATAAAACTTATAAAATTTAAAAAAGTGGGTATTACTATTCATAACGGCTAGTTCATAAAAATATTATAATAATATCTCATTTAGTGAAACTTGGTATTGCGTACTACACATGCTATCGAAGAAGATCTTGATTGCGTGTAATGCAAGCCAAGTCAGGGTTGTGTATAGTGAAATCTTTGTTTTTTGTTGCATAAAACATAATCAAAACTTATTTCATTTGTACATTAAACAAAATCTATACTTAATGTTGCGTAGAATAATTTCCACAAAACGAACTTGAAATTGTGTGTAACACGATCCAAGAATAGTGTTGCGTATACTTCAAGCTAATACGGTGTTGCGTATAGTACAAGCTAATATTGGTGTAGTGTATAATGAAATACATCAAATAAATTAAAAACTAAATATCTCATAAAATCTCAGGGTGTTACATTCTACCCCCCTTAAAATGAATTTTACCCTTGAAATTCATCACGGTTATAAATGGTTTACTACTTTAAAGTTTCTTTCATAGAAAACCACATCGTAAAAAGGAATACTAAAACTTCATTTTAAAAGGTAAAGTAAGAAATGTAATGGTTACCCATATTAACTCATCACTGGGTTTCCACATAGAAGAACATAGGGGGAAATATGGATATGGAAGAAAAATATAACTGTAAAGTTCTGATGGAGAGTTGTAGAGGACATGGCTACGAAAAAGCCAACAATCACAAAGCCATAAATTTGTGATTATTTAAGGTACCATCTGACTCATCGGATATAAGGACACTAGGACAAATTTTTTGGTTTTCAAGATCATTTCCCTAAAGTTGAAAAAAATTGGAATTAGAAAAAATACTTTCTTGATTTCGGTACAATCTCACCATTGGTCATTCCTTGGAAAATTTCCACTTCATATTTTAAATAAATGAAGTTGAATTTTTCATTCGTCAAGTGTTAGCAGATCATGTGATATAATGATAGGTCATTCCATCTATTTCTATCGCAAAAAGTTTAGCACAATTTATTAAATATACATAAGTCCATCTATGTGAATATTAATCGTATATGGTTGCTAAAATGGACTTATACTTTATCTATCATAGAGATAAATAAAATAAAACTAGTTTATACTAACCAGGGACTTCCTGTAGGCCAGTGGTAGGCGATAAAGGCTTGTCGCACTTCAGTTGTGGGTTCGATTCCCACATCCTTGTCTGACGCGACGGGTTGTCGCCCGTCCTGCAGGTTGTCCCTTTTTCTAAAACTATATTATTATAACATTCCATTAATAATATCTAAAAACAAGTTCTATAGTTAAATAATACTATCTGATGTCCAACATAATCCATTCCAATCTTTAGGCTTATCCAAAATACATCTGTCCAATATCGTAGTATAAAGAAAACGATTACTTGAAAGGTCACATAACAAGCACGTGAATACCATTATTTATCCCCCATATATCATACGATATATCTTGTTGGTCAAATTAAAAACATGTGAATACCTTAATCATGTATTATCTTGAAAAAAGAATACCTATTGAACCTTAGTGAAAACATGAATGCTGTCAAAAGTTGTCTCTTTCCACATTCCAAAATCCCAAAAATTCTTTATACTCTAACCATGATATCACTTTGTCCTTATATTAGTCATGAGCTCATGAATACTGTCAAACATTTCATTTTCTCCTTATCCCTTCATTATCTGCATATCATCTTCTTTCCAAAAATATCTCAATCACTTTTCATGGTTATTGATGCCATATTCTTATGGAAAACCGAAATTGACCAATATATAGGTATTCCAATATACCATAAAAGTACCTCAACAACATTATTCTTGAATACCAATACATAAACACTTAAAACCATCCTCTTCAATGATTCTCATGGAATAACTCCTTACTTGATTTATAAGTAACCTCTTAGGTCAGGGAATTGAGTTGGGTAATGCCCATGTTCTCCACAGATAATACATTGAACTCCATAACAGTCTATCACTCTATGACCCTTCTCTCCACACAGATAACATCTTCCCCTACATTTGATGTATTCATCTAGGTTTTTCTTCCCTTATTTATAAATCTCAATCTTTCTTTATCTATGCTCCTCAACATGCGAACATGCATAAAATTCCATCTTCCTCTTATTTGATGAATTGGGAATATCACTGAAGTTCATCTTGTTAATCATATATCGCGATGACTGATTCGGAAAAATCACAAATTCTTTCTTTCTAGTCATTATGAAATTTATTTTCTCATAGTCACCAATTTGTCCATTGGATTCAATGTTGACCCAAATCCTTCCGGTTCCCTCCATTGACTAAAACCAAAAACAATGGTGTAAGAAATAGTTAAAATAATGAGGAACCACATAATCATAAAAAGTTACTTATGGGATGTCTAACTTATCACACAATATTTAATCCAAGAAACCTTAGGTTCACCCTTGGTTATTCATGATCGTAATCATAATTCTAGGACGGTAACCTATAGTTATACTAAACCTTATGGAAATCCCTAGACATACCTTAGAAATATCTCTAGAGATCTCACTAAAGTTCTCACATCCTAGTTTCCAAAGGTTGATTAAACCTTTCCTCTGATACCAACTGTAGAGACCCATATCTTGACGTACATGGACATTACATTACTTTTGTGGAATACTTAATACATAACAAAAACAAACACACAAGGACAATAATATTTTAGTGTCTTTGGAAACTCAGAACATAATATTCTAATTGTGGTGAAAGATCTTCAACATCTCCCATAAAGATCTTACCCTTTTGTTTTCTTACCTAAAACCTTTCTTTATATCCTGGGGAAAAGAAAAAATATAAAGGGTGAGCTCAAATTCAAATTAAGGGTAATCATGGAGAAAATAAAACAAACCATATACATTTGAACTTGAAAACATGAACATAAGGTTTACACATCAAAATCTTGAGTTGTGAAATAAATCTTGGCAGTACGTAAGTCATAGGTCATAAAGGAACATTAATCATGATAAAATAGAATTGGAATAAAACATTTAATTGTGGAAAACCATTAAGCACATGATATGATTTCTATAGTAGCCAGGTCATTGCTACCAAGACCATCTTAGTGGACAAAGTCCCTTTCTGAATTGAGTTCACTCCTCGTTCCAGTCCCGTAACACTGAACCGGATTAACTTACTGTTCCATCCATGTCTATCTCATGAGATATAAATCTTTACCCAATGCATTGAAGGGAGATATAGGTCCCAACCATCTCATAATGAAATCATTCTTACTTGTGCCACAACATAAACATAAACCATTCATCATAACCCAAAGAATAAAAATGGGTTTCATAAACATCATCCCATCATAACATAATCCATATAAAACAAATGGATATCATTTCATCCTAAGAAAAGTGGAACCATGTAAATCATAGAGACATTATACTTGAAACATACACATATGAAATAATGTCATCTTAGATGGAAAATGGTTTTGATAAAACACTTGAAATGAATTCTTGAGGAAAATATCCTTTCTTCTTCAAAATCATTTTCTTTTCACAAAATGCCATGGAATTTAAAAAAAAGGATTTTTTTGAAAATATTCTTTAAATATTTTTGAGTAAGCTTCATGAAAATAAGGCGTTATGAAACCGTAAAAATCTATTCATGCTGTATAAGTTTAAAAAAACATTCTTCTCGTACTTTTTCTGGAAAAGTCAAAAAGTACCTCGTATGCTAAACAAAAGAAAGATTCCTTCCATACGATGTGGTAAAAGTAAAAAAGGGTAAAAATGACTTTAAATATTACATGGAAGAAAATTAAACATTTTATGAAAACATTTTGAGAACATATGGACATGGATAATAAACATAACCCCAGAAAATACTTACGAATAAACAATCTTGGATAAGAATGAGATTGGAATAATTATCCCTTACCTTATGTCCAATTTCTTCCATATGTGTCTGATAAACCTGTATAGTGGGTTTAATCATATTATTAACTTGTAATAGAACCATAATAATATTTATGATATCATATATGATTCACTTACAACTTTATATTATCTGTTCATTTCTCAATTCCATGTTAAAGCAGTGTTTTGGGTAAAATCCTTTCATTTATCATCTGTGTTTTGAATTGTAATTATTAATATGATTAATTAGATCATGATTACTTAATTAAAGAATATAAAACATGATTAATATATAATATATATTCATAATATACATATATATAATAGATCGATAAATGGAAAGAAATACACCGTTCATGGAGACGGTAGGCTGTACGTACGCATGAACGCTATTTTTCGTTTCCTTATTGAATTGAATGGAATTAAGTAGATGACATAAATATATATATACATAAATCTAGTAGAATTATTATGTCATATATTTAATTATTACCTATTATATATACTTTATAATCATTCTTTAATTTTTAACATGGAAAATGAATCTCATCGCGTCGTGGAGACGGTAATCCGTACGTACGCACGAGCGATGATATCATTCCCATATTTATTGAATGGAATTGCAGTGGATGATATAATATCATATAATCAGTATGATGTTATAATAATCATATATAGTTATTCTTTACACCATTATACCAATCCAAGTAAGGTGGTGGTGGAAAAACTGATTACACCACGGCGTGGAGACGGTATTCCGTACGTACGCACGCGCGGTGATTTCATTTTTTCATATAATGGATAGAAGGTGAAATAGGGTTGTTTAATATTTATAATAACATATCAGTATATAATTAATACTGATGTTATTACTTTATAATGAAACAAATAAATAAGAGGAATTAGAAGAAGAAATAAACTTGAAAGAGTCGGTAGAAGAGATTACCTCTTCCTCGACGCACCTCCTTTAAACTTCTTATTAGGGCACTAGAGTTGGTCTTTTGAGAAGACCATAACCTCTATAATATAACTATAGAGGTTTATAATAGGAATTGGAAGGTTTTTTCCGAGATTCAAGGCTCAAAAGGGTGTGAAGAGAAGAAGGAAGGGGTACCCTTTTTATAAGGAAGGAGAGGGCCACCTTTAGAAAAACTTAAAATATTATTTTATAATAAAGTCATATTCGGTTTATAATAGATCCAAATTGATTTATTTAGAATATAAAGTGGGGATGGGTCGAAATCCTCTCAACTAATAGGTTTTAGACAAGTTTAGGTTACTATTTTAACCTTATCATTTAGATTTAACTCTAAGTTAAATAATTTAACTTTTACCGTGTCTTCTTGTTTTCTTACACTATATAGTTAATAAACATACTATAATAAGCCAAAATAACCCCAAGTGGTTCATTATTAATTTATATAACCTTATCTATGTCATTTGGCTGAACCTTAGATATTTAGGAATATAATAACAATTAATAATATAATATTTTTTTTAAAAACTGTTTTATGTCAATTTTGACACTATTTGGTAATTGATTTTTGGGAAACTCATAACAACATGATTAGTTCAGAAAAAGTCAATTTAATCAATAATAACATGTCATATTAACCTAAAAAATTATTGGAATTCATAAAAAGTCTAAAATTACATTTATTTGGGTATTTATAATATCAATTATGTTAATATTTCATTAATAAGGTAATTACTGCATCATCATTGTGTCATAAATAAATTAAATTATTTAATGTCTAAAAAATATAAATAAAATACCATTATGTAGTAAATATTTTTAGATTTATAATTAATATTTATAGTCTAATTTATCTTATGTATAACCCTATATTAAAAATGTTTTAGTTATTAAACGTTGGTTTTAACTATTTTAACTCTTCTTTAAATAAAATAATAATAAGTGTCCTAATGTAATCCAAGTGGAACTAAAGGGTAATATTTTATTCCTAAGGTTTTTTTTTTGTCTAATTATACTTATCCAATAGAATTAGGACATGTTTTAGGGTAATAATAATATCATTTTTACCCTTAATTACCCTATTTACTTTTAACCGTGCTAAATAAAAGTAAAACGTTAATATTCACCAAAAATTATTTTTATCTTATTGAACCAAATTTTACTCCTTTATATTAACCATGTCTCTTGGATTTTTGAAATTCCACTCACAGAAGTGGTAAAATTAATTTTTATGTAAATTTTCAAATTCTCCTAAGAGGTGGGTAAAAGACGGTGAAATTTCAAAAAAAATTATATATCTAAAATTATTATAAAATGACTAAAATGAATTACATTGAACTTATATAGGTATTTTTTATCAATTTTGACCTAAAACAAATTTAAATAAAATAAATAATTATTTAAATAAAAAGTCGGTTTTAAAATAGTAACCTGGTGTTTTCACTATTCATCAAAAAATGAAAGTTTTCAGAAAAATACTAAAAATTCACCCTATGCTAATTTCGATATTCCGAATCCAAAAATGAAGTCCATTTTGAAAGATAAAATTTATAAAATTTCAAAAAGTGGGTATTACTATTCATAAAGGCGAGTTCATAATAATATTATAATAATATCTCGTTTAGTGAAACTTGGTATTGCGTACTACACACGCTATCGAAGAAGGTCTTGATTGTGTGTAATGCAAGCCAAGTCTGGGATGCGTGTAGTGAAATATATGTTTGGTGTTGCGTATAAAATAATCAAAAACTATTTCATTTATAAATTAAACAAAATCTATACTTAATGTTGCGTAGAATAATTTCTACAAAATGAACTTGAAATTGTGTGTAACACGAGCCAAGAAAAGTGTTGCGTATACTGCAAGCTAATATGTTGTTGCGTATAAGTACAAGCTAATCTTAGATTAGTGTATAATAGAATACATCAAAGAAATTAAAAACAATATATCTCATAAAATCTCATGGTGTTACATACTTCCCTTAAAAGACCTCCCATACCAACTTTACATAAATTTAATTCAAGGTTCCCACCAAACTATGATGATTTATGTCTACCACATTCACTGGCTTGGCCATCCTCCTTTAGGAGGCCCTATGGAATCATACTTCCGCATGCACATCCCAAATGAAGGATATCATAATCCTATTGATGTTCATCACCACTATCATTGTCACCCTAATAAATGGATAAAACATGCATGGGAATTGAGGTGATGACACAATTAGATTCACCCCCCAAAATACAAGAATCTATTCTAACAATTTTTTATATGTGAAATTTTGTTTCCCACCATTCCCTTATAATGTTGAAAATGTAACCTACTAGTAGAGATAGTATCTCTTAAGTATTCCATAAAAAAGTATCATTTGTTAATACCTAGGAGATCATAAATTCTTTTAACCCATCTATATGAACAATAATCGACTATGTACATGCCACTTTTCTCATGATTGATACACTATACACTCCATCTATAATACTCTTCCATAATGGATAATATTATAAGGTTGTGCATATACTACCAAAGTATGAATTGAGTGATAGTCACGAACCGTTAACCACTTCCAAAGACTGATGATTTCTTAACTACTTCAAGGGATCAATATAGTTTTTAAATATTTATTTTTCATATTAGTATCACCAGATAAGGATAAAATAGGAATATATCCTGAACAAGGTCTTTAGATTTTCTACGAGCACATTGAGCTTGTGGTTATGTTGTTCGGTGTCAAAAATTCCTAAACTATGTTCATGGGACTCAGGAATCCTTTATTCTGTGAGTTCTTTAATAATTTCAAAGTAGTTTTCATTAATGAAATACTCATATACTCAAGGTTATGGGAGGAGTATATTCAGAATATTAAGGATATTTTGAATGTCCTTTGACATTACTATCTCTATAAAAATTTCCCAATAGAATTTTTTTATATGGGGTGCACTTCCTGTGGTATATAGTTTCTCAATAGGGATTAAAAAGCAATCCCTTGAAGACTGGAGTATTTATTTCTTGGACATCCCCCAAGAATGTTTTAGAGATATATAGATTCCTTGGACTTATGATCTATTATCAAAGGTTCATGTTTTATTTATATCATATTTCATCCCTATTGATAGAACTATCTAGGAAGTTCTATGGTTTTATTTTCACTAATCAGTACCAGTCATCTTTTTACTACCTGAAGGAGGGATTGATTTGTGCTCCCATCCTTTAGTTTCTAGAGGAGGTAGTGATGTTTAAGATCTCTAGAAAAACTCTCACCTCTATTTGGGTTATGTATTAATACTATAGTGATAAGTTGTATCTTATTGGTCTAGGAGGTTATGACCCCAGGAGAATAACTATTCCATCCATGATCTTGAGTTGGAAATAATCATATTTTATCTATAGTGGTCATAAAATTTCTTCATTGGTGATTTTTTTGGTCTTCATGGATTATAAGATCTTGATGTATATTTTCTCTTAGCAGGATCTGAATTTATAGTAGTAGAAGTGTATGGGGTTCCTACAGAACAACCAATTTGAGATTAATAATACCATAGGTAAGGGTAATGTAGTTTCTCATGCAAGGTGTAGAAAATCCTGAAGAGATGTTGTTCAGAATTTAAGAGATGTTTGGATAAGGTTAGAAGAAATTATAGTGATTAATCTTGATGAGAAAGAGGTTGGTGGTAGAATTCACTAATTTTATAAGAAAATTAATTCCTCTTTTATATAATTGGTTGATGAATCTGAGCGGATAGACTCATATGTGGAGGTGATTTGGGATTGTTTCATCTATATTGATTCTCCTAAGGGATGGATTGAGGATGACCTGTATCATATGGAGTTTCAAGGAGGGCTATTTATTTCATCATTGATATGTGGGGATTTTATCTATGAGTTCCATAAATCAATAGTGGTAAGAAATCCTAGTTTATCCAAAATTCTCTATGAATTGAGGGGTCATATTTAGTGACAAAAGATGAAGCAGTTAGTAGTAAATTTTATATCATGTCATCAAGTCTTTGAGTAGGTTAAATTTGAGCATCGTGTTTCAAGTTGAATGTCCTCGAGTGGAAATTTTTAGACATATAGGTGGATTTAATCAATGTATATCCTCAATACTAGTAGAGATTTAATTATATATGGGTGGTTATGGATCAATTGAAAAAGTTGGCTCATTTTCTAAATATCAAGTAGTCAGGTGTTGCAGAGGATTTGGTAAGGCATTATATGGACGAGCTAGTGTGTAATCATGGGGTACTGAAGACCGTTATTTTTTATATGGATCCTTGTTTCGACTCAAGAGTCTAGAGATTATTTTAGAGATATTTTGGTACCTAGATATTCATTATCACTAACTTCTATCCTCATATGGATGATCTGATAGAGTGTACCACCCAGAATATGGAGAATATGTGGTTGGCTTGTGTTCTAAATTTTGTTGGATCTTATGAGAAATAGATACCTCTAGTTTAGTCATATTATAAGTATAGTTTTCACCCTTCCATTATTTTAGACCTATTCAAGGAATTTTATAGGTGGTCTTTCCAATCTCTATTGTCTTATAATGAGATTGGGGAGTCTTGAGTCCTTGGTTTAGTTGTGTTGTAGAGTTTGATAAAGAAGATCAAGATGATTCAGTAGTAGATAAAGATGGAGTAATATTGTTATAATTCATATGAAGATCTAAGGAGGATACCTCTAGAGTTTAAGGTAAGAGATAATATATTCTTAAGGATTTCCTCTCATCTAACACATAAGATCATTTCCTAAGGGATAAATCTTTATCCTTAGTTTATCAGTCCTTTTGAGGTATTGGGGTTCATTAGCAAGGTGACATATCAGTTGGAATTTCATCCATAGATGGTATATTTCCATTATTTCTTTCATGTGTAGCAACTTCATTGATATCTTTATAATGATTCTTGTGTGATTAACTGGGGCGATCTAGATGTATAGAATGAAAAACAAATTGGAGCAGTTAGTTGAGATCCAGTATTATCAAGAGAAGCTACTCTATAGATGGGTTATCCATTTAGTTTTTATTTTATAGAGGCATAGTATCCAAGATGATAGTCTGTGGGAACATGAGTCATAGATTGACACTTAGTATCTAGATCTATTTTGAAACATTTTTCTGTAATGTTTTGGATGTTTTATTTCGTGATAAATTTTTAGAGATGGTTGTTTATGGTTTATTATTCGAAATAATTCTTTGTTGTTGTTTTGTTCTTGAGTAGTGGAATTTTCATTTTTTGATAGTTATCTACAAAGGTAGTTTTTTAGTATTAGTTAGTTGTTGTTTTCTTAGTTTTGGTTTCAGTTATTGATGATGAGAATCATTGGATGTGTATCTAATGTAATAGACTAGACCATCCCGGCCAATTAATTTTCTTAGTTCGAATGTTGGAGGTATTGGTGGGAGGTTTGAGGAAGGAAAGTTAGATATTTGGTTGGGTTATTTTTGTGGTTTGTGGGTTTTTGTTGTGTTTTAGAGGTCTATAGGTTGGAATTCATTGGTTCTTCCATTTTTGAAGATTGTTATAGCAGCTACACTATAAAGGTTAGTCAGAATTTGACTGTAGTTTTGTTATTCTAATTGGGGCTTGGGAACCTTAGGGAGCCAATATATGGAGATCTACCACTTTTGGGGTCCCTTTTTGTGTTCCTTTGGTTGTTCCATGGACTAGACCCAAGTATTAATCAAGTAATGGGCAAGGATAAAGATTATGGTGTGGTTCTTCCCATTGTGATGTAGATGATGGGTGGTATATATTAGTAGTTTTTTATTTTGGTGTCTCAGTGGATGGAATCTTAGGTTGTTCCATGGATTGGTTTTTAGGTATTTTATATATTTTTAAAAGTTTTTATTCCATGGATTGATAATTCCCTTAATTATATATTTTTTTCATTAGATTTATCATATTGAATCATTGACCATTGCATGATTTCTAGGATTCATTCAACTTAAAACTATTAGGCATGGTATTCAACCTTACATTATGGTCATCTGTTTTTCAAAAAATTATATAAATTTTGAATCCAATATAAATACCTATTACGTCCCTCATTTATTTTGAACCTAAGGAAATATGTGGTTCCCCATTAGAGTCCTTTGAAATACCTTGAAATTGGATGTATCCCTCAGTCTTTAGAGATTGGTTGTTGGTGAACTAAGGTGATATTTCTCCTCCTCCATTATTACCCTCTTAATTTTCTAATTGGGTGTTTATGACATCTATTGTTATTTGGTTTGGGTAATATTGAATGATAATTTTTATTAAGTTTTTTGTGATTTAGTTTGATCGAGGTTTTCTTGTACAGTATCTGTATTGCAGCCTTATATCTTCCATTGTTCATTCCTGAAAACTAGTCAAATCTTGGTTAAGGTTTGGGGTTCAATAACTCTCATTGTTTATGTGTTAATTTTTGAAGTATCATATTTTTTATTTCTTTGAAAAGTAGTTAAAAATTTATTTAATAGAGATATATAATATAACTTAAATATGAATTTGATGGGAAGGGGGTGATTCACATGTATTTACTTATTTCCACAATTTTCCCTATGTGATTGATACCATTTTTATACTATTTTTGTGTGCTAAGGATATAATTTTACTGATGAAATCACCTTTTATAAATGTTTAATAACTTATTGATAATAAAAAATAGTGGTGCAGAAGATGATTTTTTTTTGAATGTTTCTTATGAAAGATATATTGATTCATTAGGAAAGAAATATTTAAATGGTAACTGTAGAAGTGGTTGTTGTTGAAATTGGTTAATATATGATTCTATATTCTTTTTGTGAATTTGTGCTCATATGTCCTTTTTTTATTTTGTTATGACTCGTTTGAGATGGGTAGTGTTGAGTAGCGAGGTTGTGCCTGAATTTCCATGATTGGAAAGAGGATAAGTGGTGGTTAGTATAGAGAAATGATGTGGTTATTGGTGAGGAAATAATAGTAGGTATGGTAACATGGAAATGATATTATATTGTGATAGATGTGTTGGTTTCTGTTTCATGTTGTTATGTGAGGTTGTGTTCTAGAATCCTTGTGGTATGGACTATATGGCTAGTAATATTAAAAATGGAAAATGAATGTAGGATGGAATTGAATAAGTAAACTATTGTTAATAAAATGTAAATGCATGGAATGAATGTTTAATGACCAGATTAAATGTGGGTAAATGATATAGAAAAATTTTATTAAATATGGAATGAAATGGAATTGGTGAGTTTAATATGGATGGTAATGGTAAATATGGAATTAATTGGATACATGAATAAAATGATAAAATTTGGATGCATATTATGGATATTTTCATAGGATATGGTGATGTAATGGTGGTTTATTAAATGGAAGTGATGGTATTATGAGGTGGTGATGATGTGGTGGTTATGGTAGTGTGGTAATGATTTTCTTTCATGAATTCTTTGGGATAGTATTGTGTGTGGTTATTTATATGATCTTATTTCCTCATGATTTCTATATACACCCCACCCGACGTTCATCGTTGCGGTTCTGGACAAGGACCAGCAGGACATCTTCAATCTCATTGAGCTAAACACCGATCCGGACAGATGTGTTTTCTCTCCCTCTTCCTCAGGGGCCTTCTCCACATGAGATTTTTGGCGCACTATGGCTACCTCTGTTCAGATCAACCCATGGGATGTGATCCTCTGGTCCAAAGGTACTCACACTAAAATGAACTTTCTTTCTTGAAGGCTTAGGCACAAATCCATTCCAATTGAGAAGAACATCAAAGCTTGCAGTATCCCACTGGCTTCAAGATTTCATTGTTGCACGACCCACTGGGAGGAGAGTACGGAGCACCTGTTTTTTGAAGGAGTCTGGGCAAGGGTGGTGTGGGAGTATTTTGGTGAGTTTACTGGTGTTAAAGATAACCGCTTGGATGGTCTTCCATTCCTAGATAAATGGTTCCATGGTGCGGGGGAGAGGGGTCCAAAGAAGAAGGTATGTGCTGCGGTCTTCCACGCTGGTTGATGGATGATCTGGCATGCAAGGAATAGGGCCATACATGAAGGGATCTACGCCTCGAGCCAAGGTGACATTCACAGAACCAAATTCCTTCTTCGGGATATGATCCAATCCGTTGGCAACTGGGAAGATGCGCCTACTCTTAGGTGGCTTCGAGCCAGCAACAATTCTACTACTCTGGGGAGCAGGGTGACGGGAGGTAACTGGGTATGTTGGACACCGCCAAGAAGAGGGCTCAAACTTAACACCGATGGGTCATGAAAAAGAGGGCTTATACGAGGAGGAGGGGTGGTGTGTAACCCCTCGGGTTCGGTGATCATGGCGTTCTCTGCATGCTTGGGCCATGGGAATTCACTCCAGGAAGAGGCCAAGGCGATGTGTGTTGGCCTCCTCCTATGCCATCAGAAGGGTATGTCCTTATGGATGGTGGAAACAGACTCCCAAATTCTCCAAAATGCCATTCGAGGCAATGGTACCATCCTGTGGTCTATCCTTTACATCATCCGAAAGTTCAGGGGCATGAGTGGCACAAATACTAGTGTGGCCCACACGTGTCGGGAAGAGAACAAGGTCGCGGACCACCATGACTCCCTTGATGTTGTCTGTCTGGATCCCATTTGTATTCACAACGTGTCCACCATGAAAGCAAAGGGAGTCAATCTGGTTCGAGGGGATTCCCTAGGCCTATACTACTTTCGGCCTCCTTAGGTCCCTTGTCTAGGGATTTTGGGACTTTCCTTATTGAATAAAAATTTACTCGATGGTGAAAGTATGTATAACTACTCCCTCTTCTCCATTATCCCATCCTAAAGTAGTAAATTGTGGTAACTGTATGTGGTGTGGGTCATGAATGAGAGGAGGATGTAATTCCATTGATGTCATCCATGTATATGATACCCTGATGTGATGGATATGGATATGAATATGGATTCATGGTTGTGAACTAATTCTAACATGAGATATTGGACCCTGTGGGGGTGGAATGGGATGAGTTATGGTTCACCCCACATCTGTTGTGATGTGAGTATTTGGAATGATGCTGACATACTGACCTTGTGGGAGGTTGTGATATATGGTGCTATGATCTGACCCATATAATCCATGACTTTTATGTATTATGTGGATATGGTGTGGATGATACTGAAGTGATGGAAACACAAGATATTTTTCATTGGTGTGTGATAAAAAAATAATGGGTAAGTGGCGGAAGGGTATCCTTCTGCTATATGCTTGATATTATTTTATTACTCTTGGATGTGATATTTTTTTAGAGGGCCTTAGTGAGTCTAGGTGGATATAGACCCAATATGTGTTTATTAATTCTTTTTTTGTCCACTAAGTAATTATTGCACTACTTCCATATTTGTATGAGTGGTCATAAGGAGGATGTAAATGAGTATATATTTTATTCTCACCCTATATATAAAAATATGTTTTAAAGGTTTATAGAAGGTATTTGGTGATAGTTTTGGATTGTACTATCATGGAACTTGGGATTTAATGTGGAGTTTCTAACTTAGAATTTCTTTTGAATTTTTTTTCTATAGATTCATTGTATATTTATATAATTACATACATTTTTGGGATTTTAGTTTATTTTATAATATGTTTTTGTTGGGTGGTTTATTCTATATGTTCTTAGGATTTATCAGGATAATGCTTCTCATTGGCGTAACTTATACCCTTGTTTCTAGTCTCCACCCCATGACCTATTAGAGGAGGGGTTTGGGTTCACACTCGTCTTCATTACAGGCCCAATAGGGGTTTCTAGTAGGGGTGAGGCATTCCATTATAACTTTTATTACTTGATTAATTCATATATTTGATTATTTCATGTTATTCCTTAGTTTATTTCATATATTTCAATCCTATAAACTTTATTTCACATGGATATATAATTCTTGAGAAATATGATCCTATTCAGTACTTCTATCGGCTCAGTACTCTATAGTTATTTAGAGTTATTTTTTAGGAAATTTTGATGGATATTAGAGATGTTGTGGTTCCGAAAGCTAGTGTAGAGTTCAGGATGACGTTTTATAATTATCCTTATCATATCACATTCATTTATATATAAATGGTTTGTATAAGAGAATCACATCCATTAATTATTATGTGGAGTTGATTTGTGGTTTTTCTTTATGTTTTCTGGGAATCTAGGTGGGTAATTCCTCGCATATGTGTGATAGATACCCTTAGTGTTAGTCTCTAACCCATGTCCTATTGGTGGAATGATGGAAGACTTTCCTTAACTTCCATCCAGGTGGGGTACCAATGGGTTGGGTTATAATACCCCCACTTTTATTAATAGATCATAAGAGCACAAAAAAATTATTAGTCTGAATCTATGTATATAGCCCCAGCCTTAAAACATTACATAATCTTGAATTAAATGAATAATTCACATTGAGAATCTTTTCAGGTTTAAAGTTTTAGAGAATTAGGCCATAACAATTACATTACATCTCAAAAAATTACAAAGTAGAACCTTCTACTCATTTTCCATTTTTTCATAAAATAAAAAATCTTGAAAAAACGATTCGTGTCCAGTTATATGTTTTAGATAGCATGACTTATCCTTGATCTCATCCTTAACCCTATTCATCATTAAGTCCTGTGAAAACATTTCAAAAACTTGGGATAATCTTAAAAATCTCAGTAAGGGTTATAAAATAAAGAAAGAAAACATTTGTCCATAGAAACATAATATTTTTAACATACCTCATGAAATCATCAGATTTATGAATAACACATAGAAATCATAAATCATAAAGGTAACTTGTGGCATCCATAACATACATATATTGTATATTTCAAAGCTATATAGGGAGTTACATTTAGAATACCCATCACAGTATATTCCCTAAATCTCTTAGGAGAAACATTATAGTTTACCTACTTTGTGTTACCCAATGCATTGGAGAGCTATCTCGGGCTAACCCACCCTAGGTTTATCATGGAACCACCCATATATGTAAATAATGCCCAAGAACCATAACATAATCAATACACATAACATAAGCATAAAGGAAAGATAAAATTTCCATATTACAATAACAATATATCATTTCAATATATTTACACAATAAATACATTATCAAAACCATTTTCAATACAAAAATACATAAAAAGAGTATATGGTATTTATTTTACTTTTAAAAACATTACGGTTTGTTAAGGAATACAAAGATCAAATAATACTCATAGTGGTGGAAAAGGTCGTTGTCACTACTTACGTTAAAAGGAAAAATTATTTTTTTGGTTTTTAGTAAAATTCCTCTTAGAAAAAGATTCCATTTAAATGAAATGAAAATTCAAAGGTGTTTATACACCGTATAAAATAAATCCATGTTTAAATCAAAGTATGCCTCAATGAAAGGAGATTGAGACGGAGTCCCTTACCAAGATCATTTTGTTAATAAAATAGATCAATTATGAGTATTTAATATAAATACATATAAAGAAACTATAAATACAATATAATATATCAAAATTCATTTCTCACATAATCATAGCATGACATAATAAATAAGTAGATGATTAACCCAAAGAATGGAAATTGGGTTAAGAATTTCCCATACCTCGTGCCCGACTTGATCCATTCTTTCTTTAATCTCCTGAATAATAAACTAAAGTTAATTTCTACTTGATTAAGAACCTTTTTCAAGTTTATTATTCCTTTTATATTACTTATTACCATGTTATAAACATTATGTAATCATTTAAATTAATAATGGTTGTTTTTTTGATATTTGGTACTTGAGTCAAAAATGAACTTCTTATAATTACAAGTTGTTCATGTGGTCAATAGTCCATTATCTACAGAATGATATTCATGATTTATATATCATATATATCATATATATCCAGTATATATATGTATTTATAATAGTACATAACATTTGGAGATAAGAAATTAAATCCACTATTCATGGAGATGGTAAGTCGTACGTACGTATGAACACTACTTTCATTTCTATTTCATATTTAGTGGAATGAAAACATAATAATACATAGGTATATTATAATTACAGTATAATATCATATATAATTTCATTAACTCTATCCTTTATATGTTCCACGTAGGGTATGAACGAGTCATATCACTTTGAGGGGGTGGTAGTCCGCACTTCCTCAATTGAAATTATCGTATTTACCCACTACGGAAACCATAAAATTATTCTATAAATGAAAATTACAGAATCATATAAAAAATATAAATATAATATATATCACATATAAATAGAGTTCCATCTTAATATCCACCATAAGAGGTGGTAGGAGTAGATTGAATGATCATCATTTTGTGAGGAAGTACTTCGTCGTCCACAGAGACAGTATGTTCTTTACCCATTAGATAGAGGTGTGTGTAAGTGTAGTTCAAATTTTTCTCATACCAACAACCTTGTATATTTAGGATACTGGTGTTTTTATAAAATAAAATAATAAAGATATTTTAGGGGGTGGAGAAGTAAAATAAAATAAAAGAACTTAAGAGAAGACATTACCATTAAATCGGGTAACTCCCTTTGGTTTGAACCAAAAGGATTTCTTGAAGTGCCTTATTCCTAAGGTAAGGTTTATAGATGGAAGATAGGGATATTGAGAGATTATTTCGGTAGATTTTGGAAGATCCAAGAGGCTTGAGAGGTATGAGTAATGGGTTAGAGGTGATGGCTTTTAATATGGGGGAGGGGATATTTAGAAATGTTTGAAAGTATTATTTTATTATATAATGATTTTTGGTTTCTAAAGGTCAAAAACTTATTAAAGTAGAATATAAGATGAATCTTGTTCTAAATAAAATCATCCAATAAGAATTGGAAAGGTTTTGGATATTTTTTTAATTTTTATAATCTTATTTATTTAAATTATTCATTAATGAGGTAAACACTGCATCATTATTGTGTCTTAAATATTTTTATTTATTTTATGTATAAAAATTATAAAAAAATACCATGATGTAGGAAATATTTCTATATTTAGAATGAATATTTATATTTGAAGATATAACTTATATAACCCCGTGTAAAAATTGATTTACTAAAAGATGTATGTTTATATCATTTCTGTCTTTACTTTAAATTAATTAATATAAAGAGTCATTATCACTCTTAAGTGGCTCCATGGGGTCCCAAAATCGACGCAAGGATTCTAATGGTCGAAAATGTATCAAAAAATAGGATTAGTACACATGTTAGGGTAATTTAATATTATTATAATATTATTTTTACCTTGAATTACCATATTTAGCTTTAACAGCGGTAAATAAAAGTTAAAAGTTACTATTCACCAAAAATTATTTTCATCTTATTGAAACACATTTTACATACTGATAAAAACCATGTATATCGTATTTTTTTAATTTAATTCATAGAAGTGGTAAAATTTCATTTAAATGAAAAAGTTAGTTTTTTAACTACTACTGAGTGTTATCATTATTCATTAAAAATTGAAGTTTTTCAGAAAAATACCAAAAATTCAGCCTAAGCTCTATTTGATATTCCAAATTCAAAAATGATGTCTATTTTACCAAATTAAAAACATAGAAGTTGAATTAATTAATTTAAAATTAATTTCCGTTGTCAACACTAAAAGCGTGTTTTTAAGAAATATTAACTAACAAAAGATGGACACCTGTTTATGTCCAATGTCAAAGTGAAATTACTTACAATGACCAACATTGGATTAAATGGTAAAAATATAATCTAATTAAACATTAAAACAAATTAAAAATATAATTTTAACCATATAAATATATTATATTAAAAGGCAGTTTTGAATTAAAATATAGTATTTTCACTATTCATTAAAAAATGAATTTTATCAGAAAAATACCAAAAATTTACCCAAAGTAAATTTTTATGTTTCGATTCTAAAGGATAAATTTATTTTGTCAAATGTAACATATAAAAGTGACCAAAACTATATTTAAATAGGGTTCACCATCAAAAGGCGGTAAATCGACCTTTTAAAAATCTTAGAGTATTTATGCTTAAAATTGGATTCATTCACATTTTAAGCCTCTAACTTTTATTGGATAAAAGTAAAAACATTTAACAAACATATGTATTCATATTGTAGTTAGTTCTATTCATTCCCACAAATACAATGTCTAGGTGTTAACTTCCATTTAAAATAATATTATATTATTATTTTTCAGTATGACTCAGCATTGTGTGCCACATAAGACTTTGTAGAAACCCATTGTGGCATGACAGGTATACCATTAAATATAGAATTCCATTTAAATTTAAATTAATATTTAATTCACAAATTTTAATAAATATGAAAATGTATTATTCTTTATCTACTAGTGATGTTACATCTTTCCCCCCTTTTGAAAATTGTGTCCCCGCAATTTTATTCACTTATCAAATAAATTGGGGTATTTATCCTTCATTGCATTTTCAGATTTCCACGTTGCCTCTTCAACCATATGACTTTTTCACAAAACTTTTACCTGATGAATTTACTTTTTCTGCAACACTTTCTCTATTCGGTCAAGAATCTGGACTGGTTGTTCCTCATTAGTGAGATTCTCTTCCAACTGAACTACCTCTGGGCTCAAAACATGAGATGAATCAGGAATATACTTTTTCAACATTGAAACATGAAAAAAATTGTGTGTCTGGGATAAACTTGGAGGTAAAGCCACTATGTACGCAACTGATCCAACTTTCTTGAAAATTTCATAAGGTCCAATGAACCTCAGACTCAACTTTCCCTTCTTACCAAAATGCATCACACTTTCCCATGAAGAAACTTTGAGAAAGACATGATCACCTACCTCAAAATAAAGATCCTTCCTCTAGTTATCTGCATAACTTTTCTGACTACTCTGAGCTGTTCTCATTTTCTTCTGAATCAACTGAACTCTTTCTACCATCTCTTATACCAATTATGGTCCCATCAACTTCCTTTCAGATACTTCATCCCAAAAACCTGTAGTTTGACACTGCTTCCCATATAATGCCTCAAATGGAGATGTTTGTATACTGGAATGAAAACTATTATTATAAGAAAACATAAACAATGAAATATGTTGGTCCCAACTTCCCTATTAATCCATTGAACAAGCACGTAGCATATCCTCCAAAGTCTGAATTGTTCATTCTAACTACCCATCTAATTGAGGACGAAAATTTGTACTAAAATTTAATTCAGTACCCAATGACTTTTGAATTCCTTTCCAAAATTTATAAGTAAACCTAGGATCATGATCAAATAAAATTGAGAGGGGAACTCCATGAAACCTGGATATCTCTTTAACATACAACCGAGAATGTTGATCTAGAGACCAAGTATCTTGAATAGAAAGAAAATGTGTAGATTTAGTCAATCGATCAACAGTAACCCAGATTGCATTATTACCTCAAGATATCTTTGATAATCCCACAACGAAGTCCATGGATATATTTTCCCATTTCCACTCTAGCACCGGTAAAGGCTGAAGCATCCCTATCGGTAACTGCCACTCTGCTTTAACCTGATGATAAGTCAAACACTTTACAGTAAAATCAGAAATATCTGTTTTCATTCCATCCCACCAGTAATACTCTTGAAGATCTCTATTCATCTTAGTACTGCCAGGATGAACTGAAAATGGGGAACTATGAGCTTCACATAATAAATATTTCTTCAACTATTAATCACAAGGCACACATAATCTCTTCCCAAACCTCAAAATGAAATCATTATCAATGTTAAAATTAGGCAACTTACCCTTCTGAACCAACTATTCCTTTTTTTACAACTCACTATCTTCCTTCTGTGTTTGCTTAATTTTGTCTGATAGAGATGATTTCACTTACACCTAAAACAAAACAGAGGAATTTCCTACACCAACAACTTTTAGGCCCAAGTTCATCAAGTCTTTAATCAAAGGATCTTGTTCCAAACATAACAGGGTTAATGTAGCATTACTTTTTTTTACTCAAAGCATCATCCACTTTATTTTCCTTTCCTGGATGGTAATGAATTGTGAAATCATAATCCTTTATTAATTCTAGCCATCTCCTCTGTCTTATTCTCAATTCTTTATGAGTGAATATATACTTCAAACTTTTGTGGTCAGTATATATTTCGCATTTTACTCCATACAAATGATGCCTCAAAATTTTTAAAGCAAAAACAATAGCAGCTAATTCTAAATCATGTGTAGGGTAATTTAACACATGAGGTTTCAACTAACGTGAATCATAAGCAATTACCTGATCATTTTTCATAATGACATAGCCAAGTACTTTCAACAAAGCATCACTATAGATAACAAATCACCATTTCTGTAAGGCAGTGCCGAAACTGGATCATTCACCAATCTTATTTTCAATTCCTGAAAACAATCATCAAATTATTTTATCTAAATGAAATTAACACCTTTCTGAGTTAATTTAGTCATTGGACTAGATAACCAAGCAAAATTCTCAACAAACCTCCTGTAATAACCTGTTAAACCAAGAAAACTACAGATCTCATTAATATTTGTGGGTCTTGGCGATTCTTCAACAACTTTTTTTTAGCAAGATCAACAGTTATACCATTTTTTGAAACAATGTGACCAAGGAATGAAATTTGTTGTAACCAAAACTTACACTTGCTAAATTTCCCATAAAGTTTATTTTATTTTAAGGTTTGTAAGAAAACCCTTAAATTACTTTCATGGTCCTATTTAATTTTAGAATAAACCAAAATATCATCAATGAACACAACCAAAAACTTATCCAAAAACTTGCAGAAAATTTTATTCATAAGATCCATGAATATAATAGGTGCATTGGATAACCCAAGAGGCATAACTACAAATTCATAATGGCCATATCTAGTACAAAATGTGGTCCTCAAAATGTATATTTCATTTACTTTCAATTGATGGTACCCTGAACTCAAATCAATCTTCTAAAAATACTGATCTCCCTAGAGGTGAAAAAACATATCATCAATATGAGGAAAAGGATACTTGTTCTTAATAGTGGTGTTATTAAATGCTCTATAATCAATGTAAAGTCTCATTGAACCATCTTTCTTTTTAACAAACAAGACAGGAGCACCCCATGGTGATGTTCTAGGTCTAATGAAACATTTATATAATAACTCCTACAATTTCTTCTTTAACTCTAAAAATTCAATTTAAACCATTCGATAAGGGGGTTTTGAAATTGGATTAGCGTCAGGAACTAAGTCAATAGTAAATTCAACTACCCAATCAGGTATAATACTAGGAAACTCATCAGGAAAAACATCAAGATACTCATTTACCACTGGAACCTCATTAATCTGATCAGTTCCTTTATTTTCAACAATATGTGCAAGGTAACATTCATTTCCATCTTTTACTAGTTTCTAAGCTTCATGATATGTTATCAAAAGTAAGGGTTCATTCTTGTTCACAAACTGAAATTATTTCTGAAAATAAACCTCTTTAGCTCTACATTCAATCTTAGAATGATAAATAGAAAGCCAATCTATACCCATAATAATATCAAACTCTACTAGAGGCAACACAATAAGGTTTGTAGGTATATTGTTTCCAAACACAAGGACGGGAAGGTTCTTATAATTTCTTTTTGTCTCAACATTTCCACCCAGTGTTTTTACTATAATTTTAGGATTCATATCTTGAGATGGAATTTAAAATTTACTAGAAAACTTCTCAAAAATGAACTAATGTGTAGACCCTGAATCAAAAAACACATTGGCAAAATCTGAACAAACAAACAGTATACTTGATACTACTTCATTTGATGGCCCAACATCTACTGAAGTAGTTGCAAAGGATTTCACCACCCCTTTCTACTTGTAGTCTAGCTACTTTCCCTCAGCTGAGTTCTTCATTGGACACTCATTTGCATAATGACTCATTTCATTGCACTTAAAACATTTAACTGATTGTAAATCAGATTTTTTCATTCCATTACCCTGATCTTTTTCAATGCAATTACGAGCCTTATGTCCCATTTTACCACATCGGTATCACTTACCAAAATTCAAAAGACATTCCCCAGCATTCTTTTTCCCACAATTTTCACAAACTGTAAACTTAAGTTTCTTACCATCATACTTTTTTGAAGAGTTCTTCCCTTTCTTCTGCCACCTCGACCACTTGTTATATTATTTGTCAAAGAACACCTGATCATCGTCAAAATCCATTTCCACCTTCTCCGCACATCGAACAAGTTTTTCATAACTTTTGAACTCACGAGAAGATAAATCCCTTTGATACTTTGTCTTTAATACTGAGTAAGAATTGTTGATTTTACTATCAATATATCATATTAAATTTAGAGCATACCTTGCTAGTCGAGTGAATTTTTCTTCATAAACAGCCACTGAGTCATCCTCCTACCTCAATTTTAGGAATTTATTTCCATACTAAGATGAACCACCTAAGAAACATACCTTTGAGTTCATCCCAATCAAGAGCATCAATCTCCTCACTATCCCTGATATTTTTAACCATCGACCACCACTGATCGGCTTCACCTTCAAAATGGAAAACAGAAAGACTAACCTTTTGATGTTCTGAACACCCCATGACATCAAAAATATTTTCTAGTGCTTTAATCCACCCTTATGCTAGCATAGGGTCAGATGATCCTCTGAATGATGGGGGATGTTACCTCAGGAAATGCTCCACTACTGACATGTTCCTCTATGGTTGATCTGGCTGATCTCGTGCATGGATATCACCACCATTTATAGCCTGATTCAACTATTCCATCATAGCAAAAAACTTTTCAGTTCTGATTCCAACCATCTCAGGTTTCTAATTTGGAAGGTTGTATTCCTCCTAATGTCATCTCATTATAGCTTCCATGTTTCCATTGTGGAAAACCATTCTAAACACATAAATATATTAGGTGAAGCAACATGGAAATCTGTAAATGCTATATCATTTAAATCTTACCATAAATTAATTTATGGACATTAATTTAACAATATTCTAACTCCTAAAGTTGTCTAAACTGACCTCTAATACCAACTATAGGGCCCCAGCCTTAAAACATTATATAATATTGAATTAAATGAATAATTCACATTGAGGATCTTTTTAGGTTTAGATTTTCAGATAATTAGGCCACAACTATTACATTACATCTCAAAAAATTATAAAGTAGAACCTTCTACTCAGTTTACATTTTTTCATAAAATAAAAACTCTTGAAAAAAAGAGTCATGTCTAGTTCCATGTTTTAGATAACATAACTTTTCCTTGATCCCATCCTTGACCATATTCATCTTTAAGTCATGTGAAAACATTTTAAAAACTTGGGATGAGCATAAAAAGTTTAGTAAGGGTTATAAAATAAATAAAGAAAACATTAGTCCATCAAAACATAATCTTTTTAACAAACCTCATGAAATCATCAGATTTATGAATAACACAAAGAAATCATAAATCATAAAGGTAACTAGTGGCATCCATAACATACATATGTTGTAGCTTTCATAGCTACATAGGGTGTTACATTTGTAATACCCATCACAATATATTCCATAAATCTCTTAGGAGAAACATTATCTTTTACCTCCTTCATGTTACCCAATTCATTAGAGAGCTATCTCGGGCTCACCCTCCCTAGTTTTATCATGGAACCACCCGTATATGTAATAAATTCCCAAGAACTATAACATGATCATAACACATAACATAATCATAAAGGAAAGATAAAATTTCCATATTACAATCATAATATATCATTTCAATATATTGAAACAATCAATACATTATCAAAACCATTTTCAATACCAAAATACATAAGAAGAGTATATGGTATTTATTTTACTTTTAAAAACATTACGGCTTATTAAGGAAGCAAAAGATCAGATAATACTCATGGTGGTGGAAAAGGTCATTTTCACCACTTATGTTAAAAAGAAACATTATTTTTTTATCATTTAGTAAAATGCCTTATAGAAAAATATTCCCTTTAAATGAAATAAAAAGTCAAATTTTTTTATACACCGTATAAAATAAATTCATGTATAAATCAAAGGATGTCTCAATGAAAGGAGATTGAGATGAAGTCCCTTACCAAGACCAATTTCTTAATAAAATAGATCAATTATGATTATTTACTATAAATACGTATAAATAAAGTATAAATACAAGATAAGATATAAAAATTCATTTATCATATAATCATAGCACGACATAATAAAGAAGTAGATGGTTAACCCAAAGAATGGAAATTGGGTTAAGAAGTTCCCTTACCTCGTGTCTGACTTCACATGTTCATTATTTAATATCCCGAATAATAAACTAAAGTTAATTTCTACTTTCTTAAGAAACTTTTTCAAGTTTATTATTAATTTTATATTACTTATTACCAAGTTATAAACATTATGTAATCATTTAAGTTAATAATGGTCGTTTTGTCGATATTTGGTACTTGAGTCAAAAATGAACTTCTTATAATTACAAGTTGTTCATGTGGTCCAAATTCCATTATATCCAGAATGATATTCATGATTTAGATATCATATATATCTAGTGTATATATGTATTTATAATAGTACATAATATTTGGATATAAGAAATGAAATTCACTGTTCATGGAGACGGTAAGTGGTACGTACGCATGAATTCTACTTTCATTTCTATTTCATATTTAATGGAATGAAGACATAATTATACATAAGTATATTATAATTCTTGTATAATATCATATATAATTTAATTAACTCAATCCTTTATACATTCCACGTATGGAATAAGCGAGTCATATCACTTTGAGGGGAGGTAGTCTGCACTTCCTCAAATGAAATTATCATATTTACCCACTATGGAAATCATAAAGGTATTCTGTAAATGAAAAATACAGAAGAAAATAAACAATATAAATATAATATATATCACATATAAATATAGTTTCATCTTAATGTCCTCCATAATAGGTGGTAGGATAATATTGAACAATCATCGTTTCGTGAGGCAGTGGTTCATCGTCCACATAAACAGTATGTTTTTTACCCATTAAATGGAGGTGTGTGTAAGTGTAGTTTGAATCCTTATCTTACCAAAAAAACTAGTATATTGAGGATACTAGTGTTTTTATAAAATAAAATAATAAATATATTTTAGAGGATTGGAGAAGTAAAATAAAATAAAAGAACTTAAGAGAAGACGTTGTCTTTAAATCGGGTAACTCCCTTTGGTTTGAACCAAAAGGATTTCTTGAAGTGGCTTCTGCCTAAGGTAAAGATTATTAGTGGAAGAGAGGGATCTTGAGAGATTATTTGGGTATAGTTTTTACGAGACAAGGTTCTTTAGATTTTTGAGTAATGGGTTAGAGGTGATGTATTTTTATAAGGGGGAGGGACTCTTTATGAATGTTTGAAAATATTATTTTATTATATAATGATTTTTGGTTTATAAAGGTCCAAAAGTTATTAAAGTCAAAGATAAGATGACTCTTGTTTGAAATAAATTCATCTAATAATAATTGGACAGGTTTTGGATATTTATTTAATTTTTATAATATTATTTATTTAAATCATTCATTAATGAGGTAAACCCTACATCATTATTGTGTCATAAATATTTTTATTTATTTGATGTCTAAAAATTATAAAAAAATACCATGATGTAGGAAATATTTTTAGATTTCAAATGAATATTTATATTATAAGGGGTAACTTATATAACCTCATGTAAAAATTGATTTACTAAAAGATGTATGTTTTTGTCATTTTTGTCTTTACATTAAATTAATTAATATAAAGTGTCATTATTACTCTTAAGTGGCTCCATGGGGTCGAAAAATCGACCCAAGGATTTCTATGGTTGGAAATGTATCAACCAATAGGATTATGACACATGTTAAGGTAATTTAATTTTATTATAATATTATTTTTACCTTTAATTACCCTATTTACCTTTAATTGCAGTAAATAAATGTCTAAAGTTACTATTCACCAAAAATTATTTTCATCTTATTGAAACTAATTTTACTTACTGATAAAAACCATGTATTCTGGATTTTTTTAATTCAATTCATAGAATCGGTAAAATTTCATATAAATGAAAAAGTCGGGTTTTTAACTACTACTCAGTGTTGTTACTATTCAGGAAAAATTGAATTTTTTCAGAAAAATATCAAAAATTCATCCTAAGCTATATTTGATATTCCAAATTTAAAAATGATGTCTATTTTACCAAATTAAAAATATAGAAGTTGCATTAATTAATTTAAAATTAATTCCCCTTGTCAAAAGAAAAAAGCATGTTTTTAAGAAATATGAATTATCAAAAGATTGATACTTGTTTCTGTCCAATTTCAAAGTGAAATTACTTCCAATGACTAACATTTGATTAAATGGTAAAAATATAATATAATTACACTTTAAAATAAATTAAAAATATAATCAAAAAATATAAATAAATTATATTAAAATGTAGTTTTGAATTAAAATACAGTATTTTTCACTATTCATTAAAAAATGAATTTCATCATAAAAATACCAAAAATTTATCCAAAGTAAATTTTGGTGTCCCAGTTCCAAAGGAGAATTTTATTTTGTCAAATAGAACATATAAAAGTGACCAAAACTATATTTAAAGAGGGTTCTCCATCAAAAGGCAGTAAATCGACCTTTTAAAAAATATTAGAGTATTTATGCTTAAAATTGGATTCATTCACATTTTAAGCCTCTAACTTTTATTGGATAAAATTAAAAACATTTAACAAACATGTATAATAATTTTTTCGTTAGTTTTATTCATTCTCTCCAATAAAACAGCTAGGCATTAACTACCATTTAAAATAATATTATATTATTATTTTTCAGTATGACTCTGCATTGTGTGTAATATAAGACTTCGTAGAAACCCATTGTGGTGTGTTAAGTATTCCATAAAACATAGAATCCCCTTTAAAGTAAAATTAATATTTAATTCACAAATTTTAATAAATATTAAAATGTATTATTCTTTATTTACTTGAGATGTCACGTTATGTCCCACTACCAATGGATCAGTACTCAAGATATACCTTAATTAAATCATAATTCTAACACCTAAAATGTATAAACTATAATTATCTTATAAATTCAAGCTCATAACATATAAAAATCCAAATTTATGATAGAATTAAACTAAATCAATTTGCATTCCTAGCCTATAGCTCCTTATATTCATTTATGAGAGTTTATATAAAAAGTTTAAACACATTTAAACTAAAGAATATTTGAATTTCAAATATAAAAATTTATATCTATAAATAAATATTGGATTTAAAAATATTCATTTCATAAATTTAGACATGAGATAAAAATTTATTAAAAATTCAAAAATAAAATAATTATGAAAACTTTATAATTTAAAAAATATTATATAACCTCAATAAATAAATAAATAAACACCAAAATTTTATTTCTATTATAAATTCCTTCATATTATCATACTATATGAAATTTATTTAAATAATTTATAATTAATTGAAATGTAAACATTTTATATTTGATATGAACAGTTATTATATTATGTAAACATTTTATATAATCAAAATATAACATATTTAATATTTCTTAAACCATTGTCATATAAATTATAAAAACTACTTTTGATATGGTTAAAAAATCTTAAATAAGACATTTAATTAAAACATTTCAAATTAATAATTATGAATAATTCATAATTTAAATATAACCCATTTTATATTTGATATTATTTTATAATTGATAAAAACTTTATAATTTTCTTTATAATTTTTATAGAAAGTTTTTATAAAAAAATATAGGTCATTCCATATAAATTGGGGGTATCTAATATTGATAATTAATATTAAATATATTTATTAATTAAATGATTCAAAAACATTTTAAAATTAATTATAAACATTTATAATTAATTGATTTTTAAACACATTATAAATAAAAATAAATATATTATAATACATTTTACAATATTTTTTCAACTATTTATAAATTACTTAAATAAATTCATCGTTAAAAAATAGAAAAAACAAAAAAAATATCCATGCCATATTTTACGATTCACTCAAACCATAAACTATGATTTCATTTAAAACATAAATCATTGTTTCTGAGAGGCATGTAGTTACCTATGATATCATCCCTTAGTGTTGGTAAACATGTTTTATGATATGCACTAAAAATTACTTGATGATGCAATTTTAAGTTTTATATAAGTGTGATCTTTTAACCGCTCCTTAAAATTCTCAATTTTATGCTATGATATAAAAAAAATTATATAACATAGTGTGTGAAAGTTCATATCTCACATTATAATATACTAAAACTATAGTTTTTAGTATATTACATAATCGATAATATGTTATTTCATAGGTTCTGATCATATCCAAACTTATGATATCACTTATCATGTGGTATGTTGTAGTTCAAAAACTATATCATATTTTACTATTAAGAATACAAAAATCCATTTTTCTTCATTTTATGAAATATTTCACAAATTATTTCAAGCATGAAATTACTCTAATACTATAGATGGGTTTCTAAGGGTCTAAAAAAACATATTCAAGTAATATAAAAAATAAGAAACCATAAACCAACATCATCCATTATTTGAAACTAAAACCATGTAAAATATAAAATAAAGAATATACCCTACACTATAGATGGATGAGGTTCTTGTCTTTAATTAGATACTTCATGAATAACACATAGAAGTAGCTGAAGGGATCTATCCTCTAATAGTATCATCAGGTTGAAAAATCACCAAATATTTAGATAAGATTCTCCTTTAGACCATTATATGACAGTACCTTGGATGTAAAATAAGAATGATAAAATATATTGAATATATGGATATATTTTTGTAACACCCCAATATTTTAAAAGAATAAAATAAAATTTGATAGCATAAATGATGTGTAACACTGAACTTAGATGAGAATGTAACAACCCAAGACATTATGATATATTTATTTTTAAATAAATTTAATCACTTTTATTTCTTTTAGTACATGCAACCCTGACATTTTTATGTTCGATAGCATATTCAACATGTAACACTGAGCTTAAACGACCCATGATATTTATAACCATTTTAACCTACCCATTAAATTGGTGAGTATGAATATTATTAAAAAAATATGAATTATATATATATATATATATTTGATACTCAATATAAATTATTGATAATTTTTTTGTAAATAATCAATCAATTTTTAGTAAATTTATTTTATTCTTCAAAGATAATTTTTATTGATTTTAAAGAAAAAAAATATTATAATAATATTTTGGAACCTTTAGAAAATTTATTTGATAAAATTAACTTAATATTTTAATCTTAATTTTAAAATTTTCTTTGTCTTAAATTTCATAATTTTTCTGTAAATATTGATTTTTTAGTAAATAATGAAAATACTTATTTTTGTAAAAAACATATTTATTTTCAATAAATTTCGAAAATTAAAAGTCCCATTACATTTTAAATATAATTTAAAATAACATAAGTATTATTTAGTTTTATTTAATATACTTTATTTCATTTTAATCATCATTATATTGTATTTTAGAATAAGTTTTTTTTGGGTTTAAAACAGGTTTTTTCCTGAAAACTATTTTAAAATGCATAATGTTTACATGTTTTAATTAATTAAAATAATACATAATGATTAATGTTTTAAATAAAATTTATAAATTATATATCAGTAAATTTTTATTTAGATTCATAAAAATATTATTATTATTTATGGAATTAGTATAAAATCATTTTGTGCTTGAAAAAATACACTTCTCAAAAACCTGCTTTTTCATCACGTCTACGAGTTTTGTGTTGAATTTAATTCTTGCCACTTTAAAAAAATTAAAAAATAAAATTCTCCTTTTAAATCATAATATCCAAATTATATTAGGTCTTATTTTTTATAATTTTTTGAAAAGATTATTTTTTTGATGAATAGTGAAAAATACTAAATTTTAATTGAAATTTTTATTTTACATTAAATTATTTGTAAGGTTAAATTATATTTTAAATTAGTTTTAATGTAAAAATAGTTTAATTTTATAAAAATATATTATTTTAATAATTTTAATATTGTATTTTGATATAATAACTTTGTAAACTTTTTAACATTTTCTCTTTAAAAACATAATTTCTCATCACATCTCCAGGATTAATTTTAAATTAAATTTTTTCTAATCATGTGATTTGAATTTGAAAAAATGGATCACATTTTTTGAATAATCATAATTTATATTATCTAATAAGTTTAAATTAGTTTTTTACCAAAATGATTATTGAATGAAAAAAAATAATTATCAGAGTTAAGTTAAAAAATTGGTTTATCGAGGGTTAAACTAAAACGATAAGGGTAAAAATGACCTATAAACTTTTCTAAAAACTATTATTTATCCATATTTCTACCCTTAAACCTATAATATTTTATAATTCCCCATTTATTACCCCTTTTACATATGAAAAACGTGGGAGTACTCATTTATTTTCAAAAATACCAAGTGTGTCATCTGCCCCATTTATAAAGGTCACCCCATATCCACTTTTCATAAAACCTTAAAGCCTATTTATTTCCGAAAATAACTGAAAAAATAAATTCCAAACTTCCCTACCCTAATCTAAAGTCCTTATTTTTGGAAAAAATCTAACCTAGGAAGGCTTCGGTGCAAATCTAAGAAAGATACCCGAAGAAGAGGTAATGTTCTTCAACGAGCATCTTTATTTTATTTCTTTATCCACTTTCTTCAAGAATTTTTAAAGCATTCTGATATAATAATATAAGTATATTCCATATAATAGGATTTTTTTTATAATGATTTAATGACCTAAAACGTTTTCTACATCCATAAAATGGGTTATGAAATCATCATTCGTGTGTACAGCATACTACTGACTCGCAAACCGATGTCATTCATTATTCCATTAAAACCTTTCATGTTTGGGTATGATGATGGATATAAAGTGTATATATATATAATATTTACACCTATAGATTAATTATATCATAAATATCATTTTCTCCTTCCATTTCTTATGATATACGATAACATCGCTCGTGTGTATACGGACTACCACCTCGCGAAGCAATGTGATTTGTCTTTCACTAAGCTTCACATGGAAGGTGATAAGGATAAATTTAATGGTTTTGTGTGATATAGATGAAATAATTATCATTTTCATGAAATATTTATTATTATTTAAATATATTATATCATTTTTTTCTTACATTTCCACTCACTTAAAGATAATAACATTGTTCATATACATGTGGACTACCGCATTCACAAAACAATTTGACTCACCTTTCATCACCACACCACATGTATGATATATATAATTATATAATATGTTATATATTATATTATAATAATTTTGTAAATATTATATATTAATTAACTTATTTTTATAATAATCATTGGAAAATGGAAATGTTACTCATGCGTATGTATGACCTACCATCTCCATGATCGAAACATTCTTTATTTTTCATAACCATCATTCATGATTGGTTTTAAAAAGTAATATTTATATAAAAATATAATTATTATTATTTTATTATTATTCTTTAGGTAATTAAACTATGTAATATGTGCATGAACTTCATCTTTAATGACCAAACACACATAATAAAACAAGGCAATTACCACCAGAAACAATGAAAATAATTAAATATTATTAATGAATGGGTGATAATATGTTATAAAAGGATCAAATATGATATTAAAAATAGTAAAATTGTTCATTTGTAAGTTAATATCATGTTTAAACCCACTATACATGATTTGAAATCATAATCAACCAAAAGGAAGTGTGAGGTAAGCGATTTTCTTCTCACTTTTTACTTTTGTGAGACACATGCCATATTCACCATCTATTTCTTTTAAATAGTGTATATACTTCCCATTAATTTATTTTATTATTATCATCATAAAAATTATTGGAATTTAAATATTATTTTGGTGATCTCTCTTTCATGTGGATTATGATTTAAGGTAACTAAAGTAGTAATAGTTTTATGTTACAATATCATCATTTATCGGGATTGTTTATGATTAAGTCTCCAATGTTACAATATTATGATATACCTCTCTATAAAAATCATGAAATTTATTATTACATGGTTTTTGAAAATATTTTAAAGTAATAGTACAATTTTTTCCACTCTTTATTACTTAGAATAATTGAGAAAAAAAATTTAAGAAAATTTGTGTTTATTTATCTCTTCGATCAAGAATCATTTTTTCTTCCAAAAAAATGTTTTCAAAAAAAATAAAAAATGTTTTTATAATTATTGAAATTATTTATTAAATACATTTTTACCCATGTATTAGTTTGTAAAAAAATTTAAATGAATCTTCTTGTCATTTTACAAACAATACCCATTTTTATATTGATGAAAATGTAAAATGAATCTTTATTCCAACATGCATGGAATGAATGTAATTTTATAAAGACATAAAAAATAATTAATTAGAAGATTTATTTATATTTTTTAAATTTTATTTTCAAGGTAAATGGTTTTAAAAATGTTTTATGTTTTAAAAATAATTTTTTAAAGAAGAAAGGATATTTTCCTCATGAAATGTTTTAAATGATGTTTCAAAATTATTTTCCATCTAAGATAACATCTGTTGGTGTTGCCTATTCCTTAATGGGGATATGATCCAAGTATACCATTAATATTATTTATATTAATGGTTTATGTTTTTATGGAATGATGTTAATGAAACCCATTTCTCTTCCATGGATTATACCATGAGGAAATTCTTATAAAGCATGCTTCTTTTCACTGGTTATTCTATAATGAAATGATTATGAAACCTATCTGTTTTACAAAGTTTATGATATGATTAAATTTTTATGATATCCCTTTAATTTCATGGGTTATGATATGATGAATTTTTATGATCTTGTGGAACACATAAATATGGTATTCATTATGTGACTGGTGAAACCTATATCTCCCTCCAATGCATTGGGTAATGATTTATATCTCATGGGATAGAAAAGAATAGAATGTGGAATGAACCTGATTCAATAAGTAAATATTGGAATGGGGAGAAAACCCTATTCATTAAGACATTACAAGAACGGGAAGTTAACAAGGTTCAGTAAGATAGGGCTGAAACAGGGAGTGAACCATGTTTAGTAAGAGAATTTGTCCGTTATGATGGTATTGGGAGTAAACCTTGACTTATATGATAGTTTTGGGAGTGAACCAATTCTTATATGACAGACTTGGAATTAATCCTTGACTAATATGGAAATTATTTTCTATGATTATATGTATGCCACAAATTCCATTTCTTATGCCAATGTTATGCTCTCATGTATATTGTTCTTTGATTATATTATGATTCATGTCTTATTAATATCCTATATTTATTCCTTAATTCATTATTATGATATTTGGTATAAAGGGTATGGTTTTAAAATTTTATGCTCATGTCCTCATACCCTTATTCTGATGTTATAATTACATATCTCTCTTGTTTACCCTTATTGAGCATCTAAGCTAACCCTTTATTATGTTTCCTTTCCCCAAGGTTATGAAGAAGTTTATTATTTATTATATTTATAATAAGGGTTCTAGTTATAAAGAACATAGTGTGACATGATGTAGCTCACTTATGGATAAGTTTTTATGTTTCCATGTTTCCAAAGTCACTAAAATATTAAGGTCTTGAGGCATGTTTTTGTGTAATGTGATGAATATTCATAAAAATGATGTAATATATATGAATGATAAGCCTAAGGTTGTTATATTTTTTACATAGGTCGGTTTAGATAAATTTGGAGATAAGGATTTTTTCATGTGATGTTATCTTAAGAGTTATGGATTTCATTATAGGTATATAAGCTTAAGGATGATCATAAGTTCAAAATCTTAGACTCCCATTTTGGTTTTTAAGCAATGAGATTTTATAAAGTGATTAATGGCATTTTAAGAGACATTTTAGTAATTTGAATTATTTTTAAAGAAAGGGTTTAACATGAAGTATACATTTAAATTTTATGGAAATAATATTTAAGTTGTTAACAACCATTAGGGTTGATATGATATTGGATATTGAGAACACAAGTTTTATATTATAGATAACCAAAGAATTGAAAAGTGTTTTAGTGACTAAGTTAACAATTTTACCCCAAAATAAGATCTATAAATTTTGGGCTTGATATATAAAAGGTATGAGATAAACTTTGAGGTTAAAAAACTCTTTAATTTTGAGGTTATTAAGGTTATTTAGAATATAGTGTTATGGAATTATTTATTTTAAACTTTGGGTTTTACTATTGAGTTTTGAAGATTAATGTATCATCTAATGGTTTACTCATTTTGGTAATTATATTAACATGTTCTAAACATTTTAGTTTTGGCTAATGTCTATGATATGAGGAATATCTTGTTATCCATTTCAAAGTTATTTTATCTTTAAAAGTTTATTTTAGTTATTCATGCATGAATAATTAATCTTGAATACTCATCGTTTGGATAAAAAATGAGATTATTATGGAAATTGACACAGTGATGAAATTATACTCATAATGTAGGTAACTTTTCTTATTCTATTAGTATTTATGAAAAATAATTCCTCAACTATAGGAAAATTATTTTGAAACAAAAAAAAGTATCCTATAACATTCATATCTGATGAATCATATGATCTTTTAGATCGTCACATATTTATGGTTTGGAGGCCCCTAACTTTCCATTGATAATTCAATTTATCGTGTTCGATTACCTCAATCAATCGCAATAATTATTTATGCTTTTATTCTATTATCACCAATGTTATTCTATTTTTAAACCTAGTTATGTGTTACTCGATATGACCTTTGTACTTTATTTTCTGTTGTGTTATGAGGATGTTATATAAACCCTTTTTATGATGTGGGTTTATGATAAAAGTATTTCTAAATTTATATCCTTTTACTACTGATATAAATTTCAAATTTAAAGGATGTAATTTATTAAAGAGGAGAGGATGTAACACCCTGAGATTTTAAAATAAGAAAATTATATTTGATAGTGTAAATGATACACAACACTGAGCTTAAACAACCCACGATATATATAACTGTTATAACATAATTGTTAAATTACTAGGTATGAAAACTATTAACTATTTTATGAAAATTATATATATATATATATATTCAATACTCAATATAAATTATTAATAAATTTTTAGTAAATAATCAATCAATTTTTATTAAAGTTATTTCATTCTTTAAAAATATGTTTTCTTCAAAAATGATTTTTTAATGTTTTTCATGAAAAAAATATTATAATAAATTTTTGGAACCCTGAGAAAATGTATTTGATAAAATTAAATTCATTTTTTAATCATAATATCAAAATTTACTTTGGTTGGAATTATTTAATTTTTCTGAAAATATTGATTTTTCAGAAAATATTAAAAAAATATCAATTTTTGTAAAAAAAATTATTTCTTTTCATCAAATTAAGATATTTTAAATTCCCATTATGCTTTGAATATGATTTCAAGTAACATAATTATTATTTAGTTATATTTAATCCACTTTATTACATTTTAATCATTACTATATTTTATTTTAGTATATGTTTGTTTTTGGGTTTAAAACGTATTTTTTATTAAAACTGTTTTAAAGTGATCAATGTTTCTTTATTTTATTTAATTAAAGTAATACCAAATGAGGAATATTTTAAATAAAATTTATAGATTATATATCATTAAATTTTAATTAAGATTCATAAATTTATTATTATTAGACATATAGTTAATATAAAATCATCTTGTGCTTGAAAAAAAGCACTACTTGAAAACCAGTATTTTCGTCGAGTCTGCGGGTTTTGTCTTAAATTTATTTCTTGAAAATTTTAGAAAATTTTTTTAAATAATATTTGAAATAATAATTTCAAAATTATATTATGGTTAATGTTTTATAATTTTCAGAAAATATTATTATCTTTTTATGAATAATAAAAAATATTGAATTTTAATTAAAATGAGCCTTTTCATTTAAATTATTTATAAGGTTAAATTATATTTTAAATTCATTTAAAAATAAAATTAGATCCATTTTATAAAAATTAATCCAATTTAGTTCATTTTAATAATTTTCATATTTAACTTTTATATAAAATCATTGTAAACATTTGAACATTCTCTTTTTAAAAACCTACTTTCTCATCATGTATGTGTGATTAGTTTTAAATTAAAATTTTCCAATTCAATGATTTTAATTTATAAAAAATAATTAAAAATTGGGAATAATAATAATATATATTATCTAAAAATTTCAACTTAATTGTTTATCAATGTGAATATTGAATGAAATAAAAATATATTACCATGATTAAGGGAAAAATTGGTTTATCAAGGGGTTGAACTAAACATATAAGGGTAAAAATGACTTATAAACTTATCTAAAAACTATTTTATATAAATATATTGAACATTACACCTATAAGGTTCATGATTTTATAATTTTTGACCCTTTTGACATATGAAAAATGTGGTACCACTCATTTATTTTCAAAAAATACCAAGTGTGTCCTCTCTCCCATTTATAAAAGGCCACCCATTATTCACTATTATTCACACATACAAACCTATTTGGCTTAGCCATGACCTGACCAAATAACTTCCAAAAATACCTCCCCTCATTCTAGAATCCTTTTTTGGGTATAAAGACAAAATAAGAAGGCTTTGGTGTAAACCTATAGAAGATACCTGAAGAAGATGTAATGTTCTTCAACGATCATCTTTATTTTATTTTTTTTATCCACCTCCTTCAATTACTTTTAAAAAATAATGATATAATAAAATTAGTATATTAAACATAATTTTATGTTTTTATAATAATATATTGACCTAAAACCATCTCCACTTCCATAAAATGGGTAACAAAATCATCATTCGTTTATACGGTAGACTACCTCATCATGAACTGATGTCATTCATTCATCCATTACCATCTTTCATAGTTGGGTATGATGATGGATATAAAGTATATATATATAATATTTATAAATATTATTTAATTTTATCATATATATTTTTCACCTTCCATTATGTAGGATATGCTATAGCATCGCTCGTTTGTATGGTGGATTACCGTCTTGCGAAGCGATGTAATTCATCTTCCACTAACGCTTCACAAGGAAGGTGATAAGGATAAATTAAATAATTATATGTGATATAAATTAAATAATTATAATATTATAAACATATTTAACATTATATAAAGTTATTATATCATTTTATTTCTTTCCTTTCCACTCACATAAAGATAATAGCATTGTTCATGTACGTGTGGACTACTGCCTTTACGAAGCAATGTGACTCGCTTTTCATCACCACACCACATGGATGATATATATAATTATATAACATGGTATATATGATATAATTATAATTATTTTAATGTTATATATTACTTTCATTCTTTCCATAATAATTATTGGATAATGGAAACATTACTCATACGTATGTATGACTTACCATCTCCATGATCGTAACATACTTCATTTTTCATAACTATATTTTATGATTGGTTTTAAAAGTAAAATTAATGTAAAAATATGAAAATTATTTCATTATTGTTATTATAGAGGTGATTAAAATATGTAATATGTTTAGGAACAAGATCTTTAATGAAAATAAATTCCTAAGAGAAAAAGGCAATTAACATTTGAAACAATGAAAATAATGAAAGATTATTAATGAATGGGTGATAAATGTTATAAAATAGTCACATATGATATTATAAATAGTAATATGTTTATATTATAAGTTAATAACATGTTTAAAATCACTATATTGGAGGATAAATCTTGATCAACCAAAATGAAGCATGAGGTAAGGGATTTATATCACAATGTTTACTTCTATGAGATGCATGTAATATTCATCACTTATTTATTTTATGTGGTGTATATACTGCCCATGAATGTATTATATGACACTTATCCTGAAAATTATATGGATTTAAATACAACTTTTAGTATGTCTCTTTCATGGGGATTATGATTCAATTTTACCAAAGTGGTAATAGTTTTATTGTAACATCCTGAGTTTTAAGAAATAAACACTATGTTCAATAGCATACATGATACGCTACATTGAGCTCAAACGAACAACTAAATATTATTATTTAAATGTTTCCATTATAACCTAGTCTCTGGAATATTGGGAATGAATAGTATCAACTTAATTATAAAAATATTGTTTACACATGTTTAAATAATGATTAATTGGTTACCAAATTGTATAGAAATGGAAATAAAAACCAATTGAATATAAAGGATGTGTTTTTATGAAAACCTATTTAAAAAGAGAATAATTGTGTTTATAAAATCATATAAATATTTATGGATTTTTATTTAATTAAAAATATATGTTATATATTCAATTTAATGTTTTAAATTCATCTTATATGTATTATAGATATGATAAAAGAACAAATTCAATTTTTTAAATAAAAGAAGTATTTTTCTAAAAATATAGTTTTACCTCCTTTTGATGGATAAACCTTATTAAATTTTGTTTTTAACACATTTATATTTTATATTTGACAAAATAAACTTATTCTTTAGAATTGGGACATTAAAATTTACTTTGGATGTATTTTTGATATTTTTTTGATGACTATCATGTTTTGATGAATAGTAAAACTATGCTAAATTTTAATTAAAAACCACTTTTTCTATCGAGATAATTTATATGGTTAAATAATATTATTTTAATATTATAAATTATTAATTGAATATATTTTTATCATTTAATACAATTTTGTTAATTATTAGTAATTTTACATTGAAATTGGATATAAACACATGTCAATATTTTGGTAGTTTTTACTTCTAAAAAACATGATTTTTTGTTTTAACAATGGGAATTATTTATAAATTAATTTCTAACAATTTTTTGACTTGAATTTGGAAAAATGGATTTTATATTTGTAATCTTAAGTTATAAATTGTGCAAATAGGTACCCTTTATTTTTGGACATTATGAATAGTAACCTCATTAATTATTTTATTTACCATGGTTAAAGGGTAAATCTAGTAAATAAGGGTAAAAAATAATATTATAATAATATTAAACTACCCTAAAATGTGTCATAATCCTATTTGATGAGATATGTCTGACCATGGTCATCATTTGGTCGATTTTGGGACCCCATGGAGTCACTTGGGTGTGTTAATGACATGTTATAAGAATTAATTTAAAGTAAAGAAAAAATATAACAGAAACATTTATCTTTTACTAAAACAATTTTAATATGGGATTATATAAGTGATCTATTTGAATATAAATAGTAATTATAAAGTTAAAATTATTTCCTACATCATGATATTTTATTTATAATTTTTATACATAAAATAAATAAATTTAATTGTGACACAATGATGATGTAGTGGTTGCTTCATTAATAAAGGATTCAAATAAATGATATTGAAAATATTAAAATAAATATTATTTGACATAATTAATGCCATCCATGAATTTTATAAGTTATTATGACATGTTATTATTGATTAAATGTTTTTTTAGAAGGAATAAAGTTGTTATTAATTTGTAAAAAAATCAAGTGTGAATAGTTTTCAAAATTGACATAATTCATAACTTAAAATATAAAATAGTTTATTAAATGATATTAAATTCCAAAAAATATATATATATATTATTCAGAAAGATGGTTAATATAAGGCCAAATATGTTATAAATGACTTTTTTGTGGTTCTTTTTTCATGATATGGTAATTACATTAACCTACAATGTGTAAATAACATGATATCATTGTAAGATTTAAAAGGGTAAAATAAGGGTTAAACCAAAAAGATAGGGATAAAAAAATTTCAAAACTTGTCAAAAAAATATTGTATGATTGGTATTCGAACAAAAATTATTTTATAATATCATTAAATTAGTTTTGGACAATTTTTAATCGAAATTAAATTTATAATAAATTAATATTTCAAAACTTTCCTAAAGTGCCCCTCCTCCTCTTATAAAAGGCCACCACCTCTACCCACTTACTCACACCAATCAAGCCCCTTGTCTCATCCAAATTCTACTCAAATAATCTCCCAACATCTCTACATTCCTCCTATATGCCTAAAATTTGGAAGAACAAAATTCAATAAATCCTTTTGGATCCAATCAAAAGACGTTACCCAATTAAGTGGTAACGAATTCTCTCAAGTTCCTTTACTTTATTGTCATTCTCCACTCCCTATCTCTTATTATTCTTTGATTACATAATAAAACAACTATCCTCAATATACTTGTATGTTGTTATGAGAAGTATTTTAACTACACTTACACACACCTTCATCTAATAGATATGAACATATTGTTTCTATGTACGGCGAACTACTGCCTCACGAAACGATGATTGTTCAATTTTCCCCTACCACCTCTCATGGTAGCCATTATGATGGAAATATATCTATATATGATATATATTATATTTATATTGTCTCTATTCTTCTGTAATTTTTATTTAAAACATACCTTTATGCTTTCCATGATGTGTAAATATGATAATTTCATTTAAGGAAGTGTGGACTATCGCCCCCTCAAAGTGATATGACTCGTTCATGATATAAATGGAATGTATAAAATATGGTTTTATTTAACATATGAGACATATATGACATAAATATAATACTGGTATTATAATATAAATTTATATCATTTGATTATTATTATCTTAAAATGACAAAGAAATGGAAGTAGTGTTCATGCATACGTACGGCATATCGCCTCCATTAATGGTGCATTTCATTTCTTATCTAAGAATATTATGGAGATTATAAATATATATATACTGGATATATATATGATATTTAATTATTTAATAATATTCTGGATATGATGGACTTTTGACCACATGGAAAATTTACATCAAACAAGTTCATTTTCGACTCGAGTACCGAATATTGAAAAACCGGCCAATATGAACTTAAATAATTATTTAATTTTTATAACATGCTGATAAGTAAAAAAATGAATTAGAAACTTGAAAATGGTTCTGAATCAATTATAAATTAACCTAATATTATTATTTAGGAATATAAATAATTAATGATACAAGTCAAACTCAAGTTTAGAGACTTTTTCTCAATCTCCATTCATTGAGGCATATTTTGGTTTTACACAACCTTCTTTTATACAGTGTATAATTATATCCTTTTTATTTTAATTTAATTAAAATGTTTTCAAAAGGAATATTTTTTTATGAATCTTTTAACTAAATGATAAAATTAATTTTTCTTTTTAACGTACATGGCGACAATGACCTTTTCGCCGCTGTGGGAATTATTTGATATTTGGATTCCTTAACAAGCCGTAATGTTTCTAAAAGGAAAATAAATACCAAATACCCTTTTTACATATTTTGGTATTGAAAATGGTTTTAGGGAATATACTCTGATGGTTATTCCAGATGTAACCATGAAGGTTACTCCCTATATAGCTGTGAAATCTACAATTTAAGTATGTTATGGATACCACAAGTTTCCTTTATGATTTATAACTTCTATGATTTATTCATAAATATTGTGATTTCATGAGGTATATTAAATATCTTATGTTTTATTAGTGAAAACAATGATTTTATTGATTTGTATGTATTCATGGAATAATGTTTTCTTTCCTTATTTTATAACTCTCACTATGCTTTTTATGCTCATCCAAAGTTTTGAAATGTTTTTCATAGGACTTAAGGAAGAATATAGTCAAGGATGGGATCAAGGAAAAGTAATGTTGTTTAAACATGAAATAATACCATGTTTCTATTATGTTTGGTTGTTCTCTAGCGGGATTATCTCTGGTGTGGTGGTGATATCAGGGGGTGCGAAAGTTAGCCCACAGCTCGAGACTACGTGACCCGAGGATAGGATATGTAGATCTTCTGGATTTTTAATTTCAAACTAGGTTTAGTGGTTTTGTTGTTTTATGTCCTAGGATGAGTGATTTGGGTTTAATTTTTTATTTCAGTGGAGGTTTGGTTTGAACCTAGTTGTATGTTTCATGCGAGGTTACCACTTAGCCATAAAGTGGTTTTTAAAAATAAGAAAAAAAATGGATTCGGAAAAAAAATTGGCCTAATTCCAAAAAAAATCTAATCCTGAAAATATAATCAATGTGAAAGAAATTAAATTCATGATCCAAAATCAAGATTATGTAAAGTTTAATGTTGGGGCCCTATATTTATGTTATAATCTCATCATTTATTGAGATTGTTTATGATTAAGTCTCCAATGTTGAAATACTATAATCTACCTCTCAATAATTCTCATGAATATTAATATCCTATGTTTTTTATGATATTTTCAAGTAATAGTACCATATTTAAACTCTTTGCTACTTAATATAATTGAGAAAATGTTTTTAAGAAAAATCATATTTATTTCTTTCTTAGGTCGAAAAATCCTTTTCTTCAAAAATAATGTTTTCTAAAAATGTTTTTAAAAATGTTTCTCATATTCTTGAAATTATTTATTAAATAAATTTTTAACAAGGTTTTAGTTTTTAAAAAATTTATTTAAATGAGTATTCATATCAATTTATAAACAATTCATGTTTGTATTTTACTGAAAATGTGACTGAAATCTTCGTTTTAACATGTATGACATGAAAAAAAATTTGTAAAATCATGTCCAATCATTTATTTAGAGATTAATTTATATTTTTTCATGTTTATTTTTAAATAAAAAGTTTTTAAAAATATTTATGTTTTTAAAAAATAAATTTTCAAAGAGAAATTGATATTTTCCTCAATAAATGTTTCAAATAATAATTCAAAATTATTTTCCATCTACGATGAAATCTATTGGTGATACTTATGCCTTATTGGGGATATGATCCAAGGATACCATTCATATTATTTATATTAATGGTTTTTTATGGCATGATGTCTATGAAACCCGTTTCTCATCCACGGGTTATACTATAAGGAAATTCTTATGAAATGAAATTCTTTTCAAGGTTTATTCTATGATAAAATTATTATGAAACCTATACCTTTTCTATAGATTATGTTATGATGAAATTTTTATGATACCCAATTTATTTCATGGGTTATAATATGATGAATTTTTATGATCTTATGGAACACATAAATTGGTTTTTATTATGTGATTGGTGGTACCTATATCTCCCTCCAATTCATTGGGTAAATAATTATATCTTCTGAGATAGACAAGGCTGGAATGGAGAGTGAACCCAGTTTAGTAAGACATGACTAGAACAAGGAGTGAACCCAGTTCAATAATACATGGCTGGAATAGGGAGTGAACCCATTTCAGTAAGATAGGGCAAGAAAGGGGAGTGAACTAGATTCAGTAAGGAGCTTTGTCCGCTTTGATGGTCTTGGGATTGAACCTTGACTACTATGATGGTTTAAGGAGTGAAAAAATTCTAATATGATATCCTTTATAGTGATCCTTGACTAATATGGAAATTATTTTCTATATTTATGTGTATGCCACAAATTCTATGTCTTATGCCAATTTTATGCTATCATTGATCATGTTATTTTATTATCTTATGATTAATTTATTATGAAATGTCAATTTATATTCCATGATTCATAATTATGATATTTCATCTGAAAGGTATGGTTTTCAAATGTTATACTCTTGTCCTCATACCTTAATCTCATGTTATGCTTATATATTTCTCTTTTCTACCCTTACTAAGCATATAATCTCACCCTTTATTATGTTTCGTTTCTATAGGTTATAAATAAATTCATTATGTATGAAATTTCTATGAGTGGTCCTATTTATGAACAATGCAGTGGGAGAAGAAGTAGCGTACTTATAGAATGTTTTTATGTTTCTATGTTTCAAAAGTTACTAAACTATTATGGTCCTCAGGCGCATGTTTGTGTAATGTAATGAATACTCATCAACAATGATGTAATAACTATGTATAATAATCCTAGTGTTTCTATAATTTTTCATGCACAGGATAACCAGATTCCATTTTTATGGCCCCGTTCTCAATTATATAATCCAAGGAGAATCTCCTTAAGGCTCCATACATTTAATAAACTTTTCAATACATTTAATTAAATGGAATGTATTCACAAACCTTTTATAACCATTTATATAATTTCATTCATTTAATATTTAAATTCATCTATGAATCTCCGATATATTTTATAAATTAATGTTGTCCTTAAATAAAATAAACCCAAACATTAACATGTAATAATCATCTAACATATCAATAATCAAAGATAATTAATACATATCATTATTTTGTGAATTTTACATGTCATACAATATGATATAAATATATATAGTGGTGTGATATCTTTATACCACATCTTATGATATTCCATACCAAGGGACATAATTTTTCCTTATTTCATTTATGTTATACAGTATGACATACCCACATTTCAAACTATAATATAATCCAATAAATTTTCTATATACATTAAAATTTAGGGAATATCTCTATAAAATTTATTTTCATAGGATCGCAGATTATTTTTTTTAACAATGATATTTAGTCCCCCCATGATAAATAATCAATTATATTCTTATACGCTTTTGAAATAAATTAAATTTTATACAACAAAAAACATGTAAAAGAGAGGTGTTATTCACTATTTTTAGTTTCAATATATCTCATGAAGATATATCATCATTTTATCATTTTTATAGTCCTAAAAAACAATATACATATATATATATAATCTAGAACAATGAAAATTTATCATTGAAAATTTTAACTCTTTACTTGAACCCTTAAAGATCAAAAAATTTGTTTGAAAAAAGAGTAACCAATAAATAAATCCTTATATCACATAATTTTTTCTTGAGAAGAATGAATTTTTAAATACCCTATTTCATTTATTATATTAAAATCCCATTTTTATACTAAAAAATGAAAAAATAATTCAAGTTTATATTAGGGAATATGGTTCAACACTCGACCTCTAATGTTTGATAGGAATAGGTTGACCCATTTAGAAAAACAATGAGATTTCATAAGATTTATAGATTTTCCTTTAAGAATTTTCTTCACCACTTCTCATCCATCCATTTTATTTATCCAGTTATTTGATTCATTGAAAACATTAAGTACATATTTTTTCTCATTTGTTCATTCTAGGAACTTCCATTTTCTCCACAATCACTTTTTCAATTTTGAGAGGTTATTATGTTCATCTCCACATGTGAAGTAAATTCAACTATTATTTTATTTTACATATTGGTATATAATTGAAATATATTTCCATTGATTCTTTAAAGTGGAAAAATCTTATTGATCAATAAATTAGGTTGCAATTACTCTTTTCTAATAACTCCTTTTTACAATCCATCATGTATTTTATGTGATCCTCTAGGGTATACTCAAATACCTTTTCAAAAACATCATTATGATTCTACTTTCTATGAGAATTGAAATCAAAATAATACATTACCTTCTTCTATAGCCATGTGAGGTATGTTTTAGTGGTTTTTGATAATTTTTTACACAATATATAAGTATGATCATGTGAATTATAGTTGAGGGATTATTTATCCTTCATTATGTACTATTTTAGTTACTTCTTATTCTTTTATTTTTTACTATTGTAATTTTATACCAATATTTCCTTACATTGTTCCTAATGAAACCACATATTAATAAATATATGAGTGATTTTGAATATTTTAAGGAACATGTGTCCAATTCATTTTTGAAGAGTTATTATCCTCCATTATTATTAAATATAGTATAAATTTCATTCTTATTTGAAGAGGCATTTTTGGGCCTCTCCTAATCATGGGTGATTTACCCCTATAATATTTCAAATTATCCATTAAAAGATTTTTCTCCCTAATTTATTTCTTATTCTGGTCATTATTGAATTCAGTTGTCTTATCAAAGATAGATTCTATTTATTTTAAAACCATTTACCCATGGGTTCCTCATTGTTTGGGATTTCCAGACTGGAATCACCCCACTCATCTCAAAAACCCTATCCACCATTTTTAATCCTCAAAGGATACTCATAATAATATATTTTATAAGAACTTTTCTTATTCCTCCTTTAATAGATTGTTCAGGATTTAGAAACAACTTACAATGTATCCTTTTTTCTTTTTTCTTTTTTAATAGACACTTGTTTCAATATAGAAACAAAAATATATGAGCCAAAAAATTCAAAAACTTAGAAATTATACCATCAATAACAATAGATTTTGAGTTCCCCATATTTGAAACTTCTTGTAAATATTTTAATAAACTAAACTTGGATTCCATGTTTTCATCCTATAATCTATAAATGATACCTTGATGATTTATCAAATAATATTTATTATAATTTAAATCATATTTAATGTGTTTTTTACACTTATTTAAGAAACAAACATCTAGTTGTTTCATGTTAATATTACACTTAAGAATTGAAATATCAATTCAAATATGTTCTTCTCCTAAAAATCCATTTTTTGAATTTATAAAAATATATGTTGAAAGGTTGGGTGAACCATAAAAATTTCCATAATCGTTTTTAGTTATTTTTCTTCTCATTTTTCAAGCTCTATCATATTTTATTAAATGAAACATAAACTTTTATTTAAATCTATTAATTCCAACATTTTATTTTCCTCCATTTTATTATGATTCCTCGGAATCATTATATTTATAGCCTCCACTTTCCCATTATAAACATCCTTTGAAAAAATTGTATGTATCTCCTTTTCATTACAATTAATTATTAAAGGAAGAAAAAAATATATTATTTAACTATCGAATAAAAAACTTTAAATATCATGATAATTCCAAAAAAATGGTCTGAAATGATTTAAAAATTCACTAAAAATCTTTTTCAGAACTTAACATAACCCAATAAAATGAATTAAAGAGTAGATAGTGATTTTTAATTCATTATAGGATACAATATATCAATGAAATAAAAACCATTTTAAGTAGATCTAATACTAAGAGTTGAATTCATAATAAGTCAAGAACTAATATTTTGGTCCAAAAGGAGACAAGACCAACCACTTAGGGTGGGATGTTACAACCAAGGTATTTTTAACAATACATAACTTTAATGGTTTATTAATATTCATGATTATAAATATTTATAATTAATTTAAAAATGTATATATTTTTATATCATGTCTCAAATTATATTATATAATAATTTAGATACCAATTATATATTTAAAATTATTATTTTTTCTTTGTGATAGAAAATATCTTTTTTTTAAAGGTATTATATATTTTCATAAAATGATTACTTATTTTGTTCAATTTTAAGAATTATTTAATTTTTGGATATTTTAGAAATGGAAATTTATGTTAATAATATATCATTATATTGATATAATGATATTAATTTTACCAAGGTATGAAACAAGAATATTATTTTTCATTTGAGAAAAGAATAGTTATTGTTCAGAATAAAATATTTTTCCATGTAATATATAGTTTATATAAAAGTAAAATGTCTAAATTATATAATTTTAATTGGATAAAATATACTCTATTTTTTATATCAATTTTTTGAAATTATTTTAGGGTGAATTTTTGAATTTTTTTAAGCAAGTTGATTTTGGGTGAATAACAAAGAAATACCTTTTTATGAATATTGTATCTTTTTTGATATTATCATGATAAAAATATGATATATTTTTTTGAAACTTATAGAAAATTTTTTAAGGATGATATACTTATATTATTACTCAATTAATATAAACTAATTTTCATGTCATGATAAATATGAAAACATTAATTTATGCTGACGTAATGCATATACATCATTTGGAAAAACAAAATTGTTATCTTTATGATTTTATATAGAAATTGATAAGTATATTATCAAAATTATATGATAAAAATTATGAATAATAAATTGTTTTTATTTTTATTTATAAATTTTAAAATTATATAAAAAATAATTATCCAAATACTAATATAGAACTTTCACAAGGTTAGTAAAGTCAAAATAACAACTTAAATATTTTTTCATGATAAGTATGAGAATGAAAATGCGCTATAAATGATTATAGATTATAATATTTATGAATAATAAACTATATATATTTTAATATTTTAATATTAATACTAATTTATAGGCTAACTATCAAAAATGCTTATGCAACATCGATGCCACACTAATGAAAACAAGAGAAAAGTTGAATAAATGGTTTTAAAAATATTTAAATTGATAAGGGTGGGATTAATTATTAGGCTTCATGATTTTAGAGATAAAAATTTTAGTTAAATAATTATTTTAAATTTTTAATATAAATTTCATAGTTATCTAGTTATTTTTAAATTCAAATTATGAAAATAACCCCAAAATGACATTAATGGGTATTTGAAATTAAAATTTATTTATAAATATATTAAATGAAATAAAATATTTTAATTATACAATTAGATATTCCTAATGTCTTATAATATCATATATTTTCCATTTATGACCCACTTTATATTTTAAAATTATATTCTTTACCCTTAAAGATTGAATATTTGTGAAAATGTCTTTGAATTTTTCATATAAAAGGGGACTCATTATAACCTTTACAAAAAACATTCAAGTTAGTATTTACCAATATTTTATTCCTTAATACTTATCTAAGCATAACTTTACTCATTTATAATTCTCTTTTAATTCCAAAATTCATTTCTCCAATGGCTATGGACTCAAACTGAAGGAGGCGATTCAAAGAGAAAAGTAAGGGTTTCCAATCCTCTTTTTCCTTTTTATTTATGATTATTTTTCTTAAAAATATTTAAAAATTATCTTATTTTGGTTTCATGATTATATTCATATGTTTTTATCATCTATTTGATCTATTATTGATGATATATCATCCATTACCTCTCACTGTACTCTTTTTCATAAGTCATTACTATGTCAAAATTTTGGTTTTTCTAAAACCATGTCATTTAGTTTCAAATATCCTCTCACTATTTTTATTCAAATAATTAATATTTAAAATTAATCCAAAAAATATTGTTTTTATTATAAAATATTTTTTTATCAAACTCAAATATTTACTATTTTTAATTTCTTTGAATCTCTTTCTAAAACATCATTTATCGTGGTAGTTTTACGCAACATAAGTAAACGTTGATGTTTCCATAAACTTATGTGCTTCATGTATATTCATAAAAAATTATTTAATTATTGAATATAACATTAATATTAAAATAATATCATTATTATGATTCTGTAATGGTAAAATAAAATCCATAAAAATGAAATAATCATAGTCATTTTTAACCATCAAAAACAAAATTAATGAAGATGATTATCTAAATAGAAGGTATTTCATATACAATTGAATTTATTTTATTTATAATGTTTTGGATAAAATAACATGGAACATCTTAGAATTAGTAACAACTAGATAATGACCATTGACCATTACAATCATACCATAACCATTTTGTAGATTATGAATCAAACGACCTCAAAATGACTGACTTAAAAAATATCAATTTAGTACAAGAATGAATCATGATAATAAATTACATAAAAGGACAAATAATAAGGATATGAACATGATAAATTTTATTAATCAATTAAATAATTAATATAATTTATTTTTTAGTAAATTAGGGGACTTATGAGGTGATTCGAGACTCGTGGAAAGAGGTTTTTCTTTAAAACTTTACTTTAAATGTTTTGATGTCTTCTTCTAAACTAACTATTTCTAATTTTTTCTAAGAAAATCCTTTTTAAACTTCTTATTTTTATTTATAAATATTAAATGTTTCTATTTTAATTTTCTATCAATGGGTAATTTAAAAAACCATTCTTTTAAAATCATGTTCTCTTTATGGGTTAACTTAAGTATCTGTGCGAATAGATTAAAATATAAATTTTTTACAAGTTTTATTCATGTTTTGGTGATATCTTCTGTGTTTTACTCATATCACAGTTCTTTAAAATTATATATGATTTTGGTTGGGTCTAATACATCCCTCCAGTGTACTGGGAATGATTTATTATTATGAAAAATGATTTTGGAATTAACTAGATATAAGTAATTCTATTACGGGTTATTAGAAATAAATGGTTATAATTTATTCTAATTTAAATGTTTATTTGTATGAATGAAATTCATATGATGTCTCAAACTACACTCATTGTATTTTAATGCTTTATTAGGGGTTTTAAAATAGAAATCTATGGATTTCAAAAAACAAGAAGTTGATTTTATGAGAAAATAGATGTTTTATCCTTTAAAATTTAATGGTTTTTATTTTAAGTAAGGTCTATAATATTCTAAAGATTCATTTTTTTAATAATTTTTCATGATTTCTCAATGAAATTTAAAAATCAACTCATTTTCTTAGGCTTGATTATGAGTTTTCATTATAAATCTGTTTTGAGCGAAGAATCTAGTAATTATTTTTGAAATTTTTATATGAGATCAAAGTTTTATGTTTTAAATAAATACATTTTAAATTTCTTTAAATTATTTAAATGGATTTTTTATTTTTTATTTATATTATTTCCCTTTCCATGTTTAATTCTATTCCTTTGTTTTAAAATTATTTTCAAGGGTCTTAAAGATGGGTATCAATTGTTATGAAGTAAAAGTTCCAGTTATAAGGTTTTATCCTTGAATAAAGTAGTTGTTTTATTTAAATACTTTCAATTAGTGGAAAAAACCTCTTTTAGTGGTAAAATTATGGGTTTTTTTATATAATATATTTTACTAATTCTCTAAATCCTTAAACATAATGTTCATGGGAATAAAAGTAATGAAATATTTTCTATAAATCTTGTAAATATGAAATGATTTGGTATTGGTCATTATAGTTGGTATCAGATCATGTTTTATTTAACATTAGAGTTTAGGATGTTATTAGTTGAAGAAAATTTAATATTTTTAGTTACCAATATTGTTTAATAAGTCTATGGGTGTTCATAATTCAAAGGTAGAAAAATTATTCTTGAGGCCTAATGTGATAGGATTTTAAGGTTATCAATGATAGTTTGGAATATGTATATTAGGTTTTTAGAAAGATTACATAGTTGAGTCAAAGATAATATTTAGTGTTAGTATATGATTTAAATTCAAGTTAATTTTTTTTATTTGGGGAAAATGTTCTAATATTTATTGGTACATATATTTAATAGTATAGATAACCTTGGGGATTGATAATTGATTTTGGTGAGTATGTGATTAAATTATTTTGGAATAAGTACAATTTTTTTGGAACATTATATGATTAAGGAATACATAGGAAATTAATGTATAGTATGTAATTTTATATCAAAATAATTGATATTATTTAATGTATAAAAATTGAATCAATTTTTGTAATCATATATGATTTTATGGTTTTATATTATGATGATTTAAGTTATTTTGAGAAAATATTAGTCTATTTTGAGTGAATATATGATTATGGAGTATACATATTTATTATGTGAATTTATGAGTGATAAAAAAGAGTTAATTTGATACTGGAAGAATATATGATCTTTTTCTTCTAATTTTTTGTTTCAAATTTGGTTAAACATATTTAGAAAAAAATTAGGGTTTGGTTATTTTTGTAATGATTTATGTTGAACATGGGTGTTATTTTTTATATTGATGTTTTGTATATTAAATCATTACTTTTTCATATGATGGTTTGTTCATTTTTATTGGGTATTATATTTACTTATACTAAAAAAATAGTATTTAGTATATGTCTATAAATAGGAGGAATAAATTATCATAAAAATTGTTTATATAATAAAGAAAATTATTCTTTAGATGATATCATCATACACTGAGAGTTTATTTTCAAAATTTAGTCATAGAAAATTCATCTAACTCATTCATTGTTTGAGATGTGAGATGAAACAAAGGTTGGAATTGTTCAAAAAAATTATGAATGAAATTATACTTTTGTAATGGAAAGAAATAAAGTTATTGTATTTTATCATATTTTCAATCATTATGGTAAAATAATTTCTTAAACTCAAGGAATATAAATTTATCACGTATTATATTGAATACATCACCAAACTATTATGGTACTCCTTTGGAAACTCATTCACAAGTATGAATTTTATAAATGTACATACATTATTTAAGAAATATTTACTTTAGAAATAATAAGTTTCCTATTATTAAAAAATAAATTAATGTTATTAACAAAATATAAATATAATATTAAGTATATGTCAACATACACTCATTTTTTGTGAGAATAGATTGAAACTATGAGGATGCAATTTCTTTAAGTGGGTGAATTTAACAACCCAAATATTTATAATAATATATCAGTTTAATTATTTATACATATTCATGATTATGAATTTATATATTTACTTTAATCATGTATATATGTTTATATAATTTCTTAAATTATATTATTTTGTTACTTAGATATCAACTATAAATTTAAAATTATTACGTTTACTTTGTGGAAGAAAAGAAGTTTTATTTAACGGATAAATATAATTTCTTAAAATGATTTTTTATTTTTATATATTTAAAGAATTACATAATTATTGGATATTTTATAAGTGAATATCTATATTAATTATATTAATTTATATAGATATTATTATGATAATTTTATCAAGATTTGAAATAATAATATTTTTTTTAGTATAAGAAAGGAATAGTTTTTATTCTAAATTAACTTTTTCCCATATGATATAAAGTTTTATTTAAAATTTAAACTTCTAAATATTTGAATTTTAATTGGATGAAATGGACTTTATTTTTGGTATCATCATTTTAATGAATACTAAATATTTTATGACATCACCATGATAAAAATATGATATAAAATTTTATGATACTTATGAAACATATTTTACAAGATAATATTCTTATAATATTATATAAATATTATTCAATTAATATAAATTGATTTTATGTCAAGATACAAATGAAAAAAAAATTATTAATGTTGATGCAGTGCTTTCACATCATTGTAAAAGTAAAAATTGTTGAATTTAAGATAATGCTTAGAAAGGGAAAAGTCTTTGATAAACCTTAATAGTAATAAGTAATAACTAATAAATGATATTAATTTTTTCTTATGAATTTTAGAATTACATAACAAGATAATTATCTAAATGTTTACCCAATGCTTGTGCACGATAAGAAAAGTAAAAAGTAAAAATTTATTATGTTTTCATGAAATAGATGGGAGTAAAAATACAATATATATGGTTATAAATTATAATATTAATTAATAATTTAATTTAATTATTTTAGTAATTTTTTTCAATATTAAGTGAAATAAAAATTATGAAAAATGCTTACGAAACCTTGATACAATGTTGGTGTAAGTAGGAGAGAAGTCAAATAAATTGTTTTTAAAATATTTAAAATTATAATTTTTGGATTAATTGCAACATTTCAGGATTTTTATATATAAAAATTATATTTCATAAATGATTTAAAATTTTAAATCTTAATTCCATAACTATTGAGTTATTTTTAAAGTCAAATTATAAAAATAAACCTAACAATGATGTCAATAGGTATTTAATGTTACAAATTATATATAAATAAATTAAAATTCATAAAATCATATCATGATTCAATTATGGATGATAAATTTCCTATAATATCTTCTATTTTCCATTTTTGAGCAACTTTATATTTTAAAAATATATAATTGACCCTTAAATATAGAATATTTGTGAAAATGCTATTGAATTTTGAGTATATAAGCATACTCAAACTGATCATTCCAAAACATAACTCAGTTTTTTTTCTCAATACTCTACCAAAATACCTAAATAAACATCCATTTTAAAGATAATAAGGTTATATCCATTCTAGAGTTTATTTCTCTGATGGTGTTGAACTCAATCTAAAAGAGATGATTCAAAAAGAAAGGTAAGTGTTTTCAAGCCTCTTCCTCCTTTCTTATTTATGATCCTTTGTCTTAAAGATATTTTAAAACATCTAATATTTTGTTCATTTATTTAATTTATATTTTATTTTAATCTATTTAATCAATCAGCGATGATATATCATCTATTTTCAGTCACTGAACACTTTTGCATAAGTTGTTACCACATCAAAATAGAGGTTCTTCTAAAACCATGTCTTATAATTTCAACAATCCTATCACTATTTTCAATAATATAATTAATATGTAAAATTAACCCTAATATTTTAATTTAAACATAAGGTAAATTTTTTATAAAACTCAAATATTTACTAAGTTTACCTTCTTTTAAACTCTTATGAAAATCATCATTGAGTATGGTATTTTTACATTGCCTAAGTAAACAATGATGTTTTCATAAAATTATATATTTCATTGATATTATTTTAAATTGATTTAATAATTTAATATTAAATTAATATCTTTTTTATGATTTTTTTAATGGTAAAATATATATTAAAATGATGAAATTATAAGTAAAAAATCATAGTTTTAACCATTAAAAACAGGATTTTGAGAAAAAATATCTAAATAGTGACTATTTCATGATCTATGGGAATTATTTACTTCAGGAAATATATGGATACAATACCATGAAACTTATGGGAATTATGAAACCATTGTAAAATTACCTATTACTATTACAATTATATCACAATATTTTTGGAGTGTATGAACCGAATGACCTTAAAACAACTGATATAAAAAATTCCAATTTGGTAAATTAATGAAACATGATCATATATGAAATAAGAGGAATAATAAAAATGATCTGAACATAAAATATGTTCTTAATATGGTAAATTATTAATATAATTTTATTATTTTGTAAGTTAAAGGGCATATGAGGTGAGTCAAAACTGAAGGTAAGAGGATTTTCTCGAAACCTTTACAAAAAATGTTTTTAAGTATTTTTCTCAACTCACACTCTCTAATGTTATCAAAGAAATTAAGTTTTCATATTATTATTGATCTTCATAAATATTATATTTTTCACTTTCATTTTTCCCTCAATAGAGAATTAGTTAACCCATTATTTTAAAATCATATGCTTTTATGGGTTAAAATAAGATTTTGTTCTAATAGGTTGAAAAGAATTTTTATAAGTTTTATTCATTTTTTATGAATTTAAATATTCATTTTGTTTTAATAATGTTACAATTATTTTATATTATATATGATAATGGGTGTGTTCAATATATCCCTCTAATACATTGGGTAACATTTTTTTCTGCAGAGAAGTGATATTGGAATTAACTGGATATAAGTTATTTTGTTATGGGTTATTAGAAATTACTAGATATAATTTATTCCAATTATAAGGGTGGTTTATAAGAGTGATACATATTTAATGTATCATGATGTATTCATGGTATTTCTATGACTTATTATCAGTTTTAGAATGTAAATATTTGGATTTAATGAAATAATAAGTTGATTTTATGTGAAATGGTAAGTTTTTTATATTTTCAATGGTAAAGGATTATATTTGAAGGAATTTTTATGATCATATTTAGATTTATACTTTTAATAAGATTACATGTTTTCTTAAAGAACATTAAAAATCATTTCATTTCCATTTTCTTGATTATAATTTTTCTTTACAAAACTATTTTGGGAAATAAAGTTTGTTATATGCTTTAAATTAATTTTTATAGAAGATCAATGTTTATATTTTAATGAAATAAGTTTCCAAATGATTTAAATTATTTCAATGGAAAAATAGTTTTTTCTTTCATTTATACTCCTTATTTAGTTATATACACATCCCATGTTTTCAAATGATTTTCACATCGCTAATGGATGAGAATGAATGATTATGAAGTCAAAGTTTTGGTTATGAGGTTTTATCCTTTAATGAATTAGGTGTTTCATTTAATGAGTTTTTCTTAGTGAAAAAAAATCATTTAATTGGAATATTATATTTTTCATTATGTGTGGTATTTTCCTAATAATTTAAAATGTTATACCTAAATGTTCATGAGAATATAAGTAATGAAATATTTTCCATAAATCATTTAAATACTAAATGGTTAAGTCTAGGGAGTTTTGATGAATCAATGGTTGAGTTCTAATATGAACATTTCAATCTATTTTTCAATTTTTATAACATTTTGATATTGATGTTGATTATTTCATGGATATATAAACATGAGGGAATATATATATATATTAACAGAGTAATGTACATGAACATAAGGGATTATAAATTTACACACTTTGATAATTGAGTGAATATATCCATTGTTTTCAATGGTAACTATACTATTTCTAAAATTAAATTTTTATTATCAATGAGAAAAAAAATGTTGGTTGAGTTTTAAGATAATCCTAAACTTCTAAAAGTTGTATTAAATGATACAAGGTAATAAGATTAATAAATGAATGTTCATGACTACGAATGATATTCTTCCTCCTTCATCAGGCGCCTCCAATCTAATAGATATTGTGTGCACTATAATGTTATCATGAATGAGTAGTTTATAGGTATATATATTGGTTTTTTACTCTCAATGAGTAACCCTTGTTAGTCATACATTTCATAATAGTAGGATGGTCTATTAATTTAGATATTTATCTGCATGGTTTCATCAATAGTCATGATTGATCATAGAATCCCAGATGGAATCATATTGATCCATGTGGCACATCCACACCATTCTTCACCAAAATTAACTAATTATTTATCAAAATACCCGATTTAAACCCAATAATGCATCATAAAAATGTAGAACATATAAATTTTGGATTTTATAGTATTGACCAAAACTATGATATAATTTCATTTACCTTGGGATAATTTGTAAGTAAAATGAGAGATAAAAAATCATGACTAAATATTTTCCCCTTGAAAATAATGAAGTTATTTTTTTATTTTCCTTTTTCGTTTGAACTAAAACCATGAATTGTTTTTGGTGAAACGTGACATGTTCTCATCTCTAACACTTTACCTTATTTTCCATACCCATGATCAGCTGAACAAAGATCATTTAATCCATGTACCCTAAGGTAGTGTATATACAATGATGTTTTTCTACATATAATGTATAGTTACTTTATTATCTCCTCTATAGAAACCAAGAATATCTTCTATGATTGTTTTCATTATGAAATAATTATAATAACTGTACACACTTTTTATGCATTACAGTATTTGGGTTTTTTTCAATTTTACTTTCTTACCATGATAGAAACAATAATTATTTTTTTTGGAACTATAATTTATAAATATAATCCATTTTATTTTCTCCTACTCGTTAGGGAATTCCATCAATATCTAGGACAACATATATAATTATGGTTGTTTTCATCATGTTTCATTATAATTTTTTCTCAAGAACATCCCAAAAAGTGATTTATTTATCATCATGTCATGATTATCACTTATACATGATTTATCTTTATCTTCCATGACCAATGGTTGTTACCACTAAGCTCGTATAGGGTAATAGATCATGGGTTGGGTTTTTTATGGGTTTATTTTTTTATATTTTTTCATTTTTGTCATCTAGTTCCCATTTTTAGTCATCCAGGCTATAGTTATAACTTATGGGTATTCGTGTCTCTTATATAGTTTATTAGTCCTATTTATTGATATTATTTTAGGGTAGTTGTAAGATGGTTTATCTGATGTTTTCTACTCTAGATTAATGAAATTTTAAGTCTTTAAATTTTTACCTTTTAATTTATATGGCACTGTGGGGTGGATTGTAGTTATAGTGGAGATTATTTCTTAGCTAGTTTATTTTTCCTTAAGTGGTTCAGATCTCAAACTGATGATTTTTTTACAATGTTTTTATTTCAATATTTATGTTGGTGTTTCAATATATCAATTAGTTTCCTCTTGAGGTGATGGCTTATAATATCTTCTCTATCACAATGGTGATTTGGTATAGAAGGATGGGCTTTGGTGGTCTATGATAGATGATTACAATTCTGGGTGTTTAGTTAATAGCCAACCCCTTTTAGGCCTCAACCATATTTCACTTTTGTTACCCTGGATTTTTTAGTCCATATTGTTTGGTTTCTTTGAATGGGTTAATTTTTAATAGATTTGGACTTTGTATTGATGATATGAGAGTATTCTTATGGATTGGGTATCCCAAAAAATCCTAATTCTTAGAGGTTCCAACTCAAACTTAAAGTCATTTTAAAATACCAAAATAATGAATTAGAGAGTGTAATGAATATTACTATGACTTGGTTTAGTCCAACTATGGATTCATCAAACATAATCTCAAGTTTGAATATCCATAACTTCTTTTATAACATAAAACATCTATAATATGTTTTGATCTTAATCATGATACCACTAAATCATCTTATATTAAATTTCAACTTTGATATTCATCCACCATCTTCTATCTTTAACATATAAGAGATAATCATGTGATAAAGATCTCTATTTAAATCATAAGGATTTTCTCTCAAGAGATACCTACAAGGAACATCCATAACATTTTATGTATATATATATGTGAAGAATTTTAGTGTTTCATGAACTCCTTGTCATGTGAAGAATCCATAAGAAAATACTTTTAGAGGTTCATAAAACCATACCATCTATTTGGGAAATACATTTTAGTGATATCTATTACTTGATAAACACGCATTATCTTAAACAATGTAAACTCCTTCCATGAGTTCATGTACACATTGATCTAATAAGGCATAAGACAATATCCATCATTTTATTTGACCTATATTAATAACTAGGAATCTCTATTCATATTTATCTCATATATGATTCAATAACTTCAAGGATATTCTTCCAAATATTCTACTTATATTATTTCTCTTTTCATGATGATCTCCTTATACTTTCAAATCTAACCCATCATTCATTGGTATAGTATTCTTTATTGAGACATCAATATTATTAATTTATAAACAAATCCATTATGATTTTATATAGAATACCATTCGAATAATTCTTGCATGTAATTATTTTTTATAAAATCCATTAGATTATCAACCCCTTTTAAATTATTTTTGGGGTTCCCAATGATATTCCATTAGACTCACATTGGACTCACAGTGGATTCAAGTAGGATTATAGAGGATACCTTATGGATTAATACTCTTATAAATCACTCATGTGATTTTTTGTGGCTTCCCACCAGACTCCTGGTGAGATTATTCTACACCCTTCATGTTTCAGTGGTCCCATAACTCTTGATTTCATATATCATCCACTTCTAAGCCACCTCTCTAGTCAATAACCATATAGATACAAATTAAAAAATTTAATCTAAATTAAATCTATTCCTAAAAATTTTTAGGGTGTTTCACTTCAAGATATTTGAGACTCATTTTATATATAAAAAACAACCACTATCATGTATCCATGGATTTTACTTTCTGGATTTCATTAAAGAAACTTTCAATACCATTGTTATTTCTCTCCATTTATTTAATGATTCCCTAAATTATTTTATAGATATGATTGATCTAGTATAATATTCAATCACTCTTCATTAATGTGAACATGATTATTATATATTCCATAAACATCATCATGGTAATGAAATTTTTTTTGAGTATGGAGGAAAAATTTCATCTTTTCCTCACAACTTTGAAGAGTAAAACTATTCCTTCTCACTTCATGATAAGTTACATTTATTTTATATTTTTTTAAAATTTTTAAATGAAATTTTATACCATCATATATTCTATTTATATAAAAATTCACTACAAAACCAATAGTTCCTACAAAATATATAATTAATTCTATTTTTTATATTCATTCTATAACATATAGTTTATTGTTTCAAATCCATTCATAAAATTTTCTAGTCACTTATTTGACATATAATTTTTTATATATGTATCTATCATCAATTTTTATATATAGTTTTTTTTTCATCATTTTTCAACTAAAATTATTCTAGATGTATATTTAGTGCCTTCAATACTTCTAAAATTATATTTATAATTTTTTAATTATTATGTAACAATATATACCTCATCCTAATTCTAATTAATACTATATGGATCACTAAATATTAAAAACATTTTATTTTTTATATAATGAATTATTTGGAAGATTACATGCTCATATAATATCTCTGTATTACTAACTATATTCATAACAATTTTTACATATTCAAATTTAATCTCAACAGATTTTTCAAAAGGAACTCTTAACTTCTTTAGAGTTTCTTGAACATTAATGTGTTTATTTTTCATGTCTTTTAGTTATTTCTCCTTTATTGTAGCTTCATATTCAAATTATTCTTTAATTTTATAAAATACATACATAATTTTTTTTAATCTCTATATATTCTATATACATAATTTATTTATTTATTAAAATAGATTCATTACTTTCCATATTAACTAATTATTTCTTAAGAAACTTTAAAATACTTGTGAGTTTTGAAATTTTATTAAGATAGGTTTCTAATTCATAATAAAAACTTGAGTTCCATATTGGCATTATCTCTTTTTTCTTCTTCAATATAAATAAATTATTATTTTTTCTAAACATGGTCTATAAAATTTTATTTTATTCACATAGAGTTCCTCACTATATTATGATTCTATTTATTTAGAAGTATTATCATTATATTTTAACAACACTATATTTTATGGATTAATCATTTGAATATTTCTACGTATATATAGGGATTTATCTTCAAATTCAGCATAGTTTTTGGGTGTCTCTAGACCCTGGAATTAATATATTTGAAATATTAATATATTTTAATGCATGTTCACGTATCATTTCTATACAAATGGTTTTCCTATTATTATATATATTGGTTGGGAATCTCATACTACAATTGATTTGGGATCTTGGGGTTTACCCTAGGTGTGATGTAATATTGGCCAGCATCGTACATTCCATGGGAAGTGACTATTTGCGGGTGCGTTTAATAAAATAAATAAATTATTTATTTATTTTAATTAAATTTTCCAACCTATAATAATCTTATATAAATAGATTTTTTTGGTTTTTTTCTAGGTTTATCTGTATAAACCTTGGAGGATTATATGATAGTTTTTTTCATTGATGGATAGGGACCGGAGAATAGTAATGATCAGATTAAGTTGGATAGAGAGGTAGGAAATGAACATAGTTGATCTTATTCATCACTAGATAACATTATATTCTCCAATGATCAATCCATAACTGTATTAGGGCTTGTTATTTTTAAATTACACCCTATTTGATTGAAGAATATGAATTTAGATATCTACTTTTGATTGATATTCTATTACCAACCCTTTGCATGAGCACATTTTATAAATTGAATTATTAATTCCAGTTTATATTTTTTATTCCATTATATCAACCTTGATCCCACACTTTATGATCATTATCTGAGATCACATCATCCAGTGATGATCATCACCTTTGTTTTTGTGATTTTCCACTATTATTCTTTACATTCATTATCATTGGCCTACAAGTTATGCGGTTTGACATTTTTTAGGTTGGTTTTGAGCATGATAGAACCATAATATTTTTTGTTTTTGTGATAATGATGGAAGTAATTGAGATTTTGGGATATATCCTTATGTGATCATGATTTTAGGTGATGACTGTGGGTTTCAGGTCCCCAAACGGCAGCAGACGTATGGCAGACTCCCATATAAGTGATCAGATTCTAATTTTTAGACACTACATGTTATTAATCGATAAATGAGATGTTAAACTTTGGTTTTGGGTGGTTAAATGGTGATATTTTCAGTGGATTCGACAAATTAGAAAATCACATGAAGAATATGCTTTACTACCTATAAAAATCTGAATATAAAGTATGTAGTCTAGAAGAACACATTTTGTGTAGTCCCATGGATGTGATGGGTAGAGTTTATCATGGAGATAAATATCACATTCTATGTGGACCCACTACATGCCATGTGATCCTATACTAATAGATCAATGTATACTCTGGTATAACATGGACATGGACATGACCATGTACACAGACACAATCTGGAAGGAGCATGGGGAGGCTTCGGGTGGCTAAGACATGTAGTGTACCACCTATATATTTCATTTCATAAGACATGGCTTCCCAAGATATGCCTAGGGGAGAACATTCCCAAGTGATGAGGCAATTTCATGCACCATGTGACCCCATGTACACATCGTGTACTTCTCCTCATAAATTCTACCTATTATATCTTCCTCTTAGGGAATTGAATTTTGCTCTATGAGTAGCCTGTCCTAAATATTTTCCCATATAGAACATGGTGGTGGATTTAATTGTGGAATATAAGCTATAATGTGATTATTTATGATCATGATGCTTCTTCAAGAAATTATTTATGATGGTAAGGATCAGGGTTGGATCATTAAATGTTTCTAGGGTTGGTACTCTCCTGTCGCACCAGAGCACGGGTCCCCCATACTCTTTACATAGGTATATTCATTACTCCCCCATACTAAAATAGGGTGTGGGTCCTATATCTATAGAGAGGTACTACCCAATCATTGATCTCTATTGAGAATAAGGTCCTCCACTATAGTTGTGGCTCCTTCATCTTTAGAGCATAAAGGTGAGGGGAAGGGCCCACCACATAGATTCTCATGATGTTTTTCATGATTCTATGAATTAGAGATGGATTTATGGAGTTGTGGGTAGAATCATTGTACTTAGCTAGGTTGTGTATATATAGATCACCTTTCTCTCTTTCTTGGGTTTCATTATGATCATATATCATGGGTTTTCATTTCCCTCTTGATATGGGATGAGATTATTTCTATTGTATCCTTATATCTATCCCTTTCTGGTTTTGGGGGCATGTTAATGGGTATGTATATACTCACCACTGAATTGTATTTTACATAATTTTTCATATCTTATGAAAATGATATGTGGTTCAATGGTGTCATCATTAGAGATTAGTGACACTTGGGAGCATTGACATCAAACAGTTCTTGAACATCGAGATCAGTAGTGAGGATCTCTTCACCATTCTTTTTCTTCCATATTTTTTCTATTTGGGATTTCATTTCTGGTTGGTTTTATATTTTCCCCTTTTCCTCTTTGTTTTATATAATCGTATTATATTATATTATCCTAGAGGATATTGTATGCATGGTTACGCCCTAGTTGTTTTATTCATTTATTATTTATATGCACTTTTTAATGGAGATTTTTGTGTGAATACCTATAGGTAATTAGTCGAAGGACTCTTATTTCATTTATTCCTTCACTGCACTTGTTTCCATCCCCTAGATTGTTGTAGGTGGGATTGGGTTTTTTTCTCTCAACCTTCTATTAGCCAGGCTATCCCCAATGGGTTGAGTGTTGACATAGTTTTATTACAGTAGTTTTTCCTTAGTTTGGTGTTAGAGTGGGGCATGTGGTGATGATTAGTTTAGAACTTCTAGAAATTGTGTTGGAATGTCTTCATTGTGGATTTCAGACTAGGGAATCTAAGGATGGTGTATTGGCTAATGTATCCAATCACTAGGACATTAAATACCTTATTGAAAACTCATAATAATGAGAAATCAGTTTTAGGGAATCATTAGTACATGTATCATATATGATTGAGTCTGTTGACTGTCATTATTGAGTTATATCTCCATCTACATGTTCTCATTTTACTATGGTACATCATGATCAATTTTAGGATTCCTCCATGAAGAAATCCATCTAGGTTACTGATACAGTATCATGATGATGATTCATTGAATGATGAGGCCTAAGTTCAGGGCCCATATCTTGAGGTGTTTTTTCCAAGAGGGTAGGGACTAGCACCCCCTACTATCAAATAGTAAATAGAACTGATGGTCCAAGATGAGGATGAACACATTCATATCATGCTACCCAAGTTCAAGTGACAGATACCGTTGAGGTTTCATGGCGATCCATATCCTGAGGTAGTGGAGTATTGTCTTGAGTTAGTGTTCTAATTCCTCATTCTTGTTCATACCTCGACCAATTATATTTTTTTTCTTATAACCATACTTCTTTAGGGGAAGCAGGGAACTGGTGGATTCTGGTGATGCAGACCATGATGAGACAATAATCTCATGTCCAGACTTCCATCAGTTGTTTCACTGTGAGTATTACCCCCCATAATTATGCTCTATGTGGATTCGGTAGCTTCTCAAGATGTAGTACGGTGAAATGATAGTTGTAGATTACACTATGAGGTTCACATTCCTCACATGTTACTCCCTAGATATGGTGTAAGATGGTTTCTTCTAGGTATGGAAGTTCTATAAGGGTCTCTATAGATACATATATGACAATGTAGTCTCCATATGAATTCCTAATTATACTGGAGTTCTAGGGAGGGATCTAGTGGCTGATATATTCATAGAACAGGGATGTCGAATAGCTGGATTTAGTGGTAGAAAACATGTGGTTGATTCGTCTACAGTAGCTAGTAGGCTTCTAATCTCGAGGTCTCTACAGAAGAGTTATACCCATTCTCAGGATCATACATGTGGATATACATCTCAAGGATCACATAGAGGATCTAAACATTCATTTTATGGATGATTCTATTCTTGTTATGGGAGGGGTCACATGGAATGTGATTTCCTGACCTGTTACGATGATAAGGATATGAAGATGGTGGATGGACTACCATGATAGAAGTAGTGCCATGATCAGGGATATCCCATGCATGTTTAGGGAGACCCCTGTGGAGGTGGTGTAGAAATAGGTGAAGGTGGATCTCCATATGGAGGATCTTCTAGTAGAGGGAGATGCGATGAGCTACTTATAAAACCACCACTAGGTAGTCGATTCCAGACTTAGAGAGTTATCAATTGATGGTGTGAGAATATTCATGCTATGAAGGGATATGACAAGGATGCACATGAGATGATTTGAGGTATGATATATGTATTTTCTACTATTAGTCCAGTACTTTTAGACACACACATGATTCATTCCTTTATCGCTCTATCCTCCATTCGAGAGATGAATCTTCCCATTGAGACTTTATCCCAACAGCTAAGGCTAGAGTTTCCTAATGGGAGTGATTATTTGATATCTCATATCTGTTGGAAATTCAATATAGTTCTCATTGGATAAAGTTTCATGTGGTATCTCTTGGTCTTTTGAATGAAACCTTTTGACATCATCCATCGTACATGTCTAGATTGACTATTATTGCAAGTGAGTTAGATTCCTTCACATATATGGGATGAGATTCTCCATTGCAGATGAGAGAGATCCCATGGTTGAGTGATTGGGACTTGTGAACTAAAAACTACAACCCATCAACAATCAACTTTTTCTCTTGGCATAAAAATCTATTTAGTCATATGGATTCCTTTAGTAGTGGAGGACTTTATGAATATCTTCCCTGAAGATATTCTCAGACTACCTCCATGGAGGGATATGGATTTCTACATTGACATGCACCACCAATAAGGCACCAATATATTCCCTAAAAAATCATATTTCCCATTCCAAGATTTGAGAGCTGGGGATGCAATTAGAGGGCCTTTGAGATAAGGGTTTCATCAGAATTGGTGTTTTCCCCTTGGAAGCTATAGTTTTGTTCATAAAAAGGTTAGATGAGATTTTGATAAATTATGTAATTATTATCACATGAATCGGGTAATTAAAAGAAATTATCCCTTTATAAGAATATTTTACCTCTTTAACCATTAGAGAGGTGCGAGTTAGTTCTTGAAGATCAATATCAAGTCCAACTACCACCATTTTAGGGTTCACAAGGATGATATTCTGAAGATTAAATCTTGATTTTCCTATGGAAACTATGAGTTCCTAATGATTCCATTTAGGTTGATCAATACCTATGATGTTTTTATGGCTCTTATGAACCCAATATTCCCACTATACTTGGACCAATTTGTGGTTGTCTTCATTGATGATATATCCATTTACTCTATGTTATAAAAGGAGCATGCAGAGCACTTTGGGATCGCCTTAAACTTAATCTGGGAAAACCATATTTATAGTAAGATATCAAAGTGAAAATTCTGGATCCACAAGGTTCAATTTTTAAGTCATGTAATCTCTGATCATGTTTTATCTGGGGACATGATGAAATTTATGTGGTACATTCTTTGGAGGAACTAAATTTTTTTAAAAGGTTTAGAGTTATTTTGGTTCGATGGGGTACTGCATGAGGTTTGTGGAAGACTTCTCTAGGATTACAACCCCTTTGAATTACCTAAAATAGAAGGGGTGGCTATTTATCTAGACTGATCAGTGTCAGATAGGATTTGAGGAGTTGAGGTTGAGGTTAGCCAGTGCTTCTATGTTGATACTACAGGAGGAGAAATTGGAGTATGTAGTGTTTTTTGATGCCTCTATAATTGGGCTTGGTTTCATTTTAATTAAAATTTATGAAGTGATCGCATATGAGTTGAGGTATTCTATATCCCATTATCATATCTATACAACTCATGACATGCAGTTTTTAGTTGTGTTATTTTCTCTGAAGATGTGGAGGCACTATCTTATAGGTGAGAATTTTGTTGTTTACTCAAATCACTAGAATCTTGGGTATATCTTCACATAGATAGATATAAACCTGATATATAGAAAAATGTTGGAGTTTCTATAGGACTATGACTTCTAGATATTCTATACACTTGTTAATGGAATTGTGGTGGTAGTTTTCCTTAGTAGGAATTCCCATTATCGCTTGGTGGAGAAGGATTTTGAGCAGCTAACTTCGTTATAGATTACCTAGGTGGAGAAGAGGGGTGAAGTCTTTCTTTAGTTGATGATGGTGAATCCTCCACTTATTTAGTGTGTGAGAGTATTTTTTTTGATACATCAATTGTGAGTTTATATGTGACCAGAAATCCTCAGGTGATGCATTATATATATTTTTTGAAGGAGGGTATCACACTATTCTTTTCTAGCGATGAAAGGTGGTTCTGGTCATGTTGTGTGAGGAGGTGAGGAGGGATTTTAACACCTCCCCATTAAATATATATCATGGTGTGGAAATATGTAAAAGGAACTTCATTAATAGTTTTGGTGGGATACAATGAGGTAGAGTAATGCCGATTTTGTCTCTTGTTGTCTTAGATGTTAGTAGGTAATGGTTAAGTACCAGGTTCCAGCAGGTTTGGCACAACCACTTGAGATCCCAGAGTGAAAATGGGATAGAATATACATGGACTTTAACATAGGGATGCCATAGATATAGAGAGTACACTATGACATCTGGGTGATTTTTGACTAACTTACCAAGTCGGCACACTTTTTATCTATCAGGTAGTACAGTTCTATTGAGATCCTAGGGTAGATGTATTTGTGGTAGATCATCCATCTTAATGGGGAACCCTTGATAATTATATGATATTGTGATTATCAGTTCATTTCCCGATTATAGAGAGGATTTTAGGGGGTTTTTGGGACCCAGTTACATATTATTATGATGTTTCAACCCTAGACCAATGGGCATACCGACAGAAAGATCCCAGCATTGGAGGATATGATGAGGGCCTATGTTTTGGTCTTCATACAGGGATGGGAGGATCCCTAACCATTGGAAGTGTTTTCTAATAATAACAGATACCACTCTATTATTAGCTGGTCATATTTTGAGGTTGTATACAAGAGACATTATGGGTCACCCTTGGGATAGACTAAGATTGGCGAGGCATCTCCTATTGGGATAGAGATGATACAGGTGATGATGGAGAAAGTTCATGTGATTTGTGATATGAGGACATCCTAGAGTAGATAGAAATATTACACATATCGACATAATAGGCCTTTGGGGTTTGATCATGGAGACCACACTTTCCTAAGATTCCCACTATGATTATGATTGATGAGGTTTGGATGGAGAGGAAATATGTCACTAAGGTTCATCAGGACTTTGGAGATCCTATGGAGGGTTGGTGAGGTTACTTTATATATATCTCTTCCCCCAAAGTTGGATTGATTGCATTTTTTCTTCTATGTTTCGCATTTCAAGAGATATGTGTATGATCCTAATGAAATTAATCACTAGGGATAGTTGAACATCAAGGATAGTGCCAACTTTTCAGAGTACCCAGTGGTGACCAAGGATCGGAAGAAGTGGACCCTATTTGGATAGAACATCCCTTTGGTTCATGTACTCTAGTAGCACATTACCATGTAGGAGAGATCCTAGGAGCATGAGAGTCATATGTAGTTTTAGTAGCCCCACCTTTTTATCTTATTTCTTTCGGGGTGAAAATCCATGAAGGATAGATAATGTAATGACTTTGGTTTTTATGGATTATTTATTTGAATATTTATAGGTATATATCTAGATTTATCCTCAGAGTAAACATGGTGTTTGGGTGTCTCAGGACCCAGAAATTAATATAATAAAAATATATTTTAATACACACACTCACATAATTTTAGTATAAATTATTTTCCTTTTATTAGAGACCACATATGGTAAATTTGAAACTATAGTTGACTCTAGAACATGGGGTTACCCAAGACACAACCTAAGGTTGGTTGGCTTCAGATGTTTAGTGGGAGGTGACCATTGGTAGTTGTGTTTGATAAAATAAATATTTTATTTATTTATTTTAATTAAATGAACTAACCTAGCCTAGTCCTCTGTAAATACATCATTATGATGTTTCACTAAGGTTAGCAGGATAACCCTAGGAGGATTATAGGAGAGTGATCGAGAGGTGGGTAGTGAACGCAGCAGAACTTCTTCATCCCTGGTGAATAGGATTTTCATAAATATTTGATCCATAATCATGGTAGGTAATTTTTATTTTTGGTTTCCTCACTATTTTATTAATGATAATGGATTTTCATATCTACTTTATATTGATCTATGATTACCCACCCATCACATGATCCCATTTTATAAATTAAATTGACAAATATATTTTATATTAGTTATGCCCTAATATCACTTTTAATACTACACTTTACGATCATTAGTAAGGATTTCATCATCCAACGATGATCATCACCATTTTTTCATGCACATTTCCCACATTATTATTCGCATCCTTCATTGTTGGCCTATGAGATTTGTGATTTAAAATTTTATGGGGTGGGTTTATTTGTGATCAAACCCCTAAATTCATGGTTTTTTCATAAATAATGAGATGAATAGTGATTTGGGGATGGATCGTAATGGGATCATGATTTGGGGGTAATAGTTATGGGTTTTTGGACACCAAACGACTATAGATGCATGAAGGACTCTTATGCAAGTGATCATATTTAGATTTTCAACCATCAGAGGCTGGGAATTGATATCCAAAGTCATTACCCTTTTTTCATGTGGTAATGTAGAGATATTTGTGGTATAATTAGTGTATCATGAAACCCCATGAAGATTAGGATTTACTTCCTACAAAATACATAACTACGTGTTGTGTAGGCCAGAAGAACATGCGTCATGTAGTCCCCTAGATATGGAAACTAAAGTTCTGGGTGGAGATAAATATCAAATTCCATGTAGACCCACCACACACCATGTGACCCTATTTTATAAGCTTTTTGTGTACTTTGGTAGTATATGGGCACGAACACAGCCATGTTTATGGGTGTATGCCGATGTACATAAGCACAAGATGAAAGGAGCATGAGTAGGCCCTGGGTGGCTAAGACAAGAAATCTACCACTTGTACAAATCATGTGGTATGACATGGATTCTCAATATGTTTTTAGTGGATAACATTCCAATTTTACAAGGTGAGGTCACACATCATGTGACCCCATGTACACACTGTATACTTATCATAGTAAATTCTACCCTCCATATCTCTTTATTAAGGTCTAAAATTTTGGCTTATGAGTAGCCTATCTGGAGTATTTTTTCACTCATAATGTTATGGTGGACTTTCTTGTATTATATGAGATATTATTTTAGGTTTTATTAGCAAGATTCTTCTTCAGGAAATGCTTGATGATGATAATAATCAGTGCAAGATCATTAGAGTGATGTCGGGGTCGGTACTCCCCTATCACATTGGGATGTGGGTCCTCCCATAAACATTCTATAGGTAGAGTCATAAATCCCCCATACTACAGAAAGGTGTGGTTCCGCTACATATGGATCGATACTCCTTCATCTTCAAGCTCTGACAGGGAGTGGATCCTCCTCTGGAGCTGTGGATCCCTTGGATGTGGAGCACAGCGATGAGGGACGAGGCCCTCCACACAGATCCTTGTGAGGTTTCATGTGATGTTGGGAATCAGAGATGGACTTTTGGAGCCACATACAGACTCATTATACTTAATTGGGATCTAAAGCAATAGATCCAATCTTTCTCTCCCATGCATTTCTTTATGATCATACATCTTGGTTTCTCTTTTCCCTCTTGTTATGGGTTGAGATGATTTATGTTGTATCATTCTATTACTTCCTTTTTGGTTTTTGGTGTGTCCTACTTGGTATGTATATACTCACCTTATAATGTTATTTTCCATCATGTTTCATGTCTTATGCATACGATTGGTAGTTTGGTGGTGAAATTGGCGGTTCTTAGTGATACTTGGGTGTATTGACTCTGTATTGTAATCAAACTTATAGATTATGAGTCAAGATCTCTTCAGCTTTATTTTTCTTCTATTTTTTGTTAGGTTGGTACTTAATTTCTGGTTGAGCATGTTTTTCCCTTTTTCTCTCTATTTTATACGTTTTTCTCTATTTTATTTTCCTAGATTTTATTAAATTCATGGTTACACCCTAGATGTTGCAATATTTTTTTATTCCTATGCATTTTTTCATGGAGAAGTTTTTGTACATGTATATAGATACTTAGACTAAGGCCTACCATTTCATTTATACCTTCTCGGTGCTTGTCTCTAGCCCATAGACTATTAGAGGCGGGTTTGGGTTTGTCACACTCAGCCTTCCAACAGCACTAAGGGCTCTAGTGGGTTTGGTCATGACACATATTCTTTGATTATATAACTTATATTATTTTAGAAAAAAATTATTATATGACAGAAATATTTCTTTATTTTCTTGAAATTATAGTTTTTTTGTATTTTCTTCTTGGGATAGACACCTTCTATCCATCATTGTTAGCTTTAACATTACTACTTTTTTGGAAATTCCATGTAAAAGTGTTAAATACCACCAAAATCAATGAATTTTAAGAAAAATTACCAATTATATGTTCCTTTTATGCTTCTTTTCCAATAAAGACTCAATGATTGGATCTCTCTCCCTCTTTTCAATATCAAAACTGTTCAATAATTTTAAATAAATTTGTTATTTTATTTTTTATTCTTAAATGAAATATATATCCACGTATTATAGGAAATTAATATGTTATTAGATGATATAAAGTAAAATGATCAAGATCATATTCCTCATGTTCTCAATATTTTAAAACAAATATGTTAGGTATAATTGTTAATAATTTCATAGAAATTTTAAATCATTTAGAGTTTTAAAATATTCCCTTATAGTCTTCATAATTTAATTAAATCTAGTAAATAATTAATTAATATATAAATTGTATAATATTATTATATAGACATTGTAACACCTTTCTTAATAAGAATGAAACCCGCTATAAAAAAATTCATCACCTCCAACCTAAGTGATATCAAATATGAAAGAATACTCTTCTTCCAAATATAATTATTCTTTTCATTAAAGGTTTGAATACATTTTATAAAAATAAAGTTTAATAATTATATTATATAGAAAAAAATATAAATATAAATAATTATTACATAAATATAGAAAAACATATATTATATAAAATATCTATAAGGGAATACATGGATCTAATTCAGTATTTTATTCCTAGGAAATAAAATACACCACTAAGGGGAGGGGTGGGGGTAAATCAATAGGGATCTATTTTCAAAATCATTTTTAGATATTCCTATGATACATATTATAGTGTTGTATTATATTCATATTTTATTATATAAGGACTTAAAATAAAAAATCATACAATATTTACAAGTTTCTCCTCTAATGTGGGTGACTAAATCCTTTTTTTATTTGTCTAATTTATATCACAGAGAATATATTAATATTATATAATAATTAAAAGTGTCTCATTGAATGAACCATCCTTAAATATCTCTTAAAAAGCCTCTCAAGCAATAGAGGTATCAAACATAGTTATTGGAAATGAATATCTCAGATTGAAGAAGATAAAAATGTTGTTTTAAAGTCCCATGAAATAATATCAATGAACTTATCTTATGTGTTAAGAATATTGATAATCCCCCAATGGAATTTTTCACTCTTAGCTAAAATCTATCTCATAATATAAGACTTAGGGATATTATTTCTAAATCTTCTCAACCCTCCCCATTGTATTTTTATATTTCATTGTAATTTTTGCATCATAATTTATGATACATTTTGAATTTTTATTTTTACCAATTTTTTATTTTATTTTATACCACATACCATGATCTTTAAAAAAATTCGGTTTAAATTAAGTAAATACTCCAACCACATTTTTGATTGGGTTCCCTAGACCAAAAACCATTATGTACTTTTGTTACCATTAAAAATATACAATTTGATATAAATATGTGTTTTATTTTTACCATAATAGTGTTGATACTTCTTTATCCACTTTTTATATGGTAATGTCATTAGATTAAATTTCATATCAAATGGTTATAGAAATTATCATATATAATTAGAACCTTGAGTTACTATGAAAATAACCTTTAATATATGTCCTATGGTCAAGATACATCATACTGACAGGACACAGATTATGTCTGATTATTAGGTGTTAGGGGATCATAGGCATTGAGACTTTTTCTCATAAAGTTCTCACTTGGTGATCTCATATAAATGATATCATGAGGATTGAAATTCCAATAGTAAGACTATATATTTTGGGTTTCATTTGTTATTACTATATACAAACATGTGTATTGGCCTCCATACATGAGTTCATTATCAATGTGTTACATTTGATCACATACTTTGATGTAATAAAAAACCATGGTATTGAATTCATGATGGGGTATAATTTTTTGGGTGTTTCATTAGTGGTATGGAATTTATTGAATGATTAAGATAAAAAAATTTACTTTCAAGTGGTGTAAAAGATATCATGTGGGCCCGGGTTAACTAGGATTATTGAATGCTCATTAAATCCATGGACATGATACCATTTGGTAAGTCTATCTAATAAGGTCAAAAAATATATGAATCATCAAAAGGGAAATGACACATGTGTGCATATTATTTTATGATATATCACGAGACAAATAGAATATATTACACTAAACATGTTTATAGGAGGTATTCATAGCTATGAAATTCCTTATCTACATAGAAACCAGGATGGATTCCTCGATTCCTCTCTTGTTATATGGTTTTGTCTCATTAATATTGAGATAACAGAAACAGATTGAGGTCAACCAAAATAGTGGTCAAGGTTTGTTCCTCATGTTTTTGTTTCTTTAATTTCTCCCATTTTTCTTCACATTTTCATCATTATCATTTCCTTTGGTCAACAGTTCTACAAATACCCAGTAAATGATCATTTCCCAAAAATTCTTTATCACAATGGATTGATAATGTGGGTATGAGTTTATAATTGATGATGTAATTGCAATGTGTAACAACGACGAACGTTTGGGATCAGATCAAGAGTTCCAGTTTCATGGTATTTTGGTATTCTAGTGATATGGCATGATTATGGACATTTCCTAAGTGAATAATGTAGCTGGAATCTGGCCACCAATGACATCCAAGCTTAGACAAGACCATATCCTCATTTCATGGTCTTGATTTGTGTCTTGGGAGAAGGAGGACATAGTGTGAGCGTAACCACATGAGAACTATTGGTTTCTAAAAAATTCCAAACTAAACACCATGTATATCAAAGAAACATACGCCATGAAGTTCCCTCTATATAGTGGCTAGGGTTTTAGTATTGATTTAAATATAACATGTTGTGTGATTTACCCACACACCATGTGGCCCTTAGTTAACTAGATCGGCATGTATAGGTAGTACACACCCAAGAATCCATGTAAAAATATACAATATCTATATCGCGTCACACATTGTGTAACCCCTATAGAATGGATTTCCATGTACTGGGATTACACGCCTGGATTGTCATGTACTAGGACTGCACGCCCAGGTGGACATGTGACCTCGCACTTTGTGCATGTCGGGCCACATGTCATGTGCTTTGGAGAGTATATGGGATTTGTAAAACAAAAAATGTCAAGTGTTGTTCTTTCCCTAACACACTTTGTGACTTGGAGTACACCTCATGTACATCAGAAAGTACTTAGGCACAACCAGTGTACACTGGCACACCCTGAGTACAAGGGAATGGGATATAGCACATGGGCTAGACCAAACTTCACACTGAGTGGTAGACTGAAATCTACACATAGTATACCTATAGTGGACATTTCATGTATTTGGATAAAAACATTCCATGTAAGACCAAGATACATGGGAAGTTTTAGTCTTAGTGATAGATGTTTTGTACCCTTTGGTACATTCCATATACATATTCCAGAGAAATTTTGATCCCTTTCTCTTCTCAATTCAACTCTAGTGTGATCTTGGGTGTGTTCCGTTGATATTTATCTATGTGGGTGTGTTCCCTCCTTCATTCATTATGGAGTGATTTTTCTTAGTCCTCCTCCACCAGGGTTTAGTGTGGAATTTTTTTTGAGCATTAGACAAGATCCACTCAATCTATTAGATTAAGAATCCCTCCATGAGGCCTAGGGGTTGCATCCTCATTACCATCATCTTTTTATCTATATAGGTTTTAGGAATAATTTTTCCACATATATAGGCATGATCCCCTATCTAGAGGTTTATTCCATTTATGGTCAAGTATTCCCCATGTTCCCAGGGTTTGATCCACTATCTGTGTATTGGCATTTGTTTTATTCTAGTGAGTTTAGCCTGATCAAGTGTGTGTCTTTGATGATCCCTCACAATTTCCTTGGTGATTCTTCATGGAAAATCCTGATGAGTATATCCTATTGTATGAGTTTCATTCTTATGGTGATTCTAAACAATAATGACCTCTCAGATGAGTTCCATTAGTGTTATAAAGGATTGTGGAGTGATTTCTCCCAGAAAAAACCATTTAATTTTGAACCTCTAGTAAAATATTAGGCTGGCAGTGAGGAAGTGACCTCACCCTGAGACTTGGTTCATACCTTTGAAAATATCTATGTTATTATGGTTATTATTATGTCTCGTTTTTTATTAACATGTCTTCATGATGAAAAGATGTCTACTCTCTTGATGCTTTATGTTTGGTGATTTCGAGGTGTCCTACTAGGTATGTATATACTCACCCCTGGAAGGTTTGTAACCAAACATATCATGTCTTATATATAAGATATAACTTTCATTGGATCCCTGGGTAAACAATGATAAGGTAGAGTTTATTTGTACTAGACGGACCTCAGATGGATTCAGGAGTTTTTTTTTGGGTAGCTGCCTTCATGTTGTTGGCAGGTTGGGTTCTTTTTCAATTTTTTGGGCTTGTATTTATCCCTTTGTACTTTTATTATAATTCATATTATAAATTTATGTGTGATGGATGTTTTGCATGATTTTAAAATATGAATTTTTTACCTTTGTTCATTGTATTAGTTTATGGAGATGTGTTCATGTGTATAGGTATATTAGGCTAATTCCTACAATGTGTTTGATATTACTACTCAATGCTAGACTCCAGCCTTTGGCCTATTGGAGGTTTTATTATGGCTTAATTCTTATATTACCACTATATAGGTGTTACTCTATGGGTTTTGTTTTGATAATGTACTCTTCTTTCCACTTTAACAAATAGTTCCTAGACCTATGATCAGTCTTCCAAAAGATATTGTGATCCACAAATCTGATCAAACAAGTCATCAATATGAGGAAAAGGATACTTGTTCTTAATGGTGATATTATTGATTGCCTTATAATCAATGAAAATTATCATGTAACTATCCTTCTTTTAAAAAAATAATTGGATCACCCTAAGGTGAAGTGATAGGGTGGATGAAACCCTTATCAAAAAATTATTATAACTTCTTTTTCACTTTTAACAACTGAACTAAAGCCATTCTATAGGTAGGATTTAAAATTTTATTAGAATTAGAAACTAATTCAATAGAAAACACAACCTTTCATGTAGGAATAACACCGGTAAATTCATTTTTAAATACATCTATATATTAAATTACTACTAGCACATCACTAATTTTAATAGTTCATTTCTTCTCAATAATATATGAAAGATAAATTTCACTTCCATATTTCACCAAATTCTTGTCTTCCTGAAATGTAATAAAATGTATGATTTCATTATCATATACAAATGGAAACTCATTAAAATAAATAAGTTATTTTTATCTAAAATATATCTTAGCATGATAAACTAAATTCCAATCCATACCCAAAATAAATTCAAACTCTACAATGGGAATGAAGACAAGTTTTTTAGGAAAAAGCATTCCACATATGATAACAGGAAAGTTTTAATAAATTCTTATTAACTTTATACTACCATTAAGAGTTTTTACAAAGATTTAAGGAACTATTTCTTGAGATGAATTTCTATTTTACTTACAAAAATCCTTGATATAAAATAATATGTGTATCCTAAATCAAACAAAAAATTGGGATAATTTAAATAAACAAGTAATGTACCATCACCATATAATTTTAGGGTCTAAAATCTATCATAGTAGTAGGGAAAGACTTTGTAACACTTTTTTTTCTAATCTTGATGATTCCCAACTTGAGTAAATAACTTCATACATACATTATCATAATGACGCAACTCATTAAAATTAAAACACTTCACTACCTTCTTTTCATTACCAATGTGAATATTATCATAACTCTTTTATTTATAGTCACGATCCCTGTTTCTTGGATTTCCATAGTAATAACACTTACCGAAACTCATAATTAATTATCTAAAATACTTCTTACCATACTTATCAGAAGTGGGTTATTGAATTTTTTTTATGTTCACATCTGTTTGATGAATGCTTCCAAATTTCCTACCACCTAGATAGCTTCCTATCCTTGTTGTTGAAAAAGTATAAAAACTCTATATCAACTTTCTTAGCACGCCACACAATTATTCATAACTTCCTAACTTGTGAGTAACCATAGACCATTTTAATTTTGGATTCAATCCTCAATAAAATCAATCAATTTTGTTATCATGGTCCCGAATAAAATTAATTGAACACCTAGACAATATAATAAAATTTTATTCATAGGTGGCCATAGAATCCATTTATTTTTACTTTAAATTTTATAATTTCCTTTATATTTTAATGAATAAAAATATAGGAAAATTCTTTTTAAGTGATAGATCTTTCAATACTATCCAACCAATGGAATCAATTTCTACCTTTTATTTACTGTTATTAATCAAATACCACCATTTTTTCAATTTCACCTTCAAATAGATACATAATAAGAGTTTCCTTTTGATATTCTGAACATCCCAAAACTTTTAATATCTTCTATAAAGCAATAATCTAACCTTAATATTTCATTTATTCAGTGGATCTACAAATAGATGTAGGGTTCTTATAACATCTTGAATTTTCATAGAGGTATTGATATTTTACATTTTTATTTAAACCTCTTAACCTATTCTTATAATATCTATTAAGGGACTATGGAAGATTTTGGGAGAATGTTGGGATTTTTTAGATCTTAGAACTCCGATTTTTTGAGAAACAGCATGAGGCACGCAGTCGGTGCACTATTAGTAGTAACTGTGTGGCTCGATTGTGTGACTCATATATGGAGGATCACAATTAGGAAAAACTAAGAAATGGAGGACAGAAAACCATGATAAATAGTTCATGTATGTTTCAAAATTAATCTACATAGTGTGGTTAAGGTTTTTTTAACTGTGCATAAGCCATGAAAAGGGGTGTTCCCTATGGACAGTGGTGGTGTATGGTGCATAGTTTGGCCAACTATGTAGCCAAATTGTGTGACCCATAAAATGGGTGAAATTTCAATTTTCCCCCTACCTTATTTAAATCTTGATCCATATTTTCTTTTCCTCTCCATGCATAGAATCCCTCCTACTTGAGAGCTCCATTTATTCTCTCCTCTAGGATTTAATCCTTCTTCTCAGTTCGACTTCCAAATCAAACATTATTAGTCTCATTGAATCCATATTGGTAAGTTATTTAATCCCCTTGTTTCCTTTATTTTTTTCTTTCTCTGTATAGAATAATAAATCCATTTGGGCTAAAATTTCCTATTTTTATGTCATTTTTTTATTTCTTTAAATTATACCATTTTATCCTGAATTAGTGGGAAATAATGGATGGGGATTCATCGACCGGTATATGGTAAGATGTTTAGTCTTTTCCCAAAAAATTTATCATGTTTATACCATTCATAATCGTATTGAATTTCATACTTTCCATGTGAGACCTTCTAAATGTCAAATCAATTTAATAAATTTTTTAGCACTTTTAATAGGTTTTTCTTGAATCCTAAATTACATCTTAAGAGGTTTTCCACCTTAATGCAAGACACCCCTTACGGTGTGTCACTTTAATGGAACATGAATTTTATTCCATGAAATAGAATTAAACCACAAGTTGAGGTGTGTATAATTTCTCCTTTTTAATGAAATGTCCTAATAAAATTAAAGGAAATCGAGTGACACATTGCTCGACCCCTAATCATAGGCTATAGAAATGAGCCACAATATAAGGTGTGTTGAATTCCCATTTCTTACATAAATAAAATGGATAATAGACTTAAATGAATTGTGGATGATATGTTCATGCCACCTAGCCTTTTATTAACTATAATTTTTTACCTTGGATATTATTATTTGTATATAAATCTGATTTTATAATTATATCATGCCTAATTACGATCATGAACCTTGAATTTTAAAAGTTGTAATTCCCTTAGTGATACTTAGACTATCATGGTGTCTTTCCTTAGATGGGATCAAGGGATGACAATTGATTCATTAATGTGACTGTGAAGTGAACGACCAAACTTGGATTCAGTATTTTTCTTATAGATGTCAATGTTCTATCTTAGCACTGAGAGTTCACCTAAATTTCCAAAAATTAAATTAATTCCTTGGATTAATTTCAATATTATAGACCTATATGTTAACAAACTTGGGCTCCTTTAAATTCTATCACTAAGGCTACCTAGAAAAAAATCCTAGGTCTCGGGTAACACTTTCCCCATAGGGTGAACTACCAAGGGTATACCCCTATCAACTTCATCTAACATATAAAACATAAATGTCATGGGATTATGGGACCTTACATGACTATCAAAAATAATGTATGCATTGGTTTTATAACTCAGGTCCCAACCTTATAACATAAACCTAAAATATTAAGTTCTTAGAGACATTTCAGCTTAGGGCGAAGTAGGTAGTGTCAGAATGGTGTCCCATAAGGAACCCATACCAATTAGGTTTATTTTTATACTAAATTTCATTTATTACTACCTACACACTAAATATTATATATTCATAGAATGGATAGTGATAGACACTATTAGTGGTGTCCTACTGAGTTTTAGTCACACCCTGTTCGAGCTGCCAATTGGTACTCGGATAGACTTCATGGATGTAGGTAGGGACAAAGGGAGATGTCCAAATTTGGATTCTTGATTCTATATAATAATATGGATTACATGATAAGAGAAACAATATTGTGCTTTTGATTCTATTAGGGATATATTTTGGCCTTTTTTATTTTGTATATCATGTAAAGTGTATGTCTGCTACTATATTTCCCATGTATTATCCCATTTTTTAGAAGCATCACAACAACATTATTTTATATATGAAACTTGATATTGATTATCTATATTTTTTATCATCATGACATCGTTATTTATATTTACCTGGATGGTTAATATTTCTACTAGCATTATTATATTGTTTTCATTGTTTTTTTATTATATACCACTGTGTACCACTCTGATCATGAGGGTACAGTATCCCTATTATACCATCATAGACCCTCACTACTAGTCGGAACCCTTTGGAATATGGGGATGCATGCTTGAGGCCATGTGGATAACCAGCTTTGGTTACTTATGAGTGAACTTGGTATGAGATGTTACAAAGTGGTATCAAAGCCATGTTTTCATTTTGTATTATTGTTTTTTGTTGATAGATAGGATACTAAAAATTTATCAGAAAATAGTAATGAGCCTATTTCTCGGAGTAGCTAACCCACATATAGGGAAAACATAAAATTACCTAGGTTGGGACTTTCTATTTTTAGTTTCACCTATTACAGTTGTATTCATTTCATCATTGGTTGATTCACATGAATTGTGGTTTTATTTTTATTATTATTATGGATTCTATTTCTACCCTTGTCCTAGTATGGCAAGGAGGTATTGTCTCATTCATCATTATAGGCACTTGAGGATTCACATTTCATTCCATGTTTATTTTATAATGTTAATTTCATGTATTGTTTGTGGTTTTTGTGTGTTCCTTTATTACTGTATATACATCTTCTACTAATGAATCCTATAGGAAAGGAGAAATTGGTCATTTAAAGTGTCTATATCAACCTAAGTGGTGTTTTCTTTCATAGATTGATGTTGGAACCTTATCTAACCAATTTCAAAATGTTTAAATTATAAATTCTTAGTTACATGACCTAAGACTTTTGTTATTTAGAATTACATGGATTTTGATTATAGATTATAAAAGTTAGACTCTATAAATTGGTAATGGTGATACATCATAATTTATATATCATGTATGGACTTGTTGTGTTCTAATACTAAATTTAAGTGGTTGTTTGTGGTTACATGATGTGGAAATTGTAACTTATAAATCATAGGTATTTATAGCTTGGGAATGGTAACTCATCTAACTGGGAAATGATATATATTTATATAAATTCTTATGAACTGATAATCTATAAGCCTTATGGTCTTCTATATCACCTAGACCTAACTTTAAGAGTAGCTGGTTATGGGTTTTGACCCTTGTATAGGAAGGATTTGTACTTATCCTATTGTTTTATCTATGATAATTTATAATATAAAATCTTATTCTTATGAGTTCCTTTATCATTGTAGACATATGCCTCCATGGAGGCCTTGAAGTTTTCACCAAGAGGGTGGTGACAACCATGCTCTAGAGGTGGTGGGACCTACACTATTAGTATTATCTCCTATAGTGCCACTTGTGGAACCTCCTGTTATTCCTTATTTATGAATCGATGCTTAGTTTTGAGAGGGTTTCTTATGGATACTATAGTCTATATAGGGGAGATCCATGATATTCCCTTTATATGGTAGATTTGACTAGTGAGTTCCAGTAGTATAACCCTCCTATATTTTCAAGGTAAGGTGGTCCCCATGCCATTGGTTCATGGATACATTCTATGCTATCTATTTTTGAGAATTTAGAGACACCATTAGAAATGAGAGTGAAGCTTGCATCTTATATGCTTAGAGGTTTAACTAAGAGATTGTTGGATTTCTGAAATAGGATGATCAATATCAGGATATGGTCTATAGGGATTTATAGATATCCTTTTATGAATAATTATTACCTAAGACGTTGAGGGTTTACTGGGATTGAGATTTTATGCACCTCAAGCCGAGAACATTATCTGTTATGGACTACTCTTCTTATTTTATGGAGCTTCACCATTTTGTTTCTGATCTCATTGGTTATGAGTTGTCCAAGGCTATGTGATTTTGAGGATGAGATCATGTATTTCATCTATACATAGGTAAAAATATTTTGGTTGACTACCGTATCCAAGATAGTAAACCAAGATCTCATCATTGAGTGAAATATAATGGAAGATGAATTTGTTGTTCAGATAAGTTCAGTATCTAGACTAATTAGTGCTTTGACAAATGGTAGGAAGCACCATTTTTAATCTTATCAAAAAGTTTGAAGTTTTTGGAGTGTGTTCATATGCATCGATGTGATCTGTCACTATTGTGGTAGGCCAGGACACACGAAGCCCCATTGTGGTAAGGACCCAATTGAGTATCAAGTCTGTAGCAAGACGGGTCATATCCAGCAGTTTTATAGAACCTTTCCTCAAGTGTCCAGTGAGAGGGGGTATACACCGAATTCATGTTCTGGAGTCAGATCTGAATTTCCACATCATGCAAGTCGATGGGGTACTATTAGTCATATAGGTCGAGGCAGTTGATGAGGTTGGGGAATTCGTAATTCTAATATACAATGCTAGCAGGGTGAACCTGCTAAGGGTAGTCAGGTTATGACTCATGGCCACAATTTAGGCCATATTTATTCAATGTATCCTACACCAAATGTGTAGAGTATCGGGCCTTCTAAAATTCAAGGTATAATTTTGGTGGCCTCTAATTTAGTATTTTCTTTATTTGATAGATTTGATTCTCATTGTTTCATATTTGTGGCTATTATGGAAATTCTAGGCCTTAATATTGAATAATTTTGTAGAAATATGGATCTCGATACTCCATTGGGAGTATGATCAGGGAGTGTATACCAATGTATGTAGTTTTCTCTTGAGATTGTCCATTATGGAAATTCTAGGCCTTGATATTGAATAATTCATGGAATGGATTATTTTGTTCCCTACCAAGCCAATATCTATTTTTATCATTGAGGGTGTCTTTATCATTTCCTGAGGGTGGTAACTATGTATACAAAGGTGAATGGAATGTCTAGAAAAGTTGATCTTGACCTGGGAATTGTGGGTTGGGTCAAATGAAATCCCAGATTTCCAATATTTTTCTAAGTGATCTCGGAACATATTAGACAGACTTTCCTCTAGTAGTAGACAATTTTAGGTATTTATTCCCTAATAACTTTTGAATATTTTCTCCTATTAGAGAAGTGTGTTTTACTATTGATCTTGTTCTAGGAGCAGCACCATTTTTTATTCCTCCTTACAAGATGCCACCTAATGAGGTTCAAGAACTCAAAAGACAGTTAGAGGACCTAGAATCTAAGGGTTTTATATGAAATAGTAATTTACCATGGGGGTTTAACCATGATTTTTTATAATTACATGGAGGGTAACCTTTAACTATGTGTGGATTATCAAAAATTAAACTAGCTTACAGTTAAGAACCTGTATCCATTACCTTGTGTAGTTTACCTATTTGACCAGCTTTGAGGACCTCAGTTGTTATCAAATATATATTTGAGGTTGAGCTATCAATGGGATAGAGTTAAAACTTCATACATAACTCATATATCTTTTTAAATAGGTATGGTTTATATTATTATCTGGTAATTTCATTCAATCTCACGAATTCATGGATAGTTTTTATGGATTTAATGAATTGATTTTTCCTCCCATATCCGGATTATTTTGTGTTTGTTTCTATAGATGGAATATTTTTGTTCTCAAAAACTTTATTTGATCATGAAAAACATATTGATAATGTATTTAGTATACATAGATATCATAATTTTTATTCCAAGATCACAAAATTCCACCTCTGGGTAGATAATGTTTACTTTCTGGGTCACATAATCTCATAGGAAGGAGTGTCTGTGGACCTAGAGAAGGTGATATATGTGGTTTCTTGGGAGAAACCGAAGAATGCCTTTGATATATAGAGTTTCTTTTGGATAACTGGTTATTATATGTGCTTCATTCAGGGATTTTAATTCCTAGAATCAACTCTCATGGTCTTGACGAAGAAGTTTTTTAATTTTACATGGTATAAAGCGTGTGAGAATTCATTTCAATAGTTGAATGGAAGGTTGATGTCAATATTTATCATGATTCTTCTTGATATGGGAATAATTTATATGTTTTATTATGACGCATCAAGAATCGGGTTGGGAGTAGTTCTGATGTATTTTAAATGATTCATGGCATATGGGTCTCATTAGTTGAGGCCTCATGAGTGAAATTACCCAATGCATGATTTCATGCTTTCAGCAGTTGTTCTTTCCTTTCATTGATGGAGGAATTATCTATTTAGGGAATGGTTTTTTGTATATATAGACCACAAAATCCTTAAATAAATTTTAAGTGGGCATGAATTGAACCTTAAACAATGAAGGTGGTTTTAGTAACTACAATTTTTGGATTTTGATCTTGCCTATATTCCTATTAAGATCAATTCAGTGACATATGATATGAGTTGGAAAACTCCGACATACGTTTTCCAAGAGTCTATTAGTGAATAGAATTTGATGGACTTATTTTCTAATATGAATTTAGAGGTGCATGACCATATCGATCACCATGTACTTGTATAATTATCAGTGATTTCTTCACTTATATATATATTAAAGATGATACATATTTCAAATCCCAATGGCTTGGTCTTATAGGATGAAATTCTTTTCAAGAATCTATCACCTAACTAGGTTGTTGATGAAGAAGAATTATTATACATTCATGGATGCATCTGGGTTCTTGTAGACATTCGAGATGATTTTATATGAGAATCTCACTACTCTTCTTTGGAAGTACATCCCAACCTTAAAAATATGCACCATTACATACGCTGCTAGTATTGGTGTCCAGGGATTAAAAATAATATATCAGGTTTTGTTACTTGGTGCTCCTCTTATCATCAGGTGAAGGTGGAACACCCGCAACCTGCAAGGATTTTATAGACATTTCTCATTCCTAAGTAGAAATTGGGTGAAGTCACTATGGGTTTTTTGATAGGCTAAATGAAATTCGCTTGAGGCAATTAAATGGTATGGGTTATCAGGGATAGGTTGAAAAAGGATTCTTATTTCTTACATATTTGATAAGCCTTCTAATTAGATAAGATAGGAAGGATATATGTCAGGGATATCATTCACCATCCTGGAGTTCCACATATAATTATATCAGATAGGGGTGATCATTTTACATTATGTTTCTATCAGGGGTTTCAAAAGGAACTAGGTTCACAAGTACTTCTGAGTACATCCTATCACCCTCAGATCAACAGTCAGTCTAAGAATATGATTTGTGAGTTATAAGGAATGATTCAAGAATGTGTTCTTTATTTTGAAGGTTCTTGGTCTAGAAATTTACCTATTACTATGTTTAATTATAATAATATATTTCAATAGACTATACAAATGGCTCCTTAGGAGGCCCTTTATGGTAGACCATGTCATCCACCCCAGTGTTGGTTAAAGGTAGAAGAGGTAGTGCTACTATGACCTAATCTCATTTAGGAGACTTCAGAGTAGGTATAACTTATTAGGAAGTGTATAGATATAACACATCCTAATCAGAAGTCTTATGTTGATTATCACTTTCGACCATTAGAGTTTGAGGTGGGTGATCTGGTCTTCTTTCATGTTTTTCCTAAATTAGGGAATCAACAGACTTATAAAAAAGGGATGGTTGAACCTAGGTTCATTAGACCCTTTGATATTTTAGAGAGAGTTAGGCCAATAGCATATCATTTATAGTTAACTCATAGGTATTAAGTCATGCATGATGTCGTCCATGTTTCATAGCTTCATCTTTACTATTCAAACTCATCTCATGTTTTCTAGCCTGGTGAGGTAGATTTGGATGTTGATGCTTATTTGGAAGAGTATCTGGTGTTTATCATAGATCAGAGCATGAATTATCTCTAAGGAATTTCAGTTCCTCTAGTTCTGGTGTTATGGAATCATTTCCAAGTATAGTATGAGACCAAAGAGAGAGGCCAACATACATGCTCAGTGGCCATAACTATTCTCAGATGTTATTCCACAACCCTCAAAAAGGAAACACGGGGATAAGTTGTTTTATAAAGGGTTGGTTATAACATCCTAACTTTTCAAATAGGTATGGATATTTTAAATTTCAATTTAAACCTCTAATTTTAGTTTTTTAATATCTTTTAAGGGACTAAGGGTTTGGGAGCTCTTAGGGATTTTTTGGATCCCAATGCTTTGGTTTTTGGAGAAAAAAACATGAGGCTAATAGTTGCTTCATAGTTATTAGTAACCGTGTAGATCAATTGTGTGACCCATATATGGATGAGCATGGTTAGGTAAAATCATGCAAGGGAGGTTGCATGGCCTTACCAAATGGTGTGGGCAAGTTGCATAGGTGATTAGAAAAATGTGTGAATTTCTTGTTTAACTATGTGAAATTCATGCAAGGGGCGTTCCCTATGGATAGTGGTGGTACACTTTTGGTGCATGGTTCGTCCAACCGTGCAGCCAAACCATGAGGCCATTAAAAATGGGTGAAATTCCCATTTTCCCCTACCCTCTTTAAATCTTCAACCCTATTTTCTTTTCCTCTTCACATATAGCATCCCTCTCGCTTGAGCGGCCCATTTTTTCTCTCCTCTACGATTTGATCCTTATTCTCTATCTAAATTCTGAATCAAATGTCATTGGTCACATTGAATCTATCTTGGAAATTTCTTCAATCCTCTTATTTCCTTTCTTTATTTATTTCCATGTATGTAATTCTAAATTCATGTGGTCTAATATGCCCAATTTTCAGGAAATTTTTCTATTTATTTTATTTCCCCTATTATTGTTTGGATTAAAGGCAAATATTGTATGAGGATTCATTTATCGTTATAAGGTAGGTAGTCTAGGTTTTTTCCTAAAATTTTCTATGTTTATACCATGCACCAGAATTCCACATGCTATAATTTCTATGTGACGCCTTCTAAATTTAAAATTGATTAAATAAATTTATTAACATTTTGAATAGTTTGTCTTTGAACCCTAAATTACATCATCATAGGTTTTCTACCTCGACGTGATACACCCCTCTGGGTGTGCCTCTTTAATGGAACATGAAAATTATGCCTTGAAATGTAATTAAACCACCTATTGAGGTGAGATAACTTGCCCCTTATAAATGAAATGGCCTAATGAAATTAAAGGAAATTGAGTGATGCCTTTCTAGGACCCTAAGACTAGGATATGAAATTGATCCACCTTATAAGGTGTGTTTACTTTCCCTTTATTGCATAAATTAAATGGCTAATTGACTTAAATGAAGGAATAATGGTATGTCCATGACACCTATCCTCTGATTGACTATAAATTGTAACTCTTCCTATTATTATCAGTATGTACATTTGATCATTTTATTATTTCATGATTTATTACAATCACAGAACTTGAATTTTAAAGGTTGTAATGCTCTTAGTGATATTTGGACTCTCATGGTGGTTTTCCTTAGAGGGACTGAATCATTGATGTTACTTTCAAGTGAATGACCACACATGGATTCAGTCTTTGTATAATGGATTTGAATTATCTATCATAGCACTGAGGGTTCACATATATTTCAATAAATTAAATTAAATTAATTCCTTGGATTATTATCCTTGGATTTGACATGATATTATGGGCCTCTACTATTACTACTTTGGGATCCTTTCAAGTCTAACACCAAGGCTACCTAAGAAAAAATCCTAGGGCTCGAGTAGCACTTTCCCCTCAGGGTGATCTACCAAGGGTATACCCTTGTACATATTAACCATCCTATAAAACATAAATTCCATGGGATTGTAGGACATTATATGACTATAACTATTCATGGATGTCTTAGTTGTATACCTTGGTTACAAGCCTTATAACATAAACCAAAAATGTTAAGTTCTCCAAGACATTCTGGCTTAACCCGAAGAAGGTAGTGTCGGATGGGTGTCCCATAAGGAACCCAGACTAATGTGATTTATTTATTTACTGATTTATATTAATTATTACCTAAACACAACTCATGGAATATTCACAGACTGAATAGTGTTAGACATCATTGCTAGTGTCTTATTGAGTTTTACTCACACTATGTTCAGGCCACTGATTAGTACCTAGAAATACTTTATGGATGTATTTAGGGACAAAGTTAATCACCAAACATTGGAAACTTTATTCCATATACTAGGATGGAGTACAGGAGTAGAGGGCCGAGCTTATGCTTGCAGTTATTTTATGGATATCTTTTGGCCTTTTTATTTTTTATAGCATGTATTGTATAGTATTTCTACCCTATTTCACTTGTAATCCCTCATTTTTTGATAGCATCATGACATCATAATTTTTTATATCACATTGGATATTGATTTTCTATTTATATTTACCTGGATGGTTTATATTTCCATTGTTTATTCATTATTATATTTTTTCCATTATTTTTTCTGTTATTATATATCATTGTGTTCCACTCTAATAATGAGGGTATAGTGTACCCATTGTATCATCGTAGACCCCCACCTATAGTTAGAAGCATCTAGAGTACGGTGATTCATGCTCGAGGCCATGTGGCCAACCATGTTCAGTTAATTATGAGTGAACTAGGTTCAAGACAATACAGTGTTATTTCATGAAATTCCCTACTATTTTCATATTCTTCTATGGAGAATTTACTCTCTCCCTTACATTGGTACCTCTATTAATTTTAATGATCTTAACTTTTTCAAATGAAATTCCCTTTTTAAAGAATAAATTATTCATCAATGTAGTGTAGTTATAGAAAGAACATGAACTAATTTGGTTATTTTGTAACATTATGTGTTATATTATGTTGTATTTAAAAGTCCAATACACATCATAAGAATTAATAATATAGCCATTTTACAGTGATCTCTATGATTATTATATATTAAGGGTTATGATAAATCCAATTGATACAGACTAAATAAGTGTTGGCCTCAACTAATAGGATTGTTCCCTATGAAGCCCATTTATCAGAGCTTCTGAAGGATATGGAACCACTAGTATTTTCCCTTAACCAAGATCAATGCATGATCCAGTAACTAAAGCATAAGAGTAACTATTTATGAGAGATGTTTAAGCTTATCAATATCATGGCCCAAACCATGTTCACCAAACCACACCAAGAAAGTGTCACCATCACACACATTACCCATAGGGTGTACACTAGTGTAATAAGGTGTTATGTATCTAGACCCTAACATTGTGAATTTAAATATTTTTATTTTTTAAATAATTATTATATTTATCCCTTTTATTATTACTTTATAAATTATTAAATAATGAGTTTGATAAAAATTATATTTTAATATGGTGAAACTCAAACTGTATTTTTGGAAAATTTATAGTTCCAATCAAGATTTTTTTTAATAAATTTAATAATTTAATGAATAGTTTTTATTTTAATAAAATGTCAATATTTAATTATATTTAATTATATATAAATGATAATATAATTTTATGAAATCAAATGTAATTTTATAAGGGTTGAAAAATTATTATTATCGCAAAAACTAGTATTTTTATATAATGGGGATTTTAATTGAAAAGTGTAAATTATTAAATTTAGATAATTATTTTTATAAAATAAATATAATTTTTTAAATAAACACATCCAAATTATCCAATTGATAATTTTTCATAATTTTTTGAGACATTTTAATTTTTTGGTAAAAATTAAATATAGTATAATTATACGTTGTGTATTATGATATCATAAAATCCCAAAATTGATAAAATAAATACTATAAAGAGTATCCAAAAACAAAATTATGTTTACCCTTTAAAATAATTTGTTTTTTGAAGTTGTTTTATTAATTTTATAAACCCTTAATTAATCCTCCAAAACCTATATTATATTTTGAGGTTTTAAAGTTAATTCTTTATGAACGTGACTCAATTCCACATCACATATAGAATTATTTTTAATTATTTATGTTATTTTTATAATAAAATAATTAAATTCACTCTCTTTTTTAGAAACCATGGGAAGAAATCATTGGATGGTTGGTGTTTTGGATTAATTTATCATATAGATTCCAAAACCTTTGTTTAGAAATTAATAAAGAATTATCCTCTCTTTCTCTTTAAAAATCCATGCAATCTCTCATTAATGTTCACCAAAAACCATTTTATTAAGAATTTACTCTACCATTACCTCTCTAAATCCCTCCCAAGGTGTCCCCAATATCTTAAGAAGCTCCTCCCATGATTTTAGAAGTTCCCTATCAAGGTAATGGATCTTCTCCTTCTCCTCTTTATTCAAGCACCTTATTTATATTATGCATTTTTATTTATAATTTTTCATATTGGGATTTGATTTTACACATCCCTCTTAATTTCATTCTGATTTATATGTTATGAGATACCCTTTAAGTCTCACTAAACCCTTCCATTAATGTACCTTCATTATGCTGCTGAAATTATCTTGTGATTTTCCTTGATAAACATTTGTGTAGTGAATACCCATACCTATTTCCACTAAAGTGTATTAACTTAGATGTACCTATCATTAATTGATTAGATACTTCCATTTATATAACCCACACTCCTTAATCATGTGATTTAAGGTGAAAAAATACATCCTTATGTAGTATGATCTATGTGGAATACATGTACATGATATGAACATGACGAGTTGTCCCGAAATTATATAGCCCTCTAATGCATTGGGTAATGAATCAATCTCTTGATATGTCATGTATATTTCATGAGAGGTTATCTTAATCATGCTATGTTATGATTTATTAGTGACAACCCCCAGATTATGCTTGTGATTTCATGTTTTATGTTATTGCCACATTCCTATGATGCCTTGATTTTATCATGTTATATCATGCATTATTGTTCAAGATTATGATTCTCACCCATTTTATGTCATATTGATATTCCTCTTAACTAACATGATTTACTTTCACCATATTATGCTTTTATTATTCCCTTATTGGGATTTATATCTCACCCCTTTCTTATCTATATCCCCATGTTATCCCATGCAGTTTTAGAAGATTGAGAAAATTTAAGGGTATTTTACAGAGTTTTAGATTACATCTTTGTATTTATATTTAAAATTGGTATTCTATGTACCTAGTTACAAAAAAAATACAATTACTAAAGATCTTATCAGTTGTTTTAATTGTATATTTATGCAATAAATCATAAAATAAAGTGTATTAAAGACATGGGTTGTCATAGTTGGTATCAGAGGAAAGTCTAGTTATTTTGTGGGATTAGGATTAGAAAACTGTTGTGAACAATTTCGAGATAAGACCAAATATAGGAAAACATCCCTAAATTTTGGTAAATTGTATATTGTGTGGTTTCCAAGAAAATATATCCATGTCTAAATACAATAAGTGTATATGGTTCTGACATAGATGTACCCAGGGGGAATTACCCTGAAAAGGGAGCATTGGTATTTAACTCGATTGTTACCTGGTGCACAACAATAGGCCTGACTACACACCTAGTTTTACACTCCTAGAGGATATGATTTAGTAAATTCATAAGATCTTTATGAAGCATTATGAAGAGAATAAAAATTCCCATAATATTCTATATTAGGAAAAAGATCTTGGATTGAAACCTATAAATTCATAGGTTAAATAATATATGTCATTTATGAGTTATCCCTCTAACGTTCATGGTTTCCTAAGTCATTAATAGTTTAAAAATTCTCATCCATATTTTCCCCTTTATTTTAGATAATGGATGTAAATAGGAGAAATAAAAACAAAAAACAATGTGAGGGGAAATGTGATGACTTCCCAACTGAGATTCCTAACCTGATAGGAGAATGATTTAGAAACTTTATGAAAATAATTTCTCAATTAACTCAAGTTTTGAAGTGAAACGTGAATCGGTAGGAATTCATAAATCCCCCCAAGAAAGAGAAAGATTAAATTGAGACCTTTATGAGATAAAGGACACTGATATTTTGTTGATCTACTGATCCCTTAATTATAAAACAATGGATCAAATCTGTTAAAAATATCTTCTTCATCCTTCAATGATATGAACAAGAGAAAGTCATGATGGATTTTTATTATATGGGAGGATAAGCTAATAAATATTGGAGAGGTATTTCTTTGGACATAAAAATATGATGAATCCATTAGGGAGTATGAGGAATGCTTCATAAGACTTTCATGTTACACATCCATCTTTTTCAACTCTCCTAAAAGTAAATTTGACTGCTTCTTTAGTGGGATAAATTCAAGTATATGAAAATATTTAGCAATTCAAGACTTTTAAAGCTACGAGGAAATTTTTTGATGTACCCTCAAATTCAAAATGGAGAATATTGAATCTCATGGGTCTCATGGGTCAGAAGATACGAAGTAGTGAATTGATTCTAATCATGGCAGTGTGATAGATAAAACTCGTGATGGAAAGGAAGTACAACATTGAACTTATCAAAAGAGTGGGAAGAAGCATCCTGAAAATTAACAGAAGGTAACAAGGAAACAATTTAGGTTCATGAAGGAAGAATACCTAGAAAGTGATTTTAAATGGAACAAACCCATCGATGTGATAAAATAAATGAATGCCTTAATCAACCCTTAGCTTATTTTCCCATGTTTATGTAACATCTTGGTTTTTTAAGTGGGTCAAAAATACTCAACTTGTTTGAATTTTGATTTTAGTGAGTGGTCCAAATTGAATTATTGATTTCAGAACCTAATTTTAGTAGTTTTATTAACCCAAGGCCTTGTTTATATATGGGTTTTAAGACCTAGAAAGTGACTTAGGGTTTTGGATGAATTTTAGGTGTGGTAGGACTTAGAACCTCATTTTCAAAAACATGCTAAGAGAGGCACATAGTTTAGAAAACTGTGCGACCTCCTAGGAGAAACTATTCATCCCTATAGTGTAACTAGAAATGGTTTTTAAAACCATTTCAGATGGGTTCACAGCCATGTGAGGCCTCTGAAATTTTTAAAAAGGTATTTCTCATAGTTATCTCTTGATTTGGAAAACCATGCACCTAGCATCTGTGTGTGTGGTTCTTAGGAAGATATCACCCAACGGTTGTCACATGGTTATGAAAACTATGTTTCCAAATCATGTGGGTAATTAAAGTGCACAAAATGTAAAAAAAACTCCTCCCTTTTTCATTTTTTCTTCTCATTATTCTTCCATTAACCCACACACACAATAGGGGCTCTCCATTTCCTTCCTCCTAGAATTTGGCATATCTTCCATGTTTGAACTCTGATCTTCAATCGGTCGGTGGATATGGATTCATCTAAGTAAGAACTTAATTATGATGGGTATTTTTCTTAATTTATCTCACCGCACGGAATGCAAAATTCATGTCAGAGGTTTTTTTCCTATTTTCAGGGTGTTTGTCTAAAATGTCATTTTCTTCTAATTCGTCTCAAGTTTTAGGCTGATATCAGATGAGCAAGCACCTAATAGTATAAGGTAGGTGGTTCCTAGATTTCTTATTTATTTTACAAGTGTTTTGTGGGTTATCTCTATATATTCTAGGTGGGTTGATTGAGAAAGACCCTAATTAATTAAGTACATAATTATTAAATGATTCTAATATTAATATGAGATGCCTATGTAAATGATTCATCTCACTAAAAATGGTCAAGTTGGGTAGGGGGCTTGGACTAACATAGGTAGTTTAGTCCAAGTGCTTTTTTTAATTAAATTAAAAAAATTTATGATATGATTGGTTCCATGGGAATGTGACAACCAAGGACTGAGGATTTAGATGATGTTGATCACATAGATAGAGGAAAAGAGTTTGTCAGGTTTCACTTATCTTGGGATACCTGGGGTGATGTTGATCACCATTTTGAGGCCACATGGTCATTAGGTTGAGGTGATGTGATCGTTCAGATGGGGGAAATAGCATGTGTGACTTGGGATGGTTTTGACCATAATTATTTTGCAACATATTAATAGGGGAATGAGGTTCCAGATGATGTATATTAGGTTTTTTGTTGATTTTCGCTCACCATTTCTTGGCCTACGTGCCATTGGAGTCATGTTTACATAGATAGGACTCAGGTTGAGGGGGTGTTAACCACTCGTCATGGGTAGAGGACCCCAAAAACTATGTGTCTTAGGTGATGGTGTTGACCATAAAATGTATTGGGGGGTTCTCACCATAGAAAGACACATGGATGGTGATGGACCATCAGTTGATAGTATAGAGACCATTATTTGGGGGTTGAGGCTAACTGTGATACTTAAGGTTGTTAGGCTAGGATATTGGGACGATGGATATTATCATGCCTTGTGATTTCAATTTTTTATCTAATGGTGACTATTATTTAGAGGAAAGACATTATTGTTCCTCGATACGATGGGATTCAAGATGGTAGTGATTATCTAATATGTGGTTTGAGGGACTAGGTACTTAATAATTTTTCATTCCATATGGACATCATATATCTGATGGGTGGAATGAGGTGTCGGGGAACATGACTATAGGTGGAACCTAAGGTTTCACTTGGGATGACTATTGTTAGGGGATTCCTTGGGTTCTAAGATGTGGATCCTCAAAACATTAGTTATATATATATATATAATGGTGTTTTATTCCATATATATAACTAGTAGAACATATTAATAGGTTATTGTAAATGGTTTAAGTAGGTATAATTCTTCCTTGTGGGTGTTGAGAACAAGGTAAGTGGGTATTTATTAAATTTTTTATGTGTTAACTTTTATTTATTTCCAAAATACACCTGTATAATAATGGATGTAATACAAGCATGTGTTAGTGGTGTCTTACTAAGATTTATTCTTATGTTCTATATGGGCCCTTCATAATGCATGTGGACTTTATGTATATGTGATCGGGTAAGGTACCAATATTAGGAGATAGACCTTAGTGGTCAAGTTAAACCTTTTACATGGGATGGATGGTGTATAGACCATGGCAGATCATTTCCATCAAATAGAGATTAATTTTTTAACATTATTTGTATATGTGTATACTAATGTGGTTGACCATGGGTGACCTTGATTATATTTCTTATATAACCTTCTATTTTATGTGTTTTCTAAAAATGGTATATTGCTTTTTTTCTTATTTATTATCATTCCACTCCTGCTGTTTATTTTTTATTTTTCTAGTTTTGTTGTTACTTACATTGTTATATATATAGAAAATTATTATTATCACCACCATAGGGTTTAGTATCCTCACTATCACCTCTCAGACCCTCGCTGGTAGTCGGCAGCCTTTGTTGTATGGGGAGGCATGCCTAAGGCCCAATGGTCAACCAGCCTAGATCACCTTTTAAAGTGGAATCTGGACTGGGGGGGCTACAAATGGTATCAGAGTATTTTTATTCTCTTGGACGAGGTAACTATGTTCAAATATCTATAAATGGTATTAAAGGGAATTTTATTTAATTGGTCTTACTATTTGGACTATGGTAGACCAAAGACTAGGATGTAGTAAGGACTGGGTACGGATCTCATGTTTGGGTTCCTTCGGCCTCATGCATGGGGGATAGACCAAGTTCTTAGGGGTGAGAAATTGATGTTCTATTTTTCTCTTTTATAGTTGATTTGATTTCCACATTAGGTGGTGCACTTGGGTGTGATGGTTGTATATTATATACTTTTGACCCTTGGCCTTATATGGAAAGGGACGTCAAATTACACATCATGATAGGCACTTAGGCTCATATGATGTGTTTTACTTGGAATTTTCTTTGGGAACCACGATTTAGCTAAGAGTGTATGGGTTGTTTAAAGTTTCAACAAAGCATCTAAACAATGTTTTCCTATTTTTCCTCATTTGGTGGCATTCTACTCATCTAACCCTAGCATGTGGTTCCAATGAGATCTGTATGTGATGTTATGTGATTGTATATGCATGTGATATATGGGAATGACCCTGATAAGGGTGTGGAGGGATGATGATAGGGGTGAGTTGTTTAAAGTGTCAACAAACAAGTTAAATAGTGTTTTTCTGTATAACCTATTTGGTAGAATTCTACTCATCTACCCAGGATTGATACATGATGATATGTGATTCCTAAATCCAATGTGGGTAGGTAGGGGACCATGAGGCTTCTTTACATTTGATACCTAATCCATATATGGGTAGGTAAGGGTCCATTAGTTAATATATTGTGGGACATGGTGTGATAGGGGAGTGTAAGGGTGATGATATGTGCTACCTATTACAAATTTCCCCATATTTGATATATATATATATATATATATACAGTTATGGATGTTTGACCATTGGGATTAGTATTCAATGGGATTCCACTTAGATAGATTATAGTGAAGCGTCAGGAGGGTGATAATATAATGTTGCATGAGCATGCATAGGATGATTCCCCTTAGGGTTGGGATGAGGCCTTGAAGGGTCGATATGATCATGATCCAAAGGTAAAGGATTTTGTATAGGAAGTACATCCGTAGATGGAAGACTTTGGGCCATGTCTTGATGAGTAGCTCAAGGATATCCTGGTTTAGGTCATACAGGGTATCTATAGGGGAGATTAGGGATCTAATCCATCTATGGTGTACCTGACTTAGGAGTTCTAGTCATAGTACCCATTGTTATTTCAGGGTGAGAGTATACCACAAGCAGTATAGAACTTGATAGAGTTAGTATATACTATCTTTGACTAGCTCGAGACACCCCCAGGGTGGAGGTTTATGGTAGAAACATACATGCTCAAGGGACCAAAAAATGCTAGTGGGGTGTACAGGTACAAGCAGGAAAACATGAGGGACTAGTTTGGAAGGATTTCATGTTCGGGTGCTTTGAGAACTTCTTCCCAGATACTCTTAGGGAAAACATAGCTAGTGAGTTCATGAATCTCTAGCAGGGGGCATACATTGGTTATGGACTATGCTACCAATTTCATAGACATGTCTTGATTTTCACCAACTATGTCGGGAAACAAAATTGATAGGGTGTGGGTTTTTTAGGTTGGCTTGTGAAATTACATCAAGGTATAGGTGAATATCTTCAATATGATGTCTTTCTTAGAGGCGGTCAAGTAGGCGTTGATAGCTGAGGGGAACTTGACGGAACGATCTTATTCAAGCCCAGTGATAGTTTTAGGTGAGATGATTGGTGATTCTTTGGAATGTGGGAAGTGACGTCGTGAGGAGTCTCAATAGAGAAATTGATTCAGAGACTCAAGTAAACCATTGAGGAGTGGATCTATAGATTTATGCTTCTAATTCATGCATCTAAGGCATGATCATACCTAGTTCAATTAGGTTACAAAGGATTTCCAAGCATGCATCTAGATGTTCTATCTAGAGGTTTTTTTCAGGAATCCTTCTCAGATAGCTGGTAGCCAAGGACTGGGGAAGACTCTGGGATTTAAGGTCAGACTGGGATTGGTACAAGGATTTGGTAGCTAGGTTTCAGCTACATGTAGAGGTCACGGTAGAGATAGTGGGACCCAACACTATGGTTGGTGGCTGATATCCGGTGCATCTTTATAGGGAGGTCAGGCCTTAGGTATTCGGGCTTTGGGATAGGTTCATGTAGTGGATCTCTTAGGTTCATATCAAGCTGGGGATCCAACTAAAGTTAGAGCTATGTCGTGATTACGAGCATGAAAGGGTATTCATTTCTTTGGCTTGGGGTAGTTTTGATGCATGAGGTGCATATGTGCTATTTTATGGACTAACCAAGAACTCTTTAGTATGTTGTAATTGGTTGTGATGCATGATATATATATATACATGAGGTGTGTTAGCACTTGTGTTTTATTATGGGCATCGATGCGATGTAGGTTCTATATGAGGTGCATAGGCATTTGGGCATCAATGACATGTAGATTCTATATGAGGTCTGGGATTTTGATGGGTATGAATATGTATATATGATGTGGGGTTATTTTGGGAATCTTTTGAGATTCATGATCTATTGACATCTGATAAGGTGCGGGTTTTGATGAGTTCCACGTATGGTACAGGTATACAAGGGCATCTGATGAGATGTGGGGATTGATGAGTGTTTGATATGACACATGCAGGATTTGAGAACTTGATGGGGTTTAGGTTTTATGGTATATAATTGGATGACTTTTGAGTCTAGTTATAGTCTATGGACTATTGGATGTTCTTAGTTTTGGGTCAGGCAGTGACTGGGTAGGTAACTCCAAATATGGGGAGCACCTTGAGGGGAGTTGACCTGTGAATTAATGATCGAGGTAGACTGATGTGATATAAATGAGATAGATATGTTTGAAACCATATCTAGGTAAATATGGATAGCTTGATGATGATATATGTTAAGGTGGGAAGATTGTAACGTCCCTGGTTTTTGTGCAGGTCAAAAATCCTCAACTTGTTTAAATTTTGAGTTTGGTGAGCATGACAACTTGAATTATTGATTTCAGAACCTAATTCCAGAAGTTTGATTAACCTAATTCGTTATTTTTAGATGGTTTTTAAGGATTGTAAAGTGCCTTGGGGTTTTAAATGGGTTTCAGATGAAATGAGACCCAGAAACTCAATTTCAGGAATGCACTAAAAGAGGGCCATCATTTGGAAAAACTGTGCGGCCCCCCATGAGAAAATGTGTGTCCCTCCAATGGAATTGGACATGGTTTTTCAAACCATGTAGGAGGGGGGAACACATACATGAGAAACCTCTATAATTTTTAATCTAGGTATTTCACATGGTCGGCACACGGTTGGGAAAACTGTGCACCTAGCCCATGCATTTATGGCTCTTAGGCAGATAGAACCACATAGTTGGTTCATGGTTATCAAACCTATGAATCCAAAGTATGTGGGTCATTAAAGTCTATGAAATTTGAAAAATACACCTCCTCCCGTTATCATTTTTCTTTTCCTTATTATTCTATTCACCTGCATGCATAGCAAGGGATCTAATTTTCCCTTCTTCCTAGGATTTGGCCAGTCTTCCATGTTCGAAATCCGATCTTTGATCTGTTGATGGATATGGATTCTTCTTAGTCAAAACTTCAACCCATTAGCCTATTTTCATTGTTTATCTCTCCACACAGAATGATAAATCCATGTGATCCCTTTTTCCCTATGTTGAAGGCATCCATCTAAAATGTTGTTTTCTTCCAATTTGGATCGAGTTAGATGCCAATATCAGAAGAGAGAGTTACTATTAGTACAAGCTAGGTTGTCCCTAGATTTCTGCTTAAGTTTGAGAGTGTTTTGGGGGTGAAAACTATATACATCATGTGGGTTAACCGAGCAAGACACTAGTTAATTAAATTCATGCTTATTAAATGATTATAATGTTGAAATGAGATGCATGTTGGCATACTCTATCTAAATAAAAATGGCCAAGCCAGGTAAGGGGATTAATCTTACTTGGTCAGTTTAGTATGGGTGATTTTTTTTAAATAAATTAGAATTTTTTATGATATGATTGGTTCTATGGGCACATGATGGGTAAGGCATGAGGATTGAGGTGATTTTTGTCACTAGGACCGAGGAAACAGGAACGTTGGGTTCGTCTTAGCCCGGGATACATAGGGTGATGTTGGTCACTAGGTTGAGGAAACATGGTTATCGGGTTCAGGTGATGTGATCATCGATATTGGGTAAATATCCTATGTGACTTGGGATGGTGTTGACCATCATGATTTAGCGATATGGTCACAAGGGAACAAGGTTCTAGATCATGTGGCTTAGGTTGTTTGGTGATTTCCACTCATCATTTGTTGGCAGAAATATTGTTAGAATCATGTTCACACATATAGGAATTAGATCAAGGTGGTGTTGACGACTTGTTATGGGTGGAGGCCCTTGTAGACTTTGCAAATTTGGTGATTGTGTTGACCATCAGATGTATTGGGGGTAATCACCATATAAATCCATGTGGATGATGATTGGCCATCAGTTGATGGTGTTGAGACCATCAGTTGGGGGTTGAGGCTCACCATCATGCTTGAGGCTATTGGACCATGGGATGATGGATATCACCATGCCTTGGGATTTCATATATTGATAAAATGGTGACAATTATTTACAGGACATACATCACTATGCCTCGAGACGTCAAGCTTCAAGACAATGGTGATTATCTGATTTGAGGTTAAAGGGACCAAGTACTTATGGATTAGGTATTCTGTATGAGATTTGGATATCTGGTGGGTGGAATGAGGTGTTGGGGGACATGATTATAGGTGGAATCTGAGGGTTCACCTAGGATGGCTATTTTCAAGGGATGCCTTGGGTTCCAAACCATATATCTTCACCACTATACTTATATATATACAGACAAGAGTTTTATGTCATATATATAATTGGGGGCATGTATTGAGTGGTTATCGGCAATGTCCAAAGCATGTAGAATGCTTCCGTGTGACTATTAAGCATAAGGGAAATGGGTATTTATTAAATTTCATATGATTTACTTTTTATTTATTTCCAGCACACACTTTCATAATTATGGATGTAAGATAGGAACACATTGTTGGTGGCATACTGAGATTTATTCTCACACCCTACATGGTCCTTTCAAGACATGTATAGATTTTATGTCTCTATGATTAGGTAAGGGACCGAGATCAGTAGATAGACCTTAGTAGTTAATTTGGACCTTTTTTATGGGATTGGTGGTGTATGGACCATAGTGGTTTCTTTGCATCATCTAGAGATTCCTTTTTGGTACATAATTATTTTTATATGTATATACTAATATGGTTGGCCATGGAAGACCTTTATTATCTTTATTTTATGACCTTATATGTTATTTATTGTCTATAAATGGTATCTTTCTTTATGGCTTGTTTATTATCATTCTGCTGCTACTGTTTATTTATGATTTTACTAGTTTTTTTTTTCTTTTGTTGTTATATATATATATATATATATATATATCCTTATTATTATCACCACCAGAGATTATAGTCTCCCCACTATCACCTCTCAGACCCTCACTTCCAGTTTGCAGCCTCTGATGTATGGGGAGACATGCCAAAGGCCCAATGGTCAATTGGCCCAAAGAACCATTTAATGTGTCATCTAGGTAGAGTCTTTATAGTTTCAAATTCATGGAATAAAAAAATATATGAATCAATGCACTAATACAAGTTTTTTTTATGATAACCAATGAAAATATCCTCCATGTCCTAGAGAGAAATGGAAAGCTTATTTCATCACAATTGTTGAGGTGGATCCCAACAATGAATTGGTGATAGGTACACTAGTTATTCATTCAAGGATAGTAAATTTACTATTTTATTCTGGTTCTATGCATTCTTACATATCAAAAAAATAGTATAATTATTCAAAAACCACCTCAAAACATGGAAGTTGAGTTATCGGTGAAGACAAAAAATGTGTCAATTGTTGTATCCTAAGAATATAACTCATCCCCTATCCAAATTTGTGGTATGAATTTCCCATTAAACCCTATGATACTCCCTTTAGTGGAATTTTATGATATTCTAGTCATGGATTGTATTTCCTTGTATATATCCGACAAAAATTGTTGAGAGTTGAAAATAACCCTCTGTATCCTAAATTACCCTCTGGTTCTATAAAACTAAAATGATAATGATGAATCTAATTTGGTATCATTATCTCAATCATGAATATTATTTCTATATAATCAAATTTATATATATAAAATTATTTATAATAAAGAAAATACCATCCTTGATGAAATTCTCATTTTAAGGGAATTCACTAATGTGTTTCCCAAAGAATTTCCTAGTTTTTCTCCTAACTGAGAGGTTAAGTTCTGAATTGAACTTATACCCATATCTTTTCCAATATACAAGAATTTATATATATAATTTCTATTTTTTAACTTGAGGAGTTAGATAAACAATTAAAGGATAATATGTATAATGGTTTTATATGCTCAAGTACTTCATTGTGGGTGTGTGGGACCTTTTCCTCAAGAAGAAGGATGGGTCAATGTGCCTCTACATTGATTACCTTGATCTAAATAAGATCATTATAAAGAAAAAGTATCTTATAACATGTACTGATGACATTTTATTTTAGATATGTGGATCCCAATAATTCTCCAAGGTGGATCTTTGGTTGGGATATTACCAAGTAAAGGTGAAGAAGGAGGATATCCCCAAGATTTTTTTCATAAAAGGTTTAGGAACTAAGAGTTTATCTCGATTCCATTTGGATTCACTAATTATCCATAAATATTCATTTACTTGATGAATAAAGTCTTTAGGGATTACCTCAACAAATATTTGGTAGTCTTTTTGGTGATATTTTTATCTATTAAAAAATCAAGGGCAAACATGAGGAGTATTTGAATGTCGTACTGAACACTTTTTGAAAGGAAATTTTATTTTTGAAGTATATTATATGTGATTTTTTTATGGTTAAATTAACCTTCTTGGGGAATTTTATCACTAGAAAAGAGATATTTATGGATCCTTCAAAAACAAAGGTAATTGAAGGATAGAGCAAAATAACATATGTGACATAAATACATAGTTTTCGTGGATTAACTGGGTACTATCATTGATTTGTGAGAAACTTATCACAATTTTTAATCCCACTAACCAAGTTAACTATAAAGGGTGTCAAATTTTTCTATATTGATGAATTTGAAGAGATATTTAAAGAGTTGAATAGGAAAATAGTTACCGCACATGTGCTTGAATTACCCACTAGTGGGGAAGTATTGGAGATCTATAGTGATGTTTCCAAAAAGGGATTGGGTTTTATACTCATTCAATATGATAAATTGATAGTCTATGTCTCTTTATAATTAAATATCCAAGAGAAAAAACCACCCAATTCATGATATATAATTGTCTAATGTGATCTTTGCATTGAATATCTGGAAACATTATCTCTATAGGGAGAAGTGTGACATAAATAATGAACATAAAATCCTCAAGTATATGGTAACACAAAAGGATATAAACATACTAAAATGTAGTTGGTTATACCTAATCAAGGATTATGATTTTTTAATCTATTACCAACCTAGAAAATAAAAAAAGTAGAAAATACTCTGAGTATAAAGGATATTGTAACCCTATCCATGATGAGGATTGTAAGGGTTCCAATCTTCTTGGACATGAAAAGGATGGAAATGGGAGTAATAAAAGGATATCCATATTACCTTTCTCAAATAACTTCCTAAACATACATTATTTATAGGATTAATGAGGCATAGAATGATGGTGAGGTGCAACAAAAAAAGGTAGAGAATATTCTAAAGTTCAACTTTTCTAAATATAGAGTCATAAAGTTTGAAACTCGGATATGTGTCCCATAAAAACCAATGTTGAAGAGGGAACTTCTCGATGATTCTCATATCTCATCCTTTTCTATTCGTCCATGAAGAACTAATATGTATATATATCTGAAGTAAAATTCTTGTGGGATAACATGAAGAGAGAGATTGAAGAATTTGTATCTTGATGCTTAGTATTCCAAAAAATAAAGGATGAACAATGAAATTATAAGGTTATAAAGAAATAATTGCACATTATTGTATAGAAATGGGAAAACATAACCATGGATTTCATCATAGGACTCCCTAGGAAATATAAAGGAAAAAAATTCATCTGGGTGATAGTTGATCACCTTACAAAGTCAACACATTTCATTATTATCAAGAAATATTTATCCCTTGAACAACTTTCCATGATATATGTAAGATAAGTGGTAAGAATTCATGGTGTGATACTCTCCATTTAATCCAATCAATATCTGAGACTTAACTTGGGGTTTTGAAGAAGACTTCAGAAAGAGTTTGATAAAAAAAACTAACCTTCATTACTTCTTATCACCCTCAGATAGATGGTTAGTTTAAAAGAACCATTCATAATCTAGAACATATGTTTAGATCTTGTTAAATGGACTTCCAAGTATTTTGGGATTAGCATATTCCCCTAGTGTAGTACTCATATAATAACTATTTCCAGTATAGCATTCAAATGGAACCTTATGCGGCTATATATGGGAAGAAGTTTCATACTCTGACATGTTGGGATAATGTTAGAGAGTGGAATATTATGGGACATAATCTTATCTAAGAAATGATAGAGAAGTTTCAAACCATTCATAATCATATGAAATTCACAAAAAATAAATATAAAAGTTTTATAGATAATTGTTTATGTGATCTACAATTTGAGGTTTGAGATAATGTGTTCCTTCACATATCTCCATGGAAGAAATTCATGAGGTTTTGGAACAAAGGAATGATTAGTACAAGATACATTGGCCCCTTTGAGATCCTTGATCACATTGGATCTGTGGCCTATTGATCAGCACTCCCCCCAAACCTATCTAAAGTATATGATATGTTCCATGCATCCATATTGAAAAAGTACATACCAGAACACTCACATGTACTGAATCCAAATTTGGTACCATTGGATAATGATATTTTATATGAGGAGAATCCATTAAATATCTTATATAATAGAGAAAAATTTCTATGAAATAAGACATTTCACCTAGTCAAACTAATATGGTGGAACCATAAGTTTTAGGAAACAACTTGGGAACTAGAAGGGGTGATGAAATAGAAATTCCCTTATCTTTTTTAGTGTGTGAAATAAAAATTTTAAGATTTATGTTTCTAAAGGGTGAATAATGTAATTAATCAAACAATTATAAAAAAAATTCCCTTTTTGATAAATAAATTCCTTATAAAAGTAACGTAGTTATAGAAAAGAAATGCACTACTTTGGTTATTTTGGACTATTATGAGTTATATCATGTAAGATTTAAAAGACCAATACACATCATAACTATTTATAATATAGTTTTTTTATAGTGATAATTATGATTATTATATATTAAGGGGTATGATAAATCTAATTGACACAGATGAAAGAAGTGATGGTATCAACTAGTATGATCGTACCCTATGAATCCCATTTTTTTGAGCTTCCGAGGGAGATGGAATCGCTAAGATTTTACTTTGACCAAGACAAAGCCAATATTCAACAACTAAAGTTGTGTACAACTATTTATGAGATAAGTTTAATCTTATTTAGATTATGGCCCAAAACATTTTCACCAAACAATCCCAAGAAAGTGTCACCATCACACACCTTACCCTTAGGGTGTATACTGGTGTAATAATGGGTTATGTATCTAGACCCTAAAATTATGATTTTTTTATTTTTATTTTTTAAATAATTAATATATTTATCTCTTTTTATTATTACTATATAAATTATTAAATAATGAGTTTGATAAAAATTATATTTTAATACGATGAAACTCAAATTGTATTTTTGGAAAATATATAGTTTCAATCAGAACACTATTTTTAATAATTTTAATAATTTTTTAAATAAATATTATTTTAATAAAATATTATTAATAAATAATATTCAATTAAATATAAATAATAATGTATTTGTATGAAGTCAAATGTAATTTTATAAGGGTCGGAAAACAATTATCATCACAAAAACTAGTATTTTTCAATAAATGGAGATTTTAATTTAAAAGTGAAAATTATTATATTTAGATAATTTTTTTTATAAAAAAATATTGTTTTTTAAATAAAAACATAAAAATTATCCTATGGTGAATTTTCCATATTTTTTGGAGATAGTATAATTTTTGGGTAAAAATTAAATACGGAATAAATATACAATGTGTGTTATGACATCTTAAAAGGCTAAAGTGATGTAATAAATAATATAATGAGTATTCAAAACAAAAATTATGTTTCCCCTTTAAAATAATTTTTTTTAATTTATTTTATTAATTTTATAAACCCTTATTGAATCCTCCAAAACCTATATTATATTTTAAGGTTTTAAAATTAATTCTTTATAAACAAGAATTAATTCCATGTCACTAAAGGAATTATTTTAATGAATTTGGTTATTTAACTTACAAAATAATAAAATCTGATTATTTTTTATAAAAAATTGGTAAAAATCATGGTTTTATTTGTTTTTTGGATTAATTTATCATATAGAGTTCAAAACTTATGTTTAGAATTTAATAAATAATTCTCCTCTCCTTTTCTATAAAACCCCACCCAATATCCCATAAATATTCAACAAAAACCTTTTATAATGAATTTAATTTTTCCTTCCATATCTATATCCATCCCAATGTGTTCCCAAGATCTTAATAAGCTCCTCCCAAGATTTTATAAGTTCCATTTCAAGGTAAGGTATCCTCTCCTCCTATTTATTCAAGTACCTTCTTTATATTATACCTTTTATTTCCAATTTTTCATATTAGTATATATTTTTATGCATCCTTATTACTATAATTATGATTTACATGCGATTAGAGACCCATTTAACCCTCATTAAACCCTTCCATTAATATTTATACACCCCCTTTATGTTGTTGAAATTATCCTGGGATTTTCCTTGCCAAAAATTTGTGTAGTGAATACCCATCTCCATTTTTAACTCAAGGGTATTCAACTAGATGTATTTATAATTAATTTATTCAGTAATTACATTTACATATCACACAATACTTAATTATGGTATTTAAAGTGATTAAATACATCCTTATGTTGTATGATCCATGTGGAACACTTATGCATGTACATGATATGAATATGAAAAGTGTGCCTGAAATTATATATCCCTCCAATGCATTGGGTAATGATTTTATATCATAATATTCCATTTATAGTGCATGGGAGATTATCCTATGCACACTATTTTATGATTTCTTAGTTTTTATCCTTGAATTATTATTATGATTTCATGTTTTATGTTGTTTCCACGTTCCTATATTCCCTTGATGTTATCATGTTATATCATGCCTCACTATTCAAGATTATGATTCTCTCCCATTTTATGTCATCCTGAAATGTCTATTGAATAAATGTATTAATTTTATCATGTTATTATTTTATTATTCCCTTACTAGGCTTTATAGATCACCCTTTTCTTATTTATGTCCCCAAGTTAACCCATGCATTTTTTAAAAATCAAGGATGTTTAAGGTCATGTTACAAATTTTTAGTTTATGTATTTTTATTTTTGTTTCAAGTTATTATTCTATATACCTAATAACCCAAATAAACTTGGCCTCATGATATTATGAGGTTGTATTAAGTGTATATTTATACAATAAATCATGAGATAAAGTGTATAAAATACATGGGTTGTTAAATTGATAGCCTATGTCAACTGAGTTAGCATAACTAATAACTGATCAGTTCCAATTCCAAACCATTATAGGTTGCATGATCTTATGTGGTTGTATTAAGTGTATATTTATACAATAAATCGTGAAATAAAGTGTATAAAATACATGGGTTATCAAATTAATAGACCATGTAAACTGATTTAGAATAACTAATAATTGATCAGTTCCAATTCCAAACCATTCTATCACATGATAATATAACCAGGAATTATCTTCCTGATTCATTTCTACCTCATACTTCATGTTTCCTCTATGGAAAACCATTATGAAAAAACATATATTAGATGAATAAACATGTAAATCCTCACAATCTATCACATGATAATATAACCAGAAATTATAGTCTCTTAATGGTATTTTTTAATATCATAATAACCTTTAAAGTTATCTAAACCTTTCCTTTAAAACCAACTATAAAAACCCATACCTTAATCAATTCATAGTTACTTGATTTATAACAAGGTTTTCACTTTATTAAATTTCTAGAATATTTTTGGTTTAGAGTTATAGATAATTAATTAAAACATTACATAAAAAATTAGACACTTTCACATAGTGTACATTTTTACCACAAAATAATTTCTTTATAAAGACACAATTTCTTCATTCAAGGTGACTCCCATAACTCTAAATATGACTTTATTGATATTTTTACTCATCCTTAAGACCTATGAATAACATTTGAAAATATTGGATGAGAGAAAAAAAGCTCGGTAAGGGACATAAATGAAAAAAAATTTATTAGTCTATTTTTAAACCTGATAAATCCATAAGAAAGTTTCCCTTTTCATAATAAACATTTGAGCTCAATTGTGCATTTATTTTTCCATGAAAACAAATTAATTTATAAATATCTGTCAAGAAACATTTCATATCCAATCATAAAGGAAAAATCATAATCATGAGGTTTTTCTTGGAAAAATTAAAACTCATGAATACCTTTCCATGAAAAATATTTCTTTCACCATTTAAAAAAAATCACAAACTTTCCTTAAAAACATAAACTCATTTTATTTCCACTTGAAATCAAAATATTTCCTTTAAAATCCATTATAAGAATGTAATATATCTACCTAGGGACATTATTTTTACATTAATCCATACAAGAACCCTTACAATAGAATCACCTAAATGGATAATCCTCATATCTATTAGGATTAACCTATCACTGGTAAACATTTTCACTTTAACTAATGCAACGGAGAACTATAACAGGCTCACCCATCATCAGAGATATATCGGGTTATCCTGTAATTCATATAAAATGTATAATAATTGTATCATGGATAAAATACATGTATATTTAATTTTAAATATAAACCACATTTTAATTTTCATGAAATCCTATATATAATAACACTTTAAGTTATCTTATAAATATGAGAAAAAGTTTACATTTCCTTAGAACAACATTTTGAAACTAAAAATTCCCAAAAATATTAAGAGAAAGGTTTTACTTAAAAATAATCATGGAATCTTATAATGTAATATTTATAATTAATAATATCTATATTGGTGGGAAATGGGGTTCAATTTTCATATGTTAAAAAACATTCTTTTTTCTCTTTTTTAATAATTAAAAAATAACTCATATGGAAACTATTGAAAAGATTTGTTTTTAATACTTTGTAAAGAAAGTAAAAGTTAATTTAAAATAACCTTTATAAAACTTTAAATATTAATTAATGAAATTATTTAAACGTTTAAAAATACCTCATCATGTATGATAAATAATTGGAAAGAAAAATTTAAAACAATATTTTAAAATTCCATTACCTTGGGTCTTGACTCATATTGTTCGTTTGTATACCCTTTTGAATAATAAAATTATATTAGTTTTTTACTTTCTTAATAGCCTATTTAATATTCATTAAATTATAATTTGTCCCTTTGTTTCATTTATTACCATGTTTTATTTAGTTACTAAAATGGTTAAGTTCATATTAAATGTTTTGAGGATTTTCAGTTAATAAGTACAAAATGACATCAGTGTTTGACTAATATCAAACAGATCATGGTTAAATATTCTCCAAAATATTAATCATGAAAAAATTGTTATTTTTATAGATTAAAAACATTTTTATATCCATCCATTGACTATGGATGTAAAAAATGAAATATATTGTATCATGGATGCAGTATTCTTCAGTACACATGGGTAAAATTTCCATTTTTCTACTCGATAGAAGAGAAAAAAATTATATAATATTTTACTTTTATATAATATTAATTATGTTATAAATTTAATATTTATTCATTATTTTCATACTTATGACCAACAATATGAGGTGGTAATGAAAAATGAATCACATCACTTCGTGAAGGTGGTATTCCACACGTACAAATGAGTGACATTTTAAATTTTAAACAGATGGAAAGGGTAATAAGGTAAGTAATATAATGTAAGAAACTGGATCTTCGTTTCAGGTATGTTTTTCCTTTTCTGGTTTTTTTGAGAAAAAAAGAGGAAAATATAGAAATTTTCAAAGTACATGTCGTATACTTTATAAGTACATGCCATGTACTTTGATGTCGCGCGAGACCATGTGTTGTCCATGTCTGGGCTACACACACAATGTGTAGGGGTGATGTGGAGGCCGCGAACATCCTTCGAGCCCCTAATCCTCTATCTGTTTGCCGAATTGACCACCTTCGATTGTGCTGGAACCGTAGCAGTGAGCTCTTCCCTCTTCTTGAGTTTCATTCCATGATTTTCCCTCTTTCTCAAGATATTGTGGGTTGAATGTTTTGCGCATTTTCATATATCTACACTATTTTAAGGAGAATCAAGCCTCATGGTCAAAGTATATTGATATCCTAGGATTAAGGTAGGTGTTTTGTGCCTTACCTTTCGAAGTCTTTTAGTCTTATGTGAAAATTTCCACCAATACCCGTGAACGGGGTATTGCGTGTTTTCCATTTCTCCTCTATTGTTTTCCTGCCTTGCTTGTATGCTTGTGTAGAGGTAATTTGATCATGTTTGAGGATAATTGCTATGCTTGGATGTTTTTCCCATGCCTTTTTCTTGTTATTAACTTTGGGTTTTGTTATCCTTTGGCCATTATACCGGTTTTCCATTCCTTGTGATCGTAGGATGGAATGATATTCTTGACATGATTGTTGTTATGTAGAATGGTTAGCCAAGTATCTCTATAGGTGTACTTTGTCCTTATAGCATTATTATGCACTGACTAGCATGGGACAGTGAGAACCTAGTGTTATAGACTATAAGGGATAGACCGAGTGAGCTTCCCAGAGAGTCTTGGATATTATAGACTACAGGAGGGTAGACCGAGTGAGCTTCCTCAGAGAGTCTTGGTTATTGTAAACTATAGGGGATAGACTGAGTGAGCTTCCCAGAGAGTCATGGATATTATAGACTACATGAGGTTAGACTGAGTGAGCTTCCTCATAGAGTCTTTACTTGTTTTAATTTCTTTAAACCATTCTAGGCTAGAGGAGGAATTGACCGAGCGAGCTTCCTCAGAGAGTATGTGATAGACCTAAGATTATAGGAGGAATTGACCGAGTGAGCTTCCTCAGAGAGTTTCTAGACCTTGGGGATATAAGAGGGTTAGGCCGTGTGATCTTCCTTATAGAGTCCCTAACTACCCTATACTATAAGTGGAATTGACCGAGCGAGCTTCCCCAGAGAGTCTTATAATTTTGTATGACCAAACCAGAGGGGTTAAGCTGAGTGCACTGCCCATAGGGTTGTGGGTACTTCTTAGATAGGACCAGAGGGGTTGGCTGTGAGCACTTCCCAGAGGGGTTCTTGTTGTGGTTAGTTATTTTCTTCACTACTGCTTGTTGTTCTTTGGATTGATTACTATTGTATATCATCCTGTTACTACTTGTTGATTACTGCTCGTTGTTTACTGTTACTGTTTACTACTTACTGTACTATTACCTGTCATATGCTCACTGACTATTAGGCACAGATCTTCGGGTGGTTTCCTATTGGGATTTAGTCTCACGCCCTGTTTGGGCCATGCTTTTGGGCCCAAATAGACTATGTTTTTGCAGGTATAGACAAGGGAAATCACCCTTCGACTTCTGGTACTTGATTGTTTGGAGAAAGAGAGCATGGGACCAAGCTTAGGCTTGTGATGCTGAGGAGTTGTTTATCTTTTCTTTTGTACTTGTTTTGGTACTGTTTGTATTTCCAGCATTGTGACTTGTTTGGCTATTTTCCTAGATATGTATCATGCATCATTTCATATATACATATGTGCTCTAGTGGTTTATTGTTTTAGTCTTTCGTTGTTTACTTGTGAATTTTTGTTGGATTTTTACTGTTTCCGTTATTTCATGTTTTGTTTATTTCTGTTGTGTACTCTACCAATGAGGGCATAGTTTCCCCACTATCACACCCAAGGCCCTCGATTCTGGTCGGCATCCTCTGGTTTTTGGGGAAATACGCTTGAGGCCATGTGACCAACCGGGTACGGGGCGCCTCTGGGTGGCTTCCAGAACCAGGATGTTACAAAGTGGTATCAGAGGAATTGTTTTCTCTTAATTTACTGTTTTGAGCCTTTATCTAGGGATAGGACGGATTCGGTACTTGGTAATAAGTTGTGCCTGGGAGTAGCTAACTCTTTTACAGGGAAAAGCCAATCTACCTCATTATTGCAGTTTTCTGGTTTGAGATTTTACGGTTGATATGATTTCACCTATAGTGATTCACATACCTTGTGTTGTTATTGTTGTGCTAGTGCGGTTCTATTTCTGTCGCAACCCGATGAGATGAGGGTATGATATCTCATACATCATATAGGCACTTGTTATAAATCACATGTCATGCATTCTTGTCATGCCATCTAGGGTGCATTAGCGATTGCATGTTGTTGTGATAGATGTTGTGTAGATTATGCATGTTGTTGTGATAGATGCTTTGATATAATCCCTACAGTTTGATAGAGGAATTGTTTGTATTGTGCCTTTCTTAAATGAACGCCAAATTTTGGTTCTTGAGGTGTTATGGGCCCTCATGAATCGGAACTTAGTGGATCATTGACTTGTTTCCCTTGTATGTGATATGTAGAAGATTCCAAGATTTGGTTTGCGGGGAGTATTGGCCCTCACGGATCAGAATTTGGCACCTTCATGTTTGTTTTTCAGTGTTTTCTAGGCTTCGGTGCAGTTTCTGAGCTACTTCTTGGAAAACCCCAGAATAAATGGCATGTACTTGACTACATGCCGTGTAGTTTTAAACCGTGTCACTGACTGTGTGAACAGAAACATGGGGTGGTGAAAAAGTTTTTAGAAACACGCCGTGTATAGTCATTACATGCCATGTGGAAGGGAGCCATGTACCCGACCATGTCACTAACAAAACGAGTCGAGGAAGCTCGTGTAGTACACACTATTTTGGGTACGAACATGTTGTGTAGTCTTGTTATAGGTACCCAGCCGTGTCATGAACAACATGGGATGGTGTAATTTCTTATATACACACTGTTTTTGTTCGGAACACGCCATGTAAGGGTCATCTGTGTAGTCAGCCGTGTAACTAACTACACGGGTTGCTGAAACCTTGTCTAGTACATGTTGTGTCCTTAGTGAACACGCCGTGTAGTCTAGGGTTAAGAGTATTGTGTGAGTTATCCATGTAAGTAGACTCAGGAAGGGGAATGGAGATGAAGTACACGCCGTGTGTGGGGACAACATGTCGTGTAGTCTGGGGTGTTACATGACCAAAGGTGGAAGAAGTACATGCCCATGTAAATGGACTTAAAGAGCACGCCGTGTAGTTTTTATACACATCGTGTAGTTGTGTTTAGTGAAACATGAGTTTTTCTTCCTCTTGTTCCCGTTTTGTACTCTTGTGTTCTCTGTCCTTGATAATCCTAATCTAAGGTGTGCTTTTGATCTTTCAGAGCTATTCCTCTGAGACATCCTTCGGTCGTATGTCAGCTTCCAGACGGTGATCAGACACCGGATATGGCTGGTCAGGGACCTCCTACAGATCCTCCTATTGTGTCATCCTTGGCACCAGTAGTTATACCCATTGTAGGCACCGATACGCAGTTCATGGAGGAATTCCTGAGGATGATGCAGACCTTTCAGGGAGCATCATCTCCTGCCCCGTCGATGGTTGAGTTGACTTGGGTTTTCCAGCAGCAGTATCCTTCTACTTTATCAGGGGATGGAGAACCCCAGGCTACAGAGTCATGGCTAGAGGCCATACTAATGATCATTGAGCATCTAGAGATACCTCTAGATAAAATGGAAAATCTGGATACTTATATGCTCTGAGACACCGCCAAGAGGTGGTGGGAAGTGATCTCACAGTCATGGTTCCCTCAGAGTATGACTTGGGATGAGTTTCGGTGCATCTTCTGCGATTACATCTATCTAGAGACCTTGAGGGCAAACCGAGCCTAGGATTTTATGAGTCTCGAGCAGGGTAGTCTTTCTGTTATGGAGTACTCATCTCGTTTTACCGAGCTACAGCGCTTTACGCCAATTCCAGCAGTTGATGAGTTGTTCCTTGCTAGGAAGTTTGAGGACGGCCTCAGGAAGAAGATATGTTCCTAGGTGAATATCTTTAGGATGACTTTAATATCCTCGATCGTCAACCAGTCGCTGATCACTGAGTGCAATCTGAGAGATTCTAGAGCAGTGAGCCAGGGAGGTTTGACATCCAGAGTCAGTGTTCCCCCTACTGATAGCAGGAATCACCGTAGGGAGTCTGCTCGAGGAGATCAGGGTAGGAAGAATGTATCTTCAGGCAGCCAGGTTGTATGCTACCAGTGTGGTAGGAATGGGCATACTAGGCCTCAGTTTCAGAGAGACCCGATGGAGTGCTGATCTTGCGGCAAGATGGGCCATCTTCAGTGTGTTTTCCAGATCTTCTCACCAAAATCTAGTAGTAGGGGTTCTTCTATAACCCCGCGTACAGGAGATGTATCGCCAATTTCTCACCAGTCTGGGAACTGGATTTCTTCCAGCCATTTGGGCTGAGGTGGAGGTCGCGGCCGTGGTGGTTAGTCACTAGGTTACAAGTGACAATAGAGTGGATTAGCTCAGAGTGGTCAGCCAGGGACGCAGGGCCGCGGTACAGGCTAGACTGAGCAGACCTATCAGGAGTAGGATCCTCGCCCTTCCACAGTTTGAGGTATGATCTTAGTAGCCTCAGTTTTATCTTTATCCCTTTTCGATACTGGTGCTTCGCATATTTTTATCTCTGTTTCTGTTGTGGAGAGCCTTGGGATCTGTATCTTTTCCTCTTCCAACATGTGGACTCTAGACACACCGTTGGGAATGAGGATGTCTAGCATACGTTAGCACAGAGAGTGCCCACTTGAGGTTGCAGGGTGTCACTTATTATGGGACCTCTATGTCCTAGAGATGTCAGGCTATGATTTCATTCTCGGTATTGACTGGTTAGTTCTCTTCCAGGCAGTTGTTGATTTCTATCATCGTAGGGTGAGTTTCGTATCACCATAGGGCAGATCTTTTCTCCGTAGAGGCGATTGGGATGCCCAGGCGGGTAGAGCTGGACCAGAGCATCATGGGCTAGTAGGAGTTACAGCCCATATTTCCAATCTTTATCTGGATGATTAGGGGACTTCACAGTTAGACTTTCCTCTAGTTGTGGATCGTTTCAGGGATATCTTTCCAGAGGACTTTTCAGGTTTGACTCCAGAGCATGAGGTAGACTTTTTTATTGAGCTTGTGCCAAGAGAGGCACCAGTGTCCATTCCTCCTTATAAGATGGCTACACCTGAGTTGCAGGATCTCACAAAGCAGTTGGAGGAGTTACAGGAAAAGGGGTTTATCCGAACCAATACTTCTCATTGGGGTTCGCCTATCCTGTTTGCAAAGAAGGCAGACGGCACTCTTAGGCTTTGCGTGGATTATCGAAAAATGAACCAGTTGATGGTCAAGAACCGATATCCCTTGCCGAGGATCGATGAAATCTTTGATCAGATTTTAGGAGCTCGGGTTTTCTTGAAGATCGATTTGAGGTCTGGTTATTATCAGTTGTGTGTTAGACCATCGGATATACCTCTTACAGCCTTCAATTGCAGGTATAGACTATACGAGTATACGGTCATACCGTTCGGCCTCATGAACGCGCCAGCAGTTTTTATGGCACTGATGAACCGAGTGTTCCATCCATATTTGGATTCCGTCATGGTGGTTTTTGTGGATGACATCTTGGTGTACTCTCACACTTGATACGACTATACTACCCATCTTGAGATCATTTTGAGTACACTGAGAGATCATTAGTTATATGCTAAGCTCTCGAAATGACACTTTTGGATGGATCAGATTCACTTCTTGGGTCACATTATCTCAGAGACAGGAGTATCAGTAGACCCAGAGAAAGTGAGAGATGTAGTTTCCTAGGAGCATCTGAAGAATTTCTTTGAGGTGCGGAGTTTCCTAGGGCTGGATAGATACTACAGGCATTTCATACAGGATTTTTCACACCTTGTAGCATCGCCGACAGGCCTGACCAAGAAAGGTGCGAAGTTCTTATGGTCAGATTCTTGTGAGACAGCCTTTCAGAAGCTGAAAGGGAGGTTGACATCAGCACCGATACTAGTCTTTCCAAATCCGAGCAAGATCTATACAGTCTACTGCGATGCTTCAGGTATTGGGCTGGTATTTGTGCTTATGTGGGGAGATGGATTCGTTGCTTACGGGTCTCGGCAGTTGAGACAGCACGAGATGAACTACCCAACGCATGATCTGGAGTTGGCAGTTGTTGTTCTTTCCTTATGCTGTTGGAGACATTACCTTATGGGATAGAACTTTGTGGTGTTTACCGGCCACAAGATTCTCAAGTACATATTCACTCAGTGTGATCTGAATCTGAGATGACGTAGGTGGGTTAATTATCTTCAGTCCTTCGACTTTGAGCTTTCCTATACGCCGGGAAAGGGCAACGCAGTGGCTGATGCATTGAGCAGAAGAACTCAGATTCAGGAAGTTCAGGAGTCCAACAGTGAGTGGTAGCTTATGGCTCTATTCTCTGAGATGCATTTGAAGGTGCACGACAAACAGGGGCAGACTTTTCTATCTTATGTAACTGTTACCTCTACCCTTCTTGATCGGGTACGGATGAGGAATCTATCAGTCTCAGAAAGCCTAGTCCTATGGGAGAGTGTGTCAGGAGAGGACCCTCTTCCTGGGTGGACAGTGGGAAAGGATGTGATATTGCATTTCCAGAGACACGTATGGGAGCCAGTAGACATACGCGAGGAACTGATGCGGGATTTCCATTCCTCCATTTGTGAAGTTCATCTTGGCATCACCAAGATGTATCGTGATCTACACCGCCATTACTGGTGGCCAGGTATGAAGAGAGATGTTGTTGGGTTCATCGTGAGATGTTCTAATTGTCAGTAGGTGAAAGCGGAGAATCAGCAACCAACAGTTCTTTTACAGCAGTTACCCATTACCATGTGGAAGTGGAATGATGTCGCAATGGACTTCGTGAATGGGTTACCGAGGTCGCCTCGAGGGAGTGATGTTGTTTGGGTTGTTGTCGACAGGCTTATGAAGGTTTCTCATTTCTTACCGATCAAGGAGACCTTCAGTGTTGACGAGATGGCACGATTGTACATCCGAGAGATTGTACGTCTGCATGGATTTCCACACTCCACTATTTCAGATAGGGATACGCGTTTTACTTCTCGGTTCTGGCAGGGGATTCAGAAGGCTTTGGGTACATAGGTACTTTTGAATACAACATACCATCCCCAAACAGATGTCCAGTCTGAGCGTACAATCCAAGTGCTTGAGTATATGCTCCGAGCTTATATTCTAGACTTTAGCGGTTCTTGGGAGAAGCATATTCCTCTTGTGGAGTTTTCCTATAACAACAGTTTTTAGGCAACCATTCAGATGGCACCTTATGTGGCTTTGTACAGTAGGCCATTCCGATCACCTTTGTGCTGGCTGGAGGCAGGAGAGTCAGCCTTGTTGGGACCTCGTCTTGTTCAGGAGACCTCAGAGCAGATAGAGTTGATTCAGAAGAGGATGGCTACAGCACAGTCACGATAGAAATCTTATGCTTATCAGCGGAGACGACATCTGGATTTCGAGGCCGGGAATCAGGTTTTCCAGTGTGTCGCACTGAGGTTGGGACACAAGAGGATTCAGAGATAGTGTAATCTTTCACTACGGTACGTTGAGTTGTTTGAGGTGTTGGAGATATTTGGTCCGGTTTCCTATCAGTTGCAGTTACCTTAGAGGTACAAGGCTATGCACAACGTCTTCCACGTCTCTCAGCTCTGACGTTACTTTTTAGACATGTCTCATGACTTTCAACCCGAGGAGGTTGAGCTTGAAGAGGATGCATCATTTGAGGAGAATCCTATCCGGATTGTCGATCACAGTATGAAGGTTCTTCATGGCCGGTTTGTTCCTCTGGTATGGGATCTATGGCAGCACGAGCGATTACAGGACGAGACCTAGGAGACAGAGGCTGATGTATGATCGCAGTGGCCGAAGCTGTTCAGGGTTTCTTCTTCTACGTCTCTCTAGGGAAATTTGGGGATTAATTTCTTTAAGGGGGAAATTTTATAAGAACCTGGATCTTCGTTTCAGGTATGTTTTTCCTTTTCTGGTCGTTTTTTGAGAAAAAAAGAGGAAAATCTGGAAATTTCCAAAGTACACGTCGTGTACTTTGATGTCATGCGAGGTCGTGTGTTGGTAGTGTCCGAGTCACACACACGGTGTGTAGGGGTGATGTGGAGGCTGCTTAAAGCGGAGTACAGAAAATCCAAGTACACACCATATACTCCAGAATTACATGTCGTGTATTTTTCTTTTTTTCATTAAACAGTTTGGGGTCACGCCTAATCGACAAAATTGTCTTCTTCTCAAGGTTCTTCGACCAGGAGCATCCATACGGCCGTGAACATCTTTTGAGCCACTGAGCCTCCATCTGTTTGCTGAATCAACCACCATTGATTGCGTTGGAACCGCAGTAGTGAGCTCTTCCCTCTTCTTGAGTTTCACTGCTTTATTTTCCCTCTTTCTCAAGATATTGTGGGTTGAACGTTTTGTGCATTTTCGTAGATATACGCCATTCTAAGGAGAATCAAGCCTCGTGGTCAAATTATATTGATCTCCTAGCATCAAGGTAGGTGGTTTGTGCCTTACCTTTCAAAGTTTTTGAATTTCATGTTCAAATTTCCACCAATACCTGTGAACGGGGTATTGCGTGTTTACCATTTTTCCCCTATTGTTTTCATGCCTTTATTGTATTCTTGTGTAGAGGTAATTTGATAGTGTTTGAGGATAATTACGATTCTTGGATGATTTTCCCATTCCTTGTTCTTGTTATGACCTTTGGGTTTGGTTAGCCTTTGGCCGTTATACCAGTTTTCCATGCCTTGTGACCGTAGGATGGAATGATATTCTTGACATGCTTGTTATTCTATAGAATGGTTAGCCAAGTAGCTCTATAGGTTTAATTTGGCCTTATGGCATTATTATGCACTGACTGGCATGGGACTGTGAGAACCTAGTGTTATAGACTATAAGGGATAGACCGAGTGAGCTTCCCAGAGAGTCTTGGATATTATAGACTACAGGAGGGTAGACCGAGTGAGCTTCCTCAAAGAGTCTTGGTTATTGTAAACTATAGGGGATAGACCGAGTGGGCTTCCTAAAGAGTCTTGGATATTATAGACTACAGGAGGGTAGACCAAGTGAGCTTCCTCAGAGAGTCTTTACTTGTTTGAATTTCTTTAAACCATTCCAGGCTAGAGGATGAATTGACCGACCGAGCTTCCTCAAAGAGTATGTGATAGACCTAATACTATAGGAGGAATTGACTGAGTGAGCTTCCTCGGAGAGTTTCTAGACCTTGGGGCTATAAGAGGGTTAGATCGCGTGATCTTTCTCTGAGAGTCCCTGACTACCCTAGACTATAAGGGGAATTGACCGAGTGAGCTTCCCCAGAAAGTCTTATAATTTCGTATGACCAAACCAGAGGGGTTAGGCTGAGTGCACTGCCCAGAGGGTTGTGGGTACTTCTTGGATAGGACCAGAGGGGTTGGCTGCAAGTACTTCCCAGAGGGGTTCCTGTTGTAGTTAGTTATTTGCTTCACTACTGTTTGTTGTTCTTTGGATTGATTATTGTTGTATATCATCCTGTTAATGCTTGTTTATTATTGCTTGTTGTTTACTTCTTATTGTTTACTTCTTACTGTACTATTACCTTCCATATGCTCACTGACTGTTAGGTATATATCTTCGGGTGGTTTCCTACTAGGATTTAGTCTCATACCCTGTTTGGGCCATGCTTTTGGGCCCAAACAGACTATGTTATTGTAGGTATAGACAAGGGCAATCTCCCTTCGACTTCTGGTACTTGATTGCTTTGGAGCAGGAGAGCATGGGACCAAGCTTAGTCTTGCGATGCTGAGGATCTGTTTATCTTTTCTTTTGTACTTGTTTTGGTACTGTTTGTATTTCCAGCATTGTGACCTATTTGGCTATTTTCCTAGATATGTATCATGCATAATTTTATATATACATATGTGCTCCAATGGTTTATTGTTTTATTCTTCTGATGTTTACTTGTGCATTGTTGTTGGTTATTTACTGCTTCCGCTATTTCATGTTTTGTTTACTTTTGTTGTGTACTCTACCAATGAGGGCATAGTTCCCCCATTATCACACCCAAGTCCCTCGCTGCTAGTCGGAAACCTCTGGCGTTTCGGGAAATGCACTTACGGCCATGTGACCAACTGGGTATGGGGCGCCTCTGGGTGGATTCCGAAATCGGAACGTTATATATAATATATTTCTAGAATCATAATAATGTCATAAAAATATTATATATTCATTAATTTCATATTTACAACCAGTTGTGTGAGGCGGTGATGGAAAACAAAATATATCGCTTTGTGGAGGTATTCGTCCACATTTACGCACGGGTGATGTTTTCTTTTCCCATAAAACAGAAAAGAGAGAAAATATTTTTTAAATCAATATAATAAAATATTATTATATATAGTATACTTATATCATTATGTTATAGTATTTAAAATAAATTTTAAATATATTTAAGAATAAATAAACTTGAAATAGGTCGGTTAAGACTTGTACCTCCTCCTCAAATATATCCCTTTGGATTACACCTTAAGCCTTCTGTGATTGGTTTTTTTAGAAGAACATGACATCTATGGTGTGGGTAGAGATGTTCGGAGTGATTTTATTTTATTTTATTTTTTGAACTAAGTTTCTCAAAACTGTGGATAAATGAGGATAGGAGGTGCCCTTTTATAAGTTAGGGGAGGGGCACTTTTATAAATAATTTATACATTTAAAATTTAAAAATATCTTTCTCAAGGTCAAGTGGAAAAAAAATGTTAAAGTTTTAAAGAAAATATTTTTTAAAGGTAGAAATAGACTCAAAAAAATACATTTATCCATGTTTTATAGATATTTTATGTCTTATATCTTAGTTTAACCCCCTAATTAACCCTTTTAACCTTTACTGGAGTGATGATGTTTTACCATGGTAACTATTAATTATGACCAAAAATGAAATTGAAAACATTAAAAAAATTATCCAACTAATTCCAAATATTAAATCCATTTTTTTAGATTCAATTTATAAAATTTTAAAAAATTAATTTTAATATATATGTGCAAACCATAGTGAAAACGGTTTTATTAGAAAAATGTCATTTTTAAGCATAAAATGATTTTATACCAAAATAAAATAATAATAATTATAGAACTATTTGTATTAATTTTATTCAAATGGTACTAATTTAACTTTAAAAACAATCCAAATATAATGGTGATTTTTAAAATATTTGACAATAAATGACAGTTTTAACAAAAAAACAGAATTTTTTACTATTTTCACAAAAATAAATCTTTTAGAAAAATAAAAAAACACTCTATTATAATTTTTATATGATGAATAAAATATGAAGTTCATTTTATGAGTTTAAAAATATAAATTTTTTATTTTAATTTTTAAATAAAACCATATATTTCATGGAAAACATTTCAACTTGAATAAAGCCATTTATTTTTTAGACTGAAAATTCATAAAAAAATTGTCATATTATATATGAATCCATGTAATATATTTTTTTAAACTAATAATACATGAAATTGATTCACTATTATCATTACCTTGATTATCAAAATTTCAACGGTCTTCTGAGAATATTCATATCAAGCTTCGCCCACCACCCTGGTGACAGCTTGATCAAATCAAAGATTGTCTAAATAAAATAATCCAGTATACCACTACCTTGGATTTAATGTAACCCTACATTCCTAAAATAAAAATGGAAACCACATGTAAAAACACACATATAATTTTACCCTATATACCTAAAATGATGAATAAGTACCACCTTTTACCTCTTAGTGTTGAGAGTCAAAGATAAAAAATAAATAATATCAAATACAATTTATCCAAAATCAAATAAATCGACTATAACCATGAAAAAAATCCCAAATTCCATTTTAAGTTGGATTTGGGAATATAATTGTTCCATCCATAAAAACAACACAACATACACCCAATGTTCTGACACATCCGTAAACCTCTATCAACTATAGACCAGATAGAAAAAAAACTTTGTTGGTATCATTTTACCTCAACCTACACTGATACCACTTTTTAATTTTCTAAAATATCACTCTGAAATAACTATATCATATATCCACTATACCTCAAGAACACCACCCCATACACTAGAGGTGATTGGCTAGTAGTGTGGGTCTAAGGGTTTGTAGTGGGGATCTTATTCCCTTTATAGATAAATAAAAAAATAACACAAAAAAACAGAAATTAAAAAAATACATGAAAAAAAAGTTATAGAATACAAATGATAAGCTATATGACATATATAATATGATGTCTTACATGAAAGAATCAAAAGGATCACCTTAGGATTGTCCTACGTATACATGCACAAAAGTAACCAAAATAAACTACCAGTTGAACATTGAGGAAACACCCACTCCATTAGAAAAAGTACAATATCTATACCTATAACCACCTAAAATTACATATCCACTATAATATTGAATATTAACCCTTTACCTTACCTACAACATAAAATATCAATTTTATACGTGTCTCGATTGGCCTGTGCAGGGTGTGACTATGAACTCAGTAGGTTTCTACTATCAGTGTCCCTAGATAATATCCATACATATATAAGTGTATGAAAAATGAAATAAAAAATAACTAAGTCATAGAATTAAACCTTATCCACTCAATCTTGACAAGCTAGGCGTGATCCTTTACCAACTTCATCTAGTGCTGATGTGGAATGATGCATCCAGGGTCTTTAATATTGTATGTTCCCTCATCTTTCAAATAAATATCATGTCATGAAGCATCAAAATCCAGCACATTACTCAATAACCATGCTTTCTCAACCATGATACCCCCAAGGCAATTTCCGCACACCATATCATAAGTCACATGCTCATCTGAACTATTTACTAACTACTAACTCAACATCTCAAAAAATCCCTAGAAATAGTATTTTATGACTTTTATCGAGCCCGAATCATTGTCCCAACATATCTCATGGAATTACAATCCAATCCAATGATCTCAATCACACCTAATATTATATATCCACCTACAACATATCCTTCATCTATAATAATGATCAACAACAACACCCCTAATCTACTCAATTGATGAGAATATCACTTATAACCAGTGGTCAGATCCATATTATTGTCCATGTCCTACATGAACATAACCTCAATATCCTTGTTCATATTATGAATAGAAATCACCAAAATCCTATGAACACAACTTGAAAAACCTTTATCGCCCCCATGATACTGGTGAACATTATCCTTGTCACGTTGGTAAACCATGTCACTCCATTTATGGTGATCAACATCACACGTGATCAAAGGGGTTACACCAAATACATTCCCAAGGAACAAAATTCAACACCACATCCTAAGAAACTTTATCCATAATACATGGTATCATGAGATTCAAAACCTCCAATCATACAACCCAAAAAATTAGGGCCTACTAGGACACACCCATTATTTTTTATATGAGACTACCCTTATCTATGTCTTATGAATAATAGAAATAGAAATTTCTTTTTTCTCAGTCACTCACATGACCCTACCCTCACCTAATTATCACATTATATATAATACATGTATATAATAAGAAATTTCTTGGATCCAATTACCAAGAGATAGTAGGGAACCACTCTATGAGAAACTCTATATAATCCATCTCGGATCAGAAGAAATATATGTAATCTTGAAAACCCCCTAATTTAGGACCTTACAAAAAACACCAGAAAATAGTGAGAGAATAAAATACTATACACCCAAGTTCATTTATACTTACCCATAGGTACACCCTATAATGAATGGAATATATAACCAGAAACAATCAATGAAGATATATCAAGAGGAAATGAGGAAAGAGAGAGAAATAGAGAGAGTGTTTGAGAGAGAGAGATGAAGGTTTGGGTGTACCCACTACACTATTGTATTAAATATAAAATTCATCCTTAAATACTTAATTTAACCAATTAATTAATTACATTTTGAAATAACTACACATAAGAAACATCATGGAGTGATCCCCTTGGTTCACAGTATGATTCCCCCTCTGGACTGCCATACTCATTTTTTTCAAATTCTGGACCAACCCTTACATATCATCTGATAATTAAATTATCCTTTACATATCTTCATATAAACCCTTATATATCATAATATCATTAGATAAAATCTTTCATTCCATCAATTAAACCCTTATATAACATCCAAACCAACCCTTACATATCATCAAGATACCACCCCTATGTATTAGATACTTTAACATTTTTCTGACACTTACATATAAAATTTACCCTTATATATAATAAGGAAAATTTTATTTACCCTTAAATGTAAAATAATTTACCAATTTTCTTAACCAACTCTAGTTTCCATTACATATCATATGGTGGACCTTAAATACCCTAGGGTGACCCTTATGCGTCACATGGTGACCCTTTATTATCACAACATTACCAATTTTCCTAAATGATTTATGTTCCCTTATGAATATGGACTACCCTTTAATAAAAATACACTTATTCTTGGGAAATTTTACCTTGTGTAAGTATACCCTTACACAAGAGGACATTTACACAAGGAAAATTAACCAATTTTTTAACAAACTTTTTATTGGACCAAACATTTATATATTATCCTATCCTTCTATGAACTCCTTCAGACTTTCAATTGAAAATAATTCATACCAAAAAACACCTCTAGCCTTTACACCATGGTTTTTTTACTACATCATAATTCCATACTTAATCTGGGTCTAACTCTTGAAACTCAATTCTCCTCCTATACTGAAACCCCTGGCACCTTTATAGTGTCTAGATACACATGGTCAAATTGATATCCAACCTGAATTACCACTCCTAAATATCCTATCCATTAGAGTTGAAACATTATATAACTTTCATGAAATGTACCATTAATATAGGCCAATCATTTTATATTATTATAGACAAATATAAATTTTTTTGTTAAAATTAAAGATGTGTGTGAGGGTTATAACTCCTCAAGACTGAAATAATCAAGTTCCCATTTCTCTTTATACTTCAATCAATGGTTTTATAAAAATACAGACTTTAGAGAGATACTTCTAAAATGTTTAAAGTTTCCAACATCCCATGGATACCCTGTGAGGTATGATCATATTGGTTTCTTCTTAGTGATCTGTATAAAACACTTATTTTAAACTCAGGTTGACAAGTTAATGGTATTTCATTCTTTTATTCATTTTATTATTCATTTCAAATGTAGAGATAGATTATGGGTTGTTTGGATTTTGGTATTGTCTTTTATTGTGTGTAGGATGATACTCATCCCTCTAAACCCCATCAAGGATAGATTCATCACAAATAAAATTATGAGAAGATAAAGGAAGGATAATAGAGGAATTGAATATGGGTAATGGGATATTATCTCCAAATAAAGTATGTTAAATAACCCTAGAAATAAAGAGAGAAGACTAGAGCAATACCATAATAAATAAATTCAATTAAAATTATTTTAAACATTCATAACTTATAATTAAATTCATTTATTTTTTTGTTTCTGATTATTCATAATTGAATGACCAGCATCCCACTAATGTGGGAACCATATCATCCTAAAAATATATTTGTATAAATTAGTATAGATTTTGGATACACTTTTTTCATGACCCTTTAAGTCCTTATCTCAATAGTAAAGAGTCTAACTAATAGGCCTAGAGCAGTATCTAGAAACAAATTATAACCCATAAAGAGATGAGGATAATTCATAACTATAAAAACCTCCTATTAATACTAACTATGTATTATAATCTCTTTATCAATTGATATATCATAAAACACATTATTTAATAACTATACCTTTAGGAAAAAATTATCTTTATATTATTGTATTTTATGTACTTTCCTTTTCTACCATAGATATGGATTTAGTCAAAGAAATACTATCCAAGTTAAAGGGACATAAAATATACTTTCTATATTCATAAGTTATAAATTCTATATTCAATATTCAATCAATTTAATACCATTAATGATTCACTTACTGCAAGATACCTCACCATAAACATAAATAATCAAGTTCTTTATCATGTCTGAAAGTATGTGATTAATGGTATACATTAATAATGATCTCAAATAAAGTGACTAATACACATTCTTATAGATAGAAACATAAAATGACAACCGAAACATGTGGTGTTCCAATTTGTGGTTTAATCCTCATAATCTCTCATACTTGAGATTACTAAGCATGGACTTCATGAGAAGAATTATCAATGAATTTCATCCCCCAGTGCATGATAATTAGAAATCATATATGTCTTATCAGACTAATGCATCTTTACCAGTGGACATTTTTTAAGACTGTTACCATGGTATCTATTGGTTTTCATTACCCCAAGTAATTTTTATAATGTTTATATATGAATTATAATCTAAGTGAATTATCATATCTAGTATATATAAAAGTAATTTTACTATTATAGTATGCATATATCATGCATATATCATATTTTATTCATGATATGATAATTAAATAGTACATGATTGAGTAGGGTAGAGGGAACTTACTCATATAAAAGTAATGTTGGTTTCAAACATGGTATAATAAATGAATGATCTTATTTTTTATGGCCTAAAAATTCAAGACATATTTCCTAATAAATATTAGAAATATTGATTAAGATTGAAAAACTTTTACATTTTTAATTCAAGAACCTAAACATTTTTTTTTGGATTGTATTAAAGGAAAATAAAAAATAAAGGTTAAAATAGAAGTTTCTAATTCTATAAGATCATATATAATTATATATATGATCTTTTTTAGGTCAATTATTTTAGAAATAAAAATATATTTTATCATTTTTATTGATGATTTTTTATTCTTTGGATATATATTTATTTATTTTGAGAAAAATCTCAAGAAATAAACTCATTGGATGTTTTTGTAAATGAAATTGAAAATTAAATTGGAAATAAATGTGACAATCATAAGTATTTATAGATATGGATAACTGCCTGTGAGGTTTTATTTCATATAAGTAGAGGAAAATGTTTATAAATTTATAATTCTAAAACCAATACTAACTACTAAGGAATAATATAATGAAAGCATAACATCAATCCCATGAAGAACTAGGAATCCTAGTAAAAACATAAAACTAAATTTCATATCCTCACAATCACATAAAAAATGAAATTAGGTCAATACTAAACTAGGCTAATAAGTTTGTGATTCAAAGATAAAAAAATATAGAGAAAGTGGAAATCAATATCAAAGGATGGTTTCCTTAAAATTAATAACCCATACCCACTCATAAAACAATAAAAATCAGTAGTTGTCAATTTATAAATTTGAATAATATCCTTGTGTTATATTCTAATTAAGACTACTTTAGTATCTTGAATCTGAATGATCAAAAGAATCGAAATAGTTAAAGTGTATTAAGATCCAATCATAAAAGCAAAAGAATAATCCAACTCACTTTTGATTAATTAATTATCTCTTTTTTTTTGGCGTTCTTCCATTATCAAATATACTAGGTGAATAATTTAATAATGAATATAATAAAAAAATTAGATTATAACATGAAATGAATAAGACTATCCCATGAGAAAGGAAGAATCAAGAAAATTCAATTATACCTTCTTCAATTGATCCCACTATATTTTATGAGTTTATAAAATCATCTTGAATTTATCATCAACAATGAATAATTCATTTTCCATAGAATATTAAATAGATAAACTATAAAGGAATTGAATAATAGTGAAAAACTTACCTGAAATAAGAATCATCTAATGCATAAACCCCAATATTACATAATGAAAACCTAAATGAAAATTACATAAAGAAAACCCTAGAAACAGAAACCACCCTAGGTCGATCCTTGATAGATCCTCCTATATTTATTTATTCCCAACCCATGATCCTTCTATAATATTTAAATTAATATAAAAAATCTCTATTAAATGTCACCTTAAAAATTATAAGCAGTCATGTTTTAAATCTACTATAATTATACATGCCATGATGTGAGGGTTTCAATCCCTACATAGTGCCATATTATTCATTCTCAAACCATGGAGAGAATATAATATAAATTTTATAAGGGTATTTATATCTAGGATAATATATCTAGGGTCACAGGCCATACACTTCAACTTTTAATTCTTCATTGATTTTTATTTTCTATCCTATAATCCACATCATTAACACACTTTACATGGTATAGAAACAAACACACACCAAGGAATGATTAATTTATTCATGGTGACAAAAAACTCTCCACACCATGACACATCCTCATGATTATTAAGTTTCATTTTTTATACCTCTTCGTCATCATCATTATATGAGATTCATGCATCATGGTGAAATGTTTTCATGGAACCACACATCTTTCTAACCTTCATTATGTAGTAAGTAAGGTCACAGTGTTGCATTTTTTCCTTATATATTCAATCACACTCAATTGTCCATGATTCTTTATTATTTTGACATGATAAGTTGAAATCCATGTTAATCACAAGAAGTGAAAATTTCAAAATTCAATAGTAGGTGAGAACCTCTTCATTCATATGTGAGTATTGAAATCTCATGGTTCACGTGACATGAACCCTTTTAAATTCATATGTGATCAATGAAGACCCATTCTCTCCTTAGGAAAGTTGACTACCATGTGATCCCTTTAATATCATGTGATCATGAGGAACTATAAATTAGTCTTTTGGGTTTTTCCCCTATGGTTCACCTTATACGGACAATACTTGGTATGTTTAATCCTATAAAACTAAAAAATTATTTTATTTAATTATACATAGGAGCCCTTTTATGCCAATTTTATTCTAAAATTCATCCAATTCCAAAATAAGCCATTTTATGTCATTTAAACATTAAAAAAATTAGGAAAAAATAAATCATTAAAAAATAAAAATCTAGTGGAAATATAAACTCCCCCATACTTAAACAATTTACTTTCCTTAAGAAAACTCTCAACATCCAATCACAAATAATTTAAACATCAATAAGGGAAATTTTCAATTCATCATGCCCATAAACATAAAATTATAACTAAAGACTCTAAAAGCACTAAATGTACTCAATAAATAGTTACAAATGATGCTTTATGTATAATTTTTATTCAAGAAATATCTTCTATTTTACTCACTTTATTAAACCTTTCTTTAATATCCATACCAATTATGATCTAACTTATTGGAAATTTATTTCACTCATCACTCAAGATTATTTAATTATAGTTTTATTCTATCAAAAGTATATTAACTTTATCTATAGCATTTAAAATTATCTAAATAATTAAGTAGAAATTAAACCACTTAAAATCATTAGGACTTACATTAAGGTTCTAATGAAATTTTTATTAAGGGCTGGTTAGTAATGATGTAAAAATTCAACTCAAAGGCTTGAAAAAGGAGGGTGAATTATTTATGTATAAATATTAGTATTAAATAAATATCATTTAAAAATAATATCTACCTCCAAATTCTCTTCAAATTACTTCATCATAACTTTATTTTCCACTTTCTAATAGGTTTAAAAACCAAAATATGAGTACAATGAAATATTTTGTTCCTATTTTTATTTTATTGTTTTCCAAAAAAACAATTATTTTTTCCTTATTTTTTCAAACACTTAAGGAACCACATAATAATAATTGATTAATTATTTTAAACCCTTCATCCCAAATAAACAAGATATACTTCCCCCATACTCATTCATGGCACTCTCACCTAAAGGTACCATGAATCATCAAAGTTCCTATTTAAAGATCAAATGAATAATAAATATATAATACCAAATAATTAGGGTAAGGATAATTATGATTGAAATATGAAATCATATCAAGAAAATTCATGGTCTCTATGGGCTTAAAAAAGATCAAATATAGGGTATGTATCAGTGTAAAATGGGTTAAATTATAATCAATCTATGGCCCCAATCATCTCACTATGGTAAAACATATTCATTATTTGAAAAGAATAAATAATAAATTTCTAGTAGTTGTGAATTTCCCATGTTATCATAAGAAATATGATGTAACAAATAATATGAAAAAAAATGTATCTAAACCCTCTCGGAAATAGAAGTCGTTATATTGGTCGTTCATGTCATAGAGTAAATACTAATATTTTTCTTTATTAAATTAAAATTTCCAAGAATCAAAATCAAGAATAAATATTAAATTCATGATCACTCTATAAACAATTATGAATCATAATAATAATGTAACTTTCCAAAAATTTCACATATATCTCTAACAATCATGATAATGATTATTTAAAATATTTTAAAATAAAAAAATCATAAGGTATGATGTCTCCTAGATCATTTATTTAAAGAAAAAAATCTAAGAATCCATTGGGTGAATTCATTTCATTTATTCCATGAGAAAAATAATTTCCTTTTTTTTCTCATCATGTGAAAGAAAAGGGTAAGTAAAATATATATTTAATATATAATAATATTCCCCTTTTCATGAAATTCCATATATTTTACATCTTCATACTTTAAGCTATTTATTCCTTTGAACTTATAAAATCAAAAATAATTATGAAATGTGAAAGGGCAAATCCATTTCAGTTCAAAGAGAACATGTATTTTCCATCAAATAATAATAGAGTTCATAAAATAATTCCTAAAAATAATTCCTATAGAAGAAATAAAATCATGTTTTACCTCTTAAAAGTTATTTTTAAGGTCTTTTAGTCATATCTCACCTCATTATGTCACAAAATAGGTGACTAGAAAAAAGATATGTGGTCTAAATTTAAAAAATATTCTAAATTCTTTTTATTCGGTGAAATATTTCTCATTATCCTCCATTTTAGTAGCTTGAAACTTTCATGTCATGAAATATATGTTTTTAAAATTCTTAATAAAAGAAAAATTAAATCAAAAAATAACTAAAATTATAATCATTCATCCTCCACAACTTTTTATTTATTTATCTATTTTAATTCTATGATATATATTTCAAATTTAGTAGTTTTCTCTTCCTCTTTCTCACATTGTGAAGGTTATTCTTCCTTAAAAATATTTTCAAGTTAAAATTACTCTTTCTCCTTGTACTCATTTTTATTTACTTCAATAACCTTTACTTACTCTAAAATATATTTAAATTCCTCATTCTCATAATCATTATATAAAAATAAGTTTTTAATAATGGAATCTAAATTATTACTAGTTTTAGAAATGTTTTTTCCATCTCTTCTTGATACTTGAGAAATATTTATTGTTCTTTGATCTTAAATTCATTAATATCAATGTACATAAATAGTATTTTTGTAAATCCTTATTATGAATTATTATTTTTAAGTCAAATGAAATTCATAATATCTATTATAGTAATTCTCATCCCATAGAATATTTTTAAGTTTTGAAAATAGAGAGATCCTATATATAGTTGATAGTAGGTGTCACTACATTATTGATTTTGGAATTAATAATATTTATAAGAGTATGAATCAATCTATCCTTATTCTTATTGTGTCCACCATTTATAATTTTTCATAGTCAATATAGTATAATCCTCTTCATAGCATGTGTATTTCAATAGTGTGGTGTGATATTCATTTATTGTGTAATATATCCTACACACACCTTGAACAAAAAAGTGTGTAAAATGAAAATAAAAAAAATATAGTCAAAAATCATAAAACTAAAATGATAAAATAAATTTTTTATCTAATAAATCTGAAATTATTTTTTCAAAAGTTTATGTTTTTTTTAGAAAATAGAACTAAAAATAGGACAACCCATGAGGATTAATTTATTCAAATTGGTGGCTGAATTTTAGAAATTTATAATGTTCAAACTAACACTAACTACTAAGTTGTAATTTAGTGAAAGAATTAGGTTGATCCCATATATAACTAGGAATCCTAGTGACAACATAAAACTAGATTTCCTATCCTCATAATCACATCGAAACCATGAAATGAAATATAAATGAAACAAATATAACAATTTAGTGACTCAAAGATAGAAAAAAGATGAAGAGAGGGGAAATAAATATCTAAGAAAGGTTTCCCATGAAATAAAAACCTAAATACAATCACAAAACTATCAAATTCAATAATTTTTTTACTGTAATTTTTAATGAAATCTATGTGGTTGATTTTTATCAATAACATTTTAGTATCTCAACTATTAATGATCAAAATAATAAAAATAGTTATAGTGTATTAAGATCCAATCAAAAAATCAAAAAAACAATCCAATTCAATTTTGATTAATTAATTATCTATACCATGTCAAAGTTCATTAATTATTAAATATACTTGGTAAATGGTTTAATAAATAATACAATGAATAAATTAGATCACAATATGATAATAACAAATAATACAATTTCATGAGTGAATAATGATCTAGACAATTCATACACACCCTATATCATCGATCCCAATATATTGTATGAATTTACCCACTTATCATCAATTGGACTTTAGTAATGAATAAACCATATACCATAAAATATAGAATAGAGAAACTAATAAATAATTTAATAATTTTAGAAATCATACCTGAAAGAAGAATCATCTAAAATATGAACCAATATATTATTCAATGAAAAACTAAATGAAATAAAAATATATAAATCCCTAGCTATGAAAACCACCTGAGGTCGATCCTCGATTTATCCTTCTCTATTGTTTGATTCCCAATATAGGATCCTTATCACTTATTTGAAATAATTTTGAAATCTCTACTAAATTTTACTTCCAAAAATATAGGAGGTCATGTTTTAAACATACCATAATTATAAAATGTCCTGGAATGATGGTTTTACTCAAGGAATAGAATTGTATTATTCATCATCTAACCATGATGGAAACATAATAACCATGTTTTTTGCCTCTTTATCTCCTCAATAATATCCCTTTAATCACATTCCATAAATCATAACTCATATATCCTTGATAACTATGGTTTACTCTTATGTTTTCAACAATGTGAACTCATTTTCCACAGAGCTGTAACTATCTTTAACTATAACAAAAATAAATTTCATCACAATCATAAAACTCTTCCCACTGCATGACACATCCCTATGAGTCTTAACTTTTACATTGTATCCACCTCTTTATCAACATTATGACATCATATTCATGCAGCATGGCATAGAATTTGTAAGGAACTAGACACCCTTCCAATATTTATAGTGTGGTGAGGTGCATCAAGGCATAGCATAGTTTTCCTTCTACATTCAATTGTATACTATTATCCATGATTTCAAGTTATTCTTATATCATCAGTTTAAATATGATTATTGAAATCTTGTGGTTTACCAAACATGGGCCCCTTCACATTCATATGCATTCTATGAATACCCACTTATCTCTTTATGAAAACTGAACATCATGAAATCCCTTTAATCGCACACTATTAGGATCACATGGAATATTTATAACACTGAGAGGGGTGAATGTATTAGTGATTTTTTTTCAATTAAAAATTTTTCACTTATTTTCCTCTTTACCTATTTGTTGAGTAATATCTATCACTCTTTTTATCACCTTCAGTATAACATCCCTAAACCCACACTCTCATAATATGGTTCTTAAATAAATATCTTTATATTCCTAGCTTTTACACCAATAAATTTTACCAAATTTTAACCATAAAAATATCAAAATGTAATATTGGATCACTTATGTACCCAAATACCATTTAGGTTTAGATTTTTTGAGAATTAGGAAAAACAATTACACAATAATACCCATGTATTAAAATGTGTATTTTTCTAATTGTACCCAGATTTTCATATTCTATGTCAAGTCTTAAATATATTCCGTAAAATTATTCATGAAAAAATCATTTATAAACATGATTCATTTAACATCATTCTTCCTAACCAAGGGAAAAACGTAATAAGGGTGATCTTAAACACTTAATAAGGGTAAACATAAGAAATAAAAATTGAATTTCATAAGTGAGAATAAGATGAGAATAAGGTTATTATCACATAATCCAATTGCATGCTCATAACATAATATAATTCATGTCCATCACAATATAGATCATAAATCATGAAACATAGAAAAAATTAATATAATACAAGATTCATATAAGTCAACAATCATGATCCTTGTGAAAGTAATCATTGAGAAAATGATCCATTAAAAACTCATAGAAATAATAGATAAAATGTGTTGTATCTTGTAACATTATTATCATATCACTCTAATAAATGAAATAACCTACCTAGTAAATTCTTACAATATCTTAGGAGAAACATATAACCAGTTAACTTTGTCTCTTTACCTAACGCAATGGAGAGCTATATTGGGCATGTCATCATCATTAGATATATTAGGCACACTGATCATCATAAATAATTTACAATAACAATAACATAATCATAACACATTAAATATTTCACTTTTTTAACAAAAAAATAACCATTTTTCGTTCATATCTTGATTTACCCATAGAAAATAAATGAGTTCCATGAAAATATCTTTGAAAAAATAATAATCCATCTAGAAAAAGAATAATTATTGTATAATTAAAACATATTCTCATTGGATCAAAAGTAAGATCAGGGGTTGTTTTCATTTGTGAATATAAATACCATTAAAAGATCATTAAAAACATTCTTGAGGAAAATACCCTTTCCACTTGGAAAATCACTTTTAAAAACTAAAAATACAAAAAATATTTTGAAAATAATTTTATTTGAAAATAAATTTGAAAAAATATAAATTAATTTTCAATTAAAATAATAGTCATGATTATGAGAAAATATATTTATATTGTAAATGTTAAAAATTAACATTATTTTTAAACTTTTTCCAATAGAGTCTAAAGTGACCCGTAAGAAAAAACTTAAGAAATTTTCTTTTAAAATAATTTAAAATAATGTCAAATATCATGTAAATATATTTTGGAAATAATTTATTTTTATAAAATAAAAGTATGGAAAACATTTTATAAAATATGGATATGGAAGAAAATGGTTTTCTGACTGAAAAGGAGAGATAAAGTTGTTGTTTCTTAAAAACATTTTCTGAACCATTTTGAGTAACAAAGAGACAAAAATGGTACTTAAAAATAAAATTTTCAGAAATACATAAAAGTATAAGAAAAATTAATAGGTTTTATTATATAAGGATCAAACAAATCCCTCAATGGAAATTTAAGCATAATCAATCCTGATAAAAGTGATATTGAAACATAAATCCCTTACCGCTTTAGTTACTTTTTAATTATATGCCCCATACAAGAATAAAATCAATCTTTAAATATCATGAACATAAGGATATTCATGATATAACATGTTAAAGTGTAATTATATACACCTCATAAAATAAGCTATGTGCGTAACATAAATTTGTGTCTAAAATAAAGATAATTTGAGATGAATAACCATTACAAAGATCATATCATTGAATTGAGAATTAATCAATGGAGAGACTATGTTTAATAAATTTAAATCTACAAAAAAACCATTTTAAGTACAAATTAAATTAAAAAAATTATTTCACACATAATATTTACATAATATAATTAATTAATATATGATATAACCCAATGAAAGAAAAATTAGTTAAGAAACCCCTTACCATATGGTAAATTTCAAATAAAATCCCCTAGGATGAAATAATTTTAATTGTAAATTAAAGTACCATGAAGTATGATGTATTCATGATATAAAATTTAAAAAGAAATTATACACACTATAAAAAATAAATTAGTTGTATTATATTAAAACATGTCTCAATAAAAAAATTGAGACGAAATCACTTGCCTCGAGTCCAAAATTTTCATGTATACCTTTAACTATTATATCATAAAATTATATAAATTATTTAATTTTCTAAGAAACTTTTATAGTTTTATAATTTTTTTATTAAACCATTTTTTCATACATTATAATGACATATTTAATTACATAATCAGTTATATTCATGTTGGGTGTTCTAAGGATGTTCAATTCATAATATCAAAATGGATTCGGTATATTGATCGTGGTCAAATAGGTCATTATTACATAATATCCAAAATAATAATCAGAACATAAATATAATTTTTATAAATTAATTATCCTTTTAAAACCATCCATTAAATATGGTTATGATAAAATAATTTCATTACAATCATGGAGATAGTAAGTTGTACATACGCCTGAGTGACATTTTCATTTTTCAAAGAGCATGAGAGAAAGAAGTTAATTATAATTTTACCCTTTAATAATAATTATTATATCATAAATATAATATTATATATTTAAATAAACTTATATATACCACCCATGCTATGCGGAGATGAAAAACTAATTACATCGCTTCGTGGAGATGTCAATCAACACGTACGCACAAACGATGTTAACATTTTTCAATGGACAGAAAAATAAAAAAAATGGATGATATATTATCTTTATAGAATGGTAATTATTTCATGAATATATTATATTTATATATATTAAATACATAATTATAACCCTATGTGATAGGAAGTGATGGAAGATGAATTACATTAGTTTGTAAGGTGGTAGTCCTTCGTACACATGAACAGTGGTTTTATTTCCCATTTGATGGGAGAGGAGATGGATATAGGTTATTACATTAACATAATAAAATCTTAGTATATGGAATATATTTTTTTAAAATTTCTCCATGTTTGAATAATATTTTAAATAGGTAGAATAATAAATGAAACTAAACATTCAGTTAAATGTTATACCACTTTTTTAGAAAACCTCTTTTACTTTACACCTTAATCCCTCTAAAGATGGTATTATTCCTAAAATAATACCTATAAAATATAGTTATGGGTGTTATGAAGGGATTTGGTAAGGTCTTGGAAGAACCAAAAGGCTATTGAATTATGCATAGGAGAGGAGAGGGGTTTCCTTTTTTAAGTGTAGAGAGGGGCACTTTCGAAAATATATGAAATATTATAACATAATATGTGTCTAAATATTGTAAAATGGTTCCAAAATAAAATTTATTCAGAGATAATGAATATATTATCTTAATATAATCATAAAATAAATTTTTTAAAATTATATATATCTTTAAACCTTATATTTTGGATTAATCGTTATGTTAATCATTTTTAACCTTAACTGCAGTAACAATGTTTTCTATATAAAGGGTTATAAATTTAATTCTAAGTTAATAATTAGATCTTAAATGGAAAAGATATGAACTTTATGACCATTTATCATCCTAACTATCATATTTAAATATTTTTATTATTTTGAAATATATATATATATATAACATAAAATAGTATTAATTTCATTTTAAGAACTATTCAGAAAATTTGACATTGATTATAACATGATAGTAGTGGAGTTATAATATAATCCATTTCACCATAAATTATACATTATTATTAAACATAAAATTTTTTGGACACCATAATTCATCCAAAAAATATTACCTTTAATTTTTTTAAAATTATTTACATTAATTTTATACTGCTTACATAAGCACTATGTCAGCATTGTGTAAGCATTTAAGGTAATTATTTCATCATTAAATATTAACAAAATCCATAATAAAAATAATTTAATAAATATAAAAATAATAATTTATATTAATTCAAAACTTTTTTATCCATATGTGAACATATAAAATAAATTTAAAAGAAAGAGTGACATTTTGTATTTTATTTGTTTAGAATAAAATAAAAGTTATTTTCAGAAAAAAAAAATAGAACAAAATTAACATAAAATAGAATATTGTATGATTATAGTCTAAATCAACTCATAAAATATATTAAATTTAATTTTTAGGGTCATTTTCAATCCTTATCAAATTCTTATTAACCTCAATTACCCGATTTACCCTTACTGAGGTGACAAATATTTACTATGTTTACTATTTATAATGAACAAAACAAAAATAAATTATTTACCAAATTTAAACAACTTAATTTAAAATATGGGATAAATTTTATCAAATTAAATTAACTGAAGTGGAAAATTTTAATTTCAAATCAAACCCACAAAATGTGATGAAAATGGTTTTTTAGATAAATGTATTTTTAAGTACAAAAATGTTTTTATACCAAATTCAAGTATAATATTGATTTATATGACATTTATCTGAATATTTTTAATAAAAAGAACTAATTAAATTTATAACTAATCTAAAATAGAATTTTTATCTATAAATACTTAAAATGAAAAAACATTTTTCAAAAAAAATAAATATTTTCACTATTCATTGAATAATCAAACATTTCAGAAAATTAAAAAAACTTCATCCTAATATAATTTTTAAATGATTATTTCAAAAATGAATTTTATTTTTTCAAATTCAAATTTTATAATTTGGAAATCAATATTTTAAATAAAACCATTTAATACATGAAAAACCAATTTGGTTCAAAATAAATTCTTTTCCTTTTTACTAAAAAATTACTTAATATTATTATAATGAATATAACTCTATAAAATCTAATTGAATAATATTAATAATGAATTAAAATGATTTATCTTAACATTTCTTGGGTTTTTACATTTGGTTATCATGCTTGTAGTACAATCAGAAAAGAGTGACAATAAAGTCACATGGGATTTGTTAACGAGGTTCACCATTGAGAAGGATTATTAAGTCCATAGTGTATGGTGGTTATTATCACATTCACACACAACTCTACTTTTACTATGAAGATAAATGTTGATCAAGGGTATATCTTAGGACCAATACTCTTAGTACCAACCAAGTGTAATGCAAGAACCAACTTGCAGCACTTTAGATATAATATATGGATTATACCACCTTGAAGAATAATCAGTAGCAGTGAAGTATCATTCATTTCATGGATAGTATTTATCTGATCACCTTCATTTATATGCCCCAGGAATGGGTGTAGTCACTTGGGAGGTTGGTAGATTGCGTGAAACTACTTTTTACTAAGTCCTTATCCTTTATAAATTTTAATTACTTATATTCCACACTCTGATTTCAAACCTCTACTTTAGGTTAAGATAAACGTGGATCTATTTTGTTTACCCAACACAAAAGTAACACATAAAATGAAGAAAATAAAACTAAATATTAACAAATGATTTTTTTACAAAGTTCATGCCTAATGAGGGAAACCTACTCCTTATATTGATCTGGGTGTTAGAGTCACAGATTCTCTACTAATTTTATTATAATCAATTACAATTTATGTGAGAATGGATTATCCTAAACTCGGAGTGTATCCTAAACTTACACATCATCTTAATATGCTCTTCATTTTCACTATATTATAGCGGCGATTTGGTCTCTTAATAGGAATCACAACTTCCTCCAGCATTTTTACATAGATCTTCAATGTTATCAAGACTTCACTACATCTACCAAAAAGATAGTATTCTTTATCATAGATTTTTTTGTTACCTATATATGATCTAATAGAGTGTATTAAACTCAGTCCCTTCTAGTTAATAAGAAATAAAATTTTATGTATAATCTAATCACTAGTCTCTATTAACTCAATATTTAAGAATCTTGACTCCCAATGATTGATCTATGAAACTACATGCACATAAACCTTCATTAACTCTTCTTATTCATCTTATTTCTCAGTATTTTAGACTTAATGGATCTGATCAATAGATTTAGGTTATCTTTTTCTTCTTTTTTGATACCAAGAAGGTTTTATTTTTTTAGTTTAGTATCGGGTTCTCTTTTCTTATCACTGTGAGCTTTTAGGTTGTCTTCTTTATGAATTAAAGAATAAAATTATCTGTTTTTTATTCATCAAATTTTATATTATTGGATCACTAATATTTTTTTCTATGTATTAATATATAAAATATTAATAAATTTACTATAGTGATTATCCTTTCTTTAACCTTAGTAGAATAATGAGGGTGTTTTCCCACAATCTTCATTTTTTCCTCAACATATTTAATATGGGTGTATCCCCATAATATTAATAATTCCTTTTACCACAAATATGTTTCCCCAATTCATTTCCAGAAATACCCTTATTAAATTCATTATCATTTTATCCCAAAAAAATAAATATCTTTGTATTCTTCTATAATACATAGGATTATTTTCCTCAAAATATTTCCACAAATATCTAAAATTAAATCAATCTAAATGACTATAAAAAATATATCAATTATATATTTTAGTATGGATCATCTCTTCATAGCATGAGTTCATATGAAATTTAAATTTAATTTTTATCTTCAATCATTAATTCCTGGAATTAATCTCTCCTTTATCATCAAATTTTCAATTATGAAGTTATTATCATTCATTTTTATTAAATCACAAATCCATTTTTGATATTTAAAACACTTGACAACATCATCAAATTTTATTTCCATGATTATTCATTTTGTAATTTCTCTATTTTAGATTTAAATTTTATCTTAATCTTTATTATAATATTTATCTTCCTTTTCACAATCATAAAGATCACATTCTCAATTATTTACATGAATCAAAATCTCATTGTGGTGTTTGAATCGCTAAAAATTATCTCAAGTATCATTAATTTTTGTTTTATTTAATTAGAATATTTAATATTCTATAAATATAAGTTTTTTCATTTTTCAAAAATCATCCAAAATTTTGAAAAAATTGATGACCATTATGAAGACCTTGTATAGTCCATATATTAAGAGTAAAATTACTCTTACTATGTTCTCTGAATAACCATTATATTATCATTCTTCCACTTCAAAATGTACTCCATAAGAGAAAAATTAATCTTATGGAATTTTATTGACTCTTATAAAATAACTCTAATAAAATGAATCGTACATGTATAATTAATCTTAAGAAAAGACTCTTATTCATATAATGACTCTTATAAGATTTTCATGAATCTTAATAAAATTAATTGAATCTTATGAAATCCCTATGACTCTTATAAAATCATCCTGACCTTTACAATATTTGTATAACTCTTATCAAATTCCTCTAACTCTTATGAAATCTAAAACAGAATTTGAAAAACACTTCAATTCATTCTAGAAAAAATTTAAATGAACTAAGGTTTTCCCAAATCATCTCAAATTACCTCAAAACTTCTTCAAATAATTATAGGAATTATTAGAGTAATTTAAAACCATTTCAACTTATTTTCATAGTATTTTACAATATTTAAATTATCAATTATGAGTATATCAATATATTAACACTTAATATTTAATCTCCAAAATCATTTAATCCATCCTTCATCAAAGTTATTTTTTGACTAAATATAGAATACTTTATGGTAGATAACACTAGGATTGTTTCTCCATATTGTTATCCATATCTTCTTAACACTTAGAATCTTTTTTTAATTTTTTTCTAATAATATCATTATAAGTTGTTTAATAGCTAGTTCAGCAGCTAATTTTCATTCCATAGAAACTATTATAGATAGTATTATTCTCCTTCCATTGACACTTTTTTTCTTCCATGGGTAATAGCTTAACAGTCATCAAATATTTATATGTATGTTATCTTGAATCTTCCCATACAAGTATTCAAATACAACAACTCCAATATTCTTTACCTATAAAATTTTGGGTAGATTCTTCCTCTATAACCTAATTCTCCAACATATATTAACTTTCTTTCGCAATAATATTGATTATATATTGATAATAAATAAAACATATTGTTGATTAATCTATTTGGGAACTTAAATTCCCAACTTTGGATTTGTTTTTAAAACAAAATTTTCTTTTTTCAATACCAAATTCACTCTTAAATTCAATTTCACTCTTATTTCCCTTATTGAAAATAAATAAAAAATAAAATGTTAGGAAAACATTATTATCCACATTATTTTAGAGTAATATGTTCTTCCATTTTTTCTCCTTTTTTATTATCTCGTTATTGAAATAATTATTCAATTACACATGTTAGAAGAGTAACGCCGCATATTTCCTAGAAATGTGTTATAAAATAATCAACTCTAAGTCTATATAGTCTTACCCAGTGTGTAAAACAAGAGTGATCAATTTAGGAAACAAATATTTCTATATTTAATCCTTAATGTGATACCAACTCTAACATTCACTTCATAGGGGATATAAAAATATATTTTCAAGTAATTTATGAACTTGTACTCAACTTCAAAAAGCATATAAAAGATATTCAAGTGAAATTTGATTTTTATCCACTTTTTTATATATATTCGGTGCCTCTTTATAATTAGATTTAATATAAACCAAAATAATAATAGGAAAGTGTTCATCATACCTCAGAGATAATTTTTTGTAAAGTCTGTCTAGAATTTTATATTTGACCATGAGACAACAATACTCTATCATTTTTACCCCTTTAATAGATCCCATATAAGCGATGCTCTATAATTTCCTTCATTGTGGTTGTTTTCCTTCAAAAAATAGGCTCTGATAATTTATAATACTAGTTGATTTATGATTCCAATTTAAGTGTTGAAAATGACATATTATAAGAGAAAATATGATACCAGTTGATATTTTCCATGATAGGTTATTCAACTAGTTTTATTAACAACACAGAATTCTATCAGTTCTCACTTTTCATCTATGAAATTCAATTCCCAATATTTATATATAATAAATGTAAATGTGGAAATAAGGTGAGTCTTCATTAGCTCCTTAATGAGGAAATAGGGATGAGACTTTATCCTCATCTTAGAAACTTCTTTCTTTATAGCTTTAAAATATTTAGAACTCTTCATGCTTGATTCACCCTCGATTTTACAATTCTATACATATTTGGGTGACATTTATTTCACTTCATCCTGAGCTTTATTTTTTGTTGAAATATTTTTATTCACTTTAGTGGGAAGAGAACATTTATTATTTTCAACTTGATCTATCATATTATCCATTTACAACTATGTTGACCATATAGTTAAACACTCTTTTTGCACATGGTTAGCCTTTCTCTTTTATGAGGACTTCCTCATTAGTGTTCTACATTTGTTCTTAAACAATTAATTTTTTTTATGCACCATGTCATGTGATTGTTAGTTTAATCCCTAAGAGTTTTCACTTTATCATAGCTCTTCAATGGCCTTAGGATTACTCTTTTTAGGTAATCTAATAAATTCTTTATCAAAAGTACCAACTACTAAAAATATCCTACTATTTATTTCATGGATTGATTACAATTTTTAATTTAACTTTCTTCCTTCATAATTGATATTAATTTCTATCTTGTAATGGTCCATGATATAGACTTTTCTACCATAATAAAAGAATCTTTAGTTAGTATTACATTCTACTATGCTATCTTCTTGGGTGAATTTTATTTAATAGTATTCTTCTGTTTCTTCCCTAAGAAAGACTTATCTTCTTTTCTTACCTGCTTTATTTTCTATTATATTCTTCTAATCACATTAGCATAAAAGTTTTGTTGATTTGGTTTTTCCCAAAACACTTCTTCATTGCAAATAGTTTTTTTATTAAACATAAAAGTATTATAAGAATCCAAATCTATTTTTATTTGACATATTTATCTTGTTCTATGAATTATGTATCTTTATAATATGTCTTCGGTTAGTTTCAAATATTATCCCTATAAATTTAGGCGTTATAAATTTTTTAAATTTGTCATGTTTCACCAAAATTCAATATATTTGTGTTTGAACCTCCAGCAGCACCAAAAAGGACCAACAAATCTCCTTTATTTTCCTTTAGGATAAATCTACCCATATTCCATATCTTGTTATATTTGGGTAGAAACACCAATATTTTGAGTTTTATTTAGGGATATGATCTTCTTGAATATACTAACACACAATCCTTTTGATATGGTGGATTTATTATCATTTTTAATCACCCAAGTTTTTCTATATTTTAACTTTAGTCATACACTGTACATCAAAATAGAATCAGTACAAATAGATTTATCTAAATCACGAGTTACCCTTTTATAAGAACTTGTTATGGTTTGTTCAAGAGATTATCCCAAAATATATTTCTTAAAAATATGATTATTATTGGATAATATAATCTATTTAGAAACTTGTATGGTTCAATATTTATTATTGAAAGATTTTGAAAAATATTTATGGTTGACTTTCTGATTTTTCAGATTCACATCAACTGAAGACATTTCATATTAAGAATATACATTTATTCTACAATATTTTACACCCATTTAAACATTCTCTTGCTAATTGGTAAATATTATCTTTATATATCTAACTTTCCTCTAATATTGAATTTTTTATCTATTTTTCCCCCTTTCCTTTAACCTCTAGATGAGAATCCTTTATATTCATGGATAATTGTTTTAGTTTTTTGATTTCATGGATCACTTATATAAAAAAAATTACAATCACAACATTCTCAAAAAAATATTTTTGAAATTTATAATCAATCATAGAAACTCTTTCAGTGAATAGTGAATCATATTCTTCATCATCTTTAACCAATTTGGTGACAATGTTGGATCTTCTCACCTTTTGGTCTAATGTATCTTTTATTAAATCAGCTTCCAACTCCAAATATGACTTTTCATCCTATGGTTCCTTGATATATGAAAATATGTCAGTTAAAACTTCAATTGGTACTTTTTTCAAATATTCATTGTCTTTAGAATAGAAATCAAAAATTAATTCATTAAAAAAATCTTTGTTATAGCTTGTACTTGTATTATTAGAGAAATCATCTTCAAGATATTTATCAAAAAATTTACCACTCTGACTACATTCAAATAGTGGTGATTCCTCTTTCAATTTTGAAAATATTCTCACCATATTAACCTCCCATTTTTTCCTATTTCTCAAGGCCTTGGATAAAACCTATATATTTGTAGAAAAATGAATTGAAATAGAATTTTCCATAAAAGTAAATTCAGAAAATTCTTCAAATATACACTTTATATATTTAGATAAAACTGCCAAGGTAATAAAAAATTTAGATCCAACCAAAGGAAACTTTATATTTGATACTCGTTCATATTCCCTAGGAGTGGGTGCAGTCACATCAAAAGGGAGGTGAATCTAGTGACTAATATTTACTGAGTCCTTATCCTTTAGAACTTTTACTAACTTAAGTGACCCCCTGATCTCTTAAACCTCCATTATCAAGTAAGATAAAATTAGATATATTTTTTTTACCCAACACACATATATCATAAGAAACATAGGGAAGAAAATTAATGATTGACACATTATATTTTTACAAGGCTTATCACCAATGTGGGAGGCTTAATCCTAGTTGTGATTAGGGTTCATGATTCATAGATTATCCGATGAAAATATTATTATAAATTATTAGTTATTTGAACAAGTATTATCCTGAACTGATGGTGTATCTTGTACTTACATAGAATCCCACTATGCTCTTCATTTTCACCATACTATACAGGTGCTTCTATCTTCAGATATTAATTAAAACTTCCACCAACATATTTATATAGATCTTCAATGTTCTCAAGATTCATTAAATCTACCAATTTCATATAATTATCATTAAAAATGCATCAACTACCTATAAATGGCCTACTAGAGTATACATGGCTCAGTCTCTACCAGTTACTTGTAAAATGAATATTACCTAGAATCTGATCATAAGTATCTCTCAACATATTCTTTAAGGATCTTGACTACAATTGGTTGATTTGTGAAACTGAATGCACATAATACCTCATAAACTCTTTCTCTTATTATTCTTTTATCAAAATTTCAAACATAATGGATCTGATTAATATATTTGGGTCTTCTTATTCATATTCTTTTATACTATTAAATTTATTCTTCTTCAACACAATACTAGGTTCTCTTTTCTTCTCAATATGAGTTCTCAAATTTTATTATTCGAGAGTCATAGTAGAACACCCACTCTTTATTTTTCAATGGATTTTATATTCTTGGAATTCCAATATTTTTCTATAAATTTGATATATAAAATCTTCATCAAATCAGTATGGAGATTCTCCTATCATTTTCCTCAATAAAATATTGTGGGTGTGCCCTCTTGATCTAAATTTATGGCCAAATTTTTTTTCATGTGGGTGTCCCAATTAACTCTGTTATTCTTTTTACCTCAACTATTTATCCCCATTTCATTTCTAGGAGTACCTTTTTTATTTTTTTCATTTTATAATAGTAAAATAAATATCAATTTACTCTTCTAAAATGAATGGGATTATTTTCGTCAATATATTTACAAAAATGTTCTCAATTAAATCAATTTCTAGGATTCTATAAAAATATATGACAATTATATATTATGGAGTGACTCATCTCTTCATGAAATGAGTTTATCTGAAATGCTAATATAAGTGAAACTTCAATATTTATTTATTAGGTTGCATCTCATCTTTATCTTCTTGTTTTCTTATGACAATATTTTTATTAATTCTCTTCTAAATGAATCATCATCAACTTGATTCTCCCTTATTGATATTTTCTCATCATGTGATCATGCTCTCTATAGTATGAAGATCTCAATATCATTATTCATCTTGAATCCTAATTCCATTTCTATTGTATAATCCATTGAAGATCATTTTGAGCATCATTAAATTATATTTCTTTAATAATTTGTTCAATAATTTATCCATTTTAGATTTATATTTTCTATCAATATTTAATCATACTTTGATATTCCTTTCCATAGACATGAATACCATCTTCTCATTTATTTATTATGAGTCACATCCTCATTGTGATTTTCAATCACTAAATATCATCTCAAGAATTAGTAGTTTTTATTTCATTCTTTAGAATATTTGATATTTTGGACATATAAATATTTTCAATATTTAGAAATATCTTAAATTTTACCAAGTTTTGACTCTTATAAAGTCCTTGTATATTCCATATCATAAGAGTAAAATAAATCTTATGATATTCTTTGAAGATCCATGACTTTGTTTTTTTTTTGTTCCAAAATGAACTTTGTAAGAGTAAAATTAATCTTATAGGATTCCAATGACTCTTATAAAATGAATCTTATAGAATAAATACTATATAAATAATGATTCTTAAAAAATATGAATATGCACAAAATGACTCTTATGTGTTATTTCTATATCTTATGAAATTCCTCTAACACTTATGAAATCATATTAGGCCTTTTGATTTCTCCTTGACTATTATGAAATTACTATGACTCTTTCAAAATCACAAACATAATTTTAGGAACACTTATAGTAATTCTAGAACCAATTAAAATTATTATAGTCTTATTAACTCCTTTAAAATTACCTCGGAAAATCTTCAAATAATTATGGGAATTATTTTAAAAATTCAAAACCTCTTTATATTTTTTCCAAATTATTTTATAACATTTAAATACTAAAATATGATAGTTCATATATATTACCACTAATTCAATATTCTATATTCAAAATCATTCACTTTGGCCTTCATCCATGTGATTTTATTTATATAATACAACAAACATCATGTTAGATAACACCAGTATGGTGCTCCACAACTTTAGAAAACCCTTCTCAATACATTGAACCACCCTTAATATATTTTATAATAATATATTTACAAGATATTCAATATCCTATTTTAGAACTATATTTCATTCAATTTGAACTATTTTATACAATATTCTTCTCCTTCCATAAACACTTGTCATTTTCTTCTTTGAGGACCAGCTAAATAATAATCAAATATTTGGATTTATGTTACCTTGAATCTATCTTGCCAAGTATTCAAGGATAGTGTCTCCACCATTCTATAAACATAAAATTATGGTTATAATATTCATGTTATTTATTGGGAAGATTCTTCCTCTATCACCTAACTCTATAACATAAAATTACATTTTTTTTAAAACTATATTGATAAAAGATTTACAAAAAAATATAACACCAGTATCACTAATCAATTTGGGAACTTCATTACTCAATATGAAATAATCCAAGTGGATGCATCTCCTCTTATTGATACCTTAAAATATAGAAATAATATAGGTTGGGATGCTCTATCACTTTCTTTGTAATGAATGATGATCAATAGATATCAAGACAGTATCTCTCTCTTCTTATTTTTCTACTTCAACACACTGGATCAACACTTTATAGTAGTTTCATCTCTCTTTAATTCTTTAGCCCATAAAATATGAATAGTAATCCTAGTTTTATTTATATATATTCTCTCTTTAATACATAAGGTATTCAATATCATTTAGTATTGGGTTATTATTCTCAAAAAATCTCTCTTTATTCTACTATATTTTATACAGGCACATAATCTCATCAATATGTTTTCTATATTTAAATATGAAAATATTATTAATTTATGGAATTTTATCTCTTATATAATTATAATTTAATAAAAATAAAATATTTCATCATTTAATATTCCAAAATACTTGAGATTATCTTTCTTTAATCTTCTATGAAATCTATGAGGACATTAATTTCTCTATGTTTGTATGACATCACACATTAGCTCAGTCATAGCATGAATCTTTTCATGAAACTTATCTTCATCACACACAACATTATGGAAATATTTATCTTCTCATTTCATAGTCAAAATGAAATATTTCATCTCGTGGTGTGAGTGAATCCTCACTATTCTTCTGAATAGCATGGTTGTGATGTGACCCCTCTTATCATGGTTGTAAAAAACTCTTCATTCTCATTTTACCACTATTTATCATTTCTATAGTATGCCAACATAACTTAAAAACATTTTTATTTTAAAAAATCAACTAAAATCACAATTTACTAAATTTTGATGCTTAATTTAGTGAATAGTAGAACCATCATCAATTAATTTATTCCTTCTTCCAAATTCTTCTTCCATAAGTTTAATTTTCAAGTTTCCCAATTCACTTTTGGAAGTATCTCATTTTTTATAATAAATTACCTTCATGTAACATATTACTGTCCTTTATGTAATATATTTGTAATATTATGCTATAAAATCCCTATTTTTTTCATATAAATCTTTGAAATGTATCAAATAATATTTTTAGAGCCATGCACTAAGACAGAGCAATATTCTGAGGCTTAGTGAGCCCGGAATTGATATTTTAAAAATATTAAATATATTAACATCATGCACACACAATTTTACTAAAAAGGTGAAATAACCCCCAAACATAGGCTCAGATCAGAATTCTAAGTCTTTTATTGAGTTTAGAATGTGGGTTTTACTCTAAGCATGGTATAAACCTTATGTGCGTTGAGTGTTCAGCTTGGGCACCATCATGGGCAGATAAATACTTAAATAAATAAATAATTTATTTAGTTGTTTAATTAAATCCAAAAACCTATAATACTATGTAAATACACTATTATGTAAAATTAACAGGGTTATCCACATAACCCTGAGAATTGAGATAGGGAATTGGATGAGATTGTTGGAAGACAAGAACAGATTGTAGAATCAGATCAATACCGTTGGGATTTTCTATGCCAATGGATTTAGTGGATATCACCAATGAAAATGACATGGGATCATTATTCATCAATGATTAATCCAAACTCAAGGTAAGATGTTTTATTTATGTGGATTTATCCTCATTTATTTATCCCATGTTGAATTTGGGTCAATTTTACAAACATGAATTGATCCATGGATCGATAGTTGATATTGTGGATATTGTTTTTATGTTGCATTGTTTATCCCTCCTTGTTTTTCAATTATACAATGGATTGATGCCAAAATAAAGAACAGACAAGTTTCATTCCTCACATGATTATTTTATGGATTTCTCCCCCCCCCCCATTTCTACTCACATTCATCACAGGAAATCTCTTTAGACCATGATTCGACCAATTCTTGGTATTCGATCACTATTTGATAGTTCTTATATATAACGGATTGACACCATGAGTGTGGTACATGATCGATGGAGTGATCAAGGTGTGATGATAATAGTAGGTGATCAAGGGAGAATCGAGACCAGATTGGTGGATCCTATTGTGGATTTTACCTTGAGGCGATGGTACAGAAAATGATGGGTGATGATTTTCAAGTGAATCAAACACCAGAATCCAGTTATTAGTGATAGTGGGCCCCTATGATCTTAGATCCATGACTCATGTTGAATTTTATGTTATAATTGATGTCAATAGCGGTGTGAGTGGATGTAGAGGAATAGTGGATTTTTTCAAAACTCATGGTATGCGGCGTGTAATATGGAGATACACACCATGTGGGACCCTAACTCTGGTTCTAGGGTTTATGTAGAAGAGAAAATAATCACATGTATTTTGGTCCCTACCACAAACCATGTGACCTAGGATGGCTACTCAGAGTGTACTCTAGGAGTACACTGGCACATGCACGACTAGGCACACGGGCAATCTAGGTTCCCACGGGTAGATCTGTGTACCCAAACATGGCCAGTAACATGGGAATGTCCACATACATAGGCACAACCACTATACATGGGCATGGAAAATTATACACAATAATAGATAGATGATAAGGGAAGGGTGTCGACCAACCTCTACACGTCGTGCACCCTATGAGACATGTTGTGTATGTGGAATTTTACATATCGTATAAAATGATGAGAGATATGCAGACCATGGGTTGGAAAGACACACTATGTACCCCTAGAACACACCATTAACTCCCTAGGAGGATGTTTAGAGCCATTCATTTCTTTAGTATAGACTAGGTTCAGGTGAGTGTGAAACCTTGGCCCTTTTTTATGAGGGTATAGTGTTGCACTGCATCATCTAAATAGGATTATGATCTCCTCCATGAGTTTATTATTGGATAGAGTTCGATCTAACCCATAATAGGAACAGGGTGGGATCCTATATCATTCTTAAGTGTGGTTTGTGGTATCAGTTTGACCACCATGCCTAGGGTGTTGATCCCATGTCTAGAAAGATGATCAAGCAAGGTGTTTGGTGTCCCCCAGTGGCCCTGGGTGTGATCCCCTATTGGATGATGAGATATTTATAGATCCAGTGAGTACTGATTGGGTGGGTCCCAATAATCATGACCTCATGAGCATCACCAGTGATAGCATATCTCATGGAGTGAGTACTCTTGGAACAAGAATTGCCAAGAAGCCTTGAGCAGAATCATGTGGTTGGTAGTGTTGGTTGATACCTTCTTGATAATGGTAGTCTGTAAAGATTATATCTAGGTTTTTTTATTATATTTATATTATGAGATAACTTTTATTGATGCTTTATTCTTAGTAATTTCAATGGGTCCTACTGGGTATTGTTATACTCACCCCTTCATGGTATTTTCCAACACGTTTCATGTGATGAACCGAATCTGGTCACCAATAATACCGGCACCAAATCCAAACCAAGAAAAGGATTGAAGGGCGTTACCTATCCCCACAGTCTGGAACATGTGTCTGGGTATCAATAAATTTGGTTTGGTAATGATTTTCTTGAGTATAAAAGCATAAAACATGAAAAACAATCAATAATATGAATCTGAAATTTTCATGCCAAATAAGAATTAATAGAAACCAGATATGAATACATGGTTTTAAATAAAGTACAATATTTATAAACATAAACAAAAATAGAATCAAATCATCCACAAAAACTCCACATGACAAGGGGTTCATCACCCCCAATTTGTCTCCACAACACTGCACCATAGGAGGGGACTAACAACCCGAACCGCCTTCACCTGAGGCTTTTCCCTTACCTGTGTCAAACATAATCAAGTATAATTACAAACAAGGGGTGTAATTTGGGTGTGATCCTAATACCAATATAATACCACCCAAATATTCCAATGAGTATGCAATACAAGGTGAAAAGGCACATAGTTTTAATATGTAAGGAAAAGTGGTGATAAATTCCAAGAAATGAAACTTTCAATTGTAAACAGTTTTCAAAATAGAACTTTCAGAATGTTAAAACATTATAATAATACATGTTAGTTACTATAATTTACATAAAAACACACCGTAATACAAGGTTAAATACCACAAATCCAATGAGCACCAAAACCGAGAACACCCCTAGGCACTAGATAGTCTCGAGCCCTATGTACCTCCTACCTCGATGTAAAATGACCATGTCACAATCCTTTACTATATAGGATACACTAGTAAGGAACATACCCATAACCTATTTTTCTCCAAAAATCATCCATATAGTTTAGTTAGAGTTGTCGTTATCCAAAATGCTAAGTGAAACAGGGATAAGACCGTTCTGGATCACTAGCGTACTAGTACATATCCGCCCACCTAGGTACCCGGGATTCCCCCTTTATGATCAAAAAATTTAATCAAGCTACATACATCACTTTTCATATAAAAACACCACTACTTGTCACATAAAAACAATACAGTATCTATACACTCTTTATACCACTTAAAACACACAACAAAATATTTTGATTTTCAATAAATCAACTTCTCAAATATCGCATTGTTTTGCACCCAAAACTCTTTAAAATCGCCAATTTTCACACCATGTGAACACTTATAAGTCACCAAAACAAAAATTTCATCCCAATAAATTTCAATGAAACCAAAAAATAAGTTATAGGGAAGCCCCATATGAACCAAGAAGTGATATCTTTGTAAAACCTCCATTTTCCCACAAACATGGAACTTAAATTTCAAATGCTTCACAAACACCATTAAATCAAATTTTCTAAGAAAAAAACAAAGAATATAAACATTCAAAACATTATTTTAATCCCTAATACATTTCAATAAAATCAACTAAGTAGTTATAGTTCAAACCCAAATGAACCAATAAAATATTTCTATGAAAACCCCCCAATTTCGCATAAAAATGGAACTTAAACTTCATTTGCTTTACAAATACCTCTAAAAACAAATTTTGAACCAATAATAAAATTATATATACATGAAAATGTTTCAAAAACAATAAGCTAAGTCACAAGTATTTCATACACATGGAATAACCTACCAAAATTATTAAAACTTTGAATCCTTTGTGCAAAAATTCAATCACATCTCCACCACACCTCAAGGAAGGTAGATCAAGCATAAAATAAAAATATTGGACCAAGAAAACCCAAATTTAAACCATAGGTTCGAAAACCTACCCTATGGTCATTTGTTTATTTAAGTAAATTGGAAGAAACTTCATAAAAAGGGGAGGAACTGAGAGGGAGAAACACTTAGTTGAGATTTTGTGAAGTTCCTCCACCAAATCCCCCTTTAAAATGGAGTTCCAATGAGGGTTTAAGATGATTTTAGGGCTTCCATGGCTTTTAGGTTAGAATTACAGAAGAAAGGGGAAAATTAGGATAAATCTTGGGAGGTCAAAGAAGTCATTTAACTCATTTTTAATGAGTTGGACATGGGTGCATGGTTTGTGTGCACGGTTTGGAAAACCATGCACCTAAACCATGAACCCTCATTTATCCCCTAAAAACATCTCCAAATTCCACCAAAATTTGTGAGGGATTAGGGGGTTATTAGGGGGGTGTTGGGATAAAAATATTAGAAATATAAGTACCTTTAATGAAGAATATGGGTGTGACAATTCTCCCCACCATAAAAACTTTTCGTCCTGGAAATTCGACTAGAGGCTTGATAGGAAAACAATAATTATTACTCGTCCTCAACCCATGAATTCTAATCTCAGATCTCATGTGTGTCACTACCATGCTACCAATGAACCCAGACCAGCAGAATAGACTTCTCTCTAAGCACCTTCTCTTGGGAGTCCACTATTTTCACTAGCCGCTCAAAAACTAACAACTCAGGCTCTATCTCCAGTTCCTCCCAACTCAACACATGGGATGGATCCAGGATGTATTTATTCAACTAGGAGACATGGAAGAGTTCATGGATGGATGTCAACTAAGATGTTAATTCCAACCTATAATCCACCTTTCCAATACGCTCGGTGATCTTAAAAGGGCCGACATATCGCGGCATCAGCTTCCCTTGCTTCCCCAATCGAAGATGGCCTAGACAAGGGGCCACTTTCAAGGATACCCTGTCACCTATAGAAAACTCTATGTATTTATGCCTCCGGTCAGCATAAGATTTATTATGACTTTGAGATGTCAACAAGCATTGCTTGAATAACTTGACATTCTCATAATTCTCCTGCACAAGGATCGGCCCCAACAGTGAGGTATCACCTACCTCATCCCAACAAAGGGGGGCCGACATTTCTGACCATAGAGAACCTCAAAATGGGTCATTAGAATGTAGGATTGGTAACTATTATTATAGGAAAATTCAACCAATCCCAAATGAATATCCCAAGAACCTCTAAAGTCCAAAACACATGCACGGAGCATGTCCTCCAGAATCTGGTTCGCTCGTTCTGTCTTACCATCTGTTTGATAATGGTACGTCGTTCTCATCTTGATTTGTGAACCCATCCCAAAACCAAGAAGTGAAACAGGGGTCTCTATATGAGACAACTACTGATGGAATGCGATGGATTCTCACCACCTCCTGAAGATACAAATGGCCCAACTCATCCACTTCAGTTGTATCATTGATCGGGATGAAGTGTGGTGATTTGGTTAGATGGTCGATCACCACCCAAATGGAATTATTACCCTGAGTTGTACAAGGAAAACCAACAATGAAGTTCATGGCAACCTCATCCCACTTCCAAGTTGGAATGGGTAGTGGTTGGAGCAAAATGGAGGGCATTTGGTGCTCCGCCTTCACCTGTTGACGTGTGTAACATCTCGACACAAAGTCCGCTATGTTTTTTTGCATACCTAGACATAAGAACTATCGTCACACATCATAATACATCTTAGTTTCACCTGGATGGACAGCCCACTGAGATTGGTGGCTATCCCCCATCATTGCCTTCCGCAGAGACGATGGCACTACTGAGTGGCCCTTGAAGCATAAAAATGTCCTCTGGAGATAATGACCAATCATGGGAAATCTCCCCACCATGAAGAAACTACCCCAACCACTAAAAAATCTCATCACTGGGTGGTTATTGCTGAATCAACTCCAATAGAGAAGGAGTCAATTGAAATCTCACCAAGAATTAACCTTCATTGCTCTCCCTAGTCTCCACATGCATCTGAGCAAAGAGGTCCATCAGTTTCCACTTTTCACTGGACTTCCTCAAGGCTTGCACTAGTACCTTTCTACTCAAGGAATCTGCCACTACATTTCTCTTTCCTAGGGTATAAACAATTTCAAAGTCAAACCCCTTAAAGTACTCTATCTAACGGTGTTGCCTCAGATTGAGGTCCTTCTGTGAGAAGATATAGGCTAAGATTTTGTGATCAGAGTAGACCACAAACTTGTACCCAAAGAGGCGGTGGCGCCAGGTCTTCAAATCATGCATCACCATTTCCATATCCAAGTCATGGGTAGGTTAATTCATTTTGTGTGGTCATAGTTGGCGAGAGTCATACACCACCACATGATCATCCTGCATAAGCACGAACCCAAGACCCATACCTGAATCATTGTAATAGACCACATACCCCTTCTTGTCCTCAAGTAAAATCAGCATGGGGCTGGTATTCAACCGCCACTTCAGCTCCTCAAAGTATGCCTGACATTCTAGGGCCCATACAAACTTCACCCCTTTCCGGGTGAGTGCGGTCATCGGTGAAGCAAGCTGAGAGAAATCCCGAATGAATCGCCTATAATAACCAGTCAGACCAAGTAAACTCCTAATCTTGAACACATTCTTTGGTTGTTACTATGACATGACCACACTCATCTTCTCAGGGTCCACTGAAACCCCCTACTTCGAGATCACATGCCCCATAAATTTCAACTCCCTGATTCAGAAATTGCACTTTGAAAACTTTTCATAGAGGCGGTGATCCCACAAAGTTCCCAAAACGATCCTCAAGTGATGTTTGTGTTCCTCCTAAAATACAAAGTATACTAGAATTTCATCCACGAACACCACAATGAAGGAATTGAGATACTAGAAGAACACCCTATTCATGAGTTCCATAAAGACCGTTGGAGCATTAGTCATTCTGAAGGGCATGACCAAATATGCAAAGTGGTCGTACCTGCTTCGGAAGGCTGTCTTCTGGATATCTACCTATTTCACCCTGAGTAGATGGTATCCTGAATGAAAGTCTATTTTTGAGAACCACTTTTACCCCTTCAACTGATCAAACAAATCATCTATTCTGGTCATAGGGTATTTTTTCTTAATTGTTACATTATTCAGCTTATGGTAGTCAATGCACAACCGAAGGGATTCATTAGCCTTTTTCATGAACAACACAGGAGCGGCCCAAGGAGATAATCTCGGGCAAATGAATACTTTGGATTATAAGTCTTACAACTTTATCTTTAATTCCCTCAGCTCGGTGGGTTCCATATGATATGGGGGAAGAGATATCGACCATGTTCTCAGCGCCATATCAATCGAGAACTCCATATCCCGCACCGGGGGAAAACCTGAAAAATCATCCGGGAATACCTATAGAAACTCATTCACTACATGAAGTCATGAACCTTCAGGGGAAATACCATCTTCTTATAGTTTGATCAATGATAACTGGAAGATAAGACTTCCCAAATCTGGTAGTGGAGGTCATGCGTGACCTGATCGAAGATCCCATTCTCCACGAAAAACCTGACGACTCCCATCAGGTTTTGTGAAACTTACTTGACACCTGTAGTAATCTATGTGTTCCTGGAAGTTTACTAGCCAATTCATGCCAAGTATCACATCAAAAAATCCATATCTAAGACCAAGAGGTCCCACTCCATCTTAATTCCTGACACAGAGAGTGCAAACGATGGGAACCTAAGACCCTGCTCCTTCTTCTTTCCCAGCGGCATCACCAACTCTATCGCAAAAGATAGAAAATAAGTAGGAAAATTAAATGTATCCACAATACATATAGATATAAATGAAAAATATTAACCATTATCAAAAAGAAAAACATCTAGAAAATATGCAATCAAAATGGTACCTCGAACTGTCAACGGTCTTGCCTCTGATCCTACCGGTGTCTGATCCACCGCATGAAAATGTTTGGTCTCTGCCTATGAATGACCACTAGTCTGTGGTTATTCCCTGAAATGAATATACATAAAAGATGACCCATACATTCCACCATGGCCAACAAAATGAGATCCCCCCATCCTCGATGGCTCTGACTGAGCTAACACTCCTTTTGAGGCCACTGATCCTTCCCCACTATGAAGTGGTCATGCCACCCTGCAAAAGTGATGAAAATGCACCATACCTCCACAATGATAACATGGATTTATATGGAAGGTGAATTCTGTTCAGATGTGTTCTGGTCTTCCACACTAGTGGCACATGATGGACCTCACATCAAAAGATACGGATAAAAACTGCCAGGAGGAGTGGCCTGAACTACCACCTCCCTTCTTCCTCTGCTCCTCTCGCTTCCTTTTCTTCTCCAAAGAGCTGCCACTTCCCACTGCTGATATAGTTATAGAAAAACCATCCCTTCCTTTATGGTAAATATTCACCATACACACCCAATCAACAACCTCAGCATAGGTACTCAGCCTGAACAAGAAAACCTTGGAGTATATCTCTAGTTGTAAGCCTTTCTCAAACCTCTGAGCCTTCGCTTGTTCATTCGAGATGATTTTAGGGGAATAACAAACCAACTCAGCGAAACAGTTGGAATACTCCATCACAGAAATATTACCCTAAACAATTTCCATGAACTCTTTGGATCTAGCATAATCCAACACTTTACGGTAGTACTGGTCATTGAAAATGGCCTTGAAATCTCCCCAGCGCATCTGATAATTCTTCCGAGTTTGAAGTACTGAATCCCACCACTTGCGTCTAGGAACCTCTAATAGAAAAGAGGCACACTTCACCCTAACCACCTAGGGTGTTTCCATAAACTCAAACATTCTCTCAATATTCTCGAGCCATTCCTCTGCTTCCTGGGGTTCTATGCTGCCTTGAAAAGTAGGAGGCTTGTTTTTTAGAAACTCCTAAGCTTTATATTTTCTAGGATCCATCTCTTCTACCCTAACAATAATGGGAACAGGAGTCGGTCCTTGTCTCAGATCTTGGACATCCTGGACCATAGCCTCGACTATCCTCTAATCAATCATTGTGGGAGAACTCTCTCTGTCTTCCTCTTGTGGGTGCATGGGAGCTTTCCGAGGAGGCATGTTGCTACAAAATGCAACAGTCACAAAAAAAAATTTCAATACCACAATTCTAAAAATTTTAATCAAATGCATCAAATATAAAAAATTTAAACACATTACAGTAATAAAAGAAACAACTACTCCACCCCCGCCCAATGTCCATGTGTGGTCTGTAGCCCACACGTCTCACCCAGAAGTGAAGTCAATCAGACAATTTCAATGTCCCCTAGTGACTCAAGGTCTTCCATGAGAGGTATGGTCTAGGAACCTTACTTGTGACCAAAACCCTGATCTCTAACATTCCTATCTATTATCTATCCCAACTCATCCCAAAATTGTAATATAACCCAAAAACATTGGCCTCCTCTGATACCATTTTATCACAAACCGAATTTGGTCACCACTAATACTGGCACCAATTTGAGCCCATGACAAGGCCTTAAGGTAATTCCCTATCCCCATGGTCTAGAACAATTTCCTGGGTATAAATAAATTTGGTTTGGGAATGATTTTCCCAAGTATGAAAGCATAAAACATTAAAAAGAATCAATAATATGAATCTGAAATTTTCAGGCCAAATAAGCCTTAACAGAAACCAGATATGAATACATGGTTTTAAATAAATTACAATATGTCAAAAAATAGATAAAAACAACATCAAATCATCCACAAATACTCCACATGACAAGTGGTTCATCACCCCCGAGTCGTCTCCACAACACTACACCATAGGAGGGGACTAACAACCCAACCCGCCTTCACCTGAGGCTTTGCCCTTACCTGTGTCAAATATAATCAAGTATACTTAAACCCAAGAGGTTTAAGTAGGGTATGATAATAATCTCAATAGTATACCATATAAATATTCCAAAGAGTATGCAATACAAGGTGAAAAAGCGCGCAGTTTTAATATGTAAGGAAAAGCGGTGATAAATTCTAAGAAATGCAACTTTCAATTGTAAACAGTTTTCAAAATAGAACTTTCAAAATGTTAACACATTAGAATAATACATGTTATTTACTATAATTTACAGAGAAAAAAAACCCTAATACAAGTTTAAATACCACAAATCCAATTAGAACCAAAACCGGGAACACCCCTAGGCACTAGATAGTCTCGGGCCCTATGTACCTCATACCTCCGTGTAAAATATCCATGTCACAATCCTTTACTATATAGGATACAATAGTAAGGAACATACCCATAACCTATTAGTCCCCAAACATCATCCATATAGTTTTGTTAGAGTTTTATTTATCCAAAATGCTAAGTGAACAGGGATAAAATCGCTCAGGATCGCTAGCGTACTAGTACATATCCGCCCACCTAGGTACTCAGGCTTCCCCCTTTGTGATCAAACAATTTAAGCATTATAAATACATCCCTTTTCATATAAAAACACCACTACTTGTCACATAAAAACAATACATTATATATACACACTTTATACCACTTAAAACACACAACAAAACATTTTCATTTTCAATAAAACAACTTCTCAAATATCACATTGTTTTTCACCCAAAACTCCTTGAAATATCCACTTTTCACACCATGTGAACACTTATAAGTCACAGAAACAAAAATTTCATCCCAATACATTTCAATAAAACCAAAAAATAAGTTATAGGTCATCCCCATATTAACCAAGAACTGATATCTTTGTAAAACCTCCATTTTCACACAAACATGGAACTTAAAGTTCATATGCTTCACAAACACCATTAAAACAAATTTTCAAAGAAAAAAACAAAGGAGATAAACATTCAAAAAATTATTTTAATCCCTAATACATTTAAATAAAATTAACTAAGTAGTTATAGTTTATCCCCAAATGAACCAATAAAAGATTTATATGAAAAACCCCCAATTTCGCATAAAAATGGAACTTAAACTTCATTTTCTTTAAAAATAACACTAAAACCAATTTTTGCACCAATAATAAAATTATATATACATGAAAATTTTATAAACACATCAAGAAAATTCACAAGGATTTCATACACCTGTAATCACCTACCAAAATTGTTAAAACTTTGAATCCTTTGTGTGAAAATTCAATCGCACCACCGTCGTACCTCAAAGAAGGTAGATCGAGCCTAAAATAAAAATATTGGACCCAGAAAACACAAACTTAAACCCTAGGTTCGAAACCCAATCATCTGGTCATTTTTTACTTCATGTAAATTGGAATAAACTTCATAAAAAGGGGAGGAACTAAGAGGTAGAAGCACTTACTTGAGATTTTGTGAAGTTCCTCCACCAAATCCCTCTTCAAAATGGAGTTCCAATGAGGGTTTGAGAGTCTTTGAGGGATTCCATGGCTATTAGGTTATAAGTTTGGAAGAAATTGAAAAATTATGATAAATCTTGGGAGGTAAAATAAGTCATTTAACTCATTTTTAATGAGCTGGACATGGGCGCATGGTTTGTGTGCACGGTTTAGAAAATCATGCACCTAAACCATGCCCCCTCCTTTCTCCCCTAAAAACATATCCAAATTCCACCAAAATTTTTGGGGGATTAGGGGAGACTTAGGGGGTATGTTAGGATAAAAATATAATAAATATAATTACCTTTAATTAATAACATGTGTGTGACATGTCATGTCTTATGAAAATGAGTGAACTTTTTACAGAGTCCTTAGAGGACCGGAAGCATGAGAAGATTAGTTTATACAAGAAAGACTGAGGTTTTTACCTATGTTTCATTGGATAGAATCCCCCTCTTTTTGGGTAGGTTGGACTCTTTTACCAGTTTTTTTTTGTCTTATATTTTTCCTCTTTATCGCTTTCCAATACTCTGATGTGGGATAGATTTCATGCATGTATTTATAGTATCATTTTTTTACTTTATCAACATTATATGGGCATAGAGATGTGTATGTTTGTATAGGTACTTAGAAAAATTCCTCCCATGTGTGTGATATTCCCACTTGGAACTGGTTTCCATCCCCCTAACTATTGGAGGTGGGTTTGGGGTAGTCACACTCAGTGTATGGTTGAAAAAGTGGGCCTTGGTGGGTTGGGTCGTGATAGAGTGGTATTAGAGTTTGGTTCTACCTTAGGACCGTATCATAGATTATTATAGATTTTAGGTTGTTTTAGTATTTATATAAATAGTTTTAAAGTGTTTTGACTTCAGATTTCAGTCCAGGGACTCCATTATTGGTGTGGCGGTCAACATATCCATTCACTATGACTCTAATAACCTACTTGTTGACTCGATTCATGTAGACACTTATCATAGGGAAAAACATTGGTTCATGCATCATATAGGAATGGGTTTTGGTTTCCATGTCCTTATTGAATCACTTACCTAAATATACTCATTGACTATGGTGCATCTTATTTATTTTTAGGATGATTCTGTGATGATTTTCAGCTAGGATTACATAATGTGGTCATGAGGATGATCTGGTGAGTGATGAGCCTTTAGTACAGGGTCATATATAGGAGGTGGTACCTCCATGTGGTTTTCCAGTTATGTCAACACCCATAGATAATCATTTAATAGTGGTATCACTGGTCTAGTATGAATGTAGTCTGAGTGTGCTTCCTGGGTTTCAAAGGCACTAGCCTCCCATGTTTTAGGGTGAGCTAGATGGTTAGGTAACTGAGCACTATCTGGAGGAACACACTTGAGTTTTTCTCCTTGTGAGGACACCTAAAAATCATATGGTGGTCATTTTAGCGAACCTTCTTCAGGGATCCATCTGGTTATTGTGTACTCTAGTGTCTTAGTTTCATGATGAGACAGCTCTCTCCTTGTTAGATATTGAGTGTCCCTTTAAGGAGGGGTTCTATCCAGTCATGTTGCGATTAGTGTGAAATCAAGATCTTCTGCATTTATAGTAGGGAATTATGATCATGGAGGAGTATTTGGGGAGTCTTATTTATTTCTCACAATACTCCTTAGATGTGGTGAAATATCCATTCTTTACATAATGAACCTTTGAGCAGGTCTTATAGCAAAATATCAAAGATTTAATGATATTTCTTTTCATTATGACCTATTATGGAGTTCTTGTTAGTTCCACTAGGTAAAATACCCTGAGAGGGGGTTCAATCAGGGTATGAAAAATAAAAACAATTACCCCTTTTGATCTTTTTTATTATTAAACAAAACTCTTTTATCTCTATTTAATGTACCAAAGTATGAACAGAAATTAAAGCATGCATGAGACATAGTAATTTTTACTTGGTTCACCCTCACTAGGATACATCCAAGGATTATACAATGTCAATGTTCTGATGTACCAAATCCACTAAAAGTGCACTGCTATTTACAAAGTTTGGAGTGGACTCATTGTCCCTCCTAGTTTACAACCAATCACAATTTGAAATCTCATAGCTCTCTCAACTGAAGTGTGCTCACTGTTTCTTCAGAAGATCCACTCATATTTTATAGACTTGTAGGCCCCTTAATTATCTCAAATGAATAAATCCTACACTATATTTAGATGCTTCATTTATATCCCAATTTCATCCACTGATGAATACCACATTACCGCAGTATTACTAGGAAACCTCAAATCTTTCATTCAACCCTTAATGTTTCTTACTTGTAAATTTGATTCCTTGTATGCATGATTCCACTTTTGTTGTGAAACACATCTTGTGCACAACTTCAATCTTACGCGCAACTAAAATATTACGTGCAACTTCTTTATCTTGTGCGCAACTCCAATTATTTCAGGTAACTCCCTTTATATGAAAATATTACATGATCCAGAGATCAGATTTTCTCTAAATGTAAAGATACTTGGAATGAGGGGGTTCACCTCTTATTTATAGTAATTTTCAACTCCTGTGTGGAATAATTGACGTGTTGCACAAGATCCTTCTCAAGCGTGAAAAACCCCATTTTACGTCGCATTGGGTGTGCAAGTTTCTTTCGCACAACCTCATCTTTCACACATATTTCCAAATATTTAAAGCACACCATGCCTTCTCCATTTTTTGACATTATGATCCCAACACATTCCTTGCGCGCAAGATCTAAACTACCTAAAATCTTGTGCGCAACATCCTTTTCCAAAAACACATTTCCCCATTTTCCAATTTTGAGGCCCAAAAATTTGGCAAACACTGGAAAACAATGCCACCTTATATCTATTCTTTTTTACCATCTCCAGATCAACCATTCCTTTTTCATGGTTCTTTATCAAAATAAGTTTTCAAAAATATATTTGGAACTCGACAAATCACCATGGAAACCCTCTTTTTCAACAAACAAACCCACTTTGTCAACAGACACAATAAACCCAAAAATGATTCAATGCTTCCTTGAGGGATTTTTACCCGACTGTTCTCAAGTAGTCATTAGTTGTGGATATCTTCTCGGTAAAGAAGACACTGACAATGGGTGTTGGTAGTGGGCACCCAAATGTATATATTTTGATAGTTGGTTTTCGATAATAGTCTCAAGGTTTTGGGAATGAAAGATGCTTCATGAGGAAATCCTAGAACAAAGGAACAACAGTTTAGGGCTCTCAAGATGGATTGAGTTAGCCAAGAGAGAGGTGATGCTTCTCATGAAATGGTCAAGGAGACCTCCCTTTATATTTTCTAAACTATCATGTAGCTAACAAAGAGATGGTATATAGACCTCCTAGACATAGATAGGGGTAGGAGCAGGGAGGTCCATAGGGTGGCGGATGTTAAAGAGTAGTGGGTAGAGTAATAAGCGGTGATAGGTGTTTTGACTTATTCCCACCACCACCTATAAAAGGTCCACACTAGGATCAGGGGTCTAGTAGTTATAGGAGGGGACAGTTTCAGGAAGTATAGGCCTATGACCTTGAGGCTCGAGGGATAATACAAGGTATAATATGTGTCTTCTGTAATTTAGTTTTAATATTGATATATATATGTGTTATCCACTCTTTCCATGACACTTCTATGGTTCAGGACTTAGAGATTTTGGTTGAGTCTTTGGATCAGTCCTTACACTTAGAGACTTTGTATGGAGGTGACTCAATGATCACACACCTTTGAAAATGGTTTAAAATGGTGCTTATATGTGAGATATTCATATGGGATCTCTTTGTCATAGTGATTAGGCCTTACAATGTCATCTTAGGTTTGGACTGTTTATCTAAAATTCATGACCAGATAGACTACTTCAAGAATATTATGCGATGTTTCCATGATGATGGTAAAATATTTTCCTTCATGAGTGAGAATAAACCCCAAGAAGATCAATAAGGGATTATGTGTAGGTGAGTACAGTCAATTACTCACTAATTGTCTAGCATAACTCTTGGATAAGTGGATGTTATGGGCTACTAGTTTCCTATTGTAGTGGTGGAGTATGAGGACATCTTCCCTAAGTATGTGTCAGTATTACCTCCCCACTGAGAGATATAATTATACATTAACTTATATCCTAGGATATCCCTAATATATATGTCATCATATTAGATGGCTCCCATAGATCTTTGAGATATGAGGGTGTAGTTGGAGGAATTATAGAGGAAGGGTTTGTGAAACCCAGTGTTTCCTCCTGGGCATCCCCTGTATTTTTTTTCAAGAAGGTAAACAGGGTACTAAGATTGTGTATAACTTATTTCTTCCTAAACCAAGTGACCATGAAGAATATGTATCCACTACCGAGGATTTATGACTTCTTCGATCAGTTGATAGGGTTATGTTGGTTCTTGAAGATTGACCTCAAACCAGGCTATCAACAGTTACAATTATAGGATAAGGATGTACTGAAGATGGAATTATGATGTTTCTATAGTTACTATGAGTACTTGGTGATTCCTTTAGGAATGAATAACACCCCATCGGTGTTCATGGGACTCATGAACTGGATCTCTCATCCTTTCTTAAACTGGTTCGTAGTTGTCTTCATTGATGATATCCTGGTGTACTTTTCATCCAAGTAGGAGAACATGAGACACTTAAGTATGATTCTAGAAACACTATCAAAGAAACAACTTTATGGGAATCTCTCTAAGTTTTAGTTCTAGATTTATGTGATCTACTTTATAGTAAATTTCATCTTGGATGATGGTGTAGTAGTAGACCCAGTGAAGGTTGAGGCATTGTTATCTTGGGATCCACCCAAGAGTGTGATGGGGGTGTGAGATTCTTTGGATTGGCAGGATACTATAGGGGATTCAATCCATATTTCTCTAGTATATTTAAACCTTTGAATACTTTAACCAAGTTAGGGTGTCCTTTTGTGTGTATGGAGAGGTTCTAGTAGGATTGTTCAGTAGTTGGGGAAGAGTTTGACGAGCATCCCCATATTGAGATTATTATAGGAGGGTGTTGAGTGCATAGTGTTTTTCAATGCCTCCAGGGACATACTTAGTTGTGTACTTATGTAGAGGTTGTTTTTGATTGCCTATGGTTCTTGAAATTTGATACCACAAGATTAGAAGTACGCAACCCACAATATTGAGTTGGCAGTGGTAGTATTCACCTTGAAAATGTGGAAACATTGTCGTATGGGTGAGTAGTTTATCACCTACATTGAACATAAGAGTCTCAAGTATATCTTCTATCATAAGGATCTTAACTTGTGGCAGAGGCGATGGAAAGAGTTCTTTAAGTATTATGACTTTGAGATAGTCTATAATACTGTGAAGGGGAATGTGGTTGTAGATGCTCTCAATAGAAGATCTTGTTCTCAATTGTTGAATGAGGCTTTAGAGTAGTTAGACACATTTCAGTTGTCCTTAGTGGGAAAGGATGTTTCTTCATTTCTACAATTTATGGTTGTTACCCCACTGATTCTATAGTTTGTTAGTGAGGTTCGTCATGGAGATATTGATAGCGAGACCTTACATACTTAGATATTCACTGGACAAGATCCTAATGGATTTTATGAATTTAGGGATCACATCATCCTTTTTAGATGATGGACTATGGTATTAGTGATGTTGTGGGAGGAGGTGATAAGGGATTTCCATAAATCCCCCTTAGAGATACATATAATTTTGTAAAAGATGTACCAGGACCTTCAATATCAGTTTTGGTGGTCATGTATGAATAAAGGTATAGTGGAGTTTGTCTCTCGATGCATCACTTTTCAGTATGTAAAGGCAGAGCACTAGGTTCGAATGAGTTTAGTGCAACCCCTTGAGTTTCCAAAGTGGTAGTGAGATAGGATATCTATGGAATTATTGAAAAGGTTTCCAAATACATCTAGAGGAAATGATGTGATTTGGGTGATCATAAACTGACTCACCATGTCGACCCACTTAATATCTATCTGAGAGAAAAGTTTAGTAGAGATCTTGGGATTCCTTTACATGCAATAAATAGTATGGCTACACAAAGTTCCCTCAACTATCATTTTAGGCCATGATTCTCTCTTCATGTCATGATTATGAATACTATTTCTAGAGTTCTTTGGTACTCAGTTGAATTTGAGCAAGGATTTTCAACCCCAGACTAATTTCTAGACTGAGCAAACCATTCAGGTTCTGTAGGATATGTTTTGGGCCTTCAAGTTAGACTTTTTCCATGTCTAGGAGGATCACTTACCCTTTATGGAGTTTTTATACAATGATAATTTCCATTCCACCATCGTTACAGCACTATTTGAGGACTTGTATGGGAGACCCTGTAGTTCACCACTATGTTGGACTAATCTAGGTGAGTCGGAACTCATTGACCCAAAGTTGGTGCAAGTTATGATGGTGAAGGTGTGCTACTTTTAGGAGCATCTGATTATTACACAGAGCTGTCAGAAGTCCTATGAAAACCAATTATGGAGGCATTTTGAGTTCAAGGAGGAAGATTGTGAATTCCTTAAGGTCTCACCTTGAGGTGGATTATGGATATTTGGATAATGTGGAAAGTTATCTATGAGATTCGTTCTCCCTTTTTAGATACCACACATAGTCGGTAAGGTGTCATACCACTTCTCTCTACCATCATAGTTAGACCGAGTATAAGAATTCTTCCATGTGTCACAACTGAGGAGGTATGGGCATGACCCCTCACATGTTATCAATTAGGTAGAGATGGAAATATAGGATGTAGCAACCTTTGTGGAGTACCCGATAAAGATAAAGTATCTGAAGGAGAAGATTCTTCATGGGAAAAATATTCCATTGGTATGTTCCCAGTGGTAGCATAGGAATCTTTAGGAGAGAACCTGGGAGTGGGAGACCCAGATTCAAATTTAGTATCTACACTTTTTTGAGTAGTCTTTTTTTTATTTTAATGAAAAAATATCTAAGGTGGGTAGAATGTTACATCTTTATTTTGGATAGGTAAAGCTTTGAAATATATCTAATAATATGTTCAGAGTGAGAATCTGAGATGACATGAGATTCCAAGGCCCTATGATCCCAGAATTTATATATTAAAAATATTAAATATAATGATATCATGAACTCATAATTTTCCTAAAAAATTAGAATAACTCCCAAATATAAGCTAGTATCAAAAATATAAGGTCATCGTTGAGTTCGCAACATGGGTTTTCCTTATAAATGACATAAACCTTATCTACATTTGGTCTTTAGCTTATGACCCATCATGAATAGATAAATAATTAAATAAATAAATAATTTATTTAATTCTCTAATTAAATCCAAAAAACAAGAGTCCTCTATAAATACAGTTTTATGTCCAATTCATAGGGTTATCCACATAACCTTGAGAATTGATAGAGATTGTTGGAGGATATCTTTAGTGAATGATAATGGATCAAATCGTTGTCGTAGAGATCATCTATTCCAATGGATTTCATGGATCTCTTCAAGGACTATGATGTAGGATTGTTCTTCATCGGTGATTGATCCAAACTTGAGGTAGTATATTTTATTTATGTGGATTTATCTTGATTTATTTATCCCAAGTCAAACATGGTTCATTTTCACTAACAAGAATTGATCTAAGGATCGATGGTTGATATTATGGATATTGTTTTCATGTTGTGTTGTTTATTCCTCTTCATTCATCAATTATACAACAAAAAATTGAGGCTAAAATGAATAATGACTGAGTTTCATTCCTCACGTGATTATTTTATGAATCTCACCCCCCCTAATTTCTATTTATGTTTAACATGGGAAATATTTTTGGCCCATGGTTTGATGAATTCCTAGTATTCGATAATTGTGTGACCATTATTTGGTTTAACAGATCAATATAGTGGTAATGGATCATGATCGACAGATTGATAGAGATGAAACGACAATGGCGGGTGATTGAGGGAGGATCAAGATTAGATCGGTTGATCCTATTTTGGTTTTTTGCATGTGGATATGGTACGGAAAATGATGGGTTATGATTTATAGGTGAATTTGATACTGTAATCTGGTCAATGGTGATGGTAGGCCCTATGATCCCAGATCTATGACTCATGATGGATTTGGTGGAGGAATCAATAGTGGAAGTGGTATGAGTAGATGCGGAGAAGGAACTATGGGTTTCTATAAAACTTACGGTACACAACATGTAATATAAAGATACATGTTGTGTGGGTCCCTGGCTATGATTCTAGGGTTTCTAAAGAAGAGATAAGGATCACACACCATCTGGTATCTACCATGCATTGTGTAGCCTAGGATGATGGCTCATTGTATACTCTAGGAGTACATGGGAATGTTCATGGCTAAGCTCATGAAAAAGCTAGGTACACATAGGACTATCCATGTACCCATACTTGACTAGGTACATGAGCATGTCTATGTACATGGGCACGACCATTGTATACAGGCACGTCTAATTATACAAGGGCATGGACATATGGAATGATAAGGGTGTCAGACAACCTCTACATGCCATTTACCCTATGGGACATGTCATATTTTTGGAGGTTTATATGCCGTACAAGATGGAGAGACACGAGAAAACTAGGGGTTGTAAGGTCACAATGTGTGCCTCTATTGCATGTCATTTACTCACTCTGAGGAATTTTTAGATCCCTTCATTTCTTCAGTATAAACTATGTTTATTTGAGTATGATTCCTTGGTCCTTTCCCATAAGGGTACAGTGCAGCATTACGTCCTTGAAATAATATTGTGATCCCACCCATGGGTTTATTATTGGATAGAGTTTGATGTATCCCCTATAGGACTAGAATGGTATCCTATATCATTCCTAGGTTGGGTTCATGGTGTCAATGTGACCACTATTCTTATGGAAGTAATCCCTTATCTTGCAAGATAATTTAGTAGGGTTTGTGGTGTCCCCAAGTGACCTTAGGTGTGATCCCCTACTTAGATGATGAGATCTTAAAAGATCCAGTAAGTAATTTTTGGTTGGGGCCCAATAATCATGAATTGTTGGATGAGTGTCACCAGTGATAGTAAAGCAGGTGGATTGAGAACTCTAAAAATGAGTGTTACCTAGAATCCTTGAGCAGAATCTTATGTCTTGCAATGTTGGTTGAGACCTTCTTGAGATAAGTTATGTTTTATTAGTATATCTGTGTTTGTTTATTGTATTTCTATTATTATATGACTACTCTTTGTGATTTATTATTAGTGAGTTCAAGGTGTCCTACTGGTTATTGTTATACTCACACTTGTATGGGATTTTTTCACACAAGTTATTTCTTATGAAGAAGAGTCACCTTTTGATGGAGTACTATGAGTAATGAGAGAAGGTGGAGCATAGATTGGTCTCGACATACTGAGTTTTTTTAGTGTTTCATTTGACAGTATTCCCCTCCTTCTGAGCAAGTTGGACTCTTTTCCTAGTTTTGGTTGGTCTTGTATTAGGTCTCTTCGATGCTTTATAGTACTCTGATGTGGGATATATGTTTTTTGAATGCATTTATAGTGTCAGTTGTTCTTAATTTCTTATCATTTTATGGATTAGATATTAGGTTGTGTGCATAGTAACATAAGATAATTCCTCTCATGTGTGAGTTATTCCTACTCTATATTGGCCACTAGCCTCTCGCCTATTAGTAAGGGTGTGGGGTAGTCACACTCATCTTATCATTGGCTAGGTGAGCCTTGTGGGTCGGGTCATGACACGTGTACCTTAGTGTATCTTCCAAAAAATTGTTAAATCTTCATCTTCAAATAAAATCTACTTTTATGATTTTCAGTGTTTATGTAACAACCAGTACTTTTGAATGATATTTTTGTTTCCAAAAAATGTATGACATATTATGTAATAATAAATAATAAATATGTAAGTATAAATTAAATGTGACCATCAGGTTTTGACTGTTATATGACCATTGGTAAATATGACCATTGTAAACAATAATAATTTTTTACGTTATAATTGTTGTTTAAAATTGAAATAATAATGGATAATTAATGCAGAAAGAAGATTTTATGGCCTCATCCAGTAGAATCGAACCATATGAAGCCCATATGTCAGAGCTTGGAAAGGGGGTATCATCACTATTCTTTTCTCTAGACCAAGTCTAAGCTGAGCTTCAACATGTTAACCTTGAACGGGATCACCTATATGAGAAGTTCAAGCTGATAGAAATCACCACTCAGGTAATGTTGTCTAAGCCATACCAAGATTCTATCACCATTGCACACCTTACTCTTAGGTCTTACGCATGTGTTATAAGGGTATATGTAATTAGGCATTAGTTAATTTGTGTAATCCTTTTGTATAAATAAAATTTTTATTTCTTATTATGGTAAAATAACCATCATTTTTGAATTTCAAATGTCAAACTAAATTTTGGATGAATTTTTAGTTTTTTTTCTAAGAAGTTTCATATTATTGATGAATGTTGAAAAAAATGTATTTTAAAATATTTTTTACTCTTTAAATAATTAATAACATAAAATTATTTTCAAAAAACAGACATATACAGTTGTGAATAGTAATAAATTTAGAGTCTAATAAGATCAACTTAATTTTTGATAAATAGTAAATTATGAATAGTAATGTTACCCATATTAATAGTAATATGACCAATGGAATAGTGACCTCACTTAAGTAAGTATAAATATAATTTAGGCATCTTGAATGGTAATATGATATAATAGCATAAGTAAATAACTGTTTCAGAAATTATTAGTTCAGTATTAGTATTTTTTTCAGGTAAATAGTGATTTTATTTAAAAATTAAATATCTCATAATTAGAAAAATATTTTCATAAAATTGATTTTGTTTTTGAATTTAGAACATCAATATTAGGTTTGGTTGAATTTCTGATATTTTTATAAAATGTTTTGTTTTCAGTGAATAGTAAAAATACAGTTTTTGAGTTTTCGGTGTGTTTTATGACATCATAATGATGTAACATGTAATTTAAAATTATGGTAGAATCATTTGGATTTAAATATTATATTAGGTGTCCCAAGTGTCCAAAAACATGGGAAAATACCATGGGTAAGACCATGGTTTTTCAAATACCACCGATGAGGTGTCCTTGAAAATTAATAAAAAACTCCCTCTCATTTACTATAAATACCAAGACATTCCTTCATTTTATTTCATTAAAAAATAATCACACTAAAATATCTAATATTATTACCACCCAATTAGTCCTAAAAAATTGTCTCAATCCCTCAAGTTCCCAATCCTATAGTTTTAGAAGTTACTCTTCAAGGTAAGGGAACCTTTCACCCTCCACTTTTAGTCAAGACTTCTTTTATGTTATGTCTTTTAATTCCCATTTTCTTATGTTGGGGTATGTTATTATGTATCATTATTGCTGTAAATTTTAGGTCCATATGTTTATAGACCATTTTTACTCTCATTAACTTCTTTTTTGAGTTTTTAAGCGACGTCGTTAGGCTGCCGAATTTTCGTAATGGAATTTGAAACTTCTCTTTTTTTCTTTCAAGTTATCTTTTATGTGGTATGTCTTAAAAATTTCTATAAAATGTTCTTATATACATTTTATTCTGTCATTATACTATATTATCAATCTATTATTAATTGGTTACCTCTTTCCCCACTCTTTTTAATGTTTTCTAAAACCATGTTGGATGGACATTATGTTGTATAAATTTCATCTCAAAATATCTATCTTTTTATCAAGAAATTCTTTTATTTTACTTATATGAATACCTAAAACTCTTTAATTTCTAGGGGTATTTATCATGAAATAAAAATAATTTATTTTATTTTTTAATTATCATACATAAATTCCTCATTAGCTTTATGTGGGTTATAAATGACATAATGGTCATGATTTTAAGTATTTTTTAAAACGCCATGATTTTGATATGAAACGCATTTAATTTATTCTCAATTGGTTATTTATGAAAAGTTTAATTATGATATATGTGGATAAAATAAAAATAAATACATATTAAGGGTGACCCCTGATAATTCTCCAATACATTGGATAAAGAAATTAATCTCTAGAGATGACAAGTTTTATAATACCTTGGTAAATAACCTTGGTGATTTTTATGACGCCTTAGGGATGGACCTTGGTGATATACTTAAGAATGTCTAAATTAAATGTTTTAGACACGTTTTTAAGATAATATTAAAGTTATTATTATCATGATATATCTCTTCTCATTAATTTATGATATTTCCTCATGTTCTTATTGTATTCTCTCAAGTTCACATGTAAATTCTTTTCCCTGTTTTTCCTTACTAGGACTGATGCTCACCATTTCTTTTGATGTGTGTTCCCAGGTTATGAGATGCAGTAATTGTTCTTAGGATGAAAAATTAAAGAATTATTTTAAGAGTATTAAAATAATGTTATATGTTTTCATGTATTATGTACCTTTTTTCCAAGACACTAGACTTTAAAGATCCTCTGTTTGTAAAATGAAATGAAAAGTTATGTAATAAAAAGGCAAGATGTTATAGTTAATCAAACACTTTGTCACATTTCCTTAAACAAATTGTTCTTATGTAATATTTTTTTTATTCTTACATATTTTTTATACTTAAAAAATTTTCTAAATCTTTTCTCAATATTCCAACAAAAACCTTATATAATAACAAAAATCTTATTCATCATCCATAAAAATTTACACATACTCCAAATAGCCTATACACATCATGCCTTTTCCAATTTCTTGTTTCTACTACATAGTTACATTTACACATGGTATGCCTTTATTAATTTCTTCCAATTCATCCTAGATCTACACTTACATATTCTAGGGTAAACTACTAAGGACTTCACTGATTATTCACCTCTTTTAATTTCCAAACCCCATAACTTTCAAACCACTTTACTTTTCCAATTTATTGTATTCTTATCCAAGGTTACTTTTACTCATCATGGGACTTTATTAAATTTTCAATATACACAATATGAATGAATTTTATTCATTTCATACCATTTTTCATAATTTTGAAATATAAAAGCATCTAACATGTGTATTGAAACACTAAAAATGTCCCTTATATATAGAAGTTATTTTTCAAATTTTCTAAGAACCTATAATTATATAATCCATCTCCATATTTCTCTAAAACATCACAAAACACTTAAAATCACTTTAAAATAACTTAAAATCCACTTTAGTCGATATTAGAGTAATTAAAAAGGTCATTGGGTCCTATATTATCTTCAAATCAATTTATCCAACTTCATTCAAGTGTATTTATATACAAACAAGGATGGATCTTCATCAAAAACACCATCCTTTTTATATTCTAAGCCATCTCCTAAAATTTCTCATGGATATATAATATCAGAAATCACTACATTCCATGTATCTCAAATTAGATGTTGATATTCCCTCAAACTCATGTAATGTTATAATATTCTATAATATTACTATATAATGTTTATCTAGAATATATTTATGCTCCAAGAAGCATCATCTGCATCATCTTCAAACATCCTTGTCAAATAAATATTTTTTCATACAAAATTATTATCAAAATAAACTCAATTTCATCAAATCTACTTAAAATAATTATCCATATATGATATCAAGAAAAATACCTTCAAACCATCACCTTTTCCATGTAAATTTATCTCTAATAATATCAATGGTAGATCTTCCTTTTTCATATGAATAATGATAGAATATTTTTTATGAGCTTCAAGATATTCCATCAATCGTCATTTGTTGTTTCTTAAGCACATATAATGACACCTTTCTTGAGAAACATCATTATATCTTATCAATAACATGTTTGGGAACTCCAACATTCATCTAATATTTTCTTCTTCAATACAGATTCAATTTATATTTTTTTACTCCAACGCATATTGTTATCATGCATATTGTCTTCATCTTTATTGGAAAAAAAATACATCAAACAAAAAGTGGGTTCAATAACCTCCCACTTTTATATTTATTGTCAATACTAAAATTGAAAATTCATGTTACTATGTTCTTCATCCATTTCCTTTTATATCCCACTTATTGATAATAAATACAAGGAAGCTTGAGAAAGGGTGGTTTAAATTAACTTAAAGTAGTGTGCCATCAATTATTCCACTTTAAGCCTACTTGATCCATTCTCAATGTAGAAAATAAAAGGTTCTAATATATAAAATAAAATCTATATAATCTAACTATAACACCCCAAGTAAAGTGAGACATAAAATAATAAATTTTACTACTCAAGTCAACATGGTGTGCCTTTATTTTTGGGTACCAATCTGATTAGAAATTCACAGTTAAGAAAGCTCATCCTAGAGTAGTTTCAAGATGGGTGACCAACTGAGAATTTTCTCAAGGTTTGTATTGGTGAGAAAAAACCACATTGAAAGAACATGTTTTGGCCTATGAGAAAATTCATTAGTCATATAAGTGAACTTGGTGGATAATAGCATGTAGTGTGCTGGGAAAGTAACCAAGGTATTATGGTGACCCATGGGGTCATGTGACTAGATTCATGGTCAGGGAGGTTGGGTTGTGACAAATAGTATCAAAGTCAGAAGTTCAATAGACTTACACTTCATTTGAGGTGTGGGGTCTACAATAATGGCATTGTTCTTCAAAGGGGTAGATAGTGTAACTCCCCTGGAAAAGTGATACTTAATATACTAAATGTTACTACTCATGTCAACAAGGTTCACCTTTATTTTTGGGAGCCTACCTTATTAGAACACCATAGTTAACCGAGTCTTGTCGTGGAGTAGTGTTAGTATGGGTGAACTCCTGGGAATTTTTCCAGGGTGTGTGTGAGTGAGGAAAACACATACTGAAAAAATATGTGTTGGCTTGTGGGGATAGTCATTAGTCTAATAAGTGACCCTAGTGGGTAATAACTCGTGGTGTGTTGGAAAGGAAAGAAAGGTATTACAGTAGACCCATGGGTTCCGATGACTAGGTTTATGGCCTAGGGAGGTTGGTTCGTGACACCAACAGAATATGATACCAACTCAAAATTCCTTATTCAAGGGTTATTCAAAAAAAATTCAGGATTATACCAAATAATGGACTATATTCTCAAAAAAAATAACCTAAAAGAACGTGTATTGGTCTATGGGTAAATTCATTAGTCATATAAGTGACCTTGGTGGATAATACCATGTAGTGAGATGCGAAAGAAACCAAGTTAATATGGATACCCATGGGGTTAGATGACTAGATTTATAGTTAAGGAGGTTGGGTTGTGGCAATGGTATCAGAGTAGGAAGTGTATTAGCACTACACTACATTTGAGGTGTGGGGTCCACAAAAAGGGCATTGTTCTTCAAATTGGTAGAGTGTAACACCCCTATAAAAGTGATTTTTTAAAACACTAAATGTTTCTACCCATGTAAAAAAGGTGAACCATTGTTTTTTGGGAGCCTACCTAATTAGAACTCAACAGTTTACTGAGGATTGTCCTAGAGTAGTGTCAGGATGGGTGACCTCTTGGGAATTTTCCCAGGGTGTGTGTGAGTAAGTAAAATTAATACTAAACAAACATGTGTTGGATTGTGGGGAAAAACATTATTCTCATAAGTGACTATAGTGGGTAATAACCTATGGTGTATTGGGATTGAAAGTAAGGAATTACAGGAGACCCATGCATCAGATGACTAGGTTCGTGGCCTGGGGAGGTCGGGTCGTGACTCCAGTAGAATATGATACCAGCTCAAAATTACTTATTCAAGGGTTGTTTAAATTTCTTTAGGCTGATACCAAATTATTTAATGGATTATAAAAAAATAACCTAAAATTATTGAACTCTTCTTAATTGATTTATTAAAATAATTTAAAAAATAATAATAGGATTGTATCAGAAATCACCCCTCATCATTTTTTTCATGACATTGATCAATCCAACTTCTCCCCCTTAATATTATAATTAATTATTGAAAAAAAATATGAGAGATATCTATTCATACATTTTAAATGATACCTTTTTAAAAACTTTCCATAATACCATATTTACATGAAATGATAATTCTTATAGCTTCTCAAAGTTCCCCCTTAAGGGAGACAATCCATATTCACTTTATCAAGGATGATCTCCTCATCAAATAGAATTCTAGAAAATAAATGTTAGATCATTTCAAGGATGATTACTTTGAATTTATTTTCCAAATTTTATATCTATATAAACCTAGTTTTTTTATTGTAATACTTTGAAATATATTAATAAATATTTTCAAATCCAAGAGTTGAGACGACATGAGATTTTGAGGCCCAATATGCGTGGAATTAATTTTTATAAAAATATTAAATTTATTTTATAACATACACATGCGGTTTTTTAAAAAGAATGGGATATCTCTTGAACAGGGTCTCGTATCAGAAATATAAACCCACGGTTGAATCTATAGGGCATGTTTTACCCTAGGTACAACCTAAATTTGGTCGGCACTGGACATCTATTTGAGCCTATCATTGGCGGTGCATGTAATTAAAATAAATAATTAAATCTATTTATTTTATTTAAACAACCATGACCTAAATTCCTAAATTTATATATATTTATAAAAATTCTCTAGGTTTATCTACATAAACCCTGGGATAATTTAGAGGAGCTCTGATATTCTTTATTGTTAGATCGACATCGGATGGTGAACGGAGACCAGATCGAGCTGGAACAGTAGGTAGTGAATGCAACAGATCATCATCATCACTAGAGAACACATTATTTACCAACGATTGATCAAAATAGATTTTGAACTTGTAATTTTTGGTTTATTACCTTATTATTAAAAGATTGATCATAATCAAATTAGTTTTATTTGATTTTTATTTAATTAAACCTTCGTCTGAGCCTATTAGAATTGAATTAAATTGTTTATTAATTTTTTTCTTGATTATGCCCTATTTATCACCCTAAATATCCTTGATTTATGTACATTGTACAAAAAATCTTTACCAACAATTGATTAACCTTTTCTATTGGTTCTTTTCTTCTATTGTTAATCGCATTCTTCTCTGTTGGATTAAGGGATCACGGTTCGACTTTTCCATGTGGATTTAATCATGTTCGACCCCCCCCCCCCCCTCCCAATTCATGAAAGATTCACATGAAAGGAATAGGATGGTGTTTTTTAGTAATAATTGGGGTACTTAGTGAGATATGGGTGATTATTCTCATGGATCTGGGATTCGAGACCAAGCTACAGTGACAACAGGAAGTGTACGAAGCAATGATGGCTTTGAGTGGTGTTTGGGATCATATTTCCATCCACCATAGGGCCATAAATCTATGTTTGGTAATTTTACCCTCATTTTCAGAGGGTTTTTAGTGGTTAATGGTCTAAAATTATAGTGGTGGTCTCAGATCTAGGATCCACATGATAGATCTATTTTTTTATGAAAATCATGCCTATACAGCATGTATAGGGATAAAAACATGTCATGTAATCTGGTTTCTTTGGCAGTTATGGTTTCACATTGGATTTAAAAATGAAATTACATGTTGAGGGACCACATTCCATATAACCCCTAGTTATTCGGATTAGTATGTATAGAGGGTACACACCCAAGATTCTATGTGTCCCCACATGCCGTGTATGTCAGGAGACATGTTGTGTACTTTGGAGAGTACACAGGCTTAGTTAGGTGGCACACATCGAGTGAAGGATTGATCCTAACACACCATGTGTTATGATGAGAAAACTATGTACTAACACATGGATAGGGTACACATACATGTCCCGAAGTACACGGGCATGGCCAGAGTCACATAGCTAGGCCCGGGGTTATCAAGACACATTGTGCAGTACCCTTAAATTCCATGTAGTACTACATGTCTAGTGATAAATTCATTGTAGAGGACATGACTATGTAGTAGAGTAGGACCACACATCGTGTGGGTCCCTTACACATCATATACTCCTTTATAAATCTTTTATCTCTCATATCTCTTTCGTTTGGAGTCATATTTTGTCCCGTGAGTAGCCTATACTGAGTTTTTTTCAACATAGAATGTGATTGTGGGATTCATAGTGGATTTTGTGATATGATGATAGACATTCCAAGAATGATACTTCTTTAGAGGATGCTCGATAATGACAATGATTGGGAAGGATCGTTAGAGAGTGGTACCCCCTAATGGACTAGGGTGTTGGTCCACTATCTATCTACTCAATGGTACCCCTAATAGACTAAGGCATGAGTCTATTATCTATCTACTGAGTTTACCCCCTCCGATGGACTATAGCATGGGTCCTCTATATATCTACTGAGTGGTACCACCTGGAGGACTAGGGTGTGGGTCCTCACTCTACTGAGTGAAATCCCCCTGATGGACTAGTTTGTGGGTCCTTTATCTGTATAATAAGTGGTACCCCCTAGTAGACTAGGGCGTAGGTTATCTATCTATCTCCTGAGTGGTACCCCCCCCCCCAACGAAATAGGGCGTGGGTCCTCTATCTATCTACTAAGTGATACCCCTTAAGGACTAGGGCTTGGGTCCTATAAATATGGAGTGGTACCCCTTCCCCCCCCCCAATATACTGGGTGTGGTTTCTCTATCTTCTAAGTGGTATCCCCTAATATATAAGGTCACAGGTCCTCTATCAAATAAGTGTACCCCCTAATAGACTAGGGTGTAGGTCATCCATACACTGAGTGGAATCCCCCTATCAAACCAGGGTGAAGATTCTCTACCCATTGAGGGGTTCCCCCTAACGCACTAGGGAATGATTCCTATACTTGGATATTGTTCCCCATTGACTATGAAACATAGTGGCAAGGTGTGGTTCCACCACACGGTTACTTCTACCGATAGACACATGAGGCGTTGGGAATCATTGATGGGCGGACTCATGGAACTGTTGGAAGTCTCTTTCCCTAGTATGGGATTTGATATGGATATCCCCTTTCTCTCTCATCTGGGTTTATTTTATGAGAATGTATATATTTGTTGTTGGGTTCCATTACTCTCTTAATATGGGCTGAGTTTTCAACTTCTATCATGTATCATGTTGATCCCCCTCCAATTTTCAAGCATTCTACTAGGTATGTATATACGCAAACATAAATGGGTTTTTTCCCACACATTTTGTGTCTTATGAAGATGATGGATGGGTTACTGGTTATTTCATAAGATTATAGAGATACTTGGTGCATTTGACCATGTACGATGGTCGGGGCTTGGAGATCTGGATTTAGGCTCTCTCGTCATTTAATTTTCTATTTGTTGTTAGTTTAGGTCTTATTCTATGGTTGGGTGTGTGTTTTTTCCCTTTAATTTTCATATTATTTTGTCACAATATTTTTTTTCTATAGGTTATTACATGCATGTATTTCCCTCTAGATGTTTTTGTATTTATTTATTATTCCTCTACACTTTTGTGAGGAGACGGTTGGGAACATGCGTAAAAGTACTTTAGGTAAAGGGATCCATTTTTAGTTATACCTTTCAATATTGGTTTTTATCCCATATCCTATAGAGGTGGGCATGGGGTAGTTGTGGATCGGCCATCCTCCGACCAGGCGGTCCTTGGTGGGTCGGGACATGATAGATTGGTATCAGAGCTAGTTCGACCTCGGGACAATGTTTGGAGTTATATTCTCTTATGACGTTTGGTTGGTAACTTAGGGAAATGGTGTAAAAGTGTATTGAGTGTGGATTTCCATCTAGGGGACCAATTTTTGGTGTATTGGCTGACATATCAATTCATAAAGACTCTAACTACCTATTTTTTGACTCGGTATATCGAGACATTGGTTTTTGGGAACCTTGGTACATGAATCATATAGGATTGAGTCTTTTGATTGTCTTTATTGAGTCATATCCCATATATATATATATAATCATTTGACCATGTTATATCTTGATCACTTTAACGATGAATCCACGAAGACATCCAATCAGGTTACCAATTTAGGATTAGGAAGATGATTCAATGAGTGATGAGGCCTCAGTTTAGGGGACATCATGCGAGATCTTTCCTCCAGGTGGGCAGGTAGCAACACCCCTTCCTAGTAGTTTATACTAAAAGAAAAGGTTAAGGATATGCACAGGCTTAGCACACTCCATGAGTTTCAGCACCATAGGCCTTAGAGGTTCCATGGTGAGTGAGATCCCCATGAAGTATAGGATTATATTTAGTTGGTGATCCGAGTTTTTAAACTTTTACAGATCCTGACCAAACATATGTTTGCACTTATAACCAGTGCTCTTCACAGAGTAGTAGTTTGTTCTGGTGGTACCGGCGTATGATTCATCTATGTTGAGTACACATTCTGGGTTCTAGAGATAGAGATCACCCAGGTTTGTGTTGATCCAGACTCCCTTCTCAGATGGTTTAGGACAATCCCAATCCTATGGTTTGGATATCCCACTTGGATAGGACCCCTTTCGATGGTGGTCCTCATGGTGAGACCTCTCTATAAAGAAGATGAGTGTCAATAGATCCCTGTGATGGAGATGTTTAGCTTTGCTTCAGACCTGCAAGGAAGAAGGACACTTCCCCCACTAAGATGCATTCTTGTGACATGATTTAAAGTAATGAGGTCGAGTTAGTGTCACCCAAAGTGGATAGTTTTAAGTTGTAGAAAAAAATTTCCTTTGACTTGTGTGTTCTAAGTAGTTTTTTGTGATAAGGTGTTAGAGAAGGCCCTGGTTAAGAAGAGTAGATGGGAAAAAGAAATTATGATCTCCCAGCATAAGGGGATTATATATGGGAGGCTTGAGGGTGGTTTGGGATACAACCCATGTCTCAACTTCTCCATATATAGTTTCTAGAATAGAGTCAAAAGCCACATCTCCCTAAATGTATCCCCTATTAGAGACCTAACAATACTAGCAGAGGCCCTTTTTTCTCAAACCTTGTGTTGCAGTCTCCTATATATAGAATCAATGATCACATGTTTCTGATGATGGGGTGACATTACTCTATGAAGAGAGAGATCCTCACATGAAATCATTCTATAAAAGTAGTGAGACCCTATAATGTTTTTCTCATTATGTATTGGTCATCTACCATCCATGCTCATATAATGTATACCAGTGAGTATGGTAGTAATTCTGGTTTATTGGACAGATTTTTCCTCATTGATAAGGAGTGATCCCTAGGTATAGTGGTATGAGATCATTCAGAGTAGGTTACAGTTGATTTATCAGTTGGCTAGCATTACCCTTGAACTATTGGATGTTATGAGCTCTCATCTCCCTCCAATGATGGTGGGGAATAATGACGTCTTTCTTGAGTATATTTTAGGTTTACCTCTCCACTATGAGATGGACCTCTATATAGACTTGAACTAGGGATAGCCTGATGTTTTCACTAGAACATCAGATAACCCCATGGTGCTGTGAGAACTAGTGGTGTGGTTGGAGGGTATATAAAGGTAGGGATTTGTAAGACCCAGTGTGTTCACCTGGGAAGTCCTGTGTTATTTTCCTGAGAGGTAGATGAGATCTCAAGGTGTAGTGCGGATTGACATCACCCAAACTAGGTGAATGTTGGTAAGGAGTATAAACCCCCTAGAATAGATTACTTTTTCAACCAGTGGATTGAGGAAAAGTAGTTCTTAGATTTTACCACGGTATGGGTTATCACCAATTCCTGGTTTAAGAGGATATTTTACTAATAGTGGATTTATAAAACTGATGTGGTCACTTTTAGTTGATGGTGATATCCTTTGGTGCATTTGATTCCCCATCAGTGTTGAGATACTTATGAAACGGGTCCTAAAATACTTCATGGGATGGTTCATAGAAGTCTTCTTTGTTAACACTCTCATGTACTCTACATCTGAGGAGGATCATATGAGACACTTGAGGACGGATTATAGAAATTCTCTAAGAGTACCAGTATCATAGGGAACTCTCATAGATTCAATTATGGATTTCAGAGGTTTTTGGTATATTTATCCAAGATCACAACCCCTTTAACAACTCTTATGCTGAAAGGGTAGTCATTTACCTATATTGAGCAATGCCAAAGATACTTTGAGGAGTTAAGGTTGAGGATAACGAGTGTTCCTATTTTGAGGCTATCAAAGGAGGGTGTGGAGTATGTAGTGTATTGTGATGCCTCTAAAGATGGGATCAGTTGTGTGTTCATGCATAGGTAGGTAGTTATTGTATATGGGTCAAGGTATTTGAGACCCCACAAGAAGAACTATTCAAATCACATCCTAATTTTGGTATTAGTGGTCTTTTATTTGAGGATGTGGAGGCATAATATTTTGGGGTAGATCTTTATTGTTTACTCAAACCATCAGAGTCTCAAGTATGTCTTCATGTAGAGATATTAGAACCTAAGATAAAGGTGTTGAATAGAGTTCCTATAGGACTATGAATTTTAGATAGTCTATATTCCTAGGAAGGGCAATGTGGTGGCAGATTCCCTTAGCAGGAAGTCTTGTTCTCCCTAGTGGAGGAGGCATCTGAGTAGTTAGATTCCTTATAGCTAACCCTAGTAGAGGAGGAGGGTGAAATTTTTCTTTAGTTGGTAGTGTTGACTCCTTCGCTTCTCTAGTTTGTGAGGTAGGCTTAGTTGGGAGACATCAACTATGAGGTCCTACATGATCATATATCCTCAGGATATTCACTAGATGAATTATTTGAAATATGGAATCATGAAATATTTTTCTAGGGATAGACAATGGTTCTGGTCATGATGTGAGAGGATGTGATGAGGGAGTTTCATGCTTCTCCCTTGGCTATACATCCTAGTGTAGGGAATATGTATAGGGACCTTTGCTAATAGTTTTTGTGGGATGGAATGAGATAGAGTTTGGATGATTTCATATCTTGGTGTCTCACATGTCAGTATGTAAAGGTTGAGCACCAGGTTCTGGAAAGTTTTTTTCAGCCTATTGAGATCCTTTAGTGAAAATGGGATGGCATATTAATGGAATTTGTGATAGGGATTACATGAATAGTGATAGTACATGACTCTATCTGGGTGATAGTTTATAAAATTATGAAGTATGTGCACTTCCTTTCTATCACATAGCAGAGTTTGGTGGAGAGTTTGGGGTAGTTGTACATGAAAGATATCATATGACTTCATGTGGTTCCCTCAACGATTGTCTCCGACTGTGATTTTTGGTTCATGTCACCGTCGTGGAGAGGAATACATGAAGTATTCAGGACCCAAATGATTATGAGTATATCCTTTCACCCCCAAACATATGGGAAGACTGAGCACACTATCAAGGTATTAGAGGATATGTTAATGGATTGCATGTTAAGCTTTGGTTACAGCTGGGAGGATCACTTATCCTTAGTAGAGTTTGATTATAATAATAGTTATCACTCTACTATCAGCATACACCTTTCAATGACTTGTATGGGAGACTCTTCAAGTCACCCTAATGATAGACTGATATCGGTGAGACATCCCTTGTTGAACCAAATATGATGTAGGCAATAACGGAGAAGGTATAGGTGATTCGTGAGCGGATAAGGATAGCTCATATAAGGTAGAAATCTTATTAAGATCAACATCATGTGCTCTTGGACTTTGATAAGGATGATCATGTTTTTTTTGAAGTCTCCCCATGATGAGGATTGGGGATATTTTTTTAGGAATACAAGTTATCCCCAAGTTTTATCAGGTCATTTGAGATATTACAAAGGGTTGGTAAGGTTTATTACCACCTCGTCTTACCCCCACCCCATAGTTAGAGGGGCGCATGACATCTTCTGTGTGTTATATATGAGGATATATGTGCATGATACTACACATGTTATTGACCAGGTTGATTTGGACATCAAAGATAGATTCACCTTCGCAGAGAACCCAATGGCGATTGAGGATCGGCAGGAGAGGATCCTCTGTGGAAAAACCATTCCATTTTTTTGTGTGTTACAGCAGCATGGGAACATATAGGAGAGCTCCTAAGAGTGGGAGAGCCAGGTGCGGACTCAATATCCCCACAAATTTTCTTAGGTTTTTTCTTTTATAGGATAAAAATATTGAAGGAGGGAATAAAGTAGAGACTCTATTTTTTCCTTGTAAGACTTTAAAATATATTAAGAAATATTTTTTGATCTAGGTGTTGAGACGGAAAGCGATTCTGAGGATTGATGATCTCGAAATTAATTTTAATAAAAATCTTAAATGTATTTTATAACACATGCATGTTGTTTTTTATAAATAATTATATATATCTTGAATGAAGTTTTGGATCAGAAATATGATACCATGGTTAAATTCAGAGTGCAGGGTTGATCCTAGTCGCGATCTAAAGTTAGGCGGCGTCAATTATCTGGTTGAGGCAGTTATTGTCAGTGAGTGTAATTAATATAAATTATTGAATTTATTGAATTTATTTAACTAAACGTGACCTAAAATTCTCTATTTATACATCTTTATAACAATTCTCCTAGATTATCTACATAAACCCTGGTAGAATTGAGATGAGCTTTGACGTTCTTCAATGGTGGATCAAGATCGAATGACGAACGAAGACCATATCAAGGTGGAATAGAAATCATTAAATTCATAAGATCATCCTTATCACTAGTGAACACTTTATTCACCAATGATAATTCCAAATTGAGGTATAAATTTTCATTTTTGGTTTTTCCCTTTTAATTAAAATATTGAGCATGATCAAATTTGTTTTCTTTCATCTGCATTTAATTGAAACTTTTCATGATCCTGTTGGAATCAGATTGAATTGTTTATTCAATTTTTCCTTGATTATACCCTATTTATCACCCCTAATATCCTCGATTTATGTTTTTTAGACAAGAATTATTTTCCAAAAATTGATTCTCCTTTTTTATTTTTTCTTTCCCCCCATCTTTCTTCGTGTTCTTTGTCATTGGCTTATAGGGTCGTAGTTTGACTTTTTCGGGAGGATTTGAGTGTGTTTGAACACCTGAATTCATGGAATATTTTCATGTGACAAATGGGATAACATTTTGAGGATGGATCAGGGTTATTTGTGAGATATGGGTAATGATTCCTATGGATCTAGGATCTAAGATTGAGAGGTAGTGAAAATCGGAAGCATATGAGTTGGAAGAAACTTTGAGCGGTGGTTTGGGATCTGATTTTCAGGCGCTGGAGTACCGGAAATCAATGACCAGAAACTTTATCTTTTTTTATAGATTTAGAGAGGTCAACAGAAAAAAAATTGTGACAATGAGCACGGATCTTGGATCTTCATGATAGGTCTGACTTTCTGTGAAAATCACGAATACATGAAGTGTAAAGGGATGAAAAAAAGTAGTGTAGTCCAATGTTTGTGGTTTATAGGGTTTAATGTTGGAGTTAAATATTACAGACCATGTGGAGGGACCACACATCATGTAACCCCTAGCTGTTTGGATCGACATGTATAGAGGGTACATGCCTAGGAGACCATGTGTCCCCACACACCATGAATATCATGAGACATGTCGTGCACATCATAGAGTACACAGTTTAGGCAGGAATCACACACTAAGTATCATCCTAACCCTAACATTCCTTGTGTTATAAGGGGAATATCGCGTATTAACACATGTCCAGGGTACACAAACATGGCTCGAAGGACACAAGCATATACAGATTCACATAGGAAGGCCTTGGGTGGCTGAGACACACCGTGTAATACTACATGTCAATTGAGTCATGTGTCGGTGAGGAAACGAACAGGTAGTATTGTGGGACTACATGTCATGTGGGTACCTTAAACACCATTTACTCCTTTATGAATTTTTTATCTCTTGTATCTCTATCGTTTGAACTCAAAGTTTTGTCCATGAGTAGCCTATCCTGAGTTTTATTCCACATAGAACATGATATTTTCCTTTATATTGGCTTTTGGTATATGATTCAAGATGTTTTGAGCATGAATATTCTTTAATTGGTGCTCAATGGTGGTAGTTATTGGGTAGGATCATCATAGAATGGTACCCCCTGACTGACTAGGGCACGAGTCCTCTATCTATCTACTGAGTGGTACACCCATGATGGACTAGGGAGTGGGTCCTTTATCTATATACTGAGTGGTACCCCTTGATGAACTAGGGTGTGGGTCCTATATCAATCTACTAAGCGGTACACCCTGAAGGACTAGGGAGCATTTCCTCAATCTATATACTAAGTGGTACCCTTAACGGACTAGGGCACAGGTCCTCAATCTACTGAGTTGTACCCCCATATGAACAAGGTAATGGGCCCTCTATCTATCTAATTAGTGGCACCCCTTGGTGAAATAGGGTGTGGGTCCTATATTTATCTACTAAGTGGTACCCCCTAATAGACTAGATCAAGGGTCCCCTATCTACTGAGTGGTACCACCTGACAAACTAGGGTGCAAGTTCTCTATCTACTGAGTGGTACCCCCTGACGAACTAAATAATGGGTCCTCCATATATTGAGTGGAATCCCACTATCATATTAAGGCATAGATACTCTACCCATTGAGTGGAATCCCCTTAACACACTAGGTAACGGTTCCTCTACTTGGATATTATAAACCCTCAACTGTGTGGCATAGTGGGGAGGTTTGGCTCCTCTACATGGTTACTTATACATACAAACATGTGAGGTGTTGGGAATCATTAATGGGCCTCTTGGAACTGTTGGAAGACACTTTACATGGGATGGTATGGGAGATGGAGATCCCCTTTCTCTCTCATCTAGGCTTATTTTATGAGCATATATATCTTTGTTGTTAGGTTTTGTTTCTCTCTTACTATGGGTTGAGTTATCTACTTCTATCATTTCTCTTGTTTCTCCCCCTCTAGTTTTTGGGGCATCTTACTGGGTATGTATATACTCACCCCTATATAGGATTTCCCCGTATATTTCATGTCTTATGAAGACAGCAGACGAATCATTAGTGATTTCAAAGGAGAATAGGGATACCCCGGTACATTTTAACACATACGATGGTCAAGGATTGGAGATCTAGAGTTGGGCTCTCTCAACATTTACTTTTCCATTTATTGCTAGGTTGGGACATATTTTATGGTTGTGTGTGTGTTTTTACCCTTTACATTTCAGATTACACTATTGCACTCTTTTTTTCCTAGAGTTTATTACATGCATGGATTTACCTCTAGATGTTTTTGTCTTTATTTGTTATTCATCTTCAATTATATATGAAGATGGTTGGGTGAAATCATACAGGTACTTTAGGAAAATACCTCCCATTTTAGTTATTCCTTTTAGAACTGTTCTTCAGCGCCTAGCCTATAAAGTTAAGATTTAGGTAGTTGTGGATCAGCCTTTTCTAGCCAAGTATGCCTCGGTGGGTCATTCATGACAATATCATATGTATCTCCTTGAATCTCCTGCTATACACTTACATCACCTTTAATTACCAACATATATTTAATAGATAAAAATACTTCAAAATACTTTTTTACTCAATTTATCTTTTGTGGGAGAAACTCATGTGAGAGTTGATTTCTAAACGAAGTCACCATTTTCATTTTTAACTCCATCTTTGATGAAACTCTTCATTCTTACTCTTTTTATTTTCAAATCAGTATAAATTTATAGAACCATGATCTATTTTCTTCTTTCAAAAACCTCCTTATGTTGAATTTTCTTCTTCATATTCTCTATTAAGTATCATGAGTATTGTGGGGATAGATTTATCCTATTTAACATATCTAATTGAGATATTTATATAAAAAATATATATTTGGAATTTTCACCAGGTAGATTGATCCTCCCACATAACAAATTATGAGCTATTAGGTTATCACCTTTTGAAAACCTCTCATAAAATTATATTTCATCATGTGGAGTTTCTTTCTTCTTGGTATATATTTATTTTTTTATTGAATTTTCCTTCCATTTTTAGTTCATCTATACAAATGATATAACACACTTTGAAATCATGGTTAGCTTTATTAGAACTTCCAAATTGTTTTTCAATAATTTCCTCTACTAAAAAAACTTATTGTTTCTGTCTTAGATCGATTAATCATTTTTTTTCGATTTCCTCAATCAATACCAACATTAACAGCTTTTTTGAGAGAGTCTATGGTATTTCCTCTTCTTCCACATTAAAATAATCATGTTCTCTTTGGTGAGGTAATATTATTAGCCTTCATGGGTGTGTTATACTTAATAGATTTATTTTGTACATAAGCCAAGGAATTCTCACATTTCTTATTTATTGAATTTTTTTACTATAGTCTTATTTATTTAAGTTATTTAGGAACATGTTTAGTTGATTTTCACAAGCATGTATCTTCACATTGGACAATTTGGTTGAAACTTCCACTAAATTTTTTAATATTTTAAAATCTTTTTGAGATAAATAGATTTCAATCCTTCTTCTGTGAACTTTTATTCAATTGATCCTTTTTACCCTTTATATATACTTATTTTGACTACCATGAGTTAACATATTATGCCAGCAATAAATATCCTTGTTCTCTAATTTTTCATGGCACTATAAATATCAAAAGAAACCTTGAAATTTTCTATTGAGATATAATCTATAAAGAATTTAATGATTTATATTTTTTTGTACTTTTATTATTCATTTAGGATTTATTTAAATAATAGATTCATTCAAAATTTCTTACATACACCATAGATATAGTGGAGGGTTACTCGTTAATTTTCTTCATCCTTCTTTATACAGATTTTGTTTTGAAGCCTAACTAAATAAGAAACCAGAATTAAAACAATCATAATTTTCTGAGATAGATGGTAAATTTTATTTTTATCTTGAAATATATTTCCATAAAATGTTCTTAATCTCCTCTTGATGTCATTTAACACATAAAAACTCACTAAAAGTGTGTATGGTATTAGCTCTTTATTTAGTAGTTTTTGAAGACTCGACTTGACCTGGTTCTAAATTTAATTATTTAAATTTAATCATTTTAAATTTCATAGTGAGGATGTTTTTCTCATCCACCAATAAATTCATTGTTTTTTCATATTCTCTTTTGATCTCCCCAACATTATACTCAAAATATTCATGAATTCTGGGCTTCTCTGGCAATGAGTTATCAAGCTATTTTATTCTCTTTACTTTGATCTCTAATTGGAAATTTTTTACATCAATTATAGCCTTCAAGTTTTCTTCTAGTGCATGTATTTTTTTCTTCAATCCATTTCATGTATTATTCTATCTCATTGATTGTATTGATCCTCTCATTATTAAATTTCTAGAACCACTCTTAAATCTAAAAATTAATGTAATTTAAGGTTCCTACTAGTTTGGAAATATTTGTACATGCCAGCACCCTTCATTCAAAATATTCCTCCAAACATTATGATTCTTTCTAAAGTAGAGTGATATCCTTTGACATGCATTTAAAAGAGACAAAAATAAAAAATTAACTTTTTTTTTGGATAATTATTTATGATATCCTTTAAAACACAAATTGATTCATCTGGTGAAACCTCATAAATATGATATCCCCTACTCATGTTTGGTTATTCTATAGGAAATTATTGAAAAGAAACTTAAGTTAACTCTTTTTTACATAACTATTATGGAATACCTATGAAAAAAGTTTTTTCCATATTCTCACTTATAGATTAAACCACAAGTTATTCTTCCTCTATGATAGATCTTTTTTCTTTAGGATTATAGCATACAAAAACAAATTTTTCTTCCTTTTTTATAAGGGGGATACCTTCTTATCATAAGTTCCCTTAAGAGGAAAATTATCATAAAAATATGATAGGATAAATATTAATTTGATTACCTTAAATTAGTAGAGGGTCATAATTCTCTTCTTTCAATGATAAGGAATTTCTCAATTTATTTGTATCTATTAACTTATTATTCTTTAGTTTCTTGTAAAACATATCTTCCATGATTTATTTGATATATAACTCATAGGATTATTTAAATATATACATTATAAATCCTTTGTAAAGAGATGTTAAAAACTTTAAATATTTTAAATATAGAAATTATTGAGAATTAAATCATAGGTAGAACATATGATATAAAACCAAATTTTAGGAAACTTTAGGATATGGAGAACACTAATAATGGGGTGAATCATTGTTGGTGATTTTTTTCTAGTTAAATCCTTTTACCATATTTACCTCTGTACCTATTTGGTGAATCGATCTCTCACTCTTTTCCTCACCTTTATTTATCATGCATGTAGTCTAAGAAAAATAAAAACAACAATAGAACATCAGATTTGTTAATGAGATTTGACTATAAATTTGATGACTATATCCATGGTGTATGGTATTTTTTTTAAAATTCCCACAAATCTATCCTTTTAATATCAATAGGAATCGTAGTAAAGGTTGTATCCTTAAACCCATATTCCTAGTACTAACTGGGCATAATGAAAGCACCAACTTTCATCTCATAAAATACAATATTTTTCTTGTACCACCTTGAAGAGTGATCAGTTATAGTGAATTATCGTGTATTTATTAGAAATGATGTATCTATTCACCTTTATAAATATACAATAATCAAATAATGTACCTCTTCTCTTCTCCAAGCCTTACAATATAGAGATATTGTAGGATATAATCCTTTATCTTATTATTTGTCTTGAATGATGATTAGTAGAAACCAAGAATATCTCTCTATCTCTCTATTATTATTTTCCATACACAATACACAAGATCAAACCATTATAGAATAATTGGATCTCTTCAATTATTCAACACATAGAATATATAGAATAATCCTAGTTTTGTTTCTCTATCTTCTCACATCAATGCATAAGGTGTTCAGTGGTTTCTAGTATCAAGGTCTTATTCTCATCAAATCTATATGTCTTCTACTATATTTTATACCTACACATAATATCCATAATATATTTTCCCTATTTTAATGTTTAAATATTATTGATTTATAGTAGTGTATCTCTTACATAATTCCCATTTAAGCTTAGTTAAATATTTCATCACTTAAACTTCTAAGAGACATAGGATTATCTTCCTTCAAACATCTATGAAACCCATGACCACTTAATTTTTTTCTATATATGCATGGAATCATGTAGTGGATCAGTCATGGTGTGAAGAATTCTCATGACACATCTCTTAATCATGCACAACATCATGGATTTCTCCATCTTCCTACTCCGCAATCACAATGCAATCATTTATCTTACATTATGAGTGGATCCTTACTTTTCTTCTGAACAACATGGTTGCAAAATGGTCTCTCCTATTGTGGTCATAAAAAACTCCTCATTCTCATTTTAGAATTTTTTATAATTTCTATAGTATATCATCATAGTGAAAAAACATTTTTATTTTTCAAAAATCTACAAGAATCAAAATCTCTCTTATTGTGATGTTTAATCCATTGAAGAATAGTACTAGCATTGAATGATGTATTTCTTCTTCTGAATTTCCTTCCATAAGTTTAATTTCTAAGGTTCCCAATTAACTTTTAAAAGCATCAATTTTTTGGATAAGACCTTCATGTATCATCTTATTAACCTTTTCGTAAGATATTTTTACTCTCACATACCTCAGTGTAGATTTTAAAACATTTTCAATTATTTTAATTAAAATAAAATTTATTTTTACATATTTCAATGTGTCTCTAACAATTAATGGAATTTACTTAAACAAATGATTCTTATATAATATTTTAGAATTCTAATTTATTTCAAAAAGTTATTTACTTTTAAATATATCTACTTGAGATTATAAAAAAAATCTCACAAAATATCAAAAATATTACACATCATCCATAAATACATACACATGCTCCAAATATTCTATGTGCCTCATGACTTTTCCATTTTATCTATTCTTATCTATAATTTCCTTTATATAGGGTTAAAATTTGAGAACTTCTTATGATTCATATTAGAGATACGCATATATATTATAAGGAAAACTCTCAAGGACTTTACCAATTCTTCACCACTTCTGATTTCAAAACTCCATAACTTCTATCCTTCTAGACTTTACCAAATTCATGTATCTTTATCTAGGGTTACTTTTACAAATCATGGGAATTTTTTAAATTTATAGTCTACACATTCATAATGATCCTTATGCATTTCATGTCATTTCCATTTCTTATAATTTTGAAACACAAAGGCTCTTATGTATGTAGTAAAACACCAAATATGACCTTTATATATAGATTTAGTTTTTCAAATTTTAAGGAAACTGAAATTCTATAAATTGTATCTGCACATCGCAAAGCTTCTTAAAACACTTAAAATCACTTTGAAATGATTGAAAATTAACTTCATTTAATATCAAAGTAACTCAAAATATTATAACTGCTTATTTTTAGCTTTAAATAAATTTCTATAACTCCATACAATGGAATTTCTATACAAAAAGGGATGGATCTTTATCAAAAACACTAGATAGTTTATATTTTCAGCTTACTCCTCATCTTCCTCATGGAGATATAATATCAAAAATCAATGCATTCAATGGAACATAACTTGAATAGTAATATTCCTTAAAATTCAGGGAATGAAAAAATTATCCACATTAATTTGGTATAATATGTATCAAGAATATATTTATGATCTAAGAAGAATCATCCACACCATCTTCAAATAGCCTTGCAAAAAAATATTCTTTATGAAATATTATTGTTGGTAGAAACTTAATTTCATCAAATTTTCTTAAATAGATTATCAACATAATATATCAAGAAATAAAACATAAAAATAATTTTTTTTACATATGAATAAATATCCATAATATCAAAGGAATATCTTCATTTATCATGTGTATAATGATATTATATTTCTTTTGATTTTAAATATGTTCCTTTGGTCATCATCTATCATTTACTCAACACATATAATGACACCATACATGGGAAACACCATTCCTTATCATTAATAAGATTATTGGGAACTCTAAATTCTTTCTAATTGATTATTATTCAATACAGTTTCCTCTAAATATTTTCAACACCAATGAATATTGAAATCATGTATATTTTTATCATATTCATTAACAACAAAAACAATATACACCAAGTAGGTTTAACAAATGTGAGCATGAGGAACTCTAAATTAATCATATGTATAGTGCTTCCATAATGCTTCACCATAAAAAGACAATCCTCAATATGTTTAATCCAATATAGGTGTAATTTTATTTAATTAAATCATATGAAAGACTCTTTTTACCATCTATTTTATTCCCAAATTTACAAAATTCCAAAAAATCTATTTTCTATCATTTAAACATAAAAACAAAAAAAATAGGTGAACTTAAATCATTATTGTAAATACCCAGACTTAATCATTTCATAATTATAATATTTATTGAAAATATTTAACTACATGAATTCCTAGTATCTTTTAGGTTTATATTTTTATAGGATTATAAAACCCATTACATTACAAAATATATTCTTCTACTTAGTGTGAATTTTCCACAATAACAAGTTCTTAAAATGATACATTGGCTTAATTTAAGGCCATAATCTCAAAATTGGAGATATACTTCATACTTTTTCTTAATCATCCTTAAGACCTGTGAAAATAATTTAACAACATGGGGTGAGTATAAAACTTAGTAAGGGTTAAAAAAGAAAAATAAAACTCATTAAGCCATTGTAATACTTGAAAACCCTTGAAAATTAATTCTTTTAAAAAAATAACTTGTAGCTTGTGAAAGGACATAAACTTATTTTCAAACATAAAGTCAAGTTATTTTCTTAGTTTTTCCTATAAAACAATCTCATAATCATAAAAGAAATATAATAATCATAAAGGTTACTAGTAACATCATATTCATATTGACTCTTATAGTCATCCTTACAATCACACTTTTAATGGAATAACTTATTTAGTTATCTATAATATAATTTATCTAAATAATAAATTATTACCCAATATATTAGAGTTATATATCAAACACTACCATAATTATATATAATTCTCAAAAATCATAACATGAATAAAACACATTGGAGATTTCATTTCACCTGAAAACACAAATAAATTTACTTTTCAACCCATGGTCACAAACCCTTAACATAAACCATAAATATATGTTGATTTAAAAAATAGGTTAACCAATCCCCTATTTAGTGAAAAAATAAAAAAAAACTATAATATTATAATATTATTAAGAAATTTCTTTGTTAAATAATAATAAAGTGAAAAATGACCCGTATAAAAAACATTAAGAAAATTCCTTATAAACATTTTAAATAAATTAAAAGATAATGTAAAATGAAATTAAAAAAAATAATTATGTAGAAGAACATTATTGATAAAAAATTGAGTAAAAGTGTCAAGATAAAGACTTTAAAACATGTAAAGTAAATGTTTAAAATAAAACCCTTTACCTTGAGTCCTGACTTGGCTTGTACATCCTCTAACCTACTGAATAATAAAATTATATTAATTAAATAGTTGATTAAAAACCTTTTTCATGTTAAAATTTTGGTTATTATTTTGTGTAAGTCGTTTTTTATCATTTTTCATTCCATTACTAAATAATTACTATTCATATCGATCATTTTGAGGTCATTTGGTTTATAATCAATAAAATAACTTTGGTATTTTTAAAATAGTAAAAGTACCATGTAAAATGGTTTTATAAGATCTATAAGTTTCAAGGTATTGTTTTTATATCATTCTAGAAAAAAATACTTCCAATAGGTTATTAAATAGTTACTTTTCTATGAATCTTCCTTGATAAGCATGTTTTTTATGGTTAAAAATAATCATGATTTTTTACTTCTAATTCCATTGATATGATTGATATTTTACCATTATTGATTCATGAACATAAAATTAATTGAATATTAATGCTATATTAAATCATAAAATAAATTTTTAAGAATATCCATGAAAGTAATGAGTTTAAGAAAACACCATTTTTCACTTATATAGCGAAAAAACACCACGGTGAGAAATGATTTCCAAAATAGTGTAAAATAATGGAAAATATGATAAATATTTTAATTTTTATAAAAAATATTATTAATATGATACTATTTTATGGTTTCATTTAAATATTACGTATTCATTGAAAATATTAAGTGAATTGTTGAGATGAAAAGACAAATTTTTGAAACAAAAACTCATATTTTGACATAGTAGCGGCTTATAGAAAGAGTTTGGTGAGAGGTATTGGATGATATTTCATCATTTTATGGTAAAAAAATTTCCAAGAACATTATATTTGAATCATATAATAAAAATAATATAATTTTAAAAAAAAATTAAGACAAATAATAATAAATAAGAAATTAAAAGAGGCTCGGAAACTCGTATCTTGCGCTTTGGATCACCTCAGTTGGATTGAGTCTAAAGCCTTTAGAGAAAGGAATTTTGTCTAGTAAATTTTCTTATGAATGTGTAAATAGGGTTTATAAAAGTAATTTCATATAGTTTATAGAGTAAAATTAACCTTATATGTGGTTTGAAATGGTGAAAATGAGTCTCCTTTTATAGGAAAAATTCAATGGTGTTTTCACAAATATTAAGACTTTAAGGGTCAAGACTGAAATTTTAAAATGTAAAGTGGTTAAAAATGGAAAATTTATGATATTATATACCATTAACCATCCCAATTGACTAAATATAATATTTTAAAAAAATATTTATTTATAAATCATTTTTAATATTAAGCATCCTTTAAAGTCCTTTTCAGGGTAATTTTCATTATTTGACTTTACAAATTATAAACATAACTATATAATTAGAATTTAAACATTTAAATCATTCCTTAAATATCATATTAATCCCAAAAAATATTAAATAGAAAAAATTATCTAAACCTTATCACCATAAATATATTTAAAACCATTCCTTTGACTTTTCTCTTACTAATACAAGCGTTGTGCCAACATTTCATAACCATTTTGGATAATTATCATATAATTTAAAATTAAAAATAAATTAAAAACATGAATATAATTCATTATGAATATTTATTATCATATATAACCATTCATAGTGTATTTTTATTCTCAAACCTATCATAAAAACGTATTTAAGTTTTTATATTGAATTTTCATACCATATGGAAGCACTAAGTAAGCATTTGGATAACTATCTTTTTTTATAAAAAAATCATAAATTTGCATAAAAATAATTTATTATTAATTATAATTATATTTAAATTGGATCATAAACCTATATACAAATAAATATTTTCTTACAGTCACCTATTTTGACTTCATCAATGATGCTCAAGCACTGCATTAACAATAATAAATGCTTTCCTATTTATCTTGGCATAAAATTTAATTTATATTTCTTGGGTGATATTTTGTACATAATATTATTATTTTTATCTATTAATTCCTATAAAAAAATTTCATAAACTTTTAAGTCATATTTATATCATGGGGACTTTATAAAAGTTATGGAATTTATACAAAACTGTATTTTTTAACTATTCGTCAAAAAAACTTACTTGCTCAAAAAATCATAAAAAACACTAGGATAATTTTGACATTATGAAACATAAAAATTAACTTTATTTTATCATATTCTAGTTATATAATTTAGAAATTCTACTTTTAAATAAAATTAAATAATGCATGCAAAAGAAACTTTTTTAGAATAAAAACTATTTCCTTTTCAAATGGAAAATCATATTATTGACTCATACCTTGATTAAATTATTTATAATATTAAAATAATAATAAATATAAATATTAATTTTTAAAATTAAAATAAATATATCTTTATAAAATATCTGATAAGAAATTATTTTAATAAAATATATTTAACCTTTAAATAAAATTCTTAATCCATCGTAAACTAAAAAATAAAATTTTTAAACATATAGTTGGTATCTAATTGATTATATAATATCATTGTAAACATGTTATAAACATATATACATTTTAAAATCGCATATATAAACACATAATCATGAATGTTAATAAACCATAAAATTTATTTATTATTAAAAATGTTCAGGTAGTCACACCCCCCCCACTAAAGAAACTACATCATCGTAATTTTATCTTAAGTCAGATAAGTAGGGGTTTGTGAAGTATAAAAATAAAGTAAAAAATATAAAAAACTATTTCAGAGGGTGAAAGAGGACATAAAAACATTATTTTCCAATGAATCCTTGATAATGGTACATTGAATGGAAATAAAGGAAGAGACAATAAATACTGAGTGGAAGAAAAAATAAATATATAGAAGTCGCAAGAAATAATTTTTAGGTATTTGTGAATGGTTTTTAAATAAACTTATATCAAATAAGAAATATAAAATTTTCTTCTTGATATTATGTGAGATATGAATTATATTGAATAGAATGTAAATTTTTATTCCAAAATATGAAAAGAAAATATATATGGTAAGAAAGAACCATGACGAAGAAGCGAAAAATAGTCAACATAGAGGAGGGAAATTATTCTTAGAAATGTCACAAAAATTCATCAATGAATAAGGAACCAACATAAAAAATAAATTTATCAAGGGAAAAAATAAAATACTATATAATAAATAGAATGGTATAATATTTTGATCATGGGATAACATGGTTAAAGAAGAATGATTTTTCACTCAAGAAAAAGAGTTCAAGTCAAAAAAAATCTTGAAATTTTGGTACTGTATGAATCAAAATCCATTGAAAATTTAAAACTATAATTGAAATTTAAATACCTTTAATCATATAAAAATTATGATATGATATGTCAATAGAGTAGTGTATACACTATAAAAAACATGTCTTAGAGAATGAAAATTAAGAAGAAAAAAACATATGCATTATGACAAAAAATGTAAATTCCAAGAAAATAAAGAGTAATTAAAATAAAATGAGATATTAGGGTAGAGTAAACCAATAAAAGAAGAAAATATTCATTGGATAGAGAACATGAATCACTAAAATGATAATGAGTCAAAAAAACATTATAAATAAAATGGTGTGTGAACTATAAACCATAAGAGAGGAAAAGAGGGCATAAATTCATCAGAAATGATTATAAAAGAGTAATGATTTCATTTCATGACATTTTATATGAATGAAATGTAAGGCCAATAAATGAAAATAATTTATATATATATAATATATCCTAAATATTAGTACCATTAATTTCTATCTCAAGGCTAGGAAATTTATCATAAATATTTTATTATAATTTTTCATAAACCATGTTCGTACTTCTATAAGATTTATACTTGTGGATGAGTTTATAAAGTGTACCTTTATAGTAAGGTTATGTTTTCTATATAATAATTGATAGATTTGTCTTCATTTTTCTTAATATTTAGTAATTATTTGACCACAAAGACATAGTATATGATAAATCATACTTACTAGATTTCCTTCCATTCCATAAGTGAAATTTCAACCTTTAGTTGGGTGTTTTGATCAATTTCCACCTCTATTTCTTCTAAAATTCAAAAATATGAATATACAAGATGAATTTTTCATTCTTTAAACATGAAAATAAACTCATAATGTATCATTAAAACCATTAATGGATCATTTTAATCATTGTATGAAGTATTTTTTATAATAATTTATTTCTTATTTTTATAACCAATTACAAAAAAACTAAAATGGTTAGAATGAGTAAAGATGATACTAATAGAAATATGAATAAACCATCATATGATGTATTAATACTTTGATCTCCAAAAACTCAATATAAAAAATAACAACTCATATTTTTCTAGAAATATATAATCCCTAAAACTCTTCAACACATGAATACCCAAATTAGAAACCCAAAAATCAGAAAAACTTGATCACTTATTCTTCATAAATAAACTTATCTTGTATCCCAAAACGACATAAATTCACTCATAATGACACATACCAAACACATACATAAATTAATAATATATTCTCCTAAAATATAATAATATTATCTCAAAATAACCTAAATAACCAAGACATAAAACCATAAAAAAATTATGTATTCTTACAAAAATAAACTCAACCATTATCCCTCAAATAATATCAACCACTTTGACATAAAAAAATATAAAACCTTTCCCCAAAATAACCTTATTAGTCTTATTTAAAAATAAATTTTAAATCTCCAAGGTTTCTAATTTAATCAGCTTATTTTCCAAAAATCAAATATCCCTTTATCCCAATTAACCATAATTTCCTCAAATCAAAGAATATATTAACCATAAAGTTTATCTATACATTTTAGCATACATCCACAAAAATAAAATAAAATTATTTCTTCACACCAAATAATAGGATAAACATAGGGTTTATATATACCTCATTAATGTGTTCTTATTGAAACCCAATAATTATCTCCTAATATATCATCAACCACCTTAAAAGCCAATCGCATATAACCTAAAAAGAGTATTTATACATTTGAAATTTTGATCACTCTTAAAATTATCAACCCATTATGATATATAAAACTCTTAAATTATTCTCAAATGATAAAATATTAATATATAAAGTTATCTAAACCTAGATCTAATACATACTATAAAGACCAAATATTAATAGTTCTATAATGAAAATATTTATAGAAAATATTTCATTACTTATATTTTCATGAAATTTTAGGATTACAGTCTTAGAGGATTAGGAAACTGATTACATTACAAAATCCATCCTTTTGCTCAGTTTACATTATTTTTTCAATAAAAATTTCTTTAAATGATATTCTTTCTTTTTTCAATTCCATAATCTAAAACTTAGAGCTAGAATTCATAGTCATTCTTACTCATCCTTAATCCTTGTGAAAATAATTTGAAAATTAGGGATGAGTATAAAACTTAATAAGGGGTAAAAAATAAATAGAAAACTCATTAGGCCATAAAAATACTTCAAAACCCCTTGAAAAATACTTCCTTTAAATAAATAACTTTGATATTTTAAATGAATTTAAAGTTATTTTCAAACCATAAGTCAATTTTTTTCTCTGATATTTCTATAAAACAATATCATAATCAAGCATAAAACTAATATAATTATCATGAAGTTTAATTTGATTGTTATATTCATAATCACTCATACCATAACCCTTATAATGGAATAACATATTTGGTTATCTCCTACATAATTTATCTAGATAATAAATCATTACCTAATGCTTGGAGAACTATATCATATCCAACCATCATCATATATAATTTCCAAAAACTATAACATGAATAAAACATATAGGATCTTTCATTTCACAATAAAATTCAAAAAAACTTATTTTTATAATCATAATCACAAACACTTAAGTTAACCCATAAAAATATGATGATTTGAAAAATGTTTCTACTAATTCTTATTTGATATTAAAAGAAAATATAAACCTAGAATATTATAATAGAAAAAGGAAATTGATTTGTAAAATAAGAATAATGTCAAAAATAACCTATGTGGAAAAGGTTAAGAAGATTCGTTTTAAAAATTATAAATAAATTCAAAGATGGTGTAAAATGACCTTAAACAATACCTAGAGTATAGAGAAGAATATTCTTGAAAACATAGAGTAAAAATCATTGAGATAAATACTTCAAAACAAGTAAATTAAAATTTTAAAATAAAACCCCTTATCTCAGGTCCTAACATGGCATGTACGACCTCTAAATTCTGGAATAATTATTTTATTTTATTTTTATAATTAATTAAAAACATTTTTTATTTTCAAATCCTGGTTTTTATTCCTTTTAAATAATTTATTATCATGTTCTATTCCTTTACTAAATAGTTATTTTTCATGTCTGTCACTCTAAGTTCATTCGGTTCATAATCACCAGAATAGATTTGGTGTTTTTATAAAGGTAAAAGTTCTTTTTCCAATGGTTCTATAAGATCCAAAAGTGCCAATGTATTGTTTCAGTATCATTCTAGGATCAAAGGAGTTTAATAGGTCATGAAATAGTTACTTTTTTTAGAATCATCCTTGATAAGATTGTTTTTTACAATTAAAAATAACTATTATTGTTAACTTTTAATTCCATTTTTATAACTCATATTTCTCTATTCCATGATCATAAAAAAAATTACTTTAATTTTAATGTTATATTCAATTATAAAATCAATTTTTATGAATATACATTAAAGGTATAAATTTATGAAAGCACCATCGTTCACTTAGGTAGCATAAAACCACCATAGTGACAAATATTTTCAAAAATAATTTAAAAGAATGCAAAGAACATTAAAAAATTAATTTTATAAAAAAAATATTTTTAATAAGCTATTGTTTTATGGTTTCTTTTAAAGATTACTTATGTCATATAATATATTAAGAGAAGCAAAAAAGACATAATTTTTAGAAAACTCATATTTTGACGTAATAACATCTTATAAAAAGAGTTTTGTAACATCCCAACCTGGGAACCACTAAAAGGTGCCTCGATCCAGTGGGTCACATGGTCTAAATCATGACTCCTCATAATCTAGAGTCTTAAAACTAGTAGCGAGGATCTAAAGTGGTATAGTGGGGAGACTATATCCTCATAATCTGAGTGTAGCACAACGGTATAATCAAAACAATCAATAGTGGAAGCATATCAAATAAATTAGTAGTAGTAGTAGTATATAATATCCATATGATAGTATAAATAATAAGGAAATCCAAAAGGAAATATCATATACTAAATGATTCATGTCATGCCTCTATACAAAATGACAGGAAAAACATGGCAATAGATATCCAGTACAATATATGTATTAAAAGAACAAAAAGACCAAAAAGGAACTATCTTTAGCTAGCATCATGAGCATAGCTCGGTCTTGTGTTCCCCTACTCCTAATTTTAATAAATCAAGTATTGTAAAGCTGGTTCTTTCTCCAGTCCCTACTTGCATCCATGAATTTTGTTCAGGTACCCAACAGTGGACTGAACAAAGTGCGAGATAACACTCAGTAGGCCACAACCAATAGTGTCTATAACAAGTCCAGTCTATGTATATAAGTATAAGAAGTGTGTAATATATAACAATAATATAACTGCAAAAGCAGGTGTAATACTATCCAAAAAACAAGGCTTACTGTAACCAGTAATCATAAACACGGTATAACTGTAAAGTGTGATGAATCAGGTGTAATATTGTCTAGTCTAGAAACTATAATAAAATACCCATACTAGGTCTATCTGTAAATCATTATAAACATCCAATATGGCCTATATCAAGTAATCAAGTGTCAAAACCAAAGGTATAGATCCAAGGTATAATGACCAAGTCATTCTCATCAGCTTATGTTATGAAATCAAGTGTTAGACCCAACGGCCAGATCCAAGGAGTAGTAATGTCTGAGGCATCCCATGTAATCTAGGTTCATGGAGTAGAATGTTCATAGAATCCAACATAATTCTGAATCTATGGAGTAGAAATTTCTATAGCATCCAATTTAGTTCTAAATCCATGGAGTAAAAATGTCCATGTCATTCAATACATTCACATATAGGTCATTCATTAACTATAACCTTTATCATTTGACCCATTTCACAATTCATTTAATAACCCATTTCATAATCATTAAAAAACCAATATTTTAGAAAAATAATTTCAAAATATTTCATTTAATCTATTTAATCAATTAAATATCATGTAATCACATAGAAAAGAGGCATAATATGGCATCCCGCCTTTTTATTACATAACTTTTTATTACATTGTACAAATAGAGGATATTTTAAAGATTAGTTTCTTGGAAAAATTTATACAATAAATCTCACTTTAAAGTATTCATCATAGGTTCATACTAAGTAAATTTAATACATCTCATAACCTAGGGACATACATCAAAAGAAAGGGTGAGTATAAGTCCTAGTAAGGGAAATCAAGGGAAACAATTTACATGTGACCATGAGAAAAAATCAATAAGAACTTGAGGAATATCATAAAGGCATGAGAAAAGGAAATGGGGGAAAATAATAATAAAAAACATGAATTATAATAGGTAAATTTTTCTACAACATTTAAATGATACATTCATAAGCATATCACCAAGGTTTCACACTAAGGTGTCATAAAAATTACCAAGGTTATTCACCAAGGTATCATAAAACATGTCATCTCTAGAGATTAAATTTTTTACCTAGTGCATTAGAGTGCTATCAAGGATCCTCCTTAATATGTATTAATTAATGTGATCCACATAGATCATAATAAAACATTTTATAAATATCCCATGTAAAATAAAATAAACCGGTTTCAAATTAAAAAACATGGTGTTTTAAAAAGTGCTTAAAGACAAGATCACTATGTCATTTTTAACCCACAGAAAGGGGATGTGGGTTTCATGTATGATAATCGCCAAATAAAAAATAATTTTTAAATCTTATTTAATAACCTTTTAAAATAAATAGTTTTAGGTATTTATAAAAAGAAAATAATAGATAATTTCAATGGGAGAAGAGAGAAATTTTGAGAAGTAAAATCGGCAGCATAACAGGTATAAAATGTGGTTTTAGAAAAGGGTAAAAAGATAAGGGGAAGGGTCTCCCATTGATGAAAAATAATTTGGAAGTAATAAAATGAATAAAAATTAAATAATAGACAGTGACCATAACATTCATAAGATATATACAAAAAGAGGTTCTTGAAATGAAGATAAAAGAAGGATATTTCCCTTACCATGAAGAGTTGTTCCTAAAATTTGAGGATTGGGATCTTGGGGGATTTAGGAAACTTTTTGGAAGAATACTTGGGAGGTAAAACTAATATATATTCGTGTATAATGTATTTGGAGTGAAAATAAATGGAGAAATGGGTGGGTATTTATAGCAAAAGTAGAGGATTTGTTTTTTACTTTCCAAATATAGACCTTGAAAACCTAGGTTGTGAAAAATGTAAAACCATGGGATTTACCATGGTATTTTCTCATGGTTTTGGAAACTTGGGTCATATTTTATGTTATTTTAATCTATAATATTCTACCATCATTTTATATTACTTCTTTTGGCATGGAGAAGTAATTTTTCCACAAAAATAATGTTTTTACTATTAAAGTTTCCATTTTAGACTTTGGAAAGTAAATTATAGGTTTAGAAATTGATTAAAATATATTAAAATAATTAATATTAATAAAATTAAATATTTTTAGCCATGGGTTGTTTTTATCTAATTATTAAATCATTATGAAATAATTATGAAGTCACTAAACATACCAAAAAACTCAAACTGTATTTTTACTATTCAAAAAAATAAAGTATTTTAGAAAATTCTAATAAATTCACCTTAACCTAATTTTGGAGTTTTTATTTAAAAAAATGATATTTATTTTATCATAATAATTCTCTAAATATGATAATTCTGACTTTTAAATTTAAATATCCTTATTTATTAAAAATAATAGCGGATTGAAAATTCATAGTAAAATTTCTAACACTTGAAAAAAAATTATCATTTAAATTTAAATAAGAGTGTTTTTATCATAATATTTAATTAAAATAAGTATTATTCATAATATCTTAGTTTATTATAAATATTTATATCTTTTCATGAAAGTAAAATTCCTATCTGAAAAATAATTTTATCAAATTCCATCTCAATTTTATTAAGCAAAACTATTCTTAAAACGAAGATGGTGGAATAAAAATGTTATTTATACAATGGAATTACACTTTAAGTAATAAGGGAATCAACACATAACCCCTTATAACGCCCGCATATAACCTAAGGGTAAGGTGTGCGGTGGTGATAGATTCATGGGGTAGCTCGGCTAACATCGCCAGAGTGGTAATTTCCACTAACTTGAACTTCTCTCATAGGTGATTTCTTTCAAGCATAACTTATTGAAGCTTGGCTTAGACTTGGTAAAGAGAGAACCCCAAAGATGATACCTCCCTCCCAAGATCTGACAAATGAGATTCTTATGAAATTACTCTACTAGTTGAGGTCATTGTTTCACCTTTGTAAATTAATTATCTTTTATCATTTATACTTATAAATATTAATTGTAACGTTAAAATTATTATTAAGAGTATAGTTTCCAATGTTCATATTGAACAATGATCATAATTGACCAATGGTCATATAACGGTCAAAATACTGTGGTCACATTTCAAATTATACTCACTTAATAAAAAAATAGATATGGTTTTATGAGTAAAAAATAAAATAACACACATTTTCTCAGGAAACAAATATCATTTAAAAAAGTTTGGGTCATTACATTCTTTCGCCCTTAAGAAATTTCATCCCTAAAATTTTAAACTTAGTCTCTCAGTTGAGAAAAGGCGTGGGTACTTATACCTCATTGTTTCCTCTGGTTCCCACATAGCCTCTTCATATTTATGGTTCCCCCATAACACTTTGACAAGGTGGGTAGTCTTGTTGCGTAGAACCTTGTCTCTACGGTCCAAGATCTCCATTGGTTTCTCCTCATAAGAATGGTCATGTTCCAGTTACACCTCATCTATATTAAGTACATGTGAAGGGTCAGGTGTGTATTTTCTTAAAATATATACATGTAATACATCATGAACTTGAGCTAGATTCGGTAGAAGTGCTAGTCAATAGGCCGCTACTCCTATATGATCAAGGATTACATTAGGGACAATGTACATGGGGATAAGCTTCCATTTCTTCCCAAACCACATGAATCTCTTCCAAGGTGATATTCAAAGAAAAAAATTTGTTACCAACATCAAACTCTAATCCCCTTCAATGATTGTCTGTATAGCTATTCTGCTGAATCTGAGTAGCCTTTATGTGTTGTTGGATGGAATTAAGGGTGTAATTTCAGCCCGACCCGACCCGGCCTAGCCCGGATAGGGACGGGCCACGAATACAAAAAATTTCGTCATTGGCCACTATTCAGGTCGGGCCAGGCCGGCCCGAACATCCCCATGAGGCAGCCCGAGCCTAACCTCAGGCCAGCCCAAACCATCAGTTCGGGCCGGGGGTTTTCGGGCCGGGTTGAGATTTTTCGAGTCGGGCCATGGTGGTCCTTTATTATTTTCAAAATAATTTTTTGTTTTAAAACTTGTTTTAAATGTTTTTATTTAAAAAAAATTAACATTTATTTAAAAAAATTACATTTATTTTTAAATGGATATCTTTTGTAAAAAATTTATTTTATTTTTTGTTAACATTTTATAGTGGGTGGATATGTTTTTTTGTCTAAATATATTTATATATTGTGAATCTATATATATTATTTGTAAATTATAAAAAAAAATGAGGTATTTTGGGAGGTGCATAGTAGTGGGTGAGTTTAAAGCCTTGTTATTTAAATGTTTTTTTAACATTTATTTAAAACATTTTTTACATTTAATTTTTTTAACTTATTTATAATTTTTTAAGTGTTTGTTAAATTTTTTTATTTAAAAGTTTTTATTTAAACCATTTTTTAACATCTCTTTAAAAAAATTACATTTTTTTAATGATTAATTTAAAACATTTTTTAATTTTTTTTAAATGCATGCTGTTTACAAGTATTTATTTAAAACATTTAACATTTTTTCATATTTTAATGTAAAAAGTATTTTTTAAGTGTTTTTTTAAAATTAATTTAAGTGTTTGTTTTAAAAACTTTTTTTAAACATTTTTTTATAACATTTTTATTTAAACCTTTTTTTAAAATATTTTTTAACACTTGTTTAAAAAAAATTACATTTATTTTTAGATGTTTAATTTAAAATGTTTTTTTGAACACATGTTTTTTACATGTATTTTTTTAAAACATTTAACATATTTTATATAAATTTTTTTATTAACATTCTATAGTGGGTGGATTTGTTATTTTTTCTAAATAGATTTATATATGTCTATTAATTTATATATATTATATGAAAATTGAAAAAATATATATATTAATTAGGGATTGGGGGTGCATAGTAGTGGGTAGTGGGTTCAAAGCGTTTTTATTTAAACATTTTTTTATCATTTATTTAAAACATTTTTTTACATTTATTTTTTTAACTTACTTATGAAAATTATTTTTAAGCATTTTTTTAATTTAAAACATTTTTTTAAATGATTTTTAATTTTTTTGCAGGGTAGGCCCAGCCCGGCCCGATCATATTTAGGTTGGGCTGAAATTATAGCCTTATGGGGTGCGTATTAGTGGGTGAGTTAATTTTTTTCTAAATAGATTTATATATGTATATATAATATATATAATATATGCAAGTTTCATCATATTTAAAAATAATAATGAGGTTTGAGGTGTACGAACATCATTGAGTGAGTAGTTATTTTTTTGTTAATATATAATAAGTTATTATATATATATAATATGAGAAAATTGTAAAAAAATAATAATTAGGGGTTGGGGGGTGCGCCGCAGTGGGTGGGTTAATTTTTTTTCTAAATAGATTTATATATAATATATGCAAGTTGAAACATATTTAAAAAAATTAATGAGGTTGAGGGATGTTCATAAACATCATTAGGTGAGTGTTATTTTTTTTAATATAAAATAAGTTATTATATATATAATATTAAATCATCTACACACACACAAATATATATTATTAATGGATTTTTAAAAAGCCACACTTAATCGATATATATTATTAATAGCTTTATATATATATTATTAATGGATTTGTTTATATATATATATATATTTATATATTTTTTATCATATCATTGATATATATATTATTAATGGATTTGTTTATATATATATAATATGAAAGTTTCATCATATTTAAAAAAATTAATGAGGTTGGGGGTGTGCTTGAACATCATTGGGTGAGTGTGTTATTTTTTTGTTAATATATAATAAGTTATTATATATATATATATAATGTTAAATGATTGATATATATATATATATATGAGAAAATTATAGAAATAATAATTAGGGGTTGGGGGGTGCACTACAGTGGATGGGTTAATTTTTTTTAAAATAGATTTATAAATGTATAGTATATATAATATATGAAAGTTTCAACATACTTAAAAAAATTAATGAAGTGGTAGGACGTGCACGAACATCATTAGGTGGGTGTGTTATTTTTTTATTAATATATAACAAGTTATTATATATATATATATATATTAATAGCTTTGTTTATATATATATTATTAAATGGATTTTTAAAAGCCACACTTAATTGATATATATTATTAATGGATTTATTTATATATATACATATAATTATTATTATATATAATTATAATGTGTGTGTGTGTACAATGATATATAATTATATTGGTCCAGGCGCTGCCTTTGAAACTTCAGGTAGGGGGATCGAATCTCCCTACCAGCAGTTTCCCGTTATATTTTTTTACAGCGGGCTGGGCTTCGCACGGGCCAGCGGGCTGGGGATTTTTCTGGCCGGACCAGCCTGGCCCATGGGCCTTCTTGGATAGGCCCAGGCCTGACCCGATGAACCTATGGCCCGAGCCTAGCCTGGCCCGACGTGGTCTTTTCCGGGTCGGGCCGCTCGGGCTTTCGGTCTGGGCCTATCGGGCTTTTGGGCCACCGAGCCAAAATTACACCCTTAGATGGAATGAACCTTTCATATCATCTCTTGCACAAGATCAATCCCAAGCAGCTTTCTCTCACCAACTTCATCCCAACAAGTATGAATTCTACATCACTTCTCATATATAGCTTCATAGGGTGTCATTTGAATACTCGAATGGAAGTTGTTGTTATATGAGAACTCAACTAATGGAAGGTGTTGATCCCATCAACCTTTAAATTCCATTGATCATATTCTCATCATTTTCTCAAGTGTCTAAATAATCCTTTTATATTGACCATCAGTTTGGGGGTGATTTTCCATACTGAAATTCAATTTAGTATTCAAATCATGTTGAAGACTTCTCCAAAAAATTTATATGAACCTTGGATCGTAATCAGAAACGATAGAAAGTGGTAACCCATGAAACCTCACCACTTCCTTTACATAAATCTTGGAAAGTTTTTCAAGAGATAGATCTTCCTGAATACCAATTAAATTGTCATTTATTAGTGAGACGGTCAACTGTAACCCATATCACATTATTTTCTTTGGATGTTCTCAAGAGATCGGTGGTGAATTATATAGTTATATTGTCCCACTTCTATATTGGTATGGGTAGTGATTGTAATACCCCTTTAGTAAGTTGTATCTCTACCTTCACTTGCTGACACACCAAGAACCTTATAGTGTAGTCAAAAATCTCCATTTTCATGTTATTCCACCAATAATGATCATAAAGGTCTATATACATTTTAATTCTCCTAGTATGTATATAGAATGTAGATCTATGAGATTCATCCATCAGCTCCTTTATTTATGGAATAGATGGAACACATATTCTTGTATGGAATTTTAGTACACCTTCTTGATCAATATTGAACTCATTAAAATTATCATTCTTCATAGGCTCTAACTTCTTTTGTAATAAAGGATCTTCTCTTTTATCTTTCTTAATATTCTCTAGTAACAATGGTTGATAAATCATTTAGCATAGGGTTGATGATGTCCCTTCTATTATGATTCCCATGTCTAATTTTACTAGGTCTTTGATCAAAGGATCTCCTTGAATCCTAATCATTGACAGAACAACAGGTTCTTTCCTACTTAATGCATCAATGGCTTTTTTTTCTCTTCTAGGGTGATAATGAATTGAATAATCATATTCTTTAATAAGTTCCAACCATCTCATTTGTCTCATGTTCAATTCCTTTTTCATGAAAATATACTTCAAACTTTGGTGTTCTGTATATATATATCACATTTCTCCCCATAAAGATAGTGCCTCCATATCTTTAGAGAAAAAATAACTACAGCTAGCTCCAGGTCATGCGTGGGATAATTATACTTATAAGGATTCAACTGTTGAGATGTATAAGCAATCACCTTTTCATTTTTCATGAGGATTCGCCCAATACCTTTCATATATGAATCACTAAAAATAATGAATCCTTCTCCAATAGATGATATAGTTAACACAAGTGTAGTAACCAATCTCTTCTTCATCTCTTGGAAACTTTCTTCATGCTCTTTTGTCTAGAAGATCTTGGTTCTTTTCAAGTTAACTTGGTTAGTGGATTAGAAAGCCATGATTTTTTTTTCAAAAACCACCTATAATTCCATACTAAACTAAAGAAACTATGAGTATTAATTACTTTTGTAGGATGAGGCCACTCCTCCACAACCTTTTTGTTTATGGGGTCAACTGATATTTCTTCATTGGTTATAATGTGCCCCAATAAATCAACTTATTGTAACAAAAATTTACATTTTTTGAACTTTTCAAATAGCCTCTCCTTACTCATAGTTTGAAATATAACCCTTAGATAATCCTCATGATCCTTGTGAGTTTTGGAATATATCATAATATCATTAATAAAAACTACCAAAAAGTTATCAAGGAAATCCTTAAAGACTCTATTCATCAAATCCATAAATATACCAAGTGCATTAGTCAAGTCGAATGTCATAACAAAAAAATCATAATGATAATATCTTGATAAAAAGGTATTATTTTGAATATCTTCTTTTTTCACCATAAATTGATGATAAATAGATCAAATATCAATCTTGGAGAAGAATTGAGCCCCACAAAGCTGATCAACTAAATCATCAATCCTTAGAAGAGGGTACTTGTTCATCACTATGATCCCATTAAGTTCTCTATAATCAATGCATAGCCACATCGATCCATCATTCTTCATAAAGAGAATAGGTGATCCCCAAGGAGACACACTTGGTCAGAAAAATGCCTTCACCAAAAGATCTTGGAGTTGTTTCTTTAATTCCTCCAACTCCACATTTTCCATTTTATATGGGGTCTTTGATATCATATTAGATCTAGGTATGATTTCAATGGATAACTCTGCCTCTCTTTCTAGGGTAGGTCTAAGTAACTCCTTAGGAAATACATCAATGTATTCTTACATGATGTGAAAATTTTCTATTCATATACTTTCATTTACTTCTTCATCTTCACTAATCATTTCGATAAAAAAGGCTATGGGAGGTGCTTCTAGAGAAATCCCAGTATAACGACCCATACTTTACATACATTGTTAATACTTCAAAATTGAATCATACTTATTACAACATATAACAAAAACCACGAAAGGACCGTATAGGTATAGTGTCTTTAGAAACTGGGAAACATAAACAACTGGTTCATACACACATAATCATAGAGAATCATTTCTTGTTAGTCAAGACTCATTTTCAAGACTATCTTAGTGGACAAAGTCCCTTTCTGAACCGAGTCACCCTCGTTTCAGTCCTGTTTCACTGAAACGGTATAACCTACCGTTCCAGCCCTGTCTATCTCATGAGATATAAAATCTTTACCCAATGCATTGGAGGGAGATATAGTTCCCACCCATCTCATAATGATACCATTCTTATGTGTGCCACAAAATCATAAATCATACATCATTGCATAACCCATGTAATACAAATGGTAATCTTAAACATCATGAAATCATAAAACAATTCATATAAGATAAAGGAATTCATAAAAATAATTCCATCACAACATAATAAAATCAATGTAATAATAGGGATAAAAACATAACCCTTTATTATCTTAGATGGAAAATAATTTTGATAAAACACTTGAACTCCATTCTTGAGGAAAATATCTTTTCTTCTTCAAAAACATTTTTCCTTTCTTAACATGTCATACAACTTTAATCTAAAAGAAGTTGATTAAAAATAAGCTTGAAAACTTGTAAAGGAATCTTCTTGTAAATAATGTTTTAAAAATCCATTCATGTCGTATAAGTTAAAAAAAACATTCTTCGTACTTTTTTCAGAAAAGTCAAAAAGTACCTCGTATGAAAAACGACAAAAGATTCATTTCATATCTTTTACTAAAAACTCACCGAAGGGTAAAATTGGATATAAACTATTGTAGAAGGATGTAAATAAGATTAAATATTGAGGGAACATGGATGCGGATGATAAAATACACCCCAGTAATTACCAAAGTAAAAACAATCTTGGATAAGAGTGAGATTGTGATATTTCCCTTACCTTAGGTCCGATTTGCTTTGTACGTGTCTGAAGCTCCTGTATAATGGTTTAAATAATGTTATTGACTTATTACAGAATCATACATATTGATATTATATCATATATGGTCATATTCTTATCTTCTTATTAGTAATATTTCATTGTTACTTGTTACTCGGGTCTTTATTGCCTTTTGTTCTTATGCGTGTTTTGCCAAATAAATTCTTATTCTTCTTTTAAGGTTATAGATACCTTATATCCAGAATGGTATTAGTGTAACATATATCATATTTATTCATTCAATTCATTTATATAATTACTATTTAATGATGATCATGTAGAACGAGTCGCATCACATCGTGGAGACGGTATTCCGTACGTACGCACGAGCGATGATATTGTTCCCATGATCGTGGAATTGTATTTAAGTGTATTTATAATATTTCAGTATCAATATCACTTTATAATAATCATATATAGTTACTCATTACACCATTATACCCATCCTTGTAAGGTGATGGTGGAAAATAGAGTACACCACGGCGTGGAGACGGTATTCCGTACGTACGCACGCGCGGTGATTTCATTTTTCCGTAGGATGGATAGAATGTCAATTAGAGTTGTTTAATATTTATAATAACATATCAGTATGTAATTAATACTGATGTTATTACTTTATCATGAAACAACTAAAGAAGAAGAAGTTGAAGAAGAAATAAATTGAAAAGATCGGTAATGGATATTACCTCTTCTTTGAAACACCTCTTTGAATCCTCCACTTAGGGAACTAAGATTGGTCTTTGAAGAAGACCAGGACCTCTAGGATTATTCTAGGGAAGTGGAGAAGGGATTTTGGCAGGGTTTGGCTGAGCTTGAGTGCTCAAATTGGTGTGAGGAGGAGGGGGAGGAGGTGCCCTTTTATAAGGGAGGAGAGGGGCACCTTAGGAATACCTCAAAATATTATTTTATATTAAAGTCAAAATTGGTTTATAATGGTTACAAAGGGTCTTATTTCGAAGGTAAAGTGGGGATGGGTCTAAATCCTATCAACCAATAAGATTTAGACAATTTTAGCTTATTATTTTAACCTTATCAATTAGATTTAACTCTAAGTTAAATAATTTAACTTTTATCGCGACTTTTTGTTTTCTTACACTATATGGTTAATACACTTACTATAACATGCCAAACGAACCCCAAGTTGTTTATTATTAATATATATATCTTTATCTAAGTCATTTGGACGAACCTTAGATTTTTAGGAATAAAATAACAATTAATAATATAATATTCGATTTAAAAACTATTTTGTGTCAATTTTGACACTATTTGATATATGATTTTTGTGAAAGTCATAACAGAATTATATGTTAGAACAAAGTTGATTAAATCAACACTAATATATCATAGTAACCTATAAAATTAGTGTAATTCATAAAAAGTCTCAAATTACATTTATTTGAGCATTTATAACATCAATTATGTTAACATTTCCTTAAAAGGGTAATTACTGCATCATCGTTGTGCCATAAATAAATTAATTTATTTAAAGTCTAAAAATTATAAATAAAATATCATTATGTAGGAAATATTTTTAGCTTTCTAATGAATATTTATAGTCGAATTTATCTTATGTATAACCCCATATTAAAAAATTTTTAGTTATTAAACTTTGATTTTAACTATTTTAACTATTCATTAAATAAAATAATATTAAATGTCATAATCTAATCCAAGTGGACCTAAATGGTCATATTATATTCATAAGGTTTTTTTTGGTCGAATTACACTTATCCAATAGAATTAGGACATGTGTTAGGGTAATAGTAATATCATATTTACCCTTAGTTACCCTATTTACTATTAACCGCGGTAAAAAAAGTAAAAAGTTACTATTCACCAAAAAATTATTTTTATCTCATTGAACCAAATTTTACTTACTGATATCAACCGTGTCTGTCAGATTTTCAAATTCCATTCACAGAAGCGGTAAAATTATGTTTTATGCAAAATTCAGTTTTTTAACCTACCACTTAGTGGTTTCACTATTCATCAAAAATTGAAAGTTTTCAGAAAAATACCAAAATTTCACCCTAGGCAAATTTCGGTATTCCGAATCCAAAAATGAGGTCCATTTTGAAAGATAAAATTTCAAAAAGTGTTTATTACTATTCATAACGGCTATTTTAAATAATATTTTAATAGCATATCGTCGTTTAGTGAAACTCGGTATTGCGTACAACACAAGCTATCGAGGAAGGTCGTGATTGCGTGTAAAGTAAGCCAAGATAGTGTGTAGTGAAAGATTCCTTTGATGATATATATATAACATAAAAATATTACTCATAAAAATCTCGGGTGTTACACCCAGGCCGAGATATCTCTCCTTTGAAAAAAAACTATAGTTTTTTCATTCAAGAATATTGAAATTTCCTTTCTTTTATAGTTTATCTTAATATTATAATTTGAGATCCAGTCCATCCCTAGCATAATATTGAATAACAGCATGGGAATGGCTACTAGATTTGTGATGAGATTATTCTTGACAAAGTTAATACTAGAGTTTCTATACATTTTTGATGCTTGGATAATCCCTATAGGATTTTGTACTGATAACTCTAATTTCAGTAGTTCAATTATTGATTCTATATTCTTTGCAAACTTGGAGTAAATAAAAGAGTGCATATAACCTGAATCAAAAAAAGTGCTTGCTTTCTTTGATAGAACAATGAGGGTACCTACTACTACATAATTTGAAGATTCAACTTCATCCTTTGGGATTAAAAAACCTAACCTTGCTCTCTTGGCCTATGTTGAGGTTGATAGTGATTCTCCTCCATTATCTCCTGATTTGGATAGTGATTAGAAAAGTTCCCAGTCTATCCACACTTGGAGCATTGGACTTCAGGCTGGGCATGCACTATCTTACCTTTGTCATTAGTGTTAATAATTTGAGGCTTCACCTCACTATGATAGTTATGAGAAATATGTCCATCTCTCCCACACTTGTAACATTTCTTGCTCTCGAGCAGAAAATTCCCTGAATGATGCTTCCCATATTTTTTTCATGTGGGAAGTTGCACTTGCTTCCCCCATCTTATGTGATCAAAGATCCTCCCTAAGCTTAGATCCATTTATCTCTTATTTTCATTCGGTCTATGGGACCATTGAGTCTCTCCAAACTCTAGTTCAACCTCCATATCAGTCTACACTATCTTCTCATAGTTTTCATAGCCTTGATTGGATAGATTCTTCCATAGATGGGTTCTTAGTCCACTGAAGAATCTATAAACCATTCCATTATGATCCATGACAAAGCTAGAGGTTTAATGAGAAAGTCTTGTAAAGTTGATCTCATAGCTTCCCACAGATTCATTTTCCTTTTAATTTAGCTCTAAGAATTTCATATCCATTTTCATTTTCATTGAATGGGGGAAATATTTTTTAAAAAGGTTCCCCTAAACTATTCCCACTCCATAGCATCAATCTACCTTCTTGGCTTCATGTTTTTAATCAGTTTCCACCACTGATTAGCTTATCCCTCTAAGCGGTACACAGTCAGGGTGACTTTATCTTATTTTGAACAACGGATTATAGAATAGATCTTTTATATATATATTATTCATTATTTAGTAATCAATGGGTCATTAGATCCACTAAAAAGGTGGTCATTAACACATAAAGGAATAAACAGAAAGTTGTTACCTTCGAGATGAATTTGGTCTCTCGACGTGATTCAAGTTATTTATCATAACTCGAGTCAGTTGATTCATCATTCTTATGAACTTTTCCATTTTGGCTTCTATTGGAAGGTCGTCAGCACATGGTATATTGTGCTCAACATTTATGTGGTTCCTCCTATTTCACTCAATTTTCTAAAATAAGAAAACCTTAGTGAGAAAAATGTTTCTTTTAAGAATATTATAATTCTAAAGTAATTTTTTGTCTTAAAACATCATGGTTAAATATGTTATTAATTGACAACAATTACATTTTATATATATCCTTCATAATTGTTTATAAAAATCTTAGGATTAACCAAACATATACCCTGGGAGTGTCAAACCAGTAGTGTATTAAGGCTCATTTTCATGCACTATTTCCCATTAAATTCTAGATCAAAGTGGTTTTTTTTTGGTTTTATACATACGTATATCTGTTCCAGAGCCACATCCACTTATCTGTATCCAAACATAGATTTATTTTCTCAGAAACCACTTACTTAATACTTCAGCAAAATATCAGGATGGTTTACTATATTTAAACTTTTCCCTAGGGTTCTTCTTAAGTTTTTAAAATTCTAATTTCCACAAATAACTAAACCTTTTTTTAATAACAAATATTTCATCTCGTCTTTTTATTACATAAATTTTCATTACATTATAAAAATATATAATCTTTTAAAGATTAGTTTTTTGGAAAAAAAAGTTACATAATACATGAAAACTTAAAACATTATTCTAATCCACTTTAAAGGATTTATTATAGGTTCATTCTAAGTACATTTACTACATCTCATAACTTGGGGACATACATAAAAGGAAAGGGTGAGTATAGGGCCCAGTAAGGGAAATCAAGGTAAAAACTCTGCATGTGGCCATGAGAAATATCAATAAGAACTTGAGTGATATCATAAAGGCATGATAAAATAAAAAAGGGGCATACCATAACAAAAATAACATGAATAATAACATGGAAATGTGGCTACAATATTTAAATGATACATTCATAAGAATATCACTAAGGTTTCTCACCAAGGTTTCATAAAATTTACCAAGGTTATTCACCAAGGTATCGTAAAACATGTCATCTATAGAGATTAAATTATTTTCCCAATGTATTGGAGTGTTGTAATGGAACACCCCTAATATGTATTAATTAATGTGATCCACATAGATCATAATAAAATATTTCATAAATAACCCATGAAAAATAAAAGAAACAGGTTTCATATTAAAAAAACATGCACTAATGGGAAGTTGGGTTCTCCCAACGCTTTTATACCAACGGTTCAACAAAACTGTTGGTATAGGGGTCCTTTACCAATGGTTTGACTAAACTGTTGGTAAAGGTTGAGTTAGTGAAGGATTTCCCAACGGTTTGAAGAAACCATTGAGAAATCTACAAAATTTTCTCCCTTTACCAACGATTTGAACAAAAAATTGGTAAAGGCCATTATTTTCCCAACGGTTTTTAAAACCCATTGGGAAAATTCCCCCCCCCCCAAATGCAGCAAACCCGCCCCTGATTACATAGAAGTTGTATTTCCCCTAATTTCTAGAATCCCCCGCGTAGGTGAACCCTAATCTGAGGTCTTCCATCTGATTGGATGTAACTCCCCTATCTAGGTTAGACTCCTTCAACCTTTTCCCAAATACAGACATAGAAGCCCTCATTGTGGTAATTCACATGGTTGGTGTGTGTTTTACCAAACTTTGTGGCCTAATATGGTGAGTTGAGGTATCTTATTCGTTTCTAGTGTTGTTCATCCCAACTATGAGCTAGTTATATGGATATCCTTCTATTCTCAACCTTTCTCCATTTATTTCACTATCTAGAAAGATCACGTCATTATTCCCTATTTCTAGGAATTTTGGAAAATTTTATGATTCACACTATTTGATATTGAATCAATGACTAATACTTGATTGGTATATGTCTGTGGGTATATAGAAGATGGTTTATAAACTATCCCTTAAAAGTATCACTGTTTTGTGTTCTTTATGATGTGTAGTATCATTGACATACTTTATTATTAATATCAAATTTAAAAATAAATGTTGGTGTCTATACTTTATGAAATTAAACCTCTTTACGATTCATGAACAACCTATTAGTGTAAAATCCTAATCTTTATCCATCCATGGGGTGCACTTGACTTGGGGAACTAATTGGGTAATGAAAGGTATGACCATAGGGGTGCCAATAATGAGTTATTGAACATGAGTGAAAGATTTTGGATGCCTATAACACATAATGGGACCTGAGGCATTTGCCTCTAATATGAGACCTATTGAAAATGAATATAAATAAATTTTAATTTAATTTTTGATTACTTGTTCTTTGATTAATGATTTGGAATTCCTTCAAGAAACCAACCAAGGATTCATGTTAAAAACATAGCTTTTAATTCCATTCGGAAACCCCCTTGGATTCATGATGATTTGGTTTAGAATACCTTTGGGAAATCTACCTTGTATTCATAGTGATTAAGATTTAGGAAGCCTTGGGGAAGTCCCCCTAGGATTCTAAACTAGAGGCTTCTCTCTTTACATAAGTTGGTAACTCCTTCCTCCCTATAAATCCATCTGAAGTCAATCAATTTTTTAGTTCTACACTCCAAATATATAAGGCTTAACTTAGTTTTAATGTTGTGCATCTATTATTCTTTGTTTCTATTTCGATTTGACCTAAACCATGTGGTGATGTGTGTGGAATGACATGCCCAATAAGTTTAGTTTGATTTTTTTTTTCTATTTTCGTTTTACAATTCAAGTGTCATGATTATATGAATCAACTTGATTTGAAGTCTTCATATCCACTACTTTTATGTAGTTAGTAAATAAAATCGACTAATGGAGGTGCTGGTGAGATGTATCCCCACTCAAAGATGGTAAATGGTTTGTTTAGTAATATTTTCTCTAAGTGGGTAATGGATATAAGGATGATCCATGTGAAGGGATTGGGGATGGTTGGGGTATTGGGGTAGGTGGTTTTCCTTTTTTTTAGTGGGGTGATATGGTACTTTCTGTAGAGTTTAGTTTGGGTGTTATGAAATGTACTAACTTTTCACAATATTTCCATTTTTTAGCATCAATAACTTATTTAAAAAACTCTCTTTATATATTCTGTATCTTTCATAAAAATACTTCACTTTGTAATATCTTGAACAATGTTCTATAAAGTCTATAGTGTCTTCTTGTATGTGATAAATGAAAAAATCACAAAACACATCTCACCTCAAATTTAGGCACACATAATTGAATTAGTATATCTTTAAATTGTTTTAATAGTTTACTACATCAACTAGAAACTCCTTCCTTTATCATTTACTTAAATATATTTTTGATTAAACATCAATGTTACTGAATTTCTTATGATGAAATGACTTATAACAATTCTTTTTAAAGAATGGATAGAAGTTGGATGTATGAAACCGATCAGATCTCAAGATATTTTCAAAACAATTTGGAGATCTTTTTAGATTTTTCATTTCATAATGCTTCAGATAGTGGTCACATATACTGCCCATGTTCCAATTGTGTTGGTAGACCTTGGTTAATCCGTGAAGAAGTCAGCTACCACATAACCAAATATGGTTTTCAATCAAACTACTATGTGTGGTATCACCATGGGGAGAAAATAAAATCTCAAATTGTTGATGATCGAAATAAAAGGAATGGACTGGAGAATTTGTTAGATGACCAGTTTTCATTTATTCATCATCATGAAAAAGAAAGGATTTTGAATCAAGAAGGCTTCGATATGAGGACAGATGATGCATCTAATGAAAATGATGATATTGTCATGGTGAAAAAATTTAATGATGCTACCACGACTCTAGTATATCGACAATGCGATAAAATGAAAAAGCTGGAATTTTTAATCCAATTGTTTCATGGGAAAAATATGTATGAGATTTCTAATATAGTAATCGATTACATTCATACCTTCTTGAAGGATTTACTTCTAGATGATTCATATATTCATTCAAACTACTGTATTGCATGAAAGTTAGTTGAGGAACTTGGATTTTCAAGAAACAAAATTCATGCTTTCCCGAAAGATTGCAGTTTATTCTGGGAGGAAACCGCTGAACAAAATGATTGTATAAAATGTGGTACATCCCATTGGAAATCAAAATATGATGTAACACCATCCTGCGTGCCATATAAAGTAATGTGGTACTTTTCATTGATCCCCAAACTCCAGAATCTTTTTATGTCTGATGAAATTTCAATAAAAATGAGATGGCATAATACCAAGAGAAAGAAGACTAATGGTGAGTTGGTTCACCCTACAGATGGATTTTCATGGTAGATATTTGATGTTTGATGTCCTAATTTTACAGCTGACGTGCGTAATGTGAGGCTGGATCTTTCATGTGACAGTTTTAATCCGTTTGGGCATATGCTTACTTCACACAGCACATGGCCAGTTTTTATACACATTTATAATATTCCCCCATGGTTGTGTATGAAAAAAAAATTCACTTTCAAGAGTATACTCATATCTAGCCCTTCTGATCACGGCATTGATATTGATGTATACATGAAACCTTTGATAAAAGAGTTGAAACTTCTTTGGTATGTGGGTGTGCGCACATACGATGCATATTCAAAAGACATATTTCAGATGTGTGTTGCTCTTATGTGGACGATCAATGATTTTTTTGGCTTATGCAATGATGTATGGATGGATCACGAAGGGAAAACTGTCATGTCCTATTTGTATGAAGAATACACGATCTAGAAGATTGAAATATCACTGTAGTTTCAGTTTTATGGGACATCGACGATTCTTTCCAATGGACCATCCATATAGAAATAATAATCGAAGATTTGATAATACCATAGAGACCGATGATCCACCTCAGTTTATGTTTAGAAATGATGTTCTTAATTAATTGAAAGATTTTAGTTTTTCATTCGGGAAGGGTCAAATGAAATCTGGAAAGAGAAAGAATGTTTCCACAAAAACCTGTTACAATTGGAAGAAGAGGAGTATCTTTTTTTATTTTCCTTATTGTTAAACCAATTTTTTACGTCATTGATTAGACATAATGCACATTGAAAAGAATATATGTGAAATGTTTCTTTCAATACTTCTAAATGTTAAGGTAAATACAAAAGATGATTTACAGTCTCAGCATTACTTGGAGGATTGGGGCATCAGACAAGAATTGCATCTTGTGTGTATCAGTGAAAATAAATGGAAACTTCAATGTGCTTCTTATGTGATGACACCTATGAAAAAAAACAATTTCTGGAATTATTAGAGACTATTAGATTTTCTGATGGCTATTCAAGCAACATGTCTAAACAGGTCAACATAAGAGAGTTGAAGCTAAAATCTTTGAAGACTCGTGATTATAACGTTCTTCTATATGATTTGATTCCAATAGAAATTCATCATCTTTTTTCCAATAATTTAAGGTTGAATTTTATTCATTTGTTCCATTTGTTTAGAGATATTTGTGCTAAGAAGTTGTCCAAGTATTTCTTGCAAAAAAAATTGACAGATGCCCCATTAATTTTGTGTGAGTTGGAGAAAATATTTCCTCCATCATTTTTCACATGCATTTTTCATCTGAATATCCATATTCCCACTGAAATACTTCTCAGAGGACTTGTTTCTTTTTGCTAGATGTATCCAACTAAAAGAAATATGTACACATTAAATTCTTATGTCCGAAATATGAATCATCCTGAAGGTTTTATCATGAACGGTTACTTAGCTCAAGAATTTATGGATTTCTGCTCGATGTATTTGTCTGATCTTACTAGAAGAATGAACAGACCAATGAGAAATAAAGAAGAATGGTATGAACAAATTGAACCCATTTTTCCATCACTTCCTCAAATAGGAGGAATTCCTGGATCATATACATTGAAGACATTAAGCCTTGAAGAGCGGGAGATGGCACATTGCACAGTTTTGTTCAACTGTGATTTGTTCGATGACTACATCAGGTAACTAAATTGAATATATATATCTTACATATATATCTGTTAAAATATTCATATTTTTTATCTACAGGGAACATAAAACAATGATAAATAGAAATCATCGTTCTTTATCTTTGAGAAGGAGGGAGACTTTTCATAGCAAAGAGTTTTCTGCTTGGTTAAAATTGAAGGTAATAATATTACTATTTAAAATAATTAAATCAATATTTAATTAAGTTTAATGTTCATTAATATTGCAGGTATTGAGTTTTCCTACTGACTCTGTCTCTGAGGAAATAATAGCTTTAGATTTTGGTCCTAATACCGTGGTTCGTGACTGTAAATCAATTGTTATCAATGGGTGAAAATTTATTATCACTGAACGAGCAAAGAACATGAGAACACAACATGATGGTTTTATGGTTACTACCATAATAGATTGCTATGCTGGTGCATTAGATAATAGACCGTGATTTTAAAATGTGGGTTATTATGGAGTCGTTTAAAAAATAGTAATATTGGATTATTACTCTCATGGACGAGTCACAATGATGAAATATCATTGGTGTGATTCGATGACGAGATAGGGCACATTTATTGATGATTGTGGATTTCAAGTAATTAATATGACTTGCACTCTTGCTACCGAAAACCCATATGTATTGGCATCAATGGCTAAACAAGTTTTTTATGTCAAAGACCAACTTTGACATGAATTTAGTGTCATAGTTAAAGTAATTCCAAGACATATTTTTTATGATGGTGATGATGGAATTGAAACTTTCCCTACTGCCATTGGAACTAATCCATTTATTTCTTTTGATGAATCTAATAGCTCAATTTTCAGAGTTGATTGTGAACCTGAAGTTGTGGTGGAAAATATATAGAATCGTCCATCCATATTCTCAATTCTTTTGGTTTACCTCGAGTTGGGTTGTTAAGGTTTGTACTGTTCAAATTGATTTAATATTGATTACACATATGTTGTATTCGACTTGACCATTATGTGAATTTTCAATGTTTATTGGTTGGAATTTTTATTTGAATTTCATTTTCTAATTTGGAATTCAACTATATTTAAACCTACGAAACCAGCATTTCTAACTTGGTGAACATTTCAATGCTTCAACTGTGATTTGTATTAAAAAAAATTGACTCTAAGACCTCTCTTTAACATTTTACCAGGTAATGAACATGATGGTTTGTATTCTTCTGAAAAACATGTATTGAAACCTGCATCATCTACCTGATCTAAAGAAATTAAATTTTTCCTTAATTTTGACAGTTGCTTTACCACTTATGAATCTGGTAGAATCAATATTCCATGATTTTAATAGACTGATGACACTTAGTAAATAATCATCCTACTAAAAATTAACTTCTTTATTACATCTTGTACTATTTATTGACTTCATTATATATTTTTTCAAGCTCACCTAAAACAATGGTTAGTTAAATTATCCATGAATTCCCCTATTCCCACTCATTTATTTTGTTTTTTGGGATACACATTAGTTATACTTTTCTATTTACTTCCATATTTGTTTTCAAATGTAGGAAATGAAACCAATTGAAGAGAGGTGATGAAAACAGATTATGGACAACAATCATCGCATGGCTGAGTTGGGAATTCCACCACTAGTGCCTGCAGTGAGTATTTTATTTAAAATATATTTATTTAAATAATATATAATTTCATGTGATTAATTTTTTTAAAACATTTTTTCAGGATCCATCTATTAGGCGATAGTTATTTGATGAGAAGCCTAGTGGTGGTCTCAGTACTCGGGGTGTTCGTACGAGGGGGTGGTATGGGAACTAGACGATCTGGTCGGCATACCCGATTAGACCCTACCCCTCCCACTGAAATACCATCCATCCCACATTCCAATCCTGGTGTTCCATTAGGGACACATAGGATATTTAGGCCTCCCATGTTTTCATCACCCTTTACATCTGAGCCTCCTCACCCATATGTACCATATTCGATGATGATTCCCACTCCCCATCCAGCATTTGGCCATCCATCACTATCATCTTCTTTTACTTTTGCTTCCTTCTCTCCGAGCTTTTATATTTCATCTTCTTTTACTCCTACTCCACCAGATTTTGTCCCTACGGAGCATACATTAGGACCCACTCCATATGTACAAGGTGTTCCTTCAATTTCTGTGGATCCAGTGGCGCCCATTGATCAGACTACCATAGGTATACTTATACAACCCTAACAAATTGTTACACCATTTTTTATTTTCATTATAACATATATTGATAAAATATTTGTTTTTCTTTCATAACAGATACATCTACTGATAAGAGGCGGGGTGGGGGCATACATGCTTGTGTGCGGTGTGGAACCTCCATACGTAGTTGATGGTGGACTAAAATGAAGATAGTCAGATGATTGAAAAATCAGGGCAGCAATGTCGGAGTTTTTTGGAAATGCTTGTCAAATACTCCGACATCATTCCTATCAGCCCACTCTAATGGAGACAGCTGCCAAATGAAGTCAAGGATAAATCCTGGGCAGAGATATGGGTAGAAAAATCTATTGTATTTAATGTGATATATTAATTTTTTTATTTATATGAATGAATATTTTGGTTTCAATTGTGGTTTAATTTACCCGATGGTGAGGGTGCACGGCCAGCACATCTAAAGGATTTAGGCGAGCTTTAGAGAGCTTATAAGCATGAGTTGTACATTGGCTGGCATTCTAGATTGGACACAGAGTTAGAGGCGGTCCCTGTCATGGATGATTGTCTGTTAGAATAGTATTGACAGATGATTACTCATTGGACTACTATCCAATTTACGGTATTAATCAAATTAGAGGTATTTAAATGAAAATTTTCATGTTTTTCATTTATACTAATTATTGAATTTTATTTAGGATTCATCTAGAAGAAATAAAAAAACATTGATTCTAAGAAATACATCCACACATTGGGATGTACTATGATGTCAGATCATGAGATACATCAGGTATGACAGTTTATAATCTTTCTTTATGAATTTAACTTTTTATTTCTTCCTCTATAATGTATTCGATTGCTAAAGTTGTTGTCACACCCAGTTTTTCATGTCTTTGTTTTGATCCGGTTTATTTGAAATCCATATACTTTTCTTGGGTCTTGGGTGAGATGAATTTTGTTTTTTTAAGTTTCATTTATGTCTAATCATCCTAATTTTGGTTTCCCATTTCTTGTTTATGAGTTTTTGGAGAAAGGGTGGTTACTTCATGATTTGGGCCAACCGTGAGCCCATTTCCAGTTTTAAAAACCAAATTTGTTTCTTTTATAACTCCTTTGTTTTAAAACATATTTCACCCATTCCACTTCATACTTTTCCTTCACTTATATATTCAAACCATTATATCCTTTTGTACCCCTTAATAATTCATAATCATGGTGAATTGGGGTTACTTATTAAGGTATTGGGCCAGCCCAAGGGCCCATTTCCAGTTTTAAAGAAATAATTTGTTTATTTTATATATAATTCAATTTTTAATATTTTTTGGTTATTACACCTCCCACCCGAAACCAATATCCCTATCCTCACCCCCATTATCTATTTTCCCTCTTTAGAGCTCAGAATAGTCGTGGAGTGGGGAAACATTCTCAATGTCTCTCAAATCGTCCAGAATTGACAAGGTAAATTGTATCATTCATAAATTAATAAATTTTTACTATTTTGGCCACAAATCTTCTTTCCCTGGTTCTTACAAACCTTAGGAGTCTCTACAAGAAGTTTCAATACATTCCCTTTTATCTAATGGTGCATATCTAGTGGAATACAAAGAGTTTTCTAGTTGAAAAGTTGAGAATCCATCTCCTTTATCCTCCATCTTCTTCCTCATTTCACTATTTCTTGATTTTATATCTCCCCTAGTCCTGTTAGACTTAGGGTTATGTTATTCCATGATTTTTTATGGGTTTTTTATTCATTTGGGTCTGGTCGTCATAGGTTTAGGATTTGTAAACCCTCATATGGTGATTTCGTGTGTGTGTTTCCATTACGCCAAGGATTTGAGGTAGGATATCTCTTGCTCTAGCCTTTAACATTTAAGTTTCATCATTATCATACTGTTATAACCTTATTTATATGATATTTTCTACTGTTAAACCTTTTTTTTAAAGGTTTTGTGTGCAAATTATATTTTATGACTTATTTTGTTAAAAATATAGTTGTTTTGGTATAAATGTGCACTCCTCTTGTTTGATAAATTATTCCATAAGCTTATAAACTTGGTTTATATTATTTTGAATATGTTTCAGTATATTTAATAAATTTATGTCATGAAAATGGTATTTTATCCCTTTTTATGTGCTTAACATGAGTTTTTTTTTAAAGAGTGCATGCCACGTGTTCGGTAAATTTCCCGGTTGGATTTTATGTGTCTAGTGCAATTTAAAATGATTTATTTGGATTTATAAATACATTGGAAGCATTTAAAAAATTATTTTGGTATCCTTTTATGGCTTTCCAATTTTTATTTGGTCTTACAAATAAATGGGTTTTGGTTTACAACATGTTTTGGCCCGAGTTTCCGAAAAATGTCATGTTTCACATTCTTATAAAAATGGTTATGTTTTGAATATGTAACCTGAGTGTTTTATGGGATTTATGAACTTGGTTTGATGCTGTATATTGTGTGTATACACCTATTTAAAAAAATTTAAATTCATAACTTTTTCAAATGTTAGTTTTGGTAAAATGTTTAAAGGCATGTTTGGCCTTTTCTAAAAATGAAGAATGAGTGTTTTACTTGTATATACCATGTTGTGTCAATTGGTATTGTTTTATAATCCATTAAATGATTTTATTAAATGTTTTTAGGGCTAAAAAATATGGTTGGGTATGTTCTTGTTGTGTGTTTATGATTCAAATAGTTTTTTTGAATGTTTTTTATGTGCAAAGCCTCAATACACTCCTTGAAATTGTTTTACAAAAATTTGTAGTGGTTTATTGATTTGTGAAAGAAATGTGAAGAAATTTTATGGGATGTTTTTGTTTTTATGGTTTGGGAATGAAATTTGGATGTGAAATGTGTATTTTATAATATGTTTAACTTGATTTAGCACTAAAGGGAATCACAGGTATCTAGGTGGGCGTACGTGTATTAGTATGCTAGTGATTCTGTGGGGTTTGGCCCTTATTTCACATAGCAAGTTTGAAGATGACAACACTAACTAAAATATGATGATGATAATTTTGGGGGACCACTAGGATATGTGTATTCTCCCTACTAGTGTCTCGTGTGCATGAGAATGGATATTTATTATGGTTACTTTCACCGAGATACGAGGTACCTGGGGCTCACAACTAACTAGTGCCTAGGGGTGTTCCCATGAGTTGTGCTCATTGGCTATTTTGTACTCACCATCGGCATACGGTGTGTTTAGTTGGTAGATTCAGTAGTGTGTGTTATTTATTTAAAATTGTACAATATTTAAATCATCCCTCATTGAAACAATTTTCATTTTGAAGTTGCACCTCTTTGAAAAATTGTTACTTGCATTTTTGTTTATAAAACATGCAAGTTTTTCTCTGATAATTATTATAGCATGGAACCTCATTTGAAAAACATACTTTTATATCTTGTATTTAAAACATGAAATTTATGTTTCTTTTATTTTAAAGGAAGTTCATTGGGAATAGAATATTGGTCTAACCTACTAAGTTTTAATACTCACGCCTATAGTCTTCTTCTGTTTTTAGCCCTTGTGTAGGTTTCAGCTTGAGTTTGATCACCTTAGGAGACATGTGATCATTGTGTTTGAGAGTGACCAGTGGTGTCACATGGATTTATTTGGCTATTGGGTTTGGTCAATTAAGTTTTTGGTTTATTCTACTTTTAGTTTCTTGTAAAAATAATGTTCAGTTCAGTTTTTATATAAATGTATTTTGGGTTGTCCATTTATTTCTGCTGTTTGTTTTATTGTTTATATATAGGAGAAATTATTCCCTTGTGTACTCTATTGATGCCCTTGGTTCTTGTATCTATCCCGGGAGGATCGGGAATGCCTCTCGGGACTTGTCGCATGCTGTCCCTTGTGACCGGTTCAGGGTCGACTCGGGCTGGTTTGTGACAAAATGGTATCAAAGGAGATTGACTCTTTGCATACCATTATTTTTAAAGAGCCCTTGTTATTTGGGGATGTCAAGGTATATGGAGTAGGATTGTTGGTACTTTAGGGGTAAGTTTAGGAAGAGTATCATGAACTCTTCCTCATTCTGATCCTCGGGTTTCCATGGGAAGTCTGGTTTTATTAGTGTCTTTTTTTCTTGTTGATTGTATGGTTTTGGGATATGACAAGGGGAGTCTGACCAATGGCCTCTGTGAGCTCACAGGGCCTGGCAAAGCCATGTGGATCCAGGGCATGGTCCTAATAAGTCTCTCCATGTTGGTGTTGTGTTTGACATATGGCTACCAACCATATGGTCAAGTCACGCACCGACACTAGTTTCCTTTTGTAGGTTTCTTGGACATTTCTTGAATTCTGAATTTTTGTTTTGAAAATCCTTGTGTGAGAATTATCAAAATGGGTTTTAAAGTAATGATTTAATTTTTAAAAGGGGGAAATGGGTTTTCAAAATTTAAATATAAGAATTTTTTTGGAAGATTGTGTATTTTTTAACAAATTTTTGGAAGGAAGTGAAAATGATTTAACAGGATTGGATTTTCCCTAATCTAAACTTGTGGTTTGTTGAAATAAACGGTTTTGAAAGTTTGAATCATTTTAAATTAATTCTGAAACTTTGTTTTAAATGGGGTATTTTGGGCTATTGAATTTTGTTTGAATCTGATGAATTGGTTTTGGAAGTTTGGTTTTGAGTGGCTGGTGATTTATGGAAAGGGGTTTTGGCCATTGTGGTTGTCGGATTATGAAATAGACCTTGCTGAATTTTTTTATAATGGGAAAGGAATATTTGGAATAGAATGGTTGTTTTTGTAAGTTCTATTAAATGAAATGGATTGTTTTTTAATCAAATGGTTCTTGATGAAGCATGGATTGTCTTATGAAATCTGAAAATGGTTTTTTATTTGGTGGTTAATGTGCCTTTGGAAGGTACATGATTATTTTTGTAATGATGATGTTTTGTTTTTGCATTCGGTGTTTTCATGGGTTCTCACATGAAAGGTTTTCTAGATATATGGATGAATGGATGGTATGGCTTGGTATTTGAGTGCCCGGGGTGGCACGTAAATATTCATGTGAGTGATACTTGATAAAACACCATTGGTGAATGTGAAAATCCACCAAGTTAGTTTTTTTTTCAAAAATGTTTTTAGCTGAAAAATTGTGGTTTTTGTTTTGAACTGACGGTTATGTGGATGATTTATCCTATGTCTTAGAAGTGTTTTCTATTCATTATACTTCCTTATGATCTAGAAGTCATACTCTTTTTGCATCTTGAGATGGGATCTTGTTGGTGGCACGGTTTTGGAGTAATGTTCAGTGGGTTTCTAAAGATGTGTTGGATGTTGTGATGTTTCCATGGATGGTTCCCCATTGTTATTCTTTCCAGTTGATCAACCTAAGGATTTGTTACAAATGTTAAATCCACCTCTTATAATGATACCTCAGACCATTTGTTGAAATAGAGAGATATTTGGGCTCGATTTAAAGTGCCTTACCTTTATGGTGATTCTCTCGGTTGTAGTAGTTGTGCTCGATGATGTTTAGTGGGTGTTTTTTTGTGCCTTGTTCATTCTGCTCCCCGTTCGGAGTGAGAAAAAATAGTTTTTTGTTTCTCAATGTTCTTGTTTAGGTAAAAATGTGTTGTTGAGGAAGTGAGTCCCATGGTGTCTCTTGATCTGTTATTTCTTATTGGGAGTGTTATGTGGTACTGTGTGGAACTAAGGGATGGAGTAAATGTTGGGGATTATCAAAGCCTGGCTGCGAGGCAAGAGATGATTCATCCATCAGAGCTCCAGCCATAGGTTTCGGAGTAAATCTAGTGCATAGTCATGAGTCCTAGTATTATGGGTAGAGTTTCTAAGCTCATACCTATACCATTTCATTGAGGTAGTTCCATTGTTTCTTTTGTGGTTTCAATGTCCCAATTACTAGGTCCCCTTCCCTCCCCTCTCTAATTGGTGGGGGTCTAGATCCATGCAGAATGTGTTGGCCCAGTTCTTGACCCCTCTGTTTGGGAGTGGGTGGTTTAGATGTTCATGTTATAACCCTCTTAACTTGGGTTGGTAGGTTGTTGTGGCAGAGTTTTTTTTTTGGACTTGTGAAAGTGAGGCCCAATTCTAGTTAATGTTTAGTTCTTGTTTTTTTGTTGCTAGTTGGGTTCTAATGGTGGGGAATCACACCATAGGTCTCGTTGATTTTTTTTCCTAAGAACATGTCTAGTGATATTTGTTTATTAAGGGTGGGTATTACATTCTATAATCCCCTGGAGACTTTGGTTTTCTTAAGTTCTCTTTAGTTTGGGTGATTGTGGGGTTCATTGGGACAAATCCCAATAATCATGTTCTTGTCTTGGTTGTGGAGGTGGTAGCTTGATATTTCCATTGATTTTCACAAAGTGGTTGTGAGTTGGTGTTTTGTTTGGGAGAGAGGATTAAGTTATGTTTATGTAAAATGATATTTCACTATATTGATAGGTTGGATCATGTTGATAAGGAATCCTTAGGTGTTTATCTTTCATCTAGAAAGTGGTATGGCTTTCCGGGGGTGGAAAGCTTTAATGGTGGGGAGAATTGTCACACCTAGTTTTTCATGTCTTTGTTTTGATCTGGTTCATTTGAAATCCCTATACTGTTATTGGGTCTTGGGTGAGATTAATTTTTTGTTTTTAAGTTTCATCTATGTCTAATCACCCTAATTTGGGTTCCCCATTGCTTGTTTAGGAGTTTTTGGAGAAAGGGTGGTTACTTCATGATTTGGGCCAACCGTGAGCCCATTTCCAGTTTTAAAAACCAAATTTGTTTCTTTTATAACTCCTTTTTTTAAAACATCTTTTGCCCATTACACTTCATACTTTTCCTCAACTGATATATTCAAACCAACATATCCTTTTTTACCCCTTAATAATTCATAATCATGGTGAATTGGGGTTACTTATTTAGGTCTTGGGCCAGCCCATGGGCCCATTTCCAATTTTAAAAAAATAATTTGTTTATTTTATATATAATTAAATTTTTAATATTTTTCAGTGATTACACCTCTCACATGAAGAAAATATCCCTATCCTCACCCCCATTATCTATTTTCCCTCTTTGGAGCTCAGAATAGTCACGGAGTGGGGAAGCATTCTCAATGTCTCTCAAATCATCTAGAATTGACAAGTTAAATTGTATCATTCCAAAATCAATCAATTCGTACTCTTTTGGCCACCAATATTCTTTCCCTGGTTCTTCCAAACCTTAGGAGTCTCTCCAAGAAGTTTCAATCCATTCTATTTTATCAAAGGGTGCAGATCTAGTGGAATACAAAGAGTTTTCTAGTTAAAAAGGTGAGATTCCTTCTCCTTTATCCTCCATATTCTTCCTCCTTTCATTATTTATTGGTTTTATAATCTTACATAGTCCTTTTAGACTTAGGGTTCTATTATTCCATGATTTTTTATGGGTTTTTTATTCATTTGGGTCTGGTCGTCATAGGTTTAGGGTTTGTAAACCCTCGGATGGTGATTTCGTGTGTGCGTTTCCATTACGCCAAGGATTTGAGGTAGGATATCTCTTGAACTAGACATTATAATTTAAGTTTCATCATTATCATATTTTTATAACCTTATTTATATGATATGTGCTTCTTTAAAACCTTGTTTTTAAATTTTTTGTGTGAAAATTATGTTTTATGACTTATTTTGTTAAAAATATAGTTGTTTTGGTATAAATGTGCAATCCTCTTGTTTGATAAATTATTCCATGAGCTTACACACTTGGTTTATAGTATTTTTAATATTTTTCATTATATTGAATAACTTTATGGAATGAAAATGGTATTTTATCCCTTTTTAAGTGCTTAACATAAGTTGTTTTTTTAAAGAGTGCATGCCACGTGTTCGGTAAATTGCCCGGTTGGTTTTTATGTGTCTAGTTCAATTTAAAATGATTTGTTTGGATTTATAAATACATTGTAAGCATGTAAAAAAATATTTTGGGATCCTTTTATGGATTTCCAATTTTTATTTGTTCTTAAAAATAAATGTGTTTTGGTTTACAACATGTTTTGGCCCGAGTTGCCAGAAAATGGCATGTTTCACATTCTTATAAAAATGGTTGTGTTTTGAATATGTAACCTGAGTGTTTTATGGTATTTATGAATTTTTTTTGATGCTTTATATGGTTTGTATACACCTCTTTAAAAAAATTGAAATTCATAACTTTTTCAAATGTTAGTTTTGGGAAAACTTTTAAAGGCCTGTTTGGCCTTTCCTAAAAATGAAGAATGAGTGTTTTACTTGTATATACCATGTTGTGTCAATTGGGATTGTTTTATCATCCATGAAATGAATTTCTTAAATGTTTTTAGGGCTTAAAAATGTGTTTGGGTATGTTCTTGTTGTGTTTTTATAATTCAAATAGTGTTTTTGAATGATTTTTATGTTCAAAACCTCAATACACTCCTTGAAACCATTTTATGAAAATTTGTAGTGGTTTGTTGATTCGTGAAAGAAATGTGAAGAAAGTTTATGGGTTTTTTGTGTTTTTATGGTTTGGGAATGGAATTTGTATGTGAAATTTGTATTTGATAATATGTGTAACTTGATTGAGCACTAAAGTAAATCCCATGTATCTAGGTGGGCGGATGTGTACTAGTATGCTAGTGATTCTGTGGGGTTTGGCCCTTGTTTCACGTAGCAAGTTTGACGATGAGAACACTAAATAAAATATGATTATGATAATATTTTGGGACCACTATTTTATGGGTATACTCCCTAATAGTGTATTTTTTGCATGATAACGAATATTTATTATGGTTACTTTCACCGAGATATGAGGTACCTGGGGCTCACAACTAACTGGTGCCTAGGGGTGTTCCCGTGAGTTGTGGTCATTGGCTATTTTGTACTCACCATCGGCATACGGTGTGTTTGGTTGGTAAATTCAGTAGTGTGTGTTATTTATTTAAAAGTTTACAATCTTTAAAGCATCCCTCATTGAAACAATTTTCATTTTGAAGTTGCACCTCTTTGAAAAATTGTTACTTGCATTTTTGTTTATAAAACATGCAAGTTTTTGTCTGATAATTATTATAGCATGTAACCTCATTTGAAAAACATACTTTTATATCTTGTATTTAAAACATGAAATTTATGTTTCTTTTATTTTAAATGAAGTTCATTGGGAATAGAATATCAGGCTAACCTACTGAGTTTTAATACTCACGCCTATAGTCTTCTTCTGTTTTTAGCCCTTGTGAAAGTTTCAGCTTGAGTTTGATCACCTTGGGAGATTTGTGATCATTGTGTTGGAGAGTGACCAGCGGTGTCACATGGAGTTAGTTGGTTATTGGGTTTGGTCAGTTGAGTTGTTGGTTTAGTTCTACTTTTAGTTTCTTGTACAAATAATGTTCAGTTTAGTTTTTATATAAATGTATTTTGGGCTGTCCATTTCTTTCCGTTGTTTGTTTTGTTATTTATATATGGGATAAATTGTTCCTTTTTGTACTCTATTGATTCCCTTGGTGCTTTTCTCCATCTCGGGAGGATCGGGAACACCTCTCAGGACTTTTCACGGGTTGTCCCTTGTGACCGGTTCAGGGTCGACTCGGGTTGGTTCGTGATAGTTGTTATATAATTTTAGTTATGAAATTACTGTTTTTTTGGTATCCTATTTTTAATTATGGTTTCCTACATTCAATTTCATTTTAGAGTCATAAATTGAATATATAAGGATGTGTGCCTCAAGCAAAACTATTTTTCTTGAGTAGAAAGAAGAAAGATGGAAGTGCGGTTAATGAAATGACTCAGCAGCAGATTATAAGTTTTACTTTGTAGATTTAAATTTTTAATCTCTATTTTTTAACTTAATAATCTATTTATATTTGTAACAAGATGCTTTAGAGTCCCTTGATGCCCAGGAACCTGACAATTTTGGTCCAAAGGATCACTTACATTAGGTGTTGGGGGATGATCACCCTGGTAGAGTACGTTGCCAACCTGGGAAGAGTATAGTTCCGACAAGGTATTGGACCTCCTCAGGTACAAGTTGTAGTGCCACCAAGTTGCAGCAGGTTAAGGCACAGGCAGAACTGGCTGAAAAAATGGCCATAGAGACGGCAGAACAGTCTGCTAGGGAAAACACTGCATTTATGAAACTGATGGAATTTTTACATCCAACACTTCCACCAGAGGACAACACTGCTTGTGATGAATATATGTCATCGATGCATTCTATATATGGTTCACCAGGTTGCAGTTCTAGTGGTGTTCGAGACACTGGCGAGGAGGAGGCCGAGGTAGAGGAGGAGGAGGCCGAGGAGGAGGCTAAGGCGGAGGAGGAGGGTGAGGAGGAGGCCAAGGCGGAGGAGGAGGGTGATGAGGAGGCCGAGGTAGAGTAAGAGGGCTAGGAGGAGGGTAGGGATGATGAGGATGAGGTTGAGGGTGATGATGATGCTGATGATAGTGATGGTGATGAGGGACAGATTGATCCGTTACATTTTTGACTAATATTACTGACCTTTGATGTATATTGATTTGTTTTGCCTAAATATATGTATGATTAGGTAGGTCACATTATCTTTATTTTTTATCTATAAATAATAAAACTTGACTTGATGATTTGAACATTGATAAAACATCGGTGGTTCCATAATATTTTTCTCCATAAATGAAACCTTAAATTTAATGATTGATAGGAAATGAGATTCTAAATTATTTAAATGATTATTTATATATTATAAATGTCTTATTTTTAAAAATTATAGATTGTGAAGTCCCCCTATTTTAATGAAATTGTAATTTTTTCGTGGAATTTAGAAAATTAGCGGTCTGAATAGAAGTTTATATAATGAAATTATTTTTCTAACCTTTAAAGAATTTTCTTAGAAAATATGTAAATACCATTCCATGAACCCGGGATATCCCCCTAGACAGCCCTATGGACAGCCCCCCCACCCTCCTCCCTGGACCCCGGACACCCCCCCCACCCTCCTCCCTGGACCCCGGACATCCCCCCGGGCAGCCTCCCCACCGTCCTTCCTGGACCTCAGACAGCCCCCCCCCCCCCCCACCCTCCTCCCTAGACCCCGAACAGCCCCCCGGATAGCCCCCAGACAGCCCCCCGGATAGCCTCCCAAACATCCCCCCGGACAGCCCCCCAAACAGCCCCTCAGACAGCCCCCCCACCCTCCTCCCTAGACCCCGGACACCCCCCCCCCCCAGACAGCCCCCCCACCCACCTCTCTAGACTCCAGACATCCCCCCACCCTCCTCCCTGGACCCCGGACAGCCCCCCACCCTCCTCCCTAGACCCCGGATATCCCACCTCCTTCCTGGACCCGGGACACCCCACACACACACACACACACACCCTCCTCCCTGGACCCCCAAACAACCCCCCACCCTCTCCCTGGAGCCTGGACAGCCCCCCCCCCCCCACCCTCCTCCCTAGACCCCGAAAAGCCCCACCACCCTCCTCCCTAGACCTCAGACAGCCCCCCGACCCAACACCCCAACATTGGGTGAGCGACGATTCAGCATATATAAAACATCACGACAATTCACGAAACGCTAAGGACCACCTACCTTGATTCCAGAGACAATCGCACTCTTAATTCGGCATCTCATATCCCAATCTAAGCTCTATTCAAGATTCACCCTAAATCCCAATGTAAAAGAGGGTTTTATAGCTTTTAAATAAAATGATAGAAGAGTGCAAACCCTAATCTAAAAGAGGAATCAAGGAGGGGATTAGACTCACCCTGATCTTCAATCTGCACTTAACGGCACTCAAAACGCCCAAGGATCGAAGGAGATCCACCCTTAAGAGCTCTTGGGAGCTTTTTATTGTGTTGATACTTTATCACAAGGATCCATGGGTCATTTTTGACATGTAAAAGTCAACCCTGCCTCAATCCGAGGCATGGTGTGGCTGGTACCACTCAAAGTGTCTCACTTTTATTTAAAATGGACAACATTTTAAGTGAAAACAACAACTGGCATATGGAAAACTGAAAAACGCATTTGGATTCTATTGATACTTTAGGAAAATTATCCATGGGTCATTTCTGACATGTATGAGTCAACTCCGCCTCAATCCGAGGCACGGTGTGGCTGGTACCACTCAAACTGACTCACTTTTATTTAAAATGAACAGGATTTTAAGTGAAAACAACAACTTGCATATAGAAAACTGACCAAACTCTTTCTGATTGTATTGATACTTTAGTACAATGATCCATGGGTCATTTGTGATGTGTACGAGTCAACCCCACCTCAATATGAGGCAAATTGTGGCCGGTATCACTTGAAGTGTCTTTCTTTTGTTTAAAATGGACACTCTTTTAAGTAAAAAAAACTGGCATACGAAAAATAGACCAAACATATTCAGATTGTGTTGATACTTTATCACAAGTATCCATGGGTCATTTGTGATGTGTACAAGTCAACCCTGCCTCAATCCGAGGCACAGTGTGGTTGGTACCACTCAAAGTGTCCCAACATTATTTGAAATGGACAACATTTTAAGTGAAAACAACAACTGGAATACAGAAAACCAACCAAACACATTTGGATTGTGTTGATACTTTAGTAAAAAGATTAATGGGTCATATGTGACATGTACGAGTCAACCCCACCTCAATCCGAGGCATGGTGTGGCCGCTAAAACTTGAAGTGTCTTTCTTTGGTTTAAAATGGACACCCTTTTAAGTAAAAACAACTGGCAAACAGAAAACCAACCAAGCATATTTGGATTGTGTTGATACTTTATCACAAGGATACATGGGTCATTTTTGATGTGTACGAGTCAAACCTACCTCAATATTAGGCACGGTGTGGCCGGTACCACTCAAAGTGTCTCACTTTTATTTGAAATGGACAACATTTTAAGTGAAAACAAAAACTGGTATACGGAAAACTGACCAAACGCATTCGGATTCTATTGATACTTTAGTAAAACAATCCATGGGTCATTTTTGATGTTTATGAGTCAAATCTACCTCAATCTGAGGCATAGTGTGGCCGATAGAACTCAAATTTTCTCAATTTTATTTGAAATGGAAAAGATTTTAAGTGAAAACAACAACTTGCATACGGAAAACCGACCAAAATCTTTCTGATTGTATTGATACATCAGGAAAATGATCCATGGGTCATTTGTGATGTGTACGAGTCAACCCCGCCTAAATTCGAGGCACGGTGTGGCCGGTATCACTCAAAGTGTCTCTCTTTTGTTTAAAATGGACATTGTTTTAAGTAAAAACAACAGACATATGGAAAACCTATGAAACGTATTCTGATTATGTTGATACTTTAGCACAATGATCCATGGGTCATTTTTTGACGTGTATGAGTCAACCTCGCCTCAATATGAGGCACGGTGTGGCCGGTATCACTCAAAGTGTCTCAACTTTATTTGAAATGGAAAACATTTTAAGTGAAAACAACAAACGGCATAAAAAACCAACCAAACTCATTCAGATTGTGTTTATACTTTAGGAAAATGATTCATGGGTCATATGTGATGTGTAAAAGTCAACCATGCCTCAATCTGAGGCATGGTGTGGCCGGTATCACTCGAAGTGTCTTTCTTTTGTTTAAAATGGACACCCTTTTAAGTAAAAACAACTGACATACGAAAAACCAACCAAACGTACTCATATTGTGTTGATACTTTAGCACAAGGATCCATTGTTCATTTTTTATGTGTACAAGTCAACCTAGCCTCAATCCAAGGCACGGTGTGGCCGGTACCACTCAAAGTGACTCACTTTTATTTGAAATAGACAACATTTTAAGTGAAAACAACAACTGGCATATGGAAAACCAACCAAACACATTTGGATTCTGTTAATAATTTAGGAAAAACAATCCATGGGTCATTTTTGATGTGAAAAATTCAACCTCACCTCAATCCGAGGCACGGTGTGGACGGTATCACTTGAAGTGACTTTCTTTTGTTTAAATGGACACTCTTTTAAGTAAAAACAACTAGCATATGGAAAACCAACCAAATGTATTAGGATTGTGTTGATACTTTATCACAAGGATCCATGGGTCAGTTGTGATGTGTAAAAGTCAACCCCACCTCAATCTGAGGCACGGTGTGGCTAGTATTACTCAAAGTGTCTCTCTTTTGTTTAAAATGGATATCATTTTAAGTAAAAACAACAGACATACAGAAAACTGATGAAACGTATTCTAATTGTGTTGATAATTTATCAAAATGATCCATGGGTCATTTTTGACATGTACGAGTCAACCCCACCTCAATCCAAGGCACATTGTGGCCGGTACCACTCAAAGTGTCTCACTTTTATTTTAAATGGACAACATTTTAAGTGAAAACAACAACTGGAATACGGAAAACCAACCAAACGCATTTGGATTGTGTTGATAATTTCAGAAAACAATACATGTGTCATATGTGACATGCACAAGTCAACCCTGCCTCAATCTGAGGCACGATGTGGTCGGTATCACTCAAAGTGTATTTCTTTTGTTTAAAATGGACACCCTTTTAAGTAAAAACAACTGGCATAAGGAAACCCGACCAAACGTATTCAGATTGTTTTGATACTTTATCATAAGGATCCATGAGTCATTTGTGATGTTTATGAGTCAACCCCACCTCAATCTGAGGCACGGTGTGGCCGGTACCACTCAAATTGTCTCAATTTTATTTGAAATGGACAACATTTTAAGTGAAAATAGCAATTATCATACGAAAACCTGACCAAATGCATTTAGATTCTATTGATACTTTAGAAAAATGGTCCATGGGTCATTTGTGATGTGGAAGAGTCAACCCCACCTCAATCGGAGGCACGGTGTGGCCGGTACCACTAAAACTGTCTCACTTTTATTTGAAATGGATAGGATTTTAAGTGAAAACAACAACTTGCATACAGAAAACTGACCAAATGCTTTCAGATTATATTGATACTTCAGGAAAACAATCCATGAGTCATTTGTGACGTGTACGAGTCAAACCCAGTTTAATCAGAGTCATGGTGTGGCCGATATCACTTTAAGTGTCTCTCTTTTGTTTAAAATGGACATCATTTTAAGTAAAAACAACTGGCATATGGAAAACCGACCAAACTTATTTGGATTATGTTGATAATTTATCAAAATGATCCATAGGTCATTTTTGACGTGTATGAGTCAACCTCGCCTCAATCTGAGGCACGGTGTGGTCGGTACCACTCAAAGTGTCTCACTTTTATTTGAAATGGACAACATTTTAAGTGAAAACAACAACTAGCATACAGAAAACCAACCAAACGCATTCAGATTGTGTTGATACTTGAGGAAAACGATCCATGGGTCATATGTGACGTGTACGAGTCAACCCCGCCTCAATCCAAGGCATGATGTGGCCGGTATCACTCGAAATGTTTGTATTTTGTTTAAAATGGACATCATTTTAAGTAAAAACAACTGGCATACGGAAAACCGACCAAACGTATTCGGATTGTGTTAATACTTTAGCACAAATATCCTTGGTCTAGCCTCACACAATCCACTTCTCATGTGAGGAACTTCTACCCCTATTCTAAAACACATGACATTTAATACGCCAAGGACAACTACATTCCCTAAGTCACACAATCTCATTGATACACACCCATCATCATCGTCACTAAGTTCAAAGACACCTGCCCCAAACCATGGGACATTATATTTCTATTTGGTTGAAGTCATTTATCAATTTCCTTATTTTGGGGTTATTAGCTTCTAATTTCTGAATTCAATCATGTATGTGTTATAAAAAATGCAATTTTGTATGTATTCTTAATTATGTATAACACATATAATTACGTATTCAGTTTTTTATGTATTGTATTCATAATTGATAATTAAATTATGTATGTATTCAATTCAGTATTCAATTATGAATTAAATTCCGTATTGCACATGTAATTTTCATCTCAATTCTGAATTGAATTCTAAATCAATTATGTATGTTTATAATTACCTTATGAATTATGTTTTAATTATGTATGTGTATAGTTACAGGGTGCATTATGTGTTAAATATATATGAATTAATTGTTTATATGTATGTATTATAGTTGGTTATTGTAGGTAATTGGATTTGGGGAAGCTGGAAATGCAGAAAGGGCAGCCTGCTAAGGGAAATCACAGAGCAACAGGCTGCTACCTGAATTGCATAGAAAAGCCTATGCCAATGGTTTACAACTGTTGGCATAGGGTTTTGAATGTGTTTTATACCAACAGTTATAAGATAATTGTTGGTAAAAACATTTTCCCAATGGTTTACAAAATTTTGGGATATAGGTGAAATGTGTAAAATTCCAACAGTTTCAAACTGTTGGTGAAAAGTTATACCAACGATTTGACATAACCGTTGGTATAAAGTATATTTCCTAACATATACCAACGGTTTTAAAAAAACCATTGGCATATGTTTTTCCCTACAGATTACTTCCCTACAGTTTGGATAACCGTTGGTATATATTATACCAACAGTTTGTAACCGTTGGTAAAGGGTTCATTTCCAGTAGTGATGGCGTTATAAAAAGTGTTTAAAGATAAGATCACTATGTCATTTTTAACCCACGGAAAGGGAATGTGTGTTTCATGTATATTAATCCCCAAATGAAATAAATAATTTTTAAAACTTGGTGAATACCCTTAGAAAATAAAGAGGTTTCATTATTCATAAAAATAAAATGAAAGATAATTTCTTTGGGAGAGGAGAGAAATTTTGAGAAGTAAAATCGGTAGCATAATGGGTATAAAATGTAGTTTTAGAAAAGGGTAAAAAGAGAGGGGGTAGGGGTATCCCATTGATAAAACATAATTTGGTAGTAATAGAATGAATAAAAAAAATAAGAGATAATTACTATAACATTCATATGACATATTCAAAAAGAGGTTATTGAAATGAAGAGAAAAGAAGGATATTTCCCTTACCTTGAAGAGTTGTTCATAAAACTTGATAATTGGGATCTTGGGGGCTTGAGGACACCTTGGGAGGACTAATTGGGAGTTAAAAATACCAAATATTCATGTATCATGGATTTTTATTGAAAGTAAATGGATAAATGCGTGGGTATTTATAGAAAAAGTGGAGGCTTTTTTTATTACCTTCCAAATATTGGCCTTAGAAACCTAGGTTATAGAAAATGAAAAACCATGGGCTTTACCATGGTATTTGCCCATGTTTTTGGACATTTAAGTAATATTTTATGTTATTTTAATCCAAAATAGTCGACTAAAAATTTAAATTACTTCTTTTTGCATGGAAACATAAAGTTTCTACAAAAATAATGTTTTTAATCTTAAAGTTTCCATTTTAGACTTTGGAAAGTAAATTATAGGTTTGGAAATTTATTACAATCTATTAAAATAATTTATATTAATAAAATAACATATTTTTAGTCTTTTATTGGGGTTATATAATTATTACATCATTATTACATAATTATGAAGTCATTAACCATACTAAAAAACTCAAACTATATTTTTACTATTCACAAAAAAAAAGTATTTTAGAAAATTATTTTTCCGCTTGAAGAAGTCGTCCAGAACTCCTTCCCCTAAAATCCTTTATATAGGAGTGGGAGGGTTCGTCGTTGGCACGCAATTCATAAATGGAGGATTTATGACAGAGGGATCCACCCAATTAATCCACTGCGGTGGCGCATTAAAATGGGGATGAAGTCAAAAAGGGGGTTATTGGCCCGGGTGGTCCCTACAGAAGAATATCCTCCAAAGGGAGGATATTTCCTAGCGGGACCCACCATTAATTAACCAAAAAAAGGAAAGGGGGGGTTAATGTTTGGTTGGTCCCCTCATTAAAAATGGAGGTTTCATCCTCCTCAATTAAGAGGGGGATTTAAACCTAGAGGCTCTCCCTCATAAATGAGGGGGAGTCAAGGAGTTATGATTCCCCTCCCATTAATGGGAGGCCTCGTGTGGTTTCCACCACAATCAACCTCAAATGGGTGGTTGGATCTTGGTGGGCCCCACCACCATAACCAATCATGGGGGGGTTAGGGTGTGGCGGTCTCAGCACCAACTCCCAAGTGGAGCTTCTAACCACTTTATCCGCACGGCATGTGTTTAACAAAATAAAATAAATTGTTCACTTATTTTATTTTATTAACCCACGTAAAACCCCAAAAACTAACTTTCATACCCGATCATCTGTCGTCGAGGTGAAAATCTTCTTAAGTGAAAACCCGCGCTGTGAGTTCAACAGTGCCCTCAAATTTTAATTCCGAGCACCGGTTTAAAAGATATAAAAACTCATTTGTTCGTTTACTGAACGTACCCAAGCTAAACTTCGGAAATTGATTTCGGGAAAACCGGGCCTCGGAATCAAGTGCCGTCAGAAGACACAGACTCATAAAATTCCAAAGTATTTAAGGGGAAAAAATTCCTTGAAATTTCCGAGTGTTTACAATTTTTATGACATGACTCTACTAGTTGAGGCCATCGTTTCTCCTTTCTACATTAATTATCCTTTATTATTTCTACTTATAAACACTAATTATAATGTTAAATTTATTATTAAGAGTATAGTTTAAATTTTTATATTAACCAATGGTCATATAACGATCGAAACCTAATGGGTACATTTCAAATTATACTCACTTCATTAAAAAAATAGATATATTTTTGTTAAGTACAAAATAAAATAACACACATTTTCTCATGAAACAAATATCATTTAAAAGAGTTTGGGTCGTTAAACATAAACCCTCTCCTGATATCACATTTAATTAATTTCATATCTCACTATAATGGAGATATTATATACACACATAATAGGGTGGTAATGCATGGGGTAGATACATAAATACACCTCACGGATGATTCGGGTTGAGTTTGACAACCTCTAACTATCTTGTGGTACTATGTAGGCAACCTAATAAGGTTCCAACCAATACAAAAAATCCAATTAATTAAATTAGGAGAAACCCCTATAAAGTATAGTGTTTGTCATAATATAAACTAGCTATAAAACAACTATACGTTTTGGGAAAATGTATAAACCACCTACCGTATACCCATGGTAGAACACTCGTCTAGTATCGTGTCCTAACTCAACTCGGATCGGAAGAAAATGGAAAATGGTCAAATACCCTAGAAATATGATATATTATATTGTATCTAAATAACTCATTTTATATTAATAAAAATTAATAAAGGAAAAATACGAATGAAGAACTCATCGGTGCAGATCTAACGAGACCGACAGTGGAAGAAACAGAGTTCGGATCAAGGAGTTCCTTTGATCCCTAGATCAGGCATCAGGAAGCTCTTAAAATGAGAGGGAAGTGGAAAATATTAGAGGAAATAAAGGAGGAGGATGAATTAGAATTTAAAATATTTACGGTAATAATGGTAATTTTCCCCCCAAAACACTAGGTCGCACTGTTTGATTGGACGATTGGCCAAACTGTGCACCCTTCACTATCCAAGACCCCCCCCCACCCACATGGTAATAGAACATAGTTAGAAAAACCCTATTATAACCATTCATTTAAACTATACTAAAACTGAAAGTGGATTTCATGGGTGTGTAGACTTGGCTTCACAGTTTCATCAAATTGTTCGACCCTAGATAGACCCTTGGATGACCCTACACGGTTACTCCTAACCATGCCGCCTGGGTTACATAGTTTCTAATAATTTGTGGCCCAGCTGCCTTTTCTAAAAACTGACCCACTAGAATCTAAAAAATCCTTGGTCACCCCCAAAACTCATGTGGCCTCATTAGGAACTCACATTAGGTCAAAACTAAAGATTTAAACAGAAATTAAAAATATTTTTACCTCAATGGAAAACCCATGATCTTACAAGTTTGGTGAGATATATTGGATGATATATCACCATTTTAGGGTAAAAAAGATTCCAATACCATGAAAATTTAATCATGGAAAAAAAGAATAGAAGTTTTGAAATATTTTTAAGAAAAATAATCATAAATAAGAAATGATAAAGAGTCTAGTAAACTCTTACCTTTCTCTTTGAATTGTGTAAACTCTTACATTCCTCTTTGAATAGCCTCCTTCGAATTGAGTTTAAAGCCTTTAGAGAAAGGATTTTTGGAAAATAAATAGGCTTATTAAAATGGAAAAGAAATTTATGATTGGGATTTTTTTATAATTTACAGAGTAAATAAAACCATGGATTAGGTTTGGAAGGGTGATAATGTGTCTCATTTTATAGGAAAAATTCAATGGTTTTTTTGCAAATATTAAGACTATAAGTGTCAAGAATGAAATTTTAAAATGAAAAGTGGGTCATAAATGGAAAATTGATAATATTCTTGATCATTAACCATCCAAATTGACTTTAGAAAACATTTTTATCATTTTTTATTAATTTATAAATCATTTTTAATATTAATTACCCTTTGAATTCCTTTTTAGTGTTATTTTCATAATTTGACTTTAAAAATATCTAGATAACTATGTAATTAAAATTTTTAAATTTAAATAATTCAATACCTTTCATATTAATTTATAAAAATATATAAATACCATAAACTATCTAAAACTTATCACCTTTAATATTTTTAAAACCATTACTTTGACTTTTTTCCTTCTTACATAAGCATTTCATCAACACTGCATAAGAATTTGGGATAATTATTTTATTTTTTAAAATTAAAAAGAAAATAATAACATAAATATAATTCATTATTCATAAATATTATCATCTACAACTTTTCATAGAGTATTTTTAATTTCATAATTATCAAAGAAATATATTTAAGTTATTATTTTTACTTTTCTTACCTTGCAAAAGATCTGGGTAAGCATTTGGATAACTATCATGTTATATAACTATAAAAAAAAATTAAAAAAAATTATTATTCGTCAAGAATATCTTTAAATATTATCTTATATTTATCCCCTTCAAAATATTATCTTAAAGGCACTCATTTTGACATTTTCAAGGCTGCGCTAGCACTACATTAACACTAATAAATGATTTCATATTTATATTTACACAAAATTTAATTTATAATAATTGGATGGTAACTTGAGTATACTATAATAATATAAAAAAAATCATAAAAATCATCTAAAAAACATATTCATCCTCTAAATATCCTACACGCCTCATGCTTTTTACATTTTCTCTATTATGATCAATAATTACCATTACTCATGGTATGCCTTTTTTAATTTCTTCTTCCATACGTATTCTTTGTAAAACTCTTGGGTACTTTTTCTATTATCCACCTATTCTAATTTCTAAACTCTATAACTTTAGAAATTCCATACCTTTCTAAATTCATGTATTTTTCTCCAGGGTTACTTTTACAAATCATAGGACTTTGTTAAATTTTCAATCTCCACAATTTGAATGACCCTTTACACATTGCATGCCTTTACCATTTATTATAATTATATAATACAAAAGACTCTTACATATATAATAAAATACTAAAAATAACATTTAAATATATATGTACTTTGTTAATTTTTCTAGAAACATATAATTCCAAAAATCATATCTACCCATCTCAAAGCTTCTCAAAACACTTCAAATCACTTTGGAACAATTTCAAATCAACTTCAGTTAGCATCAAAGTAACTCCAAAGCTCAGCAGCACCTATTTTAGCTTTAACTCAATTTATCCAACTTCATCTAAGTGTATTTCTATACAAAACAGAATGGGTATTCATAAAAAACACCAACCATATTATATTTTCAACCAACTCCTTGGTTTCCTCATTAAGATATAATATCAGAAATCACTATATTACATGGAACTCAACTAAAATAGTGATATTACCTCAAACTCATTAAATAAAAGAATACATGTTAATATGACACAATATGTATCAATAATATCTTTCATAACTAAGTAGAAATATCTAAACCATCTTTAAATAGCATTGTAAAATAAATGTTCTTTATGTGATATTATTGTTAGTAGCAACTCAATTTCATAAAATATTCTTAAACAAATTCTCCATATAAGATATCAAGAAATAGACTTTAAGATGACTTCATTTTCCATGTGAATGGATATCTAGTAATATTAATGGAAGGAGTTACTTTATCATATGAATAATGACAATGGATTTCTTCCCCGATTCAAGGTGTTCTTTCAATCATCATTCATTTTTTTGTCAACGCACATAATGAAACCTTACTTGGGAATCATTATTCCCATTTATCAACCACATGCTTGGAAACTCTAATATCCTTTTAGGATATTCTTCTTCAATACATCTTCCTTCTATTCCTTTCTACTCCAAAATATATTAAAATAATTCATATTTACTTCATATTCATTAAAAACAAAAGTTATATACACTAAGTGGGTTCAATACATGTGAGCATGAGAAACTATTAATTATTCTTATGTGCAGTGATTCTTCAGTGCTTCACCTTACATAGAAAAGTCTCAAGATGTTTAATCCTATACAGGTAGGATTTTATTTTATTTAATCATATAAAATACATCTTTTTCCTTCTATTTTATTCTAAAATTTACCTAATTCAAAAATAATCCATTTATTACCATTTAAATGTAAAATCAAAAAAAATTAAGCAAAAATACATCATTAATAAAAAGAAACAGACTTAACCATTATATAATTATAATATTTATAGAAAATATTTCATTACATACATTCTTATGATCTAATAGTTTTATAGTTTTAGAGGATTAGTAAACCCAATACAGTACAAAATTCATCCTTCCACTCAATGTATATTTTTTCTACAATAAAAAGTTCTTAAAATGAAACACTTGTTTCATTAAAGGGCATAAACTCATATTTGGATCTAGAAATCATACTCATTTCTACTCATACTTATGTGTTATAAAAATCATTTAAGTTCATGGGATGATCATAAAACTTTGTAAGGGGTATTAAATAAATATAAAACTCGTTAGGACATCAAAATAATTGAAAACCCTTGAAGAGGTACTTCCTTTAAACAAAGAACTTTGATCTTGTAAAAAAAATATAAAAATAATTTTAAATATATAATCAAGTTATTTTCTCACAAAATTATATAAAACAATCTTGTAAGTAAGCATAAAATTAATAGCAAAATCATAAAGGTTACTTGTAACATTTATATTCATAATGACTCTTACAATCACCCTTACAATGGAATAACCTATTCGTTCATCTCCTATATAATTTATCCAATGAATAAATCATTTCCTACTGAATTGGAGGGATATATCAATCCTAACCATCATCATATATAATTTCCAAGAACCATAACATGAATAAAACATATATGAGCTTTCATTTTACCATAAAACTCATAAAAACATATTATTCAACCCATAGTAAAAAACTGTGAATTTAACCCATTAAAATATAATGATTTAAAAAATGGGTTAACCAATTTCCCATTGAGAGTAAAATAAAATAAAACCTATAATATTATAAAAATATTAATAAATTTCTTTGTTAATCAAAAAGAAAGTAAAAAATGATGCGTGTGTAAAATGTTAAGAATATTCCTTTTAATACTTTTAAAGAAAACGAAAAATAATTTAAATGACCTTAAAAATCATTTAAGAATATAAAATAACATTATTAAAATAAATTGGAGGAAAAATTATTGGTATAATGACTTTACAAAAATTCAACTAAATGTTTAAATTAAAACCTATCACCTTGAGTCCCGGATCAGCTCATACATCCTCTAACCTCATGAATAATAAAATTATATTAATTATATAATTTATTAATAACCTTTTTCATGTTAAAATTTTGGTTATTATACCTTTTAAATCTTTTATTTTCATTTTTTACTCCTTTACTAAATAGTTATTGTTCATATCAGTTGTTATGAGTTCATTTAGTTCATAATATTCAAAATATATTTGGTTTTTCTGTAACAGAAAATGGTCCTTGTACAATGGTTCCATAAACTCAAAATGTGTCAAGGTATTGTTTCTATATCATTATATAATAAAATGAGTTTAATAGGTCATTAAATCATTAATTTTTTGAGAATCACCCTTGATAAGCTTGTTTTTTATGGTTAAAAATAAGCATGATTGTTTACTTTTAAATCCATCATTATGATTGATATTTCACCATTAAATAATCATAAATATCATATTACTTTAATTTTAATGTTATATACAATCATAAAATCAATTTTTAAGAATATCCATGGAATTCATAATTTTATGAAATCGTCATTGTTCACTTATGTAGTGTAAAACCACCACGGTGAGCGATGTTTTCTAAAATAATTTCAAATAAGTTAAAACATAATAAATATTTTGAGTTTCATAAAAAAATTATTAATAAGATATTGTTTTAGGGTTTCTTTTAATTATTACTTATTTCATTGAATATTGTAATAGACTAGTTTAGATGATAAGACATAATTTAAAAAAAAACGCATATAATGACATAGTAACAGCTCATATAATGAGTGCAGAAAGAGGTATTGGATAATATTGAATCATTTTATGATAAAAAATGATTTTAATAACATTAAAATTGAATCATTAAATAAAGATAAGATAATTTTTAAAAGAGTTTTAAGAAAAAGAATCATAAATAAGAAATGAGAAAGAGGCTCAGAAACTCTTATCTTGATCTTTGCCCAAAGTCCAAAGACCATATATTTTTTTATTAAATTATTAAATCCCATTTTTTAACTAGATTGAGATAGAACCCTTAAATGACCTATAGGACCAAGTCAAAAGTCCCAAACATGAACCGAACACCCAAATATCAGACACACAGACCAACCCCTCCCCTGGCATATAAAATTTTAAGCCCAGATGCTCCCAACCACAGAAGACCAATCGGTCAGCATTGTCCCTTGTAAAACTACATGGTTCCCAATGCCGATGGTGAAATTCATACCCTATCATTATTCCCAATATGATTAGATTTTTTTCTGATGGTTGCTCTATGATCTAAATTCTCATCCTCTATGGTCTTCATCATGGATCTGTTTATACTTACAGCTACCCAAAGGACCTTATTCTGACATGGGTGAGCCATGTTCTGCATAATCAATATCTGATCACCCACACATCATTGTGATTCCCGCCACCATCGAACCCGCCAAGCTAGCCCACCACCATCATGTACTTTCTTCATTCATCGTATGTCAAATCTGCCAGCCATCAATTTTTTGAATCCCATCTAAATTCCACCAAAGCTGTTGACATATCCTATCATCGCTAACACCATCTGCCATCGTTGATGAGGTCATCATCCACCGACCCTCCACATTCAACATCGACACCCCCCATGTTTCCACCTCACCCCACCGCTCTATGATTAAAATCCTTAAATTTTGGGGGCTACCATGATTTTATCTTAAGATTTAATATAGAATTATGGGGCAGCTTAACCACTAGGTCAAACCCCAATTGTCTTATCTTGATCATTGAATTTCCTCCTTTAGGTTGAGTCTAAGGCCTTTAGAGAAACTATTTTTGGCAATAAAAGAGGCTGATAAATGTGTCAAGGAGGGTTTATATAAGGATTTTAGAAGAATTTGTAGAGGAAAATGAACCTTATATTTGGTTTGTAAAGGTGAGAACATGTCTCATTTTATAGGAAAATCAATGGAATTTTTGAAAATATTGAGATTTTAAGGGTCAAGAATGAAATTATAAAATAGAATGTGCTTCAAAAATATAAAATGGATGATCTGATAGACTATTACCCATACCACCCTACTAAATATAATATTTTTATTATTTTTTATTAATTTATAAATTATTTTTAATATTAATTATCCTTTAAAGTCCTTTTTAGGGTTAGTTTCATTATTTAACTTTAAACAATATCTAGATAAATATAAAATTAAAATCTAAACATTTAAATGATTACTTATTTTAATATTCATTGCAAAAATTGAAATATACTATAAATTATATAAAGCTTATCACCTTTAATATTTTTAAAACCATTACTTTGACTTCTCTCTTGCCTACACAAGTGATGCATCAACGCTGCATAAACGTTTTGTATAGTTATCATATAATTTAAAATTTAAAAAAAATAATATAATAAATATAATTCATTATCCATAAATATTATCATATGGAACCATTAATAGTGTATTTTTATTCTCATCCTTATAAAAAACATATTTAATTTTTCATTTTGACTTTTCATACCATACGCAAGTGTTGGGTAAGCATTTGGATAACTATCTTGTTGGATAACTCTAAAATTAATAAATATACATAAAAATAATTTATTATTAATTATAATTATTTTTAAAATTTATCCTAGACTTATCACCTTATTAATATTATCATAAAGGCACCCATTTTAACATTTATAATGTTGTGCAAGCACTACATCAACACTAATAAATGTTTTCATATTTATCTTGACATAAAATTTAATTTATATTACATGAAGGATATTTTGAGTATAATATCCTAATTTTTATCTCTTAATTCCAATCAAAATGTTTCATAAACTTTTAATTGATATTAATATCATGATGATATCATAAAAGTTATGGTATTTATAAAAACTAAATTTTTTAACTATTCACCAAAAAAACTAACTTACTTAAAAAAATAACGAAATTTTACCCAATAATAATTTCAAAAATATGAAACAAAAAAATAATTCTATTTTATCAGATTCAAATTATAATATTTATAAATTATACTTTTAAATAAAATCATATGATATATGGAAATGAAAATTATTTATAATAAAAACTATTTATTTTTTAAATAAAAAATATATATTATTATCTCATACCATGATATAATTATTTCTAATAATATCATAATAAATATATCAATATGAATTTATATAATTAACATAAATATCCATTTCTAAAATATCTGATAAGAAATAATTTTTAGAAAATCTATTTAACCTTTAAATAAAACATTTTTTCTACCACAAAGTAAACACAATAGTTTTAAATGTTTAATTGGTATCAAATCGACTATATAATATAATTTTAAACATGTTATAAACATATATAAATCTTAAATAATACATATAAATTCATAATATTGAATATTAATAAACCATAAAAGTGGTATCTTGTTAAAAATACATGGGTTGTCACATTCTCACCCTCTATTCTTAAAGAAATCATGCCCTAAAAATGTTATCTTGAGTCTAATGAGTAGGGGTTTATAAAGTGTATAAATAAAGTAAAAAAATAAAAAACCATTTAAAAGAGTGAAAGAGGACTTAAAACCCCCCTTATTTTCAATTAAATCCTCGATAATGGTACCTTTAAAGAAAATAAAGGTAAAGATAATACATTTATATTGGAAGATAATATAAATATATAGAAGTGGAAAGAAATACTTCTAACATTTTCTTAATGGTTTTTAAGGAAACTCATATCAAAATAGAAATATAACATTTCTTTCTCGATAAATATTAAGCAATATATGAATTATTCAGAATATAATACACATTTATCTTTAAAAATATGAAAATAAAACATATATGGTAAAAAATAACATGGACATAGAGAATAAAATAGTCAACATAGATGAGGTAAATTATTCTTAACAATTTCAAAAAAAATCATCAAAGAAGAATAATAAAATATAAAAACATAATTTCCAAAAGTGAAAAAGAAACTACTATTAAAGAAAGATAATGGTGAAATATATCAATCATAGAAGAACATGGTTAAATAAGAATTATTTTTACTTGAGAAAAAGATATTGAGTTAAGAAAAACTATTGCGACTTTGGTACTGTATGAATCAAAAAATAATAAAAAGTAGAACCTAGAATAGAATTATAAATACCTTGAATAATATATAAATTATGATTTGATATTTCAATTGATAATTGTGTACACTATACAAAACATGTCTTAAAGAAGGAAAATTGATACAAAAACCCCTTATGAGTTATGATAAAGAAAGGTAAATTCCAAGAAAATAAAGAGGAATTACAAAAAAAATAAAATATTAGGGTAGAGTAAACCAGCATTACAAGTACTTATTTATATAAGAGAGTACACAAATCAATAAAAGTATATTGACTCAAAAAAAAACCTTACAAAAACATGGTGTGTGAACTATAAATCCATAAGAGAGAATAAGATTCGATTAATTCATTAGAAATGATTTTAATAGAGTAACATTTTCATTTCAAGATATTTTAGAGGAATAAAATATAGGTCCAATACATGAAAAGAATTGATATCTAGAAAAGACATCCTAAATATTAGTAAATTTAATTTCTAGGTCAAGCCTAGGAAATTTATTATAAATATTTCATTATTATTTTTCTTAAACCATGTTTTTACTTTTATAAGATGTATACTAGTGACTGAGTTTCTAAGGTATACCTTGATAGTTGGGTGATGTTTTCTGCACAATCTTTGATATAATTATCTTCTTTTTTCTTAAGATTATGGAATTATTTTACCCTTGAGATTTAGTATATGAGAAAACATACACACTTTATTTCATTCCCTTCCATAAGCATAATTTCAACCTTTGGTTGTGTGTTTCGATCAATGTCCACCTCTATTTCATCTCATATTCCAAATTATGAATATCTAAGAGTAATATTTCTTTCTTTAATTATTAAAATAAACTCTTAATTTATCATGAGATCCAATAAATGATATTTTTCTTCATTGTATGGAGTATTTTTTTATAAAAATTTAGTCCTCTTATTTCTAATTAATTAAAAAAACTAAAATGTTTGGCATGAGTAATGACAATACCTAATTAATTATGAATAAACCATCATACGAGGATGTAATAATTTAATATCCAAAACCTCGATATAAACAATAACAAACCATATTTAACTTAAATTATTCCACAAGTAACTAAACCCTAAAACTCTTATACACATGCATGACCAAATTAGAAACCCAAAAATCAGAAAACCCTGATCAGATATTCTTCTAAAATCAACTTACCTCATATCCCTAAACAACATAAAGTCACTCATAATGTTACATACCAAATACATATATACCCTAATCATATATTCTTCTAAAATATAATAATTTTTCTAAAAATAACTTAAATATCCAAGATATAAAACCATAAAAAATTATATATGATTACAAAAATTAACTCAATAATTATCCATAAAATAATATCAACCTCTTTGACATAAAAATATAGAAAAAATTTCACAAAAATAAGTTTATTAATCTTATTTCCAAATCAATTTTCAATCCTCAATGTTATCTACACTACTAAACTTATTTTCCCAAAATCAAATACCCCATCATCCTAATTAACCATAATTACCAAAACATCAAGGAACATATTAACCCTAAAGTTTATCTATACATTTCAACTTATGTTCACAAAAATATAACAACATTCTTCCTCTACACCAAATCAGAAGTTAAACCTAGGGGTTATATATATATCTTAATCATGTATTCTTCCTAAAAACTAATAAATATCTCCCAAAATATCATCAACCACCTTAAAATGCAATCACATATAACCTAAAAAGATTATCTATGCCTGTGAACTTATGATAAACCTTAAACTTATAAATCCATAATGATATATAAAACTCTTAAATTATCCTCAAATGATAACATCCTAATATATAATGTTATATAAACCCTGATTTGATACCAACTCTAAAGATCCAAATTTAATTGTTCTATAATTGAAAGATTCATAGAAAATATTATGTTACTTAGATTACTATAACCATTTAGGTTTATTTTTTTATAGGATTTAGAAACTAATTACATTACAAAATCCATCCTTAAAATTTGTGTGTATTTTTTTATAATAAAAGGTTCTTAAAATGATAAACTTTCTTCGTTTAGGGCTATAATCTCATACTAAGAGCTAGGCTTCATATTCATTATTACTCATCTTTAATCCCTATGAAAATCATTTGAAAATTTGGGATGAGCATAAAACTTATTAAGGGGTAAAAAATAAAGAGAAAATCTATTAGTCCATTGAAATACTTGAAAACCCTTGAAAATATACTTCCTTTAAAAAATAACTTCAATATTTTAAAATAATTTAAAATTATTTTCAAACAAAAAATAAAGTTATATTCTCAAAAATTTCCATAAAAATATCATAATCAAACATAAAATTAATAGAATAAATATCCAGGTTACTTCTAACATTATATTCATAGTCACTCTTACGATCACCCTTACTGTAACACCCATGATAGAATAATATATTTGGTTATCTCCAATATAATTTATCTAAATTATAAATCATTACCTAATTAATTTTATGGATATATCAAACCCAACCATTATTATATATAATTTCTAAAAACTATAACATGAATAAAACAAATAAGATCTTTCATTTTACTATAAAATTTATAAAAACATACTTTACAACTGATAATCAAAAACTATTATGTTAACCAATAAAAATATGATGATTTTAAATTTTGTTTAACTAATTTCTATTGGATACAAAAATGAATGAAAAAATCTAGAATAAAATAAGAGTATTATGAAATAGATTTTTAAAATAAGAAGAAAGTCAAAAATGACCCATATAGAAAATGTTAAGAAGATTCCTTCTAAACCTTTAAAAAAAGTCAAATGTGGTGGGAAATAAACTTAAAAATCATTGAAGTATAGAGAAGAATATTATTGAGACAACATTGAGGAAAATTATTAAGGGAAAATATTTAAATCATGTAATATAAATGTATAAAAGAAAACCCCCTACATTGAGTCATGGCTCGACTCGTATGTCATCTAACTTCCTAAATAATATAATAATATTAATTAGTTATTATATTAAGTACCATTTTTATGTTAAAATACTATTTATTATTCCTTTTAAATCATTTATTATCATTTTTTACTCCTTTAATAAATAGTTATTATTCGCGTCAGTTGCTCTAAGGTCATTCAATTCATAATCTCCAAAATAGCTTCAGTATTTTTATAATAGTACAATATCATTTTTCCAATGGTTCCATAAGATCCATAAACTTTATAATATTGTTTCCATGTCATAGTATAAGCAAAGTAGTTTAATATTTCATGAAATAGATGCTTTTTTGAGAATATTCCTTGATAAGATTATTTTTTCAGTTAAAAATAACCATGGTTTTTACTTTTAATTTCATTATTATGATGGATATTTAACCATTATAGAATTTTAAACATATAATTAATTGAATATTAATATAATATTTAGTCATAAAATAAATTTTTATAAATATCCTTTAAAGTAATAAGTTTATGAAAACATCATCGGTCACTTATATAGCATAAAACCACCACAGTAAGCAATGTTTTCCAAAATAGTTTAAAATAAGGAAAATCACAATAAATTTTTTGAATTTTATAGAAAAAATGTATTATTAATAAGATAATATTTTAAGGTTGTTTTTAAATATTACTTATGTCATTGAAAAAAGTTAGAGAAGATTTGTGAAAAAATGACACAATTTGGGAAACCCTCATATTTTGATGTAGTAACAGCTTATGAAAAGAGTTTGATGAGATGTATTGGATGATGTATCATAATTTTAGGATAAAATTATTCCAATACCATAATAATTTAATCATTGAAACATAATAATATATGTTTGAAAATATTTTTATGATAATGAATCATAAATAAGAATTGATAAAGTTGTTCAAAAATACTTACCTTGCCCTTTGAATCTCCTCCATTGAATTGAGTTTAAAAACTTTGACAAAATTATTTTTGGAAAGGAAAGAGTCTTGTGAACATGGAAAGGAAATTTTAATATAGGGGTTTTTGTAGGATTTATAGATTAAATGGAACCTTATGTTTGTTTTGGAAAGGTAAGAATGAGTCTCCTTTCATTAGAAAAATCCAATGGTGTTTTAGAAACAAATAAAACTTTTAGGGTCAAGAATGATATTTTAAAAAGGAAAGTGGTTCAAAAATAGATTTTGGATGATATTATTGAAAATTAAACATCAAAATTGACTCAATATAATATTTTTAAGATTTTTTATTAATTTATAAATTATTTTTAATATTAATTACCCTTTAAAGTCCTTTTAAGTGTTATTTTAATAATTTGATGTTAAAAATATCTAGATAACTATGAAATTAGAATTTAAAATTTTAAATCATTCACTACCATTAATATTAATCACTAAAAAATGTGAAATTCCATAAATGTTGTAAACCTTTTCCACTTTAATATTTTTAAAACCATTAATTTGACTTTTCTCTTACTTACACAAGCATTGTGTCAACATTGTGTAAGCATTTTAGATAATTATCCTATAATTTAAAATTAAAAATAAAATAAAAACATAAATATAATTAATTATTGTTTCTTAGTTCCTTGAAACATGTGTTCTAGTTTTAAGAATCACTATTTCCATGCAGTTTCCATTGGATTGATTTATGGAACCAGAAACTTCCAACAGTTCTTTATCCAAAGGGGACCTCCTTTCCAAAGGCAGGAATTCATTAAGTTTGAACTTTACGATACTTAAGAACATGAATTGGTCAAGAGGATGGGAGGTCGGACTCATCACACCCTTTTGGGGGAAATTATTGTCTACTCCGGGACTCTCTTTGTAAATTTAAGATATTTTCATGAGTCCTTATTAATTCACCAAGTATATCATAAGTATCCCTTGGAATTTACAATCACTTATTAACATGTGTAAAATTTAGAATCATCAGTATGCATTCAAGGAACTTCATTAATGGAAATATCCATATATATTCTATGTTTTCCATCAATGGTATCCTCTAATATACTGATTAGAAATTCTTTTAATCGTTGTTGTGATGATACTGGTTTTTAAGCCACTCAGTGGGGAACTCTAGAATTTATTGTCATCTAGGGAGACAATGGTTTGTTTTGATCTTGGGATCGTGCCCGTAAAATGGGCTACCTACGTATCCTAGTGAAAGTAATCAGAACCCTTGTAGTTCGGTGCCTCTTAATAGGACACAACATACCTTTTAAGGTCATGTGATAAGGACCTCTAAGCGAAAGGTGCTTGGTCAAAACGTAGTGTGGGACTTATGCTGAAGCAGCCCAAGGAACTTAGAAAGTATATGGGTTTCCAAGTGAAATCATACCCGGTTGGGAATATAGACCAAGGAGAACAGGGTTGATTTAAAGTGTTGGGTTTTAACCTCAAGGAGGCTTCCTACGTATCCCATATTGAAAGGTAATCAAAGCCCATGTAGTTCGATAAGTCTCGTATAGAATATGGTCCTTTGAGAGATATAAATTTATGATTACTTCCTAAAAAGGATTACTTGATGATTTGGGGTTTAATTTGGGGATTATTCCTGAGGATGCTCAGTGAGCTTGGGTCCTGAAAAGGCTTCCTATGTATCCTAGTTTGAACAGGAATCAGAGTTCTCGTCGTTCATTCGATTGTGAAAATGTTGTAACCATGGCAAATCTCTAATCCCACGTGAGTCATGATCGGTGTGAGAAATAAGAGGATGTCAAAGATTCAAAAAATGCATTCACACTTTAAAATTTTTCCTCCTCCACTGGTGGAAGATAGCTCACCTATGGTGTCCAAGGTGAACGAGGTTGAGGTGACTGTGGAAGAGGGCGAGGTGACGATCCTTCCCTATGTTCTATTTACATTGGACAAGGGTCCAATGTAAGGAGTAAGGGATGAAGGTTAGGGGATTACACCAAGATGGCTTCCCATGGCGATAATGCACAACGGGAGAGGGAAACGGTAACAAGAGTCCCTATGCCTATTTCCCCTTTGGTCTTTGGCACTGGAGAAGGGAGGAGGAGCAATGATGCCACCTCTTGAAAGAGAATCTAGGGGATTACACCAGGATGGTTGCCCTGAAATTGATCCTGGTGGGGGAGGAAGACTTCTTTTATGCTTGCACGGAAATTTAAGTGTGAACTGTACCTTCCCTACCAGAGACCTGAGGTTTCAAGTCATCTCTTCGAGAAGGGAGAGTCCAGGACCCAACCTTCCTCTAAATCGGGAACTTCCCAACACTGTTTCTTGGATAAAGTTCCATGTGACTATGGATATACAAACCCACAAACACTCCATGAATCCTAACCCCGTTGTGAAAAAAAATGTGGTAAACCTCTGACTAAGGAAATACAAACCCAAATTGTATACACGCTAATGTGCCTTTCCTAAAGGTTTGACAAGTCAGGAGGTTTTCGTGGAGGCTTTAACTTAGTCCCTTTCAGATAAGGGAACCAAGAAAGGAGATACCCTTCCATGAATGGATTTTAAAAAGGGTACTTGAGTTGGTCGTGTAGGTCCCTCGCACAGGTATGCCGCGTAGGTACCCCGCATTGATGTACCACATAGGTATACCGTGCGGGTATGGCGCGCAGGTATGCCGCATAGGTATGAATGATGAATGAAGAATGTGTATTACATAGAAGGACAAAACCTATGTAAAATTTGTAAAAATACTTTCAAAACATGTTTATCCCATTTAATTATCTCTTCTCTCATGGTTTAGAGATACCTGCGACAATTCGAGGGATCTAGGTGAAAGAGCTACATAATGGGAGCTTCAGAGTGTTTTTCCACTTTTTTCAGTTCTAAAATAGGGATCCCAAGGGCTCTATTTATAGGCACATATGGGGCATGGTCGAAGAGATGTTTCTCGCACAGGTCCTTCACGTAGCTCTGCCGTGCAGGTACTCCGTGTAGGGGCACAAAAAATATTATGGCACAAAGCTCTGCTGCGTAGGTCTGTCGCGTAGCTCCGCCACGTAGGGCGAAGCTCTTTTGGAGTATTTTAACTTTCCTTTTAACTCTTTTAATCTTGTTTTGGGATTTGAAATATTTGGGGTTCTCTTCATAGTCTTTTTGTTTTATTAATTGGTGTCAACAAAATCCCCCCCTTAGGATTGGATCCGAAAATAGAAAGTTGGTCGAGTCCTGAGGTGAATTTGTGGGGATAAAGACTATGGATCGATTTATGAATAGTGTAGGTATTCCGTGTAAGTTCCCCATATAGATATACCACGCAGATGTCTCGTGTAGTTGTTATGCGTAGTTCTCTCATGTAGGTCTTCGGTTTTCTATAAATAGGTCTCATCCTTTGCGATTTTCTCCACCTGTTCTTGTCATAATTTTACGGTTCTTGTTGTGTAGTTCATTTACCCAGCTCCATCGCATTGTGCTCTCACGTAATTCCCTTGAAATTTCTTCAAGGTAAAATTATTTAAGCGATGGAGCTACGCTAAAGGATTTCATCGAAGTAGTTACACTAGAATCCTTATCGCGAAACCTACGTGACAGTCTTCATCGAAGGACCTACGCGATGGACCTCGTCGAAGGACCTACGCGAACAGTGTCCTTTGCCAAATTTTTTGATTTATTTCTTTTAAAATTACAACCTAATATTGGAAGTTTGGTAATTATTTTTAAGGAAAGAATGACTCATTTTATGACCCATACTGAAGAAGATAAGGCATGTCAAAATGAAATGATGAAGATCGTAGGACCAGAATACTATGATGTTGTTAAGATTACTCTTCCTAGGTTATAGAAAGGTTTAATTCTGTACCAACGTGATTATCCACAAAGTCCTTACTTACCCCTATATGAGCATGGGATTTTGCAATACACCCATGTTCCATCTGTTAAGAAGTGCTTTCCAAAGAACTAGTTTTTTCAATACTCCAAATGTAACTGTATGAATATTAGTGCAAGGGGGTTCCAGTACAAGAAGGAACGATCCCTATTAGTTGCATCCTTCTTCACAGTGGTTGCACTCTCGATATGAAGGATCATGTTGTAGAGACAAGACCACGTTGTTATGATTCTACTTTTCAGGATTCTCAAGAAGATCAGTCTAATGGTTGGAAAGAAGATTGGGATCTTCATTCTGGAGGAGGTGTCTAACCCGAATGGGTCTGGGCATTTTGGGTACATCAGACTTGTGCAGAATTTAGGAAAGAGTTATCAAACATCCATATCTATGAAGCTATATGGATGGGGTAAACTTATGTTTATAAAAATGATTTCATTCCTAAATTACTAAGATGATGGAGTCCACAAACAAATTCCTTTCACTTGACGCATAGTGAAGTTGGTATTAGTATTTGGGATATTTACCAAATAGCTAGAATTCCCTTTCTTGGGGAAATGTATGATGAATTCATTCTACCTGCTACAATATGGGGTGATGCTACTAGAACACCACCACTTTCCCATGAATTATTTAAGATAGCGAAGAATTTACCCAAAGAAAAGAAAGATATACATGCCAGAGTGTGGATGGAAGCCTTCTTAGAACCAACAACAGAGAAAGGTCCAACCTATGGACGTCCTACCATTTGTCCTTCTGTAGATAACTAGGGAAGTTCAGGCACATGTTGTCCTATACTGGAAAGAGGTGATTATAAGCATTGGGGATATAAATTAAAACTCAATATAGATGCAAAGGTACGCTTAGCTACCTTCCTTGCTATGTGGATAAGCATTTACTTGCTTCCAATCTGTGAATCCGGAGGTGGTGTAAGATCAGGGACTTTTGTCATTGTAGCTAAACTGGTATAAGGGAAGTATATTGGATTAGCAACCCATGTATTGGCAAGAATTTACTATCTCCTTCTGCATTTATACAATGGGAAGGCTCCATTTATAATTGAAGGTCCATTCCAAGTGTTGTGGGGCTGGATTGCAACACATTTTTATTCATACTCAGTGTTGAATTCAGTTAGAGTTCCCAATGGTCGATTCACCCCATTTTTACAAAAAGTTTCTGGTATTCGGCCTCTAAACTTGAGACCTGATGTGGTGCTAAAAGCATTGAATGTCTTAGGAGAATTCAGCTTCTTTCCTTTTGGTAACCCACCAGTTGGAACATTTATTGATGATGGTAAAGAAAATAATTATGAGCTAAGATCTTATATGATGGCATTCAGGGATGGTATATTATCAACTAGGATTGATGGTGAAATTATCTGCGAGGCTTACATCCCCTACAATTTTGTTCGTCAGTTCAGATGTCTTTAACAAACAAACACTTTTCCACCCACATATGTCAGACAAGAGAAACACCCAATGGTAGCGTGACAATTATGGATTCTAACTACTTTAGAGGTATCCAAACTATCGATTAAATTACCTCCACCAGATGCATCGATTGGATTGGAAACTGGGTATGCTAAATCTTGGGCATCTTCATATCCTCAAGGGGCTTTGACAAAAGGAATATATCGAGTGGCGGCTACAATGACTGTTGCATGTGGAAATCATGGTAAGAAGTCCAAGGACAGAGATGATATAGAAGTTTCAGATGTTTCAAAGCCCTCAAAACGTCTTCGTAGTAGGTATACCAGGAAGACTAGGGCTGGAGAAACAATACCTCCAATGCCAAGGCGATCTAGTCGCTGCCATCAAACAAAGGTTCCTATTCCATCTGTTAAACTTTCTGAAAAAGAAAAGAGTCCTAAAAAATCTCACCATTCAAAAGGTGTTGAATCTCCTCCAAAATAAATCATACCAAGATTGAATTATGTTCAACCTTCATCCATTCATCATTGGGAGGGTGTAACTCGTGATCTTAGGGATGCATGGGCATTCCTCCAGCATGGCATTTGAATACCAGATATTGGTGACATTAAGGAAACTTCTTATTGCAATCTGGACAATAACCTAGCTGAAGTATAGAAGTATATTATGGAGGTGGGGGCTTTTATATATGCAACTAATGAACAAATCCCATCCTCTAAATGAGTATCTCATATGATGGACTTAGGGGTACATGAAGGGGTAATTATCGACTCTGAGGAGGAGTTAGATATTTATGTTAATACTAAGAATGTATTTTCCTTTTTCTTTTGTCTCAACTATACTTTATCATTTATCATCATTAATCTTGATGAAAAAGTATTTTTTCAACTTGAATGTAGAGAAAGAAGCTTCGGACTAATTCTCAAATCACCTAAGTATATTCCTGTAGGCTCTCCTATTGACACAACGAATGATCCTCCCAAGTCGCCAGAACTTTATCCAGGAGAGAGAATCATGACTGGGGTAATGAAAATGGATAATCCCCAACCATTACATCAAGTTTCTCCTGATAAGAGGAGTGTTTCAATTTCTCCCCAAGCTTTTGAATAATAACGCAAGAGAGCAATGAGATTGATCTGAAGTGTTCATCAAAGGAGTAAGTATTTATAATATCCTTAGGGCATATAATTTTCTCAATACACTCTGGTAACCACATTTTATCCTCTTGCAGGATCTATGTATCTCTCTTCTCTCAAGGGATTAAGAGTTGATTCTTTGAGACCAGAAAAAGAATCCCCAGGGGAAACCTAGGTTCATGTTGATGAATCTAAAATTTTAGTAAATAAATCGCTAAAAGATTCAACTATGCCTGATCCTGGATCTACTGAGAGAGAGTAAATCCATGGTAAGATTAAATACATTCCTCAGTTTCTTTCATCAGAGGATCCTAAAATAATCAATACTGATATTTCTATTGCTCCAAAAGAAAGGAATGAAGTCCCAGGGTAGTTTGAGATAAATACTAATGTTGGTATGAACCTGGAAAGATCTGATGATTCTATACCAATTGAAGATCCAATGGAACATAATGTCATCAGTTCCAATTTAGGCATCAACCAACATTTGTTGGATACCTTAAATGGTGAGGATTCTATAACATTCCAAGCTGCATATACTGAAATAGTGAAAGAACTTAATCCAAATATTGATATTACAGGTTCCATCAAATATTTTGGGGATTTACATGAGGAATTTCAAGGATGTAAGTCCTTATTATTTCATTTTACATACATAATTATTCTTTTTTACTTGATTATTTACATCAAAGTTCAGCTTATGTAGCTTTATCTGCAGAAAATGTCACAATGGATCTTCAGGAATGGGGTATTCCACTCTATCCTTCTATTATAGATGAATAAATACCTCTAGAGGATCCTCCATAAAGATATGCTCCATAGCATTAAAATATAATAACTGAGAAAACTCAATGGAATTCCCCTTATCAAGAAATATCTGCTCAAATCACTGAAGCTGAGAATATAGGGGATGAATCCAATCAAGTAGCTGGATTATTATTGGGTAAATATAATCATCTGTCTGAATCATATATGTTTCTTCCATTTGAAATAGACAATGACCTTGATTTATTATTTAGGGTTATCAGCTCCCAGATCAGAAGGTGAAGCTTCTACTGTTCCAAGAGAAGTAGAACAAGGCATCTCTTTAAGTGACCTGTTTCCAGAGTACATTTTACCTCATGGTAGTGACTTAGATTCATACTTAGAGATGCAATATGCTATTTTCATGGCATGTAAGAAGACATGGTAGCATATCTGAAGAATAATTGTTGAGAATCCTTTAGATGAATTATTGTCCCATTTTTTCAAACTCCCAGCATTATTTTGTGTATTGGGATTTGGTGGATTTAATTATCAACCAGTCCATGATGCTATGAAAGATATCATTCGTTGGAGAGAGTAGGAGCATAAGCTGTGAAAAAAATTTGAAGAGGCTAAATGACTTTTCAGTATTGATGGATTTCAAGATTCATTAGCTTAGGCGGAGGAAAATCATAATAATAAATTGATTGAAATTATCCAACAAATTAAAGAAGCCACGAAGGAGTTGTTATATCTTCAACAGCAACTGGATGTTGTTCATAACAAACTTGAGCAGTTGAATCAAACATTAGGAGAAACCCAATTAGAGGGGATAACTTCCATTTCAACTGCTAAGGAAGCGCTTCGTCAGGCAGAGTTGGTTAGATTTTCTCAGTTGTCTCAACTTCAACAAGAAGATGATAGGGCTCGTGAAGCGGTCTAACAAATGAAAATTCATGTTGAGAGTTTATTCTAAAACATGATAGAGAGGCTCCATTTTGTGGATGACCCTCTGATTTAATATGAATGAGAGAAATTTTTTCTTCAATCATACATGTCTTCATTCATGTTTTCCATGATTTCAATATTAAAGGTAAATTATGATAATGACTCCTTTATGTTGGAAAATCATTATTATAATGGAAAAAATGGAGTGATCAAAATTTTCTTATTAAGATGATGGATCTAATGAGAATAATTTGATTGTTGCTAGGGTTATATGGATAACCCCACAAATTTCATATATTTTTAATTTTTTTTATTGCTCAATATTACCTAAATCATACAAAATGTATGTTTAGCGAGCTGGGACTCAACTTTTGTTTAGAGTTCCCTTCGTGGGTTCTCAATCTAATGAGCACCAAGTCTTTTGTTATTGGCAGTTTAGAGTCATGCATGTTGGACTATAAAGGGCTAGTATTTAAGGTTGAATAGCTTTGACTATAAATTTGAAATTAGATCCCAAACAAAACTCTATGACTAAGAATTTCTTTAATATTCTTTAAATATTTCCAAGGGGAATCTTGAGCCATGATTTTTATGGTCACCAAATTTAAAATCCATGTCAACATAAGGGGTGTCTTTTCCAAGAAAGAAATTACCATTATTTGAAAAAACCGTTATGGGGGCTGTGTTATGTAGGGACAACTAGGTCATATGCTACATAGCCAAATAGTGGCATCTTTTGACTGACAGGCATGTTATGTAGGCAACTTATTCAAGGTCTCCTAAGGGAACGTGTTGCATAGTCAAACAAAAGAGCTCTTTGAAGCTTAATATTTTACTATTTATTGATAGGGGAAAATAAGATTTGGGTGACTCAAGACCACAGTGGGTGGTTTTTTTCAAGGAAAGAAATTTAAAGAATGAAAGGGATATTTAGACCAACATAAGTCATGAATAGGAAAACCATTTCCATAAAAATTTGGTTTATGAGTAATGGTTAAATTTTATCATAAAGGAGTAATTTATGATATCATACTGTGCAGTTTTAAGTCATGCAGTGAGGACATCGGTACTGTGGAGTTTTAAGTCATGTAGTGAGGACATTGGTACTGTGCAGTTTTAAGTCATGTAGTTAGGACATTGGTACTGTGCAGTTTTAAGTCACGCAGTGGGAAAATTGTACTGTACAATTTTAAGTCATGCAGTGAGGACATTGTATTGTGCAGTTTTAAGTCATGTAGTACGGACATTGTATTGTGTAGTTTTAAGTCATGCAGTGAGGACATTGTGTGGCTTTAATTTAAGGACTTTAGCTCTGACCAAAGTTACAAAACTCTCCCAATTTCTTGATAATTTGTTTGGAAATATACTATCATATTCAGGTATGGAAGGGAAAATTGTAAACTATGATTTGGGAATTTCTGTAACCGAGGAATGATATGGGAAAAGGGCTAAAAGCATTAAAGGAAGTCTTTTCTAAGAACAAAGTTACCATTATTTAACAAACCTATTATGGGGTTGTATTATGTAGGGCCAACTGGGGAATATGTTGTATAGCCAAATAGTGGAATCTTTTGACTGATAGGCTTATTATGTAGGAAACTTATGCAAGGCCGCCTAAGGGTACGTGTCGCGTATTCAAATAAAAGATCTCTCAGAATTTTGATGTTCTATTGCTAAAAGCAGAAGAAAGTTTATGAAGATTCAGATTTTCCAATGCACATAGTTTGGTTTATGGAGAAAGGTAACTAAATATAGAAAGGGTATTTCCACCCAAGATGTCCAAAGAATCGGAGGAATGGGACTTTTATGAAGGTCTGACCCAAACGTAAGTGGTATGGTGTCTGTAGTTTTAGGTCATACAAATAGGAGAAGAAATTGAAATAATATATAATATGTGGACAAGTAATTTCAAGGTTATTTCATATTGTATTGAACACATGGTGAGGGAAATTTGTAAACCATGGTCTTAAAGACTTTCAGATTATGAGAAATATAATGGGACAAGTATACTTGAATGATTGTTTTAAAATATAGATTCTTGTATATTTTCATAAAAGATTAAAGGGGACAAAGATACTATAACTAAGAACGAAGTTACCATTATTTGAAAAACCCGTTATGGGGGCTGTATTATACAGGGCCAACTGAGGCATATGCTGCATAGTCAAATAGTGGCATCTTTTGACTAGTAGGCTTGTTATGTAGGTAAATTATGAACGACTGCCTAAGGGCATGTGCTGCATAGTCAGGAAAAATAGCTCTCAGTTATTAGAAACTTTGTCACCAGAAACAGTAAGAATGATTATGAGGATATGAAAATATTCAAGTTTAAGAGTCTGAAATATGGAAGGGGTTTATTTCCAATGCATATGGTAAATATTTAAGTCAATATTGGCTATGAGTTTGACTTCCTTTACATAGATCTGACTCATATGTAAAATGGATACTTTCTTTGTTTCCTCTGAATTAATATTATGACGTGCAGTTTAAAGTCATACAATGAGGACATTATACTGTGAAGTTTTAAGTCATGCAGTGAAGACATTAATAATACCATAATAAATTGAGACACCTTATTTATATAAATAAGTCATTTACCTAATTCCTAAGCCCACGTGAGCTATGCTCGGTGTGAGAAACAAGGAGCAGTAAGGGATTCTTTTATAGTGCAAAGGTGAAGCAAGTGAAGAATAGGGATGCTATATTTCCATGCAGTTTAACATCATGTGGTAAGGAAGAAGATGAACCGATATGAAAGTAAAGACATATTGTAACTGGATTAAGGGATAAAACCTAAGTGTCACTATATGTCTTGTTGGGGAAAGAATCAAGTCATACATAGTTCTTAAAACATTCTCTATGAATATTTTATTCTTATACAAAAAATAAAGGGTTTTTTTATCGCGGCTAGGCCCAAGATTGGAGATCTAGGCACCTCTATGTATCTCATTTGAAAATGAGAATCAAGCCATACGTAGTTCTTGAAACAATCATTTCTCATGTCAATCGAGTTTGACATGAAGAATGGGAACTTTTGACACATTTTGATAGAATGGAAAATCTTAAGACATAAAATGGTTTAAGGACCAAATCATACATCTTAAGGAAACACTCTGTATAACTCTGATTCATATACAGGAGTAGAAAATAAAATATGAAGATTTTATGATTGTGGCTGGGCCCAAAATTGGAGATTTAGGCATCTCTATGTATCTCATTAGAAAATGAGAATTAAGCCATACGTAGTTCTTGAAATTAGGTCTCTATGCAGATCTGACTCAGACATAGGAAAGAGAGGGACTCATATACTACTAAGGATTAGTGATTGCGTTAATGATGTTTGATTATGGAATCTTCTAATGTCAAAATAGATAAAACGTTAGTTGTATAAATGATGTCATGCAGTTTAACATCATGTGACAAGGATGAAGATGCTACACATTTTATCGTCATGTAGCATGGAAGCTTATGGTTGTTGTGCAGTTTAATGTCTTGCAACTAGGATATGGGGGTTGTGTAGTTTTAAGTCTTTCATCAAGGACATGGTACTTTGCAGTTTAAAGTCTTGCAGTGAGGATGAATTTGCACAACTACACAAAGTATTTCTTCAAGAATCTCACATTGGTTAGAGTTGTAATAATCTCTCCATCCATTGAGATTAGGGAATAAGCTTCATTTGAATAGACCTTATGTATGGAATAAGGTCCTTCCCACTTTGGCTCAAGTTTTGGATTTTTCTTTCCTGGTATCATTGGAGTCCTAAGGACCAATACCAATTCTCCTTGAAGAAATGAACGGAGGAAAAATTTCTTATTAAAAGCTCGTGTTATTCTATTATAATAGATTTCTAGATGATTCAAAGTATGCAATCTTTTCTCATCTAATCATTCCAACTCATTGAAACGTTTCTAAGACCTCTCATATATAGACAAATGATCACAGATTGCAACTCTGAGTGAAGGAAATTGCATTTCAATTGGCAAAACTGCTTCAGTTCCATATACCAATGAATAAGGAGTTACTTGGGTAACAGTACAGGTAGTTCTCTGATAAGACCATAAAGCATTCAAAAGTTTATCAGGACATTATTTCTTATATTTATCCACCATTTTATGGAGTATTTTTGATAGGGTCTTGTTTAAGTCATCTATTTGTCCATTGGCCACTGCATGATAGTGAGATGAATGGTTGGATTTGATATTATGTTCCTAGTATAACTTTTTTACCTCAGCAGAACAAAAATTGGTGCCATTGTCTGTCAAAATAGTATGAGGGACACCAAATATGGTGATGATATTAGTTTTGAAAAAACTAACAATTATTTTGGATCTGACTTTCTTGAGAGGTATTTCCTTGGCCCATTTAGAGAAGAAGTCAGTAGTAGTGAGAATATACTTGAATTGCTTAGCCGTGACTAGAGGATAAGGCCCTACTACATCCATTCCTCATGTGTAAAATATCCAGGAGTATTTAGTTTTATGTAGAAACTCTAGGGGTTGATGAATGAAGTTGGCATGTACTTGGAAGGGATGACATTATTTAGTGAAATCTGTGCAATCCTGCGTCATTGAAGGCTAAAAGTATTCAAGCCTTCAAATCTGATCAGAGAGTCTGTGCCAAAACTGGTGGGCACCACAAACTTCTGAATGTACTTCTTTCATGACAGATATAGTCTCTTCTCCATCAATACATCTGAAGAGAATTCCATCAAAGCATCGCTTGTAGAGGATCTTTTGGTGGTATGGACTATCATAAAGAGTAAAATTAACCGCTCATCATCGGATCTGTTCTTTTTCATCCCTATCTAGTGGAAGTATCTCATTTTGAAGATATTCCATGATGTATGTTATTCATCCCATAGTATGACCATATGGTTCAAAAATAGGGAAAATCCATTAATTTCCTCCATTCTGGTTTGAACAAAAGGTGATACCACATGACGATGGGCTATGCTAATGACTGTCTCATCCTGATTTGGATCTGCCAAGGATGTAGCTACATTATCCAGTGCATATGCTTAGGAATTTTGTGATCGCGAGACATAAGACAATGTTGGATCTGAGGGAAATTCATCCATTAACCCTCTAACGTAATCACACAAAGGGATTAACTCTTCTTTTCTGATAGAATATTCCCCATTGATTTTTTTGATTAATAATTCTGAATCACCTTTCACCTTTAAATGATCCATTTTCACCTGAAGGGCCAATTCTAAACCTGTAATGAGAGATTGATATTCTACCTCATTAATTGTACCACCTTCTGATAATAATAAGGAATAAGGAAATATTGCCTTTTCTGGGGAAATAAGGACAATTACTAACCCAACTTTGTTGAGTTTAGGGTTTTCTATTCTTTTATCTATTGGACTTCTGGAAGCACCATCAAAATACATTCCCCATGTTTGGGAATTATCTTGGATAGAGAAGACCTATTCATCAGGAAGTTCAGTATTAAACGGTGTATCTTCTGCAGATGGATGCTCAGCAAGGAAGTTAGCCAGAGCTTGGCCTTTTATTTCCTTTTGAGGCACAAACTAGATATCAAACTATTGTAAAATAAACGCCCATCGTAATAGACTCCCTGTAAGCATAGGACGACTGAGGATAAACTTGAGCGGGTTGTTGCGAGATACTAATTGGACCTCATGATGTTGCTGGTAGTGCCTCAGTTTCTGAACTGCAAAGATTAATGTCAGGCAGCACTTTTCAATATTTTAATATCAATTTTTCACATCAATCATAGTTTTATTGAGATAGTAAAGGTTGTTTTAATTCCCAGCATCATTCTTTTGGGCGATGAAGGTACCTAGTGATCGCTCTAAAGCTATCATATAGAGAATAAGTGGTCTTCCTTCAATAGGTGGCATTAATATTGGTGGACTCAAGAGATATTTCTTTAGGGTATCAAATGCTTCTTGGAAGTCTTTGGTCCATTGGTAGGTGACTCCCTTCTTAATTAATCTAGTAAAGGGAAAACACTTACCTGTCAAATTGGCGATAAAGCACCAAATATAGGCTAAGTGTCCTTGTATTCCTATTAATTCTTTCAAATTTCGAGGAGGTGACATACCAATGATTGATTTTTTTTTCTCAAGATCAACTTTGATACCACGATGGCATACAACGAATCCAAGGAACTTTCCTGAGGTTACCCCAAAAGCACATTTCAAGGGGTTTATCTTCAAATTGTGTTGCTGAAGTTTATAGAATATGGTTTCCAAATAAGCCAAGTGATTGGAATATTGTCTAGATTTGACCACTAAATCATCCACATAACATTCAACAAATTTCCCTAATAAGGGTTTGAAGATATAGTGCATGGCACGTTGATATTTCACACCTGCATTATTTAAGATAAAGGGAATTACTCGATAGAAAAACACACCTTGAGGGGCTCTGAAGGCTGTAGATTCTTCATACTCTAGGGCCATACAAATTTTATTATACCCAAAGTATCCATATATGAAAGAAAGAACTTCATAGTCAGCCGTTGCATCAATTAGAAGCTCTGTAATCAAAACTGGAAAATCATCTTTAGGAAGATGCCAGTTAAGATCTCTGAAATCAATGCAGACTCTAATTTTCTCATTATTCTTTTTCACTGGGACAATATTGGCCAACCATTTGGGATACTGAACTTACCTGAAAAAGTTTTCCTTTATATTCTTATCAACTTTAGCTTCAATTTTAGAGGCATGGGTTGGGTGTGTTCTTCTTGCTGCCTACTTGAATCCATGAAGTTCTTCTAGGAAACCCAAATGATGGGTGGATATATCGGGATTAAGATTTTGAATTTCTATATTCTAAGAAAATATGTCTCGATGTTGCTTTATAAATGAAGTATACACCTCTTGCTCTTCATAGGTCATGGCTGCACTAATTAGGGTGGGGAGTGGATCTTCTTTTATACCCAGATTTATTTCTCTAAGCTCATCTACAGTGGTAGAGACACCTTCCTCAAATATCAAAGGAGCATCCGTGAGATCTTCCTCTTCTTCATCATTACAGTTACCTCTTCTATTTCCATTTTCATAGTAGATGACGAGGCAAAACTCCCAAAGTTAGAGAAGAAATCAGTATTTGAACATCCCAAAGAAGAGGCCACCATATCTGACCCTACTGATGACGAAGGGTCTTCCTATGGTAATAAAGAGGGAATAGTGGATTTAGAATCAACATCTTTATCTTTATTTATCATTACTACAATCTCTTCTACTTTGGTTGACAAATTAGAGTCTTTTTGTAGTTCAGTGGATGAAATGAAAACATCTTCATTTAGGCTTTCATCACTGCTTGGTGGATCAATAGTTTCTTCCATGTTGTTAAGCTCAGTTGCCACAATTGACATTATGGAAGTTACTGGACAAGTTCCCAGATTTGGTTTTACCTTTTCAATTTGATTGATGGGTAACACATAATCTTTACTCAAATGCATAAATGGATTTTCTGGGATCTTTTCCAGTCCATTTGGAGCATTAATTCTGGTTATTTCCTTTGTCATAGACTATGTTCCTTTTGTATGATAAAACTCTACCTCAATGTATTGAGATTCACATGTTTTTGAATGGAGCCTTATCACCATACAATATCCTGATTTGACCATTGAAACGGTACTTAAGACATTGGTGGTATGACGAAGTTATGGTTTCATGTTGATACAACCAAGGCCTTCTAAGCAGAATATTGAAGGTTGTGTCTTGACGAACAACCATGAAATCTGAATTAGAAACAAGATCTCCAAATTGAGTTCTGAGTGTAATCTCTCCTAGAGGTTCTTGTTCAGTATTATCATAAGCTTGTAACATTAAAGTCGAATGAGATAAGTCAGATTCAGTCAGGCCCAATCGACGAAGTGTATGAATAGGAATGAGGTTGACTCTAGAGCCATTATCAATGAAGGCTCGTCGGATGTCTACATCATTAACCTTGCCAGAAAAATACAAGGGTCTGATATGCCCATGCACTGCATCATTTTCATCTTCATCTTTAGAAGATATGACTGCATGAAATTCTACAGAATCATTCTCTATACGGTAAACCTCAGTAGTAGCAACTTCGGTTTCAAACTCTTGAGGACTTGACAAAGCCTCAATGAGTTCTTCTCAAAGATCTTTTGACAGATTCAAAGCATCCGGAATTGATACTTGGCTGGTGCTTGGGCCAATTATTTCAAGACATCATACTTTTGGTCCAAAGTTTTGTGTTTACCAACATGGAGATATGGTTATATAGGTGCTTTGGAAGTTGATGCTTCCGATGTAGACGTACTTTGTGTCAGAGCGAAAACTAAAAATACTCATGGCTTTGATAAATTAGACTGAATACATCTATTCATTTTCTGAGAAGAAGACGGTATGAGTTCTAATCAGTCTTCCAAAATAATTGTGTCAGAACCAAACCTATCTTTCATGGAAGAAACTTCTTCTTCTTATTGAGCCCGCTAAAGGGCTCTTCCGTGAGTTTCTGCTGCATATATGGTTCGAGATGGGGTAGAGTTAAAATGGTGGTATCTAGAATTCTCACATCTTCCCCTTCATCCTCGACCTTGGACTCTTCCTTTAGTTCCCCAATTGGGTACAAGGAATTATGGCTCATTATAATCAGAATCACCATTGGCATAAGGATCCGTTAAATAGATAACATTAATATAACCAAAGATCAATTCTTCATCTGATGAATATTCTTGTTGATAGGTTAATTCTGGTTGTGTCGTTCGGTGAGGAGGGGCTTGTGTTTTTTAAATAGATGACATAAAATCTTCTAGGGTTGAGGACAACTTTTTCCTTGACACGAGCTCATCTTCTTCTGACTGCTCTTTGTCCTTATAATCACTTTTCTTTATTGAGGAATGACCTTTTGATGAAGGTGGTTTTGTTATGGCATGGGTGGTAGAAGACACAATCAGTTTTTTCAACTGTGTTCATAAAATGGTATGAGTCTGGTTGATCATTTTTCTAATCATCCAATCATCATATTTCTGCACATTTTTACTTTTGACCTCTTTCCATTCGCTTTCTTATTTTGGATCAGTAGAAGTAACACATGCTACTTGAGATGATGAACTCTTCAGTTTCACTTGTCTAGAGTCTACCATCTTTTGCAGAAGGTCTTTAAAAACAAAAAATTTCTGAATGGGGTGTCCCAATATCTGGTGAAAGGGACAATAATTTGGAAGATCTTCATCTCCATCTTTATTTGTCTTCTTTAGCCTTGCCAACTGAAACAAATTGTTTTCTAAGGCTGAAATGAAGTAGCCAGGAACTTTTTCATTCCTAAAAAAATAAAATTTATTCTTTAATTCCTCAAATTGTTTCTTCCATTGATCTCCTTGATCATCTTGATGAGGCGGTCGTTTCTGCTGATGCTCAAGAAGCGGAGCCCTTCAGTATGATGAAGGTCTTGAAGTAGAAGAAGGTGCAAGTGCCTGCTTGAGTGTGACTGTAGAAACTTCTGCCTTTCTTATCCTCCTCCCTGAAGCTAATGGAATTACATGAGTTTTATACTTAGTTTCTATAATAGAGTCTTCTATATGTTGAGCGATTTAAGTAAGATCTCGAAACCCTCCTATGTATTTCACAGGGATCAATGGTGTGCGTAGCTCATCACACAGATTTGCCACACAAATTGGCATCAACTCTTCTTGAGGGAGTTCTAGACTTAAGGAATATGTTAATCCTTTCCATTGTGCAATGAAATATTAAACTCTTTAATTCTCCATTTTTTACAATTGGTAAGATCAAAAACTATTGTCTTTGGTAGCATTGAGTTAAATTGAAGAAGGAATTTATGGTGGAGATCTTCTCGTCCATTAATTGATCGAGATTGTAAACTTGTATACCGGACAAAAGCTGGTCCTAGTAATGACTGTACAAAACACCTAAGATTAACTACTTCTTTTTGTTGAGAAGTTACCATTATGGGATCACAATGAGAAAAAAATGTGTTAAGTGTTGTTCTGGATCTCCCGAACCATTAAATATTGAGAATGTGGTATTCACAAAATTTGGTGGGGGAGGAATTTCATCCACCCATTCAGGGTAAGCTCTTTTTTCTGGTTGAACTGGTGCACATAATTCTTCCATAGCTTTCAATCAAGTTTTTAATGCATCAATTATGTTCATAAGCATTTGGGGAACATTCAGATGAGATAGAACTTGTGCAGGTATAACAACTGGAGCTTGAGCTAGTGCAACGACCGACAAAACCACTTATAGCGATGTTGATATCTACCTTGGATAACCTACGGGAACAGGTCTATCAGGATTTATATGGTCCTGCCTTGATTGTGTTCCCAGTAGAGTGAATTCATTATTTTCATCTGTAGTTACTACAAATCCTCTTTGCTGAGGAGCTCCTATAGGATTTGCAAGTTGAGGATCTGTCTGGGGAGTACATCTAGCGGAAATTTTGTTTCGAAGTAACTCTGTATTGAGTATTTTTAACTCCTTCATTTCCTCTTCTTGTTGTGAAAATCTATCTTCAAGTGAAATATATTGACCTTCTCTAGTGGAAAAGTGAGATACAATCTGACTTTTTCCTTTCCCCTAGTTAGATGCTTTTAAGAGAGGGGGGAGTTGGTTATTTGAAGGCATACCTGGATTCTGTGTAAGCCTCTGATTTTGGGTACGCACACTTTCTTCATTTGCCTTGGTGTGTACCATATTATTGACAAGAACTTTATCTTTTTATTCCCTTGAACTGGACTTATTTTCTGGAGGATCTTCTACAATAGTGTTAATGACATTTTACTGACGCGTAATGCATCGATGGAATTCTATCAGTATTTTTGCGAGATCATCTTCCTTTGTGTCTTTCATGATACTTCTTCCTCCTATATGATGAATTCCCTAGAACTATTTGGTGGATAGAAACCTAAATGTAATCCTTGGATAGTTCAGTTGTACACTTTCTTTGTGGCTTCTTCCCTAATCGGGAGAAAACTGACTTCCGTTGAGGAGGAGATTGTAGTTGTGAAAAATCCCCCAGCCCTACGGGCTGGGGTTGTTTTTTTTCTTCCTCTTCAAACCTTTGAACTTTTTTTAATGAACTTGAAGGTTGAATTAAATGATCCCCCAGCCTTGCAAGCTGGGGTGATTCTTGAACTGCTATGGCTGAAATTTGTGCAACTTCTCTTCTGATTTTGCGGATTTTGGTTCAGACATTAGCTGGGTGCATCATCTGACAACCATTTAAATCACCTATTTTGGAATATCGTTGTGCTATTTTAGACATTTGCATTCTCTGACACCTGAAATCCTCTAAGAAGGACTCCTTCTCAAGATTCTCGGATGTTTGATGTAAAAGCAATTCAATAACTTCTTTTCTTTGGGATTGATTCTAATGAGAACTAGTTGAGGATTGTTCTTGAGTGTACATCCGATTATATACAAAATCTATTGATTGTGGTTGACCATGGGAAATAACATTGCATGAGACCACATTTGGTGGACTTTGATTATTTTGGAGTGCAGTGAAATGCAATGCTTCATATGCACCTCATCCTCTGATACGAACACTAGATGAGGAATCAGAAATTAATTGGCGTAGTCTCTTTAGAGCATTGAGACATGCACGCTGAAGTGTTATCTATTGTTTTTCAACCTTTGGATTTTGGGAAACTGAGATAAAGTACAAGTCAATTTGGCATTACAACCCTTCTATTACCTTTACATGATTTTGATATTCATCATATGGTAATACTTTGGTTTTCAAATGACTAAGAGTTTTCCATAAGTTGAGGAGGATGTCATGAATGTAATCTTCTATCATCAATTCTGGAATGTTATACTGATAATTTTCCAAAGTCCATAACATTACTGGTATTTCTCCTTTAGCTAATTGTTTCCTCATATTTAACACATCTTCATCATCTTTCACTAGAGGTTTCTCCACTTGGTCTGACCAAAGTGGATGCTCTGTATTAGAAGACAAATAACCCAAGGGAGGTTTGGATAATGACCATTCCCTTAAGATTTCTTTTGGTTGAGAAAGTGTTTCACCTGTAAATGGCAAGGCAACGTACATGACTGGCCTTGTGTTTGCAAGTGCCTCGAGATAAGAGGGCTTTCTGGTTTCTACATTATCAATTACAAAATTGTCTTGACAATGAAAAATACCACTACAGAGAGGACTTTCTTATCAAATGCCATCATGGGGAGGATCTCCATAATAGATTATAGCAAGGGATAAATCTTCTTTCTCCTTGGTCTTCTGACCACATGGAGGGTTGTCATGGTTCTCATCCGGAGATAGGTACTCTGGATTGACTAAATTTTCATGAAGTAAGCTTTCATGATGAAGTGTCTGACGAGGAACTTTAGAATTACAACTAACATTCCCATAATTTAGTAATGAGAGGGTAGGATCTTGATCTGTAATAGATAAATGTCTTAGTGCTTCAATAACTCCATCATTAAGAGGAGACAAATCACAGCTTGACTCTTGATTTTTCAACAGTGCTTGCTGAGACTTCTTTTTGGATGTTCTCTTATACTTAGTTAGGGCCACTTTCTGGGAAAAGTTATTATCATGGGAAAGTGTATGTGCCTACCTTGGAGTGGTTACCGAAACGAACTGACTACCTTCAATTGGAAATGGTGTATGTTATTGATCTTGTTGCCCGTATGATATGGGGGAATATGTCCCATGACCCTCTTGGACTGAAACAGAGGTATGTATTTTCTCCGGGATGGCATGTCGATGTGTCATCCCATGTGTGGGGACAGATTTATGTGTTTGTTCTCCTGATACTGCTGAATTAGTTGTTAAAATATCCTAGCATGCTTTTAGAATATGGGTAGGGATATGTGTCTGCCCTTTCATCATTGATAAGATGTATTTGGTGACTTCAGCGGCCAGAACGGGAATATATGTCCATTCCGTATCTGAATTAGGTGTATGTTCATTAGCATATCCTCATTTTTTATAAATGGATATTGATAGTACTCATTCATAGGGGCAGAGAGTTGGGTCTGCCCTAAATTTGTCGTCGAAGATTTTCGACTGACTTCTTCGAGTGATACCAAACGAGACTGTTGGAAGACTTGATGAACATTGGAAGGTGTATGTTCCTGCTAGATGTTTTCCATTGAGTATAGTTAATGGACTTCCTTCAATAATGGCAGATGAGACTGCTGACAGAATGGGTGATTGTAAACAGGTGTATGTTCCTGTTTACCAGTTGCCATCGCGTTAGATTGGTGGGCTTATTTAAATGTAGTCAGACGAGCCTGCTGACTGGATGATGACTTGTAAGAAGGTGTATGTTCCTGTACATGGTAATTCATCGAGTTTTTCTGGTGGGATTGGTGGGCTATTGTCAGACGAGTCAGCTGAGCAGCAAAATTAGGACGAATGGGTGTATATGCCCGCTCGTTGTTTGCCATCAAGTTAAATTGATGGAATTCTCCGGAGGAGGCAGAGGTGAGAACCTACTCCCTATTGATCGGACATTGTCCTTGGCGGTTCATCTTGCATGCTCGGGTCTGAGAGACCTAGGCCAAACGTCCAGAGGCAACACCCCCATCATGTTGAGGGTATACTACCACACGATTCTGGCGGCGACTGCTGGTGGGATTCCTCGGGAAGGACTCCTGCATTCTTGAATTAAGGCTTTGAGTAACCTCTTGATCCACCTCCCTGTAGTACGGGAGGTATTGATTATTTCATTCTAGGGATAAGGACCCGAAATGGTTGGAAACAGTGGTTGGCACCGTTTTCTTCTTGATCATTGGTCGTCGTTGTCCAGATGATCGAGGATTGTTATTGACCTGGAGGACCTGTCGAGCAGCCTCCAAAGTCGGGATTGTACCGCGCTGGCGATATTCCTTTACCATCACATTATAGACCCAGCGTTGAAGACACTGGGTTGGTGATGACATCCTTTCTATGGATGGAGATCCATCTTGAGCAGCGGTTGGGAAGTTCACAGATGTTGTCTCGAAGAAATCCATTTTTGGAATGAAGGGAATTCTAAGAATAAAAACTAAGAACAACAAACTCCATTAAAGCAACATATTTTTAGATGGATACATATGTGATTGATTCCTTTGTCTGGAATTCCATTATCAATTGATAAGGGCCTAACAGGTGGGTAACATGATTAACTTGGTTAAAGATTCATACCGAGTTCACCATTTTTGTTTCGTAGTTCCTTGAAACATGTTTTATAGTTTTAAGAATCACTATTTCTAGGCGGTTTCCATCGGATTGATTTATGGAACTGGAAACTTCCAACAATTCTTTATCCAAAGGGGACCTGATTTCCAAAGGCAGGCATTCATTATGTTTGAAATTTACAATACTTAAGAATGTGCATTGGTTGAGAGGATGGGAGGTCGGACTCATCACACCCTTTTGGGGGGAATTATTGTCTACTCTGGGAAAATCTTTGTAAATTTAAGATATTTTTATGAATCCTTATTAATTCACCAAGTATATCATAAGTATCCCTTGTAATTTACAATCACTTATTAACATGTGTAAAATTTAGAATCATCAGTATGCATTCAAGGTTCTTTATTAATGGAAATATCCATATGTATTCGAGGTTTTCCATCAATGGTATCCTCTAATATACTGATTATAGATTATTTTAATCATCGTTGTGATGATACTGGTTTTTAATCCACTTAGTGGGGCACTCTGGAATTTATTGTCATCCATGGAGATGAAGGTTTGTTTTGATCTCGGGGTCGTTCCTGTAAAATGGGCTACCTACGTATCCTTGTGAAAGGAATCAGAACTATCATAGTTCGGTGCCGCTTAATAGTACACATCATATCTTTTAAGGTCATGTGATGAGGACCTCTAAGCGAAAGGTGATTGGTCAAAACTTAGTGTGGGACTTATGCTGAGGCATCACAAGGAACTTGGAAAGGATATGGGTTTCCAAGTAAAATCAGACCCTGTTGGGAATATAGCCCAAGGAGAACAGGGTTGATTTGAAGTTTTGGGTTTGAACCTCAAGGAGGCTTCCTACATATCCTATATGGAAAGTGAATCAAAGCCCACGTAGTTCGATAAGTCTCATAGAAGAGCATGGTCCTTTGAGAGAGATGAGTTTAGGCTTACTTCCTGAAAAGGATGCCTTGATGATTTGGGGTTTAATTTGGGGATTATTCCTAAGGAGGATGCCCAGTGAGCTCAGGCCCTGAAAAGGCTTCCTACATATCCTGGTTTGAATAGAAATCAGAGTTCTCGTAATTCATTCAATTGTACAAATATTGTGACCATGAAAAATCTCTAAGTCCATGTGAGTCATGCTTGGTGTAAGAAATAAGAGGATGTAAAATATTCAACAAAGGCATTCATACTTTAAAATTTTTCCTCCTCCGCTGGTGGAAGACGGTGCACCTATGGTGTCCAAGGCGAATGAGGTTGAGGTGACCGTGGAAGAGGGCGAGGTGATAAGCCTTACCTCTGTTCTATTTACATTGGACAAGGGTCCAAATGTAAGGAGTAAGGGATAAAGGTTAGGGGATTACACCAGGATGGCTTCCCATGGCGACAAAGCACAACGGGAGAGGGAAAGGGTAAAAACAGTCCCTATGCCCATTTCCCCTTTGGTCTTTGGCACCGGAGAAGGGAGGAGGAGCAATGATGCCACCTCCTGCAAGAGAATCTAGGGGCTTACACCAAGATAGTTGCCCTAAAATTGATCCTGGTAGGCGAGGGAGACTTCTCCTATGCTTGCGCGGAAAAGTAAGCGTGAGCTGTACCTTCCCTACCAGAGACCTGAGGTTCCGAGTCATCTCTTCGAGAAGAGAGAGGCCAGGACCCAACCTTCCTCCAAACTGGGAACTTCCCAACACTATTTCTGGGAGAAAGGTCCATGTGACTGTGGATATAAAAACCCACAAACACTCCATGAATCCTAACCTCATTGTGAAACAAATGTGGTAAACCTCTAACTGTGGAAATACAAACCCAAATAGAAGACACACTAATGTGTCTTTCCCAAAGGTTTGACAAGTCATGAGGTTTTGGTGGAGGCTTCAACTTAGTCCCTTTCAGATAAGGGAACCAAGAAAGGATATACCCTTCCATGAATGTCTTTTACAAAGGGTACTTGAGTTGGTCACGTAGGTCCCTCGCGCAGGTAGGCCGCGTAGGTACCCCACATTGATGTACCGCGTAGGTATACCATGCAGGTATGGAGCATAGGTATGAATGATGACTGAAGAATGTGTTTTACATAGGAGGACCAAACCTATGTAAAATTTGTAAGAAGTCATTCAAAACATGCTTATACCATCTAATTATCTCTTCTCTCGTGGTTTAGAGAGATACCTGAGACAATTCGAGGGATCTAGGCGAAAGAGCTACGCAATGGTAGCTTCAGAGAGTTTTTCCACTTTTTTCAGTTCTGAAACGGGGAGCCCAAGGGCTCTATTTATAGGCACAGATGGGGCCTAGTTGAAGAGATGTTGGTCGCGCAGATCCTTCATGCAAATCCGCCGCACAGGTACTCCTGTAGGGGCACAAAAAATATTCTGGCGTGGAGCTCTGCCACGTAGGTCTGTCATGTAGCTCTGCCGCGTAGGGCGAAGCTCTTTTGGAGTATTTTAACTTTCCTTTGAACTCTTCGAATCTTGTTTTAGGATTTGAAATATATGGGTCCTCTTCATAGTCTTTTTGTTTTCTTAAGTGGCTTCAACCATTATTAATCAATATTATCATATATAACTATTTATAATGTATTTTTATTCTTGTACTTATCGTAAAAACATATTTACATTATTATTTTCACTTTTCTTACCTTATGCAAGTTCAAGGTAAGAATTTGGATAACTATATTTTTGTATAACTCTAAAATTTGTAAATATAAATATAAATAATTTATTTTTCATAATAATTATATTTAAATTAGGTCTTATACTTATACCCTTATAAATATTATCTTAAAGGTATCTATTTTGTCTTTTCCAATGTTGCACGGGCACTGTGTCAGCACTAATAAATGTTTTCGTATTTATCTTGACATAAAATGTAATGCATATTAAATGTATAATATTCTAAGTATATTATAATAATGTTTATTTATTAATTTCTAGAAAAAAAATCACAAACTTTTATGTCATATTTATATCATGATGATGTCATAAAAAGTTATGATATTCACAAGCACTGTATTATTTAACTGTTCAAAAAAAACAAATTACTTAGAAAAGTCTCAAAATTTTACCCTAATATAATTTCTACATTATAAAACCAAGAATTAAGTGTATTTTATCAGATTAAAATTCAAAAATTTAGAAATTTCACTTTTAAATAAAATCATGTAATACATGGAAATAAAATTTATTTAGAATAAAAATTATTTCTTTTAGAGATAAAGAATCATATTATTTCCTCATACCATGATAGAATTATTTATAGTATTATCATAATAATATATATCAATATGAATTTATAGGATTAATGTAAATATCCATTTATAAAATATCTATTAAGAAATCATTTTAAGTAAAAGTATTTAACCTTTAAATAAAATGTCATTTCTTTCACAGAGTAAACACAATAATTTTAAATGTATAATTGGTATCTAATTTATTATATAATATCTTTTGAAACATGTTATAAACATATATACATGTTTAAATAATATATATAAATTCATAATCATGAATATTAACAAATGATAGTGGTGATATCCTATTGAAAATACATGGATTTTCATAATTAAATAATAAAACTCTAATGGATATATATATATATATATAATCACGATATAAGTGGATATTATTAAGGAATATTTGATGGATGTGGAAAAAACCATGGTCCATTTGAAAAAATTACTTGAAATTCTTGGCATATGTGCTCAATACACTTTACCCAGTACACCAAAACAAAATAGTATATTATAAAGGCATAATAAAACATTGATATATATGGTTAGAATTATATTCAGTAATTCATCTTTACCTTATCATTGAGGATGTATGCATTCAAGACTATCATATATTTATTGAATGGGGCTACTGGTAAATTAGTTCCAATATAACCTTGTTAACTTTAGACTGGTAGTAAACCTTGTGTAAGAAACCTACATGTATTGGGTTATTGGGAATAAATAATAACTTATAATCCACGTGTAATAAAATTGGATCTAAGAAAAATCAGTGGATATTTCATTGTTTATCCAAAAAAATAAAATGGTTGTAGATTTTATTGTTCTAACAATAGTGGGAGAATTATTGAAACTATAAATACTAGATTTATTACAAATGTTAAATTTAGTAGGAGCAAGGTTCCACAAAATATGGAAATCAAGGAATTTAAAGTTAAAGTTCCATTATCTTGTGATCCAAATTTACATGTTTTTTTCCTCGATTTAATACATCATAAAATAATCATGAAGTAAAATAATAAAGTTATTTCAAAATTCAAAATGAAGTTATAATAAAATAACTATAAGAAATATTATTAAGAATATCCCCTAAAGGAAATAAGGATGAATTTTTTTTATGGTTGTGTAGTGTATTTACACGAACTAGAAAATGATATTGGTATTGAAAATAATCTTGTTTCATATTCACAATCCATTAATTATGATAATTCTGATGAATTTTAAAATACCATGAAAAGTTAGTAATGTGAAACGGGTGGGGCAGGGCGGGGCGGGCCAAGCTCGCACGGGTTTGAGCCCACGCGGGTTTGTCCGCAAAAACCCGCATATAATGCGAACAAAAAAATTCAAGTCTGCCCCGCCCCGCATAAACCCGCGGGTTTCCCGCGGGCTTACCTACATTTACAAAAAAAAAATATTTATAATCATTTAAATACTGTATTTTTTATCATACTTAAAGGTATTTGTGGGGAGAAGTATGAATTAACAATAACTAGAATTTTAAAGGATGTGATGAAACATTTTTTTGTGGGTTAATGGTGGCATGCGGTAATGCCGATGTGGTGGTGAACTGTTGCGATAGAAAGTAGGTGAGTGATCGGTGATGGATGATGAATGATAATGTTGGTTGTGTGGTGATGTGAACAACTAAACCTATGAATGAATGAAGTCTCTCTAGGTAACGATCAGTTTTAGAGGAAGGTATTAGTGTTTTCACGAGATTCTATCCAATACTCTTAATAAAAAAATAAAATTAAATAATAACAAAATTAGATCGACCTAAAAAATATTATGATTATAACAACTCTTATAGAATTGAAACCATGCACAAGGGCGATGAGTTCCATTTTTCGAGAGATGAGTTGACACACCATGTGAATATGGTTAATAATTAATATATAAATAATATAATATCATGTTAAAACAATAAATATAGGCCTATTTAAAATTTACATGTGAATAAATTGTGAATTAATATGACCATTACGGTGAGAAATCATGTCACCGTTTAACCATGCTTTTTTTATTAAAAAAACTAAAATGTTAAAGAAACATATATTGTAAAAATAATATTTTTTTTAAATCAGGCCCGCGGGCTAGCCCGCACCCGCGCGGGCTCAATCCGCATTGGCCCGCACTCTAAACGGTCAAAATTTTAAGCCTTCCCCGCCCCACATCCGCCCCATACCCGCAAATCCCGCGGGCCGCGAGCCCGCTTTGCATCGCTATGAAAAGTGACTTTAATTCCATGGAATAAAATAAAATATGAGACTTTGTAGAATTTTTTTAAAGATGCAAGAGATATGGGTGCAAGTGGGGTTTCAAAACCTAAAGAAAGAATTGAACATTACAAATATAGATTTTTTTACTAAGGGTTTTACTCAAAAATGGAGTAGTCTATAAGGAAACTTTCACACTGGTTTCTAAGAAAGATCTGATTGGAATTATTTTACAATTAGTAGCTCTTTATGACTTATAATTATATCAAATTGATGTAAAAAATATACTTCATAAAATAGAACACAGAGGAGGATGTGCATATGGATCAAACAAAGGGTTTTTTCAGACACTATACGAAGACAGACCTATTATTATGGACCCAAACCATGGAAATAGGGCTTCTGACCATGTTGATTAGTTATGACCACGATCATCTCACTTATAGATGATTTTGTAATGATGATGGGTCTATGATCGTAGTTAGGCTATGACCATAGCTACAGGAACCTACATACACAACCACTAATCGTGGGTATAAACCTATTTCCATGTGGCATGATCGTGGTAATAAGGTTATGACCATGGTCAACGATTGTGGTTGTAGGTTTCTACAAAAAATAATCTTATAATGTGAATTAATTATTCTAATTTATTAATTAGTAATTATTTATTTATTATTAATCATTAAAAAATATTTATTAATTATTCAAAATTTATTTATTATTTTCTACTTATTTCAATTTATTAATATACTACACATCAATTCCTAAGAGCTCACCCATACCTAGTCCCACCCAATATTGCTTAACTTACCACTCCACTGATTGAATTCTCATGTAATAATATGTCAAAAAAATTATTTAACCAGTTTAACAAAAAAAAAATACATTATCTAAATAACTCATGGAAAAAATATAAATTTTGTAAATACTTATCAATTCATAAGTTATAATTTTAATTATTCTTGAATATCACTTATTACATTATAATACATGTTGAGTAAGTATTAATTAATAATTCAAAACAAATAATTATTTAATAATAATATTTCCCAGACAATAATAATTATTAATTATTCATAAATAATTTATTGTTGATAATTATTAATAAATTGATAATAATTATTCATTATTTATTATTTAAAACTTAAAAATTTAATAACAAATAGTAATTAATAGTTTTTATTTATTATGATGTTGAATCCTTTATCACCCACAAGTTTCTCTTCTCACCTTGTGAATTTCTACATGGTAGAAGTTTGGAGGGAAATGAGGTATCTTGAGCTAAGGAGGCAAGCTCATTTGCAAAGATTTTGAAATCAGAAATCCACTGCTCTTTCCATGATTTGAGTGGTTAATCCACAAAAAAAAGGATCATTAGGAAGAGTGTTGTTGCCCGTGTTATTGCTAATTAATAAGAAATCTCATAGAGGTTGTAGATCCTCAATTTCTCCATTTTCACACAGATTATTCTCCCTAATGTGGAGAGTTTATGGGTTCTTAATAACCTCCCCAATCATATTTCTAAGATATGGGGATTCACAAATTTGAATGTGATTTCCATTGGGATAGGATACTTCCACTTCATCTCCATTTCAGATGAGATCAAAAGAAGATCATGTGGGTTCGGTTCTAGTCCACTTAAACATGGAATCCTTGGGATCCAATAATGGGATAGAAATTTTTGACACCTATCATGTTAGGAAATTTCACTCCCATATCTGTGATTTCATCTATGGCCTTAAATGGATTTAATGGAATCCCAAAATTCTCCGGGACATTACCTCTTCATTGAGTATCCCTCTCAAGTTATACCAGGAGGTTGAGAAGGTCTGATATATCCTCATTGTAAGGACCTAGAGGAAATTGACTTCACCACTACTCCGGTCAAGTAGGTTCTTCTCAACACCTCTGAAGATATCTTTCTCTTGATATTCATTATAGAAGGTTTCCCTCCATTTGTGTTGACAGTAAACTCATTAGAAACCTCTCATATGATTATTGATGGAAGATTCTGCCTCCTATAGCCCACAAAATGAAGGTTCACTTTGAGGATACATATAAGTGTAAAGACAATGGATAAAACAGTGGATGCCACACCCAAATGGTAAGCCAAAACTGGCAGTTGACATAACTCTTAGTTGAATGGTGAACCTATTTAAGAGCATGGTGAGGTGGCCCCTATTATATTAATCCAACCCATTTGAGGATAATAATGGTAAAGAGGCACCTCTGTCATCTAAGATTATTATGAATCCTAACCATCCAGTACTTGCTGAGGTGACTGTGATGTTACAACAAGTGACAGTGCACTCCACTAAAGTTTAACCAAACAAGGAAGTACCACAAACCTTTGAGGCTATTGAGACCTCACTTCGACATTCCATAATAGATAATAGAGCTTCACCATTACTACGTGAAAAAATGATATCCCGATATTACCTTGTTGTCCCTATGACTCCACCTTTTTCCAGGCCATGCCCTAAGTGAGAGCAGAATACTGGTAAACAAAAGCCCCCTATTAAAACTAACTTTAATAAGGACTTGGCTTGACATGAGGAAAATCCCTTGGCACGGGTCTCCTATAAGAAGAATTTTACGAGGAAAACCTTGGATGATTCCCTATTCTAACCCCAATAAATTTGTTTTTTTTTTGGAATTGATAAGAATTATAAGAAAATTTTGGCTGCTAATGTAGAGGAAGTTGATATTGTGCCTACTCAGCTGAACTGGAGTTACCTGATGACAAACCTAACTCTGGTGGTGAGAAATTAGGTGTTTTCAATTTGAAATTTTATTTTTCTATATTCTTCTATTTACATGATTTTTTTAATATGCATTCATGAAAAATTGGAATTAAATTTTCTTCTTTACTCTCAGTTGTGTTTTCTTGGTTTTGTTTATGTTGTGTGATGGGATGTTGTATTCCCATGCGGGCCTCTCTTCCGGGTCATTGTGTTAAGCCTGCTTTTTTCTTCCTTTAGACCACGGGTTTTTTTATCCATTCCGCATCAGTAATCCTTTCATGTGGCTACATCTGGCCATTGATCTGTGCACCACCCCTTTGAATCTGGTCGTCCACGTGTTTGGGGTTTTGGCGTTTATTTTGCTCAGTTGTTTGGCTCCCTTTGCGTGGCGCCTTCTGTTTGGGTGGTTTGTTTCGAGGAGCAGGTTTGTGTCATGGGATCGATGATCCCTAAATTATCGTTCTTATTTTCATTCAACTCATTTGGTTCTCCTGGTTCAGCTCCTGTTTACTGCCGCAAAAACCCCAGCTTGCCTTATCATTCCTTATCTTTGTTAGAGTTATGGTCCCGGACTATCATCCTCGGCTTCTTCTCACAGCCTGTTTATGGTGGAGTATTGATGAAATACCTTCCTAGTGAAGATGTGTAGCCTTTTAGAGTCATCTAAAAGATTCCAAAGGAGAAAAAACCCTAGAATCCAAGCACTACACTCGTGTCTATTCCAGTAGCTTCAAGAGAACAGGACTACCGAAGAGTCACCCTGTCAGACCTGTAAGCATTTTAGTTACTTCTCTTTAGTTCAAAAAATACAATTTTCAAATGATTTAATTTTCTCGATGCTTATATTGCTGGATCTTATCCTGTACTATTTTTATTTTGAGCTGAATAAAACGCACGCATGTGAGTTGGTGGTGTTATTGTCATGCATGTAGGCCCAAAACGGACTGAAGCACATTAAATATCTTATCCATCCTTACTACTTTCTTGTTTTTGGTTCAAAAAATGTTTCTTGATCCAAATCTAGTTTCTATTTAATTTCTACATTACAATCTCATCTTAATTTTCCATTTCCCTATTTTATTTATAATTGAAATCATCATAACCACAAACACTATTAGAATTCTAATACCTAATTGAATAAGCATGCATATTTGTTGATCTTGGATATTTCTTGGGGGCGTACGTTTAACGTTGTCCCGAAAAAATTAGTATCAGAGCCTTTGGATAAACATGATTTGAACTAGGTTTGAAATTGAAAATTTCGATGATGATAATGACTTCAATTTACGATGGATTCAAATGAGCGCCCTACTTTAATTGATGCCCTGAATGTCCCAAGAAAACCCATTGTTACTCAGTCTTCTGATGGGAAGACCTCTAGTGTGTACCAAGATGTCTCTTATGATATTCTTATTAAGGCTCATAGTTCTCTGCTTCTTTCTTTAGGCAAAAAAGTGCTTAGAGAAGTAGCTTTTGAAAGCACTATTATTAGTATATGGCTTAAACCAGAGAAACATTACATGAAAGCTTAACTTGTTGGTAGGCTTTACAAGAAACAACACATGTTTACTTTTAAAATGAAATCTTGTGTTTCAATTAAACCCCACTTTGATAAATTTAATAAAATCATGTTTGATTTAGCCAATATAAATGTGACTATTTACAATTAGGATCAAGCCATGATTCTTTTAATTTATTTAGGCAATGCCTATGTCACTCTGGTAGAGACTATGATGAATGGTTGTGACTCTCTAACCATAGAAGAGGTTAAATCCGCCCTACTCTCTAAGGAATATGGATTATATTCTAAAACCCAGAGTTAAGGGTGAGGCTAAGTGTCTTTTCACAAGGGGTAGGCCACAAACCAATGGTAAGAAGAAAGACTACAGTAAAGATAAAAGAAATAACAATAAACAACCCATGTTTAGGTCAAAGTATAAGGATATGAAAATTGTTTGCTACCACTATGATAAGTTGGGGTACACAAGACCCAATTGTAGAAAACTAAAACAAAATACTGGGACTAAAGAACCTCCTGACCAATACCTTTTATTGGATTCTAGTTATGACACTGCCAAAGTTTTGAAAGTGTTTGGGAAAGCACTCACTCATGTGTGGGTCCTAGACTTTGGCCACTCTTTACATACATGTCCCTTTAGGGATTCCAGAGAGCAACAATCAAACTCAAAAGAGCTAAATATTTCCTAGGAATATGGAGTAAAAACAAGTTCATCTTCCTTGATAAGAACATCACATTGGCTACATCTGAGTTACAGGAATGAAAAAACATATTCATTAACCAAGAAGCTCCATCCTACGAGGAGTATACTCCAGACTTGATGACCTAATACGTAACAAAGAAAGGATTTTGAAAGATAAAATGAAGATGATTGGATCAAGGATGGGGATGAAATGCCCATTTTTTCCACCTTATGCATAGGGGAAGTAACATTAGAATGCATCTCTCTCATCTATGTGATAATGGGGAAATCCTGAACTCTGATAAGGAAATTAGTATAGACACGGTTTTATACTATTATCATCACTTCAATGAGATTTTTATGGCTCCTAGTTTAGAAATTACAGTCATTATTCCCAACCTTATTGATGATATGTAGAAGCATACCTAACCTTAATTCCTCATAACGAGTAAGTGAAGGAAGATCTCTTTTATTTGAATTTTGACATCTTTGTTGGACCTGATGGCTTTTAAAATAAGTTCTTTATGGAATTTTGGGACACTATACTGGATGAATTTTACCATGTTACGAGAGATTTATTTATGAATGAATTCATGCCTATGGGATCTAACTCCCAATTCATTAAACTCATCCCAAAGGTTGAACATTTTCTGAATATAAGGGACTTTAGGCCTATTATGGTTGGTAATACTCTACCTAAGTTCATTGGAAGAATCTTTTCTAGAATACCCACCTCTCTAGATGATAAGATTGTGTCTTTAAATCAATACGGTTTTATCTCTACGAGGAAAATCCAGGACTATTTTTACATGATCTCAGAATGTGTTAATCTCCTCAATAAGAAATCTAAGAACGGTATCCTTTCTTTGAATCATGATATCTTCATGGCCTTTGAAACTCTCATATAGGACTTTAACCTAAATATCCTTCATTTATTTTGGTTCTTTAACAAGTTGATAAAAACTATTCATTCTCTTCTTCAGAGTACTATTCTCTCTTTTATTGTCAATGGCTCCCCACTTAGATACTTCTCATGTTCTAGGGGTGTTAGGGAAGGTCCCCCCCCTCTCTTCTCTACTATTTGGTATTGTAGAAGACTACCTCATTAGATGTCTTTTAAAATCTATGGAGCAAGAATGCATTACTCCTATCAAAGATGGAAGAAACCTCATAGCTCCCTCTTACTTATTTTATTTTGATGACTTCTCTTCTGTGAAGGTGATTAAGGTTCATTGAGATCCATCAAGGGTATTTTATACCGCTATGAAATAGTTTTAGGGAAAGTCATAAATTGTAGTAAATCTCAAGTCAAATTTGGAAAGGGGCTTACTGATTGGAGGAAAATCTTATCCTTACTAAACTTGGAGCCAAAGGGGGAGAAATCCCCTTCACATATCTTGGAATTATCTTGTTTAGTGGCAGAATCAAGGCTCAGTACCTTGAAGGTATTGCTTCTATATAAAATTCCAACCGACTAGATAGAAGGGAAGATTCCCCTCTCAAGCTAGCAGGATTTATCTCATTAAATCTGTAATCACGTCGAATATTGCCTTATCCTTTCACATCTATAGATGTCCTAGACAGCTTATCAAAAGGATTGAGTGGATGATCAAAAACATTTGGGCTGGATTCATTCATAAGAAGAGGTTTATCACTATGGAATGGAAGAAATGTGCAAAACCCTTTTCTCCATGTAGCATTGGAATAAGAAATTTGAGCCTTTTTAATTATTCCTTGATTGCTAACTGTAGAGGAATAAAAATGAGAGACCCGAACTTCCAAGGTGTACTCTCTAAAGGAGCCCTTGGGGTGTATTTATAATGAATATTAAAAACCACACCGGACCTCAAGTCCGATGTGGGATGCAGACTCCAACACTCCCCCTCAAGCTAGGTGTACCTAGCTTGGACACATAATAAAAAGAAAACAACAAAACAGACGCTAACACTCCCCCTCAAGCTGGACATGCCCAGCTTGATGACAAAACAAGACGAAATAAAATATTAAGCTGTTGATGCTCCCCCTCACGATCAAAGCTCCTCCGCAGGATGATGGATGGATGATGTTGCGGGCGCAGCAGAAGAAACCACTCAGATCGGTTGGTTGACGGAGCGCCAGGAATGCCGCACTAGTGGGGCCGGTCGATGAAACGCCGAGAAATCCAAACTAGCACCGAGAAAACCGCACTTGCGGGGCCGGCGACGGGAGGCGGGGATTCCGCAGAATTGTTGCGGGACTGGCGGCGCCAACGGGCCCAAATCCTAGGTGGTCGAGGTGCTGCGCTAGCGAATGGACGTGCCGGCGGACAGAGATGCGGCTGCCGAAAAGATGCCGGGAGATGCCGACGAGGCGGGAATTCCGCAGGAGGTGCCAAAAGGGAGCGGATGAATCCAGTCGAAGGGAGGGCCGCCTTGCAGGAGGAGGCCGACAAGGAGGGAGAGCAGCGGACGGAGCAGGCGCAGCTGGCCGTCGGGAGCAGATGAGCAGCAGATTGGGGAGGCGACATTGCAGCGGGATTGCAACGGAGATGCGTGGGGATGGATCTGGGATCTGCCCGGATCTGCCCGGAACAGTCCGGATATTGCCGGATCTGGCCGAAAATCGCCGGATTTGGCCGGAGTAGCCTGGATCAGGCCGGAGCCGGCCGGAGCTGTCCAGATCTGGCCGGAAATCACCGGATCTGGCCGGAAAATCCGGGAAGGGCCGGGAGGGCGCGCGGAGGGCCGACGACGGGAGAGGGAGGAGGGCCGCTGGACGGGAGGAGGCGGCGCCGTGGGACTTTGCAGCAGCTTTGGATCGGGAGGGAGACGGCGCCTGGGTCGGGAGCGGGAGGAGCGCCGGGGGGACTCGATCCGGGCAGAACCGGGAGGCCGGCGAGATGAGGCCGTCGCGCGGGGAGAAGCACCGCCGGGAGAAGAGCCGCGCCGGGAGAGAGGGCCGCCGGGAAGGAGTGCGGCCGAGATGGAGGGAGGGGGGGCGGCGCGGGGGAGCGAGCCGCGCGGGGGGAGATCCGCCGGTAGGGAGGGGGCGACGCGGGGAGCCTGGACGCCGGGGAGCCGGGAGCCGCGCCAGGCAGGAGGGCCGCCAGGGAGCCTGGAGCCGGGAGCCGCGCCAGACAGAAGTGCCGCCGGGGAGCCGCGCCAGGCAGGAGAGCCGCCGGGAGGGAGGACCGGCAGAAGCTGTGGAGGGAGGGGGGGGCGGCGCCGATTTGGATTGGAGCCCCCCCCCCCCCCCCCGGACGGGGAAACCCTAAAGGAAGGGGAAAAAAATCAGGAGGGAGGGTCGGGAGTAAATCCCTCTGATACCATGTAGAGGAATAAAAATGAGAGACCCGAACCCCCAAGGTGTACTCTCTAAAGGAGCCCTTGGGGTGTATTTATAATGAATATTAAAAACCACACCAGACCTCAAGTCCGATGTGGGATGCAGACTTCAACACTAACTATAAATAGGGTCTCCTCTCTTGGTCTGATGCCTCTAGAAAGTTCATTAAGAGTAGGTTTATTAATAGATTTCATAGGGGGGAATTATTTCTACCTTTCCGCAATTGTTTGACCTGTAATCAGGGGCACATTCATGGAGATGATTCCACATACTAAATGGATCTATACTAAAAACTCCAAGATCATCTTCTGGAATTCCCTTTGGATCGACTCCTCTATCACCCAGGATCATTTACCCCTATTTCTACTGCTGACATCTCTATTTATGAATCATTTAGTAGGTTTGAGTATATTTGTGTCCTGATTCCCAAGCCTATCATTGAGCAGATACAATCATTTAGATATGCTAACTTGGATGTTTTCACTTTGGTGTCCAGCCCATATGGGTTACTCTCTCGACCAAACTCTTCTATATCTACCTAAGTGGGACTAGTGGAACATCCCCAGAATGGATGAATCTTTTCTAGAATAAATTCATTCAACCCTCTAGATAGCTTCTCATATGCAAAATTTGGCATAAAATGCTTCAAATGGATGATCTCCTTACTGCAAAAGGGTTGTGCACTCCTTTTATTTGTCTACTTTACTCTAAGGTGTATGAATCCTATCAGCACCTATTCTTTGAATGTAGGTTTTTGAATGTTGTCTGGAATTGAATCTTCAACCTATTCCTTATTGATCTTTCAGCTGCTAATGATCTCATCTCCTCCATGATCTATATTACTATTCTACTACTCAGTGGGAAGCTTCTCAACGCGTTGATTACTACTATTTCGGTGGAATTACACATTATCTAGAATTGTAGGAATGCCACCAAGTTTGATAGATATTGTATTGATTTAAAATCTATTTTGATATGTATTTCCAAGGACATTGGGCATGCTTCCCAGCTTCAAAAATGTCTTATGAGTATCACCCAAAAGGACCACATTATCACAAGGATTGTGGGTGTATCACCATCCTTAAAAGTCCGTGAGGATGGAATTTATTAGATGGATACACCCCTTACAAACATGTATCAAGGATAATGTTGACAGTTCATCTCTTAGTGCCTTGGGCTATTTGGGTGTGGCGGTGTCTTCAGAACTTATCGTGGATTCGTTAAAGGCTCCTTCCACTAGTAATTAGGGAACCTCATTACTCTTTTGGTGGAAATTTGGGTTGTTATTCTTATCATCAAGTATACTAAACAATATGGTTAGACCACACTTCAGATAGAAAGTGACTCGGCAATTGTGGTCAGCATCCTTAATAAGCGACTCTGTATTGCCCCATAGTAAATTTACTCTGAGTGGTCCGACTGTCTCAAATGTTTGGTTTGAAGATCCCAAATTGATTATGATGAAGAGTGTTTTTTTTCAATGAGTTCTTGTAAATAAGAAGTAAAGTATATATGTTATAATCTTAAAGAAAAAGAGTGATGAAGAAGTTGGTGTTGCCTAAGGGTGTTCCAAACATTATCACTTCAGAATTTAATCCATAGAAATATGGAATACAAATAGATTCTAGATATACTAGTAGACTATATCCACTAAAGGTTTATTGATGATTTATTTAAAAAATAGATGAGATAATTTCTTGGAGTAATAAAGTGGATTAAACATTATGGTTTTTGAACTGATATTCAGTGGAAGAATATTTAGTGATGATGGAAGTTGAATGTGCTGACTATAATAGCTTTGGAATTGTTTTCAAGCTCTTTGGAATTATATTGATAATTTCCAAAGTTTTTTTAAAGGAATTCTCTAATGCGTTCAAAATACTTAATGAGATTACGAGGTATGTGCAAGAATTTTTCTAATTCCTTTTATAATTTGTAATTGGATTATTTTGATAAAGGAAATTTAATTAGAGAAAAGGTCATAAATTAGGCCAGCTCTTAGCATGGGGTGGTGCCAAACAACATAGGAGTAGTAGTAGTTGTGGAGTGCGGCAGTTCCATGGGAGTTCCAGGCTTCATCTGTGAATAGTTTGGAGTAATTAACAAGCACATACCCATACTAAAGTCCAATGTGGGATTCAATCAGGTATTGATCATCACTTAAAATGCATGTACATTTTATTGAAACAATAACATCTTCCATCATCTTCTTCCTCGTAATCATGCGTAGGGTTTTCATGTGGAATTTTTTCCAGGTCTATGAGTACTACTCTGCAACTACCGATTAGCTTGGAGCATGCAACATCCAAGTGATCCACCATGAAAGATCACGCAGGACTCATGTTGCATCAGAGAATTTGTGTCTCAAATATGAGCAAGACAAATGATAGTTAATTGAACATAGTGTAATGTCGGGCACTACTATCGGATGAAGATAATGGTAATGCATGTGATGAGAATAATTCAAGAAACTGTCTGGATGGTTAAATATGATGATGTTTTGTGTTTAATGTAAAAAATATCAGTGTTACTGTTATTCAAGCTAAGCATAAGTGAAGAAGAACATGTATAAGCTTTGGCGTTTTGTAGATGGAGACTGTCCGAGGTGAAAATCCTCAGAAGCTCACCGAGATTTTGTTTAAAGTAAAACACCATTAATGAAGTGATTGCAGTATCCATTAGATACAAGTGGTTCTGAATGTTTGAAACTAATAATTTTTTTGATTTGAAGTTATGTGAGATTACGTTTCTGGTGCAATGCATTATTAAAAAGGAATGTGATAATACAGAAAATATACACAATCAAGGGTGTCTAGAAGATATAACTGATAGTGAATATGATTTGGTTACATTTTTCTTTCAAATTTATGAACATCAATTCAGCAGAAGAATAAATGTGATCCAAGATGAGTCTAATAAACAAATACAGTGGGGGAATCGGCGATGGAAAAAATGATATGATTGATCATGAAAGTGATTAAAGGATATTGTTGATTGTTGAAGCCCCGAAGGAAAGATAACCAGAATTAGAATTAATTTTTAAATTCATCAAAAAATAAGGTAGAGGAAGATGAGGCATAACATACGTAGTTAGAATTTATGGTGAACATATGGTGGTTGTATGCTAAAAGAGTCTCAAATGCTTGGAGTTTGCATTGACTGGAACATAGCATGATTAGTTAGTACCTCAATCACTTTGCATGTTGATCACTCTGGATGATGATAATCCAAAGTGTCAAAACAATGCAAGTAAAGTTGAACGATCCTAAGGATGGAGAAACCTGGAAGATATTGTCGGGAGTTTGTGGTTCCTTGTTTATATTTTATTTTTTGAATATTTCAACCCCCCAAACAATATTTTATGTTAATCATTCTTTCTAGAAAGCATCTTTTTACTAGCTCATTGTATTTTCATAATATCTTGATCTATATTGCTTGGAATTTTATAATTACTATTACATATGAAAGATAGTAAAATTGTTTATATTTTATCTAACAACCACAAAATCTAATCCAGTCTCTAAAATGTTCGCACTTTTGGTCTTGCTGCATGTCTTTAGTTACATATCTATTTTAAGTTTAAAGTTTGATTTAGTTATTTGTTATAAATTGAGTTATATAGATCAGATCTTCACAAAACTAGTTTCATTGGATATCTAATACATTTATTTAAATTTCATTAAACTAAGTGGTAGGCTAAAATCATTATTTTAGTGCTCTAAAAATGCCTACATTCTTTGCAATAGTTTTGGAATTCTATTATTTCCTGAATTGAATATCTTCTATTTTTTCATTGATAACTTTGGCGACAGACCTCAGAATCCCATGAAATTTTTTGAGATGAAAATATAAGACTTTTTTATGCATTTTATTCAACTTCGTGATAGGTTGAAAGTTTCATTTAGATACTCTAAAAAATGGCCAAAGACATGCAACCTTTTCATTGATTTTTTTTTTGTAGTTTTTAGTATATTTTTCTCCAATTTTTCAATCATATCTTGATATACATAATTTGGATTGAAGTGTTAATTGATATGTTGAAAATCTCATGAATTTTTATTCATTTAAGTCAACTACATCAAATTCTAATTTTACTGTTTAGTGAGTCAAAAAAATGGTTGAATTTTGTGATAACACAAGAATTCATCTGCCGCATGAAGTTTCTTTTTATAGTAGTCACCATATGTTTTTTTACAAACCTATTATGAACTCTTTGCAAAATGTTGGATTTTGCATCACACATCGGACTTGTGGTATTATGTGGTCTTTATTATTCATTATAAAATAACCTCAAGGTCTCCCTTAGAGAGAATCGGGTATTGGGTTCACCTTGCTCTATAATTTTAGATGGTGTCAAAGGGGGTTTTATAACTCTATCCCTCCCTCCCTTTCAATCTTTCTCGTTTGGTACATTTTTTATTTTTCCCTGTGGGCGGGGCATGGCCATCAAGACCTAATCTGTTGCTGCCCCCTCCATCTCTGCACGTATCCCCTCCCCACGGGATGAGCCCCAGTGCGATGGTTTCCCCTACCGTCATCCCTCTTGTGCGAGGACGTCCGCTTCCCCACTGACCTCTCATGGGTGGAAACCTCACACCTCCTTGCGCAACAATCATCTCTGGCCTCATCATTCAACGATCTCCAGCCTCATCATCCACCCCATCGCAGGCTACTATAGCGCCCTCTGCACCCTCGTTGGCCCTCTCGCGAGTCGACCCTACCAGCCCGCCTGTGCAACTCCTCCGCTGTGCCTCGTCACTGACCGCTCCCGCGCGACGTCCTCCTCCCGTCGCTCTCCCATGCAAGGCAATCTCCAACGACCTCCCCTCCCGTGCGACGACTCCTTAGCGCCACCCCCTCCCCTACCATCTTCGTCTCTTCTTTGCGCATCACCCTGTGCGACGGATCCAGCCGCGTCGTCTTCCCGCAAGTCCCTCACCTGCTGCTTCCTTGCGCGATGACCAAAGGTTGACGACCCCAACTCACGCTTGTGCCCCCTCTTGAGCGGCCTCCTGCTGACACCTCCTTTCACTTCTCCTAGCGTGACGACCTCTCCTCTTGCCGCCCTTCCTACGCTGCTGCGACCCTCCCCGCATCGAGCGACCACCTGTTCATCCCATGCGCCCCTGTGCGACAACCCCTCCAGGTGAGCCCTTCTCTTGTCAATCACGAAAACCTCTGGCGGCCTTCCCTCTCCCAGATACGGCCAGATCCAGTCAAATCCCATCCACCGCGGGCTCCTTCGGGGTCACCACCCACTCGCGGCTGCGCATGACCCCACTTCGTCGTCGACAAACCCTTTCTTCTCGCGGGACGTTGTCCTGTAGTACTGACTCTCACTGCGCATCGCCTCTCATGCAATGGATCCAGACTGCCACTGCCAGTTCCTTGGGCAGCGCCCCTCCTAAGAGACCTCTTGCAATGAATCACTTCCGCACCTCCATCGGCAGCTCGTTGTTGATTTCCAGCGCGACTCCTTCGCTTCTGTGCGGCTCCTCCGCCTCTATGCGGCTCCTTCTGTGCGGCTTTCCCGACGCTCTGTCGATCGACCTCGCCTATCCGGCTTTCCCAGAGCTTTGATGACCGACCTCGCCTGTGTGGATTTCCTGGCGCCTCATTGACCGACCCCATCAGTGCGTCTTTCCCAGCGCCTCATCGACCGACCTCGCCTGTGCGACATTCCCGTCATCCTGTCAACTGGCCCCGCCTGCGCGGTTCCTCGGCTGCGCCTCGACAACTTGTCGCTCCCCTGATGTAATCTGACTATTTCACCGGTATCTTCCATCATTCATCATTTTCATCTCGAGGGGGAGCTGTGATCGCAAATGATTTCTTTTTTGTTTCGTTTAGTTTTATAATCAAGCTGAGTATGTCCAGCTTGAGTGGGAGTGTTTGTTTTATTTTCTTTGGTTTGTTTTCTTTAATTATGTGTTCAAGATAGATAGACCTATCTTGAGGGGGAGTTTTGGAGTTTGCGTCTCATATCAGACTTGTGGTCTTATGTGGTCTTTATTATTCATTATAAAATAACCTCAAGACCTCCCTTAGAGAGGAATCTTGGATATTGGGTTCATCTATCTCTATCATTCTACACAAACCTACATGACCCCTTTTGAAAACCTACCATGAACCATTTTCAAACCTACCATGAACCCTTTTCAAACCTACTGGGAACCATTTGCAAACCCATTGTATGTTTTATTAAACTTACTGTGAGTTTTCAGAGTTATCGCAATGTGACTGCATGTGTTTTTAAGTAATCGAAAATGCATCTATGAACCTATCAAGAGTCTACAACATAATTTCTTCAAAGAGGTTTCTCCATTATCCTGGTTGCATAACATACATCAGTTGCACATCGCCTTGAAAAGTGTAGCAGAGGGCTCTTCATTTCACTCAAACAGAGTAGCACCTCATCTCTGCATGAAGAACCAACCCTCATTCATTCAAAAATACTGCATAAAATATACAATACATAGTATATCTTTTTTAGAACCTCACTATTCAATATTTGTATGTGATACATGTTTTTCATAATTAGGTTTTCAGTTTCAGTAGGCATCGCCATCATGCTGTCCATGATTTGCTAAACCATGAAATACAAGGCACCTTCGACTCATGTGTTGCACTTGTGTGATGAATGGAGTTTCTAATAGTGGGATTTTGAAGGATGTTATGCTATGAGAAGCTTTCACATGTATTGGTTAAAGTTATCTCAGAGAATCACAGTTACTAAAGCTATCACCCTTTACGTTTATTTTCAAGGTAATTATACTTATCACATGATGATATTTCAACCGAAATTGCATTCACGGCCAGTATAGTGATCGCATGATATATCAACCATATGACAACTTAAGTGATCACATGTTGTTCACATTGTCAGAATAGTGACCACACCTTATTTCAAGTGACCACACTTTAGTTTAAGTGATCACATGTAATATCAAGTGACTGCATGACTACTTGAACCGATCACATACTTTGAAGGCATGGTAAGTAAATTGACCACACATTTTAGAGTTCTCACGGTCAGATTATCGACTACAAGACCACTAAAGCATGCACAAACATTTCTATACTTTATTTTTTTCCTTAAATCTGGAATTTTTTAGCATGCTCGGTTTTTCTTCATTTTTGATAATATGATTAACTACATGCTTGTATTAATTATTTTAATTAATTGATTGATATCTAACATTAATATATATATTATATAAAATCGATGAAAACTATTTGTAAAATATTTTAATCAGTTTTAAAATATAATTTATTTTATTCCTTATTCACGTGTATATATACATCATATATTTAGATTATTTAAATTTTTATATTTTTTATTAATTTCTATTCTTGTCCTTTTCTAATTTAATATTTAGTGATATAAAATTATTAAAACTTATTCTTGTGGTATTTAATGTAGTATAATTAATTTTTGAATATTTAAGCACTGTATTAGAAGGTATTTTAAAAAGTGAATTTAAATAGTCAAATTATCTTATAATGTTTATGGGATTTATTTGACCATTATTATGAAGACAATTTGAATTATTTAATGGGTAATTCAAGTTGGATTGAATTAGTCTTTGTGTTTTAAAGTCAAATGATTTTTGTTACGATTGCTCTGGAATGATAATTTTCTCTCTTGGATAATTTTGTAGTTTGCATTTGAATTACTTTACTCGGTTGGAGATTGACTTGTTGGGTTTTTCAAATCCTATTTAAAGGCTTTCGGACGAATTCAAAGTACATACGAGTTATGAGAATATGAACTTTTTGAGAGCTAAAGCTTTATGCTGAACGTTGAAGTGTTGTACAAGCCAAGGCTTATGTGATCAATTCTTTCCACCGTTGAACAATCTCTCAAGGGCTAAACAAAAACTTATACGACTTCTCGTTGATGAGATATTCAAGGTGATCCAGCAAAAGAACCAGTACCCATGTTTTAGTATTCTATCTATTTCATTCCAATTTCCTGTGTTGGTAACACTTCTTCTCATCCCACACATGCTCACTTTTTTGTTTATGTTTTTACATTCAAAATTATTATTCTTTCTTTCTTTCTTTCATCGGGTTATGTATCTTGGATTCTAAATTCAGGACCATTTGGGTTAACCCTCATAGTCTAAAGTTAGTGTTGCAATAAAGTTGTGACTCATAAAAAATTCAGGTGCCTTGGTTATTTTGTTGGGAAAGATGGTAAAGCGACAAACGCGCAAACAATCGAAAAGCGAACGCGCAATGGAAATAAAATCTTTCCCTTCAAACAAAGACAGATGCGTAGTGACCAAATAATATGTTGGAGTTGGTGGTTTAGAACCTAACTACTTTGTACTTTATTCATTAAATAAAAACCTTATCACATCTTGATTGTTCTTCTGCGAGACATGTCATGTGATAATGTCCTAAGGACAGCTGTTGCATTAAAGGGTCGTAGCGGATCCCTGCTATGATGAGAACCCGGAAGTGCCATAACATTGTTCTTGAATGTATGTTCTATGGCCGGATGATATTATTTGAGGGACACAAATAATACAGGTCATTAGGGGTGAAGACTCATAAAACTTTGAGACACCTTCTCATGGTGTGCGCCTTTGGTAATATCCAGAAGGATATTATGAGAACGAGACCCGCCAGTAGGAAATCCACATTTCATAGTGTCATTGGATGTTCCTATCTGCGGACGTGTGTATTGGTCCTTAGACTTTAAGATTATTATTAATGGGTATTACAACTCGCGCACTTAGATGTATTGACGAAAACTGCGACGACACACTGTTCGCAGCGAGGTAGGATACATTGGGTGCGTCATGAGTAATATCACATTAATAGATAATGCGAGAAAGAATTTGTCCCTTCCGTTCCATAACGGAAGTAGATATCTCAGACCCTTTGATGGAATTGATATAGCCTAAATAAATCCATGACCATGGTAAGGTATGAGCAAGTTCAATTCCAGGAAGTTAAAGAAAGAATAATCAAGTACATGGGTTGATGACACTAGCATGCAACCCGCTTGATTGGAGATATTGAGACAAAGGGATTATATTACACGGTAAGCGTTCGTAGGAGGTGACACGTCATTGCGGCGTTAACTTCTTTCTCTATGGGTGCCTTAGCGTGTTGCTAGACGCTAACCTTAGACTTTAGGCAGACTCAACCTAATGCCACTGAGAAAGAGGTATAGAGGGTCACACACTAAGTGTGTCCATGTATCTCAGTTAAATATTAATTTAACAAGTTAAATAAATATTAATCCCGACTGTGGTTTAATAATTATTTAAGGATGTCTGATCGCATTTATTTTGACACTAGTTATTCGAGAGAATATATTGTGGACGAAATAATATATTTATTAGCGAGTAATGTAGTTACATTTATTTAAGAAATAAATAGTCATTACTCAAGGTCTAATAAATGTGGTGGAGAAAAATGGAAAATAAAAGTACACGCCGTGTATATTAAATATACACGCCGTGTAGTTTTATGAAAAACAAGTACACGCCGTGTATTAATTATTACACGCCGTGTAGTTTTTCCGGTTAGGATTTTGAGGATTTAATATTGTTTTATTAAATGATATTTATTATAATCAGCGTGTGCGCATGTCAGGGAATTAATAATTCGACATGAGGGTTTTCAATAGGAGTTAATGAAATAAATAAAACGCGTAACACGTTTATTTATTGTCATAACTCTATTAACCTAACCCGATTATAAATATCCTTGCAACCCCAACATTTTAAAGAGCCATTGTTGTGCACAACGGATTTGGAAATACTCTCAAGCCAAGAGAGAATTCCCTTTCCACCAAGAACGCCCTCAAGTTACAAGAGCAAGATCCTCTACCGGATCAAGGCGGTCGAAGGCGGACATCGCAAGCGAAGATTCTTCTGCGCTAGCACCCGGAGATCCCTTCGGCGATGTCCGGAGATACGTGACACACGTGTGGATCACCGCTAGAGGAATCCTACACTTAGATTCTACGACGCAACGACGGATCACCAAATCGTGACCGGACACATCAACGAAGAAAGAATTCCAACGAAGTAATTCTTATGCATTAATTAAATTAATTATAATCAACATATGATGATCCTTGTCAAGGGTTCTAGGACTCTTCTTTTCTTTTCGTTCTTCGTTCTATTCCGAAGATTCAGCGTTTTATATCGTGACAGATCTCGAATTGAACGTTATTTAACGTTAAAATTAAATTTGGGCAAACCCACCAATGCGTTTCCGTTGCGCCCGGAACCTACAAGTGGTATCAGAGCAGTCATATCGTTGATTATAATTATTTAGTTTTTCGTTGATAATTTACGCATTTAATAATTTAGTTATTTCAATTCAAGTTTAATCGTTCTTGAAATCTGAATATCGAGATCTATTCATCCTCCCTCGTTTCTCGTTCACCTCACAGAAACAAATTTTTCTTTTAATTTTGATTAAAATAAAATAGAGGAACTCATCCGGAGGAGCCAAACGTTTCTGGCTGTATAACACCAGAATACACGACGTGTATTCGGAAGTACACGCTGTGTAGTTTAGGTTCAATGCATTGACTGATCCGCCAAATCAGGCCGTGTATTGGATTCTTTCTAAGAATTTAAGACACCGTGTGTTGACCAGAAACAGGCGGCACACGGTTTCCGGAATACACGTCGTGTGGTCCAATGAACACGGCCTGTAGTCCCTTCGGGTTAGGGTTAGGTCGTGTACTCTGTACACGGCCTGCCCGACTGGAAACCGTGTAACGCGGAAACTACACGACGTGTGCCCCACTGTACACGCCGTGTAGTCGGAACTACACGTCGTGTACTCACCCAAATTACGCAGATTTATTAAAATTTATTATCATATTATACAAACCCTTGAGACGTGTACCATGATGCAAGCGTAAAGCTGATGCACAACACGTGATATGTGTTTTATATATATGTGTTTAATTTAACATCTGCGTAATAAATGAGAATTCACCGGGTTGCCTCCAAGGTACAAGTTACGTACAAGGATAATTTTAAATGAATTTATTTGTTTAAAATTATGATGGATGAGAATCTCAAGAAAATTCAGAAAAGGGATTTAAGATAAAAGGATTGATTAATTAAAGATAATTAATTGATTCGAGCGTGATTTATCTTAAACAAGAACGATTAAAGAATTGAATGCTAGTTTTATTTATGCGTAAATATCGTTGCATGTATGGATGATCATGAGCTAGACCGAGACATTTGTATGTGAATGGTTTCTTTTAATTTATTTATTTAAATTAAATTTGTTGGCCTGCGAGCCATCTCCTCATTAATATGTAGGGCCTGCGCGCCCAATGATTCTTTTATGTAAAAACCAATTTTACCTCTCACTTGCGTGTGAGATAAATGCATATGTAATGGATGGAGCTCCCAAGCTAGTGGAGGCGGCTTAAGTCAGGAGCCAAGGCGAAACCAATCCAAGGAGATACAAAGGTGGACAGGTGGAAAGCTGTAAACACGAACCCGAAAGGTTCAAGGTGTTTCTCCCCTAGGTCTTGGGTTAGTTTATCAACCGCTAGATAAACTAACCAATAGAAAAGCTCATGATCATACCATTTATTTTATTTCTGTCAGTTGCATGGTTTATTTATTGTGGGTGTGTTGTCACGATCACACAATTAATGAATTAAATGAGCATGCAAGATGGAACTAAAATAAAACCGGCTTATACGTAAATATTATCTTAGACATGGTTAATCACTTAAGTATATCCCACTTAATATTAACAAGCATGTAATCAAATATAATAAAATGACAATTTACGTATAAGGATAAAATCCCTCAAAATAAAAATTGAGTCGGCATAGTCTTCCATAATCTTGGTTAGAATCGAACCATAGTTCAAAGTGCTTGACCAACCCTAGTTGGGGTGCTTTCAATTATCGGGGAATTATAATTCAAGGTTTTGGGTTGACTTGACTTGGTTCGCATCAAGGGTTGACTACCACAGCAGGACTTGGTGTGACCAAGAGGCAAAGGTTGAGGAAATCCAAAAAGGATTTCAGGATTGGGGAGTCCACACAGCGGATCAAGGAGCTGCGAGTTAATGCAGTTGACATTTTGAATGCCTACCTAAAACCCTTCAAGTTGCTTGACCAACCCTAGTTGGGGTAATGCGAAGGGCAATATGGATCCTTGCCACTAGAATATTCACGCAACGGAATATTCCGAAGTCAATGGTGAGGGCTATTGGATTTCGATAAAATAGTGGGAGACTAATAAGTATTAATTTATTTATTTGTCTCAATTTTGTAATAAATTACTAAACCTTTGCTCATCTTGATTTGTAGAAACGTCAAGAAAATGACTTCAAACATATCATTGCGCAACATACTCGAAAAAGAAAACCTTCTCACCGGCACCAATTTCCAAGAGTGGCAGAGGCGTTTACGCGTCGTCCTTCGCCACGAAAGGAAATTATATGTGCTGGAAGAGCCTATTCCAGTTGTGCCTGTGAAAGAGGCTAGTGATGAGGAATTATCTCTCTACATGAAACACATGGATGATGCCACAGATGTCCAGTGTTTCATGCTATCAGCCATGTCTAATGAGCTCTTGAAGCAACATGAAAACATGGACGCATATAGCATGATGTCTCACCTTAAAGATCTCTACCAAGAGAAGGCGAGACAGGAGATGTATGAGATCTCCAATGCTTTGTTTACCACGAAGCTTGGAGAGTCTGCACCAGTTGGGCCTCATGTAGTCAAGCTTATTGGCTACATTGAACACCTGGACATCTTAGGGATTAAATTCCCGGATGAGTTGCGTACAGATCTCATCCTATCATCACTGCCCAAGACTTTCTCTAGCTTCATTGTCAACTATAACATGAGCGACAATGAGAAGAGTATCAGAACTTCTGACCTTGATTCGCCAGGTAGATAAGGACATGGGACGTGACAAACCCGCGGTCCTTATGGTGAACAAGAAAAGGAAGGACAATGCAAAGGGGCCAAAGACTTAAACGGTCTGAAGCCCCCGAGCACCGTCCCTCCAAGAAGGGGAAGATCCAGAGGCAGGACAAGGAATGAGAGGCAGTGTGTTTTGCATGTGGCAAGCAGGGCCACTGGAAGAGGAACTGCACCCAGAAGCGTGGTGACGCTAAAGGTGCATTTGTTATCGAGTGCAATCTTTCTATTTCTACACATTGGGTATTAGATACAGCTTGTGGGGCTCACATCTGTATTCAAATGCAGGAACCAAGTAGATTTAGAAAGATCGCCAGAGGAGAGGTGGATCTTCGAGCTGCCAATGACGCAAGGTTGGCTGCGTTGACTATTGGCGACTACCACCTCTCATTGCCGACTGAGATGATTTTGGTTTTACATAACTGTTATTATGTGCCTAGTGTTACCAAGAACATAATTTCTGTATCTTGTTTGGATATGGATGGATTTGTTTTCAAATTTGGAAATAAGAGTTGTCTCTTTTATAAGAACAACGTATGTTATGGTATGACACATTTAAATAATGGTTTGTATGTATTGAATTACGAAAACCAAGTGTTGACAATCGATAACGAAGCAAACTCACATGACTCATACATCACCCAGTTATGACATCACCGCCTTGGTCATGTGAACGAGAAGCGTTTGACAAAGCTCTGTCAAGATGACTATTTAGACTCTACTGAGCTAAAACCACTTGATAGATGTCACACTTGTTTACAAGGAAAAATGACCAAGCCGCCTTTTGGTGGACAAGGTGAAAGGGCCACAGAGCTTCTAGGATTGGTACACACGGATGTGTGTGAACCATTTCCAGTAGAAGCTAGAGGTGGATATTCTTACTTCATTACTTTTACTGATGATTTGAGTAGATATGACTATGTCTACTTAATGAGGTATAAGTCAGAGTCCTTAGAGAAATTTAAGGAATTCAAGAATGAAGTAGAGAATCAGCTTGGTAAGAAGATAAAGAAGCTTCGATCGGATCGAGGTGGAGAATATCTGAACCAAGAGTTCATCGATCTTCTACGGGAGTCTGAGATTCTATCTCAGCTCACTCCTCCTTATACACCACAGTGGAATGGTGTTAGTGAAAGGAGGAACCGCACCTTGTTGGACATGGTGAGGTCGATGATGAGTCATGCGGATCTTCCATTATCCTTTGGGGATATGCATTACAAACTGCAACATACACATTAAACCGAGTACCAACTAAGGCGGCAAATGGAATTCCATCCGAGTTATGGAATGGAAGGAAACCCACTTTGTCGCACACACGTGTATGGGGATGTGAGGCGTTTGTTAAGGCCTTCTCAGGCAACAAACTAGCACCCCGGGGCACGAAGTATATCTTTATAGGATATCCCAATGAAATGAAAGGATATTACCTATATAACCCTCAAGACAAGAAAGTGACTGTTGCCAGACAAGCCGTCTTTCTTGAGAGGGAGCACATCCTCAAGAAGGGCAGTGGGAGCAAGATTGACTTCGACGAAGTTGATGCTCAAGATACACAGGAGTTGGTACAGGAACAAGTTCCACATGTCCCTGTGGAAGAGGTTCCAGAAACACAAGTACTGCGTAGGAGCTCAAGAGAGGTAAGAGAACCAGAGAGATTTGGTTTCCTAGTCACCGAGGATGGTGAATCATTATTGTTGGACAATGATGAACCTCTCTCCTACAAGGAAGCAGTAGAAAGCTCAGAAGCTGCAAGATGGCTAGAAGCTATGAATTCTGAGATGGATTTCATGTATCAGAACCAAGTTTGGGTTCTGGTTGATGAGCCAGTTGATGTAAAGCCTGTTGGATGCAAATGAGTATTCAAAAGAAAGCTGGACATGGAAGGTCAAGTTAGCACCTATAAAGCAAGACTAGTGGCTAAATAATTCAGACAGCGTCAAGGAATTGACTATGATGAAACCTTCTCGCCAGTTGTCATGTTTAAATCCATAAGAATCATACTTGCCATAACAGCTTACCATGACTACGAGATTTGGCAGATGAATGTCAAAACAGCATTCCTTAACAGGAACCTTCAGGAAGATGTCTATATGACACAACCAGAAGGGTTTGTGACACCAGGTGAAGCCAAACGGGTTTGCAAGTTGCATAAATCCATTTATGGATTGAAGCAAGCATCCAGGTCATGGAACATTCGATTTGATGAAGCCATAAAGGAATTTAGTTTCATTAAGAACGAATGTGAGCCATGTGTTTATAAGCGGTTTAATGGGAATGCGGTCGTCATCCTAGTGGTATATGTTGATGACATATTGCTTATTGGAAACGACGTACCAGCCTTACAGTCATTTAAGGGCTGGTTGAACAAGTGTTTCTCCATGAAGGACTTAGGAGAAGCAGCCTACATTCTAGGGATCAAGATCATTCGTGACAGATCCAAGAGGCTGCTTGGACTAAGTCAGGGTATATACATTGACCAGATACTAAAGAGATTTAGTATGGAAAAAATCCAAGAGGGGATTGGTTCCAGTGTCACATGACTTACATCTTTCTAAGAAAATGTGTCCCCAGACACAACAGGAGAAAGATAGGATGAGCAAGATTCCATACACTTCGGCTATAGGATCCATCATGCATGTCATGTTATGTACCAGGCTTGATGTTGCCTATGCACTGAGCATGGTTGGCAGATATCAAGCAGATCCAGGAGAACAGCATTGGACTACTGTTAAGACTATCCTTAAGTATCTGAGAAGAACTAAGGATATGTTCCCGGTGTATGGAGGAGACGAGAAGCTTGTCATCCGAGGGTATGCTGATGAAGATTTTCAAACAGATCAGAATGATCTGAAGTCGCAATCTGGATATGTTTTCTGTCTCAATGGAGGAGCTGTGAGCTGGAAGAGTTCAAAGCAGCCAGTTGTCGCCGATTCTACAGCGGAGTCCAAGTATATAGCAGCTTCTGATGCAGCCAAGGAAGCCGTCTGGATTCAGAACTTTGTCCAGGAGCTTGATGTGGTGCCTAGCAGTAAAGATCCCATTACATTGTATTGTGATAATACTGCAGCGGTGACTCTTGCAAAAGAATCAAGGTCACATCAACGGACAAAGTACATACTCCGGAAGTATCACCTCTTGAGTGATTTCTATCAAAGGGGTGAAGTTGCAGTGAGCAGAGTGTCCACGGAAGAGAACGTGGCAGACCCCATGACTAAATGCCTATCTCAACAGAAACATGAATATCATGTGAGAGCTAGCGGGTTAAAGGTTGTTAGCAGTTGACTCTAGTCCAAGTGGGAGTCTGTTGGAGTTGATGGTCTAGAACCAACTACTTTGTACTTTATTCATTAAATAAAAACCTTATCACATCTTGATTGTTCTTCTGCGAGACATGTCATGTGATAATGTCCTAAGGACAACTGTTGCATTAAAGGGTCGTAGCGGATTCCTGCTATGATGATAACCCGAAAGTGTCATAACACTGTTCTTGAATGTATGTTCTATGACCAGATGATATTATTTGAGAGACACAAATAATACAGGTCATTAGGGGTGATGACTCATAAAACTTTGAGGCACATTCTCATGGTGTGCGCCCTTGGTAATATCTAGGAGGATATTATGAGAACGAGACCCGCCGGTAGGAAATCCACATTTCATAGTGTCATTGGATGTTCCTATCTGCGGACGTGTGTATTGGTCCTTAGACTTTAAAATTATTATTAATGGGTATTACAACTCACACACTTAGATGTATTGACGAAAACTGTGACGACACACTGTTCGCAGCGAGGTGGGATACATTGGGTGCGTCACGAGTAATACCGCATTAATAGATAATGCGAGAAAGGATTTGTCCCTTCCGTTCCATAACAGAAGTAGATATCTCAGGCCTTTTGATAGAATTGATATAGCCTAAATAAATCCACGACCATGGTAAGGTATGAGCAAGTTCAATTCCGGGAAGTTAAAGAAAGAATAATCAAGCACATGAGTTGATGACACTAGCATGCAACCCGCTTGATTGGAGATATCGAGACAAAGAGATTATATTACACGGTAATCGTTCGTAGGAGGTGACACGTCATTTCGGCGTTAACTTCTTTCTCTATGGGTGCCTTGGTGTGTTGTTAGACGCTAACCTTGGACTTTAGGCAGGTTCAGCCTAATGCCACTGAGAAAGAGGCCTAGAGGGTCACACACTAAGTGTGTCCATGTATCTCAGTTAAATATTAATTTAACAAGTTAAATAAATATTATTTCCGACCGTGGTTTAATAATTATTTAAGGATGTCTGATCGCATTTATTTTGACACTAGTTATTCGAGAGAATATATTGTGGACGAAATAATATATTTATTAGCGAGTAATGCAGTTACATTTATTTAAGAAATAAATAGTCATTACTCAAGGTCTAATAAATGTGGTGGAGAAAAATGAAAAATAAAAGTATATGCCGTTTATATTAAATATACACGCCGTGTAGTTTTATGGAAAACAAGTATACGCCGTGTATTAATTATTACACGCCATGTAGTTTTTCCAGTTGGGATTTTGAGGATTTAATATTGTTTTATTAAATGATATTTATTATAATCAGCGTGGGCGCATGTCAAGGAATTAATAATTCGACATGGGGGTTTTCAATAAGAGTTAATGAAATAAATAAAATGCGTAACGCGTTTATTTATTGTCATAACTCTATTAACCTCAAACCCGATTATAATATCATTGCGACCCCAACATTTTAAAGAGCCAATGTTGTGCACAACGAATTTGGAAATACTCCGAAGCCAAGAGAGAATTCCCTTTCCACCAAGAACGCCATCAAGTTACGAGAGCAAGATCCTCCACCGGATCAAGGCGGTCGAAGGCGGACATCGCAAGCGAAGGTTCTTCCATGCTAGCACCCGGAGATCCCTTCGACGACGTCCGGAGATACGTGACACACGTGTGGATCACCGCTAGAGGAATCCTACACTTGGTTTCTATGACGCAACGACGGATCACCGAATCGTGACCGGACACATCAACGAAGAAAGAATTCCAATGGGGTAATTCTTATGCATTAATTAAATTAATTATAATCAACATATGATGATCCTCCTCAAGGGTTTCGAGACTCTTCTTTTCTTTTCGTTCTTCGTTCTATTCCGAAGATTCAGCGTTTTATATCGTGACGGATCTCGGATTGAACGTTGTTTAACGTTAAAATTAAAGTTGGGCAAACCCACCAACGCGCTTCCGCTGCGCCCGGAACCTACATAATATGTGTGCAAAAAACTAAAGGTTGAAACTAGAAATTTTTACGTGGTAAGCCCAAAAAAGGGAAAACCATCAGACCTAGTCCAGAAAGATGGATCCACTAAAATCAAGAGGTGTACGGTTGAGACTCCCCAAAAATGGAAGGGGTCTCAAAAGTATAATACTCAGAAAAAATACGGATCAAAAGGCGGAGAGCAGGAAAGACGATCGTCGAACAAAGCCGATCAACAAATGAGATTTACTCTTCGTATTTGGTGTGCTGAAACCCTTGTCAGTTGCCTCCTTATATAGGAAAAATGTCCACGTCAAAACCCATCCGCATCAAAAGAAATCAGTGTAAAAAAAACTTGTCTCTGCATCAATGATTCATGCGGGCCTCTGTATGCCTTCTTCTCAAAAGCGTGTCCTCCAATTGAGGAGGTGCCCAACAAACTTCCCCTCCGACTCAAGTGAGGATGACCTCCAACCCTGCAATCAGTCAGAAAGTCTCAAATTTTCCTCTGGGTAAACTCTTGGTTAACATGTCTGACCCGTTGTCATCAGTGTGGATCTTCTCAGGCTCTAACTATCTCGAATCAAGGAAGGTGCGGATCCAATAATATCAAACATAGATATGTTTCAACCTGCCATGACAAGTGAAATTCTTTCTCAAACAAATAGCACTCCGACTATCAAAAAATAAAACAAACCTATCCTGATTTAAACTGAGCTCTCGAATAAAAGTTTTCATCCACAAAAATTCTTTTCTTGCCTCTGTAGCTGCAATAAACTCTGACTCTATGGTAGATAAAGCAACACATCTCTGCAATCTAGACTGCCAAGATACAACTCTCCCTGCAAAAGTGATCAAGTAGCCTGAAGTGAGCTTCCTTGAATCAATGTCTCCTTCCATATCTGAACATGTAAAGCTCCAAAGCATAGGTTTCCCTTTGTCAAAACACAATCTCAGATCAAAAGTACCATAAAGATAACGAAAAATATACTTCACTACTCTCCAATGCTCTCGTCTTGGATTTGAAAGAAAATGACTGACCACACCAACTGCATGAGCTATATTAGGCCCAGTACATACCATCACATACATCAAACAACCAACGACAAATGAATATGATATGTGCTGCATATCCTCTCTCTCTTCATCAGTAGAAGGTGAATGATTGGCACTGAGCTTAAAATGTAAAGCAAGAGCAGTACTAGCCACTTTTGTTCTATCTATATAAAATCTCAGAATAACCTTATCAATTTATCTCTCTCGAGATAACCACAATTTCTTGGCCTTACTGTCATGGGAGATCGTCATGCCAAGAATCTGTCGTGATGACTCCAAGTCTTTCATCGCAAAAGACTGACAAAGATCCTTCTTCAATCTGTCAATTCTAGAAGTATCATGGACAACAATGAGCATATCATCAACATAAAACAACAGTATAATAAAATCATCATTAGTAAATCTCTAAACAAAAATACAATGATCAAAAGACGTCTTCCTAAAACCTTGATGAGAAATGACAGATTCAAACTTCTTATATCACTGTCTCAGAGCTTGCTTCAAAGCATACAAACTCTTCTTCAACCTGCAGACATGATTTTCTTTACCTGTTTCAAAAAAAACCTCTGACTGCTCCATATAAATATCCTCCTTTAAATCTCTATGGAGGAAAGCTGTCTTCACATCCATCTGCTCAATCTACAGATCCAAACTAGCAGACAAACTAAGAACAACCCGAATGGAAGACATTTTGACAACATGTGAGAAAATCTCATCAAAATTAATACATTTCTTCTGATGGAAACCTTTAACAACTAACCTTGCTTTGCATCGTGGAACAGAACTGAATTCTTCATTTTTAATTTGATAAATCCACCGATTTTGCAAAGTTATCTTACTTGTCGGTAACTTCACCAGCTCAAAAGTATGGTTGTCGTGCAATGATGTCATCTCGTCATCCATTACCGCAACTCATCTGTCTTTCAATTCACTTTTCATTGCCTCTTTAAAAGATTCTGGTTCTCCCGCTTCAGCGAGGAGCACATACTCATCAGGTGAATACCGAGTAGAAACGATACGATGTTGAGATGACATCTAGAGTGGAATTACAGGTTCATTAATAACCCATGGAACCAGATCATCGGAAAAAAAGGTGCATTGGAAACATCAACTCCAACCTGTTCACCTTGAGCATCATTCTGTACATCAATGTGATCATCAGAATCAACAATATGATGTAAATGTGAATCGAAACCTGGCTCAAGACTGGCAAAACTATCAGAAGTTGGAGAAACAAATTTTTCTCCCTTATCAATGTCTGTAATAGTATGATCCTCCTTAAATATTACATCACGTTTTCTGACAAGTTTCTTCAAAACAGGATCATAGAACCTGTACCCAAACTCATTGTGTTCATAGCCAATAAAAATACATCGGCATGTCTTACCATCCAGCTTGGATCTCTCATCTCTAGGTACATGAAAAAAAGTCTTCCAACCAAAAACACACAAGTGACCATACTTGATCTCTTTGTCATACCAAAATTTGTCGAGAGTGTCTATCTGCAAAGCAACCATAGGTGATAAATTGATAATATAAGCAACAGTAAGTAAAGACTCGCCCAAAAAATGTCCAGGCATCTTTGCTTCCGAAAGAAAACAACGAACTCTTTCCAACAAAGTCTTGTTCATCCGCTCAGCTACATCATTCAAATGAGGTGTTTTGGGAGGTGTCTTCTGATACTGAATACCTTCCTACCTGCAATACTAATCAAATGGACCACAATTATAAATATCTTCACAACCCTAACTCTTTTTCTAAGAATCGTTGTGCACAACAATTTTGGAGAATTCTCTCAAGACCGAAAGAACTCCGTCCTCCAAGAACACTCTCAAGACCGAGAGAGATTCACCTCCACCAGATCAATGCGATCTAAGGCGGACAATGCAAGCAAAGGCTTCTCCACGCTAGCACCCGGAGATTCCTTTGGCGACGTCCAGAGATACGTGGTGCACGTGTGGATCACCGCTAGAGAAAGTCTACACTTGACTTCTACGACGCAACGACGAATCACATCGGAACGTGATCAGAAATATCAACGAAGAAAGAACGCCATAAAAGGTACTTCTTGTCAATTAATTAAATTAATTATAATCAACCTGTGATGATCTTTCCTTTGTGGTTCCTGGACTTTTCTTCTTCTTTGTCTATTTCTGTGATTCGATCTGTGGAGACTGACGTTTATCATTGTATTGATCCTGAATTGATCATTGCAAATGACAAAAAGCCAAGTGGGCACATCCACCCACGAGCTTCCGCTACGCCCAGAACCTTCAATTGGTATCAGAGGAGGTCACAATGTTGATTATAATTATTTAATTTTCGTTGATAATTTACGCATTTATATTTGTTTCAATTCAAGATAAATCGTTCTATAAAATTGAATGAACGAGATCTGTTCTTCCTTCGTTTCTCGATTCATATCACAGAAACAAACTTTTAATTTTAATTTTGATTAAATTAAAAAATGAGGAACTCATCCGGAGGAGCCGCTCTTTCTGTCTGTACAACACAAGAATACACGGCGTGTAGTGAAAACTACACGCCGTGTACTTAGGTTCAACGAACTGGTACTGGTCTGCTAAACCACGCCGTGTGAATTGAGTATACCTAAGTGTTTATCACACCGTGTTGACCAGAATTGAACGACACGTGGAAACCGGAATACACGACGTGTATGTTGAATCAACACGCCATGTAGTCCGATCAGGTCCAGGTGAAACCGTGTACAAGGAGAAGCCGTGTTCTGCGTACACGGGATTGCCAGGCCGGTAACTGCGTAACAAGGAAGTACACGCTGTGTTAGATTAATCTACACGCCGTGTACTCCAAAATTTCCAGAGTGCAGAAAACACGCCAAAGCCCCCGACATGTACTTTGGATAAAGGGTGAAAAATACATGGCGTGTAGGCTATATTACACGCCGTGTACTTTCCAGAAATGGAATTTCACCAGGTTTGCTAAAAAAATACAAAGACCTATACAAGGAATATGGATGAGAAGAATCTCAAGGAAATTCAGAAAGGAATTTAAGATAAAGAATTGATTAATTATAAGATCATAATTAATTGAATTCAAGCATGACTTATCTTGAATAATAGAACGATTAAAAGAATTTGAATGCTAAACATGCGTAAATGTCGTTGCATGCTATAGATGACCATGAGCTAGACCAAAGACCCTTTGTATGTGTGTATGGTTTCATTTAAATTTGTTTAATTTAAATTTGTTGCCCTGCGAGTCTTCTTTTAATAAAATGTAGGGTCTGTGTGCCCATGGTTTCTTTAATGTAAACCCCATGTAATGGAGGATCTCCCAAGCCAATGGAGACGGTTCACAATTTGGAGCTGAGGCAAAACCAACCCAAGAAGATGCAAAGGTGGACAGGTGGGAGCTGCAAAACACGAACCATCGGTTCAAGGTGTTTTTCCCTAGGTCAGGGTTAGCTTATCAAACCGCTAGATAAGCTAACCAATAGAAGCTCATGATCATACCATCTTATTTTATTTTTGTCTGATTGCATGATTTATTTATTATGTATGTGTTGTCACGTTCACATAATTAATGAAATAAACAGGCATGCAAAGATGTAATAAAATAAAAAACGGACTATGCGTAAACATTATCAGAACATGGTTAATCACTTAAGCAAGCATCACTTAATATTAACAAGCATGTGATAATGAAAAACTACGCATAAAGAATAAAATCCCTCAAATACCATATTAAGTCAGACCAAGCCTTCCGTTGCTTGCTTAAGGGCAAGACTCAATAAAACTATGTGTTTGACCAATCCTTGTTGAGACATTTACTTTTATAAAGGAAGCTCTTATGAAAGTTTCAGGTTAACTTAAATATTTTACATCAAGAGGAGTAGCCCTTGCTAGACTTGTTGTAAATAGGAGGCAAGTGTTGAGGAAATCCAAATCAGGATTTCAGGATTGGAGAGTCCACTCAACAGATCAAGGAACTGTAAGCTCACAGTTGACAGACCTGCCTACCTAAATACCTTCAAATAGCTTGACCAACCCTTGTTGGGGTTATGCGAAGGGGAATATGGATCCTTGCCACTAGAATGTCAAAGCAACTGGACATTCCGAGTTCAATGGTGAGGGCCATTAGGACTTGATAAAATAGTGGGAGACTTAATAAAATTTATTATTTCTCATAAAATGTAATCAAGAAAGTACTGATAAATCTGCTCTTTTAATTTGTAGATTCAATATGACAAACTCGTCAACCACATTTTCTTTGCGATCAATTTTGGATAAAGACAATATCCTCACCGGTAATAACTTTCAGGAATGGTTTAGACGCCTTCGGGTTATCCTACGCCATGAACGAAAGTTTTACGTGCTGGAGTCCTCACTTCCTGATTCGCTCGCCCAAGGGGCGAGTGATGAAGATTTCCTGGTCTATGATCAACATTTGAATGATGCACTCAACGTTCAATGTTTGATGCTATCATCAATGTCTAGTGAGCTCATGAAGTCTCATGAAGACATGGATGTCTATAGCATGCTCGAGCACCTCCGTGGTCTATAGCAGGAGAGAGCAAGACATGAAAGGTTTGAGATCTCCAAGGCTCTATTCTAGAGCAAGCTTGGAGAGGGTGCCCCAACTGGGTCTCATGTAGTCAAGCTCATTGGCTACATTGAGCGTTTGAAGGTTCTAGGGTTTAAACTCCCAGAAGAACTGAGTATCGATCTCATTCTCGCATCACTCCCCCAGAGCTTCTCTAACTTTGTTGTAAATTTTAGCATGAACAACATTGAGAAGTCTCTATCTGATCTTCTTATCCTTATTCGCCAAGTGGACAATGATATGAAGCGTGAAAAGCCTTCTGTCCTTATGGTGAATAAAAGGAAAGGGAAGACGAAGAGCTTTAAGCCTGAGGCTTCTTCAAGGCCTTCCAAGAAAAGGAAGATCAAAGGGGAGACAAGAGAACATGAGACTGTTTGTTTCACATGTGGCAAGAAAGACCACTGGAAGAAAAATTGCACCCAGTCAAGGAAGCAAGGGGAAGCTTCAGGTGCGTTTGTCATCGAATGCAATCTATCTGTTTCTACAAATTAGGTATTAGATACAACTTGTGGTGCTCACATATGTATCCAAATACATGAACCAAGTAGATTCAGGAAGATTGATCGAGGGGAGGTAGATCTACGAGCAGCAAACAGAGCCAGACTTGCTGCTGTAGCTATCGGGGACTACCACCTCACATTGCCAACTGAAATGATCTTGGTGTTAAAGGGTTGTTATTATGTGTCTTCTGTTACTAAAAACATTATTTCAGTATCCAGATTAGATACTGATGGATTCATCTTCAAGTTTGGAAATGAATGTTGCTACTTTTATAAAGATAACATTTGTTTTGGTAGAACACATTTATATAACGACCTTTATGTGTTAGACTGCACGAACCAAGTAATGACAATTGATGACAGAGTTAATTCACATGACTCATACCACACCCAACTTTGGCATCATCAGCTAGGTCATGTCAATGAGAAACGTTTGACAAAATTACATCAAGATGGGTATTTAGATTCTTTCAAACTAAAACCACTTGGTGTATGCCATGCGTGTCTACAAGCCAAAATGACCAAAGCCTCATTTAGCAGGAAATGTGAAAGGGCTAAAGAGCTTCTAGAATTAGTTCACACAGATGTGTGTGGACCATTTCCAGTTGAATCAAGGGGTGGGTTCTTGTACTTCATAACTTTTACTGATGATTTTAGTAGATATGGATATATCTACTTAATAAGGTATAAATCAGATTTTTTTTGATCGGTTCAAAGAATACAAGAATGAAGTTGAGAACCAGCTTGGTAAGAAGATTAAGAAACTCCGCTTAGACAGAGGAGGAGAATATCTTAATCAGGACTTCATTGATTTCTTACGGGAGTTTGAGATTCTATCTCAACTCACTCCTCCTTACACGCCTCCGTGGAATGGCGTAAGTGAAATGAAAAACCGCACCCTGTTGGACATGGTGAGATCAATGATGAGTCATGCGAGTCTTCCATTATCCTTTTGGGGATATGCATTACAAACAACAACACACATACTAAACCAAGTACCAACTAAATTGATAAATGGTATTCCATATGAATTATGGATTGGACGCAAATCCATGTTATCAAATTTACATGTGTGGGGTAGCGAAACATTTGTTAAGGCCTTTTCAAGTAACAAGCTTGCACCCCGAGGCACAAAGTGTATCTTTATAGGATATCTCAAGGAAACAAGGTGATATTACCTATACAACCCCTCAGATAAAAAGGTAACAGTGGTAAGACACGCCATATTCCTTGAGAGGGAGCACATCTCCAAAAGAGATATTGTGAGCGAGATAGACTTCGATGAAGTCGAGGCTCAAGATACACATGAGTTGGTACAAGAACAAATTCTACAAAGCCCTGTGGAAGAACAATCTGTTCCAGAGACACAAGAACTGCGTAGGAGCACGAGAGAGGTGAGAGAAATAGAACGATATGGTTTTCTTGTCACTGAGGATGGTGACTCATTATTGGTTGACAATGATGATCCTCTTACCTACAAGGAAGCAGTTGAAGGCACAAATGCTGCCAAGTGGCAAGAAGCCATGAATTCTGAAATGGATTCCATGTACCAAAACCAAGTCTGGATTTTGGTAGATCCTCCAGTTGATGTAAAACCTGTTGGTAATAAATGGGTATTCAAGAAGAAACTGGACATGGAGGGGCAAGTTAGTACCTATAAGGAACGACTGGTTGCAAAAGGTTTTAGACAATGTCAAAGAATTGACTATGATGAAACATTTTCACCAGTTGCGATGCTGAAATCCATCAGAATCCTATTGGCCATTGCCGCTTACCATGACTATGAAATTTGGAAAATGGATGTTAAAACAACATTCCTTAATGGGAACCTCCAGAAAGATGTCTACATGACACAACCTAAAGGGTTTGTGCCTCCAAAGGATGCCAACAAGGTATGCAAGTTGCAGAAATCCATTTATGGATTAAAGTAAGCATCAAGGTCATGGAACATTCATTTTGATGAAGCCGTAACAAAATTTGGCTTTGTTAAGAACGAATGTGATCCTTGTGTCTACAAAAGGTTTAGTGGAAGTGCGGTCGTTTTCCTAATAATATATGTTGATGACATATTACTAATTGGAAACGAAGTACCTGTCTTACAATCAGTTAAGACATGGTTGGATAAATGCTTCTCTATGAAAGACTTGGGCGAGGCAGTATATATTCTTGGGATCAAGATCCATCGTGATAGATCCAAGAGAATGTTGGGCCTGAGTCAAAGTACATACATTGACAAGATACTGAAGAGATTCAGTATGGAACAGTCCAAGAGGGGATTGTTGCCAGTGTCACATGACATTCATCATTCCAAGAAAATGTGTCCTCCGACACATGAGGAAAGAAAGAAAATGGTAAGGATCCCTTACGCATCCGTGATTGGGTCAGTTATGTATGTTATGCTCTGTACAATGCTAGATGTTGCTTACGCATTGAGTGCGGTAGGCATATATCAAGCTGATCCAGGAGACCGCCATTGGATGACAGTTAAGACTATCCTTAAGTATCTGAGGCGTACTGATGATATGTTCCTGGTTTATGGAGGAGATGATGAACTAGTCATTAGAGGACATGTAGATGCTAGTTTCCAGACTGATCAAGATGACATGAAGTCGCATACTTGATACATCTTCAGTTTGAATGGAGGTGCAGTGAGCTGGAAGAGCTCAAAACAAGGTGTGGTCGCAGATTCTACAGCAGAGTCCGAGTATATCGTATCTTCTGAGGCAGCTAAAGAAGCAGTATGGATGTGAAGCTTCGTCCAAGAGCTGGATGTAGTACCTAGCAGTAAAGATCATATCACACTCTATTGTGATAATACTGCAGCTTGCAAAAGAGTCAAGGTCACATCAGCGGACAAAGCACATACTTCAGAAGTATCATCTCTCGAGGGATTTTTCTCAGAGAGGTGAAGTTGCAGTGAGCGGTATCTCCACGGAAGACAACGTGGAAGACCCCTTGACTAAAGCCTTGACTCAGCAGAAACATGATCATCATGTGAGGTCTAGCGGACTAAAAGTCGTAGGCAGTTGGCTCTAGTCCAAGTGGGAGTTTGTAAGGGTTGGTGTCCTGAGAACCAACCGTTTTGTACTTTGATTACATGAATGTACACTTATTATGTATTGTTCATTGTTCTGCATGACTAATGTCCTGGAATATTTGTTGCATTGATAAGGTCATAGCAGATCCCCGCTATGATGAGAACCTTGAAATGCTATAACAATATTCTTAAATAAAGTTCTACGGTTGGATGACATACTATGATAAGACACATAGTATACAGACCGTCATGTGCGAGTACTCGTAAGAAGACGAGACTCTCTCTCATGGAGTTCACACTTGGTAATCTCCAAGATGAGAGATTATGAGAATAGACCTGCTAGTAGCAATTCTGCATGTCTTGGTGTCATCAGACATTTCTATCTACGAGCATGTGTAATGGTCCTTAGATTGGAAGATTATCATTAACTCATGTCATGACTCGCGCACTTAGATTTGCTGACGAAAATCGTCACGAAGAGAGTTGGCGGGAAGTAGGATACGTTAGGTGCGTCACGAATGACATGTTGTTAATGGATAAGTCGAGGAAGGATTTGTCCCTTCCATATTCATGGAAGTAGATATCTCAGGCCCTTTTGATTGAAATAGAACTGTCGAACAAATTCCATGGCCATGGTGACACGACGAGTTTATTTCTGGAAGTCAAAGAATGACAGATCAAGCATATAGGTTTATGACACTGCCATGAAACCTGCTTGATGAGATATTGAGACAAAGGGATTAAATTACACAGTAAGCGTTCGTATGAGCTGACACGTCAATGCGACGTCAACTTCTTTCTCATGGGTGTCTTGACCCGTTGCTAGACAGTAAACTTGGACTTTAGGCAAGCCTGCCTAATGCCAACGAGAAAGAGGCCTAGGGGGTCACACACTAAGTGTATTCAAGTATCTCAAGTAGAATAAAGATTATTCTCGTACGTGGTTTAATAATTATTCAAGGAAGCTTAATTCGTTTTAATGTTGGAGGAAGAATAAAATGAAAACAAGTACACGCCGTGTATTAATGATTACACGTCGTGTAATTTTTATTTTGAAAACAAGTACACGTCGTGTATTATTGAATGTACACGCCGTGTAGTTTTTATTTTGGAAAGGAAATGAATAAATAAAAACAAGATATACACGCCATGTACATTGAATGTACACGCCGTGTAGTTTTCAATGAAAAACAAGTACATGCCGTGTATTTATGATTACACGCTGTGTAGTTTTTCCAGTTGAGATTTTTGAGGAAATATCGTTTTATTAAATGATATTTATTATAATCAGCGTGGACGCATGTTAAGGAATTAATGATTCGACATGGGGTTTTCAAAAGAGTTAATGAAATAAATAAAACGGGTAATGCGTTTATTTATTGTCATAACTCTACAACCTCAGACCCGATTATAAATATTCTCACAACCTCAACTCTTTTCCTAAGAATCGTTGTGCACAACAATTTTGGAGAATTCTCTCAAGACCGAAAGAACTCCGTCCTCCAAGAACGCTCTCAAGACTGAGAGAGATTCACCCCCATCAGATCAAGGCGATCTAAGGCGGACAACGCAAGCAAAGGCTTCTCCACGCAAGCACCCGAAGATTCCTTTGACGACGTCCAGAGATACGTGGTGCACGTGTGGATCACCGCTAGAGGAAGTCTACACTTGGCTTCTACGACGCAATGACGAATCACATCGGAATGTGATCAGAAATATCAACGAAGAAAGAACACCATAAAAGATACTTCTTGTCAATTAATTATATTAATTATAATCAACCTGTGATGATCTTTCCTTTGTGGTTTCGAGACTTTTCTTCTTCTTTGTCTATTTCTGTGATTCGATCCGTGGAGACTGACGTTTATCGTCGTATTGATCCCGGATTGATCATTGCAAATGACAAAAATCCAAGTGGGCACATCCACCCACGAGCTTCCGTTGCACCCGGAACCTTCATATTCTTAGTCAATGGTATCCTTCAATACATTATATAGAAATTTCTTGGTCATTATGATGACGATACTGGTTTTAAAGCCACTTAGTGGGGCACTTGAAGTTTATTGTCATTCAGAAGGACAAAGATTATTTCAGAGTTGGGATCATACCCGCAAATGGGCTACCTACGTATCCTCGTTAAAAAGGAATCAGAACCCAATCAGTTCGATAAGAAGGATATAGTTTAACGTCATATAGGACAGAAAAGAATTAATGAATGATGGACTTGAACTTTGGAAAGGCTTCCTACGTACTCTACTTTTAAGGCAGATATCAAAGTCCACGTAGTCCGGGTGAAGAAATATGAGGCTTATGCATGGTTAATGGCCCAAAAAGAGATGTCGTGGTTACTTTTACACTCTGAGCTCACGCGAGTCATACTCGGTGTGAGAAACAAGAGGTATCAGTAAACCTGTCGATTATGTCACGAAAGATGCAGTCATAAGAAATGATGTGGGGCTTACGTATGTATGACTGCCCAAGTAGATGAAGACCAGGACTTACTTCAGGAAAGAAGCCCAGGATCAGGGTCCATAAAGGTATTTGTACTTTATGGAGATTTGGAGTTTTAACCTGGGGCTTAATCTTAAGGAGGATGCCCAAATAAAAAGGGGACTTATAACTTAGGGCTTACTCTTGAGAAGGAGACCTAAATTAAAAGGGACTTATGATTGTGGCTTACTCCTGAGAAGGATGCCCAAATAAAAAGGGGACTTATAACTTAGGGCTTACTCTTGAGAAGAAGGCCTAAATTAAAAGGGACTTATGATTGGGGCTTACTCCTGAGAAGGATGCCAAAATAAAAAGGGGACTTATAACTTAGGGCTTACTCCTGAGAAGGAGACCTAAATTAAAAGAGACTTATGATTGGGGCTTACTTCTGAGAAGGATGCCCAATGTTAAAGGAAATTATGACTGGGGTTTACTTCTGAGAAGGAGGCCCAGGTTAAGGGGACTTGGGGCTTACTCCTAAGAAGGAGGCCCGAGCTAAGGTAACTTGGGGCTTACTCCTGAAGAGGATGCACAAATTAAAAGGATCTTCTCATCTTAAGGGATGAGGTTATATGGAGGAAACCTCTAACCGTAATGACATAAAGCTTGTAAGTCGCGGGGTTTTGAGAGAGGTTCTCACAGAATTCCTTTCAGATAAGGAAGCCAACAAAGGAACCATGCCTTAAATGAAAGGGATTCGAGGGCTAATATCTTGAAGAGGAGAGGTGAACGGGAGAGAAGCACACAAATGAAGTTGGCGCGCAAGTCTTGGTCGCGCAAGTGTACTTGCGCGGCATGGGTTCACCTGGGCGACGAAGAATCTGTAGGGTAATACTTGGGCGAGACTTAACTCAAGCCTTTAGTATTATCCTAAGATGTTTCCAAAAGGGCGGTGCACAAGTTTCATCGAAAGGGTAGAGCGGCGCGCAAGTGTTTTCATTTTTAAGGAGGTCTGGACACTTAGGCGCGCAAGTGTTGATGAATTCTAAACACTTAGGCCTTATTCTACTCCTTCAAGTTTTCCATTCTAGGTAAAAAGTTACCTTAGAAGCTTTCGGAAGAGTTGAGTTGAAGACTTGGGCGACCAGAGCTTGAATTTGACTTCTGGAAAAATTCGTCCTCGTAATGGGGGCCCACAGGGGCTATTTATAGACCATCGTGCACCTTGGGTGAAAAATCAAATAGGGTGCGCAAGTGAGCTGCACGACCCATATGTGGCTCGCAAGTGACTTGCGCGTCTCACTCTAATGAGCTCCTAGTCCATGCCTTCGTCAATTTTTTTGATGTTCTTCAAAGGGTGACCCTCTTTGTGCTTAAGGTATTCCCCTTTTCCATTCGTTTGGACTCTGTGACGGAAAGGAGCGTCAATGATCCTTTATTTATTTTACTAAAAAATAAAATAATGAAACATTGAATTACTCTTCATTATCCCTTGCAGAGTAAATTTATAGTATATTTGTATTAATGTTTGCTGTAAAGGTTCACAGAGGCTTTCACACAATTCTAACAAAATTTCATCTCAAATATGTTGAAGGGAAACTAAACTCGCACCCACCGCATATGTATGCACTCCTGTTAAGCCAAGAAGTGTGGAATGTGTTTACTAACCTTCGTGGGGAGATATATTTTTAGGTACATTGTGGATGGTAATACATTGTTTGACAATATGTGTATTAATCACTTTGATTGATAATTTTTAAACTATGAAACATCAAATGAGTGTTGAAAATAAGGACGAGCATCAAAACCAACGTACCCCAACCGTAAAGAAAAGACGGGGTACATTTCACTTGAAAAAGATGGTACATATTTTAAAACCACCGCAATACATTTGTGTGACATGAAGCAACAACATAATTATGTTCAACTATTTATATGCAAATTGGTGATTCCAAATCCAAAGCTACTTTCATTCCACATCATGTGCTATGGAATTAGGCACGTGTAAATAAAGATGAGATACTAATAAATGAAAACACACAAAAAGTGTGGGAAAAATGTGTAAGTATGAAATAATAAAAAAAATTCCTTTAAAACGCTATTATATAAAAACGATTACTTATTTTACTATATTTTATATCTGACTTAGACACAAGAATCATTAATAGTTGTACCGGATGAACACTTACTATTGGTTGCCTTGAAGCGGCCAGAATAGTATGGTCACATCAGAGGTGTGAGTTTTTGGGTGACACTCCAAACATATTTTGAGAAAATAAAAGAATTAGGGGATAAAGATAAAGAAATGGAAGAGATGTAAGAAATATTATCTTCCCTTGAAGAAAAATTTCATTGGAAGTCTGATTTTTTAGAAAATTTTATTGGGGGAAGCAAAGAGAATAAACAACTCAAGAACAACAACTGAATAAATATCCTGCCCCACCCCCACTAGCTTTGAGGCAAACCATTCCCCCTTAAAGAGCTATGTTAGATGAAGTAATCAATATTCTTATAATTGTTTTTATGAAATGTGAATTAGAAAGACAATGAAACATTTCTTGTACTGATATTCCATAGGCTGAAAATGACTATGATTTATATCTACCCACCCATCACCCTGTTGCGAGGGATACCATGTTCAATATACAAGAGGACACTCTACACAGTAGACAACTTCCAACAGGTCATGCGAGAGTGTGGATTACCGTACCTCGTGAGCCGAGCATTGAGCTACATATTCCACTTGATGATGCAAATATTCATACGGCTGAGCAAGCTATTGGAACATTCATAGAATGACCATCAAATATTGTAAAAATACATGTCGAAAAGTAGGTATTCATTTTTAATTTTTTTTCATGCTAAACCTTTAATAATTAATGAAAAAAGGTCTAAACCGATGAATATTATTACAAAAAGACAAAGGGAATGGGTGAAACAAAAGGTCAAATTAAAACCATCTAAAAGATCAACCAGCTAATTGAAAAGATCTTCAGGAAGCACCTTTGTCTTGCCTATTCAATATTTGCATTTACTAACATTGAATGTTCATATAGATACAAAGTTACAATGTAGTAATCACATAGTTGATTTTGAAGAAAAAACATACGGAGAGGCTATTATAGACTTCATTGATCTTAAGAATGTAAATTAAATTCTCAAGTATGAATGATTAGGAGTCTCAGTTGTAAATGTATACATGAGGTATGTTTTCATGATTTTTTCCAATAGTTGATATACTATGTTAATTATGACTAAATACAATTAAGATTTTTTGACGGAGTATATATGAATATCAATTGAAGGGATTACCCCATGAACATAAATATGGACTCATTAGTCCTCACGTCCCTTCTAAAGACCAAACCAAAATGGAATCAGTTCAAATTAATGCAATAGTGGAAAATTTGGCCAAATCGTTTGAAAGAAAACTTATGGATGACAGACTATTCTTAATATCAATGATGCAGGGGTAAAACTATACAATTTAATCATATCAAATATATTTTCATTCCTTTCATTAATAATTCTTTTTTTAGTCAAAATTGGGTACTCATTACAGTTAATTTGGATACTCCAAAGATTTATTTTCATGATTCATTACATGGATACCCAACAAACCGACCACACGTGATAACATTTTTCAATTTGTAATACACTACATCTAATGTTTTAGAACTAAACTTCAAGTTATATATTTTATATTATGTTTTAATGAGAATTTGGTTATGATAGGACAATGTTTAAATATTGTAAAAATCATGGCATGAGGAAAGTTCATACGCATAAGGATCATGTTGACTTCTACAAGTGGATAAGTATCATGGTATATATAATAAGATTTCACTATCAAAACACATATAAAAAAATTATATATTATTCTCAATATTTCTGTAGTGTACGAAATAAACAAATGAAAAAGATTATGGTTATTATGTTTGTCAATTTATGAGAGATATCATATACCATCAACAAACTAGCATCCTCGAAGAGGTATTTTCAAAGATAATTACTATTTTATTTAAAATATTTATTAATCCTTTGTGTATTTATATTTTTCTAGTACTACTATGATTGTAAAAGATCCTCATATTCACAAGATGAAATAGATTTGTTTAGAAGCGAATGAACATCACACCTAATGTTAGAATATACACATATATCATGAAGATGTGACTTCATACTTCTTATTTAGTTGATCTTCTCATCATTTATCTACTTTTTTAGTTAATTTCTTCATCATTTCTGTATGATACTTATTTTGTTAATTTTCACAGAGATCACAAATAAATGACTTTGTCAACAAGGATGATTCACTCATGTACTATGATCATGCACTCAATCTGATACACGATGTACTCAGTATGACTCAAATTGTATGGTTTTAGTTTAAAATTGACATTTTATTAATGTATTGTTTCATATTTATGTTTAATTTATTTCTTTATAGTATTACTAACATAATAATTGTTTTCTTATACAAGTGGATTCTTTTGCTTAGGTTGGAGTGGTTTGTTCCAAGTTCGTGCTCGTGTGACATTGGACTTTGAGGCTACAACTGAAATAATGATAATAAGGAAATGGGTTAAGAATTTATACAACCATCATGAAAAGGTGAATTCCTACTACTTATTTAATTAATTTTTCACCATTTTATCTACTTTTTGTAAGCTAATTTCCTTATCATTTTTATCTAATACTTATTTAGTTTTTTCACAGATCTTTTGGGAAGTCATATTTTTCTTTTAACTACCTGTAACAAGACAGAAAAGAAAGAACATATTTCTTTCTAATGGAAGAGGAAACCCCATGCTGCCTGAAATGTGGAGTGTTTCAGGGAGCATGGGGTTTCTATTCCATCAGAATGGAACATGTTCTCTCTTTTCTAGATTTTTTTATATATTTGAAAGTAAAACACAAATCACATAGTCAATCATCTGCACCTCAATCTGATACACAATGTGCTTAGTATGACGTGGACTATATGTCTTTAGTTTATAATTTATATTTTAGTTCAAAACACATCACATACTCAAAATTGAGAAAACATGTCAAGATTTTTTTTGAAACTTTAGATTATCAATTCATAAGTCATTTGTGATGTGTATGAATCAACCGCACCATAATCCGGCGCCCAGTGTGGTCGGTATGACTCCAAGTGTGTATTTTAATTTAAAATTGACATTAATTTTACTAAAAAGAACAAGCGACGTACTGAAAACCAAGCAAATACATTCAGATTTTTTTAATATTTAGGAAAATGATCCATAAGTTATTTTTGAAGTGTTAGAATCAACCGAACCTCAATTTGACATACAGTGTGACCGATATGACCCAAAGTACGTCTTTTTATTTAAAATTGATATTGATTTTAGTAAAAAGAACAAGTAACATATTGAAAATTGAGAAAAAACATTCATATTGTTTTGATACTTTAGGATAATGATCTATAAGTCATTTGTAACATGTTGGAATCAATCACACCTCAATCTGATGCACAGTGTGACCGATATGACTCCAAATATGTCTTTTTATTTAAAATTGACATTAATTTTAGTAAAAAGAACAATTGACATACTGAAAACCAATAAAATCCATTTGTATTGTTTTGATAATTTATAAAAACGATCCATACGTCATTTGTGATGTGTAGAAATTAACTGCACCTCAATCTGATGCACAGTGTGAGTAATATGACTCCAAGTGTATCTTTTTATTTAAAATTGGCATTAATTTTAGTAAAAAAAACAAGTGACATCCTGAAAACCAAGCAAAAACATTCAGATTATTTTAATACTTTAGTACAATGATCCATAAGTTATTTTTGACATGTATGAATCAAATTCACCTCAATCTGACACACATTGTGACCCGTATGAATCGAAGTGTCTGTTATCTGTTTAAAATTGACATTTTAGTTCAAAACTTGTCACTCACTGAAAATAAAGAAAAAATATATGATTGTCTTGATAATTTAGGAAAATGATTTATAAGTCATTTTTGATGTGTAAGAAGCAGTCTCATGTCAAACTGACACACGATGTGATCAATATGACTCAAAGTGCGTGTTTCTAGTTTGAAAGGACATTTTAGTAAAAAAACACAAGTGATATACCCAAAATCAAGAAAACGTATTTGGATTATTCTAATACTTTAGGGAAATGATATATAATTCATTTGTGACGTGTAGGAATTAGCCACACTCCAATCCAATTCATAGTGTGACTGACACGTGCCTGTCATGGGATGTGGAAAAAAAATATTTTACAAAGTTAAAATGTAATATAGTAATTAACCTAGGTTGTCTCCAGAGAGGAGTGAACAACAATTAAGTTGTCACCTTAAAATTAGAGAAAGAAATGAAGTTGTTTTTGAAATTGTTTGATTTTGAAAAGACAAGAAAGAAACTAAACAAAGTGAGAATTCTATCATAGTTCAACTTATCAAATTGTAAGAGAGAAAATGATCATAAAAGTGAGAATCCACAATCGCTTCTTCTCACTCCAAGTGTATCTTTCTATCAAGGTCGGTTTTCCAATTGTAATTATATCATAGTTCAACTTATCAAATTCTCTTATACTAAGTTAATAAAAGTGAGAATCCACAATCGCTTCTTCTCACTCCTTTAGTCAAGTAATAATGTTGAGAATAAACCTTACTAAAATCTCAGATCGGTCTACTCTCATTCCAATGTGTAATAGAGTTGTAGCGAATACCCCCAATTGACTTGAGAAATTCTCAACCGGGTCTTGTTTATCCCAATAAATCAAGAACGTTCACTACTCCTCACACACGTACCGACGATCACCGAGTACTTCACCAATAAGAACTGATCTATTCCATCGTATATAGACCAAATCTTAGTGGAGGTAGAAATTGATCATTTACCAAAACAATAAAAATAACAGAATCTAAAATCAAATACAATTGTATATGATAATAAAAATTGTTACAAGACATTGAAACCGATTTCACATAAGAGAGAAAATGATCATAAAACATTAAGTGAAAGAACTCATGAATTACAAAATGAAAAACCTCTTCTTTCCCAAACACACAGAATTTTACCCCACCATGGTAAGAGTAATTGTGAATAAGGGTGAAGAATAACTCATTACAAAACTAAGAAGAATAAAAGAAAGAAAAAAAAGAGCATAAAATTTGATCCTCCGGAATCTATCCACCAGAAGTTTGCTTATGTTCTTCCCACCAGACGGTAAAAAATACTAGAGGTCTCTTCTTAAAATATATTAGGAATAAAGTTTTCTATCGACCCTAAAATTTTTCAAAATCTTTGGACATGTGTAAAGAATGATATGGCTGAATCAATGAACAAGACCTTTCCTGGCCGCCAAACACTATTTCACCCACTTCACTTGGAAATGCTAAAAAGATGCCTTAATGAGATTTTTAATTTATGAAATTTAATGTGAACTGTCCCTTTTGAGTCCTCTGTCAAAACCAGTTGGAATAACATCATTTGAAGGTCAGTAATATAAGATATGCCTGATTTAATATGGTGGGGTTTATTCTGCCAGTCAGAAATATTTCTCCACTTGATTGATTTTTTGGGTTAGTGTGTGTCAAATTGGGTTTGGGTGTAGAAGAAAAAGATGAATCCCACAAGCAAGGAAAGCCTAAAAAAGGAATCACTTAAATTGGATCATAATTGTAAATGTTATGCTTAAAAACAGAAGCTCTAGAAAACTGTCAATTTTGCAGAATTAAGGAATTTTCACAATTAAGCACAAAATTCACCAAAAAAACTAAAATGATGAAAATATACTTAAATTGATTAATTGGAAGGGATTAAATCATTGAAACTCATATGAAAAATAATGAAAATATTAACTCTATCAATTTCCCTACACTTAGCACTTGGACTCTTGGATAAGTAAACATCAAAATCAAGCCAAGACAAATTTAAAACACATATCCATGAGATCCACCAATTTAACACCAAGAAACAAAAGATATCATGTCTCATCAAAAACTATTATTCCAAGTTCTCAAACCACACCATTCATTATATTTCCTTTTCATTTCTCCTCTCATGCACACAAGACACTTACCTAACATGAATTTTCTCTAATCACATAAATGTCAGTTTTCAACAATGTTTGTCTCATCCAAACTCATGTAAGGGTCGCCATAGGCTTAATAAATCCCTATATCTCTACTCAATGTGAGTCAAGGGCATGTGTTTATCATGAGAACTTTTTAGGGCTATTTAGTGTCTACTAGTTGGTAGGATTTAGATGTTAAAAATGCTAAGGCTGAATGAGGAGGGTTTGACTCTTTTTGAAGCAAAATTTCATTGTTCTAATTTTCAATCAAGTATGGTCTTCTTCTCACTCCATTTAGTTGAAAACTAGCTTTGTCGTCATGAAATCTCAAGGAATGTTCACACAGTTCAGCATTTCAGCAACAAACATTTCAATCTTCTCAAACATAATTTTTCTTGAAAGCTCCAGAAATGACACAACTTTATTCCTCCATTAGAAGCATCAGAAATGAACAGCTTCTCTTATCATGAAAGTTCCAGAAAAGACACAACTTTCAATAGAATGATTTTTTTCAGCAACAAGAAAATATCTTTAACTTTTTATTTTCACCCAAAGTATCTCTAAATGAGCTAGCACAATACAAGACAACTTTCCCCACACTTAAGTTCAATAAGATAATGCAATTTCACTTCAAGAACAGTTTGGATAGTGAAAATTGGCTTGTAATGTGGCTAACCTAACAGGTTATTCATGACTTCTAAGGGTTACAAGGATTAAATGTATAAGGTAGACCAAATTTAAAAGGATTCTTTTAAAAATGGTGCTTTAAAACCAAAGAAATGTCTCAATCATTTAAAACACCAATACCTCAAACCCTCAAGCTTTGATAGGAATAAATCAAATTTTGGTTAAATCAAACATGATTTGGTTCTCTCAAGAAGTGAGGTGAATGTAAATAATATGAAAACAATGGTTCAGAAGCCTCACAGAAAAGTGATTTCCAAGATATAAACAATGAGATGTGGCATGAGATTTAAAAATCGGAGTACTTTTCATGAAATTTCTAAAGATTTGAACTTGAAACAAAGTCATTTTCAGCATTCATTTAAGCTCAGTTTCATAGAATAAGTTGTTTCACTCATGGAAATGGGTTTACAAAATGTAAAAGATAATCATTTCTGCTCAAAAACATGCAAAATTTGAAAAAAGAAACCCTTAAATTTTGAAAAAAAAACACACAATTTTTTTTTTGAAAATAGGAAAACAAATAAAAATCCTAAACTACAAATGTTCCATCCACCACACTTAAATGATGTAGTATTCGCAATGCATTCAAATGGATTTAACAAGAAATAAGATTTGAAAAATGAATCATAGCAAACAAGTAAGTGTAAAGGAGAGGTACGACCTGGTGGATTTTATTGATAAACCGGTTGTAGGAGTGTGATCTCCTCCACTAGATCTGATAGAATGGTCTCATGGAATTTCTTCAACCTATGTCTATTAACAGTGAATGGCTCATGTGCTCTATCCTTCACAATCTATGCAGCACCAAAAGGATATACATGAGTAACTATAAACGGACCTTCCCACCTGGAATGAAGTTTACCTGGTATCAACTTGAGTCTTGATTTGAATAACAACACCATGTCTCCAGTATGGAAGTCTTTTGGTTGGATGAGTTTGTCATGAGTCACTCTTGTTCTTTCTTTATAAATCCTATAATTTTCAAAATCTTCCCTTATAATTTCTTCCAAATCCTGCAATTGAAATCTTCTCTTTTTCCAGCACTTTCAAGATCCAAATTCATTTTTCTCACAGCCCAATATGCCTTATGCTCTAATTCCATTGTTAGATGACAACTTTTTCCATAAATCAACCTATATGGACTCATTCCAATTGGGGTTTTGTAGGTCGTCCTGTAATCCCAAAATGTATCTTCCAACCTTTGGCTCTAATCTTTCCTATTTGGATTAATTATCTTTTCCAAAATTCTTTTGATTTTCCCTATTGGATACTTCAGCTTTCCCATTAGTCTGTGGATGATATGGAGTTGATGTTTTATGATGCACCTCATACTTTTTCAGTAAATCCTCCATTATCCTATTACAAAAGTGAGTCCCTTGATCATTGATGATGTCTCTAGGAACTCCAAATCTACAAAATATGTTAGCCTTGACAAAATCACAAACAACTTTAGCATCGTCAGTCCTAGTGACTATTTTTTCCACCCATTTGGAAACATAATCAATTGCAAGCAAGATATAAGAATTTCCAAATGACATTGGGAAAAGGCTCATAAAATCTATCCCCCAAACATAAAAAATTTCACAAAAATTAAGTGTCTTTTGGGGACTTTCTTGTCTCTTTGAAATGTTTCCAGAAAACCAACATTTTTCACACCTTTTGCAAAATTCATGAGAATCTTTAAAAAGAGTGGACCAATAAAGTCTAGAATCTAAAACCTTCCTTGTTATCCTCTGATATCTAAAGTGGTCTCCACAAGATAAAGAATGACAAAACATAAATACAGAATCAATTTCACTTTCTGGAAAACATTTTCTTATCACTTTTTCATTGCAAATCTTTCAAAGAAATGGATCATCCCAGATGTAATATCTAGATTCAGATTTCATCTTTTTAATTTGGTGGGAATTTAAATGAGATGGGACCTGAGATGTTACTAGATAATTTACCATATCATCATACCAAGTAACTTCTCCATCAATCAAGTACAACTGCTCTCCTGGAAGGTGGTCATTCAGTGGTTCTCTATCCGGAATTCCAGCTTCAGTGATGTTGGGCTACTTAAGTGATCGGCCACTTGGTTATCAGATCCATTCTTGTCTTTGATTTCTATGTTGAACTTCTGTAGTAATAACATCCATCTTACTAGCCTCAGTTTAGCTTCTAATTTCTCCATCAAGTACCTAAGAGCTGCATGATCAGAAAACACCATGACTTTAGTTCCAAGTAGATGTGATCTAAATCTTTCTAAAGCAAAAACAACTGCTAAAACCTTTTTTTTCTGTGGTTGTGTAATTTAATTGAGCCACATCCAAGGTTCTTGAGGCATAAAAAATGAATTTTTTCCTACCTTCAATTATTTGAGAAAGGATTGCTCCTACTTCTTGGTTTGAAGCATCACAAAGTAGCTCGAATGGTTCTTCCCAATTTGGTGGCTGCATTACTGGTGGTGTAATCAATCTCCTCTTCAACTCATCAAAGGCTTCCCTACATGCACCATTAAAATCAAAATCAGTATATTTCAAAATCAATCTAGAGAGAGGGAGATAAATCTTACTGAAATTTTTGATAAACCTATTTTAGAATCCTACATGTCTTACAAATGATCTAATATGTTTCACACAAGTTTGGTTAGGAAAAGAATTTATCACTTCAATTTTTGATTTTTCAACTTCAATGCCCTTTTTGGAAATGACATGCCCAAGAACAATTCTTCTCCAAACCATGAAATGAAACTTTTCAAAATTCAAAACAAGATTCTTTTCAATGCACGTTTTCAAAACTTTTTCTATATTTTTCAAACAATGGTCAAAATAGTTTCCAAAAACTATGAAATAATCCAAGAAAACCTCCAAGAAATCTTCAATATGATCAGAAAAAAACTTACCATACACCTCTAATATAAGGCCCCAGCCTTAAACCTTACTTAATCTTGAGTTATTACAAGATTACACATTGAGGATCTTTTTGGGTTTAGAGTTTTAGAGAATTAGATCATAAAACTTGCATTACATTTCACATATAAACAAAGTGGTTACATAAAGATAGTATTCTTCATTCCCATCAATGGAAACATATTTATAATAAAACATGGATTCTTTCTTGACACTTCCTTGACACTATCATCATATCATGCACCTTTCCCTTGACCTGTGAAAAAACATTTCAAAAAACTTGGGATGAGCATAAAAAGCTCAGTAAGGGATATAAAAATATGGAAAGGAAACATGGGTACATATATACATAAGGATGAGATCATACTTTACCCATACAACATAAGCACTTTAACATACCTCATCAAATCATGAATAAATCATAGAAATCATAAGACATAAAGGTAACTTGAGACATTCATAACATTCTTACGTAGGGAGTAACCCTCTTGGTTACGTTTGGAATACCCATCACAGTATATTCCCTAAATCTCTTCGGAGAAACCTGAACGTTTTACTCCTTCGCGTTACCCAATGCATTGGAGAGCTATATCGGGCTCACCCGCCCTTAGTTTATCACGGAACCACCCGTCTTCATAATAATGCCCAAGAACCTCAACATAATCGTATCACATAAAACATGCATAAAGGAAACATAACATTTCCACCTTTTAATCACAAGATATCAATACAACACATTGATATAAAAACATTATGAAAACGATTTTCAATACCAAAATAAAAGAAAAGTAAAACATGGTATTTATTTTTCTTTTAAAAAAAGGTATGGCTTGTAGAGGAAGCCGAAACTCAAATAACGGTCACGACGGCGGAGAAGTCGTTGTCGCCGCATACGTACGACAAAAACATTCCCTTTTTTCGTTTAGTAAACGCTTCGTATAAAAAAGATTCCTTTTGAATAAACGTAAAAGTCAAAGGGGTTTATACACCGTATAAAAGAAAGTTGTGTATAAAATAAAATATGCCTCAATGAAAGGAGATTGAGACGAAGTCCCATACCTCGGGTCCGACTTGACTCGATCGTTCTTTAATGTCCTGAATAATAAACTTGAGTTAATTTCTACTTGTTTAAGAACCTTTTTCAAGTTCATTATTCCTTTTATATCACTTATTGCCATGTCATGAACACTATGTAATTATTTAAGTTAATAACGGTCGTTTTAACGATCATTGGTACTTGAGTCAAAAATAAGCCCTTTATAATTACATGTTGTTCATGTATCCATTATATCCAGAATTATAATCATGATGTATATATCATATATATCCAGTATATACATGCATTTATAATATTACATAATCATTTAGAGGTAAGAAATGAAATGCACCGTTCATGGAGATGGTAAGCCGTACGTACGCATGAACGCTACTTTCATTTCTATTTCGCATTTTATAGAATGGAATCATAATGATATAAAGGTATATTGTAATTCCAGTATAATATCATATATAATATCATAGTTCCATCCTTTATACGTCTCACATATGGTATTTAACGAATCAAATCACTTTGAAGGGGCGGTAGTCCGCACTTCCTTAAATGAAGATATCGTGTTTACCCATAATGGAAACCATAAAGGTATGACCAAAAAGAAAAATACAGAAGCTTAAGGAAAACATAAACATATTATATATCATATATAAATATAGTGACATCTTAATGGCCACCTTTGAAGGTGTTAAAAGAATGTTGAACAATCATCGTTTCAGGAGGCATGAATTTGTCATCCACGAAAACAGTATGTTCGTTAACCATTATATGTAGGTGTGTGTAAGTGTAGCTCGAATCCTTCTTATAACAACATCCTAGTATATTGAAGATACTGGAGTTGTTACAAAAGAAATGAATAAAAAGGGTTTAGGGGGTTGGAGAAGAAAAATAAAACAAACGGACTCAAGTGAAGACTTTACCTTAAAATCGGGTAACTCCCTTTGGTTTGAGCTCAAAGGCTTCCTTGGGAAGACTTCTTCCCAAAGTGAGACTTCAAGGAGTAATAGAGGGAAGTGGAGAGACAAAATGAGTAGGGGTTGGCCGAGCCAAAGGCTTTGGGAGTGTGGGTAAGGAGGTAGAGGTGGGGGCCTTTTATAAGAGGAGATGAAGGGCACTCTTGGAAAGTAAAGAAATATTACTTTATTTGAAAATAAGTTTCGGATTTAAATGGTCCCACATTGATATAATTTGAGGATAATGTGATAAGGGTTCGAAATCCACCCATCCAATAGGTTTTGGACATGTGTAGGTCTTAGATTTTACATTATCATTCCATTTTATTTAAATTGTTAAATAATGAGGTCATCGCTGCATCATCATGATTTCATAAATAATTTAATTTATTTAAAGTCTAAAAATTATAAAAAAAAATACTATGATGTAGGAAATCTTTTTATCTTTCCAATGAATATTTATAATAAAAAATCTGATCTTTATAACCCCATGTAAAAATTGTTTTAGTAAAACATATTATGTTTGTGTCATTTTTACTTTTACATTAAATAAAAAGTTATTTATGTCATTTCCAACCAAAGTGGCTCCATGGGGTCCCCAAGTTGACCCATGTCTTGTCTTGGTCGGTCATGACACATCTAATAAGGTTAGGACATGTGTCTAGGTCATTTCATATTATTAAAGCATTATTTTTACCTTAAACTACACTAATTACCACTAATCGCGATTAAAAACTTAATAAGTTACTATTCACCAAAAAATTATTTTAATCTCATTGAACCACATTTTACTTCTTAATGAAAACCATGTATGTCGGATTTTTGAAATTCAAAACACAAAGGTGGAAAAATTTCATTTAAATGAAAAATCAGTTTCTTTAACTACCACTTAGTGATTTCACTATTCATCAAAAATTGAAGTTTTTCAGAAAAATACCAAAACTTCAACCTAAGCTATATTTGATATTCTGAATTCAAAAATGAAGTCTATTTTAAAAAATTCAAAACATATAAGTCACATTAATTAATTTAATAATTAATTCCCGCTGTGAGAGCAAATAACGTGTTTTATGAAACAATAAGTATCAAAAGATTGACACCAGTTTAAGTCCAATTTCAAAGTGAAATTGATTCCAATGACCACCATTGGATTAAATGGTAAAAATATATTCTAATTTCACTTCAAAACCAATTCAAAACATAATCTAATCGTATAAATAAATTAGATTAAAAAGCAGTTTTGATGTAAAATACAGTATTTTTCACTATTCATTAAAAAATGAACATTGTCATAAAAATACCAAAAATTCACACAAAGTAAATTTTGATGTCCCAATCATAAAGAATAAGTTTATTTTGACAAACATAGTTTATAAAATTGTCAAAAGATAGATTCAAAAATGGTTTGTCATCAAAAGGCAGTAAAACAATCTTTTAAAAATATTAGTGTATTCCATGTTTAAGATTGGATTTATTTTCATTTTAAGCCTCTAAAATACTATCTAATTCATTAATAGACATAGATAAAAATATCTATTATTCATTACTTACTTGGGATGTTACATCTAAAATGTACCTGGAGCATTACACAATCTAAATGGCATCTTTTTGTATGCAAAAGTGTCGAATGGACAAGTAAAGGTAGTCTTCTCTTGATCCTTGGGAGCAATAAGTACCTGGAAATAACCTGAAAATACATCCAAAAAAGCAATAATGAGTTCTCTTCCAATCTCTCTAACATCTAGTCAATAAAGGGGGCGGGGAAATGATCTTTTCGAGTGACCTGATTCAACTTCCTAAAATCTATTCACTCTCTAGCTATTCTGAATTCTTACAGGGATTAATTCATTCTTATCATTCCTCATAGTGGTTTGACCAGTTTTTTTGAACTACATGGATGAGGCTAACCCATTGTGAATATGAGATCAGATAGATGATCCCAGCTTCCAAGAGCTTCTCAATCCCATTCTTCACAACATCTATTAGGGTGGGGTTTAGCCTCCTTTGGGGTTGTAACAACTGGGCCCCGATGACAGCATAGGCACCTCTGAAATGTACCTGGAGCATTACACAATCCAAATAGAATCCTTTTGTATGAAAAAGTGACAAAGGGGGAAATAAAGGTAGTTTTCTCTTGATTCTCAGGAGCACTAAGTACTTGAAAATAACCTAAAAATCCATCCAAAAATCAATAATGAGTTCTTACCAATCTCTCTGACATCTGGTCAATGATAGCACAAACACCCTGCCTTATCATGGCAGTCGGGTCCTGACCCTCCAGGTACCACCAGTTTCCCCACAGACACATGGTCCCCACCCTGGGGTCCACCCACGTACCCGAACAAGTCATCTGACTAATGATTGTCTCCATAAATCAACACATGTCCTTTCTAGTGTGCTTTGTCCTCACTCACACACACCCTGATAAACTTCCCAGAAGGTCACCCACTACTCCAGTCCAAGCACACTTAACTGTGGAGTTCTAATCAGGTAGACTTCTGAAAAGGAAGGTGCACCTTATTGACATGAGTCATACCATTTAATCATTTAGCCCTTTATGATTCTGGGGTGTACAAGGGTTGTATGACAGGTTTGGAATCTCCCTCAAGAAGAATTCTATATGAGCGTATTTCTAGGTTGATTTCTGAGATATCACCTAAGCTCCACCCTATTGCATGGACATTCTCTCTCAAAAGCTCAATCAAAGATTTTTCTTCGGTTTTAGACAAATTATTAGCAATGATCACTAGTAAATTTTCTCCCTTCATAAGGTAAACATTTTTTAAATCAGTGGGAAGTGGTTTTAATTCCGAATCAAGGGGCTGATCAAGGGATGAAATTAAGTTGAGGTTCCCCACTTCTAAAGGGTGGACATCTTGCACACAAGAAATCATATCATCATCTTCATTATTTAACAATTCATAAAAAAAATAGATATTACCTCTTCCTCCCATATGAAATCAGAATCTCCTGCAGTTTGGGAATCCACATGTTTAATGATATTTTCAATGGACGAAGTCTCTCCTAAGGATAAGAATTCACGGAACATACCTAATTCTTCAATGGGTTTAGTACCCACTTCATGGGAGAGCACAGATAGGGAGTGATCATCTGATGGGTGCCTCATGGATTCAAAAATATTGAAGTGGACAGTGGTATCTCCAAACTCCATGGTGAGGGTCCCTTCATGGACATTGATGATGGTTTTGACTATTTTTAAGAAAAGTCTTCCCAAAATGACGGGAGAGTGTGATGAGATCCTATCATCTTCCATATTTAGCACATAGAAGTCAACTAGGAATAAGAGATCTTTGACTTTCACCAAAACATCCTCCAGAACTCCTACTGGGAAAATTGTGGATTTGTTTGCAAGTTGGACCACCACTCTTGTGGGATTCAAGTCTCACATATACAAATAAGTCTATACTGAGTGAGGCAATACATTAATGGAAGCACCTAGATCACACAAAGCAATACAGAAATTTAAAGAACCAATGGTGCATGAAATGAAAAACTTCCCTAGATCTTAAAATTTGGTTGGAAACTGTGGTGTGATAAGGGTTGAGAAACTCTTTCCCAAGTTGATCCTATCATTCTCTTGAATTCTTCTATTATTTTTGAAAAAATCCTTCAAAATTTCAGCATACTTTGGAATTTGTTTGAGTGCTTCTAGCAGAGGGATATTGATTTCCACTTTCTGGAAGGTGTACAAAATTTCTTTTTGAAGTGCTTCTTCCCGCAACCTATTTGATTCAATCATCCTTGATGGAAATGGTGGAGGTAAGTTTTTCTTCTCTCTTTGTTTTCTTTGCAATGGTGTTTCTTATCTCTTCTTCCTTGGCCTATCCTTCTCCTCCTCATCTTTCTTATCTTCTTCTTGGTGCATTTTCAATGAATTTTCTGAATTCTCAACTTCATTCTCCCTTAGCCCATGTGGTCTTCTTTCGGGCTCAATGGTGGATGGTGGTGGGAGTTCTTTTCCACTTCTTTTTGTTATCCTTTTGACATTCTCCTTTGGGTTTGGGATTGTTTGGCATGGGAGTTTTCCTGATTTCTTTGTTAGTAAGTCCATGAGACTTTCTAACTTATTGGAAAAATCTTTTACGGTGTCTTTCAACCCCTAAATCTCAGATTTCTGTTGTTGGTTTTGAATTGGAGGGTGTGCACTGGTGGATGGCTGCTCATAGGGTCTTTGGAAAGTGGGTGATTATTGGTATGAAGTCTAGTTATAAGATTGCTTTTTGTTGAAATGATGGTGGGTTCTGGAATTGATTCTGGAATTGAGGTTGGTTTTGGAACTGATTTTGGTACGAGGGTCTATCTTGATTCTGCTAATTTCCAAATCCATATTGGACTTGGTTAGGCTCTCTCCATCCTTGATTTTTCTGAAATTGCCTTGGCTGAAAGGCAGCTGCACAACTTTCCACTCCCTTTATTTCATCACACTGGTCAGTGAAATGATCAGGTGATGAGCATAAACCACATACCTTAGCTGGTTCTTGTTGGTCACCCACTTGTTTCAAGGTCATATGTCTCACCAAACTAGTTATCTCTCCAATCTTAGTTTCTAATAATGGTGATGGATGAGAAGTTCTTACCTCATTGTGACAATACCTCTTGTACCAAATTGTTGCGAGTTTTGAAAAATTTTCTCAATCAAACTCTTGACTTCTTCTGGTGACTTGTCAATCAATGCGCCTCCATATGATGCATCTAGAAGGTTTTTATCATTGTCCAGTAATCCTTGATAAAAGAAGACAAGAAAGTGATGCTCCTCAATTTTCTGATGTGGGCAGTTGGCACGTAGCTTCTTAAATCTCTCCCAGTACTCATAAAGAGTTTCTCCATATGATTGTCTGATGACATAGATTTCCTTTCTGATGGTTGTTGTCCTGGAGATGGGGAAGAATCTATACATGAAGCATCTTACCAAGTCATTCCAATCATTCACATCTCTGAGTTTTAGGCCATACAACAATTCTTTGGCAGCTCCTTCCAATGAAAATGGGAACATCTTCCACTTTACCTGCTCCTCAACAACTCCTCGGGGTCTGAAAGTATAGAAAACACGCGTGAACTCTTTAATATGTTTGTTTGGATCTTCACCTGCTAAGCCATGAAATTTTGGGAGCAATGAAATCATGTTAGGTTTCATCTCAACATCATTTTGTAACATTGGCATAGCAAGTTGATTATTTTGATTAAGGAATTATGGTTCACATAAGTCTCTATGTGTTTGGTTTTGATTTCCAGCCATGATGATGAGCTCAGAGTGAACACTTGAAGTTTCACTCAAGTCTACACGATAAATCTCCTTAAATTAAAATTTCAAATTCAAGTTTCTAAGTTTATCCAACAAGGATCTTTCAATTTCAGTATCTATGGGGGAAGGGTCAGGGTTTGTACTTCTAGTCATGCAATATAATTGAAAAAAATGTTGACACTACCTCCCCGAAAATGATGCCAAGTTTTGAAATGTGTCTGTCATGGGGTGTGGAAAAAAAATATTTTACAAAGTTAAAATGCAATATATTAATTAACTTAGGTTGTCTCCAGAGAGGAGTGCACAATAATTAAGCTGTCACCTTAAAATTAGATAAAGAAGCGAGGTTATTTTTGAAATTGTTTGATTTTTAAAAGACAAGAAAGAAACTAAACAAATGAAAGTAATTAAGAAAAATATTAAGATCAAATTGATAAAACAAGTGATTGAAAACTATTATATGAGATGGTGATCAAGTCAGGGTCAGTTTTCCAATTATAATTCTATCATAGTTCAACTTATCCAATTCTCTTCTACTAAGTCGATAAAAGTGAGAATCCACAATCACTTCTTCTCACTTTTTTGGTCAAGTAATAATGGTGAGAATAAACCTTACTAAAATCTAAAATTGGTCTAGTCTCCTTCCAATCTGTAATAGAGTTGTATTGAATACCCCCAATTGACTTAGACAATTCTCAATCGAGTCTTGTTTATCCCAAACAATCAAGAACGTTTATTACTCCTCACACACGTACCGGCGATCACCGAGTACTTCACCACTAAGAAATGATTTATTCCATCATATATAGATCAGATCCTAGTGGAGGTAGAAATTTATCATTGACCAAAGAAATAAAAATAACAGAATCTAAAATCAAATACAATCATATATGATAATAAAAATCGTTATAAGAAATTGAAACCGATTTCACAGAAGAGAGAAAAGGATCATAAAACATTAAGTGAAAGAACTCATGAATTACAAAATGGAAAACCTCTCATTCCTCAATCACACATAATTTTACCCCACTATGGTAAGGGTAATTGTGAATAAAGGGTAAGAAGAACTCATTACAAAACTAAGAAGAATAAAAGAAAGAAAACAAAGAACAAAAAATTTGATCCTCTAGAATCTGTCTGCCAAAAGTTTGGTTGTGTTTTTCCCACCAGACGGTCGAAAATCCAATAGGTCTCTTCTTAAAAGATGTTCATAATGAAGTTTTCTATTGAACCTCAAATTTTCAAAGTATTTGGATAGGTTTAAAGAAATCTATGGCCGAATCAATGAGGATGACATTTCCTGGCCGCCAAACACTGTTTCACCCACTCCACTTGGAAGTGCTCAAAAGATTCCTTAATGAAATCCTTAATTTATGAAATTTAATATGAACCGTCCCTTTTGAGTCCTCTATCGAAACCAGCTATAATCACATCATTTGAAGGTCGGTAATATGAAATACTCCTGATTTAATATGGTGGGGTCCATTTTTCCGACAAAAAATATTTCTTCACTTGATTGATTTTTATGGGTCAGTGTGTGTTGAATTGGGTCTGGTCCAGAAGACAAATATGAATCCCATGAGCAAGTAAAGCTGACAAAAAAATAATTACTTAAATTGGATTGTAATTGTAAAAGTTATGCTCGAAAAACAAAAGCTCTATAAAACTGTCAATTTTACAGAATTAAGGAATTTTCACAATTAAGCCCAAAATTCACTAAAAAACTAAAATGATGCAAATCTACTAAAATTGACTAATTGGGAGGGATTAAATCATTGAAACTCATATGAAAAATAATGAAAATATTAACTCTATCAGTGACCGATATGACTCCAAGTATGTCTTTTTATTTAAAATTGACATTAATTTTAGTAAAAAGAACAATTGACATACTGAAAACTAAGAAAACACATTCAAATTGTTTTGATGCTTTAATAAAATGATCAATAAATCAATTTTTACGTGTAGGAATCAACTGAATCTCAATCTGACACACTGTGTGGCTGGTATAACTTCATGTGTGTCTGTTGTTTAAAATTGACATTAATTTTAGTAAAAAGAACATGTGACATATTGAAAACCGAGAAAATGCCTTTAGATTGTTTTGATACTTTAGAAAAATGACACATAAGTTATTTTTGACGTGTAGGAATCAACTTCACCTCAAACTGACGTACGGTGTGACTGGTATAACTCCAAGTGTGTCTTTTTACTTAAAATTGACATTAATTTTAGTAAAAAGAACAAGTGACATACTGAAAACCGAGCAAACAAATTTGGATTGTTTTGATAGTTTAGGAAAGCGATCCATAACATATTTTTAACTTGTGGAAATCAACTCAACATCAATCTGATGCACGATGTGGCCGGTATGACTCCAAGTGTGTCTTTTTATTTAAAATTGACATTAATTTTAGTAAAAAAGAATGAGTGGCATACTGAAAACTAAGAAAACACATTCAGATTGTTTGGATACTTTAAGAAAACGATTCATAAGTCGTTTTTGACATGTAGGAATCAGCTGCACCTCAATCTGATTCACAGTGTGACCGTTATGACTCAAAGTGTTCGTTATCATTTTAAAATTGACATTTTAGTTCAAAACGTGTGTCGCTCACTGAAAACCAAGAAAATACGCTCTAATTGTCTTGATAATTTAGGAAAACAATTTATAAGTCATTTGTAATGTGTATAAAACAGTCTCATGTCAAACCGACACATGTTGTGACTTGTATCACTCAAAGTGCGTGTTTTCAGTTTGAAATGACATTTTAGTAAAAAACACAAGTGACATACTCAAAACCAAGAACAAATATTTGGATTATTTTGATAATTTAGAAAAATGACCCATAAGTCATTTGTGACGTGTATGAATCAGCCTTACCTCAATTTGATGCATGGTGTGACTGATATGACTCCAAGTATGTCTTTTTATTTAAAATTGATATTAATTTTAGTAAAAAGAACAATCAACATACTCAAAACAGAGAAAATGTATTCGGATTTTTTTGATGCTTTATGACATCGATCAATAAGTAATTTTTGACATGTAGGAATCAACTTCATCTCAATCTGACGCACGGTATGACCAATATTACTCTAAGTGTGTCTTTTTATTTAAAATTGATATTAATTTTAGTATAAAGAACAAGTGACATTGAAAACCGAGCAAACGAATTCAGATTGTTTTGATAGTTTAGGAAAACGATTCAGAAGTCATTTGTGACGTGTATGAATTAACTGCATGATATGACCGATATGACTCTAAATGTGTCTTTTTATTTAAAATTGACATTAATTTTAGTAAAAAGAACAAGTGACATACTAAAAACTGATCAAACACATTCAAATTGTTTTAATATTTTAAGAAAATGCTCTATAAGTCATTTGTGATGTGTAGGAATCAACCACACCTCAATCTGACGCATAATGTGACCGGTATGGCTCAAAGTGTCCGTTATCAGTTTAAAATTGACTTTTTAGTTCAAAACGTGTGTCACTCACTGAAAACCAAGCAAACATGCTCTGATTGTCTTGGTAATTTAGGACAACAATTCAGAAGTCATTTGTGACGTGTAGGAAGAAGTCTCATATCAAACTCACACACGATGTGACCGATATGACTCAAAGTGTGTGTTTCCAAATTCAAATGACATTTTAGTAAAAAACACAAGTGACGTACTTAAAACCGAGCAGACACATTCATATTGTTTTGATAATTTAGGACAATGATCCTAAAGTAATTTGTGAGGTGTATGAATCAGTTGTACCTCAATTTGACGCAAGTTGTGACCGGTATAACTTCAAGTGTGACTTTTTATTTAAATTTGATATTAATTTTAATAAAAAGAAAAGGTGACGCATTGAAAACCGAGCAAACACATTCAGATTGTTTTGATGCTTTAGTACAATGATCCATAAGTCATTTGTGACGTGCAAAAATCAACGACACATCAATACGACACACATTGTGACCGGTATAACTCATAGTGTGTCTTTATTTAAAATCGGCATTTTATTAATAATTTTTTTCATATTTATGTTTAATTTTTTTATTGTATTATTAACATAAGATTTGTTTTCTTATATAAGTGGATTTTTTTGCTCGAGTTGGGATGGTTTGTTCGACAATTGATGCCATGGTCAGGTTTTTTTTAGAGGGGGTCACAGGTGCCAAAGACGATGCAACATTAATATTTTTAAATGTTTGTGGATAGTAATTGTAAGTGTAATTATACAAAACATTGTTAGAAATGTATATAGTAATGTTTTTTTTTGTATTTGTGATGTAAAATTTATTCCAATTAAATTATATATTTGCATACAGATTACAAGTGTATTTGTTGTAGTGTGCAATTATTCAAAGAGCGCACTGCAGCAGGTTGGCTTTTATCAACGCTAGTTTAGCACTATTAAAAGGTGACCTTTAACCATGCCGAGGATAACAATGTTATTTGAGCGTTGTTAAAGCCCTTTTTGCGCACTGTTAAAAGGTCGATTTGCAATATTGAATAACACAGAACAAATATTTTCTTTCTTAAAAATCTATTTATAATTTTCTCTTAAAAATCTATTTATAAATGTCTTCTTTAGATTGTTAGAGTTAAACAACAATATAAAACACTTTTTATCACTTCAGTGCACATGTTTTAATTAAAAAAATACATTTATTTAAATAAATTATCATTATTTTTAAATATTCATTGACTTGTAATTTAATTTCCCATTTATTTCAATTATCACATAAAAAATAGTGTTGATATACGGTTTTCCTTTCAATTACTTTTTTAAATAACATATGTTTATGAGTAACAATGTATTGACGCCCTAGAATACCAAACTTTCATTCAACGAACAAAAAGGTATATTACCAATTTCATATCATAAAACAAACTTACATTCATTGATTTTCTTGCCATGAAAACTAATTTCTTGTCACAAAACAAAAGTCCTATTATTAAATTTATTATCACAAAAAAAAAGTTCCATTTTATCAAAGTTATTCACTTCCACATAACCAATGTTATGTTACCAAAAAAAACGTGCAACCCCGCGGGCTGATCCCTTAGCTCGTACATTTTTGTGGGTTAGGACCTTGTAAATTTAACGCCGCATAAGTGCAGACTGCAAATGACTAAATCCACTAAACCCATGATTCACTTGGATAATCCCTCCGGGTGTCCGTGAGTCCTGGCCGAACCGCGATAATAATCATAAATAGCTTAGACATGGATAAAAAAAAAATCAAATGCATGAAAAAATTTATAAAATTAACTTATAATTCAAATAATGCTTTTATTTTTTCAAATTAATTTAATAGACTCCCCTCAAATTTAATTAAGCAATCTCAGCCTAGGTCTGATTTCTCCTACCTCCACCACTCCACCCTACCCTGTTGAGTCAATCCATAGATATATATTTTTAACATTTTTAAATATATTTGTTTTTTATTTAAAAAAAATATATATTTGGTGTAATTTTGTTGTTAGATTTTGCTTTAGTGAGTAATTATCATTTGTGAGTTTTTTAAAATTATCATTGGATGTATATTTTTTTAAATAACGGGCCGAAATAAAAAACTTAAATAAATGGAACACATTCCCGGTAAATATAAGTTTTATATGAAAAAAACATATAACAAATAAAAATAAAAATTTTAAAAATTAACATAACGTATGTTTGTCACTGTATACATCAATTAACATAGCGCATTTCTGGCTTGTTTTCAAAGAGGGCATTATTAGTGAATTAAATGATAATTAAATAAACTCATAATTTCATGGACCAATCATTGAAACAACACTTTCACTATCTTTCTAAAAGTCTTTGTCAAATCATCATTCCGATTTGGATATCTTTCAATGAATGATCCACTCATTCGTAATCTTATTCAATAATATTCTATGATATTATCATCTCATGCCATTATTTTTTTTATTGATGCTATGGGTTTTAAAATTCATGGTTTTTTATTTGTCATATTTAAAATGTTTGATTGGAAATTTTAATTAAATATTCAAAATACATTGAGAAAATTGTATTTACAATAAAAAATTCATTTAAATATATATTATATTCATATCAATAGTAACCATATAAATGGGTGTGTGCGAATTTAAGCATGTATGTACACATATGTATGTTATTTGTCATATATAAAATTTATATTTATATTAAATAGTAATTTTAAAAGAAACTTTAATTTAAACAATACTTTTTTCTATATATGTATGTGTATAATAGATCATTTTTTGATTAAATTTTAAAAATCAAGAAGTATTTAAAAAAAATATAAATTTAATTGAAAATTGAAATTGAAATCATATAAAATTTCAAATAAAAATTAAAAATCAAAATTGAAAGATTTAAATTGAAATTGAAATTTATTTAAATCAAAATTTAAAATTTATAAATCTATGTGAAAATATGATTTATATATAATTTATAATATATTTATTTATGTAAATATAATCTATATTTATCTAATTTTTGTAAATATATAAATGTAAGGTGTATATATAAATAAAATGCGTGTCCATATAAATGAATATTAATATAATTTGAATTTTAATTATATACTTTTATAAACACACACAATATAAAAATAAAAATAAAAATATATATTTATATATATATATATATCGATGAAACATGAAGGATATATACAAATTATTAAATATAAATATAAATGTATATATTTATATAAATATATATGACTAATGATACACATGCATGTATAATGTACCATATATTGGATGAATTTGATTCTTTGAGTGGTTATTTGACCGCACCCTAGCTCCATCGATGGGGGTCCAACAACTAAGGGTCTTCCAAGGCCACCTATTTTTATTCTTCTTCAGTAAACTCGAAAAAGAAGTGCTGACAAAGAGTGTCTTTCTCAATGTTAAAAAAACATTGAGAAATAACACATTTCTGGGCACAAATTGTTTTAACATTGAGAAAAGATATATCTCTCGGCGGTTTTACTCGCAATACTGAGAAACACTCTCAATTTCATGCAACTCTAATCGCATATTCTATTCTTCTTCCTGCATTGTGCGGAGCTTTTATGAATTGTTGCCAAATCTCATGTATTTATTGGATAATTCAAATTAGAAACCCCTGATATTTCAATTTAAATAAGTTTTAATTTTATTTTCTTACAAATCTATTGTTTTTATATAAATCATAATTCTTACAATTTGTTTATATATATGTGTATATATGTATATGTATATGCAGTACATAACACACACATATGCTCACTCACACAGGGAGAGAGGGGAGAGAGAAATAGTAAGGTTTATTTATGTATTCTACACACACGTTCACATACACATTATGTATTCCCCACTTGCGGCGGGGAATACCAAAGTACAAAAGTATGCCTTAAAGACAAGCATTGAAAAACAAAGATGGAAAGAAGCACATGAAAAAAATGAAAAATCAATTGTGAAAGACCCTCGATCAGACACTTGAGAACCCAGCTGCAACTTCATCACACTAAGTACTCCTCTTCATTATCTCGGCGAACAGGGAAACATAGGAAAATGGTGAGCTCAGACACTCGGTAAGGGATAACGTACAACTGAAGCTAACATGACATAAACAATACAGTGTGAATAGACAGACAAATGATTCAACAAAAATAGGCATATAACTTAATCCATAGATATCATGATAATGGAAATAAATAATCACTTGGATAATAACAATTGATCTCATAACGAAGGAATACATAATACCAGACTTCATAATTATACCATTAAGACCTTGTGAAAGGCAACAAACCATAATGTCAAGGCCTTTTGCAAGGAATCATATATAAAAGGATAGAAATACACTAAATACCCTTACTATTGTTAGGGATGATAGTGCTTTTCACAATCTTTGGAAGTTTTCCATTTAGGTAATCTGGCTCAATAGAACTTCAATCACCAGAAGCAACAAATACTTTCGATCACCGACCCCCCATGGCATCGAAGACCGAGCACCCCAACCAACACATTGAGTCACCCTTCACTTTCTAGTTTTGGTCACTTCACGATCCACCTTGCCACAAACGCACAAGTGAACAAACACATGACAAACACATAATGCAAGCACAAAAGCACAAACACAATGTACACAAGAAATGCGTGGTTCAGACATTGTTCCCAACATACATAGGAGAAAGACAACATCTCTTTTCATTCCATCAGAAATAGAATAAATCTAAGTTACAAGGATTATGACTTTCCCACAACAATACCCATAGTAATGGAAGAAGTCTCACCAACGCCATTTTCCAGTCGTTTCATCTCCTATTTTCTCCTTCTAAACTTCATCCTTATGGATTTTGACCTCCGCCTTCGGCACTTCAGCTTCCAACACCAGGATGCGCCTAGTTGCACTCCTTTTGGAGGAACGTCAGCCTTCGGTTCTAGCCCTGTTTGTCCCTCTAGAACCCATGTTAGTATACCTTACATAGGTGCACCAATACCACTAATATTTTTTGTCCAACCGATCATCCAGTCTGTACCAACACCTGACATATGTGAGCGACCCTCCATTGGACTTTGCAACTTCTAATCACCAGTAACATATGTTGAATCGACCACTAACTCCGGGTGAACCCTACACATTGCTATTATCTCCACATCTATGACTATAATGAACATTTCCTTTGCCACATTCATGAGGAAATCTCACATGTTCCAACATTAGTGATTTCATGCAAGTCACGAACTCTATGCACTTTGAATCACCAGCTTTGAAATTCCATTCAGCCTATCAAAAGCTGCCCATTCATCCAACTCACTGCATCCTTAGGAACCATGACTGACTCCTCGAGTACATGCATCAGATGTTCCTCCTATGCATTCCTGCAATTGAATTCCACTGTTCTGCATCCGCTGGATTGAATCAATCTAGCTGTTATCACTGCTTCTTGTAAACTCACACCTTCCAGTGTGATTCCACTAACATGAAGCCTGAGTCCCCCCATAAAACTTTCATTCAACCAATGATGCTGAATCTAGTGGACTAACCCATCCACCTCCTTACTCCCTTTGAACTAACTTTAGCCACCTAAGCTAATATTTCCATGGTTTTGGTGTATTTTTACCTTCCAGATTCTCCCAAGGGTTACTTCTAGTGACTGAAAATCCGAAGCACTGAAACGTGACTAAGAAAATAGTTCTCACACTAAACCCAATGATATCCCACTTGAGAATTGTTTTCATAGGCCGAGTCCAACAATCTCCTACTCGAAGACTACTCTCATGCTCACACCAAAGTCCCATTGGGCACCTTCAGTTCACCCTTGTTCTGTAGAAACGATTTGGTTATCCACTCTATTATCCTTCTGACTATCCAAGATCCCACAAGAATAATTCCTCCTTAGTTCTACAGAACCACTATCTGCCATCACATTGAATATGTGAAACTCATCTGAATGCCTCTAAATAAATCACACACTGAGTTTTTATCCTCTGAGTTTGTTTAATTTCTATTAGTAAGAAGTTTCATACAATGTGTCTATGGCCTCACACATTTAAACATTTTCTTCGGGCACATAGATTCATGATACTGCAACCCATGAGCTTTCCGATACATCGAACCCCAATGGAATCTTCAGAACTGGCCACCATCTGGAACATCAAATTTAGGAAAGTCTGATGTCATTATCATGATAAACTCTCACTGAACATTCCATCAGTGAAACCAAGGAACTTTTTGTCATTTTATCACACTTTTTCTTCCTGGTTCTAACCCTTTCAAGGATCCAACTTCCATTCCATAGGTCCTTTTAATGATTTTATGATTCTTTTGATTATCGTTCCACATAGTTGTAAACTCTTACAAAGAAACTCATTCCAAGAATTAGGGAAATCTTCTTTCAAATTCAACATGGAACAAGTCAACATATTATGTAGAATTACAGATGAGAGAACAATTGTCCTGCTTCCAAACATCTAAAGTTTCCTTCGAAAGATCCAACCCCAAATGAAAATTCACTTAGCATCACAAATTTATGATATTACAGGTTAGTCTTCACAACTTAGGCAAACACAACCAAGATAATTCTAGAACTCCATCATTTCTCCCCAACCACTCATCTTATAGACCAAATTCTAGTACATCTATATCATGGTTCTTACTTTCATCAAAGATACTTTGAAGTTAAATGGATTTTGAGAGATAATACACCAAAACTTGAACAAAAACTATTGCCACCAATTTTTTTGATCTCTACAATAAAGTTTCAACAAAACTGTACACTACTTTAAAAATTATCATCCTTCCTCTTTCTCACTTTCATGAACTCGTGACAACCCATGCATTAGACTCCTTCTTTTAGTCATCGAGTCCGTGATATGACACGCTCCTTTAGGAGCATGAAACTCATCTATATATTCCATAACCATGGACCCCCCTAGTGTGAAATACCCATGCTCTTACACATTTTCTCCCACTTTTAGATAACCATTTTCTAATGAATTGGGACCATGAAATACAATAACTTTTGATCCTTTTTTTTCTGACGAAACCATCATATCTAATAGGTTCTTTGTAACATGTCACCTACTCCCACTCAATGAATGTTGATTGATGAAACCCTAGATCCAAAGTTCAGACTCAACACTAATATTGAGAAAACACTTGGTAAAATTCTCATTCAACCCATATTAGGAACAAGTTTTTAGAACCTTTGGAAAATAGATCCTTCCAAGAACAGACCTTCTGGTATCTATTAATTATATTTGACTTGAACTGAAATTTTGACAACATCATTGAAACTACATTCCATGAACATGTGTCATCTGTCACCTGACTTTGAACTTCTGGAACTATATATGTACTTGTTTTCATTACTTTACAGTTAACTACCTTCTTTCAGATGACTTATCCATCCAAAAGAAATACAAGACCCTCAAGGAGTAAAAAACTAGTATCCTCTATGATCTACAACATCTACCATTATATCATTAAACTAACTCCTAAACCATCCTACACATTCCTCTAGAAACGTAACCTTCCACTGAATCTAGTCAACCTAAGGGATCATCATCTTCCATCAGAATTTTAGTGATCTTACACCAAGATCCAAAATGCCTCTCAATTAGAAAAATAAGTCACATGAATCCTATGACCATTTGGACTTTTGATATTCTAGAAATATTACTAGTAACACTACTATATTTTGGTGACATATTTCCAATAACCCGATCAACCATTTAATTACAAGGAACCCAATAGCCTTCCATCAAGCTCTGACTATTAAAAATAAACAGAACACAACCCAAGAGTATTTTTGGTCAAGGGAACTTTTAATATCCCTTTAGTACTTCCACTATTATTCTAGTAATTTCCTTTTGAGTACTAAATCAAATACTCCACCAAACACTCTGCAACCGTGCTTTGAAACCAAGAATTGCAACCAAGATTGTATACCACTTGTTGGGGATGAGGGAACTTTTGAAAATCACTTAAAGTTTTTTCCTTTTGGTAATCTGGTGTAACATAACTTCAGTCATTGGAAACAATGACTACTTCTAATTGTCTACCCCCATTACATCGAAGACTAGAACTAGGAAAATCGAGAACCCAAACCACTATACTGAGTTATCCATCACTTTCTTGTTCTAGTCACCTAATGATCCTCCTAGTAAATAAAAAATCAAACAAGAACACAATGAACACACATGAAATTAGAAAAGCACAATTATAATATGGATAAGGATTATGTGGTTTAGAAATTACATCTTACATCCATGAGAGAGGGGTGGAATCCCTTTTCATTCCATAAAAAATAGAATACATATAAGTTTTATAGATTATCACCTTTCGACAACCCTATCCATAAAAACAGAAAAAATCTCACATATTTTATCTTCCAAGCACTAAAGGCCTTCCAAGGCCCCCATTTTTATTCTTAAGTAAACTCAAAAAAGAAGTGTTGAGGAAGAGTTTCTTTCTCAATGCTAAAAAACATTGAGAAATAACACATTTCTCAATAATTCTTTTTAACATTGAGAAAAGATACATTTATCAGTGGTTTTAAATCATATCACTGAGAATCACCCTCTCTTTTATGCAACTATAGTTTCATATACTATTCTTATTGTTATATTTCATGGATATTTGCTGGATTGTTGTCAGATCTCATGTATTTGTTGGACGATTCAAATAAGAAACCTTTGATACGTCAATTTAAATAAGATTTTATTTTATTTTTTTACAAATCTATAGTTTTTTATATAAATCACAATTCTTCCAGTTTGTTTATATATATATATATATGTATGTGAAATACATAGCACATATATATGCACACTCACACATAGAGAGAGAGGGAGAGAGGGAAATAGTGAGATTTATGTATGTATTTTATGCACATAGGTGCACATACACATTATGTTTATATATATATATATATACATGCAAGGAAGATTGTGATATTAGCACCACTTGCGGTGGGGGAATACAAAATTACAAAAGTACACCTTAAAGACAATAATAATAAAAAGACATAAAGAAGCGCATGAAAACATGAAAAATTACTCGGGAAAGACCCTCCTTAATCAGACACTTGAGAATTGAAGTTGCAACTTCATTACACCAAGTGTTCCTCTTCATTGTCTTGTGGAATTGGGAAACATAAGAAAATGGTGAGATTAGATGCTCAGTAATGGACAACATACAACTGAAGCTAACATGAAAAAAATAATATAACGATAATAGGAAAAAATGATTCGACAAAAAGGGATAAATAGCATAATCCATGGATATCATGATAATGGAAATAAATAATCGCTTGGATAATAACAATTGATCTCATAATGATGGAATACATAATACCAAACATCATAACCATACCCTCAAGGTAAGGGTGTAATTCTAGCCCGGTGGCCCGAAAGATCAAGCGGCTCAACCCAACTTGTAAAAGCCTTTCTGCTAAAAAAAAACTAGAAAACTACTGGTAGGGAGACTTGAACCCCCTACCACAATATTCCAAGGCTGCGCCTGGACCAACTGCTCCAGGCGGTGTGCCTGGTTAAAAATTCAGATTCCACACACACACACACACACACATATATATATATATATCTATTAATACTATATATAATTACATATCAACGATTTAACATAATATATATATAATAATTCATTATATATTAACAAAAAAATAACACTCACCCACTGATGTTTGGCCCCCCCAACATCATTAATTTTTTTAGGTATGTTGTAACTTTTAAATATTATATATATTATATCTAATATATATACATATATAAATATATTTAGAAAAAAAATTAACACACCCACCCAATGATGCACACCCCTAACCCTCATCAATTTTCCTTTTACAAAAATAATATATATAATAACTCATTATATTTTAATAAAAACAAATAACGCACTCACCCACTGATGTTCATGCATTCCCCTATCCCCATTAATTTTTTAAGTATGTTGAAACTTGTATATTATATATATATATATATATATATTATATACTATATGTAAATATATAAATCTATTTAGAAAAAAATTAACCCACCCACTAGTGTACACCCGATAACCCATCATTATTATTTTTTACAACATGCACATATTATATATATATATATATATATATATATTCACATATATGAATCTATTTAGAAAAAAAAAACTAACACACCTACCAATTGATGCGCACCCTGAACCCCTCATTAATTTTCTTTTTATAACTTGCATATATTACTAAGAATGTTATTTATTATGTCGATTGGTATTTATTTAGACATGACAGTCATCACATAATAATTTTTTTATTGGATATTTTCAAATAAATTATTTTAACTTTAATTAATTTTTGAATTGGTCAATATTTTATATTTTAATTAAATGAAATAAATTATTATAATTATAATAGGCATGTGACATTGGAGTTTAGTGTTCTTATGAAACACATGAAGTGAGAAATTTAAAATATGTCAAATGATTGAGAATAAAATGAAACCAGTTCTACCATAAAATGTTAATAAAAAAGAGAAAAGAAAAGTTTTGAAAAAAATGATAAACATTTAAAAAAATACATTAAAAAAATTCATTTAAAATAATTATGTTTTAAAAAATAGGTTTTAAAAAATATGTTTTAAAAAAACATTTAATAAAAATGTTTTAATTTTTTTTTAAGAAAAACGTTTTAAAAAATCATGTAAAAAACATTTTTTTTAAAATCATTAAAAAAACATTTTAAAAACTAACGTTTAAGAAATTTTTTTACAAAAATGTTTTAAAATAAACATTTTAAAATAAATGTAAAAAAAACATTTTAAACAACATTTTAAAAACATTTAAAAAAAAATAAATGTTTAAAAAAACATTAAAAAAAAAAGATTAAGGATTTTTTAAAAATAAACGTTTAAAAAATAAAAGGGTAGGCATACACTAAATATCGTTTCTATTGTTAGGGATTAGGGTACTTTTCATAATCACTGGAAGTTCTCTCTTTCAGTGATCTAACTAAATAGAAATTTAGTCACCCGAAGGAACACATACTTTTGATCATCTATCCCCCACGAATTCGATGACTGGAACTAGGAAGATCGAGTACCCTAATCAACACATCAAGTCATCCTTCACTTTCTAGTTTTGGTCACCTCATGATCCACCTTTCCAAAAATGCACAAGCGTATAAGTACACAATGAAAACACATGAAAGAAAAAATCACAAACACAACGCAAAAAATAACTACATTGTTCAAACATTGTGTCCTATATCCAAAGGATAATGACAACATCTCTTTTCATTCCACCAAAAATAGAATACATCTGAGTTACAAGGATTATAACCTTCCCACAACCCTACCCATAGTAACGAAATAAGTATCACCACACCATATTCCATTCATTACATCTCCTCTTTGCTCCTTACAAACTTCTTTCTTATGAATTTCAACCTCTTCAACTTCCAAAATAGGGATGCACCTAGGTTTTCTCCTTTTGGAGACACCTCATCCTTTGGGTCTGGCCCTGTCCGCCCCTCCATCACCCATGTTAGTATACCTTACACAGGTGAACCAATACAACTAATATAACTGGTCTAACTAGCAATCCAGTCAGAACCATGACCTGACATATGTGGGAGAACCTCCATTAGACTCCACAACTTCTAAACACCAGTAATAACTGTTGCATCGACCACCAAATCCCGATGAACTATACACATTGCTATTATCTACACATTGATGACTGTAACAAACATTTCCTTTATTGCATTCATGAGGAAAGCTCTGCATGTACCAACATCAGCGACTTCATGAAAGTCACAAACTCTCTGCACTTTGCATCACTACCTTCGGAATTCTATTCGACCTATCAACTTCCTCCAAAACCATGAATGACTCCCCGAGTACATGCATCAGATGTTCGTACTTGGTATTCCCACACTCAAATTTCACTATTTTTTATCTGATGTATTGAATCCATTTGGATGATACTATCACTTTTTATGAACTCATATCATCCAGTGTGCCTCCAATGACTTAAATCCTGAGGCTCACCATCAAACTTCCATTCAACTGATGACGCTGAATCTATTATACCAACCCATACACCTCTTGAACTTTTAGTGAACTAAATTTAGCTACCTAAACATAGGCTTCCATGGTGTTGGTTTATTTTAACCTTATAGGTTCTCCCAAGGGTTACTTCTAGTTACTAGACATCCAAATCACCAACACATGACCGAGAAAATAGTTCTCAAAATAAACCAGATAATCTACCACTTGAGAATTTTTTTTATAGGATGAGTCTAACAATATTCTACTCAAAGACTACTCTCATGGTTACACTGAATTCCCATTATCTAGCTTTAGTTCACCCTCCTTCTATAGAAACCACATGGTTCTCTACTCCATTATCCTTCTGGATATCATGGCTCTCACAAGAAGAATTCCTCTTTAGTTCTCTAGAACCATTATCTTCCATCACATTGAATATGTGAAACTCATATGTTAGGTCCACTAGGCTAGATACCCTGAGAGGGGGGGGGGGTGAATCAGGGTATGACAAATTAAAACAACTGCCCCTTCTAATCTTTTTTTACTGTTAGACAAAACCCTATTCTCTCTCCTTCCCATTGCAGAGTATGAATAAACCTTAAAGCATGAATATGACACAACAATTTTTACTTGGTTCAACCTCACTGGGCTACGTCCAAGGAGCATACACCGGTAGTGTGCCGATTTACCAATTATACTATAAGCGCACTGCTGTTTACAAGTTTGAAGCGGACACACTGTCCCTCCTAGTTTACAACCACTCACAATTTGAGAAATCACTGCTCTCTCAACTGAAGTGAACTCACTGCTTCTTCAGAAGATCCACTCACAATTTATAGACCTGTAGGTCTCTTTATTATCACTAATGAATACATCCTCTACTGTACGTAGATGCTCTATTGAATTCCAAAGTTCATCCACTAATGAATACCCCTTTGCCACTGAACACTAGGAAATTCCTTTGGAAATACATTCGCAAAGCACCCTACTTCGTGAAGCTCCCAATTTTTTGAAGCTCAAACAAGCCTTCGCAAAGTCCCTACCTTTTCGCAAAGCATACACCTTTGCAAAGATCCTGCCTCATGGAGCACACTACTTTCACGGAGCTTAGACCGTCGCAAATCTCAATCCTTCGCAAAGATTAGGCCGTCATGGATCTCAAGTCGTCGTAGAACGACTTCCTTCGTGAAGCTCACTGAGCCAACACGAAGCACCCAACTTTTGCAGAGCTAGAATAGCCACCGTGAAGCTCCTTCCTTTCACGAAGCACACTAACTTCACAAACTACCTTCGCGAACCGAGAGTAAAATATTTTTTCTAAAAACTCTCTGATTCTCTCGAGGGGGTTGAGGCCTATTTATAGGTGATTCTACCGACCCTCAAAACTTCTGCATGAAGTCATCACCACATCATCAAAAATCGTGAAGCTCCAAAATTTCTGCAGAAATTCTCTCAAAATCGCAAAGCACCACAACAATTTTCTAATCGTGGAGCTCATCGTAATCACAGAGAATCCCGTCAATTCCTTTGTGCCTTCGTCGCGAAGCTCCACTCGCAATGCCCTTCAACACCGCCATTCAAGAATCTCATCATAATCGCGAATAATCACCGTCAACATTCTTCTGGTCTTCGCGAAATCCAAACCATGAGGACTATCTTTACGAAACTCATGCCTTTTCCATATTTAAATTAGATCTTCAAGGAAATCCAATTTTAACGATACTCACTAAACTCTAAAATTTGGACCCCAAAAATTTGGCAAACACTGGGAAACAATGCCACCTTGTATCTATTCTTTTATATCGCCTCCAGATTGTCCATTCCTTTGTCATGGTTCTTTGTCAATATCAATTGTCAACAATATATCTGGAACTTGAAAATTCACCATGGAAACCTGCTTTGTCAACAAACACAATCAACCCAAAAATGCTGCAATGTTACATTGAGGGATTTTTTCCCAACATCATCTGAATGCCTTTAAATAAATCATGAATAAAGTTTCCATCCTCCGAATTGTTTGAATTTCCATCAGTAAGCTATGTCATATAATGTGTACATGGCCTCACATTTTTGAACGTCTACTTTTTACACATTGACTTGTTCTACTGCAACCCAAGATATTTCCATTACATCGATCTCTAATGGAATATTCAGAACTAACCTCCATAAAAAACATCAACTTTAGGAAAGTCTAATGTTAATGGAATGATGAACTCCCACTAAACATTCCATTAGTGAAATTGAGGAATTTTTGGTCCTCTACTCCCACTTCATCTCCCTATTTCAAACACTTTCAAGGATCCAACCTCAATTCCATAGGTCCTTTTGATGATATGATTATTCTTATGATTATCATTCCATGTATTTGTAAACCATTTCAAAGAAACACATGCCAAGACATAGGGTAATACTTCATTTGGATTTATCATGGCCCAAGACCACATCTTCAGTAGACTTACAGATTAGAGAACACATGTACTACTTCCAAACATCTAAAGTATCCTTTGTAAAATGCTACCCCAAATTAAAATTTGATTTGTGACACTGATTTATGATATTACAGGTTATTCATCATGAGGTAGGATAATACAACCAACATCATTATAGAACTCCATCATTTCTCCCCAACCTCTCATCTTCTAGACTAACTTCTAGTCTATATATATTATGGTTCTTCACTTTCATTGGAGGTACTTTGAAGTACAATGGATTTTGTGATAGAATACACCAAATAATGAACAAAAACTACTTTTTCCCCTGTTTTAAATCTATATAATAGAGTTATAGTAAAACTATTCATGAATTTGGAAATTACAATCCTTTCACTTTTCTCACTTTTATGTGCTCGTGACAACCCATGACTCAGATTCATTCTTTCGTTCATATAATCCTTGATATGACACACTCCTTTCAGAGCATGAAAACTATATAAATATTCCATAACTATGAATCCCCTCACTTCTATATTTTGGTAACTTCTTATGGGATTCATGTTTTCTTTTATTATTTGAAGTGCCTTTCCCTAGACCAATTCTTTTATTCTTAAACTAAGTTCCTCTTTTTATCCATCTTACTTCCATTAATAATATCAATCATAGTCTTATTTAACTAATATATGATATTTAATTTTCTTCTATAATATAAGTAACCCTTTATCCCTGGTGTGGAATTCTTATTACCCTTCTTGGGTGTGTTAATCTTAATAATTTTTTGTACAAAACCTATAGAATTCTAATATTTCATCTATTTTTGATTTTTGTTATGACTTTGTGATCATATATTCTAAATTTTTTTGGGTCATACTTGATTGATTTTTAAAATCATGAATCTTCATTGTGACCACTCTCATGGAAATTTCTATAGAGATTTACCATGCTTCCAAATCTATTTGATATAAATAGATGTTTTCCTTCCTCTATATACTTTTCATTACTAGATCTTTACTACCCATTTATAAAGGATTAATTTATCTTCCACGAGTTTAAATGTTATGCCAATAATCAAGTGATTTATGTCTAAAACATTCATGAAATTAGAAATATACAACCAATCTTGTTATTTTCTCCTAAATAACAGTTTATCCAAATTTTTTACCTTTATATTTTTATTGTATTTCAAACTACTTTTAGGCTTATTTTGGATAAAAAATCCTCTTATAATTTTTTACATCTACCATAGATGTAGTGGTTGGTTTCTAAAAATTTTTCTCTATCCAAATCCATCTAGATTTTGAATTAAAACATGAAATTTACATGGATATAGATTTAGTATAAAATATACTTTTTAGAATAAGTGGTACCTTTTTCTTAGATATTTCTATAGATTGATCATTAGATGATCGTAATATTTTCCTACAAAAGAGTTGAGTTTTTTTAACAAAAATATACTCATTAGAAGAATGTGTGGTGGTATCTCTCCTCTCTTCCTTTTTGAAGGAGTGACTTGAATAGTTTCATTATTCTTCAATTTTACCTCTAGATAAAGACATTTCATACGAAGAGAATTTATCTGATCTTAAATGAACTTAAATATTCCTTCAAAATCTATTTTAATATCCTTAATATTATTCTCATAATATTCAGGAATTTTATTCTTATATTTCAATATATTTCTAATCTCTTTAATCCAATTTGATTTTAATTCTAGTAGTGAATTCTTAAGATCAATGCATGCATTCTATTTTCCTTCCATTTAATGAAACCTTTCCTAAATCCCTTTCAAGGTTTCCTCTTTCTATTGAGGTATTTTATGTAAATATTTCTCATTTTGGGAAATTTTTTCTTCATTCTTCAAATTCATTGTGAGTTTGAATTCTACTTATTTGGTGAGATATTTGAACACAAATTAATTTAATGCTAAGTCCCTTTCCTTCATCTTTAATACTTATTCAAGGTTAGTGTTCTACTCCTTTAAAAGTTTTAAAGAACCAAAAATTAAAGAAAATATATCTTTATAAAGATACTATAGGATTTAATCTAAGATGGAACATGATTCATCATATAATTTATCAATTTAATATTAAAAAATGTGATCTTCCTCAATTTTTCTTGGTTTATCAAAGGGAAAATTTTAATAAGAAATAATAGTTACCATTTTTAAAGAACTCGAGGTAGATGCATTTTCTATCTTCTTATTAGTGTATTTTTCAAAAAAATCTTTAATATTCATTCCAGGTCTGATATCATAATGACTATAGAATACAAGAGTTTTATTTTCTTCCACTTTACATAAGGAGGATATATTCTTCATTCTTTTCATCTCCTTATTCCTTATATTTTTTAGAGTCTTAGAATAGATATAATTTTGATAAATAATTGATACTTATTATCTAAGTTTATACTTCATGATTACTTTTTGGAGATAAATTTTAAAGAATGAAATCTTTAAATTGTTGTGAATCCTATCATAGGTGGAACCATAACTCTGATACCAATTATTATTCTACAAGGACTGGGTCACCACACCAAGAGCATGTGTGTGTGTGTGGGGGGGACTAGTGTGATATATTATTTATCACATAAAACCATTCCCCCTCTCTTTTACATATATATATTTTTGGTGAATGGATATCAAAATCTTCTCATACATTGGTTAGTATGCATGCAATAATAAACACGAAAGAAACAAAATAATAGAAAACTAGATTTGTTAACAAGGTTCTTCTCTAAGATTGATGACAACACCCTTGGTGTATGGTGATTGTTATCCCATGAACACACATCTTCTATTTGATTATCAAGAAGAATCTTGGGAAAGGGTTTATACTTGGACCCATACTCTTGGCACTAAATTAGTATAGTGAATACACTAAATTACAGATATTTAGTTTTTTTCACTAACTAATAAATACTTTACAATTACCATTTTTGGATGCCTCTTTTATAAAGTGTGATAAGTAATGTAGAACATGACTCTCTTGACACAAAGTTTTTGGTCTCCTTTATCAACATATAGTAATCTCAAGGGTTGCATCAAAATTCTCCAAGAATTATGTTATAAGAATATTTTAAGATGGTCTTCACAATTAATCCTTATTATATAAGTAATTAAAATCTTTAAATCTTATGATATAGATACGTTGTAAGTTGGAATCCTTATCTCTTATTATTTGTCCTATATGATCCTCAATAGAAGTAAGTCCAATCTCTTTACCTTTTTAATATTATTCATAAATTCATAACAATAATCTATTTCTTATTAGTTTTGGATCTTAATCAATATTAAACATTATAAATTTTATATTTGATAATAGGGGATAATCTCTCTCTTCGATACACAAGATCAGCAACGAGATGCAATATTGGCTATCTTTTCTTTTCTTCTTCAACCCATAAAATATGAAGATAGTAACAAAATTACTTCAAAACACTATTCTTCTTATTTTATTTATATATATTTATAAAACCATGTTAATATTATCTCTATAATATTTGGAACTTCAATTCTCATCCATTCCTAGTCTTTTAAAACACATTAAAACTAGTCAGAGATAATATCTTGTAATTCTCCTAAAAAACTAAGTATTTTATGTCCTCATTATACAAGAATTATCATGATTTAATCTATCCATGATACCCACATAATATTCTCCATGTCTACATAATAACATGCTATGAGGCATATGCGAACATGAAGGAATTCCTCTTGATGTGGGCTCATACTGATCTTCCCCTGGTTGTATCATGGTATCTCCTGTTGTGGAGTAACACATTCCTTAATCATATTATATAATAATGTCTAGATTTAATTACATGAAATTGAAACTAAAATATATATTCTGATATCATATTCATCACACATCATGGCATGACCTTCTCCTCACAGTATGACAATAACTTAAAAAATAGAAACATCTACAATTTGTTCTTAATCTTCAGTCAGCTTCATGTTGTTATAATCTTGATTATGGAGTGGAAAATTTCTTATTTAATTTTATATAGAACAAATCATTAATAATGAATTAATCATTATCCCATGATATTTGTAAATTGAAAGGGATGTTTTAGCATATTCAAATTTAATCTCCATTAATCTTGGATTTAATCATGATTATATCTATAATCATGATATTTAACTCACTAAAGAATAAAAAAAATCACTTGAATTTATGCTTCTTTAGAAACTTGAACTTATGAAAAAACATTTTAAATTCCTAAAATATAATATTTTTAGATAACTAATGACCTTTATGTAAGGATTTGTTAGTCTTACATATTTCATAAGAGTTTTTCATTTTCTAAATATTCAACCCTTTGAATATTGAATATTATGTAAGAAACATTTAAACTTATATATCTTAGGGAGGTTTCTCCCTTTGTTGTATTTCATCTCACTAAATAATCTTATGTATCAATTATGGTTCCCGCCTTTATCATTTTTTATTCTTTATTTCAAACAAACTCTTACATATGAGTTTAATAAATCTTATGTATCTTAGTGAGAGTCTAGAATTTGTCAAATATTCACTCAGTAAGATTATTAAATAATATCTAGTGAATATACACATTATAATGGAATTGGTACTTTTTTCAAATTCTACTCCAACCTAGAAAATTACTCTTATATATTCTGAGAAGTTCCAAAATGACTTATATGTATTCACTATGCCTCAGTCCTTTGTAATTTTTCTAGAATATTAGATATAGTATGTATAAATACCATACTACTCCAAACCCTTAAAAATTACTTTATAATTCCTTTAAATCAACCTCAATAATAACTAGAATAATTCCAAATCTTTATAAATCATATAAATAACATATAGAGCATTTTAATGGTATTTCACTACTCTTTAAATTTAGTTCTTCCTAAAAAATATCCGTGTATATTTAGTTATCTTATAACACACTTTAACCATGAAACCTACAATGATGTAACTTTACAACTAAATTTAAAACTTCTTCATAGAGATATAATATTCAAAAATATTCTCACTCCATGAAACTCAACTAAAATTATGATCTTATTAATATCAGTGAATGAAATAGTCTTACACCTAAATTTATCACCATGATCATGAAAAATATCTTCAAAATTTAGATAACAACATCCACACCATCTTTAACCAAATTTTATAATATTTAATTACAATAGAATCTTCAAGCATTATTGGTAGAAACTAAAACACTTTTCTATATTAGAATGGATCACCAAGTATATCTAATAGAATAATCTCACTTTAACAGTATCTCACTTACTTCTTTTTCACTTATAAATAGTGGAAACAACTCACTCATCTTCCATTCTAATAATTCATGACATCACTTTCTTCCCTATTATTGATAGTTATTTATCATGGGTCAACCATGGAGGAACTTTCAAATTTGGGCTTTAGGTTTCTCCAATATGCTCGACTTAGTGTTTATAGACAACCTGGCTTAAGTATATAACTAAATCTTCTTGGGTATTATAAATCAATTCCTTGATTCTCTTCACAACACATTTTGAAATGCTTCTTATTGACTTCATTATCATTGAAAAAAAATACAAAAAACACTAAGTGGATTCAATATAATATTTTTCACTTTGATTATATATCATTTGTATGTGATTCATTAGATGAATCATGTGGGAGAATAGTTTCATTCATGTGATGAATGAATAAACAGTGAATAGAAATAAATCATAAATTGTTAAACATATTATTTAATTCATGTGGTTTGGCCAAGGTTTATATAAATAGGAAAACACCATTGGGGTGGTTTGAGTTTTTAGTCTACCTCTCTTCTGTAGTCTCTCCCTCTCTCGAATCTCTCATATCTTCCTTCCATTACCACCATGACACTAGCATGTCTTGGAAGGTATGATAGTGATTCCCATGAGATGGGTGATTCCATTTCAACCTATGGATACAAAATGGAATAGGGATGTATTTAAGTTTACTTTAATGTGACCTTTATCAAGCATGGAGATCAAAGATAGTGGTAACAACATACTTCAGTGTAAGGTACATGATAGTTTATTAATTTTATATCATTATGAATGGTTTTGGTTTCATAGGAATAGTTTTATTGGATTTACGATTTCTAATTATTTTTTGATGAATTGATTAAGTGTTAATATATCCTTAGAAACCTATCAGTGGTATTAGAGAATTACCAGAACCTTTGATTCACTAAATCATGTTTATAATTTAAAGAAAAATGGTATCATATATTTTTCTCATATTCCATATCAATAAAAAAATAAAAAAATTTAATTCTTTTCTCCACTTATGGTATAAAATATCATAATTTTTGATGTAGTCACACCCTATGATATTGGATATCATAGGCTATGACATTGTTCAATTCCTTTAGTTTTGTCATGTGGTAACAGATGAAATGAGGTAATCCTAGCCTACAATAGCATTTTTATGAGTTTTTAAAATGTAGAATCATACTATAAATATCATGAGGTGTATATTATGTGTGGTGACATCACTGACATCAAAGGTTTTAATCCTATGCATACCATATAACATAATCCACAATGGCCGCTGTGTGCTAGGTTTATCCCATGAGGAGAAATATCACGAGCTATGATTATTGAGCATGATATTATCAATGTTAGAATATAATTGATTTCCATGTGGTGTTTTTTCCACTATGGATTTTCTATGAACCCTTATGATATGATGTACATCGTTAAATATGATATACCTATTTCTTTTCTTAATTTTTCAATATTTCAATTATTAATTGAATTCTATAGTTTATAAACTATTTATAAATTATAGTAAAGGGTATTTTAGTATATTAATTTAATTTATAAGAGTTTATAAATTAATTAATTATAATTTTTTTATAAATAATTAATTAAATTTATATGAAACATTTATTAAATAAATGTCCATATTGATAATTTTTAATATTAAAATATTTTTCAAGTTATATGGTTTGACTAAAAATTTAGATATAAATGGTTTGTATTGAAATTACTAGGGTAATTTATATAGGGTATATAAATTAAAAAATAAGGAAAAAATATAAATGAGTTTATATTTAAAATTATGAATTATTAATAATTATTAATTGGAGTTATTCAAATTAAAGGCCATATTTGAGAATTTATTTAATCCACATCAAAAATATATTTTATGATTGATCTATGTTTGAATAATGTTAAATATGTGGCATTTAGATTATGAAAATTATTTCCATAATATATTTTGAAGATAAAATATTTATATTTCATATAATATCATATATTTAAAGTTAATTCCATATAATGAATGATATGAATGAGTTAATATTGTAAGTGAATATAAAGTGTTTACTTCAAATTGATTAAGGTCTATCCTTAATTCATAGAATAAATTATAAAGTGTTTATTACTAGATTTATTTATGAATTATTCATAAATTGTTTATATCGTGTTTAAATATATGAGTTTTTCATTTATTTAGTTTATTCCATTGTTTATTATTCATGGATATATATTTTTTGTAATATGAACATGTGTGTATGTGATACCATGGACATTGATTTTCTTTCATATATAATTTATGAAGACCTAGAATTTAGCCTAGTGGCTGATCAGGGTCGTCTCTCAAAGAGTTGGGCCTAGAGTACTCGCAACTCTAGAACTTATGTTTGTTTTTGTTTGATTTATTATGTTTTAAATAAATAGAGGAATGGGGTGATTTTTTTGGTTTTCCAATTTTTTTAAATTAAAACATAAGTTAGGGTGAAAGGGGATGGATATAGTATTGATTATAAGGGGCCTTCATTATCCATAATTTTTCTCACTCAGCAAGAAAATCATAACCAATCAGTGATTCCACCTATATTTAAATTGTGGGAATGAACACACAGTGGGATAAAATCTACATACATATACCACTTCATCCATAGTGATGAGCCAATGAACACACTCGGCTGAAGAATCTAGTTTTCAAAACCCAACTCCAATCATATGATGTTCATCCTCAGTCCACATAGCTCTAATTATATACTATGTAGACCAAGAGAAGGGAGGGTGAGAAGTTATGATAAATAGGAGGATAAAAAAGTGAATGTTAAGAGAATATAATGATCATCTATACACATACTCTCACTCACTACTATATCAAGGATGATAATAAAATGCTAAATAATTTAAGAACAGGGTTTTAGAGGCCCATACGATCTCTCTCGGGGTCCAATCCATCAAGTTAGTTCTCTACAACCTTGAAGCTTATAGATCTTAGTGAAAGAGAGGGGAAATGGGGAACATTATGAATAGAAAATGAAGTAGAACTAAAATATATAAAATAATAAATTATTAATCTAATCAAGTTTAGGTCGAAGGCCAAGGATATAATCCTTTACAATGGAGAGGGAAAAAAATATTTATAGCAGGAAATATTATATTTCTCTTCCTTCACTAGTTTTAGTGCAACGAGATCAAGATTATTTTTCCTTAGTCAGAAAATTTACATCATTGAGGATCATTATTAATAGATCTTTAAATATTTAATATTATAACCTTACTCAAAATTCTCCCTAGATATCCACCCCCTTATTCATCTTAATGATCACCAAGTGGTTTGTTTGTTAGAGCTCTTCTTGATTTGGCTAAGAAATGAGAATGGATTTCAATTTTAGTTCAATATTTTATATCTTTGGAATTTTGGATTCCAATACCTGAATTTTACTGGTAAATTAATGGTTGATTGAGAGTTACAATTGGTATTCACATGGTCACTTGAAGAGGCATGGTTGATCAGAATCAATATGCAATCACTTGAGGACTTTATAGATTTTTTAGTATGGTTGGTTGGATAGAATGGTTGTTCGTGTGGCTGATCGGAATCAATATATACCCAATTCATTCAATATGATAGGTTCATCTTGTGTTTTATAAGAATCAACATGCAGTCAATCCAAGAATTTGTAAAATTTTCATTCACAATCGATCTAGGAAAGGTATGGTCGATCAGATCCCTTCTTATAGTATCTTCAGTTGTATAATCGATTATATACCATGGTCAGTTGAGGAGTTGAATATTTGAGTGATTAATTTATTCCAATCAAGATTAAAATTAATAAATTCACTTAAAAACTAATATTTAATCCATTTATCAATGAAGTTACATATTTTATGAAGTATAAAAAATCAATGATTTTCCTAGGTTTTATCTAGATTAGGGGGGTTAATTTACACTAAAAAGTAGTTCAAAATTAGAGAAATAATGGATCTCATCACCCCCCAAACTTATACCATTTTAATCCTAGGAAATATAAATAATTAAACTTAAAAAAATTATTTTACCACTTAATTTCAAATAAAAAATAAGTAAAGAATAAAATCACAAATTCATTAATTATTGACAAATATCATGCCTCCTATGTGAATTTTATTCACTATCTCACTTCAATACAAGTTAAATTTCTTGATCCCAAAGTGAAAGAATAGATTTAAGTGGAATTAAAACTTTAGGAATAATGAATTTAAATTTTCACTCTCCCCTAGGTTCCTTGTACCAAAGATCTATTTTCCACTTCCATGATACAACTCAAGTGATACTCTTATAAGTAAATTTCACCCTTCTTTATTTGGGTTCAATATTTCCCTCACATAAATGATTTTTTTGAAACTAATCACTTATTGAATTTTTTTAATCCACATTTATGCGAATCACTTATTAGATTTACAAATGGATTTTATTTACTCACAAACCTAGTGCCTAATGTCTATGGGCATCATTATAGGAACCCAATTTACCATTTTACTCAAGTTTCAAAGGATTTATATGACTATCTCTTAAGTTAGATTCAATAGGTGTGTTTTTTCACAAAGTAAACGTTACCTAGGTTAAATTTAAAAAATATTGTTACCATATGTTATAATTTCATTCCCATAAATATCTTTTCAATAATACTCCTTTTCTTAGTTCTAAAATAGAATTTACTTGAAAAAAATAATCAAATTCACTCAGAAATAATATAATTTTCACCAATTTCGGAATTAGAGAATCCTCAAAATTAGCATGAATTTATCCACTAGGCATCAAAACATTGAAATACAAGGTTTCAAGGTTAACAATACAAAAAAAGCAGAAAAATCAATAATAATATTTTTACTAATCGGTTCCTAAAAAAGGACCTAAAAAGATTTGAAAATAATTATAGATAGGTTGGAAATATTCCCCATACTTATTCATCACTTTATCCTTAAAATCTCAAAAAAATTAATGCAAATGGATTAGAAATCATTAAAACCATATAAATGGATAGAAACCACTTGGTTTTTATTATTCACGTAGGTTTTAGTTAAGCTCCCCCCTAAGTGATTTATAGAAAGCTTGAGCTAGCAGCCTAAGATGATTTACACTATGGGAAAACTATAGAAAATAGAATAAAATATGATACATTTTATTGAAAACTTAATTAAAATACATAATTAAAGAGAGGGATAGATTCATGTGTTTTACCTCTCAAGAGGGGATAAATTTAGGCTGTCTCTAGTCGAAAAGTACTTTGATTATCTATAATTTTTTGGAGGATGTGGTGTGTGTGGTGAAAAAAAACATCCCATCTTTTCCATAGATACTCATCTTTACTTATATTTGGAGTCTTCTTTTCTAGTATTCTTTATATCCATCCCCATGTATTTTTTTTAAAAAATTTTAAGCTGGGTCTGGAAGGGTGATGCCTCTTTTATATTATACTCTTGGTAATCTTGAAGGAGATCTTAGTAGGGGACCTACATTGGTGTTTATTTATAATTTTCATCTAGGGTAAAATCAGTTCACAATACAAATTAAATAAAATTAAAAAATTTGAGTTACTTTAAAATTATCCCCTTTATAAGTAGCATCTTGTTCTTCTATTTCATCATGAGAATTCACTGGGAACTCCTCTTCAACTTTTGATACCATCTTCCCCTATAATATGTATTTCTTAAATTATATGGTAGCCCTATCCTAATATTGAAAGGATTGTTCAGTGCACAAGTATATTATATTTCAAATCCTTCTTTAATCCCAATGGGAAAACTGAGTATTTCATCATTTCATTCTTCTACAACCTCCTCTTCCCCTAAAAGGGTAAAAAATAGTGGTACTAGTTCTATAATATGAAGAGCGGGGATATTGAGTACTAACATAGATTTTTTAATATTAGAATGGAAAAAGATAATTTTTTATCAACTCCCTCATCTGGTACAATTTTGATATCTTATGACCTATGGGTTGTCCAATCTATCCTAAAAAATAAATCCATTTGTTGGGTTTTCATTATCATGCAATATGGGGATAATTTTAATTGATATTTTTATTAAAACACAAGGTACATAAGATTGTAAATTAGTATGAAAAAAGTGTGAATATAATGAGATCATTTTGTTGTTTCTTCCTCTATAGTCCCAACATAGAGTTTATTCTATAAATGAAATGATTCTTGTAAGTCTTCAAGAATGGATGGGTGAAATAGTGGATATTCCAACTTTTATTTAAATTTGATCCCATTTATTTCATCTTTAACTTCAAAATAAAAGGACTATAACAAAGGTATTGAATCAATGGTAAAAACATATGGATAATTTTAATTAAAAATAGTTTTAACAAGTTTAGAATAAAAGAATTTCAAGTAAGAATAAACCCCAACATATGTATCAACTTCTATTTATTCTTCAAAATGCAAGGCCACTAAGAAAATATTTCAAAGAGTAAACAATGTTTGGTCTTCATAATTATCCATTTATTCCTTCATAATGACTATTAAGATAATAATGGTATTAACTTTAGGTTCATCTTCTTATTATTTATTCCCATTCTCTATTAGTGATTGTACTGTGGTGTCTATCTTGGCCATCATGTCCTTCAATTATCCTAGTTCTCCTCATTGTTCCTTTAATTTCTAGTCTAACAGTAAAGTGGCGTTGATATATTCTTGTATTTCCTTTAGTATTGGTTCATATTAATTCTAAGGGTGTGGGGGCATGTATTGTTAATTTTGGATGGGTTTGTTCATATAGTAGGTACCATCCTACCACCCATTGTCTTGTTCTGAAGGTTTCTCCTACTGTGGTCCTTGAATTTACTCATCCTTAGGATCCTATGGGAATGTGAACTAGGCTTATGTATGAGGATCTATTAGATAATGGTCCCACTATGATACTTATCCCATATTTAAGGGATGAAAAAATTAGAAATAAACAAGGTAAAATGGAAAACAAATAAAATAATTAAAAAGAAAAGAAATGAAACACACTTTTTACAATTATGATAATATTTTGAAAAACTCAACCTAAATCCCTGAAAATGATTCAAGTGATGTGAATGATATTATGGGAATTTCATAAAGAATTCATGAAAACCTATAATTAAACCTAGTGGCTAACTAAGGTCATCTCTCAAGGAGCTGGTCCTAGTGTACCCCTTACTCCAACATTTATGTTTTTTTGTTTGTTTTATTATGTTTGAATGTATTAGTGGAATTGGGGTAATTTTTTTTGGAAAAATAGAAGTTAGGGTGAAAGGGGATGGATATCAGATTGATTATAAGGGAACTTCATTATTTAAAAGTGTTCTCATGCAATAACAAAATCATAAGCAATCATCAATTGTTCCCTTTATTTGAGTTGTGGGACTAAAAAAATAGGGGGTTTAACCTCTAAATACCCATATCACCTATTACATTGTGATGAGTAAATGAACACAATTAACTAAGGCCTTCACTATCCCAAAACTTAGTTTTAAACATATTCCAATTTCCCCCAGTCCAGACAACTCTAATTATATGCCTTATAAACCAAGAGAAGAGAGGGAGATAAGTTTTGATAGATGGGTGGATAAAATAGTGAATGAGAAGATCATATTATGACCATCTATACACTTCCTATCACTCAATACCACATCAAGAATAAGAATATAATGTTAAAGAAATGAAGACTAGTGATTTAGAATCCCATGCGATCTCCCCCAGACTCTATTCACTTGAGTCAGTTATCCATAACCATGGATCTTAGAGATCACAATGGAAGGGAGGGGAAATATGAAACATAATGTAAAAAAAATGAATTAGAAATAAAAATATAGAAAATAATAAATTCCTAAGCTAATCAAGCCAATACTGAAGACCAAGTACCAAATCCATTTTAGTGGGGAGGAGAGAAAATATTTATACTAGCATCGATCTTCTTCTTACTCCTTCACTAGTTTTAGTGTAGTGAGATTGATATCCTTCTTCCTCAAATGGTTGACATGTGTACATTGTAGAGGGTCATAATTGATGGATATGGGAACCCCAAATCTTCCATCCTTGCTCAACATTCTCCCATGATCTCTATTTTCCTTCTTTAACTTGATGATTTCTACATGGGTCATCAATTGGATCTATTCTTGATTTCGAAAAACAATGAGAATATATTTAAATTTTAGGCCAAGATTTTTCATTTAAGGTATTTTATATTTTAGTCCCTTTAGTTGATCAGGAAAATCATAGTCTATCAAGAGTAATGGTTGGTATTCACATGGAATCTTGAGTGGAATGGCCAATCGAGAGTCATGGTTAATCATAATCAACATATGGTTGCTTGAGGAATTTAATTTTTTTAGTTCAGTTGGTTAGATAGAATAGTCAATCACGTTTTAAATCCGAATTAATGTGTGGGTGATCCAAGACTTTTTATATTTTTGAGTCATAGTCGATCTAAGAAAGGCATGGGTGATTAGATCCCCTCTTACAAACCCTTTTGTCTCATGGTCGATTTTTTACCACAATTTGTTGAGGAATTGTATAGAAAACTGATGGATTTATTCCAGTTAATATTTTAATGAATAGAAAACTTAAACACAATATTTAATCATTTTATCAAAGAATTTTTATATTTCAAAAATTATTAAAAATCAATGATTTCTTGGGTTTTTTTCTAGACCTGGGGGTTAATTTCCAGTGAAAAGTAATTGAAAATTATAGAAATCTTGGCTCTAATTAATATTATTTAGTTTAAATTACTAAAATTATTCTATAAAATTACATATGTGAATATAAAAAGTTACATACTAGGTATAATAATTAAATTTAGTTTTTTTCCATTAACTTTAACTTGTTCAAGAGCTGTGTAAAGGGTTACACATCAATATGTTTTTTCATAATGATTTGGTAAAAGGAATAATATTCTAGGATAAATCATTAGAATCATGTATACATGTAAAGGTAATACATGAGATAAGATAGTGGGATTTAATTCCCTTATTAAATACAAAGTTTTTGATTCCTTCTAATACGAACACTTATCAATACCTCGATCATCTAACTAGGCAGATCATCCCAAAGCTGGTTGCCCCTGAATTATATTGTGTAAGGAAAGAAAGTAACGGGTGACCCTAAAAGGATTGGGTTCATGTTCTTAAAATTTTATTCATGTTATAATTAGCTGGTAGAGCCAAATGATATTATATTCCGGAGTAATATATTTGAGTTCATCTATATTATGGTTTAGTAAATAATTTTCCACCCAACTATCCAAGAGTCATATATGATATGATTGGTATGATGCTTTACCTAAATTACTAAGTGGTAAAAAAATACTAAAGAGTACTCATTTTAAAGTTAAATTTAGATCTTGGACTGCTAATAGATATAATGGTTTAAAAGGGGTCATCATTTTAGTAAGAACACATTTAATAAAAGTCCTTATTAAATGTTTAGAAAAAATGATACTCATCTAATAAAAACTTATGTTATAGTGAAATAGAATCATTATCATCATAAAACTTAAATTTTAGATCAATAATTAAATAGTAGAAACTTTATATAAGAAAATCCTTATATTGGTATAGAAATGAAAAAAAATATTCTTATGGTTAGAAAATTTTATATGTTAGAGTATACCTTCATAAGTAACCAAATATTGAAGTTTTTCAATAAATGAATCTAGATGATTATGAGAAACAAAGAATCATTCACTTAAGGTTTAAAAGGAATTAAATGTAAGATGGCCTAAGGATATTTAATCTCTACTCATATATTTAATATGATTGAAAATGTTAATGACTTGGAGAAACGTTAGGTTTACTTTAAGCCTTATTCTAGCTACACTACTATAAAACAAACCTTTAACATAGGTAGAATCATCCTTTATCAGTTCTAGAAAAGCGCTAAATACCTTAGCGCGAATAAAATTCCATAGATTTTATCAGTGCTAAAAAAATCACCGAGAAATCAGAATTTTATTTAGTACTGATAAATAGACCCTTTATGAGCGCTTTCAAAAGCACTGATAAAATTATAATGTATTAGCGCCTGTATAAGTGTCAATAAAGGAGTACTTATCAGAACTTTTCAAATCACTGATAAATTGTACTTTTATTAGCACATTTAGTAGTGTTGATAAAGGTGAAAACTGTAGTGTGATGCTACAACACACTGCATCACCAGAAACAGCTGTAGTGTGCCGCAACAACACACCGCATCACCAGAAATAGCAAAAAAATTTCCAAAATAAGATAAAATTACTAATTTTAAATGAAATAAAATTTCTAACACAAATATAAGAAAAAAAACACTATTATAGAGTATGTCAGTTGTTTTTTTACAAAAATTAATGTAAATTTTGAATAAAAAGGCGCACTTAGAGTCATACCGATCACACCGTGTGTCATATTAAGGTGAGACTGATCCTTACACATAAAAAATGATGTATGGATCATTTTCCTAAAGTAAAAAAATAATCTAAATGCATTTTTTCAGTTTTGAATATGTCAGTTGTTTCTTTCACTAAAATTAATGTCAATTTTGAATAAAAAGACGCACTTGGAGTCATACTGGTCACACCGTGCATCGTATTGAGGCACATATGATCCCTACATGTACCAAATGACTCATGGATCATTTTACTAAAGTACCAAAACAATCTGAATCCATTTTATTAGTTTTGAGTATGCTACGTGTGTTTTTTACTAAAATGCCATTTTAAATTGGAAACATACACTTTGAGCCATACAGGTGGAATCGTGCATGGGATTGACATGAGACTGATTCATACACATCACAAACTAATTATGAATCATTTTCCAAAATTATCAAGAGAATTCGAGTGTGTTTTCTTGGTTTTCAGTGAGTAACACTTTTTTGTATTAAAATGTCAATTTTAAACTAATAATGGACACTTGGAGTTATACCGGTCACACCGTGCGTCAGATTTAGGTGAAGAAGATCCCTACATATAAAAAATGATGTATGGATCATTTTCCTAAATTACTAATACAATATGAATGTGTTTTCTTGATTTTGAGTATGTCAGTAGTTTTTTTCACTAAAATTAATGTCAATTTTGAATAAAAAGACGCGCTTGGAGTCATACCGGTCACACCGTGTGTCAGATTGAGGTGTAGCTGATTCATAAACATAAAAAATGACATATGGATCATTTTAATAAACTACAAAAAAATCTGAACATGTTTTCTCAGTTTTGTGTATGTTAGTTTTTTCCACTAAAATTAATGTCAATTTTTAATAAAAAGACGCACTTGGAGTCATACCGGTCACATTGTGCATCGTATTGAGGTACTTATGATCCCAATAAATCCAAAATGACTAATTAATATTTTTCATAAAGTACCAAAACAATCTAAATTCATTTTCTCAGTTTTGAGTACGCCACATACATTTTTTACTAAAATGTTATTTTAAACTGGAAACACGCACTTTGGACCATACAGGTGGAATTGTGTATGGGTTTTACATGAGACTAATTCATACATGTTACAAATGAATTATAAATCATTGTACCAAATTATCAAGACAATATCATCACATTTTTTTTGTTTTTCAGTGAGTGACACTTTTTGTATTAAAATATCAATTTTAAACTAATAACAGATACATAGAGTCATACCGGTCACACCATGCATCAGATTGAGGTTAGGATGATCCATATACATCAAAAATGAATTATGAATCTTTTTCCTAAATTAAGAAAACAATAAGAATGTATTTTCTTGGTTTTGAGTATATTAATTTTTTTTTCAGAAGAATTAATGTCAATTTTTAATAAAAAGTCACACTTGGAGTCATATCGATCACACTGTGAATCATATTGAGGCGCAGATGATCCCTACACATCCCAAATTAACCATGGATCATTTTACTAAAGTAAAAAAACAATCTAAATGAATTTCCTTGGTTTTGAGTATGCCACATATGTTTTTTACTAAAATAACATTTCAAACTGGAAACTCGTACTTTGAGCCATACAGGTGGAATCGTGCGTGGGTTTAACATGATACTGATTCATACATCTCACAAATGAATTATGAACTGTTTTCCCAAATTATAAAGACAATCTGAGTTCATTTTCTTGGTTTTTAGTGAGTGATACTTTTTTGTATTAAAATGTCAATTTTAAATTGATAACCGATACTTGGAGTCATACCGGTCACACTGTGCGTCGTATTGAAGTAAGGCTGATCCCTACACGTCAAAAATTATGTATGAATTGTCTTCCTAATCTAAAAAAATAACCTGAATGGTTTTTCTTGATTTTGAGTATGTTAGTTGTTTTTTTCACTAAAATTAATGTCAATTTTGAATAAAAATACGCACTTGGAGTCATACCGGTCACATTGTGCGTCAGATTGAGGTGTGGATGATCCCTACACATAAAAAATGACATATGGATTATTTTACTTAAATACAAGGAAAAAATTCGAATAGGTTTTCTCAATTTTGACTATGTCAGTTTTTTTCCACTAAAATTAATGTCAATTTTGAATAAAAAGATGCACTTGGAGTCATACTGGTCACACTGTGCATCGGATTGAGGTACGTCTGATCCCAATACATCTAAAATGACTCATGGATAATTTTCTTAAAGTACCAAAAAAAAATCTGAATTCATTTTCTTAGTTTTGAGCACGCCACATGTTTTTTTTTCTAAAATGTCATTTTAAACTGGAAACACACACGTTGGACCATACATGTGGAATCATGTATGGGTTTTACATGAGACTGATTCATATATGTCAAAAATTAATTATAAATCATTTTACCAAATTCTCAAGACAATATGAGCACATTTTTCTGGTTTTCAATGAGTGACACTTTTTTGTATTAAAATATCAATTTTAAACTAATTACAGATACTTGGAGTCTTACCGGTCACACCGTGCATCAGATTGAGGTGATGATGATCCCTATACATCAAAAATGAAGTATGAATAATTTTCTTAAATTAAAGAAATAATAAAAATGTATTTTTTTGGTTTTGAGTATGTCAGTTGCCTTTTTTCACTAAAATTAATGTCAATTTTTAATAAAAAGTCACAATTGGAGTCATATCAGCCCCACTGTGAATCATATTGAGGCGCAGATGATCCCTACACATCCCAAATGAATCATGGATCATTTTACTAAAGTAATAAAATAATCTAAATACATTTCCTTGGTTTTGAGTATGCCACATGTTTTTTTTACTAAAATGACATTTTAAATTGGAAAATCGCACTTTGAGCCATACAGGTGTAATCGTGTGTGGGTTTGACATGAGACTGATTCATACATCTAAAAAATAAATTATGAATTTTTTTCCCAAATTATAAAGACAATATGAGTGCATTTTCTTGGTTTTTAGTGAGTGATACTTTTTTGTATTAAAATGTCAATTTTAAACTGATAACGGATACTTGGAGTCATACTGGTCACACCATGCATCGGATTGAGGTGAGGTTGATCCCTACACATCAAAAATTATGTATAAATTGTCTTCCTAATCTAAAAAAATAACCTGAATGCGTTTTCTTGGTTTTGAGTATGTGAGTTATTTTTTTTTCACTAAAATTAATGTCAATTTTGAATAAAAAGATACACTTGGAGTCATACCGGTCACACCGTGCATCAGATTGAGGAACATCTAATCCCTACATGTCTCAAATGACTCATGGATCATTTTGATAAAGTATCAAAACAATCAAAATTATTTTTTTTGGTTTTGAGTACGCCACATGTTTTTTTTATTAAAATGTATTTTTAAACTAGAAACACATACAGTGGATCTTATCTTAAGTGAAAAGTGTTTTTGTGAACTTTTAAACAATTATTCTCAAACAAAATCATGAAATGATCCTTATTCCAATAAATTTCCCAATAATTATATTGTTTGCAATACATCTTTTTATCCTCCTCCGCCTTGGTCTCTACCTCAGTCTTCACCTCCACCTCCGCCTCTGCCTTTGTCTCCACCTCTACCTCCATGATTTCCCAAAAATTTTATTGTTTGTAGTTCAGTGCTTCTAAACAAATTGATTTTCTCCATTATTCTACTCTTTGAGAAAGAGATCAAAAATAATATATAAGCATTTTACGCTAATTCTTCACACCCAAAATATCTTTTCAAGGTCATAACTCATACTAAATCACAAACATAGCTGTAAATTACCTAAATTTGTTGTCGACAAACATTCTAAAAAAAGTACGCTACCCAATAATCTCTAAACAAATTGATTTCTTCTTTTGAGTAACTCCGTTGTCGACAATCTTGATAGTACTGAGAAAATATAGACAAAAAAATGATTATTAAATATATTTAATGAAATTGTAATTTCCTTGGGAAATTACCTATTGGGGGATGATGACCTTTTTATGATTTACGATTTCTCTCATAAATTTGCAAACATAATATCCACAATTGATTTTATTATCTTGTTTCAGATCCTGTAGAAACATTAACCAAAATAAGTAAATTGTTTGAAAAGTTTTGATAGTTAAATATTTATATATATACCTTAATTTGTTTCCATTTTTAGTAATCCACATGCTTTATCTTTTCAGACACCAACCTCATGTCATGATCTAGCATGTATTGAGTGACCTCCCTATCACAAAAAAAATCTTATTAAAACATATACTGAACATATAATTCAAATTTTATCTATAAAATGTTGATTGTAGCATATTACATATTCACAATACACATCATGTGTGGTCGTTTGGTTTAATATCCATTCATTGAATCCAAAAAATAAATATTTAGGGTGTCTATTGACTACTAATAACATCCAGTTCATCCTAAAAAACAAAAACAATTAATTAATTCAAAAATTAAAAATATATTTTATGTGATTAGGTTGTAGAGTTTTACCCTTGCAATGTAGGCATCAAAAAGTGTCTGTAGTCTTATGTTTTTTATTAAACGCTTTAAGTAACACATCTTTTTTCATCTTAATTGCTTCCTCGTTCAAAGTAAATTCAGGTATAGAAATGATACAGGGATTAATGAATCCAAATCATGATTCGAATTATCTTCCCTTTATATAGTTGTAATATAAATTCCTATACAAAATATGAATAATTATTAACTTTAATAAACATATTTATCTCACTATTTGGATAGACGTATTATGAAAAGGTACTTTCTGTATGTATTCACAACTGAGACACCCAACCATTCATACTTGAGAATCTCAGTTAGAGTCTCATGGCTAATTCTGTCTGTGAAGGGATATCCATATATGTTTTCTTCATATTCAATGTAAGACATAATTTTATTTTAAAGTTGGTCTTTACATGAATTTTTAATGATAATAAATGTTTCTATAGAACTGGTGGGGAGAAGGTACTCTTGGAAGGTCATTTTATTTTCTTGATTGATTCACTAGGTTTTCTAGATTCGACCTTTCGTTTCTCTACTTCTTTATCCATCTGTAATATCATACCACATTTCAGACCTTTTATCATCAATTGTTACATGTTTTTCATATGATTTTTTTAAATAAATACTTCATGTAGCTTTATAATATTAGAAGGCTATGCTATAAAAGCTCTAATAGAAGTTTCAACCGTTGTAATATCCAGATCATCAAGTGGAATAGGCAACTCAGCAGTCGACTCATAAGCTACCCTAATCCCCACTCTCATGTGATTTTTTTGGGAGGTGTTGATTATGTATCTAGTCTCCTGGGATATTATACACTATACCCATCACAACTTGACAATACATGGGTGTTGACAGATAAAAATCACATACAACTGTAACCTATATAATTTTAGTAATATAAAGCTATCGAAAGTTGTTTGATTCACATTTAGGAGAAAGAGTAATGAAAAAATTTATTACCCCGGGTAAGTATGCAGTTGGGGGGAATGAATAGCCTCAAATATAGTGGGATAATTTGGTTCATGTGTGGATCTTTTCTCTACTTCTGGTTTGATTAGATCCTTTCTTATACATTGGTCTTCCAAAACAGACCGCAAAATAATATCTTACAATGAGTCTATTTATGTCTACAATCATCTCAATATATTATATGTATCTTCATTTAGTTTTATCTTCTCTAAATATGTTCTAGTAGAGAATCTAAAACCTAATCCTCTAACACGACCATATTGTTCAGGCTGCTTCAAAGCTACTGAAAGTCACTTTTCTTCTGGTACAACCGTCTCCGATTCTTGTGTCTAAAACATATAAAAAAATATGAACATATTTATTTTTATGTAATATTTTTATAAATCATAATGAATTACAATTATGTCATACTTAAACATGCTTCCCATACCAATTTTGTGTTTTCATCAACTAATATACCCTTCTTATTTACACAAGCCTCCTTCCATAGCACATGACATGGGATGTAAGTGGCTTCAGATTTTGATTTATCAATCTTCATATAAACAAAAGAACATATGTTTTTTCATATCATTTAATTAAACTTTTATTTTTGATTTAAAATACATACCAATTCTTCTCTAATGAAGCGTACCCCATCCTTCCTTTATGATAGGGGTATGCTAGTTTTGATGCATGTTCTTTATTTTCATAACTCTTTTTTTGTTTCATAAATTAACAATTTTTAATCAAGTTGGATAAAATAAATAAAATAAATAATGTCAAATATTATATTATCAACCAAAATGCACCTAAAATGATTTCTCATTATGATGATTACTAAAATCAGTCCATGTTTCCTACTTTATAATGTGTTCATAACTAAGTGGTGGTTGGGGATTTATTTTCCCCTTAGCATCCCTAAGATTTAACTTCACCAGAAGAGTCTGGAAGCCTCTATGGTATTTTCCATCAGCTATTAAGACAAATTTATCATGACAATATTCTAAAATAAATAAATTCTACAAGGAGTAATGAAAAATAAATCAATGTTTCATTATATAATTATTCAGTAAAATAGATAAAGTATATTGTAACATTACCATTATATCTTTCCAAAGGATTACCTTTGTTACAGGATGGATGTGGCACCATGATTCAATATCAATCGAAACATTCATCCTCATTGTGACCCCAAGATAGCTAATGAACATTGACTTGTTGGGCTCAATAGGTTGGCTGCGTTGATTCCAACCAACCTCAAATTTTATACCCTGACTTATTGCCTTGATAATTTTATTCAAAATGGCGATGCTGCATCGTTCTTGTTTTTTGTCATCAACATGTTTTTGATCCCCTAATAATTTTTTAGTTTCATTATCAACAGTCTATTTTTTCTTGAGATTGGAAACATCATCATGTTAATAAGACATTGTCTGCATGAGTAGTCGAACATTTAACTTGTATTGAATAAAAACAATGCAATACACTCCATGAATAAAATTCCACAATTGCATGCATCTTGAATGAAAATTTTTAGTATATTGAATTGAGATATAATACTTCAATACTATAGTACAACTAACCTTCAATACCTTTATTTAATCCTTCCTCAGACGCTTGATTGCCTTCTATATCATGATGATAGATTTTAGGCTACTCATTAACTCTTTCAAACCAGCCTTCCTCCCATCACTATTCGGGAGGTATGTCATCAATGAAATTTGGAACCACAATTATGGGAAGAAGGCTAGTTTGAAAGAGGGAGTCCAATACATCATTAGAGATGGAAGACAATCAAGCTTCTAAGGATTAAAGTAACCTAAGAACCATAGATACTTCCCATCATTTAAAATTATACCACATAGCTTGAAGTAGATCTACAATTACCTCTAGGACATGAGGATCAATATATGTTCTAGAATACAGAGGATGTTCATTGGATCCTTCCTATGGAGATCTATGGGTTAGAGTGGTGACATATTCTATATTAATGTAGAGATTCACATAATTGTCCTCTTCTAAAAAACAATAATCTTTCAAAAATACCACAAATTATGTGTCCCATTCTAAAATTACATCAAGACCCTCAACACAACCACACAGTTGAAGAAGGGTATATCCAAACAATGAGCCTCATAAAGGGGAAAAATCTATCAAAATCAATAAAATAACCAACCACTAGATTCCCAAGTCTCAAACGACTCTACATTCAAAAAATAAATATACTAATATGTGTTTTGAGAGAAAGAAGGCTCCATGTTTCCCACCCAATTTAGAGTCTAGGTAGAGATTGAAACAAAATGAGTCTCCTCTAAATGAAGGGATAAATCACTAAGAGGGTTATCCTAGGAGACAAACCCTATACTATTTTCTTTTAACATTTTAAGAGGAAGAATTTAAATAACACAAGACATGAACTCAACTAGTTAATTTCCAGTATATCAAACTAAATAGTCCCTCCAAGACCACAAGAAAAATCCAAAATCATAAACATAAAAAACATTAACAAATTATAAAACTTATTTTTCATGAAAATAAATAACTTGAAATAAATAGTTTTTAAACTCTACAATCTATTAAAAATAAAAAAAACATTTTAGAGTTTATTAAAATTTAAATATATTTTTAAATAAATATGGTTCATTTTAAATAAATTCTATAAAAATCTATATTTTTTACAAAGTTTTTTTTCTCAAAACTCATAATGAAAACAAGCACTTTTTTAAATACCTTATATGATATAATAAATCTATTTAAAATAAACCATTAATAAGATTTAAGAAGCTAACATTTGTTTTCTAAAATAAGAAAAACCCAATTTAACCCAAAAAACATTTGAAATTTTCAAAACACTACACAACACTAGATCAAATTCATTTCAATAACATCAAATAACACCAAATCCTCTTTAATTCACCTCCCACAAGTGAGAATTAACTTTAAGAGTAATTAAATAATTAAAATTGGTTGAAAGAAGTCTAAAATGAAATGAAAAACTTCTTTTGGGTTTAGAAGAGTCCTTATAATTATCCACATGGGCTCTACATGGTTGGATAGACCATGGGGACCAACTTTATAGCTCCATCTCTTCATCCACCATCACCCCAAGCTCAACCAAATCCCAAAATCACTTAAAACTCATTGGGAATTTAAATATAAATTCTCATATCAAATACATCAAACCAACCAAAATCTCAATCAAACTCTACGACTCAAGCCCAAAGATCCCTGGAAAATCATTTCTCTAAACAGAAGAGAGTTCGTGAAACTCTCCCCCAAATGTACCTCTCGTGTTCCGACAACCTAAGTCCACACTACCCTTACTATTAAAATAAAAAAAGAACACTTTTAAACTTAAGAACTATGAAGAACCTATGATAGGATACCATTTTTCACAAACTATCCAAAGTCATGTGTCAATACTAAGGGATATAGATAACATGTTTGAGAAATGGGTTAACCTATTCAATGTTTAAATAAACTCAATTTGATCATGATATAAAGCCAGCATCACCTTTTTACTAGCATGTGGTGAAAAATATGTTTTATTTATCCATACATACCCATACACATATGTTAACTAACCTTACCATATGAAAACATCCTTATCTTTCTTTGAAACCATTGTCTATGGAGGAAAACGATAAAATAAAACCACTCGTTGTATTTCAGTTGCAAGGAGAAGAGATATAGGGTTTGTCATGGTTAATAACAGGCCAAAAACACAAAACATGGAACCCAAAACATCAAAAAACTATAGAGGAAAAGTATAAAATAACATACATTGGATTCTAGCCTTGATTAATATGAGGGAACGTAGAGGAGTCGTGCTGGTAGAAGAGGAGTTCCATGGGAGCTTGATAATCACGAGTGAATGAGTCATGGTTAGAGTTTTTTTAAATAGACCAGGGACACTTTTAACAGTGCTTTCAGAGAAGCACTGATAAAGATTCCTTTTATCAGTGCTAAATTTATAAGCGCTGATAAAAATAATATTTATCAGTACTTTTTTAGCACCGATAAATCTCGACATTTATCAGCACTAAAAAAGTTCTGATAAAAGACATATTTATCCGCACTAATGTTTTAGGAATGATAAAGATTGATCTTTATCTGTGATAAAAAAGCACTAATAAAAGTTTTATAATTGTAATTATTTAAATAAAATTATTATAATTTTATAATTATTTAAATAAGTTTATTATAATTTTATAATTATTTAAATAAATTTATTATAATTATATAATTATTTAAATATATATAACTATTTATTTAAAATTATATAAACATTTATTCAAAAACAAAATAATAATTATTTATAATAATTATAAATATAGCAAATATACATTAATATATAATCTTAAATCCATGCATTTTAAGAATGACTGAAATTGAATAATTTAAAATGAGTACACTTTAAAAATATTGAAAAAATGGATAAGTTTTATTAATAAAATATAAGTTATTAAAAAAATATGGATATATATACATATATATATATATATATATTGAAGTGGATGAATACATATTGAAAATACTAAAACATAGTAAATAAATATATATAAATAAATAATATAAAATGATTAAATTCAAAAATAAAATAAAAAATATTAAAAATGAATACCCTAAATGTAGTATTAAAAAAAAAAAATTACCGATTAAAAACATAATATATATTAAATGTATCATGTTTTAATGAAATTCTAAAATATACTAAAATTTGAATAAATTACATAAATATTAGGTGTATGTGTTTCTATATATCGTGTAAATATATTTGTGTGTGCGTTTGTGTATACAAATCCATTAACATATATATATATATATATATATATATATATATATATACATGAAATAAATGAAACACACAATGTTTGATATAGGTTAAATTGAAAAATCAAACAACATTAAAAATTAATAAGACATTAATATATTTTTAATTAAAATTATATATATATTATACTTATTCATTTTATATATCTATATTTAATATATACTATTTATTAATATTTATAATCCATATATATGTATATTAAATTTATTTATTTTTATTAATAATTATTTAATTAATAAAATGTTTCATATTTTTCTTAATTTACACATTTTATTTTTATTTGTTTAATTTTTTATTTTATTTTGGACCTTTATCAATGCTAAAAAAGTACTGATAAAGGGAAACTTTTATCAGTACTAAAACATGCTGATAGAGGGCACCTTTTATCAGTGCTAAAAATACAGCACTGATAAAAGTTTCATTAATTAGTGCTAAAATAAAGCGCTGATAAAGGTTACCTTTTATCAGCACTAAAAAAAACATTGATAAATATGGAATTTATTATTGAATTTTTATAGTGTTGATAAATGACAATGCTGTTATAGGCGTGTTTTTTAGTAGTGATATTGAATTCATTGTGTAATATTCATTGAAAATATCCGAACAATGTAAATGAGTAAAAGAAATATCTTCCTTATTTTATCAATTTTTTTAGAATATATTAACTAAGGCATGAGATGTACAGGTTCTGGTGTTGTATTAATTGTAAAAGTGGGTAAAGGTTCAAACCAGAAGAAGAGACATTAGTTAGAGTCCAATTTTTTTCTCCAAGTGGACTGTGAAGGTTATTGAAACCTAAAGGTAATATCAGGATGGAAGGAAATTTTTTACATACAATGGAATTATTTGAGATATCTAAAAAGGTTTATGAAAATATATTGGGGGCCCATGTCAGGTATCAATGTTAAAGAAATCAATTATTTGATTTTGAAGGGTACATGATACCAAATGTATACTTTACAAATGTTTTAAGTGTATAAGAATTTAGAATTAAGTTAAGAACTAAATTATCTTGTAGTTTATATTCAAATAATAAAGTAAAGGGTTATTATATGATGATTTTGAATGAAAGAGTATATATAAATATTAGATGGACCTAAATAAAGGATGTATATAGTATTCTCATTTATCTTACATAATAAAATAAGTTGTTTGTTAACAAAGTTTTGTAATGAACAATATGAAATAATGGTTTCAATATACATAGTTTATGATTCATTAAATTCTATAACATATAAGAAAATAAGATAAGGGTAGAAGTGTTTTATCTAAGATAATAGATGTTATCAATAAGTTTGTTAAAATATAATAGATATAGTCACACCACCACCACTTGTTCATTTTAAAGAATAAAACATTCTTTTCAAAATAATACTCTAAACAAATAGAATAGAAAATATGACATGGACATAATAGTTTTTTTTTAAATATTATCACTAAATAAATAACTATAATTTTCTAACATAAAAGGGGTTTCATATATTCTAATGATATTATGAAGATATTATAGTGTCTAAGAATCTACTAAGATTATGTTTGGACATTAAGAAGTTCAATTTTTAAAAATAAATTTTATTCTAGTAAATATACAAATTGAATTTCACTTTATATACTAAAATATTTAGGGTATGTAGGTAAAATATTAATATAGATAGTTATATTAGTCACAAAAATATTTTAAGGAAAATGTTTTTTGGAAAGGTTTATAAGAATGATAACGACAGACTTGGAATGATTTCAAAGTAGAAATTGAATTTATTAATATCATGACATTGGATATTGTGAATTAAATGAGTTTAAATACTTTGTTCAAGAAATTGAACATTGAGAATATTATTCCTAAGTCTCATCATTATTTAAACAATCTTAGTTCATAGATTTTACTCACTAAAGAGTTTAGTGGGAAGTTTTTTTTTCAGATAGTCATATGGTGATGTGGTAGCAATTACATAGAGATATAGTGAGTTTAAAAAAACCCTAAAAGTGAAGAAAACATAATGTTGATATGGAAATATATTATATGTGATATGATAAGACAATTTTTATGTACAATTTTATTAATATTCTTAGAAGGTTTTAATAATATGAAATATATCATGTCATATAAAAGGAAATATTCACTTTATCATTCTTTCACATTGATTTCTTATATATATTTACATACTTATATATGTAGCGTGAAGAGAAATGATATGTGACCTCCCAAACTATGAATTTGTTTTTATCCATAACAGATGTTCATTATAGAGTATTATAGGCTGTGAGTAAATATCATGATTAGCACAAGTAAGATTCATGTATCGAGATATAAAATATTCCCATGGGGAACAAAATGGGTTTTGTGCATAGGATGACCTACTAAGTATTTATCACATGGAATGACATACACTATGTATTTAGTATAAAATAGGTATGTCATTTATATTTGGATTCTAAAATAACTGAGGTTGGTGGGATACCCAGTACAATAACCTTCATAATTTGATACCTTTTTTATGAAATCCTTGAGGCTTAACTAATCAAGAGTGTTTGGGTATGTTTCTAATAATTTTATTAGTTGGACCTTAACTAATATTGGATTTTTCCTATCATACAAGGAGTATGAAATCCAGGTTCTTGATTGAGATAAACTAAGGAAGTGTATGAATATGACTAGATTATAGATATAACATGCTTATCTATTTGGGTAAGGGTAATGCGGTGTGATTTTCCACTTCAGATGAATGAAAAGTGATATATTCATCGAACTAGTTAATCCATACTTAGTGAATCGAGAACATATGAGTTGGAAATATGGGACTAACATACTTCATGTACCATGGTCACTTGATGTATTGAACAAAGGGATCATATGATAATACATGATTACATATGATACATTTGGTGGATACATGTGTTTGATATAGATCATGCTAGATCAATTTCTAGCTTGTGAAGCACTAATGCTTTTTTAGTGGACCCTATTTTCTTATATTTATGAATTTAGGAATTCATATATTTTTTCAACATCACAATGTTTCATGGGGTCACACTTTGTAGTTTAATAAATGGGGATTTATTTTTTTACTTAGAGAGTTTCTCTAAAAGTGTTTTAGAGTTTATCCAAAATGAGTTTTGAATGAGTCTTGATAAGGTATATACAACACTTGGAGAAATTCGATGATAAATTTTAAAAAAGTGGTTTGGTAGATATCCAAAATGAATTTTGGATATTTTTTCCCAATTTATTGTATTTGATACAGTATATGGTGAAATGGAAAAAGTATTATGAGTCTATTACAAGTGGGAGATTGAAAGAGATATGCCCAAAATCCCTTGCATATTTGATTTGCACTGGGCCATATAATATTATATGATAGGTGAAATTTGTATGGTATAGAATATTGTAAACCTAGTAATATTGTATTCATTTTATTAAGAGATATCATAAGCATGTTATGTGTCCTTGACATATTAGTAGAATGTTAAAGGGTTAACATTATGTAGTGCCTAGTGGATTATATAGGGACACTGGCAGGGGTGGGGGTGAATCAGTGTACCCAAATTTTACCAAATTTAATATTTCTATTTTGTTAATATCCTCTTGATACTTGAACCACTATCCTGGTTAAGAGATATAAATATTTTGATGAACACTAAACCCCAAGATCAGTATGCAATGTAAAGATAGACGAGAATAACGGCACACACAATTTTTACAGGGTTCAACTTCAATAAGGAAAACTACTCCTTTATAAGTTCAGGTTAAGGTTTGAGACCTTAATTTTACATTATAAATCATTTTTACTATAGTTATAAGATATCTAATGAAAATATTGTTAGATAAACTCTTGAAATTTCAGGTTCAATAGTGAATACAATGGTTATCTCATAACGAGTTCTTTATACTAGCTCATACCAGTTGAAGATATCTCCCAAAAATATTATTTACATCTCATGATGGGGTATTTATACTACCACTAGATAGTTATTCAAAGGGACCTCCCAAACTATTTCCTTAAATAGGTATTTGAATGATCATGTCTCCCGGTGTAGTGTGTGTCAGTCTTGTTCTCTTTAAAGTCCTTATGTCCCAGTCTTCTAAAGGATCAGTGGCCTTTATCACTTATTTGTCTTGATGATATAATGATATCTCAGTTTACAGTAAGAGTTTACTACATCCCAAATTATCTATAGATTTAACATTCTAGCCATAATTTCAACTCATTATCCACTTGATCACTTTCTGTGATATGATAATACCACATTCCTTCTTCTTTATCTTCTTCTTCGATGCACACGATTTCTTAGATGTAGTCAGCTTCACCTTTGATACATATTTTTTTAGTAACATCAATATTGAGATACTTAGTTCACAACACATATTCTTCATTTTTCTCCTAGATTTTTTATTCACAAAATTATCATGTATATTGTTTCTATATTTTAAATATGGAAACTCTATGATCTTAGATGGAATGAAACCCATAATTTAAATTGTTAGGAAAAAATACCTCAATGTAACATTGATATATTTTTGGGTTGATTGTGTTTTTTAACAAAGAATGTTTTTAAGGAATGTTGTGGAACTCTAGAGATTTTTTTGACTAGGAATGTTGAAAAAGATCCAACAAAGAGGAATGGATTCCATGGAAATGATACAAAAAATTACACATACATGGTCATGCTGTTTCCCAATGTTTACTAAATTTTTGGGGTCCAAAATTTGGAGTTTGGATAGCATTGAAAAAGATGGATTTCCTTGAAGGCCTTTTGAAAATATGGAAAATGCATTAGTTTCACAAAAATGGGATTCACAAAAGGTGTTTCATGAAGGATCAAAGAATGTTTATGGTGATCTACATGACAAAAATGAGCATCACGAATGATGAAGGTGAGGAGCATCATGATTGGATCATCACGGCAGCACAAAGAGTTTGATTCTAATCTCCACAAAAATGGCGGGAATCACGAATAGATAATTTTAATGGAGCATTGTGAAAAAGGGATCATCACAGCAGAAAAGAGGGAGCATCATGATATGGCGATGACATGGATGGAAGGTTTTAGAATCAATGGAAACACCTATAAATAGGCCTCTACCCCCTTAAGAATAATAGTGAGACTTAATTAAAATATTAAGGCTCCAGAATCACAAAGGTAGTTCATGAAGGTGGTTCGAAAAGGAGTTTTATGCAAATAAGTTCATGAAAACTATAAAATCCAACCGAATGTTCTGAGCATCATGAAAGTAAGGGAATTTACAAAGACTAATAATATTCATGAAAGAAACGAGCTTCATGAAGGCTAGTTGAGCTTCACTAAAAAGGTATTCTTCATGAAGGCTATTTAAGCTTTGCAAAAGAGGAGCTTCAAAAAGGATATTTGAGCTTCATGAAAGAGGATCTTCACGAAGGCAGTGATAATAAAGAAAGTTGTTTAGAAGGCATTACCCATTAAATTTGTGGTAAATTGGTATTCACCAGTTGGATGAAAGTGAAACTTCAATAGAGAATCTATGTATAATGGATGATATATTCATTAGAGTTAATGAAGGGACTTACAAGTCCATAAACTGTGAGTGGATCCATTCTAAGAGTAGTGAGAAATAGAAGAGGAATATGGTGATATTTTCCACTGGAAGTGATATAGAGAAAGATATAAAGGGAGGGACCCTTGGGAAATTAGTAATATGACCCTAAACCTTATAAAGGTAGTGATCCTGGGTATAGATGAGATCTAGCCCGAACCACCATTCTTTGTAACACCCTGACCCCTTTAGACTGGAGCCGATGCATTACTAAGTACATTGACATGGTTAGAAGGAAAGAAATCCTAAAGGAACGATCAGTTTAGTAGTCTTGAAGAAACTAGATACATAGATGTAATTGAAATTACATTGGAAAAGGTTACAAAATACAATACATAACAAAAACTAAAAACTGCATCCACATAACTCAATAAACAATCTTCTCTTCATAACCCGTTGAAGGTAAAAAAAATGAAAGGGGTGAGCTCAAATGCTCAGAAAGGGTTACAAATGGTGGGAACATGAATCAATAATAACTAAATCATAAACAATTTAGCATAATCAATATGGCATGGTAAATAAATGAAAAACTCATGCCATTAATAAACTGAGAATGAAACTGCATCCATATATTTTTTCATAGTGAAAACCTCATGGATAGTAATAAATGATAATGAATCAAGTGAATGATTATTAATTTGACTTAATATATCTGTAACATGATACCATAATACCGTTAAAAATGTTTAGTTTTGTGGGTAGAAACCCATCTGATTTTTGGAAACAAACTCAAAGGGTTTGTTGCCAAATTGATTGTCTCATGAGACCTGTCAATGCATCGAGGGGCTATAGTGGGAACTTCTCATCACTGAATTTCCAAGTAATTCTTTATACATATATTCAATAAAAGATAAATATGTATTTACATTATATATATAGAATAGATGATACAGATTCATTAATACTTCCATAGTTAAAACAACATTCAAAATAAATACCATATGTAAAATGGTATACGACTTAGATAATAATCATATCCATGATATGAGAATATGGATATTTAATAGAATTATAATTTAAAATTAAATTTGATCTCAAATGGGTAGTAGGTACACCACATAAGAATTATTAGGTGGACAATACAAGATAAGTCACAACGAAATAAAAAATTGAGACACAGTCCCTTACCACAATGTAATCAATCGAATCATATAACCAAAACCTAATAACCATCAAATTAATCATTGAATACCATGAATATAAATATAATCATGATATTATATAACAAATGGAAGTACACATACACCACATTCAAGAAATAAGTGGCGAACATTAGAAATCTCATGGAAATGAAGGTGAGATGAGAAAACCCCTTACAAACATTTTGGCATGGTAACAAGTGTTCTTGTGAGGGATTAATGTGAGGTAAAGGGGTATCCCATTATTTATATATCATAATGGAAGTATGGGGGAGGTTTTAAAACATACCCATCATTAAGAATTAAAAATAAAAGGGCACAACATAGGGTAAATTCTTGAATGAAAATGAGAGAGAGGATCCCTTACCTTATGCTTGAAGGTGTTCTTGATTGTTCTTAACGACCTGAATAATTAAATTTAGCTTCATTAATAAATAATTATAGAACCTAATCAATATTTAATTGATATTTTATAACATTATTAGGTTCATTAATTTCCTTTTTGATGGGTTTAAGAGATTCAATTTTATTGTTTTGGTAGCATTTTCTTCTTTGGTTTTCATGATCCGTTTACTTGTATTCATGAATGGAAGTTTGTTTGAAATGTGGTTAAACATCCAGAATTATTAATATATATTATTAGTTAAATTAAATTGATATAAATGATCTTATAATTATTCTGGTTATATACCATGAGTATGACTCATTCAACGAGTTAATAATAAATGCTTAGATTTGGTTTGGCGGTTTTGTGCACAATAAACTTGTTTTGTATTATTATTCCATATTATGAGTGTGTAAGGATTATAGAAGATTAAACAAGATAAAATACATATATTATGATATGTTTCAACCATTGAAAAGGTTTAATGACCATTATTGAAGATAGTAATACAAATTGAAAACCTGTCTTCCTTGAGTGTGATAAATTAACACATCTCAGACAGTGTTTGCATTTATTGTATAAAAGGAGGAGAAAAAGAGAGATTATGATGAAATGTTCCATTAGAATAATGAAAATACAGTACATGTAAGGTAATATAATTATCATGGAATTTGTATGAAGTTAGTTGAGAAGATTGTAATAAAATAACAAAACTTGTAAAAGAATTTGAAAGAAAAGAGAAGAGAGGTTCACCTCTTGAGCATTCCTCCTTGAGAAACTTCTTAAGACCTTTGTTTTGGGCCTTTTTGTGAGACCATAAAGTCTTGGACGTGGGGATAGGTCTTGGGAAGAGTATTTGGAATAATTTAGGCAAGTATTGAATCTTGAGTGGTGTGGGAGGAAGAGGGGGTGAGGGGTGCTTTATATAGTAGAGGGGGGAAGAGATTTTACATTATTTTAATATTTATTTTAATATTTTGTTCAAGAATATGAATATTATTGATTCATGTGATCCTAAATAGTAATAATGGAATGTGAGTTTGAACCAAGTGGGCTTACATCAGCCTTTCATAACCTATGATGCAGTAAATCAAGTATTTAGCATTTATCTTAATTTATTGTATTTTACTATTCATAAAAAATTCAAGTATTTCAGAAAAATCCCAAAAATTCACCCTAACCATTTTTCAACGTTTAGAATCCAAAAATGAAGTCTATTTTTCAAAAATAATTTCCTAAATATTACTAATTAAATATTTAATAAAAATCATTATTTAATCAAAAAATATAAGCACTTAAATTATTCATCTTCATTTTTAAGGTGCCTAAATTTATTTATACATTCATGGGTGTGGATACCATTCATAAGAGTCATATTACTATTCATAAGGGTAATTTGATATTCATAAGGGTAGGTTAATATTCATAAGGGTATGTTACTATTCACCAACAATTACGTTAATTCTATCAGACTCTAAATATCATCTTGAACACAACCGTGTATGTCAGCTTTTCAAAATTCAAAACACACAAGTAGAAAATTTAAGTTTAATGGCTAGGATATGACTATATCCTAAATAACCAAGTGTTGTTTCAAAGAAACTCAGTGCTATGTGAAATTTAGGCTATGGCTCGAATGTATTTAAGAGAATCATACCATAAAATGTTCGGGGTGCTGCATTCTTGGTACTGAGACTTAGTGGATTTGGTACAATTGACAGATTGCCGTTGTATGCTCCTTGGATATAGCCTGATGAGGGTGAACCAAGTAAAAATTACTGTGTCTCATGCATGATTTAATTTCCACTCATACATTACTATGAGAAATAGAGAGAAGAGTGTTTTGTTTAATGATGAAACAAGATCTGAAGGGGAAATTTTTTTAATTCATACCCTGATTCACCCCCCTCTCAGGGTATTTAACCTAGTTGGGATAACAATTGGTATAAAAGTGAAACATTGAAAGTCAGTTGTTCTCTCTCAGTAGAAGAAATGGAGGTTTTCAATCACAAAGGTATTCCGATCTTCGATGGAAACAATTTTCAATTATTTAAGAATCAGATGCAGTACTACTTCCAATCATTAGGAATGGATTTATTTACAAAATCTATGTATGGAATATCATCCAATATCGATAATAGTGCTTTATGAGAAGATGATAAAAGATAATTGGATGTTGATTCTAAAGGGATCAATGCTTTAGGGGGAGCTTTATCAAATGAAATATATACAAAGGTTATGTCATGAAAATCATCACATGATATGTGAGAAAAGTTTCTGAATATCTATGAGGGAGACTCAAAAGTCAGAGAAGAAAAGCTTCATGTTTTATGGAACAAATATTAGGATCTTAGAATGAACCATAATGAGTCTGTTGATATATTATTTGATCAGGTGAATGTTGTCATGGAAGACATGTGCAATCTTAGAGATATTATTGAATATATAATGATTTTCAAGTGCATCTTGAGAAAACATCCACTCAATTTAATCCAAAATGTTTCTATATTAGAAGATAAAGATCCAAAGGATATGACGTTGGATAACTTGCATAGTACTCTTGTTGCATATGAAATGAGAAATGATGATAACGATGCTATGGAAAAGGGTAAGTCCAAAGAAGTGGAATTCAAGGTCATGAAGAATATCTCTGTTAAAGATAGTCAAGAGGGATTTTTTTGGATTATTTCATGTCATTTCTCTCTTTAAATATGCAAATAGGAAGAAAAAAGTTCAAAGGTAAAATTCCACTTGCATGATTTTGATGTGGAAAGATTGGAAATTTTACAAAAAAGTGTCCTAAGAAGTTTAAAGATGACAATGGAGATAATGATGAAATTCCCCAGAAGAGGTATTTAGCTAATGAGAAAGGAAGGAGATGTAATAAGAGAAATTTCTTCAAAAACAAGAATCGTTATTCAAAATAAGATGAAATTTTAGAAGAATTTTAGGCATAAGTGTTGAAGGAATACAAGGATTATGAAGCAGATGCTATGGTGGTGGTTGTGGGAAATTCCCAAACAAAGGAAGAAAATGACAATGATGAGGGATAAGTAGAAAGAAGAGTTTACCTTCAGGTTGAATTAGAAGATGCTCTTGAATAGATATATTTTTGGAGATCCAAAACAAAGAAATCTAATAAAGTGGTCCATGATGTGAAACTTTATATGTATTAACAAGAATAATAAAAGATTGAGATGAATGAAGAAATTGAAAAACCAAAGTCTTCAACACCAAAAAGACCAGAAAAGGTGATTGAGTACAAACTAAAAATTGAAGAATAGAAAAGAGAGATTGATAGTTTGGATAATAATAAAAAAGATAAAATCAAACATATTGAAGAGCTTGAAGAGGAAGTTGTCAGTATGCATAGAAAATTGAAAGATCAGGAGAAACTTTTGATTCTAGCAAAGAAGGAAATACATGCAATAGAAAAAGGAAATGTAGAATTCAGAGTTTTAATGAAGTAGAAAAAGGAGTGTTGGGAAAGAAAAATGATTGATTAGAATGCTACAACTAGTATGAGGCTTGATCACAAAAAGAAATAAGTAATGGTTGAAGTTATACCACAATATCCCACTCTAAGGTTGAATATTTATTTGGGTAAGAATCATAATTATAAGACTTAGAGATCCCAAGGGAGAACCAGTTGTGCAGTATTTCCACATAGAAATGCACCCCACATTAAATGCTATTGTTGTGAAAAAATGGTACATTCAATTTTTTTTGTTCCATAGAAAAGAGGTATCAAAGGGAACAAGACCAACAAAGGAAGCAATACACGACTCAATATTCCAAGACATCATTTGATGGACACTGTTTTAGGTGTGGAGGATTCAAACACATGGAAAGATACTATTCATCAATAATGAAAAAGAATGTGCCGAAGTAGACTAAATTTGGTCTCAAGCAGCAGAAAAGTGTATCATCAAATGAGCTGAAAATTAAAAATCAATTTGCAGCCCCATAAGATGAAGTTGGTTCATCATACACCAAGGATGATAATGATAATAAATCTATATCATGTATGAAGTCAAAAACATAGATAAAAAAAATAAGATATATGAAAATGTAGTGGTTATAGAGATTGCATTCAAAGCATCAGATCACATTGAAATATGGATCATTGATAGTGGATGAATTTATCATATGATAGTAAATAAGGATCTGATGAAAGGAATCACGTATGATAAGGAAGGTATTGTAGGATTTGGTAATGATGATGTCCTGAAGATTGTTGTCTCAGGAAGAGCCAAGTTTGGGGGAAGAGACATGAGATGTGCTGATGTATTAGTTGCTGAAGGTATCAGTCAAAAATTTCTTAGTGTTAGTCAACTATGTGACTCAGTACATTCCATAAGTTTTTTAAATAAATTACGTGTCATCAAGGAAAAAAACAACATAATTGTTTTTCAGGGTAAGCGTACACAATGAAATCTATACCCTGTAAGTGGAGAAGATGATATTTTATATCCATCCAAGGATGAAAAAAAAAAGTTATGGCATAGACATCTTGGTCACTTGATCTAAATGTCCTTATAATATTTGGTGGAATGTGATGCTACTCAAGACCTTCCAAAGTTATCACGTGATCGTACTCATATGTGTGATGCTTGTCAACAAGAAAAGATCATTCCAAAGACATATAATGAAAAAGAGAAAATGTCACGACCCGTCCTCGAGGCCCGTGCTGTGACTATCCCAAGCCGCCTTCCATAGGACAGGGGCTGGCGACAAGCACCAAGGCATAATTACCGGTAAAAAGGGAAGGCATTGCCTTTGTAAAGTAAACAAACACCACAGAGAAAGCAAGCAGAAGTAAACACTAAGTAAAAACTGGGTACAACAGTAAGTGAGGAAAAGTAACTGGGCCAGAATACAAACCCAAACTGAAAGTAAAGTACAACTAAAAAAGGGAGTACAACAACTGAAAAGTAAAACCGCAGCCTCGAGCCGTCCACTGGAAGTCCCACATGAAGGGTGGATACAGATAGCCTCCACAGCTCCTCAGGTCCAGCCGTCCGCTCCGAGTATGCCTCGCCCAGTGATCCACCTCTGGGTACCGACCTGCTCCTCGTGCCTCAACCATGATCAGCGCTGTCCGTCGTCTGCAACCAACACAACATAGTGCGGGCATAGCCCGTGCAGGGGTGAGTATAAGCTACTCAGTAGGGACCCCGAGACCCCCAAAGGTCTCCCAGAATCCACAAAGGATAATCCACAATGAAAGATACAAACACGAAGTAACATCCGGCACTACTTAGGTATATGCCCATACATATACCTAAGTCATCAATTCTCGTTCGGCTCCAACATCCGAGCTCAAGTACAACCCAGTCCACACAGGAAAACATAACGTAATCCACACAGGATAACAAGTCAATCTTATCAAAGATAAGGATTGAAAGTCAAGATTCAGCTCACACAGGTATACTTAATCGTAAGACGATAGAGATGATCATATGTAGCCACTGATTCATCTAAGCCGTCGGACCCACACAGGATCGATAGGTACTAACCCATGCAATGAACCACAAAGGATCGATAGGTAACTAACCCCCGCAATGACCCACATAGGATCGGACCCACACAGGATCTGTAGGCGCTGGCCCACACAGGACCGCTGAGCGCTGACCCACACAGGATCTGACCCACACAGGATCAGTAGCACTGATCCACGTAGGATCGCTGAGTGCTGTAGTCGTCGCCGTCGAATCCACGGAGGATTTATGTACAGTCTTTATCGTCGTCGCAGTCGCAGCCAGCTCTAGGGTTCCCGCACACAGCAAGCACGTCCGAGGAGGGTCCGCTCCACGAACCGAGGGCTGATACATCAACTGACACAAAGTCCGGAGTTGATGTATCCAAAAGTTCCGTATCGTTAACAGGAACTCAACGCGACAGACGACACGTCGATCAGACGCCCGGTCTGAGAGTTATTGACTTTTTCGTTCCAGGGGCCCGGTTGGTTTTTAAGTCAAAACCAACCCGACCGTACTCCAACTGCATCCAAACCTCAAGCGTAGTAATCCAAAAGGCCCGTCTCACTTAGAGGAATCCATCAAAGTTGACGGCATGTCAATCGGACGTCCGGAGCTCAAGTTATAAGCGTTTCCGCTCCGAGGGCCCGGTTGGTTTCGTGTACGAACCAACCCGAATGAACCCAAAGTAATACAAAACCTTGAGTGTAATATATCAAAACGACCGTCTCGATCCAAGAATAGTATCACAACTGACGGTGCATCGATCGGAGGTCCGTAGCCCAAATTATGGGAAAAAGACCAAAAGAGGTCTGAAAATGGGGGTTTCGGGACCAGACCGACCCGGCCCGAGACCCCCTGGGTCAGCCCGAACCGGGTCGACCCGACCCGGGTCCGAGTGCGGCTCGCTTGGGTGCGGCCCGACCCGGCTGGCGTGACCCGGCCCGGCGCGCTGGCCAGGCGGCCAGGCAGCTCGGCCCTTTCGGCCGAGCGGATGGGGGGGGGGGGGGGGGGGGGGCGCTGCCCCCCGTTTCGTAACCGTGACCCCCATGTGGGGGACCTCTCTTGTCTGGCCAACCGGGGGTTACAAACCCCCGGCTCTTCCTCTGACTGGCCGGCCCGCTCCGGCTGGCCGACTGCTGCACCATGGGATCGGTGCTGGCCGGTCCCCCTGCTCCGACGCCGGCGGCCTGGAACCGGCCGCCGGTCCTTGCTTCACCACGGCCTAAGCCGTGACCTTGGTTCGTTCGGCGCGGCACGACGGCGCTGCGCCCCTCCGTCGCGGCCCCGCTCCGGCCGTGGTGTCTTTGGGTTTTTCCGACATGGCGCGACGGCGCCGCGACTTGGTTCGATTTTCAATTTCGCGGCGCGATGGCGCCGCACATCCTTACCGCTCGTTCCCGCGCGATGCGACGGCATCGCGTCACTTTCCTTTGAACCGTAATCAACACAAAAGATAAGGGAGGAGGGTCGGCCGTGTTTGTGCGGTCCGGCCCCCTCCTGTTAATCGATAGCAAGCAGTCTAATTGAACGAGTAACGTCGACGGAAGAAATTCACGAATATCATCAACAATAAAAAAAATTCCCTTACCTCGAGTGTAGTTTGAACGGAGGTTCGTCACGGAAATAACGGTCGTCGAAGAAGGCGTCGCGGAAGGAGAATCGTCGCGTCGCGGAGAAAAGATTCATCGGCGTCACGTCGTCGATCTCCGAGGATTTGATGTTCTTGTCGACCTTCGTCGGAGGTCGGCGTTCTTCGCGTTCTTCGTGTTCTTCGTCGAAGAAGAAGAAGATCTTCAAGCCCCTTAGCTTTTCTCCAAATCCTCTCAAAGCAACAAGTTCCAACCAAAATAAAATAAGTACTTCACTTATTTTATTAACATGACTTAAGTATTTGAATTTCAAACATTCAAATTAAACTCACCTATTTAATTAACATAAGTTATCAAATTAATGGTGAGTTGAAGGAGTTAGGGAATATGAAGGGGTGGGGTTCGTGTGGGACCCACCACCCTCATAACCTCCCATGGGAAGTTGGGTGGTTTCCCCCAACTTCCACTCAATGGTTTTAACCACTTAGAAAGATAAAATAAAAATTATAGCTAAATTTTTATTTTTAACTTCCAAATTTTTTTAACAACTTCTCCCATGTAAACGCAACTCTAGAATAGGTGTTCCTAAGCAATTACCAGCGTTGCGAATCCATCGGTGCCCTCAGAATTCGATTCCGAGCACCGGTTCAAAAGTTAGAAAAACCCGCTCGTTCGTTCACTGAACGTACCTAAGCCAAACTTCGGAAAATGATTCCGGGCACACCGGGCCTCGGAATCAAGTGCCGTCAGAAACCACGTTCTTGTAAAATCCCAAAGAAAATTAAGAAAAAATTTCCCTTGAATTTTACTGGTCTTTAAATTACTCCCACCTCAGGGATTTACGTCCCCGTAAAGATACATCAAAAACTAGGGGAACAAATGTGGGTACTGTGCACGCATCTGAACCTCCCGCTCCCAAGTGCTCTCCTGGAGGTTCCCGTGCTGCCATCTGATGCACACTATAGGAATCGACCGTCCACGTAGGACCCGCTCCTATCGATCCTTGATCTCCACTAGGACCTCCACAAAAGTCGCCCCATCGTCTATGTCCAGCTCCCCATGGTCAATGATTTGCATCGGGTCGTGCTCGTATCTCCTCAGCTGAGATACATGGAAGGCGTCGTGCACCCGGTGCAACTGAGGTGGTAGAGCCAGACGATAAGCCACCTCGCCGATCCTGCTGAGGACCTGGAATGGTCTGATGAAGCATGGAGACAACTTGACGCCTCTACCAAATCTCCGTATTCCACGTCGAGGTCACTAGTGCAAAAACACTTTTTCGCGTCGGTTTTTTTTAATTTTTAACGTCGGTTATAAACCGACGTCTTTATATGCGACGTTAAAAATACAGTTTTCGCGTCGGTTCATAGAAACCGACGCGAAAAATAATTCGCTTATGAGCTTCGGCGTCGGTTTTTTATAAAACCGACGCCGAAGCTACATTTAGACATTATTTTCCGCATCGGTTCATTAAAAAACCGACGCGGAAAATATAGTCGACTAGGTTTTCGGCGTCGGTTTTTCTAAAAACCGACGCAGAAAACCGATTAAAACAGGATTTTCCGCGTCGGTTTTTCTAAAAACCGACGCAAAACCGATTTAAACAGGATTTTCTGCGTCGGTTTTTAAAAAAACCGACGCCGTAAATAATTTTTTTTTAAAAATATTCGGCGTCGGTTTTTAAAATAACCGACGCCATAAATTTTTTTTTTAAATAAAATACATATATTTTCTCCTCCAAACAAATCGGAACCCTGAAAAAAAATAACGAAGTATACAAAAACAATTAAACAGCTTTAACAGAAGTACTTGAGAAAACTCAAAGTAAAGCAGAATTAAAATACACGTACCTACATGGTGCATTTTCTTAATCTATCCATACTCAGTATCAATCATTGTAAGTTTCCTCCCATAGATAGCACCAATCCTGTCAAAACAGTAATGAAACTAAGGAGATGTGCGTGAAAAAATCAATCCAAGATATTAGTGCAATGAATAAACATTAAATGAAAATGTGTAATTTATTTGAATCATTCATTTTTTCACAAAGTAAATTACCAAAATGAAATGTTACGACTCCTGATCAAAATTCCAGGAACACTCAGCCGATGCAACCTCTTCCTCACCTCCCCCACTGAAGATGTTGGGGGTGTCTTTTCACCATAGGATCCCCACCACCCCCAACCTCAGGTTTTTATATTTGCTCTGTATAGACGTGCATTACCCATTCACTATTGTTATTTGTTTAAGTTATGGAATAACAGAGAAATAAGTTTGAGTGCAAAAAATAGGTTAGAAAATTGAAATCAAATGCAGATTGAAGAGACATAAAGAAACATACCTTAAAAATTGACGCCTTCTATTTTATCTTTGTGCAAACCCACTAAGCGCTGTTTCAGGTATTATGTGATATGCTTCTCGGCAATCATTTTTCGATATTTATTTGCATAAAAAATAAAAAGGCCTAGAAGATATTGCTGTGCATTCAAGGGAGACAATTTTTAGTGTTTGTGAATGTTATTTCGCTATACGAATCTCTATGTTCATGATCCAAGTACCACCCTACAGATCTGTCACTGTACAGACAAATGATTTTAAGAAATAACAATGAAAAGAAATATAATAACTAATTCTGAATTAAAATACACGTACCTGAAATATACGACATGCTTATTGTTGGTTATTGTTGAAGGATTCATTTGATTATTAGTAGATTCAATAAAACAGTTTTTGCAGAGGCACTTGAGAAAACTCAGTAAAGCAGAATTAAAATACACGTACCTGAAATATATGACATGCTCATTATTTGTTATTGTTGAAGCATTCATTTGATTATTAGTAGGTTCAAACACCTAATATATCATAAGAGTTAGTTTTTTAAACCCATATATATTATTATTTATAAATATTAGTATACATACCTCAAATCTTAATCAGACTTAACAAATAGTCCGCAAAAGTAGATTGAATATGAATCATATCAGATTGAGAATATGACTGTGAATCATTGAATACCTACAATAATATTGAATGATATGAAATTAATAAATAGAAGAAAGTGGATGAAAATATATAAAAAAGTTAATACAACTAACCTTATGAAAATCAGTAGTTTCCCCAGTTGTGATTATCTCGTACATAAATCGTAGAATATAATAACCACATTCAACGCTTCCATTTTGACGATGACACTGCAGTTATAAAACATTTAACTAATAATGAAACCCAATATATAACAAAAATATAAAAACTAATTACCTGTACTTCCACATATTTGATTTTCGTTGGTTTCTTTTCATTTGTAAAATGTTTCCATGAACTGCATTTTTTTATATAAGAACTAATAAAACTTGTGTAAACAATTAAAATTAAACATAACAAACTTCTAAAAATAAAAAAACAACTTACCTGTTTAATAAGTTGGAAAATGGTTTACGCACTTTTCCTAATAAAGAGCAAAACCAATATAAGGTGCATTCATTTGGGCAAAATACACCTAACATCCAATGCCCCCTATAATACAAAAAGTTCATAATTAATGACATTATAATGATCATGAGTTCAAAATTATGTTGATATTCTTACTTATCAAGAAATGGCAAAAACCAGCACTGAATCTCTGTTTGTGATAATCTCTCGGATATATATTGAACTCTTTCATCATTTTTCACATGTTTGACTTCCAAGGAAATGTACTCTGGATCTATAAAGCTATAAATGCTTGTAGTTTCATTTTGTAAAAGAATCCTGTATAGATACCTAATTTAAAAAGAAAATATAGTTAGTCAATGACATAACAATATTTTATTAAAGAAATAGAAATTCAAACGTCAATTTACTTACATGGAAAACAACTGCACCACATTCAGCCCGATCTCTTCAAAATTAACTAAATTCATGATATCTTCTTTCAATATTCTCAATTTATAATTTCTTCCACATATATCGGACGTCATCCGAAACTCATAGATAAAATTCAAGGAAGAAGAGCACTGAGATAATCTTTTCAACCCAGAAGAAATATCAGAAGTATCTACAGCCGACTGTTTCTGAACATTTTGCTGCATTTGTACAGTTTCTTTTGCTTTCAGATATTCCTATATAAGTTAAATGTCAGAAAACATTATATGTAATTTGGAATCATTTCTAATTACTAGTTAAAAAAACTCATACCTCATGTGAAATATAACGAAGAAGTGCAGTTGGCCAAAGTAAAAAATGGCCCATGCATTCCCCAACACTGGTGATCTCCACAGTAGGAAATGGTAGTAGAGCAGTAGGATCTATAATAACAAGTACTGATACTCTAACCTGACCCATCTGCATAGGCTGATGATGTACCGAGTCCCCCAAAAAATACACTTGTCCTAACGCAACAATATGTACATGAGGATCTCCCGCAAACAACTCACAATATAAGGTTCGATCCGATGGAGGAGGTGGAGGCTCAAAGTTAGCAGGTGGGGCAGGGTAGTCAGGGTGAGCAGGCTGAGAAGTCAGAAAAATGAAAAGGGTATATTAGTGTTTAAAATTTATAACATAGAAAAATTGATTAAAAATTAAATAAAATAATATACCTCAAATGGTTGCGCAGACGGGGCAGGGTAAGCAGATGAGGCAGGGTAGTCCGGGTGAGTTGGCTGAGAATGTTGAAAAATGAAAAAGTTATATCAGTGTTTATAATTTATAAAATAGACAAATTGATGACATTAAATAATATACCTCGGAAGGCTGCCCAGACGGTGTTGGGTAAGCATATGAGGCATGATAGTCTGAGTGAGTAGGATGAGAATGTTGAAAAATGAAAAAGTTATATCAGTGTTTATAATTTATAGAAAAGAAAAATTGTTAACAGTAAATAATATACCTCGGAAGGATGAGCAGACTGTGACTGTCTTGCCAAGTGTTCTAATAAAGCCTTCTGTACTGCTGCTTGAATTTGATCACCCATAGACCGTTTCATATCCTGCAGCTCTTCTTTTAAGGATTCGATTTCCGGGTCTCCTGGTTGCTTACTCTTACCAAAAACCTTCCGAATACTAACACCCGCCTGATATCCTCTAACATGGACGGGGTGTTCAGTCTTTCCCAAAGCAGTGGCTAGGATATCCATCCTACCCTCGGGGATAAAAGAGCCCTGTGTCTCTTTCTCCTGAAGTTCATCCTGAAATGAAAAATAAAAAATTTATATTAGTGTTTATAAATTATAAAAAAGGAAAATTGTTAACAAAGAATTAATATTTACTTACAATTCTATCAGCCACTTAATGAGATTCGTCTGTAAGATATTGTTCATTTTTTCTTCTTCTTGCTCGTTTCCATTTCTCATGGCGAGTGGGAGGAGATGGAGGACCATACTGGACCTCTTCTGAACCACTACTTGATCGAGCTCTTAATGCTTCAAATTTTTCTTCAATAATTTTCTGCTCCAAATACGAGTATCCTCCACGTGATAAAGTATGAGGGTATACGTTTTTCAACTGGATCTCCTGATGAGATCTTCTGGAGGCCTGTTACATAAAAATAAACACATAAGTAATAAGGAAAATATAGCATAAATTTTAAAATATAAAACAATTACAATACCTGAAATTTCTCTTCCTGAAGACTGTCAACAAATCGCTTCCATGTTTCTTCATCTATATATGGATACTTAAGACATGGGCTTTCAAACCTTCTCTTTCCAAAAACATAATCTTTCATCAGTTTGTTTTTAAAATCTCTCCATCGAACCGCCGCTAAAGAGAGATGTCTTTTCCTAATTTCTTTGGTTTCCTCAAAATTGAATGTCATCTGTAATTGAAAAAATTAAATATGTCATTTAAACTATATAATATTAAAAAAATGAGATAAAATAAATAAATAAAGATATTTTACCGTCACGGCCTCCCAAAGCTGTTGCTTCGCCGTCCTGTCCACTGACTTCCAATCAGGATATAAAATACTAATCCTGCAACGGCTCTGCATCGTTATATAACTGACAAACTGAACTGCATTTGGGCCAACTGCATTATTATTATCATCAAAACGGATGTGTAATTTGTTATCATCACGAGCGAGTGATAGTTTTGGTAAACGTGTAATACCACGTTTACCAACTAGAGAACTTGATTTTTCAGTAGTAACTGGAGAAGTATCCTCCGCCGAGGACGCATCAGTAGTCCTGCAATTTTTTTTAATAAATTAACAGTTTTATTTCATTAAATATGTATATTACTGAATATTTAATAATATGTCAAAATAGATATACCTCGGTAACTGCTCATCTCTATCTGTATTTGACATTGCTACTAGAAAGTGTAATGAAATTTTGGGTACCTGCATATCATTAGAAAACTGAATAATTAGAAACAAGGAAATGAAAAATAAATATGTAAAAATAGAGGCATGCATTTGTAAGTTTTAAAAATAGACACAAAATATAAATATTTACCAGAAAAATTAGGAGACTAATTTAGTGTTTTCCCACGTCCCTTCATCATGATCGGTACGTACTGCATGCACTATGTCTGTCTTATATTCATTGTAATCATCTGAAAATTGCATAATAGATGAATAACGCTCATGTAAATCACTAGCATCATCAGAATCATCATCATCACCCAAATGATATCTTTTACCTTGCAAAACAACTGACCACTGATCATTCGACGGATCAATGACATAAAATACTTGTTTTGCATGTGTCGCCAAGATAAATGGTTCCTCATTGTGATTAAATCTTTTCAAATCAACCAGTTTAAACCCATATTCATCATGTTTCACGCCACTATTACTATCAACCCAATTGCACTTAAAAATAGTGACTCGAAATTTAATATAATCAATTTCCCATATGTCTTCAATAACTCCAAAATATGATGTTGATGCAGAAATTGGGTTTTTATCTTTGGCACTCGAAAAATGCACTGCTTCAGCGAATACCATCACACCACTATTCTGAACGGTACTCTTGTCATCCAGGTTTTTTGTGTAAAATGTGTAGCCATTGATATCAAAACCAGACCAAGTGATCACATTAAAAGATGGTACCCCTGATAACCACTTCAATGTTTCTGATACAGATATATCTGAGGTGACTTTCTCTTTAAACCATGAAACAAATGTCTTCTTATGCTCAATCATCAACCACTTTTCATTTCTTTTCTGATATCGTAACTTTAATTCAGCAATATGTGAGGATATATATGGTTGAACCTCATCTGTGTTGTTCAAAATGTATAAATGTGCTTGCATCACTTCATCACGTGGAATGAACTTTACCTTTAAGCCTCGAACCCCTCTACCTTCTCTGTCAACTGTCATATGTCGAGATAGAGGGAGACCAATATGCTCCACCTCATTCAAATAATCAGTACAGAACTCAATCACCTCTTCTGATACATATTTTTGAACAATAGAGGCCTCTGGTCGATAAGGATTTTTAACATATCCTTTCAAAATTTTCATATATCTTTCAAAAGGATACATCCATCTTAAATAAACAGGCCCACACATTCTTATCTCACGCACCAAATGAACCAATAGATGAACCATTATATCAAAAAACGTGGGTGGGAAATACATTTCTAGTTGACAAAGAATAAGAGTTGCTTCATTCTCCAACAAATCTAACAAATTTGGATCAACGACTTTGCTACAAATGGATTTAAAGAAATTACATAACCTGATGATTGTCTTCCTAACAGCTTTCGGTAATATACCACGCACTGCTACTGGTAGAATTTGTTGCATTAACACATGACAATCATGTGATTTCATACCTATTAATTTACAATCCTTCAATGACACAAAATTATTCACATTTGAAGAAAAACCGCTGGGTACTTTAATACCATGAAGACACTGACAAAAATTCATCTTTTCAATCTTTCTTAATGTGTGACAAGCCGGAGGTAAATATGTTCTTTTTCCTTTCACAGCGGGAGCTAACTCCAAACGTATTCGCATTAATATCAAGTCCAATCTAGCATGTAATCCATCTTTTGTCTTTCCTTTTATTTCTAACAAAGTTCCAATCAAACTATCACATATTTTTTTCTCAACATGCATAACATCAATGTTATGTTTTATCTCTAAAAATCTCCAATAAGGTAGTTCGAAAAAAATAGACTGCTTCTTCCAGATATGTTTTTGTAAACCAGAAATTTTTCTCTTTCCAAATGTTGAATCAATATCTTTCACTCTTTCATAATATTCTTCAGCTGACAATGGTTAAGGGGGGAGGTTGTATTCTTGTAAACCGTTAAATGCTTTTCTCAATCTACGATAAGGATGATCAATTCGCAAAAATCTTCGATGTCCCATGTACACTGTCTTTCTTCCATTCCGCAATTGATAATATGAAGTTTGTTCTTCACAAATTGGACATTCTTTATGTCCCTTAACACTATATCCAGATAAGTTTCTATACGCAGGAACGTCGTTTATAGTGAACATTATCATAGCACGCAAAAGAAAATACTCTTTCTTGTATGCATCGAAAACTGTAACACCTTTCTCCCATAGCAGTTTTAAATCCTCAATCAATGGTGTAAGATACACATCAATATCATTTCCCGGTTGTTTTGGTCCAGAAATCATCAAGCTCATCATAACATATTTTTTCTTCATACATAGATGTGGGGACAAGTTGTAAAGTACCAGCAAAACAGGCCATGAACTATGTTAGCTACTGAGGCTCCGATATGGATTCATTCCATCAGTACACAATCCCATTCTGAGATTTCTAACTTCACTTCCAAAATCATGAAATTTTTTATCAAAACTCTTCCACTGTGGTGAATCGGCAGGGTGACGTAAGTTACCATCAGAAATGCGCTCATCTGAATGCCATCTTAACCTTTTTGCATCATTTGAATTTGCAAATAGACGCTTCAAACGAGGAATAATTGGAAGGTACCAAAATGCTTTAGATGGAGTTTTGATTTTGGTACCTAAAAATAAATCAGAATTGAATTATCAGAATTGTTTGAAAAAAATATTGGATGATATCATTGGAAAGTAAAAAAATTGATTTTTCATAACGTTACATGACATCACCTGAAAATGAATCTGAGTTGACTTTCTCATCCATCTTATAGCGCGATGTTCCACATGTAGGAAAACTTGATAAATGTTCATTTTCTTTCCTATACAGTACACAATCATTGGGGAAAACATGTATCTTTTTATACCCCAATCCCATTGGGCATAATATTTTCTTCGCCTCATAATTGGAATCTGGAAGCCCATTGCCTTCTGGAAGAAGCTCTTTTAAAAGCTCAAGTAAACTGGAGAAACTTTTATCACTCCACCCATTTTTTGCTTTTAAGTTAACTAATCTCAAAACTGCTGATAACACTGTATATTTACTACAACCTGGGAATAATGGTTTCTCAGAATCTCCATACAATCGTTCAACAGTTGGTGTTTTTTCGATGGTTTCAACACCTAAATCATGAATTAATTCTTCAATACGATCCTCTGCCTCATTATGAATATCGTCATCAACATTGGATGTTGAATTTTCAGTTCTTTCACCATGCAAGATCCAACGTGTATAATTAAGGCTAAAACCATAACAAATGAGATGATCTTTGATTTCTCTAAAGTTTAACTTTCTCATATTTACACACGTCACACATGGACATAAAATCAAATCAATATTTTGATTATGCCGTTTAGCAAATTCCAAAAAATTGTCAACTCCTCTTTCATATTCACTAGTAGTTCTTCGTAGATAAATCCAATTATGATCCATTAATACCTGATATCACAATATAATTGATGAATATATTAAAACATAAAAACATTTAAATATCTATCAGATAAATTGTAAACAAAAACATATTCCATAAAAACTATTGATAATCAGATAAAAGACATCAGATATGAAACACGTTTACAAATACAGTAAACAGTTAATTTTAATATTATATACATGTGTGTTATATTGAAATACAAGGACAAAATGGTTAAATCAAAGGTTTCATTTTTTGAAAATAAAGTTTCATGATATAAATATTATATGAATGACATACAAGATAATATGATTTCTCACTATGACTACTATTGATCACACTATATTTATTTTTTTATTAATTTGATGTAACATGAATGAATCATGGAAAAATTAATGTGAAAAATAGTGCAATAACTATCCTTATTTAAGACAATGTGTATTAAGAGACATGATACAATTTTTGGTGACTATGATAACTCAACTCCCTCAATCCATGAGTTTTATAATAGGGAACTATGAACATATAAATTCATTATGGAGGGATAAAAATTCCATTGCATATTGTAGGTGACAACTTACACCCCCATCCATGGGTCTATTGCAGCAAAACATGTCAAGGAATGGATCAACATGAAGAGAAATATATTATCCATCCATGAAAGATTAGATCATGAGAATGTTTTATTTGCAGCCTATGACTTAGAGGGGGAAGTAAATCATTTCATGACTATTATTTAGAGGGAGAGAAAGATGAATAAATATAATCAATGGAATGAGATTAGTTTAAGAGGACATTTATTAAAAATGCATGAATCTAACCCCACATATGAAAGTGGAAAGGTATTTTTGAACATTAATAGAGGGATAATGATTATATTATTATCTACGAAGAAATAATTACAATACATTATGATTCTAGTCGTATTATGGACATTGCAAGAAAAATTATTTATTATATAATGGCATGAAAATAATTATTCAAATTTTTTTAACATAATAGATAGTGGTAATTATTCATGTCTTAGTTAAATGATGAGAACCAAAAAGAATTGAGGAATTTGGCATGGTAAATCTCAAGAAGGAATGAAATAACAACAAACTACATGCAAAAATGTGAGTGAATTCATTTAACACAATAAAATTATTTTTTTGAAGAAGAATTTATTAAAATGGAAATGGAATTAAAAATATAGTACTTCATAATGTAATGAAAGATCATTTTAAACAAGAATAATGATAATACAAACAAAAAATTTGAAGTTCAACCCGAATGGAGATGTTAAATCCAAACTGCGACCGGTATAATTACTTCCAAAAACAAACAATATCAAATCTACACCAACAATGATAATACAAACAAAAAATAATGATAAATTACAACTAAAATCTAACCAATAATCAAAATCACGCAAAATAGGGTTATTGATAAAGAAATAAACAATGGGATATGAAAGAAGAGATAAATAGGAAGAACACATACCCAAAATCGTGCAGACGACAAAAAACCTTCAACAATGGCTGTCCAAGATCGCAAATCAAGTTCGAAGGTCGTCGGGAGTCCGAAGCGCCACAGCGGAACTCGATTTCGACGGACGAACAAAATGAGGGTTTCTGACCGTGAATATTTTTAAAAGACTTTTCGCGTCGGTTTTCATGAAAACCGACGCCGAAACATTTTAAAAATTTATTTTCCGCATCGGTTCTCAGGAAAACCGACGCGAAATATATTTTTTTTTATGAGTTTCGGCGTCGGTTTTCATGAAAACCGACGCTGAAACATTTTAAAAATTTATTTTCCGCATCGGTTCTCAGGAAAACCGACGCGGAATATATTTTTTTTTATGAGTTTCGGCGTCGGTTTTCATGAAAACCGATGCCGAAACATTTTAAAAATTTATTTTCCGCGTCGGTTCTCAGGAAAACCGACGCGGAAAATATCTATACTAATATTTTCCGCGTCGGTTTTCTTAAAAACCGACGTGAAAAATCAACGCATAATATTATTCGCGTCGGTTCTTAGGAAAACCGACGCGGATAATATGTATACTAATATTTTCTGCGTCGGTTTTCTTCAAAACCGACACGAAATATCAACGCATAATTATTTTTGGCGTCGGTTTTTTGTAAAACCGACGCCAAAAATTCCCCGCACATACTATTCGCGTCGGTTTTTAAAAAACCGACGTTATTACGACGGCGTTAAAGCCCGTATTTCCACTAGTGGGTGAGACCCGCAAGAAGATGTGGTCGCCATCCTCGAACTCCAGTGGCCTCCGCCTCCTGTCAGCATAAGACTTCTGCCGGCTCTGAGCTGTCCTCATCCTCTCCTGGATGACCTGGACCTTCTCTGTCGTGGCCTGGACCATTTCCGGTCTCACAAGTGCTGACTCCCCAGGGTCTGTTTAGCACAGAGGAGATCTGAAAGGTCGGCTGTAAAACGCCTCATATGGTTCCATCCCGATGGTGGAGTGGTAGCTGTTGTTGTACGTGAACTCCACCAAGGGTAGGTGGTCCTCCCAGCTACGAACAAAGTCGAGGACACATGCGCGGAGCATGTCCTCGAGAGTCCGAATGGTCCTCTCTGTCTGACCATCTTTCTGAGGGTGAAAGGCGGTGCTCAGACGTAGCTGCGTCCCGAATGCCTCCTGCAACCCCTTCCAAAGCCAGGAAGTAAAGCGAGTATCTCGATCGGAGACGATAGATGATGGCACACCATGAAGCCGTACAATCTCCTGAACGTAGAGACGTCCCAAGCTCTCCACTAATCCCTGCTCTCTGATGGGTAAGAAGTGAGCCAACTTGGTGAGTCGGTCGACAATCACCCAAATGGAGTCATGACCTCTAGAAGTGCGTGGAAGTCCGGTCACGAAGTCCATAGATATGCTGTCCCATTTCCACTCCGAGACCTCCAAGGGCTGTAACAAGCCTGCTGGTACCTGGTGCTCTGCCTTCACCTGCTGGCAGGTGAGGCATCGAGAAACGAACTCTGCCACAACCTTCTTTATGCCCGCCACCAGTGCTGTCGTCTGAGATCCTGGTACATCTTTGCCACTGCAGGATGTACCGCCAAAGGGGAAGTGTGAAACTTTCTCAGTACCTCCTCCCATAAATCAACTGGTACCAAGGTACGTCCTCTGAAAAGGATTTCGTGCTCTCCTCCTAAAGAGAAACCATCAGGTGCCTGTCCTGAGGATATCTGTGCACGCCGCATCTCACAGTCGGCGTCCCCACGCTGTGCCTCTCTGACCCGCTGTAGTAGTAGAGGAGTGACTGTGAGTGACTAAAGAAAGGCTGCTCCATCGCTATCCATGAAGGATATCTGCAAAGAGGCTAGCTGCTCTGTCGCCTCCCCAAGTAGCTGAATGCCCGTCCTCCTACTGAGAGCATCAGCTACCACGTTCCCCTTTCCAGGAGTATAGAATATCTCAAAGTAATAGTCCTGGAGGAACTCGAGCCATCGCCACTATCTCAGGTTCAGGTCCTTCTGCGAGAAGATGTACCTGAGACTCTGGTGGTCAGAATAGACTGTAAAGTGCTCGCCCATCAGATAGTGTCGCCACATCTTCAGAGTGAAGACCACTGCTGCTAACTCCAGGTCATGGGTAGCGTAGTTCTGCTCATGCTGCCTCAACTGACATGATCCATAGGCGATCACGACCCACTCCTGCATCAGGACACATTCGAGTCCGGTCCCTGATGCATCGCAGTATACTACGTACCCAACTCCCTCCTCCGGTAGCCTCAAGATAGGCGCGCTGGTCAATCTCTGTCTCAGCTCTTGGAAGCTCTGCTGACATCTGTCTGACCACACAAAGGGTTTCCCCTTCTTCATCAAAGCTGAGAGTGGTGCCTCAGCTCTGGAGAAGTCTGACACAAATCTCCGGTAGTACCCAGATAGTCCCAAGAAACTCCTCACCTCCGTCACGCTCCTGGGTGGATCCCAAGCTAATACTGCCTCGATCTTCGTAGGGTCCACTACAACTCCCACCTCAGAGATGACATGTCCCAAGAAGTGGACCTCGCGTATCCAGAATTGACACTTAGAGAGCTTACCATAAATCTGGTGCTCTCGGAGTGTGTCCAGTACAACCCGCAAGTGGTAGGCGTGCTCCTCCTCAGTCTTCGAGTATATCAAAATATCGTCGATGAAGACCATGACAAATCGATCAAGGTATGGCTGAAATATCCTGTTCATGAGGGCCATGAACACTGCTGAAGCATTGGTTACGCCGAATAGCATAACCAAGAACTCATAGTGGCCATACCGACACCTGAAGGCCGTCTTCAACACGTCCTCATCCAAAACTCTAAGCTGGTGATAGCCTGACCTGAGGTCTATCTTTGAGAACCACTGTGATCCCTTGAGCTAATCGAAGAGGTCGTCAATCCTTGGTAGCGGATACTTGTTCCTCACGGTCACCTGGTTCAGGCAGCGATTGTTGACACAAAGTCGCAAGCTCCCTTCCGCCTTCTTGGCGAACAATATCAGGGAAGCCCATGGTGAAACACTGGGTCAGATGAATCCCTTGCCCTGCAAGTCCTCCAACTGTACCCATAGCTCTCGAAGCTCGGCGGGAGCCATCCGATATGCTGGGGTGGATATCAGGGCTGTCCTGGGGTACAGATCTATATAAAAGTCTACCTATTTTTGAGGAGGTAGTCCTGGAACGTCGTCGGGGAAAACGTCCGCATACTGATCCACCACTGCAGGAAAACCAGGACTCCGCACGTCAACTGCTCCTAGGATGAGGCTATCCAACTGATGAGTGATGGGCTGTCCTCTCCTCTGCAAGAGTCCATCCTGTGCTGTGAAGACTTCTCGCCGGTGAAGGTGAACCTGCTTCCGTCGGTGTGTACACACCGCACCTTACGCCTAATACAGTCAATCTGAGCATGGACTGTAGATAACTAATCCATGCCCAAGATGACGTCGTAAGGACTCGACGCCGCTACAAGAAGATCCCAGCCAAAGATCCACCTCCTAGAGTAAGCTCACACTGCCGGCACCAGTGCGTAATCGTCGAGTATGCTCCCGTAGGAGTCTCTAGCCGTAAGGATCGAGCCAACGGCTCTGTCGGAATCTCCGAGCTCTGAACAAGGGCAACAACTATGAAATAATGACTCACTCCCATGTCTATAAGAAATTAAGCAAGGGTGGAATAGACACAGATAGTACCTCGAATCATCTCAAGTGCACCATGGTCGTAGGCCTCCGCTGCCTGGAGCTGTGCCTGTCTCTGCCTGCCAGCTCCCTGTGGTCGGGGTGGACCTCCTGGTGGTGGTGGTGGTAGAGCCTCAAAGCATCGCCCACCACCTGCTGCTCGGCCAGCTCCTCTGCCTCGTCCGCCTGCTCCCTGCGGACCGCCACAGTTGACCCTCTGCCTCTGCCTGGGTGGTCCCTCAACCGTCTGATGCTCCTCAGCATGCCGGTTCGGGCAGTCACAAGCCATGTGGTCCTACCCGCCGCATGCGTAGCACTGTCTGCCTCTCAAAATACTGGCTCCGCGTTGAGTGCCCCGCACCTCTGAGCCAGTGTCCTGAGGTCGTCTTTTTGAGGGTCTGGTCTACCTGGACCCATGAGTCATCCGTCGACTGCCTGCTGCTGAAGACTCTCCTACGTGCCACCCTACGGTAGGTCTCGCTGCTGATGTAGGCTTAGCAAGGAAGCTCTCGATCATAAGGGCTCGCTCTAGTACCCCTGCCTGTGTAGGAATGCTGAGGCAGATCAGTGATGCCCTGATCTCATGCCCCAATCCCTGCTCAAAGGTCTAGACCCGGAAGAATGGGTCCCGTACCATGTCCGTTGAATAGCGGGAGAGATCTGTAAATCTCGCCGAGTACTGGGCGACCGTCAAGCTGCCCTGCCGTAGCTGTAGAAGCTCTTGTATGCGTACCGCATGGAGGGTGGATGGGACGAACTCCGAGCGGAAGAGGATCTCAAAGTCCGTCCAGAGGAGAGATGCCTCGTCGTTCACCTGTAGCATTAAGCTCCACCATCTGCCTGCTGCCGCGTGCAGGAGGCTCGCTGCGAGGATCACCATGAGGTCTGCTGGTGTCCTCACTAACCTAAAAACTCATAAAACTGCCTCCAACCAATCCTCGACGGTCTGAGGGTCCGTCTCCCCATGGAACCTGGGCGGTCGATGATGCTGAAACTCGTGCAGTGCACTAAGGCGGCGTGCATCATCAGCGGCTGGGGCTGGTAGCATCGGTGGCTCGACGGGTAGACGTACCGCCGGTGCCTCTACTGTCAAAGGGCCCTGTACTGAGGCCTCATCGCTCGGTGGGCTGTTGTCATGTACAACGCTCGGAACCCTAGCTGGCTGCCTTCATGGGGCCATCCTGAAAAGAAACAGGTGCGCCACGGTCAAACAATATACTTGGTGAGCTGACACAAAGTAATCACAAAGAAAACTTGAAACACAAATGCAATCAATGTTTTCATGCATTAAGTTGGAAATCAGAAGTCATGGTCCTGGTGTACGGATACGTCGGCCGCCGCACCAACACTGGACTCCCTGAACTGATAACCACACTCAATACTCTTAACACTATTGTTTCACATAGAAAAAGATCAGAGTCCTGAGTTCTGCGGTAGAACCAAACTCTTTTGATACCAATTTGTCACGACCCGTCCTCGGGGCCCGTGCCGTGACTACCCCAAGCCCGCCTTCCATAGGCCAGGGGCTGGCGACAAGCACCAAGGCATAATTACCGGTAAAAAGGGAAGGCATTGCCTTTGTAAAGTAAAAAAACACAACAGAGCAAGCAAGAAGAAGTAAACACTAAGTAAAAACTGGGTACAACAGTAAGTGTGGAAAATTAACTGGGCCAGAATACAAACCCAAACTGAAAGTAAAGTACAACTAAAAAAGGGAGTACAACAACTGAAAAGTAAAATCGCAGCCTTGAGCCGCCCACTGGAATTACCACCTGAAGGGTGGATACAGATAACCTCTACAGCTCCTCGGGTTTAGCCGTCCGCTCCGAGTACACCCCGCCCAGTGATCCACCTCCGGGTACCGACTTGCTCCTCGTGCCTCAACCACGATCAGCGCTATCCGTCGTCTGCAACCAACACAATGTAGTGCGGGCATAGCCTGTGCAGGGGTGAGTATAAGATACTCAGTAGGGACCCTGAGACCCCCGAAGGTCTCCCAGAATCCACAAATGATAATCCACAATGAAAGATACAAACACGAAGTAACATCCGACACTACTTAGGTATATTCCCATACATATACCTAAGTCATCAATTCTCGTTTGGCTCCAACATCCGAGCTCAAGTACAAACCAGTCCACACAGGAAAACATAACGTAATCCACACAGGATAACAAGTCAATCTTATCGAAGATAAGGATTGAAAGTCAAGATTCAGCTCACACAGGTATACTTCATCGTAAGACGATAGAGATGATCAGATATAGCCACTAATTTATCTAAGCCGTCGGACCCACACAGGATCAATAGGTACTAACCCCCGTAATGACCCACAAAGGATCGATAGCTAACTAACCCCCGCAATGACCCACACAGGATCGAACCCACACAGGATCTGTAGGCGCTGGACCACACAGGACCGCTGAGCACTGACCCACACAGGATCTGACCCACAAAGGATCTGACCCACACAGGATCAGTAGCACTGATCCACGTAGGATCGCTGAGTGCTGTAGTCTTTGCCGTCGAATCCACGAAAGATTTCTGTACATTTTTTATCGTCGTCGCAGTCGCAGCCAGCTCTAGGGTTCCCGCACACAGCAAGCTCATTCGAGGAGGGTCCGCTCCACGAACCGAGGGCTGATACATCAACTGACACAAAAGTTCGGAGTTGATGTATCCAAAAGTTCCGTATCGTCAACAGGAACTCAACACGATAGACGGCGCGCCGATCGGACGCCCGGTCTGAGAGTTATTGGCTTTTTAGTTCCAGGGGCCCGGTTGGTTTTTAAGTAAAAAACAACCCGACCGTACTCCAAATACGTCCAAACCTCGATCGGAGTAAGCCAAAAGGTCCTTCTCACTTAGAGGAATCCATCAAAGTTGACGGCACGTCAATCGGACGTCCGGAGCTCAAGTTATAAGCGTTTCCGCTCCGAGGGTCCGGTTGGTTTCGTGTACGAACCAACCTGGACGAACACAAAGTACTTTGAAACCTTGAGTGTAATATATTAAAATGACCGTCTCGATCCAAGGATCACATCGCAACTGACGGTGCATCGATCAGAGGTCCATATCCCAAGTTATGGTCAAAAGACCAAAAGAGGTCCGAAAATGGGGGTTTCGGGCCCGGACCGACCCGGCCCGAGACCGTCTGGGTCGGCCCAAACCGGTTCGACCTGACCCGGGTCCGGCCCGCTTGGGCGCAGCCCGGCCCGGCTGTCGCGGCCCGGCCGGGGCTGCCGGCCCGGCGCGCTGGCCCGGCGGCCAGGTGGCTCGGCCGTTTCGGCCGACCGGATGGGGGGGGGGGGGGCGCTGCCCCCCATTTCGTAACCGCGGCCCCCATGTGGGTGGCCGCTCCTGTCTGGCCAGCTGGGGGTTACAAACCCCCAGCTCTTCCTCTGACCGGCTGGCTCGCTCCGGTCGGCTGGCTGCTGCACCACGGGACCGGCGCTGGCCTGTCCCACTGCTCCGACGCCGGTGGCCCGGAACCGGCCGCCGGTCCTTGCTTCGCCGCGGCGCGATGGTGCCGCGCCCCTCCGCCGTGGCCTCGCTCCGGCCGCGATATCTTCGGGTTTTTCCGGTGCGGAGCGACGACGCCGCGACTTGGTTCGATTTTCAATTGCGCGACACGACGACGCCGCGCATCCTTGCCGCTCGTTCCCGCGCGGTGCGACGGCACCGCGTCACTTACCTTTGAACCGTAATCAACACAAAAGATCAGGGAGGAGGGTCGACCGTGTTTGTGCGGTCCGGTCCCCTCTTGTTAATCGATAGCAAGCAGTCCAATTGAACGAGTAACGTCGACGAAAGAAATTCACGAATATCATCAACAATAAAAAAATTCCCCTATCTAGAGTGTAGTTTGAACAGAGTTTTGTCGCGGAAATAACCATCACGGAAGAAGGCGTCGCGGAAAGAGAATCGTCGCGTCGCGGAGAAAAGATTCGTCGGCGTCGCGTCGTCGATCTCCAAGGATCCGGCGTTCTTGTCGACCTTCGTCGGAGGTCGGCGTTGTAACACCCGAGACTTTTATGTTATATAAATCATCAAAGGAATATTTTTCTACACACAACACTTGCTTGGCTTGCTTTACACGAAATCGCGACCTTCCTCGATAGCTTTCGTCGTACGCAATACCGAGTTTCACTAAACAACGATATGCTATTAAAATATTATTAAAACTAGCCTTTATGAATAGTAATAACCACTTTTTGAAATTTTATAAATTTTATTTTTCAAAATGGACTTCATTTTTGGATTCGGAATATCGAAATTAGCCTAGGGTGAAATTTTGGTATTTTTCTGAAAACTTTCAATTTTTGATGAATAGTGAAACCACTAAGTGGTAGTTAAAAAACTGAATTTTTCATAAAACTTAATTTTACCGCTTCTGTGAGTGGAATTTCAAAAATCCGAGAGACATGGTTGATGTCAGTAAGTAAAATGTGGTTCAATGAGATGAAAATATTTTTTTTGGTGAATAGTAACTTTTTACTTTTTTTTACCACAGTTAAAAGTAAATAGGGTAATTAAGGGTAAATATGATATTATTATTACCCTAACACATGTCCTAATTCTATTTTACAAGTTTAATTCGACCAAAAACAAACTTAGGAATAAAATATGACCATTTAGGCCCACTTGGATTAGATTAGGACATTTATTATTAATTTATTTAAAGAAGGGTTAAAATAGTTAAAATCAAAGTTTAATAAGTAAATAATTTTTAATATGGGGTTATACATAAGATAAATTCGACTATAAATATTCATTAGAAATCTAAAAATATTTCCTATATAATGGTATTTTATTTGTAAATTTTAGACATTAAATAATTTAATTTATTTATGACACAAAGATGATGCAGTAATTATCTTATTAATGAAATATTGACATAATTAATGTTATAAACACCAAAATAAATGTAATTTGAGACTTTTTATGAATTACACTAATTTTATAGGTTAATATGACATGTTAGTATTGATTTAATTAACTTTGTTCGAACTAATCATTCTGTTATGATTTTCACAAAAATAAATTACTAAATAGTGTCAAAATTGACATAAAATAGTTTTTAAAACAAATATTATATTAGTAATTGTTATTTTATTCCTAAAAATCTAAGGTTCGGCCAAATGACTTAGATAAGGTTATATATATTAATAATAAACAACTTGGGGTTCTTTTGGCTGCTTATAGTAAGTTTATTAACCTTATAGTATAAGAACACAAGAAGACACGGTAAAAGTAAACTTATTTAACTTAATGTTAAATCTAAATGATAAGGTTAAAATAGGAACCTAAACTTGTCTAAATTATATTGGATGAGAGTATTTAGACCCATCCCCACCTTAGCTTCGAAATATATCAATTTGGAGCTATTTAAAACCGAAATTGACTTTATAATAAAATAATATTTTTAGTTTTCCCAAAGGTACCCCTCTCCTCCCTTATAAAAGGGCACCTCCTCCCCCTCTTCCTCACACCACTTTGAGCCTTCAAGCTTGGAAAACCCCTACCAATTCCTCCTCTCCACTTCCCTAGAGACATCCTAGAGGTCCTTGTATTCTTCAAAGACCAATTTTAGTGCCCTAAAAGAAGGTCTCAAAGAAGCACTTCAAAGAAGAGGAGGTTCAGACACTTACGAAGCAAAACAGACCTAAGGTAAGGGAAATATCACAATCTCATTTTTATCCGAGATTGTTTTTACTTTGGCATTTACTGGGGTGTATTTTATCATACACATCCATGTTTCCTCAATATGTAATATTATTTCCATCCACCTACAATTGTTTAAATCCAATTTTACCCTTCGGTGAGTTTTTAGTAAAATATATGAAAAGACTCTTTTGTCGTTTTTCGTACGAGGTACTTTTTGACTTTTCCGACAAAAGTACGAGAAGAATGTTTTTTTTAACTTATAAGACATGAATGGATTTTTAAAACATTATTTCCAAGAAGAATCCTTTACAAGTTTTCAAGTTTATTTTTAATCAACTTCTTTTAGTTTAAAGTTGTATGACATGTTAAGAAAGGAAAAATGTTTTTGAAGAAGAAAGGATATTTTCCTCAAGAATGGAGTTCAAGTGTTTTATCAAAATTATTTTCCATCTAAGATAATAAATGGTTCTGTTTTTATCCCTATTATTACATTGATTTGATTATGTTGTGATGGAATTATTTTTATGAATTCCTTTATCTTATATGAATTGTTTTATGATGTCATGATGTTTAAGATTCCCATTTGTATTACATGGGTTATGCAATGATGTATGATTTATGATTTTGTGGCACACATAAGAATGGTATCATTATGAGATGGGTGGGACCTATATCTCCCTCCAATGCATTGGGTAAAGATTTTATATCTCATGAGATAGACATGGCTGGAACGGTAGGTTATACTGGTTCAGTGAAATAGGACTGAAACGAGGGTGACTCGGTTCAGAAATAGACTTTGTCCACTAAGATAGTCTTGGCAATGAGTCTTGACTAACAAGAAATGATTCTCTATGATTATGTGTGTATGCCACAAAGTTTCATATTTTAAGTTATGATTATTGTGATTACATTTCACTGCCATGATTTATTCCATGTTATGAAATTATGATCTCTTTTGCAGGTTAAGATTTCCAAAAGATATGCGCTTATGTATATTATGTGATTGATATTTCTTTTGTTTACCTTTACTGAGCATTTGAGCTCACCCTTTTGTATGTTTTCTTTCCCCAGGCTAGGAATAAGGTTATTAAGTAAGATATGCCAAAAGGGACTATAGATATGATGAAATAAATGGGAGACAGTGTAGACGCTTTATGAACCAATTGTTTATGTTTCCCAGTTTCTAAAGACACTATACCTATACGGTCCTTTCGTGGTTTTGTTATATGTTGTAATAAGTATGCTTCAATTTTAAAGTATTAACAATGTATGTAAAGTATGGGTCGTTATAGTTGGTATCAGAGGAAAGGTATAGTCAACCTTTGGAAACTAGGATGTGAAAGCCTTAGCAAGAACCCTAAGGATAAGTCTAAGCATAGAACACAATCTTAGTGTTTTAGAAATGGCCATGAATAACCTAGGATAAGACCTTAAGTGTGAAATTTTATTCTTGATTATGTGGTTTTCCTATTATAATTAGCGTTGATCACACTATTCTTCTTGGTTTTAGTCAATGGCTGGAACCCGAAGGAACCGTGTTAATGCGGAATGCGACGGGCAATGCAATGATTGTCCCCCTGAGCAACCAAACATTATGGGAGCTGGAATGAAAAATCTTGTAGCCATGATCACATAACTTTCTCAAGCTATGAATCATGCAGGACTTCCAAACGAGCAAATGAAGGAGCAACATTCTGTTGAATACTTCATGAGGCAGTGTCTACCTTCTTTCAGCAGGTCTACTGATCCATTAGTTGCTGAACAATGGATTAGTACTACTGAAAATATATTTTCAGTTCTTCAATGTTCTGAACATGATAAAGTCATCCTAGCAGTGTATCGTTTGGAAGGAGATGCTGATCAATGGTGGAATCTTATTAAGAATACGAGGAAAAGGGATGAAATTGAGTCCATGGAATGGGACGAGTTGAAGAACTTATTTTTCAATAAGTACTTCCCTCGTATTCTCCGAACAAAGATGGAGAAAGAGTTTCTTGAACTGAAGCAAAAGGATGATGAATCTGTTGGTACCTATGAAGCAAATTTTACAATACTTGCAAGGTACGCTTCTGGTATTATTATCCAATCTGAGAGTAAGATCGATCGATTCGTTTGTGGCTTAAAACCAAGTCTTCGAAGGGAGCCATACGGGACTTCAATAGCTACGAGGAAATCGTTAGATGTGATCTCAAAGTCGAGATGGAGATTGGAGTAACCCATCAGTCATATGGGTTTGATAAGAAGAGGAAAATGGAATTCAAAGGAAAATCTAAAGAGCACACTGAAAATAAGATGAGCTTTCCCTTATGCTCAAAGTGTGGAAATAAACATGGAGGGAGTTGTCTTAAAGGGACAAGTAAATGTTTCAAATGTGGAAAGGAAGGTCATCGGGCATTTGAATGCCGCGATGATGGGAAGAAGATGTCTAATGATGCAAACAAAGGAAGGGATACAGAGAATGAACCTATTACACTTCAATGTTTCAAGTGCAAGGAGATGGGTCATTATTCCAACAAATGCCCTAATCCAAGGGTTGATGATGATGGTCAACGTCAACAAACTCTTAAGTCTAAAGACAAAGGAAAGTCACATGCAATTTCTATTAGCGATGTGGAGTACGATAACGATGTGATGAAAGGTACACTTACCATCCACTCTAAAGTAGCAAATGTTTTATTTGATTCTGGATCCACCCACTCATTTATTTCTGAATAATTTTCTAAGGGTATCACCGTATTACCTCAACAATTAGATGTTGAGTTAGCTGTGACAACACCTAATGGCACAACAGTCGCATCAAAAGTTTATAATTCTTCTCCGATCGAAGTTTGTGGGAAAGTGCTACCTACAAATCTTGTGATCCTTCCTATAGTGGAATTTGATGTGATTATTGGCATGGATTGACTTTCTTTATATGTATCTCATATCAATTGCTAAAGAAGGGAAGTCACATTTCATATTCCAGATCAATCTATGATCGTCTATCAATGCAAGGATGAACATAACCTTCCAGTGGAAATTTCTTCCATTTTATGGGTATTGATTCCACTAAATGAAGGTTATTTATCTCAAATGGTTGGTGAGAAACTCACGATTAAGAATATGCCCATTATACAGGAGTTTGATGATGTCTTTCCGGAGGAATTACCGGGTCTTCCACCGAATCGTGAAGTTGAGTTTTCAATAGAACTCGTATCGGGTGATTTGCCTATTTCAAAGACACCTTATAGAATGACCCCAATTGAGTTGCAGGAATTAAAGAAGCAACTCCAAGAGAATCTTGATAAGGGATTCATACTCTCTAGTGCGTCACCTTGGGGAGAACCTGTTCTATTTGTTAAGAAGAAAGATGGATCAATGAGACTCTGCATTGATTATCGAGAACTTAACAAGATCACTATCAAGAACAAATATCCTCTCCCATGCATTGATGACTTATTTGACCAACTACGCAGAGCTCAATACTTTTCCAAGATTGATCTTCGTTCAGGGTATCATCAATTAAGGGTCAAAAGGGAGGATATACCAAAGACGGCTTTCCGTACAAGGTATGGACACTATGAATTTATAGTGATTCCATTTGGTCTTACTAATGCCCCTGCTATCTTCATAGATCTGATGAATAGAGTCTTTAGATACTATCTTGATCAATTTGTGGTAGTCTTTATAGATGATATTCTTGTCTATTCAAAGAGTAAGGAAGAACATGAAGATCACTTGAGAATTATATTGAAGACCCTGAGAAAGGAGAAGCTTTATGCCAAATTTACCAAGTGTGAATTTTGGCTTCAAAAAGTTGCATTTTTGGGTCACATAATCTCAAAAGAGGGGATATCTGTGGATTTAGCAAAAACAGAGGTTATCGAAAGATGGTCGAGACCAACAATAGTAACTGAGATCCGAAGTTTTCTTGGTTTGGCTGGATATTATCGACGTTTTGTGAAATATTTTTCACGATTATCTAATCCACTCACCAAGTTGACTCGAAAAGGAGTTAAGTTTGTTTGGACAGAGGAATGTGAAGAGAATTTCAAGGAGTTGAAAAGAAGGTTATCCAGTGCACCTGTGCTCACACTGCCTTGTAGTGGAGAAAGGTTTGTGATCTACAGTGATGCATCCAAGAAGGGATTGGGGTGTGTTCTTATGCAAAATGATATGGTGATAGCTTATGCCTCACGACAGTTGAAAATCCATGAGCAAAATTACCCAACACATGATTTGGAGTTAGATGCGGTAATATTTGCATTAAAGATTTGGAGGCATTACCTTTATGGTGAAAGGTGTGATATTTATACTGATCATAAAAGTTTAAAGTATATTTTCACACAAAAGGAGATGAATATGCGTCAAAGAAGATGGTTGGAGCTGATTAAGGATTATGACTGCTCAATCCATTACCACCCTGGGAAAGCAAACAAGGTGGCAGATGCATTAAGTCGACAAGACCATGCTAGTTTATCTATGATGAGGATCACAAAAGATCCAATATTTATGGATTTACAAAGGATAGATCTTGGAATTATAATGGAAGGGGAAAAATCTTATCTTTCTCAAATGAATGTTCAACCATCTATACATGTTAATATTAAAGAGGCACAGAAAGAAGATGTCGAGTTACAAAAGAAGGTGAGAAATGTTCCTGAATTCAACCTTGATTGTGATGGGATAATAAAGTTCAGGAATCGGTTTTGTGTTCCTCCCATCCCTGAATTAAAGAAGGAGCTGCTGGATGAGGCTCATAGTTCTTCATTCTCTATTCATCCTGGAAGCACGAAGATGTATAGGGACCTGAAAGAGTACTTCTGGTGGGATGGCATGAAAAAAGATGTTGCTGAATATGTCTCTCGATGCTTGGTTTGTCAACAAGTTAAAGCTGAGAGACAGAAGTCTAAGGGGATGTTACAACCATTACCCATACCCGAATGGAAATGGGAAAACATCACTATGGACTTTGTCACAGGACTTCCTAAAACATCCAAAGGCAATAATGCTATCTGGGTCATAGTTGATCATCTTACAAAGTCTGCACACTTCATTTCTATTAGAGAGGATTTCTCTCTGGATCAGCTTGCCAGGATATATGTAAAGGAAGTGGTAAGATTGCATGAAGTACCACTTTCTATTATATCTGATCGGGATCCGAGATTTACCTCTAAGTTCTGGCGAAGTCTTCAGCATACTCTGGATACAGAGTTGAGTTTCAGCACTGCTTATCATCCTCAGATAGACGGTCAGTCTGAGAGAACAATTCAAACCCTAGAAGATATGTTGAGAGCTTGCTCTATGGATTTAAAAGGTGGTTGGGATCAACACCTACCTTTGGTGGAATTTTCTTATAATAATAGCTTTTATTCCAGTATTCAGATGGCTCCTTATGAAGCTCTCTATGGAAAGAAATGCAGGACTCCAACTTGCTGGGATGAAGTTGGGGAAAGAAAGCTATTAGGACCTGATCTCGTTGATGAAATGGCAGAAAAGGTCAGATCTATTCAACAACACATAAGAGCATCTCAGAGTCGACATAAAAGTTATGCCGACAACCGAAGAAAAGACCTAGAGTTTGAAGTGGGTGATAAAGTGTTCTTACGGATATCTCCCTGGAAGAGAGTCATGAGATTTGGAAAGAAGGGGAAGTTGAGCCCTAGATATATCGGTCCTTTCGAAATACTGGATTGTGTTGGGAAGGTAGCTTACCGATTGGCGCTTCCACCGAATCTCTCTCAAGTTCACGATGTGTTCCATGTATCTCTCCTGAGAAAGTACATACCTGATCCTTCACATGTACTCAGCTCATAAGTTATACCGCTGGAGCAAGATCTTTCTTATGAAGAACAACCGATAGAGATTCTGGATCGTAGCAAAAAAGTCCTACAAAACAAGACCAATCGATTGGTGAAAGTTTTATCGAGGAACCACCAATTAGAAGAAACTACATGGGAGCTTGAGGATATGATGAGGGAGAGGTATCCTCATCTGTTTGTTACAAAGTGTCGAATTTCGAGGGCGAAATTCATTTTAAGGGGGGTAGAATGTAACACCCGAGACTTTTATGTTATATAAATCATCAAAGGAATATTTTTCTACACACAACACTTTCTTGTCTTGCTTTACACGAAATTGCGACCTTCCTCGATAGCTTGCATCGTACGCAATACCGAGTTTCACTAAACAACGATATGCTATTAAAATATTATTAAAACTAGCCGTTATGAATAGTAATAACCACCTTTTGAAATTTTATAAATTTTATTTTTCAAAATGGACTTCATTTTTGGATTCGGAATATCGAAATTAGCCTAGGGTGAAATTTTGGTATTTTTCTGAAAACTTTCAATTTTTGATGAATAGTGAAACCACTAAGTGGTAGTTAAAAAACTGAATTTTTCATAAAACTTAATTTTACCGCTTCTGTGAGTGGAATTTCAAAAATCCGAGAGACACGGTTGATGTTAGTAAGTAAAACGTGGTTCAATGAGATGAAAATAATTTTTTGGTGAATAGTAACTTTTTACTTTTTTTTACCACGGTTAAAAGTAAATAGGGTAATTAAGGGTAAAGATGATATTATTATTACCCTAACACATGTCCTAATTCTATTGGACAAGTGTAATTCGACCAAAAACAAACTTAGGAATAAAATATGACCATTTAGGCCCACTTGGATTAGATTAGGACATTTATTATTAATTTATTTAAAGAAGGGTTAAAATAGTTAAAATCAAAGTTTAATAAGTAAATAATTTTTAATATGGGGTTATACATAAGATAAATTCAACTATAAATATTCATTAGAAATATAAAAATATTTCCTACATAATAATATTTTATTTTTAATTTTTAGACATTAAATAATTTAATTTATTTATGACACAAAGATGATGCAGTAATTATCTTATTAATGAAATATTGACATAATTAATGTTATAAACACCAAAATAAATGTAATTTGAGACTTTTTATGAATTCCACTAATTTTCTAGGTTAATATGACATGTTAGTATTGATTTAATTAACTTTTTTCGAACTAATCATTCTGTTATGATTTTCACAAAAATCAATTACTAAATAGTGTCAAAATTGACATAAAATAGTTTTTAAAAAAAATATTATATTAGTAATTGTTATTTTATTCCTAAAAATCTAAGGTTCGTCCAAATGACTTAGATAAGGTTATATATATTAATAATAAACAACTTGGGGTTCGTTTGGCTGCTTATAGTAAGTTTATTAACCTTATAGTATAAGAACACAAGAAGACACGGTAAAAGTAAACTTATTTAACTTAATGTTAAATCTAAATGATAAGGTTAAAATAGGAACCTAAACTTGTCTAAATTATATTGGATGAGAGGATTTCGACCCATCCCCACCTTAGCTTCGAAATATATCAATTTGGAGCTATTTAAAACTGAACTTGTCTTTATAATAAAATAATATTTTTAGTTTTCCCAAAGGTACCCCTCTCCTCCCTTATAAAAGGGCACCTCCTCCCCCTCTTCCTCACACCACTTTGAGCCTTCAAGCTCGGCCAACCCCTGCCAATTCCTCCTCTCCACTTCCCTAGAGACATCCTAGAGGTCCTGGTCTTCTTCAAAGACCAATTTTAGTGCCCTAAAAGAAGGTCTCAAAGAAGCACTTCAAAGAAGAGGAGGTTCAGACACTTACGAAGCAAAACAGACCTAAGGTAAGGGAAATATCACAATCTCATTTTTATCCGAGATTGTTTTTAATTTGGAATTTACTGGGGTGTATTTTATCATCCACATCCATGTTTCCTCAATATGTAATATTATTTCCATCCACCTACAATTGTTTAAATCCAATTTTACCCTTCGGTGAGTTTTTAGTAAAATATATGAAATGACTCTTTTGTCGTTTTTCGTACAAGGTACTTTTTGACTTTTCCGAAAAAATTACGAGAAGAATGTTTTTTTAACTTATACGACATGAATGGATTTTTAGAACATTATTTCCAAGAAGCATCCTTTACAAGTTTTCAAGTTTATTTTTAATCAACTTCTTTTAGTTTAAAGTTGTATGACATGTTAAGAAAGGAAAAAAGTTTTTGAAGAAGAAAGGATATTTTCCTCAAGAATGGAGTTCAAGTGTTTTATCAAAATTATTTTCTATCTAAGATAATAAAGGGTTCTGTTTTTATCCCTATTATTACATTGATTTTATTATGTTGTGATGGAATTATTTTTATTAATTCCTTTATCTTATATGAATTGTTTTATGATGTCATGATGTTTAAGATTCACATTTTTATTACATGGGTTATGCAATGATGTATGATTTATGATTTTGTGGCACACATAAGAATGGTATAATTATGAGATGGGTGGGACCTATATCTCCCTCCAATGCATTGGGTAAAGATTTTATATCTCATGAGATAGACATGGCTGGAACGGTAGGTTATACCGGTTCAGTGAAACAGGACTGAAACGAGGGCGACTCAGTTCAGAAATGGACTTTGTCCACTAAGATAGTCTTGGTAATGAGTCTTGACTAACAAGAAATGATTCTCTATGATTATGTGTGTATGCCACAAAGTTTCATGTTTTAAGTTATGATTATTGTGATTACATTTCACTGCCATGATTTATTCCATGTTATGAAATTATGATCTCTTTTGCAGGTTAAGATTTCCAAAATTTATGCGCTTATGTATATGATGTGATTGATATTTCTTTTGTTTACCCTTACTGAGCATTTGACCTCACCCTTTTGTATTTTTTCTTTCCCCAGGTCAGGAAGAAGGTTATTAAGTAAGATATGCCAAAAGGGACTATAGATATGATGAAATAAATGGGAGACAGTGTAGACGCTTTATGAACCAGTTGTTTATGTTTCCCAGTTTCTAAAGACACTATACCTATACAGTCCTTTCGTGGTTTTGTTATATGTTGTAATAAGTATGCTTCAATTTTGAAGTATTAACAATGTATGTAAAGTATGGGTCGTTATAGGCGTTCTTTACGTTCTTCGCGTTCTTCGTCGAAAAAGAAGAAGATATTCAGGCCCCTTAGATTTTCTCCAAATCCTCTCAATGCAACAAGTTCCAACCAAAATAAAATAAGTACTTCACTTATTTTATTAACATGACTTTAGTATTTGAAATTCAAACATTCAAATTAAACTCACCTATTTAATTAACATAAGTTATCAAATTAATGGTGAGTTGAAGGAGTTAGGGAATATGAAGGGGTGGGGTTCGTGTGGGCCCCACCATCCTCATAACCTCCCATGGGAAGTTGGGTGGTTTCCCCCAACTTCCACTCAAAGGTTTTAACCACTTAGAAAGAAAAAATAAAAATTGTAGCTAAATTTTTATTTTTAACTTCCACAATTTTTTAACAACTTCTCCCATGTAAACGCAACTTCAGAATAGGTGTTCCTAAGAAATTACCAGCGCTGTGAATCCATCAGTGCCCTCGAAATTCGATTCCGAGCACCGGTTCAAAAGTTGGAAAAACCCGCTCGTTCGTTCACTGAACGTACCCGAGCCAAACTTCGGAAAATGATTCCGGACACACCGGGCCTCAGAATAAAGTGCCATCAGAAACCGCGTTCTTGTAAAATCCCAAAGAAAATTAAGAAAAAATTTCCCTTGAATTTTATGGGTCTTTACAGAAAAGGTCAACAAGATTGCTTGAGTTGGTGAATATTGATGTGTGTGAACCTATTTCACCAAGATCTATTTTTGGGAGGAGATATTATGTTCTTTTCATTGATGACTTCAGTAGTATGGAATAGGTATTTGTAATTTCCCATAAGTCCAATGTGTTTGGTTGCATAAAACAGTATCAAAGGGAATTTGAAAGATGCTTGGATAGAATATTTTGATGTTTCATATGGATAATGGTATATAATTAAAAAACATTCATGTGGAATATTATCTTAAGAAACATGGGATAAGACATTAAGTTTCAGAAGTAAGAAATCCTCAACAAAATGGAGTAGTTGAGAGGAGAAATCAGATCATCAACAACATGGACAAAACAATTCTTGTTGAAAAGAAACTACTAGAGAAATTCTGGAAGGAAACTTTCTTGACACTGGTCTATATATCTAATAGGGATATGCTATGTTCTAAGGAAGAAAATACTCCATAAAATATTTGGTATGGAAAGAAACCAACACTGAAGTACTTTCGTATCTTCAGAAGTAAGTGTTTCATTCTCAATAAGGAGAAACATAGGAGGTTTGAATATTGTAGAGATGAAGGGATATTTATTGGATACTCAAAGAAAAGAAAAAATATAAATATTTCAAAAAGAAATTGGGAAAGGTAGTTGAAACCTACAATGTAACTATAGTAAAGAATGAGTAGAAGCTTCAGCAAAAACATGATCAGACTCAGGAGGATAATGATGAAGAGATACACATATCAGGGGATTTTCTAGTTCTAGAGGATGATTTAAAATAAATCTTATATGATGATAAGGATGATAATAAATCAATGTCTGCATAGAGACCAATGATAAGAGATGAAATTGATAGAAAAAATATAATTTGTGATCAGATAGCACTAGTACAGACAAAGAGGATGGAGACTCTACATCAAGAATCATACTTATCACAGGTAGATCCAAAATGTTTTGATGAAGTAGATGGAGATTATAATTGGATTTTTTATATGAATGAAGAGCTTGACCAAATTTAGAAGAATTAGATATGGGATATTGTTTTGAGGCCAAAAAATAGGAATGTCATTGGGACTAAATGGGTCTTTCACAATAAGATGAATGAAGACAGTGTAGATATTCAAAACAAAGCATGAACAGTGTGTAAAGGGTACTTCCAGATACAGGGTATTGATGTTGTGAGACATATGAACCTATTGTGAGGCTAGAGACAATTATATTATTCTTGGCCATAGTAGTGAAAATAAGGTTCGATGTTTTCCAAATGGATGTCAAATCATAATTTATGAATGGGGTTCTAGAAGAAGATGATGATAAATCAATTCCTGTATAGAGACCAATGAGAAGAGATAAAATTGATAGAAAAAATATAATTTTTGATCAGACAGCACAAGTACAGACATAGAGGATGAAGGCTCTACAACAAGAATCATACTTATCACAGGTAGATCCTAAATGTTTTGATGAAGTAGATGGAGATTAGAATTGGATTTTCTATATGAATTAAGAGCTTGAACAAATTTATAATAATTATACATGAGAGATTGTTTTGAGGCCAAAAAATAGAAATGTCATTGGGACTAAATGGGTATTTCATAATAAGATAAATGAATACGGTGTAGATATTAGAAACAAAGCATGACTAGTGTGAAAAGGGTACTCCCAGATAGAGGGTATTGATGTTGTGAGACATATAAACCTATTATGAGGCTAGAGACAATTATATTATTCTTAGCCATAGCAATGTAAAGAAGGTTAAAAGTTTTCCAAATGGATGTAAAATCATCATTTATGAATGGGGTTCTAGAAGAAGATGTGTATATTGAGAAACCATATAGTTTTATCATTCATTATAATGAGAATAAAGTATGTTGGATGAAGAAATTACTATACGGGTTAAAGTAATTTCCAAGAATGTGGTATGAAAGGTTCGATCAGTTTTTGAAGAAGCTTGATTTTCAGCATGGTGGAGTTGATTATAATATCTATGTCAAAAATTACAGTAATCAAATGATGATGGTTCTGGTGTATGTCGATGACATAATCTTTTGTGGATCAGATGAATTTCATTGTAGAAAGTTTTCTGAATTCATGAAAAGTGAGTTCAAAATGTCAATGATTGGTGAATTGACATTTTAATTGGTTTAAAGGCGACACAAGGAAAGAATGAAACATTCATTTATCAATATAAATATACAAAGGAGTTTTTGAGAAGATTTGGAATGAATAATTCCAAGGAGATGATGACTCCGATGGCTACCCAGATGAAACTATCATGGGATAATGAAGAAAAAGTGGTTAATGTCACTGAATATAGGAAGATCATTGGAATCCTATTGTACTTGAGAGAAACATGACTAGATATTATTTTTTCCAAATTTCAAGTAGTTAGGTATCAATTAAATCCCAAGGAAATCCACACGATTGCATTAAAAATAATACTTCATTATATCAAGGGAATGATGGATTTTAGTTTAATATACAATGAAAAATATCTGTAGGATTTATTAGGATATACAAATACAGATTAGGCTGGTTTAGAAGATGATATAAAATCAACATTGGGCGGTGCATTCTATCTTGGAGGTTTATGTATTTCTTGGCTAAGAAAGAAACAAGATTTCATTTCTTTGAACACCACGGAAGCTGAAAATATTTTGACCACTCAAGCATGCATGCAATTATTGTAGATGAAGCAACAACTTGATGATATGGGAGTAGAAGTGACGTATCTAATTATAATCCATTGTGATAATTCAAGTGATATAAATATTTGAAAAAACCCATTCCATCGCTCAAGGAAAAAGAACATTGAAATCAAGTATCATTGTAAAGTTGGAGTATGTGCCTACATAATAATAGGTTGTGGACATTCTTACAAAGGCCTTACCTAAAGAAGCATTTGAACGACATTGACTTGCTCTTGGAGTTTAGTCGACTCCACGCACTTGAGAAAGTGTGGATGTGGGTCCCCCTATTCCCAAGTTATAGTGTGTTTTTCCCTAAATGTGATGATCTGTGTTCTTTAACTTGTTGCATACCTAAAAGTAAAACCTTTGGGTTCATTGAAAAAGGGGTAGAAATTGTATATATCATAAATAGAAAATGTATTAATGAAGATAGGGGAGAAATTTTTTGGTGGAGCAGCAAGATAGGGGAATTTAAATCTGATAGGTGGATCAATGAGATTGGGGGATTATTAAATCTAATGATACTAAAGGTGATATATCAAAGTATATATATCACAATAGATGGAGTTCCTGTTGAAATTAGTTGAGAGGTTTTAGAATGAAGTGATTCATTGATTTAATTTTCATGCTACTCTTGTTTCTTATGCTGAGCATGGATCATGTGGGATTAGTGTATGTGTTGAGTAAATATTTTATCATTATTAGAATTTCATGAAGTTAATATTGGTAGAATATGGAAGAATCTTTCACGTGGTATCAAAATGTAAAGAGTAATCAACAGAACTAAAAGGGGAGAGTTTTGGGAAAAAATCCCTCAAGGAAACATTGCAACATTTATGGGTTGATTGTGTTTGTTGAAGAAGTGAGTTTTCAAGGTATATTGTGGAAATCCAAAGAGTTTTTTGACTAGGAATTTCAAAAATATCTAAGATAGAGTAATGGATTCCATGGAAGTGGTATAGAAAATTATGTACACAAGGTGATTTCATTTCCTAGTTTTTTCCGAATTTTTGGGGTCCAAAATTTAGAGTTTGGCTATAATTTCGAAAGATTTATTACCTTGAAGGACTTATGAAAATATTTAAAAGGCATGAGTTTCATGAAGATGGGATTCATCAAGGGTGTTTCACATAGGATCAAATAATGTTGATAGTGATCTACATAACAACGAAGAGCATCATGAATGATGAAGGTGAGGAGTATCATGAGTGGAGCATCATGGAAGCATGAAGAGTTTGATGGTCATATCCATAAAAATGATAGTCATTGCGAACAGATAATTATCCTTGAGTATTGTGAAAAAGGGAGCATCATGGTAGAAAAGAGGGAGCATCACAAAATGGTGATGACATGGCCGTAAGGTTATGGAATCGGTGGAGACGCCTATAAATAGACATCTACACCCTTTAAAATATTAGTGAGACTTAAAAAAAATCTTAAGGCTCTGTAATTGTGAAGGTGGTTTGTGAAGTTGGTTTGTGAAGGAGTTTCATGCGAAGAAGTTTGTAAAGGATATAAAATCCAACTGAATATTATGATCATCATGAAAGTAAAGGAATTCATGAAGGCTATGTAAGATTCATGAAGAAAAGGAGATTCATGAAGGCTAGTTGAGCTTCACGAATGAAGTGTGATTCACGAAGGCTATTTGAGATTTGTGAAAGAGAATCTTCACAAAGGTTATTTGAGATTCGTGAAAGAGGATCTTTGCGAAGGTAGTGAGCATCGTGAAATTTTTTCAGAAGGGATTTTCTAGTAAATCTGTGGTAAAGTAGTTTTCATTAGTTTGATAAAAATATAACTTCAGTTAGGCATATATCTATAACTGAGGATGTATTCATTAGAGATAATGAAGGGACTTAAAAGTCCATAAAATATTAATGGATCCCTTCCAAGAGAAGTGAGAAAATGAAGAGGAATACGATGATCCTTTCCACTAGTAGCGATCTAAAGAAATAGACATAGGAAGGGACCCTTGGGAATGTAGTGAGCTGACCCTAAACCTTGTAAAGGTAGTGAGCCTAGGTATAAATGAGATCTAGCCTGAACCACCATTCTTGGAAGTGAGCCTTAGTGGATTTGGTACTATTGGAACATTTCTATTGTATACTCCTTGGATGTAGCCCAGTGAGGGTGAACCAAGTAAAAATTGTTATGTCTCGTGCATGATTTAATTTCTACTCATACATTGCTAGATGAAATATAGAGAAGAGTGTTTTGTTTAATTAAAAAACAAGAACTGAAGGGGAAATTGTTTTAATATATCATACCTTAATTCAACCCCTCTTAGAGTATTTAACCTAGCTGTGCTAACATAAATATTATTTAATTTGATTTAAGAACTTAATTAAAATCCTCTTTAAGACTCCTGAAATCTATTTATTTAAAATATTTTAAAAATACATATATTTTATTTCTCTTTTAATTTTCTTCTATATATTTATGTAACACTTGAATTATGATGTGGTTCCTCATATGTAGTGTTATCTCACAAAATCTAGCTTCTTCCTCAGCTAGTTATTTAATAAAAAATACCATACATTAAAATTCTCTCCCACTAAAAAACTATGAAATTTAAATCAATAAAGAATTGATGATGCATCAATTGAATTAATTTCCCTCAAAATAAATTTATCTGGAATTCGTTAGTATTTCTTAGGTATTCTAATTTTCCATAAATAAATGATCCTTATACAATCCTAAAAAATCCTTATGAAATTTTCTAAAATCCATATAAATTTTGATTTTTCATAAAGAAATGATCCTTATGAAGTAATAATGTAATCCTTGAGAAGTGTCCTATTCATACTTATGAAGTAGTATAAAGACCCTTATGCAGCTCATGGATGATCATTTCAAACTCCTCCATGATCCTTACAAAGTGAATTCCTTTTCTAATTTTCTAGAATTCTATTCAGATTCATACTTACACAAATTGGAATGACCCTTACATAGTAGTGAATTATCCTTACGGTGTTCCATCATAAGGATAAATGAACCTTGTGGTATTATAAATAATCCTTACATAGACTCCTATACTTTAAAAAATATTCATTACTGGACTAAAATAAACCCAACGCAACCTCTAATAATCCTTACTAAGTTTTCAGAACTTAATTATTTTTATAATCTCCAACGCAAAATTTCCATACTTTATAAAAAAATTATAGATCTTCTTTAAATGATACCAAGGTATAATCTAATCTCAAAACATCTCAAATCATTCTAAACTTCTTCAAAACATCATCCCAAGTATCTTACTTCAATGGATAAATTCTATAAATTATAAGATATATTTTCTTCTTAAATCCAATCTTTAATCTATATTTTCTAGATTTATCGAAACTCTATCAAAAAATATTTCTTATTATTTTTGAAAGTATTTGTTTATCCATCAACACTTTAACTTCATTTATATAATTATCAACTCCAAAATCATCACTTCATCATAATTTCACCACACACTGAATTTTCTTCACTTATCAACACTGAAAAAATACAACTTTATCTTTACAATTTCATTTGGGTACTTCAATACCCCCATTTGGATTTTTTTGACAGTACCCCATTCATTTTAAAAGTCAATTTTCTCCCCTATTGATAATAAATGCAGATAATGAATTATAAGGTAAGATCTTACTTATCTCATCTCTCTATTCTTTTTTAGTTTTCAAAAATGGATTCTTCTCCATCTTTTATTATGAGATATAGCCTCAATCATTTGAGATAAGGGTGTTACCACACACTTCAAAATAATGATCCATTAGTTAGTTAAATCTAAGTCTATATAGGAAAAATCAATGTAAAAAACAAGAGTGATTTCACCAAATCATAAAAAATGTCGAAAAATCTATCTAGTATGTGATACCTCTTTCACTTTCTCATGTTTGGGGTTGTTCAGATATATTTATCAAGAAATGTAATATGAACTCATCTTCAAAAAATTCATCAAAACATTTCAATTGTAAGGCATAAAACTACCCCTTTCTCTTAGCTTAATCATAAACCAACACCCCTCTAAACAAAAAACTTTTATATGAATAAATTTGGGTAAAAATTATGATCGGAATACCATAACATTCAATATTAAAGGGGATTTTAAAAAATACAAATTCCTTAGATAATGATGTTTTTGAAATCCCATGTTCATTTTTTCTCCCCCTTAATGAATTCACTTGACTCTTCATTATAGCATTAAATTGTCCCTATGATGAGTAGCTCCATCATTTATGTACATTAGTTATAGGCTCATCTAGCTATAATTTTAAGTACCACCTTCAATTACCCATATGAAAACACATGAAAAAAGATTCAATGGAATTAGGTGAATCTTTTTTTAGTTATTCAGTAGAATTAGTAGGTCTGATACTTGGATTTCAACTAGGAACCTCTTTTTAGTTCAACTCCAGATTTAAGATAACTCTTCATGCTTACTCTATTTTTTCTTTTCTAATTCTGAACATCCTTGGGAAATATAGACTTAGTCATTTTCCCTTCTTCTTTATTCTTGTGTGTAATAACATTTCTCACCTTTATTAATAATGAAATTTTATGAAATTATATTTTTAATTTTGGTTAATTATTTTTAGGAATATATTTTTTATCTAAAATAATAGTCATATTTTTTTTCAAAAGTATGAACTAATTCATGGAATTTTCCACTTAGATTCATAAGAAATCCTGATTCATCCTTCTTAGACAAACTATCATGAGATTTGAGCTCTCATTCATGTAAGATAACCTATTTTCCTTTATCACTTGAACTAACTTGTGCTTTCTCTATTTTTCTATACATCTATAACTAATTTAAAGAAATAGTTAGGCACTCCATTTTTTTTATGCATTTTATTTTTTACATGGTTTATTTATAAATTTTGTGTTACCTTTATTAGGAAATTCCTTCAACTCCTTATTTGATATGTCTTCAATTAATAAATTTTTCTTGTTTCTCTCCTAGAAAAATTTCTTCTCTATATTCAACTCACTTAATTTATTTTTGATCTCTAAGGATTGGTTGTAGACATACATTTTGTAACCCTTTCTCCCACAATATAATCATCTCTATTTCGATTTGAAATAATTTTTAGATTTCTTTTTAGAATTATTGAGAGTTCCTTGCTCTAATATATTATTTTGTTGAAAAATTTTATTCACTTGATTACCCCCCAATACAAATTGTTATCCCTTTATTTATTATTTTACCTACTTCTATTGTGGTCTTAAATTCTTATTAACATATGACTAGTGACTGATGGGTGCATATTGGCACACCTCATCTCTATGGATACTCATCTTGTAGTAATCATTGAAAATTTTCAAGCAATTAAATCTATTATTTCTAAATAAATTCTTATATTTATAAGATTTTTTATTTTGGAAAACAAGTGTTACTCTTTTTTTAACTCTTCCACCTTACTCAAGGAATCCTGTAGCTTTCATATGTTGACATATCATGCCAAAACTCAATTTATTTGTTCCCAAATCTACAAAAACAAAAATAATAGTCAATGAACCTAATTCCTATACTTTTTGAGGTAATTCATATAGATTTAATTGCATGCTATTTTTGGGTAGAAACACCACCCTTTTGGGTATTTAATGGGGTATGATTTTCTTGGATATGACAACATCCACCTCTGATGTGATGGTGGGTTTATTAGAATTTTTATCCATTAATTTTTTTATATTTTAATTTATAACCTATAATAGAAGATGAAAATAGATTAGTATAAATATAATTATCTTGAGTTAAGTTTAAATGTATTTAAAATACTTTTATAGGTTTATTAGAGAATGGAACCAAGCTCTTCTTTCCACTGATGCGAGTCTTATTTGATCCATGACACTCATAATTCTCATGGATTTCTGGTTCATTAAATTTTGTGAAGGATTTTGAATTCTCATTTGGGAGAAGTTTAGTTTTGAGAACTGAGTCTTAAAATGAGTACTTAAGAGATTGAATATATCAAAATAGTGTTTTTGGATGGGGTTCAAAACTTTTATGGTGACCTATGGATTTTGGAGATTATAAGAGGAATGAAGAGAGGCTAGGGGTGCTGTAAATAATAATAGTTTAGGGTTTACATTATGTGTTTTTAGGATAGAGGAATGGGGGGGGGGTCTCATTCCCAAAACCTTTTAAAAAAAGGAGATCCAATACCATTTGTTCTTTATGGAGGCTCACATGTAGGAGGTCTAGCTAGATGAATCTTTCCTCCCTTTGATCCTCTATGGTTTTGGGATGGTTTTTGGCAGTTTATGGCAGTGTTTCTAGGTAATATCCTCCCTCTAATTCCTTTTTCTTCTTCTTTAGTTTCTAGTGTCTAGACCTAATTTTAGTATAATTTTTTATGGTTTCAAGGTTTATTCCACTATATCATTTTGTAATAGAGTGAAATAGACAGGTATTTCATTCAGATTTCATAAAGGAGGACCTTAGATGCTATTTTCATGTTATCACAAGTCATGTTAGAGAATTTATGTAACCAAACTAATTTATTCATGGTTTTTAGTGATTTTGGGAGAAATATCCTATTGTAATGGGAATCTAACTTGGGTATTTCTTGTGTCTTAGGTCCAAGTGTGTGTCTAGAGTGGGTCACACCCTATTTCTCAAGGACTTGGTAAGATAAAGTCACATAATGATTTTTTAAGAATTTATTTTTATTTAAATTAATTGGATTAATTAATTATAAAATATTATTATTAATTATGGATATCTTTTGGAATGAGACAGGTGTTCGAGAGTGTGGATGGGGCTTTGTTGGACTTAATGAGGCTCACTAGAGCTTGATGAGGGTTAACTCCAGTATCAAGTTAGGTGTCCCCTATAATAAAATTTCATATGTATTTATATGCATGGGAGTGCGTACCTATATACTAAATAGGGTTTAGTCATGGGGTTTAGGGACTAAGAGTTCCCTAGGGAGATAAGTAGGATGGTATCATGCCTCTTATGCTTGAATTAAGTGATATTAAGTAATTGGAAGAATTTGGATCCCTTGGTGACCGTGTCACCCAGGGTTGAGGGATTTGTATGAGCTAACTAGAGAACTATGAGAGGTATTGGGATGTGTGATGAGATACATATATCCTAGGTTGGGTTCTTAAGGATAGTAGGTAGGAATGGGAGGATTGGGGTTAGGATACAATTGGTGAGATGGTCTTACTTATTATGAGTGTTGATGAACTCCCTTATGAGGTCACAGGTGAATATTTATCTGCACTTGGAGTGAGAGGAGTCCTTCAAGAATTTTCATAGGATATTGGGGAGGGTATCCTCTGAGTGGTGAGCTGATAAATCTTCTGTGGTAGATGTGAGATGATACCCAAGTCAGGGTCAGGGAACCAATCAAGGCTTGGCATTAGGTTCCCAATATAATTTTGGATGAGAGTTAGACCATTAATTTTGAGGTCATGGTCAGGTATAATGATATGGACTGGGATGGTACCCATGTAGCGGTACTAGGCATGATAATGAAATTTCGAAGGGTTGGCCTAGAATTGGATTCTTAGTTTGTGGGAGCCTTCAAGTAGTGATGTCCCTAGTGGGTGATGAGCTCGAGGTGATATAAATGAGGATAGAATATGAAGTCTTTAGAGGATCCCCATATATTCCTTGATGGGTCATATATGATGCACTATGGTGTGGGAGGATTTCTTAGGGCTTGACATGGATGTACTTAGATGGTGATTTGTGTGGTGTTCTATGGGATATACCTATATTTCATGTACCTTATGGACCACCCCAGTGTATGTACGGATGGGTTGGTGAGATGAATGTGCCCTGATGATGGTATTGGGCCCAAGGCCTTACTAGATGTGTATTGGGTTGGTATACTTTTGACCTCCCTAGAGTATGTGGGGATGGTTCAATGGAAAGACCATGCCTTATTCCATTGGGTACCAGGTTGATCACCATGACATATATGTCTTGGGATGGTGTTCAGGAATTGGAACTTCTCTTGAGTAGGTTAGGGTCAGGGAAAACCCCAAGGGATGGGTCATGGTACATTGTGATGGATGACTAATGGACCTCCTGAGAGTGATTAGGGATGGATCGAGGATGATGGATGTATGACCATGACCAGTGAATATGAGTACCGGGTCAATATTTTGGAAGCCACTTTAACCTAAGTATTAGGTTATGGGTTGGGCATTAGTACTATCACATGAGTCTATAGAAGGATTCTATCATGACATTGAAGTATATATGGTTAGGTCTGAGGTGGCTTGGTTAGCACTTGGTGTCCCAATAGGCATGTGTAACTCATCGAGTGTCATGGAGGCATGGTTATCCCATGAAAAATTGGTGATCATGTATATATTATTTATTTTACTCTTGAATAAAAATGTATATGATGATATATATTAGGGATTCTTGGAGAGACCCTACTAAGAATTATGCTCACACCATGCACGAGAATCTTGGTTCACATATAGACCTTATGTCTACTTTTAAGGGTACAACACATGATATATAGTGTATTGGGCTAGGAAATATTGAGGGTATTGGGTGTTTGGGATGAGTCGTGTGGATGGATCTAGGAATAGTGTGAATACATTTTATTTTTTTGTTTATTTGATATTTGGGATCTGCCTCATGGGTGATCTATTTTATGTTTTTTATGAAAACATCATGTATGTTATTAGGTGTATTTATTTATTCATCATACTCTGATGTGTGATGTTTGGTTATTTTACATTATTTTATGACTCGTATTTGTGGTCATAGGCACCCCATTGTATATATTAGTCCATTATCTCTAGTTAGCAGCCTCTTTCATTTGAAGAGGTGCACCTAAGGTCATGTGGCATCCACAGACTGGGAATTGTCGAGTGACCAAGGAAAGGTAGCCGAAAATGGTATTAGATAATCTTTATTTCTCATGATTTGGGGATATAATAGATAGGTGGACTATGAATGTGTTAGATCTTGTGATAGATATCAGACTGGTGTGTTGAGAACACCTTTTCTGGTTGGAATTCCATGTTACCAGGGTATGAGATTGCTATTTTTTTCAATCTTATGGTTGTTTTATTTCACCTTGGAAGAATCACATGGATTTTGAGGTTTATGATTTATTATGGTAGTTTTTCTCTTTTCCCATTAGTAAGAGGACCATGTCCATGGTAGGTACATATGATTTATATGAAGTATGTGTGCTTTCCTATAGTTGTATTCTGATGGGAGGTCAAACTGTTTAAAGTGTCAACAAAAACTTACAAGAAATTTTACCATAAAAACATATTTATGACATTCTACTTAGCTAAACCACAATGTATTTCCTTCTGATTAAAAGTAATTTGGATCTTACAGTGGGAGGATCTTTGGTAATGGAAATAAAATCCCTCCATCAAGGTATGTATCGAGACCCGGTGTGGATTAGTATGGGGATTTGATACCCTTTTAATGAATCGATGAGGGAATAATATGTTAGAGAGGTGATATGAGGATGGGAATGAGTTACCCTAAGAATGATGGACCTTTGCAGGTCATTGGGATGTTGGTTTGGTTATTTAAAGTGTCAAAAACAACATATATTGTGTTTCCCCATATATCTTCTTGGTTTTATTCTACCTAAATGAACTAAACACTTAAGTAAAGTCATGTATAACACTTTGGGATTTTAGGATATGAAATTATTAGAGATATTAATGTATTGAGGCTGGTTTCAGAGGGCAGGACAAATCAGGTTCTTGGACTAATGGTTCTTGGGATGTGTTTTTAGGTGGTGTGGTGGGAGTGTGGGTAAATGCTTATGGTTTTAGAATGATGACCTTTTGGCAAGTGATCGTGCAATTAGCCTTGAAATGAATGATTTGACTTGTGTTATTGGGTGAGCCTAACATATAATGGGAAATGGTCAGTGGGTTAGGACCATGTGGTTGGGTTAGATGGGATGTGACTCATGGGAGTGTGAGTCTGGTTGTTATCGAGTTTCATGGTAGTGTGAAATCATTGGGTTTGGTTGAGACTGAGCAGGAATGTGAGAAATAACCTGTGAGTAGGTTTTTAGTGAGTCAATGTACCTTAATGTGGAGTGTGAGTATTGACATTACATTTCAGGGAAAAGTATCAGTGAGTGAGGAAAGGAACATATTGGGTACGTGCGGTGCCTGATTGAGTTTGGAATCCATGAACGAGCCATGTGTGGGTCCAGTGAGAATGGTTTAGGTTATGTATAAACCTGAGTGGACTATGGTAGTGGTATTATGATGATATTATCATAGTCATGGAAGCTCAGGGTGTTATGGAATGTCCCAATATGTGAGTAGGTGGTGTTATAAATGGATTGAGTGTGGTGGCATGGTCGACCTAGGATGAACCTCGACAATGGTGTCAAGGGTTGGTACAATGGAGGTGATCAAGGATCAAAATGAGGGACACATGTACAATAATGAAACCCATTGAGGTTGTTTCTCAAGGATTGGTATAAGGTAATCAATAGAGTGAGGATTTCACCTTTTTCTATCAAGTGATATGTTCTCAGTGACCAGGGAATGAGAAAGTTATATTTGGTGTTGGTGATCAGGTATGAGTGTGATAGCCACATCTAGATCTTGAATTCAGTAATGGATGAAGTATGATCCATGGGGAGTCAAAATTTGAGTTCTTCTGAGTAGTGATAATGATAATCATATGGCATGTATCATCATATTTTTCGTAGGATAATGAACCTCATGTTAGAATGGGTCATCGGTGCAATGAGAATGGTCGATGGATGATTGAGGTAACACTGTGGTACCAATGTGTGGTAATATCCACCAATATCTAGTTCCTTGGGTAAAACTATATTTTATGTTCAAATATAGAGTTGTTTGGATTCGATGAATAGAATCAGGCTCAGGGTAGTTTTGGTGTGATCTGAGGGCGATTCCAAGGGAAACCCACAATTCATCATATGTTTTAGGGGGTGAAATTGTGGTTCATCACATGGTTCAATGGGAGAACCAATGATTTGTGACATATTTTAGGGGATTAAAATATTTTGTTTCATGATTCAAGGGTGAATCATTTAATTAATTGTAGAAAAGGATTCATTTTTGGAAAAAATTATTGGGAAGTATGTAAATTTGGTGACACAGTTCAGGGAATGAGAGAGACCCTGTGTGTTGGGGTCATTGGTGAAAATGATGAGTTGGAGGGAGGTGTTTATTTTAAGGATGTGTTAGTAGGTGTGACCAATTTTTTTGGAAAAAATAATCTGAAGGAGGTCTGACTAGTGTTCTTCTTGAGTTTTGGACATGGTGATAGGGGAACCATGTTGGGAGCATTGCACGGGGTGAAGATGGCAGGTCAGTGGACTACTAGAAGAGTGTTTTTGGTAGGATATTTCTATGTTTGGGAGAACCATGGATTGCAATTATCCTATATTATTGGAAATTTATAGTGAGAAAAACCATAATCCTCAGGTTTAATTAGGATCAAACACCATGGTGTGTCAGGAGATATGGGTGTGGTGGGTACCATCTCAGTGTTGGTGTTGGTAGTGAGTGGGTGGATTGACATATGGTGAACAATGTGTTTAGTATTTAAAGCTAAAACATGGAAAGTTATCGATGAAGTGATGAACTAGATAGGTTAAAATATGTGTGTTAAGGACTACCATGTCTTATTAAGGATTATAAGCATTATGTTGGGTAGTTTGTAACACCCTATGGATTTTTGGGTCATTATGTTTTGGTAAGGATTTTGAATTCTCATCTGGTGGAAAGTTAATTTTGTGAAAAATTATTCAAAATGAGGTTCCAAGAGTTTTAATGACTCAAAATATTGTTTTTAGATGAGGTTTGAAGATCGGTTTGTGGCATTGGGGTTTGAGAGATCATCAAAGGAAGGATGGAATGTTAGGGCTGTTGGAAATAATAGCACTAGAGGGTTCATAGTGTGAATCTATGGTTTACACCATGAGTTTTTCGGATAGAGGACCAATGATTGGGGGGGGGGTCCCTTCTTCAGTGCTTCATGATATGAACCATCGGTTCACAATGTGAAAGGTTTCTAGGCTCTTTTTAAAAAGGGGATCCAACCCCATTTTTTATTGATAGAGGCACACACGCGGGAGGGCCAGATGACTAGATCCACCCTCCCTTTGATCCCCCATGGCATGGGATGATTTTTGACTATTTCTGAAAATATTTTTGGGTAAGATACTCCCTTATATTTCCTTTTTTTTGGTTTCTAGAATCTAAACATAATTTTAGTTATATTTTGGTAAGGCTTAAATATCAATTCCACTAAAGCATGGTGGGATTGACTAAAATGGATGGGGATTTTGTTCGAATTGAATATAGAAGGACTTGAGATTCTATTGTTATGACATCATAGGATTTTTCTTCAAATATATGTCATCTGACTAATTTATTTAGGGTTTTTAGTGATTTTGGGAGAAAAAAACCACTAGAGAAAGTGTCTAATTTGATATTTCATGTGACTTAGGTTAGGGTGTGTGTTGAGAGCGGACCTCACCCCACTGCTCAAGGTTTTGGAAAGTGAAATACACCTGGTGAGCTTTTAGGAATTTATACCTATTTAAATAAAATTTATTAATTAATAATAATTTTTTGTAATTAATTATATATGTTTCTTAGTGTGATACAAGTGTTTCAGAGAATGGATGAGGCTCCTTGGGCTTTTATGAGGCACGACAGAGCTTAACAAGTGGTTAAATATGGTATCAATGTAAGTGGAACCTATAATAAAATTTCATATATATTTTTCTATGAATGGTAGTTTATACTTTCATACTACATGGGGATTTTTCATGGGGTGTAGGGACCAAGAGTTCCTTTTTAGAGAGGTAGGATGGTAGTAGGCCTCATATGCTTGAATTATGTTCTCTTAATCACTTAGATGTATCAGGATTCCCCAAAGACTATTTTTCCAAGGGGATAGGGATTTGGATGAGCCTAAGAGAGACCTATGGGATTTAATTTCATGTGATATGAGATAAAGATATCCTATATTTTTTTTAATAGGTCTAGTAGGTAGGAAAGATAGGTTTGGGGTTAGGATACATTGGGAACGATGACCCTATATCTCACAAGTACCAAGAAACTCCCACTTGAGGTCGGAGGAGAGTATTGAGGTGTGATTGTAATGAGAGGAGTCCTTCGAGACTTGGTGTAGATCATTGGATATGATTTCTTATGGGTATATATCTAATACATATCTTATGGGATATGTGGGACGAGTCCTAGGTGAGGGTTGGGGAACTTATAGGGAATTGGAATTAGGTTTTCAAGGTAGTTTTGGATGAGATTTGGACCCATTCTATTGAGGCCAAGGTTAGATAGAATGTAATGGGTTGGGAGGGTTCATGGGTAGTGGAAATAGGTGCGATAAGGTACTTTAGAATGGTTTGACTAGACTTTGATTCTCGGTCAGTGTGAGACTTCGGGCAGCAATGTCACTGATGGTTGATGGACTTGAGAAGGTATCAATAAGGAGAGACCATGAAGGGTATGGAGGATCCTTGTATATGCCTTTATGGGTGAGATGTGACATGTTGTGGCATGGTAGTCTAGACAAGGGAAAGTCCTAGATGTGATGAGCTAGTGATATGTGTAATTTATTATGATTCTTACCTATATTTCATGGGCCTAATGGACCTCCCTAGTGTCTGAGGGGATGAGTCAGTGTGATGGACCTCACCAGTGTCTGTGAGGATGGGTTAATGGTATTACCATGACCTAAGGAGGGTAGTGGGTCTAGGACATTTCAAAACATGTCTTGTCTCAGTGTGCCTGTGACTTACCTAGAGTATATGGGGATGGGTTGGTAGGATGACCATGCCATGTTCCTTCAGGTATCAGGTCAAGGAACCTTCCATGTATGGATTGGGTCAGTGTAAATAAATTAGACCTTACCCTGAGTAAGTGTGGTCCAAGGAATTACCTAGGGGTTGGGTTCGATACATTTTCATGGATGAATGATGGACCTACCTAGAGTTATTATAGATGAGTCAAGGCTGATGGACTTATAACCATTCCTAGTGTCTGCGGGTATCAGTTCAAGGTTTTGGTGGCTTCCCTACCCCGATTATTTAATTAAAGGATGGGAATTGGTATATTTTAATGACAATATGGGTGGATTATGACATGGATCTGAATCAGGTGTGGTCAGGGTAGGGCTGTCTTGGTTATCACTTGATAACCTGATGGGCATGTATACCACATCGGGTATCATATAATCCTAGTTAGTATATAATGACTTGAAAATAAAATTTATGTTATTTATATTAATTTTAAATATAAAAATATGATAATTTATATTAGGGGTGATTATTGAGACTCTAATGAGTTTTATGTTTAGACTCTTTATCAGAATATTGATGCACATGCATGCCTTATGTCTATTTTTCTATTTAGAAATGGGATGTGTAGTTGATTAGGCTGGGACAACTTGATGGTATCATGAGTTTGTAATGAGGCTCAGGATGGAAGTAAGGCATGTGTATGTGCATTTTTTTGGTTTATTTGATAATTGGGATTGGCCCTGTGGGTGACCATTTTTAAGTTTTTTATGAAAAAAATAATGTATGATATTAGATGTATTTATTTATTCTGCATAGTCTGATGTGTATGGTATTTGGTTATTTTCCACTATTGTAAGACTTTGATTCGAGGGAAAAGTCTAACAATTGTATTTATTAATCCCTTGGAACTAGTCGTCCACCTTTGGAATATGAGGAGGCATACCTAAGTTCATTTAGTTTCCTCAGTTTGGAAAGTGTTAAGTGACTTGGGGTAGGTCATCACAAATATCCATATAAATTTGTGTGGAAACATCTTTCTTCTTATCTGTTTGGTATGTTCCATATTTTTTTGGTTCCAAGTTCTTTATTTTACCTCTCACACAAGATACATTATATTGAGGGAGTACTTCTCATCCTTTACTAATCTCAAGATACTTCCCAGTTCAACTTCAACTTCTAAATTTGGTCTTCATGCATTTTTATTAATTATTATAAAAAATTATCATGCTATTTTATTATCTATCCTTTTAACTTCTAGTTGATCATCTTTAACATTGATGGAGTGTAATGGCCCGAGGTTTTGGGGTCCATTACATGGTGAAAATATGATGTTTGGGTTGTTATGGGTGGTCTGGTAGGCCATCCCAGACTCCTAACGGTAGTCTTGGCCTACCGGTGGCCTCGGCCTACTGGTAGCTCGGCCTACCGGTGGCCTCAGCCTACCGGTAGCTCGGCCTACCCGTAGCCTCAGCCTACCTGTAGCTCAGCCTACTGGTGGCCTTGGCCTACCGGTATCTTGGCCTACCGATAGCCTCAGCCTACCGGTAGCTCTATCAGTGGCCTCGGCCTACCGGTAGCCTCGGCCTATCGGTAGCCCCAACCTACTGGTAGCCTCAGCCTACCGGTAGCCTCGGCCAACCGGTAGCTTGGTCTACCGGTAGACCTAGCCTACCGGTGACCTCTCCACGGGTTCCAGTAGCACCTCCTTTTTTTCCAATTGGTTTGTAAACCATGTTTTGACCCCTTTAATTATGTTTTAAAGCCCATTAATGGCATTTAATTAAATAATTGGTGAGGTACCCTCATTAAATGAAAAACCATGCATTTCGTTTACAAAAACTCCTCTACCGCATCCTGTGAGGATTCCTTCCTTAGTTAAGAATGTGTGCGTCGGTTTTAACCACCCTGAAGGGTGGGGACCTTTTAAGTTGGACGTGTAGGGTGGACCAATCGCGTGGTCAAACCATGATACCACTTCTTCCATGGTTTTGAGTTTCTCTCCATTTCTTAACCGTCCCGGGGATGCTGTATCTCAGACTTTATAACCTAAAGGATTCTCTTCTCCCTAGGTTTCTTTTCTCTATCACCCTACACTCGGAATACCCTTTCTCCCGACGAGTTGTACCCCTGTTGAGATGTTTTCCTTGATCGTGTTCCGTGGAGCTCCTGCTACTCCTATTTTCCAGTTTCCACATGAGGACTTAACGTCTATCCTTGATCAATTAGGTAGGATATTACCTTTGTCTCTCCTCCTTGTGTATCATGTGGGGTGGGTGTTCTATGGTTCCCACGAGGCAGTTAATCAATTCTGTAATGAAGATAACAACCGGTTAAAGAACGGGGAAGAGGAAGTTTGTTAATGTTGTTACATGTTTTTATCCATGATTTCACTATGATGTTGTTATGAATTTAATGGGCTTAGGCCTACTGAAAATCATGACCGTTGGAGGTCTTTGTTTGAGCACCTATGATATGCTCTGTTTTATGCTTTGTTTGATGAATGGGAATCTTGTATGAATCGGTTAAACACTTAAACTCGACTGTTGAATATGAATGCCCATAACCTTGTGTGATCACCCCAGTTGAACTAAATAATATAAAATAATGAATTATGAACATTGGGATGGTTCAGTTATGAAATGGGTGAAGGGGTGAATGTATTTTGATATGGATGGGTGAACAGCGGGGCTCTAAATGGTGTGGTTGGAATGGAATGAGTTGTTATGTGGCTGTAGTGGTGTTTGGAAGTAGGGCTACAAGTTGGGTTGTGAACATGAATAAAAGTGGGAAGTTAATAATGAACTGGGTGGAATGGTAATGAATTAATGTGGGATAACCAACGGTTTTTTGGGTTTTTATTTGGTTCCAGTACTTTGAGGGATCTCACTAATCCCTTTGTTGATGTGACTTCACAAGAGAACCGGATGTGAATGCTTAAATTACCTGATGGTTTCCCCTTCTTTCTTTTTGTTGTTTCATCTGTGATTGTACCCGTTAATTTCCCAGTAGTGAAGGGATTAAATCATACTGAACCGTTATGAATGATAACTTGAACAGGGAAACTGGGAACTGTTTATTGTGTTTCTGTTTTCTGAGGCAGCAGTGCTTGTGCACCTACTTGTATCTGTTGAGGAGCCATAGGTTGGGATGTGTGTTGATATATATATATATATATATATATGTAATTGTATGTTTTGTGTTTATTCACACCCCACCCGTGTTGGGCACTTAGTGTTGGACACCCCATTTCATGGGGAAGGGTGTTTCCCCCCAGTTACTCTCCTTCCTACTCCCTCTTCCCTTGTCTGTGATGGCTGGAGGCGACCTTACACCCAGGACTCTTCGGGTAGGTTTCGATTGGTGTGTTGTTAGACCAGGATTCTTCGAGAATGGTTTCTAGTTATAGTTTGTTTTCCTAGGTGTCTTTGGGATGAGGCCCAGGTGTGTGCGGGAATAGATGGATGGTTGTGAGGCCCAGGTGTGTGTGGGCAGGGATGTGGATGGTTGTGAGGTCCAGGTGTGTGCAGGCAGGAAGAGCGTGGTAGCATCAAGACGTTTGCTGTTAGGGATGAGAAGCTATCTAGTGGGGGAAATGGTGGTGCGTGGTACCCAAATATCTTGTTCTTACTATTACCTTACTGCTTGTGTTATTTGGTGAGCGTGGCCAATGAGGTGGGATGGATAGATTCCTTGATAGATGTTTATTCTTCTGCTTCTCACGGGACTTTAGGACGTCTCTCCACTTGTGCACAATAGCTTTTGGTTTTCCTACTGAGTATACCTTGTATGCTCACCCTACGTTTACTTTCAGGTTGACAAGAGGACTTCAGATGCCATGCGAGACCTTACTAGTGTAGACGTTGGAGTTGCTGTTGGTCGCTGTTGGATTTTTATTAGCATTTTTCCCTTCCTGTTGGGTATTGTAATTTGGATTCCTTGTACTTTTTTCTATTTTATTGTTAAAACATGCATGTAGTTTGGTTTTTACCTTGAGTTTTCTATACTTGGTGGTGTTTTGTTGTAGACCCCTGAAAACGCATCCCCAAAATTTTCCCAATGCTTCCATAAACAATTTAAGATCATATAACTTTTCTCAAGCTTCGATTTGGTAGGTTGCAGGGCCCAAACGGAGCTACAGATTAGGAGTTATGGACATTTGAAGTTGGGCTAGAAATCTAGTTCGTGAAGCCCATTCGCGAAGCCCCCTTCGTGATTGCGGAGCACCTCCATGAAGTAATGAGGCGAGAGGCTCCGCGAACCCTTCTAACGTTCGCAACGCACTGCGAAGACCCTCCGCGAAGCAGAGGAGGTGGTAACGCTCCGCGAACGCCCTGACGTTCGCGAGCCCGCCGCGAAGCCCCAGAGGCGGGAACGCTCCGCAAACCCGATTGACCTTCGCGAGCCGCTGCGAAGAAACCACCGCCCCTTTGCGCCGCGTGATCTCTGCTTCACAGCGCCCCTACCTATAAATACCCAGCTCACCCCCCTCTCCCGACAGACGGCCATGGCCACTTCTCCCCTTGGGCAGCCGAGTGGAGCTCCACATTGCGGCTCCGAGAGGCCATGCTCCGCGAGCAGCTTCCTTCGTGTTGCTGCTCCGTGAGCCGAGGCTCCGTGATCCCATGCTCCACGAGCTCATGCTCCGTGATGCTGCTCTGCGAGACCATCCTCCGTGAGTCCATGCTCCGCGATCCCATGCTCCGCGATGCTGATCCGCGAGACCATCCTCCGTGAGTCCATGCTCCGCGAGCCCATGCTCCGCGATGCTGCTCCGCGAGGCCATACTCACTGAGTCCATTCTCCGCGATGCTGCTCCACGAGACCAAGCTCCGCGAGACCCCTTTGCTCCGCGAGAGACCATTTCTCTGCAAGGCCATGCTCCACGAAGCTACTTCGCGAAGACCTATCCTTTGCGAGGACCCTACCTTCGCGCCCACCGGTCCATACCGCGGGGGCTGCGCCCCCGCACCCCTGCTTGGGGTCAGTGCCCGACTGTGGTCCCGGCCCTCCAGGCCGATCCCTTCGCTACCGTAACAGACCCCCATGAAACAATGGAGAGTCGCACCGTGAACTTTTCGGGCCGAGACGTCGGGATTTTCCATTGCGCTCCTTATGCGCAGCCTCCTTCCACCTTTGGAATACCATGATTTGAGATACTCCTCCACACACTATGAAACACACTGAGTCGACATATTCCTCTTGGTTTCATTCTTATGTCGTGAGTTGAGGTTCTCATCATCAATTTCCCGAGTACCATGAGTCGAACCATTCCTCAGGAAACTCCTCCAAACCCCATCACTTGGTCCCTATTCCAGGTTGAACCACAAAGGGCTGCCCTTGTGTATGTCCCAACACCAACCATTTCTAGGAACCTTCTGCCTAACAGTCCTTTCTACATGACTCTAAACAGTAGTAATCCTTATGTGCCAAACATAGGATACCTCTTGCTCCAAACAAGAGATTCCTTGTGCTCCAAGCATAAGATGCCAATAATCCTATCTATATGACTATAAACTGTAGTACTCTCTATCTAACAAATGGTAGGATGCCTCTTTCCCTATACGAGAGATGCCTCATGCTCCAAGCATGAGATGCCAATAGTTCTACCTACAAGACTCTAAACTGTAGTTCTCCCTATGTTCAAATCATAGGATGCCTCTTGTTTAATACAAGAGATGCCTCATGCTTCTAGCATGAGATGCTAATAGTCCTATCTACATGACTATAAACTGTAGTAATCTCTATCTAACAAATGATAGGATACATCTTGCTCCAAATAAGAGATTCCTTGTGATCCAAGCATAAGATGCCAATAGTCCTATCTACATGATTATAATCTGTAGTACTCCCTATATAATAAATGATAGGATGCCTTTTGCCCTATACGAGAGATGCCTTATGCTCCTAGCATGAGATGCCAATAGTCCTATCTACATGACTTTAAAATATAGTAATCCCTAAGTTTCAAACATAGGATGCCTCTTTCTCTAAACAAGAGATTCCTTATGCTCCAAGTATAAGACGCTTAATTCCATGATTACAGTGGCATGATTCCAACACCCCTTGGCATTATCCCTCTTGTGCACTGGTGCATAGGTGAAGGCCTCAATTCACCAGTGAGTTGGGATGCCCTCATGGCCAGACATGAGGAAGACAATATGGGCAGCTTCCTTGCGTAAGCCCCATTCACCATTGCCGCTCCATAGCGGCACCCGGGCAGCTTCCTTGTGTAAGCCCCATCCACGATTTCCGCTCCATAGCGGCACCCAGACAACTTCCTAGCGTAAGCCCCATTCACCATTTCCACTCCATATCGGCACCCGGGTAACTTCCTAGCATAAGACCCATTCACCATTGCCGCTCCATAGCGGCACCCGGGCAGCTTCCTAGCGTAAGCCCCATCCACCATTTCCGCTCCATAGCGACACCTGGGTAGCTTCCTCGTGTAAGCCCCATTCACCATTGTCGCTCCATAGCGGCACCCGGGAAGCTTCCTCACATAAGCCCCATCCACTGTTGTGATCCCAATCAGTGGTAAGCCATTGTGATCCTATGAAGAGGTAAGCCGTTTTGATCCTTATCCAGCGGTAAGCGGTTGTGATCTTATCCAGCGGTAAGCTGTCGTGATCCTTATCCAGCGGTAATCCATTGTGATCCTATCTAGCGGTAAGCCATTTCAATCATATCCAGCGGTAAGCCGTTGTGATCCTTATCCAGCGGTAATCCATTTACATCCTTATCCAGTAGTATGCCATTGTGATCCTATCCAGCGGTAAGCCGTTGTGATCCTATTCAGCGGTAAGCTGTTGCGATCATATCCAGCGGTAAGCCGTTGCGATCATATTCAGCAGTAAGCCGTTGCGATCATATTCAGTGGTAAGTCGTTGAAATCCTTATCCGGCGGTAAGCCGTTGCGACCCTATTCAGCGGCAAGCCGTTGACATCCCAATCCAGTGGTAAGCCGTTATGAACCAATCCACCGATTAGCCGTTAAAACCCCCAATCGACGGTAAGCTATCATCAGGAGAACTACACGGACTTTGATTCTCTGCCACATGGATACGTAGGAAGCCTCTTCAAGGCTCAAACCCGAAACCATCATCATCCTTTACCTTGGTCCTCCATCCTGGAGTAAGTCCTAGCACCATGGGCCGCCTAATGCGTAAGCCCCTCTTCGCTTCTCACGGACGCACCCTTCGTGATGTGATCGTCAGGTCCTTGCTGCCTCTTGTTTCTCACACCGAGCATGACTCACGTGGGCTTAGAGTAAGCATCGACCATGGAAATGCCCTCGTTCAGCATGACGTTAAACTGTATGCCCCCATCCGGCATGATGTTAAACTTCACATCCATTTGAACTATGAGGTCTTTGATCCGTGTCAAGGCATGGTACGTAGGAAGCCTCCACGAGGTTCAAGCCCACCCATCATTTATTCACGTCAGGTTCCACCCTCATCCAGCATGACGTTAAACTGTATTCCAGTCCGACGCCAAGCCGTTGTGACCATACCAAACTATGAGGACTTTGATCCATGTCAAGGCATGGTATGTAGGAAGCCTCACGAGGTTCAATCCCACCACTAGTGGACCCCCCGGGTTCACCTTCACGTTGGTTTGCTGACGAAGCCCTTTGAACTACGTGGTCATTGATCCATGTCAAGGCATGGTACGTAGGAAGCCTCCCAGAGGTTCAAGCCCATCACCCGGTCGTTTCGACCCCATTCATGTCGGTTCACCCCCGTCCCACATGACGTTAAACTGTATTCCACACCTCATTTGAACCATGTGGTCTTTGTTCAGTGCTAAGGCATGGTACGTAGGAAGTCTCCACAGGGTTCAAGCCCACCACCATTGGACCAAGGTCCACCTTCACGTCGGTTCGCTGACGATGCCCATCAGAACAAGGTTCACATTCACGTCGGTCCTCCGGTGCACCAGACCAAAATATGAGGACTTTGATCCATGTCAAGGCATGGTACGTAGGAAGCCTCATGAGGTTTAAGTCCAACACCCATCGGACCAAGGTCCACCTTCACGTTGGTCCACTGACACCATCCCGAACCATGCAGACTTTGATTCCCTGCCACGGGGATACGTAGGAGGTCTCTTTGAGGCTCAAGCCCAACTTCACCGTCGCCCTTGCGATGGTCCCATTTCATTCCCCCTACAATTCATTAAACTCTCCATCATCCATCTTGATTCTCAACCAGGCCACCACATCCCTGTGGGATCATTTCATCCACCTCCTCGCTGCTCCAAGCAGTACTTGGGCCGCTATCCATGCGTAAGCCCCATCATGTCTCCGGGTCGTTGTACTCTGTGTACACCCCGATTTATCGCCCCTTTGAACTACGTGGGTTTTGATCCCTGTTGTCTATACAGGGTACGTAGGAAACCTCCCTGAGGTACAATCCCAGCTAATGAAAATTTTTGGTGTTTCCCCATTCTGGGGTGCACACTCCCTGATCCGCCCTCAGTGGTGTTCAAATCAACCATTACGGTGTGACATCTCCCCTCCATGGGGAGCACCACCTCAGATCCGTCCTCATTGGGTGTTCTGATCCATCCCCTTGGTAAACCTTCCAGGTGTTCCCTCCTAGGGATATACCAATCTGATCCGTCTCTATGGGATGTTCTGATCACCCTCATTCCATCTCCGTAAGATGTTAAACTCACGGCCTACCTCATGATAAACCTGAGATTCCTGAGGAAAACCTCGGATGAAATTCCTTTGGAGTAATCGTCTCCGCAAGACGTTAAACTCACAGACTACCTCGTGATAAGCATGAGATTCCTGAGGAAAACCTCAAATGACACGCCTTTGGAGTAACCGTCTTCACAAGACATTAAACTCGCGGCATTCCCCGTGATAAACATGGGAAGCTAAGGAAAACCTCATATGGAATATGATTCCCCGCATCCGATGTGGGATACCTCGGGTTCTGCACCATTGAGATGCCCTCTTATGAGGAAGAATACAAGTTCCCTTATGTCCACGCACCCAGAGATTCCCTGGCATGCCCGATGTTGCCGTCTACTCCGACCGACGGTCGCTACCATGTCAAGACCCTATGGAAAGTATTGATGGAAGTGGTGTAATTAACCGGCGTCCATGAAGATATGGCACTAGGAATGGGATTCACGAACAACATATTAAATCTATGAGGGAGACCTGGACTGGGTGACGAGTTCCCAGGAGGAATCCATGGAAGGAAGAACTGACATCCCATCATCCTGTTTCGATCAAGGAGTAAACGTCCCTGAACAAGGAGCAAATGCCACTGGCCTTTGGAAAGCGGGAATGTGGGGCAACAACAGTGCGTCCTCCACAGACGGATGCGCGTGCCCCGGTGAAAGTGTCAGAAACATTGGTGTTGACTCATTCTTTCTCCCAATCTTGGTTAACAAAAAAAGGGTAATGCCTCCCATATTGTGAAAATGTTATACCCTTGGTGCTATTCACTACTCCAGGGCCTACTGGAGGCAAGACTTGGGGGTCATTATCTCTCCTTCAACTTAAATAAGGAAGGGATTGGAAAATCTGCTGTCCCTTCCCTCCTTTAGGTGAAGGCAGGTCATGACAGAATGGTATCAGAGGGAACTGGTTGAGGGATAGGATGGATTCTGGAGTTAGGAACAGTGAGGATTTCTTGGGATGGTAGGGCAAAAATGTTAGGTGATCTTGGTTCGTGAAATAGACTAGGGAGGACCGGCTAGGACATAGGATTTTAGGCCCCCCCGTGATCCGATGCAAGGACTCTGAGCCTATCAAATGACCAAGTGAGACTACATTTATTGTAGGGTAGAGACCCTAGGGAAGGTACATGCAACATACTGATTGTGTTTTTAATTGATTTGGGGCACCTTGGGAAGAAAAATTTAATAATAATAATAATTCCCTTGCTACTCGGGCTTAGGAATTCTTTGTTTACCTTGCAGCTATGGCACCTGGACGTTATCCATGAGCGACTTGGGCGGTTGATGCCCTACAGATCGAGGCAGTTGACCAGCAGAGGGTTGACCGAGATGAGGAGGACGACTTGTGGAAGAGGAATCTGCGCTCCATCCAGCGACAAACCCTCGAGAAGTATGAGGGCAGTGTTTCTGACTCAGTAACAGAGGGATGACTCGAGGAGCTAGCCATCACCTTCTCTTTGATCTGTGCTCTGAGGGAGTACTGGGTTCCATTGGCCGTCAGTCATCTGATAGGAGCAGCGCGTCAGTGGTGGACGATTTTCCTAGGAGAGAAGACAGAGGCAGAGGCTTCATGGGCTAGTTTCGAGAAGGAATTTCGTGAGGAGTTCCTATCTTCTACGGTGAAGGCTGAGAAGAGACAGAAGTTACTCTCCCTTCAGCAGGGAAGCATGTCAGTGAGGGAGCTAGGGATCAAGTTCAAATATCTCTTGCGCTTTTCCCCAGATCTCTTCCCAGATGAGGAGTCTCGGGCAAGACAGTTAGAGGAGGCACTCCATCCTTTTATTCAGCACGCTGTCACTCCCTCCACTCTTCTGACGTACCTAGTAGTACAGAATAAGGAAGAGATAGTAGATAGGATTCACTCGAAGGGAGGAACACCACGAGAAGGGAACCAGCTGATTTCATCAAAGGGGAAGGCGGTCAACAGCAGGTCTCCAGCGATAGGGCCTTCCAGGTTTCGACAAGCAGGGTTTAGGCCTCATCAGTTCCAGTCCCAAGCTTCTGGCCCTCAACCCTTTTCCATAGGGCCAGGACTGAAGTGTTTCTATTGCGGAGTTTTCGGGCACATCCAGAGCAGGTGTCCGACTCAAGCTCCACATGGTGGAGGTGGGTAGTTTCAACACCCACCTCAGCAGCATCCGTTGCCGGCGAGGCCTTCCCAAAAGCAGCCGCAGGCCCTTATCCCTCAGAGGGATGACCTTGTGGGAGGAGACCGAAACCAGGGTGCTCCTCAGGGACCTCGACCAGGGCGTGGTTGGGGAGGTGGTCGACAGTAGTGAGGCAGAGGAGATGGGTATGGACAGCTGCACACCGCAGAGTTAGTAGCTCCGGCGGGACCATAGGTCGTTCGAGGTACGATCAGTTTATTTAGCACTCTTGTTTATGCCTTGTTTGATTCGAGAGCTTCAAACTCCTTTGTTACGCCCAAATTATCCCATGCTCTGGGTCTGGATGTCAAGAGACTTTTTGTGCCCCTAGTGTTGAGAACACCAGTTGGGGGTCAGACCAGCGTATCTTACTTTTTCTGGGGATGTAGACTGATTTTGGGACCGCATCAGTCCAGTGGAGACCTTCTTGCATTGCAGATATAGTGATACGATGTCATTATAGGCATTGAATGGTTATTATCCATGCATGCCATCATCGACTACTATCGGAGAAGGATTGAATTATCCAACAAGGATGGACGACATGTGGATTTTTTTTGGGAGCGAAGTTATCAGGTGGGGAGTTGACACGTGGAGCCACTCCTTTCTATGCTGGACAGGGTGTAAGTGGAGTTGGAGGATGCAGGAATGATGGAAATTCCATAGGTCGTAAGAGAATTCCTTAATGTCTTTTCCGATGAGGTTGTGACTCTACCCCCTCAACGTGATGTTGAGTTTGGGATAGACTTACAACCTAGTACCCACCCGATATCGATGGCTCCTTATCGGATGACACCTTTTGAGTTGCGGGAGTTGCATATTCAGATTATCGATCTGATGGAGAAGGGCTTTGTTCGACCCAGCGTGTCGCCGTGGGGTGCTCCAGTTTTGTTAGTAAAGAAGGCAGATGGTAGTCTACGACTGTGCATAGACTACCGGAGGTTGAATCAGGTGACGATCAAGAATCGTTACCCCCTCCCAAGGATAGCTGATCTTTTCGACCAACTGAGGGGAGAAGGTTGGTTCTCTAAGATCGATCTGGGGTCTGGATACCACCAGTTGAGAGTGAAGGAAGGTGATATATCGAAGACGAATTTCAAGTGCAGATATGGCCACTTTGAGTTCGTGGTCATGCCGTTTGGCATTACGAACGCACTAACTACATTCATGAACCCCATGAACTCTGTGTTCTGAGAGTTTCTAGACCAAATCATTATGGTGTTCATTGATGACATCCTTATCTACTCAATATCAGAGGAAGAGCACGTTGATCATCTTAGGGTAGTTTTGGGAGTCCTTCGACACCACCATCTTTATGGGAAAATGTATAAGTGAAAGTTCTTAAAGCGAGAAGTACATTTCCTTGGATACTTAGTGTCTCAGAAGGGAATAGTAGTGGACCCGTCGAAGGTGGAGGCAGTCGTTTCATGGGAAGCACCCAATAATGTGGTGAAAGTTCATAGTTTCCTGGGTTTGGAAAGCTATTAACGAAGGTTTGTGCCCGACTTATCTCGAGTTGAAGCTCTGTTTATAGCGTTGACTAGGAAGGACCAGGCCTTCGTGTGGAGCAACTAGTGCTAGGTAGCTTTTGGCTACCTAAAAGAGAAGCTGGTTAGTGCTCCAGTACTCAGATTACCAGAGGAAGGGGTGTTGTTTGAAGTGTTCTGTGATGATTTTGGCTTTGGGTTGGGATGTGTGATAATGTAGCAGCATGGAGTGATCTCTTATGGGTCTAGGTAGTTACTTCCTCATGAACGTAACTATACCACCCACGATCTGGATCTTGTGGACGTGGTGTTTGCATTGAAGTTTTGGCGACATTATCTCATCGGAGAGTGCTTTGTGGTCTTCTCAGATCACAAGAGCTTGCATTATGTCTTTTCCCAGCGGGATCTGAACTTGCGGCAGCAGAGATGGGTTGAGTTCCTATAAGACTACGACTTCTAGATCTCTTATACTGAGGGAAAGGGTAATTTTGTGGCTGATGCCCTGAGCAGGAAATCACAGAAGGAAGTAGTTTGGGAATCTGAAGATGCTTGGAGAGCGATGGAAGAGTTATTGGCCTTGCATTTGGATTCAAGGGTGGAAGGTGGAAGAGGCTGTATGTTTCAGATGAATGTAGTTTCCTCTTTAGTGGTGTAGGTGGAAGAGTCTCAGTGGGGGGACTCATATGTGGAAGTGATGCGAGATCGTGTTTATCAGGGAAATGCTCTTGAGGGATGGTCAGAGGATGGTCAACATCAGATGTTTTTCTGTAGAAGGCTATTTGTTCCGGAGATGATGTGTAAATGTGTTCTCTGTGAGTTCCATGGCTTGGCTTTAGTGGTAAATCCTGGGGTCTCAAAGATGTACCAAGTCCTGAGGGGATAGTTTTGGTGGCCCGGGGTAAAGCGGGCGGTGTCAGAGTTTGTGGCTAAGTTCCTAGTGTGTCAGCAAGTGAAGGCTGAACACCATTTTCTTGGAGGGTTGTTACAACCCTTAGATGTTCCCAAGTGGAAGTGGGATGACATCTCGATGGACTTTGTCATAGGGCTACCCAGGGCTCAGGGAGGCTATGATGCCATCTGGGTAGTGGTGGATCAGTTGACAAAATCAGCTCACTTCTTAGAGATTAAGGAGTCGATCCCGATGAGTACCTTAGCCCAGAGGTACGTCGATGAGGTAGTGCAGTTGCATGAGATTCCGAAATCTATTGTCTCTGACCGAGACATGCAGTTTACCTCACAAGTCTGGATGGGATTACAACATTCCTTTGGCACCAAGCTACGCCTTAGCACTGCTTTCCACCCTCAGACAGATGGGAAAACAGAACGAACTATCCAGACGTTGGAAGACATGCTGCGGGCATGTGTTCTGGATTTTGAGGGATCATGGGTACGACACTTGCCTCTGGTGGAGTTTGCTTATAACAATAGCTTCCACTCCACTATCCACATGACACTGTTTGAGTCCTTGTATGGAAGGCCGTGTCGTTCACCTGTTTGCTGGACAGAGATTGGGGAAGCAGCTGTTCTTGGGCCAGAAGTGGTGCAGGGAACCACTGAGAAGGTTCAGCTCGTGTGTGAAAGGATGAAGGCAACCTAGGACCAGCATAAGTCTTATGTTGATCGTAGGAGGAGGCCCTTGGAGTTCGAAGTTGGAAATCATGTGTTCTTGAAGGTTTCCCCTCAACGTGGGAAGTGAAGGTTTGGGAAGGGGATTAAGCTATCCCCTAGGTTCATCAGACCTTTCGAGGTGCTGGGATGAGTTGGTGAGTTGGCGTATCAGCTGGCATTGCCACCTCAGTTGGAGGAAGTTCACAACGTCTTTCACGTCTCCCAGATTCGTCTATATCTACACTACGACTCCCATGTCATCAATTAGGGAGAGTTAGATGTTGAAAATGATGCGACCTTCATAGAACGACCGATCAGGATCGAGGATCGTAAAGATAAAGTGCTTCATGGAAAAACCATCCCCTTGGTTCATGTGTTGTAGAGGCATGGTGGCCTGGAGGAGAGCACTTAGGAGCGGGAGGCCCAGTTACGGGTTTAGTACCCAGAGCTGTTTTGACTTCTTTGTTGTTTTGTTCTGAGTTTTTGTTGAGATGTTTCACCTTGTGCTTTAATATATTAAATGCTTGTTCTGCTTGTTTTGTGTCTGAATGTGTGATGATGGAAAACCTGACTGCTAATCAGGGCACATTAATGTGGATGTGATTAAACCCGTGCGGGCGTGTCAGTGCCGCCCAAAGCGGATAATACCCTGACATGTAGGAAGGGACTCACTGACTCAGGGTTGGATAGTGTAATCCTTGTGCTTGTTGTGAATGTTTTTGGTTGATAACTCTTGGGGGGAGTATTCCTAGATGTAGGGGGGTTCTATTCCAATTTTTGAACAACTCAGGGGTTTTCCCCTGAGAAGTATCTTTAGAGGGTGGTTGTTTGGACCCCACTTTTCTCCTTTCTGGGTTGTTCTTATATTCTCGGGGATGAGAATAGTTTGAGAAGTATCTGATTTAATGGACTGGGGTTTCGGGGTCCATTACATGGTGAAAATATGATGTTTGGGGTGTTCTGGGTGGTCTGTAAGGCCATCCCAGACTTCTAACAGTAGCCTTGGCCTACCGGTAGCTCGGCCTACCGATATCCTCGGCCTATCGGTATCTTGGCCTATTGGTGGCCTTGGCCTACCAGTGGCCTCGACCTACCAGTTGCTCGACCTACCATTAGCTCGGCCTACCAAAAGCTCGGCCTACCGGTAGCCCCGACCTACCGGTAGCCCCGACCTACCGGTAGCCCCGACCTACCGGTAGCCCCGACCTACTGGTAGCCTCGGCCAACCGGTAGCTTGGTCTACCGGTAGACCTAGCCTACTAGTGACCTCTCCACGGGTTCCAGTAGCGCCTCCTTTTTCACGAATTGGTTTGTAAACCATGTTTTGACCCCTTTAAGCTTGTTTTAAAGCCCATTAATGGCGTTTAATTAAATAATTGGTGAGTTACCCTCCTTAAATGAAAAACCATGCGTTTTGTTTACAGAAACTCCTCTACCGCATCCTATGAGGATTCCTTCCTTGGTTAAGAAGGTGTGCGTCAATTTTAACCGCCCCGAAGGGCGGGGACCTTTTAAGTTGGATGTTTGAGATGGACCAGCCACGTGGTCAACCCACGATACCGCTTATTCCGTGGTTTCAAGTTTCTCTCCATATCTTAACCATACCAGGGATGCTGTATCTCAGACTTTATAACCTAAAGGATTCACTTATCCATAGATTTCTTTTCTATATCACCCTGCTCTCGGAATACCCTTCCTCCCGACGAGTTGTACCCCTGTTGCGAAGTTTTCCTTGATCGCGTTCCGTAGAGCTCCTGCTACTCCTGTTTTCCAGTTTCTACGCGAGGACTTAATGTCAATCCTTGATCAATCAGGTATGATCTTACCTTCTCTCTCCTCCTTGTGTATCATGCGGGGTGGGTGTTCTATGGTTCCAACGAGGTAGTTAATCAATTCTATAATGAAGATAATAATCGGTTAGAGAATAGGGATGAGGAATTTTGTTAATGTTGTTACATGTTTTTATCCATGCTTTCCCTATGATGTTGTTATGAATTTAATGGGCTTAGGCCTACTGAAAATCATGACCGTTGGAGGACTTTATTTTTTCACCTATGCTATGCTCTGTTTTATGCTTTTTTTGGTGAATGGGAATCATGTATGAATCAGTTAAACACTTAAACTCAGCTATTGAATATGAATGCCCATAACCTTGTGTGGTCACCCCAGTTAAACTAAATAATATAAAAGAATGAATTATGAACATTGGGATGGTTCAGTTATGAAATGGGTGAAGGGGTGAATGTATTTTGTTATGGATAGGTGAACCGCGGGGCTATAAATGGTGTGGTTGGAATGGCATGAGTTGTTTTTTGGCTGTGGTGGTGTTTGGCATCAGGGCTGCAGGTTGGGTTGTGAACATGAATAAAAGTGGGAAGTTAATAATGAACTGGGTGGAATGGTAATGAATTAATGTGGGATAACCAATGGTTTGTTGGGTTTTCTTTGGTTCCAGTACTTTGAGGGATCTCACTGATCCCTTTGTTGATGTGACTTCACAAGAGAACCGGGTGTGAATGCTTAAATTGCCCGATGGTTTCCCCTTCCTACTTTTTATTGTTTCATCTGTGATTGTTCCTGTTATTTGCCCAGTAGTGAAGGGATTAACTCATACTGAACTGTTATGAATGATAACTTGAACAGGGAAACTGGGAACTGTTTGTTGTGTTCCTGTTTTCTGAGGCAGCAGTGCTTGTGCACCTACTTGTATCTGTTGAGGAGCCATAGGTTGGGCTATGTGTTGATATATATATATATATATATGTAACTATATGTTTTGTGTTTAGTCGCACCCCAACCACGTTGGTCACTTAGTGTCGGACACCCCATTTCATGGGGAAGGGTGTTTCCCCCTAGTTACTCCCCTTCCTTCTCCCTTTTCCCTCGGCTGTGATGGCTGGAGGTGACCTTACACCCAAGATTCTTCAGGTAGGTTTCGATTGGTGTGTTGTTAGCCCAAGATTCTTTGGGCAAGAGTTCTAGTTATGGTTTGTTTTCCCAGGTGTGTGCAGGTAGGGATGGATGGTTGTGAGGCCGAGGTGTGTGCGGGCAGGGATGTGGATGGTTGTGAGGCCCAGGTGTGTGCGGGCAGGAAGAGCATGGTAGCGTCAGGATGTTTTCCATTAGGGATGAGCAGCTAGCTAGTGGGGGAAATGGTGGTGCGGGGTACCCAAATGTCTTATTCTTACTATTACCTTACTGCTTGTGTTATTTGGTGAGCGTGGCCGGTGAGGTGGGATTGTAGAGACCTGAAGCTTGACGTACATGGACATTACATTACTTTTTCGGAATACTTAATACATAACAAAAACATACACCTAAGGACCGTAATAGTTTAGTGTCTTTGGAAACTTGGAACGTAATCCTCTAATCGTGGTGAAAGATCTTCAACATCTCCCATAAAGATCTTCCCCTTTTTTTTCTTACCTAAAACCTTTCTTTATATCCTGGGAAAAGAAAACATAAAAAGGGTGAGCTCAAATGCTCAGTAAGGGTAAGCATGGATAAAATAAAACATACCATATACATTTGAACTTAAAAACATGAACATAATGTTTAAACATCAAAAGCTTGAGAAATGACATAAAACATGGAAGTACGTAAGGCATAGATCATTAAGAAACATTAAGAATGATAAAATAGCATGGGAATAAAACATGTAATTTTGGCAACCATTAATCACATGATATGATTTCCATATTAGCCAAGGCATTGCTGCCAAGACCATCTTAGTGGACAAAGTCCCTTTCTGAATCGACTTCACTCCTCGTTCTAGTCCTGTATTACTGAACCAGTTTAACTTGTCGTTCCAGCCATGTCTATCTCATGAGATATAAATCTTTACCCAATGCATTGGAGGGAGATATAGGTCCCACCCATCTCATAATGAAATCATTCTTACTTGTGCCACAAAATAAACTTAAAACATTCATCATAACTCAAAGAATAAAATGGGTTTCACAAACATCATCCCATCATTTCATAATCCATATAAAACAAACGAACATTTCATTATAAGAAAAGTGAACCATGTAAATTATAGAGACATTAAACTTAAAACACAAACATATGAAATAATTTCATCTTAGATGGAAAATGGGTTTGATAAAACACTTGAAATGAATTCTTGAGGAAAATATCCTTTCTTCTTCAAAATCAATTTCTTTTCACAAAACGTCATGCAATTTTAAAAGAAAGATATTTTGTTGAAAATAGTCATGAAATGTTTTGGAGGAAGCTTTATGAAAATAAGGCTTTATAAAACCGTAAAAATCCATTCGTTCCATATAAGTTAAAAAAACATTCTTCTCGTACTTTTTCCGGAAAAGTCAAAAAAAAGTACCTCGTAATGTAAACAAAAGAAAGATTCCTTACATACCATGTAGTAAAAGTCAAAAATGGGTAAAAAGGACTTTAAACATTCATGAATTTTTTTTTATAAAATTTGGACATGGATGACGAATATAACCCCAGTAAATACTTACGAATAAGCAATCTCGGATAAAAATGAGATTTGCAAAATTATCCCTTACCTTAGGTCCGATTTACTTCGTAAGTGTCCGAAACTCCTGTATAATGATTTAAATAATGTTATTGACTCATTAAATAATAATATTCATTATTATGATATCATATATGGTTCACTTATGACTTTATATTACCCGTTCTTTTGTAAATTCCATGTTAAAGAGTGTTTTGGTTAAAATCATTTCATTTGTCGTCCGTGTTTTGACTTGTAATTATTCATATGATTAATTAGATCATGATTACTTAATTCCATAATATAAAACATGATTTATATATAATATATATTCATAATATACATATATATAATAGATCGATAAATGGAAAGAAATACACCGTTCATGGAGACGGTAGGCCGTACGTAAGCATGAACGCTGTTTTCGTTTCCTTATTGAATTGAATGGAATTAATTGGATGAAATATATATATATATACATAAATACAGTATAATTATTTCATATATTTCATGATTACTTATTATATTTACTTTATAATCATTCATGAATGGTTAATCATTGAGAATGAATCTCATCGCGTCGTGGAGACGGTAGTCCGTACGTACGCACGAGCGATGATATCATTCCCATGATCCTGGAATTGTATTCAAGTGTATGTATAATATTTATGAATAAATATCACTTTAAAATAATCATATATAGTCATTATTTACACCATTATACCCATCCAAGTAAGGTGGTGGTGGAAAATAGATTACACCACGGTGTGGAGACAGTATTCCGTACGTACGCACGCGCGGTGATTTCGTTTTCCGTAGGATGGATAAATTGTGAAATAGGGTTGTTTAATACTTATAATAACATATAGGAATATGAGTGATACTGATGTTATTACTTCATAATGAAACAACTAAAGACTAATAAGTGGAAGAAGAAATAAAGTTGAAAGAATCAGTAACAGACATTACCTCTTCTTTGAAGCGCCTCTTTGAGACCTCCTCTTAGGGCACTAAAATTGGTCTTTGAAGAATACCAGGACCTCTAGGATGTTTCTAGGGAAGTGTAGAAGAGAATTTGGCAGGGGTTGGCCGAGATTTAAGGCTCAAAGTGGTGTGAGAAAGAGAGGGAGGAGGTGTCCTTTTTTAAGGGAGGAGAGGGGTACCTTTGGAAATCTTAAAAATATTAATTTATAATAAATCTAACCCCACTTAAAAACCTCCCAAAAATGACTCATATTCGAATATTAGATGATATAGGTTTGTAATATCATCAACCAATCAAATTTAGACATGTTTGGATCTTATTTTAAACCTTATAATTTTGATTTATCCTTATTTAATCTATTTAAGTTTATTTATGGTAATAAAATTCTAATTTTTAAATTATAACAAATAATTACCTATTTGTTGTTAATTTTCCATAATTGGTTAATTTATAACATTATAGACCATATAAATATAAATTTATAATTTTTAAATATTTTTGTGATTTTTAAATTTTTTTATAATATGTTATTTTTATAAAATAACAATAGTGTCAATTTTGACACTATTCATTTATTTGAATTTAAATAAAATATATACAGAATATATATTCGAACTAAAAGCTTTAATAGATTCATAAAAGGTCATATGTATCTATAAAATTATTGTATCACATTAAATAGTTCATATAATATTTAGTTTATTATTTTTAAAACCATTTATTTGGTTTATCTCTTAATAAAATAATTACTACAACATTTTTGTATAATTATTTAATATACTGATTCGTTGCATATAAATTTAAAATAAAATCCTATGATGAGTATAAATCTATTACCTTTAACAATAATTATTTTACTCGAATTTATCATCTTAAAATCACAATATTTAAATTGTTATATTTATTAAATTATGAAGGTGACAACTTTGGCATCATTTAAAATAAAATAATATAAGTGTCATAATCACTTTTATAAGTCTCCAAACGGTTATATATTAGGTCATTGGATGGTTAAGGTGTTGATATACACTACCAATAAGTTTTGGTCAGGTTTGTGGGCCTTTTAATGGGTATTATTATTTTAATAAAAACTATATTACTGATTTTTCACTTAATAAATAATTTCTGCATCATTAATGTATCACCATTCATGACAATTATTTAATCCCTAAAAATTCTAAATAAATTATCATGATGTAGATAATTTTATTAGATTTATGGATACTATTCATGTTCGAAGTTTCATGATGTTTATAACTAAATTAAAATTATTATACTTATAATATTTAAGAGAGTGACATGTTGTCACTTTCTTTGGTTTTAATAATAATTAAATTATTTTCATGGAAAAAAGTCCATTAAATGATTCTAATCAGACCCTTAGGTGATATGGGTCGCCTTTTAGTCATCCAATAGGATTTTTACAGGTGTTAGGGTAATTTTATAATCTTATATTTACCCTTAATTACCCGATTTACCTTTAACTATGGTAAATAAAATTTACCGTAGTTACTATTCATAATGCCCAAAAATAAAAAGTAGATTATTAACATAATTTGGACCCACTGATTCCAAATATGGAATCCATTTTTCAAAATTTAAAACACATAAGTTGCAGTAATTAATTTAAAATTAATCCCGTTGTTGAAAGAAAATGATTTTTTTTGTTTAAAACATTGCAAAAGATTGAATTGATTTAACCTACGAATTCAAGGTAAAATCAATGTTAATGACATAAATTGTATTAAATGGTAAAAATATATTCTATTTATACTTTAAAACCATTCAATATTATGATTTAACCACATAAATTATTATGATGAAAAAAGTTGTTTTTAATTAAAATATAGCGTGTTTTTACTATTCATTAAAATATGAAAGTAATCTGAAAAATATCAAAAATTTATCCAATGTAAATTTTTATATCCTGATTCAAAAGAAGAAGTTTATTTTGTAAAATTTAACTTATAAAAATTTCAAAAACTAGATTTAATGTGGGTGCGCCACTAAAAGGCGACAAAACTGCATTTTTTGAAAAATGCTTATTTTACCCGAAAAAATTATTTTGTTCTTATACCATGTTCTAGAAAATTTGTAAGATGAATAATAATTTTATAAAATTAAAAATTTAGTTAATACTATTCATAACGGCTAGTTCATAATAATATTATAATAATATATCGTTGTTTAGTAAAACCCGGTATTGCGTACAACACACGTTATCGAGGAAGGTCGCGATTGTGTGTAATGAAATCCAAGTTAGGGTTGCGTGTTGTGCAAGACTCCTTTGTTGTTTCATATAACAGAATCCAACCATATTTCATTTATACATTGAATATATATTTATATATATATATACATTCAATGTTGTGTAGAATGACTATTATCAAACGAATTTGAAATTGTGTGTAACACAATCTAAGAATAGTGATGCGTATACTGCAAGCTAATACAGTGTTGCGTATAACACAATATAATCTTGTTTTAGCATAAAACACATGACATCAAATAAATTAAAAATAATACTTATCATAAAATATCGGGTTGTTACATTCTACCCCCCTTAAAATGAATTTCGCCCTCGAAATTCGTCGGGGTTATGCATGGTTTTCTACTTGAAAGTTTCTTTAATAGAAACCCACATCTTAAAAAGGAATACCAAAACCAATCTTTAAAAAATAAAGTATGAAACGTAACAGTTACCCAAATAAACTAATCACTGGGTTTCCACATAGGTGAAAATATGGATATGGAAGAGAAATCTAACCATCATGTTCTGATGGAGAGTGGTAGAGAACATGGCTATGGAAAATCCATCAATCACAAAGCCATAAATTTGTGATGATCTAGGGTACCATCTGATTCATCGGATATAAGGGCACTAGGACAACATTTTTTGTTTTCAAGATCATTTCCCTAAAGTTGATGAATTAAAAGAAATACTTATATGATTTTGGTACAATCTCACTATTGTTCGTCAATTGAACAATTTCCACTTCATCCCTTAAAGAAATGAAGTTGAATTTGTTATTCGTGATGTGTTAGCAGATCATGTGATAGAATGATGAGTCATTCCATCTCTTTCAAACAAAAGGTTAGCAAAAGTTATAAATCCATCTTATGGTTAGATTAATCATATATGGTTCCAAAAATGAACTTATACTTCATATATCATACTGCTTAATAAAATAAAACTAGTTTCTACTAACCAGAGACTTTCTGTAGGCCAGTGGTAGGCGATAAATGCCAGTCGCACTTCAGTTGTGGGTTCGATTCCCATAGCCTTGTCTGACGCGATGGGATGTCGCCCGTCCTACAGGTTTTCCTTTTTCTAAAACTACATTACTATAACATCTCATCAATAATATCGAAAAAAGTTCTATCCTTAAACAATACTAACTTATGTCCAACATAATACATTCCAATCTTTAGGCTTACCCATAAGACTGCAGTCCACTCTCATAATATAATGAAAACGATTACCAGAGATTTAATACCATCGTTGATCCCCATATATCATAAGATATGTCTTGTTGGTCACATTCCAAACATTCGAAGGCCTTAATCATGTATTCTCTTAAAAAATGAATACCCATTGAACCTTAGTGAAAACATGAATGCAGTTAAAAGTTAACACTTTCCACATACCAAAATCCTCAAAATTCTATATACTCAAACCATGATATCACTTAGTCCTTATATCAATCATGAGCTCATGAATACAATCAAACATCTCATTATATTCTTAATCCTTCATTATGCGCATATCATCTACTTTCCAAAAATATCTGAATAACCTTTCACGGTTACCGGTACCATTCAACATATACTTTAAAATACTTTAAGAAAAACAATAGTGTAACAATCCTTAGATGATTCTTTATTCCATAGTACCATTAACTATACAACATAACTCTCGATAAACATACAATCATTCCACTACCTTCTAAAACAACCGACTGAGCTTCAACAATTCTTTCAGCTCATATATCATTTGTAGTCTCCTCATCATCATCAACATAAATATTACCCATACGACCATACTGATTCTCTTCATGAGACTTTCCCTTAGGGAATTGGTTTTCATAATGCCCGTACATTCCACATTTAAAACATTTAACCATTGTTGATGTCGTAGCAATACCATTATCCTCATCCATGGTGTTAACTGAACCTTTTCCTTTGCACTTACTGGCTTTATGTCCTTCTTTTCCACACCCAAAGCATCTTCCAATTCCTTTGAAACATTCTCCTTGATGCCTCTTCACACATGATTTACATAGGGGAAATTAAACTTTCTTTCCTCTATGATCATCATGAAACTCCATCTTTCTCTTATTATTCGAGTCAGGAAACTTACCAAATTTGAGTTTATTGATCATATTGTGAGATTGCTGATTCGGAATAATAATGATTTTTGGACTTCCAAATCCAGTTTCATTTGGTTTCTCATGAAGAATATCATTCCATTGTCCGTTATATCCTCCATTATCGTGAATCTTCTTGTTTCCAGCCATTTTCTAAAACCCAAAAAGAATAGTGTGAGAGGAAAAAATCATGCTAGGGAAAACAACATAGTAAAGGGGGAGTACACTCAATATCTAACATCTTAGGTTAAATTCTAAGATCTTTACCGTAGTTCTAGGACTATATCCTATACGTATACTTATCCTTAGGGACATCCCTAGACATACCTTAAAAATATCTCTAGGGATATCATTAACGTTTTCGCATCCTAGTTTCCAAAGGTTTACTAAACCTTTCCTCTGATACCAACTGTAGAGACCTGAAGCTTGATGTACATGGAAATTACATTACTTTTTCGGAATACTTAATACATAACAAAAACAGACACCCAAGGACCGTAATAGTTTAGTGTCTTTGGAAACTTGGAACGTAATCCTCTAATCATGGTGAAAGATCTTCAACATCTCCCATAAAGATCTTCCCTTTTTTTTTCTTACCTAAAACCTTTCTTTATATCCTAGGAAAAGAAAACATAAAAAGGGTGATCTCAAATGCTTAGTAAGGGTAAGCATGGATAAAATAAAATATACCATATACATTTGAACTTAAAAACATGAACATAATGTTTAAACATCAAAAGCTTGAGAAATGACATAAAACTTGGAAGTACGTAAGGCATAGATCATAAAGAAACATTAAGAATGATAAAATAGCATCGGAATAAAACATGTAATTGTGGAAACCATTAATCACATGATATGATTTCTATATTATCCAAGGAATTGCTGCCAAGACCATCTTAGTGGACAAAGTCCCTTTCTGAATCAAGTTCACTCCTCGTTCCAGTCCTGTATTACTGAACCGGTTTAACTTGCCGTTCCAGCCATGTCTATCTCATGAGATATAAATCTTTACCCAATGCATTTGAGGGAGATATAGGTCCCACCCATCTCATAATGAAATCATTCTTACTTGTGCCACAAAATAAACTTAAAACATTCATCATATCCCAAAGAATAAAATGGGTTTCATAAACATCATCCCATCATTTCATAATCCATATAAAACAAATGGACATTTCATCATAAGAAAAGTGAACCATGTAAATTATAGAGACATTAAACTTAAAACACACACATATGAAATAATTTCATCTTAGATGGAAAATGGTTTTGATAAAACACTTGAAATGAATTCTTGAGGAAAATATCCTTTCTTCTTCAAAATAAATTTCTTTTCACAAAACGTCATGCAATTTTAAAAGAAATAGATTTTGTTGAAAATAGTCATGAAATATTTTGGAGGAAGCTTCATGAAAATAATGCTTTATAAAACCATAAAAATCCGTTCGTGCCGTATAAGTTAAAAAAACATTCTTCTCGTACTTTTGCCAGAAAAGTCAAAAAAAGTACCTCGTAATGTAAACAAAAGAAAGATTCCTTACATACCATGTAGTAAAAGTAAAAAATGGGTAAAAAGGACTTTAAAAATTCATGAAAACATTTTTATAAAATTTGGACATGGATGACAAATATAACCCCAGTACATACTTACGAATAAGCAATCTCAGATAAAAATGAGATTTGCAAAATTATCCCTTACCTTAGGTCAGATTTGCTTCGTAAGTCTCCGTAACTCCTTTATAATGATTTAAATAATGTTATTGACTTATTACATAATCATATTCATTGTTATGATATCATATATGGTTCACTTATGACTTTATATTACCCGTTCTTTTGTAAATTCCATGTGAAAGAGTGTTTTGGTTAAAATCGTTTCATTTGTCGTCCGTGTTTTGACTTGTAATTATTCAAATGATTACTTAGATCATGATTACTTAATTCCAGAATATAAAACATGATTTATATATAATATATATTCATAATATACATATATATAATAGATCGATAAATGGAAATATATACACCGTTCATGGAGACGGTAGGCCGTACGTACGCATGAACGCTGTTTTCATTTCCTTATTGAATTGAATGGAATTAATTGGATGAAATAAATATATATATACATAAATACAGTATAATTATATCATATATTTCATGATTAATTATTATATTTACTTTATAATCATTCATGAATGGTTAATCATTGAGAATGAATCTCATCGCGTCGTGGAGACGGTAGTCCGTACGTACGCACGAGCGATGATATCATTCCCATGATCGTGGAATTGTATTCAAGTGTATGTATAATATTTAAGAATCAATATAAATTTACAATAATCATATATTGTCATTATTTACACCATTATACCCATCCAAGTAAGGTGGTGGTGGAAAATAGATTTCACCACGGCGTGGAGACGGCATTCCGTACGTACGCACGCGCGGTGATTTCGTTTTCCGTAGGATGGATAAATTGTGAAATAGGGTTGTTTCATACTTATAATAACATATCAGTATATGAGTGATACTGATTTTATTACTTCATAATGAAACAACTAAATAATAAGAAGTGTAAGAAGAAATAAAGTTGAAAGAATCGGTAACGGACATTACCTCTTCTTTGAAGCGCCTCTTTGAGACCTCCTCTTAGGGCACTAAAATTGGTCTTTGAAGAATACCAGGACCTCTAGGATATTTCTAGGTAAGTTGAGAAGAGAATTTGGCAGGGGTGAGATGAGATTTATGTTGGATCTGAATCTACGGATTACACACAAGAGGGGGGGGGGTGAATTGTGTCTTTTCAAAGTTATTACAATCTCTTCAATTTAGACAAATTCTGTCCTCTATGCTTTTGCACGATTAAATATGCAGCAGAAAAACTAAAAGCATGAACACACGGATGTATAGTGGTTCGGGGAACAGAAGGCCCCTAGTCCACTCCACCAACGCTCAAATCCACGAGCTTGGCGATTTTCACTCTCTGGTCCTCGTTTCCACAGACCTGTTCACAACTGAGTACAGGCAGTTGACACCTTTACAAGTTTCAGGCAAACACAGCCTTCCTGGTTCAAACACGAACCCACACAGCTTAGAACGAGAAGCTGATCACTCAAAAATAAAAAGAGTTTCGATAAAGAAAACACTTCTCCAGTTGTTCTTCACAATTGCAACAGAACGCAATTGACAGTAGATAGATCGTCGTCTTCAGAAAATAAAGATCTGTAATCAAAACAGTTCTGAGTCGATCCAGTTGCAATAGATATTACCAGAAACTTCACAACTTCAGCAGCAGTAGATTCACAACAGATAGTCGATGTAGAACACGTGAATCTGTTATCAAGATCTTCTTTCGGTAAAAAGGATTTTACACTTCTTCTCGATCACAGAAAAGAACGCCTTCACACAGTCTCTGTTTCTTGCTCGTTAAAAGATCAATCTCATTATTTCACACACTTTCCTGTGTATATATATATCTCCGAAGTTTCCAAGATAGAACATATATATTCAAATCTGAGAAAATCTTCCGCATAAATAGATCCATGAAAATCTCCTTTAGATTCGCGATAACAATAGAGTCGTTGTAACTCCCCTGAAGAATCGGCATAAAAATCTCCATTTAAATCAATCATTAATCCGTTGAAAAACGTCTTTGATTCAGTCAAAGTCGTACTTAAGAATCGGCTCGAAATCCGCTTAATAATCCGCCTGTTTGACCAATGCAAACGGTAATATCGTCTGTCAAAAATATCCCGACGCCAAACGTAGGGTTGATGACGTGGCTCCAAACGTAGGGTTCACAAACGTAAGGTTCACAAACGTAAGGTTCATAAACGTAAGGTTCAGAACGTAAGGTTGAACATACATACTTTCTTTTCAGCATTCAAACGTAGGTTGATCATCCATACTTTGTCTTGCTTCAACTCTCCAAAGAACGTACGGTTGATTATAAAAGTAAGGTTGATGATCCATACTTTTGAGAAACAAACTCAACACTGAAAACTAACGTACGGTTTCTCTTCCATACTTGTCCAACAAAAACGTAAAGTTCTTTCCAGACGTAATGTTCTTCTTCCATACTTTTCAACAACGTAAGGTTCATTAACCATACGTTCAAAAATAACGTAAAAGGTAAACTTTTCATCCATACGTTACGTTCATCAACGTAGGGTATGAACAGTGATTCCAGTACGCGCTAAAATTGATCTCGCGCTACAGTGATTCCAGAACGCGCTAAACTTGATCTCAGAATAAATGAAGTATGAAATCTCGTTATATGAAATAAATAAATGAAATAAACTCCTGCAAAATACTCAAAGAAATAATTAGTAAATAATTAAGGGTATTTGTGAGCATCAAAATCATCATAAAGAGACAGAGTACTATTTAAAATAATCTCCTCCTTTAAAAAACATTATTTTGAATTGTTTGAAAACAATACGTTGCTCAACAATCTCCCCCTTTTTGATGATCACAAAACCCATAAAATAATAGAACTAATTTAATTGCAATCTTTATTGAAAAAATTAGTTTTATAAAATTGTAGAATTCTGAAAGGATTAAAACAATATTTAACTATAATAAAATTTCTCCCCCATAAAAATAAATTTTCAGCTAAAAAAAAATAGATAAAAGATAAATGTCGTAGATATCAAAATTCTCCCATATATCCAAATTTCTTCATAGGATTCATAGGAAACAAATGAATTTAAATGTTGTGTTTATCCAAATTCTCCCCCTTTTTGTGATATCAAAAAGAATGAAAAATTACGGATTTGAACACATTCAATATTGCACTGAACTATAAGTAAATGCTATAATTAACTGTGTATGAATAAGTGAATTTGTTATACTGGCTAACTTAATCATAAATCAATAAACAACAACAACAACAAAAAAAGAATTCTCATTCACAAGCTGTTATATATAAATGATTGTGATATACAGAGGAATCAAGGTTCATAGATAAGACAGGGAAAAAAGGTGTCTATCTCCTTTGAATCGCAGTCTTGATCTCTGTAAACTGTTCTCTGAGCCTCTTCATCATCCCATCTCCTAACTTGATGATAAGATCTCTGTTCTCTTGAGTCATATGAATATCTTCAATCAAATTAACTCTGAAAAACTCATGCATTCTTTCTTCTTTTTCAACAAAAGAGCCAGTTTTTCTGATAACTGATTCAAAAGAATCCTAATCGGTTGCTCTCCAGATGTCAACTGATCCACTAAAAATTTCTGATTATCTAGCAAAACTGACAAAGGGGCACTATTACACTGAAGATCGTGTAATCTGTCACTCATATTGCTCAGTGCTCCAGTAATTGCTTGAAATCTCTGAATCAAATCAGGTGAATAGCCTGATCCACTTACAGCACTGTTTGCAACAGACTCAAATTTATTCTCCATGTAAACCTTCAACTCAGATAAATCATCTTTCTTTACCATCTCTGATTTTAACTGATCAACAGCATGCAGCATATCAGTCTTAAACAAATCGACTTCCTGTCTTGAAACAGTACATTCTTTCAGTTTCTGAAACTTCAACTGCTCTAAGTTTAGAGAATTTCTGAGACTAACATTCTCAGATTCTAACTGAGAGATACGCTTGTACAGCTCAACAACTTCTTCTTTTCTCGAATCAGGGGCACCCTGTGCTCTATTCTCATGTCCAGAAATAGGTTGATGAGGCAAGGCAAGTGGTAAAGAATCTGCATCTGATTGTTCTTTGTCCTTGTCCTGACAAGGTTGATCCACTGAACTAGCTTTTGAAGCCTGAAATTCTTCCACTGAAAATTCTTCCTGAAGTACTTCTGTATTAGCTTCAGAAGTATGTTCATCACGAACAGTAGTCTCTCTGACTTCTACTGATTGATCAAGAACAATATCTTCATGTAAATCTTGAGGTCGGGTCACTTCTTCACCAGGCACTGCCTCCATAAGTTGTTCTTGTTGAATTACTTTTTCAACAGCCACAACAGCAGATTGAGGTTCTTTTTGGATTTCCGGTTGAGCTGCTGGTTCCTCTATAGGTGCAGTCTGCTCCACAACAGCTTCTCTCACAAATGAATAACAAATTTCCGGTTCAGAGGATTTCAAGGCAGGAGAGATAATTTCTTCATCAATTGACCTCTTCCTTCTAGATTGAAGTCCTTCCTGACTTCTCTCTTCCTCAACTTCCTCTATCTCAAAACGAATTCTCCTTGCCACTGTACTAACTCTTGATTCTGCTTGTCCCTCCTTGGACTTAGCCGGTTGAGCCTGAGCACTCTCCGAGTCTTCCTCAGCTCCAACAGGTAAGAGTTTTCCTTTAATTGTGCTCTAGAAGTATCCGACTTTCCTCAAAGTCCCAGCATTAAAAACATTACTGTGGTGAGATTTCACCCCAGCATCGACCAATCTGATCATTCCTCTTTTAAACAAAAACAAAGAAATGAACCTTCCATAAGGGAAAAAGGTCATTCTTGCTTCACTCTGACAGCAGTAACTCAAATATCTTATCATAAACCGAGGAGAATTAAACTTAATATCAGACATCAGAAGATACATTATGTACATGTCAGGGTATAGGATTTTCTCCATCTCAGCCATCCTTGGTGCTAAACCAGTCTGAACAAATTTTACCAAAATTTTCTGATCAGGTTCCAAATCCTTGATAAACATCTTTTTTATCACTCTGGTTCCAAACAGAAAAGACATAATGTCTTCAGACTTATGTACAGAATCTCCAATATTCCGTAAATCAAAATGAAAAACTCCTTCATGAGGGCAGTTAAGAATTTGACTTATCTCTACAGATGATATTGAAGAGTCCTTATCCTCTATTTGAGCCAATAAACTATCTTCCGTATCTCCAAGGCTAAACTGAACAGTTCTAAAGAAATGTCTCATTTCTGCCTCATAAAGAAACTCAGAATTTTCACTATTAAAAGCTTGCTCAAGGCTTTGAAACGATAACGCTTGCTTCAACAGTAAATTAGTTTCAAACAGCCACTCTAAATCGATGACTTTACCTTGCAGTATTTTCCGACCAACTACTTTAGGTTTCTTTGCAGCACTGCTCTCGGCTTCATCTGGACGCTTAGTCTTTGCCATTCCAACAATGATTTCTGAAGGTTCGGAAGTTTAGGGTTTGAAGATTCAGAAAAGGGTTTTGGAGCAGATGTGCGGGTTTAGGTTTTCGAAAGGGTTTCCAAAAAAGGTGAAGCAGTTTTAGAAGGTGAAACGGTTCTGACAGCCTTGATTCCCGTGTAATCACTAATGATTACTTTTATTTAAAACAAAATAAAATTACTTATAGCGGGAAACAGAAATTAAGCAGAATTCGAAAACAGAATAAGATTTAAAAAAAAATTTATTTAAAATTAAATAAACCTAACTCCCCCTTAATAAATTCAAACCTTGCCGTGGGAAGTGGTTTAGTAAAAATATCTGCTAATTGATTTTCTGTATTTACAAATTCTAAAAATATATCCTTTTTAAACACATGATCTCTTAAAAAGTGATGTCTTATATCAATGTGCTTAGTTCTAGAATGACTAATAGGATTTTTTGAAATATTAATTGCACTAGTATTATCACATAAAATAGGTGTATTATTGAAATTTAATCCAAAGTCCATAAGAGTGTTTTTCATCCACAACACCTGTGCACAGCAACTACCTGCAGACACATATTCTGCCTCGGCTGTTGACAGGGCAACTGAGTGTTGTTTCTTACTAGACCATGATACTAAAGACTTTCCTAAAAAGTGACATGTTCCTGAAGTACTCTTCCTATCTAATCTACAGCTTCCAAAGTCAGCATCTGAATATGAAATTAAATTAAAATCAGAGGTTTTTGGATAAAGCAGAGATTGATAAATAGTACCTTTTAAATATCTAAAAATTCTTTTAACAGCAGTTAAGTGGGATTCTTTGGGATTTGATTGAAATCGAGCACAAAGACATACTGAATACATTATATCTGGTCTACTAGCAGTAAGATATAACAAACTACCAATCATACCTCTATATAACTTGTTGTCCACTGATTTTCCAGTTTCATCCAAATCAAGTTTTATATTAGTACACATAGGAGTTGTAAATGGCTTGCTGTTTTCAAGTCCAAATTTCTTAAGTAAATCAGTAATGTATTTGCATTGATTCAAAACATTTCCAAAATCATTTTGAAATATTTGAAGACCCAAAAAGAAATTTAATTCTCCCATCATACTCATTTAAAATTCTTTTTGCATTAATTCTGAAAATTCATGACAAATAATTTTATTGGTTGATCCAAAAATTACATCATCAACATAAATTTGAACCAACAAAACATTATTTTTCACAGTTTTCTTAAAGAGTGTTGGATCTGCTAGTCCAACAGTAAAATCATTTTTCAAAAGAAAAGAACTTAGTCTTTCATACCAAGCTCTTGGTACTTGTTTAAGGCCATAAAGAGCTTTAGTAAGTTTGAAAACAGAATCTGGTTTTTGAGAATTTTCAAAACCAGGAGGTTGCTCAACATAAACTTCCTCCATTAAATAACCATTTAAAAAGGCAGATTTAACATCCATCTGAAATAATTTAAAATTCATATAAGATGCATAGGCTAAAAGGATTCTAATGGCTTCTAACCTGGCTACAGGTGCAAAGGTCTCATCATAATCTATTCCTTCTTCTTGATTATATCCTTTAGCTACTAATCTTGCTTTATTTCTAGTTATTATCCCTTGATCATCCTGTTTATTCCTAAAGACCCATTTAGTTCCTATTACTGGATAATCATGTGGTCTTTCAACTAATTCCCAAACCTTATTTCTCTTGAACTGGTTCAATTCATCCTGCATTGCTATTACCCAGCTCTCATCATCTAAGGCTTCTTCTATGGTCTTAGGTTCTTGTTGGGATAGGAAAGCAGAGAACTCAACTATGTTTCCAAGGTTTCTTCTAGTTTGAATACCAGTCTCTAAGTTACCTATCACAGATTCTAAAGGGTGATTCTTTAAGGTTCTAAACTGTCTAGGCATTATATTCAAAGGTTCTTCAGTATCATGTTCTTCTGAACTGGACTGAATTTCTTTTATATCATTTTCAAAATCATTCTTTAAATTCTCAAGTCTCATGTTTTCATTAGAATCAGGTTCATCTATTTGTTCTATCCTTTTCTCAAAAGGATCAGATTCATCAAATTTCACATGAACTGATTCTTCAACAATCCTTGAATTTTTATTATAGACTCTATAAGCTTTGGAGGTTGCAGAATATCCTAAGAAAATACCTTTATCAGATTTTGGATCAAATTTACCAAGATTATCTTTGGTATTCAAGATGTAAACCTTGCATCCAAAAACTTTAAAGTAATTTACTTTAGGTTTTCTGTTATTCCATAGTTCATAGGGTGTCTTTTTCAAAATAGGTCTTATTAAAATTCTATTCATTATATAACAAGCTGTATTAACAGCTTCTGCCCAGAAATATATAGGTAGGATATATTCATTTAACATAGTTCTAGCCATTTCTTGAATAGTTCTATTTCTTCTTTCTATAATACCATTCTGTTGAGGTGTTCTTGGAGCAGAGAAGGTGTGTTTAATACCCATGTTTGAGCAAAAGGAATTAAATTCCTGGTTCTCAAATTCTCCACCATGATCACTTCTCAATGAGATTATATTAAAACCTTTTTCATTTTGAATAGATTTACAAAAACCTTCAAATAAACTAAAAGCTTCACTTTTATATTTCAAAAAGAAAATCCAAGTAAATCTAGAATAATCATCAACTAATACATAAACATATAATTTACCAGCTAAACTTGCTACTCTTGAAGGTCCAAACAAATCCATATGGATAAGTTCTAGAGGTTTAGTTGTAGCAACTTTATTAACAGATTTGAATGATGATTTGTGTTGCTTGCCAAGCTGACATGCATCACAGAATCTGTCATTTTTATATTTGAGACTAGGAAAATCAGAAACTAAATGTTTCTTAGATAATTTATGTAAAGCATATATATTGCAATGACCAAGTCTTCTATGCCAGATTCAGGATTCACTTATATTAGCAGTTAAGCAGTTTACTTGTTGTTTACACAAGGAATACAAATCCAAAGTATAGACATTATCAGTTCTGGGTGCTCTAAACTTAAACAGTTTATCTTTAGAAACAGTACAACTATTGTTAGTAAAATCAACAGTGTATCCATCATCACAGAGTTGAGAGATACTTATCAGATTGTGTTTTAACCCTTGTACATAAAGTACTTTGTTGATTGAGACTGTCTCTGGATCTCCAACTGTTCCAATACCAATAATCTTTCCTTTGGCATTGTCACCAAAGGTGACAAGTCCTCCTTCCTTTCGAGTAAGAGAAGAGAAATTAGCTGAAGTTCCACTCATGTGTCTTGAGCAGCCACTATCCATATACCATATTTCTTTCTTTCTTTGGTGACCTGCTACCTCATCAGTTTCAGCCATGAAACACATATTTGCTTTTAAATTGGCTTCCTCCTTCTCTGAGCTTGATTCAGAAGAATTACTTGAGTCTTCAGAAACACTCCAAGTAGCTTTCATAGCTTTCTTGTCTTTCTGCTCATAATCATCTCTTTTGAAGAATTTCTTCTTCTTTGCATCTTTCAATTTAGGGCAATCCGGTCTGATATGTCCCATCTTTTTGCATTCATAACATCTCACTTCCTTGCTATCCTTCTTGAAGGATTTCTTGAAGTCTTTCTTCTTACTGTAGAACTTTCTGAATTTTCTGGCTAGCTGAGCCAGTTCTTCATCTGAATTTGAAGAATCAGAGCTTTCTGATTTAGCATTTACTTCTCTGTTCTTCATCTTTCTATCCTTTTGTTGAGAAGTCGCTTTCAAAGCAGTATTTTCCCTTTTTATATAGACTTTATGCTCATTTACCTCATCTTGCATTTCAGCCTCGTACATCATCAATGTACCAATCAGCTCTCTCATAGTTAGATCTTTAACATAAGTTGATTGTCTGATTGCTGCAGAGATTCCATTCCATCGAGTAGGAAGTACTCTCAGTACCTTTAACGCTTGATCAGCCTGCTTGATTGGTTCTCCTAGAGCTGTTATATTATTGACAATTTCTGTCAATCTTCCATTCATCTGAGTGATGCTCTCTCCTTCAATCATTCTGAAAGTATCGAATTTTAATTTAGCAGTTGCATATCTCATCTGTCTTACATTATATGTTCCTTCATAAGCAACAGCTATTGTTTGCCACATTTCATATGCAGTCGGGCATTGAGATACTCTGTTAAATTCATCCGGTCCTAGACCACAGATGATTGCATTCATAGCTTTTGAATTCATGTCATACTCAGCCTCTGTAGCAGCACTCCATGTATCGGGATTTTCAGGAATTTCATAGGGAGTCAGAATCTTTGAATAGACTTTGTAACCAAGATTTTTCAGATAAATAATCATACGTGACTTCCAGCAGCCATAATTATCTCCATTAAAGTAAGGTGCTCTGACCATTGACATTCCCTCTCTCGTATCAGCCATGATACACTTTGTATAATCTTTAAATACTTCTAGCTTGATAAAACTTTAAAAAATAAGAAGCTCCTCCTCTGATACCAATTGTTGGATCTGAATCTACGGATTACACACAAGAGGGGGGGTGAATTGTTTCTTTTCAAAGTTATTACAATCTCTTCAATTTAGACAAATTCTGTCCTCTATGATTTTTCACGATTAAATATGCAGCGGAAAAACTAAAAGCATGAACACACAGATGTATAGTGGTTCGGGGAACAGAAGGCCCCTAGTCCACTCCACCAACGCTCAAATCCACGAGCTTGGCGATTTTCACTATCTGGTCCTCGTTTCCACAGACCTGTTCACAACTGAGTACAGGCAGTTGACACCTTTACAAGTTTTAGGCAAACACAGCCTTCCTGGTTCAAACACGAACCCACACAGCTTAGAACGAGAAGCTGATCACTCAAAAATAAAAAGAGTTTCGATAAAGAAAACACTTCTCCAGTTGTTCTTCACAATTGCAACAGAACGCAATTGACAGTAGATAGATCGTCGTCTTCAGAAAATAAAGATCTGTAATCAAAACAGTTCTGAGTCGATCCAGTTGCAATAGATATTACCGGAAACTTCACAACTTCAGCAGCAGTAGATTCACAACAGATAGTCGATGTAGAACACGTGAATCTGTTATCAAGATCTTCTTTCGGTAAAAAGGATTTTACACTTCTTCTCGATCACAGAAAAGAACGCCTTCACACAGTCTCTGTTTCTTGCTCGTTAAAAGATCAATCTCATTATTTCACACACTTTCCTGTGTATATATATATCTCCGAAGTTTCCAAGATAGAACATATATATTCAAATCTGAGAAAATCTTCCGCATAAATAGATCCATGAAAATATCCTTTAGATTCGCGATAACAATAGAGTCGTTGTAACTCCCCTGAAGAATCGGCATAGAAAGCTCCATTTAAATCAATCATTAATCCGTTGAAAAACGTCTTTGATTCAGTCAAAGTCGTACTTAAGAATCGGCTCGAAATCCGCTTAATAATCCGCCTGTTTGACCAATGCAAACGGTAATATCGTCTGTCAAAAATATCCCGACGCCAAATGTAGGGTTGATGACGTGGCTCCAAACGTAGGGTTCACAAACGTAAGGTTCACAAACGTAAGGTTCACAAACGTAAGGTTCAGAATGTAAGGTTGAACATACATACTTTCTTTTCAGCATTCAAACGTAGGGTTGATCATCCATACTTTGTCTTTCTTCAACTCTCCAAAGAACGTACGGTTGATTATAAAAGTAAGGTTGATGATCCATACTTTTGAGAAACAAACTCAACACTGAAAACTAACGTACGGTTTCTCTTCCATACTTGTCCAACAAAAACGTAAAGTTCTTTCCAGACGTAATGTTCTTCTTCCATACTTTTCAACAACGTAAGGTTCATTAACCATACGTTCAAAAATAACGTAAAAGGTAAACTTTTCATCCATACGTTACGTTCATCAACGTAGGGTATGAACAGTGATTCCAGTACGCGCTAAAATTGATCTCGCGCTACAGTGATTCCAGAACGCGCTAAACTTGATCTCAGAATAAATGAAGTATGAAATCTCGTTATATGAAATAAATAAATGAAATAAACTCCTGCAAAATACTCAACTAAATAATTAGTAAATAATTAAGGGTATTTGTGAGCATCAAAATCATCATAAAGAGACAGAGTACTATTTAAAATAATCTCCTCCTTTAAAAAACATTATTTTGAATTGTTTGAAAACAATACGTTGCTCAACAATTTAAGGCTCAAAGTGGTGTGAGGAAGAGAGGGAGGAGGTGTCCTTTTATAAGGGAGGATAGGGGAACCTTTGGAAATCTTAAAAATATTAATTTATAATAAATCTAACCCCACTTAAAAACCTCACAAAAATGACTCATATTAGAATATAAGATGATATAGGGTTTTAATCTCATAAAACAATCAAATTTAGACTTGTTTGGATCTTATTTTAAACCTTATCATTTTGATTTATCCTTATTTAATCTATTTAAGTTTATTTGTGGTAATAAAATTCTAAATTTTAAATTATAACAAATAATTACTTATTTGTTGTTAATTTTCCATAATTGGTTACCTTATAACATTATAGACCATATAAATTTAAATTTATAAATTTTAAATATTTTTGTGATTTTTAAACAATTTTATAATATGTTATTTTTATAAAATAACAATAGTGTCAATTTTGACACTATTCATTTATTTGAATTTAAATAAAATATATACAGAATATATGTTCGAACTAAAAGCTTTAATAGATTCATCAAAGGTCATATGTATCTATAAAATTAGTGTATCACATTAAATAGTTCATATAATATTTAGTTTATTATTTTTAAAACCATTTATTTGGTTTATCTCTTAATAAAATAATTACTACAACATTTTTGTATAATTATTTAATACACTTATTTGTTGCATAAAAATTAAAAATAAAATCCTATGATTAGGATATATCTATTATATTTCACAATAATACTTTTACTCAAATATATCATCTTAAAATTACAATATTTAAATTGTTATATTTATTAAATTATGAAGGTGACAACTTTGGCGTCATTTAAAATAAAATAATATAAGTGTCATAATCACTTTTATAAGGCTCCAAACGGTTATATATTTGGTAATTGGATTATTAAGGTGTATATATACACTACCAATAATTTGTGTTCATGTTTGTGGGCCTTTTAATGGGTATTATTATTTCAATAAAAACTATATTACTGATTTTTCACTTAATAAATAATTTTTGCATCATTAATGTATCACCATTAATGACAATTATTTAATCCCTAAAAATTATAAATAAATTATCATGATGTAGATACTTTTATTAGATTTCTGAAGACTATTCATGTTCAAAGTTTCATGATGTTTATCACTAAATTAAAATTATTATACTTATAAGATTTAAGAGAGTGACATGTTGTCACTTTCTTTGGTTTTAATAATAATTAAATTATTTTCATGGACAGAAGTCCATTAAATGATTCTAATTCGACACTTAGGTGATATGGGTCGACTTTTAGTCATCCAATAGGATTTTTACAGGTGTTAGGGTAATTTTATAATCTTATATTTACCCTTAATTACCCGATTTACCTTTAACTATGGTAAATAAAATTTACCGTAGTTACTATTCATAATGCCCAAAAATAAAAAGTAGCTTATTAACATAATTTGGACCCAATGATTCCAAATATGGAATTCATTTTTCAAAATTCAAAACACATAAGTTTCAGTAATTAATTTAAAATTAATCCCGTTGTCGAAAGAAAACGGGTTTTTTGTTTAAAACATTGCAAAAGATTGAATTGATTTAACCTACGAATTCAAGGTAAAATCAATGTTAATGACATAAATTGTATTAAATGGTAAAAATATATTCTATTTATACTTTAAAACCATTCAATATTATAATTTAACCACATAAATTATTATGATGAAAAAAGTTGTTTTTAATTAAAATATAGCACGTTTTTACTATTCATTAAAATATGAAAGTTATCTGAAAAATATAAAAACTTTATCTAATGTAAATTTTTATATCCTGATTCAAAAAAAGAAGTTTATTTTGTAAAATTGAACTTATAAACATTTCAAAAACTAGATTTAATGTGGGTGCGCCATTAAAAGGCGGCAAAATTGCATTTTCTGAAAAAATGCTTATTTTACCCGAAAAAATTATTTTGTTCTTATACCATGTTCTAGAAAATGTGTAAGATGAATAATAATGCTATAAAATTAAAAATTTAGTTAATACTATTCATAACGTCTAGTTCATAATAATATTATAATAATATATCGTTGTTTAGTAATACCTGGTATTTCGTACAACACACGCTATCGAGGAGGGTCGAGATTGCGTGTAATGAAAGCCAAGTTAGGGTTGCATGTTGTGCAAGACTCCTTTGTTGTTTCATATAACAGAATCCAACCATATTTCATTTATACATTGAATATATATATATATATATATATATACATTCAATGTTGTGTAGAATGACTATTATCAAACGAATTTGAAATTGTGTGTAACACAATCTAAGAATAGTGATGCGTATACTCCAAGCTAATACGGTGTTGCGTATAACACAATATAATCTTGTTGTAGCATAAAACATATGAAATCAAATAAATTAAAAATAATACTTATCATAAAATATCGGGTTGTTACATTCTACCCCCCCTTAAAATGAATTTCGCCCTCGAAATTCGTCGGGGTTATGCATGGTTTTCCACTTGAAAGTTTCTTTAATAGAAACCCACATCGTAAAAAGTAATACCAAAACCAATCTTTAAAAACTAAAGTATGAAACGTAACGGTTACCCAAATAAACTAATCACTGGGTTTCCACATAGGTAAAAATATGGATATGGAAGAGAAATCTAACCATCATGTTCTGATGGAGAGTGGTAGAGAACATGGCTATGGAAAATCCATCAATCACAAAGCCATAAATTTGTGATGATCTAGGGTACCATCTGATTCATCGGATATAAGGGCACTGGGACAACATTTTTTGTTTTCAAGATCATTTCCCTAAATTTAATGAATTAAAAGAAATACTTACATGATTTTGGTACACTCTCACTGTTTTTCGTCAATTGAACAATTTCCACTTCATCTCTTAAAGAAATGAAGTTGAATTTGTTATTTGTGATGTGTTAGCAGATCATGTGATAGAATGATGGGTCATTCCATCTCTTTCAAACAAAATGTTAGCAAAAGTTATAAGTCCATCTTATGGTTAGATTAATCGTATATGGTTCCAAAAATGAACTTATACTTCATATATCATACCGCTTAATAAAATAAAACTAGTTTCTACTAACCAGGGACTTCCTGTAGGCCAGTGGTAGGTGATAAAGGCCAGTCGCACTTCGGTTGTGGGTTCGATTCCCATAGCCTTGTCCGACGCGATGGGCTGTCACCCATCCTACAGGTTGTCCTTTTTCTAAAACTACATTACTATAACATCCCATCAATAATATCGAAAAAAGTTCTATCCTTAAACAATACTAACTTATGTCCAACATAATCCATTCCAATCTTTAGGCTTATCCATAATACTACAGTCCACTCTCATAATATAGTGAAAACGATTACCATAGATTTAATACCATCGTTGATCCCCATATATCATAAGATATGTCTTGTTGGTCACATTCCAAACATTCTAAGGCCTTAATCATGTATTCTCTTGAAAAATGAATACCCATTGAACCTTAGTGAAAACATGAATGCAGTTAAAAGTTAACACTTTCCACATACCAAAATCCTCAAAATTCTATATACTCAAATCATGATATCACTTAGTCCTCATATCAATCATGATCTCATGAATACAATCAAACATCTCATTATATTCTTATTCCTTCATTATGCGCATATCATCTTCTTTATAAAAATATCTGAATAACCTTTCATGGTTACCAGTACCATTCAATATATACTTTCAAATACTTTAAGAAAAACAATAGTGTAACAATCCTTAGATGATTCTTTATTCTATAGTACCATTAACTATACAACATAACTCTCTATAAACATACAATCATTCCACTACCTTCTAAAACAACCGACTGAGCTTCAACACTTCTTTCAGCTCATATATCATTTTTAGTCTCCTCATCATCAACAACATAAATATTACCCATACGACCATACTGATTCTCTTCATGAGAATTTCCCTCAGGGCATTGGTTTTCATAATGCCTTTACATTCCACATTTAAAACATTTAACCATTGTTGATGTCGTAGAAATACCATTATCCTCATCCACGGTGTTAACTGAACCTTTTCCTTTTCACTTACTGGATTTATGTACTTCTTTTCCACACCCAAAGCATCTTACAGTTCCTTTGAAACATTCTCCTTGATGCCTCTTCCCACATGATTTACATAGGGGAAATTAAACTTTCTTTCCTCTATGATCATCATGAAACTCCATCTTTCTCTTATTAGCCGAGTCAGGAAACTTACCAAATTTGAGTTTATTGATCATATTATGAGATTTCTGATTCGGCATAATAATGATGTTTGGACTTCCAAATCCAGTTTCATTTGGTTGCTCATGAAGAATATCATTCCATTGTCCGTTATATCCTCCATTATCGTGAATCTTCCTGTTTCTATCCATTTTCTAAAACCCAAAAAGAATAGTGTGAGAGGAAAAAATCATTCTAGGGAAAACAACATAGTAAAGGGGGAGTACACTCAATATCTAACATCTTAGGTTAAATTCTAAGATCGTTACCGTAGTTCTAGGACTATATCCTATACGTATACTTATCCTTAGGGACATCCCTAGACATACCTTAGAAATATCTCTAGGTATCTCACTAACGTTTTCGTATCCTAGTTTCCAAAGGTTGACAAAAACTTTCCTCTGATACCAATTGTAGATACCCGAAGCTTGACGTACATGGAAATTACATTACTTTTGCGGAATACTTAATACATAACAAAAACAGACACCCAAGGACCGTAATAGTTTAGTGTCTTTGGAAACTTGGAACGTAATCCTCTAATCATGGTGAGAGATCTTCAACATCTCCCATAAAGATCTTCCCCTTCTTTTTTTCTTACCTAAAACCTTTCTTTATATCCTGGGAAAAGAAAACATAAAAAGGGTGAGCTCAAATGCTCAGTAAGGGTAAACATGGATAAAATAAAACATACCATATACATTTGAACTTAAAAACATGAACATAATGTTTAAACATCAAAAGCTTGAGAAATAGAATAAAACATGGAAGTACGTAAGGCATAGATCATAAAGAAACATTAAGAATGATAAAATAGCATGGGAATAAAACATGTAATTGTGGAAACCATTAATCACATGATATGATTTCCATATTATCCAAAGAATTGCTGCCAAGACCATCTTAGTGGACAAAGTCCTTTTCTGAATCGAGTTCACTCCTCGTTCCAGTCCTGTATTACTGAACCAGTTTAACTTGCCGTTCCAGCCATGTCTGTCTCATGATATATAAATCTTTACTCAGTGCATTGTAGGGAGATATAGGTCCCACCCATCTCATAATGAAATCATTCTTACTTGTTCCACAAAATAAACTTAAAACATTCATCATAACCCAAAGAATAAAATGGGTTTCATAAACATCATCCCATCATTTCATAATCCATATAAAACAAACGGACATTTCATCATTAGAAAATTGAACCATGTAAATTATAGAGACATTAAACTTAAAACACACACATATGAAATAATTTCATCTTAGATGGAAAATGGTTTTGATAAAACACTTGAAATGAATTCTTGAGGAAAATATCCTTTCTTCTTCAAAATCAATTTCTTTTCACAAAACGTCATGCAATTTTAAAAGAAAGATATTTTGTTGATAATAGTCATTAAATCTTTTGGGGGAATATTCATTAAAATAAGGCTTTATAAAACCATAAAAATCCGTTCATGCCGTATAAGTTAAAAAAAACATTCTTCTCGTACTTTTGCCGGAAAAGTCAAAAAAAAGTACCTCGTAATGTAAACAAAAGAAAGATTCCTTACATACCATGTAGTAAAAGTCAAAAATGGGTAAAAAGGACTTTAAAAATTCATGAAAACATTTTTATAAAATTTGGACATGGATGACAAATATAACCCCAGTAAATACTTACGAATAAGAAATCTCGGATAAAAATGAGATTTGTAAAATTATCCCTTACCTTAGGTCTGATTTGCTTCGTAAGTGTCCGAACCTCCTGTATAATGATTTAAATAATGTTAATGACTTATTACATAATCATATTCATTGTTATGATATCATATATGGTTCACTTATGACTTTATATTACCCGTTCTTTTGTAAATTCCATGTTAAAGAGTGTTTTGGTTAAAATCGTTTCATTTGTCGTCCGTGTTTTGACTTGTAATTATTCATATTATTACTTAGATCATGATTACTTAATTCCAGAATATAAAACATGATTTAAATATAATATATATTCATAATATAACTATATATAATAGATTGATAAATGGAAAGAAATACACCGTTCATGGAGACGGTAGGCCGTACGTACGCATTAACGCTGTTTTTGTTTCCTTATTGAATTGAATGGAATTAATTGGATGACATACATATATATATACATAAATACAGTATAATTATGTCCTATATTTCATGATTACTTATTATATTTACTTTATAATCATTCATGAATGGTTAATCATTGAGAATGAGTCTCATCGTGTCGTGGAGACGGTAGTCCGTACGTACGCACGAGCGATGATATCATTCCCATGATCTTGGAATTGTATTCAAGTGTATGTATAATATTTAAGAATCAATATCACTTTACAATAATCATATATATTAATTATTTACACCATTATACCCATCCAAGTAAGGTGGTGGTGGAAAATAGATTACACCACGGCGTGGAGACGGTATTCCGTACGTACGCACGCGCGGTGATTTCGTTTTCCGTTGGATGGATAAATCTTGAAATAGGGTTGTTTCATACTTATAATAACATATCATTATATGAGTGATACTGATGTTATTACTTCATAATGACACAACTAAATAAGAATAAGAGTAAGAAGAAATAAAGTTGAAAGAATCGGTAACGGACATTACCTCTTCTTTGAAGCGCCTCTTTGAGACCTCCTCTTAGGGCACTAAAATTGGTCTTTGAAAAAGACCAGGACCTCTAGAATGTTTCTAGGTAAGTGAAGAATAGAATTTTTCAGGGTTTGGCCGAGCTTGAAGGCTCAATGTGGTGTGAGGAATAGAGGGAGAATGTGTCCTTTTATAAGGGAGGAGAGGGGCACCTTTGGAAATCTTAAAAATATTAATTTATAATAAATCTAACCCCACTTAAAAACCTCCCAAAAATGACTCATATTCGAATATTAGATTACATAGGGTTTTAATCTCATAAACCAATCAAATTTAGACATGTTTGGATCTTATTTTAAACCTTATCATTTTGATTTATCCTTATTTAATCTATTTAAGTTTATTTGTGGTAATAAAATTCTAAATTTTAAATTATAACAAATAATTACTTATTTGTTGTTAATTTTCCATAATTGGTTACTTTATAACATTATAGACCATATAAATTTAAATTTATAATTTTTAAATATTTTTGTGATTTTTAAACAATTTTATAATAAGTTATTTTTATAAAATAACAATAGTGTCAATTTTGACACTATTCATTTATTTGAATTTAAATAAAATATATACAGAATATATGTTCAAAATAAAAGCTTTAATAGATTCATAAAAGGTTATACGTATCTATAAAATTAGTGGATCACATTAAATAGTTCATATAATATTTAGTTTATTATTTTTAAAACCATTTATTTGGTTTATCTCTTAATAAAATAATTATTACAACATTTTTGTATAATTATTTAATATACTGATTTGTTGCATAAAAATTAAAAATAAAATCCTATGATGAGGATAAATCTATTACCTTTCACAATAATACTTTTAATCGAATTTATCATCTTAAAATCACAATATTTAAATTCTTATATTTATTAAATTATGAAGGTGACAACTTTGGCATCATTTAAAATAAAATAATATAAGTGTCATAATCACTTTTATAAGGCTTCAGACGGTTATATATTAGGTCATTGGATGATTAAGGTGTAGATATACACTTCCAATAAGTTTTGTTCAGGTTTTTGGGACTTTTAATGGGTATTATTATTTCAATAAAAACTATATTACTGATTTTTCACTTAATAAATAATTTCTCCATCATTAATGTATCACCATTAATGACAATTATTTAATCCCTAAAAATTATGAATAAATTATCATGATGTATATAATTTTATTAGATTTCTGGAGATTATTCATGTTCGAAGTTTCATGATGTTTATCACTAAATTAAAATTATTATACTTATAAGATTTAAGAGAGTGACATGTTGTCACTTTCTTTGGTTTTAATAATAATTAAATTATTTTCATGGAAAAAATTCCATTAAATGATTCTAATCTGACCCTTAGGTGATATGGGTCTACTTTTAATCATCCAAATGTATTTTTATAGGTGTTAGGGTAATTTTATAATCTTATATTTACCCTTAATTACTCGATTTACCTTTAACTAGGGTAAATAAAATTTACCGTAGTTACTATTCATAATGCCCAAAAATAAAAAGTAGCTTATTAACATAATTTGTACCCACTGATTCCAAATATGGAATCCATTTTTCAAAATTCAAAACACATAAGTTGCAGTAATTAATTTAAAATTAATCCCGTTGTCGAAAGAAAACGGTTTTTTTGTTTAAAACATTGCAAACGATTGAATTGATTTAACCTACGAATTCAAGATAAAATCAATGTTAATGACATAAATTGTATTAAATGGTAAAAATATATTCTATTTATACTTTAAAACCATTAAATATTATAATTTAACCACATAAATTATTATGATTAAACAAGTTGTTTTTAATTAAAATATAGCGTGTTTTTACTATTCATTAAAATATGAAAGTTATCTGAAAAATATCAAAACTTTATCCAATGTAAATTTTTATATCCTGATTCAAAAAAAGAAGTTTATTTTTTAAAATTTAACTTATAAACATTTCAAAAACTAGATTTAATGTGGGTGCGCCATTAAAAGGCGGCAAAACTGCATTTTTTGAAAAATGCTTATTTTACCCGAAAAAATTATTTTGTTCTTATACCATGTTCTAGAAAATGTGTAAGATGAATAATAATGTTATAAAATTAAAAATTTAGTTAATACTATTCATAACGGCTAGTTCATAATAATATTATAATAATATATCGTTGTTTAGTAAAACCCGGTATTGCGTACAACACACGCTATCGAGGAAGGTCGCGATTGCGTGTAATGAAAGCCAAGTTAGGGTTGCGTGTTGTGCAAGACTCCTTTGTTGTTTCATATAACAGAATCCAACCATATTTCATTTATACATTGAATATATATATATATATATATACATTCAATGTTGTGTAGAATGACTATTATCAAACGAATTTGAAATTGTGTGTAACACAATCTAAGAATAGTGATGCGTATACTGCAAGATAATACAGTGTTGCGTATAGCACAAGATAATCTTGTTGTAGCATAAAACACATGACATCAAATAAATTAAAAATAATACTTATCATAAAATATCGGGTTGTTATAGGGATGGATAGATTTCTTGACAGATGTTGGTTCTTCTGCTTCTCATGGAACTTTAGGACATCTCACCACTTGTGCACGAGATCTTTAGGTTTTCCTACTGATTATACCTTGTATGCTCACCCTATTTTTACTTTCAGGTTTTTAGGAGGAATTCAGAAGCCGTGCAGGACCTTACTAGTTTGGACGTTGGAGTTGCTGTTGGTCGCTTTTGGATTCTGCTTAGCCTTTTTCCTTTCCTGTTGGGTATTGTACTTTGGATTCCTTGTACTTTGCTCTGTTTTATTATTAAGACATGCATGTAGTTTGATTTTTACCTTGAGTTTTCTATACTTGGTGGTTTTTGGTGTTGACTCATTCTTTCTCCCAATCTTGGTTAACAAAAAAAGGGTAATGCCTCCCATATTATGAAAATGTTATACCCTTGGTGCTAGTCGCCACTCCAAGGCCTACTGGAGGTGGGACTCGGGGGTCATTATCTCTCCTTAAACTTAAAGAAGGAAGGACTTGGCAAATCTACTGCCCCTTCCCTCCTTTCGGTAAAGTCGGGTCATGACATGGAGATTTTTAACAAATTTTCAAATACATGGATTACTTCAAAAAATATTATTTCATCTACCACTTTATCACTAACATGCCACTACAATTCTTCTTCAACTAAAGAAAATATTTTATTGTAAATTTATATGGATTATTCCTTTGCTTCCACAAGGTTTTTGAGAGCAATGAACTTTCATAACTTCTTTACCATTTCATTATCCATTTATTGAACTTCTTCTTCTATCTATGACTTTTCACCAAGAATTTCCTTGATAAAACCAAGTATATAAGTGATTACTTCAATATGAAATTTATCTTAATACCTTTCAACATTAGATAAAAAATATTCAGATATTTGAATTAAATAATCCTACCCATACTCTCTATAGCTTGATATAGATTATTAAAAAGGACCACTTTCAAAAGATTTGGTATATGGAAACTTACCACATTGATCATCTTCAAATATTTTTTGATCATTATTTCTTTTTGAAATATTTATATACTTATTTTCCTATTTTTTATTTCTCTTATTTAGGGTTTTGGTCAATAACTTTAGTTCAAATTTGACAAGGACGGATAATGAGTTCTATATCTGAGGAACTTCTATATTTTATTTAAACACACACTTATTGTAATTTTAATAAATAAAATTGTGTTATAATAGTAGATTAAATCAAAGGAAAGATAGATTAGCTTTGATACCACTTGTAGTTCCCATTAGATCATATAGGGATAATGAGAGGGGTAGAGGGGAGGGGTGAATTGATATATCATATTTTCATAGAGTTTAATATTTCTCTTTTGTTAATCCCCTATTGATACTCAAAACTCTATCCTAATTAAGAAATATAGATATATATATTCACACTCAATACTCACATCATTATATAATGAAAATATAGAAAAGAAAAACATCACACATGTTTTTGACATGGTTTGGATCTAGTGGGAAAACTTATTATTTTACAGGTATGGGTTGATTTTTGAGACCTATATTTTATACTATAAATAACTATGAATATAAGTAAAATCTATATCCTAAAAATATTGATAGAAAATTTCCTATAACACCTAGTTTATAAGTGAATACAATGGTCATATCCCTATTATTTATTTATACTGGGTACTTCTAGTAGAATATATATCCTAAAAATAGTCTTTCTATATCTTTATGGGGTTTTTATACTACTTAAAAACTATTTTTCATAAGTTCCTCCTAATCTCCTTTATTGAACAAGTATTTGAATTCTCCTATATCTTGGTACAATGTGAATCGAACCTGTTCTCCTTCATTTCATAGTATCTTAGTATTTCAAAGGATCATTTTCCATGCTCACTTTATAATTATAATTATATAATGATATCATAGGTTTTGGGATGGGTATCCTAATTCTAAAATTATCTATAGATTTATCACTAAAATAATAGTGACTAATTCTTATCATCATGATCTCCTCCTATGATATAAGGATACCATATTACTTCCTCTTTCACTTAATATTCAATGCATAGGATGTATTAGATGTTTTTGACTTCACATTTGATACACATAAGAAATTATTGGTAGTAGCAACATCAAGATGATTACTTGTTAACACATATTATTCTTATTTTTATCATTTCTTATTTACAGAATTATTGTGAATATTTTTTCCATATTTTAAATATGGATACTTTGTGATCTTAAATGGTAGGATATCTCTCACCAAAATATAGTTTAATTTAAGTCAAGGACTTTATTAAAATACTTATTAAGACTTGGGATATCTCCTTAAAAATCTATATAAAATCCACATCCTTTATTTCCTTTTTAATTTCCTTCAATATACACATGGAAACATGCATTATGATGTGGCAAATATTTTATGAAATGAGATAAAAAACTCTAGCTTCTCCCATTGATGGTTCTTCAAACTCAAATGGATAGTATCATGATCCTCTTAAACTGAGAAACTATGATATTTAAATAAATAAATAATAGATCATGAATAATTTAAATTAATTTACCTAAGAATATATTTATTCTATCATTTTTTACTATTTCTCAAGTATTATGAGTTTTAAAAAAGTAATAATACTCAAATAATCTATAAATCATCATTACAAAATGTTTTGAAATCATTATGAAGTTCAGTTTTTCATAAAGTAATGATCCTTAAATAGTAGGAAATTCATACTTATAAATTTGTATATGAATCCTAAAAAGTAATATGATGATCCTTACACAACTCATGGATGATCCTTATGAACTCCTACATAATCCTTATAAAGTGAACACCTTTTCCATTTCCCAGACCTTTGTCCAGAGTTATCCTTAAACAGATTGAAACGATCATTATGCAATAAGGAATAATCCTTATAGAGTTCTATCATAATTATAAATTATCCTTACTATCTTATAAATGATCCTTATATAAACTCTAAGTCTTAGCCAAATTTCTATCACATGGATGAAATGGTCCTTATGTAACTAAAATCTTCTTAATAATGTCTATAAGACATAATGATTTTTTAAAGATCTAGATCAAAATATCTAGACTTTATAGAACAATCACAAAACTTCTTTAAATAATCCCAAGGAATTCTCAAATACTTCAACTCATCTCAAAACATCTCAAAGAATTATCAACATATTCAAAAACATTATCCAAATTATTTTCCATCAATGTATGGATTCTAAACATCCAAGACAACTTTTCTTATAGAAAATCCAATATATAATCTTCCTTTTATCCATATTTATATAAACTCAATAAAAAAATTCCCAAAAATTTTATACAATATTTCATCTTCTATCAACACTTTACCTTGGTTTCCTTGAATATAATCGCCATAATCATCACATATAAGATATTATATAGTGAATCTATATTTTTAAATTTTATAATAAGAAATAAAAAACTCTTTTCCCATTTATATATGAGAAGTAAATTCATTATAACTTCATCACAAATTGACTTTTATTCAGTCATCCACATTGAAAAAAATAAAAATTCATCTTTAAAAATCCATTTGCGTACTTCACATTCGACACTTCCACTCACTATCATTTATAAGTTCTTTATTAGATGAAATTCATGGGATATGTATTTCATTTGTGTGATTAATGCATGAATAGACCATAAAATTAACTTATACTTTATTAAGCATATGAGTTAATGCATACAGGTTAGATTAGGGATATATAATGAGGAAAAAACTATCGGTATGGTGTTTTTTTTATCATGCCTCTCTTATTTTATATCTCCCTTTACCAAAGAGCTCATCTCCTCCTTCCTTTACCACCAAGACACTGGAATTTTATGGAATTCAAGAGAGTATATCACATGTGATGGGTGATTCTATTTCTAACCATGGACACACTATAGAGGGGGGATATTATTAAGCTACTTGTAATGTGATCTCTATCAAGCATTGAGGTCAAAGATAGTGTCAACAACATACTTCAATGTATGGTACATAATATTTTATTTATTTTAATTTCCTATACATGGTTTTGATTTAAAAGTCATGGTGTTCTTGTGATTTATGGTTTCTAATGGATTTTTTCTATGTTAATTAAGCATTAATATATCCTTAGAAACCTATTATATTGACCAATCGCCTCAACTCAAACCCACATTGCGTGAAGTAGTACAAAATTAACCATAATCAATGCTATAAGAACTAAAATATAAACAATAACCAATACACATAATTCTTACAACAAATTGAACAAGATAAGTAGAATAATTATGAATTCATAAGCCTCTATTCCTCTTAGAAAAAATTAATTTTCTCATAATTGGGATAAAAATGGATTTCCTAATATTAATTATTAGGTTCAATAGTTTGGTTTTCAATCACAGGGATTCAAAATTATTAAAAAGTTATCCCATTCCCATAGTTAATGACTAATATCATTAGACTCTAATAATAATCCATTTATGAAGATTATTATTTTTGTTTATAAACCCAATCTAATGAGTTTAAAAATATTTTTCTATGGGGGTCCTAGAATATACCTATTTAGTTTCCTCCACTTCATTACCATGAAAGGTAACCAAATTATCAATTGAATCTACTAAATTTAATAAAATACAAAGATTCAAACGAATCAAAAGGTCTACATCCTTGCCATACTCCCCCATAGAGTACCTAAATTCATTAAAATAATATTTTTTTTATATAGAATGATTTATAGATAAATAAACCATGCTACCTATAAATAGATATTTCAATTTATCATTATTAATAAAAACTTTCTAGGCATTTTAAGGCTTACTAGAGAATATTTTTATAACATTAATATGAATATTGGAATAATCCTTGAAAGGGTGTGATTTTTACTCCATTAATTTTTAAAATTTTTCCCCATCCACCAAAGGTTTTTTTCCATTTCTTATATTCATCTATACTTGATTTTGAAGGAATACAAGAGAAAATATTTTTCAATCAACATCAACAACTGTATCCTTAACAATATTTCCTATCTAACCCTATCCTCTATTATTTTAAATGTCAACATTATCTTATGTAAAGAAAAAATCCCTATTTTTTATGATATTGTGAGAATAAGATATAGATTGATCATATTATGATGTAATTTTAGAAGTACTATGAACATTTTTTGGCTCCTAGACCTCAACATGATCAATACATTTTCCCACTACATTCTCATTAGTAGAGTTAAAATTATACTCTTTAGAGACATCAATGATTTTTTTTGTAAACCTATACCTTATCTTGAGGGGATTATTTTAAATGAAAAGGATCACCCATATGGAAAGAACCCTCCAAATAAGAATATAATTGGAAAAGATAAATGTTATGTCCAAACTTAGTGAAAAAATACTAAATTTGAGGGTATTAAACAAAAATCAACTGGATGAAATCACATAACTCTTGGTCTATTAGTATATGTGTAATAAATGACTTTTAACCATATTAATCCAATAAAATACAATAAATATATGGCTGTGAACCTCTACTTATTATATAATTAATTCTTAATTGAAGACCTATCGCCCAACCAATGGTAGTAAGAGTGATATTATATATGAGATAAATAGGGATATGAGAAAAATGAATCTAGGTATGAATGATGAGAAATTTAAAATTATGGTTGAAATAAAAAGTATATTTTAATAATTTCATAAAAAAACCTTGGAATAACCATGTTCTTTGATCTTAATAGTGATTATAGGAATATTCTAAATTGAAATGAAGAACAAGATTGAGGAGATTGAGAAGTCTTAGTGAAAAATTAGAAAAATTGATAATTTACAAGATTATTATAATTGATTAAAGGAAGGGTATTTTAGAATAGAATTTTCCCATCAAGTTGAAGTGGAATTTATGAGATAATTCTCTTCACATGTGAAGGAAATTAAAGGAAATACCCTCTTCCTTGATGGTTTTTTGTCCTCAAATGTTATTATTTCATGAAGGGGTGAAGTACCATTCATTTTAAAAGAATCTATAAATGAACAATAGACAACACCTTAAAGTATATGAGGGGGATCCTTCAGTGGAGAAATGAGGTATTTTAGTGGAAGAAGACTTTCAGGCAGTGGTTCATTTGAGCTAGAGTAATGATCACCTGAACCCTTACCCCATGAGAGTGAAACCTCCTCCATAATTTTCCCTTTATATATATATATGTATATATATTTATGTATGTATGTATATGTACATCTATTGTGAAATATATATATATATATATATTAAAAGTATTAACTAAAGACTAAACCATGTAGTGGTGGTATAAAACACATCATGGTTTAGTGCATGGCATGAACGCTAATAGAAGGTATTATTCCATAGAATCTAGATCTATAATTTTCTAGAACAATGTTTCATCATAGTATCCCCTTTAGGGAAGTTGACATGCTCGAGATTCCATAATATGACACCTATTCCTCAAAATATAAACCTGATGGGAATCAAAACCTTGTGTAATGATATGTCCCCTAAATTTAACTTCCTCCTTTAGAGAATCTATAAACAATCTATCCCCATAGATGATAACCTTAAATGTATTGGCATTCCACACTCTTAAAATTCTAAATTATACATTAATTATAAGTCTAAATCAATGACACACTTATTCTTTATAAGTGACTAGGATCTTCACTTATGGTTCTCCATTAAGGGATTTTTGATTTCTCAATAAAGAGTCAACATAGTGGATGTTTTTCTTATGGAGAGCTAGTATTACCTGGTGAAGTTCCACACAAAAGCCAAGGGATGGGTTATTTCCATAATTTATGGCTATTGGGTCCTATGGGACACAAATAATGGAATATACTAGAATGAGATCAATCAACCCAGTACACCAGAACCAAGTTCTTAGATATTATTTTCTCTCTTATCCATAATTATAAGGAGGTTAGTGTACCCTAATATATAAAAGTTCTAATCTCACCCATCCTTCCAATAAAAAGTGCATATTCCCATAGGAGAGGCGTTATGGGTTCCTGGGTGAAATGGAAAGATCTTTTTTATGGTTTAAAAATGAACATGGATGGGTCTTGATCTCATAGAATATGCATGGTGGTAGCATTTTTCAAGACTCCTGAGGATCTATTATCCTGGCCTTCTCATATTATTTTGAGTATGGAAATTTAGTTTTGGTTGAGGTAATTATGATGCTTCAAGGGATCAATATCTATAATAATTATAATATATCCTGATTTGAGTTTGAATATTACTATTCCATTAGGGTGAATTCTTTGAAGGGAAATTCTGATTTTCTGTGGAATATAATTTATTATATCAGTGCATGTAAATCTATTCTTAATTCAAACATGGATATCATCCACACATAGTGAGAGGGAAACATGCCAGCCAATATTATTTATTCTAAAGGTGACCAAGATGATATGTTTGTTGTGTAATCAAGTCTTGGTTATCATATAGCTTATTATACTAATATTGTTAGAGGGGATCCCCTTAGACTTCATCGATTTCATCCTCTATGACCCCATCCATTATCTTAAGCTTATGTTTCTATTTTTGTTCTTATAGTTTAATAAAAAATTTCAATTTCCAGTCATTTAGTTATTGGATCTATTATATATAATATATTATATTAGTTTTAATTATCATGTGATGATTATTGTTGGAGTTTGTGATATAATTTTTAGGATATAATAACACATATTCTAAAAGAGGAGGATATCAGAAACCATAAATTAAGATAAACCTTGTTTTCAAACTAAAATAAGGTATAATATAAATGAAAACATACCTCACTGACCAATGATGACTTAGTCACCTTTTTAAATTCTATCAACTTGATGAGGATCACATAGAAGTAGTAAAAAGATTCCTTCCAATTATGATATCCATGGGTTTATGGATATAACAATTCTTGGGTATGATCCTTTTTTGACCATGGTATGATATTACCTCTGGTTTAAATTAAGAAGGAGAAGATTTCTTTAGATTGTGAGAATCAACATGAATTATACAACTATTTTCATGGATACAACCTCCTTGTATATTACTTAGGGATACTCTCTCAGCTTTCATAGAATTTATTAGAATTATATGAAACATTAGAGTAATGAATTTGGTTATAAAAACTTTGTAACCATTAGTCAAATAGATGAATTAAAAATTTAAATACATTTCAATAATTTGTTAAAACATTATATCATATGAACTGTTAAGGATTAACAATAGCATATATATTATAATAACCAAATATAATTTCATGTGTGTTTATTTATATTTAAGATAGAGAGGGAGATGAGAGGGTAGTAGATGAGACCAAACCTATGTCTACCTTGGATCAGCTTCTTCACCCCATACAAGATATAGTGGAAGATGAATTTTTCATCAAAGTCACAATAGATATTTTCAACATAATGTATTAAGGGGATATTCATTTCAACACCAATGAGTAAAAATATGATTATATTAACACTCAATATTTCTTTATGATCCATGGTTTTAATGAAGGCAAGATCAGTTTAGAGGATTATACCAATACATTGGACAAGACAACTTCACTCTTTGAGGATCTCATCCTAGAAGATCCAGAGTTAGGAAATTTTTACATAAACTAGAGCTTATAAAGGGTTCATGTTTCAAAATAAATAATTTTTTTTAGAATTCCTATGTGATATTTTTTAAGTTTAATATTTTGAAACATTTCTTAGTTTATCTTAGTATTATTATATCTGGGTTCCAATTACATACTTAAAAATGGATTCTTCTTGAAAATAAAAAATAGAGTTGGGAGTTAAAACATAAAATTTTATTTCTATGTTAATTCTTGAATATGATTGACCAATATTTCCCCATTTTGATGTGACCATATTGTATACTATGATATGAAAATGGTGGAAGTGTGATATCACTATATCACACCATATGATATGCCATTTACATGGAATATTTTACACCTTGGTACATATAAATCATACATTATGAAATACCCCATATCATAAAATAATATATATATAAAATACATTATATATACTAAAGGATTTAGGACATATCTTTATTAATCTACCACTTTCACTAAAGACTCATATATTTTGAAAATTTTCATATTATATTGTATCACATATAATAACTTATTAAAATATATCCAAAACTCCTTTTGGATCAAAAAAACTTTTGGAATGTTATCACCGACTTCATTGTGCATCAAATCATATTTTTTAATTTTTTAATGAACTTCCAAAACTCTTTATAGATATAATATAAAACACTTTAAGAGACTCCCTAAGTTTCATAAAATATAATTCTAATTTATAAAACCATAAAGTAAGACCCCATGTGACTTTTTATCATTGAAAATAATTATGAATTCTCAAATCCATACATTTAAGAAAAGAGAAAACTCTATAAATGAATCAGATATACTAAATATTTAAAGGGATATGATGTGATCTATATCAAACACATATAAATATATACCCATTTCCACCTGATGTATCCCCTAAAAATATTCATAATCACATGATCTGTTTTTCTAAGACATTGAGTTACCACGAGACACATAGTATTTTAATCCCATATAGGTACTCATACTTTTTTAATTATCAAATTATATACTATCCAAATATATGAACACATCAAATATAATTAATTCTAATATATTATCACATTATATGACTCTCATCCAATATATAAGAATATCTTATATATCCTTATACAGGTACATCATACACTTCTTCAATATATCTCAATCGAGGGGAAATATGTTATACATGTCATATGGTAGGAAAAATACCATATTATTTAAACTAAACCACTGACCTAATTAAAAAAATATCCATCTTCTCCAAATATCCTTTAGATTATCCAATACCTCTCATTGATCTCTTGATCCATTCTTCGGTCCAAATGACTTAAATCAGTAAGTTCTTCTTGGTTTTGGTTGATTCCTCTTATTTTCTCTTTGGATATTCTTATTTGAGCCTTGATATGGTGGATTTGACACTTTACTTTGTGGTTAATGGTGTTTAATATTGTTTTGGATGCTTGATTATTTCTCTCTTCTTACCCTCTCTCAAGGAATGTGGTCTAAAGCATCTCCCTTAGGTCTACCTTTTCTTTCTACTATGTGAAACTTGTTAGATTGCACTGGAATGTCATGATCACAACCTATTGTAAATGTTTATAAATTTTATGGATCAAATAATTATATATATACATATTAAAGATACCATTAGTTTTATTGGAATTGTGACCATGACTTACAGCTACCTGAGAGGTGTGATTACCCTTGACCCTAGGTTGGAACTTGGAAAGTAAGAACCTAGAACCCTAAGTTAAATGGTGAATTGTACATAGAATTGGGGTAATTGGATTTTTAAAGAATCACTTAGATTTTAATTAGTTAATTGTAATGAAATTATGTGAGATTGGTATAGAGTATGAGGTTTCCAACCTCTGATACCAATTGTAGGATCGAAATAATGATGTAGATTCTCAATATACAAGAGGGGGGGGGGGGTGAATTGTACACTTTAAAATTTACTTAGACAAGGAAAGATCTAATTTTAACAAAGTTAAACTAAGAAAATTCACAACACCTCTAACACCAATGAAATATTGGGACAAAGTATGAAGTTACAAACTTCTAGTTCTATGCACTTGCTTAAATCTGGAAAGTGATTCCGAAAATAGGTTCCAGAAATATGGATCCAGAAATTGAAACTTAACCAAAGTTTACAATATGAGATTCTACCTTATAGCGTATAGAATCAAATTGATCAAAGTACAAGTGTAAGGAAATATAAGAAGGTTATACTTTGCTTACAATACAATATTCAACGGAAAGAATTGTAATAAAAAACAAGTAACAAGATATGAATATTTTAACCCAAAGAGAAGGGTATCCAACAACCTTGGATAAAGGTCTCTTGATTTATACTTTCAAGCAAGTCTGTATTACCCACACCAGGGTAATCCCTCGATATGAAGATCAGAGTCTCTGTCTTGCTATCCCCGCAAGCCCTCAACTTCAAGGTAGTTGGAACCTCTGTCTTCCTCAGCAAGGAAGCCCTCAAACTTCAAGGAAGTCAGCACCTCTATCTTCCTATCCCCAGAAGCCCTCGAATTTAATCACTAACATTCAGAGTCGCAAAAAGTAATCTGAACGAGCATTTCAATATACACAAAGCATGAAAATATTCTCTCTCTAGAAATCACCTTAACAGCGTGTGGTCTCTAGATTGATCAACTTCATCAATGTTGTTATGAGCTCTCTAAAATGAGCTCCTATTTATAGGCAAATTTCCAACGGTCGGCTCCCTCCTCCAACGGTCATATTTTCCTTAAATTTTGGAGGGACCTGTACATGTGTCACTAAACCAATGGTTTGTTAGAAACAGAATGGATGACATCATTTTATAATAAAACATATGTAACTTAATGCACAACATCGTTTTATAATGAAACAAGTGTAAGCATAAGAAAAACTAAAGTTCGGAATGTAAGAAAATAAAATTTTGGAGTCTAACCAAAATAGAATTCGAAGTCTTATAATAAAGAGATATTTAGATTCTGTTTTATAGGAATTCAGAATCTGAATTCTATAGAAATCTGGAGTTTGAATTTCTAAGGAAATTCGGAGTCTGGTTTCACTAGAATTCAGAATCTGAACTTACAAAACTCGGAGTCGAACTGATAGAAGTTTGGAGTCGAACTAGTAAAAGTTCAGAGTCAAACTCATAAAAGTTCAGAGTCGAACTTGTAAAAGTTTAGAGCTGAACTAATAAAATTTTGGAGTTGAACTTGTAAAAGTTCAGAGTTGAACTGATAAAAGTTCGGAGTTGAACTTATAAAAGTTCGGAGTCAAACTAATAAAAGTTCAGAGTCAAACTTGTAAAATTTCAGAGTCAAACTTTGTTTGAGTTCGTATCCAGAATTTTAAATGGAACTATATGAGAGTTCATATCCAGAATTTGGTATGAAAATTCATTACAGTTCACATCCAGAATTCAGAGTGGAACTTTATTACAGTTTGCATCCAGAATTCAGAGTGGAACTTCATTATAGTTCACATTCAGAATTCGGATCCTAAAACAGAATGCTTCATATCTTAGCATTATATGATTCTGAGGTTTTAGGTATGAATCCAATTTTTATACTTAAGAAAACTATTGATATGTATAAGGAAATCTAAGTTGGGGTAAAATTCTTTAAGGAAGTAAAATTTTCCTTATATAAGTAAAATATTGATTTTCTTAAGTATAAGGTGTTTGTGATTTTAAAAACAAGAAGGAATAGAAAAGTAATAAGGAAACCTTACTGACTCAACAATCTCCCCCGTTTTGGAAATCACAAACAACCGAACGAAAAAGAGTACTAGGACTTTGAAAAAATTTATTTAGACTTTGAAATTAAAACTCATCTCCCTTTGTTCATGGATAATGATGAATACAACTAACTCCCCCTTAGGCATTGAAACTCTAAGGATTTTATTCAAAATTTCCAGAATGGAGTTTTCATTATCATGGGAATGAAAAACTACGTAATGAGGAACTCCCCCTTTCTTTAAGGATATTTCACTTAGAAAATTTTCCTTTTCCATTTTAAATTTTCCTTCTCCTCTTTTGAGTAGTTGTTTTTCCTTCTCACCCTTTGTGATTTTAAAAAATAATTTAGGGAATGGAAAATACATATGGTACCTGAAATATTAGTATATAACAACATAAGATACAATCATCCAAAATTTCATTAGAGTTGAGAAAAAAAATTTACAAGGAAGGACAAATACAAAAAAAGATCAGAGTGGGTTTATTTGTCTTCCTTTTCCTTCGGGATCAACTTCTTTAACAAGGTTTTCATTTTATTAAAATCTCTTTAATCCTCCTCAGCTTACCTCTACAAGGCTTTTATCCTTTTATCTTGGTCTTTCAAAGCTTCTGCCTGAGCCTTCATTGCCTCTTCCTGCATCTTCAGTAACTCATCTTGATTTTCCAGCTTTTCTTTAAACTCAATCCGGAAATCTCTTTCCCCTTTCCAGTTCTGTGCAACCGAGTTAAGATTTCCATTCAGATATCTGACCTGTTGATTCTGAGAACTTTTCTCAATGATAAGCTCATCCTAAAGATTCTTAATCTTGTTATCCTCGATGTCAGAGGCATCTTTTACCTCATTTTAAAAACGATCAAACTCATCTATGTCTTCTTCAACTTTCTTAGACCACCGAGTGATTTTGCTATAAGATTTCCTGTGAACATCATAATTGATAAGGAAATTTTTATTGTCAACCTCAATATTCACACACTTATCCATCACCATGGATAAGTATTCCGATTTCTAATTCAATCTATGTTTCATCATCTGCCATCTTGAGTCTATGGTGGGAAATATCGGAATGGTGTCCACCAGCTTTTTCAAGGATTCAACAAAAAAATCATGCCCATGTGCTGATGACTCCGAATCAGATAATTTGGATGGAGATTGCTCTTCCTCAATCTGCACTAGATTTCTTCTATAAGAACCACCAACCTCTTTCTTCCTGATGATATATTTTATAGGTGTCTCCATGAGAACTTGCTCCCCATTGTCAGATTTCGGAATGGGTTTCTCATCTAGAGATTCTTCCTCACTTTCAGAAAGTTGAACAATCTGGTCTTCATCAATTTTCTTCTTCTATGTTCCTTATTCAAGAAAATTCTTCTCATAAGTTTCTTCTTCATCATACAGAACATTTTCTTCCTCTTCCTCTTTATTATCATCATCTCTATGAGCTTCTTTCTCAACTCCCTTTCCCGAAGTGACTAATTTTTCTTATTCAGATTTTTCTTGATAATCTTCTACTTGTTTGATCAAAGCATCAAGATCAGCACTTCCTTCCTTCTTCTTCTTCTTCCTCTACTACCTCTTCTTCTCTTTCAACAACTTCTTTTTCTTTAAGATTTTCTAGAGTGGAGTACCTCTTCCCAGGGGTCTCAGGTAAAGATGGTTGGACATCAAAGTTTTCCGGAATGGGAATCTACTCAGAAGCTATTTCAGTTGCTTTTAAAAGAGATTGAACAAACTCGACTTTAGACATTTTCTTCTTCAGCTTCTTCTCCTTCGCTTGCTTTTCTAACTCATCAGCAGCTCTTTCCCTTAAGGACTTAGCCTCAGCATGGTCCAGTCCGAACTGTGGATCCCCTTCTTTTCTCTTCTCTTTGTCTTCTCTTCATTTAGCTACCACTTTATCTGGATAAGATTTCTGTTTTTTCGGCTTGGGAGGTGCGGATTGGGTTTCATTAAACTTGGGGGTTTTTTCATCACCAACCACTTCCTTAAGCTTACTCTTTTTAGTGAATTTCTTCACTGGTTCAACCTTCTCCACATTCTCTGGAATGATCTCAGCCCCTATCTCTGGCAAACTATAAAATTCACTAGTTTCCTTAGAAAAATCCATATTCATTCTTTTCAGTGTATCATCACTGACAAGCATAAGCTTTCAATTCTGAATTTTAGACTTACAAGCAAGCTTGAAAGAATCTAAGCACCAAACTATCATCTTTGATAATAAGGTAGGATAACTAATGATTTGATCTCTCAAGTTTCCTTCCTTGATATTCTTGATAGTCACAAGGATATGCCTCATCATATTTATCATTCTTAGATTCACCAAGAAGTGTAAGAAATATATGTCACTTTTCTTCAGGGTATCTTTATCACCCTTTCTTAGGACCAAAAATCCTTGTACCCAAAGCTAAAGAATCCAATTATTAGGATAAATATGAGCTATCTTTGCTGTCTTGACATCACCAAGTCCAAGACATTGTAAGGCCTTAACCTTAACAAAACTTCCTTGAGTATCCGAGAGTTTGTGTGAACAAAATTCTGCTTCTCCTTCATATGCTTTCCCCACCAAGCTTTCCGCCTTGGTGTAAGTAAGTTTATAAGTCTTTCCATAGGACTTGAAAGAAAACTTTTCTCTTCCATATTCCTTATAAAAACTTTCTGACTCATAAAATTCTACTAGTAAATCTGGATAGATATCATCCTGATCACCTGTCTTGCATATACATACATCTTCCTATCCATTCATCTTGATATTCTTGGTGATGATAGAATCATATATGTAGATTCTAATAGACCGGTCTTTCTCTGTACACTTTCCATTTTGAAATTGGATTTGAGGTAGTCATATCCTGGGAAGTAGCTTCAACAGACATTCAGAATATAGAGTTATGGGGAATTCAGAATGAGCTACAGAAAGATCGGAATGGTCCTTAAGAAGAGAGTCAGGGCTTCGAGATGTGAAATCTTTGAAAAACTGATGTGGGAAAACTATCAGGGGTCCCCTTTATATAGATGTTGAGATGATGGTTCAGTTTCCATGGCTGATCAAATAGTTGAGATACATTGATATTTGATCTAACGTTTGGGATACAAACCGCAAGGAAAACTTGACTCCGATCTTTTTAGGTTTTTAAGAAAAAAATTTGGTTTTAAGAAAACTGGAATCCGAAAAATTTTAAAAATACATAAGAAGAATACCAAAAATCAAAAATTGACTACAAAAACTTGAGTAAGGAAGTCTACCTTTCAGATTGGCCAGGAAGTTTGTTCGTAATAGATAATATTCTTCTTGAAAAAAAAAGACTACGAAAAAAAATGTGAGTATGAAAAATTATCATTACGAAAATTTTCATTACAAAAATTCCCATTACGAAAAATTCTCATTATGAAAAATTCTCATTATGAAAAAATTTCATTATGAAAAATTATTATTACGGAAAATTCTTATTACGAAAAATCCTTTACGAAAAATTTGAGTACCAAAAATTTCATTTTCAAAAATTTCAGTTCCGAAAATTTCTATTCCGAAAATTTCAGTTTCGGAAATTTTCATTACGAAAATTTTAGTTACAACAAATCTTTTAAAAAAAATGACTACGAAAATTTTGATTATGCTATCAAGAAAATGTACCCCCCTATGAAAATGAGTTTATTACTGTAAGGAGAATTGTTCAATAGGAAGTTAATGAAGAAGGATTACTTTATGGTTATCATTCCTAACTTCGTTTTAATGTATTCAAATATATCGGAGGGTAAAGATTTTGTGAAAATGTCATCAAGTTGATCTTGCATTCCGAAAAACTAAATAATGATATCTCCTTTTAGTGTGTGATCCCTAATAAAGTGATGCCTAATATCTATGTGCTTTGCACGGGAGTGATGTGAAGGGTTTTTACTAAGGGAAATGGCACTTGTGTTATCACACAAAATTTGAGTCTTAGTAAAACTCAAGCCATAATCTGTGAGTGTGTGTTGCATCCAAAACACTTAAGCACAATAACTTCCAGATGCTACATATTCAGCTTCAGCAGTGGAGAGTGCTACAGAATGTTGCTTCTTGAAAGACCAAGAAACTAATGAATCTCCTAAGAAATGACAAGTTCCGGATGTAGTTTTTCTATCCATTCTACACCCACCAAAGTCAGCATCCGAAAATATTTTTAAAACAAATTCATTTCCAGAAGTATAAAAGAGTCCTAAATCCATGGTTCTCTTTAAGTAGCGAAAACTTCTTTTAACTGCCTTTAAATGAGATTCCTTAGGATTGGATTGATATCTTGCACATAAGCATACAGAAAACATCAAGTTTGGTCGACTAGCTGTTAAGTAAAGTAGGCTTCCTATCATACCTCTAAAGTATTTTTGATCTACTAGTTTCCCAGCTTCATCAAGATCAAGTGTGTTTGAGGTACCAATAGAAGTACTTATACTCTTAGTGTTGTCATAACCATACTTTTTAAGAAGATATTTAATATACTTATGCTGGGATATGTAGATTCCTTCTGGTTTTTGGAAAATTTGAAAACCAAGGAAAAATGTTAAATCACCCATCATACTCATTTCAAACTCAAATTTCATTAGATACTCAAAGGAATCAGTTAAATATTGCTGAGTTGAACCAAATATAATTTCATCAACATAAATTTGAACAATCAAAACATTTTTCTTATCTTTATTTATAAAAAGAGTTGGATCTGCATTTCCCTTAACATAGTTATTTTGAAGCAAAAATCCTGTAAGTCTATCATACCAAGCTTGTTGGGCTTGTTTAAGGCCATACAAAGCTTTGGTAAGTCTAAAAACATGATCAGGATGTTTTATATATTCAAATCCAGGAGGTTGTTCAGCAAAAACTTCCTCTTTTACGTAACCATTAAGGAAAGCACATTTCACATCCATTTGAAAAATTTTAAAATTGAAGAATGCTGCAAAGGCAAGTAAGATACGAATAGATTCAAGTCTAGATACTGGAGCATAGGTTTCTTCACAGTCTATTCCCTCTTGCTGATTATATCCTTTAGCAACAAGTCTAGCTTTATTTCTAACAAGGACTCCATTTTCATCACACTTGTTTTTGAAGACCCACTTTACTCCAATAATAGAAGTTTCCTTAGGTCTTTCAACCAAGGTCCAGACTTTATTCCTTTCAAATTCATTTAGTTCATCTTGCATGGCTTTAATCCAATCATCATCACCTAAAGCTTCATCAGTGTTTTTTGGTTCTAATTGGGAAAGAAATGCTAGATGTTCTACTTCATTCCTCAAGGAATTTCTAGTCCTTATAGGTTGATTGACGTCAACAATGATACTATCACTGGGATGATTCTTTAGAAACACCTGATTAGGATTTTGTAAAACCTGTTCATCAACATAGGGTAGAAAATATTCTAGGGTAAATGTTTCAGAAGTATATTCTTGAACATTTTCCTTGTTAGAAGGATTTTCTATCAAAGGTTGATAATCAGTTTTTGAAAACACATCTGTGGATGTAGATTGGGATGGTTTAAAAACAAAAGGATCAGTTTCATCAAATTTTACATGTACTATTTCCTAAACAGTACAAGAGTTTTTATTGAAAACTCTATAAGCCTTAGAAGTTGTGGAGTAGCCTAAAAAAATTCCTTCATCAGATTTTGATGCTAATTTGTATAGATTATATTTAGTATTCAGGATTAATACCTTGCAACCAAAAAACTTGAAGTAGGAAAGTCTAGGTTTTCTACCATTCCATAACTCGTAAGGAGTTTTATTAAGAAAAGTTCTAATCAAGACTCGATTTATAGTATAACAAGAAGTACATACATCTTCATCCTAGAAATGTCTAGTTATAGAATATTCACTCAACATGGTTCTAGTTATCTCTTGAAGAATTCTATTTCTTCTTTCAACTACACCATTTTGTTGAGGAGTTCTAGGTGCTGAAAAGTTGTGAGTAATAACTTTTTTACTACAAAAAGTTTCAAAATCCGAATTTTGAAATTCTCCTCTATGAACACTATGAATATTTTTAAATGGAAGGTTTTTCTCATTTTTAACTTGGGCTATAAAACTTTTGAAATAAGAAAAAACTTCATACTTCTTTGCTAGAAAATAGACCCATGTAAATCTAGTGTAATCATCAACTAGAAAAAACACATAGTATTTGCCTCCAATGCTTCTAGTTTGTGTTAGACCAAAAAGATCCATGTGCACCAACTGTAATGCATCAGTTGTTGAGACTTCCCCAATTAATTTAAAAATAGATTTATGTTGCTTTCCATATTGACAAGGATCACAAACTTTAGAAGAATCAAATCTAAGATCTGGTAGATCCTTAACTAGTTTCTTCTTAGAGAGTTTACATAAGTTCCTAAGGTTACAGTGACCTAGCCTTCTATTCCATAACCAAGAATTATCTTCTATTGCACTAAGTCAAGGTAATTCTTGGCTCCTAAGGTCTTCTAAGTTTAAAGTGTAAACATTATCTTGCCTATGCGCTGAAAGAATAAACTCTTCCTTGGAATTTTGTACTAAACACTTATCATTCCTAAAATTCACAAGGTATCCTTCATCACATAATTGACTTATGCTAATGAGGTTGTGCTTAAGACCCTTTACAAACAAAACATTTGAAATCAAAGTTTTACCAAGAAGAACAATATTACCTATAACAACAATTTCTCCCTGAGCATTATCTCCGAAAGTTACTTTTCCTCCTCTCGTCTTGATAATATTTTTAAAATAGATTTTGTTACCAGTCATGTGCCAGGAACATCCACTATCCATGTACCATGTATTTCTGTTGGTACTAACTTTATCTTCCTGAAAATAAGAAAAGAATTAGACTTTAGGAATCCAAACTTCTTTGGATCCGAGATTTTCAGATAATAAAATTTTGGGCACCCACATCTTCTTAGAGAAATAAGCTTTATGAAAACCTAAGTATTGGGTTTTTTTAAAGAAAAATTCTTTGCCCAATGACCACCACATTGACACTTGGTACAAAATGGGGCACTTTGAGGAATAAAATAATTGTTACTAAAAGTTGGTTTTGCATGGGTATAACCAAATCCATATTTTTTTCTTAAAGGTCATATTTGTGAATACATATTATCAAAATTTTCTTTACCTAAGGTAAAGTTCGACAAACACTTCTTTAAGGAAAATATTTCAGACTTGAGTTTTATAACCAAGTTTTTATCTTCAAAATCATTAGATTTAGAACTAGATCTAGGCTCGAAAATAGTTTTCTTAGAAATTACTTATTCTAGATCTTTAGAAAGTTTATTCTTCTCAGAATTTAATTCCTCAAGACTTTTTGAAATACTTTCAAAATCAGAATTTTTCTTATCAAGATCTTTAGAAAGATCTGATATCTCTTTAGTAAGAATAGTATTACTAGTGTTTGCCTTATCATGTTTTTTATTGAGTTTTGAATTCTCAATCTCAAGAAGTTCAACAAACCTAGAAACTTCTTCATAGGTAGGTAAAGTATTTTCCTCATCAGAAGAAGATTCTTCATCTGGAGAGTTATAATATTTAATATTATTGGAATTCAAAGAAACTTTGGTCAATGATTCAGCATTGTGTACCTTAGCCATAAAACAATGATTGTTAATAGGAAATATGACTATAAGACCAAGATTCTTCTGTACAGAAGATTCATAATAAGAAGATTCGTCTGAAGAGTCCCCACCACTGGCACTCCAGGTGTCATTAGCTTTCAGAACTTTCTTAGCTTTGGACTTATAAACTTCTTCATATTCCTTTCAGAATGCCTCTCTTTTCTTTCTTTCTTTTTAAGCATAGGGAAATCAGGTCTAATGTGTCCACTTCTCTTGCATTCATAGCATGTGACTTATCCATCTTTCTTATATTTCCTATCCTTCTTCTTATACCTGGATTGGAAATTTCTCTGACTATCCATCTTATTCATCCTTCGAGAAAGATTAGCTAACTCATTTTCTAAGACTTCACTCTCACTAGATTCGGATTGGATAGTAACCTTCTTAGACTTGGATCTGTTTACTCTCTCAGGAGTATTTTCTTTCATGTTATTTGATGTTGTAGTAAAAGCAATAATACCATTCCCATTCTTCTTTTTGATGTTGTCAGAATCTATCTTCATCCTTGTCTCATGTTGAAGAAGAGTTCCAAATAGTCCCTCAGGAGAAATTTGAGTAACCTCCCGGTTCTCATCAATAGCTGTTCTCTTTGATTCCCACTATTGGGCATAATATCAATGATCTTATCAACTAGAGCTTCATCATATAGACCTTTCTCTCCCATAGACTGTAGGCTGTTCACGATAGTCATAAATATTTTCTGTACTTTTCAAATAAGTTCTCCATAAGGAAAATTGAAACCATGATATTCTGCTCTCAGCATAGCTCTTCTAGTCTCAATCACTTTAGATGTAACAAAATGAGTAACTTATAGTTTCTTCCATATAAAGTTAGCTGTTTCACATGAAGAAATTTGGCTATATATATTCCTAGTCATTGAACATAGAGGAGTATTGCGTACCTTATAGTTTAATTGATAATCATGCATCTCTTGGTTTGTGAAAGTACTAACTTCCTTATCAAGAATTTTATAACCTCCAATAAGCATAACAAAGTTGTCTACTCTAGTATTGATAACAAAAGTCTTCATTCAATCTCTCCAATACTCATAATCATTACCATCAAAAATTGGTGGTCTTGTAGGATTTAGGTTGTCAATGGAACCAACATTCAAACCTGCCATCCTTAAGAAAATGTTTCTACATAGAAACTTGTTAAACACAAAAATTCAGATTCAAGGAAAATATATTCCTAAGAAAGGAAAATAGAACAAAGGAAAAACTGAGCAAGAAAACCTTATATGTGAGTATAAGTATTTCAAAGACTAGCTCTGATACCAAATGTGAGATTGGTATAGATTACGAGGTTTCCAACCTCTGATACCAATTGTAGGATCGAAATAATGATGTAGATGCTCAATATACAAGAGGGGGGGGGGTGAATTGTACACTTTAAAAATTTCCATAGACAAGGAAATATCTAAGTTTAACAAAGTTAAACTAAGAAAATTCACAACACCTCTAACACCAATGAAATATTGGGACAAAGTATGAAGTTACAAACTTCTATTTCTATGCACTTGCTTAAATCTAGAAAGTGATTCCAAAAATAGGTTCTGGAAATATGTATCTGGAAATTGAAACTTAACCAAAGTTTACAATATGAGATTCTACCTTATAGCGTATAGAATCAAATTGATCAAAGTACAAGTGTAAGGAAATATAATAAGGTTATAATTTACTTACAATACAATATGCATCGGAAATACTTGTAATCAAAAACAAGTAACAAGATATGAATCATTTAACCCAATGAGAAGGGTATCCAACAACCTTGTATAAAGGTATCTTGATTTATACTTTCAAGAAATTTTTTCTTACCCACATCAGGGTAAGCCCTTGATACGAAGATCAGAGTCTCTGTCTTGCTATCCCCGCAAGCCCTCAACTTCATGGTAGTTGGAACCTCTATCTTCCTCAGCAAGGAAGCCCTCGAACTTCAAGGAAGTCAGCACCTCTGTCTTCCTATCCCCGAAAGCCCTCGAATGTAATCACCAACATTCAGATTCGCACGAAGCAATCTGAAAGAGCAGTTCAGTACACACAAATCATGAAAAGATTCTCTCTCTAGAAATCACCTTAACAACATGTGGTCTCTAGAGTGATCAACTTCATCAATGTTGTTATGAGATCTTTCAAATGAGATCCTATTTATAGGCAAATTTCCAATGGTCAGCTCCCTCATCCAACAATCATATTTTCCTTAATTTTCGGAGGGAACTGTACACATGTCACTAAACCAATGGTAATTTAGAAACAGAATGGATGACATAATTTTATAACAAAACATATGTAACTGAATACATGACATCATTTTATAATGAAACAAGTGTAACTATAAGCAAAACTAAAGTTCGGAATATAAGAAAATAAAAGTTCAGAGTCTAACCAAAATAAAATTTGGAGTCTTATAATAAAGAGATATTCAGATTCTGTTTTATTGGAATTCGGAATCTGAATTCTGTAGAAATCCAGAGTCTGAATTTCTAAGGAAATTCAGAGTCTGGTTTCACTAGAATTCAGAATCTGAAATTACAAAGTTCATAGTCGAACTGATAGAAGTTCGGAGTCGAACTAGTAAAAGTTCGGAGTCGAACTCATAAAAGTTCAGAGTCGAACTTATAAAAGTTTGGAGTAGAACTAATAAAAGTTCAGATTCGAACTTGTAAAAGTTTAGAGTTGAACTAAAAAAAGTTCGGAGTCAAAATTTGTTTGAGTTCGTATCTAGAATTCGAAATGGAACTATATGAGAGTTCGTATCCAGAATTCGGAATGAAACTTCATTACAGTTCACATACAAAATTCAGAGTGGAACTTCATTACAGTTCACATCTAGAATTTGGAGTGGAACTTCATTACAGTTCACATTCAGAATTAGGATCCTAAAATAGAATGCTTCATATCTTAGTATTATATGATTCCGAGGTTTTAGGTATGAATCCAATTTTTACACTTAAGAAAAATATTGATATGTATAAGGAAATCTAAGTTAGGGTAAAATTCCTTAAGGAAGGAAAATTTTCCTTATAGAAGTAAAATATAGATTTACTTAAGTATAAGGTGTTTGTGATTTTCAAAACAAGAAGGAGTGGAAAAGTCATAAGGAAACCTTACTGACTCAACAAATTATACTTGTCATGATGATATAATAGTATAAGGACTTAATGACATGTGAAATTGTAATTGGGATTAATTGATACGTGAATTATAAATTTTCTAAATGTTATGTGAATTTGAATGAAACTAGTAATTGAGAAATTAAAATTGATTAATATATAAATGGGTAACTTGGAATAACTAAATAAATGGTATCATAATTGGTAATTTTGATGAAATAAAAAATATAGAATATATTAATATGTTTTGAATGTTTTGTAAATTGGAATACTTTGGATATTATTTATCTTTTTTATTGAATTGTTAAATCAGCTCTAGTATAGGAAGTCAAAAATATTCTAATGTCATTTGAGCTTGTAATTAGACCTAGCATGGAAATTCACACTAGGTTCATTGATACTTACCTTGGTATGGCCTCGTGTCTTGGGAATATATAAGCAGCTCTAGCATGAGAATTTTCATAGAGTCCATTATTACATGGTTACTTGATGACCAAGGGAGAGATTCATGATTACATGATGCTTATGGGTGAGATGCTTGGTTAATTTTTTCCTGAGGATAAGATACATAGTTACTTTTTACTTTTAAGGGGTAATTTCTCCTTAGAATGGTAATCCACATGGACTCAGAGATAGAATAGATAGAGATATTCGATATTGGGTCGAAATTGGAAATGGATAACCCCGAGTTCCAACCAGAGATCAAGGGTTAGTGGGTTATTTGATGTTATGAATTAATATATGAATTAATTTCCTTGATTATCATATTTTTTTATTCACTATTATTTCTGACTGATTTTTTTAGACAACATGGGTGTTGGCCTACTGAGTTTTACTCACACCCTGTTCAGGTGCTGTTTTGTACTTGAGAATTCTTCATGGATGTAGGTATAGAAAAGGGAAAGGAAGATTGTGGTTTATTGGTTTCTATAATGGATGGATTGGATACTATATATGGGACCAAGCATGGGGTTTGAGACTAGGTTTTATTTTGGAGTCTGTCCTTTAGTTGGTTTCTTGTATGATATTCATCATGACATTTAGTTTCGCATAATATATGAAATGAAATTTTTTATTATATTTGGATTGTTTATTATTTATCTATTATCTACTTAAGATGTATGCTTTGACTATTTTATCTTGTTTCTTTTGTGATTTATACTCTATTTAAGAGGGTATAATATCCCTAATATATTACTTAAATCCTCACTACAAGTCCGCAGCCTCTAGAGTACAAGGAGGTGTGCTTGAGGTCAGGTAGAGACACATCTCAGCCATGTGAGAGAGAATCAGGAAGGGGAAATTACAAATTAGTATCATAACATAGGACATTTATGTTTCTTTACTTTTTGGTGAAGGTAGAAAGGAGACTAGGATGTATTGGGGCTTGGAAATGAGATCGTTCACAAGAATAAATGACTAATGTGCAGGGTAAAATCAAAGTTACCATGATGATATTGATGTTCTTGAGATTATCTTATTATGTTTACAATGTTATTTCACCTTAGGTGATGCACTTGTTGTGTGATGTTACTATTTTATGAGATTTTACTCATGAGATGGTATGACATGAGGTGTGTATGGATGCATCATGGTAGGAACATAGGGAAATATGTTAACAAAAATTATTAATGTTGGATATATATTTACTATATATGATATATCTACCTATATAAATTGTGAAATATAATACCTTTCCATATCAGATAAAAGGAATAAATGAAACTTTTATAACATGCTAATTCACTTTTTAATCCATGTTTTGGAGTAACCTTATGTCTTTGGTTCTCTATTTTCATATTTTATTTCCAAGTTTGATATTTTTATGTATATTATAATATGAGGTGTGTGTTTAACCTCATAGAGAAAATTCCTCTATGTCATCTTCGGTTTGAGAGTTAGGATAGTGGTAACCTTTACACACCTCATATATCTGAACTAAAACTTCATACAGCTCCAAGGAACTCGATAGATGATCAAATTTTCAATAAATTTTAATTGATTTTGAAATCCATTGAGAGAGATAATAATTATTCTATACCTTTAGTGTCCGATCTAACTAGATATTTCCATCTGTAGCACCCACCCACATTCATTTGGGAGGTAGGCCCTTAAGGAGATTAGTTCTGGATTGAGTCCATTATAACGATCTTGAAACACCTAGAGACACCCCTGGATAGGAGGGTGGAGATTTTTACTTATATTACATGAGGAACATATAATAGATGGTGAGATTTAGAAGAGTAATCCAAACTATAAGAGGAGTTAACATGGAATGATTTCAAGGTAAAGTTACTATATAACTTTTATCTAGAGATATTGAGGGATAAGAGGGATTGGGAGTTCATGCTCCTAATATAGGGGAGAATTTAATTGATGGACCATGCTAGGTGTTTTAACGACATGAAACATTTTTATCCATGTTTGGAAGTAGGTGAGATAGACAGAGTGAAGCACTTACAAGTTGGAATTTGGTAGGACATCAAGTTGAATGAAAATTTATTTCACTTGAATAACTTCTCTAACATGACGAATCATGATCACATTACCAAAGGGTCCCTGATGGAGGACTTGATTGGATGATAGGATGTCTCAATATAATGATCTTTAGGTATAAATAATCAATGTTATGAGAACTTATACCAAGGTAGCGGTGAGAAGAGAAACTAGGGGAGTGGACATCCATCTCAGAACCAGAGATAGGGGAAATTATTTCAGTGTGAAAATCCTGTACATAAGCACTTATAGTGTCATTTTCCCAAATAGAGTGTCACACATGTGGTAATATGGGATATCTATAGAGGTTATGTAGGAGCACTCATTAGTCAAGAAGTGACAGAGGATCATGGAAGGCACTAGGGTTTGGGAAGGACACAAATACCCCTCAACAGAATGGTAGATGGAGTTACAATAGTTAATTGGGATGGGGTAGGGGATGTGGTACCCCAATATAGATGTGGCATAATCAGAAAGAGGTATAATCATAGGGGATTCATGATGGAGCCTAGGGAATAGGGGAAAGTCAAATACATTCTATATATTCTACTCCCACTAGTCTAGATATAGGACCTTCCACTGTTATAGGTATGATTCTTTTTTCATCTACCCTTACTTTCATTTTTTTAATACATGCGAATCAAATCACTTTATATCAAATCTATTTTAAAATGGATTGGGTTTAGATGTGGGAATCTTGGATGGGATTATAACCATTGATATTCCATTAGGGGTACGATCAGAGGGTTTGTAACACCTAGAGATTTTTAAAAGGTATATCACATTGGATAACATATATTACACACAAAACCAATTTTATAAGAGAATATAAAACCCTGACACTTTATTATATATATTTTTAAATAAATCCAATCTCCTTTATTTCTTGTGATGTCTGTAACATTGGGTTTAAGAAAAACACAATACTCTATTAAAATATTATTATTTAAACATGACCATTATAACCTAGCCATTAAATTAGTATGTATTAATAACAATAAAAAAATTATGAAACTTATTTTTTACAAACATATAAAATAAATTCAATGATTATCTATTTATTATAAGTAAAATAAGAATCATTTTAAATAGAAATAATTATTTTCTGAAAAAATTTATTTTTCTGAAAAGCAGATTAGTTGCACTTTGCGCATTTAAAATGAATTTTGATAAATTTTATAAAAATTATTTGAAAAAATAAAATTTATTTTTAAAATATAAATTTCCAAATTATATTTAGGTTAATTTTTTAGAATTTTATGAAAATATTTATTTTTTGAGGAATAGTAAAAGTACCGATTTTTATTGAAAATCATTTTTTTGTTTAAATTATTTATAAAGGTAAATTATATTTTAAATTTGTTTTAAAGTAAAATTCGTTGAATTATATTAAAATTTAACTATTTTTTCATTTTAATCAATTTCAAATTTATTTCTTATATACAACTTTTTAAACCTTTGAAACTTTTTCTTTGGAAAAAATCATTTTTTCGACACGTCTTCAGGTTTAATTTTAAATTAAATTCTACCACTTCTATGAGATGAATTTGAAAAAATGGATTTCATATTCATAATTATCATAATTTATATTATCTAATAATATCAACTTAATTTTTGACCCTAATGAATAATGAAAATAGTAAAAATTATTTACCATGGTGAAGGTAAAAATGAGTTTACTAGGGGTTAAACTAAAATGATAAGGGTTAAAAATGACCCAAACTTGTATATTTATTATTTTATGTACATATTTATACCTTATATATTCTAATTTTTTTAAATGGTCTATTTTGGATCCTTTTTTCATGATAAAAACATAGGTGGGGTTCTTTATAATAAAAAATTCCAAGTGTGTCCTCTCCCCCACTTATAAAAGGCCACCCCTCTCCAATCCTTTATACACTTAGAAAACCAATTATTTCAGAAAATAACTGAGAAAATAAATTTATTAAATCCCCCATATCATCCTATAATCCATTTTTAGTCATAAATACAACCTTGGAAGGATTTTGGTGGAAACTAAAAGAATTTTTCTGAAGAAGAGGTAACATCCTTAACCGAGATTTTTATTTTATTTCTCATTCCCCATAATTAAAATACTATTAAACCAATATGATATAATAAACTCAATATATTCCTTATAATTATATTATTTTTATGTTAATGGAATTACCTACAACCATCTCATCCTCCCTCCAATGTGAAATGAAACTGTTGATCATGTGTACAGTGAACTACCTCCTTGCAAACTGACCTAATTCATTTTCCATCAAAAATTATCATGGAAGGATATAATTATGTATCTAATATATATAAATATATATCATATTTATGATATAATTATATTTATGGAATTATAATATCATATATACCCTATTACTTTCCATTCCATAGAGAATGCGATAACGCCGCTCCTGTGTACGGTGGATTGCCTACCCACAAAGCGATGTGCTTTGTCTTTCACCTAAACTTTATATGGAAGGTAAAAAGGATTAATTTTATGTTTATATATTATATTAATTACACATTAATAATTATATAAAATAAACATATCAAATAATTTCTTATCTTACCATCCATTGAATTAATGATAACATCATTGGTGTGTAGAACGTACTACCGCCTCACAAAGCGATGTGATTCGTTTTTCACTAATGATTTAAATGGAAGGTAAAAAAGGATAAATTTAATGAATATATTTAATATATATGAAATTATATTTATTTTTTAAAATTAAAATACAATCCAATTTCTTACCCTTTCACCCATTAAAGAAATGATAACGTCGCTTGTGTGTATATACAACCTACCATCTCCACAAAAGGATGTGATTAATTCTCCATGTTCAAAATTAAATAATGATTATAAAGATGTATATAATGAAAAATTTATATTTATGACCTTAATATAATTATAAATATTATGTAACTATAACCTATTTTCATGTTTCAGAACTTTTATGATGAAACATATATGGGAAAACAGGGAAATAAACACCCAAATCAATAGTGACAATGAAATATTATTAATGAATGAGTAATAAGATGTTATAAAAGGATCATATATGGTATTATAAATAATAATATTATTCCTTTATAAGTTAAAAACATGTTTAAAACCACTATACAGGAGGTTAAAGATCACTCAACTAAAAGGAAGCATGAGGTAAGGGGTTTCTTAACTCAATTTCCCTACATTAGGTTAAGTGACTACTTTATTGATTATATTATGTAAAAATTATGTGTGAAATGAATTTTTATTAATTTATGTTATATTTACACTTTTATTTTTTTGTATCTACATTTTTATAGATAATCACCCATTGATTAACTCTCACCTCAATGATATGAACTTTGTAATGATTTCATCTCAAATATCCTTCTTGGATACACAAGTTATTTTATGCACCTAATTTCTCTTGAATGGTGTATATAACAACCCTTTACATAATATATAATGAATAATTACTATATAATAATATTTTATGTTATAATTCATTAACTTTAGTCATGGGAAGTTGTGATTCAAAAGTTACAAAAGTGATAAGGGTTTATGTTTCAATCCCATTTTAATCGGGGTTGTTTATGTTTGAATTTCAATTGAAGGAAATTGTTTTTTCATTTTCTAATAATACCCTTTAATTTTTTTATCCACTTTTTATTCATGAATTTTTCAAGTAATAGTACCATTTTACTCTCTTTCGTACTTAAAATAATTAAGGAAATGTTTTTTTCATAAAATTTGACTTTATTTCTCTCTTCATTCAAAAATCCTTCCTCCAAATACAGATTTTATAAAACTGTTAATATGATTGTTTAAAGTCACTTTTACCCACAATTTTCTTTTTATAATTTTTTAAAAAGAAATATACGCTTAATTTTTTGAAAAATATACTTTTTGTCTTTTTGATATGTTACTTGAATACCTATATATCACTTTTACATTCTTTAATGTTTTAAGGAATATGTATTTATTATGATTTTTAATTGTAAAAATAGCTAAAGTATACTTACCATTCTCATCTTCCCACAAACCATGCTTTATATTCATTGATTACAAATCCTTACAAGCATTAAAGTAATCCTTTGATTTACCCTATTCATTAAGCAATGTAAAAATTATATTGTCACATATTTTAATCTCAATATGCATTATGTTAGTATTATAAAATATAAAATTAAACTCCCAATAATTAATTTTGAAAAATATACCCATTTATTCCATTTCTGTGTTCCATCTGCTTCAATTACTGTATCTCATACCCCTTTTCCCCTTATTTAAACTAATTATATTTTCCAAATTCTACAGGGACATTAATTAATTTTCCCAAGATTTTTTAACTAGATAGAAAATTCAATGTATTTATCAATTAAATATCTCAATTTAATTATGTATTGTTAAACCAAAATTCCTGAGAATCATCAATAAATATATGATGACACATAAAACACCATTTTATACTATGAGGTAATAATTGAGGTTCAAAATAAATATTAAAAACTGGACAATAAAAACTTGTATGGGTGTTACAAATAGACAAGTTTCATAGTAAAAGAAAGTCACTAATTGTACACATTAAAGAATAATTAATTTTTAAAAGTTTTCTCATTGAATAATCGTATGTTTCAATCCATTCATCACATAATTTTTGGAATTATTTGATTACAGGTTAAAGTTAGACATGAATTCCATTTCAAGGCATTTTATTTCTAAGAATAATCACCAAAATAATTAAAGAATTTTTTTAATACATATCATGGAGGTAGAATATAGGGGATCAAAAAAACTGGACAAATTCTATAATTAGCACTTAAAGTATCAAAAGGGTTAAAAAAATCAGAATCCAATCCAAAAATTATATTCATTGGATTTATAAAAAAATCTGGATATAATGAATCAAATGAATTCCATGATTTTAAATATTTTGGATGCCTCATAAATCCATGATTACTATCCTAAGCATGCCACTTCATGTCATATGCAGTCTTAGATTAAATGAATAATATTTTAAAGTGTGGTTTCAAAGGAATGTAACCCAAAAAATTTAGATACGTTTTCTTATTCTATTTATTACTAGGGTTTCATTGATTTATACTCTCATTAATATTCATTGAATTCCATATGATTGTATGAAATCATATGAATTCTACTTTATCATACACTTATCCCTAGAAAAGTATGAAATCGTCAGGGAATTCATGTATCTTTGTATAATCAAGTCCAAGTTTGTTGATGATTTTCTTCATCTCATAGAATGGTGTAGGAATCCTAGCTTTACTAAATGCATCATGAAGTAACTCTAAAATCATGGAAATTTATTTTTCTATAATTCCATAGGGACACTTGATATGATATACCTTAATTAGATAAGACAACTTCAAATACTTGACATACTCTTCTTATAATTATTGTTTTCCTTCTTCATCTAATTCATAAAAATCATTTTTTTGGTCATTGAATTTTTGAGAAAAATTAATATGATTAGGATCAAATGAAGATTATATTGATCTATTAAAATCATGGAAATTGTATCCTATAATTCCCAATGATTCATTTATCAAGTTTCAAATTGAATTCTCTTATTGTGGGCCACTTCATGCTTCTTTGATAGGATTATAATTGTTTTGACTTTTCATAACATTCCATTCTCCATGAAAAATCCAACATACATATCGAGTAATAATATGTTTAAATATAAAATGATTAAAAACTTTATTTTTATTCAACCATCGCTCGAATTTATAATCAGAACACACAAATTTTATTATTTGATCTACTAATTAGGTTGAAATTGCATAATATGAAAATTATTCCAAACCCTTGGCATACCGAGGTGTGTTTCGAGGTAAATTAATCCAAATTTTATCCATAGTTATTGGATTGTCACTATTATCACTATACATTCAGATATAAATATATAAATGTTTAATCAAAGAATTATATTCAAAATTAATCATCTCTCAACTTCTTAATTGACTAGGGTATGATCTTGATTTGACATAACACAAATTCCACATAAAAATTATTAAATCCAATAGTAAAAACATAAAAAACATAAATGAATAAATATTAACCCTCACAATAATATAGTCAGATATTGTGGAATAAGTTCAATGATTCAATGAGACTGGTTACTATGATGTTAAGAACACTGTTATCAGTCCACAATAATACATGAACATAATTCTTCTATTAAAATATCTCTAAATTTTATTTTTTCAGATTATCATTTTTATTTTATATTGCATAACCATGATTTTCTCTATAGTTAGCTCTTTCTTTGATAATTATAAAAATAAATATTTTCTTTATCTCAAAGTAAGAACTTGGTACAATGATATCTGGTTCATGTGCTTCCATATGCTTTATAGAAATTCCTACAATTATGGTTTTACAACATTTTCAGATTTGTTTTTGAAAAAAAGTACTCAACATGAAGAGAGTAGAACATATAGAAAGCTTCATGTAATCTAAATCTAAATATACTGTTGTAAGTGTTATGAATTGTACTTATGATTAAAAGTATTTTTTATTTAATATATTAACTTCATGATATAATTTTAAAAAAATATTAGTAAATTACATGTGGCATGTGTTCTTAAACTGTGAGATAAATGAACAGGTTTTTTCAAATGAAAACCCATCTACAAAAAAATTTAAAAGAACTATTTTTACCAAACCAACCCATAATGGACCTTAAGGTGGAACTAAATAGAAAAATCATCATTATAAAAATATTTAAATGATTATTAAATGGGGAAGTGACACAAAACTGAAATATTCACCTACCTCTTGGTGAAAATGTAAAGGATTCAAGTGTTACACCACACACCAAGAACACCCAGGGCACCAATATTATACTACATGAAATAAATAATTAATTATAAAAAATTATAATTATTTATTCAAATTTTAAAAATAGAAATAATTTTCTAAAATAACATTAAGGTAAATCCACTCTCCAAAACTATGACTAACTACCGATGGATGGTCTGGAACATAACCCCAACATCACACAAGAAAAAATCCCCCAAAACAACACTCAATTACATAGATATTTATACAATTTAATTAAAAAACTTAGAAAAATTCAACAGTCAATCATACCTTTAACGATGTTGGGGGACGTAGTCACCAGAAAAAGGGGAAGAGAGGCCTCTGTTGTGGGTCTCCATTGAGAAGCAGAGGGTCCCTATGAGGTCCTCATTGGGGAGTAAGGAGGTCAGGTTCATAGGGATCAGAGGGGGGGGGGACCATCATCAGTGGCAGGGGGTTGGGGTCATAGGAATAATCAATGAGGAATGATGGTCACCATTGGGAGCATGAAGTTGGGGTCATGGGGATAATCAAGGAGGAAGGATGGTCACCATCAGGAGCAGAGTGTTGGGGTCATGGGGGTCGCCTTCAGAAGTTGGGGGGGGGGTCAGGGCTGGTAGTCACCACCAGGATTGGGGGTTGGGGGTGTAACACCCCAAAATGTTAAAGGTTTAAAAGGATGAATGATTTGACTCATTTAAAAAAGGTTCACATTTCTTTTTAAGAGTATACCTAGTTAGAAATCCACAATTACAAGTGCTTGTACTGGAGTAGTGATCAGGATGGGTGACAATTTGGGAAGTTTCCCATGGTGTGTGTGAGTGAGGAAGAAAGAACACTAGAAAGAACATGTGTTGTCATGTGGGGATATACATTAGTCTGATGATCCATTCAGTCATTTGGATGGGCCCCAAGGAGGGGACCATGTTTCTGTGGGGAAACTGGTGGTACCTAGTGGTCCAAGACCCGATGACCATGTTATAGTGGAGTTTATGTGCTATTAGCAAGGAGTAGTTGTTAAATTGGTATCATAGGAGGAACCCAGCCTTAAGTATGGTGTCACTGTCTGGGTAAAAAATAGGGTTTACAATGGGGGCGTTTTTCTCTAGGTGGGGGAGTGAATGTAACACCCCATGATAGTAAAGGGTAAAAGGATAAATGATTCAACTTATGTCAACAAGGTGTAACTTTCATTTTTGGGAGTCTACCAAATTAGAACTCCATAATTAAGCATTCCTGCCCTGGAGTAGTGATCTAGATGGGTGACCTTTTGGAAAGTTTAACTTGGTGTGTGCGATTGAGGACAAAATAACACTAGAAAGAACATGTGTTGGATTGAGGGGATAATCATTAGTCTGATTACCCATTCAGCCATGTGGGTGGGACTTAGGTAGGGGACCATGTGTCTTTGGGGAAAATAGTGGTTTCTGGCCATCCATGACCTAATGGCCATGTTGTGGTGGAGTGTTTGTGTTATTAGAGGGACCCAATTATTATGGGGTGGGGGGGGGGGGGGGTCAGGGCCAAGGGGATCGGGGGGGGGGGGGGGAGATTTAGTTGCAGTTTAAATAAAACTTCCTCTAAATAAAAAAAATAAAAATATAATGGTGGCTATATTAAACTGCCAAAATATTATAAATTATTTTTAATATGATTTATTTCACATAAGTTTTTAGAAACCCTACTAATAAACCACTACTAAGACCTATTATTTTTGTAGTGAGAAGCCATGTATGGGATTACAGAGTAAACCTAATACATTATGGGACTCTATCTACTATGTGATGTTGTCTTAGTAGTTATATTTGACTTATGATTATGTCATGTTTTTTGTTATTTCCATATTTCCTATGATTCCATGATCATATGATACCATGATCTGTATGATATGATTCTATGAAATTACTCATGAGACTTATCTTTTTTATGATATTATGTTATACCTTTGACTCACATGTTATCTTTCTTTAATAGGTTTATTCCCTTATCTAGATTTTTATCTCAAACCTTTATTTTTATATTCCCTTGGTCATCCCATATGGATTTAGTAGATCAAATGGATTTTAGGAGCTCACTATAGATAATAAAATAAGGATTCCATGTTTAAGTTTCCTTTTATGTAACATACACCTAGTATTACAAATAAATCAGGCCTTTATGATCCTTTTGTTCTATTAATGGATATTTATGATTAAGAATCATGTAATAAAATTTGTAAAAGTCATGGTTCAATATAGTTGGTATTAGAGGAAAGTTTTAGTTAGCCTTTGGAAATAGGATGAGAAAATTTTAGTGAGATCCCTAGGGATATGTTTAAGAACAATACTAAGTATAGAAAAATATATTCGAATCTTGGTGAAGTATAGAGAGAATGGTTTTCGAGTAATTACATCCCTATCTGGATACTGCACAAGGATGTGGTTCTGGAAAATATGTACCTAAGGGTAATAAATCTAAAAAAAGAACATCAGAATCAACTCAAGTGTTACTCGATACATGAAAATGGGCCTTACTATACACTTATTTTGACACTCCTAGGGGATATGATTTGGAAATTCACATACTCTTTAAAAACTATCCTGAAGTATTTGAATAGATGATGATGATGAATAAACTAGGTTAAACCTACGGTTTATTAGATTAAAATAAATGTGTTATGATTTATACATATTATAAATAATTTTTCATGATTATGTTGTTTCCCACTGTGAATATTTTTTCTCACAATATGATTTATGGTTTTAGTCAATGGTAGGAACCAGAAATAACTGGGTTAACGTTGAATATGATAGAATATGTTTTGATGAGAAATAAAATGGGATGTTTACTGGAGTAAATGATATTATGATTATTCCTGATTAGTTATTATGATATACGATTGAAAGACTATAACTTAATTAACCCCCAAACTCACCAAAGAAGAGAATGATAGAGTTCACTGAGAGCTCGTGTAGTGGAGACCATAGATGAAAGAAGATTAATTTTTCTATATGTCAATAATGTGGAAATAAAAACCCATATGAATTTATAAAAGGAACGAGAAGATGTTTTGGGTGTGGAAAAGAAGGATACAAAGAAATTAATTTCCAATGAAAAATGAAAATTTGGTTAATGCAATGGAATAGAATAATGGTTTCCCTAAGGAATCATCAATAGTTGAATTTTTTAAATGTGAAAAGTATGGATATTATGAAAATCAATTTACTAGGAGGAAATCTCAAAAGGATGATAAAAAAGGCTGAAAAAGTAAAGTTTTTGTTGTTGTTTATGAAGATACTATAAATGAAATATAAAATTAAGGAGGTATTAAGGAATAAGATGATGAATCCCAGCTAATGGTTTAAGAATGAAGTTAAAAGATTGAAATTTTTATGTATTGGAATTAAATAATTACATGAATCATTAAATATATATAATAATTGTTCTGTAGAATTTTTTCATTGAGAATTTGAAAGAATATATTGAATGACCTAGAAAAGTGATTTAATGGAAATGTGATACTCTATATAAAAAAACATAATTGATGGAAAGATAATCTTGAATATGTGATTGATGTTGAGGTAATTAGTTGATTTTTTTTGAAAATAATGAGCTATATAGAAAACCATAGTTCCTGAAAAAAGTTATTTGATGAATAATGTTACTTTTTACAATGATAATAATATTCTTGAGAAAGTTATAGGATCATAGAAAATTATTAATATAATAATCATATAGGTTTTTAAATATTTTTATAAAAAGGATAACTTGTATTCTAGGTGACAACCCATCACATCTGGAAAGTCTATAGGACTTGAACCCACAAGAAAAGGGAAATAAGGGTTCCTCACTATCCATAGGAATATGTGATGTACTATTTGGTATAAAATTGTTTTTACTTAGATGCTTTGAAGGATAAATATTATGTTTATTTTAGCAAAAATATTATAGGAACAAGTAATTTTATTTTGGGGAAACTCATGATATTTGAGGAGACTTTTTATTGGGTTTAAGTATATATAAAATTTTGGTTTAATGTAAATGAATTTTTGTGAAGAATGCTATTATGTTTTTGGAGATGTAATTTGAAAGACAACGAGATAAACGTTAAGGTTAAAACCATATTTCATGTTGAGGTTATTGAGGTTATTTGGGATATATGGTTAGTTATTTAAGGAATGATCAATGTTAAACCTTTGGTTTTATTACTGAATTTTGGATATTAATATATTCATATTTATTTTGGTTATTATCTTACCTTGTTCTAGCCATTTTGGTTTTAATAAAGATAGCAGGAATAACTTTTTACTCTTTTATGGATCTTATGATCTGTTAAAAGTTAATTTTAGAGCTTTAGGAATAAGAAAATTCATACTAGATATTCATTTCCTTATAGTAAGAGGTAAAGTTGAAATTAATCGAAGAACAATGAAATCAAGAAATTCTGTTTATGAAATAAAAAATATCAAGTATATTTTCTAATGTTATCTATTTTTATAGAAAAGGAATCCCTCAAATCTAGGAAAATGATCCTGAAACAAAAATGTTACACAATTACCTTTATATATGATGATTCAATGATATATGAATTCATCATAGAATTATGATTTTCTAGTTATTGAATTTATCATGATCATTAAATATCATATGATCAATGATATCTATCACTCTATATTAATCCTTGGATGTTAGTATTCTCTTCCATGTCTATGTTTTCATTTTCCACTAATGTTCTCATACATGGAAACCTAATAATATATTATTCTACATGACCGTAAAAAATACCTTTCTCTCTTATAAATAGAAAGTTTTATTAACCCTTTTTATGATGTGGGTTTCCAAGAAAGGTACTTTCAAATGTAAAACCCTTGATTATTGCGATCAAAATTAAATTGTGAGGATTTAATTTATTTAAGGTGGGTAGAATATAACACCTCAGGATTTAGAAGAGGAACATCATGTTAGATTATGTAAATGACATGAAACACTAAGATTAGAAGAGAATATAATACCTCAATACTTTATGATATATTTATTTTTAAATAAATTCAATCTTTTTGGTAGTTTGCGATGCATGCAACACTGAGTTTAAGAGAAACATTATACTCTTTTAAAATATTATTATTTAAACAAGATCATTACAACCTAGTCGTTAAATTGGAGGGTATTAATAGGAATAAATAATTTATGAAACTTATGTTTTACACATTTATAAAATAAATTCAATGGATATCTATTGATTTGGAATAAAATAATAACCATTTTAAAGAGAAAGAAATGTTTTCTGAAAAACAGTATTTATCTGAAAGGCGGATTAACCACACTTTGCACTCATAATTTAAAATTAATTTATAAAAATTTAAGAAAATTTATTTGAAACAATAAAATTAATTTTTTAAATCTATATGTAAAAATTATCTTTGGGTGAATTTTTTAGAATTTCCTGAAAAGATTTTTATTTTTTGATAAATAGTGAAAAATACTAATTTTTATTGAAAACCACCTTTTTGTTTAAATTATTTACAAAAATAAATTAATTTTTAAATTGGTTTAAAAGTAAAATTAGTTCCATTATATTAAAATTTAACTAATTTAGTTAATTTTAATTAATTTAATATTTTAGTCTGATATAAAAACCTTTTAGACTTTTGAATGTTTTTCTTTGGAAAAAACCATTTTTTTGACATGTCTATAGGTTTAATTTTAAATTAAATTATACCACTTATGTGAGTTTAATTTGTAAAAATAGATTATGTATTGAAAATCATAATACTTTATATTATCTAATAAGGTTAAATTAATTTTTTACAATAAGAAAATAGTAAAAAAAGTAAAAATTATTTACTGTGGTTAAGGTAAAAATGAGTTTACTGGGTGTTAAGATAAAAATATAAGGGTTAAAAATGACCTAAAACATGTACAATTACTATTTTATGGTTATATTTAAACCTTATATATTCTAATGTTCATAAAGTTTTGATTTTAGAGCCTTTTTTAATGAGATAAACATGGGTTAGATTCTTTCTTTTTAACAATTATACACGTGTCCTCTCCCCCGCTTATAAAAGGCCACCCCCATGTTATTATTCAGACACTTAAAAAAAATGGTTCATAAAATACCTACCCAAATAAATTCATTAATTTCCTCCACTTTTCATTAAATCATTTTTAGGACATAATTCCAACCTTGGAAGGCTTTTAGTGCAAACCAAAAGATGTTTTCTGAAGAAGATATAACGTCCTTTACAATTTTTATTTTATTTTATTTCTTCTTAAACATCCGTAAAATAATATTAAACCATAATAATATAATATAATAATTATATTACATAAAAATATATGTTTTTATGTTAAGTTAATTACCTACAACCATCTCCCCCTCCCTCAAATGGGAAACAAAACTGTTGATCATGTGTATGACGGACTACCTCCACATGAACCCATCTAAATCATTTTCCATAATAGATTCTCAATGATGGATAAAATGATGAATATAATGTTGATATATGATATTTATGATATAATTATACTTTTGGAATTATAAAATCACATATAACTTCTTACTTTCAAATTCATAAAGAATACGATAATGTCATTCGTGTGCACGACAGACTACTGCCTCATAAAGTGATGTGATTCATTTGTCACTTATGATTTACATGTACAATTATAATAATTAATTTAATTTTTATATATGATATAAATTATACATTAATATTTATTTAAAATAATAATATCATATAATTTATTACCTTACCATCCATTGAATAAATAAAAACATTGTTTGTGTGTATGACAAACTACCGCCTAACAAAGCGATGTGATTCACTTTTCACTAATGTTTTACATAGAAGGTAACAAAAGATAAATTTAATGAATATATGTGATACATATGAAATGATATATATTCTGGAAATTTTATATAAATTCCACTTTCTTACCCTTCCACCCATTAAGGAAATGATAACATCGTTCGTTTATACGCACAACCTATCGTCTCCACGAAGCGATGTGATTCATTATCCCTATTCACAATTAAATAATGATTATAATGATTAATATAATGAAAAAAAATTTATATGATTAATATTATTATTTATATGATATAACTATAACCTATTTTTAATATCTAGAACTTCCATGATGAAACGTACAGGAGAAAACAAGGCAATTAACACCCAAAACAATAGTGACAATGAAAGATTATTAATGAACGGGTAATAAGATAATATAAAAATATCATATATGATATCATAAATAATAATATGATTTTTTTATAATTTAATAAAATGTTTAAAACAACTATTTGGGAGGTTAAATAACACTCAATAAAAGGGAATCACATGGTAAGGGGTTTCTTAATTCACTTTCCATTCATTGGGTTATGCGACTACTTCGTTGATTATATTATGCCAAAATTATGTGTGAAAGGACCTTTGATTGATTTAAGTTGTATTTAAACTTTTATTTGTGATTATATACATTTGTAACACATAATCACCCCATTTATTAACCCTCACCTCAATGATATGAAATTTTTAAGGGTTTCATGTCAAAATTAATTCTTTAAGACACATGTTATTTATACACCTAATTTATTTTGAATGGTTTATATTTAAACCCTTTACATAATATATAATTAATCATTTATAAATAATGAGATTTTAAGCTATAATTAATCTTATTTGATCATGGGAAGTTATGATTCAAAATTTACCAAAGAGGTAAGGGTTTAGGTTTCAACATCATTTTAATCAGTATTTTTTATTCTTGAATTTACATTGAAGAAAATTATTTGATCATTTTTCAATAAACCCATTTAATTTTTTCCTCCTCTATTTATTTGTGATTTTTTCATGTAATAGTACCATTTTAATCTATTTTTTACTTAAAATCATTGAGTATTTTTTTTAAGAAAATACAACTTCATTTCTCGCTTCAGTCGAAAATACTTCTTTATTCCAAATCCATGTTTTCAAAAAATATTTTCAAAAACATTTTAATATAATTGTTTAAAGTACCATTTATTTTATTTTTATAAAATTTTTTAAAAGGAATCTTCATATTATTTTATAAAAATGTACTTTTTAATTTTCTTACAAAAATGTGAAAGGAATTTTTGTGATTTTAACATATTCAACATGAAAATAAATCTTCAAACATCATGACCACTCAATGTTTTAAAGATTATTTTTTATGTTTCAAAGGCTATTTTTTTAAAATGTTTTATTTAATTTTGGAGGAATTTTTAGATTTTAAATAATTGTTTTCAAAATGTAAAGGATATTTTCCCCAAGAAAATTTTAATGCGGACTTTAAAAATCATTTTCCATCTAAGATAACATCCTTTGATGTTACTCCAATTGAAAAGATTATTTTCCTCAAGAATATTTCATTTAAAAATTATTTTCATCAACGAAATCAACTTTATATGTTATTTATTTTCTATAAATTTTGTCTACATGTCTCCCACATATATACCTTGTTTATTCTCTCTTCCTTTGATGTGGTAATACATGCCTTATGATCATTTCGCAAATTCATTTATTATAAAATTTCCTTTGAATATGATATGAATCAAGATTATGAAACCCATTTTATTTCCCTAGGTAATTATAATTTTATGACTTATGATTAATTTCCTTTATGTGGAACCCATAGATCATGATCATGGTATGTTGGGTGTGTATAGACAGTGCTCTAATGAATTGGATAATATTTTAGTATCAAGAGACACTATAAAGAAGGGAGGTCTTAGTGGTGTTTTTTTTTCTATACACGACAGTTTAAAAAACTGCTATATTTTTTAGTGGTGATTTGAAAAAACTCCACGTATTTCATGGACAAAAATCATTTACCAATTCTTTTTATTATTTAATGATGGTCTTTATATGCTTCGTATTTGGTGTATTTAGTGATGGTTACTTATTAATTTAGAATTTTTTTTAAAAATAAGATGAGAATAAAATTCATGAAATGGATATAAGTTTCACTAAAATATGTAGTAGAGGTTATGTTTAGAAATGGTTAATGATAACCGCCACTAAATAAATTTTTTAGTAATATATTTAGTGGCTATTATTATAAAACATCACTAAATATATTTATGAATTTTTTATTTTTAAAAAATATTTGATAAAAAAATATAAATATAGAACCTATAACATGAAATAAACTAAAAATAAATTCAAAATAAACTCATAAAAACACCATCATACACTCATAGTTATATATATACAAACTTATTCAATATATACCCTGATCAACCCATGCCTCAGTCAACCCATAACTCAGTCAACCCATAGCTCAGTCATCCATATATATATACAAAATATGTCCACCAACAAAAAAACATGACCAATATACATCAATCCCACAACCTCCACTGCATCCTCCTCTCTCCACATCATCTCATCAACTGGAACCAACCACATCATCTCATCAACTAGAACAAAAAAGAAGACATAAATTAGAAGTTAACATAATAAATCATAATTATAGTAGAATCATTGATAATATTTAAAAATACCATAGAGACTAAGAACCCTCATGACTATCTTTTGAAAAACTTCATGGATCTGAATGTTCAACATTCTGTCTATTTCTAACATCTTTCACCTACAATAAAAACCATAACATTTAAGAAAAGAAATGTGAATGGGAATATACACAGAATCTATTCATAATGTTTCATATATTTTTTTTTATTTTTTTAATAAGATAGAATAAATTTTAACAAAAAACAAATAATATATCCTTCAAAACACTTTGACAACATACAAATAACTATTTAAGATATGATTCAACACTTAAAACTAAAAAAAGGATATGTATATAACTATATAATAAATTTTTAAGTTATTGTGCGGTGTGATTGAAATTTACTTAATATTTTTTTGAATATTTTGATATGGGTGAATGTATTAAATTCTAAAAATAATTAAATAGTGGTTGTCCCATAATTTCATGTCAATATGAGGTAGTTTGATATTATTTTGACTTTTACATGATTGTTTTAGTGTTTTAAAACATTTAAAATGCATTTACATGCATCCAAGATAAACCATAAATCACAATGATGTGTTTTTAATTCCTATATTTAAAAATTAATCGATATTCATTGAATTATGATTTCATGGTAATCCAACAATGTTTGTGTAGTTTTGATCCCATGAAATTCATTTTTAAAGACTTTGGTATCATTAAAAACTGCTTATTGAGTCATTTCAAGAACACCGTATATAGGATAGATGTGTTTTCAATGTGTACGCACTACAAAATTAAACAGTGGTTGTGCCATTTTTTACATCAATATGAGGTATATATTTTTATGGTTTTGGACGTTATACGCACGTTTTAGTGTTTTAAAACACCAGAAAAGTGTTTAAGGGAATTTTAGGAGAACTATAACTCATAATGACATGTTTTCAGTTCCTAAATTTTAAAAATCAATATATTTTCATTTTAATTTGATTTAATGTCCATACAAAATAATTTTCCTCATTTTTACCCCATGACACATGTTTTTAAAGGCTTCAATAACTTTACAAACTGTTTATCAAGTCATTCTGACAACAATGCACATCAGATTAACATGTTGCTTATGATTACACATATAAAAACTCAACGATGTCCATATAATGATTTCACATCAATATGAGTCCATTTTATATGGTTTTTACTGCCACACACACATTTTAGTGTTTTAAAACACTAAAAACACGTTAATGGGAATCCCAATAAAATTGTAACTCAGAATAAAGTACTATCAATTCCTATATTTCAAAAATAAATATATGGGTTTTTCCCTCTGATTTCATGGCCACATGACAAATTTTTTCTAGTTTTGACACCTAACACATGTTTTTAAAGGCTTTGGTACATTTAAAAACTATTTTCCGAGTCATTTCAACCACACCAAATATTTAATTGAAATTTTTTCTATGAATACACATAAAAATTAACTAAAAGGTGGTTTTACCATGATTTAAAAACAATTTTAAGTCTTATTATATGGTTTTGACCATTACACACATGTTTTAGTGTTTTAAAACACTAAAAAAATGTTTACGAGCATCCCAAGAAAACCATAATTCAGAATGACGTGTTGTCAGTTAAAAAATTTAAAAAATAAATATTATATAATTTTCCTATGATTTCATGGGAATAAGTCTTAATTTTACTTATTTTAAACCCCATAACACTTGTTTATAAAGGCTTTGGTACCTTTAAAAACCATTTACTGAGTCATTCAGACCGCACTGAATGTCAGATTGATGTGTTGTGTGAAAATACACATAAAAACTAACTAAATGGTTGTTGTATCATGAATTAACACCAATAAAAGGTCATTTTATTTGTTTTTAACATTAAATGAATGTTTTATTGTTTTAAAATACTAAAAACACATTTACGGGCCTCTTGGAAAAAATGTAACTCAAAATGACATGTTGTTGGTTTCTATAATTCACGAATAAATAGAAAATTGCTAATCTCTAATTTAATGAGAATTTTATGCTATTTTCATAGTTTTTACCCCTCGACACACATTTTTAAAAGGCTTTAGTACCTTTAAAAATTGTCTAATGAGCCATTCCAACCACACCACATGTTAGATTGATGTGTTGTCTACATGTACACATAAAAAATAACTCAAAGGTTCTTTTAGAATGATTTCACATCAATTTGAGATATTTTTTCTATGTTTTTGAATATTAAATGCATGTATTAGTGTTTTAAAACACTAAAAATTATTTTACTAGCATCTTGGGAAAACCATAACTCAGAATAATGTGCTGTTAGTTCCTATATTTGAAAAATAAATCTATCGTCATTGTTGTAACACACTGAGTTGTTACAAAAATATTTTATGAATAAATTAAATTTATTTGAATTATTTTATTTCACTCTACATCAATCTAAACTTTTTTATATGCTACATTATGTTAATATTGTGCTACATAAAACATTGACTTAGCTTGAATTATATGCAATACTAAGTTTCTACAAAATAACATTTTTTATCAAAATTATTTTAAACAGAAAAATTATAACATAGAAGTTAAATGTAGTAATATGAATAGTAATAAATAATTTTTAAATATGAGTTATAATGGTTTTATATAAATAAAATATAGTAATAATTGAATATATAATTTTTAGTAAAGTCTATTTGTTTTGAAAAATACTATTTTCTCAAAAGAACTTGTTTTTATTTCCTTCTATGAAAAATAAAAAAAAATTAATTTTAGACACTTTTAGAAATTTAATTTGATAAAAAAAATTAATTTTTGAATTCATAATGTCAAAATTAATTTAGAGTTAATTTTTTATATTTTTATGAAAAGTTTTATTTTTGGATGAATAGTATAAAATACTGAATTTTAATTGAAAACTTATTTATTGTCTAATTTATTTATATAGTTAAATTATATTTTAATTTAGTTTTTAAAGTATAATTATATCAATTATACATAAATTAATAAAACTTAGGTCATTGGAACCAATTTCTTATTGAAATTGGATATAAAAGCATTTCAAAGTTTTGAGCTTTTTTACTTTAAAAACCTGTCATCTCATCCCACCTACGAGATTAATTTTAAATTAATTTTTTCCAATTATATGATTATAATTTGTAAAAATGGATTCCATATTTGAAATAAGAATAATTTTTAATGTCCAATAATGTCAAATTAATTTTTTTCCAAAGTAATTAGTGAATGTAATTAAAATTAATTACATCGATTAAGGTAAAAACACATTTACTTAGTGGTTAAACTTTATCTTAAGGGGATAAATAACCAATAAAATTGTCCTAAATACATTTTATGTCCATATTAAATACACATACTCTATTATATCTAAAATTTTCAATTATTTTAAGCACATGATTTAAGGGATACCTCTCAATAGTGTTTACCATTTTGTATTTATACGAACGCCACTCCTCCTCCACTATAAAAGGGAAATCACCCCTCCTCATTTATTCGAACCTATCAAGACATTTATCTTGGAAAAACACTACCCAAATTTCCTCCCAAATTTCCTCTATTTACCCTAGTGGAATAAATATTTGCATAAATCCAACCAACTCCAAACCAAAACGAGTTACCCAAAGAAGAGGTAACCTCCTTTAATAAGCACTTTTTTTTATTTCTTTCTCTACCCCCTGAATTTTTATTATTACATGATTATATAATAACCTCCATATCTAAAATATAATGATATTTTTTTACTTTAATGTTAATACCTACACTCACACACACTTTCATCAAATGGGATACACAACCATCGTTCATGTGTTTGGAGGACTATCACCTCACAAACCGATGTCATTCTTTTTTCCATTACCACATTTCATGGTTGTTAATATTGATGGAATTAATAATTTAATATGATATATATGATATTTATTATGTATTTATTATTCTATAATTATTATATAACACATACTTTCATTATTTCCATTTTGTGGGAATACAATAACTTCATTTATGTATGTGTGGACCACCGTCTCCTCAAAGTTATGTGATTCATTAATGATTTACAATGTATGTATTAAGGATGGGTTTCAAATAAATATGTGATATATATTAAATAATAATTATACTATAATGATAATATATATATATATATATATATCATTTACTATTCTTTTTTAATACGCTAAGAAAATGGAAACAACATTCGTGCGTACGTATGACCTACCCTCTCCACGAATGATGTATTAAATTTCATATTTATATATTTTATAGAATATTTTAAACACATATATAATAAATATATATTATATTTATATCATGGTTTTAATTATAGAGCTGATGAAATCATGATATAAGTAAGATTACAACAAAATATAACAAATGAAAACACAAGCAAAAAGAAGAGTAGTTATTACTCAAAACATAACATTAACATGGAATTGTTAACAAATAGGTAATAGAAAGTCATAATAAAATCATATTTGGTATGATATAATTTAATATGGTTTTTTAATATATTTATAATAAAATTATATTCATAATAAACTTATATTTACTATACAAGAATTTTTAATGAGTATAAAGAGAGTCAAGACATATGGTAAGAGGATTTATAATCTCACTTTTATTTCTATGAGACTTATGAATTATTCACCACTCATTTATTTTGTGTGGTGTATATAATTCACATGAATGTATTCTATGATTACTATCCTTAAATTTATGGGTATTTACATATCCATTTGATTATATATATTTCATGTGGTTTTACGGTTCAAAAGTTTCCAAATCGGTAAGGTAATTTTGTCTCAATTTTCCTTCTTTGAGACAAATGTTTTTCTATGAACCTCTATTCTTTTACAAGGTGTATATACTGATATTTTACATATTATATAATTAATATAATTATTTTAATTATATTTTATTCTTCATGCAATTTTATTCTCTCATGAGGATTTTGATTAAAAGTTAATAAAGTGGTAAAAGTTTATTGCTACAATGTCATCTTTTATCAGAATCGTTTATGATTATGATTCCACAGATGAAATATTATGATAAAAATTTGAAGTATTCTCATTATTTTTATTATAATCTGATTTTTCATGATCTATTCATGTATTGGTGCCATTTTTATACTCTTTATCACTTAATATAATTAATAAAGTGTTTTTAAGAAAAAATGACCTTATTTCTATCTTCAGTCGAAAATTTGTTTTATTCAAAAATAACGTTTCCAAAAATGTTTTCGAAAATTATTTTAAAATTATATTTTATGATCATTTTCAAGGAAAAATTATTTTAAAAACATTTCATGTTTTAAAAAGGTGTTTAAAATGGTCTTCAAATCTTATTTTATAAATTTTCAAGGTTATGTTCAAAGAAAAGTATTTTCAAAATGTTTTATGTTTTAAAAAGAATTTTTCAAAGAATAAAGAATATTATCCTCAAGAAATGTTTTCAAAAATATTTTTAAAAATTATTTTTTATCTAAGATAAAATCTATTGATGTTACCTATGTATTAATAGGGTTATAATCTAAGGATACCATTATTATTCTTTTTTTGACCGGTTATGCTTTTGATGACATTTGGTTTATGAAACCCATTTATCTTCCATGAGTTATGCCATGATAAAATGCTTACAAATCCATATTATTTTCATGGGTTATTATATAATGAAATAATTACAAAACCTATCTATTTTCCACATTTTATGATATGATGAAATGATTATGATACCCATTTTCATTTCATGGGTTATGATATGATGATTGTTTATTATATTCTAGAATACATATGTATTATTTCATTATGAGATGGGTGGTACCTATATATCCCTATAATTAATTTTGTAAATATTTATATCTCATGAGATAACCATGGTTGGAATGGGGATTAAACTCGGTTTAGTAAATTAATTTTTCCTCTAAGATGGTCTTGTGTGTGAACCTTAACTACTACAACGGTTTAGAGAGTGAACCTATAATAATATGATGGACTTTGAATTAAGCCTTGACTACTATGGAAATAATTTTATATACTTATATGTCTACCACAATTCAATTTCTTATTCCTATGTTATGAATTAATGGATTATTCTCTTAATTACCTTATGATACATGTCTTATGAATTGCCAATATTTATGCTATGACTCTTGATTATGATCTTTGATTTATAGGGTATGATCTTATAATGTTATGATCAAATTATCATACCCTTATGTTCATAATTATTCTTATATATCTACCTTTTTTACCCTTACTGATCATATGAGCTCACCCTTTTTTATGTTTCCTTTCCTTGGGTTATGAAGATATGTTTTATGTATGATGTTTCTAAGAAGGTTGAAAGTACTGAAGAACCTAGTGGGAGATAATATAGATCACTTATGTATCATGTTTTATGTTCCATGTTTCCAAAGGCACTAAACTAATACGGTCTCTAGTCTTATGTTTGTGTAATGTATTAAGTATTCCTAAAAAATGATATAATGTCTATGTATGTTAAGAGAGGGTTTCTATTATTGGTATCAGAGTGAATTTTTAGTCAATATTTGGAAACTAGTATGAGAAAACCTTAGTTATATCACCAAGGACATGTATCTAAGTATAAGTATAAGTATGAATCAAAGTATAGGAAAATGTACTAGAATTTTTGTAAAGGATAAAGTGTGTGGTCTCCTAGAAATACATCCCTATATAGATGCTACATGTGGATATGTATTTGGTACATATGTAAATAGGGGTAATAACCTCTAAAAAATTGTATTGAGTTAAAATCAACCAAAAACTGGTGCTTGACAATGAGCCTTGCTGCACACATTATTTGAAACTCCCAGGGGATATGCTTTGGAAGTTCACAAACTCTTCATAAACCATCATGAAATATTTAAATAGAAGTTGGATATGAATAACCCAAGATAAAAATAAGGTGTCATAATTTTGAAATCCTATAAGTGATTCCACGATTATGAGGTTTCCCACCATGATTATTGTTTCTTACTCTATGCTTTTTTGTTTTAGTTAACAGCTGTAACTTGAAGGAACCAAGTTGATGATGAGTGTGATAGGAAATGAAATTATTTTTCTCCTAATCATCCGAATTCTATGGGATATTTAATGAAAAATATTGTTGTTATTCTCACACAAATTTCTCAAGCTATGAATCATGATGGACTTCCAAATGAGAAAAGGAGGGAATAATGTTCTGTTAAGTACTTGATGAGGCTACATCAATATCTTATAGTGGGTATTTTGATCCACTAGTTATTGAAAAATGGATTGGTACCACTGAAAATATATTCTTTATTTTATAGTGTTAAGAAAAAGGGAAATCCATTCTAGCTATTTATCATTTAGAAATAAAAGAAGACCAGTGGTGGAATCTAATCAAGAATACAAGGCTACAAGATGAAATTAAATTCCTAGATTGGGAAAAGTTCAAGAACTTATTTTTCAATAATTACTTTCATCATATTATTCATACGATGATTTGGAAATAGTTTTTCAAGTTAATTAAAAGGGATGATGACTATGTTGGTACCTACAAGGATAAGTTTACAAGACTTGTGAGGTATGTTTCTGGTATTGTCATCCAACCTGAAAGTAAGGTTGACTGTTTCTTCGGTGGCTTAAAGACACATATTTTAATGTAATTATACATAAGAGACTTCAGTATATATGAAGAGATTTTTTTTAATAAAGGTTTAAATGGGGGTAGTAGTTTTGTATCATTCTCATGGTTTTGACAAGAAAAGGAAGATGGAGTTTAAATGAAAATCAAAGAACCATGGAGAGAAGAAGATGTGCTTTCATTTATGCTTTAAGTGAGGTAAGAAGCATGAAGGAAATTATCTTAAGGGGTCTAATAAATGTTTTATGTGTGAAAGTTAAGTTCATCAATCATTTGATTACAAAAATGATGGGAAGAATTTAGCTAGCAATGTGAATGGAGAGAATGCTGCATAGAATGCACCTCCCCCACTTCAATGCTTCAAGTGTAAAGAGAATGTGAATTATGCTAACTAGTGCCCACACCAGAAGGTTAATGATGATGATCAATTTTAGAAATCTATGAAGATAAGGTATAAGGGGAAATCTCATATGATAACTATTTCTGATGAGGTATTTGATAAAAACATAATGAAAGGTACACTTACTATCCACTATAGAACTGCTAATATCTTATTTGATTTTTGATCTATCCACTATTTTGTATCTAAAGAGTTTTCTAAAGGTATTAATATTCCACCCAAATGAATATATTTGGAATTATCTATAACATCCTAAGATTTTATCATTTGTATCTTTTTAAATTTAATATCTTTGATAGCTTATGTTTTATACAACACTAAGCTTAAACAAACCACGATATACTATTAATATTATTATTTAAAATGAAATTATCTCATAGCCTTTAAATTGGTGGTTATGAATAGGATTAACTAACTTATGAAAATATATTATAAAATTCACTGGTTACCAATTAATAATAAATAAATATAAAATCAAATTTGATAAAAAGAAAATAATTTTATAAAAACAATTTAAATGTGCACACGTGTGTTTTATACTAATAAAATAAGAAAATAAAACCTTTTGGATTATATTAACAATATATATATATATATAATTAAATATAATTTTTAAAATTAATTATATTTATTTTCTAGGCATAATATGAGAACAAATCAAATTTTATGTATAAAAGTTGTATTTTTATAAAAAGACATATTTACCACCTTTTAATGGAACACTTCTTTTAAATACAGTTTTTGACAATTTTAAAAATTCTATTTGAAAAAAGAAAATTAATATTTAAAAGTGGGATATAAAAATTTAATTTGGTTGAGTTTTTGGTATTTTTATGATAAGTATAATTTTTTTATGAATAGTGCTAAAATAATGCATTTTAATTGAAGACAACTTTTTTATCTAAATAATTTATAGTGTTAAATTATATTTTTTATTGATTTTAAAGTATAATTAGATCAATTTTTTTATCATTTAATATAATTTATATCATTGGAATCATTTTTAAATTGAATTTTGATATAAAAACATTTCAATCTTTTGGATGTTTTCACTTTAAAAACCCATTTTCTGGTTCTATCAATGGGATTAATTTTAAATTAATTTTATCCAATTATGTGTTTTGAATTTTTAAAATTTGATTCCATATTTTTAATAATAAGTTCAAAATTTAGTAAATATTTTCATTTTATTTTTGGACAATATGAATAGTAATTTAGTTTTTTTAATTACCACAATTAAGGGTAAATCAGGTAATTAAGGGTAAAAAATAATATTATAAGTATTATAAAATTACCAAAACACTTGTTATAATTTTATTTTAGGAGTTGGTGTCGACCTAAACCATCCTTGGGACTTTTTTATGGCCGCTTGGAGCCACTTGGACGACTTTAAGTCTTTTTTAGTATTTTATTTTGAGGAAAGTCCAATATGTCATACTCATGTTTTTAATAACAATTACATTTTTTATACGTGGTTATTCAAAATATATCTTCTACTATAAATAGTCATTTGAAATATAAAACTTTTATATTCATCATGGTAATTTATTTTTAATTTTAATGAAATAAATAATTACCTTAAATCCTTACATAATAATGATGCAGTAATTATTTAATTAATAGAAATATCAAATAAATTATATTAAAAATATTAAATTAAATATAATTTCATATTATTAATATCAAAATATAATTTATTATATGACCTAGACATATTATGGATGTATTAATGGTTTTTTTCTAAGTTATATTCTCTATTGAATTTTTTAAAAAAGCCTTGAAATGAATGGTGTCAAAATTGACATTAATGATATTTTAAAATAAATAATATTTTATTAAATTTTATAAAATTAATTAAAATATAATAATCTTCCAACTAATTGGGATAAGTTTCAAAATTTCATCCATGACTCATTTAGGGTTTATTTGGTATTTTATAGTAACTATATTAACCCTTAAAGAGTAAAAATCTAAGTTGTCACGGTAAGGGTTAATGGGTTTAACTAAGGGTTAAATCCAAAAGATAAGGGTAATAATGTGACATAAACTAATATAAATATTATTGTTTGATATTATTTCTGACTATAATCACCTTATATTATAAATAACTCACATTGGATCCATTTGGAACAGAAAATTAATTTATATTAATTTAATATTTTGAGAGTTTCCAAAAGTGACCTTCACCTCAATTATAAAAGGGAACCTCCTCCATCACTTATTAAGAACACTTTGAGCCTTCTAGATCAACAAAACCCTATTAATTTCCCTTACCAACATCTTTATCCAAGTTCTTGAGATCTTGGTCTTCCAAAAGGACTAACCTTAGATCCTTTAAGAAGAGATCTAAAGGAAGTCCACCAAAGAAGAGGTAATCATTTTTACAAACTCATCCAAGTTATTATATTATTATACTTTATATTTTATGTTTTTTACATAATAAAGTAACAAATATAGTATAATATATATTAATATATGTTATTATGATTATGGTAAAACCATATTCCACCTTTTATCCATCTTACGAAAAATAAAATCACCGTGCGTGCGTACGTATGACTTACCGTCTCCACACCATGATGTAATTTGTTTTTCATAACCACTTAATTTGGATAGGTATAATTATGGATATAATGGATATAAATAATAATATGACATGATATTTATTTCTTTATAATTAATATACCATCCAATTACTTACCCTTTTACGGTTAAGGGAATGATATTGTCGCTCGTGCGTACGTATGACCTACCATCTCCACAATACGATGTTGTTCATTTTCCATGTTAACCATTAAATAATGATTATAAAAATGTATATAATTAATAAATATAATATCTATGAACTTAATATAATTCTTTAGATGAAATAAATATATCTTATGCACAAGAAACAAGACTTACACGACAAAACATGCATAGGAAAATGATGCTGTTTACGACCAAAATAAGGGTAATAATAAAATATTATGAACAAAAAATTATAATAAGATCATATATGATATCATAAATATAGATATGGTTCTGGTATAAATTAATTTCATTATTTAAACTATTATACAGGATGTTGATGCACATTCAACTAAGGAAAAGTACAAGGTAAGTGTTATTTCACAATCTCATTATTATTCAGTTTTGTGTGTGTTTAAGTCTCGACTGATGAATATTTTATTTCATATCCATGTTTTCTAAAAGTGTTTTCAAAAATATTTTTTCAATTATAATATAAACTTTTAAATTATTTTTACCCAATTTTTATTTTTTATAAAATTGTTTGAAAGAAATATTTTTGTCATTTTTCAAACTAGGTACTTTATCACATTTTCAATTAAAATAGGTAAGAAATATTTTTCTAAATTATACAGAATGAGAATATCTAACCACTATCATAAAATCATAATGTTTTTAACCTTACTTTACATGTTTATAAGTTTCTTTTCAAATAAAACATTTCCTTTTATAACTATTCAACTTTTTAATTAAATGATTTTGAAGTAAAAATGGGCATTTCTATCAAGAAACTTTTAATGATTTTATTAGATTATATTCATCTATGTAAACATAATTTGTTATATTTTATGATTAATTGAGGTTGATCTCTTATGATACTATCTAAAAAATTTTATTGAAGGGTTTATGATCAATTCAACTATGTATGTGCTTTTTTGATACCATTCATGTTTTATGGTTGAAGTATTCACATTTTGTATGCTAGTTTTTCAATATGAATGTTTATATTGCTTATATTTCAGCCTTTTAATATGAGGAATGTATTGGACTTAGTAAGTGATGGATGAGTCCCGATATATCCCCTATATACATCTTTAGGTCTCATGAGAAAACTAGTTCATGTATTGGTTGAGGCCATACCCATTTATATATGGTGTCTTAGCCGAGGCCTTGACGATATGTTTATGATGTCCGAAATTATGCATTACCTCATTATGAGAGTTTTTATTGATATTCCATATGATTATTAGATTAGTATAATATCCATGTGATTATTTATATGGAATTATTTTATTTCCATTTATTCTTGCCATATTATGCTCAAGATTATGTTTTAAATGGATCATGTTTTAGTTAAACAACTTAACTTAATGTTTATTCTTATTTATTCATAATATCTTCTATTGTATGATTACCCTTACTGGGCATCTGATATCAACCCTTTAATATGATTTATTTTCCCTAGGATGTTAATATATATATTATGACTAATATGCAGTGTAATGATTGGAGAATAATGTCATTCTCAAAGGATTATCTATATTTTATTTTATATTTTAAATTATAATGTAAGGTTAATATATGTAATTCAGTTTCCAAAACTTCTAGATTGATCGGTACTTTGGGATTCATATCTTATATCTATTACAATATAGTAAAGTGAGGCACCAACTATGGGATACTGGGGTTAGGTTATTTACAGTTGATATCCAAACCAGTTTAGTAGATATCTTGGAAACTAGATTTTGAAAAATATATATTAGGGAAACGTAACCCTATAACAGACTTTGTGAATATTCCCAAAGTAACCTAGCTTATGATTTTGAGATTAGTTATACATAAATTTTAAATTAATGTTAAGTGTTTTACTAGTTAAAAATTATGAATTATGATTCATAACCTAATCTAGTGTATTCTATTGTTTATAGATAGAACATGGTGGAAGTAATGGAAACCATATCAACACACATAATCTATATAGGGATTTCCCTCCTATGAAATATAATGATGTTGGAGCTAGAACTAAAATTGGTGATGATCAACTTATAACAATACTAGGATAGATGAATCACATTATGAATAATAAACTTACTTGTATGGAGAATCCTGATCCACAACATGGAGAAAAAATGTGAGACAAATTCAGGAGAAAACAACCTCCACCATTCAAAATGATTGAAAATCCATTTATAGATGAGAAATGGATAAGTTCCTTAGAATATATATTTCTTGATTTGTGAAGTAATAAAAGGGATAAGGTTGTCATGGAAATTTATCACATCTCAATAATTGTAGATCATTGGTGGCCACTGATTCAAAAAATAAAGGAGGATAAATAAATAGAAAACATGTAATGGGAGGATTTTAAAGAACTTTTCTTGAAAAAATATTTCCCTTGTGAATAGTGACGGGATATAGAGAGAAAATTCTTGAATCTAAGTCAAAAGAAGGATGAGAATGTTCCTAAATATGAAGCCAACTTTACAAGTTTATCAATGCATGCTACATATTACATACATAATCCAAAGAGAAATATTGATCAATTCTTTTATGGGTGAAAACCATTCCTTCGAAGGGCGCTGGTCTCCAAATATTTCTCATCATATGAAGATATATTTTTACGTGCTATCAATATAGAGAATTTATTATATAATTATTACAACTTTAATGGAAATTAGGAAAATAATAGGGCTATTGAACACTCTAGAAAATGAAATAAGTAAAAGGGGAAGAAGGGAAGAGTTGACTTTCCATCCTCCAATAATTGTGAATGAAACATCATGGAACATTTCTATTGGGGATGAGAGTTTGTTAAAAGCGTGGAGAAAAGTCCACCAATCCCGTGATTGAAAGGGAAATAAAGAATATAACAATGTTCAGTGTTTTAACTATAAAGAGATGAGAAACTATGAAAATGATTTTCTTAAGAATCAAGGAAACTTTCCCTATAAAAGGACAAAGGAGAAAGGCCAAGCTTATGCGATCATAAATTCTAAGATTGAAGTTTCTAATGATATGGTGGAAAGTACTTTAATTATCTCCTAAATCTTACCTAATGATTTATTTAATTCGGGATCATCACATTCTTTAATATCTTCCCAGTTTTTTAAGAAAATTAAATATTTCACTTTTGATTTTATAAATGAGTTTTCAGTCAAAACTCCTAAGGTAGTTCTCATTGCAATAAAGATGTGTTACGAATTCCCCTTCATAACACATAAACGTTCTTTACTTACTGACCTTTCCATCATACCTATGGTTGACTTTGATATAATTCTTCGTATGGTCTAACTTTCAAAATATGATGGAATTTTTTTTGAAAGAAGAAGTAAATTATAATTTGTAATGAGGAAGAATAATCCCTTATATTTAGATCAAAGAATTCATTATCTTATTCTTATTTAGATACACCCCCAATAGTTCTTCTGAATTAAATTCTTTAGATGAAATAGAAAACAACATCTAGGGATGAATAAGTTAATCTTCAAATTTAGGATGTACCTATTATAAAGGAATACATTTATGTATTTCTTGAAGAATTATCTAGACACCCCCCAGAGCGTGAAGTTGAGTTTTCTATTGATTTAATCCTTGATACAAGACCAATATCAAAGAATCCTGATAGAATGGACATAATGGAATTTTTGGACCCGAAGAAACAATTAGATGATTTGAGTAAAAAATCATTTATTTACCCTAGTGTTCCTCTTTGGGGATCCCTTTTTCACTTTGTTAAGATGAAATATGGATCTATGAGGATGTGTATTGATTATAGTAAAATTAATGCTATAATAATAAAGAAAAAGTATCTTATGCCTCGTATTAATGATTTATTTGATTAAATTCATTGAGATCAATTTTTTTCGATGATTGAACTTCATTTTGGATATCATAAAATGTGAGTAAAGAAGGAAGAAATTCCAAAGGTGGTTTTTTGGATGAGGTATGGACATTATGAGTTTACTATAATTCCATTTGTGTTGACTAATGTACACTCAGTTTGTATAGATCTAATGAAAAGAGTCTTCAAGGAATATATTGTTGATTTTTTTGTGGTATTCATTGATGATATTTTGTTGTATTCTAAAATATATGAAGATCATGAGAATCACTTGCGAATCAATCTTGAAACTCTCAGAAAGAAAGAGTTATAAGGTAAATTTAGAAAGTGTGAATTATGGATTTAATAAATTTATTTTCTGGGTCATATTTTCTCCAAGGATAAAATCTGTATTGGTTATATAAAGACAAAGTAAATCCAAGAATTACATGCACGAATGATCATAACTAAGGTATGTAATTTAATTGGTTTAGTAGGTTACTATCCGTATTTCCTTCATAATTTTTTCTAATTAGCTAACCTATTAACCAAGATCACACATAAAGGTGTTAAGTTCATATGAACAAAATAATATAAAAAATATTTTGAATAATTAAAGATAATAATAGTCAATGACCTGATATTTACATTGCCACTGTGAAATGATGGATTTTTGACTTATAGTGATGAATTAAGGAAAATACTTGGTTGTTTCCTTATATATAATGATAGAGTTAATTCATATTCATCCAGGCAGTTGAAAACTCATGAACATAAGTATCCAAATCATGAACTTGAGTTAGTGGTTTTAATATTTACTCTGAAGATATAGAGAAACTATCTCTATGGTAAAATATGTGAGATATATACAGATTAAAAGAGTTTAAAATATATCTTCTCATAACAAGAACTCAATATGAGGAAAAAAGAGATGGATCAAGCTACTAATGGATTATTATTTTTCAATACACTACCACCCAGGGAAGGAAAATATGGTGGAAGATGCATTGACAAGTAAGGATCATGCAGTTCTAAACAAAATGAGAATTTAAAGTGATCATATATTCATAGATCTATTAAATATGGTTATGAGAATTATCAAGGAAGCTGAAAAATTACTACATTTTCAAATGGCTTCCAAACCATCTTTGTTGGAAAGGATAAAAAGTTCTCATTCCGATGATGAGAATTTCCAAAACAAAATTAAAGCTGTGAATGATGGAAAATTGGCAGACTTTATATATGAAGATGGAATTTTGAAATTTGGGAAGAGGCTTTATGTTACCTCTACACCTGATCTAGAAAGGTAATTATTGGATTATTCTCATAGCTCAAATTTTTTTATACACTCTGGTATCACTAAGATGTATATATATTTGAAGGAAAACTTTTGGTGGGATAATATGAAGTGGGAAACTGTAGACTATATATCAAGATTTCCGCCATGTTAATAAGTGAAGGATGGGAGACAACATCCTTGAGAAGACATGCACCCTCTTCCTATACCTATATGGAAATGAGATGATATTACGATGGAATTTTTCAATGGAATACTAAGGTCTCCTAGAAGGAATTATGCGATAAGGGTTATTGTTGACGCATTACCAAACTAGCACATTTTTTTTCTATAAGAGAAGATTTGACTCTTGAACACTTAGAAAGACTCTATATTAATGTAGTTATAAGACTACATGGTGCACTTATATCGATTGTGTCTGATCGAGATCCCCATTTTACATCAAAATTGTGAAAAATTATCAGAAGACCCTTGATACCAAACTTCATTTAAGCACCACCTACCACCCTCAAACCGATCGACAATCAGAAATAACTATTCAAACTTTAGAATACATGTTGAGGTCTTTCTCACTTGACTTTCAAGGTATATGGGATTTCAATAAAGGTATTTTGAATAGTCAAACCTTATTTACCAAACCTGAATTCAAAAAATATGAAGATTTAATTTATTAAAGTAGGATAGAATGCAACACCCCAAGATTTTATAGTATGTATCTTTTTAAATTTAATCTCTTCTATAGCTTACGTTTCATGTAACACCGAGCTTAAATGAACCAAAATATACTATTAATATTAATATTTAAAATAAAATTATCTTCCAACTATTAAATTGGAGGTTATTAATAGGATTAAATTACTTATAAAATTATATTATTGAATTTATTGGTCATCAATTAATTAAAAATAAATATAAAATTCAATTTAAAATAAAGGTAATGTTTTTATAAAAACTATTTAAATACGCACAAGTGTGTTTTATACCAATAAAATAAAAAAATTTGGGTTCTATTAATGAAATATATATATATATATATATAATATAATTAATATTATTTTTAACATTTAACCTATGTGTTTTATTTACATGATATTATAAGAAATCAAATTTTATGCATAAAAGATATATTTTTATAAAAGTACAGTTTCACCGCCTTTTAAGGGCACACTTATTTTAAATCTAGTTTTTAAAACTTTTAAAAATTCTATTTGAAAAAATAAACTTATTCTTTTAAAGTGGAATATAAAAATTTACTTTGGTTGATTTTTTTGATCATTTTTGATAAGTTTCATATCATGACGAATAGTGATAAAATATTGCATTTTAATTAAAAACAATTTTTTTTCTAAATAATTTATAGTGTTAAATTACATTTTTAATTGGTTTTAAAGTATAATCTGATCAATTTTTTATCAGTTAATATAATTTAGGTCATTATATTCAATTTCACATTGAATTTGGATATAAAAACATTTCAATCTTTTGAAAATTTTTACTTTAGAAACTCGTTTTCTCGTTCTGTCAATGAGATTAATTTTATATTAATTTTAGCTAATTATATGTTTTAAATATTTAAAAATAGATTCCATATTTTGAATCATATGGTCCAAATTTATTAAGTATCTCCCCTTTATTTTTATACTATATGAATAATAACTTTAGTATTTTTTTAATTATCATGGTTAAGGGTAAATTAGGTAATTAAGGGTACAAATAATATCATAATATTATAAAATTATCCTAAAACTTGTACTAATTTTATTGGATGGGTTAGTTTCGACCTAAAGAATCATTGGGACAATTTTATGACCTCTTATATCCACTTGTATTACTTCAATTCATTTTCTAGTATTTTATTCTAAGGAAAGTCAAATATGTCATAATCATGTTTATAATAAGTATTATATTTTTTATATGAGGTTATTCAGAACATATATCCAACTATAAATATTCATTTGAAATATAAAAGGTTTATATTAATCATGGTAATATATTTTAAAATTTTATAAAATAAATTATTACCTTAAAGTCTTACACAATGATGATGCAATAATCCTTTAATTAATAAAAATATTAAATAAATTATATTAAAAATATTAAATTAAATATAATATGAGATAATTAATGTCGTAAATGAATTTTATATATTACCTAGAAATATTATTAGTTAATTAAAGGTTTTTTTGAAGTTATCTTGTGTATTGATACTTTCTAAAAAGTTATGAAATGAATAGTGTTAAAGTTGACATTAATGATATTTTAAAATGAATAATATTTTATTAAATTTTATAAAATTAATAAAAATTTAGAATTTATCAAAATTATTTATATAAGGTTTAAAATTTTAGACATGACTCATTTAAGGTTTGTTTGTCATTTTATAGTATCTATATTAACGCTTAAAGAGTAAAAAACCAAATTGTCATGGTAAGAGGTAAAGGGATTAACAAAGGGTTAAAGCCAAAGGATAAGGGTAAAAATGTAACCTAAACCTATATCAAAATTATTGGTTGTAAGTATTTAGAACCACAATCATATTATCTCTTCAATAACTCACTCTGGATCCATTTGGAACTTAAAATTAATTTATATTAATTTAATATTTTGAGAGTTTCCAAAAGTGTCTCTCACCAAAATTATAAAAGGGAACCTACACCTTCACTTATTATAATAAATTGAGCCTTATAGTTTAAAAAACACAACCCATTTATCTTCAAAACATCCTTATCTGTGTTTTGGATATCCTGGTCTTCCAAAAATACCTACCCAATATCCATTAAGAAGAGATCTAAACAAAGTCCTTTGAAGAAGATATAATCGTTTTACAAACTCACCCAAGTTATTTTCTTCTTCTACTTCATCATCATGTGTTGTTAATATAATAAAGTAATAAATATAGTATCACACACACACACACACACATATATATATGTTCTGATATGTTATTATGATTATGGGACAACTGCATTTCACCTTTTATCCATCCTACTAAAAACAAAAACACCACGCGTGCGTACGTACGACTTACCATCTCCATGCCGTGGTGTAATTTGTTTTTCATCACCAATTTATTTGTATGGGAATAATAAAGGATATAATAGATATAAATAATAAATATTATATGATATTTATTTTTTTATAATTAATATACCATTTAATTACCTACCCTTTTACCATTAAGGTAATTATATCATCGCTCGTGCGTACGTACGACTTATCACCTACATTCCATGATGTGATTAGTTTTCCATGTTAACCATTCAAGAATGATTATAAAAATGTATATAATGAGTAATTATAATATCTATGAACTTAATATATTTATGGATGTAAAATAAATATATCCTATTCATAATAAACAATACTTACACAAGAAAACATACAGAGGAAAATTAAGCAGTTTACAATCGAAATAAGGGTAATAACGGAATATTTTTAACAAAATGATGTAATAAGATCATATATGATATAATAAACATGAATATGGTTTTTTATAAATTAATAACATTATTTAAACCATTATACATGAGGTTAAATCATATTCAACTAAAGGAAAGTAAAAGTTAGTGGTTATTTCACAATCTCATTATTATTTGAGATTGTTCGTATTTAAGTCTCGACTGGGGAATATTTTCTTCCATGTACATGTTTTCTAAAAGTGTTTTATAAAATATTTTTACTATTATAATATAAATGTTTAAAATATTTTTACCTATTTTTTAATTTTTATAAAACTATTTGGAAGGAATATTTTTTCTTTTTCCAAACGAGGTACTTTATCACTTTTTTGACAAAAATACGGAAGGAATGTTTTTTAACTTATAAATAAGGATCATATTTTACCATTATCATGACACCTTAATGTTTCGAGTTTTGTTTTACATGTTTATAAGGTTCTTTTTAAAGTAAAATTTTCTTTTATAACTACAAAAATCTTTAAATAAATGATTTCAAAGTAAAAATGAGTATTTATCGCAAATTTTTTTAATGATTTTATTAGACTATTTTCATCGATGTCAACATCCTTAATTGTATTTTATGCTTAATTGAGATTGGTATGTTATTATACCATCTACCAAATTTCATTGAAGGATTTATGATCATCTTGACTATGGATTCTCTATTTTGATACCATTCATGGATTATGGTTAAAGTATTCACATTTAGTATGCTAGTTTTTCAATTATAATGTTTATGTTTTTTATGTTTCACAATTTTCATATGAGGAATGAATTGGACATAGTGAGTTATGGGAAGGGCCTACCATAGACCCTCGATGCATCATTGGGTCTCATGAGACAAAATATTTTGGGTATTAGCTGAGGCCTTACCTATTTATGTATGGTGTCTTGGCCAAAGCCTTAACGATATGTTTATGATATCCAAAATTATGCATTCTCTCATTATGATAATATTTATTAATATTACATGTGATTATTCTATTATTATAATATCCATGTGATTATTTATATGTAATTATTTTATTTTCATTTATTCTTTCCATATTTTGCTCAAGATTATGTTTTTAAATGGATCATGTTTCAGTTATACACAATGCCTTAATGTTTATGCTTATTTATTCATAATAGATTCCACTGTATGATTAATCTTACTAAGTATCTAGGATAACCCCTTTCTTATGTTTTATTTTTCCTAGTATTCCATGATATATATTATGACTGATATAAAAGGTTAAGTGAGAAGAATAATGGTGCTCTCAAAATATTCTCTATGTTGTATTTTATATTTTAAATTATAATGTAAGGTTCATGTATGTAATCTGTTTTCCAAAAATGAAAAAATGATCAATTCTTTGGGATTCAAATCTTGTATCTATGCCAATGTAGTAAAGTGAGAAACTGAATCTGAGATACTGGGGTCATGGTCTTTATACTAGCATTGAAAACACCTAATGGTATGATGATTATAGCTCTGATATATGATTCTTATTAATTTGAAATCTATATGAATTTTCTTCCTAAAAATCTTGTGGTTCTTCCTCTAATTGAATTTGATATCATCTTAGGCATGGTTTGGCTTTCTTTTCATAAGTCCCACATAAATTTTTGAGTAATAGAAGTTAAGTTTTATATTTTAAACCAAACTATGATTGTATATCAATGTGAAAATGAGTATGAACTTACTATAGAGATTAAATCTAGTGTATGAGTCTTAATTCACATTTAGAAGGTGTGTTTATCCCAAATGGTTGGGGAGAAACTCGACATCAATGATATTACTATTGTTCAATAATTTGGGGATATCTTTTTGAAATAGTTTCCTAGCCATCCAAAAAAATGTGGAGTTGAGTTATTAATAGATCTCATACCTAGTTCTACAAAAATTTCAAGGACTTCCTATAGAATGGAACTAATTGAGTTGCAGGAATTGAAGAATAAACTCCAAGAAAACCATGAAAAGGGATTCATTTATCCAAGTGTGACACCTTGAGGTACACCTATAATTTTTTTAAAAAAAATAAAGATGGATCTATGTGACTCTGCATTTATTATTAGGAGTTGAACAAAATCATGATCAAGAACAAGTATCATATTCCCCAAATTGATGACTTGTTTTCTCAACTGTGAAGAGATCAATACATTTCCAAGATTGACCTTTGTTATGGATATCATAAATTGAAACTAAAGAAGGAGGATATACCCGAGAAGACATTCCATACAAAGTATGGACACTATGAATATAAAATTTTTCCTTTTGGTATTTCTAATTCCCCTGATATCTTCATGGATTTGATGAATAGAGTCTTTAGACATTACCTTGATCAGTTTTTGGTAGTCTTTGTAGATTATATTCTTATCTATTTAAAAAGAAAGGAAGAGTATTAATACCACTTGATAATTGTACTAAAGACCCTAACTAAGGATAAAATGTATGAAAAATTTACAAAGTGAAAATTTTGGATGAAAAAGGTTTCATTTTTGGGTCATATAATCTCAAGAGATGGTACATCACTAGATCCATCAAATATAGCAGCTATTGAATATGGGCCCAGATTAACCACATTGATAGGTTTCCATATTTTTCTTATTTTAGTAATATATTATTGAAGATTTGTGGATAATATCTCATGACTATCTTGTCCCATGACCAAGTTAACTTGGAAGGGTACCGAGTTCCTCTAGACAAATGAATGTAAGGAAAATTTCAAGGAACTAAAGAGAAGGTCAGTCTTCACACCTGTGCTTACATTAACCTGTAGTGGAGAAGGGTTTGTAATATATAGTGAAGCACATAATAAGGGATTGGATGTGTTATTATGAAAAATAACATGGTTATGGCCTATGATTCATGATAATTTAATATTTATGATAAAAATTAACCAACTCACAGTTTAGAGTTAGATGCTGTAATTTTTGAATTAAAGATGTGGAGAAATTATATTTATGGATAAAAGTGTGATATATATACTGATCATAGAATTTTTAAGTATATATTCACAAAGAAGGAGTTGAGCATGAACTAGAGAAGATGGTTAGAGCTGATAAAGGATTATGACTGCTCAATATATTACCAACCTATGAAAGTGAACAAGGTGTCCAATGATTTTTGTTGAAAGGATCTTGCTAGCTTATCCATGATGAGGATAAAAAACATCCAATATTTTTGTATTTGAAAAGGATGGACCTAGAAATCCTAAAGGAAGGAGAAAAATCTTATCTTGCTCAACTAAATGTTCAACCATATATCCAATTGAAGATTAAAGAGGCATAGAAGGAAGATATATAAATGTAGAATAAAGTTATAAATGTTCTTGATTTTAGTCTCGATCAAGATGAAATGATAAAGTTCAGAAACCATGTATGCGTTTCTTCTATACCAGATTCGAAGAAGGGGCTATTAGAGGAAGCTCATATCTATTTATTCTCTATTCATACTGGAAGTATGAAGATGTATAGAGATTTGAAATAATACATATAGTGGGATGGAATGGAGAGTATATCGTAGAGTTTTTATCTTGGTTCTTAGTATATCAACATGTTAAGGATGAAAGAGAAAAGTACAAGGGGATTTTGCATACATTACCCATCCCCGAATGGAAATAGAAGAACATCACTATAGATTTTTTCACTAGGCTCCCCAAAACCTCTAAAGGGGATAATTCTATATGGGTGGTAGTCGATCATCTTACTAAATAACACTTTATCACTATTAGATAATAATTCTATTTGGAAAATATTTCCAGGATATAGATTAAGGAAGTGGTAAGGTTGCATGGAGTAACAAAATACGTCGTATTTAATTAAGATCTAGGGTTTATCTCAATGTTTTAGTGAATTATTCAGAAAGACCTTGATATATAATTGAGTTTCATCACTTCTTATCATTCCCATATGCATGGTCAGTCTAAAATAACAATAAAAAATCTAGAGGATACATTGAGTTCTTGTCCATTGGATTCAAAAGGTGGTTGGGATCAACACCCTACTCTATTTTCATTTTCTTACAAAAATAGATATCAATAAACAATTTAGATGGATCCTTACAAATCCATCTATGGGAATAAATCTGCAGATCCAATATACTGGAATGGAGTTGGAGAAATAAATCTATTAAGACCTGAGATAGATGAAGAAATGGTTGATAAGGTTAGAACCATTTAGCAACATATCAAGGTAGCTCAAAGTCAGCAGAAAAGTTATGCTGATAATCATTAGGGTTATCCAGAATTTAAAGTTAGTGAAAAGTTTTTTTTATGAATATATCCCTAGAATAATGTTATGAGATTCGAGAATAAAGAGAAACTAAGCCCTAGGTATATCAGTCTCTTTGATATTCTTGATTGTATTAGGATGGTTTCCTATTGCTTGGAACTCCCACCAAACATATCTCAAGTCCATGATATGTTCCATGTATCCCTTCTGAGGAAGTACATACCTAACCCTTCAAATGAACTGAACTCAGAGGTTATACAGCTGGAGTGGTATATTTCTTATGAGGAACAACGAGTTGAAATTATGTATTATACAGATAAAGTTATATGAAACAAGAACACTCACCTGGTCAAATTTTTGTAGAGAAACCATAAGTTAGAGGAAGATATGTGGGGACTTGAAGATATTATGAGGAAGAAGTATCATCATTGTTTTATATTATAATGATAAATTTTGAAGGTGAAATTCATTTTTAAGGGGGGTAGAATATAACACCCAAATTTTTAATGAAACTTTTTTTCCTAATAAATTAAATTTATTTGATTTAATATATTGCACACTAAATCAAGTTAAAATTTCATTATATGTTACACTAAGTTAATCTTTTACTATATGCAATATCATCTTAGCCCGCGTTACACACAACACTGAGTTTATACGAAACAACATTTTATTATTATAATTATTTTTAACGAGATAATTATAACATAACCATTAAAAATAGTAATATGAATAAAAATAAATTATTTTTAAATATTATTTATAATTTTTTCATATAAATAAAACATATTGATAATGAAATATATAATTTTTGGTAAATTATATATATTTTGAAAAATACTATTTTCACAAAAGAAATTATTTTTATGTCCTTTTGTGAATAATAAAAAATTAATTTTAGAAAATTTTAGAAATTTAATTTGATAAAATAAAATAATTTTTTAATTTTTAATTTAAAAATTATCTTAGGGTGAATTTTTGGGATTTTTCTGAAATGTTTCATTTTTGGATGAATAGTGAAAAATACTGAATTTTAATTGAAAACTTTCTTTTTATTTAATTTATTTACATATTTAAATTACATTTTAATTTGGTTTTAAAGTATAATTAGATAAATTATACATCAATTAATACATTTTATGTTATTATAACCAATTTTACATTGAAATTGGATATAAAAACATTTCAAACTTTTGAGCTTTTTAACTTTAAAAACCCTTTGTCTCATCCTGTGGTAGGATTAATTTTAAATTAATTTACACCAATTATGTTATTTTAATTTGTAAAAATGGATTTCATATTTGTAATAATAATAATTTTAAATGTATAATAAGTCTAGATTAAATTTTTACCAAGGTAATTAGTGAAATTAATCAAAATTAATTACAATGATTAAGGTAAAAACAAGTTTACTTAGTGGTTAAAATTTAACTTAAGGGTCCAAATAACCTATAAACATGTCCAAAATTTATTTTATGGAGATATTTATACCATATACTCCCTTTTATTGAATATTTACTATTATTGGAGGCACATTATGTAAGGTAGACCTCTCAATACTGTTTTCCTTTTTGTGTTTACAAGTATTCTACTCCTCCTCCACTATAAAAGGAAACTCACCCCTTCACTTATTCACACCTCTCAAGACCATTGGATCATACAAAACCTACCCAAATATCCTCCCAACTTCCCTTAATTCATAATATATGCCTCACTTTGGGAATAAATCCAACCCTTTAAGCCCTTTACTAAATATCAAGAGGATTTAACCAAAGAAGTGGTAACATCCTTTAACGAGAACTTTTATTTTTTTCATTATCTACCTTATAAATTATTATTATTACATTATTATATAATAAAATATGTATATTAACTATTATTAGTTGTTTTTATGTTAATTTTATGACATAAACACACACACTTCCATCAAATTGAATACACAATCATTATTCATGTGTCTAGTGGACTACCACTTTGCGAACTGATGTCATTCGTTCTTCCATTACCACCTTTAAAGGTTGGGAATAATTATTTAATTGATATTATTATATGATATATATGATTTATTTATTTTTATGGATTTATTATATAAAACATACCTTTATGATTTCTATTTTTGAGGGAATATGATAACTTCGTTTGTAGATGTGCGGACTACCGCCTCCTCAAAGCAATGTGATTCTTTAACGCTTTACCTAGAATGTATTAAGGATGAGTTTAATATAAATATGTGATATATTTTAAATAATAATTCTCATATAATGATAATATATATATATCATTTACATATCTTTATTCTTTTAATACGCTAAGAAAATTGAAACAACATTCATGTGTACGTAGAGCATACCGTCTCCATGAACAATGTATTTAATTTCCTATTTCTATATTTTATATATTATTATAAATATATATATATATAATTAATATATATGATATTTATATCATGTTTATAATTATGTATGTGATGAAATCTTGATACAAGTAAGAGTACAAAAAATGTAACAAATCAAAACACATGTGAAAAACAAAGCGGTTATTACCCGAAACATAACTTTAACATGGAATTATTAATAAATAGGCACTAAAAGGTCACAATAAAAACAATATGGTATAATATAATTTAATATGTTTATTTAATATATGTACAATAAACATATATTTATTATACAATAATTTTTAATGAGTACGATGAGAGTCAAGACATATGGTAAGGGGATTTCTAGTCTCAGTTTTATTTTTTATGAGACTTATGCCTTATTCACCACTCATTTATTTAATGTGGTGTATATATTGAAAATTAATGTATTCTATGATTATTATAATTAAACTTATGGGTATTTACATATCCCTTTGATGATCTATATTTCATGGGATTTTACGGTACCAATGTTACCAAATCGGTAAGGTAATTTTGTCTCAATTTTCCTTCTTTGAGACACATGTTTTTTTATGCACCTATATTCTTTTACGAGGTGTATATAATTCCATTTTAAATACCATATCATAAATATAATTATTTTCATGATATTTTAAGCTTAATTTAATGTTATTATTTCATAAGTATTTTGATTCAATGTTACCAAAGGGGTTGGAGTTTATTGCTACAATCCCATCGTTTATCGAGATTGTTTATGATTGTGCTTCCATTAATGAAATATTATGATCCATATCTCAATAATTATCATGATTTTTCTTATCCTATATTTATTAATGACATCTTAATGTATTGGTACCAAGTTTACACTATTTGGTACTTGAGAAAATTAAGAAAGTGGTTTTAATAAAATCTAACTTAATTTCTATCTTTGTTCAGAAATCTATTTTATTCAAAAAACATATTTTCAAAAATAAATTTAAAATGATATTTTAATATCATTTTAAGGAAAAAGGTTTTTAATTTTTTTATTTTTTATAAAGGTGTTTAAAATGGTTTTAAAATATTCCTTTATAATTTTACAAATTTATGTTCAAAGAAAAGTATTTTCAAAATGTATTATGTTTTAAAAATAAATTTTCAAATAGGAAAGTATATTCTTATCAATAAATTCTTTCAAAAATATTTTTCAAAATTATTTTCCATATAAGATGAAATAAATTGATGTTTCCTATGTATTACTAAGGTTATGATCCAAAGATTCCATTCTTATTATTTCTCTAAATGGTTATGATTTTAATGAAATTTTGTTTATTAAACTCATTTCTATTCCACGGGATATACCCTAATAAAATGATTATAAAACCTACTTCTTTTCATGGGTTATTATATGGTGAAATGATTATGAAACCTATCTATTTTCTATAGGTTATGATATGATTAAATTATTATGATATCCATTTTCTATTTCATGGGTTATTATATGATGTTTTTTTATGATATTATAGAACACATATATATTATTTCATTATGTGAAGGGTGAAACCTATATCTCTCTTCAATACATTAGATAAAGATTTATATCTCATGAAATAGACATAACTATATTGGGGATTGAAATTGGTTTATTAAATGTTTTTACCCTCTAAGATGGTCTTGGGAGTGAACCTTGACTACTAATATGGTTTGTGTAGTGAATCCATTCCACTAAGATGACCTTAGTATTAAGCCTTAACTACCATAGAATTCATTCTATATGCTTATGTGTATGCCAAAATTCCTTGTATTATTATTATATTATTATTTAATGGATTATTCTCTTGATTATATTATTATTCATTTCTTATGAAATACCAATATTTATTTCATAACTCTTGATTTTGATCTTTGATATGCGAAATTTGATCTTCTAATGTTATGAACACATCCTCATACCCTTATGTTCATGATTATACTTATATATCTCCCTTGTTTACCCTTACTGATCATCTGAGCTCACCCCTTTTTATGTTTCATTTATAGAGGTTATGAAGGTATATATTATGTATGATATTTCTAATAAGGGTGATAATCATGTAGAACCTAGTGGGAGATAATGTAGATCACTTATGTATCAATGTTTATGTCTCCATGTTTCCAAAGGAACTAAAATAATATGATCTTTGGGAATATTTTTGTGTGATGTATTAAATATTAGAAAAAACAATTCTATTTCTATTTATATTAATCAATAATCTATATAGTTTTCCTTTGATTTCACGTCTATTTGATGTTGTTTTCTGGGTTTTGACCCCCCCGACACACATTTTTAAAGATTTTGGTAACTTTAAAAACTATTTAATGAGTCATCCCAACCATACCACATGTATAATTGACATATTTTATATATTTTCACATATAAAATAACTCAATGGTGGTTTTACCATGATTTCACATCCATATAAGGTCATTATATCTATTTTTATTATTCCACACATGTTTTAGTGCTTTAAAACACTAAAAACATATTTATGAGCATCCTGAAAAAACTATAACTTAGAATGATGTATCGTTGGTTACTAAATCTTAAAAATAAATATAAATTAATTTTCCTCTAATTTCATGACCATACGAGGTCATGTTTTTGGTTTTGAACCTCTGAAACATGTTTTTAAAGACTTAATTACCTTTAAAAACTGTTTAACGAGTCATTATGACCACACTACACATCATATTGATATGTTATCTATGAATATACATAAAAAATAACTCAAGGGTAGTTTTAAAATTATTTTATGTCAATTTTATGTGTGTTTCTATATATTTTACTAATACATGCATGTTTTAGTATTTTAAAACACTAAAAACATGTTTACGAGAATCCTAGGCAAACCATAACTTGGAATGATGTTTCATATGTTCTTACATTTCAAAAATAAATATATGGTAATTTTACTATGATTTCATGGCCATACAGTGTTGTTTTATATGTTTTGAACCGCCAACACACATTTTTAAAGGCTTTAGTACCTTTTAAAATGATTTACTAAGTCATTCTGACCTCACCGCATGTCAGATTGACTTGTTATCTATGTATAAATGTAAAACATAACTCAACAATGGTTTTACCATGATTTCACATCCATATAAGGTCATTTTATATGATTTTTACCATCACATGCACATTTTAGTGTTTTAAAACCCTAAAAAATAATTTATGGGAATCCCAAGAAAAACATAATATAGAATGATGTGCCATTGGTTCTTTCATTTAAAAAATAAACCTATAGTCATTTTCCTCTGATTTCATTGAAATTTGACATCATTTTACTGGGTTTTACCCCCCAATAAACATTTTTAAAGGCTTTGGTCTCTTTAAAAACTATTTACTGAGTTAAAACCAAGAAAATGAGCTCATATTATTCTCAAACTTTAGGATAATTATCCACAATTCATTTATGATGTGTAGTAATCAAGAACACATAAATCTAGAAAATGATGTAGTTGGTATGACTCGAAGTGCGTGTTTTCAATATAAAAGTTTCCTTTTAGTTTTATTTATGGATGTTGTTTATGTTCACTAAAAATTTGTGAATAATCTATGGAATTTATAATTTACATTAGCTGGATGAGCTATAAGGCTGAAAATTTGTTTGGGGATCATGCCGATTATCCAGTTAAATACATAAACTAAATAATTTTCCACTGTCAATAGCCACTGATCCTGTGTTTTCCTATAAGAGTCTTGTTCTTTCAATGTTTCTTTCAAATTTCAATTTTTATTTGTGATTCTTGATCAAAATAACCACTTGAACCCCCAATGGGTGTATCAGTAACTTATGATGATTCCCTACCAAATATAATTGATGTAGTAGGCCCAAAACCCATTCCCCGTACATGTATGATATACTCCTTCCCAAAAATAATTTCAACTACATCATTCTAGGAAGCTGATGATTATTATGAAGGGAAAATATTCTAAAATTATTGAATTTTTACTTTTTAATATAAAAATATTAACAATTATTTTTTAAATTATTTTAAAATCATAATATTATCTAATTAATAGTTTTTTTTCAGTGTAATTTTTTTATTCCATTACTGTAAAACATAACAATGAAAAATAAATAATAACAACAAACAAGCCTTAAACCCAATTAATTGGTGTAGGCTAGATGGGTCAAATAATGAAAAATTGGTATAGTTTGATCCATGTAGGGGGCCCATTTAATCGGGTTTGAGGTTTTTAATTGTTATAGTATAATTTTCATTGTTTCTATTTTATAGAAATAAAATAACATGAAATAGTAATGAAAAGTACATACCCCATCATATTTGGTAGGTTCATTTAAAAAACTACCATCAGGTTTCATATGAACTTTAAACCACATAATTGTTCTACCAACAGAGTGACCTAATTCATTAGCCTTTAGAAAAAAATATAAACAAGTTAGAAAAAATCATTTACTTATAATAAAATGATATAAATAACGATGCATAAAATACGAACCAATTTTTTTTCTTAAAAAACTATGAGACCTATATATATGAGGAATGAATTTTTTCTCATGATTCATGGTATTTTTTTAGACAATTCCTACAAAAAAATAGAAAAATTAATAAAAATTATAATTTTATTGTGTTTATGTTATGAAGATACTGTAAAATATGCAATTATCTCATGAGTTTCATATTTTTTTAATATCAAAAAATAAATTTCATTGCTCATGATAAATCTATTTAGGTGCTTTATTATATATATATAATGATATCAAATATGTGTCATTAAATTCTTTCCATAATATCCATTTAAAATATCTATATTTTGCCCAAATTTTTCAGAACCTATGGTTGTGAAACAGAGCCGGGGGTATCAAAATGAAAAAATATAAGAAAAATCATAACATTTTATAAGTATGTTATAAAATTTTATTCTTTTATTTTAAATTAATTATCAATGAATATTAAATTAATATTAACTTTACTTTATTTTCAAATTGCTCATTTTTCCACGATTTGGGAATATGACTCTTTTATAATTTATAGGAAAGCTCACCTTCTCACAAGAAATATGCATAAAAATTTATCAATAGATTCCTACAGTGCCATTAGTAGGCAACCCAAACTCATCAAATGAAATGATAATCTGGAATTCTTTCAGGTCCCATACATCTTCCATGTTCATATTTATATACCTTCCATTCTTTTCTTTATTTGTTTGAAAAATAAAATACCAATTAAAAAAAATATTTTTTTATACAATGAAATATATACCAGTAATGGTAACTCACCAAGATCTTGTAGATGAAGGGATGACCAATTAAATCATCATTAGAGGTGAATCGAATGGTGGGATACCAAAAACATCTGGGGAAATAGTTTGCTCACTAGAAGTATAAGGTATAATAGAATCACTCAGATCTACAGAAGCTAACGTCAAGGGTGGTTTTCTATGAGATGTTGATTGACTAAGATCTTGATTTTTTTTGTTCTCAACATTCTTTCAATTAAAATGGTTCTAATATATTAAATGTATAAAAATATTTAAAATAAATTTTTTCAAAAAGAAAAAGAAAAAATAAAACAATGTATATATGTACGAAATACATATAAATGAGAAATTATAACATAGTTTCATTACAAATTTATAAATTCAATTATCTTCAACTTTATTTTATTCATTGTTATAAAATTCCATTTCAAAAAAGTGACTCATTTTCACCCTCTATTATAGGTTATATTGTTTCTGTATTTTCAGGAATAAACCATTCAATGTTTTGTGGTTGATGATGTTCACTGTCACAAATTACCAATTTATCTTCATCACACATATAATATAAGTCTCTCTAATTTATGTGTACAAAAACACTTCAACCTTCATTGTATTTTATCATCCAAATAATAAACCATATTCTCTTTTGAATCCAAGATAAATGGATAACGCTCTGCATTCTCACTAGTATGGATCAAGCGAGAGAAGTTGAAAAAAGTAAAATGCAATAAATATTTTATTATACCCCTATAAATATTGATCCAATTTAGTTTTTATAATATAACTAAAAATTGACAATGATATTTTAATTCAATTATATCAATCATATTTCCATAGTATCATACCTATTCAAGTATAAATACACCACTATTTTGAGTCTTTAAGTCTTATTCATGATAAATTGTATGGAATCTAAAGCCATGAATATTTTAGGAATAAAATATCCTAGCCTTTTATAAAGGTACTTGATCCAAAAAATTCTAATCATTTGATATTTTTGCTTGATTATAAACATTTATTATCTAAACAAGAATACATAATGTGTTACTTTTAACAAAGACAAATTAATTACATGTTAATAATATAAATATGAGTATATAATTACTCGATAGGTGAACTATTATATAATATTGTTATTAATATCTTTTGTTAATTTGATCTGATTTTGAGCTTGACCACTTAGTCTTATCTTTGGTTGAAATCACAATTCTTCAATAAATGGGTATACAATAAGACTACTGAGTAGCACACATATATGTGATTTTAGAAAATCTAATTCAGTCAGTGTAAAATATTACCCCTTTCTAATTGTTCATCCAATAATTATAAATACTGATGAATGGTTTTTAGAATGATAATTAGTGGATATTCCATCAACATGTCTAACATGATTGAATCTAACTTTAACCCCATCTAAATACCTAAAACAGAATGCCAAGAACTCATTGGATATGTAACCTTTAATAATAGATCCTTGTGGTTGAGATTTAATCCACCCATATGATTTCAAAGGATATAAGTACCCAACGAAAAAAAAGAAACATATTAAAAAATGTTACACAATGGTTTGATAAAACTGAATTTAGTAATGGAAATAAAATAATATAAATGCACCACTCAATTGGATACATCCATCAATAGTGCACTGGTCTACCAAGTTTAGATTCTTTAACCAAATGAATAGTCAAATGGATCATGAATGTGAATAATAAAGGGGAAATAACATCACCAAATGAAATAGTGTCAAAATAATTCTTTCTTGAGGTTTATCAAGCTCAATTGGTTTTAGAGTTTTTCAAAAATCTATCTAAAAAGGTACAAAACTCAACCACAAAGCGATGTGATTCATATTCCATATAAAAAAACCACGAATTATTCTAAAAACATATCCAATTATTAAATATTATATTTATAACAATAATATCATTATGGAAATTATAGAACTATATCCTATACACAAGAATAATAACTTCCATTCTAAAACATGTGTGAAAAAATGAAGCAGTTAATAACTGAAAAAATGAAAATAATAAAATATTAATAACAAATAGGTGATAAGATTACATTATAGGATCATATATTATATTTTAAATTTGAATATAGTTTTTATATAAATTAATAACTTGTTTAAAACTAATATTTAGGAGGTTATATATAGAGACCTATTTTTTCCTTATAATACTTTAAAATATTTCTATATATATTTCTAGATTTTGACACTGAGACGGTGTGGGATTCCGAGGGTCTTTGTTCCCATAATTAATTTTAAAAAATATTAAATATATTTAATTTTGTTTAAACATGATACTTTAAAGAAATATGATAACTCTTAAATGGTTGATCAGATAAGAATTACAAGACCACAGTTGGGTCCGGAACTCAATATTTACCCTATGCACGATATAAAATGAGTCAGCGCGGGACATTTTGACCCATTTATTGTTGGAAGTGTGTTTAATGATTGATTTAATGAATGAATAAATTAGTTATTTTTAGTGAAATAGATAATATTATAAGTATATTTTCTTGGAAAACTATGCCAGGGTGGGTCATAATTTTTGGAATCCACTGGCGAGAGCTCCTCCATCCTCACATTGGAAAACAACGACGAAGATCTCAAATCTGATCATATAAGATTCAACAAACACATCATCTTCCTTCAAATCCTTTATGGGTGAATTCTGCACTAGGGGTCGATCCAAAAATTAGGTAAGAATCATCAATTTGTGTTTTTTACGACCTTGATTAAATTATTGATAAGATCGTTTGTTCTTCTTTGATATGCACCCTTGTTGGAGGCTTTGTATGAGCATAAGTATTGAAATAATTATTTAATTTCAATTATTTTATAATATGAACTACCTGTTCTTGATCAATTTTCCAGAAATTCTTGGCCTCAATCAATTAAGCTTCTTTCTTTTGATTTTATCCCTTGGTTCTTCATGTTATTCATCGATTGGATCCCCAAGGCCCCAGTTCAATAGTTTCCAAGCAACCCAAACACAATATAGCACCTATATCTAGAGACGATATATGAAACATGAATTCTTTATGATTTGATCATATATATGAAAATTTGGCGGGATGATGATGCTCAATTTAGAGGTTTAATTTCATGAAATTGAACCATGAATCCGCAAGAGCGTGCAGAACGAACGACAAAAACTCTTCCTAGATAATGAAGCTGATTTATGGATAAAGGTGGTCATAAACTCAATATACACTCCAGAACTATATGATTTGGGTCATTTTGAGGTGATATATTTGGGGAAATGATGATAAACAACCTAATCTACCGCGCAGATCATGAATCTTTTGTTCTTTGAAAATCCCGAATAAATGTCATATTCCAAGATGAAAACACATCCTATAGCCCCCTAAGAGGTGGTTCTAGGATTTTTGAAATCTTAAGGGGGGATAAAACATGTATTACCTCTCACATTCCATGTCCCCCTTCCCCAGATGGAAAAACCGTGCGACGAGTCACATGGGCGGTAATCCGTGTGGAAGTATACAACTTATAACAGGTCATGTACTAAAGTACACGAACATGGAAAACATACATAGAATTTATCCCTAATATCTTGGACATGATATTTAGTCCACCTACATGGTATGTATTTCCATAAGGATGAGAATATGTGTGCCGACCAGGTACACGACTAGGATGTGGTGTGAGGCCAAATGCCATGTGGGTTCCCTCACACACCATGTACCCCTTGAGCTCTTCTGAGAAAACTTTGAATGTATAAAAATCCTTCTATTGAACATTTATTTTTCCCATGAGTAGCCTATATTAATTATTTTTCCTTATAGAATGCGATGGTTCCATCAGATGTGGATTTTGAGATATGATGTGATATGTTCCGGGCTTAGCATGCACTAAGGAGACACCCGATGATGGAGGTGATAATGTAGAATCACCAGAGATTTCTAGGTTTTACCCTCCAGAAGGGATGGGTATTGGAGTTCCTTGATGGATTTTTCTAGGTGTTACCCTCTAGTATGATTGGGTAGTGGAGTTCCCTAACAGCTTTTTCTTGGAAGTACTATCGAGCAAGGCTGGGCAGTGGAGTTCCCCAACAGATTCTTCTAGAAGTTACCCTCTAGTAGGGTTAGGCTGTGGAGTTACCCAATGGTTTCTTCTAGGAGTTACCCTTTAGTGGGGATTATAAATATATTTCCTCAATGTATTATTCTAGGAGTTACTCTCTAGTGGGTATGGGAACTGGAGTTCCCCGATGAGGATATTTAAGGTTTAGTGTCTTGGAAACCAGGAACTTAATACATGAAACAAAAAAAAATTCTTCTTAAACACTTGAAAGGCTTCTCCTTATGTTCATCCTAGGTTCATTACTACATCTCACAACCTGGGTACATACATCAAAAGAAAGGGTGAGCAGAAGGCCCAGTAAGGGAAACAAGGGAAACCTTTAACATGTGAACTTGAGATACATCAATAAAGTCATGAAAAAGAACTTTAAGGCATGAGAAAGAAATCGTGAGGCATATCATAATAAAAATAAAATTTTTCATAAATTAAATATGTGGCTACAACATTTAATATTGAAAATCATTTCGTTTCACCAAGGTCCATCCCCAAGGTGTCATTAAAAATTACCAAGGTTATTCACCAAGGTATCAGTCTAAAAGGTCATCTCTAGAGATTAAGTCTTTACCCAATGCATTGGAGAGCTATCTAGGCGCACCCTTGACATGTATTTATTATCATGTGAGCTACATATATCATCATAAATAATTTCATAAAAAACCCATATAGCATAAAATAAATGGGTTTCATTTCATAATCATAACGTTTTAAAAACTGCTTTAAAGACATGATCTTTATGTCACCTTAAACTCACAGAAAGGGAAAGTGGGTTACATGTATGTAAATCCCAGAATTTAAAATTGAAAATTTTGATATATATGTGAATAACCCTATATAAATAAGTGCTTTGAGTATTCACTTAATAACATAAAATAATTTTGAGAAAAGAGAGAGGCATTTTGAGATGAAAATTCTATAGCATAATGGCTACGTTACGGGGTTTTAGAAAATATTGAAAAGAGAGGGGACATGGGTCACCCACTCATAAATGATATATAAAAATAGTATAGGGAAAGAATATAAAGGATATGAATCATGGTAATGAAATTTTAAGGACATACCATTTGAAATGAAAAACATGGAAGGAAGACAAAAATTAGATTTCTCTTATGAAAATTCGGCAGCCTAACAACGTCACTTAAAACTTCCAAAAATGGATTGAAGAGATCAAATAGGTTCTCTCATCATATGAACATAAATGATCAGTATGATAGACATATATATCATACCCCAACATAATAAAAAGGAACTTGAAAGACTTGACCAGAAAATAGAACTTGAAAATGAGAGGGTGAACGAATCCCTTAAACATTCGGCAGCCTAACGACATCATTTAAACTTCAAAAAAATGAATTGAAGAGATCAAATAGGGTCTCTCATCATATGAAGATAAAATATCAGTATGAAAGATATAGAGATCATACCCCAACATATTAAAAAGGAACTTGAAACACTTGACATGAAAATAGATCTTGAAAACGAGAAGGGTGAAAGAACCCCTTAAAAATTCGGCAGCCTAACGATGTCACTTAAACTTTAAAGAAATAAATTGAAGAGATAAAATAGGGTATCTCATCATATGAACATAAAAGATCAGTATGATAGATATATAGATCATACCCCAAAATAAAAAGGAACTTGAAATACTTGACATGAAAGTAGAACTTTGAAAAATGAGAGAGGTGAAATAATCCCTTAAAAATTCGGCAGCCTAACGGCGTCACTTAAACTTTCATAAAACGAAATGATGAGAGTAATAGGGGGTATCTCATCATATGAACATAAAAAGGAAAGTATAATTAATATAAAAGAACATCCTCCAACATAAGAGCATGGATCATAAAAGAAATTACATAAAAGAGATCACTTGAAAAGAAAGGGAGGGGTCAGATCCCTTACCTTAAAACGTAACTCTTAAAACTCAAAGGTTGGGACCTTGAGGGCTTGGGGGAACTTGGGAGGACTCCTTGGGAGGTAATGAGACCAGAGATTCGTTGGGGGAGAGTTGTGAGTGAAAACTAAAGGAGAAAAGGGTGGGTATTTATAGGGAATGTGATGGGACAAGGCATTAATGGCCAAGGGACACCTCACAAGTGGTTTTCTCAAAACCATGGGCTCTCCCATGGTATTTCCCATGGAGTTAGGCCACATGGGGCCCCCATACAATAATTAATCACCTTTGGTCGGACAACCCTTAAAATATCTCATGACATCATCATGACACAGTTATGATGTCATTAAACATACTGAAATCCTAAAACTGCATTTTTGCTATTCACTGAAAATTCATCTTTATCAGAAAAATCCCAAAATTTTACCTTCACCAAATATCGATGCTATGATTACAAAAATGAACTCCATTTTATAAAAATAATTTTCTAAATATTTTTAATTTAATTTTTAAATAAATACACTATTCACCGAAAATTCATTTTTTCAGAAAAATCCCCAAAAATTACCATAACATAATATCGATGCTCTGAGTTCAAAAATAAATTCCATTTTATAAAAGTAATTTTCTAATTATTTTTAATTTAATTTTTAATTAAAAAACACTATTCACCTGAAAAATCTAATACTTGACTAATAATTTATGAAACCGTTATTTACCCATTTTATTAAATCACATTACTTAAACAAGGTGTCTAAATTATATTAATTTTTTTTAACTGAGATTACTAATACATTTGGTCACATTACTAATCCTAAGCGAAAAATCACTATTCATAATTTACTATTCATCAAAAATCAAGTTAATCTTATTAGACTCTAAATTTCGTACTGAACATAATTGTAGAAGACCATTCTTTGAAAATCATTACACATTTTTAATTATTTAAGGTTTAAATAAACATATTTAAAATATCTTTTTTCTAAAATTCATAAAAAATATGTATACTATATATATCCGGTCATTTGAAAATTCATAAACTTCATCATAAGAAGAAATTGAAATTTTTATTTAAAACAAAGGATTACACAAGGTAGTTACAGTATCCTTACATAGCCCCTTATCACACTAGCATAGGACCTAAGTGTAAGGTGTGCTAATGTGAGAGAATCTGAGGGCGGCTCGGCCAACATCGCACAAGTAGTAATTTCTATCAGTTTGAACTTCTCATGAAGGCGATTCCGTTCTAGCTTTACATGATGAAGTTCAGCTTGGGTTTGGTCCAGAGCAAATCCCATTGGTGCTACCTCCTTCCCAAGTTCTGTTAGATGATATTCAATCGGTCCAAGACTACTGGGTGAGGCCATTGAATCTTCTTTCTATATTAATTAACCAAGATCACTTGTATTTAGAGACAATAATCAAAACGTTTAGTTTCCAGTGGTCATATTGACCAACGATCATATAACAGTCAAAACCCAATAGTCTCATTTTAATTATACTCATGTTATCAAATGAAACAGTTTTGTTGAGTATAAAATAACACACAAAATTAGGAAACAAGATTTATTCAAAATTTCAGGTCGTTACAATCTTCCCCCTTAAGAAATTGCGTCCTCGCAATTTTTTAAAATTGCATTTTGAAATTTCATTGAAAGTCCCAAATCAGAAAAAGAGTCAGTAACACTATTAATTTAAAAGAAATATAAGGAAGTACAAAGGCCACCCATGTTTACCCATACTAGGATTCCATGTAGGAAAACATGGACATGGAGGAGAAAACAAAGGGTCATGTTCTAAAGGAGAGTGATAGAAAACATGATTAGGAGAAAGTCAACCACGAGAAAATCCCAAACTTATGATGTGTCTAAATGGTCTTTGATTACCTAGTAGGAAATGTAAACCAACAATGTTTTTGTTTTACATTCCTTTTCATAATTTTGAGGAATTCATTTATTACATAGAACAAAAACATAAGGAAATATACCTACCTTCAAGTAGAGTTTCATCCTTTAATAAGTCTCTACCAAAACTAATCTTTTCTCCAAATGATGAGAATTCAAAAACACTTGGTATCATCAAAAGCACAAGAATCATCTTCTAGGGAATCACATAATCCAAAAAATATTAACTATCTATTTCTTCTATCTTTAAACATTATCCCAAAAATAGAAAGGGTAAGGTAAAAAAACTCTTCAAAAAGAAAGAATCCCATAAGAATGGAAAGTACTTTTAAATCTTCAAAGTTCCATGGTACTGCCCAAAGTTCATCATAGACCATTCCATAAATAACGGTCCTTAAAATTCCTCCAAATAAACCAAACTAATATTGAAACCCAAATACAAGAAGGATTTGATAACATAGTCTTCCAAAATAAACTTCATTGTTCATCTCCAAACAACATCAACCACACCTAACATCTTATAACAAAAGTAGCTAACCTAAACATATTTTACCCAAGATAGGTTAATCATTTCCATAAGTAACCTAAATTACTATAAGTCCACCTTAAATTCATCGATTATTCAAAATATAAGTCAACCTTATTCCTCAATGAAAATACCGTATTAATCTATTTACGTCGATCATATAGAGTCCCAAAAATAGTGAACGTCTTCCAAAATAATAATAATCTTTTAATACCCTAATCATCTATGTCATATTAATACGGAAATCTTCGCATTTCCTATCACATTGGTTGTTGGTACATGTTCTTCCATTTTCCACCATTAACTACGAAGAGAAAGTATAATTAGGGGCTTAAATACTTAGCCAATAATCCTGAAAAGGAACTTAAAGCATATAAGGATAACTTGTAGAAGAAAAGTATACCCTAACATGTGATCCCCTAGGTTTAAAACTAGGTTATCCATGATCATATATTCTTATGTGAATCTTTATTTTATTTTATTTTTGTTCCTTTAATAATGGTTCATACTAAGCTTATGAATTTACCAAAGCATATCTCCCGGGAGTGTCGTAACCAAGAATGCAGCAAGGCCCGTTGTCGTGTACCAGTTCTCGTTTGAGTATAGCTCAAAGCAGTGTTTTTGGGTTTTACCCCTATGTACATCTATGCCAGAGCCACCTCTACCTGCTCGTACCCAGACAGGGATGTATTTGCTTGGCAACCCCTTACCCAATACTCACCAAAATACTAGGAAGATTTCCTACATATAAACTTTTATATAGGATTCTTCCTAAAGTTTTCATATCTTAATTTCCACAAATAACTAAACCTCCCTTTGATACCAACTATAGAATCCCACCTTTTTATCACATAAACTTTCACTACATTATACAAAACTGAGGATCTTTAAGGTTTAGTGTCTTAGAAACCAGGAACTTAATACATGAAACAAAAAGAAAATTCTTCTTAAACACTTGAAAGGTTTCTCCTTATGTTCATCCTAGGTTCATTACTTCATCTCACAACCTGGGTACATACATCAAAAGAAATGGTGAGCAGAAGGTACAGTAAGGGAAACAAGGGAAACATTTAACACGTGAACTTGAGATACATCAATAAAGTCATGAAAAAGAACTTTAAGGAATGAGAAAGAAATCGTGAGGCATATCATAATAAAAATAACATTTTTCATAACTTGAAGATGTGGATACAACATTTAATATTGACAATCATTTCGTTTCACCAAGGTCCATCCCCAAGGTGTCATTAAAAATTACCAAGGTTATTCACCAAGGTATCAATCTAAAAGGTCATCCCTAGAGATTAAGTCTTTACCCAATGCATTGGAGTGCTATCTGGGCGCACCCTTGACATGTATTTCTTATCATGTGAGCCAAATATATCATCATAAATCATTTAATAAACAACCCATATAGCATAAAAGAAATGGGTTTCATTTTATAATCATAATGTTTTAAAAACTACTTTAAAGACATGATCTTTATGTCACTTTAAACCCACGGAAATGGAAAGCGGGTTTCATGTATGTAAATCCCAGAATTTAAAATAGAAAATTTTGATATATATGTGAATAAACCAATATAAATAAGAGCTTTGAGTATTAAATTAATAAAATAAAATAATTTTGAGAAAAGAGAGAGGCATTTTGAGACAAAAATTCTGTAGCATAATGGCTATGTTACAGGGTTTTAGAAAATGTTGAAAAGAGAGGGGACATGGGTCACCCAATCATAAATGATCTATAAAAATAGTATAGGGACATAATATAAAGGATATGAATCATGGTAATGAAATTTTAAGGACATACCATTTGAAATGAAAAACATGGAAGGAAGACAAAAATTAGATTTCTCTTATGAAAATTCGGTAGCCTAACGACGTCACTTAAAAATTCCTAAAATGGATTGACAAGATCAAATAGGGTCTCTAGTAATATGAACATAAATGATAAGTATGATAGATATAGATATCATACCCCAACATAATAAAAAGGAACTTGAAAGACTTGACCAGAAAATAGAACTTGAAAATGAGAGGGTGAACGAATCCCTTAAAAATTCGGCAGTCTAACGACGTCACTTAAACTTCAAAAAAATGAATTGAAGAGATCAAATAGGGTCTCTCATCATATGAACATAAAAGATAAGTATGAAAGATATAGAGATCATACCCAAACATAATAAAAAGGAACTTGAAACACTTGACATGAAAACAGATCTTGAAAACGAGAAGGGTGAAAGAACCCCTTAAAAATTCGGCAGCCTAACGATGTCACTTAAACTTTAAAGAAATAAATTGAAGAGATAAAATAGGGTATCTCATTATATGAACATAAAAGATACTTATGATAGATATAGATATCATACCCCAACATAAAAAGGAACTTGAAAGACTTGACATGAAAGTAGAACTTTGAAAAATGAGAAAGGTGAAAGAATCCCTTAAAAATTTGGCAGCCTAACGGCGTCACTTAAACTTTCATAAAACGAAATGATGAGAGTAAGAGGAGGTCTCTCATCATATTAACATAAAAAGTACAGTATAATTAATATAAAAGAACAACTTCCAACATAAGAACATGGAGCATAAAAGAAATGACATAAAAGAGATCACTTGAAAAGAAAGAGAGGGGTCAAATCCCTTACCTTAAAACATAACTCTTAAAACTAAAAGGTTGGGACCTTGAGGGCTTGGGGGAACCTTGGGAGGACTCCTTGGGAGGTAATGAGACCATATATTTGTTGGGGGAGAGTTGGGAGTGAAAACTAAAGGAGAAAAGGGTGGGTATTTATAGGGAATGTGAGGGGACCAGGCATTAATGGCCAAGGGACACCTCACAAGTGGTTTTCTCAAAACCATGGGCTCTCCCATGGTATTTACCATGGAGTTAGGCCACATGGGGCCCCCATACAATAATTCATCACCTTTGGTCAGCCAACCATTAAAATATATCATGAAATCATCATGACATAGTTATGATGTCATAAAACATACTGAAATCCTAAAACTGCATTTTTACTATTCACTAAAAATTCATCTTTCTCAGAAAAATCCCAAACTTTCACCTTAACTAAATATAGATTCTCTGATTACAAAAATGAACTCCATTTTATAAAAATAATTTTCTAAATATTTTTAATTTAAATTTTAAATAAATACACTATTCACCGAAAATTCATTTTTTCAGAAAAATCCCCAAAAATTTCCATAACATAATATTGATGCTCTCAGTTCAAAAATAAAGTCCATTTTATAAAAATAATTTTCTAATTATTTTTAATTTAATTTTAATTAAAAAACACTATTCACCTGAAAAAACTAATACTTGACTAATAATTTATGAAACCGTTATTTACCCATTTTATTGAATCACATTACTTAAACAAGGTGTCTAAATTATATTAAAACTTTCTTTAAGTGAGATTACTAATCCATTTGGTCACATTACTAATCCTAAGAGAAAAATCACTATTCATAATTTACTATTCATCGAAAAATCAATTTGATTTTATTAGACTCTAAATTTCGCACTGAACATAATTGTAGAAGACCATTTTTTGAAAATCATTACACATTTTTAGTTATTTAATGTTTACATAAACATTTTTAAAATATCCTTTTTCTAAAATTCATCAAAAATATGCATACTATATATATCCGGTAATTTAAAAATTCATAAACTTCATCATAAGAAGAAATCAAAATTTTTATTTAAAATAAAGGATTACACAAGGAAGTTATGGTATCCTTACATAGCCCCTTATCACACCAGCATAGGACCTAAGTGTAAGGTGTGCTAAGGTGATAGAATCTGAGGGCGGCTCGGCCAACATCGCACGAGTAGTAATTTCTATCAGTTTGAACTTCTCGCAAAGGCGATTCCGTTCTAGCTTCACATGATGAAGTTCGGCTTGGGTTTGGTCCAGAGCAAAGCCCAATGGTGCTACCTCCTTCTCAAGTTCTGTTAGTTGGGATTGGATCGGTCCAAGACTACTGGGTGAGGCCATTGAATCTTGTTTCTATATTAATTAACCAAGATCACTTGTATTTAGAGACAATAATCAAAATGTTTAGTTTCCAGTGGTTATATTGACCAACGACTGTATAATAGTCAAAACCCAATAGTCTCATTTTAATTATACTCATGTTATCAAATGAAACAGTTTTTTTGAGTATAAAATAACACAAAAAATTAGGAAACAAGATTTATTCAAAATTTCGGGTCGTTACAATGTACCCCTTGAGCCCTTCTAAGAAAACTTTTAATGTCTAAAAATCCTTCTTTTGAACATGTATTTTTCCCATGAGTAGCCTATATTAATTATTTTTCCTTATAGAATGCGATGGTTCCATCAGATGTGGATTTTGAGATATGATGTGATATGTTCCGGGCTTAGCATGCACTAAGGAGACACCCGATGATGGAGGTGATCATGTAGAATCACCAGAGATTTCTAGATGTTACCCTCTAGCAGGGATGTGTATTGGAGTTCCTTGATGGATTTTTCTAGGTGTTACCCTCTAGTATGATTGGGTAGTGGAGTTCCCTAACATCTTTTTCTTGGAAGTACTATCGAGCAAGGCTGGGCAGTGGAGTTCCCCAACAGCTTCTTCTAGGAGTTACCCTCTAGTAGGGTTGGACTGTGGAGTTACCCAATGGTTTCTTCTAGGAATTACCCTCTAGTGGGAATTATAAATAGAGTTCCTCAATGTATTATTCTATGAGTTACTCTCTAGTGGGTATGGGAAGTGGAGTTCCCCGATGACATTCCCAAGATTTACCCTCCAGTGGGGCTAGAAAGTGGAGTTCCTCGGTGACTACCCAAGTGGAACCCTCTTGTTATACCATGTATGAGTCATCTATATATAATTTTTTTCCCCTATAATCCATGACACAATAATTATATGTGTTTGATATATATTTGGACTCACAAGAAATACGGATGATTTCCCCACTGAGATGCATTTTTGTGACGCAACCTAAAACTATGTGGGCGAGCTGAGCTGCCCAAAGAGGATAGTATCAAGGTTTGGGGATCGAGTTCCTTAGAATTTTGTGTTTAGGTAAGATTCATGGGTTATTGAGAATCATTGATGAGATTTTGGAACTATTGTCTACTCTTCTTCTTGGGCTGATATGCGAGATGCAAACCCCTTGACTCCCTCATTTGGGATTCTTTGACTTGTCACACACACATAGATATATATATATATATATATATATATATATATATCCATTTTTTGTACCCACTCCTTGGTTTTGGTTTCTCTCTTTATAGGAGAGGCAAATATGCATGGGGTATGCCATGTGTTTTCTGTGTCATGATTCTCATGGTTAAGATTACTTTAATCTTCTTCTATAGGTGGTGTAGGCTCGACAAGTATTTCATCTAATCACCATGTTTATCCCCTTATACTTGGATGAAATTACTTTCACTATTGTTAGGTTGAGGTGTACTATTTTACTATACCTTGTTTTATCTATTGTCTTTCTCTTCCATTGTACCTATTAATACTCCCCCTTTCACCCCTTTCAAGTCATTCTACTAGGTATGTATATATTAACCCCTATAAAAGGTTTTCCCACACATGTCATGTCTTTTTCAGATAATGCATAGGTTGAACATGACTTCATATGAGCTTAGGGATACTAGGTTCTTGGATGACATATAGTTGTCATAGCATGGGATTTAGTAGATGGGGTCTATCAGCATTTACATTTCTAGTTTTTTTAGGTTAGGATATATTTCTGGATAGGCATGTATTTTTTCCCTTTACTTTCAGTTTTCACTATCGTACTATTCTACCATCTAGAGATTCATTCATTCTTGGTTTATTTTATCACAGTGTCACATATTTTCTTCTTTCACTATGCACTTTTTCATTGATTTGGTTATTTCCATGTGTACAGGTTCTTAGGAAAAAGCCACATAGAGTTAGTTATGCCTTAAACGTTGTCGCCACCCCTGGCCTATTGAGGCAGGCTTGGGATAGTTACGTCTCGAGAAACAGTATGGGATGGGTCATGAAATATTGGTATTAGAGCTAGTTTATTCCTTGGGACATTATTTGGTTGTATCCCCTTAAGTGGATTAGTTGTTTTTATGGAAAAAATTTCAAAGTGTCTCAAGTTTGGATCTCATGAAAGGGAATCTAGTGATGGTTCTATGGCCAACATAGCCATTCACAAGGACCTTGACTACCTTCTTGTCAAATGGGCACTCTAAGACATTTTCTATAGGGATAAATGGTAAATGAATCATATATGACTGATTATTTTATTGTCCTTCTTGATATAGCTCCCAATTGTTATCAATATATATATATATATATATATATGATCATCTAACCTCGGTAATCCATGATAATGTTCAATATTCCTCCGTGAAGACAACTAGCCAGGATACAGGCTCTGGTTCATAATGATGACCCTGTGAGCGATGATGCCTTAGTAAAGGGTCCATCCCATGATCCCCATCCTCAAGGGGGGTAGGTAGTATCACCTCCACCTGATGAGGATAAGATCATCCCATTAGATTAGGATGAGGATGTGCGTAGTCTTAGGGAACTCTGTGGGTTCCAACGTCAAATACCACTAAGGTTCTATGACGATGTACATCCATAGGTAGTAGAGGATTGGATAGAGTTGGTGGTCTATATCTTTAGGCATATCTGGACCCAAATGTATTAGGTGGTATAACTAGTAGCCAACTATTTCCATGGAGTAGCTAAGCATTGGTGGATCCTGGCTACACAGATGCATGATGAGTGGACACTCTCATGGGATGACTTCTAGTAGCTATTCTGTGAGGATTAATACCCCTCCTACTTACACTCAATCCATATCTAGGAGCTTCTGGATCTTTAGTAGGGAGGGATGATGGTGGATGAGTATGTAATTAGTTTTATAGAAATTATGTTCTAATCCATTAACATGTTCCGTGATGGACTCTTCTGATCATGAAAGTTTGAGTAGGGACTATGTCAAGAGATTCGATCTAATTTCATGACCTTGTGCATCCCCACCTATGTCGGGGTACTCTATCGGGTGCTGGTGACCGAGAGATTTATATAAGTGGGATGCCACATATATGGAACTAGAAATGGGAATCCCAGAGTTGATTCGTCTATAGCTACTAGCAGACGCCAATAGATAGGATCTCAGAGTAGGATACCCTTTCGCAAGTAGGCTCATGTACGTATTCATATGGGGATGAGGTAGAATGAAGCATTAGGGAAGTCCAGAGAGGGGAATTGTTTTACTTGTGACAGGAAAGGTCACATGGAATAGGACTACCCAATCAAACATGAAAAATAGCCCAAACAGATAGCTGATGGACCACCATGGTAGAGGGAGCATCATAATCAGGGATCTCCCAAGAAAGGTTAGGTTGTTCCCCAGGGAGGATGAACTGGAAGAGGAGTAGGATGATAATTGGGTAGTGGATGCCCCTGTGATATCATTTCACCATCTCTAATAGGGGCCCACGTCAAGCTCATGGGGCTGGTGGTTCAGGCCATGGGTAACTTCTGGATTTTGATGTCTATGATTCAACAACACAAGAGATTATTTGATGTATGATATGTGTTTATTCTACTATTTCCTCAATATTATTAGACACATGTGTTAGTCATTACTTTATTTTTTGAATCCTAGTGCGGGATTTTGAGATCCCAATTGAAGCGCTATCATAATAGCTTTGCCTTTAGGTTTCAATAGGGAACACTTCTTCTATATATTTCATCTATAAGTAGTGAGAGCTATCACTTGGAAGAGAGATATTTATGAAAGACCTTTTGGTCATTATGATGGAACCATATTATTTCATCTTGGGTAAGGATTGGTTTTCCATGGTCTGATCCTATATTGTTTGTCACCACATAAAAGTAAGATGCCTATGCACTAATGGGATGAGATTCTTTTTTTCTGATGATAGAGATCTCATGGTAGGAAAGGTAGATGCTACGATTAGAAGGTTACAACCTATCACCCATCAGTTGGAAATTTTAACCCATGGTGTAGTAGGATCTTTAGGAATTTGGGTTGCTTTAGTTGTGGAGGATTATATGGATGTCTTCCCCAAAGATTTTTCAGACCACCTCTGAGGAAGGAGATGGAGTTTTGAATTGAATTTCATCCTATGATAGCCTCAATATATTCTGTGGCATATAGGATTGAACCTACTAAGCTCTGATAGTTTTGGTTATAGTTGGAGGACTTTTGAGAGGAATTCTACATCAGACCCAGTATTTCCCCCTAGGCAGCTCCTGTGTTGTCCATGAAAAATGAAGACACGAGTTTGTTGTTTTTCATGAATTATTGTCACCTGAACCAAGCCATAATAAAGAACAAGTACCCCTTACTAAGGATTTATAACCTATTTGACTAGTTTTGAGGAATTATATAGTTCCCGAAGATCGATCTTAGGTCTGGATACCACCATTTGAGGGTCTACGAGTATGATATTTAGAAGATAGAATTCTGATGTCTCTATAGACACTATGAGTTCCTGGTGATTCACTTTGGTGTGAAAAATTATCCCACTGTGTTTATGGATTTGATGAACCATGCCTTCTATCTATACTCGAACAAGTTTTTTGTTGTCTTAATTGATGACATACTAATCTGCACTAAAATAGATGAGGATCATGTAGATCACTTGGTGAAGGTTCTCAATTTTCTTTGAGAACACTAGATTTAAAGAAAGCTATCAAAGTTCCAGTTTTGGATACATAAGATTCAATTTTTTGGGTATGTAATTTATAAACAAGTTTTGATGATGGATATAGAAAATATAGAGGCCATTATTTATTGGGAAACACCCAAGAATTTGTCAGAGGTGTGGAGCTTCCTTGGATTGGTGGGGAACTACATGAGGTCTTTGGCAAACTTCTCCAAAATTGATGTCCCTTTGACCACCATGGAATAGAAAGGGAAGTACTTTACCTATTCTAATAATTACCAAATGGTATTTGAAGAGATTAAGAAGAGGATAATGAGTGCTCTAGTGTTTAGACTACTAAAGGAAGGAGAATAGTTCAGAGTGTATTGTGATGCCTCAAGAGCAAGGCTCAGTTTCATGTTGGTGTAGTAGTAGAAAGTTATCACATACGGGTTGAGGCAGTTGAGACACCACAAGAAGAACTATGAAAATCATGTACTAGATATGGAAATAGTAGTATTATACCTTAGTATGTATAGGCACTAGATTATGGGAGAGTGCTTTATGGTTTACTCAGACCACCAGAGTCTCAGGTACGTATTCACGCAGAGAGACCTGAACTTGAGGCAGTGATGATGGTTGGAGTTCTTGCAGGTTTATGATTTCAAGATAGTATATAATCTAATTAACAGTCACATTATATTATATTATCTTATAAGGAAGTACCAAGATCAATTAGTGCAAGAAGTTTCAGAGTAGTTAGCTTCCCTATGGATGACTCTGGTGGAGAAGGAGGGTGAATTTTTTCTCCAGTTGATAGTTTTGACTCATTTTCTCTTTGAGCGTGTAAGAGAGTCCCAACTGAGAGACATCTATTGTAATTTATTACATGATAAGATATTCATAGGTGATGAAACCTATTGATATTCTGAATAAGGTAATCACATCATCTTGTTCCAGGGGTGAACAGTGGTTCAAGTCACGTTCTGAGAGGAGGTGATGCAGGAGATCCACAATTCTCCCCTAGATGTACATCCCAGTGTGTGGAAGATGTATAGGGTCATTTAATGATAGTTTTGGTGGTCTAAAATAAGATTAAGTATAGTTAAGTACATATCTTGGTGCCTCACCTCTCAGAAGGTAAAGGCTAAGCACCATGTTCAGGAAGGTTTTTTTGCAGGCTCTTGAGATCCCAAAGTGGATGTGGGATGGTATATCCATGGAATTTGTCATTGGTCCTCCATGATCAGCATAGGACCATGATTCCATATAGATGGTAGTTGAACAACTCATGATCTTTTCACAGTTCCTATATATCAGGGAGCAGAGTTCGGTAGAAAGTATGGGGTAGTTATATATACAGGAGATCATTCTCCTTCACAGGGTACCCTCAATGATTGTCTTCAATCGTGAAACATAGTTTACATAATGATTGTGGAGAGAAATATAGAAGGAATTCAGGAACTAATTATGGATGAGTATTTCATTTCACCCCCAGAGATATGGGAATACCGAACATACTATCGAGGTGATAGAAGATATGCTGAGGGATTGCGTGTTGGAATTTGGATAGAGCTAGGAGGATCACCTGCTATTGGTAAAGATTTCATAAAATAAAAGCTACCATTATACAATCAACAAGACATATTTTGAGGCCCTATATAGGAGACCCTGTAGGTCAACCAAATTATGGATAGATATTGGTGAGACTTATCTAGTGGGCCTAGATATAGTTCAGTCAACCATAGAGAATGTCCAGGTCATTTATGGATAGATGAGAATGACCCAGAGTAGACAAAAATCCTACATAGATTTCCATTACAGGCCCTTGGAGTTTGACCAGGGAGACCACATTTTCTTACGAGTCTCCCAATTACAAGGATTGAGGAGGTTTGGCTAGATATGCAATCTATCCCCGAGGTACATTGAGTAGTTTGAGACCATGAAAAGGCTTGGAGACGTTTCCTACCACCTCACCCAACCACCACATCTAGAGTGGGTTCATAACATCTTCTATGTGTCGTAGGAGAGTAGTTACATGCATGACCCTATAAATGTCATCGACTAGGTAGATTTGGAAATCAAGGAAGGATCCACCTTTTTAGAGTATCTAGTGGCGATCGAGGATCGGTAGGAGCAGACACTATGTGGATAGACTATCCCTTTAGTTAACGTGTTGTGGTATCATGAAAATATGAAAGAGATTTCCTAGGAGCGGGATATCCAAGTGCTGTCACACTATCCCGGGTTCTTTTCATAGTTTTTTTCTATTTAGGGATGAAATTATTGAAGTATTTAATGATGTAGTGACCTAGTTTTTTCCATGTAAAATTTTATAATATTCATAAATATATTTCTAGAGCTAGGAACTAAGAAGACATGCGATTCTAAGGCCCAGTGTGCCCAAAATTAATTTTATAAAAATATTAAAAATATTTTTTATTGTGAGAACACGATACCTCAAAAAAAGGATAAATATTAAAGGGTCGATGTAAGAAACCATATCTTCATTTCAGGTATGGATCTTTATTTCCATTGTTTTTGAGGAAAAAGGAAGAATTTGGGAATTTTCTTAGTACACACTATGTACTATTGAGTACACGCCATGTACTCAGTTGCCGCATGTAGCCGTGTACTGGCCGTGTAATGGCTGAGTACAGGGCAATGTGGACCACCTAATGTAGGGACCTATTGAGGCATATACACGACATGTACATTAAATGAACATGCTGTGTACTTTTCTTTTTATTTGATTAATCGGACCAGGGTCGCATCTCATCTCCATAACGTGTTTCTTATTCCCATGTCTCGTATAGGAGAGTGATGTACGACCAAGAATATTCAATATCCTCCCATTCCTCTGTTCAAGTTCTGATTTAGGTGCTGCCGGGTGCATTAGATTCCCACTGGTGAGTTCTCTCTTTCCCTAGAGTCTTTCTTCATAATTTCTCCTATTTCTTGAGTTATACAAGGTTGTTTTTTTTGAAATTTTTGTACATATACAATGTTATAAGATGATTCAAGGGCCGACGTTCAATAGTGTTCATTGTACAACATCTAGGATGGTGGTTTTTTGCCTTTCAGAGTTTCTATTTGAGTTATATATGCCTAAGTGCCAATTACCCATGATTCAGGTATTTATTGTTAAGGAATTGAACCTTGTTATCATCTGACTTAGATTTATTTATATATTAAGGGTTTTCATTGATACATTATGCTAAATTGAATTTTTAGGGGACACACCATGGGTGTTTTTCCTTGTTTGAATGTTTATTGCTGTTTGGTCCAGGTTGCCTATGAGGCAAACCTTATTTCCTTACCTTGCTTGTTAGGTTGGAATTGATTTCTTGTTTCTACTTGTTAAATTCCGGTGTTATGAATTATAGATGATTATCCTTGTATTAGTTGAGATTACTTTGGGTTACTGGATATCATTTGTGTATGATTGTATTACACAGGGCTGTGAGAAACTTGTGTAGTTAGACCATAAGGGTAATTGACATTGAGGGATTCCCCAAAGTGTCTGTTATATTTACATTGTGATACCATAGAGGGTATTGAAGGTGAGTGCTCCCTCAGATTTTCTATATTATATCATTATGAGAACACATGGGGAATGGATGTTGAGTGCTTCCTCAAAGAGTCTGTAGTTTATCATTAAAAGACCATAGGTGGAATTGATAGTGAGTGCTTCCTCAAAGAGTCTTGGTTTTTGTGAGACCAAAGGGGTTAGAATGTGTGAGCTTTCATAGAGTGTTGTTATATCTTTATTGAATTGATGATATGTTGAACCAGAGGGGTTAGAATATGAGAAGATCCCCAGAGGGTTGTGTGTGAATGATTGATTGATTATGATGATCCTACCAAGCCAAAGCACAATATTGGGATCAGTATTACTTGATTGTTATATGGTCTTCTGAGACGTCTGTTTTTATTTTACATAGGGGATACATAGCTTAGGATAGATCCTAATATTTCATTATTCAATGGTTTTAATAATTAATAAATGTAAATGAATTTAATTTGAAACTATATGTTTGTTTACTTTTGATTACTTTCTTGTTTATTACTTCTTTTTTCATATTTTCTGCTATATATATATTCACTGATAGTTAGACACAGATATTTTGGTGTTTTCCTACTAGGATTCATCTCACATGTTTTTTGGGTCATGATTTTCAACCCAAAAGATTACATGGTTACAGGTATAGATAAGGGAAAGCTCGCTTCTACATCAGGTACTTGATTGCTGTTAGAGGTGGAGAGAATGAGACCAATCTGAGGCTTCTGATGCTGTTAAAGTTATTTACTATTTTTAGTACTGTGGTTTTAGTGTTGTATTTCTAGAATTGTGACTTGTTTGTCTGATTTTCAAGATACTTGTGACATGAATCATTATATATATATATATATAGATATATATATATTCTGTAGTTATTATTACTATCAGTCTTTTGCTGTTTACTTTGTTTTATGATATTACTGCTTCCACTGTTATTTATTATTGTTATCCCGCTGTGTTGCTCTACCAATGAGGGCATAGTTTCCCCACTATCACACTCAAGGCCCTCACTACTAGTCGGCATCCTCTGGTATTCAGAGAAATGTTCTTGAGTCCATGTGAACAACTGGGTACGAGGCACCTTTGGGCGGCACCTGAAGCCAAGACATTACAAAGTGGTATCAAAGGAGTTTCTTTTCTACTTTGTCTTACTGTTTAGAGCCTATAGACAGGGATATGAAGGAATAGTTAGTTAGTAATAAGGTGTTCCTAGGAGTAGCTAACCCGTGTACATGGAAAATCCAATTTACCTTGAATATTGCAATTTTTCTGGTTTTTCAATTGTTACTGTTGACTTGATTTCACCGTTGGGGGATACACATGTTTTGTGCTGTTATGATTTATATCATTGCAGTTCTATTTCTGTTGAAACCCAATGAGATGAGGGTATGCCATATTATTCATCATATAAGTAGTTGATAGAGATCACATGTCATGTATTCTTGTCATGCCATTTAGGGTGCATTACTGATTGTATGCTATTGTGATAAATGTTGTGCTAGATATGCATGCTATTGTGATAGAATACCTACTATTTTGATAGGGCATTGGAATATGTAAAGTTTAATTTTATGGATTCCAAACTTTGGTCCCTGAGGTATTATGGGCCCTCTTGGATCAGAATTTGGTAGATCATGTATGAACTTTAGTTGAATTTTGTCATGTTATGATATGAATAAGGATTCAAAACTTTGATTAATGGGTGTATGGGATCTCATAGGTCGAAATTTTTCATTACTTGGACAAAATTTTATGTTTTTAAGGGTTATAGAGAAGTTTCAAAGGTCTAATGTCTAGAAACCCAAACAACATGGTGTGTGGTTTTATGAACACACGCCTTGTGTTCTTCTATTCTGGAAGAAACAACTTTTCTAAAGTACACACCATGTACTATATGTACATGTAATGTAGTCTTTAACCATGTGACTGACTGTGTGATTAGAGAAACAGGGTTGGGAAACTTGGGTAGAACATGACTTGTACTAGGAGTACACACCGTGCCAAAGAGTCCATGTATCTAGATGTGTGACTAACGACACGGGTGGATAAAACATAGGTTTTACATGCCATGTCCCGTTATTAAATGTTGTGTAGAGTCGGACATGTCTCCGACTGTGTGACTAACGACATGGGCAGTTGGAAATTAAGTGGTACACGCCGTGTTTAGGGTGAACATACCGTGTAGTGTTACCTAGGAGAGAACTGTGTGGTTTGGCCATGTAGAAGAACTCGGGTAGGAGAGAAAAATTCAAGTACACACTGTGTCATAGGAGTAACATGATGTGTGTAGGGGTGTTATATGACCATGTTTGGAAAATGCATAAGCCCATGTTGAAACCTAAGGGAACATGCCGTGTGGAGGGTATAGATGCCGTGTAACCCTATTTTGAAAATCTTGAATGTTTTCTTCTTCTATTCCTTGGTTTTACTTCTTAGTTTTATTCCTTGATAATATTGAACTGAGGTGTGCACTTGACCTTGAAGTGTCATGCCACTGATATGTCCTCTAGTTGTACGCCAAATACAGGGCAATGAACAAACACCAGAAATGGTAGATCAGGGACTACCAGTAGATCCTCCCATCTTGCCCATATTGGCACTAGCTGTTATACCAGACATAGGTTCTGATGCACAGTTTCGAGAAGGATTCATGAGGTTTATGTAGAACTACTAGGGAGCACAACATTCTGCCCTATCTATGGAAGAGTTGACACTGGTTTTTCAGCAGCATCATCCTCCCACTTTATCAGGGGATGGAGGACCTCAGGATAAAGAGTCATGGTTAGAATCCATACTGTCTATCTTCGAGCATCTTGAGTCACCTCTGAGAGGAGGGTAAATCTCGCAACCTACATGCTTCAAGATTCCGCCAGGAGATAGTGGGATATGATATCACTGGCGGGACACCAACAAGTTATGTCTTGGAATGAGTTCTATCAGACCTTATATGACTATTTCAACCCATAGACCTTGAGGGATGACTGATCCTGAGAGTTCATGGGTCTGTAACATGTTACTCTTTCAATCATGGAGTATTCTTCTCACTTCATAGAGTTGAAATGATTCACACCCATTCTGGGGGGGGGGGGTGATGAGTTATTTATGGCCAAGAAGTTTGAGGATGGTCTCAAGCATGACCTCTGATACCAATTGAACATCTTTAGGTTGACTTACATATATTCTATGGTCAACTAGGCACTGATCACCAAGCGTAATATGAGGGAGTCTGGAGCTGTGAGCCAAGGCGGTTTGGCATCTAGAGTTGGTACTTCTCTGACTGATAGTAGGAAGTGCCATAGGGATTCTACACGCGGAGATCCAAGTAGATGGGATATTCCTTCAGGTAGATAGGTGGTATGCTACCAGTGTTGTAAGAGTGGGAATACAAGACCTTAGTGCTCTAGAGACCTAGTTGAGTGCTGATCTTTTGAAAAAAATGGGACACCTTCATCATTTTTTAGGTTTTTATCACCAGAAGCTAGTGATAGGGGTTCTAGTATGACTCCATGTTTAAAATATGGACCACTAGTTTATCATTAGTCTGGGAACTAGAGTTCATCCAACCATTCATGCCAAGGAGGAGGTTGGGTTGTGGTAGCCAGTAAAAAAATTTCTAGCAATAGTAGGGTGGATCAGCTCAGGGTAGTTAGGTAGGTTTATAGGGCCACAGTATAGGACAGACCTTTACAGTGGAGAAAACCCACCCGAAGCCGAATCCCAGACCCTCTACAGTTATAGGTACGATTATAGTTGCCTTAGTTTTAGGTTATGCTCTTTTTAATACAGGGGATTCCCATAGTTTCTTATCTATTTCCATTGTGAAGAGCCTTAGGATCTGTATCTTTACTTATGAGGATGTTATCACACTAGAAACTCTTATGGGGATTAGAATGGCTAGTGTGTGTCAGTGAAAGGAGTGCCCTCTTGAGGTTGGTGGGTGTCACTTTTTATGAGACCTCTATATCTTAGAGATGAAAAGCTTCGATGTCATTCTCAGAATGGAATGGTTAGTCACCTTTCAGACATTTTTTGACTGATATCACCATAGGGTGAGTTTCATGTCACCAGAGGGTAGGTCTTTTCGACACAAGGGAGAATGGGATGTCCAGGTGAGAAGAATGGGACCCGAGCATCTTGGGTTAGGAGGAATTACAACCCAGATATCTAGTTTATATCTGGATGACTAGGGAACTTCACATATGGAATTTCCCCTAGTGGTGGATCATTTTAGGGATGTCTTTATAGATGAATTTTTAGGTTTACCTCTAGAGATATAGGTAGATTTATCTATTGAGCTAGTTCCAAGGGTGGCATCAGTGTCCATTCCTCCTTATAGGATGGCTACACAAGAGTTACATGAGCTCAAGAAGTAGTTAGAGGAGTTGCAGGAAAAGGGCTTCATCTGACCTAGTACTTCTCCTTGGGGTTCACCTATCCTATTTGTGAAGAAGTCAGACAATACCCTCAGACTATGCATGTATTATCGGAAGATGAACCAGTTGATGGTTAAGAACCAATATCCCTTACTGGGGATTGATGATCTCTTTGATCAACTTCAAGGAGCCCATGTGTTTTTAAGGATTGACTTAAGATCTGGTTATAATCAGTTGTGTGTTAGACCATCATATACATCTCTTACATCCTTTCAGAGTAGGTATATTCTATACAAGTATGTGGTTATTCTATTCGGTCTCACAAACATGCCATAAGTTTTCATGGAACTTATGAACCAAGTGTTCCATCCTTACTTGGATTGTTTTGTGGTTGTTTTTGTGGATGATATCTTGGTGTACTATCACACTCTAAACGACCATGCCACCCATATTGATATTGTTTTGATTACACTGATAGAGCATCAATTATATTCTAAGCTTTCAAAATGCCACTTTTGGATGGACAAGATTCACTTCTTAGGTCATGTAATCTCAGAGACAGGAGTATCAGTAGACCTAGATAAAGTGATAGTAGTAGTTTCTTGGGAGTAACTGAATAATGTCTTTGAGGTATGGATTTTTTTGGGGATAGATGAATACTAAAAACACTTTATACTGGAATTTTTATGTTTAGCAGTGCCACTAACGAGTCAGACTAATAAGGGTGAAAAGTACATGTGGACTGATTCCTAGGATTTATCCTTCTTGGAGCTAAAAGGAAGTTTTACTTCATCACTGATACTGATTTTTCCAGATTCAGGTAAGAGTTACACTATTTACTGTGATGCATCAGGTATTAGACTGGGATCAGTGCTTATGCAAGGGGAAGGAGTTGTTGTGTACGAGTCTCTATAGTTGAGGCCACATGAGAGGAATTACCTGATGCACGATCTCGAGTTGGCTGCAGTTGTGCATGCTTTGCACTGTTGGAGACATTATCTTTTGGGAGAGTATTTTGTGGTGTTCACTGACCAAAAAAATCTCAAGTATATCTTTATGCAACATGACAAAAATTTGAGACAACGGAGGTGGGTTGAGTACCTTAAATATTTTGACTTTGAGCTTGCCTATATGCCTGGGAAAGGCAATGTAATGGATAATGCATTGAGCAGGAGGGCTTATATACAGGTAGTTCAGCAGGCCAGTAGTGAGTGGCAGATTATGTCTATGTTCTCTGAGATGCATTTGTAGGTGCACGACAGACGAGGGAATACTTTTCTTTATTTTATAGTTGTTACCTCTACTCTTATGGAGTGAGTGCATATGAGGTAGCTATCAGATTCTGAAGGCCTAGTCCTACAAGAGAGTGTGTCAGGAAAGGAACCTACTGCTGGGTGAACCATAGATGAGGATGAGGTCTTGGGTTTTCATGGGCCTGTATGGGTGTCAGCAGACATACTCAAGGAACTTTTGCGAGATTTTCATTCCTCAGTTCGGGTAGTTCATCCTGGCATCACAAAGATGTATCGAGATCTACACTATCAGTATTGGTGGCCAGATATGAAGAGGGATGTTTCTGGTTTTGTTATGAGATGTTCCACCTGTCAGTAGGTGAAGGCCGAGAATCAGTGACCAACAGGGATTTTACAACAGTTACCCATTCCTAATTAGAATTGGAATGATGTCGCAATGGATTTCGTGAATGGTTTACCAAGGTCGACTCGAGGGAATGATGCAGTATGGGTTGTTGTTAATAGACTCATGAAGGTTTCACATTTCTTGCCCATTAAGGAAACCTTAAGTGTAGATGAGCTTGGAAGGTTTTACATCTGAGAGATTGTAAAGTTTCATGGGGTTCTTCACTCTATTTCTATAGATAGGGATTCCTGATTTACTTCTCGTGTTTGGCAGGGACTACATAGGGATTTGGGTATACATGTACTTATGAGTACAACTTACCATCCCCAAACAGATGGAAAGTTTGAGCAAACAATTTAGGTGTTAGAGGACATGCTTCGATCATGAATCCTAGATTTTGGGGGTTCTTGGGAGAGACACATATCCCTAGTGGAGTTTTCCTATAATAACAGTTTTTAGGAGATGATTCAGATGGAACCTTATGAGGCTTTGTATGGTAGGTCATGCTGATCACCCCTATGTTGGATGGAGGTAGGATAGGCAGCTATACTGGGACCTCATCTTGTCTAGGATACCACTGAGTAGGTGGAGTTAATTCAGAAGAGGATAGATACTGCACAATGTCTCCATAAATCATATGATGACCGACGGAGACGACCTCTTGAGTTAGAGGTCGGAGATTAGGTTTTCTTGCATGTCACACCGAGTTTGGGACACATGAAGATTAAGAGACATGGAAATCTTTCACCAAGGTATGTCGGGACATTTGAGGTTTTGGAGAGAGTCGGGACAGTTGCCTATTGGTTTCAGTTACCTCAGAGGTACCAGGCTATGCATGATGTCTTCCACATTTCTAAGCTATGATGTTACTTTTCGGACTCATATCACATCTTTCAACTTGAGGAGGTTGGGTTATTGGTGGATACATCCTTTTAGGAGAACCCTATATGGATTGTGGATCGCAACATGAAGGTTCTCCATGGATGGTCTATTCCTCTAGTATGGGTGTTATGGAAGCATGCGTGAGTACATGACGAGACTTGAGAGAGGGAGGTTGATGTACGATCATAGTGACCAGATTTGTTTACAGTTTCTTCTTCACCACCCTTGGAAGGGAAATTTAGGGATGAATTTATTTAAGGGAGAATTCTATAAGAACCTGAATCTTAATTTCAGGTATGGATCTTGATTTTGGGTGTTTTTGAGGGAAAAGGAAGAATTTTGAAATTTAATAAGTACACATCATGTACTCTTGAGTACATGTCGTGTACTCGGTTGTCGTGTGTAGCCATGTACTGGCTATGTAATAGTCGAGTACATGGCTTTGTGGACCACATAAAGTGGGGTCCGGTTGAGGCATGTACACAATGTGCATATTAAATGAACATGCTGTGTACTTTTCTTTTTATTTGATTAATCAGACTAGGGTCACGTCACATCTCCAGAACATGTTTCTTCTTCCCATGCCTCATACAGAAGAGCGACACATGAGAGATAATCTCCAAGCACCTCCTATTCCTTTATTGAAGATCCAATTAAGGCGCTGCCAAGTACGTTATATTCCAACTGATGAGTTATGTCCTTCCATAGAGCCTCTCTTCCCTATTTCTCCTCTTTATTGAGTTATACAAGTTTGACCATTTTTGACATTTTTTTAGATCTACATTTTTCTAGTCTGATTCAAGGGCTGACATTCAATATTGTTCATCGTACAATGTCGAGGTAGGTGGTTTGTTGCCTTTCAGAGTTTGTCTTTGAGTTATATATGACTAAGTGCTGATTACCCATGATTTGGGTATTTCGTGTCAAGTAATTGAACCCTATTATCATTTTCCTTATATTGATTGATATATTAATGGTTTTTGTTGATACATTATGTTAAATTGCATGTTTAGGGGACACATCGTGGGTGAATTTCATTGTTTGAATGTTTATGGATGTTTAGTCCTGGTTTCTAATAAACAAAATATTTTCAATTAAATTTAAATTGAATTTCATTATTCTAAACCCAAAAAAGTGTTTCTTTAAGATGAATTGCTTATTTTTTATGATACTGGTGTTATTTTGAGCTGAATAGTAAAAATAGACCATTTTGGATTTTTAACTATTTTAAATTATTTTTGTATTTTGGATATAAAATTTTCTACACCAATCCAAATTGAACAATTATTTCTTTTACATATGGTAAAATCTAGGGATTCATTAAATCCTTTTGGACCAAAAATTGAATCGACCATATGGAATCTCAAAAAATGCTCACAAGTTGGACCGAGAAAACTATTTATAGATCTGCCGAGTTTTGGTGTGGGGTCTATAGGTTGTTCATGGTGGGCCCAAATGCTCTGAAATTCAGTTTATGGACGCAAAAGATGTTTTGTAAAAACTTTCATGAAGGTGAGGATGCGTGAATTGGCTGTTTAAGGGGTCATTAAAGCACCCTAATCCAGAGGTTTGTGATTTGGATAGTCTAACTGGACAGAATAAATGGTCAGAATAAAATGGGCATAACTCTCAAAATACTTGTCTAAATCTGATGATATTTTGGGGGAAACGCCCAAGATAATTATGAACAACATTCAAGAATGGTGAAACGTGTGAAGATTTCATGTAATAGGTATACAATGCATCAACATTTAGGGGAAAAATTTTGGCTATAAAAGGAGGAGAGCTCATCCCTCTCAAGGCATCTCTCATTCCATCCCGTTCCTTCTGGGACACCAAGGAGGAAAATTTCTTGTATTTCTCTATTTTATTTCTTTTTTTTTCATAGTTTTGTAATGCCTTATTCTTCCCCATTCATCTTAATTACCCTACTATGGTGGGGTAAACATTTGGAGTGATTGGGGAAGGGTTGGTTTTCTATTTTTCAATGCTTGAGTTCTTGGATGTAATTTATTGAAATTTATTTCTTCTTGAAAGTTGTTTTCAATTTCATATAGCATATTTTATTATCAAGTGTTATCATTCTTGAATTTTAATTCCGTTATTTATTTTTTCCTTGGTAAAGTAATCATTATCTCCCTCCACTAATTTATGGTTTATATACAATGGAATAGACCAGGGATTGGTTGTGAAGTACTCAACGATCATCCGTATGTGTAAAAGGTGTAGTGAATGTTCTTGATTGTTTGGGATAAACAAGACCCAATCGGGTATTGCCCATGTCAATTGAGGATATTCAGTACAACTATTTTTCACATGTAAGGAGATTTGACCAAACCGAGATCTTGTTAAGGTTTTCTCTCACCATCATAATTTCACCAAGGAAGTGAGAGGAAACAACTGTGGAAACTCACTTTAATCAACTAAGAAGAAGATGTTTGAATTAAATTGAACAAGGATAACATTACAATTGGGAAGCCAACCCCAACCCAATAACCCTTTTTAATATCATAGTTTTTTAATCATTTGAAATTAAATTTCCATTCAATCATTTTCTTATCAAACACCCCATTTTTACAGTCATTTAAAAGTGACAAACTATTTTGTGTGCACTCCCCTTTGGGAGACATCCTAGGTCAACCACATTATTGCATTTTAACTTAGGAAATAATTGTTTTTCCACGCCCTATGATTGTCTTGCGTCAGTTTCCTATGAGGTAGACCTTGTTTCCTTACCCTTCTTGTTAGGTTGGAATTGATTGCTTGTTGCTGCTTGTTAAATGCACATGTTATGAATTGTATTTTCTTAGACTTTTAGTAGTTGAGATTAATTTGTTTTTCTAGATATTGTTTGTGTACGATTGTATTACACATGGCTGTGAGAACCTGGTGTAGTTAGACCATAGAGGGAATTGGCGTTGAGGGATTCCCCATAGTGTGTTATATTTACATTACGAGACCGTAGGGGGGATTGATAGTGAGTTCTCCCTTAGATTTTCTATAGTACACCATTACAAGGCCACAAGGGGAATGAAAGTTGTGTGATTCCTTAGAGATTCTGTAATTTATCATTAAAATACCACAGGGGGAATTGACGGTGAGTGATTCCTCAGAGAGTCTTTGTTTTTGTGAGACCAAAGGGGTTAGACTATGTGAGATTTACCAGAGGGTCATTATATCTTTATTGAATTGATGATATGTTGAAACAGAGGGGTTAGATTGTCAGAACTTTTCTAGAGGGTTGCATATGAATGATTGATTAATTGTGAAAATCCTACCAAGCCAAAGAAAAATCTAGGACTCAGTATTACTTGATTGTTAGATGGTCTTCTGAGACATCAGTTTTTATTTTACATAGGGGATATAGAGCTTAGTCTAGATCCTGGTATTTCATTATTCAATAGTTTGAATAATTAATAAATGTATATAAATGTAATTAGAAACTGTAGGATTGTTTACTTTTGAGTACTTCCTTGTTTATTGCTTCATTTTTCATATTGCCTGCTATATATATTCACTGACAGTTAGGCATAAATATTTTGGTGGTTGCCTACTGGGATTCATCTCACACCCTATTTGGGTCAAGATTTTTGACAGAAATAGATTATATGGTTGTAGGTATAGATAAGGGAAAGCTCCCTTATACATCAGGTACTTGATTGCTATTGGATCAGGAGAGCATGGGACCAAGCTGAGGCTTGTGATCCTCTTGGAGTTATTTACTATTTTCAATAATTTTTTTAGTTTTGTATTTCCATCATTGTGACTTGTTTGTCTACTTTCCTAGATAATTGTGACATGCATCATTATATATATATATGTTGTAGTTGTTATTACTATCAGTCTTCCAATGTTTATGTTGTCTTATGGTATTGATGCCTCTGATGTTGTTTATTATTGTTATTCCACTGTGTTTCTTTTCCTATGAGGGCATATCTTCCCCACTATCACACCCAAGGCCCTCGCTGCTAGTTGGCAGCCTCTGGAATTGGGGAAATGCGCTTAACACCATGTGACCAACCGAGTATGGGGAACCTTTGGGAGGAACCTAGAACCGAGACATTACAGTTGATCAGATCATAAATCCGAGGCCACAGTTGGGTCCAAAACATGGTATTTACCCTAAGCATGACATAAAATGAGTCTATGTAGGACATTTAGACCCCTCACTTGTTGAAGGTGTGTTTAATGAGTGAATTAATTATTAAATTAATTAATTTTTTTCAGTTAAAAAGATAATATTATAAGTATATAACCCTGGAAAACCTTAATAGGGTTGGTTCATAATTTCTAGAATCCATCAGTGAGAGCTCCACCCTCCTCCATTTAGAAAACAATGATGAATATCTCGAATCAGAATAGATCAAATGGAGTGAATGCATCAAATTACTTAGAATCATTGAAAGGTGTGTTCTTGACTAGAAATCACTCTAAAACTGAGGTAGGACTCTTCAATCAGTGTTCATGCGTCCTTGATTAAATTATTGAGTGCAACATTTTTTCTTCTTCGATTTGCACCCCTATTTCATCCTTTATTTGAGCCTATGTATTGAAATAATTATTTTGTTTCAATTGTTTATAATATAAACTACCTCTTATTGATTGATTAGCCATGAATTATTGGCCTCGATCAATTAACCTTCTTTCTTATGATTTTCTCCTTTGGTACTTTGAAATAATTAATGGTTGGATCCTTGAGGTCCTAGTTTGATAGTTGGCGGGTGGCTCAAAATCATTCAGGAACCTAAACCCAGGGTAGATATACAAAATGTTAATGGCTTGATGATCTGTGAATAGATCTGGAAATCTTTTTGGATGAGGATGCTCGATTTGGTGGTTTATGTTCATGAAATTGAACCTTGAAGCCACATGAACATGTATAATGAATAATGAAAACCCTTCCCATAGAACAAAGCTGATTTCCAGATAACGATAGATGAAAACTCAAGATCCAGTACAGATCCATATGTTTCAGGTGATTTTGAGGTGATATATTTGGAAAAACAAATCCAAAAGTCCAGATCTACCATGTGGACTGCAAATCTGTAATTATATGAAAATACAGACTGCATGTTGTGTTTCAGGATGAACACATGACGTGTATCCCCCTTAGCAAAAGTTATAGGATTTTGGAAATATTAAGGAGGATGCAACATGTATTCCCCTTCACACACGGTGTGCACCACTACATGGATGAGAAGTTGTGTTCCAACCAGGGACATGACTAGGTTGCGGAGTGGGATCAAATGTCGTGTGGTTTCCATCACACATAGTGTACCCTTTGAGATATTCTAAGAAAAATTTTATTGTTTGTATCTCATTAATTTGAACTTGGATTTTGGCCCATGATTAGCCTATCCTAAGTGTTTTTACACATAGATCACGATGGTGGACTCAGATGTGGTCTTTGATATATAATGTGAAATGTTCTGGGCTTGGAATTCACTGAGGCGACACTTGATTATGGCCATGATCATGCGGGATCCCCATATATTTCCAGGTATACCCTCCAGTAGGGTTGGGTAGTGGAATTCTCTAATGACTTCTTCTGAGGTTTAACCTCTAGTAGGGTCGGGTAGTGGAGTTCCCCAATGTATTCTCTTGGTCATTACCCTCCATCAAGGCTATGCAGTGGAGTTCCCCAATGGATTATTCTGGGAATTACCCTTAAGCAAGGATGGACAGTGGAGTTCCCCTACAATTTCTTTTAGGCATTACCCTATAAAAGGGATTGGTAGTGGAGTTCATGGAAGGCTTCTTCCAAGAGTCACCCGCTAGAAGGGTTGGGTAGTAGAGTTACCCAATAGTTTCTTTTGAGTATTACCCTCTAGAAGGTATGGGTTGTAGAGTTACCTGATGACATCTTCTGGGAATTACCCTCTAGTAGGGATGAGCAGTGGAGTTCTTTGATGACATTCATGAGTGTTTACCCCCAGCAGGGCTGGGCAATGGGGTTTCTCAGTGACTACTAGAGTGGAACCCTCCTGTTATACCAGACATGTATCCTCTATCTATAATTTTTGACCCCTTTACTATATGTCACAATAACGAGATGTGATTTGATGTAGATTTGGGATCATAAAGAAGAGGGATTCTTTCCACACTGAGACACATTTTTTTGACATGACCTACAACTGTGTGGGTGAGAAAGTGCCTCCCAAAGATGATAGTATCAAGGTGTGGTGATTGAGTTCCTTAGACTTGTGTGTTTAGGGCATATGCAAGGGATACTGAGCACCATTAATGGAATTTTGGAACTGTTGGTTACTCTTCTTATTGGGATGATCTATGAGATGGAGATCCCATTAATACCTCATTTGGGATTCTTTGACTGCAAATATATATATATATATATATATATATACTTCTTCTATACCCACTCCTTGGGTTTGGTTACTTTCCTTCCAGGAGAGGCAAGACATGTGGAGTATGCCTAATGATTTCTATGTCTAGCTTCTCATGGTTGGATGAGTCTAATCTCCTACTATAGGTGGATAAGGCTCAATGGGTAGTTCATATAACGACCCATACTTTACATACATTTTTATTACTTCAGAATTGAAGCACACTTATTAAAACATATAACAAAACCAGGAAAGGACCGTATAGGTATAGTGTCTTTAGAAACTGGGAAACATAAACAACTGGTTCATAAATCATCTACACTGTCTCCCTTTTATTTTATCATATCTAGAGTCCCTTTTGGCATATCTTAATTAATATCCTTCTTTCTGAACTGGGGAAAAGAAAACATACCAAAGGGTGAGCTCAAATGCTCAGTAAGGGTAAACAAAAGAAATATCAATCACATCATATTCATAAGAACATATCATTTTGGAAATCTTAACCTGTAAAAGAGATCATAATTTCATGACATGGGATAAATCATAGTAGTGAAATTTAATCCCAATAATTATAACATAAAACATGAAACATTGTGGCATACACACATAATCATAGAGAATCATTTCTTAGTAGTCAAGACTCATTGCCAAGACTATCATAGCAGACAAAGTCCATTTCTTAACCAAGTTCACTCCTCGTTCCAGTCCTGTTTATCTGAACCGGTTTAACCTGCCGTTCCATCCATGTCTATCTCATGAGATATAAATCTTTACCCAATTCATTGGAGGGAGATATAGGTCCCACCCATCTCATAATGAAACCATTCTTATGTGTACCACAAAATCATAAATCATACATCATAACATAACCCATGTAATAAAAATGGGATTCTTAAACATCGTGACATCATAAAACAATTCATATAAGATAAATAAATTCATAAAAATAATTCCATCACAACATAATAAAATCAATTTAATAATAGGGATAGAAACAGAACCCTATATTATCTTAGATGCAAAATAATTTTGATAACACACTTGAACTCCATTCTTGAGGAAAGTATCCTTTCTACTTCAAAAACATTTTTCATTTCTTAACATGTCATACAATTTTAAACTAAAATAAGTTGATTAAAAATAAACTTGAAAACTTGTAAAGGAAGCTTCTTGGAAATAATGTTTTAAAACTACATTCATGCTGTATAAGTTAAAAAAAACATTCTTCCCGTACTTTGACCAGAAAAGTCAAAAAGTACCTTGTATGAAAAACGACAAAAGATTCCTTTCATATCTTTTACTAAAAACTCACCGAAGGGTAAAAATGGATTTAAAAAATGTATGAGGATATAAATAATATTACATATTGAGGAAACATGGATGTGGATGATAAATATTCCCTAGTAAATTCTGAAGTATAAACAATGTCGGATAAAAATGAGATTGTGAGATTTTCCCTTACCTTAGGTCCGATTTGCTTCATAAGTGTTCGAACCTCTTGTATATTGATTTAAATAATGTCATTGAATTATTCCAGAATCATAATCATTGTTATGATATCATATATGGTCATATTCTTAGCTTCTTATTAGTAATATTTCATTGTTACTTCTTATTCGTGTGTTTATTACTTTTTGTTCTTATGCGTGTTTTGTTGAATAAATTCTTATTCTTCTCTTTAGGTTATAGATATCTCATTTCCATAATGGTATTAGTTTACTATATATCATATTCATTTATTCAATTGATTTATATAATCATTATGAAATGAAGATCATGTAGAACGAGTCACATCACATCGTGGAAACGGTATTCCGTACGTACGCACGAGCAATGATATCATTCCCATGATCGTGGAATTGTATTGGAGTGTATGTATACTATTTTAGAATCAATACCAATTTAAAATAATCATATATAGTTATTTATTTTCACCATTATACCCATCCAAGTAAGGTGGTGGTGGAAAATAGATTACACCACGGCGTGGAGACGGTATTCCGTACGTACGCACGCGCGGTGATTTCGTTTTCTATAGGATGGATAGATGGTGAAATAGGGTTGTTTCATAATTATAATAACATATCAGTATATGAGTGATACTGATGTTATTACTTCATAATGAAACAACTAAAGAAGAAGAAGTGAAAGAAGAAATAAAGTTGAAAGAATCGATAACAGACATTACCTCTTCTTTGAAGCGCCTCTTTGAGACCTCCTCTTAGGGCACTAAAATTGGTCTTTTAAGAACAAAAGAACCTCTAGAATGTTTATAGGGAAGTGGAGAAGAGAATTTGGCAGGGGTTGGCAGAGCTTGAAGGCTCAAAGTGGTGTGCGGAAGAGAGGGAGGAGGTGCCCTTTTATAAGGGAGGAGAGGGGCACCATTGGAAAAACACAAAATATTATTTTATTATAAAGTCATATTCAGTTTTTAATAGCTCCAAATTAATTTATTTCAAATTTAAGGTGGGTATGGGTCGCAATACTCTCATAAAATAGAATTTGTACAAGTTTAAGTAATTATTTTGACCTTTTTTTTAAGATTTAACTTTAAGTTAAATAATTTCACTTTTATAGTGTCTTCTTGTTTTCTTACACTATAAGGTTAAGAAACTACTATAACAAGCCAAACGAACCTCAAGTTGTTTATTATTAATATATATAAACTTATCTAAGTCATTTGGCCGAACCTTAGATTTTTAAGAATAAAATAACAATTAATAATATAATACTTGTTTTAAAAACTATTTTATGTCAATTTTGACACTATTTGGTAATTGATTTTTGTGAAAATCATAACAGAATGATTAGTTCTAAAAAAGTTAATTAAATTAATAATAACATGTAATATTAACCTATAAAATTAGTGGAATTCATAAAAAGTCTCAAATTACATTTATTTGGGAATTTATAATATTAATTATGTCAATATTTCATTAATAAGATAATTATTGCATCATCATTGTGTCATAAATAAATTAAATTATTTAATGTCTAAAAATTACAAATAAAATATCATTATGTAGGAAATATTTTAATCTTTCTAAAGAATATTTACAGTAGAATTTATCTTATGTATAACCCTATATTAAAAATGATTTAGTTATTAAACTTTGATTTTAACTATTTTAACCCTTCTTTAAATAAATTAATAATAAATGTCCTAATCTAATCCAAGTGGGCCTAAATGGTCATATTTTATTCCTAATGTTTTTTTTGGTCGAATTAAACTTATCCAATAGAATTATGACATGTGTTAGGGTAATAATAATATCATTTGTACCCTTAATTACCCTATTTACTTTTAACTGTGGTAAAAAAAGTAAAAAGTTACTATTCATCAAAAATTATTTTCATCTCATTGAACCACATTTTACTTACTATCATCAACCATGTCTCTCAGATTTTTGAAATTCCATTCACAGAAGCGGTAAAATTAAGTTTTATGTGAATTTGGAAATTCTCCTAGGAGGTGGGTAAAAGACGGTGAAAAGTTAAATAAAATTTTTATATATCTAAAATTATTATAAAATGACTCCAATGAATTGAATTGAACTTATATAGGTATTATGTATCAATTTTGACCTAAAATAAATTTAAATAAAATAAATAATTATTTAAATAAAAAGTTGGTTTTTAAATAGTAACCCAGTGTTTTCACTATTCATCAAAAATTGAAAGTTTTCAAAAAAATACCAAAATTTCACCCTAGGCTAATTTCGATATTCCGAATCGAAAAATGAAGTCCATTTTGAAAAAGAAAATTGAAAAAATTTCAAAAAGTGGGTATTACTATTCATAACGGCTAGTTTTAATAATATTTTAATAGCATATCGTTGTTTAGTGAAACTCGGTATTGTGTACAACGCAAGCTATCGAGGAAGGCCGCAGTTGTGTGTAAAGCAAGACAAGATTGTGTTGTGTGTAGTGAAAGATTACTTTGATGATTTATATAACATAAAAACAAAATATTTCTCATAAAAGTCTCGGGTGTTACATTCTACCTCCCTTAAAATGAATTTCGCCCTCAAAATTCATCACTTTGTAACAAACAGATGAGGATACCTCTCACTCATCATATCGTCAAGCTCCCATATAGCTTCTTCTAATTGGTGGTTACTCTATAAAACTTTCACCAAGTTAGTGGTCTTGTTCCATAGGACTTTTTCGCTATGATCTAGAATCTCTATCGGCTGTTCTTCATAAGATAGATCTTGCTCTAGCAGTACAACTTCTGAACTGAGTACATGTGAAGGATCAGGTACGTACTTTCTCAGGAGAGATACATGGAACACATCGTGAACTTGGTAGAGATTCGGTGGAAGCGCCAATTGGTAAGCTACCTTCCCAACACGATCCAGTATTTTGAAAGGACCGATATACCTAGGGCTCAGCTTTCCCTTCTTTCCAAATCTCATTACTCTCTTCCAAGGAGATATTCGTAAGAACACTTTATCACCCACTTCAAACTCTAGGTCTTTTATTCGGTTATCGACATAACATTTTTGTCGACTCTGAGCTGCTCTTATGTGTTGTTGAACAGATCTGACCTTTTCTGCCATCTCATCAACAAGATCTGGTCCTAATAGCTTTCTTTCCCCAACTTCATCCCATCAAGTTGGAGTTCTGCATTTCTTTCCATAGAGAGCTTCATAAGGAGCCATCTAAATACTGGAGTGAAATCTATTACTATAAGAAAACTCCACCAAAGGTAGGTGTTGATCCCAAACACCTTTGAAATCCATAGAGAAAGCTCTCAAAATATCTTCTAGAGATTGAATTATCCTCTCAGACTGACCGTCTGTCTGAGGATGATAAGCAGTGCTGAAACTCAAATTTGTATCTAGAGTATGCTGAAGACTTCACCAAAACTTTGAGGTAAACCTCGGATCCCAATCAGATATAATAGAAAGTGGTACTCTATTCAATCTTACAACTTCCTTTACATATATCCTGGAAAGCTGATCCAGAGAGAAATATTCTCTAATAGCAATGAAGTGTGCAGACTTTGTAAGACGATCAACTATGACCCACATAACATTATTGCCTTTGGATGTTTTAGGAAGTCCGGTGACAAAGTCCATAGTGATGTTTTCCCCTTTCCATTCGGGTATGGGTAATGGTTGTAACATCCCCTTAGACTTCTGTCTCTTAGCTTTAACTTGCTGACAAACCAAGCATCGAGAGACATATCCAGCAACATCTTTTTTCATGCCATCCCACTAGAATTACTATTTCAGGTCCCTATACATCTTCGTTCTTCCAGGATGAATAGAGAATGAAGAACTATGAGACTCATCCAGCAGCTCCTTCTTTAATTGTGGGATGGTAGGAACACAAACCCGATTCCTGAACCATATTATTTTATCACAATCAAGGTTGAATTCAGGAACATTTCTCACCTTATTTTGTAACTCTACATCTTATTTCTGTGCCTCTTTAATCTTCACATGTATAGATGGTTGAACATTCATTTGAGAAAGATATGATTTTTCCCCTTTCATTATAATTCCAAATTCCATCCTTTGTAAAAACATAAATATTGGATCTTTTGTGATCCTCATCATGGATAATATAGCATGGTCTTTCCGAATTAATGCATCTGCCACCTAGTTTGCTTTCCCAGGGTGGTAATGAATTGAGCAGTCGTAATCCTTAATCAGCTCCAACCATCTTCTTTGGTGCATATTCAGCTCCTTTTGTGTGAAAATATACTTTAAACTTTTATGATCAATATAAATATCACACCTTTCTCCATAAAGATAATGCCTCCAAATCTTTAATGCAAAGATTACCGCAGATAACTCCAAATCATGAGTTGGGTAATTTTTCTCATGGATTTTCAACTCTCGAGAGGCATAAGATATCACCATATCGTTTTGCATGAGAACACACCCCAATCCCTTCTTGGATGCATCACTGTAGATCACAAACCTTTCTCCACTACAAGGTAGTGTGAGTACAGGTGCACTGGATAACCTTCTTTTTAACTCCTTGAAATTCTCTTCACATTCCTCTGTCCAAACAAACTTAACTCCTTTCCGAGTCAACCTGGTGAGTGGATTAGATAATCGTGAAAATTCATTCACAAAATGTCGATAATATCCATCCAAACCAAGAAAACTTCGGATCTCAGTTACTGTTGTTGGTCTCGACCATCTTTCGATAACCTCTGTTTTTGTTGGATCCACAGATATCCCCTCTTTTTATATTATGTGACCCAAAAATGAAACTTTTTGAAGCCAAAATTCACACCTGGTAAATTTGGCATAAAGATTATCCTTCCTCAGGGTCTTCAATATAATTCTCAAGCGATCTTCATGTTCTTCCTTGCTCTTTGAATAGACAAGAATATCATCTATAAAGACTACCACAAACTGATCAAGATAGTCCCTAAAGAATCTATTCATCAGATCCATGAAGATAGCAGGGGAATTAGTAAGACCAAATGGAATCACTATAAATTCATAGTGTCCATACATTGTACGGAAAGCTGTCTTTGGTATATCCTCCCTTTTGACCCTTAATTGATGATACCCTGAATAAAGATCAATATTGGAAACGTATTGAGCTCCGCGTAGTTGGTCAAATAGGTCATCAATGCATGGGAGAGGATATTTGTTCTTGATAGTGATCTTGTTAAGTTCTCGATAATCAATGCAGAGTCTCATTGATCCATATTTCTTATTAACAAAAAGAACAGGTGCTCCCAAGGTGACGCACTTGGGTGTATGAATCCTTTATCAAGATTCTCTTGGAGTTTCTTCTTCAATTCCTGCAACTCAATTGGGGCCATTCTATAAGGTGTCTTTAAAATAGGTAAATCAACCAGTACAAGTTCTATTGAAAACTCAACTTCACGATTTGGTGGAAGACCCAACAATTCCTCCGGAAAGACATCATCAAACTCCCTTACAATGGGAATATTCTTAATCGTGAGTTTATAACCAACCATTTGAGATAAATAACCTTCATTTAGTGGAATCAAGACCCATAAGATGGAAGAAATTTCCACTGGAAGGTTATGTTCATCCTTGAATCGATAGACGATCATAGATTGATCTGGAATATAAAATGTGACTTCCCTTCTTTGGAAATTGATATGAGCTCCATATAGAGAAATCTAATCCATGCCAAGAATCACATCAAATTACACTATAGGAAGGATCACAAGATTTGCAGGAAACACTTTCCCACAAACTTCAATCGGAGAATAATTATAAACTTTTGATGCGACTGTTGTTCCATTAGGGGTTGTCACAGCTAACTCAACATCTAATTGTTGAGGTAATACGATGATACCCTTATAAAATTCTTCAAAAATAAAAGAGTGGGTGGATCCAGAATCAAATAAAACATTTTGTGACTTTAGAGTGGATGGTAAGTGTACCTTTCACCACATCGTTATCGTACTCCACATCACTGATAGAAATTGCATGTGACTTTCCTTTGTCTTTAGCCTTAAGAGTTTGTTGACATCGATCATCATCAACTACCCTTGGATTAGGGAATTTATTGGCATAATGCCCCATTTACTTGGACTTGTAACATTGAAGTGTAGGAGGTGCACTCTGTGTAGCCTTTTCTTTGTTTTCATCACTAGACATCTTCTTCCCATCATTGTAGAATTCAAATGCCTGATGACCTTCCTTTCCACATTTGAAACATTTACTTGTCCCTTTAAGACAACTCCCTCCATGTTTCTTTCCACACTTTGAGCATAAGGGAAAAATCATATTCTTTTTAGTGTGCTCTTTACATTTCCCTTTGAATTCTATTTTCCTCTTCTTATCAAACCCATATGACTGATGGGTAACTCTAATCTCCATCTCAACTTTGAGATCACATCGAAAGATTTCCTCATAGCTATTGAATTACCTTATGGATAACACCCTTCGAAGACTTGGTTTTAAGCCACTAAAGAATCAATCGATCTTACTCTCAGGTTGGATAATAATACCAGAAGTGTACCTTGAAAGTCTTGTAAAATTTTCTTCATAGGTACCAACAGATTCATCATCCTTTTGCTTTAGTTCAAGAAACTCATTCTTTATCTTTGTTCTAAGAATATGAGGGAAGTACTTATTGAAAAATAAGTTCTTGAACTTGTCCCATTCCATGGACTCAATTTCATCTCTTGGCCTCGTATTCTTGATAAGATTCCACCATTGATCAACATCTCCTTCCAAACGATACACTACTAAGATGACTTTATCATGTTCAGAACATTGAAGAACTGAAAATATCTTTTCAGTAGTACTAATCCATTGTTCAGCAACTAATGGATCAGTAGACCCGATGAATGAAGGTGGATGTTTCCTCATGAAGGATTAAATAGAATGTTGCTCCTTCCTTTACTCGTTTGGAAGTCCTGCATGATTCATAGCTTGAGAAAGTTGTGTGAGCATGACTACAAGATTTTTCATTCTAGCTCCCATAACATTTGGTTGCTCAGGGGGACAATCATTGCATTGCCCATCGCATTCCGCATTAACACGGTTCCTTTGGGTTCCAGCCATTGACTAAAACCAAGAATAATAGTGTGAGAAACACTAATTATAATAGAAAAAAACATAATCAAGAATAAAATTTCAAACTTAAGGTCTTATCATAGGTTGTTCATGGCCATTTTTAAAACACTAAGATCATGTTCTATGCTTAGACTTATCCTTAGGGTTCTTACTAAGTCTTTCACATCCTAGTTTCCAAAGGTTGAATATACCTTTCCTCTGATACCAACTATAACGACCCATACTTTACATACATTGTTATTACTTCATAATTGAAGAACACTTATTACAACATATAACAAAACCAGGAAAGGACCATATAGGTATAGTATCTTTAGAAACTGGGAACATAAACAATTGGTTCATAAATCATCTACACTGTCTCCCTTTTATTTTATCATATCTAGAGTCCCTTTTGGAATATCTTACTTAATATCATTCTTCCTGACCTGGGAAAAATAAAACATACAAAAGGGTGAGCTCAAATTCTCAGTAAGGGTAAAAAAAAAGAAATATCAATCACATCATATTCATAAGAACATATCATTTTGTAAATCTTAACCTGCAAAAGAGATCATAATTTCATGACATGGGATAAATCATAGTAGTGAAATGTAATCCCAATAATCATAATTTAAAACATGAAACATTGTGGCATACACACATAATCATAGAGAATCATTTATTAGTAGTAAAGACTCATTTCCAAGACTATCCTAGCAGACAAAGTCCATTTCTGAACTGAGTTCACTCCTCGTTCCAGTCCTGTTTCACTAAACCGGTTTAACCTGCCGTTCCAGCCATGTCTATCTCATGAGATATAAATCTTTACCCAATGCATTGGAGGGAGATATAGGTCCCACCCATCTCATAATTAAACCATTCATATGTGTGCCACAAAATCATAAATCATACGTCATAACATAACCCATGTAATAAAAATGGGATTCTTAAACATCGTGACATAATAAAACAATTCATATAAGATAAAGGAATTCATAAAAATAATTCCATCAAAACATAATCAAATCAATGTAATAATAGCGATAGAAACATAACCCTATATTTTCTTAGATGGAAAATAATTTTGATAACACACTTGAACTCCATTCTTGAGGAAAATATCCTTTCTACTTCAAAAACATTTTTCCTTTCTTAACATGTCATACAATTTTAAACTAAAAGAAGTTGATTAAAAATAAACTTGAAAACTTGTAAAGGAAGCTTCTTGGAAATAATGTTTTAAAAATCCATTCATGCCGTATAAGTTAATAAAAACATTCTTCCCGTACTTTGGCTGGAAAAGTCGAAAAGTACTTCGTATAAAAAACAACAAAATATTCCTTTCATATCTTTTACTAAAAAATCACCAAAGGGTAAAATTGGATTTAAACAATTTTAGGAGGATATAAATAATATTACATATTGAGGAAACATGGATGTGGATGATAAATATTCCCCAGTAAATTCTGAAGTATAAAAAATCTCGGATAAAAATGAGATTGTGATATTTTCCCGTACCTTAGGTCCGATTTGCTTCGTAAGTGTCCAAAACTCCTGTATAATGATTTAAATAATGTCATTGACTTATTACAGAATCATACTCATTGTTATGATATCATATATGGTCATATTCTTAGCTTATTATTAGTAATATTTCATTGCTACTTGTTATTCGGGTGTTTATTACTTTTTGTTCTTATGCGTGTTTTGTTGAATAAATTATTATTATTCTCTTTAGGTTATATAGACCTCATTTACAGAATGGTATTAGTGTACTATATATCATATTTATTTACTCAATTCATTTATATAATCATTATGAAATGAAGATCATGTAGAACGAGTCGCATCACATCGTGGAGACGGTATTCCGTACGTACGCACGAGCGATGATATCATTCCCATGATCGTGGAATTGTATTGGAGTGTATGTATACTATTTCAGAATCAATACCACTTTACAATAATCATATATAGTTATTTATTTTCACCATTATACCCATCCATGTAAGGTGGTGGTGGAAAATAGATTACACCACGGCGTGGAGACGGTATTCCGTACGTACGGACGCGCGGTGATTTTGTTTTCCGTAGGATGGATAGATGGTGAAATAGGTTTGTTTCATACTTATAATAACATATCAGTATATGAGTGATACTGATGTTATTACTTCATAATTAAACAACTAAAGAAGAAGAATTGAAAGAAGAAATAAAGTTGAATGAATCAGTAACGAACATTACCTCTTCTTTGAAGCGCCTCTTTGAGACCTCCTCTTAAGGCACTAAAATTGGTCTTTGAAGAAGAACAGAACCTCTAGGATGTTTCTAGTTAAGTGGAGAAGATAATTTGGTAGGGTTTGGCCTAGCTTTAAGGCTCAAAGTGGTGTGAGGAAGAGAAGGAGGAGGTTCCCTTTTATAAGGGAGGAGAGGGGCACCTTTGAAAAAACTCAAAATATTATTTTATTATAAAGTCATATTCGGTTTTTAAAAGCTCCAAATTGATTTATTTAAAATCTAAGGTGGGTATGGGTCTAAATACTATCATCCAATAGAATTTTGACAAGTTTAGGTAATTATTTTAACCTTTTTTTAGATTTAACTTTAAGTTAAATAATTTCACTTTTACCGTGTCTTCTTGTTTTCATACACTATAAGGTTAAGAAACATACTATAAAAAGCCAAAAGAACCCCAAGTTGTTTATTATTAATATATATAACCTTATCTAAGTCATTTGGCTTAACCTTATAATTTTAGGAATAAAATAACAAATGATAATATAATATTTGTTTTAAAAACTATTTTATGTCAATTTTGACACTATTTGGTAATTGATTTTTGTGAAAATCATAATAGAATTATTAGCTCGAAAAAAGTTAATTAAATCAATAATAAAATTTCATTTTAACCTATAAAATTAGTGGATTTCATAAAAAGTCTCAAATTACATTTATTTGTGTATTTATAACATTAATTATGTCAATATTTCATTAATAAGATAATTACTACATCATCATTGTGTCATAAATAAATTAAATTATTTAATGTCTAAAAATTAAAAATAAAATATAATTATGTAGGAAATATGTTTAGATTTATAAAAATAATTATAGTCGAATTTATCTTATGTATAAATATATATTAAAAATGATTTAGTTATTAAACTTTGATTTTAACTATTTTAACCCTTCTTTAAATAAATTAATAATAAATGTCATAATCTAATCCAAGTGGGCCTAAATGGTCATATTTTATTCCTAAGGTTGTTTTTGGTCGAATTACACTTATCCAATAGAATTATTACATGTTTTAGGGTAATAATAATATCATTTTTACCCTTAATTACCCTATTTACTTTTAACCGTGGTAAAAAAAAAGTAAAAAGTTACTATTCACCAAAAATTATTTCCTTCTCATTGAACCACATTTTACTTACTATCAACCGTGTCTCTCGGATTTTTAAAATTCCATTCACAGAAGCGGTAAAATTAAGTTTTATGTGAATTTGGAAATTCTCCTAGGAGGTGGGTAAAAGACGGTGAAAAGTTCAATAAAATTTTTATATATCTAAAATTATTATAAAATGACTCCAACGAATTTCATTGAACTTATATTGGTATTATGTATCAATTTTGAACTAAAATAAATTTAAATAAAATAAATAATTATTTAAATAAAAATTCAGTTTTTAAATAGTAACCCAGTGTTTTCACTATTCATCAAAAATTGAAAGTTTTCAGAAAAATACCAAAATTTCACCCTAGGCTAATTTCGATATTCCAAATCCAAAAATTAAGTCCATTTTGAAAAATAAAATTTACAAAATTTCAAAAAGTGGGTATTACTATTCATAACGGCTAGTTTTAATAATATTTTAATAGCATATCGTTGTTTAGTGAAACTCGGTATTGTGTACAATGCAAGCTATCGAGGAAGGCCGCAGTTGTGTGTAAAGCAAGACAATATTGTGTTGTGTGTAGTGAAAGATTCCTTTGATGATTTATATAACATAAAAACAAAATATTTCACATAAAAGTCTCGGGTGTTACAGTTCACCTACTAACCATGTTTAGCCTCTTATTGTTGGATGATCTTACTTTCACCCTTGTCGGGTTGAGCTGTACTCTTTCACTGTACCTTATGCTATCTACTATTTTTCTCTTCAATTGTATCTCTTAATACCCCCCTTTAACCAATTTTTTGGCATTGTACTGTATATGTATATACTCACTCCAACATGGAATTTTCCTACACATGTCGTGTCTTTTGCAGACGACGCACAGGTCAACCGCAACTTCATTGGAGCTTAGAGATACTGGGTGCTTGGACAAAATATAGTGGTCGTAGCTTAGGATTCTAGAGATATGATCTATTAAAATTTACATTTTCTGTTTTGTTAGGTCGGGGCATATTTCTAGTTGTCCATGTATTTTTCCCCTTTAATTTCATTTTCACTACCATACTTTTGTGTTAGCTAGAAGTTCTTTCATGATTGGTTTATTTTATTTTAGTGTTGCATATTTTATTCTTCCCTCTACACTTTTTCATTGAGTTAGTTGTATGCGTGTGTATAGGTTCATAGGTAAAGGCCTCCACAAGTTAGTTATGCCTTTAAAGATTGTCAACACCCCTAGCCTATAGAGGTAGGTTTGGGGTAGTTGTGGTTCGAGGCTCGACATGGGTCAGGTTGTGACATTAAAACTTTTTCAACTAAAGGGAAGCGTGATGTGAGTGATTTCCTCTCATTTTCCATTACATTGAGACTTATTTGATATTATGCACCTATTTAATTTTATATAGTATATATAAAAAATTGTTTAATTATTTGAAATAAATAACTATTTATAAATTATGATTAATGTTTCAATTCATGTTAATTATTCCAAGGGGATAAAATTTTAATGATACCAAAGAGGTAATGATTTATTTTACAATCTCAATTTTTTGAGATTTCAATAATTTTCATCGAATTAATATTATAATCCATCATTTATAAAATCCATTATTTTTATTATCCCATTTATATTTAAGGATATTACATATTTTTCTTCCGACATTTAATCTCTGTGGTACATGAATCGTGAAGATAAAATTTCAAATGAAAATCTGATCTTATTTCACTTTTAGGTCGGGTATACTTTTCTTCAATGTCCATATTGTTTTTTCAAAATTATTTTTAAAAAGTACTTTTATATATTAAAATGATTTACTAAGGATGTTTTATGTTATCCATGAATTTTTAATGTTTTAAATGATTTTTTAATTTTTAATGATAGTGTTGTTTTTGAATCTCTTTAAAAAAAATCAAAAGAATGTTTTTGATGTATACAATGCTTACTAAAATTTTTTCCTCCATTGTTTTTTATGATATTTAACTTATTATACATGTTTTAAATGGTTTTATAAATACAATCCTTTAATAAAATCTTATTTTAATATTTAACTTCGATTTCCTTTATTTTTACAGAGTACATCATTTTATTACAAAACCAATATTCCTGATGAACTATTGGTTATATCTTATCTCTTATAAATTTTTTGGTCATTGGTTCTTTTGAAACACTCACTTTATTATGATCAGTGAATATTATATTAATCTCAAATGTCCATATTATTTTTTTCATGATTATAATTATTTCCCAAACCACATACCAATTTAACATATATCATTTTATTATGAATGTTATTTATTGACTAGGGAAAGTATTGATAAATATGTATTATTTACATAATATATAATATTTGCTGATATAGAATAATATTTATGAATTTAATTTATCATTAAATATATGAGAAATGATTTGGAAATGATGCGACATGTTGGGTCTGATTATAGATATCCCCTATATGAATTGACATGTCTCATGCGACAAATTAGTTTTCCATATTAAATGGAATTTTGGTGTATACATAAACATTGATTAATTTTTCTTAGTGTAAGGTATTGATAGTATATATATCATGATGTATGAGATCATGAAATAAAATATTATGAATTTACATAATTGAGAATTAATTTATTTTTATCCATGAGATTATCTCATTGTTTCCACCAGAAATGGGAATTTGATAGGAGTCGTTATCCCTATATGGTTTCCATTGGATTTATTTATGGAACTAGAAACACCCAATGGTTCTATATCCACAGGGACCTTCTTTAAAAAGGCTGGCATTCATCAGATCATTTGGATGATAATTCTTGAGAATACACATTGGTCGAGAGGATGGGAGGTTGGGATCATCACACCCTTTTTTGGGGAATTATTGCCTACTCTGGGGCTCTATTATATATTTAAGATATGTACATGAATCCTTATTAATTAACCAATTATTCAATGAGTTACCTTGTGATTTGGTTATCAATGATTAACATGTATAGAATTTTAGAATAATTTGTATGTATCTGAGGTTCTTCATCGATGGAGACATCTGTATGTATCTGAGGTTCCCCACCAATGGTATCCTTTGGTATACTACTTAGAGATTCTTTGGTCATTATTATGACTACACTAGTTTTAAAGCCACTTAGTGAGGCAATCTAAAATTTATCATCATCCAGGGAGACGAGAGTTATTTTAATTTTGGGATCGTACCCATAGATGGGCTACCTACGTATCCTTATGAAAGGAATCAGAACCCACATAGTTCGATGCCACATAACAGGACACATCATACCTTTTAAGGTCATGTGATAAAGACCAATACATAAATTTTAACTTCATTTGGTAAGGATTCATAGGCCGAATATGCCTAATCAATGTTTTGTGTGGGACTTATACTGAAGTAGCCAAAGGAACCTAGAAGGGATATGAATTTCCAAGTTGAATTAGACCCTAATGGGAATGTGGCCTAGAAAGGTTAACATTGATTTAGTATTTTGGGTTTTAACCTCAAAGATGCTTCCTACATATCTCATTTGGATAAGAATAAAAGCCTACGTAGTTTGAGAAGTCTCATTATAGAGTGTAGTTCTTTGAGAGAAATGGGTTTGGACTTACTTACTAAAAAGGATGCTCGATGATTTGGGGGTTTAATTTGGGGATTAATACTAAGGAGGATGCCAATTTATAGATGCGATGAGATGGGTCTCGAGACATAGGAAGGCTTCCTACGTCTCCTAGTTTTGATGGGAATCAGAGTTCTCATAGTCCATTCAATGAGGTGTTTGTGAAATGTTGTGATCATCACAAATCTCTAAGACCACAAGATTCATTCTCGGTGTGAGAAACAAGAGGATGTGAAAGATTCAACAAAGGTGACACACTTTTCCTCCTCTTCTAGTGGAAGAGGTCATGGATATTGCGAAGATGTTGGAAGATGGCGTAGAGCAATAAACTGTTCAATGTGAAATAATATTGAAGGCTATTGGATCCAAACCAAAAGGATAGGGAATTATGTTATGATTTATTCCCTAAAATTGGTCCTGGCAGGGGAGGAAGACTTTTATTTTTTTCAAAAATAAAATTAGGTGTGAACCATACCTTTCCTTCCAGGGACTAGAGGCTATGAGTTTTAGAGATGATAAGGGATGGACATGGATGAAACCCTAATCATCCAAACTGGGCACTCCCCAGCACTATTCCTAGGAGAAAGGTCCATGTAACTGTGGATATAGAAACTCACAGAAAATCCATGAATCCTGAACCCATTATAAAACAAATGTGAGAAACCTATAACTACAGATATACATACCGAAATAGGAGACACATTGATGTGCATTTCCCATGGGTTGGGTAAGTCATGATGTTTTGGAAGTGGTTTAAACATAATCCATTTTTGACAAGGGTGCCAATGAAGAGGAAATATTGCCATGAATAACTTTGAATAAGGCTTGATGAAAGTCCTGTATAGGCTGAAGTGATAAGGTTAATCAAAGAGGGGCACCCAAGTAGGTATCTGGATTGTAGGTATGGGTGTGAAAGTAGGCTTGGGTGACCTGATTATTACTTAAGTGATGAAAACATTGATGTTAAAACTTGGGCGAGACTTGAATAAATCCTTTAAGAGTATTCACATGTATTCCCAAAAGTGGGGCACTCAAGTTACTTTTAAAGGAATTGTGGCAAAAAATTGTTTCTAATTTAGGGAGGTTGGGATATTTAGGTGCACAAGTGTTATAGATTTCAAAAACTAAAGGCAATTAAGTCCTATGATCCTCTTTTAATTCCTCATCCCTAGGTGTTAAAGAAGTACCTTGAAGGTTTTGAAAGACTTGAGTGAAGCATTAGGGTGACCAGAGCAGCAATTGGGCTTTATAAAAACTATTTCATCACAAATAAAGACCCCAAATGTCTATTTGAAAGTAAATAGGTGACCCTAGGTAAAGGATTTTGGTCACGCAAGTGGGTTTCGTGTTGACAGTGACTTGGATCATCTGGGGTGATTTCAAACTTGACCCTTTAAAGTATTTAAATTCACCATTTATTTATCCTATTTTTTCTAAGGCATTTCCCTTTGTAACTTTTTCATTGATGTGATAGAACAGAGTGTCAACCCCCCCCCCCAAGAATTGGATCTGAAATGAAGAGAGGGTCTTATACTTAGGGTCTCTAATTTAAGGTCTTTAGATTTGAGAAAAGATTTATTGTCTCAAATTTCTTGATAAATTTCCTGGAAACATGATACCATATTAAGGTATGGGAAGGGAGAAATCTAAATTGTGATTTGAAAATTTCCAGATCCAATGAATGAAATGGGAAAAAGGGCAAATAGAATTTAAAGAGGTATCTTCCAAAAAACGAAGTTACCACTGTTTGAAAAACCCATTATGGGGGCAGTATTTTACAGGGCCAACTGGGGGCATATGATGCACAACCAAATAGTGGTATCCTTTGAATGACATGACCATTATGTAGGTGAATTTTATGAAAGGACATTGGGGGAACATACTGCATTATCAGGAAAAATAGCTCTCAATTATTTGACATTTTATTTCTAAAAGTTGATGAATGTTTATGAAGATTTGGATTTTCCCAAGCACAAAGTTTGTTTTATGTAGAAAAATACCTAAATATAGAAATAGTATTTCCAACCATGATTTTAAAAGAATTAGAGGAATATGATTTCTATTAAGGTGTAACCTAAACGTAGGATGTATGGTGTCTTTAGTTTTAAGTCATGCGACCAGGACCAAAATATTATAGAAAAAATGGATGATATGTGTTTAAATGATCCAAATTTATTTCAAGATGCTTTGAACATATGCAGTGGGGGAAATTTATAAATGATAGTCTTGGAAACTTTTAGTTCAGGAGAAAGGATATGTGACAAGTATACAAAGGGCGACTACTTTAAAATATGGGTTCCTACATACTGTCATTAATGTTTAAAGGGACATAAGATTCTTCTCCTAAGAATGAAGTTACCACTATTTTAAAAACCCAATATGGGGATAGTATTATGAAGGGCTGAATGGGGGCACATGCTTCATAGTCAAACAATGGAATCCTTTGACTGACATACCCGTTATATAGGCAACTTTTATGCAAGGCCACTGAAGAGAAGGTACTACATAGTCAGAAAAAAGATCTCTCAAGTATTAGATATTATATCACCAGAAGCCAAAGTAAGATTATAAAGGTCTAAAAGTACTCAAGATTAGGAGTATGAAATGTGATAGGGGAAATTTCCAATGTACTGGAGAAATATTTGGTATGATATTGGCCATAAATTTTTTCCCTAATGGGCTCTTTAAGGAGAGGACCGAACAAAATATATCCTATATTGATTTTAAATTGTATACGGGAGAGGGAGAATTTTCTTTTATCACATGACTGAGACTAAGGGTTAAGGCCTATTCTTCAATACATATCTCAATGGGATGAGAATCAATCCATACACAGTTCTTGAAAAAACCATTCCCCACACCAATTGAGTTTGATGTGAGAGATGAGGGCTTCTATTACATTCCTGAATAATGGTTAAACTTAAGGCATAAGATGGTATGAAGATAAAACCATAAATCTTGGAAGAGTACTCTGTATAGATATGGTTCATATATAGGAAAAAAAGGGAAATAAATTTATTTATGGTTTTGGCTGGGCCCAAGATTGTAGATCTAGGCATCTATACGTATCCCATAGAAATGTGAATCAAGCCACACACAATTCTTGAAATGAGGTCTCTATGCAGATCTGATTCAAACACAGGGGGAAATGGAAGTCATGTTCCACTAAGTAGTAGCAATGATGTGGTTAATGCTTGTGCATGGAATCTACTCATATTTTTTTAAAGAACCACAAGGATTACAAATTTGTGGTATCTTATGGGATTTATTAACGTCAAATAAATAAGATGTTAACCGTACAGTTTAATTTTGTGTAGCTAGTACAAATGATGTAATGAAGTTTAATGTTGATCAACAAGGAAAAAGATTCTAAGCATTATAACATCACACAACATGGATTCATATGGTTGTTAATTAGTTTAATGTCTTGCAACTAGGACATTATGCTATGCATTTTCACATCATGCAATGAGGATATTACTCTGTGTGATTACACAAAGTAATTCTTCAATAATATTTCATTGGTTAGAGTTGTAATAAGTTCTCCATACATTTATATTAGGGAATAATGTCCATTAGAGTAGACCTTATGTACAGAGTAAGGTCCTTCCCACTTTGGACCAAGCTTTGGAGGCTTCTTTCTTAGTATAATCAGAGTCCTAAGAACTAATACCAATTCCCCTTGAATAATTGAGTAGAGGTGAACTTTCTTGTTAAAAGATCATCCTATTCTATTCTGATAGACTTCCAAATGATAAAAAGTATGTAATATCATTTTGTCTAATCATTCCAGATCATCTAATTTCTTTTAAGACTAATCATCTGTAGATAAATGATCATAGATTTCAACTCAGATTGAAGGAAATTGAATTTCAATAGGTAAAAATACTTCTGTTCCACACAACAATGAATATGGAGTTGCCTGAGTGGCAATACGGGTAGTGGTATGATAATCCCATAAAGCATGGAAAAGTTTTTCAGGACAAGATTTATTATCTTTATCCACTATTTTTAGAGTATATTTGATAGGGTCTTGTTGAAATCCTCTATCTATTAATTTATCAAAACATGATAGTGATATTAATGGTTAGATTTGATATCGTGCTCCTGATATAACTTCTTTACCTCAAAAGAATAGAAATTGGTTCCATTTACCATTAATATGGTTTGAGGGACACCAAATATGGTAATGATATTATCTTTGAAAAAGATAAAAAATATTTTGGGTATGACTTATTTGAGAGGTATTGCCTCAGCCCATTTTTAGAAGAAATCAGTAGCAGTAAGAATATACTTAAACTAATTAGTCATAGCTGTAGGATAAGGTCCTACTACATCCATTTCCCATGTAGAAAATTCCCAGGAGTATTTAGCTGTGTATGGAAACTCTGAGGGTTTATGAATGAAGTTGGCATGCATTAAGTAGGGGTGTCACTTATTGGTGAAATCTAGGAAATCCTACATCATTGAAGGCTAGAATTATCCAAGCCTTCAGATTTGATCATAAAGCCTATGATAAGATTGGTGAGCACCACAAGATCCTTCATGTGCTTCTTACATAATAGCTGCAGTTTCTTCTACATAAATACACCTGAAGGGGACTCCATCAAAGCCTATTTTTTAGAGAATCTGCTAGTGATCTAAGATATCATAAATAGTGAAATTGACCACTCATCACTAGATTTTATATTTCTCAACTCCATAAGGTGTAAGTATTACATTTTGAATGGAATTCCCTGATAGATGTCATCCATCCTGTAGTATGACTATATGGCTCAGAAATAGGGTTGATTTCATTAATTTCTTCCATTATATTTTTAAAAAAAGGTGAAACCACAAGAATATGGGAAATACTAATGATTGTCTCATCCTGATTTGGATCTTCCAGGGCTGGGGATGCATTAACCAATGCATTAGCTTGGGAATTTTGTGATCGTGGGACATATGAAAACGTTGGATCTGAAGGAAATTCATCAATTAACCCTCTAACATAATCACACAAAGGGATTAACTCTTCTTTCCTAATAGAACAATCCCCATCTATCTATTTGATTACTAATTCTAAATCACCTTTCACTTTCAGGTGGTTCACTTGTACCTGGAGCGCCAATTCCAGGCCTACAATGAGAGCTTGATATTCTACCTCAGTGTTGGTATTTACTTCTAATAATGAGAAGGAATATAGAGACACTTCTTTTTCTAGGGAGATAAGAACAATTCATAACCATTTTTTTTAAGTTTAGGATCTTCTATTGTTTTCCCTGTTGGACTTCTAGATTCACCATCAAATTACATCTCCCATATTGGGGGACTATCTTTAATAGAGAATATTTCTTCATTAGGAAGATCAATATTCAAAGATGTATATTCTGTATATGGGTGTTTATCAAGTAAGTCTACTAAGGCATAGCCTTTTACTGCTTTCTAAGGCACAAATTGGAAATCAAACTGTTGAAAAATAAATGTCCACTGCGCCAGATGTCCTGTCAACATAGGATGACTGAGGATAAATTTGAGTGAGTTATTGTGAGATATCAAGTGGACCTCATGATGATGATGGTAGTTAATCATCTTCTAAACTACAAAGATTAAATCCAAGAAACATTTCTCAATACTTGAATATCAAGCCTCTGTGCTGAGCATTTTTTGACTGAGATAATAAAGGCTATTTTCATTTTCATCATCATTCTTTTGTTCAAGGAAGGCACCCAGTGATCACTCTAAAGATAACACATAGATAATGAGAGGATTTACTTCAACAGGTGGAATTAATACCAGTAGGATCAAGAGATATTTATTGAGAGTACCAAATGCCTCTTAGTAGCCTTCAATCCATTGATAAGTAACTCCCTTATTCATTAATCTGGTGAAGGGTAAACACTTTCCTACTAAATAGATGATAAAGTGCCGAATATAGGCCTATTTTTTTTGAAGTCCTCTTAATTATTTCAAATTTAAAGGAGGTGACATGCTAAAGATAGCTTTTTTATTCTTAGGATCAACTTTGATGCCCCAATGGAATACAGAGAAGTTGGGGAATTTTCCTGAGGTAACCTCAAAATCACATTTTAAGGGGTTCATCTTCAGATTATGTTGCCAAATTTTACCGAATATGGTTTCCAGATCATCCAAATGATCAGAACATTTTCTGTATTTCACCACTAAATCATCCACATAGCATTTGATAAATTTTCCAAGAAAGGGTTTGAAGATATGGTGCATGGCACGTTGATATGTTGCACCAGAATTTTTCAAGACAAAGGGAATTACTCGATAGAAAAACAAACCTTTAAGGAATATGAAGGCTATAGAATCCTCATATTCTAGGTTCATCCATATTTTATTATACCTAGAGTATCCATCCATCAAGGAAAGAGCTTTATAGCTTGTTTTTTCATTTATTAAGATCCCTGTGATTAGAATAGGGAAGTCGTATTTGGGACAATGCCGGTTGAGATCTTTAAAATCAATGGAAACTATGATTTTCCCATTCTTCTTTTTCATTAGTACAATGTTGTCCAACATTTTGGGATATTTCAACTCCCTAACAAAGCTAGATTTGATAATCTTTTCGTCTTCAACTTCAATTTTAGAGGCGTGAGTTGGGTGCATTCTTTTTGCTGCCTTCTTAAATCCTCAATGCACTTCTAGAAAACCCAAATGATGAGTGGCCACATCAGTATTAAGGCTTGGAATTTCTGTATATTTCCAAGAAAATATACATCGATGTTGCTTTATAAATGAAGTATATATCTATTTATATTCAGAATTCCTGACCGTACTAATTAGAGTAGGGCGTGGATCTTCTTCTATACTCAGATTTATTTCTATGATATCATCCATAGTGGTGGAGACATCTTCCTCACATGATGGAGGGGAATACTTAAGATCTTCTTCTTCTTCTTCCTCATGTTTTACTTCATCTATTTATACTTTAAGGGTAGGTGATGAAGAAAACATTTTAGATCTAAGGGAGGATTTGGTATTTGGAAATTCTGAAGAAGAGGCAACCATTTCTAACCCTATTGACGATGAAGGGTCTTTCTGAAGTATTAAAGAGATAATTATGGGTTGGTAATCAACATCCATTTTTTCCTTTATTAATGTGAAAAATTCTTCTATACTGACTAATGAGGAAAATACTTGATGAAGTTCAGTGGATGATATGAAGACATCTCCATTTAAGATTTCACTATCAAAAATTTATCCCATGATGTCAGGATCGATTTCCACATCTGACATTTTGGAAGTCACTAGGCAAGTGCTTGGATTTGTGTCTATCCTTTCAATTTGATTGATAAGAAACACTTAATCTATACTCTGATGCTTTAATGGGTTACCCAATATATTTTCTAGACCATTCAGATCATTGATTTTTGTTACATATTTTTCCACGGACCTTGTTCCCTTTGTGTGATAGAATTATGGCTCAATATACTGAGATTCACATGTTTTAAATGGGGCCTTATCACCGTGAAATGTACCAATTTTACCATTGAATAAATACTTGAGACATTGGTGATATGATGAAGGAATGAAAACATGTTTTTGTAGCCAAGGACTTCCAAGAATAATGTTGAAAGACATGTCCTGTAGACGACCAAGAAATATGAATTTGATACGAGATCCCCAAATCAAGTTTTGAGAATAATATCACCTAGAGAATCTTGTTCATTCTTGTCATATCTTTATAACATAAGAGTGGAAGGATATAAGTCAGATTTAGTGAGACCCAATTGATGAAGTGTACAAATGTGAATGAGGTTGAATCCTGATCCATTATCAATAAAGGCTCATTAGATTTTTGTATCATTAACCCTTCCAGATAGATACAAGGGACTAATGTGTCCATGTACAACATTATCCTCATCTTGATCTATGAAATATATAAATGCATGAAATTCTACAAGATCATTCTTTATATGGTAAACCTTAGCAATAGTTACTTCCGTTTCAAACTCTTAAGGACTTGACAAAGACTCAATAAGTGCTTCTTGAAGTTCTTTTGATATATTCAAGGTATAAATGATTTATAAAATTGCTGGTACTTGGGATAGTTTTTTAAAATAAATCATACTTTTGGTCTAAAGTGTAAAGCCCCGACCCCAGCTACCCAGAGTCAGTGCATTACTTTGTAACATTGGCATGATCACAAAAGATCAAGTCTTGAAAGACCGATTAGTTTAGTAGCCTTGGAAACACTAGATAAATTCATAAGTCTTACATTACATCATAAAGTGAAAAAATAATAACAAAGTCCTCATAGTCCACACTCAAATACCCTTCTGTCTATCCCTGTAGGTCATTCATAAAATACTTCTTAACATCCTGGAAAATATTAAAACATTGAAAGGGGTGAGCTCAGATGCTCAGTAAGGATAACAATATAGCGGAAGCTTTCATAAATAAACATTAACATTTAAGGCAATTTATAACTAAAACAAAAGCCTTTTAAACATGAAATTCAACATAATATGGAAAAAGTAAAATGAGATAATGCCATTTACTTATTCACATGGATATTCTACTAGTCGAATAATCACAGGCAATATCAACAACCACTTTCATAATGATGGAATGCATAATGCCAGACTATCATAACCACGTAGCCAAGGCCTCGTGCCAAGACCACAAATAAGATTTTTTCAAGGCCTCGTTCCAAGACACTAGTTTGTCTCATGAGACCTGCCGATGCATCGAGGAGCTATAGCGGGCTCCACCCATCACTTATTAAGTCCAATGCATTCCTCATATGAATAGGTTTAAACATATCATAAACCATAACATAATCGTATCACATAAAACATGCATAAAGGAAACATAACATTTCCACATTTCAATCACAAGTTTTCAATACAACACATTGATATAATAAAAACGCTTTCAAAGCCATTTTCAATACCAAAATAAAAGAAAGTTAAAACCTTGTATTTATTTTTCATTAAAAAAAAGTGATGGCTTGTAGAGGAAGCTGAAACTCAAATAATGGTCACGGCGGCAGAGAAGTCATTGTCGCCGCATATGTACGGAAAGAAAAACATTCCATTTTTGTCGTTTAGTAAAATTCTTAGTATAAAAAAGATTCCTTTTGAATAAACGTAAAAGTCAAAGGGGTTCATACACCGTATAAAAGAAAGTTGTGTATAAAACCAAATATGGCTCAATGAAAGGAGATTGAGACGAAGTCCTTAAAAAGATCATTTTTTAAAATAAAATAGATCTATTATGTGTATTCACTATAGGTACACATAAAGAATACAAAATAAGACATAATAATATCATGACATAACTTGAATGTAGGAGATTAACCCAAAGAATGGAAATTGGGTTAAGAAGTTCTCTTACCTCGTGTCCGACTTGACTCAACCGTTCTTTAACCTCCTGAATAATAAACTAGAGTTAATATATAACTTATTAAGAACAATTTTCAATTTCATTATCCTTTTTATATCACTTATTACAATCTTATGAACATTATGTAATTATTTAAGTTAATAATGGTCGTTTTGTCGATCTTTGGTACTTGAGTCAACAATAAACTTCTTATAATTACAAGTTGTTCATGTGGTGAAATATCCATTATATCCAGAATTATATTCATGATTTAGATATCATATATATCATATATATCCAGTATATACATTCATTCATAATATTATGTAACATTTAGAGGTAAGAAATGAAATGCACCATTTATGGAGACGGTAAGCCGTACGTACGCATGAACGCTACTTTCATTTCTATTTCGTATTTAATGGAATGAAATCATAATTATATAAATGTATAATATAATTCCAGTATAATATATCATATAATACCATTTACTCCATCCTTTATTCATCCCACATATGGTATTAATGATTCAAATCACTTTGAGGGGGCGGTAGTCCGCACTTCCTAAAATGAAAATATCACGTTTACCCATAATGGAAACCATAAAGGTATGACATAAATGAAAAATAAAAAATGATAAGGAAAAAAAAATATAATATATATCATATATAAAAATAGTTTCATCATAATGGCCACCATTAGAGGTGTTATATGAGTGTTGAACAATCATCGTTTCGTGAGGCAAACATTCGCCATCCACAGAAACAATATGTTCTTTAACCATTAGATGTAGGTGTGTGTAAGTGTAGCTAGAATAATTATTATAACAACATCCTAGTATATTTAGGATACTGTTTTTGTTACAAAATAAATGAATAAAAAGTGTTTAGGGGGTTGGAGAAGAAAAATAAAACAAAACAACATTAGAGAAGACATTACCTTAAAATCGGGTAACTCTTTTTGATTTGAGCCAAAGGATTCCTTGGGAAGAGTTCTTCCCAATGTGAGGCTTCTAGGAGTAAGGGAGGGAAGTTGGGAGAGTATTTGGGCAGTGGTTGGCTGAGCCAAATGGCTTGAAAGTGTGAATGATGTGGTAGAGGTGGGGGCCTTTTATAAGAGGAGAGGAGAGGCACTCTTGGAAAGTAAGGAAATGTTACATTATTATACAATGCTTCTCAGATTCCAAAGGTCCCAAACTTATATAATTCTAGGATACGGTGATAAGGGTTTGAAATATACTCATACAATAGGGTTTTGACAAGTTTAAGACTTGGATTTTACATTATCTTTTCATTTTATTTAAATCGTTAATTAATGAGGTAATCGCTGCATCATCATGGTGTCATAAATAATTTAATTTATTTAATGTCCAAAAATTATAAAAAAAATACTATGATGTAGGAAATATTTTTATCTTTCCAATGACTATTTATAGTAAAAAATATGACTTGTATAACCCCACGTAAAAATTGTTTTAGTAAAACATTTCATGTTTGTGTCATTTTTTACTTTAACATTCAATAAAAGGTATTTATGTCATTTTCCAACTAAAGTGGCTCCATGGGGTCCCCAAGTTGACCCATGGATTGTCTTGGTCGGCCATGGCACATCCAATGAGGGTAGGACATGTGTCAAGCTCATCTCATATTATTAAAACATTATTATTACCTTAAACTACACTAATTACCTCTAATCGCGATTAAGAACTTAAAAGTTACTATTCACCAAAAATTATTTTAATCCCATTGAACCACATTTTACATCCTAATGACAACCATGTATGTCGGATTTTTGAAATTCAAATCACAGAAGTGGTAAAATTTCATTTAAATGAAAAAATCAGTTTTTATAAGTACCACTTAGTGGTTTCACTATTCATCAAAAATTGATGTTTTTCAGAACAATGCCAAAATTTCACCCTAAGCTATAATTGTTATTCCGAATTCAAAAATGATGTCTATTTTAAAAAATTCCAAACATATAAGTTGAATTAATTAATTTTATAATTAATTCCCACTGTCACAACAAATAGCGTGTTTTTAAGAAACAATTTATATCAAAAGATTGGCAATTGTTCATGCCCAATTTCAATGTCAAATTAATTATAATGACCACCATTGGATAAAATGGTAAAAATATATTATAATTATACTGTAAAACCACTAAATAGTATAATTTATCACTATAAATTATTTTTATTAAAAAATTTATTTTTAAGTATTTTTCACTATTCATAAAAAATTAGAAGTTCTCAGAAAAATACCAAAAATTCAACATAGGCTAATTTCGATATTCCGAATCCAAAAATGAAGTCCATTTCGAAATATAAAATATATATAATTTCAAAAAGTGGGTATTACTATTCATAATAGCTATTTTGGTTGGTCTCAGTGTGTTAGAATCTCAAACTTGCGTATAATACAAGCTATTAAATTATTGAAAGAGAAGCGTATCATGAAAGATCAAGGTGTTACATTCTAACCTCCTTCAATAAATTGCGTCCTCACAATTTGATATTTTTCTTTGAAAATAAAAAGGTTGAAAATAGAAAATACCTTTGTGGAAACCCACATCAGAAATAAGGTTAATAAAATTTAGCCTTAATAAGAGGGAAAGGGAAATGAAAAAGTCACCACCAAACTATGATCTTGATAAGGAGAACATTGGTGGCAATTAGAGATATATAATTGGAGGAAAAACGTAAATATTTGTAGGGAGTGATTGAGGTCATCAATCACAAACAATTGTAAAATTGAGGGCCTCAAAGCCTTCAATCTTTGATGATTTAAAATATTATCAGTTCAACAAGACATAAGGTATTAGGATAACAAATTTTTTGTTTTAATATCCCTTTACTAAAGTTTAAGAATTAATTTATTCATAGAATAAGAGATAGGTATATATATATTTATTATTGACAAGTAGAGTTTCAACCTTCAACTAATTTCTACCACAAACTCATCTTTCACTCAAAAAGATAATAGAACTAAAAAATATTATATTTATCCTAATCATACAAGGTTAAAAATATTAACACATACCATTTAGATTAGGAAAACTATTTTGTAATAACTAGGGAATTCATGTAGGCTAGTGGTAGGTAATAAAGGCATGTCGCACTATGGTTGTGGGTTCGATTCCTGCAGCTTTGTCCGACGCGACGAGTTATGCCCCACCCTGCAGGTTGTCTTTTTCCTAAAAATATAGTATTATAATATTCCAAAAATAATCTTCATAAATGTTTTACATTAAACAATACTATCCAAGGTTCAACTTAATCCATTCCAACCTATATAGTTATCCAAAATACCTCTGTCCAGACTTTTTCTAAAAGGTCTGTAAATTCCAAAATCAATTGTAACATAAGATTCCCCAAACAAAGTAAAGTTTCTATTATTGTCACATAATTAAAATATGATTACCTTCATCATATTAAAACCTTAATGAAAAAAACAAGTACTGCAGTACAATCCTTATACACTCCATAATTATTATAACCAGTACATCATTGATACAACACTCAAATGACAAAATTCTTTAATAACAACATAAGAACTCTAATCATTCCTCCTCATATGTGGTAGTATCATAGCTTGATTATTATCCAATAACATCATTTGGGGCATACTCTGATTATTTGGACATTGGTTTGCGTAGTGTCCCCAATCCTTGCAGAAGAAGCATTGTACATTTGAAACCATTTTCTTACCCTTGCAGTCACGCACTTTGTGTCCTTTTTCTCTACACTTATAACAAACTCCCATTCCCTTTAGGCAAGTTCCATGATGTTTCTTCCCACAATTACCACATATTGGAAAATTCTTCTTTCCCCTCATCCCTTTATTCATCATTATCTCTTCCATCCCTTTCGTCTCTTGCTTCGCTTCAAAGCCATAGGACTCAAAGAATTCTTTACTTATCTTACTAACACATGATACTATTTCTTCATATGTTGAGAACACATGGGAGACTATTTACCTTCGAAATATTGGCGTAATACCGTGAAAGATACGATCCTTCTTACTCTTTGGATCATACGTATTGCTGGAGTTCACATTCCTTATACTGGGCGCCATTTCTATACAATGGCATAAACTAGGTTAGTTTATGAATTGCAATGAATAATTCCAAACTTGTAAAATAATTAATATAAATTGAACGGTTTATGGATATAATCCATAATCATAAGAATGTTTTCTTTGAGGAAGTATATACTCATAAACCCTACATAATGGTTTGTAAAGAAGATGAGAATTATCCTAAGCAAATCCCCCAGGAGTGTCGTAACCAAGAGTGCATCAAGGCCCATTGTCATGCACCAGTTCCTGTTCGAGTCTAGCTCAAAGCGGTGTTTTCGGGTTTTACCCCTAGGTACATCTGTGCCAGAGCCGCCTCTACCTGCTCGTATCCAGACAGGGATGTATTTCTCGGAAAACTCACAAAATCTCTATAGCACCAAAATTCTAGGAAGTTCTTCTATACTAATCCTTAAAGTCTATCTTCGGGCTATGTGCTCTAATGAGAGTTTATCTAAATCTAGCTTCCAAGGTTAGTACTAAACTACCTCTGATACCAACTGTAATGCCCCGACCCCAGCTACCTAGAGTCAGTGCATTACTTCGTAACATTGGCATGATCACAAAGGATCAAGTCTCGAAAGACCGATTAGTTTAGTAGCCTTGGAAACACTAGATACATTCATAAGTCTTACATTACATCATAAAGTGAAAAAATAATAACAAAGTCCTCATAGTCCACACTCAAATCCTCTTCTGTCTATCCCTGCAGGTCATTCATAAAACACTTCGTCACATCCTGGAAAATATTAAAACATTGAAAGGGGTGAGCTCAGATGCTCAGTAAGGATAACAATATAGCAGAATCTTTCATAAATAATCATTAACATTTAAGGCAATGTATAACTAAAACAAAAGCCTTTTAAACGTGAACTTCAACATAATATGTAAAAAGTAAAATGAGATAATGCCATTTACTTATTCACATGGATATTCTACAAGTCGAATAATCACATGCAATATCAACAACCACTTTAATAATGATGGAATGCATAATGCCAGACTATCATAACCACGTAGCCAAGGCCTCGTGCCAAGACCACAAATAAGATTTTGTCAAGGCCTCGTGCGAAGACACTAGTTTGTCTCATGAGACCTGCCGATGCATCGAGGAGCTATAGCGGGCTCCACCCGTCACTTATTAAGTCCAATGCATTCCTCATATGAATAGGTTTAAACATATCATAAACCATAACATAATCGTATCACATAAAACATGCATAAAGGAAACATAACATTTCCACATTTCAATCACAATATTTCAATAAAACACATTGATATAATAAAAACGCTTTCAAAACCATTTTCAATACCAAAATAAAATAAAGTTAAAACTTTGTATTTATTTTTCATTAAAAAAAGTGATGGCTTGTAGAGGAAGCCAAAACTCAAATAATGGTCACGGCGGCGGAGAAGTCATTGTCACCGCATATGTACGGAAAGAAAAACATTCCCTTTCTGTCGTTTAGTAAAACGCTTCATATAAAAAATATTCCTTTTCAATAAACGTAAAAGTCAAAGGGGTTCATACACCGTATAAAAGAAAGTTGTGTATAAAACCAAATATGGCTCAATGAAAGGAGATAGAGACGAAGTCCTTAAAAAGATCATTTTTTAAAATAAAATAGATCTATTATGTGTATTCACTATAGGTACACATAAAGAATACAAAATAATACATAATAATATCATGACATAACTTGAATGTAGGAGATTAACCCAAAGAATGGAAATTGGGTTAAGAAGTTCCCTTACCTCGTGTCCTACTTGACTAAACCGTTCTTTAACCTCCTGAATAATAAACAAGAGTTAATATATACCTTATTAAGAACCATTTTAAATTTTATTATCCTTTTTATATCACTTATTACAATGTTATGAACATTATGTAATTATTTAAGTTAATAACGGTCGTTTTGTCGATCTTTGGTACTTGAGTCAACAATAAACTTCTTATAATTACAAGTTGTTCATGTGGTGAAATATCCATTATATCCAGAATTATATTCATGATGTAGATATCATATATATCATATATATCTAGTATATACATTCATTCATAATATTACGTAACATTTAGAGGTAAGAAATGAAATGCACCGTTCATGGAGACGGTAAGCCGTACGTACGAATGAACGCTACTTTCATTTCTATTTTGTATTTAATGGAATGAAATCATAATGATATAAATGTATAATATAATTCCAGTATAATATAGAATATAATACCATTTACTCCATCCTTTATTCATCCCACATATGGTATTAACGATTCAAATCACTTTGAGGGGGCGGTAGTTCGCACTTCCTAAAATGAAAATATCGCGTTTACCTATAATGGAAACCATAAAGGTATGCCATAAATGAAAAATAAAAAATCATAAGGAAAAAAAAACATAATATATATCATATATAAAAATAGTGTCATCATAATGGCCACCATTAGATGTGTTATATGAGTGTTGAACAATCATCGTTTTGTGAGGCAAAAATTTTCCATCCACAGAAACAGTATGTTCTTTAACCATTAGATGTAGGTGTGTGTAAGTGTAGATCGAATCCTTCTTATAACAAAATCCTAGTATATTGAGGATACTGGTTTTGTTACAAAATAAATTAATAAAAAGTGTTTAGGGGGTTGGAGAAGAAAAATAAAACAAAACAACATTAGACAAGACATTACCTTAAAATCGGGTAACTCTTTTGGATTTTAGCCAAAGGGTTCCTTGGGAAGAGTTCTGTCCAATGTGAGGCTTCTTGGAGTAAGGTAGGGAAGTTGGGGGAGTATTTGGGCAGAGGTTGGCAGAGCCAAATGGCTTGAAAGTGTGAATTATGTGGTAGATGTGGGGGCCTTTTATAAGAGGAGAGGAGGGGCACTCTTGGAAAGTAAGGAAATGTTACATTATTATACAATGCTTTTCGGATTCCAAATGTCCCACACTTAAATAATTCGAGGATAAGGTGATAAGGGTTCGAAATAGACTCATCCAATAGGTTTTTGACAAGTTTAAGACTCGGATTTTACATTATCTTTTCATTTTATTTAAATCGTTAATTAATGAGGTAATCACTGCATCATCATGGTGTCATAAATAATTTAATTTATTTAATGTCCAAAAATTATAAAAAAATACTATGATGTGGGAAATCTTTTTATCTTTCCAATGACTATTTATAGTCAAAAATATGACTTGTATAACCCCATGTAAATTGTTTTTTAGTAAAATATTTCATGTTTGTGTCATTTTTTACTTTAACCTTAAATAAAAGGTATTTATGTCATTTTCCAACTAAAGTGGCTCCATGGGGTCCCCAAGTTTACCCATGGATTTTCTTGTTCGGCCATGGCACATCCAATGAGGGTAGGACATGTGTCAAGCTCATCTCATATTATTAAAACATTATTATTACCTTAAACTAAACTAATTACCTCTAATCGTGATTAAGAACTTAAAAATTACTATTCACCAAAAATTATTTTAATCCCATTGAACCACATTTTACATCATAATGACAACCATGTATGTCGGATTTTTGAAATTCAAATCACAGAAGTGGTAAAATTTCATTTAAACGAAAAAATCAGTTTTTATAAGTACCACTTAGTGGTTTCACTATTCATCAAAAATTGAAGTTTTTCAGAACAATGCCAAAATTTCACCCTAAGCTATAATTGATATTCCAAATTCAAAAATGATGTCTATTTTACAAAATTACAAACATATAAGTTGCATTAATTAATTTTATAATTAATTCCCACTGTCACAACAAATAGCGTGTTTTTAAGAAACAATTTATATCAAAAGATTGACAATTGTTCATGCCCAATTTCAATGTCAAATTAATTGTAATGACCACCATTGGATAAAATGGTAAAAATATATTCTAATTATACTTTAAAACCACTAAATATTATAATTTATCACTATAAATTATTTTGATTAAAAAAGTTGTTTTTAAGTATTTTTCACTATTCATAAAAAATTAGAAGTTCTCAGAAAAATACCAAAAATTCAACATAGGCTAATTTTGATATTCTGAATCCAAAAATGAAGTCCATTTTGAAATAGAAAATATATATAATTTCAAAAAGTGGTTATTACTATTCATTATAGCTATTTTGGTTGGTCTCGGTGTGTTAGAATCTCGAACTTGCATACAATACAAGCTATTAAATTATTGAAAGAGAAGCGTATCGTGAAAGATCGGGGTGTTACATAAAGGCCTATGTTTTCTGGTATGGAGATGCAGTTTTTTAGGTTCCTTAGAAGTTGATGCTCCTGATGTAGATGTACCACATGTCGAGGCAGAAGCTAGAAGTACTTCTGCTCTTGATGGATTATACTGACTAGGTATATTTACCTAATAAGAGAGTGGTGGTATAGCTACTAATCGGTATTCTAAGATGACCATATCAGGACTGATCCTCTCATGTGTGGGAGAGTTCTCTTGTTCTTGCTGAGCCCGCTGAGGGGATCTCCCATGAGTTTCTACTGCATAAACAATTTGAGCAGGGGTGTAGTTAAACTAGTGGCTTCTAGAATATCCACGTCTTCCCTTGTATCCTAAACCTCGACTTCTTCCCCTAGTTCCCTAATCAGGTAAAGGGAATTTAGGTTCATAACCAGAATCATAATTTACCTAGGGATCCATTAAGTGGATAACATTAATAGAACCAAATATCAATTCCGCATCAGAAGAAGATTCTTCTTGACTTGTCAGTTCTTGTTGTGCCGTTTGGCAGGGTGGTGCCGATGCTTTTGGGACAGTTGGCATGAAATATTCCAAATTTAAGAACAACTTTGGCCTTTACATGAGCTCATCTTCTTCTGACCTCTCTTTAACTTTCTCAGCATGTCACTTCTCTGAGGATTGACCTTTGGAGGATTGATCTTTTAATGAAGATGGATTTTCTATAACATAAGTTGTAGGAGGCAGAGTCAGTTGTTTTAACCATGTTCGTAGAATAACATGAGTTTGGTTGACCATTTTCCTGACCATACAATCATCATAATTCTACACAATTTTTCTTTTGACTTCCTTCCATCCGCCCTCTTCCTTTGGATTGGTAGCAGTAACCCATGGTACTTAGGTTGATGAACTTTTTAGTTTAACTTGTCCAGAGTATACCATTTTTTGCAGGATTTATTTGAAAACAAAACACTATTTAATGGGATGCCCCTATATTTTATGAAATGGGAAATAATTTGGGATATCTTCATATCCTTCTTTTTTCGGTTTCTTGGGCCTTGGAAACTAAACTAAGTTGTTTTCCAAAGCTAAAATGAAGTAACTGGGAACCTGTTCATTCTAAAAAGTAAATATTTTGTTATTTAATTCCTCAAATTGTCTCTTAATTTTATATTTTTGATCATCATGACGAGCTAGTAATTACTGCTGACGCTCGGGAGGTGGATTCCTTCGGTATGATGAAGGTTTTAAAGTAGAATAAGGTACAAGTGCTTGTTTGAGTGTGACTATAGTAGCCTATTCTTTCCCCATTCTTCTTCCCAGAGTTAATGGGATTACATGAGATTTAGCTTTAGTTCCACAATGGAATCCTCCAATTGTGGGGTGATTGAAGAAAAGTATCGAAACCATCCTGTGAATATCACAAGGATTAGTGGTATGCGTAACTGATCACACTTATTTTCCACAAAAATTGGAAGAAACTCTTCTTGAGGGAGTAGTATATTTAAGGAATATGTTAATTATTTCCATCGAGCAATGAAATCTGAAACTCTTTCATTCTCACTTTGTTTGAAATTTGTGAGATCAAAAACGGATGTCTTTGGTAGCATTGAGCTGAATTGGAATAGGAATTTCTAAGGGAGGTCTTCCCATCCATTAATTGATCGAGGCTGTAAACTTGTATACCAGACAAAGGCTGGGCCATGTAATGATTTCACAAAGCATATGAGCTTTACTGCATCTTGTTTTTTAGGGGTCCCTATCATGGGATCACAATGAGAAAGAAAATGTGTTAAGTAATGATCCAGATCTCTCAAACCATTAAAGATTGGAAATATGGTAATAATAATGTTTGGAGGGGTAGGGATTCGATATACCCATTCGGGGTAATATTTATTTTCTGGTTGTACTGGTGCCCACTATTCTTCCATAGCTTCCAATTGATTTGTTAATACCTAAATTGTATTCATAAGCATTTGGGGAATATCTGGATGAGCTGGGACTTGTATAGGTATATCAACCAGAGCTTCAACTGGATCAACGACTAGAAAAACCATTGTTGGTTGTGGTACTTGTATTTTTCTTAGATAACACACGGAGAAAGGCCTGTAAAGATGCATTTGATCCTTTCCTGGATATATACCTAATGGAGGTAATTAATTATCCATATCTGTTGTTGAAACAAACCCTCTTTGCTGAGGAGTTCTTATAAGATGTGAAAGTTGAGGATATACTTTTGGAGCATGTCTGGAAAGAATGATTTTTCATAGTAACTCTACATTGAGTCTCTTCAAATCCTTCATCTCATCCTATTTCTGGGAAAATATTTCTTCAAGAGAAACATATTGACCTTATCTATTGAAAAAATGATACATGATCTGAACTTTACCTTTCCCCTTGTCAGATGCCTTTTTAAGAGGTGGGAGTTCGTTACTTGAGGGAATACCTAGATTTTGGGTAAGCCTCTGAATTCGGGTATGCACACCTCCTTCATTTTCTTCAGTGTGTACCATATTATGAATAAGAACTTCATCCAACGGCTCCCCTAAATTAGACTCATTTTTGTAGGATCTTATATAATGGTATTAATGACATTAATCAACACATAATGCATTGACGACAATCTGTCAGTATATATGTAAGATCGTTTCATTTTGTACCCTCCATGAGAATTTGTTCTTCTATATACTGATTTCTCAGGGACTATTTGATAGATAGTAACTTGAAGGGAATAATTGGATAGTTTAGTTGTGCATTCACATTGTGTATTCTTCCCTAATCCGAAGAAAACTGACTTCCACTGAGGTGGGGATTGTGGATGTAAAAAATCCCCCATCCTAGTTGGATGAGGCTGTAAATGTTCTTCTTCTTCAAACCTTCAAAATCTATTTGTTGAATTTTAAGGTTGGCTTTAAAAATCCCCCATACCTGTAGAATGGGGTGGCTCCTGAACTTCTATTACTGATATTAGCACAACTGCTCTTCTGATTTTACGAATTATGGTTCAAACATTGGCTGGGTGCATTATCTGAAAACCACTTAAATCTCTTGTTTTGGAAGACTATTGTTCTATTCCAGATATTTTTACAATCTAATGGATGACACCCACTAAGTGGGAGTCCGACATAATGTTCTTAAATGATTTATGAAAAGTTTCTTGAAATCTTTCTTTTTTTGGTCCTAACTTTTATGAGATCAATTTGAATAATTTTCTTAATCATATCTTTGATTGCACACAGAATATGTTGATTGTAGCCGACCATGGGAAATAACATTGTAGCACCCCAAACCCTTCATGGTATATTTCTCTTAAATACATTCTAGTTATAGCCTATATTTCATGAGTCACTAAGCCTCTATGGAAAAAAACATGGTTAATTATAGGAGATATCTATAACCTAGCCAAGTAAACCTAATTTTGTCACTTTTATGGTGTGAATTTAGAAAATCTAACATACATGGTTGCGATCAGTAAGTTATTTGGAGTCTGATAAGGAAAAATCAATTTTTGATGAATATTAACCTACCCTTATGAATAGTAACCTACCCTTATGAATAGTAAATTACCCTTATGAACATTAATATGACTCTTATGAATGTTATTCATACCATTGAGTATATAAATGAATTTAGGCACCTTAAAAATGAAGATGAAAATTTTTAAGTGTTTATATTTTTCTGTTAAATAATGATTTTAATTAAATATTTATTTACTCATATTTATAAAATTAATTTTGAAAAATGCACTTCATTTTTGGATTCTACACATCAAAAAATGGTTAGGATGAATTTTTGGGATTTTTCTGAAATACTTAAATTTTTGATGAATAGTAAAATCCGATAATTCACAATAAATGTTAAATAATGGATTAATTGAGTCGTTGATGATGATATGCTGATATAAGACCAATTGATTCGGATTACCATGATAAAATTACTATTCTTGTCCATGGAAGACCCACTATTCCTTGTCTTATGGAGAAATAATAAATTAATGAATTTTATATTAAGAAAACTCATCTCTCCTCAACTATAAACCCCCCCTTCACTCCCTCTTCTCTTCACTCCTCTCAAGCCTTGTTTCTTGAAAATATTCTTCCCAAATATCTCCCCAAGATCCCCCCTAACGTAAAAAATCTCCTATCCTCTTCAAAATACCAAAACCTCTCCCCTTAAGAGGTTTTCAAAGGAGGAAGTCTCAAGAGGTAAACTCCTCTTTCAAATTCCTTCATTTCTTTTAAGTTCTTTTCTTTTTGTTTCTTTCCTCACCTCCCATCACCCAAATATTATGATAAATCCAGTAAAATAAATGTACTGGAATGATTTTATTCTAATGGGATATTTCATTATCTTATCTCCTTTCCCCACCCTTTATTTGGAAGAAATGAAAACACCATTTGAGATGTGCTAATTTTGCACATTCAAGGACAACAGATTATCAATTTCTATTATAATATTTAATTATGGTCATGAAAACATTTTTGTTATGGTTGAAATAGATTATTATATATGTAATATATCCTATTTTTAGTTATGTAATCCTTTTTTACAAATAGTATTAAGTTATACAGCAAAACATGTTCATTGTAATCAAACCTACCATTTAACCAAAACAGTTGTCACTAAGGTTATATATATGTAATAATTCGACCTCACTCTATGTAAACAAATTAAATTTAAAACCATGTAATATAAATTAAGTTTACTAATTTCATATAACTTCATTTCTGGACAACCACTTCCATCTTTCATGTTTATCCGACCTTGAATGTAAGTGAACCGATCTTTTAAAAACAAGTAATCAAACGAGACCGAACAATGAAATTGAACATTATAACTAATAAAAAAGGCCTTAAATGAACTAAAAAGGGTTATAATAAATCTTTTACATATATTATAGGTTATTAAATTATTAATTAATAATCCTAATTTGTTTATTCATGTCTTTAATAACAAGTCAAGAACACCTTCAAGCATAAGGTAAGGGATCCTCTCTCTCACTTTTGTTCAAGAATCTCCCCTATGTTGTGCCCTTTTATTTTTAATTCATAATGATGGGGTATATTTTTTCAACTCCCCCATACTACCCTTATGACATATAAATAATGTAATACCCCTTTAACTCTCATTAATCCATCACAATAACACTCGTTACCATGCCGAAATGTTTGTAAGGGGTTTCTCATCTCACTTTCATTTCTGTGAGATTTTAATTCTTCGCCACTTATTTATTGTATGTGGTATATGTGTACTACCATTTGATATATAATAACATGGTTCTCTTTATATTAATTTTATTAAATGATTAATTTGATGGTTATTATGTTCTGGTCATATGATTTGACCGATTACATTGTGGTAAGAGACTTTGTCTCAACTACTATTTTGTTGTGAATTACTTTGTATTGTGCACCTAATAATCCTTATGTGGTGTACCTACTTCCAATTTGAGATCACTTTTATTTTGAAATGATATTTATATTAAATATCCATAATCTCATATCATGGATATGTTTGTTGTCTAAACCGTATACCATTTTACATAGGGTGTTTATTTGGAAAGTTATTTTAATTATGGAAATATTGATGAATCTGTATACTCTAATCTATACGGATATTGAAAAGGCATATTTCTCTTGTATTGAATCAATGTATAAAGAATTATTTGGACATGCAGTGGTGGGTGGGGATCTCTATAACCCCTCGATGCATCGGTAGGTCTCATGAGACAAATCAGTTGGCGACAAACCCTTCGAGTTTGTTTCCAAAAATCAGATGGGTTTCTACCAACAGAACTAAAAAGTTTTAATGGTATTATGGTTTCATGTTCCAAATACATGATGTCTAATTAATAATCATTCTCTTTATTCATTATTAGTTATTTTTATTATCCATGAGGTTTTCACTATGACAAAATCTATGGATGCATTTTCATTCTCAGTTTATTAATGGAATTAGTTTTTCATTTATTCACCATGCCATATTAATTATGTCAGATTGATTATGATTCACATATTATTGTACTCATTCTTATGATATTTGTAACCCTTATTGAGTGTTTGAGCTCACCCCTTTCATTTTTTAGTTTCAACAGGTGATGAAGAGAAGGTCATTTATTGAGTTCATGTGGTTGCAGTTTTTAGTTTTGTTATGTATTGTATCTTGTAACCTTTTTCAATGTAATTTGTGTTACATATATGTATCTAGTTTCTTCAAGACTACTAAACTGATTGTTCCTTCAGGATTTTTTTATTCCTTATAACCATGACAATATCACAAGTAATGCACCGGTTCCATCTTAGAGGGTTTGGGGTGTTACAGTTGGTATCAGAGGAAGTTTAGTAGGAAACGTAGAAACTAGAGTAAAAAATATATAGTAGGAAAAAAATCCCTAATGTAGTATTTGAGGATAAATGTACAAGATCATCTTGGGATTTTGGTAAGTAATATATTATGTGAATCTTTCTAGAAAATTCATCCCTATCTAGATACGAGCTGGTTGAGGTGGCTCTGGCACATATGTACCTAGGAGTGAAAACTCTGACAAGGAGTTTTGGGATTCACCCGGGGTATCTTGGTACACGACAACAGACCTTGCTGCACTCTTGGATATGACACTCCTGAAGGATATTCTTAGGATAATTCATCTTTTCTTTACAAGACATTATGAAGGATTTAAATGTAAATTTTTCCTCATAGAAACCATGTTCATGAGATTAGATATGCATATAATTTCAATCCATATTAAGTTTTTTCTATTATAGATTCCTATAATTATTTGCTGGGGTGGGGCTACTCCATGTTATTTGTCTGTTTTTTTATCTATTTGACCTTAGGGTTTTGGTATGTCCTATGTCCATGATGTCTAGGTTCCCCCCTTATTCCCTTAAAAGGGGGTGATCAATAAAAAAAAAAAAATTGTAGGCCTTCGGGCCGTTGGAGGAGGATATAGTGTATTCCATTATTTAGAAATGATGCCTAATGGAAGATGGGGAATCAATACTCGTGGACAATGTAGGGATTGCCCCACTAAGAAAGTCAACATGGTCAATGTCGGAGCAGATCAGATTATGACCATATTGGGACAACTTACCCAGGTCGTGAAGAATAACCATGCTACACCTATATTGGATCGTTTCATACGGAAGAAGCCCCCATCTTTTAGTGGGACTACTAATTCGATAGTAGCTGAGCAGTGGATCAAGTCACTTTAAAAGATATTTAGGACATTAAGATGCGATGAAAATGAGAAGGTAGTGATGGCAGTATATTGTCTCAAGGGTGACGCAGATCAATGGTGGCCTTTGATCCAGAATACCATGGAGGAAGAAGAAATAGAAGATATGGGAGGAATTTTAAGGAAATATTCTTCGAAAAATATTTCCCTCATGAGCAACGAACTGAAATGAAGAGGAAATTCCTTAGCTTACAACAAAGGGAAGAAGATAGTGTTGCAGAGTATGAGGCTACCTTCACAAGGCTGGCCAGGTATGTCATAGATTACGTACGTGACTTGGAAGACAAGATTGATCATTTCTTTGAAGGTCTTAAGCCAAGTCTTCGAAGGTCACTGTCTTCTCAATCATTTTCATCATATGATGAAATTGTATAAAGTTCCATCAAAACAAAGAAGGAATTTTCTAGATCAAATCTTTTCAAAGGAAACTAAGATAAGAAGAAGTAATTTTATAACAAAGGAAAAGGAGAAGCACCAAAGAAGAGCAAGGGAACAAAGTTATACCCATTATGTGAGAACTATGGAAACAATCATCTCGAGAAATGCTTGAAAGGCATGGGAGTCTGCTATAACTGTGGAGAAAAGGGGCATCGATCTGATGAATGCAAGGGGAAGAAAAAATTCAATGATATTCAATGCTACAATTGTAGAGAGATGAGACACTATGAAAATGATTGTCCTAAGATCCAAGGAAAATTGACACAGAAAAGTCCAAGAGGGAAAGGGAGAGCTTATGTGATTACAACCATAGAGGTTAAGGTGCCTAATGATGTGGTGGCTAGTACTTTAATTGTTTCCTCAAACTTATCCAATACTTTATTTGACTCTGGATCATCACATTAATTTATATATTCTCAGTTTTACATAAAAATTTGATATGTCCAATTTGATTTAATAAAGGAGTTGTCAGTAAAAACTCCCAGGGGATATATCATTGCAAAAAGGCATGTCAGCTAGTCCCTCTGCAGACACCAAAATGCGATTTAGTTGCTAACATTGTCATCATACCAATGACTGACTTTGATATAATTCTCAGTATAAATTGGTTGTCAAATTATGAGGCGAAGATTTATTGTAAGAATAAGGAAGTTACAATTTTTGAAAATGGCGTAGAATACCTTGTCTTTAGGGAAGAAACTTCGCCACGTGATTCTTATATAGAACCACCCCAGTAGATCTACTTAATTAAATACTTGGAGAGGTTGATTAAACATTATCTATAGGCAAGGAAAGAAATCTTCTAATTAAAGATGTGCACATAGCGCAAGAGTATATTGATGTATTTCCAGAGGATTTACCTGGACATCCTCCAGAGCAGGAAGTTGAGTTCTCTATTGATTTAATACCTAGTTCATGACCTATATCAAAGATTCCCAATATAATGGACATTGTGGAATTAGCAAAGCTAAAGAAACAACTATAGGATTTATTTGACCTAGTGTTTCTCCATGGAGATCCCCTGTCCTATTTGTCAATAAGTAAGATGGATCCATGAGGCTTTGCATTGATTATAGGGAAATCAATGCTATTACAATAAAGAATAAGTATCATCTGCCCCAGATTGATAATTTATTTGATCAACTTCATAGATATCAACACTTTTCAAATATTGACCTTCAATCCAGATATCATTAGTTGCGTGTGAGGAAGGGATATATTTCTAAGACAACATTTCTGAACAGGTATGGGCATTATGAGTTTAAAGTGATGCCTTTTGGTCTGAAAAATACACCCTCTATTTTCATGGATTTAATGAATAGAGTTTTCAAGGAATATCTTGATAACTTTTTTATGGTATTCATCGATGATATACTTGTATACTCAAAAATCTATGAAGACCATGAGAATCACTTGTAGATTATTTTAAGAAATCATAGAAGAAATAAATTATATGGGATGTTTAGAAAGTGTGAATTTTGACTTCAATGAGTTTCTTTTCTAGGCCATATTATCTCTAAGGATGGAATCCTAGTTGATACTACAAAGACAAAGGCAATATAAGAATGGACCATTCCAACAAACATATCTAAGGTATGTAGTTTTATTGGCTTAGTAGGTTACCATCGACATTTTGTTCAGAATTTTTCCTGACTGGATAACCCGCTAACCAAGATCACACATAAAGTAGTTAAGTTTGTGTGGAAAAAATAATGTATATAATGCTTTGAAGAATTGAAAAGAATATTTTTCAATACTCCAATTTTGACTCTTCCATATGAAAGTAGTGGATTTGTAATATATAGTGATGCATCAAAGAATAGACTGGGTTTCATCCTTATGAAAAATGATAAATTTATTTCTTATGCATCAAGATAGTTGAATACTCATGAGAAAAATTATCCAACTCATGATCTTGATTTAGAATCTATAATCTTTACTCTGAAAATATGGAGGCATTATCTCTACGGAGAGATATGTGAGATTTATATGGACCACAAGAGTTTGAAATACATTTTCACACAAACAGAACTCAACATGAGGCAAATAAGATGGATCAAGTTACTCAAATATTACGATTGTTCAATACACTACCACCCAGGAAAGGAGAATAAGGTGGCAGATGCATTAAGAAAAAAAGATCATGGACTTATGACCCAAATGAGGATTTAAATAGATCTTATATTCATGGATCTACTAAATATGGATATGGGAATTGTTAAGGAAGGATAAACATTGCTCTTCTTTCAAATGATTTCTAAACCATCTTTACTAGAGAAGATAAAAATCTCTCAATATAATGATGAGAATCTGCACAAGAAAATTAATGCAGTTAAGGATGAGAGACTGGATGACTTCGTGTATGAAGAAGTAGTTCTGAAATTTGGGAAGATGTTATGTGTTCCATCAGTAACTGAGCTAAAAAGGGAACTATTAGACGATGCTCATTGCTCAAATTTCTCTATACACCTAGGTAGCACTAAGATGTATAGATATCTAAAGGAATATTTTTGGTGTGATAATATGAAGCTGGAAATTGCTGACTACATGTCAAGATGTCTAGTTTTTCAACAAGTGAAGGCAGAGAGACAACATCCCAAAGGAGTGATGCAACCTCTACCTATTCATATGTGGAAGTGGGATAACATTACAATGGATTTTGTCACCGGACTACCAAGGAAACCTAGAAATAATGATGCAATACGAGTAATTGTTGATCGGCTCAAAAAATCCGCACATTTCCTTCCTATAAGAGAGGATTTTACACTTCATCCCTTGTCAAGACTTTATATTAATGAAGTTTTAAGGATTCATGGTACACCTCTATCGATTGTGTTTGATCGAGATCCCCGATTTACATCAAAATTCTAGAAAATTCTCCAGAAGGCTTTGAATACTGAGCTTCATATGAGTGCTTCTTATCACCCCCAAACTGATGGAAAGTCTGAAAGGACTATCCAAACTCTAGAAGACATGCTGAGGTCATGCTCTCTTGACTTCCAAGGTATGTGGGATCAATAATTGCCTTTGTTGGAATTTTCCAACAACAATAGTTTTCATTCTAGTATTCAAATGGCTCCATATGAAGCATTATATGGAAAGATATGTCAAACTCCAACTTGTTGGGATGAATTTGGTGAGAGGAAAATTATAGTCTTAAAACTTATTGAAGAGACCAAGACAAAGGTGAAGATAATCCAAGCCCATATTAAAGCATCCGAAAGTAGGCAGAAGAGTTATGATGGAAATCAGAGAAAGGATTTGAAATTATAGGTGGGAGATCATGTCTTTCTAAAAGTATCTCCATGTAAGGGTGTCTTAAGGTTCAGTAAGAAAGGGAAACTGAGCCCCAGGTATATCGGACCATTTGAAATTCTGGAAAGAATCGGAGCAGTAGCTTACCGTTTAGCAATGCTGCCAAATCTATCCAAAGTCATGATGTGTTCCATGTGTCATTGTTGAAGAAATACATGCCAGACCCAACACATGTACTCTCCTATGAAGAAATCGAACTAGAACCTGATTTGTCACAATGTGAAAAGCCTATTGGGATTCTTGAAACACGGGAGCAGGTATTGAGAAATCAGAAAACTTGTCTAGTAAAGGTTCTTTGGAGGAACCAGAACATGGAGGAAGCAATATGGGAACCAGAGGATTTCATGACAAAGAACCAACCACTTCTTTTTGGTGAGATTCATATATACAATTTCTAGGACAAATTTTATGAAGTAGGGAATAATGTAGCACCCCAAACACTTCATGGTATGTTTCTCTTAAATATATTCTAGTTATAGCCTATATTTCATGAATCAATGAGACTCTATGGAACAAAACATGGTTACCTATAGAATATATCCATAACCTAGCCAAGTAAACCTAATTTTGTTACTTCTATGATGTGAATTTCAAAAATCTGACATTCATGGTTGCGATCAGTAAGTTATTTGGAGTCCGATAGAGAAAAATCAATTTTTAGTGAATAGTAACCTACCCTTATGAATAGTAACCTACCATTATGAATAGTAACTTACCCTTATGAATATTAATATGACTCTTATGAATGGTATCCATAACATTGAGTGTGTAAATGACTTTAGGCACCTTAAAAATGAAGATGAAAATTTTAAGTATTTATATTTTTTGATTAAATAATGATTTGAATTAAATATTTATTTAATGATATTTAGAAAATTAATTTTGAAAAATGGACTTCGGTTTTGGATTCTACACATCAAAAAATGGTTAGGATGAATTTTTGGGATTTTTCTGAAATACTTGAAATTTCAATGAATAGTAAAATATGATAATTCACAATAAATGCTAAATAATGGATTAATTGAGTCATTGATGATGATCTGATGATGTAAGCCCAATTGATTCGGATTTACATGATAAAATTACTATTATTGGTCATGTAATACTCACTATTCCTTGTATTATGGAGAAATATTAAATTAATGAATTTTATATTAAGAAAACTCCTCTCTCCTCCACTATAAAACCTCCATTCACTCCCTCTTCTCTTCACTCCTCTCAAGCCTTGTGCCTAGCCAATATTCTACCCAAATCCCTCCCAAATATCCTCCCCCACATCTGAAATCTCCTATAATCTTCAAAATACCAAAACCTCTCTCTTTAAGAGGTTCTCAAAAGAGGAAGTCTCAAGAGGTAAACTCCTCTTTCCAATTCCATCATTTCTTTTAAGTTCTTTTATTTTTGTTTCTCTTCTAACATACATTCACCCAAATAGTATTATAACTCTAGTAAAATACATGTAATGGAATGTGTTTATTCTAATAAGATATTTCATTATCTTCTCTCTTTTCCCCACCCTTTATTTGGAAGAAATGCAAGAACCGTTTGAGATGTGTTAATTTAGCACATTCAAGGACAATAGATTATCAATTTCTATTATAATCTTTAATTATGGTAATGAAACCATTTGTGTTATGGTTAAGACAGATTATTATATATGTAATATATCCTATTTTTTGGTTCTGTAATCCTTTTGTACAAATGGTTTTAAGTTATGTAGCAAAACATGTTCACTATAATCAAACCCACCGTTTAACCAAAATAGATGTCACTAAGGTTATATATATGTAATAATTTGACATCACTATAAGTAACCAAATTAAATTTAAAACCATTTAATCTTCTATAAGTTCAATAATGTAATATAACTTCATTTCTGGACAACCACTTCCATCTTTCATATTTATCCGAACTTGAATATAAGTGAACCAATCTTTTAAAAACAAGTAATCAAATGAGCCCGAACAATGAAATTGAACATTATAACTAATCAAAAAGGCCGTGAATGAACTAAAAAGGGTTATAATAAATCATTTAAAAACATTATATGTTCCAGAATTATGAATTAATAAGCCTAATTTGTTTATTCAGGTCTTTAATAACAAGTCAAGAACACCTTCAAGCATAAGTCAGGGGATCCTCTCTCTCACTTTTGTTCAAGAATCTCCCCTATGTTGTGCCCTTTTATTTTTAATTCCTAATGATTGGGTATGTTTTTGAACCTACCCCATACTTCTCTTGTGACATATAAATAATGGAATACCCCATTACCTTTCATTAATCCCTCGCAATAACACTCGTTACAATACCGAAATGTTTGTAAGGGGTTTCTCTTCTAACTTTCATTTATGTGAGATTTTAATTGTTTACCACTTATTTAATGTATGTGGTATATGTGTACTACATTTTGATATATAATAACATGGTTATCTTTATATTCATGTTATTAAATTATTTATTTGAGGGTTATTATGTTCTGGTCATATGATTCGACCGATTACATTGCGGTAAGAGACTTTGTCTCAATTACTATTTTGTTGTGACTACCTTTGTATTGTGAACCTAATAATCCTTATGTAGTGTACCTACTTTCCATTTGAGATAAATTTTCATTTGAAATTATATTTATATTAAATATCCATAATCCCATATCATGGATATGTTTGTTTTCTAAACTATATACCAATTTACATAGGGTGTTTATTTGGAAAGTTATTTTAATTATGGAAATATTGATGAATCCGTATAATCTACTCTATACAGACATTGAAAAGGAATATTTCTCTTGTATTGAATCAATGTATAAAGAATTATTTGGACATGCAGTGGTGGGTGGGTCCCACTACATCCCCTTGATGCATCGGTAGGTCTCATGAGACAAATTAGTTGGAGACAAACCCTTCAAGTTTGTTTCCAAAAATCAGACTGGTTTCTACCCACAAAACTAAACCGTTTTAACGGTATTATGGTTTCATGTGCCAGATACATGACATACAATTAATAAGAATTATCTTTATTCATTATCAATTATTATTATTATCCATTATGTTTTCACTATGACAAAATCTATGGATATAGTTTCATTCTCAGTTTATTAATGGCATTAGTTTTTCATTTATCCACCATGACATATTGATTATGTCAGATTGATTATGATTCAATTATTATTGTACTCATGATTACACTATTTTTAACCCTTAATAAGCGGTTGAGCTCACCCCTTTCATTTTTTACCTTCAATAAGTGATGAGGAGAAGGTCATTTATTGAGTTCATGTGGTTGCAGTTTTTAGTTTTGTTATGTATTATATCTTGTAACATTTTTCAGTGTAATTTATGTTACATCTATGTATCTAGTTTCTTCAAGACTATAAACTAATTTTTCCTTCTGGATTTTTCATTCCTTCTAACCATGACAATATCACAAGTAATGCACCAGCTCCAGCCTAGATGGGTTGGGGTGTTACAACATTGTCTAAGACCAATTTTGGAGGGCTTTGTTGATTTTGGAGCACAGTAAAATGAAATGCTCTGTGTGTACCCCATCCTCTGATATGAAAACCATATGGGATATCAGTAATTAACTGGAGTATCCTATTTAGTTCATTAAAGAATGAATGCGGAAGGTCTACCTTATGATTCTCAACCTTTTGATGTTGGGAAACTGAGAGAGATGCCAAGTCAATTTGGCATTGCAACCATTCTATTACATTTACATGAATTTGATATTTATCATAAAGTAATACTTTTTATTTCAGATGATGAAGATTTTTCCATATGTTGAGGCGAATATCATGAATTCAATCTTCTATTATCAATTCTGGAATGTTATATTAAGAGGTTTACAAGGGCCAGAACATGATTGGTATTTTACCCTTAGCCAGTTGTTTTATCATATTCAACTTATATTCCTCATATTTTTTCTAGAGGTTTCTCAACCTGGTCTGACTAGAGTGGATTCTTCTCAATTGTTTTATCACAAAAAATAGGATCCGTTTTTTTCCTCTACTATATTAGAAGGAAAATGACCCAAGGGAGGTTCATAGAATGACCATTTTCTTAGGCTGTATTCTGGTTGAGAAAGTATTTCACTTTTTAGTAAGAAGGAATCAGAAATGACTAGCCTTATGTTGGTAAGTGACTTGAGATAAGAGGGATTTCTCATCACTACATTATCAATTGGAGAATTATCTAGAAAATGAATAACACTACTACAGAGAGAACTTTTGTAGTTAATTCTATCATGGGGAGGACCACTATGGTAGATTACAGCAAGGGATAAATACTATTTATCCTTGGTCTTCTGGAAACATGGAGGGTTTCTGTGACTCTAATCCAAAGATAGGTTCTTTAAATTGACCAAATTTTCATAAGGAAAGACTTCATGATGAAGTATACAATGAGGAACTTCATGATTACTTCTACTAATCACAAAATTTAGTAATGGGAGGCAAATAAATTCTTGAGGGATTCAAGAACTCCAGTATTAAGAGGAGTCAGACTGCATATTGACTCTTGATTTTCCATCTATGTTTTGAGAGACTTATACTTAGATTCTATTTTATATGTATTTGGGGACACTCACTGAGAGAAGTGGTTATCATGGGCAGGTGTATGTGCCTACCTTGGAGTGGTCATAAAAATGGGATGATTATCTTTAATTGGAAAGGGTGTATGTTCCTGATCTAGTTGTCCATATGATATAGGGGAGTATGCACCATAACCCTCTGGTACTGGAACATAGGTGTGTATCTTCTCAGGCATGAAATGTTGATGATTCATCCCAGCTATGGGGATAGAATTATGTTTCCATACCTCTGGTATTGTTGAAGTTTCTGTTATCATATTCTACTAGGTTTCTTGAATATGGGAAGGAATTTATGTATGCCCTTTCACCATTGCTAAAATGTGTTTGGTGACTTTAGTGGCCAGAACAGGAATATATATCCATTTTGTATACATATTAGGTGTTTGTACCTACTCATGTCCTCCATTTCCTATCAGTGGATGCAGATATTACTCATTTATGGGGGTAAAGAGTTGAGCCTACCCCAAGTTTGTCATCGGAGCTTTTCGACTGACTTCTCTGGATGCTGCCAAACAAGATTGTTGGTAGGATTAATTGATGCTGATAAGTGCATGTGCCTGCTAGCTGTTTTTGTCCAAGCATGGTCGACGTACTTCTTTCAATGATGCCAAATGATACTACTAGTAGGATTGGTGAGTGGAGGTAGATGTATGTTCTTGCTTACAGTTTGCCACCATATTTGATTGGCGGGCCTCCTTGAATGCATCCAGACGAGTCTGCTGACTGGTTGATAGTTTGTAAGTTGGTGTATGTTCCTACTCAATACACTCCACTAGATTTGAATAGTGACATTTGTTGGGTGCCTCCAGATTAGTCTTCTATCTAGAAAAATTAAGGCAAATGAGTGTATGTGCATGTTTGTTGTTTGCCACCAACTTAGGTTGATGGACTTCTCTAGAGGGGGAAAAGGTAAGAACCCGGTCCCTGTTGTCTGGATTTTGTCCTTGAAGGTTCTTCTTGCATTCCCAGTTCTGAGGTACCTGGGCCGAACAACCAAAGGCAACACCCCCATCATGTTGTGGGTTCACTGCCACACGATTCTATTGGCAGCGATTGTTGGTGGGAACCCTAGGGAAAGACCCCTATGTCTTCGAGTTGAGGAAATGAGTGACCTCTTGATCCACCTCCCTATAGTATAAAATGTACTAGTTATTTAATTCTAGAGATAAAGACCTGAAATAGTTGAAGACTGTGGTTGGCAATATTTTCTTCTTGACCACTGGTCGTCACTGATCGGACGATCGGGGGTTGTTGTTAACTTGGAGAGTCTGTCGGGAAGCCTATAGGGTTGGGATAGTACCATGTTAATAGTATTCCCAAACCAATACATTTTAGACCCAACATTGAATAAACAGAGTTGGTGATGATGTCCTTCCAGTGGAGAAGGATCCAGATTGTGCAGCAACCGGGGCATTCATGGGTGAAAACTTGAATGAAGCCATTTGGAATGAAGGGATTTCATGAGAAAACATGACAAATAAAAAAATTTAACTCCATTAAAGAAACATCATTTAGATGAAAACATGCATGATTTATTCCTTTTTCTGGACTTACTTTATCAATTTATAGGGTCCTGACAGATGGGTAACATTATCAACTTGTTTAAGGATTCATGTCGGGTTCACCATTTTTTTTGTTTCCCATAGAAATAGGACTTTGATAGGAGTCGTTATTCACAAAACAGTTTCCATGGGATTTATTTATGGTCGAAAAACACCCAATGGTCTTGTATCTATAGGGACCTTATTTCCAAAGGAATGTTTTTGTCAGGTCATTTGGCCGATGATTCTTGAGAATACACATTGGTTGAGAGGATGAGAGGTTGGGATCATCACACCCTTTTTGGGGGAATTATTTCTTACTCCAAGAATCTCTTATAGATTTAAAATATGTACATGAATCCTTATTAATTCACCAAGTATGCAATGAGTTTCCATTGTGATTTGGAAATCAATGATTAACATGTATAGAATTTGAGAATCATCTGTATGTATATGAGGTTCTTCATCGATGGAGACATATATATGTATCTGAGGTTCTCCACAAATGGTATCCTTCGATATAATTCTTAGAGATTATTTGGTCATTATTATTACTACACTGGTTTTAAAGACACTCAGTGAGGCATGATGGAATTAATCATCATCTTGGGAGAGGAGAGTTGTTTTAATGTTGGGATTGTACCCATAGATGGGCTACCTACGTATCCTTGTGAATGCAATTAGAAACCACGTAGTTTGATTCCACATAATAGGAAACATTATACCTTTTAAGGTCATGTGATAAAGACCAATCTATAAAATTTAATTTTACTTGTTAAGGATGCATAGGCTGAAGATTCCTAATCAAAGTTTAGTGTGGGACTTATACCAAATTAGCCCAAGGAACCTATAAGGGATATAAATTTTTAAGTTGAATTAGACCCTATTGGGAATGTGGACCAAAAGGGATATGTTTTATTTATATTGTTGGGTTTGAATCATATGGAGGCTTCCTACGTATCTCATTTGGATGAGAATCAAATCCCACATAGTTCAGGAAGTCTCATAGGAGTGTATAGTCCTTTGAGAGAAATGAGTTTGGAATTACTTATTGAAAAGGATGACTTGGTGATTTGGCGGATTAATTTGGGGCTTAATACTAAATACAATTCCCATTTATGGATGAGATGGGATAGAGCTTGGTCCTTAGGAAGGCTTCTTATGTATCCCAGTTTTAATGGGAATTAGAGTTCTCATAGTTCATTCAATGATGTGTTTGCGCAAATTTTGTGATAATCACAAATCTCTAAGCCCACATGAGTCATGATCAGTGTGAGAAACAATAGGATGTGAAAGATTCAAAAAAGGCAGACACACTTTTCATCCTCCGCTGGTGGAATAGGCCGTGGCTACGATGACATTGGTGGATGATGGCACAAAGCAATGAACCGTTCAATGTGAAATGAGATTGAAAGCTATTGGATCTGGTCCAAAAGGATAGAGGATTATGATATGAGTGTTGTACTAAAATTGGTATTAGTAGGGGAGGGAGACTTTTCTTTTGTTCAAAAGGAAAAGTTAGTGTGAACCATACCTTTCCTACTAGGGACCTGAGGCTTTGGGTTTTTTATTGTGGATATAAAAACTCACAAACACTCCATGAATCCTGACCCCATTATAGAAAAATGTGGGAAACCTCTAACTATGGATATACAAACCCAAATGGGAGACACACTGATGTGCCTTTATCATGGGTTTGGTAAGTCAGGAGGTTTTTTCAGAGCTTTAAACATAATCCCCTTCAGAAAATGGAGACAATGAAGAGAAAGACTTGACATGAATGATATTGGAGAAGGCTTGTTTAAAGGATTTCATAGGATAATGGGATAAGGTGAATCAAAGATGGGCACCCAAGTAGGTATCTGGTGCATAGGTATGGGAGCACAGGTAGGATTGGGTGACCTGATGTTTACTTAAGTGACTAACAACCTGGATGTTAAAACTTGGGCGAGACTTGACCCAAGCCTTCAAGATTATTCACAGGTATTCCCAGAAGTGGGGTGCTCAAGTTCCCTTAAAAGGAATGGGTGGTGCACACATGTTTCTCATTTAGGGAGGTTAGGCACTTTAGGCATGCAAGTGTTATGGATTTCAAACACTTAAGGGACTTAAGTCCTATGATACTTATTTAATTCATATTCTATAGGTGTTAAAGAACTACCTTGAAGTTTTTAGAAGACTTGTGTGAAGTACTAGGGTGACCAGAGCAACAATTGGGCTTCAGGGAAATTCATCTATCATAAATGAGGACACAAGGATTTATTTATAGGAAAATAGGTGACCCTAGGTGAAGGAGTTTGGTCTCACAAGTGGGTTTCATGCCAGCATTATGGCACGTAAGTGGCCATGTGTCGATAGTGACTTGGCTCAACTGGGGATATTTTAAACTCTACCCTTTGAAAATCTTGAAATTCTCTATGTATTTTCTTCTCTTTTTTCTAAGGAATTTCCCTTTTTCACTTTTTCATCGATGTGATAGAATAGATTGCTAACATTAATAGATATTATGCATGGATTCATTTTATACACAAGTTATTGATTAAATTTCATGTGTTTAAGTTATTTACCTTATCACATTTATTATCCCTTATTTACTCATGATATATTCCTCTGTATTAAACCTTTAATAATAATTTTATCCCACCCTTATTTTTTCCATTCCCAAGGAAATTAATAATAATTCATTTAATGAGTTTCAAGGATGGATTTTTTTTATTTTTTTATCTTTTATATTTTACCCCCAATGTAAAATTTGTATCATGTATATATAAGGATCTCAAAGATTAGTAAATTGATCGAACCTTTAGGATTATATCCCGTGTATATATTCGATTGTAATAAAGCGACCCATTGCTCTAGGTTATTATAGTTTATATTGTTGCACACTCTTAATATAAGTTTTTGTGTATGTACTAAATTTTGATAATATAATTTGGGATGTTCTTGGTTTATCTCCTTAAATATTTGTTTATTTTGACATCTATTTCAAGACACCATATCTTGAGAGTGTTCATTACATATTACAATCTACTCCACCCATATTCTCATTCTATTTCTTCATTTTTAATTTGATATTCATATTTATGCTATTATCATTTAATATACTATTATTATTATTGATTATTTTGTCCTTAACCTCTAATTAGGATTCCTTATCACCAAGTTTAAATTTATGCGACTTTATAATTCCAAGTATATTTTATTTAAAAGATCTGCATATCATAACTCTCTGATAAATATATTTTTTTAATTCTTCTTTAGATAGAGGGTGCTATTATTGAACACCTAATACAAGATAATTTGTAGCTTTTACTATTTTAGAGATTATAACACATTCTTTCTTCTTGTTAGCTATATATTACATTTGATATCTATTGTGTGTTCTCATCACCTATCCCAGAATAAACTCAAATATAATATTAAAAACATAATCAAAAACCATTTTCAAACAATCCCAAAAATCATAGTATATTTTTTAAACTAATTTACTAAATCCATCATATTCACCGCATGAGCTAGATTTTTCTTATGGGCGATTCTTAGAAGATTTACCATATATCGTACCACATTAAATACCTTAAATTAATGGTGTTTCCAATTTTTTTATTTGAACATTTTCCTATCTATTTTTCCCATTATTCTATATGTTTTTTAGATATACTGTCAAAACCTCTAAATTATTCTTGAATTTATTGGAAATAAAATTCTCCATCCATGACTCTTCCATTACCAATAAGAAAATTATATATTCTTATAATAAAAATATGGAAAGAAAAAATAGGTTATAGTCCAAGGGAAACTTTTCATTCATAATAATTGAAATTCCATATGGAATTTGGGATGAAGGAGGGAGTTGAATCTGTTATAACAAACTTTTTTCCAAATTAAAAATTCACTTTAAACCATTTAGCCCCTTTGGTCCTTAAACATATATTTCCTTTTTAGATCCATTTTTAATAGAGTAATTTTTAGATGAGAAATGAAGGATAATATAAATCATAGGCAATCAAGTCTTACTAATAGAAAAAAAATTCTTTATAATTTACATCCACTACCTAATTATCACCTTTTTCATAAAGTTTAACCATTTTACAAACTATTGTTCTATGTTTTATCAAAATATTTTTAGAATACCTAATAACTATTTATAACTAGTAAAATACTTGGATGTTCATTCATCATAAAAATTTTATTTACTTTGAATTGATTGATATTCTATTTAATTATCATTAACAAACATTAATCTCCCAAGGAATCATCTACCATTTAGTTTTAAATTGAAAAAATAATGAATTATTTTAATATTAATTCAATAATAAAATTATTGTTCTAGATGGATTATCCTCATCACTGATGAAATTACAATGATATAGTTCCATAAAAACAGTTTGTTTCTAGGAAAACGGGTATGTTATTCCCCAACTAATTGATTGTTATCTTCTAAAAATATTGTTTCTATAATAATAGTACCATGTGTCTATTGTTCAAGTACTAGATCAAAGTTATTTGGGGTTTTAAAAATTAAATCCGAGACATTTAAATAATATAGTTCTTTTGTATTTATAGGAGGATTGATTTTATGAAAATTCATTTGTATAATTTATTCAACATTATGTTCCCATCATTTGATAACATAATAGGACATAATTATGATTTATTATTGAAAAAAATATTTAAAATATTATAGATAAAATTTAATAAGATTATATCTTGTGTTAAGAATGAATAATTTTCATTTGAGAACTCTAAAGTAATTGGAATTTGGCATCAATCTTTTGATAATTCATAGGGAGTATCTTTAAGACCAAGAAAGGTAAAATTAAATTGATAATGAATTATATAGAATTAATGTCTATAAACAAAATTGTTTGAAACATTTATATATACACAACATAGATTATAAAATCTATTTGTGTATTCAATTACTCTTTTAAACTCCCATATTATTTTTTGGATTTCTTATTTCCAAAATTTATATCTAATTCCTTTATATATAGAAACTATTTTAAAATAAATACTCTCAATTTTTACACCATGATCACTCTTAATAGTTATATGGGAAGGGATTTTCTAATTTTTAACAAGATAAAAAACATTTTAAATAAATTTAGTAATTCCAATAAAAGTGTATTAAGTAAAACTAAAGAAAATTTGGTCTAATAATTTACCAAGGCATACACAATGTGGATTACTTCGATACCAGTGGATTGTATTTTTTTAAAAATATAATATCTCCAAAAATGTATTTGATTAAAAGTCGAAATTTAACCAATATATTTAAAACTAGTCTTATGTTTTATAAAGTAATAGTTAGGGTCACAAACTATTGAATAATTATACTTATGTTCTGAAATATTATTAACATGTTCCATTTTAGAATTTTTTGATAAGGTTTAAGCCTTGTAGTTACTTAATCTTTTATATTGAATCCATGACTTACCCCCCATTGTACTAAGGAATTGATAACTTCATATTGTCTAGTATTTCAGGTTAATATTTTAAATTTTATCATCTCCATTGGCTAATAAAATGTGAAATCCTTCAGAAATTGTGATGATAAGATTTTCAATCCTATATGTTTATAGAGTAATCATCACCACAATATTAAATTATAATGATGTTGAAATTATTATGTCCAAAACAATATAGAAAATTTGAAATTATGATCTCACCATGGGTAGATAGATCAACTATTCTAATGATATGTCCTTGTGAGTTGTATCCAAAAATGAAATTTCAACTTTTTTTACTTTCAATGTCTTCTAAATGATTTATTTAGTTCAAGTAATGGGTCGACATCAACTATTGTCCAAGTGAAAAGTATTATAGATTTTTTACCCAATATTTTATTTGGAAGCAAATGAAACTAAACATTTGGCCCCCAAAACTATTTTGGTCCATAAAAACTACAATATAAAACATCTGGCACCCATATATATATATATATATCCAATTTTTATGTGATAAAAAATAGTAAGGTTATTAAAAATGTATTCTTTTTCATTTAAAAAATATTTCATCTTCAATATAGAGAATCAAAACTTCCAATGACCTTTGGTTTGACATTTAGTATAAACTGGTTCACATTTCATAAAAAAATATTTTGAATAAAAATGGGACATCCTTGAAGAAGAATAAACAAATTTGGTTGAAGTGTTAGAATATTTCAACTACGATTTATGATTGATGATGCTCTCACTTCTATGATTAATATTTTAATGTATCATCATGAGGATTTCAATATTTGATTTGAGTTTTACAACATCAACCTTATTTTAAATAATAAATAAAAGGAAAAATAATTTTTCATTAAATAGAGAAGTATATTTTTTGAAATAATCCCATCAATATTGAAAATATAAATCGAAGAATTATCATATTTCATCTTAAAAATCACTTTTTTAATCTTTGGGTTTTTGTATATTCTTAAATTTATTCAAATGATAGAGAATTATTTTCATCATCTGAATAATATGGAGAATCTAATGACTCAATAGAACGTTATTCAATAACCTTATCTAGGAACCATGTTTCACATTGAGGAATAATACTAATAAATCTATATATCATCATTTTTTATTCATTTTACAAACTTCTTTCAGATATTGTGTCCTCACTAAAACAATAAGTATACATAGATTTCATAAATATATTCCATTTTTTACATTGAATATATTTTGGATTCCTTATCCTCCTTTAGAAATATATGATAATTTGTTTTAATATGACTTAAATATTTATAATCATATCAGATTACATGATTAAAATCCTTCTTATCATCTTTCCTTTTTGAGTTTTAATATATATATCACATGTCCTTCCAATTGTTATTTGATGAAGTGTTCCTCTTAAAAATTTTCTACATACATTTATCTAGTTATCCAAAATCCCCTTGACTAATATCCATATCATAATAATCTGATTATTTTTTTAAAGAATGATTTGAAATAGAAATATTTGATATATATATTTTAGAAGTAGTAATAGAAAAATAAAATCTATTTTTCCATTTTTCTTTTTTGACATCTCATTATAGTATATTCTCATAATTCAATAATTATACATTTATATCATTAAGAGATATTATTATAAGATTATTAGTGTCATAAATAACTTTTCTATTCGACTTTCATTGTTTTATGATAATTCCAATAATCATATCAACCAATTGACTATTAGTAATAACTTTTTCAGCATGTTATCGAATATATTCAAAATGTACATAAATCCCTAATGTATTTGAGAAACAATTTCCCAAATTTTGAAATCAAATTCATGAGATTTGGCATATACAATCTCCCTAATTATTTACAAAAACCATTATTCATCTAAAATGAGTAATTTTTAATTTCATTCATTTTTTGTTATCACTATTACAAGATAAAATATGACTATAGATATTATTCAACATTATATATAAAATTATATACTATAATATTAAATTTTAATTATATTCACATTCTTTTTAGAGTAAAGTTTGGAATATATTTTTCATGAATATTTTATTCTCAAAGCATCATTAAATAGTTTTTAACCCTATAATTAATCACAAAGGTATTTATTGTAGCTATGAAATATTAATAATTAGAAACATCAAATATAAGTGTGATATTTTAATTCATTTTCTAAAATGATCTGACTGGTAGATTCACCACCATTGAAAAAAACATTCCTTTACATATTTGTTAGTACAAGGAAAAAATTTAGGGACAATATATGATAAAAAATGTCATTAATGTAATGAATATTCAAGAGGGGGAAATTAATGATTTAAGAAAACATAAAAATGTTTCCCTCTTTTCATCAAAGTATTGTTTGGAAGGACCTGATGAAAAATAAAACTTTCCAAACTTATCAGTGTATTATAAAATAAGAAGTATAGTGGAAATTAAACAATTCAAAAGTTTCACACTTTAAGAATTTATATAATCTGGAAAAGTAAAATATTATTTATAAAAAATATATAAATAGTTCAATGATGTTAAAAATAAAAATCTATAAAATCCAAGAAAAACAGGCTAAATAAAGGATATTTAGATCTTATCCATAAAATACTTCTCTTATGATCCAATGTGGTCATAGGATAAAATCATGATATATAAGTCATCTTGGTTCTATAATGATTCCAATTTGATCAAAATATTTGAATAAAAAAATCCCTTCACTCAACTTATTTGATTAGAATAATAATAGATCAGTCTATTATCCAAAGATCTTGTTCGATTATAAAAGATATACTCCACAAAATACTTATCCAAATATTTCATCAACTATAGGTGATCAAAAGAAAAAAAATTGTGAAGGAAATATTTAATATTTTTTAAACTACTTAAACACAAATGGAGTCACTAACCTCACAATAAAAATAAATACAAATGGGATATCTCTATTATAGAGATCTTAATCATGCCATGAATTTTAGGAAACAAGTAGAAAATCCTCAGAGTCACATTTATATATTTATATATGATATTTGTAATAGAAACAAATAAATTTTCATGATGAAAATGATCACTCTAACCATTTCAGATATATCTTAACATAATCCATTTATTTATCAGGAATGTTTTAGAAATTTTGAAGTAAAAAATACTGAGATTAAAATATTTCAGAATGGGAATTTTCTATAAAACAAACATGTTTGAAAAATATTTAGAAAAACATTAGAAAACTAAAAATTAGATTATTATTTATCAAAATAGGCATATAAAAGATATTATTTATAAAAACGACTCAATGATAAATATAACACAAAAGAAGTAATTAATTTTTTCAAATTTTTCTGAATAATAAAACCATGATTCATAATATAATAAAAAAATTTATATTAATAGGAAATAATAATGTTATTTATAAAAAACTAAAATACATTGGATTTTTTCCATAACATATCTAATGCAGTCAGACTTTACATGTTCATACTGTATTTTTTTTATGATAATGTTTTTTTAAAATGATTTACTTCATTATCATTTTTATCAATCTTGGAAAATATTTACACCACCCCACTTAATAATTAAAAAAAGAGGTGAAACTTTTGAATTTTTTTTGAACCATTGGTGTGATTAGGTGTAACGACTTGAAATTTTGAATAAATTTTGTTTCCTAACTTTGTGTGTTATTTTATTTTATACTCAACCAAACTATTTCATTTAATAAAATGAATATAATTAAAATAAGACCATTGGGTTTTGACTGTTATATGATCGTTGGTCAATATGACTGTTGGAAACTAAATGTTGCGATTATTGTCTATAAATACAAGTGATCTTGATTAATTAATATAGAAAGAAGATTCGATGGTCCCATCCGGTAGTCTCGGGATGATCGAATCCCATCTGATGGAACTCAGGAAGGTGGTAGCACCTTTGGGCTTTGGTCTGGACCAAACCCAATCCAAACTTCATCGTGTGAAATTGGAACAAAATCGCCTTCGTGAAAATTTCAAGCTGATATAAATCACTAATCGGGCAATGTTGGCCGAGCCGCCCCAAGATTCTATCACCCTAGCACACCTTACTCTTAGGTCCTATGCTGGTTTTATTAGGGCCTACGTAACGAGACCGTATTTGCCTTGTATAATCCTTTGATTTAAATAAAAATTGTGATTTCTTCTTTTGGTAAAGTTTGTGAATTTTCAAATGTCAGGAAAAATATAGTATGCATATTATTGATGAATTTTGGAAAAATGGGATATTTTAAAATATTTATGTAAACCTTAAATAATTAATGATGTGTAATGATTTTCAAAAAATGTTCTTCTGGAAATGTGTTCAGTATGAAATTTAGAATCAAATAAGATCAACTTATTTTTTTTGTGAATAGTAAATTATGAATAGTGATTTTAGGCTAAGGATTTGTAATGTGAAAAAATTGATTTGTAATCTCACTTAAAGAAAGTTTTAGTATAATTTAGGCACCTTTATTAAGTAATGTGATTCAATAAAATAGGAAAATATCTGTTTCAGAAATTATTGGTTAAGTATTAGTTTTTTGAGGTGAATAGTGTTTTTTATTTAAAAATTAAATTAAAAATATATCGAATTTTTTTCATAAAATGGATCTCATTTTTGAAATCAGAGCATCGATATTTGGTTAAGGTGAAATTTTAGGATTTTTCTGAGAAAATCAAATTTTCCGTGAATAGTGAAATTACAGTTTTTGAGTTTCAGGTGTTTAATGACATCATTAAGGATGTAATAATTATGAAATAATTCTGGTTGACTTATGAATAGCAGGATAAGGTGTGAGGTTTCCCATGTGGCCAATACCATGGGAAAATACCATGGTCAAGCCCATGGTTTTGCCAATACCATCGATGATGTGTCCCTTGGCAATTAATGCTTTGTCCCCTCACTTATCCTATAAATACCAAGACTTTCCCTCAATAATTTCATTTAAAAATCCTCTCCAACGAAGTTATGGTCTCTTTACCTCCCAAGGGGTCATCCCAAGGTTCCCTCAATCCCCCCAAGGTCCCGACCTTCAGGCTTTCAAAGTTACATTTTAAGGTAAGGGATCCTACCTCTCTCTTTCTTTTCAAGTAATCTTTTGTATGTCATTTCATTTAAGCCCAATGTTATTATGTTGGGGGATGTTATTTTATATTAATATTACTGCCCTTTTCATGATCATATGATTATAGATCCCCTCTTAATCTCATCATTTCGTTTTATGAATGTACAAGTGGCACCGTTTGGCTACCGAATTTTTGTAAGGGATTCTTCCACCCTTCTTATTTTGAAAGTTCTATTTTTATGTCATTTCTTTAAAGTTACTTTTCTTATTTTGGGGAATTATCTTCTATATATATCAAAATTTCCTTTATATGTTCATATGATGAGAGAACCTATTTGATCTCAGCAATTCATTTTTTGAAGCTTTAAATAACGCCGATAGGCTGCCGAATTTTCATAAGAGAAATATTATTTTTGTCTTCCTTTAAAGTTCTTCATTTCATATGGTATATATTTCAAATTTCATTAACATGTTATTAAATAATTTATATTATGTACCCCTACTTTTTTATGGATCATTTATGAGTGGGGGACCCATGTCCCATCTCTTTTCAATGTTTTCTAAAACCCTGTAACATAGCCGTTATGCTGCAGAATTTTCGTCTCAAAATGTCTTTCTCTTTTTCTCAAATTCTATTATTTTATTAAGTGAATACTCAAAGATCTTTCTTATACATAGGTATTAACATATATATCAAAATTTTATATTTTAATTCTGGAATTTACATACATGAAACCCGCTTTCCTTTTCTGTGGGTTTAAAGTGACATAAAGATCATTTATTTAAAGCAGTTTTTAAAATGTTGTGATTATGAAATGAAACACATTTATTTTATGATATATGGGTTATTTATGAAATTTTTGATGATGATATATGTGGCTCAAATTATAATAAATAAAAATTAAGGGTGCACCCTGATAGCGCTCCAATGCATTGGGTAAGGACTTAATCTCTAGAGATGACCATTTTAACAATACCTTGGTGAATAAACTTGGTAATTTTTTTAATGACACCTTGGGGATGGAACTTGGTGATACAAAAATGATTGTCTAAGTTAAATTTTTTAGCCACATATTCAAGTTATGAAACAAGTTATTTTTATTATGATATGCCTCATGATATATTTCTCATTCCTTAAAGTTATTTATGATGACTTTATTGATGTATCTCAAGTTCACATGTAAAATGTTTCTCTTGTTTCCCTTACTGGGCCTTCTGATCACCCTTTCCTTTGATGTCTATCTCCAGGATATGATATGTAGTAAATTTACATAGGATGAACCTATTATAAATCCTTAAAAGTGGTTTAGAAGAATTTTTTATGTTATTTTCAAGTATTATGTTCCTGATTTCCAAGACACTAGACTTTAAAGATCCTCTGTATGTAAAATGTAATGAAAAGTTTTTTATTAAAAAGGTGGGATGATATAGTTGGTATTAAAGGATAGTTTAGTTATTTATGGAAATTAGGATATGAAAACTTTATGAATAACCCTATATAAAAGTTTAAATATAGAAAATCGTCCTGGTATTTTGGTGAGTATTGAGTAAGTGGTTTATTAAGAAAATACATCCCTGTCTGGATACGAGCGGGTAGAGGTGGCTTTGGCACATATGTAAATAGAAGTAAAACCTAAAAACCCTGATTTGAGCTAGACTCAAATGGGAACTGGTACACGACAACGGGCATTACTGCACTCTTGGTTACGACACTTCCAGGGGATATGTTTGGTTAATCGCATGCTTTTTATGAATCATTATGAAGGAATTATAGAAAAATGTAATTTTTCTAAGCATGGAGTTTTAAGACATAAAATACTTTTTTGTTAAATGATTGGTAAATGATATAAGTTTCTCATTAAAGATTTGTTCTTTTAGAAAATGTCCCCATCTTCTAGGAATACGTTGACGTATTTCATGAGGAGTTACCCAGACCTCCCCCAGAAAGAGAGGTAGATTTATCCATTTAACTCATACCTTGATCTCATCCAATGTAAAAGACCCCCTATAGGATAGAAAATGTGGAACTATAGGAATTAAAGAAACAACTCCAAGATCTTTTAGAGTGTAGAGACCCGAAGCTTAACATACATGGACATTACATTACTTTTGTGGAATACTTAGTACATAACAGAAACACACACAAAAGGAACGTAATAGTTTAGTGTATTTGGAAACTCTGAATATAATCTTCTAATCATGGTGAAAGATCTTCAACATCTCCCATAAAGATCTTCCCTTTTTTTTACCTAAAATATTTCTTTATATCCTGGGGAAAAGAAAACATAAAAGGGCGAGCTCAAATGCTCAGTAAGGGTAAACAAAAGAAATATCAATCACATCATATTCATAAGAACATAACAATTTGGAAATCTTACCTTGAAAAAGAGATCATAATTTCATAACATGGGATAAATCATGGTAGTGAAATGTAATCACAATAATCATAACTTAAAACATGAAGCTTTGTGGAATACACACATAATCATAGATAATCATTTCTTATTAGTCAAGACTCATTGCCAAGACTATCTTAGTGGACAAAGTCCATTTCTGAACCGAGTTCACTCCTCGTTTTAGTCCTGTTTTACTGAACCAGTTTAACCTGCCGTTCCAGCCATGTCTATCTCATGAGATATAAACTCTTTACCCAATGAATTAGAGGGATATATAGGTCCCACCCATCTCATAATGATACCATTCTTATGTGTGCCACAAAATCATAAATCATACATCATTGCATAACACATGTAATAAAAATGGGATTCTTAAACAACATGACATCATAAAAAAATTCATATAAGATAAAAGAATTCATAAAAATAATTCAATCACAACATAATCAAATAAATGTAATAATAGGGATAGAAACAGAACCCTATATTATCTTAGATGGAAAATAATCTTGATAAAACACTTGAACTCCATTCTTGAGGAAAATATCCTTTCTACTTCAAAAACATTTTCCTTTATTAACATGTCATAAAATTTTAAACTAAAAGAAGGTGATTAAAAATAAACTTGAAAAATTGTAAAGGAATATTCTTGGAAATAATGTTTTAAAATTCCATTCATGCCGTATAAGTTAAAAAAACATTCTTCTCATATTTTAGTCAGAAAAGTCAAAAAGTACCTCGTACGAAAAACGACAAAAGATTCCTTTCATATCTTTTACTAAAAACTCACCGAAGGGTAAAATTGGATTTAAACAATTGTAGGTGGATGGAAATAATATTACATATTGAGGAAAAATGGATGTGGATGATAAAATACACCCTAGTAAATTCCAAAGTATAAACAATCTCGGATAGAAATGAGATTGTGATATTTTCCCTTACCTTAGGTCCGATTTTCTTCGTAAGTGTCCGAAACTCCTGTATAATGATTTAAATAATGTCATTGACTTATTACAGAATCATACTCATTGTTATGATATCATATATGGTTCACTTATGACTTTATTTTACTCTTTCTTTTGTAAATTCCATGTTAAAGAGTGTTTTGGGTAAAATCGTTTCATTTGTCGTCCGTGTTTTGACTTGTAATTATTCATATGATTACTTAGATCATGATTAAATAATTTTAGAATATAAAACATGATTTATCTATAATATATATTTATAATATACATATATATAATATATCAGTAAATGGAAAGAAATACACCGTTCATGGAGACGGTAGGCCGTACGTACGCATGAACGCTGTTTTCGTTTCCTTATTGAGTTGAATGGAATTAAGTAGATGACATACATATATATACACATAAATCCAGTATAATTATTATTTCATATATTTTATGATTTCTTATTATATATACTTTATAATAATTCATGAATGGTTAACGTGGAGAATGAATCTCATCGCGTCGTAGAGATGGTAGTCCGTACGTACGCACGAGCGATGATATCATTCTCATGATCACGGAATTGTATTGGAGTGTATGTATACTATTTCAGAATCAATATCACTTTAAAATAATCATATATAGTTATTATTTAAACCATTATACCCATCCAAGTAAGGTGGTGGTGGAAAATAGATTACACCACGGCGTGGAGACGGTATTCCGTACGTACGCACGCGCGATGATTTCGTTTTCCATAGGATGGATAGATGGTGAAATAGGGTTGTTTCATAATTATAATAATATATCAGTATATGAGTGATACTGATGTTTTTACGTCATAATGAAAAAACCTAATAAGAATAAGTGGAAGAAGAAATAAAGTTGAAAGAATCGGTAACGGGCATTACCTCTTCTTTGAAGCGCCTCTTTGAGTCCTCCTCTTAGGGAAATAAAATTGGTATTTGAAGAAGACAAGGACCTCTAGGATGTTTCTAGGGAAGTGGATAAGAGAATTTATCAGGGGTTGACCGAGCTTGAAGGCTCAAAGTGGTGTTAGGAAGATAGGGATGAGGTTCCCTTTTACAAGGGAGGAGAGGGGCTCTTTTGGAAAAACAAAAAATATTATTTTATTATAAAGCCAAATTCGGTTTTAAATAGCTCCAAATTGATTTATTTAGAACCTAAGGTGGGGATGGGTCTAAATCATCTCATAATATATAATTTAGACAAGTTTAGGTTCCTATTTTAACCTTATCATTTATATTTAACTTTAAGTTAGATAATTTTACTCTTACCGTGTCTTTTTGTGTTCTTACACTATTAGTTTAATAAACTTACTATAACAAGCCAAAAAAACCCCAAGTTGTTTATTATTAATATATATAGCCTTATCTAAGTCATTTGGCCGAACCTTATATTTTTAGTAATAAAATAACATTTAATAATAAGATATTTTTTTTAAAAACTATTTTATGTCAATTTTGACACTATTTTGTAATTGATTTTTGTGAAAATCATAACAGAATTATTAGTTCGAAAAAAGTTAATTAAGTCAATAATAACATGTAATATTAACCTATAAAATTATTGGAATTCATAAAAAGTCTCAAATTACATTTATTTTGGTATTTATAACATCAATTATGTCAATATTTCATTAATAAGATAATTACTCCATCATCTTTGTGTCATAAATATATTAAATTATTTAATGTCTAAAAATTACAAATAAAATACCATTATGTGGGAAATAGTTTTAGATTTCTAATGAATATTTATAGTCTAATTTATCTTATGTATAACCCTATATTAAAAATGATATACTTATTAAACTTTGATTTTAACTATTTTAACCCTTCTTTAAATAAATTAATAATAAATGTCCTAATCTAATACAAGTGGGCCTAAATGGTCATATTTTATTCCTAAGGTTGTGTTTGGTCTAATCACACTTATCCAATAGAATTAGGACATGTGTTAGGGTAATAATAATATCATTTTTACCCTTAATTATTCTATTTACTTTTAACCGTGGTAAAAAAGTAAAAAGTTACTATTCACCAAAAATTATTTTCATCTCATTGAACCACATTTTACTTACTGACATCAACCGTGTCTCTCAGATTTTTGAAATTCCACTTACAGAAGCGGTAAAATTTAGTTTTATGAAAAATCCATTTTTTTTAACTACCACTTAGTGGTTTCACTATTCATCAAAAAATGAAAGTTTCCAGAAAAATACCAAAAATTAGGCCTAAGATATATTTGATATTATGAACTCAAAAATGATGTCTATTTTACCAAATTTGAAAGATATCAGTTGCATTAATTAATTTAAAAATTAATTCCCGTTGTCAAAACAAATAGTGTGTTCTTAAGAGATAATAACTATCAAAAGATTGACACTTGTTTATGTCTGGTTTAAATGTGAAATTACATCCAATGAACAACATTGTATTAAATTGTAAAAATATATTCTAAATATAATTTAAAACCACTCAAATTAATAATTTATCACTATTAATTATTTCGATTAAAAAGGTTGTTTTTAATTAAAATTTAGTAATTTTCATTATTCATCAGAAAATGAAAGTAATCCGAAAAGTACCAAAATTTCATCCTAAGCTAATTTCGATATTCCGAATCCGAAAATGAATTCCATTTTGAAAAATAAAATTTACAAAATTTCAAAAAGGTGTAATTACTATTCATAACAGCTAGTTTTAATAGTATTTTAATAGTATATTGTTATTTAGTAAAACTCATTATTGCGTACTACACACGCTATCGAGGAAGGTCGCGATTGCGTGTAATGCAAGGCAAGTCAATGATGCGTGTTGTGAAAGCTCCTTTTAGTGTAGCGTAAAACACAAGACATTAATGAAATTAAAAAGAATATTTTTTATAAAATCTCAGGGTGTTACATTCTACCCCCCTTAAAATGAATTTCGCCCTTGAAATTCGTCGAGGTTATAAATGGTTTACTACTCGAAAGTTTATTTAATAGAAACCCACATCGTAAAAAGGAATACCAAAACCAATATTTAAAAACAAAAGTATGAAACGTAATGGTTACCCAAATAAACTAATCACTGGGTTTCCACATAGGTGAAAATATGGATATGGAAGAGAAATCTAACCATCATGTTCTGATGGAGAGTGGTAGAGATCATGGCTATGGAAAAACCAGAAATCACAAAGCCATAAATTTGTAACTATCTAAGGTACCATCTGATTCATCAGATATAAGAACACTAGGACAACATTTTTGGTTTTCAAGATCATTTCCCTAAAGTTGATGAAATTGGAATAAGAAGAAATACTTTCGTGATTTTGGTATAGTCTCACCGTTGGTCATTATTTGGACAATTTCCACTTCATCTCTTAAAGAAATGAAGTTGAATTTGTCATTTGTGAGGTGTTAGCAGATCATGTGATAGAATGATGGGTCATTCCATCTGTCTCAAACAAAAGGTTAGAAAAGTTATCAAAAAATACATAAGTCCATCTATAGTGAGATTAATCATATATGGTTCCTAAAATGGACTTATACTTATTATATCATACTTCTTAATATAATAAAACTAGGTTCTACTAAACAGGGACTTCCTGTAGGCCAGTGGTAGGTGATAAAGGCCAGTCGCACTTCGGTTGTGGGTTCGATTCCCACAGCCTTGTCTGACGCGATGGGTTGTCACCCGTCCTACAGGTTGTCCTTTTTCTAAAGCTATATTACTATAACATCCCATAAAAAAGTTATATCCTTAAACAATACTAACTTATGTCCAACATAATCCATTCCAATCTTTAGGCTTATCTAAAATACTTCAGTCCAAGCTCATAGTATAAAGAAAATGATTACTTGAAATGTCACATAACAATCACGTGAATGCCTTCATTTATCCCCCATATATCTTGTTGGTCACATTCTAATCATGTGAATACCTTAATCATGTATTCTCTTGAAAAATGAATACCCATTAAACCTTAGTGAAAACATGAATGTTGTCAAAAGTTAACTCTTTCCGCATACCAAAATCCAAAAATTCTATATACTCAAACCATGATATAACCTTCTCCTTATATCATTCATGAGCTCATGAATACTATCAAACATTTAATTTTCTCCTTATCCCTTCATTATGCGCATATCATCTATTTTCCAAAAACATTTGAATAACCTTTAATGGATACTAGTTCCATTAATCATACACTTTCAAAACTCAAGGAAAGACAACAGTGTAACAATCCTTAGATGTCTCTTTATTCCATAGTACCATGAGATTACTTATACAACATTACACTTGATAAACATGTAATCATTCCACTACCCTCTTAAACCATTGACCGAGCTTCAACAATTCTTTGATCTAACATATCATTTGTAGTCTCTTCATCATCATCAACATAAATACTACCCATACGGCCATACTGATTCTCTTCATGAGACTTTCCCTTAGGGCATTGGTTTGCATAATGCCCGTACATTCCACATTTAAAACATCTAACCATTGTTGATGTCGTAGCAATACCATTATCGTCATCCATGGTGTTAACTGAACCTTTTCCTTTGTACTTACTGGCTTTGTGTCCTTCTTTTCCACACCCAAAGCATCTTTAAGTTCCCTTGAAACAATCTCCTTGATGCCTCTTCCCACATGATTTACATGAGGGAAATTGAACTTTCTTTCCTCTATGATCATCATGAAACTCCATCTTTCTCTTATTATCTGAGTCGGGAAACTTACCAAAGTTGAGATTATTGATCATATTATGAGATTGCTGATTAGGCATAATAACGATGTTTGGACTTCCAAATCCTGTTTCATTTGGTTTCTCATGAACAATATCATTCCATTGTCCATCATATCTTATATTATCATGAATCTTCCTATTTCCAGCCATTTTCTAAAACCCAAAAAGAATAGTGTGAGAGGAAAAAAATCATGCTAGGGAAAACAACATAGTAAAGGGGGAGTAAACTCAATATCTAACATATTAGGTTAAATTCTAAGATTGTTACCATAGTTCTAGGACTATATCCTATACGTATACATATCCTTAGGGACATCCCTAGACATACCTTAGAAATATCTCTAGGGATCTCACTAACTTTTTCTCATCCTAGTTTCCAAAGGTTGACTAAACCTTTCCTCTGATACCAACTGTAGAGACCCGAAGCTTAACGTACATGGACATTACATTACTTTTATGGAATACTTAGTATATAATAGAAACACACACACAAGGACCGTAATAGTTTAGTGTCTTTGGAAACTCAGAATATAATCTTCTTATCATGGTGAAAGATCTTCAACATCTCCCATAAAGATCTTCCCTTTTTTTACCTAAAATCTTTCTTTATATCCTGGGGAAAAGAAAACATAAAATGGTGAGCTCAAATTCTCAGTAAGGGTAAACAAAAGAAATATCAATCACATCATATTCATAAGAACATAACAATTTGGAAATCTTACCCTGAAAAAGAGATTATAATTTCATAACATGGGATAAATCATGGTAGTGACATGTAATCACAATAATCATAACTTAAAACATGAATCTTTGTGGAATACACACATAATCATATAGAATCATTTCTTATTAGTCAAGACTCATTGCCAAGACTATCTTAGTGGATAAAGTCTATTTCTGAACTGAGTTCACTCCTCGTTTCAGTCCTATTTTACTGAACCGGTTTAACCTACCGTTCCAGACCTATCTATCTCACGAGATATAAAATCTTTACCCAATGCATTGGAGGGAGATATAGGTCCCACCCATCTCATAATGATACCATTCTTATGTGTGCCACAAAATCATAAATCATACATCATTGCATAACACATGTAATAAAAATGGGATTCTTAAACAACATGACATCATAAATCAATTCATATAAGATAAAAGAATTCATAAAAATAATTCCATCACAACATAATCAAATAAATGTAATAATAGGGATAGAAATAGAACCCTATATTATCTTAGATGGAAAATAATTTTGATAAAACACTTGAACTCCATTCTTGAGGAAAATATCCTTTCTACTTCAAAAACATTTTCCTTTCTTAACATGTCATACAATTTTAAACTAAAAGAAGTTGATTAAAATAAACTTGAAAACTTGTAAAATAATCTTCTTGGAAATAATGTTTTAAAAATCCATTCATGCCATATAAGTTAAAAAAAACATTCTTCTCATATTTTTTTCGGAAAAGTCAAAAAGTACCTCGTACGAAAAACGACAAAAGATTCTCTTCATATCTTTTACTAAAAACTCACCGAAGGGTAAAATTGGATTTAAACAATTGTAGGTGGATGTAAATAATATTACATATTGAGGAAACATGGATGTGGATGATAAAATACACCCCAGTAAATTCCAAAGTATAAACAATCTCGGATAGAAATGAGATTGTGATATTTTCCCTTACCTTAGGTCCGATTTGCTTCGTAAGTGTCCGAACCTCCTGTATAATGATTTAAATAATGTCATTTACTTATTACAGAATCATAATCATTGTTATTATATCATATATGGTTCACTTATGACTTTATTTTACCCGTTATTTTGTAAATTCCATGTTAAAGAGCGTTTTGGGTAAAATCGTTTCATTTGTCGTCCGTGTTTTGACTTGTAATTATTCATATGATTACTTAGATTATGATTACATAATTTAAGAATATAAAACATGATTTATATATAATATATATTTAGAATATACATATATATAATAGATCAGTAAATGGAAAGAAATACACCATTCATGGAGACGGTAGGCCGTACGTACGCATGAACGCCGTTTTCGTTTCCTTATTGAGTTGAATGGAATTAAGTAGATGACATACATATATATACACATAAATCCAGTATCATTATTATGTCATATATTTCATGAATACTTATTATATATACTTTATAATCATTAATGAATGGTTAACATGGAGAATGAATCTCATCGCGTCGTGGAGACGGTTGTCCGTACGTACGCACGAGCGATGATATCATTCTCATGATCATGGAATTGTATTGAAGTGTATGTATAATATTTCAGAATCAATACCACTTTAAAATAATCATATATAGTTATTATGTATACCATTATACCCATCCAAGTAAGGTGGTGGTGGAAAATATATTACACCACGACGTGGAGACGGTATTCCGTACGTACGCACGCGCGGTGATTTCATTTTCCATAGGATGGATAGATGGTGAAATATGGTTGTTTCATACTTATAATAACATATCAGTATATGAGTGATACTGATTCTATTACTTAATAATGAAACAACCTAATAAGAAGAAGTGGAAGAAGAAATAAAGTTGAAAGAATAGGTAACGGGCATTACCTCTTCTTTGAAGCGCCTCTTTGAGTCCTCCTCTTAGGGCACTAAAATTGGTCTTTGAAGAAGACCAGGACCTCTAGGATGTTTCTTGGGAAGTGGAGAAGAGAATTTGTCAGGGGTTTTCAGAGCTTGAAGGCTCAAAGTGGTGTTAGGAGGAGAGGGAGGAGGTGCCCTTTTATAAGGGAGGAGAGGGGATCTTTTGGAAAAACTAAAAATATTATTTTATTATAAAGCCAAATTCAGTTTTAAATAGCTCCAAATTGATTTATTTCAAAACTAAGGTGTGTATGCGTCGAAATACTCTCCTCCAATATAATTTAGACAAGTTTAGGTTCCTATTTTAATCTTATCATTTATATTTAACTTTAAGTTAGATAATTTTACTCTTACCGTGTCTTTTTGTGTTTTTGCACTATAAGGTTAATAAACTTACTATAACAAGCCAAAAGAACCCCAAGTTGTTTATTATTAATATATATAGCCTTATATAAGTCATTTGGATGAACCTCATATTTTTAGGAATAAAAAAACAATTAATAATATAATATTTTTTTAAAAACTATTTTATGTCAATTTTGACACTATTTTGTAATTGATTTTTGTAAAAATCATAACAGAATTATTATTTCGAAAAAAGTTAATTAAATCAATAATAAAATGTCATATTGACCTATAAAATTATTGTAATTCATAAAAAGTCTCAAATTATATTTATTTTTCTATTTATAACATCAATTATGTCAATATTTCATTAATAAGATAATTACTGCATCATCTTTGTGTCATAAATAAATTAAATTATTTAATGTATAAAAATTACAAATAAAATACCATTATGTATTAAATATTTTTATATTTCTAATGAATTTTTATAGTCTAATTTATCTTATGTATAAACCTATATTAAAAATGATATACTTATTAAACTTTGATTTTAACTATTTTAACCCTTCTTTAAATAAATTAATAATAAATGTCCTAATCTAATACAAGTGGGCCTAAATGGTTATATTTTATTCCTAAGGTTGTTTTTGGTCGAATTACACTTATCCAATAGAATTAGGACATGTGTTAGGGTAATAATAATATCATTTTTACCCCTAATTACCCTATTTACTTTTAACAGTGGTAAAAAAAAGTAAAAAATCGCTATTCACCAAAATTATTTTCATCTCATTGAACCACATTTTACTTACTAACATCAACCGTGTCTCTCATATTTTTTAAATTCCACTCACAAAAGCGGTAAAATTAAGTTTTATGAAAAATTCATTTTTTTTAACTACCACTTAGTGGTTTCACTATTCATCAAAAAATGAAAGTTTCCAGAAAAATACCAAAAATTAGGACTAAGCTATATTTGATATTATGAACTAAAAAATGATGTCTATTTTACCAAATTCAAAGGATATCAGTTGAATTAATTAATATAAAAATTAATTACCGTCGTCAAAACAAATAGCGTGTTCTTAAGAGATAATAACTAACAAAAGATTGACACTTGTTTATGTCTGGTTTAAATGTGAAATTACATCCAATGACCAACATTGTATTAAATTGTAAAAATATATTCTAAATATACTTTAAAGCCACTCAAATTAATAATTTATCACTATTAATTATTTCGATTGAAAAGGTTGTTTTTAATTAAAATTTAGTAATTTTCACTATTCATCAGAAAATGAAAGTTATCCGAAAAGTACCAAAATTTCACCCTAAGCTAATTTCGATATTCCGAATCCGAAAATGAAGTCTATTTTGAAAAATAAAATTTACAAAATTTCAAAAAGTGGTAATTACTATTCATAACGGCTAGTTTTAATAATATTTTAATAGCATATTGTTGTTTAGTGAAACTCATTATTGCGTACTACACACGCTATCGAGGAAGGTTGCGATTGCGTGTAATGCAAGGCAAGTCAAGGATGCGTGTTGTGGAATCTCCTTTTTGTGTAGCGTACAACACAAGACATTAATGAAATTAAAAAGAGTATTTTTCATAAAATCTCGGGGTGTTACATAGAGAATGGTTTTATCTAACCAAGTGTTTCTCCTTGGGGAGCACCAGTTCTATTTTTGAAGAAGAAGGATGGATCGATGCAGGTATGTAGTGATTACAGAGAACTGAATGGGATCACGGTGAAGAACAAATACTCTCTTCCAAGAATTGATGACTTATTTTACCAACTTCACGGGGTTAAATTCTTCTCTAAGATTGATCTTCGTTTTGGTTATCATCAATCGAGGGTGAAGAATGATGATATTCCAAAAACCTCCTTTTGATCAAGAAATGGGAATTATGAGTTTGTTGTTATGCCCTTCAGACTGACTAATGCACCTGCTATTTTTATGGATCAAGATTAATTTGATTTTGGAAACTTATGTTTTATTAAATGTATATCCTTTGTATAGGAAAATGATTTGATGATTAAATGATAAGGGTTACTTTGGACGATGTTTTATATTTTGGATTACTGTATGCCTAAGGGAAATAAAATACTACAGGATGTAAATTGAGGAGGAATGGTTGATTTTTTTTTTAATAATTTATGTATTTATTATGGACATATGGTGATTTGGGTGATTTCTGGAAAATGATGAACCTAGCATAGAGAATATGTGAATAGGTTAATTATGCTTTAGTATGGGACTTTAATAGTAGTCAATGTTATTTGGAGATAAATGTTAAGATTTATTGGGGAAGACTATGTGATTAAATCCTTCTGAGTTTTGGGTTCCAATCTTAGTTTGGATTATTATGAAGAATTTTAAGGATGGTTGTGTATTGAATGGTATTTCTGGAACTTTGGGTACTTTTGTTGAATTTTAGAGATTAATAGTCATATTTATTTTTATAAAAGATTATACTTTTGGGGGATTATATGATCTCGTACTAACCATTTAAGTTTTAGTTTATGACTAAAGACAAGGAAAAAATATTTCTATTCTTTTGTGAATTATGTGATTATCTAGAATATGATTCTTGTGCTTTTGAGAAGACCAAGTGTTTTTGAATGCTCATTGTTTGGACAAAAGATTAGTCTTGGTGGAAACTTATTAACAGATAAAACTATACTTGAAGGTAATTATATTTCCTTATTTTTTTTTTCTATGTAGTAAATTAATTCCTTAAAATTATAAAAAAGAATGTAAAAAAAATGTTTTTGGTTTACGTTTCCTTCTGGGTAATCAAAGACCATTTAACACATCTTAAGTTTTTGATCTTCTTGTGGTTGATTTTCTCCTAATCATGTTTTCTATCACTCTCCCTCAGAACTTGACTCTTTTTTTTCTCTTACATATCCATTTTTTCTACATGGAATCCTAGTATGGGTTAACTCGGGTGACCATTGTACTTCCCTTCCTTTATTTTAAAGTAATAGTTTTACTAAATCTTTTTCTGATGTGGGACTTTCAACGAAAATTCCAAGCGCAATTTCAAAATTACGAGGACACAATTTCTTAAGGGGGAAGATTGAAACAACCTGAAATTTTGAATAAATTTTGTTTCCTAATTTTGTGTGTTATTTTATTTTATACTCAACAAAACTATTTCATTTAATAAAATGAGTATAATTAAAATAAGACTGTTGGGTTTCGACTGTTATATGACCGTTGGTCAATATGATTGTTGGAAACTAAATGCTACGATTATTGTCTATAAATACAAGTGATCTTGATTAATTAATATAGAAATAAGATTCTATGGCTCCATCCAGTAGTCTCGGGTCGATCGAATCCCATCTGACGGAACTCGAGAAGGAGGTAACACCTTTGGGATTTGCTCTGGACCAAACCCAAGCCGAACTTCATCGTGTGAAGCTGGAACAGAATCACCTTCGCGAGAAGTTCAAGCTGATAGAAATCACTACTAAGGAAATGTTGGTAGAGCCGCCCCAAGATTCTATCACCCTAGCAAACCTTACTCTTAGGTCATATGCTGGTGTTATAAGGGGCTATGTAACGAGACCGTAACTTCTTTGTGTAATCCTTTGATTTAAATAAAAATTGTGATTTATTATTATGGTGAAGTTTGTGAATTTTCAAATGTATGAATAAATATAGTATGCATATTATTGATGAATTTTAGAAAAAGGGGATATTTTAAAATATTTATGTAAACCTTAAATAATTAATGATGTGTAATTATTTTCAAAAAATGGTCTTCTGGAAATGTGTTCATTATGAAATTTAGAATCTAATAAGATCAACTTATTTTTTTGTGAATAGTAAATTATGAATAGTTATTTTACACTTAGTATTAGTAATGTGACCAAATAGATTAGTAATATCACTTAAATAAAGTGTTAATATAATTTAGTCACCTTGATTAAGTAATGTGATTCAATAAAATAGGCAAATAACTGTTTCAGAAATTATTTGGTAAGTATTAGTTTTTCGGGTGAATAGTGTTTTTTATTTAAAAATTAAATTAAAATTATTTAAAAAATTATTTTCATAAAATGGAGTTCATTTTTGAAATCAGAGCATCGATATTTGGTTAAGGTGAAATTTTGGGATTTTTCTGAGAAAGTTGAATTTTCAGTGAATAGTGGAATTACAGTTTTTGAGTTTCATGTGTTTAATGACATCATTAAGGATGTAATAATTATGAAATAATTATGGCCGACTTATGAATAGTAATATAAGGTGTGAGGTGTCCCAAGTAGACAATACCATGGGAAAATACCATGTGCAAGCACATGGTTTTTCCAATACCACCGATGAGGTGTCCCTTGGCAATTAATGCTTTGTCCCCTCACTTCTCCTATAAATACCAAGAATTTCCTTCATTAATTTCATTTACAAATCCTCTCCAACGAAGTTATGGTCTCTTTACCTACCAAGGAGTCCTACTAAGGAAATCTCATGCCTCCCAAGGTCCCGACCTTCAAGTTTTCGAAGTTACGTTTTAAGGTAAGGGATCCTACCTCTCTCTTTCTTTTCAAGTACTCTTTTGTATGTCATTTCATTTAAGCCCCAAGTTATTATTTTGGGGGATGTTATTTTATATTCATATTACTTCCCTTTTAATTATCATATTATTATATATCCTCTCTTACTCTCATCACTTCATTTTATGAATGTATAAGTGGCACCGTTAGGCTCCCGAATTTTTGTAAGGGATTTTTCCACCCTTCTCATTTTTCAAGTTCTATTTTCAAGTTATTTATTTAAAGTTAATTTCCTTATGTTGGGGTATTATCTTCTATATCTATAATACTTTACTTTTTATGTTCATATGATTAGAGAACCTATTTGATCTCATCAATTCATTTTTTGAATTTTTATGTAACGTTGATAGGATGCCAATTTTTTTTGTAAGAGAAATCTTATTTTTGTCTTCCTTTCAAGTTCTTCATTTCATATGGAATATATTTCAAATTACATTAACATTTTCTTAAATTTTTTATATTATGTCCCCCTACTGTTTTATGGATCATTTATTAGTGGGTGACCCATGTCCACTCTCTTTTCAATGTATTCTAAAACCCTGTAACTTAGCCGTTATGTTGCAGAATTTTTGTCTCAAAATGTCTTTCTATTTTTCTCAAATTATTTTATTTTATTACGTGAATACTAAAATATATTTCTTCTACAGATGTATTCACATATATATCAAAATTCTCTATTTTAATTCTGGGATTTACATACATGAAACCCACTTTTCTTTTCCCTAGGTTTAAAGTGATATACAGATCATGTCTTTAAAGCTGTTTTTAAAACGTAATGATTATTAAATGAAACCCATTTCTTTTATGCTATATGGGTTATTTATGAAATGTTTGATTATGATATATGTTTCTCACATGATAATAAAGAAAAATTAAGGGTGCTCTCTGATAGCGCTCCAATGCACTGGGTAAAGACTTAATCTCTAGAGATGACCATTTTAACGATACCTTGGTGAATAACCTTGGTAATTTTTTTAATGACACCTTGGGGATGAAGCTTGGTGATACGGAAATGATTGTCTAAGTTAAATGTTGTAGCCACATATTAAAGTTATTAAGAACATTATTTTTATTATGATATGCCTCATGATCTCTTTCTTATTCCTTAAAGTTATTTTTCATGACTTTATTGATGTATCTCAAGTTCGCATGTAAAATGTTTCTCTTGTTTCCCTTACTGGGAATTCTTCTAACCCTTTCCTTTGATATCTATCTCCAGGATATGAGATGTAGTAAATATACATAGGATGAACCTATGATGAATCCTTACAAGTGGTTTATAAGAATGTTTTATGTTGTTTTCATGTATTATGTTCTTGATTTCCACAACACTAGACTTTTAAGATCCTATGTATATAAAATGTAATGAAAAGTTTTGTATTAAAAAGGCGGGATTCTATATTATAATTCCATGGAGTGAATGATAAAACTTTTGTTTCTATATTAGAGCTATATTGAAATTAAAATTATAAGATTAACCCCTTATTTTATAATGAATTTATTGACCTATACTAATTCCTAATCAACATTGTATATAGTGATATAATAAAATTACATAGAACAATAATTCACAATACAATTCTTAAAACCCCTCATTAAATTTGTTATGTAATTTAGTAATAACACATAACTAGATTTTTATATATATTCAACTTTGATAGTTTAGAAGTTAGAATCGACATAATTCTTTATAAGGTAACCTCACTCTCCTTAAAACAATAAAAAAATTCTCTTATTATTACTTAAGAATGTTATGATATTCTAAAGAATGATACATTGGATTTCAATTTGATTTTACTTGTAGGAAATAGTTTTTATCAAAGAACTATTGACATATGGATGAGTAAATAAAATGGATTATGTGATGTTCCCAAATATAGAATAATGAAGTATCTCATTCATGTATTTACTTATGTCATATATAGAAGGAAATTCATCCTTGACAGAAATCACACCGTGTATAACTATTAAAGACACCTTCTTTGAGTTATCCTTATTAAAACATGTTTTCACATTACCAATATAATTCTTTTAACATTGTGAAATGAACCAATTTTATATATCTCTCTAGATTTTCCTACCCAATATATATAATGATTCACCCATTTCATATATTGATAATTATTTTCCCAACCATGTATTTATAGATTATTAAGTAATGGAATCATTTATTTTGAGAAATATTTCATACACATTTAATACCATGAATATGATAGTTCTCTAAGCAGATTTATTTTATATGTAATATTCATATGAATTTTTATTGAAACTAAACTATATAGATTAATCATATGAAATTAATATTCTATATATATTAATCATTACTTGATCAATAAATATAATATCATAATTTTAATTCCTTTGTAATACCATTTTATTATACTACAACTTTTGGATATATCATATAAACATCACTAAAAATATTTACATTAAAAGTATTAGATTTTAAATCCATCTAGTAATGTTCATAATCATATTCATCAAAAATAGAATATAAATTATAAATGGACAATATCATGGATGTTGGTAAATATTTTTCATCATATTTAATATGACGAATTCTATTATAGCCATTTTTAATCATACAATACTTATAGGTTAAAAAATACATTCTATGTATGTTTTATTTCAATAGAAAATATTACAAAATTTTAGTCATAACACATCCACGTGATTATCCATGATCAAAATTTTATTTGTATACATGAATTTAATCTAAAATAACAATGATTCCATCCATTATTTAAAATCATAACATTAAAAAATCTATCAATATAATGTAGGACCGCCATGTATAATCATAATTTCTACAATAACATTTCACAATAAATCCATTTCTTTGGGAATGTTGATGAATCCTAGCTTACCATGGAGGTTCTATTGTAATCCAATTTGGTGCAATTCCAAAAACCTTTTAGAAATTTATCTCAATTCTTCTCTCAATAATTATTCTTGTTTATTGTTCATCAACTTCTATAAGTTCAATATTACACATAATAACTCCTCAATTGATCTATTATTTATTAATAAATATGATAGAATAATCCCCAATAAATTTTTATTCTATAAGATGATTGAAATTACCATCCTATGTTTCATTGGGATATTTAAAAAATAACAATTTCCCTAATTTTGATATAGACATATTTGAAATAATAAATTTTATAAATGCTTCATAACCCAATATACTCATAAAATACATGTTCAAAACCTTTTCACACATCATCACATATGGTTTATGATTCATTTAGATGGAGTTAATCAAAGTATTAAATAAAAGGCCTCTAAATCATAACCCCAAGTTTATATATTAACATCAAACTAACTCACCATAAATAAAACCATGGATAATATTTCTATTTTTGGATAAATCATTTCATTATATAATACCTGGAGGATCAAGTGATAAAATAATTACACAATATTTGAAATTATTAGAAAAATCTTGGTTAATTAATTCCATTCCTTAATCTGATTAAAGTATCTTTACTAGTGGATTTTCTACATCATTATTGAAAACATTAAACATTTTATATTTTTAATACTTGTTCCATAATATAAAATTATATCCATATCAATTTATTTCTAAACTAAAAATTATAAAGTCCTTATAACCACTAATTTCATTAATACTCATCATCACACACATATTGATTTTTATTAAGTACAATTTATCACTATCACTTTCACATTTTCCACAAAATATTTTATTTTATCATTTTTTATAACACAGAAAATTCTATTATATCAAATGTTTCATTGTTAATATCTTTAATAACCAATATTAGTAGAGAATTTGAATGTGTTTCTATTTCACATGTCTTGAGATATAATTCATAGGGCTTGTGTTATTATAATCATGAATCTCAATGTTCTTTTTTTCTATAATATTTTGGATCATCAATATCTAAAATATATAAACTATTTGAAATATTTCCCAATCTACAAAATATTCCATTCACACATATATATATATATATTAAATTTCATGATCTTAATTGTGGAATAATAATATTTTCTTATTCAACCCTAAAATAATAAAAAATTCTTTTACTTATAAACCATTGTAAAAATATTGTAATTTTAGAACTAATACTCATGGAGTGAAAATTGAAAAAATATTGATAAAATTATCCCTTATTATCATATTTTTATTTTTAATCCCTTGCACATAAACACATAAGTGTTATGAAAATAAACACATAATTCCTATGAATGATAATGATAAAAATAATTTAAATAACATTTATTTTTTATTCTCACAATGCATCACTTTTATTAGACCATGATTAATGGCTGTATTTTTTTTAATATGGATTCTTATCTTTATATGAATGGTGATTTCAGTATGCATATAAGAAAATAAATCAATGAAGTTTTTTATACTTATCATGATAAATAAGAAGTATAACTCCATCTATATATGAGGAATATATATAAATATCAATAGATGATGTTTAAGGTATTATAAATGAAAGATAATTGTGAATTTATTTGGAAGGCACAACCTTTATAATATTATATTTCCATTCACATTATGGTAAGGTGTTTGTAATGTTTAAAAATATACCATGATTTATATTTATTAAAATTAGTTAATTTATAAAATTAAAAGAAAATAAACATAAAAGGAAATGGATAAGGATATTTTTAAGTTTTAAATTCAATTTTTTACTCTCTTAATTTCATGTCTATTTTTTTCTATCATTTGATGTTCAATTTTCAACTGATGGGATTAGAAATTAAAGGAAAAATTATACAATTGTTAATCCATATTGACCAATTGATAATTCTGGGTGTCATGAAGATCATTAGGATAATCTCAAATAAGGGATCCTATTAACATGGTAATAGAGGTAGATTAGTTCCTTCATGGATCAAGGTAGTGTGAAGTGGTGTAGAATCACTATGGGAGGATCCATGATTACCATACAAAGTGTGATGAAACCTATGGGATTTTATTGTGTTTTGGTAAGTGTATACTATTAAATTAACTAGAAAATGTATAACATTATATAAAATGTGGTATGAGGTATGTGTTACAGTATTAATTTTTAATATGTAGTTTAATATATTTTATACAACACTGAATTCATTTATTATGTGTATTCTTCAGTCATAAAGAGTTGATGATTTAGGAAACCTGAGTTTTAGAATTTCAAACCGTATAATACATGATTCAATGAATGAACAATATATAATACACCATGAAAATATCAAGATTTATTCAACTTAAACAGATAATGTTTTCTTTCATGTGATGATCAAGAAAAACTCACACCATGTTTCAGGAGGATGTGCTAGAAAGAATTTCGGCTGTTAGTTTTCATTGTATTCACCAGTATCATGCATGCAATGGATTGAATGAGGTGTTTATTCAGAATATTGTTTAAAATAAGTTTATTATTATATATCGTGATACATTAATGTGCATATATCATAGAAAATATGTATAATTATTTGAGACAAACAAAGACAAAGTGGATTACATTTGTGGTTTCACGTATGGTGATCTATAATATTATGGGTTCTACCACTTGAGATATAGGTAAAGGGATATACATGAATGGAGATCCAACTATATGAGGATCAACATTTGGGGATCCAATTTTTAATATTTTCATAGTGGGTTATAAATTTAATAAGTTCCACAAAAAACATTGTGATGTGGAGATAGAAGTAAACAACAATAGTGATATTTTTATTTTAGAAGTGTGGAATTATGTTGAATGAAAACATTTTAGATGGAGATAAAGTAGGAATCCATGTGCCTTTAAAAAATATTAATATGAGTCATTAATTACATGTCTTCAAGAATATCAAAAAATGATAAATCTATTCAAAATAAAATTTGGAAATATGGTGTTTTTTAAAGAATAAAACTTCCAAGAACATAAAGAATGAGATTCATAGATAGTCATAATTTTAATATCATGAGAATAATATTCTTATTGTATAGTGATTATAAAAAACATGAGATTAATAAGAAGAAATAATTTTTTTTATTGAACTTAGATATATCTTCTACACCTTCTAAATATTAAAATATAAGAGATAAGAAACTTTCATATTGGTATATCTTAGAATACGGCAAATCTATTAAATAAGAAAAATAAGACAGAACTCAATATTATTTCATTTTATAGATATTGAGTATCAGAAGTAGATAAAACTATAACAATATAGATATCCTTAATGTACACTGAAAAATAATAACAAATGAAGGAAGAAGAGAGATTCAACGATATTCTCACATCATTGATGGAGTTTAGTGGAAGAGACTAGTTAGTGGTGTGTTTATTGTTTACATCTTGTATTAAGACTCTTGAATAACTACTACGATTAAATGATTATAGTGAGCATGAGTGGAGAACATGGTCAGCCTATATGCATATGTTTTCCCATTTATTAGATATTTATAAACATTTCATTGGTTCATGGAGGACCCATGAAGAATCAGTGGTGTTATTATAAATAATACCTTTTATGATAGGTGATAACAATATAAACAATGCCATATATTAAAAAAGTTACTGATACTATCCAAAGGGACAAGGATTATATCTTCCCAACCATTGTTCTTGACTAAGGAATGCACCTTTAATCACTACAAATTATAGTGATAATAAAATCCATATAATCAATAAAAAATAAACATGTAATGGGGTAGGTTTTCTATAAGTTATCTAAACTTGAAAAAATTATGTGTTACTATTCATTTTCTATTTCTGTATTACATGATATGATTAGGTAATAGAATTATTTTTTATTCATTTTCTATTCATGGGGAATTAGAGGATTTAGTTATATGGTAAGCTATCATATTTTTTTGTTGGGATATTCCAAATTTTAGAGAGAGTTATACCGGTAGCCTATCAAATAGATCTTCATCAGAGATACCAGATAATGCATGATATCTTACATGTATATTAGTTATGTCATTATCACATATACCATATCATATTCTTTATCTTTATGAATCTGAGTTAGTGGTTGATGCTTCATTTGAGGAGAATCCTATATTTATTTCAAATCTAAGTACAATGTATCTATAAGGTAGGTTATTTCCTCCAATTCTGGTGCTATGGTAGCATGACCATGAATTAAACTAGACCTAGAAGTAATAGGATGTCATATGTTCCCACTTGTTAGAGTGGTTCTTAGATGATTTAAAACCATCCTCAGGTAAAGTCATGGATTATATGTTTTAAGGATTGGTGGTTGTATGATCATAGAATTTTAGAGAGATATGTATTATTTAAAATTCAGTTAGATACTCATTGGGTTTTTTAATGTGGATTAGAACATGGTAACCGAGAATTTATTATAGTCAGTTTTTTAGGAAGTAATGTAGTAGGATTTTATAGGATGGATACAGAAAAAACTCACAACATAAATGAAATTCATGATGTGAATTAAACTCATGATGTGTACTTTACTCTCGAGATTTCATAAATCTAATTAATGATTTGATTGGTTTTTTCTTTATGATAATAAAACCCTATAAATTCATGAAATGAATTCGATTTTCACATTGTGCATATATTTCATCCTAAAAAAAATATAGGAACCCAATATTTTAATGTAAATCCCCCCTTTTTTAGTAACGTTCATCTGAGGAAGGCTTTTCCATCTTCTTCTAGGATTTGAGCCTCCTCCCTCATATGAAATATAATTAACTAACTATTCATCAGGTAGGATCCATCTCGGTAAGCTCTTCAATCCACTTCCTTATTTTATCAATTTATCTCACTATATGGAATTCTAAATATGTGTGATATAATATATATTATCTTCAGGTACTTTGTCCCTTTTTCCAATTTCTACCATTCATGATCGAATCTGATGTTGATACCAGCCAAGGAGTCATTAGATAAGCTAAAGTAAGAGGTTTAGCTACTATTCTCTAGATGTCTCGCCATTATATTATGCTTTATTGTTCCATGTGAATAACCTCCCATGCAATGAATCCTAAATGTATAATTAAATAAATAAATGGATATCACCATGTTTAGGGTAGTTCTAGAACCCTAATTCCTTCATTAGAGGGTTCCAACATTAATGTGAACTACCCCTTATTGTGTGTCACTTTTAAGCTCCCTTATAACTTATTCCTTGAAATATAATCAATGCACCACCTATGGAGTGTTAAATGCCCCTTGTTTTAGGGATGCGATAATTAATTCAATGAAACATAAATTGAATTATTGAATAAGGTAATAGAGATTCTATATCCCTACGTCCTTGAAATTTATTTTAATTGCCTTTTTATTAATTTTCCCCTTATAAAAATAATGTGAAAACTAAATTAAATAAATTATTAAATTGAATGGGTTTAATAATACATGTGACCATATAGTAATCCATGTTGATGGAATTAAATGGGTTTCAACTCATAATTACATAGACAATTTCATCATTCTATTGAATTAAAATGGATTATAAATTGAATTATATTACATTGTGGGTGTCTTAATTATTTCTATACAGAATTACTTAAATAGTATATCTTGGGGAGAAGACTTATATTATGCCATGATCAACACTTCAGTTCCCTATATGGAATACCAAGGATAGTCTTAGAGTGAAGTGAATTACTATATGCCTCAATTGACACTTGTCTCCCCTATATGGACATCTACAGACAAGTGTAGGAGGTTATTTCTTGTAACAATACCTTGGTGATACCTAGATTTCTATAAGGAATTCCATTCATGGGTGTGTAGTGTGATGGGTTTTAGTACACCTAGAGTAAAAAAAGTGTTACCTATGTGGAATTCCTTAGACGAAATGAGGATGGTAACTAAATTTATTAAATGATAGGACTTTTAAGTCAATGATAACACTTAGGGCCAGTCAATTCCTTATATACAAGATGTCCATGTCCATTTACATTGTTTAGTTACAAATTTTATAGAAATTATGAATCATTTATATAATTATTATCATCTATAGATTCCTTGTATATGATCTTAGGTCATGATCATAAAATATAATTAAATCATAATTAAAAAAAGTTTAGATACATTCTGACCTAGGCCAAAGTAGTTAGTATCAGATAGGTATTCCTTGGGGAACTCTGAACGATGTGGTTTATTTACTTATTTATTTATTAATTATAACTACACAATTATCATTGTATATTATTTTACTTGATAGTTATAGACACCATTGGTGTTTGCCTAGTATATTTATCGTGCACGCTATTTAGGTCATCGATTGGTACCTGAATTATCGTCATTAATATAGGTGAAACATCCAACTATTGATTCCAAATTTTATATCCTAGGATGGAGTATGATAGAATTAGATCAATCCTATGATCTCAATGATATTGGAGATATATTTTGGTTCATTATTTTATTTTCATATAGAAATTTGTATATTCCATCTATTATGTTTCCATGTATTCCCATTATGTATTGCATACATACATAAAATAATTTTTTTATCTATAATACTTGATATAGATATGTTATTGTCATATTGATCCATGGATCTTACACATTTTAGGACATAATTATTAAACATAAATATCCATTAATAAAACACAAGGACACAAAGGATTTATGTCTTTCAAAATCTAGGATCATATCAAATAAAAGGAAACATAAATAAAGAATCCTTATTTTATTCTCTATAGTGAGGTACTAAAGTCTATTTTATCTACAAAAACTATATGTTATAAACTAGGAATACATAATGAAATGGATGTGATAAAAATCCCACTATTGAAATAAATATTTTAAGGAAACCTAACATGTGATTTGAAGTTATAACAAGATATAAAAAAGAATCTTCATGAGTAATATCATGGAATAATATCATAAATTACATGGTGTAATAATATCATGGAATCATAGGACATGTGGTAGAAACATAAAAAATTATATAAGTGTATTTCAAATTTAAGTACAAAGACAACATCACATAGTGTACACAGTCTCATAATGGATTTGGTTCACTCTCTAATCCATTAATTGACATCTCATGGGACTTAAACATTTCCCAATGAATTAGAGGACTATCTTGGTTCATGATTCATAACATGTTAATGATATATGTGTTCAATATAAAGGAAATAAATCATAATAAATAATTGAATAATTACCCATAGATATAAAATGGGTTTCATAATCATGCTTCATATCATATTCGAAGGAAATTCCACAATGGTGGAATTTGAAAAATTATCATAAGGAATGTATTTCCCTATTAAATTTGGGGAGAATAAAGTAGGTATACATGTGAGAGACATATAGATTTATTAAATAAATAATCCATAACAACCAAGGTAGTTGTCGTTTATGATTAAAAAAAAACATTTTTGAGTAAAGTAAACATTTAACATTGATTAACATCAAATGATTTCATTTTAGTTGGTAAATTATTTTTAAGATCACATTAAACATTTATTGGGGAAAATATATTTTCTATTTTAAAAATATGTATTTAAAATCTAATAGATCCTCAAACATTAATGTAGTTTTTTTTAAAAAAGTCATTAACATAAAAATTTATCAACAAAATATTGAGTGGTCATGACCGTGGAAGGGATGTATTCATGAAAAATACATTAAAAGAATATGATTCCTATCACATTTTTATAAGAAAATTCAAAAATAATGTTATTTTGAAAACTTAATGAAGATTACTTTTAAAGTATTGTTTAGAAACCATATTATGTGAAAAAATTATGTTAAAAAATCATAGTAAAACATTTTTGAAAACATTTTTAAAAATCATAAATTTGGAAGAAGTAATTTTCCACCAAAAAACTGAAATGAAGTCTGATTTTATTAAAAATATTTTATCTATAATTTTAAGTACCAAAGAGAGGAAAATTGTACTATTACATGAAAACATAATAAATAAAAAGAGGAGAATAAAATTAAAGTTTTTTTATTATAAAATGATCAAATAATTTCTTTAAATGTAAATTCAATCATAAGAAATCTTGATTAAAATGAGATTGAAACATATACTCTTTCAGCTTTGGTAATTTTTGAATAATAAATTCTGATGAATGAAGTAGATTAATTGTAATGTAAAACCTCATGATGTAGAAAATATTAAATATATAGTATCTTAAAGGGATATAAATACATTATTAAAAATAAATTAAGTGCATAATATAACATTTATATCAAAGAAAGAAGTTTTAGAACAAACCCTTACAATGATTGTATCACTGAGGTGAGAGTTAATAAATGGGGTGATTATGTGTAAAAAATGTATATCCACATAATTATTTTTTTAATATAATATAAATCAATCAAAATTCATGTCACATATAGTTATGAAACAATATAATCAAAAAATTTGTTGTATAACCCAATGAATGGAAATTTAGTTAAGAAACCCCTTACCCTATGCTTCCCTTTAGTTGAGTGCTCATTAAACTCCTGTATTGTGGATTTAAAGATGATATTAACTTATAAAATAAATATTTTATTATTTATAACATCATATAATATCCTCTTATAACATTTTACTACTTATTAGTTTATAATATTTAATTATCACTATTATTTTTTGTGTTAATTGGCTAGTTTTCTCCTACACAATTTTTCATGAATGTTCTAAGTCATGAACATAAGTTATATTTACATCATATATAGACTTATTTTAAAGTTATAAATATAATTTTTTCATTATATTAATATTTATAATCATTATTGAATCATGAACATAGAGAATGAATGACATCCCTTCATGGAGACAGTATTCCATATGTACGCAGGTGCGATGTTATCATTTACTTAACAGGTGAAAGGTTAAGGAAGTGTATTGTAGTGACCCAACCCTATAGATTTTAGAGCCAATGTATAATTCCATTAAATTGGATTGATTAAAAAGAATCATATCTCAAAGGATTGATCAGTTTAATATTTATGGAAAACCAGATACATACACAAGTCTTGTATTATAAATAAATACACTAATTAAAAAATATATTTTTTTGAGGATAAATTTATTCCATATAGTATATACCTGGATATCATTTATAATATATTTCTTGGATTACTGAGGAAAGGAAACAAAATAATGGTGAGCAGAAATGCTTGGTATGGTTAAAGTATGGATGAATCAACAATGAATCAGTTAGAATAATCAAATTTCAAGGTAAATAACTGATCACACACACCATGTAATCAAAATATTGATAAGTAAGTGAATAAAAAATACGGAAAGGTAATAACTAGAAACAAATTCCATTAAAATAACTAGATAAGGAAAAGTCAACATCGTAAGGTATAAAATTGAAACACATTCCATTTAATCAATGAGCTGAAAATGAAATGTTTCCATAGATATGTCGATGAAAAATCTCATGGATGATTGATAACTAAAACTAAATAAAGGAAATTATTAATTAATGGACATCATGTCTAAGGCACATGAAAACTTCTACTATCAAGATCTATCTTCTGTATATTTTAATACTATGGCTATAAACCCATCTATTCTTATTTGAAACAAACTCGAAGCGTTTTTCGCCAACTAATTTCATATCACAAGAAAACTCATGCATTGAGGGGATTACATCAACCGGTACCTAACCTATAGGGTATTTATTAAATTGTCCGAAACTCATACCTTTCATGTTGTAAACATTCCTCATAAAAATTATACCTTATGAAGTGTCCATATTGAATAAATGATTCATATTTATCAATATTTCCCCAAATAATGAATTAATTTTCAAATTAAACACCATATAAAAAATGGTATGTAGTTCAGGAAATAATCATATGCATAAATAACGATATGGATACTTAGGGGGAATTCAATGTCAAATGATATTATAAAATTTAATATTTCAAGGGGACTAGAAGGAATCGAGGATGTGAATGTGAATACTATCCTTAGCCAAATCAAACATAGACCATCCAAAGGAAGAGTAAGGATAGAATCAATACAACATATCCCAAGTGGAGTATAAATAAATCATTGTTGTTTTTTATGAATATAATTACTATAAATGATCTTTTAAAAACATTATTGAAAAAATATACTATTTTTTTGAAAAATCTTTTGAAAAAACACTTCTCTAAAAATAAATTTTGAAAAAAAATTATTTTAAAAGTAACACTTTAAACATGAAAATTAAGCTTCAATAAAATTAAGTCATGTAAATCCGTACATACCATACGAGGTAAAAGTAATATCCCCTTTTCACATTTAAAATGTTAAAAATGAATTGTTTAGAAAATGATAAGAATATTCCTTTAAAAACATTTCTAAAAGAAAAAAAAGAGTAAAAATGGATTTAATAAATCATTTTGTAAAGGTTAAATATTTTTTTGAAAACATTTTAATAAAAAAATGGTTTTTATAAGAATAATGGATCTCTGAATAAAGAGATAAATGAATTCGAGTTTTCATAAAAACGTTTTCTAAAACATTTTGAGTTACAAAGAGTGGGAAAATGGTACTAATACTTGAAAAAGGTCATGAATAACCAGAGGAGAGAAAAATTAAAGGGTTTATTTAATAATTTTCATATAATTTTCTTGAATTTAAATACAATTTAAAGATCATTAAAATTATTTTTGAGAAAAATAATCTTTAAACATTCTAAAGTGTCCCACACCACTTTGAAACATTTTAAATCATAAGCCTCATGAGGTAATAACATTAAATGACATATTTAAATACCGTGAAGATAAAATAATTCATGATATTATATATTAAATTGGGAATTATATACACCACAAAAAATAATTTAGTGATGAATATGAAATTTATATCACAGATGTAAAAAGTGAGATGAAAATCCCTTACTTTGAATATGATTTGTCTAGTGTGTCTTTATATTCAAGAACAAAAAACTTATGTTAATTTTAGTTTGTTTATTGAGAAATTTTTTTATTTTTATCATAAATTTTATTTCACTTATTACCATTTTTTATACAAGTACTTAAGCAATTAAGTTTATGTTGGGTGTTTTGAACAAATTCGGTTTATGTGTTAAAAAAACTTTTATAGGTCATAAATGGTAAAAGGGGTCATTATATAACATCTAAAAAATAATAATCATGAAATAATTATTATATTAATAAATAAATTCTACTTTTAAAACCAATAATTAAATATGGTTATGAAAAATGATCCAACATTATAATCATGGAGATGGTAGGCCATACACATGCATGTGTAACATTCCATTTTTTCAATGATCCTTATAGAAAGAAGGTAGGTTACACTATATCCTTCTATAATGATAATTATATCATAAATAACATGTTATTTAATCATATACGCTATTATATATTATTAATTTTATGCAAAAGGAATCACATCACATCGAGGAGGTGGTAGTCCACACATCCACGAATAACGTTATCTCTTTTTATGTGTGTGAATGAGTGATAAATAAAATGATATATATTATATTTATATAAAAGTAATTATTTCATGAATATAATATAGATTTTTTTATGTAACATATGACTAATTAAAACAATCCTTTATACATTCCATGGATCGTGTGATCAAATCACATCTTTTTTAGGTGGTAGTAGTCAACACTTTCACAAACGATGTTACTGTATTTACAAAAAATAGAAAGTAAAAGGGTATGTGTTATAAAAGAATTAAATAATAATAAATATAAAACAATTATCATATATAAATATATAAATATGTTTTCCATCATAATTACCAACCATGAGAGGTGGTAATGAAAAAATGAACAACTTCATTTCATGAGGTGGTAGTTCATCTTACACCTAAACAGTAAGTTCATTACCAATTAGATGGAAGTGTGTGCATGTTTAGGTCAAAAAATTAGCCTATAAACATAAATATATATTTAGGATACTATTAATTTTTATATAATATTGGAATAAGAAGTTTCTATGAGGTTTCGAATGGAAATAAAACTAAAGAGATTATGGAAATATATTACCTTTTATTCAGTTAACTCCTTTCAGTTTGCACTAAAGGGATTCCTTGTATAGATTTATGCCCTAGGGGAGAATTCTAGGATGTAGGTAGGAATTTTTATGAGCTATTGGGGATGATCTGGGTCGAGGAAATGTGGATTGATAGGTGTGATGATGTGGGAGGAGAGGATGCCTTTTTATAGTGGGGGAGGAGTGTCACTCTTGTAACTTTTGGAAAAGGGAATTCCACCCACGTTTTTGTAGGACCCTAGGACACCCTGAGAGGGGAGGGGAGAATCAGGGTGTCATTTTTTTTAAATTTATGGATATTATTCCCACGTTTGTAGGAACTATTTTAACATGTATAATGGATATGAGAAGCAATCAAACATTCACATGTAAAGAGATGACACCTCACTTTTTACTTGGTTCACCACTAAGGGCTACGTCCAAGGAGCATACGCCGACAAGTTTTTGGTTGTATGTAATTCCACTATTATTCACTAGTTTTGGATTACAAAGGTTCGAGAACAATCACTCTATCCCAAGCTCACTGCCTTTACAACTGTTCAGGGATAGCCCACTGCGTCCCTCAGGTAACTCCCATTGACTCCCCCTGGCTCACTGCCTTTGGTGAAGTCCCAATCAGTTTATAGACGTGAAGATCTCTTCAATAGATTCACATTGAAGTATTTGCCTCTGTTTAGCAGGAGACTCTACTTGCATCGAAGTCCTGAATTGATGCTCTTTAACACACTGAACCACCTTTGGGTGAACGTTATCACTTTTTTCCATAATAATTGATTTGCACGTGGAAAAATATTTCGCAAAACTTCATATTTTTATGTGCAACCTCTCTTTTTTTCGCACAGCTTAGAATTTATTGTATAGATCAGATTTTTTCGTGCAGCTTGGACTTTTTCAGTTATCTCGGAATTTTTCACGCAGCTCGGATTTTTTCTCACAACTCAGACTTTTTCGCACAACTTGACCCTTTTTCACACAACTTGGAATTTTTTGCGCAACTGACTTTACGCGAACCTTTTACGTGCATCGACACTCAAATTTTCTCCAAGTCTGTAGTTTTATGGAATAAGGGGGTTTACCTATTATTTATAAGCATTTCTGACCCCCGCGTGTAAAACCCATTGTGGCGCGAAAAACCTCTCATTCGGTGCGCAATACATTTCGCGCAAGAACCATTTTTTCATGCACATATCCATGTTTTTTGCACAACCGATGCCTTTTCCATTTTTCAATGTTCTGATTCTGAAACACCTCTTGCGTTAAAAAACTCACTCCACTATTTCACACACCATGATATTTTTCGCACACAACTCACATATTTCATGCACAACCCACCTATTTCGCACACCACTTCTTCTTTGTGCACACCTCCTTTTTTGAACAAACCATGTCTTCATTTTCCAATTTTCAAGCCCAAAAATTTGGAAATCACTGGGAAAAGACACCACCTTCAATACTATTGTATGCTTGAACTATATGATCACTCTACTGGGAAAAATCCTGAACTTCCAATGAGGATTGAAAAAAAAACACAAACCATACTGCAATTATTGCATAGAACGACCATGGTTCCAACAATATCCTCATTTGGGTTTTTTGGAAATCACCAAATAAATTCAAAAAGATCACCAACCACATGAAAAATAAAAATGAAAGAATCAACTCAGCCAACCCTCTAAGTCTACGTGTGTAGTTCTCAGTGTAGAAAACAAGAGAGGAAGCATGAATTGGGTTCCCATGTTTTGGAATTCTCAAAGACGCCCATGTAATTCTCTTACAGTGTCATAGATGTATTACATGTCCAGTGTATTCCTTCTCAGCCTATCACAGACACTGAATTATCATCATGACATAGAAGCATCTTAAATAGAAGCATCCTGAATTTATTCCTTTCTCCCCCATTGAAAATAAACCCAAGGACCGGTAATTGTTCATTGTTCAGCTAGAAACACACTCCCCCTGGATAGTATCTCCCCCACAAACCTACATCACATCCACAAATAGATTAAAAACAGTTAACATAACTGGGGAGAGGGGTATTTTGTAACCTCTTTATGCACTGGGAGGTGGATAAACACGATCTTCAACCGATGCTTCTTAAAAACAACCACAGATAGTGGATTGGTCAGGATATCATCCACTTGCTCATCAGTTCCCACATGATCCATTCTAATCACACCTTGCTCAACTTTTTCTTTGATAAAGTGATACCTAATTTCAATATGTTTTGTATGAGAATGCTGAACATGATTCTTAGTAAGATGAATTGTGCTCTTGTTATCACAGTAAATCACCATTGTTTGATTCACCTCATCACCAATATCAGTTAGTTGTTGCTTCATCCATAGTAGTTGAGTGCATGCCTTTTTGGCGGAGATATAATTAGCTTCAGCAGTACTAAGATAAGTACTTTCTTGTTTCTTGCTTAACCAGCCAACACATTTATTCTCAATATAGAATGCTCCACCACTGGTGGAATTTTTGTTCACTACATCGCCAGCCCAGTCAGCATCATAAAATGATGATAATTCACTGTCCCTTCCTACAGTGAAGTATAATCCAAAATTGTGAGTACCTTGAATATACCTCATGATTATTTTTACTGCTGCCATATGTCATTCCTTCAAATTACTCTGAAAGCGGGATGCTAAGAATGTTGCAAAGAAAATGTCTGGCCGTGTTACTGCCAGGTACAATAAGCTTACAATAATCCTCCTGTACATTGTGGGATCTACAAAGGTCCCATCCTCATTCTTTCCATGTTTTGTTGCAACCGCAATCAGAGTTGACATCGGTTTGGAGTTATGAATATTAAACTTCTTCAGCACCTCTCTTGCATACTCTTCCTAAGAAATGAAAGTGTAATCCTTATTTTGAATCCCCTACAACCCCAAGAAATATGTGAGCTCCCCAATCATATACATTTCAAATTCTGATTTCATGTGATTGGAAAATTCATCCATTGATTTTTGCCTGCTGCTACCGAATATAATGTCATCAACGTAGACTAAAACAATGAAATGATCTATTGGAGAATTCTTCACATATAGATTTTGATCTCCTCCTCTTTTTAATTCCAGCTTCTTGAGATAAGAGTCCAGCCGGGAATACCTTGCTCGTGGTTCTTGCTTCAAACCATACAGAGATTTCTTTAGTTTGCAATCCTTTGTTTCATCAGTACCAAAAAAAACCCACTGGTTGTTCAATGTAGACTTCTTCTTCGAGTACACTATTCAATAATGTTGTCTTGACATCCATTTGATATACTTTATATCCTCTTTGGAGTGCCATGGCAAGGAAAATCCTGATTGACTCCAGTCTATCCACTGGTGCAAAGGTTTCTTCAATATCAACACCTTCAATCTGGGAATATCCTTTACATACAAGTTGTGCCTTGTTTCTAATAACACTCCCATTCTCATAAAACTTGTTCTTGAAAATCCACTTTGTACCAATCACATTATGACATTCAGGTCTCTTGACTAGATCCCAAGTCTAATTCTTGTCAATCTGATCTAACCCTTCATTCATGGATTTCTACCATGATTCATCCTTTGCAACTTCTTTAAATTAGGATGGTTCCACCGAAGATAAGAATACAGATTTTACATTACTCCTCATTCTCCTTGTTTGTGTAGGTTTTGTCCAATCCCTAATGATGTTGGATTGATCAATTTCAGCTCTTCGATTCCTCCTCTAAGGTTCAATTGAATTTTCTCTAGCTATGGTTTCAACTTCAAATTCTTCTTCTGAGTCAACATCACGATGTGGCTCCTGGGGGTTTTGTATACCTTCCTCCATTTATGTACGAGCATATACTCCATGTTAATATTCATCTTCATCTTCTATCTCATCATCATGGGAATTATTTGAAGCATTTTGGGGTTTTCCCTCAATGATCTTAACATAATTTCTTTCCACAATCCTCCCCAAGCATTTATTGAAACACTTGTATGCTTTTCTATTCATTGGATATCCGATAAATATTTATTCATCAGCACTATCACCAAACATTCCTTGATTTCCTTCTTTATTTCGGATGAAACATTTTCTTTTGAAAACATGAAAGTATTTCAACGAAGGCTTCCTTCCATGCCAACATTCATATGGTGTCTTCGTTTCTCCCATATAAATCCCTGTTCGATTCTGAATATGCACTACAGCTTCAACAACTTCTTTCTAGTAATGGCGAGAGATACAACTCTCAATCAGCATAGTCTTGGCCATATTGTTGACCTGTCGATTCTGGCGCTCAACAACTCCGTTTTGCTGTGGAGTTCTCACACCATCTACCTCATGTCATATTCCATGTTTTTCTAGGCAATTATAAAACTCAATGGACGTTTATTCCCCTCCATTTTCAGATCGCAGGACTTTTAGGGTCCGTATAGTATTATTCTCAGCACTTCGGTGATAAGTTTTCATGAAATCAAGTAATTGTCCCTTCCTGTGAATAACCATTACACAATCCATTATACTATAAACATCAATGAAAAGGATGAAGTACCTCTCTCTATGAGTTCTGAAAAAATTTATCGGGCCACATACGTCTGTATGTATGAGATCAAGAAGGTGTGATGCCCTTTTCTTCTTTGGTCGATATGAATTACAGACTAGCTTCCCCTGTATGCAAGCATCACAAGTCTTTTCCCGTTCACGTTTTAGAATGGGGATATCCATGAATATCTTCAGCTTAGATATATTTTCCATATATTGTTGGTTAATGTGCCCCAGCCTTCGATGACATAGGTTGTTTTCATTTACAACAGACAAATAACAGGAGTTCACTTTGTTGTCAACCTGATATAAGTTTCCATCTATTTTGAAACCTTTCATAAGAGAATTCCGTGTTTTTCCCTTTATAGTGCAGCCTTTTTATTGAAAGTTACTATGAGACCTAAGTCACATAGTTGACTCAAACTGAGTAGATTGTGATGTAGACCATCTACATAAATAACTTCAGTGTTCTTTAGCTCTCCATTGGCGAGAGCAGTATTCCCATTGCCTTTAATCTTCAAAGAACCATCATTACCAAAACTAACTGTTCCATCAAACTTTTTTTAATGTTATTTAAAAGGTCATCATTAATCGTGACATGGGAAGAGCATCCACTATCAAGAATCCAGGTGCTGCTTCTCTTTGTAGCTTTGAGGGATACTTCTTCAAGATTGGATTTCTCGATCTTCTTCTTTTCTTTCCATGAGATATTGGATTGAGTATAGGATATTGATAGCCTTATAATACTTTCCTCCACATAATCAGATTCTTCATACCCATAATCTTATTCCAGAGGAGAAAACCTTTTTGTGAGAACAACACCATCAGGAGGGTGAATACTGACCCTTCTCTGACAGTTGTATGAATTTCTCCTGTCGTACCTCTGCCTGCAATACATAACTTTATGGACAAAATTAGAACAATGAAAATAGTAACCATAGAAGATATTTCTTCTATAATATGGAGGATATGAAATAGGTCTCCTTTGATGACTTCCCAGATCTTCCCCATTCAAGTAGCTCCTTGCCTCTTTACAATATGACACGGTATGACCCAGATAGCCCCAAAACTGACACTTCATGAGGATAAATGTCTTCTCACTTAAATTTATCCTCATTCCTTCTTCCTTGGGAGAATGGTTGGACTGCCTCTCATTTCTGAAAGTTTGAGGATAATCTTCAGTTCTTATTTCAGTTTGGATTAAGGGTTTCTTTTTCAGTACATCTGGAAACGTTTCGACATGTCCAACTTTCATATTGTATTTCTTTTTTCTCTCTTCACTTACAACTGTTAATGTCCCAAATTTACAGCTAATTCCACTCTTTCCCATGCAACCGGTTCTTTGATCACTCAAGATTTTTTCAACCCCATCTGAACCACATTTGGCTCTTACCAGTAACACTGCAACTAAGAATCTTCCAAAATGAATTTTCTTCTTACCTTGATTTGTGGTTGATTGACACTCATGTTTAATCCTAAGAGTAACAACTTATTCCTAAATACCCTCAATGGTCTTGGACTTCTATTCTAGTCAGGATGTAAGGTCATTTATGAACTTTGCTTGTTCTTAAATTATAAGCTTCAATTCCACAATGTCGTATGTGATTTCAAGGATTGAATATTGAACTCTCACTAGCTCTTCTAGTCATTCAATTTAAGATTCAATCTCATCAACATATTCTGGTGATTATTCCAATATTTCTTTCCACTTACTATATCTCTTGAATTTTTTCTCAATCTTTGAAAAGGAATCCTTAATTTTCAAATTGGGATCACCATTAGGAGTCATATGATTGTCTATGTCTTTATCAATCGAAGGTTCTAACTTTTCAATGGTAGTCGTCATAGAAGCATGGTTTCCAATTTTAAATTATGGTTCTTCTTCTTCAGAGAATTCAATATAATCCTCTTACTCTTCACAGAAAAAGCTCTTATTTTGTACCTTCTTTCCTGAGTTGAAGTCTCCATTTTTGAAAAACATTTTCTGAGGCTTCTCAATATCTTCTGCTTCACTTTTTTCATCACCGAACTTTCATTGTCATTGAGAGGTAATGTGACCAAATCTTCCATATCAAAAGCATGCCAGAGGTAAATTACCTTTATATTTACCCTTTCCCTTCTTCAGATTCTTGGAAATGAGATAAATAATTTCTTTTTCCTCATCATCTTCACCAACACTATCTTCTGAAATTTTCAGTTTGTCCATGGATTTGAATTCCATTTCCTTACTAACATGAGTCGTAGCTTCTTTGAGTTTGACTCTCATCTCATATACCACTAGACTACTTAGCAGATCATCCAGATATAGTTTAGATAGATCTCTTTCTTCAAGGGCTTACACCTTTGCATTGTATATAGGAGGAAGTCTTCGCAATATTTTCTTTACGATATCAATGTCTTTTATTTTCTCTCCAAGCCCTCAAATTTCTCCCACTACTTCAGTGATTCGATTGAATAATGAATCTACATTTTCATCAGGATGCATCTTTAGATCGTCAAACCTGTTGTGCCGGACTTGAAGTTTTTCCTCCTTCACATTGTTCTCCACTTCATAGATATTTTCATGTTTATCCCACATAGACTTTGCTGAGGTGCAACTCATCACTTTTAGATAGATCTGATTAGAAAGATCCATAGTGATAGTGTTCTGAGCTTTAGCATCTCCATCAAGAACTTTCTTGTCTGTATCAGTCATAGCAAGACCTGTTGGATTAGTAACTTGTATTCCTTTCATAGTAGCAAAGAGGACTTCCATTGAAAGGGATCTTAAATGAGGTTTCATTCTGTTCTTCCAAATCTGAAAATTACTTCCATCGAAGAGAAGTATTCCCCTAGCATTGACTGCATTCTCCATGACGAAAAAGGATAGATATAACACCAGTAACCTCACTCTAATACCACTTGTAGGACCCCAAGACACCATGAGAGGGGAGGGGTGAATTAGGGTGTCAACTTTTTCTTTCAAACTGATGGATATTGTTCCCACGTTGGTAGGAACTAGTTTAACCTATATGATGGGTATGAGAAGTAATCAAACATTCACATGCAAAGAGATGACACAACACCTTTTACTTGGTTCACCACTAAGGGCTACGTTCAAGGAGAATATGCCGACAGGTTGTCAGTCATACCTAATTCCACTATTCTTCACTAGTTATGGATTACAAAGGTTTGGGAATAATCACTTTGTCCTAGGTTCAATACCTTTACAACTATTCAGGGATATCCCACTACGTCCCTTAGGTCACTCCCGTTGACTCCCCTTGGCTCACTGCCTTTGGTGAAGTCCCAGTTAGTTTATAGACATGAAGGTCTCTTCAATAGATTCAAATTGAAGACATTTCCTCTGCTTAGCACGAGACTCTGCTTACATTGAAGTCCTGAATTGATGATCTTGAACACACTGAACCACCTTTGCGTGTAATACATGATTTTTTTGCGGAAAAATATTTTGTGCAACTTTATATTTTTATGCACAACCTCTCATTTTTCACGCAGCTCGGAATTTCTCACACAGATCATAATTTTTCGCGCAGTTCAAAATTTTTCACGCAGCACAGACTTTTTCACGCAGCTCAGACTTTTTCACGTAGTTTGGACTTTTTCATGAAACTTGGCCCTTTTTCGTGAAACTCATAATTTTTTGTGCAACTTCCTTTACGCGAACCTTTTACACGCATCAACACTCAAATATTCTCTAAGTCTGCAGTTGTACGGAATGAGAGGGTTCACATCTTATTTATAGGCGTTTCTGACCCCCGTGCGTAAAACTAACTATGGCACAAAAAACCTCTCATTCGACGTGCAATACATTTCGAACAGGAACCATTTTTTCGCACACATCTCCATGTTTTTCGCACAACCCATGCCTTTGCCATTTTTCGATGTTCTGATTCTGAAACACCTCTTGCGTCAAAATCCTCACTCCACTATTTCTCACACCATACAATTTTTCGCACACAACTCACCTATTTCGTGCACAACCTACATATTTTACGCACCACTTTCTCTTTGCGTGCACCTCCTTTTGCAAACAACCCATGTCTTCATTTTCTGATTTTCAGGCCCAAAAATTTGGCAATCACTAGGAAATGACGCCACCTTTAATACTATTGTCTACTTGAACTGTATGATCACTCTACAAGGAAACATTCTGAACATCCAATGAGGATTCATAATAAACACAAACCATACTCCAATTCTTTCATAGAACGACCATGGTTCCAAAAGTTTTTCACATTGAAAGTGGATCAAATAATATCCAAATTCTATAAAAGCAAGTATAGGGATGATATATGTCCATAAAATGTATTTTTAACAAGTTTATAGATCAGTTGGCCCCTAATATTTAAGGTTTATTTCCATATTAAACTTAATTTCACCTTAAGCGTTGTAAATAATTTTAATTACTTTCCTAATATTTTTGGTCAATTTTTTTTCCTTATTATAAATTATAGAATATCATGATTAAAAATATTGAATCCATTTTTATAAATTAAAATTAAATAATTATAAGAAATTAATTTAATTTTAATCCCATGGATGGGATTCCAATGCGAGTTTTTTTAAGTTAAAATGTCCAAAAGTTTTCTATGTTTTTTATATTCAATTTAAAATTAAAATTGGTTCCAATTACCTAAATTAGATTAATTTATAAAAAATTGATATAATTAAACTTAAAAATAAATTTAAAATATAATTTAAAACTATAAATAAATAAGCTGAAAAAATAAGTTTTGAATTAAAATTTAGTATTTTTCATTATTCATTAAAAAATGGAACTTCACAGAAAAATACAAAAAATCAACCTAACCTAATTTTTATGTTTCAATTTCAATTTCAAATATTAAGTTTATTTTTTCGTATAATATTTATAAAAGTTACAAAAATTAGATTTAAAATAGGTTCATCTTTAAAATATGGTAAAATTCTCTTAATAAAAATATAGTATTTTATGTGTAATATTGGGGTTGTCCTTATATCATGCGTATCAAAACTATTGGATGAATATAAAAAATATTTTATTCTATATATAATGTATATATTTCATTAAAAACATCGACTATTAGTAATTAATTTAATTTATTAAGGTAAAACACCTTTGAGGGTATAAAAAGAGGTTTTTACAAAAAAAATTCCATTATATTAATTTGGTTTCTATATTCGCTTCTAATTAATTTTTTACCAATGAATTCATTTTACATTTTGTGTAAAGAACATTTTTCTATAATTTAGTTAATAATATTCATAACTGCTAATTTAACAACTAGTTTATATCTTATTATATTAAATAAATATATTTTAATAATATATTCTTGTTCGAAAAAACTCGGTCTTACGTGTAACTAAAGCCATTGAAGAAACTCATTTTTTCTTGTGATGTACACTAACTCAGTGTCACATGAAATTTCAAGCTGTAAAATATATTGAATTAATTTAAAATAGTAAAAATATTTTTAATTCTTGGGATATTATATTCCCTTCCTCACTTTGTGTTGTGTGGCATATACACTATCGAATAAAATGTTCCTACTTTAGATATTTAGGGTGTTACATTATTCCCAACTTAATTAAATTTCTTACTCATAATTTAAACTTGATCTTGATGATTGATAGTTTGATATTTACAATGTTTCAAATCCCACATCGTGATAAGGATTAATAATAAATCCTTTATAAAAGAGATAATGGGAAGTATAAAGGTCACATGGAATAAAATATAACTATGTCTCTAAGTAGGAGAACATTAGTGGAATGTGGAGATACATACTTATAGGAAAAGAATAAATATGAATAGGGAGTGATTGCAGTTATGAATCAAAAACAAGTGAATGATCAATTGAAAATTTATGGCCTCAAAGTCATAAATCTGTGATGATTTAGAAGACCATTGGTTAAAAAAAATGATATTAGGACAACATTTTTTTAAGATCATTTTCCTCATGTCGAGAAATTTCTTTAATACCTAAGTATATAAGGAAATTTACTTACATGATACATTTTAATTTCTTATAAAAAATTACAAATTTTTGTTATCCTTCAATAAAATTCTAATTCATCCCTTACATTTGGTAATGGGTATACAAAAATTAACTCTGATCCTTGAAGCACTAAAATAAACATTTAACATATCGTAAGTCCTATAAAAGACTGGAAATTCTAACTATTGGCCCATAAATATTCCCTGAAGCCAATATGGGCAATAAATTAATCTCTAAAAATAAAAAGTAAAACTACTGGTTCATTATTATTATTTATTTTTTAAATTTTTTAACAAAAACAATGACATATTCCAGGACATTGCGTAGATTAGTGGTTGGAGTTAAACCCTTACCATCCTTCGATCACGAGTTCAAGTTCAGCGACCTTTCTAGACTTGATGGGTTGTCACCCAATATAGAAGTTTTCTTTTTCTAAAACCATATTTTTAGAGACCCAAGCTTGATGTACATGGATATTACATTACTTTTGTGGAATAATTAATACATGAAAAAAACTTATGCCCAAAGACCATATTAGTTTAGTGTCTTTGGAAACTCAGAACATAATATTCTAATCATTGTGAAAGATCTTCAATATCTACCATAAAGATATTCCCAATTTTTTACTACCTAAAACCATTATTTATATTTTGGGGAAAAGAAAACATAAAAAGGGCGAGATCAAATGCTCATTAAGGGTAAAAATGGAGAACATAAAACAATCCATAAACATTTGAACGTAAAAATAAGAACATAAAGTTTAAACATCAAAATCTTGAGCAATGACATAAATATTTCCAGTATGTAAGGAATAGATCATAACAGAACATTAAACATGATAGAATAGAATTGGCATAAAACATGTAATTGTGGAAAAATAATAAGCACATATTATGATTTCTATAGTAGCCAAGGCATTGCTTCCAAGACCATCATAGTAGAAAAAGTCCATTACTGAACTGGGTTTACTTTCCATTCCATCAATGTATTACTGAACCAGATTTACCTGCCATTCCAGTCATGTCTATCTCAAAAGATATAAATCTTTAACCAATAAATTTTATGGAGATATAGGTCCCACCCATCTCGTAATGAAATCATTCTTACATGTGCCACAAAAACATAAATCTTTCATCATAGCATAACCCATGTAATAAAATGGGGTTCTTAAACATCGAGACGTCATAACATAATACATATAAGATAAATGGACTTCATAAAAATAATTCCAACATAAAAATAATCAAAGAAAATTAATAATAGGGATATAAACATAACTGTATGTCATCTTAGATGGAAAATAATTTTGATAAAACACTTGAACTTAGTTCTTGAGGAAAATATCCTTTCTTCTTCAAAAACATTTCTTTTTCTCAAAATTTAATGCAATTTAAAAAGAAAATAAGTTAATTGAAAATAAACTTGAAATCCTGTAAAGGAATATTCATGGAAATAATTATCTATGAAATCATAAAAACCCATTTATTCCATATAAGATAAAAAAACATTTTCCTCATACATTTTCCAGAAAAGTCAAAAAGTACCTCATATGGTAAACAAAAGAAAGATTTATTCCATACCATGTGGTAAAAGTAAAAAAAGGGTAAAAATGACTTTAAACATACATGAAAGAATATTAAATATTTTATGAAAACATTTTTAGAAAACATGGACATGTATTATAAATATAACCCCAGTAAATACTTATGAGTAAACAATCTTAGATAAAACTGTGATTAGAAAAGTTATCCCTTACCTTAGGTCTGATTTCTTATGTATGTGTCCAAAAATATTGTATAGTGGGTTTAAATATATTATTAAATTGTAACGGAACCATAATAATATTTATGATTTCATATATGATTCACTTATGACTTTATATTACCCATTCTTTTGTCAATTCCATGTCAAAGCAACATTTTGAGTAATAATCATTTCATTTATCGTACGTGTTTGGAATTGTTATTTTTCATAAGATTACATAGATAATGATTTAAATAATTACATAATGTAATAAATGATTTATATATCATATATATTCATTATATAAATTTATATAATAGATTAATAAATGGAATGAAATACACCATTCATGGAGATGGTATTCCATAGGTACACACGAACGTTGTTTTCGTTTCCTTATTAATTTGAATGGAAATAAATAAATGATATATATATATATACATAAATATAGTAGAATTATTATGTCATATATTTCATTATTATTTATTATATATAATTTATAATCATTATTGAATGGTTTACATGGAAAATGAATCTCATTGCGTCTTGGAGACGGTAAGCGGTACGTACGCACGAGCGACGATATCGTTCCCATATTTGTTGAACGGTATTGAAGTGGATGGTTTATAATATCTCATAATTACTATCAAATTATAATAATAATATATAGTTATTATTTCCACCATTATACCCATCCAAGTAAGGTGGTGGTGAAAAATAGATTACACCACGGCGTGGAGATGGTAATCTGTACGTATGCACGTGTAGTGATTTCATTTTTCATAGGATGTATAGAAGGTGAAATAGGGTTCTTTCATATTTATAATAAAATATCAGTATATGAGTGATACTTACATTATTATTTTATAAAAAAACTAAATAATATTATGTAGAAGAAGAAATAAATTTGGAAGAATCAGTAGAAGAGATTACCTCTTCCTCGACGTGCCTCCATTAAATTTCCTCTTAGGGCACTAGATTTGGTCTTTTGAGAAGACTAAAACCTCTTGAATATAACTAGGTAAGTTTATAAGGGAAATGGGTAGGCTTTGGACAAGATTTAATCCTCAAAATGGAGTTAAGAGGAGAGGGAGGAGGTTCCCTTTCAAAAGAGAGGAGAGGGGAACTTTAGGAAACTATCAAAATATTAATTTATTATAAATTAAATTTCAACTTAAAATTATCCAAAACTTATTCAATTCTAAGATAAGATTTTTTTATTTCTAATATACATTATACAACAATATTTTGACAAGTTTTGAATATTTTTTATCCTTATCTTTTTTTACCCTTATTTTACCCTTTTTAATCTTACAATGATATCATGTTATTTACACATTGTGGGTTAATATAATTACCATATAATGTCAAATGACCCCCAAAAAGTTATTTATTAAATATTTGAAATTATATTAACTATTTGGATGAATCTTATATTTTTATGAATTTAATATCATTTAATAAACTATTTTATGTTTTATGTTATGAATTATGTCAATTTTGGACACTATTCATATTTGAATTTTTAAAAAGTCATAAAAACTAAATCCTTCGAACAAAAGGATTAAAATAAACCCTAGTATGTAACTTTAATCCATAAAATTCTTGGAAGACATAAAAATGTTCAAATTAGAATTATTTTAATATTTATAAATTCATTTATTTGAATCTTTTATTAATGAGGGAATCACTACATCATAATTGTGTCATAAATAAATATATTTATCTAATGTCTAAAAATTATAAATAATCTACCATGATGTAGTAAATATTGTTAATTTTATAATTAATATTTATATAATTATATATATATATTATATAACCCTATATTAAAATCTATTTAGTAAAAGATATATCTTTAGGTTATAATTATCTTTACTTTAAATTAATTCTTATAAAATGTCATTTTCACATCCAAGTGAATCCATGAGGTCCCAAAATCAACCCAAGCATTCCCATGGTTAGAATTATTTCTTCCCATTGTATTTGGAAACATTTTAGGGTAGTTTTATGTTATTAAATTATTATTTTTTACCTTTATTTACCAGATTTACCATTTAACCATGTTAAATAAAATAATTACTAATGTTACTTTTCATAATGTCCAAAAATAAAAGGTACCTATTCACAAAATTTAGACCTTATGATTCCAAATATGGAATCTTTTTTTAAAAATTCAAAACACGAAAGTTGCGATAATTAATTTAAAATTATTCCCATTGTTGGAAAGAGAAAATGGGTTTTTAAAAAATTAAAACATTGCAAAAGATTAAAAAGTTTTTACATATGAATTCGATGTAAAATTAATGATAATGACATAAATTATATTAAATTGTAAAAATATATTCTATTAATACTTTAAATCCATTCAATAATTTAACCATATAAATTATCTTGATGAAAAAAGTTGTTTTTAATTAAAATTTAGCTTATTTTTACTATTCATCAAAATATGAAAGTTATCAGAAAAATATCAAAAATTTATCCAAAGTAATATTTTATATCCTTATTTAAAATAAGAAGTTTATTATTTCAAATTGAACTTATAAACATGTCAAAAAGTAGATTTAAAATGGTTGTTCCATCAAAAGGTGGCAAAACAGTATTTTTTGAAAAATACTTATTTTATCTGAAAAAAATTGATTTTATTCTCATACCATGTTCTATAAAATGTTTAATATGAATGATAAGGTTTTAAAATTTAAAATGTGGTTAATTCTATTCATAAAGACTAGTTTATATCCCATTAATTAATAATATTTTAATAATATATTATTGTTTAGTGAAACTTCATATCACGTACAATGCAAGCTATCGAGGAAGGTCACTCTTGCATGTAATGAAAGAAAAGTCAGTGTTGCATGTAGTGAAAGATTCCTTTGGTATTTTGAATAATAGAATAAAAAAATAATTCATTTATACATTGAAAAAAATCTTTACTCAATGTTGTGTGAAATGAATTCTATCAAGAGCATGAAATTGTGTTCAACATAAGACAAGAATAGTGTTGTGTATACTGCAAGATAATATTGTGTTGTGTATATTGAAATATAATCTTGGTTTAGCATACAACATAATACATCAATGAAATTAAAAATAATTTATCTCGTATAATCTTGGGGTTTTACATTCTACCCCCCTTAAAATTAAATTTTCCCTAAAAAATTGTTGGGGTTTGAAATCATTTACTACATGAATTTTTTTTTCATGGAAACCCACATAATAAAAAGGAACACTAAAACTTCATTTTAAAAAGTAAATTTAGAAACATAACGGTTATCCATTGTATCTCATCACTAGGTTTCCACATAGGAGAACATATGTGGGAAGTGAAAACATGGATATGGAAGAGAAATCTAACCATCAAGTTCTGATGGATAGTGATAGAGAACACGGTTTTGAGAAAGTTAACTACTAGAAATCCATAAATACGCAATCATTCAAGGGACTATATGATTAATTAGATAAGAAGGTACTAGGAAAATATATATATTTTTTCAAGATGCTTTTACTAAATATGAATAACATGAGAATAAATACGTACTTGATTTTAGTACAATCTCATCATTGGTCATGCCTTGAACAATTTCCACTTCATCTATAATTTGAAGAAATGAAGTTGAATTTTTTATTTCATAAAGTATTTTCAAATCATGAGATATATTGATAAGTCATTCCATCTGTCTCAACAAAAAGGGTAGAACAAGTTATCAAATATGTATAAGTCCACCTATAGTGAGATAACACATTAATCTAACAAACATCAACCAGAATATAAATTATACTATCCATTAATGGATAACATTAAAATCATTCCAAAAACTAAAAATATAAAATTTTTAGAAATAGGTTAACTAAATCGACTTAACATTTGTCTCCCGTATATCATTTGGTAGTTCTTGGTTGTCACATTCCAAAAATGTGAATACCTCATTCATGTATTCTCTTGAAACATGTTAATGACATGAATTACCATTAAACCTTAGTGAAAACATAAAATCTGTCAAAATTAACTCTTTCCACATACCAAATATTCTATATACTCAAACCATGATATCAATTTTTCCTTTTATCAGTAATGAGCTCATGAATACTATCAAACATATTACTATCTTCTTATCCATTCATTATATGCATATCATGTGCTTTCCAAAAAAAATTCAATCAATTTTCATGGTTACTAATACCATATAATTATTGAAAACCAAAATAAACCAATACATAGATATTAAAATATTCCACAATACTATAAATGAGATTCCACAACACTATTTTGGAATCCCATTACATAAACACTTAATCATTCCACCACTTCGTTGTCATACTCAACATCATCAATAGTGATTTCATGTTACTTTACTTTTTCTTTTTCTTTTGCCTTAAGTGGGTGCTGACATTGATCATCCTTAACCTTTTTATTAGGGAATTAATTAACATAATGCCCCATTTTCTTGCACTTGTAGCATTGAAGTGTTGGCGGTGCATTCTCTGTATTCTTTTCTCCATTCACATCATTAGAAACCTTTTTCCCATTAATTTAGAACTCAACTACTCAATGACCTTATTTTCCACACTTTAAATATTTTTTAATCTGTTTAAGACAATCTCCACCACACTTTATTCCACACTTTGAGCATATGGAAACATTTATCTTATTTTCACCATTGTTTTGAGATTTTTCCTTGAACTCTATCTTTTGTTTCTTGTCAAAACCATGAGATGGATATGTAACACTAACTTCCAGTTCTACCTTGATAGTACAACACACAATATATTTATAGCTACTGAAGTCTCTTATAGCTAATGCCCTTCGAAGATTCGGTTTTAATTCACTGAAGAATTGATCGACTTTACTTTCAGTTTGGATGATAAATCCAGAAGCATACCTTGCAAGTCTTGTAAAATTCACCTCGTATGTACCAAAATATTCATCATCCTTTTTCTTAATATCAAGGAAATAATTTTCCATATTTGTTTGAAGAATAAGAGGGAAGTACTTATTGAAAAATAGGTTCTTGAATTCATCCCATTCCATGGATTCAATTTCATCTTGTTGCCTTGTATTTTTAATTCAAGTACACCACTAGTCTGCTTATCCTTCTAAACGATCGACAGAAAAAATGAAATTTTCATGTTCTGAATAGTGAAAGATGGAAAATATATTTTCAATGGTACTAATCCATTGTTCAGCAACAAGTGGATCAGAATACCCACTGAAAGAAGGTGGGCATCGCCTCATGAAAGACTCAATAAAATGTTGTTCCCTTCTCAGCTCATTTGGGAGTCCAGAATGATTCATAGCTTGTGTAAGTATAGAAATAAGATTTTTCATTCTATATACTAGAACATTTGGTTATTCAGGAGGACAATAATTGCATTTCCCAGTGTATTGATCATTAACACAGTTCCTTCGGGTTCTATCCATTGTTTAAAACCCGAAAAGAATAACGTCAGAGGAAACAATCATACTAGGAAAACAACATAATCAAGGGGGAGTAATTTCAATATCTAACATATTAGGTATAATCCTAGGTTATTCATGATCGGTACCGTAATTCTAGGACTGTATCCTATAATTATGCTTAACCTTAGGTATATACCTAGACATACCTTAGAAATATCTCTAGTTTCCAAAGGTTAACTAAAATTTCACTCTGATACCAACTGTCAAGACCCAATATTGACATACATTGACATTACATTACTTTTTATGAATATTTAATACATGAAAAAAACAGACGCCCAAAGACCGTATTATTTTAGTGTCTTTGGAAACTCGAAACATAATCTTCTACTCTTGATGAAAGATCTTCAACATCTCCCATAAAGATCTTCCCCTTCTGTTTTCCTACCTAAAAACTTTATTTATATCATGGAAAAAAGAAAACATAAAAAGTGTGAGATAAAATGATTAGTAAGGGTAAAAATGGAGAACATAAAACAATCCATAAAAATTTGAACATAAAAACATGAACATAAAGTTTAAACATTAAAATATTTAGCAATGACATAAATATTGGCAGTACATAAGGCATATATCATAAAATAACATTAAACATTATAGAATAACATTGCAATAAAACATGTAATTATGGAAAACTAATAAAAACATATTATGATTTTCATAGTAGCCAAGGCATTCCTTCCAAGACCATCATATTGGACAAAGTCCATTACTGAACCGGGTTTACTTGCCATTCTAGCCATGTATTACTGAACCAGATTTACCTGTCATTCCAGTAATGTATATCTCATGAGATATAAATCTTTACCCAATGAATTGGAGAGAGATATAGGTCCTACCAATCTCATAATGAAATTATTCTTACACGTTCCACAAAAACATAAATCATTCATCATAGCATAACCCATTTAATAAAATGGGGTTCTTAAACATCATGTTATCATAATATAATTCATATAAGATAAATAGACTTTATAAAAATAATTCCATCATAAAAATAATCAAATAAAATTAATAATTGGGATATAAACATAACCTTACTTCATCTTATATGGAAAATAATTTTGATAAAACACTTGAACTTAGTTCTTGAGGAAAATATCCTTTCTTCTTCAAAAACATATAATTTTCTCAAAATGTCATGAAATTTTAAAAAAAAAGAAGTTACTTGAAAATAAACACAAAAAATTGTAAAGGAATATTCATTGAAATAATTCTCTATGAAAGTATAAAAATCCATTCATTCCATATAAGTTAAAAAAACATTCCCCTCACACTTTTTCAGGAAAATTCAAAAAATACCTCGTATGGTAAACAAAATAAATATTCCTTCCATACCATGTGGTAAAAGTCAACAAAGTGTAAAAATGAATTTAAACCTACATGAAATAATAGTAAACATTTTATGATAACATTTTTAAAAAACATGGACATGGATGATAAATATAACCCCAGTAAATACTTACGAGTAAACAATCTCAGATAAAAATGAGATTGGAAAAGTTTTCCCTTACCTTAGGTCTGATTTCTTCTATATGTGTCTGAAACTCATGTATAGTGGGTTTAAACATATTATTAACTTGTAACATAACCATAATAATATTTATTATATCATATTTTATTCACTTACAACTTTATATTACCCGTTCATTTGTCAATTCCATGTTAAAGAAATGTTTTGGGTAATAATTGTTTCATTTATCGTACATGTTTGGACTTGTTATTTTTCATATGATTACTTAGATCATGATTTAATTACTTACAGAATGGAAGAAATGATTTATATATCATATATATTCAGTATATAAATATATATAATATATTGATAAATGGAATGGAATATACCTTTTATGGAGATGGTATATCATACGTACGCATGAACGATATTTTCGTTTCCTTATTAAATTGAATAGAAGTAAGTAAATGACATATATATATAACTAAATATAGTCGAATTATTATTTCATATATTTCATTATTATTTATTATATATACTTTATAATCATTCTTGAATGGTTAATGTCACGACCGACCTTCACCAAGATGAGGGAAAGGACAACGGAATTGCAGACCCTTCCTTCCTCAAGTTAAAGGAGAGTTAATGACCCCCGAAACCCACCTTCAATAGGTCCTGAAGTGGAAACTAGCACCAAGGGTAGATAATCACACACAAGATGTAAGGCATTACCCTTTTAATTTAGTAGGATCAGGAGATAAGATAGTAAATCCCAACAACACCAAAACTAGAGGTGTTTCGGGTTGGTCTCGAAACGCCCAATAGTTCCATATCCGATGACGCGTGGACCTGCTTTCCAAAGGTAGGCATTTACCGGATGGTCTAACCAGCGACGGTTAAGAACTCATATTGGTTGAGAGGATGGTAATTTGAGCTCATCACACCCTTTTAGGGGGAATTATTGCCTGCTTCGGGACTCTCTTATAGATTTAAGATGCATTCATATGTTTGCGAATATTTGGTTTATACCCAAGCATAGTATCCATAGATTTATCCTTATTGGAAATTTTCAGCTGAATGCAGGGGTTCAGAATCATTTATTCCCAAGGTTTACTATCTCTCATTAGATTAATGACCCAGAGGAGTCAGAAATCATTGAGGCGACACTCAGAGTGGCGCGGTGAACCGATGTGAAGATATCCAGATCGATCGGTTGTTGGGCTTGAACCTCATGGAGGCTTCCTACGTACCCTACCTAGGGGACATGGATCAAAGTCCACGTAGTTTGAATGGGAGCGCCAGAACCCGGGGGGTCCATTGGTGATCGGTCTTGAACCTCATAGAGGCTTCCTACGTATCCCTGTGGTAGGGAATCAAAGTCCTCGTAGTTCGTGTTGGCTTGGGGCTTATGCTCTGAGGCAACCCATAATGATGGGTTGGGGCTTACACTCTGAGGAGGCCCATGGTGATGGATTGTGGCTTACACTCTGAGGAGGCCCATGACGATGGATTGGGGCTTACACTCTGAGGAGGCCCATGGAAATGGATTGGGGCTTACACTCTGAGGAGGCCCATGCCAATGGATTGGGGCTTACACTTTGAGGAGGCCCATGGCGATGGATTGGGGCTTACACTCTAAGGAGGCCCATGGTGATGGATTGGGGCTTACACTCTGAGGAGGCCCATGGTGATATATTGGGGATTACACTCTAAGGAGGACCATAAGAGGATGTCATGGTCGATGCTTACTCTAAGCCCACGTGAGTCATGCTCGGTGTGAGAAACAAGAGGCAGTAGGGACCAGAGGATCACGTCGCGAAAGGTGTGTCCGTGAGAAGTGGAGTGGGGCTTACGCATGAGGGTGACCCATAAAGTCAGGGCTTACTCCGAGATGGACGCCCATGGTGTCTTCCTCATGTTTTTCCATGAGGTAATCCCAACCCATTGGTGGGTTGAGGAATATAATGGGGGCTAATGCCTATGCGCAAGTGCACAAGCAGGATAATGCCAAGGGTGTTGGAATCAGTCCAAAAAAAGGGATACGAAAAGTGTGAATCACATGCCCAACATTTGGAACATGGTGAAGGTGGCATGATGATGGAGGATAACTGTTGACCGTGTTTGAAACACATCATCCATATCGCGTTAGCCTGAAATGGGGACAAGAAAATGAGGGTTGACTGTTGACCATGTTTGAAACACAGGACCTGACTCGAAGTGTTGTCAAATGTCTTCCAGGGCGTTGGCCCAGGATGGTAGGTGAGCCGAGGCAGCATGGGACCAGGCCATTAGGGGGTCCCTTCAGACATGAAAGAGGATGAGGATCCGAATGAAGGAAATTCAAATCCTAAGGTGGAGTGATGGAATGTTTGAATGGATTCCAATGCTCTTGAAGGTATGACATTGTGATCATGGAATTAGGCATCTTATTCTTGGAGCATAAGGCATCTCATGTTTGGAGCAAGCGGCATCATTCGTTTGGAACATAGGGAATACTACAGTTTAAAGTCATGTTGATAGGACTGTTTTCGTATAGTTTAACGTCATATGGATAGGACGAGGGCCATACTGTTTAACGTCATGTGGTCAGGACGATGGCCATACAGTTTAACATCATGTGGTCAGGACGAGGGCCGTAAAGTTTAATGTCATGTGGTCAGGACGATGACCATATAGTTTAATGTCATGTGGTCAGAATGAGGGATGTACAGTATAACGTCTTGTGGTCAGAAAGACTAGGTAGGAGAGACATAGCAATGGTTGTTGTGCGACTTACGCAAGGGCGGCCCTTTCTGGATGATCCTAGCATGGGAGCTAAGTGAAGGGATTCTTGGAGTCTCATGAGGAGTAGCTCGACTCATGGAATTTAAAGGATGGATGTTGGGTTGGCACAGGGTGCGGGGGTGCATCCCCCACAGTATGGACCAACGAGTGCATGGAGTTTTCCGCATGGGGCGGGCCGCGGAGGAGCTACCCGCGAAGGATCTGGTCGCAAGGAGATGGCTTCAAAGGACAAGACCGCATGTAGTTCATGGTTTTGTTTTCTGTGAAGGGTGTCCACAGAGGAGATGGACGTGAGGGAGTAGGCCGTGAAGGAGTAGGCCACGAAGGAGGCTGTCCATGAAGGGTGCTGTCCATGGTGTAGATGGCCATCCGCGAAGGGTGTCTGCAAAGGGGCTGGCGCTCGTCCTACTTCGCACCCGCGGAGGGGTTCTGCCTCCATTTCGCGAATGACACTGGTCTGTGGAGGGGGTGTCCACGGAGGGACTATCCGCGAAGGAAATGGCCGCTATGGTCTTGCCGCAGAGGAGCTGTCCGCATGTGGTTCACGGACTGGTTTCTCCTCTTCGCGGAAGAGTTCATCTGCAGACGATATGGGGTCCACGGATGGTTGCGGGACTTTACCGCTGGGAGAAAAGTTTCCAGCGTCTCTCCATGGGTTTTCACCCATCCTCCCTCTTCTTTTTCTGGTACCCCTGATGATTATTTATAGAGTCTCGAATAGACAGTATTGATTGGAACACGACACTCTTTGCGAAATACCATGAAGGAACCCCCAGCTGTGGATGACTCGGTCAACTATGGAGATTTGGAACCGAGATTCATGGGATTGCTCCATGGTCTCCTACCTCTTCGCCTCTATGCCATGAATGACAGTGGTCCGCGGAGGGGGAAACTCATGGCAATGGACCGGACTGACATCCGATGGTCTTCTTGGTTCGCACCCACAAAGGCGCTCCGCCCCCATCTCACGAATGATAGCGTCCTTGGGAGGGCGGTTCGCCGAACCAGCTGCGTACTGTTGCTGGGAGCCGGTATGCGGACCAGTTCAGTCCTTTTTCAGGTCTTGGGGTAATTGGATTTCCCCCTTTGTGTAATTTTCAGGACCCTACAAGACCTAAAGGTAATGCCAAAATAAAACCATTCCCATATGCATGTCCAAAAGTAAATGCTACCAAAGTACAAGAAAACCCCAAAGGAAAGTACCAAAGAAAGGAAAGGAAGCAACACCAACTATCTCAATGTCTGAACTAGTATGGTCATACACGATCCCCGATGTCCTCCTAGAAACTTGAAAGCAGTTTTATATACGTAGTGTGAGTATACAGGTATACTCAGTAGGAGAAAACAAAGTCTCTCGTGCACAAGTGGGGAGACATTCTAATACCCGTGAGAAAAGGAGATCACCGGAGCACCTAGCAAGGAAACTATCCACCCGAACCTCACCAAGGCACACTCCCCAAATAACACAAGTCAAGTAATGTAATGGTAATGGCACATCGATATTTGGGTACCCTGAACCACTTTCCCAATGGTTATTGAATAAATCCTACGTGTCAGACCTCTTCCGCCATTCTCACCGCAGTCCCACTGCCATATCCCACCCGCACACACCTGGGCTATAACCACACATCCCACCCACAAACAACTAGAAAAAAACCACACATATCGCCCGCAAACACTTTGGACACAACCACACAAAACCCCACCTCCAAACACCTGGGCCAGAACAACTACTGTCACACCTGAAGACACCCGTGCCTCATCCTGAAGACACTTGGGAAACCACCTGCCCACACAAACCTGGTCCAACCACCACCACATACCCTGCCTGAAGAATCTAGGGCTTATAATAGACCTCAGGCCATCACAACCTGCCTGAATAATCTTGGGATACCTGGGAAAGGGAACAGAAAAGAAGCTAATAACCACCCTCCCCCATTTCATGGGGGTGTTCGGCATAAAGTGCTCAACTTGGGTGGGGTGAGAATATAAAAAATAAGAACTAAATTATATATATAGGTAAACAAGCACTCATACCAACCTAGGGGTTCCAAAACCAGCCCAACCATAAGCACCCTCGTTACTATTCATTCATAAGAAGCAGCACACCTGCAACCATGTCACAACTCATTCCCAGAAAAACAATTCCCCATCAAACCCATTATCATTTTCATATTCAAGTGATTCCATTTAAAATAATTCTTCACTACTAGGAAATTAACAGGAATATCCATAATCCAAGGAAGGAAAAGCAACCATGCAGAAATTTAAGCATTCACACTCGATTCTCTTGTAAAATCACAAAAACGAAAAGGGGTTTGTGAGATCCCTCAAAGTACTAGAACCAAACAAAGCCCCAACATATGGACCCACATGGCCTTAGGTCCACAACCCAACAATTTCTCAATAGGGGATCCCATCCCCATCCATTTCACCTCACAAGCATCAACCGTAAACATCACCGGAACAGAGAAAAGTAGTTTTCAAATTTGAATAGGCCATATATTTAGTCCCGTGTTTACGTTTGGATTACCGGGGTGACCACAAAAGGATACTTATTCATTGGGAATCCATTTAATAAACTGAGTTTATGTGATTTACTAGTTTCCATGTTACAGCCATTCAATCACATAAATATCCAGAAAAAAACAGTGGTTCGTTAGTCGGTAAGAAAGGACCACCAACGACCATGATTTTTAGTGGGCATAATCCCATTCAATTCACAAAATATTGGAAGAGATAAAGGAGTACAAAAGCATTATCAACACATCCCTTCATTCTTTAAATCCATTTATTATATTTTTTAAGGTTTGGTTTCATCCATTCCCGTAGAAACATTAGAATACCCGCCCCGCATGATACACAGTAAAGAGAGACGAAGGAAGAACCCTACTTGGATGATCAATTATTGAAGTTTCTCTCCACGTGCGAAGAACTGTGATGTGCAACTTGAAGGGGAGGAACTATGGGGACTCCAAGAATGAGCACGAAAGGCTACAACATAGGCGCCCCACTCACCTCGGGAAGGGGGCTCCAAATGAACCAATGGGAAGAACGAACCCAACCAAGATGAAGAAGAAAATAATTCTAGTATGATATAAATAGGTGAGATGCTGGAGTTATGGGATAAGAATTTTGAATGGATTTAAATGCGGATCATGGTTTCACTACAGGTTTGGGTGGTTACACATGATGGGAATAAGTTTTATTTAATTTCTCATTGGGGAGGTGCCTGTAACAGTTGTAAGTTAAAGGATTTTATTTAAACTGGGGAAACAGGTAAAACTGGCACATAATATGGGTTCGTTGAGGGTCTCCCTACTCTTAGGGGACTTTAGATATCATTTATGGGCTTTAAAAACGTCTTGAATCACTTTAAAAGGTTAAAATACTTAAAAGTGGCATTCTGGGAAAACTAGGGATGAAAAACCCGACAAGTCCCCCCCCACCCCCCGTGGCACTGATCATTATCACACCAATCGGAAACACACCAATCAGTGTCACACCGATCAATGACACACTGATCGGTGTCATCGATGGTTGACACCGTAATGACATCCTGCCACTGAGACGCCACCCATAGGATCCAGACATGATGGGTCCAGGGCATGCCAAACACCAAAAAATTGGCAAAGGGATGGACCAGGAGGGTCTCAACCATTACATTAGATACCTCTTATACTATTATCATCCTCGATAATCAAAGATAGACCCGAAGAGAAGAGATGGGTCTGAACAACCACCTTGAAAGATACCTCTCAGGGACAAACCACCCAAAACAACCATACAAATCCCAAGGATCACATTGTCTGGAAACACGGATCAGGGAGTTCTTTTCTCCATGTCAAGATACTTTCCGATTTGGGTGGCACTGACTCGCCCAAACTAGTTTAATCGCATCCACCTTAATGCATCTTGATTAGGGATCAGGTCCTCCCTTCCCCACATATTAGGTCTTTTCATAAACATCCACTAGTTAAGGGAAACAACATCCCATAAATCAATAATTTTAGCATTACATCACTAACAAGTACAAAACAAAATAGAACAAAACTAAGAAACAGCTCTGGGTACTGGGAGTGCATCTGTGACTCCCATTCCAAAGTACTCTCTTTGAGGCCACCATGCCTCCACAACACACGAACCAAAGTGATGGTTCATCTATAAAGCACTTTCTCTTTCTGGTCCTCGATCCTCGCCGGTCGCTCCACAAACGTAGCATCGCCCCCTATATAGAACTCTCCCCAATCAATGACATGGGAGTAATTGTATAGATATCGATGGAGATGGGATATGTGGAAAACATCATGGATCCTTTCTATTTGAGGTGGTAATGAGAGCTGATATTCCAACTCTCCAACTCACCCCAACACTTCGAAAGGCCCGATGAACCTAAGAGAGATCTTTCTCCCCTTTATGAACCTTTACTGCCCATTCCTAGGGGAAACCTTCAAGAACATATGGTATCCAACCTCTAACTCCAAGGGCATCTTTCTAAGATCGACATACGACTTCTGTCAGTCCTGGGATGCCTTCATCCTCTCACGCACAATCTAAACCTTCTCCGTTGTGCTCTGCACTACCTCTGGTCCAAGAACACCCACCTCCCCAACCTCGGTCCAGCACACGAGCAAACAACATGACCTTCTATACAAGGTTTCAAATGGTGCCATGATAATAATAGAGTGATATCTATTATTGTAAGAAAACTATACTAAGGGAAAATGTCATTCTCGTGATCCCATGAAGTCCAAAACACATGCCCGTAGCATATCCTCTAAGGTTTGGATGGTTCGCTCTATATGCCCATCTGTCTGGGGGTGTAAAGTTGTGATAAGGCATAGTTGGGTGCCAAAAGAATGCTGCAATTCCCTCCAGAATCATGAGGTAAACCGCATATCCCTATCCGAGACTATGGACCTCAGAACTCCATCCAACCCCACCACCTCATCCATGTATCTCCATGCTAAGGCATCCACTGCACTCGACTCCTTGATCTCCAGGAAGGGAGTTGATTTTGTCAATATGTCTACCACTATCTAGATAGCATCACAACCTCCTTGAACCCTGGGTAGTCCTGTGACAAAATCAATCGAGATGTCATCCCACTTACACTCAGGGACATCTAAAGGCTGCAAAAAACCTCCTGGGATGTAGTGTTCATCCTTCACCTGCTAACACACCAGGCACATTGCCACGAACTCCACCACTGCCCGTTTCACCCCGATCCACTAAAACTATTCCCTCAAGCCTCGGTACATCTTGGAAACTTGTGGGTGTACCACTAAGAGTGAGTTATGGAACTCACAGAGAACTCCCTCGTGCATCATCTCTTTTACAAACAACTTTCCCTAAAAAAATTATCTGATTCTGACCATCCTATGACCACCCTTCTAGAGCATTGCCATTGTTAACACGATCGCGCATCAATTCACTCTCTAAGTCTCCCCAATGAGACTCATCCACCTTCCACAATAGAGAGGATTACACTTCCATCTAAAACAGACAACCTCTACCACCATCCACCCTTTCATCCAGGTGTAGGGCATCCAACTCCTCCATATCCTTCCAAGAATCCACAGATTCCTGAATAGATTCCCTCTGTGACTTCCTACTCAAGACATCAGCCCCAACGTTCCCCTTACCTTCAGTGTAAGAGATATTGAATTTTTAGTCCTGAAGAAACTCCACCCACCTTCACTGTCGTAAGTTCAGGTCCCACTGTGTAAATATATGCCTCAAACTCTTGTGATCTGTGAATACCACAAAGTTCTCCCTGATGTGGTAATTCCGCCACAACTTCAAGGCGAACACTAATACTGAAACTCTAGGTCATGGATGACGTAGTTACACTCATGATAACATAACTTCATAGACCCATAAGATATCACTCCCCACCACTGCATCAGAACACACCCCATTCCAAGTCCAGAAGCATCACAAAATACCTCATACAACACCCCTTCCTCTAGAAACCTGAGCATTAGAGAACTGACTAACTTTTCCTTAAAATTTCTAAAAGATGACTGGAACTGATCACTCCATATGAAGGCCTGGTCATTTTTGGTCAAAGCTATCAAAGGATCTGTAACCTAAGAGAAGTTGGGTACGAACCTCCGATAATAGTCTGCCAGACCTAGAAAACTATGAACCTCCATCACATTTTTGGGTGCTTCCCATGAAACAACTGCTTCATCCTTTGAAGGATCAACCACCACCCCTTGATGAAGCACTAAATTTCCAAGTAAATACACTTCTCGTGTCATGAACTTACACTTGGACAATTTCCCATAGAGATGGTGATGTTGAAGGATTTCCAAGACCATCCTAAGGTTCTTAGTATGTTACCTCACTGATATTGAGTAGATAAAAAAGTCATCGATGAACACAATGACAAACCAGTCCAGAAACTCACGAAAAATAGATTTAATGAGCCCCATGAACATAGTAGGTGCATTTGTAACACTGAACAACATGACTACGAACTCAAAGTGCACATAACTGCACCTGAAAGTAGTCTTCAGAATATCACTGTCCTTCACCCTTAACTGGTGATACCAAGACTGCATATCGATCTTAGAGAAATAACCTTCTCCCCTTAGCTGGTCAAAGAGATCATCCATCCTCGGGAGAGGGTAATGGTTCTTGACCATTACCTGATTCAGTCTCCGATAGTCTATGCTCAGCCTGGGACCACCACCGACCTTCTTCGCAAACAAGAATGAATCACCCCGTGGTGACATGCTAGGTCGAACAAAACCCTTCTTCATCAATTCGTCAATCTGAATCTGCAACTCCTGCAACTTAGAAGGCACCATCTGATAAGAATCCATTGAAATCAGACAAGCACCAGGTTGCAAGTCTATCCCAAACTCAACATCATGTCGAGCGGGTAGAGTCTCTACTTCTTCAGGGAAGATGTCCATGAACTCATTGAAGATCCTCGGGACTTCCACCATCTCTGTATCTACCAAATCCACTGATATCTCTTCTAACAAGGATAGGAGGGGCTTCACCCACCGAATGCCTCCCTAGAAATCCCGCTCGCTAGAGAAAGTCACACGTTGGCCATCCTCATCATAGAATTTGAATCTTCTTCAGAAACAGTTGATAATAGCATGTACAGAAAACATCCAGTGGATTCCAAGGATGACATCATATGGATGTATCTACAATAGTTGAATATCCCTGCTAGACTGATGTGGAACTATCATTAGTATATACCCTCGACAAACATAAAACAAGCCGGTATGACCTATGATTGGCGTACTCAACACCTGGGGAAATGTAAGTCTCTCAGCGTCTAAACCCAGAGCATGTGTTATATCAGGTGCAACAAATAAGTGTGAAGCTCCTTTATCAAACATATCATATCCAAGAGTACAAAACAAGCTGATCATACCTCGAACGACTTCCGGCCCTACTGGAACTGCTGCCTCTACGGCGTGTAACTACCCACGCCCAGCTCCTCTGCCCCTTGGCTAACAACCGCCTCCCTGACCACGCCCTGGTCAAGGTCCCTGAGGAGCACCCTGAGGCCAGTCTCCTCCTGTAATATCTGATCTAAGAGGAGTGGGAGATCACTGTCCCTGGTGCTGCTGCTACTGAAAGGGACTGGCTGGAAGCTGCTGCTGCTGAGGTGGGCGCTGAACCATCCCACCCCCACTATATTGTGCTCGGTCCACGCACTGATTACGAAGGTTCCCATGGATTCCACAGATGAAGCACCTTGGTCCTAGGCCTTCAAGGAAAGGGTGAGGACTGAGAGATCAAAACTGGAACTACTGGGGCCTGCTCCCCACAAGTTGAAACCTAGAAGGCCTTGACACTGGAGACATGCTGCTAACTGCCTTCCCCTTTAACGATCCCAACTGGCTTCCCTCTTGTGGCATACCTCCCAGCGTGTGCATCCTCTCCACTACTTCAGCCTTATTTTGGACCTCCAAGTATGTCGGTAGGGTGAAGGGAGTAACAACATATTGAAGAGAAGGTCAGAGTGCCTCCTCTAAACATCTCACCCAAGACTCCTCATCTGGAAAAAGGTCTAGAGAGAAACAAAGGAGATCTTTGAACTTTATCCCTAACTCACTCACTGTCATGCTCCCCTGATGGAGGGAGAGCAGCTCCTTCCTCTTCTTAGCCTTCATCATGGAAGAGAGTAATTCCGCACGAAACTTCTTATTAAATTCAGTCCATGCAACCTTAGCCTCCCTCTTCTCTCCAAGATAGAGAGTCCACCATTGATGTGATGCTCCTCATATCTAGCTTATAGCCAAAGGAACCCATTACTCTAATGAAGCCTAGATCAAGCTGAAAGCTATCACCAGATCCTTGCACCATCTCTCTATCCCCATGTCTGAGACGCTGCCCTCGTACTTCCTAAGGGTCTGCCTCTAAAAGGAATGAAGCATCCTCTGCCACGGGTCATCCTCCTCCTCTCGATCATCCCTCTGCTAACCAGCCAAAACAGCCTTTTGGGCCACGATCGCCCACACTACTCTTGGTATTCATCCAGGTTCCATAGTTGCAAGGTAAACAAGGAATGCCTAAGCCCGAGTAGTGTAGAAGGTGGATTTTAAATTTTCCTAGACTTCTTATTCATTTTAAATCCCCAAAATACCCAAGAAACACAAGAACACAAGTAATTATTGTGCATGTACCTTTCCTAGGGTCTATACCCAGCAATCAGTGTAGCCTCACTTAGTCGTTGGTAGGCCCAGAGTCCTTGCATCGGATCACGCGAGGGGGGGGGGGGCTAAAATCTTGTGTCCTAGCCAGTATTCCCTGGCCTATTTCATGCACCATGATTTCCAAACACTATTTCCCTACTATCCCATGTATTCATCACTATGCCTTACTTCGGACTCCATCCTATCTCTCGACCTCCTTTGATACCATTCTGTCATAACCCGCCTTCACAAAGATGAGGGAAGGGATAACAGAATATCCAAACGCTTCCTTCCTCAAGTTTAAGGAGAGATAATGACCCCTGAAACCTTCCTCCAATAGGCTCCAGAGTGAATACTAGCATCAAGAGTATAGAATCACACACAAGATTGAAGGAATTACCCTTTTCATTTAGTTGGATCGAGAGATAAGACAGTAAATCCCAAAAACACCAGAATTGGAGGTAGAGTTAAAGCCAAAATCAAACCATTCCCATATGCATGTCCAAAAGTAAATGCTACAAAAGTACAAGAAAAACCCAAAGGAAAGTACCAAAGAAAGGAAAAGTAGCAACACCATCTTTCCCAACGTCCGAACTAGTACAGTACTGCACGATCTTTGATGTCCTCCTGAAAACCTAAAAGCAGTTTTATATACATAGGGTGAGTATATAGTTATACTCAGTAGGGGAAAACAAAGTCTCTTGCGCACAAGTGGGGAGACATTCTAATGCTTGTGAGAAAAGGAGATCACCAGAGCACCTAGCAAGGAAAATATCCAACCGAACCTCACTAAGGAACACTCCCCAAATAATTCAAGTCAAGTAATGTAATAGTAATAGCACATCGATATTTGGGTACCCCGCACCACTTTCCCACTGGTAATTGAAGAAATCCTATGTGTCAGACCTCTCCCGTCATTCTCACTACAGTCTCACTGCCATATCCTGCCCGCACACACCTGGGCTATAACCAAACATCCCACCCACAAACACATGGGCCACAACCACACATCCTACCCACAAACACCTGGTCCATAACCACACAAAACCACTCTTACAAACACCTGGTCCAGAAAACTACCACCATGTCCGAAGACACCTGGGCCTCATCCCGAAGACACATGGGAAACCACCTGCCCGCACACACCTGGGCCAACCACCACCACATACCCTGCCTAAAAAATCTAGGACTTATAATGGACCACATTCCATAATATCCTACCTGAATAATCTTAGGATTCTCAGGAAAGGGAGCAGAAAAGGAGATAATAACCAGCCACTCATAAGAGTGTTGGGAAAAACACCCTCCCCCATGAAATTGTGGTGTTCAGCACAAAGTGATCAACTTGGGTGGGGCGCGAATATAAAACATAAGAAATAAATTATTCATATAGGTAAAAAAGAGCTCATCCTAACCTAGGGATTCCAAAACCATCCCAACCACAAACACCCTCGTTACTATTCATTCATAATAAGTAGAACACCCGTAACCATGTCACAACTCATTCCCAAAAAAATAATTCCCCATCGAACCCATTATTTTTTTCATATTAAAGTTATTCCATTTAAAATAATTCTTCACTAATGGGAAATTAATAGGCATATCCACAAGCCAAGGAAGGAAAAGCACCCAAGCAACAATTTAAGCATTCACACCCGGTTTTCTAGTAAATTCACACCAATAAAAAGGGGTCCATGAGATACATCAAAGTAATGGAACAAAACGAATCCCCAACATATGTCCCCACATGACCTTAGGTCCACAAACCAATAACTTTCCAATAGGGGATCCCATCTCTATGCACGTTACCTCACAAGCATCAACCATAAACATCACCAGAATAGAGTAAGGGAGTTTTCAACTTTGAATATGCCATTAATTTAGTCCCGTATTTCCGTTTGGTTAACCGGGGTGACCACACAAGGATTCTTATTCATTGGGAATCCATTCAATCAACTGAGTTTATGTGATTTAACAATTTCCATGTTACAACCATTTAATCACAGAAATATCCGGAAAAAACAATAGTTTGTTAGTGTAACACCCCAGGTAAATAAAGAATATGACATTTTTATATTTATCCCTATTTTTGAATAAAATGTTAATATTAATTTAAAGGTAACTCTATGCTTGATGGATTACTGAATACGCAACAACGAGTTCCTTTGAAATCTTACGTTGCACCCTAATAATAAAATAATTTTATTTTAAATGGTAGTTAACACCTAGCCGTTGTAATGACAGGAATGAACAGAACTAACTAAAAAATGAATATATATGTTTGTCAAATATTTTTACTTTTTACAATAAATTTTATAGGACTAAAAATGTGAATGAATCCAATTTTAAGCGTAAACATTCTAATATTCTTTAAAAGGTCGATTAACCACCTTTTAATGGAGAAGCTCTTTTAAATCCACTTTTTGACTATTTTATGTGTTATATTTGAAAAAATAAAATTCTTATTTAGAATCAAGACATCAGAATTTGCTTTGTGTAAATTTTTGGTATTTTTCCGATCAAGTTCATTTTTTTAATTAATAGTGAAAAATATTGTATTTTAATTCAAAACATCTTTTTAATATAATTTATTTATATGATTATATTATATTTTGAATTGGTTTTAAAGTGAAATTAGAATATATTTTTACCATTTAATCCAATAGTGGTCATTGTAATTAATTTCACTTTGAAATTGGACTCAAACTAGTGTCAATCTTTTGATATATATTGTTTCATAAAAACACGCTATTTGTTCTGACAACGGGAATTAATTATTAAATTAATTAATGTAACTTATATGTTTTGAATTTTGTAAAATATACATCATTTTTGAATTTAGAATATCAAATATAGCTTAGGGTGAATTTTTGGTCTTTTTCTGAAAAACTTCAATTTTTGATGAATAGTGAAACCACTAAGTGGTAGTTAAAGAAACTGATTTTTCATTTAAATGAAACTTTACCACTTCTGTGATTTTATTTTCAAAAATACAACATACATGGTTTTCATTAAGAAGTAAAATGTGGTTCAATGAGATTAAAATAATTTTTTGGTGAATAGTAACTTTTAAGTTTTATTAATCGCGATTAGAGGTAATTAGTGTATTTAAGGTGAAGATAACGTTATAATAATATGAAATGACCTTGAAACATGTCCTACCCTTATTTTATAAGTCATGGCCGACAAATAAAATCCATGAGTCAACTTGGGGGCCCCATGGAGCCACTTTGGTTGGAAAATGACATTAATAACATTTTATTTAAAGTTAAAATTAAAATGTCACAAACATGTATTGTTTTACTAAAATAATTTTTACATGGGGTTATACAAGTAATATTTTTGACAATAATTATTCATTAGAAAGATAAAACGATTTCCTAAATCATGATTTTTTTTTATAATTTTTATACATTAAATAAATTATTTTATTTATGACATCATGATGATGTAGTGATTACCTCATTATTTAACGATTTAAATAAAATGAAAAGATAATGTAAAATACAAGACCTAAACTTGTCAAAAACCTATTGTATGGGTGGATTTATAACTCTTATCACCTTATCCTAGAAATATATAATTTCGGGACCTTTAAAATCCGAAAAGCATTTTAAAATGAAGTAACCTTTTATAACTTTCCAAGAGTACCCCTCCTCTCCTCTTATAAAAGGCCCCACCTCTACCACCTGACCCACACCTCTCAAGCCTTTTACTCAGCCAAACCCTGATCATTTTGTCTCTCCACATCCATCTATTACTCCTAGAAGCCTCACTTTGAGCATAAGTCTTTCCAAGGAAGCCTTTGAGCTCAAATCAAAAAGAGTTACACGATTTAAAGGTAAAGTGTTCCCTAGTGTTCTTTTGTTTTATTTTTCTTCTCCAACCCCATAAATTTTTTTATTCCTTTATTTCGTAACAAAAACAGTATCTTCAATATACTTGGATGTTTTTATAAGAAGTATTTGAGCTAAACTTACACACACATCCGTCTAATGGTTAAAGAACATAATATTTCTGTGGATGGCGAATTACTACCTCACGAAACGATGATTGTTCAATATTCTTTTAACACCTTTAAATGTGGCCATTATGATGTCACTGTATTTTATATATGATATATATGGTATTAATTTTTACTATATGCTTCTATATTTTATATTTAAAACATACCTTTATTCTTTGAATCTTGTGCAAATGCGATAATTTCATATGAGGAAGTGTGGACTACCGCCCCCTCAAGTGATGTGACTTGTTAATGCAATACATGGAATGTATGAAGAATGAAATTAATTAATATATGTGACCTATATAACATATATATTATACTGGAATTATAATATATATATCTCATTTATTTTTAATTCTATTAATATGACAAAAAAATGAAAGTAGCGTTCATGCGTATGTACGGCCTACCGTCTCCATGAATAGTGCTTTTCATTTTTTATCTTCAAATGTTATGGAATAGTATAAAATGAATATGTAATGGATATATATGATATTTTAATCATTAATACTATTATGGAAATGATTTACTTATAACTACATGGGCAATCATTTTCAAACAAGTTCATTTTTGACTCATCTACCAAACATTGACAAAAACGTCTGATATGAACTCACATTATTAAACAATTATTATATCATTATAATATGTGATATGAAATGAATAATAATATTTAAAGGAGGACCTTAAGAAATTATAAATTGACCATTGTTTATTATTCAGTAGTATAAGGAAACGAACAAGACAAGTCGGACTTGAGGTAAGGGATCCAACCTCTCTCTTTCTTTTCAAGTACCCTCTTTTATGTCATTTCATTTATGCTCCATGTTATTTTGTTGGAGGATGTTCTTTTATATTCAAAAAGATTTAATTTTTATTTTCATATGATGAGATACCCCCTCTTACTCTCATCAATTCATTTTTATAATTTTTAAGTGGCGTCGTTAGGCTGCTGAATTTTCATAAGGGATCCTACCCCTCTCTTTCTTTTTAAGTACACTCTTTTATGTCATTCCTTTTAAGTTAATATTTATTATGATTGGAATGATCTTTTATATTAATATTACTGTAATTTTTATGTTCATATGATGAGAGACCCTATTTTCTCTCATCAATCCATTTTGGAAGTTTTGAGTGGCACCGTTAGGCTGCCGATTTTTCGTAAGAGATCCAATCTCTCTCTTTTTAAGTACTCTCCTTTATGTCACTTCTTTTAATCTCCTCTTTGTTATGTTGGGGTATGTTATTTTATATTGAACTTGCTTTAAATTTTATTTTAATATTATTAGAGACCCTATTGGATATCATCAATCCATTTTTGGAAGTTTTAAGTGGCGCCGTTAGGCTGCCGAGTTTTCGTAAGGGATTTTTTATCTCACTTTTATTCCCGTGAGATTTATGTTATATTTCCCACAATTTCCTTTGAGTTGTATATGTACTAACCATTATTCTACTCTTTTTGTAATATAATTTCATTTATGAGTATTTATATCAATGTTGTATTGTCCTTCTTTCATGGGGTGTATGTTTCGAAGGATACCCAAGTCGGTAAGGGAACCTTTCACCCTCCTGTTTTTAAAAGACTTCTTTTGTTGGGTATTTTAATTTACATATTTTAATGTTGGGATATTTTCTTCTATATCCTTATTGATGTAAATTTTATGTCCAAGTTATGAGATATCTTTTTATCTCTCATCAACTCATTTTCTGAATTTTGAAGTGACGCTGTTAGGCTGTCAATTTTTTGCAAGGGAACTTCTTAACCCAATTTTGATTGTTTGTGATAAACTTGTACTCCTTGAATATGTCGTTATATGAATATTTTTTAATGACTTCTTATTGTTTTACAATTAATATCCACTTATATTTGGTGTATTCGTTTGTCACACATAATTATGTAATTGATTTATCCTTAATCCATGGATACCGTCTTTGTAAGGGACTTCGTATCAATCTCCTTTCATTGAGGCATATTTTGTTCTAATACAAGGCTTTCTTTTATATAGTGTATAAACCCCTTTGAATTTTAATTTTATACAAAAGGAATCTTTTTTTACGAAGCGTTTTACAAAATAAAAAAAAAGAATGTTTCTTTTAACGTACGCGGTGACAACGACCTTTTCCGCCGCCGCGAGTATTATTTGGTCTTTGGCTTCCTCAACAAGCCGTGATGTTTTTTTTAAAATGAAATAAATACCATATAGTCTTTTATATATTTTGGTATTGAAAATAGTTTTTATAATGGATTTTTTATGTCAATATATTTAAGTGAAATATTGTGTTTGAAATGTGGAAATGTTTTCTTTCCATTATTTTTGTTTTATGTCTTATGATTTTATAATGGTACTTGGACATTTGATGGGTGGTTACATGATAAACCATATGACGGGTGGTTCCGTGAATACCAGGATTGGTGGTTACGTTATAAACTCCAATGCATTGGGTATGGAAGTCGGCCGTATGGCTATTCCATTAAGTGATAAGTGTGGAAGTCGACCGTATGGTTATTCCATTTAAGTATGTTTATGTCCCAAGTTACCTTTATATGTTATGTATATGGGTTTTATGGTAATATTTTGGTTACAAAAGGGTAAGTAATGATATTTTATTCATTGAAGAGTTTATACTACTTTATAAAGGTGAAATGTATTACTTTGATAAAGTACTCATGGTTTACTTGTTGTCTTGAAAAACTAACAGTTTTCCTTCTTTGTGTATCTCTTACTGAGCTTTTTATGCTCACCCCAAGTTTTTTTGAAATGTTTTTCACAGGACTTAATGTGGAATAGGGTCAAGGATGGGAACAAGGAAACGTCATGCTATCTAAAACATGGAACTAGACAAGTTTCTTTTTAAGAGTTTTTATTTTATGGAAACATAGTATAAGTGTCTACTTTGTAATCTCATGAGATGTAATAGTCATGTCCGAATTTTCTAAAACTATTAACCTGAAATGATCCTCTATTTGAATTATTCAATTAATTAAATAATAAGTAATGTTTAAGGCCAGGTCCTTATAGTTGGTATCAAAGGTCGATTTAGATAACTTTAGATGTTAGAGTGTTGTTTAAGAATAAGTGACAGGTTGTGTATAACCAGAATGGTTATTATATTAGATAGAGTCATTGTTATTTATGAAAGTTGGAATGAGTTTGAGATAACTTGGATAATTATATCTTAGCATTTATCTTCCTCCTTAGTACATGATGATTTTTTTGATATACTCACAAAGAAATTTTAGGTTTTATTAAATGGATGGATCTAGCAGGCACCAAAGTGACAATGGGTTTGAAGGAAACTGTGGCGATTCTCTCATTAAGAGACTGGATGAAATGGGGGATTCAATGAGAATTCTCGTGGTTATTCTAAACCAACTATCAGGAGTCATGATCAACCACTTGAACCTTGGTGAGTTCTCTAATTCATCATGTACGAGAGAACCAACTCGACATGGAAGTTCAGGTAATAATTATAAAGGTAACCATTAGGGTTTATATGATCCTTACTTTTGTGGTAATTATGGGTTACTATACGTTATGATGGAATTTGAACGACATGAGATAAACTTGAGGTTAAATTATGTTATGGTTATTTTTGAAGATTTTATCCCGTTTCGGGTAATGTTTTAAGAATTATATAGTTTTGGAAAAAGGACAACACGCAGACTGTGTGACAACCCGTCGCATCAGACAAAGCTACAGGAATCGAACCCACAACCAAAGTGTGACTGGTATTTATTTCCTACCACTAGAATACATGAAGTCCCTAGTTAGTTTGACTAATTATTTTTATTTAGATGATCTTATGAATCTAGAATAATTTTATTTTGGGTTATCTATAGAAATTATTAACCTATCATGGAGGATATGTGATTAGGTTAATTACTTTTCAACATGAGACTTTATGAGTAACTGATGTTATTTGGAGATAAATGGTAAGGTTTATCTTGGAAGACTATGTGATTAAATCCTTCAGAGATTTGGGTTTCAATCTTAGTTGTGATTCCTTTGAAGAATTTTATGGATAGAAGTTTATTGAATGGTCTTTGTTGAACTTTGGGTATTGTTTGAAATTTTTTGGAGATTAAGAATAGATTTTTTTATAAAGGATTATCCTTTTTGGGTATTATCTGATCTCATACTAACCTTTTTGGTTTTAGTTTTGGTTAAGGTTTAAAGACATGGGAAGTATACTGTTCTCTTTTGTGGATTAGGTGATTCTCTAGAAGTTGATTATAGTACTCTTAATGTGAACAAGTCTTCCTAAATACTCATCATTTGGGGAAAGTATGAGTTTGTGTAAGAAATCTAGTAAAATTTAAAAGTAAACATGACAAGTAAGTATATTTCCTTAAGATAAAAATTAAATTCCTCAATTAAAAGTAACTTAAAACAAAAATGTTGTCTATTAACTTTTCCTACTGGGGAATCAAATACCGTTTAACCCACCAAAAGTTTGTGATTTTCATGTGGTTAACTTTCTCCTAAACATGTTTTCTATCCCTCTCCCTCGAAACATGACCCTTTGCTTTTTCTTCCATATCCATGTTTTTCTACATGGAATACTAGTGTGGGTTAACTCGGGTGACCTCAGTACTTCTCTTTCTTTCTTTTAAAGTGATTGTTTTACCGACTGTTGTTCCGATGTGGGACTTTCAATGATGTTTCCGAGCCCAATTTTAAAATTGTGAGGATGAAATTTCCAAAAGGGGGGAAGGATGTAACACCCCATGTAAATAAAGAATATGAAATTTTTATATTTATCCCTATTTTTGAATAAAATTTTAATATTAATTTAAAGGGAACGCTATGCTCAATGGCTTACCCAATACGCAACAACGAGTTCCTTTGAAATCTTACGTTACACTCTAATAATAAAATTATTTTATTTTAAATGTTAGTTAACACCTAGCTATTGTAATGAAGAGAAAGAACAGAACTAACTAAAAAATGATTATATATGTTTGTAATTTTTTTTTACTTTTTACAATAAATTTTAGAGGATTAAAAAAGCGAATGAATCCAATTTTAAGCGTAAACATTCTAATATTCTTTAAAAGGTCGATTAACTGCCTTTTGATGGAGAACCTCTTTTAAATCCACTTTTTGACAATTTTATGTGTTATATTTCACAAAATAAAATTCTTCTTTAGAATCGGGGCATTAAAATTTACTTTGTGTATTTTTTTTGTTATTTTTTCGATAAAGTTCATTTTTTAATGAATAGTGAAAAATGTTGTATTTTAATTCAAAACCTCTTTTTATTCTAATTTATTTATATTATTTGATTATCTTTTGAATTGGTTTTAAAGTGAAATTAGAATATATTTTTACCATTTAATCCAATAGTGGTCATTGGAATTAATTTCACTTTGAAATTGGACTTAAACTAGTGTCAATCTTTTGATATATATTGTTTCATAAAAACACGCTATTTGTTTTGACATCGGGAATTAATTATTAAATTAATTAATTTAACTTATATGTTTTGAATTTTTTAAAATATATATAATTTTTGAATTCGGAATATCAAATATAGCTTAGGGTGAATTTTTGGTATTTTTCTGAAAAACTTTCATTTTTGATGAATATTGAAACCACTAAGTGGTAGTTGAAAAAACCGATTTTTCATTTAAATGAAACTTTACCACTTCTGTGATTTGATTTTCAAAAATCCGACATACAAGGTTGTCATTAGGAAGTAAAATGTGGTTCAATGAGATTAAAATATTTTTTTTGGTGAATAGTAACTTTTAAGTTTTATTAATCACGATTAAAGGTAATTAGTGTAATTTAAGGTAAAGATAATGTTATAATAATATGAAATGACCTTAAAACATGTTCTACCCTTATTTTATGAGTCATGGCCGACCAAGAAAATACATGGGTCGACTTGGGGACCCCATGGAGCCACTTTGGTTGGAAAATGACATTAATAACATTTTATTTAAAGTTAAAATTAAAATGTCACAAACATGTATTGTTTTAATAAAATAATTTTTACATGGGGTTATACAAGTTATATTTTTGACTATAAATATTAATTAGAAATCTAAAAAGATTTCCTACATCATGATAATTTTTTTTATAATTTTTTGATATTAAATAAATTATTTTATTTATGACACCATGATGATGCAGAGATTACTTCATTATTTAATGATTTAAATAAAATGAAATGATAATGTAAAATATAAGACCTACACTTGTCAAAAACCTATTGGATGGGTGGATTTATAACTATTATCACCTTATCCTCTAAATATATAATTTTGGGACCTTTAAAATCCAAAAATCATTTTATAATAAAGTAACCTTTTATAACTTTCCAAGAGTGTCCCTCCTCTCCTCTTATAAAAGGCCCCCAACTCTTCCACCTCACCCACACCTCTCAATCCTTTGGCTCTACCAAACACTACCCATTTTGTCTCTACACATACCTCTATTAATCCTAGAAGCCTCACTTTGAGCAGAAGTCTTTCCAAGGAATCCTTTGAGCTCAAATGAAAAAGTGTTACCCGATTTAAAGGTAAAGTCTTCCCTAGAGTTCTTTTATTTTATTTTGCTTCTCCAACCCCCTAATTTTTTTATTAATTTATTTTGTAACAAAACCAGTATATTTAATATACTTGGATGTTTTTATAATAAATATTAGAGCTACACTTACACACACATCCATCTAATGGTTAAAGAACATACGGTTTCTGTGGATGGCGAATTACTGCCTCACGAAACGATGATTGTTCAATATTATTTTAACACCTTTAAAGGTGGGAATTATGATGTAACTGTATTTTATATATTATATATATGGTATTTATGTTTACTATATGCTTCTTTATTTTATATTTAAAACATACCTTTATTCTTTGCATGTTGTGCAAATGCGATAATTTCATATGAGGAAGTGTGGACTACCGCCCCCTCAAGTGATGTGACTCATTCATGCAATACATGGAATGTATAAAGAATGAAATTAATGAACATATGTTACCAATATAACATATATATTATACTTTAATTATAATATATATATCTCATTTATTTTTAATTCCATTAATATGGCAAAAAAATTGAAAGTAGCGTTCATGCGTACGTATGACCTACTGTCTCCCTGAACAGTGATTTTCATTTTTTATCTCCAAATGTTATGGAATAATATAAAATGAATATGTACTAGATATATATGATATTTTAATCATTAATAATATTCTGGAAATGATTTACTTATAACTACATGGGCAATCATTTTCAAACAAGTTCATTTTTGACTCATGTACTAAACATCGACAAAAACGTCTGATATGAACTCACATTATTAACCAATTATTATAACATTATAATATTTTATATGAACTGAATAATAATATTTAAAGGAGGACCTTATGAAATGATAAATTGACCAATGTTTATTATTCAGGAGTATAAGGAAACAAACAAGACAAGTCAGACTTGAGGTAAGGGATCCGACCTCTCTCTTTCTTTTCATGTACCCTCTTTTATGTCATTTCATTTATGCTACATGTTCCTATGTTGGAAGATGTTATTTTATATTCAACACACTTTAATTTGTGTTTTCATATGATGAGATACCCCCTATTACTCTCATCAATTCATTTTTATAATTTTTAAGTGGCGCCGTTAGGCTGCCGAATTTTCGTAAGGGATCCTACCCCTCTCTTTCTTTTTAAGTACACTCTTTTATGTCATTACTTTTAAGTTCATATTTCTTATGATTGGGATGTTCTTTTATATTAATATTACTGTACTTTTTATGTTCATATGATTAGAGAACCTATTTTCTATCATCAATCCATTTTGGATGTTTTGAGTGGCGCCATTAAGCTGCCGAATTTTCACAAGAGATCCAATCTCTCTCTTTTTAAGTAATCTCATTTATGTCACTTCTTTTAAGATCCTATTTGTTATGTTGGGGGATGTTATTTTATATTCCTATTTCTGTACATTTTATGTTAATATGATGAGAGACCCTATTTGATCTCATCAATCCATTTTTGGAAGTTTTAAGTGGCGTCGTTAGGCTGCCGTGTTTTCGTAAGGGATTTTTCATCTCACTTTTATTCCCGTGAGATTTATGCTACATTTTCCACAATTGCCTTTGAGTGGTATATGTACTTCCCATTATTCTAATATTTGTGTAATATACTTTCGTTTATGAGTATTTACATCAATCTTGTATTGTCCTTCTTTCATTGGGTGTATGTTTCGAAGGATACCCAAGTCGGTAAGGGAACCTTTCACCCTCCTCTTTTTAAAAGACTTCTTTTGTTGGGTATTTTAATTTACATATTGTTATGTTGGGATATTTTCTTATATATCCTTATTTATGTAAATTTTATGTACAAGTGATGATATACCTTTTTATCTCTCATCAACTCATTTTCTGAATTTTGAAGTGATGCCGTTAGGCGGTCAAATTTTTGCAAGGGAACTTCTTAACCCAATTTTGATTCTTTGTGATAAACTTGTACTCCTTGAATATGTCGTTATATGAATATGTGTGAATGAACTCTGATTGTTTTACACTTAATATCCACTTATATTTGGTGTATTCGTTTGTCACACATAATTATGTAATTGATTTATCCTTAATCCAAGGATACTGTCTTTGTAAGGGACTTCGTCTCAATCTCCTTTCATTGAGGCATATTTTTTTCTAATACAAGGCTTTCTTTTATATGGTGTATAAACCCCTTTGACTTTTAATTTTATACAAAAGGGATCTTTTTCTACGAAGCGTTTTACAAAATGACAAAAAGGAATGTTTCTTTTAACGTACGCGGTGACAACGACCTTTTCCGCCGCCGCGAGTATTATTTGGTCTTTGGCTTCCTCAACAAGACGTGATGTTTTTTTTAAAATAAAATAAATACCCTATACTCTTTTATGTATTTTGGTATTGAAAATGGTTTTTATAATGGATTTTTTATGTCAATATATTTATGTTATATATTTTGTATGAAATGTGGAAATGTTTTCTTTCCATTATTTTTGTTTTATGCCTTATGATTTTATAATGGTACTTGGAAATTTTACAGGTGGTTACGTGATAAACCATATGACAGGTGCTGACGTGAATACCAGGACATGTGGTTACGTTATAACTTCCAATGCATTGGGTATGGAAGTCGGCCATATGGCTATTCCATTAAGTGATAAGTGTGGAAGTCGACCGTATGGTTATTCCATTTAAGTATGTTTATGTCCCAAGTTATCTTTATATGTTTTGTATATGGGTTTTATGGTAATAATTTGGTTACAAAAGGGAAATTAATGATATTTTATTCATTTAATAGTTTATACTACTTAATAAAGGTTAAAATTATTACTTTGATAAAGTACTCATGGTTTACTTGTTGTCTTGAAAAACTAACAGTTTTCTTTCTTTGTATATCTCTTACTGAGATTTTTATGCTCACCACAAGTTTTTTTTGAAATATTTTTCACAGGACTTATGTGGAATAGGGTCAAGGATGGGAATAAGGAAAATTCATTCTATCTAAAACATGGAACTACAAAAGTTTCTTTTTAAGAGTTTTTATTTTATGGAAACATAGTAGAAGTGTATACTTTGTAATCTTATGAGATGTAATAGTTATGTCCTAATTCTCTAAAACTCTCAACCTAAAAAGATCCTCTATGTGAATTATTCATTTAATTAAATAATAAGTAATGTTTAAGTCCGGGTCCTTATAGTTAGTGCGCAAGAAAGGACCACCAACAACCACAAATTTCAGTGGTCATAAGCCCATTAAATTCACAATATATAGGAAGAGATAAAAAAGTACAACAACATTATCAACACACCCCTTCATTCTTTAAATCTATTTATTATATTTGTTAAGGTTTGGTTTCATCCATTCCTGTAGAAACATTATAATACTCACCCCACATGATACATAGTAAAGAGAGACGAAGGAAGAAAACTACTTGGATGATCAACTGTAGAAGTTTCTCTCTATGTACCAAGAACTGTGATGTGTGACTTGAAGGGGAGGAACTCCGAGGACTCCAAGAATGATAATAAAAGGCTACAATATAGGCGCACCACTCGCCTTGGGAAGGGGGATCCAAACACACTAATGGTAAGAAAAAACCCATCCAATAAAAAGAAGAAAATAATTCTAGTGAGATATAAAGAGGCGAGTTCCTGGAGTTACGAGATAAGAATTTTGAACGACTTTAAAGGAGGATCATGGTTTAACCATGTGGTTGGGTGGATACACAAGACGAGATTAATTGTTATTTAATTTCTCATTGGGGAGGTGGCCGTAATAGCTGTGGGTTAAAGGATTTTATTTAAACAGAGGACGCGGGTAATATTGACACACAATATGGGTCTGTTGAGGGTCTCCCCACTCTTAGAGGACTTTAGATATCATTTATGGGCTTTAAAAATGGATTGAACCACTTTAAAAGGTTAAAACACTTAAAAGTGGAATTCCAGGATAACTAGGAAAGAAAAACCTTACACCCCCCCCCCCCCCCGTGGCACCGATCGGTGACACACCGATTGGTGTCACATGGATCAGTGATACACCATTCGGTGTGTCACCGATGGTTGACACTACGATGACATCCTGCTACTGAGATTACTACCTTAGGATCCGAATCTGATGGGTCCAAGGCGTGCCAAACACTAGAAATTTGGTAAAGGGATGGACCAGGAGGTTCTTGTCCATTATAGTTAACATGGAGAATGAATCTCATCGTGTCATGGAGATAGTAAGTCGTACGTACGCACGAGTGATGATATCGTTCCCATAGTTATAGAATGATATTGAAGTGGATAGTGTATAATATCTTAGAATTAGTATCATGTTATAATAATCATATACTGTTATTATTTCCACCCTTATACCCATCCATGTAAGGTGGCGATGAAGAAAATATTTCACCACGGCGTGGAGATGGTAATCCGTACGTACGCACACATGGTGATTTTGTTTTTTATAGGATGGATAAAAGGTGAAATAGGGTTGTTTAATATTTATAATAATATATAAATATATTAGTGATACTGATGTTATTAATTTATAATGAAATAACTAAATAAGAGGAAGTATAAGAAGAAATAAATTTTAATGAATCAGTAGAAGTGATTACCTCTTCCTCGATGTGCCTCCTTTAAATTTCATTTTAAGGAACTAGAGTTGGTCTTTTTTGAAGAACAGAACCTCTAGAATATAACTAGGGAATTTTAGAAGGTAAATATCCAGGGTTTGACTAATATTTAAGGCTCAAAATGGAGTGAAGAGGATAGGGAGGAGGTTCCCTTTTAAAAGAGAGGAGAGGGGCACTTTAGGAAACTCTCAAAATATTAATTTATTATAAATTCAAATTGGACTTAAAATGATCCAAAAATTATTTAATTTGAAGATAAGATTATGTTGGTTAGAATACACATCATCCAATAATTTTTTGACAAGTTTTTAATATTTTTTTATCCCATATTTTTTGTTTTACCCTTATTTTACCCTTTTTAATCTTACCGTGATATCATGTTATTTACACATTGTGGGTTAATATAATTATCATATCATGTCAAACGACCCATAAAAAGTTATTTATGACATATTTGGGCTTATATTAAACATTTTAACGAATATTATATTTTTAGTAATTTAATATCATTTAATAAAATATTTTATGTTTTAAGTTATGAATTATGTAAATTTTTGATACTATTCATATTTAAATTTTTAAAAATTCATAAAAATAGATTCCTTTGAAACAAAGGCTTAAAATAATTCCAATTATGACAATATAATCCATAAAATTCTTGGAGGGAATAAAAATTTTCAAATTTAATTTATTTTAATATTTATAAATTCATTTATTTGAATATTTCATTAATGAGGTAATCACTATATCATAATTGTGTCATAAATAAATATATTTTTCTAAGGTCTAAAATTATAAATATAATACCATGATGTAATAAATATTGTTATATTTCTAATGAATATTTATATACTTGGAGATATATTATATAACCCTATATTAAAATCGATTTAGTAAAAGATATATCTTTATGTTATAATTATCTTTACTTTAAATTAATTCTTATAAAATGTTCTTTTCATATCCAACTAAATCCATGGGGGCCCAAAATAGACCCAAGGATGCCCAGGGTTGGAATTATTTCATCCCATTGGATTAGTACACGTTTTAGAGTAGTTTTATATTATTAAATTATTATTTTTTACCCTTATTTTCTAGATTCACTCTTTAACCATGGTAAATAAAATAATTACTGAAGTTACTATTTATAATGTCCAAAAATAAAAGGTACCTGTTCACACAATTTGGAACATATGATTCCAAATATGGAATCCATTTTTACAAATTCAAAACACAGAAGTTGCAGTAATTAATTTAACATTATTCTTGTTGTTGAAAAGAGAAAATGAGTTTTTAAAAAGTTAAAACATTACAAAAGATTGAATTTTTTTTCCTATAAATTTAATGTAAAATAAATGATAATGACATAAATTATATTAAATTGTAAAAATATATTCTATTTATACTTTAAAACCATTCAATATTATAAGTTAACCATATAAATTATCTTGATGAAAAAAGTTGTTTTTAATTAAAATTTAACGTATTTTACTATTCATCAGAATATGAAAGTTATCAAAAAAATGTCAAAAATTTATCCAAAGTAAATTTTTATATCATTATTTAAAAGGGTAATTTTATTTTTCCAAATTAAAATTTTAAACATGTCAAAATAGATTTAAAATGGTTTCTCCATCAAAAGGTGGAAAAACTGTATTTTTTCAAAAATACTTATTTTATCTGAATAAATTGATTATGTTCTCATACCATGTTCTAGAAAATGTGTAAGATGAATGATAATGTTATAAAATTAAAAATGTAGTTAATACTATTCATAAAATCTAGTTTATATCCCATTAATTAATAATATTATAATAATATATCATTTTTTAGTGAAACATGATATCATGTACAATTCAAGCTATCGAGGAAGGTCACTCTTGCGTGTAATGCAAGACAAGTTAGTGTTTCATGTAGTGAAAACTCCTTTTGGTATTATGTATAAAATAATAAATATATAATTCATTTATCTCTTAATTTGAAATTTTTTCTTCTTCCAAATACATGTTTTCTGAAAATGGTTACAAAATTTCTTTAATATTATTTTATAAATTCATTTGTACCCTTAATTACCTTATTAATTTTTTTTAAAAGGAATCATCCTTCTATTTTATGAACAATGTACTTTTTTTACTTTTCCTTTAAAAATTATAAAGGAATTAGTTTTTTAACATATTCATCCTGAATGGAAATTTTTTGTTTTCATGATCACTTAGTGTTTTAAATCATCCTTTTAGGTTTCAAATTTTATAGTTTTTTTAAAAAAATATTCTTTAATTTTTGAAGGTGTTTTAGGTTTTTAATAAGTTTTTTCAAAATAGAAAGGATATTTTCACCATCAAATTTTCAAAGTGATCATTCAAAATCCTTCTCCTTATATGATGACATCCTTTGATGTTAGTCCAAGTGAAGAGGTTATTATCCCCAATAATGTTTTTTTAAAATAATTTTATCATTGACAACAAAAATTAAGGTTATTAATTGTTTTTTAATTTGTGTCTACATGTATCAAGCATATATACCTAGTTTACTCTCCCATAATATGATAGATATAAATGATAAAAGTTTCCATTTCACTACTTCCAAAATTGAAAAGAATATATATAAGGAATTATTATAATTTTTAGATACTAAAAGTTTGATAGTTATACTAAATGGTAGATGTGTTTTTTTATAATGTGTTTTAACATAGTTACAATATTATATGGATCATTAGGTCCAAAACTGTAGGAAATATTCTTTGAAATTTCATTGGTCAACTGTTATAATAATATTTTAAACTAATTATCATCAACTTCAGGGTCATTGAATTATTTTGGGGGAACATTTGTATATTAACTGTTGGTGATGATATGGTTCTCATTAATCTTGATAGTCACCATATTTCTATAATGTAATATATATAATTATATCATGATAATAAATTATAAAATAAAATTCCTATTAAGATTTATAGGGTTTTCCCTTGAAATCCTAATGGGTTTTCATAGTATATGTGTTATCTAAATATGTCATCCATTGAATATAGTAATTGGGTTCATTATTCTAAATTTTTAAGAGTGAAATAAAATTCTAGGAAAAATCATTCATCATGGTTCATAAATTGTATATGAATATTCCAAAGTATATTCCATGAGAGTGTTTACCCATGTGTATAGTCTTAGGTCCATATTTCATGCATCAAACTTATGATTGAGTCAATTATTAACAAAAAAATAGGATGATTGACCTTAGATGAATCTATTCCAAATCTAAATTTCCAATCCAGTATCCAAACTAGGATTTATTTTCTAGGAATAAATATGAAAATTTTCTTTTCCAAAACTTAGGAGTGTTTTTCCACCATGGAAAAAATTGAGTTTTACAATAGTTTTGATAACTCTTAAATCAAAAGAAAATGTGGAGGGATAATTATATAAAAATTTAAATTTCATCATTTATATGTTAAAAATTCATACAAAGAAATTTATTCACTACAAAAATGTAAATTTCTAGTGAATATAACATGAGTCCTAGATAATGAAGATAAAGATATAAAAAATAACTTTTGTCTTGTGTAGAAAAAAATCGAAACCTATTAAAATAAACGGATTAAAAATTGATCTTAAAATTCCATAAATAAATTAATTTATGGATATAACATCTCAAATATGTAGTATAGACACAAAATAATGGAAATGAGGTTCATAATACAAAATATGTCTCAAGGAGAGGAATTTTAGATAAAAACCCCTTAACTCTTTTACTAACTTCCAAAAAAATACTTTAACCTCATATATCACAAACATAACCATTAGAATAATTTAATTTATAAACTTAATGATATCCATGTTCAATTATACTATTTATATATAGTTACTCTCTGTATTAATTCTAATTATATTACCTATTTTCTTACATCAGGTTTTATAGTTTGATTGTTCATACTAGTTTCATAAAAACATTATGGTTCTTTACTTTCCAACCAAATTTAATCACTTATATATAATATAAGGTATTATAACTGATCAATTTTATTTATTTATAATGATATTATCACATTTCTATTATTTTTTTAGTAGAGTGAACATTGAATCAAGGTTGACTTTTTTTTTATTTTACTGATCAAAGATGATATTTCAATAATAAATTAAATAATTAATATAATCATTCCAGAACCATTAAAATTTTATTATTATTATTTTAATAACCTATAATAAAATTACTATTAATGTTCCAATATTCAAAAATTATGGATCTTTATATCATTTTTCATTTTGGTTGTTAAATAGACCCAAACATGAATATACTATAATAAATGGATGATTATGATTATAAAAGTTGTTTATTTTGGATATAATATAATTATTAATGTGTAATAATGATATAATTTAGATACATTAAATTTATTGAGTAAAATTTAATGAGGGATTAATAAATAATAAATAAAAAGTTAAAAAATGAGATACATTACTTTGAGGAGGTGGTAGTCCAGAAATTGCTTGGTTAACATTTGTATTTCATGAAACATTAGTGGGAATTGAGTTATATGACTATTCAAGACATAAAAATCATATTTATAATATATATATATATCATATTTATTCATCAATATAATCATTAAAAAACCATTAGTGGTTGAATGAAAAACAGAAGTCATTGATTCGTGGAGGCAGTAGTCTGTTCACTCGCTCTAATAACATTTTTGTTATTTTCTTAATGGATGGATAGGGATAAATAATGGTTGTTCCATTAATATTATATGATATAATTATAATAATTATAATTTTTTATTATATATTTATAGATATGTGAGGTTTGAAAGATGATGATTAAGAAGATAAGGCTAAGAGTAAGGTCACACTTACATCATGAGATTGAGTTTTGCTTTATAAATATCCTTATAAATGGAGGCCTTAATATCACTAGTAGTGGCCAAAGTATTATGTAAGTGTGAAATTTTTTATAGTATAAACAAATTTTAAAATATTAAAAAATAAATTAGGAGGGAGAGGTGTGGTATGAAGTGAATTAAGTGAGTCTCTTTTATAATTGAAGAGAAGGGAAATTTTATGAATTCTCATTACTTTTAAAGGATATCATTACACTATTAAAAGGTTAATAAATTGAAATTTTTTAAATAATAGATTGTGGGGTGTCCTTGTATAAGGACCCAACCTTAAACATTGTATAGTCTAGTAAATTATTTTAGAATTCACTTTCTTACATTCCCAATAATCTTTTAAATTTATAGTTTTAGTGGATTAGGATATAATTTATACATATCAACCCACAAGAATAAAAAGTGGACACTACAAATACATTATCCATTTATTCCATAATACAATATGTTTTAATAAAACGTGAATTCTATCCCTGAAAAATCATCAAATCATTTATCTTGGATTCTACTTTTCTCGTAACCATTCTAAAACCCTGTGAAAAACATTTTAGAACTTGGTATGAGAACAAAAATATTATTAAGGGACATAAAATAAAGGAATTAATTTGTCCATAAATACTTATAAACATATGAAATCATTTTCATGAAGACATACTTCTCACCAATAAAGTTTAATATACATAACTTGTGAAAACAAGATATTTCCATAGAACATAAAAAATAGAAATAAAATAATATAGGTAAAATGAGGAATTAATTACTTAATATTTTAAAATTCATCGATACCATTTTATTTTAAACCCTGATGGATACCATACAATGGAACCCTCATGGCTACCTTATGGTGTAACCATCACAATTTTAGTTGGAATAACCATTACAGTCAAATTACAATATAAACACACCCAATGAATTGAAGGGAGATATAGGTCCCCCCTTAATCATAAAAACTTCCCAATAACCTAAAAATAATCATAAAACATTAATAATTTCATCCTGAAAACATTACTTTTGAATTTTGGAAAAAGAGACACTAAAGAGGATTTTATAAGGAAAGTCCCTTACCTCAGGTTTGTATTACTTAAAATGTGTTCAAAACTCTATTATAATGGTTTAAAGAGTATTATTAATATATTAAATAACTATATTCATATTTATAATACCTTATATTATCTTTTTATAAAATGTTCCACCCATTTATCAGTAATATTTGTTTTATTTTCATTGTTTTAGGTGCATTTATTTCACGGTATCCATGGTTGGTTCATTATGGATTTTATTTTCAAATGGAAGAAAACCCAAAAAGTATAATGAAATGGTGTTAATATGTTTCCATAATTTTAAATTATACCAAATATCATTTTTTTCTGATATGTGGGTGATTCATTAGATAAAATGTTAATGAAAACGATTTAATTTATTTTGGTGGTTTTTACGACCATCAGAATCTCGTATCATATTATTTTATATCATATTTATATATTGATTAAAAACATTATGTTACATTTAATATGTATAATAAAATATTCTTTAACCATAATAATGGTTTTACAACCAGCCTTAACAATGATAAAAGAAAATAAAAACACATCCTCCATGATGAATGTAAATCAACACATCACGGACAATGTTTTCATTTGTTTAGAATACGAGGAGAATGGGAGAGTTTTGATGATAGATGTTACATTATCATAGTAAAATTATAGTATATGTAACATAATGGAGTTGTAATTTCAATTTAGATAGGGGATGTGAGGAGCGAATAATAAAATAAAATAAATTGAAAATAAAATAAAAGAAAATGAAAGAGGATTTTACCTCTTGAATTCTCCTCCTTGAGAACCTCCTTAAAGAATTTGGTTTTGGAATTTTCATGGGACCATAATGTCCTGGACGTGGGTAAGAGGCTTTAGTAGAAAATGGAGAAAAAATTAAACAATATACAAGGCATTAAGGTGTAAGGAGAAGAGGCGGCGAGAGATTATATTTAGTAGAAGAGGGGTTTTTTTAATTATTTTATTCATTAGTTTATTATTTTGGATCAAGAATAAGAATATTTTGATAAATATCATGAAATATATTAAAATAATGTAGGAGGATTCTATATTATGGTTATTACATGAGTCATGAGTCAAGTAATATTATATTTAACTTATAATGTATATATATCGTAAATTACCATATTTCACTATTCATTAAAAGTTCAAATAATTTTTAAAAATCCAAAAAAATTAACCATAACCACTTTTCAACATGTATAATTAAAAAATAAACTCCATTTTATTGAAATAATTTTTTAAATATGAGATATTTAATTTTTAATTAAAATCATAATTTATTTGAAAATTATGAATTTTAAAATTATTACGCATTTTATAACACTTTGAAAAATTAATTAACGCCTCATAAAATTATCTTATAATAATAATAAAATAAAATATTAATTTATGAATCTATTTTGTGAAGATAAATTTTCTTTTAAATCAATTTATTAAATATACAATTGTAAATAAAAATTTATGTCTCAAAAATTACCAACACTTAATTTATCAATTTCAAAAAATTTCTTTACTTAATAAATGATATAAATATATCATTTGTTCACTTATAAGATACATGAATTATTTTATTGATTTCATAGATGAGGTTAATATACTATTAGTATAGATTTATTAGTTTTTATAAATACCAATTATTTCATTATACATTTATAATGAATTTTAATATTTAATTATAAAAAGAAAAAAAAATATTTTATAAGTACTCGGGTTGTTATATTCTATGAACCTTTTGGAAATTTCATCCTCAAAATTTTTATTTTCTTATTAAAAAGTATGGATATATTTCTCTTAGATCATTTTCAGATTCCAATGTTGCTTTTTAAACCATGTTGTTTCTCCACAAAACCACAACCTTATAAATTACCTAATTCTGCAATACCTACTCTATAAAATCAAGAATCTATATAAGATTTTACTCTTATGAATGGTTATCTTCCAACTGAACTAATTATGTGATCAAAAAATGATATGAATCTAGCGCACACTTTATTAACATTGATACATGTAAAACATTGTGTACCTGAGTTAAACTCAGAGGCAAATCTACTTAGTATAAAAGTGGTGAAACTTTCTCCATTATTTCATAATGTCAAATGAATCATGGATTCAACTTCTGTTTCTTACCAAAATGCACCACACTTTTCCCTAGAGAAACATTGAGAAAGACATGATCACCTACCTGGATAGAAAGATTATTCCTTTGGTTATCTATATAACTTTTCTCCCTTCTCTAAGTTTCCCTCATATATTGATTGATCATCTTTAATTTCTCAGCTACTTCCTCTACTAATTTCGGTCCCATAAAATTCCTTTCCCCAACTTCATCCTAAAATATTGGAGTTCAACACCAATTTCCATATAATTAGTTAAAATGTTCTATCTATATACTAAAATTAAAACTATTATTATAAGAAAACTCAACTAAGTAAAGTTGTTTATCCCAACTTCCCTAGAATTCCATTGAACAAGAAAATAACACGTCTTCCAATTTTTGAATTTTTCGCATTTTATATCTATCATAATGGGTAAAAAATGCTATCCTAAAATTTAATTCAGTTCCCAATGACTTTTGAAAGCCTTTCCAAATTTTAGAGGAAAACCTGGGATCATGGTTAGATATAATGGATTGAGGATATCCATGCAACCTGACAATCTATTAGTGGTGCATTTAAAAAATATGATCTAGATAAATGGTGTCCTGAATAGAAAGGAAATGTACATTTTTAGTCATTAGATCAATAATAACCTAAATAACATAGTTACCTTGATAAGTCATTTTTTGTCCTGCTACACAGTTCATGGAAATATTTTCCCATTTCCACTCTAACACTGGAAAAGGATTAAGCATCCCCTTTGGTAGTTTTCTCTCTACTTTAACCTATTTACAAGTCCAACATTTCATTGTAAAATCAGTGACATCTATATTCATTCCATCCCACCAATAATACTCATGATAGTCTTTGTACATATTAGTGATTCCAGGATGAACTAAAAAATAAGAAGTATGAAATTTAATTAACAATTCTTTCTTCATATAACAAGGAACACGTAATCTCTTTCCAAATATCAACACACAATCTTTGTCAACATTAACTTCATGAAATTTACCTTTCTTAATCAATTATAAATTTTTCTATAACTCGCAGTCTTTCTCCTGTACTTGAAAAATTTTATCTGAGAGATATGACAACCCTAACACCTAAAACAAACTAGATTAAATTTCTGCACCAACAACTTGCAGGACAAAATTAATCACATCATTAACCAATGGGTCAAGTTACAAACATAACATGGTTAATGTATCATGATTTTTCAGCACAAAATCATCTACCACTTTGTTCACTTTTCTTGGATGGTAATTGATTGTTCAATCACAATCTGTTGTTACTTCTAGCCATCTTCTATTCAGTATGTTCAATTTCTTCTGAGTAAACATATATACTTTTAAATATTTATATTCATTATATATTTAAAATTTTTCTCCAAATAAATGATGTCACCAAATTTATTAAAGAAGAATACAATGTTTATAATGAAATATCTTGTGTGGGATAATTTAAGTCATGTGGTTTTAGTTTACTTGAAGGATAAGAAATTACCTGATCATTTTTCATCAGAAAACAACCATGTCCCTTAAACGAAGTATCACTATAGATGAAAAAATCAATATTTCAGGAAGGCAGGTCCAAAACTAGATCACTCACCAATCTCCTCTTTAGTTCCAGAAAAAAACACCACATTATTTTTTTCCAAATAAAATGACCCCTTTTGTGTTAAATTTGTTAGAAGGCTAGATAATCATGAAAAGGTTTTAACAAACCACCAGAAATAGCCTGTTAATCAAAGAAAAATAAAAATCTTTGTAACATTTGTAGGTATTTTCCATTCATGAACCACTTTTATTTTTGCAGGAACAACTATTATTCCATAATTATTTACAATGTTCCCAAAAAAAGAAAACTATTGTAAAAAAATCACATTTTCTATATTTTTTTGTATAACTTCTTTTCTATGAGAGTTTTCCAGACAATCCTTAAATGTTTTTCATGATCTTCATAAATTTTTGAAAACAACAAAATATCATCAATAAAAACAACATCATACATATCCTTGTATTAACATAATATTCTATTCATAAGATCCATAAATATAGCCGGTTAATTTTTCAACCCAAAGGGCATAAAAAAAATCATAATTCCCATATCTAGTTTAGAACACTATTTTTTGTAATGTCATCCTCATTCACCTTCAACTGATGGTAACTGAATCTCAATTCAATATTGGAATAATACTGAGCTCCCTGGATATGCTCAATCAAGTCATCAATATGTGGAAATATATGCTTATTATTAATAGTAATATTATTCAAAGATCTATAATCAATTCAATGTATCATGGAACCGTCTTTCCTTTTAATGAACAAAACAGGAGCACCCCATAGTGAAGTTCTAGGATGAATGAAACCTTTATCTTGCAACTCCTACAACTATTTTTTCAATTATAAAAGTTCCACCTAATCCATTTGATATGGGCTTTTTGAAATTATCTTAGCACCAGTTAATAATTCAAAAGTAAATTTAACTTCATAATCAGGTATAACACTAGAAAACTCATTAGAAAAAAAACATAGGTATTCATTGACCATTGGAACATCATTAATCTGAAAACATCCCTTGTTTTCAAAAATATGTTAAAGAAAACTTTAATTTATATCTTTTAACAGTTTCTCATCTTCTTGATATGTTATCAATGGTATGAGTTTATTCTTGTATACTAACTGAAACTATTTCTGTAAAATAACTTCCTTAGCTCTACAATCAATCTTATCAGGATAAAAAGAAAGCCAATCCGTACCCAGAATAACATCAGACTCCACTAAGGGAAAACCATCATGTTTTTCAGGAAATATATTTCCACAAAAAATAATCGGAATATTATTATAATGACTTTTCCCTTAATATTTATCCATGATGTTTTTACTATAAGTTCTGATTTCATTTCTTGATGTGAAATTTCCAATTTCACAGAGAATTACTCATAAATAAATTATTGTGTAGAACTTGTATGAAATAAAACTTTAGAAAAATACAAGTAAACAAATAAAGTATATTATACCACTTAATTGGATGGACCAACATCTACTGATTTAGTTGTAAAGGATTTCATTTCACATTTCTTCTTATAATCAGGTATCTTTTTATAACATCCCGCCTTTTTATAACATAACTTTTCATTACATCTTACAAAACCGAGGATCTTTAAGGTTTAGTGTCTTGGAAACCAAGAACATAAAACATAAAAACATAAAACATTCTTCTTAAACACTTGAAAGGATTATACTTATGTTAATACTAGGTTCATTACTGCATCTCATAACCAGGGGATATACATCAAAAGAATGGGGTGAGCAGATGGCCTAGTAAGGTAAACAAGGGGAAACATTTAACATGTGAACTTGAGATACATCAACAAAGTCATGAAAAAGAACTTTAAGGCATGAGAAAGAGATCATGAGGCATATCATAATAAAAATAACGTGTTTCATAACTTGAAGATGTGGCTACAACATTTAACATAGATAATCATGAACATATCACCAAGGTAAACCCAAAGGTTTCATTTGAAATTACCAAGGTAAACCCCAAGGTATCGTTAAAATTGTAATCTCTAGTGGTTACATCATTACCCAATGCAATGGGGTGCTATCAGGGAGCACCCTTAATTTTTCTTTATTATCATGTGAGCCAAATATATCATCATCAAACATTTCATAAATATCCCATATAGCATAAAATAAATGGGTTTCATTTCATAATCATAACATTTTAAAAAACTGATTTTAATGACGTGATCTTTATGTCACTTTAAACCCACGGAAAAAGGAAAGTGGGTTTTCATATATGTAAATCCCAGAATTTAAAACAGGACATTTTGATATATATGTGAATACCCCTATAGAAGAAAGACCTTTGAGTATTCACTTAAAAAAAAAAATAATTTGAGAAAAAGAGAGAGACATTTTAAGACGAAAATTCTGGAGCATAACAGCTATGTTACAGGGTTTTAGAAAACATTGAAAAGAGAGGGGACATGGGTCACCCACTCATAAATGATCCAGAAAATTGTAGAGGGATAGAATATAAAGGATATATTAACATGGTAATAAAAGTTTAAGGACATACCATTGGAAATGAAAAACATGGAAGGAAGACAAAAATAAGATTTTTCTTATGAAAATTCGGCAGCCTAACGACGTCACTTAAACTTCAAAAAAATGAATTGACGAGATCAAATAGTGTCTCACATAATATGAAAATAGAAGATAAGTATGATAGATATAGAGATCATACCTCAACATAATAAAAAGGAACATGAAATACTTGATAAGAAAATAGAACTTGAAAATGAGAAGGGTGAAAGAATCCGTTACAAAACTTTCGGCAGCCTAACGGCGCCACTTAAACATTCATAAAATGAAATGATGAGAGTAAGAGGAGATATCTCATCATATTAAAATGAAATCAGCAGTAATAGGAATATAAAAGAAAATCCTCCAACATAAGAACATGGAGCATAAAAGAAATGACTTAAAAGAGAGTATTTGAAAAGAAAGAGAGAGGTTGGATCCCTTACCTTAAAACGTATCTCTTAAAACTCAAAGATTGGGACCTTGAGGACTTGGAGCACCTTGGGAGGGCTCTTTTGGAAGTAATGAGACCATAACTTCATTGTGTGAGAGTTGGGAGTGAAAAATAAAGGAGGAAAGGGTGGGTATTTATAGGGAAAGTGAGGGGACAAGGCATTAATGGCCAAGGGACACCTCATTGGTGGTATTGGAAATACCATGGGCTTGCCCAGGGTATTTTCCCATGGTATTGGCCACATGGGACACATCATACAATAACTCATCCCCTTTATTCGACCATCCTCTAAAATATATCATGACATAATCATAATGCAGTCATGATGTCATTAAACATACCGAAACCCTAAAACTGTATTTTTACTATTCACTGAAAATTCAACTTTTTCAAAAAACACCCAAAATTTTACCTTAACCAAATATCAATGATCTGATTTCAAAAATGATCTCCATTTTATAAAAATAATTTTCTAAATATTTTTAATTTAATTTTTAAATAAATACACTATTCACCGAAAATTCATTTTTTTCAGAAAAATCCCCAAAAATTACCTTAACATAATATCGATGCTCTGAGTTCAAAAATGAAATCAACTTTATAAAAATAATTTTCTAAATATTTTTAATTTAATTTTTAATTAAAAAACACTATTCACCTGAACAAAACTAATACTTGAATAATAATTTCTGAAACAGTTATTTACCTATTTTATTAAATCTCATTACTTAATCAAGGTGCCTAGATTATATTAATACTTTCTTTAAGTGAGATTACTAATCAATTTGGTCGCATTACTAATCCTAAGCATAAAATGACTATTCACAATTTACTATTCATCAAAAAATCAAGTTGATCTTATTAGACTCTAAATTTCTTACTGAACATAATTGTAGAAGACCATTTTTTGAAAATCATTACACATAATTAATTATTTATGGTTTACATAAATTTTTTCAAATATCCTTTTTCTAGAATTCATAAAAAATATGCATACTATATTTATACGGACATTTGAAAATTCAAAAACTTCATAATAAGAAGAAATCACAAATTTTATTTAAATCAAAGGATTACACAAGGAAGTTACGGTCTTGTAACATAACCCCTTATAACACCCGCATAGGATCTAAGTGTAAGGTGTCCTAAGGGGAGAGAATCTTGGGGTAGCTCGACCAACATTGCCCGAGTGGTGATTTCTATTAGCTTGAACTTCTTGCGAAGGAGATTCCGTTCTAGCTTCACATGATGAAGTTCGTCTTGGGTTTGGTCTAGAGCAAAGCCCAATGGTTCTACCTCCTTCCCAAGTTCTGTTAGATGGGTTTCAATTGGCCCGAGACTACTGGATGAGGCCATCAAATCTTCTTTCTATATTAATTAACCAAGATCACTTGTATTTAGAGGAAATAATCGAAACGTTTAGTTTCCAGCAGTCATATTGACCAACAGTCATATAACAGTCGAAAACCAACGGTCTCATTTTGATTATAATCATGTTATCAAATGAAACCGTTTTTTTTGAGTATAAAAATAAAATAACCAAAAAAATTAGGAAACAAGATTTATTCAAAATTTTGAGTCATTACATTCTTCCCCCCTTATGAAATTGCGTCCTCACAATTTTTACAATTGGGTTTGGAAACTTCATTGAAAGTCCCACATCTGAAAAGGATTCAGTAAAACTATTACTTTAAAATAAAGGGAAGTACAAAGGTCACCCGAGTTAACCCACACTAGGATTACATGTAGGAAAACATGGACATGGAAGAGAAAACAAAGGGTCTAGTTCTGAGGGAGAGTGATAGAAAACATGATTAGGAGAAAGTTAACCATTAGAAAATCACAAACTTATGATGTGTGTAAATGGTCATTGATTACCGAGTAGGAAATTTAAACCAACAACATTTTGATTTTTCATTCCTTTTCATAATTTTGGGGAATTCATTTACAACATAGAATAAAAACATAAGGAAATATATCTACCTTCAAGTAGAGTTTCATCCTTTAATAAGTTTATACCAAAACTAATGTTTTCTCCAAACGATGAGCATTAAAAAACACTTGGTCTCATTAAAAGCACAAGAATCATATTCAAGAGAATCACGTAATCAACAAAAGAATAACTATCTATCTTTAAACATTTATCCCAAAAACAGAAAGGGTAATATAAAACAACTCTTCAAAAATAAATAACCTCATAAGAGGGGAAACTAATTTAAATCTTCAAAGTTCCACGGTACTACCCAAAGTCCATCATAGGCCATTCCATAAATAATTGTCCTTAAAATTATTCAAAATAAACCCAACTAAGATTGAAACCCAAATATAAGAAGGATTTGATAACATAGTATTCTAAGATAAACTTTATCATTCATCTCCAAACAACATAAACCACTCCTAACATCTTACAAAAAAAGTAACTAACCTAAACATATTTTCCCCAAGACAGGTTAATCATTTCCCATAAGTAACCTATATTACTATAAGTTTACCTTAAATTAATCTATTCTTAAAAATATAAGTCAACCTTTATTCCTCATAGAAAATATGATAGTAATCTATTTAAATCAATCATATAGGGATCCCAAAATAGTGAACGTCTTCCAAAATAATAATAATATTTTAATCCCATAATCATCTCTTTTTTTGGAAGAACAACTTCACAACATCAACATGTGGTGCATAAAAATAGATGTTTTCCTTAATGATATAAAACCATATTAGGTAGTGAATCGATGTTCTTATAAAACATTAAAGATATGCTCATAGAGCACGAACTAAAATACAACATGACATAGACAATTATTGTGAAGAAGTTACATGTACTTTATTCATCATGATCCATCTCAGCATAGGACCTTCATTGTTCCCTTGTCCTTGAAGATTGTTGATGCTCATCATGCTTCTCATCCCTTCCAAGAGAGAATTGCCTTGGATAATGTCTAACTCCTCCACATTTACGACATTGAAAAGTATAAGGTACATTAGATCAAAACTTATCTCTATTCATCACATTATCCATTTTTTGAAGCAATTGGCTACTTTATGCCCTATCACCCCACACTTAAAACATCTCTCAGTTCCTTTGTGACATTATCCTTGGTGCCCCTTTCCACACTTTTTGCACAAAGGAAATTGGGTCTTCTTTCCATTATCAAATTTATTAGATGAACATCCTTGAGACTTAGTCTTCTTCTTACTTGATGAATTTGGGCATTCAACTATGTACCAATTATTAATTGTGATTTTTGATAGCTGGTTTGGCATAATCACAATATGTTCAACTTGGTATCTCATAATCTCTGTCATATTAATAGGGCAATTGTCACATTTCCTATCACCTTGGTATTTGGGACATGTTCTTCCATTTCCCACCATTAACTAAGAAAAGAAAGTATAATTAGGGGCTTAAATACAAATCCAATAATCATGAAAAGGAAACTTTAAGCATAAAAGGATAAACTTGTAGAAGAAAAGTATAACCTAACTTGTGATCCCATAGGTTCCAAACTAGGTTATCCATGATCATATATTATTATGTGAATCTTTATTTTATTTTATCTTTGTTCCTTTAATAATGGTTCATACTAAGATTATGAATTTACCAGATCATATCCCCCGGGAGTGTCATAACCAAGAGTGTAGCAAGGCCTGTTGTCGTGTACCAGTTCCCGTTCGAGTCTAGCTCAAAGCTGTGTTTTCATGTCTTACCCCTATGTACATCTGTGCCAGAGCCACCTATACCTGCTCATATCTAGACATGGATGTATTTTCTTGGAAACCCCTTACTCAATACTCCCCAAAATACCAGGAATATTTCCTATATTTAAACATTTCTAGAGGGTTCTTCCTAAAGTTAACATATCCTAATTTCCACAAATAACTAAACCATCCTTTGATACCAATTATAAGATCCCACCTTTTTATAACATAACTTTTCATTAAATTTTACAAAACTGAGGATCTTTAAGGTTTAGTTTCTTGGAAACCAGGAACATAAAACATGAAAACATAAAACATTCTTCTTAAACACTTGAAAGACTTCTCCTTATGTTCATCCTAGGTTCATTACTGCATCTCATAACCTGGGGACATACATCAAAAGAAAGGGGTGAGAAGAAGGCCGAGTAATGGAAATAAGGGGAAAAATTTAACATGTGAACTTGAGATACATCAACAAAGTCATGAAAAAGAACTTTAAGGCATGATAAAGAGATCATGAGGCATATCATAATAAAAATAACGTGTTTCATAACTTGAAGATGTGGCTACAACATTTAACATAGACAATCATGAACATATCACCAAGGTAAACCCCAAGGTGTCATTTGAAATTACCAAGGTAAACCCCAATCTATCATTAAAATTGTAATCTCTAGTGGTTACATCATTACCCAATGCAATGGGGCGCTATCAGGGCGCACCCTTAAATTTGTAATCTCTAGTGGTTACATCATTACCCAATGCAATGGGGTGCTATCAGGGCGCACCCTTAATTTGTCTTTATTATCATGTAAGAAAAATATATCATCATCAAAAATTTCATAAATAACCTATATAGAATAAAATAAATGGGTTTCATTTCATAATCATAACATTTTAAAAAACTGCTTTTAAATACGTGATCTTTATGTCACTTTAAAACCATGGAAAAAGGAAAGTGGGTTTTCATATATGTAAATCCAAGAATTTAAATTATGACATTTTGATATATATGTGAGTACCCCTATAGAAGAATTAAATTTTAGTATTCACTTAATAAAATAAAAGAACTTGATAAAAAGAGAGAGACATTTTAAGATGAAAATTCTGCAGCATAACGGCTATGTTACAGGATTTTAGAAAACATTGAAAAGAGAGTGGACATGGGTCAACCACTCATAAATGATCCATAAAATAGTATAGGGACATAATATAAAGAATATACGAACATGGTAATTAAATTTTAAGGACATACCATTTGAAATAAAAATCATGGAAGGAAGACAAAAATAAGATTTTTCTTATGAAAATTCGGCAGCCTAACGACGTCACTTAAACTTCAAAAAAATAAATTGACGAGATCAAATAGGGTCTATCATCATATGAAAATAAAAGATCAGTATTATAGATATAGATATCATACCCCAACATAATAAAAAGGAACTTTAAAGACATGACAAGAAAATAGAACTTGAAAATGAGAAGGGTGAAAGAATCCGTTACAAATATTTCGGCAGCCTAACGGCGCCACTTAAACATTCATAAAACGAAATGATGAGAGTGAGAGGGGATCTATCATAATATGAACCTGAAAATGGAATTAAGAGGAATATAAAAGAACATCCTCCAACATAAGAACATGGAGCATAAAAGAATTGACTTAAAAGAGAGTATTTGAAAAGAAAGAGAGAGGTTGGATCCCTTACCTTAAAACGTATCTCTTAAAACTCAAAGGATGGGACCTTGAGGGCTTAGGGCACCTTGGGAGGAATCTTTGGGAGGTAATGAGACCAGAGAATCATTGTGGGAGATTTGGGAGTGAAAAATAAAGGAGTAAAGGGTGGGTATTTATAAGGAAAGTGAGGGGACAAGGCATTAATGGCCAAGGGACACCTCATTGGTGGTATTGGAAAAACCATGGGATTGCCCATGGTATTTGGCCATGTTATTGGCCACCTGGGACACCTCAAACAATAATTCATCCCCTTTAGTCGACCATCCCTTAAAATATTTCATGACATCATCATGATGCAGTCATGATGTCATTAAACATACCAAAACCCTAAAACTGTATTTTTACTATTCACTGAAAATTCAACTTTTTCCGAAAACTACCAAAATTTCACCTTAACCAAATATCAATGCTCTGATTTCAAAAATGAACTCCATTTTATAAAAATAATTTTCTAAATTTTTTTAATTTATTTTTTGTATAAATACACTATTCACCGAAAATTCATTTTTTTAGAAAAATACCCAAAAATTACCTTAACATAATATCGATGCTCTGAGTTCAAAAATGAAATCCACTTTATAAATATAATTTTTTAAATATTTTTAATTTAATTTTTAATTAAAAACACTATTCACCTGAAAAAACTAATACTTGACTAATAATTTCTGAAACAGTTTTTTACCTATTTTATTGAATCTCATTACTTAATCAAGGTGCCTAGATGATATTAATACTTTTTCTTTAAGTGAGATTACTAATCCATTTGGTCACATTTCTAATCCTAAGCATTAAATCACTATTCATAATTTACTATTCATCAAAAATCAAGTTAATCTTATTTGACTCTAAATTTCTTACTGAACATAATTTTAGAAGACCATTTTTTGAAAATCATTACACATAATTGATTATTTATGGTTTACATAAATATTTTCAAATATCCTTTTTCTAGAATTCATCAAAAATATGCATACTATATTTATCCGGAGATTTAAAAATTCACAAACTTCATATAAGAAGAAATCACAATTTTTATTTAAATCAAAGGATTACACAAGGAAGTTACGGTCTCGTTACATAACCCCTTATAACCCCAACATAGGATCTAAGTGTAAGGTGTGCTAAGGTGAGAGAATCTTGGGGCGGCTCGGCCAACATTTCCCGAGTGTTGATTTATATTAGCTTGAACTTCTTGTGAAGTCGATTCTGTTATAGCTTCACATGATGAAGTTCGACTTTGGTTTGGTCGAGAGAAAAGCCCAATAGTGCTACCTCCTTCCCAAGTTCTGTTAGATGGGCTTCGATTGGCCCGAGACTACTGGATGAGGCCATATAATCTTCTTTCTATATTAATTAACCAAGATCACTTGTATTTAGAGGCAATAATCGAAACATTTAGTTTCCAGCGGTCATATTGACCAACAGTCATATAACAGTTGAAACCCAACTGTCTCATTTTGATTATACTCATGTGATCAAATGAAACAGTTTTGTTGAGTATAAAAATTAAATAACCCCCAAAATTAGGAAACAAGATTTATTCAAAATTTCGGTTCTTTACACTTTAAATCATTAAGATTAATATTTGGGTAGGTATTTTCAGGATTTTCCATCTCACCATATTTAAAACACTTTATAGTTTTCTTAGAAGAATTAAACTTAAGATCATTTTATTGAAATATCAGGATATATGTCCAAACTTACCACATCGAAAACACTTTCCTTATTTTTTCAAGGCATTCCCTAGGGTACATTTTACCACACTTTTTACAAACTAGAATCTTGATTTTCTTACCTTCATATTTCTTTGATTGATTCTTTCCCATCCATCCAACGACCTGAAGGCCTTCAAATTTTTTATTATTGATAAATCCCCCTTTTAAGGGAAGAATGGGGCAACCCAAAGGACTTCATGGACAAAAGAAAAATCCCACCTTAAGAACAAAAAGAGTGAAAAACTAGATTAAAAACCAGAGAAACCCCTCCCAGCATAAAAAAAGATGAAGCACTCCAACGTTGCAAGGCTAGTCGGCAAGCAAGTGTCCTATGTCAAAGCACATGCCTGATCCGATAACTGACACCATACCCTCTCAAACAACTGAGTCTGAAAAGTACTGCAAAGATTAACCAACAGTTCTAAATTCTCCTCTAGGCATGTTCCAAGTGATTGAGTCTAGATACACTAACTTCCCACCTCCAGGATCAAAATAAAAAAACAAAAAAACTCCACTAAACACATCAAAATTCTTGAAAATTCAAACGCTAGAGATCCAAATCACCACCAGTAGTCAGAAAGTAACAAATGGGTAGAGCCATAACGAACTCTCCCACATCAATCACCACTGGACTTGAAACCATAATAACCTCATCGTGAGCACAAGGAAACCTTAGAAAACATCCACAGAAACCCGAAAAGGAGGACAAACCAAAGTGAAAAAAGTCAAATCTTCATCACCCAAGACTAGAAGATCCAACAACACGTCGATGGAGAATCTCTATTGAGGGGATGTGAGCAAGAATAAGTTGGAAACGTCGCTCTGGGCTGGAGTGGATCAGAATGAAGCCTCAGAAAAACCCGATATGGCTTCCAAATCAGTCGAACCATAGGATGCAGAAGGAACCAGTGGGGTAAAATAAATCCTCCAGGGACAAAACCACTACAAGAACACTAACAGTGCATCAGAATCAAATAAAATTAGAAAAACTGAAACCAAACCTCCCCCTCCGAGCCGCATCGGAGCAGGCGCCGAGCCACATAGGACCGCACCCAACGCTGGAATGCACCCAAGATCAGATCCTGGGCCCGGATGCCCTCATCAAGCTACGACTGTGTGCATAGAAGCCAATCAGAGACCCTGGATGAAAAGTGATGCCGCACAGATGCCAAGTCGAGAGCTAACCAACGGAAGTAGATTCCGAGAACACCAGAGCCCCCCAAGTTATGCCAGTGCCAAGCTGAGCCAGACCACCAGATTCTTCACCGAGTCACGCCGTCACCAAGCCGAGAGAGCCAGAGAAGACCAAGACACACCGAAAACACACCGAAGTCAAATCCGATACACCGCCTAAGAGACAGGAACTAGAAAACTCTGCTACTGAGCCACACCACCTTCGAGAAGAAGATAAAGATGAGGATGATGCCGAACTGCTAAGCCATGCAAGAGGAAGGGAGGAGGCGACTCCTGTGAAGAAACCCTAGGCGTGCCAAAGAAAGGAGAGTCCCACTGCTCAGAGGTAGAAAATTTCCATCTTTCCCAAGAGTCTTACCAGATTGATTCTTACCCATTTTTTACCATTTATACCTCTTCTTATGCTTTTTTTCAAAGTAAAAATGATCATAAAAAGAATTAATTTCTACAATCTCATCACATAAAACGAGTTTCTCATAAAATTTGAATTTATGGGAGGACAATGCCCTTCGATATCTTGGATTTGAGTAAAAAGATTGATTTTACTATCAGAATCCTGAATAAGATTTGTAGTGTACATTTCCAAATGAGTGAAGCCTTCTTCATAAAAAACCACCAAATATTCATCGTTTTGTTTCAGATCAAGTAATTTCTTTTCCATACTAATTTGAAATACCTTAGGAAAATATTTTTCAAGGAACATATTCTTAAATTCATCCCATTCCAAGGCATCGATCTCCTTGTTATCCATCATATTCTTGACCATTAACAACCACTGGTTGAATTCACCTTAAATATGGTAAATATTAAGACTAACCATTTGATTATCTGAACACCACACAACATCGAATATCTTTTCAAAGGATTTAATCCACCCTTTAACCACCACCGGGTCAGAATATCCACCTAATGTTGGGGTGTTCCTCATAAAATGCCCAACTATCATCATGTTTCTTTATGGTATATCTGGTTGTTCTCTTGGAAGGATGAAACCAATATTTATATCCAACATCAACTAAGACATTACTGTCACAAAATTCTCAGTTCCAATTCCCACCATCCTAGGTTGCAGATTCGGAATGATATCATCCTCTCAGTGCCTTCCAACTTCTGCATCCTTGTTTCTTCTACAGAAAACCATTCTAAACAGGCATATCATAGTTGAAGATAATAATAATTTTCAAGTGATATATATTTTAAACATTAAAAATATGGTAAAAATCATTTATTTCATTCTATTAAAATCACCAGAACCCCTAAAGTTATCTAAATTGTTATCTAATATTAACTATAAGGGACAGACCTTAAACATTACATAATCTAGTCAATTATTTTAGAATTTACTTTCTTACATTCCCAATGATATTTTTAGTTTAGTGTTTTAGTGTATTAGGAAATAATTCATACATATTAATCCACAATAATACAAAGTGGATACTACTTAAACAATATCTATTTATTACATCATATATTTTTTGAACAAAACATGTAATCGTTTCTTGAGAAATCTTGACAACATTCATCTTGGCTTCTGATTTTATCTTACCTAACCTTATACCCTATGAGAAAAATATTAAAACATTGTATTAACACAAAAATATCAATAAGGTACACGAAATAAAGGAAGGTGTTATTCCATTAATACTTATAGACATATGAAATAATTTTAATAGAGGAAAACTTCTCACCCATAAAGTATCATATATTTAACTTGTGAAAATAAGCAATTTAAATAGAACATAGAAAAAAAGCATATAGGTAAAATGGGGAATTAATTAATTAATATTTTAACCCTCATATGTGCCATATAATCTGTAACCATCATGACTACCTTACAAGGTTACCATCATGACCACCTTATGGTGTAACCATAATAATTATACTTAGGATAACCATTACGGTCAAATTCCAACATAAACATACCCAATGAATTGGAGGGAGATTTAGGTCATATAATTCATCATAAAAAATCACCATGATAAAAATAATAATAATAAAACATGAACAATTTCATCATAAAAATAATTCTTTTGAATTTTGTAAAAATATACATTAAAGAGGATTTTAAAAGGAAAGTCTCTTACCTTGAGTTATTCTTAATTGAAACTTGTTCAAAACTCCTGTATAATCATATAAAGAGTGTCAAAACTATATTATAGAACTATATTCATATTTATAATACCTTATATGATATTTTTATAACATCTTTCCACCCATTTATCAATAATATTATGTTATTTTCATTTTTTTGGTGTATTTATTTCATGGTTGGCTCATTATGGACTTTCTTGTCAAATAGAAGAAAGAATAAATGAGTGGAATGAAATGATGAAAGTATGTTTCCATAATTTTCAAAAATACCATATATCATTGTGTTTTCTTATATTATGATGATTCATTAGATAAAACATTAATGAAAATGATTTAATTTATTTTGGTGGGTTTTACAACCATCACAAACTCATATCATTTTATTTAATATGAGGTTTATATATTGGTTACAGAACATTATATTAATTATAATATTCTTAATAAAATATTATTTAACCATAATAATAGTTTTATGACCAGCCTTGAAGGTAGTAAAAGAAAATAAAAACACACCATCCATGATGACGTTAAATCGACCCATCACAGACAATGTTTACATTTTTTTAGAATAAGATGAGAAAAGAAGAGATTTCATGATGGATATTACATTAGTATATTAAAATTATAGTATATTTAAGATAATAATGTTTTCATGTCACATTGAATAGGTGATGTGAGGAGATAATAATAAAACAAAATAAATTGAAAATAAAATAAAAGAAAAAGAAAGAGGATTTTACCTCATGAATTCTTCTCCTTGAGAACCATTTTAAGGCACTTGGTTTTGGATTTTTTGTGTGACCAGAAGGTCTTGAAAGTTGGTTGTATGTCTAAGAAGGTAATTGGGAAGAAATTTAACAAGCCATAAGGCTTTTTGGTGTGATGAGAATAGGTGGTGAGAGGTTGTATTTATAGTGGAGGAGAGTGGTGTTTTTTGAATATTTTATTCATTAGTTTACTATTTTGGATCAATATTATTAATAGTTTGATAATTATCACTGAATATATTAAAATAATAAATTATTATTTGATATTATGGTACTTACATCAGTGATGACTTGAGTAATAGTGCATTTATCTTTTATTGTATATATACCGTAAATTGCTATATTTCACTATTCGTAAAATATTCAACTATTTCATAAAAATCCCAAAAATTGAAATTAAACATTTTATAAAATTTAGAATTCGAAAATGAACTATATTTTTTGAAATAATTTTATAAATTTGATAAATTAAATTTTAAATTAAAATCATCATTTATTCAAAAAATACTAATTTTAAAATTATAACTCATTTTATAACACATTGAAAAATTAATCAAGGTCTCATAAAGTTATATTATAATAATATAGAAAAAAATATTAATTTGTGAATATATTTTATGAAGATATGTTTTCTTTTAAATCATCATATTAATTATAAAATGGTAAATTAAAATTTATATGTCACAAAAAATACAAACATTTATTTTATCATTTTCAAAAACTTTATTTAATTAATCCATGTTATAAATATATCATATTATCACTTATATTATACATAAATGTTATTTATACTCTCATATATGAAGTTAATATTCTATTAGTATATATTACTTAATTTTTATAAATACCACTTATTTCATAATAAATTTATAAGGAATTTAACTGTTTAATTTAAGAATGAAAAATTATTTCATAAGTACCTATTTGTTACCCCATGGGTAAATTAGTAAATAAAAAATAATTCACACACTTGTTTTAAAAATGTTATTATTAATTTACCATTATATTTTTACATTTTCTCAAATTATTTTTTACCTTGGTAATAAGTTTTTAAATAAGTAATTTATATTTTATTAAAAGTATATAGTAACACATGTTACCTAGTTTGGATGTTCTAAAAAATAATTATATATTTTTCCAAATTAAATTTCTAAATATAATAAAATTAAATTTCAAATTAAATCATATAATATATAGAAAAAAAGTTTATTTAGAAAATCGATGTTTTCAAAATTAAGTTTTCATCATCATATTTAGTATTGATTACTAAATGAATGATTGATAATATATTGATATATAATTTTAAAAAATATGATAAAATAATTATTGGTAAACTATTATTATTTTTATTAGATAAAAATTACACAACATTACTGAAATAATTCTTTGAGAAAAAATATGTTTACCATTGTCATATTAATTAATTATACTCCTCATTTAATTATTTTTATGTCTAAAATTAAAATGGCCATTTTTATATAATTATGATCTAACAATTGCAAATATTAAATAAATTCAATAAGATTAAATTTCTAAAAGTGATATATTAAATATAAAATAGTATATGTATAATTACATAAACCAATTTTAGTGAATAATGATACTTAAGATTTAAAGTATCAATTATTGGATTATATATTAAACACAATATTTTAAAATTTAGGCCATTATTTATAATTTATATTTTTTCAATATAATTCTTTTGTGTTTTTTAGTTTATTCTTACATCCTAGTAATTTCATTAATTTTGTGGTTTAAAAAAATTGCATTTGCACAATTCAACTAAAAATTAGTCTTTTTTTTAAAATCCCAAAATTTACTCTTAAGGTAATATCATTATTATTAATTCAAAAAAAAAATATGTTGTTTAAATAAAATTATAAAATTCATAAATTTAACATCTAAATTTTTTTATGAAAAAGGTTTCTTTAGAGTCTGTGTTGTGTGATAATCTAGTATAAGGTGTTTTCTTGCAATCGTTGTGTCCTTGATATTAAAATAAATTATATTTTGATTTCAAGTGAGGTAAAAATCATCGTATGAATAGTATTCCCATCATACCACCACAAATGGTTTCCTAAAATAATCTAATATTTGAAAATATAAATATATGTTTTACTAACAATAAGATATGTATGATATAATTATCAACAATATAATACCCATTATATTCTCAAGGTCAAAGGAAGACAAATAGATATATATCCACACTTTATATTTCTATTTATAATATATGGGATTGATTTCCAAAGAAATTAATATATTATACTGATATTCGGTAGTATACTCTTCCCCCTACTGGAACATAATCATCTCAGGTTACTTGGATGGAATTTAATAAAACAGTACATTCTAAAAAACCCAAGGATTATAGGTTATCATAATGACCAACCCTCTAATATATAGAGATATTAATATACATGGATACAAATGATGCCCTACCATATCATTATGTCAATATAATTGGTTAGAACAATTCCCAAATCACTACATGATGATGGAATATTAGTTTAGAATAATACCCAACCACTCATAAATCATGTAGTTCTAGGTTTCCTTCACATCCAACCCACCCATAATAAAAAACTATTCATTGACATTGTGCTCAACCATATTATTATTAAAATCATCTAATGGGTGTAACCTACATGATTCATTCCCTTTTATGATGAATGTAATATCCACCACTATGGAACTTCTTATATATCATCATCAACCAACACTCAAAGGATAAGACATGTTAGTTATTTTTTACAAATTTTTACCATTATAAATTATCAACTCTATTCCAGTACAATAATCCCCCCTTCATAAGTAATTTCACATAGGGACATCTCAAGGATACATGACTCATTTTACACCCTTGGTCTAATTTAAATGCTAATCACCTATTTATATATATAAAATAGTCATAAGAGACTATGTGACGAAGTCATAATGATCTATAGTCCCATTACATTAATACAAAACCTTTCTCACCTCTCAAAATATAAGGAATACCTTTTTTATTATAGGCCATTCACATGTACTCTCAATTGATTTCATTCCATATGGTATATTAAAAACATATAAAATTAAGGTAAAATATAGAGTCTTCCCATATATTACTCATAGATTCATTATTATAATAAATTAGAGGCCATATCATCATTGATCAAAAATAATAAACTAATAAAAACAAAAAAAAAACTAGTGGATAAGAGAGGTTATCCTTTCCAAATAGAGATAAATTCTTTTAATAGAACTTGAATAAATTCTAAAATAAGGGGTGAAAATAGAAAATCATGGATGATATCAAAGGAACAAATAGTAACCTCATGAAAGTTATAGGAGTGGAGAAACTAGGATATTGAAATGGATTTTCGCACCAAAATTACAAAATAACTTCCATTAAAAAATAGGTCCATGCATTCCATCTTCTCCCAATTCCACACAATTGATAATACAATGGTGGGTGGGTTGCCCAATGTCATGGAAAATTTATCTACATTGGATTATCATCATGGTCTTGGTGGTCTTTTGTTACTCATGGAAAATTATTCAACTTCACCAAATAAATACAATATTATATTCATTCTCATACAATTAACTATATCTCAAGTATTCTATGATGTAATGTAAATAATAAAAATTTGAAGTAGCTTTTGAGTGAGATTTATTTTTTTGTCACTATGTATGATTGAATTGATGTAAAGAAGTTTTTAATATTTTAATAATGAAGTTATTATTCTTGGATGACTATTATGGAAACACCCTCAATTAACAAGTGATGATTAAAGAGTAGTATTTTATATATAATACGTGTTCTAATTGTATTTTGAATTTGAATAATGTTTACATCAAGTGAATAGGAGAATATGAATGTTATTTTGATTATTATAAATGATTATAATAAACTAAATGATATAATGTGATGTTGATATCCTAGATAAGTATTTTAAAAGATTAAAAATCATACTGATGTTTATATAAGTCAATTCCATGAATAAAAAATGTGGAAAATTAATGGGTTTTCAGAATTTATTGAGATTTTATTTTGATACATCTCTTTAAGGGAGTTTTTTAAAAAATATACTATTATTCTCTATATAAAGGATATTAAGAACCTAATATGGTAAATACATGGTGAACAAAGAGCATGTATAGGGTTCACTAAGGGGTGTAATCAATGGGGTGGCTAGCACCATGCATGTGCTATTTGTGAAGAGTTTCTGGGAGCTGGCCCGAGTTCCATGGTAGAATGGTGAATGGGACATGGGGTATTATTAAGTATCATGAGGCTATGGGATTCTTTGATGTTATATTTTATACTTGCATGTACTAATCACCGAATTTTAAAAGATATTCATTTATGAACAACTATCCAATTCAATCAGTACGTGTCATTAAAAAATGTTCCAGAGTTGTCTTCCTCCCTAACACACATTAGGTTCTATATATGAGATATTCATGTCAAGTGAATTACAATTATGAGATCATCTATTTGTGTTAATATGTTAAAGGGAAATAATGGGTGATGTGATTTGATGAATTTGAGTGAATTCTAATATTGAAGTACATAGGTGATTTTAAAGGAAAATACATTATGATAAATGAAATTGGTAGTTTTCATTATCACGTATAGATATGAGTCAGTTCACAAAAAATGTAAGGTGGTGCATGTATAGTACTGTGGTGGTGGAACAAGTGAATATCTATGATTCTAAGGGTATAGAGGTATTGGAGGTTTATCTATTAATACCTATCATGCTCTCAATTTTTAAATAAGCTAAATTATAATTAAGAGTATAGATAGAGTGGCAGAGTTAAAAAAAAGAGCAGGAGAAAGGTGTCAAAGCTCTTTGTCAAATTCATGAATATAGAAGAATAACTATTTATTTAGATATGTTAACATAAATTATAAATCATAAATTATTAGAAAAATACATGAATATTTTTGGATGAGTTCAGGTCATTAAATTAGTGTGAAGCAATGTGATTTCCCATGTAATATGTAATGGAAGAGGGAAAAAACTATATACTAGTGGGATTGTTACTTGAAGTAGTTTTAGAAGTACCTGAATGATATATATGAAATGAAATCTTGAATATAATTTTTTTTATATATAATAAGATTAACGAATATGAAGGTTCAGATCCTAAAAACTATAAACTGTGTCTAAAAGAAGAAGTTGTAGCCATGTAGTATTTTATGAAAAGTACTTTGTGCTTGAAAAAATGGGGATGAATCATGAAATGGTGACTGGAATTACAGTCTTCTATGGAATAAAAAATTGGATAGATTGAGAAATAAAATGTTAACAAAGATAATGAAAATCATTCATCCTGTATGAATTAATGTGGTAGTACAATACACTTTTGTGAATAATAAGGCAGTGTGTTCTCTAAATTTATGTTATAAAATTATTTTGTAGTGAGTTACTTTTAACTATTTCATGGAGTTATGTTTTATAATCCCATGCATGACATCTTATTGGCATAAAGGTCTTTAAAGATGATTTATAAAGTAATGGAATAATATTATCAAGTGAACAACTTTGAGAATAATTGAGACTGAATCCATGATGTTTTCCTAACCCTAAGAAGACATGGATACTTGAGTAATGAGTTGGATAAGAAGAGTCAAATCAATTGAATATTAGACAGTGATAAAGATCAAGAAGACTTTATCCTCACTACCTGATGTTTTTGAAGTAGTTTACATTAGATGATTGGATGATCTAGTTTTCATGTGGATAATGAATACATCTCAAGGTGGTTCTGAAGAAACAAAAATCTATCAAATATGATTCCTACTATAGATCCTTAATTATAGTGAATCCAAAGACTCTAGTGGGAATATGGATTGAGAACATAGTGGAAATATGTGTGGATAATTGTAAAAGTGGGAACATGTAAACTTTGGTGGGATTCTGATGTGGGAACAACATGGTATTTAGTGTTGATGGTAATGGGATTTACCTAGGTTGTAACTACATGTATATATTGATTAATCTGTAATCAGAGGAAAAAATGGTTGCATTAAGGATTATTCCTTTTCACCAAACTAGGTAAAAATATCATGCGTTTTTATCTGAAAATTACCATTTATTATATGGTGAGTCTAAGAATTAAATATGGGTGATAAAGACTCTTATCACTAACATAGGTTGAATTAAATGAGAAATAATTTTTAAAAATAGTGTAACAATGATTTACCCCCTCTAAATGGTACAAAACTGATCCTTGGTAACCTCAAAATTAAATAAAATTAAAAAGTTAATATAGCATGTCTGTTAAAAAAATAAAAAAAATATATTATCATCCACCAGATGCATCACCGAATTTTCTCAATGAATTTTTACAACCATTGATCTCTAATATTATCATCATAGTCTAAATCCTCCACAAAGATATACCCATACTGAAAAAATATTAATTCTAGGGGTAATGATGTTTAACAGATAACCTTATCACTTAAATAAAATTTACTCATTATATACTCTAAAAAAGACTTATTGGCCTCCAATATAACATCATTAATACTAAAAATAAGAGTGTGATCCATCTCACATATCTAACGTTAATATATATAGAATAAATTGTGCATAAAATTTTCTCTTATAGGAACTTCTAATTGGTATTCCACTATATCGATCCTCTCTAGGATCATAAATGGTCCCATGTAATTGGGTGTTATCTCCTTATGTTTCCTTAAACACTAGTTTCACAAATGAGTTGATACTCTCAATATTATATAATCCCATATCTTGAAACCTATAAGTTAGTGTAATATGTTTTCTAATATTTATATCTACTTTGTATAGCCAATTGCTATCTCTTTATCATCTTGGTACACTCTATAGTCTTATGAATGAGACTCATTATATTCATTGATGACTATGTTACCACCAATCAATGGAAATGATAATGATATGGTAATCTATATAATATCTCAAAGGGTTTTATTTGAATCAATTATTTAAATTTTCATTATTGGAAGACTTTGATAATAATAAGTGATCCTCCCAAGCTCTACAACAAACCAGCACACCAGCTCAATGTATATCTTCAATATTATTGAACATATTCTAATTTTTTTCCAGATCATAAAGATGGTACATTGTAATAATTTATTTAAAAGCACATTGTGTTTTTTGTAATCCTCACCATAAATGGAACACAAACCTCAGATATTGGTCTAACATAATAAGCATATGGAGTCATTAGATTCATTACATCTATCACAAATACAATTTACCCAATCCCATGAATCTATAAAGACTATCTAATCCAAAATATCTATGTGATTTTAGTTAAATAGTTTTTAACGACCCATTATGTGCCCCCAATTTTAGGAAAATTCATAAAATCATTACAAAATATATAGTGACCCGCCCCTAGAAAGCCTATATATGGTGTCTGTTATCAATTAAATTGGTATAAGATACTAGTAAATTACATTCCAAAGGACCAAATAGTTTATTAGTCTTGGAAAACTAGATACATACATGAGTCTTACATTAAAACATAATACACTAGTTATACCATAATTTTTTTCTAAATAACTTCAAGGGTAATTACTTTATTCCATATAGAATATCCTTTCATAACTATCTCAACATACTTCCTGAGTTCCTTGGTAAAGGGAAACATAATAATGGTGATCTCAAATGCTCAGTAAGGGTAAAATATTGTGAAAGAAATAATAAATCAATGAGAAAAAATAAAAATGGCAAGGTAAAATAGTTGATAACACATGTCATTCAAATAACTAGATAAGGAAAAATAAACATTCAAGGTAAGAAACTGAAATGTATTCCATTTAAACAATGAACTAAAAATGAAATTTATCCATTGATATATTTACACAAAATCTCAAGGATGAATAATGACTGAAACTAAATGAGGGAAATTATTAATTTTTTGGTGTCATGTCTAAGGAAAATAAAAACCTATACCATCAATACCTTTCATGTAACATACCAGGTAAATAAAGAAATATTAAATTTTCATATTTATTAATATTTGTGAATTAAATATTAATTTTACTTTAAATGTCTTGCTATGTTTGATGGTGTACCAGATACGCAACACCAGATTTCTTTGAAATCTTACGTTGCACACTAAAAATATAATATTATTATTTTAAATGTTAGTTAATGCCTAGTTGTTGTATTGGAAGGAATGAACATAACTACCAAAAATATGATTATACATGTTCGTTAAATGTTTTTACATTTATCCAATAAAAGTTAGAGGCTTAAAATGTGAATGAATCTAATTTTAAGCATAATTTACTTTAAAAGGTTTATTTACTGCCTTTTGATGGTGAAACCTATTTAAATTTCGTTTTGGTCACTTTTATATGTTATATTTGACCAAATAAAATTTTTCTTTAGAATTGGGACACCAAAATTTACTTTGGGTAATTTTTTGGTTTTTTTCTGATAAAATTCAATTTTTGAGGAATAGTGAAAAATACTGTATTTTAATTCAAATCACTTTTTTAATCTAATTTATTTATATGGTTAGATTATCATTTAAATTGGTTTTAAAGTGTAATTAGATTATATTTTTACCATTTAATAAAATAGTGGTCATTTTAATTAATTTCACATTGAAATTGGACATAAACAAGTGTCAATCTTTTGCTAGATATTGTTTCTTTAAAACACATTATTTATTTTGACAACGAGAATTGATTTTAAATTAATTAATCCAACTTCTATGTTTTGAATTTTTTAAAATATAAATCATTTTTTATTCATAATATCAAATATAGCTTAGGATAAATATTTGGTACTTTTATGAAAAACTTCAATTTTTGATGAATAATGAAAACACTGAGTAGTAGTTAAAAAGAAGAATTTTTCATTTAAATGAAATTTTACCACTTCTGTGAATTAAATTTTAAAAATCCAACATACATGGATGTTATTAGTAAGTAAAATGTGGTTCAATAAGATGATTATTTTTGTGAATAGTAACTTTTGACTTTTATTTACTGCGGTTAAAGGTAAATAAGGTAATTCAAGGTAAAAATAGTATCATAATAATACAAAATCACCTTAACAATTGTACTTAAATTATTGGATGAGTCATGGACAAACATGGGAATACTTGGGTCGATTCTGGGACCCCATAGAGCCACTTGAGAGTGATAATGAGACTTTAGATTAATTAATTTAAAGTAAAGACAAAAATGACATAAACAAATATCTTTTAGTAAATTAAATTTTTCATAGGGTTATATAAGTTATCTTTTCGACTATAAATATTAATTTTAAATATAAAACTATTTCCTACATGATGGTATTTTTTTTATAATTTTTAGACATCAAATAAATAAAAATATTTATGACACAATAATGATGCAGTGTTTACCTCATTAATAAATGATTTAAATAAATAAGATTATAAAGATTAAAATAATATTTAAAAACTCTCCAATTCTTATTGGATTATTTTATTTAGACCATAAGTCATCTTATCATTCACATTAATTAGTTTTGGACCTTTAGAAACCGAAAATAATTATATAATAAAATAATATTTTCACACATTCCTAAAGAGCCCCTCCACCCCTTATAAAAATCCCTCAACTATAACCCATTACTCACACATATCTAGCCAATTTTTTCATCCAAAATCAACCCAATTAAGCTCCCTAAATCCTTCTCCTCCTCCTAGAAGCCTTACCTTTGGCATATGGTATTTCAAGAAGTCCTTTTGGTTCAAACCAAAGGGAGTTACTCGAATAAAGGTAACAGTTTTTCTTAAATTATTTTGTTTTATTTTATTTTATTTTACTTCTACAACCCCATAAAAAACTTTTTATTACTTTATATTCTAACAACACTAGTATCCTAAATGTACTAAGTTATTATTATGAGAAGGATTCAGACTACACTTACACAAACCTCCATCTAATGGGAAAAGAACATATTGTTTCTGTGGATGACGAACTACTACCTCATGAAATGATGATTGTTCAAATATCTCCAACGACCTATAATGGTGGAAATTATGATGAAACTATATTTATATATTATATATATTATATTCATACTATTTATATTCTTCTGTAATTTTCATTTATAGAATACCTTTATGGTTTCCAGAGTGGGTAAATACGATAATCTCATTTGAGGAAGTGCGGACTACCACCCCCTCAAAGTGATATGACTCATTCATGCCTTATGTGGAATGTATAAAGGGTAGATTTAATGGAATTATATATGATATTATACTAAAATTATTATATACTAATGTATCATTAAGTTTCCATTCCATTACAATATGAAATAGAAATGGAAGTAGCGTTCATGCGTACGTATGACTTACCGTCTCCATGAACGGTGCATTTCATTTCTCATCTCCAAATGTTATGTACTATTATAAATACATGTATATTCTGGATATATATGATATATATAACATCTAAATCATGAATATCATTATGGATATAATGAACTTTTGACCACATGAAAAACTTGTTATTATAAGAAGTCCATTTTTGAATCAAGTACCAAATATCGACAAAATGACAATTATTAACTTAAATGATTACATAATGTTTATAAAATGGTAATAAATGATATAAAAGGAATATAAAACTGGAAAAAGGTTCTTAAGAAATTATAAATTAACTTTAGTTTGTTATTCAGGAGATTAAAGAACGAACGGGTCAAGTCGGACACGAGATAAGGGACTTCGTCTCAATCTCCTTTCATTGAATCATATTTTGTTTTATACATGACTTTATTTTATACAGTATATAAACACCATTGAATTTTCATTTCATTCAAAGGGAATATTTTTCTACAAAGATTTTTACTGAACAACAAAAATTGATGTTTCTTTTAACATAAGCGGTGATAATGACCTTTCCACCACCATGAGTATTATTTGATCTTCGGTTTACTTAACAAGCCATAATATTTTTAAAAAGAAAATAAATACCATATAATATTTTAAGTATTTTGGTATTGAAAATGGTTTTGATAATGTATTTGTTATGTCAATATATTTAAATGATATATTGTGATGAAATGTGGAAATGTTATCTTTCCTTTATATTTTTTTATGTGTTATGATTTTATAATGGTACTTGGATATTTGAGGGGTGGTTATGTGATAAACCAAATGATGGGTGGTACTGTGATAAACTAGGAGGGGTGGTTATGTTATAACCTCCAATTCATTGGGTATGTAAATCAGACGTATGGCTATTCCATTTAGTGATATGTGTGGAAGTCGACCGTATGGTTATTCCATTTATGTATGTTTATGTCCCAAGTTACCTTTATATGTTATGTGTTCTTTATATGGGTTTTATGGTAATATTTTGGTTAAAAAAGGGTAATCAATGATCTTTTACTCATTGAAGAGTATTTACTACTTCATAAAGGTGAAAAGTATTACTTATTATAAATTATTCATGGTTTACTTGTTGTTTTAAAAGACTAACAGTTTTTATTCTTTGTGTATCCCTTACTGAGATTTTTATGCTCATCCCTAGTTTTGGAAATGTTTTTCACATGAAATAATGTGGAATAGGGTCAAGGATGGGATTAATAAAAATTCATGTTGTCTAAAACATGGAAGTAGACATGACACTTTTTTTCAATAATTTTTATTTTGTGAAAACAATAGAAACTGGGTAGATGTATCTACATGTAATATTCAAGTTTTTATTTATATGTTATGACCTAATTATCTAAAGATCTAAACCTAAAAAGATTCTCAATATGAATTATTAACTTAATTTAATAATATGTAATGTTTAAGGCTGTGTCCTTATAGTTGGTATCAGAGGTCGGTTTAGATAACATTAGAAGTTAGGGTATTGTTAAATTAATATCCATAAATAAATTTATGATAAGATTGAAGTGATATAGAATTTACAGATTACCATGTTGCTTTGCCTAAGATATTTATGTGTTCAGAATGGTTTTCCACAGAGGAAATAGGGCAACTATGTTGCGGAGAAATTAGGAGGAAGACAACCTTTCAAATCAGCAACATGAGATGGTCGGAATCAGAACTGAACAGTTTGTTGAAGTGATGTCACAGTTGACTCGGGCTATAACTGGTGGTGGTATCCATGCATGAGATCATTCAGATCAACCACAGAGGAACAAGTCAGTAGTGGATCATTTTATGAGGCAACATCCCCCATCATTTATAGGATCATCTGACGTTGTGCTAGCTGAAGGGTGGATTAAAGCATTGGAGAAATTTTTTGATTTCATGGGGTGTTCAGAACATCAAAAGGTTAGTCTTGTTGTTTACCATTCTGAAGGTGAAGCTGATCAGTAGTGGTCTATGGTGAAAAATATCAGGGATAGTGAGGAGATTGATGCTCTTGATTGGGATAAATTCAAAGGTATTTTCCTTGAGAAATATTTTCCTAAGGTGGTTCGACTTAGGATGGAAAAACAATTCTTATAATTGAGGGAAGAGGATGACTTAGTGGCTACTTATGAAGGAAAGTTCATTCGACTGGCAAGGTATGATCCAAATTTCATCTGAGATCTTGATAGTAAGATAAATCAATTTTACTTAGGACTGAAGCCTTGATATTGAAGACAATTAGCCTCTCGTGAGTACAAAAGTTTTGAAAAACTTGTTCGATGTGCAGAGAAGGTGGAAATAGAGTTTTCCGATAGTCAGGTGTTCTTTAAAAAATAATAGAATAAGAGGTCCAATTGGCAGGAAAAAGGAAAGAATTCATCAAAGAATCATGGAGGTAAGAAAATTAAATATCCATCTTGTGAGAAGTGTGGTAAAACTAATCCTGAAGAATTTTTATCAATGTATGGAAAATTCTTCCGGTGTGGTAAGTTCGGTCATATTGCTCGTAACTATAAGGAAGATGATCAAGCAGGCAACAAAAAGCCAGCAATAAGATGTTTTAAGTGTAATTAAATGGTTCATTATGAAAATGAGTGCCCAACAAAGAACTAAAATGAGGTAAAGAAACTAGAATACAATCACAAATGGGTGGTTAAGTCCTTTGTAACTACTTCAGCAGATGTTGGGCCATCAAATGAAGTAGTATCAGACACACTATTTGTTTGTTCAGATTATGCCAATGTGTTGTTTGATTTAGGGTCTACACATTCGTTCATTTCTGATAAGTTTTCTAGTAAATTGGTAATTCTATCTCAATATATGAATCCTGAACTTATGGTAAAAACACTTAAAATAAATTTCGAAACAAAAAGAAATTATAAGAACCTTCTTGTCCTTGTGTGCGGAAAGAATATACCTGCAAACCTTATTGTTTTGCCTCTAGTAGAGTTTTATGTTATTTTGGGTATGGATTGGTTATCTTTTTATCATGCTAAGATTGACTGTAGAGCTAAAGAGGATTCGTTTCAGAAATATTTTCAGTTTGTGTACAAAAATGAACCCTTACTTTTGATAACATATCAGGAAGCTGAGAAACTAGTAAAATATGAAAATGAATGTTACCTTGAAAATATTGTTTTAAAAAAAGGAAATGTTCAGATTAATGACGTGCTAGTGGTAAATGAGTAACTTCATGTTTTTCCTAATGAGTTTTCCGGTATTATACCTGACCGGAAAGTTGAATTTACTGTTGACTTAGTTCCTGATGCTAAGACAATTTCAAAACCCCCTTATCAAATGGCTCAAATTAAACTTTTATAGTTAAATAAGAAATTGCAGGAGTTATTAGATAAAGGTTTCATTCGACCTAGCACACCACCATGGGGTGATCCTGTCCTGTTTTTTAAAAATAAATATGGTTCAATGAGACTTTTCATTGATTATAGAGCATTGAATAACATCACTATTAAGAACAAGTATCATTTGCCTCATATCAATGATTTGTTTGATCAACTCTAGGGAGCTCAGTATTTTTCGAAGATTCACTTGAGTTCGGGGTACCATCATTTGAAAGTATAGGTAACAAACATTCCAAAGATTGCATTTCACACTAGATATGTCCATTATGAATTTGTAGTTTTGCCTTTTGGGTTAACCAATGCACCTATTGTATTCATGGATATTATGAATAGAATTTTGCGTGATTTCTTGGAAATTTTTTGTGGTTGTGTTAATTGATAATATTTTGGTGTATTCTAAAAGAAAATAGGAACATGAAATTCTTTTAAGGGTTGTCTTGCAAACCTCAAAAGAAAATAAACTATTTGGAAAATTCAGAAAGTGCGAGTTTTGGTTACAAAAAATTTCTTTCCTTGGTCACATTGTTTAAAAAAATTGCATAACTATTGATACTGCTAAAAAAAATGTTAATAAATAATGTCCAAGACCCATAAATATAACCGAGATCCGTAGTTTTCTTGGTCTGGTAGGTTATTATTGGAGGTTTTTTGAGAAATTTTCATGGTTATCTAGTCCAATGACTAAGTTAACTCGAAAAGGTGTTAAGTTCATTTGGAAAAAGAATGTGATGATTTTTTTCAGGAATTGAAAAAAATATTGGTGAATACTCCTATTTTGTCATTACGTTCTATAAATGGTGAGTTTGTTATCTACAGTGATGCTTTGTTGAAAGGACTTGGTTGTGTCCTTATACAAAATGATCAAATAATCTCTTATGCTTCACTTCTATTGAAATCTCATGAGTTAAATTACCCTACACATGATTTGGAATTAGCTACTGTTGTTTTTGCTTTAAAAATTTGGAGGCATCATTTTTATGGAGTAAAATGTGAAATATATACTGAACAAAAAAGTATGAAGTATATATTCACTCAGAAATAATTGAATATGAGACAGAGGATATGGTTGGAATTAATCAAGGATTATGATTGCACGATCCATTACCATCCAGGAAAAGAAAATAAAGTGGTTGATGCTTTGAGTCAAAAAATTAATGCTTCATTAACCATGCAATGTTTGGAATGAGATCCTTTGGTTTTGGATTTGATGAACTTTTTCATAGAAGTTTTTGGTGTAAGAAATTATTCTATTTTGTTTCAGGTGTCAGTGATATCATCTCTATCAGACATAATTAAGCAAGTGCAGAAGGAAGATAGTGATTTGTAGAAAAAGTCAGAGTTGGTTCAGAAGGGTAAGTTGCCTGATTTTAACTTTGACAGTGATTGTCTTTTGAGATTTGGAAAGAGATTATGTGTTCCTTGTGATTCATAGTTGAAGAATGAGTTTTTATGTGAAGATCGTAGTTCCCCATTTTCAGTTCATCCTGGCAGTACTAAGATGTATAGAGATCTTCGAGAGTATTTCTGGTGGGATGGAATAAAATGATATATTGTTGATTTTAATATGAAGTGTTTGACTTATTAGTAAGTTAAAGTAGAAAGGCAGTTACCGAAAAGGATTCTTCATCCTTTATCAGTGCCCGAGTGGAAATGGGAAAATATATTCATGGACTTTGTTGTGGGATTACCAAAGACATCTCATGGTAACAATGCAATTCGGGTTATTGTTGATCGATTGACTAAATCTTCTCATTTCCTTCTTATTTGAGATACTTTGTCCCTAGATCAACTTTCTCAGTTGTATGTTAAAGAGATAGTCAGGTTACATGGTGTTCCCCTCTCCATTGTATCTGATCGTGATCCCTGGTTTACTTTTAACTTTTGGAAAGGCCTTCAGAAGTCGTTGGGTACTAAATTAAATTTTAGTACAACTTTTCATCCGTAATCAGATGGGCAGTCAGAACGAACAATTCAGACCTTGGAGGACATGTTACATTCATGTTCACTGGATTACCAGGGAATATGGGACCAACATATTTATTTGGTTGAATTTTCTTATAATAACAGTTTTCATTCCAGTATACAGATGGATCCATTTGAGGTATTATATGAAAGCGATGTCGAACTCCAGATTTTTGGGATGAAGTAGGTGAAAGGAAGCTGATGGGACCAGAATTGGTAGAAGAGATGGTAGAAAAAGTTCAGTTGATTTAGAAGCACATGAGAATAGCTCAGAGAAGGCAGAAAAATTATGCAGATAACTGAAGGAAGGATATATCTTTTTAGGCAGGTGATCATGTCTTTCTCAAAGTTTCTCCATGGAAGAGTGTGATGCATTTTGGAAAGAAGGGAAATTTGAATCTGAGGTTCATTGGACCTTATGAAATCCTGGAGAAAGTTGGATCAGTTGCGTACAAAGTGGATTTACCTCCAAGTTTGTCCTAGGTACACAATTTTTTTCATGTTTCAATGTTGAGAAAGTATATTCCAGATCAATCTCATGTTCTAAGTCTATAGGTAGTTTAGTTGGAAGAGAATCTCTCTTATGAGGAACAACCAGTCCAAATTCTTGACCGTAGAGAGCAAGTGTTGCAGAATGAGGTAATTCACCCGATAAAGGTTTTGTGGAAAAACCATATGGTTGAGGAGGCAATGTGGGAATATGAAAATGCTTTGAGGGATAAATACCCCCATTTATTTGATTATTGAATAAAATGTCAAGGACGCAACTTCTAAAAGGGGGAAGGACGTAACATCCCATGTAAATAAAGAAATATGACATTTTCATATTTATTAATATTTGTGAATTAAATATTAATTTTACTTTAAATGGGTTTCTATGTTCGATGGCGTACCCGATATGCAACAACAAGTTTCTTTGAAATCTTACGTTGCACACTAACAATATAATATTATTATTATTTTAAATGGTAGTTAACGACTAGCTTTTGTATTGGCGGTAATGAACATAACTAACAAGAATATGATTATACATATTTTTTAAATGTTTTTACATTTTTCCAATAAAATTTAGAGGCTTAAAATGTGAGTGAATCTAATTTTAAGCATAATTTACTTGAAAAGGTTGATTTACCGCCTTTTGGGGGAGAACCCTATTTAAATCTAGTTTTGGTCACTTTTATATGTTCTATTTGACCAAATAAAATTCTTCTTTAGAATCGGGACATCAAAATTTTCTTTGGGTATTTTTTTGGTATTTTTCTGATAAAATTCAATTTTTGATGAATAGTGAAAAATACTATATTTTAATTCAAAATCTACTTTTTAATATAATTCATTTATATGGTTATATTGTAACACCCCATGATTTCATAGTGTGTTATTTCTTCAAAATAATTCAATAACTTTCACTACATGCAACACCAAGTTCAAGCACACCATGACTTACCAAACAAGCCGTTGAAAAGAGGTTATGAATAGTATTAGATAAATTTTAATGTTTATATAATCCTTATAATTTTAGAATCCATATTATGAGTTTCTTAGATATAATGCAAGAACAAATTCATTTTCGGTATTGCACTTTTATCAACTTTAATAGTGAACCCTTTTTAAATACTATATTTAAAACTTTTTGACTAAATGGGGACATCAAAAATTTAAAATGAAACATCACAAGCTTCCACGGTACGCTAGCGTGTGTTGTACGCAACACCGAGTTCTAACACACCGTAACCAATCAAACTAGCCGTTATGAATAGTAATACCTACTTTTTGAAATTATATATATTTTATATTTTAAAATAGACTTCATATTTGGATTCGGAATATCTAATTTAGCCTAAGGTGAAATTTTGGTACATTTCGGATAACTTTCATATTTTGATGAATAGTGAAAATTACTAAATTTTAATTAAAAACAACTTTTTTAATCAAAATAATTAATAGTGATAAATTATGAATTTGAGTGGTTTTAAAGTATATTTATAATATATTTTTACCATTTAATATAATTTTGGTCATTGGACATAATTTTACAATTAAACCGAACATAAACAAGTGTCAATCTTTTGATAGTTATTATCTCTTAAAAACACGCTTTTTGTTTTGATAGCGGGAATTAATTTTAAATTAATTTCTGCCACTTCTGTGTTTTGAATTTAGAAAAATGGATTCCATATTTGGATTCAGGATGTTCAAATTATGTAAATAGGTAACTTTTATTTTTAGACATTTTGAATAATTACTGCGGTAAATATTTTATTTACCATGGTTAAGGGTAAATCCGGTAAATAAGGGTTAAAAAAATAATATTATAATAATACTAAATTACCCTAAAACGTGTCTTAACCCTATTGGTTGATACATGGTCGACCATGGGCATCTTTGTGTCAATTTTGGGACCCCATGGATCCACTTGTAAGTGATAATGACACATTATATTAATAAAGCTAAAATAAAAATAAAAATGGCATAAGCTTACATCTTTTAGAAGAACAATTTTTACATAGGGTTATACATGTTGGATTTTCGATTATAAATATTCATTAGCAAGCTAAAAAGATTTCCTACATAATGATATTTTATTTCTAATTTTTAGACATTATATAATTTATTTTATTTATGACACAATGATGATGCAGTAATTACTAAAATAGTGAAAAATAAACATAATTGATCTTATAAATACCCAAATAATTATAATATGAAACTTTTAATGAATTAAACTAATTTTCTATGATAATATGATATATTAGTATTGATTTAATTAACTTTGTTCGAAGTAATCAATCTGTTAGGAGTTTCACAAAAATCAACTATTGAATAGTGTCAAAATTGACATAAAAGAGTTCTTAAAACAAATATTATATTATTAATTGATATTAAATTCCTAAAAATCTAAGGTTCGGCCAAGAGACTTATATTATGATAGGTTCCTCATTAATGAACCACTTGGGGGTCGCTTGGATGTATATAGTAAGTTTATTAACCATATTATATAAAAATACAAAGAGACATTGTAAAAGTGAAACTAATTAACTTAGAGTTAATACTTAAAGATAAGGTTAATATAAGTACCCAAACCTGTCTAAATTCTATTGGATGAGTTGTTTTCGACCTATCCCCACCTCATCCTTTGAATAGTCAACTTTGGAGCCTTTGTAAACCGAATATGAATTTATTATAAATTAATATTTCTAGCTTTTCCAAAGGTGCCCCTCACCCATCTTATAAAAGGGCACTCCTCCTTCTCATTTCTTCACACCTTCAAAGCCTTTTGGTTCGGCCAAACTCTGCCCAAATACTCTCCCAACATCCCTCAATACAACCTAGAGGCCTTATTTTGATCATAAAGCCAACCTAAGGAGCCCTTTTGATCAAATCAAAAGGAAGAACCCGAAGAAGAGGTAATGATTTCACCACCCTTTTCTAAGTTCATTTCTTCTTCCACTTCTTCTTCCTTTTTTCTTACCATTCTGAAATAATAACTCCAGTATCTCACATATACTGTGATGTTATTATAAATATGGTACAATCATATTCAGTATTCTATCCACCCTTTGAATAACATGTCACCATACGTGCGTACGTACGGCTTACCGTCTCCACGTCGTGGTGTAATTGTTATTCAATATAATATTATTTGGATGGGTATAATAATGATGTGTAACTCATGTAAATAATAAAAATAACATGTTAATGATTCTGTATATATGATATACCATCCATTTATATATTATTTTAATATCAAAAGAATGATATTGTCGCTCGTGCGTACGTACGGACTACCGTCTCCACGAACGCGATGAGATTCATTCTCCATCGTATCCATTCAAGTATAATTATCATTTGATGATTTAAAAATGATGTTTAAGGACTGTATATCATTCTGGATATGAATAAGATACAACAACCATGGCTTATGTAACAAAACATATAAAAGAAAATGAGTAAGTTAACTCCCGAAACGACGATAATTCTAAGATATTATTAACAAATCAATGTTAAAAGATCATATATGATATCATATTAATATATATGATTCTTGTATAATTTAATAACAACTATTTCACCATTATACAGGAGGTTAACCTACCCCAACCAAGGAAAAGTACAAGGTAAGGGTTATTTCACAATCTCTTCATTATCCGAGGTTGTATATACGTAATAATCTACTGGGATCTCTTTATCATCCACATCCATGTTTTCTTAAAAATGTATTTCAAAACATTTTTACTATTTACAAGAATATGGGTTAAAGTCATTTATACCCTTGTTTGACTTTTTATAAGAGGTTTATAAAGGAATCTTTCCGTCGTTTTCAAAACAATGTCCTTTTTAACCTTTTCGACAGAATTGAGGTAAGAATGTTTTTTTAACTTATACGGCGGGTGCGGTTATTTTCCGCCGTTATAAAATCGTCGAAGCTTTCCATACAAGCTTATAAGAATATTTTCAAAGAAAATGTTTTATTTTATATGGATCTTAAATGATTTCAAAATAAAAGGAGATACTTCTTTAAAAAGAATTTTGATTTCATCTATGTCAACATCCTTTGATGGATTTTAAGATTATTTGAAGTTGATTTATTATGATACAAAACTTCTATATTGTATTGAAGGTTTTGTGATATGTTTGACTGTGGATGTGCTATTTTTGTACCATTCATAGTTTATGGTGAAATTATTGACATTTCGTATGCTAGTTTTAATACGAATGTTTATGTTATGTTTAAACCTTTTCATATGGGAATGCATTGGACTTAATAAGTGACGGGTGGAGCCCGCTATAGCTCCTCGATGCATCGGTAGGTCTCATGAGACAAACTAGTGTCTTGGCACAAGGCCTTGACAAAATCTTATTTGTAGTCTTGGCACGAGGCCTTGGCTATGTGGTTATGATAGTCTGGCATTATGCATTCCAACATTATGAAAGTGGTTATTGATTTTTGCATGTGATTATTAGATTAGTAGAATATCCATGTGAATAATTAAATGGCATTATTTAATTTTATTTATGCCATACCATGTTGAAAGTTCATGTTTGAAAGGCTTTTGTTTTAGTTATACATTGCCTTAAAAGTTTATTCTTATTTATGAAAGTTTCCGCTATATTGTTATCCTTACTGGGCATTTGAGCTCACCCCTTTTCTATGTTTTATTTTTCCCAGGTAGTGAAGAAGTAAATTATGAATGACTTGCAGGGATATTATGAGGGGTTAATAGTGTGGATATGAAGACTTTGTTGTTGTAGTAGTTTTTCACTTTGAAATGTAATGTAAAACTTTATGATTATATCTAGTGTTTCCAAGGCTACTAAACCAATCGGTCTTTCGGGATTTGATCTTTCTTGTGATCATGCCAATGTTACGAAGTAATGCACCGACTCCGGGTAGCTGGGGTCGGGGCGTTACAGTTGGTATCAGAGGAAGTTTAGTACAAACCTTGGAAGCTAGATTTAGATAAACTCTGATTAGAGCACGTAGACCTAAGATGAACTTTGAGGATTAGTATAGAAGAACTTCCTAGAATTTTGGTATTGTAGAGATTTTGTGAGTTTTCCGAGCAATACATCCCTGTCTGGATACGAGCAGGTAGAGGCGGCTCTGGCACAGATGTACCTAGGGGTAAAACCCGAAAACACCGCTTTGAGCTAGACTCGAACGGGAACTGGTGCACGACAACGGGCCTTGCTGCACTCTTGGTTACGACACTCCCGGGGGATATGCTTAGGATAACTCTCATTTTCTTTACAAATCATTATGAAGGGTTTATGAGTATATACTTCCTCAAAGAAAACATTTTTATGATTATGGATTATATCCATAAATAGTTCAATTTATGTTAAGTGTTTTATAAGTATGGGATTATGTATTTGGATTCATAAACTGATCTAGTGTATGCCATTGTTTAGAAATGGCGCCCAGTAAAAGAAATGAGAACTCCAGAAATGCACATGATCCAAAGAGAAGGAAGGATCATATCCTTCATGGTCTTAAGCTAGAATTTATAAGAGGAATAGTCTCCCATGTATTATCATCATGTGAAGAAATAATATCATGTGTTGATAAGATAAGTAAAGAGTTTACTGAGTCATATGGATTTGAAGGGAAGCAAGAGAAGAAAAGGATGGAAGAGAGAAAGATGGATAAAGGGATGAGGGAAAAGAAGAATTTTCCCATATGTGGTAACTGTGGAAAGAAACACCCTGGAACTTGCCTGAAAGGAATGGGAGTTTGTTATAAGTGTGGAGGAAAAGGGCACAAAGTACGTGACTGCAAGGGTAAGAAAATGGTTTCAAATGTACAATGCTTCATTTGCAAGGAGTTTGGACACTACGCGAACCTATGTCCCAGTCATCAGACTATGCCGCAAATGATGCTATTGGATAATAATCAAGTTATGATACTACCACAGATGAAGAGGAATGATTAGAGTTCTTAAGTTGATTATGTCAATTGAGTGTTGTATCAACAATGTACTTGTTATAATAATTATGGAGTATATAAGGATTGTACTGCAGTACTATTTCATTAAGGACTTGAGATTGTGTGGAACAAAGAAAAGTGACTCAATAGCAGGATAAATTTTTGGAAAATATATGGTTGAGAGAATGATAAATCATAATATAGTTCTGATACTGAGGTAGTGATTTTGGAATAATATGTGATTGTTTTGGATAAATTATATTGGATATTCTTGACTACCTTGTAACTGATTAATGATTTGTATATTCCATCATTGTTGGGGTTTAAAACATTTTTGGATTAATGAAGTATATCCATCATTATATATGGAATAAGGGAGCATGAAAGTAATCAATAAGGAACATGGTAATGCATGATGAAGGTATTCATATACTATTACGGGGTAAAAAGGATCAATATTATGTTTACCTTCCTTATAAATTTTGGACTGTGAGTTTGGACAGAATTATTTTGGATAGTTCTAGTTTGGATTATTTTGGATTGCCATAAAAGGACAACCCGGAGGTCGGGCGGCAACCCGTCGCGTCCGGCAAGGCTGTGAGACTTGAACCCGCAACCGAAGGGCGACAAGGGTGTATCACCTACCACTGGCCCATGAGATGTACTAGATTAAATAATGTAGTTTTTATTAAAAGATCATGTAGATGAATTATAAATTCGTTTATTTTGGAACCCTGTACGAATAGTATAAATAGGATTTTTTTTACGAGTGAAAGATGAGTTTGTGGTAGAAATTTATTAATGGAAAAAACTCTAATTATAAAGTAAGTATATCTCCTTATGATCTAAGCCAATCTCATAAATAAATTCCTCAACATTAATAAAAGGAACTTAAAACAAAAATGTTGTCCTAGATGGTACCTTAAATCATCACTAATTTATGGCTTTGGGATTTTTGGCCTTTTCATAGCCATGTTCTCTACCACTCTCCATCAGATAATTGATGGTTAGATTTTTCTTCCATATCCATATTTTCCTACATGGAACCCTAGTATGAGTTATTTTCGGTAATCTTCATACTTTCGACTCTTTATTTTAAATAGAGGCCTCATTAATTCATTTTTCGATGTGGGATTTCAACTAAGATATTTTGAAACGTCAAAAATGTGTTATCCTAATACCCTATGTTTTGTTGAACCGATGGTATTTCAAATCATCATAGATTGATGAATTTAAGGACCTCAATTATACACTTGTTTGTGATTGATGACCTCAATCACTACCTATAAATATTTACGTTTTTCCTCTGATTATATGTCTCTAATTGCCACCAATGTTCTCCTAATAGAGATCATAATTTGGTGGTGACCCTTTCATTTATCTTTTCCTCATATTAAGACTAAATTTTAGTAACCCAATTTCCGATGTGGGTTTTCCCACAAATATATTATCTATTTTCAACCTTTTATTTTCGAAGAACAATTTCAAATTGCGAGGACGCAATTTATTGAAGGAGGGGAGAATGTAACACCCCATGATTTCATAGTGTGTTATTTCTTCAAAATAATTCAATAACTTTCACTACATGCAACACCAAGTTCAAGCACACCATGACTTACCAAACAAGCCGTTGAAAAGAGGTTATGAATAGTATTAGATAAATTTTAATGTTTATATAATCCTTATAATTTTAGAATCCATATTATGAGTTTCTTAGATATAATGCAAGAACAAATTCATTTTCAGTATTGCACTTTTATCAACTTTAATAGTGAACCCTTTTTAAATACTATATTTAAAACTTTTTGACTAAATGGGGACATCAAAAATTTAAAATGAAACATCACAAGCTTCCACGGTACGCTAGCGTGTGTTGTACGCAACACCGAGTTCTAACACACCGTAACCAATCAAACTAGCCGTTATGAATAGTAATACCTACTTTCTGAAATTATATATATTTTATATTTTAAAATGGACTTCATATTTGGATTCGGAATATCTAATTTAGCCTAAGGTGAAATTTTGGTACATTTCGGATAACTTTCATATTTTGATGAATAGTGAAAATTACTAAATTTTAATTAAAAACAACTTTTTTAATCAAAATAATTAATAGTGATAAATTATGAATTTGAGTGGTTTTAAAGTATATTTAGAATATATTTTTACCATTTAATATAATTTTGGTCATTGGACATAATTTTACAATTAAACCGAACATAAACAAGTGTCAATCTTTTGATAGTTATTATCTCTTAAAAACACGCTTTTTGTTTTGATAGCGGGAATTAATTTTAAATTAATTTCTGCCACTTCTGTGTTTTGAATTTAGAAAAATGGATTCCATATTTGGATTCAGGATGTTCAAATTATGTAAATAGGTAACTTTTATTTTTAGACATTTTGAATAATTACTGCGGTAAATATTTTATTTACCATGGTTAAGGGTAAATCCGGTAAATAAGGGTTAAAAAAATAATATTATAATAATACTAAATTACCCTAAAACGTGTCTTAACCCTATTGGTTGATACATGGTCGACCATGGGCATCTTTGTGTCAATTTTGGGACCCCATGGATCCACTTGTAAGTGATAATGACACATTATATTAATAAAGCTAAAATAAAAATAAAAATGGCATAAGCTTACATCTTTTAGAAGAACAATTTTTACATAGGGTTATACACGTTGGATTTTCGATTATAAATATTCATTAGCAAGATAAAAAGATTTCCTACATAATGATATTTTATTTATAATTTTTAGACATTATATAATTTATTTTATTTATGACACAATGATGATGCAGTAATTACTAAAATAGTGAAAAATAAAAATAATTGATCTTATAAATACCCAAATAATTATAATATGAAACTTTTAATGAATTAAACTAATTTTCTATGATAATATGATATATTAGGATTGATTTAATTGACTTTGTTCGAAGTAATCAATCTGTTAGGAGTTTCACAAAAATCAACTATTGAATAGTGTCAAAATTGACATAAAAGAGTTCTTAAAACAAATATTATATTATTAATTGATATTAAATTCCTAAAAATCTAAGGTTCGGCCAAGAGACTTATATTATGATAGGTTCCTCATTAATGGACCACTTGGGGGTCGCTTGGATGTATATAGTAAGTTTATTAACCATATTATATAAAAATACAAAGAGACATTGTAAAAGTGAAACTAATTAACTTAGAGTTAATACTTAAAGATAAGGTTAATATAAGTACCCAAACCTGTCTAAATTCTATTGGATGAGTTGTTTTCGACCTATCCCCACCTCATCCTTTGAATAGTCAACTTTGGAGCCTTTGTAAACCGAATATGAATTTATTATAAATTAATATTTCTAGCTTTTCCAAAGGTGCCCCTCACCCCTCTTATAAAAGGGCACTCCTCCTTCTCATTTCTTCACACCTTCAAAGCCTTTTGGTTCGGCCAAACTCTGCCCAAATACTCTCCCAACATCCCTCAATACAACCTAGAGGCCTTATTTTGATCATAAAGCCAACCTAAGGAGCCCTTTTGATCAAATCAAAAGGAAGAACCCGAAGAAGAGGTAATGATTTCACCACCCTTTTCTAAGTTCATTTCTTCTTCCACTTCTTCTTCCTTTGTTCTTACCATTCTGAAATAATAACTCCAGTATCTCACATATACTGTGATGTTATTATAAATATGGTACAATCATATTCAGTATTCTATCCACCCTTTGAATAACATGTCACCATACGTGCGTACGTACGGCTTACCGTCTCCACGTCGTGGTGTAATTGTTATTCAATATAATATTATTTGGATGGGTATAATAATGATGTGTAACTCATGTAAATAATAAAAATAACATGTTAATGATTCTGTATATATGATATACCATCCATTTATATATTATTTTAATATCAAAAGAATGATATTGTCGCTCGTGCGTACGTACAGACTACCGTCTCCACGAACGCGATGAGATTCATTCTCCATCGTATCCATTCAAGTATAATTATCATTTGATGATTTAAAAATGATGTTTAAGGACTGTATATCATTCTGGATATGAATAAGATACAACAACCATGGCTTATGTAACAAAACATATAAAAGAAAATGAGTAAGTTAACTCCCGAAACGACGATAATTCTAAGATATTATTAACAAATCAATGTTAAAAGATCATATATGATATCATATTAATATATATGATTCTTGTATAATTTAATAACAACTATTTCACCATTATACAGGAGGTTAACCTACCCCAACCAAGGAAAAGTACAAGGTAAGGGTTATTTCACAATCTCTTCATTATCCGAGGTTGTATATACGTAATAATCTACTGGGATCTCTTTATCATCCACATCCATGTTTTCTTAAAAATGTATTTCAAAACATTTTTACTATTTACAATAATATGGGTTAAAGTCATTTATACCCTTGTTTGACTTTTTATAAGAGGTTTATAAAGGAATCTTTCCGTCGTTTTCAAAACAATGTCCTTTTTAACCTTTTCGACAGAATTGAGGTAAGAATGTTTTTTTAACTTATACGGCGGGTGCGGTTATTTTCCGCCGTTATAAAATCGTCGAAGCTTTCCATACAAGCTTATAAGAATATTTTCAAAGAAAATGTTTTATTTTATATGGATCTTAAATGATTTCAAAATAAAAGGAGATACTTCTTTAAAAAGAATTTTGATTTCATCTATGTCAACATCCTTTGATGGATTTTAAGATTATTTGAAGTTGATTTATTATGATACAAAACTTCTATATTGTATTGAAGGTTTTGTGATATGTTTGACTGTGGATGTGCTATTTTTGTACCATTCATAGTTTATGGTGAAATTATTGACATTTCGTATGCTAGTTTTAATACGAATGTTTATGTTATGTTTAAACCTTTTCATATGGGAATGCATTGGACTTAATAAGTGACGGGTGGAGCCCGCTATAGCTCCTCGATGCATCGGTAGGTCTCATGAGACAAACTAGTGTCTTGGCACAAGGCCTTGACAAAATCTTATTTGTAGTCTTGGCACGAGGCCTTGGCTATGTGGTTATGATAGTCTGGCATTATGCATTCCAACATTATGAAAGTGGTTATTGATTTTTGCATGTGATTATTAGATTAGTAGAATATCCATGTGAATAATTAAATGGCATTATTTAATTTTATTTATGCCATACCATGTTGAAAGTTCATGTTTGAAAGGCTTTTGTTTTAGTTATACATTGCCTTAAAAGTTTATTCTTATTTATGAAAGTTTCCGCTATATTGTTATCCTTACTGGGCATTTGAGCTCACCCCTTTTCTATGTTTTATTTTTCCCAGGTAGTGAAGAAGTAAATTATGAATGACTTGCAGGGATATTATGAGGGGTTAATAGTGTGGATATGAAGACTTTGTTGTTGTAGTAGTTTTTCACTTTGAAATGTAATGTAAAACTTTATGATTATATCTAGTGTTTCCAAGGCTACTAAACCAATCGGTCTTTCAGGATTTGATCTTTCTTGTGATCATGCCAATGTTACGAAGTAATGCACCGACTCCGGGTAGCTGGGGTCGGGGCGTTACATATATTATCTTTTTAATTGGTTTTAAAGTGTATTTAGATTATATTTTTAGCATTTAATCCAATTATGGTCATTGGAATTAATTTCACTTTGAAATTGGACATAACCAAGTGTCAATATTTTGATAGATTTTGTTTTGTAAAAGCACACTATTTGTTTTGACAACGGGATTTAATTTTAAATTAATTAATCCAAAATATATGTTTTGAATTTTTTAAAATAGACATCATTTTTGAATTTGTAATATCAAATATATCTTAGGCTAAATATTTGGTATTTTTCTGAAAAAACATCAATTTTTGATGAATAGTAAAAACACTGAGTAGTAGTTAAAAAGTTGACTTTTTCATTTAAATGAAAATTTACCACTTTTGTGAATTGAATTTTGAAAATCCGACATACATGGTTGTTATTATTAAGTAAAATTTTGTTCAATAAGATGAAAATATTTTTTTGGTGAACAATAACTTTTGACTTATTTACCGCGGTTAAAGGTAAATAGGATAGTTCAAGGTAAAAAAATTATCATAATAATACAAATTAACTTAAAACTTGTCCTAACATTCTTGGATGAGTCATAGACTACCATGGGAATCTTTGGGTAGATTTTGAGACCCCATGAAGCCATTTGGGAGTGATAATGACACTTTAGATTAATTAATTTAAAGTAAAGACAAAAATGACATAAACAAATATCTTTTAGTAAATTATTTTTTACATAGAGTTATATAAGTTATAATTTTGACTATAAATATTAATTTGAAAGATAAAAAGATTTACTAGATTATGGTATTTTTTTTATAATATTTAGACATAAAATAAATAAATATATTTTTGACACAATAATGATGCTGTGTTTACCTCATTAATAAATGATTTAAATAAATAAGATTATAAAGATTAAAATAATATCTAAAACATGTCTAATTATTATTTTATGATTTTATTTTGACCATGAGTTATATTATATTTTAATTTAATTAGTTTTGGACCTTTAGAAACCTAAAATAATTATATAATAAAATAATATTTTCACGATTTCCAAAAGAGCCCCTCCTCCCCCTTATAGAAAACCATCACCTCTAAACCATTCCTCACACCTCCCAAGCCACTTGGCTCATCCAAACCCTTCCCAATTAAGCTCCCTACATCCCTATACGCCTCCTATAAGCCTTAAATTAGGCATAAGGCACTTCAAGAAGTCCATTTGGTTCAAACCAAAGGTAGTTACCCGAATTAAAGGTAAAAATTTCTCTTAAATTCTTTTGTTTTATTTTCTTTTATTTTACTTATCCAACCCTCTAAACTCTTTTTATTCATTTATTTTATAAAAAAATCAGTATAATAAATATTCTGGGTTGTTTTTTTGGGAATTATTCGAACTACACTTACACACACCTCCGTCTAATGGGTAAAGAACATACAATTTCTGTGGACGACGAACTACTGCCTCACGAAACAATGATTGTTCAAATATCTCCAACTGCCTCTCATGGTGGCCATTATGATGGATCTATATTTATATATGATATATATTATATTTATATTGTTTCTATGATTCTGTATTTTTTATTTATAGAATACCTTTATGGTTTCCATAGTGGGTAAATACGATAATCTCATTTGAGGAAGTGCGGACTACCGCACCCTCAAAGTGATGTGACTTGTTCATGCCTTATGTGGAATGTATAAAGGGTAGAGTTAATGAAATTATATATGATATTATAATGTAATTATAATATACTTATGTATCATTAATTTTTCATTCCATTACATTACGAAATAGAAGTGGAAGTAGCATTCATGCGTACGTACGACTTACCGTCTCCATGAACGATGCATTTCATTTCTTATCTCTAAATGTTATTTACTATTATAAATACATGTATATACTAGATATATATGATATATATTATATCTAAATCGTGAATATAATTATGTATATAATTAACTTTTGACCACATGAACAACTTGTAATTATAAGAAGTCCATTTTTGACTCAAGTACCAAATGTCGACAGAATGACCATTATTAACTTAAATGATTACATAAAGTTTATAACATAATAATAATTGATATAAAAGGAAAAATAAACTTTAAAAAGTTCTTAAGAAAGTATAAATTAACTTTAGTTTATTATTCAGGAGATTAAAGAACAAACGGGTCAAGTCAGACACAAAGTAAGGGACTTCGTCTCAATCTCCTTTCATTGAGGTATATTTTGTTTTATACACGACTTTCTTTTATACGGTATATAAACACCTTTAAATTATCATTTAATTCAAAGGAAATCTTTTTATATGAAGTTTTTTACTAAATGACAAAAAAGTGATGTTTCTTTTAACGTAAGCGGTGACAACGACCTTTCCGTCGCTGCGAGTATTATTTGATCTTTGGCTTCCATAACAAGAAAAAATGTTTTTAAAAGGAAAATAAATGCCATATACTCTTTTATGTATTTTTTTATTGAAAATTGTTTTTATAATGTATTTTTTATGTAAATATATTTAAATGACATATTTTTATTGAAATGTGGAAATGTTATCTTTCCTTTATATTTTTTTATGTGTTATGATTTTATAATGGTACTTGGGAATTTGATGAGTGGTTACATGATAAAACAAATGATGGGTGGTTCTGTGATAAAATAGAATGGGTGGTTAAGTTATAACCTCCAATGCATTGGGTATGGAAGTCGGCCATATGGCTATTCAATTTAGTGATATGTGTGGAAGTTGAACGTATGGTTATTCCATTTAAGTATGTTTATGTACCAAGTTACTTTTATATGTTATGTGTTTTTTATATGGGGTTTATTTTAATATTTTTGTTACAAAATAGTAAGCAATGATATTTTATTCATTTAAGAGTATTTACTACTTCGTAAAGGTGAAAAGTATTACTTATGATAAAGTATTCATGGTTTACATGTTATTTTGAAAAACTAACAGTTTTCTTTCTTTATGTATTATTTACTGATATTTTTTTGCTCATACCAAGTTTTTGAAATTTTTTTCATAGGACATAAAGTCGAATAGGTTCAAGGATGGGATTAAGGAAAAGTCATGCTATCTAAAACATGTAACTAGACATGAATCTTTTTTTTAAGAATTTTTATTTTTTGAAAAAATGGAAACTGGGTAGATGTGTCTATATGTAATATTCAAGTTGCTATGTATATGTTATGACCTAATTATATAAATCTCTAAACCTGAAACTATCCCCAATGTGAATTATTAACTTAATTCAAGAATATTCAATGTTTAAGGTTGGGTCATTATATTTCACTATATGGGTTAAAACTATGGATAGAAAATCATTTAATTTTTACAACATATTTGTCTCATGAGAACTCATCGATGAATCGAGGGTATATATAATGTCTGATCCCCACCCATAATTACCAGTCTAACACATTCGTCATATCAAATAATCAAAATAAATAACATGAATTATTAAATAACCATATTGAATAAATAATACAGATTTATAAATATTTTTAGAGTTGATCAAATTACTATCAAAGTAAATACCGTAGGTAAAAATGATATATGTTTTAAGAAATGAATATATCCAGGATAAATGATGTGGTTAATTAGGTAAAATCCAATGTTAAATGATCATAGGAAATTGAATATTTGTAGGTGATTAACAGAGGAATAAAGGAAATGAATGTGAATACTATACTTGGCCAAATAAATTAGGAACCATCTAGAGGAATAATAAGGATAGTACGGATAAAAAATATCTCAAGTGTGGTAAAAATAAAGGGTTATTGTAACTGATGATTATAAATAATATAAAAATATCTTTTAAAAACATTCATGGGGAAAATAGTGTTTTGTTTTGAAAAACCTTTTGAAAAAACTTTTCTTTGAAAATCAATTTTGAATCATTTTGTTTAAAAAGTATCCTTTTAAACATTCAATTTAATCATTAAAAAATTGATTATGGGTAATTTTTTATGTGCTATATGAGGTAAAAAGAACATTTCTTTTGCATTATAAAAAATTTATAAAAATACCCTTTTTGGAAAGTGACAAGAATATTATTTTGAAACATTAATGACATAAAAAAGGGTAAATATATCTTTAATAAATCATTTTGGGAAAGGTTAAAAACATTTTTTAAAACACTTTTAGAAAACATGGTTTTTAGAAGAAACCAAATTCTCTAACTAAAGAGAGAAATGAAGCTGGGTTATCTTAAAACATTTTATAAAATATTTTATATACCAAAGAGTGGGAAATTATACTAATAATTGAAAATTTTCATGAATAATTAGAGGAGTGGAAAATGAAATGGATTATAGAAAAATGATCCTATAATTTTCTCTAATGGAAAAAGAAGGTCATTAAAATTATCCTTGAGGAATATAATTTTTAAACATTCCTATGTGTCCCATACCACTTTGAAACAATTTAAATCTTAAGACTCAAGAAGTAATAACATTAAATTAACATTTTGAATACCATTAAGATAAATATTTTAATGGTATAATATATAAAAAGATGAATTATATACAACATAGAAAATAATTAAGTTATGAACATGATATTTATCTTATAAGAGTAAAAAGTGAGATAAAAATACCATAACTTGCATATGAATTGTCTCATGTGTCTTTATATTCATGAATGAAAAAATTATGTTACTTATTTAATTTATTTATAAACCTTTTCAAGCTTATAATAACTTTCATTTTACTTATTACCATGTTTTATACAACTACTTAATAAATTACATTTACATAATGTGTTTTGACCAAATTCAGTTCATGTTTCAAAAACAACTTTTGTAGGTCCACTATGGTCAAAGGGGTCATTATATAACATCTATAGAATAATAATAATGAAATAATTATTATATATATACATAAATTATACTTTTTAAACAAATCATTATATATATTTATGAAAAATGAATCAATGTTACAATCATGGAAACGGTAGGCCATACGTACTCATGAATAACGTTCCCATTCTTCAATGATCAATATGTAAAGACGTTAAGAAACACTATATATTCCAAGAATGATAATTATATCATAAATAACATGTTATTTAATAATATATACTTATATATATATTTCTTATGATGTAAAAGGAATCACTTTGTGCCAAGGAGGCCGTAGTCCACATGTCCATGACTAACATTATCACCTTTTATTGTGTGAATGGGTAAAAAACAAAATGATGTATATTATATTTCCAGAATAGTAATTATTTCATGAATATCATATATATGTTTTTTATTTCACATTTCTTTAATTAAAAACATCTTTTATAAATTCCATCAATCATGTAATCGAATCACATTACTTTTAGGAGGTGGTAGTCTACACTTCCACAAGCGATGTTTTCGTATTTAAACAAAATGGAAAGTATAAGGGTATGTGTTATGAAATAATTAAATACTAATAAATACATAATAAGTATAATATATATCTATATATCATAAATAATAATAATTATTATCATAATGTCAATCTGTGAGAGGTGGTAAAGAAAAAATGAACAACTTTGTTTCATTAGGCGGTTGTTCACCGACCACATATACGGTAATTTCGCTACCCATTAGATGGGAGTGTGTGAATGTGTAGGTAAAAAACATAACATTAAAAAATAATATTATATTTTTATACTTATTTTTTGTATATAATCATAGAATAAGAAAATTTTAGTGGGTGAAGAATGGAAATAAAACTAAAGAGGTTGAGGAAGGATGTTACCTCTTATTCGGGTAACTCATTTTTGTTTTCACCAAAGGGATTACTTTTATGGATTTCTACCCAATGGTAGGATTATAGGATGAAGGTAGAGATTATTAGGAGATATATAGGAATACCTTGGTCGAGAAAAAGTGGTTTGAGAGGTGACAGGAAGTGGTAGGAGAGGATACTTTTTATAGTCGAGGGGGAGTGACACTCTTGTAAATTTTCAAAAAGGGAATTTGACCCAAATTTTTTCCATTTAATGTGATAAAATAATTGTGAAATTTATATAAAATTGAGGATAAGTAAGAAATATGACCATCCAATTTCTATTTTATAAATTTATAGTTCATTTTGACCCTTAAGTTTAAGGTTTAGTCCCATATTAAGCTTGATTTCACCTTAAGCATTGTAATTAATTTTAATAAAATTCACTAATATTTTTTATAAAAAAACTATGTTAGAATTATTATAAATTATAAATTATTATTATTATAAATATGTAAGCCATTTTTCCAAATTCCAATCACATAATTCGCAGATATTAATTTAAATTTAATCTCACGGATGAGACAACATTGTGGGTTTTCAAAGTCAAAACATTCATAAGTTTTCTATGTTTTTATATTCAATTTCAATGTGAAATTTAATCCAAAAACCTAAATTTGATTATATGATAAAAAATAATCTAATTAAACTTTTTAAAAAAATTAAATATAATTTAACCTTATAAATAAATTATATGAAAAAGAAGTTTCGAATTAAAATTCTGTATTTTTCATTATTCATAAAAAAATGAAACTTCAATGAAAGATACCAAAAATTCACCCTAACCTAATTTTTATGTTACTATTGAAAATATTATATTTATTTGGACATTTATTATTTAAAAAATTTCAAAAAATATTATGTAAAATCGGTTCTCCATTAAAAGGCAATATAAACGCCTTAATAAAAATATATGTTTTTATATATAATATTGGGTTTGTCTATATCTGATGCTTATAAAATAAATTGGATGAATATTAAAAAAATTATTTAATATATAATATATATATATTTCATATATATCATTCAATAATTTTATTTAATTTAATTTATTAGGATAAAACAACTTTTTGATCATAAAAGTAGTTTTTTATAAAATATTTCTATTATTTTCAATTAGTTATTATATTCATTTCTCCTTAATTATTAACCAATGAATTAATTTCATTTTTGTTTAAATAATTTATTTCTATAATTTAGTTAATCATATTCATAACCGCTAATGTTAGAGCTTGGTTATTTCTTATTATGTTAAATAATAAGATATTGTTGTTTGGTAAAACCGAGTCTTGTGTGTAACACAAGCTATTAAAGAAACTAATTATTGCATGCGATGTATGATAACATAGTGTCACATAAATTTAAAGATATAAAATATATTTAATTTATTTAAAATATTAAATATTTTATAACTTATGGGTATATTATATTCACTTACGCGCTTGATGTTTGTGTCATACATGCTATCGAATACAATGTTCATACTTTAGATTTTCGGTTTGTTACATTCTCCCCACCACACTTAAATTGCGTCCTGGAAATTTAAACTCAATATTGGTGATAAATTGTTCGATATTTCTTATGTTTGAAATCCCACATCATGATAAGGGTTTGTAAGAAATTCTCTAGCAAAGAGAGAATGGGAAGTACAAAGGTTGCATAGAATAACATATAAACAAGACTTTAAGTAGAAGATCCTTAGTCAAAAGTAGAGATATGTACATGGATGAAAAACATAAATATTTATAGGGGTGTTTGAGAAAACCAATCATAAACAAGTTAATGATAAGTATAATGTTTATAGAATGAAGTCCATAAATATGCGATGATTTTGAACACCGTCGGTTCAACAAAATTTAAGGTATTATGACAACATTTTATTTCTATGTCATTTTCCTAATGTTTGGTAATTCTTATACCTCTTATGAATGAAAGAAAATATATTTAATTGATAGGTTTCAATTTCATAGGAATAATTTCATCTTTTCGATGTGATTAGATAAAATTCTAATTCGTCCCTTAAATAAATTGATATCCAAAAATTAACTTTGATCCATAAATCACTAAAATAAACATTTAACAAATCATAAGGAGCATAAAATAGTGAAACGTATTTACATTTGTATCTAACTATTCTCCAAATTGAATATAGTTAATATATTAATCTCTAAACCAAAAAAGAAAAAATACATGTTTTTTATTAATATTTATTAAACAATTTTTGTAATAAAAAACAGTTATATTTTAACCAAGACATTGTATAGGTCAGTGGTTGACATTAAACTCTTATAATTCTTCAGTCACGGGTTCAATACCCATGAACTTTCTGGTCATGATTGGATTTCTCATGACATATAAGTTATCCTTTTCTAAAACCATGTTAATATAATTTTCAAAATAAATATTATGTACATCCTTGAAATTTTATCATTAAAAATCCAACAGTATTCAATACAAACCTAACACATAAATACTTCATCCATTTATTTCCACACAGGTCCTACCTAGGTGTAGGATTTATCCAAAATATCATTTATATAATTTCTAAATCATAACACTTTATCTTCAATCTAAAACACATTAGGTTTAACCTAGGTTATTCATTGTGAAAATTTTTCATAATGGTTTGTAAAGAAAATGTGAATTATCCTAAGCGTATCCCTTGAGAGTATCAAACTAGGTGCATATTAAGGCCTATTGTCATGTACTAGGTTATTTCAAGTTAGGACCAATACACCTTGTTAGAGTTGTTACTCTTAGGTACATCTGTTCTAGAACCACATCCACTTGTAGTATCTAGATAAGGATGTATTTCTAGGAAGACCCACAAAATCTATACTTCACCAAAATTATAGGGTGTTATTCTATAATTATACTCAAAGTTTACCTTAAATATATATTTTATTATCTATGTTTTCATAAATATTATTCCCATGGTTGCTACTAAACTTTCATTGATACAAACTGTAGTGACCCGACCCCAAAAACCAGAGAGTCGTTGTTTGATATCAATTACATTGGCATAATATACAAGAAAATCATGTCCCAAATGATAGAACAATTTAGTAGTCTTGGTAAAAAGATACATACATGAGTATTACATTAAAAAAAATACACTAATTAAAACATAATATTTTTCTAAATAACTTTGAGGAGAATAATATTTCTCCATATAGAATATCCTAGAATAAATTTATCAGTATAATTATTGAGTACATGGGGAAAGGAAACATAATAAGGGTGATCCAAAATTCTCAGTAAGGAAAAAATATAGAAGAATAAATAATGAATCAATGAGGATAAGTCAACATGTCAAGGTAAATAACTAAAATCACAGGCCATTCAAATAACTAGATAAGAAAAAATAAATATGTCAAGGTAAGAAACTGAAACAAATTCCATTTAAACAATTAACTGAAAATGAAATATATCCATAGATATGTCTAAACATAATCTCATGGATGAATAATGAATGACACAAAATGTGGGAAATTCTTAATTTTGGGTCGTCATGTCTAAGGAACATGAAAACCTATACCATCAAGTCCTTTAATAAGATGGTTTAAAATTACGGATAGAAACCTATTTAAATTTCACAACTTATTTGTCTCATGAGAACCTGTTGATGCATCAAGGGGATATATAATGTCTGCCCCCCAGTATTTCCTATCTAAATAATTCCTCATATTAGATAATCCAAATAAATAATATCCCTTATCAAATATCCATATAAAATAAAGAATATAGATTTATCAATATTTTCCAAGTTAACCAAATTACTATAAAAGTAAACACCATATGTAAAAATGATATACGTTTTAGTAAATGAATATATCCATTATAAATTATATGGATAATGAGGGTAAATTTAATGTCTAATGACCATAGGAAATTGAATATTTCTAGGGGATTAACAAAAGAATCAAGGATGTGAATGGGAATACTATCTTTGACTAAATCAATAATAAACCATCCAAAGGAGGAATAAGGATGGTACAAATAAAAAATATACAATGTGGGGTGAAAATAAACAGTTTTTTTTATTTATTAGTATAAATACTATAAAAATATCTTTTAAAAAGACATTCTTGAGTAAAATATCCTTTTGTTTTTTTAAAAAATTTGAAAAACATTTTATTTGAAAATAACTTTTGAAAAAAATATCTCTAAAAACTAAACTTTTAAAAAATAAAACGAATAACCTTATAAATGAAGGTATGCCCATATGAGGTAAACAGAAGATTCCTTTTTCACGATAAAAAGGTTAGAGAAATTCCTTGTTTGGAAAGAGATGAGAAGATTCTTTTGAAAATATTGATAATAAAAAAAGGGTAAAAATTACATTAATAAATCATTTTGGGAAAGGTTTAAAACTTTTTTGAAAACTTTTTAAGAAAACTAGGTTTTTAGATGAAAACAAATTCTATTACTAAAGAGAGAAATGAAGTCAAGTTTTCTTAAAAACATTTTAAAAACATTTTAAGTACCAAAGAGTGGAAAAATGGTAATAATACTTTAAAAAGGTCATTAATAACTAGAGAAGAGTAAAATTAAAGGGATTATGAAAAAAATCATCTTATAATTTCCTTTAATGGAAAAGGAAGGTCATTAAAATTATCCTTGGGAAAAATAATCATTAAATATTCCAAAGTGTCCCATACCATTTTAAAATATTTTATATCATAAGACTCATGAAAGAATGACATTAAATGAAAGTTTTAAATACCATGAATATACAAGGATTAATGATATAATATATCAAAAGGGGAATTAGATAAACCACACAAAATATGTAAGTGGTGAACATGACATTTATCTCACTAGTGTAAAAAGTGAGATAAAAATACCTCACCTTGCATCTGACTTGTCTCGTGTGTATTTATATTCTGGAATAAAAAACTTATATTAATTATTTACTTTATTGTTAAACTCTTTCATTTTTATCATAACTTTTATTTCAATTCTTACCATGTTTTATATAAATACTTAATCAATTATTTTTACGTCATTAGTTTTTACCAAATTCAGTTTATATATCAAAAATAACTTTTATAGGTAAACTATGGTTAAAGATGCCATTATATAACATATAAATAATAATAATCATGAAATAATTATTATTTTTATACATAAAGTATACTTTTAAAATCAATCATTAAATATGTTTATAAAAAATGAACCATCGTTACAATCATGGGGATAGTATGATGTACGTACACATGAGCAACGTTCCCATTTCTCAATGGTCATTATGGAAAGAAGGTATGTAACACTATATATTTATATAATGATAGTTATATAATAACTTCCAAATTATATAATCATAAATACTTATATATATAATTATTTTTATTTAAAAGGAATCACCTCATGTTGAGGAGGCGGTAGTCTACATAACTACGTCTCACGTTATCACCTTTTAGTGTATAAAAGGGTAATAAAGAAAATGATATATATTATATTTATAGAAAATTAATTATGTCACAAATATAATATATATTATTTATATGTCAAATATGTTTAATTAAAACCATCCATTATATATTCCATGTATCATGTGATCTAATCACATCTCTTTTAGGAGGTAGTAGTTCACACTTCCACAAACAATGTTATCGTATTTACAAAAAATAGAAAGTATAAGGGTATGTGTTATAAAATAATTATAGAATCATAAATAAATAATAATTATAATATATATATATATATATAATATAAATATCATTTTTTTATAATTATCAAACATGAGAGGTGGTAAAGAAAAAACGAACGACTTCATTTCGTGTGTTGGTAGTTCACCGTACACATAAACGATATGTTCATTACCCAGTATATGAAAGTGTGTTTAATTTTAGGTATAACACATAAAATAAAAATATCCTACTTTATTTACGATATTTTTTTATATAATAATTTAATATTAAGTTTTTAGGGGGTGAATAATTTAAATAAAACTAAATAGCTTGAGGAAAGATGTTACCTCTTATTCAGGCAACTCCTTCTAGTTTGCACCAAAAGAATTCATTGGATAAATTTATACCCAAAGGGAGGATTCTAGGATTAGGGTAGGGATTTTGATGATATATTTGGGTATAAATGATTGAGGGAAAGTGTCTTGAGATGTGTGATTAAGTGGGAGGAGAGAATACCTTTTTATAGTGGAGGGGAAGTGATACTGTTGTAAATTTTGGAAAAGGGAATTCCACCCATGTTTTTTCCACTAACAGTGGATCCAATAATGGTACACATTCTATAAAATGGACTATATGAACAATATATTACAGAAAATTTATTTTGGATAAGTTTCTAGGTAATTTTGTCCATTAATTTCAAGGTTTAGTCCCATGTTAAGCTTAATTTCACCTTAAGTGTCGTAATTAATTTTAATTACTTTCACTAATTTATTTGGTAAAAAAATAATATTTAATTATTATAAATTATAAATTATTCTTTTTAAAAATATGAATCCATTTTAAAAAATTCAAATCATATAATGGGAAGAAATTAATTTAAATTTAATCTTGTAGACGAGAAGACAATGCTAGTTTTCAATGTAAAAAAGTTTAAAAGTTTTCTAAGTTTTTATTGTTAATTTAAAAGTGAAATTGATTGCAATAACCTAAATTTTATTAATTTATAAAAAATAATCGAATTAATCTTTATAAACAATTTAATATATAATAATCCTTATAAATAAATTATTTGAAAAACCAGTTTTAAATTAAAATTCAGTTTTTTTGTTATTCATTAAAAAACGAAACATCACAGAAAAATAAACAATTTCACCCTAACCTAATTTTTATGTTTATATTTAAAATATTATGTTTATATTTACATATAATATTTATATAAGTCCCAAAAATTACATTTAAAATAGGCTCTCCTTTAAAAGGGGGTAAAAGTGACTTAATAAAAGTATAGGTATTTTATGTGTAATATTGGGATTATTCTTATCTCAGGAATATAAAATATATTTTATGAATATAAAAAATATTTTATTGAATATATAACATATCTATGTCATTAATATCATTCAATAATTTTAATTAATTTTATTTTTTAGGATAAAATATCTTTGTGAGCATAAAAGTGGTTTTCTATAAAATATTCCATTTATTTTCAATTGGTTATTATATTCATTTATAATTAACCAGTAACACATGAATTCATTTATTATTTGTGTAAAAAATATATTTAAATAATTTAGTTAATCCTATTCATAACCTGTAATTTAACAGTTTGGGTATATCTTATTATATTAAATAATAATATATTTTTGTTTGGTAAAACTCGGTCTTGTGTGTAACACAATCCATTGAAGAAACTTGTTGTTTCATGTGATGTATGCTAACTGAGTGTCACATTCATTGAAAGATATAAATTATATTGAATTTAATTAAAATATTAAATATATTATAATGTCTTGAGCTATTATATTCCCTTACACACTTGGTGTTTTCTGTCATACACGATATCAAATACAATTTCTCTACTTTATATTTTAAAGGCATTACAAAAACCCACCTTGAACTCATTTTATATCCATGTAGGAATTTGAAATATTTAAATAATACCAGAAACACTCAAATAAGAAGTTATTAACTACTAACATGTGTGGTACAATGATAAAAATCCCACTATTTTCCTTTTTACCATGTTAATAAATACAACCAATGAATTTTATAGTACATCATTGTCAATCTAGGGTATAAAACCCATTTTGAAAATGGGAATCAGTATAAAATCCTATTATATTGTTTTTAAGAACACAACATTATCATGAAATTAAATGATATCATCATTTCCAAGAGTCCAATTTAGATTTTTACTCCCACAATATATTTTACCTTTCATGACTAAGTTATATGTGCAATATTATAGTCTCTATTACACCATGTATCATAATTACGAATTGATGATTAGAGAGATTAGTTTCCTAATCATTAGATACTCATCAACATTAAAATGTTGATCTATAAAAAGTATTATCAATCACCACTAATTATTGTTTTCCCACACCATGAAAACCTATATATTCTTTTTCAATTAATTTACCAAAACATTACACTATTCTTAGGGGTGAAAACCATCTTAATATCCAAGAAATATATTTATTCAGCACATCACCTATTCTAGTTATTGCTGTATCCTATATAAAATATGATCATTGGTATTTTTTGTCTAAATAAACCATAAAAACTATCACTAAAGAGATAGTGACACAAATATTTTAATGCATAAACACTTTTTCTCCAAATCTATATTATGACTTAGAAAGTTTTATTCAGTATTTCTCAACATTCAATAACGATACATTATAACTAACCATCCATTATAAAAAATATACCTTATCTAATACATGAAGCCTCATAATACATCATCTACACATTAATAGGAGTAAATAAAGTCATTATCATAATATAATTCATTATTCCCTTTAGAAAATATAAATATTTAATAAAAAATTTCTCTAATAAATTTTGAAAAGATTATTAGTTAGGGGAATTATGGAAATAAAAAACAATAGAAATATTTAATGAACTATATATAGAAACCCACAAGTATTAAGAATATAAGAATATATAAAACAGATTGGGGATTATTCTATGAAATTAGGGAAACACCATCTTTGTGGTTTAATGAACTTTCATACTAAAATATACCATATTCCATGAATTTCACATTCTATATTTTTATGTGACACTTCATGTATATTTCATAATGTTTATTCTCACTTAGTGTACCCAATATAATCACCATATTTTAGACACAATCCTCATGCCTAAGATAATATACTAGTATTAAATCAAAAAATAATACCATGAATGAATAAGGATATTGATATATGATATTGTTTATTTGGGATATAATTATGGAAATAATGTTCATTAGAGTGACCTTGAATTTTCATACATGGATATTACATCTTTTTTGATGAACATTCCTTACATTACACAAAAAAAACACCTGAGGACCAAAATAGTTTAGTGTATTTTGAGACTAGGTACACAATATTCATATTTCATAAATGATCATCAATGTTTCCCATAATGATCTTCCACTTTAACACTCTTACTTAAAACATTTCTTCATAACCTGGGGAAAGGAAGCATAAAAATAGTGATCTTAGATTCTTTGTAAGGTGAAACATAATATATTTCAATGTATGATCATATAAAATAATAATATAAACATAAGTGTATGTGATCATGAACATAACATAAAATGTTCATACCCAATATATCATAGATCATAAACAAGAGTCATTGTATAAAACATTATCATTTAGAAAACATGGCCCATAAGGGTGATAAACCCAGATAAATCAATCATGAACCCTAACCTCATGTCATATAAGAGTTGAACAATAATAAATATTGAAAAATATTTCTTATGTCAAGGTTAACTATGTAGACCAACAAAATAGTGGATCGGGACTCATCACCAGTTTCACATTGTGGATCATGACACAACTCTTTCCCATAGTGAATCAGGTCACACCTATTTCCCATAGTGGATCATCACACACTTGTTTCCCATAGTGTATCAATAACATCAACAACATTACCATTATTATATCATGATATATAAATCTTTACCCAATGCATTGGATGGGGATATACGTCCCACCCATTATATAATTAAAATCACACATATGTGTGACACAATATCATAAAACATTCTTTATATCATGACCCCTAAAATGAAATGGGATATATAAATCTAATCATAACTTTTTGAAAATAGATAGGTTTTATAATTTTAATACCCGATAATTTTATGAGAAATATTTTGTTTTTATGTTATATAAATCATCAAAGGGAACTTTCACTACACACAAAACTATCTTGGCTAACTTTACATGCAATCGTGACCTTCCTCGATAGCTTGCGTCGTACGCAATACCGAGTTTCACTAAACAACGATATACTATTAAAATATTATTAAAATTAGCCGTTATGAATAGTAATACCCACTTTTTAAAATTTTGTAAATTTTACTTTTCAAAATGGACTTCATTTTTGGATTTGGAATATCGAAATTATCCTAGGGTGAAATTTTGGTATTTTTCTGAAAACTTTCAATTTTTGATGAATAGTGAAAACATTGGGTTACTATTTAAAACCAACTTTTTATTTAAATAATTATTTATTTTATTTAAATTTATTTTAGGTAAAAATTGATACATAATACCTGTATAAGTTCAATGCAATTCATTGGAGTCATTTTATAATAATTTTAGATATATAAAAATTTTATTGAACTTTTCACCGTCTTTTACCCACCTCCTAGGAGAATTTCCAAATTCACATAAAACTTAATTTTACCACTTTTGTGAATAGAATTTCAAAAATCCGAGAGACATGGTTGATGTTAGTAAGTAAAATTTGGTTCAATGAGATGAACATAATTTTTGGTGAATAGTAACTTTTTACTTTTTTTACCACGCTTAAAAGTAAATAGGGTAATTAAGGGTAAAAATGATATTATTATTACCCTAACACATGTACTAATTATATTGGATAAGTTTAATTCGACCAAAAACAACCTTAGGAATAAAATATGACCATTTAGGCCCACTTGGATTAGATTAGGACATTTATTATTAATTTATTTAAAGAAGGGTTAAAATAGTTAAAATCAAAGTTTAATAACTAAATAATTTTTAATATAGGGTTATACATAAGATAAATTCGACTATAAATATTATTTAGAAATCTAAAAAGATTTCATACATAATGATATTTTATTTTTAATTTTTAGACATTAAATAATTTAATTTATTTATGACAAAATGATGATGCAGTAATTATCTTATTAATGAAATATTGACATCATTAATGTTATAAATACCAAAATAAATGTAATTTGAGACTTTTTATGAATTAAACTAATTTTATAGGTTAATATGACATTTTATTATTGATTTAATTAACTTTTTTCGAAATAATAATTCTGTTATGATTTTCAAAAAAATCATTTACCAAAGAGTGTCAAAATTGACATAAAATAGTTATTAAAACAAATATTATATTATTAATTGTTATTTTATTCCTAAAAATATAAGGTTCGTCCAAATGACTTATATACGGTTATATATATTAATAATAAATAACATGGGGTTCGTTTGGCTTGTTATAGTACGTTTATTAACCTTATAGTGTAAGAAAACAAGAAGACATGGTAAAAGTTAAATTATCTAACTTAAAGTTAAATCTAAATTACAAGGTTAAAATAGATACCTAAACTTGTATAAATTCTATTGTATGAGGGGATTTAGACCCATACCCACCTTATATTCAAAATAAATCAATTTGGAGCTATTAAAAATCGAATATGACTTTATAATAAAATAATATTTTTAGTTTTTCAAAGGTGCCCCTCTCCTCCCTTATAAAAGGGCACCTCCTCCCTCTCTTCCTCACACCACTTTGAGCCTTCAAACTCGGACAAAACCTACCAAATTCTCTTCTCCACTTCCCTAGAAACATCCTCGAGGTCCTGTTCTTCTTCAAAGTCCAATTTTAGTGCCCTAAGAGGTGGTCTCAAAGAGGCGCTTCAAAGAAGATGTAATGTCCGTTACCGATTATTTCAACTTTATTTCTTCTTTCACTTCTTCTTATATATTTGTTTAATTATGAAGTAATAACATAAGTATCAATAATATACTGATATGTTATTATAAGTATGAAACAAACCTATTTCACCATCTATCCATCCTACGGAAAATGAAATCACCGCGCGTGCGTACGTACAGAATACCGTCTCCACACCGTGGTGTAATCTATTTTCCACCACCACCTTACTTGGATGGGTATAATGGTGAAAATAAATAACTATATATGGTTATTGTAAAGTGTTATTTATTCTTAAATAGTATACATACACTCCAATACAATTCCACGATCATGGGAACAATATCATCGCTCGTGCATACGTACGGAATACCATCTCCACGATGTGATGCGACTCGTTCTACATGATATTCATTTCATAATGATTATATAAATGAATTGAATAAATAAATATGATATATAGTACACTAATACCATTCTGGAAATTAGGTATCTATAACCTAAAGAGAAGAATAAGAATTTATTCAACAAAACACGCATAAGAACAGAAAGTAATAAACACCCAAATAACAAGTAGTAATGAAATATTACTAATAAGAAGCTAAGAATATGACCATATATGATATCATAACAATGATTATGATTCTGTAATAAGTCAATGACATTATTTAAATCATTATACAGGAGGTTCAGACACTTACGAAGCAAATCAGACCTAAGGTAAGGGAAAATCTCACAATCTCATTTGTATCCGAGATTGTTTATACTTCAGAATTTACTAGGGAATATTTATCATCCACATCCATGTTTCCTCAATATTTAATATTATTTCCATCCACCTACAATTGTTTAAATCCAATTTTACCCTTAACTGAGTTTTTAGTAAAACATATGAAAGGAATCTTTTGTCGTTATTCATACGAGGTACTTTTTGACTTTTCTGACATAAGTACGAGAAGAATGTTTTTTTAACTTATATGACATGAATGGATTTTTAGAACATTATTTCCATGAATCTTCCTTCACAATATTTCAAGTTTATTTTCAATCAACTCCTTTTAGTTTAAAATTATATGACATGTTAAGAATGGAAAATGTTTATGAAGTAAAAAGGATATTTTCCTCATGAATGGAGTTCAAGTGTTTTATCAAAATTATTTTCCATCTAAGATAATATCGGGTTCTGTTTCTATCCCTATTTTTACATTGTTTTGATTATTCTATGATGAAATTATTTTTATGATGTCCTTTTATCTTATATTGATTGTGTTATGATGGCATGATGATTAAGAATCCCATTTTTATTACATGGGTTATGTTATGATGTATGATTTATGATTTTGTGGAACACATAAGAATGGTTTCATTATGAGATGGGTGGGACCTATATCTACTTCCAATGCATTGGGTAAAGATTTATATCTCATGAGATAGACATGGCTAGAATGGCAGGTTAAACTGGTTCAGTGAAACAGGACTGGAATGAGGAGTGAAATCGGTTCAAAAATGGACTTTGTCTGCTAAGATAGTCTTGGAAATGAGTCTTGACTACTAAGAAATGATTATATATGATTATGTGTGTATGACACAAAGTTTCATGTTTTATGTTATGATTATTGGGATTACATTTCACTACTATGATTTATCCCATTCCATGAAATTATGATCTATTTTGTAGGTTAAGATTTCCAAAATGATATGTTCTTATGAATATGATGTGATTGATATTTCTTTTGTTTACCCTTACTGAACATTTGAGCTCACCCTTTTGTATGTTTTATTTTCCCCAGGTCAGGAAGAAGGATATTAAGTAAGATATGCCAAAAGGGACTCTAGATATGATAAAATAAAAGGGAGACAATGTGGATGATTTATGAACCAGTTGTTTATGTTTCCCAGATTCTAAAGACACTATACCTATACAGTCCTTTCCTGGTTTTTTTATATGTTGTAATAAGTGTGCTTCAATTCTGAAGTAATAACAATGTATGTAATGTATGGGTCATTATAGTTGGTATCAGAGGAAAGGTATAGTCAACCTTTGGAAACTAGGATGTGAAAGTATTAGTAAGAACCCTAAGGATAAGTCTAAGTATAGAACACGATCTTAGTGTTTTAAAAATTTCCATGAACAACCTATGATAAGACCTTAAGTGTGAAATTTTATTCTTGATTATTTGTTTTTTTTATTATAATTAGTGTTGGTCACACTATTCTTCTTGGTTTTAGTCAATGGCTGGGACCCGAAGGAACCGTGTTAATGCGGAATGTGATGGGAAATGCAATGATTGTACCCTGAGCAACAAAATGTTATGGGAGATAGAATGAAAAATCTTGTAGCCATGATCACAAAACTTTCTCAAGCTATGAATCATTCAGGACTTCCAAACGAGCAAAGGAAGGAGCAACATTCTGTTGAATCCTTCACAAGGTAGCGTCCACCTTAATTCAGTGGGTCTACTGATCCATTAGTTATTGAAAAATGGATTAGTACTACTGAAAAGATATTTTCATTTCTTCAATGTTCTGAACATGATAAAGTCATCTTAGCAGTGTATCGTTTGGAAGGAGATACTGATCAATGGTGAAATCTTATCAAGAATATGAGGCAAAGAGATGAAATTGAGTCCATGGAATGGGACGAGTTCAAGAACTTGTTTTTCAATAAGTACTTCCCTCGTATTCTTCGAACAAATATGGTGAAGGAGTTTCTTGAACTAAAGAAAAAGGATGATGAACTTTTTGGTACCTATGAAATAAATTTTACAAGACCTGCAAGGTATGCTTCTGGTATTATTATCCAACCTGAGAGTAAGATCGATCGATTCTTTAGTGGCTTAAAACCAAGTATTCGAAGGGCGTTAGCCATAAGGGACTTCAGTAGCTACGAGGAAATCGTTCGATGTGCTTTCAAAGTTGAGATGGAGATTGGAGTAACCCATCAGTCATATGCTTTTGATAAGAAGAGGAAAATGGAATTAAAAGGTTAATCTAAAGAGCACACTGAAAAGAAGATGAGTTTTCCCTTATGCTCATAGTGTGGAAAGAAACATGGAGGGAGTTGTCTTAAAGGGACAAGTAAATGTTTGAAATGTGGAAAGGAAGGTCATCGGGCATTTGAATGACGCAATGATGGGAAGAAGATGTCTAGTGATGCAAACAAAGAAAAGGCTACACAGAGTGCACCTCCTACACTTCAATGTTACAAGTGCAAGGAAATGGGGTATTATGCCAATCAATGCCCTAATCCAAGGGTTGTTGATGATGATTGACGTCAAAAAACTCTTAAGGCTAACGACAAAGGAAAGTCACATGCAATTTCTATCAGCGATGTGGAGTACGATAACGATGTGGTGAAAGGTACACTTACTATCCACTCTAAAGTAGAAAATGTTTTATTTGATTCTGGATCCACCCACTCTTTTATTTCTGAATAATTTTCTAAGGGTATCACTATATTACCTCAACAATTAGATGTTGGGTTAGCTATGAAAACCCCTAATGGCACAACAGTCGCATCAAAATTTTATAATTCTTCTCCGATTGAAGTTTGTAGGAAAGTGCTTTCTGCAAATATTGTGATCCTTCCTATAGTAGAATTTGATGTGATTCTTGGCATGGATTGTCTTTCTCTATATGGAGATCATATTAATTTCCAAATAAGGGAAGTCACATTTCATATTCCAGATCAATCTATGATCGTCTATCGATGCAAGTATGAACATAAACTTCCAGTGAAAATTTCTTCCATATTATGGGTCTTGATTCCACTAAATGAAGGTTATTTATCTCAAATGGTTGGTGAGAAACTCACGATTAAGAATATGCACATTGTATGGGAGTTTGACGATGTCTTTCCGGAGGAATTGCTGGGTATTCCACCAAATCGTGAAGTTGATTTTTCAACAGAACTCGTACCGGGTGATTTACCTATTTCAAAGACACCTTATAGAATGGCCCCAATTGAGTTGCAGGAATTGAAGAAGAAACTCCAAGATAATCTTGATAAAGGATTCATACGCCCTAGTGCGTCACCTTGGGGAGCACCTGTTCTGTTTGTTAAGAAGAAAGATGGATCAATGAGACCCTTCATTTATTATCGAGAACTTAACAAGATCACTATCAAGAAAAAATATCATCTCCCGCTCATTGATGACATATTTGACCAACTACGCGGAGCTGAATACTTTTCCAAGATTGATCTTCATTCAGGGTATCATCAATTAAGGGTCAAAAGGGAGGATATACCAAAGACTGATTTCCGTACAAGGTATGGACACTATGAATTTATAGTTATTCTATTTGGTCTTACTAATGACCCTTATATCTTCATGGATCTGATGAATAGAGTCTTTAGAGACTATCTTGATCAGTTTTTGGAAGTCTTTTTAGATGATATTCTTGTCTATTCAAAGATAAAGGAAGAACATGAAGATCACTTGAGAATTATATTGAAGACCCTGAGAAAGGAGAAGCTTTATGCCAAATTTACCAAGTGTAAATTTTGGCTTAAAAAATTTTCATTTTTGGGTCACATAATCTCAAAAGAGGGGATATCTGTGGATCCAGCAAAAACAGATCTTATTGAAAGATGGTCGAGACCAACAATAGTAACTGAGATCCAAAGTTTTCTTGGTTTGGCTGAATATTATCGACGTTTTGTGATAGATTTTTCACGATTATCTAATCCACTCACCAGGTTGACTCGGAAAGGAGTTATGTTTGTTTGGATGGAGGAATGTGAAGAGAATTTCAAGGAGTTGAAAAGAAGGTTTTCCAGTGCACCTGTGCTCACACTTCCTTGTAGTGGAGAAAGGTTTGTGATATATAGTGATGCATCCAAGAAGGTATTGGGGTGTGTTCTCATGCAAAACAATATGGTGATAGCTTATGCCTCAAGATAGTTGAAAATCCATGAGCAAAATTACCCAACTCATGATTTGGAGTTAGCTACGGTAATCTTTGCATTAATGATTTGGAAGAATTATCTTTATGGTGAAAGGTGTGATATTTATACTGATTATAAAAAGTTTAAAGTATATTTTCACACAAAAGGAGCTGAATATGTGACAAAGAAGATGGTTGGAGCTGATTAAGGATTACGACTGCTCAATTCATTACCACCCTGGGAAAGAAAACAAGGTGGAAGATGCATTAAGTCGACAAGACCATGCTAGCTTATCCATGATGGGGATCACAAAAGATCCAATATTTATGGATTTACAAAGGATGGATCTTGGAATTATAATGAAAGGGGAAAAATCGTATCTTTCTCAAATGAATGTTCAACCATCTATACATGTGAAGATTAAAGAGGCACATAAAGAAGATGTAGAGTTACAAAAGAAGGTGAGAAATGTTCCTGAATTCAATCTTGATTGTGATGAAATGATATGGTTCAGGAATCAGGTTTGTGTTCCTCCCATCCCAGAATTAAAGAAGGAGATACTGGATGAGGCTCATAGTTCTTCATTCTCTATTCATCCTGGAAGCACGAAGATGTATAGGGACCTGAAAGAGTACTTCTGGTGGGATGGCATGAAAAGAGATGTTGCTGAATATGTCTCTCGATGCTTGGTTTGTCAGCAAGTTAAAACTGAGAGACAGAAGTCTAAGTAGATGTTACAACCATTACCCATACCCGAATGGAAATGGAAAAACATCACTATGGAATTTTTCACCGGACTTCCTAAAACATCCAAATCCAATAATGCTATCTGGGTCATAGTTGATCGTCTTACAAAGTCTGCACACTTCATTGATATTAGAGAAGATTTCTCTCTGAATCAGCTTGTCAGGATATATGTAAAGGAAGTGGTAAGATTGCATGGAGTACCACTTTCTATTATATCTGATCGGGATCTGAGGTTTACCTAAAAGTTCTGGCAAAGTCTTCAGCATAATTTTGATATAGAGTTGAGTTTCAGAACTGCTTATCATCCTCAGACAGACGGTCAGTCTGAGAGGACAATTCAAACTCTAGAAGATATGTTTAGAGCTTTCTCTATGGATTTCAAAGGTGGTTGGGATCAACACCTACCTTTGGAGGAATTTTCTTATAATAATAGCTTTCACTCTAGTATTCAGATGGATCCTTAGGAAGATCTCTATGGAAAGAAATGAAGAACTCCAACTTGCTGGGATGAAGTTGGGGAAAGAAAGATATTAGGACCTTATCTTGTTGATGAGATGGCAGAAAAGGTCAGATCTATTCAACAACACATAAGAGCATCTCAGAGTCGACAAAACAGTTATGCCAATAACTGAAGAAAAGACCTAGAGTTTGAAGTTGGTGATAAAGTGTTCATATGAATATCTCCTTGGAAGAGAGTAATGAGATTTGGAAAGAATGGATAGCTGAGCCCTAGGTATATCGGTCCTTTCGAAATACTGGATCGTGTTGGGAAGGTAGCTTACCGATTGGCGCTTCCACCGAATCTCTCCCAAGTTCACGATGTGTTCCATGTATCACTCCTGAGAAAGTACATACCTGATCCTTCACATGTACTCAGCTCAGAAGTTGTACTGAAACGTACGGCCGATTGTCGCCTATCGACCGGTCAAAGTTCCGGTGCTCTGCTAATGTGTATAGCAGCACTCAGGTCGAATCCTCGGCGATGGTACTTCGTAATAGTCGATTGTTTTTAGTTGATTGTATTTTGATTGGGGGGGTTTGTTTTCAGAGCTTAATTGAAATGTTTAATGAATGATGTTTAATTTAACAAGTTGATAAATATTGGGGTGAGTTCATCATTGGGGAGTTAAGCATGTGATATCCTTGAGCCTTACTTTGTATTTCATTAAATTAACACCCATGTCATAAGTTGACGTTGATTGGAATTCCTAAGTGTGAAGGCTATAATCCAAGCCTTAACTTAACTTAGGGTTCTAATCTCAATCAAAAATTATTTATGGTAGTGTATTTATGGTTCCAATAATCCATGGAAACCACTCGTTAAACAAAACATATCATTAATCCATGACATATTGAGTTTAACATACACAATATTAATTTAAAGAATACTCATCGAGAAAAACTCTCAATCACTTAACATCCCCAAATTATAACTCACCCCAATGAGAGATTTACTCAGCCATTTGGATGTTTAATATTCTGGTTAAAATAATTATGATGATAAATTAAGAATAAAAGGAAAAGAAAGGGATTAGAAAAGAGTGGTACGTTGACACACACACACGAACGATGATGATAATTAAAAACGGATTTTCGATCTAATGAGGAAGCAAAAGAAGGGAAGAGGATTCAACTGAATTTAAAATATTTTAGGAACATAAATATTAAACTACATAAGGTGGATGAGAATAAGTGATATTGAAGAAGTAACTTGCATTAAAATAGAATTACAAAGAAAGAGAATTACAAGATTACAAAAATGAAGAACACAAAAGTAAGTGAAAACAAAGAGAGAAGGAAATGTCTCTCAAGTGAAAACTTGAGTATGGAAGGTCCTCCAAAGCCTTTTAAAAGGCTTTGGTCGTGCCAATATGATATCCTATCTTCTGAAATGCCAACCCCTCTCAAGGATAGAAGGGGAGAGTATTTATAGCCCAAGGAGTGGACTGTTTGCATTCCCAATCTTTCCCTTCACTTGAATCTCCAATTTGTCTATTCAGACAGCCGAAGCATCGAATATCTCCTTCTTCAAAGTTGCAGAAAATAATGTTGGTCGACTACTGTCAAAATATGGAGGCATTTGGACAAGTGGAACCAAAGTTATGGCGGTTTTATTAAACAAAGGTAAACTGTCCATTTCTATCCATGCTTTTTCGATGGCCAAAATGTGAATGGATTTTTGAACAGGAAGATGCCTTCAAATCCGAATGACTTATTCAACAAAGTCGGCTGCCTATATCTCCTCCTTCAAACTGAAAAATCTCAGCTCGATGTGATGCTTACATCATGAGATATGTCATGAATCGTATACTGATTTTAATTCTCGGACAGAATGGTGGGCTGTACTTCAAAACTTCATTTGGGCCCCTGGTACTTGGATTTGGGCCATGAATGTTTTATCCAAGATGACATGTAGTGTCCCCCGAATTATGGTGGAGTGTTAAGGTTTTTGGACTTCTGTATTGAGCCCAGTAAATAAATCTTCAAGGCTGGTCCATTTTGTTCACAGATTCTTTGGTCTTGTTTGTGAGGACCATATGACCCTTCAAATGGCAGAATTGGATCATGGTTCCTTCTAATGAAATGTTGTATATTGAAAGTAGAATCCTAAAAAACAAGAACCACACAATTTGGGTCAGTATAGTGACAGTTATAATTAAAACATTAAACTGACTCAATTGGACTACTTCTAAAAATGCTCAACTATTATACTTAATATTAAAACATTAATATTTTACACAAATTATGAACATTTCATATAAAATAAGTAAAGGGGGAATATAATAAGTCATGAAAATATTAATAACATCAACTCCCCCACACTTAGATTTGCGCGTGTCCTCATGTGCAACAAATATAAAAACATGACAAAATCATTTTCACTGACCAACAAATATTAAAATTTTGTTTTCTCCAATCAGGGGAGGTTTAGACTATTTCACTCATCCATATTGAATTCCATCACAAATTTGGTTCACAATAATGTATTATAAACAATTCATTTTTTCATGTTCAAGGTTTGAATTGGAAAATGTAGGCACTAAAAACTTACTCCTCTCAAGATGATAAAAATGTATTTTAGGAGGTTCAATCATTCACCAACAAAAAGTGAAAATCAAGAGTTTGTAAGAGATCTCAGCTTCCATTCCCAAATATAATGTGTACAAGAATCAAGAGGTCTTTTAAGGGGTTTTTCAGTGGCTATGGGACGGTAGGTATATAATGTCTAAAGGAAAAGAGGGGTTAAAAACACCAATATGGAAAAATCAATGCACATTTTTTTTGATATTTGATTTGAAAGGAAATAGAAACACATATTTACAAGGGCATGAATGTGTGATTAATGAAAAGTGAGGGAGATAGAAAATGGAATAGGGTGATATGATGGAATATGTACAACATGGAAGACTTCCAATAATGACACAATACAAGATGATTCAAGTGTTCTTTTTTTCTCTTTTTTCTCTTTTTTTTCGAATGTAGTGCTTGAAACAAGTCTCACAATCATCTCCCAAACCATGCTTGATCTTCTCATGGAAATAATTTTAGTAGTTATAACACGATCAAAGGTTGATGATGAATGATTTTTTGACCCACCCAAGACACAACCCATTCCTTTTTTTTCATTTTTTAATATAATTTTTTTCATTTTTTTTGAACACTTTTCAATGAATTTTGTACAAATGACAATTACACATATACACCCCAAAGATCACAGAATTACAACCTCTCCCCTATACTGGAATGGATACTTGCCCTCAAGCATATGACGACACATTGGGAATCAATGAAAGTACGCCCAAAAATGAAGTCCATTCCCCCCCATACTTAAATTTCAATAAATTGTAAAATGAAAATCCATGAAGATATTGGGTGGGACAAGGTTTTAGGCTTGTAATGTGGCTATCAAAAGAAAGGTTTTCATAGGCTCAAAGGGGATTTCAAAAGTAGGATCAATTTAAGGGTAACGAGAGGCTATTTGGCTATTCTGATTCTCATGTGGCTTAGAAAATGCCTCTATCATATTAATGCACCCAAAAGATGGAAATTCAGCTCGAAGGTCCACAAACTCAAGACTCACAATCAGTGGTGAAGACACACAATCAAAAAGATGGCCATAGATGACCTTGGCATGAAGGCTAATGTTATTCCTCACGGTAGGGGAGAATCATTTTCCACCAAAAATTGTTCATTCAAAATGTTTGTTATTAACACAAAATTGTTTACCCAAGTTTGAGATAAAGATTCAATATATTTGAGTATAAAACAATCCTTTTGACTCCCCAAAATGGTTGGACAGAATTTCAATATTGGATGATGATTAATTATGACACCCCTTTTTTTTAATTTTCATTTTTTTAATTAATTTTTTTAAAATTTTTTATTTTTAATGACACATCCACACAAAAGAGAAAATAGAAAAAAGGTTGTGGAAGAATGTTGTAAAAAAATGAGAGGGAGAGAGGAAGAAGAAGAAATAGAGAGAAGAAGAGAGGGAAGAGAGATTGAGGAGAGAGAGAGAGTTAAAGGGAAAGAGGTGCCCCCTGGTTTGGATTTGGCGAGTCTCCATCCAGTGGTGGTTCTATTGAAGTTGATGGGGGTTTCGATGGAAGTAGACGTGGTTCTTGGATTGTGAGACCTCTCATGGTGATGCTTTAACCGATGTCCGTTAATCGTGAATGTTCTTTTTGAAGAAGGGTCTTCGACTTGCATTGCACCAAATCGGTAAACATTAGTAATAATAAAAGGTCCATCCCAACGAGAATTCAGCTTACATGGGTGAAGTCGAAATCAAGAATTGAAGAGCATTACCTTTTCACCTTCATGAAATACCTTTCGAAGAATGTGCTTGTCATGGAGTGACTTTGCCTTTTCTTTGTAGAGAATGGAGTTCTCATACGAATCGAGTCGAAGCTCCTCCAATTCAATCAACTGCAACAATCTTTCTTCACCAGATTTTTCACAATCAAAATTAAAAGTTTTGATAGCCCAAAATGACTTATGTTGGATTTAAACTGGTAAATGATAGGATTTACCAAAAACTAGTTTAAATGGAGACATCCCAATGGGTGTCTTATAGGCTGTTCGATAGGCCCAAAGTGCTTCACCAAGTCTATCGGGCCAGTCTTTTCTTGTGGGCTTAACAATTCTTTCAAGCACTCTTTTCACTTCTCTGTTAGAAAGTTCAGCCATTCCATTTGTTTGAGGGTGATATGCAGTGGATGTTTTATGTACAACCCCATTCTTTTTCAAAAGTGAATCCATGGTTCTATTACAGAAATGAGTTCCTAAGTCACTTATCAAAGCACTTGGTGTTCCGAATCGATGGAAGATATGGGTTTTGAGGAACTCACTCACATTTTGAGCATCATCTTTCCTAGTGGGTTTGGCCTCGACCCACCTAGAAACATAGTCAACAGCAATTATAATGTAGGATAATCCATTGGAAGGGGGAAAAGGTCCCATGAAATCGATGCCCCAAACATAAAAAAGATCACAGAAGATTAATGGATTTTGAGGCATTTCGTTTCTTTTGGAAATTGTGCCAAACTTTTGGCAAGTGGGACATGATTGACAGAACTCGTGTGAGTCCTTGAAGAGTGAAGGCCAAAAGAATCCAGAATCTAGGACCTTTCGAGAAGTCCTTTGTGGTCCAAAGTGGCCACCTCCAGTCATTGAGTGGCAGAATTCCAAGATGGAGGATTGTTCAGTTTCATCAACACATCTCCTAATTACCATGTCAGCCCTAGTATTCCAAAGTTTATTATCTTCCCAAAAATAATGTTTTGAATCACTTTTCATCTTTTCTTTTTGTTCTTTTGAAAAATATTCAGGGAAAACACCAGAAACCAAGTAATTGAAAACTGGGGCATACCATGGTAACTTTGGAGTGAGAGATGAGAGGTGTTCAGTTGGAAATTCAGGATCAATTATTTCAGAATGAGAAGAATTAGAAATTCTACTCAGGTGGTCAGCCGCAGGGTTTTCTTTTCCAGGTTTATCTTTTATCACAAGGTCAAACTCTTGGAGCATTAAAATCCATCTTATTAGCCTTGGTTTGGAATCACTTTTCTTAAGTAAGAACTTTAATGCTGAGTGGTCCGTGAAGATGATGATTTTGGCACCTAAGAGATAGGGCCGGAATTTATCCAAGGCAAAAAACACAGCTAAAAGTTCTTTTTCAGTCACAGTGTAGTGTGATTGAGTTTCATCTAATGTTTTTGAGGCATAAAAGATGACATGAGGAATGTTTTCTCTTCTTTGACCAAGAACAGCCCCAATGGCCCTATCAGAAGCATCACACATCAATTCAAATGGTAAGGACCAATCTGGGGTTTGGATTATTGGAGCAGATGTGAGAGCAGATTTGAGTTCAATGAAGGCTCTCTTGCAAGCCTCATCAAAATTGAATGTGACATCATTTTGAAGTAAACGAGTGAGTGGGAGGGAAATCTTGCTGATGTTCTGAATGAATCACCGATAGAAACCGGCATGACCAAGGAAGGACCGAATGTCTCAAACTAATTTGGGTTCAGGAAGTGATTGGATCACCTCAATTTTGGCTGGATCAACTTGGATACCCTCTTGAGAAATTATGTGCCCTAGAACAATCCCATTTGAAACCATGAAGTGATATTTTTCAAAATTCAGCACAAGGTTGCACTTGACACACTTTTGAAGGACCAAAGAGAGTGAATGTAAGCAAGATTCAAATGACTTGCCATAAATGGTAAAGTCATCCATGAAGAACTCCATGCAATTCTCAATGAATTCAGAAAGGATACTCATCATACACCGCTGGAATGTTGTAGGAGCATTACAAAGGCCAAAAGGCATTCGCCTATAGGCATAGGTTCCAAAGGGGCAAGTGAATGTGGTCTTTTCTTGGTCTTAAGGTGCGATTGGAATTTGGAAGTAGCCGGTGTAACCATTAAGAAAGCAATAGTGTGACTTTATGGCCAATCTCTCAAGCATTTGGTCAAGGAAAGGAAGTGGGTAGTGATCTTTTCGTGTTTCAGCATTCAATTTGCGATAATCGATGCACACACGCCATTTGTTTTTCACTTGAGTTGTGACCACTTCTCCATGTTCATTTGTGACAACTGTTATCCCGCCCTTCTTAGGAACGACTTGAATTGGACTAACCCATTCACTATCAGAAATTGGATAGATAATACCAGCTTGAAGAAGCTTGGTAATCTCTTCCCTAACTACCTCAAGTATGATTGGATTGAGTCTTCTTTGAGGTTGCCTAATTGGTTTGGATGATTCCTCTAGATGGATGTGATGCATGCAAAGGGTAGGGTTGATTCCTGGAATGTCCTCTAGGGTCCAACCTAAGGAAGTTTTGTTTTCCTCTAACACTTGAACAAGTTGGGACTCCTCAGTTTCAGAAAGTGAAGCAGAGATAATGACAGGGTAGGAGGGATCATGGAAAAGGAATGCATACTTGAGGTGTGAAGGAAGTGGTTTTAGATCAGTTTCAGCCTTTATTTGAGAGATAGACAAGTTAGGAGCAGGAGAAGGGATTCTAGATGGGTTTGGATCATTTTCCTCAACACTGTCCAAGGTGGAGCAGTAGAGATCAGAGTTGATGTGGGATTCAAGAGAGTTTTCAAGTTCCTCTAGATTGATGGAGTCTATGAATGAGAGGTCCACATCAACTTCACCATTTATGACTTTGTTAATCATGGTGTAGATTTCACAAGATCTTTTATCATTAGAACATGAAGAACATGGTGGATTGGGGTTCGATTGAATCTTATAAGTGTTCTCAAAAGCATGGATTGAGAATGCAGAGTGATCCTCAGATGGATATCGCATGGCTTGGAAAATGTTGAACTTGACCAGTTGGTCACCGAATTCCATGGATAAGATGCCTGAATGGATATCAATCTTGGTTCTCGCTGTCATGTGGAATGGTCTTCCTAGAATTAGGGGAGATCGAGAAGAGGTCGTCTCACCTTCCATGTTAAGGACATAGAAATCAGCTGGGAAGATAAGATCATTGACCCGAAAAAGAACATCCTCAATTATCCCCTCAGGACTGGTAGTGCTTTGATTGGCTAGTTGAATGACAACACCCGTTGGGTGCAAGGGACCTAGACCAAGGTTGGAGAAAATGGATTTGGGCATGACATTTATTGAGGCTCCAAGGTCTATGAGTGCATCATCAAAGTTGGAACTCCCTATTTGACATGGAACCGTGAAGGTCCCTGGATCTTTGCACTTCATGGGAATGGACTGTTGGGTTGAAACATTTTCAATGTTCCTAAGTTGCCTCTTATGGGTGCACAATTCCTTAAGAAACCTGGCATACTTAGGGATTTGTTTGATGGAATCTAAGAGGGGGATGTTCAATTCAACACATCTAAACATGTCAAGCATTTCAGGATCAGGTTCAAAGGACTTCTTAGGCTTGGAGATGGCTTGAGGAAAAGGAATTGGGTTCCTTAGAGGAATGGAAGGAGGTGAAGGATTGGATTCAAGTTCCTTTTCCAGCTTTTTGTTCTTTTCATTTTCTAGATCAACATCAAAAGGGGAGGTAGAGCAATCAGCATGGGGCATAACAATTTGCTTTCCCGATCTAAGTGCAATTACACTTACATTACCCTTAGGGATGGGTAATGGTTGAGATGGGAGTTGGGATGAATTGGATGGTTGTTGCTGGCTAAGGTGGGATGCAAGTTGACCTATTTGGGTTTCAATGTTCTTGAGGCTAGAACGGGTGAAGGAAGGAAGATCCTCTACAACACTTTCCCATGGTTGTTTAGAAGAAGAGGCTTGTCCCAAATTGGGTTGGCCTTGATTTTGGTTCTTGGGAAAGCGATTGTATTGGGTGGGGAATTGGGAAGGCTCGTTAGGATAGTGGAATCCAGGAGGAGGATTGTTCCTTTGGGGTTGTGGAACAAAAGGATAAGGTTGATGGATGTTACCACCACTTTGACCATATTGGAACTGGTTTGGATTTTGATGAGGGAACTGAGGAGGATGAGAAATGGGATTACCATACCTCAGAGGTGGGTTAAAGGTAGAAGAGAAGGGCTCAGAGTGGGGTTGGTTGAAGTTTCTAACAAACTGACCTGATTGTTGAGGGTTGAAGTTTCCCTAAGCATATTCCGAGTTGAGCTCCATTGGACTAGATGAATCAGATGGATCATCTTGAAGTTGTGGACATGTGTCAGTCGGATGAGATGGAGAGTTGCAGATTCCACAATTCTTGATAGGTCTAGGGAATAGTGACTGTGGAGAAGATGAGGTTGGGGCTTTGGTAGCCACCGCTAGTTGACGCACAAGACTTGTAAGTTCACTCATCCACTCAGTCATCTTGTTGGGCTCTATGGATTGATTATCTTGGGCTTGTTTCACTTGAACATGTGCTCGAGTATGGAATTGCTGCGTGTTTGCAGCCATGTTGCTTATGAGTTCTCGTGCAACTGTAGGAGTTTTGTCAACAAGAGCACCGCCACTTGTGGCATCAATGAGAGTTCGCTCCATATCCAATAACCCCTCATAGAAGTATTGGATCAGGAGTTGGTCAGAGATTTGATGGTGTGGACAAGTTGCCACAAGATTTTTGAACCTCTCCCAATACTCATGGAGTGATTCATTAGGGAATTGACGGATGCTGCTTATTTCCTTTCGGATAGAAGCTATTCGGGAAGAGGGAAATAACTTCTCAAGGAAAAGTCTCTTCATGTCAACCCATGAGTTTATGGAACCAGGTGGGAGGTAGTAGAGCCAAGACTTGGCAGAATCTTCTAGGGAAAAGGGGAAAGCTCTAAGCTTGATTTGTTCTTCAGAAACCCCTTGAGGCTTCATTTTAGAGCATACTACTTGGAACTCTTTAAGGTGAAGATGTGGATCCTCACCGTCTAGCCCGTGAAAATGAGGGAGAAGATGAATCAAACCCGATTTGAGTTCAAAGTCAGCTTCAATGTTTGGATATTGAATACCAAGAGGTTGGTAATTCATATCAGGGGAAGCAAGTTCTTTCAATGTTTTTTCCCTAGGATTGGCCATATCTAATTCAATTGGTAGGGCAATGATTGGTTCTTGGGTGATTTGGTTATCCCTAATGGTCCTCCTAAGTCGACGAAGAGTTCTATCAATTTCAGGGTCAAACAAATCCGAGGGATTGTTTGGAAGGCTACGGGGCATTCAAAGAGATTTTGGAAGAAAGAGGAAGATGGGTTTTTCTTTGTATTTTTTTCAGTTTATGATTTTTAAGAGGAAGACGGGTTTTTCTTTGTTTTTTTTTCAATTTTTTTAAAATTTTCTATTTTTTTGGGTTTTTTTTACAATAACCAGAAACGAATGACTAATTAAAGCACCATCCTCGGCAATGGCGCCATTTGAAACGCACGGCCGATTGTCGCCTATCGACTGGTCAAAGTTCCGGTGCTCTGCTAATGTGTATAGAAGCACTCGGGTCGAATCCTCGGCGATGGTACTTCGTAATAGTCGATTGTTTTTAGTTGATTGTATTTTGATTGGGGGGGGGGGGGGTTGTTTGCAGAGCATAATTGAAATGTTTAATTAATGATTTTTAATTTAACAAGTTGATAAAGATTGGTGTGAGTTCATCATTGGGGAGTTAAGCATGTGATATCCTTGAGCCTTACTTTGTATTGCATTAAATTAACACCCATGTCATAAGCTGACGTTGATTGGAATTCCTAAGTGTGAAGTCTTTAATCCAAGACTTAACTTAACTTAGGTTTCTAATATCAATCAAAACTTATTTATGGTAGTGTATTTATGGTTCCAATAATCCATGGAAACCACTCATTAAACAAAACATATCATTAATCCATGACATATTGAGTTTAACATACACAATATTAATTTAAAGAATACTCATCGAGAAAAACTCTCAATCACTTAACATCCCCGAATTATAAATCACCCCAATGATAGATTTACTCATCCATTTTGATGTTTAATATTCTGGTTAAAATAATTATGATGATAAATTAAGAATAGAAGGAAAAGAAAGGGATTAGAAAAGAGTGGTACGTTGACACACACACACACGAACGATGATGATAATTAAAAACGGATTTTCGATTGAATGAGGAAGAAAAAGAAGGGAAGGGGATTCAACTGAATTTAAACTATTTTAGGAACATAAATATTAAACTACAGAATGTGGATGAGAATAAGAGATATTGAAGAAGTAACTTGCATTAAAACAGAATTACAAAGAAAGAGAATTACAAGATTACAAAAATGAAGAACACAAAAGTAAGTGAAAACAAAGGGAGGAGGAAATGTCTCTCAAGTGAAAACTTGAGTATGGAAGGTCCTCCCAAGCCTTTGAAAAGGCTTTGGTCGTGCCAATATTATATCCTCTCTTCTGAAATTCCAACCCCTCTCAAGGAGATAAGGGGAGAGTATTTATAGCCCAAGGAGTGGACTGTTTGCATTCCCAATCTGTCCCTCCACTTGCATCGCCAATTTGGCTATTCCGACAGCCGAATCTTCAAATATCGCCTTCTTCAAAGTTGTAGACAATTATGTTGGCCGACTACTGTCAAATTATGGAGGCATTTGGACTAGTGGAGCCAACGTTATGGCGGTTTTATTAAACAAAGTTAAACTGTCCATTTCTATCCATTCTTTTTCGATGGCCAAAATGTGAATGGATTTTTGAACAGAAATATTCCTTCAAATCTGAATGACTTCTTCAACAAAGTCGGCCGTCTATATCCCCTAGTTCACACTGAAAAATCTCAGCTCTATTTGATGCTTAAATCATGAGATATGTCATGAATGGTATACTGAATTTAATTCTAGGACAGAATGGTGGGCTGGACATTAAAGCTTCATTCGGGCCCCTTGTACTTGGATTTGGGCCATGAAATTTTTATCCAAGATGACATGTAGTGTCCCCCGAATTATAGTGGAGAGGTAAGGTTTTTGTACTTATGTATTGAGCCCAGTAAATCAATCTTCAAGGCTGGTCCAGTTTGTTCACAGATTCTTTGGTCTTGGTTGTGAGGACCATATGACCCTTCAAATTGCAGAATTGGATCATGGTTCCTTCTAATGAAATGTTGTATATTGAAATTAGAATCCTAAAAAACAAGAAAAACACAATTTAGATTAGTATAGTGACAGTTATAATTAAAACATTAAACTGACTCAATTGGACTACTTCTAAAAATGCTCAAATATTATACTTAATATTAAAACATTAATATTTCACACAAATTATGCACATTTCATATAAAATAAGTAAAGGGGGAATATAATAAGTCATGAAAATATTAATAACATCATGTACCACTGGAGAAAGATATTTCTTATGAAGAACAGCCGATAGAGATTCTGGATCGTAGAGAAAAAGTTTTGCGAAACAAGACCACTCACTTGGTTAAAGTTTTATGGAGGAACCACCAATTAGAAGAAGCTACATGGGAGCTTGAGGAATTGATGAGGGAGAGTTATCTTCATCTGTTTGTTACAAAGTGACAAATTGCGAGGGCGAAATTAATTTTAAGGGGGTAGAATGTAACACCCGAGACTTTTATGAGAAATATTTTGTTTTTATGTTACATAAATCATCAAAGGGATCTTTCACTACACACAACACTAGCTTGGCTTGATTTACACGCAATCATGACCTTCCTCGATAGCTTGCGTCGTACGCAATATCGAGTTTCACTAAACAACGATATGCTATTAAAATATTATTAAAACTAGCCGTTATGAATAGAAATACCCACTTTTTGAAATTTTTTAAATTATATTTTTCAAAATGGACTTCATTTTTGGATTCAGAATATCGAAATTAGTCTAGGGTGAATTTTTTGTATTTTTCTGAAAACTTTCAATTTTTGATGAATAGTGAAAACACTAGGTTACTATTTAAAAACCGACTTCTTATTTAAATAATTATTTATTTTATTTAAATTTATTTTAGGTCAAAATTGATACATAATACCTATATAAGTTCTATGCAATTCATTGGAGTCATTTTATAATAATTTTAGATATATAATAATTTTATTGAACTTTTCACAGTCTTTTACCCACCTCCTAGGAGAATTTCCAAATTCACATAAAACTTAATTTTACCACTTCTGTGAATGGAATTTCAAAGATATGAGAGACATGGTTGATGTTAGTAAGTAAAATGTGGTTCAATAAGATGAAAATAATTTTTGGTGAATAGTAACTTTTTACTTTTTTTTACCACAGTTAAAAGTAAATAGGGAAATTAAGGGTAAAAATGATATTATTATTATTCTAACACATGACCTAATTATATTTCATAAGTTTAATTAGACCAAAAACAACCTTAGGAATAAAATATGACCATTTAGGCCCACTTGGATTAGATTAGGACATTTATTATTAATTTATTTAAAGAAGGGTTAAAATAGTTAAAATCAAAGTTTAATAACTAAATCATTTTTAATATAGAGTTATACATAAGATAAATTTTACTATAAATATTATTTAGAAATATAAAAATATTTCCTACATAATTATATTTTATTTTTAATTTTTAGACATTAAATAATTTAATTTATTTGTGACACAATGATGATGCAGTAATTATCTAATTAATGAAATATTGACATAATTAATGTTATAAATACCCAAATAAATGTAATTTGAGACTTTTTATGAATTAAAATAAATTTATAGGTTAATATGAAATTTTATTATTTATTTAATTAACCTTTTTCTAACTAATAATTCTATTATGATTTTACAAAAAATCAATTACCAAATAGTGTCAAAATTGACATAAAATAGTTTTTTAAACAAATATTATATTATTAATTGTTATTTTATTCTTAAAAATCTAAGGTTCGGAAAAATGAATTATATAAGGTTATATATATTAATAATAAACAACTTGGGGTTCATTTGTCTTGTTATAGTAAGTTTATTAACCTTACAGTGTAAGAAAACAAGAACACATGGTAAAAGTTAAATTATCTAACTTAAAGATAAATCTAAATGATAAGGTTAAAATAGATACCTAAACTTGTCTAAATTCTATTGGATGAGAGTATTTAGAACCATACCAACCTTAGCTTAGAAATAAATCAATTTTGAGCTATTAAAAACCGAATATGACTTTATAATAAAATAATATTTTTAGTTTTTCCAAAGGTGCCCCTTTCCTCCCTTATAAAAGGGCACCTCCTCCCTCTCTTCCTCACACCACTTTGAGCCTTCATGCTCGTCCCACCCCTGACAAATTCTCTTCTCCGCTTCCCTAGAAACATCCTAGTGGTCCTGGTCTTCTTCAAAGACCAATTTTAGTGCCCTAAGTGGTGGTCTCAAAGAGGCGCTTCAAAGAAGAGGTAATGTCCGTTACCGATTCTTTCAACTTTATTTCTTCTTTCACTTCTTATTCTTTAGTTGTTTCACTATGAAGTAATAACATTAGTATCACTCATATACTGATATATTGTTATAAGTATGAAACAACCCTATTTCACTATCTATCCATCCTACGGAAAACGAAATCACCGCCCATGCGTACGTACAGAATACCGTCTCCACGCCGTGGTGTAATCTATTTTCCACCACCACCTTACTTGGATGGGTATAATGGTGCAAATAAATAACTATATATGATTATTTTAAAGTGGTATGGATTATTAAATAGTATACACACTCCAAGACAATTCCACAATCATGAGAATGATATCATCGCTCGTGCGTACATACGGAATACCGTCTCCACGATGTGATGCGACTCGTTCTACATGATCTTCATTTCATAATGATTATATAAATGAATTTAATAAATAAATATGATATATAGTACACTAATACCATTCTGTAAATGAGTTATCTATAACCTAAAGATAAGAATAAGAATTTATTCAACAAAACACACATAAGAACAAAAAGTAATAAACACCCGAATAACAAGTAGCAATGAAATATTACTAATAAGAAGCTAATAATATGAACATATATGATATCATAACAATTATTATGATTCTGGAATAAGTCAATGACATTATTTAAATCATTATACATGAGTTTCAGACACTTATGAAGCAAATAGGACCTAAGGTAAGGGAAAATCTCACAATCTCATTTGTATCCAAGATTGTTTATACTTCAAAATTTACTGGGGAATATTTATCATACACATCCATGTTTCCTCAATATGTAATATTATTTCCATCCACCTATAATTTTTTAAATCCAATTTTACCCTTCGGTGAGTTTAAAATATATGAAAGGAATCTTTTGTCGTTATTTGTACGAGGTACTTTTTGACTTTTCCGACATAAGTACGAGAAGAATTTTTTTTTAACTTATACAACATGAATGTATTTTTAGAAAAGTATTTCCATGAAGCTTCCTTCACAAGTTTTCAAGTTTATTTTTAATCAACTTCTTTTAGTTTAAAATTATATGACATCTAAAGAAAGGAAATTTTTTTTGAAGTAGAAAAGATATTTTCCTCAAGAATGGAGTTCAAGTGTTTTATCAAAATTATTTTCCATATAAGATAATATAGGTTTCTATTTCTATCCCTATTTTTACATTTATTTGATTATGTTATGATGGAATTATTTTTATGATTTCCTTTTATCTTATATGGATTGTGTTATGATGGAATGATGATTAAGAATCCCATTTTTATTACATGGGTTATGTTATGATGTATGATTTATGATTTTGTGGCACACATAAGAATGGTTTCATTATGAGATGGGTGGGACCTATATCTCCCTCCAATGCATTGGGTAAATATTTATATCTCATGAGATAGACATGGATGGAATGGAAGTTTAAACCGCTTCAGTAAAAAAAGACTTGAACGAGGAGTGAAATCGGTTCAGAAATAGACTTTGTCCGATAAGATAGTCTTGGAAATGAGTATTGACAACTAAGAAATGATTCTCTATGATTATGTGTGTATGCCACAATATTTCAGGTTTTATGTTATGATTATTTGGATTACATTTCACTACTATGATTTATCCCATGTCATGAAATTATGATCTCTTTTGCAGGTTAAGATTTCCAAAATGATATGTTCTTATGAATATGATGTGATTGATATTTCTTTTGTTTACCCTTACTGAGCATTTGATATCACCCTTTTGTATGTTTTCTTTTCCCCAGGCCAGGAAGAAGGATATTAAGTAAGACATGCCTAAAGGGACTCTAAATATAATAAAATAAAAGGGAAGAAATATAGATGATTTAAGAACCAGTTGTTTATGTTACTGAGTTTCTAAAGACAATATACCTATACGGTCCTTTCTTGGTTTTGTTATATGTTGTAATAAGTGTGCTTCAATTCTGAAGTAATAACAATGTATGTAAAGTATGGGTCATTATAATAATCATTTCATTATTTGATCATTGCATGAACCATGGATAAAGAAGTTGGTTTCATTACAATTTGATCATGGCATAACCCATGGATAAGACAAAGGTTTCATAAAAAACATGCCATCATAAACATAAAAAATTTAGAGAAAGAATAAGAATATAATCCCCAGTTCATATCCCTAGTAAAGTATAAGTTACATCAAAGTAATCTTATTATATATAGAATGATTTTGAAAGATAAATATCATAGACAATTTCATGAGGGAGATACAATTTATTTGAAAATCAGCTTCTAAAAGTAAAAATTCATAAAATATTTTCGAAATCCTATTATTTGAAAATAATTATGAAAATATATAATGGAATAACTAAAAAATATTAAAAATTTATTGAGGAAAATATACATTCTGATTTTTAAAAACATGTTTCAAAACATAAATAATTTTAAAAATACATTTATTTTAAAATAAACTTGAAAAATTATAATGGAAGATTTAATAAAAATAATGGTTAGGATGATTGAATGTTTTTTTCATGTCATAAACATTAAAACAAATTTTCCTTTTGTAATTTTGGAAAAATATAAAATGGTAAATGTTTCAAAAAAATCATGAATATTTCTTTCATTTTTTTGTAAATATTCAAACATGGGAAAAAATTGCTTTTAAAAATCATAGGTGAATAGTAAAACATTTTTTAATACATTTGTAGAAAAATGTATTTTGGAAGAAAACAATTTTGAAACATAAAAGAGAAATAATGATGGTTTTTTCTTAAAACCTTTTTCTCAATTAGTTTAAGTACCAAAGAGTGGAAAATGGTAATATTAATATAATAAATATCCATTAGAGAAGAAAAATCGTGGATTTATTTTGAAATATATAATAATATTATATCATTAGAATCATAATCCTAAATAAACTAGAAAAATGATGATATTGTAACATAAAATATTTACCATTTTTGAAACTCTGAAATATAAGCACCATGAAGGAACAATAAAGTTCCAAAAGATCGAATAACAACTAAGATATGGTGGTGAGGGGGGTTGAATTATTTGTTAACATTTTATAAGTGTTAATTACTTTTAAAACATAAATTTGAAAAGTTAATGTTTATAACCATATCATCATTTAGTAAATACTCATGCATGAAAAAATAGGATTGAAAGTAAAGCACACGATATTTACGAGGTTCAACCACAATATGGGAACCAAAATCCTTTCTATAGACACTCCCATAGGTCTATGGAAATTCCCTAATTTAAATAACTGAATAAAACTTGTCCCAACTCACATTATACACCTTATATATCCATATATGAATGATTATAATGACTCTTGTCAGTTTAAAAAGTATTCTTAAAAAAATTGAGCCACAAAAGAAAATATCACAAACAAACTTTCACCACAAAACTATGTTTGAAACCTTGGTATAATAACCTTATTTCCTATTTCCTTAGTATTATTACCTCTTTATGATTCAATCATTATGAAGAACTCATTACAAAAAACCATTTTCTCAAACTAAACTTCTCAAAATCAGATAAACTACTCAGTTTGATCTTCCTCAGTATGATCTTCTTCAGTTTGGTAAGAAGTCTTTTAGTTTTCTGATCTTCTAACAAGATCTCTATCCTCAATGAACTCTTACTCAAACTCTTCAGTTCTATGAATTTTTTACATGTGAAAAGGTTTCAAATTATGAATTCATTATGCATTTATTTATTGTTATCCCATAATAGAAAAGGTGGCAAATTGAAAAACGTTTTCCACTTACTCAAATCCAAAAACCATGAGATCTACATATATTTGAATTTCATGTTTGACTAAGTCAATAATTCACTAATATTATAGAATCTTCTTGATTCTTCTCTATAACCAGTCCTCTCATACTTTCTATTATTAGTTCAGTACGATAGAACTTCCTCATCTCATTATGATGAAGCATCCTCAGATCATTTTGATTGAATTTCTTATAGAAAGTAAATATGATGGATCAGTGTTGTTGATCATAGTGTTTAAATTGTTGTAAATATTATTTCAATATGTGTATATAAAGGTCATGATTGAAGTTGTGATGATTATTAATGTGATGTTGTTGACTTAGGGAAAATCCCACTTTGGTTATGAATTGTATTAGTTGAAAAGTACTGTCAATAGTTGTTGATTGGAAATAATTCTCAATGAGATGGGAATGTATCAATGCTATAAATCTTATGAAGTTGTTACAAAGTTACTGATGACTGGAGAATTGTTATGGATTCATAGAATTTGATACCATGCTTGGGTAATTATCCATATTTTCAAAAATTGGATAAAGCTGATCATATATTCCAAATAATGTGTCAAAGAATGAAACATTGTTACAACATTTGAAGAACCCCACGAATACTCTATTTCATGATGAAAGTGGAAGATCCGTACAATGTATTCTAATTGGATGAAGGTTTTGAATAAAATCAGACAATTGATAGAGCTGATCTTTAAATAATAATACATGTGTTAAAGGAAAACACATTGTTCATTACAACGATACCATGCATAGTGTTAATGCATGAGTAATGAAGAAGAAACCATACATTATCCATGGTTGGATAAAAGATGAATATTGAAGATCTTGGATTTGTTATTCCAAAAATAAAATATGGATGATGTTTGAAGATGAATAATAATGGAGTAAGAATACATGGGATTAGTATGTTTATTCTTAATCTAATAAGTGCATTGCCCAAGAATGGTCTTTGAATGAAAAAGGTTTACATGCACTACTCTTGTACTGGAAACTCGGTTTTTAACCAAGTATATTTATCATGGACTTATAAAAATAGGCCAAACATGCAAGCCCAGCTGAGGTCCTCAACCTCAGGCACATGCGGGACCTGAGGGTCAATCACGCCTGAGGGAAGCATCAAGGTCAGCCCCTCAAGAAGCGTAGGGCATGCAGGTAGTGTATAAGCCTACAGGTGCATGCATGATGGTGAACCAGTGCGGTGAGAGTAGAGATTGGGTGTAGAGCGCGCCTGCAGGGTGAAAACAATATGGGGCTCTACCATGAGGGGAGAGGGAGAATTATGAGTTGAGGTCGTCACGCCTTGTATTATAAACATACCGTGTGTTGGTTTCGATGTGGGACAACATTTTAACCCACATAAGTAATTGTAACGACCCAATGTTTTTAATGGAAATTCCCTTCTTATAAATATTCCATAAAATTACATAATAATGAACTACTAAGTGATAAGTGACCTTTAAACATAATTTTGTCACTTCTGTGTTTGGAATTTTGAAAATCCGGCATACCCGGTTGTGTTCAAGATGTTTTTTGGAGTCTAATAAAAAATAATTTTTGGTGAATAGTAACCTACCCTAATGAATAGTAACATACCCTTATGAATAGTGATATACCCTAATGAATAGTAACCTTACCTATGGTGGTATAAAAATAATATTCATGTTGGTGGTTCGATATACTTATAGTTCAGAATGAGTTAATGAATGCTTTAAGGCTGGTTTTGATAATAAATTATTATTTTATTTAAATATTAAAATAATCATATTTAGAAAATTATTTTTTAAAAAATGGACTTCATTTTTGGATTCTACATGTCAAAAAATGGTTGGGGTAAATTTTTGGGATTTTTCTCAAATACTTGAATTTTTGACGAATAGTGAAATACCGTAATTTACAAAAATAAGCTAAATAAGCTAATTATATAATCATGTGTGATGTTCTGCTGATGTAAGACAATTTGGTTCGGGATTACATTATAAAATTAATATACTTGGTCATGAAAGACTCACTATTCCTTGTCTTGTGGGGAACTAATAAACAAATGAATTTTATATTAAGGAAACCCCTCTCTCCTCCACTATAAATAGCCTCTCTCCTTACCTCTTTCCCTCACACCTCTCAAGCCTTGTGCCTAGCCATATTTCTGCCCAAATACCCTCCCAAGATCCTTCTCCACGTCCAAAGATTTCTGGTCTTTCCAAAAGAACAAAACCAAATCTCCTAAGAGGAGTCTCAAAGAAAGGAGATCAAAGGGTAAGAACCCTCTTTTGTTTTCAAGTGTTTTGTTTTCATTTTCCTTTCATTCCTTATACCATAATCCCATTCCCTTATCCAAAAAGCATGAAATATCCATAATATCATATATTATGGATTCTAATCATGTTTATTGAAAATTTCAAGCATCATACTCCTCCTCCTCTCCCTCAGGGTTAAGAATTAAACATCGTCCGTGAAAGGTCAAATTACCGACATCATGGATAATGTGTTTTAAAATTCTCTTATCATTTTGATTCTGGTCATGAAACCATTTATGTTATGGTTGAACCAGATTATTATATATATTATATGTCCTATTTAAGGTTCTGTAATCCTCATACACTCATGATATAAAACAATAATACAAAACAAGTCAATTTTGGGAAAAATCGTTAAAATTAATTCAAGTGTTTATCATTAATGTTTAATGTAAAGGTTCTCTTTCACTCTAATTAACCAAATTAATTTTGTAAACATGTAACCTAATTGATTTCCAATAATTTTATAACTTCAATTTTGGACAACCAATTTCATCTTACAATTTATTTGAACCAAACTACAATTGAACCGATCATTAAAACAAATGAAACAAACGGACCCGAACAATGAAATTGAACCTCGTAATCAACCAAGACGGTTATAAATGAACATAAAATGGTTATAATGAATCTTTTAATTTTATATATGGTTATGGATATATTTATTAATAAACCTAATTTGACTATTCAAGTCATTAATATCAAGTGGAGAACACCAACATGCCAAAGGTAAGGGATCCTCTCAATTTCACTCTTATTCAAGATTGTTCACTATGATAAGACATGTTTTGTGTAATTATTAATTATGGGGTATGATTTCTCACCTCCCCCATAATTCCATATTTAGGTATAAGTGATTATAATTCCCTTTCCTCTCTCCCAAAGCCCCCTCAAGTACTCCCTATACCATGCCGACAATCTGTAAAGAATTCTACCCGAACATCTTTTATTCCTTCGGGTTGTCTTATCTGCCTTTATACCAAAATGATGTTATCTTATATTTTATTGTGAATAATCTAAATGTTTTTTACATGTTACAAGTCTATTTATAAATACTCTTTCATCACTTTCTTTTGGTGATATGCATGATTTTAAGTGATTCTCTCCTCCTTACTTCTCGATAAGTGAACCCCTTTTAAGGGAACTTCCCGAATTATTTCCTATTATCAAGTATACTCTATCCTCTGTTTTAATTAACATTTGTATTTATAAAATCAGTATTTTTATTATGAAAACACTCCTGGTTTACTTCTTATTTTATAAAAAATATTATGACAACTTTTCATTTTAAGAGATATTCGATGTTTTCTTAAACCACACTAAAATGTTTTGACTCAAAGATTCCTAAAAACTATTTTCAAAAGTTATCACTTCAGTTTGTTATATATTGTTATGATTTATGCATTTATACATTATTAGTGTATATTTATTATTTAATTCCTTTATTTCATGGACTCTTGTATGTTATGTCCCTTTCTATTATGTTTCATGGCGTGATTGTGTGCCCATTTCTTTCCCTGGGTACTCTTATGTTTATGAATGATTGATTATATGAGATTCTTTATGTGGAAAGAATATACATGAATAATATTAGATGGGTGAACCCAGATAATGCTCCAATACATTGAGTAAAGTTAATGTCTCATGAGAATATTATGGGCAAACGGTCTGGGCGGTTAGCCTTGGCTTGTGCTACTATGGGAAACGAGATTGGCGGTTAGCCTTGACTCGTACTAAAGTCATGTTTAAAGTCGCTACCACCTCTCTATGAAACTATGATTATATAATCTCATTCTTATATGATCTCATGATTATCTTATCCCATGTTTTTATGATCCCATGTTTATATGTTATGATTCCATATGTTCCATGCTTCCAATATCATTATGTCAAGCCTCTTAACTCATTTGCTTAAAGTTTATTCTTATATTCTTTCCCTTACTAGGATTTTTAGCTCATCACTTTGTTCATGTGTTCCCCAGGGTACCCTATGCAGATGTAAGGGATCAAAGAAAGTTAGGAGCTCATTATGAATATTAAATAAATAAGTGTTTTTAGCCCATGTTTTATGTTATATGTACCTAGTCTTCCAAGAAAATAGACTTAACGATCCTTGGTTTGTAATCTGATGATGAATTATGTTTAAAATCATGAAATGTTATGTGTAAAAGGTTTGGGTCACTATAGTTGGTATCAGAGGTTGGTCTAGTTATTTTTGGAGATTAGGAATAGATCACATTAGTGAGAAACTTAAGCATGAGACTATGTATTAGAAAACATTCCCAAAATTTGGTGAGTATTGAGTAAGTGGTTTATCAAGAAAATAGATCCCTCTCTGGATATGAGCAGGTAGAGGCAGCTCTGGCACATATTTATCCTAGGGGTAAAACCCGAAAACACATCTTTGAGCTAGACTTAAATGGGAACTGGTGTATGACAACGGGCCTTACTGCACTCTTGGTTACGACACTCCCGAGGGATATGCTTTGGTAGATTCATGAGCTTAGTACAAACCATTATTAGGGGACAAAAAAATCCCATAAGAATAAAAGTTAAGAAGTATATTGAGGATAACCTAGATTTAACCTAAGTAATCATAATTTAGGATATACTTCTTCTTTATAAGTTTATCCTTTTACGTTCAAAGTTTCTTTTTTTCTCAATAGATAAGTATTCAAGACCACAAATTATATGTTATTTCTCTTAGTTAATGAAGGGAAATAGAAGAGCACATACTAACATCCAACGTGATAGGAAATGTGATGATTTCCCTAATGATATGCCCGAGGTGATGGAATTGGGTGCTCAAAACTTCATGGTAGTACTTGCTCAGCTGGATCAAGTTATAAATAATAACTTGAATCAGGTAGAACATCCCCCTCCTCCAAGGAAAGAGCAAGTTGCCGTAGAATCCTTCATGCGGCAAAGGCCTCCCATGTTTAGCGGATCTTCTGATCCCCTCCTCACAGAACAATGGATTAACTCCATTGAAAAGATATTCAGTGTCCTCTAGTGCTCGAAAGAGGAGAAGGTGGTACTGTCAGTCTATCATTTTTATGGGGAAGATGATCAGTGGTGGACACTGATCAATAATACAAAGTCCCAAGAGGAAATCGATTCCATAGATTGGGAGGAATTAAAGATGATGTTTTCAACAAATATTTTCCTCGAACCCTCTGTCTCAATATGGAAAGGGAATTCCTCAGACTCAAGCAGAAGGAAGATGAGTCCATCAGGGCGTATGAATCAAACTTTACCAGGCTTGCAAGGTACGCCTCTGGCTTTGTCATGAACACCAAAAGCAAGGTGGATCGCTAGTTTAGAGGACTAAAGCTGAGTCTACGAAAATTATTGGCAATTAGAGACTTTGAAAGCTATGAGGAGATTGTCCATTGTGCCCTCAAGGTTGAAATGGAGATTGGAGACTCTCAGTGGTCTCATGGGCCCAGTGATAAGAAGAGGAAGATGGAAAACAACACGGGTGGTCCATCAAACAAATCCCACGATGGAAAAAATCCCTACTTTCCCCTTTGCAAAAATTGTGGGAAGAAGCATCCTGGTAACTGTCTGAAGGGAACCAAGAATTTCTTCAAATTCGGAAATTTTGGTCATCTGGACAAGAACTTCTGAAGGGATATGAAAAATCCCGCTAATTTTGAAGAAGAAAGGAAGGTTCAGATCATCACTCAGCCTACAATGCAGTGTTATAACTTCGGGGAGCTTGGGCATTATGCGAACAATTTCCCTAAGCCGAGGGTTGTCGGAGGCAAACAGAAACAACCTCCAAGGCAACAAGGAAGGGATTATGCTATCACTACTACTGAGGTGGATCCGGAAAATGATGTGGTGACAGGTAGGCTTGTTATTCATTCAAGAATATAGAACGTACTATTTGATTATGGTTCTACGCATTCTTTCACATCTTGCAAGTTTAGTAGAACTATTCAAACACCACCTCAAAATTTGGAGGAAAAGTTATCTTTGAGAACAGAAAATGGGGAAATTATTGCATCCATGGTTTTTAACTCCTCCCCGTTTAATGTTTGTGGACTGAACCTCCCAGAAAATCTTGTCATACTTCCTTTAGTGGAATTTGATGCTATCTTGGGCACGGATTGGCTATCTTGGTACACGTCCAACATTAACTTCCGGGAAAGGGAGATTACTCTTCACATCCCGAAGCATCCTCCAATTCTTTACAAGTTCAAGGAGAAAGATGAGTCTCCTTTAGAATATTCATATCAAGTTTGGATATTGCTTATTTATGAGCATGAATATCTAGCTCAAATGATTGAGACAAAGGAGAGAATCATGGTTGAAGACATTCCCATTGTGAAGGATTACACTGATGTATTCCCAAAGAGTTTCCTGGTCTTCCTCCTGACCATGAGGTTGAGTTCTCAATTGGACTTATCCCTGGATCTCTTCCAATCTCAAATACACCTTACAGAATGGCTACCGTAGAGCTAGAAGAGTTGAAGAAGCAGTTACAGGAGAACATGGAGAAGGGTTTTATACGCCCGAGTGCTTCACCATGGGGTGCTCCAGTCCTCTTCGTCAAGAAGAAGGATGGATCAATGAGCCTCTACATTGATTATCGTGAGCTCAATAAAATCACGGTAAAGAACAAGTATCCCATTCCACAGATAGATTAATTGTTCGATCAGCTACGTGGGGCCAGTTATTTCTCTAAGATGGACCTTCGGTCGGGATATCACCAACTAAAGGTGAAGAAGGAAGATATTCCCAAGACTGCCTTTCGAACGAGGTATAGAAACTATGAGTTCATAGTGATGCCCTTTAGACTTACTAATGTTCCAACAATTTTCATGGGTTTAATGAATTGAGTCTTTAGAGATTACCTAGGGAAATTTGTGGTAGTCTTTATTGATGATATTCTAATATACTCCAAGAGCAAGGAGGAACATGAGGAGGATTTGGAAATTGTGTTAAAGACTTTGTGAAGGGAGAAGTTGTATAAAAATTATAGTAAATGTGAGTTCTGGATGGAGAAGTATCATTCTTGGGGCATGTTATCACTAGCAAAGGGATATCTGTGGACCCTTCCAAGACAAAGGAAATTGAAGAGTGGCCTAGACCAACTTCTGTAACGGAGATCCACATATTTTTGGGTCTAGCAGGGTATTATCAATGATTCGTGAGGAACTTTTCATGATTATCAAACCCAATGACCAAGATGACATGAAAGGGAGTAAAGTTTGTCTGGGCACAGAAGTGTGAAGACTGTTTCAAGGAGTTGAAAAAGAGGCTTATCACTGCACCATTACTCACACTCCCTAACAGTGTGGAACACTTTGTGGTGTACAATGATGCTTTTAAGAAGGGATTAGGCTGTGTGCTGATGAAAAATGATAAAGTGATAGCCTATGCCTCAAGGAATCTGAAAATCCATGAGAAAAACTATCCAATGCATGATCTGGAGTTAGCGGCTGTGATCTTTGCCTTGAAAATCTAGCGGAATATTCTCTATGGGGAGAAATGTGAGATATATACCGACCACAAGAGTCTCAAGTATATATTCACACATAAAGATATTAATATGCACCAACGAAGATGGATAGATCTCATCAAGGATTATGACTGCTCAATCCACTACCATCCCAGTAAGACAAATAAAGTGGCGGATGCTCTAAGAAGAAAGGATCCTGCATCTTTATCAATGATGAGAATTGAAAAGGATCCGATATTTTTAGATTTGAAAATGATGGACATAGGAATCATTAAGGGAGGAACATCATAAATACTTTCTCAAATGATTTCTCAACCATCCCTCTTGGAGAAAATAAAGGTTGATCAAAGAAAGGATATGGAAATTCAGAAAAGGGTGGAAGATGTTAAAAATGGGAAATCCTCTGATTTCAAAATTTATGAGGAAGCAGTTGTAAGATATGAGACACGATTATGTGTACCATCTGATCCTAGAGATAAAGAAAGATCTATTGAATGATGCACATAGCTCGACCTTCTCTATCCATCCTGGGAGTACCAAAATGTACCCTGATCTCTGGGAACACTTCTGGTGGGATAACATGAATAGGGAGATTGTGGAATATATATCAAGGTGCTTGGTATATCACCAAGTTAAAGTTGAGCGACAAAAGTCCAAAGGTATGATGCATATAATGCCTATACCCATGTGGAAATGGGAAAATGTTACTATGGACTTTGTCACGGGTCGCCCGAAGACGTCGAAGGGAAATAATGCGATATGGGTTGTGGTTGACCGACTCACCAAGACATCCCATTTCATCGCTATTCGGGAAGATCTATCTCTTGAACAACTTGCAAAGATATATGTGAAGGAAGTAGTGATACTGCATGGTGTTCCACTCTCAATTATCTCTGACCACGATCCTGGGTTCACATCTAAATTCTGGAAGATTCTTCAACATGATTTGGGTACTGAATTAAATTTTAGCATGGCCTATCACCCCAGAACTGATGGCCAATCTGAAAGTACTATTCAGATGCTTGAATATATGCTGAGAGCCTACTCTTTAGAATTTAAAGGTGGATGGGATCAGAATCTCCCATTGGTTGAGTTCTCATACAACAATAGCTTCCACTCAAGTATTCAAATGGCTCCATATGAAGCTCTGTATGGAAAGTGATGTAGAACTCCAACCTGTTGGGATGAAGTTGGAGAAAGAAAGCTACTTAGACCCGATCTTGTTCAAGAGATGACAGAGAAGGTTCAAGTAATCCAGAAACACATCAGAGCTGCTCAAAGTCAGAAAAAGAGCTATGCTGACAACCGTCGAAGGGATTTGGAGTTCGACGTTGGAGAAAAAGTCTTCCTTCGAATATCTCCATGGAAGAGATTCATGCAATTTGGGAAGAAAGGGAAGCTAAGACCAAGGTATATTGGCCCCTTTGAGATCCTTGACCGCATAGGAGTCGTGGCCTATCGGCTTGAACTTCCACCGAATATGGCTCGAGTTCATGATGTTTTTCATGTATCACTCTTGAGGAAGTATATACCTGATCTCTCACATGTACTAAACTCAGAGGTGGTGTAGCTGGAAGATGATCTCTCCTATGAGGAGCAGCCAGTAATGATTCTGGATCGGGGAGATAAGGTTCTACGCAACAAGACAACCCATCTTGTCAAAGTGTTGTGGAGGAACCATAAGTTCGAGGAAGCAACATGGGTGCTAGAGGAATCAGTTAAGGAAAAGTACCCACATCTGTTTTTGACCAAGAATGTAAAATGAAATTTCGAGGGTGAAATTTCTTAAGGGGGTAAGAATGTAACGACCCAATGTTTTTAATGGAAATTCCATTCTTATAAATATTCCATAAAATCACATAATAATGAACTACTAAGTGATAAGTGACCTTTACACATAAGTTTGTCACTTCTGTGTTTGGAATTTCAAAAATCCGGCATACACGGTTGTGTTCAAGATGTTTTTTGGAGTCTAATAAAAAAAATAATTTTTTGTGAATAGTAACCTACCCCAATGAATAGTAACATAACCTTATGAATAGTGATATACCCTAATGAATTGTAACCTTACCTATGGTGGTATAAAAATAATATTCATTTTGGAGGTTCGATATACCTATAGTTCAGAATGAGTTAATGAATGCTTTAAAGCTGGTTTTGATAATAAATTATTATTTTATTTAAATATTAAAATAATCATATTTAGAAAATTATTTTTTTAAAAAATGGACTTCATTTTCGGATTCTACACGTCGAAAAATGGTTGGGGTAAATTTTTGGGATTTTTCTGAAATACTTGAATTTTTGATGAATAGTGAAATCCCGTAATTTACAAAAATAAGCTAAATAAGCTAATTATAGAGTCATGTGTGATGTTTTTCTGATGTAAGACCACTTGTTTCGGGATTAGATTATAAAATTAATATAATTGGTCATGCAAGAATCACTATTCCTTGTCTTGTGGGGAATTAATAAACTAATGAATTTTATATTATGAAAACCCCTCTCTCCTCCACTATAAATACCCTCTCTCCTTACCTCTTTCCCTCACACCTCTCAAGCCTTGTTCCTAGACAACTATCTGCCCAAAAACCCTCCCAAGATCCTTCACCATGTCCAAGGATTGCTGTTACTTCCCAAATACCAAAACCAAATCCCCTAAGAGGAGTCTCAATGAAAGGAGATCAAAGGGTAAGAACCCTCTTTTGTTTTCAAGTGTTTTGTTTTCATTTGCCTTTATTTTCTTATACCATATTCCCATTAGCTTATACAAAAGGCATTAAAGCTCCATAATCTCATATATTATGGATTCTAATCATGTTTATGGAAAATTTCAAGCATCATACTCCTCCTCTTCTCCCTCACGGTCAATAATTAAACATTGTCTATGAAGGGTCAAATTACCGACATCATGGATAATTTATTTTCAAATTCTCTTATCATTTTGATTATGGTCATGAAAACATTTATGTTATGGTTTAACCAGACTATTATATATGTTATTTTTCCTATTTAAGGTTCTGTAATCCTCATACCCTCATGATATAAAACAACAATACAAAACAAGTCAATTTTGGGAAAAATCGTTAAAATTAATTCAAGTGTTTATCATTAATGTTTAATGTAAAGGTTATCTTTCACTCTAATTAACCAAATGAATTTTGTAACCATGTAACCTAATGGATTTAAACTAATGTTATAACTTCAATTATATACAACCACTTTCATCTTACAATTTATTTGAACCTAACTACAATTGAACCGATCATTAAAACAAATGAAACAAACGGACCCAAACATTGAAATTGAACCTCGTAATCAACCAAGACAGGTATAAAGGAACTTAAAAAGCTAATAATCAATATTTAACTTTTAGATATGGTTCTGTATCTATTGATTAATAAACCTAATTTGACTATTCAGGTCATTAATATCAAGTGGAGAACACCAACAGACCGAAGGTAAGGGATCCTCTCAATTTCACTCTTATTCAAGATTGTTCACTATGTTAAGACATTTTTTGTGAAATTATTAATTATGGGGTATGATTATGCACCTCCCCCATACTGAAATTTTTAGGTATAAGTGATGAGATTTCCCTTTCCACTCTCACTAATCCCCCTCAAGTACTCCCGATACCATGCCGACAATTCGTAAAGAATTCGACCCGAACCTCTTTTATTCCTTCGGGTTGTCTTATCTACATTTATACCAAAATGATGTTATCTTACCTTTTCTTGTGAATACTCTAAATGTTGATTACATGTTCCAATTATATTTATCAATACTCTTTCATCACTTTATTTCAGGGATATGCATGATTTTAAGTGATTCTCTCCTCATTACTTCCCGATAAGTGAACCAGTTTTAAGGGAACTTCCCGAATTCTTTCCTATTATCAAGTTTACTTTATCCTCTGTTTTAAGTCACCTTTGTCTTTATAAAATCAGTATTTTTTATTATTAATAACCTCATAGTTTACTTCAGATTTTATAAAAAATATTATGACCGCTTTTCGTTTTAAGAGATACTCGATGTTTTCTTAAACTGTACTAAAATGTTTTGACTCAAAGATTCCTAAAAACTATTTTCCCAAGTTATCACTTCAGTTTGTTATCTATTGTTATGATTTATGCCTTTATAAATTATTAATGTCTATTTATGATTTAATTCCTTTCTTTCATGGACGCTTGTATGTTATGTCCCTTTTTATTATTCTTCATGACATGATTGTGTTCCCATTTCTTTCCTTGGGTACTCTTATGTTTATGAATGATTGATTTTACAAGATTATTTATGTGGAAAGAATATACATGAATAATCTTGGATGGGTGTTCCCATATAGCACTCTAATTCACTAGGGAAAAGTTAATGTCTCATGAGAAGATTATGGTCAAATGGTCCGAGCAGTTAGCCTTGGCTTGTGCTACTATGAGAAACGAGATTGGCGGTTAGCCTTGACTCGTACTAAAGTCTTGTTTAAAGTTGCTTCCACCTCTCTATGAAACTATGCTTATATAATCTCATGCTTATATGATCCCATGATTATCTTATCCCATGTTTTTATGACCCCATGTTTATATGTTATGATTCCATACGTTCCATGCTTCCAATATCATTATGTCAAGCCTCCTAACTCATGTGCTTAAAGGTTATTCTTATGTTATTTCCCTTACTGGGATATTTAGCTCATCCCTTTGTTCATGTGTTTCCCAGGGTACCCTATGTAGATTTAAGGGCTCAAAGAAAGTTAGGATCTCATTATGAAGATTAAATAAAGAAGTGTTTTTTAGCCCATGTTTTATGTTATATGTACCTAGTCTTCCAAGACACTAGACTTAATGATCCTTGGTTTTTTAATCTATTGATGAATTATGTTTAAAATCATGAAATGTTATGTGTAAACGTTTTGGGTCGCTATAGTAATCCCCTCTTCCCATCTGATCTCGCATGAGATCTCAGCCACACATCTCAATCCATACCTGAACTTCTAATCACCACCGCTCATCTGATCCCGATTCTCAACTATTTGAATCAGAAACTTCCGATCTTCGACCGAGGTTCGTCTTCAACATTTTTCCACCCGAGGAACTCCGGTGAGCCGTCACCACTTCCAGAACATTTCAATTAATAATCTGGTCACTGTTGATGATGAAAACTAGTGCAAAAGGATTCTTGGAAGGCTACAATATCAATCAGGCATTAAAAGTTGCATTCATTCACCAAAATAAGGAGATTGTACATCTCCAAAGAAACCCAAGGTGCAAGGCCACATCATGAAGCTCGAGTGCTCAAAGAGAAGAATTACATGTGTTCTCAAATTCATGCACGTGATGTTTTTACATAAAAGGAGTCTTCATTTAACAGAAAAAACCAACATTTCAGGATATCTCCATCTCGTGTTTTAATATTTAAAATCCTAGATACTCAGCTATTCAAAGGGTAGAATTCAAATAGAATATATCATGGGATTTTATACTATGAAGGATCTATCCCTCACATATAAAAGGAGGATCCTAGTCCATGAATAGGTTTTTTCCTCCCACATATATGAGTGCTCTTATTTTGAAATAGATCACTTACTGCTCATCTTGATATGTGAATAAGTAGAGATCCACATACCACTGAAAGTCACTATGCACTTTCGAATTCTTCTTATGAAGGAGAACCACACCTCTATGCAAAGAAAACCCACAAACACAGGTCTGGTTTTTCTAAACCCTCATCATGCTTTGTGGAGGTGATCCTGTAGGCAAACAACTGGTGAACACACACCCTTGTTGTGCTCTTGGGAATACAGAAACAAGAACCACTTCCAGTTCTGTGAAGGAGATCCTTGCACACCCTTTGCATGAAGAAGGAGAACCATGATCACTTAGTTTCACAAACATAAGAAAAAATCCATTCTTACTGCACAATATATATATATATATATATATATATATATATTGTTTCCAGGGGTTCATGTTTTTGCAAAGAAGAATACTGCAGGAGAAGGGTAGGTTGCACACATTTTTTGAAGAAGTCATAGGCAATGTGTGATTGTGATAAGAAGAAAAGAACAATAGGAAATACGTGTGTGTTCAAAGAACATAAAAAAATTCATGCATAATGCACATGAAAATCACGTGCATAATTTGAGACACCCGAGTGTGCAAGAACAATCTAAACATTGGAATTCACTAATTTGGGTTTGAATAAAGAAACACTTATATTAAACCTAAACTAGATAATAAGTGTGTGTGTGAAAAGAACCAATGAAAATAAAGTGTGTGTGATATTAAGTGAGGAAAATAAGAGGATAGTGTGTGTGCAAGAAGCAAGGGAAGAGAGAATGTGTTCATGCATGTCCATTCACACATAAGAAATATGGAATTGAATTGACAAGAACATGTGAAAAAGCATTACCCACACACATTGAACCTGAAATATTGATTTAAGTGAATTTTGTGTGTTTAGTTTTACAAGAAAGATAATATGCATTCATGAAATCATGCATAAACACATGAACTTATGAAAAGTATTGATATATCTAAAACAAGAAGTTTTTATTCCATGATATTATTACATGAGGTGAATATGTATTGTGACTGAAGACAGACAGAATTAAATAAGATATTATATATGAGTTGAAAGTGTTTGAAGAATCCAAGAAGACAGATAGTGTTGATATTGTGAATGATCACTCTTGCATATTAATATTCATGAAGAAATTGTTTGCACCACTTTCACACATCTAAGTGAGCCTGGGTCTTCATCAGAAGGATAAAGAATTGCTTGAACAGTAATAAACTGAGGACTGATCCGAAAAGCGAGCAGAGTTATTGAGCAAGTCCAAAAAACCTTACCAAAGGATGTTGCATTTTTTTGAAGAGATACACAAGAAAGTGTGATTTAGAAAGCCTGTGTGGGAAGTTCATAAGATCAATATATATTGAATCAAGAGAGAAAACAAAGAAGGAAGCTACTCATGTGAATCAAGAGCTAGAAGAACCCTGTGAGATTTAGGGAGAAGAAGAAGACTTCAGTGAGACTCTAGAGCAGGCCAGTGGGACTCTGGTAACACTGTGGGATGCTGTATAAAGAACCACCTGTGGGACTCAGAAGAGATACAATGAGACTCTGTATCGACCATTGTAATTTACAATAAGATTATAGTGGATAATTTGTGTTGAGGATAATAACTAACACAACAAGTGGTAGTTCTTTGAACCGAACCTTGTAAGTCCTTGTGTTCAGTGCCTTTACATTTATAGCATCATTCAAGAGGCTTTAACCATTCATTGATGTTTAATTGAAAATAATCAATTTTTAAAAAATTTAAAGGTATCACTGACTCACCCCTCCCCCTCTCAGTGATTCACACTGATCCATGCACTTTAATCGGTATCAAAATGAAGGTCACATCTAAAAAATCCAAGGAAGTCTTTATAAAGTGTAGATTTTAGGAAATGAGTGAGCAACCTCAAATAGATATTTTTTCCAAGACTCAAAAAAATAAAAAAAAGAAATTGGTAAGGAAGATGAAGAAGAAGCTTACTGTGAATAGGGAGACACCTTCTACTGAAGGTAATCTGAAAGGTACAACATGTGATAACTCTTTTTACTATCCCTTTTCGAATGAATCATGTTTTGGCTTTGAGGATGAGAGTTCAATTATTAATCTTAAATCTTCACTCAAAGATCATCTAAAGAAAATTACTAGATAAGTGGCAAGACATATTTCTTCAAGCATTAGTTCTCTTAAAGATGAAAAATTACAACTGGAAGAAGAAGCTAATGACATGGAAGAAGCATTGACTAAAAGGGTTTTAATATCCAACACTCTCAAAAAACTAATGAAGGAAAAGGATGAAGAAATTTATCTTTGCAATGAAATACATTCTCAAGTTACTAAATAATTGTAGGGTAGTATTTGTGAGAAATAATTCTTTGCGATTGTGTTTGTAGAATATTTACATGCATTTGAAAAGTTGAAAAAAGTCTTTATGATTTTCAGACCTACTCAACTTGAAGAAAAATCCAACAAGGCAAAGGATCTTGACATATCATTGCAAAAATTAAGAAATATCCATGAAGAATAAATGATAAAGTTGAATGATAATTGGAAAAGTAATATTAGATCAGTTGAGAATGATAAGAACTCCCTCAACATGAAGTGTTTAGATATGGAGGTGATATTGAAGAATCAACAATCACCCCAAGTTGGAACTTCCAAAACAACTGATAGAAAATATGTTTCCACTCAAGATTTCATTGAGTAATATGATTCCAAAAGGAATAATAGATAATCCTTTAATCCAATGAAACATCCTCCAAGAAAAAGGTACCATTCATACCTTCTTGTACTCATGTTTCTAAATGTGTTTCCAAAAAATGTATAGGTTGGAAGAACAATTCTAAAAAAATGTGGATGAGTAATAGTGATAAGAAACCTACCACCATGACTAGGGTGGATAAGAAGAAGAATTTGGAAGATGGTTCCCCACAGAAAGAAAAACACTTCAAGAATAAAACCAAACAATCTTATGCCAAAGATATTAAAATGTCAAGGTTTGTGGGTCAATTTTGGTGCTGCAACAAGTTTGGGAATTGTGCATTAGATTGTTGTTACAATCCTCAAAATAAAAAACCAAAAAGGAATCCCGTCTCAAGGGGGATCAAGCCAAAGAGGAAGAGGCAAAATCCACAGATCCAGAAGCATCTGTATACTACAAACAAATTTGGAATGCTTGATAATATCTGTGATGTGTGCAATAGAAGTGGTCACATGGTTGGTACGTGTCCATATCAACATGTATGAAAAGCTGATAAGAAATGAAGATCATAGAAGTTGGACAATAAATAAGAAGAATCATTAGGAAGTAGGTAAGAGAATGGTCCAAAAGCAAATAATCCCAAGAAGATTTCAAGGTGGAAAGGTGAGAAGACCTTGGATTCTAAATCCATGAAGTTGAAGGGTGATAGATCCAAAACAACTACCAAGAAAATATGATTCTACTATGGAATGAAATTTCATACAATGTATCACTGTAAACAAGCCATGGAAATGAATGGAAACAAGCTAAAAATAAAAGGAGAATCAATCTAGAATAAGATGGGATTGACTGAAGATATTCCTAAAGATAATATTAATATGTTACCTAAGAAATGTAACTTGATGACAATGAATAATCCATGTTGTACCTCCAAATCAGAAAATGTTAATAAGTTGTGTTTACTTATTTAGCCTAATCAATTTAAAATTTCTAGATAAATACAAAAAGATGAATATGAAGTAATAGCTAAAGAAAAGGAAAAGCAGAAACATATCATTACACATGAAGTAAAATTATAATTTCATGAGAGTTTGTCATCACATGACAACCCAAGTTTCTCAAAAGTACTGTGTGGAAGGTGTAAGAAGGATGGAAATCATGAAAATAAATTTAAAACCATTTTATCAGGTCAAATGGATATGGTGAAAATTTTATAACATGCACTAGTTGAAGCTACATCCCTATTGGTAGAAGTAAGGAAAATCAATCCAAACAAGCTGAAATTGAATGTAAGTAAAGGTTCCATGCTGACAATGAAAGATCAAAATGTTAAATAGAGAGGAGACACCCGCTTGAAGAGTACCAGACACATTAGAGCTACCAGGAAATGACTTCCTGGGTTGAGAGAAAATTCGTAGCCATGTTGCTCCTATTAAGAAGCTCACATGTGTTCCATATTATTCCTTTATATTTTTGTTGTATATGTGTGGTTACATTGTAGGTAATTGATGTTGAAGGTCATTCTCAAAATGATAATTGGATAATAAAAGTGGATAAAAACATCTTTTTAAAGACCTAGAATTTCCATGTAATTTTTTTTATAAATGAGAATTTTATGAATCTGTGAAAATTGACGGCACGTGATTCCGAGGCCCGGAGTGCCCAGAATGAATTTCTGAATTTTTTTTGGGTACGTTCAGTAAATGTGTGAGTGAGTTTTTCTAACTTTTTAACTGGTGCTTGGAATTGAAATCTGAGGGCATCATTGAACTCATAACACCGATATTTGCTTAAGGAGACTTTTACCATGACGACAGATGGTCGAGGGTGAAAGTTAGTTTTTGATTTTTTTCGTGTAAGAATAAAATAAAAATAAAAGTGTGTAAATTTTTTTTTATTTGCAACATGCATGTGGGTGTTGGGAGGTGGGGTCCACCAGAACTAAACCTCCATATGGAAGTTGAGAAGTGGGGACCACCAGACCTTATCCTCCAAGAAGAGGTTATGGTGGTGGGGACCACCTGAACCTAACCTCCCATAAGAGGTTATGGTGGTAGGGACCACCCGAGACCAAAACCTCTCAACTACAAAAATAAATGAGGGAGAGCCTATTTAACTCCTCCTACATTAATCTTGACAACCCTTCCCTTTAATTAATTGAGCCAACACATCAATTAATTAATTAAATTATTTTAATTTATGCCAAAAAACATAATAGAACTCATAATCTATTATTTTGGGATAAGAATTATTTTTGGTGGAATTGGGGAGAGGAGGAACTTGGGAGAAATCTCCCCAAAGAATAATGCTCCGCCAACAAAGTACACTGACTTCCTTCGGCCTTCTTCCTCAGGACTTCTTCTAATGTGGGACATACTCATCTATGGTGAATCGATGACCGTACTACCTTCTTGCGCCAACGACATCAAGCGAACAAGATATGGGTTTATTGATTATCACTTCCCATGTTATCCCCTTCTAATTATTTTACAGGATTTGGAAAATTAAGATTGATGAGGGCTGGGGGAAATAATGTTTTAAAATATCTTATATACACGTTCATGATTTGTTCTTTGGGAACCTCTTGCTATCACCCTAAACGTGGAGGTTGTAGGCCAAAAAAACATGGCCCGACCCCTCCTCCGTTCTTCTACAGTGTACTATTTGAAAAGGAGGAAGGCGACGAAGGTGACAAAGGCGACGGAGGCAATGACGCCACCACTCGCGACCTCCATGACCCGCGCCACCCCCACGATGTTCTGGTCTCCTGACCAAACTAGTCGCGCACCCCGACTTTGCACCCCATCCGAGCCGCCTCGCGGCGCTCTGGCCTCCCGACCAAACCTGCCTCATGCCCCCACAGTGCTCCAGCCTCCCGGCCGAACCGGCCCCGCGCTCCCACGGCACTCCGGCCTCCCGGCCGCACTGGCCCCGTGCCCCCCAAAGCGCTCTATCCTCCTGGATGAACCGGCCCCACACCTCAGTCAAACTTCCCTCACTATGACCCTTCAAGCTACCCCAGATTGTGCGACCCTCTAGCCTTCTGAGCTGCCCCGACTCGCGCCGCCACCGACCCTCCGAGTCACCCCAGCTCGCGTCGCCCGCGTCCCTCGGAGCTGCCCCGACTCGCAGCGCCCTCCAGTCCTCCGAGCCGCCTGGTCTGAGCCACCCCGTAGGCTCATGCCCTCACGGATAGCTATAGCCCTCCACGGCCCCTTGCGGATTATCGGGCCAGACCGAACCAACGGGCCGGGCCAGTCCCAGCGGGTCAGGTCGGGTCGGACCGGACCCGGGCCCACTACGACCCCCTTTTACTTCTTTTGGCCATAAATTTGGCATCAGATGTCCGTTTGACAAATCATCAATGACTCTGGAAATATTGGAGCGAGACGACCCCTTTTAGTGATACTCCACTGAGTTTTGGTTTGAGATAGGGAATGGTTAGGTTGGATCGACAGGAATCCAACCGGCCCCCCATGACTAAAGGCCAATAACTCACAAACCGGGCATTTGATTGACATGCCGTCTATTACGTTGAGATCCCTATGATGTGGAGGAACCTTGAGATACCTCTTTGTGGCGGTTGGAGTATCAACCAGTAGCTTGTGGAGCAGATCCTCCCATAGACAAGCGAGCATTGTGCGGGAACCTAGTAGCTGGCTGAGACTTGAAGACCGTTGACAGTTTCGACTCGAAGTGACTTGACTGGACCAATGGGTAGCACCTTGGTGATGCGGCAGACCCATAGTGAGGAGTGAATTGGTGACGTGACAGACCCATGGTACTCGATAGGAGGATTAACTCAGCAGGCCATGAGGGGGAGCACCACTATGTGACATGACAGACCCTCAGTGGGGAGCGCCTCTGTGTGATGCGGCAGACCCACGATATTTGACAAGAGGAGTATCTCAGCCGTCCAAGGTTAGTGGGAAGAACCACTGTGTGATGTCGAAATCCCACTGTACTCAATAAAGGAGGAGTTCTACAGTAGTCGACGGTTCAGAATGTTACTTGTTACTACTACCCTAGAATAAGTCCTATGATGAGCTGAGTCAGTTCCTCTGTGTTTTCCTCATGATTGATATGCATTACATGATAGCTTAGGTAAATGTATGGTCATATACCTAAGTAATGTTATATATAGATTTCATACTTTGTGTTATCCTTGATGGATTTTCTGAGACCTAGAGGGTCTCGGGGTCACTACTGAGTATTGTTATACTCACCCCTACATGGGTTGTTCCCGCACTTCGTTATGTTTAGTGAAGATGACAGATAGCATTGACTGAGTATGAGAGTACCAGGTTTGGACGGTTCCTAAAGGTGGGGACCTTATGACATGTCGGTACATAGAGGAGACAGATGAATGAGGAGTGCTGAGGTGGTGATCAGTACCTACCCTTCAGGTAGGAACCTCAGAGGATGACTCAGTAGCTGTTTTCCTTTTTCTTTGATTGTACTTGTACTTATAGTTTCTTGTTATTTACTATTGGGCCTGTATTCCAGACCCTTTTACTTTCATAACTCTTTGGTTATATAGTTTACATGGTGTTTTGTATCCATCTGTGTGCTTGATTGTGTGTTTTTACAGGTTATAAAAGCAATGCCTTACCAGTTTTAGGGAATTACGCCTTCGGTGCTAGTCACCAGCCCCTGGCCTATGGAAGACAGGCTTGGGGTAGTCACGACCCGAGCCCCGAGGGACGGGTTGTGAAAAATTGGTATCAGAGGAGTCAGTTCTACCGCAGAACATAGAACTCTGATCTTTATTTTTTGTGAAGCAATAATGTTAAGGGTAATGAGTGCAATTTTTAGTTCAGGTAGTATAGTGTTGGTGTAGTGGCCGACGTATCCATACAATAGGACCCTGACTTCTAATATACGACTCACTGCACAAAAACACCGATTGGGTATGTGTTTTCAAGAGTCTTTTTTGTGAACTCTTTGAGTTAGCTCACCAGGCCAGCTCACCAGGTATAACTTTTGACTATAGTGGACCTATTTTTTTAGGATGCCTCCACGTAGATAGCCAGCTAGGGTTCCCAGAGCTGTACGCACTAATAGCCCACCGAGTGATGAGGCCTCGGTGCAGGGCCCTTTTCTTGTGGAGGCACCAGTGGAGGAACTAGCAGTACCACTCCCCATTGGGCCACCGATGCCACCAACCCCAGCAGCAGACGGTGCATGCCACTTGAGAGCGTTGCACGAGTTCCAGTGTAACGACCTGAAATTTTGAATAAATATTGTTTCCTAATTTTGTGTGTTATTTTATACTCAACAAACCTGTTTCATTTGATAACATGAGTATAATTAAAATGAGACCGTTGGGTTTTGACTATCACATTACCATTGGTCAATATGACCACTGGAAACTAAACTTTTCGATTATTGTCTCTAAATACAAGTGATCTTGGTTAATTAATATAGAAAGAAGATTCTATGGCCTCACCCAGTAGTCTTGGACCGATCAGAGCCCATCTAACTGAACTTGGGAAAGAGGTAGCACCACTGGGATTTGCTCTAGACCAAACCCAAGCTGAACTTCATCGTGTGAAGCTAGAACAGAATCGCCTTCGCGAGAAGTTAAAACTGATAGAAATTACTACTCGTGCGATGTTGGCCAAGCCTCACTCAGATTCTCTCACCTTATCACACCTTACAGTTAGGTCCTATGCTGGTGTGATAAGGGGCTATGTAAGGAGACCGTAACTGCGTTGTGTAATCCTTTGTTTTAAATAAAAATTTGGATTTCTTCTCATGATGAAGTTTATGAATTTTCAAATGACCGGATAAATATAGTATGCATATTTTTTATGAATTTTAGAAAAAGGATATTTTAAAATTTTTTATGTAAACCTTAAATAATTAAAAACGTGTAATGATTTTCAAAAAATGGTCTTCTACAATTTTGTTCAGTATGAAATTTAGAGTCTAATAAGATCAACTTAATTTTTGATGAATAGTAAATTATGAATAGTGATTTTATGCTTAGGATTAGTAATGTGACCAAATGGATTAGTAATCTAACTTAAAGAAAGTATTAATATAATCTAGGAACCTTGATTAAGTAATGTGATTCAATAAAATGGGTAAATAACGGTTTCATAAATTATTAGTCAAGTATTAGTTTTTTCGAGTGAATAGTGTTTTTTAAATTAAAAATTAAATTAAAAAGATTTAGAAAAGTATTTTTATAAAATGGACTTTATTTTTGAACTCAGAGCACTGATATTATGTTATGGTAATTTTTGGGGTTTTTTCTGAAAAAATAAATTTTCAGTGAATAGTGTTTTTATTTAAAAATTAAGTTAAAAATATTTAGAAAATTATTTTTATAAAATGGAGTTCATATTTGTAATCAGAGTGTTGATATTTGGTTAAAGTGAAATTTTTGGATTTTTCTGAGAAAGATAAATTTTCAGTGAATAGTGAAAATACAGTTTTTAAGTTACGAGTGTTTAATGACATCATTAAATGATGTATTATGTATGTAATAAATATGGTCAAATTATGAATAGTAAGATAAGGTATGAGGTGTCCCAAGTGGCCAATACCATGGGCAAATACCATGGTCAAGCCCATGGTTTTTCCAAAACCACCAATGAGGTGTCCCTTGGCCATTAATGCCTTGTCCCCTCACTTTCCCTATAAATACCAAGCCATTATCTAATCCTTTGGACTTAAAAATCATTCTCAACGATGTTCTGGTCTCCATACCTTCCACGGAGTCCTCCCAAGGTGCCCTCAAGCCTCTCAACGTCCCAACCTTTGAGTTTTAAGAGTTACGTTTAAGGTAAGGGATCTGACCTCTCTCTTTCTTTTCAAGTAATCTCTTTAATGTAATTCCTTTTATGCTCCATGTTATTATGTGGGAGGATATTATTTTATATTCCTCTTACTGCCCTTTTCATTTTCATATTATGAGATATCCCCTCTTACTCTCACCATTTTGTTTTATGAATGTTTAAGTGGCGCCGTTAGGCTGCTGAATTTTTAAGGGATTCTTTCACCTTTCTCATTTTTTCAAAATTCAACTTTCATGTCAAATATTCTAAGTTCCTTTTTATTATGTTGGGGTATGATCTATATATATACCATAATGAACTTTTATATTCATATGATGAGAGACCCTATTTGATCTCGTCAATTCATTTTTGTTGAATTTTAAGTGACGCCGTTAGGCTGCTGAATTTTCATAAGAGAAATCTCATTTTTGTCTTCCTTCTATGTTCTTCATTTCATATGGTATATCTTTGAAATTTCATTAAAATGTCCTCAAATCCTTTATATTCTGTCCCCATACTGTTTTATGTATCATTTATGAATGTTTTACCCATGTTCCCTCTCTTTTCAATGTTTTCTAAAACCCTGTAACGTAGCCGTTATGCTGCAGAATTTTTGTCTCAAAATGCCTCCCTCTTTTTCTCAAAATTATTTTATGTTATTAAGTGAATACTCAAAGCTCTTATTTCTACAGGGGTATTCACATATATATCAAAATGTTCTCTTTTAAATTCTGGGATTTACATACATGAAACCCTCTTTCCCTTTTCCGTGGGTTTAAAGTGACATAAAGATCATGTCTTTAAAGCAGTTTTTAAAACGTTATGATTATGAAATGAAACCCATTTATTTTATGATATATGGGTTATTTATGAAATGATTGATGATGATATATGTGGCTCACATGATAATAAATACATGTCAAGGGTGCGTCCAGATAGCGCTCCAATGCATTGGGTAAAGACTTAATCTCTAGAGACGACCTTTTAGACTGATACCTTGGTGAATAACCTTGGTAATTTTTAATGACACCTTGGGGATGGACCTTGGTGAAACGAAATTATTGTCAATATTAAATCTTGTAGCCACATCTTCAAGTTATGAAAAATGTTATTTTTATTATGATATATCTCATTATTTCTTTCTCATTCCTTAAAGTTCTTTTCATGACCTTATTGAAGTATCTCAAGTTCACATGTAAAATGTTTCTCTTGTTTCCCTTATTGGGCCTTCTGCTCACCCTTTCTTTTGATGTATGTCCCCAGGTTATGAGATGCAGTAATCAACCTAGGATGAACTTAAGGAGAATCCTTTCAAGTGTTTACAAAGAATGTTTTTTGTTGTTTTCATGTATTATGTTCCTGGTTTCCAAGACACTAAACCTTAAAGATCCTCATTTATGTGTAATGTAATGAAAGTTTATGTGATAAAAAGGTAGGATGATATAGTTGTTATCAGAGGATGGTTTAGTTATTTGTGGAAATTAGGATATGAAAAATCTAGGAAGAACCCTATAGAGAAGTTTAAATATAGAAAATATTCCTTGTATTTTGGTGAGTATTGAGTAAGGGGTTTCCAAGAAAATACATCCATGTCTGGATACGAGCAGGTAGAGGTGGCTCTGGAACAAATGTACATAGGGGTAAAACCCGAAAACACCACTTTGAGCTAGACTCGAACGGGAACTGGTACACGACATTGGGCCTTGCTGCACTCTTGGTTACAACACTCCCGGGAGATATACTTTGGTAAATTCATAAGCTTACTATGAACCATTATTAAAGGAACAAAGATAAAATAAAATAAAGATTCACATAAGAATATATGATCATGGATAACCTAGTTTTAAACCTAGGGGATCACAAGTTAGGGTATGCTTTTCTTCGACATGTTATCCTTATATGCTTTAAGTTCCTTTTCATGATTATTGGCTAAGTATTCAAGCCCCTAATTATACTTTCTCTTCTTAGTTAATGGTGGGAAATGGAAGAACATGTCCCAACAACCAATGTGATAGGAAATGCGACGATTTTCGTATTAATATGATAGAGATGATTAGGGTACTAAAAGATGATTATTATTTTGGAAGATGTTCAGTATTTTGGGGACCCTATATGATCGAGGTAAATAGATTACTATGGTATTTTCATTGAGGAGTATGGTTGACTTATATTTTTAAGAATCGATGAATTTAAGGTGAACTTATAGTAATTTAGGTTAATTATGGAAATGATTAACCAATCTTGGGTAAAATATGTTTAGGTTAGCTACTTTTGTTATAAGATGTTAGGAGTGGTTGATGTTGTTCGGAGATGAACAATGAAGTTTATTTTGGAAGACTATGTTATCAAATCCTTCTTGTATTTGGGTTTCAATCTTAATTTGGTTTATTTTGAGGAATTTTAAGGACTGTTATTTATGGAATGGTCTATGATGAACTTTGGGTAGTACCATGGAACATTGAAAATTTAAAAGTAGTTTCCATTCCTATGGGATTATTTCTTTTGGAAGAGTTGTTTTACCTTACCCTTTCTGTTTTTGGGATAATTTTTAAAGATAGAATAAATAGATAGTTAATATTTTGTGGATTATGTGATTCTCTAGAAGATGATTCTTGTGCTTTTGATGAGACCAAGTGTTTTTGAATTCTCATCGTTTGGAGAAAATATTAGTTTTGGTAGAGACTTATTAAAGGATGAAACTCAACTTTAATGTAGGTATATTTCCTTATGTTTTTGTTCTATGTAGTAAATTAATTCTTAAAAATTATGAAAAGGAACGTAAAACAAAAACGTTGTTGTTTTACGTTTCCTACTAGGTAATCAAAGACCGTTTACACACATCATAAGTTTGGGATTTTCTTGTGGTTAACTTTCTCCTAATCATGTTTTCTATCACTCTCCCTCAGAACTTGACCCTTTGTTTTCTCCTCCATGTCCATGTTTTCCTACATGGAATCCTAGTGTGGGTTAACTTGGGTTACCTTTGTACTTCCCTTTCTTTATTTTAAAGTAATAGTTTTACTGACTCCTTTTCTGATGTGGGACTTTCAATGAAATTTCAAAACCCAATTTTAAAAATTTCTAGGACGTAATTTCTTAAGGGGGGAAGATTGTAACGACCCGAAATTTTGAATAAATATTGTTTCCTAATTTTGTGTAGTATTTTATACTCAACAGACCTGTTTCATTTGATAACATGAGTATAATTAAAATGAGACCGTTGGGTTTTGACTGTTATATGACCATTGGTCAATATGACCACTGGAAACAAAACGTTTTGATTATTGTCTCTAAATACAAGTGATCTTGGTTAATTAATATAGAAAGAATATTCGATGGCCTCACCCAGTAGTCTTGGACCGATCAAAGCCCATCTAACAGAATTTGGGAAAGATGTAGCACCACTGGGCTTTGCTTTGGACCAAACCCAAGCTGAACTTTATCGTGTGAAGCTAGAATGGAATCTCCTTTGCGAGAAGTTAAAACTTATAGAAATTACTACTCCTGCGATGTTGGCCGAGCCTCCCTCAGATTCTCTCACCTTAGCACACCTTACACTTAGATCCTATGCTGGTGTGATAAGGGGCTATGTAAGGAGACCGTAACTGCCTTGTGTAATCCTTTGTTTTAAATAAAAATTGGGATTTCTTCTTATGATGAAGTTTATGAATTTTCAAATGACCAGATAAATATAGTATGCATATTTTTTATGAATTTTAGAAAAAGGATATTTTAAAAATGTTTATGTAAACCTTAAATAATTAAAAATGTGTAATGATTTTCCAAAAATGGTCTTCTACAATTATGTTCAGTACGAAATTTAGAGTCTAATAAGATCAACTTAATTTTTGATGAATAATAAATTATGAATAGTGATTTTATGCTTAGGATTAGTAATGTGACCAAATGGATTAGTAATCTAACTTAAAGAAAGTATTAATATAATCAAGGCACCTTGATTAAGTAATGTGATTTAATAAAATGAGTAAATAATGGTTTCATAAACTATTAGTCAAGTATTAGTTTTTTCGAGTGAATAGTGTTTTTTTAATTAAAAATTAAATTAAAAATATTTAGAAAAGTATTTTTATAAAATGGACTCTATTTTTGAACTTAGAGCATTGATATTATGTTATGGTAATTTTTGGGTTTTTTTTTGAAAAAATGAATTTTCAGTGAATAGTGTTTTTATTTAAAAATTAAATTAAAAATATTTAGAAAATTATTTTTATAAAATGGAGTTCATATTTGTAATCAGAGTGTCGATATTTGGTTAAAGTGAAATTTTGGGATTTTTCTGAGAAAGATAAATTTTCAGTGAATAGTGAAAATTCAGTTTTTAAGTTACGAGTGTTTAATGACATCATTAAATGATGTATTAAGTATGTAATCAATATGGTAGACTTATGAATAGTAAGATAAGGTATGAGGTGTCCCAAGTGGCCAATACCATGGGCAAGCCCATGGTTTTTCCAAAACTACCAACGAGGTGTCCCTTGGCCATTAATGCCTTGTCCCCTCACTTTCCCTATAAATACCAAGACATTCTCTCATCCTTTGGACTCAAAAATCATTATCAACGAAGTTCTAGTCTCCGTACCTTCCAAGGAGTCCTCCCAAGGTGCCCTCAAGCCTCTAAAGGTCCCAACCTTTGAGTTTTATGAGTTACGTTTAAGGTAAGGGATCCGACCTCTCTCTTTCTTTTCAAGTAATCTCTTTTATGTCATTCCTTTTATGCTCCATATTCTTATATGAAAGAATATTCTTTTATATTCATCATAATGCCCTTTTCATGTTCATATGATGAGATATCTCCTATTACTCTCATCATTTTGTTTTATGAATGTTTAAGTGGCGACGTTAGGCTGCTGAATTTTTAAGGGATTCTTTCACATTTCTCATTTTTTCAATGTTCTAATTTCATGTAAAGTCTTTCAAGTTCCTTTTTATTATGTTGGTGTATGATATCTATATCTATCATACTGAAATTTTATGTTCATATGATGAGATACCCTATTTGATCTCTTCGATTCATTTTTGTTGAAGTTTAAGTGACGCCGTTAGGCTGCCGAATTTTCATAAGAGAAATCTTATTTTTGTCTTCCTTCTATGTTTTTCATTTGATATGGTATATCTTTCAAATTTCATTACCATGTTCTCAAATACTTTATATTGAATCCTCCTACTTTTTTATGGATCATTTATGAATGTTTGACCCATGTCCCCTCTCTTTTTAATGTTTTCTAAAACCCTGTAATGTAGCCGTTATGCTGCAGAATTTTCGTCTCGAAATGCCTGCCTCTTTTTCTCAAAATTATTTTATGTTATTAAGTGAATACTCAAAGCTCTTATTTCTATAGGGGTATTCACATATATATCAAAATGTAATATTTTAAATTCTGGGATTTACATACCTGAAACCCGCTTTCCCTTTTCCGTGGGGTTAAAGTGACATAAAGATCATGTCTTTAAAGTAGTTTTTAAAACGTTATTATTATGAAATGAAACCCATTTATTTTATGCAATATGTGTTGTTTATGAAATGATTGATGATGATATATGTGGCTCACATGATTATAAAGACATGTCAAGGGTGCGCCCATATAGCGCTCCAATGCATTGGTTAAAGACTTAATCTCTAGAGATGACCTTTTAGACTAATACCATGGTGAATAACCTTGGTAATTTTTAATGAAACCTTGGGGATGGACCTTGGTGAAACAAAATGATTGTCAATATTAAATTTTGTAGCCACATCTTCAAGTTAGAAAAAATGTTATTTTTATTATGATATATATCTTGATTTCTTTCTCATGCCTTAAAGTTCTTTTCTTGACCTTATTGAAGTATCTCATGTTCACATGTAAAATGTTTCTCTTGTTTCCCTTACTGGGCCTTCTGCTCACCCTTTCTTTTGATGTATGTCCCCAGGTTATGAGATGCAGTAATGAACCTAGGTTGAACTTAAGGATAATACTTTCAAGTGATTAAGAAGAATGTTTTTTGTTGTTTTCATGTATTATATTCCTGGTTTCCAAGACACTAAACCTTAAACATCCTCAGTTCTGTGTAATGTAATGAAAGTTTATGTGATAAAAAGGTGGGATGCTATATCCAGCACTAGATTCCACCCATGTTCCGGGGAGAGATGGACCCAAAGGCGGCTGGGGATTGGCTGGAGGCTCTGGTGAGAGTCTTCCGAATCATAGGGACACCATCCGATCTCATGGTGATCCTTACCACCAGCCTTCTACAGGCAATAATAGGAAGATGGTGGAGCTTGATGATCCAGGTTCACGATAAGGTGACCATTCTCCTGGAAGACTTTGAGAGCCTGTTTTGGGAAGAGTTTTTTCACGCGACTCTTCTCATAGTGCGCATACAGGAGCTACTTCATCTGTAGTAGGGCAACATGATAGTGGCTCAATATTCAGTGATGTTCACTGACCTCTCATGCTACTCCACAGATATGTTGTGGAACCCATTCTTTAGGGCCTGGACCTTCGAGCAGGGACTCAGGTGGGAGATCAGGGCTTCAGTGATCTCACTCAGCATCCCGACGCAGGTAGGGGTGTTAGAGAGATCCCTCTTGGTGGAGAGTTTCCTTGCTGAACAGTCACCAGTAGTGAGAACCACTACCAGTCATCACGTAACAGTGTCTTCTACAGCAGGAAGTAGCCATTTGTCACAGAGCTCCAAGAGGACCATACCTATAGGTGGATGAACGCATGAATTAGGATCGTTTGTGTGGGGCACCCGAATCAGATCTAGTCATGCCAGGAGCGAGTAGTGTTACACATGTGGTGGGTAGGGTCACATGGCTTGTGACTATCCGACCCACTGTATGGATGATCAACAGATGGTCGAAAGAACACCCAGGAAGAGACAGAGGTTTGACTGAGGAGGTCTTCAAGGATTAGGAGGACGTGGTAGAGAAGTTGGTCTTGCAGCTAGTGGTGGGAGACGATTCAAGATATTACTGCCACCACAACCAAGAGGTCCACCCAGACCGCAGGGAGTAGGTGGAAAGGGGAGAGCTCAGCTCCAGGTAGCTTAGGCTTACGATCATGGCTCTCCGGAGATGATACGAGGTACGATATGTGTCTAATCCTCCTTAGATGTAGTACTTATAGAGAAAGGTGACATTCATTCTTTTATTTCCACCACCCTCGTTCGGATCTCGGAGATTCTAAGGGAGATGTTGGCTCTATCCTTACGGATATGGACTCATAAGGGAGTGGATTTGACAATTAAGAACTAGTGCTGGCAGTGCGAGCTTACTCTAGGAGGTCAGAGCTTCTGTGGGTATCTCCTAGTAGCGGCATCGAGGACTTACAGTGTCATCATGGGTATGGAATGGTTATATAGATTCCATGCTCAGATTGACTGTATTAGGTCCAAAGTGCGGTGTGTCCACACAGATGGGACCAGGTTTACCTTCACTGGGGAGAAGGGAGCCTTTGCAGCGCATGTTGGACTTACCTGGAAGAGGTTGCAACCGATACTCATCAGTTGGCTAGCCTTACCCTCAGAGAAGTTGATGTGGAGAGTCTGAGCTATCCTCTAGTGGTGGACCAGTATGCAGATGTTTTCCCTGATGATGTCCTAGGTCTACCTCATCATAGAGAGGTTTATTTTTACAATGAATTGTACCCCGGGACGACACCGATATCTACACCAGCATATCATATGGCTCCCGCGGATAATCGTGAGCTGTGGGTATAGCTAGAGGACTTACAGGGGAAGGGGTTCATCCGACCCAGTGTTTCACCTTGGGAAGCCCCGATTTTGTTCACCAAGAAGGTGGATGGGAGCTTGTGGCTTTATGTCGACTACCGGTGCCTGAACCAGGTGACCGTGAAGAACAAGTACCAACTCTTGAGGATTGAAAACCTATTTTATCAGTTGAAGGGAGCACAGTGTTTCTTGAAGATAGAACTCAGATCATGCTCTCACCATCTCAGAGTTTGAGATGAGGATGTGCATAATACGGCTTTCATATGTCGGTACGACCACTATGCTTTTCAGGTTATTCCATTCTGCATAACCAACACTCCAACTGTGTTCATGGGACTCATGAACAGGGTATTTCAGTCGTACCTTGATCAATTTTTAGTGGTCTTCATTGATGAAATTTTGATCTACTTGGCTACTGAAGGGGAGAATGCTTATCATTTGCAGGTAGTACTGGACACACTCCGAGAGCACCAGCTATATGGTAAACTCTCGAAGTTCCAGTTTTGGATCTGAGAGGTTAAATTTCTAGGACATGTCATATCGGAGGCTAGAGTTGCAGTAGATCTAGGGAAGATTGAGGCAATACTTTCTTAGGAGCCACCTAGGAGTGTGACAGAGGTACAAAGTTTCCTGGGTTTGGATGGATATTACTAGAGGTTTGTGCCAGACTTCTCTAGAGTTTCAGCACCATTATAAGCCTTGACTAAGAAGGTGAAACCCTTCATTTGGTCTGAGAAATGCCAGTGGAGTTTTCAGGAGCTAAGGGAGAGGCTGACTAGTGACCCCATTTTGAGACTTCTAGAGGAGGGCATATGATATTTAGTCTACTATAACGTATCAGGGACCGGACTCAGATGTGTCCTGATGTAGGGGTGAGTAGTGATCGCTTATGGTTCTCGACAGTTGAGATAACATGAGCAGAACTATGCTACCCATGACCTGGAGTTAGTAGCACCGGTCTTTGCCTTGAAGATGTGGCGACACTATATAATGGGAATGTGTTTTTCTGTGTACTCAGATCAAAAGAGTATCAAGTATATCTTCTCTCAGAAGGACCTGAACCTGAGACAACGATGTTGGCTTGAGTTCCTCTAGGACTATGACTTCAAGATAGTCTATGCTTCTAGGAATGGGAATGTTGTCACAGATTCACTCAGTAGGAGGTCTGGTATGCAGTTTCTAGGTGAGGCGACAGAGCAGCTGACCTCTTTGTAGATATCCTTTATGGATAGAGATAGAGAAATTTTCTTTCAGTCTCTTACAATCACTCCCCCACTTCTTTAGCGAGTTAGGGAGGTGCAATGTAGGGACACTGACTGTGACACACAACGTGCTCAGATATTCACAGGACATGCACCTGATCGATTTTCTAAAGGTGGGGAGCATGTCATACTTTTTAGAGGACGTACCATGGTACTAGTGTCACTTTAGGAGAAAGTATTGAGAGAGTTCCACACATCCACTCTAGTGGTACATCCAAAAGTGGCGAGGATGTACCGGGATCTCCGATGAAAGCACTGGTGGCCGAGAATGAAGAATGAAATAGGAGATTTTGTCTCACGGTGCCTCACTTGTCAGTAAGTGAAGGCAGAGCATCAGGTACCAACAGGCTTGGTTCAGCATTTAGAGGTCCCATAGTGGAAGTGGGATTGGATATCCATGGACTTCATGATAGGACTTCCATGTAAATCTAGAGTTCATGACTCTATATAGGTGATCGTCGACCGACTCACCAAGTCATCCCACTTCCTACTGATCAGAGAGAAGGGTTCAGTAGAGAGCTTGGGACACCTCTATGTACAAGATATTGTGCGGCTACATGGAGTAACTTTGACGATTCTCTCTGATCGTGATGCATGTTTTACTTCCTGGCTATGGAAGGGGTTGCAGGAGGCTTTCAGGATGCAACTTTGTTTGAGCACCACCTTCCATCTTCAGACGGATGACCAGACTAAGTGGACCATTCATACCCTTGAGGAAATGTTGCGTGCTTGTGTCCTCATCTTCGGTCACATCTGGGAGGATCACTTTCCTTTGGTGGAGTTTGTATACAACAACAGCTATCACTCCACCATGGGAATGGTGCCTTTTGAGGCATTGTATGGGTGACCTTGCATATCACCCTTGTGCTGGACCAACCTTGGGGAGTCAGCACTCGTGGGACCAGATATGGCTAGGGCTACCACATAGAAGGTTCAGATCATCCAGGAGTGGATGAAGACTGCACGTAGCAGGTATAAGTCGTATGATGACAGGAAACATAGACCTCTAGAGTTTGAGGATGGCGACCACATGTTTCTACGGGTCTCATCCCGATGAGGTCTAAAAAGATTTGGACAAGGTGACCAGTTATCTCCGAGGTTCATCGGACCTTTTCAGGTCCTCAGCCGAGTTGGAGAGGTGTCATACCGCTTATCTCTTCCACCTCAGTTGCACCAGGTTCAAGAAATCTTCCATGTATCCCAGCCGAGGAGATATGTGAACGACCCTTCTCACATCATCAACCATGGAGAGATGGACATCGAAAATGAGGTGAATTTTATGGAGGTTCTAGTAGAGATTGAGGATCGACAGGTTCGGGTCCTTCGTGGATGGTTGATGCCTCTAGTGCGCATTTTCTGGCAGCACAAGAACCTCCAAGAGATCACATGGGAGCGGGAGACTCAAATGCGTGCTCAGTACCCCCACTTGTTCTCTTAGTTTGAGTTGTAGCTTATGGGGATGTAAATACCTGAGGTGGGGAGAATGTAAAGACTAAAAATTTCCATGTAATTTTTTTTATAAATTATAATTTTACGAGTCTGAGAAAATTGACGGCATGTGATTCCGAAGCCCGGAGTGTCCGGAATGAATTTCTGAACTTTTTTTCAAGTACGTTCTTTAAACATGCAAGACAGTTTTTATAACTTTTGAACTGATGCTCAAAATTGAAATCTGAGGGCACTATTGAACTCACAATGCTAGTATTAACTTAAGTATACTTTCACCTCGACGACATATGGTCGAGGATCAAATTTAGATCATGGGTTTTTTCGTGTAAGAATAAAATAAATATAAAAGTGTGTGCCATTTTTATTTTTATTTGCAAAACCCATGTAGGTGTTGGGAGGTGGGGTCCTTCGGAACTAAACCTCCATATGGAAGTTGAGAAGTGGGGACCACAAGACCTTAACCTCCCATGAGAGGTTATGGTGGTGGGGACCACCCAAACCCAACCACCCATGAGAGGTTATGGTGGTAGGGACCACCCAAGGCCAAAACCTCTCAACTCCCATAATAAATTAGGGAGAGCCTCTTCAACTCCCCCTACATTAATCTTGCCAACCCTTCCCTTTAATTAATTGATCCAACACATCAATTAATTAATTAATCTATTTTACTTTATTCCAAAAAACATAATAGAACTCATAATCTATTATTTTGGGCTTCAAATTATTTTTGGTGGAATTGGGGAGAGGAGGAACTTGGGATAATGCTCTCCAATGAAGAACGCTCTGCAAACAAATAATTCAGACCTCCTTCGACCTTCTTCCTCAGGACTTCTTCCGATGTGGGACGTCCTCATCTATGGCGAATCGACGACTGTACCACCTTCTTGAGCCAATGAAATCAAGAAAACAAGGTAGGGGTTTATTGATTATCACTTCCAATGTTCTCACCTTCTAATTATTAAATGGGATTTGGGAAATTGAGATTGAAGAGGGTTGTGGGAAATTATGTTTTAAAATATCTTCCATACACGTTCATGCTTCGATCTTTGTGAACCACTTGCTATCACTCTAAATGAGGAGGGTGCGGGCCAAACAAACATGGCCCGATCCCTCCGTCATTCTTCTTTGGTGTACTCTTCGAAAAGGAGGAAGGCAACTAAGGTGACAAAGGCAACAGCGCCGCCACTCGCGGCCTCCACGACCCGCGTCACCCCCACGGAGTTTCGGTCTCCCGACCGAACCAGCCGTGCACCCCAGCTCCACGCACCAGCTGAGCTTCCCCACGATGCTCCGTCCTCCCGGCCAAATCGTCTTCACGCCCCCGCGGTGCTACGGCCTCCTAGCCAATCCGGCTCCCACCCCCACGGCACTCCGGCCTCCCGGACGAACTAGCCCATGCCCCCACGGTGCTTCGGCCGAACCAGACCCCCCCCCCACGGTGCTCCGACCTCCCGACCGAACTGGCCCTGTGCCCTGGCCGAACCTCCCTCGTCGCAGCCCTCTGAGCCACCCCGGCTCGCGCAGCCCGGTGGCCTTCTGAGCCACCCCAAGTCACACAGCCGCCACCCCAGCTCGCGCCACCTGCGGGCCTCCGAGCCGCCCCGGCTCGCACCGCCCGCCGGCCCTTTAAGCAGCTCAGGCCGAGCCACCCCGCGACCTCATGCCCTCACAGCCACCTGCGTCCCTACGCGGTCATTCTTGGCATCTGGGGCCACACCGCAGGCTGGGACAGACCCAGCGGGTTAAGCCAGGTCGGTCCGACCGGGTCAGACCTAACTCGGGCCCACTAAGACCCCCTTTTACTTCTTTTGGCCACAAATTTGGCACCAGATGTCTGTTTGACGAACAGTTAGTGGTGTTGGAAATCTTGGAGTGAGATGGTCCCTTTGAGTGATACCCCACTAGGTTTTGGTTTGAGATGGGGAATAGTCAGGTTGGATCAAGCATGAACCCAACTGGGCCCCCGAGACTAAAAGGATAATAACCCACAGACCCAACGTACGATTGATGCGCCATCTATTACGTTGAGATCCCTATGATGTGGTGGACCTTTGAGATACTTCTTCATGGTACTTCGTGGTAGTTGGAGTATCGACCGGTAGCTTGTGAAGTGGATCCTCTTGGAGACAAGCGAGCATTGTGTGGGAACCTAGTAGTTGGCTGAGACTTGATGACTGCTGACCGTTTCAACTCGGAGTGACTCAGCTAATCCATTTGGGAGAGCCTTGGTGACGTGGCAGACCCATGTTACTCGACATGAGGAGTAACTCAGTAGCGAATAAGGGGGAGTGCCTCTGTGTGACATGGCAGACCCACAGTGGGGAGCGCCTGTATGTGACATGGCAGACCCATGATACTTGACAGGAGGAGTACCTCAGTAGTCCAAGGTTAGTGGGAAGAGCCTCTGTGTGACACAGCAGGCCCACTGTACTCGATAGAGGAGGATTTCTCTAGCAGCAGAGGGATCAGAATTTTACTTGTTACTACTACCCTAGAGTAAATCCTGGTATTAGCTGAGTTAGTTCCTTTATGTTTTCCTCATGATTGAGATGGATTACTTTATAGCTTAGGTAAATGTATGGGCATATACCTAAGTGAGGTTATATGTGTATTTCATACTTTGTGTTATCCTTGATGGATTTTGTGAGACCTAGAGGGTCTCAGGGTCCCTACTGAGTATCGTTATACTCACCCATTCATGGGCTATGCCCTCACTTCATTGTGTTTGATGTAGATGATGTACAACGCTGACCGAGGACGAGAGTACGAGGTCCAGACGATACCTGGAGGTGGAACTTATGACATGTCAATACATGGAGGAGATGGACAGATGAGGAATGATGAGGAGACGATCTATACCTACCCTTCAGGTAGGAACCTCATAGGATGACCCAATAGTTGTTTTCCTTTTTCTTCATTTGTAATTTTACTTTCAGTTTCTTGTACTTTACTATGGGGCTTGTATTCCGACCCCTTTTACTTTCAACACCCATTTGTCATAAAGATTACTTTGTGTTTCATATCTATTTGTGTGCTTTCTTGTGTGTGTGTTTACAGATTATAAAGGCAATTCCTGCCTAGTTTTAGGAAATTACGTCTTTGGTGCTAGTCGCCAGCCCCTGGCCTATGGAAGGCAGGCTTGGGGTAGTCACTACACGAGCCCCGGGGGACGGGTCATGACAAAGCTGGGCGAATTATTCATGATTTGATAATTACTTTAAGTTCTCCACAGTGGAATATTATCAACATGAATATCTTGAAGATTATGTGATGATATTTTTCACCATGATGAATCAAAGGGATTTCACCCCTTAAGGGGGAGAAAATATGAAGGAGATGGTATCAAGGAATATGTCCTGAAAAATCTTGAAATTCATATCTTCTCAAAAAGTTGAAACTTGATTATGTGTATTATTTAACATTTCTTTGATAAATTTGACTATTTACAACCCCTTGGATAAGAGTTGATACATTATGAGCATGATTTCACATGTATGGTTGTTTATGGAAAACATTGAAAACCTTAGTCATATATCTCTTGTTTTCTACACCTGGTGATCCCAAGTAGACTTAGAGTTTATTAACTGAAGGCTCTTTGCTAAGTGAACCATGTGACATCATCCCAATCTCAGAAATATTCAAGAAGATATTCTTTAAAGGTTAGAGAACATGTTTTTTTAAACAGACCCCACTAAACCTTTGCATTTGGTTTCAAATAAGGGGGGAGAAAATATTGGAACACATATTGATCCATACAATGTGTGATTAAGTGATATTGAAAACAAAATACAAAGGGGGTGATTGTTGAGAATAATATTTCAATTTTTTGTCAATAAGATGTCAATATGTGTATGGAAATGTCATGATTGAAGCTGTGATGATGCTTAAACTGATGTTGTTGACTTAGGGAAAATAACACTTTAGTTATGAATTGTATTAGTGGAAAAGTAATGTCAATAGTTGTTGATTGTAAATAGTGCTCAATGAGATGTTAATATATCATTGATATCAATCTTATGAAGTTGTTATAATGATACTAATTTCTGGAGAATTGTTATGGATTTATAGTATTGGATGCCATGCTTGGGAAATTCTCCATATTTTAAAAAATGAGACGAAACTGATCTTAAGTTCATAATAATGTTTCAAAGAATGACACATTTTTAAATCATTTGAAGAACCCCATGATATACTCTATTTCATGATGAAATTGGGAGATACATCTAATGGATTCTAATTGGATGAAGGTTGTGAATCAAATCAGTCGATTGATAGAGATAATCTTCAAAGAAGAATACATGTTATAAAGGAGAACAGATTGTTCATTACAATGATACCATGCATAGTGTTAATGAATGAGGAATGAATAAGAATCCATACATTATCCATGGTTGGATAAAACAAGAATATTTAAGATCTTGGATTTGTTATTCCAAAAAGAAAATAAGGATGATGTTTGAAGATGAAGAAGAATTAAGGAAGAATGCATGGGATTTGTTTGTTTATTTTTAATATACTATGTGCATTTCCCATGCATGGGATTTGAATTAAGAAGGTTTCCATGCACTACTCTTGTACTGGACACTTGGTTTTTAATGATGTATATTTATCACATCCTTATAAAAAATAGGCCAACCATGCAAGGCCATCCGAAGTCCTCAACCTCAGGAACATGCAGGACCCGAGGGTCAACCATGCCTGAGGGAAGCCTCAAAGATAGCCCTGCAAGAGGAATAGGGAATGTAGGCCATTTATATGCCCACATGTGTGTGCATGGAGGTGGACGCATTCAATGAGAGAAGATATTGGGCACAGAGTGTGCTCATAGGGTGAACACGGTACGGGGCAGTACCGTGAGGGGAGAGGGAGAATTCTGATCTGAGGTTACAATACCTTGTATTAAAAATATGTCGTGTCCCATGTGTTGGTTTTAATGTGGGACAAAATTTTAACTCATGGAAGCGATAGGCTGTTCATCTGATCTCTCATGAGATCTCAGCCGCACATCTCAATCTAGATCTGAACTTCTAATCACTGCCGCTCATCTGATTCGACTTCTCACCTAATTGAATTAGAGCCATCTGATCTTTGACTGAGGGTAGTCTTCAACCTTTGGCCACCCTAAGAACTAAAGTACACCATCACCTCTATTGGTACACAACAATCAAGAATCTGACCTCCATTGATGATGAAAACCAGTGCAAAAATATCATTGGAAGGCCATGATATCTTGCATGCATCAAAATAATGAGATTGTACATGGACGAAGAAACCAAAGGTGCGACACCACGTAATGAAGATCGAGTTATCAAAAATAATACTTTCATGCATTCTTAAATGTGTGCACATGATGTTTTTGTGTGAAATAAGAAGTCCGCATTGAATAGAAAAAAATCAATATTTTGGGATATCTCTATCCCACGTTTGAATATTTAAAATTCGAGATACTCATATATTCAAAGGGGATACTTCAAAGGGAATATACCAAGGGATTTGGATGTGGTGAAGGCTCTTGACCTCTCATATGAAAGGATGATCCTGATCTGTGAAGAGGCTTCTACCTCCCGTATATACGAGTGCTCTTATTTCAAAATAGAGAACTTCATGTTTGTCTTGCTACATGAAGAATTATAGTTCTGCATACCTTTGATAGGTGCTACGCACTCTCAAAGACTCCTCATAAAGGAAAACTGCACCTCTATGCGAAGAAAACCCACAAACACATTACTAGTTTTTATAAACCTTCATCATGCTTTATGGAGGTGATCCCGTAGGTAGACAACCAGTACACATGCACCCTTATTGTGCTATTGTGAAGACATAACCAAGAACAACTTCCGATTTTATAAAGGAGATCCCTGTACACCCTTTTCATGAAGAAAGAAAATTGTGACCACCTGGTTTCACAAACAAAAGAAGAACACCCTTCTTTTTGAAAAATATATATATACTGTTTGTTTTTCTAGGGTTTCGAGCATTTGTGAAGAAGAAGACTACGAGAGAAGGGAAGGGAACACACATTGTTTAAAGAAGTCATAGGCTTTGTGAGGTTGTGAGAAAAAGAAGAGAATATGAGGCAGTGCGTATGTGTGCAAATAACGGAAGAGAATTCATGCATGATGCACATGAAAATCATGTGCATAATTTGAGACACCAGAGTGTTAAAGAATAAGCCAAATAGTGGAATGCACCCATTCATGTTTGTAGAAACACACACTTATATTGAACCTAAACTAGATAATATGTGTGAGTGTGAAAAGAACCAAAGAAAATAAATTGTGTGTGATATTAAGTGAGGAAAAAAAGAGGGTAGTGTGTGTGAAAGAAGCAAGGTAAGAGATCATGCATTCATTCATGTCTATGCACACATAAGAAAGAAAGAATTTAGTTGACAGAACATGTACAAAAGAATGACCTACACACATTGAACCTAAAATGTTGATTTAAGTGAATTGTGTGTGATTGGGTTTACAAGAAATATAATATTCAAGCATGAAATCATGCATAAACACAGGAACTAGTGAAAGGTATTAATATATCTAAAAGAAGATGTTTGGATGCCATGCAATTCATGCATGAAGTGAATGTGTATTGAGACTAAAGCCAAACAGAATTAAAGAATATATTATATCTGATCTGACAATGTTTAAAGAATACAAGAAGATAGATAATGCTAATATTGTGAAATATCACTCTTTCATATTAATATTCTTGAAGAAGCTGTGTACACCACTTTTACACATCTATGTGATCTCTGGTCTTCATTACAAGAAGAAAGAATTGCCCGAGCACTGATAAACTAAGGACTGATTAGAAAAGTGATCAGAGTTATTGAGAAAGGCCAAAAGACCTTACCAAAGGCTATTAAAGATTTTGGAAGAGATACACATACAAGTGTGATTTAGTTAGCCTATGTGGGAAGAGAATAAGATCAATATATAGTGAATCAAGAGAGAAGACAAAGAATGAAGCTTCTCATGTGACTCGAGAGCTAGAAGAACCCTGTGAGATTCTGGGAGGAGAAGAATACTTCAGTGAGACTCTGGAATAGGCTAGTGGGACTCTAGTAACACTATGGGAAGCAATATAAAAAACATTATGTGGGACTTAGGAGAGATACAATGGGACTCTGTATCGACCATTGTAATTGATAATAAGATTATATTGGAGAATCTATGTTGGGGAGGATTACTAACACAATAAGGAGTAGGTCTTTGAACCAAACCATGTAAATCCTTGTGTTTAGTTCCTTTAAGTTTATAGCATAATTCGAGGTAAGGATGAGTGACAAAAAAATAGGGGGTTGAGGATTTAACCATCCATATAGGTTTAATTGAAAAGAATCAAATTGTAAAAAGTTTAAAGGTATCATTGATTCACCCCCTCTTAGTGATTCACACTGATCTGAGCACTTCAAGTGTATGCCCTTAGTATAAAGGATCTTCATTATCTTTGTATAACTGAAATAATTCATTACAAAAATTTCTCATAACGATGGAAAAATCACTATGATGTTCTTAATCCTATGATAACTCCTCTCAGTAACTTATAAATTCTTCATACTTCATCATCTTTACATATTGAAACTTCTAACAAATTATTTTTTTGGTACTTATAGATTCAATATTCTGTGTTTGGGTTTCTATAACCAACACAAAAAATTTAGAGACCCTAAACATTTTCAATTATTCAAAAAATTTTATCATGAGACTTTATCAAGATTTAGGAGAACTCCATGACCAGAAAATCATTGTTAGATTTAAGGTTAGAATGTTTAATAACTCTTTAACTCCTGACATCATAATATTCATTCAACCTCTTCAGAAACATTTTAGATTTCTATATCAGAAAATTCATTCGTTATCTGATTATAGAAAAATAAATCATCTAGAAATCATAAATTTCTAAATCTTATTCATTTGGATATGATGATCTATATATTTTATTTACCAGCCTCACTAAAAAGTTGCATCTTCATCTTCTCATGTTTCTTCACACTAAATAATTCATAACTATTAAAAGATAAAACCCTAATTTTTTCAAGTCTCTATCACAACATTTATAACTTTTGCGAACGTCATAGAGTTATATAACTCATGGTAAAAATGTAAAGAAATTTATAACTAATAACTTCACAATTTTTAGAAAAACCTTTATTTCTAACAGATACTTAGATTGATTCTTCATACTAATGGTATTAAGTCTGATGATTAGTATTACATAACATTTATTATTAATCTTCCAAACAAATTATTCATCTAGTAATCATTTCTCTGAACATCTGTATCGAGAAAACAATTTTTTTTAAAAAAACTTCTCTCACCCTTTATATTTTGATTCAAACATTTATAAATGTTCACCTATTTTGAAAAAATAGTAGTTTACAAAATATTATTTTTTAACAATTAAACAAAATTTGTTAAAACAAAACATCACAAAGGTTATTGAATTCCCCCATTTGAATATTTTTGAAAACATTCCTTAACAACTTTTATAACTCACTATTTTCAAACATTCATATTTTTTCACAACAAATTATGGAATAAATAAATGTTGTAAATAGTTATAAAAACATAAAATTTATCAAAAGAGAGTGTCCTAACAACATAATACTGGATAAATTAATGTTTTTCAAGGAATTACATCCCTTAGTGACAAGAACATTTTCTAGCCAAGTACAGAAACCCCCACCCTCACTTTTTTCTTTCCTCAAATTTCTTTTCCTATTAATTTTTTTCCTCTTACCTATTATATGACAACAACAACTTCAGATTCATCAAATAAAAATAAGAAAAAGAAACTTACATAGTGAGAAGTTTTTACTTTCTCTCCGCCATTTTCAATATAATAAAAATCATGATGGGGAAACTTTATTATGAGATTTAGGACGTCATTAGAGGAGGATGGACATGAATTTTTAGTCTCAAATCAATAAACATTTCTTTTGGAATTTCATTTTTTGAAGATATTATCAATTTGACACTTCATTAAGATATATTCTAGAAAAAAACTCCATTATAGAATTTCACTTTTATAAAGTGAAAATTTGTATCAATGTGTTTTGATCTTGAATATTGGACTGGTTTTTAGAAATATAGATTACACTCTAATTATCACAAAGTACCATCAATGGTATAGATACATTTATGTTCAAATATTCCAGTTAAACATTCAACCACAACATCTGAGTACAATCTTGAGTAGCCATAACATATTCTCATTATGTTGGTCTTAAAGTTATTAAAGATTGTTTATTACTATTCCAACTTAAAAAAATCACCCTAGAAAAAATTTCCTCAAGTGGTTGACTTTCTATAATTATAATATCCAACCCAATAATCATTAGTAGAACCATGAAAATTCATCTCATAATTTATTTCTTATAACTACCAATGTGAAGTTATTCCTTTGACATATCTGAAAATTCTCTTCTTTTTCAACCTATGTGATTATATCAGAATACTTTGATACAAAACACACAAAGTCATAGCATAGTAAATAGTATGCCTTGAGGATGTAATGTAAAGTAGATTTTTTATTAGCTTCCACATGACTTTCTAATTCAAATATTTTTGGACTCATCTTTACTGAAATTCATCCCTATTGAGATAGGATTTGAAACTGCTTGGGATTATTTCATGCCAAACATTTTCAACATTTCCCCGACATACATTTCTTTAGATGGGAAAATCTCTTTTTATTTTTGATGAACTTGTAAACCAAGGACGATTTTTTATTATACTAAAATTGACATCTCAAATTTCCATTTAATTTATTTAGGAAAAGTTTTGTAAAACATCTTCTTTATCCCATGAAAAATTATATCATTCATATAAACCATTATATTTATAGTTTTGGAGTCCAGATCTTTCACATATAATTTCTATCAACTTTTACTTTAGATAAATTCAACATTATCAAACAATTTTCAATCATGAAATACCATTAACTTTGATCATGTATCATCCCATAAAAATAATTATTCATCCTAAAACATTACATACATCCCCATCAAGTAGAAACCCACAGTGTTGTTTAATGTGAAATTCTTCTTCAATTTCTCCATTTAGAAATGATGACTTTACATCTATCTAATATAAATTTTAATTATAGGGACCAAAAACTACTAAAACCATTATAATATTTTCTAACCTCACAATGGGGGAAAATGTTTCATCAAAATCCAAACCTTCAATATGTTCATAGCCATTATAGACAAGCCTTGCTTTGTTTCTTAAAACTTATCCATGTTCATTCAAATCATTTTTATAAACCCATTTTGTTATGATAAATTTTTATCTATTGCATGTAGAACAAGTTCCCATGTTTCATTTTTCTTAACATGATCCATCTCTTCATTCATTGAATTCACCCATTCATTGTGTTAAATAGATTCTAAAACTGATTCTGGTTCAACTTTTGAGATGAGTGAAGTTTTATTTTCTAATATCAGCCTTCTTCTGGTCTAAAATGGTTCATTCTTATTCCCAAAAATACATTCTATCTCAACATCGTTTTTTAAAGTAGGAAATTATATATTTTCTCTTCTTACTTCACTTTACACATCACATGATTCATATGAATATTCATTTATAATAATTTTATTAGTTTCATATTCATTTGAAACTTTCAGTTTTTCTTCCTCAATAATCCAAAAAAAGATTGTTGAAGAAATTGGTTTCTTAATAACATCCACATCATATGAGTCCAAAAATATTTGTAAACATTTGTTCTAACTTTTTTAACTTTTTTACATTGGGTGAATTAACCATAAAAGTTCCTTCCTTATCTTTTGCATCAATCTTTCATAGATTCTATTTTTGATTTTAAGTAAACATGGACTTCTAAAAACATTTAAGTACTTCAATGAAGGGTTTTTGTTATACCAAATTTCATAAGAAGTCATATTGGATTTAAGTCTAAATAAAAATATATTCTGAATATGTACAATAGTTATAAGAGTTTCTCTCTAGTAGAACATTGAAAGTTTGTATTATGTTAACATACTTCTTCCCATTTCCACCAAACTTCTATTATTTCTTTCTAATAGTCCATTATGTTGTAGAGTGTAGGGAGAACTATACTAATGTTTGATACCATGATTTCTCAAATAAGTTTGAAAATTATGTCTTTTGAATTTAGTACCATTATTTATTTTTAACTTCATTATATAAAACCAAATTTCTTTCTCAAATTCTTTTATAAAAAAACTAAACATTTCCACATACTTCAACTTTTGTTTCACAAACATGATGTTTTTAATCTGAGTGAAATAATAAATAAAAGTGATAAAGTATAAATATTTTTTTATTAATGTCTCATTGGCCCAAATAAATTAGAATGAATAAGTACAAGTGGTCTGGTGGACTGAATCTCAACATTCTTATGAATTTTATTAGTCATATTCTATTTCTGACAAGTAACAGAAACATATTTATCTCTTCTTTTTAATTTTGAAAAAATATATACATCATCATATTTATAATTTTTTTATGTTTTTATAACTATGTGGTTCATGTATTTAGTGCCATAACTTATTCTAATCTTTATCACTTTTGTAACATGAGTTATTAAATTCTCTTATTTGGAAGATATTCCAACTTGTTCTTTCACATTTTTAAATAACATTACCATATTTTACACTTTTAGTAACATAATAATAATCTATGAAGATGGCATATTTTTCATCATTACAATGTTTAATTACAATATTTATGTTATATTTTATCCCATTAATAAATAAAACATCCATATATTTCAACATTTTTGCTTCAATCTAAGTCATTATGATTCCTATGATTTTTAAATAACTATCATTATCAATGGTAAAAACACCCCCATTATGTTTTTAAATATGTTTTAGGATTTTTAAATCACATTTATTGTGTAAATAACAACAATAATAAATTATCCATGATTTTTTCTTTTTTTTACATTCTTTCAAGGAAGTCACAACAACAAAATAACTTCCCTCATCCATTTTATTTGTGGATTCATTTTATTTTCTACCATAAGAAAAATTTTCTATAAGGGGTGTCATACATATTTCAACAGGATAAATAGCCTGAGGACAACTTCCACAAACTTCTTTTAAACATTTAAATTTATTTATTTAGAATGTTTCCAAAATTTTGAGATTTTTCTTTTCTAACTTTATATGTGTTTGGAATGTCACTCATTTTAATTTTAGTATTTTCTCCAAAAAGTTTAATCCTTGTTTATGAAATTGATTAATTATTTTAAAAATTATAATACATATTCTCATAGATTAAATAAAACAAAAAAACCATAAAATCTTGGTTTTCTATTGATGTATGATCTTTCTCTCTTGAAACTTTGTTGAGGATGATAACTTTTTATTGTAATAGCCTACTCTAGACATGGAACATATTTACTTCTGAGTTTGTTTTCAAATTTTGTAAATGGGATAGGTTTTTAACATCATTTCACCACCCAAATATTCCTAGTACATTTCTTATCACATAAAATGTTAGAAACTTTAGTTGAAACACTATTTTTGAGGGTGAGGAAATCACATGATTATTGTTTTGATCTTTCTCATATAGTTTAGAAGTATCAAATTTTACTTTTAAAGATTTTTTGATGTATTAATTCATCTTATTCAAGTTACATTCATACTCAATAAGAATAAATTAAAACTTATTGATTTCTTATTCATGACATACAAATTTCTTACTAAGACCTTCAACCATATTTCCCTACTAAAAAACTCTTAATCTGTAACATAAGATCTCCTAAATGTATTCTTACTCTTTCTTAATGACATATTTTCTTCCTTAAACAAATTATTCACAATATTTCTTCTTTTGTATGATTTATTTTTAATAGTTCTATTTTTTCCTTGACATGAAATAAGTTTTTTTAGTTGATTATCTCTATATGATTCTTCACCACATTATTTACTATATGAGGGATCTTTTTGTTTGGTCAACTTTTTTAATGAAGTTTGTAATTTTTTTTAACATTCTTCTTCCGTAGAATTGTTTTCAGTTGAGAATGATTCAATATTCATAGAAAATATACTTATTTGGTATCCATTAAACCTATTCTTATGATTTTTATTACTTTTCTTATTCCAGAATTTTTTTACACTTATTCCATCAAGTCATTTCATCATAATCATCCCGATACTCACCAAAATTCTTCATAGGGCAATTCATAACAATGTTTCTGATTCCACCACACTCAAAAAAACTGAGAGGAAATTTTCCACCCTACTTTCCTATTCATATTATATAATTATTAAATAAAAGAGACATGATTTTCTCATGAAACTAAACATCCTTTTTATCTTTCGAATCACAAGGATTTACATATTCAACATCTTGAGTTTTAAATTTTCTCATAGCTTCAAAATCCATTTAATATTTCACATTATTTTTGAACATTAATGATTTCCTCATTTCATAATAAAATATATATTTATGCAATTTATCCACATATATATCATAATTATCTTCTAAATCAGAAATTTTTGAATCAAATATATCTAGAAAGTTTCTCATAAGTTTTATTTACTATTGTAGAATCTTTCATAATATATTCATGTCCTTTTATGTTGCAAACAATTTTATTTAACTTGGTGAATTATTAATCAATAGTTTCTTAATATATCATTTTTATGTCCTAAAACATATTATTCCATTTTTTTATCTTTTTTTTCCTTTACTTTTGTATTCCCATTGAAAATAATTTGCAGATTGTGCAACATACTCATTAATGTTTTTGAGACCCATCACCTTTATATAAATATTTTCAAATAGAGAGATAAGAATGTAATTCCCTGATTTTAATTAAATTCAATAAATTTGTTATGAAAAAAAGTTATTGGGGAACTTTTTTTAATTGGTAGAAAACCAATTATATTAGTATCAATAATTTCCAGTCCAGGAGATAGAAGACAAGGAATTATACTATATTTCCATCCAAAATAATTATTTCTATCATAGTTAATAGTTCCTCTAAAGTTGGAAGAAATAATATTATCCATAATAATAATTCAACAAGGGATCCTTCCCTCTAATACCCATTTAAGATCCAAAGGATCGAATGATAACTGAAAAGGATGGTGATGTTGAATCAGTTATTTATATCTTACAGGTTTTTATAATTTCAAAACATAACCCCTAAAACCTATTAAAGTTTATAAACAAATATTATTTTAGTAAATACTCAATTATGAAAAAGTAGTAAATCAAGTAAAGTACACATGGATTACAAGGATAGACATTAGTGTGAGAATAAATATCCTTTCTATAGCCACTTTTGTGGGTATATCGAAATTCCCTAATTTTTGGAAGTGATTAAAACATATGAAAACTAGAATTATAAATCATATTTATCCCAATAATAATGAATATACTGACTCTCATCAAATTAAAAAGGTTTATTATAAATAATTTGATCCACAAAATAAAAAAAATCACAAACTTTTTCTCTACAAAATATATTCTGAAACCTCAGTACAGAGACCCTGGGGTTGATTACCTTAGTTTAATTGTATCATTATGATAGAATCATTAAAATGAATTCATTATGATAAAGTCATTATGACAACCCATTTTCTCAAAATTGGCTTCTCAAATTCTGATCAACTGTTCATTCTAATCTTCCTAAGTCCGATCTTCCTCATTCTGATAATTCTATGTCTGGTAAGAAAACATTCAACTGTTTGATCTTCTATAGAGATCTATAAACAAAATGAACTCTTAATAATTTTTTTATTTATTCTCCTTTTTCAAAAATGTAAATATTGAATGGTAAAAATGATCTCTTCATCTATTTATAGGCATCCCAAAATGGAAAAGGTGGGAAACAAAAAAACTTTTCCCGATTACTCAATTTAAAAAACTATGAGATCAATGCATATTTTAATATAATGTTTATTAAATAATATTCTAGAATATTTTTGTGTCTTCTCTATTATCATCCTTATCATACTTTCTAAAATTTCATTAGTATGATGGACCTTCCTCAGCTTGTTTCAACTGAATTTCTTATAAAAACTGCATCTGATGGATCAGTGTCTTCCCCTGGTGTAACACCCTAGAATTTTATGAGAAATATTTTGTTTTTATGTTATATAAATCATAATAGGAGTCTTTCAATACACACAACAATATCTTGTCTTACTTTACATGCAACCACGACCTTCCTCGATAGCTTGCATTGTACGCAATACCGAGTTTCACTAAACAACGATATGCTATTAAAATATTATTAAAACTAGCCGTTATGAATAGTAATACCCACTTTTTGATATTTTGTAAATTTTATTTTTCAAAATGGACTTCATTTTTGGATTCGGAATATCGAAGTTAGCCTAGGGTGAAATTTTGGTATTTTTCTGAAAACTTTCAATTTTTGATGAATAGTGAAAACACTAGGTTACTATTTAAAAACCGACTTTTTATTTAAATAATTATTTATTTTATTTAAATTTATTTTAGGTCAAAATTGATAAATAATACCTATATATGTTCAATGAAATTCATTGGAGTCATTTTATAATAATTTTAGATATATAAAAATTTTATTGAACTTTTCATCGTCTTTTACCCACCTCCTAGGAGAATTTCCAGATTCACATAAAACTTAATTTTACCGCTTCTATGAATAGAATTTCAAAACTACGAGAGACACGGTTTATGTTATTAATTAAAATGTGCTTCAATGAGATGAAGATAAATTTTGGGGAATAGTAACTTTTTACTTTTTTTTACCACGGTTAAAAGTAAATAGGGTAATTAAGTGTAAAAATGATATTATTATTACCCTAACACATGTACTAATTCTATTGGATAAGTGTAATTCGACCAAAAACAACCTTAGGAATAAAATATGACCATTTAGGCCCACTTGGAATAGATTAGGACATTTATTATTAATTTATTTAAAGAAGGGTTAAAATAGTTAAAATGAATGTTTAATAACTAAATCCTTTTTAATATAGGGTTATACATAATATAAATTCAACTATAAATATTATTTAGAAATAAAAAAATATTTCCTACATAATGATATTTTATTTTTAATTTTTAGAAATTAAATAATTTAATTTATTTATGTTACAATGATGATGCAGTAATTATCTTATGAATGAAATATTGACATAATTAATGTTATAAATACCCAAATAAATGTAATTTGAGACTTTTTATGAATTAAACTAATTTTATAGGTTAATATTACATGTTATTATTGATTTAATTAACTGTTTTCGAACTAATAAATCTTTTATGATATTCACAAAAATCAATTACCAAATAGTGTCAAAATTGACATAAAATAGTTTTTTAAAAAAATATTATATTATTAATTGTTATTTTATTCCTAAAAATATAAGGTTTGGCCACATGACTTAGATAAGGTTATATATTAATAATAAACAACTTTTGGTTCGTTTGGCTTGTTATAGTAAGTTTCTTAATCTTATAGCGTAAGAAAACAAGAAGACACAGTAAAAGTGAAATTATTTAACTTAAAGTTAAATATAAAAAAAAGGTCAAAATAATTACCTAAACTTGTCCAAATTATATTTGATGAGAGGATTTGGACCCATACCCACCTTATCTTTGAAATAAATCAATTTGGAGCTATTAAAAAACGAATATTACTTTATAATAAAATAATATTTTGAGTTTTTCCAAAGGTGCCCCTCTCCTCCCTTATAAAAGGGCACCTCCTCCCTCTCTTCCTCACACCACATTTAGCCTTAAAACTCGGCCAAACCCTACCAAATTATCTTCTACACTTCCCTAGAAACATCCTATAGGTTCTGGTCTTCATCAAAGACCAATTTTAGTTCCCTAAGAGGAGGTCTCAAAGAGGCGCTTTAAAGAAGAGGTAATGTCGGTTACCAATTCTTTCAACTTTATTTCTTCTTTCACTTCTTCTTATTTAGTTGTTTCATTATGAAGTAATAACATCAGTATCACTAATATAATTATATTTTATTATAAGTATGAAATAACCCTATTTCACCATCTATCCATCCTATGGAAAATGAAATTACCGTGCATGCGTACGTACGGAATACCGTCTCCACGCCGTGGTGTAATCTATTTTCCACCACCACCTTACTTGGATGGGTATAATGGTGAAAATAAATAACTATATATGATTATTTTAAAGTTTTATTGATTCTGAAATAGTATACATACACTCCAATACAATTCCACGATCATGGGAATGATATCATCGCTCGTGCGTACGTACGGAATACCCTCTCCACGATGTGATGCGACTCATTCTACATGATCTTAATTTCATAATGATTATATAAATGAATAGAATAAATAAATATGATATATAGTACACTAATACCATTCTGGAAATGAGGTATCTATAACCTAAAGAGAAGAATAAGAATTTATTCAACAAAACACGCATAAGAACAAAAAGTAATAAACACCCGCATAACAAGTAGCAATGAAATATTACTAATAAGAAGCTAAGAATATGACCATATATGATATCATAACAATGAGTATGATTCTGGAATAAGTAAATGACATTATTTAAATCATTATACAAGAGTTTCGGACACTTACAAAGAAAATCTGACCTAAGGTAAGGGAAAATCTCACAATCAAATTTTTATCAGAGATTGTTTATACTTCAGAATTTACTGGGGAATATTTATTGTCCACATCCATGTTTCCTCAATATTTAATATTATTTATATCCTCATACAATTTTTTAAATCCAATTTTACCCTTCAGTGAGTTTTTAGTAAAAGATATGAAAGGAATCTTTTGTCGTTTTTCATACGAGGCACTTTTTGACTTTTCCAGCCAAAGTACGGGAAGAATGTTTTTTTAATTTATACGGCATGAATGGATTTTTAAAAAATTATTTACAAGAAGTTTCCTTTACAATTTTTCAAGTTTATTTTAAATCAACTTCTTTTAGTTTAAAATTGTATGACATGTTAAGAACGGAAAAATGTTTTTGAAGTAGAAAGGATATTTTCCTCAAGAATGGAGTTCAAGTGTGTTATCAAAATTATTTTCCATATAAGATAATATAGGGTTATCTTTCTATCCTATTATTACATTGATTTGATTATGTTGTGATGGAATTATTTTTATGAATTCTTTTATCTTATATGAATTGTTTTATGATGTCACGATGTTTAAGAATCCCATTTTTATTACATGAGTTATGTTATGATGTATGATTTATGATTTTATGGCACACAAAAGAATGGTTTAATTATAAAATGGGTGGGACCTATATCTCCCTCCAATGCATTGGGTAAAGATTTATATCTCATGAGATAGACATGACTGGAACGACGGGTAAAACTGGTTCAGTGAAACAGGACTTGAATGAGGAGTGAACTCGGTTCAGAAATGGAATTTGTCCACTAAGATAGTCTTGGAAATGAGTCTTGACTAATAAGAAATGATTCTCTATGATTATGTGTGAATGACAAAAAGTTTCATGTTTTATGTTATGATTATTGGGATTACATTTCACTACTATGATTTATCCCATGTCATGAAATTATGATCACTTTTTCAGGTTAAGATTTCCAAAATGATATGTTCTTATGAATATGATGTGATTGGTATTTATTTTGTTTACACTTACTAAGCATTTGACCTCACCATTTTGTATGTTTTCTTTTCCCCAGGTCAGGAATAAGGATATTAAGTAAGATATTCCAAAAGAAAATATAGATATGATAAAATAAAAGGGAGACAATGTAGAAGATTTATGAACCCGTTGTTTATGTTTACCAGTTTCTAAAGACACTATACCTATACAGTCCTCTCCTGGTTTTGTTATATGTTGTAATAAGTGTGCTTCAATTCTGAAGTAATAACAATCTATGTAAAATATAGGTCGTTATAGTTGGTATCAGAGGAAAGTTATAGTCAACCTTTGGAAACTAGGATGTGAAGGCCTTAGTAAGAACCCTAAGGATAATTCAAAGCATAGAACACGATCTTAGTGTTTTAAAAATGGCCATGAACAACCTATGATAAGACCTTAAGTGTGAAATTTTATTCTTGATTATGTGTTTTTTCTATTATAATTAGTGTTTCTCAAACTATTATTCTTGGTTTTAGTCAATGGCTGGAACCCGAAAGAATCGTGTTAATGCGGAATGCGATGGGCAATGCAATGATTGTCCCCCTGAGCAACCAAACGTTATGTGAGATGGAATGAAAAATCTTTTAGCCATTCTCACACAACTTTCTCAAGCTATGAATCATTCAAGACTTCCAAACGAGAAAAGGAATGAGCAACATTCTATTGAATCCTTCATGAGGAAACGTCCACCTTCATTCAGTGGGTCAACTAATCCATTAGTTGCTGAACAATGGATTAGTACTACTGATAAGATATTTTCAGTTTTCAATGTTCTGAACATGATAAAGTTATCTTAGCAGTGTATCGTTTGGAAGGAGGTGTTTATCAATGGTGGAATCTTATCAAGAATACGAGGCAAAGAGATGAAATTGAGTCCATGGAATGGGACGAGTTCAAGAACTTATTTTTCAATAAGTACTTCCCTCGTATTCTTCGAACAAAGATGGAGAAGGAGTTTCCTGAACTAAAGAAAAATGATGATGAATCTGTTGGTACCTATGAAGCAAATTTTACAAGACTTGTAAGGTAAGATTTTTTTATTATTATCCAGCCTGAGAGTAAGATCGATCGATTATTTAGTGGCTTAAAACCAAGTCTTCGATAGGTGTTAGCCATAAAGGACTTCAATAGATACGAGGAAATCATTCGATGTGCTCTCAATGTTGAGATGGAGATTAGAGTAACCCATCAGTCCTATGGGTTTGATAAGAAGAGGAAAATGGGATTCAAAGGGAAATATAAAGATCACACTAAAAAGAAGATAAGTTTTCCCTTATGCTCAAAGTGTGGAAAGAAACATGGAGGGAGTTGTCTTAAAGGGACATGTAAATGTTTCAAATGTGGAAAGGAAGGTCATCGGGCATTTGAATGCCGCAATGATGGGAAGAAGATGTCTAGTGATGCAAACAAAGGAAAGGCTACACAGAGTGAACCTCCTAAACTTCAATGTTACAAGTGCAAGGAAATGAGGCATTATTCCTATCAATTCCTTAATCCAAGGGTTTTTGATGATGATCGACGTCAACAAACTCTTAAGGCTAAAGAGAAAGGAATGTCACATGAAACTTCTATCAGCAATGTGGAGTACAATAACGATGTGGTGAAAGGTACACTTACCATCCACTCTAAAGTAGAAAATGTTTTATTTGATTCTAGATCCACCCACTCTTTTATTTCTGAAGAATTTTCTAAGGGTATCACCGTATTACCTCAACAATTAGATATTGAGTTAGCTGTGACAACCCCTAATGGCACAATAGTCACATCAAAAGTTTATAATTCTTCTCCGATTAAAGTTTGTGGGAAAGTGATTCCTGAAAATCTTTTGATCCTTCCTATAGTGGAATTTGATGTGATTCTTGGCATGGATTGGCTTTCTCTATATGGATATCATATCAATTTCCAAATAAGGGAAGTCACATTTCATATTCCAGATCAATCTATGATCTTCTATCGATGAAAGGATGAACATAACCTTCTAGTGGAAATTTCTTCCATCTTATGGGTCTTAATTCCACTAAATAAAGGTTATATATCTCAATTGGTTGGTGAGAAACTCAGGATTAAGAATATTCCCATTGTACGAGAGTTTGATGATGTCTTTCCGGAGGAATTGCTGGGTCTTCCACCGAATTGTGAAGCTGAGTTTTCAATAGAACTCGTACCAGGTTCTTTACCTATTTCAAAGACACCTTAAATAATGGCCCCAATTGAGTTGCAGGAATTGAAGAAGAAACTCTAAGAGAATCTTGATAAAGGATTCATACGCCCTAGTGCGTCACCTTGGGAGCACCTATTCTGTTTATTAAGAAGAAAGATGGATCAATAAGACTCTGCATTGATTATTGAGAACTTAACAAGATCAATATCAAGAAAAAATATCCTCTCCCGTGCATTGATGACCTATTTGACCAACCACGCAGAGCTCAATACTTTTCCAAGATTGATCTTCATTCAGGGTATCATCAATTAAGGGTCAAAAGGGAGGATATACCAAAGACGGCTTTCTGTACAAGGTATGGACACTATGAATTTATAGTGATTCCATTTGGTCTTACTAATTCCCCTGCTATATTCACGGATCTGATTAATAGAGTCTTTAGAGACTATATAGATCAATTTGTGGTAGTCTTTATAGATGATATTCTTATCTATTCAAAGATCAAGGAAGAACATGAATATCAATTGATAATTATATTGAAGACCCTTAGGAAGGAGAAGCTTTATGCCAAATTTACCAAGTGTGAATTTTGGTTTCAAAAAGTTGCATTTTTGGGTCACATATTCTCTAAAGAGGGGATATCTGTGGATCTAGCAAAAACAGAGGTTATCGAAAGATGATCGAGACCAACAACAGTAACTGAGATCCAATGTTTTCTTGGTTGGGCTGGATATTATCGATGTTTTGTAAAAGATTTTTCATGATTATCTAATCCACTCACCAGGTTTACTCAGAAAGGAATTAAGTTTGTTTGGACAGAGGAATGTGAAGAGAATTTCAAGGGGTTAAAAAGAAGGTTATCCAGTGCACCTGTACTCACACTGCCTTGTAGTGGAGAAAGGTTTGTGATCTACAGTGATGCATCCAAGAAGGTATTGGGGTGTGTTCTCATGAAAAACGATATGGTGATAGCTTATGCCTCACAACAGTTGAAAATCCTTGAGCAAAATTACCCAACTCATGATTTAGAGTTAGTTGCGGTAATATTTGCATTAAAGATTTGGAGGAATTATCTTTATGGAGAAAGGTGTGATATTTATACTGATCATACAAGTTTAAAGTATATTTTCACACAAAAGGAGCTGAATATGTGCTAATGAAGATAGTTGGAGCTGATTAAGGATTACGACTGCTCAATTCATTACCACCCTGGGAAGGAAAACAAGGTGGCAGATGCATTAAGTCGACAAGACCATGCTAGCTTATCCATGATGAGGATCACAAAAGATCCAATATTTATGGATTTACAAAGGATGGATCTTGGAATTATAATGAAAGGGGAAAAATCATATCTTTCTCAAATGAATGTTCAACCATCTATACATGTGAAGATTAAAGAGGCACAAAAAGAAGATGTAGAGTTAAAAAATAAGGTGAGAAATGTTCCTGAATTCAAACTTGATTGTGATGAAATAATAAGGTTTAGTAATCGGGTTTGTGTTACTCCAATACCAGAATTAAAGGAGCTGCTGGATGAGGCTCATAGTTCTTCATTCTCTATTCATACTGGAAGCACGAAGATGTATAGGGACTTGAAAGAGTACTTCTGGTGGGATGGAATGAAAAGAGATGTTGCTGAATATGTCTCTCGATGCTTGGTTTTTCAGCAAGTTAAAGCTGAGAGACAGAAGTCTAAGGGGATGTTACAACCATTACCCATACTCGAATGGAAATGGGAAAACATCACTATGGACTGTGTCACCGGATTTCCTAAAACATCCAAAGTAAATAATGCTATCTGGGTCATAGTTGATCATCTTACAAAGTCTGCACACTTCATTGCTATTAGAGAAGATTTCTCTCTGGATCAGCTTGCCAGGATATATGTAAAAGAAGTGGTAAGATTGCATGGAGTACCACTTTCTATTATATCTGTAAGGGTTGGTGTCCTGAGAACCAACTGTTTTGTACTTTGATTACATAAATGTTCACTTATTATATATTGTTCATTGTTCTGCATGACTATAATATAATAATGTCCTGAAATATTTGTTGCATTAATAAGGTCATAGCAGATCCCCGCTATGATGAGAACCTTGAAATGCTATAACAATATTCGTAAATAAAGTTCTGCGGTTGGATTACATACTGTGATAGGACACATAGTATACAGACCGTCATGTGCGAGTACTCATAAGAAGACGAGACTCTCTCTCATGGAGTTCGCACTTGGTAATCTCCAAGATGGGAGATTATGAGAACAGACCTGCCAGTAGTAATTCCGCATGTCTTGGTGTCATCGGATATTGCTATCTACGAGCGTGTGTAATGGTCCTTAGACTGGAAGATTATCATTAACTCATGTCATGACTCGCGCACTTAGATTTACTGACAAAAACCGTCACACAGACAGTTGGCGGGAAGTAGGGTACGTTGGGTGCGTCACGAGTGACATGTTGTTAATGGATAAGTCGAGGAAGGATTTGTCCCTTCCATTTATGGAAGTTGATATCTCGGCCCTTTGATTGAAATAGAACTGTCACATTAAATTCCATGGCCATGGTGTAAACAATGAGTTTATTTCAGGTAGTCAAAGAACGACATATCAAGCATATAGGTTTATGACACTACCATGAAACCTGCTTGATGAGATATTGAGACAAATGGATTAAATTACACAGTAAGCGTTCGTATGAGGTGATACATCAATGTGGTGTCAACTTCTTTCTCTTGGGTGCCTTGACCCATTGCTAGACAGTAATCTTGGACTTTAGGCAAGCCTGCCTAATGCCAATGAGAAAGAGGCCTAGAGGGTCACACACTAAGTGTATCCAAGTATCTCAAGTTGAATAAAGATTATTCTCGTACGTGGTTTAATAATTATTCAAGGAAGCCTAAGTTGTTTTAAATGATGGAGGAAAAACAAAATAAAACAAGTACACGCCGTGTATTATTATTACATGCCGTGTAGTTTTATTTTGGAAAGGAAATGAATAAATGAAAACAAGATATACATGCCGTGTACATTTAATGTACACGCCGTGTAGTTTTCAATGAAAAACAAGTACACTCCGTGTATTTATTAATACACGCCGTGTAGTTTTTTCCAGTTGGGATTTTGAGGATATAATATTGTTTTAAATGATATTTATTATAATCAGCGTGGGCGCATGTCAAGGAATTATTTATTCGACATGGGGTTTTAAATAAAGAGTCAATGAAATATATAAAACGCGTAACGCGTTTATTTATTGTCATAACTCTATAACCACACACACCCGATTATAAATATCCTCACAACCCCAACTCTTTTCTGACACACAAGAGAATCGTTGTGCACAACATCTCTAGAGAATTATTTCAAGGCCGAAAGAACCTCTTCCTCCAAGAACGCTCTAAAGACCGAGAGAGATCCTCTTCCATCGGATCAAGACAATCTAAGGCGGACAACGCAAGCAAAGGCTTCTCCACGCTAGCACCCAGAGAATCCTTTGGCGACGTCCAGAGATACGAGGTACACGTGTGGATCACCGCTAGAGGGAGTCTACACATGGCTTCTGCGACGCAACGACGGATCACATCGACAACATGATTAAGAACATCAACGAAGAAAGAACACCCAAAAGGTATTTCTTTATAATTAATTAAATTAATTATAATCAACCTGTAACGATCCTTGTTTGTGGTTCCGGGACAAACCATCTTCTTTGTCTTTTTCTGTGATTCGATCTGTGGAGACTGGCGTTTATCGTCGTATTGATCCCGGATTGATCATTTCTAATGACAAAAAGCCAAGTGGGCACATCCACCCATGCACTTCTGCTGCGCCCGGAACCTTAAAATGGTATCAGAGCGAGGTTACAACGTTGATTATAGTTATTTAATTTTCGTTGATAATTTACGCATTCATATTTGATTCAATTCGAAATAAATCGTTCTATAAATCTGAATTAACGAGATCTATTCTTCCTCCTTCGTTTCTCGATTCATATCACAGAAACTACCTTTTAATTTTAATTTTGATTAAAATAAAAACGATGAACTCATCCGGAGGAGCCGCTCTTTCTGTCTGTACAACACGGGATTACACAGCGTGTAATTAAAACTACACGCCATGTACTTAGGTTCAACGAACCGGCACTGGTCCGCCAAACCACACCGTGTGAATTGATTGTGCCTAAGTTTTAATCACGCCGTGTTGACCAGAATAGAACGACGCGTGGAAACCGGAATACACGACGTGTATGTTGGAACAACACGCCGTGTAGTCCGTTCCGACCCAGGTGAAACCATGTACAAAGATAAGTCGCGTACCGCGTATACGGGATCTCCAGGCCGGTTACCGCGTAACAAGGAAGTACACGCCGTGTATGATTCATCTACATTCCATGTACTCTAAAATTTCCAAAGTACAGAAAAACACGCCAAAGACCCGGCGTGTACTTTGGACAAAGGGTGAAAAGAAAAATACACGCCGTGTAATTAAAAACTACACGCCGTGTACTTTCCAGAAATGGAATTTCACCAGGTTTCCTCCAATGTACAAAGACCCGTACAAGGAATATGGATGAGAAGAATCTCAAGGAAATTCAGAAAGGAATTTAAGATAAAGAATTGATTAATTATAAGATAATAATTAATTGAATTCGAGCGCGTCTTATCTTAAATAAAAGAACGATTAAAAGAATTTGAATTCTAAATATACGTAATTGTCGTTGCATACTATGGATGATCATGAGCTAGACCAAATACCCTTTGTATGTGTATGGTTTCATTTAAAATTTGTTGGCCTGCGAGCCTTCTTCCAATAAAATGTAGGGCCTGCGTGCCCATGGTTTCTTTAATGTAAACCCATGTAATGGAGGATCTCCCAAGCCAGAGGAGACGGTTCAAATCCCGAAGCCGAGGCGAAACCGACACAAGAAGATACAAAGGTGGACAGGTGGGAGCTGCAAAACACGAACCATCAGGTTCAAGGTGTTTTCCCTAGGTCAGGGTAAGCTTATCAAAACCGCTAGATAAGCTAACCAAATAGAAGCTCATGATCATGCCATCTTATTTTATTTCTGTCTGATTGCATGGTTTATATATTATGCATTTGTTGTTGCGATCACAAAATTAATAAAATGAACAAGCATGCAAAGATGGAATAAAATAAAAACCGGTCTATGCGTATACATTATCGGAACATGGTTAATCACTTAAGCAAGCATCACTTAATATTAACAAGCATGTGATAATTCAAAGATATGCATAAAGAATAAAATCCCTCAAATACCATATTAAGTCAGACCAAGCCTTCCGTTACTTGATTAAGGGCAAGACTCAATAAAACTATGTGTTTGACCAACCCTTGTTGGGACACTTACTTTTATAAAGGAAGCCCTTATGAAAGGTTTCAGGTTGACTTAACCATATTACATCAAGAGAAGTATCCCTTGCTAGACTTGATGTAATATTGGAGGCAAGAGTTGAGGAAATCCAAGTCAGGATTTCAGGATTGTGGAGTCCACTCAACAGATCAAGGAACTGTAAGCTCACAGTTGGCAAAGACCCGCCTACCTAAATACCTTTAAATAGCTTGACCAACCCTTGTTGGGGTTATGCGAAGGGAAATATGGATCCTTGACATTAGAATGTCAAAGCAACTGGACATTCCGAGTTCAATGGTGAGGGCCATTGGGAATTGATAAAATAGTGGGAGACTTAATAAAATTTATTATTTCTCATAAAATGTAATCAAGAAAGTACTGATGAATCTGCTCTTTTAAATTGTAGAATCAAAATGACAAACACATCAACCACATTTTCTCTGCGATCAATTCTGGATAAAGACAACATCCTCACCGGCAGTAACTTTTAGGAATGGTTTAGGCGCCTTCGGGTTATCCTACGCCATGAACGGAAGTTTTATGTGCTGGAGTCCTCACTTCCTGATTCTCCTACCCCAGGGGCAAGTGATGAAGATTTCCTAGTCTATGATCAACATTTGAACGATGCTCCCGACGTTCAATGTTTGATGTTGTCATCTATGTCTAGTGAGCTCATGATGTCTCATGAAGACATGGATGCCTACAGCATTCTCGAGCACCTCCGTGGTTTATACCAGGAGAGAGCAAGACAGGAAAGGTTTGAGATCTCCAAGGCTCTGTTTCAGAGCAAGCTTGGAGAGGGTGCCCCAGCTGGGCCTCATGTAGTCAAGCTCATTGGCTACATTGAGCGCTTGGAGGTTCTAGGGTTTAAACTCCCTGAAGAACTGGGTACCGATCTCATTCTTGCATCACTCCCCCAGAGCTTCTCAAACTTTGTTGTTAATTTCAACATGAACAATATTGAGAAGTATCTATCTGATCTTCTTATCCTTATTCGCCAAGTGGACAATGACATGAAGCGTGAAAAGCCTTCTGTCCTTATGGTGAATAAAAGGAAAGGGAAGGCAAAGAGCTTTAAGACCAAAGCTTCTTCAAGGCCTTCCAAGAAAAATAAGATCAAAGGGGAGGCAAAGGAACATGATGCTGTTTGTTTCGCATGTGGCAAGAAGGGCCACTGGAAGAAAAACTGCACCCAGCCAAGGAAGCAAGGGGAAGCTTCAGGTGCGTTTGTTATCGAATGAAATCTATCTGTTTCTACTAATTGGGTATTAGTTACTTCTTGTGGTGCTCACATCTGTATCCAAATACAGGAACCAAGTAGATTCAGTAAGATTGATCGAGGGGAGATAGATCTACGAGCAGCCAACGGAGCCAGACTTGCTGTTGTAGCTGTCGGGGACTACCACCTCATATTGCCTACCGGGATGGTCTTGGTTTTGAAAGGATGTTATTATGTACCCTCTGTAACCAAAAACATTATTTCAGTATCCAGATTAGATACTGATGGATTCATATTCAAGTTTGGAAATGAATGTTGCTACTTTTATAAAGATAGCATTTGTTTTGGTAGGGCACGTTTATATAACGGCCTTTATGTGTTAGACTACACAAACCAAGTAATGGCAATCGATAACAAAGTTAATTCACATGACTCATACCACACCCAACTTTGGCATCACCGGCTAGGTCATGTCAATGAGAAACGTTTGACAAAATTACATCAAGATGGGTATTTAGATTCTTTCAAACTAAAACCACTTGGTGTATGTCATGCGTGTCTACAAGGCAAAATGACCAAAGCCCCATTTAGTGGGAAAGGTGAAAGAGATAAAGAGCTTCTAGAATTAGTTCACACAGATGTGTGTGGACCATTTCCAGTTGAAGCAAGGGGTGGGTTCTCGTACTTCATAACTTTTACTGATGATTTTAGTAGATATGGATATATCTATTTAATGAGGTATAAGTCAGATTCTTTTGATCGGTTCAAAGAATACAAGAATGAAGTTGAGTACCAGCTTGGTAAGAAGATTAAGAAACTCCGCTCAGACAGAGGAGGAGAATATCTTAATCAAGACTTCATTGATTTCTTATGGGAGTTTGGGATTCTATCTCAACTCACTCCTCCTTACACACCGCAGTGGAATGGTGTATGTGAAAGGAGGAACCGCACCCAGTTGGACATGGTGAGATCAATGATGAGTCATGCGAGTCTTCCATTATCCTTTTGTGGATATGCATTACAAATAGCAGCACACATACTAAACCAAGTACCAACTAAATCGATAAATGGTATTCCATACGAGTTATGGAGTGGACGCAAAGCCATGTTATCGAATTTACACGTGTGGGGTAGCGAAGCATTTGTTAAGGCCTCTTCAGGTAACAAACTTGCACCCCGAGGCACAAAGTGCATCTTTATAGGATATCCCAAGGAAACAAGGGGATATTACCTATACAACCCCTCAGAAAAAAGGTTACAGTGGCAAGACATGCCATATTCCTTGAGAGGGAGCACATCTCCAGAAGAGATAGTGGGAGCGAGATAGAATTCAATGAAGTCGAGGCTCAAGATACACATGAGTTGGTACAAGAACAGATTCCACAAAGCCCCTTGGAAGAACAATCTGTTCCAGAGACACAAGAACTGCGTAGGAGCACGAGAGAGGTAAGAGAACCAGAACGATATGGTTTTCTTGTCACTGAGGATGGTGACTCATTATTGGTTGACAATGATGATCCTCTTTCCTACAAGGAAGCAGTTGAAGGCACAGACGTTGCCAAGTGGCAAGAAGCCATGAATTCTGAAATGGATTCCATGTACCAAAACCAAGTCTGGATTTTGGTAGATCCTCCAGTTGATGTAAAGCCTATTGGTAATAAATGGGTATTCAAGAAGAAACTGGACATGAAAGGGCAAGTCAGCACCTACAAGGCACGACTGGTTGCAAAAGGTTTTAGACGCCGTCAAGGAATTGACTATGATGAAACATTTTCACCGGTTGCAATGCTGAAGTCCATCAGAATCCTATTGGCCATTGCTGCTTACCATGACTATGAAATTTGGCAAATGGATGTCAAAACAGCTTTCCTTAACGGGAACCTCCAGGAAGATGTCTACATGACACAACCTGAAGGGTTTGTGACTTCAAAGGATTCCAACAAGGTATGCAAGTTGCAAAAATCCATTTATGGATTAAAGCAAGCATCAAGGTCATGGAACATTCGTTTTGATGAAGCTATTACAGAATTTGGCTTTGTTAAGAACGAATGTGAGCCTTGTGCCTACAAAAGGTTTAGTGGAAGTGAAGTCTTTTTCTTAATAGTATATGTTGACGACATATTGCTAATTGGAAAGGAAATACCTGTCTTACAGTCAGTTAAGGCATGGTTGAATAAATGCTTCTCCATGAAAGACTTGGGCGAGGCGGCATATATTCTTGGGATCAAGATCCATCGTGATAGATCCAAGAAAATGCTGGGCCTAAGTCAAAGTACATACATTGATAAGATACTGAAGAGATTCAGTATGGAACAGTCCAAGAGGGGATTGTTGCCAGTGTCACATGGCATTCATCTTTCCAAGAAAATGTGTCCTCAAACACATGAGGAAAGAAAGAGAATGGCAAGGATTCCTTACGCATCCGCGATTGGGTCAGTCATGTATGTTATGCTATGTACGAGGCTAGATGTTGCTTATGCATTAAGTGCTGTAGGCAGATATCAAGCTGATCCAGGAGACCACCATTGGATGGCAGTCAAGACTATCCTTAAGTATCTGAGGCGTACTAAGGATATGTTCTTGGTTTATGGAGGAGATGAGGAACTAGTCATCAGAGGACAGGTAGATGCTAGTTTCCAGACTGATCAAGATGACATGAAGTCGCAGACTGGATACATCTTCAGTTTGAATGGAGGTGCAGTGAGCTGGAAGAGCTCAAAACAAAGTGTGGTGGCAGATTCTACAGCGGAGTCCGAGTATATCGCAGCTTCTGAGGCAGCTAAATAAGCAGTATGGATGCGAAGCTTCGTCCAAGAGTTGGATGTTGTACCGAGCAGTAAAGATCCTATCACACTCTATTGTGATAATACTGTAGCGGTGGAACTTGCAAAAGAGCCAAGGTCACATCAGCGGACAAAGCACATACTTCGGAAGTATCATCTCTTGAGGGATTTTTCTCAGAGAGGTGAAGTTGCAGTGAGCAGTATTTCCACGGAAGACAACATGGCAGACCCATTGACTAAAGCCTTGACTCAGCAGAAACATGATCATCATGTGAGGTCTAGCGGACTAAAAGTCGTAGGCAGTTGGCTCTAGTCCAAGTGGGAGTTTGTAAGGGTTGGTGTCCTGAGAACCAACTGTTTTGTACTTTGATTACATAAATGTTCACTTATTATATATTGTTCATTGTTCTGCATGACTATAATATAATAATGTCCAGAAATATTTGTTGCATTAATAAGGTCATAGCAGATCCCCGCTATGATGAGAACCCTGAAATGCTATAACAATATTCGTAAATAAAGATCTACGGTTGGATGACATACTATGATAGGACACATAGTATACAGACCGTCATGTGCGAGTACTCATAAGAAGATGAGAATCTCTCTCATGGAGTTCGCACTTGGTAATCTCCAAGATGGGAGATTATGAGAACAGACCTGCCAGTAGTAATTCCGCATGTCTTGGTGTCATCGGATATTGCTATCTACGAGCGTGTGTAATGGTCCTTAGACTGGAAGATTATCATTAATTCATGTCATGACTCGCGTACTTAGATTTACTGACGAAAACCGTCACGCAGACAGTTGGCGGGAAGTAGGGTACGTTGGGTGCGTCACGAGTGACATGTTGTTAATGGATAAGTCGAGGAAGGATTTGTCCCTTCCATTTATGGAAGTTGATATCTCAGCCCTTTGATTGAAATAGAACTGTCACATTAAATTCCATGGCCATGGTGTAAACGATGAGTTTATTTCAGGTAGTCAAAGAACGACATATCAAGCATATAGGTTTATGACACTACCATGAAACCTGCTTGATGAGATATTGAGACAAAGGGATTAAATTACACAGTAAGCGTTCGTATGAGGTGATACATCAATGCGGTGTCAACTTTTTTCTCTTGGGTGCCTTGACCCGTTGCTAGACAGTAATCTTGGACTTTAGGCAAGCCCGCCTAATGCCAATGAGAAAGAGGCCTAGAGGGTCACACACTAAGTGTATCCAAGTATCTCAAGTTGAATAAAGATTATTCTTGTACGTGGTTTAATAATTATTCAAGGAAGCCTAAGTTGTTTTAAATGATAGAGGAAAAACAAAATAAAATAAGTACACGCCGTGAATTATTATTACATGCCGTGTAGTTTTATTTTGGAAAGGAAATGAATAAATGAAAACAAGATATACACACCGTGTACATTTAATGTACACGCCGTGTAGTTTTCAATGAAAAAAAAGTACACGCCGTGTATTTATTAATACACGCCGTGTAGTTATTTCCAGTTGGGATTTTGAGGATATAATATTATTTTAAATGATATTTATTATAATCAGCGTGGGCGCATGTCAAGGAATTATTTATTCGACATGGGGTTTTAAATAAAGAGTCAATGAAATAAATAAAACGTGTAACGCGTTTATTTATTGTCATAACTCTATAACCCCACACACCCGATTATAAATATCCTCACAACCCCAACTCTTTTCTGACACACAAGAGAATCGTTGTGCACAACATCTCTAGAGAATTCTTTCAAGGCCGAAAGAACCTATTCCTCCAAGAACGCTCTCAAGACCGAGAGAGATCCTCTTCCATAGGATCAAGACAATCTAAGGCGGACAACGCAAGCAAAGGCTTCTCCATGCTAGCACCCATAGAATCCTTTGGCGACGTCCAGAGATACGAGGTACACGTGTGGATCACCGCTAGAGGGAGTCTACACTTGGCTTCTACGACGCAACGACGGATCACATCGACAACGTGATTAAGAACATCAACGAAGAAAGAACACCCAAAAGGTATTTCTTTATAATTAATTAAATTAATTATAATCAACCTGTAACGATCCTTGTTTGTGGTTCCGGGACAAACCATCTTCTTTGTCTTTTTCTGTGATTCGATCCGTGGAGACTGACATTTATCATCGTATTGATCTCGGATTGATCATTGCTAATGACAAAAATCCAAGTGGGCACATCCACCCACGCGCTTCCGCTGCGCCCGGAACCCTCAATATCTGATCGGGATCCGAGGTTTCCCTCAAAGTTTTGGCGAGGTCTTCAGCATACTCTAGATATAGAGTTGAGTTTCAGCACTACTTATCATCCTCAGACAGACGGTCAGTCTGAGAGGAAAATTCAAACTCTAGAAGATATGTTGAGAGATTGCTCTATGGATTTCAAAGGTGGTTGGGATCAACACCTACCTTTTGTGGAATTTTCTTATAATAATAGCTTTCACTATAGTATTCAGATGTCTCCTTATGAAGCTCTCTATGGAAAGAAATGCAGAACTCCAACTTGCTGGGATGAAGTTGGGGAAAAAAGCTATTAGGACCTGATCTTGTTGATGTGATGGCAGAAAAGGTCAGATCTATTCAACAACACATAAGAGCAGCTCAGAGTCGAAAAAAATTCATGCCGATAACCGAAGAAAAGACTTAGAGTTTAAAGTGGGTGATACAGTGTTCTTACGAATATCTCCTTGGAAGAGAGTAATGAGATTTGGAAAGAAGGGAAAGCAAATCCATAGGTATATCGGTCCTTTTGAAATACTGGATCATGTTGAGAAGGTAGATTACCAATTGGAGCTTCCACCGAATCTCTCCCAAGTTCACAATGTGTTCCATGTATCTCTCCTAAGAAAGTATATACCTGATCCTTCACATGTACTCAGCCCAGAAGTTGTACCGCTGGAGCAAGATCTTTCTTATGAAGAGAAACCGATAGAGATTTTGGATCATAGCTAAAAATTCCTACGGAACAAGACCACTCGCTTGGTGAAAGTTTTATGGAGGAACCACCAATTAGAATAAGCTACATGGGATCTTGAGGATATGATGAGGGAGAGATATTCTCATCTGTCTGTTACAAAGTGACGAATTTTGAGGGTGAAATTCATTTTAAGGGGGGTAGAATGTAACACCCGAGACTTTTATGAGAAATATTTTGTTTTTATGTTATATAAATCACCAAAGGAATCTTTCACTACACACAACACTAGCTTGACTTGATTTACACACAACTGCGTCCTTCCTCAATAGCTTGCGTTGTACGCAATACCGAGTTTCACTAAATAACGATATGCTATTAAAATATTATTAAAACTAGCCGTTATGAATAGTAATACCACTTTTTGAAATTTTTTAAATTTTATTTTTCAAAATGGACTTCATTTTTGGATTCGAAATATTGAAATTAGCCTAGGGTGAAATTTTGGTATTTTTCTGAAAACTTTCAATTTCTGATGAATAGTGAAAACACTGGGTTACTATATAAAAACCGACTTTTTATTTAATTAATTATTTATTTTATTTAAATTTAGTTTAGGTAAAAATTGATAAATAATACTTATATAAGTTCAATGCAATTCATTGGAGTCATTTTATAATAATTTTAGATATATAAAAATTTTATTGAACTTTTCACCGTCTTTTACCCACCTCCTAGGAGAATTTCCAAATTCACATAAAACGTAATTTTACCGCTTCTGAGAATGGAATTTCAAAAATCTGAGAGACACGGTTGATGTTAGTAAGTAAAATGTGGTTCAATGAGATGAAAATTATTTTTGGTGAATAGTAACTTTTTACTTTTTTTACAATGGTTAAAAGTAAATAGGGTAATTAAGGGTAAAAATGATATTATTATTACCCTAACACATGTACTAATTCTATAGGATAAGTTTAATTCGATCAAAAACAACCTTAGGTATAAAATATGACCATTTAGGCCCACTTTGATTAGATTAGGACATTTATTATTAATTTATTTTAAGAAGGGTTAAAATAGTTAAAATCAATGTTTAATAACTAAATCATTTTTAATATAAGGTTATACATAAGATAAATTCGAATATAAATATTATTTAGAAAGATAAAAAGATTTAATACATAATTATATTTTATTTGTAATTTTTAGTCATTAAATAATTTAATTTATTTATGAAACAATGATGATGCAGTAATTATCTTATTAATGAAATGTTGACATAATTAATGTTATAAATATCCAAATAAATGTAATTTGAGACTTTTTATGAATTAAACTAATTTTATAGGCTAATGTGACATGTTATTATTAATTTAATTAATGTTTTTTGAACTAATCATTCTGTTATGATTTTCACGAAAATCAATTCCAAATAGTGTCAAAATTGACATAAAATTGATTTTAAAATAAATATTATATTATTAATTGTTATTTTATTCCTAAAAATACAAGGTTTGGCCAAATGACTTAGATAAGGTTATATATATTAATAATAAACAACTAGGGGTTCTTTTAGCTTGTTATAGTATGTTTCATAACCTTATAGTGTAAGAAAACAAGAAGACACGGAAAAAGTGAAATTATTTAACTTAAAGTTAAATCTAGAACAAAAGGTTAACATAATTACCTAAACTTGTCCAAATTCTATTGGATGAGAGGATTTAGACCCATCCAAAACTTAGATTCGAAATAAATCAATTTGGAGCTATTAAAAACTGAATATGACTTTATAATAAAATAATATTTTGAGTTTTTCCAAAGGTGCCCCTCTCCTCCCTTATAAAAGAAAACCTCCTCCCTATCTTCCTCAAACCACTTTGAGCCTTCATACTCGCCCAAACCCTGCCAAATTATCTTTTCCACTTCCCTAGAAACATCCTAGAGGTTTTGGTCTACTTCAAAGACCAATTTTAGTGCCCTAAGAGGAGGTCTCAAAGAGGCGCTTCAAAGAAGAGGTAATGTTCGTTACCGATTCCTTCAACTTTATTTATTCTTTCACGTATTATTATTTAGTTTTTTAATTATGAAGTAATAACATCAGTATCACTAATATACTGATATGTTATTATAAGTATGAAACAACCCTATTTCACCATCTATCCATCCTACGGAAAACGAAATCACCGCACGTGCGTACGTACGAAATACCGTCTCCACGCCGTGGTGTAATCTATTTTCGACCACCACCTTACTTGGATGGGTATAATGGTGCAAATAAATAACTATATATGATTATTGTAAAGTGTTATTGATTCTGAAATAGTATACATACACTCTAATACAATTCCACCATAATGGGAACGATATCATTGCTCGTGTGTACGTACGGAATACCGTCTCCGCGATGTGATGTGGCTCGTTATACATGATCTTCATTTCATAATGATTATATAAATGAATTGTATAAATAAACATGATATATATATTACAATAATACCATTCTGGAAATGAGGTATTTATAACCTAAAGAGAAGACTAAGAATTTATTCAACAAAACAGGCATAAGAACAAAAAGTAATAAACATCCGAATAACAAGTAGCAATGAAATATTGCTAATAAGAAGCTAAGAATATGACCATATATGATATCATAGCAATTAGTATGATTCTGAAATAAGTCAATGAAATTATTTAAATCATTATACAGGAGGTTCAGACACTTATGAAGCAAATCAGACTTAAGGTAAGGGAAAATCTCACAATCTCATTTTTATCCGAGATTGTTTATACATCAGAATTTACTGGGGAATATTTATCATCCACATACATGTTTCCTCAATATGTAATATTATTTATATCCTCCTCCAATTGTTTAATTCAAATTTTACCCTTCGATGAGTTTATAGAAAAATATATGAAAGTAATGTTCTGTCATTTTTCATACGAGGTACTTTATGACTTTTCCAGCCAAAGTACGATAAGAATGTTTTTTAACTTATACGGCATTAATGGATTGTTAAAACATTATTTCCAAGAAGCTTCCTTTACAAGTTTTCAAGTTTATTTTTAATCAAATTATTTTAGTTTAAAATTGTATGACATGTTAATAAAGGAAAAATGTTTTTGAAGTAGAAAGGATATTTTCCTCAATAATGGAGTTCAAGTGTGTTATCAAAATTATTTTCTATCTAAGATAATATAGGGTTCTATTTCTATCCCTATTATTACATTTATTTGATTATGTTGTGATGGAATTATTTTTATTAATTCCTTTATCTTATATGAATTGTTTTATGATGTCACGATGTTTAAGAATCCCATTTTTATTACATGGGTTATGTTATAATGTATGATTTATGATTTTGTGGCACACAAAAGAATGGTTTCATTATGAGATGGGTGGGACCTATATCTACCTCAAATGCATTGGGTAAAGATTTATATGTCATGATATAGACATGGCTGGAATGACATGTTAAACCAGTTCAGTAAAACAGGACTGGAATGAGGAGTGAACTCGGTTCAGAAATGGACTTTGTCCTCTAAGATAGTCTTGGCAATGAGTCTTGACTACTAAGAAATGATTCTATATGATTATGTGTGTATGGGACAAAGTTTCATGTTTTAATTTTTGATTATTGGGATTACATTTCACTACTATGATTTATCCCATGTCATAAAATTATGATCTCTTTTGCAGGTTATGATTTCCAAAATGATATGTTCTTATGAATATGATGTGATTGATATTTATTTTGTTTACCCTTAATGAGAATTTGAGCTCACCATTTTTTATGTTTTCTTTTCCCCAGGTCAGGAAGAAGGATAATAAGTAAGATATCCCAAAAGGAACTCTAGATATGATAAAATAAAAGGGAGATAGTGTAGATGATTTATGAACCAGTTGTTTATGTTTCACGGTTTCTAAAGACACTATACCTATACAGTCCTTTCCTGGGTTTTTTATATGTTTTAATAAGTGTGCTTCAATTCTGAAGTAATAACAATGTATGTAAAGTATGGGTCGTTATACCTGGTCTCGAAGATCTTCCTTGTCTCGGTCTTACTGACTTTCTTCATCATGATAAATTTATCCCTACAATATAAAACTCATTATTATGTTCTTAATAATATGATAACTTCACTAAATAATACTTAAATTCTCTAAACATCATCAGCTTTATTTTTAATTTTGTATACCTCTATATCCAGTACATCTAAATTTGATCTTCTATATTCGAGTTTCTAGAATTGATACAAACTATTATGTGACCTTCAACAACGTCCATTATTTAAAATCATTAATCATGAGAATTTATGAAGATTTATGGGAACTACATGACCAACAAAGCATGTTGTGATTTATGGTTATAAAGTTTAAGAACTTCCCCATTAATGATATCAGAGACTTTATTCAACCTCTTTAGAAATATTTTGACTTTCTAGATCAAAAAATTATTTCTTTCTAGGATTAAAGAAAATAAAAACATTAAAAAATCAATAATTTTTTATGTTGAATATTTTGTATCCGATGATCTATATATTTTATTTGCCTCTCTAGCTAAAAACTGGAATCTTTATCTTCTCACATTTCTTCGCATTAACGAATTCATAACTCTTAAAAAAAATACCCTTTTTATATCATGACTGTCTCATGACATTGAGAACTTTTGAGATCAGAATAACATCTTCTCTCTCAAGGTTAGAAACTAGATAACATTCTAACTCAAGACTTAACAATTTTTAGCAACAAATTTTTTCAAATATAAACTTTCATTGATTTCTCATAACAATGGACTTGAGTTTGACAATTATTATTCCATAACTTTTAGCTTTCTTCCTGAAAAATACTACATCTGAAATTGATCAGTTCAAAATTTTACAACCTAAAAAAAATTTCCCTAATGAAAAACTTATCACCCCATTTATGATTGAGTTTTAATATTCAATAATGTTCACCTATTTTTTAAAATCATTCTTTTACCAAATGTTATTTGTCAACCAATACAAAAATAATTATTACAACAAAGTATCACAAAGGTTCTCCAAAAATTATTAAATAAAGATTAAAACATAACGAGGATAAAAATTTCATGATATTTCATGTAAAAAGGGTTGTATATATAGCTATTAATGGATTATAGGTTCGTAATATAACATATTTCTCAAACAAGGAATATTGAGACAAAAATACCTTACTGACTTGGAAATATTTGAATCTTTAACCCCATTAAAGAGGGATCCTCAAATGGATTTTTAAATACCAATAATTTTTATAATATTCATAAAAAAATAAATTCATTTGACTTATATAAACCACATAAAATAAACATGTTTTGGATATGACATGTTTCTCATAGAAAAATCAATGTGAGAAGGAAATCCCTTACCTTAAGTCTTAACTTCATTCATAAACATTCAAACTTATTATATAAAAACTATGTATTTATTATAGATATATTAGTGAACCATGAATATATATATATATATATATATTACCATATATTATTTACTTTTTACATTTTATTACTCGTTTATTAATAATTCCATGTTAAAGTTATGTTTTAGGAAATAAATACTTTGTTATTCATGTAAGTTTTGATTTTTAATTTTTGGTCCTATGACATTGATCATGGTTACATCATACCAAAATAATAATAATGAAATAATTACCACATATATATATATACATCAATAATACTTTTAATAACAATCTTGAATGATGTTTTTGAGAAATCAAGTACATTATGATCTTGGAGATGGTAGGTTATACGTACACCTAAGTAATGTTTCCATTTTCATTGATTATTTTGGAAATGTGGTAACTAAAATATTTTCATTAAATAACTATCATAATATAATAAATAAATTATTATTTATTTATATGTACTTATAAATATCATCCATGTGGTGTGGTAAAGAAAATAGAGTCACATCGCTTTTTGAAGGCAGTATTCCACACATGGATGATATAGGTATATCAAAAATATTTATCCATATTATCTTCCATGTATTGTATTAGTGAAAAAATAATCACAACGCTTTATGAGGCGGTAGTCTGACCTACACACAAACAATATGATCATATCCCCTAAGAAATAGAAAGTAAAAAAAGTATATATATAATATAATGACTTTTAGGTATAATAATAGCATAAATATCGAATATATACTTTATATAAATCATCATATAGAATTGTGATAGGTGGTAAGGAAAAAAATGATATCGGTCCACTGGGTGGTAGTTCACCATATAGATAAACAATGATTTCATAACCCATTTGATGGAAGTAGAGATGGTTATAGGTCATGAACATAACATAAACATATATATATATATATATATATATATATATATGTATGATACAAAGGTTTTTATATTAGTATGGTTTAATAATAATTGAAGGAGGTGGAGGATGAAATAAATTAAAAATGCTCGATGAAGAACATTACCTCTTCATTGGGAAAACTCCATAGGTTTGAACCAAAATCCTTAAAAGGTTGGAATTATGTCCAAAATAAAGAATATAAGAAGAGTGGAGGGAATTTGGGTGTGATTTTTCTATATATTTTTAAATATATATCGATGGAGATGTGTGAATATGTGAAAGGTGGTTGTGGCCTTTTATTAGTGGGGGAAAAGAAACCACATGGACACTACATGGAATTTTCCCAAATAAATCCAAAATTATAAAGTAATTCATATTAAAAAATATTCAAATTAACCCATATAAAATATTTGGAAGGATAAAATTGTCATAAAATAATACAATTATATTTAGACATATGTTGGGTAATTTTTAACTATTGTCTTCTTAGTTTAACAACATATAAAAATATTTATCTTAAACATGATAATTAAATTTTTCTGATTTCACTATAATTTTGATAAAAAATTATGTTAAATTTATTAGATAATATAAATTATTCCGATTCAAAATATGGAATTCATTTTTTTAATTAAATTCATATAAGTAGAAAAAAATTATTTTAATATTAATCATGTAGATGCGATAAGAATGATGGTTTTCAAAGAGAAAATGGTCAAAAGTTTACAAAGTTTGTACATCCAATTTGAATATGAAATTTATTCCAATAAAAAAATGGATTAAGAGTCATATATTTTAACTAATTATAATTCAAAAACAATTAAATATATAATTTAACTTTATATTTAACTGAACCTAAAAAGAAGTTTTCTATTAAAATTTTGTATTTTTCACCATTCATCAAAAAATAAATCTCTTCAGAAAATTATAAAAAATTATCCAAAATATATATATGAAATTATTATTTAAAAAAGTAACTATATTTTTTCAAATAAATTTATACATGTGTTAAAAATTATTTTGAAAATAATTCTCTAAAAAGGAGACAAAACTACTTTTTAAGAAAATACAATTTTTAATAGTAAAACTGGATTTATTGTTATCTCTTCTCTAGAAAACACATAAGATTAATGTTAAATATTTAGTTGATTTTATAATTTATAAATTTAATTAAAAACATTAATAAATTTTATTATTTAATTTAGTAAGATAAAATATGTTTGTACACAAAAAAGTTATTTTTTTCAAAAAAATTCCTATAATTTTCAAATAGGTTTTATTTTACATTCTATTAAATTTTTCACCAAGGATTTCATTATATATACATGTGTAAAAAATATATTATTATAATTTATTTAATCATATTTATTCCAACTATTCAAATATCTTGGTTTTAACTATCATTTTAAATAAAAATTTATTAATTGTAAGTCGTGATTTGTTTAAACATGGTGTTGTGAGTAACACAAGATAAAATTAGTTTTGCACGTAACATAAGATAAAAAATGTTTCATGTAACCCAAAATATCAAAAATATTCAATTTATTAAAAAACATATATTTCAAAAAGGATTGGGGTGTTACATTCTACCCCCTTAAAATGAAATTCCTCCATTAAAGTTGTCACTTTGGTTCTAAAAAATGTGGATACATATGCCTAGTTACATCCTCAAGTTCCCAAATAGCTTCATTAGGCTAGTGGATCAGTATAAAATATTGACCAGGTAAGTGATATTGTTTTATAGAACCATCTCTATTTGATCTAAAATATATATAGGCTATTCCTAATATGGAATATCGTGGCCCAACAGTATGACCTCTGAGTTCAGTATGTAACACCCCAGGTAAATAAAGAGTATGAAATTTTCATATTTATCCATATTTGTGAATAAAGTATTAATATTACTTTAAATGGTTGCTATGTTCGATAGTGTACCCGATACACAACAAAGAGTTTCATTGAAATCTTACGTTGCACTCTAATAATAAAATAATATTATTTTAAATGGTAGTTAACATGTAGCCGTTGTAATGGCAGGAATGGATAGAAATAACCAAAATATGATTATATATGTTTTTAAATGTTTTTAGATATATCCAATAAAAGATAAAGGCTTAAAATACAGAAAGAATTCAATTTTAGGCGTATATGCCCTAGTTCTCACTAATGGTTCACTTATCGCCTTTTGATGGTGAACCGTCATTAAATATAGTTTTGTTCACTCTTATACATTCTATTGGACCAAATAAAACTCTTCTTAAGAATTGGGACATCAAAATTTACTTTGTGTAAATTTTTGGTATCTTTCCAATAAAGTTCTTTTTTTAATTAATAGTGTAAAATGTTGTATTTTAATTCAAAACCTATTTTTAATCTAATTTATTTATATGATTAGATTATCTTTTGAATTTGTTTTAAAGTTAAATTATAATATATTTTTACCATTTAATCCAATGGTGGTCATTGGAATCAATTTCACTTTGAAATTAGACTTAAACTGGTGTCAATCTTTTGATACTTATTGTTTTATAAAAACACGCTATTTGCTCTGACAGTGGGAATTGATTATTAAATTAATTAATGTGAATTATATGTTTTGAATTTTGTAAAATATACTTCATTTTTGAATTCAGAATATCAAAAATAGCTTAGGGTGAATTTTTGGTAATTTTCTGAAAAACTTCAATTTTTGATGAATAGTGAAACCACTAAGTGGTACTTATAAAAACTGATTTTCCGTTTAAATGAAATTTTTCCACCAATTGTGTTTTTAATTTCAAAAATCTGACATACATGGTTTTCATTAAGAAGTAAAATGTGGTTCAATGGGATAAAAATAATTTTTTGGTGAATAGTAACTTATTAAGTTTTTAATCGCGATTAGAGGTAATTAGTGTAGTTTAAGGTAAAAATAATGTTTTAATAATATGAAATGAACTTGACACATGTCTTACCCTCATTGGTTGTGTCATGGCAGACCAAGACAAGCCATGGGTCAACTTGGGGACCCCATGGATCCACTTTGGTTGGGAAATGACATAAATAACTTTTTATTTAATGTAAAAGTAAAAATGACACAAACATATTATGTTTTACGAAAACAATTTTTACATGGGGTTTTAAAGATCAGATTTTCAATTATAAATATTCATTGGAAATCCAAAAATATTTCCTACATCATAGTATTTTTTTTATAATTTTTAGACATTAAATAAATTAAATTATTTATGACATCATGATGATGCAGCGATGACCTCATTATTTAATGATTTAAATAAAATGGAAAGATAATGTAAAATCTACAACCTAAACATGGCCAAAACCAATTGGATGAGTGTATTTAGAAGGCTTATCACCTTATACAAGAATTATATCAATGTGGGACCTTTTAAAAGACAAACACATTTTCAAATAAAGTAATATTTCTTACTTTCCAAAAGTGCCCCTCCTCTCCTCTTATAAAAGGCCCCCACCTCTACCTCATTTCACACACTCCTCAAGACTTTGTCTCGGCCAACCCATGACCATTTACTCTCTCCACATCCCTCTCCTCATCCTAGAGGATTCCCTTTGGGAATAATCCTTTCAAAGAAAGCCTTTAGGCTCAAATCAAAAGGAGTTACACTTTTAAAGGTAATTCATTCTCTCATGTTCATTTGTTTTATTTTGCTTATCCAACCCCCTAAACTATTTTTATTTACTTCTTTTGTAACAACAACAGTATCTTAAATATACTAGGATGATTTTATAAGATTTATTCGAGCTACACTCTCACACAACTACTTCAAATGGTTAAAGAACATACGGTTTCCATGGATGGCGAAATTCTGCCTCCCGAAACGATGATTGTTCAATACTCATTTAACACCTTCAAAGGTGGCCATTATGATGTCAATATTTTTATATATGATATATAATATGTTTATTTGTTCCTTAAGCTTCTGTTTTTTTTTTCATTTTGGGCATACCTTTATGGTTTCCATTATGGGTAAACGCGATATCTTCATTTAAGGAAGTGCGGACTACCGCCCCCTCAAAGTGATTTGATTCGTTAAATACCATATGTGGGACGTATAAAGGATGGAACTATGATATTATATATGATATTATACTGGAATTATAATATACCTTTATATAATTATTATTCCATTCTATAAAATACAAAATAGAAATGAAAGTAGCGTTCATGCGTACGTACGACTTACCGTCTCCATGAACGGTGCGTTTCATTTCTTACCTCTGAATGATTATCTAATGTTATAAATGCATGCATGTACTGGATATATATGAAATATATGATATATACATCATGAATAAAATTCTGGATATAATAAACATTTGGCCACACGAACAACATGTAATTGTAAGAAGTCCACTTTCGACTTAAGAACCAAATATCGGCAAAACAAATATTATTAACTTAAATGATTACATAATGTTTATGACATGGTAATAAGTGATATAAAAGGAATAATGAACTTGAAAAAGGTTATTAAGGAAGTAGAAATTAACTCAAGTTTATTATTCAGGAGATTAAAGAACGATCGAGTCAAGTCGGACCCGAGGTAAGGGATCCTACTCCTCTCTTTCTTTTTAAGTACACTCTTTTATGTCATTCCTTCTAAGATCTTCTTTCTTGTTATTGGGATGTTCTTTTATATCAATCTTACTGTAATTTTTATGTTCATATTATGAGAGACCCTATTCTCTCTCATCAATCCATTTTGGATGTTTCGAGTGGCGCCGTTAGGCTGCTGAATTTTCGTAAGAGATCTAACCTCTCTCTTTCTCTTTAAGTACTCCCCTTTATGTCACTTATTTTTAGATCCTATTTGTTATGATAGGGGATGTTATTTCATATTCCTCTTGCTGTACATTTTGTTGTAATGTGATGAGATACCCTATTTTATCTCATCAATCCATTTTTGGAAGTTTTATGTGGCGCCATTAGGCTGCCGAGTTTTCGTAAGGGATTTTTCATCTCACATTTATTCCCGTGAGATTTATGATACATTTGCCACAAATTCCATTGAGTGGTGTATGTAATTCCCATTATTATAGTCTTTGTGTAATATACTTTCGTTTATGAGTATTTACATCAATGATATATTGTCCTTCTTTTATGGGGTGTATGTTTTGAAAGATACCCAAGTCGGTAAGGGAACCTTTCACCCTCCTCTTTTTTTTAAAAAGACTTCTTTTGTTGGGTCTTTTAATTTACATATTGTTATGTTGGGATATGTTATCATATATCCTTATTGATGTAAATTTTATGTCCAAGTGACTAGATACACTTTTTTATCTCTCATCAAACTCATTTTTATGTGATGCCGTTAGGCTGTCAAGGGAACTTTTTAACCCAATTTCGATTTCTTTGGGTTAAACATGTAGTCATTGAATATGTCTTCCATTGAATATGTTTGAATGACCTTTTATTGTTTTAAACTTAATATCCACTTATATTGGGTGTATTTATATTTGTCACACATATTTTTGAGATTTATTTGTCCTTAAGGATACCTTCTTTATAAGGGATTTCATTACATTTGACATTTCTATTGAGGGTTCATTGTTGTTATGCACCAATTCACTTTTATATGGTGTATATACTGTCCTTTGGAGTATTATATCATGAATCCATTTATTCTCATGATATTATAAAGTTCTGACTAAATGTTATTCCTCAATTATTGTAATCAAGTGCTTCTAATTTTGGTAAAACCCCTTTAACCAAAATATCGTTTTAAAAGTTTTAATTATTTGTTATTATTAATATCCATGTTTTCAAAATGTTTTTAAGGATTTATTTATATGGATATTAGTGGTTTAAAATTTTAAGCTTCAAGGTGGTATGGGACACTTTGATTCAAAAATATATTTATTAAATGTTTTAAATGGTTTTGGAAATGGTTTCTCTTTGAATGGATTCATTATTTCAATATACTAAAATGTTATATTGTGATTGAAATGTTATGTTTACTTTATGCATGTTTTATGTGACACATTTATGTTATGGTTCTTGGGAATTGTTATGAAAATGGGTGGTTCCGTGATAAACTAAGGGCGTGTGAGCCCGATATAGCTCTCCAATGCATTGGGTAACGCGAAGGAGTGAAACGTTAAGGTTTCTCCGAAGAGATTTAGGGAATATACTGTGATGGGTATTCCAAACGTAACCAAGAGGGTTACTCCCTACGTAAGAATGTTATGAATGCCTCAAGTTACCTTTATGTCTTATGTTTTCTATGATTTATTCATGATTTGATATGCCTATGTTTTATGGGTAAAGTATGATTTCATTCTTATGTATACATGTACACATGTTTCCTTTCCATATTTTTATAACCCTTACTGAGCTTTTTATGCTCATCCCAAGTTTTTTAAATGTTATTCACAGGTCAAGGGAAAGTTACATGATGTGATGATAGTTTCAAGGATGTGTCAAGAAAGAATCCGTGTTATATTTTAAATATGTTTCCATTGGTGGGAAGAATGAATACTGTCTTTTATGTAACCACTTCGTTTAAATGTGGAATGTAATGAAAGTTTCATGATCTAATTCTCTAAAACTCTAAACCTAAAAAGATCCTCAATGTGTAATCTTGTAATAACTCAAGATTAAGTAAGGTTTAAGGCTGGGGCCTTATACAGTACATATGATGGATTGGGTTTGTATGTCCTCAGGATAAATACATGGAACACATATAGAACATAAAATAGGTTTTTTGGAAGATCCAATCGATAGTATACTATTCCAATATGATCAATAATTTGAAAGGGACTGATATACATAAGGATTAGCTTTCCTTTTTATCAAAATAAAATTTTATACTTTGGTTGTTAGTCACTTAATTTCTACTTTATCTCTTACTCCCATAGATAAAGATGATTTTTTTATGTTTGAAGAACTAACAGATCAACAGATCTGTAATGCAATGATATGTCATTACTCTATATCTAAAAAAATATATCACTGATTATCTAATATAGATATATCGTCATTTGGTGAAGTAATATGTTAATCTCTAAAACCTCATAAAATTTTCAAAATAAACTATTCCATAAATGGTTAACCTCATAACCCTTACAACATTGAAAATTTAAAAACAAGACCACTAAATTTCTCAAAATAACTTAATATTAATCACCCATATATCGTAAAGTGGATTTGGATTTTCACATAACAGAAATGTGAATACCTTCAAATGTATTATCATGAAACATGATAATAAAATGAATTACAATAAAACCTTATTGAAAAAATATAATATTCATAATTACATACATAAAACATAGACTATTTGATATATTATTTAAATACAAAAATATTGTAAACTCTATCAATTATAGCATTTAACTCATTTTGAACAAAAAATTAAGTTAATTAGTACTATCAATTTTTTTTGTTAATATCTAACATATCTTTATCCCAAAATAATTATCTCATCTTCTGGCACATATTAAGGGTTATCTTCCCTTAACCAAAATATCACCATGCCATTAAATCACTTTTCTATTCCATCAAAACCATTTAAAATATTTTTTAAAGTCCTTAAAAAACTTATGTGGAATGATCATTATGTATTTCAAAATTTATATAACATAAAATGTTAATTCCAATACATTAATAATTAAATCATCCGACTTCATTCCCTAACCATTAACTAGGATTTATAATCATATTCTATAATACATCATTCTTTTGATATTTCTCCTTAGGTCATTGATTTTCATAATTACAACCTTTTCTATTCTCTCTATGATATTTCTCCTTAGGTCATTGATTTTCATAATTACCATATTTTTACACATTGAAATCATTCAATGATCGATGATACCTTAGGGAGACCATTATTATCATCCATTCCATTAAATGATACCCATTAGAGATAATAGTCAATTCAGTCCTTATTCAAAATGATCCAATCTATCCTGAGAATGAAAAAAGTGGTTTCAATTCGAGAACCAAAAAATCCCAAGTATGATCAATCTATGATAAAGAGAAAAAACCAGCAGCACAATGGAGACCTTAATCTCTCTTTATTCTAAGGGGCATAGTAATATCCATCAAATAAGACAAAACATTCATATGAAGATTTATTAGGTTCACAATATGATTCGATATAAATGAATGAGATTTAACTATATCAAATGATTAAGTAACTAAAGATTAACCTATAGTGATGGTACCTCTCACATTCACTGAACCTATATCAAATTCCTCTGGTGACTCTTCCAATATGTGATGAATCGTTATTTCATATGCTTGTGGATGGAATCCATTAGATATTGAAGCATCTAATTTCACCATAGTACTTTTTTTATGATGATGAGATCATGCCACTATGTGGGGTAGAAAATATATTAGATAATTTATTCAACTATCCTGAATATCCAGAGGAGATGAAGATATTTGGTACCTCATTGCATACTTGTTTCGAATGCCTAGGATTTTCACACTAAAATCAATCCAAATGGCCTATTCTAGGAAACAAAGTAAGTATAGAAGAACCCTAATATTGAGATCTACCATGATAATCATCACACTTTCTCTCTACTTTAATGGAACTTATAGAACTGTGATTGGGAGAAAAAGGGAAACCTTTCAACCTTGACTTACCAGGTAGATCAATCCTAACCATCAATGATTTATCCAGAACCTTAGTGAAAGAAGATATATTTAGAAATAAATCCTAAGAATGAATATTATATTGAAGTAGTATGTTGAACTATCGATTCTTACTTATCTCATTTGATACAATCTTAGGTGAAAACTGCACAAGCATGACAACGTGATTTTCATACCTCATCACAGTCAAGCTAGCCTACCCGAGTATGAAAAACATCATAGCCTTATCCAACACCATAAACATTGGATAGTACTAGATGGTGAAAAGAAAATTATATCCCTTCCACAGTAAACCCTCATTCCTCTCTTCCATCACAATTGATCCTCACCATCTCTTTCTATGTACTTTCTAATTGATGGTGGAACATTTCACCATGACCAAATTAGGAATTTACAAGAAATAAAAATGATGCTATGTATCCCTCAACCGATCCTCGTCCTCTTAAGGATTATTCGGGCCTTGGAAATATGGTGTATTCTGAAGAAGGAAAATCTAAGAATAAATTTTAGATTTGTCCCTATGAGGTTCCACAACTAGAGTCTGAATGGGAATGGGTGCAAGTGTATTTCCCAGAGCTTTGAAAACATGCATAATGATCTCCAAAAAATTATTCTCCATGGGTGGATTCACTAACTGTGGTTCACTAGAACCTTCCTCTAGGAGCCTATTCACACATATTCTTAGATTCATGATTCTACATAACATCATAAAACAATATTGTAGACATCAGAAGACTACTAAGATCAAAAAATAAACAAGATGATTAGGGAAATTAATCCCATCAGATAATAAAAACAGATTTGGATTTCAACCTATCCAAATCAAAAGCATGGAAAAGACTAGAACTAGTTCAAATCATTCATCATGTCACCATTCCCAAACAACCCAGGGTTACTTAAGGCTCATTACGATGTGATATGGCTAGGAACTCACTCAAAACTACCACCCAATTCTTTACAAGATATTTAAAACTTCATACTGACATAAAGAAAAAGATGCTTAACCTTCACCTTTGATACCACTTTGTCACTAACAAGACCATATACCCTAGTGCCCTGATTCCTGATCCAGAAATGTCATTGTCCAAATAGATTTACCAATCCCCATGGGTTGGATATTATAACCTAGAATCATACAAGATAAAAGAGGGAATATTTTTTTTCCAAACACTCATCTGAATATAAATGAAACAAGTCTATATGCTCAAAACTCCATAAGTAGAATGTACCCGAAATAAAATAGATATATCGAAACCCAAATAAGTACACCATAAAAGTAACCTACAAAATGAAGCTATACCAAAGGAAACATCACTCAAATCACAATGAATCAAGAGCATCCTACTTTTCCAAGATTCTCTCCTCCTTTACTCAGACATGGAAGAATATAATATACAAATTCCTTAAGGCAAAGGTAGGGTATGAGCTCAAAATACCCGTAGGGTCTCACAATGTGTTCCTTAAATATATTCTATAATAATTAACCAAATCATGATTTAAATTTAAATAATATATGGCATGTAAATACATTTTTATATTTAATGAAAAACATTCATTCATTGAAAACTTATGGGAAACATTTCAAACATGGATTAAATAATCCTTTTTTATAAAATAGTTTGTATATATCAACTAGCATGAATAAAATAGTTTCATAATTAATGGTATATAAATAAAAAAAATCAAAAAAAATCAAAATAATCATCATCGTCCGCTACCCTTCTGTATGATAGATGTTGGCTATAGGATCCCCACACTTTTATACCAGTGATCATGGATATATATATACACACTCCCCTTAGGATCATGAAAAATATGAATCATCTGCATCTTTTCAGGGATAAGACCTTCCAAACAAGATTTTTTATAGTTTTTGTTATAAATACATTTCTTAGAAATTACTACCCTATAATTTTTTCCCATAATAACCCACTAACTGCTCAGGGATTCATGTGGTCAGTCAAACATTATAAAAATATAAAATCATTTTATTTCAAATGATCCGACATTCACAACTAAATTTCAGAATATTCCTTTTAAAATTTACAATTCACTATAAGAAAAAATATATATTTTTATAAATTCATTCCATTTTAATAAAAAAAATCATAAGTTTTTGAAAATTAAATTTAAAACATAATCTCAAAACAATTTTCAAATCAATTCATCATTTCCATTAATTTCAAAATACACCCCAAATTATAATTCAATTGAAATTAGGGGTTTTTCTAGTAATCCAAACCATATCAATTCCCAATTCCAATTTTCATAAAATTTGTTTTTAATAAATTAGTTAATTTTAATTTCAAACAACAAGAAAATCGAGGATTAATCAAATCACCAAAATAAAATGGAATAACCTACCTAGAATCATAGAAACACAAATTGGCACCTGTAATGGCTTACACCAATGAAGAATAATGGAAAAAGAGGTTAAGAAAGAAAAAATTGAATTAATATTAAAATAAAAGGAGTTCAGATCCATCAACAACCTGAAGATCTATCAATTACTATTGATGATAGAAATTGAGAGTGGAAGAATAGACATAAGAGGGGAATCACTTACCAGAGAGGGATCAAAAGATATCAGACATGATTCAATAACCAAATAATTTTTTTGGAGGAGAAAAAAATGGTTCTTGAGAGAATTGAAGACCTAGGAAATCATGTTTGGTTGATTTAGGGTTGATTGTGTCATTAATAAGTGGTTTGAGAATTATTAAAAGAATTTTCGAAATAAAAATTTACAGTGTGCATAGTTGGTAGGGAAGGGACATATAGTTAGAAAAAAATATTCTCCATAACCTTGTTCCCCTATAATGAAGTAAATGATTTCTACTAGGAGGGAGAAATATTTTCTAGAAAATTTCCCAACCGTTGAAACCCCCAATATCCAAGTATTCATAGTTTTCATTGGGTGGGTACACAGTTTTTGATAACCATGCCCTAACCGTTTAGAGCCAAAAAAACCTTAAAAAATTTCAACGTTCCACCTGAATCAAACCTAAACAAGATCTAACTATAAAGAGAAAAAAATGGTCATGTAATACTTTAAAACTTGTTTTAGTATGGGACATTAAATGTTTCCAACATGGTAATGGTGTTAGGACACAATAACATCATTTATCAAGATTATTTTTTATTACACTTCCAATGATGTGATATTGTGATATATCTCTCAAGAATCTCATGAATTTTATTCTCCTATAGTAATTTCATGATAAGAAATGTTTTTACATCATTTTAATCTCTTTATATAGTCATTTTTAATAATTTTTTATTGAAAAAAAATTATTTCTATTTGGTTAAAAACAAATTTTCTTTCATATCCATGTTTTCTAAAAATGTTTTCAAATGTTATTTAACATTCTCTAAAGAATTTATTAATTAATTTTCACCCATTTTTTTTAAAATGAAATTAATATTCATATCTATTTCCAAATAAGGCATGTTTGGTATTAATTTAAAATGTGAAAGGATTCATTGTTTTTAAAGTGTTCTACATTTCCCACCATCATGACCACACAAATTTTTTAAATATTCCTTTACAATATTAAAAGGATATTTTTATTCTAAATTATTTTGAGAAAAGATTATTTTTCAAAAAGGGGTTTTCAATTTGGAAAAGATATTTTTCTTATGAAATGTTTTAGATTATTTTTAAATATTACTTTATGTGATTACAAGGTTATTTTCAAAGAAAATAATTATTAAATATTTTTATGTTTTAAAAATTATTTTTCGAAGTTGAAAGAAGATTTTGTACATGAGATTTTTTAAATTATTATTAAATCTTCCTTTATATGTTTCCAAGGGTATTTTCATGGAAAATTAATTTAAAAATGTTTTATGTTTTACAATGTGTATTTCTAATTAGAAATGCTATGTTCATCAAGAAATATTCCAAATGATATTTCAAAATCATTTTCTATCTAATATGACATCCTTTGATGTAACTTTTTCTTTTCTGGGGATGTTATCCAAGGAAAATATTATTATTCATTCTTAAAATGGTTTATGTTTATGATGACATTATTTTTATGAAACCTATCTCTCTTACATAGATTGTTCCATGATAAAATGATTATGAAACCCAATTCTTTTTCAATAGGGCATAATTTTATCAAATGATGAAATGGTAATGAAACTTTTTTAATTTTAATAGGTTATGTTCTGATGAAATGATTATAAAACCCATTTCGTTTTGTGGGTTCTAATATGATGAGTATATGATGATCTTGTGAAAAAAATATGTATGATTTTCATTATGTAATATATGGGACCTGTAGCTGCCCACAATTCATTAGATAAAGATTGATATATCATGAGTTAAATAGGACTAGAATAGGGTGTTTACCTAGTTCAATAAGAGATTTTTTCCATTATGATATTATTGGGAGTGAACCATGATTACTACAATGTTTTAGAGAGTGAACCCATCCACTATGATTGTCTTAGAAATAGGCCTTGACAAATAATGAAATGATATTTTGTGACTATGAGTATGAGTATTCCACAAATATATTTCTTATGCAAAATTTATGTTCTTATGGATCATGTTCTTTGATTCCATTATGTTTCATGTCTTATGAACTGCAATTATTTACTCTATGAATAACGTTTATGATCTATTATATGTGGGGTATGTTTTAAAAATTTTATTTTCATGTTCTTATACCATTATTCTCATTATACGTTTATATCTACCTTTTTATCCTTGCAAAGCATCTGATCTCACCGTTTATTATGTTTACTTTCCATAGGTAAGAAATAAATGTTCTAAGTGGGTATGTCTAATAATATTACTATATAGGAATATCTTTATGGGAGATTTTTAATATCATTCATGAAATAAGAATATTCTATTCCAAGTTTCCAATAGAATTGCACCTTTATGATACCTAGGCATATGTTTGTGTAATGTAATGAAAATTCTTGTAGAAATATGTAATATCTATTTATGATAAGTTTATGTCGTTATAGTTGGTATTAGAGAATATGTTTAATTAACCTTTAGAAACTAGGATGATAAAACATTAGTGATATCCCTGGGGGTATTTCTAAGGAAATGTCTAGGGACACACTTGATAATAATTTAATGGAAGGGTCAATCTTTTTGAAAATGGAAATGATTTTTTTGTATTAGAAAGAGATGGTAGTTTATAGGAAATTACATCCATTTCTAGATACTATAACTTGATGTGGCTCTGTAATATGGGTACCTAGGTGTAATAGCACTAAAAATGTATCATTGAGCTAGAATTGATCATTACATGGTATACAAAACTGGACTTGTTACACACATGTTTTAAAAATCCATAGTGATATGCAATGGAAATATACAAACTCCTTACAATCCATCATAATTGAATTAAATATATGATAACTAAGAGTCACCAAGAATAATCCTATGGTGTCATAGATTAAAAGCAAAGTTCCATGATTTATACATCCAATATTATACTTTTTATGATTATGTGGGTTCCTAATATGATTTTTTATTATTCCATGGTTTCTAGTTTTCATAAATTAATGGAACCAGAAGGAACATGGTAGAATTTAATGTGGAAAACAATGTGTTCACGAGAATCAAAATTGATTTTGACTAAAGTTAAGGATATTATGATTATTACTAATTACTTATCATGATATATTATTAATAAATTTTACCTTAACCAAATCTTAATCTCAGTAATGAAGATAAAGATAGAGGTTATAACATTTTTTGAGTGGGGAAGACTATAGAGGAAAGATGATTTAGTTTCTCATATATAGAGAATGTGGTAGGAATCACCCAAGTGAATGTCTCAGAGGAATGAGAATATGTTTCTAGTTTGGTAAATAAGGTCACAAAAATATAATTGTTGAGTAAAAATGAAATGTTCAGTTAGTGAAATGAATGAGAAAAATGGTCTTTCTATGGAATCATTGATAGTTTAAGGATATAAATGTGGAATGTAGGAGAAATATGAAAATAAAGGTCTTAAGGGTGAAGCTCATGAAGAGAATTAAACGGTGGTATGAGTAATGGTTATATTTGTAATGATGAAGAGATCATGAATGATATATGAAAGGTATGGCTATTTGAAAGTATTGTTTAAGTTAAATGTGATAATAAATATTAAATAAATATTTTTATATGCTAAGACAAGATTCAAAATTCTTATTATAGGAATAATTTATTAAGTAATAAGATGATGAATCCTTATTAATAGATTAATAATTAAGTAGAATTATTGAGGTGTATATGTATTTAGATTTAAAAATTATGAAATATATATGGATGGTTCTGTATAAGTTTTCTGTTAAGGATTTGAAATAATATATTGAATGATATTGATAATCGAGAAAACTGATTTAATGGTAAGGTGATATTTTATGGAAAAAAACGATTAAGAGAATATAAAACTTAATATGTTATTGATATTGAGATAATGATGTTGGAATACATAAATTATGAATATGAATATTGTAAATTGGATAGTATTGACTACCTGAGAACTGATTAATGATTTGTGGAAAAAGTGGTTCTCATTGATGGATTTTACAATATTTTTGGATTTATAGAATATAATCATTAATCTATGGTTTTATTCAAGTAATGTGTAAGTATGTATGTTTTCAATATGGTTTTATGTTAATTTAGGATATTACCATATTTCAATAGAATATATGATCATTGTATTCACAAATTTGTTCTATAAAATTATGTGACACTTCATATTTTCTAATGGATTAATAATATATTGATTTTCTAAATTTAGTTACATTTTTTTATTTTTTTTTATTTCAATTTTTGTCATATATAGAGGAGAATTAAGGTTAACTATTCATGAAATGTATTATGATGAATTTGGGATGTTATTGGATAACATGTTCTAACAATACTTTTTACGATAATAAATAGAGAAATAAGTATTTACGTATCAATATTTTATGGATCTTATGATTCACTAGTGCCTTAAGAATTGAAAAATTCATCTTTATTTATAAAGGTAAGAGATGAAGTGAAAATTAATTGAAACACAACCATATGATGATATTGTAAGGTCATGTATTTTTTTCAAATAGGAGTTTTGAGTAGAAATTTGATTTTTTTTCTATCAATTTCTCATAAGGGGTAAAATGGTCATTTTCTCCTAGAAGATGATATCAGATAAATTTTCTAACCACTCATTTGGTCCTAAAATATGGTTTTTACCCTAGGAGAGATGTTTAGTGGAAATCATATCGATTTAAATTTTATCAAAATAATTAATAATTGATATTTAACCAATTAAATATTAATTTATTCACCCAGGTTCCTTCAGTCATATGTTTTGAATGAAGAGTCAAATTTATATTCCCCCTTTTCCATTGTGTTTGTAACATGGAGTTTTTAAGGTGCGTCATAATATTTTGTTGGGTGTCAGGTCTATCCCTTTCCCCCTTTCCTTTTTCTTTTCTTTTTTCCTTTTTTAAATTTCCTCTTTTATTTTCTTATTTTCCTCTTGGCTTCTCACACACATGGCTGGGGGATCTTCCACTGTATGTCTGAGAGAGAGACAATGATATATAGAGAGATATAAATAGAGTGAGTGAGTGAGTGAGATAGAGATAAGAATAGGGGAGTAACAAGAGTACTGTTGTAGAGCTTGAGTTACACTAGATCATCGTGTGGCCATCAATGACCATAGAAATAGGTAAAGCCTTTGAATATTCTTCCAGTAGGTTGGCCTTTTGAGTTTTCACTATATGTCCTTGTCTATTTACCATTTTTTATATTTTATCTTTTAATATGATTAATTATTGACCCTTGCAACAAGTTCTATTGTTTTTTGTGAAGAAACTGGTGTTTCAAGTCATTTTTGAGTGTATCCCATTTCAGAAAACCCATCTACACGATGTGTGGTTCATAGAACACACGACATGTGTTCTTCCGATTTCAGTAAGATGAAATTTTTGAATTAAATTCAATTTATGTGTTATACACATTGTTTATTGTTACTCCATCGTGTAGCTAAGTTGATGACTAGTATACCCATGTAGGGGTACATATCCATGTACATTACATGGGTATACCCTGTGCTGGATGAAAAACATGTACCAATATATGAACACGAAAAAAACTTAGATAATCCATGTGATGTAAAAAAGAAGGTATCCCATGTAGGGTACATTCGATTTACCCATCTTACACAATGTGTAATTGGGTTTTAACATGACAAGTATGGTTAGAGTACACGACTACATGGGGCTTTGGGAGTACACACTGTGTACTCAGGGTGAGATGACGTGTACTTTCTCCTTTTTACCTTTTTTGGGTTTTTGTTTTTTTTCTACCCAGAGTTGTAATTAGAGATATTATGAGTCTATTACGAGTATAATTTCATTTAGTTTATGGTGGTAATATCCTTGTGGTATTTTTAGGACTCATTATAGGCATTTTAGGTGTTTTCTTGTTATAGATGTTCTTCTTCTAGTAATCAAATTCAGTTTTTGCATAAGAGTGAGACCGTTTGATCTGATATGAGCCATGAACCATCTCTCGTTACCTTTTCCTTTAGTATATTCTCCCATGATTATTTCCCCCTGGTGAAATTTTCCCTTCTATCTTAGGAGCCCATGAAACTAATTTCTTTCAAGGATCCCTAGTAGGATTACTTTTTTTAGGTTTCAACATAGAGGATCCCATGTAGGATTATTATATCTACTTCCTGTTTCCAAGGTTCCCCTATGGGATTCCTTTGAATACATTTTGACCTAGGGAATAAATTTTAATATCCCTTCACATGTGTACCATTATTTGGTTCCCTTGTAGGATTCCTATTTTTTTTTCTACTCGAGGATCCCTTATAGGATTCCTCTTTTGATATGGCATTTGAGGATCCATTATAGGATTCCTCATTTTACATTTTTCATCTAAATATATCAATTAGTATTCCATTACCTATTTTTATACCTCAAGAATCCTTATTAGGATGCATATTCTATGTTTTGACTTGAGGGACCCAGTGGGTGCCCCATTCTTTGACCGACATAGAGAAAGTATGTTAGGTTGGGTAGAGATGGTAGCAGGTGTCATCATGGAACCCATGTCGAAAATGTAATCCAATGAGGTTATGGAAGTATTCGTGGGTTTAAGAATTCATCCACCATTGCAATTTTGTTTATAATTCAACTTTCTAATTACTAATGCATCAATGTTATCGACATGTGATTTATCATTGGTGATTGTTGAGCCTAACGCGAGGTGTCATTCTTTCTCTTTGGGTTGTCTGGATGTTCTTCCTAGGATCCAACTTATGAGCCACGTTATTTATTATTTTTAATGATATGAGTAGAGTTTTTAAATGGGATATGGATATTGAGTTGTATATTTGATTACTAGATTATTGGGACGTCCATAGGTGTTTCCTGATATCTGGTTTTTAGCCTAATACTATGGTATACGGGCATGGAATCCATAGTAATTATACCCAAGGATTACTCCACTATCCCAAGTAAAAAAGGAAGATTCTTCTATCCTATTTTGATATATGATGAGTATGATTAAACTCTCCAAGATATGATTATACTCATGGATGAATACACTATTTTGAGGGATATGGATTATTATTCTCTCATTGATCTGTTACATGACCACAATGTTGGGCATATAGTCTTAAATTTTTGGATACCTAAACTCATTATTATCTTCCAAATGATTAGGATTATTCCACTTTCCCTTATTAGAGACTCCAGGGGTGGTAATGACCTCTCACTAGTGAGTTCTACTTACAGATCTCATAGGGGTTTGAACCTTAGGTTTCATCTTAGTTCCAAATTTCATGACCACTTATAGACCAAGACCTAGGGATCATACATTGGACTAGATTTACATGGAATGAGAAGCATGGAATCTAGATCAATTTCCATTTATAGTGTTTCTAGATTTAATTCCCTAGAATTCTTCTCTACAGTGATTGGATGTGAGAACAGGTGAACCCAGGATGAGGATGAGTATCCCCCTATAGTGATGTTGCTTTATCATACATATTTCAGGTATTGGATGAAGTGGGTATATTTCAATTTGGATTAAGAATCTGCATATAGACTTAATGATACATGGATATAGTGGAACAAAATCTATATTAATTCCCTTACACAGGATGTCCAGGTGATTGGGATTATGGACCCATGGATCGACTACAAGTTTTTTATGTTCTTTTATTTCCCTTACTCATGAATATTAATATTTATGTATATATGCATAAGTATGGGACAATACATGTATATACGTATGTCACGACCTCTCCCAGTGACTCGTGCCATGACTACCCGAAGCCCACCTTCCATAGGCCAGAGGCTGGCGACTAGCACCAAAGGCGTAAATCCCAAAAACTGGGAAGGCATTTCCTTTATAAAAATTAAACACACAAAACCAGAGTACACAACTAGAAGAAAAAAACTAAGCGATATTGTATATAGAAGAAGTTCTAGAAAGTAAAAGGGGTCGGAAGTACAAGCCCAACAGTAAAGTATAGGTACAACTGAAAGTAAGTACAACTGAAAGGGGACAAACAACTGAAAGGTAAAGAGCAGCTCCTGGATCATCCTCCGGGGTTCCTACCAGAAGGGTAGGAATAGATGGCCACCTCAGCACTCCACGTCCGTCAAAATCCTCTGTGTACTGACTCGTCGTATGGTCCACCTTCAGGTACCGTCTAGTCCTGGTCCTCTCGGCCTCCGTTAGCGATGTCCGTCATATGCATCAACACAACGAGGTGCGGGTATAGACCATGCATGGGTGAGTATAACGATACTCAGTAGGGGCCCTGAGACCCTCAAGGTCTCACAATATCCAACAAGGATAACCAAAAAGTAAAGAAACAACAGATAACCCTTACTTAGGTATATTACCATACATATACCTAAGTTATCTAGTAACCCATTTCAAAGATGAGGTAAACTCAAAGGTCACTAACTCAGCTCAAAACCAGTATTTTATTCTTGGGGTGTTAACATGTAACACTCCTAGTTAATCTGTCAAAACGTCAGCTCCTGGTGTAATCCTCCTCTATAGAGTACTATGGGCATGCCGCGTCACACAGAGGTGCTTCCCACTTTCGTGGACTGCTGTGGTACTCCTCCTGTCGAGTACAGTGGGTCTGCTGCATCACACAGAGGCACTTCCAAATGTGGGTCTGCCGCGCTCACACAGAGGCACTCCACCTCGTAGCCTGATTAGGTACTCCTCCTATCGAGTACTGTGGGTCTTCCACATCACACAGAGGCTCTCCGCAATGTGGGTCTACTACGTCACGCAGAGGCGCTCCCCACTGGGATAGTCAAAACACTCCAAGTCAAAATTTCAGTAGTTATCAGGTATCATCCAACTACTAGGTCTACGTACTCCGCTCGCTCATCTCCGGAAGGATCCACTCCACGAGCTACTGATCGATACTCCAACTGTCACGAAGTCCCAAGTAGAAGTATCTCAAAGGTCCTCCTCATCATAGGAATCTTAATGCAACAGATGACACGTCAATCGGACGCCTGGTCTGTGAGTTATTGGCGTTTCTGTTCTAGGGGCCCAGTTGGTTTTTAGGTTCAAACCAACCCGACCATACCCCAAATGTAACCAAACCTCAATTGGGGTATGCCAAAAGAACCACCTCATTCTATGCTTTCTGTCTCTGTAGACGGTTCATCGATCGGACACCCATAGCCCAAGATATGGGCGTAGAGGTGTGTTCGGGTCAAATGTTATCGGACTGGGGTCTTACCCGGTCCGTGGGTCCATCCCGGCCTGAGGGTGCGGCCTGGCCCGTGGGGGTGACCCAACCCGAGTGGGTGGCCCTTGCGCCACCAGCTTCTTCCGCGACTTGTTCGTTGCCAGTGGCTACATGTATCGCCGCGGCCCATCGGCTGTGGCCTGTTCCACCACTGCGATCCTCTCTTTCGGTGGTGCCGTTGGGCCGTCACCGTCGTCAACAAATGAGAACAATCAAAGGGCGACGGTCAGACCATGTTCGTGCGGTCTGATCCCTCCTCGTTATGGTGTTATCATTTTGAAATACTCAAAACCATAAATTTTACGATGAAGATCGGGAATAAAAACAAACTCAAATCCCCCTACCTCATATGACAAAGATCGTTGATGAAGTCGCGGGAAGGCGGCATTGTTTCGTCAATGTCGGAGGTGGAAGAGTTCTTAGAACATGAGTCGAAGATGAAATCGTCGGTGTTCTTCCTGGGTGGCGGTGCTTCCACTTCTTTCCCTAATTGAAGATCGATAAAGGAGTTTGATGATCTTCAGTGAACGATGAAGTGGCGTTCTTCGTGTTCTTTGTTGAGAGGATGAAGTTATCTAAATTCTTCCAAGTCCTCTCTCAAAGTCCCACCCAAATGAAAGTTTCCAACCAAAATAATAGAATAGGTTTTTCTATTATATAATTATTGGCAAGAATTCAAAATATTTAAAAAGGTAGAGTTTAATTAATTGGTGAAACTTAACCAAATAAATGAAGTGGGTTGGCTCAAATAAATGGTAGAGGAAGGTGAAGAGTCTCTCCACTTAATTGGGGGTTCCAAGGAGTTACAATCCCCGAGTGGTCCCCACCATAGAATATCCTCCCAAGGGAGGTTATGTGTGGGTGGGACCCACCTCCATAACCTCTCATGGGAAGTTATAGTGTGGTGGTCCCCACCACTAACCTCCTCTCGGAGCTTTTAACCACCAAAAATAAAAAAAAGTTATCACTTTATTTTTATTCAATTTAATCAAAAACCCCAATATCTAACTTCTATTATTGGCAGAACGCAACTGCGGTGAAGGACTCACTAGGCAATCACCAACACTACGATCTCAACGGTGCCCTCAGATTTCAATTCCGAGCACCAATTCAAAAGTTATAAAATCCCACTCATACTTTTACTAAACTTACCCGAAAAGAACTTCACAAATTGATTCCAGGCACACCAGGCCTCAGAATCGAGCGCCGTAAATTTTGGCAGACTTGTAAAAATCCCAAGGATTTAGGAAAAAAATTTCCACATAATTTCTGGGTCCTTTAAACATATTAATATATAAATCCATGGTGGATCATGCCCAATTGACCCAAATTATGGACCGGGGGTTCGAATATAGTTTCACATTTATTATATTTACTTTTATTTTTTATTTTGTCTTAGCTAAGATGAGTGTATTTATTTTACTTTCACTTTAAGAAGAATACTTTATAGGTTCATAATTAGGGTGGAATATTGGTATTATTTATCACCCCTTCATGTGAACCTTGGTGTGTGTTCATAGACCTTATGTCTAGATTTTAGGTTGAGCATAATTTCATTGTTGATAGGTCTGTGGTCCTGGGTTTCTTGTTTGAGAAGATCTGCTTGTGATGGTTCTTAAAATCAGACTAGTGCAGTTCTATAGTGTCTAATGTTTGATTATGTGGTGTGGATCATATTTAGTAATAGATTCCTATACATTTATTTTCTTTATTTTAAATTTTTTTATTTGTAAGATCATCCTCATGGGTGACCAGTGTTGCATGTATGACATAGTTCTTCAAGATTTTATTAAATTTTCATTTTTATTTAGATCATGTTCTATTTTAGTTTATTTACTACTTCTACACCCTATTTATTTACCACTTTGTACGATGATTAGATATTTATTCTATTTTATTTCTATAATATGATGGCATAATATTCTCAATATAACACCCTAGGAACTCAATGTTAGTCAAAATACTATAGAGTATGGGGAGGCATGCTTTAGTCCTCATAACCAATAGGCTCGTAGCACCATTTTAGTGGTATCTAGGTTAGAATTTTATAAACTGGAATCATAGATATTCTTTTCCTAGTCTTTAATATATGGGATATGGTATATTAGAGTATTTGGAGGGTTTTTGAACCTGTAGTTGATATCATATTGGTATATCAAGAAAACTTGTTTCGAAATAAAGTCTTGGTTTCCATGGGTATGGGACTGATATTATGATATGTGATGTTATAGTTTTATATCATTTTCTTCTTAAGAAACACACATTTTTGTGTCTTTATTTCATGATTTATTGTGGATCTATAGCTCTTGGTCCATTATAAATAGAATACAGGTGGATTTTAAATGTGGTTTGAAAAAGGTAAGAGGAATATCATGCATCATATTTGGCACATACAATTCACATCATATAGGCCTGATAGTGTGAAATTGTACTAAAAACTGAGCCTTATTTAATTGAGACTACTTACATATATATATATTTACTTATGATGGTAGGTTAGGTGGATCTATGTTGAGAAGTATGGTAGTGAGGCTGATGACTCAGTCCTCATGCATGGGAGGCAAAGTGATCCAAGTAGGTCTATATGAAACGTGATTTCATTATATTGTAGGCCTTATAAGGTCTTTTTCACCATGTCATGGTAATATAGTAGGATCACTGAGTATTATGAAAATGGATACCTAGAACTTTTTTATTTTTTTAGACCTCCAGGGGGTATTACTGCATACAGATTCCTGATAAGTGTTAGTTTAGTCTCTTTTTCTAGGTTGGAATCATGACCTCTAGTGAGGAATTCCTTTTGAGGATTCTTTGTGGGGATCAGGGGCCTTTTAGACCTTGTATTCAGTTTTCAACATTATAGGGCATTTTGATATTTACCTTATTTAGAGAGGTTTGATATTTTGGGACAGGTTGTAAGACCATGTGACATAGTTTTGAGAAATTATTTACACAGTTAGGTGGGAGACATAGAGGCCCTTACTTTTGATTAGGACCCTTGTAGATCAATGTCTATTTTTCCAATGGTTTCTTGCATGCGAGAGGATATACCCTATTTTAGAATTCCTTTTTTATGTAGTGATCTTAGTTTTACACTCATTTTTTGATCGATGCATAGTAGGTGATCATGTTTTTATTTATAGGCATTTTGATACCTTCAGCTCTTGGGAAGCACCTATGGTGCTTGGGGATAAAGACTAGCTTTGAAGGGTAGCACTATTTGGGTTTCTGGCCTAGTTGACTAGTGTTTCCATTGTTTCTAATGCTGTTAGAGCATGGATAGACACTTTTGACTAGAATAATGGAGAGTGAAAGTCAATCATGGGATAAATTATGGCACATGTGAGGTTCTCGATTTTGAAGAGGAGTTCCAAGGGGGCTTCTAGATTGTTTGTAATGACATATCGTGCATCACAACCATCTTAGCCTCATGTTGGATGACTTCCTGTAGTGTGATTCATGTGATAAATGTATACATTGGTGGCTCATAGTTCCATTAAATAGTAAATTGATGAGTGTCCGGGTGAGAGATTAGTACTAATGGTTTCAAGAAATTTCATAGGCTTTATTGCAAGGTATTGTGGTTAAAATAGTGAATTTCTATCCTGGAAGAGGTTACATCAAGAGTAAATAGGGTGTTGTGAGATGGTTGACCCATTTTTGGACTTTGACACACATTTTCGTGATATCTAGTGTTAGGTGTGGGTTGAATACAAGATTAGTCTGTTTGTTATGAATGTGGCTGAAAAGAGTTATAGACGCCTTTTGTGTAATCTTAGTATACTAATGGTTAGAGACAATCATGCTCTATCTTGAATTCATCATGAGTATTTTTAGAGATCATGTCCCTATATCGAGATTTTTTTCCTGTCAAATGTCTTCTTGATTGAAGAAACCTATTGAGGCGACACTAAAGGATCATTGTATAGTACACCATTTAGTGGAGAGTTCACCATTGGCCATTTTAGGGGGGTGAATCCTTTTTTTTTCATTTTTATTTTTGACATTTTTTATTATCTGTTGAGATCAAGGTTTAGTTTTTGATGACTATAAGGGTATTATTATGGTGAGTAGTACCAAATCAGTTGTAGTTAACCGTCTTATGTGTAGGAGAAAGTTGTTGATGATATGAGACTGGTGGTTGGACAACCACACTATCTTATTATGTATATTCTCAGGTTGATACGATGGATTCTAGTATTTTTGATCTTCTTAGGTATGATATGGTTTATGGTGGGGAGATTGAAAAGTCTTGAGTTTTTCCAGAATATAGTTATTAGAATAAATTAAAATTTTTATATTAAATGCTTATAAGGGGTAAAAAATTCATTTCCCCTAGAAGGTGTTCTATGATAAATTTTTTGACCAATAATTTGGTCTCGGAATTGGGGGTTAATCCTAGGACATTAGTTTGGTGGAAATCTGAGCCATTCAAATTTTATAGGAATATTTAATATATAATATTTAATAAATTAAATACAAATTTATTTATGGAGGTTTGTTTGGTCATTTCATTTGAATAGAGATTCGTTTTTAGATTCTATCTTCACTATTGATTTTGGAATGGGGAATTTTCCATAGGCAAGGAATAAACTCGTATTGGGCATCAGGGCTGGCTTGGGCCACCTTTTCCTTTTCTTTTTTTTCCTTCTTTTATTTTCCTCTTTTATTTTCTTATCTTCCTCTGAGATTCTAATGCATGTGTCTGGGGGATCCTTCTTTACATGGTTGAGAGAGATAATGAGAGTGGGAGATAGAGTGATAAGGATAGGGGGAGGAAGAAGGTTACCACTATGGAGCACAGGGTCTGCCAGATCATCATGCAACAATAGTGTACCCATAGAAAAGGGTGATGCTTCAACGGATTCCACCCAAAGGTTGGACTTTTGAGTTTCACCATATATTCTTATAGATTTGAAATTTTCTACTATTAATACCCTAATATTATTACTTATGGCCCCTTGTGTCATGATATGTTGTTTTTTTTGAAGAAACTGAGGTTTTGTGGAGTTTTGAGGGTTTTCTATTTGAGGAAACCCATCAACATGACATGTCATTATGAGAACACATGATGTGTGTTATTACAGTTTGGGTAAGATAAAATTTACAAAGTACACAATGTGTGTGGTTTATAAACACCATTTAATGGTACTTATCCATGTATCTGACTACCCGACCAGGATACCCATGTAGGGGTACATGTCCGTGTAGAGTACATAACAAGAACCTGTGTGGTTTCCATGCTATGTACATGTACATGATGAGGAAAAATACATTTCTAAGTCATGTGAGGTACATGGGAAGGTATCCCTTGTAGGGTACACACCGTTTACCCATCATACACACTGTTTACTTGGGCCTTTACACTCCAAGTCTAGTCTGAGTACACGCCCATGTGGGGATTTTTGTAACTCCCCATGATTTTGAAAATAAATTCAATTATTAATGCATGAAACAATGAGTCTCTAAAAAACACCACTTTATTATAACCTAGAAACAAACAAATTGTTTCTACCTCTGTGATTTGAAATTTTAAAATCTGACATACACAGTTGCGTTCAGTAAGATATTTAGAGTCTAATAAGGCAAAATTAATTTTTTTGGTGAATAGTAACATACCCTTATGAATAGTAATATGAATAGTAATATGAACCTTATGAATATTAAATTAAATTTTATTTTATTTCCTTATGGTTGTAAGATAATGAGCTCTTAATTAATTTTTCACGGTGATATATAAGGAAATATAGTTTTAAAATTTTTAATTTTTGAATAAATTATGATTTTATTTAAAAATTAAATTAATAATATTTAGAAAATTATTTTCAAAATATAGATTTTATTTTTTAATTATAAATATTGAATAATGGTAAGGTTGAATTTTTTATATTTTTCTGAAATTCTCAAATTTTCGATAAATAGTAAAATATGATAATTTACCATATATATACATTATCAGTTAAATAAACTATTCCCAGAATCATGGATAATGAAATCACACTTATTTGGAACTCACATGCACATATTACTATTCTTGGTCATATGAATCAATACTATTGGTTGTCTGGAGGGAAATAATGAAATAATGAATAAGATATTCACAAATCACCCCTATCCTCCATTGTAACCCCCCATCACTCCCTATTCTCTTCACTCCTATCAAGACATGTTCCTTGTATAAATTATACCCAAGTATCCTCTCAAGATCCTCCCCCACGTCTAGAACCCTTTGGTCTCATAAAAAGACCAAAACCTTTCCCCTAAAGAGGCTCTCAAGGAAGATTACTTCAAGAGGTAAATTCTTCTTTTCATTTCTTTAATTTGTAGTTCATTTTTTTTCTTTTTATTTCCTCACCTACCATCATCCAAATGTTGTGATGACTCCATTAACTTAAATTTACTTTAATATTGTTATGATAAAGTAGTAATACTTCACCATCTCACCATTACCCTTCTTTTAAACTAGAAATTAAAACACCATCTAAGATGTGTTAACTTACCACATTCATGGACGATGGGCTTTCAATTTCTATTACCGTCTTAAAATCTAGTCATGAAACCATTTTTACAATTGAAACAGACAATAATATATGTATTATAACTTATTTAAGGTTTTTAATCCTTTTTTACACATGATATTAATTTATAAATCAATAAGTTCGTTATGATCAAGAACCGCCAATTAACGCAAACAATTGTCATTAAAGTTATATATATTGATTCATCATCACTCCCAATAACAAAATAAATTTTATTACCATGTAATCTTATGTTTGTTCACTAATAACATAAAACTTATATTCTGGACAAACCATTATCATTTTACAATATTATCCTTACATGAATATAAGTAAACTGATCATGAAAATCAAGGAAGAAAACACTTCCAAACAATCAAATTGAATGACTTAACCCATCAAAAAGAAATTAATAAACCTAAAAAGGTTATAATAAATCATTTATACATATATTAGGTTCTGTAATCATTAATTTATGAACCTAAATTTGAATATTCAGGTCATTAAGATCAAGTGAGGAACACCTTCGGACTTAAGGTAAGGGTTTTCTACCAGACCCTCGACTTTCATTCAGGTTCCTCTTATTTTCTATATAACCCAATTAAATTATTATTTATTAATATTTAATCCTAATATATTATATTATAATGCTTCATATATTTCTACCAAGTATAATCCTTCTTTAATTTATGGGAATTTATATGTTTTAAAAGGATTTTTCAAAAATTCTTCCTAAAATACAGGCCTCATTCAAGGGAATTTCTCAAATTCTTACCCATTTTCAAGGGCACTCTATAATATATTTTTTGGAAACCATTACCTTTATAAAATCAATAATTTTATTATAAAAATATTATATTTTTTAACTTTTGGTTTTATACAAATATTTTTTCAAAATAACTCTTCTTTTAAAAGAGAAAGAGTATTTATCTCAAGAATTACTCGATGATTTTATAAGAGTATCTTCATCTATTTCAACACTCTTGTTGATTTTTATATATTATTTGGATTAATATTTTATGATATCATATATAATATTTAATTGAATGGTTTATAAATATTTTTAATGTGTATGGAAATCTTAAAACCATTGACCAATTTACTTTGAATGGTTAGTGTTTATGCTTAATGTTTGGGGAAAGTAATTTACATTTCATATGTTAATTTCAATATGAATGTAAATGTTATTTATGTTTATCCCCATTCATATGAGGAATTCATTGGGCTTATTAACTGTCATGTGGAGCCTTCTATACTCCCTCGGTGCGTCAGTAGGTCTCATGAGACACATTACGATCTTGACACAAGGCCTTAAAAATGATTATTTATGGTCTTGGAACAAGGCCTTGATGGTATGGTTATGATGCCCCGCATTATTCCTTCTATCATTATGAAACTAGTAATTGAAATTTCATGAGGTTATTCAACTATTAGAACACCCAAGATTATGTTTTATTATGACATTATTTATTCAGCTCTTATTCCCTGTTATAATGTGGTCATGTTCATTTTTTAGAGGCATGTGTTTTTAGTTATTCACCATGCCTTATGTTTATGTCTATAGTATATTCCACTATATTTTTTACCCTTATTGAGAATTTGAGCTCACCCCTTTCATATGATTCATTTTCATAGGACATGATGAGGTTTATTATGAAATACACGCTGAAATAACCTAGGAGTTAACGATGTTTTCAAAGGAGTTCCTGTGTTGTTTTTTGTTTCAAGTTGTAATGTTGAACTTAAGTATGTATATTTTTTCCAAATCTAAAAAACTAATTAGTCCTTCGGGATGAATATTCCAAGATTATATAAAAATGTAATAAATTAAGGCATCATCTCCTACACATGAGCCTCAACCCAGTTTTTGAGGACTTTTTAAGTGCATCCAAGAGACCCGAGATCAAATCCAGGTGGGGGATAATTTCCGGGATACTGTAGCAGTACTGTAGTAGTACTATAGCAAGTACTATAGTAGGGACTATGCAGAACTATAGTAGGTACTATAGTGGGAACTGTAGCAGGCACTGTTTGGCACTGTAGCAGCTGGGGATATGCCCCTGTTTGGGCTTTCAGGCCACCGTTTTTTCCCCGAGTCCCTTAAGGCTTCAGTCCACCTAGGAATTCAGGTCAGTAAGGCCTTTTGGCCACCTCAAGGCCTTCGGGCCACCTTAAGTGCAGATACAAACCAGACAACCTATAAGGAACAAGCTTCAGAAGGAGGAGGAGCAAGGAGATTTCACTATTTCAGAAGCTAAATGGATTGCAGGAATGAAAGGGTGTGGCACCTACCATTGAGACAAGCCTGTGCATGCATGTGAAAGCCTAACCGAATAGCCATGCAAAGGTGGAGAGATGATTTCACGATGAAGATGTTGGGGAGGAGTAGTTCCAAGTAGTTAGTCTAGGTTAAATGTAATGTTTTAAGCCTATGGGAAATGAATTCTTCTAAGGCATATGAGCCATGTAATACTTACACCTACGGGCCTTGTAAGGGTTCCACCTCACCCCTTGAAAGGTGGATTATCAAAAATCATTAAAAAAATTAAGGCCTTCAGGCCATTGGAGGAAGGCACCAACTCCAGGAAAATGGGGTCGGGTCTTTATAGTTGGTATCAAAGGAAGTTTAGTAGAGAATTTAGAAACTAGATTTAGATAATGCAGATTAGGGAACAAAACCATAAGATAGTCTTTGAGGATAGACATACAAGAAAATATTGGAATCTTGGTAAGGAATAGATTATGTGGATATTTCTTGAAAATACATCCCTATCTAGATACTACAAGTGGATGTGGTTCTGGAACAGATGTACTTAGGAGTGAAAAATCTGACAAGGAGTTTTGGGATTGACCCAGGGTATCCTGGAACACAACAATGGGCCTTACTACACACCTGGTTTGACACTCATATAGGGCATGGTTAAGAAAATTCACATTTTCTTTACAATCCTTTATGAAGTATTTAAATATAAATTTTTCCTCAAAGAAACCATGTCTATGATTATGGGATTATCCACGCATAGAATTTCAATTTATTCTAAGTATTTTTCTAAATTGAGATTATACATTATAATTCATAACATAATATAGTGTATGACATTATTTATAAATGGTGCATACTAGAAGAAATGAAAACTGCATGAACATACATATCTCATGTGATATTTCCCTCTAATGCAAGATAATGATGTTGGCTCTGGATCTACGACTGGTACTGAGAAACTTATTAATATACTAAGAAAATTGACTCTAGTTATGAACAATAAACATAATTGTATGGAGAATACAGATCCACAACATGGAGGAGATATGTTGGATCACTTTATGCAACAACAACCTCTATCATTTAATGGGACAAAAAACCCATACATAGATGAGTAGTGGATAAGTTCATTAGAGAATATAGTTCTTAATTTGGGATGTAATGAAAGAGATAAGGTTGTCATGGCAGTTTATCATCTATCAAGAGATGTTGATCATGGTGGTAATTAATCCAAAACAAAAAGGAGGAGGATGAAATATATGAAATGGAATGGAGGTATTTTAAAGAAATATTATTAGAAAAATACTTCCCTTGTGAACAATGAGCAGATATGGAAAGGCAATTCTTGAATCTGAGGTAGAAGGAGGATGAAAATGTTACCAAGTATGAATCCAAATTTACAAGGCAGGAAAGGCATGTAGTAGAATAAATATGTAATCCAAGGAGAAATATTGATGGATTATTTGATTGTTTAAAACCATTCCTTCAAAGGGATCTACTCTCCCAAAGTTTATTATCATATGAATATATAGTATCAAGGGATATCAAGATGGAAAATGAATTTTCTAAGTCTGATGACTTTAAAGGAAATAAAGAGAGGTAGAGGGCTACTATATACTATGGAAAAGGAAATAAGGAAATGGGGAATAAGGGAATATTTTATGTTCCACCCTGTAGTAATTGTGGGAATAAAAACCCTGAAATTTTTCTTAAGGGAATGGGAGTCTGTTACAAGTGAAGAGAAAAAGACCACCTATATCGGGATTGTAAATGGAAGAAAGAAGCTACCAATGTTCAATGGTACAATTTTATGGATATGGGACATTATGAACATGAATTTTCTAAGCATTAGGGAAACATTCCCCAAAGAAGGCCAAGGGAGAAAGACCAAACTTATGGATTCACAACTACGAAGGTTGAAGTTCTTAATGATGTGGTGGTAGGTACTTTAATCATTTCTTTAAACTTAGAAAATGATTTATTTTATTCTGGATCATCAAATTATTTCATATCCTCCTAGTTTTCCAATAAAATTAGATATTTCCAATTTGATTTAATAAGGGAGTTTTTAGTGAAAACTTCTAAAGGAAGCATCATTGCAAAAAAGTTGTGTCAGGCAGTCCCCATTATGGAATATAAAGGTGATTTATATACTGATTTTATTATCATACCCAGGATTGTATTTGATATAATCCTCAGTATAGATTGGATTTCGAACCATGATGTAAAAATTTATTGTAAGAATAAGGAGGTTACAATTTTTTAGGATGATGTGGAATCCCTTATCTTTAGTATAGAAACCTCCCCATCAGATTCTCATCTAGATCCACCCCTAGTAGATCTACTAAATTCAATTATTGGGGATTAAGGGAACACAATATCTATGGGTACAGAAATTAATGTTCAAATAGAGGACGTAACTATTGTGAAATAATATGTTCATGTGTTTCCATATGATTTACTTAGACATCCTACAATGCGGGAAGTTGAGTTCTCTATTGATTTAATTCCTGGTTCAAGGCCTATATCAAATAATCCTTATAGATTTCCATTTTGGAATTAGTAGAATTAAAGAAAATACTAGAGGAATTGAGTAATAAATGATTTATTCACCTTAGTGTTTCTCCATGGGAAGCCCCTATCCTTTTTATTAAGAATAAAGATGGATCTATGAGGTTGTACATTGACTACAGGGAGATCATTGCTATAACAGAAAAGAAAAAGTATCCCCTACCTCACATTGATGATTTATTTGATCAACTTCATGGAGCCCAAAAGTTTTCTAAGATTGAACATCAACCTAGATATCATCAGTTTCTAGTAAGGAAGGAAGAAATTACAGTGACAACATTATGAACCAAGTATGGGAATTACAAGTTTATAGTAATGCCTTTTGGACTAACTAATGCACCCTCAGTTTTCATAGATCTAATGAATTGGGTTTTTAGGGAATATCTTGATGACTTTGTGGTGGTATTTATTAATGATATCTTGGTATACTCAGAAAGCTGTGAAGATCATTAAAATCACTTGCGCACTATTCAGAAGACTCTTAGAAGAAATGAATTATATGGGATGTTTAGAAAGTGTGAATTTTGGGTTTAATTAGTTTCTTTTCTTTGCCACATTGTCATTAATAATGGAATATCTATTGATCCTATGAAGAGAAAGGTTGTTGAAGCACGACCTACTCCAATGAACATAATCAAGGTACATAGTTTTATTGGTTTAGTAAGTTATTATCGGCCTTTAGTTTAGAACTTTGCCCTTTTTGACAACCCAATGAGCAATCTTACGTGTAAAGGGGTTAAGTTCGTATGTAAAAAATAATTTGAAGATTGTTTCGAAGAATTGAAGAGTATATTAGTGAATGATCTGATTCTGAATCTGCTATCAGGGAATTATGGATTTTTGATCTATAGTGATGCATAAAAGAAAGGACTTTGTTGTGTCCTTATGCAGAAAGAAAGAGTTATTTTCTATGCATCAAGGGAGTTAAAAATTCATGAACCAAACTATCCTACTCATGATCTTGAGTTAGAAACTATAATATTTTCTCTGAAGATATGGATACATTATCTCTATGGTGAAATATGTGAAATATATATAGATCACATGAGTCTAAAGTATATCTTATCAAATAAATAACTGAACATGAGGAAAAGGAGATGGATTGAACTACTCAAGGATTATGATTGGTCTATACACTACCACCCAAGAAAGGAAAATAAGGTAGTTGATGCATTGAGCAGGAAGGATCATAGATTTTTAAACAAAAATGAGGATTGAAAGGGATCATATGTTTATGGATATAATAAAGATGAACATGAAAATTATCAAAGAATGTGAAACATCATTACTTTTTCAATTTTTTTCCCAACCATATTTATTAGAAAGGATTAAAATATCTCAACCTGATGATAAGAACATTCAAAAGAAAATTAATGTTGTGAAAGATGGGAAGTTGACTGACTTCGCGTGTAAAGATGGGATTCAGAAATTTATGAAGAGGATTTTTGTTCTAGATATACCTGAGTTGAAAAGGGAGTTATTGGATGATTCCCATAACATGAATTTCTCAATACACCATGGTAGCACTAAAATGTATAGAGATTTTAAGGAACATTTCTAGTTGGACAACATGAAGTGTGAAATTATTGATTATGTATCAAGATGTCTAGTATGTCACTAAGTAAATTCCAAATGACAACATCCTAGAAGAGCCATGCAACCTATTTCTATTCCTACATGGAAATGGGATGACATCACCATGTATTTTTTCATTGTATTACCCAAAACTCCATAGAAGAATGATGCGATATGGGTAATTATTGACCTAATTATGGAATCTATAGATTTCCTTGCTATAAGGAAGGATTTTCCACTGGATCAGCTTACACGACTCAATATCAATGAAGTTTTAAGACTTAATGGAGGACTTATCTCAATTGTTTCTAATTGTGATCCAAGATTTACATTAAAATTATGGAAAATTCTTAAAAAATCATGGGATACTGAGATTCGATTGAGTATTTCTTATCACCCACAAACTGATGGGCAGCCAGAAAGGACGATTCAAACCTTAGAGGATATGTTGATATCATTTTCACCTAACTTTCAAGATGTATGGGATCAATATTTACCTTTAGTGGAGTTTTCCTACAATAATAGTTTCCATTCAAGTATTAGAATGACACCCTATAAAGCATTATACAGAAAAAGATTCCGTACCCCAACGTGTTGGAATGAAATTGGAGAAAGGAATCTTGTGGGCCTAGAGATTGTGGAGGAAACAATAGCGAAGGTAAAGACTATTCAAGGAAATATCACAGAATCTCAAAGTAGATAAAAAATATATTCAGATAATCAAAGAATGGATTTGGAGTTTCAAGTAGGAGATCATGTTTTCTTAAAAGTGTCTCCATGGAAGGGAGTTATAATATTTGGGATGAAAGGGAAACTAATACATTGGTACATAAGCCCTTTAGAAATTATAGAGAGAATTATAGATATTTAATATTGTTTGGATATGTTTCCTAGCCTATATAAAGCACACAATGTGTTTCATGTGTTGTTGTTGAGAAAGTACATGCTAGACCCAACACATGCCCTCATTTCTGAAGGTATAGAATTAGAACCTGACCATTCTTATTATGAAGAGACTATCCAGAATTTGGACACTAAAGAACAAGTGTTAAGGAATTATACAACTCGAATGGTAAATATAGTTTTAAAAAAAATCATAAAATCAAAGAGGCAATATGGGATCCTGAGGATCTTATGTTGAAGAACTACCCATATCTTTTTGTGAGGTAACATTCTGGGAATTTTGAGGATGAAATTTTTGTAAGGAGGGGATAGTGTAACAACACAAGATTTTAAAAATAAATATAATATTGAATACATGAAACAATAAGTCTCTAAAAACACCAATTTTGTTATAACCTAGTCTGTAAACATAATTTTTCCACCTCTGTGATTTGAATTTCAAAAAACTGACATATACAATTTCGTTCAGTAAGATATTTAGAGTCTGATTAGTAAAATCTTAATTTTTGGTGAATAGTAACATACCATTATGAATAGTAATATGAATAGTAATATTCCCCTTATGAATAGTAAATCAATTATTATTTTATTATCTTAAGGTTAAAAGATAATGAGATCTTGATTAATTTTTCAAGGTGATATAAAATGAATTATAGTTTTAAAATAGTTATTTTTTCAATATATTATGATTTTATTTAAAAATTAAATTAATAACATTTAGAACATTATTTTTAAAAAATGGAATTCATTTTTGAATTATACATGTCGAAAATTGGTTTGGGTGACTTTTTGGGATTTTTATGAAATACTCAAAATTTTGATGATTATTAAAATATAGTAATTTACCGTACATATAAATTATCAATTAAATTAACTATTCCTAGCATAATGGATGATGTAATAACACTTGTTTTAAACTCACATGAATATATTACTATTCTGGGTCACAATAATAAATACTATTGGTTGTCTTGACAGAAATAATAAAATATTGAATAAGATATTCACAAATCACCCCTCTCCTCCACTATAAAAACCATCCTCACTCCCTCCTCTCTTCACACCTCTAAATACTTTTTCCTTGTCAAAATTCTACCAAAATATCCTCCCAAGATCCTACCCCATGTCCATCCGACCTTGGTATCATAAAAAGTCCAAAAACTCTCCCCTAAAGAGGCTCTCATGGAAGATTACATCAAGAGTTAAATTCCTCTTTTCATTTCTTTAATTTAAAGTTCCTTTATTTTCTTTTTATTTCTTCACCTCCCTTCATCCAAATTTTGTGATAACTCCAGTAAAATACATGTACTGGAATTTTTTTATGATAATGTAATAATTATTCATCATCTCTCCTTTCCCCTTCTTTTATAATAGAAATGAAAACACCGTCCAAGATGTGTTAATTTATCACATTCAAGGACGATGAATTTTAAATTTTTATTACAGTCTTCAATTCTGGTAATGAAACCATTTTATGTTTGAAGAAAACTATAATATATGTGTTATAACTAATTTAAGGTTATGTAATCCTTTTTTACATATTATATTAATTTATAAATCAAAATAATTTTGTTGTGGTCAAGAACTACCAATTAACCCAAACAATTTTCATTAAAGTTTTATATAATAATTTATCATCACTCCCAATAAGAAAATGAATTTCATAGCCATTTAATATTCTGGTTGTTTACTAATAAAATAAAACTTCTATTCTGGAAAACCATTTTCATTTTACATGTTTATCCGTATATAAATATAAGTAAACCGATCATGAAAACCAAGGAAGAAAACACTCCCAAACAATGAAATTGAATCTCTTAACCCATCAAAAGAACATGAATGAACCTAATAAGGTTATAATAAATCATTTAAATGTATATAAGGTTGTTTAATAATTAATTTATGAACCTAAATTTTATTATTCAGTTAATTAAGATCAAGTGAGAAACACCTTCAGACTTAAGGTAAGGGTTTTCTACCCAACCCTCCACTTTCATTCGAGTTCCTATTATTCTCTACATACGTCATTTAAATCCTTATTTATTCATATTTACTTCTCATATATTTTGTGATAATGTTATATATATGTGTAATAACTAGAATAATACTTTAATTTATGTGGAGTTATATGTTTTAAAAATATCTCTCAAAAAATCTTCCCGAAATACAAGCCCGATTCAAGGGAATTTATCAAATTCTTACCTATTTTCAAGGGCACTTATAATCTATTTTTCGGAAACCATTAACTTTATAAAATAAAATTTTATTTATGAAAATACTATATTACATCAATTATAGTTTTATAAAGATATTTTTCCAAAAGAACTCTTCTTTTCAAATAGAAAGAGTATTTATCTCAAGAATTACTCGATGATTTTATATGAGTATCTTCATCTATTTAAACACACTTTCTAATTTTTATGTATTATTGGGATTAATATTTTATGATATCATTTACCATATTTAATTCAATAGTTTATGATTAGTTTTACTATGGATTATATATCTTAAAACCATTCACCAATTTACTCTGAATGGTTAGTGTTTATGCTTATTGTTCGGGGAAAGTTATTTAAATTTCATATGTTAGTTTCAATATGAATGTATATGTTGTTTATATTTATCCATATTCATATAAGGAATTAATTGGAATTTTTAAGTGTCAGGTGGGGCCAAATATATCCCCTCGATGCGTTGGTAGGTCTCATGAGAAAAACCGCAGTCTTAGCACATGGCCTTGACAAAATGATTATTTATGGTCTTAGCATGAGGCCTTGACAGTATGATTATGATGTACTACATTATGTATTAACTCATTATGGAACTTTTATTTGAATTTTAATGAGGTTATTCAACTAGTATAATACCCATGATTATGTTTTATTATGAAATTATTTATTCAGATCTTATTCCTTCCTTAAGGTGTTCATGTTCATTTTTTTAAAGGCATGTGTTTTTAATTATTCACCATGCCTAATGTTTATGTTTATAATATATTACATTGTATTTATTACCATTACTGAGCATTTATGCCCACCCATTTCTTATGGTTCATTTTCCAAGGACATTAAGAGTATTATTATGAATGACATGTTGAAATAACCTAAGAGTTTTGGATGTTTTCAAATAAATTTCTATGTTGTTTTCCGTTTCAAGTTGTAATGTTGAACTTAAGTATGTATCTTGTTTCCAAAGATACTAAACTACTCGATCCTTAGAGATGCATATTCCTTGTTTATATTATAATGTAATAAAATAATGCACCGAATCTAGGAAAATGGGTCAGGTCTTTACACTTTTGGACTACATGATGTTTACTCAGGGTGACATGCCATATATTTTCCCTTTTTAACTATTTTTTGGTTTTCATGTCCTTTCTCCCCATATTTTGAATTGAACATAATACGAGTCTATTATAAGTATATTTTTACATATTTAATGATGGTAATATAATTTTGGTGTTTTTAGGACTCTTGGTAGGTGTTTTGGGTGTTTCCTTGTTGGATAGTTTCTTCCTCCAGTAATCAAATTAAGTTGTCTCCTGAGAGTGACACCCTGTGATATGATATAATCCCCGAGACATGTCTTGTATCCATTCCTTTCATATATTTTACAATGAGGATATCTCACTGGTGAGATTTTATCTTACAGATGAGGTTTTTGTGACCCCAGTTTCTTTCGAGGATCCCTAGTAGGATTCCTCTATTGGTGTTTCTACCTATAAGATCCAGTGTATGATTCCTCTATTATTTTTCCTCTCGATTATTGCTTGTAAGAAGTCTCTGTCACCTTTTAGTTTGAGGATCCCATATAGGATTTCTTATTTTTACATTTCATCTAAAGATCTAAAGTAGGATGCATTATCTTGTGTTTATAACTTGAGGATCCCATATAGGATACCACTTTAGTGTTTTGACTTGAGGAAACTAGAAGGTGCCCCTTTGTTTGACCCACCCTGAGCTAGTAAGTTTGGTTGGGTATAAATGGTAGTGGGGGTCACCATAACACATTTTATGAACTTGTATTCCTATGAGGATTTGGTAGTAGTGGTGGGTTTATGAATTTGTCCACCCTTACTATTTTTTATACATTCACTTGTTTATTGTTGATACGGTGATGTTAGTTAGAGGTGATTACTGATTGGTGGATATTGAGCCCGACATGAGGCGTCTTTATTTCTCTTTAGGATGAAAAATTATCTTCCTAGGATCTAGATTCTGAGACATGTTATTTCTTAATTTCACTGGTATGCCTATAGGTTTTACTTGGGATCTAGTTATTCAGCCAATATATTTGATTACCAGATTATTGGGATGTATTGGGATGCTAATTGGTATCTGGATGTTGAGCCTACAACTATGATGTATAGGAATGGAATCCCAATTAATTATAATCATGGATGATTCTAATATCTCGAGTGATGAGGATTACTCCTCTCTCCTCTTTTGATATGTGATGAGGATTATTATTCTCTACTTGATAGGATTAACCTCATGGATGATTATGCTCTCCTGAGGGATAAATATGATTATGATCTCCCTTATCGGTTACTTGACCATGGTGTTGGGCATGGAATCTAACATCATTGGATACCAAGAATGATTATGCTCTTCTGGATGATAAGGATGATTCTTCTCTCCCTTATTAAATACTCCAAGCATGATAATAGAGTCTCATCCGTGATTTCTCGTTATAGATTGCCTAGGGGACATACCCTTAGGGTTTATCTGAGTCCCAAATGTCATGACTGCCTATAGACCAGGACCTAGGGATGATACATTGGACTGGATTTACATGGCATAAGAAGCATGGTGTCTATCTTTGTGACCATTTAAAGGATATCTGAATTTACTTCCCATGAATCCTTATCTATAATGATTAGAGGCTAGTACGGGTGAACCCAGGTTTAAGATGAGTATCCCCATGCGGAGACATAACTTACTCAAAGAAATTTATAGCATTGAATGAAGTAGCTATATTTTGATTTGGATTAAAGACCCCGAGATCAACTTAAAGATACACAGATTGAGTGGAATGATGTCCAACTAAATAACTTTTCACAGAATGTCCCGATGATCAGGATTGCGGACCCAAGGATCAATTATAGATTGTTTTTAGGTTATTATATTCACATTAATCATGAATATTCGTATTCATATATATATTTATAGGTATAGAAATTTAACACCCCAAGATTTTTTGAATAATTTTTTTCACATTTATTAAACCTTTGCGATATTTTTCATTTCACATAATACTAAAATGGTTTATTTTATATTAAAGAAATATGTTTGGATTGTGTTATATTAAACACAAAGTTAATCATGAAATTAAATCAACATAAAATTTAGTTTTCTATATATGAAACACTGAGGTTATATTTTGTTACATATAATAGTGACACTCCTCAATGGATTGTGTAACACACAAGACCGAGTTTTACTAAAAAGCAACATATCATTATAATGTTATTAATTAATATAATATGATATGACATAACTATTAAATTAGAGGTTATGAATAGTATTAAATAATTCATGAAAATATATTTTCTACAAAAATATATGATGAATTTATAGGTTACCAATTAATTAGAAATGAATATGAAAATAGATTGAATATAAAGGGAATTATTATTATTTTTATCATCAAAAAGTTATTTTACCCTAATAAATTAAATTAATTATAATTACTGAGTGATATTAATTTAATATATATATTTTATATTCAATAAAATATTTTTTACATTAATCCAATATATTTTAAATACATAATATAAGAACAAACCCAATTTTTGGCTTAAAACCCAATATTTTTATTGAGGCATTTTTACTGTGTTTTAATGGAGAACCCATTTTAAATCCAATTTTTTGATATTTTATAGATATAATATGTCGAAATAAATTTCATCTTGGAAATTAGAATATAAAAATTTGGTTAGGGTAATTTTCTGGTATTTTTCAAGGAAAGTTTATTTTAAAATGAATAGTGAAAAATACTAAATTTTAATTCAAAACTGGGTTTTTATCTAATTTATTTATAAGGTTAAGTTATTTTTTAATTTTTTTAAATGTTTAATAGAATAATATTTTTATAAATTAATAAAATTTAGATCATTTACATCAATTTCACTTTGAAATTAGGAATAAAAACATAGCAATCTTTGGAATGTTTTTACTTTAAAAACCCTTATTGTCGACCCGACTGCTGGAATAATTTTAGATAAATTTATTCCACTTATATGATTTAAATTTTGGAAAATGAATTAAATATTTGGAATCCTAAATATTTATAATTTATAATAAGGTCAACTTAGTTTTTGACCTAAATTATTAGTGAATGTAAATAAAATTAATTACATCGATAAAGATAAAATTAAGCTCAACTAAGGACTAAACCTTTAATTTAAGATGAAAAACGACTTAGAAACTTATCCCAAACCCATTTTATGTCCATATTTAGACTCTATAATCCATTTTATTGACTTTAGTAAATTATTAAATCCACTTACAATGTAAAAAACGTGGGTAGAGTTTCTTTCCAAAGATTTATAAGAGTGCCACTCCTCCTCCACTATAAAAGGCCTCCCCTCCTCCCCTTTTTTACATCACTCAAACCACATATTTTTATCTAGGATATGATTTAATATAATCTAAAAAGTACTACCTTCCTTATATAAGATATACCTTTGGTATAAATCAATTCAAGGAATCATTTTAGCACAAATCAAAAGGTGTTACCCGGTTTTGAGGTAACGTCTTCTCTCAAGATCCTTTTTTTATTTTCTTTCTCCACCACTAAAATCTATTTATTAAATTATTTTATAAAAAAACAAGTATCATAAATATAATCAGATTTATATATTTTAATGGTTCTACCAACATATATACACACTTTCATCTAATGGGTAATAAACATAGTGTTTATGTGTACGACGAACTAATTCCTCACTAAAAGACGATTATTCATTTTTCTTTTACAACATCTCATGGTGGAAATTATGATTGTAAATATTTTTATATATGTTATATATTATGTTTATTATGTTTTTAATCTTATTTAATTATTTTACAACACATTTCTTTATACTTTCCTTCTTCTATTAATACGATTATTTCATTTGAGGAAGTGTGGACTACCTTCCCTCAAAGCGATATGATTCATTCATAAAATAAAAGGAATGTATTAAGGATGGTTTTAGTGAATATATATGATATTATAAGGATAATATAATAATTATATATATACATATATATAAATATATGTATTTTAATTTTTTTCTTTCAACATGACAATTAATTAGGAATAGCATGCATGCGTATGTACAACTTACCGTCTCCATGAATGGTGTATTCCATTTCATACTTATATATTATATGGATTATTATGATATAAATACACTGAATATAAATTATATTTAAATAATGTTTTAAATTCTTGAATTCATGATATAAGTATAAGGACCAAAGATATAACAAATTAAGACACATGTGAAAAACAAAGTAGATATAACCCAAAGTGAAACCATAACATATAATTGTTAACAAGAGGGTTATATAAATCCATAATAAAACAATATATGGTATTAGAAGTAATAATATGGTTTTGTGATAGATTTATAATAGATTTATCTTTATTATATAATAGTTTTTAATGATTATGCCGAGATTCAAGACCCAAGGTATGAGGATTTCATCTCACTGTTTATTTTTGTGAGATACATGCTTTATTCAGCACCCAATACTTTTGTGTTGTGTGTATACAGAACATGTATGTATTAAATGTTTCCAATATTTAAATTTATGGATATTTAAATATTCATTATATTACATTAATTTCATGGGGTTTAAGTTTCAAAAAATTTTAAATCTGTAAAATAGTTTTGTCTTAATTTTCTTTCATTGAGACTCATGTTTTTTTATGCACATAAATTTGTTTTGAGGTGTATAGACTTCCATTTTACATGATATATCATGAATATACTTATTTTAATTATATTATAAGATTCATGTAATTTCCTTTTCTAACATGGAGATTATGATCCCAAGTTACAAAGTGATAAGAGTTTATTGAAAAAATCTCATCGCTTTTCAAGATTGTTTATGTTTATAATTCTTTTATGAAATATTAAAACCCATATATCAAGAACATTAATGAATTTTCTTCTCCTATAGTTATTCATGATATAATCATGTTTGGGTACCATATTCCTACTCTTTGGTACATAATATACTTAAGAAAGTGTTTTTAAGAATGCCTGACTTTACCCTCTCTAAGGTCAGAAATATATTATCCTTCAAAACTATGTTTTCTAAGAAGGGATTACAAGAATATTTAACCATTCTATTTTAATAATTAAAAAACATTTTTACACATTTTTATTTTAACAATCTCTTTAAATGAATATTGTTTTCTCTTTCTGAACAAGAAATTTTTCTAACCTTCATTCCATGCAAAAGGAATTATATTTTTACCTCATAAGACATTTATGTATTTATACACAAACATTTAATTAAAGCATAATTTTTATTTTTGAAGGAATAATTTTAAATATTTTTTTTAAAAAATTAATTTTCCTGGAAAATTATTTTCAAAATTTTTACAAGCCTTATTTATAAGTTTTTAAAGTATTTTTAAATAAATTGTTTTGAAAAAATTTTCAATCTTCATTCATATGTTTTATAGTAAAAAGGTTTTAAAAACATTTTCAATATTTATTTATATTTTTTCAAAGTTTTTTCAAAGAAAAATGTTTTTAAAAATTTTTGAATATTATTTTATATGTTTTCAAGGAAAAATGTTTTCAAACTGATTCAAGACATCATTATAAGTTTTCGAGGTATTTTATAAGAAAATTATTTTCAAATGGTTTTATATATTAAAAAGTTTTTTTCAAAAAATAAATTATATTTTCTTCAAGAAGAGTTTTTAAAAGATACTTCAAAATTATTTTCAGTCTAAGATGACATCCATTGATGTAACTCATGTCCCTATTGGAAATGATCTAAAGGTTCTATTAATATTATATCTATGAATGGTTTATGCTTAATGTCATGGTATTTGTGAAATTAGTTTCTCTTTTAGGGGTTATATTTTTATTAAATCTGTTTCTCTTTCATGAGTTATATGTTTATGAAATTTGTTTCTCTTTTATAGGTTATTCTTTTGATGAAGTGATTAGGAAATATATATCTCTTTCTATAGGTTATGATATGTTTACATGTTTATGATACCTATTTCATTTCATGGGTTATGATATGATTTTGATGATTTTGTTGAACATGGATATATTATTTCATTATGAGATGTGCGTGACTTATATCTCCCCTTAATGCATTGGGTAAAGATTCATATCTAAGGATATAGACATGGATGGAATGAGAAATGAACTTGGTTCAGTGTTTCAGGGATGAAATGAGAAATGAACTTGGTTCAGTATTACATGTCTGAAACACGAAATGATCTTGTTTCAGTATTACAGGGCTGGAATGGGAAATGAACTCTGTTTAGTATTATAGGGCTGGAACGAGGAGTGAACTTGGTTTAGTAATTCAGGGATTGAATGGGGTGTAATCCTAGTTCAGTAATGGACTTTTCCCACAAAAATGGTCTCGACAGCAATATCTTTACTACTATGAAAATTATTTTATATGTTTATGTGTCTACTACAATTCCATGTTTTATTCCCATGTTATGCTTTCATGGATTATGTTCTTTATTTATTTACGATTCATGTCTTATGAACTTCCAATATTTTTTCCATGATTATATTTTATGGTATTTGATATGCATGATATGATTTTCTATTTCCACAATCATGATCTCATACCTTTATGCTCATGTTTATACTTATATGTATCCCTTATTTACCCTTATTGAGCATCTGAGCTCACCCATTTTTATGTTTCCTTCACATAGGTTATGAAGATATATATTAGGTTTGATATGTCTATGAAGGGTTCTATTAAAGAAGAACCTAAAGGTATATAATGTAGCTCAATTATGTACCAGTTTTTATGATTCAATATTTCCAAATGCACTAGACTAATATAGTCTTTCAGTGTATATTTTTATAATGTTTTAATTATTCCAAAAATGTTGTGTAATGTTAATGTATGAAAAGTGAGGGTCTCTATAGTTGATATCAGAGAAAAGGTTTAGGTAACCATTGGAAGCTAGGATGAGAAAACCTTAGTGAAAACCCTAAGGACATGTCTAAGGATTATTATAAGTATAAGGAAAAGTAAAGGAGAATGTACTAGAATTACGGTAAATGATAGAGTGAATTTTTTCCTAGAAATGCATCCCTTTCTAAGTAGTCTAAGTGGATTTGGATCTAGAAAAGATGTACATAGGGGTAAAAACTTCAAAAAGATTTTCCGAGCATGAATCAGGATAATATGGTAAATGACAACAAGCCTTACTCCACATCTGGTTTGACACTCCTATGGAATATGCTTTCGGAATCCACAAACTCTTCACAAACTCTTCACAAACTCTTCACAAACCATCATGAAAGATTTAAATATAAGTTGGAAATGAATAAACTAGGATTGAAATGACCCAAAGTTTAATAAATGGAAATTACCTTCTTCTAATTGTGCCTTATAGTATAATCACATTAGAAAACATAATGAAATATCATGATACTAAATACTATTTGACTACTAAACATAATTTTTCTACTTCTGTGTTTTGGATTTTAATAATTTGACATATATGGTTGTGTTCAGGGAAATTTTTGGGGTCTGTTGGAATAAACATAATTTTTGGTGAATAATAACCTACCCTTATGAATAGTATTACGACCTTTATGAATAGTAGATCAGCCAAAGAAATATTAACCACACCCATGAATGTATAAATAAAATTTATATATCTTATAAGTGAAAATATGACAAAAGTAAAAGTATTATTATTTATGTAGGTCATTAATAATTAATTAAAATTAATTAATTAATTTAAAAGAATATTTATTTTCCTAAAAGGTGTTCATAAATTAAAAATTTGATGTTTTCTGGTTTTAAGATAATTTTATAAGACCTTATGTAATTTTTGAAAGAATTATAAAACCAGTTATAATGTTAAAATCTATAATTTTCATGTAAATTATGATTTTAATTAAATATTAAATTAATCATATTTATATAATTATTTTTGAAATATGGATTTCATTTCTGTATTCTACACATCAAGAAATGTTTAGGGTGATTTTTTGGTATTTTTCTAGAATACATGATTTTTTTGATGAATAGAAAAATATGGTAATTTACTATATATATACATTAAGGGTTGAATAAACTATTCCTAGCATCATCATAATGTTTTCACACTTATTGAGATGGATCTCCATCTAGGGGGCGATTGGCTTGGCCTAGGAAATGATCAGAGATCTACACTTCAAATCCCGCGGCTCCAACTTGGCGGTCAAGCTCGATATGAGCAAGGCCTACGATCGCGTGGAGTGTGGCTTCATCAACATGGTCTTTGCAGGTATGGGTCTTTCCCCCTGGAACATTGATTTGCTTTTCCAGTGCTTTAGTTTAGGATGGCTGGCGATCTCGCTTATGGAGAAAACCTTCGGCTTCTTCAAAGCCACGCGACGTCTTCGACAAGGGGACCCAATCTCCCTGAGTATTTTTATCATCACACAGAATGTCCTAAGCAAACTCATTCATCACTCCATTAGCAAGGGTTAAATATTCCCCTTTAGCAGGAGTATGAACCTTCCCTCCATCTCACACATCATGTTTGCGGATGATGCAATCCTCTTCACCAACGCGTCAAGCAGATCAATGCGAGGCCTGCGCAGAGTGCTGGAGGTGTACTGCCTCTAGAGTGGAAAACACGTCAAAAATAGTAAGAGAACCTTCCTCGTATCAAATCACTACACTGAAGTGTGCATCCTTAATGTGAGCCTCTTGCTGGGAATGCCAAAAGGCAACCTCCCCATGATGTATCTGGGCGCTCCGATTTCCACAAAGCCTCTGCGCATTCAGGATCATGACCCCATCCTCTCGAGGATCATAGAGAGGGTGATCGATTGGAAGAATTGATATCTGTCCTTCGGTGGAAGGATCACCCTGATCAATAGAGTCCTCCTAGAAACCCCTATCTATTCCCTCTCTACTATCAAGGTTCCCAAGGGGGTCATACGGAGCATAGAAAGAATCTTTGCAGGGTTCATCTGGGATCCTCACTCTGAGGGAAGGAGGAATTGGACCTCCTGGGGGAAGCCCGCAAGACCTATCAACGATGGGGGTATCAACCTTTGAAGCCTAAAAGACACAATGGCATGCATGCATGCAAAACTAGATTGGGAGGTTCTGGAAAACCGCACCCTTTGGGGAAGTACCATGAACACCTGTTACGGCAAGGTCGTGGCTGACAGGGACCGCCACACTTCCCCCTTCTGGCGTGAACTCGCCCCACTCACCACCTTGCTTAAGAGTCATTCCTGATGGATCATTGGAACATGGGAGATTTCCTTTTGGCATGACAATTGGTGCATGGGAATTATCGAATAGCCAAGTTGCCCAGCCACAAGCATCTCCTTCAAAGAGGCCAGTTGTCATCCATCCTTCATCAGCGTAGTCCTCAATAAATATCAACTGGAATCGTTTCATTTCATCGTTATGTCTTCACACCCAGACCGCTTTGTCTTCACCTCATCCCCTTCAGGGTCCTTCGTGTCTAAGGATTATTGTCTTATCACCAACATGCAGGGGGAGGTGGATGAATGGAATGATGTTCTGTGGGATCGTGCTATTCCGACCAAGCTCAACTTCTCACATGGAGGATATTCCATAGAGACCTCCCCACAAATGATAACATTAAGCGATGTGGCGTGTACATGGCCACACGATGTGTCTGCTGTAAAGAGCACAAGGAGGAGGGGACGAACCATTTGTTTTTTGAAATTGACTGGGAAAAAGTGTTATGGTCGAGCTTTGGTGGTTTTATTGGCTTCTTGGTTCCTGGACGGGCAGGGGAATCCTTCCTTGTTCACTGGTTCCACGGATCGGGGCCCCAAAGGTCGGAGGGGAAAGCTCGAGCTCTGGTTCTCTAAGCATGATGTTGGCGCATTTGGCAGGCAAGGAACAACCGTATTCACGATGGGGTGTCCTCCACCGGCCATGCGATCGTGATCAGAACCAAAAAACTTCTACTTGACCTGTTTAGAGAGGCAAGCATTGGAAGGGATTCCCCAACCATGCAACAAATCACCGATTACCCACACGACCAAGCTTCCACTGACCTTAACTCTGCAGGCATATGGATTTGGTGGCAACCCCCGTCACAGGGCCTCAAGCTCAACACTGATGGGTCATGTGTTGCAGGACACATGTGTGGTGAAGGGATGATCCACGACTCCAACGGTTTGGTCATTCTGGCCTTCTCCATACGCTTGGGAAACAGCTCGTCGCTTATAGTAGAGGAAAACAATTTGCTTGCGGGCCTCTCGGTTAGCAAGCATATGTGCATCATCCTTGCGGAGGCTGAAACAAACTCTCTAATTGTTCATAATTCCCTCAAGGGAATGGGTGACACCCCATGGGCTATTGAGTACACTATCTAGAAATGGAAGGATCTCCTTGAAAACAACATCAAACTCTCCCACATCTTAAGGGAAGGTAACAAGGCAGCAGACTTTTTGGCCTCCTATGACATTCATGGAACAGAGAGTCTCATCATTCATGACCTTCATAGCCTGACTCCAGCAGGTACGGACATTATCCGAGGGGATGCCCTTGGTCTTCACCATTTTCGACCCCTGTAGCCATCCCTCCCTCAAACCCTCATTGGCACCTTCTTCTAATAAAAATCTAGTTTATGATGATGATGATGATTAAAATATTAAGAAAACCTTCCTCCCCTCCACTATACAACCAACCCACACTCCCCTCTTCTATCCACTCATCTAAAACCTTATTCCTTGCCTAAATTATACTCCAATCTATCCCGAAGATCCTCCCCCAAATAAATCAACCATTTGTCTCATAAAAATACAAAATATTCTCCCTTTAAGAGTCTCTCAAGGAAGATTAATTCAAGAGGTAAATTCTTATTTTCAATTCTCTTACTTTCCTTTCAAGTTCATTTATTTTATTTTATATCCATACCTCTCATCATACAAATTATATAAAAACTCTAGTAAATTATATATAATGGAATTTTGTTATGATAATGAAATAATTTATTATCATCTCTCTTTTACCCTTCTTTTACACTAGTAGTAAAAACACCGTCCGAGATGTGTTAATTAACCACATTCAAGGACGATGGGTTTTCAATTTCCATTTCATTATCCAATTATGGTCATGAAACCATTATTATGTTTTAAAAAGACTATAATATATGTATTATTTATCATATATGGTTCTGAAATCTTTTTCTACACATGGTTCTGATTTATAAGACAAAATGTGTCTGTTGTGATAAAAAACCGCCAATTAACCCAAAAGGTTATCACTAAATTTATATATAATGATTCATCTTCACTCCATGTAACCAAATTAAATTTATAAATATATAACCTTATGAATGTTAAATAATAAAATATAACTACAATTCTATAAAACCATCCTCATTTTACATGATTATCTGTTCATGTATATAAGTAACTTGATCATGAAACAAACGGACTCGAACAATGAAATTGAACCTCATAACCAACAAAAAAGGTTATAAATGAACTCAAAAAGCTTATAATAAATCAATTACATGTAAAATAGGTTATGGAATTAATAATTAATAAACCTAATTTTATTATTCAGGTCATTAAGATCAAGTGAATAACACCATCAGACTTATGGTAAGGGATTCTACTCGAACCTCCATTATTCCTTCGGGTCACCCTACATTTCATTTCACCCAAATGAAGTTATATACTATGTTTATTTAAATATTATAGAATATGTTTATATTATCTAAAATCATGTATCAGGTTCCATTCATCATTATTTTTTAAGGATATACATGTTTTTAAGTAGTTCCCTCCTCAATACTTCCCGATAAGTAAACCCTTTTAAGGGAACTTCCCAAATTCTTAATCAATTCAAAGAGAACCCTATAATCTATTTTAAGTCAACATTATTTTTATAAAAGCTATATTTTTTTATGAAAACCCTCTTGGTTTACTTATGGTTTTATATAAAATATTATTGCCTTTTCTATTTTAAATGCTCTTTAGTATTTTCCTTAAAACCGCGTTAAAATGTTTTAATGCAAAAATTTCTTGAATACTATTCTTACACGTTGTCACTTATATTTGACATCACTTAACATGTTATATTATTATTTTACCTTATTAATTTTTATATATTTTTTAATTCCATTTTTTCATGTACACTTGTATGATACATTCATTTGTTATGCTTTATGACATGCTTATGATACCCATTTCTTTCCATGCATACCCTTATGTTTATGTATGATTGATTATGTATGATTATATTTGTGGAAATCATATTCATGAATATGTTAATATGGGTGAACTTGGATAGCGTGTGAATATACTGGGTAAATTTAAGTCTCATGAGATGTTATGTGCAACAGTCTCAGCGGTTAGCCTTGACTAGTGCTACCATGTGCAACGGTCTTGATGGTTAACCTTGACTTGTACATCCATGTGCAATGGTCTTGGTGGTTAACCTTGACTTATGCTCCTATAAGAGAAACGAGCCTTGAATCATACTAAATTCATGTTTTATGATTGTTCCACATTTCTATGATTTCATGTTTGTATGATCCAAAGTTATACATGTTATGGTTTTATATGTTCAATTAGGTTATATGCCTTTTTATATCATTATGTCATGCTTCTTAACCAATGTGATAAATATTTATTCTTATAATTATCCCATTACTATGATTTTAGCTCATCCCTATGTTCGTGTTATCCCTAGGTTATCCTATATAGATGTCTGAGCACATTGGAAGTTAGGAGCTCATTATGGAGATTAAATAAAAGCCATTTTTATGATGTTTAATTGTGTACCTATAATTAAAAAAAGACATTACAATCCTTGGATTTTAATTTTATGATAAATTATGATTTTAATCATGTATTGATATGTGAAAAATTCTTGGGTCTCTATAATGTCGAACCTAGGATTTCATAGATTAAATAAGGTTTCATGATTTTGACATCCTATAAGTAATTCTTTTTATGGATATCTGGTTTTTTTATATGATATGAAATGATCACCCTATGATTTAGGTTTTAGTTAAAGGATGGAACTAAAAGAAACTGGATTAACATTAAATATGATGCATGATTTGCTAATGAGCAGTCAAGTGGGATGATCATTGGAGTGAATGATGTTGGGATCATGCCTAATAAGTTTTCACAGAACTTGGTTAACAATGTGTACTTTAACCAACACTCAGACTCACCAAGGAAGAGAATGAAGGAGTTAACTGTGAGTTCAGATAATACAAACCATAGAGAAAACAAGATTCTGTTTCCTTTGCATCAATAATTAGGAAAGAATCACCTAAGTGAATGTCTTAATGAAATAAGAAGATGTTTTGACTGAGGAAAATAATGACAAAAAGAAATTGAATAAATGGGGAAAATGATGTGTTTAATTAACAAAATAGATAAAAATATTTTCCTCCCTTTGTCATCATCAGAGGTTAAGTGTTTTAAGTGTGGAATAAACATTCATTATGAAACTCAATACCCCAAGAGGAAAGATTCTGAATAGGATCAGCAAGGTGGTACGAGTAATGGTTATAATACCGTTGATGATGAGACTAGAGATGAAATGTGAGATGAAAGAGGTATTGTGTAATAGGTTGATGTTTTCTTGATAATGGAACAAGGATGAAGTGTAATAATAAAATATTTTATCTATTTGGATTCAATAATTATGTTATATGAATGGTAAAATATATAAGTATCTTTTAGTTAATGTTTTTCTCTAAAGGTTTACAATAACAAATTTAATAGTTTTGATGGAATGGAAAAGTGATATAATGGAAAGGTGATTTCCATTGAAAACACATGAGTAAGGGAAAGATAGCCCATAATATGTTCCTTATGTTATGATAATGTTATTCGGATAATGATATGTGGGATATGAATAAGTAAATTGGATGGTATTGATTAACTTGGAACTAATTAAGGACCTATTGAAAAGTAGTTCATGCTATCATGGATTAAGTTTACAACTTATTAGATTTATGGAATATATCTGGTGATCTATGGAATATGGAAGCATGCATGTTTTCCAAATGGATTTATGGTAATTTAGGTTGTTACCATTACTATTACAAAGATGGACTTTAACATCATTGTTATTTATCAGCTCTAGAAAGAAAACGCTGATAAATGACATATTTATTAGCGCTAAAGAAAACATTGATACATTTAACCTTTTATCAGTGCATTTATTTGGGAACTAATAAAGGAAACCTTTATTAGCACTGATAAAGAAACCTTTATCTGCACTGATAAAGGGTATCTTTTATCAGCGCTTAAGTTTTAGCACTAATAAAGGGTACACTTATTTTTCTCTTTATGGTTATAATTGATAAATATTTCTTTCATCAACACATTTTTAACATTGATAAAATGAAATAATTAAATAAATAAAAATTAAAAAATGTGTTTGTTACAAATTTTATTAATTAAATTTTTGATAAAAATGAATTGATTGATTATACATTATTAAATATTAAACATTTTATTAATTAGATAATTATGACAAATTAATGTTATTAAATTGTTTATATTAAATTTATAGATATATATTAATGTATATAAATATGTTTTTATATTAAAAAATATTAATGCACTTTATATTAACTAGTCATATATTTATTGAATAATGGTATATAATTAATAATTAATATGAATTAAAAATATTGACTACTTGCATAGTACTCGACATATAATTGAATGTCGTTTGATTTTTTAATTTAATATAAATCAAATGTGTGTTATATTGCTTTCACATATATGTAATTAATGCATTTTTATATATAATATTCACACACACAAAGAACATATCCATTTTTTTAATATTGTTAATGTGTACCTATATTTTTAATTTATTCAATTTCACTCATTTTTAACATATATGGATGCACTCAAAATAATATATTCATTAATAATGTTAAAAATATATTTTTAAAAGAACATTTATAAGTAAAAATATTTATATACTGTACAGTCACTATATTTATACAATTCAATATTTATAATTATAAATAAATAAATATTTTTTTAAAAGTATTTATATAATTATAAATAAATAATTATTTATATTTAAATAATTATTAAATTTATAATAAATTTACTTAAATAATGATTATATTTACTATATTTATATTTATATATATTTATTAAATATATATGTATAATTATATAAATATATAATGATAAAAATAATAATTTTTAAAAAATATTCCTATAATTAGAAATAAATAATTATAAGATTATAATAAATATATTTAAAAAAAGAATATATTTACTATATTGATATATATATTTATTTATTATGTATTTATAATTTTGTAAATTTTTTTATTTATATTTATAATTATAAATCTTTTAACATCGCTTCAGTAATAAGCGCTGATAAAAGAATATTTATCAGTTCTCTTTTCGCACTAATAAAGATTAGGATTTATCAGTTCTAAATAAAGTGTTGATAAAATTAATATTTTTCAACACTCTAATTTTAGTGCTGATAAATATTCATTTTATTAGAGGTTATGTTATGAGCACTAATAAAAGGGATATTTATCAGCCCTTATTTTTAAGCGCTGATAAAAGTGTCTGGATCTATTTGAAAAAACATAACCATTTGTAAACCCATCGTGATATAGAGCTTTCCACAGAAGCCACCTAATTCAAGTGCTCCTCCTCAGCGAATTGAAGTTCGAATCACACCACTCGACAGCCTTCAAACATGTCATCCAATATTCTAAGAGTGTCTCCAATTTTCATCAACCTAGAGAGGTAGGACTTCTGATTATCTTTGTGTATTTATTTCATTTTTGATTTCCCATTCTATGATTTTTTTATGATCCATTGTTTATGATCCATTATTTATGACTTATTTGTGGTCTGTTGTTTAGGGAATGATTTGTGATCCGTTGTTTATATTGATTATGAATGTATGAATGGTTGTTTAAACCGACCCATCAATTAGATCTTGATGAAAAATAGGGAACTAATTTTTGTTGTTATGATGTCTTTTGTTGTAGTCATGCACATGAAATTTTAGATATAGAACGGCATCTCATTCACTACTTGTAATTAGTGTGGTCCTATCAGCAAATTAAATAGAGGTTTTACTGTATCTGTCCATATCATGTGGGCCACTAGTTGTTTTATTGATTGAAATTGTTCTAATGATACCTGTATCCAATGATACTGCTTGTTTGTTGATCAGGGTGGAGGACAGGGAAAGGTAACTTTTTCTATGTACACCTATTATTGATCATCTATGTACATCTGTGAGAAGGTAAGGATCAATCTTTGCATCAACTTTTTTTTTTCATCATGATGGATTTTTCTCCTCTTTTGATGCTTCCTGCACTTTTGATATTCTCATGTTTTTTCTTTAAACTCATTATTGGTGCAAGAAAATGGGACCTCGGGCATCCTTTTTGTATTCTTCTTTAATAATTTTAGGGGTTGTTGGTTAGAAAATGAACTAATGCTCAATCTTTATCAAAATAAATCACTACTTGTAATCATTATTTATAACATCATAGTATGTCTTAACAAGAATTCTCATCTTTTGGACCTCTTCTTGAAACCTCTTTCAGCCTATTTATCTTCCTTGACCATCCCATGCAATCAATTTCTCAAATGAATATACTTTTCATTGAGTTCACATTGGATCTCTACTTCTATTCTAGTTAAATATCACCTGAGACATACACTAGAGACACCGTTAACATAGAAATAATTATTTGAATAATATCCATAACTTCATTATTATAATTGGTAAATTTATTTTATAAATCTTCCTTTAACATCACAATAGTGAATATATTAAAAATAATTAAGGTAAAACTATAAAAATTCCCCTGTAATACAAAATAAAATTACATGTATTTTTACCTTCCAATATAGCTCATATAGTTGTCCTTACATTTCATATAGGTCATCTTGAGTGTATTTAAAACATATCCTCTATTTTATCTTTTACTAAGAACTTCCAAATCTATATTTATGAACCCAATATAATGGATATGAACTGAAAATTGATGCATGCTAATTGCTTGAAATATGAATTAAAGAGTTTATAAAGTTTGAAAAATAGCATGCATACGACCCTTTAATAATACTCTCTCTATGTTTACGTTGTTGTTATTCAAAAAAAATTAGTATAGAAGAGTTTTAAGAACAATTTATTTGTCATGTAATAGATCAAAGCTATAAATGTTGGACTAAACACAACAAAAATACTGAATGTGGACATAGATTAGATTGATACTACAGTTTATGAATAATTTGATATGAATACCTTTGTGAAGTTAAATAGCTATTCCAAAAAACCATTGTATACCGATTGTACTCAATACAAAACAATGTCATCTATATTGAAGTTATATAATGTGAAATCCAACAATTCATTGAGTGACACTAGCTTTACAGAACTACTTGGTCTTATAAAATATTTTTTACTAGAAGAAAATCAACTACCATGCTAATCATGTGAAGCTAAATGAATGTTATGTTCAATGGGAATGATCTATAAAAAAATACATTCTTGTCCAAATGATTGTATATTGTTTTGTAAGGACCAAAAATCACTCATGAAATGACATAACTGTGGCATTGATCGATACAGGGAAAATAAATCAAGTCCTTCTAAATATTTATGGTACTTTATTATCATTCAATAGTTTATAAGACTATATGGATGTTAGGAAACCATAAGACAATTAACATGGCATGCAAATATAAGAATTAAAAATGGGAAGCTATGTCATCCAACAGATTTTCCTCAGTTGAAGAAAATTGATTATGAGTTTCCTGAATTGGAAGATGAGCGAAGAAACTTTTTTCTTTCATTATCTATAGATGGAATAAATCTATCTGGTGTATAAGGTAGTGCTCACAGTATATGGACCATCATATTTTTAAATTATAACTTTCCACCAGGGTTATGCATGAAGTGAAAATACATTATGTTGTCTATGCTTATATCTGGACCAAAGGAACCTGGTAATGGTATTGATGTCTATTTTGATCCATTGATCTAAGATGTAAAATTGATGTGGGATACATGTGTTATAATGTATGATGATCATAGAAGAAAAGAATTCACATTAAATGAAATATTGTACAGAATGATAAATGACTTCCCCACTTAGGGAAATTTATCAGGATATAGAATTAAAGGCATGTTGGGGTGTCCCATTTGTGAAAAATTTACATACTTAGTTCAGTTGAAACATTACTCAATGACTATGGTTTTAGGACATCAAATGTTTTTACCTCGATAAAATAAATACTGATCCTAGATGAAAAATTTCTATGGGAATATTGATCAAGGTACAACACTGTCTCCAAGAACAAGAGATCAACTATACACAAAAGTAAAAAAGACTGACACTATTTTCGGTAAACCATTTTCGAAAAAACATACCAAACCATGTTGTAATAAGATATCAATTTTTTTAAAAAACCCATTGGAAATGTTTGTATGTCAAATATTTTCTTGATGTCATGCATGTAGAAAAAATTGTATTTGATAGTTTTATTGGAAAATTACTAAATGTTTATGAAAAAAATATGGCTTCAAGGCTAGGTTTGATTTGATTGAAATGGGGATAATGGAAGAGTTGGCACCAGTGAAGGGTCAAAGGTAGACTTTTCTTCCTCCATATCTTACACTCTATCCAGAAAGGAAAAAAAATTCAATTTTCCCTTTTCCTTATAAGTGTAAAAGTTACAAAAGGGTGTTTATAAAATATCAAGAATGTTGTTTCAATGACTAATTTGAAGTTATAAGTAATAAAATCACATGAATTTCATGTTTTGATGCAAGATTTAATGCATGTTTCTTTTTGTTGAATTCTGCCTCAAAATGTATGACATATATTAACAAAACTCTAATAATTTTTTAAATCTATATATAGTAAAGTTGTTGACCCAGGGAAGTTTTCCATCATGAAAAAGGATATTTCAATCATATTATGTTAATTAGAAATGTTCATCCCACCATCATTCTTTTATATAATGGTCCACCTGATGGTTCACTTGGTCATAGAGGTTCAACTCTGTGGTCCTTTACATAACATATAGATGTACCCCATTGAATGATATATAAAGATTTTGAAATGGTATGTCAAGAATTGAAGTTTTCTAGATGTTTGTATTGAAGAAAAATATATTATTGAAGAAGATATAGAATGATGTACCGATTACCTATAATATGTTGAAAGCATTCGTCTCCCAAAGTCTTGTCACAACGAACGCCTTATGGGTGAAGGGATTTTTAGAAGATACCTTGTTACAATTACCTTGATACAGTGGGAGAAAACACATCTTTACATATTACATAATAGTGAAGATGTTAATCCATACATTGATTCACATAAATAAATTCTTAGATATTTGAATCTATTAAGGGATTAAAGATGGATATCGAATACACATAATGAACAATTTATAGGATGGTTCAGAGATCAAATTTATAAGTAGTTATCTAAAAATGTGAATTCAATTTCTGAATGACTTCAATGGCTACCCAGAGGACCGAATACAAATGTTATATCTTACATTTAGTTTTTTATCAATGGTTATATGTTTAGTATAAAAGAACACGATGACTTCAGTATGATGAAAAAAAGTGGTGTTATGTTTATGGATGAAGTGATGCACATATCTGGATCCAAGGATAGAAATTCAATTTATTAAAATATGTCATATTTTGGAAATATCAAATAGATATAAGAGTTAGATTATATAACATTTCAGGTGTCTCTTTTCTATTAAAAATGGGTTGAAAATATCAATGGATTGAAAGTTGATGAAATGGGACTTGTGAAGGTGAATTTCAATATAGAAGGGTAAACAGATGATCCATTTTTAATGGAATCACAAGCAATTCAAGTATTTTATGTCTCTAATACAACAAATAAGAATTGGTTGATTGTCCTGCTAGCAACTAAAACAAATGTTGAGTAAGATGAAAATTTAATCGAGGATGAACCTTTCATTAGGACATCAAAATCACTTCATGTTGGTCCCAATGTAGACAATTTATTGTACATTAGAAGGGACCACAAAGAGGGGATTTAGATTCTCGAAAGAGGAACCAAATCCTTAAAACCATAAAAAAATAAAGAGGGTTAAATGGGAAGGTAAGTGTTTTTTTATATATTATGTTTTTCTTCATAATATTATATGTTCTCTACTATATTAACATAATATAAATTAAATGTTTTACTACTCATGCAGATAATTTCTTCTTCACATGATGATGTTAACAATACCTCTAAATAATAAATTATAATAAAGGAAACCCTTGGAAATATGTAAAGGTAATGTTATGATATACTTTCTCTATTTTATTGATAAATTATATAATAGAATGTTTATTTCTTTTTCATTATTCCTTAAAGAGTTCATTTATATTATTTATAACATAAGAATAGTTTTCTTACATAGGTGTATTCTTTTACTTGAGTAGGGGGTGGTTTGTTTGACAATAGCTTGAGTAAGTTTAGGATTAAAAGAAAAAGAAACATTGATGTTTTTTAATTTATATAATAATTTTAATTTATGTAATTGTATAAACCAATGTTTGAAATGTCTATAATATAGTGGTTTTTTGGTATTTTTTTTAAATTTCATTTAATTTAAATTTAGTATTGGGAAATGTTTTTTGGATATTATATATGTTTCTGGTGTGTTTCGGGTGCTATGGTGTGCTATAACAGCACACTGTAGTATGTACCCTTATCAGTGATTTTACATGTGCTGATAAAGAAAAACTTTATCAACGATTTTAGAAGCACTGATAAAAGATACATTTTTCAATGCTTTTAAAAGTGGTGATAAAGATCTAATTTATCAGTGGTTCTATCAGTGTTGATAAAAGAACTCTATCAATGCTTTTATAAGCGCTGACAAAGGATTCCTTTAACGGTACTAAATTAAAGCACTGATAAATGATATATTTATCATCACATTTCAACACTAATAAAAGTCCAAGGATTTTAATATTGCTCAAGATATAACTAATTTTCTAGCACCGATAAATGCCATTTCAAGTCATTTTAAAGGCTAGTTTTGTAGTAGTTCATGTTCCTGGATAATTTACAATGAGGCCATTCAAATTTTTAGAATGTGAAAACCAAGATATACTTTGTGATATATGGGGGATCAATTTTAATCTGATTTCACGAATTTATTTATAATGTTTTTGATTTTCATCTTTCTGAAGGGTTATAAGGTTAACCATTAATCAAATGTTTAAGTTAAACATTGGAGGACTTATTTATACACTGAGTTAGTATTGAAAACTGTTGTTAAAAATCTATTTAGTGATTAACAATATTTCAAGTATGTCTATATTATTTATTTTGGAAATTATATTAGTGTGGTTTTAGAAAATGACATCATGTATGTTGGGTGATAACCAACCAAGTTCAGCACGGTCACAGGTATTGAACCCATGACTGATGTAAGATAAGGGTTTCACGCCTACCACTGGCCTATGCAGTTTTTAGGTTAAAGTGTAATTATTTTTGTTGAATAATTTTTAATGATGAACCAGTAGAGTATCATTTTATGTTTAGAGATTAATATATTAAAAATATTGATTTTGAAGAATAGTTAGAGAATTTTTTTTAATTTTCATTATTTTATGAGACTTAATATATGCTAAAAAGTATTTTTTAGCACTTCATCCATCAAAGATAATTTCTGGACATCAATTTCTTGAAGTAATGGATGAATTAGATATAGATAAATGAAAAACTAAAGAATGAAATTTTGTTTTTAGAAATATATCAATTACGTATTTTTCATTATATTCTTATTCAATAAAATAATTTCTTAAATATATGATAATGATAAAAAAATTCATAATACCCTAATTTTTGTTGAATTGATGGCCTTATAAATCAACATAGATTTATGAATTTGATTTCCTAAACTTTTCTTTGATCATTATTTTTTTTGGAGGATAACCTCAAATAATCCCTATAAATATTTACGATTTTCATTCATATCCAATCTTGAATCCTAACCTATGTTCTCCTATGTGGAAACCTAGTTATATGTTACTTTGGTTAACCATTATGGTTCAAACATTCCATTTTAAGGGAAGTTTTAGTATCCATTTTTACGATGTGGGTTTCTATGAATAAAACATTCAAGTATTAAATCTTTGATAACCTATACACAATTTCAAGGGTGAAATTCATTTTAACTGGGGTAGAATGTAACACCCCAATATTTGGTGAATTATTATTTTTTGAATTTATTTAACCATTGTGATATTTTTCATTTCACATAACACTAAAAATAATTATTTTATATTAAAGTACTATGTTTGGATTGCATTATAGACAACACCATGTTAATCATAAACTACACTCAACATAAACATTAGATTTATCTATATGGAGAACTGAGTTTTGCTTGCATTACATGCAATAATAACTTTTTTCGATGGCATGCGTAACATACAAGACCGAGTTTTACCGAACAATGATATATCATTAAAATATTATTACTCACCCTAGTTGTTAAATTAATGGTTATGAATTGTAATAACTAATTTATGAAAATATATGGTTTACACAAATATAATATGAATTCATAGGTTACCAATTAATTAGAAATTAATATGAAAACCGATTGAATATAAAGGGGATTATTATTATTTTTACGACCATAAAGCTATTTAATCCTCATAAATTAAGTTAATTATAAATAGTGATTGATATTAATGTAATATATATGTTATATATTCAGTCAAATAAATTTTATATTCTTAAAATATAATTTAAATACATAAGATAAGAACAAACCCTTTTTTCTGGTTAAAACCCAGTATTTTTATTATGGAATTTTTATCGTATTCTAATGGAGAAACCATTTTAAATCCAATTTTTAAAATTTTTAAAGATTTAATATGTCAAAATAAATTTCATCTTTAAAATTGGAACATAATTATTAGTTTGGGGTAAATTTTTGGTATTTTTTGTGAAGTTTTATTTTTTAATGAATAATTAAAAATAGTGAATTTTAATTCAAAACCACCTTTTAATCTAATCTATTTATAATTTTAAATTATATTTTAAATTAGTTTCAATGTTTAATTAGATCATATTTTTATAAATTAATACAATCTAGTTCATCAAGACCTATTTCACTTTGAACTTAGGTATAAAAAACAAAGAAAACCATTGAATGCTTTTACTTTAAAAACCCACATTGTCGACCCAACCACCAGATTAATTTTTAATTACTTTTTACAACGTATTTAATTAGAATTGGGAAAAATAGATTCCATACTTTTAAATATAATAATTTATAATATCTAATTAGGTTAACGTAGTTTTTTTCCAAAATTATTAGTGAATGTAATTAAAATTAATTACATCGATCAAGGTAAAATTAATCATAACTAAAGACTAAACCTTTAATTTAAGACCCTAAATGATTTATAAACTTGTAAAAAATCCATTATATGGACATATTTATAACCTATACTCACTTGTATCTATATGTTTCCATTATGGGAGCCACTTTCCTTTGGAAAAACATGGGTGGAATTCCTTTTCCAAATATTTACAATGGTGTCACTCCTCTTCCACTATAAAAAGGCCTCATATCCTCTACTTAATTACACCTATCATACCACTTAGGTTAGAGGAATATATGTCCAAATATCCTAAAAAAAATCCTTCTTTCCTCCTATAATCTTTTCCTTGAGTAGAAAGTAAAACAATGAAGTTTTTTTGGCATAAACCAAAAGGAGCTACCCAAGTTAAAGGTAACATCTTCTCTCAAGATCTATTATTTTATTTTCTTTATCCACCCCCTAGAATCTATTTATTCCATTATTTTAAAAACAAAAATAGTATCCTAAATATACTAGGGTGTTTTATGTTAATGGTTTGATCTATAAATACACACTCTTCCATTTAAGGGGTAACATACATACTATTTATGTTTATGGTGAACTACCACCTCACTAAACGACGATTGTTCATATTTCCTTTACCACATGTCATGATGGAAATAATGATAGAAACCCTATTTATATATTATATATATTATATATATTATATCTTTAATATTTTTTAATTCTTTTAAAATACATGTATTTAAACTTTACATTGTGTGTTAATATGATAATTTCATTTGAGGAAGTGGGAACTACTACCCACTCAAAGCGATGCGACTCGTTCATAAACTACATGGAATATATTAAGGATTAATTTAGTGAATATATATGATATTATAAATCTAATTTAATAATTATATTTTTATATATATATACATATATGTCTTTTAATTTCTTTCTTTCAACATGATAATTAAATGAAAATAGCGTTCTTGTGTACGTACAGCTTACCGTCTCCATGAACGGTGTATTCTATTTCATAATTAAATATTATATGGATTATTATAATATAGAAATACTGAATATAAATTATATTTAAATCATGTTTTACAATCTATAAATCATGAAATAATTATAAGTACTGAATATATAAAAAATTATGATACATGTGAAAAACAGAGAAGATATTACCCAAAGTGAAACATAACCATAAAACTGTTAAAAAGAAGGTAATATAAATTCATAATAAAACCCTATATGGTATTATAAGTAAGAAATGGTTATTTGATAGATTTATAATAGATTTATATTTAATATACATGAGTTTTTAATGGGTATTATGAGAGTCAAAACATGAGGTAAGGTAATTTCATCTCACCTTTTATTTCTATGAGATACTTTCTTTATTCACCACCCATTACTTTTGTGTGGTCTGTATACTGCCCATGGATATATTCAATGTCTAATATAGTAAAATTATGGTAATTTAAATATAAATTATATTAAATTTATTTCATGGGGTTTATGTTTCAAATGTTACCAAATCGGAAAAATAGTTTTCTCTCAATTTCCCTTTTTTGAGACTCATGTTTTGTTATGAGCCTAAATTCATTTTGAGGTGTATATAATTCCCTTTTACATAAAATATCAAGAATATAATTATTTTAGTGATATTATAAGCTTAATTTAATTTCCTTTTTTTACATGGAGATTATGATCCCAAGTTACCAAGAGATAAGTGTTTATTGAAACAATCTCATTGCTTTTCAAGATTATTTATGTTTATGATTCCTTTAATGAAATATTATAACCTATATCTCAAGAACATTCATGAATTTTATTCTACTATGGTTATAAATTATATATAAGGTATTGGTAAAATTTTTTACTCTTTATTACATAAGATAGTTAAGAAAGTGTTTTTAAGAAATCATAACTTTTCCCTCTCTAGTCAGAAATCTATGTTCCTACAAAACCAAGTTTTCTATGAAGGGTTTCCAATAATATTAAAAAATTATCCTATAATATTTAAAATAATTTTTTTTACCATTTTTTATTTTAACAATATCTTCAAATTAATATTCTTGTCACTTTCCAAATAAGTAATTTTTATAACCATTTTACCATGTAAAAGGAATGTTCTTTTTACCTCTTACGACATGTACAAATTTACCTGATATCATTTCTTTGAATCTTAAATTTAATTTTAAACTAATAAGTTTTAAGAAAATGGGACTAAAATTAATTTTCAAGGATTTTATTTTTCAAAATATTTTCAAGCCTTATTTATAAAGTTTCAAAGTATTTTCAAGGAAATGGATTTTAAAAAATTACCAATATTATTTCAAATAAATTCAAGTAAAAAGTTTTTCAAAACATTTTCAAGATTTATTTATAAGCTTGTAGTTTTGTTTCAAAGAAAAATGTTTTTAAAAATTTTTAAAGATTATTTTAGAAGTTTTATAGAAAAAAAGTTTTCCAATTTATTTAATGTATTATTTATATGTTTTCAAGTAATTTTCTAAGAAAACTATTTTCAAATGTATTTATGTATGAGAAATAATTTTTCATAGAAGAAAAGATATTTTCCTCAAGAAATGTTTTTGAAATATATTTCAAAATTATTTTATATTTAAGATGACATCCTTTAATATTACTCATTAGCTTCTAGGAAATGATCTAAAGGTTCCATTCATATTTTTTTCTATAAATTTGTTTTGCTTAATGTCATGGTATTTATGAAACCCATTTATCCTTTATGGGTTATAGGTTTATGAAACTCGTTTTTCTTTCATGGGTTATATGTTTATAAAATATATTTATCTTTCACAGGTAATTCTTTTGATGAAGTGATTATGAAACCTAAATTTGTTTCCATAGGTTATGATTTGTTTTTATGTTTACGATACCCATTTCATTGCATGGGTTGTGATATGTTTTTTTATTATTTTGTGGAACATTTATGTATGATTTCATTATGAGATAGTTGGGACCTATATATCCCTCAAACTCAATGGGTAATTATTTATATCTCCTAACATAGACATGGCCAGAATGAGAAATGAAATAAATCCAATATTACAGGGATAAAATGAGAAATGAACTGAGTTCAGTATTACAGTGTTGGAACGAGAAATTAACATGGTTCAATATTGCAGGGATGGAAAAAGAAATAAAATCAGTTTAGCATTATAGGGATGGAATGAGGAGTGAACTCAGTTCTGTAATATAGGGATGTGATGGGGTGTAAACCCAATTTAGTAAAGGACTTTGTCCACTAAGATGATATCAGATGAAATACCTTAACTACTATGTAAATTATTATATATGAATATATGTCTCAAAGAATTCCATGTTTTATTCCCATTTTATAATTTCATGCCTTCTATTATTTATTTCTTGATGATTCACTCTTTATGAACTTCCAAAAATTATTCCATGATTCAAATTTGTGATCTTTGATATAGTGGATATGATATTTAATTTTCATGATCACATTATCATACCCCTATAATCATGTTTAGGGCTACATGTCTCCCTTTTTTACCCTTACTGAGCATATGAGATCACCCCTTTGTATGTTTCCTTCACCCATGTTATGAAGATGTGCATTATGTTTGATGTTTCTATGAAGGGTTATTTTAAAAAAGAACCTAGATGGAGATGATATAGCTCAATTATATACCAAAGTCAATGTTTCCATGTTTTCAAAGGCACTAGAATAATACAATATTTCGGTGTCTATTTGTACACCATTTTTTGTATTACGAAAAATTTATGTAATGTTAATGTATGAAAAGTGAGGGCCGCTATACAAAATATACATGTATACACATATAGATAATGAAATAAATGGTGGAACTTTACCATTTGACTAGGATGATGGACCTAAAGTTCGACTATGGTTTTATGTTTATTGGATTATTTATCTTTTCAGTTATCTCTCATCTAAGCTGAGAATATTGCATTTACATGCATTTATGGAGGCATATTTTATAGGATCATCAATGGAGAGGCCTACTGAGATTTGTTCTCACACATGAACATACACCTCGACGTGAATATAGACCTTATGTCTACTTTTTTAGGTTGAGAATAGTTTCATGGTGGGTTGGGATGAGGGCTTGTGTTTCATGTTTGAGTGGATCTGGTCGTGTGGTTTCTTTTGATTAGGTTGGTGTAGTTCGACAGTATCTAGAGTCTGAGTATGTGGTTTGTCTTGGACTTAGTAGTAGTTCCCTATACTTTAATATTAGTTTCTTTTATATATATATATTTGTATAGTCGGCCTAGTTGGTTAATAGTGTTGTATGTATGGCATAACTATTTGAGATATTATATAATTTTCTTTCATTATTATAGCATGTTCTATTTTAGTTTATTTACTACTTCCACAGTCTTTTTATTTACAGATGTTTATGATACATAGGTATTTACACTATTTTCTTACTCTGATAGGAGGTCATATAATCGCTACTGTTACACTCTAGGAACTCACTTATTGTTGGATACCTCTGGCATATAGGGAGGTGCATTTGACACCTCATAACCAACTCGCTCGGAGCACCGTTTTAGTGGCATCTCAGTCGAGATGTTACAAATATTGTGATTATGAAATGGAATGAAAGAAATTAAGTATATCATCTCATGAGAATTATTCAATATTATCAAAGTTATATTGAAATGAAATTTTATACACATACCTTCTTTTCTGATGAATGAATGATCATTTTACATATTAAATATTTATGTCTTTGTGGTTATTAACATTCTCCTGACCATGTTATTTATTACTCTATATCAGTATTTGGGTGTTTTTTATATTAAATTTGAATTATTTTACTTACCAACAATGTGATCCTACATGGAAACCCAGTTTTGTGTTATTTTTAATGACCTTCATACATCTCTTTTCCTCTTTTAAAAAGAAACTTTTATTAACCACTTTTACAATGTGGGGTTACCACAAACTGATTTTCAAATATTAAATCCTACATTATTGAGACTATGTTAAAATTGTAAGGATGAAATTTATTTAAAGGTTAGAATTTAACACCCCAATATTTTATGAAATATATATTTTTTAAATAATTTAAATATCTATAATAGATTTCCTTTCATGCATAACTGGGTTTTAATGAAACATGACAAAATATTAATATTATTATCTATACAATACCATTATTACCAAGCCATTAAACTTGAGGGAATGAAAATTAATATTTTTTTAATATAAATTATAATGGTATTATATAAAAAAATTACATTGATAAAAAATACTTAATTTTTAGTACTGTCTTTATCTATTTTTAAAACACTAATTTCTCAAAAAGTTGTTTTATTTAATTTAAAATTTTGAAAAATAATAAAATTAAATTTTAAAACATTAGTGAATTAATTTTATTAAATAAATCTCATTTTTGAAATTATATTTCAAAATTTATCTTACGGTGAATTTGTGAAATTTTTCTAAAAATGATTTTTTTATGAATAGAAAAGAATACTTATTTTTATTGTAAACTGTCTTTTATTTAAAGAATTTATAAGGTTATTTTTTTTATAAAATAGGTTTTAAAATTATAAATAGTTCAATTATATATTATTTAATCCAATTTAGATCATTGGAATCATTTTCATGTTAAATTTTGATAAAAAATCATTTTAAACTTTTGATCATTTTCTCTTTGGAAATCCAATTTCTCATAAAGTTTGGGAGTTTATATTTAAATTAAAATTTTCAAATTTTTGGAAAATAATTTGGAAAAAGGGAATATTTATTTTTAATAGGTTTATTTATATTATATAATATGGTCAATTTAATTTCTTACCATGATGATATTACAAGTAGTAAAAATTATTTTAGACGGTTATGATTAAATGGGTTTAATTGGGGGATAAAGTGAAAAAGATATGGGTTTAAGAGGAAAAAACATGTTAAACTTCCATTTTATGGCCTTATTTTGTCATTTTAATTTATAATTATCAATAATGGTCATTTTTTAACCTTTTTTCATGTGAAAATCATGTGTACAAGTTTTTATTTTCAAATATTACAAGTTTCCCACTCTCCTCACTTAAAAAAGGAAACCCATTCTCATATCCACTTCACATGATGAAAGAATTTAGTTCAAAAATATTAGACCTAAAAAAATTCTTAGCTCGCTACATCTATCCTAGAATTATTATATTGGTCATAAATCCATCCTAGGAAGTATATTGGTGAAAACTATGTAGGTTACCAGAAAAAGAGGTAACATTCTTCAACAACATTTTTTATTTTATTTCTTACTCAACCTTGTTAAATTATAATTATATAATGATGATATAATAAACTCAGTTTTTTAATCATACTAATATTTTTTATGTTAATGTAATGAACTACAACCATCTCCACATCCATCAAATGGGATACAAAATAAACATTTATTTGTACAACGAACTACTACCTCACAAATCAATGTCATTTTTCCCATTATATACTCTCATAGATGGATATAATGAATTATTAAATGTGTATATATTATATTTATTATATTATCATTATTTAATTATCCTGTCACATATACCTTCTTAATTTTTATTTATTTAGAATACAATAACATCGCTCATGTGTTCAGTGGACTACCGCTTCACGAAGCGATGAGATTCATTCACTTTTTACATGAAAGGTAATATGGATTGGTTTAATGAAAATATGTGATATATATGACATAAAACTTATTCTACAATTTTAATATATTATTTACTTTTATTTATTTATATCCTTAAAGAAAATGGAAATAGTATTCTGGAGCACCTATGACCTACCGTCTCCATGAAAAGTGTATTTAATTTTATATCTATAACTTTTATGGAATAATATAAATATAAATATACTAGATATTTATTATATTTATATAATATTTAAATTTATACGTATTATTTAAACTTTATAGAATTATTGAGACTAAAAAAAATCAAAACATACACAAAAAAGAATGTAGTTGTTGACCAAAAAATGAATTTAAAATTGATTTGTTAGTAAACTGGAAATAAAAGGTCATAAGTAAATAATATAAGGTATTATATATAAATTTTGGTTAATATTGATTTATAAAAAACATAAATTTATTATTTCATAGTTTTAAACATGTACGGAGGAATTCATGACTTAGGGTAAGGGATTTATAGTCTATTATTTTTGGGAGATTGTTTTCATATTCATCACTCATTTATTTTGTGTAGTTAATATAATAAACCTTTGAAATTTTATATCATGAATATACGTATTTTAATTATATTTAATGTTTCATTTGATTTTATTCTTTAACAAGGATCACTTTTTTAGATATTAACAAAGTGGCAAGGTATTTGTTTCTCAATTTTTCTTCTTTATGACATACATCATTTATCAATATATCTTTTTTTTGAGGTGTATATACAGCCCCATTAACATTTAATATCATTAATTTTCTTATAATATTTATATTCTATGTTTTATTTAATTATATTATTTCATAGGGATTAGGATTAAAAGTCACCAAACTTCTAATGGTTTTATGATACAATCTCACAATTTAGTAGAATTGTTTATGATTATGCTTCTAATGATGATATCTTATGATATATTTCTCATGAAACTCATGAAATGTATTCTACTATAGATATTTCTAGAGAATACATGTTTTCTATTCATTTTACCTATTTATGTAGAAACCTAGGATTTTCATATAGAGATATTTCATTTTTTTAGATGAATATTCATTACATTATACAAACACACACTTGAGGACCAAAGTAGTTTAATGTCTTAGGTAAAAAATCATATAATTTGGTGAAATATCTCAAAAATATTCCATAAATAACATCTAATTTAAAAACATTAAAAAAAACTATACTTAAATCATTACTTTATAACATTGGTAAAGAAAACATAACAAATGGTGAGCTCATATGCTAAGTAAGGGTAAAAAGGGGATATAGATAAGCATAAAACAAACATATGGGTATAAGAACATGATTATAACATTTGAATACCATACCATGAATATAAAATATCCCTCATATGTAATGGAATAAATATTGTAAGTTTATAAGAAATAAATCATAAGGAAATTAATAAAAATTAGTCATTATAGTTTACCATAGTCATAAGACATGGAATTATATAATAAAAATAAGTATATAAAATTACTTCCATATTAGTAAAGTATCACTACCAAGGATATCATAGTGTAATGGTTTTACACCCTATTAAAAAATAGTATTCATCATTCACTCCTAAGAGCATCATTTAGAAAAAATCCCCTTACTAAACTGGTTTCACAACCCATTTTACTCTTATCTATCTCATGAGATATAAATCATTACCAAATTAATTGGAACGAGATATAGGCCCACCCATCACACAATTAAAATTATATATATGTTTTCTATAATATCATATAACTTAAATCATGTCATAACCCCTGAAAATAAATGGTTTTCATAATTATTTCATCATATCATAACCTGTGAAAAAGAGATATGTTTCATAACCATTTCCTCATTTCATGATAGCATAACCGATAGGAAATTAATTGGATTTCATATGAATGACATAATACATGTAATAGAAATGGATTTCAAAAAATCATTTCAACATTAACATTTTAATGAAATAATAAGAATTATAACCTAGGTTCATATCCATAAAAAATTAGATGTTATATTAATTTTTTTTATCTTAAATGGAGAATTATTTTTAATGATAAATAAATTGGAATATTTATTTAGGAGGACAAATTTTATTTGAAAATCACTTTTTAAAACTATAAATTCTTAATTTTTTTTGAAAATACCTTTATTTTAAAATAACCGTGAACACTTAAAAATTATTCTCTAAAAATAATTTAATATAATTATTGAGGAAAAGAGATATTCCACTTTGTGAAATACTTTTTAAACAATATTAAAATTCCTTTTTTTCATTGAATTCATTTATATAAAATATAAAAAAATCATGAATATTAAGGAAAAACTTTACATTGAAAATAACATTGAAAACTGATAAGTAAATCTTGACATATTTGAGTGTCATGACAATGAGAAACACTACTCAAGCTAGGCATGTTAAAAGAAGATTGTTGTCACATTATAGATAAAACCCAAACAAGAATTGTTTGGAAAATGACATAGACATTTCTATCAATTTTTTCAAAAAAAATTAAAAAATGTGAAAAAATTTATTTATTAAATATTTTGAAGACTATTACAAATATTTTTCAACACATTTTTAGTGAACAAGGTTATAGAAGAAAAAAAATTTTATGACCAAAGAAAGAAATAAATACAGTTTTTCTTAAAAAAAATATTTTGAAATATTGTGTACATAATGAGATTGAAAAGAATGGAAAGTATTTATTTATTATAAATAACTAAAGAAAAATAACATTCATTAGTTTATTGTGATATCGATCATAATATTTCATCATTGGAAACATAATCACGTGAAATACCAATAAACGATAAGATTATAACATAAAACCCTAACCACTTTGGTAAGTTTCAATAATAAGACACTTGAATGGATAAAATTAAATGAAATATAAAATATTGTTATAATATGAAAATTAACAATATTACTTGTAAAAGGGTCAATATAAACTACTCATAGAGGATAATATGGGAAAAAGATAACATAAGTCTTAAAAAGGGAAAATGAAGACAAAAAACCTTACCTATTCAGTAATATTTTCATTCATGATACCCAATAAATAATAACATAAAATTAAACTTTAAATATCATGTAAAAAATGGGATTCATGAGAGAAATTTCGAAGGATCAGTATATACACCACATAAAATAATCAAGTTGTGAATTTTTATATATCTCCCAAAAATAAAAGAGAGACTATAAATCCATTAACTTAAGTATTTAAATCCTTCACACACATTATAAACTCCATTATAATAAATATAAGTTTATTATAAATATATTTTTAAACCATAATTATATATAACATAACACATATGATTTAATTATGACCATTATTTTATAATTTATAAACAATTCCTTGTTAAAATAATGTTTTGTGTAATAACCATTTTTTTGTATATGTTTTGATAAGTTATTTTTAGTCCCTTTAATATAATCATTGTTGAATAATAATAAGATCGATTATAATAAAATAATTATATAATTTATAAATCAATTATACTTTTAATAAAAATCATGAAATATGGTTTTGAGAAATTAATTATGTTACAATCATGGAGACGGTAGGTTACACGTATGCATGAGTAACATTTAAATTTTTAAAAGATCATTATGGAAAGTGGAAAATAAAATTTTATCATTAAATAATCATAACAGTATCATAAATAACATATTATTACTTAAAATATACTTACACATATCATCTATTTAGTGTGTCCATGAAAATAAGGAGGCACATTGTTTCGTGGAGCGGTAGTCCACACGTACTCGAACAACATTATCATCTTTACGCGAGTGGTATAGTAAGAATTAAAATGATATATTATATTCTAATAATTATAAATATTTCATTAATATTATAATTTTTTCATTTATATCAAATATATTAAATAACTTTATCATTATTATTTTCTATATAAAACGTTAGTGAAAGAAGAATCACATTGCTTTGCGAGGCAGAAGTCTGTCGTTCACACGAGAAACGTTATCGTAATCCCTACAAAATTAAAATTAAAAAAATTATATATGATATAAATAATATATATTTATAATAAATATATTAATATAATATACATAGTTTATATACATATTTATACCCAACAATGAGATGTGGTAATGGAAAAATGAATGAATCGATGTGTGAGGAAGTAGTCCACCGTACACAACAATGATGAATTGATATCCCATATGTTTTAAGTAGGGATGATTTAATATCATGAAATTAAAAGAAAAATATATCATCATATTTATTATACAATGGTTAATATATCAACATGATTTTTTAATAATTTATGGTAGTGAAGAAAGAAATAGAGTAAAAATTCTTATTAAATAATGGTACCACTTATTTAGGTAACTTATTTTGGTTTGCATCGAAAGGATCCATAAGATAGTTTTATTACCAAAGTGGGGATTCTAGGATGAGATAAAGTAATTGAATGTGTTATTTTTTTAGTTTTTTTTCTGAACTAATGAGTTATGGATATGTGAATATGAGGGGAGAAGGGGTGGCTTTTTATAAGTGATTTGAGTGGAACACTTGTAATTTTTGGAATGAAAAAGGTGTAAACAGGTTTTTCACATGGAAAAAGGATCTAACATTAAGTATAACCAAAGCATATACAATACAAGGATGCAACATATCCCAAAATAAGATTTTAAAAACTTGTTTAGGTCATTTTAAAAATTATATTTTTTAGTTTAAGCAAAATTAAACACATTTTTACCTTAACTATGGTAAATAATTTTTAATATTTTCACTATTCATTTGGTCAAATGATAGTTTACCCTAATAAGATAACATAAATTATATCAATTCCAAAATTTCAATTTATTTATACAAATTCCATTCATAAAAGTGAAAATATTTAATTTAACATTAATCTTGTTGATGTGATGAAAAAGTGGGATCTTAAAGAGAAAATGTTCAAAATTTTACATGGTTTTTATACCAAAATTCAATATTAAATAATTAAAATTGAATAAATTGGATTAATATATATATATATATATCTGAGTTTATGTTAATTTGAAATAAATTTTCAAAATAATTTAATATTATTAACAATCTAAATGAAAAGGTCTTTTTTAATAAAAAATCAGTATATTTCAGAATTCATCAAAAAATTAATCATTTCAGAAAATTGAAAAAAAGTCACCCTCAGATTATTTTAGAATAATGATTTAAAAAATGGTATTTATTTTTTCAAATAAATGATCAATATATTAAAAAAATTAGTTTTAAAAACATGTTTATAAAAAGGTCACAAAACTAATTTTTAGAAAAATACAGTTCTACGCATAAGATTGGATTTATTCTTATATATTTTCTAGAAAAAACATAGGATGAATGGTAAATATTTTATTTAATTATACTATATAAAATTAGTTAAATCCATTCAGAAAAATTGATTTTGTACATTTATTGATGTAAAGCACATCCGTGCACATAAAAATTATTTTTTAGAAAATGATTTCCTTTATTTTTAAATTGTTTTTATTTTCATTTATAATCCATTAGAAACCCAAGAATTAACATTATTTTAATGTTTATAGAATATATTTTCATAATTTTTTGAATTTTATTCATATAAACCATTATAATTTCTAGGATATAACTACCATATTAAGTAAAAATAATTGAATAGATTGTAATGTTTCATTATAATTTAGTGTTGAATGTAATGAAAGATAAACCTAGTGATCTATATAATGAAAGACTAAATATGGGGTTAATTAAAAAAATATAAAAAAGTTTAAATTTATTCGAAAAAAATATTTCACAAGATTTGAAGGTGTTACATTATACCGCCCCCCTTAAAATCAATTTTTCCATTGAAATTCATCTCAGTCAAGAAAGAATTAATAATTGAAAATTCATTCATAGAAACTCACATTGTAAATTTTTTTAATAAAAAATAAACTTAGAAAATAGAAAGGGATGTGTGAGTGTCATTAGAAATAATTAATAATAGGTTTCTAAATATTAGAACATACGTAGGAAATCAAAACATAGAATGATAAAGAAAAACTATTACCCAAATATTGAGGGAAAGTGATAGAGAATATGGTTAAAATAATGTTAATGACCATAAATCCATAAACCTTAAAATGAATAAAAATCATTATATATCATCAAAAATGTTAATAACATGAGAACATTTAATTTCAATATCTTTTTCCTTATGTCAAGGAATTATTTTTCTTTTCAAATTGAGTACTAATGAAAATGTACTTAACTGATATATTTTTAGTTAATATAAAAAATTAAATCCTTCTTTTGTGACTTGATCAATATAAACATCTTCGGATACAATAAGAGTATAATTTTTCTTGTGTGAATAACTAAATAAGATCTATAAAAAAATGATAAGTTGGTCCTTCTATATCTAGTTAAAAAATGTTAATAGTAGTTATTCAATATCGTAAAATATTCTTGTGGTGAAGCAACACATTAATCAATAAAACCTAATGAAATGTTAAAATTAAACCATTCCATAAATTTTTAACCTTATAACCCTTACCAAATTGAAAAGTCAAAAATAAGGACACTAAATTTCTCAATATCAACTTAATATTATTCCCCTATATATCATAAATTATTTCCTAATTATAACATATTAAACATGTGAATACATTATTCATATATTTTATTTAATCTTGATAATAACTATACATACCATAAAACCTTAATGAAAACATACATAATTCCTTATTCCTTGAATAAGACCATAGATTATTGAAAATATTCCAAACATCCAACAATGATGTAAAATCCAATAATGATAACAGAGACCACTTGGTCGATAAGTCATTAAATAGTTACAAGGTAATCGATACTATCCAATACACTTTATTCATATCTAACATATCTATATCAAAACATCATTATCGTAACATCTTGAACAAATTAAGAGTTATATTCCCATAATAATGTGTTTTCCATAAATTATCACCATTATATTAAACCATTTTTCTAGTTTATCAGTACCATTCAACATATTACTGAAAATCCATAATGAAAAACTTCTATAAAGAATCATTATATATATTATAATTTATATAACATAAATTTTTAATTACAAAGCATAAAAACATAAGTTTTCTGACCCCATCCTTAAGTTATTAACTAGGATTCATCATCTTATTACTTAATTATCTTTAATTTTATATGGAATTCATTTTCTCTTCATCATAAATAAAAAACCATTATTATACAACCATGTTTATTTCATTCACAAGAGGAAATCAATTTTCAAAATTCACATACATTACAAATTTATATAATTCAATATTAGATGATACTTTAGGGGAACCATTATTCTCATGAATTTAATTAACCTAGCTTTTCATTTATCCTTTGAAGTGAATTTCTTTATGTACTTATTTTACACACACAATTTTTTTGTCCCTTTGAGATTAACCCTTGAGTGTTTCTTCCCACATTGTTGAATTACATAAAAAATATCATCTTTCCTCTATGGTATCCACTAATTGAACTATTAGAAAACTTTATCATTCTCTTATTTAGTGAGTTTGAGAGTTGATTAAGGTAAAATTTGTTAATCAAGTTCTGTGATAACTAATTAAGAGTTATAATAATATCATTCACTCTAGTAATTATCCCATTTAGATGTTCATCAAAAAAATTTCCATCACATTCAATATTACCAAAGTTTATTATAGTTCACACTTTTGAATGAAACAAAAAAAATTAGTGAGAGAAACACTAATAATAATGGAAACCCACAAAATCATGAAAAATAACATATAGGATGCCTAAATCATGACACCTTATTTTAAAAATATGACACATATGTATTATCCTAGTTCATTCATAGAAATAATCTATTTAAATCATTCATGATTTTCAGTAAATATTATGTGAATTTTTAAAGTTTATCCCCCCAAGATTGTCAAACCAGGTCTGCTGAAATTCCCATTATTATGAACTGGGTGATGATTGAGTCCATCTAATTGCTCATTGTTTATAGTTATTAACTCAAGGTACCTATATGATAAATCCACATCCACTTGTAGTATCCAGGCTTGGATATAATTTATTGGAAGACACTTTCTCTATCATGTACCAAAATTCTAGGATATTCTCATATACTTTGATTCATTTTGTGACTTATCCTTAGATACATGCATAAAAATCTATACAAATATCCCAATTGACCTCACTAAGGTTTTTTAATTATAGTTTACAATGGATAAAAAAACCTATTATTTGAAACCAACTATAGTGACCTCAGATTTTCATACATAAATATTACATATTTTTAGATAATTATTAAATGTATTCTACATAAAAACACATGAGGACTTAAATAGTTTAGTAAATTGGGATACTAGGTACACAATATTCTCATTTGAATAAATATCTTCAATATATACCATAATGATTTTCATTTTTAGTACACTTTACAAAAATAACCTACTAAAATTTTTTCTTCATAACCTCAGGAAATGAAATAGAATAAATGGTGTTCTCAGATGACCGGTATAAGTAAACAAGGGAGTTGTGTAAAAATAAAATTAAAAATAAGGATATGAGAATATTATCATAAATTATTAAAAAAAATACCATACATATCAAGGATCCTAAACTTGATTCATGGAAAAAATATGCATAGTTAAAATAAACTGAATCATAAGGAAATCAAATAAATTGAGCCACCCAAGGATACAATTGGCTTAAAACCTGGTACATATTTCATCACCCAATGGTTCATACTTCACTCTCAAGATAATCATAGTGGAAAAAGTCCCTTATGAAACTAGTTTCACATACTATTCTAGTCCTATTTATCTCATGATACATATTTCATCACCCAATTAATTGGAAAGATATTTAGTCCACACCCATCACATATTGAAAATCATATATATGTTTCCAAAGTATTATAAAACATTAAAAATATCATATCCTATGAAATTAAATGGTTTTGATAAACATTTCATCATATTTTAACCTTTTGGAAAGATTGAGGTTTCATATTCATTTCATCATACGATCATAGCATATACCGAGATAAAAATAAAATGGTTTTGTAGGAATTTTATAACTAAGGGAGAGAAACTTACCTGATAAACATATTTTCATCATAACACTTATTGATAAAAAATAATAAATTTATCCATGGTTAATATTCTAGGTAAATCATAAATCAAATCAACTGATGTTTTTATATATGGATAATGATTTTGAAATATATAGCCATTGGGACATTTGTTGAGTAAGATATATTTCCTTTGAAAAAAAATTAGAACTAAAAATTAATAAAACATATTGAATATCTTTTTCATTGAAATTAACATTCCAAATCCTATAATATAGGCTTTTGAAATCATTTAATATATTTCAGAAGTAAAATTAACAATCTATATTGAGAAACACTTTTTAAGAAATTTTCATAATACATTATTTTACTTTGAAAACCTTTATTTAAAATAAAAAATTCAAAATATTAAAGAAAAATTTATTTTTAAAAGAATATTGAAAAAATTTCAAAGGATTCTAAAAATATTTTATTATTCATGTAAATTAGAAATACTTTTCACACCGTGTATGTTAAAAAAAATATTCTTTTCACATTTTTGGTAAAATACAAAAATTCATTTTTTGGAAAAAGATATGAAGATGCTTTTCAAATAATTTTGTTTAAAAATTAAAAAATATATTAAATTTTCATTAATAAATAATTTGAGTAATGTTAAAACCTTTTTGAAAATATTTATATAAAACATGGTTTAGGGAAAAAAATTATTTTTGATTGAAGAAAGAAATGAAGAAGATTTTTTATAAAAACATCATTTTGAAATAATGTGTGTATAAAGAATGGAAAATGAATAGAAACATGAATTCTCCATAAATAAAAATATTAAAATGTTCCAAAGTTACTTGAGATATAGATCATAATAATTCATTATTGGAAGAATAATATTTATAAATCTTTATTTATGATGTGATTATAATATAAAACCCTTATGACATTGTTAATATTGAAATGCATGACCCATTAAAGGTTAAACATAAATAAAACATAAAATTTTACAAGAATAAATAAATTCACAATATCACATGTCAATGTGGTTCTATATTTACCTTATAAAATAAGATAGGTTCATAACATTACATAAGTCTTTATGAAGGTAAATTCGAAAAAACCCTTACCACTTTAATAATATTTTGAATAGTAGTAATAAATTGAGAATAAAATTAATTGAATATTTAAATATCATAAAAATAATTGTATTAATGATATAAAATTTTAAAAGGGAATTATATATACCACATAAAATAAATGACTTGTGAATTTTTTTATTTCTCCCATAAATAAAAGAGAGATTATAAATCCCTTACCTTAAGTATTGAATTTCTTCACACACATTCAAAAATTGAACACAATATATATATGTTTAATTAAAATATATTATATAACCATACATATATATATATATATATCATATCATATATTATTTACTTATGACCATTTATTATACATTTATGTACAATTCCTTATCAAAATCACATTTCGGGTAATAATTTCCTTTTTTCATATATACTTTGATTTATTATTTTCTATCCTATTACTTGGATCACGTTTCCATAATATGAAAAAAAATAATGAAATAATTATAATATTTATAAATCAATTAAAATTTTTATAAAAAGCATAAAATATCATTTTGAGAAATGATGTATGTTATGATCATGGAGATAGTAGACCACACATAAACATGAGTAACGATTCCATTTTTTAATGATTACATTGGAAAGGAGGTATGTAATATTACATATTTATATAATGATAATAATATTTTAAATAAAATAAAATTTCTTTAAATACAAATACATATATCATTAATGTGGTGTAGTGATGAAAATAGAGAGTCACATCACTTCATGAATGTGGTAGTTCACACGTACATGAACGACGTTGCCATATTTCAGTGAGAGAAAATGTAAGAAATAAAATGGTATATTATATTTTATGAATGATTAATATTCCATGAATATCTTAATTATTTCACGTATATTACATATATTAATTAACAACATCCTTATAATATTACATGTAAATCATTTGTGAAAAACAAATCACATCGCTTCACGAGTCGTTAGTTCACCATTCACAAGAGAAATGTTATTATATCCCCTATTTCATAGAATGTAAATAGTTATATATTATTATTTCATTACTAGATACCAATTTGTGTTGAACTTGATTTTTTAGTGGTGGTTGGACATCTTTCACATCAGACACATATATCCACGTCTTTTTCTGGGTGTCTTCCAGTAGGGTTTGTTCGTCAAACAGTGACCACCTAATGGATCTAAAAGTTATTATGACTCATAGACCAACTTTAAAAAGGTGGGTAATCAATTGGGAACTGCGCCAATGATACTTAATAAATCGAAATGGTTGAGAGGATGGGATGTTTGGCTCATTAGACCCTTTTACGGGGGATTATTTCCAATTTCAGAAATCTCTTAAAGATTTATGATACGTTCATGAATATGTCATTACTTAATAAGTATTATATGAGTCTGAAATGATTTAAAAATAAATTATTATCATATATAGGATTTAGAATCTTTATTTATTTGATGTTATCCATCGAAGAAGATATCAGTATGAATCCTTGGTTCTCCATCGATGGTTTCATTTCATGAAAAGATTAGAGATTTGTTTTCATCTAGTATTACGACACTATTTTTGAGCCACACAGTAGGGCATGATAGATTTTATGATATTATAGGGAGATGGGAGTTGGTTTGTTGTCAATATTGAGACCATAAGATGAGATTCATAAGTATAATTTTTAATGGAATCAAAACCCACGTAGTTCTGTACCACTTAATGGGACACGTCATACATTTTAAGTTATGTGACAAGGACCAAACTGTTTTATTAGGAATCATATAACAAGGTAGTCTAGGAAAGAGGTTCCTAGTCAAATTTGGTGTGGTACTTATTCCTAAGTGCCCCAAGATACTTGGAATGGATATCATATCCCATGTTAGATAAGACCCTACTGGTAATGTGGCTCATAGAGAATTGGGATTTACATTAGGGTGTTGGGTTTGGACCTCATTGAGGCTAACTACATATCCGATTTGAATGGGATTCAATTCCCACATAGTTCAAATAAATCTTGAGGACCCACACCAATTTATTTACTATAATGGTTGGTCTTTTAGTGAATGTGGACCATCTATAGGATTATGTTGGGGATTATTCTGAAAAAGAGGCCCTCTAGAGTGGGATGATGAGGAATGTCTCAACTAATGGTGATTTGGAGGATTGATTAGAGAATACCCATTATAGGATATCTTTTCTAAATGATTCATTGAGAATATGGAACCTTTGAATACTAAGTAGTAGTTTTGGCGATTACACCACATCGTTTGTTTCCCATTTGGTTAGATACATGGCTTCGAGGTCCCACGCCTATGGAGGCCCTCTGAAATAAATTGAGAGTAAGATCTGAAAAATATTATCTATGAGTACATGCATATGATCATGAATATTTCATGATTATTGCTAACATATAAGAATAAATTATTCATGCTTTAATGTGAGAAATAAGAGGAAGTAGAAGATTCAGAAAACTGAAAAATCTCCTTCGTCGGTTAGTGAATGGGGGTTGGGTGATGGGAGAAGAAGAAAGGGATTTGATGTGTCAGTCTCCTCTCCTATTTTCTATAAAAATATAGCAACGTCTAAACAAATATCTGAATATTTATCTAAAAGAAATGAAATATGATTACTCCACGAGGGATTCCCTACTCTCGGTTCTAGTGAAGAGATAAGGATATAGAAATAACCCTCGAAGGGAAAGGCTAGCATGATTCTCTCCCTCCCAACCTAATACTGGAGGTCCCTAGTTTTAGAGATTAATAGGGAAGGATATAGAAAAATACTTAGTATCATAGACTATAATATCCATGATACTTAATTAGGGTCATTTTACTCATGAAATATGGGACTCACAACTACTTTCACCCCAAGGACCCTACCCATGAGGTAGGACAAGTGAATGACAACTCTGATTGATGGAATGGATAACTGAATGGGAGACACACTGGTGTGTCTCTCTACATGGTTGTGCATGTTTTAAGGATTTAGTGTAGGATTCAATTAGGTCCCTCTATGATGATAGATCCAATGTAAGGAGATCCTTACCATTGGGGGTTTTAATGAGTTCTTGGATGGTGTCTTTCATTGGTCAAGTATTGGAGAGTAGAAGGTGCTTCAAGCTTGGTTACCTAGGAGGATCTAGGAGGTCTTCGCATGGGGGTATCCTTAGGAGAGTTGGAGGTCCCTTGGGATATGGAACACCTAGGAAAAACACTCTGGAGTGTCCACACTTTATGCACGAAGGATATCATTAGTTATTTGTGGAATGTTCTCCCATAGGTCCCAGATTTTGGAAGGGACCTTTACACTAGATCTTGTCAACAAGGGGGAAGGGGTCCTCATGTAGGTGCCTTCTGTTTCCGAACCTATTGAGACTTTGACCTAACTATCAACCTAAATTTCCACATATCTTGGGTTTTGGAGATCTACATGAGTGTTTTTTAGGACATGGGATAAGGGGATGTGAAACCATAGCTTCAAGGCTTATTTTTTTCTAGTGTGTCTCATGAATAGGCTTAAGGCCCTATTTCTAGGAAAACTTGGTTCCCTAGGCAGATAAGGTTTTCCTAATAGGTACCCAGTGTAGGTACCTCTTCCCAGTACCCCATGAAGTGGTGTCCAGTCCTTCATTTTCATGTTATGGAGAATGAACGAGCCTTCTAGTGTGCAGGATAGTTGTGCCTATGACGATTTATGTATGTTAACTTGATCTTACTTAGGACTCTTCACCTCTAAATTCTTGGGGTTATCTTTGTAATATTTTTATTTTGTGTGACAAAATGGATTGTAAAAAACCCTAACCATTAGGACTGTATCCTATGAGATAAAGATGGTATAGTCCTGAGGTAAAGGGAGGATAAAATTATGAAGGTTGCGTAGGTCATCTGCGTAGCTGACCCTAACAGGTTAGCAACATTGGTCCAATGAATAGGTAAGAGGTGAAGGTCTAATTCATATTCCAATAGTGTTTGTAAATACCACTAAAACTCCGAAGAATCTTTACTTTCAATTTTATGTTTTTTTTTCAATCATCACATATAATTTCCTCATATTATTGATGTGATTTTCATTTTTGAGTGTCTTCCAAATAATATACTTCATGAATGTACATAGTATAACAACTTCAACTACAATTTTTCATGAAATAACCTAGTCTACAGGCATGTTCAAAGATCCTAGTCAAGGTAAATATGCGAGGCACTTGGTTGTGGGACTTGTATGAGGCCATTCCTTTTCCATAATTTTTAAGGTGTTTGAAATCCTTATTTTTATTTTAATGAAAATCTTTAAGTGTATTTGTATATATTAAATGGTTGGTCAGATTTATTCCCATGAACAAGATTTTACACTTGTATCAAAGATGGTAAAAGTTGTTGGGTCAGACTACTATGACATGTTTGACTTCACCCTCCTATACATAGAAAAACATTTGAAATGGTTCGAATTTGAGTATCAGTGATGTGACTACCAACCCCTATCTGGTTAGGGGATTTATATATATGTTCTCATCCTTAAGGATTAGAGTTACATTCTAATTTACTAGTTTCTAGAAACACAAATTTTCTCATCGGAAATGTATCCTATAAGGGTGTATACATCAAGGATGAAATGGTTCCTACTTCCCATTTCATGAATCAGAGCCATTGTTCTGTGGATATGAAGCCTTACACCCAAGATCCAAAACATCAGTTCCATGAGTCAACCTTATGTGCTTCCTATATAGAATTGGAAAAAGGTTATAAGGAGGATAAATAATTCAACTCATTAGGGGTAGTTATTCCTAAATTGATGTGTGCATACTGGGTGTTCCAAAAAAATATGGAATTCAAGACTAAGCTGTAAGACATCAACAGATATGAGGATGTTTGGGTGCGGAAAACATATGATTACAATATCCTGAACATTATCCATATATTGATGATACTATTGACTCCTCTAACATATTATTTACGTTTTACCCATGGATAAGTGTTCATTAGCACATGAGATATCTATAAGAAATTTGTATCCCCTTTTATAGGGGATATGTATGACAGGTTTATTCCTCCAAAGGAAACATTAGATGAAATTAAAAGGACAAAAGGTTTTGAATGTGAGCTGTTTAAGGTGTCTCAAAAGTTTTTGAAGTAATATCCTCTCCCAAGGATAGATATTCATCCTAAAATGTGGATTATGGCATTTCTTGAGATAGAAAGAGAAGATCCCAATTATTAGTGCCCTATGGGATGCCCCACCATTGAAAATCATAGCAGTGTAGGAACATTTAGGCCTATATTGAATAATGTCTTGTATACCTATTAGGGATATTAGGATATGTCTATGGTTTTGGTGATGAATCATTTGGATGTATTTCTCGTGTTGTGGATAAGTATCTACCTATGGCCAGTCTTTGAATTCAATGGTGGTGGGAGGAAAAGGAAATTTGTTATATCTGCCAAAATAGAAGAAGGGAGCCATATAGGATTGCATGACATTTTCTTAGTGAAGATCTATAGTTTTTTAATATATACATACACTAGGGAGTCCCCATTTATAATTTTAGGTCCATTTCAAGTGTTGCAAAGGTGGATTATAGCACACTGAAGCTCTTATATTTTTATAAGTGGATAGTAGGCACTTAAAGGCCTATTTATCCAATTTATTCAAGTTCTTTCTGATATTCAACCATTATCATTTGCTCATAAAACATTATTAAGGATTATAAACATATCAGGAGAGTTTAAATTCTACTTATATGGTTATCTTCCTATTGGGAAGTTCACTGACAATGGAAATATAATATTACCATGAGGTTATAAATTATTTCATTTAGAGAAAGCATACTAGCGACCCATATCGAAAACGAGATCATTTGTGTGGTATATGCTTCATAAAATTTCCCCTACAAATTCAAGTATATGAAACAGTCAAGTCTCCCCCCATGAATGTTCTTCTTGAGAAACACCTGATGGGGGCCTCATAATTTTGGATCGTGATATCCTTTTAGGTGTCCCAAATGTCAACCAAGATGCCTATGTATTGTGCATCCACTAGTCTGGAATCTAGGTATGAAAGTTCTTGGATTTATTCATATCCCCAATGGGTGTTAATGAAAGGATTCCATTATGTCATGACTATAACAAATGATATTCAAGGAAAGTGCGATATGAAGGTACAATCCAAATGTGAAGATTTTGAAGCTTTAAATCCTTAAAAGTTATATTGAGAATGGGATATGGAACCATCCAACATTAAGAAAATAGAAACTTTTGGGCCATGGTGGTCTAGAAATAATCACTGGGAGGAGACTCGGGTTTTGGTCACCTGATATTATATGATTGTAGATATTCCTAAAAAGAATTCAATGTCAAAAGACACTAGGTATTCTTAACATCCAACTCTATTAATGTCGGATTATGTGTGTACCCTAGTGATCTAATCATTAGAAGGGCTTAACTCATGAAATCAGAGACATGTGAGTATTTCTCATGGATAGAAGAGGCATCCTAGATTTGGGGGGATATCTGAGAATCATATGATCTTCACCATGAAATAAATTTAATTGAGGTGGGGAGATATATTTGGGGGCTATAAATGTTGATTTATGCAACAAATGATCAGACCCCAGTCACAAAGTGAGTAACCAACATGTAGGATCAGTATTCTATTGAGGGGGAATGTAATCACCCTAAATAAGAATTGTATGAACATGTCAACCTTGGTGAGGTATATATATCTTCTAACTTCTCATTTGTTCTCCTTCATACACCATCATAAATTTTGAGGGCATCTATCTCACAGTTTTTAGGAGGAGAAGAATATCCCTAAAAAAGGAACTTGAGTTTCTGAAATATGGGCCCACAAGCACCCCCATCAGAGCAGTGGAAAAATATCTTGAATACTTTGAACTATCCCTAAGTCAGAGTATGATAGTGGATGAAACGTAGAGAGGGTATTCGTGACATCCACCTCATTTTTTTGTAACTGAGATGGATTATACAAGGACCTTTCCATCTCGAGAGAAGAAATGTAATATGGTAGAGAAGTCGTCATGGTGTATGTGAAATAGTAAGTATTTCCATTTTCATTTCAATATTATGACTAAAGTAACATACTCTTTTGACCATTACTTCCTTTTACAGGATCATCATCACTTTCCTCCCATTAGGGGTTTGATAAAAATCCTTTAATGATTGAGGGGGATATTCAAGAGGAGGCGTATACTCATGCCGCTGAATCCAACCCTTTGATGGTTGAAGTGACGAGAGATTTGGCGTTATATTTCCATGTTATTGTAGATAAAGGAGAGGTTCATGGTAATTTTAGATGTATAGTGTAAGGTTTAATTTACTAGTTACTGAATTTATTCCTTATGATATTTCAGATCTTCCACATACACTAGAGGACCCTATGACAACCACCACTGACCCTATATTTTTTCTAAAAGGGGATTATAGGGATTGTAGATATTATAATAAAGGTTAAAGTGATGTTCCTAACCCAGTGTGGTTCAGTGATGTTGTTCCATCCAAGAATTCAGTAAAGAAAATCAATAGAAGAGTGAATTCTGGTCATCTGAATTTCGACTTGGATACCCCTATTGGTGAGGATTCTATGACACTTAAAGAAATATTTATTGAAGTAAAGTAATTTCAGGATAGGGAAAATAAAATTTATATTCCCACTTCATTATAGGAGTTACATGACTTTATAAGTTATTTTATGGATGCATGTTTTCTATTTCATGAATTTTTAAAATACCGCCAGACACCTTTCATTTAATTTCTTACATTAGATCTTGACCTATGTATATTTATTTTGCAAAGAACATTCCCAAGGAAATTAAAAAACAAGGCATACTAGTCCATCCTACTCCCATTGGATGGGGAGTGAAAACTAAGAACCCTAATGTGGGAGATTCTCAAAATCCCTTGATCTCTGTTTCCAAAAAAACTTGGGGGGGGGGGGTGTTCCTTCTCATGAGTTTCTTACCCAAAATGATGAGGACAAAAGTAATCGGGAGGAATTAATCCTAGCTGTTGATCCAATAACGGGAAATTGTTATTATAGAGACCCATAATTAACATACATGGATATAACATCATTTTAGATGAATATTCTATACATTAGAAAAATACATCCCTGAGGAACATAATAGTTTAGTGTCTTTGGAAAGTTGGTAACAAAATATTTTATCATGGTGAAAGATCTTCAACATCTCCCATAAAGATCTCCAACTTAAGTTATTCTATCAAAAACCTTCTTCATAACATGGATAATGAAAACATAAGAAAGGGGTGAGCGTAGATACTCTGTAATTTTAAATATAGGAAATGCATGATCATAACATGAACAAAGGGTATAGAACTTGAATATAACATTTTAAGAAAATTCCATGCATATTAGAGATCACAGTAAATGTTTTTATTTCATAAGATATAGGTTATAAGAGAATTAATAGAATAAGTCATGAAATTATAACATACAAATAAGACATGGAATTGTGGGAAACACATAAGCATATAATATGATTTCCATAGTATCTATATCATCACTGACAAGAACATATTGGTAGTATGGGTTTAATCCCTATACCTTATTGTTATCCATGGTTCAGTCTCAAGGCCATATTAGTAGCATGAGTTTACCCCTCATACCATCTTGGTAAACACGGTTCACTCTCATGGCCATATTAGTAGTCAAGGTTCATTCCCAAGACCATCTTAGTATATCTCATGAGATATAAATCATTACGTAATTCATTGAGGTGAGATATTGATCCCACCCATATCATAATGAAATAATACATAAATATGCCGCAAGATCATAAATAATCATACCATAAACCATGAAATTAAATGGTTATTATAAACCTATAATCATTTCATAACTTATAGAAAAAGATAGGTTTCATAATCATTTCATAAAAAACATTACTTGTGAATGAGAATTAGATTTCATAAACATATAACCCATCAAAGAGAAATAGATTTCATAAACATATAACCCATGAAAGAGAAATATATTTAATAAACATATAACTCATGAAAGATAATTGAGATTCATAAAGTACATGACATTAATCATAACCCATTCATAGAACTAATATTAATGGAACCTTTACATAATTTCCTAGATGGTCATGATTAACATCAATGAATGTCATGATAGATAGAAAATAATTTTGAAATATCTTTCAAAAATGTTTGTTTATGGAAATATACTTTCTTCTTTGAAAAAGTTTTTTAAATACATAAAACCATTTGAAATTCATTTTATTAGAAAATTTCTTGAAAAATTATAAAGAATACATGAAATAATTTTGAAAACTTTTTTCTTTGAAATTTATAAAATATGTTCCAAAACATTTTGAAAACCTTTTTCTTTAAAAACAGTGAAAATATATAAAGAAATATTTAAATTTTTTTTAAAACCTTTTTTCTTGAAAACATATAAAAGAATATTGGATTTTTTTTAAATATAAATTATTTTAATTTTTTTTTAAACTTATTAAGAAATATTGAAAATATTTTGAAAACCATTTTACATGAAAACATGTGAAGGGATCATGAAAATGTTTTGAAAACCATTTCCTTGAAAATATTTTGAAAAATTATGAAGAAACATTGAATTTTTTTGAAAACCTTTTTACTTGAAAACATGTGAAAGGATCTTGAAAATGTTTTGAAAACCATTTCTTTGAAAAGATACTGAAAAATTATAAATAATTCAAGAAAACATTTTCGAAAAAGTTTAACTTGAAATATTATAAAAGAAGGTTGAAAAAAATTTCCTTAAAAATTAATAGAAAAAAAAATTCTTTAAAAAATTCTTTAAAACATTAAAAGTAATATTCAAATAAATAATGGTGGTTAAATCCATACATGTTGTACGAGGTAAAAAGAACATTCCTTTTGCATGGTAAAAAGATTAGAAAAATTACTTGTTTGAAAAGAAAAAATAATATTCATTTTAAAATATTGGTAAAATACCAAAAGGGTAAAAATTTATTTGAAATATTATAGTATAATGGTACAATATTCTTTGAAAACCTTTTTAGAAACTATGATTTTGATGGAACATAGATTTCTGACCGAAGAGGGGGTAAAGTAGGGATTTCTTAAAAACACTTTATTAACTATATTATCTACAGAAGAGTGGAAAAAATCGTACCAATATATGAATAGATAATAAATAATTATAAGAGAATAAAATTCATGAATGTTATTGAGATATGTATCATAATATTTCATTAAATCAAGCATAAACATAAACAATATTGAAAAGAAATGAGATTGTCTCAATGAAATATTATAACTTGGTAACATGGGATACTAATCTCCATAAAATAAAATAAAATTAAATAAAAATTAAAATATCCTTTAAAGAATAAAATTCATTATACGAAATGAAAAATAGAAGTATATACACCTCGAAAGAGAATGTATGTGCATAACAAAACATGAGTCTCAAAGAAGGCAATTGATACAAAACTATTTCACCAATTTGGTAGCTTTTAAAACCTAATCCCCATGAAAGAAATATCATAAAATAGATATTTGAATACCCATAAAATTAAGTATAAGATACATAGAATAAAATCATCGGTGGTACATACACCAAAAAAAAGGAAGGAGTGGCGAACATAGTATGTATCTCACAGAAATAAAAAGTGAGATGAAATCCCCTTACCTTGTGTCTTGAATCTTATCGTACTCAGTCAAACCACCTATATAATAAATATACATTTATTATAAATATTATACATAACCATATTATTTTATATAATACCATATATTTTTTGATTAGGACAATATATTACCTACTTGTTAACCATATTATGTTAAGATTTTACTTTGGATAATATTTTCTTTGGTCTTCGCATGTGTCTTAATTTTATTATATCAATGGTACTTATACTATTATCAGGATTCCAAAATTTAAAATAGGATTTAAATATCATGTATATCCTATATAATTTCATTATAATAATCTATAGAATATATAAGTACAAAATGAAATACACCCACTACAACATAAATTGACTTAAGTAGTGGTTTTGTAGCGGGAGTTCACAAAACCGCCGGTAAAACTTTTTTTTAAATGGTTTTGTGGCGGTTTACAATAAACAACCATGAAAACATCTCTTTTGATTACACTTCTGTCCCTTCCCCATGACCCTGACCCCCCTTCTCCCCCAACCCCCCGTGACCCCGTGACCCCACTTCTCCCGACGACCCCCCGCAACCCCCTTCTCCCGGAAACCCCCTCGATGACCCCCCGACGATCCCCCCAACGACCCCCCACGACCCCCTTCTTCTGGAGAACCCCCTTCTCCTGGTGACTCCCCTTCTCCCCCATGACCCCCCCATAACCCCCTTCTCTTGGTGATCCCACAACCCCCCTTTTCCCTACGACCCTACGACTAGTTAGTGATTTGGGGTTTGTTTCTTCTTCACCAGTTAGTTATTCTAATTCATGTTCTTTATTTAAATGTTATGAATTTTTCCTAAAATAATCATGAATATTCTATTGTTTTTTGATGGTGGATCCATGGGGGATGTTTACAGGGATCACTAGTTTCTTTTGGGAGAGGTGATTAGAGATATATACCTTATATTCCATTTTTTCTCAATTAAAGTTTAAATTCAATAGGTAGGGGATATTTTTTACTTCTCCATTTTATGTGTTCATGTTAAGGTTTCATGGTATAACTTCATTGGGTTTATAGTATAATTATCCTAATAAATATAATGACTAGAATAAATAATTAATTTTAATGGATGTTGGGGTCATATGTATTAATGAATTGTTCATAACGCCTCTAATAATTTTCAAAATAGTGTGTTATCTACTTTATATTATTTTTATTGTTGTTATAGTAGTTTATAGTATTGAAATTGGATAAAAAATAATGTGGGTAATAATTAATTGATTAATTCAAGTGGCAAGAGATATTTATTACCATTCATCCATTAAAACTCTTGAATTTAAAATATTTCTTGAATATATTTATCTTTGGTTATTTTCTTTGATAGCTGGTGATTATAGGTTTTCTAGTGCTGAAACCTATGCATAATGAATCTATTAATTCAAGTTTGTAATGATCAGGTTGGTTATGGAAATAATTATTTGGGGTAGGCGAGTCTATTCTTTGTTTCTAAAGGGTTTTATCAATTTTTAGGACGTAGTTTCTCCTTGTGTTTCCAATGAAAAATATACTTTTGGTTCTATATATGTGTTCTCTAGTGTGGTAGAGGAATTTTAAGATTGTTTTCTGGGGTTTTGATGAAAAAAAGTAGAGGATGGTGTTTTTTAAGGGAGGGGATCTCTATTTTACATTTATTGTCATTTGGTTAATAGGAATAGATGCCTCAGGTTGAGAGTTGTGTTATCATGTTTGTCGGGTTATAATGTGAAGCTTTTTGATGGGTTGTTTATATTTTAATTTAGAGATGGGTATTCCCATCTTTCTTATTCGTTATCAAATTATTTGTTTTTTTATAATCAAATGGATGATTTTTTTGGATCCCAAATACTTATTGTAGTTTCTATATGCCCTATTGAGTGTATCACATTGTGGTAGCTTATAATTGATCATTTAATACCATGATTATTAAATTGATAATGTAATTGACATTGAACTCATGGGATGAGTATTGATGTTGGTTTATGGGATAGTGGAAACTATGGGATGATTAGATTAATGATCAGAGGAGAATTTGATGGAAATCTAAGAATTGTAATAGAAAATAATAAATCCAGCTGGATCTAATGAACTAAATTGATTAAATAAGAATTTTTATTGAATTTAAAAAATGAGTGGATAATAATATCTCTTTACTATGTCAAAGTGTTTAATGGTGATGAATCATGATACATATGTTCATACATTGAATCTAGTATGTAATGGTGTAGTAAAAAATTAAATGGATACCAAGAAACCTCAATAAAAAGTGTATAGGCAACACAAAAGTACATCCATACAAACCCGAGTTCATGCCGAGACTACTCTACTAGAACAAAATACACACCAAGCCTAGTTTGGAAGTGCATGTCAAACATTGTAGGCCCAATAATTACCTTACTATACTTAATCCCACGAATCAAAGATCTAATATAGCTCCAACATGTGTAGTTCCTCATGTGAGAACAACAAAAAAGTATGGATTTCACTACACCATAGCACATAAACTTGAGAATATTATCCTCAAATAATTAAAATTATATTATTTCTACTTAATGATCAATGGATCATCTTTATTATATTATGTTTCTGTAATCTTACACTATCGTATATATGAATCTCTTTCTCTATATAGTAATAACTATTTGTTTTAATTTGTTTTAATATTTTAGGCACATTGTGATATAAAATGATAAAATCTGGATCACATTACTGAAGAATGCACCTCAGTATGTTAAGGGTTTGAAGGAGTTTTTAGATTTTTCAATTTCTAATTGTTCAGTTAAAGGGACAATAAGATGTCTATGTCCTAAATGTAAACATAGAATATGGGAGAAGATAGATGAAGTTTATGAATATTTAATACTGAATCAATTACCTTGTCAATATTTTTGTTGGATTTGGCATGGAGAATCAACCGTTACAGAGTGATTTACAACTGATATTAATCCACAGAATGAGGTCCCAACTTCTTTGACAACAGAAAATGAAATGCAAAACCTCATAAATAATGCATTCGGCACTAAAAGACACCACTATAAACATCAAAACATAACAGAACAACCAGATGATGGTGCTAAAAATTACAATGTGACAAGTGATATTTTTGAGACTGTAACACAACCAGATAAAGATTGTAACATATCATTGGATCCTCCTCTTGATTCTGTGGAGCCAAATGTAAGAGAAAACATCACTGAGGAAAATGTATTTCATGACTTAGTTGACGATGGAAATAAAGATTTGTATAGTGGGTGTTTGAAATATTCAAAGCTTTCTTCTTTGCTAAATTTGTACCATATAAAATGTCTATATGGAATTACAAATAAGGTAATGTACATGATGTTGGAATTGATTCATGATTCATTTCCTAAAGTAAAAAATCTCTGAGACTTTTTATGATACAAAAAAAGTTGTTAACAGGCTTGGTTTGAATTATACAAAAATACATGTGTGTCCCAATGATTTTATGCTTTATTGGGGAGAGGATTCAAGTAGACAGAATTTAAAAAAAATTTCTTCTTCTAGATGGCAGTCAGAGGGTGATGTTGGAAGTCTGAATCAACATAATTTCATAGAGAAGAAGAAAATTAACACACCTGCAAAGGTTTTGCATTACTTTCCTTTGAATCCATGATTGCAAATATTATTCTTGTCATCGAAAACCTCCGAACACATGAAGTGTCATTCTGTAGATAACAAGAATGATGGGTTAATGAGTCATCCATGAGATTCACAATCGTGGAAGACATATGATTTATTACATCTATATTTATCAGCTGATCCTATTAATGTCCTATTGGGATTGGCTATCGATGGATTCAACCCATTTGGGACTTTGAGTACCAGTTATAGCATTTGGATAGTTGTTTTGATCCCTTAAAAATAGCCTCTTTGGATGTGTATACAACCAAATTCTTTTATCATTTTGATGATTATTCCTGAAAAAATTCCTGGAAATGATATTGATATATACAAGCAACCTTTGATTTATGAATTTCAGGATTTATGGAGCAACGATGTTGAGACATTTGATGATTCTTCTAAAACAATGTTCAAAATGCAAGTTGCTTTAATGTGGACCATTAGTTACTTCTCTGAGATTGGGAATTTATCTAGTTGGAACACTTACATAGGTTTGGAATTTCCTGTTTGTAACTTTGATTTTGAGCCCAAACGACTACTTCATATTAGAAAATGGTGCTTCTTGTGCCATACAATATTTCTTGATGCATCTCATAGATTTTGGATGAACAGATCAAAATTTAATGGTTTCATTGATCGTAGACCACCTCCAAAGTTGTTAACTGGTTCTGAAATATTGACAAAACTTGAAAATGTTGAAACAGAATTTGGTAAGGTTCATCATTTGAATGATAGCGGAAAATAGGTCCGAAGTGCATCATCAAGTGAAATCAGAACGCAACAATTGAAGAAAAAAAGTATATTTTTCAAACATCCGTATTGGGAATTTAATTTGTTGCGGCATAATCTTGATGTGATGAATATTGAGAAGAATTTCGGTGACAATTTGATTTTTTACATTACTTAATTAGCATGGAAAGTTGAATGATCATCTCAATGCTCGAAAATACTTACAAGTAATGAACATAAAACGTGATATCTATCCAGATGGGAATGAAAAGTATGCTCCATCAAATTTTCAATGAAATATAGGGATAAATATACGTTCCTTATAATTTTAAAGAATTTGAAGGTATCTAATGGGTATTTTAGTAACATCTCGAGGTGTGTTGACTTGAAGAATCGTAAGTTACATGGATTGAAAAGTCACGATTCACATATTTTGTTACAACAGTTACTACCATTGGCATTACATAAATTATTACCTGAAAAAGTTACTATTGTTGTAATCTAATTCTGCACATTTTCAGGAAATTATGTGAGAAATCCCTACATCCATTTTATCTTGACAGCCTCGAGGAGAGGTTTGTATTGACCCTTTGTGCAATGTAGTTGATCTTTCCTCCATCGTTTTTTATTCTCATGATTTATTTAACTATGCATTTAGTTGAGGAAGCTAAATTAGGAGGCCCTGTTCATTATTTATGGATGTATCCAATTGAGAGGTATTTTATTTATATGTTTTTCAGTTAAGTAAATAATATTTGGAATTTAAATAAATACATAATTATGGTTATTTTATTTCACAGATATCTTGGGCATTTGAAAGCATATGTGATAAATAAAACTCAACCAGAATGCTCTATTGATGAAGGCTGTTTGGATGAAGAGTGTCTTACCTTTTGTTCTAGATACTTGGATGATATTAAGACAGGATTTAATCGATTTGGACGTGTTGACGACACATCATCTCAATCTCAAATACATCATAAATCAAGAATATTTCCTTCTATTGGCCGATCAGTTGGGAGGACCTAAAATGTGACACTAACAGAATTGGAATTATTACAGGCACATAGATATGTGCTACTGAATTGTGAAATCACAGATCCATTTATTGAAGAGTTGAGGATACAAACAATGAGAATAATGATAGGCCAAACATGAAATGAGAAATATATAATGAAAGCTATGAATAAATATCTTGTATAATGGTTTGCATGATGTGTAAGTTCATAAATTTTGCAATAAATATGAATATTATTTTGACACATACATTTTGTAATTTTTAGATCATGAATACCGATACTTGAGCAGAGTTGTAAGAAGATTTGAAGTTTCTTTCTTGAGGTCCTATAAAACAATTTAGAAAGTTCAACGCTTGCAATGTGAATGGATTAACATTTCATATAGTCGATCGAGAAGTGGGTTTGGAAACACAAAATAGTGTTATATTTACATTTTCTAAAGTGGGATACTATGGAAATCTTATTGTTATTATTTAATTAAACTAACACGTACATTTTTCTATTATTTTATTCAAATTTAATTGGGTCGATATTATCAGAGGTGTTAAAAGAGATTCCTTGCAATTTACTTCTGTGAACTTCTCTCACCTGATGGATGTTGGTGATCATGAATTTCATGATCCATATATCTTATGATTTCAAGATAAAATGGTATATTATGTAAATGATGTTGTGGATGAAGGGTGGAGTGTAGTTTCTCATGTAATACAATGATATTTATATGATATGGGTGATGAAGTAGAAGATTTGACCTTTGAAATTGAATCTCATCAACAATAAGAAGTAGAATTATTTTTCCATCATGATATTGAAAATATTAGTCTAGTAAGGATGAATTAAGTGGATGAAAGAATGGAGTCGGAAACTGACTTGATTGAAGGGAAAAAGTATTGTATGTACAATTATTTATTCATTCACCAACCACTTATTTCATTTGTGCAGTCATTCATTATAATTGTTATATATATTTTGTTTGTTAGTACTTGGCATTTATTTAAATTTTTATATTTTTTTCTTTATATTTTTTTTGAAATATATATTCTGAACTTAATTTTTTTTGATTAAATGAGAAGAATTCTAAGGAGGAACCAGTACACTATTTCATCTACTACTATGAGAGATGGCGATTAATGTGTCTCCCTCCCCACAACATCTAAGCCACTAGCTTCCTACACCCCTGCACTATCTCCCCCCTGCACCATCTCTCGCACCCTCTATGGGTGTCGCATTATAGGCTGAGTCATTGAATCTTCCTTCAGGAGCCTCAGCAGTGGGGTGTTAGCACGCCCCTTCCAGTTCATCATGGGCATACTAGAGGGTCACTGTTATAGGTACAAATTTTAATATAAATAAATTTATTGCATTTTGTTTATACTAATTGTTTTCTCATTGAAGATGAAAAAAATTCAATCGTATAGAATAACATAAAACGTTCATATGGTTGGAATATGAATGGAGAGAAGATATTCATGCCATTTGATTCATTTGGGGTCCCTACGGATGACATTTTAGGGTTACTTGGCCAGATTTTAGGCCAACTGGCAGATGAGCCCATTTCCCTACCTATTTCTTATGATGATTTGAGACATATTCCTCCAAGTTGAAAAAATAATGTTTTTTATTCCCAAATAAAGGTAATTTTAATACATTATGGTTTAATTTAATTTTATGTCACTAATATATTCAAAATGAATTTATGTATATAGATGTTCTTCCACTTTACAGTTATTGATGTGATAGCATGAAAGTGGATGTTGAAAAATCTTAGTAAGAAATGTAAAGACTTCAAATGGAGATTGTGGTGTGATGTCAATGATACTTCATTGACCGTGCAACAAAATTATGAGAAGCTGCCCAGTGGGGTATCGAAAGAACAGTGGAAAGTTTTTGTTAACAGACATAGTGTTGAGAAGAGGATGGTATTGAAATATATATTATTATATTATCCTTATTTTACATTTATACATGTATATAAAGAGGAGATGACATTGAATACATCACTGTTAAATTGCATTTCATTTATTTCAGGATCTCCCAAGATTGAATGCATCAAACCGGGCTAAGCAAGTCATCCCTCACACTGTAGGGTCAAAAAGATTTTCTTGAAGTAGAACGACTCTGGTAATCTTTTCATTAGTTTAAATATTTATAAGAAAATATTATCTGTTTAATATATTAAATTTTTTATTTATATTTTATTAATGCAGTCACAAAGTTTAGGGTACGAAGCATCCCGAACTGAAGTGTGGTTGGATGTTCACAGAAAATCATATGGAAGTTTTGTTAATGAGCCTGCAAAATAAGTTGGGGGTATGAAGTAAATTTTTTATCATAATAACTTATTATTAGTTTTTACTGTGTTAATATATATTGTAATTTTATTTATTGGTAAAAATTAATGAACTATAGGATGCTAATCCTGGTCAGTCCTACTCAGTCTCCAAGGATGACCTGTTTTCTAAAGTCTTTGGGAAAGAGCATCCTGGTAGAGTGCACGGGATGGGTTTCAGACCTGTACCATCTGAGGTTTTGGAAGGCCACCGGGGATTCAAGCTGCACCTACTCATGGTTATAGTCAGTCCATACCCAAATATGCTCATATGGATATTTCTTCTATATGAACCACAGTTAAAGACAAGGGGCTCAGATATCCACTTTGTAGAAAGAGATGATTGATATATATCAGCAGATGAGCAGATATTCCCTTAGTGTTAGTGCATCAACTGGTGGTAAGCATGATATTTCTTCTCTATGAACCACAGTTAAAACTGTATGTTTTGGAAAAATAATTCTTTTATGTGTAAAAAATAGACTTTTTCTTATATCATATCTAGAAAACATATAAGATAAATTTTAAACAATAAATTGAATATATAACATATCAAAATAAATATAGAGTGATATGATTTTATAAACTCAATTATTCACTTTTGAAATAGGTTTTCATTAAAACACATCCTTTTTATTTAATTGGTTTTTATTTTCATTTCAAATAAATTTGGTAACTAATGAATAATTATTTAAACATGTGTAACCCATATTTTTATAATTTAGTTGATAATATTCATTACTTATATCCAAACAACTAGGTTATAATGGTAATATTTAAATAATAATATCTGGTTGTTCATTTAAGCTTAATGTAGTGTATCATGTATGCTATTGGACATAGTGTTTCTTTCCTAAAACATGGGATGTTACAAAAATTAATACATTTTGGAATAAATATTGAGTCAAGTTAAATTCTCAAATAATAATAACATATTGGGGAATTTTAAAAGTTTTATATATGAATTTCTGTTAATTAATGTTTTTAAATTCAAATTATCGGAATAGTTTTTAAAAATGTATTTATATTATTTTATATAAAATATATTTTAATAAATTAATTAAAAACATATAAATATTTTCGGTAGAAATTATGCTGTGAAATTTTATAAGATAAAATTTCCTTCCAAATAATGATCCAGTTTTCATCTTAAATGTGAAATTACACACCATTCTTAATGAAAATTCTATTTCTATGTTTAAGGATAAAATTATTTAACAAAGGGGTTTAATCGAAAGATAAATTTTAAAATGATATATAAACTTTTAAAAAATAATTTTATGGTAATATTAATACCATATATTCTTTTTTATTTAACATATTTAATTTTATAATCAATATACCATAGCTAGAGTCATATTATATTTCAATATTTCATATATTTACAACAATTAACTTAATGATATTTTATAATAATCAACATTTTATTAAATGATTTGAAATTTATAGAAAAACATAAAATTAGATAATTTAATGGGATATTGTTTAAAATATAATCCATGATCCATTTTTTGGACACTTTTTCTTTTTATGGTATCATTATATACCTTTAATAGTAGAAAACAATGTTTTTTAGAAATTTATAAAAAGATCATTGTGGTTTAGAAATAAAATATAATGGGTAAAAGATCAATTAAACATGTATAAATTTTATTTTATTAGAGGATTTAAATGAATACAAATTATTTTTTATAAATATTTAAATGTTGAGTCACATTGTTATGAAAATTAATCAATATTAATTTAATACTTTATGTAATTCGAAGACTACCCATCCCCTCACTTTTAAAAGGGAACCAATTATTCTATCTTCCTCATATATTTTGATCCATACATATCTTCAAATAACTAAAATAATACCTTCAAATAACACATTAAAAAATCCTAGAAATTACATCCTTTACAAAATTCATTCCATTCATGTTTAAATGTGTAAGAAAAATAGGTTTCTCAATGAAGATGTATAACTCTTACCTGATCGATTTCAACTTTATTTATTATTCTACCTGCACTAAATACATGGAATCGGTTACAAAATTATTAATTAAGTAATTAATTGTTATTTTGGTGATATTACAACCATTATCCACATTATATCCATCGTATGGAAGGAAAAATCATTTCCTATTCACACACATGACTTACCATCTCTATATAGTGTGGAAATTAATTTTACATCACCACTTTACATGGATGGTTATTATGATGGTTTAAAATTTTAAATATGATAAATATGAAATAATTATTATTTTATAATTATAATATCATATCATTTTCTTAAAATTCCAATCTGGTGGAGATGATAACGTTGCTCGTGTGTACATGTGGACTACCAATTATTTGAAGAGATTTGATCTGTTTTTTATTTCCTCTTTACATAGATGTTAACAAGGAACAATTAATTAAATATATATCAAATATATGATATTATAATGATTTTTAGAAGGTTAATAATTATTTAACTTCTTATAATTCTGTAATATCCAGTGATCTTAAAAAGATATTATGTTTGATAACGTATACAACACACAACAACAAGCATGATTGAACCACAAAATATTATTATATAAATAAGACCATTACAATGTATCCATTAAATTGGAGATAATAAAAATAATAAATAATTTTTAATATATATTTATAAAGGTCCCAATAAACAAAAATTTATTTATTAATTCTTAGTAAATCATCACTCAATTTTTAAGAAATCCATTTTTTTCTTCAAAGATATGTTTTCTTCAAAAATGGTTTTTTATTTATTTTTATGGGTGGATAACATAATTAATTTATAGAAAACTAAAAATTATCCTTTATTAAATAAATAAAATATTTGAAAATATCATACGAATATTATTATATGGTGAAATTTTTAAATATTTCTGAAATTCTATATTTTTTCACTGAATATTTAAGATACATAATTTTTTAAAAACTATAATTTATATTAATATTTTTAAAGTGTACAATTATATTAATATTTTAAATTAAAATTTTATGAGTTCAATTTGTTTTCAAATAATCCAATTAATGTTTTTGAAATTAATTTTAAAATTCAATTTGTTATAAAATCATTTTTACACTTAAAAATAGAATTTTTTTGAAAATATGTTTCTCTTCACATTTTGTCAGTTTCAAATTAAATTAAATTTTAACACAATAATATTTTGAATATTAAAAAATTTATTCCATATTTTTAATAAGGAGGACCGAATTTTTTAAATAGTTCCCTTTTATTTTTTTCCAATATGAATATTAATCTTTGAGATTCTTTACCATGATAAAGGGTAAATTTGTTAATTAATGGTAAATATAAAATAATAAGGACTATAAAATGATCCTAACACTTCCATAAATTTTATTGGTTGATCATAAATTTTCCATATTAATATTACGGTCAAATATATGACCTTTGATATCATTTAGATGTGATTATGAAAATTATAATATTTTATTTAAAGAAAAGTCAAAAATTTCGCACTATCATATTTAATAAATATAATATTTTTCAAATAAAGATAAATAGAAGATAATTTATATTATAAATATTATTTAGAAATATAAAATAATTATATTCATCATATATATTTTTTAAATTTTTATTGAATAAATACATTTTTTCTTCCAACCCATTAAAACACTTTAAAAATATGGTAAAAAATATATTTTTTTTAATTTTTTTAGTTTTATTTATTCTTCCAACCCATTAAAATACTATTAAAATATGGTAAAATAATAACAACAATATCTTAAATATAAAAATATTTTATTATGTTAATTAAATAACCTATATCTATCTCCTCTTCCATGAAATATGAAATGAAATCATTGTGTTTGTGTATGGAAAATTTCCACCTCATGAACTATTGTAATTAATTTTCTTTCTCAATATCTTATGGATGGATTATAATGATGGAATTAATATTTATATATTATATTCATTAAATTTATATCATTTTAAATATATTTTTTTTTCATTTAATTCTTTACCTTTCTGTTCACTAAAGAATGATAATGTCATTCATGCATACACGCGGATTTTCACCGTTATGAAGTTATGTGATTCGTTTCTCATCACCACATCACATGGATGATATATTTAATTATTCTTAGAAAATAATTTATTATTTATGATATAATTATAATTAAATATAGATAAAGTAATACCTACTATCATTACATAATGATCATTGAGTAAAATTGAAACATTACTCAAGCACATGTACGACCTAGGATCTCTATAATTGTAATATATTTAATAACCATATTTCCTGATTGGATTTAAAATCATATCTATTTTATAAAAATATAATTATTTCATGATTATTATTCAAGGTATGACTGAATAATGTCCGATTTGACCATTATCTACCTACCAATGGTAGTTTTAACTTATGATAATACAATCAAAACATCTAATGTGAACTTAAAAGATTAATTAATTGTTATAACATGGTACAAAGTGGGAAAAAATGAATTATTATCTCGAAAAATATTCTCCTTAAATTAAATAATTAATATAAGTTTATTACTTATTATGATAAAAAATTAATGTGACATGTTAGACTCAAGATGAGGGAATTTTTTAAGTCCTCTATTAATGATTCCCATAAAACTACCTTTTTCTTCAATGTATATATTTTTAAAATTGAATTATGGTAGTATTTGTATGGATATAATATCATTATAAATAAAATTTCATACATATTATAACTTTAATTTTTTTTAATTTCTTTGAAATCCTTTTACATAATTTTTTGGTGTTATTTACAAAAATAAAAATGGAATTTTCAATTTTATTTTATACCACGATAATGATTTTTACTACCATATTGACTGTTATTTTAATTTTGGATTACATTACAAGATTTCATGTTTTCTTCAATGAAGAATACTATTTCATTATATCCTAGTTATTTTCAAGATATAAATTATTAACTATGAATGGGTGGTTCCATGATAAAACCTATACATATGGGTCCATGATATTGCTCTAATGTATTAGTTAATGAAGTTAACCATATAACTATTCCATTTGTAAGAGTGTTTTGTAAATGATTTCTGAAGTAATATACATAATTTATCAATGATTTATATGGTCTCTCATGTAAATAGTATGATTTTTCAAGGTAATATAATGATATTTTGTTTAATATAATGAATAAAAAACATTTTTAGGGTGAAAGGTATAATTTTGTAAAAATATTTGATTAGTTTCCCAGAATTTCCTAGAAACCTAAATGGGTTTCCTTTTTTTATTTTATTATTTCTTGTAGAATGATTATGAATTGATTTGGGTAAAGTATGTGATTTCTTGTGTAAGAAATTGTTTATTTTGCGAAGAACATTTATTTTGAATAGGTATAATTTTTATGCATATTCATGGACTAATTGTTTGTTTCTTTCTTTCTATTTCCCATAGTGAGATTTTTCTGTACATCAAAATTATGAAGAACATTTCCATCGGGTTTATGGATGGGTAATAGAAAATAAAAGTGATGTAGAAAGTCATGATGATTTTATATGAGAAAAGATGTTTGTTATTTTTAATTTTTTATATTATTTTAAAAATGGGTAATGATTAGAAGTGTCCCCAATTTAATATATGGGTTTTTGTGTATGAGTAAAAACATAAATCCCTAAAAATATAAAACTAATAATATTTTGGAATGTAAGAATGTAAATTGCAGTTTAAATTCACTATAATATGTAATGTTTATGGCTGTCTCTTTACAATTAGTTTTAGAATATATTTTAGAAAACTTTGAAGGATAATTTTTTTTATGTGAGGATATCCTTGGTGTTATGGATACCATTATGGGTATTAACTTTATGGTTTATAATAATTTCAAAGGCATATAAACCCAAATTTATAGGTTTTTTGTTATGGATATTTAAGGTTACTAATGATATCTTGGGGGATGTTTTACTCATTTGAGGTATATGTTACCCTTAATTTTAATGTGAAGTATTATTTTAGAATAATTATAATATATTTTTGGGCATGAAAGTGGAAAGGATTATGATAATATTTTAGGTTAAAATATTCTTTAATTTTTATGCTATTAAGGTTATTTTTGCGGTTTTAATGGTTAATGTATTATAGAATTTCTATGTGTATTCAATTTATAAAACCCTATTCATTTATTCATGAATGAATTCATTTTATATTTTAATTATGTTATTTTTTGTATATTAAGGATCAATTTCCAGATTAAATGAAGAGGACCAAACTGTATCTTATTATCCATTAAAAATTATTTAATAATTAATATAATTGAAAAATCCCATTGAATATATTTTGAAAGAGTTTTAAAAATATAATTTCCTATAATAAAGGATTTCATCTGTCCAAAAACATTTTATTTGTCCAAAATTTCAATGGATCGTGGATTTTGTTTCAAAATATCAACTTATAAATCTTATATGAAAATAAAAATACCATATTGGACATGAATATTCCTTTTCTAGTGATATGTACTTCATTATGGATGATAAAAGTGTTATAAGTAGCATAATGGAAGATCTTGATGTTTGGATTTAAGGTAAGAGTTATTTTAATATTATTTACTTATGAATCATTAGTGATTTTATATTAAAGATTCATAATGAAATATTTAATATCATTGAAAGAAAGTCATATAATCATAAAGGTTTAATGAATTAATTCAAAATAATAATGTGTTTATCAATGATATTATGATATATTATGACAATTATGATACATTGTATAATATATTTTATTTCCAATATTTGAAAACACATGTTATATGCAATTGATACCTTCGAAATGTTGTGTTAAAAAGGTGAAATTTTTGGTAGACAATCATTTAAGTAAATATGATAAAGGGATAGATAAAATTTTTGGATAAAATATATTTGATGATAAGTAATGATAATCAAATAATATTATTCAATTTTACAGGAAAATTAGCTATGTAGAAAACTATAGTGGTTAAAATGTGAGTTGAGTAATTATTGTTTTTGAATATGTTCATTATATATTTTGTAATGATATAAGAATTTTATTAATATAGTTTTAATAAAATGATAATCCATAGGATAGGTGAAGACATATCACATATCTAATGTCCCGTGTTTTGAACCAGATAAAAAAGCACAGGAAATTAATTTTTTTCGTTAGGTGGACAGGTTGGTTTTAAAACCGAACGTCCGAATTTTTTTTCACGATAGTTAACACTGCGATGTATCTTTTAAATAAAATTTATTAAATTAATTAGATTAAAATTAAATTGGAAATAAATTAAATGAAGGGTAAAAGTAATCTTTAAAACATTGAAATATTCTATAAAATATTTTCCAAGTTAGACAATAAGTCAGTGCAGGGTTTTGAGAACCGTAGATCCTCGACATTGATAGAATAAAAATATTAAATTTATTTTCTACATATGCATGTGTGTTTTTAAAAAACAATAACACTCAAATGGTGCATCATATGAGAAATCTGATACCACCGTTAGGTCTGGAACACCGATTTTACCCTAGGTAGGGTATAAACCTGACGTTAACCGAGTGTTTAGAAGCCTTACATATGATAATACCCTCTGTTACTTTTAATTATTTTATTATTCAAAATTTTTAATAATAAAAAATTATTTTTTCTCAAATGGTGCATCGTATCAGAAATATGAGGCCACCGTTAGGTCCAAGATGTGATTTTTAACCTAGGTAAGTTATAACTTTTGCAAGCATCATATGTTTTTTCAGATCTCACCTGAAGATAATTTTATTGGGCTATAAATATGTTTGTTGGGTAGTTAGAAATAATAAAAATAATCTTATTATTAATATTATTATTTGTGTTGAAGACACCAAATTGAAAATGTACTTCCCCAATTAATAAGTTGTGTCACGGTGTAAATAATAACTACGAAATTTAATAAATGGGATATTTTTAATTATTCTAAATAAATAAAAATTTGAAGTCAATATTAATTTAATAACCACTATCCTTTTTTATGGTAGTTGTTTCTAAATTTTAAATGGTGTAATTAATGAGTTATATTAAATAATAAGAATTTTAATTATTTTTATTATTATTAGATTGAGACAAAAAAATTGATGTGTGGGTATATATATAAGTTATATCTATATAAATGGATATTAAATAAATACATATTAATATATTCATGTGTGGGTGAGTATACATGAATATAAAAATATGTGTATATATATATGTGTGTATAACATGTAAATATATATTGGTAGAAATTTATTTTATTGGATCATATAAAACATTATTAATTGCCCACATAAATTCTTGGAACTTCTCATCTTAAACCAAGGTGTAGACCATTTTAGTCATTAGTCTACATCTTTAAAGAGACATAGGTCACACGCCTGCACTCGCTGTTGCGGGTCCCGGGCAACAGTTAAAATTAATTAAATAATTTTTATTTCTTTATGTAATGTTATTACATCGTTCCCTAGTGCATCATTCAGATTAAAAATAATTAAAAGGGATTAATTGGATTTTAAAGAAATTAAGAAAGATAGAAAAGGAATATAAATAAATAATAAAATTAAAAGTGGGAATGGGAAGAATAGAAAAATAATTAAAAATGGGTCTAACCATTTTCATTAATTTTATTCTTATTTTTCTTTCTCTCCCCTTTTATTTTTATTTTATTTTTCTTTTTTCTCTTTCTTTCTTTCCATCTGTTATTTCTTTCTTTTTTTTATTTCCCCTCCTCCTCTCCTCCCCTCTCCTATGCATGGCACACCCCCCTCATTAGGTGGTGCACACAACCTCCTTCCTGCTTCGGAAGGCCGTTGTGACTCTTTTTCTCTTCTATTTTCTTCACTGTCAGTTGCATAGTAAATCTCTTAGTAAGACTGACCTCGTGTACTAAGAATAATATGATCGTTTTATCTATTTGTCGCATGATCTGTCGTGGAAGGCTTTTTCCCAAAATTGGAGTTTTTCTAAAATCATCTGTTTTATTCTATTTTAGGTCAAATCAAAGATCATTACAGAGTGTAGGATCCTCCACGAGTATAATTTAGGGTGTATTATCTATTTACCATCATTTTTTTCTTCATTTAAATCTCATGTTGTGTTTCTCGTTGGTTCCTACCAACGAGGTTTAATTTTTACCCTTTCTAAATTAAATAAACTTCTTTGCTGAACCTTCACACCTTTTAATGAGATTTCTTAACCCATTTAAATTAATGAAACATCTTTGGATACCCCTTTATGTGTACCTACATTCTTTGTCTATTTTCTATTAGCCCTGAATTAGATAAATTAATTAATTTCCCCTGTTGCATGATGTCTTTTGTTGAGTTTGAATTAAATAAATTATTTTGGGTCATTGTGAACAATGGTCTGTTGTTGTTTGCTTAATTATTTCCTAATGAATTTATTATTTATTCAATTATTATTATATTGTTCCTTTATAAATTAATATGTGCATTGCTTTCGTTGATAAAATGATTTGGCTATGGCTGCTCGGTTTAAATGATCATTTGTTGTGATAGAGTCACCTATACTATTTAGTTACAATTATAAATGCAACTCTGTGTTACATGTTGTCTGAAATTTTAATTAAATTCACGTTGGAGAGAGAATGTGGGTCCCATATCATGGGTTAGATATGGACTATCCATTCTTGAAAGATTACCTTTACGCGCTAGGTGGAGGGTCTTAGGCTTTACCAGACCGATACTTACCTTGGATTTCTAAATACTTATGAGTGATATTGGTTCCAAAAGGGCTCATCGAGGACAGATCCATTTGCAATGTTGCTATGCCAAGTCTCAGATGACACTCGACCCCTTTCTTTGGGAGATCATGACAGACTCATGGTAAAGCTTTGCCCCGAGTGATACATGGTCTTTCGAGAGATTGCCTTGGACGGGCTCATGGGTATTGGATAATTTGAAGGATGTACCATAGTGATACCTTTGGGATGAGATCAGACAGCAACCCTCAACATAAACATACTAATAATGATGCACTGAAGATTTATCTTAATGCTTCTTGATTTATAGGAGAGTTGTGGTCCTTTCTTGCATGTTTAAGCATATATGGTTGGCATATAATTTAGACCCCAAGTTGAATCACAAGCTTGGGGATATGCCTATTCCTTGTTTTACCTTTCATTTCTAGGCTTATATATATACCTATGTGTATCCTACTTATTACATTTACTTCTTTCAGACTCCCAGCTTAGCCTGAAGTAGGTGATTAGGGACGGGTGTTGTTGGGAACCAGGACAAAGTTATTTTATTTTGGATTCACTTAATTGATTGTTTTCATTTATTATATAATGACACAATGTATTTAATTACTACATGAAATGGAAAGGTTTAGACACTGTAGGTGCTGACCTAATGGGATTTTATCTCACTCCCTGCTCGGGCTTCATTGACACCTGAGTAGATTATATTCTTGTAGGTATTGACAAAGGGAAGTGTGTTGATTCCGATTCTTGAATGTTTCTTGCTGCTTAGGATGGAGACTAGAGCAGAGGACCTAGCCTTTCTTGTGATGAAGTTGTTTCACTTTGTGTGTTTTCAGTTTAGTTGATAGTATTCTTGGGTTTCTGTTTTCCATGCTTTTAGTTTTTCACAAACATCATAACATGACATCATTTTGTAGTTGGTTTTATTTTTTGGCTTCTGCATTTATAATATAATCAGTTTATTCTACTATAGTTTTCTTATTTATACGCTTACACTACATGTTGTAATTTTTTTCCCTATGCTGTAGATTACTTTCACCTATGAGGGCATAGTCTCCCCCCACAGACATGTTAAAATGTCCATCAATACTAGTCGGTAGCCTCTAGCATTTGGGGAGATGCACTTGAGGTCATGTAACCCACTGGTCTAGCCACTATCTTAGAGGTGAGCAGGGTCGGTTCGTCACCATGTGTTATCAAAGGTGGTAATTTCCATTATCTTACTATTTTGGGTTGGTAGGCAGGAGACTAGGAATGTGTTGGTTCTTGGTTAACAGTCGTGTCTAGGACTGATCACCCCACGTACGAGAAATGACCAAGTGGACAGGGATGGGAATTGACGTCCATGATTTTTCATATTACAGCTGATATGATTTCACCTCGAATGATTGGTATAATTTCCACAGCTTATAATTTATGAACCTTGTATTATTTTACCATTGGCATGTTAAGGTAAGGATAAATCATTGTATGCATTATAATAGATACATAGGAATTCACCTTCCATGCATAGTGCCATGCCATGTGGTTGCATTTTAGGCTTCCTGTTGAATCAAATTGTCTGCCTAAATGTATGTCATGTCTTGTAATTATTTATCATTCCTTTTTAGATACCATGTTTCAGTGATATATTTAGCATTCTAGCTTGTTGTCATGTTGCCTATTTAATACCACATTTTCCTTGTATCATGCTTTTGTGCCTATTAGCATGTCTATGTGATTTAAATGTTATGATTTTGTGATTATAACATGTCTCTCTCATTTAGGTTCTTGTAGTAACCTTTCATCTTGTTTGTTATGTAATTGGTTGCTTTGCTAAAATTTATTAGTTGCCTTTGATTTTGTTCCAAATTCCAAAAAACTATAAAGTATATAGTAACTTTATTGGTTGATATCCACCCATATATCTAGGTTGATATGTGTTTGAGCATGTTATAATTTCAAATGAATTGGTTAACTACCTAAATGCACAACTAGGACCAAGTAACCTAGTTAGTGTATGTTCCTTATGAGATAACCTGGTATGGGTGTTCTGACTCTTAATAATTAAAAAACTATTTTTGGGTTGCATTCTAATGAACCTAGGTCGCCTTAGTGGGACCCTTGTACGTCTCCTTATTTTCTTAAAAGAAATATATGTGATAGATTGACTAATTAAGGATGCGATGTCAATTAATGTAAAATGTTTTAAAATGGAGTTTCATAAAACTTTCATGTTTCTCCCTTGAGGTGTTGGTTAAGATCAAGTACCCAGTGTTTTTTTTTTGAAAAATGGTACTTGTTGTTTTGATTAAATTTTTGATGATCAAAGATTAAATGTGATTAAATATAAAGGGTGTGGATATGGAACCTTTAGTGATGTCCTCTATTCAATACCTTGGTATAAGGGTAGTTTTAGATTATCCTTGAGTTGATTTGGAACAAAACCATTCACATGTTATTGTCCTTAGACATACCCCCATTCTTAAAATGAAACCCTTGTTCGGATGGGTGGTAATGTTTTCCTTGACTTTTGTTTCGGGCTTGAGCATCAGTTAATTATCATTTCCATCAAGTTAGACATGCCTTATGAATGGTCATCTGCTTCATAGGTTGTTTGACCCTCTCTTATACATAGTGATGGATGACTCAGTACGTCACCATCTGAGTTAAAAGTCATCTTTCTTCTGTATCACCTCAGGGAAGTATGCGTTTACACACATGGTGTCATCGAATGCTTAACGTTGTGACAAAATAGCTGATTTCAATGTAATCATAAAGTCTTGAATTGTTAAATACATTTTGGGACTTCTTTGTAGTACAATGAATTCTGTGTTAAAGGAATCAAGTTCAACCCAATGCTCGGGATGACTTCCAGAGACTCGGGTGTTTTGACACACCAGCCGGTTTGGTTGGGATTTCATGCTAGTTGTTTAAACATTTTACTTCTAGTAATCTCCAAATCCTCTTATTTTACTCTTCATTAATTCATGAGCATGTCCCCTATCCTTTAATTGTCATTGATGAACTAAGATATCATCAGTCTTATGCCATTATAAATCTTTAAAAGTTTTTAGGCTTATTTAGAGTGGTTTTCTTATTGTTTCACGCTAAATGTGTGGTTCTTATCAGGGTTTGGTTAGTCTTGAGTGAACCTTGGATTCTTGTGTAGGTAATCCTGATGAAATCTGTTACACCAAGAATTTTATATAATTTTAATGCCATGCTGATGCCGCTCTGGGCTCGATCAATGTTTTGATATGGTAATATTTTCCTTGTATCAACGTCTAACACATAAGCATGTAGTATAAACTACCTTACGTTAGTTACTTTCACTCCTATCATGCCAATCCAAGTTTACCCCAGAAATGTTTTTCGGGGTCGGTGATGCTCAAATCAGGGAACATCACTAGATGTCAGGTATAAATTTCCGTGGATGTGTTTGTGGTGAATGCGAGATACCTTGGAAGAAGGAATCATAGTTAATTCCATAAAATGATTGTCATCTAAGGTGACCATCTTCTTGAATGGTCGGCTGGAGTGGCTCGAATAGTTATCTCTCTCTTATTCAATGAAGCGGTCAGTGAATGATAGTTTTCTGGCACATAATTTAGTAAGACGAGTGCAGTTTTTGTTGGTCAGGGATTTTCATGAAAATATGCCTTGAAAAGAGCTTTTAGGTCAATGGGATTCACCCATTTAATCTATTTTAGAAATCACGTAAGAAGCATCTCTAGAATACTTAAGGGCATTTCTTGTAAGGAATTTTGAGGGTGGAAGGTGTCGTGACTCAAAATTTTTCACTTTAAATGTTAAAGCCTAAGGTGGAAATAAGATTGACCAGATATTTATTTATATGATGACATTGTCATGTCTTTAGAAAAAAGGGATTGAAAAATATTGTCTCGGTGTTTCACTAAGAAAATAAGAGTTGGTTTAGATCTTAATGGCTTATGTGCTGCTTTTCTAACCAATGTTTGAATGTTCTTTGAGCGTTTGGAGAGGCAACATGATATTTTGTATGATACTGCATGAATTTGTAGATTGGGTGAGAGTTACGTTATTCTTGAAGGCTTCTTGGGGACGAGAAGTTATAAGGTGGGAAGGTTTTAATGTCCCTTGTTTTGAACCAGATGAAAAAACACCGAAAATTATTATTATTTTCGTTAAACGGGCTTGTCAGTTTTAAAACAGAGCGTTAGAATTTTTTTTTCTGATAGTTGACACTCCAATATGGCTTTTAAATAAAACTAATTAAACTAATTAGATTAATACTTAAATTGGAAATAAATTAAATGAAGAGTAAAAGTCTTCTTTCGAAATATAAAATATTATGTAAAATATTTTCAGTGTTAGACAATGAGACAACATGGGGTTCAGAGACCCGTAGATCCTCAACATTGATAGAATAAATATATTAAATTTATTTTATTCACACATGTGTGTGTTATTTTTCCAAAAAAATAAAATAACACTCAAATGGTGCATCGTATGAGAAATATGAGACCACCATTAGGTCTATAACATCGGGTTTACCCTAGTCAGGGTATAAACTTGATGCGCGTTGGGTGTTTGGAACCCTGGCACATGATAACAACCTCCTTATTTTTAATTATTTTTTATTATGGTTTTTAATAAAAAATAATTAATTTCTTTCAAATGGTGTGTCGTATCAGAAATCTGAGGCCACCTTTAGGTATTGGATGTGTGTTTTACCCTAGAAAGAGTATATGTTTTGAGAGTATCAGACATTTTGTCAAATCGCACTCAAAGATAATTTAATTGGGTTATAAATATTTTTGTTGGGTAGTTAGAAATAATAATTAAATCTTATTATTTGTATTATAGAAAACAAATGAAAATATACTTCCACAATTAATGAGTTGTGTCACAATGTAAATAATATCTGGGCAATGTAATAAATATCATATTTATAATTATTCCAATTAAATACAAATATAAAATCAATATTAATTTAATAACCGCTATCCTTTTTTATGGTTGTTTTTTTAAATTTTAAATGGTGTCATTGATGGGTTATATTAAATAATATTTATTTTAAGTATTTTTATTATTATTATCTTGGTAAAAAAAAACATTGATGTGTATATATATATGAGATATATCTATATAATTTAGGATTAAATATATAAAAAGTTATATACACATGTTCGGGTGTATATATATGAAATTACAGATATGTGTGTATATATATAACACGTAAATATATATAGGTGTATATTATTTTTTAGGTCAGATAAAACATTATTAATTCCCAAATAAGTTCTTGGAACATCTTGGCTTAAACTAAGGTGCGAATCGTTTAAGTCTTTAGTCAACATCTTTAAAGCGACCCAGGGCACGCACCTGCACACACTGTTATGGGTCCCGAGAAGTTGTTAAAAATAATAAAATAATTGCTCGGGCTTTATGTAACTTATTACGTCATGCCCTAGTGCATTGTTTGGGTTATAAATAATTAAAAAATATTCAAGTAATTTTAATGAAATTAAAATAGTTGGAAAATGAATGAAAATAGATAATTAAATTTAAAGTGGGAATGATAAGAATATACATATAATTAAAAATGGGTCTATCCATTTTTATTATTATTTTTTATTATCATTTCCCTCCCCTATTATTTTTATTTTTATTTTTCCTTTTTTCCTTATTATTTATTTTCTTTATTTCCTTTCCTTTTTCTTTCTTTATTTTCTTTCCTCTCCTCCTCTCATCCACTCTCTTATGCGTGGTGCACCACCCTCCATAGGTGGTGTGAACCACCTACTTCGCGCTTTGGAAGGCTTCTATGACTCCATTTCTCATCTTTTTTCTTCATCGTCAATTGTGTAGTAATTCTCTCAGAAAGTCTAACCTCATGCACTGAGAATTATTTGATCCCTTTCCCTATCCTTCACGTGATCTTCCACAGAATGTTTTTACAGAAATTTTTTGTTTTTCTAAAATTATCTGGTTTCTTTTATTTAAGCCAAATCAAAGATCTTCATGGAGTGTATGATCCTCTACGAGTATAAGTTATGTCATCTACTCTCTTTCCCTTCATCTCGTTGTGTCATTTAAATCACACGTTGTGCCTCTGGTTGGTGCCTACCGGCGATGTCTAATTTTTTCCATTTCTAAATTAAATAAAGTAACTTGCTAAACCATCACACCTTTGTGTGTCACTTTTTAACCAATTTAAATTATTGAAACATCATTGGATACCCCTTTGGGAGTTCCAACGTTCTTCTCCTATTTTCCATTTTCCCCGAATAAATTAAATTAATTAGTTGCACATCTTTTGTGACATCTTTTGTGGAGTTTTAATTAAATAAATTCTTTTGTTTAATTGTGAACAATGATCTTTGGTTGTGTTGGTTAATTATTTACTAATTAATTTATTCATTGTTAAGTTATTATCTTATTGTGCCTTTATAGATTAATATGTGCATTTTATTTCTTTTGTTGAGAAATTTATTTGGTGATAGCTACTCAGTTTAAATGATCATTTATTGTGGTAGAGTTACTTATTCTGTTTAGTTGAAATTATAAATGAAACTCTATGATACCTATTCTTTGAAACTTTAATTAAATTCAGGGAGGGGAAAGAATGTGGGTCCCCTATTAAGGGTCAGACATGGACTCTCTATTCTTGGCGGATTACCTCTACGCGTTGGGGGGTGGTGTCTTAGGCTTTTCCAGACTGAGACTTCCTTGGGATGTCTAAATACTTATGAGTGATATTAGTTCCAAAAGGGACCATCGAGGATGGATTCAGTGGAAATGTGGCTACACCAAGCCTCAAATGATACTCAACCCCTTTCTTTGCGATATATGGATGGACTCATGGTAATGTTATGCCTTGAGTGATACATGGCCTTTCGAGAGATTTCCCTGGATATGATCAGTGGTATTGGGTAATTTTAACTACGTACCATATCGATACCTTCCGAATGAGCTAAGACTCCAACTCTCAACTTGAACATATTCATAATGATGCACTGAAGGTTTATGTTAATGCCGCTTGAGTCCTAGTAGAGTTGTGATCCTTTCAAGCATATTGAAGCACATATGGTTGGCTTATAATTTAGACCCCAAGATAAAACACAATCTTGGGGTATGCCTCTTCCTTGTATTACATTGAATTTAGAGGCTTATATATATAAAAATGTGTATCCTACTTATTATAGGTACTTCTTTCAGACTCCCAGCTTAGGCCAAAGCAGGTGATTAGGGATGTGTTCCATTGGGAACCCATACCGAGTTATTTTATTTTGGCTGTGCTTAATTGATTGTCTTCATTTATTATATAATGACACATTGCATTTAATTATTTAATGAAATGGAAAGTTTTCGAAATTGTGGGTTCCGAACTAGTGGGATTTTATCTCACACTCTTCTCGGGAATCATTGACACTAGAGTTGATTATTTGTTTTCTGGTATTCACAAAGGGAAGCATTCTGCTTTCGATTCTTGAATGTTTCTTTCTAATTAGGATGAAGACTAGGGAATAGGACTGAGTGTTTCTCGTGATATAGTTGTTTCAATTTGTGTATTTACTTTTTAGTTGATAGTAAACTTGAGTTTCAATTTTATGTGCTTTATGTTTTTCACAGACATCATAACATGACATTATTTTATATCTGGTCTTATATATTAGCTTTGGTATTTGTAATTTATTCAGTTTCTTCTGCTACAATTTCCTTGTTTATATAATTCCGCTACTTGTTATAAATTTTTTGGCCTTTCACTATGCATTGCCTTCACCTATTAGGGAATATTATCCCCCCACGTACATGTTAAAAATTCCCTCACTACTATTTGGAAGTCTCTAAAATTTAGGGAGATTTGTTTTAGGTCATGTAACCCACATGTCCGACCAATGTCTTAGAGGTGAGCTGCGTTGGGACATTACAACATCTGACAAGGCCGCAGGGCATAAAACCACAACCGAATGGTGAAAAGGGTTCCTCACCAACAACATTACATTGTGATATTCTAGGAAATATTCAATTTCAAAAAAGTGATTAAATTAATTCTTTGATCATATGTTTTATTTTATAGATTATTGTTCGAACGAAAATTTATTTGGTGATTAGGTGGTTAATGTGATTTCAGAAAAATGTCCATATTCGTGTAACATTATATGGTTAATGTAATCATATACATATGAGATTTAATTTAAGTATTATATTTGGAATTTTTCTTTATAATGATATGTGGATTTATTATTATTCATGTAATTTATAGAATTGATTATCATATCCTCTATATTATTTGAATAATTTATTAATATTTTTAATAAGAAATTTAGAGTGATTGATATTATTTGAATATAAATGTGAAATTCATCATAGAAGAGTATGTGATAAAATAATTATAATAACTGGGTTTTAATCTCGGTCTATAATATTTTGAATAATTACATGGTTATATATTTATCAAATGATTTATTTTCAACTTTGGGAGTCGTTGTTGTGGCTTTGGAGTTTAATTGTTTTTTACATCCTTTAAAGGGTTTATTCATTTTTTAATTTTACATTTTTCTAATGATTATTTTTTTGGTTAATGTCTAAATATATAAGAAATATATTGTTATCATTTTGTGGAAGTATATGATATGATGAATTTTTATTTTAGTGCTTTAGGAATAAAAAAATCATCTTTAATAGTCCTTTTTTGGAGAAAAAATGAGATTGTTTTTCAAATTAATTGGAGGATTAAATTGTACATTTCAAGTGAGTAAATTTAATTATTTTATTCATATATATTAAAATGGAATTATGAAACTCTAGAAAAAGGATCCTAAAACAAAAATGATATCATATTATATTCAATTACGATAACTCGCTAGTCTTTTTCAATCATCATTATTTTAGGGTTTATGGTTGTTTTCTTTCACATGATCATTTAAATTCCTTTTATAAATGATCCTAATAAAATATAAATAATAATTTGGGCATTAAATTTCTATTCATTGTCTATAATTTCACATTACACTAATGATTTACTATTCAAAAACCTAGTTATGTGTTGTTCCACAAAATATTTTTATTTCCTTCCCTATTTTAATGGGATGTTTTTGAACCATTTTATGATGTGGTTTTACATTAAGTAATTTTCCAATGATAATACATTTATTTATTCTCACAATTTAAAATTTTAAGGGAACAATGTATTAAGGGGGACTATAATATCCTAACATTTGGAAGGATGGATTTTTTTGGGACACCACAGACCTATACTTCAATATCTTGTGATTTAATGCATATTTTATAATGCATCACATGAATTAAAAGAATATCTCATTAACTAATTTATGTTTTCATAGGGGAAATAGGTATATTTACAATTAAACAGATGGTACAATTTTTTTTCATTCTTTGGATTCTCTAAAAATATAAATTCTTTATATTTATCACCTTCGTTGAAATTCTCGAGGATATAAGTAATCATAATAAAAGGTTGAGCTCTAAATCCCAGTAAGGAATAAATAATGAACGAGGATCATTATTGAACATCATGGGTAAAATATTAGGCATGATATAAGAACATAAACATGAGGAAAAAAATCATAAAAATATTATAAGTAAAGGAGGAATAACATGGTCATATGTACATGGGACATAAAATCATTGTAGGTAAATACAGAATAATATTCTCATAAGTAAACAAGTAATAAGTCAGAAATGTGGTTACAACATAAAAAGATGAATTCATAAGCATATCACTAAGGTTCATCACCAAGGTTTCAAAAAATAATACCAAGGAATACTAATAATCCTTCATTAACACATAAACTCTTTAGGTCATTTATTTATCCAATTAATTGGAGTATTTTCAGGGAACACCCATTAAAATTCATAATTCACATGATCCATATACAAAATATATACATAAATCCATCAATAATAATCGAATGATAAACCTATTGGTAATTAAACTAGTATCCAATGAAATTCAGTATATTTCTAAGAAAATACCCATAAATCAACATAATAAAGTATAAGATATTTTCACATTATATATAAATGGTGCACAATTACTTAGTAATTTCCCCATCCAATCGATGTATAAGTATCTAGGTCAATAATATTAAATCCAAAGAATCATATAAGGGTATCCACATGAAGAATAATGATTACACATATATGATGATTAGTTAATACAAAGGAAGTTAAGGGTTATTCTCTAAAGAGATCACATTTCTACTATGTATCATGTAAATAGGAATATGGAAAATAGAATAAAGGTAAAATAAATTATAAATATTGAGTGTGAAAGAGAACATGATCATTGGATACATGTTCAGTGGGAAATCAAACCATATAATGTATTTACATGACTATAATTATGAATCCAATAATCATATTTGGAAACTATAGGTTGATCATAATGAAAAGGGTAGTGGATAAATAGAATAAATGATAAAAACAAGTAGTCATGGGTACATTCCTAGAATTAGGGTTTCAGTTTAATGTAAATATAAATCCAAATAGTCTGATATTTTATTATGGATCTCAAAGTGTATGTGAGCCAAAAAACAAGGCCACATATAGTATCTAGACATGGATATCATTGTAGGTAAAACCACACTCACTTTTCTTTACTAAATTTAGGATGGTTTTATGGCTATTAGAAACTATGAGCACTAAAATAGATTGTGAAGGGATTATAATGAGAGGTAATGGTGATATTTCATTCATATAATGGTAATAAAATTATAATAACAACACATAATAATATATATTGTTCAAATAAGAAGAAATTTAAAATGGCATTGAAAGGTAGTCATAAAAGAGGGGTGATAAACCCATATTTTGGCAAATTAACCACTTTTGAAAAAGAAATAATGACAGTTAAATTAAGTATCTTATTGATAATACATCATATTAATAGTAATATGGGTATTTAAAATCTATTTAATTCATAATAAATTTAGAATATGAGGATTATACAAGTGAAGATCTTAAATCAAAAGAAGTGGAGGAAAATATCCCTTACGTTGGGAGGATTCGTCATAAAGCTAGATACAGACACCTTAGAGCATTGAAAACAATGTTGAGAGATCCTTGAGGTGGATATTGATATATAAATCTTTCTCAAAATATTTTTTTGGAAAGTGAGTAGGTAATGTGAGGTATTCATACATGAAGGAGGGTTGTTTTAAGTGGTATAATATATGTTATTTTGTTATATAAGACAACTAACTATAGGTACAATAAATTGAAAACAATTTTATAGATTATTAATGATTTGGATGATGTGGGTTGATGTGAAAGACATTCCCAAACCAAAAAAAAACTTTCAACAAAACCATTTAATTTCTATAATCCAAAAAATATTTTTTGTCTTAAAATTTCAATGTTGGTCCCAAAATGTATATAATAAATTGATAAATTAATATTTATATTTATAAATTAATTTTTATACTTATTAAATGATATATTATTTAAGTGTAATACTTCTCTAACTCTTATTCAAGATAAAATAATAATGATGTCATAAAATCAATGTGTTTTGTAATGTGGTAATTTTCACTTTTTCATAAAAAAATCAACTTCGTGAAAAAAATAACAAAGAATCACCCAAATATAATATTTATTGTGAGTCAAAAAATGAAGTTAATTTTTTCAAACTAATTATTTAAATATAATATTTTTATCTTTTAAATAAATATCAATTTTTATTGAAATTAAGCAATTTTATTGAAAAATTAAAATTCCAACTATTATAAAAGTCACTTTGGACTTTGTTAAAATATATTTCAATTTTAAAATTGTTTTGTAAGATTATTTCATAAAAATAAATTTTATCTAAAAATTATAAATTTAACATGAAATAAATTGTTAATATAATATTTTAATAATCTCTAAAAAATACAGTTTTGATTATATGATTAAATAAACTCTACAATCTTCCTAGTTATAATTTTCCATGATTTGAAAATTAATTATGAATTGTAAATGTATTTATATGTGATAATGATAAATAATTAATTATAAAATAAGAGTTATATTAATAAAACAATGAAGTTTTTATTACATTACATTCTTTTCCCCTTGGAGAAATTGCATCCTATCAAGTTTACACATTGAATAACACATACGAAATAAATTATTTAAATTTTATCTATAGAAAGGACACATTTTGATCACTCGGGTGATGTTAATCTTATACGGTATTATTAGATATATATAACCCAGTATTGTAGAGAAAATTATAATCTAACTAAGTCTATATAAAAAAATATTCCAAATCCTAATTCCAAAAAATAATCAAACTCTTCTATAATACCAAATGAGACACCCCAAACCCGAACTTCCATATCTGTTTCAAAACATTAATAATTTTTAAGGAATCACCTTAATTTAAAAAACTCAAAGGATTTAATGTTTTGTGTTTTTTTGAACTAGGTACATTTACAACTAAAAAAAATATACAAAACACATTTTTTACATAAAGAGTCCACATACATGTAAATTACTTTTATATATCCCTTTCATTAATATTCATAGGGATGTGGGGAAACATAAGAAGATTTTGATCTATAAATACTTTTAAGCGAAAAATATTGAAAATATATCATTACTGAACATCATGGGTGAAACATAAGGCATGATATTCAAACATGAACATGATGACAAGAGGCATAACATGGCTATAAGTAATTGAAGAATAACATGATCATAAATACATGAGGCATAATGTAAGAATAATTAAATGTTGTATAATATGATCATAAGTACATGAGGACTAACATGGAAATGTAGCTATAACATAAACATGAGAAATTTATAAACACATCAAAATGGTTTAGCACCATGATGTCCTAAAATATTACCATGGCATACTGCCAAGGTATCATGAACATGTCATATAAAGATTATAATTATTTACCCAATGACTTAGAGAGATATTAGGGTGCACCCTTATTATGTATTAATTAATGATACATATTATAAAACAATACATAAATCCAAGAAAATATATTGATAAATCCATCAAATATTAAATGGGTATCTAATGAAATTTAGTTTCACTCAAGGAAAAAAATCATCAAAAAAAATAATCCTGTCTAAGGTATTTAAACTACATAGTTAAATGGTATATGGTTTAGTAAATAATTTTATATGTAAATTAATTTATGGGTTTCTAGGTGAATAAGATTCAATCATATGAAGAATAAAAGAGTGTTCACATGGGAAAAATGAATACATATATATGATGATATGGAAGACAAAGAGAGTGTTGGATCATTATCTAAATAGATAATATTTCCACAATAAAACATATAAATATGAACATGGGAATATAAATGGAAGGTAAAATAAATTATAAATATGTATAATGAAAGATAAAATTAAAATTTGTTACCCATTGTGTGCGAAAGAAACCCTTCCAATGGATTAATGTTTTTATCTTTGTGAATATCCCATAATCAACTATGAAAAATATATGATGTTATAAATGAAAAGGGTAGTGACCAAATTTAGTGAATAATAAAAATAAGTGGTGAAGGGAAAATTCATCACATAGGGATATAAATTTAATGTGAATAGTAATCCATATATTTTTTATCTTTTATTATAACTCTTAATGTCCACATGAATTATCCAAAGAAAATCTCCATAGAGTGTCAATATAGGTGTGTAATAAGGGCCCACTTACTATGCATATAATGTTGGTTGAGATATAAGAAAACTATTTTAGGGTTTTAATCCCTATATGTATCTAATCCAATTCCATTTACCTTTTCAGTATCCATATAGGTATGTCATTACTATGAAAACCATATGCTCTTTTCATTAGAAAATTTTGGATTGTTTTTTGGAAAAGGGAAAACATGAGCATTGCAATGGCTTATAAAGGTTTTATAATGAGATGTAATTAAGATATTTCATTAATTAAATATTAACATAATTATAAAAATGACACAACATATTATTTCATTTTGAAACAAGAAGGAATTTAAAATGTATTGCAATAGTAGTTGTGAAAGAGGTGCGATGGACCCTTATTTTAGAAGAGCAACCACTTATAAAAAATGAAATAATGAGAGGGAAATGAAGTATATCATTAAGATAAAATCATATTCATAGTAATATGGGTATTTGAAATCACATTACATCATAATAAATTTAGAATTATATTCTTATATAATAGAATAACTTGAATCAAAATAAGTGAAGGAAAAGATCCTTTACCTTGAGAGGATGATTATTAATGATATTCAAAGACACCATAGAAACATTGAAACATCATTGAGAGACCCATGAGTGGGATATTTATATATAATAAATTCTCAAAGTATTTTTTGTGGAAATTCAGGAGGGAATGATGGGTATTTATACATTAAAATAGGTGGTTTTAAGGGTAAAAATATAAGTTATTTTTTTATATAAACCAATTAATTTAGAGTGAAATAAATTATAATAAATTTTATATATTTTTAGTTTGTTAAAATAACAATTTTAATGTATAATTAATTACCAAACTGAAGCAAACCTCCCAAAAAACCCATTTAATCCCCCAAATACCATAAAACAATTTACCTTAGAATTCTAATTCTTGGTTCCAAAATGGAAGGTATAAATTTAATATTCAAGTAAATATTTATAATTTTCTTATACTTATTGATATATATTTTTATTAATTAGAATGTTTTATAAATTTTTGTTCGTGATGGTGTAATAATTACTTCATAAAATCATAGTTCTTTGTAAAGAGACAAATTTATCTTTTCACAAAAAATAATTTTTCTACAAAAATTAATAAAAATTACCTCAAGAAAATTTTCATTTACTCATTCCATTTTTTATTTTATCAATATAAATATTTAAATATAATAATTATCACTTTTAAATAAATATACATATTTATTAAAATTGAAAAATTTTATAGAAAAATAATCATTCCAATCCTTATAAAATTCACTTCATACTTTGCTAAAATATATTATATTTTAAAGTATGTTCATATTATTTCATGAAAATTAATTTTATCTAAAAAAAAATTTATCATAGAACACATATTTAATAGAATTTGTTTTTAGTATCAAAGTGATAACAAAATTTTCATCATATCATTAAATATTCCCTTTAATGTTCCTAGATATAGTTGTGCATGATGTGTAAATTTATTACAAAATTTAAAAGTATTTAAAAGTTCTTATAATAAAAAATTAATTACCAAAAAATATTTATTTTAATAACATAAAGGAGTTTTGGGGGTGTTACAATTATTTTTTGTAACTTTCACGACACACAACACCGAGCTTAAACGAATAACAAAATATTTTTATTTAAATATGACTGTTATAACCTAGCTTTAAAATTAGTGGGAATGAAAATGATTAACTAAATGTTAAAAAATATATATAAAGTTTATAATAAATTCAATTTTATTGATTAATTATTATAAAATAATCACTAATTTTTTTAAAAAATCTAATTTATTCATGAATGACCTGTTTTTATAAAAATGGGTTTTTATTGATTTTTGTAAGAAAATAAAACAATTAATTTCTCAAAATTTTAAAAATTATATTTTATTATAAAATATAATTTCTTAAATCACAAAATAAAAAATATCCTATGGTAAAATTTCAAAAAAGTATAGATAAGATTGATTTTTCAATGTATAGTGAAAATACAAACTTGTATTGAAAATAATATTTTATTTAAATGTATTCTCTATATAAGACTATGTTTTGAATTTTTTTAAAAAAATTAATTTGTTCATTTTGATATAAAATAATCCAATTATTCTTTTTCAAATGAAACTTAATCATGAATTTAGTAAAAAAATTATATACTTAAAAGGAATCAATTTGAAAAACTGTTTGTGTTATGTTTTGTGAATTTAATTTTAAATTAAATTCTTCCACTTTTATTTCCTGAATAATAAAAATTGACTTCATATTTGGTATCCAAATTTCCAAATATGGGATAAATGTCTCTTTTTTTGACCAATATGTGTTGTAACCTTTGTAATTGTTCTTACCATGAGAAGGATTAAATTAGGTAATTGATGTAAAAAATATAACGATAAGGACTATAAAATGACCATGAAACTGTAATAAATGTTAATGTATTATTATATATCATCCATAGACATACAATGATCCAATATATGACTTTTTTTATATTTTTATGTGATTTTGACCTTTATTATTTTTTATTTAAATAAATGTATAAAATATCACACTCTAGTTTTTGACAACTATAATATTTTTATAATGGGAATAACCAAAGGAAATTTTTAGTTATAAATATTAATATAAAAAACTAATTATTTATAATTATTACATAAATTTATTTATAATTTTTATTGAAGATATATTTACATTAAATTCCTACACAATGATGATGGATGAATTATTCAATTAATGGAAAAAATAAAATAACTAAAATTAAAAATATTAAGAGTAGTATAATTTCAAATAATTAATGTGTCCCAAGAATTTTAAAAATTAAAATTACATTTTAGGGATTAGTTAAAATATTTTATTTTAATATCATTTGTTTTATTGATATTATTACAGCCAATGTAAAATAAAAGTTATAAAATTGACATTATTGTTTTTATATGAAAATAAAATTTTACTAAACGATATAAAATTTATAGAAATACTATCACCAACCATGAGATTATGATATGGTTGGATCCATAAATAATTTTTTATTTATGGGCCTTCTATCCATTTATTATAACTATCACCTCAAAGACTGAAAAAACATTGTGGTCAAGGTATGTGTGAAAATAGTATTTAGGGTGGGGTGGTTAAAAAAAAGTTACATCTATGAATGTGTTCTAAACATGTAACAAGTTATATTATAATAGGATTTAGACTCATACCCATATCATATTGTAATATTATTAATTTAAATCCATTTTTAAATAAGGATTAATTTATATTAAATTAATATTTTAGTATATTCCAAGAGTACTGCTCTCCGCTCTTATAAAAGGGCATCAATTCTCATTTCATCAAACCTAGAAACCCATTTTCAGCCTATATCTTCACAAATACCATAATATAATCCCTATAAACGTTTTATAGGAACTTTTTTGGGTATAATATAGATAATATAGGTCTTAATATTTTATGAAAATAAGATTTCCCAAAGAGGTGGTATAGTTTTTAGCCGCATGTTTTAGTTTTATTGCTACTTTTACCTCATTAAAATCATTCTTAAAAATGATAAGATAATGAAAATAATATACTCTATATATTTCAGTGTTATTATATTAATTTAATAACTTATATCTGTCTACACTTCTGTAAAATGTTAAATGAAATCATTGTTTGTGTGTATAGCAAATTTCCGCATTGTGAATTGCTACAATTCGTTTTCCATCACCATCTCTCATGGATAAGTAATAATGATGGAATTAATTTTTATATATAATATTCTAGAATTATTTATCATTGTTAAAAGATATTATATAATTTTATTTTTTACCATTCCATTCAATGAAAAATGATAACAACGTTCATGCATATGTGTGGACTACCACCTCCACGAAGTGATGTATTTCATTTTTGATCATCTGATCACATGAATGATATAAATAAGTTTTCTTAAAGAAATAAAATAATATTAATTATATATTTATAAATATAGAAACATATAATAATACTTACCTTCATTCTATAATGATCTTTAAAAATAAGGGAATCGTTACTCATGCATACTTATGACCTACTGTCTTTCTAATTATAACATAATTCATTTTTCAAAAGAATCTATCTTTGTGACACCATAAAATTTTATAATATGAACATATAATTTGATATCATGTATGAAATAAAATAGAAAGTGTGTAAATTAATATAAAATCCTAATAAATTATAATATATTTTCTATTTTAAATAAATTCAATGTATTGTACAGCTTGAAAATCATGCAATACTAAGTTAGCTGACATTACAGGTAACAATGAATTTCTTAAAAAATTTGAGTTACATGCAAGACCATGTTTTACCTAATACTATTAATTTTATAAATTAATATGACAATTTTTTCATAGAATTTAATTTTTCATTTGTTAATATGATTAAATAAATTATAAAAATATGTAGTTGAATTCATTAACTACTAATTAATTATAAATGAATATAAAACCAATTGAAAATAAATTAATTGTTTTTATAAAAAATATTTTAATGTGGTAAAGGAGTTTTTACAAAATAAAATAAACTAATTACTATTCGTGAATGATATTTATATATTATATAATTATTTTTCATTCATTCAATAGATTTTATATGCATAAGATAATAATAAATCCAATTTTACTTTAAAATGATTCTTTTTCTAAAGGAAGTTTTGCTTCCATTTACTGACATACTTGTTTGAAAACAAAATTTTGACAGTTTTATAAAAAAAACAATTAGAAAAAATAAACTCCATTATTGAATGATGGATTTCAAAATCAAATTAGGGTGAAAATTTAGTTTTTTATTAGCATTTTATTTTTGTGATGAAAAATAAAACATAATGAATTTTAATTAAAAGGTGTATTATAATCTAAATAATTCAAAAGGTTGAATTATATTTTAATTTTTTTAATGTAAAATTAGATAATTTGTACCTAAATAAATACAATTTAGGTCATTAGATTATTTTTTATATTTACTTTATTTATAAAAAATTACCATACTTTTGAAAATTTTCATTTTAAGAATCCTCTTTCTTGTTACATCTGTAGGATTAATATTAAATTTAATTACACCACTTCTGTGAATGGTATATAGAAAAATTGATTCCATATTTAGAGTCAAAATAATTTATATTATTTAATAAGTTTAACATAATTTGTTACCATAATTATTATTGAAAATAATTAAAATTTATTAATGCACTTAAGGTTAAAACATGGTTTTGCACAATACATTTATTTATATTAAAATAAATTTCACACATAAATAGGATTTTATTTTATTAATTATAAATAATATTTATAATTTTTGGGTATAAATTATGTAACAATTATCTTTTAAATTGTAATAATAATTAACAAATTACCTAGGTTAATAGAAAGATACAAGTTACCTTTGTAAAAACTATAAAGATAAAAGTGATTAAACATACACACTAAGGAATAAAATCGTTATGTTGGAATTATTTTTCAATTAATTAATATTTCCCCTCCATTATTATTCTATTTTTGAGGCACATAAGTTAATGCAGACTACCTAATAATGAATACTTTTTTTTGTATTTATAACAATTCCACACATCCTCAACAATAAAATGGAACTCATTCTACCACACTTATTCACACCTCCCAATCGATTTTATTGAAAAAACTTTGAATAAATCAATTTACAACTTTCCTCCCCTCATAATAGAATCCTTACTCTGTGAGAAATTCCAACCAAGGAAATCCTTTGGGGAAAACCAAAAGGACATACCTGAAGTGGAGGTAATATCCATCGACAATGTTTTTGTTTGATTTCATCCTCAAACCCCATAAATTAATTTTATACCGTGATTATATAATAACCACATGATCATCCATATACTTATAGGTTTTTATGTTATGTTTATAGCCTAAAAAAGCACACACTTCCATCAAATGAGTTTTGAAATAATCATTTGTGTGTACGACAGTCAATAGCCTCACGAACTGATAATGTTCCTTTTTCAATTACCGCTTACAAAGGTTAAGAATGATTTTGTAAATACTATATATATATATGATATTTATTTTATTTATTATGAATTTATGAATGTATAATTATTATATAACACATTTCATCATTCATAGCATTTTATGAGAATACGATAGCATCACTCATTTGTACTGTAGACTACCGCCTCAAAAATCGATGCGATTCATTCACTCATTAGATGAACTGTATTAGGGTTGGGTTTAATAAAAATATATGATATGTATTACATAAATATAATAATATAATTATAATATATATATATAACATTTACTTTTAATTCTTTCACTGCAACAAGAAAATGGGAACAACATTAATACATAAGTATGACATATCGTCTGCATAAACAGTGTGTTTCATTTCATATCACCAAATTCTATGAATTAATATATATATATATAATGAATTAATATCATATTTAAATCATTTTTTAAATTCTATTGATGATTTAGTATTGATCTAAATAATTGGAACAAAAAATAACAACTCAAAACATTCTCAAAAAACAAAAGAAGTTATTACCCGAATCCATGAATATAATGAAATATTATTAAAAAAGAGGTAATAGTATGTTATAAAAGGATAAAATAGGATATAAAAAGTATTTATATAGTTTTTATAAAAGTTAATAATATTATTAAATCATTTATAAAAGTGGTTAAAAATATTCAATGAAAATAAAGCACAAGGTATGAGATTTCGTCTCTATTTCAAGTCATTGTGGCGTATTGTAATGTAATTAATTACATTGAAATGGTGTATAAACTACCACTTAACATTTAATATCATGAATAAATAATTATTTATGGAATTTTACATTTCTATTTTAATTTTTTATTCTAAGTAGATTTGAATAAAAAAATTTCAAGTGGTAAGTAACCTCATAAGTCAATTCATTTTCATTGGATCATATTAATTCCTTATTCTAATTAATATTATATGATTACATGTATAATTAATTTTAACTATATATAGTTGTATTTCCACTTGTTTTAGGTGTATTTAAATTTTATACATAAAATCAACTTATTTATTAATTCATACTTACACATTATGATCATTTTGTGGGTTTATTTCACAATCTCATTCTAATCGAGATAGTTTATTATTCTTATTGAAGTAGTTTACATGAAAATTTACTAATAATACCTTCCATTTTATTCTTCTATAGTTATATATTATATTTTTTATAAGATTGTAAAATTTCACCACTACTTGGTTCTTAAAATTATTTGGAAAATGTTTTAATAAAATCTGACTTCATTTATCTCTTATGTCAGAAATACATTTTATTATAAAACCATGTTCGCTAAAAAAATTCAAAAAAAATCATTAAAATTTTCTAAATTATTTTTAAAAGAAACCTTTTCCAATTATTTCATGTTACATTTTTTTAAAGTATCTTTCTTATCACTATCTAATCAATACACTTTCCAAAACATTTTAAAATGTTAAAGGAATACGATTTTTACCTTTTATAGAATATAAATAAATACACACCATAATTTCATTGAAGAATCATTTAAATTTTTATAAATATTTTTATAAATATTTGTTTTTAAATAAATTTTCAAAGATAATTATTTTCAAAATATTTTTGAAAAATAAAAATATAATTTCATCAAAAATGTTTTTAAATATCATTATTTTTTCCTCAACAAAAAAAATCTTATTCTTACTCTGATGGGTATATATTGTATTGATACCATACTTATTGTTCATCTAAATGGATTATTATAATTTTGACCAAAGATAGAATTAGATTTCACTTCCATGAATCATTTTTGTATTCATTAACTTCCCCTTGAGTTATTCACATTCTAGGGACCATTGAACAATAAAGTTCCCCTGAATATCAGCATTATTTATCATGGATATTATTATTTACTAGACTGAATATCATTTTTACATGTTTTTATTACATTGAAATAAAATTCATTAAGTGGATAAATTTTGTAAAGTACATATCTTTTACTCAGTATGTATTTTTGATTATAAAGACCATTTTTGAGAAACAAAATTTGTTATTTGATATATGAATAATGCTTTATATTAGAAGTGATGGGTGTACCCCAATCCTAATATATCCCCTTGATGTATCAGAAGTTCTTATGAGAAAAATCAGTAGGACAAATTAAACATTTTTGTAATTGTAGTTTTATAATTACTTGTGAATTGTCTTAAAGGTATATGTTTTCTTGCACCTCAAAACTAACATTTAATAACTAATATTTTCTTTAATTAAGAATTTAGTTACTATTATCAATGATATTTTCACACAAACAAAATCTATTGATTTATTCCATCCTCATATTTTTGGTTAAATGTAATGATTTTAGTTATTTACCTTTTTTTATTAATTTTTCCTTATTGAATCATATAGTAACGTTTTTTAAATGACACATGTTCTCAATTTTTTAAATTTCCATATTGATTATTCCATATCCAGTTTTTTAAATAGAATGTGAGGTCAGTTAATTACCTTTCCATGTTTAATATTCTTATTGACTTGTGAATTATTCTTTTATACATATACCTTATAAAGAATTTGTGTTGAACCTCATTTTGTTTTTTCTTCCCAAGATTCTATGAAGTGTAAAATAAAATATATACATGGATATGAAATATGAAAAAAAATATTTTAAAAAAAACATGTTGAAATTTGGGTATTCATTTTTAATAAATGACTCATGTACTTATCTAGTCCACCAAGACTTCTAAAATGACTAGTCTTTTAGGGTCTAAATCCTTTATCTATGCTAATGTAATGGGATTAGGAATTGAATCTTGGATATTGGGGTATGGGTCTTTACCATTGGTATCGTAGAGTGTTTAGTAGAAAATATGGAAACTAGATTTAGGAAAACATGGATTTATAGACAAAACCCTAAGATATAATTTGAGGATAAGTATAAAATAACACCATAACGTTTTGGTAATATTGTGATTATATGGATTTTAATTTAAATATATCCCTATTTGGATACTACAAGTGGATGTAATTATAGAAAAGATGAACCTTGGGTAATAAATTTGAAAAGGCTGTGTCAGGATTGACTAGAGTGTATCTCTGTAGATGATAATATGACATACGTTGAACCTATTGTGACACACGAGTGGGATATTATTTGGAGAATACACATTTTTTATGAAGGATTTGAATATATAATGACAATGAAAGACCAAGTTTATTAATTAAACCAAGGAAAGACCTATGTATTAATAAAATAGTTGATGTATTTAGATTTAAGAATTAATTTTTTGAATTATTTTATGTAATGGTATTTTGGTTATAAGATTCAAGAAACATCTAATGATGGTGTTAAATTTTAGAAGCATACATGTCTTTATTACATTACGAGTTATAGATACCATAATGGGTTTTGAGTATAATATTGGAATTAGGTTCAAGAATAAAGTCTCCCATTTTTAGATTTTATATGTTTAGAGTCTACTAAGATTAAGAATATCTTGGGACGAGTGTTGTTTTGGTGATGACAGAGATGTTATAGTTGATCCCGGGGCATTTGATCATGACATAGAGTCATCCAAAATATTATGTGGACAATAATCCTTAGTTGTTAGTGTTTGAGGTTGTTGATAAGGTTTTTCTTAGAGTTTCACCTCACTTGGGACATCACGAGCTGTGTAAGAATGGTAATTTGGCACTGAGGTTTTTTAGAACCTTTGAGATCACTATTAAATTGGGTATGGTGGCCTATATGTTGCTTTTAAAATCTTTATTGACATATATACATGATTTGTTTCATGTTTCCCAGTTGATGAGGAAAATAATAGATCCTTACCATGTGATAACATGGTATGATATTGATGCTGACCTGATGCCACTTTGGCAGAGTATCTAGTTCATATTACAGATCACCATGATAAGGTATTTCTTGGTAAAACAATCCCCTTAGTTTGGGTACAATGGAAGTTCATACATAATAGCCATGAGATTTGGGATCAATATTCATTTATGAGGCAATAATGGCCATATATTTTTGCATATCCAATATCTAGAGGGATTTTCGGGGGTAGGGAACATTTATATTGGAAAGAATATTACACCCAGTTACCTTTCTATTAGGTTTGTTTTCTCATTTTTTCTTGTTTTAATTTTTCATTGGTTGTGGTATTCTATAATAGAAATTGGGAGGATACATGTAATTGTAATTTTAGGAATTTATTGAAATTTATACATAAATTCTTCAGTTTCTACTACTTGTTGGGAACTTACATGTCATATAAGTGTTGTATATTTTGTGTAATAGTTATCGGGCAGAAGCCATGGACTGGATACACATCGTGAATTGTTTTCATGAAGTGTAATAGATACACACCATTTAATGGTACTTATCAGGTTTATAATTTCAAAATGATGGGGTTTTCCTCATATATGATCCTTGGGTATTATTTTCCGTGTAAATCTATTACACGCCATGAAAATGTTGAGAGTTCTGTTTTATGGTGCCTTTTGGCTGAAATTTCATTTCATATTTTTGAAGTTGTTATCCTTACCACCATTAATATAACGACCCATACTTTACATAAATTGTTATTACTTCAGAATTTAAGCACACTTATTACAACATATAACAAAACCAGGAAAGGACCATATAGGTGTAGTTTCTTTAGAAACTAGGAAACATAAACAACTGGTTCATAAATCATCTATAATGTCTCCCTTTTATTTTATCATATCTAGAGTCCCTTTTGGCATATCTTAATTAATATCCTTCTTCCTGACCTAGGGAGAAGAAAACATACAAAAGGGTGAGCTCAAATTGTAACACCCCAAGCTTCTATGGTACGCTTCTCTTTGAATAATGTGATAGCATGTGCTGTATGCAATATCAAGTTCTAACACAACGCAACCAATCTAACAAGCCGTTATGAATAGTAATACATACTTTTTAAAATTTTATAAATTTTATCTCTCAAAATGGACTTAATTTTTTAGATTTGGAATATCTAATTTATCCTAGGGTGAAATTTTGGAACTTTTCGGATAACATTTATATTTTGATGAATAGTTAAAATTACTAAATTTTAATTAAAAACACCATTTTTAATCAAATTAATTTATATTGATAAATTAATAATTTTAGTGGTTTTAAAGTATATTTAGAATATATTTTTACCATTTAATACAATTTTGGTCATTATCCATAATTTTACAATTAAACCGGTCATAAACCAGTGTCAATCTTGTGATAGTTTTTATCTCTTAAAAACTCGCTTTTTATTTTAACAACGGGAATTAATTTTAAATTAATTTCTGCCACTTATGTGTTTTGAATTTAAAAAAATGGATTCCATATTTGGAATCAAGATGTTCAAATTGTGTAAATAGATAACTTTTAATTTTAGACATTTTGAATAATTATTTCGGTAAATATTTTATTTACCATGGTTAAAGTGTAAATCCGGTAAATAATGGTACAAAAATAATATTATAATAATATTAAATTACCCTAAAACATGTCTTAACCCTATTGGTTGATACATGGCCGACCAGGGGAATCTTTGGGTCGATTTTGGGACCCCATGGATCCACTTGTAAGTGATAATGACACTTTATATTAATTAAGTTAATGTAATTACAAAAATGACATAAGCATATATCTTTTAGAAAAACAATTTTTACATAGGGTTATATATGTTTTATTTTAGACTATAAATATTAATTTGAAATATAAAATGATTTACTACATAATGATATTTTATTTATAATTGTTATACATTAAATATTTTAATTTATTTGTGACACAATGATGATTCAGTAATTACCATAATAGTGAAAAATTAAAATAATTAATATTATAAATACCCAAATTAATATAATTTGAGACTTTTTATGAATTTCACTAATTTTATAGGATAATATGGTATGTTAGTATTGATTTAATTAACGTTTTTCGAAGTAATCATTCTGTTATGAGTTTTACAAAAATCAGTTATTGAATAGTGTCAAAATTGACATAAAAGAATTTTTAAAACAAATATTATATTATTAATTGATATTAAATTCCTAAAAATCTAAGGTTCGGCCAAGAGACTTATATAATGATATGTGTATCATTAATGGACCACTTGGGGGTATATTAGATAAATATAGTAAGTTTATTAACTATATATCATAAATTTACAAAGTGGCCTGGTAAGTGTCAAACTAATTAACTAAGAGTTAAAACTAAAAGATAAGGTTAATATAATGACCCAAAACTGTCTAAACTCTATTGGTTGAGTGTTTTTAGACCCATAACCACCTTAAAATTTAAATAATATACTTTTGAGCCATTAAAAACGGAATATGAATTTATTATAAAATAATATTTCTAGCTTTTCCAAAGGTACCCCTCACCCCTCTTATAAAAGGGCACTCATCCTTCTCTTTACATCCCACCTTCAAAGCCTTTTGGTTCGAGAAAACCCTGAAAAAATACTCTCTCAACTTCCCTCATACAACCTAGAATAATTCCTTTAGTCAGAAAGCCAACTTAAGGAGCCCTTTCGATCAAATCAAAAGGAAGAACCCGAAGAAGAGGTAATGATTTCACCACCCGTTTTCATGTTCTTTTCTTCCTCCACTACTTCTATCTTTGTTATTACCATTATAAAATAATAACTCCAGAATCTTATATATACTGTGATTCTATTATAAATGTGTTACAACCATATTCAGTATTCTATCCACCCTTTGAATAACATGTCACCATACGTGCGTACGTACGGCTTGTCATCTCCACGTCGTGGTGTAATTGTTATTCAATACATTATTATTTGGATGGGTATAATAATGATGTGTAATTAATGTAAATAATAAATATAACATGATAATGATTCTGGATATATGATATACCATCCAATTATATATTATTCTAATAACAAAAGAATGTTATTGTCACTCATGCGTACGTACGGACTACCGTCTCCATGAACGCGATGAGATTCATTCTCCTTCGTATACATTCAAGTATAATTATCATTTTATGATTAATAATAGTATTTAAGGACTTTATATAATTATGGATATGAATAAGATACAACCTATCCGTAACATACATAGATTATGTAACAAAACATATAAAATAAAATGGTAAGTTAACACCCGAAACAATGATAATTCTAAGATATTATTAACAAAGCAATGTTAAAAGATCATTTATGATATCATATTAATGTATATGATTCTTGAATAATTTAATAAAAATTATTTAAACATTATAGAGGAGGTTAACCTACCCCCAACCATGGAAAAGTACAAGGTAAGGGTTTATTTCGCAATCTCTTCATTATCCGAGGTTTTTTATACGTAATAATCTACTAGGATTTCTTTATCATCCACATACATGTTTCATAAAGACGTATTTCAAAATTTTTTTACTATTTACAAGAATATGGGTTAAAGTCATTTATACCCTTGTTTGTGTAACACCACAGGTAAATAAATAATATGAAATTTTCATATTTATCCATATTTGTGAATAAAATATTAATATGTCTTTAAAGGGGACGCTATGCTCGATGGCGTACCCAACACGCAACAACGAGTTTCTTGGGAATCTTACGTTGCACTATAATAATAAAATAATATTATTTTATATGGTAGTTAACATGTAGCCGTTATATTGTCAGGAATGGATATAAATAACTAAAATATGATTATATATGTTTTTAAATGTTTTTAAATTTATCCAATAAAAGATAAAGGCTTAAAATACGGAAAGAATTCAATTTTAGGCGTATATGACCTAGTTTTCACGAATGGTTCACTTATCTCCTTTTGATGGAAAACCGTCATTAAATATAGTTTTGTTCACTCTTATACATTCTATTTGACCAAATAAAACTCTTCTTAAGAATCGGGATATCAAAATTTACTTTGTGTAAATTTTTGGTATCTTTCTGATAAAGTTCATTTTTTTAATGAATAGTGTAAAATGTTGTATTTTAATTCTAAACATCTTTTTAATCTAATTTATTTATATGATTAGATTATCTTTTGAATTGTTTTTAAAGTTAAATTAGAATATATTTTTACCATTAAATCCAATAGTGGTTGTTGGAATTAATTTCACTTTGAAATCAGACTTAAACTAGTGTCAATCTGTTGATACATATTGTTTCATAAAAACACGCTATTTGCTCTGACAACGGGAATTAATTATTAAATTAATTAATGTGGCTTATATGATTTGAATTTTGTAAAATAGACTTCATTTTTGAATTCGGAATATCAAATATAGCTTAGGGTGAATTTTTGGGATTTTTCTGAAAAACTTCAATTTTTGATGAATAGTGAGACCACTAAGTGGTACTTATAAAAACTGATTTTTCCGTTTAAATGAAATTTTGCCATCTTTGTGTTTTGAATTTCAAAAATCCGACATACATGGTTGTCATTAAGAAGTAAAATGTGGTTTAATGGGATAAAAATAATTTTTTGGTGAATAGTAACTTATTAAGTTTTTAATCGCGATTAGAGATAATTAGTGTAATTTAAGGTAAAAATGATATTATAAAAATGTGAAAACACCATGACACATGTCCTACCCCTATTGGATGAGTCATGGCCAACCACGAAAACCCATGGGTCGATTTAGGGGACCATATGGAGCCTCTTGGATGAGATAATGACTTTAATTCCTTTTTTTAAAATAAAGGTGAAAATGACACTAACATAAATTGTTTTACTAAAACAATTTTTAGAAGGGGTTATACTAATCATAATTTTGTCTATAAATACTATTTGGAAAGATAAAAAGATTTCCTACATCAGGATAGATTTTATTATAATTTTTAGACATTATATAAATTAATTTAATTATGACATCATGATAATGCAACGATGACCTCATTAATGAATAGTTTAAATAAAATGAAACGATAATATAAACTCTAAGATCTACACTTGTCCAAAAACTATTTGATGGGAATATTTCGAAGCCTTATCATCTTATCTTAGAAATATATCAATGTGGGACCTTAGAAATTTGAAACACTTTTGAAAATAAAATAATAGTTTCATGATTTCCAAAAGTGCCCCTCCTCTCCTCTCATAAAAGGCCCCCACCTCTACCTCATTTCACACACTCCTCAAGCCTTTGTCTCGGCCATAACCTGCCCATTTACTCTCTCCACATCCCTCTCCTCATCCTAGATGATTCCCTTTGGGCAGAATCCTTTCAAAGGAAGCCTTTAGGCTCAAATCAAAAGGAGTTACACTTTTAAAGGTAATTCATTCTCTCATGTTCATTTGTTTTATTTTGCTTCTCCAACCCCCTAAACTCTTTTTATTTCCTTCTTTTGTAACAACACAATTATCTTAAATATACTAGGATGTTTTTATGAGATTTATTCGAGCAACACTCTCGCACAACTACATCAAATGGTTAAAAAACATACAGTTTCCGTGGATGGAAAAATTCTGCCTCTCGAAACGATGATTGTTCAATACTCATTTAACACCTTCAAAGGTGGCGATTATGATGTAACTATTTTTATATATGATATATAATATGTTTATTAATTTTTTATGCTTATGTATTTTTCATTTATGGCATACCATTATTGTTTCCATTATGGGTAAACACGATATCTTTATTTTAGGAAGTGCGGACTACCACCCCCTGAAAGTGATTTGATTCGTTAATACCATATGTGGGATGTGTAAAGGATAAAGTTAATGATATTATATATGTTATTATACTGGAATTATAATATACTATTATATCATTATGATTCCATTTCAGAAAATACGAAATAGAAATGGAAGTAGCGTTCATGCATACGTATGGCTTACCGTCTCCATGAACGGTGCATTTCATTTATTACCTCTAAATGATTATGTAATATTATAAATACATGTATGTTATGGATATATATGATATATATGATATCCAAATCATGAATATAATTCTGGATATAATGAAAATTTGACCACACGAACAACATGTAATTGTAAGAAGTCCACTTTCGACTTAAGTAACCAAATATCGACAAAACAAACATTATTATCGTAAATGATTACATAATGTTTATAACATGGAAATAAGTGATCTAAAAGGAATAATGAACTACAAAAAAAGGTTCTTAATAAAGTGGAAATTAACTCAAGTTTATTATTCAGGACGTTAAAGAACGATCGAGTCAATTTGGACTTGAGGTAAGGGATCTTAATCCTCTCTTTCTTTTTAAGTACACTCTTTTATGTCATTCCTTTTAAAGCTAATATTTCATGTTATTGGGATGTTATTTTATATTAATCTTACTGTAATTTTTATGTTCATGTGATGAGAGACCCTTTTCTCTCTCATCAATCCATTTTGGATGTTTTAAGTGGCGCCGTTAGGCTGCCGAATTTTCGTAAGAGATCTAACATCTCTCTTTCTTTTTAAGTACTCTCCTTTATGTCACTTCTTTTAAGCTACTCTTTGTAATGTTGGGGGATGTTATTTTATATTACTCTTTCTTTAAACATTGTGTTGATGTGAAGAGAGACCTTATTTCCTCTCATCAATCCATTTTGGAAGTTTTAAGTGGCGTCGTTAGGCTGCCGAGTTTTCGTAAGAGATTTTTCATCTCACTTTTATTCCCGTGAGATTTATGCTACATTTGCCACAATTTCCTTTGAGTGGTTTATGTACTGCCCATTATTAAACTCCTTTTGTAATATAATTACATTTATGGGTATTTACATATTCATTGTATGACACTTTTTTAATGGGGTGTACTTTTCGAAAGTTACCCAAGTCGGTAAGGGAACCTTTCACCCTCCTCATTTTAAAAGACTTCGTTTGTTATGTCTTTTAATTCAGATACTATTATGTTGGGATATGTTCTTCTATATCCTGTTTTATGTAAATTTTATGTCCAAGTTATGAGATTCCCTTTTTATCTCTCATTAACTCATTTTCTGAATTTTTGAAGTGACGCCGTTACGCTGTCGAATTTTACCAAGGGAACTTTTTAACCCAATTTCAATTTCTTTTGGTTCAACATGTTGTTATTGAATATGTCATCCTTTGAATACGTGTGAATGAAATTTTATTGTTTTACACTTAATATCCAATTATATTGGGTGTATTTATATTTTTCACACATAATTTTGAGATTGATTTATCCTTAATTTAAGGATACCTTCTTTATAAGGGATTTCACCACATTTTACATCTCTATTGAGACTTCATTGTTGTTATGCACCAATTCACTCTTATATGGTGTATATAATTTCCTTTGGAATATTATATCATGAATCCATTTATTCTCATGATATTATAAAGTTCTGATTAAATGTTATTCCTCAATTATTGTATTCAAGTGTCTCTAATTTTGGTAAAAACCCTTTAACCAAAATATCAATTTAAATGTTTCAATGATTTGTTCTTATTAATATCCATGTTTTCAAAATGGTTTTAAGGATTTATTTATATAGATATTAATGGTTTAAAATGTTAAAATTTTCAAGGTGGTATGGGACACTTTGATTCAAAAATCTCTTTATTAAATGTTTTAAATGGTTTTGAAAATGGTTTTTTTATGGATTCATTATTTAAATATCCTAAAATGTTATATTGTGATTGAAATGTGGAAATGTTAAATTTCCTTTATGCATGTTTTATGTGATACATTTATGTTATGGTTATTGGGCATTGTTATGAAAACTGGTGGTTCCGTGATAAACTAAGGGCGGGTGAGCCCGATATAGATCTCCAATGCATTGGGTAACGCGAAGGAGTGAAACGTTAAGGTTTCTCCGAAGAGATATAGGGAATATACTGTGATGGGTATTCCAAACGTAACCAAGAGGGTTACTCCCTACGTAAGAATGTTATGAATGCCTCAATTTACCTTTATGTCTTATGATTTCTATGATTTATTAATTGTTTGATGAGGTATGTTGAAGTGCCTATGTTTTATGGTTAAAGTATGATTTCATTCTTATGTATATATGAACTCATGTTTCCTTTCCATATTTTTATAACCCTTACTGAGCTTTTTATGCTCATCCCAAGTTTTTGAAATGTTTTTCATAGGTCAAGGGAAAGGTACATGATGTGATGATAATGTCAAGGATGTGTCAAGAAAAAATCCATGTTCTATTTCAAATATGTTTCCATTGATGGGAAGAATGAATACTGTATTTTATGTAACCACTTTGTTTAAATGTGGAATGTAATGAATGTTTCATGATCTAATTCTCTAAAACTATAAACCTGAAAAGATCCTCAATGTGTAATCTTGTAATAACTCAAGATTAAGTAAGGTTTAAGGCTGGGGCCTTATAGTTGGTATCATAGGTCGGTTTAGATAACTTTATAGGTTAGGGTATTCTTTAAGCATAAGTGACATTAACATAATGGTTAAGATTTCAGAAAGAGTCCTAATTTTAGATAAAGTGAACTAGTAAGTATATCTTAGTGTTTATCTTCCTCATTAGTACATGATGGTTTTGTTGATATACTCACACTGACCTTTTTGGTTTTAGTAAATGGCTGGATATAGCAGGCACCAATGTAACAGTGGATATGAAGGAAACTGTGACAGTTTTTTGAGCAAGCAACTGAATGATATGGGAGCTACAATGAGAACTCTTGTGATTATCCTCAACCAACTATCTGGAGTCATGATTGACAACCTAAACCTTGGTGATTTTTCTAAGGAATCATATATGCGAGAAACAAATCCCTACGGAAGTACAGGTAATAATAATAAAGGTAAGTGTGTTCAAAAACCTAGGTGTTAAAAATGTGGAAAGAAACACCTAGGAAAATGTTTCAAAGGGACATAAATGTGCTATAGATGTGTAAATGAAGGTCATAAAGCAAGAACCTGCCATGGAAAAAGGAATCATCCAGTTGACTCAAGGAAAGGGAAAGAAGTTCTTTATGAAGTATCAATTGAATGTTTTAAATGTGGTGTGCATGGTCATTATGAAAACACATGTCCTATGAAAAAGTTTCATGAATGGGATCACCAAGAGAGTACAAATGTTCGTTTACCAATACCTAATTCCATTCCGATTGAGGATGAAGAAACTGACAATGACCAATCAAAGGTATGTATTATTTCATGACTATTGTTTTCCTATTTTGGAATCTTAGGATATGATTCATGATTTTGTTTGTAGGAAAGAGGTATTTCGGAATAAGTTGGAAAGGAATGGTTAATGGATCATGAATAATGTTGAATGAGTAAGATATCAATATATAAGGGCTTCAAGAGTTATGGTGAAATTCTTAAGAGTATTAAGTCTCTTTTGATGATGGGGTTACATTAGAAGACTTTTTATATTATGCGTAACCCTGATGTTTAATATATGAAAATTTTATTCAAGGAATAATTATCTTTTCTTTTGTGGACATAGTTATAAAGAACCATTTGGGTTTATATGATCCTTACTTTTAAGGTAATTATGGGTTATTATATGATATGATGGAATAAGAAGGCATGAGATAAACTTGAGGAATATGTTATATTTATTTTTGATGATTTTATCCCTTTTTGGGGAATGATTTGAGAATTATATAGTTTTGGAAAAAGGACAACACGCAGACCGTGTGACAACCCATCGCGTCGGACAAAGCTGCGGGAATCGAACCCACAACCAAAGTGTGACTGGTATTTATCGCCTACCACTGGACTACGTGAAGTCCCTGGTTAGTTTGACTGATTCTTTTTAGTTATATGATTTTATGAATTAAGAGTATGTTGATTTTGGGTTATCTATGGAAATTTATTAACCTATCATGGAGGATATGTGATTAGGTTAATTACAGTTCAATACGAGACATTAAGAGCAACTGATGTTGTTTAGAGATAAATGTTACGATTTAACTTGGAAGACTATGTGACTAAATCCTTAAAATATTTGGGTTTCAATCTTAGTTTGGATTACTTTGAATAATTTTATGGACAAATTGTTTATCGGATGGTTCTCGTTGAACTTTGGGTTTTGTTGGATAAAATTTGGAGATTAAGCATAGATTTTCTTTTTAAAGGGTTATCCTTTTCTGGATTATCTGGCCTTGTACTAACCTTTTTGGTTTTGGTTTTGGTTAAAGCCTAATGACATGGGAAGTATATAGTTCTCTTTTGTGTATTATTTGATTCGCTAGAAGTTGATTATAGTACTCTTAATGCGGACAAGTCTCCCTAAATACTCGTCTTTTGGAAAAAAATATGAGTTTGATTAAGGAATCTAGTAAAAGTTAAAAGTCAACATGATAAGTGATTATGTTTCCTTATGAATAAATTCCTCAATAAAAAGTAACTTAAAACAAAAATGTTGTCTATTAACTTTTCCTACTGGGGAATCGAATACCGTTTAACCCATCACAAGTTTGCGATTTTCTCATGGTTAACTTTCTCCTAGACATGTTTACTATCACTCTCCATCAGAACATGACCCTTTGTTTTCTCCTCCATATCCATATTTTCATACATTGAATCCTAGTATGGGTTAACTCGGGTGACATTTGTACTTCTCTCCCATTCTTTTAAAGTGATTGTTTTACCGACTCTTGTTCCGATGTGGGACTTTCAAGGATGTTTCCAAGATCAATTTTAAAAATTGCGAGGACCCAATTCCCAAAAGGGGGAAGGATGTAACACCCCAGGTAAATAAAGAATATAACATTTTCATATTTATCTATATTTGTGAATAAAATATTAATATGTCTTTAAAGGGGACGCTATGCTCGATGGCGTACCCAACACGGAACAACGAGTTTCTTGGGAATCTTACGTTGCACTCTAATAATAAAATAATATTATTTTAAATGGTAGTTAACATGTAGCCGTTGTATTGGCGGGAATGGATAGAAATAACTAAAATATGATTATATATGTTTTTAATTTTTTTTACATTTATCTAATAAAAGATAAAGGCTTAAAATACGGAAAGAATTCAATTTTAGGCGTATATGACCTAGTTTTCACTAATGGTTCACTTATCTCCTTTTGATGGCGAACCGTCATTAAATATAGTTTTGTTCACTCTTATACATTCTATTGGACCAAATAAAACTCTTCTTAAGAATCAGGATATCAAAGTTTACTTTGTGTAAATTTTTGGTATCTTTCCGATAAAGTTCATTTTTTTAATGAATAGTGTAAAATGTTGTATTTTAATTCAAAACCACTTTTTAATATAATTTATTTATATGATTATATTATCTTTTGAATTGGTTTTAAAGTGAAATTATAATATATTTTTACCATTAAATCCAATAGTGGTCGTTGGAATTAATTTCACTTTGAAATCAGACTTAAACTAGTGTCAATCTTTTGATACATATTGTTTCATAAAAACACGCTATTTGCTCTGACAATGAGAATTAATTATTAAATTAATTAATGTGGCTTATATGTTTTGAATTTTGTAAAATAGACTTCATTTTTGAATTCGGAATATCAAATATAGCTTAGGGTGAATTTTTGGGATTTTTCTGAAAAACTTCAATTTTTGATGAATAGTGAAACCACTAAGTGGTACTTATAAAAACTGATTTTTCGGTTTAAATGAAATTTTTCCATCTTTGTGTTTTGAATTTCAAAAACCCGACATACATGGTTGTCATTAAGAAGTAAAATGTGGTTTAGTGGGATAAAAATAATTTTTCGGTGAATAGTAACTTATTAAGTTTTTAATCGCGATTAGAGGTAATTAGTGTAATTTAAGGTAAAAATGATATTATAAAAATGTGAAAACACCATAACACTTGTACTACCCCTATTGGATGAGTCATGGCCGACCACGAAAACCCATGGGTCGATTTAGGGGACCCTATGGAGCCTCTTGGATGAGATAATGACTTTAATGCCTTTTTATTAAAATAAAGGTGAAAATGACACTAACATAAATTGTTTTACTAAAAAACTTTTTATAAGGGGTTATACTAATCATAATTTTGTCTATAAATACTATTTGGAAAGATAAAAAGATTTCCTACATCAGGATATTTTTTTTATAATTTTTAGACATCATATAACTTAATTTAATTATGACATCATGATGATGCAATGATGACCTCATTAATGAACAGTTTAAATAAAATGAAACGATAATATAAAATCTAAGACCTAAACTTGTCCAAAAACAATTGTATGGGAATATTTCGAAGCCTTATCATCTTAGCTTCGAAATATATCAATGTGGGACCTTAGAAATTCTAAACACTTTTGAAAATAAAATAATAGTATCATGATTTCCAAAAGTGCCCCTCCTCTCCTCTTATAAAAGGCCCCCAGCTCTACCTCATTTCACACACTCCTCAAGCCTTTGAATCGGCCATACCATGCCCATTTACTCTCTCCACATTCCTCTCCTCATCATAGAGGATTCCCTTTGGGCATAATCCTTTCAAAGGAAGCCTTTAAGCTCAAATTAAAAGGAGTTACACTTTTAAAGGTAATTCATTCTCTCATGTTCATTTGTTTTATTTTGCGTCTCCAACCCCCTAAACTCTTTTTATTTACTTATTTTGTAACAACACCAGTATCTTAAATATACTAGGATGTTGTTATGAGATTTAATCGAGCTAAACTCTCACACAAATACATCAAATGGTTAAAGAACATACGGTTTCCGTGGATGGCGAAATTCTGCCTCCCGAAACGATGATTGTTCAATACTCATTTAACACCTTCAAAGGTGGCCATTATGATATCACTATTTTTATATATGATATATAATATGTTTATTCTTTCCTTAAGCTTCTTTATTTTTCATTTATGGCATACCATTATTGTTTCCATTATGGGTAAACACGATATCTTCATTTTAGGAAGTGCGGACTACCGCCCCCTGAAAGTGATTTGATTCATTAATACCATATGTGGGATGTGTAAAGGATAAAGTTAATGATATTATATATGTTATTATACTGGAATTATAATATACTCTTATATAATTATGATTCCATTTCAATAAAACATGAAATAGAAATGGAAGTAGCGTTCATGCGTACGTACGACTTACCGTCTCCATGAGCGGTGCATTTCATTTATTACATCTAAATGATTATGTAATATTATAAATACATATATTTACTGGATATATATGATATATAAGATATATATGATATCCAAATCATGAATATAATTCTGGATATAATGAACATTTGACCACACTAACAACATGTAATTGTAAGAAGTCCACTTTCGACTAAAGAACCAAATATCCACAAAACAAACATTATTAACTTAAATGATTACATAATGTTTATAACATGGAAATAAGTGATCTAAAAGGAATAATGAACTATAAAAAAATGTTCTTAATAAATTGTAAATTAACTCAAGTTTATTATTCAGGACGTTAAAGAACGATCGAGTCAATTTGGACTTGAGGTAAGGGATCTTACTCATCTCTTTCTTTTTAAGTACACTATTTTATGTCATTCCTTTTAAAGCTAATATTTCTTGTTATTGGGATGTTATTTTATATTAATATTACTGTAATTTTTATGTTCATGTGATGAGATACCATTTTCTCTCTCCTCAATCCATTTTGGAAGTTTTAAGTGGTGACGTTAGGCTGCCGAATTTTCGTAAGAGATCTAACATCTCTCTTTCTTTTTAAGTACTCTCCTTTATGTCACTTCTTTTAAGCTCCTCTTTGTAATGTTGCGGGATGTTCTTTTATATTCCACTTTCTGTAAACTTTATTTTGATGTGAAGAGAGACCTTATTTCCTCTCATCAATCCATTTTCGAAGTTTTAAGTGGCGCCGTTAGGATGCCGAGTTTTCGTAAGAGAATTTTCATCTCACTTTTATTCCCGTGAGATTTATGCTACATTTGCCACAATTTCCTTTGAGTGGTTTATGTACTGCCCATTATTAAACTCCTTTTGTAATATAATTCCATTTATGGGTATTTACATATTCATTGTATGACACTTCTTCAATGGGGTGTACTTTTCAAAAGTTACCCAAGTCGGTAAGGGAACCTTTCACCCTCCTCATTTTAAAAGACTTCGTTTGTTATGTCTTTTAATTCACATACTATTATGTTGGGATATGTTCTTCTATATCCTGTTTGATGTAAATTTTATTTCCAAGTGATGAGGTTCTCTTTTTATCTCTCATTAACTCATTTTCTGAATTTTTGAAGTGACGCCGTTTGGCTGTCGAATTTTACCAAGGGAACTTTTTAACCCAATTTCAATTTCTTTGGGTTCAGCATGTTGTTATTGAATATGTCATACTTTGAATATGTGTGAATGAACTTTTATTGTTTTACACTTAATATCCAATTATATTGGGTGTATTTATATTTGTCACAAATAATTTTGAGATTGATTTATCCTTAATTTAAGGATACCTTCTTTATAAGGGATTTCACCACATTTTACATCTCTATTGAGACTTCATTATTCTTATGTACCAATTCACTCTTATATGGTGTATATACTTTCCTTTGTAATATTATATCATGAATCCATTTATTCTCATGATATTATAAAGTTCTGATTAATTGTTATTCCTCAATTATTGTATTCAAGTGTCTCTAATTTTGGTAAAAACCCTTTAACCAAAATATCACTTTAAATGTTTTAATGATTTTTTCTTATTAATATCCATGTTTTCCAAATGGTTTTAAGGATTTATTTATATGGATATTAATGGTTTAAAGTGTTAAACTTTTCAGGGTGGTATGGGACACTTTGATTCAAAAACCTCTTTATTAAATGTTTTAAATGGTTTTGAAAATGGTTTTTTTTATGGATTCATTATTTCAATATCCTAAAATGTTATATTGTGATTGAAATGTGGAAATGTTATATTTCATTTATGCATGTTTTATGTGATACATTTATGTTATGGTTCTTGGGCATTGTTATGAAAACGGGTGGTTCCGTGATAAACTAAGGGCGGGTGAGCCCTATATAGCTCTCCAATGCATTGGGTAACGTGAAGGAGTGAAACGTTAAGGTTTCTCCGAAGAGATATAGGGAATATACTATGATGGGTATTCCAAACGTAACCAAGAGGGTTACTCCCTACGTAAGAATGTTATGAATGCCTCAAGTTACCTTTATGTCTTATTATTTCTATGATTTATTCATTGTTTGATGAGGTATGTTAAAGTGCCTATGTTTTATGGGTAAAATATGATTTCATTCTTATGTATATATGAACTCATGTTTCCTTTCCATATTTTTATAACCCTTACTAAGCTTTTAATGCTCATCCCATGTTTTTGAAATGTTTTTCACAGGTCAAGGGAAAGGTACATGATGTGATGTTAGTGTCAAGGATGTGTGAAGAAAGAATCCATGTTTTATTTTAAATATGTTTCCATTGATGGGAAGAATGAATACTGTCTTTTATGTAACCACTTTGTTTAAATGTGGAATGTAATGCAAGTTTCATGATCTAATTCTCTAAAACTCTAAACCTGAAAAGATCCTCAATGTGTAATCTTGTAATAACTCAAGATTAAGTAAGGTTTAAGGATGGGGCCTTATAGTTTGACTTTTAATAATAGGTTTATAAAGGAATCTTTCTGTTGTTTTCCAAACAAGGTGCTTTTTAACCTTTTCGACAGAATTTAGATAAGAATGTTTTTTTAACTTATACGGCGGGTGCGGCTATTTTCCACCGTTATAAAATTGTCGAAGATTTCCTTACAAGCTTATAAGAATAATTTTAAAGAAAATGTTTTATTTTATAAATATATGACTCTTAAAATATTTCAAAATAGAAAGAGATATTTCTCTAAAAAGAGTTTTGATTTCATCTATGTCAACATCTTTTGATGGATTTTAAGCTTAGTTGAAGTTTATTTATTATGATACACAACTTCTATATTGTATTGAATGTTTTGTGATATGTTTGATTGTGAATGTCTTATTTTTATACCATTCATGTTTTATGGATGAAGTATTTACATTTCGTTTGCTAGTTTTAATACGAATGTTAATGTTATATTTAAACCAGTTCATATGAGGAATGCATTGGACTTAATATGTGACGGGTGGATCCTGCTATAGCTCCTAGATGCATCGGTAGGTCTCAGAAGACAAACTAGTGTCTTGGCACAAGGCTTTGAAAAAATCTTATTTATAGTCTTGGCACGAGGCCTTGGCTATGTGGTTATGATAGTCTGGAATTATGCATTCCATCATTATGAAAGTGGTTATTGATATTGCATGTGATTATTAGATTAGTTGAATATCCATGTGAATAAATAAATGGAATTATTTCATTTTATTTTTTCCATACTATGTTGAAGTTCAAGTTTAAAAAGCTTTTGTTTTTGTTATACATTGCCTTAAATGTTAATTATAATTTATTAAAGTTTCAGATATATTGTTATCCTTACTGGGCATTTGATCTCAACCCTTTTCTATGTTTTATTTTTCCAAGGATGTGAAGAAGTAAATTATGATTGCCCTACAAGGATAGTATGAGGGTATAAGAGTGTGGACTATGGAGACTATGTTGTTGTAGTTTTCATTTTATGATGTAATGTAAACCTTACGAATATATCTAGTGTTTCCAAGGCTACTAAACTAATCGATCTTTCGAGATTTGATTTTTCTTGTGATCATGCCAATGTTATGTAATAATGCACCGACTCTGGGTAACTGGGGTCGGGGAATTACAGTTGGTGTCAGAGGAAGTTTAGTACATACCTTGGAAGCTAGATTTAGATAAACTCTAATTAGTGCACATAGACCTAAGATGAACTTTGAGGATTAGTATAGAAGAACTTCTGAGAATTTTGGTATTGTAGAGATTTTGTGAGTTTTCCAAGAAATACATCCCTGTCTGGATACGAGCAGGTAGAGGCGGATCTGGTACAGATGTACCTAGGGGTAAAACCCGAAAACACCGCTTTGAGCTAGACTCGAACGGGAACTGGTGCACGACAACGGGCCTTGCCGCACTCTTGGTTACGACACTCTCGGGGGATATGCTTTGGATAACTCTCATTTTCTTTACAAATCATTATGAAAGGTTTATGAATATATACATCCTCAAAGACAACATTTTTATGATTATGGATTATATCCATAAATAGTTTAATTTATGTTAAGTGTTTTATAAGTATGGAATTATGTATTTTGATTCATAAAACAATCTAGTTTATGCCATTGTTAAGAAATGGGGCCTAGTGGAAGAAATGGAAACCGTATCAATGCACACACTCCATGTATGGATTTCCCTCCTGCTCAAGATAATTATAGTGGAGCTGGTGATGCAACTGGTGCTGATCAACTAATCACTATACTGGGAAAACTCACTCAGGTTATGAATAATAACCTTACCCGTATGGAGCACCCTGATCCGCAGTGTGGAGGATCAATGTTAGATCACTTCATGAGGCAATAACCACTAACTTTAAATGGGAGTACAAATCCTTTAGTATTTGAGCAATGGATAAATTCTTTAGAGAAAATATTTCAGGCTTTAGGGAGTAGTGAAAGAGAAAAAGTTATCATCGAAGTTTACCGCCTCACTAGAGATGGTGATCAATGGTGGTCATTGATTCAAAACACGAAGGAATATGATGAAGTATCAAATATGGAATGGAGGGAGTTCAAAGATCGGTTTTTAGAAAAATACTTTCCTCTTGACCATCGAGCAGATATGGAAAGGAAATTTCTGAGTCTGAGACAAAAGCAGTATGAGAATGTTGCAAAGTATGAGGCTAACTTTACAAGGTTATCAAGGTATGCTGGAGATTATATACATAACCCAAGAAGTAAGATTTATCATTTCTTTGATGGGTTAAAACCATTTATCCATCGAGCATTAGTCTCACAATCCTTCTCGTCATACGAAGACATTGTCTCATGTGCCATCAAGACAGAAAAGGAATTCCCTAAGTCTTATGAATTTAAAGCAAAGCAAGAGAAGAAGAGATCTGCTGATAAGTCTGGGAATGGAAATAAGGGGAATAATGGAAAGGTTGAATATACATCCTATGGTAAATGTGGGAAGAAACACCCCGGTACTTTCTTGAAGGGAATGGGTGTCTGTTACAAGTGTGGTGAAAAAGGCCACCAAGCTCTTGATTGCAAAGGGAAGAAGGAAGATACCAATGTTTAGTGCTACAATTGTTGGGAGATGGGACATTATTCAAATGAATGTCCTAAGCGTCTGGAGAACTTACCTCAGAAAAGGACAAGGGATCAAGGCCAAGCTTATGCTATCACTACTGCTGAGGTAGAAGCTCCGAAAGACGTGGTGGCAGGTAATTTAATGGTTTCCTCAAGTTTAGCAAAGGCATTATTTGATTTTGGATCACCGCAGTATTTCATATCTTCCAAGTTTTCTAAGAAAATTAAATATTTTCAATTTGATTTAACATGGGAGTGGTCAGTTAAAACTCCTAAGAGAAGTATCATTGCAACAAAGTTTTGTGAATTAGTCCCCATTAGAGGAAATAAATCTTCTTTATCCGCTGATCTCATCGTCATACCTATGATTGATTTTGATATAATCCTCGGTATGGACTGCCTTTCGGACCATGATGCGTTGATTTATTGTAAGAAGAAGGAGGTTACGATTTTTTATGATGATGATAAGGAACACCTTATCTTTAGAGCAGAATCCTCACCACCTAATTCTTATATATATCCACCCCCAGTAGCTCAACTAAATTCAATTATTGTGGAGGAAGAGAATGAAATGACTGTGGGAGAGGAAAGGAATGTTCAAATAGAGTATGTACCTGTTGTGAAAGAATATGTAGATGTATTTCTGGAAGATTTACCTGGACATCCTCCAAAATGAGAAGTTGAGTTTTCCATTGATTTAATTCCTGGATCAAGGCCTATATTGAAGACCCCTTATAGAATGGCCACTGTGGAGTTAATAGAACTAAAGAAACAACTAGAGGCATTGAGTAATAAGGGATTTATTCACCCTAGTGATTCTCTATGGGGAGACCCTCTTCTTTTTGTTAAAAATAAAGATGGATCTATGAGGATATGTATTGACTAAAGAGAGATCAATGATATAACAATAAAGAACAAGTATCCCCTACCTCTCATTGATGATTTATTTGACCAACTGCATGGACCTCAATACTTTTCAAAGATTGACCTTTGATCTGGATACCATCAGTTGTGTGTAAAGAAGGAAGACATTCCAAAGACAGTATTTCGAACCAGGTACAGGCATTATGTGTTCACAGTAATTCCTTTTGGATTGACTAATGAACCCTTTGTATTCATGGATATGATGAATAGAGTTTTTGAGGAATATGTCGATGAATTTGTGGTGGTATTTATTGATGATATCTTGGTATACTCCAAAGCTATGAAGATCATGAAAATCACTTGCGCATTTTCCTGAAGACTCTGAGAAGACATGAATTATATGGGAAGTTTAGCAAATGTGAATTCTGGATTCAAGAGATTTCTTATCTTGGCCATATTTTCTCTAAAGATGGAATCTCTGTTGATCCTTCTAAGACCAAGGCAATACAAGAATGTCCAGAACCTACGAGTATTACTAAGGTACGCAGTTTTATTGGTTCAGTAGGTTATTATCGACGTTTCGTCCAGAATTCTGCCCGGATGGCTAACCCATTAACAATGATCGCATGTAAAGGGGTTAAATTTGTTTGGACAAAAGAGTTTGAAGAATGTTTTAAATAACTGAAGGGAATATTAGTCAATGCTCCTATATTGACTCTACCATCGGGGAATGATGGGTTCATTATTTATAGTGATGCATCGAAGAAAGGACTTGGTTGTGTCCTTATGCAGAATGATAGGGTTATTGCCTATGCATCATGACAGTTGAAAATTCATGAACAAAACTGTCCTACTCATGATCTCAAGTTAGCAGCTGTGATCTTTTCTTTGTAGATATGAAGGCACTACCTCTATAGTGAAAAATGTGAGATTCATACTGATCATAAGAGTTTGAAGTATATTTTCTCACAAAAAGAACTCAACATGAGGAAAAGGAGATGGCTTGAATTACTCAAGGATTATGATTGTACGATACACTACCACCCAGGGAAAGAAAACAAGGTGGAAGATGCTTTGAGCAGAAAATACCATGGAGTTTTGAACGTGATGAGAATTGAAAGGGATCCAATTTTCATGGATCTAGTGAAGTTGGACATGGGAATAACCAGGGAAGGTGAAACATCAATTCTTTTTCAAATGGTTTCCAAACCATCTTTACTAGAAAGGATTAAGAGTTCTTAGACCGATGATGAAGAATTTCAAAAGAATATTAAAGCTGTGAATGATGGGATATTTAGAGACTTTGTGTATCAAGAAGGAATTTTGAAATTCGGGAAGAGACTTTGTGTTCCTGATATACCTGATCTAAAAAGGGAATTTCTGGATGATTCTCATAGTTCCAATTTCTTTATACACCCTGGGAGCACCAAAATGTATATAGATTTGAAGGAATATATTTTGTGGGACAACATGAAGAAGGATATTGCCGATTTTGTGTCAGGATGTATGGTTTTTCAACAAGTGAAAGATGGAAGGAAACAGCCTGATAGAGTATTGAAACCTCTTCCCATACCTGAGTGGAAATGAGACAATATTATGATGGAATTTGTCATGGGACTACCAAAGACTCCTAGAAGGAACGATGAAATATGGGTTATTTTTGATTGTCTTACCAAGTCAGAACATTTTCTTGCTATAAGATAATATATACCTCTGGAACGTTGAGCAAGACTATATATTAATGAAGTTGTGAGACTTCATGGATTACCCCTATCGATTGTTTCTGATCGTGATCCCTATTTTACATCAAGATTCTGGAAGAGTCTTTAGAAATACCTTGATACTGAACTTCATTTGAGCACTTCCTACCACCTTCAGACAAATGGACAATCAGAACGGACTATTAAAACCTTAGAAGACATGTTGAGATCTTGTAAACTTGACTTTCAGGGTATGTGGGATCAATATTTACCTTTGGTAGAATTTTACTATAACAATAGCTTCCATTCGAGTATTCGAATGACACCATATGAAGAGTTATACGGAATGAGATGTTGCACACAAACCTGTTGGGCTGGCGTTGTTGAAAGAAAACTTGTAGTTCCAGAACTGGTGGTGGAAATAATGGAAAAGGTGAAGGTAATCCAAAATCACATCAAAGCAGCTCAAAGTAGGCAGAAGAGCTATCCCGATAATCAAAGGAAGGATTTGGAATTTCATGTCGGTGATCATGTTTTCATGAAGGTATCTCCATGGAAGGGAGTCATACATTTTGGTAAGAAAGGTAAATTGAGTCCCAGGTACATCAGAACTTTCGAAATTCTAGAACGAATTGGGGTTGTAGCTTACCGATTGTCAATGCCGCCAAGTCTCTTCAAAGTTCACGATGTGTTCAACATATCTCTATTGAGGAAATACATGCCTGAACCAACGCATGTACTCACCTATGAGGAATTAGAACTAGAAACCGATATGTATTATTGCGAAGAGCCCATCAAGATTATTGATACGAGAGAACAAGTGCTGAGAAATCGGACGACGTGTCTGGTAAAAGTTTTTGTGGAGAAACCATAAGATTGAAGACGAAACGTGGGAACCCAAGGAACTTATGATGAAGAACCACCTGAGTCATTTCATACGGTAGTATTCTAGAAATTTTGTGGATGAAATTATTTGATGTAGGGGAGAATGTAACACCCCAAGCTTCTATGATATGCTTCTCTTTGAATAATGCGATAGCGTGTGTTGTACGCAATATCGACTTCTAACACACCGCAACCAATCAAAATAGGTGTTATGAATAGTAATACCTACTTTTAAAATTTTATAAATTTTATCTCTTAAAATAGACTTCATTTTTGGATTCGGAATTTCTAATTTATCCTAGGGTGAAATTTTGGAACTTTTCGGATAACATTTATATTTTGATGAATAGTGAAAATTACTAAATTTTAATTAAAAAAAACTTTTTTAATCGAAATAATTTATATTGATAAATTACAAAATTTGGTGGTTTTAAATTATATTTAGAATATATTTTTACCATTTAATACAATGTTTGTCATTGTACATAATTTTACAATTAAACCAGACATAAACCAGTGTCAATCTTTTGAAAGGTTTTATCTCTTAAAAACACGCTTTTTGTTTTAACAACGTGAATTAATTTTAAATTAATTTCTTCCACTTATGTGTTTTGAATTTGGAAAAATGGATTCCATATTTGGAATCAGGATGTTCAAATTTGGTAAATAGGTAACTTTTATTTTTAGACATTTTGAATAATTACTTCGGTAAATATTTTATTTACCATGGTTAAAGGGTAAATCCGGTAAATAATGGTACAAAAATAATATTATAATAATATTAAATTACCCTAAAACGTGTCTTAACCATATTTGTTGATGCATGGCTGACCCTGTGAATCTTTGGGTCGATTTTGGGACCCCATAGATCCACTTGTAAGTGATAATGACACGTTATATTAATTAAGTTAAAGTAATTACAAAAATGACATAAGCATATATCTTTTAGAAAAACAATTTTTACAAAGGGTTATATATGTTGGATTTTAGACTATAAATATTAATTAGAAATATAAAAAGATTTTCTACATAATTATATTTTATTTATAATTTTTAGACATTAAATAATTTAATTTATTTATGACAAAATGATGATGCAGTAATTACCATAATAGTAAAAAATTAAAATAATTGATATTATAAATAACCAAATAAATATAATTTGAGACTTTTTATGAATTAAACTGATTTTATAGGATAATATGATATGTTAGTATTGATTTAATTAACTGTTTTCGAAGTAATCATTATGTTATGATTTTTAAAAAAATCAATTATTGAATAATTTCAAAATTCACATAAAAGGGTTTTTAAAACAAATATTATATTATTAATTGATATTAAATTCTTAAAAATCTAAGGTTAGGCCAAGAGACTTATATCATGATAGGTGTATCATTAATGGACCACTTGGGGGTCTCTTGGATGTATATATTATGTTTATTAACTATATAATATAAAAATACAAAGTGGCATGGTAAGTGTCAAACTAAATAACTAAGAGTTAAAACTAAAACATAAGATTAATATAATGACTCAAACCTATCTAAATTATATTTGTTGAGTGTTTTTAGACCCATAAACACCTTAAAATTTAAATAATACACTTTTGTTCCATTAGAAACCGAATATGAATTTATTATAAAATAATATTTCTAGCTTTTCCAAAGGTGCCCCTCACCCCTCTTATAAAAGGGCACTCCTCCTTCTCTTTACATCACACCTTCAAAGCCTTTTGGTTCGGCCAAAACCTGACAAAATACTCTCTAAACATCCATCACTACAACCTATAGGCATTCCTTTAGTCATAAATCTAAATTAAGGATCCCTTTTGGTCAAATCAAAAGGAAGAACCCGAAGAAGAGGTAATGATTTCACCACCTTTTTTCAAGTTCCTTTCTTCTTCCACTACTTATATATTTGTTATTACCATTATAAAATAATAACTCCAGTATCTTATATATACTGTTATGTTATTATAAATATGGTACGACCATATTCAGTATTCTATCCACCCTTTGAATAACATGTCACCATACGTGTGTACGTACGACTTACTGTCTCCACGTCATGGTGTAATTGTTATTCAATAAATTATTATTTGTATGGGTATAATAATGATGTGTAATTCATGTAAATAATAAATATAACATGATAATTAGTATTTATATATGATATAACATCCAATTATATATTATTTTAATAACAAAAGAATGATATTGTCGCTCGTGCGTACGTACGGACTACCGTCTCCACGAACGCGATGAGATTCATTCTCCATCGTATCCATTCAAGTATAATTATAAATTGATGATTAATAATAGTTTTTAAGGACTTGATATAATTATGAATATGAATAAGATACAAACTATCCATAACAAACACGACTTATGTAACAAAACATATAAAAGAAAATGAGTAAGTTAACACCTGAAACGACGATAATTCTAAGATATTATTAAGAAAGAAATGTTAAAAGATCATATATGATATCATATTAACGTATATGATTCCTGAATAATTTAATAACAATTATTTCAACATTATACAGGAGTTTAACCTACACCCAACCAAGGAAATGTACAAGTTAAGGGTTTATTTCGCAATCTCTTCATTATCCGAGGTTGTTTATACGTAATAATCTACTGGGATTTCTTTATCATCCACATCCATGTTTCTTAAAGACATATTTCAAAACATTTTTAATATTTACAAGAATATGGGTTAAATTCATTTATACCCTTTTTTGACTTTTAATAATAGGTTTATAAAAGAATCTTTATGTCGTTTTCCAAACAAGGGGATTTTTATCCTTTTCGACAGAATTAGGATAAGAATGTTTTTTAACTTATACGGCGGGTGCGGCTATTTTCCACTGTTATAAAATCGTCTAAGCTTCCCTTACAAGCTTATAAGAATATTTTCATAGAAAATGTTTTATTTTATAAATATATGACTCTTAAATGATTTCAAAATAGAAAGAGATATTTCTATAAAAAGAGTTTTCATTTCATCTATGTCAACATCCTTTGATGGATTTTAAGTTTAGTTGAAGTTGATTTATTATGATACAAAACTTCTATATTGTATTGAAGGTTTTGTGATATTTTTGACTGTGGATGTGTTATTTTTATACCATTCATGATTTATGAATGAAGTATTTACATTTCGTATGCTAGTTTTAATACGATTGTTTATGTTATGTTTAAACTTGTTCATTTGAGGAATGCATTGGACTTAATATGTGGGGGGTGGAGCCCGCTAGAGCTCCTCGATTCATCGGTAGGTCTCATGAGACAAACTAGTGTCTTGGCACAAGGCCTTGAAAAAATCTTATTTGTAGTCTTGGCACGAGGCCTTGGCTATGTGGTTATGATAGTCTGACATTATGCATTTCATCATTATGAAAGTGGTTATTGATATTGCATGTGATTATTCGATTAGTAGAATATCCATGTGAACAAGTAAATAGCATTATTTCATTTTATTTTTTCCATACTATGTTGAAGTTCATGTTTAAAAGGATTTTGTTTTAGTTATACATTGCCTTAAATATTAATTCTGATTTATTAAAGTTTCCGCTATATTATTATCCTTACTGGGCATTTGAGATCACCCCTTTCCTATGTTTAATTTTTCCCAGGATGTGAAGAAGTAAATTATGAATGACATGCAGGGATAGTATGAGGGGATAATAGTGTGGACTATGGAGACTATGTTGTTGTAGTTTTCATTTTATGATGTAATGTAAACCTTATGAAAATATCTAGTGTTTCCAAGGCTACTAAACTAATCGGTCGTTTGAGATATGATCTTTCTTGTGATCATGCCAATGTTATGTAATAATGCACCGACTCTGTGTAACTAGGGTCGAGGTGTTACACAAATGCTTAGTAAGGGTAAACAAAAGAAATATCAATCACATTATATTCATAAAAACTTATCATTTTGGAAATCTTAACCTGCAAAAGAGATCATAATTTCCTGACATGGGTTGAATCATAGTAGTGAAATGTAATCCCAATAATCATAATATAAAACATGAAACTCTGTTTCATACACACATAATCATAGAGAATCATTTCTTAGTAGTCAAGAATCATTCCCAAGACAATCTTAGCAGACAAAGTCCATTTCTGAACCGAGTTCACTCCTCGTTCCAGTCCTGTTTCACTGAACCGGTTTAACCTCGCGTTCCAGCCATGTCTATCTCATGAGATATAAATCTTTACCCAATGAATTGGAGGGAGATATAGGTCCCACCCATCTCATAATGAAACCATTATTATGTGTTCCACAAAATCATAAATCATATATCATATCATAACCCATGTAATAAAAATGGGATTCTCAAACATCATGACATCATAAAACAATTCATATAAGATAAAGGGATTCATAAAAATAATTCCATCACAACATAATCAAATAAATGTAACAATAGGGATATAAATAGAACCATATATTATCTTATATGGAAAATAATTTTGATAACACACTTGAACTCCATTCTTGAGGAAAATATACTTTCTACTTCAAATTTTGTTTCCTTTCTTAACATGTCATACAATTTTAAACTAAAATAAATTGATTAAAAATAAACTTGAAAACTTGTAAAGGAAGATTCTTGGAAATAATGTTTTAAAAATCCATTCATGCCGTATAAGATAAAAAAACATTCTTCTCGTACTTTGGTCGGAAAAGTCAAAAAGTACCTCCTATGAAAAACAACAAAATATTTCTTTCATATCTTTTACTAAAAACTAACTGAAGGGTAACATTGGATTTAAACAATTTTAGGAGGATATAAATAATATTATATATTTAGGAAACATGGATGTGGATGATAAATATACCCTAGTAAATTCTGAAGTATAAATAATCTAAAATAAAAATGAGATTGTGAGATTTTCCCTTACCTTAGGTCTGATTTGCTTTGTAAGTGTCCGAACCTCCTGTATAATCATTTAAATAATGTCATTGACTTATTCCAGAATCATAATCATTGTTATGATATCATATATGGTCATATTCTTAGCTTCTTATAAGTAATATTTCATTGCTACTTGTTATTCGGGTGTTTATTACCTTTTGTTCTTATGCGTGTTTTGTTGAATAAATTCGTATTCTTCTCTTTAGGTTATATGTACCTCATTTCCAGAATGGTATTAGTGTACTATATGTCATATTTATTTATTCAATTCATTTATATACACATTATGAAATGAAGATCATGTATAACGAGTCGCATCACATCGTGGAGATGGTATTCCGTACGTATGCACGAGCGATGATATCATTCCCATGATCGTGGAATTGTATTGGAGTATATGTATACTATTTCAGAATCAATAAAATTTTACAATAATCATATATAGTTATTTATTTTCACTATTATACCCATCCAAGTAAGGTGGTGGTGGAAAATAGATTACACCACGGCGTGGAGACGATATTTCGTACGTACGCACGCGCGGTGATTTGATTTTCCATAGGATGGATAGATGGTGAAATAGGGTTGCTTAATACTTATAATAAGATATCAGTATATGAGTGATTCTGATGTTATTACTTCACAATGAAACAACTAAATAAGAATAAGTGAAAGAATAAATAAAGTTGAAAGAATCCGTAACAGACATTACCTCTTCTTTGAAGCGCCTCTTTGAGACCACCTCATAGGGCACTAAAATTGGTCTTTAAAGAAGACCAGGACCTCTAGGATGTCTCTAGGGAAGTGGAGAAGAGAATTTGGTAGGGTTTTTCCAAGCTTTAAGGCTCAAAGTGGTGTGAGGAAGAGAGGGAGGCGGTGCCCTTTTATAAGGGAGGAGAGGGGCACTTTTGAAAAAACTCAAAATATTGTTTTATCATAAAGTCATATTCGGTTTTCCATAGATCCAAATTGATTTATTTCGAATCTAAGGTAGATATCGGTCGAAATAATCTCATACAATAGAATTTGGACAAGTTTAGGTAATTATTTTAACCTTTTTTTAGATTTCACTTTAAGTTAAATAATTTCACTTTTACCGTGTCTTCTTGTTTTCTTACACTATAAGGTTAAGAAACTTACTATAACATGCCAAAAAAAACCCAAGTTGTTTATTATTAATATATATAACCTTATCTAAGTCATTTGGAAAACCCTTAGATTTTTAGGAATAAAATAAGAATTAATAATATAACATTTGTTTTAAAAACTATTTTATGTCAATTTTGACACTATTTGGTAATTGATTTTTTGTGAAAATCATAACAAAATGATTAGTACAAAAAAAGTTAATTAAATAAATAATATCATGTCATATTAACCTATAATATTTTTTGAATTCATAAAAAGTCTCAAATTACATTTATTTGGGTATTTATAACATTAATTATGTCAATATTTCATTGATAAGATAATTACTGCATCATCATTGTGTCATAAATAAATTAAATTATTTAATTTATAAAAATTAAAAATAAAATATCATTATGTTGGAAATATTTTTATATTTATAAAGAATATTTATAGTCTAATTTATCTTATGTATTACCCTATATTAAAAATGATTTCATTATTAAACTTTGATTTTAACGATTTCAACCCTTCTTTAAATAAATTAATAATAAATGTCCTAATCTAATCCAAGTGGGACTAAATGGTCATATTTTATTCCTAAGGTTGTTTCTCGTAGAATTAAACTTATCCAATAGAATTAGGACATGTGTTAGGGTAATAATAATATCATTTTTACCCTTAATTACCGTATTTACTTTTAACCGTGGTAAAAAGAAGTAAAAAGTTACTATTCACCAAAAGTTATTTTCATCTCATTGAACCACAGTTTACTTACTAACATCAACCGTGTCTCTCATATTTTTGAAATTCCATTCACAGAAGCGGTAAAATTATGTTTTATGTGAATTTGGAAAATCTCCTAAGAGGTGGGTAAAAGACGGTGAAAAGTTCAATAAACTTTTTATATATCTAAAATTATTAAAAATGACTCCAATGAATTGCATTGAACTTATATAGGTATTATGTATCAATTTTGACCTAAAATAAATTTAAATAAAATAAATAATTATTTCAATAAAAAGTTGGTTTTTAAATAGTAACCCAGTGTTTTCACTATTCATCAAAAATTGATAGTTTTCGGAAAAATACCAAAATTTCACCCTAGGCTAATTTCGATATTCCGAATCCAAAAATGAAGTCCATCTTGGAAAATAAAATTTAAAAAATTTCAAAAAGAGGGTATTACTATTCATAACCACTAGTTTTAATAATATTTTAATAGCATATCGTGGTTTGGTGAAACTCAGAATTGCGTACAACGCAAGCTATCGAGGAAGGCCGCAGTTGCGTGTAAAGAAAGTCAAGCTAGTGTTGTGTGTAGTAAAAGATTCCTTTGATGATTTATATAACATAAAAACAAAATATTTTTCATAAAAGCCTCGGGTGTTACATTCTACCCCCCTTAAAATGAATTTCGCCCTCAAAATTGATCACTTTGAAACAAACAGATGAAGATACCTCTCCCTCATCATATCCTCAAGCTCCCATGTAGCTTCTTCTAATTGGTGGTTCCTCCATAAAACTTTCACCAAGCGAGTGGTCTTGTTACGTAGGAATGTTTTGCTACGATCCAGAATCTCTATCAGCTGTTCTTTATAAGAAAGATCTTGCTCCAGCGGTACAACTTCTGAGATGAGTACATGTGTAGGATCACGTATAAACATTTTCAGGAGAGATACATAGAACACAACATGAACTTGGGAGAGATTCGGTGGAGGCGCCAATCAGTAAGCTACCTTCCCAACATGATCCAGTATTTCGAATGGACCGATATACGTAGGGCTCAACTTTACCTTCTTTCCAAATCTCATTACTCTCTTCCAAGGAGATATTTGTAAGAACACTTTATCACCCACTTCAAACTCTAGGTCTTCTCTTCGGTTATCGACATAACTTTTTTGTCAACTCTGAGCTGCTCTTATGTGTTGTTGAATAGATCTGACCTTTTTTGCCATCTCATCAACAAGATCAGGTCATAATGGCTTTCTTTCCCCAACTTCATCCCAGAAAGTTGGAGTTATGCATTTCTTTCCATAGAGAGCTTCATAAGGAGCCATCTGAATACTGGAGTGAAAGAGATTATTATATGAAAATTCCACCAAAGGTAGGTGCTGATCCCAACCACCTTTGAAATCCATAGAGAAAGCTCTCAACATATCTTCTAGAGTTTGAATTGTACTATCAGACTGACCGTCTGTCTGAGGATTATAAGCAGTGTTGAAACTCAACTCTGTATCTAGAGTATGCTGAAGACTTCGCCAGAACTTTGAGGTAAACCTCGGATCTCGATCAGATATAATAGAAAGTGATACTCCATGCAATCTTACCACTTCCTTTACATATATCATGGCAAGATGATCCAGATAGAAATCTTCTCTAATAGTAATGAAGTGTGCAGACTTTGTAAGACGATCAACTATGACCCAGATAACATTATTGCCTTTGGATGTTTTAGGAAGTCCGGTGACAAAGTCCATAGTGATGTTTTCCCATTTCCATTCGGGTATGGGTAATGGTTGAAACATCCCCTTAGACTTTTGTCTCTCAGCTTTAACTTGCTGACAAACCAAGCATCGAGAGACATATTCAGCAACATATCTCTTCATGCCATCCCACCAGAAGTACTCTTTCAGGTCCCTATACATCTTCGTGCTTCAAGGATGAATAGAGAATGAAGAACTATGAGCCTCATCCAGCAGCTCCTTCTTTAATTTTGGGATGGGAGGAACACAAACCCGATTGTTGAACCCTATTATTTCATCATAATCAAGGTTGAATTCAGGAACATTTCTCACCTTCTTTTGTAACTCTAAATCTTCTTTCTATGCCTCTTTAATCTTCACATGTATATATGGTTGAACATTCATTTGAGAAAGATATGATTTTTCTCTTTCATTATAATTCCAAGATCCATCCTTTGTAAATCCATAAATATTGGATCTTTTGTGATCCTAATCATGGATATACTAGTATGATCTTGTCAACTTAATGCATCTGCCACCTTGTTTGATCTCCCAAGGTGGTAATGAATTGAGAAGTTGTAATCCTTAATCAGCTCCAACCATCTTCTTTGGCGCATATTCAGCTACTTTTGTGTGAAAATATTCTTTAAACTTTTATGATCAGTATAAATATCACAGCTTTTTCCTTAAAGATAATGCCTCCAAATATTTAATATAAAGATTACCGAAGCTAACTCCAAATTATGAGTTGGGTAATTTTGATGATGGATTTTCAACTATCGTGAGTCATAAGCTATCACCATATAGTTTTGTATGAGAACACACCCCAATACCTTCTTGGATGTGTCACTGTAGATCACAAACCTTTCTCCACTACAAGGCAGTGTGAGTACATGTGCACGGGATAACCTTTTTTTAACTCCTTGAAATTCTCTTCACATTCCTCTGTCCAAACAGACTTAACTTCTTTCCGAGTAAACCTGGTGAGTGGATTAGATAATCGTGAACAATATTTCACAAAAGTTCGATAATATCCAGCCAAACCAAGAAAACATCAGACCTCAGTTACTGTTGTTGGTCTCAACCATCTTTCGATAACCACTGTTTTTTCTAGATCCACATATATCCCCTATTTTGAGATTATGTGACCAAAAAATGCAACTTTTTGAAGCCAAAATTCACACTTGGTAAATTTGGCATAAATCTTCTCCTTCTTCAGGGTCTTCAATACAATTCTCAAGTGATCTTTATGTTCTTACATGCTCTGTGAATAAAAAAGAATATAATCTATAAAGACTACCAAAAACCGATCAAGATAGTCTTTAATGACTCTATTAATCAGATCCATGAAGATAACAGGGGCATTAGTAAGACCAAATGGCATCACTATAAATTCATAGTGTCCATACCTTGTATGGAAATCCATTTTTGGTATATCCTCTCTTTTTACCCTTAATTGATGATACCCTAAATGAAGATCAATCTTGTAAAAGTATTGAGCTCCACGTAGTTAGTCAAATAGGTCATCAATGCATGGGAGAGGATATTTTTTCTTGATAGTGATATTGTTAAGTTCTCGATAATCAATGCACAGTCTCATTGATCCATCTTTCTTCTTAACAAATAGAACAGGTTCTCCCCAAGGTGATGCAATAGGGCATTTTAATCCTTTATCAAGATTCTCTTCGAGTTACTTCTTCAATCCCTGCAACTCAATTGGGGCTATTCTATAAGGTGTCTATGATGTAGGTAAAGCACATGGTATGAGTTCTATTGAAAACTCAACTTCACGATTTGGTGGAAGACCCATCAATTCCTCCAGAAATACATCATCAAACTCTTGTAAAATGGGCATATTCTTAATCGTGAGTTTCTCACCAACCATTTGGGATAAATAACATTCATTTAGTGGAATCAAGACCCATAATATGGAAGAAATTTCCACTGGAAGGTTATGTTCATCCTTGAATCGATATACGATCATAGATTGATCTGGAATATGAAATGTGACTTCCCTTCTTTGGAAATTGATATGAGCTCCATATAGAGAAAGACAATCCAAGCCAAGAATCACATAAAATTCCACTATAGGAAGGATCACAAGATTTGTAGGAATCACTTTCCCACAAACATCAATCGGAGAAGAATTATAAACTTTTGATGCGACTGTTGTGCCATTAGGGGTTGTCACAGCTAACTCAACATCTAATTATTGAGGTAATACAGTGATACCCTTAAGAAATACTTTAGAAATAAAAGATTGGGTGGATCCAGAATCAAATAAAACATTTTCTACTTTAGAGTAGATGGTTAGTGTACCTTTCACCACATCATTATCGTACTCCACATCGCTGATAGAAATTTCATGTGACTTTCCTTTGTCTTTAACCTTAAGAGTTTCTTGATGTCGATCATCATCAACAACCCTTAGATAAGGGCATTGATTGGAATAATTCCCCATTTCCTTGAACTTGTAACATTGAAGTGTAGGAGGTGCACTCCTTGTAGCCTTTTCTTTGTTTGAATCACTAGACATCTTCTTCCCATCATTGCGACATTCAAATGCCCGATGACCTTCCTTTCCACATTTGAAACATTTACTTGTCCCTTTAAGACAACTCCCTCCATGTTTCTTTCCACTCCTTGAGCATAAGAGAAAACTCATCTTCTTTTCAATGTGGTCTTTAGATTTTCCTTTGAATTCCATTTTCATCTTCTTATCAAACCCATATGACTGATGGGTTACTCCAATATCCATCTCATCCTTGAGAGCACATCAAATGATTTCATCGTAACTATTGAAGTCCCTTATGGCTAACGCCCTTCGAAGACTTGGTTTTAAGCCACTAAAGAATCGATTGATCATACTTTCAGGTTGGATAATAATACCAGAAGTGTACCTTGCAAGTCTTGTAAAATTTTCGTCATATGTACCAATAGATTCATCATCCTTTTGCTTCAATTTAAGAAACTATTTCTCCATCTTTGTTCGAAGAATACGAGGGAAGTACTTATTGAACAATAAGTTCTTGAACTCATCCCATTCCATGGACTCAATTTCATCCCTTTGACTCGTATTCTTAATAAGATTCCACCATTGATCAGAATCACCTTCCAAATGATATACTGCTAATATGACTTTATCATGTTTAGAACATTGAAGAACTGAAAATATCTTTTCAGTGGTACTGATCCATTGTTCAGCCACTAATGGATCAGAAGACCCGCTGAATGAAGGTGGATGCTGCCTCATTAAGGATTCAACAGAATGTTGCTCCTTCCTTTGCTCGTTTGGATGTCCTGCATGATTCATAGCTTAAGAAAGTTGTGTGATCATGGCAACAAGATTTTTCATTCTAGATCCCATAACATTTGGTTGCTCAGGGGGACAATCATTGCATTGCCCGTCGCATTCCACATTAACTCGGTTCCTTCGGGTTCTAGCCATTGACTAAAACCAAGAAGAATAGTGTGATCAATACTAATTATAATAGAAAAAACACATAATCAATAATAAAATTTCACACTTAAGGTCTTATCATAGGTTGTTCATGGCCATTTTTAAAACACTAAGATCATGTTCTATTCTTAGACTTATCCTTAGAGTTCTTACTAAGGCTTTCACATACATGTTTCCAATGGTTGACTATACCTTTCCTCTAATACCAACTATAACGACCCATACTTTACATACATTGTTATTAATTCAGAATTGAAGCACACTTATTAAAACATATAACAAAAAAAAGGAAAGGACCGTTTAGGTATAGTGTCTTTAGAAACTAGGAAACACAAACAACTAGTTCATAAATCATCTACATTGTCTCCATTTTATTTTATCATATCTAGAGTCCCTTTTGGTATATCTTACTTAATATCCTTCTTCCTGACCTGGGGAAAAGAAAACATACAAAAGGGTGAGATCAAATGCCCAGTAAGGGTAAAAAAAGAAATATCAATCACATCATATTCATAAGAACATATCATTTTGGAAATCTTAACCTGCAAAAGAGATCATAACTTCATGGCATGGGATAAATCATAGTAGTGAAATGTAATCCGAATAATCATAACTTAAAACACGAAACTTTGTTGCATACATAAATAATCATAGAGAATAATTTCTTAGTAGTCAAGACTCATTACCAAGACTATCTTAGCGGACAAAGTCCATTTCTGAACTGAGTTCACTCCTCATTCCAGTCCTGTTTCACTAAACTGGTTTAACATGCCATTCCATCCATGTCTATCTCATGAGATATAAATCTTTACCCAATGCATTGTAGGGAGTTATAGGTCCCACCCATCTCATAATGAAACCATTCTTATGTGTGCCACGGAATCATAAATCATACATCATAACATAACCCATGTAATAAAAATGAGATTCCTAAACATCGTGACATCATAAGACATTTCATAAAAGATAACAAAATTCATAAAAATAATTCAATCACAACATAATCAAATAAATTTAATAATATTTATAGAAAAATAACCCTATATTATCTTAGATGGAAAATAATTTTGATAACACACTTGAACTCCATTCTTGAGGAAAATGTCCTTTCTACATCAAAAACAATTTTCCTTTCTTAACATGTCATACAATTTTTAACTAAAAAAAGTTGATTAAAAATAAACTTGAAAGCTTGTAAAGGAATCTTCTTGGAAATAATGCTTTAAAAATCCATTCATGCCGTATAAGTTAAAAAAACATTCTTCTCGTTCTTTGGCCAGAAAAGTCAAAAAGTACCTCATATGAAAAATGACAAAAGATTCCTTTCTTATCTTTTAATAAAAACTCACCGAAGGGTAAAATTGGATTTAAAAAATTGTAGGAGGATATAAATAATATTACATATTGAAGAAACATGGATGTGGATGATAAATATTCCCCAGTAAATTCTGATGTACAAACAATCTCGGATAAAAATGAGATTGTGGGATTTTCCCTTACCTTAGGTCCGATTTGCTTCATAAGTGTCCGAACCTCCTGTATAATTATTTAAATAATGTCACTGACTTATTCCAGAATCATAATCATTGTTATTATATCATATATGGTCATATTCTTAGCTTTTTATTAGTAATATTTCATTGTTACTTGTTATTCGGGTGTTTATTACTTTTTGTTCTTATGCGTGTTTTGTTGAATAAATTTTTATTCATCTCTATAGGTTATAGATACCTCATTTCCAGAATGTTATTAGTGTACTATATATCATATTTATTTATTCAATTCATTTATATAGTCATTATGAAATGAAGATCATGTAGAACGAGTAGCATCACATCGTGGAGACGGTATTCCGTACGTACGCACGAGCAATGATATCGTTCCCATGATCGTGGAATTGTATTGGAGAGTATGTATACTATTTAAGAATCAATACCACTTTAAAATAATCATATATAGTTATTTATCTTCACCATTATACCCATCCATGTAAGGTGGTGGTGGAAAATAGATACACCACAGCATGGAGACGGTATTCCGTACGTACGCACGCGCGGTGATTTCGTTTTCCGTAGGATGGATAGATGGTGAAATAGGGTTGTTTCATAATTATAATAACATATCCGTATATGAGTGATACTGATGTTATTACTTCATAATCTAACAACTAAATAAGAATAAGTGAAAGAAGAAATAAATCTGAAAGAATCGGTAACAGACATTACCTCTTATTTGAAGCGCCTCTCCGAGACCTCCTATTAGGTCACTAAAATTGGTCTTTGAAGAAGACTAGAACCTCTATAATGTTAATAGGGAAGTGGAGAAGAGAATTTTTCAGGGGTTTTATGAGCTTGAAGGCTCTATGTGGTGTGGGGAAAAGAGGGAGGAGGTTCCCTTTTATAAGGGAGGAGAGGGCCACCTTTGGAAAAACTCAAAATATTATTTTATTATAAAGTCATATTCGGTTTTTAATAGATACAAATTGATTTATTTCTAAGCTAAGGTGGTTATGGGTAGAAATCCTCTCATCCAATAGAATTTGGACAAGTTTAGGTAATTATTTTAACCTTTTTGCTAGATTTATCTTTAAGTTAAATAATTTCACTTTTACCGTGTCTTCTTGTTTTCTTACACTATAAGGTTAAGAAACATACTATAACAAGCCAAAAGAACCCTAAGTTGTTTATTATTAATATATATAACCTTATCTAAGTCATTTTTCCGAACCTTAGGTTTTTATCAATAAAATAACAATTAATAATATAATATGTTTTTTAAAACAATTTTATGTCAATTTTGACACTATTTGATAATTGATTTTTGTGAAATTTATAACAGAATGATTAGTTCTAAAAAAGTTAATTAAATAAATTATAACATGTCATATTAACCTATAAAATTAGTGTAATTCATAAAAAGTATCAAATTACATTTATTTGGTTATTTATAACATTAATTATGTCAATATTTCATAAATAAGATAATTACTGCATCATCATTGTGTCATAAATAAATTAAATTATTCAATTTCTAAAAATTACAAATAAAATATCATTATGTAGGAAATCTTTTTATATTTCTAAATAATATTTATAGTAGAATTTATCTTATTTATAAAACTATATTAAAAATTATTTAGTTATTAAACTTTGATTTTAACTATTTTAACCCTTCTTTAAATAAATTAATAAGAAATGTCCTAATCTAATCCATGTGGGCCTAAATGGTCATATGTTATTCCTAAGGTTCTGTTTGGTCAAATTACACTTATCCAATAGAATTAGTACATGTGTTATGGTAATAATAATATCATTTTTACCCTTAATTACCCTATTTACTTTTAACCGTGGTAAAAGTAAAAAGTTACTATTCACCAATAATTATTTTCATCTCATTGAACCAAATTTAACTTACTAACATCAACCGTGTCTCTCGTATTTTTGAAATTCCATTCACAGAAGCAGTAAAATTAAGTTTTATGTGAATTTGGAAATTCTCCTTGGATGTGGGTAAAAGACGGTGAAAAGTTCAATAAAATTTTTATATATCTAAAATTATTATAAAATGACTCCAATGAATTGGATTGAACTTATATTGGTATTATGTATCAATTTTGACCTAAAATAAATTTAAATAAAATAAATAATTATTTAAATAAAAAGTTGGTTTTTAAATAGTAACCCACTATTTTCACTATTTATAAAAAATTGAAAGTTTTCAGAAAAATACCAAAATTTTACCCTAGGATAATTTCGATATTCTGAAACCAAAAATGAAGTCCATTTTGAAAAATAATATTTAAAAAATTTGAAAAATTGGGTATTACTATTCATAACGGATAGTTTTAATAATATTTTAATAGCATATCATTGTTTAATGAAACTCAGTATTGCGTACAATGCAAGCTATCGAGGAAGGCTGCAGTTGCGTGTAAAGAAAGCCAAGCTAGTGTTGTGTGTAGTGAAAGAATAATTTGATGATTTATATAACATAAAAACAAACTATTTCTCATAAAAGTCTCGGGTGTTACAATTAAATATGTCATGTATGATTTTTGAGTCATACGACTCTTTCAAATAATTTCATTCTACCATTGTTAATTCTTTTGGTTGTTATTTCTTTCTCAAGGTAATCATTCTATATGGATCTTATTTGGTTCTAGTTGTGACTATGGTTTGGCTGTATATTTGTGATCTTATTGTGTTTCCTATCAATCCTTTTTTAGCTTCTTAGTGTTCCTTGTCTTTGGAAGTCCAATCTCTTGGTATCCAATCACCATTGTTGAAAGAAGATAGGTTTTCTACCATGTTGAGGTGGTTATTTCTATAAAATGGGTTAATTAGAATAATTTCAATCTGTTATAGATAAATTATTTTATTTTTGTTCATTTATTGAAAGTGATAAATGGGTTTAAATGATTTCATAGATAAAAAAATGATTCCAAAAAAGAGGTTTTTCATTGAGAATGGATTTTATGGATTTGGAAATGTGTTAATAAGCTCTAAAGAATAGTTTATTAGATTGATTTTTTTTTATGAAATTGTGATCATGGTTTTGAAAATGTATTGGAAAATTTCACATCGGGAACCTTGGGTGTGTCAGGATGGATAAACAGCTAGCCTTAGTGTTTGTCAAACAACTAGGAGGTAAATTTAGAGACATTAACCAGTAGGAATTGATATCTTTTGAATCCCACATATTCATTTATGGGTTTTTTAGTGTCTATTACACAATGTAACATAATCTAAGGCCTAACATGGGGTGATTTTTAATTTTTCATTTATGTTTATTTATATCATGAATTTTTATACATCATGGATTTCTACTCACATTTTATTTTTATATGAGGTTGTATCACATAGATTTTCAATATAGTTTTATTCATGAATATGTGTTTACCAATTTACCTCTTGATTCATAGAATCTATTTCCAATTTTTATCTCTTTTACATGTCATATTTTTGGTTTGATAATATAAAATTATTTATGAAACCCAATGGAAGAATAAGGGAAAATAATTTATAAATGTTTTATATTAGAAATTTTTTTTGTAAAACATTTTTCTTTGAAAAGATTGAATTATTGTATTCTTGATATTTGACCTTCTATAGAAACTATGGTGGTATCCTATTGAGATTTTTCTCACAAAATACTTTTGCCATTGGGAATTTGTAGATGATGTATTACATGATTCATGTAATGAGAAGAGTATCTTATAGCATGATTGCTTCTCTTGTTGTTGTTTATTTTAGTTCAAGATGGTCTGGAGGTGACAGTTGGCCACATGGGGTTTTGACTTACCTTTTAATTTAGTAATTTTTTTCTTAGATATTATTTTTTCATGGTATATTCTAAATTACTACTATGTACTTTGATTGTATGTCTTACTTTTCTTATATTATGGAAATTTTTTTATTTTTTATTTTTTCCCATATCATGTGACGAGGAAGTTTTAATGCCTTGTCTAGTTTGCCAGGGTTAGTTCATTACAGTGTCACCGCACATCTTATCAATTATAAGATCCCATTTCCATAAATACTAGAAATTCCCCCACACCTTTTCCATGAATAATCATGCATCACACCAAGATTTGGTTTGGAAGGGATAATTTGTTCGAAATTACTCCATCATAATAAGGGTATTCATGGATAAAACATGTTAAATAAAGAAATATGTATAGCTGGATATTATGAAAAAGTGGCTCATAAAAATTACTTAATGACTTTATAAGAGTTTTGTTCAATAATATCCTCAATAAGATTTCAATGCAAGTTCTAGGAGGTTTACATGTCCCATTTATCTCTCATTAAACATTATCAGAAAATAATTTGATAGTGTAAGTATAGAGTCGCCTATGGAATGAGACTACACAAAATAACTATAAATCACTCAGGGTAAAAAATCAAGTAAAATGTTAATAAAAATAAATTTCATGAATATAGAATTAGAACTAATATACTAAACACACCAATCATAATAAAAATTATACACATGGATAAAAATGGATTTTAGCACTCTCTAGGATGAAATTGATATTTTTTAATTACACAATGAGATTTCATGTTTAAATCATTTTTTCAATGAAAAATATATCATAGATAACTGAAAATAGGAAATAATACAAGAGTGTTGACAATTATGGTAAGAAATGACTCCCCCACACATAATTTGAGATAGTTCCCAAACTATTATGAAAAAATCATGGGATAGATATCACGTATAAAATATCACATAGAAAAAAATTATATAGAAATTTGAAATTGAAATTAGGGAATTTAGAGTTCCCTATAGTAAATTTCAATCAATATGGAAAAAAATTTGGATGCGGATTATGAATTGGGCTACTTTAAAAATAGTTAGAGAAAAAAATACCCACACTAGGTAAAACAAATGTCTACGTTGTTAACCAATTTGGAAGAAAAAATAATCAATTGATAAATTTCAAGATTAATATAATACAAATCAGATAAAATTAGTATTGGGGTATAGTAATGTTCAAGGTGGATGATAATATAAAATTATAATAATTGGAAAAAATGACCCTTTGTATATGACTAAAAATAAATAATACAAATGAATATCAAATTATGGGTTTCCTCCCATAATGTGCTAATAATGATGTCATCAATAATATAGATGGAAAAGGGAATCAGTCGGTGTCATCCATATACTCATAATTCTATTTCCACCTACAACAATTGGTGGTTGTGTCATTGAAATTGTAGGTATGCTTTGTGAGGTTTACCTCCTCATGAAAATACTATGCATCAATCTCATGCGTTAGAACATAATATGTGTTCATCATAGTGGGAACCCCTGTTGAGCATATGTCTTAAGTGAGATACCCCAAATTTGGTTCTTGAAGTTAGAAATATGATGAGACATCTATTATATGAGTGCATATAGTAGTGGGAAAGTTGCATCAATAACCATATAGGTGTAAGAGGGGATACAAATTTCTAAAGTAATGCATCAATAAAATTAAATGTAATAAAAAAATTAGTAAAGCCAAATATTTTTATCATCCATATATATAAGAATTTTTACAATTGAGAATTAGAGATATGATGTATATAAAAATAAAAATAAGATATAGTATAGTAGGGGAGGGGTACAAGGAAAAACTAAGACTTAGGGGAAAAATTTCTAGTCACTGCATCTCATGTACCCTCCCAAACAATCGGTCTCTTGATGTTTCATGCCTTATCAATGTTAGTTATGGAGGAAATGGTTGGATTATCGACCATTGAGGTGGGTGATATGGTGACAGGGGTTGTATAGGTTGAGGAAGGAAAATGCGATGTGCTAACCTGTATAGTGACTGTGATTCTAGGAGTTGGATCTATAAAGGGAACCTCAGAAGAGGATGTTCATGTGGGTCCCTTTCCCTAGAAGGACTTCTCTACTAAAAAATCATACTGGGATGTTGGTTTAGTTAGCTTGGAAGTAAAATTGGTCAGGGTGGGATCTAGTGTGTGTATGGAGGAGGATGAAGGGCTGATCAGTTGTGGCTGATAAGAGGTTGATTATGGGGTTGAGAAGGTGAAAAGGTAATTCTGGACATATGAAACATGTAAGTGGAGGAAAACCTATTGTATGTTCTCTATCATACACTAGAGAGAAGGTGATTAGTCATATGTCTTGGATTTGGTTGGTCCATATGTGGTAGGTATAGTGGTATTAGTGGTAAAAATAGGGGAAGTAGAAGTGGTGGTTGTTGGGATGGTACTAGTATCAGGGGAGGATGTTGTAGTGGAGGAGGTGGTATGGGTTGAAGTAGAGGCACATTTCGGTAAGGATGGGTCTACTGCTTGATGGGTATGGGCCTCATCAGTATCAACTAACTAATCATTCCCCCATGGGTAGAGGCTTTAATCCTTCTTGACAAACCCAATATTGTATAGTATAAGTTGAATGATTTCATCCATAGGTCTGAGGTATGTGTGGGGATGGCTGGCCTTGAAGGAACCAAGATGTCTAGCCATATGGGTATTAAATTAGACTCCCATATACATCCCTTAAGTCCTCCTCACCGGGGTCCTTTAGAACTCATTGAACTAACTCTCCAAGTTTAAGTCTTAGCCACTGATGTTTGATTCATAGATAAACATATTAATCTAGATGATACCCCCCCCATTATCATCTCCCCTAGCCAACCTGGAATGAGCCAATGGATGGTAGATAATCTGAAGAGCAGCACCACAGAGATGGGTGATCACCATCCTGAAGGACCGTATGAGTTATGGGGATATCTGGAGATCCTTTCCTAATGATGTGAAACGCTGTCCTTGTTAGTTTTGAGATGTAATGTTATTATGATCTGGGATGAAATGAAAGAATATGAATAGTGTCAACGTCGACACCGAGCTCACAAAGGGTGATCTTCTATGGCCTTCCTCTGATTCTGAATCAAACATAATTTATGGAAAGTTTGATGGTGTCCAGGAAATCAAGGAAGAGATCTCTGAATTTATAATTGCACACCTGGGTGATTGATGAGATGTTATGCTAGTTGATGGCTTCAAGGACCTCATGGTAGATCTAGATCCACTTAAGTATTGTAAGGACAAATGTATGGTTGGTCCTTATAGGCATTGCCTAGTGATGGGAAAATTGAATCTAGTGCACATGTGAATTAGAGTAGAGGAAATAGTGAATATGTGGATGGAAAATTCCCTATGATGCATGGGAATATGATAGAAATCCCTAAAAATATGAAGTAGAGGTAGTTGCAGAAGAAGAGGATGGATCTTCACATAGTGGAGAAGGTGAAACCTTCCCCCACTAATGTGGCTGAAGCATATCATTATGCTCGGATGTGTATATTGAGGGATATGTGTAGAATGTTTTGGTTTGGGACGTGATATACAGAGGGTAAGGTATAGGGGGTAGAGAAGATCTATAGGAGAAAAAGAGGTGGTGAGGTGATCAGCGATATGAAATAGAAGATTGATGGATTAGCGTGGATAGAAATTGAGGAGGTAGGAGAGCAGATATGTTACACATGTATTAGAGGATATGGGGTATGTTGCGAACCAAGGGGTCATGGTATTTAAAACTGCCCAGATGATTACACTTCATGTTTGATATAACCTATGTGTCATGCTCTATTTGTAATTTTTTGGGGTGCGACATTAACATTCTTTTTATTTGTTACTTGATTTTTATATGGTTTTCTATGCCAATTTTTGAGAGAAGTACTCTTAACAAGACTATAACAACTCTAAAAATCCTAAAGACTAAATTTCCTACATCATAATATTGAATCTACACTAGGTTTCCTCCCAATAAACATTTTTTTAATTTTCTATAAATAAACATGTTTTGATGTAGGAGTTTTCAACTTTGAGGAGATTCCATTTGTATAAAGATCCTTTAAAACTAATGGGATGAAAGGTGGTATGATAATATTTTCATGATGTGGAATTTAATTCATGTTTTTGTGAGTATTGGATCCCTTTTCAATATATTTTATTTCATTATTTTCATTTTTACAAGTTCAATGATCACCTATTTTATCAGTAAGAGAGATGGTTTGATAATTCAATGACATAATGTTTTTATCAGCATCCTTCACTAAATAAAACATGAACTATTCTTAAGTAACACTAAATATAAATCTCCCTTGGTAAACATCAATAAAACCCATTATAGTGGAAGGAAATGATCATCCTAGATTATGGGGAGTATCCATTTCTTCATCCATTTTAAAAATGATGAAATCAGTAGAGAAAATTAATTTTAAAACCTTTATTAAGACATCATCGATCAATAATTATGTACGAATGATTGAATGACCAACAAGTTATAGTGCCAACTAAGTTGGTTTGAATTCTATGAGTCCTAGTTTTTTTTAAATAGTTAAGGGAATGGTATTGATGTTTTGGCATAAATCTCATAATTATATTTCAAATTAGCATGTCCCAATGGTGTATAGAATTGAGAAACTTCTTAGGTCTCTAATTTTTTTAGTCAACTTCTGCTAGAAAACTACCAAGAATTATTAATGTAGGGAGATTAATTCTTTTTCCCCCTTTTTTTCTAGGTAGTATGTATTTAAATAACCATGAATATGTTATTACATGAGAAATTTTCTCTCTTAAATGGATATTGATGTGTAATTTTATGAACATCGCCCAAATTTTTTTATATTGTACCTCTTTCATAGATTGGTTCATCCTCTCAGGAAATGGAAGATAATTCTTATATGTTGAGTATGACATACATGCTTCTTATTTTTCAGGATTTCTCTATGATGGATCTATCTTATTTGGTAATACTTCTAAATTCTTACCATGAAAATCATTGTCAGATTCATCAAATTTCTTTTTCTCATCTAAGAATGGTTACTAACAGTCCAAAATATTTCCACATTTAACAATTATAGCTTTAAACTCCTCCATTGGATGAGCTTCATTATTTCTGAGAAATGTACATAGTTTTCTATTAGAGAATGTATTATATATATTCTTTATTAGATTATACAAGTTGTGTAGGGATTCATTGTGGTTTTTCATTTCATATTGTTGGGTTTTCATCCTTTGGTCTTCATTTTTCTCAATGGAAGTGAGAAGGCTTTCATAATTTGTTTGGATAGGTTTGGCTTGTTTGGTATTTTTAATAGAGTTTATTGATATTACTGTTGATGAGGTAGTTCAAACTTCTAAGATTTAAGAAAAGTTTGGTGGAATTTTTATTTTGGTCGAGGAGCTGAACATTTATGGTGGGTTCTGAGGTGGACCATGAATCCTTAATGGTACATTTCCACTCCTCTTCATAAAATAACCATTCATTTTTGTGTGGCTTCAAGGTTGTTATTTGATGGAAATATTGATATATTTAGTACCGATGTGGTTTATGTAATTTTTATTCTTATTGATTTTAATTGAAGTAATTAAAATATTAGTTTTGGGGTTCATCCATACATATGTTGCAGTCTTGGTAAGAATGTGGGCCTCTTCGCATCTCACAAGATTGAAGTTCTATCACCGGTGTAGAAGGGGGAGGTGGTGTAGTAGGTAATTAAAATGACTCAATATTCTTTTTTCAATGCTTCAAAAAGAGATTCTAGGTGACTCGTGTCCTCCAATTACAGTATTTTTGTGCCAAGGAGGTCCTCTATCACTATACAAAATATTAGAATTATAAGACAATTCATTAAGAATAGCTTGGATGACTTCCAACATCATGATAATTAATCCACTATCACCAGTAGAATCTACCATAGTATGGGAAGTAGGTTTAATTCCCTGGTAGAATGTTTTCAATTGCTTCCATACATGTAGTATTTGATGTGTTCAGTTGTGAGTTAGCTCCTTAAATATATCCCTTGCCTCCCATTAAAATTCTACATATTCTTGGGTGATTTTCTTTTAATTTCATTCCTTAACATCCACATTTAGATGAATGGAAAGTATTTGCCCATGATTTTATTTATTTCATCCTAAGTCATGATCGATCCAGGAACATGATTTTTTAGAAAATCTTGTATATTATCACAAGGATAATGAGAACAAACATAGTCTTATTACATCTGATGATAATCCTTGGTTGTGAAAGGTATCAAAATCATTTACAAAGTTGGATATATGTTCATATTAGTCATTACTTTGATTCCCTCCAAATTGAAAAATATTTTTAGTCCTGTTAATGAGTTGATTATTGATCTAAAAAATGCGTGCCTGAATTAGCGGGCACACAATGCTAGGAACAACACTACTAATGGATAGAAATCCATGGTACATTATGGTGTTCTCATATATCACTGGTTTCACACCCTGATTTTCAGGTGGTTCATATTGGTTGTCCTGAAGGTATCATGGTGTAATATTATTTCTCTCTTATATTATGAAGTAGTTTTGTATATGAATTTGTCAGTTAATCTTAGGATCAAAATGAATTAGTTATTATGAAGGAAATATTCTTGAGCAAGTTAAGGATCCCAAGATCATGCACTATCCGGAAAGAATAAAATATAGAGAGAGAGGGAGGATGCAGGTGCTCATGAAGGAGAAAAATATAAAAGTAAAAGGGGAATGAAAAACAATAATGTGGAGGAATGAGGTAATCCAAGTTTTGATATGAAGGCTACCATGCTTTGGATATTGTAATTCCCAGAAATGGTTCTAAAATTTGACTCTCCTATATGAATTGTTGAATTCACATGGGAGTTGATCAGATTAGAAATATATATTCCCAACATACACTTACTACTAGGGAATAATAAATCAGTTGTACGGGGTCGAACCCGTAGACCTTACTGTTAGGAATACAACCATTTGAACAAAACCATTGGAAATAATTCCTCACGTTCATTCTTTAGGTTTGGTTTTTAATAAAGATATGTGTTTTGGATTTATGAAATATAAAAAGTAAGGGACTAGGTTCAATTTCAGGGATCTTGATAGAAGATAATCCTAGATTTATCTTATAATAGTATTATTCATTAGGCTATTAAGGGGTGCAAGGTTCAACTATTATATTTGGTCAAACCAATTGGATATACATACGAAAAATCGATAACATGGTCTCGGTATAGATAAAAACCTATGTTCATTATTCATTAATTATATGAAACAAGAATCACATGCTAATGGTTATAGTATTTCTCTTCTTTAATCAGGTTAAGATTATTTAGTTTTACTTCCCATGGCAATGGTTGTGTAAAAAATTATGATGAACAATTATTATTAACCTAATTACCAGTGATAGGGATACTAGGTTCATTATATAGATTCATTAGTCTTAGAAACACCCCTACTATTGACCCCTAACCCTAGGCAGATTAGTACAATGCAACCCACCAGGGCATGTCCAACTGGCGAAAGGAAAAGCTGCAACTACAGAAAGCATGCATCCATAGGCCAGGTTCTAGCAACAAGATCTTAATAACACAACTGGATTGTGATTCCTATTGAAGGATTATTCGTACACATGTACCCATTAATCTCCATGTAAAAGTGAAGATTAATAATATAAAAGGATAGTAACTTATAGAGTAAAAACCATGAATTTTATAATCTCTAGGGAATAAAAAAAGTCTAATCATATAATCTATATTGTAAAGTGAAAAAATATACAGACAACTAGAAACATTGTCCCAACATGAAAAAAATAAGAAAAATAGATGTTTGGAGAGGTCATCTCCATATGTTCAAGACTATACCACCGTACGTGGATAAATTATCCCTCAAATCACATTAGGGCATGGGTCCTTTACATAGAGATTGTCCCCCATTTACTATGAAACATAGTGGTGAGGTGTGTCTTGACATGGATGTTTCTTTAGACAGACATGTGAGATGTTGGAAATCAATGATAGACTCTTGGAACTATTGGTAGACTCATTGTTCTTAGATAATTTGTGGATATAGGGATTGTATAGACTTGGTTTTTTCTCTGTAAGACTTTGGAATATTTCTACATATAATTCTAGAGCTAGGAATGAAGATAGAGTGAGATTCCGAGGCCCGATGTGCCCTGAATTAATTTTAAAAAAATATTACATGTTTTTATACTATTCACGTGGCGGGTCCGTGTTTCCTCCTAAACGGTAGCTCAGATCGAAACTCCAAGCACATGGTTGTGTCCAGGGCGTGGATTTTACCATAGGTAGAGTATAAAAGTTGCTGGCGTGAGCCTGCAGTGAGATATTCCATCCAAGGGAAAAATCGTCATTTTAAAAAAGACTTAGTGATTTTTACCACTGGTTTTGTTTTCAAATAAATTTCAAACGAAGTCTCGGAATGGAAATCAAAGATTTACATTGAGTTTGAAATGGGGCGTTTTGCCTAGGAGCGATATAAAATGGGATGGCGTGCCAGTTTCAGATTCCGCGCTAAGCAGATTCTTCTATAAATGGAAGAATAGGAGTTGAAGTTAGGGTTCTCCCTTCTCTCTCCTTTCTCTCTCTCTCTCTCTCTCTCTCTCTCTCTCTCTATTGTTATTTGGCGTTATTCTTCGTTCTTCGCCGAATCAAGGAGCAACCTCCGCTGGATCTTTGGCGGATCAAGGTGGGATCACAGCGGACGTGTCGCCAATGAAGAACGAGCGATTCGAGGTAGGGTTCTTTGTTAATTTTTGCACTTCCATCAATTATGTTGTTTAAATTCTACAATTTTAGAACTGGGATGATGGCCGAATGAACACGACCATCATCTGAGCCCCTTTTTTATTTCTCATTCTTGGGAATTCTTCGTCCCAATTTTACGACGCGCCAAAATCTTTTCGGATCGTTCATCGGGGGTAGGCGCTGCGAACGCCACGCCCCAAGGATTCTGAATCTTCCTTCATTTTTTAAATTGTGTCAAAAGAGTGGATGTGGAGGCTGACGGAAGGTCCAGCTCTGGCAAGGGCGGTGGTTGAAGGTCGAGGTGGTGTGGCAGGGACCGGAGGAGCGCCGAGGGGGGGGGGGGGGGGGGGGTTCAGATGAGGTGACAGCAACATCGGTGAATTTGGGAGGAGGTGAAGTCGCAAATCTAGAGGGAATTGTTTGATCAACCGGCGTGGTGTGGCGAACCCTGGTGGCAGAGTGGGGAGGTCTGAGTGGCTGCAGCGTTCGGACGAGGCGACGACGATCGTGGCGTTCGGCCAAGGCCGCAGCGGCATGCGGTGGGCCGCGACGTTAAGAAGATGCGAGGGCGGCGTGCTGCGATGCGTGCGGAGGCTGCGGCATCTATGGATAGCACGGGGTACAGGCGGTCTATCCCGTTCGACAGGGATAACCCGAGTTGGTCAGCGCCTCGGGTGTGCGGAGGAGACTAGGACCCGCATTCGGCAGGTCCTGCTGGCACGACGTGGAGATTGTCCAAAGGCTAGTCTGCTAGGGAGAACTAGACCCGATGGGTCTGGTGTGACCAGAGTGCACCACGACCAGCGGGACGTGAAGGTTCGGGCTGATGGTTCGGTCCGGGCTGGCCGGGGTGAACCGTCCCAGTTGGGCCCCCATGCATTCAAGGGGCCGTAATTTCTAATCGGCGTGTCCGTTTGATGCACTGTCTGTGGCTGCAGGGCCTTGTTAGTGAGAAAAACTTTTTGAATTATGTTTCAAGGTTTTTTAGTTCTGCACCCAAAGATGGGTTCCCCATAATTCTTTACTTTAATAATATTAACTTATTATTAATGTTGCGATGGATGTGATTCGCGAGCTGGACGTCCGTTTGACGCGCCGTCAGAGGTGATAGGGCCCTGGAGTTGAGACGGTCCTTCCAAAGTTGGTTTGGAAACCTTGTGAATTGGTTTTGTTTCCCGGTGGCACTAAATGCTTAATGTGAATAATTAATCATTTATTTAAATTAATTAGTTATTCTTGCGTCAGAGCTAACTCATGTTTGGGATGTCTGATTGACGCGCCATCAACCGCAGCATGACCCCAGTCCTCATGAAATCTTTTTGAGATTCTCTCCAAAGCGTTTGGGTTGGAGACAAGGTGCAAGACCCACAGGGCCTAGTTCGCATGTTGTACGGTGACTCACCACATTTTTACCTGACATCTGTTTAGTATATTTGAGTACTCGTTTCTATGTGTTTCTCTGAGGGGATTTCAATGGCGCAATCTGCTCGCCTAAATTCAAGCCCAAGGCATGGTCCCCAAGAGGTGTCTTTTAGACGTATGCTGTGTTTTTACAAATGGGGATTCATAAGTCCATTCAGGGAAAATGAATAGAATATGATGTGCGGTTATCTACAAGGAACACAATGGTACAATCTGTGTGACGTGTTTAGGGGTCGAGGTTTGGGCCCTACAGGGCCTTGTTTGCATATAAAGTGGGGAGTTGATACTTCTAAATCCGGAGTTAGTTTTACGCATTGTCAGTGGCATTGTGACCCTGACAGCAAGACGAAGTTGACTAGGGTGGTTTCAGGCGTTAAAGACGGATTTGTGGCATGTGTCCCATGGGCCGTCTTTTGTCTGTGTGCTGTGTACTGTGCCTTTTTCATCAGACATCCGTTTGGGCCATATGAATAGTCATTTTGGCGTGTTTTTCTGAGAGCATCGCGATGGCGTAGTTTTCCCGAGCACTTTTGGGACCGAGGTGCAGGCCTCATGAGTCACTGTTTGGGCATAAAGTGGTGTTGAATAACTATTCCATCAGGATCCCATTTCCAACGAGTAAATAGTCTATCTAGCATGTTTTTCTACAAGGATTACAATGGTGTAATCTGTTTGAGCATGTGAAGACTCTTTCAAGATCTTATTAAATGTGGAAACATGAAAGGGCATTGGTCGGAGGTTCCTTTTACACACTTAGAACCTATGCACGGTAGCGGTGTTAGTGACACTCGGTGATGGCACAGGTAGTGCGGAGATATCAGGCCAGTTCTGGGTTTTCCCTTTAGCGGGGTTGGGTAGTGGGTTACCTGATGACCTCTTGAGATTTACCCTCCAGCGTGGCTCGACACTAGGTTACCTGACGACCTCTTTTGGTTTCCCATCCAGCGGGTCTGGGTAGTGGGTTACCTGACGAGCTCTTGTGGTTTACCTTCCTGCGGGGCAGGGCAGTGGGTTACCTGATGAATTCTTGTGGTTTACCCTCCAGTAGGGCTGGGCAATGGGTTACTGTTGGGCAAAAATCCCTCAAGGTAACATTGCAGTATTTTTGGGTTGATTGTGTTTGTTGACAAAGCAGGTTTCCATGGAGAATTGTCGAGTTCCCGAGAAGTTGTTGACATTCCATGTTGACAAAGAACTATGACAAAGGAAAGGATGATCTGGAGGCGGTACAAAAGATCAGTACAAGGTGGCGCCGTTTTCCAGTGTTTGCCAAATTTATGGGCCAGAAAATCGCCAATGGAAAATGGAGTGATATGTTGTTGGCAAAGGTTGAGGAGAGAGAAATGAAGGAGGTGCGTGGAAACATTAAGCGTGGCGCGCAAAATTAGTGGGTTGCGTGAAATCTTGAAGTGTGGCGCGCAAAACAGCGGGTTGCGCGAAATTTTATTTCGCGCAAAAGATGTTTCAAGGCCGAAAGCTTGAAAATCGGTAAAGGCATGAGGCGTGCGGAATTTTGGAGGCGTGCGCGAAATATTGAAGTGGTGCGCGAAATAGCGGATGAAGTATTTCGCGCAAAAGATGTTTCAAGGCCGAAAGCTTGAAAATCGGTAAAGGCATGAGGCATGCGAAATTTTGGAGGCGTGCGCGAAATATTGAAGTGGTGCGCGAAATAGCGGATGAAGTATTTCGCGCAAAAGATGTTTTGAGGTCCGAAGCTCGGAAAATGGCAAAGGCATGAGGTGCGCGAAATTATGGAGTAGTGCGCGGAAAATGGTTGTGCGCGGAAGATTTTCATTTTCGTGATCAAAGCGGATTACGCGCTCAAGGAGGGTTTTTCGCGCGGGGTCGATTTTGCCTATAAATATGAAGTGACCCTCCTCCATTAAGTAGTGTTCAAGACATAGAAAATACCCGAGCTCTGGTGCGTGAAATTGAAGTCTGAAAGGGTGTTGCGCGTAAACTTAAAGTTTGCGCGTAAAGTCAGCTGTTGCACGAAAAGCTGAGGCTGCGCAGAAAGTTGGTGTTGGCGCGTAAAAGAAAGGTTGCGTGAAAAGTGGATATCGCGCAAAAGCAGTGAATTGCGCGCAAGGTAGTTTCCAGGCTGCGCGTAATATTTGGAGGTTGCGCGAAAAAGGAATTTCGCGCAAACCATAGAAATTGTGCGCAAGACACCGTAAGGGTTGCGCGTAAAAACTGAGGTTGCCCGGTACATCCGGTGCGAAGTGAGATTCATCTACGGGTGAAAATTGGACTTCAACAGAGCATCTACATACAGAGGAAGATGCATTCCTTCATGAAAATGAAGAGACCTACAGGTCTATAAACTGTGAGTGGATTCCTTCCAAGAGCAGTGAGCTTAGGAAGAGGAAAAAGGTGATCCTCTCCACCGGCAGTGAGCCAGAGAGAGAGAAACAGGGAGTGACCCTTGGGAAAGCAGTGAGCTCACCCTAAACATTGTATAGGCAGTGAGCCTGGGCATAAAAGTGATCTATCCTGAACATTGTAATCCACAGCTAGTGAAGCCTAGTGGAATTTGGTACGAACTGGCAACTTGTCGGCGTATGCTCCTTGGACGTAGCCCTTAGCGGTGAACCAAGTAAAAATCTCTGTGTCTGCCTCTTTACTTTCCTGCATTGCATTCAAAGCATTATCATTAGGTAAATGAGACAAGTGATCACAGTAACCACACAAGTGCAAAAAAAGTGACCCTTGTAACAAAGAGGTCAAGATCCAGTGGGGCAGAAAGAACTTTGAAAAAGAATATCCATACCCTGATTCACCCCCCCTCTCAGGGTATATAGGCCCCTATTGGCCTTAAAAATTGGTATCAGAGCGATAGGTTGCCTTTATTAGATTTGTTTTCTTTGACTTGGTGTAGTCGATATGTGTGTATAAAGAATTATTCTGCTCTTATCTCGTGAGCCATGGCAAAGGGAAAAACATCAAAGAAGAATCATAAGTCAGGTGGTACTCCTCAGTGTGGAAGTGTATATGGAAAATGTGTGATTCAACTAAAGGAATCAAACAGCTTGCTGAAGGAAGGCTTGGATGAATCAGAAAGGGAAAAGATTGATTCACTCAATCATGATGTTGGAATGAGTAAAGTACATGAGCATCAGAGTGATACTGAAATAGAAGATGAAATTGAAGGAAGAATAGATATGAGAGCTGAGTTAGAGGCTGCTCTTGAAGAGATAGATGTTTGTAGAGCCAAAACCAAGAATGCTAACAAAGTTGTTCGCTATGCCAAACTCTATATGCAGCAGCAGGAAGAAGAGAAGTCTGAGTTGATAAATAAAATTGAGAAACTCAAGTTATCAGCACCAGAGAACTCAGAATCAGTCAGTGAGTATAAGCTTAAGATTGAAGAACAGAAAAGGGAGATCGATGTCTTGAATAGAAAAGTGAAAGATCAATTCAAGAGCATCGAAGAACCTAATATTCCAAGTGACGTTGGAAACACTGAAGAATCCAAATCTAAAGATATCCGGATCAAGGGATTGGAGATTGAGGTCAACAAGCTAAAAGGATTAAATCAAAGGCTTATTGATATAGTTACTGACCTAACAGAGAAGAATGATTCAAATGCTGAAGAGCTGCAGAAGATGGATAGAATTAAAGGAAAACAAAAGGCTGGTGATTATGAAGAGAGTCAAAATTCAGATGAACCACAAAATCTTAAAGGCAGAAATAATGATCTAGCAGCACAGTTGTCTGCAGAAGTTCATAAGAATCAAAGGCTACAACAAGAGAATGCATGTTGCTCTGACTCTGTCGCTCAAGAAAAATTGAAGGTAAAGGAGCAAAATGACATGGTTGATAAGATGAAGCATGAACTGGAAGATGAGGTGAGTAGAGGGAAGCTTCTCAAGGAAGAACTTGATGTCCAACTTGAATCAAGAGATATGAAGATTCAAAAGTTGGTAGAAGAGCTAGAATCAGTCAAGAAGGAAATAGAGAAGTCTAAATCCAAAGGAAAGCCTAAAATGAAGGATGCCTTGCATTTACTATTTGATCATCCTTCGACAAGTGATGATAAAATGAAGAAAAGATATGCTATTTCTGAAGAGAAACAACAGAATATTTTCTCAGCTCAAAGACCAGCAAGTTTTGGAAAAGCTGGTATTGGATTTTATGAATCACCTCCCATGCATGATAAGAAGAGAGCCGTGAACAGTTCCAGGAGTGGAGAAAAACCTGTAGGTGCTGGAGATAGGCCTAAGAGGTCAGTTACAAAAAGAAGTGACGACATGTTCTATTTCTGTGGGATTCATGGCCACACATCAAGCTTCTGTACAGAGGCTCTGGAGTACATTTCAGGCTGTGAAAAGAGAAACATTAATAAATCTGAGAATAGGAAGAAGCATCATGAGAAATTTGAAAGAAGAGCTTCTCAGAGGAAAGCATATATTAGATGCTATTACTGCGGAAGAATGGGACACACCATGAGCATGTGTCAGGAAGCTCAGGAGAACAATATCAGAGGAAGAACTCAAGGTGCATCAACATCTCAGCAGAGAGATGATAAAATGAGGTGTGCCTTTGAGGGAAAATGTTTTATATGTTCTCACTATGGGCACATGGCGAGACATTGCAGTATGAAGAAAGCAGGAAAGGGAAAGGAACAAGAAAAGAGATCTCCACCACAGGAAGTGTACAAGAAAGAAGCATGTACTGGGAGACAAAGTGGTAAGGAGAAGAATAGGCTTCGAGCCTCGGGGAAATCACAAGGAGCTAAACGAAAGGTGTGTCAGTCACCTCCTCTGTCATACTCACAACAGCTCTCAAGGAGAGAATGTGAGCAAACCTGGAAGATTAAGGGGAGATCTACTCCAGCGGTGATAAAGAAGAATGGACATTCAATGGAGGACCCACCACCAATGAAAAATAGGGCGGTGACTCATAAATCTGATAAAAGGAAGATAAGCAATGAATGCATCGAAAAATCCACATTTCGTTTTTTGCAACGAGAAGTGGAAGAAAAAGGCAGACCCCTACAATGGAAAAAGAAGACAGGAAAGATGACAAGAAAGGAGATTCTTGCACCGAGAAACAATCAAGGGAAATGGAATTTTGGTAGAACATCAAAGATTGAAATGTGTACCAGTTGGTCTAAACCCCAGATTGTGAGAAAGGTCAAGTCTGCAGAATCTTCATATCAGAAAAAGGCTCAGAATGTGAGCAAAGAATGCCTAGTCATATGGCCAGAACAGTTGAAGTTGGTCAGGCAGTTGGAGGAAGCAAGAAAGGAGTGTGATGCGCTCCAAGAAAGAATCAAAGGGTTGACCCATCAAGATCAACCATCATCCTCATGTTGAGGATTCTATAAGACACCCCCTCTCCCTATATATTTTAATGCTATTAACTAATGATTCATGTGTTTCAGGTTTTAGGGAGATACGATCCATGGGGTAGTGGCATCTAAGGATGCGAAGTGGATAAGTGATTTTCTCTAGAATTTCAATTGATTCAAATCAGGTACTAGAGTTGATGAAGAAAGGGAGAAACAGAGCACAATAGGAAGTGATTGTGTTATTAACTTTATCTCTTGTTTCCTACACCGAGTTTCAAATCCATAGGCTTAGTGATTTTGTTAATGGATCAAATTTGAGTGGAAGATGAGAACAAATGATGCAGGAGGAAAAGACGTGTCATGGGTCTAAACTGTTGGGCCTAACAACTGGAAGAGTTGCATAACACAGGGGGAGCATTCTATATCCAAATCAGATTCAAGATCCATCAATGCAATAATTGGATGACTCGGCTCAGGTGTTTCCTATTGAGGGAAGAAAGACACACAGGGAGAAGCAGCAATAACAATGCATTTCATGCTTATCTATTTGATCTAACAATATGGTATCAGCTGACTGTTTTCAGGATACCAAGAAGCTGCAAGAGAAAATCAAAGGCGTCTAAACAAAAATTTGAGAAACCTAGCTGAAAGAAATGAAGCCACTGAAAAATGAGTCAGTGAACAAATTCCTGATGGAAGTATTGAGGAAGAAAGCAACATAGGGAGATCAGAAGTGGCTTATGCTGATTCAGAAGAAGACACCAATGATGAACATGAAAGTGTCTAGTTTGTGAGTACAAGGAAGTAAAAATCCTCATCTGCACAACAGTCAAAGAGTTGATCTGAAATTGACATGCAGAATATCATTGGTGATTAGTTAGCTCTAGCTCAGACAAGGAGAATGAAATCACTGCAGAAAACATCTTTTATATCTCAGGTTGAGCCGAAATGCTTTGCTGATGCAACTGAAGATGAAAACTGGGATCATACCAGGGATGAAGAGATAGATCAGACTTGAGAAGAATCAGACGTGGGAGATTGTTTCGAGGCTAGATGATAAAAATGTCATCAGAAAAAAATGGGTCTATCAAGACAAGATGAATGAATATGGCATGATGATTCGGAACAAAGCACGACTGATGTGCAAAGGAGACTCCCAGATAAAGAGTAATCAAAGGATGATGAGGATGGAAAGGCAGTTAATATCACAGAATACATGCAAATCATTGGAAGTCTGTTGTACTTAACCGCAATAAGGCCTGATATTGTTTTCACCACATTACAAGCAGCGAGGTATCAGAGTAATACCATGGAAAGTCACATGCTTGCAGTGAAAAGAATACTTCGGTATATCAAGGGCACGATGGACTTCGGCTTGACATACAACGACAAATCTCAGACAGAGTTATTGGGATATTCAGATGCAGACTGGGCCGGTTCAGCGGATGATAGAAAATCAACGTCAGGTGGTGCATTCTATCTAGGTGGATTGTGTATTTCTTGGCTAAGCAAGAAGCAAGATTGCATTTCATTGAGCACCGCAGAAGCTGAGTATATTGTGGCCACTCAAGCCTGCACACAGTTATTGTGGATGAAGCAGCAGCTTGAAGATATGGGAGTTGATGTGAAGTCTCCGATCGGAATCCAGTGCGAAAACTCAAGTGCTATAAATCTTAGCAAAAATCCCGTCAATCATTCGAGGACAAAGCACATTGAGATTAAGTATCATTTTATCAAGGAGAAGGTTGAGCAGGGAATCGTGAAGTTGGAGTATGTGCCTACAGAGCTACAGGTTGCAGACATTCTGACAACGGCCTTACCCAAGGAAGCTTTTGAGAGGCATCGACTGGCTCTGGGAGTTCAGTCGATTTCCCGCACTTGAAATAGTGTGGATGTGGAACCACCCCCCCTCTCCTCGAGGAATGATGTGTTTTCCCTAATGTGCTGATATGTGTTCTCTACTATGTTCTAGACTACAAAGGAGTGACCTTTGGGTTCGTTGACAAAGGGGGAGAAAAAGTGTTTGATAATGGGGGCGAAAATTGTGGTTGTTCAAGGGGGAGACAGTGCGAAGATTTGATAAATCATTTTTGATACGGGGAGAAGCTGACAGGTGGAGCAGCCAGAAAGGGGGAGTAATGAGAAAGGGGGAGATTACTAAATCTGACGATTCTAGAAGTGATCGATCAAATCATAGAAATCACGACAGCTGAGGATCGTGATAACAGCAGAACAGTGGTGTTGGAATGGTGTGAGACGGTGTCCAGCTATCAACAAGTGGTATCAACTTAAGAATTCACCAATTGGTATCAGTGTGGTTCAACAAATGGTTTTATTTTAAGAATTGGTATCAGGGTGGAATCGACAATTGGGGTCTGACATGAAGTGATTCATTGATGAACTTTTCATACTACTCTTGTTTCTCACGCCGAGCATTGCTCATGTGGGCTTAGAGTACGTGATAAGTGAATCCTTGAACTCTATTATAATCACAAGAGGCAAATGCTGGTAGCGACTGGAAGAAGACTCAGTGAGGTATCAAAGTGCATAAAATCATCCTGAGCAAAATTGTGAAGAGTTGTCAACAAACCCAAAGGGGGAGATTGTTGGGCAAAAATCCCTCAAGGTAACATTGCAGTATTTTTGGGTTGATTGTGTTTGTTGACAAAGCAGGTTTCCATGGAGAATTGTCGAGTTCCCGAGAAGTTGTTGACATTCCATGTTGACAAAGAACTATGACAAAGGAAAGGATGATCTAGAGGCGGTACAAAAGAGCAGTACAAGGTGGCGCCGTTTTCCAGTGTTTGCCAAATTTATGGGCCTGAAAATCACCAATGGAAAATGGAGTGATATGTTGTTGGCAAAGGTTGAGGAGAGAGAAATGAAGGAGGTGCGCGGAAACATTAAGCGTGGCGCGCAAAATTAGCGGGTTGCGCGAAATCTTGAAGTGTGGCGCGCAAAACAGCGGGTTGCGCGAAATTGTATTTCGCGCAAAAGATGTTTCAAGGCCGAAAGCTTGAAAATCGGTAAAGGCATGAGGCGCGCGAAATTTTGGAGGCGTGCGCGAAAAATTGAAGTGGTGCGCGAAATAGCGGATGAAGTATTTCGCACAAAAGATGTTTCGAGGTCCGAAGCTCGGAAAATGGCAAAGGCATGAGGTGCGCGAAATTATGGAGTAGTGCGCGGAAAATGGTTGTGCGCGGAAGATTTTCATTTTCGCGATCAAAGCGGATTCCGCGCTCAAGGAGGGTTTTTCGCGCGGGGTCGATTTTTCCTATAAATATGAAGTGACCCTCCTCCATTAAGTAGAGTTCAAGACATAGAAAATACCCGAGCTCTGGTACGTGAAATTGAAGTCTGAAAGCGTGTTGCGCGTAAACTTAAAGTTTGCGCGTAAAGTCAGCTGTTGCGCGAAAAGCTGAGGCTGCGCAGAAAGTTTGTGTTGGCGCGTAAAAGGAAGGTTGCGCGAAAAGTGGATATCGTGCAAAAGCAGTGAATTTCGCGCAAGGCAGTTTCCAGGCTGCGCGTAATATTTAGAGGTTGCGCGAAAAATGAATTTTGCGCAAACCATAGAAATTGCGCGCAAGACACCGTAAGGGTTGCGCGTAAAAACTGAGGTTTCCCGGTACATCCGGTGCGAAGTGAGATTCATCTACGGGTGAAAATTGGACTTCAACAGAGCATCTACATACAGGGGAAGATGCATTCCTTCATGAAAATGAAGATACCTACAGGTCTATAAACTGTGAGTGGATTCCTTCCAAGAGCAGTGAGCTTAGGAAGAGGAAAAAGGTGATCCTCTCCACCGGCAGTGAGCCAGAGAGAGAGAAATAGGGAGTGACCCTTGGGAAAGCAGTGAGCTGACCCTAAACATTGTATAGGCAGTGAGCCTGGGCATAGAAGTGATCTAGCCCGAACATTGTAATCCACAGCTAGTGAAGCCTAGTGGAATTTGGTACGAACCGGCAACTTGTCGGCGTATGCTCCTTGGACATAGCCCTTAGCGGTGAACCAAGTAAAAATCTCTGTGTCTGCCTGTTTACTTTCCTGCATTGCATTCAAAGCATCATCATTAGGTAAATGAGACAAGTGATCACAGTAACCACACAAGTGCAAACAAAGGGACCCTTGTAACAAAGAGGTCAAGATCCAGTGGGGCAGAAAGAACTTCGAAAAAGAATATCCATACCCTGATTCACCCCCCCTCTCAGGGTATATAGGCCCCTATTGGCCCTAACAGTTACCTAACGACCTCTTGTGGTTTACCCTTCAGTGGGGCTGGGCAGTGGGTTACGTGATGACCTCTTATGGTTTACCCTCCGGTGGGGCTGGGCAGTGGGTTACCCGATGAATTCTTTCAGACTCAGCCCTTTCTATGAAGCTAGTCAGTGAATTGTATCCATTATTACTAGAGTGGGACCCTGGGTGGTATGTTTTAGCGATGAGGCATCTTTGGCATGCGAGATTGTAGGGTATCAGTGTTGGATATCCATTGAGCTATTGGCGATTCCTCTTGGTCCGAGCGTGGAGATAGAAATCCCCTTTCACAGTCATTCAGGTTTCTTGTAAAGCATATATATACACCCTTCCTTTTTCCCACTCCTTGGGTTTGGTTACTCTCCTTCTAGGAGGGGCGAAGACGCGCGGGGTATTCCACGTTCTTTCTCTGTCTTGATCCTCTTGGATTAGATGAGTCTACTTCCTTTATTTTGTTGGGTTGAGCTGCACTCTCTCTTTTTTACTCTTCAAATGTTCTTTGTTCTATCTACTGCTCTCCGTTTTAGTACCTATTTTTTTTCTCCCTCAAGCTTTCGGGGCATCCTGCTGAGTATCTTTATCCTCACCCCTGTTTGGGATTTTCCCGCACTTGGTGTGCCCTTGCATACAATGGATACGTCGATCAAGACCACAGAGAAGCCTAGAGGATACAAGATCTTGGGATACGTTCAGTGGTCATAGGATGATTTCTGGGTGTGAGACTCACTAGCAGTGTACGTTCGTTCTACCTGTTACCAGGTTGTGGAACCTTTCTGGTTGAGCGCATGTTTTGCCCCTTTTTCTGTTCACTTTAATTATCTGTACTTTTCAGCACATTACTTGTACTGGTTAGTGGTCGAGGCATGTATGTTTGTTTCCCTTTTTGTACCAGTTTTGTATCTTGATTTCTTTTCTATGCACTTTTTCATTGAGTTAGCTGAGTGCATGCGTACATTTTCTTTGGAAAAGGCCTCTCGAAGTTTTTTGTGGTTTCAGCGCTAGTCGTTAGCCCCTGGCCTATAGAGGCGGGCTTGGGGTAGTTGCGGATCGAGACCCAGTATGGTTCGGGTCATGAAAAGTTGGTATCAGAGGTGGTTCATTCCTTGGGGTGTTGTTCGGACGTCCCTAAAAAGGAATTGGTTGAGTTTTGGGGAAATATATTCAACATGTCTCGAGGGTGGCTCTCATGCCAGGGAGTCCAGTGATGGTGCGGTGGCCAACATATCCATTCACCAGGACACTAATAACACTCTTTTCAACTCGGCACACTGAGACACTTGTTGCAGGGAATTTGGTTTGTGCATCATATAAGATCAAGTCTTCGACTATCCTTACTGAGTCAGATCCCCATCGTTATTGATATATACATGCTCATTTGACCATGATACTCCTTGATCAGATTCAGGATGTCTCTACGATGATAGACAACTGGGATAATATATCCAATTCGTGATGATGACTCCGTGAGCAATGAGGCCTCAGTTCAAAATCCCTCATACGATTACCCTTTCTCCAGGAGGACAAACAGTAGCACCTCCACTAGTGGAGTATCAGATAGTACCGGTATTGAGGGACAATGATGAGCACAGACTGGGTGCGCTACGTGAGTTACATCCTCCGAGACCTCTGAGGTTCCATGGTGAGCCATACCCTCAGACAGTGAAGGGTTGGCTAGAGTCAGTGGTTCACCTCTTCAGGCTTGTTTGGACACTAATAGGTTGATAGTGGCTTTGACAGCCAGTATTTCAACCAAGAAGCTTGGGGTTAGTAGATCCTGGGTTACTTAGATACACAATGAGTCAGTACTCTCATGGGATGACTTCTAGCAGTTGTTTCGTGAGGAGTACTACCTCTCCTACTTATACTTTTTGTGGTTCGGGAGCTGCTGGAGCTTCAGCAGGGAGTGATGGTAGTGGCTGAGTACACAACTAGGTTCGTAGACCTTACTTGGTACTCTTTGGATGTGTACCATGACGACAACTTCCGAGAACAAAAGTTTGAGCGAGGTATCTGTAGATGAGATTCATGCCAGCATAGATCCCTTGTGCATCCTCACCCATCACAGAGTGTTGGAGTAGGCACTGGTGACAGAGAAATTTCTGGCAGAGGGACATCGATTGGAAGGGCCTCGATGCTGGAGGTATGCCCTTGATGAGACTCAAACACATGGGCAGGGACAATGTAGAGCACCGAGATAGCTCTGGGAGGACTAGTGCTTTGATTGTGATGTGTGTGGACATGTGGCATGAGACTACTCAACCAAATGTGCTGAGTTTTCTAGATAGTTGGTAGATGAACTGCCATGACAAAGGTAGTGTTGTGATCAGAGGACCCCCCAGGTGAGGACAGGGTGGTCCCCAGGGAGGCAGTGTTGGCAGAAAAGCAGGAAGAACTGTCGTTGGTGGATGATGTTTCGAGGTCCTTACACCACCACTAGGCAGCCCATGTCAGTCATAGGGAGCTGACGGACGACACTGAGGGTGGTTGCGTGCTATGGATGTCTACAATCCGGCACGCATGAGATGATAAGAGGCACACTCTATGTCTTTTTCTACTTTTCATAGTAGAACATGTTAGAAACTACGCGAGGTACTCTTTTCGTCTAACTCTTTGTTCGAGGGGTTACCGAGGGTGATGTAGGGCATCAGTGTAACCCTGTGTTGGTATTGACAGATGTAGCTTTAAATTCACAAGAATAAGGGTTCCATCCCCCACTGAGATGCATTTTTGTGATGCGATCAAAACCATGAGGGAGATTTAGTACCACCCAAAGAGGAGAGTATTGAGGTGAAGTGGATGAGTCCCTCTAACATGTGAATTCATGGAGGGGTTGTGTGGTGGAGTGTCAGAGCAGGTTCGGGATTTACTAGTGGGGATTTTCTTCTTGACCTCCCTTTGCTTGAGGTGCCACTAGTGGGCTTGGAAGAGTTACTATTTTGGGGATTACTCTCCTTTCGAGAGAGGCAAAGACACATGGGATATTACACGTGATTTTCGTGTTTAGTGTCTGGCGGTTGGATGAGTCTGCTCACCTACCCTTTTCATTGGTACCTTTCATGATCAACGTCAATCTTGATATCGTTATTGAGTACAGGTTGAGGTGATGGAAACCCCATAAACAGAACTACGTGTTTCTCTATGTGGTGCTGCTGGGGGTTTTCCTTGAACTGAGAATGTGGAGACACTATCTTCTGGGAGATCAGTTTGTGGTTTTCTCAGACCACCAGTGTCTTAGGTATGCACTCAACTAGAGAGACTTAAACCTGATACGACGGTGCTTGTTCAAAATTCTGCAGGACTATGACTTCGAGGTATTCTATGTTCCGGGAAAATGGTAGTGTTGTAGCAGGGTTACCTTAGTAAGAAGTCCCAGACTTGTCAGGCGTGGGAAGATTTGTAGTAGTTATCTTCCATATGACTGGCCTTGGTGGAGTAGGAGGGTACGAATTTCCTACAGTTGATGGTGTTAACTCCTTCGCTCCTTGAGTGTGTGAGAGAGTCGTAGCTGGGGGATGTCTACAGCGAGGTACTGCGTGATCAGATATCCATGGGCGATGCACCCGATGGGTATTCAAAAGGAGGGAATCATGAGATCCTGTTACAGGAACAAACCATGATTTCAGTCACAACGTGGGAAGTAGAGGTTCGGCCGGGGAAGTCCCCCTAGTTTCTTTGGTCCATCTGGGAATCGTACAAGTTGTTGGGAGGTTGACTCCCGTCTTTCACTACCCTAAGAAGAGTAGGAGTGGGTGCATGATTTCTTCCATGTGTCACAGCTGATGAGGTGCGTGTGTATTCTTATGCTTGTAATCGAGTGTAGAAGACCTTATAATTGGGAACCATCCCTTTGGTTCATGTTTTGTGCTAGCGCGGTGTTGCGAATGTTTTCTTGGGAGTGGGAGATCTAGGTGTGAGCTTTGTATCCTGAGTTTTTTTTCATAGTTTTTCTTTTAGGGGATGAAACTCTTGAAGGATATAATGTTTTAGGGACCCGGTTTTTTCCCTATAAGACTTTGGAATATTTCTACATATAATTCCAGATTTAGGCTCGAAGACGGCGTGCGATTCTGAGGCCTGGCGTGCCCAGAAATAATTTTATAAAAATATTACATGTTTTTATACTATGCACGTGGCGGGGATATGATTCTCTAAATGGTAGGTCAGATCAGAAATCTGAGGGTACAGATGCGTCCAGAGCATGCCGTTTACCCTAGTCAGGGTGTAAATGTTGCAGGCGTGGGCCTGCTGTGAGAGATGTCACCCAGGGGAAAATCGTCCTTTTAAAAATGACATAGTGATTTTTATCACTGGCATTATTTTCAAATAACATTAGAATGATGTCTCGGAATGGAAATATGAGACTTTCGTTGAGTTCAAAATGGGTCGTTTTTCCCAAGCGTGATATAAAATGGGAGGGCACGCCTGTTTTGGATTCTGCGCTAAATGGATTCTTCTATAAATGGATGAATAAGAGTTGGAGTTAGGGTACTCCATTCTCTCTCTCTCTCTCTCTCTCTCTATCTCTCTCTTTCTCTCAAATGTTCCTCAGTGTTCTTCTCTGTTCTTCGCTGAGTCAAGGTTCAACTTCCACCAGAACCTTGGCGAATCAATGTGGGATCACAACGGATGCATCACCAACGTCGAATCAGCGATTCGAGGTAGGGTTCTTGGTTAATTTTCCCACTTTTGTTAATTTTTTTGTTTAAATTCAACAATTTTAGAATTGGGATGATGGCCGAACAAAAACGACCATCGTCCGAGCCCCATTTTTATTTCTCATTCTTGGGAGTTCATCGTCCCAATTTTTGGATGCACCAAAATCATGTCGGATCGTTGATCGGGGGTAGGTGCTACGAAGGCCTCTCCCCAAGGATTCCGAATCATCATCCGGTTTTGAAATTGGGTCACCAGAGCGGATGTGGCAGCCGACAGAAGGTCCGACTCCGGCATGGCCTATGGCCGGAGGTCGGTGTGGCGCTGTAGGGACCGAAGGAGCACCGGAGGGGGGGGGGGGGGGGGGGGTCAGACGAGGCGATAGCGGCGTCGGAGAATCCGAGAGGAGGTGAAGCAGCAACCCCGGAGGGCATCAGTAGAGCGGACGACACAGTGTGGCGAACCCTAGAGGCGGAGCAGGGAGTTCCAGGAAGCCGTGGCATTCTGACGAGGCGATGGCGACTGCAGTGTTCGGACGAGGCCGCAGCGGCGTGCGGTGGGCTGCAGTGTTCAGAATATGCGACGATGGTGTGCGGCGGTGCGTGTGGCGGCCACGACGTCAACGGAAAGCATGGGGCATGGGTGGCCCGTTGTTCTCGGTAGGGGGAACCTGAGGCGGCAGTGCCTCGGGTGTATAGAGGAGACCAGGACCCGCATTCGGCAGGTACTGCTGGCGCGACACATAGACCAGGAAAAGGCTGGTCTGCTAGGGAGAACCGGACCCGAGGGGTCCGGTGTGGCTCGAGCGGGCCATGGCCAGAGGGCCGTGATTGTTTGTGCCGGACCCGTGGTTGGGCTGCGGGCCGGTGGTTCACCCCAGACCGGACAAGGTGAACCAGCTCGGTTGGGCCCCTTGCGTTCGGGGGGCCGTAATTTCTAAACAGCGCATCTGTTTGATGCGCCGTCTACGGCTGCAGGTCCATGTTAGGAAGACACACTTTTTGAAGTATGTTTTGGGGTTTTTGAGTTCCGTACCCAAAGACGGGTGCCCCTTAATGCTTTAATTTAATAATATTAAATTATTATTAATGTTGTGACGAACATGATTCGAAAGTCGGACATCCGTTGGATGCGCCGTCAGAGACGCTGTGTATAACGACCCATACTTTACATACATTGTTAATACTTCAAAATTGAAGCACACCTATTACAACATATGACAAAACCACAAAGGACCGTATAGGTATAGTGTCTTTAGAAACTGGGAAACATAAACAACTGGTTCATAAATCTTCTACAGTGTCTCCCATTTATTTCATCATATCTAGGGTCCCTTTTAGCATATTCTACTTAATATCCATCTTCCTGGCCTGGGGAAAAGAAAACATAAAAGGGTGAGCTCAAATGCTCAGCAAGGGCAAATAAAGGAAATACAAATCATATCATATCTTTATGAAAATCAAAACCTGCAAAAGAGATCATAATATCTTAACATGGAATAAATCATAGAAGTGAAAATGAGATCCCCATAATCATAACATAAAACTTGAAACTTTGTTTCATGCACACATAATCATGGAAAATCATTTCTTGTTAGTCATGACTCATTGGCAAGACTATCTTAGTGGACAAAGTCCCTTTCTGAACCGAGTTCACTCCTCCTTTCAGTCCTGTATCACTGAACCGAAATAACCTTCCGTTCCAGCCATGTATATCTCATGAGATATAAAATCTTTACCCAATGCATTGGAGGGAGATATAGGGCCCACCCATCTTATAATGAATCCTTTCTTATGTGTGCCACATAATCATAAATCATACATCATCGCATAACCCATGTAATAAAAATGGGATTCTTAAACAACCTGGCATCATAAAACAATTCATATAAGATAAAGGAATTCATAAAAATGTTTCCATCACAACATAATCAAATCCATGTAATAATAGGGATAAAAACAGAACCCTTTTATTATCTTAGATGGAAAATAATTTTGATAAAATACTTGAACTCCATTCTTGAGGAAAATATCCTTTCTACTTCAAAAACATTTTTCCTTTCATAACATGTCATACAACTTTAAAATAAAAGAAGTTGATTAAAAATAAACTTGAAAACTTGTAAAGGAAGTTTCTTGGAAATAATGTTTTAAAAATCCATTCATGCCATATAAGTTAAAAAAACATTCTTCGTACTTTTTTCGGAAAAGTCAAAAAGTACCTCGTACGAAAAAAGTCAAAAGATTCCTTTCATACATATTACTAAAAACTCACCGAAGGGTAAAAATGGATTTAAACAATTGTAAGTGGATGGAAATAATATTACATATTGATGAAACATGGATGTGGATGATAAAATACACCACAGTAAATACTTACAAATAAACAATCTCGGATAAAAATGAGATTGTGATATTTCCCTTACCTTAGGTCCGATTTGCTTTGTTCGTGTCCGAAGCTCCTGTATAATGGTTTAAATAAGGTTATTGACTTATTCCAGAATCATACATATTGATATGCTATCATATATGGTCATATTATTAGCTTCTTGTTAGTAATATTTCATTGTTACTTGTTACTCGGGTCTTTATAACTTTTTGTTCTTATGCGTGTTTTGTCGAATAAATTCTTATTCTTATCTTTAGGTTATAGATAATTCATTTACAGAATGGTATTAGTGTAGTATATACCATATTCATTCATTCAATTCATTTATATAATCATTATGAAATGAAGATCATGTAGAACGAGTCGCATCACATCGTGGAGACGGTATTCCGTACGTACACACAAGTGATGATATCGTTCCTATGATCGTGGAATTGTATTGGAGTATATATATATTATTTCAGTATCAATATTACTTCATAATAATCATATATAGTTACTCATTACACCATTATACCCATCCTTGTAAGGTGATGGTGGAAAATAGATTACACCACGGCGTGGAGACGGTATTCCGTACGTACGCACGCGCGGTGATTTCTTTTTCCGTAGGATGGATAGATTGTGAAATAGGGTTGTTTAATACTTATAATAACATATCCGTATATGAGTAATACTAATGTTATTACTTCATAATGAAACAACCTAAGAAGAAGAAGTGGAAGAAGAAATAAAGATGAAAGAATTGGTAACGGTAATTACCTCTTCTTTGAAGCGCCTCTTTGAGACCTCCTCTTAGGGCACTAAAATTGGTCTTTGAGGAAGACCAGAACCTCTAGGATGTTTCTATGGAAGTGGAGAAGGGAACATGGCAGGGGTTGGCCGAGCTTGAGTGCTCAAATTGGTGTGAGGAGGAGGGGGAGGAGGTTCCCTTTTATAAGGGAGGAGAGGGGCACCTTAGGAATATCTCAAAATATTATTTTATATTAAAGTCAAAATCGGTCTATAATGGCTCCAAAGGGTCTTATTTCGAAGATAAGGTGGGGATGGGTCGAAATCCTATCAACCAATAGGATTTAGACAAGTTTAGGGTATTATTTTAACCTTATCAATTAGATTTAACTCTAAGTTAATTAATTTAACTTTTACCGTGTCTTTTTGTTTTCTTTCACTATATGGTTAATACACTTACTATAACATGCCAAAAGAACCCCAAATTGTTTATTATTAATATATATATCCTTATCTAAGTCATTCGGCCGAACCTTAGATTTTTAGGAATAAAATAACAATTAATAATATAATATTTGATTTAAAAACTATTTTGTGTCAATTTTGACACTATTTGATATATGATTTTTGTTAAAGTCATAACAGAATTATATGTTCGAACCAAGTTGATTAAATCAACATTAATATATCATAGTAACCTAGAAAATTAGTGTAATTCATAAAAAGTCTTAAATTACATTTATTTTGGTATTTATATTATCAATTATGTCAATATTTCATTAATAAGATAATTACTAAATCATCATTGTGTCATAAATAAATTAAATTATTTGATGTCTAAAAATTACAAATAAAATACCATAATGTAGGAAATCTTTTTATCTTTCTAATGAATATTTACAATCGAATTTATCTTATGTATAACCCCATATTATAAATGATGTACTTATTAAACTTTGATTTTAACTATTTTAACCCTTCTTTAAATAAATTAATAATAAATGTCCTAATCTAATCCAAGTGGGCCTAAATGGTCATATTTTATTCCTAAGTTTGTTTTTTGTCGAATTACACTTGTCCAATAGAATTCGGACATGTGTTAGGGTAATAGTAATATCATATTTACCCTTAGTTACCCTATTTACTATTAACCGCGGTAAAAAAAGTAAAAAGTTACTATTCACCAAAAAATTATTTTCATCTCATTGAACCACATTTTAGTCCTTGATATTAACCGTGTCTCTCGGATTTTCGAAATTCCATTCACAGAAGCGGTAAAATTAAGTTTTATGCAAAATTCAGTTTTTAACCTACCACTTAGTGGTTTCACTATTCATCAAAAATTGAAAGTTTTCAGAAAAATACCAAAATTTCACCCTAGGCTAATTTCGATATTCTGAGTCCAAAAATGAAGTCCATTTTGAAAAATAAAATTTATAAAATTTCAAAAAGTGGTTATTACTATTCATAACGGCTAGCATATTGTTGTTTAGTGAAACTCGGTATTGCGTACAACGCAAGCTATCGAGGAAGGTCGCGATTGCGTGTAAAGAAAGCCAAGCAAGTGTTGTGTAGAAAAAGATTCCTTTGATGGTTTATATAACATAAAAGTCTCGGGTGTTACATTCTACCCCCCTTAAAAAGAATTTCGCCCTCGAAATTCGTCACTTTGTAACAAACAGATGAGGATACTTCTCCCTCATCATATCCTCAAGCTCCCATGTAGCTTCTTCAAGTTGGTGGTTCCTCCATAAAACTTTCACCAATCGAGTGGTCTTGTTTCGTAGGACTTTTTCACTACGATCCAGAATCTCTATCGGCTGTTCTTCATAAGAAAGATCTTGCTCCAGCGGTACCACTTCTGAGCTGAGTACATGTGAAGGATCTGGTATGTACTTTCTCAGGAGAGATACGTGGAACACATCGTGAACTTGAGAGAGATTCGGTGGAAGCGCCAATCGGTAAGCTACCTTCCCAACACGATCCAGTATTTCGAAAGGACCGATATATTTAGGGATCAACTTCCCCTTCATTCCAAACCTCATAACCCTCTTCCAGGGAGATATTTGTAAGAACACTTTATCACCCACTTCAAACTCTAGGTCTTTTCTTCGGTTGTCGGCATAACTTTTCTGTCGACTCTGAGCTGCTCTTATGTGTTGTTGAATAGATTTGACCTTTTCTGCAATTTCATCAACGAGATCAGGTCCTAATAGCTTTCTTTCCCCAACTTCATCCCAGCAAGTTGGAGTCCTGCATTTCTTTCCATAGAGAGCTTCATAAGGAGCCATCTGAATACTGGAGTGAAAGCTATTATTATAAGAAAATTCCACCAAAGGTAGGTGTTGATCACAACCTCCTTTGAAATCCATAGAGCAAGCTCTCAACATATCTTCTAGGGTTTGAATTGTTATCTCAGACTGACCGTCTGTCTGGGGATGATAAGCAGTGCTGAAACTCAACTCTGTATCCAGAGTATGCTGAAGACTTCGCCAGAACTTCGAGGTAAATCTCGGATCCCGATCAGATATAATAGAAAGTGGTACTCCATGCAATCTTACCACTTCCTTTACATATATCCTGGCAAGCTGATCTAGAGATAAATCCTCTCTAATAGGAATGAAGTGTGCAGACTTTGTAAGACGATCAACTATGACCCAGATAGCATTATTGCCTTTCGATGTTTTAGGAAGTCCTGTGACAAAGTCCATAGTGATGTTTTCCCATTTCCATTCGGGTATGGGTAATGGTTGTAACATCCCCTTAGACTTCTGTCTCTCAGCTTTAACTTGTTGACAAACCAAACATCGAGAGACATATTCAGCAACATCTCTTTTCATGCCATCCCACCAGAAGTACTCTTTCAGGTCCCTATACATCTTCGTGCTTCCAGGATGAATAGAGAATGAAGAACTATGAGCCTCATCCAGCAGCTCCTTCTTTAATTCGGGGATGGGAGGAACGCAAACCCGATTCCTAAACTTTATTATCCCATCACAATCAAGGTTGAATTCAGGAACATTTCTCACCTTCTTTTATAACTCGACATCTTCTTTCTGTGCCTCTTTAATCTTCACATGTATAGATGGTTGAACATTAATTTGAGAAAGATAAGATTTTTCCCCTTCCATTATAATTCCAAGATCCATCCTTTGTAAATCCATAAATATTGGATCCTTTGTGATCCTCATCATGGATAAACTAGCATGGTCTTATCGACTTAATGCATCCGCCACCTTGTTTGCTTTCCCAGGGTGGTAATGGATTGAGCAGTCATAATCCTTAATCAGCTCCAACCATCTTCTTTGACGCATATTCAGCTCCTTTTGTGTGAAAATATACTTTAAACTTTTATGATCAGTATAAATATCACACCTTTCACCATAAAGGTAATGCCTCCAAATCTTTAATGCAGAGATTACCGCAGCCAACTCCAAATCATGTGTTGGGTAATTTTGCTCATGGATTTTCAACTTTCGTGAGGCATAAGCTATCACCATATCATTTTTCATAAGAACACACCCCAATCCCTTCTTGGATGCATCACTGTAGATCACAAACCTTTCTCCACTACAAGGCAGTGTGAGCACAGGTGCACTGGATAACCTTCTTTTCAACTCCTTGAAATTCTCTTCACATTCCTCTGTCCAGACAAACTTAACTCCTTTCCGAGTCAACTTGGTGAGTGGATTAGATAATCGTGAAAAATCCTTTACAAAACGTCGATAATATCCAGCCAAACCAAGAAAACTTCGGATCTCAGTTACTGTTGTTGGTCTTGACCATCTTTCGATAACCTCTGTTTTTGCTGGATCCACAGATATCCCCTCTTTTGAGATTATATGACCCAAAAATGCAACTTTTTGAAGCCAAAATTCACACTTGGTAAATTTGGCATAAAGCTTCTCCTTTCTCAGGGTCTTCAATATAATTCTCAAGTAATCTTCATTCTCTTCCTTGCCCTTTGAATAGACAAGAATATCGTCTATAAAGACTACCACAAATTGATCAAGATAGTCTCTAAAGACTCTATTCATTAGATCCATGAAGATAGCAGGGGCATTAGTAAGACCAAATGGCATCACTATAAATTCATAGTGTCCATACCTTTTAAGGAAAGCCGTCTTTGGTATATCCTCCCTTTTGACCCTTAATTGATGATACCCTGAACGAAGATCAATCTTGGAAAAGTATTGATCTCCGCGTAGTTGGTCAAATAAGTCATCAATGCGTGGGAGAGGATATTTGTTCTTGATAGTGATCTTGTTAAGTTCTCGATAATCAATGCAGAGTCTCATTGATCCATATTTCTTCTTAACAAATAGAACAGGTGCTCCCCAAGGTGACGCACTAGGGCGTATGAATCCCTTATCAAAATTCTCTTGGAGTTGCTTCTTCAATTCCTGCAACTCAATTGGGGCCATTCTATAAGGTGTCTTTGAAATAGGCAAAGCACCCGGTACGAGTTCTATTGAAAACTCAACTTCACGATTTGGTGGAAGACCCGGCAATTCCTTCGGAAAGACATCATCAAACTCCCGTACAATGGGCATATTCTTAATCGTGAGTTTCTCACCAACCATTTGAGATAAATAACCTTCATTTAGTGGAATCAATACGCATAAGATGGAAGAAATTTCCACTGGAAGGTTATGTTCATCCTTGCATTGATAGACGATCATAGATTGATCTGGAATATGAAATATGACTTCCCTTATTTGGCAATGGATATGAGCTCCATGTAGAGAAAGCCAATCCATGCCAAGAATCACATCAAATTCCACTAAAGGAAGGATCACAAGATTTGCAGGAAGCACTTTCCCACAAACTTCGATCGGAGAAGAATTATAATCTTTTGATGCGATTGATGTGCCATTAGGTGTTGTCACAGCTAACTCAACATCTAATTGTTGAGGTAATACGGTTATACCCTTAGAAAAGTCTTCAGAAATAAAAGAGTGGGTGGATCCAGAATCAAATAAAACATTTGCTACTTTAGAGTGGATTGTAAGTGTACCTTTCACCACATCGTTATCGTACTCCACATCGCTGATAGAAATTGCATGTGACTTTCCTTTGTGTTTAGCCTTAAGAGTTTGTTGACGTCGACCATCATCATCAACCCTTGGATTTGGGCATTGATTGGCATAATGCCCCATCTCCTTGCACTTGAAACATTGAAGTGTAGTAGGTTCATTCTGTGTATCCCTTCTTTTGTTTGCGTCATTAGACATCTTCTTCCCATTATTACGGCATTCAAATGCCCGATGACCTTCCTTTCCACATTTAAAACATTTACTTGTCCCTTTAAGATAACTCCCTCCATGTTTCTTTCCACACTTTGAGCATAAGGGAAAGTTCATCTTCTTTTCAGTGTGCTCTTTAGAGTTTCCTTTGAATTCCATCTTCCTCTTCTTATCAAACCCATGCGACTGATGGGTTACTCCAATCTCCATCTCGACTTTGAGAGCACATCGAACGATTTCCTCGTAGCTATTGAAGTCCCTTATGGCTAACGCCCTTCGAAGACTTGGTTTTAAGCCACTAAAGAATCGATCGATCTTACTCTCAGGTTGGATAATAATACCAGAAGCGTACCTTGCAAGTCTTGTAAAATTTTCTTCATAGGTACCAACAGATTCATCATCCCTTTTCTTCAGTTCAAGAAACTCTTTCTCCATCTTTGTTCGGAGATTACGAGGGAAGTACTTATTGAAAAATAAGTTCTTGAACTCGTCCCATTCCATAGACTCAATTTCATCCCTTTGCCTCATATTCTTAATAAGATTCCACCATTGATCAGCATCTCCTTCCAAACGATACACTGCTAGGATGACTTTATCATGTTCAGAACATTAAAGAACTGAAAATATCTTTTCAGTAGTACTAATCCATTGTTCAGCAACTAATGGATCAGTAGACCCACTGAAAGAAGGTGGACACTGCCTCATGAAGGATTCAACAGAATGTTGCTCCTTCCTTTGCTCGTTTGGAAGTCCTGCATGATTCATAGCTTGAGAAAGTTGTGTGAGCATGGCTACAAGATTTTTCATTCCAGCTCCCATATCGTTTGGTTGCTCAGGGGGACAATCATTGCATTGCCCATCGCATTCCGCATTAACACGGTTCCTTCGGGTTCCAGCCATTGACTAAAACCAAGAAGAATAGTGTGAGCAACACTAATTATAATAGGAAAACCACATAATTCAAGAATAAAATTTTCATGCTTAAGGTCTTATCCTAGGTTATTCAAGGACATTTCTTAAACACTAAGATTGTGTTCTATGCTTAGACATATCCTTAGGGTTCTTACTAAGGCTTTCACATCCTAGTTTCCAAAGGTTGACTATACCTTTCCTCTGATACCAACTATAACGACCCATACTTTACATACATTGTTAATACTTCAAAATTGAAGCACACTTATTACAACATATGACAAAACCACAAAGGACCGTATAGGTATAGTGTCTTTAGAAACTGGGAAACATAAACAACTGGTTCATAAATCTTCTACAGTGTCTCCCATTTATTTCATCATATCTAGGGTCCCTTTTAGCATATTCTACTTAATATCCATCTTCCTGGCCTGGGGAAAAGAAAACATAAAAAGGTGAGCTCAAATGCTCAGCAAGGGAAAATAAAGGAAATAAAAATCATATCATATCTTTATGAAAATCAAAACCTGCAAAAGAGATCATAATATCTTAACATGGAATAAATCATAGAAGTGAAAATGAGATCCCCATAATCATAACATAAAACTTGAAACTTTGTTGCATGCACACATAATCATGGAAAATCATTTCTTGTTAGTCATGACTCATTGCAAAGACTATCTTAGTGGACAAAGTCCCTTTCTGAACCGAGTTCACTCCTCGTTTCAGTCCTGTATCACTGAACCGAAATAACCTTCCGTTCCAGCCATGTATATCTCATGAGATATAAAATCTTTACCCAATGCATTGGAGGGAGATATAGGTCCCACCCATCTTATAATGAATCCTTTCTTATGTGTGCCACATAATCATAAATCATACATCATCGCATAACCCATGTAATAAAAATGGGATTCTTAAACAACATGACATCATAAAACAATTCATATAAGATAAAGGAATTCATAAAAATGTTTCCATCACAACATAATCAAATCCATGTAATAATAGGGATAAAAACAGAACCCTTTTATTATCTTAGATGGAAAATAATTTTGATAAAATACTTGAACTCCATTCTTGAGGAAAATATCATTTCTATTTCAAAAACATTTTTCCTTTCATAACATGTCATACAACTTTAAAATAAATGAAGTTGATTAAAAATAAACTTGAAAACTTGTAAAGGATGTTTCTTGGAAATAATGTTTTAAAAATCCATTCATGCCGTATAAGTTAAAAAAAACATTCTTCGTACTTTTTTCCGAAAAGTCAAAAAGTACCTCGTACGAAAAACGACAAAAGATTCCTTTCATACATATTACTAAAAACTCACTGAAGGGTAAAAATGGATTTAAACAATTGTAAGTGGATGGAAATAATATTACATATTGATGAAACATGGATGTGGATGATAAAATACACCCCAGTAAATACTTACAAATGAACAATCTCGGATAAAAATGAGATTGTGATATTTCCCTTACCTTAGGTCCGATTTGCTTTGTTCGTGTCCGAAGCTCCTGTATAATGGTTTAAATAATGTTATTGACTTATTCCAGAATCATACATATTGATATGATATCATATATGGTCATATTATTAGCTTCTTGTTAGTAATATTTAATTGTTACTTGTTACTCGGGTCTTTATAACTTTTTGTTCTTATGCGTGTTTTGTCGAATAAATTCTTATTCTTATCTTTAGGTTATAGATTATTCATTTACAAAATGGTATTAGTGTAGTATATACCATATTCATTCATTCAATTCATTTATATAATCATTATGAAATGAAGATCATGTAGAACGAGTCGCATCACATCGTGGAGACGGTATTCCGTACGTACACACAAGTGATGATATCATTCCTATGATCGTGGAATTGTATTGGAGTATATATATATTATTTCAGTATCAATATTACTTCATAATAATCATATATAGTTACTCATTACACCATTATACCCATCCTTGTAAGGTGATGGTGGAAAATAGATTACACCACGGCGTGGAGACGGTATTCCGTACGTACGCACGCGCGGTGATTTCTTTTTCCGTAGGATGGATAGATTGTGAAATATGGTTGTTTCATACTTATAATAACATATCAGTATATGAGTAATACTGATGTTATTACTTCATAATGAAACAACCTAATAAGAAGAAGTGGAAGAAGAAATAAAGATGAAAGAATTGGTAACAGTAATTACCTCTTCTTTGAAGCGCCTCTTTGAGACCTCCTCTTAGGGCACTAAAATTGGTCTTTGAGGAAGACCAGAACCTCTAGGATGTTTCTAGGGAAGTGGAGAAGGGAAAATGGCAGGGGTTGGCCGAGCTTGAGTGCTCAAATTTGTGTGAGGAGGAGGGGGAGGAGGTGCCCTTTTATAAGGGAGGAGAGGGGCACCTTAGGAATATCTCAAAATATTATTTTATATTAAAGTCAAAATCGGTTTATAATGGCTCCAAAGGGTCTTATTTCGAAGATAATGTGGGGATGGGTCGAAATACTATCAACAAATAGGATTTAGACAAGTTTAGGGTATTATTTTAACCTTATCAATCAGATTTAACTCTAAGTTAATTAATTTAACATTTACCGTGTCTTTTTGTTTTCTTTCACTATATGGTTAATACACTTACTATAACATGCCAAACGAACCCCAAATTGTTTATTATTAATATATATATCCTTATATAAGTCATTTGGCCGAACCTTAGATTTTTAGGAATAAAATAACAATTAATAATATAATATTTGATTTAAAAACTATTTTGTGTCAATTTTGACACTATTTGATATATGATTTTTGTGAAAGTCATAACAGAATTATATGTTCGAACCAAGTTGATTAAATCAACATTAATATATCATAGTAATCTATAAAATTAGTGGAATTCATAAAAAGTCTTAAATTACATTTATTTTGGTATTTATATTATCAATTATGTCAATATTTCATTAATAAGATAATTACTGAATCATCTTTGTGTCATAAATAAATTAAATTATTTGATGTCTAAAAATTACAAATAAAATACCATCATGTAGGAAATCTTTTTAGCTTTCTAATTAATATTTAAAATCGAATTTATCTTATTTATAACCCCATATTATAAATGATTTACTTATTAAACTTTGATTTTAACTATTTTAACCCTTCTTTAAATAAATTAATAATAAATGTCCTAATCTAATCCAAGTAAGCCTAAATGGTCATATTTTATTCCTAAGTTTGTTTTTGGTCGAATTACACTTTTCCAATAGAATTAGGACATGTGTTAGGGTAATAGTAATATCATATTTACCCTTAGTTACCCTATTTACTATTAACCGCGGTAAAAAAGTAAAAAGTTACTATTCACCAAAAAATTATTTTCATCTCATTGAACCACATTTTAGTCCTTGATATTAACCGTGTCTCTCGGATTTTCGAAATTCCATTCACAGAAGCGGTAAAATTAAGTTTTATGCAAAATTCAGTTTTTAACCTACCACTTAGTGGTTTCACTATTCATCAAAAATTGAAAGTTTTTAGAAAAATACCAAAATTTCACCCTAGGCTAATTTCGATATTCTGAGTCCAAAAATGAAGTCCATTTTGAAAAATAAAATTTATAAAATTTCAAAAAGTGGTTATTACTATTCATAACGGCTAGCATATTGTTGTTTAGTGAAACTCGGTATTGCGTATGACGCAAGCTATCGAGGAAGGTCGCGATTGCGTGTAAAGAAAGCCAAGCAAGTGTTGTGTAGAAAAAGATTCCTTTGATGGTTTATATAACATAAAAGTCTCGGGTGTTACACTGTGGCCCTAGAGTTGAGAAGTTCCTTCCAATGTTGGTTTGGAACCCTTTCAACTTGGTTTCTTTGCCCGGTGGCACAAAACGCTTAATGTGAATAATTAATTAATTATTTAAATTAATTAGTTATTCTTGCGTCGGACCTAACTCCTGTTTGGGATGTCTGATTGACGTGCCATCAGCGAAAGCTTGACCCAATCCTTGTACAGACCTTTTGAGATGCTCTCCGAAACATTCTGGTTGGAGACAAGGTGTGGTCCCCATAGGGCTTAGTTCGCACATTTTACGGTGAAACACCACCTTTTCACCCGATTTTCATTTAGGGTGTTTGAGCACACGTTTCTGAGTGTTTTTCCGAGGGGATTGCAACAGTGCAATCCGCCCGCCTAAATTCGGGCCTGAGGCATGGGCCCCATGAGGCGTCTTTCAGACGTATGCTGCGTTTTTATGACCTAGGAATCATAAGTTTGCTCGAGGAAAATGAATAGACTATGCCACATGGTTATCTGTGAGGAACGCAATGGTACGATCTGCATGATAGGTTTCGGGGTCGAGGTGTGGGTCCCACAGGGCCCCGTTTGCATATAATGCGGGGTGTTGCAACTTCTGCACCCGGAGTCTGTTTTAGGCATCATTGGCGGCGTTGTGACCATAACAGAGAGATGGAGTTGAACAGGGTGGTTTCAGGCATTGAATACAGAGTTGTGGTGTGGGCCCCACGTGCCGTCTTTTAAGCTGTGTGCAGCATACTATGCCTTTTTCATCAGACATCCATTCGGGCCATATGAATAGTCATTTTGGTGTGTTTTTTGAGAGAATCATGATGGCGCAGTTTAGGTGACCTCTTTCGGGTCGAGGTGCGGGGCCCACGAGTTTTCGTATGGGCGTAAAGTGAGGTTGAATAACTTTTCCATCAGGAGCCCGTTTCCAGCGAGTAAATAGTCTATCTCGTGTGTTTTTTTTTTGCGAGGATTACAATGGTGTAATCTGTTTGAGAGTCTGTAGACTCTTTTTAGATCTTATTAAATGTAGAAAAATAAAAGGGAATTGGTCGGAGGTTCTTTTGACACACTCCAAACGTACACACGGTAGCGGTTTTAGTGACACCCGGTGATGGAACAGGTAGTGCAGAGATATCAGTCCAGTTCCGGGTTTTCCCTCCAGCGGGGTTGGGCAGTGGGTTACCTGATGACCTCTTGTTCTTTACCCCCCAATGGGGCTGGGCAGTGGGTTACCTAAAATCCTCTTATGGTCTACACTCCAGTGTGGCTGGGCAGTGTGTTACATGATGACCTCTTATGGTTTACCCTTCAACAGGGCTGGGCAGTGGGTTACCTGATGATCTCTTGTGGTTTACCATCCAGCGGGGATAGGCAGTGGGTTACCTAATGACCTCTTGTGGTTTACCCTCCTGCAGGGCTGGGCAATGGTTTAATTGACAACCTCTTGAGGTTTACCCTCTAGCTAGGCTGGGAATTGGGTTACCTGATGACATCTTGTGGTTTACCCTCCTGCGGGGTGGGGTAGTGGGTTACCCGATGACTTCTTTCAGACTCGACCCTTTTTACGAGGCTAGTGGGTGACTTTTCTCTTTGATTACCAGAGCGGGACCCTTGGTGGTATGGTTTAGCGATGAGGAATATTTGGCATGTGGGACTGTTGGGTATCATTGTTGGATATTCATTGAACTATTGGCGATTCCTCTTGGGATGAGCTTGGAGATAGAGATCCCTTTACACACTCATTCGGGTTACTTATGGAGCATATATATACAACATATCTTGTTCCCACTCCTTGGGTTTGGTTACTCTCTTTCTAGGAGGGGCGAAGATGCGCGTGGTATGCCACGTGCTTTTCGTGTCTATCTCCTCTTAGATTTGAAGAGTCTACTACCTTCCTTTTGTTGGGTTGAGCTTCACTCCCTCTTTTCTACTCTTTCAATGTTCTTTGTTTTCTCTACTGCTCAACATTTTAGTAACTCTTTTGTTGCTCCCTCAGGATTTCAGGGCATCCTACTAAGTATCTTTATAATCACCCTTTCTTGGGATTTGACCTCACTTGGTGTCCCCCTGCAGATGACGGACAGGTTGATCAAGACCACGGAGGACCGTAGAGGACACAGGAGCTTGGGCTGCGTTCAGTGGTCGTATGAGGATTTCTGGACGTGAGACTAACCAGAGGTTTACTTTCGTTCTACCTGTTGCCGAGTTGTGACACCTTTCCGGTTGGGCAGGTTATTTTCCCCGTTTTCTGTTCAGTTTACTTGTTAGTACTTTTCAGCACTTTACTTGTACTAGTTAGAGGTCGATGCATGTATGTTGGTTTCCATTTTTTTAACAGTGTTGTATCTTGGTTTCTTTTCTCCGCACCTATGCATTGAGTTAGATTCATGCTTGTGTACAATTTATTAGGCAAAGGCCTCCCCTAGTTTTTTGTTCCTTTGGAGCTAGTCGCTATCCCCTGGTGTATGGAGGCAGGTTTGGGGTAATTGCGGCTCGAGCCTCAGTACGGGTCGGGTCATGAAAAGGATCCAGTTTCACCCTTGTTTGGGCTTCTTATTGATTATATATGGATTATAAAAAGAATATAAATACTACTCATTCTATGCATAATCATGGAACAATCGATAAATAAGAAATATAGTATTAAAATAATCACAAATAAAGATCAGGAAACTAAAATAAATTTAAATCCAATAAAAAACTCACTGAACACGGAGAAAAAATGAAGAATAATGAAGTCATTAATGAAAGATGATGAGAGACATTGAAATGAATGTCCAAAAATAGAAATGGATTTTAAATAGATGAAGAATGGTGATAGATTAATGTACAATTAAAAAGGATTTATTAAAATAAACACATCAATGATTTAAAACTAGTACTTAATAGAAAATTGAAAAAAATGAGAAAATAACTAGATAAAATGAAATTATGTGGTGCATCTATGTGAGAATAATAGGCTAAGATATAAATTGGTTGAAAGTTACATAATGTGTATGTCATTCATGTCATTTAATGGATTTAAGTGAAGTTTTTCTAACATGTGAGCATTCTGTAATTAGGTTTCCCCTCATGTAATTGATATCCATGATTGCCTCAAAAAATCATAAATTTTGAGGGATCTTCAGCCAAAATATTTTACTGGATGGGGTCACCAAACATGGAGATTTTTTAATCTATATTCACTAATTTTGGGATTCTATTTCAATGGGATTATAGTTTTGAAATTATAAGGACATGTAATGAATGCACACATCGCATAAAATATTCACAAAATAAAGAATCTTCAATGGTTGGTCTGTGGCTTTGTAGGAATTTTGTGAATAAGAAATAATGGTCATGTATGATGTATATTGACGCACGCCTATTGTAGGGCATGATTTTTTTTCCAAAGTTAAAATGTAGAAATGTGGTTGACCTAGGATGTCTCCCGAAGAGGAGTGCACACAAAACGGTCTGTCACTTAAAAATGAGTGTAAAAATGTTGTTCTTTTGAAAGAAAAATTGATATTCAAATGATTGAAAAACTATAATATTAAAAAGGTTATTATTTTGGGGTCAGTTTCCTAATTGTAAATCTATCCTTGTTCAATTTAATTCAAACCTCTTCTTCTTTGTTGATTAAAGTGAGTTTCCACAATCATTTCCTGTCACTTCATTGGTGAAATTATGATGGTGAGAGAAAACCTTACCAAGATCTCAGTTTGGTCAACACTCCTTCCATGTGTAAAATAGCTGTATTGAATATCTTTATTTGAAATGGGCAATTCCCGATCAAGTTGTGTTTATCCCAAATAATCAAGAACATTCACTACATCTTTTACACATAATGACAATCATCGAGTACTTTACCATTAATCCCTGGTTTATTCCATCGTATATAAACCAGAAATTAGTGGAGGGAGATAATGATTATTTTACCAAGGAAAAATTAATAACATAATTAAAATTCAAGAACGATCGTACTTGATAATAAAATCCCCTATATGAAATTGAAAACAACTTTGATGAGGAAATAAATTTCATTCAATTACATTCAAGAACTCAATAATTACAACATAGAAAACCAACCCTTCCCCAATCACTCCAAAAGTTTACCCCACCATGGTAAGGGTAATTGAGATGTATGGTGAAGAATAAGGCATTAAAAAACTATGAAAAAAATAAATAAAATAGAAAGACGAAAATTTCTTCTTCTTGGTGTCCTGGAAGGAATAGGATGGAGAATGGGATGATTTGAGAGGGTGGAGCTCTCCTCCTTTTATAACCATAATATTTCCCCTGAATGATGATGAGTTGTAGCCCCATTAAATGAAATCTTCACGCATTGATCCCTTCCTAAATGTTTTTCATAATTTTTTTTGGGAGTTCCCCCTCAAAATCTCAGAAGACTTGGATATGTATTCCGAGAGTTATTGCCAGTTTACTATGAGAATATATTCTGTCTAGTCAGACTCTCCAAATCACAAACCTCCAGATTAGAGTGATTTAATAACCCCTTAAAAGGCCACTTTATGCATCCTTTCCTTCATTAAAGATGATCCAAAACTCCTTTAGCTCCCCCCCACCGAATTTAATAACAATTGGTCCCACCATGAATTAGTTATTAAGCCCACACCAAGACTAGGCAGAACTGTAAATAGTTTTCTTGATCCAACTTGTGAGATTATTTGGAGCTTCTATATGGTCGATTCAGCTATTGGTCCAAAAATAGTAAATTAAGACCTAGATGTGTAGAATATGTAAAAGAAATAATTTTTCAACTTGAATTAGTTTAGATAATGTTATGGAAAAAGTATAGAAATAATTAAAAACTGTTAAAAATCCAAAATGGCCCATTTTTACTATTCATCTCAAAATAACACCAATATAATAAAAATTAAACAATTAATCTTAGAGGAACACATTTGGGGGTTTAAAACAATGATATTGAATATAAATTAATTGAAAATATAATTTCTCTATACATTCCTCCACACATAGCACTTGGACTCCTGGACAAGTAAACATCAAAATCAAATCAAATAAAAAACACATACCAATGCGATCTACCAAATCCATACTAAGAAACAAAAAGATATCATGACTCATAAAAAACATTATTTTAAGTTCTCCATTTTAGATTTTTAAATATTTACACTTCATTTCTTATCCCATGCACACAAAAAACCTACCTGACATTAATTTTCTCTCATCTCAGAAATGTAAATGCTCATCAAGGCTTTTCTCATCCAAACTCACATAAGAGTAACCATAGGCTTGATAAGTTCCTACTTCTCCACCAGATGTGAGTCAAGGACATGTGCTTCTAGTGAGGAATTTTTAGGGTTGTTCTGTGGATTTTGGTTTCTAGGATTTAGATGTTAAAAATTATGAGGCTAAAAAAGGAGGGCTTGGCTCTTTTTGAATCCAAGTTGCAAGATTCTAATTTCACTCAAATATGGTCTCCTTATCTTCCCCTTTGTAGAAAATAGGTTCCATCATCACTCAATTAGATCAATATTTCTTTAGAAAAAATTTCAATCTTTTCAAACATGATTTTTCTTCAATGCTCCAGATAGGCACAACTTTGTTTTTACTTCAGAAGCTCCAGAAAGGCACAACTTCTCTTATCATGAAAGCTCTATAAAAGGAACATATTTTAATAGAATAATTTTTCAGCATCACAAAAATATCTTCAAAAATTTATTTTCCCCCTAAAGTATTACAAAATGAGGTAGTACACCACAATAAATCTTCCCCCATACATAAGTTCAACTAGATCATGCAATTTCACTTCAAGAGCAGGTAGAATAGAGAAAATTGGCTTGTAATTTGCCTAACCTAATAGGCTATTCATGGATACTAGGGGATGAAATAAAAGATAAATTTAAAGGTGGGCTATAATGAAAAGGATTATTTTGAAAATGGGGATTAAAACGAAATAAATGCCTCAATAATTTAAAACACATATACCCAAACCCTCAAGTTTTGAAAGGAATAAATCAAATTCTAGTTTAAGAAAGCATGGTCTGGTTCTCTCAAGAAATGATGAGAATGAAAATAAGGTGACAAAAATGGTTTATAATCCTCATAGGAACGTTATTTCATTGATATAGACAGTGAAATATGGTATGGGATTCAAAAATCATTGCACTTTTCATGGTATTCCAAAAGATTTGAACTCAAAACAAAGTAATTTCAGAATTCATTTAAGAATAGTTTCATGGAATATATTGGTTCACTCATTAACATGGGTTTCAAAAATGTTAATGATAATAATTTTAGTTCAAATGTTTCAAAAACTCACAAAATTCTAAAAATAAACACAAAAATATCTAATTTTTTTATGAAAACGGTAAACCGAACATGGAATGAAAATCCTAAACTACAAAGATTCCCTCCCCCACACTTAATTGATGCATTTTCCTTAGTGAATTCAAATTTATTTAACATGTAATTAGATTTTTTATTGATTCACAACAAACAAGTAAGTATAAAGGAGAGGTACAACCTGACTTATTGGAAATGCAACGTTGAGTTAGGCTCCTAAGTGTCACTTTTTGAAAACCTAAAAAAGGTAAAAAGACAACACAATAAATTTATTATATAAAATTAAAATATAATTTGTATAAGAAAAGAAGGATAAATCTTGGTTTAATCCCCCATGTGGGCCCTGGGTTTTAACTGCCTCCAGATGGGAAGTTCTAATCGATTATCCCCAATCTGATAGTGGGTGTGGTTTTTTTCAGATGAACCACCACATGTGAATTTTCCCTATTTCAATGGGTAAAAATTTAATATAGAGAACCCCAAAGTATATAAGAAACTCCCCAACCCCCAAGAAAAAAAAATATAAAATTTGATTTCAATAGTGAGAGGGAATAGAATAGAGGGGTGCTCCCTACTGACTTTCACGGTGTCCTCCTCTATATGGTATGTAAATTGTTATTGAGGAGGTAGTCTCACCACCATATGCTTGTGCAACTCTTCTTCTTTAATCACCACCACATGGGTAGACTCTTCTTGAACATACAAGGTCTCTTCCATTTGTGTTGTATCATAAATTTCTACGAAAGAGAAATTAGAAAACAATTCAACTTGAATAAGATTAAAACATGAAGAATTAATATAGAAATATTCCCTTTCAAGCAATTAATCTTGGTAATTTATCTCTTCATGAAAATCCACCTTGATGTCCTCTTGATATCCCTCCAATAAATGATCAACATGTTTGGGGAGCTCTAGTTATTCCTATTTAAGTTCATATTCTTTTTTATAATCATCCTCTAAGGAAAAAAGATAAGTTATCTGAATCTGAATATAGAAAACAAGGGGGGGGGAGCGTAATACTCAATTCATTTTCAACAAAATCAGTAGATAATGATTTTATGAAAAGATTATCTCCCTGGGTCTGTTCATCTTCAATATCATATTCATTGGAAAGCACCTATTGTAGTTGATTAGAAGTGAATAACGGTAGGGTGTCATTCTCCACCATTTCTTGGATCACCATAGAAAATTCAGGGATGACTAAGGGGGGTCTTCTTGGACCTTGGAAGCTTCATTAAATTCTGTAATGTAATGAGAGAACTCAGTTAGCTTCGGGCCATCGCTTTAAAAACTTCTTCGTTCATGTCCACCCTTAGTCTGTCTATGAATTATTTGAATGTTTTCTCATCATTATTTGTCTTCCAAAATAACCTCACCTGTCTAACAATAGATGAAACACTATCCTCCTTGGAAAAGGTTGAGTCAATAATTGGTTCATTTATCGGTGGGTAATTGTTCCATGAATTAAATAAATAATCATTTGAAAACAACATATAATATATATATATATTATTTATAATTTGAAAACAGTCAAAAATTTATAATTCGTTTGTGGCACTACCTCCCCAGCAATGATGCCAAGTTTTATGCACGCCTGTCGTAGGGCATGGAAAACAATTTTTTTCATAAGTTAAAATGTATTAATGTGGTTGACCTAGGATGTCTTCCGAAGAGGAGTGCACAAAAAACAGTTTGTCACTTTAAAACGAGTGTAAAAATGTTGTTCTTTTGAAAGGAAATTTGAAATTCAAATGATTGAAAAACTATGATATCAAAAATGTGATTAGGTTGGGGTCGGTTTCCTAAGTGTAATGCTATCCTTTTTCAATTTAATTCAAAACACTTCCTCTTTGTTTATTAAAGTGGGTTTCCACAATCGTTTCCTCTCACTTCATTGGTGAAATTATGATGTTGAGAGAAAACCTTACCAAGATCTCGGTTGGTCAACTCTCTTTCCATGTGTAAAATAGTTATATTGAATATAATTAATTGAAATGTGCAATTCCCTATCGGGTTATTTTATTCCAAACAATCAAAAACATTCACTACACCTTTTACACGTACCGATGATTATCGAGTACTTCACCATTAATCCCTAGTTTATTCCATCGTATATTAACTAGAAATTAGGGGAGAGAGATAATGATTATTTTACCAAATAAAAAATCAACAACGGAATTAAAATTTAAGAACGATCGTACTTGGTAATAAAATCCGCTCTATGAAATTGAAAACAACTTTAAAGAAGAATGAAATTTCATTCAATTACGTTCAAGAACTCAAGCATTACAACATAGAAAACCAACCCTTCCCCAATCACTCCAAATGTTTACCCCACCATGGTAAGGGTAATCGATGTGAATGGGGAATAAGAAGGCATTAAAAAACTATGAAAAATAAAAGAAATAAAAGGGAATGACAAAAAGTTCTTTTCATGGTGTCCTGGAATAAATGAAATGGAGACTGTGCTGATTTAAGAGGGTGGAGCTCTCCTCCTTTTATAGCCATAATTTGTCCCCCGAATGTTGAATTTTTGTATCCCCATTAAATGAAATCTTCACACGTTGATCCCTTCTTTAATTTTGTTCAAAAATTTCTTGGGCGTTTTCCATCAAATGCTTTGTGGACTTGGACATGTATTCCGAGAGTTATTACCGTTTTACTATGAGAATTTATTCTGTCCAGTCAGACTCTCCAAATCGCAAATCTCCGGATTAGAGTGATGTAATAACCCCTTAAACAGACAATTCACATGGCCTTTCCTTCATTAAAGATGATCCAAAACTCCTTTCATGTCCCCCACCAACTTTCACAACAATTGGGTCCACCGTGAATGAGGTATGGAGCCCACACCAAAACTAGGCAGAACTGCAAACAGTTTTGTTGATCCCACATGTGAGCTTCTTTAGAGCTTCCATATGGTCGATTCGGCTATTGGTCCAAAAATAGTAAATGAAGACCTGGATGTGTATAATCTATAATTTTTTTTTAAATTTTGATTAGTGTATATAATTTTATGGACAAACTACCAAAATAATATAAAACTATTAAAAATACGAAATGAACCATTTTTACTATTCAGCTCAAAATAACACCAATATCATAAAAATGAAACAATTCATCTTAGAGGAACACTTTTGTTGGATTAAAACAATTATATTGAATATAAATTAATTGAAAATATTTTCTCTATCATACATGACATGAAAAATATTTTTTTTCAATTTTCATCATTTCTTCCTTAATGTCCAGAATTCACAATTCCTATGCAAATAGTAAAAAACTGATGAATTATCAAATAAAACAAGAATAATATTCAACAATACTTCTAATGGACCAAATGCCTTAAATTTTTATTGATTTTTGATAATCCACCTTTCAAGGGGTGAGGTGGAACCCTTACAAGGCCCGTAGGCCTAAGTATTATATAGCCTGTAGGCCTTAGATGAATTCATTGCCCGTAGGATTCTAATATTACATACAACCCATACTATCTATTTGGAACTGCTCTTCCCTAGAATCTTCATCGTGAAATCAGATCTCCACCTTCACATGGCTGTTCGGCGAGGCATTCCCATGTATGCACAGGCTTGTACTGACCGCAGGTTCCATACCCTCTCATTCTTGCAATCCGTTTAACTTCTGTTGTGGTGAAAGATCCTTTTCTCATTCTCCTCATAGAGCTTGTTCCTTGTAGGATGTCTGGTTTGAATCTGCACTTAAGGTGTCTTGAAGGCCTTGAGGTGGCCCTATGGGCTTACTGACCAAATGTCCTAGGTGTCCCGAAGGTTTTAAAGGACTCAATGATCAAATCGGTGGCCCGAAGGCTCAAATGGGGGCATATTACTAGCTGCTAGAGTGCAAAACAATACCTGTTACTGTTCCAGCTATAGTACCTACTACAGTACTGCACAGTTCCCACTATAGTACATGCTAAAACACTACTATAGTACTACTACAGTACTGCTACAGTACCAAAAATTATGTCTCCACTTGGATTTGATCATGGGTCTCTTGGATTCACATACAGAGTCCTTACCATCCAGGCCAACCCTCATGTTCTTTTACAAAATACATCCAATACGTATATAAAAATACATATTATGACCTATATATCATAGATAAATATCATGAGTCATGAAATAAATCATGATTGTTTATAAGATATGAATTATAAAGGAATTAATGAATGTGACTTATGAGAGTATAACAGTTTCATAATATATATGTTTCTAGCATACACCTAATCAAAGAAAATCAATCATTTAGTTAATCCTCACTCCATTGACTATCACATTGGATTGGGTTAACTCCTCATTACTTAATAGTCTATGTTAATGTTCACATCAAAGACTATCATTGTGGACAAATCCCATTATTGAATTTAGTTCACTCACCATTACATTCCTAATTATCTTAAAAGATATCCATAATTACCCCATGCATTGGAGAGAGATATAATTTTGGGCCCACCCTTATTGTAATGATAATCATATATTTATGTTCCACAATATCATTAAAAAATTTATCATTAAATACCCCATATTAGGGAAATAAAATTCATTAACCTTTCATCATTTCATTATAGAAAAAACCCAAGGAAAATAAACAAGATTAATAAAGGTTTCATCATAAAATAATAATCCTTTAGAAAAGAAATATGTTTTGTAGATTCATACTTATATAATCACTATAATCTAAAAAATGAATGAAATTAGATAATATAATTGAATCATATCTATAATAAAGCATACATAATGTCACTGCAAAAAAAATAGATAAAAAATTCCATTAAATGTCCACTAGAATATTTCTTGATGAAAATGAACTTTTATGTTTAAATCACTTATTTAAAATAAAAAAAGTAAATATATTAATGATTTTTTTAGAAAACATGGACATGGAAGAAAAATTATTTTTTATTGAAGATAAAAAATAATGTTCGATTTCCTTGAAAATAGTCTTTTGATCACCTGAATACTTAAAGAGAGAAAAATGAAAAAAATTAATTCCAAGAAATAAAAAAAGGAGAATAAAAAACGTTGGATTATATAGATAATGGTCATAGAATTCCATCATCATAAACTTAATCGTAAATAATCTCAATAAACAATTAAATTTTAATATAAACCACTTAACTCAAGTTATACATTCTTTAAAAACACAATAACATCACGTATATTAAATTTAAATTTACTATAAATCATTACTAGATTCATATAAAAACTTATAATATCATATATAAAAATCTTATAAAATTTATAATAATATTAATTAATAATTATTTATTAAAATCTATTTTTCTACATGGTAACTATTTCATTTATTATTGAAATTTATGTTCTATAGTTTTAGCTGTTCTACTTTGATAATGAATCCATGATCTAATTTTTTAACCATGATTAAAATATCATACATATTAATTATATATGTATATATATATATATTTAGAGATTTCCATAAAAAGTAGATAAAGAAAAATAGAATATATCGTTCATGGAGACAGTAGGTTGTACGTACACATGAACATAGTTTTCATTTTTTGAAAGATGAAAAAGGTAAAAAAAAATTAACCTTTGAAAAAATATTATTATATCATATATATCATATATATTCAATACAGATATCCTTATTACCACTCATGTAAGAGAAAACTGAAGAAATAAATCACATCGCTTTGTGGAGGTGGTAGTCCGTATATAAACATGTGTGGTGTTATCGTTTTCCAATGGATTGGAAGGAGGTGGATAATAATTATTCCATACTCATAATAAAAATTAAGTATATTAGAGATAATTAATTAATAATTTTATAATGGATACCAAATATTTTGATTTTTTATAAGAATAAATAAACATGAAAACCCATGGCCAATCTTTAAACCTCTTCATTGAGAAAATTCTTTTTCATTACACCTTAACCCTTTAAAGGATGGTCTTTTTTAAATGAAAAAATTTGATATAGCTCAGGAATATGGGAAGTTATTATGGTAGTTCTTGTTTGGGATATAAGGATTGATTGATTTGATTAATGAAGGATTGGAGGTATACTTTTATAAGTTAGGGTAGGGGAACTCTAGGAATTAGTTAAATTATTAAATTAATATAAATTATGATTCCTATAAAATGGATAAAAAATGATATAATTATAATATTGTGTGAGGATGAGTCTAAATACTCTTATCCATTTAAATTTTTACTAGTTTTTGTTAGGATTTCACTGTTATCTCTTAGTTTAAACCCCCATTAACTCTTTTTTACAATTACAATAATAATAATATTTTATACTATTTAATGGTCAATAATGTTACTATAAAAGGAAAAGTGACCCATAAATGGACCATTGTTGAAATGTTAAACCCTACCCATTCAATTTTGAAGAAGTTAATATTTTTATAATTATTAAATAATTTAATAAATTATTTTTTATTATAAAATTTCTTTAGTGACATTTTTGGAACTATTAATTTACTTTAACTTTTAAAACAACATAACATCCAGACAACTCAAATATAAACCTTTTACACATCCATATATGTTATATTTATCTATAAAAATCATGTAACAAATTAATTCACCCAAAGTTTATTACATTTAAAAATTTTAAAATAATTAAATTTATTTTTTTTATCAATTGAATAAATATTATGTCGATGTTGCATAAGAATTTTAAGTAATTATTCAATCACTAAAAATTAATAATAAATTAATCTGATAAAAAAATAAATTACATTTTAAATAAACATTTATATCCCAACATAAAATCTTTTTATCCATATTTATAAAATTTATAGATATTAAATTCAATAGAGTGGCAATTTGTATTTATTATTTTCATAAAATAACATAAATTTAATAATAATAAAAATTACACCAATATGAATCATTTTCAAGATATTTATTATATTTAACAAACTAAATTCATACAAAAGGGTAAATTGAAGTGTTATGAAAATTATAAAGCATTATCCTAGAGTTTTAACCATGGTTTGCCTATTTTTTCCCACACCGAGGGAGTAAATATTTATCGAGGAGACTATTCATAAAGAGAAAAAATAAAATGGTTCTATTTAACAAATTTAATAATACTAATTCCAAATACGGAATAAAATTTGATGGATTCAATTTTTATATGGGGAAAATTTTCATTTTAAAACACGTTTACAAAACATGAAAAAAAACTGGTTTTTATAAAAATAAAATTATAAACATATTCTTGATTTATTCTTATCACATTACAACAAAGACATATATGAATGATACATTTTTTAATACATATTTTTTAAATTTTATTAAAATCACTCACCATTAGAGACTAACTTAGTTTTTTAAGATAAAAACAAATTGTGCACATAGAATCTTTTTTTTAGAAAACATATCTTTATTTACCTCTAAACAATTTTATTATCATTTATTACCATGTCATATTAATATATTTATTTTATAAATATAAGAATGTTTTTCATAATTTAATTATCCATATTTATACACACTAATCAAACTACTTTTCAATCATATTCACATTATATAATTATATTTCAATGACTAATCCTAAAAAGAAAAAATATATTTTAGTTCATTTAGACATGTGGTTGTTGTTATAGAAAGATGTCAAATACTTTAACATTATTTCAAATATATATATATATATATATATAATGGTGTTAAATCACACCTATTAATTAAATTGCATCGTTTCAATTTTTTTCATACTAAAATATTATATCTTTTAATAATATCATATAAAAAACTTATTAAAATCATAATTCTATGGTTAAGAATAAGGATTATATCAATTATAAATTAAGGGTTTCTTAATGTATAATTTTTTAATACTAATATAGTGAATTATCTTCTGAATACATACATTTTTAGTTGGGTTATGTTTCCTGTATAAGACTCTATAGATTTTCTTCCACTTTTCTGTGTTACTAGTATTCATTTATCATTAAGAATGATAACATAATATGATATACTTACATGGTGCATAATATAATCCATCGGTTGAATCTAAATATATTACTACCTTTAGTTCATCTCAAATTTCAATGATGAAGGAACAAGAATAATTTTTCATACTTAATGTAGTAAAATTAATTTTTATAGGTATTGAGATCTATAAAAGGATGACAAGATATTCCAACTTTTCAAATCAATTTACTAAAACCAAAATTGTTAACTCAAGATAAGATAATACTAAATAAACATTCATATGATGAAGTAAAACATTAATCTCTATAACATCATAAATAAAACCCATGGTTCAACATATGACTTTCAGAAAATAACTAAACCATAAAACTCCTCCAAAGTATTCATAAATAAATATTTAAATAAAAAAATATTGATGATTTGATCACATGTTTATAAAAAAATATATTTTATTCCTATATTCTATGAAATGGGATAATATTTTCCACAAATAAAAATGAATCACTAGATATAATATCAAAATATATTTATTTATTCATACCAGAATAATTTTATTCCTTATTTTTCAAAAGTTTTTTTAATCAAAATATGACATGCCAGATAATAATCCCTAATTCTCCCCAAAATATGTTGCACTTCATAAAAGTAGGATTAATCGTTATTCTCCATGGTTATTATTCCCATTAAAAATATGTCCCCAAAATTTAATGAACCACTTTCTTTAATTACCTCATCATCAAATAAGATAACAATCCCAGAGGTTATCTATCTCTCTATTATGTAATCCTTCTTAAAACAAAGTACCCAAAATTTCACTAATCTCCTCAATATATTTTTATATAGATTATCTATACCTCAATCATGAATTATTATTAAATATACTTAAATAAAAATAAAATAATATAACAAATTTTGATATATGAATTCAATTCATATGTTTGACCATAAACCTATAAACCCATGATGGAATTCATAACTCTAATGATATCCTCACAGGAAATCATCTTAACCTCCAACTTAATATAATATAACATTATAACATATAAACTAATTATAGGGGTACGAATAATAATAAATAAATTTTAAATATTATATGGTTTACAGATGTATAAAATAAATTCACTAGTTATAAATTGATTATAAATGAAAAAAATAAATGTATAGAAAAATAAATGTTTTTTTGAAAAAGTATTTTTATACAAATAATGTGTTTTAATCTCAATATATTTAAGTATTCCCTAATGGAAAATTATTTAAATTAAATTTATATATTAATTATTAGATCATATGTTTTATCATTTATCTATTTTTTGTAACTATGATTAACAATAAATCTTATTTTATTCTTAGAAATATCATTCCTCAAAAAAGTTGTTTCAACAAGTATTTCAAATATATTTTAAATTTTTTTCCCATGTATGGAAAAATTAAATTAAAAATTAAATTAACTTTTTAAATCAACATTTCAATGTTATCATAGAGTGAATTCTTGAGAATTTGAAGAGAAAATTAATTTTTCAAGAAATAGTGAAAATACTGATTTTTATTATAACAATTTACTTAAAATGATATTAATATTTTTATTAAAGATATTTATGAAGGGGAGGGTAGGTCAATGGGGTAAAAAACAATGAATACTAAGGTAATCACCTATTATAATGGGAATACATCCATGTGTAAGAGATCCAATTTTAGTGAAACAAATATAGGATCTTTCCAGGCTAACAATTAGTGCTAAAAAATATGTTTCCTTGTTCCCCTCACTCTAAGTGAAAAGTAAAGTAGTGTGATAATTAATAAGTTCTTATAATTTTTTCATGTGATAAAAAATATACCATGGATCCTTGATCTGGCCCTATAGAGAGTGGGAGATGATCACTGTGTTGGTCTCCACATATGACAGTATGATATTTTTGATGCATCGCATGTCTAACCCATCCCTCATAGCATAAGAAACAACTATTAAAAAGTCACTAGGACCATATGATGCACTGATGGTGAGAATGAACGAGGCTCCCATATCATGAACCAACCCACCTCCACCCATAAAACCATTACTTCATGACCCATCTACATTAATCTCAAATCCACTTAATGGAGGATTTGGAAAAATCTAGTGCCCATGTAAGTCCTCAACCTATATGTTGGAGGAATCCACACCCAATTTTATGATATTACTAAGTAAAGAAGCCAACCCAAAACAAATGAGAAGATGAACCATTTCAAATTCCAAAATAATCTCTCTTGTGTCTAGAAACCTACAAGAGTCTATGGTCCCCTCACAAAGTTACATATTCCTCACCTCCCACAAACACCAGAAACATGATAGCAAGAAGATAAACCTTGTCTGGTGCTCAGGGTAGTTCCCACTGATGCTGCTAAACTAACGGTGAAGGAATTACTCCCTATTCTAGATGCTATGTAGGACTCCAAAAAAATCGCCCAGTGTGTGCCACATATAGGTATCCCAATTACCTTCAAAAAATAAAGGAGAGACAAACTCCTCATCTGGGTTAATGAAAAAGGTACACTTAGAATCCATATTAATAACCTTGCACCTAATCTAATCATTAAAAGGATTCATTTCATTTAGGATCCTATAAAATAATAAATTATATTTAATAATCAACTGTTTAAACTAAATAATAGAAGCTAAAGAGTCTCAAGTATAAGGAAAATTCACCACACTACTGTAAGCTTTAGTTAAAAAATCACCAGTATTATTAGAAGTGAAAACAAAAATATCCCTCTCCTCATTCATGTGGATATTCTTTTAAAAATTATGTTTCTAGTAATTATGAACTGAATTAACAAATAAGTGATATGAACTTTCTTTCTTGGAGGTAATATCCGGTGTTGGGAACCCCCAAAAGTCAAGAAGTTCACCCGCCTAATTATGCCGCCTAAAGACAATCTCCACATTACCAATATTCCATGGTGAGTCGGGATGAATGGTTGTAATGTTCTATCTTATTTTATTCTATAATATGGACACCCTTAGACATGGGTAACTCAAATCCAATCAATAATTATTCCTAAAGAATATTCCCCAAAGGGTCTGTCCTTCCAAAACTTCCCAAGACAATTTGGCTTGCATGCAGTTCATCATGCTCGGGATGTCCCTGAGATTAATTCCACCTTCACCATAAAGTCTAGGAAGCCTCACCCATGAGGCCCAATGAAATATTTTTTCAGAGTGTGCATCCCAAATGAAATCCAACATATGTTTATCAATCTACCTGATCACCGCTTCGGGCCTTAAGCAAGCTGATATCACATGCATAGGAATGGACGACAAGACCTGACTGAACAAGGTGATCATTATTCCAAAAGAAAGAAAAATATTCCTCCAATTATTAATATGGTTCAAAATACCATTAAAATACCCCTCATAATGTTGAATGAAAATCCTACCAAGAGATACATGAGCTATAATATATTCTAGGGGAAAGATCCTCTTATGAATAACTAAGTAATGTTCAATCATAGAAACCTACCTTGGAGAGAATATGTGAAAAACCTATGTAATCACCCCTACCCCGAAAAGGTATAATATCACCAGTGAGGATGCTCTGATTTAAATAACTTGTTAAGTAATCCAAGGCCATGATAAAAATAATGGTAGAAATCAGTTACACTTTCCTAAACACTCTAACCATCTTGAAGAACCCATACTTCCTACCAATGAAAGAAACAACCATCCACAAGGACATGAAACACCAGAAAAGAAGATCAAACACCCAATTAGAGAATCCTATACAACCTATTACCATGAGTATGGAATTACATTTGTGCTTCTCATATGATTTATCCATAAAAATTTTGATGACAACATTAGATCCTAGGGATTTAAAACTAATGTCCCAAAAAATGTATTGAGAAAGGTTGATGACACCATGGATGGAACAATAGTTAAAAAAGTGATTCTCTCTAGAGATCCATGTGGTCAAATTAACAAACTACCTTTTACTGAGAATGATTTCTGAGGATTTTTTTGTGTAATTACACATGTTGATGGGTCAGAATTGGTTTAGATACATGGGATCCTTGATCTTTGGAATTATTATCATGGTGGTGGAACATGAAATATGTGGAACATTCCAGTCATGAAATAAGTCTTCGATAGCCTTGATAAGATCACTCTTCACAAGATCCCATAAAGACACATGAAAATATCCTATAAAACCATCCTACCAAGGATAACTATCTATGTTGAGAGACTAAACGTCATCCCAAATTTCATCTCCTTGAAGAACCCCACTCGACATATTATTTATAATATCATCTACAAAACATGTAATGAATCCCAACATATCACATGTACACCTAGATAATGATTTTTAATGAAAGGATTAAAATTAAGAAGAATATAATTAAAAAAATCAACAGCCATACCTCTTACAATTGTATGGTCATCTTTATATGATCCATATATTAGGGGAATATTTGGTTTGATGACTCGATGCTTTTCCTTGATGCAAGTATAAAAAAAGGACATGTTGTGATCCCCCTGTTCAAGAAACATAGCCTTGGACTGTGAATTGTCCCTCTCATATTTTCAAAACAATTATGATATTTTAGATCTTTTACTACCCAAGTTCTCAAACATAACCTCATCCCACCCTTATTAAAGTCAAGACTTGAGAAGATCAATTTCCCTTGTGAATTTTTCAGGACCCATCCAATGAGAAGGTATTCTATTATTCCATTACTGAAGATCACTCTTTAAACAAATAAGATTATTATATATTCAAACCCATGGGATTCTTTGCATGGGGTTATCCCATTAATCCCACACCACCAGTATATAATTTGGATCAGAAACCCATTAGTGGGAAATGAAAATGCGTCTACCTCCATCACTTTGAATAGTGAAGTTGAAAAGCAGCATTGAGTGGTCTGATATGGCCTGGACCATGTGACGTACTTAGCTACTTGGAAACTGAGAGACCATATTTAGATTGGAAAAACGCCAGTCTAAGAGACCCCACCTTCTATGAGTGCCCTTTTGGTTTTTAGACCATGCAAATGGGTCTCCCATATAAACAAGGTCCACCAAACCCATATGAGCCACGAATCTGGTAAAATATATCCTTAACTTCATTGAATTATTATCCCCTCCACACCATTATGAGACATCCGACAGAACATGGAAATCACCACATATGAACCATGGTCTTTATCCCACATTAAAATTCCCAACTCACTCCACAAACATTCCCTTTCCATGGACTCAAACATGGAATACAAAAATGTGAAGTAGAAGTACAAAGTTACCTACATGATCTTTATAATAATAAAATAATTTTCTGACATGACCAATTCTACCAAAATAAAACTCTTGAAAAACACCCAAATGTGTTTATTATGCACTACTCCATACAAGTCATCGCATACAAAAAATCTATTAGAAAACTCCAAGAGTCATTTAGAATACTACTTTTGTTCAAGAATATCCACAAGTGAGAGATTACTAAAGTGATATTAAAAAGTGATAAAATAAATATTTACCAGGGAACTTAATCCCTAAGCATTAAAAAAATAGCATAAAACTCATTGGAGAAGGTGTTTACCAGTGGAGGACCCAGGTGTCTAAGGACCTTGAACATGTGGATTTAAACCTGATAACCACATTTATAGATATAAAAACATGTACACCCCACTCGGGGAAGCACCAATAGAATCAATACGTGATAGGGAGGTGCCAGAATACAAGATATGGGGCTGAACCTCTAATAAAACCCCAAAATAATTATTAAGAGAATGGGGAAAACCTTTTGTAGGTCATAAAGCCTTAGTCTCTAAGCCAATTTTAACAATAAATAATCTATTTATGTCTATACACACATCTAAGTCAAACTATAATAATGAGAATTTATTGGAGGAGATGAGGGAACCTTCTCATAGAAATTAGAAGAGTGTTTTGGTGTATACACCACCATATCCCAACACTGCTATGACTCCATCGGAGGAGAGAACTAAAGTCCTAGAGGAGGATAAAATGATATTACAAAAGGAGGTACAACTAGAAAAGGAATAAGAACCACTACATTGATGGATAAAGTCTCATATGAACAACCCTTAAGAACCAGTGGTAACAGAGAAACCTCCAATGAAGAATCCTTTTCCAACCTCACTATATCTGACGACTATGTGGTCGGGGAAACCGATATCTCCATATGAGGAACCTTGAAGCCAAACGAAATCTTCTATAGACTTAGAGAGAGTAACCTTAAAGGTGAAAAATCATGAAAAAACATTTTGGAGAATCATAGAAAATATACTACCATCAGGAAAATGCTTCTCCTACACTGATAAAGATATAAGATGGAAGTAGATTCGATAGTTCCATCTATACACAGATATGAGCCATGGAGGAGTCTAGAATGTTGAGAGACCTTTCATCTACACCCAAAAAGTAGTTGAGAGTCACCAATTATAACGACCCATACTTTACATACATGGTTAATACTTAAAAATTGAAGCACACTTATTACAACATATAACAAAACCATAAAAGGACCGTATATGTACAGAGTCTTTAGAAAATGGGAAACATAAACAACTGGTTCATAAAGAATCTACTTTTCCTCCCATTTATTTCATCATATCTAGAGTCCCTTTTGGCATATCCTACTTAATAACCTTCTTTCTAACCTGGGGAAATAAAACATACAAAAGGGTGAGCTTAAATGCTCAGTAAGGGTAAACAAAAGAAATATCAATCACATCATATACATAATAACATAACTTTTGGAAATCTTAACCTGCAAAAGAGATCATAATTTCATAACATGGGATAAATCATAGTAGTGAAATGAAATACCAATAATCATAACTTAAAAAATGAAACTTCATGGCATACACACATAATCATAGAAAATCATTTCTTAGTAGTCAAGACTCTTTTCCAAGTCTATCTTAGTGGACAAAGTCCATTTCTGAACCGAGTTCACTCCTCGTTTCAGTCATGTTTCACTGAACCGGTTTAACTTTCCGTTCCAGTCATGTATATCTCATGAGATATAAAATCTTTACCCAATGCATTGGAGGGAGACATAGGTCCCACCCATCTCATAATGATACCATTCTTATGTGTGCCACAAAATCATAAACCTTACATCATAGCATATCCCATGTAATAAAAATGGGAATCTTAAACGTCATGACATCATAAAACAATTCATATAAGATAAAGGAATTTATAAAAATATATCCATCACAACATAATCATATTAATGTAATAATAGGGATATAAATAGAACCCTATATTATCTTAGACGGAAAATAATTTTGATAAAACACTTGAACTCCATTCTTGAGGAAAATATCCTTTCTACTTCAAAAACATTTTTCCTTTCATAACATGTCATACAATTTTAATATAAAATAATTTGATTAAAAATAAGCTTGAAAACTTATAATGGAAGATTCTTGGAAATAATGTTTTAAAAATCCATTCATGCCGTAAAAACATTCTTCTCGTACTTTTGTCGGAAAAGTCAAAAAGTACCGCGTATGAAAATTGACAAAAGATTCCTTTCATATCATTTACTAAAAACTCACTGAAGGGTAAAATTGGATTTAAAAAATTGTAGGGGGATTGAAATAATATTACATATTTAGGAAACATGGATGTGGATGATAAAATACACCCCAGTAAATACCAAAGTATAAACAATCTCGGATAAAAAAATGAGATTGTGATATTTTCCCTTACCTTATGTCTGGTATGCTTTGTACGTGTCCGAAACTCATGTATAATGATATAAATAATGTCATTGACTTATTAAAGAATCATATTTATTGTTATGATATCATATACCATCATATTCTTAGCTTCTTATTAGTAATATTTCATTACTACTTGTTATTCGGGTGTTTATTACTTTTTGTTCTTATGCTTGTTTTGTCGAATAAATTCTTATTCCTCTTTATAGGATATAGATACATAATTTACAGAATGTTATTAGTGTAATATATATCATATTCATTCATTCAATTCATTTATATAATCATTATTCAATGAAGATCATATAGAACGGGTCGCATCACATCGTGGACACGGTAGGCCGTACGTACGCACGAGCGATGATATCGTTCCCATGATCGTGGAATTGTATTGAAGCGTATGTATACTATTTCAAAATCAATATCACTTTTCAATAATCATATATAGTTAGTATTTACACCATTATACCATCCATGTAAGGTGGTGGTGGAAAACAGATTACACCACGGCGTGGAGACGGTATTCCGTACGTACGCACGCGCGGTGATTTCATTTTCCATAGGATGGATAAGAGTTGAAATAGGTTTGTTTCATATTTATAATAACACATCAGTATATGAGGGATATTGATGTTATTACCTCATAATGAAACAACTAAATAAGATGGAGTATAATAATAATGGAACTTGAAGAAAACGGTAGAAGGTATTACCTCTTTCTCAAAGTGCCTCTTTTAAACATTCTCTTAAGGCACTAGAGTTGATCTTTTGATAAGACCAGTACTTCTAGTAGTTTTATAAGGAAGTGGGGAAGTGAAATGGGCAGGGGTTTTCTGAGCTTGAAGTCTCAAATTAGTGTGAGGAAGAGAGGGAGGAGGTGCCCTTTTATAAGGGAGGAGAGGGGCACCTTTGGAAAGTGTGGAAATATTATTTTATTATAAACTTATCTTCGATTTCAAAAGGTCCAAAAATCATTAAAGATGAAGATAATATGACTCATGGTAGAAATAAAATCATCCAATCATAATTGGACATGTTTTGGAATATATTTTAGTCATTTTAATCTTATTTATTTAAATCATTTATTAATGAGGTAAATACTTCATCATTATTGTGTCATAAATAATTTAATTTATATGGTGTCTAAAAATTATAAAAAAACCATCATTATGTAGGAAATATTTTTAGATTTCTAATGAATATTTATAGTCGAAAATATAATTTATATAACCCCTTATAAAAATTAATTACTACAATAGTTTTGTTAATGTCAATTTTGTCTTTACATTAAATTAATTAATCCAAATTGTCATTGTCACTACCAAGTGGCTCAATGGGGTCCCAAAATCGACCCAAGGATTCCCATGGTCGGCCAATACTCATCCAATAAGGTTAGGAAAAGTTTCAAGGTAATTTTGAATTATTATAATATGATTTTAACCTTGAATTACCCTATTTACCTTTAACCGTAGTAAATAAAAAAATTACCGTAGTTACTATTCATAATATCAAAAAATAAAAGTAACCTATTAACATAATTTGGACCCACTGATTCCAAATATGGAATAGATTTTTCAAAATTAAAAACACATAAGTTGCATTAATTAATTTAAAATTAATCCCGTTGTTAAGAAAACGGGTTTTACAAGTTAAAACATTGCCAAATATTGAAATGTTTTCACCTATGAATTCAATGTAAAATTAATGCTAATAACATACATTATGTTAAATGGTAAAAATCTATTTTATTTATACTTTAAAAACAATCAATATTATAATTTAAACATATAAAGTATTGTGATGAAAAAGTTGTTTTTAATTAAAATATAGCGTGTTTTTAAGAGATAATAACTATCAAAAGATTGACACTTGTTTATGTCTGGTTTAAATGTGAAATTACATCCAATGAACAACATTGTATTAAATTGTAAAAATATAATCTAAATATAATTTAAAACCACTCAAATTAATAATTTATCACTATTAATTATTTCGATTAAAAAAGTTGTTTTTAATTAAGATTTAGTAATTTTCACTATTCATCAGAATATGAAAGTTATCCGAAAAGTACCAAAATTTCATCATAAGCTAATTTTGATATTCCAAATCAAAAAATGAAGTCGATTTTGAAAAATAAAATTTACAAAATTTCAAAAAGTGGTTATTTCTATTCATAACAGCTAGTTTTAATAATATTTTAATAGCATATTGTTGTTTAGTGAAACTCGGTATTGCGTACGACGCACGCTATCGAGGAAGGCCATAGTTGCATGTAAAGAAAACCAAGATAGTTTTGTGTGTAGTAAACGATTCCTTTGATGATTTATAAAAAAAAAATATTTCTCATAAAAGACTCGGGTGTTACACCAATACCCTATAAGAATGATATATTATAAAAAGGAACTATCATTTTTGAAAGGCCGATCCAGATAGAAGCCTTTGATGAATCATTACTAGAGTGAATGTTTAGTGACCAACTCACAAGTGTGAAGCATCCCAAGTCTAGCACACATAGAGACCAAGACAAAGAGAGAAAAAAATCATCCATGGAACCAAGAAACACATATAAGTCCATTCAATGTAGAATATAAACCCAATCCATGTATGATAATTCACAAGAATAGACCAAGGCCTGAAACTCTGATAAATAGGTCCTCTACCTCCCAAAATGAGCCACCAACGTCCACTGGTGGAAGTCAAGAGACACATCAAAAGATTCATCTGAGAAGTAAATTCCTAGAGAACCATCACAAAAAACCTACGAGGAATTTCAATCAGAATACATGGGATCTATGATAGAGACGATTCCTTTGGAGCGATGATAAGAACCTCTTTCAATGAGAGACCCGAGGATAGATGAATTTGGGGCCATGTCTCTCCCGGGCATGATTAGAAAGAACCAAATATATAATAGAGACCCAACATGGGTGAGATGAATAACAATGGAGGAGGAAGACCCACCACCACTAGATCTTCCAAAAAGTAACCAATGATCAATTGAGTTCAAATTTGAGGAGGCGCGTTAGGCACATACTGCGAGGGAATAGAGAAATCCATCATCACATATGCATTCATATAAAAATTCACTTCAATGAATGTTTTAATATTGCCTGATATTGTTTTATGACGTATTTAAATGTAAAATTTATTCAATTATATTATAATTATTCCAATTTTATTGATTTGGAATCAATTTTATATTCAATTTTTTTTAAAAATCTTTTGGTACCTAAGAAAAACTTTCTTGGGAAAACCACATTTCCATCATGCTTATGAGATAAATTTTAAATTAAACTCTCCCTCATCTGTGAATTGAAGTTGGTAAATTTGATTCATTATTGAAAATGATAATAAATAATATTAGGTAATATGGTCACCTGAAAGGTATCTCAAAATAAAATTTAAAAACATTATAAAATTAATTACTTTAGTATGGTAAAAATGGGTTTACTGAGGGTTAAACCAAAGGATATTGGTAATTATAACAATTAATAATTTTTAAATCATATTTTATGGAGATATAGAAAATATATATTTTACCAAATTTTAATATATGTGAATTTTGAATCATTTCATAGTAGAGTTAATTTGTGTATTTTGTATTTTTTGAGGAAATTTCGAAGGTGGTCCCATCCCCCCCTTGTAAAATGACACCATATCTCCTCTTCTCCCCACACTTCAAGAGCCTTTTATTACAGAAAATAAATTCCCAAATTCATTACTAAAACCCATAACCATGACCTAGAGTCCTTTTATTTATCATAAAATCATTATATTTTGGATTTAGGTGTCAATCAAAAAGGTTCTCTTGAAAAGAGGTATAGTTCTTAACCATACTTATATGTTTTATTTCATCTTATACCCCATTGAATTTTTCTAAAAATATCCCACAATAATAAAAAAATTATCATAAATATACTACGGTGTTATTATTTTACTTTAATAATATATATAAATATCCTCTTCAATCAAATGAGATACAAAATCACTTATCATTAGTACGTCAAAATACCGCCTCACAAACCGATACAATTTGGTTTCCATCACCACTTCTCATAGATTTATATAATTATGGAATTAATGTATACATATATGATATAAATGATATAATTATTCTTATAGATTTATAATATCACATATAAAGTCTTACCTTCCAATCTGTTGGAAAATGATAACATCACCTGTGTGTAAGTGAGGACTACAACCTCCATGAAGTGATGCCATACATTTTTAATTTTATTTTATCAAGGATGGTAATAAGGATTTATTTTTTGAATATATATGATATATATCAAATATTAATTATTATATAATGGTGAATTATTATTTACCTTTATTTCATTCTATCCATAAAAAATTTGAAACAACTTCCTTGCATACGTATTGTCTACCATCTCCAAAAATGATGCAACTCATTTATCTATATCTATATTTTAGGGTTGAAAAAAATGTATTTAATGAATATATAGTAAATTTATATCATGATTAATACTCTTGATATGATATAACCATGATCAATATATAATTATTTAAACTACCAAACCCAAATAAACATGAAAAATAAAGCAATTATTACCCAGAACAGTGATTTTAAAAAGAATTGTTAATAAGTGGATGATAAAAGGTTATAAGTAAATAATATAAGTTATGTTATATATTATTATGGTTATGTAATATATTTTCAATATATATTTAATTATTATATATGATTTTTGGGAACATACAAAGGAAGTTGGACCAAAGGTAAGGGTAGATTTCACAAACTCATCAGTATTAAAGATTGTTTATTTTAATGACTCTTCAAGGAGTATTATTTTATATTTTGATATTAAAACAAAATTATTTTTCTTAGACTATATTTTTTTATATAAATTAAATTTTTTATTTTAATTTAAACTCTTTAGCTACTCATGATACTGAAATAACGTTTTTAAGGAAAACAGACCTTATTTTTCTTCCCAGTTGGAAATCCTTTTCTTACATAGCCATATTTTAAATAAAATATTGTATAATATATTTAAATTTCTAAAAATATTTTTTAATGGAATTTCATAAAATCTATTTATATAATTTTTTAATTGTAATTATACAGTCATTTATATAATGAGATATTTTTTATATCTTTACAAATATGTGAATGGAATATTATTTTACTTATATGAAATGGAAGGAATTTTCCACCAAAATTACCCTAAATGATTTAAATCGTCAATTAAATAATTCAATAGTTTTTTCTGAATGAAATTTATTCCAAAATAATTATGCAATTTCTATTTTTTAAATTCGTATTTTCAAAATTAAAAGAATATTTTCCATAAGAAATATTATATCAATATTTTTAAAATGTATTCATCACTGTTAACATTATTTGGTGAAAATTATTCATTAACGAGGGTGGTCTATTATGAAATAATTCTCTATATTATTCTAGATGCTTTATAATTATATTTATTTATTTGGTAAATTATTAAAATTTTATGTGATATTTTTTTCAATATTAATGTTTATGTTTACTATGTTTCACCACATTTATATTAGAAATTTATTTGACTATGTAAGTGATACTAAGGGCCCTTTATAGCCACTCGAAGCATCAGTTTGTCTTGTGAGACAAACTCGATTGGGTTTTTAGAAAATCCCTTACCCATTTATATGTGATGTATTGGCATGATTCCTTGACAGTATGTTTATGATGTATATCATTATGTATTCCCTCATTATGAGATTTTTAATTGATCTCTAGGTACTTATTTGATTAGTTTTGATATCAATGGATTAGTTTCATGATCATGTAGCTATTTATATCAAATTATTTTACCATTATTTATTCTTTAATACTATTATTCCTTCTTAAGATATTGGTTAAATGACTTGTTTTTTCAGATAAATACCTTAACATATTGATTATACCTTATTTATTCATGATATATTCCACCGAACTCATAACCTTACCTAGTATCTAAGATCATCACTTTATTGTGATTCCATTCCCCAATATTCTATGAAGTTTATTTGTAATGATATGAATGGGTATACTAAATGGAATTGTTGTGTTCTTGATGAAAATACAATCATGAATTTTATGTTTCCAATTGTAATATGAAATTCAAATATTTAGTTTTTGAATAATACTAAAATATTTGGTCCTTGGGAATGTGATCACCTATATATAGTATCAATGTAATAATGTAACCACAAATTTTGGGATATGATGGTCAACATATTTACAATTGTTAATAGACAATGGTTAGTATAAACCATGTGGAATGAATTTATAAAAACATTGATTGTGGAATACATCCCTATAACTAAAATTGTGGATAAGTCTATGTATAACATTACATTATAAAGTGTTTATAATGTATAAATTATATTTATTTATAACTTTATATCCCTCTTTGGATACAAAAATTAGACTTGGTTTTTTAATAGATGTATATATGGGTAATAATCAAGAATATAGTTGGTTTGACAATATGTTGAACATCATTCTGGTTCACAGTGATCGTTCCATTAATGCACACCTAGTTTGATAGCCCCAATGGATTTTATTGGATTTATTCAAATTTTATTTAAAAATCATTAAGATGGATTTCGAAATATTTTTATAGAATTAAAACCTTCTTAAAGAATAAAACAATATTATTCTGATATTATAAATGAAAAAATATTTCAATTTATGTTATGGTTTTCACTAGTTTTTAAATTATGCATTATTTTTTCATAATGTTAGGATCTATTATAGTATATGATTTTTTTTTTAAAAAAATGGATCCCTATGGAAGGATTAAAAATAGTACCAGCACACATGATCCATATAGGGATTTCCCTCATGGTAATGACAGTGAAGATGGAGATGAATCTATTACTGGAGGTAAAAAATAATAATTATTTTGGGTTAGTTAAATCAGGTTTTGACTAATAAACTTTACCATAGACAGGATCCAAATGATCCATAATTTGTTTTAACATTGTTAGAATGGTTTATGTTTTATCAACCACCTTAATTTAATTTGAAAAAAGATCCATTTGTAGCTAGGGAAATAAAAAGTTTCAATGCGAAGATATTTATCGCTTTGGGAAGTAGTAAAAAGGGAGAAGGATATAATGTAATTTTATCATCTCTCATAAAATGTGGATAAATGGTGGTCACTTATTTAAAAATATAATGATAAAGAGGAAAAAAAGAGAATTGAATTGAATGATTTTAAGGAATTTTAATTGCAGAAATATTTTACTCATTAAAAATTATCTGATATATAGATAAAATTATTGTTTTTCCAAAAAAATAAGAAAAATAATAAAAATTATGAGGAAAACATTTCAGGTTCTCAAAATAATTCTATGAACTACGTATGCGGTCCATAGAACATGATTTAATATTTATTTTATTGGATTAAGATTATCTTTCAAAGGGAACTAGTCTCCTGAACATTCTCATCACTTTATCATCTAGTATCATGTGTTTTCAATATAGTAAAATAATTACCCAGATATTATGAATTTTATTAAATTAAAGATTATAAATTGGAATCTCAGCACTCAGGAAAAGGGAAAACAGAAATTGGGAAGAAGAGATGGGTATAATTTATAACATGAAATAACCATGGATAGAAACACCATAGAACATGGATACTGGGAATGAGATTTTTGAACTAGTGTGAAGAAAAATCCCCCAGGCTCATGATTTCATGTATAAGAAAGAATATTCCAACGATAAATGTTTCAACTATAAAGAGATGGAGAACTATTATATTAATTTCTTAAGGAATTAATGGTCTATTTCCCAAAAACTATCTAGGGAGAAATTCTAGGAATATAAAATCTAAAAAACTAAGGTTGATATTCATAATGTTGTGGTCGAGGGTAATTTAATAAAATACTAAAATTTTAAAATATAATTATTTGATTTTGGATCATCAGACTTTTTTATATATTACATGTTTTCATTGGAAATTATATATTTCTTTAGTACCTTAGGAAGGAAGTTATCAGTCATGAATCCTAGTGGAAGCATCACTTCAATAAGAATATTTATTTGAGTTATAATTATAACCCATAAACATGAAATATTTTCTAACTTCATTATTATAAATATGGTTTATTCTGATATAATCCATGTTATGTAATGGATTTAAAAATATAGTGAAATATGTTATTGAAAATAAAAGGAAATTGTGATTCATGGTGAAAATGTGAAATTTCATATCATTAGACGGTATACATCATTATCAGTATCATGTATATATCCACCCCCTGTTGCACTATCTAATGAGATCCTTAAGGATAATGAAAAGAAAAAAGCTATGGATAGAGAAGGAGATATTCTAATTGAGGATTTACATATCGTACTTAAATTCATTGATGCATTTCCTAAGGAATTATCAGGACATCCACAATAGTATGATGTTGAATTTCCCATTATTATAACAAATAATGCAAGACCAATATCTAATAATATCTATAGAATAAATACTATAGAATTGGTGGAATTGAAGAATCTAAAAAAAAATTGTTCAGAAATATATTAATATTCCCTTATGTTTCACTTTATAGATCCCCTTTTCTTTTCATTAATAACAATGATGAATCTATGTGAATTGGAATTAATTATAGGGAAATAAATGTTATTATGATAAATAACAAGTATCCTCCACCCCTCATTGATGACTTATCTGATAAAAATTTCAATGATCTATATTTAACAATAATTGAATGTCATTTTAGGTATTTTCAATTTCAATGTAAAGAATGATGTTATTCTAATGATATCATTTCCAATGAGGAATCTACATTACAATTTTATTGTTATTCCAACTCGAATGACTAATTCACCCTCTATTTTTATTGATCTAATAAACATAGTATTCATCAGATATCTTAATGATTTTACTGTGGTATTTATTGATGATATCATGGTGTATTATAAGTTGTATTATGAAAATGAGAATCATTTTTAGATCATTCTTGAGAATATTATAATATAATAGTTACATTCCAAATTTATAAAATTTGAATTATAGATTCAAAATGTTTCTTTTATTTCCCATATTTTATGAAATGATGGAATACTAGTTGATCTTATAAATAAATTGGATTTTTAATAATTTCATACACCAAAAAACATAATTGTGTATTGTATTTTCATTGGTTTGGTATTTCATTATGAGTGATTTGTCTAAAAAAAATCCAAATGGGTAACCCATTAATTAAGTTTCTTTTAAAAGGGGTTATGTTAATATTGAGAAATTAATGTGGAGAATGTTTTTAATAATTAAAGAAGATATTGGTTAATGATCCAATTTTTAATCTACTATTAGGAAATTATGGATTTGGTATATCTAGTGATGCATAGAAGAAGAGAAATGGTTGTTTCTTTATAAAGAATGATAATGTTATTTAATAGGAATTATGGAAGTAAATTATTCATGACAAATGTTTTCCTACCCATGATCTTTTGTTGGGATCCATAATCTTTTCATTGAAGATATGGATAAATTATTTCCATGGTGAAATATGTGAGATATACACTGAACATAAGAGTCTGAGTTATATATTTTCATTGAAAAACCTCAATATTAGGAGAGTTTAATGGCATTAGAAACATAAATATTATGAAATATAAATAAACTACTACCCATGGTATAAAAATAAGGCAATTAATGCATTGAGCATGAAAGATCACGGAGTTATGGAAAAAATAATGGACAACAATGATCCCATGATAACGTATTTAGTGTAGATAGATATGGGTATTGGTAATGAAGTAGAAACATAAAACCATTTTCAAAGGATTTAAAAGAAAAATTTAATGTAAAAAATAAACATTTCTCAACTCGATGATGAGAATTTAAAGAACAAGAAAATTAATGGTGTGAATGGAAAAAATTAGTAGACTTCATTTTTGAAGTTGGTGTTCTTTGATTTGGAAAAATACTATGTGTTCCATATATAATGAATATGAAGGGAGTATTGGAGGATGATTCTCAATGCTCAAATTTATCTATACACTGTGGTAGCACAAAGATGTATAGAGACTAGAATTAATGTGTTTGGGGGTATAATATAAAGTGGGAAATTTCTTATTATGACCTATGATGTTTTGTTTCTAAATAGGTGAAGGATGAGATATAGAATCCTAGAGGATTCATGAACCCTCTTTCTATTCCTATGATTAAATGGGTGAAAAAATTATGAAAATTGCAATTAGAGTTTTGAAGTCTCTAAGAAATAATGAATCAATATGGGTTATTTGTTATCACCTCACCAAATCTGCACATTTTCATACTATAAGAGATTATTTACCTCTTCAGTGGTTTAACTAATTTACATCAATGAATTTTTAAGACTCCATTGTGAACCTATTTTAATTATACCTAATCTCGATCAATTATTTTGTTCAAAATTCAAGAAAATTATTCATAAGGATCCTGATACTAATCTTCATTTGAACACAACATGTTACACTCAAACTGATGGATTATCATGGTGGACAATTAAAACATTATAATACATGTTAATTTAATTCTATTATAATTTTAATGGTGTTTGGGATTATTATTAACCTTTGGAAGAATTTTTAGATAACAAAAATTTCATTCAAGTATCCAAATGGATCCATTTGATGCATTATATAGAAATATATATCATACTACAACTTGTTGGGATAAAGATAGTGAAAGGATTATTAAAGGACTAGAACATGTAGAGAAGGAAATAGAAAATATAAAAACTATTCAAACATTTATTAAAGTATCTAAAAGAAGGAAAAATATATACACTGATAATTAGAGGAAAGATTTCAAATTTCAAGTTGGAGAACACATTATTTTTAAATTGTCTCCAAGGAAGGGTGTTGTAAGGTTTGGTAAGAAAGGTAAACAAATACAGAGGAACATCGTACCTTTTTAAATCCAAGAATGAATTTTAGTTGTGTATTTCTATTTGTAACTTCCACCAAGTCTCACTAAAGTAACTGATGTGTTCCATATATCATTTTTAAATAAGTAAATTCTAGACCCAATGTTTTCTATCACTTATGAATAAATATAATTAGAACATGCTCTATCCTATTATGATGAGTCTATCAATATTTTTCAACTATATAACATGTGTTTAGGAATCAAATTACTTTATTGGTAATGTTAATTTAGAAAAATCATTAGATATAATAAGTGATGTGACAACCTGAAGAAATTATGATAAAATTCGACCAAAATAGGTTTATGAGGTGACATTATGGAAATTATGGGGATTTAATTTTTTAAAGGAGGGTATAATTTAATACCCTGATAGTTTATGATATATTTATTTTTAAATAAATTTAATCACTCAAATATCATTTAATACACGAAACCCCTAATCTGAGTGAAATTTAATATAGATTACCTTTACAAACAAGCCATAAAATTAAATGGTATGAATAAAAACAACTAAATTATAAAAGTTATATGGTTACACATGTCTAAAATAAATTAGTTTTTTGTGAAATTGATTTTAAATTATAGTAAAAATCATTTGAATGTAAAAGAAATATTTTTCCAAAAAAATATTCTCATGCTCCCAATTTATTTTATCTTAATAAATTAAATTAATCAATATTGTTGAATTATGTTAAGGAAATTTACATATTAAATATCAAATAAAATGTTTTATCATTAATATAATATTTTTTTCAAGTAGGGGATAATAATGAATCCAGTTTTATGTTTAAAAATTATATTTTTCTAAAAAATGGGGTTGTCGTATTTTTGACACATATTTTAAAATAACCTATTACACTTTTAAAAATAAAACATTAATACTTGAACTTAATTTTTTAAATTAAAATATAAAAATTATATACAATAATTTGATGAATTTTGAAAAATAATAATACTTAAAAGAAATTATTTTATTTTAAAGAATTTATTCAGACCCATTTTGTTTCAAACTAATATTAAAATTTAAATCATTTAAATTATATTATGATTATTCTAATTAAGGTCATTAGAATAAAATATATGTTGAATTATGATATAAAACAATTTCATGCTATAGAAAACTTTTCTCTGAAAAACATCATTTTTATTGAGATTATGGGTTTTATTTAGAATAAATTATTCCACTTATGTGAACTAAATTTATTAATATGGAATCCATATTTATAATAATAATAATTAATATTTTTTAATATGGTAAAATTATTTATTGGTCATAATTTATAGAAAATATAGTAAAAAATTAATTACCCTGAATAAGGTTAAACAAGTTCATCTGGGATTACACCCAAATATAAGGGAAAATATTCCCATTAATCATGCATAAATCCTAATGACTGGTCATATTTTTATATTATTATATATAAAATTAAAATATATGTCCATTTTGAATTATATTTATTTGGAATGATTTTATCATTTTTTATTCTATTAGGAAATTTTCATAGAGGTCCCCTCCACCACTTATAAAAGGATACCCATTATCCACTACTATCTACACAAAAATATTCATTTTTTATTTGAAATACATACAAACATTAAAACCCACTGTATTTCTTATAGGTCTTTATTTGATCATATAACCATCTTAAAAGGTATTAGGTGCAAATCTAAAGAGTTTCTTTATAGAACATGTATAGTTCATAACCATGAATCTTTGTTTTACATTTTCATCATCCCATTAAAATATTCTCCAACTATGATAAAATAACATCAAAATTATCATTCATATACTTATATATTATTATGTTAATTGAATAAACTATATGAACCCCCACTTCTATCAAATGTGAAATTAAACATTGGCTCATGTGTATGGAAGACTACCACATCGCGAATCGATGCAATTTGTTTACCATCAATGCCTCTCATAGATGGATACAATGTTGTATTAAAAGTAAATATTTTATATTCATTAAATAGTTATATATATAATATTATAACTCTATATCACGCTTCTTTCCTTCCAATCTGTTGATAATGATAATATCACTCATGCGTACATGTGGATTATTTCCTCCACAAAGGATTGTGATACATATTTCATTTTATTTTGACATGCATGGAAATAATGGAAGATTCAAGGAATATATGTGATATATATTATATGATATTTATTTTATAAATTTTAATTATTATTTAACAATATTTTTTCCATCCTTCAAAAAATTAGAAACAAAATTCAGCTGTATGTACGACCTACCTTCTCTATGAATGAATTAGTCCAATTTTCTATCTATAAAATTTAAAAATTATTCTAAATGTTTATATAATGAATATATATGATATTTAAACCATGGTTAATATTATGGAGATGATGGAACTATGATCAATGTTCATGAAAAAAAATATCAAACAAAAACAAACATGATAAATCAAGTCATTATTAACCAGAATAATCATTTATGTAATGAATTATTAATAAATGGGTGATAAAATATTATATGTAAATAATGTTAGGTATAATATATATTGTTATGGTTATGTAATTGATGTATAATGAATCCATATTTATTATATTAAAGGTTCAGACACACACAACTATTAAATTTTTATTAGAAGAAAAGCACACCTAAAAGAACATAGGGAAGGCCACAACAACTAAGGGAGGTCTAAAATAGTGAATACCAAGTTGATATCCCCTAATTAAACATGCCACCCTTAGGTTTAGACACATATGAACGAAGTCATACCTAAGGAAATGGTTTATTTCAAAATCATATCATTATTCAGGATTATTTATTATAAAGAATATATTAGCGGAATTATTTTATATTTATATCTTAATCCCAATAGATATTTATTCCAATATATTTATTTAGGGAAATTATATTTTTTTTCTATATTTTTCATCCTTTAACTACTCAGGATACCGAAACTAGGTTTTTAAGGAAAATCACCCTTGTTTTTACTCTTAAAATAATATTTTTATTACAAATCCATATTTTATAAAAAGAATTAAATAATATTTTTACCTTTATCCAAGGATTTATTTATTTAATTTATACCTATATTTTAAGGAAATTGGTAAAAATTAATCTTCTTATCTTTTCCAGAATGTGGTACTTTTCAAAATTTTACAAATGTATGTGTAAAGTTTTTTAGATTAGATGACATAAATGGAATCTATGGCCATAAAGACCACTCATTTATTAAAATATTACATCACAAGATTAAAAGGTTACTTTTAAAGGAAAGGGCCTACTTTTTTTTTGAAATTTTTAGATTTTTAATAAAGTATTTCAAAATGCAAAGTGTATTTTCCTCAAGAAACCATCTTGTGACATTTATAAAGTATATTTATCTATGTCAAAATTATTTGTTGGATATCATGATTTAAAAAAAATAATTTTTTTATACTATTCCCCATATAAATCTATATGGTTGATGAATATCTTTATTCATTAGAAAATTTATTAAAATATTCTATGCTATTTTTTCATTAATAATGTTTACATTGATTATGTTTCACCCCTTTCATACGATGAATGTATTAGACTTCATAAGTGATAGGAAAGGACTTATATATCCCCTATATGTATTAGTATGTCTCATGTGAAAATATAACATAAGATCTTTGCCATTTCCTTACTCATTTATTTCATATTTCATTGAAAGATGTATTGAAAGTATGTTTTTGATTTCATTCATTATGAATTATCTAATTATGAGATTAGTTATTGATATAGATTTAATTATTTGATTAGTTATGATATCAATGAATATGTTTCAAAATCATGTAACAATTTATTAGGAATTATTTTATCATCATTTAATACTTCCATATATATTTCATTCATATGTTATTGATTAAATGGAATGTCTTTCGGGTATTAAACTTGACATGTTTATTATGCATTAATTATTTACGATAGATTCCGCAATAAACATACCCTTACTAATCTTATGAGATTAACCATTTTCATATATGAATTCAATAGGATTTGAGAACGTTTTTTAAGATTGATATGAATGGAAATTCTAAAGGGAATAGTGATGTTTTCAAATAAAATACCATGTTGTTTTTTACAATTTATAATGTAATGTAAAAGTCAAGTTTGTATCTAATTTTCCCATACTAATAACCTATTAAGTCATTTTGTATGGGTTTCTTGTATCATTTACCAATGTAATAATGTAACTGATGACTATAGGATACTAGGGTCAGGGTCTTTATAGCATGGGATAACCCCCCCTACACCTCATTTCTCACTTCGAATAACAACTCATGTACCCTTATAGCTCAAAATCATTAACATTTACCTAGATCATGGGAAATTTATCATATAACTACCCATATAATAATCCCAATTCATTTATATATACACCTCAAGATCTAGAAACCATTTATTATATCATCATTAGTTAACCTATGCAAAGAAAAACATGTTTCATTACAATTTTATCATAATAAATGCATATATATAAAATAATAAAGAAGGTAACATTGGATCACATCCCTAGAAAATCATAAGAAACATCAATAGTTATTTTAATAGATGAAAAATAAATTTAATATATAATTTTAACATTTCAATTAAATTAGGGAGATAATAATTTCCCTTATTTATCTTTAAAAAAATAAATTTTATGAATATTGGTAAAAATACATAAATTGAACATAAGCATGGATTATTATAATGGAATCATTAAATCAACAAGTTTTCATGATGTCAGTAAAATCCATTCATGAAGTAAAAATATTTGTATGAATATGGACATGGAATAAAAATATCATCGACCAAAGTTATAATAATTTTGAATTTTCTTGAAAACATTTTCGCAATTGTTTTACTAACTATAGAGAAATAAATGAATGTAAAAAAATTTAAAAACCCCAAAATTAACCATATTAGTAGAAAATCTATGAAATTTAATCGATAAGGACCATATAAGTTCACTCAATTTATATTTAACATATAAAATATTGAAATGAAATGATATTGTATCAGAAATCCGTAACAGTTTTGGTAAACTCTAAATAGAATCATCAAAGATAATGGAAAATTAGATAGATTTATATATATCCAAAATTACTATTAAAATAATAATGAAATAAGTTTATATGTGGTATATTAACCACATAAAGGAAACAACTAGTCAATAATACATGTCTCAAAGAAATAAAAGTGAGATGAGAAACCTTTTCCCTATGTCTCACATGCTTTGTAAGTTCATTTAAATTATCATATACTAAATTGAAATTTATTATACATTAATAATATTATATAATTCATAATTATAATACCATATATGGTTTAATTATAACATATTATCACCCATTCATTATAAATATTTCATTATCATCATAATTGTAGGTTTTATATATGTTTTTCATATAAATTTTGATTCACTAGTTATGGTCCTTGTATCATGTTCATTGTTAAATAATATTCCAAATGTTACTAATTTTTTAAATATATGATAAAATAATTTTATACATGAATAATTTCATCCATAAAATATAGAGATAAAAGATGAATTTCACTATTAACTAAGATCTCAGTTTGTACATAATCATGGATGATTTTTTCACTTCCTTTTAAAATGGTGTAAAGAATGATAAATGATATTTTGTCATTATAGAATCATATTTATATAATAAATATCATATAAATTTATTAAAAATACTATTACATCCATCAATGTAAATTGGTTAAGAGAAATTATTTATATTTCTTTCTGGATGCAGCAGTCCATATGAACACAAAAGTACACTTTCATTTTCTAAAAGTTGGAAAGAAGATGGAAAATAATTGTAACCTAATTATAATAAATTTTAATTATTTTTATTATAAATTATTTAATATTTTTTGATACATATGATTTATTTATAGGAGTTATTGTTGAAATAAATGTTGAAATATTCAGGTATGACAATTACTCTTCTTTGACAAACCTCCTTTGGCTAACACCTAAAGCCATATTTTGATGGGTTTTGGGTAATACCTAATGAAAAAGAAATATGGTAATTATTCTAGAAAGGTTACTTGAATATAAATGTTTTATATAGAGGGATACATGTTTTTTATTAAGGGAGGAGTATTTGTGTCCATTTATATGTTAGGTGAGGGACACACATTGAATTACAAAGAATAATTATATATTATAATGTCATTTTTATAGGGAAGTGCTACTAAATTTTCATGAAACATAATGTTAAATAACATATTGTCCAAATATATTCATCCAATAATATAGTTAAAAGTATATATTTTAATTCTTTTGTATATCATAGTTTATCAATGGTAAACCTGTTTAAACTTAACTATGGTAACAAAATATTACAGTTTTCATAATTAATTATAACTAAAATTGGAAGTGAACTCAATGAAAATTTTATAAAAATTTATTCTATATATGTAAATCACTATGTAAAATTCAATTAATATAAGATTATTTTCTTAAAAAAATAAATGTGCAAAACACAAAAAAACTGTTTTTAGGAAAATGAATTTTCAATCCTTAAAGTGAATTTACTGTAATTTATTTCCATGTAAAAACCATTAGATGAAAATTTAAAAAATTATTTAATAAAACATATTAATATATTATTATCCTAAATAATAAATAATTATATGCTTAATTTTTTAAGAAAAAAATAAATTTATTTCATTTAAAATGTTTTCTAAAAAAACAACTATTTGTAATTCAAATTATTTTATCATCATTTCAAGCCATTTGATATATAATGTATAAATTATTATTCATAAATTACCAATACATTTCAATAAATTAAAATTCTGATATTGGTCACTATTTTTCTTTATAAATAAATTCATAAAAATTATATAAATATATTTATTCAAAAAAAAGTCTTATAATAATGAAGTGATTTAATTAAAATTTAATTATTAATAAATACATTTGAAATAAATATAAACCAGTATTTGAATTTAATAGAAACTAGTATTCACCCTCGTGCGATTTCATGGGACATAATGGCAGCCATCTTAGTCCATGAAACCCCCAAAAACCTAAAAAAATTGAAAAAAACATTTTTACAAACCCAATTAGATGTCACAAATTTCTACTCAAGATTGACCATGCTCACACTGTAGACCTTTATAAATATGCCTCCTTACTTGGTCCCAGCTAATAAATAAATTGTAGAGGAGAAAAAAACCACTCAAGGCTTGCAAAAATATTTATAAAGCCCACCTGATTCACAAAATCCAGAAAAACCTATCATATTAAATTAAAAAAATAGGCAAACATGTTGTACATGAACTCTATAGATACTTAAAAATGAAACCAAATCAATAAAACTATTAAACATTCTAATTAAATGTATGAATATGTTCTTAAAAGTTCATTAAACATTGGATTATGTAAATCCAAAGTAAATGAAAGTGAAATGAAAAGTTTTATAGGATGAAGGATGAGTAAAGTAGATGATTCTATCTTATATTAATTCATGGGTCGATATGATAATAAATTTGATAAAAATATGTTTTGTTTGGAATATGAGAATATAAGATAATAAATCTAGAGTTTGAACTTATGGTATAGAAAGGACTTCATAGTACTATTACCACATATTCTATATGACAATTAATTTTACGATTCAATAGTTGAATTGAACCACTAATGAAAAACAAAGAACTAGATGACAATGTTTCAAAAATTTGTAGTATAGAAGTTAGTATAAATAGAAATCCAGGTGATTCATTTTTTTTTCTTGAACATAACAACATAACAGTAATATAAAATGGTTTTCAAATATAATCCATAGGAATGTGTTTGTTTTAATATATGATAGGTGTCATCATTTTATCTTTGTGAATATCTAATGTGGCATAAATGAATAGATATAACAGAGATGTTAAATTCGGTTGTAGTTTTATTATTTCTATAAAGATAATGAACGATTATGTTCGTGCATAATGTATCCATGGTGATCGTAAATAACGTGTTTCATAGAAAAATTATACTTCAATTACATAAGATATATGTTGAGAATGGACATGGTAGGATATTATCTTAATCAAGTCGACTCAACTTTATGTTTATTGTAGTGGGAGGTTGAGTTATTCTAAGATAAGGGTTATGTTTTTTATAATGGATAAATGTGAAACAGGTCTATTTTAAAGTAATGAAAAATATTCATTATAATTATTTTGAGATGAATATACATTGACAAGTAATTTATAAGAGAAAATTAATCATCCAAGCCAAGATTAATAGAAGACTAAATGAATATAAACATTGAGTTTTGTGTGATATTTATTGAAATGTACAAATATGTACATAGAATACCTTTGTTCAATTTGAATACTAAGCATATTTTTCTATATTCTAACAAAATTACCATTAAAAAATCACAACACATTAAAATGAAAACCGAATTTACTGTTTTGCAGAGACAACTTGAAGATAAATAATGTATTGAATCACCGATATGAAATACGTAAACTTCTTATAATATAAAAGGGAAGTTAATGGTTGATTAATCAAAATATATTACCTGGATGAAAAAGGTAATCTATTTTCTCATATTGTGTCTTCTTTTAAATGAAGGAAGATGCAATTTGTAATAAATTTCATCTTTTTATGTGCTCCAATAGTCCGAATTTTTTCTATCTCTTCCTCTTTCGGTGTTGTGCACATTTTCAATGTCATTGCTTCTTATTTTTAATTGGAATTGACCCCAAATAATTCCAACCAATTTGACTATTAATTCAGTCCAACTAATATTTAATTCAAAGATAGAAAAACAATACAACCAAAAAAATTAGAGCATATTTTCCATCTTAATTCATGAACATTTCATGAAAAAAGATAGAAATTAATATAACTAAACTTCAAAAAAGAAAAAAAGAAATGATTAATCATAATCCTTTACCCTGAGAGAGAGAGAGATAGTGACTGTATTTTCATATGCTTTAGATGTTATGTATTTTTTAAACTCACACCACAACCCTCGTATGTATTAGATTGATCATCCTCACTTTCTTATGTTTCCCTTTGGATATCACCCTAAAGTTAAAATAGAAGAACAAAAAAACAATTTGAACACTAGAAAAACATTAGATGTTGTTAATAGAAAGACAATGTGATAAACCAATACAATTAGTGAATAATATATTCAATAGGGAAGAAATTAAATTGACCAATTGATACTCCTAATAAAAAAGCTGCTGCAATTATAGATCAATGAAAACACAATGACTTCTAAACATGGATAGGGAGTGTAATTGAGGGAATATATTGGTAAATAAGAGATGACTTGTGTTTTTTGAAAAATATATGATACAATTCCTTATCATTATCATCATTTTTTTTATTATTATTTAATGGTCAAAGAAGAACATCATACAAACCCACAAAGGAAGGACCAAAACAGAACTAGAATCAGGGTGGCCTAAAATGGAAATGGACGAGATCATCAACCCTAATGATATTAACACATTCCACCTTGAGACTTACGAAATAATGAAGTAATAAACGCTCCGAGCCTGGAAAATCCACCAAAGCAAGAAAATCCACAACTTTATTACCCTCTCGCCGAGTATGGGACACCCTGATATGGTCATCAATAATACGCCAACATTAACGAATAGTATATATGATGGACCAAGGAATATTACCTCTACCATACAGAGAATTATAAAAGATCATAGAATCATTTTCTACCACAGAAATATTGAGCCTCCTATGAATACATAAACTCAGCCCAATGAATAAAGCCAGGGCCTCTGCCTGGAGATAATTCCCATGCCCAAGATTGATGGAGAAGGCCATAATGACCGAACCACTGGAGTCCCATACCATCCATCCTCCACTGATTGCTCCTGAGACACAGGAACCACCACAATTAAGTTTCAAGCTATTTTGTGGAGGAGACCTGTAGATCCAAGAACCATGCAAATTATTACTAACCAGAGGAAGAGCGGCAGATAGAGGAAGGATTCCCTGTAAATATGGAGCCAATTTCCCACACCTAAGCGCTCTGATCAGGTCCAGAATGAGATTTCTGGTTCTGAAAATTATACCACAGCTATTTTATGATATCTCCTTAAAATGCCAACTATTTCTTGCCTTCCACAAGCACCATCAACCAGTAAGAAGGATGGCAAGGGAAGCATCTTTCTCCATACCACTAGAACCCGAACCATTAAACCACCATTATAGGAATGGTCGACCAGACATATTATTATAAGAAAAACCAGTGAATCCACAAAAAAACTCCATACAGCATGAGCCCACTCACTACAAAAAAACAGATGTTCTAAGATTTCTTCATTATGTCTATTACAACAGACACATGTGGACAAAAGAAAAATCCCACAGTGTCTCACATTTTCATCTGTAGGAAAATCTCCCATCCGAATCCTCCAGGGAAGAAAGTTGTACTTTAATGGAATTATATTTTCCTAGAGAAAGATAAAGTTATCACTGTCTATAACCAAACCAGAAGATATCCTTATGTAATCTTTAGAATTAAAGGATCTAGAGGAGGAAGGAGAAAAGATCATCTTGTCCTCATCAGGGGAAAGTTCCATGTGGTTAAATAAATCCAACTGATCATTGTTTAAAACAGAATTAAATAAACCAGGATACTGGAAGGCCTCTTTAAATGAAAGCTGTGGAACCGGGCATCCTGTGAATTCAAGGATCTCCCCACACCAATTACAGCTCCAAAAATAGATATCCCCTCTCCCAATAATCCATCAATAACGAGGACTTAGAAAACTGATAATTGAAGCAATTTCAACCCAGAAATGAGAAAATAGAGTAAACTTGTTACTATCCAAATAAAACTTCATGGACATTCCCCAAAGCGTGCGACCGTCCAAGACATCCCAGGCTAGCTTGGACTACATACATTTGATAGCCGCCTCAAGACTGTTCACCCCAACACCTCCTTCAATTACAGGATGAGCTAACCTCCCCATGCAACCCAATGCCTTTTCCCTTCTATCTTTGGATCCCATAAAAATTTGGCAAGGATCCTCTCAATATTGCAGATCACACCCTTGGTAACTTTAATAGCCGAAAGAGCATGGATTGGGGATGTCAAAAGAACACTATTAATCAAATATATCCTCCCACCAAAGAATAGATAATAATTCTTCCAGTTCATAATATGATTCAAACTTTTACTAGAAATATGATTAAAGTGATGAATATGCAACCTCCCAGAAAGATGATTAAATTCATGAATGTGATAAAATTCCCTATCAATGTGAAATTTTAATAAAAATCATACCCTAGTGATGAGCACATAAACAAAAAAATCCCTAAATAATTACTAAAAAAATAATACTTGACTGCAATTTCATAGAATTCATTGATGACAATCAACCAAGTTATATCTCATCCTTCCTAGTAAGGGTACCAAATCTATACCCATCCCAAAAATGATAAATGACTTACAATGTAGGAGCGCAATTTAAAAATACTCACTAATTTTGAGGAGTGAAAGAATTCGGGTTGAACAGAGAAGATAAAGAATGTGGGATGTACGAATAATTACAGTAAATGTAAAAAAAAAACTTCATTAAGGAAAGTTATATTCATCTTAATTAATATAAACTCTAGAAGAAGAGGATTCACAACACCAACAAAGAAATACGAACCTACTATGACTGATGAGAATAGAAAATAATAAAAGAAAAGTGTGAAAATGAGGGTCAATAATTTACCAGAAAAACCCAAAAAATGTGGGAAGTTTGATTATTTTCAATAAATTTCAAAACCAATACATGCATGACAAATTAATTTCAATAATGCTTACCAGCATAGAAAGACATTGAATATAACCATCAAAGAAATCAAGGTCTAATATGATAGATTTGAAAAGTAAAATAAGAGTTGAATGGGGAAAATATGATACATAATTTAATTAGATGGGGGTGAAATACTCTAGTTCAAAAACCATAAGAAAATAGGCTAGAATTCATCATACTGAAACTGAAAAAACATCAGAAAATAGGTAGGAATTGTTCAAAAAATTATCGCATACATATAAGTTTCATTAATTTCAAGAAATATTACCTCCAAACGAAGTGGTCACGCATCTATATCAACTATGTATACTGAATACTTTGAAGATTTTATGAACTTCATATTGAGAATTCAATCTTGGAACTTGAGAGTATCATGATCTTCAATTATGATGTCACCTATTAGCTCCTAAAAGACTAAAAGTCGAACAATGAAACAAAAAATGTAAGGTAATAAAATCATTTAGTAATTCATATTAATGTTTCCTTACAAAATAAAAAAAAGAAATGTTGAAAAAATACATGTCACATGCAATAGTAAATTTAAGTAACAAAAAATTATTTTTGTTAGGAAAAATGACATATCACATTCAACAAAGAATCAAAAAATATCTACAGATTATGTGAATTTAAACATAGTAATCCAGAGATATTACCAATGAATACTAATGTAAATAAACATTTCCCTTTAGGTGTCATTTCATTTTCTACCTAAAAATATTATTTTTGCATTGACAGTCTACTATCTTAGTCTTCATATGAAGCATAAACATCAAAATGGATTAATAAAATGAACTACAAATTTTCATTTGTAGTGGGAAAATGTTGATAAATAATTTACTGAAAAAACCTAAAAATGTGGGAAGTTTTATTATTTTCAATAAAAAACAATACATGCATTCCCAATTAATTTCAATAATTTTTAACTCTATAGAAAGTCATTTCATAGAACCATCAAATAAATATGGCTCTGAGATGATACATTTGAAAAGGAAAATAATAGCTGAATGGGTAAAAAACAATAAATAATTAAAGTGGACGGGGGTGACATACTCTAGTTGAAAAAACATAAGAAATAGGGTTAGAGTACATCATACTGAAACTGAAAAAACATAAGAAAATAAGTGGAAATTTTCCAAAAAATATCACATACATATACGTTTCAGTAATTTCAATAAATCTTACCTCCACATGAATTTTTCTTGCATTTACAGCAACAATATATGTTGAATAATCTGAATATTTAATGAATCTTGTATTAATAATTTGAACTTGGACCTTGATAGTATCACGATCTTCAATTGTGATGTTACTGACTGTGTCATAAAAGACTAGAAATGGAACAAATAGACAAAAAAAATTAAGGGAATAAAATAATTTATTAATTCATATTAATGTTTAATTACACAATGAAAACAAATAAATGTTGAAAAAAATACATGTCACATACAATGGTAATTTTAAGTAACCAAAAATTATTTTTGTTAGGAAAAATGAGATATCACATTCAACAAAGAATAAGAAATTATCTACAGATTATGTGAATTAAAATCTAGTAATCTAGAGATATTACCAATGACTAAAAGTGTAAATAAACTTTTCCCTTTGTGTATCATTTCATTTTCTTCCTGAAAAGATTATTTTTTCATTGACAGTATACTTTCTCGGTCTTCACACGATGTGGAAACATAAAAATGGATAAATAAAATGATCTTTAGATTTTCATTTACAAAAAAAATAGAAAAAAGTTAGAATAGGAACAAACCAAGTTATTGTTTCTGCTAGAAAAATTCGAACTGGGACCTTGAGAGTATCATAATCTTCAATTGTGATGTCACTAACTAGCTCCTAAAAGTCTTGAAATAGAACAAAGAAACAAACAAGTGTAATGGAAAAAAATAATTTAGTAATTCATATTAAAGCTTCATTAAATAACAATAAAAAATAAATGTTGAAAAAATACATGTCACATGCAATGGTAATTTTATGTAACCCAAAATTATTTTTTTAGAAAAAATGACATGTCACATTCAACAAAAACCAGAAATTATCTGCAGATTAAGTGAATTAAAACCTAGTAATCCGGAGATATTACCAAAAACTATTAATGTAACCAAAAATTATCCCTTCATGTGTCATTTAATTTTCTACCTAAAAAGGTTATTTTTCCATTGATAGGATTCTTTCTTGGTCTTCACATGAATCAGAAACATCAAAATGGATGGATAGAATGAGGTAATTTTTTTTTCACAAAAAATAGAAAAATGTTAGAATGGAAACCAACTAAGTTATTTTCAATAATCAAAGGACCAAAATTGGAGGAGTAATATTTATATGCACATTACCTCTACTTACGATGTATGTCACTCTATTCTGTGACCAGGGATTCATCTATGGACGCGTTGCTGCTCGATTTCCCCTCCATGGGCCACACTATTCTGCACCCAATATCCTTATCCCTAACCATCCTACAGCCTCCGCCTCCACCACTTCCACTTCATTGAAATGGCCAAATCTCAGATAGAGATTAGGCCCTCATTTGTAAGGGGATAATAGGGAAGAAAATAGATGATTTGGAGTGATAGAAACTGATTTCCATCATTTGGTAGGACAAATGCCACTGAAAGGAAATATGAGGGGGCTAAAATGGAGAGAAACATTTCTCCATGACCCTCTATTTCTTATCATCCCAAAATTGGGATGATTCGGATGGAAATGGTTCCTAGGATTGAGTTTTATTTTAAATTTCCAATATTATCTTTACATGTATGTATAAACAATATTTTAATTTTATATTTCTTCATACCGTCACACCATTCCCCCTTAATATTTATAAAAATGAAAATAATTTTAATTATTAATAAGAAAAACAAACAATATTTTTATGGGCAAAACCAAATATTTTCATGAAGTAAACAATATTATTAATTTTCGTGTAGGGTAAAACAAAATATTTAGATACCCATGAAAATATTGTTTGGGGGCGTTGTTTGCGGGGTTGAGTCCCCAGATCGTTTTTGGATTCTCCTTGTAGCGTGTGTGAGATGCCATTTGATTGTTGTATCCAACATTTTTTAATAATAATAATCAAATATAAGTAATTTTGATAATATGTATATAAATATTTTTTATTAAACTAATTATGTGTATATAAATAGTCATAAATAATTTATAAATAGTTTTGATTATATATAATTTTGATTATAAATAATTTTGATTATAGATAATTTTGATTATAAATAATTCTGATTATCTTGAATTAATTTTTTATTTAAATAATTTATAAATAATTTTTAATTAATAAATATTTTTAATTAATAATTTTGAATGAATAAAAAATTTTGAATTAGTAATTATTTTTAATTCATAATTATTTTTTAATTAATAATAATTTTGAATTAGTAATTATTTTGAATTAATAATTTTGAATTAATAATTTTGATTACCCTTAATTAATAATTTTGAATTAATAAATTATATAAATATTTTTGACTATCATTAATTAATATTTTAAAATTTTAATATTTGTATTAATATATGTTTCTAGTTTAATATTTACCTAATTTGGGTGATTTTATAGATAACAAATTATTAGAATCAAAATTACGGTGTTTGGATTTGTCATTAAAAAAGGAAATAAAAATACATTTTTTGAAAAGGATATTTGTGTCATTTATCCTAAATTATTGATATTTGACAAAAATGGTGGTAGGTGTGATGTCCATGAAGATCTAATCTATGGTTTTTTTATCTTGGGAAAAAATTCCCTTTAATTCTGTGTGTATGTGTTATTTTTTAACAAAGGTTATTTGTGTCATTTTCATCAAAACAATTTCATTTCTTTTCTTTTAAAAATTGTCACCAAACATGATGGAGAGAAATCCAAATCGTTTCATTTCTTTTACTAAGTTATTAATCCAAACAAAAGAACAGAAATCATATTCATTTCATTCCATTTATTTTCTTTTAAAAACTATCAAATTATTTCTTTTCTTTTACTAAAATTTCATTAAACATAGTGTAGGATTAAGGGCTGGGTGTGGAGAAGGAGGCATCATTGACCAATGTTGGGTCCATGGGAAACATGACAGGGATCCAGAATCAGCGCCAACGCTTGGTGAAACTGGGAAACACTAGGTGAGATGCAAGAGTGGAGGTGGGGTTTGAGGGGATAGCGATAGAGATGAAGCAGAGGTTAAGTAAGCAATGTGGGGGAAGATGACGGAGCTGGGAGATGAAGAGTGTGACACTGCGAGTCTTTCTAAGTTGCAGTGCTTAAGTAGAGTCGTTGGAGAGGAAGACTAGATGGGAGCAACACAGCTTGGTAGGGTTTCGTATATCGGAGAAATTTTGATGCTATAAGGATTTCACGGAGTGGAATAAGGCGCACATGTGAGCTTGGAACTGGGAAGTGAGAAGCGCGAAGCAGGAAGCAGGAATTGGGAAACTGGAAGTGGGAAGCACGAATTAGGAAGAGTGGCAGTGGAATGAAGGTTGGTAGGGTTTATGAAGCCGAAAAAGATGAGAATCGAAGCGATGAAGTAAATGAAGTGGGAGCCGCGAAGATAAGTGGTGGGAGCTTGGAAGCGAGGAGTTACCACGTGAAATTTGAGATATGAGATTTAGTACACTAATAGATTATATATATATATATATATATTTCATAATGGGATTAATCCTTTTCATACCTACCCATGATCCATCTAGTGGCTGGGTTATAACAAACATAATATATCATGGTTCATTTTTAATCTGTGTTGTAGGTAATGCAATATATCAAATACATCAAATTTATTTCAAAATAATACATATAAAATCTCTAAGTGTTACAATGCTTTATTTTTATTATGGTATTAATCAAAATTTTCTAACCATTCTTATATGTAGGATATTATAGCTTCAATTTGGGAAGGGAATTTGAGATCTCTCTTCATTTATTATATTTGAATGTGTAATTAACATGAGTTTTTTTTCAATTGGTATATGGTTAAGAGTAACATAAAAAAATGTTGAAATATATTAACAAAGGTGGAGAAGATGACACAATTCACATTTTATTTATGGGTTTACATGTTTTTCCTTAATAATATTTCATGTATGTCAAATATAAGTTTTTGTAATAATGATTGTGTGTTTATATTATTAACATCAATTAAAATAATAATTTGTTATGTCACGTAATGATGGTAACCAAAATTTTGACATGGAAAAGTTGAAATTACATTTATATTATTTATAATTTAATACTTCAACCAATAAATATATATTATTAAAAATGTTTTTTTAATTTTCTATTTGTGGTATTGATTTTAGATAATAATAATTTTTTTTTCTTCATGTTGTTGTCATAATTTATGTGGTGGTATAATTTTTTTGTGGCAGTGATTTGGTATTGGTGATATGATATGTTTTGAAAGATGTGGAGACATTGTTCATGATTTTACTATGGGATTATGTGATGATTGATGTTGAATTGAGAGAGGTTTTGGTCATTTTTATAGTTTCTTTGTAATCTGTTATGATGTTTAACAAACGAAATTGGTAATGCATATGTATTTTGATAAAATGAAAATTTACATACCATACCTATAACACCCGAATCACACTTTAATCAGTACTATCACTTGCCTAAATGGAAAAATATATTCTTCATGGGCTGGGGACTAGCACTGTGAGTCTTAGTAAATAGTTGGGTAATGCTTTACCCATTTACCCATATTGATTCATATAATAAATCATTGACTAGTTATACTAAAATACTTGAATAATATGTCTATATATCAAATGTTCCAAGTGAGACCAAACAATACCAAAAATCATGTTAACAAAATTTAGGAATCATAGGTCCCCCACAGGTAGCTGGGGTGGAGAGGGGGGTTGGGGTGTGGGGTGTCGGTCATAGGGTGGAGTCCCCGAGTCAGCTTTCTTTATAGTCTGAATTTTTAATAAGAACCAAATTTTAAAATTTAGGAACCATATATATATATATATTAGTGAAGTTGAAAAAAGCATAGAAACCCCATATATAAGAGCACTATTAGTGTCATGTATAAATAAAAAATTTAATTATAACTAATAGATAGATGTGATAGGACAATATAATGACTATATAAAAATGAAATCTATGATTGAATTATCCCAAGACTAGACCTGGAAAACTAGTAGGTAGGTTAGAATGATTTTCATTATAGTATCTACCATTGTAACTAAATTATAATAAGTGAAATTGCATGTTTAGCGAGGTGTACATATAGGGTATTATCATATATACTCACTAAGGAACCCCCAATTGTGTCTTAAATTACATTATAAATAGATATCGTTATGCATAAAATGGTAAAAAACTATAAATGTCTATAAAAAACAGTCTAGTTGTTAATGATCAACATAATACTAATAAATAATGAAGAAACTCTTAAACCTACGTAAACTATAACCAATACCTCCTTATACTGAGATGATCCATACATTTACAATCCTTCTTTGATCATATGGTTTGGTTATAAGATGATATTGGAAGGAAAATATTTCATGATTATGTACATAAAAATAGTAAACATAAACAATAATAAATTAATATTTGTGATCCATGTTAATGTAATATATATTGAAGTTGAAATATGAATGATCCAGAAGATACAAAATTATCATATATAGAAAATATAACTATTATCCAAACATGGAACTATGAAAGGATATAATATTTTTTTTTCAAAATTTTAAGAAGCTATACAATACACTATACATGTCATAATAATGATGTTTCACATTGAATATGTGCAAAAAATGAGTATGAAAAAAGGAATATTTCTATACAGGTTTTTTCGACCATAACCAATTATTTATTTACATAATATATAATCATAATTTCCATTTTGATTTAGTGATAATAGTTATTTACGCAAATTAATGTTTTCACAATTTCTCCATTGACATGTAACACTTTTCTAAACACTATTTAAAATTGGAATTTATAATATTAATGATTTCATTTGAAATAATTATTTACCTACTACATTATTTAATTATATGATAAATCACTCTTTTTATATGAATGTTGAAAATAGAGAAGGTACATTTGTTAAAAAAATAATGAGGGAAACATTCCCCCAAATAAAATGTTTGGCGAGGGTAATGTCAAAAAAAATGAAAGGATTTATTTAGAATAAAATATACAATAAAAATTATTAAAGAAAAGATAAGGAGTTATCTAAAACAGTAGGTTATATAATTAAAAACGAAAAAATATTATGATGCAAATGATTTATTCCAACCTTTATGACCCAATTGTCATCACACCACCGATTCATTTAGTTAATCAATTGTTATGCATGGATCATTGAATTATAGATCAATCTTATTATGGTGGGAATAAATAGCCTCAATTTGTATAATATAATTAAAGGATGAAATAATATGTTTTAGTCAAAAATAAATAAATTCTATAATGGGGTTTTATATGAACTAAATCCATGTTAGTGGAATATATCTGACATATTCAGATAATAAAATCATGTTTCATTTCCACAATATGAATTTGAAAACCCAAGATTCACATATTTACATAACATATCATTTTCTATGACAATTTATTAAATCTCAAAATAAATCATTCCCTTGAAAAATATATTTCTGGTTTTTTTGATTATAAAGTATACAAAAATATTATTTTATAACACTATAATAATTCTCCATAGTCACACAAATCTATACCCCATTAAAAAACCAATCATATGTTACAATATTCTTCATATACTGGGATATAGAAACATAAGATCAGATAATAATTTGAGGTAAACATATGAGATAATAACTAATTATATTTAGTGTGCATAAGATAATAGAGTTTGTAGAAGAACATAATCATGTTCCATGTCATGACACACCCCTTCTATGAGCCCCTCATGTGCCTGAAGAGAATTTGAGAGTGACCCCTAGGTCCCACCTCAATTAAGACTAGATTAGAAACTAAAATAAGTGTAATAAAACATTCAAATGGGAAAAATTACCCTCATATTAACCAATTTTACATAAATAGTCCACAAATAAACACCATAATATATATATATATATAATAATCCCACAATGCACAAATATTTTAAAAAAAATTAAAAAACAATGTCGAATATTTAAAATTTCTGTGGAAACAAGAATGTTACATCTCACCTCCTTGGACCACTAATCGATTCTTGGGCCAGTGGTTTCTACTATACCTTAGACACACCTTCTTGTTGGCTAGAAGCTACCAAATAGTACTGGGTTTTTATGATGTTAAGGTATAGAGACTATACCACCTGTTTCAAAGTGCATAATAAAAAAATAATAATAAATTATCCACATCCATCATGATAATGTTTGAATTTGATAATATAATTGAAACATTTGATAATGAAAAAATATATGATGGCATAAAAGTATACAAGACCAATTTCCCACTAGAACGATCATATACAAAAATAAATCAAAAAACCAAATAAATACACTGAGGTTATACTACCACACTAAGTCATACATCATAACAACTGTTGACACCATTAGTGTTGTCCAACTCATTCATGAAAATACAAAGCCATGTCCCATTCTATTCCTACATCATGTATAATTATTCATTAGTACCAAAGTGCCATGGAGACCCGATAAGTGTGTGAGTAATAATCTTCATTGTAACACTAATTTGGTGCAATAATAATTAGAAATTTAGTGGACTTTTCATGTTACTTTCTCAAGAAAAATAAATAAACAAAAAAATAGAATATAAAATAAACAACCTGTAATACCTTATTCAACCACTTCCATAATTGCTAGGAGAATTTCATGTTAACAGTGCCAACTCATTTACCATGTACCCAACCATACTAGATCCTTATTTCTGTGAATGTGATTAACTATACCATATTCAACCTGTTTCAGGGTGTCTCTGTACATGTCACCAAGGCCATGCCTCTCAATATAATTGACCATATTCTCTTAGATAAACATGTCTCATATCACAGACCTCCCCTATGGGAGTTTTCTTAGCCATGGAATAATCCAACATGTTACATATACACCCCATATGGGGGTTTCCTTTATACATGAATAAAAAAATGGTAAATACTCCTAGAATGTTTCATCCCAATATATTAGATCCAACCTGGCTCTATATCCATGGTAGACCCATTAATAGAAACATTAAACTCCCATATGATAGTTATATTAAATATTAAATATATATACATACCCTATATGATTTTTATCATCTAGAAATCAAGACCACCCAAGGTCATTACCAAAATAAGTGCATTTTTCCAAATATAGATTTAATAATTCTCCTCAGGTGTATACCAAGTCAAATAATATCAGTATCTCTCCCAAGGTAGTTTTAAAAATGAAATACTACCAACACCAACCACAATGTAATTTTGAATTATTTATAAAGATAAATAAAAAGGAGGTCATTTGAACATCAAAAACAATACCCACCATCGTTTTCGAAGCACACCCCCACACCTCACTAGGCTCTAAAAACCATTAGGGAGATCTCTTGGGTTACCTAGGTCACTAAAGAAAAGGGAACCACACATGGGACCCTCCCACAACCTTTAGATTACATGTATCCATGCCAATTACCATGGGTAGCACATCCCTCACATTTTCATGTCTAGGGAATGAATTCATTGGCTAAACTAGGAATACCTTATAGGAAAACAACTTGGTAGATGGTATAAATACCATATTAAATTCTATGATCTCCCAAGGTTGGTCACTCCGCCAATACCTATGACCCAAAAGGGAAAAACGTTAGGAAGTTTTCATCATCCTCCATGGGGGAGGTCTAAGGACACAAACACTAGGGCCTCAAAATTAATGATCATTTCATTCAATTTTATATCACCCATAAAAATGGTCTTCATCGTCATGTGGTTGTCCAAATTCAATACCTCAACCAAAAATGTTTGAGGCATATGTCTAGTATAGATGTATAAATGTTCCCTATGAACATTATTCTATTCTAACTTATGAGTATAAACAACATATTAAATAATAATTAAAAAATTAAATATTAAATAGGGAAACAACCTCCATGGTTTGACTAAATTTTCCATTAATCATTTATAAATTATAAAAATCCATTGGGCTAGTTCGAGAACAACCTACCTCATTCACGAATCCTTTAAATTAAAAAACATTACATAACACCTTCTGCTAAGCCTCATAAATTAATCAACCAAGACCAAGGAATCAACCAAGAATATTTCCCAATTCATAACAATGAAATTAATAAATTATAACTAAATACAAATTTAGTAAAAAAATATAGAATTAAATTATAAATTATGTATCCCATCATAATTGAAAAACACCTTCTGAGTAGTCATTTTACATCCAAATCGTGACTAACCACTCATGGGAGGTCCTTGATGGAACCATAACATCAATTTGAGATAAACCCCTAACATAAGACCATACTATAATAATTTATTTCATTTAAATGTTACAAATAAACTAGATATAAATTTTCAAGAAGAAATACCTCCATTTAATTTTAGTGAAATGGGATATAGATGTTATCATGTGATTTACACTTTCTATTAATTAAGAAATCCCCATCATATTAGGCTAATTACAATATGTTTTAACTAAATTATAAATTAATCTCTAACCATATAAAGCTAAAAAATTTAGATATGGATGGAGAAGAGAAGAGGAGAACACTGGGGGGAGTAAATTCAACTAAAAAACTAGATAATTCCCCTATAATTCCCCTTAACAAAGGGTTGTTGAAAGAGGTAGGGGAATATTAGTTGGAAGGGTAGTGCATGTGTGAGGGGGATGGAAAATGTGGATGATTGTTTGATTAAATAAAGGGTAAAATCATAAAAACATACTTTTAATAAGTCAAATCTTTTGGGTACATGATTTTCTAAACAATATGCCAACCAAGTGTTAATAACTGTCCATAAACACCCCTATTTCGTGGTTGAGATTCATAGTTTACAAAAAAATTCACAAACTATGTGATTTACTACTATATCAGTCTGTGAAATTTCACATGGATTGTTTAAAAACATGTGATAACCATGAATCAAGACCCTAATCCGAACCATGCATCATTATTCATCATAGAATAAAGATAGATTCCTTGAAATCATTACCTAACTATTATAATTAACCATGAACTATCTAAATTGAACTAAAAATATTCTCAAACTATGGGTGTCAAACTATTACTCCTAAAAAAAGAACACCAAACTGTGATCCATAAACATAAACCTCCAACAACTACAAAAACAATAACACGGGCCTCCTGAGGCTCATCCAAGCAACTGATTTACCTATCATGCCTTAAATTACATCCAAAAACATCATCTATACTCAATCAAAATCTCGTATTCTTATTCTAAAACTTGGATATCAAATCATAAATCCACCAAATTTCAAAAAATGAAAAACTCTATTAAAAATGAAAAATCATAATGTATCGGGGTTTCTTTATATCCCCATCACAAAACTTATCATCCTTGAGGAATCTAATAATCTATCCACTCATACCACACAACTTGATCAGATCACTAAATCATCATTTGTAGGCTGAATTGGATCCTTTAAGGCTAAACATGCTCCCATGGTTAACCTCTAAAACTGTGGTTCCCTATTTTTAAATTATGATGCTCTTGTAAAAAATTAAACTCTTGAACATGAATAAAATTTCCCAATCATATCCATATCTCCCATGTTATGATCATTACATTACCTGATTAATCAACAATCCTATGGAACTCACCCTATTAGTCTAACTTCAAAAGGGCCATCCTAGAATGTATTTGGATCCCACCATTGAAATTTCCCTTATAAAAATTTCACCTACATATCAAATGATTCTCCAAGAATGGTTTCTATATATATGTGTTTAATTTCACACATTATCCCAATTTAGACCATATCTGAATATCTCAGCTCAAAACCTCTATACTCTAACTACCGATGTGTCACCCAACACCCGATCTTGATGCCTTTATTCACGAAAAAACACAATATCCTTTTGTTAAATCTAATGTAGTTCCATCCTGAACTATGGTGTAATTCAAAAATCCCAACCAACAAAAACTCATCATCATGCTTGTCGTATCATGAGAAATGACACACATCAAATCCAATCAATATTGAATAATACCAATTTATTCAAAACCAAAGGACAATGATTGGACTCCATCACTTGATCAAATTATAATCATCATCGCCCAAACCCCAAAAATGACCTATCATAATAACTAGTGTGTCCAACCTATCTCATAACCAATTGCTAATAAGAAACATTAATTTAGTTCCTATTCTATATTCATTGAATGAAACTTCTATAATCTTCTAAAATATCATCCATAATAAGTGTTTGAACCTCCAATGGTGGATGGTTCTGTACCCACCATTTGACATTTTTTATACTACTCCTTGAGTGAAAACATAGCATATCACCTTATTGAAAACCATGTTTAACTCATACTGAGTCATAATTACTATCATATAAAAAAATATCAGGTCCAAAACTCCTAGATCGACAATGTCACAACTGTCAATATATTTCAATGTCTCCACCATAAACTAAGATACATTTCCAGTTATATGAAAAAGCTATCTAATTATTTTTGTAACATCTCATCATGGTCATTGACCATTAAATTTCACATAGCCTCTTGCCGATCCAAAATTCATTGTTACCACATGTACCCAATGTGTGATTATCTATTAAATTAATTTAAAATGATTGTATTACCTTGTAATACCAAGTCACAAGGACCGAATCACACTCCCATTTGTCACACATCATCAAATATAGGATCATCCAACTGACTTAATGACCATGATACCTGACATGTTTCACTTTAATAGCAAAGATCTCCCTCGGTTCCCTTCTAGAAAATGAGAATTGTAATTATAAAATGTTCTATTACATAACAACCAAAAAACCAATATCATTCCAAATTCTCATGGATCCATCCACTCTCTTACCATGTTACTAGAAGTGTGTCCAAACATAATAGGTATAGACACTCAACCAGTTCTACCCTCGATTTCTAACCATGATACAAAATAGTAGAACTCAAGGTGTTTTTTCAATAAAGTTCTTATATGGCCCCACCATGCTTATTTTATATACTAGGAATCACCTAATATGAACCTATATAATAAAAAATAACATAATTATTCATTCAATCATGATGGAAAAAAGAAAACTGAAACTATCCACTCACTCTGGTTTCACTCTCACATCACACATCATCTCATCAAAATCGTTCACCCACTAACATCTTGAGTCATATCATGGAAATTAGTCCCTTATTCCCCATATATATTTCATATTTACATATTTTACAACCCATAAGAAACACCTCTATGTTACAACTTCCAAGGTCACTAGCCACCTCACAATCCAAACCAATTACTCTAGGGTCCTCATAAGAATAAAAGACATCATATATAAAATGTATAGACTCATAAGGGCATTAATACTCATTAGGCATCCGCATATGGAAACAACCCCTTGATAATCATAACTTATCTAGGCATACAAAAACATATATATAACTACATCATCCTAACATGATTTTCTCCAAGCATCCCATAGTTGTATGGTTCAGTTAATTAGAATTTCATTCAATATATATGGTAAAATTCCATATAGTTCATTTTTTAGAGTTTAAATTACAAAATTTTAATAGTAATCACCCACTGAGGGTTTATTAAAATGGATTCGTGTCCTTTTTTAATGAACTAGGGCCAAAACATGTACCCAGCTAGTGAGATTGTACCATCATCATCATGCAGGATTGTCTCACTATAGATCCATATGACCTTCCTTCAGATTAAAACTTATCCATGAAGATCCTTATGAGTATAATAATAAAAAAGAATATATATGACAATTACATAAGAGGGGTTGTTGAAACATTAATATGTTGAACGTCTTCCTTTAGTGATAATAATCACACTCTCTAGAATATATGTCTAATGAATCCTATATTCATAGACTGAATTTTGAGATGAATATTTTCTATAATCCTATAGTAAAAATTCCACTAATTAGCCTCATGTAAATGTACCATGATCAAATAATTAAATAACTCAAAAATAATAAATCTCAAAACACAAGTGCATTACTATCAGTTAAAATAAAACTAACTAAACCTTGAATTCAACTAGGAATGGTGATCATGATGCACCAATATAGGGTCTCTCAGAAGTTCCGACACATCCCTATGTCTCATGTATACCATCTACCTAAAAAAAATAATAATGACACACTCTATTACCACTTTGTAACATCTACTTACCAATAACACTAACTGGTTCCTATACCACCCTTTACTATTGTACCTCAAGTTAACCTCCCCATGTGGAAGAGGCTAGAAATACGATGGGTATTACATCCCTCACTAGTCCACGAGACATAGGATGTGTAATGAATAGATTTCATAAAATGGGGGTTCCACAAATTAGGTCTTACAACCCAATATAGAATGATCAGGACCATGACTAATACTATGGGTAGAGCATCCCTCACTAGTCCATGTATAGGTAATAAACTAATAGGACAACCAGGGTATACCTCATAGGAAACTTCAATAAATAGCATAATTACCATCTCAAATTCCATTGTCACTCATGTTTAATCACTTATCGAACTCGTGGTTATGTTATGACCCAATGGAACTTATTGGAACCGAGTAATCATCTTACTCCATATAGGAGATCCAAGGGAACCCACTCATGGGACTCTAAATTAATTTTATTTTCATGATATTTGATTTAACCCCTTCCAAGGGGCATCAACATCTTAGGGAAGTCAATAGTCAAAGCCTCACCCATTAAAAGTCTAGTTTTAAGGTTGGTTAACAAAGACATCGTGGCCTTGGATCATTAATATATTATTTAATATCAATTTAATTAACCAACTAATTAATAAATATATATAATTAAATAACATAACACTATCATTGGGGTTATTTTATATCCCATAAATTATATAAAAATGAATAAAATCTATAGGTCTAGTATAATAACCACCAAACACATTCAAAATGAATTTCTAGTAAAAACATATCCTAGAAATGGAAGTTAAGCCTCATACATTCATCGAACATGCATGATCCATTACCCAAGAATCTAGAAAAAAATAGAATACGAAAATGAATTAATTAAATATAAAGAATAATTTTTAAAAAATATAATATAAATATATATTATATAACAAATAATAATTGAAAAAAAACATATTTATTATCCTCAATGCATCTAAACAGTGAGAAATAGATCATTAGAGAACATTGATGGACCCTAAATAACAATTTTATCCAAATAAATAATATGAAGAACCTATATAATAGTTTATTTTATTAAAATTTAATGAATAAACTTATGTAAAATGGACGTACAAAATATAACCAATAAATCTCAGTGCAATGAGGTGTAGACGTAACCATGGGATGTCCTTTTAATTGGTTTAAAGAAATCCCTATAAAATTTGGATGATTATACTATGCTGTGGTGTAATTAAAATTGGATACCTAATTAGAGAACACTGAAAATTATAGAAAGGAAAGTGAATAATATTGGAGGCCATCAGAAGGAAGAGATTCCCATTAAACACTGTAGAAGACACCTAGAATTACCCTAAATGGTGGGGGATCGATGGAGGGTGAGGGATCTTAGCTGACAGGGTCATGCACATGAGAGGTTTAATGAAAAAGTAACTTTGAGTGTAAATAATTGGATGGGAAGCCCATAAAAATTAACTTTTAATGATTCATAATGTTTGGTTGCACATTTTTCTAAATAGCACACCCATCATGTAGTTAGGATTGTCCAAGCACACCCCTCTCACATGGTTGAGTGACATGGTTTACCAAACCATTTACAAAGTCCCATGTCCAAAATAAGACACATGGTTTACCTTGGAATCCACATGGTTTCATATAAATCATGAAATAACTATTATATAAAACCATGTGGTACTGAAAATAAATTAAATAAATTATTATTCATAAGGTGTCAATTGGTTTATGAAAAACCATGAACACCAAAGAATATGACCTATCTAGAAATAAATAAATACTCCTAAAACATAACTATAATCTCTCGAGACTCAACCAATCATCCTATGAACCTCTTTGACATCAAACAACATCAAAAAAAATTATCTCAAGAGTCTCTTAGTATCATATTGTCTATATGAAGCCCAGTTGTCAAGTAGAACGATCCTCCATATTTCTAAAAATTAAAATTTCATATAAAAATAAAAATTAATAAAGGAATGTGGTTTTAAAAAAGAAGAACCAATCTATTAATTTCATTATTAGTTACCAAATGTGGATGAATAATACTATTGATACAAAGAAACAAATTTCATAGTCATTCGATACCTATTGGGTCTACAACAACCCCGCCTACCCATGGCTCACTTTCTAATTATCACATCCAAGCATAATAAAATAATAACAAATAATATAATACAAGGTACCCTAGAATTGCATCCCCACTAGTCTTTTACGCTCACACCCATACGTCAAATGTATTTTTCTCTAAATAAAATTTTTATTCATGATACAATAAACTATGTATCATATCGTAAAACATTATTCATGACATAGTGAAATAATCCTTGTCCTATCATATAATAACCAACTTAACACATATCAATCATCCTATATTTATATGATAAAGTAGGGTATCTCGAAAATTATGAAAATAAACTTCTCTCTCTCCTCTTAAAATTCATGATATCCACTATATAATATTACCCCATGAATACCTTCAAAGGACTACTACTATATCATGTACATTGTCATCCATACCCTACAAGGTATTCTAGTGCATCATGAACCTATCATAAAACCGGTGCCTCATTGGGGTTTCCACTACTTCACCAAATACCCATCACCCAATTACCCCACATTTTAATATTGTATAGAACATACTATGATGCTATGATCATATCTACCTCAGGTCATCATAGATCATGAAAAACCTATATGGGAGATTTTGTTTGAGGGTGTTTTTATGAATTTATTCCCTTTCCAATATATATGTCAGTGGAATACACAAATAACCCAAAGAAAGTTAGGAATTGATAAAGGTATATAAATCATGTAGGGTGAATTTAAAAATTTCCAGTAAAATATATGTATATTTGTAGCCACGTACACAAACCCAACCATAAAGGGTAACACATATATAGAACTTCCATACTTCCACTACCACTACACAATCACATACTCACACTATCATAATTTTAAACACTAATTTCTCAAACCCATGCCATATACAATGTAGAATATCAACAAAAATTATCATTTATTCATCCCATGTAACCATTTCCATATTTTCAACTTTACCATTTATGTTACATTCATTTTCCATAAATATCATTTGCAATATCAAACCATTATATACAAAAACCAATGTTAATTAACTCACAAAATTTCCAATTCATTTCAAGAATTAGTATTTAATTACATTAAGGATTTAATTCAATTTTAACCATTTCCATTACATATTCATCATTACAAGTTATACACAGCTACCAAACCTCTAAAAATCAATCCCACATCGAACAAACATTCTATAACTCAATAATAATATTTATATTCCTTCTTCCCAACCATTTAAAGGTACCAAAACCATATATTAAAATTATACATCATAAAAAATATCATACAATTTGACCCATATAATTTTCCACAATAACTATTACCATAGATGTTACAACCAATGCATATGAATCACTCCATAAAAATAAAACAATAAAAACCCCCAAATTAACCCCAAAATTATAGACACAATAATATGTAATTCAACCACACATAATATTAGATTTAAAAATATAAAACATTCCATTATTCATTATAAAAAACATGCTTTCATTTTAATTTCCCCTTTTCCATATAAATATTTTATCACCAATATTAGTTATTAAACATTTATAAAAAATTTAATCCAATAGGAAAATGATGGAATCTTCACCAAAGTCATAATTACAACAATTAGTTTGAATGACCCTAAAAAATATCATCATGTAAGTAGGGAGATTACAGTGTATAGATAAACACATGAGAATAATTACCTTATAATAAATTTTGTTAGGTTTAGTTTATTATAATTTTTATTCCAATCCGTAATATCATCCATGAGGAATAAAACCTTGAAACCCTACAATTTATATATAAAAGAAGTGTTTTTATGAATACCCTACCATAGTTGAAGAATTATGACTTATTAACAAAATTACATAATGGTTGATCCTAAGTCTAAGATCACAGCAAGTAAAACATTAATATCATTGAAAAAACTATAACCAACACATTCTAACAGAAACATCACCCAAAAAAACTAATCCTACACCCACAATATTCGGTAGATGAGAATAGTGAAGATACCCGGAGTGAAAGTGAAAAACTGACATCAATAAGAATAATTTTTGATCTTCTAACGCCAATGGTGGGAATTTATTAAAGGGGGGTTATGTGACTCAAGAAAGGCACTAATGGTCACTGAATATTAATGACAATTAGATAGAGAAAAGGTAAATATAAAAGGGGCTAAAAATTTATATACGGCTGAAAAAAGTAGTATCATGCTAAAAACTGCATCGCCACATCATGGTAATATAAGAAAAAATAGAATCATGACCTGAAAGTACATCACCACACAATGATAAATCTCAGTCCAATGAATATCAGAATTTAATTCTATAAATCCCCAAATTGTTTCTCATCTAAAACTCATTCAAATAACATGATGTGATTATACTAAATAAGGGATTTTTTATGACCCATGAATTCACACTATGAAAAAAATATAAGATATAGGTATTGTAATTAACCTAACTTTTATAAATGATATTCTTTCATTTTGAGTGAATAATCACCCTTTCAAGAAATGAATTTTTAGAAAACACAAGCACTAATTAGATTATATTTAAATATTATATCCTAATGGATTAAAAATATCATTAAGAATCTTAACTATTGATAATATATTCATTTAAAAATGATTGTATTAGTAGTATATATAATCTTTTACAATAAATTCCATATAACATAGATGGAAGAAGCGTTTGCCTCAACCCATATTATCATACCCAATAAAGCCAATTTATCAGAGTTTCGGAGGGATATAGAATCAATGGAATTTTTTGATGAGGATTACCAAGTTATGATACAAAAAATAAAGCATGAACAAATATTTTTATGTTAGATTGTCAAACTTTTCGCAATCATGGCCCAAACCAAGTATGTCACACCACTCTAAAAAATTCACCATCACAAATATTACCCATAGGGAATTCAAAGGTGTAATAAAGGGATACGTATCTGGACCCCAATATTATAAATTTAAACATTTTATTATAATTAGGGAATGATTAATTTTTTCCCTTTTTAATATTACTTTTTGAATAATTAAATAATGAGTTGGATAAAATTTATATTCTGATATGATTAATCACTAACTGTATTTTTGGGAAATATATAGTTTCCATCAAGAACACTATTCATAATGAATTTATGAATTTGTTAATTAAATTATATTTATGAAAATATTATAATTATAAAATATTTATTAAATATAAATGATAATATGATTTATGAAGTGAAGTGTAATTGTTATAAGGGTTATAAAACTCTTATTGTAAAAAATAAAATTTTTAATTAAATATTTATTTCTATTTAAATTTTAAATTGTAATATTTGTATATTTACATTCAAAAAATTTTAAATTTTGAAATTAGCACATTTAAATTACCAAGATTTTATTCTTCAATATTTTTTTTGAGTCAAATGAATTTCCAGGTAAAGATTAAATATGATATACATATACATTTTTTACTATAGCATCATAATTTCCAAAAAAGTGATGTAATATATTTAATAAATGAATAAATGAAAAAATATTTAATTTCATTTTTAAATAATGTGTTTTTATAATTATTTGATTAATTTTATAACTACTTAATTTATCCTTCCAAACTGATATTATTTTTCATAGTTTTAAAACAATTCTTTGAAAGCGGGACTCACTTCCTCATCACCAAGCATATTATTTTAATGATATTAGTTATTAAAAGTGTAAAATAATATATACACATTCAAATTTTAAGAAACCATGTTCAATAACATTTTAAGGTATTATGGTTTTATTTAGTTTACCATATAGTGTCAAAAACCCTGGTTTAAAAATTAATAAATAATTATCCTATATTTTCCTGTATAAACCACTCAAAATACCACTCCTCTTCACTAAAAACCCATAGATAAAGAAATTACACTTCCCTTACCACTAAATAGTCCTAAAAATGATCTACTTGTCTTTTAGAGGCTCCTCCCATGATTTTAGAATTGTAATCTCAAGGTAAGGGATCCACTCATTTTCCTCTTTATTTAGGAACCTTTATTAAATTATTAATTTTTTAAATTAATCATGTTGGGATATGTTTTTACACATACATAATACTTACTTATGATTTATTAGTTATTAGTTACCCCCATAGTCATATAACCAATCCATGGGTCCTTATGTACCTCTGTTATAATATCAAAATCAACTTGCAATTTTCCATGCCAAATATTTTTTACTAAATACCAACTCCGATTTACACTCAAATGCATTCACCTAGATAAAAATTTCCATTTTATATTAGGTAATTACATGTATTTTTATCAATTTCCTTAATCATGGTATTAAATTTGATGAATACATCCTTATATTATATGGTCTTTATGGCATAGTTATGAATGTACATAATATGAATGTGACACATGAGCCCCAAATTATATAACCATCTAATGAATTTTATAATGTTTTAATCTCATGATATGCCATATTTGGTGTAAATAATGTTATACTAAGTATAAATTGTTTTTTCCTTGGTTTTTATCCTTTAATTATGTTTTTGATTCCATTTTTTAAGTTGTTACCACTATCCTTTGTTACCTTTATAGAATCTTGTTATATCATGATCCATTGTTCATGATTACAATTCCCACACAACTTATTTTACCTTGAAATTAATCTTCGATCACATATAATTATTTACATTATGATATTATTTTTTATTACCTTACTATAATTTACATCTCACCCATTTCTTTTGTATGTTATATGGTTTTTCGTGCAGTTTTAGAAGAATAATGAAATTTTAGGAGCATGTTAAGAATGTTTTCAATAATGGAATTTTATTATAGTTGCGATATTTTATTCCATGTAAAAATCTTCTAAAAGAAACTATGCTTCAAGATCATTTGGGATTGTATAATGTATACCTTTATCTAAAAAATATTGAATTAAAGTGTATTAAAATATGATATGCCACAATTGGTATCAGGGAAAAGTTTAAAAAAATATGTGATTATGATTATAAAACTCTAGTTAAAATTTTAATGGTAAGAATAAACATAGAAAAAAATCCGTAAATTTTTTTAATGAATACAATAAGTGGAATCCATATAAATACATCCTTTCCTGGATACTATAAGTAGATATGTTTATGGAAGATATGTCCATAGGGGTAATAACCCTGAAATGGGATCATTGATATTGACACCATCACTACGTAGTGCATGAAAATGGGCCTTTCTACACACCTCTCATGAATAATATGAGATATATGATTTAGTAAATTTATATTATCCTAATAAAACATTATTAAGGGAGAAAAAATGACTATAAGATTGTATTTTAAGGAATAGATTATGGATAACATAGATTGAAACATTCAAATTCAAATGTTAAAGAATAGATTTATTTTATGATTTATCCTATTAATTTTCATTGTATCACATTTATGTGAGTAATGTATCAAATATATTCATAACTAATTTTCTTATTTTTAGTTAACGGTTGGGAATAATAGGAAAAAAGTCAAAAAACTATGCAAAGAACAATGTATGGACAACAAAATGAATTCCCAATTTGATGGGAGAATGAATAAAAAACATAATGAAGATACATTTCAAATTGAATATGGTATTGAAATGAAACATGAATTTTGAGGAACACTTGAATCCCCCAGATAAATAGCATTTTTCAATCGATACCTTTATGAAAAAATGTTTTCCAAGTTTCTATTATTCTTCCATTCCCTTAAGCACAAATAAATGGATCAAATCCATTAAAAAGATATTATACATCGATTAAATGTCTATTTAATAGAAGTTTGTGTTTTCTATTTCTCTGATAGAGGGAGAAGATGATAAATGGTTTACATTGGTAGAAAATAATAATCTTTTTAATAATATTAATTAGATGATGTGAAAGAAATAATAGGAAATGTTTTAGATAAATATTTTATATAGACTCTCCTATATAAAATGGATATGGACTTCATAGAGACTTAATAAAAAGGATGAATAATCCATCAATGGTATGAGAACAACTCTACAAGAATTATTTGATAGAACAATAAAATTTCCATTTACCTCAAAAGTTATTTTGAATGAATTTTTAGGGATAAATCAGAATTTATGAAAATCCATAGCCATTCGAGGAATTGATAATTAGAGGAAATTTTCAAATGTTCTCCCAAAGTAGAAACAGGAATTAAAAAATCTCAAGTGTATCTTGGTATTGGAGATAAAAGGAATAGAATATATTTTAATTTAGGAAGTACGATGGTAAAATCTATAGGGGTATGAATTTACATCACCCCACATGTCAAAAGTGTGGGATGAAACATCCAGGAAAATTCATGAAGGGGATAAGGAAATTATTTATTTGTAGGATGTAAGGTAACCTAGATAGTGATTGAATATAAGATAAACTCACTAATATGATGGGTGGAAATAATATTACTTTCGACACCCATCTTATTAATCAATGTTTCTACTAATAGAAACAAGGAAAAAATGAGAATAAATTTACTAATCCAAGGTTTTTTGATGAAAAATGATGAAAAAAATATCAAAGGCCTATAATACAATGGTGAGATTAGAAAATCACATCCAATGGGGTGGACCCCCATAGTGAATTAGTAAGATATATTCAAGTTATTAATTTAGGAATTGGGTATATACATTTTTATTCTCATTCTATGAATTCATTTATATCACATAGGTTTAGTTGAACTTTTCAAAAACCACCTCAAAAAATGAAAGCATAGTTACATGTAAAGATAGTAAATCAGTCAATTATTCAATCCCAATCATTTAACTCATCCCTTGTCTATATTTATGATAAGAAGTTCATACAAAAAAATCTAATACTTAATTTATAACAATTTAATGAAATCTAAAGCATGGATTGGTATTTCTTGTATAGAGACAACAAAAATTTCTAAGAGGAGGAAATCACCCTGCATATAAAAAATAACCCTCCAATTATATAAAAGTGTATGGAGTATGATTATTCTTATTTGGTAAAAAAATTAAAAGTATATTTATTATTTCCTTATGATAAAGAGTATATAAATCAAATGATTGAGACTAATGAAAAGATCTTCCTTGATGACGTGCCCATGGTAAGGGAGTTTCATTGATGTGTTTCTGGAAGAATTTCATTATACACCCCTTTAAGTGATGTTGAATTATTAATTGAAGAAATGCCTATAAATTCTCCAATATCTATGAACTGATAATTAATTTCCATCATTGGACTTGTGGAGTTGAAGAATCAATTACATGAGAATATGGTTAAAGGGTTTATATTCTCATGCGCATCACCAAGGGGTGCACTGGTCCTCTTCTCCACTAAAGAGGATTTATCAATGAAGATATTAATTGAATTTCATGAGCTCAACAAGATCATGAAAAATAACAAGTACTATATTCCATATATTGATGAACTTTTTGATCAACTATGCGGAGCACAATGCTTCTCTAAATTGGATCTTCGATTGGGATATTATAAAGTAAAGGTGAAGAATAATGATATCCCCATGAATACGTTCTGTACAAGATATTGGATCCTTGAGTTCATCTTGATACCATATGTACTCACTAATTATATATCTATCATTATGGGAATGATGTATTGAGTGCTTCGGTAATACCTCCCAAAATTTATGGTATGTATTTATAGATGAAATTATTATCTACTACGAAAGAAAGGAGGAGAATGTGGGGAATTTAAATACTACAATAAAGTCCTTATACAAGGAAAAATATATATGAAAAGTATAATAAGTGTTATTTATAGATAGATAATGTAACATTAATGGATCATGTTATCACCAACAAGGTGATATATATGGATCAATGAAAAACTGAGTCAATCGAAGGATGGTCCAGACCAATTTCTATGATGAGAATATATAGTTTCCTTCAATTGGCTATATTCTATGATTTATTTTATAGAAACTTATCATGATTGTGAATCCCACTAACCAAGATTAATCAAAATAGATTAATGTTTGTTTGGAATGATGAATGTGAGTAATGACTTAAAGAGATGATGGACAATTAATCACTACAAAAACGATCACATTACACACTAGTGGGGACAAATTTCTTATCCACAATGATTAATCCAAAAAGGAATTAGGTTGTTTAATAATTAAAGATGGAAAGGTGATATCTTATGAATAATTAAAACTAAATATCCATGATTAGATATAATCAAATGATGATCTATAATTGGATGTAGTGATCTTAATGTTGAAGAGATAGAGACATCACATAATGGATAAAATTTTGAAATATATAATGATCACAATATACCCAAACATATATTCACACAAAGGATATTAATATGACCCATTGATGGTGGTTATAGTATATCATGGATCTAGGTGTTCAATAAACTAACATCTTGGGAATTAAAACAATGTGGTTGATTCTATTAATATAAATGATCCCGAAACTCTATCTATGATGATGATTACAAGGGATCCGGTATTTATTTTACATAAAAAGGATAGACATAGGAATAATAAAAGGATATCCATTATAGATTTATCAAATAAGAAACTAACCATAAATTATTGAGAGTATCAGGGAGGCTCATAAGAGTGATGAGTTTATATAGAATAAGGTAGAGAATATTCAAGAGTTCAAAATTGGTGAATATGTGGTTATATTTTTTGGAACCCAAATATCTGTCCAATAGAAAATAGAACTGAAGAGTTAAATCTTTGATGTTTCAAATTGTTCAAAATTTTCAATTTGTCTAGGATGCACCAAGATGAATAGATGTTGAATGAAAAACTTTTTATTTGATTACATGAAGAGAGGGAATGTATATTTTTTCTCTTGATTCTTGGTATTCCAATAATTCAAGGAAGAATGAAAAATGTATAAGGGTATTATGAAACCATTTTATATACTAGTGTGAAAATGGGAAAACACAACCAATAATTATTTTCAAGGATTCTTAAGGAAACATAATAGGATTAATGCCATCTGGGTGGTAGTTGACTCTTATAAAAAGACACCACATTTCATTTCTATAATGGAATCATTCACTCTTGACCAACTCTCCAAGATATAAATAAGAAAAATGGAAGGAATGTATGGATCCCACCTTTATATTATATCTGATCATGATATGAGGATTACATAGATGTTTTATATAAAAAATCATTTAAATTGGTTAAAGAACAGATATTTATCCATGAATATAACCCAAAAACATGTTTTTTAGTCTTAAATATTAATTAAAACTTTAGAGGTTATATTGAGATCCTATTCAATGGATTTTCAATGATATTGGGATTAATACATCCCCCTTGTGTAATTATGATATAATAGTAGTGTGCATTCTATAATTCAAATAAACATTTTGAGGATCTATTTGGGAATATGTTTTAAACTTCAACATGATTGGATTATGTTGAAGAGTGGAAGCTAATGGGACCTGATATTATCTAATAGTTTATGTAGAAGGTTTAATCCATTTAGTTTCATATGATATCCACACAATATTGGTTGGAAATATATAGAGACAATCTTTGATGAGACCTAGAGTTTGAAGTCGGAGAAAAAGTGTTCATTTTTATATCACCATGGATGAATGTTTTGAAAATCATGAAGACAATAAAGCTTAGTCATATATAAATCTTTCCCTTTGACATCCTCGATCGCATCAGATATATAACGTATAGAATAAAAGTCCCACCAAACATATCTTAAGTACATATTGCGTTCAATGTATCCATCTTGATGAACTGAACACTATACCACTCACAATTACTGAATCCACATATGGTACAATTGGACAATTATCTTTTATACATGGAGAGGCTAGTGAGGAGCATATATCATAGAGAAAATGTTTTATGAAACCACACAACTCATATTGTAAAAGTGTTATAGTAGAACCAAAAGATTGAGGAAAGAACATGGGACCCATAAGAGGCTGTAAAATAGAACTAACCTCATCTAATTTTTTTAATGAAATGAAAATTTCATAGGTGAAATTTATTTACTGTGGATAAGGTGACGAATCAAAGATTTAGAAACCAAATTCTATCTTTTTGAAGGAATAAATGAATTATCAAGTGATGTTTTTATTGAATAAACATGAGTTAATTTTGTTATATTTTAATTTTACTTCCTATCATATTTGAATGACCATTAAGAATTAAAACCATTGATAATATTGTCATTGAATAGTAATCTTATTAGTATAATATACAATGGCCTATCATAATGTCAAATTGACACAGATGGAAGATGATATGGCCTCGACTATTGGGATCTTACCCTATAAATTCTATTTACTAGAGCTTCTAAGAGAGATAGAATCCTTAGGATTTTCCTTGGATAAAGAAAAAACTAACATTCAATAACAAAAGCTTTAATAGAACCTTTAATGAGAGATAAACAAGAACATTAAGATAAATTCCCAAACTAAGTATGTTAAACCACAACAAGAAAATTTCACCATCCCACACTATACCCATAAAGAATTCCCTAGTGTAACAAAGGGATATGTATCTAGACTCTAATAGTTTTAATTATTATATATTCATTTAATTAATCAATGATTATATTTATACCTTTTAAATATAACATTATAAATTATTAAATAATTATTTTAACAAAAATTAGATTCTTACATGCTGAAAAAGTGTACCTTTTTAGAAATATATATTTTTAATGAGGACACTATTCTTGATTAATTTATGAATTCATGAAATTAATGAAATTTTGATAAATTATTATTATGAAATAATATATATTAAATATAAATGATAATATAATTCTACTAAGTCAAAATTAAATGTTATAATCATTAGAAAATTATTATTGTAAAAAAAATAATATTTTAAAATTAATGGGAATTTTCATTTAAAAGTTATAATTCTCATACTGGAATAAGTATTTTCATAAAATAAATATTATTTTTAAAATCTTAACATGGAAATTATTCAATAATTATTTTTTACATTTTTCTTAGATAGTCAAATTTTTAGCGAAAAAAATAAATACAATAAAAATAAAGTATGATTTATGAATCATAGTGACCCAGAAGTGATGTAATATTTTTCCTAAAATCTATCCATGAACAAATAATTATTTAAAAATCAAAATAATATGTTTTTAAAATTAATTTATTAATTTTATAAACCCTTAATGAATCCTACAATACTTATATTAGATTTTTTGGTTTTAAAATCAATTCATTGAAAACATGACACAATTACCCTTACCATGGGTATTAATTTAATTATCTATATTTAGAAATATATAAAATAATTAAATTCATTTAAATTTTGTTAAAACCATGGTAAATAACATGGTATGGTTTCTGATTTATATTAGTTTATGATAGAGAGTCCAATATTTTTGGTTTGAAATTAATAAAGAACACAACTATATTTTTCTATAAAAACCCACCAAAAATAACATTCCTCCAAACTAAAAGCCTATAAATCACGAAATTAATCTCCCCTAACCTCTATAGAGTCCCTACATGGTCCCCCCTTCTCTTACAAAACTCCTTTAATGTTTCAAGAAGCACCCTCTAAATGAAAAGTATCCCCTCCTACTCTTTATTCAAGAAGCATCATTGAATTATGCCTTTTGTTTTCCAATTATTCATGTTTGGATTTATTTTCACACTTACCAATTAAAAAAAAATTTATTTCCAAGTTATTAGATACCCCATTCACACTAATTTAATCACTTCAATAATCATTATGTACCATATTATATTTCTAAAATCGTCTTCTGATTTTCCATACAAAACATATTTATTTTGAATACCCAATCCCATTTACACTTAAAGGAATTAAAATATATGTAAATAGACATAATTTATTGGGGATATACATGAATTTATCTCAAACTAAATAATCTTGAGATTAAAATAGATTAAATACAACCTTATGTTATATGATCTATGTGGCACAGTTATGCGTGTATGTGATATGAAAATGATGGGTGGCCACAAATTTATATAGCCTTCCAATGAAATAGGAAACATTTTAATCAAATGAGATTAAATTTATGGTTCCATGGATATTATCCTAAGAACATTATTTTATGATATTATGGTAGTAATAATTGACTGATATTTGTGATTCCATGTTTATATTGTTTCCACATTCATATATTACCTTTATGCTATCATGTTATATCATGCCTTAATATTCAAGATTATGATTATCACTGCTCTTATGTTACCATGATATACCTATTGGATCAAATGTATTTATTTACCTTATGATATTCTTTTATTATTCACTAATAGGTATATATAGATGACCTCATTCTTATGTACATCTGTAGGTTATCTTGTGAAGTTGCAGAATAACAGTGGAATTTTAATATCCTACTAAGAAAGCTTTGAATAATTTCATTTTATTCAAGTTATATGTTTTTTCTATTTAACTAATTTAAAAAATATTATAGGATTCATGATAATTAATATTATATTATTATAACATTTTTAAATAAATCATGAATTAAAGTGTATTAAAATGTAGGATTTCATAGGAACAAAGTAATTAGCCACCGTGTCTTCTTATAGTGACTCAGGCATAACATACATAGATAATACATCATTATAGATGAATATTCATCACATTAAAAAAGAAAATTCCTAATAACCATAATAGTTTAGTGGATTTGGAAATGAGGGACATAATCTTCTATCTTGGGGAATGATCCTCCCGGTCTCCCACAATGATCTTCACTTTTAGTACACTTGCTCAAAACCATTATTCATAACATGGGGAAAATAATCATAAGAAAAGGTGATATCAAATGTTCAGTAAGGGTAAATAAAATATATATGTATGAATAACACGAGCATAAGGGTAAGAGAATATGATATTAACATTTTAAGATCATACCATGTATATCAAAGACCATATACATGAGTCGCGGAATAAATATTGGCAGTTCAAAAGACATAAATCATAAGGGAATCAAGAACATAATCCTTGAGAGCATAACATAATAATAAGACAATTTTTTTTATACAATAAATCATATAAAATAATTCATTATATGTATAGTATTATTTCAAAAAACTATTAGGGAACTTCATGGGGTCAACACCTATTGGGTGGAACACACCACCATCCCTATTTGCAGCCCCTTCTCTATAGTATATTGGGTTGACTCCATGAATCATATTAGTAATCAATGTTCACTCACAATACCATATATATAGTAAAGGTTCACTCAAAATACCATATTTGTAGTCAAAGATCACTCCCAAGACAATCATAGTAGTCAAGATTCACTCCCAAGACAATCTTAGTGGAAAAAGTCCCATACTAATCTGAGTTCAATACCTATTCCAACCATTTATATCTCATGTGATATATATCACTACCTAATTTATTGTAGATATATATAGGTCCCACATATCACATAATGAAATCATACATAACCATTCCACAAGATGATAAAATATTCATCATATTATAACCTAAAAAAGTGATATGTTTCATTAAAATAATATCATAACCAACGAAATCAAATGAGTATCAAAAAAATTTCATCATTTCATATCATATAGAAAGAATACATGATTTACAATAATTGAATAACCCATGAATGGAAGCATGTTTCATAATCATTTTACCATGGTATAACCCATGGAAGAGAAATAGGTTTCATAAACAACTTGTCATCATAATCATAAACCATTAAATGAAATAATATGAATGGTGTATTTGGATAATTTCCCTAGTAAATCAAAAACTATATAAAATAATTTCAAATTAAATATAGAAGGATTTTAAAAGATCATTGGGAAAATTTCTTAAATAAAATAACCTTTATTTAAAAATCATTTTAAGATATAAAATAGTTTCAAAATCATTTTCTTTTAAAACAACCTTGAAAAAATATGATTTAAATCATTGAAAACATATCTTGAGTAATATATCCTTTATGATTAGAAATTTTTTTTTAAAACATAAAACATTTCAATTTTTTTTTAAATAACATTGAAAACTTATAATGGAATATTTGAAAACATTTTTAATTTTTTTCTATCATAAATTATAAAGGAAGTGTGGAGAATTTTTGAAAAAAATTTTATTTGAAAATAACCAAAAAAAGATAATTTAATCCTGAAAACAATTTGGAAACCATTTTCTTTTAAAATAACCTTGAAAAGTTATAATGTAAACTTTAAAATAGTTTGAATTTTAATATTAAATAAACTTTAAAAATTATAAAGGAATCTGGAAAAAAAATTTAAAACTTTTTTCATTGAAAATAACCTTTAAAATTTACAATGGAATCTGTAAAACCTTTCTAAAACCCTTTTAATTAATGTTAACCTTGAACAAATATAATGGAAACATTAAATCATTTTGAAAATTTTTTTCTTTTGAAAGTAAAGGTGAAAACTACTAAAGGAATCTTGAAAACATTTTAAAAACCTCTTTCATTGAAAATAACTATGAAAACTTGTAATGAAATATTTAAAACTTATTTAAAACTCTTTTACTTTAAAAATTATAATTGAGGCTTGAAAATATTTTGAAAATATTTTTATTTGAGAATAACGGTGAAAACATATCTTGGAAACTCCACTATCTACTCTTCCAATAAATACAAGGTATACACTGCCTATCAAGACAGTCATGGTTCGATACATCTATGACCCATTTGATGCTCATTTTCACTAATGAGCACTATAAATTCTCTCTCATTACTAAATAACACAACTATCCTATAAAAGAAATCAATAATCATCTGTGTATAGTATAACTAATTAATTCTTTTAATAACATCATAAATATCTATCTAAATATTAAATAAATATATAGAAACCAGAATCAACCCATCATAATATCGAAAACTAGATACATAACATGATTACTCTCCTAAACACCATATGCCATGGTCAACACTAGAGAAATTGGAACCCTATCCACCATGAGTCCCGAGGGGAAATCTAAAAAGAGTGTATTAAAGGAGAAAAAATAAATAATTAAACAATTAATATACCAGTATATAAGATTATAAAATAGTACCTCAGATGATCTCTGGTACATATGGTGTTGTAAAATCCATAACAAGAAGATACTCATATCCTTGTTAATTTCAATACCACTGAAAACCACCTACAGGGTTGTGCCCTTTCCAATGTCCTCATGGGTCAATCCTATACCAAATCCATCTTCTCTCAGTGGATCATTAATATTCCGCACCCGCAACTGATACAACTTCTAAGAAATCTACTACTACTAGGGATGAAACAAAAACATACCATTAATACCTCACTAATTTCTGAGGATAGTTGAAAACTAGATTTGATGAACATTTCTCCCACAAGTGAATAACACTATCCTATATCGCCTAGTTGGTGCACTAGATTTTTGGGTCAAAGATAAATGAGATGTACATTGTTGATTATGATGAATGTTTCATAATAATTTTTAAGGTTTGAAAACATTAGAGCAGTAACCAATATATCTACTCCTTTAAGAACCACGATTGACCCCCTATCATGATGGATCAGTAGGGGAATTCATCCTATAAATGATATTATCCTTCTTCTTCACCATTAAGAACATATTTATCATAAATAGGGTGATTATTTAGATAATAATGGTATAAAATTCATCCTTTAAGAATATATCTCCACATTCTTCACTTGTAAAAAAGTTTGGGGTTATGTGATGGATGTCTGAAATATAATCATAATTTCTCTCTAATTCAAAATCCCATTATGAATATATAGAAATTATTTCCTATTATCATATCTCATCATCTCGGATTGATACTCTATAATAAACAACCACTAAAAGCAACATAATGGATCATATTATTCATTCTTCTCTCTTGGATTGAAGATTGACCACATATGCATTGGTCCATACATTTGAATTTTCTTTCACAAAACATGATACTATCCTTGGGATGAATCAATAGATAAGAAATATTATGATCCCCTAGAAATTATTATATCTCAATATCAAATATTCCCCCCTCATATGTGGTCACCAACTTTTCATGAAACCTGTATAACATATTGCTTTAAATCTCATCACCCTAGTTCAGGTTAACATTACTTTTGAATAAATTCATCATCTTTCTAAACATATCCATCCTAAAACATCCATATATGATGACATGAAGGCATCTTCGCAAAAAATTAATAAACTTCTTATCCGAGAAACATAGAATGCATTTTGAAAAATTATTTGAATAAGATTCGTTATAATTTCTACAAAATCATCCCATTTCAAAAAAAATCACATAAAAGGATGTCAAATGTACCAATTGTAGGTCTCAACTAAGTGAATGAAAATATTTCACATAGTCATATAGTAAACTCAAAGTCCATACATCGAATCACAAGGGGATCCAAAATTTAGAGTCTTAGTCAATATCCCTTTTATATGTCACATACCAATATCAATTAGTACCATTACCATACCTAACCATTCCATCCTCACCATTACATAATTATATTATCCATATAATGTCTTAATAAAAACCATTAATTCTAATCTATAAAGTCCCACCCACACTAAGAAACTCTCTATGGACATTAGTGAGGATGAGAGTGACCCCAAGACCCACCTCCAATTATTCCTTGGTAAGAGACTAACAACAAGGTTATAAAACATACAAACAGGAAAAATTACCCTCATATAACCCTATACTAAAAAAATAAACACCAACATTAATATAAATAAAAAATGATAAAAAATAATTTCACAATGCATTAATATTCTGAAAAAATATAAAACCAAAAATAAATACTAATAAAATCTAATTCAGTAACTCCAATGTCAATCCAAAGCTCCAAGATTGTACTTACCTTCTATTACAAAAGAAACATAAAAATAGTATGTATAAGTAGGGTTTAAAAAAACACATATACTCAATAGTATCATACTCAAGATCTCTTATGAACAAATTAAATATTAATACTAATTATCTTGTAAAAAAACAACAAGATTAACCAGAAACTATTATGTGAATCACCACCCATCCTCACTATGAATCGAACACCAAATATCACATCCAATAATAATAAAATAATATTTATTAATATATTTGATGATACCCTATAACCACTTATCCACTATTTTTTCATTCTCACACCCCAACATAAAATTTCTAGTTCTCCCGATCCATTATAAATCCATTCTAGAATTAATGATGTCTTGTATCACAATCTATACCACATATGAAAACCATATCATCTTTATCATAACATATCTAATGTAACATAAACATCTCTTTGAAACTCCATATATCTGGTATAATAGGGTATTATGAACATGAACTACATATACCTTGTTCCCACTACTACAATTCATGACCCCAAACATATAATACCATCTCATTAATACCATGTAGTGTCTTCCAGTACATCATATACCTACCCATTCACACACCATAAGGTCCTAAAAATAATCTTTCACCTATCATCACACCAATACCCCATAATATCTTCTTATACATATGGTATCTATCATCACACCAATACCATATATGTTTTGTCACTACCCCCATAAACTATAATATAATGATCATAAATAACTCAATCCATCACACCCCATGATATACCTAGGAGCGATATAAAGGAAGATGGATTAGTTTCCCATCCATTCCCTTTCTAAATTGGATATTAGAGGAATAAACTTAAAACCCAAAGAGTTATGTGTGTCAATAATTTTATTTGACTCATTTTGGGTATATATAGATATCCCAAGGAAGATACAGTTATAGTTATATCCACATATAAGCCCAACCCAAAAGTTTTACTCCCATAGAGAACCAACATGCTACCACTACAACCACACTAGAAATGACACTCACAATCATGAAAGAATGTAAAAAAATGTGAATCATTCCCTTCACACCAATTTCATTTGTTTTAGTTCATTATACTTTTTAAGATAATAAAAAACATAGTCCAATATGTTGAAAAAGAAGTCACCCCTCCCCCCATTTTCATATAATATAAGGGTGTTATAAAATATTTTAATTAAAGAATTCAGAATCATTTTGAAAAGGAAAGGAAAATAAAATATTAACCCACGATCAAGATAACAATAAATAGAATTTATTCGGCCTAAGAAATAGACCTAACCACATATTTCTCACCAAAAATCACCCAAAAAAATGACCGCCAAAACCACAACTTTCTTCATATTTAAGTGAAGAAGAAACCCAATGGTAAAGGGAATAATTTCACCACAGTGAAGTTTTTTTCAATATTATGAGGGTAATGGTGAATATAACTCAATGGGGGATCTAGATACACTAAAATTGTACATATGATCACCATATGTCTAAGGGAATTCAATAAAAAATAGTATAAAATAAAAGCGTATTATAATATATATTTTAATTAAACAATTGGGATAGAGAATTAAATACATCACCACAATGTATACATATAATAATGTACTGATTCATCGAAAGATAATCATTTATCACTCCATAATGGGTAAAATTACAATGATGATATAAAAATCAATCCATAAATCTCACAAATCACAATCATCTAAAAATCATTCAAAGACCCTAATCTAATTCAAGTTGAGAAGGGTTTAATTGTGACCCATGAAATCATGTGGTGTAATTATCATAAATCATTTCACATAGAAACAACACTCCATGTCTTTATACTATGATAAATGAGAACACATTCTAGTACACAAAAGGAATAACCCTAAACATCCACCCTGAAACACCATATCATGATAGAAAGGCCTCAATTTCTAGACAATGAAATAAAATTTTACCATCTACTATATCCATCACACTAATTTTGTATCCCAAATCATGATACCCCAAAACAAACTTCCCAGATGAAATTTCATCTTAAACACCACCTTCCCTTCCTCAAAGAACATCATGAATCCCACAAATACCAAAAATCACAAAGTAAAATGTTGATAAGATATATATTATTATAAATCATGAGAATTTAATATTGGTTTGATTCAGAAAATAATAATGTTGTACAAACATATGAATAAAATCAAATCATTTATCCTGGTTATCCACCAAAAAATTAATATCATAATAGACTAGGATAACCAAAATTCCCATAAAATTGTTTAAAATGGATGAAGAACCACACCATAATACCTTTTTGGACATGGGATAACCACTAAATCCTCATAAACATTAGAAAATGGGTTAACCACCCACTTCACATAAAAATATCAAGAGATATAAATTATTAACCACTGAAATGTGGGTCAATGAAAAACATCATAATCATATAATTAGAGACCATACATATTTATACCACTTCCACTTAAAAAACATTTGAAATACAATTATTTATCAATACAACTATGATAAATATATTGGATTCATTAATATTTATAAACAACATTACCATAAGACATCTATAGAAATTAATTCAATGGTATCAGTAGTGAACATCTCTAGTGAATCATAAGAAAAATTAATGGATTTTGATATAAACTAAAAATAAATTATAAGAGAATTATAAAATTACATATATATATTATATGATATAACTATTACATTTTTAATAAATTCTATTTATATGGAAATAATTTATAAAACAATTGTAATAAAAATTTATTTTGGAAAACATGAAAAAATGGAATAAAACCATCGTAAATATTACTAATGATGACTGAGGTAAAACAAATTTATGTGAAAAAATTAAAAATAGTTTCCTTTCAAATTTTTCTAAATAATATGAACGTAACCCTCGAAAAAAAATTAAAATGAGATTACCATGAAACTTTATTAACGAGACAAGAGATGAAATTTGAATACTTCTTATCATCAAGTCAATATTTTATTCACTGAAATTACACTATATTGTTTTTTATTTTAAACTATAAATTCACAGAAAATACTCTAATTTCATTGGTAATGTATCTTTTTTAATGAACATGTAATTTGTTAAGAATTACATGTAAATTTTTTTCTTATAATTTTAATGAATTTTCAATTTATCATTTTAACTAATTATTCTTTGATTGTGTGTTTTTTTTTCTCAAATGCAGGTTGTTTTTTATAAGATAAAAATATAGATATTATGATTTTTTGTGAACATAAAATTTGGTTTACTATATGAATTTTAATATTTGATATAGTTTTCTAGATAATAAATTCACATCCACTAGTTCAACCACTCATAGAATTTAAACTATTTATTTTTCCCATGACTACAAATTGTGAGAAATAAAGGGGACTCCATAAAATCCTAGAAAAAATATACAATACTATTGAATTACACTAATTATTATGTGATTATAAATATTTTAGTAATCCTGATGATCAAGGACTCATTCTAATTCCTGATATACTATATTAAATGACCACTGCTGGATAATACTTTCCACTAATATAGGAAAATTAAGATCAAATGCAACTAACCATGATGATCTCATGAATCCAAACATGGACCCATAATCCATGATACCACAATACCATATCACTACTAATTATGAGATCCCAATTTGATCATTGAGAATCTATTGAACAAATAACTATCTTTAAAATGACTTTTCCTATCATGGTTGAATGTATAATCATCAACCATGTCACACATTAACCAAACGTGGAAACAGAAGCTTACATTCCACAAAATCATCCTCAAAAAAATACCATGGTACAAAACCTAAAATATTAACAATTATCAATATAACATGATAAAGAAAATATACTACATGACTGATCTGGTTATAGCCACATCACCCATATCGTTTTCCAGTTATAACACATGAGATATGAGATCGCCTATCAGTCCCTGAAAACCAGCTCTTAACATTCTTAGTTAAGAATTTATTACATGAAAAATATCAACAAATAATTGATTGAGTTGAATTAAAGATTAAGTAATCTCAATGTAGTGATAAAAATAGATGAAAACCTATGTTAAATTCAAATGGGAGATATATATATCTTTTTGAATTAAATACCTTACCAAAATCATTAATGACAGCTAACAAAATATCTACCTATAGCATGAGACTAAGGGTTTTTTCTTGTTTACTTCTATTTGATCCATGTGTAGTTCTAAAATAAAATTAGAGTGGAAGTCACATTACTAAAATGCATCTCCAATGAGTCTAATGGGGGTTTCATTCTTAAAGATGGATATAATGGCTCAATTAATTTGAACACCCAACACTACATAGTCTGATGATTCCCTCATCCTAGATGAACACCCAATCATCCTCCATGACTAGTTCCTTCACACATATGAATAAAAAGCATAGATTAAAACCTGTCACCATGTAAAAACTAACCAATTCCAGGTTGATGCTTACTACAATTACCCCAGTCCCATCAGTGTTTTAACTCACATTCAAATATGAATTCTTCTCTTGAGCTCACTGATCCTTCCAAACATAAGTACAATGACTTGGATGCCTAAGTATAGAATATGAATAATAATTTTGAACAAAAAAATCATAGGCATAGATATTACATCACTAAAACCCATGTATACTCCAACACATCATATTAGGATCACATACACATAACACATGATAGAAATTCCTCATGATGTACTTAGCTTCCACTCTTCTTTAATTCAATGAAGAGTATCACATTCATTATCTGGGAATGATTAATTTTTAATTCCAATCCAAAATGGTATTTCTCTAATTTAAATAAAATTAAACTAGTGGAATTTTGGAAATAAAGATTCCTTTTAATGGAAAACACTAAAAAAATTTATTTTATATTATTTTTTTTTTTTATTTTTTGGGTTATATGGAACTCCAATATTCTTCTCTCTTCTTTTTGTTTTTGTGATTTTTTCATTATTTGATAATATCATTTCCTAATATATATGATAGTGGAGTGTTGACCTAATAAAAAGGGTCTTGGGAGGTATCATGGTGCTCCCAAGTTTAATTGAATTTTATTTCAAAATGTTTTAGAATATATTGTTACAGGGTAGTAGATTATCAGGGGAATTTTGAAGAGAATAATCAATTTCCTTAGATAATATCTATAGCCTCATTCTAATCTCAACAACACCACTTATCATCAAAAATCTCAGTCAATATTTTATACTATTTGAGTCTTGTGGATTTAGGGGTGAATGTTGTATAATTTGGAATAGGTGAAGGGTTATGGATTGCCTATTATGGCGGTATTTTGATCCCTTGAAAATATAGAGGAGGTGAAACTTAGAGCACCGAGGATATTACTATAGGTAAAATATTCCTAAAAAATGTTTTTTAGATTCGTGATTCATGAATATTATTGATTTAATTTTCAAAATAACTTAATAAATTAATTAGGATAGTAAAGGACCTACTAGTTAAAAGACATGGACTGACCCATTTCCCACCAATTTTTTTATATACCTTTTAATTTAATTATATTTCCCTATATAAAAAACATTAGATATTTTGATAGTGGAGAACTGAACACAATAAACTCTATTGGAAATGAAACATGATAGGCCATTTCACTCATCTAGGATTTAATAAAATTTAAAATTAAACATAAACCATGATATCCCTATAATAAATGTTTTTTCATTTTCAAGGAGTTAGTTCAAAAATTCATTTTTTTTCAAATGAAATGATAAATATATATATTTTTTCATTAAATTTCATGATTTTTTCTTGAGAATAGATCAAATAGTTCAAATGATTCATATAAATATACATAAAAAAAATAACTACCTGGGAAAATCATCATAGAATGGTTACAGATCTACAATAAATTTAATGAAATTGTAAATCAATTCCCCAAGTATAGGAGGAGCAAAGTGAGACTAGATATCACTATATGCAGGGGAAATGTATTAAAAAAACTAGTGCACAATAACTTTGGTTATGAGGATTTCAATTATTTGATAACGACTCATCATATCCTTCTTACCACAAAGTATAAAAATTTAATAATAGAAAATGAGGTCAATAAGAATGTAATACTTAAAATTTTGGATAAAAAGACCAGATCAAGAGCCCCCCTACCTAATGTAGGAATAAAATAACATAAAATTAATTATATTTAGTGAAATAAATACCCCTCTTGATGACGCCAAAAATAAATCACCACATCTTGTGGATCAAGATAAAGAATACCATCAAGAGGGACTGCTAATATAAAATGAACATGAAATGTAGTTCCCGCTTATCACAATAACCAAGGTGGAGGGAGAATATGAATATATTCATGAGGATTATGAGGTACTATCATTTACTAATGAACTAAAATACCATGTGGGCCTTCATTTTGAAGAGTAATTAAAGGATGAAATCATTGAGTGAGAATCCATATTTAACTTTTACATCAAAAATATTATTGAAACTCAACTATATACAGATCATCATTTTGTATTAAATTCATAATTAGAAATATTATTATAGGACCTAGGTTAAATATATAATGATATAGTTAATTTAATATACATTGGAGAGAATATAGAATACTAATTACTTCCATTACCCATACAAGTATACTTCAAAGAGGCAAAACAAAGTGAAATGTAATTGCATACTAAAACTGAATAGGTGGATACTAATAACTTGGAATTATTCCCTTATAAATTTAAATAATATGAAAACCGCAAAAATATATTTATATATAATTTGATTAATTAACATCAATATGTGACCATTTTAAATGACAATGATGAAAATATAGAGGTATTTTATTTTGGGGATAAGCTAGAGGACCCACAGTCCGAAAAAATCTTATATAAACAATCAAGGTAGTTACATGAGAAACTATATTACAAAATATACTTTTTATCTGACTGAATCAAACCTTAATATTATTTTCTTTGAAAAAAATATAGTTAGAACTCAATTTTATTATTTTTCACATTCTTGAGTTTGTAACACTTCTAATAACCCGTGTAATTGTTGATGAGGAAGTGGTTGTGGAAGATGATAAAGAAAACACCCGTGGTAGAAATATTCGAAGAGATTATGAAGTTAAAAATTGGATAATGAGCCTACCCAGATGGGTCAGTATCCAATGAGAATACTATATATGATTTATTCATAATATTTTAGAGTTAACTGTAGAGGTGTCCTTGGTGGATTCTCAGGAGGAACTAGAACAAAAAAAATCTTTTTGGGGGTGAAATTTGAATTTAACATATCCTAAACTAATTCATTTCAAATTTAATTACTTGTGGACTCTCCATTTTTTTAAACATGACCACATAGTCTTATTGATTTACCCATTATAGGAATGATCCCAATGATTTGTGGTTGATTAATACCCATACATTTTTCCTTCACATTGACTTTGCCTATTAAATAACATAGATCAGTGGGTTGACATGAAAGAATCTATTTTTGGTACCTCTAACGTAAAGGTAATTTATCCACCCCTAAGAGGGATAATATGTGGTGGTTTCCCTCAAAAAACAAAAATCCTCTAGTATATTAGGATTAATCATGGTACTATGCAGTTGTAGAGTAAAAAATGATCCTTTTGGGAGGTAACAACCCAATATTTGTTTTTTAATTTGACTATTTGTTTTTCATTTTATTCATTTTTAATAATACTCTAATGTTTCAATTTATTTAATTGGTATTTATTTTATATAGGAATGTGGGGTAAAAATAAATAATAGGGAATTCATTGGAGCCTACCCATCGAATAAACAAGGTGGTTTATAGTCCTTTGCTCATGTTTTACTACTATTATTTATAATATTTTTATGATTCAAAGCAAAATCATTGAATAATTATAGGGGATAATCTCATACCTTTTTAGGATTGTTTGTAAAATAATTTTAGTATTTTATTTTTGAATATATAAATAAAAATATTCAATTTTTTTATTTCAATTTTATCTATTGGTGTATTTTTTGGATAATAAATATTAATTTAAATTTTTTCCTTCATAATAATTAAAACTTACCCATTTTTCATTATTTATTGGTCTTGGAATTGGGAAATTTCATATATTTATGTGTGAATATGAGCATTGTACTATAAAAATATAATTTTATTACTAGAAAAATGAGTGTTATAGGAAAGATAATTATGGAATTGAGATTATAACATGGGGAAATTGATATTTTAACTCAACCCTACATAAGATTTCCTTTCTGAAATAGAAAATCCCAAGGATATAAATCTAATTATATTCATAAAATTCATTTGAAATTGGAGTAAAATGTGAAATTTGGATCCCATAATAGATCCATGAGACCATAGGGACTTTTATAATGAGTGTATAAAATCCCTATGTGAATTTGAAATGGTAAATTTACAAAAATGGATACAAAAGATTAAAATAAAGCTATAAATTGTCAAAAAGGATTTTATTAAGGTGAATAAAGGTTTTAATCTGGGTAAATAAAAGTTTTATTTACATATAATAATATTATTTTAGTTGTATCAAGGAATTTGAAATGTGATCATTTGTTTAAGGAACATAAGCCACTGTGAGAATTGAAAGTTTCCCTTATAAAATTTATGTTATAATTGAATCTATTTTTTTATTCCTGGAACTAGAACATAATCTTGAATGGATGTGAGGGAATTATGATTAATTAACATAATATGAATGATTTTTTTTCATTTAACAAGTATTTTATTTTATTCCATTATTTTCTGAAAATATAAACCTTAGAAGGATGAACATTTATTTAGGACTATTTTTGGAATAAATGAAATTCATTTTATTTTCTGGGAGTGTAATAAGTTTACTACGGGGGAGCGAAGAGAGGATAAATTTGATTAATTTCATTTATTAATTACATCAAAATATACTATTATTTGGGTAAAATTAACATTTTGTTGTTATCATGTGTTTTTGGAGAATAATTATATACATGCCTAATTTATTATTTTGAATGACTATTGTTATTTTATGTGTAAAATATAAAAATCACCTTGAATTTCACTCATATTTAAATTTTTAAAGGAATACTAATTTATTAAATTTATAAATATGAAATTATTATTTGTATAATTGTGAAGATTTTTTATTTTTCATTTATTATACTTTCTTCTTGACTGTGTGTCTTATATTATTCCAAAAAGAGGTAGTTTAGAAAATTAAATTTTTATATATTTTAATTTTAGCAAACTATGAAATTTTTATTAATATATGAATACCACCTTTTAATATATTTTTTATCTTGTGAATGTATTAACATTTCTTTAACCACTCAAGGAATATAGACTATTTAATTTTTTTCTTTAAAGGATAAAGTGAAAAATATAGTGGAATTGAACTAGGAATATGAAAATACAAAGTGATAGAGCATTTATAGAATACCTTCTGTATTTATATAAAATATTAGGGCTAGATGATTAAGGTTTCAATATTTTTTTTATGAATTTCTAGTTCAATTGGTTACTAATATATCATGTGGTTCATTACTATGTGAAAATAATGATTGATTATGATAGATTGAAAGACACCCATGAAATAAACCGTGATCCTCATATATAAGAAACCTAAAACCCTTATCACTAGGAACTTTGATATCTAAATTTGATCATCCAAAATCACTTGAACTGACCAAAATCTCACAATTTACTATGCTTATCATTAATTACTACATTATTAAGAAGTGATCCATACATCAACTAATCGAGGTAACATAAGCTACCAATGAGTATGGGCCACATCACAAAAGGTTATAATGAGGCTAGAACTCAACCTACAATAATTTTCAAAATAAAATGATAATTATAATTGATATCATGATTGATCTAATACAATCCATTGATCTTATATATTCATCCAGATGTATCATAGAATGTTTGAGATCTCCAATTAGTCTATGAAAACTAGTTCTTAGTAAAATTAATCTAAGATTGATACCAAGCTAAGTATTAAGAATAAATTGGTCTTTATAAATTTAAAATTCCACAATATTGATGTATCATGGAAAGAAATAGTGATCTTGATCTAGATTTAAGGGAGTTACGTCAAAGTCTACGTGAAGCATAAACCTCCCCCAATAATTCACCAATCCTAAATATTGACCGACCACAGTCCAAAGACTGAATAATTATGCATTCGAGATAATGTTTTCCCTATTTTGATACAAAATAAAAATGGAGGGGGTCTGTAATAACTATAATTAAATTGTTGTGTGTTTAGATGGGGCGAATTCAAGATTCTTGATGGTATCCTTTAATGAGTTTGAATGTCTAACATCACCATGTCCACTACAGTCTTCATCTAATATAAACACATGGTCATCCAACATGTTTAGTTAAAACAATAAATATGTTGAAACCATGTATAACAAGAACTCTCATAGGTTTATAGTAAAAAAACACACTACAAATCAACTTCATACCCAAGTTCCATCCATGTTCAAAAAAAAATTCAACAACCAATTATATGCTCAAACTCACAACTCCTTCCCCACAAAAGTACAATGACTTTTAGAACCTTGTATAGGATATAAACCAAAAATATGGAAGAATAATTTCATAAGACCAATCCTAGAGTTACTCAATATTAATACATCTACATCATGTCACAAAGGCTTTTATGTGTAGTGCACTTGAGGGAAATCCCTTAAGTAAAATTTGACTTCCACTATATTACAAGGCATCAAGGTATATAAGGATGAGTAACTCATCTTGGAATGATTAATTTTTTAACTCTCTTAGAGAAAATGATATGGATAATATATATATAATTTTATGTGGTATGTGAGAAATAAAGGGACCCTTTATAGGATGATATCTAAAATTTTAATTTAATATTGTAAATATAAGTTTGGTAAATGTTTTTCTAGGATAAATTTTATTATTATTTTCAATTTTATTATTATTATTATTAGTTTTCATGATGTTGTCTTAAAAAATCCATGATAATTGAGTACTAACCTATGTTAAAATATTGGGGAAGGAATCATAGTTCCCTAAAATCCCCTTACATTTCATATCATCATTTTTATCACTAAAGACAGTACAAGGGGAATTACTTGAATGAATGAATAGATTTTTCCCTCAATAAAGGTAATGTAAAAAACCTTATTCTAATATCAATAAAAATTCTTTCACTCCCCTATTTTAGGTCAAATTTTATACGGTTGGAGTTATGTGGTTTGTGGGATGAAATTGTATGATTGGGAATGGGTGAAGGGTGATGGATAGTCTGTGATTGTGGAATTTATATCACTTGAAACTATGTAGGAGGTGAGACATAGTATGACCATGAGATTATATAATTTCCTATAATTAATATAAGTTAAGGTGATAGTGGTGATTCAACAATGGTGTAGGGTTAATTATCAAAATCCCATAAAAAGTTCGTTAGTAAATTGATGGACCTTTATGTGCCCTAATTTGAGTGATTCCCTTACCACACTCTCATTTTTTATGTTACCTTTAATTTTATTATACATTTTTTCTATAACCAAATATTTTTATCCCTAATTATAATGAATTTTAATATTTTGAAAACAATTAATATAATTGATTGAGATGTTAGAGAACTAACCACACAAACTCCTAGGGAAATGACACTGGTCATCCTAATGTTGTATTCATGGTTTTTGAAAAAATTTATTTTTTACTACAGGTTTTGAAAACCATGATATCATGATGGTTTTCTATGTTAATAGAAAAATAACCTTAAAAAACATTAAATGATAGATAATTTAATTTATAAAACAATATAAACAATATGAACATGCAGGAGAATGATTCCATATCGGAAAGAGGAGATATGTTCGTCTCTACTTATAAAAAACCATACAACTAATATTTTGAGCCATAATAAGGTGAAAATATAAGAATAAATTTAAACCATATAAATAACCATATCTTAAAAATTATATATTAGAGAAATAAAATATAATCTTACCAAAATAGAAGTTATGTGATAGGAAATCTTGGATTCCGAATGGTATTAGAATAGAACCCTTGTGGCTTGGTAAAATTTGAATAAAAAACCTAATATAGAGAAACCTAGTTGGATTTATAAATTACATAAATTTCATGAAATGAATTATAAAATAAATATATGGGTATAACATACCAAAAAATGTAAAACAAATTGTGAATATGGAAAATATCTCAATAATGGGAAATTGAGATGAGAATCCCCTACCTCAAACATGTTCTTCATTAGATAAGCAATAATAACCTCATTTATAAATTTATGTTAATTATTAATCTATATCATAACAAAATTTATATTTATATTTATATTACTTCATACCATTAATTTTAAAAAAATTATGATTTATTTATTAATCATTCATTTTTAAAATTAATATTCTGCTATTAATTGTCCTATTTATTTTGTACTAGCCTCATTATAGAAATTTTGGTCTTTTCCCATTACTTATGGTTTTATAACCATATTAATGTTCATGAGTATTTTTATTTTTTTTAAATATTTATGAATTCTAAAGGAAGTTTTATGGATGATATTTTTATCATTCATAAAGAGTGGTTCAAATATAATTTTGTTTTAATTTTGATTAAATAAAAAGAGATGATTTTATTAATGAGTATACATATATATTTTTCCATTCCATAATTATGAATACACCTAAATTAATCATAATTTTCATATTACCATTATTTATGTTTTCTAATTCAGTCCTGATAAAAACAATATAACATTATTTATATAGGTGGTAAAACTAACCAAAAAAAGAATACATTATAACTAATAAATGAGAGTTTTATAATGAATATATTATTTTCATAAAAAAATTATATTTTTAATATTACATGACAATAGTGAAAAACTGATTTATTATGATTTAACATGTGAATGTAAATTAATGGAATGAATACAAACTTGACACTTTGATGGAATCACTCATTCTCAAATATGTTCATTCAGAATGAAGGACTTAGGACAGATTATTTTGATCAAGGGTTTCTAAAGGTAGGAAAATACATTAATAAGGGTAATTTATTAAATTATTAAAGATAAAATTGAAGGGAAAAATTTATTTTTTAGTGATTAGAGGATAGATCGTTCTGTTGTCTAAAATGAGTGAAATTTAATTGGAAACATATGTTTGGTGAAGGTTAAATATGAAATCAATGTGGGTTAGGTGGGTTTGATATGTAAATAATGGTGTGTCATGTATTATTGACTCAAAAACCTATGAAAGGGACTTATTTAAAATCTACCTTAGAATTTTATATCATAAAATTCAAAATATTTAAAATTTCTTCTTTCACCTCCTTTTTAGAATGCTTAAATATTTATCGCGGTAATGATTATTTTTGTATAAATTTAGGATGAACACTCCAACCTAATTTATATGTGATAATGCATAATGTGGAATAAATTTAATCAATATCAAATTTTATGTATTTTTATTTAATATTTAATTGAAAACATATAATATAATGGGAAAACAATTTTTATATGAAAATAACATTTTAAACATTATGCTTTAATATTCTTATTTCATATCAATTAATAATCATAAAACATATCATAATATCATTTTTATAAATATAATTATTTTATTTCAATAAAATCATCATTTAATATTGATATATTTAGTTTATTAAAATAAAAATGAATAACACATAAAAAACATTTTAAATTTTTTAACATTAAATGATTTTAATCAAACAAAAAAAATTATTTGGCATCTAAAAATCAGTATTTAGAAATTAATTTTTATTATAATTATTATTTGATAATAATAATAATAATTATAACAATATCTAACTAATAAACATTAATATTTTTAAAATAACACCATTTAATTAATTATTTTTTTTACTAGTTATTTTATTACTCTTATTGTTTTCTTAATGACGATTCATGTTGAACTTCAAAAATATCTTATTTATTATATTTATTTATAATGAAATATATCTTAGACCTTTTTAGTTTTTTGTACATATTATTAAAATCTAGAAAACAAACATTAATTTTTTAAGGGTAAATACATTCTAAAATTACACATTTTTACATTCTACCCCAAATAATTTTACCCCTAAATTTTAATTAAATTTATTAACATAAATATGGTTAATTTTTTCTCATTACATGTTAGATTTATAAGGTCACTTCTTCAAACTTGTGATTCATCCATAGAATGTTAATTATGTGAGCGGCTTGGTTTCAGGGAATCTTATATTTAGGATTCATGATATGTATAGGTTTCTATTATAAGATAGGTCATGTTCCATCTATATAACATTTGATTTGAGTAGATGTGATGGATAAGGTAGGTACTTCCTTAAAAATTATATATGTAATTCATCACACACTTTGGGAATGTTCAGTAGAAGTGAATGATTATAAGATACCATCCCCACATGAATAATGATTTTGAAAGAAACATTGTATCTAGGGTTCAAATTTCCTTTATTTTAGAATCCCACAACCCACTTTCATAGTGATATTTGAATAAATTACTTATCTCCAAATTCAAACACCAAATAACATTGATGATTATTAGTATAATTATCATATTGGATTTATGATAGTTTATATCTCCATTGAATGGTTTGAATATTTTATAATATCTCTAAGGAATGGTCTGGCCCTATCATATTACACTCTCCACCATTATCCTAATATGTTATAGTATATCAACTCTACTTATATAGGGCCTCATACATTTCCATTTGAATAGAAGAAGGGAAATATTTTTTATATGACAAATACACTAGTGGAAGTTGCTGATCCCAATCACCATTAAAACCAAATAAATTGTATCTCAACATATCTTCTAGGGGTTTAATGGTCCTTTATATTGACCATCAATCTGATGATGATAATTAGATCAAAATCCCATATTTGGATTAAGTTCATATTGAATAATTCTATATAAAAATCAGGCAATGCTTTTATCTTGATATAATATAATTGAATGTGGTAATACATATATCATTACAACTTACTTTAGATATATCATGTTGTGATTGTTTAGAAATAAATATTCAAGGATGGAAATGAAAAATGATGATCTCATGAGGTGATCAAATACCACCCAAATTGCATTATCTGCTTCAAAAGTCTTGGTAGGTCACATAATGAAATATATGGACATGTCCTCCAATTTATTTAAATTTTTGTTTAGTTTTTTCATTATCCATTTATTCATATCAAATTCTACCATAACATGTTGGTATATCGAGTAATTATATATATACTCTACAATCTCCATAACATATATAATAATCATTACAAAAAACGAAACATAATTATGTATTTAGGAGAAATGGATTGTACTTCCACTCATTATAAGGATAATATTGGTTTATATCTTTAAAAAATTATTAAATTAATTTCATAAAAAATTTAATACTTTAGAATAATGTATATTGTTTCTACAAACACATATTCATAGGTTTATATACTTTTTTCATTCATAACACCTTTTCTTCATTCAATATGAGGAACCAATATTCATTTATTGACCTTCTTATAGTTCCAAACCATCATAAATCCATGTGAAAAAAAAATTAAAATTAGGGAATGTGAAAAAATATCAAGTTGTGATAAAGAGAATGAAAATTTCATGACCTGTCCTCAGGAACCATGCGGTGACTACCCCAAGCCTGCCTTCCATAGGCCAACGGATAGCGACTAGCACCAAAGGCATAAACCCATAAGTCGGGAAGGCATTGGCGTTATAAAAAGTAAACATAAAAAATCAGAGTATAGAATTAGAAGAAATATACCAAGAAATACTATATACAGAAGAAGTACTGGAAAGTAAAAGGGGCTAGAAATACAAGCCCAATAGTAAAGTACATGTACAACTGAAAGAAGAAAAGTAAAGAAGCCATTGGGTCGTCCTCCGGGGTTCTTACCTGAGGGGAAGGTACATATGACCTCCTCAGGACTCCTCGTTCATCCATCCACTCCGTGTACTATCACACTGAGTGGTCCACCTTCGAGTACCATCCAGACCTACTACTCTTAGCCTCAGTCAGCGTTGTCTGTCATCTGCAACCAACACAACAAGGTGCGGGCAATGCCCGTACAAGGGTGAGTATAACGATACTCAGCAGGGACCCCGAAACCCTCAATGTCTCACAATATCCAACAAGGATAACCAAAAAGTAAAGAAATAACAGATAACTCTTACTTAGGTATATTCCCATTAAAATATCTTTGTTATCTAGTAACCCATCTCTATCAGGAGGTAAACACAAAAGTCACTGACTCAGCTCAAACCAAGATTTCATTCTTGGGGTAGTAGCAAATAACATCCACATTAATATTGTCAGAATCATAGATGATGGTGTAGTCATCATCTATAGAGTACTATGGGCCTTACGCATCACACAGAGGTGCTTCCGACCTTCCTGGACTGCTATGTTACTCCTCCTGTCGAGTACCGTGGGTCTGCTGCGTCACATAGAGGCGCTCCCCACTGTGGGTCTGTGGTGTCACATAGAGGCGATCCCCCTTGTAGCCTATTGAGGTATTCCTGTCGAGTACCATGGGTCTGCTGTGTCACAGAGAGGTGCTCCCCTCTGTGGTTCTTTCGTTTCACAGAGAGGCACTTCTCACTGGGCTAGTCGAAACAATCCGAGGCGAAAGTTCAGTAATCATCAGGTCTCATCCAGCTACTATGTCTCCGCACTCTGCTTGCTCGTCTCCGGGAGGATCCGCTCCATGACATACTGGTCGATACTCCAGCTGTCATGAAATCTCAAGTAGAATTATCTCAAAGATCCACCTCATCATATGGGTCTCAACACAACAGATGACGAGTCAATCAGATGCCCGACCTGTGTGTTATTGGCATTTCTGTCCCGGGCACCTGGTTGATTCTTAGGTTCAAACCAACCTGACCGTACTCCAACTATGTCCAAAAATAAAGTGGGGTATGCCAATAGATATATCTTTCTCTAAGATTTCTGTTTCTACTGGTGGTTCGTCGATCGGACACCTATAGGCCAAGATATGGGTGAAAAGGTGTTAAGTGACCAAACGGTCCCGGGTTCGGCCCGACCTAGTTGGACCGACCCGAACCGACCCGGTATGGACCTGGGTCCAACCCGGTCCGTGGGTTTGACCCGGTCTGAGGGGGAAGCCCGACCTGAGTGGCCAGCCAGGGCCGAGTGGGCAGCCCGGCCCGAGGGGGTGGCCCGGCTCGATCGCGACCTGACCCGAGGGGGCGGCCCGACCCGATGGTGGCCCAACACGATTGGCCCGGCGGCCCGGTCGACCTGGCGACCTGGAGACCCTGTGGGGGTCCGCCTTAGCCGTGGACAGGGGGAAACTGCGCGCCCCCTGGCTACCCGAACGGATTTTCCATTCGGGTGTGAGCTGAAACTGGCGCTAGGTGGCGCCTATCCAACACACGTGGGACCCGATCGGGTCATGCTCTTCTTGGATGGATGAGTGGCCAGCCACTCCCCCTGCTCTGCCATGGCCCGCTCTGGCTGTGGCTTTGGCATGATCTCCAGCTCCTCCACGCGGTGCGCCGGCACCACGCCACCTCCACCGTGGCTCGGCATGGCCACAGCCTCCTGCTACCCTCTGCGCAGCACGATAGCACCACACACCTCCACCACAGCCCACCCTAGCCATGACTCTCCTTGCGCGATATGATGGTATCGTGCCCTCTTGGTGACCTGAAGGCCTTGCGCCACTGGTTTATTCGTGGTAGGTCTCATGCCGGTCCCGTTGCTTCACCTCCGTCGTCATCAAACGTGAACAATCAAAGGGGGGGGGGGGGGGGTTAGGCCGTGTTCGTGCGGTCTGAGACCTCCACATTACATTGATATCAATCATCATTTCCCAACCATAAATTGAATGATGAATAATGAAAATAAATTCTAATCAAATCCCCCTACCTCGTATGACGATAATCGTTGATGAAGCTGTGGAAAAGCGGACGCTGTTCCGTTGAGATCAGGAAGCATCCGAGGTAGGAGACCAAGGAAGAAGCATCGCCGACATTATTCACAATCGGCTCCTTATCTTTCGTCTTGTTCAAATATCGATGAATATGTTCCTAATTCTTTATTGGAAGGATGAAGTTCTCCAAGGGTTCTCCAAATCTCCACCAAAAAGAATGTGCCAACCAAAATAATGGGTTAATCTAACCCATTATTTAATCATTGGATGAAAGAATCCAAAAGATTTCAAATTAATTTATTAATGCCATTAATTAATTTGTGTGGTTTGGCACACTTATGAAGGAAGTTCAAGTGTTGGCACAAAATTAATTAATGGAATTTGAAGGGCTTCCTCCACTTCAATTGGGGGTTTCAAGAGTTTCAAGCCCGGGTGGACCCCACCATAATTATCCTCCCAAGGGAGGTTATTCTTGGGTGGGCCCCACCCCCATAACCTCCCATGGGAGGTTAGGGTGTGGTGGAAACCACCCCCAACCTTCACATGGAGGTTTTAACCACCACAATAAAAATAATTTTCACTCTTATTTTTATTTAACTTAACTTAAAATCCCCAAAATCTAACTTACATTACCGTTAGAACGCAAATTTGGTGAAGGTATCACTAAGAAATCATCGACGCTGTGAGCTCAATGGTGCTATCATATTCTAGTTCCAAGCACCAGTTCAAAAGTTATAAAATCGTGCACGTACATTTACTAAATGTACCCGAACAAAACATCAGAAATTGATTCTGGGCACACTGGACCATAGAATCAAGCACTGTAAATTTTCCCGGACTCGTAAAAATCCAATGAATTTAAGAATAAAAATTTCCACGGAATTTCTGGGTCTTTACATTATCCCCACCTCAGGGATTTACATCCCCGTAAGCTACAACTCGAACTAAGGGAACAAAAGGGGGTACTGAGCATGCATCTGAGCCTCCTGCTCCCATGTGCTCTCCTGGAGGTTCACATGCTGCCAGCGAACGCGAACCAAAGGTATCAACTACCCTCATATGACCCGATTCAGTCGATCCCCAATCTCCATTGGAACCTCCGTGAAAGTAGCCCTGTCATCGATGTCCAGCTCTCCATGGTCGATAATGTGGGATGTGTCATGCACACACCTCCTAAACCAAGATACGTAGAAGACGCCATGCACCCGGTGTAATTGAGGTGGAAGAGATAAGTGGTAGCCACATATCCTACTCTACTGAGGACCTGGAAAGTCTGATGAACCGTAGAGATAACTTGCGGCCATGGACAAATCTCTGTAGACCTATTCGAGGTGAGACCCATAGAAAGATATGGTCACCATCCTTGAACTCCAGTGGTCTCCATCTCCTGTCAGCAGATGACTTCTGCCTACTCTGTGCAGTCTTCATCTATTCCTGGATGATCTGCACCTTCCCTGTGGTAGCCCGTACCATCTCTGGTTCCACTAGTGATGACTCCCCTGGGTCTGTCTAGCACAGTGGTGATCTGCATGCTCGACCATACAAGGCCTTAAAAGGTTCCATACCGATGGTGGAGTTATAGATGTTGTTGTAGGAAAACTCCACAAATGGTAAGTAATCCTCCCAGATATGATCGAAGTTGAGGAAACATACATGGAGCATGTCCTCGAGGTTCTGAATGGTTCTATCAGTATGGCCATCCATATGAGGATAGAATGTGGTTATCAAGAAAATCTATGTCCCAAAAGCCTTCTGCAGCCCCTTCCATAGCTGGGAAGTAAACCGTGCGTCATTGTCCGAGACAATCGATGAAGGTACTCCATGTAAACACACAATATCTGACACATAGAGGCGTCCCAAGATCTCTGCTGATCCCTGCTCTCTAATCGGTAGGAAGTGGACCGACATGGTGAGTTGGTCTACCATCACCCATATTGAATCGTGACTCCGGGATGTATGTGGAAGACCCATCATGAAGTACATGGATATCCCATCCCACTTCCACCCTGGGACCTCTAAGGGTTGTAACAAGCCTGCTGGTACCTGGTGCTCTGCCTTCATTTGCGAACAAGTTAGGCACCGTGAGACAAACTCTGCTATCTCCTTCTTCATACCTGTCCACCAATGCTATTGTCTGAGTTCATGGTATATCTTTTCCACTCCCAGATGTACTGCTAAACGGGAAGTGTGGAACTCTCTTAACACCTTCTCCTGAAGTGAAACTTGTACCATGGTATGTCCTGTGAAGAGGATGACATGCTCCCTACCTTTAGAAAACCCATCAGGTGCCTACCCTATGGATATATGAGCATGTCGAGTCTCACAGTCAGTGTCCCCATGCTGCACCTCCCTAACTCGCCAAAGAAGCATATGAGTGACTGTGAGAGACTGTAGAAAGGCTTCTCTATCCCTATCCCCAAATGATATCTATAAGGAAGCCACCTGCTCTGTCACCTCTCCTAGTAGCCGAATACCAATCCTCCTACTGAGCGCATTTGCAACAACGTTCCCCTTCCTAAGAGTATAGATTATATAAAATTCATAGTCCTAGAGGAATTCAAGCCATCTCCGCTGTCTCAAGTTCAAGTCCTACTTAGAGAAGATGTACATGAGACTCTTGTGATCAGAGTACATGGTAAAATTTTCTCCGATCAGATAGTGCCACAACATCTTCAAGGCGAAGATCACTACTGCTAACTCCAGGTAATGGGTAGCATAGTTATTCTCATTCTGTATCAGCTGCTAAGAACCATACGTGATCACTTCTCACTCCTGTATCAGGAAACACCCACGTCTGGTCCCTGATGCGTCGTAGTAGACTACGTACCCTATGCCTTCCTATGGAAGACTCAAGATGGGGGCACTATTCAGCCTCTACCTTAGCTCTTGAAAGCTCAACTAACATCTCTCCAACCACATGAAGGGTTTCCCATTCTTCTTCAAGGTTGATAGCGGTGTTGCAACACTGGATAAGTCAGGAACGACCCTCCGATAGTAACCTGCCAAGACTAGGAAACTCCGTACCTTCGTCACACTCCTGGGTAGCTCCTTAGAAAGTACCGCCTAAATATTCGTTGGATACACTACAAATCCATCCTCTGAGATGATGTGTCCCAAGAAGTGAACCTCTCAAATCCAAAATTGGAACTTCGGGAGCTTACCTTAAAGCTGGTGCTCTCAGAGTTTTTCCAGTCATACTTGCAAATGGTAGGCATGCTCCTCCTCATTAGTCGAATATATAATTATGTCGTCGATGAAGACTACGAAAAAGCGATCGAGGTATGGCTGGAAGATCCTGTTCATGAGACACATGAACACTACTGTAGCATTGGTTATACTGAAGGGCATAAACAAGAACTCGTAGTGGCCGTACCGACATCTAAAGGTCGTCTTCTTCACATCCTCGTCTCAAACTCTGAGCTAGTGATAGCGTAATCCGAGGTCTATCTTCGAGAACCATCGTGCTCAATTGAGCTGATCAAATAGGTCATAAATCCTCGGGAGTGGGTACTTATTCTTTACGGTCACCTGGTTCAGGTGACGATAGTCAACACAGAGCCTCAAGCTCCCATCTGCCTTCTTGGTGAATAGAATCAAATCTACCTAGGGAGAAACACTAGGCCGGATGAATCCCTTTCCCTCCAAGTACTCTAGCTGTACTCATAGATCTCGAAGCTCAACATCAACCATCCGATATGATGGAGTAGATATCGGTATCATCCCGGGGTACAAGTCTATATAAAATTCCACCTCTCTAGGAGGAGGTACTCCTGGGACATCATCAGGGAAAACATACGTGTACTGGTCCACAAATACAAGATAAGTCAGAATCTCCACATCAACTGCTCTGAGGGTATGGAAAGCGAACTAGTGAGTAATCGGCTTCAACCTCCTCCGAGTAAGTCCTTCCTGTGCTGAAAAGGTTCCCTTCTCGCATGTGAAGGTAAACCTGGTCCCATCCATGCAGACACACCGAACGTTTCTCCTAATACAGTCAATCTAAGGATGGATTGTAGATAACCAGTCCATACCCAAGATGATGTCTTAAGGCCCCGACGTTGCTATGAGTAGATCCCAGCCGAATCTTTTGCCTCCTAGAGTAATCTCACACAGCTATCACTAGTGAATAATCATTGAGTCTGCTCTCGTAGGAGTCTCTAGACATAAGGATCAAGACAAAGACTCCATTAGAATCACTGAGCTCTGAATGAGGGAAGTGCCTACGAATGAATGACTGGCACCTATGTCTATAAGAACTTCATCCAAGGTGGAGTAGACACAGATTGTACCTCGAATCATCTCCGGAGCGCCATGGTCATAAGCCTCTGCTGCCTAAAGCTGAGCTCTCCTCTATCCACCTGCTCTCTATGGTCGGGGTCGACCTTCTGGTGGTGGTGGTGGAAACACCTCGAAACATTGTCCACCACCGGCTGCTCGACCATCTCCTCTACCTCATCTTCCTGCATCCTGCGGACCACCTCAATCGAACCTCTACCCCTGCCTGGGAGGTCCCTCAACTGTCTGCTAGTCATCAGAACAGTGGGTCGGACAGTCATGATCCATGTGACCCTTCCCACCACATGAGTAGCACTGTCTGCTCCTGGCATATAAGTCACTACCCCAAGTTCCCTGAGCAACTGATACTGTGCCACGTGGTCATCCACCTGTTGGTCTGGCCCTCTTGGACCTCTGTGTCATCTGTCTACTGCCAGCTGCAGAAGACTCTACTGCAAATCGAATAGTGGTGGCTCTCACGGATGGTGACTGTTCAGCAAGTAGACTCTCCACTAGGAGGGATTTACCCAACACCCCCGCCTACGTCGAGATGCTGAGGTAGAACATCGAGGATCGAATCTCTTTCCTTATCCCTTTCTCAAAGGTCTGATCCCTGAATTATATGCCTCATACCATATTTGTGGAGTAGCGTGAGAGGTCGGTGAACCTCCCTGAGTACTCTGCTATTGTCATACTACTCTATTGCAGATGAAGTAGCTCATGTATCCATACTGCTTGAAGGGTGGCTGGTAAAAACTCCTCCTGGAACAGGGTCTCGAAGTGTGTCTAGAGAAGTGTCACCTCGTCGTGGACCTAGTGCATCAGGATCCACCACATGCCTATTTATTCCTGGAGGATACTGGCAGAAAGGATCACCATGAGGTCTTCTAGTGTCCCTAATAGCCTAAAAACTATCACCACAGCTTCCATCCAATCCTCATCCGCCTGTGGGTCCATCTCTCCCAGCAACCAGGGTTTCCTCTGGCTCTAGAACTCATACAACACACTCAAATGGCGTGTATAGTCTACTGCTAGGAATGGTGGCATCGGTGGTCCAACGGGAAGTGGTACTGTTGGTGCCTCCGCTAGTAAAGGGCCCTACACTGAGGCCTCGTTGCCCGATGGGCTGTCAGAGCGTACGACTCTTGGGGCTCTACGGGGAGGAATCCTGAAATAAATAGATGCGAAACAGTCAAAAGACTATACCTGGTGAGATGACATGGTTGAGATGACTTTAGAAAAATTTTAAAGATACGCATGAAATCAGTGTGTTCATTCACTATGTCGGAAATAAGTAGTCAAGGTCCTGTTGAATGGATACGTCGGTCGCCCGTACCAACACTGAACTCCTTGAACTGAAAACCACACTTAGTACCCTTAAAACTATTGCTTCACATAAAAGAAAAATCAGAGTCCTAAGTTATGTGATAGAACCGACTCCTACGATTCCAATTTGTCATGAACCACCCTTGGGACCCATTCCGTGACTACCCTATGCCCGCCTCCCATAGGCCAAGGGCTGACGACTAGCACCAAAGGCATAAATCTCTAATCTGGGAAGACATTGCCTTTATAAAAAGTAAGCACAGACAACCAGAGTACACAAATGGAATCAAAACACTAAGAAACACTGTATACAAAAGAAGTGCTAGAAAGTACAAGGGGGTAGAAATACCAGCCCAACAGTAAAGTATCGGTACATCTGAAAGATGAAAAGAAAAGTAGCCATTGCGTCATCCTCCAGGGTTTCTACGTGATGGGTAGATACATATGGCCTCCTCAGCACTCCACGTTCGTTCGTATTCTTCATGTACCATCACACCGAGTGGTCCACCTCTGGGTACAAACCAGTCCTACTACTATCTGCCTCAATCATCTCTATCCGTCATCTCCAACCAATACAACGAGGTACAGGCATAGCCCGTGCATGGGTGAGTATAACGATACTTAGTAGGGACCCTGAGACCCTCAAGGTCTCACAATATCCAACAAGGATATCCAAAAAGTAAATAAACAATGAATAACTCTTACTTAGGTATATGCCCATACATATACCAAAGTTATCTAGTAACCCATCTCAATCATGATGTAAACACAAAAGTCACTGACTCAGTTCAAACCTGGATTTCATTCTTGGGGTAGTAGAAAATAACATCCACCGTCAAACTGTAGGAATCTCGGCTGATGACGTACTCCTCCCTTATAGAGTAATGTGGGCCTGCTGTGTCACACATAGGTGCTTACCCCTTCCTGGACTACTATGGTACTCCTCCTATCGAGTATCGTGGGTCTGCTGCGTCAAACAGAGGCACTCCCCCCTGTGTGTCTGCCGCATCACACACAGACGCTCCCCCTCGTAGCCTACTGAGGTACTCCTCCTGTCGAGTACCATGGGTATGCTGTATCACATAGAGGTGCTCCCCACTATGGGTATTCCGTGTCACACAGAGGCTCTTCCTACTAGGCTAGTCGAAACACTATGATTCAAAAGGACAACAGTCATCAGGTCTCATCCAGCTATTAAGTCTCCGCACTCCGGTCGCTCGTCTCTGGGAGGATCCTCTCCACGATCTACTCGTAAATACTCCGAATGTCACAAGATCTCATGTTGAAGTATCTCAAAGGTCAACATCGTTATAGGGGTCTCAACTCAATAGACAGCGAGTCAATCGGATGCCTGATCTGTGAGTTATTGACATTTCTGTTCCAAGGGCCAGCTTGATTTTTAGGTTCAAACCAACCATACCATACTCCAAAATTGTCCAAAAATAAAGTGGAACAAACCAATATGTTCTTATCACTCTAAGAATTATTTTTCCGTTGACGGTTCGTCGATCAGACACCCGTAGCCCAATATATGGGCGAAAAGGTGTAAGCTGACCAAACGGGCATGGGTCCAGTCCATCCCGGTCCGAGGGGGCGACCATACTTGAGTGGTTGGATCAGCCCGAGTGGGAGGCCATGCCCGATGGCGGACCAGCCCAAGGTGGCGGCCCAACCAGATGGTGGCCCAGCCCAGGGGAGGGGGGGGGGGGCAGCCCCGACCGATGGCGGCCTGACCCAATGGGCCTGGCGGCCCGGTCGACCTGGCGACCCGGCGGGGGGGCACCTTAGCTACGACCATGGGGGAAAATGTGGGCCCCCTAGCAACACGAAGGCTTTTTAATTTAGGTGTGATCCGAAACTAGCACCAGGTGGCGCCGGTCCAACACTCTTGGGGCCCAACGGTGTCCGGCTCTTCTGGGCTGGCCGAGCGGCCAGCCGCTCCACCTACTCCGCTATGGCCTGCCCAAGCCGTGGTTCCACTGCTCCGCGTTGTGCGACGACACCACACCTCCTTCGACACGGCCTCGAGCTCTTCTGTGTGGCCCAACGGCACCACGCCACCTCTGCCGCGGCCCGGCATGGTCGTGACCTCCTACAGCCCTCTGTACGGAGCGACCGCGCCGCACGCCTCCGCCGTAGCCCACCCTGGCAGTGGCTGTCCTTTCACGTGGCCCGACAGTGCCGCACCCTCTTGGCTACCCGGTGGCCTGTGCCACCATTTTCTTCACGGCCAGTCCGACGTCGGTCACGTTGCTCCGCCTCAATTGTCATCAAATGAGAAAAATCAAAGGGGGACGGTCGGGCCATGTTCGTGCGGTCCGAGCCCTCCATTTTATGTTGATATCAATCGGTATTTCTCAACAACAAATTGAACGACGAAGAACGGAAATAAATTCTACTCAAATCCCCCAACCTCGTATAATGAAAATCTTTGACAAAGTCTTGGAAAATTGGATGTTATTCCGTTGACGTCGGGAAGCATCCGAGTTAGGAGGCCGAGGAAGAAGCTTCGTCGGTGTTCTTCACTGTCAACTCCTTCTCTTTTGTCTTCGTCGATGATTGATGATGTTGTTATTTTTTCTTCATTAGAGGGATGATGTTCTCCAAGGGTTCTCCAAAGATCCACAAAAAAGAATGTGCCAACCAAAATAATGGGTTAAGCTATCCCATTACTTAATTGTTGGCCAAAAGAATTCAAAAGATTTAAAATTAAATAATTAATACAATTAATTAATTTGTGTGGTTTGGAACACTTATGAGGGAAGTTCAAGGGTTGTCACAAAATCAATTAAAGGAATTTGAAGGGTATCCCCCACTTCAATTGGGGGTTCCAAGAGTTACAAGCCCGGGTGGCCCCCACCTTAATTATCCTCCCAAGGGAGGTTATTATCAGGTGGACCCCACCACTATAAACTCCCATGGAAGGTTAGGGTGTGGTGGCCCCCACACCCAACCTCCACTTTGAGGTTTTAACCACCATAATAAAAATAAGTTTCACTCTTATTTTTATTTAACTTAACTAAAACCCCCCCAAAATCTAACTTCGTTTCTCGTTAGAATGAAATTGCGATGAAGGTCTCACTAAGAAATCACCAACACTACAAGTTCAAAGGTTCCCTAAGATTCCATTTCTGATCAGTGGTTCAAAATTTATAATATCCTGCTCATACGTTTACTGAAAGTACCCAAACAAAACTTCAGAAATTGATTCCGAGCACACCAGGCCACAGAATCAAGCACCATAAATTTTCATAGACTCGTAAAAATCCCATGAATTTAAGAAGAACATTTCCATGGAATTATTGAGTCTTTACATAAAACTTATTATTTTATTAAAAAACATTAATAACTATGAGAAAATTTCTTTTCAAATAATAAATAAGTATCATCACCAATAAAATTTTACCACATGTAAAAATATTTAATTCTAAAAGAAAAAAAAATTAAAACTCATAAAATACATACAAAAACCATAAATATATATTATTACATCATATTCAGAACTATGGTTCACCCATATTTCACTGGTAATGTAATAACGTATAATTACATTATTTCGATAATCATTTCTCTAGAGAATAAATTATTTCCTAGAGCAATGAAGGAATATATCCCAATTCCACCCATAATCATAAATTATATATGAGAAACATTTCATGAGGAAAACATATAGAATATTTAACTTTTAATTATAATACTTATTTTATCACATAGTCAGATGTAGATTCATACATCTCACTAAAATAAGAAGAAATATTGTTTTCTTTTGAAAACTATTCAAACAAAATCCCAAAATAATAATTATAATTTATTTTACATTATAAATACATGAAAAACATGAGAGTATGACTCATCTTAATTAATTTTTATGATGATATGAAATTTTTATCAAGTGATAAACATTAAAAACATTCTTTGCAAACCAGTATATGAAAGTCAAAAATAACCAATATTTAAAATATTAAAAGATTTGTTTATAAATCTTTGCAATAAAAAATAATCATAGTTTAAAATTAATATAAAAATTAATTATAGTATAGGGAACAATTTTTTTTATCACAAATAAATAATATAGATATGGAAGATAGATATTTGAAAAGTAATCATTAAAATACAGTTTTAAAGAAAAATCCTTTTCATAAGTTATTACTCTCAATATATGTCTTTTAAATTGTTGAATAATAAACTTATAATGAATACATAAATTTTTAAAAACATTTACATTTTTATTCCATTATTATCATTCTATTCATCTCATTTATTTCTATTTTTCAATTATTATCAATATTGGTTATATTCATGTTCGGCGTTTTGGGGACATTTGGTCAAAACAACATCATTTTATTGAACATGGTAAATTGGGTCATAAAATTGATTTTTTTTAAAAAATATTAAATATGTAATAAAAATCATATATATTTATTAAATACACTTCTTGAACCATAAATTTAATGATGTGGTCAAAAAATAAAAATTTCATTCATGTAGTGGTATTCTGGACAAACATATAAGAGACTTTTTCACATTCAAATTGATTGAAGGGAAAAAATGTTGATAATATTTTACCTTTAATTATTAATAATTAATAATTAAATATCATAAATATTCAATTAAATCATATTTATAACAATCCATTTGAGGTAGTGGTGTGAAAAAAATATGTTATGTAGAGAGGCGATCATATGCATGTACAAATAAAAAACCTTTTCATTTTTAATGATTTTAATAGAGGAAAAGAATCATTTTTAAAATAAAAATTTAAAATTTTATAATATTATTGATATATATTTCATTATATTAATATGGTAATAAAATATTTTTAGAATTATTAAGAATAAATAATTTAAAAAATGTAATAAAAAATACATCATCCTTAGATAAACTCCTTAAAAAACACCTTAAGATTTATAGATTGATTTTTTGGAATGAAAATAGCCTATTGGCCAGGAATTGGGTCTTTGGAGCTATTTATATAGAAATTTTTTTTGATAGCGTACTCAGTGTGTGTGTATATGTGAAGGGGAGAGGGGCTCTATTTATATGTGATTGGACTGACACTCTTGTAAGTTATCTTAAAAATAAAAAAATATAATTTTATATTTCATGGGAAAGTGGCACTAAATTAATCCAATTTATATGATAGGATGAGTGAGGGTATAAATCCACTACTAAATAAATTTTTTTACCAGTTTTAGAGATAAATTATTTACATATGCTTCAACATAACAGTTGAGAGTATTTAACTTCCACTATAGTGACTGGATTTTTTCCTTGGTAAATTAATGTTTTGAAAAAAATAAAATGGGCCATATTATATAATTAGAACATAATTTTTTTAAAAAATAAAATAATTTTATAAGTATCAACTTATTGAAGTGTAAAAAATTGTTTTTAATATATACATATAAACCGAAATGAGAAAATATTTCAGAAAAAATTATTTTAAGTTTAAATAATGAATTAGCACAAAAATAATGTATAGAATTGATCCATGGTAGGGAGAATTTTCAATATATTTAATTATATCCTCAAAATTACATGAAAAAAGGAATGATGTGGTAGTGAAATGAATTTATACTCTGCTCATAATTACTGAAGCATGAAGCTGAGATTCCATTTCTAATATTGACATATAATGTTTTTCAAGAGAAAAACCAAAATAATATGGGAAATTTTTTCACAAGAAAAAGGTTTTCATGAATAAATTTCTATCTCAATTTATAATATGAGATCTCATCAGTCTTTTAATTTTTTTCAGACACAGTCAGTGGATTCATGATGAACTTCTTCCCTAAATCCATTTATGTTTACTTGAATTCATGAGAATGTCATGTATATACTCCCATAAAGAATATAAGATCAATCCTCTTTATTATAAATTATAGAGAGTTTTTACATGGATATAGTATATACACTTACTCTATATATAATGATGGAGAATGACCACTTTTCCTTTATACCTGGCTTACTATGGTTCAAAGTAGATAATATTTGCAAGTCCATGCATATCTAATTACACAATATATGAAAACCCAATATAATATTTTTTCAAATATGAAATCACAAGGGATTGATTTTTATATACCCATAACATTCCCATAAAATTATAATATAAATAAATATTTTGTCTAAGTTTTTAAAAATTCACTGTTCATTACATCATGAATGCATGATGTGAAATCATTATTATTGTTTTGAAAACTCATGAAGAGAAAATATTGAGTTAATCATATATTATTAATTCCTAAATCATTTATGAAGATTTTGTGCACCAAATTTATACATTAAGTGATTATAGGACATCAAAAGATGGAAGAATACCCCTAGGACTGTTTTAATGAGGGAACTTATTAGTTACATGCTATCATAGATATTAAGGGATGACTTGAAAGCAATAAAGATTGTTGAATAGGTATATGAAAATGTTGGATTCGTCATTCTCTTTGATGAATATCAAGAGATAATACTGTACTAGAAAAACTACAAAGAAAGGAATAATTAAATTAGTTTGATATGGGAGTAGTTCGAGTCTTTTTCTTGGTTCTGGAAGTAGAAAGAGACTCTCTATGGGAGCCAAAGTATAATATGTATCTTGTGTGGATTCAGGAGAAAGATTGTTTGTATCCACGTAACAGTGTGGTATTTATTAAAAAGAACTGCTCATGCCAATTCATGTGTAGATGCAGTGTGATTCAGTATCAATCATTGTAATATAAAATCATATTATAGTGGAGAATCAATAGTGGGTTCGATAACCAACATGGAATGGAGAAAGCCTTTCAGTCAAAACTTGTAAAAACAACGTGCTAATCTCTCTATTATTTTTACTTCAAATGAGATGGTATAGATATATATGACTATTTTTGTTGAGAAAAATTTCATCGTCCAAATTTTGAATTCAAAAGAAAAATAATTCATGAAATGAGTGTACCATTGATTCACGCCCTCTTAGTGGTGCCTAAATTGGCCCATGTAACTATAAGTGGTATCAGAGCATGGGAGAAAATTAATTACTTTTGAATGTGTTGTGAGGAATATTGTGGTTCCCACCTAATGAATCACATGTCATAAGTTTCCTTTGAAGTTTCACATTGTATATTTTTCATGGTGTCAATAAAAAACTTGGTTAACATTGAAATATCACCTAACCAAATAAACTATGCACTTATGGGAGGTTTGATTGACCAAACACAAGGATCATCATGGAAAGTACACATGGTGGAAGGTATGAGTGGGCCATGTGTAGGAATACATGAGAACATGCAGTGTGTGTATAGGTTGGGCCAATTTTCTAGTGTCCCAACACGGGTGTGGAATGACCCTTGTGGTGTGTGGTGCATGTGCATATGTGTGTTGATCAAATGCTTCCTTAGTATGGATTGATAACAAAATAGGTTGATTAATGAAAGAGAAGTCATCTATTTAGAACATCGATGTGGGATTTTTGAATCATGTATCACTGTTCCATAAAATTAAATAAAATATATATAACATCTCTATTCCATCAGATGAATCTAATATATTCTATATCACATTCATCATCCTATTCCTCCAGCGAAATTAGTAGTTACTATTAACCAGAGTCCAGCGTCCCTATTATACCACATATGAACTGGGAAACTATGAATATTACAAGCTCATGATAATTATTCAAAATAGGATTGATATCATGAATAAAACTACACATTTCATTCCTATAGTTCTATAAAAGGATAAGTATTAACTTTAATGGAAAACATTACACAAGGCCTTATCAAATGTAGATATTATTTAATGCTTTCAAGATGCATGTGAGTTACTAATCATGAGTATTTTATTGTGATGGTAGAATTTATTTGATTTATAGGGTTATAATAATGAAAATAATGGTAATACTCAATCACCAAAGAGTTAGAATACTCTTGATACAACACATTCTACAGATCTTCAATGAAATCCTTAACACGGTGTGAAAAAGAGAGAGATGAGGTGGTGTAAAGAATTTATACTCTTCCAATTAGTATTGAACATTATTTTAAGAGTTTTCTACTAACATTTATACCAAATATTTTTTTGAGAAATATAGAGAGTGCACAAAAACATCATTTCACACGGAGAAGTATTCCATAATGAATTTACTTATGTGAAGTAGAAGAAGACGAAATACTATGGGTATTTCAAATTTTGTCTAACACACTAAATTGTAAAGATATTTGGGCTTGCATTAACTCTTGATAAGAACATTTATAAACTTATGATAATGATACATGAGGAATCATATTTCATATACTTTCATGAAGTATTTTTTATGGAGACAGTGTATACACCTATACTATATTTCTCGATGTTGATGTAGCACCTACATGCTATTCCAAGGTTTCTATTTTGAAAAGTGAATATTGTGTTCATTTCCATGTATAGAGAAATGATAAAGAACCAAGGAAAAAATATACACATTTTGGGGGAATCCCATAGATTGATGAATTTATTTTGAGAGATGAAAAACCAACACATCAAATAATATTAAAAATAACTATTTTTTCTTTGGTTTCAAGATATACCATTATTTACATCATGCATTAAAGAAGTCCACTTATTGAGATTGTATTAAAAACTCTATAATATAACATATGGAAATTAATAATAATATTATTCAATAAAATATTTAATAATATTGTGTACACCATTTTTATACATTAAGTGAGGTAGGGACATCCGTTGAAGGATGAATTGACTGAGTAATATTGCAGTGAGGATACTTATTATTAACAGGTGTTCAAAATATTTAAGCAATTCTAGAAAGTAGAAAGTGTACTCGAATTGAATCATGATAATGTTTTATTTAGAAAGATGGTGGATTAAGATCAATACATCATCATAGAGGGATAATCCAATAAAAATGGTAAAAATATCTTAGTTGGATGTGGTATAAGTTGTAGTCTTTCAGTTTGATCAAGAAGCAGAAGAGGTCTATCAGTTGGATCTATCATAAAAGAATTCACTGGTTTGGAGTTAGAAGTAGGCTAGTCTGGATTCTGGTAATACATGGGTATATAGTATAAATAACCTCCTATGATAATTCAATAGTAGTAATATGTTGATTTTGTATCAACCATTTTAATTGAAAATAATATTATAGTGGAGAATCCATGTTTATGTGTATAACCAACATGTAAAGGAGTAAGACTTTCAACCGACCTTATAAATACAATGTTGTACTATATATATTATTATCATTGAACATAATTGTATATTGAGAGATATAAATTTTGATTGAGAACCTTAACGTGTTTAGTAGTTTGAATTCATAAGTAAAATAATTAATCAAATGATTATACAACTAATTAATCCTCTTTGAGAGGCACCTAGTTCACATTGAGGAACTACACATAGTGTGATATCTAGGAATGTCTTTGTTCCCTTGGTAAATTGATGAGTTAGAGATTATGGGTTTCACATAATGTCACATGTGACCTAGGGTTTCAATGACACAGAACTAACTACCTCACTACTTGGAATTCAGGAGTCACAACATGACACAATGGGTGTTACACCATGACACATGCCATTGAGTTCCACATTGAGACGCCGAGGTGGATTGGGCTAGAAGATAAGTCTTTTGTATCACCATCTCCATCATCATTGACTTCTCTAGCAAGGGTGAGATGTAATAATTTGGCCCCATAAAATCAACCTCTGAGAGATAACACATGGAGAGGAAAATATTATGGTGTTTAGGATTTCTTCTATTGTCCCAACAACTTCCCTATAAGAGTAGTCTTCAATATACATACCATACCTCCATACTAGTGGAGTTTTCTTTATAATTTACCAAAAATCTCCTCTTAGGGTTCCTTTAAATATAATAAAAAATCTTACCATATGGTAACATTATATTTTTAAAGTAACACAAGATTATTAAATAATATTTTAAAACATAAGAACCTTGAGGAATTACATCCCTACTCTACCAAATTTATAACCATCACCTAAGGAATCTAGCCTCCCTATAATTCATTCTCCTATAAATTTACATTGTTAATTATAGTTCATTCATCCATGACCATTTCATGTCCTCATGGCCCTTACAAGTTTGTCCTAGGTTCTATAGTGACACCCAACACCATATCATCCAATTACCCATCATACACCCTCTCAATAGGGTTAATATGTCATTAGGGTGTGAAATTGGGTCTTCTAGGCCAATATATTATTATAATAAGTGGTTTAACAAACCCCACCTATCATTATAGTTCTAACTCAAATTCCCAAGGATAAAGGATATCCCAATCCAATAAAATCCTACAAGGTCCAACATACTCAACATTTAATTTACTTATAATAACTTCCCTCATCTGGGTTTTAGTCTCCCATGAAATAAGGTCACAATGAAGGTATTTAACATCAAATGTAGAGACATCAAGTGAGTGTAAATGTTCATTAGTGGAATTACACTTTGGGAAAATAAAAAATGAGCCTTTAATTAACATAATTGAGATATTTTAATTAATTAATATAATATAATTAATATTTTAATTTAAAAATTTACTTAATTTAGTCATTTTATTACCTCATTTGTGAGATTGAATTCCATTTGACAAATATAAAAATGAAAACCCATAAGGTAATTTACAGGAGACCACCGACCTTATTCTAGGTGCATTCCCATTTCACTCAGTGCTATGAATCTCCTGACTAAGTTCGTTACAACATTGTATCTTCTCAACCATTCATTATCAGTAAATTACAAGCTCCAAACCATTATATGAATCTCTAATTGATTAATTATAAAAATTATAATTAATTTTAAATTTTTTAATCAAAATATAAATAATTTCCAAATTCTCACCACACACATAAAGAACACCGATTACATGATAAATGGTGTTTTAGACCCCTATCACAAACTCAAACATTAATTGATCCAAATAACTACACACACCACCATTTATATCAATATATTTATTTAATTTTAATAAAATCCATGAAAAATTCATGGAATAATATTCCTTCAAAAAAATATATCGATTCCTGTTGACATCATTATGGGATTTCATCTTCCAAATAATAGTAGAATACACATAATAATTAGCAGATTCCACTATTCTCTAGTGGAATCAATATAAACTACCAATCCAAAAGAACCAAATAACAATGAGAATAAAGGAGGAAGACAATAATGATAAGAGAGTGAAGGAACTCAAATCAAATTCCCACTAAAACCCTAATATACCAACCCATTCTATAGGGGGAATAAGAGGGATATATAAGTGTATGATCAACCCCATATATGCACAGAAAGGATATCTAGGAGTATTTTCCCCATTACAAACCTAATGAGGCATAAGAGGTACATTAATAAATTAATTCCCGACTATCTTTCTAGCCTAACTCACAGACTAGACTGTTTCATTGAGATAGGTGATGGGCTAATTCACTGCCAACTAGTGAGCTAATGGCCTATAGGTGCCCAACTGGTTTCTGTAGTATACTATCAACTGGAAACCTGACTAATCAATCCTTTTTATGATACTAACATTATCCTCTGATACTTTATTCAAGCATCAATATTTTCCCAAAAGGAATCTTTAATGATATTACAATCTTCTCAATTCCCAACTGGAACTCTCTAAACATACTAACGCTTCCACTAACTGAAAATTCAAATTCCTCATGAAATTTATAACCATTATAGACCCAAGAACTAACAAAATCCCCACTATAATACTTCTCATCCCCAAATAAGTATTGGTTGTTTTTTAACAAACATCATTTCCTAACTCAATCATCAAATATGAACCAAATTAACGCACTCCATTATTTAATTATCAACAATCCCCTAAAGGGAAACCATGAACTCAAGAAATTTATGAAAATAAAAACGAGCTAATGCTAATCGCCCTCTATTAAAATAGTGGGAGGGAATTTTATGTAGCTCATCCACCTCAAGACATAAATCTATCACCCACCCAATAATTTATCATATAGAAATACCCTTCATAAGAGTTAACACACCAAGGATTATTCTGAGTCATGGATATCATACCATAAGAATTCAAACTCAAAATGAGATTCCTATGTTATAATAATGCACCTGATATGCGTTCTAACTCTACAGACTTGATTATCCAAAAATCATTCATTTGATACTAGTATAAATTTTAAATACTAATTCTTAATTAAAATGGAAGCATGCCAGTGGTCTATTCTATAAGCCCATGCACAATGACTATTCCATGAGAATACATTTATGATCATGAAACTCTACATCTACAACTCAAATGAATATTATGGTACAGTATCTATCATACCATTCCCAATTGCCAAATAGACCACCAGTCGGATCTCCTCTAACTAGATTTCCATGAAAAATCATCATTTTAAGTGCTGATATGATACCCAAAAGCATATGATCATGTTTATATTATTTTTAAAAGATATGCATGATCATACATCCCAACAACTGTTTCAAATCCATGGCTGGATCCTCAACTAGGATAAACTGTCATCATGATATAAATAAAATAATTAAGGAATTATTATCCTAAAGAATGATAGGATCATCTCTATTATATCTTTAGTCTGACACTAATGCTCAACATAAAATGAATTCACATTTGTGTCCAAAAGTAAGTATTATTTTGGTAAGTATATATGTTTGTATTCAAATTCTCACCAACCCCATAAAATCCATTTTCACCATCCACCAATTAGTCTCAAACATATATGTCCTGTCCTATATTAGGTTCATATGCCTTCAACTGATTGGAAAATTCCTACTATTAGAGTGAAACCATCATCAGTCTTTTGATCAAAATTTTCGATCACTATAAGATATGATAATTCATCTACTAAAGATATTCATGATATGTTTTCCGATTCACTCATACTATAGTTTCAACATGAATAATCAACCCATTACCCATTAATAGCTCATGAAAACATCATCTAATTCATCCTATGAATCTTCTTTCAAAACAAGGGCCACACCCACTAATGGATTATTGTGCACTCCCCACCACCTGGCTCCTTTTATAACACCCCTTGAGAAAAAATTCTTCAAATTTCATCTTTAAAATCCACATGTCACTCCTATCAATACACAATCATCCACCTATCAAAACTTCATTAGGACTAAATGATCTTAGGCCAATTTTCCATAATAACTGATCCATTATAATGCCACCTCTCTCTACCAAGGTAAATTTTGAATTTATTTTAACCCCAATGAATTTACCTAAAAAATATTAACTCTATCATCCCTTGGTTCACACATAGTCATCCCCCAATACAAAATTTATCAGGAAATGCATGTTACCATATGTGCTACCTCAATCCTGACCAAACATGAATGATATTTAATCATGTGTCACCCAGTCACATAACTTGACTAACACATCCATGAGTTATACATCATCAAATAGGTTTCATCTTTATCAACCACTAAACATGACACTTGTAATATATTTCTTATAAAGTAATGATAATAATTAATGATCATATTCAAAATCTAGACATTTAACCATGCCCATTTTTCACTAAATGTCAACCTAATAACAAAAGTGTCATTCCAAAAATAGAAGCATCCTCTCATTATTTAATTATAGGAAAATAAAAAAAAATTAAAAATTCCATGAACTCTACCTAACCTTTACGAGGTTTAAATCCTCAATATAGTAAAATCATGTGGTTCACTGATGTCTTGAGCCTTCTTTCAGGCACTAACTCTCTCTCCTAACCCAAATACCATATCACACAAGGTAAAAATTGATGAAAAAACATATTATAACATATCAAACACCACTTAGAAACACACAATCCAAAACCAAACTCTAGGGTCTATATATAAACGTCCAAAATATATCAAATATCATCTTTGAATAAGGGAACTAATTATCACTAGGCATCCAAATCTAAGCCTGCCCCTAAGAGAATAAAAACGCATCTAGGTATAGATGTATATATAATGGAATGATCCTACCATGATATTTTTTATCATCCTATAGTTAAAATGTTTAGATATATATAATAATATTCCATGATATATAAAAAAATTCCATATAGGTTTTTACTCATATATTATATAGCTGAATATGAATTAAAATCACACACTAGAGGGTTTATATTAAGAAATCATCTACCCTTATCGAACTACCAGGGTCACTACATGTCACAACTAGTGGGATTGTTCTATCAACTTCACCATTAATCATCCCTATATATATCCACATGACATACCATCACAATGAATGATATACATGCTAATTTAAATAAGTATAATTCCACCATGAACTTATATTGAAAACATTATATGAGGTTTTCTAGAAACACTAAGGATATGACCTCTTTCATCCATGTTAACAATAAAACTAGTACTCATATATGTATTTTAAATATTATATTCCTAACATAATGCATGATATGCCTATTGTTATAATGGTCAGGGAGACAAAATACCAATAATAGGAAACATTAAAATGGGACATGAACTAAATATAAATAACTCATAAATCATAATATCAAACATAATGTGCATCATGTGTGGTGGAAATCCCAATAACCATAATAGTGTGATCCCATATCATCAATCCCATACCCAAGGTAAACAAGAAATCCATCATAAAAGTTGTTTGTGATGCACCATTTTGGATTCCATCACAATCCCTAACACATTTATATTTAATCTATTTACAATTTCTCCCCAAATAGTAACATAAGGTAAAACAAATATTTGATACCAATTTCTAATGAACCAACCTAGCTCAATATGAAAAGTAATTTGGGTGATGGAACTATGTGACCTCATATGTGCTACCCAATATTTCAGAGGATACAAACTAGAAGTTTGGGACTATAGTGCATCAATGGGGAGACAATAAACTCATATAAGAGTGGGAAATAATAGATAAATAACCATACATAATCCATGACTTATAAAATAAACGAATAATCATTATGGAAAGATGAATAAATAAATTGGGGAATAAAAAAGAAAATGACAAGGATGAATATATATAGTTATATAGAAAACATTATTTGACTACAACGAGACATTTAAAATGAAAATACGAAGAAAATAAAGGTGAAAGGGAATTATCTAGATTTTCCTCTTCCCAATATAAAATCCCATATGAGCTTCCCAAACATGATCAAGTAACAGAAGAACTATTTACAACATATACATTCATCCAGTAAGTGCTACATGGGTATGTATGATTAATGGATTCTCATGTCGGGTGTGAGTATATAACTCAATATAATACCACTAACATGGTCCCATACATATAGAGTATATTAATTGATATTTCCAAGTGAAATGATATGAATAATAATTAAATGAAAATAAAAATAAAATAAAAAATCATCTATCTTTGGATTATACCCATAATTGACTATACTATATCTATCCATTGTTAGGGATTATCTGAGAACATCATGATGAATACTCCAAATATAGTATCAAACAACTCCATACATAGGAAGTTTCTATCCACATAACAGACCTCCCTCTAAGGGGTGTTTTCAATATTCATCATGAATCTCTCTTTAAGGGTATATTTGGATAATCATCATGGATCTCCCTATATGGGGGTTTTCAATAGTCATCATTGAACACTATGCAAGGGGAGTTTACAAAAGTCATCTTGGAACTCCCTACAAATGGGTGTTTTCAATGGTCATCACATATATCTATATCAGGAGAGTTTTTAATATTTATCATTGGCTCCCCTTTAAGGGGAGTTTTCAATAGTCGTCACCTAACTCTTGACTATGGGATTTGTCATTATATGTTGTTATGGACCGCCTATTTTCGTGTATTCTATTAAAATTTAAAATAAATACCCAAGGGTTTTTACCAATTAAAATTTGATAAACTAATGATAAATATAATAATAAAATTTTTGTGCATGTGGGAATTCCCATCCAAGATCTGACAAAATATTAATAATCACCAAAGTAATTCATCCTCCTTGGTATCATATCACTTTTATATTTTTCATACAATGTATATATCATTAGAAAACCATTAAACTATATAATCATGTTCCATACACATTAGGATCATAATCTAAAGAGATAATCAAAACTGTATCTTCTCATTAATCTTCACACACAATATCTATAGGGTCAATATGTCCTTAGGGAGCCCACTACAGTCCTCTAATTAAATAAAAAACCACACTAAGAGGTTTCAGGTATCCCAAATATCATTCTAGGACAATCTAAAATTCTTAGGCTATAGTGAATCTCAATTTAATTATTTTCTATATAATCTAATATTATAACATTTAATTAACAAAGAATAACAAACTTCAGTGGGGTTTAATCCTCTCAATTCGTTAGTCGGAAACCATGGTCATCACAATTTATGGATGGGAAATTAAACTAATCTATAATGTCCTTAATGTATTTGGAACATTATGAATTTCCACCGTGGTAATTTTATTTATTTAATTAAGAAAATATAATTAAGTAAAATTATCATAAAAATATAAATTATTAAATTCTGTTAATTTATCCTTGATGACCACTTTAGTGGTGATATTGTATTCCACATTTCACATAAATAAAATAAAATACCTTAAAGGAAAATAATGGAGACCAACTACCTCATTTGTTAAAATATCATTTTATCCCAATAATTGATATCACCTTCATAGGTCCATTCCTTCCTCTTGTCATCTCAACTATCCATCATCAATCCCTATGAGGATCTAAATCATACCAAGAATTAACAATATATTAATTGTAATAATTATAACAAATTTTAAAAAATTTACTCAAAATATGAATAATTACCAAACTTTCATCAAGCATCTAACTATCAATAATTTTTTGAGAAATAATTTATCAACCACAATAAACATAACACTACATTGAAATTAACATAAATACCAAAAAATATATTCTATTTATTTAATTAAAATAATTTATTTTTTCTGAAAAAAATGAAAATTCATGTCACTACATAACATCACTAAAATTTTAAGATGTTTCATGTAGACACAGATATAGGATGCAATATTTCCACGTAGATTTGAATCCACATCATATATAGATAATTATTCCATTACCTTATGAAATCTTCATCTAATCTATATTCATAATAACTAATAATAGATGAGAAAAAAATGAGGATTCTATGAATGAGAGTAGATATGAAGAACTCACCTCTGATCAAAAATGAAAAACTAAATCAACCACCACATTTGAAGGGGGAAAAGAGATCCAATAGGTGGGGATCATCCTCTTATGTGTGAATAAAGAGGGAGTAAGGTCAAACACTCATTTTAATCTAGGCTGAATTAGGTTATTTTATTGCTTATAAAACCCCCACTGACTAGACAAACCAAGATCACTGATGATCTGGTGGCTCACCGGCTAGTCGGTTTCCCTAGAATTGGAGATGGCGTACTTTCTGATCCCAAAAACTAACCTATATATTCTATGTGGCTTACATGATTGTTCAAGCTATTGTCGACCAATATAAAAACCACCTATCCCTTCCTCTGATGTTCAATTGATCCTCTGTGGAACCATTCGAGTCTTAATTATTATCTATAATAAATATTTTATGATATTTTGATCTTCATGATTCCCAATCGAAACCCGCTTCAAAATAAAACCTCTCAAATTAGAAAAAGGTCAAATTATTTATAAAATTTTAGACCTATATTGGAATGAGATTTAATAAAATTCATCATTATAAATGGTATTTTTAAATAATGGCCACCACTGATGGAATTTTCTTTAAAAATTATAACCAACCATATTAACATTTTTATACTCTAAATAACAAAAACATTGAATATATTCAATAAAGAATTTATCTATCATTTATCTACTGTAGGATCAATGGTTCTATAGAATGTCAAGTAGTGTTGTTGAAAGGTTTTCTATGATCATCTAATGATCATTTTCATTGGAAGACAACCCAAAAAAGAAATGATATATTGTTAAGAAATAAATATCACAATAATGTTGTAAAATAGAGTACCAGGAAAATGTAAGTAACAACATCTTCCATATTTATTATTTAATGAATTTTTCGTAAGGTATATCATATTGATCTATGAATGAAAGAACCCTACCTCCAATGTTATACAACTATCAATGTATCTATAGACTCTTCAAGAGGATACCCAAAATTCAGAGTGGTTCTTATGCCTTCTGAAATGACATAAATAAAGTTTCAAGAGGAAGAGAGGTTAGAATGATTATCATAAACCTCACATCGCATTTCAAACCCAATATGAGAGGATCTCATACTCTTATATCAGAAAATCACATGAATTATCCTACACACAATGCATTATACACATTTCTTAACATTGGTTAATTTATATATTTATTTCCTTATAATAAAAAAATAAAAAAATTAATCCATTAATTTTTTATTGAATTTAATGAATAAAACCGTCAGTAGATATAAATAATGTAAAATTATATATATATATATATATATATATTATTCATGTATGATATGCATGAAAAATAAATGCATCATATGAATTTTAAAACATACATTAAATATATACATGATATTACATATTATCTCTATCTACTTTATGCATCATATGAATTTTTAGATGTATCTAATTCATGTACATATTATTAAAAATCCAATAATATCTCACTTATACTAAAATACCATATGGAATTTATTAAAAAAAGAATAAATCATGTTGAATTCATATAAAAACTTTTGGATATAATTTTTCATCGTAGTCTCTTCATTTTGATTTTTTTTCAAAACCTATATCCTTATCCAAGGGCTAAACTATGTCACCCTGTGGGCCTTAACAACATTGACAACAACTATGAAATACCAATGTCATAGATATAAGTAAAGAGTGGCCTCTAGGGAATCATATGTGCTACTTGAACTATTAAGGGGTATAGTGTGATCTCTATAAAACATTTTCATGTCCATATATGAACATTTCCACAATAATATGTCCTTTATACGTTATATATATGCTGATAAAATCCTTTTTTCCATGACATTCAGTTACCACTAGAAATTGAACATATCAATCTAGTATTGGCCTCTTATAATTCATTTATTTTATGAAAAAATTGACCATATTGATGAACACATCTCATGTACATCATATATTTGATAAGTATACTACATGTGATATATCCATGTAGTTGAAAAAATCATATGTGGAATGAATAAGCATGAAAAAATCATATGTGAAATGACTAATCATGGTTATTCATTTACTCAGTATAATTCAATCGTGGGAAAAATGTCTATTTTTTCACACAAGTGGAAAAATCTTATTTTGGCCAGATTCCGACCAACGAAGTGATCAGAAACATACCCAAACACCCCCATATTAGCTATGTTTCTATGTTTAATTGAGTAAGTATAGTATCTAGGTATAAAGGCTCTAATTCTAGGTATATCTACACCCTCAGGTAATAAGGATTGATAATAATCATACACACGCATGTATATCTATGCATGTATGACGTTTCACAAATTTTACTTGAGATGAGGAGTCCAAGTAATACGTCTCAAATTATAACCTCAATAATCTATTATTAATATCTCATTTAACAAAAATTTTAATATATAGACTAAACTAATGAATCTAACTGTTACATATAATCACAACCCATTATACTTTATAATGATCATCGATTATGGATAACTAAAATTGTATAATTTTAGGGGATATTTTTCCTTTGATAATTCATGTAATGTAATGCTCATACACACATGAATTAATGGTACATGTAGATTTCATTTATTATAAAAACATGATATGTTTAAAACTATTAAAACCATTCTCTTAATATATTCTTTATATCTTTCATCTTATTTCGGTACAAATATTTATTGAACATTATGTCCATATATAATTCATGGAACATCCTTATTTTACCATATAATAAAATAATACCCCTAAAATCATAGAAAAGAACATTTATGAAGTAATATAATTTGAATAATGAATTGAAATAGGAATCATATTCCATAATTTAAAATATTTGAACTTTTATTAAAGATCTTGAAAATCATAACATGAAATGTTATATTGTTATATTCAATAATTTACTTATAAATATTTATTGGAACATCATAATCCACTAGGAAACCCATTCCATAAAACATTTTCTTTGAAATATTTTGTAAATAATGTAACTATTTACATTATCACTTTACTAACATTAACTAAAATAATTTTGGTTAATTTTGTATCTCCATTGTTATGATAATTAAATGTTACTCTTTAAATTTATAACTAATGTCACATGAACTAAATCATCAGGTTATTAAGTTATGAATAAATTAATCATAAATAAGAACTATATTTTATTTGATAAAATTTAAATTCTCCAAGTTTAGTCATACTCCCACTATCCTGTTACACAATATATTCTCTACAGAATATCATTCCATAACATAAATAACTAATATTTATTTTTGAAATAAACACTTATTTCATTCTAGTGTGAATATCATAAAAATAAAATATTATTTATATATCTCATATGAAATTATATTTTCTTATAGTTTTTGTTTTGAAAAATATTATATCATTAAAATAATACACTAATGGATGGAAGAAACCTCTTCCTTAAATTTTAATAAACTAGATAAACCCTTCATCCTTGATAAAAAAAACATCAACTCATTTTTCTCAAAACATGTTACCGAATTCCATGAATCGTAAAATGGTTCATGAAATTATTCATCATATATTTTTTATAATAACCCTTTGTCAATACCACTTATAAAATAAAAAAAAGTGAAATGAAGATACAATTCCCATACACATATTCAAAAAATCTGTATAAACATTGTTACATAAAATTATTTGATGTAGAAACTATTTACATCATATCATGAGTGTATAATATATGCCCTTTTGAATTAATTCAATGATTTTTAACTCTTATATATTTTCAACACTTGTAAAACATATATTTTTTATCATATACCCTTCAAAAACTGTGATTCAATTTGTATTACATTAATAACTTATATAGATGGTACATGAAGTTCTCAAACCACTTCAAGTATTCTATTTTCCAATTTATATGGAATTATTACTCTTCAAGATAATAAAAAAGATTCCAATAACCTTAACTAGATTCATGATATCTTTTAGTTTTGACCTTTTACCTGCAAGTATTGTGTTTATAGTAGCAGAACATAGTCATCAAATTCCTAGTTCATCTATTCTCAACAGATTGGGAATTTGAGGTAAAATTTTGTTGAATTCATTAATCATGATGAAAATTTTACAAAAAATAAAATATAATGAATTCCAGGAACAAATAAACCCTATTAGAATTTTTATGCATCTCCCAGAAAATTCCATCATATAGAATATCATTGAAATATCCAATTATAGTTATAATATGAGGGGGTTCAAAAATCACAAATGCAATTTTTCATTAAATTACATTGAAACCATAAAAGAATAATTCCATTATTCCACATGATTATTTATTTTCTAGTGGATAAACATTAATAATTTGTTTATCTCCAAATCCATTTTTTTCATTTAAAAAAAAACCTCCACAAGGGTTAGTAGGATCCTTACATTTCAGAAAGAGAGATCACAAATCTCCTCGATAGACCACAAAATACAAAATCGAATTTTTAACAACATTATCACCTATCTCGGTCCACGTGATAACTCGAGTAAAGCGCCTACCTCGAGTCGCACACTTATCACATCAAAGGAACTGTCCATTCGCCTCCCCATCATCTCAATGCCAGTGAGACCCACCAGAATTCCCATCGCCGTAATCGTCATCTTCGTCGCCGTCATATGAAGATCAACAACATCACAACACAACGCCATCATCTTGGCACCACTGACCACCACTGAAAATAGTAACAAGCATCACCAGAAACCAACTGACATCATCATCAACACTATAACCCCTTCGCCACCAGGCAACACCAGAACATTTGACACCGAACCACACCTCCCAAAACACCACTAAAACCACTGCTCTAGATCTGACCAGGAGAGGAGCAATAGAGAACAAGGTCAGAGTAGTGGTAAGAACGTCCAAGGGCTCCAGACGAAGGCAACACTGATGAAGAATAAAATCATCAAAGTAGAGAAATCCAAACCAGGCAGTGCCTTAAGACCCATCGACCACCGAGACTCAATACTCAAAACCTCGTTGAACCACCGCTCCATAACCAACCTGGAGAGTTGCAGTGGAAAGTTAGGTCAAAGCTGCAGAAAGAGAGACTGAAAGATTCAGAGCGAACAACCCTCGTTGGGAACCCAAGACCTCTTTGAAGGGCAAGACATCAACATGGAAGAAAATACAAAGCACCTTCATCAGAGAAAAAATGAGGAACATAACCGAAGAGGAAGAAGCAAAGCACATGGGGCACCACTGACCCGAAGTGAAGGGTTTCAGGATGAAAACCTAGGAGAAGCCAGAGCGGGAGCAGATCTGGGAGAGAAGGGAGCCATCTTGTATAAGGATCATACAATACATTGTTACTCAAGAAGAAATTATTCTAAAACATAAAATATTTCTATTTCTAAAGATATTTTCTTGAGCTGCAGATCTTATGAGGTACATACACTAAGCATCCCTTCACAAGGATAAGTATAATGTTTAGTTTCATGAGGATGATTAATTTATATAAAAAATAATTTTTTATAATATGAATATCTTGTCTTATATCAATTAAATAATTATTTTTAATGATAGTGATCCAATAAAATTTGATGACCTCATTCTTTACATCCATTAATAAAACCAAGATCAATATTTCATCCTAACTAAAACTAGTTATCATGATGAAAGAAATAATTATTTGTATAGGTAATCATCCTAATATTATTAGTTATAATTCTCAGATTTTTGTGTGGATAAAAATATTACCAAATCCATCATATAAATTCACTCAAATCTATTCCTCGGCTATCCATACCATTTTGGGATTCCCATATAGTGTTACCCACAACGAACTCTATGAATAAGAAAACTAAATACAATCAAGGTATTCTCATGTAGAGATCTAAAATAAACAACATGAAATCCTCATGTTCCATATATATTTCATTCCTTACACTAGAAATTTCATGGGAAATCATGATGAGCTTGAGGATACTTGGTTGGATTATAAAGGCCTCAAAAATTGTTTCATTTGAATGAATCCTACAAATATCATTTGAGAGATTTTCTATTAAAATATCACCCATTTAATATTCAACATATGAATAAAAAAGTCATAACTATTATATCCTATGTAATAATTATATTTTTATGTCTTTTTTCCTTTTGTGTTCGAATTATTCTAATAGTTTAGTTTTTGAAATCCCTATTCCGAGAACCAAATTATATGGCTTAGACCACATTAATGTGTAACTCTTAAACAAATCCCACAAATATGTGTTATAAACCAAAAACTATATGTCACATGTATTTATACATATCTAATGAAATATTATTAATAAGGTATATGAACACATAATATAAATATATATAGTTACTTGATATTAATAAACTCAATACATATAATCACAGAGTGATAGATAGACATCTACATTAACATTACTAGATAAGGAATTATTCTATAATATTATGTGGTCTAATACCAAGTCCCCCTGCCTTGGGAAACATTAATCAATAGATAATTCAATTCATGAAAAATAGTAACACCTAATTTTCTTGATAAATTCTCATTAGTTATTCACAATCTCATAACTAAAATTCAAATAAAGGTCAAGGTATATGAAAACTAAATTTTATAATATCAAACATTGAATGAAATACAAGTCTTTATGTTAAAATAAATTCATCATAAGATGAGTCATATAAAATATTAATATTTTTTAAAAAAATTAATAAACTCAACAATCCAATAAATTTAACAAATTACTAAAGAATCTATTTCATTTCAAAAATATGACCCCTTTATGAAAAATTCAAAACAAAAAGATAAATGTAAAAATTTTATTATTTATAATGAATATAAAAAGTTTCAAGTCATTTAATTATGATACCCTTCATATTTTATATTAAATGAAATTTATATTATATTTTATGAATAATAAAAATTTTAAAATTCAATATATATCATATGAAAATTTAATATAATCCCAGTATCATAAATTTGAGAATTTAAAAACATGTTATAAATTACCTCTTATGATTCATATCTAAAAAATTTATTTCTATATCATTTGTCATAACATTTAATTTCTAAATGGAATTTTAAATAATTTACAATTAATATTTGGGAAAAATGTTTCTTAAAAAGATATTTAATTAATTTTTAATAGATTATAATTAATTATTTAATTTAAAAAAACCTATTGATTAATTTTCCGTAAATGAAGTATTCAGATGTTTTACAAATATTTTATAATCAATACAAAACATTTAATACATTAAAAATAATTTTATGACAACATTATTCCTACACTTATGTAGAAACCCTATTACGTGTAAGTGTATCCTCCCTTTGAACCTCACTTAATTCATCTAAAATTATTTTTTATAAAAATTAGTCAATCCATATCTTTACACAACATAGATTTACTACCTTGTATAATTGGAATACAAAGATTACCTTTACACTGATCATTCTGTTTAAGAATATAGAAGACATTTTCCTTACACAGATGATTCATATAAAAGTAGATCCCAATTTAAATTTGTGAATTATCCTCTTGTAAAGGTATTAACTTTATTAAAGTATTTAATGTAACGATGTACTGAATGCTTCATATTCTGTGAAAAGATAAACATCAATGACCCTTACATAGTAGCTCTAATACCTTTACATAGTAAAGTTCCAATGATCCCTTATATAACCCATTTTCATAATGGTGATACCTTTACAGAAATAATTTACATAATGATATTGAAGAGGGTACCCTTACGTAGACCTTCTATGTTAGTTTATCGTGGAAGGGTATCATATGTGGGTAAATCAGAATTTATTTTATATAACATCTTTCATAAGTTTATTACCTTTACACAACCCATTTTAAAAAGTTTAATACAGATGTAACCCTTACATAAACTTTCTATTTAATCATATGACCTTTACATAGTCAACCTATGTAAGAGTAAATCAAATTAACCATTACATAGCTCACGTATGTTTCTATAGTCCTCCACCAATTTTAAAATAATGTTTATTTTTATTTATTTTAAAAACCAGTGTTTTGAACACAATTTAGTCATAAAGAACCTAGATTTGATACCACTAATGTTTTTTTGGTGATCATATAATGATAATTTGGAGTTTATTACAACCCAACAGACATGAGATCTATATTCAAGAAATTAATATTATAATATAATCGCAAATTAATATCTCTATAAATCCTAATTTTCAGTAGCTTCATTCTTTATTCACCGAAGTAGTGTGATTGAGGGAGATTCCGAGGATTAGTAAACAAAATAACACTACCTATGAGGTTATACAATGGAAAATATATCCATGAACACCTTATGAGTATATTATAATATGAAATTATAAGAGTTACAGGATGATGAGTATTTTGGAAGAGGCTATGATGCGCTTCACCGTATTACAAACCCAATAGGAGATGATCTCAACCTATTATAACTCGAATCCTTGTGGCATCCCCTATTCATTAAACATCATATGTGTTTCTTGATGTTAGGGTATATTTTAATTTATTTAATTACAGTGAATAAATCCATAGAAATTAATCCATTCATAATGGACTGTAATTGATGAATAAACCATTTCTTTTGGGAAATATATATATATATATATATTATATTCATCCATCACATACATAAAAAATAAATAAATCATATGAATTATAAAACAAACACTATATATATACTTTCATATATAAATATATACTTCATAAAAAAATATACATGTAAATTTTAGAGAAACTCCAACAGTTATTTCATTAAATGCTGCATAATTGATTTTTTCCTCTACAGATAAATTAGTCAGTTGATTACATGGGTTCAACTTTTAATAACCTATTTAAATGGAGTAAACATATCGATGAACTACTCATAATTAACTCCCGCTGTTTCAGGTTTTTTTATTCATAAGGATATTGTATTTTCATTTCCTTACTACATCATTATCCATATTACACCTTAATAATACCACCCCCAAAGGAACAAAAATAAATGATAAAATATAGAAAACATCAAATACATTCATATATTAACATAACCATAAATATAAATATCTAATGTGTTCTTTTATTATCAAAATCCTAACAAATAATGTTATCTAAACCATACTCTGACACTAACTATAACAACCATGATCGTAAATAACCCAGAACTAGGAGTTAAATATAAAGAGATTGTACTTTCTAATATTACCATAATATTTTAGGTTTAGAGTTTCATAGAATTTTTAAGTACATTACATAACAATGTGGAAGTGTAACATCCCTACTCAATTTGTTGTCTTATGCCATATAAGAGGTGCGACTGACATTTTGTGACATCCCTAATACACCCAAGTATAGAAATAAATTCCATGGACTTACCTTCACATTGCGGGATAATTTTCCACTTTTTAAAAACATAACCTATTTTTAAATAATAAAATAAGCAAACAAAATACATATGTGTGTGGTATAAATAACAAAACTCAAAGGTAAACAAATAATCCAATAATATTATAGTAGTAAAAAATAATATGTATAAAAATGTGACTTAAAAAAGAAAAAAGATGTCCTGATTCTACAACACAAATAGAGAATCACTCTAACCAATCCATAAGAGAAAATCTATACTATAACACCATCCTATGGAGAATAACCATGATGTACCACTAGTGAAAAAAGAGACATTTCCTTTACTCACATAATAATGAAAAATGGGTTTATATGGGCCAATGCGCATATGCATTGGGTGAGTAATCATACATAGTATGATTTCCCAACAGATATCCAAACTCACAGCAATAATACCAAAATAAGTTAACACAATTTTTAGAATATAATTAATAATAAATAGTGGAACATTAATAATATTTTACCAATTGGGGTGAGTATAAAATAGTTTGAAATTAAATATGGAGAACTTATCCACCAATACCACTTGGAATACCAAAAAAATTTGTCCAATCACACGCACATGCATCCCTAGTGACAGTCCCATACTTGTGAGTAGATATTCTATGATCGAGCAAGTTGACACTCAGTGACCATTCTATAGGTGACTCAAGTATTTTAACACTCTGATATTTTATGACATATATCTTTTGAATTTAATTTTATTTATTAGATATATTTTTATAAAAGAAACCCTAAGTTTATAATATTGTAATATATTATACCATTTTTTCGTTGTCTTTAAATTGGTTGTATCAATATAAAAAACAACAGTTTAAAAATATGTATATTGATTTTAGTTAAACTATATATATATATACATGAAATCAATTTCTAATAAATTTATTATTTGACTTAAAAAAAATTATCCTCAAAATGGTTTTTATTACTTTATATGATGTAAAATTATCTTATAGTGAATTTTTGAGAATTTTCTAAAATGATAAAATTTTCAATGAATGGTGAAAAATACAAATTTTTATTGAAAGCTATATTTGAATAAAGATCATAAATAGATGTTTTTTTTAAAATGGTTAAAAAAATAATATTATTTAATTTTTATTATTAGGAATCCAATTATGTAAATTTTAATTATTATTTTTTATATAAACTTTTATACTGAAGTAAATAATTTATCTTCAAAATTATTTCTTACCGTATTTATATGAATATTTCTAAAAAGAATTCTACAATTTTAGATTTTTAATTTAATAAAATTGTTTTAATATATGTAATTGTAATAATAAATATTTATTATTTAGTAAAAAATAATTTTTTTTAATAAAGAGAAAAAATAAAACAAATATCACAAAAGTTGATGTTATAACAGCTTTGTTGAGGAGGGTGGGGGAGGATGTTAAATGAAGAGGTAAAATTAATTTTTTTGTTTATACTTTCTTAAGTCCTATTTCATTTAAATATTTGGACTTCATATTATCCAAATATTTTATCTATATTTATTTGGAAGAATTTTCCTCGAGAATGTCTTTTTCATATTTTTTCTTTTAAGAAATTCGATGTGTGTCCTCTCCACCAAATATAAAATGAAACATATTATTTCTATTCTTTACACAACATTGAGAATTATTAATCAACAAAATCATTCCATATTTTATTTGAAATTCCTAAATCCATGCTATTGATGTTTTGGACTTTTTAAAAGATAATTCCAAGGTTCCTTATTAATGGATCATAAGGATTCCAACAGAATAAGAGGTAATCATATTACTCAACCTATTTCAATTTATTTCTTCATATAAATCCACTAATTAGACGATATTCATCCAAAAATAATAATATTATATTAATTATTATACCAAAATTTTATTATTGTCATTAAACCACTATTATTCATCCTTATTTCCAATAAATGGGAAGTGAATGTATTGCTTGTGCATGCATGTTGAAAACCACCTCTATATTGCGATAAAATAAATTTATCCTCACCATCATTCAGGTATGGTATTTAGAGTGGTTTTAAATGTTATAAATTATATTTATATAGTATTTATTCTTCTATAATTATATATTTTATAAACCATATTACCTTCGAATCTATTGAAAAAGAATAACATCAATTGTGAGTATGTATAGACTACCACCTCCATAAAGTGATAATATTCATTTTTGATTTATATGGATGGTAAAATTGAGAAATTTAAATATTATACATGATATATATGACATGATAATAAATTTTAAAATTTGAATAATTATTTACCTTTCATTGAATCCATCCTTCAAAAAGTAAAAACAATGTTTATGCATACATACGACACACCATATCAATGAATGATGTAATTCACATTTATATCTATTAATTTTATAGAAATATATAAATTTAGGTATAATTAATATATATTTTACATATATAATTATTTCAATTATGTGTATGATGGAACATAATCAATATACATGAGAAAAAACTACTGAAATAAAATCCCTATAAAAACTGAAACAATTAACACCTAAAGAAGATTTTTTTAATGATAATTAATTTATATATAGGTTTATACATTTTATAAGTGTTTAATATATTATATTTTAAGTATATTCATGATTTTATAATATAAATATAATAAATTTTAAATTCTTATATCGTAGGTTGGTGTTCTTTCTATGAAGGTGGAACTCAAGGTAAGGGTTTCACATCTCAGTTTTATTTCATTGTGAATTATAATATATTAACAAATTATTTCCATGGTGTTGTCTATATAATTTTCATGAAATCATTTTACTATTATTTCATAAAAAACGTTTTTACTTAAAAATCCATAAATGTTTTTCTTTTACGAGTCTTCCAATTCATAAGTTACGAAAGAGGTAATGGTTTTGTTTTACTGTATATTTATTTATTAGGATTATTTATAGATAAGATATGATGATGGAATATTATGTTATACCTCTAATTAAAATCAATAATTTTATTCACCTAAGGATATTTTGGTAAATTACATGTTCTTTATTCATTTTACTCTTTTTAAATACCTAAGAGATTGAAGTAATATGTTTTTGGAGAACATACCTTATTTCTCTTTTTAATAAAAAGTCACTTTACATGCATATCCATTCCTTCCATGAATAATTAAAAAAATGTTTGTAATATTATTCTATAATTTATTAATATCATTTTTACCCATGATTACCATTTCTAAAAATTATTTTAAAATTAAACTTCTTTTCATTTTCTGTATGAGGTAGTTTTAATGTTTTTACAAAAGTATGAAGGAATGTTATCTTTTAACATAAACCATAAGAATGGAATTTACCACCATCATGAACCACTCATTATATGAAGATTAATTCACAAGTTTACAAGGTTATATTTAATGAATTTTAATCCATAATATTTGGGAAATATTATGATTTTAAATATGTGATTTCAAAGTGCAATGTTTATTTCCCACAGAAAATATTACAATGATATTTTAATGAAAATTTTCTTCTATTATTAAATGATTTGAAGTTATTTCTGCCTTATTAGGAATATAATCTAATTTTACCATCCATATTACTCCTTTGTATGTATAATAATGAAGATTATTAAACTATGATTATATAAAACACATCTGATTCCATTAGGTTAATTATGCTATGATGAAACAATTATGAGACTCATTTAATTACAATGGTTAATGATGTAATTTTATGATGAAGTGTTTATGAATATTGTTTCCTCTTCAAAGGTTATAAAATTATTAATGTTTAATGATATTTTGGATCACATATATATGGTTTTCATTATGTTATCGATGGGACCATAATTATATATCCCTTCAATTCATTATGTAAATATGGATATATCATGAGATAAAATAGACTCAAATAGGGAGTGAACACAATTCAATAAAGGAAATTATCTACTATGATAATCTTGGGAGTTAAAATGTATTAATATGATTTAAATGGGTAGTGAACCCATTGCACTATAATAGTCTTTTCATTGATCCATAAAAAAATAATAAAATGATTTTCGATCCCTATTTTTATGCCATAAACTTATGTATTATTCCAATGTTATGGTCTCATGGATTGTGTTCTAAGATTCCTTTTTTATTCACGTAATATGAAAAACCATGGTTTATTCCATTACTCAGGATAATGATATATGATATAGAAGGTATAGTTTTTAAATATTATTACGATATTTTAAAACCCTTTAATTTACAAAATGTTTATGTGATCGTTGATATATCTCTTTCTTACCCATACTACACATCAAATATTACCCTTTTTATATTTCCACCCCTAGGATGTGAATAATGGTTTTATGTCTGATATTTATTAATAGTGATCAAATTATTAAGAAGTTGTGGGAGATAATGTCGACTTATTATGAAAAATTTGTTCATTTATTAATGTTTCCAAAGACACTAGATCTTTTTGATTCTATCATTGATCTTAATTTTATGTAATTAATATTCACCTAATAATATGTGATATTTATTTTTGAAAATTATGGGTGAGTATAGTTAGTATCAAATAATAATTTAGTTACCATTTGAAGCTAGTATGAAAAAAAAATTGAGAACCATTATGATAATCTTATGTATACGAGAACATCACATGTTTGGTGAACAATGGATGGTTGTTTTTCTAGAAAAAAAAGTTTTCTTGATGCTATATGTGGATTTTTTATTATTGTAGATCCATTATAGGGAAACAACCTTGAAATAAATTGTTCAACTATAACTTGGTCATAATTCTAGTGAAGGATGAGTGTAAAATTACTATACAACAATATTGAAAATCCTAGATAATATTCTTGGATAAATTTCATTTTATTTATAAACCATTATGAAGGATTTGAATAGATAATTGTAACATCAATGGTAAATAAAGAATATGAACTTTTCATATTAATTAATATTTGGGAATTAAATATTAATTTTAATTTAAAGGATATTCTATGTGCGATGGAATACCTGAAACACAATAATGGGTTTCTCTAAAGTCTTATGCTGCACACAATGGTGAGTCATATTGAAAATAATAATAATATATTATTATTATTTTTAATAGTTGTTAACGCCTAGCTATTTTATTGGCAGGAATGTATAGAACTAACTATATTATTATTATACATGTTTGTTAAATATATTTACCTTTATCCAATAAAATTTAAAAGCAAAAAATGTGAATGAATCCAATTTTAAGAATTAATACTCTAATATTCTTTAAAAGGTCGAGTTACCACCTTTTGATGGAAAACTTTTTTTAAATCTAGTTTTTCCACTTTTATATGTTATATTTGACAAAATAAACTTATTATTTATAATTGGGACATCAAAATATCCTTTGGGTAAATTTTTGGTATTTTTCTAAAAACGGTAATTTTTTATTAATAGTAAAAAACACTACATAATTGTTAAAAAACCAAAATTTTTATTTAAAATAAATTTTACCACTTATGTGAATTGAATTTCAAAAATACGTATGGTTATCATCAGTAAGTAAAATGTGGTTCAATATGATGAAAATATTTTTTTAGTGAATAATGACTTTGGATTTTTATTTACCAACGTTAAAGTTAAATATGGTAATTCAAGGTAAAAATAGTATTATAATAATATAAAATTACCTTAAAACTTGTCATAACCTTATTGGATGAGTAATGACCAACCAATAAAATCCTTGGGTGAGAATTTTGGACTTTGAAATCCACTTGGGTAAGATAATAACATTAATAACTTTTTTAAAAGTAAAAATAAAAATATCATAAACATGAATTGTTTTAATAACGTTTTTTAATATGGGGTTATATAAGTGATATATTTGACTATAAATATTATTTGGAAATATAAACATATTTCATACATCATGGTATTTTATTTATAATTTTTAGATATTAAATAAATAATTTTAATTATGACAAAATGGTGATGTAGTAATTGTTTCATTAATAAAGGATTCAAATAAATAATATTATAAATATTAAAATAAATTTATTTTTAACGTTTTAATGACATAAAATAATTTTATAGATTAGTATGAATTGTTATATTTGAACTAATAAATATTTTTTGAAATAATAATGTTGGTCTGGGTTTTTTTAAAAGTCATGATATGAATTGTATAAAAATTGACATAAATGAGTTTTTAAATAAATTAATATTTTATTAAATGATAAAATTGTCTTAAAACTCTATGATTTAGTCAAATGAATTATATAATATGGAAAATTTTATTAATTAGCCACTTAAGGTTCGATTGAAATTTTATGGTAACTATATTGACCATATAGTATGAATATACAATAAGACATGGTAAAAGTTAAATAAGTTAACAAAGGGTTAAATAAAAAAGATAAGGATTAAAAAATATCCAAAAACTTTAAAAATTCTTATTAGATGATTTTATTTTGACTTATATGCACCTTATATAAGAATTAAAACTTTTTGGACCTTTTAAAACTAAATATCATTTTATAATAAAATAATACATTCTAAACATTCCTAAAGAGCCCCTCCTCCCCCTTGTAAATGTCCACCACCTCTAACCCATTACTCACACCTATCAAGCCTCTTTTGTACTCAAAACTCTTCTAAAAAAATCTCCCAAAATCCCTCTATTCCTCCTAGAATCATTCCCTTAGGAATAAGGAAATTCAAGAAATCCTTTTGGTTCAAACCAAAGTGAGTTACCCGATTTAAATGTTACGTCTTCCCTCAAGTTCTTTTTGTTTATTTTCCTTCTCCAACCCCCTAAACTCTTTTTATTCCATTATTTTATAACAAAACCAGTATATTCAATATATTTTGATGTTTCTATGAGAATTATTTTAATTACACATCTACACACCTCTATCTAATGGATACAAACATACTATTTGTGTGGACAGAGAACTACTGCCTCATGAAACGGTGATTGTTCAGTTATCTTCTACCACCTCTCATGATATCCATTATGATAGAAATATATTTATATTTGATATATGTTATATTAATATTATCTATATTCTTGTCTATTTTTCATTTATAGCATAACTTTATGGTTTCTATAATGGATAAAAATGATAATTTTATTTGAGGATGTGCTTACTACCGCTCCTCAATGTGATATGACTCATTAATGCCATACGTGGAATGTATAAAGTATGGAGTTAATGAAATTATATATTATAATGTACTATAATTATAATATATCTATGTATAATTATGTTTTCATTCTATTAAGTAAGAAATATAAATGAAAGTAGCGTTCATGCGTACGTACGACTTACCATCTCTATGAACGGTGCATTTCATTTCTTATCTCAAAATGTTATGTAATGTTATAAATACCTATATATAATGGATATATATGATATATATGATATCGAAATCATGAATATCATTTTAGAGATAATGTAATTTTGACCACATGTACAATTTGTAATTATAAAAAGTTCATTTTTGACTCACGTACCAAATATCGACAAAATGACCATTATTAACGTAAAAGATTATGTAATGTTTATAAAATAGTAATAAGTGATATAAAAGGAATAATAAACATTAAAATGGGTTTTTAGCTAGTATAAATTATCTTTAGTTTATTATTCAGGAGATTAATGAACAAACGAGTCAAGTCAGACACGAGGTAAGGGAATTCATCTCAATCACCTTTCCTTGAGGCATACTTTGATTTATACACGAATTTCTTTTATATAGTGTATAAAACCCTTTGACTTTTTATTTCATTCAAATGGAATATTTTTTATTTGTAGAATTTTACTAAATGACAAAAAAGGAATGTTTTATTAATGTACGCAGTGACAATGACCTTTCCACCGCTGTGAGTATTATTTGATCTTTGACTTCCTTAACAAGACGTTGAAGTTTTTTAAATGGAAAATAAAGACAATATAAACTTTTTATGTATTTTGGTATTGAAAATGGTTTTGAAAAATCATTTATTATTTCAATATATTGAAATGATATATTGTGATTGCAATGTAGAAATATTATCCTTCCTTTATGCTTGTTTTATTTGTTATGGTTCTTGGGAATTTTTTACGTATACGGGTGGTTCCATGATAAAAATAGTCTAGGTGAGCTTGAGATAGCTCTCCAATGCATTGGGTAACATGACGGAGGTAAACATTAAAATTTATCCTAAGAGATTTATGGAATATACTATGATGAGTATTCCAAATGTAACTCCCTACATAGTTGTGAAAGCTACAACGTAAGTATGATATGGATGCCACATGTTACCTTTATGATTTATGATTTCTATGTGTTATTAATAAATTTTATGATTTCATGAGGTATGTAAAAGAGCTTATGTTTTGTATGTATTGATGTACTAGTGATTTCATTCTTTATTTTATAACCCTTACGGAGCTTTCTATACCCATCCATAGTTTTTGAAATGTTTTTCAAAGGGTATAAGGATGGGTAAGTGAAAGGAAGAATTCAAGAAGATTTATATCAGGAAAAGACTTATTGTCTTCTTTTAAGAATTTTTATTTTATGAGAAAAATGGATACTGATTAAGAGTGTATAATTTGTAATATTTGAGATGTAATGTAATATTTATGGCCTAATTCTCTAAAAACATAAAGCTAGAAAGATCCTCAATATGAATTATTAACATAATTCAAGATTATGTAATGTTTAAGGGTGGGGCCTTATAGTTGGTATCAGATTTTGGTTTAGATAACTTTAGGAGTTAGGATTTTGCTAAATTAATATAATTAAATTAATTTATGGTAAAATTTAGAAGATATAGAATTTTTAAATTTACATGTTGTTTCACCTATGAAATTTCATTTGTTCATAATGTTTTTCTGTAGAGGAAACAAGGCAGCTATGATGGGAAAACATTTAGACCAAGACAACCTTCCAAATCAGCAACCTAAGATGGTTGGAATCAGAACTGAGAAATTTGTTGTAGTGATGGAACAGTTGACTCATGCTATAAATTGTGGTGGTATACATGCATGATACCATCCATATCAACCCCATAGGAACAAGTCTATAGTGGAGAATTTCATGAGGCAACATCCCCCATCTTTTAAAGGATCATCAGACCCTGTGATATCTAAAGGGTGGATTAAAGCGCTAGAGAGGATTTTTGATGTCATGGGGTGTTCAGAACATCAAAAGGCTAGTCTTGTTGTTTATCGTTTTGAAGGTGAAACTGATCAGTGGTGGTCGATGCATTAAAATATCAGGGATAGTGAGGATATTGATGCTCTTGATTGGGAGGAATTAAAATGTATGTTTCTTGAGAAACATTTTCCTAAGGTTATTCATCTTATAATGGAAACACAATTCTAGGAATTGAGGTTGGAAGATGACTTAGTGGATACTTATGAAGCAAAATTCAATTGACTAGAATGGTATGCATCAATATTAATATGAGATCTTGATAGTAAAATCAACCATTTTTTACTTAGGATTAAATCCCAAATATAGAAGGGATTTAGCTTCTCGTGAGTTCTAAAACTATGAAAAACTTACATGATGTGCAGAGAAGGTAGAAAAGGAGTTTTCCAATGATCAGGTGTTCATTAAAAAACAATTGAATAAGAGGACGAGGTGGCAGACGAAAGGTAAGAAGTCTTCAAAAATGTATGATGGTAAGAAAATTTAGTTTATAGTTTCGGAAAATTGTGGTAAAAAGCACGTTGGGGAATGACTTTTGAATTTTGGAAAGTCATATTTATGTGGTAAAATGGGGCATAAGTCTCATAATTTCACTTAAAAAGACCATGGTAAAGGTAAGGGAAAATATGATTTAAAATCGAGAAAATGTTTTATGTGAAATGAAATGTGTCATTATACAAATTAATGTCCAACAATGAACTCAATTAAGGTAAATCAGGTGGACTACAAGTAGAATGGGGTGGTGAAATCCCTTGCAAATACTTCAGCAGAAGTTGGGCCATAAAATGACGTATTATTAGGTACACTGTTTCTTATTCATATTATTCCAATGTGTATTTTGATTTTGGGTATACACATTCTTTAATTTCAGATAAATTGTCTAGTAGATAGGGATATTCACCTCAAGATATGAATCCTGAACTTATGGTAAAAACACCGGGGGGGAATTTGTGACAAAAAGAAATTATAAGAACCTTCTTATCCTTGTGTGCAGAAAGAATCTACCTGCAAACCTTATTTTTTTTATTCTAGTAGAGTTTGATGTTATTTTGGGTATGGATTGGAATTAAATTTATCATGCTAAGATTGATTTTATAGATATAGAGGATTATTTTCAAAAATTATTTCTGTTTTTGTACAAGAATGAACACTTAATTTTGTTAACATACCGGGATGCTGAGAAACTAAAAAAAGATGGAAATTAATGTCACCTTACGAATATTTTTGAAAACAAAGGAATTGTGTAGCTTAATGATATGCCAGTGGTAAATGAGTATCTTGATTTTTGTCTGATGAGTTTCCTTATATAATACCTAATCTGGAAGTTGAATTTATTATTGACTTAGTTCCTGATTCTAAGACAATTTCAAAACCCCCTTATCGAATGGATCAAATTGAACTTTTAGAGTAAAATAAGAAATTAAATGAGTTATTAGATAAATGCTTCATTAAACATATCACATCACCATGGGATGCCCTTTTCTTGTTTGTTAAAAAAAAATATGGTTCAATGAGACTTTTCATTGATTATAGAACATTGAATAACATCACTGTTAAGAAAAAGTATCATTTTCCTCATATCGATGATTTGTTTGATTAGCTCCAAGGAGCTTAGTAATTTTAGAAGATTTACTTGAGGTTTGGGTACCATTAGTTGAAAGTAAAGGAAACAAACATTCTAAAGACCACGTTTCATACTAGATATGGCCATTATGAATTTGTAGTTATGAATTTTGGGTTAAATAATGCACCTGTTGTATTCATGGATCTTACGAATAGAAATTTCCATGTGTTCTTGGATATGTTTTTGGTTTTTTTTATTGATGATATTCTGGTTTTTTCCAAAATTAAAGAGAAACCAGAAATTCATTTAAGGGTTTTCTTGCAAACCATAAAAAAAGAAACTGTATGGGAAATTCAGTAAGTGTGAGTTTTGGTTACAAAAAATATCATTCCTTGGTCACATTGTTTAAAAAAATGGCATAATTGTTGATCCTACTAAAGCAAAAGTTTTTGAAGAATGGGAAAGACCCAAAAATATAACCAAGATCCATATTTTTCTTGGATTATTAGGTATTTATAAGAGGTTTGTTGAACAATTTTCATAGTTATCTAGCCCAATGAATAAGTTAACTCAAAAATGTGTTATGTTCATTTGGATAAAAGAATGCGATGATTGTTTTTATGAATTAAAAAGAATATAGTTGAATGCACCCATTTTGGAACTGCCATCCAGAGATGGTGAATTTGTTATCTATAGTGATGCTTCTTTGAAAGGACTTGGTTGTGTTCGAATGTAGAATGATCAGGTAACCTCTTATGAATCACGTTAGTTGAAACCTCATGATTTAAATTACCCTACACCTGATTTGGAATTAGATGCTATTGTTTTTTCATAAAAAATTTGGAGGATTCATCTGTATAGATTAAAATGTGAAATATATACTGAATACAAAATTCTAAAGTATATATTCATTCAAAAAGAATTGATCATGAGATAGAGGAGATGGATGGAATTAATCAAGGAATATGATTCCACAATTCATTACCATCCAAAAAAGGAAAATAAAATGGCTAATGATTTTAGTCAAAAAAGTATTTTTATATTTACTATGTTACATTTGGAACAAGATCCTTTGATTAATGATTTTTTTGAACTTTGGAATAGAAGTTGTTGGTGCAGAAAATTCCTTTGTTTTGTTTCAGGTGTCAATGAAATCATCTCTATTGGGAAGAATTAAGAAACTGCAAAAGGAAGACAGTGAGTTGCTAAAAAAGGTATTGATGGTTTAGAAGGGTAATTTGCATGATTTTAACATTGATAATGATTGTATTTTGAGATTTGGGAAGATATTGTGTGTTCGTTTTGATTCAAAGATGCAGAATGAGTTGTTATGTGAAGCTTATAGTTCCTTGTTTTCAGTTTATCCCAACATTACTGAGATGTAAAGAGTTCTTTAGGATTATTACTAGTGGGATAGAATGAAAATAGATATTTCTGACTTTACTATGAAGTGTTTGAATTGTCAATCAGTTAATGTAGAGAGGAAGTTACTGAAAGGGACGATTCTGAATTTACCGGTTCTAGAGTGGAAATGGGAAAATGTATCTATGGATTTCATTGTGGGATTACCAAATACTTCAATAGGTAATAATGAAATCTGTGTTATTGTTTATTGATTGACTAAATCTGATCATTTCCTTCTTTTTCAAGATACTTTGTATCTAGATCAACATTCTTGGTTGTATGTTAATGAGATAGTCAGGTTTCATAGAGTTCCCCTATCCATTGTATCTGATCATGATCCCTGGTTTACTTATAACTTTTTTGGAAAGGCCTTCAGAAGTCATTGGGTACTAAATTAAATTTTATTATAGATTTTCATCCACAATCAGATGGGAAGTCAGAACGAAAAATTCAAACATTGAAAGATATGTTTCGCGCTTTCTCAAAGAAATACCAGGGAAGTTGGGACTAACATATTTATTTGGTTGAAATTTTTTATAATAAAAGTTTTCATTCCTGTATACAGATGGCTCCATTTTAGGAATTATATGGAAAGCGGTGTCAAACTCCAAATTTTTGGGATAAAGTAGGTGAAGGGAAGTTGATGGGACCTGAATTGGTAAAAGAGATGGTAGAAAAATTTCTGTTGATTCAGAAGCACATGAGAATAGCTCAGAGAAGGTAGAAAAGTTATGTAGATAATCCGAAGAAGGATCTTTCTATTGATGTAGGAGATCATGTATTTCTAAAGGTTTCTCCATGGAAAACTATGATGCATTTTGGCAAGAAGGGAAATTTGAGTTCAAGATTTATTGGACACTATGAAGTCCTGAAAAAATTTGGATTAGTTTCCTATAGAGTGGATTTAACAACAAGTTTATCTCAGGTATACAATGTTTTTCATGTTTCAATGTTCAGAAAGTATATGCTGGATCTATCACATGTTTTGAGTCCAGATGTAGTTCAGTTGGAAGAAAATCTTTCTTATGAGGAAAAACCGGTCCAGATTTGTGACAATAGAGAGAAAGTGTTGTAGAATAAGTAAATTCATCAAGTACAGTTTTTTGTGGAAAAACCATATGGTTAAAGAGGAAACATGGGAATATTAAAATGCTCTGAGAGATGAATACCCCCATTTATATGATAAGTGAATAAAATTGTGAGGATGAAATTTCCAAAAGGGGGAATGATGTAACATCCTAGATAAATAAAGAGTATGAAATTTTGATATCAATTAATAATTGTGAATTAAATTTTAATTTTACTTTAAAGGGGATTCTCTGTTCGATGGAATATGCAACATGCAGCAATGATTTTATCCAAAGTCTTATGTTTCACACAATGCTGAGTCATATTGAAAATAATAATAATAAAATATTATTATTTTAAAAGGTAGTTAACGTATAACCATTTGATTGTAGGGAATGTACAGAATTAACCATATTAGGATTATACATGTTTGTTAAATGTCTTTGCCTTTATCCAATAAAAGTTATAAGCCTAAAATGTGAATGAATACAATTTTAAGAATAAATACTCTAATATTATTTAAAAGGTCTATTTACCACATTTTGATGGGAAACCCCATTTACATCTAGTTTTTTTAAATTTTTTTAAGAAGGTGGTGGCATGAATTGGATTCCCAATTCGTGCCTCAAAGGGAATTTATTAAATTCAAAAAGTTACCATAAAAACACGAGGTGTAATGTACTTACACCAGAACGTAGATAAAGAGAAACACCAAAATACTCATAGAAAAACCACAACAAGACTTGAATCCAGCTCAACATATGTTCACCCTTCCTTCAAGGTTGAGTATCCATTACCGCCCAATCCTGAATTTATAGCAGGGAATCCAAGAGGAAAAATCATATATCTCTATACAAGAAAAGTCCTCAAAAATTTATAGTTCCATTGATGTTCAAGCAGCAGACCCAAAATTTACTTTGGGTAATTTTTTGGTATTTTTTTGAAAATGTTAAATTTTTGATGAATAGTGAAAAAAAAATCATAGTAATTAAAAACCAAATTTTGAATTTAAATGAAATTTTACTGCATATATTAATTGAATTAAAAAAATACAACATACATGGTTGTCATTAGTAAGTAAAATATTGTTCAATATGATGAAAATATTTTTTGGTGAATAATAAGTTTTGATTTTTATTTACCGCGATTAAAGGTAAATAGAGTAATTCAAGGTAAAAATATTATTATAATAATATTAATTCACCTTATCAATTTTCATAACCTTATTGGATGAGTAACGACCGACTAGGAAAATCCTTGGGTTAGACTTTTGTCTTTTAAAAGCCACTTGGGTAAGATAATGACATTAATAACTTTTTTGAAGTAAAAATAAAAATATCATAAACATGAATCTTTTTACTAAAACAATTTTTATATGGGGTTGTATAAGTGATATATTTGAGTATAAATATTATTTGGAAATATAAAATGATTTCATACATCATTAAATTTTATTTATAATTTTTATACATTAAATAATTAAATTTAATTATGACACAATAGTGATGAAGTAATTGCTTCATTAATAAAGGATTTGAATAAATGATATTATAAATATTAAAATAAATTCATTTTTAACCTTTTTTGGCCATAAAAAATGTTAAACATAAGTATGAATGGTTATATTTATTTTAATGAAGTTTTTTAGAAATAATATAGTTGGTTTCTATTTTTAAAAAAATTCATGATATGAATAGTATAAAAATTGACATAAATGAGTTTTTAAATCAATTAATATTTTATTAAATGATAAAATAGTCCTAAAAATATAATATTTGGAAAAATGACTTAGATAAGTTTTAAAATTGTATTAATCATCTACTTTTGGTTATATTAGAATTTCATGGTAACTATATTAACCATATAGTATGAATATACAAGAATACATAGTAAAGGTTAAATAAGTTAAGAACAGGTTAAATAAAAAAGATAAGGATTAAAAAATATTAAAAACATGTAAAATTATTATTGGATGATTTTATTTCAACTTACATGAACCTAATACTCTAATTAAATAAGTTTTAGACCTTTTGAAACTAAAAATCATTTTATAATAAAACAATACTTTCAAAACATTCATAAAGAGCCCCTACTCCCTCTTATATAAGGCCACCAACCCTAACCCATTACTCACACCTATCAAGACTCTTGGATCATCCAAAATCTACTCCAAGAAGCTCCCAAACTCCCTCTATTCCTCCTATAAGGCTTCCATTTGGAAAAAGGATGTTCAAGAAAGTCTTTTGGTTCAAACCCAAGTGATTTACCCGATTTAAAGGTAACGTCTTCCCTCAAGTTCTTTTCATTTATTTTTCTTCTCCAACCCCCTAAACTATCTTTATTCCATTATTTTATAAAAACACCTGTATCTTCATTATACTAGTATTTTTTATGAGAATTATTCTAATTACACTTCCAAACACCACCATCTAATGGATACAAATATACTATTTCTATGGACGATGAACTACTACCTCACGAAACGATGATTGTTCAGTTATCTCCTACCACCTCTAATGGTGTCCATTATGATGAAAATATATTTATATTCTATATATATTCTATTTATATTGTCTCTATGATTCTGTATTTTTATTTATAGCATACCTTTACGGTTTCTATAATGGATAAATACGATAATTTCATTCGAGGAAGTGTGGACTACCGCCCCTCAATGTGATATGACTCATTTATGCCATATGTGGAACATATAAAGGACAGAATTAATGAAATTATATATTATGTTATACTAGAATTATAATATAACTATTCATCATTAAGTTTTCATTCCATTAAATATGAAATAGAAATGGAAGTAGCGTTAATGTGTACGTACAACTTACCATCTCCATGAACAATGCATTTCATTTCTTATCTCCTAATGTTGTGTACTATTATAGATACATATATATACTAGATATATATGATATATATGATATCTAAATCCTGAATATCATTTTTATGATTATGGAATTTTTACCACATGGAAAATTTGTAATTATAAAAAGTTCATTTTTGACTGAATTACCAAATATCGAAAAAATTACCATTATTATCTTAAATGTTTATGTAATGTATATAACATGGTAATAAATATAAAAGGAATAAGAAACTTGAAAAATGTTCTTAATCAATAAGAAATTAACTTTATTTTATTTTTTAGGAAATTAAATAATGAATGAGTCATGTCAGACATGAGGTAAATGACTTCATCTCAATCACCTTTCTTTGAGGCATACTTTGATTTATACATGAATTTACATTATAAAGTGTATAAACCCCTTTGAATTTTCATTTCATTAAAATTTAATATTTTTTCTACATAGTGTTTTACTAAATGAAAAAAAGGAATGATTCTTTTTAACGTACACGGTGACAAAGAACTTTCTTCCACTATGAGTATTATTTGTTCTTTGGAATCCTTAACAAGCTGTAGTGGTTTTTTAAGAGGAAAATAAAGACCATATACCCTTTTTACGTATTTTTTTATTTAAAATGTTTCTGAGAAAGCATTTATTATTTCAATATCTTGAAATGATATATTGTGATTGTAATGTGTAAATATTATATATTTTTATGCTTGTTTTACGTGTTATATTTATTGGGAATTGTTTATGTATACAGGTGGTTACATGATAAAACAAGGGTGGGTGGGCCCAAGATAGCTCGCCAATGCATTGGGTAACATTAAGGAGGTAAACCTTAATGTTTCTCCTAAGAGATTTAGATAATATACTGTGATGGGTATTCCAAATGTAACTCCCTACGTAGCTGTGAAAGCTACAATGTAAGTATGATATGGATGCCATAAGTTACCTTTATGATTTATGATTTCTATGTGTTATTAATAAATATTATCATAATAGGAGGTATTTAAAAGAGCATATGTTTTGTATGTATTGATGGACTAATGATTTATTTATTTATTTTATAACCCTTACAGAGGTTTTTAATGGTCATCCCAAGTTCTGGAAATGTTTTTCATAGGGTATAATGCTGGGTAAGAGAACAGAAGAATTCAAGAAGATTTATAGCAAGAAAAGATTTATTGTTTTCATTTAAGAATATTTATTTTATGAAAAAAGGAATATTGAGTATAAGTGTAAACTTTTTAATATTTGAGATGTAATGTTATAGTTATGACCCAATTCTTTAAAAATCTAAACCTGAAATGATCCGCATTTTGAATTATTAACTGGATTCAAGATTATGAAATGTTTAAGGCTAGGGCCTTATAATAATAATAATCAAAATGACCTAGGTTAATCATAAGGTAATATAGATTTAAAAAAATGTTTTTTGTTTTATAAATAGTATAAATTATATATTGAGATAATTTATCTTCCCTATTTGATTATTGTTTCTCCCACAATGTTTTTTGGTTTTAGTCCAGTACATGAACATGAAGAAACCATGTTAATGCTAAATGTGAAGGAAATTTCAATAATTTCTCCCTAGATAATCCTAATTTTATTGTAACTAGAATGAAAATTCATATTTTTATTCTTATAGAACACTCTTAGGCTATAAGTCATACTGAGTTTCCAAATGATCAAAGTAGGGAAAACGTTCTATTAAATCCTTTATGACTGAAAATCCACATTTTTATTGGGTTTTGAGATCCACTAGTTTTTAATAAATGGGTTAGTACCACTAAATATATATTTTGAATTATATAATTTCTAGAACATGAAAAATTTATCTTGGTTGTTTATTTATTGGAAGGTGAATCAGATCAATGGTGGACTCTTATCAAGAACATGAGGCAATGAGAAATATTTACTCCATGGAGTGGGATGAGATTAATAGCTTATTTTTCAATATTATTTTCTTTTTATTATTCATAAAAAATAGATATGTAATTCCATAATATAAATTAGAATTATGATAAATATGTTAGTACCTATGAGAGAAATTTTAAAATTCTTGTAAAGTACACTTCAGTTAATATCATCCAACCAGAAATCAAGGTAGGTCAATTATTCAATGGAGAAGACCATGTCAATAAAGGTTGTTAACCATAAAATAATTCATTATCACTGAATAAATATTTAAATTTTTTATAATGGTGTAAATTTATATTGGATTTACCCATAAATATCATGATATTTTTAATAATAGAAATATGAAATATGAAAGAAATTCTAAAAACCACATATAGAAGAAAATTAGCTTTCCTTTTTTCTGAAACTATGGAAGTAAACGTTGAGTAAATAGTATTAAGGTAAATAGTAAATTTTTTATGTGTGGAAGGAAAGCTCATCGGGAAATATAATGATAATGTGATGGGATGAAATTATATATTGAACTGAATAGAAAGAAATCTCTACAGAATTCAACACCCAAACACCAATGATTCAGGTGAAAGGAGTATAAGAATTATGATATCCAATGCTCAAATATAAATGTTAGTTATGATTATCTATTTTAGAAACCTGCTATGTCCATAGAAAAAGTGTAATATAATTTGGTCACTTTTACTAATATGGATGATGAAGTGGTGAAAGGTACACATAACATCAAATCTTGAACTTCTCAAGTCTTGTTTAATTCTAGATATACAAAATATTTTATATCTAAATAATTAATTATGTGTATCACATTAGATGTTGAATTTGTAGTGAAAAACACTAATGGTAGATTTATTTTATCTCAAGTCTGTGACTCTTCTCTGATTTTTGTTTGTGGGAATATACATCTGAACAATATCATTATTCTTCCTCCAATTGAATTTGATGTCATCTTTGGCATGGAATGGATTTTATTATTTGAATCCCTTATAGATATCTATGGAATGAGAGCCTCATTTTATATTTTGGAGCAACTTGTTATCATCTATTAGGAAAATGATAAATATGGACTTTTGATAGAAATTAAATCTATTTTACGGGTGTTAATTCCTATTCAAAAGGGGTGTTGGTCTATGATGGTTAGGAAGAAACTCGAAATCAATTATATACCTATATTTTTAGAGTTATTTGATATTTTTAATATCATTTTATTATTCCTCCACTAAATCATGAATTTTAGTTTTCAATAGAACTCATACATAGTGTAAAACATGTTTCAAACACTCCTTAGAGAATGTCCCCTACTGTGTTGTAATAATTAATGAACCATCTCCAAGAAAATCATGATAAGGGAATAATTCTACCAAGTATTTCACCTTCAGGTGCACCTATAATTTATTTTATAATAATTATGGATTAATGTGACTAAGAATTTATTTTTGATAAATTCATATCACTATCAAGAACGTGTACCATCTACCCCATATTGATTACATGTTTGATCAACTATGTAGAAATACTTTATAATATTAAAAATATTATTGGATATCATAAATTGATGGTAAATAATGAGAATATACACAAGAAATAATGTCATACAAGGAATGAACACTATGAATATATAATTATTCCATTTGGTTTTTCTAATTCCCTTAACATCTTTATGGATTTAATGAATGGATTCATTTGATATTACCTTTATTAGTTTGAAAAAATCTTTATAGATGATATTTTTATGTATTAAATGATAAAATATGATCTTGAAGATCACTCGGGGATTGTATTAGTGACCCTAGGAAAGGATAATTTATATTAAAAATTTACCAAGTGTGATTTTTTCGATAAAATCTTTCATTTTTTAGTTATATAATTTGAAGAATGGGTATATATATGGATCAATCAAATATGTTTGTTATTGAATGCTGGACTAGACTAACCAATGTGACTAGTAGCCATAGTGTTTTTCCTTTATGTTATCAATGTTCTGTGTGAAATTTTTTAATTATCTCTAATCCACTCATCATGTTGATTCAAAAGGGAGCCAAGTTCCACTGGGCAGATGAATGTAAGGTAAATTTCAAGCAACTGAATAGAATGATAGTAAGTGAAACATTTCATACACTAAAATGGAGTAGAAATTGGTTTGTGATCTATAATGATGCATCAAAAAAAGGTACTAGTATGTGTAATGATGAATAATAATATGGTTATAGCATTTTTAACTTAATGATTAATGGTTCATGAAAATAATTATCCAACACGTGATTTAGAGTGAGATTTGGTAATTATTTTATTTAAAATATGGATGCATGATCTTCATATAGAATAGTGAAACATATATATCGGTCATAAAATTTTAATGTATATATTCACTCAAAAAGAGAAAAATATTTTCCAGATAACATAGTTGGAGTTTATTAAGCATTATAGCTGCTCAATACACCACCACCATAAGAAAGAAAACATTGTAGAAGATAATATATGTCAAAAAGATAACACTAAATTATCTATTATAATGATATCAAAATATTGAATAATTATATATTTTTGAAGGATAGATCTTGCAATCTTGAAGGAAGGGGGAAAACATTACCTTTCTCAATTAACTGTTCAACCTTTTATCTATGTGAGGATTAAATGGTTGAAAAAGGATGATGTGGAAATGTATAAGAATATTAGAAATATTCTAGAGGTCAAACTTTATTTTGATTAAATTATAAGGTTTAAGAACAATGTATGAGCCCTGTCCATAAGATATTTGACGAAGGAGCTACTGGATGAACCTCAAAGTTCATCATTCTCAATTCATCCATAAATTATGATGATGTATAAAGATATAAAGGAGTATTTATTATGGGAAAATATGAAGATACATATTGAAGAGTTTGTATCTTAATTTTATTTATATCAAAAATTCGTGGATGGGATTTAGATGTCTATGTTGGGACCATATTTTGCATGAAGTTGTTTTTGTTTTAAATAACTGTCAATACTGGTCAAAATGAAGGAGTGATGATACATAGATAATTGGTAAATTATTCATGGTGACAAATCAGACAATTAATGAACTGATCCTAAATTCAAGGAATGTTTATAAAAAAGTGATACATTGTTTACAACATTGAAGTAGCATCCTTTTAAGGATGATTGAATTTATTTGGGATTCATGTTCCAAAAATAAAATGAATAAGAGAAGGAAGTGTGCATGGTATTGGAATTTGAAGAGATATGGCCATGCATGGTTCTAAATTACAAAGGTGGAAATGAATTTCATTTCAGTTTAGAATTTATGTTAACACCCTTTTTTGTGGCCTTACATGAAAAATTGGTTTAACCAAAGAGCTAGCTAGCCATCCTCTACTCGAGGCACATACAGAAACACATGGGTCAACCACGCACTATGGTGGCTGACCAAGGCCCACCAATGAGCGTAAAGGTCATGTGAAGGCTAGGAGGAGCACACAAGATAAAGTCTGTGAAGAGTATTGGGCCGAATTAGGCCGATTCTCATAGAGGATGGGCATAGAGTGTGCCCATAGAGAACACGAAATGGGGAGTTACTGTGAAGGGAGAAGGAGTAATCTGATTAAATGAAGGAGTGGGTTGATACTTAAAATGCGACCTCCCTACATCCTCATTTAGATGTGGGATGAAACTTTTAATGACCAAAGCAATCTCATATATCCATTATATCTCACGTGCAATCATGGATGCTTGTCTAATCCTACATTCTACCATCTAATCCTAGCTGTCCATCCATACCACGTCGTGAGTGTTTTAACTAAAGTCGTCTGATTCTCTAACAACATTTGAAGAAGCCACATCATCATCTTCTTCCTCCAGTGCTCGCTGACACCACTGTTACTTACCGAAGCCGATACATAACCATGTTCGGACCACCATGGATGACCATTTTGACATCGTGAGGGATGTTCGATTATATTGAGGCCAAACATGCAATCTAGGTGTTCCATGCATGCGTATAACTCGAATAAGAAACTTGGATAAAGAAATAGAAACTGTAAGGCCACCTAGAAAGATTTTTTTGTTATTTAGAATGAATATTTAATGCAATATTGAATGAATGTACATGATAAGAAAAGGATAAGGCCACATGCAGGAAAATGAAAATAATATGAATCTTGACATATTTCATATCAATGGTTTTAACATTCCACACAGGTGTGAAAATCATTAAAAATGGAAGATCATAGATATTTGAAAAATGGATTTGAATGGTATATCATAAAATATTTGAACATTGAAGAAGATATCATCAATGTTTATAAAAATAGAATCCCTAAGGCCGAGAGAGGTGATTCCATCTATACACCCAAAAGCTCTTGTTCAAAAAATAGAGAATCCTTGAAATTCTGTTTTATAAAGGGAAATAAAATATATGTGGTCCTTTTGGATATGAGAAGAGAGGGTCCCACAGACCTTCAAAAAGTTATAATCACTCTTGAAGAGTCTTGCGAAGGAGAACCACACTCTCTGTGTGAATAAGGGTTACCATGAACACCAAACTAGTTATTTAAACCCTCATTGTGATTTGTGAAGGCCATATAACCATGATATAGTTCTTGAGTTTCAATCTCACTATGATTTAGAAAGAGGCAGATCCATTCACCCCATATATAAAGAAGAAATGTGATCCCACAACCTTGAAAAAGGTAAAAAACCTATGGTTACATGATACATCTATACTATTTGAAGGGCTATGTTTTTGGTAAAGAAGAACATTACAATAAGATGGGAAATATGCACATGCATGCACGTATGTGATTTGTTTAATGAAACATGAGGCCTTATATGTTTGAAATGTAAATAAGGAGAAGGGAATTATAAGAGGAGATTATGTGTGTGTGTGTGTGTGCAATGATTTTACCTATTAGGGTTTTCACACAATCAAGAGAGGAGAAGAAGTGAATGGTGTATTTGGTTTGTTCATACAACATGAATGCGCACATGTGCATGAATTAAAAACACCCAAACAAGTGCAAAGAGAAAAAGAGAAAATAAAAGTAAAGAAGAGATTATGAATGATTTAATGCATACATAAGGTTGGTGGAATCCAGTTGAACAAATTTTAATTGCACAAGAAGAGGTGAAGAGAATAAGAAGAATAAAGATGGTTTTCCCAACTGAGGATTGATTATTATTTAGGGGTGTTATGATTGTGATGATGACAAGTAAGATGATATTTAGTGTTTGAATAATCACAATGGTGTTTGTGATTCATGACGATATAAATAAGAAGTGCTAGTGCATTCAGTTGTTGCACTAAAGAAGAAGGAAGAAGAAGAAGCATGCATTCAGTTTTTCATGGAAGAAGGAGAGGAATATATTAATAAGAGAGTTTCTTGTCTACTTCTTTGAAAGTAACCATGTGAAGTGCACTAAATAAGGTCTATATAAGAACCTATCTTTTCAATAATGAATAAGATAATATTTGGATGTAGTATAAAGAACCAATAAGGAGCTGCAAGTTGGACTAGTTCATCACTAGTTCAGGAAGATATGATTGTTTCCCTTGCCCCTCCAAAGTGTGGGGACTCACATTGGCCATAGGATTGTTTCCCAAGATAAACCACTATAATAGTATCACATTATAATGAAGAATAAATGTATTGGTCATCTCCATAAATGGAAAGGATGTAGCTACTCTTATTGATTAGTGAACCTTATAAAAATATCATGTGTATATTTTTACTACTTTCTATGATATCATGTTATAGAAAAAAAGAGAACAAGATAATAAAGATTGTAATAGGTCAAGAGGTACATAAATAAATAGTTGATTTTTTTAAAAAATTATCCAAAACTGATTCACCCCACCTCTTAGTGTTAGGTATATCCCAAACTAGTCCTCTCAATTAGTATCAAAGATAGCCACACCTATATTTGATTCTCTATAGTGAAGTTATTCTCTTTTAAAGAGTTGAGATTATTTCTTGATTAATCAATATAATGCAGTTTCCGTGAAGATTCAATTGTCTCTAAGTATAAGATCATATCTACCAAGGACATGGTGAACATGAAAAATAAGAAAAAGAGAAATATGAAGAAGAAGTTTCTCTTATATAAAGAAGAGTAAGCATATTGATATTCATACCCTGATGAAAAAGAAGACACATCAGGATTAGAAGGAAAGCAGAAGGAGCCTCAATATTCCACCAAGAATATGGATAACATTCCTCCCTCAATTTATCATGAAGTATGTGTTATTACATTTCGAAATTATTCTCATAATTAAAATTCTAGCACAAGTGGTGATGATAAATATACAACCTCTCAATAATTATCAGTTGATAGATTAAGAATGATTATGTATAGTATTCCCGAAGAACTTGACTCCCTTGTTTTTGGAGTAATTCAATGTATGAAAAATGATATCACCCAGTTGGAAGAAGAAAATGATGTTTTGGAGAAAGGTTTATAATAAAAAATTTGTGAATGTTTAAATATCTCCAGACAAGTTGGGGTATTTGAAGAAACAAAGAGGGAAATTGAAATGATTTCCTAAATATTGGTCAAATATGTTGAATAAAAAGAGGGAGTCAAAAAGGCTCTAGAAGAGAATATACATGCAATTGAAGATGAGATGACGAAGAACACTGATTTTAAGGGATTATGTTTGGAAGAAACTTCCATGAAGATAAAAGAACATGGATCATTATTACAATACAATGTTATGATACATGAAGATGAAGTTGAAATAATAATGAATTATTGTGAAGAGAATATGATTAAAATTTAAGATCGGAAAATCTTTGTCAATATGATATGTCTAGAGACACATATTGAGGCTTCACAGAAAAGAGGAAACAATTTCTACTAGTACTAAATGTTTATTATAGGATTATAAGGGTGAAATAACTCCAACATTTGATAAGAAGGTCATGGCTTCACTCAATGATCTATCACAAGAGGTTGAGAAGAATAAGTTACCATCAATACCATCTTGTATTCATGTTTCTTAATTTTTTCCCATAATCAGTGCATGTTGGGAGAAAAATTCTAAACATGTGTGGATGAATGAAAGTGATAAGTAACCTACCACCATGACTAGGGTGTTTAGAAAGAATAAGTAAGAAGATAACTCCCCACTGAGAGGAAAACACATCAAGAATAAGGCCCAACAACCTTATACATAAGATATCAGGAAGTCCAGATTTCTTTAATAATGTTGGTGCTTCAACAAGTTTGGTATTTGTGCATTAGATTGTTGGAACAATCATCAAAATGAAAAATCACAAAGGAAGCCCATCTCAAGGGGGAGCAAGCCAGAGAAGAAGAAGGAACATATATTGGTCCAAAAGAATCTTTATACTAAAAAAATATTTGGAAAGCATAATATCATATGTGATTTATGAAATTTAAGTGGTCACAAGGATGTTACATTTCCATCTCAACATGCATCCAAAGCTGATAAGAAAAGAAGATCACAAAATATGGCTAACAAAGAATAAGTATCCTTAGGAAGAAATCTAAAGAAGGTTGTAAAATCAAAGTGTCCCAATAATATTCCAAGAAGTAAAGGTGACAATACCTTGGATTCTAAATCCAACAACCTGAATGGTGGTGCGTCCAAAATAACTACCAATAATAATGACACCCAAAAGAACCCATGTGGAAGATCCAGTCATGATGACTTAGTTTGTAAAGACTTATTGGTTATCTGGCTAGAAGATTTGGAAATAATGAGAAAAATAGAAGATGAAAAATCTAAGGCTAGTGAAAAATTTAAATAGAAGATTCCACATAAATAAAAGGAAGTCTTGTGTGTGAGGTTCAACAAGGATGGACACACTACTAAAAATTTCATTACACTTATTCTAGCTCAAGAAGAATTTCTCAAAAAGATGAAAGTTGCACTAAGATATTCTAGTTCTCCAAAAAAACTAGAATAAAGAAGTCTAAACTATAAATATATGGATGAAGGGATGATATTCACACATGAACATCCATAATTGAATATTAACTGTGCAAGTTTAAAGAGAGGAGAAAATGGAGCATCTTGGTTGGGAAACCCATCTCAACTGAGCTGTTCACATTGATAAATAAAGGAGGACCCACCGTATTCTCTTAAATATTTGTGTATTATACTTTTTATTATAATATAAGGAATTAAAGGTGAAGTAATATATCAAGGGTAGAACTTAAGTGTCAGTGATAAGGATTATTCCCTTGAGTGGGAGACACATGAAGAAGATTCCAAATTTATCATTTCAATTAGTATCAATTAAATTTACTCTGAAAATTTCTTGATGATCATGTTATTTTAAATGGTATGTCATTTAAAAATCTCTCATCCTTGGTTACTCAAAAAAAATATCATCTTATAAAGGATAGTAACTGAATTAATCAGCGACATAAGAAGAATGAATGTTCCCTAACGTCACTCATCTTTTCCATTGCACTTGAATATTTTTGATCCATTTGTTAAAGTGAGTATATGAGTTTTAGGTTGATTTTTCTTAAAGGGATTTCACATATTCATCCTATAATGTAAGTGTAAAGACCCTTGAAGACAAATATATGAGTTATCATCTCATGAGGTATCATGATCAGTTGATAATGGAAAGATTTGTTGTCTAAATCAAATCCTATGGTTTTCTACACCGAGAAATGCTCAGGTAGACTTAGAGTAAAATGCTATATATGAAATTGCTTAAGTATGGATTGATACCCCTTTCTTATGAAATTTTAATTTCATGTTAATAATAGGGAGATAAAGTGAAATGAAAGTTCAAAATTGAGAAAAAGAAAAGTGAAGGAGAGAGTGAAGATTCTCATTTTGATATTGACACATTCATTTGAGAAATAACTTTGAAGTATTTTCAACAAATAAAAAGAGGGATATGGTTGGGACCAATTTTTTTATGATGTTGTATTTGTTTCCAATAGTTGTCAATACTGGTCGAAATGAAGAAGTGATGATACATAGAGAATTGGAAAGTTCTTCATGGTGAAAAATAAGATGATTGATGAACTGGCCATAAATTCAAATAACATGTATCAAAAGGTGTTGCGTTGTTTAAAACATTGAAGTAACATTATTTTAAGGATGATTCAAGTGATTTGGGATTCATGTTCCAAAAATAAAATGAATAAGAAAAAGGAAGTACGCATGTGATTGGAATTTGAAGAGAGGTGGACATCATGGGTCTAAAATACAAAGGTGTCCATGAATTTTAATTCATGTTAACAATTATATTAACAAACTTTTTTTGTGTCCTTACTTAAAAAATTGGTCCCACCCTCAAGCTAGCCATCCAACCTCAACCCGAGGCACATACAAGACCACAGGGGTCAACCACGCACCAGGGAGGCCGACCAAGGCCCACCTGTGAGCAGAAAGGCCTTGTGAAGGCCAGGAGGAGAACATGATCCAAAGACCACGTAGATTATTAGACCGAATTTAGCCAACACCTTCAAAGGGTGGGTGTAGAGTGCACCTGCAGATAATAAGGTATGGGGTGGTACTATTAATGGAGAATGACCAATCTAACAGAACGTTGGAGTGGGTTGATACTTAAACCATAGCCTTACCGTGTCTTTGTTTCGATGTGGGATGATACTTTTAATGACCAAAGTAATCTCAGCTGTCCATCTGATATTGGGTGAAATTGTGGATGAATTTATAATCTTACATTACACCATCTAATCCTGGTCGTAAATCCATCCCATAGAATGAGTTTTTGAACTGGAGCTGTCAGATTCTCCCGCAACATTTGAAGATGTTGAGCCATCATCTTCTTTCTCCAGCACAGGGTAACACTGCTCTTTCTCACCAGAGTTGATACAGAACTACAACACTATGTATGAACATTTCGACATGATGATGGATGTTGGATTTTATTCATTTCAAGCTTGAAGTATACGTATTTCATGCAAACATATGATTATAATAATAAACTTGGCCTATCCAAGAAAATCTGCGAGGCCACATGAAAAGATTCATGCATGATTTAAAATGAATATTTCACGTAATCTTGAATGAATTCATGTGATAATAAATGGATAAGTCCACACACATTAAAATTAAAAATCTCTGAATCTCAGCATATCTCATATCCGTGGTTAGAATATTTCACACAAGTTTGAAAATGTTTAAAAACTGAAGATCTTGGCTATCTGAAGAATATATTTGATGTTCATGTCATACGAGATTTGAATATAGAAGAAGATATCATCTATGACTATAAAAATAGAATCCTTGAGGCCGATAGAGGTGCTTCCATCCTTACACCTAAGAGCTATCATTCAAAAAATAGAGCATCTTCGAGCATCCATTTATCGAAGGGAATGAAAATATCTGATAGCCTTCTAGAATTATGAAGAGAGGATCCTACAGACCGTCAACAAGTGATAATAACTCTTGAATCATCTCATGAAGAAGAACCACACTCTCTGTGAGAAGTAGGGTTACCACCAACACTTGAACGGTTTTCCAAACTATCGTTGTGCTTTGTGAAGGCCTTCTAACCATGATCCAGGGCTTGAGATTGACTCTCACTATGCTTTGTGAAGAGGTAGAGCTGTAAAACCCATTCACAAAGAAGAAACTTGATCCCACGACCGTCCCAAAGGTAAATACCATCTGGTTACATGATACATCTGTACTATTTATAGGGTTGTGTTTTTGGTAAAGGAAAAGATTGAAAAAGGATATGATGTATGCACATGAATGCACTTATATTATTTTCTTAATAAAACCTGAGGACTTGTGTATTTGAAAATAAAGGAAGATTAATGGAAGTATAATAGAAGAGGTTGTGTGTGCATTCAAAGATTTTTTCCCATTAGTGTTTTCACACAAGCAAGAGAGGAAAAGAAGTGAATGGTGTGTTCCGTGTGTTCATACAAGATTCATGCACTCATGTGCATGAATTGAAAAAACCCACACCAAGTAAAAATGGAATAAGTCAAAAGGTAAATAGAGAATAGGGTACACATTCTTTCATTCATACATAAAAAGGGTGAAATCCTTTGGAAAAAATTTTAATTGTAGCAAGAAGAAGAGAAGAGAATAATAAGAAGAATAATAAAGAGAGTTTTCCCAACTGAAGATTAATTATTATTCAGGTATGTTTTGATTATAATGATGCCAATTAAGATGATATTTAGTGTTTGAATAATACTAAAGGTGTTTGTGATTCCATCCAAGAAGAATAAGAAGAAGTTCTAGCACATTCAGTTGTTTCACTAAAGAAGAAGTAAGAAGAAGAAGAAGCGTGCATTCGGTTTTTCACTGAAGAAGAAGAGTGTTGCTTCACTACATAATTTCAAGTAAACAAGTGAATAACACTAAATAATATCAAGAGAACACCATAAATTTTGAATAATGAATAAGATTGTCTACAAAGGAAGTATATAGAACCAACAATGTGCTTCAAGTTGGACTAGGTCATCACCAATTCAATATAACATGATTGTTTCCCTCCCCCCATCAAAGCATAGGGACTCACACTTGCCAGAGGATTGATTCCCAAGACAAAAAAATGTAACAATTATCACATTATAGTGGAGAATCTATGTATTGGTCATCACCATGCATTTAAAGGATATAGATTCTCTTATTGTGTAGTAAACCTTGTATAACTATCATGTGCATATTTTTACTACTTTCTATTATTGCATGTGAAAGGATAAAAGAGAACAAGAGAATCAAGATTCTATCAGGTCCAGAGGTACCAGGATAAAAAGTTGGAATGGGTGTAAAAATTCACCAACACTTTTTCACCCCCTCTAAGTGTTAGGTATATCCCAAAATGGTCATCTCAGTCTAAGGTGATGCTATAACCATAACCCATTCTAGAATGTAAATGGAAATAACCACTACAAATTTTGTGTTCAGACACCCTAAGATTTATAAGGGGAATAATGTTTTTTGGGTTATAGTCAACTACATTATAAAGTCATCAGACCTCATTTCTATCAAGTAATATTACTCTCTACACTATATTTTAACAATATAAATTAAGGATGTTGTAGGTTTCATGGAGTTCCACATTCTATTATATCGGATTGAGACATGTGTTTTACATCTATGTTCTAGCTAAATAAACAAAATGATATTGATTCAATGGTGATTATATATATATATTATCACCCTTAAGAATATGGTAAATAAAAGTGAAACATTCAAACACTATAGGTTGTTTTGAAGACTTATTATATATTTCAATGTGGATTTGGATAAACACCTTCCTATAGTTGAGATTTATTATGAAAATAGCCTTCATCCAACCATTCATATAGATCATTATGAATTACTATAATTAATTATGTGTATAAATCCAATGTGGATGGATAATGTTGGGGATTAAAGATATTAGGTCTTGAGGAAGCTAATGAAGTGGAAGAAAAAATTATTTCTAATAAACAACGCTTTATGACAGTTTAGAGATGACTATAAATATTTGTTGAAAATTCTCGAAAAAATCTAGAATTTGATGGTAGTGAGAAGTAATTCCTATGAATTTATCCGTGGAATAAGGTTAAGAGATTCATAAATAAGGAAATGTTGAGCCTTCGGTATATTATCCCAATCATGATTCTTGATCGAATAGGGATAATAGCTTATCAGTTGGTTTTGTCACTGAACCTCTCTCAAGTTTACTAGGTGTTCAATGTTTCTCTCCTATGGAAGTACATATTTGATCCTTCACATGAATTTTAACTGAATTATCATACTAAAATAGTAGGAAATTTCATATAAATAACAACCAGTATAAAACAAGGATCATACAGATAAAGTGTTATAAAACCAGATTACGGAGTTGGTTGATGTTATTTTAATGAATAAAAAATTTGAAGAAGCTACATTGGAACCTTAGGATTTGATAAAATGGTGATATATTCATCTCTTTGTATTATAATTAATAATTTTAAAGTTATAAATTTATTTTATGGGCGGGTATAATGCATTATCATGTGGTTTTATGATAGCATTCTTTTGAAATAAAAGTAATCTCATTGAAATCTAGCGACAAACACAACCCCGAGGATAAAGTAACCATAATATTGTACACCATTTTATTCTAGAAATTTAATTGGTGGTTTGAATCATAATAAATCTATTTTAAATATTTTTTATAATGTTTTACTTAAATAAAATATATTTACAATTACTAATAAATTGTTTATTAAAGTAACTACATGTTTTAAATATTAAATTTTCCTCAGAAACATTTTTTCCAGTTATTTATAAAATAATATAATTAATTTTTTCCTATTTTAGAAAAAATAAAAAAAATTATTTTTTATATCAAAATTTCAAAAATAAATTTGGCAGAATTTCTGATAATTTTCTGAAAATAATAATTTTTTGATGAATAATGAAAATATAAATTTTTATTGAAAACTATATTTTAAATCATTTATATAGCTCAGATATGATTTAAAATAGTTTTAAAATTAAAATTACTTCACTAATAATAATAATAATATATTTTAGGTCTTTGGAATTAATTTTATGTGTATTTTTATATAAATTATTTTAATACATAAGAAAATATTTTTTCTTCTAAACTGTTTGTCACAATATTTTATGAGTTTATTTTTAATCTAATTTTTTACACTGTAAGAATTTGAATTTGATTAAATGGATTAAAAACATGTAACACAAATTTCCATATTTTAAAATAATTCCACTTTCATTTTTTTCATAATTCATATTAGAAACAGTAAGAGTTTTTTCATTGCAGTTGAGGTTAAAACAGGTTTACCCTAGGATTACACCAAAAGATAAGAGTTAATTTTACAATCAAACTTCTGTAAATAATATGTAATTATCAGATATATATATCATACTATACAACCTTTAAATATATGGTCATTTGGAAGAATATTTCTTTAGAATTAATTTATTATATTTCATTCTTTGTTAGAATTCTATGTGTGTCATCTCCCCTACTCATAAAAATGCACCTCTCCTTTCTCAACATAAAACAAAATTAAGACTTATAAAAAAACAAAAAACTTCAAAATTTTCTTTGAAACTTCTCTATCAATTAATCTGTGGTTCTTACATTCATAAAAGACTATTCTAAAGTCCTTAATAAAGGATATAAATGAGTCTAACTGAAAAAGAGGTAATCTTCTCACCCAACATCTTTCAAACTACTTCTTCTTATGCCTCCTATTAATCTATGGTATTCATAATAAAATAATAAATTATATATTATAAATATTCCTAAATGGTATTATGATATTTGAAACACCATTTTACATCGTCGTTTTTATCAAATGTGATGTGAAATTATCTCTCGTGCATACATACGGTCTATAGGCTCCACGTACTGATAAAATTACTGTTTCCTTACCATCACTCATTGTTGGTTATTATGATGGGTTTAAATATCTTATATAGAATTTATGATATAATTATTTTTTATAATTATATTATCAAATCTAACTTCTCACCTTCCAGTCCATTGGAAAATGATAATGTCTCTTATGCGTATATGTGGACAACCATTTCCATGATGTAATTTAATCATTTTTTGTTTCATAATTACATGGTTCATAAGAAGTATATATTTTATGATTAAATAATATATATATGATATAATAATTTTTTAATATTGTATTATTATTTACCTTTCTTCCCTTACATCCATTTAAAATCAATGACAGTGTTCATGCATACATATGATTTAACATCTTCATGAACGATGCAATTCATTATTCTATCTCTAAATTTAATGGATGAATCTAAATTTATATAAAATGAATGTATAATGGTATAAAATTATAACATTACTAAATTTATTATATATATGTTTAGATAGATTTCTAAGAAAGTTGAACTTGAGTTAAGGGTTTCTCATCTCACAAATATTTTTGTGAGACTTATATAGTTTACACCACTTGTTTCCTTTTTATGGTGTATATATTGAAAATTAATTTCATTTATTATGAATTAATTGAAATTATAAGGATGTAAAAACACTTATATGGTTCTTTAAATCATGGGTCTTATAATTTAAAAGTTACCAAAGAGGTAAGGTTTGTATGTCATTAACTCATTGTTTATCGGTGTTGTTTACGATTAAGATACGTTGATTAAATCATATGGGATACCTTTAAAGAAAATAAATTATTTTATTCTCCCCTATTAATTTCTATAAATTGTATGTTTTACATTAATTTACTTCTATTTATGTTCTCATGTGAGAAAAATACTATTTTTAAGGAAAACATACTTTATTTCTCTCTTAGGCTCATAATCCTTTTTCATCCATATCCATTTTTCTAAATATATTTCCAAAAATATATTTAAAATTATCGAATGGTTTTTTAAATTAGTTTTGAAACAATTTTTTACATATTATAATTTTTTTAAAAGGGAACAATATTTTCATTTTTTGAACATTCAACTTTTTGACATTTTTTACAAATATATGGAAGGAATTACTAATTTTATCACATATATAATGAATAGAATTTACAAATATAATGAACACTAAATTCATTGATGATTACATTATAAGACTAAAATATTTTTTTATGAATTGTTTCATAATATTTTAAAATTTTATTGATTTTATAAATGTTATTTAAAATTGAAAATTTTATTTTTCTCAATAAATGTTTTAATGATATTTTAATAAAATATTCCATATTTGGAATCATATATCGATGTTACTTATACATTAATGGGGTTATGAAACAATGATACGATCCACTTAAATGGGGTTGTGATCCTATGATACAATCCAATAAATGATCTTGAGATTTTCTAAACTAATTATTTTATATTTATTTTGGCATAATGATTTACCTCTGATCGGTCTTCCTAGTTCTCTGGGGGCGTCATCATCATATTTTCCTTCTTTCAAGGAGAATGTTCTCAGATTAGAGCCCCCAGTGGGTTCCTCAACTCTTCCTCAGTTTTCAGAGGTTTCTTTCCCGACTGCTTCTACCTCAAACAAGGGGGCATCAGTCCTCATCTTCCCAGCATTGTCCTTCAAGGAAGCATCAGATTTTCACAAATGGAATCTCATGGTGAGATTCAGCATAGATAATCCTCCCCTTCTTGTGTTCCAATCTTTTATCGCCTCATGGGGCATAGAGGCTCAGGTATCTTTCTGAGTGCTCAACAGCCGCTCCTTTGGAATTTTTTTTTCTTCAAGGGATGAATTCGTCAAGGCTTGGGCCTTTAGCCCCCATTATGTTGGGTGATGCTTCTTCATCCTTCTTTGATGGTCCATGGACTTCCACCATGGAAAGGAGTCTCCTTAAGCGGTGGTTTAGATTCTCCTGCCTGTCCTCCAACTCAACTTCTTCAATTTGGCATTTCTAATGAGTATTAGTTATCATTTTGTTGAATTCATTTTCACTAATGATCGATCAGTTCATCTCTGGGAGGCCTCGGTCAAATGGATCTGTGTGGATATGGACGTCTCTCATTATATTCCATCTCAGCTCCTCTTTCAGATTGATGGTTCTTTAGAATGGATGCAACGGCTTATTTATCCCAACCCTCCTAGATTATGCTCATCCTATCGCATCCATGGGCATGAGGTATCTGCTTGTAGGCATCAAAGTGTAGTGCGCATCTCAAATCGGTAGTGGGATCCTGCAATTGTTCCGGAGCCATGAATCTCATCGTCGGTTCATTGGCCCACCAAGGTTACTATTCCTCAAGTTTTTCCCATCCACTAAAAAGAATCAGTCGGCCCCTCCTCTCTTCATTCCTATCCATCTCCTCCCCTTACAGTCTTATCTTCCCCATCGAAGCCCCTCCCTTGGCTAGATTTGGTTTCATTCAAGATGAGTGTCCCTTTTTCTCCTCTAGCCAGTGACATCCTCATTGATTCATTTTATCAAGCACTGCTTCAACTTTAGATCATTGATATTGAACTAGATAAATCCCTTCTCTCCAAATATCTGGATCTTCAGCCATCAAGTTCTCATCTCCACTTGGGCGAGTCTGGTTTGCACTCGATTGGTCAGGAAGAATCTCTACGGATGGGTGTACCCTGCACTTCAGAATCATATTCAATCACCCTGGTAAGCACCTCTAACTATTTAATTTTGTTATCATATGATACAGAGGAGGGAGACACTCAGTCTACGTCACCCTCATTGGATCCTCCTAGAGTTTCTACAAGGTCCCTATCTAAGAGGGTCTTAGCATTTTCATATTTTCACCCGAACTACCATGCCTTCTAGGGGCCAAACCGAGGAACAACCTATTACAATGATTTCCTGTATTGTTTGGAATGCCCATGGCCTTGTGCCTCGGGTGAAGTCTTATTTTTTCTCCAATAAATTATCTAGGAGAAGGTCCGCTATTGTAGAAACGATTGAACCAAAACAGTTCGTGACTTTGATTTCAGACATTGGTTTTAGAATGGGACTTCGTCATTTAATGCATAGAGAAACTACAAACCACAACATGTTTATTTTATGAAAGAATTTTGCTTCAATTAATCTTCTTGATATCTCTGATCATCATGTCACAATTATGGTTGATAATGGTTCTTTTCAGCATTTTTTAACCTTTGTCTATGCCAAATGTGAGCTTAGGATGAGGGATCAGCTATGGCATGATCATGAAAGCTTTGATCCCGGCAATATCTCTTGGCTGCTTGGTGGTGATGTAAATGTTATCTTATACCATTCTAAAAAAATTGAGGTGGAGCTTATCATCATAAGTACATGCATGTCTTCACCTCATTAATGGATCTAAAAGGACTCCCAGATTGAGGTTTCACTAGGGAAAAGTTTTCATCGTGAAATAACCAAAAAGGGGGTTGTCACATGTGGAGAATATTGGACCAGTGTTTGGAAAACATTCATGTCATTTTTGAATATCTAAGGGTTCAGGTTTCTCACCCTGTTCGTGCTCTATATGACCGCTCCCCTTTTCTAGTTCATATGTCTTTTGCTGTGGATTCTGGCTCTGCGTTTTTCTTCTCTAAACACTGGACTTCCGATCTGTATTTTCTATCTATGATTCAATATTCCTAGAGAAAGCCTATGTAGAAGAACTTGTGGCTTGGGATCCATAAAAACTCAAAATGTTGAAAGTGGACCTACTTACTTTGATTGTAATCCACCCCCCTTGATTTCAAGAGCTGGATATAGTGGAGTAGGAGCTTCAAGATGCTGAATTTGGTCTTGAGGAAAACTAGGATGATGATTTTTTCAGGGATGTCATTTATAAAATGAGTAAATTGGAAGATACTCTACTCACACAGGAACGTTCGCCTTGTGAGAAATCCAAACAAAAATGGGTAAAGGCGGGTGAAAAAATACCACATTTTTTCATGCCTGTATCAAAGAGAGAAATCGTCGCCCCCAACCCAACATTTGAAAGGAGGACAGTTCATTCACAAGAACTCTTGATGAAGTGGGTGATATGTTTGAAGTTTATTTTGAATACTTGCTAGCGGGTAGTAACCCAGAGATTCTAAAGGGTTATCCTTATGGTCAGTCTTCCTTATGTGAAGCTATTTTGAATGTGATTTTTGATGGTATTAATTTTGATATGGGAAAGATCCCTAATGAGAGGGAGGTTTGGGATGTAGTGAAATATATTAACCAAGAGAGTTATCTAGGAATGGATGGAATTTGGGGATCCTTTTATGTAGATTCTTGGGAGGTGGTTAAATAGCATTTGGTTAACATTATGCTGGACTAATTTCATGGGGGAAACTTGCCTCATGTGGATAATTATACTACCTTAATTCTTATTCCAATGGTTAAGGACCCCAACTCTATTAGGAATTATAGTTCAATATGTATATGTAACTTACATTATAATGTTATAACTAGTATGATAAACAAGAGGCTTGGACCTCACCTCCAAAAGTGGATTTCAGAGGAACAACATTGTTTTGTTAGAGGGAGGTCAACTCAGGAGACAATTGCTCTTTCTCAAAAGATAGTTGAAGAAATTAACTAGAAAAACAAAGGATCAAACATGGAAATTAAAATTGACATGGAAAAAAATATGATATAATTGAATTTGATTTCATTTTGAAAGTCCTGAACTTCTTTGGTTTCCTTAACAGGGTGTCAGACTTATTCTTTAGGTGATTTATCTCTCCATGGTTCTCAGTTATGTTCATGGGAAGGAGCTACAACTTTTTCAAATCTGTTCTAGGTCTAAGATAGGGAGATCCTCTCTCCCCAATCCTTTTAATTTTTCCTCAAGAATCCTTTATCAAGTATATATCCATTTTCATTCATAACAAAAAATACCTTCCTTTAGATGTAGGTCTCATTTCAATGGAATATCTCACCTTCTATTTGCCGAAAACATGCTTCTGTTAATTAACAGAAGCATGAGATCAATTCAGGGAGTGATTAAAGTCATGCATTAATATTTCAAGTGGAGTGGATAACATATCAATGATGAAAAGAGCATCTTATATATCTCCAAATATTGTTTTGAGTGATGTTTCAAAAAGATTTAGGACTTGATAAGGGTCACCAAGAAACCATTTCCAATGATATTTCCGGTGGCCTTGATTTCCCCTGGTCGTCTTCGCATCTAGTACTTTGATAGCTTGACTATAAAAAACATGCAGCAGATCGACAATTGGAAGAGTTGTTTCTTATCATTTGGGGGATTTATTACACTGATTTACTATGTTCTTTCATCTATTATAATGCATGTCCTCTCGGTCCTTAATGTACCCAATGTAGTGATTTAGAATATTGAAAACACTATGGCCACATTTGTTTGGGATGCACATGGAGACGGACTTTTCCACTAGCCATCTTGGGATAGGATGGGAAAATCAGTGGACACATATGGTGCTAGCCTTTAGAGTGTGAATGATACTATAGATAGCCTTCAAGATAAGATGGCTAGGGGTGATTTAGAAGGAAATTCTCTATGGATCAAGTTTGTGACTGGAAAGTATGGGGAGAACCTAAGAAAACCTAGAGGGAAGGTTTATCCATGTGGCAGATGTTACACATGAATATTCTAGAATTGAAATACTAGTTCTGATGGCTTGTTTGATGCAGTGATATCATATTCTGGCATCACAATTTGGTGGGGGAGAACCTCAGATTCTTGGGTTTCCCTACCCCTGATATCTTATTTTCTCTATCTAGTACCTTTCTCGAGATCATTCATAGCACACCCTACTTGCATCAATAAGAAATTTGAAACAATATTCAACTTTCTATTGATATGGACAAGCTTGGGTTCATTGGTGCTTCGTTAGGAGTCCTATCTTCTATGTATTTTTGTCAGGATACTTATATTTTACCCAATGTAGGTGCAGGATAGATTGTATGGTGCAGTGAGGCCCTGATCAAATATAAATTTCATGCTTGGTGTATATGAAACTATGCTATTCTGATGGATGATCTAATTCAACACAGAGGTATCTATTTGGTGTCCAAATGCTTTTGCTGTCAACATTCCAAGGTGGAATTGGTCACTAACTTATTTTTCGAAGGCGACGTGGTTCGGTTTCAGAAATATCATCATTATTGATATGTAAAATGTTAACAGTGAGAACTTTTGTAACACCCTATATTTCTATGAAAAATATTTTGTTTTTATGTTATATACATCATCAATGTAATCTTTCACAACAAACAACACTAGCTTGGCTTTCTTTACACGCAATCGCGGCCTTCCTCGATAGCTTGCGTTGTACGCAATACCGAGTTTCGGTAAACAACGATATGATATTAAAATATTATTAAAACTAGCCATTATGAATAGTAATACCCAATTTTTGAAATTTTATAAATTTTATCTTTCAAAATAGACTTCATTTTTGGATTCGGAATATCGAAATTAGAATAGGGAGAAATTTTGGTATTTTTCTGAAAACATTCAATTTTTGAGTAATAGTGAAAATACTGGGTTACTATTTAAAAACCGAATTTTTATAATTATTTATTTTATTTAAATTTATTTTAGGTCAAAATTGATACATAATACCCATAGATGTTTAATTTAATTCATTGGAGTGATTTTCTAATAATTTTAGACATATAAAAATTTTATTGAACTTTTCACCGTCTTTTACCAACCTCCTAGGAGAATTTAAAAATTTACAGAAAACTAAATTTTACCGCTTCTGTTAATGGAATTTCAAAAATCCGAGAGACACGGTTGAAGTCAGTAAATAAAATTTGGTTCAATGAGATGAAAATAATTTTTGGTGAATAGTAACTTTTTACTTTTATTTACCACGGTTAAAAGTAAATAGGGTAATTAAGGGTAAAAATGATATTATTATCATCCTAACACATATCCTAATTCTATTGGATAAGTTTAATTCGACCAAAAAAACCTTAGGAATAAAATATGACCATTTAGGTCCACTTGGATTAGATTAGGACATTTATTATTATTTTATTTAAAAAGAAGTTAAAATAGTTAAAATCAATGTTTAATAACTAAAACCTTTTTAATATAGGGTTATACATAAGATAAATTCTACTATAAATATTTATTAGAAAGCTAAAAATATTTCCTATATAATTGACTTTTATTTATAATTTTTAGACATTAAATAATTTAATTTATTTATGACACAATGATTATGCAGTAATTACCTTTTTAAGGAAATATTAACATAATTGATATTATAAATACCCAAATAAATGTAATTTGAGACTTTTTATGAATTAGACTAATTTTATAGGTTTTTATGACTGGTTAGTATTTATTTAATTAAATGTTTTTGAACTAATTATGCTGTTTTGATTTTCAAAAAAATCAATTACCAAATAGTGTCAAAATTGACATAAAATAGTTTTTAAAACAATGATTATATTATTAATTGTTATTTTATTCCTAAAAATATAAGGTTAGGAAAAATGACTTAGATAAGGTTATATATATTAATAATTAACAACTTGGGGTATGTTTGGCTTGTTATAGTATGTTTATTAACCTTATAGTGTAAGAAAACAAGAAGACACAGTAAAAGTGAAATTATTTAACTTAAAGTTAAATCTAAATGATAAGGTTACAATAGTAACCTAAACTTGTCCAAATTCTATTGGATGAGATGATTTCGACCCATCCCCACCTTAGCTTCTAAATAAATCAATTTGGAGCTATTAAGAAACCGAATATGACTTTATAATAAAATAATATTTTTTGTTTTTCCAAAGGTGCCCCTCTCCTCCCATATGAAAAGGCACCTCCTCCCTCTCCTCCTCACACCACTTTGAGCCATCAATCTCGGACAAACCATACCAAATTCTCTTCTCCGCTTCCCTAGAAACATACAAGAGGTCCTGGTCTTCTTAAAATACCATCCGTAGTGCCCTAAGAGGAGGTTAAGAAGAGGCGCATCAAAGAAGAGGTAATATCCATTACCGATCCTTTCCAATTTATTTCTTCTTATACTTCCTCTTCTTTAGTTGTTTCATTATGAAGTAATAACATCAATATCACTAATATAATGATATGTTATTATAAATATGAAACAACCCTATTTCACCTTCTATCCATTATACGGAAAATGAAATCACCGCTCGTGCGTATATACGGAATACCGTCTCCACGTCGTGGTGTAATTTGTTTTCCACAAGCACATTACATGGATTGGTATAATGGTGTAAAGAATAAGTATATATGATTATTGTAAAGTAATATTGATTTTGAAATTGTATACATACACTTAAATACAGTTCCACGATCATGGGAATGATATCATCGCTCGTGCGTACGTACGGCCTACCGTCTCCACGATGTGATGCGACTCGTTCTACATGATCATCATTGCATAATGATTATATAAATTAATTTAATGAATAAAAATTATATATATTACACTAATAACATTCTTTAAATGAGTTATCTATAACCTAAAAAGAGGAGTAAGAATTTATTCGACAAAACACACATAAGAACAAAAAGAAATAATCATTCGAATAACAAGTAACAATGCAATATTAATAATAAGAAGCTATGAATATGCCCATATATGATATCATAACAATGAATAAAATTATTTAATAAGTCAATAACATTCTTTAAATCATTATAAGTAGGTTCGAACACATACGAAGCAAATCGGACCTAAGGTAAGGAAAAATCTCACAATCTCATTTTTATCTCAGATTGTTTATACTTTTGTATTTACTAGGGTGTATTTATCATTCAAATCCATGTTTCCTCAATATGTAAAATTATTTCTATCATTCTATAATTTTTTAAATAAACTTTTACCCTTCGGTGAGTTTTTAGTAAAATATTTTAAAGGAATCTTCTGTCGTTTTTAGTATGAGGTACTTTTTTTTACTTTTTCGGTCAAAGTACGAGAAGAATGTTTTTTAACTTATACAGCCTGAATAGAATTATAGAAAATTATTTCCATGAAGCTTCCTTTACAAGTTTTCAAGTTTATTTTTAATAAAATTCTTTTAGTTTAAAATTGTATGACATGTTAATAAATGAAATTTTTTTTAAAGTAGAAATGATATTTTCCTCAAGAATGGAGTTCAAGAATTTTATCAAAAATATTTTCTGCCTAAGATAATATAGGGTTCTGTTTCTATCCCTATTTTTACATTGATTTGATTATGTTATGATGGAATTATTTTTATTAAGTCCTTTTATATTATATATATTATGTGATTATGGAACGATGTTTAAGAATCCCATTTTTATTACATGGGTTACGCTATGATGTATGATTTATGATTTTGTGGAACACATAAGAATGGTATCATTATGAGATTGGTGGGACCTATATCTCCCTCCAATGCATTGGGTAAAGATTTATATCTCATGAGATAGACATGGGTGGAACGAAAGGTTAATTCGGTAAAGTGAAATAGGACTAAAATGAGGAGTGAACTCGGTTCAGAAATAGACTTTGTCCACTAAGATAGTCTTGGCAATGAGTCTTGACTAATAAAAAATGATTCTCTATGATCATGTGTGTATGCCACAAAGTTTCTTGTCTTATGTTATGATTATTGGGATTTCATTTCATCACTATGATTTATCCCATTTTATGAATTTATGATCTCTTTTGCAGGTTAATATTTCCAAAATATTATGTTTTTATGAATATGTTGTGATTGCTATTTCTTTTGTTTACCCTTACTGAGCATTTGAGATCACCCTTTTGTATGTTTTCTTTTCCCCAGGCCAGGATGAAGGGTATTAATTATGATATTCCAAAAGTGACTCTAGATATCATAAAATAAAAGGGAGACAGTGTAGATGATTTATGAATCAGTTGTTTATGTTTCCCAGTTTCTAAAAACACTATACCTATACAGTCCTTTCATGGTTTTGTTATATGTTGTAATAAGTGTTCTTCAATTATGAAGTAATAAAAATTCATATAAATTATGGGTCATTATAACTTTTCCCATACCTGGTTCCATAGGACCACAGATATGTTGAGCAACGTATTGTTTTCAAACAATTCAAAATAATGTTTTTTTAAAGGAGGAGATTATTTTAAATAGTACTCTGTCTCTTTATGATGATTTTGATGCTCACAAATACCCTTAATTATTTACTAATTATTTCGTTGAGTATTTTGCAGGAGTTTATTTTATTTATTTATTTCATATAACGAGATTTCATACTTCATTTATTCCGAGATCAAGTTTAGCGCGTTCTGGAATCACTGTAGCGCGAGATCAATTTTAGCGCGTACTGGAATCACTGTTCATACCCTACGTTGATGAACGTAACGTATGGATGAGATGTTTACCTTTTATGTTAAAAGAAATGTATGGTTAAGGATCCTTACGTTATTTTGGAACGTATGGTTAATGAACCTTACGTTGTTGAAAAGTATGGAAGAAGAACATTTCGTCTGGAAGGAACTTTACGTTTTTGTTGTTGGACAAGTATGGAAGAGAAACCGTACGTTAGTTTTCAGTGTTGATTTTGTTTCTCAAAAGTATGGATCATCAACCTTACTTTTATAATCAACCGTACGTTCTTTGGAGAGTTGAAGCAAGACAAAGTATGGATGATCAACCCTACGTTTGAATGCTGAAGAGAAAGTATGTATGTTCAACCTTACGTTCTGAACCTTACGTTTGTGAACCTTACGTTTTTGAACCCTACGTTTGGAGCCACGTCATCAACCCTACGTTTGGCGTCGGGATATTTTTGACAGACGATATTACCGTTTGCATTGGTCAAACAGGCGGATTATTAAGCGGATTTCGAGCCGATTCTTAAGTACGACTTTGACTGAATCAAAGACGTTTTTCAACGGATTAATGATTGATTTAAATGGAGCTTTTTATGCCGATTCTTCAGGGGAGTTACAACGGCTCTATTGTTATTTAATATAGCGAATCTAAAGGAGATTTTCATGGATCTATTTATGCGGAAGATTTTCTCAGATTTGAATATATATGTTCTATCTTGGAAACTTCGTATATATATATATACACAGGAAAGTGTGTGAAATTATGAGATTGATCTTTTAACAAGCAAGAAACAGAGACTGTGTGAAGGCGTTCTTTTCTGTGATCGAGAAGAAGTGTAAAATCCTTTTTACTGAAAGAAGATCTTGATAACAGATTCACGTATTCTACATCGACTATCTATTGTGAATCTACTGCTGCTGAAGTTGTGAAGTTTCTGGTAATATCTATTGCAACTGGATCGACTCAGAACTGTTTTGATTACAGATCTTTATTTTCTGAAGACGACGATCTATCTACTGTCAATTGCATTCTGTTGCAATTGTGAAGAACAACTGGAGAAGTGTTTTCTTTATCGAAACTCTTTTTATTTTTGAGTGATCAGCTTCTCGTTCTAAGCTGTGTGGGTTCGTGTTTGAACCAGAAAGGCTGTGTTTGCCTGAAACTTGTAAAGGTGTCAACTGCCTGTACTCAGTTGTGGACAGGTCTGTGGAAACGAGGACCAGATAGTGAAAATCGCCAAGCTCGTGGATTTGAGCGTTGGTGGAGTGGACTAGGGTCCTTCTGTTCCCCGAACCACTATACATCCGTGTGTTCATGCTTTTATTTTTTCCGCTGCATATTTAATCGTGCTAAAGCATAGTGGACAGAATTTTTCTAAATTGAAGAGATTGTAATAATTTTGAAAAGACACAATTCACCCCCCTCTTGTGTGTAATCCGTAGATTCAGATCCAACAATTGGTATCAGAGGAGGAGCTTCTTATTTTTAAAGTCTTATCAAGCTAGAAGTATTTAAAGATTATACATAGTGTATCATGGCTGATACGAGAGAGGGAATGTCAATGGTCAGAGCACCTTACTTTAATGGAGATAATTATGGCTGCTGGAAGTCACATATGATTATTTATCTGAAAAATCTTGGTTACAAAGTCTATTCAAATATTCTGACTCCCTATGAAATTCCTGAAAATCCCGATACATGGAGTGCTGCTACAGAGGATGAGTATGACATGAATTCAAAAGCTATGAATGCAATCATCTGTGGTCTAGGACCGGATGAATTTAACAGAGTATCTCAATGCCCGACTGCATATGAAATGTGGCAAACAATAGCTGTTGCTTATGAAGGAACAGATAATGTAAGACAGATGAGATATGTAACTGCTAAATTAAAATTCGATACTTTCAGAATGATTGAAGGAGAGAGCATCACTCAGATGAATGGAAGATTGAAAGAAATTGTCAATAATATAACAGCTCTAGGAGAACCAATCAAGCAGGCTGATCAAGCGTTAAAGGTACTGAGAGTACTTCCTACTCGATGGAATGGAATCTCTGCAGCAATCAGACAATCAACTTCTGTTAAAGATCTAACTATGAGAGAGCTGATTGGTACATTGATGATGTACGAGGCTGAAATGCAAGAAGAGGTAAATGAGCATAAAATCTATATAAAAAGGGAAAATACTGCTTTGAAAGCGACTTCTCAAAAAAAGGATAGAAAGATGAAGAACAGAGAAGTAAATGATAAATCAGAAAGCTCTGATTCTTCAAATTCGGATGAAGAACTGGCTCAGCTAGCCAGAAAATTCAGAAAGTTCTACAGTAAGAAGAAAGACTTCAAGAAATCCTTCAAGAAGGATAGCAAGGAAGTGAGATGTTATGAATGCAAAAAGATGGGACATATCAGACCGGATTTCCCTAAATTGAAAGATGCAAAGAAGAAGAAATTCTTCAAAATAAATGATTACGAGCAGAAAGACAAGAAAGCAATGAAAGCTACTTGGAGTGTTTCTGAAGACTCAAGTAATTCTTATGAATCAAGCTCAGAGAAGGAGGAAGCCAATTTAAAATCAAATAAGTGTTTCATGGCTGAAACTGATGAGGTACACTCATACTACTCCTCTGGCTCAAATAATGAATCAAACTCTGAAACAAGCTTCTCAAATAAAAAACTTGCAGCTTACTGCAATATGATTGAAGAAAGGTATGACTCATTATTTAAAAAATATAAATCTATAAAGAACTTGCATAAAGCTATTTCAGATGAAAGAAATACTTTGCTAAAACAACATAAGGAATTAATTGACAAATACAACTCTGCTGACTAAAATAAAATTAATTTTGAATCAAAAATAAAAACTCTACAGGATGAAGTAGAATCTTATAAAGAGGCTGCATTAGTTTTTACAAAAGGAGAAAACACCTTAAATGAGATACTTGGAAAAACTGTAATTAAAAGGGAAAGGTTTGGAATTGGAAGTAAAGGAGAAAAACCTAAGTTATACAAAAATTATTTTGTTCCTAGCACTAAACAGGTTATTTGTAACTTCTGTGGAACAAAAGGTCATATAGCTAAAAACTGTTTTCTAAGACAACCTCAAATATGTGGAATTAAGAAAGCTTATATTTCCAATGATCTATATGATTCAATCAATTTTAAGAAAACAAAGCAAATCTGGATACCCAGATCACTGCTTGCTAACACTCTTGGACCCAACAAAATATGGGTACCAAAGCAATTTGTTTGAATGTATTTGCAGGTAGCAGGTCACCAAAGAAAGAAAGAAATATGGTATATGGACAGTGGCTGCCCAAGACACATGAGTGGAACTTCAGCTAATTTCTCTTCTCTTACTCGAAAGGAAGGAGGACTTGTCACCTTTGGTGACAATGCCAAAGGAAAGATTATTGGTATTGGAACAGTTGGAGATCCAGAGACAGTCTCAATCAACAAAGTACTTTATGTACAAGGGTTAAAACACAATCTGATAAGTATCTCTCAACTCTGTGATGATGGATACACTGTTGATTTTACTAACAATAGTTGTACTGTTTCTAAAGATAAACTGTTTAAGTTTAGAGCACCCAGAACTGATAATGTTTATACTTTGGATTTGTATTCCTTGTGTAAACAACAAGTAAACTGCTTAACTGCTAATATAAGTGAATCCTGGATCTGGCATAGAAGACTTGGTCATTGCAATATATATGCTTTACATAAATTATCTAAGAAACATTTAGTTTCTGATTTGCCTAGTCTCAAATTTGAAAATGACAGATTCTGTGATGCATGTCAGCTTGGCAAGCAACACAGATCATCATTCAAATCTGTTAATAAAGTTGCTACAACTAAACCTCTAGAACTTATCCATATGGATTTGTTTGGACCTTCAAGAGTAGCAAGTTTAGCTGGTAAATTATATGTTTATGTATTAGTTGATGATTATTCTAGATTTACTTGGATTTTCTTTTTGAAATATAAAAGTGAAGCTTTTAGTTTATTTGAAGGTTTTTGTAAATCTATTCAAAATTAAAAAGGTTTTAATATAATCTCATTGAGAAGTGATCATGGTGGAGAATTTGAGAACCAGGAATTTAATTCCTTTTGCTCAAACATGGGTATTAAACACACCTTCTCTGCTCCAAGAACACCTCAACAGAATGGGATTATAGAAAGAAGAAATAGAACTATTCAAGAAATGGCTAGAACTATGTTAAACGAATATAGCCTACCTATATATTTCTGGGCAGAAGCTGTTAATACAGCTTGTTATATAATGAATAGAATTTTAATAAGACCTATTTTGAAAAAGACACCCTATGAACTATGGAATAACAGAAAACCTAAAGTAAATTACTTTAAAGTTTTTGGATGCAAGGTTTACATCTTGAATACCAAAGATAATCTTGGTAAATTTGATCCAAAATCTGATAAAGGTATTTTCTTAGGATATTCTGCAACCTCCAAAGCTTATAGAGTCTATAATAAAAAGTCAAGGATTGTTGAAGAATCAGTTCATGTGAAATTTGATGAATCTGATCCTTTTGAGAAAAGGATAGAACAAATAGATGAACCTGATTCTAATGAAAACATGAGACTTGAGAATTTAAAGAATGATTTTGAAAATGATATAAAAGAAATTCAGTCCAGTTCAGAAGAACATGACACTGAAGAACCTTTGAATGTAATGCCTAGACAGTCTAGAACCTTAAAGAATCACCCTTTAGAATCTGTGATAGGTAACTTAGAGACTGGTATTCAAACTAGAAGAAACCTTGGAAACATAGTTGAGTTCTCTGCTTTCCTATCCCAACAAGAACCTAAGACCATAGAAGAAGCCTTAGATGATGAGAGCTGGGTAATAGCAATGCAGGATGAATTGAACCAGTTCAAGAGAAATAAGGTTTGGGAATTAGTTGAAAGACCACATGATTATCCAGTAATAGGAACTAAATGGGTCTTTAGGAATAAACAGGATGATCAAGGGATAATAACTAGAAATAAAGCAAGATTAGTAGCTAAAGGATATAATCAAGAAGAAGGAATAGATTATGATGAGACCTTTGCACCTGTAGCCAGGTTAGAAGCCATTAGAATCCTTTTAGCCTATGCATCTTTTATGAATTTTAAATTATTTCAGATGGATGTTAAATCTGCCTTTTTAAATGGTTATTTAATGGAGGAAGTTTATGTTGAGCAACCTCCTGGTTTTGAAAATTCTCAAAAACCAGATTCTGTTTTCAAACTTACTAAAGCTCTTTATGGCCTTAAACAAGCACCTAGAGCTTGGTATGAAAGACTAAGTTCTTTTCTTTTGAAAATTGATTTTTCTGTTGGACTAGCAGATCCAACACTCTTTAAGAAAACTGTGAAAAATAATGTTTTGTTGGTTCAAATTTATGTTGATGATGTAATTTTTGGATCAACCAATAAAATTCTTTGTCATGAATTTTCAGAATTAATGCAAAAAGAATTTGAAATGAGTATGATGGGAGAATTAAATTTCTTTTTGGGTCTTCAAATATTTCAAAATGATTTTGGAAATGTTTTAAATCAATGCAAATACATTACTGATTTACTTAAGAAATTTGGACTTGAAAACAGCAAGCCATTTACAACTCCTATGTGTACTAATATAAAACTTGATTTGGATGAAACTAGAAAATCAGTGGACAACAAGTTATATAGAGGTATGATTGGTAGTTTGTTATATCTTACTGCTAGTAGACCAGATATAATGTATTCAGTATGTCTTTGTGCTCGATTTCAATCAAATCCCAAAGAATCCCACTTAACTGCTGTTAAAAGAATTTTTAGATATTTAAAAGGTACTATTTTTCAATCTCTGCTTTATCCAAAAACCTCTGATTTTAATTTAATTTCATATTCAGATGCTGACTTTGGAAGCTGTAGATTAGATAGGAAGAGTACTTTAGGAACATGTCACTTTTTAGGAAAGTCTTTAGTATCATGGTCTAGTAAGAAACAACACTCAGTTGCCCTATCAACAGCCGAGGCAGAATATGTGTCTGCAGGTAGTTGCTGCGCACATGTGTTGTGGATGAAAAACACTCTTATGGACTTTGGATTAAATTTCAATAATACACCTATTTTATGTGATAATACTAGTGCAATTAATATTTCAAAAAATCCTATTAGTCATTCTAGAACTAAGCACATTGATATAAGACATCACTTTTTAAGAGATCATGTGTTTAAAAAGGATATATTTTTAGAATTTGTAAATATAGAAAATCAATTAGCAGATATTTTTACTAAACCACTTCCCACAGCAAGGTTTGAATTTATTAAGGGGGAGTTAGGTTTATTTAATTTTAAATAATTTTTTTTTAAATCTTATTCTGTTTTCGAATTCTGCTTAATTTCTGTTTCCCGCTATAAGTAATTTTATTTTGTTTTAAATAAAAGTAATGATTAGTGATTACACGGGAATCAAGGCTGTCAGAACCGTTTCACCTTCTAAAAATGCTTCACCTTTTTCGGAAACCCTTTCGAAAACCTAAAACCGCACATCTGCTCCAAAACCCTTTTCTGAATCTTCAAACCCTAAACTTCCGAACCTTCAGAAATCTTTGTTCGAATGGCAAAGACTAAGCGTCCCGATGAAGCCGAGAGCAGTGCTGCAAAGAAACCTAAAGTAGTTGGTCGGAAAATACTGCAAGGTAAAGTCATCGATTTAGAGTGGCTGTTTGAAACTAATTTACTGTTAAAGCAAGCGTTATCGTTTCAAAGCCTTGAGCAAGCTTTTAATAGTGAAAATTCTGAGTTTCTTTATGAGGCAGAAATGAGACATTTCTTTAGAACTATTCAGTTTAGCCTTGGAGATACGGAAGATAGTTTATTGGCTCAAATAGAGGATAGGGACTTTTCAATATCATCTGTAGAGATAAGTCAAATTCTTAACTGCCCTCATGAAGGAGTTTTTCATTTTGATTTACGGAATATTGGAGATTCTGTACATAAGTCTGAAGACATTATGTCTTTTCTGTTTGGAACCAGAGTGATAAAGAAGATGTTTATCAAGGATTTGGAACCCGATCAAAAAAATTTGGTAAAATTTGTTCAGACTGGTTTAGCACCAAGAATGGCTGAGATGGAGAAAATCCTATACCCTGACATGTACATAATGTATCTTCTGATGTGTGATATTAAGTTTAATTTTCCTCGGTTTATGATAAGATATTTGAGTTAATGCTGTCAGAGTGAAGCAAGAATGACCTTTTTCCCTTATGGAAGGTTCATTTCTTTGTTTTTGTTTAAAAGAGGAATGATCAGATTGGTAGATGCTGGGGTGAAATGTCACCACAGTAATGTTTTTAATGCTGGGACTTTGAGGAAAATAGGATACTTCTGGAGCACAATTAAAGGAAAACTCTTACCTGTTGGAGCTGAGGAAACCTCGGAGAGTGCTCAGGCTCAACCGGCTAAGTCCAAGGAGGGACAAGAAGAATCAAGAGTTAGTACAGTGTCAAGGAGAATTCGTTTTGAGATGGAGGAAGTTGAGGAAGAGAGAAGTCAAGAAGGACTTCAATCTAGAAGGAAGAGGTTAATTGATGAAGAAATTATCTCTCCTGCCTTGAAATCCTCTGAACCGGTAATTTTTTATTCATTTGTGAGAGAAGCTGTTGTGGAGCAGACTGCACCTATAGAGGAACCGGCAGCTCAACCGGAAATCCAAAAAGAATCTCAATCTGCTACTGTGGCTGTTGAAAAAGTAATTCAACAAGAACAACTTATGGAGGCAGTGCCTGGTGAAGAAGTGGCCCGACCTCAAGATTCACATGAAGATATTGTTCTTGACCAATCAGTAGAAGTCAGAGAGACTACTGTTCGTGATGAACATACTTCTGAAGCCAATACAGAAGTACTTCAGGAAGAATTTTCAGTGGAAGAGTTTCAGGCTTCAAAAGCTAGTTCAGTGGATCAACCTTGTCAGGACAAGGACAAAGAACAATCAGATGCAGATTCTTTACCACTTGCCTTGCCTCATCAACCTATTTCTGGACATGAGAATAGAGCACAGGGTGCCCCTGATTCGAGAAAAGAAGAAGTTGTTGAGCTGTACAAGTGTATCTCTCAGTTAGAATCTGAGAATGTTAGTCTCAGAAATTCTCTGAACTTAGAGCAGTTGATGTTTCAGAAACTGAAAGATTGTACTGTTTCAAGACAGGAAGTCGATTTGTTTAAGACTGATATGCTGCATGCTGTTGATCAGTTAAAATCAGAGATGGTAAAGAAAGATGATTTATCTGAGTTGATGGTTTACATGGAGAATAAATTTGAGTCTGTTGCAAACAGTGCAGTAAGTGGATCAGGCTATTCACCTGATTTGATTCGGAGATTTCAAGCAATTACTGGAGCACTGATCAATATGAGTGACATATTACACGATCTTCAGTGTAATAGTGCCCCTTTGTCAGTTTTGCTAGATAATCAGAAATTTTTAGTGGATCAGTTGACATCTGGAGAGCAACCGATTAGGATTCTTTTGAATCAGTTATCAGAAAAACTGGCTCTTTTTGTTGAAAAAGAAGAAAGAATGCATGAGTTTTTCAGAGTTAATTTGATTGAAGATATTCATATGACTCAAGAGAACAGAGATCTTATCATCAAGTTAGGAGATGGGTTGATGAAGAGGCTCATAGTATAGTTTACAGAGATCAAGACTGCGATTCAAAGGAGATAGACACCTTTTTTTCCCCTGTCTTATCTTTGAACCTTGATTCCTCTGTATATCACAATAATTTATATATAACAGCTTGTGAATGAAAATTCTTTTCTTATTTTTTTGTTTTGTTGTTTATTGATTTATGATTAAGTTAGCCAGTATAACAAATTCACTTATTCATACACAGTTAATTATAGCATTTACTTATAGTTCAGTGCAATATTGAATGTGTTCAAATCCGTAATTTTTCATTCTTTTTGATATCACAAAAAGGGGGAGAATTTGGATAAACACAACATTTAAATTCATCTGTTTCCTATGAATCCTATGAAGGAATTTGGATATATGGGAGAATTTGGATATCTACAACATTTTTTTTAGCTGAAAATTTATTTTTATGGGGGAGTAATTTTATTATAGTTAAATATTGTTTTAATCCTTTCAGAATTCTAAAATTTTATAAAACTAATTTTTCAATAAAGATTGCAATTAAATTAGTTCTATTATTTTATGGGTTTTGTGATCATCAAAAAGGGGGAGATTGTTGAGCAACGTATTGTTTTCAAACAATTCAAAATAATGTTTTTTTAAAGGAGGAGATTATTTTAAATAGTACTCTGTCTCTTTATGATGATTTTGATGCTCACAAATACCCTTAATTATTTACTAATTATTTCGTTGAGTATTTTGCAGGAGTTTATTTTATTTATTTATTTCATATAACGAGATTTCATACTTCATTTATTCCGAGATCAAGTTTAGCGCGTTCTGGAATCACTGTAGCGCGAGATCAATTTTAGCGCGTACTGGAATCACTGTTCATACCCTACGTTGATGAACGTAACGTATGGATGAGATGTTTACCTTTTATGTTAAAAGAAATGTATGGTTAAGGAACCTTACGTTATTTTGGAACGTATGGTTAATGAACCTTACGTTGTTGAAAAGTATGGAAGAAGAACATTTCGTCTGGAAGGAACTTTACGTTTTTGTTGTTGGACAAGTATGGAAGAGAAACCGTACGTTAGTTTTCAGTGTTGAGTTTGTTTCTCAAAAGTATGGATCATCAACCTTACTTTTATAATCAACCGTACGTTCTTTGGAGAGTTGAAGCAAGACAAAGTATGGATGATCAACCCTACGTTTGAATGCTGAAGAGAAAGTATGTATGTTCAACCTTACGTTCTGAACCTTACGTTTGTGAACCTTACGTTTTTGAACCCTACGTTTGGAGCCACGTCATCAACCCTACGTTTGGCGTCGGGATATTTTTGACAGACGATATTACCGTTTGCATTGGTCAAACAGGCGGATTATTAAGCGGATTTCGAGCCGATTCTTAAGTACGACTTTGACTGAATCAAAGACGTTTTTCAACGGATTAATGATTGATTTAAATGGAGCTTTTTATGCCGATTCTTCAGGGGAGTTACAACGGCTCTATTGTTATTTAATATCGCGAATCTAAAGGAGATTTTCATGGATCTATTTATGCGGAAGATTTTCTCAGATTTGAATATATATGTTCTATCTTGGAAACTTCGGATATATATATATACACAGGAAAGTGTGTGAAATTATGAGATTGATCTTTTAACAAGCAAGAAACAAAGACTGTGTGAAGGCGTTCTTTTCTGTGATCGAGAAGAAGTGTAAAATCCTTTTTACCGAAAGAAGATCTTGATAACAGATTCACGTATTCTACATCGACTATCTGTTGTGAATCTACTGCTGCTGAAGTTGTGAAGTTTCTGGTAATATCTATTGCAACTGGATCGACTCAGAACTGTTTTGATTATAGATCTTTATTTTCTGAAGACGACGATCTATCTACTGTCAATTGCATTCTGTTGCAATTGTGAAGAACAACTGGAGAAGTGTTTTCTTTATCGAAACTCTTTTTATTTTTGAGTGATCAGCTTCTCGTTCTAAGCTATGTGGGTTCGTGTTTGAACCAGGAAGGCTGTGTTTGCCTGAAACTTGTAAAGGTGTCAACTGCCTGTACTCAGTTGTGGACAGGTCTGTGGAAACGAGGACCAGATAGTGAAAATCGCCAAGCTCGTGGATTTGAGCGTTGGTGGAGTGGACTAGGGGCCTTCTGTTCCCCGAACCACTATACATCCGTGTGTTCATTCTTTTACTTTTTCCGCTGCATATTTAATCGTGCTAAAGCATAGTGGACAGAATTTGTCTAAATTGAAGAGATTGTAATAATTTTGAAAAGACACAATTCACCCCCCCTCTTGTGTGTAATCCGTAGATTCAGATCCAACAAGATAGAGGTGTGGAGAGGAAGGAGAGAACAAGTTTGATCTTAGCTAGTTGATGGACAATTTGGTGTGCCAGGAATAAGGCTCGGATCAATGGTGCTACAGGCTCATGTTTACCTTTGTTTACTTGTCCCAGAAGCATAGCGGTGGACTTGGGGTCTCTTTTGAAAGGATGGTATATGACTCCTTCTATGAGTTTGTAATTTAATGGTCGAAGATCCGCCCCAAATTCTAGGGACTTACCTGCATTAGGACGATGGGTTCGCTAGAATCCCCCAAGATATGGACTCAAAATCAACATTGATGGATCTTGTAACCTTAGCATCATGAAAGGTGGAGAAATTCATCACGATTCCCATGACTCGGTCATTATTTCCTTTAGTAGTTATTATGGCCATGCTGAATCACTTATTATAGAAGCTAAGGTGATTCTTAATAAGCTTTAGCTTTGTTATACCAATAATATCATCCATAGTGAAATATAAACTAAATCTTCATTTATTTGCAACTCTTTACATGGAAGGAATGACCCCCTTGTTCCATTATTTATTTTATCATAATATTCTTGAGCTTTATCGGTCAGACACACATGAACCACAAATGGCGTGAATGTAAAACTATTGCTGATTTCCTAGCTTCCCATGGCAGCCTCTGTGATCCTTCTATTATTTATTCCTCCTTGGGTTCATTACCCAATGAATGTAAGGCTTTTTTTGGGTGGAAGCCCTGGGTTTTCATTTTTTTTCAACCCCCATTGACTGTGCCTCTCTTGTTTTCTAGTTTTTGACCCTCCTTTATGATTAATAAAAAACCCTATGTTCTTCAAATATGCAATTATAGATCATTGGATAAAGCTTTTTTTTGTCAATATTGATGTTTTATGATTCATAAGATATGATATGATCTCCAAACATCAAAATATAGAGAATTAAATATCCAAATGCATCGAAATATTCCACATAACCATTCTTTAATTTTTGAAAGATAATAATTTATGTGAAATTGTGCCATTATTTAAAATCTACAAATCATTATTGACAATCCTCAGTCAAATGGAATGAAGAAAATGTTCTCATATGTACTTTCATAGGATATGTGAGTCATGAGATGCCCCAAAAAAGTGATGATAGTATAATGAGAATCCTATAAATCTATACATCATTACACTTTTTTGGTTTCCAATAGAAAGGAACACTTATCTTTGTATGGTCTACTTATAGAAATTTATCTGAAATTTCATGGACAAGGAATAAGACTTATTTTATAATGAAATCACATATAAAGGATTTATTATATCATAAGAGGTCTAGAAAAGTTCGAAACATAGTATCTAATTATACTCCATGTTCTTTTTGAGTTCAAGAATACAAAAAATGTCATCCACAAAACAAATAGAATCGCAGTACCACTAAAATCTATTATTCATGAATTCCCTAAATACCATAAGTAAATTTTTATGCCCCAAGGGAATGTAAACATATTAATTAAAATCATAATGAAACCTAAAATCATTTGTTTGAATATTCTATTTACCAATCCATAGTTGGTGATACTCGTAGCATATATCAATTTTGGATAACATTTCGGATCCATTCAATTGATTAAAAAGTTAATCTATTTGAGGAAGTGGATATCTATTCTTCATCATAACTAGGTTAATTTTATGATAATAAACATAGTTACATATTGAATAAACTATCTACATGAAAAAAAGAACTAAATGAGACCAATGAGATGTACATGGTCTTATTATCCATTTAAATCCATATTCTTACAATTTTATTTTTAATTCAATGAATTCTATTTGTTTTATTATATATCATTGAAGTGAAATGTCTTTTTCTCCATGGAAAGATATAAAAAAAATTCCAACATCCTTTTATATGGAAAACTAGTGAAATATTTTAAAAACAAATCGGGATAATGTTCCACAATTGTTTGAAAATTTATGGTCACAATTATTTCATTAGAACCCAAAGTGACTTTGGTAAACCAATTAAAAAATATTATAATAATTGGTTCTTAATATCATTGTTCAACAACTTTTCATCACAATAACCTTTATGGAGATGTTCTATCCCATCCAGAGATGTAAAAATTACCCTTTATGGATAACAATATATATGATCCATAAAAGTAACTAACCTATCAATTCACATGATCAAGTTTAATAAATCTATTAAAAAAATAGAAAATCCTCTTTCAAGATGGATATCAACAATTGTAATTGAATAGGTTTCACATGTAAATCCTCTAATCTGACTATTTGAGAGGAGTCTGGATAGTCATCACTTGAAGAATAATTTTAATATACAACCCCATTTTATTAATGTGATTTGAATAAATAAAATATTGTTATAAAATAGTATTAAGCAAAACTTTAAAAAAATTTAGTTAAGTATAATGGTACCTCATTCAGTTAATGAACCATATAATCTTTTCATGATCAACTTCACAACACCTTACAACTACATACTTTCACCCTTGTTCTTTTGCCTACTTTTTGGTTTTATATATTAGGGAGTGGGTGTGTACCTATAATCACTATGGTCCAATACAGTCTATGGAAGAGAAGTATTTCTATATGATTATCCATTTTAATAATAAGATGTTTGAGAAAAATCAATATATTTTCAGTAATGAACTTTTTATAATTGGGGAAATAATTCTAGAGATGTCCCTTACAATTATTGTTGTGATATTATTTTATTGGTTTCATATAGTCACGATTTTCATTCTCGAATTAACCACATAACATAAATTATAGCTTTTTTCTTTGAATTGGAGTAAATTTAGATGAACCAATGGACTGATTCTGAGATGTTTTACCACATTAGATGTAGGTGCCCATATTCTTCTTATTTCCATTCCTAGACTTCTCAAATATTATCTTATATAAAAACAATTTCAATTCTTTTCAATACATATTTATATGACTTTATATCAATTATACACTATTTAACTTCCTTGTATAAATATAAATATAGAGGAAAGCAATTATAGAGTGAATTTATGGTTGTGTTCCTAACTAAAAGACTGTTTCTTCTAAGATGAACTAGAATCTAATTTTAGAGAAAAACCATCTATGTTCCTAGAATGAGTTAAAAAATACACTATTAATTGATTTTGTATATTATACCTACATAAATATACAATTACTCTATCTTTACAGTGCTTGAGTAGAATTTTTTGTTGGAAAATTATTTAAATAATTCACAATTAATACCTTTTACCAGTTTTTCTAGGAGTGATAAATCCCCATATTTAATTTCTAGTTATTTTATCATGTATAAAACTAACTAGACTATTATATCATCTAGGGTTCCATGGAATTAAAAAATATAATTCATTATAATAACCCATAATTTAATGATTAATTATTCCAATTCCACTAGATATATTTGTGTATTTTATTTCATAAATTTCATTGAATGATATATAATATGGGATTAATCATTTTTATATCACTTATTAATATCTTGAAAAGCATTAAAAACTATCTAAACAAGCTGATTGATCAATTATGTCATAGGTGGAATCACATTTTATGTTTCCCCTTAATGTGGGTTTCTATGTCATATTACCGATTCCATTTCCCTATAGTAAGAAAAAAACACACCTTAATCATCATGTACTAGAAATATAAAGGTTAATAATAGTTCAAGTCATCAATAGGAAAAAAAATTAAAACAATTTTCTAGAAATAATCAATCATAATATAATCGATTTAGTAATAGTGGGATGAGTTAGTATTAATTACAGATATGATATAATCATATGATAATTCTATAAATATGAGATAAAAAAACTAAGTAGAGTTTTAATATAAAATTCTCAACTATTACCTGATAGATACCTAAAGGGCATCATAAATATATTAGCGACATCATTTTTTATATAAATTTTATGTTTTAAAAATATATTATAGGCCATCTTCCATCCTAGGAAAATAGGCATAAAATGAATGATATCATTTGTAACTTTATTTCCTAATCCATTGGCTTGAGCCATGTTAGAGGTGGTACTGAAAATAGGGTATTTTCACAAGAAACCAAAGACATGAAATAAAGTTCAAAGTATTACACACCCATTGGTGAGTGAAATTCCCTTTTGAAAAACACAACAACTCAGAAAAAAAAACTACAATATGATGTATGAGGTATGAACAACACAACTCAATGATAAAGTAATAAAAACTATATTAAAGGTTCCATAAAATATAATTATAACAAGATGACTCAATAAAGGCCCAAGATGTCTTTATTAAGCATTTATGATGTGAAATATCTATAATCAATTCATTTTATGAACTCAAATCACCAACACCATCCTGAGGATGTAGAATCATTATTCTTCACTAGTAATATAGGAGACCATTTATTTATCACTTTCATAAAGAATAATGTCTGTATATTCACCAAATTTTATATGTTGGGGTGAGTAATCTTACCATGTATGATTTCCATAAGAGAAATCCTAACTCTATAAACTTGGGCATGAACATGTCAGCTGATGGTTCAGAATAAAATTTAAAAGAAATAAAGGAAAATCAAATAAAGTGGGTATATTTAGGACAATATAATGGGTTTTAAAAAAATCTTAATAACATGTCTATCAACGACACTGAGAATATAGAGACTAGATCTTTCCACTCACACACACATAAATTCAAGGTCATAGTACCGTACTCATAACCACTTACACACGAAACCATCAAGCCATCAGTTGGTGGTGATCCTCTTGGTTTCTCTAGATAGGAACTGCACCCATCATTCATGATCATTTCAAATTAAAATGATCATAAAACATAATTTTATGTCATGTTCTCATGGTAATAAATTTCACACAATTCAATTATTCTATTTAAACATTAAATGTAAAATCATTCCTAAAATAAAACAAACCAATAGTATTAAAACCATAAACTTACCGGGTGTTCCAAAAAACAAAAGAAAAACAATGATTCCAAAATTATCATGAAAAAAGGTTTTCCAATAATAAATCCACATATTTTTAAATTCAAATTCAATTAAATTAATTTAAATATCTTTGAATTATAGTTATAGAGTATTTGTAGAGGATATAGGTGGTACCCACCTCACAATGCATGATTATAAGGGAAATTGAAATAATGAAACCTGTAAAACAAAGAATAAAGCCAATTTACTTCAATAGAACCATCTATGATCTAATAAAAGACACATCATAGACAATATATATATTTATAATGGATCATATCAAACATTCACTCTGATAGAATATGATAAAATCTAATTTCAAAGGGTGATAATAGAGACTTAATGTTGATTATAGATATCCATTGCACTTAGATATATTAGAAAATCCTTTCAGAACAAAATTAATAACCAAGAACTATTAGAAGTGTAGTAGAGTTTGAGAGTCCTAGAGGAGAGGTGAAAAATGAAGTTCCCATGGTTTCAAAAATCGTGCACATGCTACTACTTCCAACCACACCCCACACATGGTGGGTTCACATGGTATGGAAAATAATTCACTATCCATGATTTTCCATTGATGTTAATTTTTATGGTTTATATTGGGAAGAAAAATATTTTTGGAAAACATGTTTTTAAAATGTTGACACCCTCTAGACCTCCAAATACTATCACATGTTGTGTGCAAAAAGTTATACAGTCTATCCTAATTGTTCAACAACCATTCACCCTGTTACCAAAATGAAAAACTCCCATAGAACTCCAAGAAACAATAGAATATAAATACCAATAATAACATATCTTATAAATAATTTAAATTTCATCACACAAATCATATTGAGGGTGTCACAGGACTCTTCTATCCATAAAAACCAGTTCTTTTGTTTGAACTCGTATTTTATTCACTACACTTTTTTTGATAAAATTGATTATCCAATGAAAAGTGATTGACATTGATATTATTCATTTACATATTTAGTCTATGTTAAAAATATATAAAAATGGGGTTGAGGAAAAAATCATTAACCTATAAAAAATAATGGAATCTCATTAGTCCATTGAAAAATAAGAAAACCAATAACAAAATCTACATTTTCAAATAATAAATCTTTTTTCTAATGATTTAATTATAACCACATGAGAAATAAATAATTCCTCAAAGAAACCCCTAAAACTCATTGAAATATTATAATTATAGATAAGGTATCCTGAAATATCATATTCATTACGCATGTTCACTTATATTTTACCCACAATCGTATAACAAAAAAATACGATACTTAAAATTATCATTTGTGAAAAGAATAAATCATAACCCAATAAATTGGAGAGACGTATCTTGGGATCACACTTAATAAACAATAATTCCATAAAAACATTACATGAATAAGAAACAAATATTGTACTTTTCCTCAAAATAATAATTTTAATTCCTAATAAAATCCACTTTCAAACACCCCCCAAAAATATGAGAAAATATCATTTTCTTTGGATTACCCTTTAGGAGTGGAAAATTTCACAAAAATGGGAATTGAATTTTCATTTAATAAAGATGAAAAAATAATTATTAGTATTCTTTATAAATAATTTTCATTATATTAGTAAAGTATTTCTATGAGGTACATGTTAAAAAATATATTTTCATATGATTATAAAAAAGTGAAAAATAAACCATATAGAAAACATAAAATGGATTATTTTTATCCTTTGTTAAAAAAGTAAAATATAGTAAAAAATTAACCTTAAAATAATATAAATATATACATACATATAGGTGAATTATTAAACCCATATAAAAAATGTAGATATAAAAGATAAATATTGGAATGAAAAACATTAAAACACAGTTTTAGATTAAAATCTCATACGACGAGTTTTGACTCCCCATGCTCATAATTAACAATAAAAAATAAAAACATATAATATTTATGTTAATTTTTTCCGATCATTTTCCATATTTATTATGTTATTATTATTTAATTTTTTTCATTAATACAATGTGTTATTTAGTTAATTTTTTTTCACGTTGGGCGTTTTGGGATTGTTCGATAAAAAATAACTACTATGTGTTAACTATGGTAAAGTGAGACATAAAATGGACCCTTCACCTATAAATAAAATTTTAATGACTCTTATTTTCTAATTTATTTACTTTTCATAATGGTTATAATTATTTTCAGAGTTAGGTGCTGAGATGGTGTGAGTTTATGTGGCTCGCTGTTCTGGTAATAATTTTTTGAACTATATTAAATATTCTAATAGCACATGTGCGTAGTTTTCCTAAAAAAATTGGAATAGAGCTTGAATTGGATCCTGAATAAAAAATAAAAGTTCACCTTTGAATTTTGAACACAATTTTTACCCTATTAATGACATAAACTTTTTCGGCATTGGACATTTGTGTGAAATTTGACGTGGATGTAGAATTGATAAAATAAATAAAATAATTGATTTATTTATTTTTATTTGAGGAAGAGAACCACTCATCTATTCAAAAATGGTTATTCTAAAATCATTGAGTTATACACCTGTAACACCATCAGATTTTTTGAATTATTTTTTTTCAAATTAATTAAACTTTTTGATATTTTGTATTTAAGGCAACACTGATAATAATTTATTTTGTATTAGATCATTATTTTTGGATTATGTTATATGGAACAAAAATTTAATTTTTCACTAAACGCAACATAAATGTTAGCTTTCCCCACATGGAACACTGATATTAGCTTTCATTTTACACAACAATGACTTTCCTCAACGACTTGCGTACCATCGAAGACCGAGTTTCACTAAACAATAATATATTATTAAAATATTATTATTTAATATAATAAGTTATAACTTATAGATTAAATTAGAGGTTATGAATATTATTAAATAAATTATTAAAATATATGTTTCACAAAAATATAATATGAATTCATTGGTAATCAATTAATTTGAAATGAATATTAATATTGATTAAATATAATTGAAAATATTATTATTTGAATGGTCACAAAGATATTTCACCTTATTAAATAAAATTAATTACCATTATTGAGTAATATTAATTTAATATATATGTTATATATTCAATAAAATATTTTTTATATTTACATAATAGATTTTATAGAAATAAGATAAAAATAGACCTAATGTTATGCTTGAAAACCTATATTTTTATTAAAATATTTTTACCTTCTTTTAATGGAGAAAATATTTTAAATTTAATATTTGGAACTTTTATGGATTATATATATAAAAATAAAAAACATATTTGAAGTTGAAAAAAAAAATTAGGTTAGGTTAAATTTTTGGTATATTTATGTTGAGTTTCATTTTTTAATAAACAATGAAAAATACTGAAATTTAATTCAAAATTAATTTTTTAATTTAGTTTATTTATAAGGATATATTAAAATTTAAATTGGTTTCAATGTTTAGTTATATATTATTTTTTATCAATTAGTCCAATTAGCTCAATTGTAACAAATTTTACGTTTAAATTGGATGTAAAAACATAGATATCCATTGAACGTTTTTACTATTAAAACTTGCGTTTTCGACCCGACAATGGGATTAAATTTAAATTAATTTATGTCAATTTTGTGATAGGAATTTTGAAAATAGATTATATATTTTTAATAAAAAATTTATAATTTATAATAAGGTCAACTTAGTTTTTGACCAAAATGTGGAATGAAATTAATTGAAATTAATTATATCAATTAAGGTAATATTAAGATAAACTAAGGACTAAACCTTAAACTTAAGGAACGAAATGAACAATAAACTTGTCCAAAATCCATTGGATGGTCATATTTTGACTATATATTCACTAGTATCTAGTTTTTAAAATTATTAGATCCACTTTACATTATAAAAATGTGGGTGAAATTCTATTCCCCAAAATTTACAAGGGTGCCACTCCTCGACTATAAAAAGGCCTCCCCTCTTCCATATTCTTCACACCTCTCAAAACAGTTTGGCTCTACCAATATCCCCAAAAATAGATACTAAAAATAACTAAATCAATACTTTAATCATAAGTATTGTTAAAAATCCTTATATGGAATATTTTTAGTGAAAACCAAAAGGAGTTACCCAATTAAGAGGTAACACCCTCCCTCAAGCTTCATTATTTTATTTTCTTTCTCCAGCATCTCAATTAATATTATTATATGATTTTATAAAAAAATATCCTCAATATACTAAGATGTTTTTATGTTAATGTTTCACATAAAAATACATACAAATCCATATAATGGGTAACAAACATACTATTTATGTATATGGTGAATTACCGCCTCACTAAACGATGATTGTTCATTTTTCCATTACCGCCTATCATGGTGAAAATTATGATGGAAACTCAATTTATATATGTTATATATAATATTTATTATGAATTTAATATTATCTAATCCAATTAACAAACATATTTTTATGCTTTACATTTAGTTTAAATACATATATGTCATTTACCTTCTTTCTTTTATGAAGTCCATTCAACAGAAACAACATTCATGTGTACATACGACCTAACGTCTCCATGAATAGAGTATTACATTTTATAATTATATATTATAAAGATTATTATATTACAAATATATGGAATATAAATGGTATTTATATCTTACTTTATATTCTAGAAATCATGATATATGTATAAGGACCAAAGATATACAAAATTAAGATACACGTGAAAAAATAAAGTGAATATTACTCGAAGCATAACATAAAATGAAATTATTAATAACTGAGTAATATAATGTAACAATAAAATCATACATGGTATTATATTTATGAATATTGTTACTTTATTTATTTATAATACATTTATACTCATTATACAAGTGGTTTGTATGATTATGACAATACTGAAGACACAAGGTAAGGGAAACTCATCTCTCTTTTTTATTTCCTAGAGGAACTTACTTTATTCACTACTCATTCCCATTGTGTGGTGTGTATAAATCCCATGGATGTATTCTATGATTATTATAATTAAAATAATCAGTATTTACACTTCCATTTTATGATTATTCTATCGTGGTATTTATTTTTTAAAAGTAACCAAATTGACAAAGTAATTTTGTCTCAATTTTCCTTCATTGAGACACATTCATGTTATAGGTCTAATTTTTCAATGAAATGTATATACTATATTTGAAATGATATATCTTTAATTTAGTTGTTTTTATGATATTTTATGACTCTTTTAATTTCAATTTATTACATGGGTAGTATGGTTCAAATTTATCAAGTGGTATGAGTATATTGAAACAATCACATTGCTTTTCGAGATTGTTTATGTGCATGTTTCCTTTGATAAAATATTATGATCCATATCTTAATAAAATTCATTAATATTATTATCCTCTGTTAATTAATCATTTATTCATGTATTGGTACCATTTTTCTAATATTTGGTACATAAGATAGTTAATAAAGTGTTTTTAAGAAAACTCAACTTTATCCTATCTTCGATCAGAAGTTTGTGTTCCATCAAAATGAGTTTTTCTAAAAAGAATCTCCAAAAATATTCTAATACTACATGATAATCATTAAACTAATGTTTTCCATTTTTTCCTTTTACCAATGTTTTAAAATAAATATTATTATCTCTTTTAGAATATTGAATTTTTCTAACCTTTAACTACAAAAAAGAAATAGTCTTCTTGCCTCATACGACATGAACATAATTACCTGCCATAATTTCTATGATGATTTATTTCCATGTTTAAAATTTTAATTTTTTAATTTTATTTCTTAAATTCATATTCAATGAAATGGTTTTAAAACCCTTTTGATGATTTATATGTCTCAAAGTATTTTTTAGAGAATATTTTTTTCAATTTGTTTATAAGATTCCTTGTATGTTATCAAGGAAATTGGTTTCAAAAAAATTGTCAATCCTTATTAATATGTTTTCAATGTATTTTCATAGAAATGGGTTTTAAAAACATTTCAAGATATCTTTTTATGTTTTCAAAGAAATTTTTTCCCAATATTTTTCCATGCTTTTTTATAATATCTAAAGTATATTTTGAATAAGACGGTTCTTAATTTTTTTGTGTTTTAAATAGGCCTTCTAAAATAATAAAGGATAATTTCTGCATGAAATGTTTAAAAATATATTTCCAAGTTATTTTATATCTAATATAACATCCACTAATATTACTCAGTCCCTTCTAGAAAATAATCCAAGGGTTCTATTCATAACATTCCATAAACGGTTTATGTTTTATGACACAATGTTTATGAAATCTGTTTCCCTTTCATGTGATATATATCTATGGAATCCATTTCTCTTTCATGGGTTATATTTTTACAAAAAAAAATTCTTTTCATCGTTTATTATTTGATGAATGTTTTATGAAACCTATCTATTTTCAATATGTTATGATGTGATGAAATGTCAAGGATACACATTTCATTTCACAGGTTATGATATGATGTTTATATAATCAATGTATTTTCATGGGTTATTATATGATGAATTTTTTGTTGAACATGCATGTCTTATTTCATTATGTGATATGATGGACCTACATCTCCCTTCGATTAATTGGGTAACTATGGAAGACTCATGAGTATAAATGTTCTTTTTGAACATTATTACATGTTCAAAATGTCTTTAATGGACCTGTTTTCATATCCATAATTTTATGCATAAACCTAGATAAATGTTCACAATGTTATGAGTGATCCTTATTATATGTTCACAATGTTATGTGTGAACCAGAATTAATGTTCACAATGTTATGCATGAACCTGATTTCTTATTTTTAACATTATGCGTGCACATAGTTGTATGTCAATAAGACTATAAGAGGGCATGATTTTATGTCTTTAACTTATTGTGTCAATATGTTTCTACTTAAACATGTTCACTATGTTATATGTTTATGTGTATTCCACCATTCCATGTATAATTACTATGTTATTATTTCATGGAATATACTCTTGAATTTTTTTATGATTCATGTATTATGAATATTATATCTTTATTCCATGATTCATGTTTTTGATCATTGATATTCATGGTATGATCATAAAAGGATAATGATCATGTTTGTATACCCTTATGTACATTTTATGAATACAAATTTCCTTTATTAACCCTTAATGAGCATTTGAGATCACCATTTTCTTATGTTTTATTTCCCTAGGTTACAATGAATGTTTTTTTAATATAATTACTATGGGGGAAGATCTTTTTGGGAAACATTGAATATATTTCCCTAAGATATAATATTTTTGTTCCAATATTCATAAGTTAATAAAATAATATGTCATTTGGGAGTCTACTCTCATAATGTTTTAAGTATTTAGAAAATGTGATGTAACGATGACATATGGAAATAGTGGGTCACTATAGTTGGTATCAGAGCAAAGGTTTTGTTAACCTTTGGAAATATGGATGAGAAATCAATAGAAATAACCCTATATATATTTTCAATGATATGTCTATGGATATTTCCAAGTATAATTATAAGTATGAGTTAAAATTTAGTAAAATATCTTCTAATTTTTTTAAAGGATTGAGTGAGTGATTTTCCACCAATACATTGATGTCTCGATAGAAAAAGTGGATGTGGATCTCAAACATATGAACATAGGGGTAACAAATCCGAAAAGATATCCCAGGCCTGACATAGGGTAATCTTGGATAAATAGATGATTGATTAGGATAGTGTAAATTGGATACTACTGATTACCCTGTATATGATTATTGATTGGTTGAGAAAGTAGTCTATGTCATCATTGATGATGTTGACAACTTCTTAGATATAAGTAGTATATATATTATCATTTGAAATAAGGAATCATGGATGTTTTCCTAGAGGATTTATGGTTATTCAGATTATTACTATGTTTCATGGGAATATATGATGAGGGTATTCACATGTTTGGGATGTGACAACCAAGTGGTACTTTATGATATATGGGGGATCAATGTTAAGATGATTTTGTGAGTGTAATTCTAAAGTTTTGAATTTCATATTTCAGAAGGGTTTTAAGGTTAACTATACATGAAATATTTAAGTTAAACATCAGAGGATGTATTTATGTATTCAGATTGAATTGAAAACCTTTGTAAGAATTTCATTTAGTGATTAACCCAATTTTAATGATTTGGATCATTTTTATTTTAGAATTATATAAGTGTGTATCTAGAAAATGACATCATGTATGTAGGATGACAACCAATCAATTCTGGAAAGGTTATGTGTCTTGAATCCATGACCGAAGGATGAGAAGGGTTTCACACCTACCACTAACCTACATGATGTCATGGTAAATGTATAATTATTTTTGAAAAATAAATATTAATGATGAACCATTAGAGTAAAAATTTATGTTTAGATATGAATGCATTAACCATACTGATTTTTAGGAATATTTAGAGATAAATAGTTGTGATTTTCATTCTTTTAGGGGACTTAAGATTTTCTGAAAGTGTATTCTAATACTTCATGCATCAAAATTAATTTCTGGACATCCATTTCTTGAAGTAATGGATGAATTATAAATAGATAAAAGCACAAATAATTAATAAAATATTGTTTATAGAAATATATATTTTATGCATATTTCCTTACATTTTTTTTCAATAAATGAATTACTCAATGTTAGGATAATGATAAAAAACTATACTTACCTAATGCCTTATTTTTTGAACTGATAGACTTTTAAATCATAACAGATTTATAAATTTGAGGCCCTCAAACTTTCTGTGATCATTCATTTATTTGTGATTTGTGACCCCAGTCATTCGGTATAAATATTTACACTTTTCTTGCATGAGTAATATTCACTCCCAACCTATGTTCTCTTTTGTGGAAACCTAGTTATATGTTACATTGGGTAACTATTATAGTTTCAACATTCCCTTTTTAAGGGATGTTTTAGTAGTAATTATTATGATGCATTTTTTTTATGAATGAAACATTCATGTATTAAATAATTGATATCCCAGAAAAAATTTGAGGATGAAATTAATTTTAATGGGGTATAATGTAAGACCCAAATATTTTGTGAATTTTTATTTTTTGAATTAATTTAACCATTTTGATAATTTTCATTTCATAGAACACTGAAAATTGATTATTTTAGATTAAATAATTATATTTGGATTATGTTATATGAAACACCAACGTAATTGTGCACTACAAACAACATAAATTTTAGATTTCCCTAAATAGAAAACCATGGTTATCTTGCATTGGACACAACAATTACTTTCCTATATGGATTGCGTAACATGAAAGACTAATTTTCACCAACCGTAACATTATTATTAAAATGTTATTATTTTTTACAATAGTATATAGCCAAGATGTTAAATTGTCACTTATGAATAATATTAAGTAATTTATAAAAATATATGGTTTACATAAATATATGTCTAATTATTAGGTTATCAATCAATTATAAATAAATATAAAAATTTATTGAATATTAAAAAAACATAATATTTATAGGGTAACAAAAGTATTTTACCCTATTAAAATAAATTAATTACAATTAGTGAGAGATATTAATGTAATATATATGTTATATATTAAGTAAAATATTTATTATATTTATCCAATTTATTTTATAGGAATATGATATGTAAAAACCCAATTTTATGTTTAAAAACACATATTTTTTATTTAGGGAATTTCTAAAACTTTTTAATGGACAACCAATTTTAAATTTATTTTTTAGAACATTAGTGGATTATATTTTCCAAAATGAACTTAATCTTTGAAATATAAACATATAAATAAGGTTAGGTTAATTTTTTTTATTTTTCTATAAAGTTTCATTTTTTAATGAATAGTGAAAAATACTAAAATTTAATTCAAAACTATTTTTAGTATAATTTATTTATAAGGATAAATTAAATTTTAAATTGGTTTTAAAGTTTTATAAGATAATTTTTCGTAAATTAATCCAATTTAGTACATTGTAACAAATTTCACATTAAAATTCTATATAAAAATATTTCAATCATTTGAACCTTTTACAATAAAACTCTGCAATGTCGACCTGAATACTGTATTAAATTTAAATTAATTTCCACCAATAATGTTATTTTAATTCTGAAATTTCGATTCCATATTTTTAATAATCATAATATATAATTTCTAATAATTTCATATTATATTTTGACAAAATTTATTAGTGAAATTGATTAAAATTAAATACATCAATTAAGGTAAAATTAATCTTAACTAAGGACTAAACCATAATATTTCTAGCATACATAACCTATAAAATTGTCCAATATTCATTATATATACATATCTATACTCTAAAATCACTTTAATTTACTTTTTACCTCAATTTTATCCACTATAGATGGTGAAAACATGGGTGGAATTCCCTACCCCAAAATTTTCAAGAGTGCCACTCCACATCCATCCTAAAACACCTCCCCTCCTCCCACTTAAACACACTTATCAAGACACTTTGGATTGAATTATATCAGAAGAAATAGCTCTTAAACATCCCTCCCGTACTCGTTGTTTCATAAATTTGGTCATAAATCCTTCCAAGAAATCTATTTGGTGCAAACCAAAAGGAATTACTTGATTAAGAGGTAACACCTTCCCTCAAACTCCTTTCTTTTATTTTATTTATACACCACCTCAATTCATCTTATTAAACTATTGTATAAAAAAATAGTATACTAAATTTATTAGTATATTTTTATGATAATTTCTCAACATACACTAACACACACATGCATCTATTGGGTAAAAACATTTTGTTTATGTATACGGTGAACTACCGAATCACTAAACAATGATTTTTCATTTTTCTTTTACCACCTATCATAGTGTAAATTAATGTTAAAACTCTATTTATATATGTTATATGTTATATTTATTATGTATTTAAGATTCTTTAATTATTTTACCGCACACATATTTATACTTTCCATTTGGTGTATATATGATAATCTCATTTGAGGATGGGTTGACTACCGCCCCCTCAAATCTATGTGATTAATACACTATATGGAATGTGTTATGGATGGGTTTAGTGAAATTATATGAAATTTATGATATAATAATTCATTTTTAATAATGATATGTATTAAAATATGTACATATTTTTCATTTACCTTATTTCTTTCAATACGAAAATTAAACGGACACAACAGTCATACGTTAGCATGACCTACCATCTCAATGAACGGTGTATTCCATTTCATACATCTATATTCTATAGATTATTATAATAAAAATATATGGACTATAAATTATATTTATACCATTTTTATATTCTATAAATCATGATATAAGTATAAGGACCAAATATATAACAAATCAAGACACATGAGAAAAAATTAAGTGAATATTATCTAAAGCGCAACCTTAAATGCTATTATTTACAAGAGGGTAATATAAAGTAATAATAATAAAAATATATGGTAATATATATAATAATATGGATCTATTATATATGGATAATAAATTTCTATTTATTATACATGATTTTTATGAGTACGACAAGAGTCAAAACACAAGGTAAGGGAATTTCGTCTCACTTTTTTTCCATGAGATACATGATTTATTCACCACACATTCATTTTTTTTGTGGTGTGTATAATTCCCATGGATGAATTATTTTTTAATATAATTAATATTATGGGTATTTAAATACCCATTTTATGATATTTCTATCATGTGATTTATGTTTAAAAATCATACCAAATTGGTAAAGTAATTTTTCCTCAATATTCCTTCTTTATGACACATGCCATGTTATGGACCTATATTTTCTAAGATGTGTATATAAATACTTTAAAATTTTATAAAATGAATTTACTTATTTTAATGATATATTAAGATTCATGTAATTTAATTTTCTTACTTTGGGAGTACGATTCAAATTTACTATGTGGTAAGAGTTTATTGAAACAATCACATCACTTTTCGAGATTATTATTATTTATGATTCCTTTGATGAAATATTATGATCCATATCTCAAGAGTATTCATTAATTTTTTTATCCTATGGTTATTAATAAATTATTCATGTATTGGTACCATTTTTCTACTCTTTGGTATATAATATAATTAATAATTTTTTTAATGAATCCCAACTTTACCCTTTATTCGGTCTGAAATCTGTGATCCTTTAAAACCATGCCTTAAAAAAGGGTCTCCCAAAATATTTAAATATTCTCTGATAATCATTAAAACAAATTTTCCCATTTTTACTAATTTTTTTAAAGGACCCTTCTTGTTTCTTTCTTAATATAGATTTTCTTTAAGTTTTTACCATGCAAAAGGAATGTTCTTCTTACATCATATGACATGAAAATATTTACCCACCATTATTTCTATAAATCGTCCTTTCAAGGTTAAAAGGAAAATTTGTATATTTTTTTTAAAAAATTAATTTTCAATGAAATTCATTTCAAAATATTTCCAATATTTATATGTTTTAATAGTAATTTTCAAATAAAATGGTGTTCAAAATATTTTAAATATTCTGTATAATATTTCAAGAAAAATGGTTTTTAAATGATTTTGAAGACTTATTTAAATGTTTTTAATTTTTTTTTGAAATGGTTTTCAAAACCTTTTCAAGATCTCTTAATTTTTTTAAAGAAAAATTTTTCCAAAAGGTTTTCAAATAATTCCTTATAATCATTCAATTTTAATATAAATAAAATAGTTTTCAATTTTTCTATTTTATAACGATAGTTTTTCAATGATGATAGGATATTATCCTCAAGAAATGTTTTCAAAATATATTATCAAGTTATTTTCCATATAATATGACATCAGTTTATTTTAATAATTCCCTTTTAGTAAATTATCCTGGGGTTCCATTCATATCCTTTCATGAATGGTTTATTTTCTTATGGCATGATTTTTATGAAACTCGTTTCTCTTTCAAGGGATATATATTTATGTGAGTAATTTCTCTTTCATGAGTTATATTTTTATGAAACCCACTTATTTTCACCAATAATGATTTGATGAAATGGTTATAAAACCTATCTATTTTCTATAGTTTATGATGTAATGAAAAGTTAATGATTACCATTTAATTTCATGGGTTAGGATATGATTATTATAGAATCCATCTCTATTCACGAGTTATGATATAAGGAATGTATTGTGGAATAAGCATGAATGATTTAATTATGTGATAGGTGGGACCTATATCTCCCTCAAATTAATTACGTAATTATGGGTCACTCATGAGTATAAATATTCTCTGTGATCCTAATTACAAGTTCATAATGTTGTACATGGACCTAGTTACATGTCTATAAGTTTATGTGTGAACCTGATTACATGTTCACAATGTTATGAGGGAACATTATTATATTTTCACAATGTTATATGTGAACATCATTTCATGTTCAAAATTTTATTTTTGAACCTGATTTCATGTTCAAAATATAATGCATGGACTTGGTTTCATGTCCATAAGACTATGAGAGTGCCTTATTGCATGTGCTATACTTAAATTGGGAAACTATTTATACTTATACATGTTCACTATGTTATACATTGATGTGTATTCCAACATTAATTGTATTATACCTATTTACTCTTACATGGATTATGATCTTGATTTCCTTAGAATTCATGTCTTATAAGCTGTAAATATTTATTCCATGATTCATGTTTATGATATTTAATATGCATGGTATGATCTTATAACGACCATGATAACATTCTTATACCCTTATGTTCTTGATATTCATATTAATTTCCATTATTTAGAATTACAGAGCATTTGTGATCACCACTTTATTATGTTTCCTTTCACCTGGTTATGATGGAAGGGTTTTAATTCGAATTACTAAGGGGAAGATATTTTTGGGAAACATTGAATATCATTCATTGTGATATAATATTTTTATTCCATGTTTTAAAATGCACTAAAATAATATGATATTTGGATTCTATTTGTATAATGTTTTATGTATTCTTCAAATGTGATGTAATGTTGATGTATAAAAAGTGAGGGTTTCTATACCGTATATCCAAGGGATTGAGAGGAATATTTGGAGAGGAGCCTTTTGAGGCTTGATGGTGGATGACATTGGATTAGATCAGATTGAGGATCATGTACAAGTGGATTTCACGGATCATAAAAATAGTGGAAATGAAAAATAATTATTTTTCAGTGACTAATCCAAACTCTCAGTAGGATTTTTGACTCATTATTTTCCTCTCATTATTTATCCTTTGTTCAGCAAGAATAAATTAAAAAAAAAGAAATATTTCATGCATAAATAGTTTATTTTTTATAGATTATTAGACTATCCATTGGTAATGTTCATCTTTGTTCATGAAAATATAAAACAACATTTCAAGGATGAATGATTAAAGAAGTGGTTTAATTTATCAAATCTCATAGTTCATTGCTTTATCCCCTATTTCATCGTATGTTCATTGTGGATTTTTTTTGGACTTTGGTTTGATGATGATATGATATTCATAATTTCAAAACCATTATTTAGTGCAATGGATTAATATCATGAGCGTGGATTATGATTGATGGTATTATAGATGTTTTACAATAATAGAGGAAAATTATAAGAAAATATGATTGGAATAGTAGTTCATTCTCTTAAATTATTTTAAGAGACATCTACAGATAGCACGTGGGGTAATTCCCCAAGTGGATTCAAATCCCAAAATCTTAATCTATGATGATGGGAGTATAAAAAGACCACAAATATATGATCTATGGAAATGATGGTGGTGGCAGAAACATGCGGTATAATATAGAAGAGGAAATCAGTGTATCTATAAACTCCTGTTCGCATAACATGTAATATGGAATGACAATCCATGTGGGACACATTTTTATAGAAGTAGGGTTTCTATAGAGAGTTGAATATCATGTTCTGTGTGACTTGGTCAAATGTCGTGTGATATCTGAAAGGAGGATTATTGTATAGCTTCAATGTTACATGGTCACAAGAAAGATGAGGTAAACAGAAACATACAAAGTACGTGGTTACATTCATATATACGTAGGAATGAATAGAATACATATGTAGAGTGATGGGTGATCTCTTTACACCATTAATGACCAATTACAAACCATTTATTTAGATATTTACATCTTTTGTGAGGAAGAAACACACAAGAATAAAATGGGTCTGCTACATAGTCTATGTGCATCCCAATACACACTGTGTACTCTCTTTTAGGGTGTTTAGAGCCCTTAATTTCATAATTTTTGACTAGTATTAGTTGAGTGTATTCCCTTTTTCTATACCCATGATGGTAGAATGTATAATTACATCCACATATTTTGATTGTGACCCCCTTTAGAGGATTTGTCTTAGAAAGAGTTTTTTTCTATTCCTTTATGAGATCAGAGTGTGATCCCTTATCATTTTATACCCTAAGAGGGGTTTATGAAATCAACATGACCTCCTTGAGTATAGAATTTATCATCCATCTATAAATTTGTTTTAATAAGGTTCATGGTATCATTTGAGCATGATCCACTACACAGGGGGTTGATCTGGATTCAGTTTTTGGTGTCCCTTAGAAGTCATAGGTTTGATCCCTATAAAAAATCCGGGTATTTAGAGAAATGTGAAATTTCATGCATGGTACCCAATGACCATGACCTTTAGATGAGTTTCTCTAATGATATCGTATCTTATGGACTGGTTTCTACTATAATTAGCATTACTTCTAGAAGAATCTTATGGATGGTAGATTGGTTGTGACTGCATGGAGTCAAAGGATCATTCTTTAGTATATTCGGGTTTGATGTTTATGAATTTATTGATATATCATTCTTAAGATAAGCATTATTGATTATATTTGATTAGTATTTTTTGGGTTTTCTATTCGGTATAGTTATTATCACCAATGCCTGGCCTCTTCCCACACATGTTTTTCTAAATGCATACGATGAACTAGTTGATAGCTTCCTAGGAGGAGAAGGAGTTAGTGGAACATTTCATGATCTTTAAAGTTTGGGGTTTTTTCTAGGTGGTTTCATTTTATAGTAGTCTTTACCCATGGAGAATTTTGGATGCTCTGTAGGTCCGGGTAGGGTGTGCATTTGGCCTCTTTTTCTCTCTTTCAATACATTACTGTCATACATTGATTATGGTATCATTAATGTATGCATGAATTGGTTTTATTTGTTTTAAATTTCATAATTCTATGATCCCGGTGATGTGTGGGCTTGTATAAGTACATAAGGATAATTGCTCCAATTTTTTTTGACATGCCCACTCAGTTCTAGTTTCTTTCCCTTGAACTATTAGGGGTGGGAATGGGGTAGTCTTTATTTGAGACTCATTAGACAGAGTTGCGATATTATGGTAATAGAGGTGTCAGGTATACCTTCAGACCAGAGTCTGTGAAATTCATTTTGGATTCATGGAAACAATATTTATTTCATCATGTTTGGATTTCAGGCCAGTGACTCCAGTGTTGGGGAAGTGGTTGATATATCTATACACCATGATTTTGATCACATACCTTTTGACTTTGTACATGAAAAATTTGTTTTCTGTAAAGCATTGGTACATACAAAATATAGGAATGGGTTGTGGTTTTCATGAACCTATTGAGGTAGCTCAATAGATATACTCTTCAATCGTGGTATATTTTTTTATTTTGGGGATTCCTCTTTGAATAAATCTTTCCAGGATTCCTCTTCATGATCATGAGTATGATCCTAGGAGTCACTTGGCATTAGTACATAAACCTGTATATGAGATACCACCTTATGATGGTTTATCTTCTATACCACCACCCGTCAAGAAATAGCTCAAACTAGCAGTAACATCAGATGATTTATGTAGGTCGAGTGCACATAATGAGTTCCAGAGGCAGCAACCTCCTAGGTTTTTGGGCAAGCCAGACCCTAGGTGGATGAGTAATATTCCGTAGATAACATACAAATATAGAGTATAATAAATTTATAAATTTTATAATTTTATACTTCATGAATATTTATATTTATCTAACCCTGTATAATTCAATAATAATTTATTACTAACCATTTATTAATAATTTTTTTCTACATGAATTGTTTTTATTAATTATCTTATTTGGAATTCATGTTTCGATTTTTTGGTGTTGGTACATGAACCTTAGTTACAGATTCAGAACCTAAAGAAATTTCATGATGATTTTATTTTTTTATTTGACATAATTATGGAGTCCATGGATATTTAATGGATGTTATTATGATGGGTTTTATGGAAGAATTTAAAATTTAATTTTTAGATGTTTTGACAGCATAGTACGAGTTGATTTTATTGACACACACACATACATACACACATATAAATATACATATATTTACATTTTATATTTTATAAAAAAAAATAATTCATTATTATTTCATAATATTTTCAGTGCATAACATTCCATAATCATTTTCTAGATAAACATCATAACAACATTCATGTAGGTGTTAAAAGTGATCCAAATTATAAAATGTTATAATGACCGAATGAGTAAGTATATATTATCATATATTACCATTATCACTGTAATATCCTAAACTTTTTTGATGATTTATTGGGCATGTTAGCAGGTTCAATGTTGTTTAATTTTGAGTACGTTTTTTTTTGGATTTTACATTGAGGTGTATTTGGGTGAAAATTGATAGAAAATGGAAGAAAGAGGGTAGTGTACGGTTAGTGCATGATTTTCCCTAACCATGCATCCTAGACCAAGAAACCATGAAACCATGGACAACATGTTTTGGACTGATGGTGCAAGATTTTTAAAACCATATGCCCTCTTAGGAGAAACCAAGAACCCCCTAGAAGAGGCACATGGTTATGTTCACGTTTTGGGAAAACCATGCACCCTGAGCCGAAAACCATGCGTACAAGATTTTAATCTACCAAAAATTATATAAAAAATTCACAAACACGAATCTTATACCCTTAAATTCCCTAGATTGGCCCATAATATATTTACCTCAATTCCAGATCCATTTGGAGGGGTTCTAAGGCTGTCTGACCTCATTCCTTGGTGATTCGAAGCCCATTTGATAGATCTTCATCTCATTGGGTATGTGGTTTTATTGTGATATATCTCTTGTTATTCTCTCATTTTTTTGGTTTTTTGTTATCCTATATTTTTTATATATATAGAAGGATATTTTATGAATCTAGATATAGGATTTTGGATCTAAATCTAGAATTTAGGTATCTCGATTTGTTCAATCCTGGAATTAGGTTTTAGATCTGAATCTCGTGTTACATCATTTTTCTGTTCAAATTGGGGATTTCTGTTGGGCTATCATCGGTCAAATAATTGAGGTAGGTGGTCTATAATTCAAATCCCAAATTCTTGATTTTCATTATGGTTATGCGATTTTATAATTTATATTATATTTTTAGAAATTAAGTTATTGAGTGAAATAAGAAATTTGGGGATTTAGATATTTTAAGAGATGTGAAATTTGGGAAATTGGGATTAATGATTTGAGTTAATATAATTTTTAGTTTTTTATGATATATTGATATTATTTATTTGAGATAAATAAATTTTTATTTAATTATGATTTATTAATTGTGTTAATTTGAGATAGTTAATTGTTTAGTTAATTATAATATATTGATATTTTTTTTTGTGATAATTAATTGTTGAGTTAATTATGAGATATTGAATTGTTATTTGGTGGTAATTAATTATTGAGTTAATTATCAGAATCATGAATTGAGATTGGGTGATATTTAATTTTTGAGTTAATTATCTTGATATTGAATCATGAATTGAATAATTAATTATGGGATATTGAGTTTGTGAACATTTACTAATCAATTCGTGAAATAATTAATGGGATAGATGTGCTTAATTAATTGGGGAATTAATTAATGGGGTTGATTTGATCAACTAGTTGTTGAATTAATAATGAGAATGGAAAGATTAAATAATTTTTTCATTAACTAATGAAATGGATTTGAATCAATTAATGGTAAAAATGGAATTCATGAATATATTAGAATAATAAGTGGTAGTAATGGCATTCATGTATTAATTGAGAATAATGTGTGGTAACAATGAAATTCATGTTTTAATTGATAATAATGACTGGTAAAAATGGAATTCATTTCTTAATTGAGAATAATAAGCAGTAAAGATAGAATTCATATTTATTTAGAATAATAAATGGAAACAATTGAATTTATGTCCTGATTGAGATAAAGGATGGTATCAAATTTAATTAGAGATATAAAATCACTTAGGGATAGTTTAGGCTTTAGCATCAGCCTAGCAAGAAATGATGTATCGGTGTATACTGGAAATAGAGGGGTTAATGTGATTAAATAATGATTAATTGATAATGTGATAACTATTTACTTATTCATAGTAATTAATTTCATTATAAAACATCATACAATATTATTTGACTAGATATTGTTTTAGATTCCCTTGCTGGTGGCCTAATAAGTTTTTCTAACCCCCTAATTGGGCTAGATGAGTGGTAAATAAATAGATTACATGATTGCAGGATAGGTCAAGGGAAAACACCCAATGTTAGATGGATAATTTGGGATGAAGCATGGATAAGGGAACTACACATGGTTCAGAACCCATTGGGATTTTTCAGTGTCTTTAATTATAAGTTTCATTTTGAAACATGGCACGTACATTAGCATGGGATATCTACTATTCAATTTTGATTTTGTATTTCCCATTTTGGTCATCATGAGATACTTGTTTTTCATGGTTATTGATTATATGTTATTATGTTATTGTTTCTGATTTTTCACCAGTGTATTACTCAAAATATTGGAGGCCATAGTCTCCCCAAGATTTATATTAGTCCCTCATTACCATTCGATATCCACCGGTATATGCGAAGTCAATCATGGGGACATGTTTAGGCACATATCATGGAACCAGTGTGTGGCAACCAGGTCGGGATGATAAAAAGATGTATCAATGAATTTATCTTTTAATTTTATTTTTTCTTACTATTTGGGAAAGGTTTAAAGGGTACTAGGAAGAGTAGGGACTTGGTTATGGGCTTGTTCATGGGATTTTAAACCCATTTATAAAGGAAAACCCATGTACCCAAGGTGGGATTGTTGTTATTTCTATTTTTTGTTATGGTTGAATATTATTTCAACTTGGTTAATGCACTTGTTATGTGATGCGATTATTGTTTCAAATTTTCTTTTGAGAATTTAATCGTGGCCCAGTATGGCATGAGAGTTTTGTTTCATAAATCATTCAAGACACTTATGAGTATCATGACAGGAATCATGTTAGTACCACATGGGGAAATAGATTTTGGATATGTTGTAGAAATTGAGTTGTTTTTCCTTTCTTGTGAAATTGAAATGAAAATAGTGTCTAATAAGAAATTGAAAAGGATTGTAAAATGATGCAAGATATAAATAACGTGTTTCTAATGAAAATATTGATATGATAATGTTTTTACCCTTGTTAACCAGGATCTAGGGGTAGGATGGTTATGGGTAGTGACAGTGCCTCATTTTTTACAACATGGAAATTATTGAGGAAATGACTTGTTCTGTCCTATTGTGATTTTCCTCATAAAAAAATGTTTTAACGTGGTGTTATTTATCCTGATATGTGTATTTGGAATTTATAGAGAGATGTATCCATGATTAAACGTTTTGAGACTATGATAGGAGGATTTGGAAAGAGGTTAACTACCAGTAGTGGAACCTAAGGAAAAAATTATGTTTGGTGAGGAAGAAGGAGAGACGTTTCGAGAGAACGTTGATCACTTCTTGTAGTTCATTGGATAAGTCAGAAAGTAGATTGTGAAAAGTATGTTTGAATTGAAATATTAGTTTCAACTATATCCATCTCGAAATTATACTAGAGAGGGTGGTCTTGGGAGTATTGATTTCTATATTGAGTTTATCAAGACTATTATTTAAAATTATATACTCTGGTTGAGAGGATGGTGTTGTTGGCTTCTTTTATGCTATGAGGATCACAAAAGATTTGGTGGGATGTTTAGGATATGACTGGATCTGAAGAAGGAATGTTATGGATGGAAATCTTGGAGAAGATCCTGGAACACTTTTATCTAGAGAAACTAGTATAGGAGAGAGAAGTTGTGTTCATGATAATTAATCAGGGGAGTATGTTTGTGATGGACTACGATGGATGCATTACAAATTTTTAGCGCTTTGATATAGCATTAGAAGGGGATGATATGTATAAAAGAGGTATTTTTAGGATGGGTTTGAATGTGAGATTAAGTCCCTAGTTATCCTATATCGGTTATAGATGTTTTATGAGGTGGTGTACCAGACTCTCAAATCGAGGGTAACTTGAAGGAGGCATCCTATACATGATAAATGGTTGCTACTAGACGATCATGAGGTATGACTTCCAAGAGAAGGAAGTATTGATACGAGGTAATTATCTAGGGGAGTATAAGGAAAAGTGGATAGGGGAATACTTAGTCACATAGGACCATACACATAAAGTATGTCACTGGTGTGGTAGGAAAGGCTACTATCATAGATACTATCACTGAAAACAAGTGGAGTGCTAATATTGTTGTGGGATGGGACATCTAAAAAATTTATGCATTACCCAATTACAAAAGAGAAGTGAGGGTGAATCTAGAAAGAATCAGAGTGTACGAAGGGAATATTATACACCATATCATGCAGGCCGACCATGGCCAATTAGTTAGAAATTAGAAGAGCTCACATCCAAGGTTGCTTGTCTATTGCTGGATAATGGAGGTGTAAAGAAGGTTGTTTTTTGACTTATAGTTAACCAGTTTTAGGATTTTTTTTAAATATTTATCAGGTTTACCACCTAATAGAGCTATGGAATTAACCATTTATCTCAAAGTGGGGGCTGATCTAGTTTCTAATTGACCATACAGAATGGAATTTAATGATATTTAAGAGATCAATACTTAGTTGGAGGAGTTTAAATATAAGGTATTTATACGTATAAGTATGTATCAATGGGGTTCACTACTATTGTTTTTATATAAGGGAAGATGGGAGTTTGCACCTATGTTTCAATTGTTCAATTTTGAACTAAATGAAAGTAAATATCCAATATCCTGCTCCATTTACAGATGATATATTTGACTAGCTAAGAGGAGGTTCTGTCTTTTTCAAGATATACTTAATATCAAGGTGTCATTAGATGAGAGTTCATACTTATTATATATCAAGGACTACATTCAAAAGTAATTATTGTGTTTTTGAGTGTGTCGTAAGGTTTCTAGGTTTCATGAACTTAGAAATAATGTTTATGGCCTTGATGAAAATGAGCATTCATCCGTACATATATGAGATTGTTCTTGTGTTTATGGATGAAATATTAGGTTACTATAAAACTCTTGAATATCATTACCAATATCTTAAAATAATTCTTAGTACACTAGGAGAGAATCACCTATACACCAATCTATCTAAGTGTCATTTTTGGAATGACTAGGTAAATATCTTAGGAAACATCATATTAGAAGATGGTGTGTCAGTAAAACCAGATAACATTTATGGTGTTGTATCTTGGGAGTATCCCAAAAATGCATTCAATATCCATATATTATTGGGGTTAAAAGGACATTATTATCGGTTAATTCAAGAATTTTTCTATTTTGGAGCATCACTTTTGGGTTTGACCAAAAAGAAAATAAAATTTGATTGGTCTAGACCATGTGAGAATTCTTTTTATGAGATAAATAAGGGCTTGAAAAAAGTGACAATATTGATCCTATCATAGTCTGGTGAGAAGTATATGGTGTATTATGATGCAACTAGGATTGGGCTTGGAGTAATGTTGATGCAGGGAACTTGAGTTCAGGAATATGGGTCATAGAAGTGGAGGCCACATGAATGAAACTACCCTATGTATGACATCGAGTTGGATATAATGGTTTATGGTTTGAAGTGTTGGACGCATTATTTGCTGGGTGAAAATTAAACAATGTATAAGGATCACATGTGATTCAAGTTTATATTTTCACAAAGGAGATTTGAATCTCTGGTAGTGGAGAGGGGTTGACTATATGTTTTCATTTTATTTTAATCTAGAATATTTGTCTTGGAAGGTGAATAATGTAGCTGAAACATTGAGTAAGAAAACTATGACTCAACCAGTTCAATAGTATAGTGATGAGTAGAAGATGATGATTTTACTGGATGAGATTCATGTTGTGGTTCAGAAGAATCGATAGAAGATGAATCTCATGTTAGTATTCATGGAGTCTACACTTTTGATATATATTAGAGACATACATTATGAGGATCCATATTTCTTAACCATGATAAAAATCCATTAAGATTGAGGGTAACCATCATATTTTAGTATAGATAAGAATGATATCATCTATGTCATTAAACACTTTCTGGTGACTATGAGAGTTCATGAAGAGATGATGCATAAGTTTCATGCTTCTATGTGGGAATAACATCAAGGTGTGATGAAAATGTATCGTGACCTTCAATGAATGTTTTTTTGGACAAACATGAAAAAGGAGATACCAGGGTTCCTAATATTATAGTACACCTATCAGTAGGTTATGACGAAGCATAAATAACCTAGAGGTTTCCTATAACTGATACCCATTTCAGAGAGTAAGTTGGATGATGTGACCATAGATTTTTTAGAGGGTACCCTTAGGATGACATAGACGAATGAATACATTTTCTTTGTTGTGGACTAACTGAAAAATGTTGAACATTTCTTTCCTATATGGAAACCTTATAAGTGGATCAGTTGGGAGAACTATACATTCAAGAGAGTGTATATTTGCATAGAGTTCCAAGGACTATAGATTCGAACCATGATTCATAATTTACTTAAAAATTATATAAGTGATTATATAATTCACTTGGAGAACATTTTTTGTTGAGTATGGTTTTTCACTGATAGATAGATGGGAAGTTAGAGCATAGTATAAAGGTTATTGAGGATATTATATGACCATGTGTCCTAGACTTTTATGTGGATTGTTAGATTCACCTAGCTTTGGTAGAGTTTCCCAATAACTTCAATTACCATCAAACAATTCTAATTTAACCATATGAGCGTCTTTATGGTAGGACATATTGATCACCTTTATACTAGATGGCGTTAGGTGAGTCGGAATTATTGGGATTGAGTCTTGAATTTGAAATCATATGGGTATGACATAGATTTAAAATAAGTTGTATTCCAATAATATTTCATAACCTCTAGAGTTTATAGAGGGTGACGGTGCATTACTTAGGGGATTTTTTATAATAGTTCACCGTAGGATACTGATGTAGGGTAAGTTGGTACATAGGTTCTTTGAACTGTTTGAGGTTGTGTAGAGAATTGAGTGAATGGTGTACCGATTGGACCTTCTTAAGAGATAAAATGCTATAAATTATGTATTTCATGTGTCACAACTTCATCATTATCACCCTAAACCTTCCCATGCGATCAATGCAGATGATTCTGAGCTTTATATAGATTCATCCTTTGAGGAGAATCTGATACATGTGATGGATTGTAGTGTGAATATATTTTTGGAGAAATTCCGTGCAGATAGTAAATGTGTTGTGGAAATAATGACATGTGAAGGTGGAGGATTGAGAGAGGGAAATAGATATTTGGGCTCAGTGTCCTGATCCTTTGGACCCAAAATAAGATCATGATTTTTTCTGGAGATGTATTGGGATCGTTAATAGTTACTATTTAATTATAATTTTGAGTAATCTTAATTTGGGTTTTACATTGGGATGTTTTTGGGTGGAAAATGTGAAAATTTTAAAGAAATAGGGAAGTGCGCAGTTGGCACACAGTTTTCCCTAACTGTGCGACCTAGCCCTGCAAACCATGCAACCCTCGACAAAGAAGATTTTCATTGATGACAAACAATTTTTCAAAATGTGCTCTATATTTGGGTAAATTGTGCCCCTAGAAGTGGGGCACGATTAGGCACATGGTCAGGGGAAACTGAGGGCCTCGAGAAGCAAAGAACGTGTATGATATTTTAGTCCCACGAAAATTATTAAAAAAATTCCCAAAAACCGTTCTTATACTCCCAAATACCTATCTCAACCTATAATCAATTTCTCTAAATTCTAGATCCTCTTAGAGGGATTTCAATATTGGTTGACCTCTGTTCTTGTGAGTTTGAAACATGGTTGGTAGATATGAATATCCCCGAATATGTTTATTTTTTCAGATAGATCTTTAGTTATTCTCCAATTCATTTAATGGGTTGTTATCCTCTATTTTGTTGGATCTAGATCTAGAGTTGATAAATATCGATCTATTATTGTGGATCTAGATATAATATTAATGGATATTTATTTTTTGAAAATGTATTTAGGTTTTAGATCTGAATATCATGTTATGACTTTATTCTATTCAAATTGGGGATTTCTGTTTGGCGATTTTTAATCAACGAATTGAGGTAGGTGGACTATAATTAAAATCCCAAAGCCTTAATTTAAATTATTTTTATGTAATTATAGAATTTTATTAATTGTTTATAAATTTATTTCTTGATTGAATTCATTAATTTTGTGGCTTAATTAATTGAAGTGATTTCAAATTGGCGATATTGGGATTCATTATTTGAGATAATTAATTTTTATGTTCATTATGGTATATTGGGATTGCTAATTTGATATAATTACTTACTGAGTTAATTATGATATACTGAGATAGTTGATTTGTGATAACTAGCTTTTGAGTTAATCATGATATATTGAGATTGTTTATTTGAGATAATTAATTGTTCAGTTCATTATGATATATTGAAATGGGATTACGGGATAATTAATTATTGAGTTAATTTTCAGAATCTTGAATTGGGAATGGGGGATAATTAAAAATTGAGTTAACTCTTGTGATACTGAATCGTGAATTGAATAATTAATTATGGAATTAATTATGGGATGTTGAGTTTGTGAATATTGATTAATTATTTGTTTAATTAATTAATGGGATATATGTGGTTAATTAATTATGGAATTATTAAGTGGTTTGATGTGATGAACTAATTGTTTAATTAGCAATGAGAATTTTAAGATTAACTAATTATTGGATTAATTAATGAAATGAATATCAATCAAAGAATGGTAAAAATAGAAATCATGATTATAGGAGAACGATGAGTGATAACGATGGAATTAATGTTTTAATTGAGAACAATGAGTGGTAATAGTGGAATTAATGTGTTAATTGAGTACAATGAGTGTTAAAATGGCATTCATTTGTTAATTGATTAAAATGGATTGTATTAATAACATTAATGTGATAATTGATAATAATGAGTGGTAATAATGACACTCATGTGTTATTTTTAACAATGATTGGTAACAATGAAATTTATTTGATGATTGAGATAAAGAATGGAAACAATGTAATTTATGTGATTACTGAGATACCGAATGGAAAAAAATGGTAATCTGAGATATCATATCCCTTGGGTATAGTTCAGTCTCTAGCATGAGAAGATAATGTAATGATGTGTTGGTGTCTATAGGAACCCATTGGTTTATATGGTCAAATAAAGATTAATTGATCATGTGATAACTGTTTAATTATTCATTGTAATTATTTTATTTATACAACAACATACAATATTATTTTATAGGATATTGTTTTGGATTCCATTGGTGGTGGCCTATTGGGTAGTACTAACACCCAACTCAAGCTATCCAATCGGCACCTAAATAGGTTACAAGTTGCATGACAAGTTATGGGAATATGCCCAGTGATAAATGACTGATTTGGGATGGATCATTGACGAGGGAACCAGAAATGTTTTGTGATTGACTAGGATTTTCTAGAGTATTTACTTTGGTGTTTCATTTTTTCACATGGAATGTACTTTTTCATGGCATATATACTATTCATTTTTGATATTGTATTTCCAGTTTTGGACATCCTAAGATACTGGTTTTTCCGATCATTGATTATTTGTAATAAGGTTATTGTTTCTTATTTTACGATAGTGTATTAATCTAATGATAAGAGGGTATAGTCTCACCAAGACTGATATTATATCATCGTTTCTAGTCGGAATCCTCTAGTGTATGGGGAGGCATTACTAAGGTCATGTAGTAGACCGACTCTTGGAACCAGTGTGTGGCACCCTGGTCAGGACATTACAGTTAATTTTAAAAAGTTTATTGATTCTAATTTTTTATATAAAATTGATAAATAATATTAATGAATATAATATGTCGATGAAAAACTAAAAATATAGGTAAAATTTTATTAATTGAAAGTGTCCTGATAATTTCATTTTAGGCGGTAATTTTTTTTGATTATCATATAAAATTAATATTATACAAAAAATAAACATATTATATTTTCAAAAATATAATAATGATATAAATTTCATATTGATTCATTCATTCTATATGTAAAACCAATCATGGTAGGAAGTAGGAAAAAATGATACACGTTGTTGCTGAATGTGGTAGTTCACCTATTCCCATTGAAAAAGTTTTCGTTTTTCAATGGTTAGAATAGAAAAGGGTGGAATAATGGATTATATTTATACATTAAAAATTATATTATAAGTACAATATATATTCATTAAATCCATTCTTATAAAAATAAATGTGAGGCAATGTTGAAATACAAAACACATTTCTTAATAGATCTGGTAGTCCATGCATATGCACGATCAACATGTCCATTTTACATAGGATAGAATAGAGGTAGAATATTTATGTTCAATAAATATACAAAAATTATACTATAATATAGATACTACTTTTATTATATTATTTTTATTTATAATATATTATAAGGATGTGGAAAATGAAACAAACTTGGAAGAAATTGATTAATATTTATTCCTCCTTATTGGATATCTTCATTTGGATTAATAAAAAAGCCTTTCAGTATTGTAATTTTAGTTATACTAAGAACTCAAGAACAAGGGTAGTTATATGGAAGGTATTTAAGTACATTTTGGTGTAGATAGTGTTCTCAAAATGAGTGAATAAGTGACGAGATGGGGTGAAAATTAATAATTGAGTGGGGTTCCACCCTTGATAATTTTAATACCTTCCAAATATAATTAATTTATTTCTATTGTCAATTAGATCCAATTTAGTACATTTTTAAACATAGGATAATTAATGTTCTATATAAACTATAATAATAATATTTAGACATGTTTTTATGATATCAGAAACCATATTGATTTGTTTAACCTCCTTTTAGAACCCATTAAGCTCATTACGTGGTGACAAACATTCACTAGGGTAACTATTTATTATAAATAAAAATAAAATTTTTATAATTAATATTTTTTAACATGATGAATCTAAATATGGAATCCAATTTATATGAATCAGTTTCCAAAATATTAATAAATAATTTTGTAATATAATTTTGAAAAATGATACAAAATAAATTGTTTCCAAAAATTCAATCATATATTTCTCAGTAAAATAATAATATTTTTATAAGAATTATATTATTTTTTACAAAATATTGGTTTTGAAATATGGTTTCATAAAAATTCTTCTAATTACACAATCCTGATAATATCATAAAACTTTTAGTATTTGTAATTTGGTATTTTCACTATTCAAAAAATTCATGTTGATTAAATTTTTGATATATATTCTATTATTACAAAATCGATCATTTCCAATATATTTTTTAATCCATGCATTTACTATTATGAGACTTCTAATTATGAATGAGTTTAAAAAATGATACCTTTATAGCTGGGAAATATTTTATATAACATACTCAATTGATTCCACACCCTTTTTCTAAAGGAATTATTTTACCATTTAAATAAATAATATGAGATAATATATTTAGATAGACATTTTATTTCTTTTCATTCCTAAGAAAAATACGATCCTTTCATTTAGTTTTGATAAATTTTAAAATTACGATTCATCACATATTCTAAATGATATGTTATCTCAATGAATATTTCATCCTAGAAGGACTAAAACAAACATTTAATATAACATATGTACCACAAAAGGATGAAATATTATTCATTCACTAAACATTAAGAAAATACAAAAATATCTTGAAATAGTTTGGATAATATCGACTATGAATAAAAACTCACATTAATAATTACTACATTAATTCAAAAACACCCACATTTTATCATATATCATTACACAAATAAATAACCCTAAAATTATCAAAATACAGATAACTAAAATTGAAACCATAAAATCAGAAATTTTTTATCACACACACTTCCACAATCAATATAACATTTATCTCAAAAAAAAATTAATCACTTATAAAGATACATGCCAAAATTAACTTCCTTAATCATATATTCTCTAAAGTATGATAATATTTTGAAATAATAATTTAAATATCACGAAATAAATCCATAAATAACCCTATATAAATCGAAAAATTATTAAATCATTATTTTTCAAATAAAATCACATACTTGACTTATATTTTCATTTACCTTAATTATAAAATGTTCCAAAAAATATGATAACTCGTTATCCCAATTAATCAGAATTACCTCAATACAAAACAATGTACTAAAATTAAACATTATATATAACTTAATCATTTATCCTAAAACACAATAAATATCTCCTAAAATATATTTAATCACATTTTAGTACAATCATATATGGAAATTAATTGTTATCTATATTCATTAAATAATGATCCTCCAAATATTTATCAAACATTAATTAAAAAACCACTACAAAATAAATCTTGAATCTCTATATCTAGATAGTTAAATCATTAAGATACTATCATAACATTTTAACCATATTTTTGAACTTATTCATTATATCTTCTATTATATAATAAAATATCATGTTCTGAGATTCATCTATCTTAGTCTAATGATGTTTCAAACATTAAACATATTAATAACTGTTGGAATTATTCAAATAATTTGTGTATTAAATTTAGTTTCATTATCATCAGTATATGAAACTAAAGTAACATAAGTTTTATGATATTGTTGTTCAACTTTATTGTCTTTACTCCAAGTGAATCAATTTACATAATTACGATACTATAAAAAAATTAAATTTTACATTATAAAGAAATTAATTGTCATTATCTAGACTATCAAGGACCACATAGCTAGTTGTAAGATAAGGTTGACACCCCAAGACCACCTATAATAGGTCAGGGGTTTGTGACTATTTTGAGATAGAAATTTACACACATGGGAGGCCTTATCCTAAAGAAAATATATGTGAACACACATAACAAACACAAGTATAATGTATAGAATGTAAAAATTGTTATCGTATATGAATGCGTAGAAAATATTCACACATCAGAGTAGAAAAAGCTTAGAAAAAAATTCTTAATAAAATGCTACCATAACTGTAAAAGAGTCCACCTTTCTAAAATAATGGGACTTATTTCAACATTTAACTTCTATAATTGTATGTTATTTTCTGATGAAAATAATCCCCACATTATTTTAGTCCTCCCAGGACCCCCTCATAAGGCATGTCATTTTCATAAGACATGGATAGTGTTGGGAGAGTTCAAACCAGGGTGTGTATATACATACTAGGTAGGACACCCTGAAATTACCAATCATAAACCATTAAATTGGGTCATCTCAATATCAAAAATTTGAGTCAGTTAGAATGAAATAAAATAATAGAATACATATTCTCATAGATATACAATATGTATTAATTTAAGGTCATGTCCTCACCACTAGGCTAGATTATACCTGAGGCTCATAGGTCACATTCATCCATGTGAAATCACTTATTTAGAGTCACTAACACTAATGGAACTCATCCCAGAGGTCAAAATTGTTGGGTCATTCTATATTGAACCATATAATAGAACTCATATAATATAAATACTTAGATAGGGGATAAAACCCATGGAGTATTGGAGATATCTAACTCTATTAGTTATAACCAACTAGGAAGGGAATTAAATGACCTTGATGTCAGAAAAGGGATCCCATGAACAACCAATTGAATAATGATTTAGGATCACACTTTGGGCCACATGGTGGGATACCCGAATCTATCCATAACTAACCCAACGTGGTGATTAGTAATCCTATTCTCAAAATGGGATACCGCATTTTAACCTCTTAGGGATGGAATAAGGGAAAACACCTTAACTGATACAGAAATAGGACTAAGGGGATTTGTGTCCCTATTCATCCCTAGATAGGACACATAGTGTGTATGATGGATATATAGTGTGTTCTGTAAGGCCTAGTGATGTTGATGTCTATGATTGTATACTCAAGACCGTGACCATGTAAATTTACATCCTCATGTACACTATATATGTCAATGCATGTGTAATCCGGGTCACATTTTTTGTTTATATATTAAGGACTGCACGACATGTGAAAAAGTTACACAACCATTCCCTATTTAAATTTAAATGTAAACTTCAGCGTCCTTGGAATAGGGTCTATGTAACCCATGTTCCTCAAAACTACACAACTAATATATCATGATTTCCTAGAAACTCCTACTCTTCAAATTTATATGCCTAAATTACCTCCTGCTCCGATATAAATAATATTCTGTCCCACAATGTCTATATTTAATGTTGATAAAGCGTAAGATTTCACTGATGGTCTGATTCTAACATCCCTTTTTTCTAGAAATAAACTCTCACCATATAGTGTCTCTCAAACTCTAAAACCCATGAAAAAAATAAGAAGACCCAAAACCAATATTATATCATTTTTATAAAGCCTTCATAATATAATAATTACAAAAATCAAACTACTGAACGTGACCAATTATGGGATTGATCGGTTTCACAATTATCTGTTAACAGTTATAGTTGATACATCATTCAAACAAAATAATGATAACGATGGTTCAAATAAAAACTAGAGAAAGAAAGAATATAAAAACTAATAAATTAATTTTGGTGATATTATTTGTTTTCCATTACTCGTTTAGGGAGAATTAAATGAATGAGAAGAAAAATAAGAATCATCAATTGAAAATATTCAACCATAAATCAACACAAGATCCAAAAATTAGGTTTTAAATGAATTATTTATTTTTCACTATGGAGAAATAAATTAAAGTGATTAACACAAATAAAATAAATCATTCAACATTAGTATTGGATAGATTTTTGTTTAATAAGGATTCTACATCATTATTGTTTTCAAAGTCCAAGAACACTGTTGATAATGAAAATATCCTCGATATACAGATCATCAACCCAAAATCCCATCATCACCCACAAATAATATCTTAGAAAACCCTCCCCACAAATACATAGGGTTATGAGAATATCCCTAATATTTGGATATAACATTGATAATATAGAGCATGATTATTTTTTTGGGTGATTAATGGAAATTTAGTTATTTTATTAATTTCTTAATCAATTATTTCACTTATGACTACAGTTAAATGGAATAATAGATAAATAAAATTATTATGTCTAACCTTGGGTATATCCCCTATATTGTATTTAATGATGTCCTTAGTTTTCTCATCCAAGAGACCATTCATGTTTTATTCAATAATTTCAGAAAATATAAATGCAAATGATAAAAAAAATTAATATTTTTATTATTTTGACATCAAGGATCCATAGGCCCTAGAATCTTATATCAACTCTACACTTCACTCACAAAATATTATTTAAAATGTTTCAATGTGTTAAATTGAGGAAAAGTGTTGTTATATTATCACCACCTTTAGGGATTTTTATCCCACAAATTAAAAGTCTACTAAAAAAGACGAGGGTCGTAAGTCGATATCAAATTCTGATTTTCTCAGGTACTATCATGAATATTATCATGATTCCAACGAATAATCTCTAAGGGAATCACTCATTCATGATGGATATTCTACTATCTATCCTTGATGGTCATCAGGTACTCTTATTAGTTTTCTTTTATTCAATTTCTAGCTCACACCAATCAATAACATTGAATGGGTCATATATATCCTCCACTAAGACACATGGAATACATCATGCATAATTTATAACTATGATGTAAAGGATATGTGGTATACCACCTCTTTAACCCTGCACAAAATTTTTCAAGGGATGTTTAATCATGGGGATTTATTTCCACCTCATCTAATTCTATGTAATCCTTATCACAGTGAGACCATCCTAAACAAATTTTATCTCTCTTAGAACTCCAAAGGACTCTTTCTTCAATCATATATGAGATTTTATGTATCCTATAAGTCCTCAGCCACTCTTGGATGATTTTCGTCTTTTTGGTCTTTGCACATACCTACCATAGGACCAAAATCACTCTATACCAAGGTTCATCAGGCCTAATGGTGATTTCTTTATCCTCCCATAAAAGGCTTCAAATAATTTCATATTGATGGTGGAATATTTAAAGTTTTTGTTCCCAAACTCCCCTAGGGGTAGATGGTACTCCCAGTTATGGACAATATCTATCACACAAGATAGAATCATATCCTCTTGAACCTGAATGGTCTGCTCTGTATGGTTGTCTGTATGGGGGTGGAATGTCATTATTAACCGAAATAAGTCCTTATATACTTTGACAATCATACACATAATCATTATGTGATGATAGAATAATTGTATGAAATTATTATTGTGGGATCTCCTTGACCTCATACTATCTCTTTCATTTACATGTGTTTCGAACTCTCCATTAAACCCTTCGTTAAAATGAATAGAATGTGGTATTAATTTGTGATAATAACTATGATCACCATGTGCGTGTTTTAACTTTCATATGATAATGGATGTACCATGAAAAAACATATGGATATTTTACCAATTTTACTGTGACACCTATATATTTTAAGCCAACCATATGGGCACTTGGTGCTCAACCACCACCAGATGAAAAGTTAGACATCAAGAGAAAAACATAGAAATGAAACTATTCATCCCTTGTAACCATAACTAACACTGGTGTTTCGAATACATTTTTTACAGTCCTAGATTTACCTCTAAAGTGGATATATGAGTCTTCCTCACAAACTACTATCACAATGCGAGTAATACAATTTTTATTATATATAAAAGGATTACATACTCCCCTCCATTAGAAAATTTATCAATAGCATGTATATTGGATATATTGTTTTGAAAGTCCTCACAATAGATATTTCTATGTTATGAATCCATGACATGATTATGATTTAACGGTCTAATAGACATTGACTAGTGTCATGCTACACCATTCTCATCTACCAGGGACTACAATAGTGAGGATAAATACTTTGATACCTTCTCAACATCTCTAAATTATATTTCATGCTGAGATAATCATCTATCATATTACCCTTCCCATGAGTATAGACTATCTCAATGTCATCATCAAGTATGTACTGTAGCCATCACCTCATGCTCAAGTAATGATCACTTTGTGAAAGATATACCTGAAAATATACTGTTTGGAATAGAAGATGAATCAATATCCCATTTTATATTTCCACCGAGACATAGTGTGAAAACCACTACTTCTAGCACTAAATCATGAGCCTATTATTTCTTATCTTGAGGTCCTAATTACAATGAATTGTCATAAATCCCTTCCCACCATTACATCAAAATGAATCCATGGAAATATCCAGGGGTTTCATAGGGCACCACATACTCAACACACGCCATTAGTTGTATCATGAGGGGGGTGCTCAAAAACCTCTTCCATAGGTCCTTAAAATCGCATTTATACTTCTCCTTAAATTTTAGAGGCTAAAACTTTCAAGACAATGTAGTAAGAGGTGTTGTGAAAATTGATAAATCATGAATATATCTTTAAGAATACCTTACCAACCCAAGAAGATCCACATTTAATTTACTATCTTCAATGGATCCCTTGATAACATTTCTTCAATCATGGAGGCATATAATAATACTCCATAATATATTTTGACATGTCCCTAGAAGTAAAATTATCAAATATTGAACATCCAGTTTCATAGATTCTTATAAATCTAGTGCTCTTGAAGTATTTCCAGAACCATCCCCAAATATCTCATGTCCTCCTCCTCTGCCACTGAGTACACATGGATACCATCAATTGTGGATACCATTAACTAGTTTAAGATAGCTTGAATGATGTGGTCCTTGAGACAAAGTATTATTATTGGGTAACACATCTTGAAAAAGGGAATCATAATGTACTTATAGTAAACATATAGGAATAATAATATCATATTTGGTATATCCTTCTCTTAGAATATAAACTAGTGATAATCTGACCTTAGTTAAATCTTTGACAACCACCTCCGCCTTTTATTATGGTTAAATAAGTCCTTAATTTATGGAATTTAATACATATTATTTATATCCAATAGGTTTACGATATGTTAATCTACACACATCCACAAGACTACATCTCCATTATCAGTCCAAAACAAATGGGCTACAATGGGGGAAATACTGAATCTAACAATGCCATTATTCTTCAAATCCACTTATAGAAACTTGAGCTCTTGAATCTTTAAAAGGGCCATATAATATTAAAATATAGGTATCGGGGAGTTCTTACTAACAGTTCTACATATAATTTTATCACTCAGTGGGTTAAAAAGACAAACACATCCCCAGGAGAGACATCCTCACACTCCACGACCACTATAAGAAACTAAAAAGGAACAATGTAACCCACACTAAGGTTTATAAACACTAAATGATTAGATAGAGGTTTTATCCTCATGATCAAGATATCATCATTCTCTTCCTATTATTTCATTCATCCAATGAATTAAAATATTGTCCCACTTCCTCTAACACATCACATCCCCGACCTAAAATAAAAAATATGTTCATAAACTATATAGGTATAGTGAATAACTATAATAATGTTATTAGGCCTCATAAAAATTAAAAGGGATCCCAAATGAAGCTCCATCCTCCAAGTGTAAAGTCACACAATCAAAAGAATTTTTTTATCACAGAATTATACTAGATAGGAGTCACTAATTGAAATCATCATGCCTATGTTTCCATTAAAATAAATATATCTTAAACAATGGATGAATCAAGTAACGAGTGGATAAAAAATATGTCTATAAAATTGTACCTAAATATGATAATACATAGAATGTACCTCATATTATTTATAGAGCCTTTGGGCCATATGACAGCACATCGTTTAGCTCTCTGTGATCTTGATATCCAGCTCTCTGAGCCTGGAGGGGTCCACCTATATGAATTATGCATTCTAATGATTCATAATTTCATCCAAGACCCATTTCTTTCCAATATAATATTTGATGTATGCCAACTTTTAAACCCCATAAAAAATCCACTATCTCCACCTAGGTGGCCTATTTACCATCTCCAAATCTTTTTCATGTATGGTTTTGAAATACCATGTGATATGAAATATCTTATCGAAGGTGATACACTATCTATCCCTTATCTAACTAGATTTTCCATGATATCCCTATGTAGATAATCCACTCTAAAAATAAACACTTTGAATATGCCTCATATACCAAGATCATTGATTTTATCAATGACTACCAGCTGCTATGGTTTCATCTATAGAGTTCTAATTTCTAGAACTAGTTATTAGAAACTTCATAGCTAGGACTCTCACTACTACCAAGGGATTCTCAAGTATACCTCTATAGGAAGGGGTATAGAGAGATACAACTCCATTTAGGATATCTCATCTAACCCCACACTCAAATGTACATACATGAAAGAGTATATTATAGGACACATATATATAGTACTATGTGAGTTAGTGAACATCCTGGAATACTATGACACATACATGATACCCTATTGGAGCTCTAGAGGCTCATGTATACATACTGCCCGAAACATCACTAGATAAAAAAAATCTATGAAGATTAATAAAAACTACATCTAATCAAGAGTCACCTCATTATGTGTTTAATTTACCAATAACAGCCATCTCTCTATTGGTAAATAGAGGAGGCCTGATTCTAGAACCACTATTTGATCAGTAGGGGTCCTAAAAGGGGAAAAATCACCCAGATACCATGCGCCAATTCATTAGGAAAAAGCGGTCTGGATCACCATTAAAAATGAGTTTTCTCTTCCTCTAGAACATTAAATGTTCTAAAAAAGAGGCATATAATCTGATGGAACTGTTAGAATCGCATCAACTCAACTGGTTGAGGAAGTATTGGAAAAAATATGGAATAAATTTCAATGTATAAAGATCTCTATATTGAATCCTCATGGATAATAAAATTGTTGTCTTGATACATCTAAATAATCTTAAAATGTCTGTCATAATAGAGGAATCCAGATATTGTTAAGATTCACCACAAGCCAATATAATATATATGAATCTGACTCAACATGGAATGAAAAATACAACCCATTCTAATATGATGCATGTATTGATGTTTTCCATGTAACCAATGCGTAGATGTACTAAGTGAACAAGTGAATTATCAATGTCTTATTGAATGAATACATTAGAACCCACATCATCACTGGTTTCTATGGATTCATATCAAAACTCAAGACACATTAATATTATATTCATTGTTCCCAAACCACTCCTCAGAGCTAGATAGTCTCTTAAATCATGTCCTGAGAAATCCCCCATTTGATACCATAATTCCAAGACCCATCCGACCAGGCCTTTTTAGAAGAAATTTTACCAATGGTGTCACCATAATCCCACCTACAAAAAACTAGGGTCCTAATACTATCTCTAAGTAGGAATATCATACACATGGGTGGACTTAGACAAAAGTATATGGACACATAAAGACATATCCATACCCCTGTATAATTTAGAAAAGACAGAAACTAATATTGTATATGAAAGAATAACAACTCATAGTATATCAAAGAATAAAAAAGTGTACAAAAGAAAAGGTCCAAATACAAGACCACCAAAATTAAAAATCTTTCCATCCTGATAAGAAAAGGTGGAAGATGTCCTGATGTAGCTTCTGGAACTATTTTTTTGTCATATAACACAAATAAACCCCATTTACAACCGAATCATCAAGTACTTCATCAAAATTTATAATGTCTATAAAATACATGACACATTTGAGTGAATCACATATAGGGATGTGTATAAACAAACAGAATAGGGAACCCCAAAATCATAAAATCAAAAATAATTAGTGAGAGTTAGTTGAATATCACAAAAGAGAGTCAATCAAAATTAAATACAATAACAACACTGTTATTCTCATAGATAGACACCAAGTCCCATTTTATGTTCATTTCCTACCAACCATACTAGGATTATTCTTGAGGAATAAAGGTCACATTCTTCTATGTGACCACCCTTATCACGTATCACTAAAATTAATGTCACCCAACTAAGAGGACATAATAGTCAGTGCCTAAAATTTTTATGCTTTCATAAAAACTCATAAGATGTTAATACAATTATTGGTGATCCTAACTTCAGCCTATTAGGGATACTTAACCCTCTATGGGTTAACCCACAAGAATATGGATCACATGAATTAGATGTTATTAATGGGATAACTCATACAACATAGTAAATAATGATAATGGATCACACTAAAAGCCACATGAAGTGACACATGACTCTATCATGAATTGACTCATATAAGGGATAAATTGAAACACCTGAAGATTTCATAGTATGTTATATCATTAAATTAATTCAATAGCTTATACTGCATGCAACACTGACTTGGAATACATTATATGAAATATTGAGTTTCTGTGAAACAACACTTTAATTATTCAAATGATATATTTATAACATAACAATTAAATATATTAATAATAATAGTAACCAATAAATTTTAAATGACATTTATAATTCTATCACATAAATAAACCATATTTCTAAGTAAATGTATAAGTTTCATTAAAATATAAGTACTATTTTGATTAAGGAACTACTTCTTATGCCCTTTTGTGAATAATAATAAAATTAAATTTAGAAACTATTATAAATTAAATTTGGTGAAATTGAATTAATTTTTGAATTTATAATTCCAATATTAGATTAGGGTGAATTTTTGGTAATTTTATGAGAAGTTTTATTTTTTTAATGAATAGTGAAAATACTTCGTTTTAATTCAAAAATGTGTTTTCACCCAATTTATTTATATTGTTAGATTATCCTCTTAATTATTTTTTGAGTATATATGGATTATATTTTTATCATTTTATATAATTTTGGTCATTGGAAGTAATTTCACATTTACTATATAAATAAACACATGTCAATCTTTTGATAGTTTTTATTTCTTAAAAACCCACTTTCTGGTTATCAAAATGGGAATTAATTTTAAATTAATTATTGAAAAGTACATATATTTAATTTGGTAAAATAGAAACCATTTTTAAATTCGAAATATAAAAATTATCTTAGGGTTAATTTTTGGAATTTTTCTGAAAACATTCAATTTTTGATGAATAGTAAAAAACACTGCGTTATTGTTAAAAACCTAATTTTATTTAAATTTATTTTAAAGAAAAAATAAATAAATAATAACTATATTAGTTCAATTTAATTCATTATATTCATTTTATAATAATATTATATGTATAAAATTTTATTGAACCTTTTAACATCTTTTACCCACATTCTAAGCACATTTGGAAATTTGCATAAACTGTAATTTTATCGCTTCTGTGAATTAAATTTCAAAAATCTAAGAGACATTTTTTAAATTAGTAATTAAAATTTAGTTCAATAGGATTAAAATATTTTTTGGTGAACTGTATCTTTTGAATATTATTTACAACAGTTAAAAGTAAATATGGTAATTAATGGTAAAAATGATATTATAATTACCTTAAAACATGTGCTAATTATATTGGATAAGTAATTTTCGACCAAAATAAACCTTATGAATAAATAATGATCCTATTTTATCGACATTGATTAGATTATGACATTTATTATTATTTTATTTAAAGAAGAGTTAAAAGTGTAAAATTTAATGTTTAATAACTAAACCATTTTAAATATATGGTTACAAAAAATATAAATTTGAATGAAAATATTAATTAGAAATATAAAACGATTTCCTACATCATGGTATTTTATTTATAAATTTTAGAGATTAAATAATTAAATTTATTTACGCCACAATGATGATGCAGTAATTACCTTATTAATGGAAGATTAAAATAATTCATATTATAAATATAAAAATAAAAGTAAATTGAGACTTTTTTCATTGAAATAATTTTCTAGGTTAATATAACATATTAGTGTTGATTTAATTTATTTTTTTCAAAGTAATAATTTCTTGTGGACTTTCAAAAAAACAAATACTAAATAATGTCAAATATGACAAAAATGAGTTTTTAAAACAAATACTATATTGTTAAATGATTTAATATTACTAAAAATATAAGGTTCATACAAAGGATGTATTTATTTATATATATTTCATTAATTAACAACTTTTAGTTCTCTTGTAATTTTATTGAATGTTTATTAACCATGTAATATTAACATACATGAAGACATGGTAAAAGTTAAACTATTTAACTAAGAATTATTTATAAAAGATAAGGTTTATATGGTGACCTAAAATTTTCTAAAACCTATTGGATGATAATATTTAGACCCATACCCCCTTATACTAGAAATAAATCCATTTGGATTAATTATAAACCGAAAATGATTTCATAATAAAATAATATTTAAAGCTTTTCCTAAAGTGACCCTCACCTCTATAATAAAAGGGTACATACCCTTCTCTTAATTTCACACCTCCAAATCCCTATGGATTGGCCAAACCCTACTTAAATATCCTCTCAACTAAAATAAATTCAATATTGAGGCCTTACTCTGATCGTAAATCCAACAGAAGGATCACTTTTGATCAAATAAAAAGGAAGCACCCAAAGAAGAGGTAATAATTTCATCATCTCTTTCAAAGTTATTTTATTCTTCCTCTTCCCATTTCATTGTTGTTTCCAAACCAAAATAAGTAATACATTATCTTCTACATATTGTTATGTTATTATAAATATGATCCAAAAATATTCATTATTCTATCCATCCTATGAATGACACAGTCACCATACGTGCGTATGTATGACTTACTGTCTCCACGTCATGGTGTAGTTTGTTATTCAACACTTCATTTTTTGTATGGGTATAATAATGAGTATAATTGATCTAAATAATAAATATAACATGTAAATTATTATTTATATATGATATACTATACAAGTAAATAATATTTCACCATCAATAGAATGATATTTTATGTCTTGCGAACGTACGGATTACCGTCTCCACGAACCCGATGAAATTCATTCCCCATCATAACCATTCAAGAATAATTTTAATTTTTTGATTAAAAATAATTTTTAAGAACTATATATAATTTTTGATATGATTCAAATATATCTTATACATAACAAAAATGACTTACGTAACCAATCATATATTGGAAAATGAATTAGTTAACACCCAAAATAATGATAGTACTGAAATATTATTAACAAAGAAATATTAGAAGATTATATATGATATCATATTTAGGTATGTGGTTCTTGTATAATTTAATAACAATGATTTAAATATTATACAAGAGGTTATCGTACCCTCGAGTAAGGAAAAGTACAAGGTAAGTGGTTTTCATCTCACTTCTTATTCCCGTGAGATTCATGCTATATTTTCACTATTTAATTTTGTGTGGTGTATTTACTACTCATGATTGTATTTTTTTATGAAATATAATTTCATTTATGGGTATTTAAATATTTATTATATTATCCTTCATTCATGGGGTGTATGTTTAAAAAGTTACCAAATTAGTAAGGGAATTTCTAATTTTGATTTCCACTCATTAGGATTAAAGCAAACTTCATTGATTATTTTACTCCATGATTATGTGTGAAATCACTATTTAATTTTTTATGTAGTAATTTTCACTCCCCTTTATGTGGATATACTTTTTATACACATAATCACTGCATTTATAATTTCCCAAGTCATCAATATGAACTTGATAAGAGTAATCTTAACTCAATTCCCATTCATTGAGTTAAACATCAAAGTCATTAGTGTTGTTTTTACAAGAATATATTTGAATGTACTATGATTGATTTGCACTGAATATCCAATCATATTGAATGTATTTATAATTTTGACACATAATTATTTCATTTATTTATAATTAACCTAAGGATACAAACATTATAAGGGATTTTATCTCAATTTATATTCCATTGAGACCTATTTATTGTTATGAGACAATTCAATTTTATATGGTGTATATACTGTACTTTGACATAGTATATCATGAATATATTTATTCTCATGACATTATAAATTTTTTATTACATCATATATTTTGATTCAAGCATCTCTCATTTAGTGAAGAACTCTAACAAAAATAACATTTTAAATGTTTTAAAGATTTGTTCTTCTAAATATTTCTCATTAATGTCCATGTTCTAAAAATAGTTTTAAGGATTTATTTTTAATGACATGAATGTTTTAAAATTAAATTTTCTTTTAAATGTTTCAAAGTGATACATGACACTTTGATTCAAAAATATCTTTTAAACGACTTCTTGATAAATAGTGTTACTTTTAAATGTTTTCAAGAAAAATGAGATATTTCTCTCAAATAGTATTTCTGATTATTGTTATCTATGTAAATATAATTCCTTATTCTTGACTAAGGTTCATTTATTATAATAAAATATTACATATTGTATTGAATGAGTTATTTTTGACAATAGATGTCCTATTTTTATACCATTAATCATTTTTGGTTAAAATATTGGAATTTTGTTTCCCAGTTTTAATATGAATGTTTAGAATATGTTTCGCCATTTTCATATGAGGAATGAATTGGACATAGTAAGTGATAGTAATGGACCTCTATAGCCCTTTGATGCATCAGTAGGTGTCATGAGATAAACTAGTGTTTTGGCATAATGCCTTGAAGAAATTATTATTTGTATTCTTGGTATAGGGCCTTGACTATGTGGTTATGATTTATAGAATTATGAATTACATCATTAAGAAATCATCTATTCATATTACATGTGATTATTCGACTAGTAGAATATCCATGTGAATAAGTAAATGGAATTATTTGATTTATCTTTTCCTTATTATGCTGATGTTTAAATTTAGAAGGCTTGTGTTTTAGTCTTATACATTAGGTTAAATGGTTATGCTTATTTATGATAGTTTCTGCTATATTGTTATCCTTACTCAGCATCTAAGATCAACCCTTTATTATGTTTTCTTTTTCCTAGGATGTGAAGAAGTATATTATGATTTAATTGAAAGGATATGCTAAGGGATACGAGTGTGTTCAAAGGGGACACAATGTTTTTGTTTTTTATTTCATGATGCAATGTAAAACTTATGTATGTATCAAGTACTTACAAAGCTACTAATCTAATCAGTATTTGGATAATTGATCTCTTGTGATCATGCTAATGTTATGTAATAATGCACCAACTCTGGGTAGCTAGGGTCAGGGCATTAGAGTTGTTATCATAGGAAGTTTATAACAAAGCATGAAAGCTATATTTAGATAAACTCTGATTAAAGAACATTACCCTAAGATATACTTTTAGGATTTATATAAAATAACATCCAAAAATTTGGTAGTGTAAATATTATATGGGTTTTCTAAGAAAATAAATATCTTTTTGGTTACAAACAGGTTAAGGTGGTTCTGGCACAGATGTACCTAGGAGTGAAAAATCCGACACGGAGTTTTGAGATTGACCCGGGGTATCCTGGTACACGGAAATGGGCCTTGCGACACTCTTGGTATTGACACTACCAGGGGATATCCTTAGAATAATTCAAATTTTTATTACAAATAGATTTGAAGGATTTTAATATATGCTGAGAATAAATAACCCTGGTTAATCCTAAGGTGTTTTAGATTGAAAGTAAGGTGTCATGATATTGTCTAAATGATTTTATGAATATTTTTAGTCACACTATGCTTTTTGGTTTTATCAATGGATGGATTCTAGGGAAGTCATATTAACATTGAACATTATATACAAGGTGGGAATGATGGTGGAATTGAGAAAAAATGGAATGTTGATAGGTTTAAAATATATCATGTTCATCCCAAATCAATTATCCAAAAATATGACCAACAACATATACATTAACCAACTCACAAACTCAAAAAAGAAGAGAAAGGTGGAGAATGATAAGAGATCGATCAGTGGAGACCATGGAGAAAAGAAATAACATTTTCCATCATGTAGGAAATGTGGAAGGCGACACCCAGGAAAGTGTCTCAATGGAACAATGAAATGATTTATGTGTGGGAAATAAGGACATAAATTAAATAATTGTCATAGAAACATGAAGAGTACTATGGAAGAAAATAAAAATAATCATAAGAATCTATTTATAGTCATTTTCCTTAAATATTGGGGACCTGGGAGTTACCCGAGTCAATGTACTATTCTATAGGATAACCTCTATGTTATGTAAGAACCTATGTGGTAATAAATTGATTGATAAATGTTTAAAAGTATTAATACTTTCTATTGATGGGATTACCTTGGAATACATTTCTTTTTTAGGTGTAACCCTGTAGTTTGGTATGTGAAAATTATATTTGATGAATAATTATCTTTTATTTTGTGGATATAGTTATAAAGAACCATTTGGGTTTATATGATCCTTGAATTTGGTTCAATTACACATTATTACTTTCTTTTGAATAAAATGCAAGGTATGAGATAGAATTTGTGGTTAAAATATGTTATGGTTATTTTTGAGAAATTTATTTCATTTTTGGTAATGTTATAAAATTATATAGTTTTTAAAAAAGGACAACACGTAGACCGTGTGAAAACCCGTCACATCAGAAAATGATGTGGGAATAGAAGCCAGAGACAAAGTGCGACTAGGATTTATCTCCTACAACTGGACTACGTGAAGCCCCTGGTTAGTATAAATAATTCATCTTAGTTAAGTGGTAAATGTTATTTTTTAAGATGTTAGCTCTTTTGGGAAGACTATATGTCTAAAGAAAAATAGAATACTATGTGATTTCATTTGATGAGTAATGGTGGATTTTTTTGGAAGAATGTATGTTTGTATTGTGGACTTATAGAAATTAGGGTTATTTATGTAAATGATAAAACTATCATAGATAAAATGTGATTATGTTAATTTCTATTAAGTATGTGACTTTAAGAGTAATCAATGTTATTTTTAGATAAATCATAATATTTATCATGAAAGACCAGGTGATCAAATAATTATGAATTTTGGGTTCCAATCATAGTTTGGATTATTTTGAAGAATTTTAAGGAATTTTTTTAATGGTCTTAGTTGAAATTTGGGTATTAATTGATTAATTTTTGAGATTAAGAGTAGTATTTATTTCTATATATGATTATGATTTTTGGGGATCATCTTATCTTGTACTAACCATTTTGGTATTGGTTAATGTATAAAGATAGGGTAAATATATAGTTCATCTTTTGTGGATTATGTGATTCTTTAGAAGTTGATTCTAGCACTTCAGGTTTGGCTAAGTCATCTTGAATACTCATCATTTGGGGAAAAGATGAGTTTGTGGTAGAAATTTATTAAAGGAAGAAACTATAATTGAAACGTAAGTATATATACTTTTATTCTAAGTCAATCTCATAAATAAATTCCAAAACATTATAAAAAGGAACTTAAAACAAAAACATTGTTTGTTTTCTTCTTCCTACTGGGTAATCAAAGACCGTTTAACACATCACAAGTTTATGGTTTTATGGTAGTTAAATTTCTCCTGATCATGTTTTCTATCACTCCCCATCAGAACATGATGGGTTTTTTCACTTCCATATCCATTTTTCCTATATGTAACACTAGTATGAGTTATATCGGGTGACAATTGTACTTCTCTTTATTTCTTTTAAAGTGATAATTTTATTGACTGTTTTTACGATGTGGGATTTCAACAAAGTTGTTTTGAAATGTCAAACCCCTAGTTTTTTTGAGTTTAAATTTTGACTACAAAACTATTTTAAAGAGGGGAGAATGTAACACCCCATGATTTCATATAAATTTATATCATTAAAGTAAGTCCATATCTTATACAGCATGCAAGTCTGACTTGGCTTACATTATACGGAAGATTGAGTTTCTGCGAAACAACACTTTAATTATTCAAATGATATATTTATAACATAACAATTAAATATAGTAATACGAATTATAAAAAATAAAATTTAAATTTCATTTATAATTTTATCACATAAATAAACCATATTTATAACGAAATGTATAAGTTTCATTAAAATATAAGTACTATTTTGATAAAGGAACTACTTCTTATGCCATTTGGTGAACAATAATAAAATTAATTTTAGACACTATTATAAATTAAATTTTTTGAAATTGAATAAATTTTTGAATTCATAATTCTAATATTAGATTAGGGTGAATGTTTGGTAATTTTATGAGAAATTTCATTTTTTTAATGAATAATGAAAAATAATGAGTTTTAATTCAAAACTTCCTTTTCACCCATTTTATTTATATTGATAGATTATCCACTTAATTGGTTTTAGAGTATATATATATTATATGTTTATCATTTTATATAATATTGTTCATTGGATGTAATTTCACATTTAAATTGAATATAAACACATGTCAATCTTTTGATAGTTTTTACTTCTTAAAAACTCGCCTTTTGGTATACATAATGGGAATTAATTTTAAATTAATTAATTCTACTTCAATGTCCTGAATTTGGTAAAATTTAAATCATTTTAAAATTCTCAATATCAAAATTAGATTAGTGTGAATTTTTGGTATTTTTTTGAAATCTTTCAATTTTTGATGAATAGTGAAAACACTTCGTTATTGTTTGAAACTGACTTCTATTTAAATAATAATTATTATTATTTGATTTTTTTAAAATTAAAATTAAATAAACAATACTTATATTAGTTCAATGTAATTAATTGGAGTCATTTTATAATAATATTAGATGTATAAAATTGTATTGAACGTTTTAATGTCTTTTACCCACCTTCTAGGAACATGTTAAAATTTTCATAAAGCATAATTTTTCAACTTCTATGAATTTAATTTCAAAAATCCAAGAGGCAGAGTTGATTTTGGTAAGTAAAATGTGGTTTAATAGGATGAAAATAATTTTTGGGGAATTTTAACTTTTGAATTTTATTTACCACAGTTAATAGTAAATAAGATAACTAAACGTAAAAATGATATTATAATTACCCTAAAAATGTCCTAATTCTATCTGATAAGTGTTTTCTGGCCAAAATAAACCTTAGAAATAAATTATTATTATCATTGATCTGATTGGATTAGATTAGGACATTTATTATTATTTTATTTAAAAATGAGTTAAAAGTGTAAAATTCCATGTTTAATAAATAAACCAATTTTAATATAGAGTTATACATAAGATAAATTTCAAAATAAATATTAATTATAAAGAAAAAAAATTTCTACATCATGTTATTTTATTTATAATTTTTAGACATTAAATAATTAAATTTATCTGTGCCACAATGATGATGCAGTAATTACCTTGATAATGAAAGATGAAAATAATTGATATTATAAATATAAAACTAAATATACATTGAGATTTTTGATTCATTAAATTAATTTTATAGGTTACTATGACAATTTGGGGTTGATTTAATGAATTTTTCTTTAAGTAATATGTTTTTTAACGTTCAATAAAAACCAAATACTAAATAATGTCAAAATTGAGATAAATGAGTTTAAAAAAATACTATATTATTAAATGATCTAACATTCAAAAAAATATATGGTTCATACAAAGGACATATATAATTATATATATTTCATTAAATAAACAATTGTGTTTCTATTTACATTTTATAGTAAGTTTATTAATGAGGTAATATCAAAATACAAGAAGACATGGTAAATGATAAAACATTTAACTAAGAATTAAATATAAAAGATAAGGTTAATATGGTGACCTCAATTTGTCTAAAACCTATTGGTTGATAATATTTTGACCCATACCCACATTATCATATAAATAAATCAATTTGGAGAAGTTATAAACAAAAAATTATTTCATTATAAAATAACATTTCAAGCTTTTCCTAAAGTGACCGTCACCTCTCTTATAAAAGGGTACTTCCCATCATCTTAATTTAACACCTTAAAATCTATTTGTCTCAGCCAAACACTACTCAAATATTCTCCCAACTGCAATAAATTTAACCTAGAGGCCTTACTTTGATTAGAAAGCCAACCTAATGAGACATTTTGATCAAATCACAAGAAAGCACCCCAAGAAGAGGTAATAATTTCTTCACCTCTTCCAAAGTTCTTTTATTCTTCCACTTTCTCTTTCTTTGCAGTTTCTATACCATGATTATAACTCCAATACCTTCTAAATAATTTTAGGTTATTATAAATATTGTAAAACCATATTCATTATTTTATTCATCTTATGAATGAAAAAGTCACCATACATGCGTACGTACGACTTACCGTCTCCATGTCGTGGTGTAATTTTTTATTCAAAACTTAATCATTTTTATGGGTATAATAATGAGTATAATTGATTTAAATAATAAATATAACATGTTAATTATTCTGTATATATGATATAACATCCAATTACATATGATTTCACCATTAATAGAATGATATTGTCACTCGTATGTACGTATGGATTACTGTCTCCGCGAACACGATGAGATTCATTCTCCATCATAACCATTGAAGAATAATTTTCATTTTATGATTAAAAATATTTTTTAAGAACTTAATACAAATCTGGATATGAATCAAATACATCCAATCCATAACAAACATGACTTACGTAACAAAACATATAAAGGAAAACGAATTAGTTAACACCTGAAACAATGATACTACTAAAATATTATTAACATAGAAATATTAGAAGATCATATATGATATAATATTTAGGTATTTGGTTCTTATATAATTTAATAAAAATTATTTAACTATTATAAATGAGGTCAATGTACCCTCGACTAAAGAAAAAGTAAAAGGTAAGGGTTTTTCATCTCACTTCTTATTCCCTTGAGATTCATGCTATATTGCCTCTCTTTCATTTTGTGTGGTGTATGTACTTCCCATTATTGTATTTTTTGTGTAATATAGTTTAATTTAGGGGTAATTACATTTTATTTTTATGATAATTCTTTCATGGGGTGTATGTTTCCAAAGTTACCAAATTAGTAAGGGAATTTCTAATTTTGATTTCCACTCATTGGTATTTACAGAAACTTCATTGATTATTTTACTCCAAGATTATGTGTGAAATAACTATTTATTTATTTATGTAGTAATTTACACTCACCTTTGTTTGGATATATTTCTGATACACATAATCACCCCATTGATAAATTCTCAATTCATCGATATGAACTTAATAAGAGTAATTTTAACAGAATTTCCATTCATTGAGTTAAACATCCAAGTCACTGGTGTTGTTTTTACAAGAATATGTGTGAATGTACTCTAATTGATTTATACTGAATATCCAATAATATTGATTCTATTTATATTTTCAAACATAATTATGTCATTGATTTATTCTTAACCTAAGGATATGGTCTTTATAAGGGATTTCATCTCAATTTTCATTCCATTGGTACTTCTTTGTTGTTATGTGCCAATTCAATTTTATATGGTGTATATACTATAATTTGACATAGTATATCAAGAATACCTTTATTCTCATGATATTATAATGTTTTGATTACATCCATTATTTGTATTCAAGATTCTCTCATTTGGGTAGGAATTCTAAATAAAATATCATTCTAAATGTTTTAATGATTTATTCTTTTAAAAAATTGTCATTAATGTTCATGTTTAAAAACGATTTTAAGGATTTATTTATATGTACATGAATGTTTTAAAATTAAAATTTCTGTAAAATATTCAACGTTAAATGGTACACTTTGATTCAAAAATATCTTTTAAATGACCTTTTGATAAATAGTAAGACTTTTAAATTTTTTCATGAAAAATGGTATATTTCTCTCAAATAATTTTACTGATTATTTTTATCTATGTAAATATACTTCATTATTCTTGATTGATGATGATTTATTATAATACAATATTTTATATTTTATTTAATGAGTTATGATTTACTATGGATGTGCTATTATTATACAATTCATGGTTTGCTGTTGAAATATTTACATTTCATATGCTAGTTTTAATGCGAATGTTTAGATTATGTTTCACCCTTTTCGTATGAGGAATGAATTAGAATTAGTATGTGATGGGCAGGGCCTGATATAGTCCTTCAATGCATCGGTAGGTCTCATGAGACAAACTAGTGTCTTGGCATAAGGCCTTAAAAAAATCGTTATTTTTAGTATTGGCATGAGGACATGACTATGTGGTTACATTGTCCAACATTATGATTCCATCATTATAAAATTAGCTATTCATATTACATGTTATTATTCTACTAGTAGAATATTCATATGAATAATTAAATGACATTATATTATTTATCTTTGCTATATTATGCTGATGTTTAAGATTAAAAGGATTTTGTTTTAGTCTTATACATTTACTTAAATGTATATTCTTATTTATGATTGTTTATTCTATACTATTATCCTTATTGAGCATCTGAGCTCACCCATTTCTTATGTTTAACATTTCTTAGGATGGGAAGAAGTATATTATGATTGACCTGTCAGAATAGGCTAAGATATATGAGTGTGTTCTAAGGGGACACAATGTTGTTGTTTTTTCATTTAATGATGTAATGTAAAACATATGTTTGTATCATGTAATTCCAACAACACTAAACTAATAGGTCTTTCAAGACTTGATCTCTTGTGATCATGACAATGTTATGTAATAATGCACTATCTCTGGGTAACCAGGGTCAGGGTGTTACATAAATCATTGTATTTTTTGGATAGGATACCACATTATAAAATTATAAAAATGGTCCAAGGTAATACATCCAAATTCAAACCAAAATAAGAATGAGGTAATAAAGGGATAAAATCTACACTAGAGAAGAAACATGGAATTCAAAATGGATACATTGTGTATTCTACTAATCTTGGTCCTACTTCTGTCATTTCATGTGTACTTTGGATCATTCCCATGTACTCTTGTTATACCTATGTACAATGCCCGTGTTTTTTCTTATATACCTAAGGGAAGACATTAGGTTTCCATATTAAGGACCACATGATATGTGAACAAGTCCCAAGGCCATGTAGTATTTATGTTCATGGTTAAACACTTTCTATCATAGAAGAGAGTCCATACAACTTGTGTTCTCATAAAAAATGAAATATATATTAGGATTTTTCAAAAACTCATGGTATTCAGGTGAATTTACAATAATTTCCTCTTACTCAACTGTAGTTTTGAATCACAACCAAAAATTATAGATCTATGGTTGACCGAGTTGAGCTGTCACATATCACCGGATTCTGACCACCCATATTCTTAGAAATACCCTCCCATGACACTACATTACCCAACAACCCAAACCCATGAAAAGAACTCCTTCAGTCTAGAAACATTCTCATATTGTCAAAATACATCCTCCATCACACCATCAATAATGGATTTGAACTTTTGGAAATAATTTATTGTTCCAAATTTTAAATCCTAATGATAAATTCTTAGATAATTTTGAAAAATCATCCAAATGATACACTGATAAAAAATGTTTGAAGAATGATAGTATAAGTTCATGAAATAAAAAAGTGAGAAAACAATGTTGGCCATTTTTCTTCTTTTCATTCTTACTTTTATTGATAACTAAATTAATAGGGAGAAAAACACTAATAAATAATTAAGTATATTCAATCATAAATAAAAAATGATCCACAAATTAATTTTCTAAAATAATTTCTTCAATTTATCCAAGGGAAAATCATGGATGATGATTAAACAAGAAATACAAATATACTGTATCAATATTAAATTGATCACTAATAAAGGAATATTTTGAATCGTTACCCCCCAATGAGATACAATAACTCTTTCAATAATGAAAAAAATATTGGTAAATCAATCATCAACTCATTATCCCATCATCATCAAGAAATGCTATTATCCACAACCCACTCCTCAAATATCTAGGGTTATATGAAAAACCATATTATTTGGAAATATAATGGATGATATAAAGATGGGTTATGTTTTTGGATGATTAATGGAAAATATATTATTTAATTAATTTATTCCTCTAATATTTCTCATTTGGATTAATTTAATTTGAACACCTAACATGAAAAAGGATACGTTTTCCCCAAGGTAAATATCTTTTTCTAGATTTAATGGACGCCCTAGTTTTCTCATCCGAGACACCATTTTAAAGATATTATAATATTTTAAAAAGTACCTGTTCACATAATATAATAAATTTAATTTTTTAAATATATCAACATCAATGCTCCATTGGATACAGAATCCTGTACTGACTCAATGCATAAATCTAAAAATATTCATTTACATATTTCAAAGGGTTAAATGTCAAAAATTGATTCATTAAATGTATTCACCCACATTTTATTAACTGAACACTTTTTCTCTTTAATATCTTAGTTCATTATTCCCTCTATTACAACATATGAATCATCTTCATAATCCTTTGATTCATTTACCTAGGTTATTTTTTCTATATTAGTATCATGTATATTATTTAATTAGTTCAACATAATTATATTTATCATATTAACATCCTCACCCAATTTTTTTATCATTTTTTATTACCTAAGGAAAATAACCATAGTATAAGTTGATAATAATAAATGAAGATATCTAGTTTGGAATAACCATAATATTTTTCACATTACATCCTATCCCATTTGATTCTTTGTTTGGAAAAATATAAAATTTATCTTCAAATCCATTGTTAACCAGAATCACATTGCTTTGAGAAATTTTAAAAAACTATGGATGAATTTTGTGCGTATAAAAATTAATAATAAACCATATCTTGAATATAATAAATACGAAAATATCTTTAATAATGTATACGTCTATTCAACTCATTATGTTTCATAATTTATTACCAAAATAACTGTATTTATATTAACCATTATGGTCATATAAATATTATAAATTATAATCAAATAGAATCCTACAATTATTATTCTCTAAACTATTTCTCTCAAACCATCCATAGAAACATAAACTCATACAGTTGGACCTAGTGATAAAAATATTCTATTTACAAACAATCCCTAATGAAAAAATATGTTTCTCAATTATTACCATCTATAATTACATTACTAAAAAAATACATTATTTCATTTAGATAACCAATACCAATTAGGTTTATTGATTTATTGAATTATGAAAAATTGTTTATGTAACAAACACATGTCATTCTCATCAAATGGGAATTTTTCCCATTATATGAAAATTTTATTATTTCACTTAATTTCAACAACATTTATAAAAATATTATTCATGCGTGATCCCATTTAAGATATAATATATTTAATAATAAACATCATAACATAGGAAAATTTAATCATATAAAGTGTGATATCAAATACATAGTATGGTTAAACATTGGATTTATATGACATCATGCCTTCTTATTACCTAACTTTTAATTACATTACAAACAGAGGATCTTTAAAGTCTAGTGTCTAGAAAAAAAGGTACATAATACATGAAAACATATAAAATTAGTTTAATCCACTTGAAATGATTCTTGAAATTTTCATACAATGTACAATTACTGTATCTCAAAACCTAGATACATACAACAAAGGAAAGGTTGATCAGAATCCCTACTAAGGAAAACAAGTGAAACAATTTACATGTGAGATTGAGTGATATTAATAAGAACGTGAGGAATATAGTAAAGGAATGATAAATAGGGAGAAAATAGAAATAATAACTTTAATAATATCTTAAAAATATGTATACAACATTTAATTTATACATTTATAAGAATATCATCAAGGTACATCCCCAAGGTGTCATAAAAATTACTGAGGTTATTCACCAAGGAATCATAAAACGTTTCATCTCTAGGGATTAATTTTTTTACCCAATGAATTGGAGAAAAATAAGGTTTCAACCTTAATATGTATTTTATTCATGTGATCCACATATATCATTATATATAATTTCACAAATAACCCAAAGGGAATAAAATAAATGTATTTCATATCAAAATTTTGACGTTTTAAAAAGTGCTTGAAAATATGATTTTTATGTTATTTTAAACCCACAGAAAAGGAATGTAGGTTTCATGAATGTTTTTACTAGAATAAAATAGATCATTTTTTAAAATATATTAACACCCTTAATGAATAAATTTTTTTATGTATTCACAAAATAAAATGGTTAAACTTATTGAAAAAAAGATATGTTGTGAGACCAAAATTCTGCAGCCTAACAACGTCACTTAAAATTTCAGAAAATAAATTTATGAGAGAAAAATGGGGTATCTCATCATATGAAAATCAAAAGGATATTTATAGGGATAAAAAATATCATAACCTATAATATGAAAATTAAAATTCAAATACATAACACAAAAGAAGTGTTGACTAAAAAGGAGGGTGAAAGGTTCCCTCACCTTGAAGAGTAAATCTAAAACTCGAAGTTTGGGACCTTGGGGTATTGAGGGAACCTCGGGAGGACTCTATGGGAGGTAAAAATACAAGAGTATTGTTGAGGAAGAATTTTTAATGAATGTAATGTAGTAATTGGTTCGTATTTATATCAAAAGTGAGATATTATTATATTAATTTACAAGGGACACCTCATTAGTGGTATTTGGAAAACCATGGGATTTACCATGCTATTTGCCTATGTTATTGGACAATTGGAACACCTAATAACAGATTTTACAATAAAAAAGTTGAACAAAATTATTACATCACAATTAAATCATTAATGATGTCATTAAACACATTGAAACTCAAAACTGTATTTTTACTATTCACTGGAAAACAAAATATTTTATAAAAAAATCATAAATTCACCCTAAACTAATATCAATTCTCTGAATTCAAAAATGAAGTCAATTTTATTTATATAATTTTCTAATTATGAGATATTTAATTCTATGTAAAAAAATTTTTTACCTGAAAAGATACTAATACTTAACTAATAATTTTTGAAACCGTAATTTACTTATGATATTATATTACATTACCAATCAAGATGCCTAAATTATATTTATACTTTCTTAAGTGAGGTTAATATTTTTTTGGTCACATGAATATTCATAATGGTAATATTACTATTCATAATTTACTATTCATCAAAAAATAAATTGATCTTATTAGAATCTAAATTTATTACCGATCAAAACTTTAGAATGAAATTTTTTGAAAATAATTTTACATTATTAATTATTTAAATTATAAAAAAAAATATTTTAAAATACACTTTTTGCAATATTCATCAATAATAAAGAACTTCTATAAATTAATCTTATATTTATTTTGAAATTTTAAATTCACAAAAACTACCATAATAATAAATAACAATTTTACTTATGCAAAATGATTACACAAAGTAACTAAGGCCTCTTTACATAGCCCCTTATAATACCTACATAGGACCTAAGAGAAAGGTGTGCAATGGTGATAGAATCTTAGGGCGGCTCAAACAACATTTCCCAAGTGATGATTTCTATCAGCTTGAACTTCTCCAAAAGGTAGTTACTTTCAAACTTAATATGATGAAGATTGAATTGGGATTGATCTATAGAAAATCCTAGTGATTCTAATTCCTTCCTAGGCTTTGATAGATGGGCTTCGTACATCTTGAGTCTACTGGATGATACCATCGATTCTTCTTTCTATAATAATTAACCATGATCATTTCTATTTATAAACAATAATCATAATGTTAAGGGTATTGTTTCCAACAGTCATATAACTGTTGCAACTCAATGGACTTATTTTAATTATAGTCACTTCATTAATAAAAGGATATAGTTTTTTTGAGTATAGAATAAAATAACACACAAATTCAGGAAACAAATATTATTCAAAATTTCGGGTCACTACATTCTTCCCCCCTTAAAAAATTTTGTCCCCTAAATTTAAACTCATATGATCAGAAGAGAAAAGTTGTGGGTACTTCTTCCTCATAGAACCCTCCAGTTCCCATGTAGATTTTCTACACTTTTGGTTCCTCCACAACTCCTTAATAAGGAAGGTAGTCTTGTTTTGGAGAACATTGTATCTATAATCCAAGATCTCTACCGAATGTTCCTCACAAGAGAGGTTATGTTTTAGTTGCACCACATCTGGATTTAATACAAGTGATGGGTAAGGTTTTTACTTCCTCAAGAGGGATACACGCAATACATCATGAACTTGTCCTAGATTTGGAGGAAGTGAAAGACAATAAGACACTAATCTTACGTGTTCAAGGATTTCATAGGGGCCAATGTACCTAGGGATGGGATTTCTTTTGTTCCCAAACCACATGACTCTATTTTAAGGTGAAATTCAAAGAAATACTTTTTCACCAACATAAAACATCATGTCCCTTCTATGGTTTTCAGAATAACTCATTTGTTAACTTTGGGAAGCCTTAAAGTTTTTCTAGATGACATGAACCATTTCTGTCATCTCTTTCACAAGATCAGTCCATAGAAGATTTCTCTCTCTAGCGTCATCCCAACTAGTAGGCGTTTTACATCACTTCCCATAAAGAGAACCATAGGGTCCCATTTGAATGCTTGAGTGGAAACTATTGTTTTAAGAGAAATAAAATAATTGGAGATGTTGATCCCATCCACCATTAAATTCCATTGAGCATTTTCTCAACATGTCTTTGAGTGATTGAATAGTACATTCAGATTAACCATTAGTTTGGGGGTACTATTCCATACTAAAATTCATTTCAGTACTCAATGATTGTTGACTAATTCTCCATAATTTTGATGTAAACCTTGGATCATGATCAGATATGATAGAAATTGAAACTCCATACAACCTTACCAATTCCTTCACGTAAATCCTGGCAAGTTTATCAAGAGATAAATCTTCCTAAATATGGATTAAATGGGTAGTCTTGGTGAGACAGTCTACTAAAACCCATATTACATTATTTCATTTGGATGTTCTCAGGAGACTAGTGACAAAGTTCATAGTGATATTGTCCCACTTCCATGCTGGTATTGGTAGTGGTTATAATACCCCTTTAGGAATTTTTCAGTCTTCCTTCACTTGCTTATATACAAGGCAACATGCAGTGTATTAAAAAATCTCCCTTTTTGTATTATCCCACTGATAATAATAAAAAAGGTCCCCATTCATTTTCATACACCCAGGATGTATAGATAAAGTAGATCTATGATCTTCATCCATTAGATTCTTATTTATTTTTGGAATATATTGAACACTTAGTCTTGTACTAAATCTCTGTACGCCTTCTTGATCAATATTAATCTTAGGAAACTTCCCATAATTCATAGTCTCAAACATCTTTTGTAGCAAAGGATCTTCTTTCTGAGCTTTCTAGATCTTCTCTAGTAACGATGATTGAGAAATAATTTTTGATATAGTTTATGATGTCCCTACCCTAATATTTTCCATGTACATTTTCACTAGGTATTGAATTAATGAATCCATTTCAATCCTCATCATGGACATAACAACTAGGTATTTAAAACGTAATGCATTAGATACTTTATTTTCTCTTTAGGGGTGATAATTAATTGAACAATCATAGTCTTCAATAAGTTTTAACCATCTCCTCTGTCTCATGTTCAATTAATTTTGTGTGAAAATATACTTCAATCTTTGATGGTTTGTGTATATATCACATTTATCCCTATAAAGATAGTGCCTCTATATCTTCAAGTAAAAAATGACTGTATCCATCTTCGGATCATGCTTCGGATAGGTCTTCTCACAATTATTCAATTGTTGAGATGCAAAAGAAATCACATCGTCATTTCTCAGGAGGATGCACCCAAGAACATTCAGTAATTAATGGCTAAAAAATGAATCCTTATCCTCTTGAGGGTAGAGTTAACATTGGTGAAATAAATGATGTCTTCTTTAGTTCATGTAATCTTTCTTGACACTCCTTTTCTCAGAGGAACTTTACCCCTTTTCGAGTTAACTTGGTTAATGGATTATAAAGTCATGAAAACTTTTTCACAAACCTCTTATAATATCCCACAAATAAAAGGAATCAATGAATATCAATTATTGTTATAGGATAAGGCTACTCCTATATAAAATTTTTCTTTGTAGCGTAAACTATGATTCGTTAATTGGTTTCAATGTTCCCCAAGAAAGCAACTTTTGTAAAAAAAAATCACATTTTCTAAACTTTCCAAAAAAGCGTCTCCTTCTGTTGAGTTTCAAAAATAACACTTAGATGATCATCATGATCCTCAGGAGTTCTGGAATATATTATAATATCATAAAAAAAACTAACAAAATGTTATAAAGGTTGTCCTTAAATACTCTATCCATCAAATCTATAAAAATATCCGGATCATTATTCAGGCCAAAGGGTATAACAAAAAAATCATAATGCCCATATCTTGATCATAAGGCAGTTTTTAGAATATCTTCTTCATTCACCCTCAATTGATGGTAACCATATCAAAGATAAATCCTAGGGAATAATTGAGCCCCATGAAGTTGGTCAAATAAGTCATCAATTCCTAGAAGAGGGTATTTGTTCTTCACTGTGATCCCATTCAGTTCTCTATAATCAATGCATCGCCGCATTGATCCACCCTTATTCATCAAAAAAAGATCTTGTTCTCCCCAAGGAGACACACTCAGTTGAATAAAACCTTTCTCCAAAAGATCTTGGGATTTCTTCTTTAATTCCTACAGCTCCACTTTTTCCATCCTATATGGGGTCTTTGATATCAGATGAGATCTAGGTACGAGTTCAATGGATAACTCTACCTATCTTTCTAGTGAAGGATCGGGAAACTCCTCAGGAAATATGTCAATGTATTATTAGATTATGGGGATACTTTCTATCATTATACTATCATTTCCTTATTTTTTTCACCGATAAGCTCTATAAATAAGGATATATGAGGCCATTCTAGACAATGATCGGGTTGATATTTCACTCCTTGGAAGATAATTGTAGGTTTCCCATTCAAGACTATTAATATTTCCTTGCTTCAACATTTTATCATAGAATTATACATTGAGAGCCAGACCATCCCTAGTATAATGCCAAATTCTATCATGGGAATGAATACTAGATTTGCGATAATATTGTGATCTCTAAAGTAAATAGTAGAGTTCTTAAACACTGATTATGCTTTTATAATCCCACCAAGAGTCTTTACTGATAAATATAATTTTAGAAATTCAGGGGTTGATTCTAAATTCCTTGAAAACATGGAGGAAATAAAGAAACGTGTAGAACTAGAATCAAACAATGTACTTTCTAGCTTTGAGAGAAAAACAAGAGTAACTTCCACCACATCTTTTAGAGCTCTAACATCCACTGTAGTGATAGAAAAAGCACAACCTTGATCCCTTGGACATTGCTAAGCCTGATGGTGATTCCCCTATACTACCCTGAGATTTGGACTATGGTTGGAAAAGTTCCAATGCTATCCACACTTATAGAATTGGACTTCAGGTAGGTCTTTCACCATCTTCCAATTTTCGTTAGTGTTGGAATGTTTTGGCTTCACCTCACTATGAGAATTCCATGGGATATGACAATCTCTCTTACACTTTTAGAACTTCTAGATCCCTAGCAGGCAGTTCCTCAAATGATTATTCCCATATTTATTACAAATGGGACATTTCATGTTCTTGCCTCCTCTTCCCTAATCCAATATTCTCCCCAACATTGGATCAATTGATCTCTTTTTTTCATTGGATTTATGAGAACACTACATCTCACTGAACTCCAGTTCGACTTTCATAGCACTCTGTATGATCTCCTTATCACCATCATAGTCTCAATAGGCTATATTCTTCCGCAAGTGAGGCCTTAGTCCCTAAATAATCTGTAAACTTCCCATTAGGATCCATGACAATGATTGAGGTGTATCATGAATGTATTGTGAAGTTAATCTCATAGCTTCCAATAGATCCATTATCCTTGTGCTTCAACTTGAGAAACTCTTTCTCCATTTTTGATCTCATCGAATAAGTGGAATACTTATTTAAGAAGATCCCTCTGTTCTCTTCCCACTCCTTAGCTTCAAACTAAATTCTTAGCATCATGTTTTTAATCAGTTCCCACCACGAATAAGCTTCTATATCTAAGTGGTAAACAACCATTGTGACCTTATCTTGGTCTGAACAATGGATCACAAAAAAATATCTTATTGATAGAGCTGATCCATAGTTTAGTAATCAATGGGTTGGTAGATCCACAGAATGTTGGTGGTAATTGACACATAAAGGACTCTACAAAATTTTGTTCCCTTCATGGTGAAATCAGTCTCTCAGCCTGATTCAAGTTATTTCCCATATCTTGAGTCAATTTTTTCATCATTCTCATGGAGGTTTCCCTTCCAGCATCCATCATAGGGTTTCTACTGCATGGTCCATTGCAGTCACCATTTTCAAAATTCCTCCAATTTCCTGCTATTTTCTAAAAGAATAAAACCTTATTGAGAAACTTATTTCATTTATAAATCATTTAACTATAACGTATTTCTATGTCTTAAAAAATCATGCTTAAAAATATTATTCTTTAACAACAATTATATTTCTCTATAAATCCTTCATAATGATTCATAAAAATCTTGTTATTAACCAAACATATCCCCCCAGGAGTGTTAATACATGAGTGAAACATGGCCTGTTTTCATTCACTAGTTCCCATTCAAGTCTAGAAAAAAGTAGTTCTTTTGGGTTCTACTCCTAGATACATTTGTGCCAGAGTTATATCCACTTGTTCGTATCCAGACACAGATTTATTTGTCTAGAAACCACTTTCTTAAAATTTCACCAAAATACTAGAAAGTTTTCATATATTTAAACTATTATTTAGGATTATTCCTAACATCTTCATATAATTATTTCAAAAAATAACTAAACTATCATTTGATACTAGGTATGACATCATACCTTGTAATTACATAAGTTTTCATTATATTACAAACAGAGGGTCTTTACAGTTTAGTGCCTTGGAAAAAAGGTACATAATACATGAACACATATAAAATTATTTTAATTCTATTTAAATAATTCTTGAATTGTTAATAATAATTAGAATTACTTCATCTCATAACCTAGAGACATATAACAAAGTAAATGGAGAGCATAAGGCCTAATAAAAAAACAAGTGAAATAGTTTACATATGAGCTTGAGCGATATCAATTAGAACATGAGGAATATAGTAAAAGAATGATAAAGAAGCATATCATAGAAATAATAACATGAATAATAACATGAAAATATGTCTAAAACATTTAATTTATACATTCATAATCATTTCACAAAGGTCCATCCCCAAGGTGTCATAACAATTACCAAGGTTATTCACTATGGTATCATAAAACTTGTCATCTCTAGATATTAATTTATTTACCTAGTGCATTGAAGTGATATCAGGGTGAAACCTTAAAATGTATTTATTTTAATGTGATCCAAATATATCATAATCAAACATTTCATAAATAAACCAAATCGAATAAAAGAAATGTGTTTTATTTCAAAATCATGATGTTTTAAAAAGTTGTTAAAAATGATTTTTATGTCATTTTAAACCCACATAAAAGGAATGATGATTTCATGTATGTTATTCCAAAAATGAAGTAGATAATTTAAAATCTATTTGAATAACCTTATATAAAAAATATGTTTGGGTATTCAGAAAATAAAATTAATGAATTTCAAGTAGAAAGATAAGTTCTGAGATGAAAATTCTGCAGCCTAACGACATCACTTAAAAATTCAAAAAATGAATTGTTGAGAGAAAAAGGGTATCTAATCATATGAACATAAAAATAAAAGTAATATAGATACATAATATCATATCCCATCATAAAAAAATGAAATTTAAAGACCTAACAAAAAATATGTGTTGGCTAAAAAGGTGGGTGAAAGGTCCCCTTACATTGAAGAGTAACTTAAAAAACACAAAGGTCGGAACCTAGCGGGGATTGGGGGAACCCTGACGAGACTACTTTGGAGGTAAAATTACCAGATATTTGTTGAGTAGAAATTTGGAATGAAATTAATGAATGAATGGGGTGGTATTTATAGAAATGTGAGAGAATATTTTATTAATTTCCAAGGGACACCACAGTAGTGGTATTTTCTAAACCATGGGCTTACCCATTGTATTTTAACATGGTATTGTCCACATGGGACACCTTATAAAATATTTTACTGTACACAAGTCAACTAGAATTATTAAATCATTATTACATCATTAATGATGTCATTAAACACACCAAAACTCAAAATTGTATTTTTTAGTATTCACCAAAAAACCAAACATTTTATAAAAATCAAATAATTCACCCTAATATAATATCGATCTTCTAAATTCAAAAATTAACCACATTTTATGAAATTATTTTTCTAATTATGAGATATTTAATTTTTATTTAAAAACACCATTTTCCCAAAAAAATAATAATACTTAAATAATAATTTCTGAAACAGTTATTTACTTATACTATTATATCACATTACCAATCAATATTCCTAAATTATATTTATACTTTTTTAAGTGAGGTTACTATTAAATTGGTCACATTACAATTAATAAGGGTAATATAACTATTCATAATTTTTTATTCACTAAAAATTAATTTGATCTTATTAGAATCTAAATTTCTTACTAATAATAACTGTAGAAGACCAATTGTTGAAAATAATTTCACATTATTAATTATTTAAAACATAAAAAAATATTTTAAAATACCCTTTTTCCTATATTCATCAATAATAGGGAACATCTCTGAGTTAATCATATATTTATTTTGACATTTAAAATTAACAAATCTCACCATAATAAAAACTAAAATTTTACTTATAAAAAAGGATTACACAAAGTAACTAAGTCCACATTACAAATCCCCTTATAACACCTACATAGTACCCAATATCAACGTGTGTAATGGTGATGGAATCTTGGGGGGCTTAGAAAACATTGCCCCAGTGGTGATTTCTATCAACTTGAACATCTCCTAAAGGTGGTCACATTCTTGATTTATATATTGAAGGTAGGATTGGTATTGGTCTTGATAAAATCCTATTGATTCTACCTCCTTCCCAAGCTCTGACATATGGTCTTCGTATGGCCCGAGTCTTCTGGATGAGGCCATCGAATCTTCTTTCTGTATTAATTAACCACAATAATTTTTATTTATAAAAAATAATCATAACGTTAAGGGTATTGTTTCCGATGGTCAGGTAACAATCGAAACATAATGGTATTATTTTAATGATACTCACTTTATTAGTTAAAGGATATAGTTTTGTTGAGTAGAAAATAAAATTACACACAAATTCAGGAAAAAAATATTATTCAAATGTTTGGGTCATTACACATTAAAAACCATTGATCATATGTAATAATGAGATTATCATATTAGTATGAGAACATAATAATGGATAAAGTTATGCGAGATTTATTACAAATAATAAATGATCCAAAAGTCATGAGTCATGTCAAAATTGTTTTGAATAACATTATAAGAATGTTACATGAGTCAAAAATTAGGACCCATGTAAAATCAACTGTATTTTAAAGGAACCCTTATTTCTCATATTAATAATAAAAAATCCATCTAGTTATATTGGAATATTATTTTCATAACCCATGATAACTCATGTTTCATCTTTACAATAATAAATTATAATTATTTAATTCTAATATACATTTCTATTTAAAAAAAATTAATAAACAAATAAGGAAATAATATCATAGGACAACCTATAATCATCTATATTTTCAATGAACTATATCATGAAAAACTCACATGTATTTAATTTCAAGATAAAACTAATTTAATAAACCATAATTCCATTATAGCTTGATTAAACAATGGTACTTTAAGGGGTTTTATATAAATTTCTTTAATAGTTCATCACAAGCCCTCTAGAGAGATAAAAAGGAAAAGTTAAATGGAATATATCCCCTGTAATGAAGATGAAGCATTAATGGATGTCATCATATATGATTTTTTTTATAAAATAAATTGAAATGTAATTTTGGAAATAAGAAGAAATATATTTTTTAGTTTGGTAACCCTTTATGAAAAACAATTCATGACATAATGGGAAAATGAATTTCTTTGAAAAAAATACTCCAAATTAAAAAAAGTATAATGGAGATGAATGTATATGGTATATGAAAATCCAATTTTTACGTATAAATTAAAAAATAGTTTATTTTCAAACAATTGTAATGAAATTCAAATGTGGATCATGTGGGAAATGTTTTAAATACTAATTTTGATCATTTTTTTATAAAATTAAATTATATAGTAAATACCGTTTCCATTATTTATTTATAGATATTAAATTCACTAAATTAATATCAAGAACATGGTTATTAATGTTAATGATTTTAAAATATCAAAAAACACAATTTTAAATAAAATTATATTATGGACTTTAGAAAGATAAAATGTGAGAAGGAACTTGAATGTTTTTGATTATAACTGGATTTATTATATTTTCTTTAAATAAGTATTATACAAACCATATAAATGAATATAGGTTCATCAATAAAAACATATACCAGTGAAATATGTGTCGAGAATAGAAAGCCATACCAATTTGTTAATGCTTTAATGTAATTCCATTAACTGAAGGAACATAATATTACTATATAATCCAATATTTTAATTGAAATAATATGTTAATATAAATTAATTTTATATTATTTACACAATATAAAATAAATAATGGTGCACAACATGAAAACTGTCTTATGGAATCAAAATTGTTACCACAAAATCTTTGCAAAGATAGTGAAATTTGAAATAATAATTCATTAGAGAAATTATAATTTTAGAAGGATTTAAATAGATATAGAAAATCTAGAAATTAAAAATAAACTATCATATATTATAACACCCATAATATTGTCATTATGTAGTCATTATGTATTCATATAATCAAACGAATTGACATTTTGTTACTATTATGCCTAGTTTAGACTTATAAATTGTCAAACATGTTCTAACATCATTTATAATAAATTTTAATGTATTATTAATATAGAATAGAAACATATCTGCATTTATCATACCTTATATCATTCAATTATAATTTTATATTAACCTTTCATTAACTAAGCTTTTTTAAAATCAATGTTTATGTCTTAATTGTCACATTTACCAGGCTTGTGTCAATTCTATTTTTTCTATCCATGCAATATTCTCTAGGTTTATTCACAAAAATAATATGAATGATAATTTAATATATTTATTTCTTATTATTCTAGTGTTCTACGAATATTTCATTGAACTTAGGTTTTGATCCTCATGGAAAACATAAAAATTTTAATTCATATAAGTTTTCAATTCTTATAAATAATTGATTTTCTTAACATATATATATATATATTTCTTTTCAAGAATATAAGAAAAATCATAAAATAAATATTACAATATAATAATTCTACATCATAAAATAATTATTTTTTATTTTCATATACACTACAACATCGTTCAAGTAGGTTGTTAAACAAACCCAACCAAAAAACAAGTTATAAGGACAAAATTAGACACGAAATTACATTATTTAAGGATATTTTAAATTTTATTGAATCTTAATGATTTAAAAAAGTTATTATGGTTTTAAATTAAATTTAATAATTGGAATATGAAATAGAACAATTAAATGAAAGGTTAGAGGTTAATAATTTAGAGTGTATCTGTTAGACCATTTTTCACAGTTAAACATTATGATAATAATTTATTGTTAATATTATAATAGAATGAAAAATTTATCATTCTAGAACTATAAAAATGTAATAAAATCTATATTTATTTATTTATTCCATTTATAAAACTATATATGTATGTCGGTCATCATAAATGTAATTAATTTTTCATAGAGGTTATAGTCCATACATATGCTTTTGAAAACATTAAATTTCTAAATGGGTGGATAGAAAAATGGATAAAAATAAAATATATTTAAATAATTATTTTTATATCATTAATCCAATATATATTCATTAAATAGTTCCTTATAACAATCCATGTTAGATAGTAATGAAAAAAATATAAAGGATTATTTATGGAGGGGTAGTCTACATATACACATCAGAGATATATCCATTTTCCATATGATGGAATTGAGGAGGAAAATAGTTTATACCACCAACATAAAAGCATTTAATTATTGTATATATACCAATGTAATTATATTAATATGGATATAATATATTTTAAATAGATATGAGATGAAATAAATGTGAAATAATTTTAGGAATAATTATACCTACTCCTTGGATATCTTCTATTATCATACCCACTAAGCCTTATAGTATTAGACTTTTGGTTATTCCAGATCATCTAAGACATTGGAAACAATATTTAAAACATATTTTTAAATATAATGGTCTATATTTTCTACTTTTTGTGATCTGATATGTGAGGATATGTGGTTCCCGTTCATAAGTGAGAGGAGTGTCACTAATGTAAATATTAATAACGGTTAAATATAATAAATGTCTTACTCAATTAAAGTGGATCCAATTATTCAAATTATGATTATAAAATAATTTAATGTATAAATCCACAAAAATAATCAAATTTATACATGTTTTAGGGACATGAGTAACCTTAAATCTTACTTTAACCTCCAATTTAACTGTTTTAAGTCATATATTGGTGGAAAATTTCTTCCTCGGTAACAATCCATTTGTAATAAAAATGAAAATGAACTCATTATAAAATTATAACCTGATGATTTAGTATCTGGAATCCTTTTTCTATTATGTAATTTATTTTTTTAGTAAAAAGTAGTTTTAGTGAAATTTCACAAAACATAATGAAAATCTATTTTTTGAAAAATGATTTTTGACACATAAATATGATTTTTCACAAAAATAATCTATAATAATGAATCCTATTAAATTAATTCAATTATATTTAATCATATGCAGATTATTATAAATTAATGATAAAATAAACTAAGGGTAACCTTTTTAATACATTATCAAATAGAACCACAAAAATAGTTTCCATTGAAATAAAAATAATACTTAGATTTTCAAAATATAATGCATATATTTATATGTAAAAAATATATTTTAAATAATATTATATTATTTAATATATATATATATATATATTCTAAAAAATGGTCTCATAAACCTTCAACGTATTTTTACATCATCAAAATTTTCAATAAGTCAACGTATTTGAAAAATCCATGTTTATCACAGTTAACTCATGAATTAATATTTTTGAGAAAAAAGTACCAAAATAAAATATTAATATTATATTTACATGTTGATGTAAGAAAAATTTCATTTTATAAAATTAAATTTATTAAATTAATATGTTTGACTTTTAAATAAAAATTAAAAAAACCCAATTTTATGGGAAAATGACACATTTAATCATTAAGTGTTCGTAAACTTCTATCATTTTAAATACCATAGTGTATTAAATGATTTTTTTTGTTTTTAGATTTATAATTTATATATTTTTACCTAAAATTTTCATAATGTATCAATCACATTATTGTGTCATTTCTTATACCACTCACTGTTTGATATGATATTTGTTATAATAGTACACTTTTAAATTTCATAGTGTTAGAGTTTATAAATTAATCTCATATAAAGAGTATATATTTTACACTATTCATAAAATAGATTATGCATCAACATAATTAATGAAATTATAATAAATTCTAACTCAAAATCAAATTTTAAATAAATTTTCTCCTAAACCTTTAATACACATAGGAATATACTACACATATTTAATTTTGAAAGAAGATACATCTGAATCCCTCCATTTATGTATAATTTAATATCAAAAATCTGTTTTTTATAAAGAATTGTGAGTATAGGTGAAGTATATAAGCATATATTATGGTATTTAAATTTTATTTACATTCAACAATCCAAGGGAACATGGATCCCTTTTGAGTTGACATGGTTTGTTTAATTGAGTGTCCTATGAAATTTATAAAAAAATCAATTGGATCCTGCCAATCAAAGAAAATTATGGATTTATGTTATTGTGGTTGGTCTCAACCATTCTTGAATAAAGTGTTTCAATGATGGGTCCATATAAAAACTGTCACTTGTGACTACATGACCCAATAATGATACATTCTATAGATATAATTCAGACATGGAAGATTTGTAACAAAACAACTCATTTCTCGTGGCCTTCAACAGAATCCTCAAATAATCTCTATGATCGTGATTGATCTTAAAATTATAAGAATTTCATTTATAAATACTTCAACATATTATTCATGGAAATATCTATGAAATATATTTCTAAGATCTATTAAGATGTTAGGGATGTTTGTAATTCTAAAATACATCACTATGAATTCATAGTATAAATATCTTATACAAAATGATGGATTGGGTAAATTTATAGGTTACAACCATATCATAAGTATCCTTTATTAGTATAAAAAACTCACCTTTTAGTCATAAATCACACGTAATCATTTCATTTAATTATCTAAATTTCATTTCCAATGAAAATAATAGATTACTTGATTATATTAAAATACTAGAAAAATTGGGAAAGGGTCATCGCATGTAATTTATTATTAAATTTTAAATAGAGAATACGTACCTTAGCTCGCAATTCATTATTCGTTAATCATAGGTGGAATATATCTTGTGTATATATGTTAAAATGTAGGATCCTATTATTGAAACCCCTAAACGGTGATCCAAACATGAAACACATTCTTGGAATGATGCTGTAGAATCACCAGGTGCATGTAGAGCCCATCCTGATCCCTTGCATTGTTCATGGTTAATAGTATCATAACTATTCTCAAGATAGGATGATATCTTGATTATATATCATTATATTAGATATATGTTTTGGTATTGGGAGAGTCTAACTCAATATTTTGGGCAGACCAAATGTTTTCTAAAAATTATATACAACTATATATTAATTCTAGATGCATTGGGATTGGAAAATCACATATAAGTCCTTCCCAATTCCATAATTATTAATTGAACCAATGTCTAATAATAATAATAATACTATCATTATTAATATTATTCCATGTAAAATAGATAAATAATATAAATAAATATCCTTTATACTACTTCTAATAATACTGATAAACTCTATCTTCTTTTAGTCATCCATATTTACAGATCCACCAACAATGAAAATTTAATTATCAAATATAACTGCATTATTTATTGATAAATATATGAAATATTATTTTTCCCAACAAGAAAAAATACATTTATTATTATTATTTAACTAACTTATTAATTTGAATAAATTTTCATTAAATAATGACGATCAACTAATCTTAATAAATATTATTTATTTTAATATGTTAAATTCAATACTAGATTTTAAATGAGAATATTAAACAACTAAGAGTGTAACCCTCTCAGCCTCTTCTCCCATAGAATTTTTCATAAATACATAAATTACATGGTTAATATCTAGAATCATTCTAATTAATCCATAGAGAAAGAATTCAACATCACAATGAATTCCAACCTGCTATGGTTTTTTATCATGTAATATTATCCCTTTGTCGTAATATCTCAAATAAAAATGGTTGCATATTGGTGTAATAAACCTATATAAATGATTTATATTTATTTTTAATTTCAACAAATGATCATTCTCATATAAAACCATCGAAATAGAAATATTTAGGCTGTTCCATTCACATCAAAGGGCCTAAGATATTTACATTCCTCAAGAGACAAAAGGAGTAAATCCTTTCTCACATTATACATTAATTCCATATGATTAATGATGAACTCAATGTATCCAACTTCTATGTGATCATATACCATCACAGTTTTTGTTAGTAAATCAAATTATCTAAGTCATGGTATCCATGAATGACAATATTAAATTGTTCAGATCAATACACATATCCATAGATAGGAACATATAATGAAACATTGAAATGTGGATTTTCTATTGATGAGCCTATTCTCATATCCTCATATAATATATATTACCACATGTGAACACCATGATAAGGTGTCTCAATGTCCTATGAGAATCCTACCCTATATATCTTGTATTTTCCATGTCATGTTATTAATTTTCATCTAGACATAGAACAATTTTCCGGAATAATTTTATGGAACATCTAGGTTCTCATTAGAGTTGATATATTCAATAAATATTCATCATAACATATATTTTATAGACATTATCACATAAAAATATAATGTGTCAGAATAATAAATACATGATAATAAAAACATCTTTAATAAGAAAACATGTAATAAATCACAAAAAAAATTAGTTCTTGGGAACCAAATTCAATAATATCCAAAATTTTCACCCTAAAATAAAAAGAATATGAAGGATAGCCAATAATTGTGAAATATTGATTCCAATATAATAGATAAAAAAAATCATCAATATGGATTAGAGTATATATTTTCTTAAACATTATTACGTTATGTTGATGATAATCAATGTAGAGACACATTGATCCACTCTTCTTATTAACAATTTGAACTTGTGAACCCCTTGGTCATGATCTAAGGAATATAAAACACTTACCTTGATTCTCTTGGTCTTTTTCATCAACTCCATTAATTCAATTATTCTTATTAAATATGGATTTACTAATATTGGAATAAAATCATGTATGATTTTTTTTGAAAACTCATCCTCATGATATAGTGTATGAACTTGCAACTCTTTCGGAAAAACATCAATTTCTTCTTTTAAAATTAACATATCATCATTATTTAGGTCTTAAAACCCATTTGACCTAAATAACCCACATTATTGGGTATTAAGACTCATATAATGTATTTAATTTTCATAGTGAATTTATAGTTACACATGCACTTAATGATGATTAGAGGTTGATTTGGGATATGAAGTTTGATTCCATAATCTTAGAAATTGATATGGAATCAATCTAATGAGTCCTTATATATTCCTATAATAAAATAAAATTCAAAAAGGAGAATAATATGATATATTGGAAGTATATTGAATAAAATATAAATCATATGAGAGATATAGAAATGGGATCTAATCATAACACTACTATAAGTTTACAATAATAGTTTAACATAAATATGATGGTGTGGTGAATTTTTTCTAATAAAAATAAATTTAGATATGAATTAGTTGGTATAACTATAATTAAATAAGAAATTTTATGTTATCAAATAGATGGTGAGTGTATATTTCACAACATCCTTTTCATGAGCCACACTGTATGTTGTGATAACATAATATTTCTATTTCTCCCATGGATTTAGAATTTTCTTACATTTTTTCATCATTAAATATTTGTATAATATAATAATTCTTATAAGGACTATTCTCCTCATAATTGAATCATTGGAGTCTGGGTTGTGCATTTGGTTACTATTTCCTTTCATCATTTTCATTGGTTGGAATATTCTAGTCCCTTTGAAATTTATTGATATTTCTCACCATACATAGGATGAACGGATCAAATAACCCTTTCATGTTCCATGATATAGAGACAAACCGTATATTTCTTGTCATATTATACCAATAATTAGTAATTTGTTGATCATGAAACCTACTAATAGAGCATGGGTATTACCACATAACGTAATCAATAGAGAGTTATTTAGTCAAAAGTAATGTATTTCAACATTATTCTGGATATTGTTTGAATTTTTGTGAAAGTTGGGTGATAAAAACTAGGATATTTATCACACTACTTGTCAACCAAATTTTATTTCTCTTTTGGGGATTTTTTCTTTATCCATTGCACTTATAGTTATATACATTACCCCTAGTTACAACCCTTTACTAAAACCAAAAATGTTTGGTTGAGTATAAATAATCAATAATAAGATTAATTAATTCTTGGAAAATGAAAATAAAACCCATGATTTTACAAATTATGACACATTGATTTCATTTAATGGGATTTTAAGTAAATCCATCATAAAATTTGGTCCATGAAGGTAGTTTTAAGTTCTACCATCTTATTCTTCATAACCTAATTACTCAAAATAACTAAACCCTACATTGATACAGATTGATATGAACCAAGCCAAACATAACTAAAAAATAAAATATTTTATATTAATATTCATTACATTTTATAATAAATAACTCCACAAAACCTGTATTTGTAGTTTATTTGGATATTATATATATAAATAACATATAGTACATCACTATATACATATATCTATCATCACACTAAATTAGAAGAACTTTTAGAAATATCAGATGTTATACTCTTATTCATATGCTGGGAAATGAACTCATAAGAAAAGGTTTCACTTAGATGCTCAATAATTGTAAACATAATATATTTCAATTGAATATCACAATTTTTTGTAATATGAACATGTTGGAATGGGAGCATAATCAACGTCATGAACATTACTTTGGAAAATCATACCCAATAATACATATATCATAAAACAATATTCATTAGGTCAGAATTTTTTATATAAGACAAGAAATTAGTCATAGTAATTTAGAAATATTATACAACAGTAATGAGTCATGATAACATAACATAGTTATTTTTGATAACATAATAATTTTGAGCAAACATTGGAATAAAAATGATAATATGAGTCAAGGTAATCTGTATGAACTTGTATTATTGAATTTACCCTTTGATGTATGGGGGTTTGGGTATAAGGAAATTGTAGGGATGTTATGAGGGATGAATGTGCTAAAATTATGTTTTATAGAGAATTTTGTGTTCTGTTCGATGACTTCAGTGACATAGTGAACACTGAAGTATGACCACACAAGCCAAGTAGTTGAAAAAAACTATAGTAGGACATTCAAATCATGAATATGATTCAAGACATGAAATAGATTCGTAGTGTGTCATGAAACACCTTATTCCAAGTTAGGGATGTGATATAAATATACTAAGACCTTCCTTACTCAAGTTGAAGGAGAGATAATGACCTCATGTCCCATATCGAATAGGCCCCGGGGTGGTGACCATCACCAAGGGTATAGAAATATCACAAAATGGGGGGCATTACCATTTTAAAGTAACCAAGATCATGAGATAAGTTGTACCAACCTCAATCCACTCCAAGACACACACACACACACACACAAATAAACCAAAATTCATCCCACGTGAATGCTTAAAGTATGAATACTAAAAAAATAGAATGAAAGCTCCAAGGTAAGTACCAAAATAAAACTAAATAGACACAACAACCATCCCCAATGTCCAAGCTAGTAAGGTCCAACACAGTCTCTGTAATTTCCCATGAAAACAGAAAACATTTTTTTTGTACGTAGGGTGAGAATTAAAGTATAATCAATAAGAAAAACCAAAGTCACATGTGCACAAGTGGGATAAGCATAATAAATCCCCTCTGAGAAAACAAAATAATCTCAAAAGCACCAAATACGGTATACTATCCACCCGAACCTCACAAAGTCATGCTCACCAATTAACGCAAGTCTGGTAGTATTGTATAATAAGAACATCATTATTTGGGTACCCCACACAACTTCGCAATGGTTAATTGGAACATCATGACACATCTTCCTCTTCCATAAGCCCCTCTACATCAACCCTCCCGCAAAAACCTATCCCACAAACCACACACATATTTCCTGAACACACCTAGGCCACTACCACACCACAATCCTGCGGCAGAAACTTAGGCCTCACACATACACACTCTGCCTGAAAACACACTGGCCTAATATTGAAGACACATGGGAAAACAACCGCCTCTCACACTACTTTTACAATATATCTTGAAACAAACATAAATCCATTACATTCTTTCTGATGATTATTTGATAGTAAATTCAAATAAGATGGAGCAAAGAAGATTCAATAAACAACCATCCATCCTCGCACTGGGATGTTGGGAAATACACCCTTCCCCTTAGTAATGTGGTTGTTCGGCACATAGTGATCAATATGAGTGGAGTTCATATAGAAAAAATGAACTATATATATATATGTGTGTGTGTGTGTGTGTGTGTGTGTACTGAACACTATGCCCAACCTATGGGTTTTCAAAACAAACAAGCAGCCCACACAAAAATTCCCTTTCCACCACCTCTACATGCACATATCACGATGAACAACGATCACTTTCATAAGATGAAGTATACCTCCAACCTATTCATTTAACTAATTTTTATTATGCATTTATCAATTTGTTATTTTATTTATTCTATCCCTACCCAAGAAACTAAAAATAAAAACATCTGCCACCTTCCTCAAAAGGCGAAAATCCACTATACACTCCTCGTAACAAAATACACAGAAAAAACCACTTTACCTTCATTCCCATTTAACAAAAAATAGTATTTTGATACCAAAAAAATCATTCTTAAATGTTAACCTGCCTAATTCATCCTCTAAAAAAACCGGGCAGCCCTGCTGCTCAACAACACCACACCCAGCTCACCTATAATCATGAAATGATGACATGACCCAAACCTCCAGCCCTGCTACCCAACCACTACCATGAAGCTGTCCCACTTCAAAAAAATCCATCCACTCCACAATCAATCAATCTCTCAAACTGAGATACCATCACACCACCAGTACTTCTCCATACACTCTGTCATACCAATAAAACATGGTGAATTCATATTTTGACAACTCTTCTTTAAATTCCACATTGATAAGAATAAGAGATCACACAAGGGTTTTCATCATGGGGAATCCATTTCATTTAACTAGGTATACGTGATTAATCAGATTGATATTTACAACAATTATTCACAAGGAAAAAAAATAGTTATAATGTATCACCCATGCACATGCAAAGGCCAACAAAACCATGATTTTCAGAAGCCACATGGTCACAAATATCACATCATCGACAAGGATAAAAAATAAAATAGGTGCATAACATGAACCCACTCCCATCCCATTATCAAGTTCATATTACAATTTATCTTTGTTAAAATATTGTATTTGGTAGTTTTCACAAAATAACATTACTATGCCGACCCCACATGATACACAATTAGAGGAGATATGAATAAAATTTCTACCTAGAACAATAGGGGACCAAAACTCCTCCTTGCATGAGTAGCAGGAAAACTATAAGGAGAATTCGATTGATGGCTATGGCACAACAGATGACTCCATGGGAAGGGAAGGCTCTAAGCACACCAAGAGAAAAGATAGGAGACAACCTCAAAATTAGATAAAGAAATCAATATCATATATTAAGGGAACAATAAATGGGTTCAAAAGTCATTAACATTGGATCGTGGTCAAGATTATATGGTTTGAATATCTCAAATTCCCCGAAGCATTAGGATTATAAAGATATTATTAATATCCTTTGAAACAGCTTTTTATGTTCATAAATAAGGCTTTAAACTCAATTTAGGTCTGATAAAACATAAGAGGGGTGAAACTAGAAAAATTGGAAATGATCCACCAATGGGTGAGTCACCAACACCGATAGTGAGTCACCAATGGATGAGTCACTGAGGTGACCTACCAATGCCTGACTCACTGACACCCTAACTCATTGACACCATGAGTCACCAACATCCACTCCCTTAGTCACCGACACCGATGCCCCGACTCACTGATAATGACTCCCTCATTCATCAACACTGATGCCTTAGTCATCGACACTAATGCCCTGAGTCACCCAAACTGATGCCCCACGTCACCGACACTGATGAATGAACAGGAAGAAAAAAATTCAAACTCTTAAAATGAGATATTTTTCCCTCCCATTAAACCCCAAACATTGTAATTTGACAAATCAATATACCACGAAGGTCTGATACATTACATTAGATACCTATCAAACTATTATCTCCCTCAAGAATTGAAAACCAAACCCATGAGAAATAAGGGTTGAAACAACCACCCTGTAAGATACCTCTCATGGAATAACCACCTTTTGTTGTTGGAGAGGAACTTCAATATAAAAGAAAATCATCCCCACATCTTCTAAACCAAACAACTATAATACATAAAACAAAGGCACCAAAGTCACACCTCCCAATCATATGAATCCGGGAACCCCTACCCCTATGTCAAGATACTATCCACTTTTGTTGGAACTGAGTCTCCCACATGGGTTTAATAACATTCTTATTAATGATTCTTGAATAAGGATCTGTTCCTCCCTTCCTTATATGATAGGACTCTACCATACGTCATGTAAAAATTAATAAAATAAATACATTGAAAACAAGGTTCATGCATTATATCACAAAGAAAAACACACGAGAAAAATTCAAAACAACTCTAGGTATTGGGCACACATCTATGTCTCTCACCCCCAAGTACTCTCCTAAAAAACACCATGCCTCTAAAAAATGTGAAATAAGGGAATGGTTATTCCATCCAGTATCCTCTACTAATGATCTTGGATCTCCACTTTTCATTCCTCAAAAATTGAATCATCCTCGATATCCAAATCTGCCTAATCAATGACAAGAGATTTATCCTGAAGATACTAAAATAGATGAGAGATATGAAAGATGTCATGGATCCTCCCCAAATGTGGTGAAAATGTGAGCTGACATGACTCATGTCAAACTTGTTCTAGAACCTCAAATGTTCTAATTAACCTAGTAGAAATCTTACTCTCTTTGTCAAACCTTTCCTACCCACATCGAGGGGAAACATTCAAGAACACATGGTCCCCAACCTCAAACTCCAATGTCCTTCTCCTATTATCAGCATATTACTTATACCAATTCTATGATGCCTTCATTCTCTCATGGACAATAAAACCCATATCTATCATACTCTACACCACATCTGGACCAAGAATAGCTACCTCCCCAACTTCTATCCAGCACAATGGTGAATGACATGACCTTCTGTACAAGGCCTCGAATGGAGACATTCCAATGGAAGAGTGATAAATATTATTTTAAGCTAACTATACCATGGGGAAATGTTTCACCTAAGACCCACTAAATCCCAGAACAAAAGCCCGTAACATATCCTCCAACGTTTGGATAGTCCTCTCAATTTTTCCCTCCATCTAAGGGTGGAAGGTACTCATGAGGTGTAACTAGGTATCAATTCATACTACAATCCCCTCCAAACTCATGACATAAAACATTTATCCCGATCTGAGATTATGGATATTTTAACCTTATATAGATGCACCACATCATCCCCATACCTTGGTGCTAAAAAAATCCACTGCGCTTGACTCCTTAATCGCTATGAAATGTGTTGATTTTGTCAACCGATCCACTACTACGGAAATAACATCACATTATTCTGATCACATGGTAATCCTATGAGGAAATACCTTGATATTTCCTGCCACTCCCAATTAGGGACATCTAGGGGATGAAAAAAACCACTAGGAACACAATGCTCAACCTCCCCTTACTAGCACACCAAACACCTTTTCGCAAACTTCGCCACTGCCGCTTCATCTTGGGCCACCCAAACTGCTCCCTCAAGATCCTATCATCTTGGAAACTCCTGGGTGTACCTCTAGGGTTGAGATATGAAATTCATGGAGAACATCCTCACAAACTTCCACCAGAACAAACATCTTCCCATTGAACAACATACGATTCTCACCATCCTCCAACAATCCATCCAGAGCATCACCTTGGTCAAAGTGATATTGTATCAACTCTGCCTCTAGGTCTCCCCACTAAGAGTCCTCCAAATGTTTCGTCATATATGGTTGTGCTATCATATGAAATAGGAAACCTCTACCACTATCCATTGTTTTATCTAATTGTAAGGTAGACAACTCCTCTATTTCTCTCTAAGTATTTTCAGATTCCTGAAAAACCTCATTATACGACTTCCTTCTCAAAGCAACAACCACAATGTTTCCCTTCCCAGAGGTGAAAGAGATATCAAAATCATAATCCTATAGAAACTCTATCCACCTCCACTACCGCAAGTTTAGATCTCACTGGGAAAATATGTACCTCAATATTTTATGATCCGTGAAGACCACAAAGTGCTCCCCAATGATGTAATATCACCACATATTCATTGCAAACATGACCACCGATATCTCCAGATCGTGGGTGGAATAATTATTTTCATGGGGGCATAACTGCATAGACAGATACGAGATCACTTCCTATTGCTGCATTAGCACACACCCCAAGCCTAGAAAGGAAGCATCTCAATACACCTTGAACATCACCCCTTACTCTAGAAACCTGAGAACTGGTGCATTGACCAACATCCCCTTCAGATAGCTAAAATAATCCAGCCATTGTTCACTCCACACAAATTCTTGAACTTTTCTGGTCAGAGCTGTCAATAGAGCTACTACTCAGAAAAAATATAGCATGAAACTTCAATAGCGTCCTGTGAGGAAAATAACACTTTGAAAATATACAACATTTATATCTAATTCCCATGAAATAACTACCTCAAACGTCGAAGATTTTTCTTCTACACCCTGTTGTGACCCCACATTTCTATGAAAGTGGACCTCCCTTGTCCAAAACATTAACTTGGATAGATTTCTGTTGAGATGTTTGTGCCAAAGGACCTCTAGGATATTCCCATGATTCTTATTATACTCCTCCTCTGAATTTGAGTATATTAGGATTTCATAGATGAATAATATGATGATCCGCTCTATGAAATATTGAAAGATGGAGTTCATAATCCCCATGGACATTGTCGATGCATTACATCAAATAGAATAACCATGTACCTGAAGTTCCCATATCGGCACCTAAAGGAATTCTTTGGGATGTAACCCTTCATCACCCTTAACTAGTGTTACCCATACCACATATTGATCTCAGAGAACCAACCATCTCCCCTTAGCAGGTCGGAAATTTAATCTATTCTCGGGATAAGGTAACTGTTCTTGATTGATACCCAATTCAGTCTATGGTAGTCTATGAAGATCCTTAGACCACCATCTTCCTTCTTCTCAAACAAGACGAGAGCACCCCATAGTGACACACTTGGACAAATGAAACCCTTATTGATCAGACCATCAATCTAAATCTGCGACTCTCGCAACTCATAGAGCATAATCTGATAAGGATCCATTAATATCGAATGAGAATCAGGTTTTAAGTATACCTCGAACTCAATGTCACATTGAGGGGGTAGATTCAAAACCTCCTTAGGGAAAAAAATCTAGTTACTCTCTAAAAACTCCCACAACATCCACCATCTCAGCATCCATCAATCCCACTGACATCTCGTCTAACATGTAATAAAGAGGCTCCACCTGTCAGCTTCACATCTAATAACTCCACTTGCCAAAAAAATCTACATGATTTCCACCCATATATGAAAACATGATTTTTATCTAGAAGTAGTTGATAATATCATTCATAGATTGAAACCAGGCGATTCTAAGGATTACACCATTTGAATACATATATAGCAGAATGATATCCCCACTAGACCGATGTTTCCCTAACATAAGCCTACATCCTTGGTAAACATCAAACAAGATGGTGTGACCTCTGACTAGTGTACTCAACACCAGGGGAATGTAATGTCTATCTACATCTAGTCCCAAGGAATGGGAGAGATTGGGTGTAATGAAGGAGTGTGAAGCTCCTAAATCAAACATGGTGGAAGTAAGCATACTAGAAAAACTAGTCATACCTCAAATGATCTCTAGCCCTGCTAGAACCACTACCTCAACATCATTTGACAACCCACACCCATATCTTCTTCGCCTCAGTTGTCAGCTACCACCCTGACCAAGCCCTAGGTGAGGTCCCTGAGAAAAACTCTGAGATCATCCTCCTCCTGTACTGTCTGCCCTTGGTGAAGCAGGGGCATTTTGTGCCTGCTTTTGGAATGTATTTTCTAGAAACTATTGCTGAGGTGGATAGTAAAACTTCCCTTGTCCACCATACTGATTTTGAGTTAGGCACTGTCCCTAGAGGTTCCCATGATCTTTAGAAGAAAAAAACCTTGTCCCCAAGTCCTTGGGAAAAGGTAAAGGACTAGAGTGTCGTAACTGAAACTGTAGGGGTCGAATCCTCAATGGTCGAAACCTAGAAAGCCCTGTTGTCAGAGACTTCTTCTAACATCCTTCCCCCCAGAAGAGATTTTCTAACTTCCCTCTCATGGAATAAATCATCGCGATTTCATCCTTTCCACAACATCAACCTTATTCAAAACATATTAGAATATTGGTAAGGGGAAGGGAGTAACTGAATAATGAAGAGAAGGACATAGTTCCTCCCCTAATAATTTCACATGAGACTCCTCATCTAGAAAGAGATCTAGAAACAAATGTTGGAGATACATGAAATTGGTCCCCAAATATTTTACAAACATACTCCCCTACTAGTGGGATAGTTGATCATGCGTCTTCATAGAATTCATTGTGAATGAAAGGAATTCATCCCAGATTTCCATCTCAATGTTGACCCAGAGAACATGAGTCTCCTTACACTCACTGAGGTAAAGATTCCATCACTAACTTGCTTCTCCCATCATTTAGATCAATACTAAGGTAACCCTATACTCTATCAAAGCCTGTATCAAGCTGAAAGTGACCACCAGTTTCTCAAGACAACTATGTGTCTCTATATCTGAGACATTACCCCTTACTTTCCTAAAGTATACCACTAGAAATAATGAAGCAACTTCTACCACTGATCCTGCTCCTCCACTGGATTGACCCTCCACCGGTCAACTGAGTCGGCCTACTGACCCTCCACTACTCGTACAACATGCAGGAGATGTCTGAGGGGCATATATGAAATGGAAACAAGTATATCCTAAGCCTAGTTACTATGGAATATTTCTTTTAAGATTAATTTTAGCTCATTATTTTTTTTAATTTTCTGAAAACGCACAAAACAGACAAGAACAGAAGTCATCATGAGGCATGTAACATTCCTAGGGTATCTACCCTATAAATGGAGTAGAATCACTAGGTCGTTTGGTGAGCTCAGAGTCCTTGCATTAAATCACGGGGGTACATAAAATCCCATGTACAAACTAGTCTTTCATTGCCTATGTCACAGACTAAGATCATATAACACTATTACCCTACCAACCCATGCAATCATCATTGCGCTTAAATCCAAAATCCTTACTATATCATAATGAAATCACCGTTTTGATACCATTATATCACAACTTTCCTTATTCATTATGGGGGAAGAGATTACAAGATTCGAAGACTTGGTAGGTTGAATGGAGTAACCAAATACTAATGAGAAGGACTGAGTTCCTCCTCTAAAAGTCTCACCCAACAATCCTCATCTGAAAAGTTATCTAGAGAAAAATGTAGGATACCCTTCACCTTGATCCCCAACTCCCTTACTAGCATACTCCCCTACTAGAGGGAGAGTAACTACTGCCTCTTCTTGGATATTATTATGGAAGAAAGAAATTATGCCTGAAACATTTTCTCAAAGTCGACCCAAAGAACATTAGTCTCCTTACTATCCCTAGGGTAAAGCGCCCACCACTAATGAACTCCTCCCTTCATCTTGATCAATCCCATGGTAACCCAGTACTCTATCTAAGATCAGATCAATCAAAAAGTGATCACCAATTTCTCGATCCAACTCTCTATCTCCATATCTGAGACACTACCCTCAGACTTTCCCAGAGACTGCTGTTGGAATGCACAAAGCATCTTCTGACACTAATTATCCTTCTTCACAAGATTACCCTCCGCTGGTTAACTTGGTTGGCCTGCATACCCTAGAATACTTGTTCCACACGCAGGCGGCGTCTGAGAGGAATAGTTGAAAAACAAACAAGGAAATCTTAATCTCAGAGGTCTGCGACCTTATATAGGGTGTGTCCAAGAGATTTTATAACATGTTAGAATGACCTTTTTGGCATAGATTGAAATTCTAGGGCATGAGACATAATTTTATGACATGAAAAATATTGGTTTGAACCACTAAAGGGATATGTTCATGAAATTTAGCATGTATTTTTTTTTAAATCATGAAGTCCCCAAGGAGGGTTTATTTTTTTAAAAAATTTTGGGATTATCCCCTATCCCATATCTAGGTGGGAATCACAAGTAGGAGGGGCTTGACAAGAATTCCCATCCCTTGTTTCTTCACAATTCTTAGGAACATTATGCGTGATTCAATGATATCACTGTGTAAGTAGTTCCTATAACCTATTTCCATGTGGTTTCTCCCTCATAAAAAATAATCTTAATATTCCAATTCAAGGTCCAAATATTTATTTCACTTGAGTATAGAGTAATCACTAGATTTTATCAGGGATTCCACATAGCCTTTAAATGGGGTATCCTGAGATATAGTCATTCTATATTCGCACACCTATCTATTGAGGTATAACTCTATTTTTGATTTTCTGAAGTATCTTTACCAAAATTATTCTTATAATGAATTTAAATTAGAAAAATCATTTGGGGAGTTTTTGTAGCCTAAATTTAATGGTGCATCTTAGGTAGAACAAACCCTATTGTTGATGATTTTGGTGTTGAAGAAAAATCATGTGAGTTAACCGGTAATATGATGAACTTAAATTTAATTAATTATTTACTTATAATTCCTATTATTACAAATTTAAAATATATTGGAATGATTAAGGTGATTGAAGAATTGAATTTTTTCCTATGATCACGATTAAGGTTGTGGGAGCTTGGTAGAGCTAGGCAGATGTTTTCATCCCTTGGCGTCAAAGTGGAAAAATCCTCAGTAAAAAGTTGGTGGTCCTAAAAAACAATTTATTTTCAAATTTTTTGATATAATATGTGAATTTATATCAATAATTCTCAAATTACATGGGAAAATAAATAAAATTTTGGATTATTCAAATTTTGATGATAATCATATGATGCTACTGCCCATTGATTCTCATCGGGATCATTAGTATTGAGACCAGACATGTTGCCACCCAAGTAGTGTGCCAAAATTTGAATCTTGATAGGGAAAATAAGAAGAAATAACCTATAGACACTTGATTAAATATATGTCAGTCACATTTAGTATAACTAGGTGATATGTTATGATATATGGATTGATAACTTATCTTTACATGAAAATAGTCTATGTTGGTAATTGTAATGATTATGAAGAGAAGAAATAACCTTATTTAAAAGAGGTAATTTTTGATTTTAATATGAAATTATAAATTTTTATTAAGAAATATGTGATGTGGTATTAGATATGATAATTTGAAAGTTGGAAACTTGTTTTATCTTGATCATTTCCATGTTATTTTCATTACTGGGTTAACTGACCACTGCTACATAAATCACGAATAAAGGTGATTGTTTGAAATATAATCACATGGTATAGAATTAGCAAATTGGAATGTAAATTTATTTTGGGAAAAATAATGAATAAATTGAATTATTTACAATTATTATGATAATTAAGTACATGAACTTATCGAATGAAAATGGATAGAAAAATAGTAATTATATGGATTGACCATAAAAGATTCTGATAAAATATCTATAATGCTTCATGTTTGGGTGATGTCGAAATACATCTATACATGGAATGAATTGGTTACACAATAATTATTATAGTGGTTGTATAAGTTATAAAATAATTATTATATGGATTTTCTTAATTATGTTGTAATTTTAATACGGCTTGGACCTGTTATGTAGAATTCTTATTTAAAGGGATTATCACAGTTGTAATGAAGTACATATATAAATAGATAATACCGGACATGATGAAATTATTATAAAATGGGCTTGGGCAAGTTTTGATAAAAATATTATATAAATGGATACCTACCAGATAATAAAAAATGATTATCTATAGGTCTTCTTCCATTTTGATCTATAATACATTCACAGTTTTTTCCGTTCTACTATGATATTTGATTAGCTATACATCAGAATGGTTATTTTCATGGCCTAACTGGATTGGTATTATGACAACCCTTCTTTTTATTACAACCTAAACGTGATTTATTACATAAAAAATCACTTGATACAACAAAGAAGATTGATAGGTTTAGTGTCTTTGGGGCATAGGATCATTACATATAAACATAAAAAATGGAATACAACATCTTTTTTGAAAACATCCTTTTCATGACCACTACATTCCTTCGTACTTAGAATTGCATGGGATAACCTCAGGACATGCATAAGAAAAGGGTGAGCTATAAAGCCCAGTAAAGGAGTACACATGGAATAAAATGAGGTGTAAATTACATGTTAGACAATAGGCATAGTCAATAGAGAATAAATAAAACATGAACATAAAGGCATGATAAAGCATGATAATCATAACATGGAGATGTGGTAACAACACTTATCATGGAATTAGCATGAGCCAAGGCTCATTGCACAGGGAGCATGAGTAAATCCTCATTGCAAATGAAGCATGAGTAAACCCTCATTGCACTTGAATTAGCATGAGTCAACACTCATTTCACATGACGTATCATGATACTATACTTTACCCAATGCATTGGAGCGCTATAAGGGCACACCCTTCTTAGACATTTAATTTCATGCATAAGTTTTCCACATGGATCATAAAACATGGATTCATAAAAAATAATAATTTATTCCAAGATAATGGAATGTGGAATTCATACATGAAACTTTACAATCAACAAGTAAATGTGCATAAAGGCGAATACCCTTGATGGAGAAATGGGCATGGTATTCACTACACAATGTCATTGGCTTAGAAAATCGGTGCGATCTTGGCAGTGTAACGGCGTGACATAAGAATTCATAAAAAGGTTGATGAGAAAAAAAGGGGTTCCGCATCATATTTACATGTAATGTACAGTTAGGAGGTCATATATATACATTTCCCAACAATTGTAATGGAATTTAGATTCATGATACAAAAGTATTGCTTGAATATAGAAGAGGAGAGAGAAGTTTCATTTAGAATTTCGGCATAGTAATGGGTGTACATGGGAGGCATTTAATGAGATATAAAGGGGTCTCCCATCATTCAAAAAATAAGAGGGCATTATGGGGGAGGTGAGAAACCATTCCCAAACATTAATAATTGAAATTAAAAGGGAAATACAACTTAAAGAAAATTGACAAAAAAACGAGAAAGGAAGAAAAAAAAACTTTACTTGGCAGTGTGCTTTAAAAGGAAAGAGAGAGGCTTGTGAGAGGCTTCTTGGGAGCTTGGGGAACCTTTGGAGGATTATAGAGAGAGTTTGGCAGAGGTTGGACGAACTCCAAGGGCTTTGATTGAGGAGGAAGTGGGAGCTTGGGTGGGTTTATATAGGAAAGGTGAGAGAATTCTTTATTATTTAGGTTTGGGTCCCCTTACATTAAATTAATCCAAACAACAAACCATCCCATGGTTTTTGCCCATGGTTTTTGGAAAAGGGAATAGGAAAAAAATATTTTATAACGCCGAAGTCCGAAATTCTTAAAATTATATGGTTGCTTTTGTGGAGTTGAGTCACACTCCCATGGAAATTAATTGAAAAAGGAAAAGTGTTGAATATGTCTTGAGGGGTCCATTAATGATTTGAAAAGTAAGTCAAACAAACCCAAAATCACATTATTTTAATGATAAAACATATATTGGCCGAACATAAGGATTATGGTATTTTATTACATCACCATTGGGTCATTATGATGTCATAAAACACATTATATATTTAAACGGTATTTAATTTTTACCCAAAAATTTAACTGTCTCAGAAAATTATAATAAATTCACCGTTGGATAATTTCGACGTCTTGATTCTAGAAATGAAATTTATTTTATCTAATTTTTTTTAAAATATGTAAATTTTCACTTTTAAAATAATGACCGACATTTATCGAAAATTCACTGGTTTTGACAAAAATGGATTTCAAACCTTAATAAAAAATTGTAATTGCATTCATAAAATTATAAGATCATTTATATTTAATAAAAATTAATTTAATATTAATAATAAAATTTTATTAAAATATTATTTAATTCAAAAATCCCATAATTTAATAAAATAGAATTCTTAATTACATAACAACTAAAAACACCGTTTGTACTTTAAAGACTATTTACAATGTATCAAAAATGAATAGAAATTATATTCATTATTATATACAAAAATAATGTACATAAACATAGTATTACTTATTTGTTACATAACCCCTTAAAACAGCCACATAAGACCTAAGGGTAAGGTGTGCGATGGTGACAGACTCTTGGGGCGGCTCAGATAACATCGCTTGAGTGGTAATTTCAATCAACTTCCACTTTTCCCGTAGATGGTCATGTTCGAGCTTGACATGATGAAGCTCAGCTTGGGCTTGGTCAAGGGTGAATCCCAAAGACACCACCTCTTTTCCGAGCATCGACAAATGGGCTTCATATGGGGCAATTCTATTGGATGAGGCCATCGCTTCCTTTATCTGAGTAAAATTGAGTTCGTTAAAGCCTTATATTTATACTAGTCTTGTGATCACTGTTCAACGGCTATAAAAGTAACAGTCACAACTCTTATCATAAAACCAAAGAAGTTGACATTTTATAAAACATTTTATATAAAGAGACATTTAATAAGATTATTGGGAAAAAATCCGTCAAGGTAACATTGCAGTATTTTTTGGGTTGATTGTGTTTGTTGACAAAGAAGGTTTTCATGGATATTTTTCGAGTTCCCAAGAAGTTGTTGACAATCCTTGTTGACAAAGAACGATGAAAAAGGAAAGGACGGTATGGAGGCAGTACAAAAGAGCAGTACAAGGTGGCGCCATTTCCCAGTGTTTTCCAAATTTTTGGGGTCCAAAATTTGGAGTTTGGTGAGAATCACGGAAATAGGATTTCCATGAAGATCATAATTTAATATGGAAAAGGCATGAATTTCACAAAGATAGGATGCATGGTTTGGAAATCATGAAGACTAGAATAATGGAGGTGGTGATTCTTAGCGATTACGTCAAAGCTTCGTGAATGACCGAGTTGAAGAGCTTCGCGATGATGAAGGGATCTGCGAGGGAGCTTCGCGGTGAAGGCGCGAAGGAATGTTGACGGTGATGCTCCGCGAATACGAAGAGCTTCGCTAATGGAAAATTGTCGTGGTGCTTCGCGATTTGGACAGAATTCCAGCGAAAACTTCGGAGCTTCTCGATTTGTGATGATGTGGCGTTGAATTCGCGCTAAAAGTTCGATGGTCGGTGGAATCGCCTATAAATAGAGGCCGACCCCCTCGAGAGAAGTAGAGAGATTTTTCAGAGAAGATCATTTGCTCTTGATTTGCGAAGGTGGTTCGCGGAGCCAGTGTGCTTCACGAAAGAGGAGCTTCACCGCGTCTATTGTAGCTCCTCGAAACCTGCGAACTCTGTGTTGGCTTAGTAAGATTTGCGAGGGACATTGTTTTGAGACGTCTTGAGCTTCGCGAAAGTGCTTCGCGAAAGTGCTTCACGAAAAGGCAGGAGCTTCGCGAAGGCTTGTTTGAGCTTCACGAAATTGGGAGCTTTGTGAAGTAGGATGCTTTGCGAAGGTGTTTCCAAAAGGAATTGCCCAGTGTTCAGAGGCAAAGAGGTATTCATCAGTGGATGAAATTTGGACATTAACAGAGCATCCATCATCAGTTAAGGATGCATGCATTCATGAAAATGAAGAGACCTATAGGTCTATAAACTGTGAGTGGATTCCCTTCACAGAGCAGTGAGCTTAGGAAGAGGAAGAAGGTGATCCTCTCCACCGGCAGTGAGCCAGAGAGAGAGAAATAGGGAGTGACCCTTGGGAAAGCAGTGAGCTGACCCTAAACATTGTAAAGGCAGTGAGCCTGGGCATAGAAGTGATCTTGCCCGAACATTGTATCCATAGCTAGTGAATTTTAGTGGACTTGGTACGACCAAAAACATGTCGGCGTATTCTCCTTAGACGTAGCACTTTACGGTGAACCAAGTAAAATTGATGTGTCATTTGCATGCTTTACTTTTTTCTTACTTTGTGCAACAGGAAAGAGAGAGAAGAGTGTTTTGCTTAACAGTGAAACAAGATCAGAACGAGCATTAATTCTAAATTAGTCATACCCTGATTCACCCCCCCCCCCCTCTCAGGGTATTCAGCCTTGTGGACCTAACAAAGATCAAGAGGTATTTCCATTAATGAAACATTGGGTCGTTACAATATTCCCCCCTTACAAAATTCACCCTCGAAATTTTCCTTTTCCCACACTAAAACAAATGTGGGTAACTCAGCTTCACAGTATCCTCTGACTCCCAAGTTGCTTCTTCAAACTTGTGGTTTCTCCACAACACCATGACGAGGGGAATTGTATTATTTTGTAGAACTTTTATCTACGATCTAAGATCTTCACTGGTTGCTCCTCATAAGAAAGATCATCTTACAATTGTACCACCTCAGAAGAGAGTACATGTGAAGGGTCCGGTATGTTCTTTCTTAAGAGGGATACATGAAAGACATCATGCACCTTGGCCATAGTAGGTGGAAGTGCTAGTTGATAGGCCACAACCCCAACACGATCAAGAATATCGAAGGTGCCGATGTACCTTGGACTTAAATTCCCTTTATTTCCAAACCTCAAGACCTTATTCAATGGAGATATGCGTAAGAACACCATGTATCCAACTTTAAACTCATGGTCTCATCGATGATTATCTGCATAACTCTTCTGTCGACTCTGGGATGCCCTGATATGCTGTTGAATGGTTTTCACCTTCTCCACCATTTTTAGACCATTTCTGGTCCAAGTAGCTTACGTTCACCAACCTCATCCCTACATGTCGGTGCTCTGCACCTTTTCCCATACAGGGCTTCATATGGTGCCATTTGGATGATTTAGTGGAAACTGTTATTATAAGAGAACTCAACCGTAGGAAGACGTTGATCCCATCCTCTTTTAAAGTCCATTGAGCATGCTCTCAACATATCCTCAAGCGTTTGGATAGTCTGATCGGACTGGCCATTAGTTTGAGGATGATAGGCCGTACTGAAGTTCAGTTCAGTATTCAGATCATGTTGAAGACTCTTCCAAATCATATAGGTGAATCTTGGATCTCGGTCAGACACAATAGATAGTGGTACTCCATAAAACCATACCACATCCCTGATATATATCCATGCCAGTTGATATAAAGAGAAATCCTACCGAATAGCAATGAAGTGTGCAGTCTTTGCAAGACAATCCACAACAACCGAGATTACATTTTTTCCTTTGGATGTCCTTGGAAGTCCGGTGACAAAGTCCATGGTGATGTTCTCCCATTTCCATTCTGGTATGGGAAATGGTTGCATCATCCCCTTAAACTTCCGACTCTCTGCCTTCAGTTGCTGACACACTAGGCACTTTGATGTATATTCGACAATCTCCTTCTTCATATTATCCCACCAAAAGTTTTCTCGAAGATCTCGATACATCTTTGTGCTTCCTGAGTTAATAGAGAAATTTGAACTATGTGCATCATCTAAAAGTTCCTTCTTCATCTCCAAACTTGATGGAACACATAGTCTTTTTCCAAACCACACAATTCTTTCTTCATTAAAATTAAACTCTGAGGATTTCCCTTTTTTGATAGCTTCCACCTTTTCCTGAATTCCAACATCATCCTTTTGATCATCCATTAACCTTTCTAAAAGAGATGGTTGAGCAATAATTTGTGGAAGGATTGATGATGTTCCCTTATTTATGATTCCCACATCCATCTTCATCAAGTCTAAGAAGATTGGATCCTTCTCAATTCTCATCATTGATAGAATCTATGGATCCTTTCTACTTAGGGCATCCGCCACCTTGTTTGCTTTCCCAAGGTGGTAATGTATTGAACAGTCATAATCCTTGATGAGCTCTGTCCATCTTTTCTGGCACATATTAAGCTCTTTCTGTGTGAATATATAATTAAGACTCCTATGGTCAGTATATATCTCACATTTCTCTCCATAGATATAATGACGCCAGATTTTCAAGGCAAAAATCACCGCCGCCAACTCCATATCATTCGTTAAATAGTTTCTCTCATGGATTTTCAACTGCCTTGAGGCATAGGATATCACTTTATCATTCTACATCAGCACTCATCCTAAGACCTTCTTCGAAGCATCACTGAATACCACAAAAAGCTCCCCACTTGTGGGTAAAGTGAGAATGGGTGTAGTGATAAGCCTCCATTTCAACTCCTTGAAGCTTTCTTCGCATTCATCACTCCAAGAAAACTTTACTCCCTTTCGAGTTATCTTGTTAAGAGGGTTGGACAATCGTGAGAAATTTCTCACAAATCGTCGATAATATCTAGCTAACCCCAAGAAGCTACAGATATCTGTTACCGATGTTGGCCTCGTCCATCCCTCAATTGCATCTGTTTTGGAGGGGTCCACAGATATCCCATTTCTTGTGATGATATGGCCCAAGAATGAGACTTCCTTCAACCAGAACTCACACTTGCTGTACTTTTCATAGAGCTTCTCCTTGCGCAAAGTCTCTAGTACAGTTCTTAAATGCTCCTCATGGTCCTCCTTGGTTTTGGAGTATATTAGAATATAATCTATAAAGACTACCACAAATTTGTCAAGGTAATCTCTAAAGACTCTATTCATCAAGTCCATGAATATTTATAGAGAATTGGTGAGTCTGAAAGGCATTACTATGAATTCATAGTGCCCGTACCTTGTATAAAAAGCAGTCTTGGGGATATCTTCCTTCTTCACCCTTACTTGATAATATCCCAACTGCAAGTCCACCATGGAGAAGTATTGTGCTCCATGGAACTGATCAAACAATTCATCAATTTGTGGGAGAGGATACTTGTTCTTTATCGTTATTTTGTTAAGTTCACGATAATCGATGCAAAGCCACATTGACCCATCCTTCTTCTTGATGAAGAGGACTGGTGAACCCCATGGTGAAGCACTTGGGCATATAAACCCTTTATCCAGTTTCTCCTATAGTTGTTTCTTCAGCTCTTTAAGCTCAACAACAACCATTCTATATGGAGTCCTGGATATTGGTAATGCCCCATGTATAATTTCAATTAAGAACTCAACATCTCTTCTAGGAGAAAGACCAGGCAGTTCCTCGGGAAACACTTCCATGAATTCCCTCACAATAGGCATTTCGTCAAGGATGGTTTCTTCTTTGGACTCAATCATCTGAGCCAGATACGAGTGCTCATAGGGCAGTAATATCCATGCTTGAGATGATGGAGCTATAAGAGATTCATCTTCCTCCAGACACTTGTAATGAATTGGGGGTCGATTCTCTATATGGATTGTGATTTCCCTCTCCCGAAAATTTATGTTGGCTCTATATAAGGAAAGCCAATCCATGCCAAGAATTGCATCAAATTACACAAAAGGGAGTATGATGAGGTTCTCCAGGAAATTCAATCCACATATTATGATAGGGGAGGACTTATATTCATGGGATGCAAGGATTGCCCCATTTTCCATACTCACTAACATCTTTACTTCCATGATTTGTGGTGGTGCTGGGATTGTTCTACTAAATTTTTGAGATATAAAAGAATGTGTAGAACATGAATCAAAAAGTGCGTTCTCTATTATTGAATGAATAACTAGCATACCTGTCACCACTTCGTTGTTGGGGTTCACTTCAGCAGAAGTGATGGAAAAAGATCTTCCTTGCTGTCTTGGATGTTGTTGGTTGCCTCCGAAAACCCTTAGATTAGGGCAATGATTTGAAAAATGACCCGGTTCTTTGCATTTATAGCATTGAACAACGTGGGTGAGGTTCGAACGGTGTGTTCCTCTCCTCTTTCACAGCCGCGGGTCCTTCTTGCTGGCAGTTAACAGCTAGGTGCCCTTCTCTTCCACACCTGAAGCATTTTCTCATCCCCTTAAGGCAATTTCCTGGGTGCTTCTTTACGCACTTTTGGGAACTGGGGCGCTAGAACTTCTTAGCGCCTTTGGATTTATCCATTGGCCCACCAGTATTGAATTCCACCTTATGATTCTTATCCCCATGATACCCCTGTGATTCTCCGATCTCCATTTCGACCTTGAGGGCACATTGGACAATTTCTTCATAGCTATTGAAGTCACAAATCGCTAATGATTTCCGCAATCTAGGCCTCAGTCCACCAAAGAAGTGGTCAACCATGCATTCGGGGGTAATGACAAATCTAGAAGCATATCGGGTAAGCCTTGTGATGTTTTCCTCATACGCTCCAACAGATTCTTCATCTTTTTTATTGAGGGAAAGGAAGTCCCTTTCTATCTTAAGCCAGAGGGTGCGCGGAAAATATTTATCGAAAAACATCTTCTAGAATTACTTCCATTCCAAAGCCTCGATCTCCTCCTTAGGCTTTGTATTTTTGATCAACGTCCACCATTGATCTACTTCACCCTCCATACGATAAGCATCTAGGAGAACCTTCTCTTGTTCAGAACATTGGAGGATGGAGAAGATCTTTTCAATGGAGTTGATTCATTGTTCAGCGATCGTGGGATCAGATGATCCACTAAAAGTATGAGGCCATTGTCTCATGAATCTCTCATTAGGGACTTATTATTCCTTAGGGGGGGGTTTAACGTTCCTTTTGACCCGTGTTTCTATTCAAAACTTGAGTTAGCTGAGAGAGAAGCGTGACAAAGTTTTCGATTCCCGCTCCCATTGGATTGGGCATCTCATTAGTACAATCATCACACTGATCTTCACAACGGTTGTTATCCAGAGTCATCTTATTACCGGCCATTAGCTGTAATAAAAGGAAAGTTAGGGGTAACACATAAAGGGTAATCCAAAGACAAAATTTGATGACTCAAAAATAATCTTTTATTTCCTTAACTCATGAGTCTATGGGCTTCAATCTAGGATTTTCATGATCTACGTTCTAACATATATTATTAGGGACATTTTTTCATTAATAAGGGTTCATACTAAGATTCTGAATTTATCAAAACATATCCCTTGGGAGTGTCGTAAACAAGAGTGCAGCAAGGCCCATTGTTGTGCACCAGTTATCGTTCGAGTCTAGCTCAAAGCGGTGTTTTCGGGTTTTACCCCTAGGATACATCTGTTCCAGAGCCGCCTCTACCTGCTCGTATCCAGACAGGGATGTATTTGTTTGATAAACCACTTACATAGTATTTACCAAAACTTAGGGATGTTTTTATTATACTTAGTCTTGTATCTAAGGCTTTACTAGGGTTTCCTAACCCGAAAAATAACTAAACCAATCATCTGATACCAACAATGACAACCCTGCTTTTTATTACAACTTAAACATGATTTATTAAATAAAACATCACGTGATACAAAAAAGAAGATCGAGTGGTTTAGTGTCTTTGGGGATTAGTATCATTACATAAAAACATAAAACATTAAATAAAACATCTTTATTGAAAACTTCCTTTTCATGACCACTACATTCCTTCGTACATAGCATTGCATGGGATAACCCGACGACATGCATAAGATAAGGGTGAGCTATAAAGCCTAGTAAGGGAGTTCACATGGAATAAAATGAGGAGTAAATTACATGTTATACAATAGGTATAATCAATAGAGCATAAAATAAACATGAACATAAAGGCATGATAAAGCATGATAATCATAACATGGAGATGTGGCAACAACACTTATCATGGAATTAGCATGAGCCAAGGCTCATTTCACATGGAGCATGAGTGAACCCTCATTGCACATGAAGCACGATTAAACCCTCTTTGCACTTGAATTAGCATGAGTCAACACTCATTTCACATGAAATATCATGATACTATACTTTACCCAATTCATTGGAGCGCTATAAGGGCACACCCTTCTTAAACATTTCATTTCATGCATAAGTGTGCTACATGGATCATAAAACATGGATTCATAAAACATAATAATTTATTCAATGATAAAATAATGCGGAATTAATATATGAAACTTTTCAATAAACAAGTAAATGTGCATAAATGTGAATACCCTTTATGGAGAAATGAGCATGGTATTCACTACACAATGACATTGGCTTAGAAAATTGGTGCGATTTCGGTAGGGTAACGACGTGACATAAGAATACATAAAAAGGTTGATGAGAGAGAAAGGGGTTCCTCATCATATTTACATGTAATGGAAAGTAAGGAGGTAATATAGATACATGTCCCAACAATTGTAATGGAATTTAGATTCATGATACAAAAGTATTGCATGAATATAAAAGAGGAGAAAGAAGTTCCTTTTGGAATTTCGGCATAGTAACGGGTGTACATGGGAGGCATTTAATGAGAGAGAAAGGGGTCTCCCATCATTAAAACAATAGTAGGGCAGTATGGGTGAGGTGTGAAACCATACCCCAACATTCATAATTGAAATTAAAAAGGCAATACAAATTAACGAAAATTGACAAAAAAAATGAGAAAGGAAGAAAAAACCCTTACTCGGAAGTGCGCTTCCAAAGGCTAGAGAGAGGCTTGTGAGAGGCTTATTGGGATCTTGGGGAACCTTGGGAGGATTCTAGAGAGAGTTGGGCAGAGGTTGGACGAACTCCAAGGGCTTTGATTGAGGAGGAAGTGGGAGCTTGGGTGGGTTTATATAGGAAAGGTGAGGGAATTCTTTATTATTTAGGTTTGGGTCCCCTTACATTAAATTAATCCAAACAAAAAACCATCCCGTGGTTTTTCCCATGGTTTTTGGCAAAGGGAATAGGAAAACAATATTTTATAAGGCTGAAGTCCGAACTTCCTAAAATTATATGGCTGCTTTTGTGGAGTTGAGTCACACTCCCATGGAAATTAATTTAAAAAGGCAAAGTGTTGAATATGTCTTGAGGGGTCCCTTAATGCTTTGAAAAGTAAGTAAAACAAACCCAAAATCACATTATTTTAATTATAAAACATATATTGGCCGAATAGAAGGATTATTTTATTTTATTAAATCACCATTGGGTCATTATGATGTCATAAAACACATTATATATTTAAACGGTATTTAATTTTTACCCAAAAATTTGACTGTCTCAGAAAATTATGAAAAATTCACTGTTGGATAATTTTGATGTCCTGATTCCATAAATGACACTTATTTTATCTAAAAAAATTTCTAAATATGTTAATTTTCTCTTTTAAAATAAAAACCGACATTTATCGAAAATTCACGGGTTTTGACAAAAATGGCTTTCAAACCATAATAAAAAAATTTAATTGCATTCATAAAATTATAAGATCATACATATTTTATAAAAATTAATTTAATATTAATAATAATATTTTATTAAAATAATATTTAATTCAAAAATCCATTAATTTAATAAAATATAATTCTTAATTAAATAATCACTAAAAACACCATTTGTACTTTAAAAACTATTTACAATGTATCAAAAATGACTAGAAATTATATTCATTATTATATACAAAAATAATGTACATGAACATAGTATTACTTATTTGTTACATAAGCCCTTAAAACAGCCGCATAATAACTAAGGGTAAGGTGTGTGATGGTGACAGACTCTTGGGGCGGCTCAGATAACATCGCTCAAGTGGTAATTTCAATCAACTTCCACTTTTCCCATAGACGTTCACATTCGAGCTTGACATGATGAAGCTCAGCTTGGGCTTGGTCAAGGGAGAAGCCCAAAGATGCCACCTCTTTTCCAAGCTCCGACAAATGGGCTTCTTATGGGGAAATTCTACTGGATGATTCCATCGCTTCCTTTTTCTGACTAAGATTGGGTTCGTTAAAGCCTTATATTTATACTTGTCATGTGATCATTGTTCAACGACTATAAAAGTAACGGTCACAAATCTTATCATAAAACCAAAGAAGTTGAAATTTTTTAAAAAAATTTATATAAAGATACATTTAATAAGATCAAGAGGGATTTCCATTAATGAAACTTTGGGTCGTTACAGGTATCGATATGTAACTTCTCAAAGTCCACCTCTAATAGGCAAGGGGTTTCTGACTAAAGCAAGGGAGGCATATCAAACACATGGGAAGTATTTTACTTATGTACTTACAAACAAATTAAACTTCATTCCAAACATAATATTGACATGTAAAACCACATAAAAAATGAATGTTTACATCTATAATCCAACAACCATAGAATAAAACAAAGTACTATAAATTGAAAAAAGGGGCCAAATAAAAAACAATTGAAAACTGGGATGTAATGCCCCACCAAATCAAAAGTATGGGACCTTCCAAAAATAAAAAACTTTTATTTATGTCGATATCTCTATCCCAAACATGCTCCACCTAATCCTAGTCCACCAAGGACTCCAAAAACAGTTTTTATTCTTCATAATACATGACACGTTAAGGTAGATCTCAAGCATGGATGAGTATAACAATGCCCAGTAGGAAACCTTGTAATCACAAAGGACAAATAATTAAGATTAACAATAATCTCTACATATGTATGTGTCGACAAAACATATAATAAGAATTTACAAATATACTCCAACAATGACACACAATCTCCAGATAAGTTCACAACCATAATTAGAGATGAGGATTCTCCCTCAACGGTTCCACAAAGAACTCTTCTAGGAGAACACATTCTATGAGTCAGATAGAACTAATGATGTCTTTCCTAGAGGTAGTTCTTATTGGGTCTATCCATTATAATTATTCACTATATTCTTGAAGAGAAACAATACACATATAAGGATCACTCCCTAGGCTACAAGGGATAGAGACAACTCAATATATAATAACATGATAAGTAGAGGATCAATGCCCGCATAGTATTGGACATGATAATACTAAGAACTCCACCTATGGTATAGATGTTATGGAGAATCACACTATGGAATCATTAATGGATTCCAAATGCTCTATCATGAGGTCATGTGGAAGGAATCATTTTACTATGTGTGGGATGTGATTCCATATTAACCATTAAGGAATGGATATAAGGAACACACCTTAAATTTTTTTACCATGGTATATAGAAGAAGGGATCTAATCCAAATTTTAGGAAGTATATGTAATATTTTATAGGTACAAATTTTTTCTCTTATACCATAGTTCTTTCTAGTGTAAATGGCCCATGTTTGTGTCTGCATCTATTTAATAGTACACAATATGAAACTTCCCATGTACTTCTACTTGTGTACTAGTATACTGCTTAGGCCCTGTATACCCAGAATGGAATTGTTCATGTGGTATTATATTGACCTCCCTTATCAATGAAATTATACTTGTTTCTGTTTAACATCTGAGGTACAATTTGAACCACCATGGGAGAGCCATATATCGTGTGATGGGGTCACATGTTGTGTGATCCATAACATCAACCCAAAACCCTAGTCACTATTGGGAGGGAGCCACATGTCACGTAATCCCAAATTACATCTTGTTTGTTATTGAATTGTCTAGAATGATAGATCTAGACTCTGGATGTATTCTCCATTTATCCAAGAACCAATATAGTTATTCCCCATTATAGAATCAAACAGTATCATTGGTTGGGGCTTAAGGTTTTTTAATCATCGATATCTGTCATTCATATCCATTAAACAAATTCCAACGAACACTATTATATAATGTGTTCTAAATAAAATTAATACCAAATATCTACACTAATCAATATATTTCCACTTCCATCCACGAACCACTATCATGTCATGCTAAGTCCAGATAAACAGTTTCAAATTGTTTCACCATGAAACGTGTGTGGAACATTTGATTTTCTAGTATACACTGAAACTTGGTCTAATGTAAATTTCTCATGACAAATGAAGAAAAAGGTAATAAAATAATAAAGAAAAATCATGAGGAATAGACCTCAGTCTATGTTTTTTTTCACCTTGAATTGTTGTCTTCTGAAAAACAAATGAAGAGATAATAGATAAGGAACATATCGTACAAGAAACTGTACTCAAGAATTCAGAATATCCCACTTGTTGGAACACATTATTTACCTATACCACATATTTAATAACATAATTGAATGATATGGAACCTTATAACATCCAAATACCTTAATCTCAAAAGTGGGAGAACTCATCCACCATATGTTGACACTAACCACTTTGGGTGGTACTAAATCTCCCACACATTTTTGAATCGCATATGAAGGACATGTCTTGGTAGGGGAATTATACCTCTCCTTTTTTTTTCTAATTTAAAATAAAAGGCATCTAGAATAGTGTTATAATTACACCCTACATCACAATAAAGAGTTATCACAAATTATACCACCATTAGAGAATGTTCTTATCCATGTGGGGAATCTACAAAATATGTTCACGCCAATCTTCCTCCATCCAAGAAGGTGGTCTCGTCCACCTTAAAACCTAGGTGATCTCTAAAATCTAAGAAATATGACTCAAAATCAACATAGGTGTGTGATATTCTATAACCACCACATCCAATTGATACTTTAAGGAAGAAACATATCCAATAGACACAATCTGATGAGTCGGGGTCTTCACATACCGAAAATATAAAACACTACCTCGAGACAAACCTCTACCACCTGAGGGTATTTCTCATCATAGAACCTTTGTGATTCCAATAATTTGATCTTGTGTAACATTCCATGTTTTTTTGTTCCATAATCCTCATCTGACGGATTTATCAACTTCACAACATGTGTAGGAGAATCTTCCTGATACATGGAAGGATCCATATGCTCCGGAACAAGTGTTACACTACTTGGTTCACACCTAGAGAAAAGCACATCACGAGGGAGTCCTTAATCTAAAAAATCATCAATCATTAGGTGCTAATCAAAAAAATGTTATGAAATATTAGCAGGATGTCATTATAGAGGCTTCTTGAGAGTTATCATGACTCATGATAGTTAATGAGTGTATATGGAGAGATGAATCAATAATGAAATTGGAACCAAAACCAATTATATTATGATTCATGTACCAATGTTTTCCTTGAAACTAGAGTCTACATATACTGAGTCAACAAGCATGTTATCACGATCCTAGTGAATGGATACATATGCCACATAATAACACTAGAAACCCTAGCTATAAAGACATACGTGAATCACATTAACAAATTTTCCTTAGTTCTAAAACCGAACCTCGTAGCTAGAAAGAGAAACTACATACACTATTATTAAACCAAGGTAGTTCCATAACACTTAATGATGGTTAACCCTATGATACCATTCTATAATTACTTGACCCATCATATCTTGAGTTATAACTACCCCAAGAATTTCTCTAATAGGCTAGGGGCTAGCAACTAACACCAAGAAGGCATATCACACACATGAGAGGCATATTATTTATGTGCATATAAAAATATACAAAACTCTAACCCACAAATTTTTTAAATGTAAAACAACTGAAAAATTCATGCATACATCTATAATAAAATAATGAGAGTAGAAACAAAAGTATGGGAATGTATAAATCCAGGACATATACAAGACCGACCACAAAAGTAATGTAATGTTGCACATGGTAAAAACGAGGGGACTAATATCAAGTATTGCACCTGTATACACCTCAGTCTGGAAAGAACTATATAGATCCACATTGTCTTAGTCCCCCAAGGAATCTAAGCAGGATCATTTTCTTCATAGCACCAAGCACATGTGGGGAAATTCTGTGCTAGGGTGAGTATAAAAATTCCTAAAAATACCCTCGAAATTCACAAGGAATAAATAATCAAGAGTAACAGTCATCTATACAATAGTATATGTCGACAAGACACATAATAATAATATCAAGATATACTCAAGAAAAAAAAACACAGTTTAAAGACATGGTCACAACCACAATTCCTTCCTAGGATTCCATCTCAAAGGTTCTACAATGCTCCCACCCAAGAGAACCCAGTCCAATATTCTGATAGCACTGATGAAATCCATCTAAGAGGTAGTGATTTTCATGTGTCCCCATTTGATGTATAAACTATATGAATGTTGTGATATGATACCCAAATAGGGGTACTTCTAAATTCCATGTTGGATAATGAAAAATAAATATGAATTAACCTGCTAAGTAAAGGATCAGTTCCCATATGGTGTTGGTCATGACGATACCAAGAACACTACATAGGTAAAAAAGATGATAGTGGATCTCACATTGGACCACATGGAAGGATTCCAAAAAATATATCCATGATGATATGTATTAGTGATCAATTTTATATGTGTAGGAGGTGATTCCATACTAACCCATAGGGAATAGATATAGAGAACACACCCTAATGAAACTTGTCTAAGAAATAGTGGATAATGGATCCAAGAAAACTTTGAGTGATTATATGGTGTGTAGTAGAGGTACACACTATGTCCATTATACCTTGGGTAATTCCCATGTAAAAATCTTGTGTTTGTGACTATGTCCATGTAACATTACATGGTGTGTATATTCCCATGTATTCTTACACTTGTAATGGTACATAACGTAGATCGTGTATGCCTAAAATGGTTGTGTTTGTGTGGGAGTACAAAAAATCCCCTAGCCACGTAATCCTAGATGAGTCTATATAGACTCTGAGGTACATGTTGATCCATCTATGGAGGGTCACAGACTTTGTGATGGGGTCGCATGCCGTGTGATCCTTAACTTCATCATGAACCCCTAACCACTGTTGGGAGGATCCCACACACCGAGTAATCCCGGATTACATGCCGTGTGTTACAAGATTATCCTGAATCACATATCTGGATTCTAATAATCATTTCCATTACTCCATATTCAATCCATCCAACCCCATGCCAGAATCAAAGAGTTTTATCAGTCATGTCTTTCCACTGCTAAATCATCGTGATCCATCCAAACAGTTCACTAAAAAGTTCCATCAGATATATTTATTCTCTACATGTTGAGGAACATGAAATATGAATATCTACAACATCTTATCCACTGATACTTTCAACTTTTCACCACTATCATGTCTTTCAGAGCCAAGATCTAGGATTTCGAACCCCTGTGCCATGAAATGTGTACACAACAATCAATTTTTAGGTATATGTCGAGAAATGGGCCAAAGGAAATTTCCCATTATGAACTATAAAATGTAGGGTGGGGGGTAGGATCAAAAGGAACAACAATAAAGACTAGCCCTTATTCAATGATTGTATTAACCTCAATTCCTTTACATCCTAATGAAAAATGATGAGATTATAGATATTGATAATGAAATTCTTCAAATTAATCCCTGAAAATAAACTCATCCTGAAAACTATCTATCTACGAATCAATAAATTGCACAATTGATTAATTTTTGTATTAGAAATATAAAATGGGGATATAATCCAATCAAAAAAAAAATTACCTTGATGTCGTACAATTTCTAATCAAAAAAAAATTTCATCATTGTTGTTTGTGAGATCCTTGAGCTTTGTTCCCACACGATCTTTGATGTGATCACAATCAAACCCAATTCTCCAAGAAATCTATCCTCCTAAGGCTATTAGGTCACCGAGCTTTATAGGAAAAATTTGAGACAACTTTTATAGTCATATATTTAAAAAGGAATTTGGCTACTATGTCATAAAAAATAATTATATAATATTTTTTTATGCTTTCTATGAAATGTTTTTCACAAATGGTCAAAATTATAAAAGAATATGTCATACCTAGGTTAAAACCTAAATTCAAAACTGAATTATTCCCTTAGATATATGATATGGGGACACATTTAAGAGTTATTAAAATTTTTCAGGAAAACATCATGTTTGTAATACTTAATATATATATATGATATTTCACAAATTAATTTTGGGAACCCTGAGCCACAGAATGTGACACAATATCTATGCCTAGAACTAGAAGTATTCCTAGATATATTCCAAATTCATACGTTGAAAAAACTAATAAATTATAGTTATTTCTATGTTTGGAATAGTTCAGTGACATTATCATACATATTTGGATTTGTTCAAAAGAAGGTGATTTTAATTAGGGATGACATGGTCTTGTGAAATGACTAGAGATATATGGAAACTCGTTTAAGCTTAATTGGTTAACCTAGGTTCCAAAACAAAACTCAATGGTTATCATGTTTTTTATATGTAGTGTTAATTTTATTAAATTTATTCCAAGATAATATGTTATTCAATCCTATATATTCAAACAAGATTTTTTTAGACATTGTTGGGGGAGGCCTGTATAGTTTTAATGACACCCTACTTGGGCCTCCATTAAAATAGTGTACATGAGAGTCTCTTAAATGTTTATTGTTGGCATAGGTTAGGCTATAACATGAGATAACATGGTTGTGAATTATAGCTCAGATGGATTAAAGGACAGTATGAGTTTCCTCAAAGTGATGCAGTTTAGCCGTATTTAGTTTTATTCATTTATTATAGTATGTATAAATGAAATACCTAGTGGCTGGTTTTGTGTGTGTTGCATCATGGTCGTTTGGGCCTCTATCAAATTCAATATATTTTTTACATACTAATATTCAGTTATGAAATTTTTTATTTTTTATTTCTATTGTTTATGTTTTATAATTTATTTATGATTTCTGAGCACTGATATTGGGGTTTATTCTCCACAGTATACCATCTTACACCCTATCTAAATTTGTGAATCCTATGGCCTATGGGGATGCATGCATAAAGTATTTTGGTGAACCAATATGGAGACTAGTTTAATAATTATATCAGATTGGAAATTATAATGTTGTATAAGAGAAATTATTTTCTTCTATAATAATATTTTGTAATGTAGTTGTCTATGAAGTTAGGAATGTTTTAGATCCTTAGATGGATGTTGGGATGGTTCTTCTAGAACATCTATTCAAGTAGAAAGTCTATGTTAATAGGTTTGGTTTATTGTTCTAATTTTTTCTTTTAATGTTGTATTTTATTTTCTCCTTGGCTGAGACACATGCTTTTTGATTTTATTATATATTATTTATTGATATTTCCCTATTGAAAAGTGACTAGTGATTTGAATATGAATCATGGCCTGTGGATTCAAGAAAAATCACATGAATCATAAGAGTAATGTAGGATTCACATAAAATATAGGTCTGCACATGTATGATTTCAATGATTATGGAGGATCATTTTCTTATTTTTTCTAAAACTAATCATATAATGATTAATTTATATGTACTTAGTGGCATTGTACTTGGCTGGGGCCAACTTGTATTTGAATTCTATATGATGGAATTCTTTTTGGAACTATAGCGTGTTGCTCCAATATAAGGGTAATGACTCAATAATCATGAATATGATGTGAAGTGGACCTATTATTGTTATTTTTGATATTTTTTTGTATGTTATGGACCCCTTGTAGGTGTTTTTTTATGTAGTTTTGATTTTGTATCCATGTCCAATCATGAGTAGTATGACATGCCTATGATTGGAGAGGATGTGTGACTATGTTATGGGAAGCTAGTTATTATTTATATGACATTAATTTGTGATAACCAAATGATGGTTGTTTGTACATGTTATGTTATGTGATTTTAGGAGATGAACATTCTTAATGCCTCATCAGTTAGTACCATATCAGAGGTTTACCTATAAACTAAGCAAATATACTTGTGGGATTTCATATGACAAGAATGGTGGGGATATGTTGGAGAAAAAGAGGCTCGTTGGTCCGGGAAAGAACCTTATTGGGTGGGTGTTTTTATTTGTTTTACTGTGAACCATTAGAAGGGTTACCCTAAATTTTCATATATATTATTGTAGGAAAGAAATTTATAGGAATTTATCATGATTTTGGTGGTGATAACCATGAATGTTGGTGATCAATGAATCAATGTGTGGTACTGTAGATAGGAAAACGGCGATATATGGTCTTATAAGATGAACACACTTAGGTAGAATATTTTGAAAATGGGTGGAGGCTCATGATTGGAGTGGATAATGGAGATTTCCTTGCATGTGGACAAGATAGACATTCCTTCAATAAAGTATGATCACCTATGATGATATAATGATTCCTTGAGGTAGGTGGTTACGAGAGTAGTCACAGAATATAGGATGTGTATGATTTGATGAGGTTTTCTAAGGATTCTTCTGGTGTGTTATGGATGAAATAATGGTTGGCATTGCCAACTACATGAATGGGAATTGATCATATTTTTATAGGCATACGAATCATGGTAATTTGATTTAGGTTGGATTAATGGTCATTGGTTGGTGTTTGACATAATTGTTTTAATAGAATATAATGGTTATCATGTTTTTTGTATGCATGATTCAATTTGGGTTTTTTCAATGAATGGATTGGAAATAAGTGAATGTTGTTCTCAGTGAAATATAGGTGATGTGTATCGATTATGTTAGGACCGATGGTATTGGATCAATGTGATGGATATATTGTTCATCCATTAGAAATAAATTGGGTTGTGTTATATTAAAATCTATATTAATGTGGTGGTAGATTCATATAAGACCATTATACAATACCTCTTAGAAGATATTCATGAAGCATTAGTGTGTTTTGGATTATGAGTTCCTCTTAAATATTGGTAGCCAGTTATTAGTGAGGCTCGTATGTGTAGGGAGGCTCAATTTAGATTCATATGTTTATACAGTAATAGGTGTCATCTAAAATGTATTGTCATGTGATGTTAATAATTGATAAAATATTAGTGTACTCCAAATGTAAAGACCATCGTGCTCAATATCTTGATATCATCTAGTGTATGCTATGATGAATGTTTCTATATGGATAGCTACCTAGTTCTTTTGGATGGATGAAGGCCATCCATGGTGTCATTCACACAAATTGGTATAAAGAAATTCATATGGTGGGATGAAAACAATAGGATATTCGAAGATGATACATTTGTGAGAAGGGTCCTTGTGTTGGTTTAATCTATTATTGTAATGTGGGAGTGATGTTGAGAATTGGTGAGTTGTAAAATCTAATATATCTATTCCAAAGAACCATCGTATTTAGAATTTGGATGAGAAAAAGGATGGATTTAGTATTTAGGCATTAGTCTCAAGATGTTCTAGTGTTCTTAGAAGGAAATATAAGTGGTGATCCACTATTTATGGCATGTTTCACATAGTGTGATATGATTTGTGGATTGGTTTAGGGGTTAAACAATATTCTTATATTTCTTAAAGTGGTGAATCCCTATTTTTGGAAATTTTTGAAGTGGTGAAACATTTATCCAAATATTTTATGATATGTTTCAGGGGTGAATCGTGAAAAAATGTGATGATGCTTTAGTTTGGGGTGAAATACATAGAAAATATATTAATGTTTTTTTTCATGACCCTGGAATGTCGTTCTAGGTGTGATGGAAGTATTATGAGGTTTAAAAGGGACATTTCAAGGATAGTTCAGTGTATGTAGGCCCTATTCAAGGTAAATTAATACTCATCTATTCATATCAGAATTGGAGATAAGAGATTATTCCAGCTCCTTTAGATGTTTTCCCATGTTCAAGAATATTGATATGGAAACTGTGTTATGTGGGTCATTAGGCACAAATGGTTTTGTTTTGAAAATTGATCCTAAGGGTTGGAAATTTCATGGGTGGAAGTGGTTAAAACATTATAGTTTTGATTGTGGAAAACACCATTATCCTACTTATTACATTGCTGAAAAAAACAATATTGTTTGAGAATAGATCAGAAACATATAATGCATTGTACGATTTTGTGTATGGTTAAGAGCAATAACTTGGTAATTTGTGAGTAAATCACCTAGTGTTTAGTGTTATCATATGGAATCTTTTTCTATATTTTTTATTATAATTCAAGGAGATGGCTTTGGTTGAGAGATGGATATAGGTCGAGTTCATCTGGTAAATTCCAAAGAATATTCTCATGGACAAAAAGTTTCTAGTTAGGAGATTATAAGAAAAATTATTCTTACAAGTTGATATTTCATTGGGAAATATCCATTTTACCTTTTATGGATGGTCAGTTTCAAAATCTAGAATTTTAAGTGATGTTATAGGGGTTTTAATGTACTAAAATAATGTTTTATCATGATTTGTACATTTATTAGGAACCCTCGAGGGTCTTGGTGATCACCAACAGTGGATCGGATGAATCATTCACTAAAAACAACTCTATTATTTCATTTGTGTAGTAAATCGTATAAAATATGTGAATTCTATTCATGGGGTGTGGGAAAGGGAGTATAGGATGTGAAAAACCATTATGAGAGTTATAGCCTGAATTGTCACACCATGACACCTAGTATAACATAGTAGAATAGGATCTCTGGACCATGTGAGGGAATTTTCTAGATAAATTAAGGAAATGTATCCAATATTTGCATCATGAACATCACCAAAGATGTTTATTTTATTTTATATATATGGTAATATCCCATATTTCTTCATCATACAAGAATGTCATATAGGAGGGGCTCAGTTAGATTTCCACTTCCTTGTTTTCTTATAATTATTAGAAATCTTCACTGTGAGTCGATGACACAGGTGGCTAAGAACTTCCACCAATGAAAATTTGTGTTGTTTCTCCCTAATTTTCATTAAATTTTATGAATTTTTTGTTTGTAAAAATCCATATTTCATTATAGGATTGTGTAATCACTATACATCAGTAGGGATTCCTTACGAGCTTGAAAGATGGTATATTGATATGGCGTCCGCCTATGTTCATGTGTCGATCCATTGAGGTATGTCTCTATTTCAATTTTATGAATGTTTCCCATAAAATATATATATTAGGATACTAAATAATATGAATATATTAGAGATTTTCTACACCCAAAATATAGTGTTGTATCTAGGGTAGAATTCATTATTTTTACTAATGGTTTTCACGTGGTGGAACAACTTGATGAGTTAACCAGAAATACGATGAGCAAAAATTTAATCAATAAATTAATTATAATTTAAATAATTAATTAATTACCATTACATGGAATGGGTTAGGAACTTGTATGTTTGATACAATCTCAATTAATCAAGAGAGAGGCTGAATGAGCTTGGTAATCCCCACTAGATGATGTCAACCCATAGTGTCATTGTGGTAAAAACATCGGTTAATTGTTAGTGTTCTAGAAGAAATCCATATTGTATATTAAATTTTTTCATTGTATAAGAATTAATTAAGATCACTCCATCATGTTGTGGAAGTGACATTAACAATTATATAATTAATTGTATGATGTTAATCATATGGTGATACTACCCACTGGGTCTTATCACATACATTGGAATTTAGACCGGGCATGTGGCCGCCCAAGGGGTGTGCCCACTGATGAAACTAGTTTAGTAATATATGCAGAAAACCATCACCCCATTACTTAAATGGATGTTTATTATATATAGTTTAATCATGTGATAATGTTTGGTATATGGAGCGAGAACATGACAAGAAATGAAAATGGCCTATCTTTATAACTTTGATGATTTGAATTTTAATAAATTACCTTTGATAAAAGATGAATTTTTTTGAATATAAATGGAAATTAATTTTTTTTCTTAAATGATATGTTAAATAATATTACATATTATTGTTATGAAAATTTAAACCTTCATTAAAATTATCATTGACTAGATATTCTAAAAACTATAAATATTCCTAGCATTGTATACCATATGAATTAAGGTTATTGTTTGAAATAGATTTAAATGGGGTATAATTAGATAATTTAAATGTCAATCAATTTTGGGCCAAAATTATATCTGAATGGAATTAGTTACAATTTTTATGATTATTGGGACCATATAAATATGGAATGTAAATGGATGGATAAATGCTAATTTAAATAATTTACCATCAGAGCATGTGATGACATGATTATTACACATGGTGTTTTAGTGATGCTGAAATGATTATATATTGTCATTTTCATGATTATGTTGTAATTTTTCTAGGGCTTGCCTCAGTTATTTTATAATTCTTATTGGGATTCTCCAAGTTATGTTGTAATTATTATATGAATTTTCTAAATTGGGATAAAATTATTATCTAATTGGAATAACGTCAATGTGTACCAATGATTATATAAAGGGAATGAACTCGATATACTAAAAGGGATTGAATTGGATATTTTGAAATTATTATATATATATATTTCACATGGACATCTTAAAATTCATTTATAAATGGATTGTGCCCGGTGGTGATTTAATTATTAAAGGTCCCTACCAATTTTCCTATTATGTTTTATTAAATATACCCAAGGATGGTTATGTCCATTGTTGGAGTTATTCTGTGACATTCTAAAAGATATCCAACTTTATTTTAAATTAGGTGATTATACTTAGCGTTAACTTGTTCATGTGACAATATTAGTGATATGATCCCAATTAACATTGGTTGAATTTTTTAAAAATTCATTTTAAATGTAAATGGAGAACCTGCACATTAATCAAAGGAGTAAGAAATTTAATACACCATATAACAAATCAATGAAAATCATGCCTTAGGATACAAGCTCTTGAAACATAGTTGTCACCTCAATCCATGAGAATCCTAATACAATTCATCAATCCATTCAATCCTTGTGTACTTGAAAAATTACATCTCTGTACACCAAAACATGATACATTCGCCGGAAATCACTACTATTGTCGTGAATAGGGAATCAATCACTAGATCTCAATGTCAATATTGATCAACACAAAAAATCAGTGCACCGTCACCAACCAGGAACCTCTACGCAAGTACACCAGGAACCAAAATCACAAAAAGAGTAGGATTTAATCCTATTGGACAAGCCTCCACCACCATCCAAAAAATATAGAGCCCAGGAACAAGGAACCCACCATAATTCACAACAACCCACACCTCACTTCAGGACAAACTAGAAATCCCAAGAGAATGATCATTATTATAGTAACCATAATAAAAATCCTAAATAGTGATTTTACGGCGGTGTGGTGAAGGTTTTTGGTCGAGTCCCATATCTTGTAGCTTCATTCCTGTGTCAATGGTGGGTGATTAGAGTGGTTCTCTAGGGACTGGAGTGTGGTTGTGGAGACGACGACGAGATTGAATCTTTGGATCATGTCTGTGACTTTCTTCGGGAAGGTTGGAATTCAGGTGGATAGATAAGGTGATGGTTTTGACCCTTGAGTTCTTGGATTATTTTTTGGTTTTTGATGATTTGTTGTGGGGTTCTTGTGATACAGCGCATTTCTTCTACTTGAAACTGATTGTCTTGGATCTGGTTTTTTTGTTTGGTCTGTGATTTTCAATTTTGGATATTTGGTGCATGGTTCTTGAATCTCTTGATTGTTGAGTGGTTCTTCAGGTAAGAAATCATACATCAACAGCTAAAAATGATGAATGATTTTATGTTCCAGCATTAGAGGAGCAGTGAATCTCTGGTCTAGCTTTGGTGTTTTTTGATTTCGGTGTTGAAGGCTCAGGATTGGTGGATACGCTGGTTGAATGTGTTGAAACCATGGATTGGAATTTTCATAGTGTATCTTCAGTTATCTGTGGTTCGAGGACTGTGGGTGCTATATCTGTCTAACAAGGGGTTGTCGTTGGCTTTTGAGTTTGGGCTTCGGTTCTCTGTAGAGTAGGATGTGGCATCTGGACAGTATGGTCTTCCACGATCTGGATTCATCGTTGGACTTCTATGGATGTTTTCCTCCCAGAGGATTTTTTGGAGTCCATCTCATGTCGTTGTAGTGTTTAGGTGACCTTCGACTGGAGTTCACTAGAGGGTTGGTAGATTTGGGCTGGTGTCGATGGTCGCATCAGTGGCATTCAAGAAGACCAGTTTTGAGGTTTGTTCATGATTTTTAGAGGTTTTTTCTTTTTGATTTGTAGTGATTACTTGGACTTCTCTTGGGTGATTCCCACTCTTACTGTTAATATTGTCTGTTTCAATGATGGTGTGGTTGATTTTATTTGTTGATTTAGTAGTTTGGTTGACCATTATGTTCTGGACATTGGTGTTTGAATTTTGTTGTGAAGTTATGTATGTTTTACCACTTTTCCTCAAAAGTGTTTGTTGGTTTCTCAATTTTTCCTCAAAAGTGTTTGGAAAATAAAAATATTAATTTTTAGTCAGTCATTGATAGGGATCCGACCATGAAAAAAAGGGTTAAAAAAACTAACATCCCAAGATACACTAAAACACAATTATATACCTTAATAGAAAAAACACCACATGGGGAAAAAGAGGAATCGAGAAAAGAACTTGTAGGCGACACCAATGAAAACAGGTGTTTGTGAGAATTCTATCAGTATCTGCTTACTATCCCAGAAAGAGGATGAAAACCATGCCACATTATAACTAAAACAAACCCAACCAACCTAGGAATATATGGAGAACACTGATCATGAATGAGACCTCAACCATATGGTTCTCAATATTAAGGTCAGATGTATATGGAAATGTGTCGAAGTAGGTTTTGATGACCTCGACTGCTAATACGGATCTCAAGTGTCAGTGGGATTATTTTATGCACAATATTAAATTTATTATAATAATAAACCTATTTATTTCTTCTTTAATTTAGTATATACTCACATTATATTGGAATAGACACAATTGGTTGTGGCCTAATGAATTTTACTCACACCCTTCTCGATCCCCAATAACCCCAGGGTATCAGATTTTCTGTTACATGTTTATTATAGGAATTGGTCAGGCTAGATCATGGGATAACCTGGTCATGGAGGATATCCCAGTTGGTATAAAGATTCTAGATGAGGTTTATCTCATTGATTTAGTTGATACTTATTTTATTTTATTATTTTATTTTAGACTGTGTCAATGACTAGCGTAGTGGGAAGTTCATTGTATGTTCCACCATGGCTGTTTGAGCTTTTATCACATTAGATTTGTTATTACTATATAATATTCATTTATACATAATCTAATATTTTATTTTCATTAATGATGTTTAATTATTAATATTTTATTTTCTTCACACTGATATTGATTGTACAGTTTCAACGTTGTTCTATTTTACACACCCAATTCTAGTCAGCAACCTTTGGAAATATAGGTAGGCGCACCTATGTTCTTATGGTGAACCAATAAAACCAATTGTTTTATAGAGATCTAAGGTTGGATATTAAATTATCTACATTCAAATTAATATCATAATGTACTAGGTTAACAACATGACCATATCCTAGTGAACAAGGGATAACAAAATAAGTGTCACAACCTTTTGGACATTAGGTAAAAACTCACACCCCATGACATTTTGGATTTTGGATAACCGCTCAAATATCATCCGAATCTCATGAGATAAAAAAGTACTCATTATATTGGAGGATTATAATGGACCTACCCATCAAATATTGATACACCATACATATCGATTCCACATGAATCAGAAAAAACTCAAAATCATATCATATCTCAAATAAAAATTCTAAAAAAATTGTTTAAAAATATTTCAAATAAACATGGTCATAAGTATTTCAAATAATGAATTGGAATAGTATTAATGGATAAGGAACCTAGTAAATTATTTGAAATATTCAATGATATTGAGAGTGATAAGAAACATTTTCTAAAAGATTTTGATTTTTTTGGAAAATAAGAATAATTTTTTTATTATTTTTAATAACATTAATTTTACAGGAAATAATTTAAATGAAACCAAAAATAAAAATTCATTTTTAAAACTAAATAAATATTTAATGTATGAGTTTTGATTAAAATCAACGAAGACACTTGGATAATTAATTCTTGTAATAAATTTTTAAAATGAGAATTAGTTCATATTTTGGTAAAGAAATTCAATGTGATCCATAGAGAAAATGTTAAAATAATAGTATATAAGAGTTAACCTCAAATAGTCACATATGTATATAGAATAAAATTTGTAAACAAAAAATTTGAGTAAGTAAGAGAATTTTTCCTGAAAAAAATAAAATACATTATAAATTATGTAAAGGAAACCATTTGGGGAAATTTTATACTGAAGGAAGGAGAAAATGTATGAATACATGTAAACCCTTAAATAATATTAGTAAATGAAAAAAATTGTGTTTTATAGTGAAAGTGAATATTATTCTTCGTATTTGTGCATTTATTCATAGGAAATCCAAAATATAATGTGAGATTTAAAGAAACAATTATGGATTTAGAAACTTTTGATTCCAACCCCCTTAAAATTAAGAACCTTAAGTTGATTTTTTCCATCCCTAGAAAATTATTAAAAAATATTATAAAGTATATTTAGGTATAGAATATACAACATAAAAAATAAAACAAGTATTTAATATGGAACATATCTCAATGAAGGAAAATTGAGATGAAATCCCCTACCTCAGTATTCTACCTGATCATATATGCTCGAACTCATTGTAAAATAAATCTTTATTTATTATCTTTCTATATTTTAATAACATATTTATTTATTTCACTTTAAAATATTCATTTATATTATCTTATTACACATGTATTAAACATTCTTTATTAAATTTATTATTCATATGTTAATTGTCATGATTGTTCTGTAGTAGTCAGCTTATGAGAGTTCCAATCCTTTCTCATTGATCATGGGTTCATCAACAATTGTTTGTTAAGAAATATGTATTTTAATTGTTTTATATAGTTCCTAACATCAATTTTCATTTTATAAATGTTGAACTGGTGAATAATAAAAAGTGGTTAAAAATTTATTTTATTTTATCTATTTTTAATCCATGAAATAAAATTACTTTATTATTGAGTATAAATATATTTATTACCATTCCATAACTACTAAAAACAACATAAAGTAGTAATTATTAATTTTATTTACAGAATTTATGTTGTTTGTATGGTCCAAAATAGAAATTTTATATAATCATTCAATTAGTTGGTAAAAACATCTTTTAAAAGAACACATTATATATAAATAATGAGGTACATCATTGAGTTTCATTAAACTAATATCTTTTTTGGTGATTCAAAATGATTTTAATATTAAATCATTAGAGTGTGTAATGAAATTTAAGAGGAGTGAGAATGAGAATGTAAATGAAAGGAATGAAGAATAATTGAATATTTAAACTGACTGAGTCACACATTCTCACATATCATCCTTAAAAATGAAGTACTTATGCCTCCTTATTATGATAAATGGATTCCAATAATCATAAGGGAGTTTAGTAGGGAGAATGTAGGAGTTTATTTTAGAGAAACATGAAGGATATTTGTGTTTTGGAGTGGGAAAATTAGATATTATGTCATTAGTGAAAATATGGATAATTAATTGTGAAGCATAATTACATGAAATGTAGAGATGAAATCCAAAGGGAGTTAGGCCAGTTAAGGGAATATATAAGGGTGATATATGTATTATTGTGTCTAAACATCAATCAAATGACTTATTTTATGTCCAAATATCTTGTTAATTACAGAACATAAGAACTATTTTTATTTACCTCCTCGTACCCTTTCATTTAAATTAAATAATATTTATTTTAATTAATCAGTATCATTTTACTTATCGGTGGTATTATTACTATTATATTTTTCTTAGTGGTGTTTCATATTGAATTACAAAATTGTTTGAATGACTAACTTACATTATATTAAAATATATTAATATTTTTTAGTTCAGTTTTTCAATATTATGAGTTTTCAAACAAAATATGTTTTCTAAAGGGAAATATATACTAAAATTGTATTGTATTTTAGTGATTTAACCAATTTTAATTTACATAATATAAAATCCATGTGACATAAAGAAAAAATTAATGCAATCTAAATACATGGAAATAGTAATACCATAATAGAATACATGATTGTGTATTAAATTTATTTATACAAATTGATAAGTCAATGAAAGAAGTTTTATGAATTTCACAAATATAATTAAATTCCATATATCATGTAAAACCAAAATATACATGGATATATAAAAAGTTATTCACAAACCATTACTAGATATTCTTAATATATCTTAATCAAGTAAAATCCCAATGTAAACTTTCAATTTCTATAAACAGTAATTTGACCACAAAACCATATGTCATTTCTTTTAAACGAGACAATAATAATTCGAGGAGGAAAAATAAATCATATGAAAATAATTTTTTTTAAAAATGCATTTAAAAATTACATTGAAATACCACCCCATAATATTTATTAAAATAGACATTATAAATTATTTCCATTATTTTAGGGAAAATAAGTGGTAGGAATGTTCTCGGTAAAGCCTAAAAAATCACCTCAAGGGTTTAAATCACATACTCTATCCATTAAAAATATTTATCAATTCCAAATATCATCCAAATATAATTAAATTACTTCAAAAAACTCCTATTATCATTATACTAATAATTACATAAATAAATATCCCTAAAATAAACATCTTGTAACACCTAGAGTATCTATGATTAATTTTTTTGAATAAATAATTTTTTTGATGGATTTCATTACATGATACACCAAGTTAAGATTATGTTGCATGAAACCCCGAAATTATATTGCTTTATATAAGATACTGAGGTTTTATTTTGTTAAAGGTAAAAATATATCTTCCTTGTGTTACAAAAAATTCCAATTTCCTTCGATGTATTACCTTAAACACAAGAATGAGTTTTATCAAACAACAATATTCCATTTATATTTTTATTCAAATATTATTATAGTTACCAAATTTTCATTAGAATGGAGGGTATGAAATGGATTATATAAATTATATAAATTTTTTTATTCATATATATAAAATGAATTCTTTGGAAAATAAATAATTATAAATGATAGTAAGAAATATTTTAAAATAAAGTTATTCCTTTTCTGAAAAAAACATTTCTATACACAAATTTTTTTTATCACAATAAATTAAGAAATCAAATTTTTATGAATTATTTTAATGTAATTTATATATTATTCATTAAATAAAATATTCAACATTAATATTATGTATTTTATATACAATAGATAATAATAAAACCGATTTACACATAAGAAGATGTGTTTTTCTAATAGGAAGTTTTACCTCCTTTTAATGAAAAAAAATATTTTAAAAATATTTTTTAAACCTGTATAATTAATATTTGAATAATTAAATTCATTTTTTAAATTGGAATATCAAAATTTAATTTGGGTAAATTTTAGTTACTTTTTTAATGATTTTTCATTTTTTTATGAACAGGGAAAACACATAACTTTCATTTGAAAGAACAATTTCAACTAATTTTTTATATAGTTAGTTTAAATTTTAAATTAGTATTTAAGTATTTTTAGTTAAATAATACATAAATAAACAAATTCTAGCTACTAATAATCAATTTAAATTTATTTTTTTTATGAAAACATTTCGAATGTTTGAGCTTTTTTACATTAAAAACTTGTTGTTACATCTCGTTCACATGATTAGTTTTATATTCAATTATTCCACTTCCATGATTAGAATTTCAAAAAATTGATTCTATATTTTTAATATGTATAATATATAATTTCTATTTATTTTAAATTATTTTTTTGACAAAAATTTTATTTAATGAAATTAAAATTAATAATAGTGATTATGAGAAAAATGAGTTTACATATTGGTTTAACATTAATCTTTTAGAAAAAATGACCTTGAAACCTATCCAAAAATATTTAGTTACTAATATTTACACCATTTATCCTTATTGATCAAAAATCAACAATTATTGGAGGCACATGATTTATGGTATACCTCTAATTTTTTCCTTCTTTTATTTATAAGAATGACACTCCTCCTCCACAGTAAAAGGGGACTCACCCCCACCACTTCATCACACCCCTCAATCCCTTTGGATCATCCGAAACCTACACAAATAATCTCCCAAAATCCCTAATCTCATATTATATGACTCAATTTATGCATAAAACATAATAATTAAGTCATTTGGTGAGAAAATAGATGATTTACCTGAATAATAGGTAACATTATTCAACGAGCACTTTTGTTTTATTTATTTCTCCATCGATACAATTATTATTCTTCTAGGATTATATAATAACATTAATGTAATAAATAAAGTGATATTTTTTATTTAAGGATTCTTAACTACAGTGATAAAAAATTCCATCAAATTAGACTCACAATCATCATTTGTGTGTATAGAGGACTACCACATCGTGAATTCATGCAGTTCATTCTTACATTACCACCCTTTAGGTTTGGGAATAATGGTGGATGTAAAATTTTTATATTATATATATATATATATATGATATTTATGATTTATTTATGCTTCAATAAATACTATATAGCACATAACTTCAGGGTTTCAATTTTTTTGAATATGATGACATCGTTTCTGGACATGTGGACTACCGCCTCCTCATAGTGATGTTATTTGTTCATAATTTACATGGAATAGATTAAACATGGGTTTAATAAAAATATTTGATATATATGAAATATTAATGTATATTTAATAATATATATATATATATCTATTATTATATTTATTTATTTTAATACAATAATAAAACAGAAACAATGTTTATGCGTATGTATGGCCTATTGTCTCCTTGAACGGAGTGTCTCATTTTTCAATTATTTATTTTATATATTTTTATATATAAATAAATATAATTAATATTTGTGATATTTATGTCTTTTATTTAATTCTTTATATAAGTAAATCATGATCAATGATAAGGAACAAAAAATAATAAGCCAAAACATATACGAAAAAATGAAGCAGATTTTACATAAAACATGTCATTAATATTTAATTGTTAATAAATATTCAATATAATGTGAAAATAAAATAAAATATGGAATGATAAATTATAATATGGAACTATTGTGGATGTATAATAAATATATATTTGTTATACTGGAGGGTGTAAGATGTACGAATAATGTTAAGACTTAAGTTTAGGGGCTCCTAGTCTAACATTTATTTTTGTGAGATATATTATTTATTCACCATTTATTATTATTTTTGGGTGTATATAATACCATATTAATTTTTTAATGATGAATTATGTTTATTTAATTATATTAAAAGTTTCAAATTATATTCCTATTTCATGGATCTCATGATTCAAATGTTAGTCATGTAGTAAAGGGATTTTTAGTCTCACTTTTATTTCTGCAAGACATATTCCTTATTCACCACTAGTTTCATTTGTGTGGTCAATATAATACACATTAATGTATTTTATTATTATTATAATTAAATTTATAGGTCTTCAGATATTATGTTTATCATATATTTTTACGGGGATTAAGGTTCGAACGTTACCAAAACGATAAAGTAAATTTGATTCAATTTACCCTCTTTGAGACACACATTATATTATACTCCACAATTAATTTATAAGGTGAATATAAATCCCATTGAAATGATATAGAATTAATAAAATTATTTTCATGAAATTTTATTCTTCATGTAATTTTATTATCTCATGGGGATTATGATTCAATGTTACCCAAGTGATAATAGTTTATTACTACAATCTCATCATTTTTCAGTTTTGTTTAGTTGTATAATTCAAGTGATGAAATATTAAGATCCATATGTCATAGAATATCATGAATTTTTATTGTCCTATTTTTATTCATGATATCAAAATGTATTGGTAAAATTTTTACACTCTTTTTTATATATGATAATTAATAAAATGTTTTTAAGAAAACATGACATTATTCCTCTCTTCACTCATAAATTTATTATCTACAAAAACCAAGTTTTTTAAAAATGTTTTCATTTTTTAAAATTATCTTTTAAAATTATTTTTAATGAAAATTATTTAAATTATTTTTTAAGCTTTTAAATTATGTTTTCTATAATATTTTCAAATAAAATGTTTTTCAAAATATTTTATGTTGTAAAAAGTGTTTTTCAAATTTGAAAAGATATTTTTGATAGGAAATGTTTTTAGAAAATCATTAAAAATTATTAAACATATAATATGAAATATGGTTTTGTTACATATTCCTTAATGGGGTTATGATATAAGAATACTTTTCACATTATTTATTTAATGTTTAATGTTTTGATGGAATGGTTTTAATGGAACCCATTTCTCTTCCATGGGTTATATTCTTTTGAGAGATACTTCTTTTCTTGGGTTATGTTTTGATGAAATGATTATAAAACCTATCGATTTTTATATGATATTATATAATGACATGTTCATAATATCAATTTCATTTCATTAGTTATGATATCATGATTTTCTATGATTTCATGGAACATATATGTATGATATTATTATATGATGGTGGGGATATATATCTCCATATAATGTGTAGGGTAATGGTTTATATATCATGAGAAATACATGGCTGGAATAGGGAGTAAACTAGGTTCAGTAAAAAAAATTGTCCACTATAATGGTATTCGTATTGAACCATGACTTCTAATATGGTCTTGGGAGTGAAACTATAATTATATGATAGTATTGAGAGTGAAACATGACTACTAAGATGGTTTGGGGAGGAACAAATTCCAATAAGATGTCATTCGTAGGAATTCGTGACAACTATGAAGGAATCCAATGTGAATAGTGGTGTGTCCCACCAAGGAGGTGAGGACCCCTATGCATGTACCTTATTAAATTTTCATAGAGTTATTCATGGACCTAGTTTCATGTTCATATGCTTATGCGAGGTCATATTTTGATGTACACAAATTAATTATTGTACCTGTTTAAATTTACACATATTATCAATTTTATAAGTTGATATGTATGCAACTATTCCATATATAATTCCTTTGTTATTATTTTATAGATTATGATCATTATTCACTTATGATTCATGTATTATGAATTGATAATTTTTATATGTGATTCATCTTTATAATAATTGTTATGTAGGGTATTATTTTAAAATTTTATTATCATGTTCTCATACCTTTATACTTATATTATGCTTACATATATTTCTTGTTTACCCACATGGAACATCTTATCTAAACCTTTCATAGTTTCCATTCACTATGTTATGAAGAAATTATTTAGGTATAGTATTCTTGTGAAGATTACTAAAGGTTAATATCATTATTAGAGATGTTGAATAACTTTCACCAAGTTAAAATTTTTGTTTTTGTGTTTCTAAATACACTAAACTAATAAGATCCTTGAGTACACACTTCTGTAATATACTAAATACTCATAAAAAATTATATACTATCCATGTATGTTAAGTGTGGTTCATTATTGTTGGTATCAATATAAATGTATATTCAACCTTTGGAAACTAGGATAAGAAACGTTTAGTGAGATCCAAAGGGATATTTCTAAGTATATTTCTAGATATGTCTCAAATGATATGTATAATGATGAGTCAAAGTATTAGAAAATTTCCTGGGATTTTAGTAAAGGATAAAGCATGTGATTTTTTAGTAATATATAATTGTTTGGATAGTATATGTTGATGAGATTTTGTAGCATATGTACATGATGTTAATAATCCTGAAAATACCGTATTGGGCTAGGCATGATCCGAAACTAGTGTAAAATAATGAGTCTTGCTTCACAACTGATTTGACACTCCTGGGGGATATGCTCTGTGAATTCAAAAAACTCTTTATGAAACATCATAAAGGAATTAAATACAATATGAATATAAATAACTAAGGATAAAACTATGGTTTCATAAATTGATGAATTTGGTTTCATTATTTAGATATCATATAAGTTATTTTCATGATTTTTTGGTTTCCTGCTATAATTAGTGCGGCTCAAACTATGATATCTATTTTTAGTCAATATATATAACTAGAAGGAAATAGGTTAATATTTAATTTTTTATGTTTAGAATGTATGGGAATTATGGAAATCAGTGTTGTATGTGGAAATCCCCCAAATAGAATCATGAAGGTTGTATGAGTATTGGTAATACTATTGAAGATAAAGATACAACGAATGAAATGTGAAAGATATGGTATGTTGTACTAATATTGTTTACATTAAAATAATAATAATGACTAAATTAAGGGTTAGGAACCTTAAAAAATAATTCATATTTCATATTCTAGGAAAGGGGTTCTATGGAATCATATGATGAAGCCAATGTAATGGTTTAGGAATAAAGTCGGATGATTGATGTGTACATGTTTTGGAATTCATGATTTTTGATATATGAATAATGATTTATATGTTTTTCAAAAATGATTTCCATAAAATATATTGAACAATGATGATGACCTAGAAATGTGTATTAATGGAAAGGAGATATTTTGATCATGGTAAGGTAACCTTTAATGCATTCTTATTGTTGTGAAAACTGTATTTAGCATAGATAAAGAGATGATTACTTTTGAAAAAGTAAATTGGATAACACTAACTACTAAAGAATTGATTATTGATTTTTTAAAAGGTGTTTTATGTTATCATTTTTTAAGTATAAATAAATTTTTAATTTAATGAATATATACAATAATATATATTCTATGTATTGAATGAAGATTTATGTTTGTTTTCAATATGGTTTTATTGGGATGTAGGTTATTACAATGTTTAAATAGAATACATGGTGAAGGTTTTATCATGTTTGGTATGTGGAAAAAATATCTACATTATGATATTTGGGAGATTAATGTTAAGATTATTTTGAGACATTTAGCAACCTTCTATTTCATGATTTGGATTTTAATCTTTCAAATGGATTATAAGGTCATCCATATATGGAATGGTTTATATTAATATTTACATAAGGTTTTAGAGATTACTGTATTGTATCTTCATATGGGGATTTATAAATATTGGATAACCTGTTCTAACCATTTTGTTGTTAGGTTAACTAAAAACAAATTAAATGACTTATAATTCTACATTATGATCTATCAGAACTTTTGGAAGGAAAATTTCAAATTAACTTCTTAGTGTAAGATATAAAGTGTAAATAAAGTAATCCACAACCACAAAGTGATATTATCCATATGAAAAGGAATGAGATCATGTAAGTAAATTTTCTTATGTTCATAGAAAGTAAATTAATTTCTCAATTCTATGAATTGAATATTGAAAAATATTTATCCTAATATCTCTGTTTCTATTAAACAAATGGTCTTATAAATAATAAAAAATGTGTGTTTTTATGGACTTTAACATTAAATATATCATTATATTTCTTTTGATCAATGACCTCAATAACAATAAATAATTATCTACACTTTTTTCCTTGTGCAATCTTCACTTCCCACATATTTTCTCCTCTATGGAAACCTACTTAGGATTTAAATCGGGTAACCATTATGTTTCCAACATTAAATTTTTAAATGATGTTTTAGTACAATTTTTTATGCGGTGGGTTTCTATGAATGGAAGAGTCAAGTATTAACAATTTTATTTCCTAGAAATATTTCATGGTAGAAATTCATTTATAGGGGGTTGAATGTAACACCCATAGTTGTTATGAATAAATTTTATTCAAAAAATTAAATTTATTGGATGGATTGCATTGCAAGATACACCAAGTTATGCATTCAATACATACAACTCAACCTTATATTGAGAAAAATGAAACACCAAACATTGAATGTGTTACACACAACACTTTGTTTTGGATATTTTTATACATAATACCATGTTCCTTTGATATATTTTGCTACATGTAAGTCTATGTTTTATCAAAGAATAATATATTATTTATATTTTTATTAAAATATTATTATAGTTATCACATAGAAATTGAAATAGATGGAATGAAAGGGAAAAAATAATTGATAAAATATGTTTTATTACTATTTATGAAATGAAATATTTGGTAAAAATGTAAATAGAATGATAGTATGAACTATTTGAAAATAAATAAATTCCTTTTCTGAAAGACTATTTTGGAAGCATAAACATGTTTTTTTAATAAATTAAAAAAACCACTTTTGAAGAACTATTTAAATGGAACGTATATATTATATGTTCACCCAACTATTTAAAATTCATTTTATGTATTTTCTAGATAGAAGGTAAGAATAAATCTAATTTTATGCATAAAAAGATGTATTTTTCTAAGTTTGTGTTTTACCACCTTTTAGTGGACGAAAATTTTATCAAACTAATTATTGAAATATGTAAAATTTATATTTTAAAAAATTAACCTCATTTTTTAAATCCTAATATCCAAATTTACTTTCAGTAATTTTTTGTTACTTTTCGGTGAAGTTTTATTTTATAATTAATATTAAAAAGCACTGAATTTTAATTGAAAATGACATTTTCATAAAATCTATTTATTTAATTTAATTATATATAAATTTAGTTTTAAACTACAATTTTTCCAATTATAAATAATTAAATCCAATTTATTTTATTGAAATAAATTTCACATTAAAATTTTATATAAAATTATATTAAACATGTGAACTTTTTTACTTTAAAACCCATTGTAACACTATTTCTATGGAATTAATTTTAAATTATGTTCCTATAATTATCTTATTAGAATTTAGAAAATTGGATTAAATATTTGGAGTTAGTATGATATATAATTTTTATTAATTTAAACATAGTTGTTGATAAAGAAAATATTATTCAATGAAATTATAATTTATTATAACAATTAAGTGAAAATGAGTTTACTTAGCAGGTAAACATTATTCATGTGTGTAAAATTACCTAAAAAGTTGTAAAAAATACAATTGATTCCCATATTTATCTCATTTTCCCTATTATATTTAAAATGTTCCATTTGGAAGAAATTATGTATGTGTGACCTCTTAATAGTGTTTATCATTATGTATTTATAAGAATTCAACTCCTCCTCCACTATAAAAGGGAACTCACACCCTCATTTATTCATAGAAATTAAGCCCTTTATCTCATAAAAACCATTAAATAATAAGCTACCAAATTCCATCTTATAAACGTAAAATATAAAATTTTGGAAAAAATAAAACTAGAGAAGTCCATTACTATAAAACAAAAGGATTTACCGGAAGAAGAGGTAGTATTCTTCAACGAGAAGATTGGTTTTATTTATTTACCACACCGTAAATTCTTATTATCAATTGATTATATAATATTCTTAGTATCCCAAATATAGTGAGATGTTTTTATGTTAATTTTATGTCTATATCCTTCAAACACTTTCATCCAATGAGATACATAATCATGGTTCCTTGGTATGTTGGACTACAGCCTCAAGAACTAATGTCATTCATTCTTCCATTACCATGTGTCACTGTTGCCAATAATTATGGATATAATTTTTTCATATATATATATATTATTTATTATATAATTATTCTAAATTAATTATTATATAACACATAACTTCATGCTTTCCATTTTTGTAGAATATGATGACAACATTTTTGGGCGTGTAGACTACTGCCTTCTCAAAGAGATATGAATTGTTCACATATTACATAGATTTTTTTAAGGATTGGTTTAATAAAAATATTATATATATATATTAAAAAATAATTCTACTTTAATGATAATATGAATACATATAGATATATGTAATTTACCTTCTTTATTTCAATACGACATATAAGAAAATGGAAACAACATTTATACGTATGTACAACCTACCGTCTCAATAGATGGTGTATCACAATTCTATTTCTATATTATATATATTATTATAAATAAATATATAATGAATATATGTTATCTTTTTATATTGGTTTCAATTTTAAAGATATAGAAATCATGATCAATGAAAATTGAACAAAAATAACATGTTAAAACATATACAAAAAACAAAGCAGATATCATAAAAAATCTAACTTTAACATGGAATAGTTAATGAATGGATAATATCAGGTCATAAAAAAATAACATATGGTATGATATATAATAATATTGTTCTATTCTATGTTTTTAATATATTCATATATTTTATATATTAGGTTTGAACATGTATGAATAATGTCGGGACTTAAGGTAAGAGTTTTCTTGTCTCACTTTTATTTCTGTGGGAAATATATACTATATTCACCACTAATTCTTATTTTTTGATGTGTATAATTCCATATGACATTTTAAATCATATATATACTTTATTTCATGTAATTAAAAGTTTTAATTGATGATATTCTTTAATGGATCTCACTATTCAGAAGTTACTCAAGTAGTATGGGGATTTCTAGTCTCGCGTTAATTTCTTTGAGACTTATGCCTTATTAGACAATAATTTATTGTGTGTGGTGTATATAAATACAATAAATGTATTATATTATTATTATCCAAAAACTTATGGGTGTTTAGATATCCAATTTCTATCTCTTTTTAATGGGATTTATGGTTTCAAAGCAGCCAAATTGGTAAAGTAATTTTATCTCAATTTTCCTTCTTTGAGACACAAGTTATGGCATGAAACTATATTATATTACAAGGGGTATATACTGAAATTTTACATTTTATATCATGAATATAGTTATTTTAATTAAATTTTATGCTTCATGTAATGTTATTACCTTATGGATATTATGAAACAATGTTACCAAAGTGTAAGTGTTTATTATTACAATCTCATAATTTATTCGGATTGTTTATGATTATGATTCCATTAGGGAAATATCATGATACATCTCTTAATAAAACTAGTTATATTTTTAATCCTTTATTTATTCATTATATAATTATGTATTGGTATAATTTTCCTACTCATTGGTACATAATATAATTAGGAAAACAAATTTAAGAAAACACGACTTTCCCTTTTTAAAGGAGAATACACATGTGTGGCCTTTTAAAAAAATCCAGAAAAGGGAACACCCTTACCATGAAGAGGCCACTATAGAGATATCCACATCCACAAATTTTTTTTACCCAGATGAGATGGGAGAGCATTTAGAAGGGTGAAATCTTGATTGGTGATTGTTCGACACAACAATTATTCATCATGGGTGTGATGCACCACATTTTTTTCATAAAAAGAATGTCATTGTGACAAAAAAAGAAGATCCAGGGGAAGGATAAATTATCCCAAGAGAATCCTCCTAGGAATAAAACCCAAAACCTCTTAAAGGCAGTTATTTTCTCACTTTGGTCAAAAATCTATTTTTTTCACAAAACCATGTTTTTTAAAAATGTTTTAAAAAATGTTTCTAAATGATCATTTAATTTATTTTTAAAGGAATATATTGAAAGGTTTTTAAAATATTCCATTATAACTTTTCAATAATATTTTCAAAGAAAATGGTTTTCAAAATTTTTATGTTTTATAAAGTGTTTTTTCAAATAGGAAAGGATATTTTACTCATTGAAAGTTTTTAAAAGAGTTTTCAAAATTAGTTTTTATATAAGGTGATAGAAATTGGTGTTTCCTTCACAAAGAAACCTGGTACAACCCTAAACTAGTAACAAAATCTATTCCAAGAGGAGTCCCAAAGGGTGTTACTAATCCCCACGGGCTAGTAACTAGTGTCAGATATAATTAGAGAATCCATGGGAACAATAGTAAAAATAAACAGAATAGACCAATATATATATGTATATCCAAATTGAAAATCATTTTACTAAGATGAAAGATACAAAAAACTATACAACAAACACAAGATAGAACCTGATAATACAACACCTCTATGTGGCCATAATGGTCACTCTCCTACACCAATACAAACAATCTCCCATGATAATCAAGACCAATATGATACCTACAACAAAGTCAAAAAAAAAGAATTAACTATCGGTGTGAGTATTAAAAATCAGTTTCCATGCCTGAACAAATCTTTTCCCAATTCAATTCCTTTAAAATAAAATCGACACCAACATAAGGTTTTAAATATATTATTTAAAAGTAACACTTTATAGACATTTTATATTATAAAATTAAAAACTATCCATTTACCATTTACCATTTAAACCCACATTCACTTTCAAGAAGTAGACATAAAAAGTTTATAAGAGAAATGTGAAATTTCATTTATAAAGAATAGAATGGGTGTAAAACATTTACAAATAATTTTCCATATTAATGTTTTAAAATACTTTTTTATCATTTTTGGAATAAATCCACACTAATCATGGAGTAAGCATAAGAATCACACAAAAATTTAAAAGGGAAGATATCACACATGATTTTCTAACAAACAATGCATCATAATCATTCAACGAAAGAAACTAAGTACCGATATAGATGAGAGAAACCTAGGAGGTCATGAATAATATAAAACATATTAATACATATTGAATCATCCTTGAAATAATTCCTCACTCGATGATATCAAATCCCACATAATGCTTCGCCACACCCAACCTAGTACAGACTTAGGGGAACTATCCCATAGAAATAATAAAAAAATATCCCTCTACTATGGCCCTCCAGATAGTGTGTAACCTAAGATGGTCTAGCAATAATTCTCAGAACATTTACTCACTATGTCAAGTTCCCATGTAAATATTTAAAGAGGAGGGTGAGCCAACTGATGACACTAAAGCATCAAATCACATAAAAATATATAATAATAACTCAAAAAACATGCATAACCTAAGTAACCCCTTTTACCAATATCTTCCCATAGAATGAATAGATCTGAAAGGAATCCATACTGAGGATCTCCTATTTTGCTTAAGGTAAAAGGATTAGGAGGATTCTATATAGAGGGTATCCCACCCACTCACATAAATGGGTCATGAGGATTTCCCATTGATTTCATCCCATCCATTTAACATACAAACATAAATAGTATTATATAAGAAGTGTTTTTAATAACAATAACATTCACCATTTTCATAAAATTGCCGAATGTACCTAAATATCAATTGACAAAGCCATTATTTATGAAAGAACCAAATCACCATTAAAAAAATATGAAAATACTCCATTTCCCATTTCACAATTATTTAAATGAAATTTAATTTAATCACATAAATCAAATTTCAAATCCATATCTACTTTCACAAAAAATGCCAAACAAGCCATGCATCACCTAGACAATCCAAGACATTTTCAAAATACAAATAAACAATTATTTTCCCTTAAAAACCACTTAAAATCCCCAACTAAGAAACCCAAACCATCATTTCACATGTCACTAATATATTTAAAATCCAAACTAAAATCCATACCATGCTATAGAAATCACAAATTACTCACAACATCCAGCAAGTAATTTTATCAAACACCTGGTGTGCACAATAAAATAAAAAAATACCATTTATTTTAAAACCATTTATAAATCACCAACTTTCACATCTAACAGTTATTAAAAAAATTACACAATTCCATTTAATATTCAAAGAAGCCGTGAAAAGGAATATAAAAATTTATCTTAAATTAAAAAGGCAAATGAAAAGGGAATCATACATCAAAATCACAGTGGTTCAACAATTCACTCTTGGAACCACACCATGAATGTTCCAAAATCCAAGATCAACAAAGAGGAAACATAAAGATATAAAACCCTAAAAACTAATGGAAAATATAAACCCTAGGCCCAAAAGACCATAATAGTAAAAGAAATCAATGTAAAATGGAAGAAACAGTATGATGGAGGAGAAGCGGGGAGATTACCTTGTGAAATATAGCCCCAAAATTAATGATATCCTTAGATCTACACAAAGGAAGGAAGGAAGAAGAATCATTAATAATAAGGGACCCCTTAGTGTTTCATAAACCAAGGGGAGTAGAAATGGGGGATTTTGGGTTAAAAATACTATAGGGGAATAATTTTTATTTAAAATTTTTAATGAATTGGGTGCCATGCACGGTTTACCAAACCGTGTGCCAAGACTATCACCCTCACTGAACACATGTGGTTACTCACACGGGCTGGTCGCATAGTTTAAAGATTATGTTATAGCAATGTGGAATGCTTCTACCCTAATAAATAGGATTCCCATATGCTTTAAACATGGTTTTAAAAACCTTTTGTAGGTTGTGCACACTCAACTAGAATAACTAGAAAGCTTACATGGTTACCTGGAGCATATCGCATGGTTTACCCAAGTTGTGAAGTGATTGTGATCTATGATAAAAACACCTATAAACTACAAATTAAAAACTATAACTCCTAGAACATGAGATAAAAACCAACTCCAGAATATAGACAAGATCATATTCCAATATTTAAAATCCCAGTTTGAAAAATTTCCACACCATTAACTATTTCCTGCCATGAAAAGTCACAACATCTTCCCGTTGACCGATAAATAACTAAGTATTCCCACATTTTCATGACCCAAACTCATAAACAAGAAATATATCAACCACTATAAAATGGAACTAACACACATTTACTAAATATAATAAAAAATGAAACCACTTCCCGAGAAACAATTGGAAATTTGATCTGCAATATGTGAAACCAAATTGAACTTTCAACATGAGAGGGTAGAGTAGAACTCCAACCCTAAAAAATTTGCACCAATTTATCACATGATAAATCTCAGAGAAACACATATTGGGTCTACCCACCATTAATGAACCAACCAACTAGGGAATCCTGACACAAACCAACTTGTAAAATTTTCCCCACACCAAAAAACAAACTGGGATCATTCCCCACATTCCAAAAAACCCTAGCACAAGGGGAAACCACAGAAGGAAACTAAACAATTATTTTCATATAAAAGGCACACAATAAGAATTTCAATTAAAATAGGTCACTACACCTCTTTAAACAAAACAGAACCATCCATGATGAAGAAGCTACAACAGAGATGCATATACTGTTCCAATTCCTCCATTAGAAACAAGAGCCACCACAATGTCCCTCACAACCCTATAATTTCAAATTATGAATCATCTTCACTCCGACGACTATGGTTGGAGCCCTTATGTTTGATTAATCCACTTCCTTTAAGTCAAGTGCTACTAATACCTAATCAGGACTCCTCCATTCCACCTAAATAGGGGTTTCATAAGATACAAACTCAACATTTTCCACTAAAGACAAAAAACAACAGAAATGTGACACTCATCAGAACGCAGATCTTCTCATGAGGGAAATAATTTAGAACATATATAAGATAAACATGATTCCATTATAGAAGTTCTCAAGAAATATACATCATACATATTTACAATTTAAAGAGAACACACCATTTCAAAACACCCAAAGGCACAAAAAGTATGACAAAGAAGAAAACATAAAAAGTGAATTTAAATTGATCTTAGAATATCACAATACTTCGAAAAGACTATATGTCACTTCCTAGAAACACCCAAAAAAACCATTACATGTTTCATAGGAATTAACAATAATTCCATGTCTTTGGAGCACTCAACTATGATGAATGATTATGAATAGACCATCCAAACTGATGGAACACTATAATCTTGTCCATAGAAGAAGCTCATGAATGATTAAGAGGCCTCTTTATCCCACAAACAACTGCAATAACTCAAGCTATTTCTCCACTTCCTTACTAGAAATCCCCTCACTACTTCCAAGATCTGAAAGTATAATACCTCAAGAAATCCTACCATTATATCTTTAACATGAATAGATTCCCTCATTACATCAGTAAAACAAGTTAGAATTAACTCTGATACCTTTGACTATAGACCAAAACAAAGAGAAACTCAAAACATCGATCCTTCGATGAATCGTCAGTGGCCCACTCTAGAGTGTAAGGTACAAGATCCATGAAATGATGGAAACACTCCCACAACAATCCATTTCTTTGATGTATAGATCACATCTCTATCCTCTTTCTCACATTCACTATCCCAAAGAAGTACTGATGGATGAAAGGAGACTTAAAGAACTTTCACTTGAGATCTTCTCGAGGCTTATTCCAAGAGACCAACAACCACCACTTATAATGTTATCCTTCAAGAATAAAGGTAGAAAAAACTACCTTTAATGACTCAGTAAACTCAATAAGGCTAAAGTACCTTTCAATTTTTTCCATCCACTCTTCTTCTTTGAGAGGATCTGATTGACCATAAAATATAGTTGGATTTAACATCTGAAACTAATGAAAAAAATTCACAGGTTTAGAAAATAGAAGTCCTACTAATGGGAAAGCACACATAGCTACACCATGAATATCCATATAATATTTATGGGGGAGAATTCTAGAAAAGAAGAAAACTAAGGGTTTAATCATAACCAACTCTTCAACAGGATTTCTCAAACTCAAAATACTGTATAAACAACAGTTTATAGATCATTTAAAACAAACCACACAACACTGGTTTTCAAAACATCATAACTTTAATCTTATAAAAACTATTTACAAAATATATACATAGGGGTGTGCACAATCACATATGGCATTCCCTAGTGTATCACTATCATGCACATTCCTATGCCACTACAGGCCCATGTCAAATCATAAAAATCCCAACATTCATCCACACATCCCAATTTGGGAAATCATCCACATTTCCACACACAACAATACATGTGATAACCCATGGGAATACCAAAGTAAAAACAAAGCATTCTTATTTAAAAATTCTTAAATCCTTTCAAAATACCACCAACCATCTAGTAAATTATACTTTCAAACTCCACTCATTAAACATTTCATCACGCTCAATATAAAATCCCATGAATTTCCAAAAAATTACAATATCATCCCATTAAAAAAAAGTAGCAACTAAAAAAATTTCACATCATCAAAATTATTTGATTAAAACTCATTTATTTTCATTCAAACCGTGTTTTCAAAACCCTCCTTGAAATAATTCATGTTTCACAAATAAACAATTTTGACACAAGTTACGTTTTGTTTAAAAAATCCAATTTCGGTAAACCACTTATTATTTTAATAAAAAAATTATATAATAAAAATACATTTCCCACAAAATCCATTAAAATGATTATGAAAATCTATTTTCCACCTTCCAAAAATCCCTCAATTACCACTAAAATATAATTTTCACAATTCCAGAACTGGTGTTTCAAAAAAAATCTGAATCAAAGAATCGCAAAAGCAACTAAGATGAGGGAACTAGTGTCGATGGCTGACATGATTATATAGTTGGTGTCGATATTCTAAACATGCCAAATCACATATATTATATTTGGAATATTTCACCGGATACAAATGTATCTCTAGGAACCACGAGATCACATAGGCCTCTAGTAAAACTACCTTTTTAAATCACAAATAAAAAAACAATAAAAGGAAAAGAAATCAAAAGGAACCTGAATTCACATAGAATATCAGGGCTCAGTCTAGAAAGTTTTGACCTGATACTTTTCCATAATTTCACCCTGAGATTCTATTGTCCTACTCCATCTACCTTGACATCCCAACTATCATAGGGTACTATGAAGGATAGGTCCTATAAAGAACAATCCTCAACATATATGATTTTTTTAAGAACTAACCCAAGTCGATGCATAACCGGTCACCTGAGATGATCTGAGACAAGACCCAAAGCATGTTCCTAATCCCCACGGAATGTAAAATACTGTCAGACATCATAAGAGTAACCAATGGAATGATTTTTCCAAAAATAAATAAATAATATATACAACAGAAATAAATAGAATATCCCAAAATATATATAAATATCCAAAATTAACATCATTTTACAAAGATACCATATTCAAGAAAAACTATAGAAAAAATACATGATGGAACTTGACAACACAATACCTCCATGGGAACCCTAGGGTCACTCTCCAACACCAAGACTAGCCATCACCCATGATTATCATGACCAATCCAAAACCTATACCAAAGGATAAAAACAAAAATATCTATAGGAGTGACTATTAAAATTTAGTACGAAATATAGAAAAAATCCATTCTCAATTCAATTACATTTAAATAAAAGTACCATCATCTTCATGTTTGAAATATTATATATAAAAGTAATCCTTTACACACATTTTCTATTTTTAATCCAAACATGATCCATTTCCATTTTTCCTTTAAAAACAACATTCACTTCAAGAAGGAAATATATGAATTTTAAAATAGAAAGAAGATATTTAATATATAAAGGAATAAAAGGATGAAAAATAATTCCAAAATAATTTTCATTATAAACATTTGAAAATAGTTTTATTATTTTTGGAATAAAGAAATTCTACTCAAGAAGTAAGACCAAGAATCACAAAAGTGGGAAAATATCACACAAGAGTGTTTAACCATTAATCAGTCACAAGCATTTTATGAAAGAATCTATGTTTCAATAGTCATTGGAGAAACCTAGGAGCTCGTGAATAATCCAAAACATAGTAATACATGTTGAATCATCCTGGAAAGCATGAATCACTCAATGATATCAAATATCCCCACACACTCAACCACACCCTACCTAGTAACAACTAAGAAAAATTATCCCACAACAATAATAAAAAATATATCCCATCCTATGGGCCACTATATAGTGCATAACCTAATCCAGTGCAATATTCATTCTCATAAAATTTTCTCGCTATGCTAGGATCCCATGTCATGATATAAAGAAGAGGGTGAACCAACTGATTCCAACTGAACATCAAATCACATGCACATATATAATAATAACTAAAACAATAGGCATCACCTAAGTCACCCCAAGGATCAATATATTGTTATAGATTGAATAGATCTTAAAGGAGTATATATCATGGATCATCTATTATGGTCAAGGTAAATGGTTCCTGAGGATTCCATAAAGAAGAAATATAACCCACTCACATAAATAGATCATGGGGATTCAATAGAATTATCATACCATATATACAACATAAAATCAATAATATAATTATCCATGATGGATTTTCATAATAAAAACATGCACTTTTTCACAACATCTCCAAATAGTCTTCAAGATCATTCACAAAGTTGTAATTTTTCAAAGAACCAAATCACCTATCAAAAAATATGAAAATAAACTTCATCCAATTTCGTAATGAGTTGTAAAAAATTTCATTTCAACACAATCATCACATATTCAATGTGAATCTACATTCATAAAAATTTCCAAATGGGCGACACATCTCTAACACATTCCAAAACATTTTCAAAAGACAAACACACACTTATTTTCAACTCCAAACCACTTAAAAACCAAATTAAGAAACCAAAACCATTAACTCACATGTAAAAAATATATTTAAAAATCAAAACCATGATTTATACATCTAAAATTACTCCCAAATACCAATCGGTAATTTTATCAAACTCTTGGTGTGCACAATATATAAAAATAGTTCTATTTATCAAAAATCAAGGAATAAATCACCACTTTATGCACCAAAAAATAATTCTAAATATTTAAGAACACCATTTCATATTCATGGAATCTATAAAAAGAAAGAAACCATTGAATCTTAAATTTAAAAATGCAGGTTCAAAGGGAAACCTACAACAAAATCAAATACTTCAACTGTGCACATGTGAAACCTCACCACGAAGGTTCCAAAAGAAAAATTATACCATGATGAACCTGAATAAAATACCACTAAATAAACCAAGGTTAAATATAAATCCTAGGCTTAAGATACCATATTAGAATAAAAACTCGACAAAAAATGGAAGAAATAAGAAGAGGCAGGGGAAGAGAGGATATTGCGTTGAGAAATATTTCCCTAAACATAAATGTTCTCCTTAAATATACAAAAATTGATGAAGGATAAGATTTAAGAATAAGGGGACGAACCATTAGGGTCTAATTAACTGGGGGGAGAGAAATAGTGTGTTTTTGGTTAAAAATACCGAGGTTCAGAATTGGAATTTTATGTTTTTAATGACCAGGGTGTTGAACACGTTTTCACTAGACAATTTTCAAGACTATGTGCCAACCATGCACCCCTCATTGGACACACATGAGAACTCACATGGGATATCCGAATGATTTAAGAACAATGTAACAGGAATTTGGAATTGTTCTATACCAAAATATAGACTTTCTACAAGCATTCAACATGGTTTTACTAACCTTTTTTAGGCCATGCAACCTCAACCAGAAGCACACCAAAGCTCACATGATTACTTGTAGCATGTTGTACAGTTTTCTTCAATGATGCTCTGATCATGCGCTAAAATAAAAATAAACATAAATTTGAAATTCTAAACCATCACACCTAGAACATTAGAAATGAAAATACAATGCTAAAATATAAACTAGATCAGAGGTCAAAATTAAAAATCTGTGAGTGACAGTTACCAATTATTTAATGGGAAAATGATCAAAGAATACCATTTATATTCATTCATTAATGGTTTATATTCATATTTTATAATTTTAATGACACACTATTATCTTACATAGGATATATTCTTTTTAATCCCCCATATTTTCATTTGTTATTATTTTATGAAATGATTATGAAACATATCTCATTTACCTACATTATGATATGATTACTTGCTTTTATTACCCATTTAATTTCATGGGTTTTGATATGATGATTGATTATGATCTTGTAATACATGTATATATGATTTTATTATGTTATGGGTTGGACCAATATCATCCTCTAATTAATTTGGTACTGATTTATATCTCAAAATATATACAGGGATGGAGCGGGGAGTGAATTTTTTTTAATAAAGGAATTTTTCTACAATGATTGTATTTAAAGTTTCCTTGACACCTAAGATGTTCTGTGGAATAAAAAATGTCTTCTAATATGGTTTGATTAGTGAGATCCTTCCACTTCTATATAATTGGATGTAATATTTTAATACTATGATGAAAGAAACTATGGTTGGTAGCTTGTCCCACTTAGAGGGTGTAGCTTCATATGAGTGAACTCAATTACATGTTCATAATGTTATGCATGGACTTCATTACATATCCATATGTTTTTTTGGTTACTGTATGTAATTTCCTTAACATAATGACTGAAATTTTTTCTATTTTTACATTTTCAAAATGTTATAAGTTGATATGTATTCTAAAATTAAATGTCTTCTTCCTATATAATGATTCAATGTCTTATGCTTATAATTTAATTATGATTCATCTCAAATAATTAAGTAATATTTATGACATGATTCATGTGTATAATCCTTGATATACAGAGTATGATTTTCAGTTTTATTCTCATGTTCACAATCCACTATTTTTATAACTTTATTATGTATCGTCTTTTTTTACCCTTATCGAGCTTCTGAGATCACCATTTTTTATATTTCCTTTCCCTAGGTTGTGAAGAAATGATTCAAGATGGGTATTATTTTTAATAGTAAGAAAGGGTAAGATATTTTCTATAGATGTAGAATATATTTTAAAAAGTTTTAGGATATTTTTTCTAGGCTTCCTAGGACGATAGACTAATACGATCCTCAGTCATGTACTTTTTCAATGTGATAAATATTCATAAAAATTATTTAATATTCATATGTGTTATGCCTATTTTTCTATACATCCACCATTATAAATGGATCATTAAACCCAAATAAAATATAGGAAAATTACTCTTATAATATAACTGAAGTATTTAGAGGGTCTATGTTGTATTAAAACAAATTTGAGCTATACATTTATCCCCATAGGGCATTTGTATTGGCTATTAAGAGACACAAACTGAGTAGGGGTGGATTGAGTCCATGATGCTAGTAACAACTATAGTATTTTCATTGAGGACAAATAACTTCACCAATGAGTCAATCATTGGATTTTAATTTTAAATATGTAAATTTTTATATAGGGTTTCCACATAAAAATTTCATTTTTTTATAAAAAATTGGTTTCTTTGAACTTGTATAATCAATTGTGTGGGATCCCACATAACCACTTAAAAGTGGTTACTCTAAAAATAAAATAGTTACTAGATAAATAAAAAAGAGTAATGAAAAACCAAAAATATAATAACTTAATCACCACTCATTTTCTCCCCGAAATTAGAAAATTCATCACATAAATTAGAACACAATCTATTTGTATCAAAATAGAAATAAAAGAATTTCAAATAAAATCAAATCAAATCTGTAACACCTGAGACTTTTATGAAAAATATTTTGTTTTTATGATATATAAATCATCAAAGGAATCTTTCACTACACACAACAGTAGCTTGGCTGGCTTTACACGCAACCTCGGCCTTTCTCGATAGCTTGCGTTGTACGCAATACCGAGTTTCACTAAACAACGATATGCTATTAAAATATTATTAAAACTAGTCATTATGAATATTAATACCCACTTTTTGAATTTTTTTAAATTTTATTTTTCAAAATGGACTTCATTTTTGGATTCGGAATATCAAAATTAGCCTAGGGTGAAATTTTGGTATTTTTCTAAAAACATTCATTTCTTGATGAATAGTGAAAACACTGGGTTACTATTAAAAAATCGACTTTTTATTTAAATAATTATTTATTTCATTTAAATTTATTTTTGGTCAAAATTGATACATAATACCTATATATTTTCAATTAAATTCATTGGAGTCATTTTATAATAATTTTAGAAATATAAAAATTTTATTGAACTTTTCACAGTATTTTACCCACCTCTTAGGAGAATATCCAAATTCACATAAAACATAATTTTAGCGCTTCTGTGAATGTAACTTCAAAAATCCAAGAGACACGGTTGATGTTAGTAAGTAAAATGTGGTTCAATGAGAAGAAAATAATATTTGGTGAATAGTAACTTTTTACTTTTTTTTATCACGGTTAAAAGGAAATAGGGTAAATAAGGGTAAAAATGATATTATTATTACCCTAACAAATGTCCTAATTCTATTGGAAAAGTGTAATTCGACCAAAAACATCCTTATTAATAAAATATGACCATTTAGGCCCACTTGGATTAGATTAGGACATTTATTATTAATTTATTTAAAGAAGGGTTAAAATACTTAAAATCAAAGTTTAATAACTAAAGCATATTTAATATAGGGTAATACATAAGATAAATTCGACTATAAATATTGTTTATAAATCTAAAACTATTTCCTACATAATGATATTTTATTTGTAATTTTTAGACATTAAATAATTTAATTTATTTATGATACAATGATGATGCAGTAACTATCTTATTAATGAAATATTGACATAATTAAAGTTATAAATACCCAAATAAATGTAATTTGAGACATTTTATGAATTCCACTAATTTTTTTAGGTTAATATGAAATGTTATTATTGATTTAATTAACTTTTTTATAACTAATCATTCTGTTATGATTTTCACAAAAATCAATTACCAAATTGTGTCAAAATTGACATAAAACAATTTTTAAAACAAATATTATATTATTAATTGTTATTTTATTCATAAAAATCAAAGGTTCATAAAATTACATAGATAAGGTTATATATATTAATAATAAACATCTTGGGGTTCTTTTGGCTTGTTATAGTATGTTTCTTAACCTTATAGTGTAAGAAAACAAGAAGACACGGTAAAAGTTAAATTATCTAACTTAAAGTTAAATATAAATGATAATGTTAAAATAGATACCTAAACATGTCTATATTATATTGGATGAGAGGATTTCGACCCATACCCACCTTATCTAGGAAATAAATCAATTTTAAGCTATTAAAAATCGAATATGACTTTATAATAAAATAATATTTTTAGTTTTTCCAAAGGTGCCTCTCTCCTCCCTTATAAAAGGGAACCTCCTCCCTCTCTTCCTCACACCTTTTTTAGCCATCAAGATCAGCCAAACCATGCAAAATTCTCTTCTACATTTCCCTAGAAACATCCTAGAGGTTCTGGTCTTCTTCAAAGACCAATTTTAGTGCCCTAAGAGGAGGTCTCAAAGAGGCGCTTCAAAGAAGAGGTAATGTCTGTTACCGATTCTTTCAACTTTATTTCTTATTTCACTTATTCTTCTTTAGTTTTTTAATTATGAAGTAATGACATCAGTATCACTCATATAATGATATGTTATTATAAGTATTAAAAAACCCTATTTCACCATCTATCCATCCTATGGAAAACGAAATCACCGCGCGTGCGTACGTACGGAATACCATCTCCACGTTGTGGTGTAATCTATTTTCCACCACCACCTTACTTGGATGGGTATAATGGTGAAACTAAATAACTATGATTATTTTAAAGTTTTATTGATTCTGAAATAGTATACATACACTCTAATACAATTTCACGATCATGGGAATGATATCATCGCTCGTGCATACGTACGGAATACCGTCTCCACGATGTGATGAGACTCGTTCTACATGAACTTCATTTCATAATGATTATATAAATGAACTGAATAAATAAATATTATATATAGTACACTAATACCATTCTGGAAATTAGGTATCTATAACCTAAGGAGAAGAATAAGAATTTATTCGACAAAACACGCATAAGAACAAAAAGTAATAAACACCCGAATAACAAGTAGCAATGAAATATTACTAATAAGAAGCTAATAATATGACCATATATGATATAATAACAATGATTATGATTCTATAATAAGTCAATGACATTATTTAAATCATTATACAGGAGGTTCAGACACTTACGAAGCAAATCAGACCTATGGTAAGAGAAAATCTCACAATCTTATTTTTATAGGAGATTATTTATACTTCAGAATTTACTGGGGAATATTTATCATCCAAATCCATGTTTACTGAATATTTAATATTATTTATATCCTCATAAAATTGTTTAAATCCAATTTTACCCTTCGGTGAGTTTTTAGTAAATGATATGAAAGGAATATTTTGTCGTTTTTCATACGAGGTACTTTTTGACTTTTCCGGCCAATGTACGAGAAGAATGTTTTTTTTAATTATACAGAATGAATGGATTTTTAAAACATTATTTCCAAGAAGCTTCCATTAAAAGTTTTCAGGTTTATTTTTAATCAACTTATTTTAGTTTAAAATTGTATGACATGTTAAGAAATGAAATTTTTTTTGAAGTAGAATGGATATTTGCCTCAAGAATGGAGTTCAAGTGTGTTATCAAACTTATTTTCCATCTAAGATAATATATGGTTCTTTTTCTATCACTATTATTAAATTTATTTGATTACGTTGTGATGGAATTATTTTTATGAATTCCTTTATCTTATATGAATTGTTTTATGATGTCACGATATTTAAGAATCCCATTTTTGTTACATGGGTTATGTTATGATTTATGATTTATGATTTTGTGGCACACATAAGAATGGTTTCATTATGAGATGGGTGGGACCTATATCTCCCTCCAATGCATTGGGTAAAAATTTATATCTCATTAGATAGACATGGCTGGAATGGCAGGTTAGACCGGTTCAGTGAAACAGGACTGGAACGAGGAGTGAACTCGGTTCAAAAATTGACTTTGTCTACTAATATAGTCTTGGAAATGAGTCTTGACTACTAAGAAATGATTCTCTATGATTATGTGTGTATGACACAAAGTTTCATGTTTTAAGTTATGATTATTGGGATTACATTTCACTACTATGATGTATCCCATGTCATGAAATTATGATCTCTTTTGCAGGTTAATATTTCCAAAATGATATGTTCTTATGAATATGATGTGATTGATATTTATTTTGTTTACCCTTACTGAGCATTTGAGCTCACCCTTTTCTGTGTTTTATTTTCCCCAGGTCAATAAAAAGGATATTAAGTAAGATATGCCAAAAGGGACTCTAGATATGATAAAATAAAAGGGAGACAGTTTAGATGATTTATGAACCAGTTGTTTACGTTTCCCAGTTTCTAAAGACATTATACCTATACGGTCCTTTCCTGGTTTTGTTATATGTTGTAATAAGTTTTCTTCAATTCTGAAGTAATAACAATATATGTAAAGTATGGGTCGTTATAGTTTGTATCAGAGGAAAGGTATAGTCATCCTTTGGAAACTAGGATGTGAAAGCCTTAGTAAGAACCCTAAGGATAAGTCTAAGCATAAAACACAATCTTAGTGTTTTAAAAATGGCCATGAACAACCTATGATAAGACCTTAAGTGTGAAATTTTATACTTGATTATGTGTTTTCTATATTATAATTAGTGTTTATCACACTATTCTTCTTGGTTTTAGTCAATGGCTGGAACCCGAAGGAACCGTATTAATGCAGAATGCGACGAGAAATGCAATGATTGTCCCCCTGAGAAACCAAACGTTATGGGATATGGAATGAAAAATCATGTAGCCATGCTCACACAAATTTCTCAAGCTATGAATCATACAGGACTTCCAAACGAGCAAAGGAAGGAGCAACATTCTGTTGAATCCTTCATGAGGTAGCGTCCACCTTCATTCAGTGGGTCTACTAATCCATTAGTTGCTGAACAATGGATTTGTACTACTAAAAAGATATTTTCAGTTCTTCAATGTTCTGAATATGATAAAGTCATCTTAGAAGTGTATCGTTTGGAAGGATATGCTGATCAATGGTGGAATCTTATCAGGAATACGAGGCAAAGAGATGAAATTGAGTCCATGGAATGGGACAAGTTCAAGAACTTATTTTTCAAAAAGTACTTCCCTCCTATTCTTCGAACAAAGATGGAGAAGGAGTTTCTTGAACTAAATCAAAAGGATGATGAATCTGTTGGTACCTATGATGCAAATTTTACCAGACTTGTAAGGTATGCTTCTGTTATTATTATCCAACCTGAGAGTAATATCGATCGATTCTTAAGTGGCTTAAAACCAAGTCTACGAAGGGCGTTAGCCATAAGGGACTTCAATATCTATGAGGAAATATTTCGATGTGCGCTCAAAGTTGAGATGGAGATTGGAGTAACCCATCAGTCATATGGGTTTGATAAGAAGAGGAAAATTTAATTCAAAGGGAAATCTAAAGAGAACACTGAAAAGAAGATGTGTTTTCCCTTATGCTCAAAGTGTGGAAAGAAACATGGAGGGAGTTGTCTTAAAAGGACAAGTAAATGATTCAAATGTGGAAAGGAAGGTCAGCGGGCATTTGAATGCCGCAATGATGGGAAGAAGATGTATAGTGATGCGAACAAAGAAAGGGCTACACAGAGTACACCTCATACACTTCAATGTTACAAGTGCAAGGAAATGTGGTATTATGCTAATCAATGCCCTAATCCAAGAGTTCTTGATGATGATCGATCTCAACAAACTCTTAAGGCTAAAGAAAATAGAAAGTCACATGCAATTTCTATCAGCGATGTGGAGTACGATAACGATGTGGTGAAAGGTACAAATACCATCCACTCTAAAGTAGTAAATGTTTTATTTGATTCTGGATCCACCGACTCTTTTATTTCTGAATAATTTTATAAGGGTATCACTGTATTATCTCAACAATTAGATGTTGATTTAGCTGTGACAAACCCTAAGGGCACAACAGTCGCATCAAAAGTTTATAATTCTTCTCTGATTGAAGTTTGTGGGAAAGTGATTCCTTCATATCTTGTGATCCTTCCTATAGTGGAATTTGATGTGATTCTTGGCATGGATTGTATTTCTCTATATGGATCTCATATCAATTTCCAATGAAGGGAAGTCATCTTTCATATTCCAGATCAATCTATGATCGTCTATCGATGCAAGGATGAACATAACCTTCTAGTGGAAATTTATTCCATCTTATGGGTCTAGATTCCACTAAATGAAGGTTATTTATCTCAAATGGTTGGGGGGAAAATCAAGATTAAGAATAATCCCATTGTATGAGAGTTTTATGATTTCTTTTCGGAGGAATTTCTAGGTCTTCCACCAAATCGTGAAGTTGAGTTTTCAATAGAACTCGTACCGGATGCTTTACCTATTTAAATGATACTATATAGAATGGCCCCAATTGAGTTGCAGGAATTGAATAAGAAACTCCAAGAGAATATTGATAAAGGATTCATACGCCCTAGTGCGTCACCTTGGGGAGAACCTATTCTGTTTCTTAAGAAGAAAGATAGAACAAAGAGACTCTCCATTGATTAGCAAGAACTTAACAAGATCACTATCAAGAACAAATATCCTCTCCCCCGCATTGATGACCTATTTGACCAACTACGTGGAGCTCAATACTTTTCCATGATTGATCTTCATTCAGGGTATGGCTCATCACCAGCCTGGGAAAGAAAACAAGGTGGCAAATGCATTAAGTCGACAAGACAATGCTAGCTTATCCATGATGAGGATCACAAATAATCCAATATATTTATATTTACAAAGGATGGATCTTGGAATTATAATGAAAGGGGAAAAATCGTATCTTTCTCAAATGAATGTTCAACCATCTATACATGTGAAGATTAAAGAGTCACAGAAAGAAGATGTATAGTTATAAGAGAAGTTGAGAAATGTTCTTGAATTCAACCTTGATTATGATGAAATAATAAGGTTCAAGTATCGGGCTTGTGTTCCTCCCATCGCAGAATTAAAGAAAGAGATGCTGGATGAGGCTCATAGTTCTTCATTCCCTTTTCATCCTGGAAGCACGAAGATGTATAGGGACCTAAAAGAGTACTTCTGGTTGGATGGAATGAAAGGAGCTATTGCTGAATATGTCTCTCGATGCTTGGTTTTCGGCAAGTTAAGGCTGAGAGACAGAAGTCTAAGGGGATGTTACAACCGTTACCCATACCAGAATGAAAATGGGAAAACATCACTATGGACTTTGTCACTGGACTTTGTAAAACATCCAAAGGCAATAATTCTATCTGGGTCAAAGTTGATCGTCTTACAAAGTCGGCACACTTCATTGCTATTAGAGAGGATTTCTCTCTAGATCATCTTTCCAGGATATATGTAAAGGAAGTTATAAGATTTCATAGAGTACCACTTTAAATTATATCTGATTGGGATCCGAGATTAGCCTCAATGTTCTGGCGAAGTCTTCAGCATACTCTGGATACAGAGTTGAGTTTCAGGACTGCTTATCATCCTCAGAAAGTCGGTGAGTCTGAGAGGACGATTCAAACTCTAGAAGATATGTTGAGAGCTTGATCTATGGATTTAAAAGGTGGTTTGGATCAACACCTACCATTGGTGGAATTTTCTAATAATAATAGCTTTCATTCTAATATTCAGATGGCTCCTTATGAAGCTCTCTATGGAAAGAAATTCAGACCTCTAACTTGCTGGGATGAAGTTGGGAAAAGAAATCTATTAGGACCTGGTCTTGTTGATGAGATGGCAGAAAAGGTCAGATCTATTCAACAACACATAAGAGCAGCGAAGATTCGACATAAAATTTATGTCGACAACCGAAGAAAAGAACTAGAATTTGAAGTAGGGATAAAGTGTTCTTACGAATATCTCCCTCGAAGAGGGTCATGAGATCTGGAAAGAAGTGAAAGATGAGCCCTAGGTATATCGGTCCTTTTGAAATACTGGATCGTGATGGGAAGGTAGCTTACTGATTGGTGCTTCCACATAATCTCTCTCAAGTTCACGATGTGTTCCATGTATCTCTCCTGAGAAAGTACAAACCTGATCCTTCACATGTACTCATCTCAGAAGTTGAACCGCTGGAGCAAGAACATTCTTATGAAGAACAACTGATAGAGATTTTGGATCGTAGCGAAAAAGTCCTACAGAACAAGACCACTCTCTTGGTGAATGTTTTATGGAGGAACCGCAAATTAGAAGAAGCTACATGGGAGCTTGAGGATATGATGAGGGAGAGGTATCCTCATCTGTTTGTTACAAAGTGAAGAATTTCGAGGGAGAAATTCATTTTAAGGGGGGTAGAATGTACCACCCGAGAATTTTATGAGATATATTTTGTTTTTATGTTATATAAATCATCAAAGGAATCTTTCACTACACACAACACTATCTTGGCTTTCTTTACACTCAACCGCACCCTTCCTCGATAGCTTGCGTTGTACGCAATACCGAGTTTCACTAAACAACGATATGCTATTAAAATATTATTAAAACTACCCATTATGAATAGTAATACCCACTTTTTGAAACTTTGTAAATTTTATTTTTTAAAATGGACTTCATTTTTGGATTCAGAATATCGAAATTAGCCGAGGGTGAAATTTTGGTATTTTTCTGAAAACATTCAATTATTGATGAATAGTGAAAACACTGGGTTACTATTTAAAAACCGACTTTTTATTTAAATAATTATTTATTTTATTTAAATTTATTTTAGGTCAAAATTGATACATAATACCTATATAAGTTCAATTCAATTCATTGGAGTCATTTTATAATAATTTTAGATATATAAAAATTTATTGAACTTTTCTTCGTCTTTTACCCACCTCCTAGGAGAAATTCCAAATTCACATAAAACATAATTTTACCGCTTCTTTGAATGAAATTTCAAAAATCCGAGAGACACGGCTGATTATAGTAACTAAAATGTGGTTCAATGAGATGAAAATAATTTTGGGTGAATAGTAAATGTTTACATTTTTTTACCACGGTTAAAAGTAAATAGGGTAATTAAGGGTAACAGTGATATTATTATTACCCTAAAACATGTCCTAATTCTATTGGATAAGTGTAATTCGACCAAAAACAATCTTAGAAATAAAATTTGAACATTTAGGCCCAGTTGGATTGGATTAGGACTTTTATTATTAATTTATTTAAAGAAGGGTTAAAATAGTTAAAATCAAATATTAATAACTAAATCATTTTTAATATAAGGTTATAAATAATATAAATTCGACTATAAAAATTATTTAGAAATATAAAAATATTTCCTACATAAATATATTTTATTTTTAATTTCTATACATTAAATAATTTAATTTATTTATGACACAATGATGATGTAGTAATTAGATAAGGTTATATATATTAATAATAAACAACTTGGGGTTCGTTTGGTTTTTTATAGTATGTTTCTTAACGTTATAGTGTAATAAAACAAGAAGACACAGTAAAAGTTAAATTATCTAACATAAAGTTAAATATAAATGATAAGGTTAAAATAGATACCTAAACTTGTAAAAATTATATTGGATGAGAGTATTTCGACCCATCCCTACCTTAGATTTGAAATAAATCAATTTGGAGCTATTATAAACCGAATATTACTTTATAATAAAATAATATTTTTTGTTTTTCCAAAGGTTCCCCTCTCCTCCATTATAAAAGGGAACCTCCTCCCTCTCTTCCTCACACCACTTTGAGCCTTCAATCTCGGCCAATCCCTGAAAAATTCTTTTCTAAACATCCCTAGAAACATCCTATAGGTTATGGTCTTCTTCAAAGACCGATTTTAGTGCCCTGAGAGGAGGTCTCAAAGAGGTGCTTCAAAGAAGAGGTAATGTCTGTTACCGATTCATTCAACTTTATTTATTATTTGACTTATTCTCCTTTAGTTGTTTTAGTATGAAGTAATAACATCAGTATCACTCATATACTGATATGTTATTATAAGTATGAAACAACCCTATTTCACCATCTATCCATCTTACGGAATACAAAATCACCACATGTGCATACGTACGGAATACCGTCTCCATGATGTGGTGTAATATATTTTCCACCACAACCTTACTTGGATGGGTATAATGGTGAAAATAAATAAATAAATATGATTATTGTAATGTGTTATTGATTCTGAAATAGTATACATACACTCCAATACAATTCCACGATCATGGGAACGATATCATCGCTTGTGCGTACGTACGGAATACCGTCTCCACGATGTGATGCGACTTGTTCTACATGATATTCATTGCATAATTATTATATAAATGAATTGGATAAATAAATAAGATATATAGTACACTAATAACATTCTGTAAATGAGGTATCTATATCCTAAAGAGAATAATAAGAATTTATTCAAAAAAACACGCATAAGAACAAAAATTAATAAACACACGAATAACAAGTAGCAATGAAATATTACTAATAAAAAGATAAGAATATGACCATATATGATATCATAACAATGAGTATTATTCTGGAATAAGTCAATTACATTATTTAAATCATTATACAGGAGGTTCAGACACTTATGAAGCAAATCAGACCTAAGGTAAGGGAAAATCTCACAATCTCATTTTTATCCGAGATTGTTTATACTTAAGAATTTACTAGGGAATATTTATCATACACATCCATGTTTCCTCAATATGTAATATTATTTATATTCTCGTACAATTGTTTAAGTCCAATTTTTTCCTTCGGTGAGTTTTTAGTAAAAGATATGAAAGGAATCTTTTGTCTTTTTTCGTATGAGGTACTTTTTGACTTTTCTGGCCAATGTATGGGAAGAATGTTTTTTTAACTTATACGGAATGAATGGACTTTTAAAACATTATTTCCAAGAATCTTCCTTTAAAAGTTTTAAATTTTATTTTTAATCAACTTATTTTAGTTTAAAATTGTATGAAATGTTAAGAAAGGAAAAATGTTTTTGAAGTATAAAGGATATTTTCCTCAAGAATGGAGTTCAAGTGTGTTATAAAAATTATTTTCCATCTAAGATAATATAGGGTTTTTTTTCTATCCCTATTATTACATTGATTTGATTATGTTGTGATGGAATTATTTTTATGAATTCCTTTATCTTATATGAATTCTTTTATGATGTCTCGATGTTTAAGAATCCCATTTTTATTACATGGGTTATGTTATGATGTATGATTTATGATTTTGTGGAACACATAAGAATGGTTTCATTATGAGAAGGGTGGGACCTATATCTCCCTCCAATGCATTGGGTAAAGATTTATATCTCATGAGATAGACAGGGCTAGAATGGCAGGTTAAATCAGTTAAGTGAAACAGGACTGGAACGAGGAGTGAACTCAGTTCATAAATGGACTTTGTCCACTAAGATAGTCTTGGAAATGAGTATAGACTACGAAGAAATGATTCTCTATGATTATGTATGTATGCCACAATGTATCATGTTTTATGTTATGATTATTGGGATTACATTTCACTAGTATGATTTATCCCATGTCATGAAATTATGATCTCGTTTGTAGGTTAAGATTTCCAAAATGATATGTTCTTATGAATATGATGTGATTGATATTTCTTTTTTTACCCTTACTGAGAATTTGAGCTCACCCTTTTGTATGTTTTGTTTTCCCCAGGTCAAGAAAAGGATATTAAGTAAGATATGACAAAATGGACTCTAGATATGATAAAATAAAAGGGAGATAGTGTAGATGATTTATGAACCAGTTGTTTATGTTTCCCAGTTTCTAAAGACACTATACCTATACGGTCCTTTCTTGGTTTTGTTATATGTTGTAATAAGTGTGCTTCAATTCTGAAGTAATAACAATGTATGTAAATTATGGGTCGTTATACTATCACTAAAAAACTCAAAAATATATTATATTGATTCATATTAATTACATAATTATCTAAATAAATTAATCATAAAATACCAAAATAATGAAACAATATCAAAATAAATAGATATTGGATAAACCAAAAATTTTAAGCGAATATATTAATTTTTTTGGCTAGGGAAACTCTATTGGATCATATTTATGTCACGCTATTGGAAGAAAGAGACAAAATATCTTGAATTCCAATATAATAGGACCTCAGCTAAACATGAAGTAATAGAATTGAGGGATGATATTATTGGGTATTAAACAAGAGAATAAATTAAATTTTTTGATTGTATTTTGAGGATAATTTTACCTTTTTCTACCTAGTAACAATTACAATACCATTGGGTACCAAGGGCTCCCCCCATCGAGTAGTAGATAAAAAATTTATCTAGTGGTTTTACAAATTCTAGACCACACCCCAACTCCCAAAAAAATCACAATAAATCTAGAAAATAAAAAATAAAACATATGATTCCATCTACCAACCAAAAAATTCATATCCAAATCCCAGAATGAAAAATAACCACTCATTTAGATTATAAAACCAATATAATCCCACAATTAAATCATATAATTTGAGTAGTTAAAAAATATTCATTTTTATCTAATCAACTATAATATATTTTAAATTAAAATGATGAAATTATAGATAAGATAAATATATGTTTGTTTAATGATATTTTGAATTTATTTTGGAAATGAGGAAAAATTAATAGTTATTATAAAAATAATAATGGATGAAATAACATGGAATAAAATGTGTGATGTGTTAATTAATTAAAAATTCACAATATTTTAATGATGTGATAAAATGGGGAATTTTAATTAACGTGTGGTTTTTTTCTAGTAGTGATATGGGTAGTTTATATTGTGGTTAGTTCTGGAAATTGTGGTTGGAGTGTGATGATGATGATAAATATATTTTTGCAGGTCATTGTAAAAATTGTACAACATAAAATAGTTGACCCATGGGTTTAGATTATTTAGTTCATTATATATTATATTTATATATATTTTGTTTAATATGCATTACCACTTGGGTCAGGTAATATAACCAATCTATATTTGGGTAAATGAATTTTGGTTGTTTCCTTAAAATCAACAATGAGGCGTGACAAAAATGCATAAACACTCACCCTTCCCCTCTCTATAATCTAGAAAATTTATAGTCTATAATTTCATATCGTTATATGATATATATTTATACTCTATAATGGATCTATTTTTTGCCATTATGGCATGATGGTTATATATTTATGGTATAGATACATATTGGGGTATACGTGGAATGGGAAGGGTATAATGTTTATGTACATCATGATTGCTTATTCTTATATAGAGAGGATGTACTGTGATTATGGATTCCTATTGATGTGGTTGTGGTATGTGTTTATAGTTGTAAGGTTTTTTGAGATAATGTGGTTATGTATATTTAGAAAGTATGGGAGAACTAGTGGGTTTTTAGTTAGGTCGTAATGAATTCTAGTTTATTAGGATGTGGTTTTGGTGTACCATCTCAATACACTCTCATGATTATCATGTTACTATATTTCCATATAGATTTATTGAGTGTATCTTAGTGATATTGGTTGGTATAAGATATGGTATAAGTGATGAGTTAGTTATTTTTTTTATTCATTAAGGCCTTATAATACTTCCTCTAAATTTCTATGCGTGGTTAAGTAGATGGCCCTACATTGTATCCTTCTATATTAAACCATATATATATATTTGATTATATATTATTATTTAGATATATTTTTTACTGGAATAGAACTTTCTACCTCATAGATTTATTGATTAGTGTTTGATACATTGATATATGATTTCTAATTTTGTATTTTCTTATTGAAAACATTCTTATATTTGAAATATTCATGTATTGTATGAATACGGTATGATTTAAAATTATTATATAGATATGATTGGTGGGTTTTATCATATTTTATCATGATTAATAATTGAAATTCCTCCCATTTTTTGATTTACACCTTCAATGCAGGTTCCCAATGCATGTCCTAACAGAGGCGGGATTTGGGGATTACTATCAACATTAATACATACCTGTGAGGAGTTCCAATGGTAAAGATTCTTGAAAAAATTATATTTGAGATATAGATTGGATTTAGGATAGCGTTTTGATTTATGAACTAGTAAATAATACATGGTTTATTTCGGGAAACAATGATATTCAAGTTAGATTTTATGTAGGAAAGGGATATGTAATAGACCATGTAATTATAAATGGAAAATTCATGACGGAATTTTTAATTTTTATTCGGTAACTGGTCATTTTTTTGTATCTTGGATTTGGAAAGGTGTCCTATGGTTTTTGACTTCTATAAAATGTGTTTCTAGGTGAGTTTCAAGGACTAGGGTGGGTTTTTAGGAGGTGAGGGTGATGTTTTAGATGATCTATAGTGTTCAAGCTATTGAAAATAATATTTTAGTTAATTTATGACATGAATTGGTCACTAAGTACATAAATGAATTTCATTAGGTGATAATAAGTATTAAATGAGGAAAATGGGCCCAATAGTGTTCTTATTGTATTTAGAGACCACGAAAAAACTAGTTTAGTGTCTGATTACATGGGTTTATTATAAAATATGGTTTCTTATAAAAGAAATATTATTATCTTTCTTGATATTTGTATATGATAATTTTATTTGAATATATATTCTTCTAAATGGTTAATATAGTTTCCCAAATTAATGAAAACCTAGATGATCCATGACATTATTCATGATCCCAATTTTATTTTCATAAGATATTTTCAAAACGAACAGAGACAACATAAGATATCAGTGGTAGGAGGCCCATAAGACATTGAGACTCTTTATCATTGTTTTCTCACATTGTAAAGTACTAGATTGGAGGTTATGAGAAAAAAATTGTGAATTGGAAGTCTACAATTATTTGTGTCATTGGATGTTCCTAACTATGTATTTTTGTATTGATCATTAGACTTTAAGATTATCATTGATGGGTATAGTGAATCATGAACTTTGATGTATTGATGAAAACCAAGAATACATATTTTTCGATGAAGAAGGATAAATTGGTTCTATCATGAATGACATATAATTAATAGAAAAAGTATGAAAGGATTTATCTATTTTCATCATATGAATAATATTAAGGAAATATGACCTTTGAGGGGAATATATCCTCATGAATAAATTCATGGATGTGGTGTTCAATGACTGAGTTCATTTCTATAAATTCAATGAATGGGTCGTATAACATATTGGTTGATCATGATAGTATAAAACCTACTTGATTTAAGATATTGTGATAAAATGATTATAATACATGGTAAATGTTTATAAGAGGTTGGATGTTATTGTGATGTTAACATCTTTCTCAATGAATTCCTATGCCTGTTTCTAGATGATAACCATGGTCATTATGCAATTATTCTTAATTCGACAAATAAAGAGTCCAAGATGGTCACACACTAAGTCCAACAACAATCCCATTTAAATTCATCTAATGAATTTAAAAATGTTAGAATAAATAATATTTACTAATGTTTAGAAGATTGATATAATTTGATAACATGTTATTAAAAATAAAAAGTTAGTTATATAATAACAATAAATATTTGATTGAAATTTTTGTGAATATAATATATTTTTTATATTGATTGATGAATAATGGAGTAATATTTATTTATTAAGTACGTGGATATTATTTTACGGTAGGAAAATTTGGATGAGGGAAAGTAGATTGAGGTAAATGGTCTAATTGGAAATGGTATAAATAATATTTATTTATATTATTCACGTGTTAAAAATTTCAAGCATTTGATAATGATATTTTTATTATTATTGCACATGGTGTTAAATCGTAATTATGGTATTGGAAAAGGCTTATGTGTGACTTTCCATCCTTAAACCAAAAAAAATAAAGATATACTTATATATCATTTTTAAAATACATTTACTATGAAAACAATATAGAGGGGACCTATCTCATTCCCTAGTGAGATATAAATAGATATAGTACGATCTCCTATTATCCTATATCAATACAAAGAGAGATCATAATGATTTATTCCTATATCAACGAGAATACTATTGTGATCAACCAAAAGCAATGAAAGCGACTAGTATCAATGATGATAGAACTCGGTGATCTATGAAATTATTTGAGTGATTTTTGTGGACATGTGTATCATTACTAAAGGTATTCTGCACATGGATCCTATAGTGAAACAATGGTGTGAATAGATCTATTTCACTAATTTTCATTGAATAAAGAATTATGAGTTAGGGTAATTCTGTTTCCACTTATAAATTATTTAAAAATTAAAAGTGAAGATAATTATCTCATGGTTTTATAATTTTAATATATTCAAGTAATATATTATTTTCATTTTTCATTACAGTGTCCCATGATTATCTATAACACCCTGAGATTTTGGGATTTTTTTTAAATAATTTAATCTTTTTTAGATTTTTATGTTTTTGTAACTCTAAATATAGATTTTTATTATTATATAAAATGACTAAATTTGGATTAAATTTTACACTACACCAAGTTAAGCTTTCGCTAAACACAACAAAAACATGTCTTGTGTTATACGCAATGAGGAGTTTCTACAAAACAACACTTTACTATTATAATTATTTAAAGGAGATAGTTATAAAATACCCATTAAACATAGTAATAGTAATAATAATTAATATTTTAAGTGTTTTAACATAAATAATACATATTTATAATGAAATGTACATTTTTTTGGAAAAATCATTAAATTTTTAGAAATAATATTTTACAATAGGAACTACATTTTATGTCCTTTTGTGAAAAATAATAAAATAAATTTTAGAAATTATTAGAAATTTAATTTGGTATAATGAAAATCATTTCTAAATTAGTAATATCAAAATTAACTTAGGGTGAATCTTTAATATTTTTCAGAGATGTTTCCTTTTTTTATGAGAAGGTTTTTTATGGCCTTCTCACTATGTTTGCTGGATTAGCATTTAACTTATTTTTATCAATTATGTGAATTTAATTTAGAGAAATGTACATAAAAAGTTGAAATTAATATTATTTTTACAGTATAATAGGATAAACTAATTTTTTGGTGAATAATAATTCTAGTAACTTGTTTTACCACAGTTAAGGGTAAGTCAGGTAATTAAAGGTAAATATAATATTCTAATGTTATATAATTACCAGAACAGATGTCCAAATTTTATTTTATGTGTGGGTTTTGACAAAAATCAATTTTATTATGAAGTTATATCCTTTTTAATCTACTTGGGAGAGAATATGACATTTATTTTATTATATTTATAGAGAAGATAAAAATCTCATACTCTTATTTTTATTAACTATACCTTTTTTAATAAAGGTTTATAAAAAATATAAATTTGACTATAAATATTAATTTCAAATATAAAATGAATATATTAATCATTTGAATATATTTTTAATTTTTCAGAAATAAATAATTACATTAAAGGCATACACAATGATGATGCATTATTTTTTTAATTAAATAAAATGTCAAATAAATGATATTATTAATATTGAAAAACATATAATTTAAATTAATAAAGGTTCCCCGTTAATTTTATTGGTTTTTATGACATGATATTGCTATCTTAAATGGTTTTTTAAAAATTATCTTCTGTTTTGGATTTTATATAAAGAAATTTTTTTGAATAGTGTCAAAATTGACACTAATAATATTTTATAAAATGAATATTATATTAAATTAATTTCATTTAAACGAAAATATTTAAAAAATAAGAATTTTTTATTAGAAGGTCAAGAATGTCATAAAGTGTCCATTTATAGATAATTTACCCCATATATGGAATAATTTATAACCACTTAAAATTTAAAATATTGTTATAATAATTAAGATGACAATAGATTAATTATGTTTAAATCAAAATGATAAGTTTTAAAGTAATCCCAAAAATAGTAAAAAATATTGGATGAATAATATTTGACCATTATCCAATTATTATAGATTTTAAATTTTTTAATGGACACCTTTTATGAAATTAAATTATATATTATTTAAATCAAAGACAGTTACAATATATCACTTTTTTTATTTAATACCTTTATATGTGTCCACAGAGAGACAAAATAAAGGTTTGAACAAATATAAATGTATATTTTGTTAAAGATAAAATTATTTTCATTATATAAAATTATTTTTAATTTATAGAAGTTATATTATTACATTAAAACCTTCTTCAATGCTAAAAAAATACTTATAAATTATCAAAAAAATATATTAATGGATTTTAATAATATTAATTTGTCACATATATTCTGTTAATTAATGTTTCTACTAAATTTGAAATATATATAAGATATATTATCAATTCTAAAGAAAATATATTTTAATTCTCATTTTTTGATGTATTTCAACTCCTATTAAATGAATAGAATTAAATTTTACAATAATGATATCTTATTGAAATAATTTATTATTAAATTATTAAAAAAATGAAAAAAACTTTAAATAATCACAATGTTAAATGATATGGTTGGACATTTATTTTACTATTCATTTATGGTTCATTTTTATGTTTCTGGAACTAGAATAATCTTATTAAAATATAATATTTTGAGGATTTACAAAAGTGTTCATCACATCAATTATAATAGGAATCATCTTACCTCACTTATTCACTTCCATTTGATCCTTTAAGACCATCCATAACCTCGTCCCTTACCTTCTAAAATTTCCTAGTAACATTCTAGAGGTTCTGGTCTTCCCAATGAACCAACTCTAGTGTATCTAATAGGATATCTAGAGGGAGATCGCCGAAGAAGAGGTAATCTCTATACTGAATCTTTCAAAATTGATTCTTCATTTACTTACTCTTAATGTATTGATTCCATCATAAAATAATAACTAAATTTTCACCAATATTATTTCATTTTATTGGTATTATTTAACATCCATATTCTTTCTTTTATTCATCCTATTAAAAATGAAAGTACCACACATGCGTACACATGCCTTACCGTCTATATGGCGCGTTATAATATGTTTTTCATCACTAAATTATTTGGATGGGTATAATTATAGATATAATGGATATATAAAAGAAAAATAAAGTTATATTTATTATTGAACAAAACATATACCATCTACTTCTTGACTTTATTCAAAAGTAATGAAATTATATCATCACTCGTGCGTACGTATGATCTACCGTTTCCATGATGCGATGAGATTCATCCCCTAAATTATCCTTTTATATATTTATTATAAAAAAATATATAATGAATAAATATGAAATATATAACATATTAATCCTTATGTTATAATATATATATTTGTGTGTAATTTACCATCTTCCATTCAATATGATAAAAAAGGAAACAACCTAATGCGTATGTACGACTTATAATCTCTATAAACAGTGTATCCCATTTTATATATCTACCTTATATATATAAATAATATATATGATATATAAATCATTTTTTACATCATTTATGAAATTAAATCATTATCTAAGTAATAGGATCAATAATAACAATTCAAAACACGTACGATAAACAAAGCAGTTTTTACCCGAAATGTTTCTTTAACTTGGAATTGTCAATAAACAGGTAATATAAGGTCATAAATGAATCATATAGGATAAAATAAATATTATTATGATTCTATAATAAGTTATTAATATATTTAAAACCACTATATAAGAGTTTCATACATGTATGGAAGGAATCAGACATAAGGTAAGGGATTTTTGTATCACCTTTAATTTAGTGAGACACATGCCTCAGACACTAATTGTTTCATATATTTTGTATATATATTATCCATTAATTTATTTTATGTAACACCCCATGCTTTCACAGTACGTTTCCCTTTGAATAATATAGTAGCGTGTGATGTACGCAACTTCGAGTTCTAACACACACCACAACCAATCAAACTAGCCGTTATGAATATTAATACCCACATTTTGAAATTATATAAATTTTACCTTTCAAAATGGAATTCATTTTTGGATTCGGAATATATAAATTAGCCTAGGGTGAATTTTTGGTATTTTTCTGAAAACATTAAATTTTTGATAAATAGTGAAAACACTAAGTTATTAGTTAAAACTGACTTTTTATTTAAATAATTATTTATTTTATTTAAATTTATTTTAGGTCAAAATAGATGTGTGATACCTATATGAGTTCAATGTAATTCACTGGATTTAGTTTATAAGAATTTTAGACATATGAAAATTTTATTAAACTTTTCATCGTCTTTTACCCATCTCCTAGGAGAATTTGAAAATTCACATAAAACATAATTTTACCGCTTCTATGAGTAGAATTTCTAAAATCTAAGAGACACGGTTAATATCAAGGTGTAAAATTTGGTTCAATAAGATAAAAATAATTTTTGGTGAATAGTAACTTTTTACTTTTATTTACCACGGTTAAAAGTAAATAGGGTAATTAAGGGTAAAAATGATATTATTATTACCCTAACACATGTAATAATTCTTTTGGGTAACTATAATTCCACCTAAAACAACCATAGGAATAAAATATGAACCTCTTTGGTCCACTTGGATTAGATTACGACATTTATTATTATTTAATTCAAAGAAGAGTTAATAGAGTTAATATCAATGTTTTATAACTAAAACATTTTTAATATAGGGTTATACATAAGATAAATAAGATTATAAATATTCATTATAAAGATAATAATATTTCCTACATAATGTTATTTTATTTATAATTTTTATACATTAATTAATTTAATTTATTTATGACACAATGGTGATGCACTAATTACATAATTAAATAATTATTAAAATAATTGGTATTATAAATATCAAAATAAATGTAATTTGAGACTTTTTATTAATTACACAAATTTTCTAGGTTAATATGACATATTATTATTGGTTATATAAATTCTATTCTAAGTAATAATGCTGTTATAAAATTATCAAAAAACAAAATACCCAATAGTGTCAAAATTGACATAAAAGAGTTTTAAAACAGATATTATATTATTAATTTATATTCTATTACTAAAAATCAAATGTTTGGAAAAAGGAATTATATTATGATAGGTGTATCATTAATGGACCACTTGGGGGTTGATTGGATGTATATATTATTTTTATTAACTATATAATATAAAAATACAAAGAGACATGGTAAATGTCAAATTTTTTAACTAAGAGTTAAATATAAATGATAAGGTTAATATAGTGACCCAAACCTGTCTAAAATCTATTGGTTGAAAGGATTTAGACCCATCCATACCTTAACATTTAAATAATCTACTTTGGGAGCCATTAGAAACTTAATATGAATTTATTATAAAATAATATTTCTCGCTTTTCGAAAGGTGCCCCTCACCCCTCTTATAAAAGGGAACTCCCCTTCTCTCTAATTAACACCTTCAAAGACATTTTGATTAGACAAATCCCGCCCTAATATCCTCTAAAATTCCATAAATTTATCCTAGAGGCCTTAGTTTGATCATAAAGCCAATCTATGGAGCCCTTTTGATCAAATCAAAAGGAAGAATCCGAAGAAGAGGTAATGTTTTCACCACCCTCTTTCGAGTTCCTTTCTTCTTCAACTTCTTATTTCTATGTTATCTCCATTATAAAATTATAAATCCATTATATTATATATACTTTGATGTTATTATAAATATGGTACAACCATATTCAGTATTCTATCCATCCTTTGAATGACTTGTCGCCATACGTGCGTACGTACGACCTACCATCTCCATGTTGTGGTGTAATTGTTATTCAATACATTATTATTTGGATGGGTATAATAATGTTGTGTAATTAATGTAAATAATAAATATAACATGATAATTATTCTGTATTTATGATATAATATCCAATTATATATTATTTTAATATCAAAAGAGTGATATTGTCGCTTGTGCGTACGTACAGACCACCGTCTCCACGAACGTGATGAGATTCATTCCCCATCATATCTATTCAAGTATAATTCTTATTTGATGATTAAAAATAATGTTTAAGGACATGATATCATTCTGTATATTAATAATATACAACCTATCCATAAAAAACATGGCTTATTTAACAAAACATATCAAAGAAAATGAGTAAGTTAACACCTAAAACGACGATAATACTAAGATATTATTAACAAAGCAATATTAAAATGTCATATATGATATCATATTAATGTATATGATTATTGTATAATTTAATAACAATTATTTCACCATTATACATGAGGTTAATCTACCCTAAACCATGGAAAAGTACAAGGCAATGTTTTATCTCACAATCTCTTCATTATCTGAGGTTGTTTATACGAAAGTATCTACTAGGACTTCTTTATCATCCACATCCATGTTTCTTAAAAATTTATTTCAAAACATTCTTAATATTTTATAGAATATGGGTTAAAGTCATTGATACCCTACTTTGTATTTTTATATGAATTTTATAGAGGAATCTTTACGTTTTTTTCCAAAAAAGGTCCTTCTTAACCATTTCGACAAAATTAAGGTAAGAATGTCTTTTTTTAACTTATATGGAGAGTGCGGCTATTTTCCACCATTTTAAATTCTTTTAAGCTTCCCTAATAAGCTTATAAGAATATTTTCAAAGTAAATGTTTTATTTTATAATTATGTGACTTTTAAATGATTCCAAAAAAAGAGATATTTATCTCAAATAGTATTGATTTCATCTATGTCAACATCCTTTGATGGATTTTAAGCTTATTTGATTTTGATTTATTATGATACAAAACATGCATATTGTATTGAAGGTTTTGTGATATATTTTACTGTGGATGTGTTATTTTTATAGCATTCATGGTTTATGGAGAAAGTATTTACATTTCTCATTCTAGTTTAAATACGAATGTTTATGTTATGTTTAAATCTGTTCATATGCGGAATGAATTGGACTTAGTAAGTTACGGGTGGAGCCCGCTACAGCTCCTCGATGCATCGGTAGGTCTCATGAGACAAACTAGTGTCTTGGAACAAGTCCTTGACAAAATCTTATTTTTAGTCTTGGCACAAGTCCTTGACAATGTGGTTATGATAGTCTGGCATTATGCATTTTATCATTATGAAAGTGGTTATTGATATTGCATGTGATTATTCAACTAGTAGAATATCCATGTGAATAAGTAAATGGAATTATTTCATTTTATTTTTTCCATATTATGCTAAAGTTCAAGTTTAATAGGCTTTTGTTTTAGTTATACATTACCTTAAATGTTTATGCTTATTTATGAATGTTTTCGCTATATTTTTATCCTTACTAAGCATATAAGCTCACTCTTTTCTATGTTTTATTTTCCCAGGATGTGAAGAAATATTTTATGCCTGACCTGTAGGGATATTCTGAAGGGGATATTAGTGTGGACTATGGATCCTATATTATTTTAGTTTTTCACATTATAAAGTAGTGTAACATTTATGAATGTATCTAGTGTTTCTAAGGCTACTATACTAATCGGTCTTTCGAGACTTGATCTTTTGTGATTATGTCAATGTTATGAAATAATGCACCGAATCTGGGTAACTAGGGTAGTGACGTTACAGTTGGTATCATAGGAAGTTTAGTAGAAAACCTGGAAGATAGATTTAGATAAACTCTGATTCGAGCACATAGACCTAAGATGGACTTTGAGGATTAGTATAGAAGAACATCATAGAATTTAGGTATTGTAGGGATTTTGTGAGTTTTATGAGCAATATATCCCTGTATGGATATGAGTAGGTAGATGCGGCTCTTTCACAGATGTATCGAGGGGTAAAACCCGGAAACACCGCTTTGATCTAGACTTAAACGTGAACTGGTGTACGACAACGGGCCTTACTGCACTCTTGGTTACGACACTCCTGTGGCATATTTTTAGGATAATTATCATTTTATTTACAAACCATTATGAAGGGTTCATGAGTATATAATTTATCAAAGAAAACATTTTTATGATTATGGATTATATCCATAAACTATTCAATTCATTTTATGTTTTATACATGTTTGGATTTATGTATTACAATTCATAAACTAATATAGTGTATGCCATTGTTTAGAAATAGCACTTAGTGGAAGGAATGGGAACCGTATCAATACACACACTCCATGTAGGGATTTCCCTCCTACTCAAGATAATTATAGTGGAGCCGGTGATACAACTAGTGCTGATCAGCATATCACTATACTCGGACAAATCACACAGGTTATGATTAATCACCTTACCTGTATGGAGCAACCTGATCCGCAACATGGAGGATCAATGTTAGATCTCTTCATGAGGCAACAACCACCAAAATTAAATGGAAGTACAAAACCATTAGTAGCTGAGAAATGGATAAATTCCTTAGAGAAAATAATCTAGGATTTGGGGAGTAGTGATAGGGAAAAAGTTGTCATGGCAGTTTATGACCTCACTGGAGATGCTGATAAATGGTGGTCATTGATTCAAAATACAAAGGAAGATGATGAAGTATAAATTATGGAACAGAGAGAGTTTAAAGATATTTTCTTAGAAAAATACTTTCCTCATGACCATCAAAAAGATATGAAAAGACAATTTCTGAGTCTGAGGCAAAAGGAGGACGAGAATGTTGCATAGTATGAGTTTAACTTTAATGTTTATCGAGGCATGCTGCAGATTATATACATAACTCAAGAAGTAAGATTGATTGTTTCTTTGATGGTTTAAAACCATTTCTCTGTCTAGCTTTAGTATCGCAATCCTTCTCATCATACGAAGATATTGTCTCGTGTGCTATGAAGATAGAAAAGGTATTCTTTAAGTCTTATGAAAACAAAGTAAAGCAAGAGAAGAAGATAACGGTGGAGCAAGAGACAGATGAATGAAAAAATGGAAAGAATGATTTTCCATTATGTGATAATTGTGGTAAGAAACACCCCAGTACTTGCCTAAAAGGAATGGGAGTTTGTTACAAATGTGTAGAAAAAGGTCACCAGACTCGTGATTGCAAGGGAAAGAAAGAGGTTGTCAATGCTTAATTCTACAATTGTAGAGAAATGGGGAATTATGAAAATGAATTCCCTAAGCACCAAAGAAACTTACCTCAGAAAAGGCCAAAGGAACAATACCATGCTTATGGCGTTACTACGGATGAAGTTGAATAATTAATTTATTTGTGTTTTTGGACTCAAGGATTATATTCGGGTTATAAGAATAATGTGTTATATATATATGGATTGTACTGTAGTACTTGCTGTTTTCATTAATGTTTTAATATGATGAAGGTAATCATATTTTTAGTATGTGACAATAAGAATCATTACTTTGTTTGGGGAATCTGATGTTACAATTGATTTTTGAATTTAGAAACCTTTAAGAGATAGAGTTTTGACAGAAGTATTTTGGATATCTATAAAGGTTGGAATGGATTTTGATGAAATTTGGATAGTATGGCTTAAGTTTAAAAGATTTCTTATGATTTTTTTGGAATATTATAATATTATAGTTTTAGGAAAAGGACATCCTACAGGTCCAGGGATAACCCTTCGCGTCGGACAAAATTGCAGGAATCAAACCCACAACCATAGTGCGACATGCCTTTATTACCTACCACTAGCTTATAGGAAGTCCCATAGTTATTAAAAAATTGTTTTCTTAATCTAAATGGTATGTATTAATATTTAGAACCATTTACGATTAGGGTAAATATAATATTTTTGTGTTCTATTATCATTTTGAGTGAAAGATGAGTTTGTGGTAGAAGTTAGTTGAAGGTTGAAACTCTACTAGTCAAGTATATATATATACCTACCTATTTTTATATGAATAAATTAATTGTTAAACATTAGGAAAGGGATATTAAAACAATAAATGTGTTATCCTAATAACTTTTGTTTTGTTGAACTGATGATATTTTAAATCACCCTAGATTGAAGGCTTTGGGGCCCTCAATATTACACTTGTTTGTGATTGATGACCTCAATCACTCCTTACAAATATTTACGTTTTCCCTCCAATTATGTGTCTCTAATTTCAACACAAGTTCTCCAAATCGAGATCATAATTTGGTGGAGACGTTTTCATTTCCCTTTCCCTCTTATTATGTCTAAATTTTATTAACCTTATTTCCGATTTAGGTTTTCCACAAAAGTATTTTCTATTTCCAACCTTTTATTTTGGAAGAACAATTTCAAATTGTGAGGATCCAATTTATTGAAGGAGGGGAGAATGTAACACCCTAGTTTTCCATGATATGTTTCCCTTTGAATAATACAGTAGCGTGTGATGTACGCAACATCACGTTCTAACACACCCCAACCAATCAAATTAGCCGTTATGAATATTCATACCCACTTTTTGAAATTTCATAAATTTTATCATTCAAAATGGACTTCATTTTTTGATTCAAAATATCGAAATTAGCCTAGGGTGAAATTTTGGTATTTTTCTGAAAACATTCAATTTTGATTAATAGTGATAAACACTGAGTTATTGGTTAAAACCAACTTTATATTTAAATAATTATTTATTTTATATAAATTTATTTTAGGTCAAAATAGATAATTAATACCTATATAAGCGCAATGTAATTCCTTGGAGTCAGTTTATAATAATTTTAGACATAAAAAGTTTATTAATCATTTCACCATCTTTTACCCATCTCCTAGGAGAATTATCAAATTAACATAAAACTTAATTTTACCGCTTCTATGAGTGGAATTTTGAAAATATGAGAAACACGGTTAATATAAAGGAGTAAAATTTGGTTCAATAAGATAAAAATAATGTTTTATGAATAGTAACTTTTTACTTTTATTTACCACAGTTAAAAGTAAATAGGGTAATTAAGTGTAAAAATGATATTATTTTTACCCTAACACATGTACAAATTTTATTGTCTATGTATAATTTGACCAAAAAAAACCTTTGGAATAAAATAATAACCTCTTTGGTCAACTTGGATTAGTTTATGATATTTATTATTATTGAATTCAAAGAAGAGTTAAACGAGTTAAAATCAATGTTTAAAAACTAAAATATTTTTAATATAGAGTTTTACATAAGATAAATTCGATTATAAAAATTAATTAGAAATATAAAAATATTTACTTCATGATGGTATTTAATTTATAATTTTTAGAAATTATTTAATTTTATTTATTTCTGACACAATAGTGATAGAGTAATTACCTAATTAATGAAATATTAAAATAATTGATATTATAAATATCAAAAAAAATTAATGTGAGACTTTTTATGAATTAAAATAATTTTTTAGGTTAATATGACATATTATGATTGGTTATATAAATTTTATTCAAATTAATAATTATGTTATGGAATTATAAAAAACAAAATACCCAATAGTTTCATAATTGACTTAAAAGAGTTTTTTAAAAATATATTATATTATTAATTGATATTCTATTCCTAAAGATCTAAGGTTTGACCAAAAGAATTATATAATGGTATTTGCATCATTAATGGACAACTTGGGGGTCTCTTGTATGTATATAGTATATTTATTAACTATATAATATAAAAATACAAAGAGACATTGTAAATGTCAAACTATTTATCTAAGAGTTAAACATAATTGTTATGGTTAATATAGTGACCCAAACCTGTCTAAAATATATGGGTTGAAATTATTTTGACCCATCCACACCTTAAATTATACATAATCCACTTTGGAGCCATTAGAAACCGAATATGAATTTATTATAAAATAATATTTATAGCCTTTCCAAAGGTGCCGCTCACCCATCTTATAAAATGGAACTCCCCATTCTCTCTAATTCACACCTTAAAAGCCTTTTGTCTCTGAAAAACCCTTCCCAAATATCATCTAAACCTCCCTCACTTAAACCTAGATGCCTTAGTTTTATCATAAATCCTACCTAATGATCCCTTTTTATCAAATCAAAATGAAGAACCCGAAAAAGAGGTAATGTTTTCACCACCCTGTTTCAAGTTACTTTCTTCTTCAACTTCTTCTTTCTTTGTTATATACATTCTAAAATAATAACTTCAGTATATTCTATATACTGTGATGTTATTATAAATATGGTACAACCATATTCAGAAAACTATCCATCCTTTGATTGACATGTCACCATACGTGCGTACGTACGGCCTACCGTCTCCACGTCGTGGTGTAATTGTTATTCAATATATTATTATTTGGATGGGTATAATAATGAGGTTTAATTCATGTAAATAAAAAATATAACATTATAATGATTATTTATTTATGATATAATATCCAATTATATATTATTTTAATATCAAAAAATTGATATTGTTGCTCGTGCGTACGTACGGACTACCGTATCCACGAACACGATGTGATTCATTCCCCATCATATCCATTCAAGTCTAATTCTTATTTGATGATTAAAAATATTGTTTAAGGACTTGATATCATTCTGGATATGAATTATATACAACCTATCCATAACAAACACGAATTATGTAAAAAAAATATAAAATAAAATGAGTATGTTAACACCTGAAACGACGATAATACTAAGATATTTTTAACAAAGAAATGTTAAAAGATCATATATGATATCATATTAATGTATATGATTCTTGTCTAATTTAAAAACAATTATTTAACCATTATATAGGAGGTTAACCTACCCTCAACCAAGGAAATGTACATGTTAAGGGTTTATTTCACAATCTCTTCATTATCCGAGGCTGTTTATACGTAATTATCTATTGGGACCTCTTTATCATTCACATTCATGTTTCTTAAAAATGTATTTCAAAACATTGATACTATTTTACAGAATATGGGTTAAAGACATTTATACCATTTTTTTACTTTTTATAAGAAGATTATAAATGTATCTTTATGTAATTTTCCAAACAAGTTCAATTTTAACCTTTTCGACAAAATTAAGGTAAGAATGTCTTTTTTTAACTTATACGGTGGGTGTGGCTATTTTCCACCGTTGTAAAATCTTTTAAGCTTCCCTTACAATCTTATAAGAATATTTTCAAAGTAAATGTTTTATTTTCTAATTATGAGACTTTTAAATGATTTCAAAGAAAGAGATATTTCTCTCAAAAAGTTTTGATTTCATATATGTCAACATACTTTGATGGATTTTAAGCTTATTTGAAGTTGATTCATTATGATGAAAAACTTCCATATTGTATTAAAGATTTTGTAATATCTTTTACTATGGATGTGTTTTTATTATACCATTCATGGTTTATGGGGAAAGTATTAACATTTCATATGATATTTTTATTATGAATTTTTATGTTATGTTTAAACCTGTTCATATAGGGAATGCATTGGACTTTGTAAGTGACAGGTGGAGCCCTCTATAGCTCCTCGATGCATCGGTAGGTCTCATGAGACAAACTAGTGTCTTGGCACAATGCCTTAAAAAAATATTATTTGTATTCTTGGCACAAGGCCTTGACTATGTGGTTATGATAGTTTGGCATTAAGCATTCCATCATTATGAAAGTGGTTATTGATATTGTATTTGATTATTATACTAATACAATATCCATGTGAATAAGTAAATGGAATTATTTCATTTTATTTTTTCCATATTAAGTTTAAGTTCAATTTTAAAAGGCTTTTATTTTAGTTATACATTTCCTTAGATTATTATGATTATTTATGAATGTTTCCACTATATTGTTATCTTTACTGAGCATCTGAGATCACCCCTTTATATGTTTTATTTTTCCCAGTATGTGAAGACATGTTTTATGACTAAACTGCAAGGATAGTCTGAAGGGGTTATGAGTGTGGACTATGGATACTATGTTATTTTAGTATTTCACTTTATGATGTAATGTAACATTTATGAATGTATCTAGTGTTTCCAAGGATACTAAACTAATCGGTCTCTCGAGACATAATATTTTGTGATCATGCCAATGTTATATAATAATGCACCGACTCTCGGTAACTGGGGTCAGGGCAATAAATTTTATGAGTATTAAATATAATATCATGTTATTTTCATATCCATATAATTTTATTTCTTTCATGGGGAATACAATTATACTGAATATAATGTTTTAAATGTTATTATCATAATCTAATTTTTATTCAGTATTTTTTATATGTAAGTATATATAGGGTAATATTTATCATACATGTCGATGTATCTTAAAAATTATTTAAAAAATATTTTTATTGTTATCCTAGAAAATTTTAATTCCTTTTTACCCATGTTTTACTTTTTATAAATTTAATTGAAAGGAAACTTTTTAATGAGGTACTTTTTGACTTTTCCGGATAAAAGAATGAGAAGAATTTTTTAAAAAAATATGTGGAATGAATTGATTTTTACTCATTCATGAATACTTATTTCCTTGAATTTTCCCGTGAAATATTAAAATTTTATTTTGAAACAAAATTCCTTATTTTAAAATTGCACGATATTTCATTTTAAGGAAATTTTTTCAAAGCTGAAAGTGTATCTCCACCAATAATTATTTTCAAGAGATCTATCAAAATTATTTTCATCTATGATAACATTGTTTGATGTTACTTATGTTTTATTGGGGATATTAATCAATTTTTATATTATTATTCTTTTTATGAATGGTTAATGTATATGATGGAATGGTATTTGTGAAACCCATTTCTTTTCTATGGGTTATTTTATTATTGGATGAAATTTATGAAACCCATTTAATTCCATTGGTTCAAATATGATAAATGATTTATGTTATTGTGGAAAACATATACTAGATTTTATTATGAGATGGGTGGGACCTATATCTACCTCCAATATATTGGGTAAATATTTATGTCTAATGAGATAATAATGGGAATAAAGTCAACGATCTTGATCTAATATGGGATGATGTGGAAACTTGGTCCAATATGGATGATGGGGAAACTCAATATAATATAGGAAGATAGGGAACCCTGATCCAATATGGGAATACAGGGAAACTTGATCCTATTTGGGAAGATGAGGAAAACCAATACAACATGGAATGATGGGGAAACTGATCCCTTATAAGGAAATGACTCTGACTAGGGATGGTGGTGTGTCCCAACCAGTAGGTGAGGTCCCCATGAAGTGCTATGATAAGTTATGTCAATGTTTCTTTACTTATGGGGAATTTTATAACATGTTTGTATGTATTCAAAAATTCCATGCCTCACTTATTTTTATTCTTTAATGGATTATGTTCACGATTTTCTTATGATTCATGTCTTATGAAATGCCAATATTTATTCCATGATTCATGTTTACAATCATTGATATACTGGGTATGATCCTCTATTTTCATTTTGAATTATAATACCTTTATTATCATGATTATGCTTATATATCTCACTTATTTACCCTTACTAATCATATATGATATTCCATTCTTATGATTATTTTCTCCTAAATAAGGATAAAGTAAGTATGTATGATATGTCAAAAAATGGGATAGATATGAATAAATAGGTGGATGAAGAAGTATATGTATTATTAACCACTCTTTTATGTTTCAAATTATCCAAATCCATTAAACTATTATGATTAGTGGGATTATATTTTTGTAATATTTTAATTATTTTGCAAATGTGATGTAATGTTCATGTACATCAATCATGGGTAATTATAGTTGGTATCTAAGAAGAGGTTTAGTCAACCTTTATAAAATAGGATGATAAAAATGTAGTGAAATTACTAGAAATATTTCAAAGGTTATGTCTGGGGATATCTCTACGGATAAGTTTAAGGATGAGGAAACGTATAGGAAAATGTCATGGAATTTTGGTATAGGATATAGAGAGTTTTTCCTAGAATTACATACACGTATGGATAATACAATTGGATGTATATCTATTGCATATGTACCTAGGGGTAACATATCCAAAAATTTCTATCAGGCCTGAGTCAAGTTTAGCCTTGTACATGACAACAGGCATCACTGCACGACCTTTTTAAACTCCCATGAGATATGCTTTGGAAATTCAAAAAATATTTATAAAACATAATGAATTATTTAAATGAATTTTGGTTATGAATAACCTAGGATAAATCTATGGTGTCATTGATTAATGATTTATTCTTAATTTATACACCCTATAAGTTGATTTTCATGATTGTGTGGGTTTTCACCATGACAAGGGTTTATCACATTATGATTCCTAGTTTTTGTAAATGGTTGGAACCATAAGGATCCATGTTAATGATTAATTAAATGGGAAATAAAATGATTGTTCTCCTGAATAACAAAATTTTATAGGATCTGTAATGAAAAATATTATTATTATACTTTCACAAGATATGAATCTTGCTAAAAATCAAAATGATTAGTGAAATGAATAATATTTTTTTCAGCCCTTAATTAGGAAACATACACTTTCTTTCAGTGGGTCTTATGACCGAATTTTTTTGAACACAAGATTAGTACAAATAAATTGATGTTATCTATTATCCAGTGTTTAGAAGATATGAAATTCCTTCTGGATGTTTCTTCATTGGAAGGGGAAGCATACCAGTGGTGAACTATAATCAAGAATACTAAAGAGGCAATGTTAAATTGAATCTATTTATTAGGATGAATTCAAGAATTTATTCTTCAATAATTACTTTCCTCTTGTTCTTCGTAGGATGATGGAAAAGTAGTTCCTTGAATTGAAGAAAAAGGATGATGGATCTATTGATACCTATGGGGATAATATCACATGTCATATGAGTTATTCCTCTATTATTATTATCCTACCTGAAAATAACGTTTGTGGGTTATTTTTTGTCTTAAAAACAAGAATCCTATGAGAGTTCGCCATAAGAGACATTTGTAGCTATGAAATGGTTGTGCTTTGTTCTATGAAGGTTGAAATGAAGGTTGGAGTTACCTATAAATCTCATTGTGTTTAAAACAAATTGAATATGTAGATCAATGAAAAATATGAAAACCATAATGAAAAATATGAGATTTATTTTATGCACTCTTTGTTGAATGAATCAAGGAAGAAATTGTCTTAAGATAACTAGTATATGTTTTATATGAAGCTCATCAAGAATTTGACTTCCAATATGATGTGAAAAAATTATCTAATGATGAGGATGGAGAGAAGGATACAAAAAATTCACCCCACACTTTAATTCTTCAAGTGGAAGGAAAATGGTAATTATTCTAATTAGATCCCAAATCTAAGGGTTAATGATGACGATAAATGTCACCAATCTCTTAAATATAATGACAAAGGGAAATCTTGTGCGATCACTATTGAAAATGTGGATTATAAAAATGAAGTATGGGAGTAATTGACTATTTCTGTAATGAAATTGTGGGATAATGTCGTATAAGTACATTTATGATATTATAGAATAATAAAATTTCTACGGATTAGGCTCCTACAGTTTTCCAATAAGTATTTAAGAGCATATAAAGAATAGTACTAGTAACAATGAAATGTCATTGAGGTAGTAAGTAATTTTTTTTTGAAGAATCATAATTAAGGGAAGAATAATTCATAATACAAACATGATGTTAATATAATTATATTTTTACAAAGATGTGTTTGATATGAATAAGTTAATTATATGGTACTGATTTCCTTGGAATTGATTAAGGATTTAATGAAAAGTGGTATATGTTTTCATGGACAAAGTTTTTCCAATGTTAGGAATGTGACAACCAAGAACATCCTTATGATATATGGGGGATAAATACTAAGATAATTTAGTAATATTATTTCTAATGTTTTTTATTTTTATATGGATTTTGAGGTTATCCATTTATGGATTAGTTAATGTAAAATTTTGGCGACGTTTGTGAGATTAATGTATTATCTCACCATAGGTGGATTTATGAATATTTGGAAACATGTGATACCCTTTTGGTTGTGATTTCCTATCATTCTATTTATGGATATAATTATCTATTTCTACTTCGGGAATGAGAATATCAACTTCATTTTTATTGGGATAAGATATAATGTGAAAATTAATCAAGGCACGATAAAGGGTGACATTATGCTGAAATCAAGTAAGTATATATTCTCTTGAAGATTCATCAAAATTAGAACAAGAATCAAGATGTAAAAGGGTATCCTGTTATCATTATTACTAATACCAATGACCTATTTAACAATTATTTAGTTATTATTAACTTTTTTTAAATGACCAATTTTTTGTGATCAATGATCTTTATAAATCTCTATGATTCTTTACGCTTTTCATCCTTGCCCAAATCTTCACCTATGTCCTCCTACGTAGAGTCCTAGTTATGATTGACTTTGGGTAACTAATAATTTCCCACTTTAAAATTTTTTAAAATGAACTATTAGAATGTATTTTTACAATGTATGTTTCTAAGAAATTAAATTTCATGTATTAAACCTTTCACAACCTAGATGATTTTAGAGGGAGAAATACTTTTTATATAGTCTAGAATGTGACAACCTAGGATTTGTGAATTTTTGTTTATTTTTTTTCAAAATAATTTAATCTTTTTGATATTTTTTATTACACATAACAATAAATATATATTTTTTATTATATAAAAAAACTAATCTTGGATTATGTTACATGAAACACCAATTTAATCTTGCACTACACACAAAACCGACTTTTCTTTCATTACATGCAACACTGAGTTTTAGTGAAACAATATGTTACTATTATAATTAATTAAATTAAATAGTTTAAAATACCCATTAAACATAGTGATATAAATATTAATAACTAATTTTTAATATTTTTCATAGAAGTAAAATATATTTATAATGAAATGTATGATTTTTGGTAAAATCGTTATATGTTTAGAAGTATAATTTTGAAAAAGAAACTATTTTTTATATCATTTTATGAACAATAATAAAACAAAATATAATTTTTTTATAAATTTAATTTGGTAAAATAAAAAACATTTTTGATTTCAAAATAATGAAATTAACTTAGGGATAATTTTTAGTATTTAAATGAGAAGCTTTATATTATGATGTATAGTGAAAAATACTATATTATAGTTAAAAATTTACTTTTTCATTTAACTAATTATTATATTTGTAATTTATTTTATAGATATAATAGATAATTTATACTTGTTTTAATCCAATTTTCTTTATTAAAATCGTTTTTCTAATATTAAAATTAGATATAAAAACTTATTGTACTTTTGAACATTCTTTTTACTCTATTATCACTACATCTTCAGGAATAATGTTAAAGTTAATTTTTTCACTTATATTAATTGAATTAAAAAAATGAATAATAGGTTTTAAGGGTTATTATATTTACATTCAAATAGGATATACTTAATTTTTATTGAATAATAACGTTAATATTTTTTTACTACAGTTAAGGGTAAATCAGGTAATTAATGGTAATATTAATATGATAATATTATAAAATTACCTTAATACTTTTCCTATTATCATTGGATGAGTGGGTTTCTACCACAAAAAAAATTAAGTCAAAATTATAAACTATTTATAACACTTTGGTGAGAATATTGCATTTATTAAATTTTATTTAAAGAAAAGATGAAAATATTATAATCATAATTTTTAATAAAAATTCTATTTTTATTATAGGTTAATCAAAAATATAAATTAGATTATATTTATTCATTTGAAATCTACAGTTATTGTTTTCAATATATTAATTATTTTAAATTTTAGAAAATAAATAATTACCTTAAAGGATTACACAATGATGATACAATATTTTTTTAACTAAAATAATATCAAATAAATGATATTAAAAATATTAATATAAATATATTTGAATTAATTAAGGTTCTCAAAAAAATTAATAGGTGAATATTACATGTTAGGAGTATCTAAAATTGTTTTTTTCAAAATTATCTTGCTTGTTGGATTTTATCAAAAAAAGTTTTCAATAATATCAAAATTGACCCTAATGATATTTTATAAAAATAATATTTTATTAAATTAGAAAAAAAACCTAAATATATTTATGAAATGAAAATAGATTATGATACACTGTAATATGTTATAATTTTTACATTTATTGTAAATTTACCCCATATATTCAATAGTTTATAACCTCTTAGTTTATAAACTATTGTTACAACACTGAAAATTATAGTAGATTAATTAATGGTATATCAAAATTATAAGGTTTAAAATAAAATGAAAAATCGTCAAAAAATTATTTGATGAATATTTTAGACCCATATCATATTATGATGGATTTTTTGTTCTTTAATGGGATGCTTTCCATGAAAATAAATTATATATTATTTAAATCAATAATAGTAACAAAGTATCACCCTCCTGTATTTATTATCTTTTAGGTGTCACATAGGGAAAACAATCTTTTATCGAATATAAATGTCTATTTTGATATAAATAATTTTATTTTAATTATAGAAATTTATTTTTAATTATTATGAGTTATATAATTATAAATATGATTCTTCAATGAAAAAACAATATTTTTTAACTATCATAAAAATAGAATAATTGATTTTAAATATATTAATTTTTTATATTTTGTATTAGTTACGGTGTGTAAAGAATTTCCCATATGTATAAGATATATTATATATTTTTGAGTGCATTAAATTATTTTCTCACTTTTTCTTGATGTATTTTAATTCATATTAAATGAATAGTTTTAAATTTAACAATAATGACACTTATAGAATTGATTTATTATTAAATTATTTAAAAATTAAAAAAAAATTTAAAAAAATAAAAGGGGATAATATATTGTCTAACCTGTATAATATATTTTATTTATTGTTATTTTTTATGTACTTAGATATAAAATGATATTATTATTTTTTAATATTTTGAGGATTTCAAAAAATTCCCCTCACCTCAAAAATAAACGGTCACCTCCTCCGTCAATTCATCACCTCACTTCAAGATTTAAAGATCACCCATACCTTACCAATTTCCCTTATCAAATTCCCTAGTAACATTAAATAGTTTTTTTCCTTCTCAAAAGACCAACTATAGTGTCTCTAATAGATGATATTGAGGGAGATCTTCGAAGAAGAGGTAATCACTTTCCTGGCTCTTTAAAAAATCATCTTTTAATTTCTCTTAATGTGTAAATTATATTATAAAGTAATAACTCTACTATCAAATATAGGATTATATTTCATTATGATTATGAAAAAACCATATTCCATCTTTTATTCATCCAATGAAAAATGAAAGTACCACATGTGAGTACGTATGACTTACCATCTCCATGTCGTGGTGTAATCTATTTTTAATCACCACATTATTTGGAAGCGTATGATGATGAATATAATAGATATAAATAGTAAATATAAATTTATATTGAATTTTGAAAAAAAAATATGATTTACTTCCTTAATTGTTCACAATTAATGAAATGATATAATCACTCGTGCGTACATACGACCAACCGTCTCCATGATGCGATGAGATTCATCTTCCACGTTAACCTTTTAAAGAATGATTAAAAAAATTATATAATGAATAAATATAAAATATAAAATATAATATTTCTAATGTAACAATATATATATATATCATTTACTTTATTCTATTCAATATGACAAGATAATGGAAGCAACGTTCAAGCATATGTATGACTTACCCTTTACCTAAACGGTGTATCCAATTTCATATACCTATGTTATATAAAAATATACTAAATAAATATGATATTTAAATAATTTTCTACATTATGGAAGTATCTAAATCATGATGTACATAATATGATAAATAATAACACGTCAAAACACATATGAAAACTAAATCGGTTATTACCTGAATTTTAATTTAATTTGGAATTGTTAATTAAAGGGTAATATGAAGTCATAAATGAATCATATATGATATAAAAAAATTTATTAGGATTTTTTATAAGAAAATTATACGTTTAAAACAAATATACATGATTTTTCAAAATGTGTGGAGGGAATCCAACCTAAGGAAATATATTATTGTCCCACCTTTACTTCTATGAGATACATGCCTCATACATTACTTGTTTACTCAATGTAGTGTATATACTCCCCATGAATATCTTTTATGAGTCTTAATTATAATATTACATTATTTTTATATAATTATAATTTATTTATTTAATAGGGAATATGATTCTACTGATAATAAAGTTTTAAGTGTTAATTTCACAATCTCGTTTTTATTTGAGATTGATTATATATAAGTATCTAGTATAAAATATTTATCATCTATATCCATGTTTCTAAAAAATGTTTTAAAAAATATTTCAATTATTATCCTATAAAATGTTTTTATATTTTTAACCGTTTTATAATTTTTTATAAAATGGTTTAAAAGGAATCTTCTTAATGATGTCCTTATTGACTTTTTTGAAAAAAGTATGAGAAGAATTATTGTTTTAACATATGGGGAATGAATTGATTTTTACACCTTCATGACACATTTTTTAATTGTTGTCTACCCTAAAATACTACAAGGATATATTGATATAAAATGTTTTATTTTAAAATTTGGAATTATTTTTTTTATATTTTTTTATTCAGTGAATAAAGGATATCATCCTCAATAATTATTTTCAAGAGATCTCTAAAATTATTCCCTATTTTTTATAACAATTTTATATGTTACTTATGTTTTACGATGGATATGATTCATTTGTTACACTCTTATTATTTATATGAATGTATTATTTTTACGATGGAATGATATTTATCAATCCTATTTATTTTATGTGGTTTATTTTATGATATCATGGTGATTTCGAAACCCATTTCATTCCATGTGTTATGATATGATAAATGATTTATGTTCTTGTGGAACACATATGTATTATTTAATTATGAGATGGGTGGGATATATATATCCATTTCCAATTCACTCATTAAATATTTATTTCTAATGAGATAATGATGGGAATCAGGTCTACTGGCTTAATCTAATATGGGAAGATGGGGAAGCTCGATCCAATATGGGAAGATATGGAAACCTAATCCCAAATGGGAAGATAGGTAAAACCCATCCAATATCAGAAGAAGTAGAAACTAAATCCACTATGGAAATATGGGGAGAATAGATCAAATATGGAAATATGGGAAAATCGATCCCTTATAAGGAAATAACTATGAATGGGGATGGTTGTGTGTCTCTTCAAGCAGGTGTAGTCTCCATGAAGGGCCCTAACAAGTTTTATCAATGTGTCTTGACTTATAGGGAATGATATTACATGTTTATGTGTATAGAAAATTACATGTCCTTCTATTTTTTTATGATTTCATGTCTTAAATTCTTGATTTACTTATGATTTATATATTATAAACTAGAAAATTTTATTTCACAATTCATGATAAAAATCTTTGATATTAAGGGTATAATACTCTATTTTTATGATCATGTTCTCATACCCTTATTCTCATGATTATGCTTATATATCTCCCTTATTTACCCATACTTATCATACAATATCACAATTTCTTATGTTTATTTTCCCTAGGATATGAAGATAGGTAGAATGTTTGATATATCAAAATGGATCTAGATATGAAGAAATATGTAGGAGAAGAAGTATATTTATTATGGACCAGTAGTTTATGTTTCCATATTTCCAAAGGCACTAAGATAATATGATATTTTGGAATCTGTTTTTGTAATTCTTTAATTGTTACATAAAATCTATGTAATGTCCTTGTATGTCATTCTTGGATCGTTATATTATCATTCATAAATATTTCATCTTTCAAAATGAGTATTTAATATATTACAAAAAGACATGGCTTATAATTGTAATGGTTTTGTTTTTTTTTGTGCTTTTAAACATAAAACATTTATCCATGGGTAAAGTATATAATAATCTAGGATTATCTTCAAAACTATACCCCTTCATAGACATATTATACATAACACAGTTTTCATATCCAGGGCAAGGGAATCATATCAAAATGGTGAGATCATATTCTCAATAAGGGTGAAAAGGGAGAAATGTAAGTTTAACATGAAAGGAAAGATACGAGAACATTATAATAACATTTGAAAACCATACCCTGTATACCATGGATTGTAATCTTGAGTCATGTAAGAAACATTGGATGGTCACAAGACATAAATCATAAGGGAATAAAATACCAAGATCAAAGAGGGTATAACATTGACATAAGATAATGTCATGTAGCATATACATAATAATATAAAATATTATTTCATTGATACCCACCAAGACATTCATAAAATTTTAGGGTTAGTATAATAACCCATATACTTGCTTCGGGATTTGGATAAAACCCTTTGTAACCTCCTCTTCATTCTTAGGCAAACCACCCATGTACCCTCTATTATTAGAGAACAATTATCATTACCTAATTATTTTGAGGGTGATATAGGTATCACCCATCACATAATTAATGGAATACATATGTGTTTCATAAGAAAAAACATTCCTCATATTATAACCCATGAAATGAAATGGGTTTCATTAACATTTAATCATATCATAACTCATGAATATAAGTGGAATTCATAAGAACTTAACTATAGAATAACCAATAAGGGAGAAACATAATTCATAAACATATTTTTATCATTAAATTAACTATTTATATATGTAATAATGATGGTATCCTTGGATCGTATCTATAATAGATCATATGATACATAAAATAATTCCATCGGGGACAAAAATGATTTTGAAAGATTAAATGGAATGTTTCTTGAGAAAAATAGACTTTCTATTTTGAAAAAACCTTTTAAAATGTAAATGATTTTAAAAATACTTGTCTTGGAAAATAACTATGGAAATATATAGTTGAATCTATAAAAAACCCTTTAAAACATTTCTTGAGGAAAATATCCATTCATATTTTGAAAAAAAGTTTGTAAAACCTAAAACATTTTTTAAATTAATTTATTTGAAATATACTTAGAAACATTATAAAGGATTATACAATTAAAATAATGGTCTTGATGATAGGATGTTTTGTTCATGTCATAAATGTCAAAACAAATATTTTTCCCATTTTATTTAAAGTCCACATTTTAATTTTATGTACAATTACATGAATATTAATTTGAAAATGTTATATGTGGGTAAAAATGTCTTTTTAAGATTCATATAAGAATAATAATAAAAATATAAATAATATTTATAAATAAAATTGGAAGAAAGTAGATTTCGAGCAAAGAGAGAAATAAAGTTAGATTTTTTTAGAAACAATTTATCAATAGTTTTAGGTACAAAAGAGTGGGGAAGTGGTACTATTGTTATTAGGAATAATAATAGTAGAAAATATTCATGAGTTTCTTGATAAATAGATCATAATAATTTATCATTGGAAATATAATCCTATAAAATCTTGATAAACAATGATATTGTAACATAAAATATATACCTATTTGTAAGCATTGAAAAATAGGCACTGTGAATGAATAAAATTAAATGAAACATTTAATATCATGATAATAAATAAATTCATGGTATTACATATCAAAATAGTTTTATATAAAAATGAAAAGTATGATATGTGCATAACATTTAATAGGACTCAAAGATGGAAATTGATATAGAAATCCATTATTGCTTTTGTAAATTTTGAACCATAAACCCCATGAAAGTGATATAATCAAATTTATAATTAAATACCATAAAAATTAAGTTAAATATTCATAAAATAAATTCATTTTTTACTTTATATACCACATAAAAGAAACAGGTGGTGAATATGACAAGTGTTTCAAAGAAACATAAAAGTGAGATGGAAACCCCTTACCACTATTGTATCTTTTGAATCATAATCACCAAAATATAATAACATCAAATGAAACATTAAATATTATTAAAATAGTCGTATTTAATATATTACTTGTAAGATGGTTAGTATATACAATACAAAAATGAAATTAGTTTGGAATTTTCATATATATCCTCAAAATAAATTAGAGACTAGAAATCAATAACTGCTTAAATAAAAATATAATCATAAGACATATGAAATAATTGTAACATTCCATGAAATTTAACTTGTAATATTTTTGATAAAATTTTATTTAATTTAAATTGTTTAAATATATTTAATAATAATAAAAATGATAATAAATATATTTCAAAAAAATTTATTATTTTATTATTAATATATTTTATTGAAATTTGAAAAAAATATTATACTTTTGTTTTATAAAATTTATAAATTATTAATATATTTAAGTATTTTAGTATTAAAAATGCAGTATATATATATATTTGTTTTATTAATATGTGGTTTCAATTAATTATAAAAAAAATGATTTATATATATAAGATAACATTATATATATATATAGATGATAAGTTTTTATTTTCAAAATAAAATCGAGAAATGTGTTAAAAAAGTGACTAAAATGTATTAAAAAATTGATAACAATATATTAGTCATGGGTGGGTGAATCATGATTGATGAAAAATTGAAATTAGTGGAGAGAGAAACATGTTTAATGATGTAACAAATAAAAATGTGAGTTTAAAAAGATGGAATAAAGCAATTTAAAAAAAAGATGACAATAATATATATTGTCATGAACAGGGTGTGTTAAAAAAACAAAAGAGAAAAAAAACTATTGGCCTGTGGATTTGTGGGTCATTTTTTATTTATGTTTTTTTCAATGACTGAACTTCTCTCATAATCTAAACATACATGGATTTTTTTTAAATTTGGAGAAACCTTCCTCCATGGTTAAAAGACCCATGATAAACCCCTCTCTGTAGACCCATTTGCTACCTGAATTTCTCTCTGCCAAGCCCTCTCTCTTTATTATAGTTTTAGAAGACCACAATACTCTCCTAATCTAAATAATATAAGGGAAATTTAATTCAACCAAGATTATTTATGGGTTTCATCAAAACAAAATCAGATTTTCTTGCAATTTAGAAACATTGATAAATTTATTAAGGGAGATTATATATATATATATATATATATTGGTGTCCATATTATAATTGTAAAGAATTATTTCCCTCTTTGATTTAAGTTTTCATAATTTATTCATAATTTATTTATTTTTTTGAGATGGTTTTCTATTTATCAATGTTTTGGGTTTAATTCATGATTTTCAAACATCTATTTGAGTGTTATTTCAAAATCAAACATTTAATTCCTTGATACTTTCATCATTTTTTTAATTTATACATAACTCTTAACTGATTCTTAATTTTTTCCTCGAGTATATTAATTTAAGTATATAAATAATGTTTTATGAAAAATATGGCATATCATATATTTGTTCCAATGTTCTGCTTCGCTTGCGACATTAATTTGTTTCTTGTGGTGTTGTAAGAATATTTATTACTTAATAATATGTTCAAATTTAATATAAAATGAATTATTTTTATCAAATCATATTTTAATACATGGCAGTTAATTCTATGCTTTGAAAATAGTATTTTATGTTATTCAAAACAATGTTATTCTTTTTAGTGGAACTTATATTTTTTTTATCAAAATTCCTAAATAAAAATGTTTTATTCCATAATAAAGTTTATTGATAATTCCATACCATTTACATAGACAAACACACACACACACACATATGTATACATGATTATAGAAAACACTTATTTTAATTAGTATGTAAATCTATGGTTAATAATTATACATATGATTTTTGAGTTTATAATTGAAAGTTATGATTTATGGCCATTCATTATTTATTTTCCATGATGCTTAGAACATTTATATATGTAAAAATATTTACGTATATACATGAATGCATGTGCATGGAGTGAATTTTTCATTTATCGAGTTTTTTTCATGAATGACTCTATGCTAATATGAGTATTAGGAAAATCATGTTTACATATTAATTTCCAACTTTATGATATATAGGCATATATAACTATATCTTCATACTAAACAAATGTTTCTTGTTTTTTCAATGAATGAAAATCATGTATAGAAAAATTTATGAATTATAGAACAAAACTATATATATATATATATTATATAAAATAATTATTTTATATTTTACTTATAATTTATTTTTAATAATATTTTTGTGATCCACTTTACTATTTATTCTTTATGTTTGTTTGAAAAATGCAAAATTATGCATGCATTTTCAAAATAAAATGTGAATTATTTCATTTACCATTTTATTTATGACTCAAAAATATAGATGTCAGTTTAAAGCATGGGATTTTCCAAATGTTGGTTCTAAAAAATCATGGAAATTTTTTAAGATGTGATAATAATAATTAATTTCTTTGGAAGGTAATAATAAAAAGTATGGAAATGTTTTGGGTCAGAGAAGAGAAAGGCAGGTCTATGGGAATTTTTTTTGAAAATTAGAATTGGTGAAATGTGTGATGTTATAGGGAGTGAACCCATAAGTCCTTATGATGAATATTGGTCATAGTTATGGATTTTAATATGGTATGTCAAGTATTATTAATAACCCACATAAAAAAATTAATATTTTCATAGGAGAATTCCCAATGCCATTTCACGTTTAATTATTTTTGTGAAATAATTTTTTTATCTCTATACATAAAATCATGTTTTTGAGAGTAAATTTTAATTATGAGTATTAATTTTTCAAGTAACAATTTAATAAATTTATTGGTAGTTTTTAAACCCCTTTTTAAAAATTATTTTTCATAAGCCACCTTGAAGTCCTATGCTGGACGATGTCATTTTTGGTGTGTACACGCATAGAAGTGTAAAAGGATTATTATTCTATTTCAACTCTATTAAATGTGTGAAGGTTTTTATATAATACTATAGAACCTATACGGGTGAAAGGTCCTCTATTGTGATAAATGTTGTGTATCTTCTCAAGTTTCATTAATAAAAAACGTTACCTAGCATTTGTAAGGGGTGAACCCAGGTTTTGGGTTCAAGACATTATAATTTTTATCAGAGAAACGGTCTAGATAATTTTTTAAAATTAAAATAAATTGAAAAAAAATTATACCTGCCTCTTGTGTAACATTATTTTCCCTATTTTTACAAAAAAATTATGGGGACACAATTCCATTAAAAGGTGAATAATATTACACCCCATGAAATTTAATTATTAATATTCTATTTTGTTTATAACCTTTTATTTAATAAATTTTTTAAAACAAATGTAATAATAATAATAATGATAATAAATTCATTTTTAAGAAAATTATTATTTTATTATTAATATATTTTATAAAAATTTGAAAAAACTAATTTCTTTTTGTTTTATAAAATTTATAAATTCTAAATATATATAACTATTTTAGTATTAAAAATTAACTATATATTTTTTTTAAAATACAGTTTGAATTAATTATAAAAAATGAATTATATATTTATATATATGTATAAATGCTAAAATTATATATATAAAAATGATATGTTTTTTAGTTTAAAATAAAAATTTGAAATGAGTAAAAAAGGTGACTAAAATGATTTAAAAATAGTGATAATAATTTATGAGGTGTGAGTGTGTGAATCGTGATTGATGAAATTGTGAAATAAGTGGAGAGAGAAACATGTTTAATGTTGTAAGTATTAAAAATATGTGTTTAAAAGATGGAATAAAGTGATTAAAAAAAGATATGATAATAATATATATTATCATAAAAGCGGTGTGTCAAATAAAAAAACAAAGTAGAAAAAAACTATTCACCCATGGATTTGTATGTCATTGTTTAGTTATGTTTTGTAAATGAATTAGCTTCTATCATAAGTTTACCATAGCTGGTATTTTTTTATAAATTTGGAGAATCCTCCATCCATGGTTATAATTACCAAGAAAAACCCCACTCTGAACACCCAATTGCAAATTAAATTTCTCTCGACTATGCCTTGTTTGTCTCTTACAGTTCTAGAAACCAATAACCCTCTACCAATCTGAATCAAGTAAGGAAATTTACTTCTTCCAAGTTAATTTACTGGTTTCTTGAAAACAAAATCAATATGTCTTTTATTTTTGAAGCTTGCACAAATTTTCGTAAGGGAGATTATAAATATTTATATCTATGTTAATATTTTAATTGTAAATAATTGTTTTAAAGTTTGATTTAAGTTTGAATAAGGGTTTCATGATTTAATTATTTTGTTGAGATGGGTTTTGTTGGATCTAATAGTAGATATATATGTCTATTAAATGGAACAATACAAGAGGGGGGGTGAATTGTAGGTTTAAAAACCTTTGAGTTTTTGCAACAAAGAGTTTAGTTTAAATTATCTTAAACTAATACAAATATAAACACCCACAATTGTATTGAATATAAAAGGTATGATGTAATGTAATACTAATGTAAAGTAAAACAATTGTATTCAAGGTGAACACAATAATCAGAGCAATACAAAGATGAATGATTCTACCTTAAAGCGTATAGAATCAATCAATACAAAAAGTAATAGAATGATTGTAATTGAAACAATTACAATTGAAAATGTAAAGAAGAAAGGAAACAATACAAATCCCTTTCTAATACAAGTAACAGCGGAAATGTAAAATTATTACAATTATTTTGACCCAAAGAGAAGGGTTATCCTTTCACCTAGGATAAAAGGTCTGTCTCACCAATACCTTGGTGAGCCCTCGATACGATGATCGGCACGTCTGTCTGCCTATCCCTGGCAGCCCTCGATACGATGATCGGCACGTCTGTCTGCCTATCCCTGGAGGCCCTCGATACGATGATCAGCACGTCTGTCTGCCTATCCCCGGCAGCCCTCGATTTTGTAGGTAATCGGCACCTCTGTCTTTCAATTACTTGAAAGCCCTCGATACGATGATCGGACGCACAAGGCTGATGAGAGAAGTCACAGTGTCTCTCTCTAGAATCTTGGTAGTTCACATAGTCTCTTCATTTGTTCTCATCGTTCATCGTTGTTCTCTCAGCTTCAAATGACCTCCTATTTATAGTATTTGGGTTCCAACGGTCATATTGCCTCCAACGGTCATTTTAAAACAGAAATCACGACATCGTTTTGATTAGTTTGTAACTAACTCAACGACATCGTTTTGTTAGGACAAGAGATATATAGAAATGAAAAACATGAGTACGATTCAAATGCAGAGAGTATTTTTGAAAAAGTACCAAAACAAATAATGATCATCTGAATAGCAGAGTCAGTACGATACGATTGACAGAGTCAGTACGATACGATTGACAGAGTCAATACGATACGATTGACAGAGTCAGTACAATACGATTTGGTCGGTACGATCAACATCGTACGATACGACAAACATGATAAAAGACAATTTTAATTAATAAACATATGATAGAATACATTTGTGATTTCCAAAACATGATATAGAAGTCAAAAGAAGACTTTTGACTTAACAATCTCCCCCTTTTTGGAAAGCACAACACACAAAGTAAATGTAACAAGAAATACTTATCTCCCCCTGAGTTATTGAAAACTCTTCTGAATAAGAAATTGAATACAACTAACTCCCCCTTAGGTATGGACTTTCCTAAGGATTGTATTCGTAGATTTTCCTTAAGAGCATTGTAAAGCATTCTCCCCCTTTGTAAAACAATCTTTGCTTTGTAAATATTCTCCCCCTTTGTGATTTACAAAAAGAAAGGAGTAATCTTGAATTGTCTGAAAGAGTTAGTGAAGCAATACAAGACAATGGATAAAAAAAAGGATCATAAGAGTTATTACAAAACAAAGAAAAGTTCCAAAAGAAACAAATACATCAATCATTTGTTTTCTCTTTCCTTATCCTTCTTTATAAGTTCATGAAGAACAGCTTTCATCTTCTTGATCTCCTTCTTGTCTTCAGAAATTGATTCACCCTGAGTTTTGAGAAGCTCTTGTTGATCCGCAAAAATCTGATCTTGATTTCTGATGGTCTCCTCCTGGACTCTGATTACTTCTTCAAGGGTATCAATCCTGTTTTGAAAATTCTTGTTGTCTTTGGATAACACAGAATTTTGATTCTTCAGTAAAACCATTTCATCATTGAAAGATGAAACCTTCGAGAATTCAGATTGGAAAACATTCATTCTTTATTGCAAGTCTTTCACTGAAAGAACATCGGCTCTTTGAGAAGACAAAAGATTCAGCCTTTCAACCGTTTCTCTATCAAGCTTGTTGAAAGCAATTGCAAGCTCATTTGATAACCTCCTTATATCTTCAATAGCTATTTCATGATCATTGATTGAGCTCTCTGTTTTGTACGACCACTTGGTCATCTTATTGCAAGCCTTCTTATGAGCAACTGAGCTTTCTGAAAGAACTTTCAAATTGGTTTCTACTGACAAAACTTTCTTCCTCAATTCTTTTATAGAGCCAAACTTCTTCCTTTGATTTTCAGTAATAAAATCAATCTTCCCTTCCAGCCTCGGGAAATAAGGAATGGTTTTCTCCACCCTTGTCAAAACATGAACAATGTAATCACCCTTCTTGAGAGAGATTGTATGCTCTGAATCAGTATCCTCATCATACGATGGTAGTTCATACGATTTTCTTGAGTCAACAACTGGCTCTTTCCCTTTCGCTTTTTATTTCTGTTTTCTTTCTTCTTCCACTTTGTCACTAATGACAACAACTTTATCAGAATGAGAAGATTGATTACCTTGCCTTTCTTGAAAAGACATTCTGTCCGGAGATTGTGCTTGATCGGCATGAAGGATTTTTTGAACACCTTCACTCGACTTTTGAACCGATTCCTCTCTACTCTTCTTTGAGTTTTGATGAAATTCTAAAAGAAAGTCTCCTTCTTCTTCTTCTTCTATTTCTTCCATCACTTGTTTTGCTTTTTCTTTCTCAGGAAGACTCTGTACGATGGGCTCTTGGTGCACTTCTTCAGTTAGTTGAGCACTAGCATCTTCAACTGCTTTCAAGACATTAGAGACATCAAAGTCCTGAGCCTTTTTTTTCAAAAGAACATTCTTTTTCTTTTCAGCCTGAAGGGTTTCTTCTACCCTTATTCTTTCTGCAAAAGCCTCAGCAGGGTCAAGACCAAACTTCAGATCACCTTCTTTTCTCTGTTCCTTATCTTTTCTCCATTTTGCTACAACCTCCTTACTGTACCTTGTCTTCTTCTTCGGCTTCGAACTGGTTTGAGGATCAGACTTTTGAGTAACACCGATGGATTGAATGTCCTTGGCTGGCATAGGTGCCGATTGATTCTGAGCCAATTCAGCTTCTACATCTCTGACAAAAAGTTTTGAATTTGAATCAAAACAAACATTCATCTTTTTCATCGTACTCTTACTAATCTAAGATGGCCTCAAATCCATGGGTTTTCCTTTCAAAGTAATGTTACAAAACTTCATACTTTCAAAAATGAACTTCGTAAGGATGGCTGGATACATAATCATCTGGGACTTAATCCCTCCTGTCTTGACATTCTTGATGGTTTCAAAAATATACCCCATGAGATTTACTTTTCTCATATTTACAAGATAGTCGAGCATGAATATATCAGAAACTTTAAGAGTTTCTCTATCACCTTTCCATGGGATAAGAAAACCTTGCATCCATAAAGTGACAAAACGATTGTCCGATGAAAGATGAGACACTTTCCTCTTTTCCTCATTAATAAGAAACAAAGACTTTTCATCATTTTCTCTATTAGACGTACCAACTTCCTCGGGTAGTTTGTGAGATGGACAAAAATTATCTCCTTCTACAGAAACAGTCAAAAAATGTGCCGCTTGTTTCACAGACATAGATAATTTTCTTTCGTACACAGCGAAGTTTATAGTCATATCTTTGTCGAAAGAAACGGTTTTGTAAAACTGACAAACTTCATCAAAAAGAACTGGATCTTGAATATCAGGCTTTTCAACACACAGATGTTCCCATCCTTGAAACAAAATGATCCTCCTGATTATAGAATCGTACGTATCGAAAAAGTCTCGGGATACTAACCTTTCTCTGTTAATTTCTTTCTCTGTAAAAGTCTTTGAAGACATTTCGGCGGGAGTGTTAGCAGAGGATTGAGACATAAAGGTGATGCCGATTGAGAAGATTGTATGATGATATATAGCTAGTGGAGCAGAGCTGCGCCTCAAATCCTGAAAAAACAATGTGGGTTTGGGGAGGGGAGGGGGTATTTATAGGCGATAAAGAGATGATCGTTGATCTTCTACGGTCGAAAAAGGGTGACCGTTGATATTCTACGGTCAGGATTAGAGAAAACCAGATCAACGGTTAGGATTAAAACAAAGAAAAATAAAAAAATGAAAAAGATACATGTCGGAGAACATAAGGTGATTGTTGGTTTTGGTAAGAATCAAAAGAAAATACAATCGTAAGGAGAAAAATATGATGTCGATGGAAAACAAAGTTATTACTATGATCGGACCGTACGATGGAAAATAATCTTGCTACCATGAACTGACAGTACGATGGAAAACAATCTCAATACCATCATCGGTCGATACAAAACTATTGAATGATACGATGGAAAAGAATTTCAATACTATCATCAGTCGATTCAAAACTATTGAATGATACGATGGAAAAGAATTTCAATACTATCATCGGTCGATACAATACCAAGACTGATTGGTATGATGGAAAAGAAATTCAATACCATCATCGGTCGATACAATACCAAGATTGATTGGTACGATGGAAAAGAAATTCAATACCATCATCGGTCGATACAATACCAAGATTGATTGGTTACGATTGAAAAGAAATTCAATACCATCATCGGTCGATACGATGGAAAAGAATTTGAATACCATCATCGGTCGATATGATAGAAAAGAATTTGAATACCATCATCGGTCGATAGTAAATGATACTATAAAACTGTCAATACGATAAACAGAAAAAAAATGAATGAAACGATAAAACTGTCAATACGATAAACAGAAAAACTGAAATTGTCAATACAATAAACAGAAAAACTGAAATATACATATTAAGAGAGTAAATAGTTAAAGATCATATAATAAACATAAAAACATAGATAGAAATGACCTCCCCCTTTCTACGAGGAGTTTCTTACTATTAGTAGAGATTTAAAATAGGATGTATATATGAATGATTATTTTAATGTAATCATTCCTAGCTTCTATTTTATAAATTCAAATCTATCGGAAGGTAAAGGTTTTGTAAAAATGTCAGCAAGTTGTTCTTGCGTTCCGATGAATTGTAAAATAATATCTCCTTTCTGTGTGTGATCCCTAAGAAAGTGATGCCTAACATCTATGTGTTTTGCACGAGAGTGATGTGCTGGGTTTTTACTAAGAGCTATGGCACTTGTATTATCACAAAGAATTTCAGTTTTCGAGAAACTCAAACCATAGTCAGTGAGTGTCATCCTTGGAATTGTGAACTAGACACTTATCATTTCTAAAATTCACAAGGTAACCTTCATCACATAATTGACTTATGCTGATGAGATTGTGCCTAATACCTTTAACAAACAAAACATTTGAAATAAGAACTTTTCCAAGAAAAACGATATTACCTATACCAACAATCTTTCCTTGAGCATTATCTCCGAAGGTAACTTTTCCACCTTTTGTTTTGATAACCTTTTTAAAGAAATCTTTGTTTCCAGTCATATGTCGATAACAACCACTATCCATGTACCAAATGTTCTTATTGATACACTTCTCGTTTTCCTGAAAAAGAAACAATTAGATTTTCGGAATCCAAACTTGTTTGGATCCAGAAGGGTTAGATAAAAGAATTTTAGGAATCCACATTTGTTTTGCAAAATGATCTTTATGAAATCCTAAGGATTGAGTTTTGTTAAGAGAACAATCTCTTCTCCAATGTCCACCACATTGACACTTGGAACAGAAAATGGTTTTTTGAGGAACAAAATAGTTATTACTAAAAACAGGTTTGGAATAAGTATAACCAAGACCAGAATGATTTCTCAAAGGTCTAATTTGAGAATACATCCTATCAATGTTTTCTTTTCCATGAGTAAAGTTTGACAAACACTTTTTCATGGATAAAATCTCTGACTTTAGTTTTAAAACCAAATTCTTGTTTTCTAAAACATTTGAATTTGAACTAGAGTTAGACTCTAAAATATTTTTCTTTGAAATTACAGTTTCAAGATCCTTAGAAAGTTTATACTTATCAGATTTGACTTTCTCAAGGGTTTTTAAAATACTTTCAAAATCAGAAGTTTTCTCATCAAGATCTTTAGAAAGATCTGATACTTCTTTAGTCAAAATAGAAATTCTAGAATTCTCTTTTTCAAATCTCTTTTTGAGTTTAGAATTTTCATTTTCAAGTAACTTAGCAAATATAGAGACTTCTTCAAAAGAAGGTAAAGTATCATCTTCTGATGATGAGGGTTCATCATTTAAAGATTCATAATATCTATTATCAACATAATTTGCATTTAACGAGACATTTGTAACAGCTTCAGCATTATGTACCTTAGCCATGAGACAATGATCTTCGATTGGTAGTCTGGCTAGAAGTCCAATATTTCTTTGTCCTGATGTCTCATATTCTGAAGAATCATTTGAGGAATCACTACCACTTGCACTCCACGTATCATTTGCTTTCAATCCTTTGTTTTTCTTATAAAGAATTTTCTTGTTTCTTTCAGAGTGTTTCTCTTTTCTATCTTTCCTCTTCAGTAAAGGACAATCAGGCCTTATATGTCCTGCTTTCTTGCATTCATAACAAGTTAGCTCTGAATATTTCCTATTTTTCATGTCTTTCTTTTTGGATCTATATTGAAAATCATTCTTTACCACAATCTTGTTCATCCTTCGAGCAAGATTGGATAACTCATTATCCGAAAGATTACAATCACTTGAATCAGATATAACAACTTTCTTGGATTTAGACCTTGTAAGCCTTTCAGGTGTTTTAGCTTTAGATGCAAAAGCTACACTTCCATTCCCATTCTTCTTCTTATTAAAATCAGCATCTCTCTTCATTCTTGTCTCATGCTGTAGAAGAGTTCCAAAGAGTTCATCAAGAGTAATCTGGGAAACTTTTATATTTTCATCAATAGCTGTCCTTTTCGACTCCCATTCATTTGGCATAATATCTATAATCTTATCAACTAGAGCTTCATCATCAAGTCCTTTTTCTCCCATAAATTGTAAGCTGTTGACAATTGTCATAAACCTTTGTTGCACTTTACATACAGGTTCTCCATAAGGAAAAACAAATCCATGATACTCTTCTCGACGCATTGCTCTCCTTGTTTCTATAACTTTGGATGTACCAAAATGAGTGACTTCTAATTTCTTCCAAATACAGTTGGCTGCTTCACATGAAGATATCTGACTATATATATTCCTGGTCATAGAGCATAATAAAGTATTGCGTACCTTGTAATTCAGTTGATATTCTTGCTTCTCTTGGTTGGTGAAAGTGCTAACTTCTTTGTCAGGAATTTTGTAACCCCCAGTAAGCATAATAAAATTGTCTACACCAGTATTGATAACGAAAATCTTCATACGATCTCTCCAATACTCATAATCATTCCCGTCAAAGATTGGTGGTCTAGAAGGATTCAGATTGTCTATTGATCCGATATTCATTCCTGCTATCTAATACAACAAAAACAACTTTTCCACTCCACACGTTAGTGTAGTAAATATAATAATAAGAAAGAATTAAAGATAGTAATACAAATCAGTGGAAAACCTCCTCTGATACCAATTGTTGGATCAAATAGTAGATATATATGTCTATTAAATGGAACAATACAAGAGGGGGGTGAATTGTAGGTTTAAAAACCTTTGAGTTTTTGCAACAAATAGATTAGTTTAAATGATCTTAAACTAATACAAATATAAACACCCACAATTGTATTGAATATAAAAGGTATGATGTAATGTAATACTAATGTAAAGTAAAACAATTGTATTCAAGGTGAACACAATAATCAGAGCAATACAAAGATGAATGATTCTACCTTAAAGCGTATAGAATCAATCAATACAAAAAGTAATAGAATGATTGTAATTGAAACAATTACAATTGAAAATGTAAAGAAGAAAGGAAACAATACAAATCCCTTTCTAATACAAGTAACAGCGGAAATGTAAAAGTATTACAATTCTTTTGACCCAAAGAGAAGGGTTATCCTTTCACCTAGGATAAAAGGTTTGTCTCACCAATACCTTGGTGATCCCTCGATACGATGATCGGCACGTCTGTCTGCCTATCCCTGGCAGCCCTCGATACGATGATCGGCACGTCTGTCTGCCTATCCCTGGCAGCCCTCGATACGATGATCGACACGTCTGTCTGCCTATCCCTGGCAGCCCTCGATACGATGATCGGCACGTCTGTCTGCCTATCCCCGGAAGCCCTCGATTCTGTAGGTAATCGGCACCTCTGTCATTCAATTACTTGAAATCCCTCGATACGATGATCGGACGCACAAGGCTGATGAGAGAAGTCACAATGTCTCTCTCTAGAATCTTGGTAGTTCACAGAGTCTCTTCATTCGTTCTCTTCGTTCATCGTTGTTCTCTCAGCTTCAAATGACCTCCTATTTAAAGGCTTTGGGTTCCAACGGTCATATTTCCTCCAACGGTCATTTTGAAACAGAAAGCACGACATCGTTTTGATTAGTTTGTAACTAACTCAACGACATCGTTTTGTTAGGACAAGAGATATATAGAAATGAAAAACATGAGTACGATTCAAATGCAGAGAGTGTTTTTAAAAAAGTAACAAAACAAATAATGATCATCTGAATAGCAGAGTCAGTACGATACGATTGACAGAGTCAGTACGATACGATTGACAGAGTCAATACGATACGATTGACAGAGTCAGTACAATACGATTTGGTCGGTACGATCAACATCGTACGATACGAAAAACATGATAAAAGATAACTGTAATTTATAAACATATGATAGAATACATTTGTGATTTCCAAATCATGATATAGAAGTCAAAAGAAGACTTTTGAATTAACAGGTTTGTGTTTATTAGTGTTTGGGTTTTAATTCATGATTTTCAAACATCTATTTGAGAGTTATTTTAAAATAAAACATGTAATTGCTTGATTCTTTAATCATTTATTTAAATTTATTTATACATAACTATGATTATATTCCTAAATTTTTGCTCATGTTTATTTATTTATGTATATAAACTAAGTTTTATCAAAATTATGATGTAACATATATTTGTTAAAATTTTGTGCTTCACATGTGGAATTATGTTTTTTCTTTTGGTGTTGTATGAATCCTTATTATTTTATTGTATGTTGAAATTTAATATGAAATTAAATAATTTTATCAAAAAATGTTTTAATATATGGATTTTAATAATATTCATTGAAAATAGTATTTTTTGTTATTCGAAACAATGTCTTTCTTTTTTATAGGAACATATATTTGTCTATCAATGTCTTGAATAAACCTGTGCTATTCCAGAATAATGTATAATGAGAATTATTTAACATTTACACAAATAGACACACACACACACACATATATATATATATAAAGATGATTTTGGAAATATTTTTTATTACATAGAATATAAATCTATGGTTAATAATTATAGATGTTATTTTTGAGTTTATAATTGATAGTTTTGATTTATGTCCATTCATCATTTATTTTCCATGATGTTTCAAACATTGATATATGTAAAATTATTTACGTATATATATGAATTCATGTTCATAGAGTGGATTTTTCATTTATTGAGGTTTTTTGTAAGAATGATTCTATGACAATATTGATATTAGAAAATCCATATGTATATATTAAATTTTGAATTTATGATATTTATGCATATATATATTGATATACTAAACAAATGTTTCATGATTTGACTATGCATGAAAATAATGTATGGGATAAATCTATGAATTATGAAATAAAAGTATATATATATATAATGAAATATAAAATATTTTTTACATGTTTTACATAGAATGTATCTTTAATAATTTCATGTTATAAACCTTAATGTTTATTCTTTTCATTTGTTTTAATAAGGAGAAATTATGCAGGCATTTTCAAAATCAAATGTGTATTATTTCATTTACCATTTTTTTATGATTCACAAATAAAATTTTTAATTTAAAGAATGGGATTATCCAAATATTGGTCTTCAAAAATCATTAGAAAATTTTTACATGTGATAAGAATGATTAATTTCATTATAAATAAATAATAAGGCATTTGGAAATGTTTTGGGTCAGAGATGAGAAAGAAACGTCCATGAGAAAATTTTTAAAAAAATTAACAGTGGTGAAATGTGTGATGTTATGGGGAGTGATCCCATAAGTCATAGTGATGAATATTGGTCTTAGTTATTAATTCTAATATGGTATGCCAAGTATAATTAATGTCCTATAAAAAAATTATTATTTTCAAAGGAGAATTCCCAATGACTTTTTAAGAATAATTATTTTGTGAAATACTATTTTTCTATATATATATAATCATGTTTTAATAGAGTACATTTTAAATAAGAGTATTTTTTTCAAGTATTTTTTTAATGAATTTATTAGTTTTTTTAAAACCCCTTACAAGGCATATCCAATGCTCACCCCTTATTTGAAATTATTTTTTGCAGGTCACCTTGAAGACCTAAGTTGTACGCCATAATTTTTAGTGTGTGTTCACATAGAAGAATAGAAGGAATATTGTTTTTTGAAAATCTGTTAAATATGTGATGTTTTTATCCAATACTCTAGAACCTAGACCGATGAAATGTCCTTTATCATAATAAATGTTGTATATTTTCTCAAGTTTCATTAACAAAAAAATTACACTACATTTGTAAGTGCAGATCCTGGGTTTCGAGTTCGGGTATTTACAATAATAACATCAATATAAACACTATTTATAATGAAATTACTTATATAAATGATATATCATTTCATAGGTAAGTATCTACACCACACAAAGATGATGGACAGTGGATATGGTACAATGCTCTCAGAAATAAAAGTGAGACTAGAAACCCCCCTATATTAAGTCCTTCCATTCATCATACATGTTTGAAACTATATATTGAAAAATATAAGTTCATTATAAATATATTAATAACCTTCATATTTATTTATCATACCATTTAAGATTTACTTATTACCTTTTATTACAAGTTAATTAACAAATCCTTTTTAAATTCATATTTCAAGCAATACCTACATCTTATTTCTTATATATTTTGATTTATTATTATTGGTCCCATAACCTTGATCACAGTTAAATAATATAAATAATTTTAAACATCATTAAAATATCATATATATTTATTATATATGTATTTATTGTAATCTATTAATGATGGAGATGGAAAATTAAATAACCGTTCATGGAGATGGTGGGTCGTACGTATGCAAAACATTTATTTCCATTTTCTCAACGTATTTAATGAATGAAAGTTAAATTAGATATAGAAACTATGAATAAATTGTATTTCATATATATAACAAATGTTCCTTAAACCCATACATATTACCTTATATATAAATCTTCAGTGAATTATATTGCTTCGTGAGGCGGTAGTCCACCCTACACATGATCGATTTTATCATATTCCCAAAAAATGGAATTAATGAAGGTATATGTGATATAAAATTTCAATAAGAACAATAATAATATAAATATAATATATAAATAATAAATCCATCGTTATTTATAACCAGGAGAGGTGGTAAAGGAAATAATGAATGACATCAATTTGAAAAGCAGGAGTCCCCCATACACACGAACAATGATTTTGTAACCCATGTGATAGAAGTGGATATGATTGTAGGTCATTCCATTAACATAACAACATCACAGTTTATTTAATATAATTATGTTATAGTATAATCATGTTATTAAAAAATATAAATATTATGAGGAAGAAATAAATAAAAAATGATTGTTAATGAACATTACCTTTTCTTCAGGTATCCTCCTTCAGTTTGCACCAAATTCATTCATAGGTTTGAATTCTATCTAGAATAAGGATTATAGTATGGGAGGAGGTATGTGGGAAAGGTATTTTTGTATGTATTGGATAAAAAAGGTTTTTAATGTTTCAATATGAGTGGGGAAGAGGTCCATGTTTATAAGTGAGGTGAGTGGCACACTTATAGTTTTCTGAAATAAGAAATTCCACCAGCATTATTTTCAAGTCACAAGGCTCAAATAAAGAAAAATTCATGATAATATAAAGGATAAAATAAATATTTCTACCCAATTGATTTTTTAATATTTTTTGCCTTTTTTTTGCCCCTACCTTTTTAGTTTAACCCCCGAATGAACTCATTTTTACATTCAATGTGGTAAATAATGTTTTCTATTTTATCTATTCATTTTGGTTGAAAATTATTATTAAAATAATATATAGTTTAAATTAATAAGAGTCTAGATATGGAATAAAATTTTCAAAATTGAATTTAGTGATGTTACAAAATTTAATTTAATATTAGTCTTACTGACATAATGAGGACCCATATTTTTAAAGAGAAAATAATCAAAAGATTGAATATTTTTTATATTGAAATTTAATATGAAAATGATTCTAATAACATAATTTTGATTAATGGATGCATAATTCCCATAAATTTACTTTAATAAAAATTAAAAATGATTTAACTTTAAAAATAAGAAAACCCAAATTGGAGTTATCAATTAAAATTCTTTATTTATCACTATTGATAAAAAATGAAATATTTTTGAAAGTTCCCAATAATTCATCATAGGTGAATTTTTATATGAAAAATTCAAAAAATGAATTTTATTTTTTCAAATATTTTTTTTTAAAATTAAGAATAATTAATATTTTAATTATAAAAAAATATAATAAAAATCATTGTTTGTAAGAAAAAAGTATTTTCGAAACATATAATGAATTTACAAAAAATTACGAAATTTGTATCAATATGTTTTCTATATATAAAATCATTATTATTAGTATTTAAACTGTTATTATTATTATTTATATCACTAGGCTTAATTTCATGGCTATTATATGCACATTTAAATAACTATATTAATAATATATCATTATTTGGTTAAAAATATGTTTTAGATTTAATTAAATCTAAGATTTGAGTTTCATAAAATGAATCATAAATAAAATATTACATTTATTTGAAAAAACTATTTTATATAATTTATGGGTGATATACTCTAACCCCTTCAAAAATAAATTTTTCCTTGAAATTCATTACATTGCTACAAAAAGGTGAGAACAATTATACCTCATTAAAACATTTTGTTCGCATGTAGATTATATAAAATGGTTGTTTTTCCATAAAACGTTGACTAGGTAATTTGTACTGTTTAATAGAAATATATCTATTTGATTAAAAACTAATAATTTTTTTTATCATAAGAAATATATTTCTATAATGGTATGACCTCTAATTTAAGTACATATTATGGATCATGTATCTAATTACTATATGGTGATATGGGGAACACATGATAAGTTATTTTCCTAATACGGTCAAGTATTCTAATGGGACAAATATATATAGGTCTTACTTTTCCATTATTTCCTCCATAGATAAATTTGTAGAAATAACTTTTTAACAGTATAAAATTCTAGATAAAATCAATTTTTATCAGCATATAATTTATCTCAACTTTGTGAAGTTCTTAAATATTGGTAAATGGCTCTAACTAACTATTACTAATTATCAGCTTGGTAATGTTATAGTAGATTTCATTATTCAACTTTATTTTATTACGTTGTATTGGTATATTTCATTAAAAAATGGGATTCATAAGGTTTCATATAAATTCCCAAGTGAATGCTATTGTTTAAGGAAAAAAATCATGAGGAACATATTGATCCCAATAACCTTTTTTATACATGGTATAATAACTTAACATATCTAATATGGTTTGAATTATTATTCAAAACTAACCATATGTATGATGATGCCACATTGTGGCGAAACTAAAATTCATTCCATGATCATTCTGATGAAATCAACTAAAATTTAATGTAAACTATATATTTTAATAAAAACAATTGAATATGGTACTCTGTAGAACCATACCACATCCTTAATGTATATTTTCTAAAAAGGACCAAAAAGAAATTTTATCTTAGGGAAATTAAACATGATAGCTTTGTAATGTGATCTAACATAACACATAATTATCCAAATATAAAAGAAAATATAATCCCCAAAGGTTAATAGAGCCTTTTATCATATGTACAGAAAGACTAAATGTATTCCCAAACAAATAAATTTTTTTCACTATATAAAAATCCCAAGGGTTTCATTTCCATAAATATCACTTAAAATATCAGTAGTATTTATAAAATCCCATAACATAAAACCTAAAATGGGGTTTCAAGGACATTGAACACATGATTAAAAATTAAACTCATAAGTTGATGATGGTATCCATAACTCTGAAGTTAATATTACCCTGATAATTAAGTAGTGTGAAATGATAACAGACCCATTATTGCTTATATAAGCTCTAATATTATACAGAAACATTTATATCAGAATATTGGGTTCATACAATTACTGATAGAATATCAAATGATATTTCTTTATTCCCAAATTCATATATATGGATTTAATGGAATGAAATTTCACAAAAGTATGAACAAGAAAAAATTTATAGGGCTCACTCATAAAATATCGACCATGAAATTCCCAACATTGTGGGGGTTTGTTAGTCCTTAATTATTATGATTTTAATCAACTGTCATGATCACATAACAATTCAATTTTTCAATTTTCTTCTTAGGTTGTTGGAAATTACCACTGTTATTAACTATCGAATTGATTCACTTGTTATAGTAATTCCAAAACACCTTTCAATTGAATCACCGATGTGTGGGAGGTTAATTCTGTGGTGATTTCATATTATTTGAATCATTATATAACTTATTCCAATCATATCAGAATTAAGTCTCTTGGGAAACTTCCATTCTACACATAAAACATTTACTAGGTCCCTTATGGAAATTTCCCCCTTGCTGCTTCATGCACATTTATAATAATGGAAATATCATCAACTTCAATCTATTGTTCTTAAATATTCCATTGAACTACATTCTTCCCTTCTTATCAAAACCATGAGATTAATACATAACTCCCAAATCAATTTCAACCTTGATAGATCACCGAACAATATCTTCATATATACTAATGTCTCTCATGGATAATTCACTCCAGATACTCTATTTTAGGCCATTAAATAATCGATCAACCATAGTTTCAGGTTGGATAATAATAATATGAGTATACCACAGAAGTCCTTTGAAATTTTTCTCATAGGTAAGAACATATTAATAATCCTTTTTCATTATATCAAGGAATTGTTATCCTTGATGATAGGAAGAAAACATGTAAATTAATTATTGAAATATATGTTCTTGAACATGTTCAAATCTGTTGCATCAATTTAATCATGTGAATTGATATTCATGATAAGATTACACCATTTATTCTCTTCAACTACCAAATGATAAATAACGGAAATAAATTTTTAACGTACCAAATAATGGATAATGAAGAACATCTTTTCAGTGGTGATAATCAATTATTTAGAAACTATTGGATTACAAGACCCACTAATAGATAGTGGAAATCACCTCATGAAGGAATCAGTATAATGTTTCTCCCTCCTTTGTTCATTTGAAATTCCAACACAATTCTTATCTTGATAAAGTCATATTATCATAACAATAATATTTTATAATCAAACTGATATAATGTTTGGATTCTCCAGAAGATAATAATTTAATTTTTTAGTACTCTCAAAATAAAATGGTTCCTTCATGTTACATCCATTGGCTAGAACCAAAAAACATAGTTTAATATTCAAATAATTCTGATGGGGAACCACATAATCATATGAAATCACTTATATAATATATAAATCAGGACACATTAATCAATTAATGTATCCATTGGTTTATCATATGTCATACATTGTAATTGTAAATATAAATTCATCATGATAATTTTTAAAGAGTTTATTAATTTTTAATGAGTATCCCCAGGGATTTTCAAACCAGGTATGCAACAAGACCTATTCTTTTGTAATAGGTGATACCGAGTTAAGTTCAATGAATTATTTATAGAGTTATTACCCCAAAGGACCACTTATTTAGAGAAAAATACACATGTAGTATCTATAAAGAGATGTAATTTGATGGAAACATCTCACTTTATCCATCAGAAAAATTCTTGAACATTTTTATATAATTTTTATCACCCATATACTTATCTATATACATGTACTTAAGTATCTCCCTAAGGCTTTCATGTCCTTATTTCCAATGGTTAACTGAAATTATCATATGATACCAAATATAGAGACCCTAACGTATCGTACATATATATTAAATCTTTTTAGATGAATATTTAATTTATTAAACAACCACACACCTAAGGATAATAACAGTTTACTATATTTGGAATCATATAAACGTAGAAAAATGGTCTATATATGAACTATATCATCTACCATTATAACCAAAATAATTAACACCCTCCTTATACATATCATATGTAATATATTTCTTCATATCCTATGGAAGGGAAATATAAGGTACGGTTTGTTCAAATGCTCAGTAAGGGTAAGAAAAGGAGATACATAAGCATAACATGGATATAAGGTTATGAGAACACGAGAGTAACATTTGAAGACCATTACTTTCATGTTAAAGATCATAATATTGAGACATGGAATATATATTTACTGTTCATAAGCCATGAATCATAAGGGAATACAATACCATTGTCTATGAGATAATAACAATATTTTAAGACACATATTTGTAGGAGATATGTAATAATAGAAAATACTATGTCAAGGATACCCATAATGAAATTTATTACATGGTAGTCTTGGGGTAACCAATAATGTAACCTATGTTTTGGGTTTGGGTTAACCAAACATGTAACCATATCGTCAATATTGTGCTAACCACCCATGTACCCTCTATGATCATAGAAAATTTACCATTACACAATGTATTATGGGGAGAAATAGATCCCACACTTAACATAATAAAACATATATATGCATACCACAATATTATAAAACATTCATCATATCATAGAAAATTAAATGAAATGGGTTCCATACAGATTTCTTCAAATCATTACACCTGAAAAGAAGTGGTATTCATAATCATTTCATTATATCATAACCCATAGAAGAGAATCGAGTTTCATCAACATCATTTCATAAAAAATATAGACCATTCAAATATAGAATAAAAATTATGTCCTTGGAAAATATCCCTTGTAAATCATATATTATAACAAAGGATCTCAACATATATAGAAAATTATTTTGAAATATTAAATGTAAAATTTACGAGGAAAATACCCTTTCCAATTTGAAAAATAAGTTTTAAAAAATAAAACATTTTCTAAAACATTTTCTTTGAAAATAAAATTGGAAACATATAGTGAATGATTTAAATAAAAATTTAAAACCTTTATTTTATAAAGTATACTTTAAGATTTGAAGAACACTTTTTAAAACACAAAACCTTTTGTAAATAATTTTCATTGAAAATATGAATGGAAAAATATAATTTAATATTGAATGAAAATAATGGTAATGATTATTCGATGTTTTTTTTCTTGTTAAAACAAAGATTCTGTACACATTTTCACTAAAATACATATATTAATTATTTAGAAAACCATATAGATATTTATTTAAAAAAGAAAAACATTTTTAATAACTCCTTTAAATAATAAATAGAGACTAATAAACCATTTTTGAAAACTTTTTTATAAATCATGGTTTGGGAATAAAGCAGATTTCGATTGAAGCATAAAATAAACCCAGGTTTTCTTAATGACATTTTATCAATTATTTTACATACCAAAGAGTTCAAAAATAGAACAATTAACTTCATGAATAACTATATGAGATGTAAATTCATGTGTTTCATAAGAAATGGGTCATAATATTTTATTATCGGAAACACAAACATAAAAAAACATAATAAATGATAATATTGAAATATAAAATCCTTTCAGATTTGAAAACATTGAGATTTAAGTATAATGAAAGAGAAAAAATGAACTAATAACATAATATCTTAATAATTAATAAATTAATGTTAATATATATGAAACCAGATTTAAATAAAACTCATAAAAATGAATGGTTTATATGATAATATAAGTCTCAAAGAAGGCATATTTAGACAAAAGTCCCTTCTTTCGTAACTATTAATCCATAAACCCCCTAAAAGAGGGATAATAAAATTTATTTGTAAATTCCAAAAACATCTTAGTAAAATATTCATAAAATATATTATTGGGATTTTTATAAACCATATAAAAACATTATTTTGTTAATATTTCATAAGTGTTATAGAAACATAAAAATGAGGCAAATATCACTTACTACATTATTAATCATTTGAATCGTAATCCCTATTAATTCATTAATTAAAAAAAATTAATATAATAAAAATAATTTCATTCATGCTATAACAAGTCATTTGGTTATAATATACACTATAAAGATTAAAGGAGTTGGTAATTTTTATATGTGTCCAAAAAAATAAAAGAGACTAGAAATTTCTTACTTCATGAGTAAATTTTGAATTGTATTCCCCGTGAAAGAATAACATAAATGGAAATATTAATTATAAATAAATGGTGTATATTACTTATATATCATGTTATATTCCTATATATACACAATAGAAAATAAATTAGTAGTGAATATGGAATAATTTTGTTAGAAAAAAATTTAGATTAGACATTCCATTACCTTAAGTCTCCACTACATTCATATCTTTTGAAACATACTGTATAATAAATATATGTTTTTTATAAATATATTATAGTAACATTTATATATAAATATCATTGCTTATATTATTTAATTATGGAATTTTATTATCTATTTATTAATAATACCATGTTAAATTTGGGTTTCAAATAATAATTGGTTTGTCATTTGTATATGTTTTCATTTCTACTTTTTGTTTATATTACATGGATTATGGATAAACCATCTCTAAAATTTTACCCAGATATAAATATCATATGTATTCAGTATATATGTATTTATGGAAATATTGAAAAGATAAAAATTGAAAATTAAATACACTGTTTCTCAAGATGGTTGGTCGTACATACACATGAATTTTATTTCTGTTTTCTATAAGTACTGTAAGAAATAAAGTTAAATGATATATTATCTTTATAGAATAAATTTTATGTAATATTGAAGACATATTTTTACTAAAAAATATTATTATTATCTTCTATGGAAGAATTGAATGAACCACATTGTTTCACAAGGTGATTGTCTTCCGTACACGAGTGATTTATCATATTCCCCAAAAATGAAAAGATCAAAGTTATGTGTGATATAATAGTTCAAGAATTATAATAATATAAGAAATAGAATATATAAACAATATGTAAAACATTATATCCAGCCATGAGTAGTGGTAAAATAAAAAATTAATAACATTGATTTGCGAGGCGGTAATCCATTGTGCACACAGATGATGATTTTACAACCCATTTGTTGGAAGTGGGGATAATTGTGGGTAATTAATTTAACATAAAAACATATAATTCAATGTAATATACTAAAATTATTATAAAGTAATTTTATAATATAAATTAAATTATTTAGAGGAATAAATCAAATAGAAATCTCTCTTTGATTTATGCTACCACTTCTTCGGGTATCTTCCATAAGTTTGCACCAAAATAGTTCATATCTTAGAATTCTATAAAAAAGGATTATAGAATGAGATTAGGAAATTTGGGACGTTTTTTTAATGTATTGGATGATATATAAGGGTTTTAAGGTGTTGAAATGAGAGGAGAGTTGGTGGATATTTATAAGTGAGGTGAGTGACATACTTGTAATTTTTTGAAAGAACGAATTCCACTTCTATTTTTCCCGTGCCGAAAGCATCCAATAAAATAAATTTCTATATATTATAAGGAATAATGTAAACATATATAATTTAAATGGGTTTTAGATATGTTTTGGGTTTATTTACCCCCTATATTCTTTTTGTTTAACCCCCAATAAACATACTTTTACCATAACCATGGTAATTGTTTTGTTATTGTACTGTTCATTTTTGTAAAAAACTATTTAAAATTATAAGATAAGATAATATATTATCATTAAAAATATTGAATTAATTTCCTGAAACTCCATTTACATAATTGGCACAATTTACATTAGAATTAATCCCATCGAGGTAATAAGATCATATTTTTTTAAAGAAAAAAGGTTCAAAACATTATATTATTTTTAAATAAAAATTTAATATTAAATTGATTATAATAAAATAAATTAGAATAATGGATTTATATTTGACTGAATTTTATTTTAAAATAAATTAAAAATATTATATACCTTTATAAATAAATTAAACAAAAATGATGTTTCTAATTAAAATTCAATTTTGTTTAGTATTCATAAAAAACAGAATTTTTCATAAAAATCTCCAAAAATTGACCCTAAGATATTTCTAAAATGATTATTTACAAATAATGTTTATTACATAGAATAAATTTTATAATAGTTTAAAATTAAATTTTATTAATGTTCACAAAATGATATGATTTGTTTTGAGAAAATATTATTTGTGAACCATATTAATCATTACAAAAAAAATAATTACATTTTTATCAATATTTTTCCTTTATATAAAACCATTATAATTAATGTTTTAAATTTTTTTGTTACTATTTATATTTCTATTCTTAATGGATAGGTTATAATAGTCACATTTAAATAACTATAATAATAATATAGAGCAGTTTTGTTAAAACTCAGTATCTTGTGTAACACATGTTAAACTAACTATTGTATAGAATGAAAGATATATAATTGATTAAATTTATTTGAAATAAAATTAAAAACATCTCAGGGTGTTATAGTCATGCCCATTTGATCATGTAACATAATGATTGCACATGATTCATGACTAAAGATTAGTTGTTTATACCTAGAATGGATGCTTTTGTTACACCCAAAAACTAAAAATGGTATGAGAGTGATAACATGTTTATTTTATAATTATTTATTATTAAATTATTTGAAGAATATGTTTTATTCAATTTATCTAAAGAAATTATTTTTATTATGCAACATCATGTTCAATTCTATTTCTTCCATCTCAAAAAAATAGAAAATAATTTTTTTATAATTATTAATGAAGAAGAATTAAATTCACTCAATATGAAGGTTAAAAAGTTTCATCCTAGACAAAAGTAATGAAAATGGTGTTTAATTGTTGTATACATTCCATATAATTTATTATTCTTGTTTATATCAAGAGAAGAAGTTGGATATATCAGATAAAATCAGATATTAGATTTGATAAATGTGGAGAAATGTGTGGTTCCATACAATTTGGAATAAGGAATATATATCTATACACCATGTTAGTACTATACATTCCATGTTGTCCTTGTCTTTTTACGTTTGGGAACAAGGGTTGTCCCCAAAATCTATTTATTGAATACATGACATAACAATAGACATTTCATGCAACTCCAAGGTTACTGTCCATGTATTTCTAGTACATTTCATATACCTCAAACATTTCCATGGCGGGAAAAATGGAAAGACAAAGGCATGTTCTAAGACCATGGAAAATTTTTTACTTCATATCGTGCACTTTTATATAGACAATATAGTTAGTTGTCAACAGAATTCTAAAATATTAATAGAATTGAGAATTAAATAAATAATTAAACCTATTTTTATGTGTTCAATGTGTAATTTATTCGAAAATATATTCCAAGTCATTGGATTAAAAAAAATATATTAAATTAATTTCCATGTTAAAATTTTGATTAATGGATGAGGTTTTATAAAAGTTCAAAAAAATTTCTACATTTCTTATAATTTAAATTAATTTTTATTAAATTTATTTTATGATTTTTAGTTAAATATGGTAGAATGGATGTAAGGAAAATTTAATTAAATTTATTAATTGGTTGCAAATTATCATAATTAAATATAAATAAAATATAATTGATAACTAAATGTCAAATGTATGATCATTGATTTCAATGATGATGATATTGAGATTATACGATTTGTTGTGCGTGGTTAGATTCATTAAATTTATTATTTTTATATTATTATTGATTTCATTTGAGTCACCCCTCCCCCATATCATGTATGTGTCTATGTGGCCAGGGTTTTTTATTTGTAAAACCCCCATTATATAATACATTGGAACCCCTAAGATTTCTATTACTAAAATATTATTTAAGGATTCATCTCATATATGAGTGGAGGTGGTCTAAGTGAATGAGAAAAGGTGAAACCAATCAAGGAGATTCATAGTTTCCATGCTATAATAATACAATATCAACCAAGATACGACTTAGAGTGTTTTACCATATATTAAAGGGGTCTTTTATCATGTGATTGATAAACTATCCACTATATAATCACATTATAATTCAACGTATATTTTATTGCTTTCAGTTTTAGGGATAAATATTTATTTGTGTGAGTATAAGGTGATTATCTAAATAATTACTTAGCAGTCATTTCATATGGAAAAAATTTATACTATTACACTGAATTTTTTTTTCACACATGGTTAATCACTTATGTGAATACCACTAATATTCACAAGTCATGTAAAATAAAAAAATGGTATTTATACATAAGAATAAAAAATGATAAATTAAAATATGATGTTGGATTATCCTTTCACTACTTTAGATAGAATCCACCTCATAGTTCATAGTGCTTAACAAACCAAAGTTAGGGTGCTTTCAATAATTTAGATATTCTAGCTTAACTTTTTGGGTTGAGTTTATATAATTTAAATCCATTGTAGATATACCAAAAATGAGTTAGTGTAACTATGAGGAAAATATTGAGGAAAAATTAAAAATAGGATTTCAATATATGGGAGTTAAATCAATATTTAAAATAACCAAAAATTACTATATTAGAAATTTATTTGAATCTAAAACACATTAAATTTCTTTTCAAGACATGTCAGGGTCATGATAAGGGAATACAAATCCTTTCCAACATAATATCTAGGAGAGAAGTTTTTCTAATAGAGATGGTTAGGGATATTATGTTTTTAAAATTGTTATATTTTAATAATAATTTAACTATTGTTAAATTTATTAAATTATTATTTTAATATAAATAAGTACTAGTAATCTACTCATAATTGTTAGGAAATAGAAAATAAATCCACATCAACAATATCACTTTGACTCATACTAGAGAAAGATAACCCTAGAACTAGTGAAAATTTAATGGAATTGTATAGGAGATTACATGTTATACTACACAATGATCAGAAATTGTATGTGCTAGAAACCCCACATCCAGGGTCTCTTTTCAAAGAGGCTAGTGAGGAAGAGGTAACTCTCTATCTGAAAAATGTGGATGATGTATTGTATCCCCTATAACTACCCTTATATTTATTAAAGTGTAATTCATGATTTCTTATATAAAATTTCATTTAATAAAACCAAAAATATCTCTAATTATAGTTCCTGTTGTAATTAGGTACATAACATTACATTTTGTACATGGGATACAACAACATTATTGAAAGTATTCATATCATGCTTATAAAAATCCATGTCTTTTTGAAACTTAAGGGGATAATCTAGGAAAAACATAAGAAATGTGTGAGATTTGAATCCAAGTTAGGGAATCAATAAGGAACAACATGAAAAATATAATACATATTAGACAATCGGCATATCCATGGGATATAATAACATGATAATCGTAACATGGAAAATGTAGCAACAACATAAAACACTAATTTTTAAAAAATGTTCGAGGAAAAAATGCCAAGAATTCATGGTGGAATAATTCACATAATGTAATTAGGTTTATTTGATATCCCAATATGAAATATCATGATACTAAAAATTACCTAATTCATTTAATCACTATATAATTCAGGGTGCACCCATCACATTAATTTCATTCTCATGCTTAACTGTGACACAGAGTTTATACAACATGGATTCATTAATCAGCATAATATATTCTATGAAAAAGGAGTGAAGGGTAAATATTTATATGTCCCTAATAAAAAATTACGTGTGAAAAAATTTGAGCCCCCTTGATAGGAAATGGGCATGGTATTCATTAAAAATTTATTTTGTCTTGGAAAATCGTGGTAAAATTTCGGTAACATAACAATGTTACTAACAGATTCATAAAAATTGGTTGATGAGAGAGAATGTGTTATATCATCACATATAAATCAAATGAGTAGTAATAGGTATGTTGGAAACATATCCCATCATTATAAATTTAAAATAGAAGGCATATGTTAATATTGAAACTTGAAAAAAGGAAACAATGCTAACTATATTTCGGTATGGTAATAGGTTTATTTAATAGATTGTGGGAGGATAAATAAGAGTGAAAGGGGGAAATAATCATATATAAATTAAATGGATAATATAGGGAATATTTAATAAGATATCCCTACATAATAAAATGGAATTTAAGATACAAAACATAAAAAAGTGCTTGAATTGAAATGAGAAGAGAGAAATATATTACAGAATTTGGGCATAGTAACAGATTAGGTAAACGTAAAAATGAGAGAGAGAAAATGGTTTATCATTAAAATAAAATCAATTTGAAATTATGTTATGTTTATATTAAAATTAATTAAAAAAAATTCAATTTAGAGGAAAAATTCCAAAGAAGGTGCTTCAACTGAAAGAATGAGAGAAAGGTGAGGATCCCTTACTTGATTTTGTGACTCCAAAATCATAGGAGGGGATTATAGAGATATTAGATGATTTTTGGGAGGACTATTCAGAGTTAATAGAAGACTATGGACCTACAAAAAGTATTTTTAGTGAATATAAATTGTAGATTAGGTGGGTTTATATAGGAAATGAGAGAAATTTTGTTATTTATTTGGTTTTTTACACTACATAATAATACATCCAAAACCACAACCCATACGTTGGTTTTCACATTGATTCTACAAAATGGGGGTGGTTTTTTTATTTTTATAAGGCCAAGAGACAAATGTATGAAAATAATTCATTTTCTTATGTGGAGGTCAGTCACACTCTTAAATAAATGATTTTAAAACCATTAAATATATTATATGAATTGGAGGATTCATATTGGCTTTAAAAAAATAAACTTGAAATCACATTATTTTAACTGGAAAAAATTTATTTAGTCCTAGATTTCATTTATAGTAATTATTATATCACATTTTGGCCATTATGATGTTATAAAATATAAAGTATATTTATACGATATTTAATTTTTACCCAAAAATTCATTTATATTAGAAAATTATGAAAAATTCACCATTTCATAATTTTGAAGTTATGATTCCAATAATAATATTAATTTTATCTAAATAATTTCCTAAATATTTGAATTTTAACTTTTAAATTAAAATCGACATTTATTAAGAAATGATAGGTGTTTTTACAATAAATGTTTTTGAACACTTAAAAAATAAACATGAATTCATAAAAAATCATAATATTATTTATAATAGATAAAAATTAAAGAATAATAGTAAAAAATTATTGTTTATTTCAAAAATAAATTAATTCATAAATTTACTTAATGAATTAGAATATTAAAAAAATATAATTTTTTCATGATTTTATCAAAATTTAAAATACATTTAATATGTAAATATAATTTTAAGAAAATTAATTCATTACTATGTAAAAAATAATTTACATATTCATATTTCTAGGGTATGGATAGATATCCCTTTCATACACCAGAAAAAAACATTAGATGAATGTGTGCGATGGTGGGACTTTCATGGGGTGGTTCGATGAACATGGTTAGGGTCGTGATCTTTATGAGCTTGAAATTAATGTGTGATCGGTTTAAATCATTCTTATGTTTTTGAATCTCATCTTAAGATTGTTCAAGTAAAAATACTAGAAATTTTATCTCCCTCAGATTCTCCAATAAATGTACTATATAGGGTACAATCCTACATGTTATGACCACCACTTATTTATTATGTGTCAATTGGATTTGTTAAAACAATATATTTACACTAATCATGTGATCATTGTTCAACATATATATTATTAATGGTAATGATACATAATGTTATTTTAATTCCCATAGGATATAATAAAAAAATAACTAATTTTCTTTTCCATAACCATATTACATGATGAGACATTTAAATAAATCAAAAAGTGGATTTTTATTTATAACAATTTGGGTGGTTACAATATTACCCAATTAAGATATTTCTCCCTCGAAATTTTCTTTTCTGACATAAAAACAGATGAGGGTAATATTGTTTCATCACTTCCTCCAGTTACCACGTTTCTTCTTCAAACCTATGGGTTCTTAGGGATTCCACCTTCTTGGGAATTTCCACATCATTTATTTGAGCATATTTATTTTTCCATGAGAGTTTATTGAGAAATTATTTGAGAAAAAATTAATAATTTTCTTTCATTCATGATCCCATGTAAATCATTTTCATATAGAAGAAGATAAGATCCTTCTCAATTCTCATCATTGATAATGATGCATGATCTTTTCTACATAGAGAACCCACCACCTTCTTTGATTTACCAGGATGGTAGCGGATTTGAGTAGTCATAATCCTTGATGAGGTCTAACCATATTCACTAGCATAGATTAATATTTTTCTATGTCAATATTTATTTGAGGCTATTGTGATAAGTATATATTACACACTTATCCCAACAGAGATAATTCCGCAAGATTTTAAATGAAAAGATCACATCTTCCAACTCTAGATCATGTGTGGGTAGTTTTTATCATTATTTTAAAATACCTTGAGGCATAAGCTATCACAATATCATTTTTCATTAGTAAAAAACCTAATAAATTCTATGAGGAATCAAAATATACCACAATGACATCCCCACTACTTGATTGTGTGAGAAATGGTGGAGTCAGAAACTTATTTTTGATATCCTTAAAGCATTCCACACATTCTTTCATCTATAAAAAATTTAATCTCATTCATGAATGATTGGTAAGAGGGTTTGACAATTTAGAGAAATTTATCACAAATTGGTGATAATACCGTACTAAACCAAGGAATGTATAGATTTATGGAACAGATGTTGGCCTCATCTATCCTTACTTAAGTCTTTGAAGGGTCCATAAATATCCCATTGATTATGATGATATTCCTTATGAAATAGAAATCTATCAACTAAAAATCAATTTTTCTGTACTTTTCATAAATATTCTCCTTTCAGAGGGTGTTTAGCAGAGTGCTCGTATTCTCATCATGCTCCTCCTTGATTTTGTAGTATATTATAATATCATCTATAAAGTCCACCACATATTTTTTATTTTAATATATAAACACTATATTCATCAATCCATAATGATTTTTGGAGTATTAGTTTTCCCTAAAGGAATCACTATGAACTCATAGTGCCTATAACTTGTATGAAAATAAGTCTTGGGGATATCCTCCTACTTCAACCAAACATGGTAATATCTACAACCTCATATCCACCTTAGAGAAGTATTGTGCTCCTTGTAAAAAATAAAACAATTCATCAATTCATGGAAGATTCTACTTCTTTTTTATCATGATCTTTTGGAGCTCATGATAATCATTGCAAAGGTGTATTGACCCACCCTTATTCTTGACAAAGAGGAATAGTGTACCCCAAGGTGAAGCACTAGGCATAGTGACCCTTTATCCAGATTCTACAATATTTTTTCTTTATCTCCTCATGTTCCATAATAGTCATTATATACGATGTTTTAGATAATTTTAATTCACCCGGTATAAGTTCGATTTAATATTCAACCTCTCGACTAGGAGGAGGATTGGGAAAATCCTTGAGAAACACATCAGCATATTTCATCAAAATAAGTAGGTCTTCAAGGATGATTCTTCCCTTATACTAAAAAATTTGAGATAGGTACATTACCTAGTAGTTAAATAATATCCATGATTGAGGTGCTGCTGATAAATAATATTTAACCAAATTTTTTCAATTGTATCGAATTGTAGGATAATTCATGACACAGAGTGTCATTTTTATTCATGATAATTTATGTTCTCTATATTTATGGAAATCAAATCCATTCATAGAATTTAATCATATTTCAAAAAATTAAGTATGATATTATTTGTGATAATATTAATTTTACAAACATCAATATGTGATTCATAATCATATAAATTTTCCCTCATGATATCAAATCATTCATAGTGGGGAGTAGGCGTTCTCATAATAATTAAAAGGTATACTATGGAATGAATTCAAATAAAATATGACATATACAATTATTTTATTGAGGTTACGTGTACATAAATCATTATGATCCATCTTAAAATAGGAATTAACGTTTTCTTTTATTCTTGGAGATTTATGATGATCATCATGATTCTCATCCAATGGAATATAGCATTGTCTTGGATAATTCCTGTCATATCCACATTTACAACAGAGAACTGTATAATGTACATTATATTGAACATTATTTTTATCCATCACATTATCAAAATTTACATGGAAATTGGATACATTATTACATATATTCCCACAGTTAAAACATCTCACAGTTCTTTTATAACATTATCCTTGGTGCCTCATTTCACAGTTTCTGCACAACGAAATTCCAGTCTTCTCTCCCTTATCTACTTTATCATATAAAATACCTTGATATTTAATCTTCATATTCCTTAAAATATTTTGGTATTAAAATATGTTCGAGTTGTTAATTTTTATTTTTGATAGCTGGTTTTTCATAATCACAATATGTCTAACTTGAGATGCCATCTGATTAGTAATCTCATTTGGGAAGTCATCACATTTCCATTCACATTGATTGTTTACCTAATTTATCATATTTATGTACATTGGATAGAATAAATAGATAATTATGGATGAGTATTTTTAAAATATTATACACATAAAGGGGAATCCAATAACATTAAATAGATATCTTATAAATCACATTTATTTCGTAATTTATGAATATATTGGATTCAATATATGTTTTCTCTTATCTATTTCTTAAAATATACTATTATGGGAATTGTTTCCCTTAATAATGATTTCATAATTATTTTATGCATTTACCAAAGAATAACCCCATAAGTTTCAAACCATGCGCATGGTAATACACAATGTCATGTACTAGGTTACCCCAAGTCAGACCAGAGACGCCTTTCCAGAGTTGTTACCTCTAGGTATGTCTGTTATAGAACCACTTGAAGTAGTAGTATCCATCATGGATATTTTTTTTTGATAAAACACATACTCTATAATTACAAAAATTTAGTTATTATTTCTTATACTTAGTATAATCCGTAACAATTTTTCTAGAGTTTTCTAAACAGAATCCCCAAAATAAGTAAACTACTTATCTAATACCAACTATAACAACCCTTATCCTTATTAAACATTAATTCATGGTTCATTACATGAAATTAAATTTAATAAACCAAAAAATATCAATATGTATAGTATATTTTTAAATTATGTATATAAAATAACATTTGGATCATGGGATACAATGACATTATTGAAAACTTCTGTATCATACTTCTAAAATTCCATGGATTTTTAAAACCGCACAGGATAACCTGGGGGAAAATAGAAGAAAGGGGTGAGAAATAATTCCAAAAAACAGAATAAAAAATAAATGAAATGAATAATATAACACATTTTAGAAAAAAGGCATATCAATGGGGTAATAATTGAATTTGAATAATAAGTCATGATATATCATGATAATCCTAACATGGGAAATGTTTAAGCAAATTAAACATTGAATCATAAACAAAGTTAAAGGATAAAAAACCAATAAATCATGGAATAAAAATTCCCATAAAGGAATAAAGTTCACTACCAACTCCAATGTTTTGTTTCATTTTACTAATCAATACCCAATGCATTGGAGAACTATATAATTCTGAGTTTACCCATCCCATTTATTTCATTCTCATGTTTTGGTGTACCATATAGATCATACAATATGTGTTCATTCATCATCATAATTTTTTACAAAATCATGGGGTGTGGAAAAAATATATGTAATTCTCAAATAAAATATTATATGTGCATAAATTTTAACATCTCTTATAAAAAATTGGTATGATATTCAATATAGAATTGTTTTGGAATGGAAAATTGGAGAGAACTTTTGGCAGCATAACGACATTACTTAATGATTGATAATTTTTTTTGATTATATTGAAGGGGGTATATTGTCATATATAAATCAAATTGTAAGTAATAGGGACTTGGAAAAACATATCCCAACATTATAAATTTTAAATAGAAGGCATAAGGTAATGAATAATGTTAAATAAGGGAAATAATCCAAACTATATTTCAGCGTAGTAACTGTTGTACTTAAAATATTATGGGAGGATCAATGAGAGTTAAAGTGAGATATAATAATTTATAAGTTAAATTTAAATTAAAGAGATTGTGAATGAGAATATCCAAGCATAATAAAATATTATTTAAGAGACATAATAGAAAATAAGGTATTGAATGGAAATTAAAGGAGAGAAATCCCTTACAAAATTTCTGTATAGAAACAACTTAGGGAAAGGTTTAAATGAGAGTGAAAAATGATATATCATTCAAATAATAACCATTTTATATTATTGTATTTTTATAAATAAATTACATCATATCTAATTCAAATTAATAATAAAAATTCCAAATAAGGTGCTTGAATTGAAATGAGAGGAAGGTGAGGATCCCTTATTGGAGTGTGTGACTGCAAAAGATCGGAAGGGGATTCTTAAGAGAATAGAGATGCCTTAGGGGGGAGTATAGAGAGTATAATTCAGTTTATAAATGTGATCCAAGGAGTTTTAGTTAAGATAAATGGTATCATGGGTGGTTTTATATATCTGAAATAAGGAGGATTTCTTTATTATTTACATTTTAAACTCTACATAATAAAATATAAAAAACTACAAACCATACCATGGTTTTTAGCCATGTTTTCATCCAAATTGGATTGGTTTTTATTATGTTATATTTCTAATGGACTAACTTATTAAAATAATTTTCTTTATTATGTGGAGGTGTGTCACACTCTTAATAAAATAATATTAAAACAATAAAATATTTTACAGGTTTATGAGGATTCATAATGGAATTACAAAATAATTCAAATATTCTTAAAATCATATCATTTTAATTATAGAAAATATATTTTTTTTCATGGATATCATTTATTGTTAGTTATTACTTAACTTTTGGGTCATTATGATGTTATTAAACACAAATTACATTTATAAAATATTTAATTTTTACCTGATATTTCGAATGTCTCTGAAAATTATGAAAAATTCATTGTGGGATAATTTAAATTTTAATATTTAAAAAATAATATTAATTCTATCTAAATAATTTTATAAATATAAAAAAAATTTGTTTTAGAATAAAAATGACACTAATTTATAAATTCATAGTTTTTTTACAATAATAAATTTCAAACCCTTATAAAAATTTCATATAACTTAATAATAAATTATATGGTAATTTATATTTGCTAAAAATTATTTAATAATATTATTAATTTTTTTTAAATTCATTAATTCATAAATTCATTAATTGAACTTGAATATTAACCAAATATAATTTTTTTTCCTTTAGTTTATCAAAGATAAAGTCATTTCGCAAGTAACAATTATATAATGAAAATATAATCATTATTCTATAAAAATTAATGTACATATTCATATTTCTTGGGTCTTGATACATATCCCTTTAAAACACTAGAAAAATATCTAAGAGTACGGTGTACGATAATGGGAAATTCATAGGGTGGTTCGACATGTATGGTTTGGGCGTGATCTTAATGAGGTTGAACTTCCCCTGTAAATGGTTTCACTCATGATTAAGTTTTCGGGTATCATTATTATCTTGGTAAACAAAGAATCCCAAAAATTCTATATCCATTGTAAGCTATAATAAATGGGATTCATAGGGTACAATTCTACTGGTTGAGCCCATAATTCCTTTGTCTCTTTCAATTGTATTTTCTAAAACCCTATATTTTTATTAATAACGTGATCATTGTTCAACAACTATATTGTCAATGGTAATTATACTTAATAGTCATTTAAATCCAATAGGATAGAATAAAATAAAATATGTTCTTTTGATTTCTATAACTATATTATAGGATAATACATATAAATATATCAAAAAAGGGTAATTTAATTTAAAACAATTTAGGCCATTACATTCCCAAATTTTTACATTATCCTCTAGGTACAATGATATTGTATATAAATTTGGTGATATTGATGTGTATTAATTAGTTTCAAATAATGTGGATCACTTTCAAGAAATGAAAATATCAAAGAGATTTGAGATCTCCAATGCAATATTCACATGCATTCTTGGAGATTCGGCACTAGCTATTCCACATTAGTCCAGAAGTTTGGATACATTTATTTTCTAGATATCATTGGTTTTAATATCAATGATGTGTTTTTTACAAATCAAATATTTTCTTCACTAACTAAAAATATCTCTAGATTTATGTCTAATTATAATATCTGCAATAGCGAGAAGACACTATAAGAACATCTTACCCTTATCGTCTATGTGGATAATGATATGGGGGAGAAAAAAATTGTCATTACGGTGAAAACTAAGAAGAGGAATAAGGAAAATTGGTCAAATAATCATACCATTTCTAAGGATCCAGAGCATCATCCCCCCAAGAAGAATAATAAAATGTAGAATGGAATGAAAAATGATGTGGTATGTTTTTCTTATGGAAATAATGAACATTGGAAGAGGAACATCACTCAGGAAAATAATCAACGGTAATCTTCATGTGTATTCATTATTAAATGTATTATTTTCCTATCAAAATGTTGGGTATTTGACATGGCCTATCATGGTAAAATTTTTATGAAAATATAGTAACCAAGTATATTTAAAAATATTACCTAATATGAGGTGGATATATGAGATACAAATGGAGAAATCATGGATGCTCTATATATTGGAGAATAAAATATCACAATTCCATCATGATAGATTTTCAATTTAAAGTAATATTGTTTTGTGCCTCATGTAAGAACGTGGGCTATCACTCAAGTATGGATACTTTATTTTTAAGTATAAATAAATAATTAGGACCTAATATGGATGCATATGAGTTAGTAAAGGTTTCAAGGGTGTATGGGGCTTGTTTGGATCCTAGAAACCACATTTTGGGGAAAGCTGGGACGGAGCACAGTTTAGAGTAAACTGTTTGGGAATTCTGCATGGTTTGCCTAACTGTTCGGATGGTGTTTTTTTTATAGAGCCATCTTGCACGGTTGGTGCACGATTGTGCAGCCTAACCATGAAAACTACCCTTTTTTCCTAGGAATCCATGCATGTCTTTCACACAGTTTGATCAAACAATTCTGAGGATGTCTTTCTGGCAGAACCATGTCGCACGGTTTATTCACTGTTTGATAAACCATGCGGACAAACCATGCGTAGGAAAAAACATTGGGTAAATTTAAATTTTTTCCCTCAATGATATGTTAATATTATTACATCTTACTAATATGAGAACCAATAATATTAAACCATTTTCCTCTCATTTTAATGATTTTTGAAGGCCAATCCTAGGGATCAAGAGATCTCCTTCATCCGAAATCTGATCGAGCTTCTGTTCACCACAATGAATGCGCAACGGTATGTACTCTAGTCCTTTTTTCCAAGCTTCTTCTCTATTGTTCTTGATCTAGATATCTTCCTGTGATAATTTTTCATCTTTTTTTTGATCAACAGAGATCTGAGGAAAAACAATGGCTGATACCGGAGGAGGAGAGGCCTACATCCTTATGGGGGGTGGTCTATAAATCATCTCTAATGTTCATGATTTTTTGAATATTTGTGTGAGGCGCAACCATTTCATCGTAAATTATCACGTAAATTTACATTCCATGACTATAATTATTTGAATAGTATGGTTAATCCCTTTACAAATATGTGATTAGTTGTTAGCAGTTACACCCACAACTCAATATACCCCATGTCGAAGGTCATTCCATAATTGTGTTTGTAGTGTCTGGGAAAATTTGAGCCACTATTCGGGTGTGCCTTTTCTTGAACTTTGAAATGGTAAGAATTATTATCATAAATGGATTTTTATTAATGAGAATTTAGTAATGTTATGTACCATGTATGCTCACCACTTGACCAACCTATGGTAAATGATTCAAATTGATTAATAAATGAGAAATTTGAAATGGAAAGTATACTATGAATATAATATGGCCTTATTAAATGAGATTGAACAAAGGTTAGATGTCTGTAGAACCCATATCCATATTGATGGATGGTATCAGAGTGAACCTCAAAAATTGAATATGCCTTAATGGTTATTGAAGAAATTATTAACAGTTGTAGTGATACTTGGAATATCCAAACTAATGGAAGATGAGTCTTGAAGCTAATTAATGATTAAATGATCAAAATATCAAATAGTAATGGAATGAATTGGGGTCACCTTGGATTTTGAGAAGAGAATACCTTGGGAATCAAGAACCCCATTCTAATTCGAAGATGTGGTTTTATTAGGTTGATACCCACCTACAATCTAGTTCTTTTCTATTCCTCATATGCACAATATACTACTTTAGGGTCCATTACATTATTACAGGATACCTTAGATATAATCCTTGGATCCAACAATGACCAGTAGTTTCCATGGTAATATCCCATAGGTACCTGACCTTTCGTAGCCTCATTTTACCGTGGTCGATCACCTTGGACTCTGTAGGAACTTTAATGTGGGATGCATTTCATTATGATCCTTGTATTACACTCTTACCCCTTGTCTAGACTCAGATACTACTGAGTTAGTATTCCTTGAGATTTACATTACCATAGTTTTTACTCTGGAACTCCCTCAGAGGATATCATTTTTAGGATACCTCATTATGTTTTGGGACATTCACTACTAATACTATCATGAGGTTATGTCGGTGCTGGATATGCCTCACATGACCTATTAACATTAAATAGAAATCACTTAACTAATAAATTGGTTACATGTTCAGACACCAGCTGATGGATGAAAGACGTAATTGGGTGTTTAGTAATTTTATACTGGTTTCTCTCTTTATTATTTATCAATTCCTATACGCTGTTATATTCCAATACACGGGCCAAAGGTTATAGACACCATTTGTGGTGGCCCATTGAGATGTATCTCACACCATCTTTGTGCACTATTTAGTACCCTGAGTAGATTACATGGTTTAAGGTGTTGATAAAAGTAAGCATATGACTTCAAACAATTGAATTCTTTCTGTTTAAGATAGATCATGATAACAGATTATCGAGTTGGTTCTCAGGATTCTTGGAATAGACATATTTTTATTTTAACTTGTGGAACATGTTATTATTATATCATTGTATACATATTTTCTAGTTTTCTAGTGACATGAAATTCCATCATCATTATTTCAGTTGATATAGTTATTGTTATTCTAGGTTATCTATTACTTTAGTTTTCTTTTGCTGTTTATTTATATTGATTACATTGTTCACTACTATTTATATTCCTTCCACTATACTATACTATGATAATGAGGGCATAGTCTCTCCATAGAAACACCCTAGTCCCCACCTGTTAGTCAGCAACCTCTGGCGTTCGGGGTGATGCACTTGATGCCATGTGACCCACTGAGCTTATGAAACCCGTTAAGTGGTATCAGTGTATAGGATTTCTAGACTAGGAGATCTGGACTGAGGCATCCTAGGCTAGTTGAAGTGACCAACCAAATTACAATTATTTTCATGGAGGATCATGGTTTTCTTCAAACTAATTTCCCTCCTATAGTTCATCATTTCAAGGAAGTCTTTCCTGATGAATTGCTGGGATTACCTCCTATGTGAGAGGTAGATTTTAAAATAGTTCTTTTTCCAAGATTATATTTAGTGTCCATTACTCCATATAAGATGACACCTACTGAGATTCAAGAGATCAAGTAGCATATAGAGCACCTAGAGGAAAAAGGCTTTATATGGTCTAGTACATCCTCTTGGGGTTCGCCTGTGCTTTTCACCAAGAAGGCAAATGAAACATTATGTTTATACATGGATTACATAAGGTTAAAAAAGATTATGATCAAGAATTTATATCCAATTCCTGAAATAGATGATTTATTTAACTAGCGCTGAGGAGCAAAGGTGTTCTATAAGAACTACCAGAGATTAGGTTATAATTAGGTGTGAGTCATATAATCAGACGTACCTCGTATAGCTTTCCATAGAATGAATGTTTTTTATGAGTATCTCATTATGAAATTTGATCTTACAAATTCTCTAACCATATTCATGGATTTGATGAATAGGTTTTTCAACCCCTATTTGGACACTTTGTTCATGGTCTTTGTGGACAAGATCATGATGTATTCTATCACTAGTAATTACCATTAATAAAAAGTTGATAATGTTTTGAATACACTGAGTGAGAATCATATTTATTCAAATGTTTCTAAGTGGAACTATTGAATTGAAAAGGTCCACTTATTGTGTATTATTATTTCAGAATCAGGAGTTTCTGTTGTCCCTGAAAAGGTTAGTGTTGTAGTTTACTGGGAGCAGCCAAAGAATTTTTTGATAAACGTAGTTTATAAGGGATTGCTCGATATTACAGGCATTTCATAGAATAATTCCCACATCTTTATTTACATCTTAATGCACTAAAAAAGAAGGTCTTTATGTTCCAATGGTCAGAAGAATATGAGAAATTCTTTCAGGAGCTAAAAGGGTGGCTTGTCTCAACAAAATTTTTGATTCTTCCAGAACCAAGTAAATTTTATGTTGTCTTCTGTGATGCATCATGAATTGGACTAGGAGTTGTGATGATTTAGGAAGAAAAACTCATTGCATACAGATCTTAGAAGTCGAGGCCTCAAAATAGAAATTACCTGATGAATGACCTCAAGAAAGCAGCAGTTGTTCAGGCTTTACATTGTTGGAGACAGTTTTTGTTTCATGATCGCTTTGTGGTATATACAGTTCACAAGAGCATCATGTATATATTTTCTTAGCATGAATTGAACCCCAAACAATATATATGGGTTGAATATCTAGAAGTATTTTATTTTTTGCTTGCCTATATTCCTGGAAAGTGCAATGTGGTCGCTGGTGCACTGATTTAGAAAAGTCAAATGCATGCCATACAGGAAGCCAGTTATGAATGGATGTTAATGAACATCTTTTATAAAGTTCAACTAGAATTTTATGATAGTCATAATAATTATTATCTCTCATCCTTTACAGTTACCTCTTCTCTCCTTTAGAAGGTTAAGAGTAAAATTTTTTCAAATCCTGAAGGTTTGGTTCTCCGTGAGAGTATATCAGGAGATAACCCACCTTATGATTAGTCTGTGGATATAGATAATTTCCTATGTCTATTCAGATGTTTCTGGGTTTATAAATATATGAGAGAGCAGTTTATGGAATAGTCCCACTATTCTCAGTGAAAAGATCATCCAAGAATCTCGAATATGTATCGAGATATGCGATTCTAGTATTGGTGTCCTGGAATGAAATGTCAGATTGCAGGATTCATCATTAAGTGTTCCACCAGTCAGTAGGTGAAGGTAGAGCATCAGAGACCGGTAAGATTATTACAACTACTTCTAGTTCTATAATGTAAATGAGAAGATGTTGATATGGATTTCACAGTTGGCATACCTGGGTTGCCGAGGAGTAGAGATACTATCTGGGTAGTCATTGACTGACTAACAGATTCATCCCACTTCATCCCTATATGGGAGACTTTCTCAGTTGATGAGATGAGAAAATTGTATGTATGTGAGATCATACTACTACACAGGGTTCCACATACTATCGTTTCAGATTGGGATGCTTGTTTCACTTCATGGTTCTGTAAAGGGTTTCAAAAAGCTATAAGGACTCAGGTGCTTCTAAGAATAACTTTTCACCTTGATACCGATGTAAAATCGGAACAAATGATAAATGTTCTAGAGGATATTCTATGATCATGCATAGATGACTTCAGTGGTTCTTAGGAGAAGCATATCCATCTCATAGAGTTTTATTATAATAATAATTTTTAGGTAAAAATCCATATGTCTCCTTTTTTATGGGACTTCATAACATGTTCATATGATCAGAAAGTGTATGACTACTGCTCAGTCTAGACAGAAATCTTATACCGATTACCATTGATGACCTCTTTAGTTTTAGGTTTGGGATCATGTTTTCCTTAGGGTATCACCCAGGCTTGGGCATTGTTTGTTACGGAAGTAGGTAAAGTTGTCGCCTAATTAGATTAGGCAGTTTGAAATTATAGAGAGAGTCTGGCTGGTAGCATATCATTTTCTACTAACTCAAAGGTACCAATCCATCCATTAATTTTTTCATGTCTCATAGCTTCTCCAATATCATGCTGACCCGTATCATACCTTTGATCCTGAGGAAGTTGAGTTAGATGATGATGATAACTTGGAGGAATATCCAGTACACATTATTGAATGAAACACGAAATCCCTATAAGGCATGTATGTACCTCTCATATGGGTGTTATGACAACATGGCGGAGTAAAGGATGAGACTTGGGAGAGGGAAGATGATATAAATTCCCAATGGTCAGAGTTGTTTTCGGATAGTGTTTCTTAACCCATGGAAGGAGAACTCAGGGGAGAGTTATTTTAGGGGGGGGGGGGGGACCGTAAGAACTTGTTTTTTCACTTAGGTATGTATCCTATGTTTTTTGTCTAAATATTTACTTTGGACCTAATATGGATGTCTAATGTGTTGGAAACGGTTTTGAGGGTGTTTGGGACTTGTTCGGAGCCTGGAACCCATCATTTGGAGAAAACTGGCTTGGCACACAATTTAGAGTAAACAGTGTAGGAAATATGCACTGCTTCCTGAACCATGTAGATGGTGTTTTTTTGGAAAGATCCATCTTATAGGGATGGTGCACAATACTGCAGGCTAAACATGTGAACACAACATTTTACCTCGGTACCCTTGCATGGATTACACACGGTTTGATCAAACTGTGTATAAATTGTCTTTTTGGGTAGAACCATCTTGCATAGTTTGCATGTAGTTTGAAAAAACATGCACAGGCTAAAACATTGGGTATATTTATAGTTTTTACCTGAATGATATACTAGTCATTCTCCTTCCCCCTAATCTGAGAACCAGTGGGATTAACCCCCTTTCCAATCATTTTATAGATTCATGAAGGCCAAAGCTAGAGATCAAGAGATCTCCTTTGTCTGGCATCCGATCAAGCTTCTATTCATCATGTTGGATGTGCAACGGTAAGTAATAGAGTCCTCTTTAGCTATTCTTCTTATCTCTTACTCTCAACCTAAATATCTTCATGTGATCATTTTTAATAATTTCTTTGATCTACTCTGATCTGAGTCATATCAAGGGCCGAAACTAGAGGAAGAGAGTCGTACAACCCTAAGGTGGGTGGTCTATAAATCATCCCTAAATTTCTTATTTTTGGGAATATTTGTGTGGGCCCCTAGGATTTCTTCGTATGTTATCACTTAAATTTACATTCCATTATTATACTTGTTAGAATTTTATGGTTATCCCCTTTCAAAATATGTAATTATTTGTAACCGGTTTCAACCACAACTCAATCATTCCCATGATGAAGATTATTCCATAATTGGGTTTTTAGTGTTTCATCACATTTGAGCCACCGTTCGGGTGCGCCTTTTCTCGAACTTCTTAAAGGTGAGCCTTATATTAAATAGATTGTTATTAATGACAATTGCATAATGTCATGTACAATGTATGCTCACTACTTGACCCGCCTATGGTAAGTGCGTCAAATTCATTGTTAAATGTGAAATGTGAAATGGAATGTATACTAATTATATAACATGGGATTATTAAATGAGATTAAATAAAGGTCACATGTCTATAGTACCCCTTTCCATATTGATGGAAGGTATCAATGTGAACCTCAACAATTGAATATTCCATAATAGTTATTAAATACTTGATTAAATTTTACAATGATACTTGGAATATTCAAACTAATGGAAGACAAGGCTTGAACCTAATGAATGATTACATGATTACAATATAAAATATTAATGGAATGACTCGATATTGCCTTGGATTCTTAGAAGAGAATACGTTGGGACTCGAGAACCCCATTCCAATTCAAGGATGTGGTTTTCCTAGGTTGATACCCACCTAAACTCTAGTTCTTGGATATTCCTCAAATGCCTGGTATACTACTGTAGGGTTTATTAAATTATTATAGGATTCCTCAATTACACTCCTTAGATCCAGCAATGACCAGTACGTGCCATGGTGAACTCCCATTGGGCCCTGTCCTTCCTTAGACCTATTTTACCTTGGTCGATCACCTTGGTCTTGGTAGGCGCCTTATTGTGTAATGCCTTATATTACACACATTGGATTACACTCTTACCCCAGAGCTAGACTTAGATACTACTGAGTTAGCATTCTGTGACATTTAAGTTACGTAAGTTATTACCCTGGAACTCCCTCACTGAATATCATTTTCCTTTTTCTTCGTTATGTCTTAGGACCTTCACTACTTATAATTACATAGGGTGATGTCAGTGCTGACTACGCCTCAAGTGAACTATTAACATAAAATGATAATTACATTATTAATGAACTTGTCACATGTTCAGACACCAGCTCAGGTACGAAGTAGGTACTTGGGTATTTAGTTATTTTGTAATTCCTGCTTTTCTTATTATATATTCATTCATGTACACTGATGTATTTCATTACATAAGCTGAATATTATATACATCATTTTTGTTGGCCCACTGAGTTTTATCTAACAAACTCTCTGGGTGCCGTTTGGTACTTGGAGTAGATTACATGGTTACAGGTGTTGACAAAGGGAAGTATACGACTTCAAATACAAGATTGCTTTCTGTTTAGTATAATGATTGATAACAGATAACCAAGTTATATATCAGGATTCTTGTATTAGCCTCCGTTTTTTTACATTTTAGAACATGTTAGGCCTATTTCCATGTATCTATTTTTTTGCATTTTTTAGTGACATGACATTCCATAATCATTTTTTTAGTTGATATAGTTATTTTTATTATATTTTATCAATTACTTAAGTTTGATTCCTCTGTTTATTTATATTATTTATATTTATTACACTATTAACTATTGTTTAGATTCCTTCCAATGTGCTACACTTTTCTAATAAAGTCATAGTATCCCCACAGACACACCCTAGGCTATCACTGCTAGTCAAAAGCCTCTGGCGTTTTGGGATATGCACTTAAGGCCATATGTCCTAGTGGGCTTGGGGAACCCATTTAGTGACATCCGGGTCTGGGAAGTCACACCTCAAGTTACCAAGAACATTATTTCCTGCACTTTTTTAGTTATGGATCTATTTATTTTCACATTTTTAAAAAATGGTTAAACTATTAAAAGCATAGATTATTATTTGATATAACATAGCTAAATAAACATATTGGTGTATGAAATTACAAAAACAAAATATTGGAAATTTATAATGAAATTAATATGTGTGACTCATATGAAATCCAATTTTGGAATCACCATCATGGTCACATTAGTGGAATTAATATTACAAAGCATTATCAATATGGTAACATGGACTCTATTGAGCTAAAGGAATGTGAAATATGTCACACATGTTTTCAAAAAAATATTACCCAACCTCCAATCCGTGTACAATTTGATATGGCTATAGATATTATAGAAGTAGGACACATTCTTGTGTGTCATCCTTTTCATGTTGAAGGTATAGGTGGATACTCACGCATTATTAATTTTACTGATGTCTTATATGGGTATGTTTATGTATACTGAATGTTTTAAATGATTTAATCCTTTGAAATGTTTAAGGAGCTTAAGCATGGTTTTTAGAATTATCTTGGTAAGAAGATAAAAAAATTAATAGGATATAGTACCTTAATATATTAACCAATACTTTTTAAAATTTCTACAAGAGTATGGGATTGTATCTCAACTCACTAAACCTTATACACTATAGTGGAATGGTTTTACATAAAGGTGTAACTGTACCGTATTGGAAATGTTGAGGTAAATGATCAGTCACAAAAGAATTCCATTATCTCTATGTGGATATAAATTATAGAGAACATTAGGATTACTAAACAACGCCCCAAAAAATACAGAATACAATATTCCCTTTGAGTTATAGTATGTAAATAATCTTATTTTGTCACATTTTGGTTCTTGGGGTTGTGATCTATTTGTAATGGACAGATCATGAATAAAACTAACACCTTATGTATGAAATGAATCTCTATAGGGTCTTCCATGGATACAAGGGGATACTATATATTCAAACCTTCACATTAGAAACTCAGTTTCACATGTCATGTAATCTTTCATAAGAGGGAGTATATCCTCCTAGAGGATAGTGGTAGCATTATTGAATTCGGAAGAAGATGATACTCAAGACAAATGAGAATTGGTATATGAACCAATTAAATAAGTCCCCATGAAAAAAAGTTCTGAAATTCAATTTCTACGTAGAAGTAAAATAGATGTAAGAGTACCATGGAGATAGAAATTTTGAGTCATTGCTGATGGTGACTCATTACTAGTGGAAAATAATGGTCCTCTCTCCTATAAGGAGGAAGTAAAGATCCCAGAGGCTGTCATATAGAAATATTCCAAGAATTATGATATGAATTACGTGCATCAAAACCATTTTGGGATTTTATTGATCTCTAATATTATGTAAATATTTTTATTTGTAATTGAGTATTCAATAGAAAACTAGACACATATGGTAAAGTAAATTCCTATAAATAAGAACTAATGACTGAAGTGATTAGAAAAAATCTATGGATTGACTATGAAGAGACCTTATCTCTAGTTTCCATGTTTAAAAAATTAAAAAAATTTATTCCACTAGCATCATAAAATGATTGTGAGATTTGGAAAAATGATACCGAAACAACTTATCTTAATGATAAACTTCATAATGATGTGTATATGACACAACCTTCACGTTTTTTGTCTCTATAAAATGACAAAGAGGTATAGAAGTTATAGAGCAACATATATGGATTGATGAAATCATCTAGTTCTTAGAAGATTCATGTTAATAAATCCAAAATTGAATTTATTTTCATTATTAACTAATGTGATCCATATTTTTATAATATGATTAGGAAGACAAAAATTGTGTTCATAGTATATTTTGATGAAATATTACTAATTAAAAACATTATACTAACCATACATGAGGTTAATTAATGGTTGAAAAGTGTATCTCCACGATGTAATTATGTAAATAATTATATATTTTAAGATAATTCATAATATAACTGGGATGGTATTTGAACTAATTCAATGTACATATATTGAGAAAACATTAATGTGGTTTAGTATGGAACAAACCAATATGAGATTGCTTTTAGTGTCAGACAATGTAAAATAATTTAATGAAAATGTGACCTTAAAAATAAGTGGAAATTGGAAGAATGAGTAAGATCCCATAGGCTTCTATGATAAGATTTGTTATTTCATCCATGTTTTGTACTACACAAGATGATTTTTATTCTTTGAGCATGGTATGTAGATATAAAAAAAATCTATTTGAAAAATATTGGACTACTTTTAAGGATATCATTATGTATATAAGTAATAATTAGGATATCTTCCTAGTGTATGGAGGAGTTATAGAACCTGTCATTTGAGGTTATACAGAATCTAGGTTTCAGATAGATTAAAATTTCCTAAAGTTACTGTATGGATAGGTATTTTGTATCAACAAAGGAGTTTTGAGCTCAATGAGTTTAATGAAACCTATTTTCACCTATTATATTGTAGAGTCTTATTATATTTTTTATTTCAATAGTGTACTGGAAGATACTTGTATTCAAAACTTTTCCCAAGAGCTTAATGTTCTTCCTGTAATTAGAGATCCTATCACAATTTACTATGATAACACTATAGTGATTAATCACTTCAAAGATACATGGTCACACTAATGTAAAAATAATATACTTTGGAAGTTTCATCTCTTGATGGATTTTTATCAATGAGGTGATGTTGTGGTTATCATAGTATTTATAGTAGAAAACATGGTGGAACACTTGACAAAGGCATTACCTTATCAAAATCATGAGTATCACATGAGGACTAGTGGAATAAAGGTTGTTTTTATGTTGTTCTACTAAAAGTGAAATTCTATTGCAGTTGGTTCCCCATTATTTTCATATTTTTGGGTTATATTTATTTATTAATAAAGATGTTTTTAATATCACAACATGATTATTATTATTAATGATATTAATATGTGATAATTCCCTTATAATGTATATCGTGTAGAAAGGTCATATCAGTTTCCTGTTATGATAATAACCTAGTGGGGAATGATATTATTCTTGAGCCTTTTTGCATATTTGGATGGTATTTTCTGTAAAGAAATGAACAATGTAGGATATAAAGGATGGGAGGCTCATAAGACATTTATACAGTTTTTCCTAGTGTCCTCCCTTAGTAATCTCCAAGATATGATGTCTTGAGAACAATATTGTTAATTGGAATTCAACAATCACATTTTTTATTGGATGTTCCTATCTAGGGGAATTTTTGTTGATCATCATATATAAAAATTTTAACTAATGGATATCATGTATCATGTAGTTTAATCTATTGATTAAAACCCTAATGATATATATTTGCAGCGATGCATGATATGATGGGTTCATGATGAATAATACAACATTAATGGATAATGTGAGAAATATATTTTCCCATTTTTAATCATCATGAAAGTTAATATATCATGACCTTTGATTGAAATGTATCCAAATTAATAAATTCATGGTCATTGTATTTTATTGGGGAGTTCCTCTCTGGAATTTCAAATAACGATACATCGATAATATAGGTTGATATTACTGGGATTCAACCAGATAGATTTGAGATATTATGATAAAATTATTATATTTCATGGAAATAATTTGTAAGAAGATGGATGTCGTTGAGATGTTGTCTTCTTTTTATATGGATTCCTTGGTATGTTTTTGATGTTTTCAATTTAACTATAGGCACTTATTCATAATTCCATTGAAAAACTAGTCTAGATGGTCACACCATAATTCTATCAAAAAACAATGATACATTATAGTATTGAAATTTCCATGATAAGAATAAATAATATTTATTCTTTTCTAGATTATCCCCCTAATATAACGACATGTTATTAGTAAGAATAAGTGAGTTGACAAAAAATAATATTTTTACAAAAAAATGTGGTGTATGTAATATTTATTATATTTTTCAATGAATAATTAAATAGTAATTATTTGTTAAATAAATTTTCATTGTTTAATTATTGGTAAATGTAGATGATATAAAATAGACCATATTTATGAGAGATCATTATAATTCTTTCCTCTCTTGAGATGAATTATACTGTGGTAAACTATGTATAATATATGTGATCAGGAGAGACCACTCAAGCACCCGATGATTCTATAGAACCACTTAGAGATTATTTTGCACAAATGAATTATTTCTAGATGTATTGTTTACTTTGATCCTATATTGAAACAACAATATGTTAATATTTATTCCACCATTCATCAATGAAGATATAATTATGAGTTAATATTATTCTACGTCTATATATAAATTAATTATAAATCATTTGTATTGATCTTTCTTTTGTGGTTGAAAAGTTTTAATCTTGTAATGTAATCTACTATTTTCAATAGAAATTACATTTGGATTATAATGACCAAATATAATATAAATACATTTCCATTTTGTTGGATAAATTAAATTCCTTATTTAGTAATGTTGTTAGGGAAAACACATAATATTTTTTGGGTTTTCATGTCACATTATATCCTATAAGATTTAAATGACCAAATTTTTTTAAAACAATGGGTACAGAATAATTTTAATAGTTATTATATGATTATTATATATTATGGGCTATGAAAATTCCAATTAACATATCAAATAGAAGTGATAGCCTCAACCAGTTAGATCGTACCCTATGAAGTCCATTTTTGAGAGTTTATAATGGTGATAACAACTCTGGAGTTTTCACATGACCATTCCAAATTCATGAATCAATAATGAAGTCATGAGATAAAATCTTTACGTGAGAAGATTAATCTCATATAGATCATGGCCCAAAACATTTTCATGGAACCACTCCCGCAAAATCTTATTTCCACACACCTTTTCTATAGGGTGTTCGCTAGTGTAATAAAGGTCTATGTATCTCATCCCTAGAAACATGATTATTTATATTTTATTTTCTATTAAATAATTATTATATTCATTCATTTCTGATTTTAAATTAGTAATGATTAAATAATGAGTTTGCTTATAATTATAATTAAATACGAAGAAACTGAAAATGTATTTTTTGTGTAATAAAAAATTCCAACTAAGACATTACTTTGGAATAATTCATTAATTTTCAAAATAAATAATATCTTAGAAAAAATGTACTGTTAAATAATTTTTATATTTTATAATTTATAATATAATTTTATATAGATAAAAATAATTTATATTAGCATGAAAAACTATTATTTTAAAAAATTAGTATTTTTCAATAAATAGGCATTTTTATTTAAAAATAAATTTTTTTATATTTTTATATTTATTTGATAATATAAATACTAATTTTATATTTATTATTTCAAGATTATATAATAGTAAATTTTTGATAATTTTACGAGACAATGGAATTTTTTACTAAAAATCAAATATTATATAAATATATGTTATGTACTATGACATCATATGTAACGCCCCGACCCTCGTTACCCAGAGTCGGTGCATTATTTTAATACATTGGAATGATTACAAGGAATCAAGTCCCGAAGGACCAATCAGTTTAGCAGTCTTTGAAAAAATAGATCACATACATGAATGTTACATTTGCACTTTCTGACATACAAAACAACATAAATAATCTTTATTAACGCCATTATTACCTTGGATTAACCCTTCATATCAATCACATTACACTTCTTCAAATCCTAGGAAAAATAAAACATAAAAAGGGGTGTCTCAGATGCTCAGTAAGGGTAAGAAATACAGTGAAAACTTTAATAAATAAGCATAAACATTTAAGGCAATGTATAAAACTAAAACAAAAGCCTTTTAAACTTGAACTTTAGCATAATATGGCAGAAATAAAATGAAATAATGCCATTTACTTATTCACATGGATATCCTACTAATCGAATAATCAAATGAAATATCACTAACCACTTTTATAATGATGAAATTCATGATGCCGAACTTTAATTTCTGTGTCGAGGCCTCGTGCCAAGAACTAAGGGATAACTGTAACCAGAACCTAACCCGGAGAGCCTCTGTAACTGGACTCCATCCTGGAGTGCCTCTAATAACCGGACACCAACCCGTAGTGCCTATAATAACCGGAAACCAACCCGAAGTGCCTCTAATAACCGGAAACCAACCCATAGTGCCTCTAATAACCGGAAACCAACCCAGAGGGCTAACTTTTACCGGTCCCCCACCCGGAACATACTAGTCCAACACATTCATCTTAAGAAGAGGATGAAATATAACGTAAACATTCGTATTAATACTACATTACAAAATGTCAAAACTTTAATCATAAACCATTAATGGAATAAAAATAACTCATCCATAGTAAAAAATATCACAAAACCTTAAATACAATATGGATGATTTGTATCATAATAAATCAACTTGAAACAAGTTTAAAATTTATCATGGATGTTGACATAGATGAAATCAATACTATTTGAGAGAAATATCTCTTTTTTTGAAATCATTTAAAAGTTGCATAATTATAGTGAAAACCTTTATTTCTAAAATATATTTATAAACATGTGAAGGAAGCTTCAAAGGGGAAATAACGGAAAAGAATAACTGCACCCTCCATATAAGTTAAAAAAACATTCTTACCTTAATTTTTTCAAAAGGTTAAAAAGGACCTTATTTGGAAAACGACGGAAAGATTCCATTATAAACCTCTTATAAAAAGTCAAACAAGGGTATAAATGTATTTAACCCATATTCATGTAAATAGTATACATGTTTTGAAATAATTTTTTAGGAAACATGGATGTGGATGATAAAGATATCCTTGTAGATTATTACGTATATACAACCTCGGATAATGAAGAGATTGCGAAATAAACCCTTATCAATTTGGTAGCTTATGAAACGTACAACCCATGAAAAAGGTATCATACAATGAATATGTAAATACACATAAATTAAAGTGTATTACACAAAGAATATAATTATGGGAAGTACATTCACCACACAAAAGGTAATGGTGGCAATATGGTATGAATCTCATGGGAATAAGGAGTGAGATGAAAACCCCTTACCTTGCACTTTACTTTAGTCGAGGGTACGTTTAACCTTCTGTACGAAGATCTTAGTATTGTATTAAATTATAACATAACCATATTAATATTTATCATATCATAAATTATTCATTTATGACTTTATATTACCCATTTAATAATAATTTCCAAGTTAAGTTAACATTTTGGGTAATAATCACTTTTTTTATCGTACGTGTTTTAACTTGTCCCTCTTGGTTGTATCACTTAGATCATGATTTAAATACTTCCAGAATATAAAAAATTATAAATATATCATATATATTTAGAATATAAATATGTATAATAGACATATATATGAAATGGAAAACACTGTTTATGGAGATAGTAGTCCATACGTACGCATAAACTCTGTTTCTGTTTCCATATAGTATTGAACGGAAGTAAGTGAATAAGATATATGTAAGTAAATAAATCCATATATATATATATATATATATTAGCATTATTATGTAATATATTACATACTTATTAGTAATATATATTTTCATAATCGTCGGTGAATGGAGAACTTGGAAATGAATCTCATCGCGTCGTGGAGACGGTAATCCCTACGTACGCACGAGCAAAAATATCATTCTTTTGATATTAAAATAATATATAATTGGATGGTATATCATATATACAGAATAATTATCATGTTGTATGTATTATTTACATGAATTACAAATCATTATTATATCCATCCAAATAATAATATATTGAATAACAATTACACCACGATGTGGAGACGGTAAGCCGTACGTACGCACGTATGGTGACATGTCATTCAAAGGATGGATAGAATACTGATTATGGTTGTACCATATTTATAATAATATTATAGTATATAGGATATACTGGATTAATTATTTTATAATGGTAATAACAAAGAAACAAGAAGTGAAAGAAGAAAGGAACTTGAAAAATGGTGGTGAAATCATTACCTCTTTCTTCGGGTTCTTCCTTTTGATTTGATCAAAATGGATCCTTAGGATGGCTTTCTGACTAAATTAAGGCCTCTAGGATGAATTGTGGTAAGTTTAGAGAGTATTTGGGAAGGGGTTGCCCGAACAAAAAGGCTTTGAAGGTGTGAATTAATGAGAAGGGTGAGTGTCCTTTTATAAGTTGGGTGAGGGGCACCTTTGGAAAAGCTAGAAATATTATTTTATAATAAATTAATATTCGATTTATAATGGCTACAATGTGGATTATTTAAAGGTTAATATGGGGATGGGTCGAAAAATACTCAACCAATATAATTTAGACAGGTTTGGGTCATTATATTAACCTTATCTTCTAGTTTTAACACTTAGTTAATTAGTTTGACACTTACCATGTCACATTGTATTTTTATATTATATAGTTAATAAACATACAATATACATCCAAGAGACCCCCAAGTGGTCCATTAATGATACAAATATCATGATATAAGTCTCTTGTCCGAACCTTAGATTTTTAGGAATTTAATATCCATGAATAATATAATATTGGTTTTAAAAACTCTTTTGTGTCAATTTTGACACTATTCAATAATTGACTTTTGTAAAAATCATAACAGAATGATTACATCGAAAACAGTTTATTAAATCAATCCTAATATGTCATATTATCCCAGAAAATTAGTGCAATTCATTAAAAGTCTCATATTATATTTAATTGGGTATTTTTAATATCAATTATTTTAATTTTTCACTATTATGGTAATTACTGCATCATCATTATGTCATAAATAAATTAAATTATTTAATGTCTAAAAATTATAAATAAAATAAAATTATTTAGTAACTCTTTGTATCTTTCTAATGAATATTCATAGTCAAAAATCCAACATATATATCCCTATGTAAAACTTGTTTTTCTAAAAGATATATGCTTATGTCATTTTTGTATTTATTTTAACTTAATTAATATAAAGTTTCATTATCACTTACAAGTGGTTCCATGGGGTCCACAAATCAACCCAATGATGCCAATGGTCGGACATGTATCAACCAATAAGGTTAGGACACGTTATAGTATAATTTAGTATTATTATAATATTATTGTTTAACCTCTATTTACCAGATTTACCCTTTAACCATGGTAAATAAAATATTTACCGAAATAATTATTCAAAATGTCTAAAAATAAAAGTTATCTATTTACACAATTTTAAAATCCTGATTCCAAATATGGAATCCATTTTTACAAATTCAAAATACATAAGTGGCAGAAATTAATTTAAAATTAATTCCCGTTGTCAAAACAAAAAGCATGTTTTTAAGATATAATAACTATCAAAAGATTGATACTTGTTTATGTGCGGTTTAATTGTGAAATTATGTCTAATGACCAAAATTGTATTAAATGGTAAAAATATATTCTAAATATACTTTAAAACCAATCAAATTCATAATTTATCACTAATAATTATTTGGATTAAAAAAGTTGTTTTTAATTAAAATTTAGTAATTTTCACTATTCATCAAAATGTTAAAGTTATCCAAAAAGTACCAAAATTTCACCTTAGGATAAATTTGATACTCCGAATACAAAAATGAAGTCCATTTTTAGAGATAAAATTTGTAAAATTTTAAAAATTATGTATTACTATTCATAACGGCTTCTTTGATTGGTCGTGGTGTGTGTTTGAACTCGAAGTTGCATACAACACACGCTACTATATTATTCAAAGAGAAGCGATCCGTGGATGCTCGGGGTGTTACATTCTCCCCTCCTTCAACAAATTGTTTCCTCACAATTTGATATTGTTTTTTGAAAAAAAATCTTGAAAATAGAAAATATCTTTGTGGAAAAAACCCACATCAGAAATGTGGTTAATAAAATTTTAGTCTTAAAAAGATGAAAAGAGGAATGAAAGGGTCACCACAAAATTATGATCTCGATTAGGAGGACATTGGTGGAAATTATAGACATATAACTGGAGGATAAACGTAAATATTTATTGGTAATGATTGAGGTCATCAATCACAGACATGTTTAAAATTGAGGTCCTTAAATTCATCAATCTAAGATGATTTAAAATACCCTCGGGTCAAAAAAACATAAGGTATTAGGATAACACATTTATGATGTTTCAAAATATCTTCGTTGAAATCCCACATCGAAAAATGTATTAATGATGCCTCTATTTAAAATAAAGTGTGGAAAGTATAAAGATTACTGAAAATAACACATACTAGGGTTCCATGTAGGAAAATATGGATATGGAAGAGAAATCTAACCATCAATTATCTGATGGAGAGTAGTATAGAACATGGCTATGAAAAGGCCAACAATCTCAAAGCCATAAATTAATGATGATCTAAGGTACCATCTAGGACAACATTTTTGTTCTAATTTCCTTTTCTTATTATTGAGGAATTTATTTATGAGATTGGATAAGATCATAAAGAGATACAGTTAATTTATAATTAGAGTTTTATCCATTAATAAATTTCTACCACAAACTCATCTTTCACCCCAAAACATAATACAACTCAAAAATACTCTGTTTATCCTAATCGTATAGGGTTCCAAATATAATGAATTTATATTTCACATATCATACCCTTTTTGTAAAGAAACTACATTATACCATCCAGGAACTTCATGTAGCCCAATGGTTGGCAATAAATCCCAATTTCACTATGGATATGGGTTCTATTCCCACAGCTTTGTCTAACACGACGGGTCGTCACATAGTCTGCGTGTTGTCATTTTATAAAAATCCAAAAAAACTAACCTTTCAAACATAATCCATTCCAACCATTAGACTTATCCAAAAAAATATTATCCAAAATCACAGTCCAAAATTTACAAGGAAGTTAAACATAATGAGGATCCTTTTTTCCAGGTAATAACATGTGAACGCCTTCCTCATATATTCTTTTAAAACACTGCAACATCATGAATTGCCAAAATCAACCATCTCTTATTCCAAAATCACTACATAAATATTAGGACCATATTTAGGTTTATCTTTCCTTCAACCATATATTTTCCAAAAAAAATTGACTCATTGTGGAGTCACGTTTCTTAGTACCATAAAATCTCAAATACTTAATTAAATAGTACTGCAGTACAATCCTTATTTATTTCCAGAACATCATTGATAAAACAATTAAATGAAATAATTATAAAATAAAAACATAAGAACACTAGTCATTCCTCTTCATCTGTGGTATTATCATAACTTGATTATTATCCAATAGCATCATTTGTGGCATAGTCTGCTGACTGGGACATTGGTTCGCGTAGTGTCCAAACTCCTTGCAAATGAAGCATTGTACATTTGAAACCATTTTCTTACCCTTGTAGTCACGTACATTGTGCCTGTTTCCTCCACACTTATAAAAACTCCCATTCCTTTCTGGAAAGTTACAGGGTGTTTCTTCCCACTGTTATCACATATGGGAAATTCTTCTTTTACCTCTTCCCTTTATCCATCTTTCTCTCTTTCATCCTTTTCTTCTCTTTCTTCCCATCAAATCCATAAGACTTAGTAAAATCTTTAATTATGTTATCAACACATGATATTATTTCTTCATATGATGATAATACATGGGAGAGTATTTCTCTTATAAATTCTGGCATAAGACCATGAAAGATATGATCCCTCTTTCTCTTTGGATCATGTGCATTGATGGAGTTCTCATTCCTTCTACTGGGCGCAATTTCTATACAATGGCATATACTAGATTAGTTTATGAATAAAAATACCTAATCCCAAACTTGTAAAATACCTAACACAAATTGAACAGTTTATGGATATAATCCATAATCATAAAAATGTTTTCTTTGAGTAAATATATACTCATAAGCCCTTCATAATGGTTTGTAAAGAAAATGAGAATTATCCTAAGCATATCCCCCGGGAGTGTCGTAACCAAGAGTGCATAAAGGCCCGTTGTCGTGCACCAGTTCTCATTCGAGTCTAACTCAAAGTGGTGTTTTCGGGTTTTACCCCTAGGTACATCTGTGCCAGAGCTGCCTCTACCTGCTCGTATCCAGACATGGATTTATTTCTCGTAAAACTCACAAAATCTCTATAATACCAAAATTCTAGGAAGTTCTTCTATACTAATCCTCAAAGTCTATCTTAGGGCTATGTGCTCTAATCAGAGTTTATCTAAATCTAGTTTCCAAGGTTATTGCTAAACTTCCTCTGATACCAACTGTAATGCCCCGACCCCAGTTACCTGGAGTCGGTGCATTATTTTAATACATTGGCAAGATTACAAGGAATCAAGTCCTGAAGGACTGATCAGTTTTGCAGTCTTGGAAAAAATAGATCACATACATGAGTTTTACATTTGCAATTTCTAACGTACAAAACAACATAAATAATCTATATGAACGCCATTATTCCCTTGGATTAACCCTTCATATCAATCACATCACATTTCTTGGAATCCTGTGAAAAATAAAACATAGAAAGGGGTGAGCTTAGATGCTCAGTAAGGGTAAGCAATACAGCGGAAACTTTCATAAATAAGCATAAACATTTAAGGCAATGTATAAAACTAAAACAAAAGCCTTTTAAACGTGAACTTCAGCATAATATGGTAGAAATAAAATGAAATAATACCATTTACTTATTCACATGGATATCCTACTAATCTTATAATCACATGCAATATCACTAACCACTTTCATAATGATGGAATGCATGATGTCGAACTTTAATTTCTATGTCGAGGCCTCGTTCCAAGACCTAAGGGATAACTGTAATCGGAACCCAACCCGGAGAGCCTCTATAACCGGACTCCATCCCGGAGTGACTCTAATAACCAGACACCAACCCGAAGTGCCTCTAATAAACGGACACCAACCCGGAGTGCCTCTAATGACCGGACACCAACTAGAAGTGCCTCTAATAACCGGACACCAACCCGGAGGGCTTACTTTTACCGGTCCCCAACCCGGAACATACTAGTCCAACACATTCGTCTTAAGAAGAGGATGAAATATTACATAAACATTCGTATTAAGACTAACATACAAAATGTCAAAACTTTAATCATTAATGGCATAAAAATTACTCATCGATAGTCAAAAATATCACAAAACCTTAAATAAAATATGGATGATTTGTATCATAACAAATCAACTTGAAACAAGTTTAAAATTTATCAAGGATGTTCACATAGATTAAATCAATACTATTTGAGAGAAATATCTCTTATTTTGAAATCATTTAAAAGTCGCATAATTATAGAGAAAACCTTTATTTTGAAAATATCTTTATAAACTTGTGAAGGAAGCTTCAACGGTGTAATAACAATGGAGAATAACCACACCCGCCATATAAGTTAAAAAAATCTTACCTTAATTTTGTCAAAAGATTAAAAAGGACCTTGTTTGGAAAATGACGGAAAGATTCTTTTATAAACCTCTTATAAAAATTCAGACAAGGGTAAAAATGTCTTTAACCCATATTATTGTAAATAGTAATTTTTTTTTGAAATACATTTTTAGGAAACATGGATGTGGATGATAAAGAGATCACAATAGATTATTACGTATATACAACCTCGGATAATGAAGAGATTGCGAAATAAACCCTTACCAATTTGGTAAATTACGAAACATACAACCCATGAAAGAGGTATCACACAATGAATATGTGAATAAACATAAATTAAAGTGTATTACACAAATAATATAATTATGGTCAGTACATTCACCACACAAAAGGTAATGGTGGCAATATGGAATGAATCTCATGGGAATAAGGAGTGAGATGAAAACCCCTTACCTTGGACTTTCCTTTAGTCGAGGGTACGTTTAACATCTTGTACGAAGATCGTAGTATGTTATTAAATTATACCAGAACCATATTAATATTTATGATATCATACATGATTCATTTATGACTTTATATTACCCATTTAATAATAATTTCCATGTTAAGTTAACATTTCGGGTAATAATCACTTTCTTTATCGTACATGTTTTAACTTGTCACTCTTGGTTGTATCACTTAGATCATGATTTAAATACTTCCAGAATATAAAACATGATAAATATATCATATATATTAAGAATATAAATATGTATAATAGACATATAAATGAAATGGAAAACACTGTTTATGGAGACGGTAGTCCGTACGTACGCATAAACGTTGTTTCTGTTTTCATATAGTATTGAACAGAAGTAAGTGAATAAGATACATGTAAGTAAATAAATCCTTATATATATATATATATATTTATATATCTCCAGTAGCATTATTATGTCATATATTACATACTTATTAGTAATATATATTTTTAGAATCGTCAATGAATGGAGAACAAGGAAATGATTCTCATTGCATCGTGGAGACGGTAATCCATTCGTACGCATGAGAAAAAATATCATTCTTTTGATATTAAAATAATATATAATTGGATGGTATATCATATATAAAGAATCATTATCATGTTATATTTATTATTTACATGAATTAAAAAGCATTATTATATCCATCAAAATAATAATATATTGAATAACAATTACACCACGACGTGGAGACGGTAAGCCGTACGTACGCACGTATGGTGACATGTCATTCAAAGGATGGATAGAATACTGAATATGGTTGTACCATATTTATAATAATTTTACAGTATATAGGAGATACTGGATTCATTATTTTAGAATGGTAATAACAATGAAAGAAGAAGTGAAAGAAGAAAGGAACTTGAAAAAGGGTGGTGAAATCATTACCTCTTCTTCGGGTTCTTCCTTTTGATTTGATGAAAAGGGATCCATAGGATGGATTTCTGACTAAAGTAAGGACTCTAGGATGAATTTATGGAAGTTTAGAGAGTATTTGGGCAGGTTTTGGACGAACAAAAAGGCTTTGAAGGTTTGAATTAAGGAGAAGGTTGAGTGTACTTTTATAAGAGGGGTGAGGGGCACCTTTGGAAAAGCTAGAAATATTATTTTATAATAAATTCATATTCGGTTTATAATGGCTCCAAAGTGTATTATTTAAATGTTAATGTGTGGATGGGTCTAAAAATACTCAACCGATAGAATTTAGACAGGTTTGGGTCATTATATTAACCTTATCTTTTAGTTTTAACACTTAGTTAATTAGTTTGACACTTACCATGCCACTTTGTATTTTTATATTATATAGTTAAACATACAATATACATCCAAGAGACCCCAAAGTGGTACATTAATGATACAAATATCATGATATAAGTCTCTTTTCCATACCTTAGATTTTTAGGAATTTAATATCCATTAATAATATAATATTTGTTTTAAAAATTCTTTTATGTCAATTTTGACACTATTCAATAATTGACTTTTGTAAAAATTATAACAGAATTATTACTTCAAAAAAAGTTTATTAAATCAATCCTAATATGTTATATTATCCCAGATAATTAGTTTAATTCATTAAACGTCTAAAATTTTATTTATTTGGATATTTATAATATCAATTATTTTAATTTTTCACTATTATGGTAATTACTGCATCATCATTGTGTCATAAATAAATTATATTATTTAATGTATAAAAATTATAAATAAAATACCATTATGTATGAAATCGTTTTATATTTCTAATGAATATTCATAGTCAAAAATCCAACATATATAACCCTATGTAAAAATTGTTTTTCTAAAAGATATATGCTTTTGTCATTTTTGTATTTATTTTAACTTAATTAATATAAAGTGTCATTATCACTTACAAGTGGATTCATGGGGTCCAAAAATCGACCCATAGATGCCCATGGTCAGACATGTATCACCCAATAAGGATAGGACACGTTTTAGGGTAACTTAGTATTATTATAATATTATTTTTAAACCCTTATTTACCAGATTTACCCTTTAACCATGGTAAATAAAATATTTACCGAAGTAATTATTCAAAATGTCTAAAAATAAATGTTACATATTTACACAATTTGAACATCCTGATTCCAAATATGGAATCCCTTTTTCCAAATTCAAAATACAGAATTGGCAGAAATTAATTTAAAATTAATTCCCGTTGTCCAAACAAAAAACGTGTTTTTAAGATATAATAACTATCAAAAGATTTATACATGTTTATGTCCGGTTTAATTGTGAAATTATGTCCATTGACCAAAATTGTATTAAATGGTAAAAATATATTATAAATATACTTTAAAACCACTCAAATTCATAATTTATTACTCATAATTATTTTGATTAAAAAAGTTGTTTTTAATTAACATTTAGTAATTTTCACTATTCATCAAAATATTAAAGTTATCTGAAAAGTACCAAAATTTCACCTTAGGATAAATTTGATACTCTGAATCCGAAAATGAAGTCCATTTTGAGAGATAAAATTTCTAAAATTTTAAAAAGTAGGTATTACTATTCATAACGGCTACTTTGATTGGTCGTGGTGTGTGTTAGAACTCGATGTTGCGTACAACACACACTACTGTATTATTCAAAGAGAAGAGTACTGTGGAAGCTCGGGGTGTTACATCATATTGACCCAAAAGTGATTTAATATATTCCTTATATTGTATCCATGATCAAATATTTTTATATATACCCCTTATACTATTTTTTTAGGATATTATATTAATTTTATAATTCCATTATAAATCCTCCAAAACCTATACAATATTATATTATTCTAAAATTAATTCTTTATGATCACAGATCTCTTATACATCACCATGGGAAATATTTTATTTATTCAAGTTTATATACATATAAAATATTGAAATATACTCCAATTTTTTAAAAACCATAGTCAAAAATAATAATATGGGTTGTGTTTTTTATTACATTGTTCTATAGAGTCCAATACCTATGTTTATGAAATAATAAAGAACACCCCCATATTTCTATATATTAATTGTCCCGTGAACTATTTTATGTAATCTAAATAACGTTGGATCATGTATTCAATTTACAGATCCCTATCTAAATACCTCTTAAAATTATTCAAGCTCTCAAGAATCTCCCCCTGTGATTTTGGAGACCCCCTATAAAAGGTAAGGGGACCTCTCTGTCTCCACTTTTTAAAGCACATTATTTATGTAATTTGTTTTTTATTCAAATTAAAATTGATTGAATATTATGTTCCAAATACCTATTACTAAATTTATAATTTACAATTGATGATATACCCCTTTTACTATCATTAATACCCCCGTGAATTTTTATGTTCCCCCACTATGTTGTGGAAATTATCATTACATTTTTCTATACCAACCATTTGTTCAAGAAGTATTTTTTTATCATAGGCCTCTTAATTTCCCAATGTTTCATACTTTATAAATTTATTTCATGTCTCTGTTACTAAATTAATAATTAACAAGTGACTAGATACATATTCCAAAATCACTATGCCCTCTCATGAACCATTATGTTTCCTCATTATTCTAGAAAAATAATCATATGATTTTCAAGGTTAAACCTTTGTGCAGTGTATACCCATAAACATCCCCAGTAAAGGGTATTCACCAAGTTTTAACTATAATTCATTGATTATTGACATCAATATATATAACCCTCAATCCTTAATCGTGAGAATAAATATGATGAAATTATGTTCTTATTTTATTTGTTTTTTTTTGAAACACTTATGCATGTATACGATATAAATATGATGTGTGTTATAAGATAGCCCTCAAATGCATTAAATAATGTTTTAGGATAATTAAATTGCATGAATATTGCATATGATATTATAATAAGACCACTATATTATGATATCTCAGTGGTAAACCTTTACTTATGCTTATTATTTAATGTTTAGTGGTGTTGATACATTCCCATTTTTCCTTTATGTTGTCATGTTGTATCATACCTCATTATGAAATATTATCATTCTCATTTATACTATATACCATTTAAATACCTTTTGACAAACATGTAATAATTTAATCATGTTATGTTTTTTATACTCTCACTAGGATTTATAGCTCACCAAATTATTATATTTGTCTCCAGGTTTCCACATGAACTTTTAGAAGAGTTATGAAAAATTAAGAAATTTTTTAGGATGTTTTCAATATAGTTGTTGTATCCAAGTTTTATGATGTTAGGTTATGAACCCAATCTATCAAATACGCTAGGCCTCATGATATTATTAATAATATAAAATTAAAAATTTTGTAATAAATCCCAAGATAAATTTTAGTAATGGAAGGTGTTTCTAGAATTGTTATCAATGGAATGTTTTGTTATTTATGGGATTACGAATATATTAATCCAATATCATCATAAGGGATAAGATCGAGAATAGTGGAAAATATCTAAATTTTTTGTAATATATAAATTTTTTTATCCTAGGAAATAAATCACTTTCTGGATACTACAAGTTGATGTGTCTCTTACACTGATGAACCTATGAGAATAACCTTTAAAACCCCATATTTAGATAAAATCGGTCAAGAACAATTACATGGCAACATTCCTTGATGTGAACATAGATTGGAAATACTGGGGTATAATAGTTAGTAAATTCAAAAGATCATTACGAACCATTATTTAGGGTAAAAATCCCATATGAATCAATATTAAAAAATTTATCGTTTAAAACATATAATTAAGCCTATAAAATAATATGCTAAGGAATTCATTTCATTTATGAGTTATTTTTTTAATGTCAATGGTTTACAATTTATGTGTTAAAAAGTTTAAAATTACACATCCCTAATATTAAATTTTTTGTATTTAATGGATATAAATATAAGAAACTCGATTAACATCCAAGGTGAGGGGAAATGTGTTGACTTTCCAAATGAGATGGATAACATGATGAGAGCTTAAGTAAGACATACTATTGTTATACCATACTAGCTATCAAAAAACATAATTAATATATGGAACATGGTTAAATTTATATGTAAATCAAATAAGTGGTGGATGACATATAAAGTATTTTCATCTTAAAAATTTGATAAAGGAATGAATACCCCATTTTTGTAGTGAAAAACATTTGGGCAGTGGAATCAAGGGAAATGTCACAAAGGAATATGTAGATTTTTTACATTTGGATAAATAGGACATAAAGTAGCCTATTTACATGGAAAAATAAATAACATGTTGGATGATAATGATGTTAAATATATTGTACCATAAACAATTCCTTTTTAATAAATTTTAATTAAAAGGGAATTATCCTATTCAATTTTCTATTTAAACGGATATCAAACAGGATGAGCACGAACAATATCTAGGAATAATGGAAAAAGGAAAGTACTATACTAAGATAGATTATGATAAATTAGGTACATGTATCATCTAATTTAGAGTAGTTTATGTCATGTTGAATTTAAATTCATTACATATTAGGATATCTTGTATGTTTAATAATAAAATCCAGTCATCAGCTAAAATGATTGGAAATAATTGGGAATTTTATTATTATTATTATTATTTTTATTATTATTATATAAAGATTTGATGTTTTTTGTAATTTTCTTCCTAAAAATGTTAACAATATCACTTTAGTGTATTCTGATGTTATCCTTTTAATATAATGGATTTCATTTTATAAATCCAACATAATTTATCGAGATAAGGAAGTTACCCCTCATATCATGAATTTCCCTCAAATTCCACACATGTTCATGTAGGAAGATGAATATTCTTTAGTACCAACTTATCAATAATGGATAATATTTATATATGAGGAATCATATATAGCATAAATCATTGAGTCTAATGAAATGATCATACCTGAAGATGTTCCCATTGTGTGTGAATACATTTATGTGATTAGAGATTAATTACATGGTCTCACTCTTAAATGATTTGTTGAGTTCCTAATAAAACCAATACCTATAAAAAGTAAAATTATTAAGTCATGTCATAACCATAAAAGTGATGTCTTTGAGGCATTCAAAAATAGGGACAATTGAAGGGTGTCTATGGCCAAACTATATGATGGAAATACATAGTTTCCATGGAATATATAGCTAATATAATTGATTTTTGAGAAATATCTAACAATTTTCATTCCCCCTAACTAAGATAACTTAGAATGGAGTAAATTTTTTATTGAATGTTGAATGTGGGAATGATTTAAATAGTTTAATAATAGGAAAATGACTACACATTTGGTCACATTACCTACATGTGTGGAAGTATTTTTTAGGCACATTCATTAATCTAAACTTTTCTTGGACTATGTAACGATGTAGAATGAAAATTTTATAGCCTATGCATCATGGAATTTGAATGTTCATGAATGAAAAAAAATCCAAGGAAAGATCTGGATTTCCCCACAATGATATTGATGTTGAAAATATAGATGCATTATCTCAATAGTGTGAGGTGAGAGATATATATAGATCATAAGAGTATATAATATATATTCACATAGAAAGAGTTAAATAGTCCCTAGAAAAGATGGTTATATGTGATTACAGACTGTGATTGATCAACCCACTATCATTCTGAGAAAGAAAATACTGGCAGATTATCTAGGTATAAATAATCATGAAACCATATCACTACTGAGAATTGGTAAATATTTGATCTGAATAAAAATGAATAGAATGGATATAGGAATCATAAATAATTGAACATCATCAATTATGTAACCAATTATTTCTCAAACATGCCATATTTAGAATATAATTATTCATGAAAGATATTATGTTTAAATTTAGAATATGGTAGAGTCTATATGAAGTGGTAAATACTCAATGTTGAAAATTAATGAAGAAGGGTTATATGATTTGGGCCATGAATTTGTGAACCTCAAAACCACATGTTAAATAAGGAGCTATTGGATGATGCAAATAGATCAACCTTATCTATTAGTCTGTATGGAATAAAGATGAATTTAGATCATTGAAATAACTATTTTTTGGAAAATTTCAAGAAGGAGAAAATGAAATATACATCATCGTGTCTTGTATGCCAGAAAGTGAATATTTAAAGGAAAAAGTAAAAAGTGATGATGCAACGAATACCTATTCATACATGTAAATGGGAAAACAAAACCATGTAAATTTTCAAAAGGCTTACAAAGTCATAAAATGGAGATAATTCTATATTTCATATGGTGGTTCTTCTTGAAAAGAATGACAAGTTTATTTAAATTTGATATGAATTACCAATAGATCAACTAGAAAGGATTTATATCAAATAGGGTGTGAGGCTAAATTGAAAAAAACTGTAGACTTTACCTTATCTAGATCCATTATTTACCTCCATGTTTTGAAATATTATCTTACATTCTAAAAATAATGAGTTGATAGTTATTAAGGTTTATCTAACCTAAACTAATGGCCAAAATTATCAGAATATTTATACATTGTAAGGAATCTAGAAATAATTATGGATTGACATTAAAGGAGGATGAGATTAACATCTTCATTTGGATGATTTTTCATATAGTAATAAATTTCAATAAATAATTAAAATTGATCTCTATAATGCCATTTATGGGAAGAAATGTAGATCACCTTAATGCTACTATTAATTTGGTGAATGAAAACTGTTGGGTCCTAAAATTGTTGAGGAGATGGTGCAATATTTCATGATCATTTAGCGTCATGTAAAGGATACTTAGAATCGGAAAAATAGATATTATGACTATCATCAGTGAGACCAAGATTTTTAGATAGGATATAATATACTACTCCACCTACCTCCATTAAAGAATGTAATTAGATTTGTGAAGAAGTGTATGATAGGCCATATGTACATTAGCCCCTTTGAGAATCTCAACTGCATCATATCCATGGATTATCGACCAGAGTATCCAGCAATCCTATATAAATTATATGATGTATACCATGTATCCATCATAAATAATTACATAGAAAATACCTCACATTTACTATATTCATAGGTAATACCATTGGAAAATTATATTTCATGCAAGGGGAAGCCAGTGATGATCATGCATCGTAGAGAAAAAATTCTATGAAATAATAAAACATACGAAATTGTAATAGAGGAAACAAATGATTGAGGAAGAAATGTGGAAAGTAGAGGAGGTGATGAAATAGAAATACACTAGAATATTTTGGTATATTAAATGAAAATTTTGAGAGTTAATTTTATGAAGGGTGGAACAATGTAATGACCTAAAAAATTATAAATAAAATTCATTTTATGGTAAAATTAAATTTTTTATTATCTACTGATGTTATATATAACACATTCTAATATTTGTATTTTTTGGAATTTTATATATTATCAGATTTAAATGATCATTAAGTACCATATTCATTGATAGTTTTTTATTGATGAGTGATCTTATAATTACTATATATTAAATGTTATAAAAAATGAATTCGACACTTAAAAAGGATGTGATAGATTTGACTAGAAGGATCATAACCTATATAGACCATTTATTAGAGCATCCATGGAGATAGAATATCTCAAAATTTCCCTTCACCATTCCAAATATTGGATACAAAAACTAAATATTGATAAAATCTATTTGTTGGACCAGTTCAAGCTCATCGAAATCACTCCCCAAACCATGTTCACCACACCACAACAAGAAAATATCATTTTCACACACCTTTACCTTAGTGCGTCCAATGGTGCATTAATGAGATATGTATTTCAAATTTAATATCATGAATATGTGTATTTTATTTTCTATTAAATAATGATTGTATAATTTTTCTATTATATTATACTTTATAAATTATTAAATAATGAGTTTGATAAAAATTTGATTTCAATTTTACAAAACTAATTTTTTTGGGAAATAAAGAAATTTTAATTAAGACATTCCTTCTAAATAATTAATTAATTTTAAAAATAAAATATATTTTAATAAAATTTTATTAGTAAAAAATATTTATTATATATTTTTGATAATATAATACTATAAACTCAAAAACATTATAAGGGTCAAAAAACTGTTATTTCGATAAACAAATATTGTATTTGTTAATGATGAGTTTGATTTAAAATTTTAAATTCCAATATTTATTGATTTTTTTTATAAAATAATTTTTTTTTGGATTCATTATATATATATTTTCAAATTTTTATTTTTTCATAATTTCATGAGATAGTAACATTTTTGGGTAAGAATTAAATACTACCTAAATATATGAAATGTATAATTACATCATAATCACCCAAAAGTGATGAAATAGATGAATAAAAGGAATGAATGAACAAATATACATTTACCTTATAAAATAATGTATTTTGAGGTAATTTTATTCATTTTATAAATCATTTTTGATTCCTCAAAAACATATACAATAAATTATGTTTTTAAAATAAATTCATTATGAACATGACTCACATCCACAAAACCAAGGGTAATATTTTAATAAGTTCAGTTACCTGAATTTTGTTAATTAAAAACAATATTTTTTCGAATAAACCATGTGAAAACCAATGTAAAGATTTTTGGTTTTTATTGCTTTATTTTATAGAGTCAAAAACCTAATTTTATGAAATAATAATGAAGTCCCCAGTATCTTATAGTGTAAAACCACTCAATATTTCATTTAAAAACACTTAAAAACATTTCATAACATCCTTACTCTACCCCTATGTCTCTTTATCCCTCCCAAGTATCTCCGAATATCTAAAGAAGCCCCACCCAATATTTTGGCAACACTCTCTCAAGGTAAGGGATCCTCTGTTTTCCTCTTTATTCAACCACCTAATTTATGTAATGCCCCTTTCCTCCCAATTCCAATTGATTTTATCTTCTATTAAACATCCATATTAATTACCTTATGATTTTTAAGTTATGATATACCCCTTTTACACTCATTAAAACTTCTTATGAACCATTATGCTCCCCCATTATGTTGCTGACATTATCTTCTGATTTTTCCATGACAAGCTTTTATTCAAGTCATCTTCTTGAGATATACCCTATAACTCCAAATTTTAATTGTTTAATAATGTTCTTAATATCCCTTGTACTAAATTTTATTATGAAAGTGTGATGAGATTCCAATTTCAATCTCATTATTCCCCCCAGGAGCATTTATGTTGTCACGAACCGAATTTGGTCACCATCAAAATCAGCACACTACCCTGTCTGTGGCATGACTCGAAAGGCATTATTGATCCCCACGGGATGGCACAAGTTCCCAAGTATCATAAAATGATATTTGGAATGGTTTACCTGAATTTGTAAACATAAAACGACAAACGAAACCATGAATCCAAAACTGAATTTTTCAAACCAAAAAATCTTTTACTAAAATTCAGAACTAAATTACAAAATTGTAAACAATGTATTAAGACCATTACAAAGTTACAAAACCATGAAAATGCATCCTAAGAACATCCACATGGAAAGAGGAACCTCCCTCAAGCCATCTCCACAACACTGTATCATAATGGACTGCTAAAAACATGAACCAATGACATTAAAAATGTACCCAAACCTGTGAAACAAAATAAGAAAGTCTACTTACACCCAATGGTGTAATTAGGGTGTGAGAAAAATCCCAGTAGGATAAAACAACTTGTATATTCCATGTGATAAAAATTTAAAGACGAAAAACATGCAAGTTTTCAAAAACATGTAAAGCTAGTTACAATATCTAAAAGATGCAACTTTGAATAAAAACAATTTTCAAGTGGGCTATTTAAATGGGTTGAAACTTTTAAAATAAACACCAAAGCTACTGAATTTTTTATCCAAATGTACCATATTCCAATGGTATGTTTAAATTAACTAATGATCACAAGAACTAGGAAATAACCCCTAGGAACTAGCTAGATGTGGGTCCCAAGTACCGCATATCTCGGTGAGAGTAACCATCAGAAGTATCCATTCCCGTGCATGATCCACTTTTAGGTAAAATACACATAAACTAGAGGTACCCAATCATCATCATAATAGTTTAGTTAGAGTTTTAAGGGTCAATATTGCTAAGTGAAACTGAGGACAAACCCCACGGATTCAGTAGCATACTAGTACTCGTCTACCCACCTAGATACCTAAGTTTTTCTCTTGTGCTCAAACAAGTTCAACAAGTCAAGAAATATAAATTTATCATGAAAATATTATTTCCACATCACAAATTCACCACAAAGCCCACATTTATAACACACAAGTCACAAAATTCAATTTTTCATTCAAAATGATTTTGAAATCTGACTCACACCAAAATATCCAACAACACATTTCACATTTCATCAACACTTACACAAAAACATTAAACAATTTTATAAAACAATTATAAGATATTTCAACTCATATAAAATCCCACACACATGGCATATAAATCTCCTTTCATAATCAAAAACTCAATTTTTCACATCACACTCACACAGAATAGTCCACATCACATTCACATCTCTTTCACACCTCAATATCTCCTTCAAAAAATTTAATAAAATATTTACAAGATGATACATATCACATAACTTCCTTTTCGCAAATTAAATGGTCCTTTTAAAAATATAATCCTACAAAAACAGTTTGTTGATATAGTTTCACCTCTTACACATCTCAATAAACAATTCAAAACATTCATAAAATAATTATAAGTAGTATACTCAAGCTTTGGACATAAAACCCATTTCATAAACCACTTTTTAAGCCAGAAGCACACCAAGACCCTACCAAAACATAATTTCAATCCCAATAAACATGTAATAATCCACTTTCAAATTTTATATAATCATCTTTAACAATATCACAAAAGATACCCATGAGAACACACAAATCCATAAAACACATTCAAGGGGTATAACAAGGCTACACACATAAAACCGATTCAATGGCCCCATTTTTAAGCCCACAGGACACTATATCATTACCCAACAAAAATTGGAAGCCCCTTTCAACAACTGATAAATCACTTCCACATTTTACAAAACTACCACAAGAGATAACACATGAAATAAAATTGAAAAATACACACTTCAAAAAAAATGTAAATTTAATACCAAATGATTTACTATTGCTACCAAAAATGGTTTTTGAATAATTCACAACATATAAGGAACATTAAAAATTATTTAATTAAGCAAAATAACATATCATTAATTGGTTACCCACAGAATCACCTACCGAAATTGTCGAATCCCTCAAAACATGGTGCGAAATATGAACCGCACCACCCCGACACCACAAGGATTATAAATCCAGCCCTAGAACACATTTTTTCTCCAAAAAGACTCATGGGTAAACCCTAGGTACGGACCCTAGGTTCTGGACACTTTGGATGTATCACTCCAAGCTTCCACGGTATGTTTCTCTTTTAATAATACAGTAGCGTGTGTTGTACGCAACTTTGAGTTCTAACACACACCACAACCAATCAAACTAGCCGTTGTGAATAGTAATACATACATTTTGAAATTTTATAAATTGTATCTCTGAAAATGGACTTCATTTTTTGATTTGGAGTATCGAATTTATCCTAAGGTAAAATTTTGGAACTTTTCAGATAACATTTATATTCTGATAAATAGTGAAAATTACTAAATTTTAATTAAAAACAACTTTTTTAATCAAAAAAATTAATAGTGATAAATTATGAATTTGAGTGGTTTTAAACTATATTTATAATATATTTTCACCATTTAATACAATTTGTGTCGTTGGACATAATTTCACAATTAAACTGGATATAAACAAGTATCAATCTTTTGGTAGTTATTATATCTTAAAAACACGCTTTTTGTTTTGAAAACGGGAATTAATTTTAAATTAATTTCTGCCACTTCTATTTTTTGAATTTAGAAAAATGGATTCCATATTTGGAATCAGGATTTCCCAATTGTGTAAATAGGTAACTTTTATTTTTTGACATTTTGAATAATTATTTCGGTAAATATTTTATTTACCATGGTTAAAGGGTAAATCTGGTAAATAAGGGTTAAAAAATAATATTTTAATAATAATAAATTACCCTAAAACATGTCCTAACCTTATTGGTGGATACATTTCCGAACATGGGCATCTTTGGGTCAATTTTGGGACCCCATGGGACCACTTGTAGGTGATAGGGACACTTTATTTTAATTAATTTATAATAAATACAAAAATGACATAAGCTTATATCTTTTATAAAAATAATTTTTACATAGGGTTATATATGTTAGATTTTCGACTATAAATATTAATTAGAAATATAAAATGATTTCATTCATAATGGTGTTTTATTTATAATTTTTAGACATTAAATAATTTAATTTATTTATGATACAATGCTGATGCAGTAATTACCATAATAGTGAAAAACTAAAATAATTGATATTATAAACACACAAAATAAATATAATTTGAGCCTTTTAATGAATTAAACTAATTTTATAGGTTTATATGACATGTTAGAATTGATTTAATTAACTATGTTCGAATTAATCATTCTGTTATGATTTTTACAAAAATCAATTATTGAATAGAGTTAAAATTGACATAATAGAGTTTAAAAAAATATTATATTATTAATTGATATTAAATTTATAAAAATCTAAGGTTCAACCAAGAGACTTATATCATGATAGGTGTATCATTAATGGACCACTTGGGGGTCACTTGGATGAATATAGTATGTTTATTAACTATATAATATAAAAATACAAAGAGACATTGTAAAAGAGAAACTAATTAACTAAGAGTTAATATTTAAAGATAATGTAAATATAGTGACCCAAACCTGTATAAATCCGAATGGTTGAGTTTTTTTCGGACCATCCCCACCATAAACCTTAAATAATCCTCTTTGGAGCCATTATAAACTGAATATGAATTTATTATAAAATAATATTTCTAGCTTTTCCAAAGGTGCCCCTCACCCCTATTATAAAAGGGCACTCCCCATTCTTATTACTTCACACCTTCAAAGGATTTTTGTTTGGCCAAAACCTGCCCAAATACTATTTTAACTTCCCTCAATTCATCCTAGAGTCCTTCCTATAGTCATAAATCTATCCTATGGAGTCCATTTGATCAAATCAAAAGGAAGAACCCGAAGAAGAGGTAATGTTTTCACCACCCTCTTTCAAGTTCCTTTCTTCTTCCACTTCTTATTTCTTTGTTATTACCATTATAAAATAATAAATCTAGTATATTATATATAATATGATGTTATTATAAATATGGTACAACCATATTCAGTATTCTATCCATCCTCTGAATGACCTGTCACCATACGTGCGTACGTATAGCTTACCATCTCCACGTCGTGGTGTAATTGTTATTCAATATATTAATATTTGTATGGGTATAATACTGATGTTTAATTCATTTAAATAATAAATATAACATGATAAGGATTCATTATATATGATATAACATCCAAGTAAATATTATCTTAATATCAAAAGAATGATATTGTCGGGCGTGCGTACGTACGGACTACCATCTCCACGAACGCAATAAGATTCATTTTCCATCATATCCATTCAAGAATAATTCTCATTTAATGATTAAAAATAATGTTTAAGGACATGATATAATTCTGGATATGAATAAGTTACAAACTATCCATAACAAACACGGCTTACGTAACAAAACATATAAAAGATAACAAGTAAGTTAACACCCGAAACAATGATAATACTAAGATATTGTTAACAAATAAATGTTATAAGATCATATATGATAACATATTAATGTATACGATTCTTTTATAATTTAATAACAATTATTTCAACATTATACAGGAGGTTAACCTACCCCCAACCAAGTAAAAGTACAAGGTAAGGGTTTATTTCGCAATCTCTTCATTATCTGAGGTTGTTTATACATAATAATCTACTGGGGATTCTTTATCATTCACATCCATGTTTCTTAAAAATGTATTTCAAAACATTTTTACTATTTACTAGAATATGGGTTAAAGTCATTTATACACTTGTTTGATTTTTTATAAGAGGTTTATAGAGGAATCCTTCTATCGTTTTCCCAACAAGGACTTTTATTAACCTTTTTGAAAGAATTAAGGTAAGAATGTATTTTTTTAACATATACGGTGGGTGCGGTTATTTTCCACCATTATAAAATCTTAAAATCTTCCCTTACAAGATTATAAGAAAATTTTCAAAGTAAATGTTTTATTTTATAATTATGTGATTTTAAATGATTTCAAAAAAGAGATATTTCTCTCAAATAGTTTTGATTTCATCTATGTCAACATCCTTTGATGGATTTTAAACTTATTTTAAGTTGATTTATTATGATACAAAACTTCCATATTGTATTTAAGGTCTTGTGATTTATTTGACCGTGGATGTGTTATTTTTATACCATTTTTGGTTTATGGAGAAAGTATTGACATTTTGTATGCTATTTTTAATACGAATGTTTCTGTTATGTTTAAACCTATTCATATGAGGAATGAATTGGACTTAAAATGTGATGGGTGGAGCCCGCTATAGCTCCTCGATGCATCTCTAGGTCTCATGAGAAAAACTAGTTTCTTGGCACAAGGCATTGATAAAATTATATTTGTAGTCTTCTCACGAGGCCTTGACTATGTGGTTATGATAGTCTTGAATTATGCATTCCATCATTATGAAAGTGGTTATTGATATTGCATGTGATTATTCGTTTAGTATAATATCCATGTGAATAAGTAAATGGAATTATTTCATTTTATTTCTTCCATATTATATTGATGTTCATGTTTTAAAGGCTTTTGTTTTAGTTATACATTTCCTTAAATGTTTATTATTATTTATGAATGTTTACGCTATATTGTTATCCTTACTTGGCATTTGAGCTCACCCCTTCAATGTTTTATTTTTCCTAGGATGTGAAAAAGTATTTATGAATGACCTACTGGGATACGATGTGGGGATATGAGTGTGTACTATGGATACAATGTTGTAGTAGTTTTTATTTTATGATGTAATGTAAACATTATGAATGTATCTAGTGTTTCCAAGTCTACTAAACTAATCGGTCTTTTGAGGATTGATCATTCTTGTGATCGTTCCAATGTTATATAATAATGCACCGACTCTGGGTAATTGGGGTTAGGGAGTTATAGTTGTTATCAGAGGAAGTTTAGTAAAAACCTTGGAAGCTAGATTTAGATAAACTCTGATTAATGTACATAGACTTAAGATGGAATTTGAGGATTAGTATAGAATAACTTACTAGAATTTTGGTATTGTGGTTATTTTTTGAGTTTTCTGAGCAATACATCCCTGTCTGGATACGAGCATGTAGAGGCGGCTCTGGCACAGATGTACCTAGGGGTAAAACCCGAAAACACCACTTCGAGCTAGACTCGAATGAGAACGGGTGCACGTCAATGGGCCTTGATGCACTCTTGGTTACGACACTCCTGGGGGATATGCTTAGGATAACTCTCATTTTCATTACAAATAATTATGAAGGGTTTATGAGTATAAACTTTCTCAATGAAAACATTTTTATGATTATGGATTATATCCATAAATAGTTAAATTTATGTTAAGTGTTTTATAAGTATGGAATTATGTATTTTGATTCATAAACTGATCTAGTTTATGCCATTGTTTAGAAATGGTGCCTAGTGGAAGAAATGGAAACTATATCAATGCACGCACTCCGTGTAGGGATTTCCCTCCTCCTCAAGTTAATTATAGTGGAGATGGTGATGCAACTGGTGCTGATCAGCTAATCACCATACTGTGACAACTCACACAGGTTATGAATAATATCCTTACCTGTATGGAGCACCCTGATCCGCAGCGTGGAGGATCAATGTTAGATCTCTTCATGAGGAAAAAACAACCAACATTCAATGAGAGTAGAAATCCCTTAGTATCTGATCAATGGATAAATTCCATAGAGAAAATATTTCAGGCTTTGGGGAGTAGTGAAAGGGAAAAAGTTATCATAGTAGTTTACCGCCTCCCTGGAGATGCTGATCAATGGTGGTCATTGATTCAAAACATGAAGGAAGATGATGAAGTATCAAATATGGAATAGAGGGAGTTCAATGATCTGTTTTTAGAAAAATACTTTCCTCTTGACCATCGAGCAGATATAGAAAGGCAATTTATGAGTCTGAGACAAAAGGTGGATGAGAATGTCGCAATGTATAAGGATAACCTTACAAGGTTAGAAAGGTATGCTGGAGATTATATTCGTATCCCAAGAAGTATGATTGATCATTTCTTTGATGGGATAAAACCATTTCTCCGTCGAGCATTAGTCTCACAATCCATTCTGTTATACGAAGACATTGTCTCATGTTCTATGAAGATAGAAGATGTAATTCTCTCAGTTTTATGACTTTAATGCAAAGAAAGATAATAAGAGATCTGCTGATAAATCTGGGAATGGAAATAAAGGGACGAAGGGAAAAGATGAATATCCATCCTGTAGTAAATGTGTGAAGAATCACCCTGGTACTTACATAAAATGAATGGGAGTCTGTTACAAGTGTGGTGAAAAAGGCCACTAATCTCGTGATTTCAAGGGGAAGAAGGAAGCTACCGATGTCCAATGCAACAATTTCATGGAGATGGGACATTATGAAAATGAATTTCCTAAGCTTCAGGGAAACTTACCTCAGAAAAGTCCAAGGGATCAAGGCCAAGATTATGCTATCACTACTGCTGAGTTAGATGCTCCAAAAGACGTGGTGGCAGATAATTTAATGGTTTCCTCGAGTTTAGCAAATGCATTATTTGATTCTGGATCATCACATTGTTTCATATCTTCCCAGTTTGATAAGAAAGTTAGATATTTCTAATTTGATTTAACAAGGGAGTTGTCAGTTAAAACTCCCAAGGGAAGTATCATTGCAACCATGTTTTGTGAATCAGTCCCCATTAGAGCACATAAATGTTCTTTATCCGCTGATCTCATCGTCATACCTATGATTTAGTTTGATATAATCCTCGGTATGGAATGGATTTCGGACCATGATGTGATGATTTATTGTAAGAAGATGGAGGTTACAATTTTTGATGATGATGATAAGGAACACCTTATCTTTAGAGAAGAATCGTCACCACCTAGTTCTTATCTAGATCCACCCCCAGTAGCTCAACTAAATTCAATTATTGGGGAGGAAGAGAATGAAATAACTGTGGGTGGGGAAAGGAATGTTCAAATATATGATGTACCTATTGTGAAAATATATGTATATGTGTTTCCAGAAGATTTACCTGGACATCCTCCAGAATGAGAAGTTGAGCTTTCCATTGATTTAATTCCTGGATCAAACCCCTTATAGAATGGCCACTTTGGAATTAGTTGAACTAAATAAACATCTAGAGGAATTGAGTAATAACAGATTTATTCTCCCTAGTGTTTCTCCATGGGGATCCCCTGTTCTTTTTGTTAAAAAGAAATATGGATCTATGAGGTTATGTATCGACTATAGGGAGATTTATGCTATAACAATAAAGAATAAGTATCCCCTACCTCGCATTGATGATTTATATGACAAACTTCATGGAGCTCAATAATTTTCAAAGATTGACCTTCAGTATGGATACCATCAGTTGTGTGTGAATAAGGAAGACATTTCAAAGATAGAATTTTGAACTAGGTACGGGCATTACTGGTTTACAGTAATGCCATTTGGATTGACTAATGCACCCTCTGTATTCATGGATCTGATGAATTGATTTTTCAAGGAATATCTCAATGAATTTGTGGTGGTATTTATTGATGATATCTTGGTATACTCCAAAAGCTACGATGATCATGAAACCCACTTGAGCATTATCCTTAAGACTCTGAGATGATATGAATTATAAAGAATGTTTAGCAAGTGTGAATTCTGGCTTTAGGAGATTTCTTTTCTTGGCCATATTGACTCTAAATATGGAATCTCTATTGATCCTTCTAAGACCAAAGGCAATCCAAGAATGGCCATCACCTACGAGTATAAATAAGGTATGCAGTTTTATTGGTTTGGAAGGTTATTATCGACATTTCATCCATAATTTTTCCCAATTGGCTAACCCATTAACAAAGCTCACACATAAAGGGGTTAAATTTGTTTGGAAAAAAGTGTGTGAAGAATGTTTCGAAGAACTGAAGAGAAGATTATTCAATGATCCTATATTGACTCTACCATTGGGGAATGATGGGTTCGTTATTTAAAGTGATGCATCAAAGAAAGGACTTGGTTGTGTCCTTATGCAGAATGATAGGGTTATTGCATATGCATCAAGACAATTGAAAATTCAAGAACAAAACTATCCTACTCATGATCTCAAGTTAGAAGCTGTGATCTTTGCATTGAAGATACTGATCACAAGAGTTTGAAGTATATTTTCTTACAAAAAAGAACTCAACATGAGGCAAAGTCGATGGCTTGAACTACTAAAGGATTATGATTTCACAATACACTACCACTCGGGGAAGGCAAATATGGTGGCAGATGTTTTGAGCAGAAAATATCATGGAGTTATGAACATGATGAGAATTGAAAGGGATCCTATTTTTATGGACCTAGTAAATTTGGATATGGGAATCACCATGGAAGGTGAAACATCAATTATTTTTTCAAATGGATGCCAAATCCTATTTACTAGAAAAGATAAAGAGTTCTCAGACCGATGATTATGAATTTAAAATGAAGATTAAAGCCGTGAATGATGGGAGATTGAGAGACTTTGTGTATGAAGAAGTTATTTTAAAATTAGGGAAGAGATTTTGTGTTCCCAATATACCTGATCTAAAAAGGGAATTGTTGGAAGATTCTCATAGTTCCAATTTCTCTATACACCCTGGGAGCACCAAAATGTATAGAGATTTGAATGAACATTTCTTGTGGGACAACATGAAGAGGGAGATTTCTGATTTTTTGTCATGATGTATGGTTTGTAAACAAGTGAAATATTAAAGGCAAAATCCTGGAGGAGTCATGCAACCTCTTCCCATACTAGAGTGGAAATGGGAAAATATTACGATGGACTTTGTCATGGGGCTACCAAAGACTCCTAGATGGAACGATGAAATTTGGGTTATTGTTGATCATCTTAACAAGACAACACATTTTCTTTCTATAAGAGAAGATATACCACTGGAGAGTCTAACAAGACTATATATTAATGAAGTTGCGAGACTTCATGGAGTACCCCTATCGATTGTTTCTGATCGCGATCCCTGTTTTACTTCAAGATTCTGGAAGAGTCTTTAGAAGGACAGGGATACTGAACATCGTTTGAACACTTCCTACCACCCTCAAATAGATGGAAAATTAGAACGGAGTATTAAAACCTTATAAGACATGTTGATATCATGCTCACTTGACTTTCAGGGTATATGGGATCAATATTTACCTCTGGTAGAATTTACCTATACCAATAGCTTCCATTCAAGTATTCGGATGGCACCATATGAAGCTTTATATGGAAAGAGATGTCTCACACTAACTTTTTGGGATGAAGTTGGTGAAATAAAACTTGTAGACCCAGAACTGGTGGAGGAAACGATTGAAAATGTAATGGTAATCCAAAACCACATCAAAGCAGCTCAAAGTAGGCAGAAGAGTTATGCCGATAATCAAAAGAAGGATTTGGAATTTCAGGTGGAAGTTCATGTTTTCTTGAAGGTATCTCCATGGAAGGGAGTTATGCGTTTCAGTAAGAAGGGTAAATTGAGTCCTAGATACATCTAACATTTCAAAATTATAGAACGAATTGGGGTTGTATCTTACTGTTTGACATTACCGCCAAGTCTCTCCAATGTTCACGATGTGTTCCATGTATCAGTGTTGAGAAAATACATGCCTGACCCAACGCATATACTCACCTATGATGAATTAGAACTGGAACATGATTTGTCTTATTGTGAAGATCCCATCAGGATTCTTGATACGAAGAAAAATGTGCTGAGAAACCGGACGACTCGTCTGGTAAAAGTTCTATGGAGAAACCATAAAATGGAAGAGGCAACGTGGGAACTCGAGGAACATATGATGAAGAACCACCCAAGTCTTTCTATGCAATAATATTCTAGAAATTTCTAGGACGAAATTATTTGAAGTGGGGGAGAATGTAACACCCCAAGATTCCACAGTATGTTTCTCTTTGAATAATATAGTTGCGTGTGTTGTACACAACCTCGAGTTCTAACACACACCACAACCAATCAAACTAGCCGTTATGAATATTAATACCTAATTTTCTAAATTTTATAAATTTTATCTCTCAAAATGGACTTCATTTTTGTATTCGGAGTATCGAATTTAGCCTAATGTAAAATTTTGAAACTTTTTGGATAACATTTAAATTTTGATGAATAGTGAAAATTAGTAAATTTTAATTAAAAACAACCATTTTAATAGAAATAATTAATAGTGATAAATTATGAATTTGAGTGGTTTTAAATATATTTAGAATATATTTTTACCATTTAATACAATATTGGACATTGGACATAATTTCACAATTAAACCAGTCATAAACAAGTATCAATCTTTTGATAGTTATTATATCTTAAAAACACGTTTTTTGTTTTGACAGTGAGAATTAATTTTAAATTAATCTCTGCCACTTATGAGTTTTAAATTTGAAAAAATGGATTCTATATTTGGAATCAGGATGTCTAAATTGTGTAAATATGTAACTTTTATTTTTACACATTTTGAATAATTACTTCGGTAAATATTTTATTTACCATGGTTAAAGGGTAAATTCGGTAAATTAGGGTTAAAAAATAATATTATAATTATACTAAATTACCCTAAAACGTGTAATAACCTTATTGGTGGATACATGTCCGACCATGGGCATGTTTGGGTCGATTTTGGGACCCCATGGAGCCACTTGTAGGTGATAGGGACACTTTATTTTAATTAAGTTATAATAAATACAAAAACGACAAAAGCATATATCTTTTAAAAAATCAATTTTTATATACGGTTATATATGTTTTATCTTAGACTATCAATATTCATTTTAAAGATAAAAATATTTCCTTCATAATGGAATTTTATTTATAATTTTTAGACATTAAATAATGTAATTTATTTATGAAACAATGATGAAACAGAAATTACCATAATAGTGAAAAATTAAAATAATTGATATTACAAACACCCAAATAAATATAAATTGAGACACTTTATGAATTAAAATAATTTTATAGTTTTATATGACATTTTATTATTGATATTTTTAACTTTTCATGAAGTAATTATTCTGTTATGATTTTTACAGAAATCAATTATTGAATAGTGTTAAAATTGACATAAAAGAGTTTTTAAAACACATATTATATTATTAATTGATATTAAATTCCTAAAAATCTAATGTTTGGCCAAGAGACTTATATTATGATAGTTTTATCATTATTGGACCACTGGGGGTCGCTTGGGTGTATATAGTATGTTTATTAACTATATAATATAAAAATACAATGAGACATTGTAAAAGTGAATCTAATTAACTAAGAGTTAATACTATAGGATAAGGTTAATATAGTGACCCAAACCTATCTAAATCATATTGGTTGAGTTTTTTACGACCCATCCCCACCTTAACCTTTAAATAATCCACTTTGGAGCCATTATAAACCTAATATGAATTTATTATAAAATAATATTTCTAGCTTTCCAATGGTGGCCCTCACCCCTCTTATAAAAGGGCACTCCCCCTTCTCATTACTTCACACCATCAAAGCCTTTTCGTTCGGCCAAACCCTATGCAAATATGCTCTCAACTTCCCTCAATTCATTCTAGAGGCATTCCTTTTGTCATAAAGCCAACCTATGGAGTCCTTTCGATCAAATCAAAAGGAAGAACCTGAAGAAGAGGTAATTTTTTTACCACCATCTTTCAAGTTCCTTTCTTCTTCCACTTCATATTTCATTGTTATTACCATTATAAAATAATAACTCCAGTACATTATATATACTTTGATGTTATTTTAAATATGGTACAACCATATTTAGTATTCAATCAATCTTCTGAATGACTTGTCACCACACGTGCATACGTACGGCTTACCGTCTCCACGTCGTGGTTAATTGTTATTCAATATATTATTACATGGATGGGTATAATAATGATGTGTAATTCATGTAAATAATAAATATAACATGATAAGGATTCTGTATATATGATATACCATCCAATTAAATAATATTTTAATATCAAATGAATGATATTGTCGCTCGTGCGTATGTACGGCCTACTGTCTCCACGAACGCGATAAGATTCATTCTCCAACATATCCATTCAAGAATAATTCTCATTTAATGATTAAAAATAATTTTCAAGGACTTGATATAATTCTGTATATGAATATGACACATCCTATCCATAACAAACATGACTTAAGTAATAAAACATATAAAATAAAACTGGAAAGTTAACACGCCAAACAATGATAATACTAAGATATTGTTATCAAATCAATTTTAGGAGATCATATATGATATCATATTAATGTATATGATTCATTTATAATTTAATAACAATTATTTCACCATTATAAAGGAGTTTAACCTACCCCAAACTAAGGAAAAGTACAAGGTAAGAGTTTATTTTGCAATCTCTTCATTATTTGAGGTTGTTTATACGTAATAATCTACTGGGAATTCTTTATCATCTACATCCATGTTTCTTAAAAATATATTTCAAACCATTTTTACTATTTTCTAGAATATTGGTTAAAGGCATTTATACCCTTGTTTGAATTTTTATAAGAGGTTTATAAAGGAATATTTCCATCATTTTCCAGACAAGGTCTTTTTTATCCTTTTCAAAAGAATAATGGTAAGAATGTATTTTTTTAACTTATACGGTGGGTGCGGTTATTTTCTGCAATTATAAAATCTTCAAAGCTTCCCTTAAAAGCTTATAACAAAATTTTCAAAGTAACTGTTTTATTTTATAATTATGTGATTTTTAAATGATTTCAAAAAAGAGATATTTCTCTCAAATAGTTTTGATTTCATCTATGTCAACATCCTTTGATGGATTTTAAGCTTATTTGAAGTTGATTTATTATGATACAAAACTTCCATATTGTATTGAAGGTTTTGGGATTTTTTTTTTGACTGTAGATGTGTTATTTTTATACCATTCATGGTTTATGGAGAATGTATTGAAATTTCGTATGCTAGTTTTAATATGAATGTTTGTGTTATGTTTAAACCTATTCATATAAGGAATCCATTGGACTTAATATGTGATAGGCAGAGCCCTCTATAGCTCCTCGATGCATCGGTAGGTCTCGTGAGACAAACTAGTGTCTTGGCACAAGGCCTTGACAAAATCTTATTTGTAGTCTTGGCATGAGGCCTTGGCTATGTGGTTATGATAGTCTGGCATTATGCATTCCATCATTATGAAAGTGGTTATTGATATTGCATGTGATTATTTTATTAGTATAATATCCATGTGAATAAGTAAATGGGATTATTTCATTTTATTTCTTCCATATTATGTTGAAGTTCTAGTTTAAAAGGATTTTGTTTCAGTTATACATTGACTAAAATGTTTATTATTATTTATGAATGTTTCCGCTATATTGTTATCCTTACTAGGCATTTGAGCTCACCCATTTCAATGTTTTATTTTTTCTAGGATGTGAAGAATTAATTTATGAATGTCTTACTGGGATAGTATGTGGGGATATGAGTGTGGACTATGGAGACTATGTTGTTGTAGTTTTCATTTTATGATGTAATGTAAACATTATGAATGTATATAGTGTTTCCAAGGCTACAAAACTAATCGGTCTATTGAGACTTGATCTTTCTTGTGATCATGCCAATGTTATTTAATAATGCACCGACTCTGGGTAACTGGGGTCGGGGCGTTACATTGGAACATCAAGAAAGAGGGATGAAACCCTAAGAAAATGGAATAACTGGAAGGGAGGAACACTTTCCTTGAAAAATATAGAAGCGATTACCCCTAATTAACCAAATTTTTTATCTCAAAGAAACAAAACCTGATATTAAGGACTTAATTATGAGGATGAGGTCATGTGGGGACTGAAATGGGGGAAAAAGAGTAAATATTAAAGGAGATATGAAATAATGAATTTACCTATTCAAAACTGGGAGATTTGATAAATTCAGAGAATCATCTCCCTACATAGGGGTTCAAATGAGCTCCAAAAATTCAAAACCGATAATGGGTGTTATCATAGAGATTGTGGATTCTCTAGGGAGTTATAAAAATAAAAAAAATATAAAATTAAGGAGATATTAAATAATTAAAAAAATATTTAATGCAGGAAATGGGCCTTCGGGAATGCTGAATCCCTTCAATGAAATCTGAAATACACCATGATTAAGGATTTCCAAATGGTCCAAATTAATGTTGTGGTGTTATTAGGTCATAGAATGATAGGTAAGAATTATAATGGATAAAAAATGTTAAAAATTGAAGGATTTATAAAGGAATCTAAATTAATTTTTAAATCTAGAAATGGGCTCACGGTTTGGCCCGAATCATGAAAACTCACCCATTTCTCAAAAAAAGCCTGGGAAACCCCAAAACAAGGAAATAATGGAAATTAAATTAAAAATAACTTTAAAATAATTAATTTATGTTCCAATTATCACCACCATAAAATAATTCCACCCTGGAAAGTCAGAGAATGGTGAAAGCAATAAACAAACCCAACTGAGAAACCAAGAGGTACTCCCTTGCTAGGTTTCGCCCCCAGCGGCCAAAACACCTCCAGTGATCAATTAAGGAAGGAATACATCACAACCAAAACATACACCACATTCTTGAAACAATAAAGCACATTCAAGCTTTATCCCAAAGGAAAACTCTTCAAGATCAATCTGAACAAGGCTCAAGCAATTTACCCAAACAAACAACCACATCGAACATGGCTACACCTATCTTAATATAACTAAACCGTTGGGAACTCTCCAATACCAACTTTTACCCAAGTAATATGAAGGTAGTTAGATATCTCCTAAAGATACTACCCACTTACAATCCAAGACCATGGAAAAAACTGAGTTACTGGTACGGGGAGACACAGTTGGGCTCCCCACCATACGAGAGAATTTTTTTTTTATCGGAGACAGAATAAGGAAACCAACATGGGGAGTCCCAAACATACTATTTAGTACAAGGGGTAGATTTACATTAGAAATTTACAAAATAACATACACGAGACCCATGATGGGTCTCCCCACTATAATAACCAACCATCATTACCGACCAGTATGGGCCGACACAGAAAGACCCCAAAACACAAAGAGTTGGGATGACCACAAGGTTACTCTGCATAGTTTTGTAATTTTTTTTCTAACCATGTGGATCCTTTTATTTTCATGGTTTTCTAAAATTCACCATGTGAAAACCTTGTTCTCAACCTTTCTAGAAAAATTTTAAAACTTTATCCAAAAACACAATTGAATCCAAAGAGGAAAGAAACGTCATTGGGTGATAACATGGAAACAAGGCCCTCAATCTCTTTTCGCCAAACAAGAACAACAAAAGAAAGATGAATACACCAGAGGTTTAAACTCTTACAATATTTAATACTAAAGTTTGTACTTGTACAAACATTTAAATTACCCTAGGATTTCCCATGAATACGCTCCATCTTTGCTCCAGGACCTATGGCTGGAGCTCAAAATATTGAAGCATCTTGGGCCTCGAAGTTAGGATTTGGTAACCCCTATATATAACTTCTTCTTTCTATGCCACAAACAACTACACCGCATAACTCGATGGGTTCAACAAGAGATAACATACGTCAGAACACACTTTACCAAGAGCTAACATTTCTCTGATACATGGGATTATAAGATTCACACACATAACACCTTGTTTCTTTGGGTGAGAAACAACATAAGGGGTGGACATATTGAAAAAAAAACCTTCCTCTATGATAAAATATTGGAATTTTATTTTATTTCTTTTTTCCCCAAGGGAGATAAATTACCTACGTAATAGAGACCCTTAGAGAATTGTACGACAATCACCTTTATAGTCAAATGATCACACGACATCACAAGGTGTCATAATACATGACCATTGTAATTGATATAAAAAATACATGTAAAGGGACCTTATTCCAAGTCCCCAAAAAACACAAAATCCCATAATGTGGCCACAATGGCCTCTCATGACCAGATTTCCCACATTGGTGGTTTAAAATGAATGCATACTTCAAAGAGACTATGAAGGAACCAGAGGCCCTCTTAGACACCATCTAGACAATCATCCACAATAACAACCCCATACCACTTCCACCTTCGATGAATCATGAAACTTAAGAAACTAAAGTTTATTTCAACCTTCCACGATCACTCTCCCGATACAAGATGATCCAAAAATCAATAAAAGAAATGGGTGTATAATCAATCAAAAAATATCAATAAATGTTCTTTATATTGATCAACTGGAGGATTTTACAATGGAAAAACAATTTGTGTTTTACTTCGGTTGTGCCCTAACCCTTAATTGGGGAGTACCTTATCCAACGAGAGAACCCAAGGACCCAACCAAGCTGGTCCATTAGTAAAAATGTGTCACAATAATATCTAAACACATTTAGGGAACCACCATAAAGTCAGAACGAAACATTTTTCAGAAGATACCACTAACCAACCTTTCAACCCAGCTTACTGACCAAACACCAACCCAAAACACTATTCAAACAGGAGGGGTTCTTGGACTCAAAACATCCCTCAAAATCAAAAATTTCAAAAACACATAATAAAAACCATTCTGTACTAGTAATCAATACATTATGATTCCCTTTAAAAAAATTTCTTTGAAAACAAACGGTTTAGCAGTTAGCATATCCACCAATGGTACCCCATGGGCCTCACATATGCATGTTTCTGTGCCACACTAGGCACCCACCTCATATCTATCCCACCACTCATCCAGTCATGAAATTATCCATCCATCATCCCATATAACCTCATGAATGTGGTCTCTCATGGAAATACCAAATGTTAAAACAAAAATTATTTCCACTTCTCAAAACCAAAACAGTCAACCAATACATCCTTTTTCTCAAGACCGCTAAACACAACATCAAAATCCCAGTTCACATCTAAAACAAACTTTTCATAAACACACATCCATATAGATATGAATTGGCTTTCATGTTATTCACATTAATCTCAAAACAAATATTCCTTATTAAGACACATTTCAATAGTTTATAAAACTCTGCTAGAAACAGTTTTTCAAAACCAACATTAACAAACTTCTTGGTTTCAAAAGAGGTGTAAACACACCATTTTCCCAATTCAATTTTTTTTTGAAATTTTAGTTCAACAATTTCAAAAATAAAACCATTTCTTATTTATGTGAAAATAATTTCACAAAAAAACCATATTCTTTTTAAAACCATGCAATTTTTTCTTTAAAACCGAACTTCCAGGATTTCAAAACTAAAGGACACAAGACAATGTGATGGGGAACTAGTTTCAGTGGGTGATATAAACATATAGTTAGAGGCCATATACCAATCACTTAACAATCACAAAGTGTGTTTTAGGGAAATATCCCTGGCTCCACATGGCTTTCCAGGCCCTGCGAGCTCACTGAGATAATTAGCCCAACTCTCTTTTCATTTCCCCAGATCATCGTCAAACCAAGAAAACCAAAGGACTGAGATGAATCATGACTTCCCCTAACGACTCAAATACCATCATGAGGTTTAATATCCAGGAAAAAAACCCATAACTATAATTTCAAGTCCCAAATATTCCTAACTCCATACCATCAAAACTGCTCCACAAATAACATGACCCAATGAGTTAACATGAACCTCCTCTGATACCATTGTGTCTCAAACTGAATCCAGTCGCCTTTAAAATCAGAACCCGAACCAGTTCGTAGAAATACCCCAAGGGTGTTCCCGATCCTCACAGGCGGGAACAAGTAATAAGCTATCATAAAATGGAGTTTGGGAAGGATTTACCTGAATTTGTAAACATAAAATGACAAACGGAACCAAGAAATCAAAACTGAATTTTTCAAACCAAAACATCTTTGACTAAAATTCAGAACTGAATTACAGAATTTTAAACAATGTATGAAGACCATTAAAAAGGTACACAACCAAGAAAATATATCCCAAGAACATACACATGGAAATAGGCACCTCCCTCAATCCATCTCCACAACACTGCATCACGATGGACTGCTAAAAACCCGAACCACTGACATTAAACCTCTGCCCAAACCTGTGACACAAAATAAGAATGTCTAATTACACCCAATGGTTTATGTAGGATGTGAGAAAAATCCCAATAGGATGCAAAAACTAATAGATACCATGAGATTAACATTTAAAGATGAAAAGCATGCAAATTTTCAAAAATATGAAAAACTAGTAACAATTTCCAAAAGATGAAGCTTTGCATAAAAATAGTTTTCAAGTGGGATATTTTAAAGAGTTAACACCTTTAAAATAAACACCAAAGCTACTTAATTTTATAGTCAAATTTACCATATGCCGACAATAAGTATAAAGTAACTAATGAGAACAAGCATTAGGAAATAACTCATAGGCAGTAGCTAGCTGTGGGTCCCAGGTACCTCATATCCTGGTGAGAGTAACCATCACAAATTTCCATTCCTGTGAATGAGCAACTATTAGGGAACATACACATAAACTAGTGGTCCCCAATCATCAACATCATAGTTTATTTATAGTTGTATGCATCAATCTTGATATGTGAAACTGAGACCAAAACCCACGGATTCACTAGCATACTAGTACTCGTCTACCCAACTAGATACCCATGTTTTCCCCTTGTGCTAAAAAAAAGTTCTTAAAGTCACGAAATATAAATTGAACATTAAAATATTATTTACACATCAAAAATTCAAAAAACAGAACCAATGTGAACCACACAAGTCACAAAATTCCATTTTTCATTCAAAATGATTTTAAAACCAGGCTCACACTAAAATAGCCCACAACACATTTCACATTTATTCAACACTTCCAATAAACCTTTAAAAAATATTATAAAAAAATTATAAGATATTTCAACTCATATAACAGCCCACACACACGGCAAATAAGACTCCTTTAATAATCTAAAATTCAATTTTTCACATCACACTCACACAAAACAGTCCACATCACATTCACATCTCGTTCACACCTGAATATATCCTTAAAAAATTTAATAAAATATTTCCAAGATGATACATATAACATAACCTCCTTTTCACAAATGAAATGGAAATTTTAAAAATATACTCCTACCAAAACAGTTTTCTGATATAGTTTCACCTCTTTCACAACTTAATAAACCATTCAAAACTTTCATAAAACAATTATAAGGAGTATACCCAAGCTTTGCACAAAAAAACCATTTCAAAAACCACTTTTTAATACAAAATCACACCAAGACCCTAAAAACAGAATTGGCATCCCAATAAACATGTAATAATCCACTTTCAAATTTTATATAATCACATTGAACAATATCACAAAAGATACCCATGAGAACACACAAATCGATAAAACACTTTCAAAAAGTATAAGAAGGTTACACGGATAAAACCCATTCAAATACCCCCCCCCCTTTTAGGCCCACATGACACTATATCATTACTCAACCAAAATTTTCAGCCCCTTTCAACAAATAATAAATCACTTCCACATTTTACAAAACTACCGGAAGAGATAACACATGAAATACATTTGAAAAATACACACTTCAAAAAATAAATAAATTTAATACCAAATGATTTACTATATATACAAAAAATGGTTTTTCCCTAATTAAAATCATATAAATAACATGAAAAATTATTTAATCAAGAAAAATAACTCATCATTAAATTGTTACTCACGAAATCACCTACCAAAATTGTCGAATCCCTCAAAACATGATGCAAAATGTCAAATGCACCACCCCGGTACCACAAGGATGATAAATCCAGCCATAGACCACATATTTTCATCAAAGAGACTCATGGTTAAAACCTAGGTACGAACCCTAGGTTCTGGACACTTTGTAACATCAAGAAAGAGGGATGAAACCCTATGAAAATGGAAGAAGTGGAAGGGAGGAACACTTACCTTGAAAAATCTTGAAGCAATTACCCCGAATTAACCAAATGTTGAATCTCAAAGAAAAAAACATGACAGTTAGGATTCACTAATGAGGATGTCATATGGGGACTAAAATGGGGTAAAATAGTAAATATTGAGGGAGATATTAAAGAATGAATTTACCTCTTCAAATCGGGGTGATTTGATAATTCCAGAGAATAATCTCCCTCCTTCGGGGTTCAAATGAGCTTCAAAAATTCAAAACTGATAATGGGGGTGATCCTTGTGATAAGGGATTCTAGAGGGAGGATGAATCAAAAAACAAAAATATAAAATAAAGGAGGTATAAAAATATGCAAAAACTATATTTAATGTAAGAAATGGTCCTTCGGCTAGGCACAATCCCTTAAATAAAAACTGAAATACACTATGATTAAGGATTTCTAAATTGTCCAAATTAATGTGGTGGTGTTATTCGGTAAGGGGAGGTAAAGTAGGAATTTAAATGGATAAAAAATGTTAAAAAATGAATGATTTATAAAGGAAACAAAATTAATTTTAAAATCTAGAATTGGGCTCACAGTTAGGCCCAAATCAATAAAACACGCCCATTTCTCAAAAAAAAGCTTCGGAAACCCCCAAAACAAATAAATAATAGAAATTAAATTAAAAATAGATTTTAACTAAGTTATTTATGTTACATATGTCCCCCCATTATGCTACCAAATGTTTTGTGCAATTTTCCTGGATAAACAATTGTAAAGTGAATACCCATACCCATTTCAACTCAAGGGTATAAAAATTATAGTCACCATATGAAATTGATTAGGTAATTATATTTTATATAATCCAAATTTCTTCTTTATGGGATTAAATGTGATGAAATATGTTATTATATTAAATTATCTATGTTTCACACTTATGCATGCACATGATATGATTATAATGGGTGCAACCAGATAGTTCTCCAATGGATTGAGTAATGTTTTAGTCTCATGAAATGCCATTGTATATTGTGGGAGAGGTTATCAAAAAAACAATATATTATTATGTATTTTTGGTTAACCTTTAATAATTCCTATGATTTCATGTTTAATGTTGTTAATATATTCCCATGTTTCCTTAATATTATCTTGTGGTATCATGCCTCATTGTGAAAGATTACGATTCTCACCCTTGTTATGTCCCTTTAGAAGGTACCAAGGATCGTATATGATGATGGGGGGACACATATTTAAATTTTTTTCATCACCAAAAAAAATAAAGATATCTAATCTAGTGGTACGATCCCTGATAGAGGCCCGAATATCTCACCAAAAATATTTTAATAAAACAATAAAACTGAATAAACACCAAGTTTCAAACCAAGAGTGGTCAATTGTATCTCATCCCTGGTTATTTTTAATCAATATATACAAAGATTATCCCCTATAAATTTTCCACACATGCTTCATGAATCCATGTGTACACTATATATCAAATTTCAGGTGATATCATAAATCTCCGATGATTTCTTGAACATCACGATGATCACTATGACCCCACACATTCGATTGGAGAAAGAGTTCATGGATCATTGGTTCAAAGAGATAATTTCACTCATTTGGATTCAAGATAATGAATATGGTCACATATCATTTTTATGGATAGTAACTAGAATACATATTATAACGACCCATAATTTACATACATTGTTATAACTTCAGAATTGAAGCACACTTATTACAACATATAAAAAAACCAAGAAAGGACCGTATAGGTATAGTGTCTTTAGAAACTGTGAAACATAAACAACTGGTTCATAAAGCATCTACTTTGCCTCCCATTTATTTCATCATATCTAGAGTCCCTTTTTGGAATATTCTACTTAATAACCTTCTTCCTGGCCTGGGGAAATAAAACATACAAAAGGGTGAGCTCAAATGCTCAGTAAGGGTAAACAAAAGAAATATCAATCACATCATATACATAAGAACATAACTTTTGGAAAATGTATCCTGCAAAAGAGATCATAATATCATAACATGGGATAAATCATAGAAGTGAAATGTAATCCAAATAATCATATCTTAAAACCTGAAACTTTGTGGCATACACACATAATCATAGAAAATCATTTCTTATTAGTCAAGACTCATTGCCAAGACTATCTTAGTGGACAAAGTCCATTTCTGAACTGAATCACCCTCGTTTTAGTCCTGTTTCACTGAACCGGTATAACCTACCATTCCAGCCATGTCTATCTCATGAGATATAAAATCTTTACCCAATGCATTGGAGGGAGATATAGGTCCCACCCATCTCATAATGATACCATTCTTATGTGTGCCACAAAATCATAAACCATACATCATAGCATAACCCATGTAATTAAAATTTGAATCTTAAACATCGTGACATCATAAAACAATTCATATACGATAAAGGAATTCATAAAAATATTTCCATCACAACATAATCAAATCCATGTAATAATAGGGATAGAAACAGAACCCTTTATTATCTTAGATGGAAAATAATTTTGATAAAATACTTGAACTCCATTCTTGAGGAAAATATCCTTTCTAATTCAAAAACATTTTCCTTTCTTAACATGTCTTACAATTTTAAACTAAAAGAAGTTGATTAAAAATAAACATGAAAACTTGTAAAGGAAGCCTCTTGGAAATAATGTTTTAAAAATCCATTCATGTCGTATAAGTTAAAAAAACATTCTTCTCGTACTTTTATCGAAAAATTCAAAAAAGTACCTCGTACGAAAAACGACAAAAGATTCCTTTAATATCTTTTACTAAAAACTCACCGAAGGGTAAAATAGGATTTAAAAAATTTTAGGTGAATGGAAATAATATTACATATTGAAGAAACATGTATGTGGATGATAAAATACACCCTAGTAAATACTAAAGTATAAACAATCTCGGATAAAAATGAGATTGTGATATTTCCCTTACCTTAGGTCCGTTTTGCTTCGTAAGTGTCCAAAACTCCTGTATAATGGTTAAAATAATGTTATTGACTTATTATAGAATCATACTTATTTTTATGATATCATATATGGTCATATTCTTAGCTTCTTAGTAGTAATATTTCATTGCTACATGTTATTCGGGTGATTATAACTTTTTGTTCTTATGCGTGTTTGTCGAATAAATACTTATTTTTATCTTTAGGTTATAGATACCTCATTTACAAAATGGTATTAGTGTAATATATATCATATTAATTCATTCAATTCATTTATATAATCGTTATGAAATGAAGATCATGTAGAATGAGTCGCATCACATCGTGAAGACGGTATTCCGTACGTACGCACGAGTGATGATATCGTTCCTATGATCGTGGAATTGTATTGGAGTGTATGTATACAATATCAATTTATAATAGTCATATATTGTCATTATTTACACCATTATACCAATCCATGTAAGGTGGTGGTGGAAAATAGATTACACCACGGCGTGGAGACGGTATTCCGTACGTACGCACACGCGGTGATTTCTTTTTTCCGTAGGATGGATAGATGGTGAAATAGGGTTGTTTCATACTTATAATAACATATAAGTATAAGAGTGATACTGATGTTATTACTTCATAATGAAACAACTAAATAATAATAAGTGGAAGAATTAATAAAGATGAAAGAATCGGTAACGGACATTACCTCTTCTTTGAAGTGCTTCTTTGAGACCTTCTTTTAGGGCACGAAAATTGGTCTTTGAAGAAGACCATGACCTCTAGGATGTATCTAGGGAAGTGGAGAGGAGAAATTGGCAGGGTTTGGCCAATCTTGAAGGCTCAAAGTGGTGTGAGGAAGAGGGGGAGGAGGTTCCCTTTTATAAGGGAGGAGAGGGGCACCTTTGGGAAAACTAAAAATATTATTTTATTATAAAGTCAAGTTCGGTGTTAAATAGCTCCAAATTGATATATTTAGAATCTAAGGTGGGGATGGGTCTAAATCCTCTCATCCAATAGAATTTATACAAGTTTAGGTTCCTATTTTAACCTGATCATTTAGATTTAACATTAAGTAAAATAAGTTTACTTTTACCGTGTTTTCTTGTGTTCTTATACTATAAGGTTAATAAACTTACTATAAGCAGCCAAAAGAACCCCATGTTGTTTATTATTAATATATATAACCTTATCTAAGTCATTTGTCCTAACCTTAGATTTTTAGGAATAAAATAACAATTACTAATATAATATTTGTTTTTCAAAACTATTTTATGTCAATTTTGACACTATTTAGTAATTGATTTTTGTGAAAATCATAACAGAATTATTAATTCTAAAAAAGTTAATTAAATAAATACTAACATGTCAATTTAACCTAGAAAATTAGTGTAATTCATAAAAAGTCTGAAATTACATTTATTTTGGTGTTTATAACATTAATTATGTCAATATTTCATTAATAAGATAATTACAGCATCATCTTTGTGTCAAAAATAAATTAAATTATTTAATGTCTAAAAATTACAAATAAAATACAATTATGTAGGAAATATTTTTACCTTTCTAATGAATATTTATAGTCGAATTTATCTTATGTATAACCTTATATTGAAAATTATTTACTTATTAAACATTGATTTTTACTATTTTAACCCTTCTTTAAATAAATTAATAATAAATGTCCTAATCTAATCCAAGTGGGCCTAAATGATCATATTTTATTCCTAAGTTTGTTTTTGGTCGAATTACACTTATCCAATAGAATTATGACTTGTGTTAGGGTAATAATAATATCATCTTTACCCTTAATTACCCTATTTACTTTTAACCGTGGTAAAAAAAAGTAAAAAGTTACTATTCACCAAAAATTATTTTCATCTCATTGAACCACATTTTAGTCCTCGATATTAACCTTGTCTCTCGGATTTTCCAAATTCCACTCACAGAAGTGGTAAAATTATGTTTTATGAAAAATTCAGTTTTTTAACTACCACTTAGTGGTTTCACTATGCATCAAAAATTTAAAGTTTTCAGAAAAATAAAAAAATTTCACCCTAGGCTAATTTCGATATTCCGAATCCAGAAATGAAGTCCATTTTGAAAAATAAAATTTATAAAATTTCAAAAAGTGGTTATTACTATTCATAATGGCTAGTTTTAATAATATTTTAATAGCATATCGTTGTTTAGTGAAACTCGGTATTGCGTACGACGCAAGCTATAGAGGAAGGCCACGATTTCGTGTAAACAAATCCAAGAAAGTGTTGTGTAGAAAAAGATTTCATTGATGATTTATATAACATAAAAGTATCGAGTGTTACATTCTACCCCCCTTAAAATGAATTTTGCCCTCAAAATTCGTCACTTTGTAACAAACAGATGAGGATACCACTCCCTCATCATATCCTCAAGCTCCCATGTAGCTTCTTCAAATTGGTGGTTCCTCCATAAAGCTTTCACCAATCGAGTGGTCTTGTTTCATAGCACTTTTTCGCTACGATTCAGAATCTCTATCGGCAGTTCTTCATAAGAAAGATCTTGCTTCAGCGGTACAACTTCTGAGCTGAGTACATGTGAAGGATCAGGTATGTACATTCTCAGGAGAGATACATGGAACACATCTTGAACTTGAGAGAGATTTGGTGGAAGCGCCAATAGGTAAGCTACCTTCCCAACATGATCCAGTATTTCTAAAGGGCCGATATATCTAGGGATCAACTTCCCCTTCTTTCTAAATCTCATAACCCTCTTCCAGGGAGATATTCGTAAGAACACTTTATCACCCACTTAAAACTCTAAGCCTTTTCTTCGGTTGTCGGCATAACTTTTCTGTCGACTCTGAGATGCTCTTATGTGTTTTTGAATAGATCTGACCTTTTCTGCCATTTCATCAACGAGATCAGGTCCTAATAGCTTTCTTTCCCCAACTTCATCCCAGCAAGTTGGAGTCCTGCATTTCTTTCCATAGAGAGCTTTATAAGGAGCCATCTGAATACTGGAGTGAAAGATATTATTATAAGAAATTTCCACCAAAGGTAGTTGTTGATACCAACCACCTTTTAAATCCATAGAGCAAGCTCTCAACATATCTTCTAGAGTTTGAATTTTTCTCTCAGACTGACCGTCTCTCTGAGGATGATAAGCAATGCTGAAACTCAACTCTGTATCCAGAGTATGCTAAAGACTTCGCCAGAACTTCGAGGTAAATCTCGGATCTAGATCATATATAATAGAAAGTGGTACTCCATGCAATCTTACCACTTCCTTTACATATATCCTGGCAAGCTGATCCAGAGAGAAATCCTCTCTAATAGCAATGAAATGTGCAGACTTGGTAAGATGATCAACGATGACCCAGATAGCATTATTGCCTTTGGATGTTTTAGGAAGTCCTGTGACAAAGTCCATAGTGATGTTTTCCCATTTCTATTTGGTTATGGGTAATGGTTATAACATCCCCTTAGACTTCTTTTTCTCAGCTTTAACTTGCTGACAAACCAAGCATCGAGAGACATATTCAGCAACATCTATTTTTCATGCCATCCCACCAGAAGTACTCTTTCAGGTCCCTATACATATTCGTGCTTCCAGGATGAATAGAGAATGAAGAACTATGAGCCTCATCCAGCAGCTCCTTCTTTAATTCGGGGATGGGAGGAACACAAACACGATTCCTGAACTTTATTATCCCATCACAATCAAGGTTGAATTCAGGAACATTTCTCACCATCTTTTGTAACTCGACATCTTCTCTCTGTGCCTCTTTAATCTTCACATGTATAGATGGTTGAACATTCATTTGAGAAAGATAAGATTTTTCCCCTTCCATTATAATTCCAAGATCCATCGTTTGTAAATCCATAAATATTGGATCTTTTTTGATCCTCATCATGGATAAACTAGCATGGTCTTGTCGACTTAATGCATCTTCCACCTTGTTTTCTTTCCCAGGGTGGTAATGGATTGAGCAGTCATAATCCATAATCATCTCCAACCATCTTCTTTGGCGCATATTCAGCTCCTTTTGTGTGAAAATATACTTTAAACTTTTATGATCAGTATAAATATCACACCTTTCACCATAAAGGTAATGCCTCCAAATCTTTATTGCAAAGATTACCGCAGCTAACTCCAAATCATGTGTTGGGTAATTTTGCTCATGGATTTTCAATTGTCGTGAGGCATAAGCTATCACCATATCAATTTGCATAAGAACACACCCAAATCCCTTCTTGGATGCATCACTATAGATCACAAACCTTTCTCCACTACAAGGCAGTGTGAGCACAGGTGCACTGGATAAACTTCTTTTCAACTCCTTGATATTCTCTTCACATTCCTCCATCCAGAAAAACTTAACTCCTTTCTGAGTCAACTTGGTGAGTGGATTAGATAATCGTGAAAAATCTTTCACAAAAAGTCGATAATATCCAGCCAAACCAAGAGAACTTCGGATCTCAGTTACTGTTTTTGGTCTCGACCATCTTTCGATAACCTCTGTTTTTGCTGGATCCACAGATATCCCCTCTTTTGAGATTATGTGACCCAAAAATGAAACTTTTTGAAGCCAAAATTCACACTTGGTAAATTTTCCATAAAGCTTCTCCTTTCTCAGGGTATTCAATATAATTCTCAAGTGATCTTCATATTCTTCCTTTCTCTTTGAATAAGAAAGAATATCGTATATAAAGAATAACAAAAACTGATCAAGATAGTCTCTAAAGACTCTATTCATTAGATCCATGAAGATAGCAGGGGAATTAGTAAGACCAAATGGCATCACTATAAATTCATAGTGTCCATACCTTGTACGGAAAGCCGTCTTTGGTATATACTCCCTTTTTACCCTTAATTGATGATACCCTGAACAAAGATCAATCATGGAAAAGTATTGAGCTCCGCGTAGTTGGCCAAATATGTCATCAATGCGTGGGAGAGGATATTTGTTCTTGATAGTGATCTTGTTAAGTTCTCGATAATCAATGCAGAGTCTCATTGATCCATCTTTCTTCTTAACAAATAGAACAGGTGCTCCCCAAGGTGATGCACTAGGGCGTATGAATCCCTTATCAAGATTATCTTGGAGTTGCTTCTTCAATTCCTGCAACTCAATTGGGGCCATTAAATAAGGTGTCTTTGAAATAGGCAAAGCACCTGGCATGAGTTCTATTGAAAACTCAACTTCACGATTTGGTGGAAGACCCGGTAATTCCTCTGGAAAGACATCATCAAACTCCCATACAATGGGAATATTCTAAATCGTGAGTTTCTCACCAACCATTTGAGATAAATAACCTTCATTTAGTGGAATCAAGACCCATAAGGTAGAACGAATTTCCACTGGAAGGTTATGTTCATCCTTGCATTGATAGACGATCATAGATTGATCTGGAATATGAAATGTGACTTCCCTTCTTTGGAAATTGATATGAGCTCCATATAAAGAATGCCAATCCATGCCAAGAATCACATCAAATTCCACTATAGGAAGGATCACAAGATTTGCAGGAAGCACTTTCCCACAAACATCGATCGGAGAAGAATTATAAACTTTTGATGTGACTGTTGTGCCATTAGGTGTTGTCACAGCTAACTCAACTTCTAATTGTTGAGGTAATATGGTGATACCCTTAGAAAATTCTTCAGAAATAAAGGAGTGGGTGGATCCAAAATCAAATAAAGCATTTGTTACTTTAGATTGGATGGTAAGTGTACCTTTCACCACATCGTTATCGTACTCCACATCGCTGATAGAAATTGCATGTTACTTTCCTTTGTCTTTAGCCTTAAGAGTTTGTTGACGTCGACCATCATCATCAACCCTTAGATTAGGGAATTTATTAGCATAATGTCCCATCTCCTTTCACTTGAAACATTGAAGTGTATTAGGTTCATTCTGTGTATCTCTTCCTTTGTTTGCATCATTAGACATCTTCTTCCCATCATCGCGGCATTCAAATTCCCGATGACCTTCCTTTCCACATTTGAAACATTTACTTGTCCCTTTAAGACAACTCCCTTCAAGTTTTTTTCCACACTTTGAGCATAAGGGAAAGCACATCTTCTTTTCAGTGTGCTCTTTAGATTTTCCTTTGAATTCCATTTTCCTGTTCTTATCAAACCCATATGACTGATGGGTTACTCCAATATCCATCTCAAATTTGAGAGCACATCGAATGATTTCCTCATAGCTATTAAAGTCCCTTATGGATAAGGCCCTTCGAAGACTTGGTTTTAAGCCACTAAAGAATCGATCGATCTTACTCTCAGTTTGGATAATAATACCAGAAGTGTACCTTGCAAGTCTTGTAAAATTTGCTTCATAGGTACCAACAGATTCATCATCCTTTTTCTTCAGTTCAAGAAACTCTTTCTCCATCTTTGTTCAGATAATACGAGGGAAGTACTTATTGAAAAATAAGTTCTTGAACTCGTCCCATTCCATGGACTCAATTTCATCCCTTTGCCTCGTATTCTTAATAAGATTCCACCATTGATCAGCATCTCCTTCAAAACGATACACTGCTATGATGACTTTATCATGTTCAAAACATTAAAGAACTGAAAATAACTTTTTAGTAGTACTAATCCATTGTTCAACAACTAATTGATCAGTAGACACGCTGAAAGAAGGTGAACGCTGCCTCATGAAGGATTCAACAGAATGTTGATCCTTCCTTTGATCGTTTGGAAGTCCTGCATGATTCATAGCTTGAGAAAGTTGTGTGAGCATGGCTAAGAGATTTTTCATTCCAGCTCCCATAACGTTTGGTTTCTCAGGGGGACAATCATTGCATTTCCCATCACATTCCGCATTAACACGATTCCTTCGGGTTTCATCCATTTACTAAAACCAAGAAGAATAGTGTGAACAACACTAATTATAATAGGAAAACCACATAATCAAGAATAAAATTTCACACTTAAGGTCTTATCCTAGGTTATTCATGGACATTTCTAAAACACTAAGATTCTGTTCTATTCTTAGACTTATCCTTAGGGTTCTTACAAAGGCTTTCGTATCCTAGTTTCCAAAGGTTGACTATACCTTTCCTCTGATACCAACTATAACGACCCATATTTTACATACATTGTTATTACTTAAGAATTGAATCACACTTATTACAACATATAACAAAACCAAGAATAGACCGTATAGGTATAGTGTCTTTAGAAACTGGTAAACATAAACAAATGGTTCATAAAGCATCTACTTTTCCTCCCATTTATTTCATCATATCTAGAGTCCCTTTTTGGAATATTCTACTTAATAACATTCTTCCTGACCTGGGGATATAAAAAATACAAAAGGGTGAGCTCAAATGCTCAGTAAGCGTAAACAAAAGAAATATCAATCACATCATGTACATAAGAACATATCTTTTGTAAATATTATCCTACAAAAGAGATCATAATATCATAACATGGGATAAATCATAGAAGTGAAATGTAATCCCATTAATCATAACTTAAAACCTAAAACTTTGTGGCATACACACATAATCGTAGAGAATCATTTCTTATTAGTCAAGACTCATTTCCAAGACTATCTTAGTGGACAAAGTCTATTTCTGAACCGAGTCACCCTCGTTTCAGTCCTGTTTCACTGAACCGGTATAACCTACCGTTTCAGCCATGTCTATCTCATGAGATATAAAATCTTTACCCAATGCATTGGAGGGAGATATAGGTCCCACCCATCTCATAATTATACCATTCTTATGTGTGCCACAAAATCATAAACCATACATCATAGCATAACCCATGTAATAAAAATGGGAATCTTAAACATCGTGACATCATAAAACAATTCATATACGATAAAGGAATTCATAAAAATATTTCCATCACAACATAATCAAATCCATGTCATAATAGGGATAGAAACAGAACCCTTTATTATCTTAGATGGAAAATAATTTTGATAAAACACTTGAACTCCATTCTTGAGGAAAATATCCTTTCTACTTCAAAAACATTTTCCTTTCTTAACATGTCTTACAATTTTAAACTAAAAGAAGTTGATTAAAAATAAACTTGAAAACATTTAAATGAAGCTTCTTGGAAATAATGTTTTAAAAATCCATTCATGCTGTATAAGTTAAAAAAACATTCTTCTCGTACTTTTATCGAAAAAGTCAAAAAAGTACCTCGTACGAAAAATGACAAAAGATTCCTTTCATATCTTTTACTAAAAACTCACCGAAGGGTAAAATAGGATTTAAAAAATTGTAGGTGAATGGAAATAATATTAAATATTGAGGAAACATGGATGTGGATGATAAAATACACCCCAGTAAATACTAAAGTATAAACAATCTCGAATAAATATGAGATTGTGATATTTCCCTTACCTTAGGTCCGTTTTTCTTCGTAAGTGTCCAATCCTCTTGTATAATGATTTAAATAATGTTATTGACTTAATACAGAATCATACTTATTTTTATGATATCATATATGGTCATATTCATAGCTTCTTAGTAGTAATATTTCATTGCGACTTGTTATTCGGGTGTTTATAACTTTTTGTTCTTATGCCTGTTTGTCGAATAAATTCTTATTCTTATCTTTAGGTTATAGATACCTCATTTCCAGAATGGTATTAGTGTAATATATATCATATTCATTCATTCAATTCATTTATATAATCATTTTGAAATGGAGATCATGTAGAATGAGTCGCATCACATCGTGGAGACGGTATTCCGTACGTACGCACGAGTGATGATATTGTTCCTATGATCGTGGAATTTTATTGGAGTGTATGTATACAATATCAATTTATAATAGTCATATATAGTCATTATTTACACCATTATACCCATCCAAGTATGGTGGTGGTGGAAAATAGATTACACCACGGCGTGGAGACGGTATTCCGTACGTACGCACGCGCGGTGATTTCTTTTTTCCGTAGGATGGATAGATGGTGAGATAGGGTTGTTTCATACATATAATAACATATAAGTATATGAGTGATACTGATGTTATTACTTCATAATGAAACAACTAAAGAAGAAGAAGTGGAAGAAGAAATAAAGATGAAAGAATCGGTAACGGACATTACCTCTTCTTTGAAGTGTTTCTTTGAGACCATCGTTTAGGGCACTAAAATTGGTCTTTGAAGAAGACCAGGACCTCTAGGATGTCTCTAGGAAAGTGGAGAGGAGTAATTGGTAGGGTTTTTCTGAGCCTGTAGGCTCAATGTGGTGTGAGGAAGAGGGGGAGGAGGTTCCCTTTTATAAGGGAGGAGAGGGGCACCTTTGGTAAAACTTAAAATATTATTTTATTATAAAGTCAAGTTCGGTTTTAAATAACTCGAAATTGATATATTTCGAAGCTAAGGTGGGGATGGGTCGAAATCCTCTCATCCAGTAGAATTTAGACAAGTTTAGGTTCCTCTTTTAACCTTATCATTTAGATTTAACATTAAGTTAAATAAGTTTACTTTTACCGTGTCTTCTTGTGTTCTTATACTATAAGGTTAATAAACTTACTATAAGCAGCCAAACGAACCCCAAGTTTTCTATTATTAATATATATAACCTTATCTAAGTCATTTGGCCGAACCTTAGATTTTTAGGAATAAAATAACAATTACTAATATATTATTTGTCTTTAAAAACTATTTTATGTCAATTTTGACATTATTTAGTAATTGATTTTTGTGAAAATCATAACAGAATTATTAATTTTAACCAAGTATATTAAATCAATACTAACATGTCATATTAACCTATAAAATTAGTGGAATTTATAAAAAGTCTCAAATTACATTTATTTTGGTGTTTATAACATTAATTATGTCAATATTTAATTAATAAGTTAATTACTGCATCATCTTTGTGTCATAAATAAATTAAATTATTTAATGTCTAAAAATTACAAATAAAATACAATTATGTAGGGAATATTTTTATCTTTCTAAGGAATATTTATAGTCGAATTTATCTTATGTATTACCTTATATTAAAAATTATTTACTTATTAAACATTGATTTTAACTATTTTAACCCTTCTTTAAATAAATTGATAATATATGTCCTAATCTGATCCAAGTGGGCCTAAATGGTCATATTTTATTCCTAATCTTGTTTTTGGTCGAATGAAACTTATCCAATATAATTAGGACATGTGTTCGGGTAATAATAATATCATCTTTACCCTTAATTACCCTATTCACTTTAAACCGTGGTAAAAAAAAGTAAAATTTACTATTCACCAAAAATTATTTTCATCTCATTGAACCACATTTTAGTCATTGATATTAACCGTGTCTCTCGGATTTTCGAAATTCCACTCACAGAAGCAGTAAAATTATGTTTTATGAAAAATTCAGTTTTTTTTAACTACCACTTATTGGTTTCACTATTCATCAAAAATTGAATGTTTTTAGAAAAATACCAAAATTTCACCCTAGGCTAATTTCGATATTCCGAATCCAAAAATGAAGTGAATTTTGAAAAAGAAAATTTATAAAATTTCAAAAAGTGGTTATTACTATTCATAACGGCTAGTTTTGATAATATTTTAATAGCATATCGTTGTTTAGTGAAACTCGGTATTGCGTACGACGCAAGCTATCGAGGAAGGCCGCGATTTTGTGTAAATCAAGCCAAGTAAGTGTTGTTTAGAAAAATATTCCTTTGATGATTTATGTAACATAAAAGTCTCGGGTGTTACACATATCCTCTCCTGCTTGTATTGTGCAGTTATCAAATATTGTGAAAGGGTTCCCCGAACCTATGAAATAAAAATTCCCACTAAATAAAAAACATTATAAATAGTTTTGAATAATTAAATGAATCATATATATTATTTATATTTCATAAAAATATTTTAAAATGTATATAATATATTTCATGTAAAATTTCACTCATTTAACTCGTCTTGAAATTATAATTAATATTGAATAAACCTTGAAAATTAAAATAATATATGTTAATATAAATTTTTCCAAATATTCAATTTATGCATGATGAATAAATTGAATAAATAATTTCAAACCAATTATTTCATATTCAAATAATAAATTATTAAGGTATTTTTTGGTGTTTTTAATACATGGAAAATTATAAAACCCATAAAGGGGGCCATTATGTCATATGTAACTATTCAGCAGAATAGGGTATAATCTTGAATGTGATATTGTGTGTGACCCTCTAAGTCCTTATCTAAAAAATAGTGAATACTTTTTATATACCATGAGTAGAGTATACAAACACTTTAGGGCCCCTGATGTGATATGGAATATTCATTCAAATAAAAACCATCATATGAAACATGTTCAATTTTATATAATCTATTTTCTTGTGATATCATATAAAGAAGCACACATACTTGTTCTATAATAAATTCATGAATTATAGTTTCTAGTTATTTATTGATGGATATTACTTCAACTACCTTGTCTAATAATTTACAAAGGTACTACAATTCAGATTAATTGGGTCTTAGATATCACTTCCTCGACTGAGAAGTGAAATATTCCATCTTCACTAGTCAACCAATTCCATACCACTAATGACACACCCATAATTGGATACCTCACCATGATATTATTGGGAAATTTTTTATTTCAATTAATATAAAAAATAAAATAGAACACCTTGATAATGATATAATTTCATATGTCCAATACACATATATGTATATAGGAACATCCAATGACACCCAAAACCTATGGTGTTCATATTGGCGAGTATGTCCTCAGGATATCAACTACTAGAGATCAACAATTAAAAACATAATGGGAATAAGTGTAAATGAAGATGATCTCCCAAGACTTGATAGTCATACATAAAATGTGTCTAATCTGTATGAAATATCATCAACATAAAACATGTTTTAATGATTAATTTAATTATATATTGAGGTTCTCATTAATGAAAAGGAACTATTATAACACTTTGATATGAAAAATAATATATGGACATTAAAATTTAAATATTTGATGGAGAATAATTTGGCTAAAATGGTAGGTGTAAATCATGCATGACTAATTATACATATTTTATGGTAATCAACAGTACTAATAAATTTGGGAATGGCAAAAAAAACTCACAACACACCCAGCTGCATTGGATCCAACATTCTAATGATTCTTGTTAGCTCTCACGTAATAAAATCAGATTTCTACTAAGTTAGGGATTTAGTTGTTGGGCTATACATGTTTCCATTTTGTGTCTGTTCTTATATATATAAGCTCCTATCCATGTGTAAGACTCATCAAGATATTTAAACCCCGAATATATATCCTTTATTCCACTATCAATACATGAAATATTGGATATTCTGCATAGTAGAATGATCTAAAATTCATTTATTATGAATTTTTACTTAATATTTGAGATTCCAAGAACAAAAACTAATCATTATGTATCAAATACTAATTCTTATGCGCCTTATAATCTATAACATAGTCATTATTTTTAGATATAGATACCACAATCTTGTATGATATTGTAATTAAAATTAACTTATCATAATTGTTATTTTAGTTAACTTGATCTATTTAAGAGTAGTTTTTGTCTCCTCAAAACTATTATCCATTCCTCTCAATATACCATGTTCATAGCTTTTTTACAAGCTCTAATACAATTAGATAGTTATGACTACATGTAGTTCTTCTAAATATAATTGATATTTTCCAATCATAAATTTTACTTTTGAAATATAATTTATAGTAAATATTAGGGAATACATGATTGATCCATCATAGAATCATATGGATTTCAACTCACTGCATTAATATTTTTCTATGTCCCTTACATGTATACATGTATAGATTTATTCCATGTGATGTTTCTAACAATTCCATATAGAATTTTTCTAACGTTTATTTTAAATAAATATTAAGTATATATACTTTTGACTTGGTCTATAATACCGTTAGATATAACTTAGTAGAGCATATTCCCCAAAACATAAGTTGCTACTTTATGTTTGTCAATAGATAGTTAATTTCACATTTTGTATTAATAAAATGTAAAATAAATTGATGTTTTATATATATTTTCTAAAAACAATTTAAAAATAAATATATTGCTCTCCCACTGACCTATAGTAGAAATATGGAAGAAATTCATTCCAAATGAATATTACATGATCTTGTTTCTTATATCAATTGTAAACTAAATTTTAGTAACATAAACCCTTTATTGGTATTCTATGATTTCACCATCCTTATGTAGATACATCATATATACTCTTTTCATGATTGGTGTTGTTGACATCGAATGCTCAATATAATGATCATAGAAAGTAACTATGAAAAGTAAAACTCAGATAGATTTTTGTAAGATGATTTGTTGTTTCAAGTAATGTGTTATTAGTACCTTTCTTGTACCATTAATATATAATTAAAATTTAATAACTACGATAAAATAAAAAATAATATGGCCAATAAATTTTGATCTATCACATCCATTACATAATATTAATTGATCTTTTCAATTTTTGTCGATTTCTATATAAAGAAAACTTATAGATTTTTTATAATCAGTGAATAATGTATCACAATACAAGGTTAATACAAAATCACCACATTGTTTTTTACCTTCTTTCATATTATATTTATCTATAATATTATATTCTACACCTATTATAGAACTTGTTCTTTTATCAAATATTTTTTTATCTCCATAATTGGATAAAATTAAGTCAATAATTCTCTCACTATCTCAAATAGATTTGTACACCCTATTATATAAATATATTCTATAACTTGACTGCCTATTTTATATAATTGGGATTTAATTTATATTTTAATTTTCTGATTAATTATATTAGATGCCCATTTTGTTTTTCAAGATTCAAATTTTATTATATCCTTGAAAAACACTTTTCATCAAAACACATGTTCTTATGAAATTATGAATTTTTATCATATTATCACTCATATGATAACCATTTCTCTTGATAGTTGGCATATCATAATGGAATACTTCTATTCATTGTGATGCATATCTTGTAAATAATGGATGATTTTATAATGGATTTTAGTTATAACGTTAATTCTCCTTTTACATACATTATGACTCAATTGTGTGTAAGGAAATGAGAATTTAGGGATTTCTCAATGTTTCATTTTATTGATCCATTTCAACATATAAAAATAATCATCAAAAAACATTTTTTTGAACATAGCATTGATGTGGATATGATACTGTGAATTTAGGAATTACACAATGTTACAGTATAATGATCAATGAATTCTATGTGATGATCTTTTATAGCCTATTGGATCAAAGAAAATCATTTCTTCTGAGCATGCATATACCATACATCACTTTGGAATTCCATTTACTATCTTAGTGTAATCTTTTGAAGAATAGTTATTCTAACACCCCATAATTTTATGGAATGTATGCTCTTAAATAAATTCAATTCATTCAAAAGATTACATTCCAAAAACAATTATTAAATATATTATAAATTGCATAAAATCAAATAGAGAACACAAAAATTCATTAAATTTTCATAATGAATTAAATAAGTGGAATTTTCTAGAACTGAAGGAATATATACCAATGGAATAGCAACTTGACCTTTGGAATAGTAATGTGACCATTAAGAATAGAAATTTGGCCAATAGAATAGTTAACTCACCTATGAAAGTAGAAATAAAATGTAGGAATTTTATAAATAAAAATATGATATAATTGTATCATAGTTTAAGTAAATAAATATTTTTAAAATAATTAATTAAGTGTTTTTATTTTTACAAAACATAAATGTTTACTATAAATTTTATAACAAATATACTCATTTAAAAAGAAATATTATTTTAATAAAATTGAATCACAAATTAATATTTCATTATGTTTTAATTATAATATATTTTTTATGTGACGTTAATTACTTTTTTACTGTTATACAAAATCAGTTATAATTTTAAAAATTTTATTTTTTATTCAAATGAGTATTTAATTTAAAAATTTAAATTTCTCATTTTTTGAAAATTATTTTATAAAAATGGAGATTATTTTTGAATTATTCACATAAAAAATGGTTATGGTTATTTTTTGGTATTTCTAAAATATAATTGATTTTTTTATTAATAATGAAATACGATACACAACAATATTTAAAATTTTAATCCAAATACATGAATTAAAAAATCACTCATGATGTAAGAAACTATTAGTTTGAAATAAAATGAACTAATCACTATATTTAGGGAAAATAATCAATACTGTTTCTTGTATTAGGTACAAATAATAAATAAATCAATAAAATATTCAAAAACACCCCTCTCTTCTACTATAAATTCCATCCATCTCCACCAATTCTAATCACACATAATAATCCTTGAATCTTTTCCAATTTATGCCCAATACACTTCCCAAGAATCTAACCCAAGTCTAGGATCCTTTTTTCTCAATAAAATACCAAACCCAAGTCCCTTATGGGGGTTCTAAAGAAGAAAAATTTTGGAGATAAAACCCTTATCCCTTCTTTTTCAAGTTCTTTCAATTTCATTTCTTTTCATGTCATTACCTAAACTCCTCTATGAAAAGATGAATTATTACTCAATAATCTTATATATAAGTTAGTTTTATTATGTAAATGTAAAATTCATCATAAAATTCCTTTCTCGTCTCTCTTTTATTCTAAAAATGAAAACATCATCCATGATGTGTGGATTTACTGCCATTATGGATAATGTGTTTTCATTTTCTGTTATTTCCTTCAAGTCTAGTCATAAAACCGTTTTAAGGCTAAATAAGACTATATAATACATATTATAATATATATAGTGTTCTGGAACTAATATATATACATAATATTAATTAAAAAATGAAACTAGTCTGTGATGATTAAACAAACAATAAAATAAACTAAACGGTTATAATTATGGTTTAATCTAATGAATAATACATATTAAGTATAAAAAATGATTTATGAGTACATTTATTATTATAAAATATCAACTGTAATAAATAATTTTACTTATGATATTTTTTCACCATTTTACATGAATTCTCGTAATTATATTTGAGGGAACCAGTCATGAAAATCAAGGAAATAAACAATTTTGAATGACCAAGTAGAATCTAATAACTCATAGAAAGGGGAATTGATGAATATAATAAAATTTATACATAATAAAATACATGATTAATTGGTTTAATTAAATTATTAATTAATATAATTTCGTTATCTATGATATTAAGTACATGTGAAGAACACTTGTAGACATAAGGCAAGTGATCCCCCTCAAACATCTATTTTTCATTCGGGTTACACATTCTATATCATTACTATAATTTAATTCATTCTAATTCATATTTAATTTTCCAAAATTATGTTTTTATTTAGAAACATATTTTACTAACTCAATTATTCATTCATTGATCGAGAAATTCAATTTTTATAAGGTTATTTTTGTAATTCCTCCCAATAAGAAAACCAAATTTAAGGGAACTTTTCAATTTATTACCCATTCTCAAGTAAACTTCATAATCTATTTTAATTAACCTATATTTTTTGTAAAATTAATCTTCCCATCATGAAAAACTATCTGTGTTTACTTCTGGTTTTATGAAAACTATTATTACGTTTCCCTCTTTAAAGCCTCTCTTATATTTTTCCTTTGATCACACTAAAGAGACTCTTTTCAAAAGGTTCTTAAAAACTAATTTTATACGTTTTCAAATTAGATGGAAATAATTTATCATGATCACCGAATATTTTCCTTTATTAATAATTGTAAATATTATTTATATGCATTATTTCATGGAATCCATTATGATATACCCTTTTTACACTTATTCCTTATGTGTGGTCTATGTATATTTCCCTTGTAGTTATGATCACAATTGATTGAAGATTTAAAAAAATATCAATATTTCTTGTATCATGTATTTGATTATTGTCTTAAAAATATATCATTTTATATAATTTTTTATCTTGTAATGTTTTTTATTGAATTCAACCTATATATGAATAATATGTTGCGCTTGTAGTGATAGGTGAATCCAAGTAATATATAGCCCCTTGATTCATCAACAGGTCTCATGAGACAAAACAGTCGATGACAAACCCTTTGTGTTTGTTTAAAAAAAGAATCATATAGGATTTTACCCATATACATAAACCATCTTGATGATATAATGTTTTATATGAAAAAAAGATAATTTCCAAGAAATAATCATTTTTTTCATTTAGTATTCAGTTATTAAATTTCATGATGTTTTCACTATGAAAAAAATATATAGATGAATTTTCATTCTTAATGTACCAATGGCATGTTCTTTTCAAATTATTTACATTTCCATAATGTCTATTCATTATTGAATTTTATTCACTTATTATTATGTCATATAACCCTTACTGATCTTTTTAGATCACCCAATTATTTTTTTACTTCCCCATGTTGTGAAAATAAAATCTATGAATAAGTAACAAGAAGAAATTAAATTTATTTTGTTACTTTATATTTTTAATTACCAATGTAATAAGGATTCAATTTATTTCTCTAATTATTCATGACTATTAAACAGATTTATTTATGTTGATTTTCTCTCTTGTATCTGTTACATGGTAATAAAATGGACACCATCTCTCAAAAACTTGTTTTGGGGTTGTTATAGTTGGTATTAAATAATGTTTAGTAGAAACATTGGGACCAATATTTTAAGTAAACATGAATATTTTAATAATACCATATATTTATTTTGGGCTTAATACTCATGATTATTATGAGCTATATTAGTGTGTTCCATTATTTATTGATGGCACTAAATAGAAAGAAGGGAATTGGCACTTGCTGACAATGTAGTGATTTCCCTACTATAAAAGATAACACAATTAGTGTTTCAGCTGATAAGATCATGTAAATATTAGAAAAACATACACAGGTTATTACCAATAACCATACTACACCTATGTTGGATTGTATCATGTGTTATAATCCCCTATCTTTTAGTGTGACCACTAATACAATAGTTGCTAAGCAGTTGATGAAATCCCTTGAAATACTATTTTTTAGCATGGGGATGTAATGAAAATGAAAAGGTAGTACTGGTTTTTTATTTACTCAAGGGTGATGTTGATCACTAGTGGTATTTGTTCTATAATACTAATGAGGGAGAAAAAAAGTATGACATCAGATGAATAACTTTTTATGAAATGTTCTTCGATAAATACTTATCTCATGAACATCAAATAGAAATGAAGAGAATATTCCATATCATAAATAAATAGAAAGACGAGGATTTTATATATTATGAGCCTACCTTTACAATACTATCCTTGTATGATACAATTTACATATGTGGTTTATAAGAAAATATTGATCATTTCATTGATGTTCTTATTCCATGTGGCTAAAGGGCATTGGTTTCCCAAGAATTATCATTATATGATTAAATAGTTTTATGTACCATCAAATTAGAGATGTATTTTTATATATATTATATGGTCAAGGGAAATAAATTGAATAATAGGTCTTCTAATAACCATTGAAATGGTGAATCATCAAATAATAATAAGGGAATAAGGAAATTTCTATTATGCAGAAATTGTTGAATGAATCGTTCGAGAAAAGGATTGAAAGGAATGTTCTTTTTCTATAAGTATAGAGAAAATGTTTATAGATATAATTGTTCCAAGAGGAAAAAAAATCTATGATATTTAATCCCTTTATTTTAATGAAATGGATCACTATTCAAATCAATGTCCCAAGTGTCACTGGAATCTTTCACAAATGTGGACAATGGGAGATGGCTAAGAATATGAAATCACTATAGGTGAGGTTTAAGTGGCCAATTATATATTGGTAGGTACATTAATACTACCTTAATAAATAATCAATGATTTATTTTATTTTAGATCATCACTCTCTTTTTTATATACCAAGTTTCCCAAAAACATTAGACACTTCCATTTTGATTTAACATGGGAGTTATTGGTAAAATTTCTTAATGGAAGTCTCATTGAAACACAAATATGTTGTTAAATCCCATTTAATTCAGATTAATGTTATTTAGTTTATAACCATATTACTATACCCATGGATTAATTTTATGTAATCCTTAGTATGATGTAGCTTACAAAATAATATGAGAGAATTTATTTCAAGATGAAAGAAATTTAGATTTGTGAGGAAGCTGTAGAATTCATAATATTTATAAGAGAAAATTCATCAACTAATTGTTGATTAGATCCACCCCCAATGAAACTATTAAATGAAATTATTGGGGAGGAATACCAAATATCATCTATGGATGAGTTAAGTAGTCTTCAAATTGAAGATGTACCAATCGTATGGGAATAAATTAATGAATTTATTAAGGAATTACATGGAAACCCATAGAGAGTGAATTTTTGTTTAACATTGATCTAATCCCTAATGATATACTAGTATAAACGACTCCTTATGTAATAAAAACTGTTTAATTAGTGGAGCAAATGAAATAACTAGAGGAGTTGAGTAACAGGGGATTTATTCTCCCTAGTGTTTCTCCATGGGGTGCCCTAGTTTTTGTTAAGAATCAAGATGGATCATTCATGATGTGGATTTAATATAGATAAATCAATGATATTATAATAGATAATAATTATCCTATACCTCTAATTGATGATTTATTTGATCAACATCATTGTGCCCAATATTTCTCGAAGATTGACCTTAATTTTAGGAATCATTAGTTTTGAGTGAAGAAGGATGATTTTATAAAGATTTTTTTTGAATAATGGGTGGAAATTATGAGTTTACAATAATTCCATTTGGACCAACTAATGCCCACTATGTTTCCATGGATCTAATGAACAAAGTATTCAAATAATATATTGATGATTTTTTGTCATATTCATTGATGATATTTTTGTATATTCTAAAACATATAAATACCATGATAATCACATGTAGTTCATTCACAAGACTCTTATATGGAATGAGTTATATGGTAAATTTATCAAGTGTGTGTTATGGCTTCAAAAAATTTCATTTCATGTCCATATTATATCTATATAAGGAATATTAGTTGATCCATTGAAGAAAAATGGCACCTAATAGTGGCCCATACCAACGAACATATCCGAGTTATGTAGATTTTTTAGTTTAGGAGGTTATTATTTGCATTTTTTTTAGAATCATTCGTGATTGGATTACCCATTAACCAATACCACACATAAAGGGGTTAAATTTTATGTAAAAATTAATGTTCAATATTTTGTGAAGAATTGATGTGAAGATTAGTAAAAGATCTGATTATGATATTAAAATCATAAAATAATTGGTTGGTGATATAAAATTATGCATTAATGATTATATTAGGTTATATCCTTATAAAAATTAACAATGTCATTTCATATGTATCCAGGTAGTTCAAGACTCAATAATTTTTTTTCCAACTCATGATCTTGAGTTAGCAGTAGTAATATTTTCTCTAAAGATATAAATACACTATCTATATCATGAAATATGTGAGATATATACAATTCACAGGATTTTGAAATACATATTTATAGAGAAATTAATCAACATGAAACAAATATGATTTCTCAAGTTACTCAAAGATGGTGATTTTTCAACACAATACCACCCTAGGAAGCTAAACAAGGTAACATATGCATTTATCCAGAAAGATCAAGGACATCTGACCAAAATAAGGACTGAGAGAAAACCAATATTAATTGATTTTTTAATAATGGATATGGGAATTATTAAGGAATGTGGAACATCTCTCATTTTTAAAATGATTGCTAAACCATCTTTACAAAAGAATATAAAAATATATCAATTTGATGTGTGTTTTTTCAAAAGAATATTATTTCCATTAAGGATGGAAGATTGAAAAAAATTGTACGATGATGGAATTATAAAATTTAGAAAGAGGTAATGTGTTCCTCAAATACCATAGGTAAAAACAGAACTAGTTGTTGTTGTTAATATCTCATATTTTTCTTTACACCCTTGTTGTATAAAGATATATAAATATATGAAGGAGCATTTTTGGGGGGGAATATGAAGTTAGAAATTGCTGACTCTGTGTCAAGGTGTCTAGTTTGGAAATAAGAGAATATTGAGATATGACATCATAGAGGATTAATGAAACCTCTACATATTCTTATGTGGATTTGGGAATACATAGTGAGGGATTCTATCACAGGACTACAAAGGAAACCAAGAATGAAAGATACAATATGAGTTATTATTTATCATCTTAAAAAATCAAAAAAAAAATATTTCTATAAGAAAATACGTACCTATTGATAGACTAGAAAGACTCTATATTAATGAAGTTGGAAAACTACATGGTTCACCTCTATCGATAGTGTATGGTCGAGATCCCCGACTAAAATAAAAAATATTTAAGAGCCTTTAGATATATTTAGATACTGAGTTTCATTTGAGTATTGTTTATCACCCTCAATCTGAAGATAGTCTAAAAAGAAAATTTAATCATTGGAAGAAATGTTGAGGTCATGATAACTTGACTTTAATTGTATATGGGATTATTATTTACATTTGGTGGAATGTCTCCAACAATAATAGTTTATATTCTATTTTATTAAATGGCACTAAGCATTATATAGAAAGAGATGTCAAACTCCAACTAGTTGGAATGGAGTTGGTGGAGGAAAATAATAGTCCTTGAAATTATTGAAGAGATAATGATAATGGTAACGACTATTCCATCCCATTTTAAAGTAGGTCAAAATAAAGAAAAGAGTTATGATGACAACAAGAGAATAGATTCATAATTTGTAGTGGGTGATCATGTAATTATGAAATTATTTTAATGGAAGGGTGTATTAAGGTTTGTTATGAAATGGAAACTAAGCCCCATGTACATTAGACTATTTGAAATTATTGAATGAATTGAAGATATAGATTACTAATTAGAAATTCATCCAAGTATCTCCAAAATTCATTATGTGTTCCAAATATAATTGTGAAATGAGTACAACATGCCTAACAAGAAAGGCATATATATTACACTATCTAGTAAATAATAGGTAATAACAAATTATCAAAGAAATTTCTTTATCCGGTCCAATATATTTATTTGGTCAATTCCATTATCATTCGGTGGGATTCATCATGATATCGATATCATTACACATACAAAATAGAAGCAATGAATCCCCTACCTCAAAGGTTTTTGACGGAAAACCACAACGGTCGATGAATGCCCAGGAAACCGGGTCGATTCTCTATGAATCCTCCTTAGATATCCTCTCCAAACACAACCAAGACCAAAAATCATCATAACCGACATCCCCACACTTATATCTGCCCATAACGGGCATATATCTAAGAAACCGAGAGAAGAGGAGTAGTAAATCTAAGTAGATCTAAGGAAAAAAAGCAGGAACGACCACATAACTCAGGAAACCGGCTCCTATTTTCCAAGGGAAGCCTCTGGATCAACTCCAAAATGCTTGGGAGAGATTCTTCTACCTCCAAAGAAGGTTAATCCCACGTTATGGCTAATTAGGGGCTTAAAAGAGGTGATTAAAGGCAAAATGAGTAAGATACACAATTTTAGGATCTAACATTATGTTTCCACACGGTTAGTCTACACAGTTTAACAAACTGTGCGCTATCCGTGCGCTAGCTTCTGACTTTCCAAACACTCCTCGCATGGTTAGTCCGCACTGTTAGACAAACTGTGTGCTAACCGTGCATTAGCCACTGCCTCAAAGACCAGCCTTTCATGGTTTGGCCGCATGGTTTAGGCAAACCGTGTGCCTCCCATGCGAAGGCCAAAATCCTTTAGATTTCCTTCAGAGTCCACCCAAATGCACAACAAGTCGCCTAGACCTCTCAGAACACTTCTAACACCACATTTTCACAAAGGAATGGACTAGAGAGGTCTGGTTCATTACATCAAATACCTCTCAAAACATTCTTGTCCTCGAGAATCCAAAACCCACCTAAAGGGAAAATGAAACAGGGACTAAACAACCACCAACCGAGATAACTCTCAAAAGAGGGAAAGCCACCAAAGCAACAAGGATTCCATCTCATAAGAATGATTGTTTCATAACAAATAATTTTCAAAGATACATGAAAAGAGTCAAACATCAAACAACTCTGGGTACTGAGCATGCATCTGTGACTCACATTCCCATGTACTCTCCTCCATGCCACCGTGTCGCCAGAAGACACAAACTAAGGGGATGGAACACTGGCGCAACACCTTCTCATTGCAGTCTTGGATCTCAATAGGTCGCTCCTCAAAGGTGTCATCATCATCAACATCGATCTCTCCCCAATCGATGATGTGGGGGTCGTCATGAAGATAACGATGTAGCTGTGATACATGGAAAACATCATGTATCCGACTCATCTGAGGGGGAAGCGCTACCCGATACGCCACATCTCCAACATGAGATAACAACTCGAAAGTCCCAAAAAACTGAGGAGATATGTTACTTCCATGGCCAAACCTTCACTGCCCACAATTGGGAGTCACCTTCAGAAACACATGATCCTAACATTAATCTCTAAGGGCCTCCTTCTTTGATCAGCAAAGGATTTCTAATGATCTTGCAGTGCCTTCATCCTCTCACGAATCACCTGAACCATCTCTATTGTATTCTGCACTAGTTCCAGTCCGAGAATTGCTGACTCTCCGAACCTAGTCCAGCACAATAGAGAACGGAAAGGCTGACCATTCAAGGATTCAAACAGTGCCATGTCAATGGTAGAGTGAAAACTATTATTTAGGAAAACTCCACCAAGGGTAACTTCCTCATCCAGAGCCTCCAAAATCAAGAATACAAGAGCGCAACATTTCATCAAGATTCTGGATGATTTGCTATGTCTGACCATCAGATTGAGGATGAAAAGTATTGTTGAGGCACAGTTGAGAACCAAAAGCATGTTGGAGACCTCTTTATACCCTACAGGTAAAAAGAGGATCTCGATCAGAAATGATCTTCCTTGGGACTCCACGAAGTCTCACCACCTCCTCTAGATACTGCCTCGACAAAACATCCATTGAGCTTGACTCCTTGATTGCTATGAAGTGGGATTATTTTGTCAAACGATCCACTACCACCCAAATATCGTCATCTCCTCTCGGAGCTTGAGGTAAACCAGTAAAAAAGTCCATTTAGACGTCCTCCCACTTCCACTGAGGAATCTTTAATGGTTGGAGAAGACCACCAGGATCACGGTGTTCGGCCTTCACCTTCTCGCAGACTAAACATCGAGACACAAACTCCGCAACCGCATGCTTTAGCCTAGGACACCAAAACTGACTCATCAAAGATCGGTACATTTGTGTCATAACAAGATGTACTACTAAAGGTGAACTGTGGACCTCTTTGAGAACCGTCTCGCACATCTCTTAGGGAACAAAAATCCTTCCATGATACAACACTCAGTGTTGTTCTTACACCATCCAACCATCAGGGGCCTCACCACAAACAACTCAGTCTCTCCAAACCTCCACCTCTAGATATCCCAACTGGTACTCTTCCACCTTCATCACTAGGGATGACTATACTGTCATCTGAAAAAGACAACCACTACACCTAAATTCTCCCATATCAAGATATAATAATGAAAGTTCTTCGATTACTCTCCATGAACCTTCAGATTCACGTACAACATCACTACGTGACTTTTGGCTCAGCGCATCAGCTATAGAATTCCCTTTTCAAGGTGTATTGGATATTTCAAAGTTGTATTCCTATAAGAAATCCATCCTCTAAAGCTATCATAAGTTCAAGTTATGATGGGAGAAAACATACCTGAAACTCTTATGATCAGTGAAAACCACAAAGCGTTCACCAATGGGGTAATGTCTCCACAACTTCCGATCAAACACCATAGTTGCCAACTCAAGGTCATGGGTGTCATAGATGCGTTCATGTGGATGCAATTGCTGAGACCCATAATAAAAAACTGACCTCAACTGCATGAGAACACAGCCTAACCCCATATGTGAAGCATCACAGAAGACATCAAACTGAACTCCCTCAGATGGAAGACAAAGAACTAGAGCAGTTACTAACTTTTCCTTTAGACACTCAAAAGCTGCCTGACACTGATCAGTACATAAGAATTCCTGATCCTTTCTAGTCAAAGCTGTTAGAGGAGTTGTAACTAGTGATAAATTGGCTACGAACCTCTTGTAGTAGCCTGCGAGACTAAAGAAAACTTCACACCTCTGAAACTGTCTTGGGGGATGCCCAAGACACAACTGCGTCTATCTTTGATGGATCCACAGCTACTCCCAATTGGGACACAATATGCTCCATGTAACTGACTTCTTGAGCCCAGAACTCACACTTCTACAACTTCCCAAACAGCTAATGTTTACGAATAAATCCCAAAACAACATGTAGATGATCTGCATGCTCCTCTTCAGATGTGGAGTACACAAGGATGTCATCGATGAAATCCACCACAAACTTGTCTAGGAACTCATGGAACAGAACATTCATCAATCCCATGAACACAGCTGGAGCCTTCGTTACGCAAAACAACATTACAACAAACTCATAAACTCATGACAACAACGGAAAGTAGTCTTCAAGATATCCTCATCTTTTACACGCGTCTGATGATATCCTGACCGCAAGTCGATCTTTGAGAACCAACTTGCACCCTTAAATTGATCAAATAAATCATCAATTCACGGAAGAGTATAGCGATTCCTTATTGTCACTTTTTTTAAGAGACACGGAAGAGTATAGCGATTCTTTATTGTCACTTTTCTTAAGAGACGATAATTGACACACAACCGCAAAATGTCGTTGGCCTTTTTCATGAACAAAACTGGTGCACCCCATGGTGACACACTTAGCCGAACAAAACTGCACTGCAACAGACCATCAAGCTGTATACGTAGTTCTCGTAACTCATAAGGGGCCATTATATTTGCAGACATCAATATAGAAGATGCTCGTGGCTGTAGCTTGATCCCAAACTCGATCTCTCATCGAGGGGGTAAGGCTACAACCTCTTCTGGAAAGACATCAAGGTACTCCTCTAAGACCCTAGGAAATGCCAACTGCCGAACCTCTGAAGAAATCAGAGTCATCTCAGCCACCATGGTTGATAAGGATAAAACTCACCTGTGACCCATCAGAGGATCTCGCTCACCAACAAAAACCACCTGTTCTCTATCCTCACCAAAGAAAACAACCTTCTTCCCAATGAAATCCACGATATCCAGCACCAAATACAACCAATCCATGCCGAAGATGACATCATATGGTTGTATTCATAAACATAGGAAATCTTCACAAGAGCGGTGCTGCCCCAACACTAGCTCACAATCTCTACATACAACAAACAAGTCAGCTCGACCTCCAATTGGCATAGTCAATTCCAAGGGCACTGGAAGCCACTCTACCTCATGTCCCAAGGAATGGAGAAGGGTAGGTGATATGAAGGAGTGTGTCGCTCTTTAATCAAAAAAGGAATACACCAAGGTAGGAAACAAACAATGGGTACCTCTAATGACATCTGGATCATCTGGTGCTGGCAACGCTAGAGCATGAAGCTGACCACGACATCCTCTATGGCCTCCCTGTCCCTGATGATGACCACCACCATGGTCGTGCTCTGATCGCTGAGGAAGGGGAGCATCATGGGGTTGTCCTCTACCTACCCCATCTCCTCTCTGGTGATCTAAATCTAGTGCAACTGGCTGCAGCTACCTCGGTTGGAACTGCCTCAAAGGAGGAACCTAGAGTATAGCACCCGGTGCACAATGACCACTCTCAAATGTCGGGCACTCTCATTGCTGATGACCACACCCACCTAAATAAAAACAAGTGCTTGATCCCTTGGCATAGGACTGAGAGTTTCTGCCTATAGAGAAACGAGATTTGAAGGGATGGGACCTACCCCCGGCTGAACGAAAACTCTTCTGCCCTGAAAACCAGGAACCACAGATAACATGATTTTTTTGTGAGGGATCATGCTGATTCCCATCTCATAATGGTCTGGTCCTGGCCAAATTCCCCTCAACATCCTCTACCCTTTCCAACACCTCAATAAATGTGTTTAACATAAATAGGGTGACCTGGCGCTGGATCTCTGGATGCAAAGCCGCCTCAAAATGCATCTCCCTAGCCTCCACATTTGGTAACAGGTCCGAAGCATATCGCAAAAGGTTCCTGAAACGTATTCCAAACTCTCAAACACTGGAGCTCCCCTGTCGATAGGGTAAGAAGATCCTGGCAACTGGACGCCTTTGTAGTCGAAGAAAGGAACTCAGCTCTAAAATTTTCTCAGAACTCCTCCCATGAGACCGCTGACTACTCACAATCCCCAAGGAACAAGAACCACCCATGCCTTGCTACTCCACGCAGCATTGTCATAGCCAAGGAAACCCAGTGCTGCTTCCAATAATGGATCAAACTGATGCCTATCTCGACCTCCTCCAACTAGTCTTCGGTGACTGCATCTGAAATGGAGCCCTCATACTTCTACAGACTCTGGCACTGAAACTCTTGGAGTATCTTCCTCCAAGGGTCATCGTGGTCAACCTCTACCCTAGGGTGACTTGCTCAAATAGCCGGCTGGACATATTCTACGCAACCTTGATGAGGAAGTCGAACTAGAGCATACCTGCAAAATAAAAAGCAATTAGAGCTCCTAAGACTGGAATATGGAATACTCCACATTAATTCATTAATTGTTTTATTTAATTCCATTTATGTTAACCTATCCCCGGCTCTACCCATTTAAACATAGGAACAAATAAGAATGATGCATGATCATTTCCTAGGTCTCTACCCTAAAACCAGTATCACCCTGTTTAGTGTCCATTGTAAACATAATGTTTCGTACATCAGATCATAGGGGGCCCTAAACGCCTATGTAACATCCGGTCTCCAATGTTTACCTCACTTGATAAACATGAATGACACTGTTTCCATACCAACCCATGCAACCTCACCTGTTCCTAACTCCGAACTCCCTCATATCCCTCAACCAGACCTATGATACCAATCTTTCATGATACCCTCCCCACATTGTTTACCCCTCCTGGTCCAGCAATGTGAAAAGGGAGATAATGACCCCGAGTCCCACCTACAGTAGGCCTTGGGTTGGCGACTAGCACCAAGGGTATAATAATCACACAAATGGGAGGTATTACCCTCTACGAGAACACATGCGGAATAGAGAGATAAGATAGAAACCAACCAACTCCAACTCAAACCTGAAAATTAAAATAAACCCAGGTACATATATGGAATGCCACACAAAAGTACTAAAACTGGAAGGGAAAACTAAAGGCACCCAAAAGAAAGGAAAAGCTGCAGCGACCTCAAACCTGAACAGCTCCTGCAACAACAAGCTAGTAGTAACCAGCCTAATCTCCAACCCGCTCTAAGTGACCTGAAAAATAGTTTGTATAAACGTAGGGTGAGTATACAAGTATACTCAGTAGGATTCTCCCCGAATCCTCTTGTGAAAAAGTAATGAAAGCATGCTAAAGTACATTGAATAATAGTGAAACTAACTGGTCACCTAAATAGGTATACTATGTTCTCAACCTCACCTTGACTACTCTCACCAAGTAACACATACAAGGATATATCATATAATAATGAATATCCAGGGTACCTCGTTACTACGTCCCCACTGGTTTGTCGCTTTTCCCCAATGACATAAGTCCTATGCATCTCTCACCAATGGCTTGCCCTTATAAACTTCGGCTAAGCTCCACGATCTGCACCACGTTCACCACAAGGCTTTTCCGAAGACACATGGGCTAAGAACCACACCATCCTCACAACAAATGTAACCAGGTAGTTTTCAAGATCCACCACAGCTCGCATAACGTGTATCATACATCAGGTATTATACCTTAATCCATTACAGCCCATTCACCAAGTACAGTTCCTCAATCCATCACAGCCTATACACGTTACACCTATAGTAGTCCATATGATACTATATCCAGAATAAATGTGTGTGAAATAACCACAAGCCATTACAGCCCTCTACACACATATATGGGGGAAACTAACCATTGTGCCAATGGCACTAATATCTACCAAGATAAGAGAGTGTGGCTAAAGGGGATAGTCATCCATTCGTCCTCCCACCGGAATGTTGGGAAAAACACCCCCAGGGATCAGAATCCCCAGGGTGTCGGTTTCCCATACTGACAGTGTGGAGTAGCATATAGAAACATAAAAAGTTCATCATATATTATAACTCACAACCACACTATGGGAATAACCTAGTCTTAGACATGACTGCATATAACGTCTCTCGGACTCCGGGATTACACTTCTAAGACTATGTATCCTATAAGCAGAAAACCATTTAAAGGGATTTATTAGATTACTTCATCCCCTTTTTATCAATTTCACTGTACGTTAATTAATTCTTCGAACAATAATTAACTAAGAACAATTACACATTAAGTTCCATTAACATCACATCCAAAAATCACTGTCCCTTCAAAAGTTCTCAACCACATCATTATGTTTCATCAAACTCCAACCCCATGGGTTAACATCATTTATTCAAACAATCATTACAGAATTACTTTCCCATATTATCAGGAATTCTAGAATAGAAACCTATGCTACTATACACAAGGGGGCTCAACACGGTGAGTAGACGTACTACCCATCGAGTCTTTTCCACCTATAGCAAAAGCGTAGACCCATTATCCCTTGAGAGGATAAACATGGAAAGCACGTGGCATACCCCGTGTGTCTTCAACTCCTTCAGAAGAAGGGTAAGAAAGACCAGATGCCTTGAGGAGTGGGTAAAATTAAAACAGATAAACAACCAAACAAAGCACCAAGCATCCAACAACCACATCCATCCCATTCTACCATCCCTGTTGTCCTCCCTGACACCCACATGCATAAACAGATGCATCTCACCACTATAGGCATCATCCACTCCCACATCCATAAGGCCTCCCTACCTCCACATATCACAACACCCCTCCAGAGTCACATCACAACACAAGCAGCAGGAAAACAACACCACATCAAATGATATATTATCCCTAATTCACAACAAGAGGGTAACTCAGAACCCTTCATGGAATTCAATCAAGTCATGTAATCAATATTGAATTAACAAATTCAATTCGTTGGTTCCAACATCATGAACCAAGTCAGTAAGCTATCACCGATGATCAAACATGCTTACTATGCCAAATTTTATCAATATCAAATTACAACAAGAATCAGGTATCTTTTTCATGCCTCTTTATAATTAGCCAACCTATTATTAATTAATTATGGATTTACATTCTTTATCAATTTCTTCAAGAACAACTTGCCTAAAAAGAAAGGCATATATATTACACTATCTAGGAAACACGAGTCAATAATAAACGATCACAGTAGTTTCTTTATCCAGTTAAATATATTTATTAGGTCAATTCCATTATCATCTAGTGGGATTAAACATGCTGTCGATACCATTACACATACAAAAGAGAAGAAATGAATCCCCTACCTCAAAGGTTTTCGATAGAAAACCACAACGGTTGATGAACGCCCAAGAAACCGAGTCGATTATCCACAAATCCTCCTTAGATCTCCTCTCCTAACACAACCAAGACCAAAAATCATCATAACCAAAATCCCCACACTTAGATCTACCCATAACTGGCATAGATCCAAGAAACCAATAGAAGAGGAGGAGTATATCTAATTAGATCTAAGAAAAACAAGCAGGAACCACCACATGCCTCAAGAAACAGGCTCTAATTTTCCAAGGGAAGCCTTCAGATCTCCTCCAAAACGCTTGGGAGAGATTCTTCTACCTCCAAGGATGTTTAATATCATGTTATGGCCGATTATGGGCTTAAACGAGGTGACTAAAGGCAAAACGTGTTAGATCCACAATTTTAGGATCTAACTTTATGTTCCCGCATGGTTAGTCCGCACAGTTTAACAAACTGTGCGCTAACCATGCGTTAGCTTCTGCCTCACCAAACACTCCTCGAACAGTTAGTTCGCACAATTAGACAAACCGTGTGCTAACTGTGTGTTATCCACTACCTCCAAGACCAGCCTTGCACAGTTTGTCCGCACGGTTTAGGAAAACCGTGCATATCCCGTGCGAAGGCCATAACCCTTTAGACTTCCTTAAAATCCACCCAAATTAACCCCAAGTCGCTTTGACCTCCCGGAACACTTCTAACACCACATTTTCAAAAAGAAATGGACCAGAGAGGTCCAGTCCATTACAAACCTCACTTATGAATGCATAAAAATAATTAAGGAATATTTTAAATTAAAATATCATATTAGTATATCACAGTATAAGTAAATAAATATTTTTAAACTGATAAATTATGTTTTGGTATTTTTAAAAAGCATAAAAGTTTATTTAAACTTTTAAATTAGCAAAATGATTTAAAGAAAATTTATTTTCCTAAAATAGAACCAAAAATGAATATTTTTTGTCTTATAAGTATAATATAATTTTATGATACCTTAATTAATTTTTCAAAGTGTCATATAATTAGTCATGATTTTAAATTTTGTATTTTCCAAGTAAATGATGATTTTAATTAAAATATAAATTCCTCATATATAGATTTTTTTTTAAAAATGGAGTTAATTTTTGAATTATACATGTTGAAATTTGGTTAGGGTGAATTTTTAGGATTTTTGTAAAATAGTTGAATTTTTTAGGAACAATGAAATATGGTAATTTATAGTATGTAAAATTTTAATCCAAAAACATGAATTAAAATATCATGAATGATGTTAGAAACCATTAATTATGGCTAATATGAACTTCCTAATATATTAATTCAAAATAATCAATATTAATTTTTTTTGATCCAAAATAATAAAAAAATTAATTAAATATTAAATAAACACCTCTCTCCACCACTATAAATACCACCCTCACCACCACTTATCATCACACCTACAAAGCCTTGAATAGTGTAAAATTTCTTCCAAATTATCTTCCAAAGCATCTCCCCAAATTCTAGGATCCTTTGGTCCCAATAAAATTCTTAACCCAAGTCTTTTAAATTGGTTCTCAAAGAGACGAATTCAAGTGGTAAAATCCGTAATCGTTCTCTTTAAATTTCATTCATTTTAATTTCTATTATAGTACTCCACAAACCTCTTCTATCCAAACATGAATGATAACTATATTGCCATTTATATATATAAATTTTATTATTTTAATGTAAAATCCATCACCATACCCCTTTCCCATCTCTCTTATATTCTAAAAATGAAAACATTGTATATGATGTGTCGAATTACTACTATCGTGGAGGATGTGTTTTCATTATACATTAACACCTTCTAGGCTGGTCATAAGATCTTTTATGGTTAAATAATAATTTATTATACATATTATAATCTATATAGTGTTCTGGAAATAGTATAAATCCATAATATTATTAATGAAATCTAGACTATTTCATAATGATTGAAAAAATGAAAAAAAATCTAAACAACTATCATTATGATTTTATCTAATGAATAACCATTATTACATATAACCAAATGATATATGACACCATTTAAAAAAATTTAAGATAATTTATAATATATAATTTCACTTATTTTATTTTTCCTATATTTTACATGAATTTACATAATAATACGCAGCGGAAGCAATCATGAAAACCAAGGAAACAAACACTTTCAAAGAAAAAAGTTGAATATTATAACTCATCAATATGACCATAAATGACCCTAAAAATTTTATAATGAATAATTTTTTTAATGGGTTTTTAGTTAAATTATTAATGAATCTAATTCTATTATCTAGGATATTAAGTACATGTTCAAAACACTTTCAGGCATGTGGTCACAGATGCCCCATGATCCTTCATTTATTATTTGGGTTACTCTTTCTCACTTATTCTCACAATTTAATTAATTATAGTTGTTATGTACTCCTACTAAATTATGTTTTTATTTCCCAAAAATATTTTCTTATGCCAATTATTTTTTATTTTATGGGGAAATTCATATTCTCTAAGGTTTCGTTTTCAATTCATCCCAATAAAAAATCTTGATTTAAAGGAACTTTCAATTTTCATTACCATTATCAATTAGACCCCATAATCCATTTTATGTCACTAATATTTTAATAAATTCACTATTATTATCAAAGAAAACTATATTTTATTATTTCTAGTTTCATGAAAACAATTATTCCTTTTCATACTTTACAGACTCTTTTGTATTTTTCCATTAATCGCACTAGAGATACTCTTTTCTAAAGTTTATTAAAAACTATTTTTACATGTCTTCACTTCAGTTGGACCTAATTTATCATGATATATTTCTATTTTGACTTATTAATATACCAGTATGTTTTAAATACATTATTTCATGGAAAACCATTATGATATTTTATTTGACCACTTATTCTATATCTTTAGTATATATAAATTTACCTTTTATTTATGATCACCATTCCTTGAATATTTCTATAAATTTCCATATTTCTTATATCATGGAAATGATTATTATCTTACCAAATCTACCATTTTTACGTAGGGTGGTTTCATTAAATTTTTTAACTGAATTGAATATCATGTGAAGAATTCATTGGACTTGCAGTGAAATGTTGGTCCTAGTTATAGATAGCCTATTGATTCATTGATATGTCTATTAAAAAAATATTTAGAGAAATCCATCATGTTTTCATCTAAAAAATTGATATGGGTTTTCACCCATAGACTTAAACATTCTCGATGGTATAATGATTCATTTTATAAATACATGAGATCCAAAAAAATAAGAACTTTATTTATACTATATTTTATTATTAATTTCTATGAGTTTTTCACTATTAAAAAATCTATGGAAGAATTTTAATTCTCAGTGTACTAATGGAATGTTCTTTTTAGATTATTTACATTTCCATAATGTCTATGGAATGTTGAATTTTCTTTACTTATTATTATCTCATATAACCCTTTTTGTGCATTTTTGGTCACCCTATTATTTCTTTTCCTTCCCCAAGATATAAAGACGATCTCATTAAATAAGTGACAAGAAGTAGTTTAATTTATTTTTTAAATTCAATATTTAATTACCAATATAATAAGGGAACACTGTATGTATCTACTTTTTGAAGACTACTAAACTTATTTATACTTTCTGATGTGATCTCTTGTATCTATTCCACTGTAATAAAATGACCACCGAATCTAGGAAATTGGGATTGTGTTTATTATATTGACCACAAAGTTAAAGTTAGAATATTTCACACTCTATTTCTGAACTAATTCAGAATTTATTGTGACATGACAATATTTATAATGGTTTCTTTTTTGAAAATTAAGTACATAATTAGATCAATATTACCTATGGTCTTTAAATATAAAGTGGCTAAAACCATACATGGTATATCCATGAAAAAAATTTAGTTTTTACTAAAAAATAAATTTCTTTCCACAACTTGGTATAAGAATGTTATATTTTATATTCATAACGTATTTCAAATGAATTAAGTATTAAAAAACTCTTTATTGAGTATTAAACACCAAAAACACATTAATTATTTGATAGAATAATATATCATCGTGTCAAATGGACAACTAATATTAATGTTTTTGAAATACATAACATAAGTTCAACTAGAACCAATTACATAGAAATTATAAGTTGTGTACTTATCACAACTAAATTAGGATCCACTATTTCATTTCCTTTGGGAGAACACACATTCAATCTTCTAAAGATTCATTTCTCACATGGTTAATATATTTAAATAACCATGTGATTAGCATATTTTAATCAGTACCCATGAATTATAAAAAACATTACTTTCAATTGATCAATATACATGAAGAATAAGTTAATACTTTATTCATCGATTCAGTTCATTATATTTAAACTTCTATAGATTTATTCCGTGGCTTGTGAAGAATAAAAACTCATGTTTAATACCTATTATTTGGAGGACATTTTAAGGATATCTTAAACATAAAGCATTATATTTGGCATTTTCACATTGCATTTCAACTTATTCTTCATTAGAATTGGATATTAAATCAATATTTAATTTCACATATACTTGGAGCGCCATTAACTATAATGTAATGGAGTGTTCTCTCCATTTGTTGTCTTTGGTAATATTATACAAAATTAGAGTATATGAGTGATAGTGACATAAAAACCAGATGTAACGAATGATCATGATACATATTTAATTTTAACATCTAACTTGTGCCATCATCACCCATTCATATATCTATTCACTTTCTCCTTGTAAGATTTTTAGAGATGAGTAAACATGTTAAACCATCCATGTCCCAGTTTTATATCCAAAACATAAATTAGAAATTTTAGATATCATTATGAAATAATCAAAATATGCTTCATTCTTGAAAATATTGAAATCATTTTCCTCACCCTTTTATCCTAAGGAGGATGAACATTTATTACGGACACTGGCACCATGAATTTATATAGTTATTGTAACATCCCGAGATTTTATGAAAGATATTCTTTTTAATTTCATTAATGTCTTGTGTTGTACGCTACACCAAAAGGAGCTTGCAAAACATGCATCCTTGACTTGCCTTGCATTACACGCAATCGCAACCTTCCTCGATAGCGTGTGTAGTACGCAATAACGAGTTTCACTAAACAACGATATGCTATTAAAATATTATTAAAACTAGCCGTTATGAATTGTAATAACCACTTTTTGAAATTTTGTAAATTTTATTTTTCAAAATGGACTTCATTTTTGGATTCGGAATATTGAAATTAGCTTAGGGTGAAATTCTGATACTTTTCGGATAACTTTCATTTTCTGATGAATAGTGAAAATTACTAAATTTTAATTAAAAACAACCTTTTTATTCGAAATAATTAATAGTGATAAATTATTAATTTGAGTGGTTTTAAAGTATATTTAGAATATATTTTTACAATTTAATATAATGTTGGTCATTGGATGTAATTTCACATATAAACCAGACATAAACAAGTGTCAATCTTTTGATAGTTATTATCTCTAAAGAACACACTATATATTTTGACGACGGGAATTAATTTTTAAATTAATTAATGCAACTGATATGATTTGTGTAACACCCCAAGATTTCATAGTGTGTTATTTTTCAAAATAATTCAATAACTTGCACTACACGCAACACTGAGTTCAATCACACCATGACTTACAAAAAAAAAGCCATTCAAAAGAGGTTATGAATAGTATTATCTAAATTTTAAACTTTATATAATCCTTATAATTTTAGAATCCATATTATGAGTTTCTTAGATATAATGCAAGAACAAATTCATTTTCAGTATTGCACTTTTATCAACTTTTAATAGTGAACCCTTTTTAAATACAATATTTTAAACTTTTTGACTAAATGGGGACATCAAAAATTTAAAATGAAACATCCCAAGCTTCCACGGTACACTTTTTTTTGAATAATACAGTAGCGTGTGTTGTACGCAACCTTGAGTTTTAACACACACCACAACCAATCAAACTAGCCATTATGAATAGTAATTCCTACTTTTTAAAATTATATATATTTTATATTTTAAAATGGACTTCATCTTTGGATTCGGAATATCGAATTTAGCCTAAGGTGAAATTTTGGTACATTTCGGATAACTTTCATATTTTGATGAATAGTGAAAATTACTAAATTTTAATTAAAAACAACTTTTTTAATCAAAATAATTAATAGTCATAAATTATGAATTTTAGTGGTTTTAAATTATATTTAGCATATATTTTTACCATTTAATATAATGTTGGTCATTGGACATAATTTTACAATTAAACCGAACATAAACAAGTGTCAATCTTTTGATAGTTATTATCTCTTAAAAACACGCTTTTTGTTTTGACAGCGGGAATTAATTTTAAATTAATTTCTGCCACTTCTGTGTTTATAATTTAGGAAAATGGATTCCATATTTGGAATCTGGATGTTCAAATTGTGTAAATAGGTAACTTTTATTTTTAGACATTTTGAATAATTACTGCGGTAAATATTTTATTTACCATGGTTAAGGGTAAATCCAGTAAATAAGGGTTAAAAATAATATTATAATAATACTAAATTACCCTAGAACGTGTCTTAAACCTATTGGTTGATACATGGTCGACCATGAGCATCTTTGGGACTATTTTGGGACCCCATGGATCCACTTGTAAGTGATAATGACACTTTATTTTAATTTAGTTAAAATGAATACAAAAATGACACAAGCATATATCTTTTAGAACAACAATTGTTACATAGGGTTATATATGTTTGATTTTAGATTATAAATATTCATTAGAAAGCTAAAAAGATTTCCTACATAATGATATTTTATTTATAATTTTTATACATTAAATAATTTATTTTATTTATGACACAATGATGATGCAGTAATTACTATAATAGTGAAAAATTAAAATAATTGATATTATAAATACCCAAACAAATATAATATGAACCTTTTAATGAATTAAACTAATTTTCTAGGATAATATGATATGTTAGGATTGATTTAATTGACTTTGTTAGAAGTAATCAATCTGTTATGTGTTTCACAAAAATCAACTATTGAATAGTGTCAAAATTGACATAAAAGAGTTCTTAAAACAAATATTATATTATTAATTGATAATAAATTCCTAAAAATCTAAGGTTCGGCCAAAAGACTTATATCAGGATAGGTTCATCATTAATGGACCACTTGGGGGTCGCTTGGATGTATATAGTAAGTTTATTAACCATATTATATAAAAATACAAAGAGACATTGTAAAAGTGAAACTAATTAACTTAGAGTTAATACTTAAAGATAAGGTTAATATAAGTACCCAAACCTGTCTAAATTATATTGGTTGAGTGGTTTGAGACTTATCCCCACCTTAGCCTTTGAATAGTCAACTTTGGAGCCATTGAAAACCGAATATGAATTTATTATAAATTAATATTTCTAGCTTTTCCAAAGGTGCCCCTCACCCCTCTTATAAAAGGGCACTCCTCCTTCTCATTTCTTCACACCTTCAAAGCCTTTTGGTTCGGCCAAAATCTGCCCAAATACTCTCCCAACATCCCTCAATACAACCTAGAGGCCTTATTTTGATCAGAAAGCCAACCTAAGGAGCCCTTTTGATCAAATCAAAAGGAAGAACCCGAAGAAGAGGTAATGATTTCACCACCCTTCTCCAAGTTCATTTCTTCTTCCACTTCTTCTTCCTTTGTTCTTACCATTCTAAAATAATAACTCCAGTATCTCACATATACTGTGATGTTATTATAAATATGGTACAATCATATTCAGTATTCTATCCACCCTTTGAATAACATGTCACCATACGTGCGTACGTACGGCTTACCGTCTCCACGTCGTGGTGTAATTGTTATTCAATATAATATTATTTGGATGGGTATAATAATGATGTGTAACTCATGTAAATAATAAATATAACATGTTAATGATTCTGTATATATGATATACCATCCATTTATATATTATTTTAATATCAAAAGAATGATATTGTCGCTCGTGCGTACGTACGGACTACCGTCTCCACGAACGCGATGAGATTCATTCTCCATCGTAACCATTCAAGTATAATTATCATTTTATGATTTAAAAATGATTTTTAAGGACTAGATATCATTCTGGATAAGAATAAGATACAACAACCATGGCTTATGTAACAAAACATATAAATAAAATGGGTAAGTTAACACCCGAAACGACGATAATTCTAAGATATTATTAACAAATCAATGCTAAAAGATCATATCTGATATCATATTATTATATATGATTCTTGTATAATATAATAACAACTATTTCACCATTATACAGGAGGTTAACCTACCCCAACCAAGGAAAATTACAAGGTAAGGGTTATTTCACAATCTCTTCATTATCCGAGGTTGTTTATACGTAATAATCAACTGGGATATCTTTATCATCCACATCCATGTTTCTTAAAAATGTATTTCAAAACATTTTTACTATTTACAAGAATATGGGTTAAAGTCATTTATACCCTTGTTTGACTTTTTATAAGAGGTTTAAAAGGAATCTTTCCGTCGTTTTCAAAACAAGGTCATTTTTAACCTTTTCGACAGAATTGAGTAAGAATGTTTTTTTAACTTATACGGCGGGTGCGGTTATTTTACGCCGTTATAAAATCTTAAAAGCTTTCCTTAAAATCTTATAAGAATATTTTCAAAGAAAATGTTTTATTTTATATGGATCTTAAATGATTTCAAAATAAAAGGAGATATTTCTTTAAAAAGAATTTTGATTTCATCTACGTCAACATCCTTTGATGGATTTTAAGATTATTTGAAGTTGATTTATTATGATACAAAACTTCTATATTGTATTGAAGGTTTTGTGATATGTTTGACTATGGATGTGCTATTTTTATACCATTCATAGTTTATGGTGAAATTATTGACATTTCGTATGCTAGTTTTAATACGAATGTTTATGTTATGTTTAAACCTTTTCATATGGGAATGCATTGGACTTAATAAGTGACGGGTGGAGCCCGCTATAGCTCCTCGATGCATCGGTAGGTCTCATGAGACAAACTAGTGTCTTGGCACAAGGCCTTGAAAAAATCTTATTTGTAGTCTTGGCACGAGGCCTTGGCTATGTGATTATGATAGTCTGGCATTATGCATTCCAACATTATGAAAGTGGTTATTGATTTTTGCATGTGATTATTTGATTAGTAGAATATCCATGTGAATAAGTAAATGGCATTATTTCATTTTATTTATGCCATACCATGTTGAAAGTTCATATTTAAAAGGCTTTTGTTTTTGTTATACATTGCCTTAAATGTTTATTCTTATTTATGAAAGTTTCCGCTATATTGTTATCCTTACTGGGCATTTGAGCTCACCCCTTTTCTATGTTTTATTTTTCCCAGGATGTGAAGAAGTAAGTTATGAATGACCTGCAGGGATTTTATGAGGGGTTAATAGTGTGGATTGTGGAAACATTATGTTGTTGTAGTAGTTTTTCATTTTATGATGTAATGTAAAACTTATGAATATATCTAGTGTTTCCAAGGCTACTAAACGAATCGGTCTTTCGAGATTTGATCTTTCTTGTGATCATGCCAATGTTATGTAATAATGCACCGACTCTGGGTAACTGGGGTCGGGGCGTTACAGTTGGTATCAGAGGAAGTTTAGTACAAACCTTGGAAGCTAGATTTAGATAAACTCTGATTAGAGAACGTAGACCTAAGATTAACTTTGAGGATTAGTATAGAAGAACTTCCTAGAATTTTGGTATTGTAGAGATTTTGTGAGTTTTCCGAGCAATACATCCCTGTCTGGATACGAGCAGGTAGAGGCGGCTCTGGCACAGATGTACCTAGGGGTAAAACCCGAAAACACCGCTTTGAGCTAGACTCGAACAGGAACTGGTGCACGACAACGGGCCTTGCTATACTCTTGGTTACGACACTCCCGGGGGATATGCTTAGGATAACTCTCATTTTCTTTACAAATCATTTTGAAGGGATTATGAGTGTATACTTCCTCAAAGAAAACATTCTTATGATTATGGATTATATCCATAAATAGTTCAATTTATGTTAAGTGTTTTATAAGTATGGGATTACGTGTTTTGATTCATAAACTGATCTAGTTTATGCCATGGTATAGAAATGGCGCCCAGTAGAAGGAATGAGTACTCCAGAAATACACATGATTCAAAGAGAAGGAAGGATCATATCTTTCATGGTCTTAAGCTAGGATTTATAAGGGAAATAGTCTCCCATGTATTATCATCATATGAAGAAATAATATCATGTGTTGATAAGATATGTAAAGAGTTTACTGAGTCCTATGGCTTTGAAGGGAAGCAAGAGAAGAAAAGGATGGAAGAGAGAAAGATGGATAAAGGGAAGAGGGAAAAGAAGAATTTTCCCATATGTGGTAACTGTGGAAAGAAACACCCTGGAACTTGCATGAAAGGAATGGGAGTTTGTTATAAGTGTGGAGGAAAAGGGCACAAAGTACGTGACTGCAAGGGTAAGAAAATGGTTTTAAATGTACAATGCTTCATTTGCAAGGAGTTTGGACACTACGCGAACCTATGTCCCAGTCATCAGACTATGCCGCAAATGATGTTATTGGATAATAACCAAGTTATGATACTACCACAGATGAAGAGGAATGATTAGAGTTCTTATGTTGATTATGTCAATTGAGTGTTGTATCAACAATGTACTTGTTATAATAATTATGGAGTATATAAGGATTGTACTGTAGTACTATCTCATTAAGGACTTGAGATAATGTGGAACAAAGAAGAGTGACTCAATAGCAGGATAAATTTTTGGAAAATATATGGTTGAGAGAATGTTAAATCATAATATAGTTCTGATACTGAGGTAGTGATTTTGGAATAATATGTGATTGTTTTGGATAAATTATATTGGATATTCTTGACTACCTTGGAACTGATTAATGATTTGTATATTCCATCATTGTTGGGGTTTAAAACATTTTTGGATTAATGAAGTATATCCAGCATTCTATATGGAATAAGGGAGCATGAATGTAATCAATAAGGAATATGGTAATACATGATGAAGGTATTCATATGCTATTACGGGGTAAAAAGGATCTATATTATGTTTACCTTCCTTATAAATGTTGGACTGTGAGTTTGGACAGAAGTATTTTGTATAGTTCTAGTTTGGATTATTTTGGATTGCCATAAAAGGACAACCCGGAGGTCGGGCGGCAACCCGTCGCGTCCGGAAAGGCTGCGAGACTTGAACCCGCAACCAAAGGGAGACAAGGGTGTGTCACCTACCACTGGACCAAGAGATGTCCTGGATTAAATAATGTAGTTTTTTTAAAAGATCTGGTAGATGAATTATAAATTCGTTTATTTTGGAACCCTGTACGAATAGTATAAATATAATTTTTTTTACGAGTGAAAGATGAGTTTATGGTAGAAACTTATTAATGGATAAAACTCTGATTATAAAGTAAGTATATCTCCTTATGATCTTAGCCAATCTCATAAATAAATTCCTCAACATTAATAAAAGGAACTTAGAACAAAAATATTTCCCTAGATGGTACCTTAAATCATCACTAATTTATGGCTTTGGGATTTTTGCCCTTTTCATAGCCATGTTCTCTACCACTCTCCATCAGATAATTGATGGTTAGATTTCTCTTCCATATCCATATTTTCCTACATGGAACCCTAGTATGTGTTATTTTCGGTAATCTTCATACTTTCCACTCTTTATTTTAAATAGAGGCCTCATTAATTCATTTTTCGATGTGGGATTTCAACTAAGATATTTTGAAACGTCAAAAATGTGTTATCCCAATACCCTATATTTTGTTGAACCGATGGTACTTCAAATCATCATAGATTGATGAGTTTAAGGACCTCAATTTTATACTCTTTGTGATTGATGAACTCAATCACTACCTATAAATATTTACATTTTTCCTCCAATTATATGTCTCTAATTTCCACCAATGTTCTTCTAATCAAGATCATAATTTGGTGGTGACCCTTTCATTTCTCTTTTCCTCATATTAAGACTAAATTTTAGTAACCCAATTTCCGATGTTGGTTTTCCCACAAATATATTTTCTATTTTCAACCTTTTATTTTCTAAGAACAATTTCAAATTGCAAGGACGCAATTTATTGAAGGAGGGGAGAATGTAACACCCCAAGATTTCATAGTGTGTTATTTCTTCAAAATAATTCAATAACTTGCACTACACGCAACACTGAGTTCAATCACACCATGACTTACAAAAAAAAAGCCATTCAAAAGAGGTTATGAATAGTATTATCTAAATTTTAAACATTATATAATCCTTATAATTTTAGAATCCATATTATGAGTTTCTTAGATATAATGCAAGAACAAATTCATTTTCAGTATTGCACTTTTATCAACTTTTAATAGTGAACCCTTTTTAAATACAATATTTTAAACTTTTTGACTAAATGGGGACATCAAAAATTTAAAATGAAACATCCCAAGCTTCCACGGTACACTTTCTTTGAATAATACAGTAGCGTGTGTTGTACGCAACCTTGAGTTTTAACACACACCACAACCAATCAAACTAGCCGTTATGAATAGTAATACCTACTTTTTAAAATTATATATATTTTATATTTTAAAATGGACTTCATCTTTGGATTCGGAATATCGAATTTAGCCTAAGGTGAAATTTTGGTACATTTCGGATAACTTTCATATTTTGATGAATAGTGAAAATTACTAAATTTTAATTAAAAACAACTTTTTTAATCAAAATAATTAATAGTGATAAATTATGAATTTTAGTGGTTTTAAATTATATTTAGAATATATTTTTACCATTTAATATAATTTTGGTCATTGGACATAATTTTACAATTAAACCGAACATAAACAAGTGTCAATCTTTTGATAGTTATTATCTCTTAAAAACACGCTTTTTGTTTTGACAGCGGGAATTAATTTTAAATTAATTTCTGCCACTTATGTGTTTAGAATTTAGGAAAATGGATTCAATATTTGGAATCAGGATGTTCAAATTGTGTAAATTGGTAACTTTTATTTTTAGACATTTTGAATAATTACTGCGGTAAATATTTTATTTACCATGGTTAAGGGTAAATCAGGTAAATAAGGGTTAAAAAATAATATTATAATAATACTAAATTACCCTAGAACGTGTCTTAAACCTATTGGTTGATACATGGTCGACCATGAGCATCTTTGGGTCTATTTTGGGACCCCATGGATCCACTTGTAAGTGATAATGGCACTTTATTTTAATTTAGTTAAAATGAATACAAAAATGACGCAAGCATATATCTTTTAGAACAACAATTGTTACATAGGGTTATATATGTTTGATTTTAGATTATAAATATTCATTAGAAAGATAAAAAGATTTCCTACATAATTATATTTTATTTATAATTTTTAGACATTAAATAATTTATTTTATTTATGACACAATGATGATGCAGTAATTACTATAATAGTGAGAAATTAAAATAATTGATATTATAAATACCCAAACAAATATAATATGAAACTTTTAATGAATTAAACTAATTTTCTAGGATAATATGATATATTAGGATTGATTTAATTGACTTTGTTATAAGTAATCAATCTGTTATGTGTTTCACAAAAATCAACTATTGAATAGTGTCAAAATTGACATAAAAGAGTTCTTAAAACAAATATTATATTATTAATTGATATTAAATTCCTAAAAATCTAAGGTTCGGCCAAACGACTTATATCAGGATAGGTTCATCATTAATGGACCACTTGGGGGTCGCTTGGATGTATATAGTATGTTTATTAACCATATTATATAAAAATACAAAGAGACATTGTAAAAGTGAAACTAATTAACTTAGAGTTAATACTTAAAGATAAGGTTAATATAAGTACCCAAACCTGTCTAAATTATATTGGTTGAGTGGTTTTCGACTTATCCCCACCTTAGCCTTTGAATAGTCAACTTTGGAGCCATTGGAAACCGAATATGAATTTATTATAAATTAATATTTCTAGCTTTTCCAAAGGTGCCCCTCACCCCTCTTATAAAAGGGCACTCCTCCTTCTCATTTCTTCACACCTTCAAAGCCTTTTGGTTCGGCCAAACTCTGCCCAAATACTCTCCCAACATCCCTCAATACAACCTAGAGGCCTTAGTTTGATCAGAAAGCCAACCTAAGGAGCCCTTTTGATCAAATCAAAAGGAAGAACCCGAAGAAGAGGTAATGATTTCACCACCCTTCTCCAAGTTCATTTCTTCTTCCACTTCTTCTTCCTTTGTTCTTACCATTCTAAAATAATAACTCCAGTATCTCACATATACTGTGATGTTATTATAAATATGGTACAATCATATTCAGTATTCTATCCACCCTTTGAATAACATGTCACCATACGTGCGTACGTACGGCTTACCGTCTCCACGTCGTGGTGTAATTGTTATTCAATATAATATTATTTGGATGGGTATAATAATGATGTGTAACTCATGTAAATAGTAAATATAACATGTTAATGATTCTGTATATATGATATACCATCCATTTATATATTATTTTAATATCAAAAGAATGATATTGTCGCTCGTGCGTACGTACGGACTACCGTCTCCACGAACGCGATGAGATTCATTCTCCATCGTAACCATTCAAGTATAATTATCATTTGATGATTTAAAAATGATTTTTAAGGACTAGATATCATTCTGGATAAGAATAAGATACAACAACCATGGCTTATGTAACAAAACATATAAATAAAATGAGTAATTTAACACCCGAAACGACGATAATTCTAAGATATTATTAACAAATCAATGCTAAAAGATCATATCTGATATCATATTATTATATATGATTCTTGTATAATTTAATAACAACTATTTCACCATTATACAGGAGGTTAACCTACCCCAACCAAGGAAAATTACAAGTTAAGGGTTATTTCACAATCTCTTCATTATCCGAGGTTGTTTATACGTAATAATCTACTGGGATATCTTTATCATCCACATCCATGTTTCTTAAAAATGTATTTCAAAACATTTTTACTATTTACAAGAATATGGGTTAAAGTCATTTATACCCTTGTTTGACTTTTTATAAGAGGTTTATAAAGGAATCTTTCCGTCGTTTTCAAAACAAGGTCCTTTTTAACCTTTTCGACAGAATTGAGTAAGAATGTTTTTTTAACTTATACGGCGGGTGCGGTTATTTTACGCCGTTATAAAATCTTCAAATCTTTCCTTACAATCTTATAAGAATATTTTCAAAGAAAATGTTTTATTTTATATGGATCTTAAATGATTTCAAAATAAAAGGAGGTATTTCTTTAAAAAGAATTTTGATTTCATCTACGTCAACATCCTTTGATGGATTTTAAGATTATTTGAAGTTGATTTATTATGATACAAAACTTCTATATTGTATTGAAGGTTTTGTGATATGTTTGACTATGGATGTGCTATTTTTATACCATTCATAGTTTATGGTGAAATTATTGACATTTCGTATGCTAGTTTTAATACGAATGTTTATGTTATGTTTAAACCTTTTCATATGGGAATGCATTGGACTTAATAAGTGACGGGTGGAGCCCGCTATAGCTCCTCGATGCATCGGTAGGTCTCATGAGACAAACTAGTGTCTTGGCACAAGGCCTTGACAAAATATTATTTGCAGTCTTGGCACGAGGCCTTGGCTATGTGGTTATGATAGTCTGGCATTATGCATTCCAACATTATGAAAGTGGTTATTGATTTTTGCATGTGATTATTTGATTAGTAGAATATCCATGTGAATAAGTAAATGGAATAATTTCATTTTATTTATGCCATACCATGTTGAAAGTTCATATTTAAAAGGCTTTTGTTTTAGTTATACATTGCCTTAAATGTTTATTCTTATTTATGAAAGTTTCCGCTATATTGTTATCCTTACTGGGCATTTGAGCTCACCCCTTTTCTATGTTTTATTTTTCCCAGGATGTGAAGAAGTAAGTTATGAATGACCTGCAGGGATTTTATGAGGGGTTAATAGTGTGGATTGTGGAAACATTATGTTGTTGTAGTAGTTTTTCATTTTATGATGTAATGTAAAACTTATGAATATATCTAGTGTTTCCAAGGCTACTAAACCAATCGGTCTTTCGAGATTTGATCTTTCTTGTTATCATGCCAATGTTATGTAATAATGCACCGACTCTGGGTAACTGGGGTCGGGGCATTACATTTTGAATTTGGTAAAATAGCCATCATTTTTGAGTTCATAATATCAAATATAGCTTAGGCCAAATTTTTGATATTTTTCTGGAAGCTTTTATTTTTTGATGAATAGTGAAACCACAAAGTGGTAGTTAAAAAAATGAATTTTTCATAAAACTTAATTTTACCGCTTCTGTAAGTGGAATTTAAAAAATCCTAGAGACACAGTTTATTTCAATAAGTAAAATGTAGTTCAATGAGATGAAAATAATTTTTTGTGAATAGTAACTTTTTACTTTTTTTACCACGGTTAAAAGTAAATAGTGTAATTAATGGTAAAAATTATATTATTATTACCCTAACACATGTCCTAATTCTATTGGATAAGTGAAATTCGATCAAAAACAACCTTAGGAATAAAATATGACCATTTAGGCCCACTTGGATTAGATTAGGACATTTATTATTAATTTATTTAAAGAAGGGTTAAAATAGTTAAAATCAATGTTTAATAAGTATATCATTTTTAATAAAGGGTTATACATAAGATAAATTCAACTATAAATATTCATTAGAAAGATAAAATTATTTCCTAAATAATTGTATTTTCTTTGTAATTTTTAGACTTTAAATAATTTAATTTATTTACGACACAAAGATGATGCAGTAATTATCTTATTAATGAAATATTGAAATAATTGATGTTATAAATACCAAAATAAATGTAATATGAGTCATTTTATGAATTACACTAATTTTATAGTTTACTATGACATGTTAGTATTGCTTTAATTAACTGTATTCGAACTAATCATTTTGTTATGATTTTCTCAAAATTCAATTACTAAATAGTGTCAAAATTGACATAAAATAGTTTTTAAAACAAATATTATATTATTAATTTTTATTTTATTCCTAAAAATATAAGGTTCGTCCAAATGACTTAAGTAAGGTTATATATATTAATAATAAACAACTTGGGGTTCGTTTGGATTCTTATAGTAAGTTTATTAACCTTATAGTATAAGAACACAAGAAGACACGGTAAAAGTAATATTATTTAACTTAATGTTAAATCTAAATGATAAGGTTAAAATAGGAACCTAAACATGTCTAAATTATATTGGATGAGATTATTTAGACACATCCCGACCTTAGCTTCGAAATAAATCAATTTGGAGCTATTTAAAACCGAATTTGGCTTTATAATAAAATAATATTTTTAGTTATTCCAAAGGTGCCCCTCTCCTCCCTTATAAAAGGGAACCTCCTCCCTCTCTTCCTCACACCACATGGAGCCTTCAAGATCGTCCATACCCTGCCAAATTATCTTCTCCACTTCCCTAGAAATATCCTAGAGGTCATGGTCTTCTTCAAATACCAATTTTAGTTCCCTAAGAGGAGGACTCAAAGAGGCGCTTCAAAGAAGAGGTAATTTCCGTTACCGATTCTTTCGACTTTATTTCTTCTTCCAATTCTTCTAATTAGGTTGTTTCATTATGAAGTAATAACATCAGTATCCATAATATACTGATATGTTATTATAAGTATGAAAAAACCCAATTTCACCATCTATCCATCCTACGGAAAACAAAATCACCGCGCGTGCGTACGTACGGAATACCGTCTCCACGCCGTAGTGTAATCTATTTTCCACCACCACCTTACTTGGATGGGTATAATTGTGTACATAATAACTGTATATGATTATTGTAAATTGATATTGATTCTGAAATAGTATACATACACTCCAATACAATTCCACGATCATGAGAAGGATATCATCACTCGTGCGTACGTACGGACTACCGTCTCCACGACGCGATGAGATTCATTCTCCACATTAACCATTCATGAATGATTATAAAGTATATATAATAAGTAATCATGAAATATATGACATAATAATGATACTAGATTTATATTTATATATATGTATTTCATCTACTTAATTCCATTCAACTCAATAAGGAAACGAAAACAACGTTCATGCGTACATACGGCCTACCGTCTCCACGAACGGTGTATTTCTTTCCATTTACTGATCTATTATATATATGTATATTCTGAATATATATTATATATAAATCTTGTTTTATATTCTGGAATTAAGTAATCATGATCTAAGTAATCATATGAATAATTACAAGTCAAAACACGGATGAAAAATGAAACGATTTTACCCAAAATGCTCTTTAACATGGAATTTACAAAAGAATGGGTAAAATAAAGTCATAAGTGAACCATATATGATATCATAACAATGAGTATGATTCTGGAAGAAGTAAATGACATTATTTAAATCATTATACAGGCTTTTCGGACACTTAAGAAGAAAATCGGACCTAAGGTAAGGGATAAATTTTCAATCTCATTTTTATCCGAGATTGCTTATACGTAAGTATTTACTGGGGTTACGTTTATCATCCATGACCATGTTTTCTAAAAATGTTTTTATAAAATGTTTACCTTTCTTCCATGAATGTTTAAAGTCATTTTTACCCTTATTGACCTTTTACCACATTGTATGAATGGAATCTTTCCTTTGGTTACCATATAAGGTACTTTTTGACTTTTCCGACAAAAGTACGAGTAGAATGTTATTTTTAACTTATACGGCGTGAACAGATTTTTTCGGTTTTCATAACACCTCATTTTCAAGAAGCTTCCTCTACAATATTGAATGATTATTTTCAAAAAAACCCTTATCTTTTAAAATTTCATGGAATTTTGTGAAAAAAAAATGATTTTAAAGAAGAAAGGATATTTTCCTCAAGAATTCATTTCAAGTGTTTTTTCAAAACTATTTTCCATCTAAGATGACATTATTTCATATGTATGATTCATGTAAAATGTCTCTATGATTTAAATGGTTTCAATTTTCTTATGATGAAATGATATCAATTGTTTATGGATTATGATGGCATGATGTTTACGAATCCCATTTTATTACATGGGTTATGCTATAATGTATGATTTATGATTTTGTGGCACACGAAAGAATGATTTCATTATGAGATGGGTGGGACCTATATCTCCCTCCAATGCATTGGGAAAAGATTTATATCTCATGAGATATACATGGTTGGAACGGTATGTTAATCCAGTTCATTGTTACAGGACTGAAACGAGGAGTGAACTCGATTCAGATAGGGACTTTGTCCACTAAGATGGTCTTGGAAGCAATGCCTTGGCTACTATGGAAATCATGATGTGTTCTGAATGGTTGCCACAATTAAATGTTTTATTACCATTATATTTTATCATTTTTGATGTTCCCTTATGATATATGCCTTACGTACTTCCAAGTTTCATGTCTTTGCTCAAGATTTTTATTTTTAGGTTTTAAGTTCAAGTTTTTCCATTCAAATGTTTATGGATTGTTTTATGTTCTCTATGTTTACCCTTACTGGGCATTTGAGCTCACCCCTTTTATGTCTTATTTTCCCCAGGATATAAAGAAAGGTTTTAGGTATAAAAAATAGGGAAGATCATTATGGGATATGTGGATGATCTTTCACCACGATTAGAAAATTATATTCCGAGTTTCCAAAGACACTAAACTATTACGGTCCTTGTGTGTCTGTTTTTGTTATGTACTAAGTATTCCTCAAAAGTAATGTAATGTTCATGTACGTCAAGCTCCGGGTCTCTACATTTGGTATCAAAGAAAAGGTTTAGTCAACCTTTGGAAACATGGATGCGAAAATGTTAGTGAGATCCCTAGAGATATTTCTAAGGTATGTCTAGGGATGTCCCTAAGGATAAGTATACATATAGGATATAGTCCTAGAACTACGGTAACGATATTAGAATTTAAACTAAGATGTTAGATATTGAGGGTGCTCCCCCTTTACTAAGTTGTTTTCCCTAGCATGATTTTTTCCTCTCACACTATTCTTTTTGGGTTTTAGAAAATGGCTGGAAACATGAAGATTCAAGATAATGGAAGATATGACGGACAATGGAATGATATTCTTCATGAGAAACCAAATCAAATAGGATTTTAAAGTCCAAACATCGTTATTATTCCTAATCAGCAATCTCATAATATGATCAATAATCTCAACTTTGTTAAGTTTCCCGACTCAGATAACAAGATAAAGATGGAGTTTCATGATGATCATAGAGGAAAGAAAGTTCAATTTCCCTCATGTAAATCATGCGGGAAGAGGCATCGAGGATATTGTTTCAAGGGAACTCGAAGATGCTTTGGGTGTGAAAAAGAAGGACACAAATCCAGTAAGTGCAAAGGAAAATGTTCAGTTAACACCATGGATGAGGATAATGGTATTGCTACGACATCAACAATGGTTAATTGTTTTAAATGTGGAATGTTCGGGCATTATGCAAACCAATTCCCTAAGGGAATGTCTCATGAAGAGAATCAGTACGGCCGTATGGGTAGTATTTATGTTGATGATGATGAAGAGACTACAAATGATATGTGAGATAAAATAATTATTGAAGCTCGGTCAATGGTTTAAGAAGGTAGTGGAATGATTACATGTTTATCATGTGTAATGTTGTATAAGTAATCTCATGGTACTATGGAATAAAGATACATCTAAGGATTGTTACACTGTAATCTTTCCTTATGTTTTGAAAGTGTATGATTAATGGTACCAGTATCCATTAAAGGTTATTCAGATATTTTTGGAATATATATGATATGCGCATAATGAAGGGATAAGGAGAAAATTAAATGTTTGATAGTATTCATGAGCTCATGACGGATATAAGGATAAGGTTATATCATGGTTTGAGTATATAGAATTTTTAGATTTTGGTATGTGGAAAGAGTTAACTTTTGACAGCATTCATGTTTTCACTAAGGTTTAATGGGTATTCATTTTCCAAGAGAATACATGATTAAGGTATTCACATGACTGGAATGGGACCAACAAGATATATGGGGGGTAAATGATGGTATTCACATGCTTGGTTGATGACATTTCAAGTAATCTTTTTCTTTATACTATGAGCTTGGACGGAAGTATTTTAGATAAGCCTAATGATTGGAGTGGATTATGTTGGACATAAGTTAGTATTGTTTAAGGATAGAACTTTTTTTTTGATATTATTTATGTGATATTATAGTAATGTAGTTTTAGAAAACGGAAAACCTGCAGGATGGGTGATAACCCATCTCGTCGGACAAGGCTGTGGGAATTGAACCCACAACCGAAGTGCCACTGGCCTTTATCGCCTACCACAGGTCTACAAGAAGTCCCTGGTTAGTAGAAACTATTTTTATTTTATTACGCGGTATGATATATTAAGTATAAGTTCATTTTTGGAATCTTATATGATTAACCACACCATAGATGGACTTATGTGTATTTGATATCTTTTGCTAACCTTTTGTTTGAAACAGATGGAATGACCCATCATTCTATCACATGATCTGTTAACACTTCATGAATAACAAATTCAACTTTATTTCTTTAAGATATGAAGTGGAAATTGTCTAAAGAATGAAAAACGGTTAGACTACACCAAAATCACGAAAGTATTTCTTCTAATTCCAATTTCATCAACTTTAGGGAAATGACCTTGAAAACCAAAAATGTTGTCCTAGTGCTCTTATATCTGATGAATCATATGGTACCTTAGATCGTCACAAATTTATGGCTTTGTGATTAACGGATTTTCCATAGTCATGTTCTCTACCACTCTCCATCAGAACATGATGGTTAGATTTCTCTTCCATATCCATATTTTCACCTATGTGGAAACCCAGTGATTAGTTTATTTGGGTAACTGTTACATTTCATAATTTTTTTTAAAGATTGGTTTTGGTATTCCTTTTTACGATGTGGGTTTTTATTAAAGAAACTTTTGAGTAGTAAACCATTTAGAACCCCAACGAATTTCGAGGGCGAAACTCATTTTAAGGGGGGGTAGAATGTAACACCCATAGATTTTTTGAAAAATATTTTTTTTAATTTCATTAATGTATTGTGTTGTACGCTACACCAAAAGTATCTTGCACAAAATGCATCCTTGACTTGCCTTGTATTACACGCAATCACGACCTTTCTCGATAGCGTGTGTAGTACACAATAACGAGTTTCACTAAACAACGATATGCTATTAAAATATTATTAAAACTAGCTGTTATGAATAGTAATAACCACTTTTTGAAATTTTGTAAATTTTATTTTTCAAAATGGGCTTCTTTTTTGAATTCGGAATATCTAAATTATCTTAAGGTGAAATTTTGATACTTTTCAGATAACTTTCATTTTCTGATGAATAGTGAAAATTACTATATTTTAATTAAAAACAACCTTTTTAATCGAAATAATTAATAGTGATAAATTATTAATTTGAGTGGTTTTAAAGTATATTTAGAATATATTTTTACAATTTAATACAATGTTGGTCATTGGATGTAATTTCACATATAAACAAGACATAAACAAGTGTCAATCTTTTGATAGTTATTATCTCTTAAGAACACGCTATATGTTTTGAAGATGGGAATTAATTTTTAAATTAATTAATGCAACTGATATGTTTTGAATTTGGTAAAATAGACATCATATTTGAGTTCATAATATCAAATATAGCTTAGGCCTAATTTTTGGTATTTTTCTGGAAGCTTTCATTTTTTGATGAACAGTGAAACTACTAAGTGGTAGTTAAAAAAATGAATTTTTCATAAAACTTAATTTTACCACTTCTGTGAGTGGAATTTCAAAAATCCGAGAGACACATTTGATGTCAGTAAGTAAAATGTGGTTCAATGAGATGAAAATAATTTTTGGTGAACAGTAACTTTTTACTTTTTTTTACCACGGTTAAAAGTAAATAGGGTAATTAAGGGTAAACAATATATTATTATTACCCTAACACATGTCATAATTCTATTGGATAAGTTTAATTCGATCAAAAACAACCTTAGAATTAAAATATGACCATTTAGGCCCACTTGGATTAGATTAGGACATTTATTATTAATTTATTTAAAGAAGGGTTAAAATAGTTAAAATCAATGCTTAATAAGTATATCATTTTTAATACAGGGTTATACATAAGATAAATTCGACTATAAATATTCATTAGAAAGATATAAAGATTTCACACATAATGGTATTTTATTTTTAATTTTTAGACTTTAAATAAGTTAGTTTAGTTATGACACAAAGATGATGCAGTAATTATCTTATTAATGAAATATTGACATAATTGATGTTATAAATACCAAAATAAATGTAATTTGAGACTTTTTAGGAATTAAACTAATTTTCTAGGATAATATGACATGTTAGTATTTATTTAATTAACTTATTTTGAACTAATCATTCTGTTATTATTTTCACAAAAATCAATTACTAAATAGTTTCAAAATTGACATAAAATAGTTTTTTTTGAAAAATATATTATTAATTGTTATTTCATGCCTAAAAATCTAAGGTTCTGCGAAATGAATTATATAAGGTTATATATATTAATAATAAACAACTTGGGGTTCGTTTGGCTTCTTATAGTAAATTTATTAACCTTATATTATAAGAACACAAGAAGACACAATAAAAGTACAATTATTTAACTTAATGTTAAATCTAAATGATAAGGATAAAATAGGAACCTAAACTTGTCTAAATTCTATTGGATGAGAGTATTGCGACCCATCCCCACCTTAGCTTCTAAATAAATCAATTTAGAGCTATTTAAAACCGAATTTGGCTTTATAATAAAATAATATTTTTAGTTATTCCAAAGGTACCCCTCTCTTCCCTTATAAAAGGGCACATCCTCCCTCTCTTCCTCACACCACTTTGAGCCTTCAATCTTGGCCAACCCCTACAAATTCTCTTCTCCACTTCCCTAGAAACATCCCAGAGGTCCTAGTTATAAGGCCCCAGCCTTAAACCTTACTTAATTTTGAGTTATTACAAGATTACACATTGAGGATCTTTTCAGGTTTAGAGTTTTAGATAATTAGATCATGAAACTTGCATTACATTCCACATTTAAACAAAGTGGTTACATAAAAGACAGTATTCATTATTCCCAGCAATGGAAACATATTTAAAATAAAACATGGATTCTTTCTTGACACATCCTTGACACTATCATCACATCATGTACCTTTCCCTTGACCTGTGAAAAACATTTCAAAAACATGGGATGAGCATAAAAATCTCAGTAAGGGTTATAAAAATATGGAAAGGAAACATGAGTTCATATATACATAAGAATGAAATCATACTTTATCCATAAAACATAGGCACTTTAACATACATCATCAAACAATGAATAAATCATAGAAATCATAAGACATAAAGGTATGTTGAGGCATTCATAACATTCGTACGTAGGGAGTAACACTCTTGGTTACGTTTGGAATACCCATCACAGTATATTCCCTAAATCTCTTCGAAGAAACCTTAACGTTTCACTCCTTCGCGTTACCCAATGCATTGGAGAGCTATAACGGGCTCACCCACCCTTAGTTTATCACGGAACCACCCGTCTTCATAATAATGCCCAAGAACCATAACATAATCATATCACATAAAACATGCATAAAGGAAACATAACATTTCCACATTTCAATCACAAGATATCAATACAACACATTGATATAATAAAAACCTTATGAAAACCATTTTCAATACCAAAGTAAAACATGGTATTTATTTTTGATTTAAAAAGGGGTATGGCTTGTAGAGGAATCCGAAACTCAAATAATGGTCATTGCGGCGGAGAAGTCGTTGTCGCCGCATACGTACGACAAGAAAAACATTCCATTTTGTAGTTTTGTAAAATGCTTCGTATAAAAAAGATTCCTTTTGAATAAGCGTAAAAGTCAAAGTGGTTTATACACCGTATAAAAGAAGGTTGTGTATAAAACAAAATATGACTCAATGAAAGGAGATTGAGACGAAGTCCCATACAAAGACGATATCCTTGGTTTAAGGATAAATCAATTACATAATTATGTGTTACAAACGAATACACCAAATATAAGTGGATATTAAGTGTAAAATAATCAAAGGTCATTCACACATATTCAAAGGATGACATATTCAATAACTATATGTTGAACCCAAAGAAATCGAAATTGGGTTAAGAAGTTCCCTTGACAGCCTAACAACGTCACATCAAAAAAAAAAGGTTATCTCATCACTTGAAAAATAAAATTTACATCAACAAGGATATATGAGAACATATCCCAACATAACAATATGTAAATTAAAAGACCCAACAAAATAAGTCTTTTAAAAATAGGAGGGTGAAAGGTTCCCTTACCGACATGGGTATCTTTCGAAACATACGCCCCGTGAAAGAAGTACAATACAACATTGATGTAAATACTCCTAAATGAAATAATATTACACAATGAGTAAAATAATGGTAAGTACATACACCACTCAACTAAAATTGTGGCATATGTAGCTTAAATCTCACAGGAATAAAAGTGAGATGGAAAATCCCTTACAAAAACTCGAAAGCCTAACGACGCCACTAAAAACTTCCAAAAATGGATTGACGAGATCAAATAGGGTATCTCATCGCATTAAAATAAAATTTACAGAAAGAGGAATATAAAATAACATCCCCCATCATAAAAAAAGAGGATCTTAGAAGAAGTGACATAAAGGAGATTACTTAAAGGGAAAGAGAGAGGTTAGATCTCTTACGAAAATTCGGCAGCCTAACGGCGCCACTCAAAACTTTCAAAATGGATTGATGAGAGAGAATAGGGTCTCTCATCATATGAACATAAAAATTATAGTAAGAGTAATATAAATGAACATCCCAATCACAAGAAAGATGAGCGTAGAAGGAATGACATAAAAGAGTGTACTTAAAAAGAAAGAGAGGAGTAGGATCCCTTACCTCAAGTCCAAATTGACTCGATCGTTCTTTAACGTCCTGAATAATAAACATGAGTTAATTTACACTTTATTAAGAACCTTTTTTTATAGTTCATTATTCCTTTTATATCACTTATTTCCATGTTATAAACATTATGTAATCATTTAAGTTAATACTGTTTGTTTTGTCGATATTTGGTTTTTAAGTCGAAAGTGGACTTCTTACAATTACTTGTTGTTCGTGTGGTCAAATGTTCACTATATCCAGAATTATATTCAGTATTTGGATATCATATATATCATATATATCCAGAACATACATGTATTTATAATATTACATAATCATTTAGAGGTAATAAATGAAATGCACCGTTCATGGAGACGGTAAGCCGTACGTACGCATGAACAGTACTTCCATTTCTATTTCATATTTTCTGGAATGGAATCACAATGATATAAGAGTATATTATAATTCCAGTATAATAACATATATAATAGCATTAACTTTATCCTTTACACAACCCACATATGGTATTAATGAATCAAATCACTTTCAGGGGGCGGTAGTCCGCACTTCCTAAAATGAAGATATCGTGTTTACCCATAATGGAAACAATAATGGTATGCCATAAATGAAAAATACAGAAGCTTAAGGAAATAATAAAGATATTATATATCATATATAAAAATAGTGACATCATAATGGCCACCTTTGAAGGTGTTAAATGAGTATTGAACAATCATCATTTCGGGAGGCAGAATTTCGCCATCCACGGAAACCGTATGTTCTTTAACCATTTGATGTGGTTGTGTGAGAGTGTAGCTAGAATAAATCTTATAACAACATACTAGTATATTTAAGATACTGGTTTTGTTAGAAAAGAAGAAAATAAAAAGAGATTAGGGGGTTGGAGAAGAAAAATAAAACAAATGAACATGAGAGAATGAATTACCTTTAAAAGTGTAACTCCTTTTGATTTGAGCCTAAAGGCTTCTTTGAAAGGATTCTGCCCAAAGGGAATCCTCTAGGATGAGGATAGGGATGTGGAGAGAGTAAATGGGCAGGGGATGGCCGAGCCAATGGCTTGAGTAGTGTGTGAAATGAGGTAGAGGTGGGGGCCTTTTATAAGAGGAGAGGAGGGGAACTTTTGGAAATCATGAAACTATTATTTTATTTTCAAAAGTGTTTCGAATTTCTAAGGTCCCACATTGATATATTTCAAATATAAGATTATAAGGCTTCGAAATATTCCCATACAATAGTTTTTGGACAAGTTTAGGTCTTAGATTTTATATTATTGTTTCATTTTATTTAAACTGTTCATTAATGAGGTCATCATTGCATCATCATGATGTCATAATTAAATTAATTTATATAATGTCTAAAAATTATAAAACAAATATCCCGATGTAGGAAATATTTTTATCTTTCCAAAGAGTCTTTATACACAAATTTATGATTAGTATAACTCCTTCTAAAAATTGTTTTAGTAAAACAATTTATGTTAGTGTCATTTTCACCTTTATTTTTAAAAAAGGCATTAAAGTCATTATCTCATCCAAGAGGCTCCATAGGGTCCCCTAAATCGACCCATGTATTTTCTTGGTCGGCCATGACTCATCCAATAGGGGTAGGACAAGTTTCATGGTGTTTTCACATTTTTATAATATCATTTTTACCTTAAATTACACTAATTACCTCTAATCGCGATTAAAAACTTAATAAGTTACTATTCACCAAAAAATTATTTTTATCCCATTAAACCACATTTTACATATTAATGACAACAATGTATGTTGTATTTTTGAAATTAAAAACACAAAGATGGAAAAATTTCATTTAAACGGAAAAATCAGTTTTTATAAGTACCACTTAGTGGTTTCACTATTCATCAAAAATTGAAGTTTTTCAGAAAAATACCAAAAGTTCACCCTAAGCTATATTTGATATTCCGAATTCAAAATTGAAGTCTATTTTACAAAATTCAAAACATATAAGCCACATTAATAAATTTAATAATTAATTCCCATTGTCAGAGCAAATAGCGTGTTTTTATGAAACAATATGTATCAAAAGATTGACACTAGTTTAAGTCTGATTTCAAAGTGAAATTAATTCCAACGACCACTATTGGATTTAATGGTAAAAATATATTATAATTTCAATTTAAAACCAATTCAAAAGATAATATAATCATATAAATAAATTAGATTAAAAAGAGGTTTTGAATTAAAATACAACATTTTACACTATTCATTAAAAAAATGAACTTTATCAGAAAGATACCAAAAATTTACACAAAGTAAATTTTGATGTCCCGATTCTTAAGAAGAGTTTAATTTGGTCCAATAGAATGTATAATAGTGAACAAAACTATATTTAATGGCGGTTCTCTATCAAAAGGAGATAAGTGAACCATTAGTGAAAACTAGGTCATATACGCCTAAAATTGAATTCTTTCCGTATTTTAAGCCTTTATCTTTTATTGGATAAATGTAAAAACATTTAAAAACATATATAATCATATTTTAGTTATTTCTATCCATTCCCGCCAATACAACGGCTACATGTTATCTATCATTTAAAATAATATTATTTAATTACTAGAGTGCAACGTAAGATTTCCAAGAAACTCGTTGTTGCGTGTTGGGTACGCCATCGAGCATAGCGTCCCCTTTAAAGACATATTAATATTTTATTCAAAAATATGGATAAATATGAAAATTTCATATTCTTTATTTACCTGGGGTGTTACATCCTTCCCCCCCTTTGGGAATTGCGTCCTCGCAATTTTTAAAATTGAGCTCGGAAACATCCTTGAAAGTCCCACATCGGAACAAGAGTCGGTAAAACAATCACTTTAAAAGAATGGGAGAGAAGTACAAATGTCACCTTAGTTAACCCATACTAGGATTAAATGTATGAAAATATTGATATGGAGGAGAAAACAAAGGGTCATGTTCTGATGGAGAGTGATAGTAAACATGTCTAAGAGAAAGTTAACCATGAGAAAATCACAAACTTGTGATGGGTTAAACGGTATTCCATTCCCCAGTAGGAAAAGTTAATAGACAACATTTTTTTTTGAGTTACTTTTTATTGAGGAATTTATTCATAAGGAAACATAATCACTTATCATGATGACATTCAACTTTTACTAGATTCCTTAATCAAACTCATATTTTTTTCCAAAAGACGAGTATTTAGGTAGACTTGTTCGCATTAAGAGTACTATAATTAACTTCTAGAAAATCAACTAATACACCAAAGAGAACTATATACTTCCCATGTCATTCGGCTTTAACCAAAACCAAAACCAAAAAGGTTAGTACAAGGTCAGATAATCCAGAAAAGGATAACCCTTTAAAAAGAAAATCTATGCTTAATCTCCAAAATTTGTCCAACAAAACCCAAAGTTCAATGATGACCATCCGATAAACAATTTGTCCATAAAATTCTTCAAAGTAAACCAAACTAATATTGAAACCCAAATATTTTAAGGATTTAGTCACATAGTCTTCCAAGTTATATCGTAACATTTATCTCCAAACAACATCATTTTTCTCTTAATGCCTCGTATTGAACAGTAATTAACCTAATCACATATCCTCCATGATAGGTTAATAAATTTCCACAGATAACCCAAAATTAACATAATCTTAATTCATAAAATCATATAACTAAAAACAATCAGTAAAACTAACCAGGGACTTCACGTAGTCCAGTTGTAGGCGATAAATACCAGTCACACATTGGTTGTGGGTTCGATTCCCGCAGCTTTGTCTGACGCGACGGGTTGTCACACGGTCTGCGTGTTGTCCTTTTTTCAAAACTATATAATTCTCAAATCATTCCCCAAAAAGAGATAAAATCATCAAAAATAAATATAACATATTCCTCAAGTTTACCTCATGCCTTCTTATTCCATCATATCATATAATAACCCATAATTACCTCAAAAGTAAGGATCGTATAAACCCAAATGGTTCTTTATAACTATGTCCACAAAAGAAAAGATAATTATTCCTTGAATAAAATTTTCATATATTAAACATCAGGGTTACACATAATATAAAAAGTCTTCTAATGTAACCCCATCATCAAAAGAGGCTTAATACTCTTAAGAATTTCACCATAACTCTTGAATCCCTTATATGTTGATATCTTACTCATTCAACATTCTTCATGATCCATTAACTATTCCTTTCCATCTTATTCTGAAATACCTCTTTCCTACAAACAAAATCAGGAATCATATCCTAAGATTCCAAAATTGGAAAACAATAGTCATGAAATAATACATACCTTTGATTGGTCATTGTCAGTTTCTTCATCCTTAATCGGAATGTCATTAGGTATTGGTAAACGAACATTTGTACGCTCTTGGTGATCCCATTCACGAAACTTCTTCATAGGACATGTGTTTGCATAATGACCATGCACACCAAATTTAAAACATTCAACTGATAATTCAGAAAGAATTCTTTCACTTTCCTCGAGTCAACTGGATGCTTCCTTTTTCCATGGAAGGTTCTTGCTTTATGACCTTCATTTCCACATCTATAGCATATTTTTGTCCCTTTGAAAAATTTTCCACGGTGTTTCTTTCCACATCCTTGACACATAGGTTTTTGAACACACTTACCTTTATGATTATTACCTGTACTTCCGTAGGGATTCGATTCTCGCATATATGATGCCTTAGAAAAATCACCAAGGTTTAGGTTGTCAATCATGACTCCAGATAGTTGGTTGAGGATAATCACAAGAGTTCTCATTGCAGCTCCCATATCATTCAGTTGCTTGCTCAAAAATCTGTCACAGTTTCCTTCACATCCACTGTTACTTTGGTGCCTGCTAGATCCAGCCATTTACTAAAACCAAAAAGGACAGTGTGAGTATATAAAAAAAACCATCATGTACTAATGAGGAATATAAACACTAAGATATACTTACTCATTCACTTTATCTAAAACTAGGACTCTTTCTGAAATCTTAACCATTATTGTAATGTCACTTATGCTTAAAGAATACCCTAACCTCTAAAGTTATCTAAACCGACCTCTGATACCAACTATAAGGCCCCAACCTTAATCCTTACTTAATCTTGAGTTATTACAAGATTACACATTGAGGATCTTTTCAGGTTTAGAGTTTTAGAGAATTAGATCATGAAACATGCATTACATTCCACATTTAAACAAAGTGGTTACATAAAAGACAGTATTCATTCTTCCCATCAACGGAAACATATTTAAAATAAAACATGGATTCTTTCTTGAAACATCTTTGACACTATCATCACATCATGTAACTTTCCCTTGACCTGTGAAAAACATTTCAAAAACTTGGGATGAGCATAAAAAGCTTAGTAAGGGTTATAAATATATAGAAAGGAAACATGAGTTCATATATACATATGAATGAAATCATACTTTACCCATAAAACATAGGCACTTTAACATACCTCATCAAACAATTAATAAATCATAGAAATCATAATACATAAAGGTAACTTGAGGCATTCATAACATTCTTACGTAGGGAGTAACCTTCTTGGTTACGTTTGGAATACCCATCACAGTATATTCCCTAAATATCTTCGGAGAAACCTTAAAGTTTCACTCCTTTGCGTTACCCAATGCATTGGAGAGCTATAACGGGCTCACCCGCCCTTAGTTTATCACGGAACCACCCATCTTCATAATAATGCCCAAGAACCATGACATAATCATATGACATAAAACATGCATAAAGGAAACATAACGTTTCCACATTTCAATCACAAGATATCAATACAACACATTGATATAATAAAAACATTATGAAAACCATTTTCAATACCAAAGTAAAACATGGTATTTATTTTTCATTTAAAAAAAGGGGTATGGCTTGTAGAGGAAGCCGAAACTCAAATAATGGTCACGGCGGCGGAGAAGTCGTTGTCACCGCATACGTACGACAAGAAAAACATTCCCTTTTGTTGTTTTGTAAAATTCTTCGTATAAAAAATATTCCTTTTGAATAAGCGTAAAAGTAAAAGGGGTTTATACACCGTATAAAAGAAGGTTGTGTATAAAACGAAATATTTCTCAATGAAAGGAGATTGAGACGAAGTCCCATACAAAGACGGTATCCTTGGATTAAGGATAAATCAATTACATAATTATGTGTGATAAAACAATACACCAAATATAAGTGGATATTAAGTGTAAAATAATCAAAGGTCATTCACACATATTGAAAGGAAGACATATTCAATAACTACATGTTGAACCCAAAGAAATTGAAATTGGGTTAAGAAGTTCCCTTGAAAGCCTAACGACGTCACATCAAAAAAAAGGGTATCTCATCACTTGGAAATAAAATTTACATCAATAAGGATATATGAGAACATATCCCAACATAACAATATTTAAATTAAATGACCCAACAAAATAAGTCTTTTAAAAAGAGGAGGGTGAAAGGTTCCCTTGCCGACATGGGTATCTTTCGAAACATATGCCCCGTGAAAGAAGCACAATACAACATTGATGTAAATACTCATTAATGAAATAATATTACACAATTAGTAAAATAATGGTCATTACATACACCACTCAAAGGAAATTGTGGCAAATGTAGCATAAATCTCACAGGAATAAAAGTGAGATGAAAAAACCCTTACGAAAACTCGACAGCCTAACGACGCCACTTAAAACTTCAAAAAATGGATTGATGAGATCAAATAGGGTATCTCATCACATTAAAATAAAATGTACAGCAAGAGGAATATAAAATAACATCCCCGATCATAAAAAAAGAGGATCTTAGAAGACGTGACATAAAGGAGAGTACTTAAAGAGAAAGAGAGAGGTTAGATCTCTTACGAAAATTCGGCAGCCTAACAGCGCCACTCAAAACTTTCAAAATGGATTGATGAGAGAGAATAGGGTATCTCATCATATGAACATAAAAATTATAGTAAGAGTAATATAAAATAACATCCCAATCACAATAAATATGAGCTTATAATGAATGACATAAAAGAGTGTATTTAAAAAGAAAGAGAGGAGTAGGATCCCTTACCTCAAGTCCAAATTGACTCGATCGTTCTTTAACGTCCTGAATAATAAACTTGAGTTAATTTAAAATTTATTAAGAACCTTTTTTTATAGTTCATTATTCCTTTTAGATCACTTATTTCCATGTTATAAACATTATGTAATCATTTAAGTTAATAATGTTTGTTTTGTCGATATTTGGTTCTTAAGTCGAAAGTGGACTTCTTACAATTACATGTTGTTCGTGTGGTCAAATTTTCATTATATGCAGAATTATATTCATGATTTGGATATCATATATATCATATATATCCAGAACATACATGTATTTATAATATTACATAATCATTTAGAGGTAATAAATGAAATGCACCGTTCATGGAGACGGTAAGCCGTACGTACGCATGAACGCTACTTCCATTTCTATTTCGTATTTTCTGGAATGGAATCATAATGATAAAAGAGTATATTATAATTCCAGTATAATAACATATATAATATCATTAACTTTATCCTTTACACATCCCACATATGGTATTAACGAATCAAATCACTTTCAGGGGGCGGTAGTCCGCACTTCCTAAAATGAAGATATCGTGTTTACCCATAATGGAAACAATAATGGTATGCCATAAATGAAAAATAAATAAGCTTAAGGAAATAATAAACATATTATATATCATATATAAAAATAGTGACATCATAATGGCCACCTTTGAAGGTGTTAAATGAGTATTGAACAATCATCGTTTCGAGAGGCAGAATTTCGCCATCCACGGAAACCGTATGTTATTTAACCATTTGATGTAGTTGTGTGAGAGTGTAGCTAAAATAAATCTTATAAAAAAATCCTAGTATATTGAAGATACTGGTGCTGTTACAAAAGAAGTAAATAAAAAGAGTTTTGGGGGTTGGAGAAGCAAAATAAAACAAATGAACATGAGAGAATGAATTACATTTAAAAGTGTAACTCCTTTTGATTTGAGCCTAAAGGCTTCCTTTGAAAGGCTTCTTCCCAAAGGGAATCCTCTAGGATGAGTAGAGGTATGTGGAGAGAGTAAATATGCAGGGGATGGCCGAGCCAAAGGCTTGAGGAGTGTGTGAAATGAGGTATAGGTGGGGGCCTTTTATAAGAGGAGAGGAGGGGCACTTTTGGAAATCATGAAACTATTATTTTATTTTCAAAAGTGTTTCGAATTTCTAAGGCCCCACATTGATATATTTCTAAGATAAGATGATAAGGCTTTGAAATATTCCCATCCAATAGTATTTGGACATGTTTTGGTCTTATATTTTATATTATCATTTCATTTTATTTAAACTGTTCATTAATGAGGTCATCATTGCATCACCATGATGTCATAATTAAATTAATTTATATAATGTATAAAAATTATAAAACAAATATCCTGATGTAGGAAATCTTTTTATCTTTCCAAAGAGAATTTATAGACAAAATTATGATTAGTATAACCCCTTCTAAAAAGTTTTTTAGTAAAACAATTTATGTTAGTGGCATTTTCACCTTTATTTTTAAAAAAAGGCATTAAAGTCATTATCTCATCCAAGAGGCTCCATAGGGTCACATAAATCGACCCATGGGTTGTCTTGGTCGGCCATGACTCATACAATAGGGGTAGGACAAGTGTCATGGTGTTTTCACATTTTTATAATATCATTTTTACCTTAAATTACACTAATTACCTCTAATCGCGATTAAAAACTTAATAAGTTACTATTCACCAAAAAATTATTTTTATCCCATTAAACCACATTTTACTTATTAATGACAATAATTTATGTTGGATTTTTTAAATTAAAAACACAAAGATGGCAAAATTTCATTTAAACGTAAAAATCAGTTTTTATAAGTACCACTTAGTGGTTTCACTATTCATCAAAAATTGAAGTTTTTCAGAAAAATCCCAAAAATTCACCCTAAGCTATATTTGATATTCTGAATTCAAAAATGAAGTCTATTTTACAAAATTCAAAACATATAAGACACATTAATTAATTTAATAATTAATTCTCTTTGTCAGAGCAAATAGCGTGTTTTTATGAAACAATATGTATCAAAAGATTGACACTAGTTTAAGTCTGATTTCAAAGTGAAATTAATTCCAACGACCACTATTGGATTTAATGGTAAAAATATATTATAATTTCACTTTAAAACCAATTCAAAATATAATATAATCATATAAATAAATTAGATTAAAAAGAGGTTTTGAATTAAAATACAACATTTTACACTATTCATTAAAAAAATGAACTTTATCGGAAAGATACCAAAAATTTACACAATGTAAATTTTGATGTCCTGATTCTTAAGAAGAGTTTTATTTGGTCCAATATAATGTATTAGAGTGAACAAAACTATATTTAATGACAGTTCGCCATCAAAAGGAGATAAGTGAACCATTAGTGAAAACTAGGTCATATACGCCTAAAATTGAATTCATTCCGTATTTTAAGCCTTTATCTTTTTATTGGATAAATGTAAAAACATTTAAAAACATATATAATAATATTGTAGTTATTTATATCCATTCCCGCCAATAAAATGGCTACATGTTAACTATCATTTAAAATAATATTATTTTATTATTAGAGTGCAACGTAAGATTTCCAAGAAACTCGTTGTTGCGTGTTGGGTACGCCATCGAGCATAGCGTCCCCTTTAAAGACATATTAATATTTTATTCACAAATATGGATAAATATGAAAATTTCATATTCTTTATTTACCTGGGGTGTTACATCCTTCCCCCCTTTTGGGAATTGCATCCTCGCAATTTTTAAAATTGAGCTTGGAAACATCCTTGAAAGTCCCACATCGGAACAAGAGTCGGTAAAAAAATCACTTTAAAAGAATGGGAGAGAAGTACAAATTTCACCCTAGTTAACCCATACTAGGATTAAATGTATGAAAATATGGATATGGAGGAGAAAACAAAGGGTCATGTTCTGATGGAGAGTGATAGTAAACATGTCTAGGAGAAAGTTAACCATGAGAAAATCACAAACTTGTGATGGGTTAAACGGTATTCGATCCCCAGTAGGAAAAGTTAATAGACAAAAATTTTGTTTTAAGTTACTTTTTATTGAGGAATTTATTAATAAGGAAACATAATCACTTATCATGTTGACTTTCAACTTTTACTAGATTCCTTAATCCAACTCATATTTTTTTTCCAAAAGACGAGTATTTAGGGAGACTTGTTCGCATTAAGAGTACTATAATCAACTTCCAGTGAATCAACTAATACACCAAAGAGAACTATATACTTCCCATGTCATTAGGATTTAACCAAAACCAAATCCAAAAAGGTTAGTACAAGGTTAGATAATCCAGAAAAGGATAACCCTTTAAAAAGAAAATCTATGCTTAATCTCCAAAATTTGTCCAACAAAACCCAAAGTTCAATGAGGACCATCCGATAAACAATTTGTCCATAAAATTCATCAAAGTAAACCAAACGAAGATTGAATCCCAAATATTTGAAGGATTTAGTCACATAGTCTTCCAAGTTAAATCATAACATTTATCTCCAAACAACATCATTTTCTCTTAATGTCTCGTATTGAACAGTAATTAACCTAATCACATATCCTCAATGATAGGTTAATAAATTTCCACAGATAACCCAAAATCAACATACTCTTAATTCATAAAATCATATAACTAAAAAGAATCAGTCAAACTAACCAGGGACTTCACGTAGTCCAGTGGTAGGCGATAAATACCAGTCGCACTTTGGTTGTGGGTTCGATTCCCGCAGCTTTGTCCGACTCAATGGGTTGTCACACGGTCTGCGTGTTGTCCTTTTTTCAAAACTATATAATTCTCAAATCATTCCCCAAAAAGCGGTAAAATAATCAAAAATAAATATAACATATTCCTCAAGTTTATCTCATCCCTTCTTATTCCATAATATCATATAATAACCCATAATTACCTCAAAAGTAAGGATCATATAAACCCAAATGGTTCTTTATAACTATGTCCACAAAATAAAAGATAATTATTCCTTGAATAAAATTTTCATATATTAAACATCAGGGTTACACATAATATAAAAATTCTTCTAATGTAACCCCATCATCAAAAGAGACTTAATACTCTTAAGAATTTCACCATAACTCTTGAAGCCCTTATATGTTGATATCTTACTCATTCAACATTCTTCATGATCCAATAACCATTCCTTTCCAACTTATTCCGAAATACCTCTTTCCTACAAAAAAATCATGAATCATATCCTAAGATTCCAAAATAGGAAAACAATAGTCATGAAATAATACATACCTTTGATTGGTCATTGTTAGTTTCTTCATCCTCAATCGGAATGGCATTAGGTATTGGTAAACGAACATTTGTACGCTCTTGGTGATCCCATTCACGAAACTTCTTCATAGGACATGTGTTTGCATACTGACCATGCACACCACATTTAAAACATTCAACTGATACTTCAGAAAGAACTTCTTTCCCTTTCCCCGAGTCAACTAGATGCTTCCTTTTCCATGGAAGGTTCTTTCTTTTTGACCTTCATTTCCACATCTATAGCATATTTATGTCCCTTTTAAACATTTTCCTAGGTGTTTCTTTCCACATCCTTGACACATAGGTTTTTGAACACACTTAACTTTATGATTATTACCTGTACTTCCGTAGGGATTTGTTTCTCGCATATATTATGCCTTATAAAAATCACCAAGGTGTAGGTTGTCAATCATGACTCCAAATAGTTGGTTGAGGATAATCACAAGAGTTCTCATTCCAGCTCCCATATCATTCAGTTGCTTGCTCAAAAAACTGTCACAGTTTCCTTCACATCCACTGTTACTTTGGTGCCTGCTAGATCCAACCATTTACTAAAACCAAAAAGGTCAGTGTGATTATATCAACAAAACCATCATCTACTAATGAGGAAGATAAACACTAAGATATACTTACTCATTCACTTTATCTAAAACTAGGACTCTTTCTGAAATCTTAACCATTATGGTAATGTCACTTATTCTTAAAGAATACACTAACCTCTATAGTTATCTAAACCAACCTCTGATACCAACTATAAGTCCCCAGCCTTAAACCTTACTTAATCTTGAGTTATTACAATATTACACATTGAGGATCTTTTCAGGTTTATAGTTTTAGAGAATTAGATCATGAAACTTGCATTACATTCCACATTTAAACAAAGTGGTTACATAAAAGACAGTATTCATTCTTCCCATCAACGGAAACATATTTAAAATAAAACATGGATTCTTTTTTGACACATCCTTGACACTATCATCACATCATGTACCTTTCCCTTGACCTGTGAAAAAAATTTCAAAAACTTGGGATGAGCATAAAAAGCTCAGTAAGGGTTATAAAAATATTGAAAGGAAACATGAGTTCATATATACATATGAATGAAATCATACATTACCCATAAAACATAGGCAATTTAACATACCCCATCAAACAATGAATAAATCATAGAAATCATAAGACATAAAGGTAACTTGAGGCATTCATAACATTCTTACGTAGGGAGTAACCCTCTTGGTTACGTTTAGAATACCCATCACAGTATATTCCATAAATCTCTTCGGAGAAACCTTAACGTTTCACTCCTTCGCGTTACCCAATGCATTGGAGAGCTATAACGGGCTCACCAACCCTTAGTTTATCATGGAACCACCAGTCTTCATAATAATGCCCAAGAACCATAACACAATCATATCACATAAAACATGCATAAAGGAAACATAACATTTCCACATTTCAATCACAAGATATCAATACAACACATTGATATAATAAAAACATTATGAAAACCATTTTCAATACCAAAGTAAAACATGGTATTTATTTTTCATTTTAAAAAAGGGGTATGGCTTGTAGAGGAAGCCGAAACTCAAATAATGGTCACGGCGGTGGAGAAGTCGTTGTCGCCGCATACGTACGACAAGAAAAACATTCCCTTTTGCCATTTTGTAAAATGATTCGTGTAAAACAGAGTCCTTTTGAATAATCATAAAAGTGAAAGGGGTTTATACACCGTATAAAAGAAGGTTGTGTATAAAACAAAATATGCCTCAATGAAAGGAGATTGAGACAAAGTCCCATACAAAGACGGTATCCTTGGTTTAAGGATAAATCAATTACATAATTATGCATGACAAATGAATACACCAAATATAAGTGGATATTAAGTGTAAAATAATCAATGTTCATTCACACATATTCCAAGGATGACATATTCAATAACTACATGTTGAACCCAAAGAAATCGAAATTGGGTTAAGAAGTTCCCTTGACAGCCTAACGACATCACATCAAAAAAAGGGTATCTCATCACATGGACATAAAATTTACATCAATAAGGATATATGATAACATATCCCAACATAACAATATGTAAATTAAAAGACCCAACAAAATAAGTCTTTTAAAAAGAGGAGGGTGAAAGGTTCTCTTACCAACATGGGTATCTTTCGAAACATATGCCCCGTGAAAGAAGGACAATACAACATTGATGTAAATACTCATAAATGAAAGAATATTACACAATGAGTAAAATAATGGTCAGTACATACACCACTGAACGGAAATTGTTGCAAATGTAGCATACATCTCACAGGAATAAATGTGAGATGAAAAATCCCTTACGAAAACTCGACAGCCTAACGACGCCACTTAAAACTTCCAAAAATGGATTGATGAGATAAAATAGGGTATCTCATCACATTACAATAAAATGTAGAGCAAAATGAATATAAAATAACATCCCCTATCATAAAAACAAGAGGATCTTAGAAGAAGTTACATAAAGGAGAGTACTTAAAGAGAAAGAGAGAGGTTAGATCTCTTACGAAAATTCGGCAGCCTAACAACGCCACTCAAAACTTCCAAAATGGATTGATGAGAGAGAATAGGGTCTCTCATCATATTAACATAAGAATTATAGTATGAGTAATATAAAAGAACATCCCAATCAAAAGAAAGATGAGCTTAGAAGGAATGACATAAAATACTTTAAAAAAAGAGAGGAGTAGGATCCCTTACCTCATGTCCAAATTGACTCGATCGTTCTTTAACATCCTGAATAAAAAACTTGAGTTAATTTCCAATTTATTAAGAACCTTTTTTTATAGATCATTATTCCTTTTAGAAAACTTATTGCCATGTTATAAACATTATGTAATCATTTAAGTTAATAATGTTTGTTTTGTCGATATTTGGTTCTTAAGTCGAAAGTGGACTTCTTACAAATACATGTTGTTCGTGTGGTCAAATGTTCATTATATCCAGATTTATATTCATGATTTGGATATCATATATATCATATATATCCAGAACATACATGTATTTATAATATTACATAATCATTTAGAGGTAATAAATGAAATGCACCGTTCATGGAGACGGTAAGTCGTACGTACGCATGAACGCTACTTCCATTTCTATTTCGTATTTTCTAGAATGGAATCATAATGATATAAGAGTATATTATAATTCCAGTATAATAAAATATATAATATCATTAACTTTATCCTTTACACATCCCACATATGGTATTAACAAATCAAATCACTTTCAGGGGGCGGTAGTCCGCACTTCCTAAAATGAAGATATCGTGTTTACCCATAATGGAAACAATAATGGTATGCCATAAATGAAAAATACAGAAGCTTAAGGAAATAATAAACATATTATATATCATATATAAAAATAGTGACATCATAATGGCCACCTTTGAAGGTGTTAAATGAGTATTGAACAATCATCGTTTCGGGAGGCAGAATTTCGCCATCCACGGAAACTGTATGTTCTTTAACCATTTGATGTAGTTGTGTGAGAGTGTAGTTAGAATAAATCTTATAAAAACATCCTAGTATATTGTAGATACTGGTTTTGTTACAAAAGATGTAAATAAAAAGAGTTTAGGGGGTTGGAGAAGCAAAATAAAACAAATGAACATGAGAGAATGAATTACCTTTAAAAGTGTAACTCCTTTTGATTTGAGTCTAAAGGATTCCTTTGAAAGGATTCTTCCCAAAGGGAATCCTCTAGGATGAGGAGAGGGATGTGGAGAGAGTAAATGGTCAGGGGATGGACGAGCCAAAGGCTTGAGGAGTGTGTGAAATGAGGTAGAGGTGGGGGCCTTTTATAAGAGGAGAGGAGGGGCACGTTTGGAAATCATGAAACTATTATTTTATTTTCAAAAGTGTTTCGAATTTCTAAGGTCCCACATTGATATATTTCAAATATAAGATGATAAGGATTAGAAATATTCCCATCCAATAGTTTTTGGACAATTTTAGGTCTTAGATTTTATATTATCGTTTCATTTTATTTAAACTGTTCATTAATGAGGTCATCGTTGCATCGTCATGATGTCATAATTAAATTAATTTATATAATGTCTAAAAATTATAAAAAAAATATCCTAATGTAGGAAATCGTTTTATCTGTCCAAATAGTATTTATAAACAAAATTATGATTAGCATAACCCCTTCTAAAAATTGTTTTAGTAAAACAATTTATGTTAGTGTCATTTTCACCTTTATTTAAAAAAAGGCATTAAAGTCATTATCTCATCCAAGAGGCTCCATAGGGTCCCCTAAATCGACCCATGGGTTGTATTGGTCGGAAATGACTCATCCAATATGGGTAGGACATGTTTCATGGTGTTTTCACATTTTTATAATATCATTTTTACATTAAATTACACTAATTACCTCTAATCGTGATTAAAAACTTAATAAGTTACTATTCACCAAAAAATTATTTTTATCCCATTAAACCACATTTTACTTCATAATGACAACCATGTATGTCGGATTTTTGAAATTCAAAACACAAAGATGGAAAAAATTTATTTAAACGGAAAAATCAGTTTTTATAAGTACCACTTAGTGGTTTCACTATTCATCAAAAATTGATGTTTTTCAGAAAAATCCCAAAAATTCACCCTAATATATATTTGATATTCCGAATTCAAAAATGAAGTCTATTTTACAAAATTTAAAACATATAAGACACATTAATTAATTTAATAATTAATTCCCGTTGTCAGAGAAAATAGCGTGTTTTTATGAAACAATATGTATCAAAAGATTCACACTAGTTTAAGTCTGATTTCAAAGTGATATTAATTCCAACGAACACTATTGGATTTAATGGTAAAAATATATTATAATTTCACTTTAAAACAAATTAAAATGATAATATAATCATATAAATAAATTAGATTAAAAAGAGGTTTTGAATTAAAATACAACATTTGACACTATTCATTAAAAAAATGAACTTTATCGGAAAGATACCAAAAATTTACAAAAAGTAAATTTTGATGTCCCGATTCTTAAGAAGAGTTTTATTTGGTCCAATATAATGTATAAGAGTGAAAAAAACTATATTTAATGACGGTTCTCCATCAAAATGAGATAAGTGAACCATTAGTGAAAACTAGGTCATATACGCCTAAAATTGAATTCTTTCCATATTTTAAGCCTTTATCTTTTATTGGATAAATGTAAAAACATTTAAAAACATATATAATCATATTTTAGTTATTTATATCCATTTCTGCCAATACAACGGCTACATGTTAACTACCATTTAAAATAATATTATTTTATTATTAGAGTGCAACGTAAGATTCCCAAGAAACTCGTTGTTGCGTGTTGGGTACGCCATCGAGCATAGCATCCCCTTTAAAGACATATTAATATTTTATTCACAAATATGGATAAATATGAAAATTTCATATTCTCTATTTACCTGGGGTGTTACACTGGTCTTCTTCAAAGACCAATTTTAGTGCCCTAAGAGGAGGACTCAAAGAGGCGCTTCAAAGAAGAGGTAATGTCCGTTACCGATTCTTTCGACTTTATTTCTTCTTCTACTTCTTCTACTTAGGTTGTTTAATTATGAAGTAATAAAATCAGTATCAATCATATAATGATATGTTATTATAAGTATTAAAAAACCCTATTTCATCATCTATCCATCCTACGGAAAATGAAATCACCGCGCGTGCGTACGTACAGAATACCGTCTCCACGCCGTAGTGTAATCTATTTTCCACCACCAACTTACTGGGATGGGTATAATGGTGTACATAATAACTATATATGATTATTGTAAAGTGATATTGATTCTGAAATAGTATACATACACTCCAATATAATTCCACGAACATGAGAACGATATCATCGCTCGTGCGTACATACGGACTACTGTCTCCACGACGCGATGAGATTCATTCTCCATGTTAACTATTCAAGAATGATTATAAAGTATATATAATAAGTAATCATGAAATATATGACATAATAATGATACTGGATTTATGTGTATATATATTTATTTCATCTACTTAATTCCATTCAACTCAATAAGGAAACGAAAACAGCATTCATGCATACGTACGACCTACCGTCTCCATGAATGGTGTATTTATTTCCATTTAATGATCTATTATATATATGTATATTCTGAAAATATATTATATATAAATCATGTTTTATATTTTGATATTAATTAATCATGATCTAAGTAATCTTATGAACAATTACAAGTCAAAACACAGACGACAAATGAAACGATTTTACCCAAAACACTCTTTAACATTGAATTTACAAAAGAACGGGTAAAATAAAGTCATAAGTGAACCATATATAATATAATAACAATGATTATGATTCTGGAATAAGTCAATGACATTATTTAAATCATTATACAGGAGGTTCAGACACTTACTAAGAAAATCAGACCTAAGGTAAGGGATAAATTTTCAATCTCATTTTTATCTGAGATTGCTTATACGAAAGTATTTACTGGGGTTACGTTTATCATCCATGACCATGATTTCTAAAAATGTTTTTATAAAATGTTTAACATTCATCCATGAATGTTTAAAGTCATTTTTACCCTTTATTGACTTTTTACCACATTGTATGAATGGAATCTTTCCTTTGGTTACCATATAATGTACTTTTTGACTTTTCCGAAAAAAGTACGAGGAGAATGTTATTTTTAACTTATACAGTGTGAACGGATTTTTAAGTTTTTCATAATGCCTCATTTTCAAGAAGCTTCCTCTACAAGATTTCATGACTATTTTCAACAAAACCATTATCTTTTAAAATTTCATGGAATTTTGTTAAAATAAAATGATTTTAAAGAAGAAAGGATATTTTCCTCAAGAATTCATTTCAAGTGATTTTTCAAAACTATTTTCCATATAAGATGACATTATTTCATATGTATGTTTAAAGTAAAATGTCTCTATGATTTAAATGGTTTCAATTTTCTTATGATAAAATGATATCAATTGTTTATGGATTATGATGGAATGATGTTTAAGAATCCCATTTTATTACATGGGATATGCTATGATGTATGATTTATGATTTTGTGGAACACGAAAGAATGATTTCATTATTAGATGGGTGGGACCTATATCTCCGTCCAATGCATTGGGTAAAGATTTATATCTCATGAGATAGACATGGCTGGAAAGGTAAGTTAATCTGGTTCAGTGTTACAGGACTGAAATGAGAAGTGAACTCGATTCAGAAAGGGACTTTGTCAACTAAGATGGTCTTGGCTGCAATGCCTTGGCTACTATGGAAATCATGACATGTGCTGAATGGTTGCCACAATTACATGTTTTATTCCCATTATATTTTATCATGTTTGATGTTCCCTTATGATATATGCCTTACGTACTTCCAAGTTTCATGTCTTTGCTCAAGTTTTTGATGTTTAGGTTTTATGTTCTAGTTTTTGCATTCAAATGTTTATGGATTGTTTTATATTCTCTATGTTTACCCTTACTGGGCATTTGAGCTCACCCATTTTATGTTTTCTTTTCCCCAGGATATAAAGAAATGTTTTAGGTAAAAAAGAGGGAAGATCTTTATGGGAGATGTTGAAGATCTTTCACCACGATTAGAAGATTATATTCCGAGTTTACAAAGACACTAAACTATTACGGTCCTTGTGTGTGTGTTTTTGTTATGTACTAAGTATTCCGCAAAAGTAATGTAATGTTCATGTACGTAAAGCTTTGGGTCTCTACAGTTTTAGTACTCTATGTAGGTGTATCTACAAACTATTTGAAACACATTTCAATTTAAACATGTTCATTTTCCAATAGTTACCACACAATATTTGGGTTATTACAATACATTTTCTATAAAAATAAAATCTAAAATATTGTATGTTTTATCTTGATAACCTATTTAGACATTACTGATTAATTAAATCATTAAATGTATCCTCCCATTTAATAAAATTCTAGAATCCCTTTATACTAGAATATAAATAAAATGTATCATGAGTATTCTAATGGAAAATATACTTAAAACCAAAACTCATAGTCTACAATCATTGCATATTCCACTACATAGAGAGTTCAAGATAAGTGTCTATCTAGAAAACCATGTTAACTCATGGTTCCATACTTTATTGAGTGATGTCCCAAATATTAAAATATTAAAAATTATTTAATCAATTATTTCCTCTAATTTTTCATCAAGATAGATTAAGGAACTTAATTTATAAACACATCACTTATGTAAACTCTTCAATATAGCAAGAACTCCCTGAAGTAGAAGGCACTGTAATAATTGGCTGAAGTGAACCCCATACAATTGGTTATGTTCAATTTTGAAAGATGGAATGCCTTTATGAATTAAAATTTCTATGGGGAATTTTAATATATTTTTTAAAATGTTATATTTTTCTATTAATATGTTTATAATTTTTTTCCCACAAATTTATGAACATTATTAGAAACATTAATCTCTACTTTATGTTTTTTCTATAAATTATCTTATGTATTTACCACTATCATGAAAATTCATAAAATATTGAAAAATGTATAAAAAATTAAAGTTACTATACTATTCTAGAGAATCAACTATTGGTTTATACACTTAATCAAAATGGATCAATCATGACCTTGTAGAGTCATACATGAGTCGGGTCCTGTCTCTTGACCGAACCCATCCAAGGACTTGTGTGTCCACTTCTCATCACGATTTTTCCACGACTTGGTGTGGTCCATGAATTACACCAAGCTCATTATAGTAAAATAATAGTCCCATCTTGCTAAAGGGTTATTTGAAGTGAAAATAAAGATAAATCACTTTTATTTGGAGGTAAAGACCCTTATACATATAAAAGGGAAAAATAATTGAAAACCCATAATGAATTAACTAATTATTGATGATATCACACACTAATAATATACAGTTAAATTAAATTAACTAGATATTTTAAGGTTTGGTCATTACTCAAGACTAGTCAAGGGGTAAAGTAAAATCATGAAAAAAATTAAACTATAATAAATTTAAGTAAAAAGGTAGTTAAATAAATTAGATAAATTATTTAATTAAAATAATTAATTATTGGTATGTTACATAAATATTATTATTTGTATTTCCAAAATTATATGATTTAGTAGATATAATTTTAGACAAAAATATTTCTGTTCAATCAAAATTCATTTAATTTTCAGAATAATAAATTTAATATTATTTTAAATTCCAAAAGATTATTAATTAATTTATTGATTATATTAAAATTTTATAGGCCTCAAAACCCCATGTAGGTCCTATGCAGATTAGTCAGAACCCATTTAGGCCCATTATAGACAAGGAAGGCCAAGTGTAGGGGTGGTATCGGTTAGGTTGATCAACCCTAACCTATTCCTAGTCATACAAATCCTCCTGATCCCATTATGGGGTGGTTCAGGTCTAGTAGGAAATATGAGAGTCTGTGGGAACTCAATATGCACGTTAACAAGCGATGAGTTATGAGGGAGAAAAGGTTACAAGGGTTCGGAAAAAGTTGGTTGGGTCAAGACAGATGAGGCCGAGAATACTGTGGGTTTTATCATTATATAGGCACACATCATAAAGTGGTAGATGTCGATCTAGAATGGGGTACGATTTTCCAGCACAGTCCATCATTAGGATGTGGAAGACGGAAGAGGACTGGCAGAGCACAAATGAAGATGAAAACTGGAAACTACATATTATTATTGTGAGATGACTTTAGAACCATGGAGGCAATATCTGACGGCTGACCAAAACATTCATGGGGGAAAGTAATCATGGAAGTCAGCAATCATGGTTGAAAGGCAGCAACACTATCACTTGGGAAGGGGGAGGAAGCACATTCCACTTCACACCAAAGGAATAGGAGACAAGGATAGGGGGCCGACCCACCTCAATTAAATAAATAATTATATATATTATATTTTTTTAAAACATTCTATTGGATTTCCCACCTCTGATTTTTTTCTTTGGTTTTGTTTTTTTTAAAAGACAGCTTCTTTTTTTTCACTAGTTTCCACTTTAGTGTTGAGTTTGAATTACCCATAAAAGTTTACCTTTAAAAATATAGAAAAAATAGAAATAAAAATTCCCTGTACTAAGAAATTATAACATTAAAAAACAATGATTTACTCAACAACAATGTGAAGTTATGGATCATCGACTGGAGGGGTTTTGACCATAAAATTCCACCTGATAACCATATAGAAAAATTGAATTCTTTATTATTTCTATTAAAACCAATAACTAGGTATATTTTTACATGTATAATAATATAATTTCTTCAAATTTTTATACTCGAAAAACCATAGATGATATATATTGAAATATTCAGATGGACCTAACATGGTTATTAAAAATTTTATTGATGCAGGGTTGGTTTCGTTGGGACCGTATTAAATACCTCTAATTAATTTATTTAATATTAATTTTTCATGGTGTTGAAAATTCACATGATCCCTCTGATACTAATTGAAGATATTTGGGGGAACATTGAAATTCTATGGGGTGAAAATTTTAAATTTTTTACCATCGAAATAATAGAGATTATCATATCCAACCACCAAACTCTCGATTGAGGTCCTTGGGTATAATATTCATTAATCAAATCAACAAAAATAAAATTGATCATATATCCTATACAAAATAAATTGCAATCCACTATAGTTCTTCACTAATGTTTGTTTCTCGAAGGATCTAATGTTGAAAAACTCTATATCACCCCTAAAGAAACCAAGAATATGTATATACATCATCCTCAAAATTATATGTGATAGCGTATAAATGTGATAACTTCTTCAACATAGTAATGATCACAATGATGTCATGAATTCGATTTGTGAAGGCTTTCTATGATAGTTCTATTAGAGAGATATATTTTCTCTCAAGTATATGATAGGAGAGAGTAGATCTCATTCCATTAGAAGGAATATTCACTAGAATATAGATCCTCCCATGCTTATATAGTGTATTTCTCAAATACCTGTAAAGGGTTCCCTTTCCCCTAAAATTAAAAACACCATCTAAAAAACCAATAAATAACTAATAATTTAAAACTAACCATGTCATAAATATTATTTATATTTTCATAAATAATTATAATAGAAATTTAATATAATACCAAATAAATCTTAGCAATTTTAGTTGACTTGAAATTCCTGATAATATGAAATTAAACTTGAATGTTAATGTAATATTCATATGTACAATATTTTTATTGTATTTGCTAAATATCCAATTATTTTTTTTAATAAATAAAATTATAAAAATTATTCTATACTCAAATGATGCTAATATTTTGTGACCATTAGTACTTGGACAACTATTAGACTTTAGGGTGGGGCCCACCATGTTCTCAATGCCAACTAACTATAATGGGGAATAATCTTGATTGCAATATTCTATGTGACACTATTTGACCTTATATAGATAATAATAAACACTCTTCATAGAACAAGAGTGTAGTCTATTAAATCCTCAAGGCCCCTAAAGAGACAGTGAATAGTCATAGCAATGAAATGAATCGTACCAAACACATATCGTGTAATAAAATCTATTTTTATTGTGAAATCACATAAAACATGATGCATAATTGTGACATGATACTTTTTAGATTTATTATTTGTTGATCTAATGAGACCAAAATACCTTATCTACCTTTTAAATGTCATTATGAAGTTACTACAATCCCAATTAACTATTCTAGATATATCACATCCTCGACACGTAAGTGATGAATTCTTTCTTGACCATTAAAACAATTGTTACCACCAGTGATTCACCCAACATAGGCTACCTATCCATGACATCATTGTCTTGTTTTTAACATTATATCAATGTAATTGAAAAAATAACACACATTTAAAATGATCTCAGGTCCGTAGTCCAATACACATTGTTGTAGATAAGAACATCCAATGACAACCAAAACATATGGTGTTCCTATTAGAGGGTATGTCCTCTTGATATCACATAATAGAGAATCCCAAGTGAATATTCCATGAGAAAAAGTCTCAATGATTATGATCCCCCAACACTTGATAGTCATACACCAAATGATTCTAATTAGTATTATGTATCAAGAATATATGACATTTTTCAATGATTAATGTCATTGTATAGTGAAGTTGTCATTATATCATAGTAACAGTTATAATATTTTGATATGAAAAATAATATAACTAAATTTCTATTTAAATAGCATATAATAAAATATACAATATAATGTCTAATTTAAATCACTCATAACTCGTTGTACACATTGTATGGTAATCAAAAGTACTGATAATGTTGCATCTAGGAAAATCCACTTTTACAAAACCATTGAAATACCTATATAATAATTTTCAATGATTTACACATGTTATGATTTTTTTATTCCCATACTAGGCCTTATACCTCACCGTATAATTATGTATGTCCCCAGTCCATCCCTTGTAGTTTTATAAGATCCGTGAAAATTTAGAGTCATATTAAGGATGTTTCAAATAAATTCATTGTATCGTTGTTTTATAATGTCACAATATGTAACTAATCTCCTAAATGCACCATGAGTCTTGAACTTCTTATGTAATAAATCATTAATTAATGAGTAATGATGAAATGGGATTCAATATTTATCAGGTAAAGAAATGATTATATATGATTAAATTTGAAAATAAAAATTGGTCATACAAGAAATGAATGTTTCCATTGCACTTGATCCCAATAGTTATAGCTAAAAAATCATAGTGTGGATTATTGTTTCTTACCATGAAAACTGATTTACATTAATTTTATATATTTTCAAGGGATTTTTGAAATATAATCCACATTTTGTTTATTCAGTGGATCATTATACGCAAAGGGGTATATCTAAACCTCCCATTACCCCTCCCGTCTCAATCGATTAGAATTGATTCTTTGGGTTTCTTCATGCTCAATAAAGGTAGGATCTCCTAATCTATCCCCATTGTACTTCATGTCTCAATTTTTATTCATTTTAGTTTTATTTTTAGTGTTTTAGTATAGAATATGTTATCCGAAAAATTTAAAATCATCAGGCTTCATGGAGATTTTGTATACATCTTGTAGAGCACATCTCAAGTTTTCATATACATGTTTTTGTTTTTTTACTATAAGGTATGTTATGATACAATATTATTTAATTTTTCTTTGTATGTGGTAAAAAATATCCACTGAGTTGGGTTTCAAAATTTGGGGTATTTTTGTTTCCTAGGATTGGGGCTGCATTTTGAGTAGTTAACTATATGTTGAACATGATTTGGGTATTGTTGTATTTCTATATAATCTTGGAACCTAATATTATACATTTTATTTCTCATTAAAATTATATTTTTAATTAATTCAATGATGTTTTATTTTGAGATAACAACTCTTGGACTCATTGGAGGTCAGTAGGGGGGAAATGAAATTTATAAAAAATTTGGTTGAGGTAGGGTGCCTTTAATTTATTTGTGATTGTTGGATATTTATTTTTTTTAAATCTGTATTCCTCATTATAAAATTTTCTTCAAGCTTCATTATTTTTGTAAGTTACTATATTTTGGGGATCATCTCACATCAGCCTAATAGTCAACATAGACGTATAACTTTATGAATGGTAAGATGGAAAGGGTCGAATAAAAAGTGTGTTAGTGTCATATATTATGTATTTTTTGGTGGTTTTAATTGGTTTTTAATAGAAAATGTATCATTGTAATTTGTTTTCTAAAAGTCAGTTTTTTCTAAAATCGATCATCATGGAAAATATGTGTTCAGGAAAAGGGTTTTGAAATGGAATTATAAAATTGGTTTTGGAACATGTTGGCCTTTGGGATATAGCAGGGTTTTATTAAATGAGTTTTAAATGCCTTTTTAAAAAGTTTAAAATATTTTTTTTAACATCATTCATAAATGAATGTCACCTGGTATTATATTTATATTTATTATTTTATTACACCTAAAATTTGTGATGCCCTTTTTTTTCAAAGCATATGTTCTTGTAAGGATTCTTGATTTAGATCCCCTATGTGATCTATATGTCTTTTATGTCCGCATCCCCATGATAAATCATTTTTCATTATGTTTCATTCATGTAGTATGGGTTTCCTAGTGAGAGAAGTTCATGCATTGTTAATATGATGATTGTTCTCGATGGATGTGACACACACCTTGGATGGTTGACATGGGTATAGAATGTTTTTAAGACATCAAATTAGATTATGAGATACTTGTGCCTTGAAAGTGATCTATTGAGAAATGAGATTATTTTTGTTCCATATTTGTTGTTCCCTATGGTTTCATAATTGAGACCAACCTAGATTCCATAGAGATAAACTAATGTTCTTAAAGGCCTCCCTAATGTATCCGGGGATGGGGAACTATAATTACAGTTCCCTAAAAAGGTCATTAGGTCATGGACCATTTTTGATGTGGACTAGGTCAGTGGGAAGACCATTCTATATTTATTTGTGTGTCATATGATGACCTTTTCATGCATTCCATGGGTCGATGTGCAACAAAAAATATGGTCCATTCTCTATGTGTTGGTGTCGTGGTCAGAGATGTTTCCATTTTATTGAGTTATTGAACCTATTTAACTTTTTCTTTGGTTATAGGTAATGGGTTATAGTGAAAAATAGTTGATGGAACTATTTTTAGTAATATGGCATGGTCTGAGTCTTACAAATATATAATCATTACCTATTCATTAATGTTGTGGGTTGAGGTTTGGATGACACCCCACCCAAATTCATCAGGCGTGGGATACAAATTATAGGTTGGAATCCTATAAAAATTTATTTGGTATGGGGTGGTTCTTAGTACGAGGTTAATTATTCTTTCTATATAATAGTCAATCAATGTAGGTTTATGTGTCATGATCTCCTTTTCAAAAAATGAAGGCCCGACTTGTGTGAAGGTATGTGCATTGAATGTTATGTTTTTTAGGTCATTGTATTGCATCGATATAAAAAAAATCAGCAATAATTTATTTTATAATTATAAACCTAATTAAAGAAACAAACATTATTTTCAAGGAATTGGTGTCCCTATATGGTAATTGGAATCACCCCTATCTGTATTCATGGAATGGGTTTTAGTGTATGTGAGTAGATATTCCAGTTTTCTATCTGGAGAAATGTGTGGCTGGTAGTTGGCCACTTGGAACTAGTTTGGAAGGTCAATAATAATTATTTTTGAAAGATCACATAATTAATTCACAATACAGGTTATTAGTTATCTATGTAGTTTTAATTATTAGGTAAAATATATTTTTTCTATTTATGTTTAGTTTTCATGGTTGTATCATATTGATTGTTTTACCAAAACATTAGTAAATTATAAGTTCCTTATCGAATCCTAGTTATATATATAAATTTTTTATAAATTTTAATTATATTGATGGGTTCTAATCAGTTTTTAAATGAATTATAGATGACACTCGGGAATAAAGGTAAGTGTGCCTATAATTTTGTATTGACTCCTTCTTAGGATTTGTTAGCATATCTTGGGTTGAGGCATTATAAACTATTACTAATTTTTTGTGATAGGATGGTGTAGTGCAGTTAGAGGTTTAGATAGATTTTCATGGCATGGGATACAGTTGATGTTCATGTATAAAAAACATAAAATTGGTTTAATGTCAATTTTCGTGGGGGATATCTTATGTTTGGAAAATGATATCTTTGAGTAGTGAGGTGTTTTTTTCACCAAAAACCCTAAAGTGGGATGAATGTGACTTTTTATGAGTTATATGGATCCTCTGTGAGCATGTGGGTTATTAATTCATTCTGATATTGGCCTCATTCATATGGTTATTAGTGGAGTTGATTAACATTACCCCTCATTAGAATCCATATTAATTGAATAAAACTATAAAATAAATGAGACTTTCCCATATATCATAAAAGGTGTTATTAGATTAATATAGAACTACAGGTCTTGACTGATTAATTATTAGTTTTTATTATTTGTCCACCATATGGAAACAATTATTATAATTTTTTTTAAAACCTCGTTTTGAAATGAAAACTCTTGGAGTGGAGTGAGGTGTTCATGGAATGGATTAGAATGGTGATTTTACTAGAAATAAATTGTTGAGATCGTTATTTGGTAATGCTTTGTGATATCTAGGATCTATCTAAATATTATTGAAATGTTTTTTAAAAATTAATTTTCAATTTTTTTGGTAATGGAAGTGGTATTCATGAAATTGATGAGCTATGTTGTGGTTTTGGTTATTTCAATTTTTTTTAAAACCCATCAGATTGCATGTAACAATTTGGAAATGTTGGGTTTATTTTTTGTGTTTGAAAATATGTCATGAAAATTGGGATATAAATATAAAAATATACTATTATGTGAATCTAGTTATATCAAAAAAAAATTTGTTGACTAGGGTATCCAAATGAATAAAATAATTTTATTGACTTACATATCATTAGAAACAACTGAAGCAGGTCGATGGGTGTGTTATCATTCTTTTATGTGACGTATAGATGTAAACTAATCCCTCTAGAGACTTATTTTCTGGATCTTCAATGGTATAATAGGGATGAACTAGGTCATTAATTCATGTTTTTTACTGGTATGTTGATGATGTTTTGATGGAGACTCCTATATAAATATTATGTGAGGATTTCTATTATAGGATCAAGTAGATTGTCTTGTTTTTTATTGGATTGGGGATTTTACTACTTGATGATAGATTACATGATTTTTCAGGTCATATATCTAATCTATTTTAGGTAAGAAATTATAATTATGGGGAGAACCACTAGATATAATTTTTCATTATTTTAGAGTCTACTATTAGGGATAACAGTAAACTTTGGTCAGTTGGGTGTTTAAAGTTAAAAAATTTATAATTGGTGGCTATAGTTGAGTTCATTTATGGTGTTTTTTAATTAGTGTATCATGTTGATAAATTAATTTTTAGCATTTAGGGATTAATAGTTAAGTAGTGGTTGGCCCAAATATATGGCTTTCATTAGAGTATAAAATGATTTGTGACATGTTTCATGTGGTGAATCCATGTTCATGACATTTTTGAGGGAGTTAAGACTTATTTCTCCACATGATTTCATGTTTTATTTTTTTTTATTCACATGAATATTAGTTGTAATAATGTGAAAAAATTAAATGATTTTTTAATTAGGTGTTAATACTAGAGGTATAATAGGTAATCTGTTAAATGGATTGTGGGAATGATCCATAATCTCTTATATGGTTGTTAACGAAAATTATGGGTTCAGGGTAGGTTAGTTTCTTTTGAGGACCTTCCAATTAATTTTGAACAAAAAAATAAGGGTATACGTGGAATGGTTGAAGCACTCACTTAAGTGGCTTTTATTGGATGTATCTAAAAGGATAATCTTAAGTGAATATTAAAAATCCTTGTGTGAAATTGGATCTAATTGATCAATATATATATATATCATATCAGATTTGAGAATCACATTCATTTTTAATGAAGTTTTTGTCTGGTGATGGACTCAAGCTATTTGGTTTTAGTTATTTCACTTGAATTAGAATCTATGTTTAATTTGACGTGTTCTGATGGTGAGTCAGTTCAAACAAATATTTTTTCTGTATTTGGAGTAAAATGGCGGATGTTTTCATTTTAGTAACCATGAGAGGATTTATGATAGTTTCATGATCAGACAATGGTTTTTTTGTTATGGTAATGTGATAATGACTCTTGGTGTAAGCATTCATGTTTAGGGGATGCAGTGATGGTCCTTGGAGTTTAGGCATCATTATTGGATGATATGGAAGTGTGTTGGGGTTTTAGGCTGATCTATTTCCAGAAAAAGACAATTGGGGAATGGATAACTAGTTTTATTAATGGAAATAGATATCATGAGATGGAAGAAGCATTAATAGTGTCCTTTAGGATGTGGTCAATGTGTTTGAAGGATCAAAATAGACATTTTTAGAAGATAATTTGTCTGAAATTGGTGTTATAGTAGTTATGTTTTAGTTTGTTGGAAAAAATGAGATTGAGTTCAGTGAGTTAGTGGTCATCTGATAATTGAGGATGGTTGGGGTTCATTTTCGATGGACTATCATAGGTTTTTAAGGATGATAAGTGTCATCGTATGATGTTTTTAACAGACCATTCCATTAGTTATTCAGAAATTATCATGTGAATATGCATTTTCATTTAGTTATTGAATATGTTTTGGAACTAGGAATCAAATTGGTTTTTTGATATTTAGGAAATCCATAAAATGTGTTTTTGGATAATGTTTTAAGTCATATGAGGTTTCTTTGTAGTTTTAGAGGATTTTTCATATGATTTATGGTGGTTGGGATTTTGGAAATTGTATTTTTAGGTCATTTATAGTGATAATGGGAAATTTTGTATCTCAATAACTTTCATGGGATTAAAAAAGTCTTTTTATAGAGAAAAGGGGCAATGAACATTTCTAGAATGAAAAAATAGTGTTACCACTTGGTTCATACCAAAAAATGGGACATCTATAATTTTTATGTGGTAGTGAAAATTTTAAAATAGGATCCCCTCTAAGTTTCATTTATGGTATGTCGCATGCACAGGGGAAGGATTTGGATCTCTCTCCCTCATCCTTCTCCATTGGTCTAGGTCAATTCTCGGAGGTTCATCACAATGAATATACATAGTATCACCTAGTCTATTGCTATTTTTCTCCATTATTCCATCATATTTGATTCCAATCCATTATCTAGTTTTTTAGATTGACTATTTCCATGTATAATGGTGAAATTATCAAACTTAATAGGGATTTTATATGGGTCTTGTAGAAAACATTCTAATATATCATAAATATGAAATAATTTTATGTTTACCAATGATATGTCAATGTGTTATTTTATAGTGTTATTTCTTATTTTATTTAAATTTTCCAGCGATTTCGGATTATAAATTTAGGTAGTTTTTGTTTCCTATCATTGATGATAAAACAGGAGTCGATAACATCTGGTTGATTAGGATTCAAACAATTCTAGTCTTCTTGATGATATTTGTTCCCATGATTCCTTATTAGGTTTTTGGGTCAAATTATTTAAATCATAATTTAATGATTTTTGAGGTTAGGATAGGTTCTTGTTAACTCAGTAGAGGTTAATACTTTCCCAATGTTTTTATAAGAATTTATTTTGAAATAGTGTTCCTTGAATTTATTTTAGTCTCTATTTATGTTGAGATTTATTAATTTTATTTCTTATTGTTATTATATATATATTAGAATATTTTATGAATTTATTGATTTTTTAAAATGTTTGTATGGTCTCATATCATCCTAATAGTAAACATATAAGTATATCTTTCAAAATAGTCTGAGGTTGAAACCCTCTTCATATATGGGTTGGTGTACGTTCTTATGGATTTTTTTGTTGTGAATTGGTTTCCATAGCGAATGTTTTCCCATTAAAAAATGAGTTTTAAAATGGTTTTTTGAGAAAATTTAACATCATGGATAAGCCATAGTTTGAAGAATTGTTTTGATGTTGTAATCAAAAATGGGGTTTAAACATGATAATGTTCAGGACAATGTCTCAATTTAAGTGAAGTTCCATGTGAAAAAATTTAAATTATTTTATAATGCATGTTTGAAAAAGTTCTTAAATGAATTCCATAAGGGTTTGGCTTCACCTGTTTTGAGAAATTTGATCTTGTGGGGTGGTGAAAACATTTTTCAATATTTATGTGCTTTTTATGCTTCTCAATTATGTTACCCTGTGTAAGAAAAAAGTTTTTATGGGTTTTTATCCCCATGAGAATTTTTTTTTCATGATGATGCAAGTTTGTTTTTTAGATAGCCCCTTGAGAAAATATTTTGTAAGATGGTTCATGATTATTTTGAGGGTAGAACTATGATATATTTTCATGTGTTATCTATGTAATAGTTAGAGTATATTGATGAGAAATACCCCTTAGAGGTTCAATATGGGTCTCAAATATGTTCGTGATGCATGCATTAGTTTTGAGGGACTAGTTCCTGAATGGTATCCTAGTGATCCTGGGGTAGGCTATGTTATTTTTTTCTTGTTTTATATGTGTTCTACACTGTATGATCCTAATAGTCAATGGGTATGGTCCAACATGCATTATTTCCTTCCAAATGTATATAGGGATTGGCTGGTGTAATGACCAAGCTTGGAAAAGGGTGATAGGTTGATGAATGTTTCTGACGTGGCTTGGGTTAGTGCTAAGAATATTCCCTATGGGTAGGTCATTGAAATTTTTTGTTATGATTCTGACATGTCCCTCACGCTTTATGCCAAAGGTAATAGTTTCACCAAGACTATGATAGGAAATATCCACTCATCGGTAGCATCTGGCATATGTGGTATCACTATTGAGGTGTTGAAGTGACCCCTTATCAGACACCTTTTGGTTGGTTTGGGTCATTGATTTATAGGAGTCCAATAGGGAAATAGGAATATATGGACATAAATGGTTTGAGGTCACTACCTCTTGTTTACTAAATATACCATGTGATATTATGTTTATTATAGGATAAATATAAAGGTGAGGAATATAAAAATTTCAGAATATTTATTATGTTTCAATTAGGAAAATGTTGATTTATGTAAAATGAATTTACATAAACTACCATAAATTGATTCCAAATTTATATCATAAGATCTTCCCCCATTTTTATGTACAGATTATTAGTGGGTGTTATCCTTAAGTGATTCAGGTTTGATAGTTCTATGATGATGCTTTAATCAATCATAAGAGGGTTAACAAAACAATATTCTTGAAGGAAGATCCTGTAAAAGAAATATGATAATATCTTTTTGAAGTTTAAGGGGAATATCCATAATAAATAGACAAATCAATAGAAAAAAGGATAATAAGATTTATTTTATTCTAATCTATGTATGGAAGGAGGAATGAATACTATTGTATTTTATTCATTTCTATTGAGCTACATGCTAATTTAAGTTTCTATTTCAATATCATCAAAATGAGTATGGTGTAATGATCATAAAAATTGTATCCTAGATTCAATTGTTAATTTATTATGGCTGGTTCTAAATAAAAGATATTTTATCCAAATAGACTGAATATTTATGTAGTTATACAAAACAGGACAAATATTTGTATTTCAAATTACATTTGAAAACATAAAACAAGAGAATTTAATTCCTTTGGGAGCACATTTTTTCCTTTTTTTATTCCCCTACATATCAATCCTAATATGATTCATTATTTCTTTTGAAAAGAAACATATGAAAGTGGTGAACTCAGATCCTCAATAAGTGTACGAATATATAGGAAGAAAAATATAAATGAATAATATGGAGTGAATTAATGATAATAAAATAATATCACACAAATAATCTATTGAGGTTGACTGTTATCCTTGAATATCATAGAAAATAAAATAATAACATGGACATCAATAATTGATTTCATAATGATGTAATACAAACTTCTTGAAACCTAAAAAAATATCATCATGGGATTGTTCAAAGAAATCTAAAAACATCATCAAGTCCATGTGAAGTGAAATCTAAATAAAATGGTAATTACTTTGCCACAAATCAAAATATTTTGTGTCACAAGATCTACAGATGCATCAAGGGACTATAACGAGCCCTTAGCATTACATACATAGTCCAATGCATTAATCATATGAATCAATAATATAACATAATCAAAATTCTTTAATAATATATAATTGTCCATATTAGAAGTAAAATATTATGAAATTTCTATATATTACCCAATGAAGCAGATCATAAACCATCTAAAAAATTATAATTGATGGTATCACAAGTGTGTAACCTCATTAAAATATATGATTTAATAAATCATGTTACTAAGATGAAAATAAATTTAAAATTTCAATGGGAAGTTTATTGAAGAAAATAACAATTTTATATTAAAAATACTAATATAATATATATTATTTCCCAAAAAACAATGAAAAATTTTCATCGAAAACAAAAATATAATAATGTAAATAAATCATTAAATAAATTAGTTTTCATGATAGTGGGAAATTCAATTCATTCCACGTAATCAAAAAAACATGAATCTCACAGTTTTTTAAAAATGTAAAAAATGAACCTCATAACAAAAAATACAACAATATTCCTTTTAATTTAAAAAAAACCATAAATTGGAAAATTTAATTTTTACAATCATTACATAATAGTACAACAATTCTTCAATCCTTCTTTATAAAACATAGATAAGGAAGGGAAATGATTTTCAATCAATGAGAGAAATTAACATAGTTTTCCTTAAAAAAATTATTTCAATATATTAATTACATAATGAAATAATAAAATAAATAAACTATATAATTTATAGAAATAACTATAGGATAAGAAAATATATTGGGTTTAAGGGTGAATGATCAAATAAATCCATTAATAGAGGCTTGAACATAACATGGATGAATAATGATGAGATTATGAAATAAACCCTCACATCATGTCTAACTTGATTTGAACATGATTTTATCCTCATTTATAGTAAATTAATATTTATCAAACATACAATTAAAAATTATATGTGTTGATATCATAAAATATATGATTCTCCCGTAATATCTTATCCCTAATTTATTAACAATTCGTTATTAAAATGACTGTTTAGGGTGACAAGTAATTCATTATTCATATACATTTTGGTTTGATAGTTTTGGTCCTTGTAAGATGATCACAATTACATTATCTAAAGATTTTTAACAATGGTATAAATATTAGATATATTCACCATATATATAGTTATCCATAAAATTTATAGATAGAAGAATAAATTACACCACACCATAGATATGGTAGATTGTGCATATTCATGAATTTTAATTCCATTTTTCAATGTATAAACTGAAATAAATTAAAAAAATATTTCATCTTTTTAGAATCATTATTATATCATATATATCATACATTCTCATTATATCCAGGATTATTAGTATCTATGTAGAATGAAAAAGAAAAAAGAATCACATTGTTTCATGGGGGCGGTAGTCAACACATATGCAAGACTGAAATTTTCATTATCCAACAAATATGATGGTAATATGTTAGATATGATATTATTATTTTAAAAGTATATTTTTTACATAATTATAATATATTAAAATTTAAACCATCATAATTACCACCCAATTAATATGGTGGAGGAAAATAAATATTATCATTACCTGGAGACAATAATATGTACGTATGCATAAGTGATATATTCATTTCCAAATTAATGGTAAAGAGAATGGATAATTGTGAACAAATAATACTAATAAAATTTACATATATTTAGTATAATTAGTTAGTACTTTATAAAAAAGAACATATATTTATAGGTGGTAATGAAGAAGTAAAAAAGACAGTGGCCAGTTCAGGTGATTACATAATTGTTAGAAGAACTCATATATATCTCATATTAATGCTCCTAGAGATGGTAATTTGTAAAGACTAGAAAATATTAAATTTGGATAATTGTTTTCAGAAGATTACTATTTATTTTATTTCAAATCCATGTTTCTCAATGTGGTGTGAATTTGTGAAGGAATCATCACCCTTTTAAAATTGAGGGGATGGACATTATTGTAATTTCTTATATGTTTAAAATATAATAATGTCATTACCCATCCCAAATTTTTCCAAATGGAAAAATATTATAATATAAGGTTTAATATCATTTAAATAAAAAAAATATAATTAAATTTTGATAGGTTTATGAGTAATTTTAACCCTTATCTTTTGATTTAACCCCTTTGTTAACCTATTTTAACATTAAACATGGTAATATATTTCTCACCCTTAAAGGGTGATAACATTACATATAAGGTTACTATTAACTAATAAATGAATATGGGGTGATATTTTAAATAAATAAATATATCCTTTTACCTATTTAAAATTTTAATTATTTATAAACAATTCAAGAAAATACTATTTTCAAAAAATATCATTAAAGTTAATGTTTTCACTATTCAATTATTCTGAATTAATATACATAAATAGAATTATATAATTAGAATATACTAAATTAAATCCTTATTAATTTATCATGATAATATATTAAATTCATGGAAAACAATATTTCAGTCCAATTATGTCACATTAAATATTTTTAAAAATGTTTATTTTACTTTTCTATTAATTGAATATCTACTCCATCGATATTGCATAAGTATTTAAGGTAATTATATATTTATTAAAAAATAGAAATAAATTTAAATCTTGAAAATATATTCATTAAAATAAAAATAGATATTTTTATTCATTCATAATGTTCTTTTGTGCCTATTTGGACAAATATTAGATATTTAAAACTAAGAGAGTGACACTTTGTAACAATAATTTCACTAAATATTATATAGGTTCCTTTTAGGGAAAAGTGTCCCTTAAATAGATTAATTTTTAACCTAAGGATATGGGGTTGAAATTAACTTCATCAAAAAAGAATAAATATGAAATATTATGACCGTATCACAATGTTTTAATGCAGATTAACAATATTTTCCATTTACTCTAGTGATATATTTTATCACTGTACAATTAATAATTCCAAAACATAAAAATAAATCATTTAAAAAATATGAACCTCCTGATTAAAAATATTTAATCAGTTTTATAAATTTCAATTTCTATAATAGGAGAAAAATAATTTCAAAAAATCACACAGAACATGATGAAAACAACTTTTTTGAGAAATACATTTTCAGTATAAAAATTGATTTATTCTTATACCATGCCTAAGAAAATAATGGAATATTGGAATAATATTTTATTTAATATATAACATTTAAATTTCATATAATTCGCTTATCAATAATGATTAATTTTATATATTATAATAAGAAAACAATTTCCACATAGAAATAGATTTTGTAGAGAAATATATCTTTCACATTACAATAATTTTTAATTTTTATTTATAATTTACTGATAAATAATATCTTTATTTTATATGATTATAAATGATATAATTTTTGAAATGTATTTATTACTATTCATAACCATTAATTTAATTAGTTGGTTATAATGGTATAAAATATTATGTTTCACTTTTGTTGAGGGTTTCATGTTTCAAAAGGTGTCAAAGAAATTAATTTTATTTAAAATAAACATTTCTTAAAATCTTTGTGTTTTATATAATTAATCCATAAAAACTTTTGTCCTATCCATTTCTATAATGTCTCCACATGAACATATTTTGGTATTTCTTCATCATAATTTATTTAGTTTCTAACATCCCCTATACAATATAATGATTTATCCAAAATACCATTACTATTATAGCCGTACGATTAGGTAACACTCATACCATGATGTCCATAATTTGGATAGTTCCTTTATAGAAATATTGATTAGGTTACAAATCCATTTCTAAAATGGTGAGAATATGCATTCATTCTAGAATGCACAACCTTAAAATAATATATGGAACAAATCATGTACTATAGAACGATGTACCTATGTATTCATCATCCCATCTTACTAATCCTTAAAACACTGGTCCTTGAATATTTTTAATTTGAATTATATCTCAAACATGAATGTCTGAATATTTTTTATGGTTAACGATGTATCTCTTTTTCCTTTCTTGAACTAATTTTACAATTGTTTGAATAGTTTTTAACTTTGTTGTAAAATTATCTACATGTTTTTGAACTATAGGTTTAATTTCACCATATTCAACCAAATATATTGGAGTACAACATCTCTTGATGAATAATGCTTCATACATTACAATTTGGATACTATAATGGATGATATTATTATAGGTTAATTATACCAAAAGTATATACTAATCATTGATACATTGAATATGAGGAGGGTATGACCACAATATGTATTTTAAGGTTTGAATAGTCAGATTGGTCTATCCAATAGTTCATGGGTGATATGATTTTCTCTATTGATGTTGAGTATCATGATCTTACTGGAGACATTTATTAAATTTAGATATAAATCTTGGGCCATGATTAGACAGAATTGAAATATGTGTGACATGATGTCATATAAATTCATTAATATAGACTCATTTGAGAAACTCAAGTGTGAAATATTTTCTTGTATGGTGGAAATTTGAATATCTGGTGACACATTGAACAATAACCCATATTTCATCATTATTTATAAGTTCATTTAGTAATGAATTGAAACATTCCCTAATTATTTTATCCCATTTCCATGTTTTAATTTGTAGATGTTTCATGAATCCTATGTGATATTTTGTCATAAAAATCAGTGGATGAAAACCCAAATTTCTTGAAACATATTCGACAATTTCTCATGACATATTATCTAAAACAATATTCAATCAAATATCTGTATAGTAAAGTGATGCCAAGTTGTATAGATAAATTTTATCTATAAGAATCATCATATAATTAACTTTTAAATTAAAGTATAACTGGAAAACATAACCAATATCCAAATTTATAAATTCCATATTCATATATGAATCCTTCCAATTTCCCATCATTCACCACTTAAATTTTCCTTTTAAAATTATCATTATCATTCACAGAACATTTTTTTAAAAAAATATGGTTTAGAAATGATTTAAAAAAAAGTTGTTATGTTTCTCCCTCCTTAATAATTATTATATCCATCATTAAATAATTAATGAACATAGAATATTGGTAAGTCCTTATTTTGGTTAGGAATCCATAATCTCTCATTCTTAATGCAAGCGCAACCTAATTTTCATTCCTTTTGTGGTACTATATTATGAAATCATTATCCTTGAGTGGTTCGTGTGATATACTATAACTAATGTTGATATCCTTCTATGAAAATATATTTTTCAAACTCTTATGATCTATATATATATCTCACATTATTCACCATAGATATATTGTATATATATATTAAGAGTAAAAACCATAGCTTCCACATCAAAATCATTGGTTCCATTGTTTTATTAATGAATCTTCCACATTATTCAGGAATTAGAAATAAATTTATCATTATTCATAATGAAACAACCATATACCTTATTTGATTCATCAAAGTATATCAAAAATATATCATTTCTATGATATAGTCAAAATCCTACCATTTACTAATATCCTCTATAGTTCATTAAAAAATTAGTCACATTCTTTTTTTCCATACCAAGTTAATACCTATATATAAAATCCTGATTATTAGGTTTTCACAATAGGAAAAAAATTCAAATATAACATATAATAATCTAACAATAAATTAATCTACATACAATAGTTATATTTATTGGTATAGGATATTCATGAAATAAAATTTTGAACATAAGATCAACTGTAATCCCATCCCTGTAGAAAAATTCTCATTAAAAAAATTATAAAACCAAAATTCACCTAAATTTATTATATAAATAATTTTTTCTAAGGGTCTAATTAATGTTCCTCACATAATTCTCATTACCCACATAGATTTTATATTTTATAAATATATCATGAATAAATATGAGGAAAAATTACCAATATTTTTCTTGGATAGTCTATTCAATAAGTCTATTAATATAGGGGGTGAATTAGTTAACCCAAGGGTCATTATTGTGAACATGTAATGTTAAAAACTCATAAAAAATGGTGTTTTCAGAATATATTTATTCACTAATATCAATTGATCATACCCCAATTAAAATTCAATATCAAA